>OX031028.1:10000000-19965215 GCA_943735995.1 Sesia bembeciformis
GTCTTGCAAAACCTTGATTTTTGTTTTGTCGGGCGAAGTTTTTAGACAAATCATAGTTACTGCAGTTTTACCTTGGTCGCACATAATATATGTCATAAATAGAGAGAATATAATGACAGTGTCGGCCAACATCGACGCTCGATGTTGTAGGGCTGACTCAATCTGCGACGCTGTTGCCACCATGGTATCAAGATTCTGGTTGAACGTTTGGTACAACTAGTCGTAAATGAAAACGGAATTAACAGTGTTGGTGACAATATTTGTCGGCTAGTTGAAACGTAGGGCAAAGAATAACAATGGCTTTTGTAGTTTAAATATATGTAACGCTAGTGCGTCGTACATTTTACCGCGAACAGGTCGTTGGTCAACGAGGTCAACAAACTTGCTCTAAACACAAATGGGTTAGTAGAAGATACTACAATGCTCAGCGTTTGAACCTAAAAATCATGTTATTATTGGCTACCTTCCCACGCGTTTAGTTTAATACCTATCTACATTGTGGTCCATGTCCAAAACCCCGTAACCTACTACGCCTACTGTCGGTTTTTGAACTCATTCTTGTAATTACTCATCAATTCAATCATCGATAAAAGAACAAAATTTACGTGTACCGTTTCAAGGAATACAAGGCAGATAGGGTTACAAATTCCAAATGGAAAATTTGCGTAGTACCTACGATTATCTGTAGGTATTATTTATTTATGAATATTTTACTCGACCTGCGTACTTTCTTAAGTCAAAAACAAGTCTTGGTACAGAATATATATACTTGATTCTATCTTGGTGGGGAATTCCCGTAGGATATACTTATAGGTTAGATATACTAAATGAAGTAGGTATATTCAGGTAACTGGAGGCAAAGTTTAGCTTACAGTAATTAATTAGTCAGAAAGTTGAAAAATGAGCAGTAGACCAGAATACATTGGAACTAATACTGATTTATGTGGGAGCCCAATGTCACGAGAGAATGTTGAAGTCGCTCGGCACTTGGATTTTGCGCATAAAAATAATATTTCAGTGGGGATCTATTTAAATCATTCAAACTGCAAAAATAGCGCCGGCGCTGTGGGCGACATGGGAGATGGTTTGTAGCTATATTCGATAAGATTTTAATTAAACAGCTGCATTAAACAACCAAAAACAAATTAAATCTACAGAATTTCGAATCTAAAATAAGCATGACCGAAAAAGCAATTTATATTGAAATTTGCACAATGAAGTGAATCGTCATTGACCCGCTGTTACGCTATATATTGCTTAACTTCAGTTAGGTTAAATAGTTGAAAATATTTTAAAAGTCGTACGGCCAGTACATTATGTTACATACACGATTACCTTGCTACGAGAATAAATAAGTAAACTTTTTCTACAACACTTTTTCTATTCATTTTATAAGTAACCTATAAATATTATTTAGACAATTAGTTGTTTTTTACGGAGTAATTCCTTTTGTTTAATTATTAAGTACTTCTCTGTTATTATTATGAACAAAATATTATTTCTTCATAAGCGTTATTATTTCAATAGCAGTTTTACACAGATTTCATAATTAATTTAACTTTAGCCCTATTAAATAAACACGGTAATTGTAAAAAAAACCTTATACAACCCCATTTAATTATGAGGAAATAGATATTTTATTTTGTATGTTCAAAGTACGGTCGATAGGTGTAACCAACAAATTTCCCAGTGGATAGAGTTAGCGGCATGAAAACTATTTTTACACGTCGCAAGAGATGTTATAATTAGAGAAGTAGACAAATATACGTAAGTACCTCCCTAAGCAGTCGGATAAATATAGACCGGCGTGACGTCATTGTTTATACGCTTTTAGATTATTTCAAGTAACTTACATAAATAGTGTTGACGACGAAAAGGCTAGGGTACTTAGGCAAACATGTATATAGTTTCGCAAATAGTTGTTAAGTTTTTATGTATATAATATGGAAATAATGGAGTAATCCCTAGTATGTCCCTACATAAATCGTTGGTGCATAGTATAGGTATCGTTGGTGCATAGTGTAATTGAGGACATACTAGGATCTTATCAATGTAAATACGTGTTAGTGATAAGGAAAATAAATGATTCCCCGCGGGTAGCGGGAGGGGTACATAAATGAACAAGTGGAGGGGAGGCCCGACGTTGACCGGCGGTGGAGGAATCCCGCAACTAGCCGCAAGTTGGAGAACCCAATATGCGAATAATAGGCGGACCATTTCCGGTCAAACTCACTTCGGCAGCGGCATCCACTCCGACAAGAACAAGAACAAAGAAGAAAAACAAGTACCTCTGCGCTACCCCGGCTCTATTGAAGAACAAGCCTTGTTGTTTTAATCAAGACACGGAAACACCCTATTATACAGTCCACACCCCCCGGCGATCCAGTTGGTGCGGAGTACAGACACTAGCATTCATTCTACTGCGTGTTAGTGCATAAGTATCCCGCACATCTATGGTCCTTCGAGCAGCCGGATATTGAATCAAGCAAGTCGTGTTTGAAGACCTCGTGGAATAAGAAGAACGGCGTACGGCGTTATTTATTAAGAAATAGCGGGAAGAGACGATACGGTCGCGTCGTAGGATTATTAAGAATCCCCGTACGATCTACGGCTCTACGGAGAGCGGCACGACGCATCGTACTCGTCCGTACTAGGGCCAATCTTTCAGTTTCACGTCCTGATTTCACGTCTTGGTTTCCTAATCCTGGTTTCTAATCTTGATTTCCAATCTTGATTTCCAATCTTGGTTTCCAATCTTGATTTCCGATCTTGATTTCCAAAGACGTTCAAAGACTTGATTGTTTAGTTACGTTGTTCTCACGACGTACCTATTACAATGCCAGCAACAACAAGGTCACAGAGCCGAACGGGGTCGCAGAGCGGAGCACAGACCGCTACGGAGTCAACGTCTGCCACTACAGAGTCTACGGTCACAGCAACCACGAGCACGGGCACGACAGCTACAGGAACCACGGCCACCAGCACCGAGGCCACTACGAAGACGACTTCTACGCGTAGAGAAGAATCGATACGTGGAGACGAGGAAGGCAAAGCGCACGTCGATGATAATGGGACGGCGGACGTCACAATCGTTCCACGGGCCGCAAGCATCGCGGCAAGGTCGCACCGATCTACTGCGTCCGCGAAGAAGAAGGAGCGTCTACAAATAGAACGAACCCTGCTACAGCTGCGCCTGACTGCTAAGGAGCAAGAGATAAGGCTCGCGGAGCTGGGATCAAGCTCTGAAGAAGAAGAAGACGACAAACGAAAAGAAGAATCGTTCCGGTTGGAAAAATGGTTAAATCGGAACGAGGTCCCCCCCCCCATACCCCCGCAGGGGGCGGGGCCAAAGTCTCGCAAGATCTCGCCGGAAAGGAAGGAAGGACGAGGACGGGGAGCTTATACCTCCAACAATGGGGAGGATAGGCACCGAGAACGAAGCACGTCTCGGCCCGCGCGCCCTACTGCAGACATCGTGGAGCAAATGGCTACCGCGATCTCCAAGGCAGTGAAGATTTCGGCGAGGGAGACACCGCGTTATACTATGGAGCTGCCGACGTTCGACGGACAAGGCAGCGCATGGCTGGGGTTGAAGGGTGCCTACGAAGATTCAAAGCACACCTTCACGAAGAGCGACAACCTGGCACGGCTAAGGAAGAGCCTGAAGGGTGTCGCTATAGAGGCGGTGGCAAGTTTGTTTACCGCCCACCGAGAGCCGGACGACATAATGGAAGCTCTCGCAAGGAGATTCGGGAGGCCGGACGCACTCGTCGCATGCGAAACAGAAAAACTGAAGTGCCTGCGCAAGCTAAACGACGAGCCCCGCGACCTCTGCGTGTTCGCCAGTAAGGTGGCCAACGCTGTGGCTACCATACAAGCGATGAAGAGGGACAACTACCTATATAGCCCCGAGCTAGTCCGGGCTATAATGGAAAAGTTCACACCCATACTGAAGAGCAAGTGGTACGACTTTGCAAGTATCTGGGAGCACGAAGTACCCACGCTGAGCCTGCTGTCAACGTTCCTCAACATAGAGGCCGACAAATGCAGTGCCTACGCACCGCCAGAAGTCACCGTTCCCATCATTGAACCTGCGAGTGTGAGAGAGAGGGCGACAAAGAAAAGGACGGAACGAACATACAGCGCCATTAACGACGGAAAAAGAAAACTATGCCCGCTGTGTAAAGAAGATCATTACTTACCTTCGTGCAAACGGTTTGCCGAGAGCGATCTCGACGCCCGATGGGAGGTAACGAAGAGGAACCGCATCTGCTTCCGCTGCCTGTGTAGTGACCATCACCGGGGCAGTTGCCGAGCTAAGCCATGCGGACACAACGGGTGTGGGATGTCACATCATCGGCTGCTACATCGTACACGTCAAACTTTGCCGCCAACAGTGAAGACAGAAGAGCCCAAAGAAGAAATCGTCACGTCAACAACAGAGCTGACCAACAAGGCCACCGCCGCGAACTCATCACCGCATCGACGTCGAGCCTACCTGAAGATTGCGCCAGTAGTGCTTGCCGGACCACACGCGAAGATACACACCTACGCGCTGTTCGACGAAGGCAGCACCGTCACCATCATAGAAGAGGCTACAATCAACTCGCTCGGCATCGACGGGCCGGTTGACACAATGTGGATTCAAGGCATCAACGGTGGCGAAATGAAGCATGAAAAGAGCCGCACTGTTGACGTACAGATACAAGGGCTACACTCGGACGGCGTGCACAAATTAAAGGGCGCACGCACCATCGAGAGTCTCAACTTCACATCGCAGACCATCGGGGAAACGGACCTGGAAGACTGCACACACCTGGACGACATCAGGGACGAGCTCACCTACAAGGATGTCTGTCCGAAGATTCTCATCGGGCAGGACAACTGGGAGCTGATCGTCTCACGCCAGGTCCGAGCGGGACGAAGAAACAAGCCGGTAGCGTCACTCACGCTACTAGGTTGGGTGCTACATGGATGTCGCACTTCAGTGTGCGAACCAGTCGCCTTCTGCGGCCACATCAGCGAGAAGTGCGACGAAATGGAGAAGTTAATGAAGAACTTCTTCAAGTTGGAGTCACTGGGCATCGAACCGAGGACAACCAAGAATGACCCGGAGCAGCGCGCCATCGACCTACTGGATAAACACAGTCGACGGCTACCTGACGGGCGGTTCGAGACCGGACTCCTGTGGAAAGAAGATGACAAGAAGATCCCCAACAATTACGGGGACGCTCTCAAACGGCTGCACAATTTGGAAAAGAGACTCGACTGCGACCCGGCGCTCAAGGAAAAGTACAAGGAGCGTATCGCTAACTTGTTAACGTCGGGATACGCCGAGCCTGCGACTACAGCGCCACCTGCAAATAAAACGTGGTACTTGCCACATTTCGCCGTCATCAACCCGGCGAAAGAAAAGATCCGAGTCGTCCACGACGCCGCTGCGAGATCCTTCGGACGCAGCCTCAACGACATGCTGCTATCGGGTCCTGACTTGCTGCAATCACTGCCCGGAGTCGTCATGAGATTCCGCCAACATCCCATCGCCGTGTCAGCGGACATCAAGGAGATGTTCATGCAAGTAAAGGTTCGACCGGAAGATCGAGACGCACTACGCTTCCTATGGAGGGACGACGAGCGAGGCAATACATTACCACAAGAGTACAAGATGACGTCGGTTATATTCGGAGCGACGTCATCGCCGTGCACCGCGTTGTATATTAAAGATCGCAACGCCGCCGAGTTCGCACACGAAGACGAACGCGCCGTCCGAGAGATACAAATGAACCACTATATGGACGACTTCATAACCAGCTTCACAAACGAGAAGGAAGCTGCGAGAGTCGTAAAGTCGGTCGACGAGATACACCGTCGAGCCGGCTTTCAATTGCGCGGATGGGTGTCCAACAAAAAGTCCGTTGTGAAACAATTTACAACGGATCCCGGAGCCACGACAGTCGACATCGGCGGAAGCGAGACAGAGAAAACACTCGGCCTGCTGTGGGAGACAAAGGAAGACTGCATCGGCTTCCGCGTAAATACTACAAGGACACCATCTGACGTCATAGAAGGCAGACGCCCACCCACCAAAAGGGAAGCACTCAGCATAATTATGTCGCTGTTCGACCCGCTCGGACTCGTATCGCCGATAACCACTCCGGCGAAACGACTCATGCAAGATACCTGGAGGTATGGAACGAGCTGGGACGAACCGCTTCCGGAAGAGCTGCAACCAAAGTGGAACGGGTGGATGGAAACGCTGCGCGCTCTAGAGGAGCTTCGCATTCCCCGCTGCTACGACATGGAACCGGCCTCCAGAAGGGAGTTGCACACGTTTGTGGACGCAAGCGAAGAAGCCTACGCCGCCGCCGTGTACTGGAGATTAGAACGAGCAGACGGCAGCGTGAAGATCGCACTGGCCGCTGCAAAAAGCCGCGTCACACCGCTCAAGCCCGTCTCAATCCCGCGGCTTGAGCTCCAGGCGGCAGTACTCGGCGCGCGACTGGCCAAGAACGTCGCAAAGGAGCACGACTTTGAGGCAACAAGACGGGTCTACTGGTGCGATTCACGCACCGCACTCGCGTGGATCAGAGCCGAACCACGGGCGTTCAAAACGTTCGTCGCACATCGTATCGCAGAAATAGAAGATACTACAAAGAAAAAGGAATGGAGATGGCTACCGTCGCAACTCAACGTAGCCGACGACGCGACACGAGCAACGCCCGCGGACTTCAACAGAGACCACCGATGGTTCATCGGCCCGCCCTTCTTACTATCGCCCGAGGAGCAATGGCCAGTCGAAGCAAGCACAATAGCCGAACGCACCGGGGAAGAAAAAGAGAAATGCTGCGCAATTACGAACACGACAAAGGGGCATGCACACTTGCCCGATATCACGCGCTTTTCAAAATGGGAGCGCCTGATCCAGGCCACCGCACGCGCTCTACAATTCATCGACTTGTGCCGCAAAAGGAGGCACATAGTAGCAGCTGCGCGTCGCAAAAGGACCATTGCCAACCCGACGTCGGACCCGGCATGGTCAGGAACAAAGAAAGGCGACGCTAAGACTGCACAAAAGAAAGAACCAGCGCGCGGCAAGTGCAAGTTCGTACCGATGGAAGCGCACTATCTCATACGAGCGGAACATCAATGGATGAAGGCAGCACAAGAGGACAGCTACGCATGCGAACGTAAGCGCATCGAGCGTAGCGCCACACCGGCGGGAGACGACAAACTCGCCGCACTAAGTGTGATTGTGGGAACCGACGGACTGCTACGACAAAAGGGAAGAATCGCTGCCGCAGGAGAGATTAGCGAGGAAACGACGAATCCGGCTGTGTTGGATGGTTCACACAGCTATACGAGGTTGTACATAGACCATGTACATAGGAAAATGCACCACGGAGGCGTCGAGCTAATCGTCAACGAACTGCGACAGCGACTGTGCATAGGAAAGATTCGCCCTACAGTAAGGGGCGTCATAAAGGCATGCATGACATGTAAACTGAAGAAGGCGAAACCGACGAGTCCAGCCACCGGCGATCTACCGCACGCGCGCGTAGCACATCACGCGCGCCCGTTCACCTTCACCGGGCTCGACTACTTCGGTCCCATCGAAGTAACCGTGGGCCGACATCGAGAGAAGAGATATGTCGCCTTATTTACATGCATGACCACGAGGGCTGTACACCTGGAAGTGGCAGCATCACTCAGCGCAGATTCCGCCATCTCTGCGCTACGACGATTCATGGGGCGACGCGGCTGCCCAACGGAGTTATGGTGTGACAACGCCACTAACTTTAAAGCCGCGGAAAAACAACTCACCGAGGCCGCACTAGCCGCGGTGCAAGAGGAAGCAACTGCGAAACACATCGCGTGGCGTCACGTTCCCCCTTCCGCCCCCTTCATGGCCGGGGCCTGGGAACGCATGGTGCGCACGGTCAAAGAAGCCCTACGAGCGACGCTACGCGAGAAGTACCCGAGCGACGAGACACTCCACACATTACTCATCGAGGCGGAGAACACCGTCAACTCCCGCCCACTCACACACGTGGCGGTAACACCGGAGGAGCCGGAGGCGCTCACACCGAATCATCTGCTGCTGGGGCCTAACTCACATGTCCCAGCACCGGGCGCCTTCACTGCAGACGACGTGAATGCGCGCAAACACTGGCGGCGCGCCCAGCGGCTAGCCGATAACTTCTGGCGCCGCTGGCTCCGAGAATATCTCCCCCTGCTACAGTACCGGCGGGAGCCCCGCACAGTCGGCGAGGCACCACGCGTCGGAGACTTGGTCGTCATATGCGACCCGAACCTACCGAGGAACACGTGGCCCAGAGGAAGAGTCATCGCTACGTACCCCGGGCAAGACGGCGAGGTTCGCATCATCGACGTCCAGACGAGCAACGGCCACATCCTGCGGCGACCGACCAAGAAAATCGTCGTTCTACCAATTAGATCGCGAGACGGCGACGGCGGGAGATATGTTGACGACGAAAAGGCTAGGGTACTTAGGCAAACATGTATATAGTTTCGCAAATAGTTGTTAAGTTTTTATGTATATAATATGGAAATAATGGAGTAATCCCTAGTATGTCCCTACATAAATCGTTGGTGCATAGTATAGGTATCGTTGGTGCATAGTGTAATTGAGGACATACTAGGATCTTATCAATGTAAATACGTGTTAGTGATAAGGAAAATAAATGATTCCCCGCGGGTAGCGGGAGGGGTACATAAATGAACAAGTGGAGGGGAGGCCCGACGTTGACCGGCGGTGGAGGAATCCCGCAACTAGCCGCAAGTTGGAGAACCCAATATGCGAATAATAGGCGGACCATTTCCGGTCAAACTCACTTCGGCAGCGGCATCCACTCCGACAAGAACAAGAACAAAGAAGAAAAACAAGTACCTCTGCGCTACCCCGGCTCTATTGAAGAACAAGCCTTGTTGTTTTAATCAAGACACGGAAACACCCTATTATACAGTCCACACCCCCCGGCGATCCAGTTGGTGCGGAGTACAGACACTAGCATTCATTCTACTGCGTGTTAGTGCATAAGTATCCCGCACAAATAGGTATGTGAATGCCTGCTAATTTATTTCACGTTGCCTTATGAATTTACGATTCTTGTGAGGAGTAAACTTGTACTATCTATTAAACTGTTATATATGTTATCTACAAGTCTTTCAAGCAACTGCGGGTGTTTCTAAGAAGCAAAAAAGCCGTTGCCCGTAAAAGAGAAATTGGTAATTGAATTTGTCTAATTTGGCGTCAACGCGCTCGACGCGTGATCGAGGCCAGTGAAACGGTATTCGGACTGATGAAATAAATGATTCCATTAAACGACGCTTTACATATCTCATGTGTCTAATAGTTAAATATTAAAGTTGAAAATGGCACGGCATGACAAACGTACTAACGATTATATTAGAGAAAGTATTCCTCGCACTCTTACTGACACTACACACACGAAATAATACGGTAAAAGACGGCCGTGTACAAATTGTCAAAACGTGACATGCTCATAAACGCAGATGACGAATCTCGACGCGTAAACTTTATCAAATTTATTTTAGTACTTTTATCAAATCATTACGGCTAATAAAATAGGTACTCGTCATGTTAATAGGTCTATAACAAGCGTTATAAAATCTATTAGCTGCGTCTGATTTTTTTCTTCGCCCCATTTTTGCTGACACCCACTATGCACGAGTTTGTTTTGCTTCGCTGGCTTGGGTTCGGATAACAGTTCTGACGTAGTTGATGTAGGTAACGAATGAAAGATAATATCGGAATTCGCTGAGATTTGCTGTGATTATCATGTTGACGCGATGATGGAAGAGCTCTAACAATGTACTTACATAAACTTAAACCAATGTCAATAGAACAAAGGAAATCAAGGTTCTAGAAAATGCAACCTCGGAACCCAGTTATACTGAATGGACTTTATTGCTTTGTTGAATTTCTATAAATAAATATTAAAAAAAGAAAATCGCCCGTAATGGTTATTATTACTAAACGCAAATTCGCCGGCTTGAAACCAAATTTCGCCCAGAGTATTGATAGAGGACGAGAACTTTAGGACCATTACAAAACATACCTAATACAATATCCCATCTGGAATAAATACCCAACGCAATAATGAAAGACTGAAGAAGATCGGTTCAAACATCTCGAGATTAGCAAAGACAAAGACAGAAATGGTTCTACAGTCCAGTCAAAATAGACGTAACATCTAGGAATAATTCCGTTTTAAATTGGAAAAAATATTCTAGATAGTCCAGTCAAAATAGACATAAAAAGTACGATCTTAGGAATAATTCCGATACAGCTAATTTTTTGTATCAACTTTCATACTATCCTTTTGAATGAAATGACAAAAGTCCCCGCCAATCAAGGGGAGGTGCGGTGGGAGTAGGTATGTTTGTCGATTAAAACTTCCGCGGACTCCCGTTACTTCCGAAATGAATGGCACCAGGAAACAACGGCATCACTTTTTACCTAATGTTATACAATGATAGAATATGAAGATGTACCAAAGATATCTCAAAAGTCGCTATTATAAATAATGTACGTACATAATAATACTATTATGATAAGTACGTATAGGTAGTAAAGTATCATTCCGACCGACCACCCACCACAGAATCTGCGCTCGGCAGCGGTTTCATTTGACGTATCGCCTGAGTCACCACCGCCTCGCATGCGAATGTCTTTTTAGTTCCTCATTCGGTGATTGTCATTGACTCCACAAAGCAGTCATTCCGTTCATACTATTTTCAGAAAATAAACTCACGCGTCTATTTTGAAGGCATAGATCTACTCGTAAATACTGAAACTTGTTTAACGTATTAAAATATAAACATTGTATAATATGCGCTTGTATGTCGTGGGCTATCTGTACTTCTATTGATGTCTTTAATTAATGACAGAGAAGACTATATCAGTTTGTCTGTTTATAATTCAAACAAATAACGCTTTTTAAGCTAAAACTTTTAGGTGCGTAATAGGTTGATCAATAAGTTTCTGGAATCGGATACTTTACATTAAATTATAGGAATACTTTACATTAAATATTTCATTCGAATCTCAAATTCAGTAGTAGCCAGTGCCAAAAGAATTTAAAAAAAACTGTCACCAATATTTTTTCGTTGTTTACATTTGGCGAGAATTTTATTAGTGTGCAAAATGGAGAAAATCGAAGTTCGTGCGGTTATTTAATATTTCTACCTGAATCTTTTTTCTACGAAATGTGTTTTAAAAGAATTAGTCTACTTTGGGAGACAATGCTCCGTCTTATTTTACAGTAGTATAATGGTGCGCGGAATTTAAACGCGGCAGAATCGTCTGTAACGACGAAACTCGCTCTGGGCGGCCAACAACTGCTGCTACTGAAGACAATGTTAAAAAAATAGTATAAACTGTTAAGACAGATCGACGTGTGACTATTCGTCATTTAGCTGAGATTATGAAGCTTTCGTTCGGGACAATTCAGTTCATTTTAACTCAAACCTTAAAATTCAAAAAAGTGGCCGCGCCTTGGGTTCCTCGAATGTTAACAAACGTACAAAAGAAAGCAAGAGTAGACATTTCAAAGCAAAATTGGGCAATTATTGACCGAGACCCAGAATCTTTTCGACTACGTTTCGTGAGCGTTGGTGAAACGTGGGTTCACCATTTTGACCCGGAGACGAAGAACCAAAGTAAGGTGTGGAAAAGATCGTCCTCCCCACCAGCCAAGAGATTCAAGGTCTCTGGGTCCGCTGGCAAGATAATGGCCTGTCTAGTGGGATGCGGAAGGGATCATTATGATCGATTATTTAACTAAAGGACAGACAATAACTGGAGACATTGATCCATTGGTATTACGCAACATTGATCAAAAAACTACGCGAGGAAATAAAAAATAAACGAAGTGGAAAATTGCGTGCCGGAATGCTTTTTCATCATGACAATGCACCTGCGCATCGGTCTAATGTTGAAAGCGCTGCCATCCGAACGGCTGGGTTTCAGTTGAAGCAGCATCCGCCATATTCTCCGGACCTAGCTCCTAGTGATTTTCACCCTTTTACCAATTTGAAAAAACACTTGCGTGGTATAAAATTTCACGGAGATGATGTCATGTGCGCTGTAGTCTTTTTTCGATACCCAGGATTTTTTTTCCCAAGGGAATTGAGTAACTTTCAAAACGTTATTCAAGGTGTATTAGATTAGGTGATTACGTTGAAAAATAAATACAATTTAGATATACGTTTCCTAGTTTCAATACTTTTCCAAAAATGTATTGATCAACCTAGTACTACAAAGTCAAAATCGGTCATCAAAATCGATGCAGAAGTTCCAATTTCGTATACAATAAAACCTGCGTAGGTAAACGTATAGATCTGTGAACGCTAAGTTCAACTTCTGTAAGTAATAACACGTTAGCACTTAATCTATCAGCTACTTAAGTTGTAGTGTAATAGAATATTAAACACCTATAGCAATCAAAACCGATAACAAATGGTTATAAATATAAATACACAAAACCGCAAATGCAAAAAATGTACAGAAAAAATGGCATTGTACGTGCTATTCGTAATCGACTTCATGGCTAAATCATAATTGCTAAGATAAGGTCGAAAACGGAAGGTTTGTTGCATGTCTGACGTCCGTGAGAAGCACGCCTACAGGTGCGAAGACGTGATCGTTACAGCAACGGAATGACGAACAACAGGAACCAATAATATTTACTCGTACACTATAGGTACGATAGATAATACGAGTACATTATATTGTATTAATTTATTTTCCTTTATACGGTCCAAAGGCCTATATACAGCTCGCCCTAGCTTCGCCCTATAGAAAGCTGTAAGAGAATATTTTTTTGAGCTCTATAACTTTATGAAAGGATAAACTCCTAACTCGTGGATTCAAGAATATTCGAAATCGGTACAGTCTTTAGGTTGCTTCAAAGAAACTGTAGATAAAAAATACAAATGTCTTTTTCAGTTAATACAATACAAATTTTCAGAGTTGTCATGTCATATATTTTTTTGTTAATCGCCGAGATCAACAAAGCGTATAAGCGAGGATTAAACCCATAACACATTCACTATAAATAGGATAGAACTAGAACTAAGTGGAACACGATCTCAGCTAGTCCATAAGAATAGTAAATAATACAAGTATACTCGTAGAAGGGACTCGCCTTTGTGCGTGTCACAAAAGCCGCGAAACAAACACCTACTTCCTCCCTAAGCCTGTAACGTCCCTCTGTCGCCAACGGATGCTGTGAGGGCTGTCACTTATTTAATATTTTATTATATATTTAATATCTTGGGTTAGTTAAACTAATATATATATAGTTATTATTAGGTATAACGTTTAATTAATTGTAAAAAAACATGAAATCGTTTTTTTATCGATATGATTGCACAATACGAAATCATTCTATATACGGCTTATACTAGCACGCCTTCTCGCTCGCACAAGTGTGGAGTAAGGAGTGAGTGCGAAAGCATGAGAGTGGATGCCATTTTTGGTTATAGTCCTGAAGACAATTTTTTGAGATACCTGATATTAATCCTATCCTTATCAAAGTTCAATTCCAAATGATGTGCATAGTAAAACCGTAAACTACCTATGCGCATAGGTAGTTTACGGTTTTACTATGATATACGTTTTAGCACCCAGGTTTGCTTGATTATTATTTTTTTAAATACATAAGGTAGACAATAATGGTACAGATAATAAGTAGGTAGGTACGGTAGGTACTTAGGTATAAGTTTCGATAAGTATCCTACCGATTTAAATTGTTTTTAAATTATTAGTTTTAAATTACACTAGAGTTAAGTATTTACTTTTGTTTCCTTAAACCTGAAATACTAAGGCTACGATGCTTGTATGATACGACGAGAAACTAGGGTTAGGCTATTGTTGCGACCTTAAACGCGTTCAGCGCGCGAGTTTCATTACTATACTTGTTATTATTTATTGTTCCTATGGCTAGTCGGAGGCGCCAGGAGTCCTGAAAAACATGTCTCATGGAGTAACTTATGGTGCTGTAATAGGCGCTATCGGGAACATTATAACGGTTCACGCACACTTAAGTATAGTTCTTGTAACCGCTTGCGAGCAGGCAACTGACGAGCGCACGGTGAGTATCTGAACGCTTAAAAAGAGACCTCATATACTTCACAATACACCTTTAAATACATTGACGCGAATGTTACGGATACGCGTTTACGGACATTTATTCACAAGCGGGGGTGAAATTCACTCCTGAGTTGCAAGAACTATGTATATACATATTTTATGACGCGCTAAATATATAAGAAAAATAAAATTTAAAAGAAATGTTTTTTTTATTATTCAATTTTACATTACCATTTACTTTTAAACATGTAATTTATTTGGAAGACGTTTAATGAGGCGCAAGTTTATTATTTTAAAAAAGGCGGTAAGGCCATACCATACATACATTTCCTAAAGGTAAGTAATATTATTTATTCATTTATTATTAACTGAGTATACTTTACAGTGCTGACACCGATGTGCCTTACTTGGGCTCTTACAATTGTAAAAAACTTATGGTATGTTATCGTAAATTACATACTTAAAAATATTTTTTTACATTTTAGTAATGCCGTACCTTACTGTTATTAACTCCTTGTTTTCATATGATAATCAAATATGTGGGTATTCAAAAACTCCTTAAACCATTACGCTCCATATCTGTTCTGCTACAATTATTAACAGTAATCAGAATCACTTAGAAAAATAATAATGACAGTTGTGGTTGAGAAAATGTAATTCAGTCTTTACCCATTATATTTCATTATATTGGGAAACAATAGCTTTACAGACAACTGCTCATTTTTCTTATTTAATGAAACAGCTGTGTACGTTATTATTATGTATCCGATAATCTCTGCGTAAAACGCAACAAAGAATTTAGCCCTTTACGGCCCTTACTACAAGTAGGTAAAGTTCACTCAACGAGACGTAGGCGTATGAGTGAGTGCACACCGATAATGTACAGTGCGAACCGGCTCGTGGCGCGGCGCGTCAGCGCGTGCTGTTTAAACCGGTTTGTGCAGGATTTCGAAAATCGGATTGAAGCGATGCGATCCCTTTCCTGCCTTGCACTCGTCGCATTTCACCTTAGGTACCGAAAGCAGTCAGACGTGCATTTTCTTAATTTGAATAGTCTTGTTTTGTTAATATTTTCATTCGTTTTTGCAATAAGCACGAAGGTGAGTCAAAAATTATCTACATTTTTCGTTCCACAATTTATTTACACAAAAATAATCAATATGTTAAATAGGGTTCAATACATATTGGATCAATATGTAATCATTTTTCAACATAGTCTCCTTGGTCCAGCAGTCCACAAGCTTGCGTATTCCTTCTAAAAAGCAGGTTTTTGGTTGGTCGCGAAGCCACTTTTGCACCGCTTGCTGCACGTCTACATCTGTGGAAAATCGACGATGTCGCAAAGCATCCTTGAGCGGGCCCATACAGGTGAAAGTCAGAGGAGCGAGATCTGGGCTGTAGTGAGGGTATTCCAGCACCCCAAAACCCAACATGTTGATGGTTTGAATGAATGTCAACACGTCAACACGTTTGTGCAGTAAGCTGTCTTGGCACCCATCGCGCAGATACTTTATGGAAGCCGAGTTCATCGTGGATGATTTGATGGGCAGATCCATGACTCATGTTCAAAGAAAACGCTACCCCATCGTTGGTAACTCGCCTATCCGCCAGAACCCTCTCTCGAGTTTGCTGAATTTTGTCGTCCGTGGTGAAGTTTGACGGGCGTCCTGCTCTCCCTCTTCGTGCATCACTCTCGTCCGGCCACTTTTAAACTTCACGATCCACGAAACACTATTACGTGACAAGTCACTGTCCCCATATTGTGATAAGTCTTCGATCAATTTCAGTCCCTTTCACACCTCCCCATATTGTGATAAGTCTTCGATCAATTTCAGTCCCTTTCACACCTTCCGACCAGATAAATCGGATCACTGCTAGTGGTTCCTAATTGGTGCAAACTGGTAGCAAAGCGGACATGTTTACATGTAACCCACGCAAGGCAACTGACACGATCGGGGTCAGATAACGCACAAATGACTGCAGTCGTACCAACACTAAGCATGTATGCGTAGAAGGCAGTGTGACAACCATAACGGTGTGTTATGATGAAAGTGTAGATAATTTTTGGCTCTCCCTCGTAAAATGGCTCATCCGAATAGAAAACCATTAGGTAGTCAATCAAAAGAAATTTCGTAAAATTTCTACGAATATTTCAAAGAAGTCACCAATAATGAGAAGTCAAGTGTTATTACATCAACCTAGTTAGTGGCGACATCGACGGGGATTCCGTTGTCATCGGTAAAAAAACTTTTATTAGAACGCAAACGTGCTTTCGGATACCAAAAAAAATAATTAAATCTACAAAAAAAAACTAAGTGCAGAAAAAATTAAATTGTTGTTAATGATTTTAATAAGAATGTTATGCGAAGAATACCTTTCATAACTTTCACGTCATCGAAAAATAATTTCCTACAATGAAAAGATTACATAAAAAGTTATGTGTCTCCACACCACGCAAAGAAGTATTGCTATTGGAATTCAAGTGAAAAACAATCGAAGATAATCGCAAAATTCTTATGGAAAAACATGAAATTCGGTATCTTCGAATCAATTTTCTTATTAAAATTGCGGAATATCAAACACAAGGTCGTCCCATCGTCTATATGGACGAAACATATAAGATACGTCACACACTTCACGCAAGTCTGAATAGTTCAGATGGAGGCACGTCTGGTTTAAAAAATAACAATTTTTAGGGGAAATCGTCTTATAATTTTGCATGCTGGAGGAACGGACGAATTCGTACTCAATGCGTAACTGATGTTTAAAGCGAATCAAAAATGTGGTGATTATCATCATAACATGAACCATGAAATAAACGAAGTGGGTTGACTACTCATTTACTGTCAAATTTAAAACCAAAAAATATCGCGGTAGTTGATAATGGTTCGATCACAATACGTTGCAAAATCCTGCTTCCAATTCAAACGCTCGTAAACAAGTAAAGATTGACCGGCTCAGCCGCCGACGTGTAGAGCATTCTTCTAGTAGGTATACTTTTAAACCACAATTATACCGGTTGATATTAGAAAATAAACAGATTTATTGAATATAGCGTTTTCCGCCTACCACCTTACCTTACCATTCAGACTTTAACTCAATCGAGAACATATGGGCAATGATAAAGGGTTACGTAGCCAAAAATAAATGTGTCGATGGTTATGGAGACCATAATGAGGTTGCCGAAAGAAAAAAATGATGCGATCACTGTAGTCTACAGTGATCGCATGTAGTAAAGGAAGAAAAGAAATTCGATGGTCGAGATGCCGCTATTGATGCCATAACAGAGCGATTCATTATTAACGCATCAGATGAGAGGCGATGAACATGACGACGCAATGTCAGAAGTCGAAGGAATACTTTAACATTGTACAAGTATAATTATATTCAAATAATATTTCTACTTATATTTCCACTTATATTTTTTGACTGTCTCTACTTTGGGCACCCACTCACACAGATGCAAAGCTGATGTCTCGTTGCGAAAACTTGTACTGTCTGTTACGTTAAACTTTAAAACTGAGTGCTTTCTATAAAATTCTGTTATACCCTTGCCAAAAAAAAAAAAACATTTTTACAGGGTTATCGTCTATTTGCGTTGTATATGTTTACCGACTTTACCACCTTAATATCATTAATTACTTAATATCTAAAAAGATATAAACGTACATGTAAGATAAATTCTAAAGGAATAAATAATAAATAGTTATAAATATGTAATGTATAAAATGGACTAGACAGGTAGTATCAATCTTAATAATTCGCACCCATATGTTCTGGACCTGAGTAGTAGAGCCCAAAACTCATTCGTAACTGCAAGGGGTGTGCCAGGGTGGGAGGGATATTGTAGAATGATTAATTTTAAGAATATTTTGTTTACTATATTTGATATAATGATAAATTGATAATACGTATAATACATGGCACACTCATTATAATAAATCAACTACGTTTAATAAATTTAAAATAAATACTTGATACCATAACAGTCCGTCACTAACATAATACGTTTTATTTATCATAATTACTGTTTGATTAAATATAATACAGAGTGGGTATAGTAACAAAATGCAATGTTGTTATTCAAGTGAAAATTACGTTTACAGCTCCTTTAGGGTCTTCCTTAGAGCATCTAAATATATTTCAGCGTGGTTTCTTTGGAAGACCAAAGATGGTCGGAGACGGATTGCATTATCCCCGCAGACTCCGCCCAGTATACCTGAAAGGTATAATTAAAAACGCTGTACATCTCCTGTTTCCAAATAATGAAGTATATTAAGTCAACAGACAAAAAGGGATCTCAGAATACCCTTTCCTTATTTCTAGTGGAACAATTACCAGAATCTCCCCGCGGTTTATAACTTAATCAGGAATTCTAAGAATTATCACAAAATATTTAAATTACTTTTTCTATTTCATCATACATATAACAATAGTTGTTAACTTTTTATTACATATGTATATTTTTTTGTTTACACGTATAGCTGAGGATTTAGTACTTTGGGTATATTTTTTTAAATTCAATTTCTAACTTTGCTTTTTACGTTGTTATATCTGAATAGTCCTATACACGATGTCTGGGCGTTGTTTCAAGACACTTTATTTGATAGTTGACGCTCGTTTCGTCTCGTTCGATATTACGAAAACAGAAAAAAATATTTTAATATGTATAGGGTCCGTTACTTACCTTTCTTCTTTAGGTTATTATTTATTCGGTCCCTCAATTCTGTAGTCGGCATATTATACGCAAGGAACGTGCCACGACCGCGCACGCTGTTCATGATGTTCGGAAATTCCGTCTCAAGTTGGTGAAGGCCATCCTTCAGAAAATTCCCAGTCTCATTCACCGACCGCAGTAAATTCTCCTGTTTAATTACTTTCAACACAGTCTCCAGAAGGATCAATTTCCCTGGATCGCCCATCCAAGTGTTGAAAACTCTGTATGCGTGCGGTGGTCTAAAAAGAGACTATATGTATATAACGCAAATAATGTTTGTCCATAAATCATGCATACACAAAATAATAAAGCTTCCAAAAAATTTTTGTAAAAATTATCAGATATGACAAGTTATAATACAAAAAGAGTAAACGCTCAGGGACGAAATTAAATCATGGTGTCGCATCACTATAATCATTTGCCTTTGTATGCCTCATAGTTATTATTACACTTCATAAAGAAATTTCCAATGTGCTGCTTGTCGCTGCATCAGAATTTCTAGTAAACCAGACAGACATTTAAAACGGTAATCTAATAAAATATTCTAAAGGACAGTATGTTTTACAATATACTGTCCCACATGACACGATACGATTGGAGCAAGAAGGGTTCGAGGCCATCGGGTCAGTTGCAGCGAGTAAGATACTTATTATTAATACGAGTAAGAGTATTATTACGCATTCTTGCTAATGAGAACTATGTAACTAAATTCTGAAATACAATTATTTTATTCATGTGAATTATTCCTAATGAGATTCTGAATTATCCCTATAGTTATTAACATCTATGAAAATCCGTACTAACTTAAAGTCGGCGTTGAAATAGAATCCACCGGTCAACATTTTCTTGCTGAATGTTAGCACATCCGGAGGTGTGGGCAGGTTGAAATGTTCGTAGCACCACATCTTGCCAGTTGGACCACACCCGGTCTGCACTTCATCTATAATCAAGGCAGCTCCCGACTGTCAATAAATAGGAATTGTGTTATCTTTTGTGAGTGCTCACGATGTTTATAGAAGGAAACAAAAAAATGTAATGTATCAAAGAACTATCGAATTAAAGTTCGTAACTTTGTATAATGTCATACACACCTTTTTGCATATTTGTTGGAGTTTCTGGAAGAATTCTGGGGAACCCTCGTGGTCCCCTCCTTCAGACTGAATAGGTTCAACAATGGCTCCAGCCACTGGGTTATCCTTCTTTTTATATTGTTCTATCACATCAGCCACTTGCTCAAGACATCTAAAAAGATTTTTTGTCATAAGCAAAAGGCTATACGGGGATGCAGGTTATGATTATATTTATTTATAGGTTTTTATGATATTATTATTCTAAATAATCAATAGGTTAATAATTAATCTAGCGTATAGCATACGCATAAAAATCAGCATGCAAATAAAATTTCATTAGGTATTTGATTTAAAATATTTAGATTCTTCAGTTGGAAAGATCTGGATATGTACAAGTTTGGTAGTTACGATTCTGATGGAAATCAAAATTAAACATTTTTCAATAACAATCCTAATTAGTAATTTGTTATGATACAATTAAAAGGTGGCATTCTAGCATTTAATATACACTATCGATATGCTTATTATAGGTATCATTAAATCATTATTAAGGATGCCTTCAAATAATTTTTCTACTTCGTTAACTAGCACCTAGAATTATGCATCGACAGGAAATATAATTAGAGGCGAAAATTTTACACGTATAGCTTCGTGTATTTTGCACTTAAGCGTTATCAAAAATTATGGAAATACAATTTATTGCGAGAACGAGACGTACGCAAAATGTCGGGGTATACGACGGGCAAATAGGCAAATATAAAACCGACCCAGAAAGAGGTAGCGAGTGTTACCATACCAGACTATAAATGTGGGCAGGCACTATTCAACAAATGAGGGAATACGTGTAATGAGGAAATGACCGAATAGATCAATCGTTGTTGTTGTTAATGCTTTACTGTGCGAAAGGGCTCGATTCCCGAACAAACAAACGTTTGTATGAAGATAAGTTTGTTGGGAGATATGGGTACTTTGTGTGTTTCTGATTCCACGACACTGGGAAATCTTAGGCTATTGAACGACAGAAAACTGTAAAATAAGGTTTGTCGGGCTTGCCACATGTTTCTTATCTACCATACGTCAACAGCGGCATTGATTGAATTAAATCTAAGATGGCATATTGGCAACCTTTTAAAGTAACCAATGGTAGCTGTACCTCGTTCATGTAGCTTTTCAATGGCAATAATTTGAAAGCACTTCTATGCTACAATAGCTAAATCACTTTAGCTATTGTAAAAGGATTTTTGTCGATTATTATGCAGTAACAACAAAAACCGGCTAAGGGCGATCTGAAGTCTTAAGAATGTGAAGAATTCCCTACCGAATTTATTAATTTAAATACCTTACCATATTCTTGTAAACTCAATTATATTTGTGTTAACATTAAAAATACGGATAAAACATAATTTGGGGAGTATAAATGTATTTATTTGTGTCAAGATAGATGATAAAAAATAGTGACAAAATGTTCATGCCCAATGTTGATTGGAAAAAACGTTTGATTTTTAAGTACAGAATCCAGAAAAATAAGAATAGCATGAAATTCTACATTAAATTAAAGCATTAACATGCAGCAAAAAAATATACATTACTGCACCTAAAAATGCCATCATGCTTCAACTGCAGAGCAAATAGTAAATTGTAACATTTTTCAAGCGGCCAAAGAAAGAAATAGAACAAAAATGTGGCGTCTGAAAAGAAAACAACATAAAGAAGATATCAAAATAAAAAGATTATAATACAGTCAACAACTGTATTATACCCGAGTGTTCGGTTTTAATCCTTATTACTAGAGCATTAAGGTACCCACGTGTACAGTGGTGGTACCACGGGTGTATCACCACCTGTGGTCGACTATACCTATACCATAAGAATAAACATTCTTATGCCTATACACGTGACTACTACTTAATAATGTGTAGAGTAAGTTCGCTTGTTTCGCCTGGATGTGTATCATAGCGCTAACAGGCATGGTTACGTTGTTATAACTCCGTGCTTACTTCCAATACTCGGTGTCGCCAAATAAGTCATCTTGGCGCTGCCGTTGACAAGAAAAATATTGCCGTATTCATTGATATTAATTAGGTCATGTTTCGCAGTTTTATTCTTATAAGGGGTTTTCCAATAGGGACTTGACAACTTTGAATTCAATTTGTGAACACACCCTTTCACTAATCACCGAACTGTCACTGTCAATTTATTCAGTAAACTTAACATTTTCATCATGGTAAAGTACACGAACGAACAACGTCTGCAAATTATAAAAATTTACTACAGAAATTCGGAGTCGGTGACCGCTACTTTAAGAGCGTTAACTCCGATTTTCGGTCGTAATTCTCGCCCTAGTAGACAGGCAGTAACAAGTTTAGTGCAAAAATTTGAGTCTACATATTCGTTGTGTGATGTTGCCGTGCCAGTTAGACAACGGGTTGGTCGAAGTGTCGAAAATATCGCTGCCGTTGAATCGTCCGTAGCAAATGATCCAAAGCAGTCAATTCCACGGCGTTCTCAAGAGTTGGACATCGCCCAGACCACTTTATGGCGAATTTTGCGTAAGGATCTTGGTTTACACCCATACAAGATCAAGCTGACTCAGGAATTGAAGCCGATGGACCATTTGAAGCGACGTACGTTCTCCGATTGGGCTCTGGAAAAGATGCGCCAAGATGATCAATTTCATCGCAAAATCATCTTCAGTGACGAAGCTCTATTTTGGCTCAATGGGTTCGTCAATAAGCAAACTATGCGTTATTGGTCGGGTGAAAATCCACATGTGCTTCATGAAACACCACTTCATCCACAAAAAATAACTGTTTGGTGCGGTTTGCATGCCGGCGGCGTCATAGGGCCATATTTTTTCGTCGACGATAATGATCGTCACGTTACTGTGAATGGTAATCGTTATCGCGCCATGATTACCGATTATTTTTGGCCCGAATTGGAAGATATGGACTTGGACAACATGTGGTTTCAACAGGACGGTGCCACAAGCCACACAGCACACGTTACAATCGATTTATTGAAGAGTAAGTTTGATCAGCGTGTTATCTCAAGAAATGGACCAGTCGATTGGCCGCCTCGTTCGTGCGATTTAACGCCTCTAGACTTTTTTCTTTGGGGCTACGTCAAGTCATTGGTCTATGCCAACAAGCCGACGACGTTGGAAGAGCTCAGAGCCAACATTGAACGCGAAATAGCAGCCGTTTCGGCCGAAATGTGTGGCCGAGTCATCGAAAATTGGGTCCAACGAATCGACCGCTGCAAACGTGCCCGCGGTGGCCATATGAACGAAGTCGAGTTCCATTCATAAATGTTTTGATTGTACTTCAACCCGATAATAAAGTTTTTGAAATATCTCAAATGGTTTGCATTTTATTTTGAAAAAAAGTTGTCAAGTCCTTATTGGAAAACCCTTTATATATTTATTTTATTTAGAAAATGAATAATGATATTTTTTTTCTTAAATTGCATGTTACAGTGCGACAAAAAAGAGTTGACAAAAAATGACGGTGCCACTGTCGTTTAGATGGCAACACGTATA
Source organism: Sesia bembeciformis (assembly GCA_943735995.1). Taxonomy (NCBI): domain Eukaryota; kingdom Metazoa; phylum Arthropoda; class Insecta; order Lepidoptera; family Sesiidae; genus Sesia; species Sesia bembeciformis. Next base: position 10,023,463 of record OX031028.1, read on the forward strand.
CGGCCAATTTTGATACTGAGTAATATTTATTTCAGTTCTAGCTGATTTTTAGGAATTAAAGGGGGTAAGCTCTAGTTTCTTGCTATAATACATTTTTAGTGATTTGTTATATATAATTAGAAGATGCATAAAAATATATCAGAAGCATTTATTCCGAATGCTCTAAATAATATAGAAAATTATAATATTACTCCGTAGCATAAATTAAACTGCAATATTACTCCGTAGCCAATGATAAATTGTCAAAACAAAACAAAACGTAACCACGGGGGCCAATGTTTACGTGAGTTCGGTACTTTTCAGTGTTGCCAGGGGCACAAAAAAAATTAGTTCCACAATAATTAATTTCGACTCTTTTTTGACGCACTGTACTTTATTTATGAAATAATATCCATGAGATATTTAAAAGTAACGGAAAATGTACAAAACGTAACATTTTGTTGAGAACATTACTATTAATTAACATATAAATTCGAACGTTCTATTGCGAGAAAATAATGTCCATAAAACGTATATACCTAATTAGTTTACAACAACATTAAGATGTATTATGTGATCCGTGCCTTTACGAAACTATGTTAATGTTAATATGTATTATAGTTCCTATTTGAACTGGTGTCTCGCTGTGACACAGTTGAATTGCCAACTATTATAAATTAAATGTGGATGTCCCGATTCCTGATCCACGTCGAGAATACTGGCGGGATTAATTAATTAGGTTATTAAACTATTCCTGTAATTTTTCGACAAGGACAAATCGTAAATAGTATATTATTACGGTAAATTATAATGAAATAATGACTGAAGAAAACCATAAATGGCAAGTTATCGGAGTTTCATATTGATTATATTCATCAAATTATAAAACTTTACCATACTAATCCAACGACCACCGACCACCGACCACCGACAAACTTCTTTAAGTGGTCGGCCTACGTGGCAGGGGGGTGTCCCACAGTGCGCTTGCCGGTACGTGGCCTCTACCCGAGGACTCTTCTACCCCATCGGTTATCCGACCTGTGGCAAATATGACCTGCCCACTGCCACTTCAGCATGCTGATTCTGTGAGTGATGTATGTTTTAGTCCTTTGGCGAATCTCTTCGTTTCGGATCTAATCGCGCAAAGAAACTCTAAGCATAGCCCTCTCTCCATCACTCGTTGAGTGTCCTAGACCTTATGGATCAGGCCCGCCTGTCAGAGGCCACGTATCAGCACCGTACGTAGTTAAGCTAATACGTCTGATTATTCTGAGTACTCACTAAAAACAATATTAAAATAACACTGCTTCATATAAAGAAAGCCTGTTTTAAATATTGTTCGGATTTTCTTCACTTGTCCCGATATTTTACATCAATTCAGAAAATCTAATTTTACAAAGTTGGCAACTCCACCTGATTGGGTTAGATTAACACATTGTAATAAATTTAGGGAAACTCGCCAAATAGTCTTATTACGATGATGATCTACCTATGATTTATAAAAGCAATAAAAAAGCTAAAGTAATGGAATGAAAACAATGTTTACTTTTCATCCTCCTCTTGGTTTTCACGTTTGAACTGATCCAGTGGATACTTGTATCTTGGAAATGGAGCGACAGGCCAATCAAATGATGGACAATCTAATTTGTGTATTGGTTTAGATCTAGTGGTCGAAAGGGAGCCGAATGTACGTCCATGAAAACTGCCCTGAAAAAATAAACAAGAATTTTATTTTTAAGTAGTTATAGGAATGAAATGCGTACAATAACAAATATAGATTTCTCAATTATTACTATAGATTGTTTCCACAAGACAGACCTCGCCTGCGGTATTCGGGTCGCGTGGAGGGGGGGGTTGATTCATTCACAGACACGATGGTCGACAGCGAACTGTCAACTATTGTGAATGAATGCGAATGGGAACAATCTATAATCCGACGAAGAAGAAAAATAGAAATATCGCGTGGGCGAGAATAAACAAAAAGGTAATAACATTCACTAATTCGCATTGGGCCCATGTAGTGGACTACGGTCCGAAATTCCCTTGTGATTACAAGGGTAAGCGAGCCTATATACCGCAGTGGTTCTTTCTAACCTGGGATAAATACATTGATAATTAAGAAAACTTGGTTAGACCCAAAAGGCTCACAAATAGTCACTGTTACCTAGAAGATCTACTGTGATCTATAATATTATATACCTATTATACATTTTTAGTATAACAGGCAAGTAGGAGTATAAATATGCAGCTTTTTAAAAAAAAAATGATAATTTCAACTGATTAGTGATAAAGAATTAATTCTAGTCAAGTATAACGTAAAAATAAGAAGCGTAATACCTGAAAAGACAATATCGACAGTTTTGGTGAGCCCGGTGGTTCGTTCATCATGCACGAACACAATTCCTCAGTTGTGAAATCAAGTTTCCCTCCGCGCTGCTTTGTTCGGTACCATATAAATACCGTCTTGAATGCGTTCTCATTGGAGCACGAGCCGCACATCATAGTGGCGATGTTAGTTAAACCAGCCGGTGCTACGGACATCAACACGCTTTTTAACTTTTTCGGCCAGTCCGCTCCGGGAAAGACTCCAAGAGCCGGTCGATTAACCAGCGATTTCTGAAAATACAGTTAGGTATAATTTATTTTGTTATGAGTGTAGGTTGCTCATTACTTATGTAAAATTTACAATACTAGTACAGTAAATATTTAGACATCTGTGATGCTAAAAACAACGATGCTTTATGTTGTTAAATGCAGCCTATGATAGCAACAAGCCTTCAATTATTCGTCAATCAACAGACCTTATTTGAAGTTCTTAATTCAATTAAGAAAAGAATTATATCAAGTAATTCTTTGATATTGATTGCAATTGTAATTGTTCGGTCTATTATTGATATCCACATAAAGTCCACAGTATGTTTTTATAGTTCAATGCTCCTGAATCCACAAATGTACATAATAATAATACTTTAATTTCTACTACATCTTGCTCACGGAATAAGCACATGTAATACAATTTTTCAAAAAAAAATTTTGTTCACTTACAAAACTTTTTTTATAACAAATTGAACATATCTTCCAGAATAAATATCTACCCAATTTATACATGATATTAATGTTATGATTACAAATTAGCTCCTAATATTTGCAAATCAAAAATGGAAAACGTTTTGGCAGTTTTCTTTAATGTACATTTATGATAATTAATGATTGAATAAGTAAAAATCGCAAGAACATCGGAGCAGTACATGCCGAGATTAAATGTCTGAACCCAAAAACATAAATTTGGAATGTTTACACATTGCATATTCTTGATGTACTTTGCAAAAATATTCATAGATAAATAGCAACATGGAATGTGTCTGTTGTATGTCTATTTCTGCAAGAAAAAGATACTAACAAGGTTATGTTCATTTTCAAAGGTCTTCAAGAGTTCTGGATGATTGTAGCCAATAGGTATGGATGATATTTGTGTGAATGCATCCAAAAATTCATTTCCATCGACGTCGACAAAGTAATTGCCAAAGCTCTTATCGTAATCAGCGAACAACTGCACAGAACCTGCTTGCTGGAACAAGAAACAAGAAAGAGGTTACGGGCTATAAACCACCACGGGAGTCAGTGCGGATTGGTAGCCCTAATCCCCTTATGTTATTAGGAGAGGTCTGCGCCCAAAAACTAGTGCGCGAAAAATATTGCGGGATATTCGTTGCTTGCAACGACGACCGACATCAGCGAACATCGCATGACATTACGACATTTTGTCCCGCGACATTTGTCCTAGTGAATACACGGCCTAAAACGTAAGTACAAATATATCATTTAACATCTTTCTGTTATACTTCTTATTCCCAACGAGGACATGTGTACTAATTAATGTTCGTCATTATTGACTGATGTTGTCATGTATTAGTTGTTTCATACAAGCTAGCATGAGCAAACCTTTTGTCGCAAAATGTCAGGCTTAAAAAAAACGCCGCGTTCTTAAAACTACAAAACAATCAATTCATTATAAATCTGAAAAATAACAATAAAAATATTAAACGGGAAGCGAATAGGAATCTATAAGATAAATTTTATTATTTGGTATATCCCAACTGTTTATAACAAATTACAATTTGCAATGATTTGGTAATTTGTGTTGTTGCCGCAGGACTGATAACCGATGGGGTAGACGAGTCCTCGAGTGGAGGCCACGTACCGAAAAGCGCACTGTGGGAGCCCTCCGGTCAGGTGCACAAACGACTTAAAGAAATTCAGTGGTAGATGGACGAGAAGAGGCGAGGATGGCGTGTCGTGGCGAGCTTTGCGCTCTCCCATATCCAGCCTATATCCAGCAGTGGAGAGACAGCCTGTGATGGTATGGTTGGATGGATGGTATGGTCAATATTTATAATAAAAATATTGTTACTAATTTGCACACTAAAAATAGCTAATTTATGAGGTGCTATAAATTAGCACCTCATAAATTCAATAATGAGTGTGCAGCTCTTTTGAAATTACCTACATTGCAGATGTCCATGAATAAGTGTCCACCTATCACCAGGTGGAATGCCTCCTTGCCTGGTGGCAAACTTGCCACCTATTTTCTATAGGAAGCCTCAATGGTATCTTGATGAGATAGTAATTTTGATCACACATCGCGAATGATTATTTTGACCTTGTTATTACGTGTTGATATTTGCCTTCCTTAACATTGTGACGTTGATGTGGTTACAATTGATATCAATTGTTATTGATAACAAGTTGATACAATTTATAATACAAGATATGATACAATAGTGTGTGAGAGTAGAAATCTTAGTCTTTCATGATAATAAACGATGTTTCAATTGTCATATTAATAACATAGCTGTAAAGCATATATGGGCAACAACCAGCCCGCGGGCCGGATCCGGCCCGCCGTAAGATATGATCCGGCTCGCGAGACATTCTGAAAAAACCCAATTAAAAAAATATTACATTAGGTACTTATACTCACGGGAGTGACAGTGAGGCGGCAAACATCAAATCCTTTGATGTTTGCCGCCTCACTCTTTGATAATCGCCGCCACTCGGCTTGCTCGATCAAATTATTTGAGGTTTGCCGCCTCACGGGCGACACATCAAAAGATTTATTGCTTCTCAATTATTCTACACTAGTTTATTCCAGATTATTCCTTCATTTTGCCTATATAAGCGGGTGGATGGCCCGAACGTTAGTTCAGTTCTATTTGACCTACCGAGGTGATAACTTGGACAAGCGATATCCTAGCATCTTGAGTGGTTACTAACTATAGTTTGTTATTAAGTTTATTGAATGAAAAGTAAACAAAAATGATGTCTGGTGGAAAGAAACGAAAAGTAGATACAGAGGGTCGCCAGTTTCAAGAAAAATGGACTGAAGAATTCTTTTTTATCTTGCACAATGGTAAGCCTATTTGTTTGCTGTGTAATGAATCCATTTCAGTAATGAAAGAATTCAATATAAAGAGGCATTACTCAACTAAGCATGCTACGCTGCACTCACTGACAGGACAATTAAGAACAGACAAAATCCAGAAGCTTACCGCAAATTTGGAAAAACAGCAACAAATGTTTCATAAACAAAGAACACAACTTGATAATGTTGTGAAAGCTAGTTTTATAGTTAGCTCAAAATTGGCAAAGGCATTAAAACCATTTGCCGAAGGAGAATTTATCAAGGAGTGTATGTTAGAAGTTTGCGGTATTTTGTGTCCTGAAAAGAAAAATGAATTTGAAAAAATTAGTTTGTCAAGACGAACTGTTGTTCGACGTATAGAAATGATGGCTAATGATATAAAAACAACATTGACTGACCGTATGGCTGGTTTTGAATCATTTTCCATAGCATTAGACGAGAGCACCGATTTGTCTGACACAGCTCAACTGGCTATATTTATTCGAGGTGTTGATAAGGAGTTCACTGTTACTGAGGAATTGCTTGCTTTACAGCCGCTAAAAGGAACCACTACAGGAGAGGATATTTTTATTGAAGTTCAAAAGGTATTCACAAGTTTTGGCTTGCCATGGTCAAAATTAATTGGAGTATGCACTGATGGTGCACCTTCTATGGTCGGCTTACGTAAATGTTTCATCGGAATTTTGAATGAAAAAGCAACAGAATTAAATGTGCAAAAAGATGATTTGATAGTCCTTCATTGCATTATCCACCAACAGAACTTGTGTTCTAAGTCCATTCGACTCCAGAATGTTATGAATGTGGTAGTAAAATCGATCCCGAGGGCTTAACCATCGTCAGTTCAAGGCGTTTTTGGATGAAATATCAGCTGAATATAACGACGTAACATATTATTGTGAAGTCAGATGGCTGAGCAAAAGAAAAATGTTGAAACGGTTTTACGAGCTTAGAAATGAGATAGCAGACTTTATGAAAATAAAAGATAAACCATTATCTGAATTAAGTGACCCAAAATGGATATGTGACAGCATTTCTGGTCGATCTTACAGGCTATTTGAAACTTCAAAAACAAGGACAGTTAGTAAATGATTTGTACAGCCATTTGAAAGCGTTTCAGATCAAACTACGCTTGTGGGAGTCACAGATGCTGTCTGGTAACAGTTACCATTTCAACACGCTCTCTGCGTATGAAAATATTGCTTATGCTCAATATGCTGAAGAACTCAAGTTACTGTCGGAACAATTTTCGAACAGATTTAGCGACTTCAAAAACATGGAAGACTGTTTCAGTTTATTTGCTACTCCTACAAAATATAATGTACAAAATGCTCCAATACACTTACAAATGGAGTTGATCGAGATTCAAGAAAACACTCCTAAAATCCAAATTTGAAGACGTAGAGTTGTGCGATTTCTACAAAAAATACCTAGAAAAAGACAATTTTCCGCAGCTTAGAAAATTCGCAAGAAGATTGATTTGTGCGTTTGGCAGTACTTATAAATGCGAACAGTTCTTTTCATTGATGAAAGTTAATAAATCAACACATCGTACAAGACTGACTGACGATAATTTGGAAAATTCTTTACGTCTTTCTATCAGTGGAATTAATCCAAATATCGATGGATTAGTTTCCCAAATTCAAGCTCAAGTGTCTCATTGATTTCGGTGTATTTAACTTTCGTAGTTTGTAACAATTGCAAATTTAACGATTTAATTATAATGTACCATTTTTTTAAATTTCATTTTGTTATTTTAATAAATTGTACTATAATAACATGTCGTATTATTTCATGTCTAATATCTATCGCAAAAAATATTATCACTACTTTAAAATGCACTAAGTACTTTTAAACGCGGCCCGCGAACGTATTTACACGCTAAAGTTTGGCGCTCAACATGTCAAAGGTTGCCCATACCTGCTGTAAAGTCATCCAAAGCTCTCGGTTTTATTATGCGATCATCACACACTCGTTTAATGAAATGAATACTGTTAAGATTATTTACTGTGCTTATGTTCACAGCCACTTACAGTAAGTTTCACATATTTGGAACTCTCATTATGGAACAAACATAGACAGGTTGGAAGAAATTCAGAGAAAAATCACTCACTTCATGTTCTTTAAATTTAAATTGCCATATACTGTATCTATATGATCAATGCTGTGTTCAGCTTCACTTACTACCACTCAGCGCTTAGAAATATTGCCAATATTACTTTCCTTAAGGAGATTGTGAGTGGGTATATTGAATGTTTCTGAAATACTAGGTAAACTTTCGCTGAGGGTGTCCGAGCACACTTGTCATGATCCAAAACTATATTCTACATTGTGTTAAATCTAACTACTGGAAAAATAGATTTATATTCAGAGATGCACTCATATGTGATGGATGATGAACGCATTAACTTATTCTTTTGTAGTATATTTATTAACTAACAATTATGTATTAGTAACTACAGCTTCAAAACTCTTAGTTTTATTTTCTCTTTATTTTTATACATTCTATCCTTTTAATTATAACCACTATATAACACTATAGGAATGTATATAATAATATAGTTTCTACTTGTGGTAACTTACAAATATCTTTTAAGTATGTATTTAAATATGTTATATTATAAATATGATGTACCATAGCTCTAAGCACCCCTTATTAAATAAAATTAAAACAAATAATATTCTGATTTACGGTTCTGAAGAAATATACAGAACCCTTATAGAATCAAAATTATTACTATCTATCCCCCTATCACATAATGATTATAATTCATAGATTTTGGTATTTTATGATGACTGTATGTTCAACCTACCCTTGTGATTTCTATCTAGGGTGTTAGGCTTTGTTTGCTTAATCAAGTGAGTCATAATATGTATAAGACTTAATATTATGCTTAAGAGTATTTATTAATTCATAAAAGTTAAAGAAAACGTCAATGCAGGCGTACATACATTGATAAACATCATTTTAAAAGTAAACAGTTTATTTATAACCTTGTATAAAATAAGAGTATAATTTAAAAATGTAGATGGCATAAATACATAATACACATAGGTAAAGAAATTAGAGTTAATCATTTATGGCTTACTCATTCCTCAATAATGAATTTTCCTTTCTTAATGTAAAAATATACCTGAAGACAATTTAGCTCTTTCAGAAGTTCTAGAGTTTTTGGTCCAGGAACAGATGTTTTAATTGATGGTTGGCAGGGTTCTTGCTGTACTGCTGCATATAGACTTCTGACACCTGTAAAATGTATTTTTCTTTTATTTTCATCAATTACAAGTTACCTATTTATTAGATATATTGTTAATGAAATGCTAACATTTTTGGTTACTCAAATTGTTAGTCAATTTTATTTCATAATTTCAGTTTCTTTTGAATATCTAATATCTAAGATAGAACTTATTTATTCACATTTTTTTTATTTACCTTTTTTATCAACAGGCTCCCTCCTAAATGTTATCTTATTAATAAATAAGTAGTAAATATGAATTTTTTTCTTCTAAATTAAACATTCTATAAAACAGTGAAAACTGCGACATGTCATACTATTATCTCGAAACTGGTGCGAATTTTTATATGTAGAGGTATACTTTTTAGCTATAACATAATTAATTAAATAAGTAATAATAACTTACAGTTCGATATTATCGGTGATTTTGTTTGATTAAGAGCTCCATTCACAATACGTAACATTTTGTAACACTGGCACCAGCTACTCGCCGGTTGAATCACCTATAAATTCAAGTTTATGTAATGGATACAGGAAAGGCGTAATAAGTAATTACATTTAACTGTTCAACAATATAAGGGGAGTCGGGCCCATTACTATCATTGTGCATCATATCCACCATCCACCCACCTCCCGTAGGCAATGAATAGCCAATCAATAAAAGATCCTAAAGATAACGCAGAGAGCGATAATATCAAGCGAGTGTAATCAATTCTAAAATTAAATTCGTTACCTATGTATCAAATTCGTAGACAAAGTAGTTAATACGTAGATATTCAACGAAAAACTGAATCAAAATTCAAGTTGTCAACGCAATGGGCGGTGTCAGTCAATGTCAGAAGAAAGCGCTGATATGAATTATGATATTCCACAGATTTAATATTTTTACGTTAAGTAAGTCTATAGGTGAATTTCTATCAAACGCTGTCTGTATAAATTAATATAATTATCCGCTGGACCGCATAAATGGTGTAAACGAACCGAAACATCAGGTAAAATAAATAAGGTAAACATTTGCATTACGACCCATTTTGCTTTTAAAGAAGGAAAATGCTTAATTTTCGATGGAGTATGGATGGTTTCTTGGAATTGTGTGTGGGCACACCTTCGAAGTAAAGAAGGAACTTCTAAGTAAAAATAAAAAAACATTTATGTCATTGGTCGACACAAACGTAACTGATGAAAACTGAAGCGATTCAAAATGAACAGACTAATTGTTTCCAAATAACTGTTCTGAAACCTTTATTAAGGACTTGAGCACTTACAATCTTCCGATTATCGAATAAAATTGTTTATGTAATGGTCCTAAAATTATTATTATTATTGAAAAATAAACTAAAATTATGCTTTGAAAAAAAAAAAGCACCAGACCGTCCTTAAATCGGATCGTAAATCGGATGGTTTTTAAAACGGTCGGAAAACTTCATCATAATATAACGATTTCGACTCACTTAATCCGACTCCTCTTAACAATTCCTTGACTCCTTTGATTCACCTTATTATTTTTTAGGAGCCTGAGACTCATGTAACTCAGCAATCCAAAATAAAAGGAATAAATAACTCCTCGATAACAGTTAGCCGGAATCATTCAGCTCCGCCCGCGGTTTCGGATCTTTTGATTCATTGAATCCGGAGTTACCCATCGCTATAAAAGAATCAAGAGCGATTATCGCACGTTTTGGAATTTAGTATTACTGTTTCATATATTTTTATAAATATTTCCAATCTTTGTGTGATTTTACCTCAAATTCTGCAATTCTAGTTAATATATAAAAATGTTGAACAAAGTTTTATTATCTACAGATGTAATGTTAGTATGTGTTCAACATGCCTTATCTACGGAAAAAGAAGAAATAATGGGACTTCTCATTGGAGAGGTATGCAAATTTGAAGTTCATTTTATAAAGGACTACTTAATGTTTGCTACTCAGATTACAATAAATCTAATCTGAGTTTTATTTGAATGAAATGAAAATTATATACACAGGCATGAGGCAGTACAATCGGTAGCTAGAATGAGTGCACGTTTGCGTTCCATTGGATGTATTGGATGTTTAAGCGTAGACGACATATGGGGAACTCAATCAAATTGCTTCCAAATTTAAGGTTGAACCCTAATCGGTGGACTGTGGCAAGCTAGTGATAGTAGTCCTGAAACTATGGGTCGTATACAGTTTGTTCCAGAGGATGTTGTGAAAGCAATAGATAAGATAAAGCGTGAGAAATCCACTGACACCAATGAGCTTAGCCTTGAGCATGTGCTATATGCGGGTAATAAATTGCATAAAAAGATGCTATTTGTATGGATTGTGTCTTAGATTCCAAAAATCTCTTCCCTCTTTTCTTAAAAAATAAAACTGGAGACCTGGTTGGATCTGTGGAACTGAGGAGCACTAGAATCTGATGTCACGTTGGGGGCATATGTGTAAACAACCTAAGTTATGTTTTGCAAGGTTTTGCAGATGTAGTAGAGAAGTCAAGGGGACATTGTTTAGAGCTTTCTGTCAGTTTCTGTACACCTGCCAACTATGGGTTAACTACTTAAAAGGTAACATAGCAGCATGAGGTTACAGTATGATATTGATCATGCAGCTGCCGTGTTCCTGCAGAGCGTCGGCCATGTTCACTGAGGCACAGTGACGCCTGACTATTTCTCCAATATTTTAAGTGCATTTATTTACTGTCTTTATTTTTATCTAGTTTATTGTACTTATAGTAATGTTTTTTTATGCCTTTAACGATTATTAGTATTGTAGTTTTGCAATATATTTGCAAAACGATTTTAAAATTAAAAAAAAATCTTTCCTATATGCAGCAGTATGAAGGTGTCAAACATTATTTTTCTTTTAATTATTTTTCATGTAAATTTTATTGAGGAGCAAATTATTTAAATTTTCATATATATACCTAAGCAGAAATATATGTGTCTCTAGCAATTGAATTTATATAAATATTAGATTAAGAAATAGGTATCAAAACAAATGTCAGATGTGAGCAAATTACTTATTGACCCTTTTTTTTTCATTTTAATGGAGCTGTTAATTGATAAATGATGATGCAGTGATAACAGAATGCCAGAGATGGTCATTAATGTTTCTTATAGATTTTCATTACTTTCCAATCCTGGCAAAGGAGCAAATCATTTAAATATTCCTCTCACTAGCTCCCTATTGTTACAATTTTTGTAGCATTTAGTTCTTCTGTTTTTATTTTAAACGAAACTAGAAATAATATTTTATTACTTGCTATATGTATACAAAATTATATCTCGACAAATTAAATGTGTTGAATTACATTCGAAATTTATACCTTATGTTAACGAGCGAGATATGAGATTTGTATATCTGTTTCGAGAATTTTTCTGTAGATCTAAATATTTATATGATTCTATGATACCAAGACTGACTAGATTGGCAAATCGTTATTTATCGATTGAAATGTTGGATCTTAATATCGGGCTTTGAGTTGTTTACTTGAATTTAAATAAGGTATCCTTTTGTATTATAATTTTCTACTTTAAGTCTACTACTATGTCAACCAATATTCATTTATATTTTATATATTTTTTGGGCTATTCAGCTTGTTGTATTTCCTTTTCAAATAAAATTACTTAACTTTGATAGACTTGACTGAGTGAGTGACTTGAGTTGTGTTGTTTTGTCATAATAGGTACATGAAAATGGAGATTTAGTTTCAATAGTCTCATCAGTAATATTACGCCGTTTGGACAAAAAACCTGATCGTGTTGAGATATCAGAGGAGCAATTAGTGCAGGCCACATTGAGGGCTGAAGAGCTGGCAGCTGAAGTAGGACGACCACTGAGAGTTGTGGGATGGTACCATTCACATCCACATATTACAGTATGGCCTTCCCATGTTGGTATGTTATAAAACAATATATTATTAATGCACGTTTCTATTTAAATATCATGTGCCATCTATTCTATAAAAAAAGAGAATCACAACCTAAAGGTTAAGATTGCATTTCCAGAAAAGGTTACAATAAAATTTGAAAAAATATAAAGTCAATAATAAATTCACCCATTTAGCCATAAATTAAGCCAAGCCATTGAACCTACAAATTTTACCCTATATCTCTTATTTAATGGCTGTGAACCTTATATGTTAGCTGTATGTAATATTTGTTTCCTTTACAGATCTAGCCACACAATCCTTGTATCAGAGAATGGATTCTAGTTTTGTAGGAATTATATTTGCTGTATTTTTAACTGATCAGACCACTAAAGCTCCATCGGTAATTTCAACATTTTACTCAAACTTAATTAAACCTTTTTAACGTTTAACATAATTTTATGTTCTAAAAATAAAAATGAAATCTTTATTTTAGATACAAATTACTTGCTTTCAATCTATTAATGAAGGTTCAACGCAATCGAGAAGAGAGATAGAAATGGAAATAGTTAATAACAATGATTCACTCATAAAAAATAACTTGGAAGTGAGTACAGTGTTGCCCACGTTTAGCTTTACATTCTAGATTGTTAAGAAATGCTTTTTAGGTTTGTGAAGATCACGACTTCGGAATTATGAAAAAGAATCACATCTTTACCATGGTTTTGGTGGCATTCCCTATGTGCACCAGCAGTTGATGAACCGCTTTGGTGCACTTGCTGTGTAGTACTCGTAAGTAAGAGTAAATTATTAAAAGCTTGTAAATTATAGTCCGGTTATTATTCATAACATAAGCTCTGACAGATTGGGCCGTTGTCTATTTCACGCAAGACTTTCGTAATGCATTAATCGAAAATTGAAAAAAAAATGACATACGAGTTGCAAAATTATTATCAAATGTCAAGTGTTTATTGTTCTTTTGATGTATATTTTAACGTAATTTTGTTCGACACAGCGAATAAATTGATTTTCCTGGATTAATGTAAATGTAAATTGTGCTAGGTGCTTACTAATCGATTTTTCTTCGTGTTAATCAATTATTTATAGTAATATAATTAATATTACATACAGGTAGTATTAATTATATAATTTTATTAAAATATTGTATTTAAATTAAAGAAGGCCGGTTTTTATTATGATACTTTGATCCTGTTTTATTATAGTTATATAATCAAGTCATCACTATGTTTTTTTTTTCAACTGTCAGAGCTCATAGTATAATAACTGGAGTATAGAATAAATTAATGAGCAGCAAATCATGAATATTTGATTAGCTGAAATAATAAATTTAAATTACTAAAATGTCCTTGGGAAGTAGGATGTCACGGAACACCTATTTTTTATTGTCTTTATTTCTTAACCTAACCCACCTCCAAATTTGCTGTCCAGTAGTATTTTCTGCTGCTCATTTAATTGTTTGTCTAAATTAAACATATCAGGTGGTAAGTGTACCATTAGGTATTAAGCTAACTTACCTTCAGGTAAATATTATTAAATATTCTGTGCCAAGTTGACCATACAAATTAGGTTTCCAATGTTTCTTAACCCCAGAGCGAGCGCGCCTTTCTGTAAAACGTGCGTGGGCACGTGTGGAGCATTTTGCCGCCCTTATTAAAATTCATGTTTTTCACACACGGCAGAAGAAATTAAAGTATATGAGCATGAAACATAAACTATTAAAAAAAGTTATATTTATTAGAATAAAGTTATTAGTTGTAAGGAGGCACTGGCTTATTACAAATCACATTTGTAATATTTTTAGAAACGTACACAAATACAACAAAAACGAGAAATATAACATTATATATTTCCATCATCTATGGCATATATTTCAGCAAAACAGTCTTGACACATGTACATACAGTGCACATTACACAGCAACTTTAAGCATACCTTACACCTTTTTTTGGTCCTTCTATTTTTCCTTAATTTTCTATCTCACTAAAGGTCTGCCTGCAAAACCTGCAATTTGGTCCCTCAATGGTATAATATATTCAAAGTTTCGAGACCAGATCTTCTTTTTATATGTGGTTTAGCAAGGGCCGGCAGATCTCTTTCAGATATAGTCTTCGTAACATGAAGTGAGTATTACAGTAGACTGTAGACCTACGTGTGCGAAGGCGAGATGATCGTTGGGGGGGGCACAGTGATTGGAGAACGTCTGCGACTTACTGTGGTGATCGCAGTAGACAAAGATACTCTGGCGGGATGGTCACTGCGAGGGTCCTACAGGTGGTTCAAATAATAGGTGGGGGAGAAAGACTGTTCGTATTTTATATGTATGAAGTTGTGATCCAATATCTTTGATTGAACTGTTTGTACCTGGCTGGTTATGATACCATTAAAAAGGTAACATTTAAACAAAAGAATTAATAAAAAAAAACTGTTTCCCGCCATTTTTCAATTGTTTTTCTGTCCAAGAAAATGAGTGAATCCAACGAAGAAATCAGATACATTTTAAAATTTTATTACAAAAAAGGGAAAAATGCGACACGTCGCGAAAAAAATTTATGCCGTTTATGGACCCAATGCAGTGTCAGTAAGAGTAGCACAAAGTTGGTTTAAGCGTTTCAGTCAGGAAATCTTAATGTTAAAGATGCAGTTCGCTCCGGTCGCCCCGTTACCGATAAAGTTGATGCCATTTGTGAAAAAGTGCAACAAGATCGGCATATAATTAGTTACGACATTTCTGATGAACTGGGCATTGATCACAAAACAGTTTTGACTCATTTGAAAAAGTCTGGATTCACAAAAAGCTCGATATTTGGGTACCACACGAGCTCACTGAAAGAAACCTAATGAGCCATGTACTCGTTTGCGATTATCTATTAACACGCAATGAAACCGAACCATTTTTGAAAAGATTGATCACTGGTGATGAGAAATGTATCACTTACGACAAGAACGTGCGGAGCGACCACAAACTTAGTGCCTGTAAGTGAAGAGAATGGGAGCAGCTACTGGAAAACTTGACCTAGCGCGCCCACTCTAGGGTTAATTTGTGTCACATATTTTTAAAAAATCATAATTTTGTTTATTTGCAACCTATTTTTTATTTTTACACTGTTATGTTTTATATTTTTGGTACAAGAGAATATTGAAAATATTGTGATTTGGGCTCAACCAAATATTTAGTGATTATTGTAATTAAGTAGTAACTAACTACTTATTAGCAATTAATAAAAGGATTTAGTATCTTCTAGTTTGTTAGCATAATCAATTTAGAATCAAATTGAGTACTATTTTTATTTGAAGTGTCAACAATATTAATCTCATAAGATGGTTATGTAACATTTGTTTGATGTATTGCTTTTCTAGATTTTTACTCAATTACCGGCAATACTGAAAGAAGAAGAGGATGAAGCATATACAAATGAAACAGGGGGAAGTGACACAACAGATGATATTATAACCAAACAACATAATGCAGCGGTCAGAACAATTGCCATAGGCCATATAGTAGAAAAGGTAGACACATTTTCCATTTTATAATGATACATGTCAGTTGTTTTATTTCATTCAAAAATAGTTTGCCAGTGGCTATTAAATAGTAACAAACAAAGTAAGTTCACATAATTTGTAATCTTGCCCCTTAGGTTAACAATTTATTCTTTATGTATTTTAGTTTAATAGAAACTAGATAAATGTTCCATGTTTATCTCTGGTGTTTTATAAAATTCGGGGCGTACCTCGAGTATTTCGCTACAAATTTTGCGTTTGCTTTCGATGTTGGAAAATACGTTTGTACATATACCTCGCACGAGTAGACCGTGAATAAATAATCAATAATTCCGCCCACACATCACGCACCCATCAATCACTTCGGAATTTAAATAAAAATCTTTGGGCCATAAGTAATATTTTCTCTTTAATATCAAATCTATAATCACAAACTGAAACCATATTTTCATCATCTGAACTCTCGATGGAGGCGGTGTTTATAAAACATCGAGCAACAACAAGAGAAGGATAACTCCTGCTAACGTGGTATGACACGCATGTAATAGTTTTTGTAAGGTTTAAAGAAAAACATTAGCAGGAGACTGTCTATACTGTTTGCATATAGATAAAATCGAAACATATAGATTAAAAAAAAGTATAAGATTTTTTAATCTAATATACGAATGAGAATCCGCCAGTCTTAGAAACAGCAAAATGTGACCACGTCATTCTAATCTTTAGTTTCATGTTTTTCTTATGTTTTTGAGGTCGCACGAATCGAATCAGAAGTTATTTTTTAATAAAAATTGTGGGAACATTGAACAAAATGGTGTTTAAGTAAAATTATACGAGGAAATAAATTTATTACTTTTCATCTTTAACTCGCTAATATCTCTGACAATTTTATTATATATTAATTAGCATTGTCTTTTTTTTTTTTAATTTCCACTGGTAATCTTCAAACTATTTTGAAGAAAACAAAACCTGTGGACCTTCTAAACCCTTTTTTTGCCCGTGTGGCGAACTTTTGAAAATTTCTTAAGAGTACAAATTCTGTAGGAAATGAAATTCGTCGTTTATGCCTTTGCACGAAGTAAGTCTCTTTAAAATGCTTATAGTCGGAATTATAATTCGATTCCACATTTGACATTAGCTACTGTCATTTTGTAAAATAATGATACCACATATAATAGTGTAGTGATGAACACAAAAATCGATAAACAATCGCGATTTATGTTTATGTAATCATAATATTGGTGTGCCAATTAAAGACTAAATTATTGATTTTTATTTAAATAAATACATAATTATTCATAACAATTATTTATTAATTAGTAACCGCTGCTTTATTTTATAAAAAGTTAATATTTTTGTTTTTTTTTTATATTAAAAACAAAACTTATAATAAAAGAGCTTAGATAGTTTTCTGTATTGGCAACCCGTGCGCGCTCGTGCAGCTATCGCCATTTTGTTTATCTTGTCATTCGGCTTCATTCTCCTAGTCTGACTGCACGAATATCTCGTTTCATTGCGAATCGATATTTTGTTATTTTGTTGGGAATAACCTCACGCTCTGTTTGTAACGTTTTGAAGGAAGTAAATAAAGGTGCGCCGCCAACTCCCCCTAAAAAAACTGGACCAAAGCGAAGTTTCAAAGATAAAATTGATGAATTTACATTCTCCGCAATACGACGAATAGTTCATCAGTTCTTTTACCGAAATGAACCTCCAACCATTGCAAAGGTTAGTCAATCAGTCAGACAGTATTATTTTATACCTACATCTTTTATATATAAGTAATGATTCCAAACTATTATAAAATTTACTATTTCAGATTTTACAAGTGATGAACGATGATCCAGAAATGCCCAAGGTTTCCAAAGACACCCTCAGAAAAATTTTGAAGCATCTTAATTTTAAATTTGTTGCACGGTCACGCAAGAGCACACTTATTGATCGAAATGATATAATAACATGGCGCCAGCGTTACTTGCGATCTATATGTCAGTTTCGACGAGAAGGGAGACATATATATTATCAAGATGAAACTTGGGTTAACGCAGGTAAGGCTAACATTTTGAATTAATATACATTTACATTAAATTTAATAGTAATATTGAATGTTCATGTACTATATGTGATTTAAGGTCATACTGTAAAAAAAACTTGGGTGGACAAGCAAGTCACATCATCTCGGCAAGCGTTTTTGGAGGGACTGACCACTGGATTAAAAAACCCATCTGGAAAAGGCAAACGTCTCATAATTAGCCATATAGGTAGTGAAGAAGGCTTCCTGGAAGAGGGGCTCATGATTTTTGAAGCAAAGAAAAATTGTGAAGATTACCATGATGAGATGAATGCAGTTTGTTTTGAGGAGTGGTTCGCTGGAGTCTTACCAAAATTAAGACCAAACTCAATTGTGGTGATGGATAATGCACCTTACCACTCCCGAAAATTGGAAACGGCACCAAAAATGAGCTGGAAAAAAGCTGCCATTCAAGACTGGCTTTTAAATAAAAATATTCATTACGAACCAGATATGGTTAAAGCTACGCTTTTAGAACTGATTCCACATAACGAGTCTTTTAATAAGTACGCTGTAGACGAAATGGCAGCACAACATGGGATCACGGTTTTAAGACTGCCCCCTTACCATTGCGAGCTGAACCCTATCGAATTGATATGGGCTCAGGTAAAGGGGCATGTAGCTCAAAATAATAAAACCTTCAAATTGACAGACGTGAGAAATTTATTTGAGGAAGGCATTCAAAAAATTACGGCCACCGAATGGTCTAAATGCGTATCCCATGTTGTCAAAGAAGAGGAAAAAATGAGTAGGCTAGATATGTTAATTGACAATATCACAGACACATTTATAATAAATGTTACAGAAAGTGACAGCGATAGCGATGACGGCGACGATTTATAAAATAAAATATTACCATAATACATCTATTTGTTTTATTTCTCATGTTCCTTCATGATCACATTTATTTATTTATTTCACACACAATTATTAAAGAAAACTCTCAGATCCGTAATAAAATTAATCGTCATAACTAAATTATCCGTTCACAAATATTTAATTTCCTGATATACTTAGTTTACGAGAATAAAATTATAAACGAGAAGAATCGATCCGGAAATATTCCATTTCCGTATCGAATAATTTCGCAACGTTACTATTTAGTACTTGTCATAACGTTGCAACACTGAAATTGTCAAATCTGGAATCGAATTAAAATTCCGACTATAGTACACACCATATTTTTTTTAGGAGTTCGATTCAACCTGTCAATCCTTTGCAGCCATTTCCTTTTTAATATTTCATTATTTGGAAATCTGAAAATAAGTGACACAAAAGTCATAACGCATCTTTTTCCTAGTCTGGTAATAAAACCACCAAGACGTGACACTGATGTACAAGCTTACGTACTATCTAAAATATGTAGGTATGTATTAAGTATCGATATCGACACAGCGAAGTTAATCGCTATTCCTAAGATCAATAAGATCAAATTACTTCCTAAGATTTTTCATATACAATATATCTATTTTTAACACGAATTTCTTCATCAAAATACTATAATAACATTAATAACACGAAGTAGAATGTTTTATTTACAACTAGCTGTGGCCGCGACTTCGTACCTATGGAATTTGTTTTTAAACTAATTTGGGATATCCTTTCTTCCCGTTAGCCGATTTCGATGAAACAAAACCTATTCAAAGCGCCAAGCTAAGCTTAGCATGAAAATCTGTTCAGTACTTTTGGTTCAGTATTCTGATACTCTTCCTTCATCGCCCCTCAATCAGTTTTTGGTAAAAATATTCAATGTACAGACACGCTGGTTCTACAGTTTTATTATACGTATAGATATCAATTGCAATAGAAGCACATGTACGCAATTATTTACGGAAAATAAACACCGGGAATTCACAATGTCCAAATTCATATTTACCTGTGAAATTTATGTTCGTCGGAATTATTTCGATGTGTAACTACAATCAATCACAACACCATGATACCCTTGTCAATAAATACGCAAATTAAATGAAAATATCTACAAATAAATCCGAAATTTAAATAAAACGGAACGAGCACTTGACAGACGCGACATTGTGGGATCTTATTTGACAAACAGGTTTTAGTAGTCAACATGTCGGCATGTCTATTGCAGTAGTTGTTATTGCATAAATATTAGGAATCTCGCTGGCACCCTATGTTTGTCTATTACGCTAGTATTAAGAAGTCTGGTTTCAATTGGCTACAACTAAAACGACCACAACCTATATTCATATTGAATTAATATATATTCCACTAATACTATTGGGAGTATTGTCCATATGATACACATATATACTTAACTTGTTAATTAATGAGTTTTAAGTTACGTTGACTGAGGGAGCGATATATGGATCAGAGCACCGCAGTCCCGCGAAGGGAGGCTTGTACTCAGCAGTGGGTGGAAACAAGCTGTGGATGATGATGATGATGAAGTTACATCTATTGAAGTATTTTTTAAACCAACAGGTCTGTCAAAAAACATATTACAACGAAAGTTGCTATTGGAGTGCGCACGTCCCGATAAATCCATTATGTTGTACCGCACGCGTTATACCCGCGCGCTCGAAATCAACACAATCAATCTTTAAAATAGCTTATCTCTTTTTATATTGCATATTAATGTATGAAACTTTCTTATATGTATATTTTATTTTAATACTATATAGGTCAAAACAATGTACACGTGGAGGCCCATGTGCAGCAGTGGATATTTAAAGGGCTAGTTGCATTGCATACTATATAGGTAAATCATTTTCAATTCGAAACTTCATCGCTCAACTTTTATGGTTTGTCAGAACTTTAGAAGAGTAAGAAAGCTTTTGGTAAGAGATTCAGAAGGTCCAGACAGGTCTTATTTCTTTTTCAGAATAATTTGAAGATTACCCAGTTAAAATTTCAACGGAATTATTAGGGCCTTACCTGTGAAATTGCCGCATGTTCGTAATAGCATTTTGAACTTAGTTATCTTGCGTTTGGCTTGGAATTCAAAATTAAAATATATTCAAATTAAAGCTATGACATCAGTTATTCATTTGTTTTTTCATCAAACGGCTTTTTGCTTACATGTAGTTGTATTTGCAACCATGGAAAAGTTAAAAATTCGCGTTATTTTCGAATATGAGTTCCATTTTCTTCAGAATTTGGATAACTTTTTATAGGGGAAAAAGTGAAAAACTCCAGAGAATTCATCAATTCCCCCCCCCCCCCCCCCGCGGGAGTTCTATAGCAGAGGCATTAATTCAACTTCTATTAAAATGCCAAAAGTGCATAATTCAAATACATTTCTTTTTATTTTTCCATATAAAACGGCAACATCATAGGTAAGGACCAAATATATATTATATATAATTGTCCGAGATATAGCGAGTTGAACATGAAAAAATAATAAATTTCTTTCCCTGTATTTTGCACTTAAACACCATTTTGTTCCATGCTCTCACATTTTTTATTAAAACTTCAGATTCGTATTCAGCTACCTCGAAAATCAAAGATTGAAACGACCGTGGTCACTCACAGGTCATTTTAAGGAAGAGTTTCCGCTCATATAATAAAATAGACTATTGTCTATATATGAGCGGGAAGCTTATTAGCTGGAAAGGTTCCAATAAGATGGATAGAAATATAATTGAACATGGAAATATATACTTTCACGTAATTTATTTTTTTATGTAATAACTAGACTTACAAGATACAGTACAGGATAAGTTAATGCCTACTATTGACATGTTATGAAGTATTATAATACTATTGACTACTACTCGTATGAGCCCAGTAAAATTAGGATTGAATCAAATAATAATTTTCATAAGATTGACTTATTCCGTGTAACGCCATTTTTTCGAAACTATTACGGTTTTTCGGAGAGCAAAATTGTAGCCCTTAAATCTAGTACAAAAAGGTCTCTTGAATTTTTGCATGTAATCAACTATTTACGAGAAAAATGGCGAACTATGTTTGGTCGTCATAAAGAAATAGGCTTTTCCCATTGCAGAACTAGCATATATACTAAACGCTATTTTAATTTGGTCACTGTTCGATATATGAAATGATTTGTAGTATCTTTTCTGTAGCAAATTTAACCATTTTCTTCGAAATCTAATAGTTTTCGAATAAACTGCGAAAAACTGATTTCCTTCAATTTTTCCCGACAATATATACACTCTTAGCACTTTATTTCAAAACATCAAAATAAAGCTTCACACAAACAGCTTTATGACAATTTTTATTCAACTCTAATTTTGTCAAATTTTTGCAAGCTATATTGACACACGGACTTTTACATAACAATAAATAATATATAAAATTTTATAAATAAAATATTTAGTATTACACTGAAAATAATATATTCTTCCGAATAGTTACATGGGGCGGTGGCCTCAAAATTATCATTACTGGCTCCATACGACACCAAAGCCTAATTGTACAATGATTTGTTTGTTTCAGATGTCAAGGCCAATGTTAGAAGCACTTGTAGCTCGAAATGCGCTTAACAATATAAGACTAAAAGCTTTAAAAAAGCAACATCAGGAGTTAATGTCTAGGTTGGAAAATATGTCTTGTAATGTTTGAGCAGTACTCAATTAAGGTCATGTTTGATATGTTCTTAATTAAGGTCATTTTTATCAATAATTTCAAAACCATCTGATGAATCGACACTGGATAATCTGTTCTTTTTGTTATGTGAGGCAGTATACATCATATTTGCTACAGCTCCAGTAAAGTTCCGGAAAGCACTAAAAGTCGCACCACTCCAGGTGCTTGTCGGTTCAATGATTTCTACTGTTGATTGTAATTGCTCTTTTTGTTGTACTGAAATAATAGAATTATTTTTTATAAATATATGTAGTTTTTAATGGCAGTCTGGCAAATGAATCGTGACAAGAAAAGAACTGGAAGATTTTCTAGTTACTTGGTATAATTCAGTTATAGGGTACGCAGTCTCCAATAAAGCAATCGCTACAACCAAATACACCGTGACTTATTTACCTGAAGATACAATGCAGTTGCACTTCAGGAAGGGAACTCGGGCTCTAAGCTAGCGACGGAGACTGTCTTGAATTAAATTTTGGCTAAAGTTTTATAACCTTGTTATTACTGACAGGAAGAATTTTTTTAATATATACCATAAATAGTAATGTAATTTAATTTTCTTAATTTTGTGTTGCTATCTGATTGGTATATAAGACAGTGTTGTCTTATAACGTGAGCGCATTCTCCATGCAAGAAACGCTGGATCACGCGTCAATAAGAAAGCGAGCACAGAGTTTGCGGTTTGCAGCGTATATTATTATTGAACATTAGAGAGCGTAAGTGTAACCACACTTCCCGCCTTTTTAACTTTTAACAAAAGCAATAGGGGGAAGTTATAGTAGGTATAAGGAGCGGAATTTAAATTAAGGATAGTGGAATATTAATAAAGTATGTATGAATAAAGCATAGATGTATAAAGGACATTATATAAACAAAGTTAAGTATGAAATTAATTATGTTCCAGAGTAGGCAGCGGATATAATTTTCTAGCAGGTTGTTAGAAAATACCATAATATTTAGTTTTCACCGTGACAACACCAACTATCGCTGCCAGGGTGAATGTCCCTTATAACCCCTAAAGGCCAACATGAAGGCAAGGAATCGTCCCGTTTCCATTATCCAGAGTGAACCATTCGATCTAATAACCGGATGTTTAGCTTCAAATGGTAAATCATATTTAGCCTGCCTCCAAAACGCAAGATGCCTTCATTATCGAGAAAGACTGACAAATTTCTTACTACAAAGGCAGCTTCTTTGAAGACTATTTGCTATTTTTAATTAAGGCAATATCTTCTGAATTATGCAGAAGATTGCTCGTATTGCTCGAATGATAGTTTCCTCAGTTGTCATCAGATTTTTGACAACTTCGAAAGATTTTACTTTATTCATAAATTGAAGAACGTATGCGACAATCCGCAATAACGTTTTGGAAAATCGAAAGTAGGCGTTTTGGGAATCAGGATGTTGTCATTTTGAGAAGTGGACATTCTGTGAAATAGCAGTTTTGGGAAAGTGAATGTTTTGATACTAAAGGATTAATCCATAATGTATACCTTAATTTTAACAGATTTAACATTTAATATACCATGTGAATAATTTCGATTCTACTATTGTGCCACATTTCATTTGCCTGACTTTTTTTCTCAGTAATAAATGTAACATTACAATTACATGAATGTTGATTATGTACACAAAGTCTTGTTATAAATGTTACAAAAGACCCCAATAAATAAAAGTATTAATGTTAAAATATAATTTTGTTACCGTTTGAATATATGAAAGTATTTTAATGTTAAAATACCTAAGGGTATGTATTCATCCTCGCTGGAGTCTGAAGTCTCAATATCCTTATCAAATTTCTGCATTTTCTCCATAGAAATATTTGTTACAAGAGAACTGCTGTTATCAGAGCTATCACTAATTTCCTCAATTGGCACATCCTCTGGTTTCCAATAATCTAAATAAAACAGAAGTATATGATAAGACAAAAACACACATTCTCAAATATTAATAAACATTAAATGACGTATGGGGGCCGAAACATGGAATTTCATATTAGGCCTGATCCCAAGTTTTGACAAAGAATTAAGCATATTATTATATAAAACTATTAAACATTACTTGTTTATATTAGGTCCTTACCTATGAAATTGCCGTTTTATATAGAAAACAATTTAAATATTTTTTTGAATAAAAATTATATACTTTTGCCATTTTAATAGAAGTTGATTGATGCCTCTGCTATAGAACTCCTGGGGATGGGAATGAATTCTCTAAAGGCGTTTTTCACTGCCTCATCGGAAATGATTTTTTTCCCATGGAAAAAGATATCAGTTTCCGAAATAAATGGAAATCTGTACAAAATACAAATAAAAAATTTCCAAAATTCCAAATATTGACCAAAATTAATTTAAGGATATAGCTGTATCGCGGGTATCCAAGTTATGAATGATCTATGTGGAGTTACAATTGAAGATCTAGGCTTGGTTGTTAATGTTTTTCCTTAGTAAATTTTTGAGACAAAAGAAGAAAAAAATAGATGCCATGAAAATTAGTTGATATTTCAGAAATTAATAATGTTACATTTAAAAAATGACCTATAATAGTGTAAAAAATGACCTCAAGCGATTCATATTTGTACTTTTATGTGATTAACGCTGTGTGGTCAAAATAGATTCTGTGTCTGTATAATTCAGTGTGAGATACCACCGAGTGTTATAAGATGTCTTTTCTCGATAAGAATACTGTAGTTGAGGGATCTTAAGAAACTGATGATAAGCGAGAGTGGCTCTCAGCAGATACAATCGTTGCAGGCTAAGACCTGAGCTTCCTGAAAAAGCTTATGGGTGAGGAACCGAAAAGGCTTACGAAACATAACTTTGGGAACACATCCCTGAGTTCTCTCTGGCACGATTAAATGACATTGTGCCGCCATTACTGCATAACAGCCCCAGGCAAAGTCTGGCGAGTATGGCGGGTCACGGAGTTTCCAGTCGAAGCTTCTGAATTTTGAGACTGTCGTGCAGTGTGTGGGTCACGGAGAAGCAGTGGACTAGAGCGATTGACCAGACTCGGTTGTTTGCGACGAACGTTTACGATTATCATACAGGTTCCACCTCTCATCACAAATGACAATACAATCCGGAATCCCTTAAGTTTGGTGCAGCAAAGTAAGGCAGGCAAGCTTCGACTTGCAGCTGACTTTCATTAAGCTCATATGGTACCCACTTTCCGATTTTCTTCACTTCCCGATTTGACGCAAATGAATCAATATCGTTGTCACTTACGCCGGAGGGTCCTGCTAACTGGAACGTGAACGTGATTTGAAATGCTTTCAATTCGTTATTATCAACTTTCGTTTCCGGTCGTCCCTGGGGCTTGTTGTTGAGGTCGAAATTTCCACAACGGAAACGATAAAACCAAAACCGTACCTACGTTGGTTTGCAGTGTACACATTGTTGATATTGGCTGTCGTCTGTGCTGCGTTGCTGCCACGACGGAACTCATACTCGAAAATAACACGAATTTTTAACTTCTCCATGGTCGCAAACAACGATATCTAAGCAAAAAGTCGTTTAATGGAAAAACAAATGACAAACAATACCTGATTTTAAAAAATAAAGTCAGTTTTAAATTGACATTAATTTGAATTTGAAATTCCAAGCCAAATGCAAGATAACTAAGGTCAAAGTGGCTACTATGAACAAACTGCAATTTCATAGGTAAATAGTAAAGTAAAGCAATTTCAATAGTAAAGTGAATCGATAAAATTACTTCATATGTTTGTATAAGTATGTATTTGCAATTAATTTTAAAAGTGTTATAGCTGAATACATAATATGTAATGTTACATTGTGTGTACCAAGCATCCCTGTAGTGTCTACTCATCTTTCACATGCCAATATCTCCAGAATAAATAAATATGAACACTTGCTTGCAGCCTGCAAATACATGTGTCCAATTTAATTTAGTAAGTAGTTTCAGTAATTTTAAGTTTTTTTTTATAAAAAACTTTTTATAGAAAGATGGCAGACAGTCAGTCCTCTTAATGCTAAGTGGTCTTGTCTCTTACCCTGCTTTAAAGGAAATCCTTTAAAATCAAGAGACTTCCTTTATCCAATTATATTACCCATGCGATGGGATAGGAAACGGGCTCAGGCATGAGTGAGCTATAGACGTTAATACGTCGCAGCATTTGCGCTAGTCTCGTGATATTGGAATCATTAAAAATAATATATTTTTATTTCGAGCAAATTACTCAAAAGCTTGGGGCAATTTTTTCTAAACTCTGTTTATTATGTTACTCACCTAAACTTTGTTTTTCATCTATTACTTGATTGTGCTCTGGTTCAATAGACAAAAGATTTATATCTACATCTGACACATCGGGAATAAGACCTTCAAATTCGCCATCAGATTCTGAAAAAAAAGCAATTTTAGATTAATACATTTCATAGAAATATGGGGCAGTGTCTAGGTAGATAACAACATACCCTAATGACGGTGCCTATCGTAGTCAATGTAATAGGCCACTTTTGACAAGTGTCAAACTTGTTGTCATAGTGAGGTAATATAACAGCAAGTATCGATTAAAGACAAACATCGATATATAAGTCATATATTTTGTCTATCTCTGTTGTATGGTCGTCATATTAATTCTGTAAAATCTAGTATGAACACAAAACAATGTAAGAATAACAGAATTCTGATTGTGATTTAGTCATTCACCAATGATTTTAGACAAGGTCAACATTCACATTGCTTCTGAATTTTATGTAACATCTAAAAGTCAGATTTTTTGTTCAAGTCAGGGGGATATGACATGTAGAACTGTCAAACAGAGTGAAATTTGTATCGAGATGGCACCATATTGACTGCTCTACATGTCATATCCCTGACTCAAATAAAAAAATCTGATTTCATATATGGCTTTAGTTGCTTAAAAATAAAACTTACCAGCATTTTGCTGAATTTTCTTGATAACTCTTCTTATAGGTGGAACCAATTTGTAAAAAAAGCACATCGACATGCACAGCAAATATATTAGTAAATATCCACTTATATATTTCCCTATGAAGAAAACCATACCCAAGACAATGTTAACAAGGAGAAAAGCCTGAAAAAAACGAAAATCAATAATGAGTCATGATCTTATACATATTAAAATATTCCTAGATATATATAGAAAAAAAGCGGCAGACGAGCATACAGTCCACCTGATGATAAGTAGGTACTGTCATCTATAGACATCCGCAATACATGTCAACAGCAGTTTAGAATGACAAACGTTGGCACAAACCCGGATGTGGTGCACCTTTGCAAATTAACCTCTCTCAGGCCAAGTGTCAAGTGTTATCAGAAATGCCAGACGATTTTGTGTGTACTCCACGCGCGAGTTGTGCATTTAATAATTTTTTATGAAATTGAATTGTATTTATACAAAGATCCAAGTAGTAATGTTACTTTTTTTAAAAAAGATAAATATTTTTACGTGGAAAGCAGTGCACTATAATTTTTATGTAACATTCAAAACTCTTAAAAAGTCATATAGTGCCAGAGCACTATATAGTGCTCTGGCACACGAAGGACACACCAAATGAGTGCACAATAACATGCTCTGGCGTAACGGAGGTAAGGAATGGATTGGGAAAGTGAGAAGGGATAGGGTGGGATGGGAATGGGGTCTGGCATATCTTACTCACTACCAAAACACATGTACATTGGAGAAACACAAAGTGGGAAATGCAGTACAGTTCAAGTTAGTCTTCCATGAGACAGGGATAACATGGCCAGTTGAGTACACCCAGCGACTGGGTATGCAGAGTGCACTCTCCCCCTACCAAACCTAAACTCTTGTTTGTTTATTTGTTCTTTATTTATTCTTTATCTGCCAGTCAATCTTTTGACAATGCAGATGGTGCTCTAGGTGTAATAACAGATAAAATTATAATACTAAATGATGCAAACATATTAAATAAAATACCATAATATAAAAAATGTATACTTATTTAGAAATACTTACTTTTGTGTGATTTGTTTCCCTTAAATACATAAATTCATTGCATTTCTTTCTAATCCAATTATTTACTTGAATAACTGCACCTTTTAATCTTGTTGCATCATGGCTGACTAATCTCTTTAGACATGTAGTTCTGTGTTTATATTTTAGCCACATTTCAAATGCATCAATACCCACAATCACAATACAAAAACAGCATAGAAATTGTAGTAAATTTATGGCTTTATGAAGACATACACTGAAAGGATATTTTACTTTAGTGTTGGTTATTAATAATAGATAGCGCAGCTAGCGCAGGGATTCACTGTTAATTAATATAAACTACGAAGACATCATATAAAATAATATTTATTTCAAGAAGAACTAAAAACGTGTTTATAATAGTAAAAGAACAAAAGACGATCAGTGCAAAAAATCAAAAGAAGAATGTAGAGCCTAGTGATGCGACACAACAACAGTGATGTGCTCATCACCAGTCTTATGCGAGGGAGTTAAAAAAATACACATTTACAACATTTAGAAGCAAATAAAGACAGGTATATTATAGGTTGTTATTCCATAATATTTGATTTATAGGTGCATATGCTTTATATAAATTATACAATAAAATGTATATATTTTTAAAGCTTTGTCAGAAACTGCATAATAGAAGTAGTTTCTAATATCAGTCTAATAATATAAAAAAGCGTTGACACAAATATATAACTTCAGTAATTTAACTATAGTTGAATACTTACAAGAAAATAATATGGAAAAAGAATAAGAAAGTCAGAGACTGCCACATTCTTCTCCAAAACAAAACATCTTCAAGTATTCCAATAAAAGCTGCTAATAAAAGAGATGGTTGGTTGTTCCTGCTTTCGGGTGTTTTTATACTCCATTTTACCTTTCTTAGATATGCAAGCATGGGTGAATTGTATTATATAGAAAACAATACGTTTATAATATATGGAAAATAGATTTTCTATCAATAGTGACAATTATATTGAAGCTCGAAGGTAATAATGACGTTTATTCTTTTTTTATAATTATTTGGACACTGGTATAGTTATTGGTGCATACACAGCACTTAATGGCACCTATGCATAGCAAAACTATTGAATAGTCATGTTTTTTTTTCAATTCCTATATAGTTCTAGTAAAGTAGGCAATAAATAACTCATTATAAACAAAATGAAATATAAAAATAATATGATTAGAAAAAATATCATCTATTTGAAATTCAAACAGACGTAATCCTAAAGCGATTTTGTTTTGAGGGTGACGTAACAAGATATAGAATAATGTTAACACAAAAAATAATATTATTATAAAAGCACCAAAAAATATTTTTTAAATTCAGTATCGTTTATTGAAATTCAAACAGTCGCCATTTTCGCGCGTTTTAAATGTAACGTAACATGACACCATCAATGGCTATTTTTGCTGCTACTCGTTGTCTATGTTGGTTGATATTTGTTTCTAAATTGTTTATCACATTTTGTGTCTAATTATTATTGATATTAAAATAAATAGACTTTTCTGTCTTTGAATTAATTTTGAGTCACGACTTGAACTAATAAAGTATTTTATAATTATAAGAGATAAACCACGTTTCATGGATTGTCAACCACCTTATTATAATTCTATTTATTATTACGCACCTAGTGAAATAAAATATGTTATAATATTATTTCCCACGCCATAGAAATAATTAATCGTAAAAAAGACTTAACGTCAAACAACAATACGTCACTGCCGAAACGTCAATCGAAATCAAACAAAAATCATATGCGAGTAAGAAACCACAACTCAATAGAAGTATTTCAATTTTCCATTTCTCTCGTTAAATATTTATTTTCATAATTTTGATGATTTTATTTCTTCTAATCGTGCACGGATCACCATGACATCAAATATTTATGAGAAATGTCCAAACAAAGAAGGAGCCCGCCCGTACAAATGCCGCGATTATGCATCTAAAATTTCTTTAAACTTGCACCATTTCAAAAGAGATGGAAGGTTTTGTGATATAGACTTAATTTCTGGCAGTACAAAAGTCAAGGTATTGTTTATTTAATCACATACTTTATTTTAATTAGGTACCTAATTGTTGTTGCCTATGATTTGAGTACAAATTTTGTATGTTGAACTGCAGATAAAGCCATGCATAGCATACAAGCAAATAGTAAACAACAAGGCAAGGGGTATTAAGCTAATTAGTAACTATTGCTTGTATATTATAATCTAGTAAAATATTTGAAATAAAATAAAGAAATAGGAACTCATTCATTATTTATTTTATACTTATGTTTTGTATAGTTACAAAAAATATACCAGGGAATTTAGTGTTTAGTGGAATTTAGTGTAGATTTTAAGTCAATAAGTGTTGTATTTCAAAGTAGTAGTGTGTGTGTGTAGTAAGAGAAGCAATTATTCAATTAGTCTTATGTTTACTTCAAGTAATACACATTGTTACGGTCATGTCTACCAGAATGCATTAATATTAATAAAATCCAATGCAACCAGCCCTTTCAATATCCACTGTTGGACATGGCCCTCCTCATGCATGTGGCACATGAGGCATGAGCATTGTGTTGTGCATGAGAGATATATGGCCTTAAAATGCTACACTAGCCAAGCGGGTTGACGAGTCTACTCTTTTAGAGGTGGTGTAGTTCCTTAGGGCTTGTGGTGGCAACTTTAGATCTAATTCCTGAAACAATTTTTGGATGCAATTTTGTAGTCAGGTTAATTTTATTTTTTCAGGCACATCGCGTAGTGCTAGCGGCCAGTTGTGCTTACTTTGATGCAATGTTCAGTGTTGGTCTGGAAGAAAGTCAAAAAGGGCATGTTTCTTTGCCCAGTGTTCCCCCTGATATCCTCCCTATGATTATAGACTTTATTTATACAGGTATTATTACTTATTAATGGTATGACAATAATTACTAATACTAATGGTATTTAGTGATTGGAATTAGGTGAGCCTTTTTGGATCAATTTACTCATACATTGATAAATATTAACATGAACATGCCTCTTTGATTTTTAAATTATGAACAATGATAATATGAACAAATCATTGATGTTAAATATTTTATGTTCTTGGGATTTCATAAGTTTTTTTTCATAAGAAATAAGATGGCAGGCGAGGGTACAGTCCACCTAGTAGTATGTGGATACTGTCACTCATGAACATCAGTGATACATGCCCACATCAGTCTGGATGACAAATATTGGCATGCCCCTGGATGTGCTACCTACCTTTGAGAATTCGGTAATTAATTTGGAAGAAGGATGGCATGGGGTAGGATGGAATGAGAATGGGTTCTAGCATATCTTACTCACTTCTGAAACACATACATACATTGAAGAAATAGAATAAAGTGGGAAATGCAAAGGAAATGCATTTCAAAGTAGTCTTCTGTGAGAGAGGGATAATGTGGCCAATTGAGTGTGCCCAGTGGCTGTGGAATTGCAGTGTGCACTCTTCCCATCTGATCTGGAATATGTATTTGTAACTAAGATTAATTTTGAGAGACAAAGTACTACAAAACAAAAAAATAGATAAATTAGCTGCTAAAATAGATTAAAGTGATAAAATACTGACAAACTGTTTGACTCGGTGGTCAGCATAAGTGACTCTGTGTCAAAGGTCCTGGATTCCTGGTCAGGCAAATGTTTATACCTAAAGTGTAGGCATTTTTTCTAGATTTGGGTGTTAGTGGTCTCTGAACAAATTAAAGAGATATTTTTTTTATTTTACAAATCCAGGAATTCCAGTAACATAAAATAGCAATGTACGAATAGTACATGAAATAGCTCACCTAATTACAATCATTGGTAATTAGTTAATCTATACAATCAATTATTACACAGGTTAAATTCAAATAGAAATTCATAAATATATAATATGTATGTATATCAGGTCATAGAATGTTATCAGTGAATATTTTGTATTCATTTTATTTGTTTAATTATTAAAAAAATAGTTTCTTTTTAGGTGAAATATTAATTGACAAAGCTACAGTCCAGCATCTGTTAATAGCAGCTGACATGCTGCAGCTCAGGGAACTGGTCACCGGTTGTGGGGAATATTTGAGGAGAGAGCTGCACCCTTCTAATGCTCTTGGTATATTTAGGTAATTATGATAACAAATTGTTGACAAACTATCTGATATATTTTAAATTAAAAGCACTTTGTGGAGAAATATTTTTAATAGTAGGTTTCCTATGTTGTATATAAACAGAATGCATATGAAACATACTTTATAATACTATCAATAACGGCTGACGACCCACATAATAGATTTTTAGGCATTGAAATATTGGGGGGTATATGTGTATATAAACAAAAGGAATCCTACCATAAGACTAGGTTCAGAGGATTACCACTGGAATGCACCACCGCGCCGTCACCCTAGTGGCACCACATCATCTACACTGATGGTGAAACAGATTTTATAAACAATTTTTATTCTAATACTAAATCTCCGAAAGGCTGGAAGAACACTACTCCATTGAATTTATGTTTTACTTTATAATAAAATTAAAGTTAAAACAAAATTTTAAAATGTAATTAAATTACATTACATTAAATTTATTTATTATGATATCAATTTTTAGATATATTTTGTTATATCTTTAGGTTTGCAGAGGCACACAATTGTACTGAACTAGCACAAGAAGCATTAGAACATGCTCAAGCGAATTGGAACATAGTGGCAAATGGTGATGAGTTACTAGATTTGCCACTACCACAGTTAGTAACTTTGCTGTCATCGGAGCAACTCAAAGTGGATAGTGAGGCACAGGTTACATATTTACGAGGGTTAATCAAAAAGTATCCAGAATCAGTATGAAATAAACCAGAATAAATAAAAATTATTATTTATTTTTCTACGTAATCTCTGTAATCCTAAATCAATATACTTGGACGTCTTATTCCAAGGCGTCTTATCTATTATCTTTCAAGACGTCTTATTCCCTTTAAAATAAACATTATCATGATGAGTCTCAAAAAGCGTTGTGCGTGGAGGCGATATTTTTTTCACAGTAAATTTTTTTAATTACGGAGCGAACGTCAGGTTTGTCCATTTTTCTCTCAACGTATTGACGCACAAAATATATTACAATATATTACAAGGGTACAATGCTGCTATTCACGTCGAAATATACGAATGAGTTTGACGTTAAAGCAAAAATAAAACTATTCATGTATTAATTCCTAACTAGAAATACCGGATTCTGGAAACTTTTTGATCAACCCTCGTAATTACTCTTTTTATATACTGTAAACTGTAAAGAAGCGCACTTGATATCTTAAGGCATTTTCAACCAGTCGACCATTGGTTACAATGAGATAAATTATTATTAATGAATATTCAATATTATTAATGAATTATTTAATTATTATTCAATAATATCTGTTAAATAATAAATATTGGAAGTTAAATAATAATTAAATATCGGAAAACTAATTATTTTATATCTGCAAACTGAAATTTGTGAATATCCGCGGAAATGTAATCCCTGCAATACAATTTAGCCGACGGCGGACGTTTAAAAAGTTATTTGAAAACTAAGGAATACTTACAAACGAGGCATAATCATAATTTTAACCCAGAGAGAGGCAAAGCAAACAATTTTCTTATAATTTTAAATAGAGATTGTGTAATCAGAAAGTCAGTTACTTATTAATCCCTATGCCAAGTGGGAGAGGGGCAAGTGCCCCGGCTACGTCCATGCTTACTAAGATTTTTTTTATAATTAATCTGTGACCTTGTACCAATAAGTCTTACAATACTTGAACATAAATAATCCATGAGCTGTGGTAGTAGTAGTAACATCTGCTTTTATGTTACAGGTTTTATATCCAGCTTTAAGGTGGTTAGAACACGATCCAACATGCAGGCGGCGACATTGCTTCGAAGTTTTGATTCATGTCCGCCTGCCTCTCATTTCACCACATGTGTTGGAAGAAGCTATCAAAAATGTTCATGATCCATCTATAGCAGTGGCTTTAAAAACGGCAAGAGTAGATATGGTAAGAATGTATAATAATATTTTCTTCCCTGTAAAAGATTCATATTTTCATCATAACAGTAAACTCTACCTTGTATAGTTGAACATAGTATAGTTTAAATTGGTATAAGTTATATTCCACATTTTAACGAAACTAAGGAAGTCTTTTGATTTTGTCATGTCTTTTTGTCGATCACAGACCTATCCTGTCCAGACAGGAGTTATCCTACTATTTAAGATGTTGATGATATCTTCAAATATATGAATTAATATTCACATCTTTGTAAAAAAAAATAAGTTATTTGAGTATCGGGAGCTTCCCCGTTCGCGCTTCTCTCTTGTGTCTTGTTCCGCTCCGCTCTCCCCACTTGTTTGAAATTTGAGCTTCAGTTCCAGTCCTAGTAATGCGCCTGAACTTGCTCGACTTACTGCTATGATATTTCTCATGCCGCGTTCTATTTGAGCTTGATTGGTCAACTCATAAGACGCACGTAATGTACTGCATCATAAGTTACACAATGTGTCGTTCAAGTGTTAACACAGACAATGGAAAGGTCCATTCGGACCCGACCGTATTAATTTATTTATTCTTTATTACAAAAGTGACAAAAGGCGGACTTAATGCTTAGAATCGTTATCTCCCAGTCAACCTATGGGGCTATGCAGAGATGGCGCGGCGCGGTCGGCGTGGTGCAATGACGATTAAGTAAAATTATAATTACTAGTAACATATTAAATAAATACCATAATATAAATAAACATATACATACATGGATATATACTATAAATATATACCATACAAATTAGCCATTATGCCACTTAGCTTGGCAATAGCAGTCATTGTCTCGACTTTTACCTCGAACTAATGTACTCTTGTTTACAATGTACACTTGCCAATGTTTCCCGTTACATTAGTAGGGAGATGTGAATGCTCGCTATTGCCATTCTAAACGGCACGAACTTTAATGATTATGTGTTACTGTTTGTAGAAGAGCGGTCGCGGCGCCCTGGTGGCGCTGTCCGCGGAGCCGCGAGCGCGCGCTCGCCGCATGCTGCTGGTGGCGGGCGGCTCGCGACACGATTCAGCCTCGCACCCGCCGCTCTCCACCGACAACATACTCAGCACCGTGATCAAGTTCGACCTGCACAAGAGGTCTGGCACACGGCAATACGGTAGTTAGTGTTGTAAAAATGAGCGCTGAACGCTCGACGATAAAGACTCAAGTCTCGAGTGTTAAATTTCAAAAGTTTAATGGTGTAATTTGAAACAAAAGAAAACAATAAAAGGTCAATAGCCAATTTTGTCTGAGATTGATGGTGTTAAACCCTTTTGGTTAAAAGCTCGGTCTTAAAGGTTAAGGTTAATATTCATTAAGGTTGACTCGTGTGCTCAGCGCTCGCTTTTATAACTAACAATATGTAGTTGATTTTAGATTATGCTGGTAGTCTAGACTGATCCTGAATTGATGCTTCATTGTTTATTTAACAATTACCTTAAAAACATTAAAAATATTACTCCAAATTCATTAGAAAATTAGGTAGATATGAGCATGAGATTATTTGAGATGGAAATGTAGTGGAGAGCTATTACTACGTCTGTCACTGACGCGTCGTTGTTATGGCAATATACAATAATTACATTATTTTTTTATTATAAATTGTGGACCTTTTCTTTCCTTGTGACTTCTAAGACCCTTTCTTTCGGTGACTTTTCAAAATAATTAGATTGAATTCTAGTATTTCAAATTATTTAATTATAACGCTTTCTAACAATAATCAAATGTCCTATTGTGTAAAGAATCTGTATACATTTAAGTTGATGACTTGTGCTATCGTTGTTTGCAAGTATAGTTCTTGCCACTCACTGCGCAAGTTATTGGTTGCGCCAATAGGAAGTATTTATTTATTACTTGTTATTAATCCGTATTTAATCCCTTCCTGCACACCTCGTTAAGCGTTGCAAATCATTAGTTATTTCATTTGGCGGTTTGCTCCTGTTTGAATGTTCTCGAGGGTCGGTCCAGTTTAGATCGGACTTCTTTCACTGAGCGATACCTCACAAACACCACGCACGAAAAACATTTTGAAGTTTAATAAACTATCACTTAAATCACTAATTTAACGGCAAAAACTAGCAAGAAAAATTATTATTTTAATTAGATTTGATCATAGTAGAAGCTAATACACAATTTTTACAATAACTCAACTTCACTTCTCGAGTTTCCGCCAAAAAGTGGTATATCCGATGCATCTCTGGTAAATAGTGTTTGTTTCGTGTAGGGAGTGGGAGGAACTGGCCCCGATGGGCATAGCGCGCATTCAGCCTGGCGTCGCGACCCTGGGCGGGCGCGTGTACGTGGTCGGCGGCGAGCAGGGCAGCCAGATACTCGCCAACGGGGAGGTGTACGACCCGCAGGTGATATAATTATAATAATAAATAATCGGTTAATATGCAAGAATGTTAGACAAACATTACAATGTTCACCTACATGTTGTGCAGTGTCTCTTTAACATATTTTTTAATGTTTTAACAGGATTATTAATCTGAATTCATTGATCTATCAAAATACAGAGATTGTAACATTACTGCCTTAAAAGGAAGGCATTTGCATGGCGGTCAAATTTACTTCCTGTCAATTTAGTTTGTCATTTAACGGCAAAAACTAGCAAGAACAATTATTATTTTAATTAGATTTGACCGTAGTAGAACCTATTTAACAATGCCCGTGAATTCGTTTGTGTGGAATTTAGAGCATGCGTATCATTCTTTATCGCTGTATCATTGCTATATTGTAGGCGACAACATGGTTTTTAGTCGGACTGGTCGCATCCGACTGGCCCAGTAACCACACTCATAGATTGCTGTGTAATTCGGGAGTGAGTGGGTGTGTATCGTTTGTTACTCTGAACTAATGTTGGCATCTATTGCCGATTACCATGGGCGACAGTATCCCCTTACAACCAAATGGACTATCTGCTACTTCCTTCTATACAAAAACTAGAGTAATAAATATTGTATTTTATAGGCTGACAAATGGGCAAACATAGCACCGATGAAGGAAGCACGCTCTGAGTTCGGCATCACCGGGTGGAACGGCAACTTGTACGCTTTCGGCGGCTGGGTGGGTTCGGACATGGGCTCCTCCTTGGAGGTGTACGACCCGGTGGCCGACGAGTGGAGCCTCGCCGGACATATGCCTGAACCGCGGTTTGGAATGGGTGTTGTACATTTTGAAGGTATGCTTAACAAAATAATTATTTTAGGGATTATTTCCTACATTGAGAATGCTTATATGTTTTTGTCATGTTTGTTTTTGTTATCTCAGGATCTAAGGAACGTCGTATCCCCTGGATCCAGTATTATGTTAAGGAGCATAGATGACACGTTAAACCGCCTATGTTGAATGCTAGTGCGACAATAGTTTATTTGCGATATAAAGTTTGAAATACAAATTGCACGCGTTGCGAATCAATACGCAGCGAAAAATTGAGGCCTAGTGCATATTCTTATTTATGATATTATGAACACATGTAGGGTGTATCTTAGTAGTTAACATTTTATATCTATACTTCTATACTACATCAATATATGTTGCAAAAAGAAAATTTACTTATTGTTATTAATTTATTAGTAAGATACTTTTTTACAAATTCACTTGCCAACGATCCCCGCCCGCGCTTACAAGAACGACATGTACTCTGATTACTTATCTGAAAATATAATTGAAAATGGGAATTTTCAAATGTGATTAGAGTGGTAATCGCAGTGTGCACCGCTCTCCAGCTAGGTGAAAGACTGCAAAGATTTGAATTAATTTTGTCGGTAATAACTGGTTGGAAAGAGCGGACGGTCGCATGTAGTGGCGCACCTTGGGAAGGGTTATCCAGCAGGGGAAAGACATAAGCTGATGGTATGTACTAATAGAGTGATTACTTGTCAGGTCTGATTTACGTGGTGGGTGGTTGCACGCACACGTGGCGTCATACGAAGGACCTCCTGTGCTACCACCCGGCGTCGCGCAAGTGGCAGAAGCTGGCACCGATGCGGCGCCCGCGCTCGCAGGCCGCCGCCGTCGTGCTCGACAGCTACCTGTACGTGATCGGCGGGAACGCGCCGCGACGAACCGTGCTCACCTCCGTCGAGAGATACAGCTTCGATGACGTAAGTCTTCTATATAATTATGATTCTGTATAATCCATCTAGCACAAAGTCCATCCTTATCCATACGTGATTATTCTGATTATCTAAAATAGTTTGAACTTGACTCATACCAATAACTAAGATGCCGGTATCTGCTGATATGTCGTTCGCTTGTCTGGTTTCAATCATGACCCGTGCAATTTTGATGTTTTCCTCTGTCACCGCCGTCGGAGGATGCCCTTCTCTAACATCGTCACTGAGGCGAGTACGACTACGTTTAAATTCACTGAATCAGGCATAAACAGTGACACTGGATGGTGTTACATTACTATATGCTAACTTGAGTGTTTCATAACTTTGTTTCTGGTTTAGACCGCAACGTAAGTCATAAAAATCGTTGAAAGAAAATGTTCTCTTGTTAAATTCATTATCCCGCAAACACTTAATTTTCAAATTGCCGCCAGAAATATGAATTAAATGACAGCTTTGAAAATTTAATAGCGTTTGACAAATAAAGAATTCCATTTTTCAAAATTCCGAGTTTGTTTTTTTCTATCGTATTGTACACAGTAGCTAAGAACATTTAGTTTGACCTATCGTGTATGTGCATGTATATGCGGTCAAGTTTATTTACGTATTTTTTCTTACATAATACAAATGTTTGTCTATTTTTTCCAGTGGAAAACCGTATTAAAAACGGAAAAATAGGTCTCGATTTATTTTACATGGATTCTAAACCCTCCAGATATTTACTAGGGGAGTCCTGTGCCCTGCAGTGGGACATTACAGGCAAGATTACAAGTTAAATTATGCTGAGAACATTAAGTAGTGGCTGTAATGACTGCAAATTTGACTTTCCTATCAAGAAACACTGGATTGGACTGTTAATTTAATTAATTAATTTGTAACTAATTAAATATAATGTAATGTAATTATTTTATTGAATTACTTTGATTATAATATTTTACTAACAGATTTTAAGTTTCTACTAACAATTCACTCTTGCGGTGTGTTCGAGGCCTGACAGTCAACAGTCGAGTAGTATAACTTTATATTATGCGTCTTTTGTTGATAACAAGTTAAATCTCGTGTCCAAAATAGGTTTGAAGGGGGAATGCCCATTTGTGGGGCCTAGCTATGCCTGTTTATGTAATGACATGAACCAAAATATTTTTTGCATTAATAAATAGACTACTTTCAGAAACATATTGCGATTTATGACGAAATCCTAAGATGGGAATAATTTTTACGTGTTTTAAAAGTACTTCAATCAATTCATTGATTTACTGGTGGTTTTGCAAATCGCAATCGATTCGATACTATAATGCAATAACGCTAATATAAATTACTCTGTAGTGCACTGCGACATATTGTATTGTCTGATTTTGTCGGCATTAGCTGCTATGTTATTAGTGGTGATACTGTGGTGAAATAGAAATGTTAAAATACAATTAGGTGGAAAAACCTTTCAAATACTTGATACGTACCAAAATATTACAACGTTCTGCCATCTTTATTTTTACAAATGCAAATAATCTTGGGTTTAAGATATTTTAAAGATCAAATTGGAATAAAATTTATGTTTGATCGATACACTTTATCTGACATTGGCCCAATTGGCCAAAATGACAATAGAAGGTGGGCCTTCCCCTGTTTTACCAAAGCTGAAATATGTTGAGTGACAGTGTGAACTGGCAGGACTCGTGGGAGGAAGTGGCGAGCTTGCTGGAGGCGCGCGCCGGATGCGCTGCTGGCGCGGCGGAGGGCGTGCTGGTAGCGGCTGGCGGCGACAGCGAGAGTGGGTGCGTGCGCGCCTTCTACCGCGCGCGCACCTCGCTGCGCACCGTCGAGATATACGAGCCCCGCGCCGACGCCTGGCGGCCCGCGCCCGATCTGCCGCACTCGCGCGCCGAAGCCGGCGCCGCGCTGCTCTGACGAATTATACCGAGGTGCATTTACAAACTGTTCTAGTGAACTCGCGCTCTAGTGCCCAATGAATGATCCGTGCATAGGTGTAACAGCTGCAGTACTCGCTCGCGGAGGCCGACGCCGCGCTGCAGGTATTATTCGTCAGAGGACAAATGATACCACGATACATATTATACAAACTGTTCTAGTGAACTCGACGGACGACCGCCTCACGCTTTAAAGTTCGTTTCTTAATCCCGGACACTAAATTAAAGTAAAAATGTCAAACTTGAAAATAAGGTTGCTAATTAATTGGCCTAGTGTGGTGCTTACGGTACGGATTATTTGAATCGTAAAATTCTAAATCTGTTTTTTGTATATTGTATGTATAGAGGGCATGAATACAATATATTTTGTATATAGTTGCATGCAATATATTTGACGATAAACTATTGTCATTACTTAACATACTTACGATACGTTCACCATATTAATATTTAAAATTCACTCTTTAGCCAGATGATTATTTTTAATTATAATGAACTATTCTATCGATTCCTACAAGCACCACGCCATTTTGCAGAAAAAACCTTTTTATGCAATATCTGATACGGTTTTACGATTAGTTCCGATTGCTGGACATCACTATTTTAAAAATGCCAAAAACTAGCAACACATTAATGTCACTTTAGTCTCCGGGATTAAAAAACTTTAGTGGCCAATAAATGATCCCTGCCTACGCGTAGTAGCCGAGATCGGTGCTGCACTGACGAATGATACGTCGCTGTTCTAGTGAGCTCACCCCAGCACACCCCCCACCCCTGCGTCCCCCTCGCGTTGTAGTGGCCCATGAACAATCCTTGCGCACGCGTCATAGATATAAAGGGATAGATAGATAACGCTAGCTGTCCGTCGCTTCGTGCCTGAAGTTATCGCTAAGCTCGACTTCTCGCGCTACTCATTCAGTCTGTTCCGACACGAGTCGGCGTCTAGCAAGTCGTTACAAAACACAAAAATGCCTAAATACGTTATAATCAATTGTAAGAATACTTCATAAGTGGTGAACCGAGGGAGATGTTTCGTTTCATCGGTGAACTGTTTCCCGTCACTAAAATTTACCCGGACGTAACCCGCTTGGTTTTCATACAATTGCACGAACTTGCGTTGTCTATCTATTTCTATGGTATAGCAGTCGGGCGACTGCCATCTCCCGCGCCGCTCTTACGAATGATACGCCGCTACAATATACTAACTGTTCAAAGAAGCTCGCCGAACCGCGACCGCTTCAAGGTGTAGTACACGACAGAAGACGATGCCCGCTATCGACGTCGATTGATATTTACAACTCTAATGTTTTCGATCGATAATGTGGAAAGGATCAATCCCTTTGATTAACCTTTCATTGATCGACCTGTGGAGTCGTCAACCAACCAATTGTGTTGTTTGAGGTGATTGAAATTGCATTACCGTAATCTGGGTGTACCCAGATTACGGTCGATCGACGTCGACCACTGGTTACTAAAACGTTTCACATCTACACGTTTTAGTACCCAGTGAACGATCTGTGTGTACGGATAGGGGCCCGTGCCCGCAGGACTATCGCTTAATTTGCGACTACAGAATGCAAGCAACTTGTACAAAAATAATACATTACAATTGCAACTGAATGTGGCACGTATAATGGAGAATTTCAATATTCCAATAATTGAAAAATAAATAAAACTCGATCATTTTAGCGATCAAGTTTCTGATGGCCAAAACTTGATGGGGCTAAGGAGCTAATTTTCGTGTACCAACACCGTGTACGCCTTGCGATTCTAGCGTAATGAGCTTATAAAATAGGAAACTTGCGATCGTTTGAACGACTCCGCGAGCATTGTCCAATTAATTCGTTTGCCTTTATGTAATCAATCCGTCGAACTACCCTACTCTCAGACCGTTATAAATTGTCTAGATAACTATTCCAATGAGCTAACTGTTACGTGTGAAGTGAACGATGCACGCGGATGAGAACTCACACAGGTTTGAGGATGGAGATTGCCGTAATCTATTTCAGTCTTATGTTTAATACAAGTTTACTAATATTAAAAAATATTTAAATCTAGAATAACACTAGAAATCAACAATTCCGAAAAATGCGTGCTCCACTAGCCCGCCCCGCCTCGATACGAGTTTAGCGCGTATTTTTTTATTATTTTGACGGTTAGGTTAGCGGCTCTCATTGGCCAACTGTTAGCTAAGAAGAATATGTTCGTTTCGTGCCCGATTCATACACGTCTTAAAAATATTATATTATATAAAATATGTGTAAAACTTGTTATTTTTTGTGCTGAAGTTTCTGATGTGTCGCAAATATGGAAGTGTGTCGCAGGTAAAGAAAGGTTGGGAAACACTATAGCTTTGACCAATTAAACGTTCCACCAACTCGGAACTCCTCTCATTATGAACTATCGGAACTCGGAGCTCATTATGAATATGGCAATAGACGGCTAGATGGCGCCAATCGCAAATATAACTTTATCGAGCAAACCTATACTTCGTCAGAACAACGAAAACGATCATTTAAGTCAACAAATAGACTTATGGGAGCAAAAAAAATTGGAACTGTGCGAACACTAGGATGACTAGTGCTTTAACTATTCTCAATTATTATGTTATTGCATGTACAAATTGTTTAATCAATTGACTGCCCTGTCGGATTTATCTGACAAAATTTATCATGCTCATGTCACCCAAGTAGAATTTATCCGACAGAAAACCCTTTCAAATCAAATGTTTTCTGTCGGATTTGTTTGCGTAACATGGTATACAAGATGTTTATGACCTATGAGCTTATGTTAACCGAAAAATGACGTAAAAATTTTAATTTAAAAGGCTAATTTGTTCATGTTAATTAGCTTTGGCCCTTCTAATTATTTACTTAATCATTTCTGTTTTACACAAAAAAGTACAAAAATAAGATTAAAACTGTATTGTCATAAGTATAATTTTGTCTGTGTAGTAAGTAGCCTAGACATTAGGAGCACGGTAAATATACAAAATACTCGCTGGTCAAAAGGTTAAGCATTACCATATTACGATTTTATATACGTTTTTAAAATATGTAGTATATTTTTAAGGTGATGCAAACTCAAGATATAAAGAGTTGTTTATTTTTGCATACTGCGGTCGGTACACTCTATTTC
The DNA here is from genome assembly GCA_943735995.1 of Sesia bembeciformis. Classification (NCBI taxonomy): domain Eukaryota; kingdom Metazoa; phylum Arthropoda; class Insecta; order Lepidoptera; family Sesiidae; genus Sesia; species Sesia bembeciformis. The sequence continues at coordinate 10,067,304 of OX031028.1, forward strand.
GACTGATGATATAATACACATTAGGTTACGAACGCATTTCGGATAAACGCGCGCGGTTTTTTTCGCGTTAAAACTATGACGCATTGTTCTCTATGTAAAGAAACACATTTGCGAATCCTTTCCGCAAGTTCATTTTAAAAACACAACTCGCTACATTTTCCTCCGGATTTAAAACCGCAATAGTGGTGACTTTTTGAATATAATGACGCGCGGCGTTCGCAGAACGAAAATCTGCGCGCGAATTTTGTATATCAGGTCAGTTATATAAGGACCCACTTCTTGTATTATCCCATTGTACTCATTATCAAATGTAGAAATAGTGATATACATATACGGGAACACATTAAAAAACGTAATTTGCTGTAACCGTTGCTTTATTCGCGACAGGAACGAGCGCACACACACACACAGGTTTTCTTACGGGTAGATAGATGTGTGAGAGGTGCATCTACTGCCCTTGATATTTATACATATTCTGTATGCATGTATTCTGTATATAGTAATTAAAATACTTATTAGGGTGGTCTCTCAAGTTATGATATAGTTTTTCATCAGTTGATACGTTTTTGGTCAGATAATGGATGTATCCAGAATCTATGACAGTGATGGCGATATCTCCAATTTTTATTCTATCGATAATATAATTATAGACGACACAAGTTGTTCCCCAGAATCTACTGATAGGTATAAGTGGAAAAAATCGGTAGTGCGTGTTCTAACGCCATTTGCGTTAGAACACGCAGTGCGTTCTACGCCTTATCTGGGGCATGAAAATCTCTAACGAAAGTACCTATAGTTGTATAGTACCTATACCTATACAACTACGAAAAATAAGAAACTCACATAATAGGTTAACAGTTAGCCGTTAATTAACATTTTAAATTAAATAAATTTATGGATAAATGAGAATTTATCCATAAATTTATTTAATTTAAAATGTTAATATTATGATTTTGTACCAAAACTATATACCAACAGTTTGTAAACGTGGAAAATACAGTGTGTTATTGTTATCAAGTTTCAATATTCCTTAACATTCGAGGAAATAACATATATTAATCAGTGACACCGGTAACTAAAAACTGCCACGAAATATTATTACAATATTACAAATTGGTGTATGTATGAGTGTTTTAAATAAGTTGTCAGTGTTTTAAGCCATCTATATAATAAAATCATTTACACTCAATAATGAGTTCATTTCAATTTATTTAAAGGAACAGTTATAATAGTGAAAGTGAAGGTAATTTTGTATTGAACTTAAAACAATTAAGAGGCCGACAACACCCAATGACCTTGATTGAGAACCCCTGCCCCCGCCTCACTGCAGTTACATTTCGTCAATAATACCTGTGCTGCCGCCTGTAGAAATCTCCTAGAACTAAAATGGACGATAATAGACTAAATGATTTGTTGTATAATTATGAATTTATTTTGTATAAATTATTTCTACTTTTCTATAGATGCTGTAAAGATAAGATTCTAGAATATTTGTTATTCTGTTTTTACTTGTTTGTTTGAAAACTAATTACTGAATTATTTTTTATTATACTTCTCCACCATAATAATGAATTGAACACTATTTTGACATTCTTATTTAACTAACGATAAGATTACTTTAGATTACATATTAATGTTTTGACATTTATTTTTTCTTTATTGATTATGATTTTGATAAAGTTAACATGAATTGTATTCTTTCATTGCTTACATTTACATGCCTTAGATGAGAGGTGCAATATGGCGGCCTATTGTATTGAATATCGTCAACTATTATTTATGTACCCATCCATACTAGTCCATACAAACAGACGTTTCTTTTTATATGGAGAAGAATTATTATTGGTTAGGTAAAAAGTAGTAAATACATATAATTTCAGATGCTTCATGATATGTTTATTACAAGTGGAAATACATAACAAAACTTTTTATTTGATACATTCTGCCGACTTTAATTACAATTTTATGTTCTAAAAATCGGGCTCTGAACGCCTATAATAAAGTAATTTGTTTAACTTTTATTCCTGTTATATTATACGCGTTCATACCCGATTTAAAATATAACATGTGTACAAAACGCGAAAGCTTAAAAAGTTACAAAAAATTAATTATAAAATATAGGATATAAACTTTAGTCGACATGGAATCCAGTGATTAAAAAATTTAAACTTTGCGATTTACCGTCGAGTACGTGCACAGACATTGTTAGTGTAGTGTGTCGCAGACTTTCCGCATGTGAAGATCAAATGTGGGTAGTTGATAAAATTGCTCGCAGCTCCCATCCTGGACTACTCGCCTCTTCAGTCAACTCGTGACCACGGCTGGTGTAACCCGTGCCGAAACATAGAGCAGGAATAAAAGGTGAACAAATACCTTTATTATACGCGTTCAGACCCCATTTAGAATATAAAATATGTATTATACAAAACGCGAAAGTTTAATTACAATTAGGAAAATTAACAAAATATACAGCGCTAGGTTGCGGTCCGATCAAGAACGAGAAACGAAGAGCGATGAACTATTTTCTCGCCCAAGACTTACAAATTCCACAAGACAACGAAAGACAAATATAGAAATACTAATTCAACGGTATCATTGCAAGCGAGGATCCTCGCTTTAGTTTTATCGCCCGATAGGAGAACCAAAAGGGCTCGTTCAGTAACATTCATCGTTTCTTGTTCTTAGTCAGGCCGCGCCCTAAGAGTAAAGCCACTCATCTGTGATCTCATGTGTGAACGATATAAATAATGTATGTATACATACAAATTGTAACAGCCATATCTACACATGAAATTGTTTGAAAACTATGTTATAGACAAAAGTGTCAATTTTTGAAAACTGTTACAATGCTGTCTTCCAATGTGCCGTATTTCTTCATCTTGTGATTTAACAGATATTTCCGTCTGAAAATATTAAGTGTTATACAAGTTACATGCTTCCCCGTTTAGTGGCAAATATACATTATATCTATATATATATATATATATATATTATGGAAGCGGGCGGCAATCGGTCGTATTCTCAATATGGACTGTATAATCCACCTAGTGGTAAACGGCTAGTGTCACCCATGGTGAGCTTTGGAGATTCAGGAATGTATTTGGAGAAAGGCTTGGGAAATTGCGGATGGGATGGGAATGGGCTCTGGCATATCTCACTCACAACCAAAACAGGTACGTATGTACATTGGGGAGATGGGATAAAGTGGGAAATGCAGATCATTTCAAGGTAGTCTTCTGTGAGAGGGGTAACGTGGCCAGTCGAGCGCGCCCAGCGGCTGTGGAGTTGTAGCGTGCTCTCTTCCCATAAAATATACTCGATATAATATATTTAGTCTAGCCATAAATATTGTTATAAAGATAACATTATCATTTTATTAGAAAAAATTGTGTTATTTTAGAAGTAAATAGGTAAACATTTTAAAACTATAACGTTTATTCGAAATTGTCACTATTTGCTTTTATAAAATCTTTCAAACTTTGTGGCCAGTTTTAGATTGAAACACGCACCCTTCCCACGGTAAAATAGGCAACTGCCACCCATATGAAATGTTTTAGGGATTCAATATTATCACGGTAAATACACACCATAAATCATAATCGATCGGATCGAGATCGCGACTAGTGTGTTGTTTTAAGGCCATACATTCTTCGTACACAAGACCATGTGCAGCAATAGATGCTAAAAGGGCTGGTTTCCGTTATACCTGCACAAAAGTGTTTACTTCCTATTGCATGTGTCTCATTTGCACAATAAGTAGGTACTACTAGAATAAATGTTACTTATATCTCTAGTATATCTACAGAGTATAACTAGACACATGGCGACCGTCACGGACTTTAAAACAGGTATTACATATATTACCTATCATATATATCATACATAATGCTCTTTGTATAATGTATTCAATATTGCTATTACACTAATTACAACAGTTAATCTGAAAATATGTTAGATACTTTTAACAGAAAGTGAGCCTCGTGCGCATATACAATCCAGTATAGCGGATTACAGTATTACCAAAGTGACGTGTCTACTAACAGTCTTATTATGAGCGTACGTCGCGCCGTGCGGTGCGGGCTGCTGTGCGCCCGCGCCCGCACCCGCGCCCGCGCCCGCGCCCTCTCTCGGTTGCATTACAAATGAGGGGACAGTATCTAATATTATATTGCTTGTATGATTCGATTCTATGAATTTTATGAAAAGTTTATAAATGTAAATGTAAATTAATTTTATTGTTGAGTATATGACAAAATATAGTTAATTGGATACTCAAGAATTTTGCTGCAGCGTACAATCGCTTCTTTGTAAGGCGGATTGTTATAATTGTGAGAGCATTTCAGAGGATCCCCGCGTGAACGGCGGCGTTGTCACGTTCCCAAAATATTTGTCTCCTTTCTGACCTAACGAAATAATGTTATAGAAATATTATATGGAACAAAAACATAATCTAAAAAGTAAACAGTAAGAACATAGTAGTACGCGGTGGGTGGCAAGTGGCAAGCCACTTCTCTCATCGTTACCACCACTACCTTACCATGATTTTATTTTTATTAAAATAAATAATTAAATTTAAAAATGTTATCATATAACAATTTTATTATGATCTCATTTATAATTCATTAATTATATTTATAAAGATTTAGAGATATTTTATTATTCTTATTATGTTATAAATTAAAGTCATAAATTTTTAATAGATATTCTTATAAGTTTCTATTAAACATATTTGCATGCCATATGTATACTGTATCAACAAATACTAAATTAGGACTAAACAATACTAAATACTAAACAAAGGAAAAAACTATGTGAGCTCGCGTAGTAGAGTGCCGTTAGTAGAGTGCCCTGCAATTTATTAGTATATCCTCTACATCTAAGCTGGAGAATGGCCAATAAGTTAACAACATTTCATTAAGTATTTTAGTCATATTAATAAGTCATTATACGTAATTTGAAATTACTATCTCGAATAAAGATGACGCCTAGGTGACTTGTTTTCTCCCAAAAAGTTCGATAAGAGTACTTTGAAAGGCCAACACCTGGATGAAAGATCCAGGCATCCCAAATTATTAGATTTTATTTGAAAATGATATTCAATTGATATCAGTTATCATTTTACATCAAAACTTAATTCAGTTTATTTTACCTCTAACATTGCATCTGATTATATGTTACATGATGAATGTACTCGTGTGTTGGTTTGATGTAAAATTTCATTAGATATTTGATACTGTAAACGTGTGTATTTGATTTTGCAAAGATTAAATGTTATTGTTCTAAATGATAATAGGACTAAGTTATGTTCTAAATAATTATGTTCTACCATATAATTATATTCTAAAATAGGACTAAATGATTATATAAAAGTCGGCCAAGTTTTAATTCCTATCCACTACCGCGACCTGCTATTTCCAACTCATTTAATTAATGTGGCCTCACATTAGAATTGTAAGTACCGTCCGCGTAACCGAAGCGGTGAGGCCCGTATTCAGATACGTCTCTGCGTGTCCACGATGTAAAAACAATTACATATTTCAGTGTGTGCGTAAGATTGCCAGGGTAATGAAAAACATCCCATTGTTGATATTATAACAGTGGACACTAAATTTATTATACAGTAATAATTTTTAACAGAAATTAAAATAAAAACTCTACTATGAAGACTAACATAAATTAAACAGCGTGTCGTCGTGTGTCGAACACTGTCACTACAGTAATTTTATTTTTCGGGAAGATTACAGATGTTAAAAATTATTTGAATTAAACAAGAAAATAAATTTTCGATTAAAATACATTTAAATAGAAGAAATATTCAAGAAAACGCGATATCTTTTCAACATTTCAACTAATATTAATATAGCCATCCAAGTCTTTTTACTATTAGTTCATACGTCATTCTCTTTACCAATGGCCTTTGCCACTGACTTATACTCGTACATTATTAAGCACCTCGATAACATGCTTCCGATATACAAGCTCGGACAACGTAAATATGTCCACATCTATAGAATATTAACATTAATGTTAATACATATTCCTGCAATTAATTTACTTGACTTCTGTTGGTTAAAATAAAGATGTTTGTAAAGTTTACAGTTTAACCAATGGTTTTATTTCTTACAATTTACTTTGAATTATATGCACATGCTGAAGTTACATCTGAGCTGAATTTCTTTTGCATAATATCATCATGGATTATGGACAACATTTTATAATTATTAGGAAAACGACCCATATCGTATAGAACATGTACCCCCTTAGAATAAAGCGTTATTACTCTAAGATGTACCCGTTTAAAAATGCTTAGCACGCCCGCTACGCCCGATGATGTCATATGACGTCACTATGAGTTCTCGTAGATTAAATATGTATTAGATAAATTGTACCTTAATTTATCACTTAAGTACATTTTATCTTAATTGTAAGGAATGTAATCTCAGATTTATTTTTGTAATTTTATCTCTTACCTGTGTGTAATATTTATTATACAATTTATGCTTTAATCGTGAATAATAGGGATTTACACAATTAGGTAATGTATTGTAAAAACTAAATGTCGCAAATACAAAAATCGACCAAACTTTTATAACCACTGCTTTATAAGTAGGTATATATACCATAATAATATATAATGATAAATATATGTGTTAACTTCCAACGCTATATTAATTGTATTTACATATATGTTATGTAGTGGGCTGCAGGTAGGGTTGCCAACTCTGAAAATGATTTTTTTGGGAATATATACTAGTATGTATATATACTGAAAAGAAATTCGAGACGAACAAGATAAAATCGGGTTTTCAAAAAAACACGTTTTTAATCATTAGTAGGTACTTACAAATAAAGTAACATTTTTAAACATATTTGTAGATTATAAATTATTATGTATGTTGTTATGATTATAATTATTATTATATTATAGATTATAAATTATATACAGTCTCAATTATATACAGTAATTCAATTATAATTACTAAGTAATGAACAATAAAATACAAAAGGTGGAAAAAACAAGAACACAAACTTATCTAGAAAGAAGGAGACAGTCGAGCATACAGTCCACACGATGGTAAGTGGACACATGATACATGACAACATAAGCCGAGAATGACAATGCATGCCCATGCGCTGCCTGCCTTTGTTGATGTAAAGATGGATTTGGAGAAAGGATTGGGAAAATGGAAATGGGCTGTCATATCTCACTCACTACTGAAATACATTGGGGAATATGATAAAGTGGAAAATTGAGTACACTTCAAGGTAGTCTTCTGTGAGGGAGGGGTAACGAGGCCGGTCGAGTGCGCCCAGGGCGGCTGTTGAATTTCACCATGCCTCCTGAGTATAAAATATAACAAAACTTTTCGGGTTTCCTCTGAATTTTCTACAATGATGATGATAGGAACAGAACATTTAATTACACTAAAATAATGTCTGAAACTGAAATTACATTTAATTTTTGTTCCAAAATGAATATTTATATAGGGATTTGGCGCATTTTAAGATTCTATTTATTTTATTACAAAATCAATAAATGTAGAACATGTTTCACTGAAATTTACTTTTATTTGCAATTCGGATTTAATGTGTTCAGGCGTCAATCTGTTCCTATCTTCAGTCCAAGTTTTACCACAGAGGGAAAAAACTGCGTGTGTTTGATGGCGGAATCAATGCAACATATTGAAATACTTTAATTAAATTCACTAAGTTTTTATTTTAGTGAAAAGTTTATGCTCCTGCCGCAGCGATGCGAGCGCGACAACAGTAGCGAAAATAGCGAGAATATTTGGTATATCTCTATCTCTATATATATAAAAATTCTCGTGTCACAATGTTCGTTCCCGTACTCCTCCGAAACGGCTTGACCGATTCTCATGAAATTTTGTGAGCATATTGAGTAGGTCTGAGAATCGGCCAACATCTATTTTTCATACCCCTTAGTGATAAGGGTTGTCCACCCTTAGCGCCATCTGTTGGGCAGCCACAGCAACGCGTGGCCGGGCACAGCTAGTTTTTTTATAAAGAAGTAGGCGTACGAGCAAGCGGTGTCACCGTTGCCCATGGACACTGCAACACCAGGAGGTATGCGGATATATCGCCGACCTTGCAAAAATCTTATTCACAGCTTTCTTGAAGAACTCCATATCATAGTGTAATGGAAAGACCTCTTGAAGTAGTTCGTTCCACAGCCTACGAGTTAGCGGTATAAATTGGTTTTTGGGCCGAACAATACGCGACACTTCCATATCTGCATCCGCACAGCACTTCTGTGAAGGGAGGTGCCGTTGTAGAAACCAGAGATTGAATTATGATGAACAATTCTTACGAGCATTTCCCATTCTACAGGCGGTAGAACACGCAGAGAGCCGCAACGTTTCTCCGAACGCTAAGTGCCTCTAGACCGCCCTTGAGAGTGGGATCGTCGACAAATGGAACACCACGTCGTTAGATGGAGTCAAATGGGTATTTCGGTACGCCGCGGCCCAGAGATATGAGCAGTACTCCATATGGGGCCTAACCCGAGCTTTGTAGAGAGTCAGAAGTTGTCCAGGGGTACTGGTGAAGTACTGCTTCGGTCTGTTCAGCAGACCGAGCTTTTTGAAGGCCATTTTGGAGATGTTGAAAATAGAGATAATTAGCGTCCAGCCAGCTTAGTCGTCGGGACACGGAACAAAGGAGTCCGAAATCGGGACATCCCGCTTAAATCGGGACAGTTGGCAACTCTAGCTGCAGGTCATGTTATACACGTAGCCCAGATCTTTGTGTAGCTTAACGTAGTGTCGACTGTACCTACCTTATATTCCATAAACGTATGTAAGAATAACTGATCATGTCCTAGACAGCCGTTCGGCTGTGTAGCTACATGTATGGTTAAATGGGTGATATTAATTAATACTTCTAGTTATTAAGAGCTAATTATTATTATTAAATATATTTACAGTTGCCAGTACTCTTTTATTGATTAGCTATCCACCATATAGAATTAATATATATTAATCACAATCAATAAGGGGCCTCGTCCACGACAGACTAGTCTCTATAGAGACTAGTCTGTCGTGGACGAGGTAAATTGTATGTAATTGTTAATTGTATATAATATATATTATACACTACCACTGCTATCAGTGGTAGTATATAATATACTCTAGCTAGGGTATCTCTGCTGTTCGTGCACCCTAGCTAAAATAATCTCACTGCTGAATACACGTGGTAGGTTGAAGTATGAGAGACGCTCTAGAGATTTTAGTTATATCGTGGTCGAGGGCCCTTAAACTAATAAATAGACTTCCGACATAGAATCGAGCCTAATTTACAACGACGAAACTGAAAAACCGTATGGTTTTCGGTCTATCGGTAATAAAAGCGGTTATCAATCAAAAATGTACCTTCTGATAATAAATCGTCCAAAATAACAAACATTGGTAGTCTATCAAATGAAACGTGGGCGCAAGAGAAGACTGACAAAAAACTTTCTTTTCTTGAATTCATTCGTTTCAGTATCATGCTGGTTTCCCTGGGAGAAGGGCAGGGCACATATAGTAGGGTCAGTCTGCTTAGATGTTACTTTCGAATAACACTAATAAGGTGAAGTAAAGATACGTGTATATTTATTTATGAAGGCGTAACAGTGCGCGTGATTAGTTCACAAGGAGAACGCAGGGAAGTTTGCGTCGAGCGGGCCGCTGATATCCTCCATCAGGTAGAGGCGGCCGAGGAGCCCCTCGAACAGCGAGGCTGGCCGGTCGGGTCGGTGCAGCTCTGTGCCGACGCGCTCCACCGCGCACCACTCCGTGAAGCAGCACGCGCGGTACAGGTGCACCGGATTCTGGAACGAATACGCTTCACATTTCAAACTTTTCGACCTTCCAAATTTCATTTGACGTTAGGACAAATATTTTTTTTATAGAGAAGTGGGCGGACGAGCAAGCGGTCCCACGCGATGGTAAGTGTTACCGCCGCCCATGGACACCTGCAACACCGGGGGGCAAGCGGGTGCGTCGCCGACCTTGCAAAATCATAGTCACAATTAAATCACAAATTTTCAACGTTTTCGTTTGCACTTGTAACATTGTGCTAATTGCACAATAGCAGTGTGCTAATTGCATTATTAATTATTACTATATAATAAAAGAAAGAGAAAAAAAGTTAAGTACAATATAATAATACAATCAATGTTTATAAGATTCACCTTCGTAGCTTGATACAACTGGATGAAGGCGTATGCATTTCCACTAACCCCGTGACAGATACTGTAACCTTTGGTGCAGAGCCCGCGCTGCCATATGACTTCGCCGCATTGTAATGCTATCTTCATATATTTATCATCTTCAAACACCTGAAATATATTTATGTTGCATTTAAAAAGTCAAGTGTGGCTTGGTCTAACAGAGACACTAGTACAAAAGAGAACAATAGGGAAGTTCACCTTTTTGAAATTAATTAAATCTTAACTTTTTAATAATAATAATCAATTAAATATCTTAAGACATTACAATTCGATATCAAAATATTTAAAACAATTGCTGAGTTTTCAAGTTTGAAAAGAACCGCGCTACTGTGTTGGTGGCGTAATTATTATAACATATATGCGTGTTTGACAGTAGCGATAGCTTTCTAAGTAAGCCTATTAGATACATATATCAATTTCAGGTACTGAGCTTTCATTGCAGTATGACGATACAGCAATATAGATATGTTAAAGTACCTAAGCTTAGGTGGTGTTGTAATCTCGTATGTTAATTTGACTGAATGTATATATGAATAGCGTATTCGGACCTCTTATCGTTCACTGCTGTAGACGGGCCTCCTCGTGCACATTGTCTTGTGAGTGAGGGATGGATTTGCAACGCCACGCTGGCCAAGCGAGTTGGTGAATCCACTTTTGCAGTGGTATAGTTCCTCGGGGCTTGTGGTTAGTGATTTTGTTATCTATTAATCGCCTTTTACGACACCCACGGAAAGGTAGTGATGGTATTCTGAAGCCAGCCGTCACCACTTTTATCATCGATAACAAAATACTAATTTCACAGTTCAAGTGTAACAAATTTACATGTATAATTTTATCTGTAATATCAAAACAATAAGAGTCAAGAAAATAACTCTTAAAGAGTCAACATTTCAAGGTAAGTGCGCCAAAAAACGATAACACTTGAACAATGCACTGTGTATCATCTGTTCTTTTATCTAATATTGTATAAACATATAGGTATCGTCACGTAAAAAGAGCGCTGGACATCTGTGGAAGAGATGAGTCCGCGCATCGGTACAGTTGCGCACGAAATTGCTTATTGTTTTATATATTATATTTCAATACTTTAGAGTAAAGGAAACTGTTTGAAACTAACATAATAAGTTTAGTAATATAATATAATTTTTAATATGATTTATGCAATTTGTTTTTACCAGGAGTTCGAAAAACTGTGAGAAATTCGGAATCTCTTACAATTCTTCTCACAGCGGCCTCAGAAGTATGCGTTGCCGCTGCGGTCCGCTTCATACATGGTTTTAAATTAATTTCCTCGCCATTATCAGTCTCTCTTTTCATAAAACAATATACCTTGTAAACTATTTTTCTTTCTTTTCTATGCAAAACCATCTTGCAATATTCGTAATTAACAAATACTTTTGTGCGCGACTGTACTTTGGGAAACAAAACGTCGACTTAACTTAACGCGGGAAGCAAAAGTCGACTGACGTACCAATAGCGCGAGGGCACTGACATGTGACGCGAGTTATGTGCGGCTACAGCAGAGGATTTAATAAAAATCAATTTTTGATTTTATTTATTAAACTAAGATTACAATTTATAATATTACTAACTAAAATGCTATTCTAAAAATATACGTCTTGACCGATGCTAGGTCTAAAACGAAGTGTCTCTACATTTGATAATACAAACTAAATTAACTAATCTAGAAATACACGTCTCGACCGATGCTAGGTCTAAGACGAAGTGTCTTGAAATCCGAGCCATTCGGAGCTGCTGGCGGGAATTACGTCATTGCAAACAGTGCCGTCATTGTTCGATTATTGAGAGCGCTGTTTATCCATAAATCTTTATAAGTTTATATAAACAAATAAAGCATGTCGCGCGGTGTCAAGTGTCGTTCACAGTGCCGTTATTGTTCTGAGGGCGATTACATAACACGCGTAATCCCCCCGTCGCGCCTCACATCGTACTACAACACAGATCGATAAATTGCTTACTGCGCAGGTTGACCGTTAGCGCTCTTTTTACGTGAAACGATGTATAAACCCGTAGATAAAATCATACCCTAAGTAGTTTTCAATTAATCATTAAATCATACTTCTATTGGGTAAACATGTTGTCATGTCTTGTCCAATCGACCAGTCAGTGCAAAATAGACTTTATTTTTGTATTAAAATTATTGTTATGATGATTGTTAGATAACTACTTAAAGCGTGAAATGAAAAGTAGTATTTTTGGCGTTGAAGGGATGTTTGCGAGTAAGTGGGATTTTTTCCCTTCCTACCCTCAGAGTGGCCATCTTTATCATCGCTTTCTTAGCCACGGGACGCCGCCGTACCATCAAGACTTACAATCTTCGGTGTACACTTTATGCAATAAACGGTGTGCAATGCAATAAACTTACACTTTATTCGGTTTATTTACACCTTTTAAGTAGATATTTTATGGAAGAAAGCGCCCAAGTCTAAAAACGCCGCTATCCGTAAACCGGTAAACAAAATGGCGGTATTGTGTAGAATGATAAAATACATTTATACCTATCACTCTAATTAGATTTTATCGAATACATCAAAATTATATTCTATCTTTAGATTATATTTGAATAGATTACAATTTCGCAGTATAAGTTTTAGTTGGGTGAAGTAGGAAATTACTTTTGTACTAACTCCTCATCTTTTCCTTTATATAAATTGATATCATAACTACATTTGTATGAACGTACCTGATAGGCTAAAATACACAATGGTACAAATCCGGGAGCCCCGTGACACCACTGTACCAGTCTGTCACCAGAGCTGCTGTTAAATGACGATGGAAAGTTGCCACTTTTAAACTGTTGACTCAGTAACCAGTCCAGAGTCGGTTTAATGAAGCTACGCATATCAGTTGCGCTGATGTAAGCACGAGCCTAAAAAATATTGGAAATTGATATAATTTAACCCTGATTAAATAAAAAAAACACCTGAACCCTCTTAATATTGAATTGAAAACAAACAACTTTTATTCTACGACTTTTTAAAATTCACGACACAAACCACTCGCTCACACCGCGTACTTTGTACACTCGCATCGATTCATACGATAGATCAAACTAAAAGTTTTTAGAATTGGCTATTGTACAATACGATAGAGAAAAAAAACTAATTTTGAAAATGGAACTCTGCTTGTCACGCTTGTGTTGAGCAAGCCTTTGACTTGGTGCTGAATCCTGCTGAAAGGACTATTCTTGGTTCTGTTGTCAAGAGGCTTTACGACCTTCTCAAGAATCGTATCTTGATACACTTGAGCCGACGTTTTATACCCTTTTCACAAAAATGCGGTTCATTCATTCCTCCCTCAAAAACCCCACCAAACCATCACTGACGCCGGGTAATTGCCACGTTGCACCCTTTTGACCAATTGAGCAGGTTCTCTAGAGTTATGAGCATAAACTCGATCATTTTGCTTGTTAAAATATTCCTCAATGGTGAACATTTTCTTGTCCCTAAAATAAGATACCTGTGAGCTCTCTTTGCGTACCGCCGAAGCAGTTAGAATTTCGGCATTTTCGCGTGAAATTGGTTTTGAGAGCGCGTATTAACGATGATAAATAATTTGTACGCTACTTCAAAGGTCAGTTCAAACCAACTGTTCATAAACGGTCAATTCGGTAATCTGTCGACGGCATAGCTATCTATAGTGTTTTTCCATCGTGCATGGGACATAATAAATAGTTTCTGAAGTTTATTTGGAAACTGTAAATGTGCGAAATTCGCACTTTAACAATTTAATTCATACTGCAGCATCTCTGTCAATATTATGAACATAGCAAATGATGTTCTAAAATTGTAAAAAAGCCATTTTTTTCTCGTTGTGAAATGCAGCCTTAATTGTGGAATGAATTTAAGCACAAGTATTTTAATATGATTGTATACCGAAAAAGATAGTGATAGCCTAGGAGTAGGTACCTATTCTGGACTCTTATTCATTAGGTCACGAAATAAGTTTCTAGCTATATATGGACTTTTCAATTATCACAAGCTCTGTGATGAAGGAAAACATCATGAGGAAAAGAAATAAAAAAATCTGGAGTATGTACATTTTGTATATCCACTACTTTGCACTGCTACACACTGGCTGATATCCACTTGTGTTTTCTAGGGGCCTGACGTATGTTAATCGATACTGAAAACATTTAATATTATATTAAATCTATCTTTGAATTTAAAACCATCAGCCCGTGTTACTCCACTGCTGGATATAGGCCTCTCCCAAGGACCACCACCACACACGATCTTCAGCTCTTCTCATCCAGACACTACCAGCGACTTTCTTCAAGTTACCTGGCCGGATTGTTACAACGTTCCAACGTTATATTGTTATAAAATTCCAACGGTTTATGTTTCATTTATACAACGTGTTACCAAAATAACGCGAAACCCGAAAGACGTCAAATAATTAAAAATATATGAATCTGTTCTAGCGAAAAATAAAGATATTTTATTTACAATGTAAAAGTTACAATCAAAAGTTACAATGTAAAATTTTGTTGTTCTATATAAAACGGTCGTAGCGACCATGACTCAGTACACGGTAATGGCCGGGCCGGCGACGGCGCGCTAAGATAACAGATATATTAGAAATTAACAATAAGTTATGACAATAATAGCTATTGTAAAAAGCGGTTGAAGCTATTCTACTCTCGGTACTGATCAAACTATTTTCACCTTTTATGGTATTTCAATTACACGTTATATATTGCAGTGATAATAGGTATGTATTAGACTGCCATAAAAGTCACTGAACTCATTAAAATTTACAACTTAGTAGCAACTTACCTGGAGAAGCATGTACAAAATGCCAGCCATCCCATGGGCTGCTCCAAAATATATTTTGTCATGCCATTCCCATAAAAGAGGACATTCTGACTTCATTTGAAAGGCAAAATGCTTTCCCGACTTCATGATAGAATATATCACCTGCAAACCAAATAGTAAAGAAGTATAGGAATTAAATGATCTTACTTCGACTTTCTGCAAATTCTTCTGCATTTCCCCACTTTATCCTATTCCCCCAATGTACATAGATACGTGTATAGTGAGTGAGTGAGTTCTATAGTGAGTGAGATATGCCAGAGCTCATTTCCATCCTATCTTTATCCCTTCCCATTTTCCAACCTCTTTACAAATCTATTCCTAAACCCAAAAGCCTACCTTTAGTGCGCCAAAATTTGTCATTCTAGACTTGACGTTGGTATGTACCTATAGCTCATGTCGCAGAGCGACAGTATCCTCTTACCACCGGGTGCACTGTTTGCTCGTTTGCCATCTTAATCCTATAAAAAAATATTAAATATTAGTAATTTACACTGATGCACATTATTGTTAACAGGCTGCTCTTTCTTTCTTCTGTTTAATTACCTTTTCAATGTGATGTGAAGGAATAACGTCCTTTCCACTTACGTATTTATTTACAAAAAGCAATGCATAAAGATATCCCGATTTTCCATACAAAATCTCATCAGGAGAGTCGCCCAGTAATGAAATTAGAGACATTAGTCTGAAATATAATAAATTACATAAAGTCCCATGTCATTCATTGCGTTAGACATATTATACTTTCCATTATTCTTAATGTTATAACATTTAAATGTGTAATCAACAAACCAGTTGGTTTAAATAAACTAAAATGAACTTCCAATTACACATTTACCTAACATAATAACTACACATAAACCATAAGATAACAGTAATTCTCATGCTTTGACAGTCGATTATCTCAGTTGGCAGTGCCGTCTGACATGCAAAATGGCTTTAGTTCCAGTCCCGATCAAACAAACATGTCTTTAAAGGTTAGCTTGACCAAACCAGACCTGACCAATATGGGTGGTTTGTGTTAATCTTCATATGTAACTTGGCTTAGTCAATCCTAGCCAATTTATTATGTAAAAGCTAGACATACATCCATCTATTTGGTTTAGAAACATGGAGTTATAAAATTTTATGGATGAGAAGGGTTCTAAACAGTGAATGAGTTAATTTTTGAAGAAAGTCGTTGAATGGTGCATTGTGCATCATTGGTTAAATACATTTATGAGTTTAAAAACCAGTGGCGTAGCTAGTCCTAAATGGGCCCCGTATCAAAATTTGTTGGGGGGGGCCTTTTTATCCGATTGCGGCGAAGACCAAAAAAGGAGGGTAATGTTTTTTTATAACAAACAAAAGCACTCCCATTAACAAAATAAGTATATTTAAAAGTACTATATAAGAAACTACTATACAGTTACATAGGTAAGTATTATAAAACTTAAAAACAATGATCCTAGGAATCCTAGGATCCAAGTTAGTCAAATACTATTTGCAAATAGACCCTTTTCTTGCCCTTTTTCTGCAAACTTATTTATTAAAACAGCAACTGAACACGATTTAAGTTTTTCAAGATTTTCTGTTTCTATGGAGAGTATTGATAAGTCCCATAGTCGTTCTTGTCCCATAGAAGTTCTAAGATAATTTATAAGCAGTTTGAGCTTAGAAAAGCTTCTTTCAGTTGTTGCAGTTGTAACCGGAAGTGTCAAAAATAGGAAGCATGCTGTTATTACCTTCGGAAAACTGGAGGCAAGGTTATTGAATTTTATCAGCAATAAATACAAATTTGGGGTTGTGGATAACATTTTACGAATTTTTGCTTACACACGTCAAGGCCCCTGTAGCTCGGGGGCCCCATATCATTGATACGGCTGATATGGCGGTAGCTACGCCCCTCTTAAAAACTAAACTAAAAAAAATGAAACAAGACTCAACTTATCTATACATATAATAAAACTGTAGAACCAGCGTGTCTGTATATTGAATATATTTACCAAACACTGATTGGTGGCGAATGGCGATGGAGGAAGAGTATCAGAATACAAAAAGATGATTTTGAAATTTTTTGACTGTGTTCGAACACGCTAATCTCCAAAACTACTGGACGGATTTTTCATGTGGTTTCCACAGGTTAATGAAGCTTATCTTGGCGCTTCGAATAGACTTTGTTTCATCAAAATCGGCTGACGGGAAGTAAAGATATCCCAATTTAGAGTCTAGGGGTCGTCCATTAATCACGTGATGTTTTTTTAGCAACTTTTTACACACCCCCCCCCCCCCCCCGGTGATACGTAGTGAGGTTTTAGACTAACCCCCCCTTACCAAAATCACGTGTATTTTCTTGGTACAAATTATCTTAAAAGTTCAGTTTCGAAATCGCGCGTTCAACGAAAAGATAAATTAAATACATGGGATATCTCACTACAGATCTCCTTGTGATATTTCGTGATTTTTTTCCCGACACAATTTCGAGCCTCACGTGATTAATGGACGATCCCCTATTTATCTATACATATAATAAAACTGTAGAACCAGCGTGTCTGTACATTGAATATATTTCCCAAAAACTGATTGGAGGCGATGAAGGAAGAGTATCAGAATACAAAAAGACGATTTTGAAATTTTTTGTCTGTCTGTCTGTTCGAAGACGCTAATCTTTAAAAGTTTTGAACAAATTTTCATTTGGTTTCCACAGGTTAATTAAGCTTAGCTTGGCGCTTCGAATAGGCTTTGTTTCATCGTGGTACTAAAGTTTCACGGGTACGAAGTCGCGGGCACAGCTAGTAGATAATATTTTTATTATTTTATTTACAAAATTTTTACCTTTGTGCTAAAGATTTATAATCTGATAAATCATCGGGATGCCTGGTGCCCATTTTGTATGAGATGACAGTGGCTAATGCAAGAGAACCCGCATCACCACACAGGAAACTAATTCTACGTTCTTTTAATTTATCTATATTTATGTATGATAATGCACGCTGAAAGGAAATGACAAAATTATATTATTAAGGCACTGAGTTTAACGTGGATACATGGATAACGTGGATACTGACTATGAAATATCTTGAAAAGTTTGTATTATAAAAATATACTCTTAGCTAAATTTGCTAATTATTATTTTGAACACTGATGCAGTTGGGATAACTGCTATGCTGTCGCACCGACTCGCGATCCCGCGGTCCCCACCCAAAGCAACGCGGTAAGCCGAGGTCAGTTCCTTCCGCCGGTCTAAGGGGGAGGAACAATAAGCCCTTAGGCTTGTTGCTTCACACACTCTTTGCTCCTGGCTGAGCGCCTTCTGCGCTCGCCCTAAACTATACATGTCCGGTGACTCTTGAAAGGCCATTAGGGCCATGAGAAATTAGCCATTCCGAAAAAAAAAAACTGCTATGCAAAACATCCCAGATTTGATACCCCGTAAGACACTCATTTCGTTAAGTAGTGTAGTCTACATGAATGAAGTTGTTGGCACAGATAGTAGTAAAGTAATTAGCATAGCTGGGCATCGTTAATCAAATAGTTAACTTCGTTAATCATTAGTCCGTTAATAAAAAAGTTAACTTCGTTAATCGTTAAAGCGTTATTTTACGGATGATTTAACGGAAGTTAAAGTTAATCGTTAACTCGTTAATAGTAATATTACAACTTATGTTGTTGTACCTATATGTGAAATGAGATGTTTAGGTAGGACATGGATCACATAAAAGATACAGAAAAAAAAAACAGGATATAAATCTTTGCTTGTTTATTATTTATTTATTTATTAAAACCAACAAGAGAAATATGAATCTCAAGTCAGATAGCGAAGCATAATGGTATCTGACATAATATTCAGGTTGATTAAATAATTAATGGGATAATTATTGTAAGGGATAATATTAATGGGATCTTGCTGAAAATAAAAACCTGTAACATTCATTATTCATCACTGTCTGACATGAGATGCATATTTCCCTTCATGAACATTAACATATTGAAATTTTCATCGGACAGCGATGATCGTTTTGGGGTCAAAATATCTTTACCCCTGGAAAAAAGTCGCTCAACTGCAGCACTGGATTATATTTAATAAATAGATTTATTAAAATCTGTTCTCCGGCATTTTTCTCCGTTAAAATGCCGCATCATTGAATGAGTCTTTTGATTTCATGTCCAGCCACATTTTCACTAGACTTTGGGCTTTATTTTTTAAAGATCGGTGTCCGCTAGTCTTCTCTTTAGATTGCGTGACAGAAATAAAAAAATCATCATCTTCTTCTCCATTGCTACTTCCGCCACCACCTCTTGAACTACGCCTATTAACTAACTACCGCCTACGCGTACACGACCGAACAAGTAAGAACATGTTTTTCGCGGCGAACTTTAACGATTAACGGACTCATAGAAAGTTAACGGAAGTTAAAGAGTCCGTTAACATTTTTAAAAATTAACTTAAAAGTTAATCCGTTACACGAAAAGTTAACTTCGTTAATTAACGATTAACGGTCTTATGCCCAGCTATGGTAATTAGTAAAAAAAAACAAGAAACTTTCGGCACTCCTGTGTACCGTACCAAAACTGGGTTATTAGATACTTTTATTTTAGTTTCAACTACAGTACGTGATCATCAGAGGAAACTGATCAGTTTTGCAAAAGCTATCACACCACTCAATACAAATTACAGCTTTAAAATACAATTTAGTCAACATTATTTGCAGTCCTTTTGCATTCACTGCTGGGATATAGCAACAACTATTATTAAAGGATAGTAGGTGTTGGATATAGGCTAATTCCAATGTCTCCACTGCAAACAGCAGTAGGTACCTATTTGAAATCCATTAGGCTCTACAATAGTGTTACATCATAGGAGCATCTTGGTGGAGTTTAATAACACAATTTATAGGGTTCTACAAATTGAAAACACTACTTTTACATAAATTAATCCATAAAATTTGAGAATAAAATAACAATAATATTGCTAACCTTCAAGGATTCATAATTAACTTTATTCTTTCCCAATGAGCACATGAAATAGTACATTGCTAACCCTGCCGAACCCGTGTAAACTGTACCATCGTGGAAAATGTCACTATGCATGTTTGTTTCTAGGTGTTGCAGTTTATTCATCTTAAAATTTCGTAACTTTGTTTGGAATTTTTCAGATATCTGAAGTAAAAAAAATAATTACTTGCAGTCTTAATCAAAACCTCAAATAAATACAAAGTCCTTTGCAGCTTGCAGCTCATTAAGAACGTATTCAACAAGTGACTATGAAGCGCCAACCACAAATACAATGTTGTAGAATAATGTTTTTCTATTGGTTTAAGCAACATATGAGTGAATATGTAAACTTGTAATAAATGCAAAGAAAATGTGATGTCTACTGTGAATGTTAGGCTGGTCAATTGGTCAATGCTTTAGACAAAGTCGAATTTTTCTTCGGTAACTTATTGGTTTGTATTGTCTATTCTTATAATATATCTGACACAAAAGACACTCCGTACAAGAAATATTGTATTACAAAATTAATTGTTTTACCCCATTTCTATCTGCATTAAGAATGTTATTTGTGATATCTGAAGAGGGAGAGTAATCCTCATAATGATTTTCAAATGACCCTTTGTAAGCCATAATTTTGTTAAAATAATAACAATTCACAGGCAATTTTAAAAAAACATTCTTGGCCTTTGATTTCGATTTCTGTTATCAATAGTTAGTAGATTTTTTTTTTATATATATTCACTAGCAGTTTAGGTTTTCCTTTTTGTTTAGTGAGAATATTAGTATGAACAAGGCGCTGTCAAGTTGACAGTATTAATGTTTTTACAATAGAATTTAAAAAATAGTGATATGATAAGAGTTCTATAAATAAATTATCTATCTACATAATATTAATAATAAATAAATATGTATATTATGTGTTCATTTACTTCTGCATTATAAAAAAAATAAAGAAATTCTTAGCGTAAATCTGTTGTTGCCACAGAAATCGAATACCATTTCACACAGTACTAATTTTCCTAGTTGTTCTGTGATTCCTGTGCCTGTGCCAAAATTTCCAAGGCTGTATTTTAAAATTACCAATATTTATTGACAGTGGACACAGATCTATACCATTTCTATTAAAAAATGCTCTATGTACTGCTTTTTTTGTAATTAAAATAACCCTATCAAAAAACAATTTTTACGTGTTTTGGAATATATCTTGTATGCTATTTTGACGTTTAGTCTACTTCCTGTTGTCAAATTGGAACGAAATTGGAGGAGAATGGAGTTCGCGCATGCGTCTGACAATTATCGGCCATATTGTTATGACGCATGCAAGATCAGAGGTCTCCGCCAGTGACGAGTCTTCTCGCAGTTGACGTGGCTACTACGTACCATCCCGTTCGCCCACTCCGGACGCAGCATAGACGGTGACGAGGAATACGTAACTGGTGAGTACTCGAACTGAAGACAAAACTTGCGACTGTCACGATCGCTAAATTAGGGTTCACGAAAATGGATGTTCTCTACATTATTGAAAAACTAAAAACATTTGAACGGAGACCTCGAAACATAACAAAAATATGTTGCGTATATACTAATATAGACGCAATAGGAAAATTTTACAAGTATGACGCGATTATTCCGTTTTAAGATTTTCTTATCAACAGTGTAATTATAAAACAACTAGACGAAGTCCTTACCAAGAGACTGTTCATAATGTTAATCGTATACGATATGAAGAACCTATACGGAGGGTTAAGCAGAAAGTTGACCTTGAATATTGTAGGTAGCCTCAGTGGGCATGGACGGAATGGTGGAGGAGAACGGGACGGCAGGCGTAGCGGGCGGCGCGGACCCGCTGGGCGGCCCGTCGGGCGCCGCGCCCACCGCGCACGTCGTCGCCGTCACCAGCATCGTGCAGCTCACCCTGCCCACGCAGGCACCCTCTGCACAGGTGTTTGTTTGATAATACATATAAATGTTTTGATAATATATCTACCACTACAGCCAGATTTTCTGTCTTATTATGTTTCTGACAAATTAACAACTCCTACATAGATGCATGCAAATGTTTATTTGAAACTTTTTTCCACATATTCCACATGAAACAATGTCTTGTTGTTTTAACAATTTTAATAGACAATATTTAGATATCAATAAAAACTGGAATTGCTATACTATTGCAAAATAATTTTATATTCCATGTTATCATTAGTGTTGTTTCTATTGCAGGTTCAGTCAGTGATACAACCCAATCAACAGTCTGTCATCCAAACAGCCTCTAATATTCAGTCTGTACAGTTACCAAAAGGCAATGTGATACTTGTTAGTAAGCCAAGCTCAGTTATACATACGACACAGGGGACCTTGCAAACGTTACAGGTATTGTACTTATAAATTATAGTCGAGTTTTCAAAATAATTAGTGCTGTCCTAAAAGTTTACAAAATTGGTTGATCCAGATTAAACCGGAACCAAACACAATACTGAGTGCTCAAGGCCAATCATGCAGTGATGACAGTTGCAGTGATGATGAGAGTCCAAAACGTAAATACAGGGAGATGTTAACTCGGCGACCGTCCTACAGGAAAATCCTCAATGACCTTGGTGGAGCAGAAATTGCTGGTGAGCGTTATTTGTTTACTAAATATATAAATAAATATAAACTAAATGAAACAAACATTAAGTCTTCATTTACACGGGTACTTAAATAGTGTATGTTACTTAGGAGTAGATGCACTAATGTTGCTCATTTTTCATTAAAGTGCTAAAAGTCTTGATGGTCCCACCCTACAGCATATGTTTTCATCCTGTGCGGATGAAGCCTAAGATAGTCTGGTGAAATATAAAGATTGTGCTTATTGCTTTTTTTTTTATCATAAATCTTGTGTTTACCAATATTAAAATATTAATCAGCATGCTGTGAATGTCTTGTCTCAAAACTATTATATATTTTAATATTTGATTTGTAGATCTGTTTATAAGATACTATAAAAGACTAACAAATAATTAATATGAAGCAAATACAGAGCATTTCATTAAATTGTTATAGAAACAGAATACAAATAATTGTTTCTTGAGTAGAATACTGATAAACAATTCTCACATATAAACTTCTTACACTCGTATTACAGAAGGGGACCAATTTAGAGCAGTTGATATGAATAAGTTTCTAAGGTGGGAAAAGTTTGAGAAAGAATAAAGTAGTGTCAGTGATAGACATAATTTCTGTCAGTTGTAGGTACTATAATTAATAACAGGTTTAAATACAATAGTAACAAGAAGAGATTTTGACTTCTATAGATGAAAACAGTGAGATAAGTACTATATATAGCTCAAAAGTGTAAGAAGATGATAATATTACAGAAAATCGCATGGGATCTAAACCAGGATGCGAGAATGAAGTGTCGCTGTCATCTCCTTTATCATTTGCACCAGGTCAGTTTAATGTGCTGCCCCTGACACCATTTGTTTCTGTGTGCAACGTGTGTCACTAACCTGTTACTGCATCATAACCACATAACACACTTTGTGTTCTTAATATTTGTACCGAAGTTGTACGAGGTACTATTGCTACAAGTACATATCATTCATCATATTTAATATTTGAGAATCAACATGACTATCCTAAATGACAATCAATATTCTTAAATTTAAATCTTAAATAAATATCCTTTAAATCTTATATAATATAAATATCGTAATATTTAAATAGATCCCAGTAAGTACTTAATAATTTACATTTTTGTCTGTCAATCATTACAGTAGTACAATGATATTGTCGAATAACAATTTGGGTGTCTAGAGTCTAGACCCTTAGCGTAACCTTAACTTACACTAGTTTAGAAATGCTAATGTGCATTTTTACTTGCTTTCTGTTAAAGATTGATAAACGTTGAAATTTTCACTTAAATATTAAAACATTTCTATTTATATATTTAATTTCTTATCGTCCTGAATTAAATAAATTATTGTAGAAATTTTACGCTAATTTAATTAAAATTATTATTATTATGGTAATTTTACTTTTAGTAATTAAAAATATCATTGTAGTCTTACAATGCAAGCAAAAGATAGATTTTTTTTTTTCCATTAAATAAGATGACGTCATCAACACTGGTCCTATTTGATATTCAACCCGATGACGTAATGCAGCGCGAGCGAGCTATACGAATTACGTCATCCTCTGTTGTGTACATTGCGTGAGCGTTGTTTTTGAATTCTACAGGTACTTTAACAATAAATTATATTCTGCTATTCTACATGCTTATCCACCCTTTTCTCCGTTTATTATTTAAAAATTAAAAGATTTTGACTATTTTGTATGAAAAGTAGTAAAGTAAAGAATTTTCAGAAGGCCCGTAATCCCAAATAGATAATTAATTACCATAATATTTTTACCATATAAGTATAGGTATGGTATCTTGATCGTACATTTAATGTACCCGATGATTGATGATTTGTTTCGTATAGATAACATAAGATCTCTACATTTGTTACACATTTACAGAGATTTACTTAATAACAATAATTTACGATTTCGATTTCGCTTGCTTCGAATCTAATTTTCAAATCATTCAATTCATACCACATGTATTCCTAGATGGATGTATCTATGTATTATATGTATATGTTTATTATGTATCATCAAAAATAAGCAAAGCAAAGGTGATGAATACTTGGTGATGAACTCATGTTTCATCCATAGTAAGAAATAACTTCAAAAATTTCCTGCACATAGGCTTGAAACAATTCCAAACACTTTGCCACAATTGCCACCCTTTTGAAATTTTCTCGTTTTTTTCACACCTATTTAAGTCGGTCTTAACGCGAATGTTTTACCTTATACATTTTACTGGATTGAAGAAAATTCTGTCAGCCTTGGATCTACGACTTGGGAAAAGATATATTGATGACATTTTCAGTATTATCAAACCAAGTAGACAGGAAGTAGAAAAATATATTCAACACTTGAATTCCATTTATACAAAAATGAGATTCACGTAATAAATGAAGAGCGACAGAGTTTTAGCAATCCTAGACGTTATAATAATGGTTAGAGATGATGATTCCTTGTTCTACACTGAATAGAAAATCAATACACACCAATAGATATCTATATGCCTCCTCACATCACCACCCTCGACAACTACAATCGGTAGCTCTTTCTTTCAATAATCAAGCACAAGATCTCTTTGACCCTGAACATTTAAATGATGAGTTGTTACATGGCTGTCGGGTTATATGACACTGTACGTTAAAGGAGTGACGAACAAAGTTGGCACAGTATTAAGAAAATACTCCATTAAGACAGTATATACATCATCTTCTAAATTAGAGGAAAACCTACGCACACCAAAGAATGTTAATACCCTATCAGATACCAGATGTCTATAAAATCGACTGCACTGTGGTGCTTCGTACATAGGCATAATACAAAGTGCGCCGTAGCAGAAAGGCTCAAAGAACACATCACACCTGTGAGAAGAATCGCCAGACGAACGCCTTTCAACACCGGAATCACTAACTGGATAGAATTCTCCATATTCCAAAAATCCTGTCGCACTAATCGCCGCTATTTCTCCACGATTGTGTGTGAAGCAATTGAAATCAAAAAACAGAAATTTCAATCGAGAAGATGGATACAAATTGTCCTCCACGTATTAATGTATTAATCCTCCAGTGATTAATTATTATTATTATTATTATTATAATATATAAAGCTCGATTACCACTGACTCACTGACTGACTGACATAATTGATCTCCAGGTTCCCATACCGGCAGGGGAAAACTTTGAATGGGGAAATACGCGGATGGGTCCCGTGACCACCAGAAAAATCCGACTTCTGCAAGTTGGTGACCTGAGACGAAAAATGACAACGGCCAGGCTAAACGGTAGGAGGTGCGCGGGGGGTGCTCGACCAAATGTCATAGGGAACTGCCGGCAGATGCCAGCGAGCGTCGCGAAAATTTGAATTTCGAACGTCCAGAATCGCCTCCATACAAAGTGTAAATCGCTCGTATTTCTAAAACGGTAAGAGGTAAGTGGGAAGTGCTCGACCAAATGTCATTCGGGTTGGGGTGGGTCTTCTCGTGGGCAAAAATTTTTTTCAAAATGGCGGAAACAAGATGGCGGCCGTTTTTCAAGTTTGTCCCAGGGGGGTGGAAATCGGCATCCGGGGGGTCGGGGGGCCCCTGATTGAGAATTTTGGGTCGGTTTTTCGATCCCGCCATTTCCAAGATGGCGGCCGCCAATTGAAATTTTAAACTTAGATCGGCCATAATACCCGCGAGGCCGGAGGCCGAGCGGCGCGGGCGAGGCCGCAGGCCGAGCTCGCCCAGGAGCTGCACCGGGAGTGGGCCCGACCGCATCCAATGGACTTTCAGCTCGACGGTCGACGGCCTGCCCGAACGGTGAGAGGTAGTCGTAAGGTGCTCGACCGAATGTCATAGGGAACTGCCGGTAGACGCCAGAGGGCGCCGCGAAAATTCCAAATTCGAAAAAAAAAATGGCCGCCATACAAATTTCAATCGCTCGTAGTTTTAAAACGGAAAGAGGTAGGGGGGAGGTGCTCGACCAAATGTCATTCGGGCCGGGGTATGTCAACTCGTGGGCAAAAAATTTTTTCAAAATGGCGGATTCAAGATGGCGGCCGTTTTTCAAGTTTGTCCCAGGGGGGTGGAATTTGGCATCCGGGGGGTCGGGGGGGCCCTGATTGAGAATTTCGGGTCGGTTTTTCGATCCCGCCATTTCCAAGATGGCGGCCGTCAATTGAAATTTCAAATTTAAATCGGCCAATACTCCCGCGAGGCCGGAGGCCGAGACCAGCGAGTGAGGCCGCAGGCCGAGCTCGCCCAGGAGCTGCACCGAGAGCGGGCCCGTCACCATCCAGTAGACCTTCAGCTCGACGGTCGACGGCCTGCCCAAACGGTGAGAGGTAGTCGTATGGTGCTCGACCGAATGTCATAGAGAACCGCCGGCACTTTGACGAGACCGCGATAAAAATTCAAAATGGCGGATTCAAGATGGCCGCCAAACAAATTTATTTTGACCGTATCTCCCAAACGGGTGGAGATATCGGATCGGGGCTCAAACTAATATGAAGGGGCAAGTCGATGTCCTTCCACTGGACGAAAAAGTTTTTCCAAAATGGCGAATCCAAGATGGCGGCCATTTTTTAAATTCTTCCGATCGGGATGAAAATTAATACCTGGGGGGTTCAGGCAACCCCGATTCAGGATTTCGGAACTTTTTTTTTATTCCGCCATTTTTCAAGATGGCTGCCATACAAAGTGGAAATTTCGATTTTGGCGTCCGAGGGCATTCGCGAGGCGGTAGGCCGAATTAGACGGGGGGAGCGGGGCGGAATTCCCCCTCGTTAGAAACTCTGGTCGTTGGGCAAACTGGGTAGAAAAAAAAATCCAAGATGGCGGACACAAAATGGCGGAAATTTAAAAAAAAACTTGGAAATTTAATTATTCCTGGACGAACGTGTTTCAAGGTGGAAAATTGGGGAGGAAATTGGCTTCCGGAGAGTTTCCATTAGGGATTTAGGGTAGGTGCCGATATTTCCCAAGATGGCCGCCATACAAAATTCTTTCGACGACAGATCCGGAACGGTTAGAGATATCGGATTGGTGCTCAAACTAATATTGTTTATCATGACGATGTCTTTCTACTGAGGGGAAAATTTATTTTCAAAATGGCGAATCCAAGATGGCGGCCATTTTCTGAATTCATCCGATTCGGATAAAAATTTATATCTGGGGGGCTTAGGGGATCCTGACTAAGGATTTGGAATTATTATTTGTATTTCACCCTTTTTGAAGGTGGCGGCTATACGGCGAGGCCGCAGGCCGAACTCCGCGTAGGGCGAAGCCCGGAGCGTCCGAACTTTACCACCGTGTAATTTACGCGAACTTTACGCGAGGCCGAAGGCCGAGCTGCGTTTCACGAGGCCGTAGGCCGAGATCCGCGTAGGGCGAAGCCCGGAGCGACCGCACTACGGTACCACCAGCCGCGCACGTTGTGTAGCTTAGGCGAGGCCGAAGGCCGAGTTGCGTCTAACGAGGCCGCAGGCCGAGCTCCGCGTAGGGCGAAGCCCGGAGCGACCGGACTACGGTACCACCAGCCGCGCACGTTGTGTAACTTAGGCGAGGCCGAAGGCCGAGTTGCGTCTAACGAGGCCGCAGGCCGAGCTCCGCGTAGGGCGAAGCCCGGAGCGACCGGACTACATTTTACAGCAATTTTTCAAGTTGTCCGATCCGGATGAAAATTGATATCTGAGGGGCTCAGGGGACTCTGATTAAGGATTTATGATTATTTCCAAGATGGCCGCCCCACAAAATTCTTCGGATGACAACTCCGGAACGGTTGAACATATCGGATTGGTGTTCAAACTAATATGGTTTATCGTGATGATGTCTTCATATTGGGATAATTTTTTTTAAAGATGGTGAATCCAAAATGGCGACCACTTTTCAAATTCATCCGAGCCGAATGAAAATTGATATCTGGGGGGTTCGGGGTGGGCCGATTAAGGATTAATAGTTATTTCCAAGATGGCCGCCTCACAAAATTCTTCGGATGACAACTCCCGAACGGTTGAACATATCGGATTGGTGTTCAAACTAATATGGTTTATCGTGACGATGTCTTCATATTGGCATAATTTTTTTTTAAGATGGTGAATCCAAGATGGCGGGGATTTTTCAAGTTCATCCGATTTGAATGAAAATTGATATCTATAGGGCTGAGGGGACCCTAATTAAGGATTAATGGTTATTTCCAAGATGGCCGCCCCACAAAATTCTTCGGATGACATCTCCGAAACGGTTAGACATATTGGATTGGTGCTCAAACTAATATTGTTTATCTTGACGATGTCTTTATACTGAGGTAGGATAAACTTAAAGATGGCGAATTCAAGATGGCTGCCATTTTTCAATTTCACCCAAACCGAATGAAAATTTATATCTGGGGGGCTCGGGGGAGCCTGATTAAGGATTTGGATTTCTTATTTAGATTCCGCCATTTTTGAAGATGGCCGCCACGCAGGAGCCGCACGACGAAACTACAGCGACCCCTCCCAGTGAGTAATCTACGCGAGGCCGAAGGCCGAGCTCCACGGCGCGAGGCCGCAGGCCGAGCTCCGCGCAGGGCGAAGCCCGGAGCGTGCCCCCCCTCAGGGGGAGGCCGGCGCCCGCGGGGCGCCGCCGAAATAATTATTATAATATATAAAGCTCGATTACCACTCACTGACTGACATGCTCTTCTCCCACTTCCCCTACCGGCGGGGGGAAACTTTGAATGAGAAAGTACACCCTCGGGGTCGGAGACCACCGGAAAAATACGACTTCTGCAAGTTGGTGACCTGAGACGAAAAATTAAAACGGCCAGCACCAACGGTAACAGCTGCGCGGGGGGTGCTCGACCAAATGTCATAGGGAACCGCCGGCAGATGCCAGCGGGCGTCGCAAAAATTTGAATTTCGAACGTCCTAAATCGCCTCCATACAAAGTGTAAATCGCCGCTAACTCGGGAACGGTAAGAGGTAGGGGGGAGGTGCTCGACCAAATGTCATTCGGGTTGGGGTGGGTCTTCTCGTGGGCAAAAAATTTTTTCAAAATGGCGGAAACAAGATGGCGGCCGTTTTTAAAGTTTGTCCCAGGGGGGTGGAAATCGGCATCCGGGTGGTCGGGCGGCCCCTGATTGAGAATTTCGGGTCGGTTTTTCGATCCCCCCATTTCCAAGATGGCGGCCGTCAATTGAAATTTTAAACTTCTATCGGCCATAACTCCCGCGAGGCCGGAGGCCGAGCGGCGCGGGCGAGGCCGCAGGCCGAGCTCGCCCAGGAGCTGCACTGAGAGCGGGCCCGTCTCTGTCCAGTGGACCTTCAGCTCGACGGTCGCCGGCCTGCCCAAACGGTGAGAGGTAGTCATAAGGTGCTCGACCGAATGTCATAGGGAACTGCCGGAAGACGCCAGAGGGCGCCGCGAAAATTCCAAATTCGAAAAAAAAAATGGCCGCCATACAAATTTCAATCGCTCGTAGTTTGAAAACGGAAAGAGGTAGGGGGGAGGTGCTCGACCAAATGTCATTCGGGCTGGGGTGGGTCTTCTCGTGGGCAAAAAAATTTTTCAAAATGGCGGATTCAAGATGGCGGCCGTTTTTCAAGTTTGTCCGAGAGGGGTGTAAATCGGTATCCGGGGGGTAGTGGGAGCCCTGATTGAGAATTTCGGGTCGGTTTTTCGATCCCGCCATTTCCAAGATGGCGGCCGTCAATTGAAATTTAAAATTTAAATCGGCTATAACTTCCGCGAGGCCGGAGGCCGAGGCCAGCGAGCGAGGCCGCAGGCCGAGCTCACCCAGGAGCTGCACCGGGAGTGGGTCCGTCCGCATCCGGTGGACCTTCAGCTCGACGGTCGACGGCCTGCCCAAACGGTGAGAGATAGTCATATGATGCTCGACCGAATGTCATAGAGAACCGCCGGCACTTTGACGAGAGCGCCATAAAAAATCAAAATGGCGGATTCAAGATGGCCGCCATACAAATTTATTTTGACCGTATCTCCCAAACGGGTGGAGATATCGGATCGGGGCTCAAACTAATATGAGGGGGCAAGTCGATGTCCTTCCACTGGAAGATTTTTTTTTACCAAAATGGCGAATCCAAGATGGCGGCTATTTTTTAAATTGTTCCGATCGGGATGAAAATTAATACCTGGGGGGTTCAGGCAACCCCGATTCAGGATTTGGAAACTTTTTTTTTATTCCGCCATTTTTCAAGATGGCTGCCATACAAAGTGGAAATTTCTATTTTGGGGTCCGAGGGCATTCGCGAGGCGGTAGTCCGAATTAGACGGGGGGTGCGGGGCGGAATTTCCCCTCGTTAGAAACTCCGGTCATTGGGAAATCTGGGTAGAAAAAAAAATCCAAGATGGCGGATACAAAATGGCGGAAATTTAAAAAAAAAAACTTGGAAATTTAAAAATTCCTCTGTGGCCACTTTTTGAGGTGGATAATCGGGGAGGAAATTTGCATCCGGGGTTTTCGATTAAGGATTTAGGATAGGGGCCGAGATTTTCCAAGATGGCCGCCATACAAAATTCTTTCGTCCACAGCTCCGGAACGGTTAGAGATATCGGATTGGTGCTCAAACTAATATTGTTTATCATGATGTCTTTCTACTGAGGGGAAAATTTATTTTTAAAATGGCGAATCCAAGATGGCGGCCATTTTCCGAATTCATCCGATTCGGATAAAAATTGATATCTGGGGGGCTTAGGGGATCCTGACTAAGGATTTGGAATTATTATTTGTATTTCACCCTTTTTGAAGATGGCGGCTATACGGCGAGGCCGTAGGCCGAGCTCCGCGTAGGGCGAAGCCCGGAGCGTCCGAACTTTACCACCGTGTAACTTACGCGAGGCCGAAGGCCGAGCTGCGTTTCACGAGGCCGTAGGCCGAGATCCGCGTAGGGCGAAGCCCGGAGCGACCGCACTACGGTACCACCAGCCGCGCACGTTGTGTAACTTAGGCGAGGCCGAAGGCCGAGCTGCGTCTAACGAGGCCGCAGGCCGAGCCTCGCGTAGGGCGAAGCCCGCAGCGACCGGACTACGGTACCACCAGCCGTGCACGTTGTGTAACTTACGCGAGGCCGCAGGCCGAGCTGCGTCTAACGAGGCCGCAGGCCGAGCTCCGCGTAGGGCGAAGCCCGGAGCGACCGGACTACATTTTATAGCAATTTTTCAAGTTGTCCGATCCGGATGAAAATTGATATCTGGGGGGCTCAGGGGACCCTGATTAAGGATTTATGGTTATAGTGAATCCAAGATGGCGGTGATTTTTCAAATTCATCCGAGCCGAATGAAAATTGATATTTGGGGGGCTGAGGAGACCCTGATTAAGGATATATGGTTATTTCCAAGATGGCCGCTTTAAAAATTTCTTCGGATGACATCTTCGAAACGATTAGACATATCGGATTGGTGCTCAAACTAATATGGTTTATCATGATGATGTCTTCATATTGGGATATTTTTTTTTTAAGATGGTGAATCCAAGATGGCGGGTATTTTTCAAATTCATCCGAGCCGAATGAAAATTGATATCTGGGGGGCTGAGGGGACCCTGATTAAGGATTTATAGTTATTTCCAAGATGGCCGCATTACAAAATTCTTCGGATGACATCTCCGAAACGGTTAGACATATCGAATTGGTGCTCAAACTAATATGGTTTATCATGATGATGTCTTCATATTGGGACAATTTTTTTTTAAGATGGTGAATCCAAGATGGCGGGTATTTTTCAAATTCATCCGAGCCGAATGAAAATTGATATCTGGGGGGCTCAGGGGACCCTGATTAAGGATTTATGGTTATTTCCAAGATGGCGGCCCCACAAAATTTTTCGGATGACAACTCCGAAACGGTTAGACATATCGGATTGGTGTTCAAACTAATATTGTTCATCTTGACGATGTCTTTATACTGAGGTAGGATAAACTTAAAGATGGCGAATTCAAGATGGCTGCCATTTTTCAATTTCACCCAAACCGAATGAAAATTGATATCTGGCGAGTTCTGGGAAGCCCGATTGAGGATTTGGAATTTTTATTTAGATTCCGCCATTTTTGAAGATGGCCGCCACGCAGGACACGCACAACGAAACTACAGCGACCCCTCCCAGTGAGTAATCTACGCGAGGCCGAAGGCCGAGCTCCACGGCGCGAGGCCGCAGGCCGAGCTCCGCGCAGGGCGAAGCCCGGAGCGTCCCCCCCCTCAGGGGGAGGCCGGCGCCCGCGGGGCGCCGCCGAAACCTAGTTATAATATATAAAGCTCGATTATAATATATAAAGCTCGATTACCACTGACTGACTGACTGACTCACTGACTGACATCATTGATCTCCGGGTTCCCGCCTGGTGGGTGAGGAACTTTGAATGAGAAAGTACGCGGATGGGTCCCGTGACCTCAGGAAAAATCCGACTTCTTCGAATTGTCCAAACCTCACGAAAATTATCAACGGCCAGGCCCAACGGTACGAGGTGCGCGGGGGGTGCTCGACCAAATGTCATAGGGAACCGCCGGCAGATGCCAGGGGGCGTCGCGAAAATTTGAATTTCGAACGTCCAGCATCGCCTCCATACAAAATGAAATCGTTCGTAGTTTTCAAACGGTAAGAGGTAGGGGGGAGGTGCTCGACCAAATGTCATTCGGGTCGGGGTGGGTCGTCTCGTG
This sequence comes from Sesia bembeciformis, assembly GCA_943735995.1. Classification (NCBI taxonomy): domain Eukaryota; kingdom Metazoa; phylum Arthropoda; class Insecta; order Lepidoptera; family Sesiidae; genus Sesia; species Sesia bembeciformis. The sequence continues at coordinate 10,100,577 of OX031028.1, forward strand.
GTGGAATTTTTTTTTCAAAATGGCGGATTCAAGATGGCGGCCGTTTTTCAAGTTTATCCCAGGGGGGTGGAATTTGGCATCCGGGGGGTCGGGGCGGCCCTGACTGAGAATTTCGGGTCGGTTTTTCGATCCCGCCACTTCCAAGATGGCGGCCGTGAATTGAAATTTCAAATTTTGATCGGCCATAATTCCCGCGAGGCCGAAGGCCGAGGCCAGCGAGCGAGGCCGCAGGCCGAGCTCGCCCAGGAGCTGCACCGAGAGCGGGCCCGTCACCATCCGGTAGACCTTCAGCTCGACGGTCGACGGCCTGCCCAAACGGTGAGAGGTAGTCGCATGGTGCTCGACCGAATGTCATAGAGAACCGCCGGCACTTTGACGAGAGCGCCATAAAAATTCAAAATGGCGGATTCAAGATGGCCGCCATACAAATTTATTTTGACCGTATCTCCCAAACGGGTGGAGATATCGGATCGGGGCTCAAACTAATATGAGGGGGCAAGTCGATGTCCTTCCACTGGATGATTTTGTTTTTCCAAAATGGCGAATCCAAGATGGCGGCCATTTTTTAAATTCTTCCGATCGGGATGAAAATTAATACCTGGGGGGTTCAGGGGACGCTGATTCGGGATTTGGGAACTTTTTTTTTATTCCGCCATTTTTCAAGATGGCTGCCATACAAAGTGGAAATTTTGATTTTGGCGTCCGTGGGCATTCGCGGGGCCGTAGGCCGAATTAGACGGGGGGTGCGGGGCGGATTTCCCCCTCGTTAGAAAGTTTGGTCATTGGGAAAACTGGGTAGAAAAAAAAATCCAAGATGGCGGACACAAAATGGCGGAAATTTAAAAAAAAACTTTTGGGAATTTAAATATTCCTGGACGAACGTGTTTCAAGGTGGAAAATAGGGGAGGAAATTGGCTTCCGGAGAGTTTCCATTAGGGATTTAGGGTAGGTGCCGAGATTTCCCAAGATGGCCGCCATACAAAATTCTTTCGACAACAGATCCGGAACGGTTAGAGACATTGGATTGGTGCTCAAACTAATATTGTTTATCATGACGATCTCTTTCTACTGGGGGGAAAATTTATTTTCAAAATGGCGAATCCAAGATGGCGGCCATTTTCAGAATTCATCCGATTCGGATAAAAATTGATATCTGAGGGGCTTAGGGGATCCTGACTAAGGATTTGGAATTATTATTTGTATTTCACCCTTTTTGAAGATGGCGGCTATACGGCGAGGCCGCAGGCCGAGCTCCGCGTAGGGCGAAGCCCGGAGCGTCCGAACTCTACCACTTTGTAACTTACGCGAGGCCGAAGGCCGAGCTGCGTATAACGAGGCCGCAGGCCGAGCTCCGCGTAGGGCGAAGCCCGGAGCGACCGGACTACGGTACCACCAGCCGTGCATGTTGTGTAACTTAGGCGAGGCCGCAGGCCGAGCTGCGTCTAACGAGGCCGCAGGCCGAGCTCCGCGTAGGGCGAAGCCCGGAGCGACTGTACTACGGCATCACCAGCAGCACACACTGGGTAACGTATGCGAGGCCGCAGGCCGAGCTGCGTCTAACGAGGCCGCAGGCCGAGCTCCGCGTAGGGCGAAGCCCGGAGCGACCGGACTACATTTTTCAGCAATTTTTCAAGTTGTCCGATCAGGATGAAAATTTATATCTGGGGGACTCAGGGAACCCTGATTAAGGATTTATGGTTATTTCCAAGATGGCCGCTTTACAAAATTCTTCGGATGACATCTTCGAAACGGTTAGACATATCGGATTGGTGCTCAAACTAATATGGTTTATCATGATGATGTCTTCATATTGGGATATTTTTTTTTTAAGATGGTGAATCCAAGATGGCGGTGATTTTTCAAATTCATCCGAGCCGAATGAAAATTGATATCTGGGGGGCTGAGGGGACCCTGATTAAGGATTAATGGTTATTTCCAAGATGGCCGCCCCACAAAATTCTTCGGATGACATCTCCGAAACGGTTAGACATATCGGATTGGTGCTCAAACTAATATTGTTTATCATGACGATGTCTTCATATTGAGATAATTTTTTTTAAAGATGGTGAATCCAAAATGGCGACCACTTTTCAAATTCATCCGAGCCGAATGAAAATTGATATCTGGGGGGTTCGGGGTGGGCCGATTAAGGATTAATAGTTATTTCCAAGATGGCGGCCCCACAAAATTCTTCGGATGACAACTCCGAAACGGTTAGATATATCGGATTGGTGCTCAAACTAATATTGTTCATCTTGACAATGTCTTTATAGTGAAGTAGGATAAATTTAAAGATGGCGAATTCAAGATGGCAGCCATTTTTCAAACTCACCCAAACCGAATGAAAATTGATATCTGGGAGGTTCAGGGGATCCTGATTAAGGATTTGGAATTTTTATTTAGATTCCGCCATTTTTGAAGATGGCCGCCACGCAGGAACAGCACAACGAAACTACAGCGACTCCTCCCAGTGAGTAATCTACGCGAGGCCGAAGGCCGAGCTCCACGGCGCGAGGCCGCAGGCCGAGCTCCGCGCAGGGCGAAGCCCGGAGCGTCCCCCCCCCCTCAGGGGGAGGCCGGCGCCCGCGGGGCGCCGCCGAAACCTAGTTAATTTAATAAAATTAAACTTGTAGATTTTTCATCTGACGCTACTTCTGATATTGTCAGTGTTGTGTGCCGGCCGTAACTTTCCGGACTATGAAGACCAAATGCGGGTAGTTTATGAAACTGCTTGCAACTCTCGAGGTGGACTACCTTCCTCTTCAGTCAGCTTGTGACCATGGTGCACCCAACCGAAACGTCGAGTAAAATAAATAAGGTAAACATTCACGTTGAGGCCCGTTTAAATAGATAAATAGTCCACCATTGTTTGACTGAATGCAGTCTCGGAACCCATCTCTCCGACACCTTGTGGAACTCTGATTCGTTGACAATTATTTTCTGCATCCGTTCATAGAAGATGCCTATGGTCTCAGCTATCTCACTGATCTTCAATCTCTGATCTTGTTTTCATTATGACATATTTTGTCAACATCTTTTTTAGTTGTTGATGTTGAAGGCTTTCTAGAACGTGAGTAATCATCTCTCAGACTTCCCGATCACGTTTAATTTCAACTGCCTACTTTTTATGGAGCTGATGATATTCCTAATCTGCTTCGTGACTTCTTTGCTTCGGCGTTAATCCTTTCTTATTGAATTATAGTAGGCGCGCGAGCTCCGTGCCAACTTAAGGAATGCGCGGCTAGTGTTGTAACCTAATTAGTAATTAACTACTACCGATATCGATAATTCATGTTCATGATACTATATTATTTAATTTAATCAAAATCGTACTGTGAAATGTCTGATATTGATCAGTTCATTGTTGTTATGCATTTTGAATAGAAAAAAAGAAATGGTCAACCTATACAAAAAAAAAATACTGACAAAAAATTAAAATAACCCTGTATTTCGTGTTATCGAGAAACGTGCACACGCGCCAAGGACACCACTAGAACTATGGCGACCGCAGGTCGTGCGACGGTTGAGAGGGGAAGCGTTCCCGCGTGCACGGAGCTCGCTCGCGTGCTATACTTGATGACTGCATTATATTCAAATCTGTTCATTGTGTAAAAAAGCGACATACAGTCTCATAAAATGGATTTTTTGCATAGTAGGTAACAAGTAATGAGGGTGTAATGAAATATTTATAAGAAGCTATATATCAATTAGGTCGCGAACTTTTCAATTCAATCTTGTATATTTTTATTTGTCTAAGCATAAACTATATATATAGGTATATATTTTTAGAATAACTGCAGACACTATCAGTAAGCTACTGTGTATGAAACATGTTAGTATAAAAAAAATACGCTATAGAAAAAGAAAGTAGTGATTAACAGAAGAGCACAATCTTTATAATTGTTATCATTATATGTATTTTATAATGTGAAATAATTTAATTTAGTAAAAAAATCTATCTAAAAACGAAAATAGTGGCAAGCAACAAAAATGTATTTTCCATTTGTGTGGACGGATCACTATCCGTTAGAGCAGACAAACAGACCCTATCTGTCTGCTTGTCCGTCCACGAAATTTGTAATAAATGTTTATCGTACATTGTTCGAGCAGTGATACCGGCGGGCGCGCTGCAGACGGAGAGCGGGCTGCACACGCTGGCGGTGTCGGGCGCGGCGGGCGGCGGCGCCATCGTGCAGTACACCACCAACCAATCCGACGGACAGTTCTACGTGCCGGGTTAGTGCACATCACACGTGACACACACGAACAGTGCTACTTATTAAATAATGCCCATCCGCTTTGTATTACGACCGTCACGTACAGCATACAATATCTTGGAGTACAAAAACAGATATAGACGCATCGACGCAAGCTGCCTGTCTGTTGTATAATGATAATAATAATAATACAAATGGTTACAGCGTCATGTAATGACCATCTGACTGTTATAACATTATTATAGCATATTATAACATTTCCTATCCTTACCTTATATCCTCCAATGTACGTACGCATTTCGGTAGTGAGTGAGATAAGCCACAACAGTCCATTTCCCATCCCACCCTCTCCTATCCCATTGAATGGGAATCAAGTATTTTATTTTAGGAATACCAACAAGTTCATAATGACAAGTTCTTATATATTAACTTATTAGAATTGTTAATGGAATAAAATAGACTATTCCATTACACTCTTAACTGCCGTCCACCCAAACAGAATTTTCAACTTTGTCCAATTTCTGCATTCCTCTATATCTAAAAGTTAAGCAATGCAACCGGCAGCGTGCCAATGTTTGTCATTCTGGGCTGATGTTGGCATGTATCGCTGATGTTCTTTTGCGATAGTTTTGTACTCACTATCTCTTCACGTTTGTTCGGTATTATTTAATTAGTAGCACTGTATCTCGCTAGCTCTTGCCTAAGAAACGAACAAATCGTACTATCGTCATAGGTCCAATGTTAGAAGACCAAACACGCAAGCGCGAGCTGCGGCTGCTGAAGAACCGCGAGGCCGCGAGGGAGTGTCGTCGTAAGAAGAAGGAATATATCAAATGCCTCGAGAACAGAGTGGCGGTGCTCGAAAATCAAAACAAAGCCCTTATAGAGGAGCTGAAAGCCTTAAAAGAACTTTATTGTCAACAAAAAACTGAATGAGGTCCAGCCGGCTAACCGGGTGCGCCACTGTCCTGCCGGCGCCGGCAAGAGCCTCTATACACGTGCCGGTCTGTGTCCAAGTTCCGTGTGGAAAGTGTCTCGTCTCGTTGCGCTCCAAGAAGAGCGTCCATACGTTATTTGAAGTACATTTGTACACTTTAATTTTAATCTACATCAGATTATTCAGAAAAGTGACGAGCTTTTTATAGTATTGTTCGATAGAAATGTTGAAATCGTTAATAAGTAGTAATATTGTGTTATTGTTTTTATATCAGACATTTGCAGTTTTTTGTTCAGAGTAATGTGCCGTTGAGCTTAGTATAGCGTAAGTAGTTTATTATGTTTTATTTACACATTATTATAATTTGCAGTATTTCAGTCTACAAATGTTAATTCGGGGAAATGTTGTCAAGTGTACCTACCATTCCAAAATGTTATTTTTAAGTCATTTATAATCCAGTAAAATGAGGATTCTTTAAAAAATGTAACCAAGTCCGTGGACGACAATATAAGTGACGTCCATGAAGTCTCGATCAAATCATACCCGCTTCTTGTGTTTAGCGTCAAAGGTCACGGAAAATGTTTTTTCGCTGATATCTCGCTTCCTATTTGTTACATAACAATTATTTTTTTTAAATTATAGATTAGATTACAAATTTTTACATACATTTTATGCGGACTGAGTAAGGCGCTTTACTCCAGTTTTAGGTCATGAGCCTAAAAGACGTTTTCACCGGTGGAGGTACTCCTTAATACAATTTTTCTTTAGAGTGAATGTATTATTCACAATTGTATTAAGAGTGAACGGTTATATCAAAGACCTTTTTAAGGTTTGGTGAGGAAATTAGGGTTGCCATATCATATAATGTATGATAATTGTTGAGGCTATGTGTATAAATGTTACCCGTGAGACCGATACTGATGGCCATGCCAACAATGAAATGAAATATGAAAACATAAGCTCTTTCGATAATTTAGCAACAAATACACCAGAAAGTGATACCGAAAAGTTGAAATGTAGAAGTCAAATACTGATGAAAAAATCATAATTGTGCAATGTGCATGTCGGTCTGACATGATGTTGATGGAGACTTTTTGAAAGTTACATACAATAACAAAAGTCACATGTACTCGTAAACAGGTTATTTTTAATTTTTCACCTAATTTTAGTGGATTATTTATGATAGTCTGACAACTTACCCAGGCTCCAACTTGTGTGCCATTTTCTAAGTCGGAATTTATGTAGATTTTAGCACTGTAAAATGCAAGAACTAATTATTTTAAAATGCTGTACTAAATTTGTTGACATTTTAATTTTTCAGTTATGACAGTTGTGTTCGCGTATGAAAATGACACGCAGTTTAAATATTTCCATGTTTTCAGCCCTTTATAATGTTGTACAAATGATCGCTTAGCGCTTAGTGCTAATTCAGCTCTAATTAAGTGGCTCTTTCACGAAACATGCTCTGGCGTTCCCCTAATTAAACATATTAAACCGTAATATTTCGGAGAAATAAAAATCGTAAGGTAAAGAGTTGAACATCTTCATTGTGCATCTTCCGGATTTGATACAAGTATTACAGTTATTGAGAAAAAAAAACTAAAAGATCCCTAAAATCACGAAAAATTACATGTGGCGTTCCAACAACTATGAGTTTCCTACTGTTTTCAAATAAATGCAAACAAGAATAACTCATTTTAGAGTTAAGAAATCAAAGTAACTCGTGCACATTTTAATAATTTAAGATTACTAGATTTTTTAAATGAATACTCATACATTGTTAATTTTGCTGCATGAATTCTCCATAGTAATTTGTATGACGTTCGCGGCCTTGCTATTGTCTATACATCATCTGCCTGTTGCCCTCAGGCCTTATACCGCCGCTGGCTGTCGGAGAAAGAGCACGTCGCTTCTCGCTACAAAAAATATTACCCGTAACTTGTCTAATACATACATATTTGCACATACACAGATAACACATATTTGCACAGTGAACAAATAATGAAAAAGTAAATAAACCATTTTTTATGTAGGTAGTAATTTATATAGTGTAATTGTTTGTTGACTTGGAAATTTCAATATGGACACCGATAGAGAGAAATCCACTCTAAGGGTATCCCCTTAGAGTGGAATAGTGTTTTCGATACTTCTTTATGACCTAGAAAGCTATGAGTGGAGACATATTCATACATCCTCATGGCCCCACTGATCCACGGCAGAGGGACACACGATTGCTTGAAAATCCTCCTGGCCCCACTAGTGGAGCAAAGCAGTGGGGACACGAGTCCGGAACGAAAATTTTGTACAGATAATTCTAAATATATAAGGTTAACGTAAACATTTTATATCCCGAAAATTGGACGCGAACTGAGAATTAAGATAGAATCAGAGTTGTAGCGTGTTTCTGACACTTTTTAATTGCCTAGAAAGCTGAAACTTGCCACACACACGTCTTTATCAACACATAACCTTGACGAGGATATTTTTTAGATTTGGAAAAATTCAAAATGACGGATTTAATAACTAGCAAGTTTTCATAATTTAGAAACCTATGCATTTGGGGCATCGTTGAAAAAGTCTTGACGAGTGAAATTAAAAAATGACGACATCTTCAAAAGAATATTGAAAATATATGTATATAGTAAAGTGAGAATAATGAGTCACTTTTTGTCATTTCTGTTATTATTATTATTACATAATAGACGAACAGCTAGCAGCTGATGTGTCTATATCATGTGCCGCGGTATGCATAGATCTTGTTCTGACATCCAGTTATCTAGTCTCGATTTGAAAATCCCCAATGTTGATTAATCCATCACTTTTTTTTTGTCTTATTTTGTCTTGTCATCGGTTTGGCCTTTCGTTTTTATTTTTTAAATTAAATTAATATTTGGTTTCCTTTATATTCTCTCAAAAGAATCAACATACAATTCTTTGATTAAAACTGCTATAAAAGATTAAACTTGTTATTGATATTTTAGAAAGAACATCATGGAGAACACAGCTCGCACCTGACCGTGTTTTTTATCGATAAAATTTGAAACTGCTTTCAAACAGTCACGACTCACCGTATATTGGTTTAACTTTACATGTGTACGCGAGCGCTCGATTGCTGTATGAAGCGTCAAATCCGACAGCGCCGCCTAGGATAAGACCGCTTTTTGTATACTGTTTTATGTTTTGTGTATTTTGTGTTATCGGTGGTGTACAATAAAGAATAGTAACAAACGTTAAAAACTTGTAGTACAACGTTCACGAACGTTTAACGCTCGAGTGTTAAGGGCTGATTAGCGCTCGCTCGGCGCTCATTTTTGCAACAGTAATCCTTTACAAATATTGTGGAACATATAATGGATAGGTTATGGGGTGAGTGCGACGGAGACGTGCGGCGGACTCGTCCGCTGGGGATCACCAGCAAACCTGCTGACACTATATAATAAGTGTTGTCGACACCGCACAGGGTGTTTGTAATGGATAAGCCAAAGTTAATGTTTAGTTATGTGTGCAATAGCCATATTGCAGTGTACAGTTTTCAATAACAATCTTTTTTACATCTATGGATGAAAATTAATTATTGAATATTATGAAGGTGGTGTACATTGTGTATAGATAATATAGTTATGTAAAGAATGTAAAATATAAATTCCTTTGTATATAGATATGCAAAAAGTGAAAGTGGATGAAGAGGAATGACTTGTCGCATATCACCAGTTCAAGTTACGGAGTGTACAGTTCAGCGATACATACATAGTGTGCTATGTTATTATGCAATATAAAGAGAATAAGATCAGTGGGTGGTTACATCGAACACCATTCTATTTGAGTCATTCACTTTAAATATCTATTAAATATATTTTTATGAAGAAGTAATTTTAATTTATCATCAATTCTAAAATAAGATTTCATCATTTATTATTATTTGTCCTAATTGATACAAGAAAATGCAAAGCTTATTGTATGTGGTGTGATGACCATATTATTATATACGTTTCAATTTTATTAAATACGAATTTTAATTTTGTTAAATAGGTTTATTTTAATGGAAATATCAATTATGGCAAATAATATCAAAATTTAATTATAGAAATTGTGAAAAGTGCCTTTAAATTTAGAATGAGTAATCTTTATACCAACATAGCTTTTTATGTTAACTTAATGCTATTTATAAATATTAATAAAATTAACTGTTTGATGTATTAAAATCGGATTTTCATTTTGTAGATCCAACCCAAACGGGTTAGAAAAAATAATATAGAGAAAACTGTATTATTATTACTTGCCATATAGCGAATATGAACGCTAACGCTTTATACAAGATATATCCATCAAACACGTCTTTCTTCTCGTCCCGTGTGAAGCGATGAGTACCGCCAATTCGGTGGTCAGTGACCACTTCTGGATTTCACCATTTCTTGTAAAGCTGAAAGCCCATACAATATATACTTTAACCTAGAACACAAATATCTTCTTATCGGGGGTAGTCATCCACTTGGATTACTAATGCTTTGACCAAATGGGGTCTTTTTTGTTCCTCTAATCATATCTTCTACTTTTGCTCCCCAAATATTATACCCATATACTTCAGAATATCCGGCAGTCGTAGAAGCATGTAGTCTTCTGGCTCCGGGTTATGTTTGCCTAGAAGACTCGTTCTGCATCTTGCCAGACCGTCACATTCGCACAAAAATAGCGTCATGGACTCGATATCCTCGTTACAGGCTCTGAAGATGTTATCATCTGCTAACCTCATTGTGCAGAGGAGGCTTATTTATACTGAAGTGGCCCGTCAATACTCCAGTCAGTTGCCGTAGCTCATTTTTGCTGAAGTACAGCATTTTTCTTGTCCAGCCTGCATTTGTCTTTGAGGAACCTTTTTTGCGTGCTTTAAGTTTAAGCCTAAATGGCCTCCCATTGCTGTTGGCCCGTTTGTTGAGCTTGTTCTCTAAATACCTTATTTATTGTTCCTAATGCAAGACCTACAAAGAATTCTGGTCCAATGACTTTAGCCTCTGATCCCTTTCTTGCCAGTTCATCTGCCTTTTCGTTGCCTTTAAAACCCTCTTGTCACTGGACCAGGCCCACCGCTAGACAACTGAGCGCCCGCGTGCAAAACTGTTTTTGCCCCCCCCCCCCCTTTCTAAGCGCATACACTAGGAACTGGGATGGATAAAATAAAAATAAATAACCATCCACTGTTAATTTTTATTTCTTTAAAAAAAATAGATAATCTGAACCCTTCTTACTTTCTTATTTGCGAAATCTGTTATTAATCGACTTGTATCTAAATTGTCTAAAATCTCGTCCTGTATTGCAACAATAGATAACTGCTTAATCGGTGCTGGTGCATGGTGGACCGAAGGTAATTTTTAATTTAGAGAATGATCTATCATCAGATGCAACTGGTAATGTAAGTAATATTCTTAATGCTATTGCTGTATTTAGAAAAGTTAAAATTTAATCATTCGAACAAAGGTATTGCAAAAGAGTTTAAGGCCCACTTGACTTTCTAGAATTAGTTTTAAAGCATTAATTTCATAAAACAAATCAAGTCCAAGTCGAAGGAAATTTTTTCATTATCGACTAATTCTTCGTTGGCGTAACTAAATTTGTAAATCCGAACACCGCTAAATGTTTTTACCTCTTCACATCGATTTTTCAAGGATGTTAGTCTAATCTAAGATTTAAAAATACTCAAATTTGTAACGAATTTTTGGATGCGATATAATTTCGTACCGCTGTTCAAACTGGTGGAAAGTTGGGTTCAACGTTGAGTTCCTTGGCTTGATTTTATTATAAAAGGTTGTAAGATTGTATCAAAATGATCGTCTGTGCTGTATTCTTTGAATTGTGCAATCAATATTTTTAGCAAAGTTATACACAGTTGAATATCTATTTCTGCATTTTGCATAATTTTCCATAAACAATTGATTTCATTTAAAATTTCGAACCAAATAAATTTATAACTTTGAACATTCAAACCAAGCGAATGTGCTTGGTGGGTTGTAGCACAATTCCACTCCGAAGATTGGATTTCAGATATTTCCAGCAGCGCATCAAATATTTTGTCGATATGATATCGTAATGCTTTGAATTACATCGACTCTGCTGGACCATCGGGTAGCACTTAGTTTTTAATTTTTAATTTGGTAAATCCTTGCACATGATCGACCACCTTTTTTGTAGACTATGAAAAGAAAACTTAAAGCTCTTGGATTATCTTGAAGAATTTAAGTCTCGTTAAAATATTTGCGTTTACAGGTTTCCGGAGGATCCAAATTTGTATAATAGATGAATTATAGCCACAGGGCGGTTAAATTGGACTCCCAAGAAAATATTCTAGAATGTGCAGTGATCCTTTTGCAAGCAATTTTTTATAAAAAAAAGAGGAAGAAAACTTTATTGCACCCTAAAGCAATTCCAAAAGTGGTAAGAAGTTTTCACTTGTCCGTTACCTTTTTTATTTACTTAATAAGACACACCAACACTTCATATGTTAACAATGATTGTTAAAACGCGCGCCACGAGCAGGAAGAATTTCGGTCATTGACATGAGGTCAGCCAAGATTGGACGGTAAAGAGAGTCATATGAAATTTTCGATCCATGACCACTTTACTAGACCTTATTGAACACTTCATATAAATCTCTTTTCCGTCCACTCTTGACTGATCGAAATTATTTCTGCTCATGGCACGTGCTTTAAGGGCATTACAACGACAAAGTATTAAGTACAAAGTTTGAGATACTTGATAGATAGTTTGTGATTTTGACGTTTAATTACCAAAAATAGATGCACATTATATATTATTCGTAAATTTTCTTTTCATATTTCTTGAATTTCAGCTGTTTTGTGCTACTGTTGTATTGTACTCGTATGTGTATCTATGTTTGTATTTTGTGTACATCGGAATAAAGAATTGCCTATTATCTAAACTTTTTAGATTGCAAGACCAGTCTCCTGGTATCTACAAGGATCCTTTACCGTCTACTTCTGCCAATGTGTCTGCTGCCATTCCTGTGCATATTGATGATCATACAAAGGTGCCTAACCGCTTAACCAGTCCTGAGGTTAAAATGATTCAAAGCAGTTCCAAACCAGCAAGCAGCATTTGTAAGTTTTGCCATACCTTTTAGATATTTCAAAGAAAATGAAATGCCTTAATTTAATTACAGAATATTCTTTAATCCTTACAGGTGGAGTCTCCAGTATACGCTTAAGACCATTGCGAAAGAAATGGAAAAGCTCCCAAAAAAATCTGAGGAACGACATAAAAAAAGAAGAGCTCTTCATGAAAAGGGCCGACGATTAACTATAAAGGTTAGAACATTTAGAAGACGTTATTGCAAAGTCGAAGTCCAAGTTATATCCCAGTGAAGAATACTTACAATAATTAGTACATGTGGGTAATCCATATATACTCGTACCGTAAGAGTTGTACATATAATAATGACTAAACTCTACCCACATAGGTACAACTGTACAACATCTCACTTCTGTTACAAAACGATAAAATAAGTTACAACTAACATAATACAATTAGGATACAAAACTTTACTTTTAAAAACCTACCATTCTCACTCACTCTTATTATTAATTGTTTTTTTTTTTACTATACAACCAATACATATCTATTTCATTTCATCTATCTAATTATTTTAGGAATTTGTTACAGACATATTTCATGAGCATTAAAAAAATATGCATTTTTTCTATATAACGGACTTATTAATGAGTCGTGTTTTAATTCATTCAGATGTAGTGCGGTGCGGCGCGCTCTCGCGGAGGTGATCGTCCGCTGAACTACTTATGCCTTCAATAAAGTTTTGCCCGTCCAATTTCGATCTTCTCGAGTACGAGAAGATCGACCTTGAACTTTGGTTTTCGCCCAATTCGTCATTATGTCTCATACGAATCTGCCTTGTGCCTTGGTCATGCTCTTCATTTTATTGACTCGTTCACGTCTATCACTTACTACTACTATTTGGGGGTGGGCCATCTTAGGTTATACTAGGGCGTTGTTGACGTTGATGTTGACAGGTGCGTGTTAAGGCGGCGGCCCATGAACAGCTGGGCTGGTGAATACTGCTCGTCAACAATTGTACTGTTACGGAAGTATAGCAGCGCCAGTTGCCACTCAACACCATCTTTACGCGCTTTTACCAACGGACGCTTAACCGTCTGCACGTGTCGCTCTGCGAGCCCGTTGGAACTCCCACAATTTAGAAAATTCTTTAAATAGGTCTTAGGAAAAGTGTGTCGCATTATCCGTCATAAGCTTTTTTGGTATACCAAATCTACTAAAAATAGTTTTCATGTGTCTAAGTAATAGTAATCGTAATGTGAATAGTAACCTATGTATTTTATTGCTTAAGGCTTTAATGTATTTTTAATCAAAATCGGACCAATAGTTATGAAAATATAGCGAGTTTTATAAGGCAAACCCATGGTTATTTGACAATAGTGGATGTTTTTGGTAACCTGAGCATCGTCATATAGAATGCGAGGTAGCAATAACAGCACCATAAACATGTTTTTTCGGGTAGGTCTTACCCTCTATCGTCATGTAATCATTGTTAGACAGCTATCTGAAGCCATTTTGCCACAAGCGCACGCGCCGTACATTCTAGTCGTAGCACACCTTGTCTGTACCTTATGACTATATAAGTCGTAAGCATCGCACGAATGGTATTCATGGGCGTAACCACGGTGGGGCAGATTGCCCCACCCCCCCTGGCATACGGAAGAATAAGTAACAGACTTTCTGGATTACACTACCTTTATTTAAATTATAAGAAAAATGTTTGCTTTGCCCCACCCTGGATAAAATTGTTTGCTTTTGCCCCACCCTGGATAAAATCCTGACGACGCCCTTGATGGTATTACATTCAGTTTGCGTTCATTAATTGCAAAATCGAACATTTTTGCTAATTCAGCGTCCTTCAGCATTTTCCGATATGCAATAGTACGTTGCGGAATAGTGTGAGAAGTTCTATTATATTTCATACAAAGAATTATAAGATTAATTGCGTACGGCGCGAGCGCTTGCAGCGGTGACGCCTGACAACTGTGTGTTCGCCATTATCAAGTGCAGATATTATGAATTTATAATTAAATTTTTGTAACAAGAAATATAATTATATAAATAATGCTATATTTATTATATATGGATTATACGAGTATATATATATATTCATTAAGATTATATAATAAGACTAGCGACCGTTTCAATTCGTGTAGTAATGGAACTAATTTTACCTATTTTTAAGGAAATCACAAGAGTACAAGGCAACACTATGTAATACTCGTATATTTATGTAAACGACTTTTTGACGAGGACTAGAGAAGTAGTTTTTATTTTATTATAAAAGCTGTGTATTGTGGAATTTGTGGTTTAATAGTGATAGTTTATTAAACTTAAAAATCCAGTGTTATTGCATAATGTTTTGTGTTAATTAAATAAAAGAGTGAGAATGCATTTTTCGTGTTCTTCCCAGGAGGTTCAACTCTGTCCTCTGCTACCACTTTACTGAGCGACTTCTACTTCGACGGGACTATACAATGTCGATTGACGTGATAAAATAATTCTGTTTTATTATTGGCTGTGTGGACCAATGGCTATACCAGAGTCCAAACAATTATTAAAAAAAGATCTATATAACTTTTTGGCGGGAACTCGAGAAGTGAAGTTTCTGTTTGATTATTATAGAATTTTTTATTAGCAGTTTTGTGGTTTAATAGTTTATTAAACTTCAAAGTATTTCTCATGCGTGGCGTACTTCGACGGAACTGGATATTGACAGGATACGTTTTGGACTTTTCAATTGTTTATTACGAAGTAAACCATGTATGTAAAAATGTATAACTCATTTTTTTTATCGCATGTGACTGTTCCACCGTGGACCAGCACCAATTAAGCAGTTTATTTATTGTTGCAATAGAGCATGAGATTTTAGACACTTTAGCTAAATACAAGTCGATTAATAACAGATTTCGCAAATATGAAAGTAAAAAGAGTTCATTTTATTTTATAAGAAATAAAAATTAACAGTGGACAGTTATTTATTTTTATTTTATCCATCCCAAACTTCCTAGTGTAAGGGTCTAGAAAAGGGGGGCGGCAAAATCAGTTTTGCATGCGAGCGCCCAGATGGCTAGCGGCGAGCCTGCGTCTGATAATAAGTGCAGAAATTCAATGATATCGGGTTGTACCTTAACATGTTACTGACATGTTTATTGTTACCAATATACGAGTACTACAATATACTACTCTAATATACTACATAAAATATTATAACGTACCTATAATAAAACCGTAAAGAAATTGTGTTTATACCTGTGCTTGTGACAAGTTCATGGCGTGTGCACGTTACCGAATGATACAGAGCTTAAAATAATAACATGTCTGTCTGTCACGCGAAAAGCATTGGACGGATTTTTAAAAAAACTTAGCATAGTTATAGTTAGATCCGTTAAGTGTCTGCAGGAAAGATGGAAAATAATAAGATAATGATGTGACCATAAAAATCTAAATAATTATTTAGATTTCTATGGTCACATCATTTTACTTCCTATTCGTTATGGGAAGTGGATAGAATGGAGTGCGATGGTGTAGAATGTGATGGTATGGAATTGTGAGAGGGTTTGTATTGTGATAGGAAACGACCTCTGAGCAGTCTCACTTCCCAATACACATAGCGTCGGTGCGTTTCACAGATTCATTCTTTATACAGGGTGTGTCGTAAATAGTGGTCCAACGTTAAGGGGTCGATACACCATATATTCAGCTATCACATACCAGAATTTGAACATTTTTTTTCCACGGGTCTGTTTTATTCATTATTATTATTATTTTGAAAAATCGATACCTTGAGTTACTAATTTGGCTGTTATTTCAACAAATAACATTATTTTTTTATTTTGTTTCTTGTTTATTATTGATAAATACATGTGCTATCACATACAATACTTTTTTTAAATGGAAACAAAGATATTAAAGAATGTTTTTATTTCAAATTTCAACTCTAATCTCTAGCAAATCATGTGAATTCGGGGGCGAATGGTGTAAAAAAAATGTACTACACAATCTGTGCCCATTATTTTAAAAACTTGTCCAATAAATGCAGATTCTAAAATGATATTAATAATAACCGATTCCATAATGAAAAAGAAGTTATTGCCATTTCAATTGAGAAGGAGCCGAATTTAAAAAATACACTTTTTCATTTTAATTAACTTACCGGTATTGCAAAATGTTTTGGACCCATTTAGAAGTAAATTTTAACAGCTGAGTGGTATTTGAGTCATGCACAAACATATCACAGGTAAACAAACGTGTTTCATGTAAAAAAAAAGGATACTCTTATAAATAATCCCGTAAAACCAATTCAAGGGCCGTAATAAGGACTCATTTATACAAGGAGAAATTCTCGAACGCGTCCGAGAAAGAAAATCGGCCATACAACTGTTACCATCATGTGATCACTGTTATCATCGAGTTTTATCGTCATGTGAACGGTTACAAATGGTATGCAATATTCTCTCCCTGAATGTTCAAGAAACTATCCTTGTGTAAATGAGCCATAACGACACGGCACCAAAGATCGCTTACTGGTCGTCTACCTAAGGAGTCATAGCTATTGTTTATAGATATAGGATATTAAAAGTATCCACAACGCATTGTACTTGATTTTCATAAAATGACAATCACAAGAATTCCGCTTTGCGGCTGTTTTGCATAATATGCCGGTTGCAGGACTGCGGGACCGGCCTATGGCCAGCAGTGAGACTGGTTTATTGACATATAGTGTTGTATATGGAAGAATTTTAGAATCTATGTACGATAGGATTGCTCAATTAAACACCCTTCCAAACGCACAGGCGAGGAGTCACTTATCTTGTTTGGCTATAGTCTGAGCGCTAACGAAACTACCACGATGCGATAAAAGCTTTCGTAGTGCATATATACGCTTTGCAACAAGCATCTTCAATGGGTTTGTACCACCAATTTTGAATCCGATTAGATAAGGATTTTGTATTTATTTCGTGTTATTTAGATTACAATTTTGTATTAGCTGTTCATAGAGATACGTTATACCAGTAAAACCTTATCTGAATATATTTTACCTCCAGTACTATTTCAAAAACTGATTTACCTTCACATTTTGTATTCATTTCTTGTAGTCTTTAACCAAAAAACATTATTTAACCATCCAAACTGGTGTTACCATGGCATTGGCAGTGCCTCCAATATTCCCTTAGGTATTTGATTGGCTAAGTCACAAATTCGAATTTTGATACCTACTTGTCAGGGCCGTCTTTACCAGGGGGTGCAAGGGGTGCGGTGCACCCCGGGCCCACCGCGCCCGGGGGCGCCTGTCGAGCGCTGAATTCAGTGCCGGCTTTACCTATGGTGCAGGGGGTGCGGTGCACACGGGCGCAGGGTCTTAGGGGGCGCCGAGCGCCGCTCGCGACACCTCCAAAGAGTTCAAAACGCCTACTAGAGGGCGCCCTGCACCCGGGCGCTACATGAGCTAGAGCCGGCGCTGCTACTTGTCATATATGGTAATGTGGGTAATTTAGTACACTTTTCTGCTTTGTTAATAAACAATGTGGATTAAGGGGTAGATTCATAAAACGATGACAGGTGGGTGATTTTGCAAGGGCTACCGAGCTGAATACAAGATCTCGACTTACAATGTGTTTTAATTAATTACTGGACATAATACTACTAAAAAGTATGAAGTGGATACAAAATTCCTACTTAATTATACTCAAAATCAGAAGTAGCATACAGTACCACTCTTTTATAGTTTATTGCATATGTTCGAACACATTCACAGCTGATAGCTTCAGGCAAATGCTAAATTTGAATTAAATCCAAGATGTGCATAAGTATAGTCAGAGAAATAAAACATAATAGCACATTCAGCTAAATGTGAATTAATACTATTCAAATGTCTAAAATGCATATACTTGTATGATCAGTAAATTAGTGTATCATTTCTTACAAATACAAAACTCGTTACAATTTTTTAAATTTGTTATTGGAAGGGAGAGATGTAGAGATCAGCCTTAAATATGCTAGATTTAGGCTATTCAAAAATGACACAAGAGTTAAAAACATGTAGAACAATAAGAAATTTATTAGAAATAAAATTTATGACAAAAATATTGTGAAATGGAAGTGTAAAAAATACACTTGAACAATATACAAGCAGTAAACTATTAGGCTATTGACATGACAGCATATGAGATACAGCTTTATGTTATTATTATAAATTATTTTATTCTCCAATTTAACAAGTCATTTGTCAATAAAATTAATCATCGAAATTTTGTGACAGCAAGAAGTTTGCTGCTAGATTTTCATTTTTTTCACAAGCAAAATATGCTTGAATGACCATGTGTTCAGGAAATCCAAGAGCTTTTAACCGTTCAATAGCTTCTTTGTCTTGGGGTGATACCTGGATTACATTTTGTGCTTGTTGTGGTTGAGCAGCATCTGCAGCACTTTCTTCAGCAGCGGCAGGTCCACTGGCGGGTGGGTTCACAGGCTCATTCAACATCCTAACAAAAGCTTGTTGATGTTGACTTATAGCTTGCAACAGTGCAGGGTTAGTTTGGCCTACCTGTTGTAACACAGCATTCAGCAAGCTAGGGTTTTGTTGAATGACTGCACGCATCTGTTGAAACTGAGGTTGGTCACGAAGAAATGCAAGGGGGTCTTCATCAGAATTCTCCTCAGCATCCTGTTCTTGTAACAATTCCTCCGGTATTCCCGTGATTAAATATTCCACAGCTCTTTCTCGATTGTCAAATGAAGCTCGAAGAGCTTGTTCCACTTGCTGTCTGTTGTATCCCATGTCCATGATGCTTTGAACTGTGCTCTCAAAGTCAGGTTCGTTTACAGATGGTGCCGGCTCCGTAGTAGCGTGTTCAGTTTCTGCGGCAGGAGGTGGTTTTGGAGTTTCTTCAGTAACATTCTTGTCCTTTGCGTCGCCGCTTTCGGTGGAAGCACTTTCACCTGCCTCGGGTGCAGAAGTCGACGACGCTTGAGTTTCCGACGATTTAGGCTTTGTTACCATAATAACAATAAATTTCTTTTCATCTATATTATAAGTACTTAACTTATTGTCGTCGAGTAGAATTTTCCCAGCGTAAATAAGTCTTTGATAATCGGCCGCATAGTCTTTACCTTTTTCAACTTCAATTTTAAGCTTCAGAGCTTTGACGGTTTCTTCGGGATTTATCTCTACTTGAAATGTTAACTGTTGTAATGTTTTTAGCGTTACCAACATTTTGTTACTGTCGCAATAATTGTTTATAATCAATCAGTGTGTTGCACCCTCAATTAGATAGGTATCTGACTCGACAAATTTATGCAGTAAACATAACCTCTCGAAACTGCGTCAAGGAGATCTTAGATAAATTAGGTGTGGATTCATGTTCGATTCAGTTCCCACAGACGTTAAAATAATGTACATTTTTTTAAAAAAAGTATGTACTAATTACTAGACCTAGAAGTATCTTTATTACGTAGGTATTACTTACTTTTAATTATTTTGCAATATCAGCATATTACACATAAAATACTTCTTGTTCTGTGTACCATAAACAAAATATAGTAATATTAAAATTTATAGGTACAAGGGAATACAGTTGGGACAAAATGGCCCTTTTCTGATGTTGGTAACCCTATGAGTTGGTTGTAGTCTATGGTGACTTCCTTTGGGAGGTTATGAACTTACGTGATAGCAACTCAATTCATGATTGGTATTAATCTGTCAAGTATCAAGTATGTAGTAGAGTCCTTTTCATGAAAGAAGTCCCCCAGACGGAGCGCTGTACTCGCGTGACATAATGTTGCCATTTATGAGTAAAAAATTTACCTATTTTACATTTAGCATATGTAATTTATCAAATAATACTATTTCCTGCATACTTCGATGAAACAATATAAGCTCTTAAATTGTATTAAGAAATAAATACATTTTAGATGGGCTGTAATTTCATTACTCAAGCCCATACTATAACAATAGTTCAGATTAGTGAATCATGTATATTTCTGATAAGTCAAAAGTATATTTGGGCATTTTTATCAAAATGTCTACCAACCCACTCATGGGATGACCCATGCAATAAGTATAAATAACTAACGTTATTATGACTCTGTAAGTGTCGTGTTATTATTAAATAGTTTCAAATGACTAAAGTTTCCTTTTTTACTATGTTGTTAGGTGAGAAACTTAAAACAAAGTAATAAAATTAAACTTAGAAATGTGGCATCCTACGTTTCCCAGTACTGTCCCCTGTTTTCGGTAACGGTCATGATCAAAAATCGTCGGCTTTTATTACTTTGTTTTAAGTTTCTCACCTAACAACATAGTAAAAAAGGAGACTAGTCATTTGAAACTATTTAATAATAACACGACACTTACAGAGTCATAATAACGTTAGTTATTTGGACTTATTGCATGGGTCATCCCATGAGTGGGTTGGTAGACATTTTGATAAAAATGCCCATTTACCTATATTTAGGTACTATATTTCTGTTATGTAAAAAGTATATTTTTATTTACTTATATAAGCGGTGTTCTACCTACTTACATGGAAAATATGAGAAATTAGGGTTAAGAAAAGCATTACAATTTTTTATTCAGAGTTTTATTGAATAATTGTGATCAGCGGCCATAGGAACATCACTGTCTGAACAGTGGATGGATACAGAATCAAATTCTGTTTCAGTATCACTAGCCGTAGATATAATTATTCGGTCCATCTCTTCATCCATAAGGCCGTCATTTTTTAAATATTCCTCCTCTAAATGTTCGACATGCGTGCACTGAGCTGTCCAATCTTCCGCCGTAATAGACTCAAAGGCCTCCAGTTAATTTTACAATTTCTTTTGGATCTTGTGCCACGTTCTTATCCGCCACCTTTCTTTTTACAAGGCTCCAGATTTTCTCAATCGGGTTGAGGTCGCAATGGTAAGGCGGCAACCTTAATACTTCGTGTCCGTGAGCTGTTAATAATTCATTCAATGCAAATGTCGGTGGACCTTTATTTTGTTTGATTAGCTCAAACAGCACAGCTTTTCTCCAGGTGTCTTCAAAATATATACCCTTTTGCCGGAGCCATTCCTGCATACTACTTTTTATATTTGACATTGAAGGGGCTTTGTTTAATTGAGTGCAATGGTAAGGAGCGTTGTCCATTACCACAAGCGACCTTTCAGATAGATTAGGTATTAGTTTTTCCGTCACCCATTTTAAGAAATTTGCAGAGGTCATGTCATCGTGGTAATCAGAGGACTTTGATTGGGATTTGAACATTAATAATGCACCATTTATGAATCCATCTTTTGTTCCCGCATGAGCGATTATCCAGCGACTCCCCGATGACTCTGAGACGAACATTCCTGGTTCCTCTTCACTCTGCCAACAACTTTTTGTATGATAAGTATTGTGTATATAGGTCTCATCTAAGTATACAACGGGTCGTTTTTCCACAGTGCGATTTATTCGTATTTTATCCAAATATCTTGCACGCCATGCGGTAATGTCGTGACGTTCCATAAGTAGTTTGCGTCTGGATTGACATCGCTTGTACTTGAAACCAATCCTATTTAATATCCTGTGCAATGTTGTGATGCTTCCCTGAAAATTGATGTCTTCTCTCAGAGCTGCCCGTAATTTAGCCAATGTTGGTAATTCTTTATGCACAACGTAAAAACTGTGAATTTTTTGCCGGATAGCGCACAAATCGAACCCGTCTAAGTCGAACTTTTTCGGATGCGGGCAACTCTTCCCCGGGGTGACAATTTTTTTCGAAGTACTCGCCGCTGTTATACCTTCTTTTGTAATTCTTGTTACAGTTTTCTCTGACACACCTGCAATTAAATAATGAACAATTAAAAATAATAGTAAGTTTAAGTTTATAATGCTTATGTACTATGTAATATATGTTTTAATTTCAGTTACCTAGTTTCATCACGTTTGGTATTTGTTCAATTTTATCGCATAAATGAATTTATATCATAAAAGTCATTTTATGATATAAATTCATTTTTGCGATAAAATTGAACAAATACAGCAAAGAATTATTATATGGCAACTCTAAAAAGTACCTGTTATGGCGGCGACTCTCTTCCGAACATTGTTTAGTGGTATTAAAACACCTTGATTCTTTTGTTCCGCTTCACAGAACTCTTTCACCTTCAATATCATTTCTCGAGCCGAACTTTTTACAACTTTTGGCATTGTAAACGATCTTTAAAATGCACTAAGCTAGTTACAAACTCACAAAAATCTACCACAACAAACGAACTTGATAACATCGACGAACGACATCATGGCCGACCTGTCAAATTTAGTTCCAAAAATCACGGCGGGACTTCTTTCATGAACTCCGTGATTGGAATTGGTCTGTCAAGTATAGTCTGTCTAATGAAACGTGTCAATCGATATTTTTATTTTTTTTAGTATGGCAACATTAAAACGGGACTGATCAAAATTTAGACAGTTTTGACATTACAAATGAAATAAACCAATTTTATATAGTAAAAAAACAAGCTCCTATACTACGGAGTTTACAAAATGAATTAAAGGAAGCCATTGATTTCAGAGGTTGTGTTGAAACTCAAAAACAAAGACAAATTTACTCAAAAACGGGTTTGAATTTAAAAATAATCAAAAAAGGGCTTGAATTTAAAAATAATCAAAAACGGGTTTGAATTTAAAATTAATGAAAAACGGGTTTGAGTTTAAAAATAATCAAAAACAGGTTTGAATTTAGAAATAATCAAAATGAAAATTCTATAATTGTAGAAAATTATGAGATATCTGCTTGGAGACAAATATCTACGAACGATCAATGAAAAACGACAAGAAGGAAAACAAATAATATACCTCGATGAAACATATGTGCAGCAAAACTACAAGGTGAAAAAATTATAGCAAGGACCATTAACAAGCGGTGTTACAACGAAAATATCTACTGGCAAAAGGCATATTATTATGCGGGATCTGATGAAGCTTTTGTGCCTGACGCATTGCTGATTTATAGCACTAAATCAAAATCGGCAGATTATCGTGAAGACATGAACGCAGCAACTTCATGAAAAAGCCTAATTAACGACAGTAGAACCATAGTGATCCGAGTGTCATTTTTCTCAAATAAAGATTTTGGCATGTAGGTACGAAAAAAACATAATTCTTCCATGCCATAACCACTACCATTTTCCTAAGTACATTATAGAAAAGGCTATGTAATGTAACCATAAATGAAATTTATGGTTACATATTTATGGTTACATCGCAAAAAAATACCTGGTTTCTGTTGTGTCAGCTTTACCTAGGTTACATTTTTTGACGCTATCAGGAATTTTGAAAAGATGTTGTTGGTTTCAATATAAGAACGTGACCACACGTAGTTGTTTTAACTCAATTATTTTTTATATCAAAATTATATATTTAATATAAACACAAAGTAACTAAATTTATTAAAAAATAACTGATTAAAGACCAACTTAAATATAAAATATCTATGACTATATAATAATAAACTAAAATAAACAAAATAAAAAGCAGTTTATTATTATACAAGGTGTTTAATATATACCTACCTATATATTGAGCATGTTATATATATTTGGTCCCTGTGGTAAGGTACACAACTTTACCTCGCTGGATTGCGATGCTGATTCTTTGTGCTAGGTAATGGCCAGCCCTGGGGCCTTACCACCATTCCTTATAGCAGTATTATTTTAACCTTACTTCTCAATTTCGTACCACGGCGTCCTTGATGTAAGCTTACTTTATGAATGTTTTAATAGGAAGTTTTGGGGACGTCAACACAATTCGATAGCTTATACTGTAGTGCAAATCGGAACGTTGTATGAAAGAAATGGCGTTATACAGTTCATATAGCTTTATCTCGTTTAGTTTTTAGCAGGGAATAGCCAAATAATTAAAATCATTCGTTCTTTCTCTGCACTAAGCATTAATACTTTGGTGGAGGTCATGGTACGAATATGAGTAATGTTGTTTTAAGCCTGAAACAAAACGTTCCTGCAACAATATTGTTTTGTAAAAGATGGTGGTAGGGCCCCTGGTGTAGCCAGTACTGTCGACCAAGGTCTTTGAAATGTCCTTAAAAAACAAATGCGCACTAGGAACCCACGGATTCAGGGTCTCTACACTGAATGGAATAAAAGTGTATTCGGGGCCGATGTATGTGTTTGAAAGCCTTGCGCTTCTGCCGCAGCGCCTGCCTTCATACTACAGGTTGCGTGGAGGTGGGATGAGCCCAGCGTGTTGACGCAGGTCACATCGCACACTACAGGTCCACCCATTCTCCACGACACCAGTGACATCCCGTAAGGTCTCTTACCATCGTCACGTACGATACCATTCGGCTCTAATAAGGCCGGTACGTTAACATGACGTGAAAAGCGGCCCACACTCGAGAGATAAAGACAGGCAATGGTGTCTGTCCTAGTTGGTCGACATTCTTACCACAAGAACATCTATGTTGGACACATACCTCGGCCTCCAGACGGAGGCTGTCAAGGCTAGGCGTAGGGTATTGGCATCCAGGTAAGTCGTCAAGTTTGCTGACGGAATAAGATGAAGCCATTACGCAGACTCTTTTTGTGCGACAGCTATGTCTGGCAAGGGCAGCCCCAGAGCTATTTTGTATAACAGAGTCAAATATTTTAGTGCAAACTAAATCTTCCCAGCTCCTCTAAATTTCGGGATGAAGTAGTTCACATGGAAAAAACATTTTCCAAGCATTCCTGGCCTCAACAGGCACGCAATCTCAGTTTGTTGATGAAGATCTTAAAAGTATTTCCGTTTAGTTTCAGCGTACTATAGATAGAGGATAGGAAAGCCGGTAATGTGACACTGCAAATTTTGCGTATCCCTAACCCGTTACGATTAGGGATACGTACCCCACACGCTACGGCGCATGGGAAGGGATCCCTCCCTTGCGTCCAAGACTCCTCGCTAAATTTTATAGTTAATTTTTTTCTAAATGAATTTTCACTAAATTATCTATTTCTGCTGTTATACGAGTATTTTGATATGTACTCGTATATGTAAATAATACGATACCAGATATGTAAATTTAGGAACGAATAGACAGAATTTAAGAATGCAGATGGCCAAATGAGAATAAATACTGTAAAGCCGATTAGAATGATTTGAAATTTTATCCCGTATGAACGGATACAAGACATTCGTCGAAAAGGGAGACCTTAGGAGGCAACGCTCTGTCCACGTGGATTCATTGAATGGCTCCACTGATGGATCCAACAAGACTTTTTTCTCCTCTTGAGTACATTCGACAAAATGTATTTAATAATGGATTCTAAAGAACTCTAGGGTTTACTCAGATCCATCCTTAAAAAAATAACACATCAAATACGATCAAATAATACAATTTTTATTATTTAAAAAATGAGGTATTAGTGTTTATTTAGACAGAGATGAAAAAAATAAATTTTGAATTAGAAAATCTTAACGAATGTCAATAAGTTGGCACTGACGTTATGGTCCCCCATGCTGATAGTATGAGATGATAGTGACGTTAGGTCATACACAAATTGCAAATAACGTAATTGTTTGTATGCTCAGTGTTTACATTACACCAGTTTGAGCAAACAGACGACGTCTTTAGATGTACGACTATTGTTAATAGACGTAAGCGGCCTTTGTGAAGGAGACGGGTCAAAATATTTGGGAAACATTTTAATAAGGCAGCAAGAAGAAAGTCGAAACATCCTCAAGATGTATATTATTAAAAAATTATTACTTAAATACAATATGTTTACTTATTCTAACCACTATGTACTAAAGTAACTAAAGAGGCTAAGTTAATAGCGAACATAATAATATTTCATTTAACTGTATACATGTAATAATCCTGAAAATTCAAGTTACATATAGGTATTGGGTGTCAGCGTCGGAGTGGGACAATGAAGCAATAATAAATACAATAAATAACATGGAAATTGAACTGACACGACGTACACCTGCAGCGGCCACTAGATAGCATCAACTTTACAAACATTAAATATAATTAGTTACACATTTACAATAATATTGGTAAGAGCGTGTTTATCAAAGTACATACTTCTTTATATATATTATTGCATATATTTTGTCCTTTTATCACTTCTCTACTTTTCATAATTCATACATATAGGTACATAATTTGTTATTCATAAACACTGTACACTGGCACTATCATTGAGTAGTTTCAAAGAGTTTTTCGCGAAAGTTTTTAATTTTTTGTGCAAAAAACGCTTCTAATCCCTCCGCGCACCGGTAGAACTTTGAATCTTTGGGGTTGAAATAGCGACAGTTGTCGAATATTTTAGTCATATCACCAATAAACTCACTTAACGTACTATAAATTTGTTCGTTCACTTTCCGTTCCACTGTCTGCAGATCTGTAAATTTCATACAAATTAAATGACGAAATTTTATTACACTGATTAAATATAAATAATAATATTCATGTAAAGTATCGGCCAATCGAGTGTTTGCACAAATACAAATTCTTACTTGTATAGTATTTGTTCAGTCATTTGTGCGCGCGGCGTTATGTATGTGTTAACTGTGTACAAACACGACTGCGTGTGCGTGTCAAAAAGTACAGGCAAGTAGAAAAGGCGTAATATTTTTTTATTTATTATTTATATTTTTATATACTTTTAAATAGGTTATACTTATATTTTTTTATTATTTATACATTTTTACATAAATAAAACTGGATTAATTAGGTAAATGAATATTTATTGACACTAATCAGAATCACTACTAGAAATATTAAATGACGAATTATCTGATGCACTGATCTCAGCCAAATTAATTACAAATCCTGTTTCCATGTCAAAATATCGGTAGTACTTCTCTTCAGTCTCTTTGACATGTCGACAAGTACTGGACCATTATGGTCCGACCATACCTCTGTAGTGATTCAATTCAATCGTTCATTTATTAGCTTCAATATTCCTTTCACATTCTGTTCTGTGTGTGAAGTTGTGTGAAGCAATATATTTTTTAAATTCCCCAGATATTTTTGATCGGGTTTAATTTACGATGGTACGGTGGCAGTCGAGGAACTTTTATACCGTATGGCTTCAGTGTGCCATCAATTTTATATAACAAGTGAATTTATCCTTATTTTTTTTACCAAGTCATACAGTTCAATTTCTTTCATCGTCGGGTCATAAGCAATATTTTTTTTCTATTAATCATCACTGCATTTCAATCTTTTTAGAATTCGTGTTTGGAGACAGATTTTACATCGATAGGGTTATATTGAGAAACAAAAAATGCTATAATATACAATACTAGCAAAACCCGGCAGACGTTGTCCTGCTATAAAACTTGATGTACTGCAGCACCATCTAGTGGCGAGTTACAACAAAGTCGATAGCTCGAAAATATTCTCCGTACTCAAATACCTATTTAAACAAATTTTCATGGCGATCGGTCGAAAGGTATAGAAGTTGATATGCTGCAGTGCCATCTAGTGGCGAGTTACAACAAAGTCGATAGCATAAAAACCTCCATGAAAAGGTACATATATGGGCCGGGCCAACTTTCATGGTGATCGGTCAAACGGTGTCGAAGTCTATTAACATCAGATATACCAACATCCTCTTTTATATATATAGATTATGTCCTAGTGTCACGTTGCCGAGATATTACGATTGAAAGATCGCTATATAATCGTAAGACCTTAGCAAATCTTATCTCAGTGTATAAACAAAATGTACAAATGACGTGCTTCTACTAATTAAATTGTTATCAAATAACAATATTTGCTTGGGACTTTGCCATAAAGTTTCGAACCCCTTTAAAATCACAATGATAATTTGTTTACGAACGCAAAATAACTTTGTAATCGTGCAAACACTCGGTTAGTCAATATATTATGGTGATATGTATCTTTTGTAGATTATTTTATAATTAAAAATAGTATAATAATATATGTATACCCACCCATAGGTTCTTTAATAACTTTGTAGTACGTGGGCGCTTCTCTAGGATCCACTGGTTCCATGAAAGGCCACGCACTTTTATGGAGCTGTATTTGTTTTACGAGCCTCTTTAAATTTTCAAAATCATCAGGAGTGAGTTCTTTCATATTTGCGTAATTGACAGAGTTATTTTTCTGGCAATTGGGACAAATATACTCGTCAATATTGTCAGCCTCAGACTGTAGAATGCCCACGCAGCGTCCGTGGAACCAATCTTGACACCGGTCACAACATATATAAAACCTGAAACAAAATTAAATGTTATGAACGATGCAATGAAAATTTATAATAACGGTGTGTAGGACACCGTCTATATGCAAAGCAAAATATTACTCAGTCAAACAATTCTATAGTGGGGAATTCAGAAAGTTTTGCGAAAAAGAAATGTGGTTTCAATCATTTCAGTTTCATGCGTCGGAAACAATTTCATGGGACGGGAGTTCGCCCCCTCGTCCTAGTCTTAGTGATACGCTTTACCAGGCTTACACGTGACCATAGTTGGCTATTGTTATTGTCTCTCTTTTTAACACTTGTCATATTCCTAGTAAATCCTTTGAGCGGGCACGAAAAGACTGGCGTACTAAATAGGTATTTACAATTTTTTTTACGTAAAATTAAAATTTATGTAAAGGAACCAACTAGCGACTTGTGTAAGTAAGTTTCCAATAAGGTTTTCCAATAAGGACTTGACAACTTTTTTTCAAAATAAAATGCAAACCATTTGAGATATTTCAAAAACTTTATTATCGGGTTGAAGTACAATCAAAACATTTATGAATGGAACTCGACTTCGTTCATATGGCCACCGTGGGCACGTTTGCAGCGGTCGATTCGTTGGACCCAATTTTCGATGACTCGGCCACACATTTCGGCCGAAACGGCTGCTATTTCGCGTTCAATGTTGGCTCTGAGCTCTTCTAACGTCGTCGGCTTGTTGGCATAGACCAATAGTCATTGGTCTATGCCAACAACAGGCGTGGCCGGGAAACCTCCTCGAGTGCCCGGGCTGTCGCTGGTCTATTTGTCCCTGTGGATACGTCCGCAGGGAACGGTGGCTCAACGACAGATCCGGGACGGTGCACCCTGGGCAACAGTCAGCAACTTTTCCCCTCTTGGGAGATCTTGGTGGCTGTTGGCTAATATCCTGGCAAACGGAAGGTAGGAAGGCGGAGTCCAATTTGGTCTTTCGCCTTCCAGACGGTGGCGTTTCTCTGCGTGTCCCTCTGAATGAGCAGAGGGCACAGTGGAGAACAGTGAAGGGAACATAGGCGGGGCCCAATTGAGTGGGCTCTCGCATTCCAGACGGTGGGTTTCTCCGCGTGTCCCTCTGAATGAGCAGAGGGCACAGCGGAGAACTTAGTTAGAAGAAATTAGTTAGAGACGGGTCCGTCCTAATTTAGGACCAGGACACTGTCGGAGTAGGTTGGGGCCACAGTCGAAAGGCTGTGGGGCGGGTGCCCAATAACCCCGCTACCACACCGTAGCCCTTCGGGGGCGGGGGTCTTGCCTTCATTGGCCGGACCGCGAGGAGTCCACCTCTAAAAAAAAACCCCTAATTCCTGACGTTGAGGCGCCCCCTTTTGGGGCCTTGCACGGCGTCAGGATGCTCGGTATCGAGCGGCTGAGGGGCATATCAGTCGTGAGTGGCCAACCCTGGGATACCGCCCGACCTCCCAGCGGTATTAGGGTTACCCAGGCACAGGGGGCACTGCCTGGGTGGACTATTTATTTCCCCCACACTCGTGGGATTTGTCATGGAAAAAAATGAAAAAACAATCACAAAGAAGAGGGATGACGTGGCAGGACCGGTCGTGGTCTTGTCACGAGGTAGGCGCGACAGTCGCGGACGATTCGCGCGCCCATACACGCCTGCTGGCGTGCGGGCAGAGAGTGACGTGGACGGGGCGGAGTCGGACTCTTCGTTCATGTCCGTCGCGTCTCTGACGTCGACAGCGTCCGACCTCGACCGTTCACGGTCGAGAAAGAGGATCCGACCAAAGGAGTTGGCCGGCATTTCGGACTTGCCGAACCCGAAAAGGAGTCTGGTCGGGAGTGAGCGGTCTGGCGAGGACGGGGAAGCGTCGGTAGCGTCATTAGACACCAGGTCGAAGCGCAGCCTCCCGCGCCCGGAGGTACTCGTGAAGGAGATGCAGACCCAGCCAACGGCTCAACTCGGGGTCTGCATTGCCAATGACCTGGCGACCATAGAAAGGATCGCGGACATGTCCCGAAACCTGAAAGGCGGGTTCGTTCGCGAACTGCGCGTGGGGGTACGGTCGGTCCAGGCCGCGACAGAGGTGCTGGCGCAGCGGTTGTCCGCCGATGCTAACGTGGAAAGGCTCGAGGGAGAAAACGCAGAGCTGCGCTCCCAAATCTCCGGCCTTAGCACCAAGGTGGACAAGCTGACGGATGAGCTTGGTGCCCTCCGTCGGGAAGAAGAAGTCCCCAGGGCTCCGTCTACTCCTTTAATGGAGCAAATAGGAGCTCTGATTGAAAGCAAATTGGCTGCTTTCAAGGTGGAGATATTTCCAGACAGGGCCATAAGACCCCCTCTGGCGAAAACGGCGTGCCAAGGGGCCCCTGAAAAGCAGATGCCACCAAGGCAAAAGGGCAGGAATGCCAATCGAGCGCAGGCACTGCCTCCGCCCGTGGCGCTACCACCGGCGGTACCACCTCAGGCCCCGGAGCCCAGGACACCGGCTGCGGAGACTTGGGCGATGGTGGCAAGGAAGAAGGCGGCTTCTTCCAAGCCAAGACAGCCGGCACCGGCACTGGCACCGGCCAAGAAGGGAAACGGGGCGAAGACGCCTAAGGTGCAGAAGCCGCCTAGACTCCCGACATCTGCGGCCATCACTGTCACCGTGCCGGAGGGCAGCACGACCTCCTATGCGGAAGTGATGGCTGCAGCTAAGAGCAGGATAAAGCTGTCCGAACTGGGCATTGATACAGTTCGACAGAAAAAGACTGTAACCGGCGGGTTGCTCTTGGAGTTGTCCGGCCCCGACTGCGCCTTAAAGGCTGACAGCCTGGCCGGTCGGATGAGGGAAGCTCTGCAAGAGCTCCAAATTAAAATAGCTCGCCCTGTGAAAATGGCTGAAGTGCGGGTGATGGATATGGATGACGCCGTCACCCCACAGGAGGTGGCGTCTGCGGTTGCCGAGGCGGGCGGCTGCGCGTCGGATGACGTGAAGGTGGGCGAAATTCGTCGTTCGCCCACCTCCCTGGGATCGGTGTGGGTCCGATGCCCGGCCGCCGCGGTGCACAAGCTGGCAACAGCGAAACGCATCCGCGTAGGATGGGTGTCCTCGAGGGTCGAGGTGCTGGCAGCGCGGCCGTTGCAGTGCTACCGGTGCTTTGAAACGGGGCACGTCAGGAGGCAGTGCTCCAGCACTGTCGACCGGAGCACTAGGTGCTACACGTGCGGCGAGCCCGACCACAGGGCAAGCCAGTGCACTGCTCGGGTGCTGAGGTGCCCCCTCTGCTCGGACCTCGGTCGTCCTGCCGACCACAGGCTCGGCAGCAAAAAATGTGCCCCCCCAAAGGGCAGAAATAAACGGAGGGCCCCTGCTGCCATTCAGGCGACAGAGGGCCAGACCGGGGCGGTAGCCAGTGGCTCAGGCTGTCGCCCGACGGAGGTGATGGACATCTCCTCTTCACCTCCTTAAAGGTGCTACAGGGCAATATAAACCACTGCCGCGATGCGCAGAACCTCCTACTGCAATCCATCGCGGAGTGGTCGGTTGCCCTGGCTGTCATTGCGGAGCCCTATAACGTCCCGGACCATCCTCGCTGGTTCGGCAGCGACGGGGCCTCTGTGGCGGTATATTGGGGAGGAAGTGAGGGAGAACCGCCCTGCTCCTTACTTGAAAGGGGGCAGGGCTTTATCGCAGTGGAGTGGGGCCGAATGGCCGTAGTGGGCTGCTATATATCTCCCAACACGTCCGAGGGTCCAGGAGAGTCCCTCGGTTCCCCCGATACCTTCGGACTGGTCCGAGGAGCTGGGACTGACCGAACAGGAGCTGGATCGAGCTGTTAGCCGCTTGAGAGCTAGAAACACCGCACCGGGCCCCGACGGAATTCCAGGTCGCGCCTGGGTGTTGGCTGAGGCGGCTGTTTAACAGCTGCCTCCGGACGGGCACATTTCCCATCGGCTGGAAAGAGAGTAGGCTGGTCCTCTTGAGGAAGGAAGGCAGGGCCGCAGATTCGCCTTCTGCATACCGACCCATATGCTTGCTGGACGAGGTGGGCAAACTGTTCGAAAGGACGCTTGCCGGCCGGCTCAGCGAGCATCTGTCGCGCGTAGGTCCCGATCTTGCCGATGGCCAGTATGGTTTCCGGCGGGAGAGATCGACGGTGGACGCGATTCTTTGCGTCCGCTCCCTGTCGGAACAGACAGTGTCCCGTGGCGGGGTGGCGTTGGCAATAAGCCTCGATATTGTCAATGCGTTTAATTCCTTGCCATGTGACGCGATTAGGAGGGCACTCGTACACCATAACGTGCCCTCCTATCTGCAGGGCATTATCGGGGCATACCTGCGCGACAGGTACATCCAATACGTGGGGCGGGATGGAACACTGCACCGGAGGGAGGTGCTCTGCGGGGTTCCACAGGGGTCCGTCTTGGGTCCTCTTCTGTGGAATCTCGCATACGATGCGGTCCTGCGTATAGATCTACCCGCCGGAGTCAACGTCGTCTGTTACGCAGACGACACTCTCGTTTTGGCCGGCGGGGACAACTTTGAGGGGACCATCGAGCTCGCCGAGCTTGGGGTGGCAAGCGTCGTCGCTAAAATCCGCGAGTTGGGTCTTCGGATAGCGTCTCATAAAACCGAGGCGCTGTGGTTCCATAAACTACCGAGGACTAGGGAACCACCCAGCTCGTCGATTCGCGTAGGGGATACGCAAGTCCGGGTGGGTCGGTACGTGAAGTACCTCGGTCTCACCCTGGACGGTCGCTGGGGCTTCGAGGAGCATTTCGAACGCCAGGTTCCTCGGATCGAGAGGGTAGTGGGTGCCATGCACAGACTGCTGCCCAATCTCGGGGGACCGAGGGAGGAAGTTCGCCGCCTCTACGCGGGGGTCGTACGATCGATGGCCCTCTACGGGGCGCCTGTGTGGTCGAACAGGCTGTCGGGGGTCCGACGCTGCAGAGCCAAGTTCAATAGCCTGCAGCGGAAGATGGCCATCAGAATCGTGCGAGGATACCGTACGATATCCTTTGAGGCGGCAACAGTCCTGGCGCGCTTCCCGCCCCTGGACATCCTGGCGGATATGGACGCGAGGGTCTACGACCGAATCCGTGCCACCCGACGAGGCGGCGGGGACTCGGCAGCGATAACGCTCGAAGCGCTGAGGCGGCAGGAGCGACGGCACGCGTTCGAGGTGTGGCGCGAGCGTCTCCGAGAGGAGCGATGTATGCGTCAACGCGCTGTCGGCGCGATACTGCCCTGCCTCGAGACTTGGCTGCGGAGGGAGGGGCGAGTCACGTTCAGGCTCACCCAGATGCTCACCGGACACGGTTGCTTCGGTGAGTATCTGAGCCACCAATGCAGAGGGGACCGGGATTCCGCTCAGCACACGCTCGAGCAATGTCCGGCTTGGGACTCTGAGCGGCGGACCCTGGTCCACGAAATCGGGCAGGACCTGTCCCTGCCAGCACTAGTGTCGGCTATGCTGGCGGGGGAATCGGCGTGGAGGGCCGTGGCCTCCTTCTGCGAAACCGTCCTGGTTCAGAAGGAGGCCGCCGAGCGGGATCGGGAGAGGGCCGATCCTGCTCGGAGACGGAGGCGCCGGGGCGGCGGCGACAATCGCCCCGGCCCCTCAGGCCAGTAGTCTAGTGAACGGAGCCGCGGCCGCTCGGAGTGGGGGCTCCGTGCGTCCATTCATGCGGCCCCGGGAGAGAAGGACGGCAGCACCTTGTGGACCGGTGCTGCCGTAGAACACTGCGAGGGTGTTGGGGGAGGCACGTATAGTCTCCCCAGAGGATGGGTGAAGAACGAAGCACTGGAGGGTCACCGGTGTGTTCCGCCGGAGATCCCGGAGTCCCTCTACGCGTGCGTTGAGGAGGACCACCGAGGGGGTTTTAGTGGGTAGGAATCCCACATAACCCGGCCTTCCCCCCAGAAGGTCGGGTATCTTGAGAAGATTTCCCCCCGTGACCAAAAAAAAAAAAAAAAAGCAATGACTTGACGTAGCCCCAAAGAAAAAAGTCTACAGGCGTTAAATCGCACGAACGAGGCGGCCAATCGACTGGTCCATTTCTTGAGATAACACGCTCATCAAACTTACTCTTCAATAAATCGATTGTAACGTGTGCTGTGTGGCTTGTGGCACCGTCCTGTTGAAACCACATGTTGTCCAAGTCCATATCTTCCAATTCGGGCCAAAAATAATCGGTAATCATGGCGCGATAACGATTACCATTCACAGTAACGTGACGATCATTATCGTCGACGAAAAAATATGGCCTTATGACGCCGCCGGCATGCAAACCGCACCAAACAGTTATTTTTTGTGGATGAAGTGGTGTTTCATGAAGCACATGTGGATTTTCACCCGACCAATAACGCATATTTTGCTTATTGACGAACCCATTGAGCCAAAAATGAGCTTCGTCACTGAAGATGATTTTGCGATGAAATTCATCATCTTGGCGCATCTTTTCCAGAGCCCAATCGGAGAACGTACGTCGCTTCAAATGGTCCATCGGCTTCAATTCCTGAGTCAGCTTGATCTTGTATGGGTGTAAACCAAGATCCTTATGCAAAATTCGCCATAAAGTGGTCTGGGCGATGTCCAACTCTTGAGAACGCCGTGGAATTGACTGCTTTGGATCATTTGCTACGGACGATTCAACGGCAGCGATATTTTCGACACTTCGACCAACCCGTTGTCTCACTGGCACGGCAACATCACACAACGAATATGTAGACTCAAATTTTTGCACTAAACTTGTTACTGCCTATCTACTAGGGCGAGAATTACGACCGAAAATCGGAGTTAACGCTCTTAAAGTAGCGGTCACCGACTCCGAATTTCTGTAGTAAATTTTTATAATTTGCAGACGTTGTTCGTTCGTGTACTTTACCATGATGAAAATGTTAAGTTTACTGAATAAATTGACAGTGACAGTTCGATGATTAGTGAAAGGGTGCGTTCACAAATTGAATTCAAAGTTGTCAAGTCCCTATTGGAAAACCCCTTATAGTAGTGAAACGTAATGAGTCTTACTGAGAGTTGTCGTAGGGTTGCCGGCAGAGGCAGTATAGCTCCTGCGTCTCCTCGGCGCGGCGGCACTCGGCACACACGTACTCCTCCATGGTGCGGCTCATCTCCTCCGTCACGCCCACGCACGACCCGTGGAACCAGTTGCTGCAGTGCTCGCACCCCACATAGAACCTGAACACAACGACAAACACGGACTGATTGACGACCGTTTCGCAGACATAAAATAGCGGCGCTAGTGCAGATTGGGGTGACGATAGTGAGGCCAGTGATTACCATTTTACACCGATAATATTTTTTTTTAAATGCAATTATATAATGACCGTAATACACTTTTTAAAAATCTTAATTAAATATCTTAATTTATTATAAATTACCCTACTGGTTCTGTCACTCGTTACTATTAGATTTTAATTTAAAAAATGAAATCACACAAAAGTAATCGAATTAGTGAATTCATACACTTCAACATTTTACTCGGACTACATCACAAATATCCGGTATCGGTACTCAGTATCTTCAACAACCGACATGGTTCGGAACCTATGGCCTAGGGTACTCCTAACTATTGATTTATTCCATAAAGTAGTTTTATTTTTCGCTAAAACGGTTCTATATATTTTAAATTGGTTGACATGTCTCGGGTTTGGCGTTATGCCGGTGACACGTTGTATAATAACGCTTATGTTATGCACACTAACTTGGTATTGTCGTAGGGCGTCCGGCAAACGCAGAGTAGTTTCTCCTTCTTGGCAGGTTTCTTGTTGTTGGCGCGCGCGGAGTGCAGTACGTGCGGCTCCCGGCCGCCCGAGACCGTACGCCTCTTGCCGCGCACCTCCTCCTGCTTGCTGCGCTCTGCGCGCGTGCGCAGCGCCAGCTCCGCGGACAACTCCTTCTACAACAAATGGTACTTTAACCCCGTATGCGCTATGCGTAAAATAATTGCACACAAATGTGTAAATCTACACAATATCGTAGTGTATCATCAATTAGTAATTAAATTAATCAATAATTTCAATCAATGTTTCTGTGAGTAATTCACGTTTTGGGACATTTGTATGTAGTTAGGTATTAAAATCCATTCTCGTTACTTAACATAATTCTATAAGGTCCTAAATAAAAAAAAACTGATTGGATTGATACAAAATATTCACTGCTTCTATTAGACTAAGCAGATGCCTAATCTAACAATGAATTCTAGTAATGAATTCTGAATTATTAGTGAAGTAAAAATGAAATTTTATTGGCATGTCTAATATCAAAAACATTATTTAGGAATTCTTTCACTTTACAAATATGACACAAAAAATAATAGGTAAGTTTAATAAAAACGTACCTGTATTTCGACACCAAGCTCCTTTTCGAGAAGGCCCCGTTTCTTTATAATGTCCTTCTTGAGCATCTCCTTGTGTTTGAATAATAGCATCTGTAGTCGGGAATGGTTGGAGGCGACGCGTCGGCGGTCGTCGAGGGCGGCGGGCGGCTGCGCGGGCTGCGAGTTGGGGGTATGTGTGGCGACGGGCGGCGGTGCGGGTGCGGGTGCGGGCGCGGGCGCGGCGCGCGGCGTCGCGAGTGGCGCGCGGGGCGGTGGCCGCAGCGTTAGCGCCGGGGGTTGCGGGGGCTGCTGCGGCGACGGCGGCGGCGACGTGGGCCGGATGGATCGCAGCCGCTTGCGCGGGCTGCTGTCTATCCACTCGTCGTCGTCGTCGTGACGCGAGGAAGCGACGCGCCGCCGGGGCGGCGGTGACGGCGAATGCGCCGCGCTCGCTACCACTTTAACCTCCTTCTCCGCATGCGTTTCGGGCTTCATCTGTTTCTCCTGATAGCGTTGCAGCTGCAGAAGCTTTTCCTCTATTTCGGGATTGAGATTCTCCTGTTTTAATGCGCTCTTGATAGCTGTAAGTGCATATTACAATTCTTATTATGGGTCGCATATAGAGAAAAATCTTTGTTGTAGTTAGTTTCATTCGCACCATATTTAAAAATTTGTGTAAAACATTCCGACACTTTTAACAAATGAACATTAAATTCTACTCAACGATAGTTAACAAGTTACAAACATCTCTGTCGACTAGGAAAAGTTAAGTAATAATCTATAGGAACAAATTTCATAAACATCAGATGAAAGTTGCGAGCAGGACCTAATCTCAAAACTCAAGACGAAATCATATTTTCCTGATTGATCTAGTGAAATAGTGAATCTCATGTTGTAAAATCTCGAAAAGGAGGTTGATCTATAATGAACATGTTGACCGTCGAGAGGAGTTATGTTGACATACTGGGCGAAATATGCTAATTTCCAAATGGGCAAGGGATATCGTATACAAAGTCTGTGTGCAGAATCAGAATGCACTAGGTTGTGCCCTCTTTTATTAATTTCACTCGTTAACTAAATATTTTTGTGGCCCGTAATTCTCTTGATTACTACTTGATCTCTTTCAGTGTAATCCTGTAAGTTATGCGACAGTTGGGCAATAAGCCACAAATCAATAATTGCACTTTACTTTTGATCTGTTAATTCTACAATGAAGCTACCGCGTAGGATGTGTGTTGGCTATCTATGCGAATCCAAGATAATTCGATGTATTTCCCTAGTTATAGCTGATGTCACAATTTGGAAATTAAGAGATTTA
The DNA here is from genome assembly GCA_943735995.1 of Sesia bembeciformis. Classification (NCBI taxonomy): domain Eukaryota; kingdom Metazoa; phylum Arthropoda; class Insecta; order Lepidoptera; family Sesiidae; genus Sesia; species Sesia bembeciformis. The sequence goes on from OX031028.1 coordinate 10,138,640, forward strand.
TTTAAACAATGAAGTATTAGCGTAAATATAAATTAAATATATTTACTCATAAAAAATAATTACTTACTCTGTTGTATATAGTCGGGAGTGAGCACAAACTTGTTACTTTGTGCTCCGTCCAGATCAGAATTAATATCCATTTTTATGCTATTTCCCTTTACGTCCTCTACTTTACTGTGTGTCGTCGATTTGTGGCTGGACGTCTGTGTTGGTTTGTCTTCGCCGTTAACCATAGGTACATTTTTTACCTGATCTTCAGTAACAACTTCCTATAAGTGAGAAAGTAAAGATTTCGTCTAATTAGTACTTTCTAACAAAACTCATCAGTAATAGCAATGAATTTGACAAACAGCATGTCTCGGGGAAAATGAAAAAAGAAAAACAAACCAATAAACATCTAAAACCATCCGTTTGTGGGAATATATCAGTACAAATTAACTACATTAACAGTAATAGTAATAATAACAGTTAACACGAGAATCAATTTCAACACAAGTGGTAAAGTATGACTGTTACATTATTAATCTAGCAATTTATTTAGTAATATTAATTGCCCATACACCCCCACAAACTATATGCAAATAATTAAGAAACAAGAAACTAAGTTATACAAACAAAACAGGACTTGTGTTAAATAAAAGCCAAACATTATTGTAATATTTTATTCAAAGTTATTATTGCACTAGTCAGTTACGATTTATTGATACCATTATGTATGTAATAGCTAAATAGTACACATTAAAGAGTGGTGTATGAGCAATTCCTATTTGTCGGTGGTTCATCTAAACAATTAAACACTCTAACTTGTTCCTTTACGGTATTCAGTACTTGTAAGTTATTAAATGCTGTAAGACGACAATGGTTTATATACCAATACTAATTATTATATCCATACATATATGAAAAGTATAAACTTGCTTGTGAATGCATAATACTTAAAAACACAAAAGTAAAATAATTTCAGGAGTTGTTCTGACGTTTCACCTGTGCACCTGTCATTAGCTACCTAATGATAGGCAGCTTAATGTTATGCCAGTTACTCAACGATTAGTTGGCGATGTGGACAGACACATTTTACAAGCTAATAATTGGAACTTGTCGGAAAACAATTTTCGATGTAAATGAAAAAAATCTATTATTTTAATAAAGCACCATACTTTATAATAATTTGCAATACAACAATTAGGATAAAAAGATTAATGTACAAATAATCCTTCATTAAAAATTATAAATATCATAATAACAATAATTGGCTCTTATAATACAATAATAATTATTATATTTAGGAAATATACAATCAGATAATGAATGACATTTGATAATATAACTACTATACGAATAATTGCAACCTATAACATTAGCGTCAAATGAAAGCTGGTGTAAAAAGATATCGATGGTGTGTAATGTTGCCAGGAGCAAGGCTGGCAATGTCTCCAAACTTTACCTTTCATACATCTTGTCAACTAAATAATTTATTATAATACATTATTTACAATTAATCTTTTCTTACAAACGTGAATTCATATCGCAAAGTTTATGTGCCTTAACCGCATAATTTGTCTGGAATGAAATAGACATAACGAAATGAAATCTTACATTTTTCGATCAAACGGAATACTCGAATTTAAAAACTAAAGAAAAATGATTATATCTGTACATAATAGTCTAGTCAAAATAGACATAAGGAAGTACGAACCGAATACTATCCTTCTGAATGAAATTCAAAACTCCCTGTTGAACCGCATGCTGCTAAAAATTATACAGGGCGTCAAAAGCTAAAAAAAAAAACACGTTTCTTGCGAATATCTCTTAAATAATTGGTCTTATGGTAAACATGTTTATTACCAAATTTATACCTCACATAATTTCCCACAAAACGTTCATAGTACTTTTTTCATAGGAATGAATGCTGGTGAGATTGTCGATGTAAAGAATTGTAATTCATATATTTTTCAAAATGCACCCATTTTCACATCACCTTCGAGATCAAGTAGTTGGCGCGTTTTTTTAATGTGGCATCTGATGTAGGTCTTTTTCACGATCTATTTAAACAAGAAAGTAATATTGTTCAGATTCCATTTGTGAGAATAATTAATGTTGAAAAAAATGACCACATTCAAATCATCAAAAAAACAAAAAATAAACATTTAATTTTTTCTATTTCTTATATGTCTTATCAATTTTATAAAATGGAAATATGCAAATTCCTTATACATTGATATAATTTATATACTTTAAGATTGCCTGTGATTTCTCTCATTCGTTAGTTCATATTGTTTTTTATGTAATTACAGTGCATTATTGCACAATTCAAATTGTTTCTTGACACATGAAGTTTACATTATTAAATACCAGCTTCCATATGATTAGAGAGAAAGTAATTGGATGTATAAAGAAATTGGGAACAAAACTGTCTTAGAAAACTGTTTTATAGTATTACAGTTTTATTGGTAGGATTCCTTAATTTCAAATACATTTAAATAATTGATAATCTAAGTGAAGAATGTTTTTTTATGTTAATTAAATTACATGACAATATGATATACTCTATACTAAAGCAAACAAGTACGCATCGTTTAAGAATCGCAATCTATTCTGGACTAGCGTGGACTTTGTTTTATATGGTAGATAGATGTAAAATATAAATTTTGTAACAGGTAACTTTGTAAGGTAAGTAGATTGCATGAATAGCTTTTGCAGTTATCGCATAACTTTGTCGTACCATAAATTTTTACAGGCAACACATTCCAGTACACATGCATTTAATATATATGAATATAACGGCAAACCGTTGCTCATACGGCAAGCTTGCTTTCCAGGACTATATATTGATATAGATTATGTTTATCCAATAAGTTGATGAAATTTAAATAGGCAGACAATATAAATCAGATGCAAATATTAATACAAATTAGACAGTTTTGTTTCCAATGTGAATCTTTATTTTTATGATAACATTTCAACTGAATTAGTTTTGTGAAATCAATTTTAATACTGTTCAATCACAATTATACTACTTAATTAAGATGATTTAGAATTATTAACACTAGGATACATGATAACACAATCAATCTAATTTTACTAATGTATAGAAATGTTCTTTGGTGTAATTTAACAATAATTAAAAAAAATACAATTGGTGTCTAATTATATTAATCTAATTTTGAACGACACATTGAGTCCAGTCTTATAAAGAATTATAAAATTAGTAGTATATTATACTGATACATAGTTCAAAAGACAAGGAAGTCACACATTTACAAATAGTCGGTTCTTAATTCATTTTCCCATTTTACCTTAAACTTATTATTTAAAATTTGATGCTCAACTCTCTATTTACTGTTTGCCGTAATGCGGTTACATTCTAACAGATTAGTAGCTAATCTAAGACTTTATTTTAGGTAAACACAAAAAAAAACAGAAAGTATAATTATTTTTCTTTCAAATTATCTTTATATTTACAATATTTGGGATAAGATTTGCTAATAAATAGTGCATTCTAACAATTGGGTCGTGTCAAGAGTATTCAAAAACTAAAATTTTTATTATCTAATTAATAAACTATTAAAAATCGTTTATCATTCATAAACTCTATAAAAATTTTCTTTTAAAATTTTGAATACAAATTAAAACGCGTTCAAGTCGTGCTGATTCGTTGTGACGTCATAAATTAAATTTCAATTCCAAAAATCTATAAATTATTGTTAAGGAAGTAAAAGCTAATGCATAAAATGTTTCTATCATTGCTTTCAATTATTTATTTTTTATAAAATAGACGCATTAGTCAAATTTAAGTATACTTTAATGTTCCACAATTAAACACAAAGATTGATGCAGTTCATTATATTCGTTAAGCTCATCAAACGAAAATCAAAGATGTCAAACAAGCTGTTGCACAATTTAGCATTTGAAAATTAATATTTCTTTAATAATGAGAATAAGTATATAGGAAAAATAGACTTATCAAAACGAATCGAAAACATTAGCGACTTTTTATATTTCATTATTTTTTACTGCAATTAATAAATATGAATAATTTAAATATAAAAACGTGTTTATTTCTGTAGTTAAAACGATTTATTAATTTAAATATTTTTTCAAACAAAAGTTTTGACACTGGTTTTGGCAAACCTAAAACTTTCGTCTTAGGTTCTTTGAATGTGTCTCCTATATTTTTATAATAATATTGTAGTGTGGATTTTGCGATAATATTGAGGAAGCTTATACTCTGCAGTAGGCGATACCGAAAAGCGGAGAATGATGATTTATTGTTAATACACTAAAAATAAAAAATATTTTTCCATTGTAAGTAGATAATGAGATTTAGAGTTAGCTTTGGACATAAGAGTATTTTACTCGATATCTAGATGCAATTTGGCACAAGAGTTTTACTCCTATTTGAAATAGTAAGCCTCGTTGATTAATAGAATGAAAAGAGAATGTCTAATATGTGTTTGATTATCGCTGACATGTTTGAAATAGTGACGTCACAATCCAATCTGATCCTTCCGGAAGCGTTCCTGATAAATCATTATACAATAATATGAAGATTTTGATTTAGAAAAAACATTATAGGGAAGTCCCAATTGTGAATGTACTTTTCTTTGGTAAAACTAGTTAGAATATAGGTCATTTATAGCTTCGACATCAGATCGGCACCAGAGCAGCACGTTTCAACGCAACCCATCGCACTATGGAAAATCGTAGAACAAGCTCAGATCATAAAAGCCTTTTACAAAAATATACATTGAGAGACACCATCATTTTTTATTGAATAGTTAAAATGTTATATTTTAATATTTAGGGTGCATATCATGTGATACATGTCAACAAAATTTTAAAAAAATATATAATAACGCAACCTATGTTATTTGCATCATTTTTGGACTTAAAACTCTATAATATTTCATAGTCTCTTCTTTAATTTTTGACCAAAGTAGTACTGTACTTATTAATATACAATCCAAGAAAGTAGATCCATATATTGTAGATTTGAAAAACTATTGAAGTTTTTTAAGTGATATTATAATATGTAAATTTGGAACGTTGCGTAATTAAAAAGGGTGCATTTTGGGATTTCTTTAAGTTCGTCTAAAGTTTTTAAGTTTACCTCCGCCTATCTCCATTCTAAATTTTGTCATTTGATAGTTTTTGTATATATTAATAACATATATGAAAATTAGCTGCGATCTGTTGCGTGTCCCATGCTAAGAAGAAGAATATGATAAGAGCCCAGGCATGGGAACACCGTTACCATTGTGGCTTTCACGCAATGCGGTTACGATTTAATATGAATAGTTAAAATTATGCTTTAGAGGTCTCTGTTATTAAAATTTATCAGCAATTTGTCCGTGTGGGAATTCTGATATATTTTTCCACTCATTTTGTTTATAAAACTGTGTGCAATACTATGCACATGGTTCTTCCCTCAATATATAAAGCCGGTATGCGTGTTTATTGATCAGAACATATTCTAATATAACGTACTCATAATTTCTTTAAAAATGAATATTTATTCAAAACGTGAATTGATTACTCGGTTATATTGAAGTCAAAAAAACTTTTCGAGTTTAACTATTTTTACGTGAATTTCATCGTTTCTGAAGAAAAATACCATTAATAATTTGTGATATTCAGCAAAAAATAATTCCAAAGTTCAACCAAATTACAACTTTGCCAATTGTCGAAGATGAATGTGGCGACTCAACCGGTCCTACGCCATCAACGCAAAGACTTCTTAATACTAGCTTAATCTTAAGAATATAATCTTTATTCTTAATTAAAACGAAGACTGCATCAACATCTATTGGAAAGCAAGGAAGGCCTTGCGCGTCTTATGAAGACAGCAGAATCAAGTAAGAGGTGTAAAAATACTGTAGTAACTGGAGTAGATGAATGGTTAATTAAACGGATATCTATAATTCTTCAGGCTTTATCAGTGGGTATTATGATAGATTCTCAAAAGTTTGGCGAATATGCTTTGGAAACTGCAAGGATCTGCAGCAATAATTACAATTGGTATTATATGCCATCTTCAATTCACAAAATACTTATACAGGGAGAGAGTATTATAAACCACTTTGCAGTGTTACCCATAGGACAACTATCAGAAGATGCGCAGGAATCGCGTAATAAGGATTTTATTCGTAAAAAATTTTGATTACATCATGCAAGATAATGTTCCAGATCTGCGACAAACGTGGATGTATTTCACACGCTACTTTACTCATCAGATGGTTTCTAATACTCATACGAGTCTTGATGAAGAAACCTTGCATATTTTGAAACCGCATCAATTAATGTCTGATCCTGAAACTATCTAAGTTGAAATTGATTATGTACAATTTTCATTTCATGATGTTTTAATTCATGAGTTTATCATTGATATTTCATTACCTAATTACAATACATTTGTGAATATAAAATTCATTTTAGCCAAAGATAAATTACGAGTTAAATTCTACAGTAGGTAGGCAGTGATGTAGGTAAAAAAAATGTATGTACGTTCAACTGATACAATTAAATAAACTGTTTATACATCAATATAACATTTATTTTCTATTCATTTGTTTATGTGATATACTATTCAACGAAAAAATGCAAAAAAATTACTACATATGTATTTATTTCTCGAACGCTAATTACAAAACCTTGAATTTACACTTATTTTCCATAGTGCATCGGTTCGGTGTTAATGGCATCTGAGGAGATGGCGTGCCATACGGTATTTCATGACTGATCTCAAGAATATCACGGCATATTCTGTTTTGATAATGCTTCAGTTTACATTGCGTAAACTGACCATCACGATATCCCACTTGATAGAGGATAAGGTGAGAAATAGCAGAAAGAGGACATATTATGTTCATAACACGCTAAAAGAGGGGAAAGCGGAAGGAGAATATTGGAAGAACTGGAAACATTAATTGATAGAAGGCGCGGGAGGATCGCGGAGTGGCGGGTGACACGTGGACAACGAGCCCGCCGTATGTGCGCGTTTAAATACAACTTTTGAGTATTTCGTTCTAAGGCGAGGTGATGCCGATCCGGTGGTCGGGAGTTAAGGTGGGTACTGGTCGGGAGCATTTGAATGTAATATAACAGTTCAGAATTCGATTTCGATTTACAACGGTGCGCTAAATTAAGGTATTGACCGGAGGAGCATTACCTTTTGTAACAGATAGATATCAAGCATTACATGTGCTTGAAACAAAATGGTATATATGGATAACAGTTCGACTTCGAGCAGCCGAGGTGGTCTGTGCGGCCAACACTGGCGCTCGTTATCGAGCAACAATACCGAATGTTATGAGCACTGTAACATTCGGCTTACCGTACTCACTACTGCGAGATGTGCTATAATACACTATGATACTCGACTTGACACACTAATTGATGTAATGCTCGAATTCGAACTGTTATATTACATGCAAATGCTCCCGGTCAGTGCCCACCTTTAAGTGAGTGAAGACCTTAGACTAAATACTTAATGCAACGCGTGGACGCGAACGCTATCCGTTCAATTACAATTATTGCAATGTAAATGATAATCTAACCCAAAAAATAATAATAGGCCTAGATGTGCCACAACAAAATTAGTTGCATTTTTGTTCAATGTGACCACTTTGTTTAAGTCAGACTGAACTTGCTAATCTATAGATGCGTTTTAGGGGGGAATATTCTGTGAATATTTAAATCCAATTATGAAAGATTGCAAATTAGTTTGTATTATGTGGAAAAAAAAATGTTAAATCAGAATAATTGGTATTTACTAAATAGAGTTGATATAATTTTGAATTATTACATTTGTTTCACATATGTTTATTATATTAGTCTTTTGCAGACTAAAACTGTTGTGTTGAAATTTCATATAATAGGAGGAGGCCACAGGGGTCTTTTGGCGCTGGTAGTGTGCGCGCCATATCTGTAGTCGACGGCGTGCAGTCTCTAGTAGAAATATATTACCTGGTGAGCGGCGACGGGCATCGCGGGCATCGTGTGTAGCGCGGGCACCGCTTGTAGCGCGTGCATGGGCGCGACGGGCGTAAGCGGCGGCGGCGCAGCGCCACCCGCCGGCTGCACCGCCAAGTACATCTTCGTCGGCCCTAACATGCCTTGTTTACCGGTAGACTCTTGCGCTGGAAACACGTCACGTGCATTATGCGTCGGCCACATGTTGACTCAGATCGACTAGTTATTATATGAAAAAGAATACGATGATAAGAAATTGGGTTAAAACCGGGTATGTCTAACACTGTGTTCGTTTCTGTTTTCTTGTACTGCAAATTATACTGAGCCGGATAGGACGAATATGTATGTAGCGTTCTCTTAACTTTCGATTTACTAATAGAGCTTACATCAAAAGGGAAAAATAATAACAAAACAGAAATAAGTGTAATTTTGTGAGTGTACCAAGACTCACCTTTCAAAAGTTGTTGTTTAACCTGATGCTGGACGAGCGCCAGCTGCTGTGGAGTGAGGGAATATCCGTGTAGGCCCTGGAGAACAATTCTGGGGCCATCGTTTGTTTGCATCACCTGGAACCCAAAATAATTCATTTTAGCTTAATACTATGTATGTATTTTAGAAAGAAATAATCCATAAAATCATTTTCACGGAGATCTCATTTAAGAAAATTAGCTTGCTTCATAACTACATATTGCTCACGACTTCGCTCTAATTGTTCGGAGTAAAAACCATCCTACTACTATGTCAAATAAGTTTCGGGATTTTTTTAATAAAACAAAAAATATTGCTTCAATCGTCTAAATTTATTTTGTCGCCCTCGAAATAGGCTCCATTTGACGCAATACACTTTCGGCAGCGAATAATCCATTCGTTGAAACACTTCATACAGGCACTTTCCGGTATGGCCTTTTAGCTCTTTTAGCGAATTTTGTTTTATTACGTCAACGGACTCAAAACGTCTGCCACTAAGTGGTAATTTGAGTCTAGGGAGTAATAAAAAGCCACCCGGGCCCATATCTGGCGAATATGATGCTTGTTCGATGACATTCATTGAAAATTTGGCTAATAATTCTCGTACGATGATGGAGGTGAGACGGCGCATTGTCGTGGTGCAGTATCTAACAATTGTTGTTCCACAAATCTGGTTTTCCGACGAATATTCTCTCGGAATCGCCTCATGACGCCCAGATAATAATGTTTATTGACTGTTTGGTTTGACCCTCCGGAAGGAATTCCGAGTGGACAACACCATGATAATCAAAGAAAACAGTCGAGATGACTTTGATTTTAGAGTGACTTGACGTGGTTTTTCGGTTTCGGTTCGATATCGAAGCGCCATTCCGAAGCTTGTTGGCTGGTTTGCATGTCAAACTCATAAACCCACGTTTCGTCACCTGTTATGATGCGTTTCATGAATATGGGATCCGCATTGGCTCGTTCAAGCATGTTTGTTGGTGGGTGGGTGTCTTTTTGAAGAAAATTCAGCTCCTTCGGAACAAGCCGTGCCGCGACGCGTTTCATAGTTAAAACATCAACCAAAATGGTGCGAACGGATTCGTGACAGATGTCAACTTCCAGAGCTATATCTCTAAGCTAGTGCGACGATTTAGCTTCACCATGTCCTTCACCTTGTTGATATTTTTTTCAGTCGAATACGTTGAAGATCGACCAGAACGCGGCAAGTCTTCAACCACTTCTTGGCCTTCTTTGAATACTTTGTACCATTCATATGCTCTTATTTTTGATAAAGTCGACTCACCGTAGGCCTCCTCTAACATTTTTAATGATTCCGCACAAGAAATATTGTTGGCAACACAAAATTTGAGGTAAATTCTTTGTTCGATAATTTTATCCACTGTAAAATTAGCAAAGTACACTCGAGGTCGCCGAAAAAATATGAACATTTTCAAACAACTATTTGACAGATCGGGCCAAAAACATGAAAATTAGATACAATGGTGCCAACCTAACAGCAATAAATTTTTACGCAAACATTTTACGCGGGCATTCTTTTTCAAAATTCCCGATACTCATTTGACAATTATATAAATGTTAATCCTTCTGTATTATATGTACGCCTTTGTAGCGATTAGTTAAATAGTTACAGTTATTGGAAACAAACTAACTTTCGCGTTAATAATATTAAGTTAAGCTAAGATATTTGAATATTCTTAATTTGTAAAATATGCAGTGATGAATTAAAACATGGATATTAAATAATGCATAGATTAAAAACAGGTTCCATTTTACATTACATAAAGAGTACAGCTGGTAACAGGTCAACCTTTACCCGTAGTGTCGTTTCTCAAACTAGGGGACGCGAGCTCCAGAGGGGTAACAATTATAATACATATTATACAGTTGGTCAGGAAATTAAGCACTTGTGTACGAAAAAAAATTTTTTCTTTTCGATTTAAGAGCGTTGATGGTCTAGGGGTTTCTATACTCCACTTACTTTCATCTGAACGTGAGTTCAAATCCTCGGGCCGTATCACTGACTTTCTACTTAGGTACGGATTTTTAAAAAAATTCACTAGCTCAGCGGTGAGAGAAAACATTATGAGGAAACCTGCATGCTCCAGAAATAAAGAATAATCTGGAGTATGTGACTAAATTTGTCACTGATGTCACAGCTTTCAAGTGCCAAGGAACACCATTCAAATTTTTGAATGGGTTCACCTAAAGTTGCAATTATGGTTTTGAACAGGATTTCAATTCTTCTTCCAATTGTAAATTTTGACAAATTAATTTTCGAAATAATGTCCTTTTTATCGGGAAAAGCTATTTCTGCAACAGCAGTTAAACGTTCCTTAATCATCTCACCATCAGCAAATGGCTAAAATTTGACTAACAGTGTAACTTGCTTTCACTGCCAAATCTGATGAAAAACTTTGAACTTTGAATATATTTTGTTGTTGTTTTAAACTTATCTCCAACTGATTCAATTGATCCTTCTGCATTTGGCCTTGGATGTTTTTATGATTTGTCTCATAATGCCGTTTAATATTATTATTATATACCTTTAAGACGGGTACTGAATCTAAGCATAAAAGGCAAACAGCTTTATCTTTCACCGGAGTGTAAAAATAATCCCATTTCCATTTTTCATTAAATCTTCTATTTTCATCCCCCTTTTCGTTTTTTTGTTTGCTGCTAGTACATATTTGCAACCATAACAATAGGACAGGACAAGTGTTTATAAAAATAATATAAAAAAATATTTTTTCGTCGATACAATTAGTTTTCAAATTTAAAAATAGTGCTTACCTTCTTTATTACAATGATACGGTAATGAGTTACAAAATAGACAATACAAAATACACACAAAAAAGTTCTCTGATTTGTGAAAACACTTTTAATTAAATTTTAATTATCTCGAAACAAGCAATTCGTGAAACTGACCAGAAAATAATAACATTGTTCATGTTATTATTTTCAGCGTCAAACGAAGCCGTCCGGCGTAACATTATATACCGAGAAATGTGGCTGCTTAATTTTTGAAAATGATGGTTTGGAATGATGATCCAAAAATTAAGTTAAAACGCCTAGGATACAATGAGGCTGCTATGAAATTTAATAGGAATTTTTAAAAGTCAAAATGTAAAATCTTTGAAGGGCCGCACGAGAATGTGGACGTGCCGCATGCGGCCCGCGGGTTGCTCATCCCTGCTCTAGAGTATGGTAATTCGATAGAATTTTTGAATATATTAGTGCGAAACTATGTTACAAGAACATATTTACCTGTGCTGTAACAGTCTTTATGATGGTGCCCGGTGGCTGGCCAACCAATAGACGTTTCTCCATGATCTGATCATCGGTAAGTTGCTCCTGAGGCGGGGCGGGCTGCGGTGCCGGTGCGGGGGCGGGCGCGAGAGCGGGCGTGGGCCGCTGTGCGGGTACAGCGGCCGCTACAGGCGCTGCCGCGGGGCTCTGCCCGATATGCGCCACGATTTGCGCCTGGTTGTTCCCCGTCGGCCGGATCAGCACCTGCTGCCCGTTCACCGTCGCCAGCTGGATCTTACCGGCAGCGATCTGCTGCACGAGCATTGGGTTGTTCACCACGATCTGCTGAGTGGAGGCAGGGCGCACGCGCGGCGGTGGGTTGCGCGGGGTGAGAGCGCGCGGTGCCGGCAATTGTGCGGGCGAAGCCGGCCGCTGCATCAGTTGCCCTTGCACGAGCATCGTCTGCATGGGTTGCAGTCGCGGTTGCAGAGCGGCCCGCGCGCCCGCCTGTACCACCATCTGCTGCGGAGACTGCACGACCAACTGGCGATTGCCCTGCACCACTATCTGCTGCGAGGGCTGCGTGACGCGTGCGGCCACCGGCCGTGGCTCCTCCACGGAGGGCTTGGCTGGCGTGCTCACTCTCTCGGCCGCGTCACTAGTCACGAGTTTGGGCGCGGGCGACGCTGCTACCAGCTGCCCCGTGATGCCTTGCTGCCCTGCCATCACTACGTGCAGCTTCCCATCGGGTAACTGTATCAGCTGCTGACCCGCCAGTAGTCCCCTGACCGTGAGTTTTCCATCGGGAGCTCTAATTATTTGCACTTTTTGTGGCCCGTCCTTCTGTGGAGTTGTATTCTGTTTTGCCGCAGCACCATTTGTTACTGCAGCTGGTTTGGGTCCAATGGGTTGGCTCACTACTCGTGTGGTACCGTCGGCTCCTTTGGTCATAATAATTCTTCTAGTACCAATTACTGTCTTTTGTCCACCAGTTGGTGTTGATGCATTTGAGGTCAATAAGGAGGTAAGTGTACTTTTTGTTACTGTTTGACTAGTTGTGGTAGTGGTCTTTGTTTTATCTAAAAAATAAAAAATATATAATCCATTAAATATTGTACAATAAGGTTGGTGCAAAGTGCAAATGTATAAATGACTCATGTCGACACATTATAAATACATAATTTCATTTTAATGGAGACCATATGACACCAATACGTAATGTAGAAATTTTCTTAATAAAGTGAAACGGCGACCTAAAAGATTGCCAGTAGTGACTAAAGAGATCACCCTAAGTGTATGTAGTAAATAGCAAGGTTTGGTGAGGTTGTGGTGTATTGCTTACCTTGGTGCATCTCGAGCGCACGCTTCTGCTGATGCGCGGCGCGCTGCTCGCGCAGTTGTTGCTCCATCTTGTCCTTGATGTCGGCAGCGTTGGGCGGCGGCGCGCGCTGCGGCAACTTGCCGGTGGCGGCGCGCGTCACCGGCGTCGACCGCTCGCGTTCTGCGCGCTCGCCGTACTGACGTACCTCCCACAGGTCCAGCTTGTCCTCGTCCACCCACTCTTCGGACACCTGCCGACATGAAAACGCTAATTAAGTAACGTTTTCAAAACAAAACAAATACAAAGAACACTGGAAACTAAAAAAAAATATTTACCTGAGGTTCAGTATTTTGCGGAGATTCCGCACGCTTTCTTTTCCTCAATCCGCTACGTATCGATGTCACCTCGCGAATTGTCTTGGGTAGTTCGAGAGGTATGACGACTCGTCGACGAAGATATTGCGTGCGCTCAGAAAATTGTCCAATGTGTCTGTGTTTCAGTAGTTCTAAGGAAACTATCTCCGTGTCGGTCGTCAACTGATGCTTGCCGTCGGCAGTAGTTGGCTTCGCGGCCATGTCGTCCCAGCGCAGGCACGCAAACATTATGCGCAGCTGCAGGGCCGCGCTTGCCAACCATTGAAGATTTACGGTGCGATATAACCAACACGTTTTAAATAGAGGTCGTGGGCAGGGATAAGACCACACGGCCAGATTAGGTTTTGCATTATGGCTAAAACCAGAAACTGTGTTGACACCAGCTTGCCTACAGAGCTTCCTTAATTCATGATGAGGCAAAACCATAATGGTCTTTGCTTTACTTCTAGTATGGAATGTGGAGCAGAGAGGGTATTTTACGGGAGTTCTTTTCTTTTTCTTCTCTATTGCTGATGTCTGTACTTTTTTCAAATAAACCTTACCACAGGGTTTCTCCGTAGAATATACTCTTACTACACCACCATCAGATTTTTCCTCTTTGATAAGTTTGTCCTCTCTTTTCATGGATCTGGCGAGACCAAATCGTCGGTTGATAGTGGCACGATATTCAGGCTTATCTTCAGACTTAATGGAACATTTATAAGGTGAATCTTTAAAATTATTATTTCCCACAGCATTATTCACATTTGAAGAAATTTTCGATCTACCCCTGGTTATTCTTAACTTAGGTATGGGAAGATGACTTTTATCTGATTCAGAATTGTCTGCTCTAGTATCATTGGTTTGCACATCTTGATGTTCATTATCAGTTAGTTCTTTTAGAGGACCTATTTCAACCTCGTTATCTTCATTGTTATTACAAGTGATATCAATGTCCATTTCATTTCCGACACAGGGAACAGCTGACTCCTCAAGAGTATTCTCCGATTTTAGGACACACATGGAACTATTTTCATTTTCCGTTTTCATAGTGACATCGCAATCACCACTTAGTTTTCTTTTTACAAAGCAATCTGTAATCTTATTGTCACATTCCTGTGCACATGCCACAGCTGAGAGTAAATCAGTTAATATGTTCTCATTCGAGTTATCTGTGTAACTGGAACCTTTGCCTAATAAATACTGCTCTAAAATAGACATCTTGGTATTTTCTTTTGCATTTGATAGTATGCTCGTAGAATTTACCGCACCAGACTTTAAGAGCAACAAGAGCTCATTTAACAGTTTCTCTTTTTTAATACATAATGAAGAGTAACAATTATTCTGCACACATGAACCCTGAAGCAATGTCAATGATTCTACTTTGTTACAATTAGCAGAGTAACATTTGTAATGTTTTGTTAATTGACTTAGTTTCATATATTGATCTCTCAGTGAGTCAAGATTTTTAGCAACTAAAGACTGGATATTATTTTTTTTGTTGTTCTCGGTGGGTGTATCACATAGAGACGTAACGTCTGGTTCAGGTTCATCATTTTCAACATCTATATTTTTATCATCCTCACTTTTTACATCTACCTCCTCTTTCTTAACATTAGCCAATAAGTTAGCTAATTTCTTTTCTTCCATGAATTTTAAGTAAGTCCGTCGTGCCAGAAAATCATCCAATTTAGATTTTCTTGCTATTTTTGGATAATATCTTCTTGTTGAAGAGCTCAATGCTTTTTCTACATCTATTTCCTCAAAGTCTTCATCATCTTTTTCTAGTTTCAAATTGCGCATAGATGGAGGCACTACAAAGGAAAGGGATTTTTTGAGCCAAAAATAAATTAATTATATATATTAAGTTGCCAAAATATATTTTATATGGCAATATTGAAATGTTTGTCCTATAAACAAACTATTCGGCTAATGAAACTTGATAAAAAAAATATTGTAAAATTACAAGAACAATTATGTGTAAGCTATCCTTCCTAACCAGCAAAATAAATCTTTCTTTAGCAATAAAAATACTGAGTGAGCAATAAATTGTTTATCTGTACCATTGAATATCTTTTGTGTGTTTTTTTTTCGGAATGACTTAATTCTTGTGGCCCTAATGGCCTTTCAAGAGTCACCGGACATGGCATGAAATTAGGAATGTTTATTTCTCCATTAATTTTATTAATTGTATATGAAAAATAAATAGATGAGCCACAGACAATACTGAATAAGTAGCAAATCGATGGAAGCAAATTTAAATGGGTTAGGTTCTCTGGTGACAACAAAGAAATGGGAGGAAGCAGGACTATTTCGATGACATTCTTAGTAATTTAAAATTGGCTATTTGACAATTTTCGAGAGAGTATTTTAAAGCATGCGAAATATGTTCATTATCAACAATTGCTTTTAAAAAAAAAAGATTTAATAAAAGAAAAATAAGTTTTCATTAAATTTCACGCGCAAACAGGCGATCCCGTGAAATCTTGGGTCTATGACGTCACAACACTAAACTATTCATATCAATTTTTTTTTATTATTTCTTTGGAAATTGTTAAAAATGACATCATTATCGTATAAAAAGTGTGCAATACCCCTGTGCACAAGTACGACCATTAAATATTATATCAAATTGTTTATACATGTTCTTAAATGTCCAAAACTTCGAATACTTAGCACAATGAGAGCCAGCACATATAATACATCAAATAACGTATTACCTAAATATTATACACATAAATAACTGATATTAATTATAAAACAATGAATTAACTAGATATTAGTGTTGCAACGAATAGTACATTTGGCCTTTCGCCGAATACCGAATATTCGGTGGGGTCTTTGGCCGAATAGCCGAATATTCGACCAAACTATTCGAGCATATTTCGCGCCAATTTGTCTAGGCGTAGAGAGGTACAGCTCACTGTCCTTTGATTGGCTCGCGTTCCCGTCATTCGGCCACAATCGCGTTGCTTTAAACTTTAAAAACTTTTAAAAAATACAGCAAGAATTGG
Source organism: Sesia bembeciformis (assembly GCA_943735995.1). NCBI lineage: Eukaryota > Metazoa > Arthropoda > Insecta > Lepidoptera > Sesiidae > Sesia > Sesia bembeciformis. The sequence continues at coordinate 10,155,019 of OX031028.1, forward strand.
GTTGCCTGAACACAAACTTATCCAAGACATCAGACTAGATGGAGTTCTACGTACTATATGCTGGACAGACTTCTATAACATAAACGCGCCATTTCCCTTTACCCCTTACCGATTCATCAAATATTTCGAATCTGACTGCTGTTCAGTGGGAGTTTGTAGAAAAACCTCTTAAGCTACAATACTAAAACCATTTGAAAAAGTAACAAAAATTATAATATTATACTAGTTCTGAATATTCTTGTACCTATATCTGAAGCTATTCAACATGTTCTGACTCTGAAGCGTTACTGTGACAAAGTCAGTGCATCAGATCTTACCCCCAAGTTAAAACTTTAATTGTGAATATGCAACAAGGATTAAAGCAACGTTTTCCAATACTTGATGACATGACGATAAAAAATATTTGCTGGCGACTCTATTAGACCCTCGATTTAAAATGCATTTTTTTCCGACAGCGACAAGCAGCGACAAAAGTACCAGCTCGTCTCTTGTTAATACCAAACGAAAAAGGACCAACAATGAGCCTAGTCAGAGCATTCACAGATCCTTCTTGGAAAGTTTTGAAGAGGTAATTGCCGAAAAACAGCCGAAAGATTAGTCAGGTGATGACAACGAAATTGTAGCAGACCTAGATATTTACCTTAATCTAAAATAATTACATAGGAATAAAAATACATTTTTGGTGGGCAAAAAATAAAGCAACATTTTCTCAAGACTTGGTAAAGCTTGCGGCAAAGTATTTGTCCCCACCTGGAAGCAGTGTTTACTCCGAGAGACTTTTACAGAAGCAGAAAGTTCGTATGAAGAGAAGAGAAACAAGCTTCTTCCTTGTAATGCAAAAAAAAAAAATTTTTTGCACCACGATCTATCACTTTTAAATTTTGATTATTAATTTAAAAAAATATTAGATGTTATTACCAATAGAAAAATAAACACTTAAAATTATAAAAAAGTAGGTTATTTTCATGATAAAATATCCTGTTTGTAAGACAACTTATAGGTATTCGGTATTCGGCCGAATAGTAATTTAATATTCGGTATTCGGCCGAATATCGAAAAAGGGCCGAATACCGAATAGTAACCGAATATTCGTTGCAACTCTACTAGATATACTTTGTACTTTTCCTTGAAATCCAAATAACCTACAAACCGTTGTATGCGTAAAATTTATCGTTCCAGTTATATAGTAGCCAAGGAAATATTTACATTTAATTTTAACAAATATAGAAATAATATAGAATTTAATTATTTGTTTTATATGTATATACTTACACAGAAGTTTTCATACTTCTGATCTCAGTTGAACAAAATTCCAGATTGCAAGCAAAGAAATTTGCAATCATAAAAGAATCTACTTTAGGCATAGGGGTTCGAAACTCTGCGGTTTTATTTTTAAAACTGCGTCGTACGATGCGACTTATATTACGCGCGAGAGCAGTTGAGCTTAGTGGCATGAGGTGGGAAAGTAGAGAAATATTCACACTAGTACGTAAGTTTTGTAAAATCATTATTTTACAAAACTTACGTTATTTTAATGTATTTTAATGTTCGATTTAATATTATCCTTCTAGAAAGGAGATAGCGTAATTTAAATTACATAAAAAAATGTGGTGTATGGTAAAAAAATGTAAACTACATAGAATACTTACATTTCTCTAATACATCATTATTTTTTGTTTCATTTGATGTTAAATATTCGTAAGTTTTAGGTTCCACAGCCAAAACTTTAATAATGCTTCCTTCCCTTACTCTCAAAGCAATCTTAGCTGGTCCACTGGTAAGAGAAGGCTTTGGTACAATATTGTATTTTTTGAATTTCCTTGTTGCAGAGTTCCATAGTAAACCCCATTGACCATGAATTCGATATTCCTCTCCTTTTTGTTTCCATACCTGAGAGAAAAAGAATATCATCGTTAATCTTAATTAATTTAGTTAATCGTTAATATCATCTTAATTAAATTCAACATTTCACATTTTAGAATATTTTTTTCAGTTTAGAAATTGACAATAACTTAATTATCTTAACAGTCACATTATAATAACTTCTCTTAATTTTAAAACAAAACAAAAAACTCAAAATTAACAAAAAGTAGACCATATATATATATATATATATGGTATATATATATATAAACATATATATATATATATACAATAATATATATAAACTTTTTATATATATAAACTTTTTATATATATAAACATATTATTTTCTCTTTCAGCATAAGCTAACTTAAACTGTTTTACACTAAAAATTAAAGTTTTCTCTTAACTAATAAAAATCATATTAGGTAGGTAAGTTAGGCAAACATATCTGAGTCTCAATGTACATAAATGTTATAATCAGACTAGTTAGTTAACTAACTAGTCATGAAGTAAATTATCATTATAATTACGGTAGTCTTCAGGTAACGTATCTTTTAAATACTGCAAGTCATCGAACTTTCTTTTTGTTATTTTCCTTCTAGTAAGGTGCTGATTTCGAAGTGCATCAAAAGGCAAAGCAGTAATTGCTGGTGATTTTCGTTGCGGTAGTACGAACTATTCGAATTCTTCTGTGAATCTTAATTTGAAGAATACATCACCATTTGTAGTGTACCGAAGAGCTTTTATGTCAGTAACTTTAGGGTCAGCTTTACCACGCCCAGGACGAATGCTTTTGAAAAAACCTACTTCATCAAAGGTTTTGAAAAAACTATGGTTTAAGTAAGTTACATCGTAAGGTCTGGGGTGTTTTCGTGCTGATCTGCAAATGGAGATGTATTCCGCAGGCACATTGATATTTTTGTTTTTAAGAGCCCGTTCAACAGAGGAATGGATGCTGTCGGCTTCCATCTGTGTATGCCCAATTTCAAGAAATTCCTCTTCTATTATCATGTTGTTGTTCATAGCCGTACATAGCAAAGCATTAGACATTACACAGTTTCTATTTTGATAGATACGGTACAACCATCACTATAAAAAAATACTTTATTTGGTTTCATTGTTTCATTTTGTAAAATCTTTTTCTCAATTAAGCTAACTCAAATACTTGCAAACCCTTCAGAATTCAAGCCTCCTTCGGTTTCGTTCCATAAATAACAGTAGCCATTTTTGTTATTTAAATTATAAAAGGCAAGGTTGTGTATTTGGAGCTTCGTTCTAGTACAAACTACTAATATTTGATTTAGGTGCCATCAGACCATTCTTCGGGAATAGGTGCTTGAGATGGTGCCGGCGCTTTTTGTCGATTTTGTTCTTCTTTACTTGCACACAAGTCCAGGATTTTACGGCCACGCCAATGATTTCACTATAACTTCTAAAAATAAAGTATTAAATAACGAATTGTGTAAATAATAATTTCAAGAGCAAATTAAATAAAATTAAAATTATACACTACGTTTGAACTCGAAAATTACCTAAAATCCCATAACTCTAAAAACCTTCATTTACATTATTATCACAGAAAAAAGTAATTATTTGCAGGAGCACACGCGCCGGTACCGAAAACTCAGTACAAAATGACGGTTTACAAGGAGTTAGCTGCGAACTTTTGAAGTCATGGATTTGACAGTTTTATTCATCACGCGTTTTTGACAATTTAGAAAGAAAACTGATATTGGCTGTTATTTCTCGATTGTGTATTTTTTTTTACTCTTTCGAATGGTATAAAAAACGTTATAACGATACAAAATGGATTTAGCAGGTTTACACTCTAAGCCGACGTTATGTGGAATAGGAGAGCTTTACAGCGCGAAATTTAAATTGATTAATTATGTTGGCAGTGGTGAATAAATGGCGTGTGATTGGTTAGAAGGATAGTGAAGTCGAGTGGAGTACGAAAGCGAGACGAGTGTTGTGATTGGTTGAATCTGACGTTTGTATGTTGGATGTATTTTAATATGAAAGTAGAGGATGAATGAAAATAATGAGATGAGAATCTATGTAAAAATCAATGGTTGTAAAATTATTAGGAAATAAAATATAAGAAGTTTAAAAGTTTACACCGGTTTGGCTTTTATTAAATCCCATATATATAAACGTGAACAGCTTAATTAGATAATTCACATGACCGAAAAACTTTCTTAACTAACTTCTTAACTTAAGATGTATTTTGTTCCTGACTTATATTCAACAAATTTCATACTAACTACAGTTTTGGGATTAGAGTTACATTAATGTCTTTTTAACATTAATATCAGGTAACTTTGGCGTTTTTTATACATATTTTATATTCTAAATCGGATCTGAACGCGTATAATAAAGATATTTGTTTGCCTTTTATTCCTGTACTCAATGTTTCCGCACTGAATCACTAATCATTAATTAATAGTTAATCACTAGATAGAACTCTGCTCTCCCAAAATATTCTCCACTGAACGTCATATTATGCCAGGATTATACGCGAAGCGATTGAAATTAAGAAATATAAAAAAATCAATCGGGAAGATGGATATAAATTGTCGTCGATGTGGAATGCAGTGATTAAAAAAATTAAACCTTGCGATTTATCGTTGAATACGTCCGCGGACATTATTAGTGTATTGTGTCGCAATTTGTCCGAATGTGAAGATCAAATGTGGGTAGTTGATAAAACTGTTCGCAATTCCCATCGCGGACTACTCGCCTCTTCAGTAAACTCGTAACCACTGCTGGTGTAAGTTATGCCGAAACGTCGAGTTGGAATAAAAGATAGACAAATACTTTTTATTATGTGCGTTCAGACTCGATTTAGAATATAAAATATCAGTTAATGTTGAAAAACATTAAATATCATTATTAATAAATTTTGGATATTAATTTCTTATTGGTCTGCATGAGGAGGCCCGTGTCTAGGAGTGGACGATAAAAGGGCTGGTTACGGTAGTGTACAAGTTGACAAGAGACGTACCTGATGTCGCATTCCAAGCGAGTACTTCACGAAGTTGAAGAGGGTGCGGTTGCGCTCCTCCTCCTCGTCGCGCTCCTTCTTCTCGCGTTTGTCAAGCTTCTTGCGCTCTTCGCGCTCGGCGGCGGTGGCACGCGCCAGCCGCACGTGCCCCAGCTGCTCGTGCCACGCCGGCACCCACACCACGCTCTTTATGCACGCCTGCACGACAACACAAGATAATAATTCATTTATTTCAGAAATCTAAATATGAAATCGAAATTAAATTTAACATTACGATATAATATTCTAAAATTAACCTACGTCATAAATCTATATTATACTAGGTTGATCAATATATTTTTGGAAAAGTATTGACACTTTAGGAAACGTACATATATCTAAATTGTATTTATTTTTCAACGTAATCACTTTCTAATCTAATACACCTGAATAACGTTTTGAAAGTTGCTCAATTCCCTTGGGAAAAAAGGCTTGATCCTGGGTATCGAAAAAAGACTTTACAGTGCACATGACCTCATTATTTCCGTGAAATTTTATACCACGCCACTTGTTTTTTCAAATTGGTAAAAATTTGAAAATCACTAGGAGCTAGGTCCGGAGAATATGGCGGATGCTGCATCAACTGAAACCCAGCCGTTCTAATGGCAGAGCTTGCAACATCAAACCGATGCGCAGGTGCATTGTCATGATGAAAAAGCAACTCCAGCACGCAATTTTCCACGTCATTTATTTTGTATTTCCTCGCGTAGTTTTTTGAGTAATGTTGCATAATACTCTCCAGTTATTGTCTGTCTTTTAGTTAAATAATCGATTATAATGATCCCTTCCGCATCCCAGAAGACCGAGGCCATTAATGCCATTATCTTGCCAGTGGACGGAGAGACCTTGAATTTCTTGGCTGGCGGGGAGGACGATCTTTTCCACACATTACTTTGGTTCTTCGTCTCCGGGTCAGAATGGTGAACCCACGTTTCATCAACGGTCACGAAACGTAGTCGAAAAGATTCTGGGTTTCGGTCAATAATTGGCTGATTTTGCTTTGAAATGTCTTCTATTGCTTTCTTTTGTGCGTCTGTTAACATTCGAGGAACCCTGCGCGCGGCCACCTTTTTGAATGTTAAGGTATGAGTTATGCCATTATCTTGCCAGTGGACGGAGAGACCTTGAATTTCTTGGCTGGCGGGGAGGACGATCTTTTCCACACATTACTTTGGTTCTTCGTCTCCGGGTCAGAATGGTGAACCCACGTTTCATCAACGGTCACGAAACGTAGTCGAAAAGATTCTGGGTTTCGGTCAATAATTGGCTGATTTTGCTTTGAAATGTCTTCTATTGCTTTCTTTTGTGCGTCTGTTAACATTCGAGGAACCCTGCGCGCGGCCACCTTTTTGAATGTTAAGGTATGAGTTAAAATGAACTGAATTGTTCCGAACGAAAGCGTCATAATCTCAGCTAAATGATGAATAGCCACACGTCGATCTGTCTTAACAATTTCTTCAATTTTTTTAACGTTGTCTTCAGTAGCAGCGGTTGTTGGGCGCCCAGAGCGAGTCTCGTCGTTACAGACGGTTTTGCCGCGTTTAAATTTCCGCGCACCAGTATGCTGCTGTAGAATAAGACAGAGCATTGTCTCTTAAAGTAGACTGCACATTTCGTAGAAAAAAAAATTAGGCAGAAATATTTAATAAAATCAATATTTAATAATAAAATCAATATTTAATAATAAAATCAATATTTAATAATAAAATCAATATTTAATAATAAAATCAATATTTAATTTAATAAAATAAAAACTAAATATGTGTACACAGACAAGTGACACTTTACTAATGTGACCATTCCACTAGAGTAGGGGTCGGCAACCTTTTGAGTCGGAAGAGCCAAAAATTACATATGTATTTACAAAATTTCAGTTTTTAAAGCCCCAAAATTTTTTCTTGCCAACAATAAATAGTACTTGCATAAATAAAGTTTCTTCATAAAAGAAACTAATCTATTTATTCATAAGAAAAATATTTATTTATTCATATACAGGGTGTGTCGTAAATAGTGGTCCAACGTTAAGGGGTCGATACACTATATATTCAGCTATCACATACCAGAATTTTAACATTTTTTTTTCACGGGTCTGTTTTATTCATTATTATTATTATTTTGAAAAATCTATACCTTGAGTTACTAATTTGGCTGTTATTTCAACAAATAACATTATTTTTTTATTTTGTTTCTTGTTTATTATTGATAAATACATGTGCTATCACATACAATACTTTTTTTAATGGAAACTTAAAGATATTAAAGAAAAAATGTTTTTATTTCAAATTTCAACTCTAATCTCTAGCAAAACATGTGAATTCGGGGGCGAATGGTGTAAAAAAAATGTACTACACAATCTGTGCCCATTATTTTAAAAACTTGTCCAATAAATGCAGATTCTAAAATGATATTAATAATAACCGATTCCATAATGAAAAAGAAGTTATTGCCATTTCAATTGAGAATTAATTAATTAATTTACCGGTATTGCAAAATGTTTTGGACCCATTTAGAAGTAAATTTTAACTTAGCTATTAACAGCTGAGTGGTATTTGAGTTATGCACAAACATATCACAGGTAAACAAATGTGTCTCAGGTAAAAAAAAGGGTACTTGGCCAGATAACACAAGACTCATTGAAGCGTCTCAGTATAGCGCACATGAGTAGTGAAAAACATCACAAGGTTTTTTTTATTGCTATTCTCTTAAGTATGAACGAGACAGACTATGTCAAGAAGATATTCGTAATAATCTAATCGGTTAAAATGCTTCAGTGTGGTCCCGTACGTCGCATGCGCTTCTAGTCTCTGTGTTTATCCCGCCGTTGTTCTATGAAGAATTCACACAGTAAAAGTATGTTCGAGTATTTATTTTAAAATATGCACAAGTTACTTTAATTCCTAACTCTAGTGTAGAATTGCTATATTATAGTTTTATACAAACTTAGTTAAAACTAGCTTCTGCTTGCGGCTTCGCTCGCGTGAACTAAGCAGCTGTAAAAGATTTTTAACAAAGATTTTTGTAAAAGCACCAACATGATGGATTTCACGGATGAAAATCCATCCTGTAGTTTGAGTAATTCTATTGTCATTTTTTTATTTTCCTCTTCCTTGTGTCATATGAAGATGAGACCATACCAGTTTTCTTTCTGGATACTTAGCTACACATTAGTGAAACCCCAATCAAAATCTGTTCAGTAATTTTTGTGATGCTCAAACATCATACAGACAAAATTTTTAAAAACTGTTTTGCGTTCTGTATCTGTAGGTTCATGATAAAAATTCCTATAATGCAGAAATATTTCGGCGTCTTCTGTGAGGGCTGATGCGCTCGCTCATTCAAGATTGTTTATAAATTCTTAGTAAAAATAATTAAAACCATTTCATTTATATCAAAATTGTTTTACCTGTAGTACACAGAGTGCTCGTGCAAAGTCTCTGGGTGCCTGGCACAATTGGACGGCTTGCACCCAAGGCTTTCTTAACAACGACCAGTTCGGATGCATAAATTGTAGCACTATATTAGACTCCAATTGCAATAAAGTTTGTCTCAGTGTTGCAACTAACAATGGTTTTGTAGCTGCAAAAAATAATGGTATCTTTAATATCTTTTAATCTCATTTTAAAGAATTCTTTCTTTAAACATTAGATAAATAGTTACCATTAAGTAATCCCACCCATTTGAATTCTGGTCCTGAAGTCAAAGAAAACTTATGGGACATATAACGCTTCTTATCCCTCTCTTCATTTCTTTGAGGTTTGTTCAATGCCAAAGCATTGATAGTATATTGGTTGACATAGTTTTTAAAATTATTTTCATTTCCTAGTTTAAACAGGTAGGTTCCATTTGAAAGTTGATTAGACTTCAGCCGTGTTAGTCTTTCTGTAACTACAATTTTAGTAACAATGTTAAAAATGTAAATATAAAAAGATTTAGGGTAAATCAATAAATATTATAAAGTTGAGTAACACTAATAAAATATGCAATAAAATCACATTAAGAACTTACTTTCTTCACCTTTCTTCTGGGATAATTTTATTTTATTTGTAGAACTGTTTTTCACTTTCTTTCCGTCATCTTCTTTTGAATCTTGTTGATGTTCATCATCATCATCGTCTTGCAGAGTGCCCTCACTGGTAACGGTAACCTCATTCACAACGTCTGCATCGGGAATAGACGACGTATCATTTTCAATTTTGTCATCATAAATTTTGAAATCAATATTCTGTTCTTGTTCTTTTTGCTCTGGTTTTAATTTCTTCTGTTTGGAAATATTTACATTTTCAACTTCTAAATAAGATTTGCGGTTACCCTTAGCTTGATTAGTTAATCTTTCAGTAATTTCCATCTGCCTTATGATTTCTGGTTTCAGTTCTAAAAGTTCCCGTACTAGGAGAGCTTCCATTTCATTGGCATCAAGAACATCTAGTAATTCTTGGAACTGTTGAGGTGTTGTGTAATAACAAACATCTCCATTTTCAGCCTCACTAGAAACAAAAATGTGCCTAAGGATACAAGTAAATAATTAACAAAATAAAAATATAGAACTGCGTGCATAGCAATTCCTAATTTTTAGCCATCCGTGTTGGCAGCCTGTCTGTTCCAAGTACAAGCAAATAACTCCTAAAAATTATGTTCATTGTGGTTGAAATTTATTTCCACATACTGGATGTGACAGGTTGATGCAAAAACATTTTTGACAAAAATTTAAGAAAAATTTTATTTACAAGAAAGTATATTTAAGCCAGCTGGTGCCTCAGAACTGATGCATCGATAAGAATATTTTTTTATTCACAACACTTTCTGAACCACTTATGTAGATTCCTCAACGGCGCCCTCACTGTTACATCGTCTTTTGCGTCTACGAAACATTCTTGTCATTTCGGAAATTAAAAAGCATAATTATGTCAAAAATTCTGCCATTTTTAATGCTTATAAAAAATTAAAATTAAAAAAACAACCAAATAACACAATTTTCCCCCCAAGTACTCTCTAAATTCCTTCTGTCAAACAACATCAAAATTTCATACATGTGAAGTAAATAACACTTCGATGTTGCGATGCAATGTCATCTAGCACTAAAAACAGGACAAACTGTTGCATCAACCCAACACTAAATTTACATTATGACATTTTACCAAATTCTGTTGTAATGACAAAATTATTAGTACCTAGTCATCATAACCCTAAGACAAATTCTAAGATAAAAATATTTGGATTCATACTTGAATGAATAATACTCATTAATTATGATTATGAACAATAATTAAATTATGATTCCTAATGTGAGCGATCATGGTGCTATGTTGTGAGTTTTCTACATATTTCACAAAACAGAATTAGTTATATTTTAATACTTACACAAATATTCGGCGGGTTATAAACCAGTATTTTCTACCATGTCTGTCAAAGCCCAAGTGTTCATGACGAGACAGTAAACCCTGTTTTTCAGCATCAGGTAGACAATCCGTTACACCAGTTGTTTTATGTTGCTTACACAGAGCACATTGCCAGTCTTCTGATGGTACATCTACTAAAGGAGGATCAACACACTCCAGATGGAAAACAGCAGGACAAGTTTCACAGCACAACAAATCTCCCAAACGATGACATACTCTGCAGTGGTCATCATAATGTATAGGAACTGCAATAAAGTAATAAAAACTCATATTAAGTTAATCTATTACAGGCATAAAAGTTGTCAATTCATAAAAAGAGAAATGAGCCAATTTAAGATTGCTTTATTGCTGGATTTATGACTGTTTATTTTTTACTCCTAGAGAATTATTTTTTGTTTGATATTTAAAACCCTTGTTTTTTCCTATTTAAACATAATATAATAGGGCATCTAATGCCTACTGTTCAGGAATGGGCAATTATGTATATTTGTTTTCTCAGGAACATAAACCACATTAAGTTTGTGATTTTAAAATTATTTAATAAATGTATGTATTTTGTATGTAAATACATACATACGTATTTTGTATGTAAATACATACGCACGTATTTTGTATGTAAATGTATGTAAATACACATGTATTTTGACATTTTACATACATTTTAGATACATATTCCTGTTACTAATTTAATGTATAATACAATACACGTAAATTACTGCTCAGTGAATGCATTGTAAAAGTAAATTATAACCAGTAAAAAAGGTTTTCTGTTATTGTAATATTTAATTTAAGGACAAAACGCTTTTCCCTAGCTTCTTTACAATTCAAATAGCAATATTTTCTTTTTTGGGCATGTAAATGACAATTATTTTACCATTTTCAAATGCTTAATAATGTAGAAGTTTTTAAGAATACTGTACAGTTTTGCTGAATGCTTATTTTTAATCAAGTAAAGGATAGAAGCCGAGTGATAAAACATTTGTCCATAACAAGAGCAATATTTTTATTTTAAATGGTAGGAGGAGCCATCAAAAAGTTAAAAGTTCACCAATGAGGGTAAAAGGGGGAGAAAAACTCAAGTTTTTATTTTTCCTTTTCAATATATTCTCCATTGACACTAATATGTTTTTCACTACATTCAATTAACTTTCAATTCAATTTCAAAATGGCCAAAATCGCTGTCTTCACATCTTCTCATCATTATCAGATTTCTTCCCTAGAAGCTCTTTTTTCATTTTCAGAAATAAATAATTGTCCAATGGGGACAGATCAGGGTTGTAAGGAGGGTGGTTTACAATTTGGACACCAGTTAAGGGAAGTCTGCTTGTGTGCATTGTCGTGCAAAAATAGCACACCTTTGGACCATTTTCTTCTACTTTTTTCTTTCACTGCCTCCTTCAATGGCTTCAGCGGGCTAGTGTAGTATTGTCCGGGTATGTTGAAATCCTTTTCCTTGTAGTCTATCAACAGTATACCCTCAGTGTCCCAAAAGCAGTATGTATGAGCTTTTCGGTAACGGGCACATCTTGAATTATTGGCAGGAGGGGTGCCCTTTTTATGCCACTGCATTCAGTCTTGTTTTGACTTAGGCACATATTGATGTACCCAAGTTTCATCTCTAGTAACAATGCTGATCACAACTTCATCCTTGTCACCACACAGGTCTAAAAACTCACAAGTGCACTCCACATGCTGTTGTTTCTAGGACGGGATGAGCATTCTGGGCAGCCATTTTACACTGGATTTATTTACATTTTACATTATTTGTCATTCCAAGGAGAATATTCAAAATGGTTATCTGATACTCCAAACATTTCTGCAAGTTGTTTCTTTATCAGACAGGCATACAAGTTTTGCGACTTTTTGTACAATTTCCTTGGTAGTGGCTTCAATAGGGTGGCCTGGGCAGGGGTAGTCTTCAATCCAGTCTCAGCCTTGCTTGAAAAGACCATGCCATTTGTAAATAATTGTTTTTCCAGGCCAATAGTCCTCGTTAACTACGGACATCTCTTCTAAACAATCTGAAGGGTGTTTTCTTTGCTTCCTAATTCTTCTTGACAATTTCTTCCAGATTGACTTGCTTATTGATATCTCAGAGGTTTAATTTTTTGACAGGATGTGGCTGAAACTTGATATATATACTAATTGAATCACTCAAACTAATACTGTGGAAATTTTAACTTTTTGACCGCCTCTCATAAGTAACTTAAGTAACTATCAAAGAAATAAGTACTCCATTTGACAGCTTTACTCTCCAGGAATATTATTCAGAAAAAGATGTAAAAAATATTAATACTTGTAGAAATAAATGGTAGTAAAATAACTAAGATAGGATAAAAGGTGTTTAAAAATTTAAGTGTGGATAAGGCAATCTGTAAGTTTTACTAAGATCATTTTGAGGGAAGGTTTCTTGAAAACACTGTATGTTAAATACATGTATGTAACATTATCTGAGTAAAGGGACCCTACAGTTAGCTATATTTTTTTGTCACTTTTTTTTATGGACGAAGGCGGCCGATGAGCATACAGTCCACCTGATGGTAAGTGGATACTGTCGCCCATAGACATCCGTGATACATGCCAATATTAGTCCAGAATGACAAACTTTGGCACGCCCCCGGATGCGCTGCCTACCTTTGTTGATGAAAGAATGGATTTGGAGAAAGGGTTGGAGACCTGGGAAGGGATAGGATGGGAATGGGCTCTGGCATATCTCACTCACTACCGAAACACGTACATACATTGGGGAATATGATAAAGTGGGAAATGCAGTACATTTCAAGGTAGTATTCTGTGAGAGAGGGGTAACGTGGCCAGTTGACAGCCCAGCGGCTGTTGGATTGCAGCGTGCACTCTCCCCCTCCTATATTAAAACATGTTTGCTTTAATAAGTGATAATTTAATAACTCTTAAACACCAGTATTGCAGGTATTGTAATACCTCAATACCTCGCAAACATGGTATTACTACCATGGGGTGACTGTGTAATGCTTAATAAAGAGGGCTGGATCTTAATTATTGGAAATTTTAATTTTAATATTTAAAGTAGGACCCATGTACTCAATAAATATAAACAATATTATGTTTTTAGTTTTTCTGAGCACAGAAGACAAATCTTCACAGTGCTTGGAACAAATATTGCATTGGCAGGATTCACAAACATTTCATTATTTCCTATCCTGTTTACGAGAGCAGAAACAACAATGGCCAGGTTTTGACTGCTGAGGGACCGGTCTTTCACATTTAGGAGAAATCCCTAAGATATCATTTATAGTTTGTCTGATATCCTGGGGCAAACTGGGCCAACCCAATTTCTATCTCTTATGTGGCTCCATTAGGGATAGTGTCATTTTTTAAAGGAATTCATGTCCTTTGGTGATGGTTTCTTTTTCAGGGTTAGTGGCCATGCCCTACCCAGGAATTGATACCAACCACATTCAGTAGTGTAAAAAATATCAACAAGGTCTTTTTGATCCATAATGTCAGATATTATTACTTTATGGATATTAATAATATTGAAATTAAAAACTTTTAAGTCATAAAATGTTAAACACAGTCAATAACTCCATAGGAACAATAAAAAACCTTATTATTGTTGCTGAGATAATGTCACATATTATTACTTTATGGATAAATAAAATTACCTTAAGGTTCTTTAGAAACAAGTACAAGAGCTGTGCAACTTACCTTCACTGAGGAGATCATCTCGAACTGGATTTGTTATCAAGAACTGATTGCACAAAAATTGGAGTACTGCTAAGCGGCCCTCTACTGATGTAAAAGGATATTCACATGAATTTAAGATCTTAACCACATTCTGATCAAATGACTTATCACTCTCTACATAGACTCTTAAAACCTCAGGCCATGTCATAACATCTAACAAAAATAAAGTAATGTTTACACTGTCTTTATGGTCGAGTGGACCAAAATGTGTCTGTTGAGCATCTTCTTCCCTTAGTAAAGCCTTTAACAGCATTATGTGTACTTCTATAAGTAAGTTGCTCTGATCTTCGCAGCTCACAGCTGCACATAAATCCTCTACACGAAATGGGGACAATCTAACCAAATGTCTAAAGTGCCTTAGCACTTCATATATTCCAACTACTTGTAGAACTAATGCTTGAGGGATGATTAAATCATCTGAAGAAGCAGGTAGTTTCAGAGAAGGAATCTGTCTTTCCTGTTGCAACCATAGTGGGTCTGGACTTGGAGGACGAATTGTGTTACCAACAATCTTTCTAGGTGTACCACCTGTAGTGCTGTAGCTGCTCACAGAGAAGTCGCTATCACTCGCAGGGCCGTCGCCGACACTGCCTTCAGTGGTGTCACTGCCGCGATCTTCCTCCGGTTCAGATCTGTCGCTATATTCGTCGCCGAAATCAGAGCCGTAATGATATTCAGACTCGTGATAATCCGCAGCATTTGGATTATAACCCCTTCGTGAATATGAGTTTGATAGACCACCTCTTTTAGTTTTATGAGTTCTTCCTCCGCGCTGTTTTCGAGTGCTTCGTCTGCTAATATCACTTCCTTGGGGAGACGACGCTCGAGATGCTGACGGTGTACTAGCAAGGGATCCGGATGCAATATTTTGCTGTTGTAAATATTTTGGTTTTTTCAATAAATGATATTGAAATTTTCTATTTTTCTCAAAAGTTCCCGATTTCGGGGGCCTCCCGCGTTTTTTTGCCCCCCTACCCGACATTATTATATACAACTGTCAATTATGTACTGTTTCGCACGTGTATCGTAAAAACATAGTCTTGTTTACAAAAACAAAACGATAGAATTACATTTCAGTTCATCCTAAATCCAAGGCAGTCATCATTATAGCAGTTTGGGTTATTTCATATAAATTCAAAGTCACAAGGCACTCGCACACAATTCCCACCGTCTTTCAACAATAAAACTACAAGTAAATTAATTCACTGATAAGAGATGAAGTACTAAATTTTTATCTTAAGAAAGGCTCCAAAAAGCTAATGACGCGAAATGTGAGTAGGTACATGCAATTCCGAAACGCTTAGATGCTGTCCTCTCATTGGTTGATTATCACTCCGCCATGTCGTTTTCATAACTTGTGGTAAATGATAATACCAAAAGAATTCATTCAAAGAGTAGATAGAACTCACTGACAATATAATCTAAGAAAATAGATAGTTTGTCAAATTACGCAGTTTTAATGCATTATTTGTTTTTTATAATGATGGTAAGCTATGACCGTATTGAAGTGTTAGGCAGGCGCCATTTTCTTTTGTTGAGCAACTAACCTGTACTGGCATTGTTAAATACTCTTAAGGGTACTTTCCATTTCTTTAAATTAATTTTAAAAAATTATGTAGTTTTCCTATTCAAAAAAATATACTTTATATTGTAATATCTTAACTAATGGAAAGAATTAATTTGTATTAGAAAACATATTTAAAAGTTATAATTTCCTATTTTCCGGATGTCATTAATGTCAATAATTTTTCTTACTGACAACCTTGAAATAAAAAATAAATCCAGGAGACTTTTTAGCGAAGTGGCTCTACTTCAAGAAGTGGCGTTATAGTTTAATTATTTTTTTAAATCTGTATTAAACGTTGTGGTTTAATATTGATAGCTTATTAAACTTCAAAGTGTTTTTTGTGCGTGGTGTTTGTGATATAATAATAGTGAAAATAAAAGTGATATTAAAAGCGTGCAACTGAGTTTCTCGTGAACTTCCAAGGAGTCCTCTTCTGTCCTTAGTAAACATACAGTCGCTTTACTGAGCGACTCCGGCCAGCCGGACTCACTTCGTTGGGACTGGACATTGACAAGTCTTAGACTTTTAATGTCTAGAGTATGAAGAAAGCTTCATACTGTAGAATGTGCTAATTACACCATTGCCATATATGAAGAAAATAAAAAAATTGGTCGTTTCTAATTTCTATTCTATAACATGCCAAAAGTAATTACAAGTGTCGGCAGGGACATTATCATCTATGTGAAACGTTTGTGTGTAGCAGAACGCGACAATGAGGTCTTAGCGTCGTAGCTAGGGGCTGGCGGCAGGGTCTAATGCCAGGGCCCTAGAAACAAGGGAGCGCAAATTTCGACTCTTTCCTAGCAACCCTATCAAAACGAATTTATATAATTTATATAACGAGTTTATAGTCAAAAACATTTATATAATATATACTCAATAGAAAACTAGGAATAACCTAGGGATATAAAAAGTCTGTGTTTGTAAATTTCTAATTTTAAAGAAATATTTTAAGTTTAAAAAAAAAATTAAACTGCGCGCCTATACAAAAATATACAGCACAGGTACATATTTGACAAAATGGCTCCAGAAAAAGCTAGAAGTGTTTTTAATGTAAATATCATAGATCACTAATTTCAGTTGAGGGCGCAAAATTCCATCTTGCCCAGGGTGCTCATGACCCCAGCTGCGACACTGGAGGGACCTGTGGTACTATTTTCTAAATTGCGAGCTGGTGTTGCATTTTTAACAGGTAATTTTCAGTGTGACCATTTTACCAACATTAGGTTGTAATTTATATTTTCAAATTCTGAGGCTTAGAATACACTCATATTTATGTTATTTTATGCTGGCGAGAGGCAACTGCCCTGGGGAAGACCGGCCTCTAAGGGATATTCTGTTATCGCGTCCTCAACCACCAACTAGAAGCGGCGGCTCTCCAAGAAGGAGGCCACCACTTGGATGATGCGACAGGGCGCCAAATCATACAATGTGGCTGAAGCTTGGTATATATACTAATTATGAGTCATTCAACTAGTAGGTACTGTGAAAACGCGCTCCCCTACCCCTTTTCATCCCTTCATTCTGCGAACTTCTTGACCGCTCACTCCTAGGTCCACCACGAATAATTATTATATCGCGATTATATCATGGTACAAAAAGAGACGGCACGATTATGATTGTACAAGAGCGAATTTCCCATGTTTCGGAACGCAGCCTTAATCCGGGCTACTTATTTATAGAGTGGGCTTACTTTCTGGCGGGAAACCTTTTGTTTGATTATTGAAAAATTGTGTATTGTAAAATTTGTGGTTTAATAGTGATAGTTTATTGAACGTTAGTGTAGTGTTACATAATGTTTGTAATAATTAAATAAAAGCGTGGGACTGTATTTTACGTATTCTTCTAAAAAATGCAATTCTGTCCTCGGCAAACGTAATAACACTTTACTGAGCGATTTCTACTTCGACGGGACTGGAAAATGACGTGATAAAAACAATTTTTAGTTATTTTATAATTTGCTGTGTGGAACAAAGTCTATGCCCGTGTCCAATTAAATTATTGAAAAAAAATTGTGCTGTTGACAATGTCAATTCTATACTACATATTCTCACATAACTGACAATTTGACATTCGATCGTGTATTTTAGGAGTGACTATAATTACAAATTGAAAACAAGAAATACTATTTAATTCTAGCCCAACAGGTGCATGCATATTTGGTAAGAGTATCACGCTCAATATTACAAACATGATGTACCGTGTAAAAAAATACATTGCTCAAGAAGACGACATACCATTACCAAATTGCATGTATTATTTGAAAAGAATTAATAATTTCGAAGATGCTGACGAAGCTTTTAGAACAGACAGTTTTGATATTAATATCGGTAACCAGGTTATGAAGTTTCTTAAGGTTTATTTTTTATCTTAATCATTTATATGCTCCTCAGGCCAACTTCCGCCAAACATTATTATTATTTTAGGTTAGGGGCTCTGGTAGATTAGGTAAGTCACCGGAGCCTCATTTTACTGTTGTGATCGCCACTGTTAAAACTATACTTATCACAGAAGACTACCTTGAAATGTACTGCATTTCCTACTTTACCTTATTTCCCCAATGTATATACGTGTTTCGGTAGTGAGTGATATATGCCAGAGCCCATTCCTATCCTATCACTCCTCATTTTAACAACCTTCTCTAATTCAATATATGCCAGAGCGCATTCCTATCCTATCACTCCCCATTTTCACAACTCTTCTCCCAATTCATTCCCTAACCTGTAAAAGTGGTTAGCGCATCCAGGGGTGTGCCTACATTTGTCATTCTGGACTGATGTTGGCATGTATCACAGATGTTTATGGATGACAGTATCCACTTACCATCAGGTGGATTGTATTATGCTCGTCTGAAAATAACCTCCATTTAACAAACCCTCATTTTAATGCTTATATGTTATTATGGTAACTAAGACTCATATAATATAAACTTCATAGTAAAAAAAAAACTATGAAACTGGATTTTGTTATAATTTATATTTGTTTCAGGCACCAAACATAAAAATGGCTGAACTTAAGGAAAAACAAGACCAATTGCTAAAAAAACTGCATATTCTTTATGAAAGAATTAAAACCATCACTTCTTACTCCTCTGGAAATAATCTACCAGATAAGAAGAATAGGCAATCAAATAAAAATGTAAGCTGCTAAAACAATCATTTACTTTTCTTATGCTGGAAGTGCACATTTGTGCTCTCATTTTTGTAGTTTGTCTGCCGGAGTGCACAAATGTGTTCTGGCACACAATTTTTTTTCTTTATGTAAACATTCAGAAATCGTAAAATAGGTCAATCAAACCAATCATGTGCCGGTACAACCAAACGAACAATACAAAAATGAGAGCGCTTTAAAGCGGTCAAGGCACAAGAGAATTTAAAGATATGGTGTTATCTACTAAGGTCCCTTTTTATGCATATGGACACTCACCCCACATGAGCAAGGCAGATCTGCACTTGTGAATTGCAAGAACTATAAGTTTGACATAGTATGTTTGTCTATCTGTCATGCAGTTTTTTGGTGGGAAGCATTTTTTTGAGTATACAACTTTAAGGTGCTAAGTAGTAGAACTAAAGGTATTGGTGTCAGTCACTGAAGTAATAATCCTGTGATAGTATTTTCTTTTTATATTCAGGATGGTATAATAGAATTCACTATTTTCGTGTAGTGGGGGGGGGGGGGGGGGGGGTTTAAATGTATAATTTAAGTTATTATGGAATGGCAAATTGAGGCTACTTGATGTTAAATGACCAATTAGTACACATGTCATTTCTAACACTGAAGGATTTTGATCCTTCTTTATCTTGTTTTGTCAATGATAGTTATTTATTAATTGTGACAGTTGTAAAGGTGAAACTGAAGAGACAATTATATTGAACATCATGTACAACATACTTTATAATTTTTGTGTGTGTTAACTGAATTCTTTTTCATAGTTTACTGGATTGCCTGAATACTATTGTAAAGAAAGAAAAAAAATACAACAGAAAATGGTTAATAACTTTGAATATGTGTCTAATGTGTTACAGATTCCAGCACCTGAAGAAATTGTTTTGGTCCTTAGCCCAGATAACCTACCTTGGTTTCTAAATATTATCTTGAAAGAATCTTTTGTTGCTGTAAATGTATCATGGCATATTCATTCTTCCGTACCTAATGAAAAAATGCCAGAAATAAAGGCCTTTGTCAAGAATTTAAAAAGTACTATGAATAATTTAAATGTAAACTTGAAGCTGATATTTAAATGTGGTAAGTACTGGACTTAGGCATCTTGTCCACGGTGACGTGTTTAGATCCGGTGAAATCATCGGGATTACGTGAGAACAATGGTGGTGTACTAGTTTATATGTACCTTTGTCCACACAATGGAACGACATAACATAATTCTCGTAGTCGCCGGACTGATAGATCTAGCTCCGTCACGCGGTCATCAACGACAATCTACCGGGGTGTGTCTACGACGACGACGTGCGTCGTAATAGTGGCCGACTCACTACATCAAATTCCCTACGAATTCACCATAATAAACACTACGTCTGTACGACACAATCGAAACAGTTCTACTAGGCCGCACTTGACTTTGTCTGCTGATGTTGATAATAACTAGGTAGTTTGTATACTTAAGAGCTTACTATTATATAATTTGTATATTTTTCAGTTTCAGCTGATAGTGAATTGAAGTTATCATCACTGGGTGTACCAATAGTGGGTAATGTGAACATATTGCGTTACCTGTCTTTTGTCTACCCATCTATTGTCTACTATGAATATGAAGATTATAATGTGGACTATATATTAGATCTCTGCCACCAGTTGGAAAGAACCTTGGACAAGGATAAGGAAGCACTGATAAAAAAAATATTCTTACAGTACAAAATATGGATTTACAAAAACCAATTTTCAATTGTAGATCTGGCGGTGTATAATGCAATTAAGCAATTGGGAAATGGCGTTAAATATGTTCCGAAAGATTGGTTTGAGAGGTGTGAAAAGATGCTTGTAGTTTGTAAAATATAATTTTTAAATCTTTCTTTAAATTTTTTTAATAGCATAGAATGTATAATACAAAATACCAATGTCGTAAGAGTTTTGTATGTAATAATTATAACATTTCAATTTAGTCTCCTAAATTCAACTGCAGAGCAATTCAGTCCTCAGCTTGATAAAAAACATTCTTATAAAATTAGTTTGTCTGAAGCAAGTTTATAATATTCTATTTCAATATATATAATGCTTGCTTTTGAAGCTGAAACAGATAATTATACAATTATCTTATGAATTTCACTTATCTGATGCTGAATTAGATTACTATAATTGAAACAAATCCAGGTTTCTGTATAAACTTCCATGAATTCTTGAGGTTTTATGTTGAGAATCATATCAAAATTAGGTACTTATTTACATAATAAATGAAACACAGTATATAACCATTACTTATGTATTGGTTGGTTTAAACAAAATTATTTTACCTCAATGTTGATAAAGTACACATTTGATTTATCCAATATTGTGTCTTGTAAACATTACCGAGGCAATGGCACCTGTTATTATAAATTAATCTACAGATATTCATGTGTAAACCTAGTAAAGTATATCAAATAAGTAAAATGTTTATAAATTGCAATCCAAAAAATAATTGTTTAAATTTGATCTGATGTAACATGCATCATGTTTTATGTTTATTTGTTATTATTATTGCTTATTTTTTATACTATCGTAATATGAAGATATTGACTACAAATATACTTATATTATTATAATAAAGCATTTTATTGAAAATTACAGTAGATCACAGTTATTTTTAAGAGTTGTGCCAAATTTAAGCTTGATTAATAAAATGCGGGCGCACGCACGCACGCGCGCAGCTAATTAATGGTTTTATATTTACATTAAAAACAAGAGTCTTTCTAAAACTATCAGTCAATTTGCTGTCCTTAATCACATAAAACATAATTTAAGAATCAGGTTATCTAAGTAGTGTTTACAAATAAAAGTACTAAATGTCTAACTAAATCAATACTGTTTACTTACTGTTAAGTAGCTGCAACATGCATTTGTACAAAATTGTATAGGTGTGATTTAATATTGTTATTTTATTCTAAGCAACCGATATTTGAATGTGAATAAATATTTTAATTGTTTTCATAGTTCCGAGAAATAAGTTTCGAAAAAGAATATTTTCCAATTCAGTTTTTATGTTGACATTCTGTGGAAAATAATTATTACAATATGACGGGGGGCAGAAAAACGGATACGTTTAAAAATACACTTAGAATAAAATATAACAATTATGATTATGTACTACTTTCATAACAATGGCAGCACCAAATAAATGTAACATGAGCCGCGACAAACCCTTATCAAAATGAATATAGATTATTTATTATTATTATTATGGCAAACTAAAATACGTGTATTGGATTTATACAGTATGTTAGGAGTGACATGTGGGTATTACACAATTATGTAGACCAGGGGTGTCCAACTTACAAAGCCTCAAGGGCCAAAATTATAACCTTGAACGTAGTTGCGGGCCATATAATAATACTTTAATTTAAACTTTAAATTAAATTATTATTATAAACTTTTAATTTTAAAGTATCAATAAGAACCTATGTAAGGTAAAGTTATTAATAAAACCAAAAGTAAATTATAAACCAGCATATTTGGTAAAAGTTTGTTTATATTAAATTATAAAATCTTTTTCAAAAGGAAGGCATTTCCAAGTAATTTTCTGATTTTTTTTGTCTCTTTCGGGGGCCGCACAAAACTGCATCGGGGGGCCGCATGCGGCCCGCGGGCCGCCAGTTGGACAACCCTGATGTAGACAAATACTTCATAATTTTACCTTTGTTACAATCTCTAGTAATAGATTGTGTTTAAAGGTCAATTTACAGCAGAGTATGAGATAATATTTGAAATACTGGAACGTTATAGATTATGATAAGGATATGCATTCTTGTAATACTATTCTAAATTGACTAATACAAAGATTCTTATTGTGGTCATGAAACACATTGCGGTTCAGTTCATTTTTAATTACAATATTTGTATGTTGCTGGAAAACGAATTCATATTATTCATGTCACGTTACACCACTTAATACTTCATGCGTAACTAGTGTATGCAGTGCACGAGTAATAATATAAAATGCTTCTTGTAAAAATAAACATTAATTCATCTATATATAAAATTAACGAGATCCCAAACTTTAAATAACAATATTTTAAAGTTTGCTACCAATAAAACTAACATTGGTCGCCACAGGATAGAAGTTTGAAACACTATAATCAAATAATTATATTGACCATAGATGAAACTACATTCATAAGTGTGAATTTGAGTCTAAATCGAATTATCTAATGTCCAGCTACCTCTCGTAAAGCATAGAAATTAAAGTTGATATGTACATTTTTAAATCAGATTAAAGCTGGAGATAGACGAGCGTAGTTTGAGTCGCGCTTAATTAAGTTATGATACATTGCAAACTAAATTGCGTTTCTCAGTCCGACTACGGCATACTATTAATTTACATAGTACTACTAATTAAATAATGCCGGTAGGCCATATGCGGTTTCAGTATAATTGAGTAAAAAAGAAACATCCTACACACTCGGTATTCATTACGTTACGCTGTAACCACTATGTTATATAGTCTCTCAGCGTTCGGCGAAGGTCGGAGATACGAACATTAATAATTAAGTAATTTGAGTACGGAAATCGACTTACTCTTAATATCGACATTTTTAAGCGTGCCGTACTTACACTCATAATTAGTTTCGGTCGACACAAATATCAATACGTTCATTCTTGTTTATCAAAGATATAACACGATAAACAGGATGGGACTTTTTGGAACTCAAGTAGCGATAGTTGAGTGTTTGATTGATGTAAAATTTGTGTATTATGGGATTTTGTGGTTTAATAGTGATAGTTTGTTAAACTTTAAAGTACCTAGTGCTTAATGTTTGTGATAATCAAATAAAAGCATATGACTGTATTATTCGTGTGCTTCCATGGAGTTCATCTCTGTGCTCTGTAAACCAACTATCATTTTAATGAGCGACTCCTGACTTGCTTCGACATTGATTGATTTTGAAGACTAGACATTGATAAAATAATTGTTTTAAATTGCTTTGACTTTAATTACGAAGAAAACTTGACACTGGCAGAATGTGCCGATTCCATCATCGCTATATATGAAAAGACAAACAGGATTCATGTTATTCAAAACTGGTAGGCGGGCGTCATTAGCGGTGGAACGCGCACACGCTCGTACTCGTGTACATATACGGTGTTACCGAACCTTTCCCGAATCCAATTTCCACATTTTTAAAATCTGAAACTGGATTCGGGAAAGGTTCGGGATACATCTATATATTGGTTGTATAATGGTCGCCACACAAGATCAGTTAAAACTGTCAGTTTCAACTGAACAGTTTAATGTTTCATTTACACGTTCGGGCGAGCGTCTTGGCGAGATACTTGCTTACACAAGCGCCTGTTCACACGTTCGGCGAGAACACAGTCGGTACTTTGTTGCCTAGAAATTATTGCTGCATCTGCGTTATTTGATGAATTTATACAACTATTACTATTATTTATATTGCGTCAGAAAAAAAAAATTAGAAAAATAACTACCGCGAGAGAGAATATAAACCAAAGCACGTTCACCATAAGCGAGAAAGAGTTAGAACCTCATCAACCTGTCAAAGGGAGGAGTCCGATTATTTAGAATATGTTGAGCTCATTTATTAGTTTACAAGGTAAATAACATAGTGAACTATAATGGCATCCTGTGCTGTTTATGATTGCAAAGTTACAAGATGTAACAATCAATAATAAAAACAGTTTTCACAGGTAATTATAAAATAGGACACTAAACTTTTCATATTTCCTTAAATTTAATTATGTTTTGCTAATTTAAGCAATTGCTATTAAAGAATATCTATAGTTCTATATATATTTATCATAATTTGAAACATTGAGTTATAAATAAGTGTTTTATAAATATGCTAAAATTACGCTGTTAACAAGAGTGCAAACATAAACCCTTAAAACTGTCTCTGTGTATAATTGCAGTAAATGCACTCTGAATGTGTTCGAACGTGTTGGAAACATCCTGTTTTTGATATTTAATCACGATACATTTTCATTATCAATATCCGTCTTCATCCTTTCATAGATTAAGAAATGTTCAACGGATTTTTTTTTTTCATTTTATGCTTGTGCATTTTGTGGAAGTGTTCTCTTTCATTAGTAATAATCACGAAAACAATTTCTTAAATTCTACTAATTGGGAATGTCTATGCGCGAGCAGTTAAACTCACTTAAACTTGGTCTGGAAACTTACACATTAGGTAATCAATAATATTTCATTTTTACCGTAACTAAGAATTGCTATTATTTGTTTTAGATTTCCAAACTAATCCAGTATCGCGTGAAAAATGGCAGCGTGCTATTTTTATCCCGACTTACTCATTATCGCGGAGCCGAAATAATTAATAGTAATTTTAATAAGTGAAATGATTTTAAGTTTTAAATTATAATTAAATACCTATACTTATTTTATTAAACAAATTATGATGAAGACCTTTCAATCTGTGACAGATCTTGTAGTTTACAGGGAATTCTAACAATTACCCAATACATGTATCTAATTTTAATTATTGCTAAATACTTATTTATTTACTCTTTATACACTACTGTACAGAGGCGGACTTAATGCCGTAAGGCATTCTCTATCAGTCGACTTATTAAATTATAATGAAAACCATTTTTAATCTCATTTATGTATTATATCCATTTTGTTATTGAAATTTATTATAAAAAATAAGTTATATTAATTTACTCTCGGACTATATACGAATGAAATATTTTCGAATGGGTCAAACTTTATTTCATTTTACTGGCCGAGTGAACTATTTTTAATTTTCACATAATGAACATTCAGCAATTCAGTTTTTAATGTATAATAAATTAATCATTTGTTTTATTTTTTCGTACCTAATAGCAATGTCATTTACCAATATCGAAGCTTCTGGCATATTTCATTTATGTATCCCATCCTTAAACAAACATGACAAATCACACACACTAGAATATGAGATTTTTGATATTGCAGTGACAGCTGACATTGTACGTCTATGGTTAAAATAGACCTATCTAACATGAAAAACTCTTCCGTTTTAACACAGTTTAACTGATCGTGTGTGGCGGCTATAAGAACGGAGATGAAACTGATAGGAGTCATCTATGTATCGCAGATTAAAATCAAGGTGGCCGAAAATGAGCTGTAATTTGATCGATTCAAACTATGCTCGTGTAACTAGTTTAATATCAATAAATAACTTGAATGGGCAGTGTACGTTACGTGGCCCTAGACCCACAAGAAGATTGTACAAAAATGTCATTGCACAATATTATTGAATCGCGTCTTGCATCCAAACGAGTTACAACAATACACTTCCTAAATGATCAGAAACATTACATAATTTGTAAAATTGCATAATATTTTAACGGGTCAAAAATAAAGTAAATAACCTCATGTCCCTAACTAATAATTGAATCCTAATTATGTTTATTATCGTTCAATATTTGATTATAAATTATTAATTCATTAATGAAAGGGCTTTCCGTACATAAGTGCTTAACTTTTCTTAACTTATTGCGACTACCTATATGTGTGATGTCGAACCCTCTGGGGGGGGTCCCGTCCCTCGGGTTCGTTTCTCAATCTAGGGGTCGCGGCAACATGTACAGGTCGCAGTTAGTCACGAAAAATCAAGCATGTACATAAGTACATTTAAAAAAAACCTTTTGTTAATTAATGAGTTATGATGAAATGTAAACGGCAAGAAACATAATTAGGATCTAATATGGGGGTCCTGGTGTTATTTACTATATTTATGGGGTTGCGAGAGAAACGATGGTCTAGGGGCCGTGTTACATATGCACAGCGCTGTCGCGGGGCGGCGCCGCGGCGGGCTCGTGTCATACGAACGAGGAGAAGCCCGGCAGCGGCGCCCGCGAGCGCGCCATGTTGTTCATCACGATTTGGCCGCCGTTTAGGCTCACCACGGCGCTGCCCTCCGGCTCAGAGTCCGTGTAGCTCGAGTAGTTGCGCACGGGCCGCTGCCGCTTCCACGACTGACGGAGCGTGTCGTTCACGTTCGCGTAGTGATTCACGAACGAGTGCGGTTCGGAGCGCACGCTCTCGTTCTCGCTCTCCGAATTCTGTATTCAAAAGGATATCTTGTATACTCTGTTCCAATTCAATTTGTCAAAAACGTTAATAAGCATGGCGGCATGAGGTAACTGACACAGTCATTGGTGAGATAATAATTGTTTACATATCCATAATTTGATACATCGACTGCATGTTTGCTCTAGATTTAAATGTAAATGTTGAGATATTTCTTCAATTTAAGGGCGTGGTGACCTCAGGCCGCAATGTTTGTTTACACTTTGGACAAATTGGATTGGAACGAAATATATCGGATTTCTATTAGCACGCGGCGAGAATTTGACGCGAAAAAGAATTCGTTGCAGACTGTCCCATTCGCAAAACGTCAGAGACGCATTCTCAGAAAGTTCCATTAGAAGATTGTCGGACTCATGAGATAATTGCTTTGTTCTAGTTTGAATTGATTTGATATTTTAATTCTTGTCTAGATTATAAAATAAATGTTTAAATTATTGTTTTCTATTACTACTAAACAATTCAAATAGCCAGAACAAAGGAATTAATCGTCTACGAATGGGTCTGGTAATAGGACTTGCCGGGAATGGGACGTTCAGGACTTTCTAAAGGACATTTTGCGCCAAATAGCATTCAAAAAATTAGATTCTGATTATAATGAAATACCTTTTGTGGTATTTTTACTGCACTTTACAACTGACAACAATATGCGAGTAACTCCGAGAAAGTCGTTGTTGCACACACGCAAGTCAAATTGGCGAAACCAAGAAAAGCAAAATCGCCCCCTTTTGCTTTTGTTTGTTTTAAAAGAGAGTCCATTTTCAAAACAAAGCCGTTTTATGTGTGAATTGTAATTAAAAATAGTGATCGAATGAATCTACGCTAAATGGAATCTTTACATCTAAAATTAAATATTATTAAATTATTATTGTTATAATTTCTAATAAATTACAAATAAAGACGGGGTAGAATTGGTATGTAGGAATTAAAAATAAAGACGGGGTAGAATTGGTGGGTAGGAATTAAAAATGAAGACGGTAGAATTGGTGTGTAGGAATAAAAAATGAAGACAGGGTAGAATTGGTATAGGAATTAAAAATGAAGTCAGGGTAGAATTGGTGTGTAGGAATTAAAAATAAAGACGGGGTAGAATTGGTGTAGGAATTAAAAATGAAGACGGGGTAGAATTGGTGTGTAGGAATTAAAAATGAAGACAGGGTAGAATCGGTGTGTAGGAATTAAAAATAAAGACGGGGTAGAATTGGTGTAGGAGGAATTAAAAATGAAGACAGGGTAGAATCGGTGTGTAGGAATTAAAAATAAAGACGGGGTAGAATTGGTGTAGGAGGAATTAAAAATGAAGACAGGGTAGAATTGGTGTGTATGAATTAAACATAAAGACGGGGTAGAATGGGTGTGTAGGAATTAAAAATGAAGACAGGGTAGAATTGGTGTGTAGGAATTAAAAATGAAGACGGGGTAGAATTGGTGTAGGAAATAAAAATGAAGACGGGGTAGAATTGGTGTAGGAAATAAAAATGAAGACAGGGTAGAATTGGTGTGTAGGAATTAAAAATGAAGACGGGGTAGAATTGGTGTAGGAAATAAAAATGAAGACAGGGTAGAATCGGTGTGTAGGAATTAAAAATAAAGACGGGGTAGAATTGGTGTAGGAGGAATTAAAAATGAAGACAGGGTAGAATTGGTGTGTATGAATTAAACATAAAGACGGGGTAGAATTGGTGTGTAGGAATTAAAAATGAAGACGGGGTAGAATTGGTGTAGGAAATAAAAATGAAGACGGGGTAGAATTGGTGTGTAGGTATTAAAAATGAAGACAGGGTAGAATCGATGTGTAGGAATTAAAAATGAAGTCAGGGTAGAATTGGTGTGTAGGGAATTTTACGTACCTATGTAATTATTTTACAATAAAACAAAAATAACATTGAGGTGTAAAGAATTCTGATAATAATATTTACACTGTGAACATAAAGATAAACTCCTACAGATTTTAACGAATTTTGCGAACCTACAAGTGCTATTAGGGATGAAAGCGTGACGAAAATAATAATTCAGCGGTAGCCAGATTTCAGGAATATTTACCGTCACGGAATCCGATCGGAGGTGGTGGGGAAAAAATAAGTTGCGTATTTAATCGGAGCACGGGTATAGACAGTTTAGACGACGCTAATTTTGATGGTGATCACCTGTGAATCTGAGGAGCTCATCTCGGAGGGTTTTTCTGTGAGTGAGGAGTCATCGGGGTTCTCGTCGTAGGCGCGTAGAGACTCCTCGTCGCTGTGGTAGGCGACGGAGGCGGGTGAGGGCCGGGGCGGGGACTTGGCAAGGGCTGGCGGGGGTTTGCGCCGTAGTGTGCCCGTGCCCCCCGCGCTGGCAACGGAGTTCTGTCGCGACCGGTATAGGTCCAGGGCCAGCGAGCCGCGCTCGTCCGTCTCGCCGGCCAACGACTCCTCCAGGGTCTTCTGTGCCTCTTCTGTCAATAACACACAATTGAACGAGTTTTGGATTAGTGATGATTTTTTAAAGGAGACTCGATAAATTTATAATTATTGAGATATATAAACAGGTTTATCCTTTATGGAAGTATTATATTTTCTGTGTGGCCTAAAATTGCTTAAATACATTTTGATTGTTATATTGATTCTGCAGAAATCTATTGTTTTCTTATATTTCCTACATTAACTGAAACGCTTCTCACATACATTACCCAAAAGACCTGAATTTCTTTGACTATCGCGGCGTTGTGCACTCGGAATTCTTGCCGGAAGGCCAAACGGTAAATAAAGAATATTATTTGAGCATTATGCGGCGTTTAAGAGAGCAAATTCGACGAAAAAGGCCATATTTGTGGAAAGAAAATTCTTGGATAAAAGACGATAATGCGCCTTCGCACAAGGCCTTCATTGTGAACGAATTTTTGACCAAAAAAATGGCTCCAGCCGACTTCTTTCTTTTTCCTAAACTCAAATTACCACTTCGTGGCACCCGTTTTCATTCGGTAGAAGACATAAAGGAGAATTCGCGGCGAGAACTGAACTAAATTCCGGAAAAAGCGCTTAAAAAATGTTTTGATGATTGGATTATTCGTTGGCGTAGGTGTATCGTTTCTGAAGGAGCATACTTTGAAGGTGATAAAATAAATTTGGATGAATAACTAACATTTTGTGTATTATTGATCTTTTCCCGGTACTTTCTTGACAGAGTAGTATAATATATAATTTTTTGGTAAGGCAGTTTGGTAACACCTCGACTGCGGTCTGAATCAATTTAAATTTTTAAACTGCAAACCTACAGACATGTCCGGCTGCGACCGCTATTGCACGAAACAGGGGCCTATAAAGTATGATTGCGGATTCCTGGTCTAGCTTATCAGCTACAATGTGATTTGCTGCCTTTTAATCCAAAAAATAAAAAAAATACTTGCTGTTCAAATCTAACCTTAGGTGTGTATGAACTGTTTAAAGTGTGGTTTCATGTGACCTGTTTGTACAATTATTTTAGTTTTAAATTTTACGTAAATATTTTGCAAATATGTTTAGCGATAAGGAATCTAAACTGCAACTTTACTACTTTTGTATTTCATGTCACTTATCTAACAATAAAATATTGCAATGTTTATTATTAGATACGTGGCAATGACTTACTTTTATATTTGTAGCTCTTGCTCTTCACGCAGAGGATCGCGATGACCATTATGATGATGATGATGGAGGCGGCCGCCAGGGCTACCATGAACCAGGTGCGCCGGTAGAAGGGCCGGTATTGCAGGTAGCCGTACTCCAGGTATAACTTGGAAGGTGTCACTACTACTTTGTCGCTGTAAGTCGGGTTACTGATCCCATACGTGTTGTACGCTATCACTCGGAACGAGTACGCGGTCGACGGCAACAGACTTTGGTACGATATCGTGAATTCTTCTAGCATACCGTTGTTAGTTCTCGTTATCGTCTCCCATCTAGTATCATCTGAAAACAAAATCATTTAAAAATCCCAAAGGCTGATATTGATTACAGAAAATAAATAATAACAAAGAAATAATAATCACTATAATAATCTAATAATAACATTATAAAGTGTACGTTACACTTAAGTGTCTAGATCCAAAAGGCATGGTGTGTAAATTCAAAACTGTGCAATTGTCGTGCAATGGAGTATCTACAATGGAAACTGCTGTGCGAATTAAAAACCCCGTAACAAGCACCCTTTACAAATAAAAATAAATAGTATTTTCAAATTTTTGTCCTAATCGCATATGAATATGAAATGGAAATATTTGAATTGTGACATAAGTTTAATTTAACTTTGAACGGTAAACACAAATATGTTTTTGAAATCTTTTTGAATATTTAGTTCAGTGCATTTACTGGGTTTTTAAATTGCGTAACTAAGTTGTTTTAAATGATCTCGAAACTCACACTGCCACGTTTCCTTGGCTGCGATAAAATAAAGACAACAAAACAAATACAATATTACAAATCACAGTTCTGAAATACATATTATATAATTTCTATTCAGCTCTTTCTTTCAAAAGACGAATGTATTATTTAACGATCTTAGATTATACCTTTGTACAATATGAATTGCCTTTTGTACATCTTTTCTTTTTCTTCCTTTTTTTATTTCATGTTGTGTGTACAGTACAATAAATTATTAAATAGATAAATGAATAACTTTATTCTTAAAAAAACTAGGAGTTATACTCCGGTTATTATAGCATGATCTCTGACAGCTGACAGTTGAAAAAACCACACTGATGAGACTTTGTTAACCGATGTTTTTAAATTATTGATTATAACTATGAAATACAAAAGTAAGGAAGTTAACTTTTCTATTCAATTTATTATTAAAATACAACCAAAATATAAACTAAAACGATAACGTTAGAAGTCAGCAAATATAAATATGTATAATAATTTACATGATTATTTATTTAACTATAATAAGACGGGATCAAAGCATCAAAATAAAAACCGGACTTTTTTAATTTAAATACAAAATTTTAATAAAATAATATATAATAATTAATATAATACTATATGTAATATTAATTACATTACTTTAAATAATCGATCAATAACAATCTTTGTTATTGATCTTTGAATAATATTTGTAATAAAGTTAAAATATACATTACAAGAACAATAAACACTTGACATTTGATTATTACAATTTTGTGACTCAGTATGTCATAAAATATTTTGCGTGAAATAGACAACGCCTCAATCTGTCAGAGTTCATGCCATAATAACCGGATTGACTATACACGGAATTATACAACGGGAATATATTTTATTCTTCGTGATAATGGCAGATCATAATAAACCACAAACCTTTCGTATTAATTTCATGTACCTACACGTATTGTACCAGTTGTAAATGAAATATAGTAAATACTTTCTAATTACGACTGTTAATATATTTCTTCAATTATACATAAGAGGAATCATCCCGACTATATGAATCTCCAACGCGACTGGCGCGCGCGTCACTTAATAACGCCTCGACAACGACACCACGCCATCGACTCCCTTTTGGAAAGGGGATCATAGTAAAGAATGATAGTTTCATCCCCAGTAATAATTGTCTCCAAAAAATCCGTTTCACTGAACACGCTACTCGTTCACTTCGCCGCACACTTGAATGAAGGTATGGCTGGCACCCACCTCGCATTAACTTTATTCATATGAAGATGTTCATGAAGAATCCTAAGGACTGTAGTTTTTGAAAGCTCTGTCCTTGCTGCTATTTCTTTCCATCAGATCTTCTTCCATTAATTTGATGTTATTTGGAGGGAGTGCCTCAACGGGTCGAATGGAGCAAGGATGGTCGTCGATTTGACGCTGGTCCTAAACGAAACTGCTTACACCAATCTTTGACGGTGAAAAATGATGGAGAAGTATGCCCGCAGACATTATCCAAGCTTTGTTTAATATCGGTCGGGCTAACACCTTCCTTTGTAAGGAATTTAATCACGGAACGATATTCCAGTTTAAACATTTTAAAGGTTTTGCGACTTCCTGTTGTTCTAAGAGTCGAGGTATCAAAACTAACGAGGCCAAAGAATTCACAAAGAAATATGTCAGGCCAGAAATTTTAGGACCTCACTGGTAAACGTTATGTATAATAATAACTAAGGTAACAAAAATAACTTATGTACCAAATAAGTTATGGTGAATAAAGGCAACCAATTCAGCACGTGGGTTGTAAATGATTACGTTTCTTTTC
Source organism: Sesia bembeciformis (assembly GCA_943735995.1). Taxonomy (NCBI): domain Eukaryota; kingdom Metazoa; phylum Arthropoda; class Insecta; order Lepidoptera; family Sesiidae; genus Sesia; species Sesia bembeciformis. Next base: position 10,188,060 of record OX031028.1, read on the forward strand.
ATGAACGATGTCAGCCTCAGAAAAATACCTGTTGAGGTAGGTATATTATACTGCTGCAAGCAGATAGATGATCTTGGGAAATTTTGTCAAAACGGGTTACTGTTTAGTGTTAGCTGACAACCTTGGTGGTCAGTATCATCATTTCGATCAATTCGAATAGTTTTCTAATAATAGTCTAACTCGTGTGCGGTAGTATATTTTTTATCTTTTTTTGTAATAGCGATCCCGATTATGCGGAGTAAGCTGAATATCCGGTGGCGTCGGGCGTGAGCAGCGGGTTGCGTGGAGCAAGCGGCGGGTCGCTGATCATAACCGCACGCACGCTGAAACGGTACACAGCCTTCTCCTCTAGATCACCGACCGCTAGACGACGCTCCCATACTAACTATTCCTACTTTAAAATTACACCACGCCGCATCTCTGTGGATACCAGTTAGTACCCCTGATACGCACCTTTCTTCCTAGCCTCAATATAGTACCCGATGAGCGGTCCGCGACCCGACGCCGCGTTGACCCAGCGCAGGTGTAGGGCGGCGACGTCGGGCGTGAGGAGCAGGTCGCGCGGCGCGGCCGGTGAGCCGGGCTGCGGACCTGTGCGCGCGCGCGCCTCGCCCGCCGGGCCCGCGCCGATTGTCACCGCGCGCACGCTGAAACGATACTCGGCCTCTTCCTCTAGGCCCCCAACTGCTAGCCGACGTTCCGATACTTTCTGCTTCACCTGCTTGCTGAAACCTGAACGCAGACATATGTGATATACGAGATATATTCTGAATCAACTAACACAATATATTTTTATTGGTGAAAGTGGCAGACGGACATGCGGTCCACGTGATGGTAAGTGACTACCGCCGCCCATGGACACCTGCTACACCAGACGGGGTATATGCGGGTGCGTTGTCGGCCTTGTGGAGCCGGCCGGCTCTATTTCTTTTAAATAGGTATATATTATTTAAAAAAACAAAACAATTTTTTTGCAAAAAAAAATGTTTTAAAATTTTCATGTCAATGAACTCAAATTCGTGGACAGAATTTGACTAGTATTCAGATTTTGACCTATTATCAGACTAATTATTAAACAAAATTAAAATTATTTCTTTTACAGGTTTCTTTTATTAAAACCCTCACAAGTCAAAATTGACGATTTTATATGTTTTTTTATATTACATACAGCAATCGGAATAAATGCTTCTAATATATTTTTATACATAATAATCATATATAATAAATCACATTGTATTATATAGCAAGAAACTAAAGTTTACCCCCTTCAACTACTAAAAACATATATTACGTGCGTATATTTATGAAATTAAACCAAAACTGCACTGATTTTCTGTTTTATCTAGTGGTTGAATGGTAGATAATGCCCCAAAAGTCCGCCTTTTGTACTTGTCAAATGCTTGTGCAATGAAGCTTAAATAAATAAATAATAAAAAAGAGTACTCACGCTCGTCCTGCTCGATGGTCTCGTACGTGACGAGGTAGGAGTGCACGAGCCCGTTGCGGCGGTGGGGCGCCTCCCAGGAGACGACGAGGCTGTTCATGGTGATGTCCGTGAAGCTGATGTTGCGCGGCGCCGACGGCAGCCCCTGGTGCGTGCGCACGAGGATTGCACCAGAGCGCGGCCCGTCGCCGGCCGGGTTGAACGCTAGCACCTGGAACATCACAATTGTAATTAAGGACTTATTATAAAAATTGTATATTGTGCGTTTTGTGGTTTAATAGTGATAGTTTAAAACTTCAAAGTGTTATTTGTGCGTAATGTTTGTGATAATCAAATAAAAGCATAGGATTGCGTTTTTCGTATGCTGCCAAGGAGTCCATCTCTGTACTCAGTAAACCTAGTTATTTTACTGAGCGACTCTTGATATAGTTCGACGGGACTGTACATTGACATGGTACGTTTTAGACATTGAAGTTGTTAATTACGAAGAAAACTTGACACTGGCACAATGCGTTAATTGCGCTATTGGACCGAGAGATATTTTTTACTAGGTCCACGTCCTCATGGGCTACTTTTCTCCTACTTCCTAATTGTTACTTTTCTCGATATATGTTGTATTGCCTAGGTATGTCTACACTCGTGCGCTATGGGTGTGCGCTGTGGCTCCTGTGACATATGCTCGTAGCGGAAGCGCGAATGCAATAGCGCACGTCGAGGACCCCAAATCGAGACTTTATCTAAAGCATCTTCGAACACGTTGACCATCTTCCACTTCGACCCGAGGGATGTTGGTGCGGCCCCCGTACGAGCATCCCCAGTGCACTCATCTGCACTCATCCACATAGCAAAGTATGTACCCAATTTGCAACAGATCGTTGATATGCGAAAGGAACAGAGTTGGGGATAGCACGGAGCCTTGCGGAACGCTAGCATTAATTAATAGGCATGGTGTCAGAGCAGCTTTTTTATTGCTGAAAACAAATAATCTTAAATTTTAATATATTTATTAATTTTCACCATCTTAAACACGTAAAAAACGAACACACCACCTAAATCCAAACAAACGTAATATAAAAGCGCGGGAAGACAATAAAGCAGGCGACCCGCGCGTGGCTCCGCCCGGTCGGCGAGCACACGGCTGAATTCATTTGTTATTTGTTATTTTTTTCATATCTTTTTGTTTTAGTTTAATTTCTGATGGAAAAATATGACAAGAAATAATTAGAACTTGTACTTCACCTTGTACAAGTATATTGAACAAAGGCGGACTTGATGCCTAAAGGCATTCACTTCCAGTAGACCGTTTTCGGTCAAGATAAGATTTCGGAGGTAAAATACCGTTATCTTGTGCATAAAGAATGTATGACCTTAAACCGGCACGTTGGCTAAGCGGGTTAGCGAGTTCACTCTTTTAGAGATGGTGCAGTTCCTCGGGGCTTGTGGTAGCGGCTTTGTTAGCTCTTTACGACACCTTGTCGCATTTTACGACACCCATGGGAATAGATAGGATAGTCCTATTCTGAAGCCCGCCGACACCACATAGCTAACAATAAGTGTAAAATTTTTCGTCACAGAGTGGAAAGGGCCATATATGGTGGTTCTCCATCAATATACCTGTATCCGGTACTGCGTGAACTTGTCGAGGAAGACGAGTGAATGCGAAGTGGCAGTGGCAGGCACCACTTCGATTTCCTCCTCCGCGCGCCGCCCCGCCTCTTGCTCCTCGGGGGACTCTGTCATCAGGTAGAAGATCTGCAAACAGAATAAGATCTCATCTCAGAGTACACGTTACAATAATAACCCAACAACCAGACGTTCGGGAAGCATTGTCATGAATAATTTCTGTCATGTTAGAATAAATAACTGGCAGTGGGCAGGCCATATATGCTGCAGGACTAATAAATCGATGGAGGAGAACAGTCCTTGAATGGAGACATGTACGGGAAAACGTAGCGCGGGACGCTCTCCAGCTACGTCGACTAGCGATTTGAAGAAAGTCGCCGGTAGTGAGTGGATGTAAAGAGCTGACTACCGTATGAGATGACGGTCCTTGGGAAAGGCCTATTCCCAGCAAAGGAAGAATAAACTGCTCGGGTTATTCAGAAATTAGGATTCCTGAGTTTTTAAATTCAGTAAATTTTATTTTTTTGATTTAGAAAGTAAGCAATTTTTGAAGAAAATTTGTGTCAAAGAAAATTATATCTTTGGTTAGAGAAAGGGTATAGCAAAAATCAGGGAACGGACTTTAAATATTGAATAGAGGGAAATTTATTTTATTTAAAAAATAAGATAAATTACATTTACACATTCTTTACTTTTATAATAAAAATATATATATAATTTTCTCACAAAATTAATAGTTTACTCTGCCTTGCCTAGTTGATGTTTTCACAAAGCCTCAAAACCAAAATAGTCCAAATAGGGCCAAATCTGAATACTTCTAAACTTGCTGCCGTGGCCGTTGTAGACGTTTTTAAAACTTTCAACCTTTCCAAAGTGACTATTGGTGATAAAACCTTTTGAGAAGGTACCTTGTATCCGTACCGTCCATTATATCGATTCTGCTGCGCGAGCGGCTTCCAGTCCAACGCCACCTCAGTGGGTGAGAGCGGTTCAGCCTTGACTTATCAGGGCGAACGTTTTAACTATTAGTCTACCTATACCGTAATTTCTATCGATGTTCGCGAATTGATACATTTGTTTATATACTTATGTAACGATTTGTAATTCTGTCACGTAATTTACTTACTTATTATGTCTGTTCATGTTATAAATATTTAGATTGTCGATTGGAGGCGTCCGTGACGTACAAACTCAAGCCCTGGCTGAAAATCAGCATTATGGTCTGCTGTAGGTGGCAACATTATGCTGAGTCAGGGATCTTTTCCGTATCCACTGCATTTTACTTATAGACTATTTTCACTGTATTCTATTCTACCTTGTATCCTAGCAGGTCGCCATTCTGCTGTGCAAGGGCAGGCGGCTTCCAGGTCAACGCCACCTCAGTGGGTGAGAGTGGTTCAGCGGTGACTTGTCCGGGCGGCGCCGTGGGTACGGCCTCGCCGACCCACACTACGGCCGGGGTGCCTCCGGGTCCGGTGCCTTGCGAGTTCACCGCGCACACGCTGATCTCATAGTTGCGATCTACTGCTAGATCGCTTAGCACCACTTCCTCGCTCTGAAACATGAGCATTATAATTCAATGTAGTAGTGCAATAAAGATACAACCCGCGCCATAACAGAGTGTAAGTCTCGTCAAGAATCGTTACAGTTTAAAAGAGTTTTTACTCTTGCCACAAGCTCTTAAGTCAAAATTGCTCAGACAAATAAATCCAGATACAAAACCATGCCTGTGAAACAGGCGCTACGGGTAAGTTATAAAGAAGATCAGAATTTAACGGTTTTCGAATGAAAGGTCTTTGAAGCAGTGAAAGAGTATTCCATCGAATGTTGTATCCGAATGAATTACGAACAAATGACCTAGATTCGGAATGACACGATTATAAAGCACAGTGATTGAGATAGGCATGTGGAGAGAATGCCTGAGGTATGGGGAGCAATAATAAAATTGATTTCACAGCTAAGAGCACTGTCAGAGTCACGCGATCAAAAAGGACGACAAAATGGATTTCACAGCTAAGACAATCAAGGGCAGACTGAAGGAAACAGGACAGAAAACAACTTGGAAAAGAGAGGCAAAGAATTGGACAAAGTGGAAGATGGAAAAATAACACCGAAGGAACTAAATTAACTCTCATGAAGCACACGGTGGTGTTGATGGTAATGTGTGTGGAATTTGTCCGCTGACCTTGATCCCGGGCACCTCATGCTTCATGGTTTGGTGCAGTGGCGTGGGGAAGTCGGTGAGCGGCTGGTAGAAGACGCGGTAGCCGCCCGTGTGCGTGTCGCCGCTCCAGTGTTGCTCGCCCAGCGGCGTCCACTGCACGCGCACACTGCTTGGTGTGATCGGCACCACGTGCAAGTTCTCCACCGCTTTACTCGGCGCTATGGAACGTCATGTTATTATTATACAACGTGTCACTGAAATAACGCAAAAAAGTTGAAAAATAGGCTGTTCAGTGTCGTGAGTAGAATCGATTATACCGGTTTTTATAATAGGTTTCTTTTCATGATTCATAATATAATTGTAGTATGTATATATTGTACGAGCGTCGGCTGAGCGGCGATCTCGCGCCTGCGAGGCGCCCGCTCTAGCTTTACAAGTTTGTAACTTTTTAATTTATTCCCTAAAATAATTATATTTTTCGATAGAATGGTTTTATATATTTCAAATTAGTTGACGTGTTTTAGGTTTTGCGTTTTTTCAGTGACACTATATTATATAATGGGCGAGCGGTCAGCAGCTGGTGTGCGTATATCTTGTGCTGGTGTATGTATTATATGTATGCATAGATTTTGCTCCGACAACCATTAATATATAGTCTCAATTTAAAAATTCCTACCGTTGAGAATCCAGCACTTCTTGTGGCAATCACGTTGCTCAGTTCTTTATATTCGCTTTATTACATGTAATTACGCTTTCCATACGATATAATAAAAGAAATACCACGTGCAAGTGCACCATCGCTTTACTGAGCGCGCGGAATGACACATTAGGACTTCCGATACGAATGAGTGGACAGTCTGAATTTTTTTCCTTTATTTTCGGAACAAATAAATTTACCAAAAAGACTCTTAAACGAATGAAATATTTAACAATTATACCTATTGTAACAGCAGAGTGAACAATGTATTTGCAGTATTTAATTATACTTGAATATCCACCAATTCGCATTAGATCCGCGTGGTGAATAATGGTCTGAAACCTCCTAGGTCCATTTTGGTCATCAATTTGAGAACACATACTGGATATGTTATACAAGCACTCTAGGGGAGGCACATTCGAGCCCAATAGTGTTCTATGTTCATTAGCTCTAGAATTCTTTAATTCATATGTGTTTTCAAAATGGAACATTCTTATTAAGTAGGACTTAGTTTCAAATGTGACTTTATAATGAACCTCCCTCATCTGCTTCAATAATTCATTTTAACAATATTACACAAAAATGTTGACTATCAATACTAATTATGCAAAATCAATTTCCAAATACCAGCAGGCAGCGTGCGGACGGTCTCTGTAGCGTTGCTGTACCGACTGGGGCCGATGTCGTTCGTCGCCCGGATTCTGAACTGATACGCCGTATACGGCTTTAGCCCTTCAGCCGTGTAGGACGTGGCGAAGGGGTCCACTCGCTCGGGTATTGTCTGCCAAATGCCGCCCTCTTCCTTCTGCTGCACTGTATAATATCTGTGAAGGTATTTTTATCAGTATCAAGGGTGTAGAAATTGTATTAAAAGTTCTAGTTTTAATAATAGAAAATTAGCAGAAAGGTTTGAACACAACCGTAGATAAGGAAAGTGATAAATAGAAACACAGTAATGTAGAATATCATATTCTGAATATGTCCCAGAGAGGGCATGAAAGCATAATGTCCATTTCATTTCCTTCGGCCTTAAGTTAATTAATTGGTTGTCACATTCATCTCATCACAATAGGTGTAAATAGGGTGCATTTACCTAAGCGGTGCGTATCCATCGCTGCCGGGAGTCCACGAGAAGGTGATATGGTGCGGCTGTAGTAGTGAGCGCGAGACATGTGGGCGCGCGGGTGGTGCGGGCGCGGCGCGGTTGCCGGTGGTGAGCACGAGCGCGCGCGCCACCGCGCCCCACCCAAGACGCGTCTGCGCCGTCACAGAGAACAGGTAGTACCGCTCCGACAATAGCTCCGTTGCCCTGACGACGTTACAACATTACCCTATATTATGTACGCTTCCAAGCAAAAAGATTCATAATCTGCCTATTAATGGGCAGAATATGAAAGTAAAAGAGTTGCCTGAAGATATAACTTTCAGAACAAACAGAAAATAAAATTTATAAGTCCGCCTCTGAACAATATAACATACCTAAGTGCAAAACGAGTAAATAAATAAATAAAATGTATGTTTCACATGATCACAATGATCGTTAAAAGGTTTCACAACTTCAATCAGTAGTACTGTAATGTTATAAATTCCCAATTTGGTTCTTATAAGACCGCATTGATAATTAGTTGTAGCCTTCTAAGCATCATTGGACAGATCATGAAACTAGACACTATTCATAAAATACATTACAGTGAGGACTTTTCTAGAAGAAATGTATTTATGTTAGTTGAGAAAACCAACTTTAGAGAACAACGAATTTAAAAGTAAAGAAATCGATTGTAATGCGCTTGGGGAATGTCCCCTGTAGTGTTTGTTATAGAATTTAGATACCTATATTCATTAACTATTGCAAGATTCTCAATTAATTAAACAACACGTTTCCTTTCAATCAGTGTTTCCTATAATTTTATATCCTTTAATGTCAATTTTCTTTGGAATGTTTCATCCTTTAATTTAGAATTTGTTTTTCAAAAACTATATTAAATCTTGGAAAGCATGTAGAATGAAAGAAAAATAGCACAAAAAATATACTGTTAATATTTTTGATACTATTATAAAAGAAAATGTGATTTGATACATCAAAAACGTAGCGCAATGTAATAAATGCTCAATAATAAGTCGTATTATAGCTAAAATATGTATGAAGTTAAAAAAAAACAGTTATTTCTCTACAACAGAAATAAAAAATGGTTAGAACATTTGATAAATATTTACTCACAAATTCTATGTTAAGATTTTTGCAAGCGTAAAGACGACAACAGTTTACATTGAATCAAAGTGGAAGGCTATAAAGCTATTTTAGTCACCTGAACGTTCTGTCGGAAGGCAAGAACTCCCTGGAGAACATGTGTTGTGTAGTGCTGTTGAGGTGATAGGTGACTTTGTATGCGAGGATCTCGCCGTTAGGATCTTCCGGCACGTCCCAAATTATGCGCGCCGTCGTGAATGTCACGTCCGGGAAGGAAACATTAGACGGCGGCCCGGGGGCTGTTTGAGGGGAAAACATATTTATGATGGCTATGAACAATTATGAATAATCGATTAGTTACAATTTAAAAAAAAATCAATACGATAATTTGAATAGTTTGGTTGGTAGTAGTTTCACTGTTCTGGAATTTGGTATAGGTTTTTTATAACTTATTCGACAAATAGAGTTGGAAGCAAATATTAATTTAAAATAATATTCTAGTTTAATTAAAAATGAGATAGATACGAGTTTTAGAATATATGAGAAACATGCGAGTTCTCAAATATTCTCAAGCTCAATGAGGTGGAGATGTAGCGACAAGAGGATGGTTATATCGTGAATGATACCAAGAATTATCTTGCAGTCTCTCACCATGTTGCTTATAAGTACTTATAGATATTTTGATGTTATTTAATTTATAATCTTATGTTAAGTAACAATTTATTTTCAAAAAATAGTAGATTCCTAATTATAGTGATATATTTATTTATTTATATATTTTACTGTAAACACAAAACAATATTAAATGAGAAAAGATGTACAAAAGGAAGGCTTATCCCCTGTGCTGTGGCGACCTCTTCCAGAAGACCCGCGAAGAAGAGACATTGTTCGGAACAGAACAGGCATGCGTTAGTGCATACTTAAATAATAATACTAATAATACAATGCAATGCAATGCAACCAGCCCTTTCAATATTCGCTGCTGGACATGGGCATCGATCCTCATGCACACTGTCTCGTGCATGAGGGGATGTAGGCCTTAAAACACCACGGTGACCAAGCGGGTTGGCGGTATAATTATTTTTTAATATATTTTTGGTATAATTAATTTTTAATATATTTTTGGTATAATTATTTTTTAAGTGTTTTTAATTATTAGTGTTTTAAATGTTTTTTTTAAAACGGGCATTGAAGAAATATCTCGTACACTTTCAATTCGCAATATCAAACGACACCTTTTAATTTTGAAATGTACATTTATATATATCTACGTATATTATATATATTTATGTGTACGTACTGTCTTCAAAGGTCCTAACTGTAACCGGCGGGTCGCTGAGTGCGCCGTCTCCCAAACGCGTATAACCCAGTACTTGTATCTGGTAGACAACATATTTTCTCAATTCCGTCAAGGTTATCGTATGTGTCTGGTTAGACGGTATTGCTTGACACTCCACTTTCTGGTGATCTGGTCTTGGAGGTGGCACAACTGCCGCATAGCAGACTTTATAGCCTTCGATTAAACCGTTTTGATCCTGAACGGGAATATCGCCCCATAGAACGACTACAGTTGTAGATGAAGTAGCGTTCGCTGATACATCGTTCGGTCCACGGGACGGCACTGTGAATTTAATTATAATTACGTATAAACTAACAGCGAATCTACAAATTTGTTATTCATTTAAACAAAACAGTTGGCTAACTTTGATTAGCATGAATAATGAGTTTTACACGTACACAGAGGGAATTTAATTATGTTTTAGACTTGTTTACTATACACATTGTTATTATGAGAATAAAATTGCAGAGTGGTATAACTACCTAGTCTAGCCATAAGTGTTGTTGCTTAGAAACATTGACAATTTTATTTTTACAATAATCATTTTATTAGAAGAATATGTGTTATTTATACAAATAAATAGGTAAATCATTTTAAAAATACAACTCTTATTCGTAATGGTTAGCATCTGCTTTTATACAATCTTTCAAATGTTGTGGCCGATTTTCGATTGAAACATTTCCCATGGGAGAATTGGCAACTGCCACCCTTATTGGTTAAGGCGGAATTGGTTATAGAACGGGGTGTTGTTAAGAGGCTTTAAGACCTTCTCAAGAATGGTGTCTTGATATACAAGTGTTAATACAAACCGTTTTAATATGTTTTAACATTTTTTCACAAAAATTTGTTTCAGTCACTCCTTGATAGCTAAACACCCCACCAAACCATCACTGAAGCCGAATAATGGCCACGTTGAACCCTATTGACCAATTGAGCAGCTTCTCTAGAGTTATGAGCAAAAACTCGATCATTCTGCTTGTTAAAATATTCCTCAATGGTGTGGATATTTTCTAGTGCGTAGATAAGATTCGTCTGTGAGCTCCCTTTGCGTACCGCCGAAGAAATTGTTTGTCTAAATTATCAGTTAAGGAATGACCAGGATGTCAATTGTAAGGAGCATGACCAAAATATTTAAAAAAAAATACGTAACATGCTTATAGAATGTTTATGGGTTAACACGTTGTTGAACAGGGTTGCTATAGTCACCTCTCTGGATAAAATCTTTTGCTTCCGGACAGGAATTCTTAGGATTTTCTCCTTCAGAGATTTAATCCTCCGTTTAGTACGAATAGTGAATGGTGTTTTAAAAATTACATTTGGCTCCATGTATACTTTGTGTAATACAATTACAGCAAAACTGTTTTCGTTATCAACCCACTCCACTTTAATATTAGTAAAATATTTAATAATGATTGCCGCCAAAATGAGAAAAGACATTTATTTTTCACGTGAGATTGACAGATTCCAAATTCAAATGGAATTTATTGTTTTTTTCTTCGTTGTAACGGTATTTATGGCAAGACTAAGTATACCTACCTGCATATAAAATATTTTTGTGTAACATGTTTATACATAAATGTGACCTTATCTGAGCGAAGGGAGCTAGTTGTCGGTATAGACTTATTGAATTTGGTTATATTTTTCTAACTTTAACTTTCATTATTTCAAGGTTTAGTTTAAATAGAAATATATTTATTTCTATTTAAACATTGATAGAAACATTTGATTTATAAGATAATATAGCAAAAATATATCATTTTTTTAAAGATTTCATTATAGTTTTAATATCTGAAAATTAGAATCGACAATAAGATACTATTTTAGATAATGTCACACATTGTACAAGTTGCAATATCATAAAAGTAGAAAAGAATAGTTAAATTGTTAGAAGTAGAATATATGTTAGATAGAATATGCTGTATATAAAAGGTACCTGCTTCCCTAGTTCTCTCAGTAGCTGTTGGACTTTCAGCAGAGGTACCGACCTCGTTGATGGCTGTCATTCGTATCTCGTACACGGACCACTCCTCTAAGTTGGACAGAACGTGTGAGTTCGCTGTGTGGTCTTCAATTATACTGAATGAAGTTTCGTTGGTGCCATTCCGCTTGTAGGTTATGTTGTAACCTTTTGGGTTACCGAACCATTCACTCTGCTGTAGGGGCTGAGAAGTCACATTGAGTGTTATTATGGTTTATAATCACTAGTAAACAGCAATAACATAAAACATTCCGAGGATATGCAGGTTGGGTTATTTTGCTGATTGTGGTGGAATTATTCATAGTGGCTGGCAATTTTGCACAATATTATTTCGAGCTACGTGTTCCGGAATATCACATGATAATTTATTATTTATATTCATTTAGTACTAACATTCAAGGGAGTAATAAACACAGTACAAAACAATGGAATGGATGGACAACTTTTGCATACTCACAATCCACCTAACACGTAGATTGTTAGCGCTAACAGCGCGCACGGTAACGTTTCTCGGTGGGTGCTGTGGCGGCGCCTGAATCGTCTGGAACTCCTTACAGGGCTCTGAGGGCTGCGATGATCCAACAACGTTCGTCGCGATCAGTCGCAGACGGTAAGTGGTGAAGGGTACTAGACCGGTCACGTGTATCGATTGGGCATCCGGTGCACTGACCTCGTAAATGGTCACCCACGAAGAGTTTCTCGCGGTCTGAGCCTGTTTAATAATTTAACACATCTTAAAATTGCATACGTCGGAAGCCTGCATACGTAATGCGACAAGATTTAGTAAGTATAGAAAGTGCACTGGGAATACGTAGCGAGGAATGGATAGTAATGGTTTGTGGTAGTTTGTGAAGGCAAAATTTCACTATAGATAGTGAAAATGTACAAAGGTCGTTTCCGAAGACTAAAAAGTGACTTCAAAAGACTGATGTGTTATTAATACGTAAGTTAAGAATTATTTACAGCGTAACATGTTTCCAGTTACGTGCAAAGAGTTTTCAGACAGGGATATTTAAATAAATAATATATATGTATTGATTTTGTACACACGGTCTGTAGGTAATTATTTGTATTTTGTATAAAAACAGAGAAAACACATGGCATTTTTCATTCAGTTGAAGATAGATTTTGCAAGATTTAACTTTTTTTGTGTAAAACAAACTTTGGACTACAACACTATAAGTATGTATTGCGGAAGAAAAACAATGTTATAATATGACGTAATAAAAACAAACTTATATTGGAAGTTCTAACAAAAACAAACTAGAAATAGCACGTATTCTTAAAATAATGACTTGAGTAAACGGTTGCAGCATGAAGTGATATTACACTACCGAATTTGGCATTAATCGTATTGCAAAATGAACCATCCTACAAAAGCAAACTATACTATACCATACCTACGACTTTTATAGATATTCTGACTAGGGGTCACGAACGGAGATCCGGAATCTCGAAAATACTGGGATACCGGGTCAAAATAGCTTGAAATACCGACATCAGATTTTTATATTTACGGTATTTACGTCATAATAATGTACTATATTTAAATGATAAGAACACCCACTTTTGATATAACAATAGCGGTCAGTGTACACGTGTGTGTGTGTGTATGTGTAAATAAAGCACTTTATTTTATGGTTCTCCCGTAGTGTGGATGGTCCAACCATAGTGAAATTGAGGGTATAGCACGTATTCTTGGCAAGTCAATACAAATTTATAGGTTGATTTCTCGTTATTTTGTTATTTGTGACAAACAGATATATATACATAGAGCTGTCCGTCGCGCGTCGCTGCGTGCCCGAGTTGACGCTAAGCTCCTGCATTTCACGCTGCTCGTCCAGTCTCTTCAGACCATTATCGCAAGCAAGTCGATGTTACAAAACACAAAAATGCCTAATTGTGCTATAATCAGTTGTAAAAATTCCTCAAAAGTGATGAACCAAGTCACAGGAGCTGTTTCTTTCATTTCATCCGGTGAGTGGTTTCACCTAAAATTTACTCACCATACAATTTCACGAATTGTCGTTGTTTATATATGTCTATTTATGTCAAATGTGTTTACCTGCACAGTCCACAACGATATAGATGAGTTTCCATCGAAGCCGGGCGTGAATTGCAGCAAGACCGAGAAAGCGGCGATGTTGGAGAGAGCGAGGTTCCGAGGCGGGTGCGGCAGCACGGGCTCCACGCCCGATTGTATGGAGGCGGAGCGAGGCGCGCCCGCGCCGACGCTCGTCACTGCCCGCAGTTCGAACTGGTAGTGCGTGCTGGCCTGCAGCGGTGAACCATTTACATGCAATTGATCAATATCCTTGGTGCGTATGAACACAATGCATACGCGTTGTTGCAAGCACGTTACGCCACGTTGTTATGAAATGATATCGAATTCTCCATACATTTTTATTCATAAACACGTTTCTATAGTCTTTATTTATGATTTATATTAAACAAAATTGCATTATTTTTAGCCATTTTATTAAGATTTCTTCTTTTTCTTATGAAAATTTTAATATTTTTTTGGCATTGTGTTTTATTATCTGTTTTTTTTTATTTATTTATTTACACTTAATTGCACAATATGGTATTAAAGGCGAGCTTAATGCCTTAAGGTATTCTCTACCAGCCCACCTTTCGGTTGATTAGAGAAGTACAATTAGGAGGTGCATGAAAGACAATTTAGATGGTGTGGTAAAATAAATATAACCTATTATTACATATAGACATACATACAAACTTACATATATACATAAGAATAAATATAATACATACAAGGTATACATAATCAATGAATACATTATATGAATAAAATATCTCCAGTTATATTAAGAGAAACAATTTAAAAAATAAACATTTTGCAGACAATAGTAAAATAATAATGAAAGAAAGGATAAAGCAAAATGAGCTGACTGAGCCACTAGCAATGAGAAATTGAGAGATAATGAGAAACGAAGCATCTTTTTAAACGAGATTTTGTCAGGAGCTTTCCGCATGTCAGTGGGGATGGTGTTCCAGAGTCTAGCTGCCTGCGCAGTGAAAGATTTGGTAATGGAGCGAGTATGGCAAGAAGAGGCTTGGAGTAAGGAGTTGGTAGTGGAACGATGATGGTCATAGGTGTCGCCCAGAAACTGAAATTTCAAATACCCTAGGCAACTTGGATCGGATAGAATTGTGAAGAGGGTGCAGAGCATTCTTACATCTTGGCGCCGTCGGATAGGTAGCCATGTAAGCCGAGAACGGTAATAAGAGATGTGGTCGTATTTACGTAAACCAAAAATAAAACGTAAACAGTTGTTAAGAAAACGATTCAATTTGTTAAGAAGGTCTCGACTAATATTAGAGCAACAAACATCTGCATAATCAATAATGGGTAAGCTAAGTGTATGCACCAACAAAGCCTTAGTACCAGGCAATGGCAGCAATGGCTTTAACCCACAATATAACTTGTTATACTATGGTTATATTTAGGAGTTATTTAAGCCCCACGATTTGCGATAACCACCCTGACGAGTCAGGGCAAGTTCAATTGTTACTACTTAGATGTCTGGTGTTGTGTTATAGCTTATATCCATTTAGCACAACCTAGGGGACAAGTGTAGGTATCTTATAGACGCGAGAAAAAGTTGCTCCCCATACATCAACCTGTATCAACCTGTCCAATTGGTGTCTAATGCAGGGCAGTCCTCCCCTTGTAAGATTTCGGCCCATCATCCACCATGAGGGCCTAAAGCGAATTAGTAAAAGTACACATTTTTTTAATTTTCGGGCTGTTGATGAGCCAGTATTCATATAAAAGTAGAAACACAGTTGTATTATGAACTTACCCGGGGTTTGAATCTATCACCACATGAATGTGAGTAGATGATACTCTCAAAGTAATAAATACTCTTACAAAACAGACTTATGGTTATGGTATTTCCTCGGGATATTCACATTACTTGCTTAATATAGAAATGGCATTCTTTTACCAATTTATTATTGTAATCTACTTGTACTAAATAGTAGTAAATACAGTAAGAACGTCATAAGTAAGCTTACTTGCAAATGCTCCACCTTAACGCTGGTAATGTTTGATGGCAGTATTTCCTCTCTTATAGTGCCAGAGCTGTCTTTCACTTCATATGTGAGTTTATAACCTATCAGCACCCCATTGGATTTCTTAGGTGGCGACCAGGATACTCTTACCGCACGGTCTGATACGTCGTCGAATTGGAGGTTCATGATTTCATCAGGTACTAAAACAAGTGACATTTAATAATAAGTCTGACTAAATAGTAATGTACAGGGCGACAACTTTAAAATACTTGTAATTAAAATTATGATGAAAGTAACTTACGATCTTCCTTCGTCCTTATCAGTACATATTCGCTGCGCGGCCCATCGCCCGGTTCAGTGAAGCATAGAACTGATATGTTATACTCGGTGAACTTTTCCAGGCCGGCGATAATGGACGACTGTTCGGTGAGGGGATCCAGCAAGTTCGGCGGCACGCTCACTAATTTGTTTTCAACGTTATCGCCTTCGTTATCGTCCCATCGCCATGCTTGAATTTTGTATCCCTGTAAAGAACACTTATTAATTCTCGAACGCAAAATAGTTTCTACAACTATTGAATATATTCAGTTTTGAGAAATACCTGATTAATGCCATTAATCTTCTGTGGATTCGGCGGGGTCCACCAAACCATGAGGGCCGTCGAATTAAACGCTTCACACCGGACACTATCGGGCGCCGCCTCCGGGACACCTTCCTTTGTCTTAATAGTATAACTATCTGTGAAAACTCCCACGCCCTTGTCGTTGTATGCCGCTATCTGCACGTTGTAATCCTTCCACGTGATCAGATCTTGTATAAGATAGTTCCTTTGAGCTTCGTTCGTGATGTTCTGGTAGGTCCACGGGCTGTTGTCGTATCCTCGCAGTCTATAGCGGATGACGTAACCCAATATATGCCCATTTCTATGTTCCTCTAGTGGTGGTTGCCACTGTGTTATTATCTCGGAAGAAGATCGCGCCGAACCCATAAATCCGACAGGAGGTCCAGAGGGCGCTGTAAATATTCTATTGTTTTCAATACGTTCGTAACATATGTGTGTGTTATTAGGACTAAATGTCAAGTAAAACTTAATACATACAGGTGTCCCAAAAATTGTGTCCAGCGGAAAGTGTCAGCGGAAGTACAGTACACCCAGAGGTACCCGAATCACCCCCATGTATGTACCGCGATTTTTTGTAGTTTACGAGTTATGATTTTTTTTTTGTGATTACCAAACTACGAGTTTGAAGATATATTTTTGGTCATAGTGACTTTAAATCATTGATTTTTTTTTAGATTTAGCAGAATGTTAGGCCTATCAAACACAAAAAGATTTAATTCCATAACCCATATATACCACTGCGCCAATTTTTTTTTAAATTCAATAAGGTTTAAAAAAATAAATTTAATAAAAACTTAAGAGGTCGATTTAAAAAAAAAGTCACAATTTTTCTCAACCAAACCTATTTTAAAAACTTCCTCATTTTATTGGCTATTTACGCTATAAAATTTATTGAGCTATCTCTAAGGGGTCATACCTAAAATTTGATCTAAAGCGTACTAAGTCTAAAATTCAAATTTTTGGTAGTGAGTGAAAAAGTGAATAAAACTAAATAAGAATTATTATTAATGTTTTGATTTCACGAAATTACAAAAAAGAATCAAAATGACGGCCTTCGTGTTCAATAAAATTCGACATCGACGAAAATGTCTTTCAAACGTAGGAACGCTTCGGCATTCTTTTGCGTATACGAGCTCTTTATAATACCCCAGACGAAAAAGTCTATCGGGTTTAAGTCTGGTGACCGTGGGGGCCACGCAATGGGCCCGCCGCGACCAATCCAGTTACCTTTAAATCTTTGATCGAGATAAGCTCGCATGATGACTAGTCAGATAACGAGATAAGCGACATTAGACGCATAATGACATGGTGCACCATTATTTTGGAATATTATGTTTCTGCGCGTCTGTAAATCGACATCTAACAATCCGTTGAGATCATTCGTTAAAAAAATGTAGGCCGTTCAAGCGGTCTGGAATCTGAAATGGGCCAATCAGGACGAAATCAGCCAAACGGAATAGTCCGTTTACTATTCCAGTCCAGGGGTTCACACTAAACTGCTCTTGGAAATTAGAAGCTGGCGCGAGGTGTGGATTTTCAATACTCCATGAGTGGTAATTGTGACAATTGAAATTTCCATTGCGTCTGAATGGGAACATAGGAATGATTCGGGTCATTCGGGTACCCCTGGGGTGCTCTTACCTTTGGACTTCGCTTGACACCATTTTTTGGGACAACCTGTATGTATAGGGATAACTAACATTCCGTTATTCCATGCAATGTGTAGCTACAAATAAAAGAAGTTTTACATTGATATATCACGTGTTACTTCCTACCGAAGACATTTACTTTTATATGGAGCTCAATCAATATGCAGTCAACTCATTTACTACAGACTTATACACACATAAAAGACACATTTGTAATGAACAAACAAGGATTTAAGAAACACAAGGATAGTGAAAAAATACTAATAGGTTATCCTCATATGCACACAAGCGTGCCGTGTTTGTACGTACAACTAATCAGAATCTCACAAGAGTTCAGTACGCTACTTGGATTCGACTATGCGTAGTTATTTGCGAGTACCTACGAAAACAGCACATGCAAGCCGTGACGTATTTATGACGATAACGTAATTGTAATTTTTTACTATAACTCAAATAAATACAGAGTAAGTACACTTTCAAATGAATAACCAAAAGTATAATATCGTCTAATGTATCAATTATTGTATCTGCATACCTTGGCAGCATATTAGATCGCTGGCTGCTTGTTCACAAAGAGAACACATTTTATTGTAACGAAAGAAATGTACGACGAATTTTACACAAACCTTAAGTTCTTCCAAGAATTTTACGACAGCTTTACAATAACAATAAAATATGAAGTGATAATATATGATATATGAAGTGGTGAGCAATATAAATGTTTTGGAATTAATTGCATTTATAATTGAAACTACACATTTTTGTGTAAGTAGACATTTTTATAGCGTGGAAAATACAAATAGCTTGAGACATAAGCTATTAAATAAGCTGGTGTCATACCTTCTTGCGGCAAAGTTAGAACGTCAGTGGGATCCGAGGGCGGTCCTTCCCCAACGGTGTTGACTGCTGAAACCCGGAACTGGTAGGACGTGGCTGCTTTCAAGCTCGTGAGGAGCACCCAGCGCTGACTAGCTGATACGTTCATCGATTCCGTTACCCAGTTTAACAATGGATCCGGGGTGGGACCTAATACACGAATTAAAATAAAATTAACACAACATAAGCGATAAATTCTTATAACAATTTAAAAAGGCGCGAGGACTAACCAAATTCGGGGACGACTCGTCTTTGCACAATAAATTTTTGTATCGGCGAATTTCCATCGAAGCCTGGAGTCCAGGACACGTTGACGGCTCGTTGCGAGGCGGCCTCTAACTTTGCCGCGCGGACGTTAGTGGGCGCAAAGGGTAGTTCTATGACGGATAAAACCGCGTGTCGCGTGTGGTTGCCGCCCGGTGACGTCACGATACATGCGTACTCGCCCGCGTCACTCGCGCGCACCGCCTGCACTTGCAACGCACCGTCGGAGGAGACCCACACGCGGGAGCCAGCTGTCATTGGCCTACAAACATACAACATTTTTATAATAATAATTAATACTCTTTATTGTTTATAAATAGTTATTGCATATGCACACATCATAAATGACAGGATACAATAGGCAACCTTATTGCTAAGGCGATCTCTTCCAGGCAACTTTGGGACAGAGAGAAATAAAAGTGACAGATAGTGCAAAATGATTGAAATTTACAGATAGAATCATAATTAATATATATCGACAATACCAGTACAGACGTAGTGAGAATCTAATTATCTATTTTATTTTTCCCCTTTCAAGAAACGTTCTGACTTACTGTTTGTTGTGGAACCAATCAATGTTATACTTGACGTTGGGGTCGCTTGACACTTTGCACTGTAAAGTTGCCGTGTGACCGAGCAATACTCGAGTATCTACTGGTGGTGCAATGATTTGAGTTCTCACTGGAATATATAATAAAACAATTTATTACTCTTCATTGATTTATTAGAAATTTGCAAAAATAGGTTGGCAAAGAAAAAGAATTCATTTATTTTGAACGAAAAGAATCGAAAATACTGAATAATAATGTTGATATGAATTTTTCCCATAATAGTCTAGGAAAATTTCTCGGGAATTCTTTGGTTTCACCTCGAATTAAGAATAAATATAAACACCAATTACCAAGTACAGTGAGGTAGGCTTCTCCTGAAACGTTTCCCGCGTCGTTTGACCTCAAGCAAGTGTACTTCCCACTGTCAGCTGTGGCCGTTCCAGTAATGAGAAGATCGCCCTCTTCGAGAGCTTGTAGCCTTCCCGAGAGATTTATTATGAGGGAATCTGAAAATTATGAACCACGCTTAGTGTGATGACACTAAAAGATAATTTCACCCGATTAACTTTTTTATTATGAGAGTAATAAGAGTAGTAAGAGATCAGTGTTGAAATTTATTAATATAATACACGGCATCACACTCGAGGAATCCGGTATAGTTCAGAATTTTTTTTAAATATGATCGCCTTGTCTAGCTTCGTTATATCAGCCTATATCGCCCCACTGCAGGGCACAAGTCTCCTCTAGTAAATCACTGGATCTTCTCGTCTTACTTAACCCGCTATGTTTCCTAAACCATTAGATAAAAATAAACAGACATGTAACGTAATAATGAGTAAAAGCAAATTGGTTTATATCTCAAAATTAACTTAGTAGATGGTTATTTCTTTTTCTAATGTAGAAAATATATATTAGTTTTATTACTCATGAAATATTACTGCGCTCAAGGTAAATTTGAAACAAATTTTCAAAATAGTCCACTTTGCGGGAAGTTTCCCTTATAGAATGTAGTGATGACGTGTCGTGGCAGGATTTAAACACTTCTGGATATCTGAGTATGACAGGATATCCCGGATCTGTCAGTGGTAACTTCCGTTACACAATATTTGCAGTAATGCTAAGGAAAGAATATCATTGGTAATATTTCGTAACAACCACCTTCTCCTGCACTGTATCAAATCGCGTCGTTACCTAGAGAGCCTAGAGAAAACTAAACTGACTCAATTTCAGTTCCGTTACCAACAACTCGACTGTGTAACTCCAGAATTCAAACGATGATGTGGATGTGTCGTTTAACACTAGTGTAGGTTTATCATCTACTTTACAAAAAATTAAGCAGCTTCCATTGGTTTATAAATAGCCTAATGTGGGCACTGCGGGGCACTGATGTCTTCTTGCAATCGCGAGGGGTTTCTGAGCAATAATCCACTAGTATAAATGTGTAGTATAAATGTTTTTATTTTACAAAGAACTGTGTATCTATTGGTTATTTTAAATTGAAAAAAATCTATCTAACTTTTAGTATTTATTATATTCATAGAGGTGGACAGTATTTACAGTGTGTTCGTTCATACTAACCGTTGAAGTACCATGTGACGTTAGGTGTGGGCGCGCCGATGGCCCGGCAGGCGATGGTGGCATCCTTGCCGT
Source organism: Sesia bembeciformis (assembly GCA_943735995.1). Taxonomy (NCBI): domain Eukaryota; kingdom Metazoa; phylum Arthropoda; class Insecta; order Lepidoptera; family Sesiidae; genus Sesia; species Sesia bembeciformis. The sequence continues at coordinate 10,209,140 of OX031028.1, forward strand.
CCAGCACTGTCAGATTGGCGGGCGCGGTCTGCATGACTGGCGGGGTCGCTACAAGCCACACGCGTTACGGTTAGCACACGCGCTACACTAGCGACTACTCACACGGAACTCATGTTTACGACTAGATTATCACATGAAAAAGCATGTATAGAATTAAAAATATGAATTATCCGGTTATTAGATAGAGATACGTGCACATTGGGGGATAAGTGCATACATTAATATAGTTAATCAATTAAATATCAATGTTAATGTAAGATGTTGTAAGGTCAATTTCATTTATACTATGTAGTAAAGCATACTAAACATTATTTCATGCAAACATATTGAAAAGCATACAAATATACTATAACGACGATTACCTATTGGGAAAAATGTAATCAGATAAGATAATAAATGTTGTAAATAAATGCATATAAAACGGATAAAAGGATAATACTGCATTCATAATTATTACTGAATCATTAATTAAGAATAACGCTGAAATTATTTCAAACTCTATTTTCACAACTACTGCAATAAATAATTAACAAAAAGTAAATTGTAAATTTTATAAACAAAATTTACAATTTGCCATGGTACTAAATGTGCACCAAACCGAAAGAAAAAATGACAAAGCCATCATTTAGGATCACACACGGTGCTATAAAAACAAATTCAATATATCTATTGTGTGTGCATTATGTCTACAATAAGTTCTCTTACTGCCGGTATCGAATTTGAACGTTTTTGCCTTTTTATCGGTAGTCCTCATTCTTATTAACTTCATATGACTGCGTGGGATGCGTTTATTTTCCTTTGCTGTACGACAGTGGCAAGCGTTATTATTTATCAACGCAACAAAGATGGTAAAATAATAACATCCTTAGCGATATGTACTTACTTTTTATTTTTAACCATGTGTATATTGAAGATTCACCAGCTTCATTACTCGCTATGCATTGGAATATACCCATGTCTTCCATTTTCAGGTCGTTGATGATTAGTGAGCGATCCACTTCCACCCGGTACCGGCCGCCGCCGTCATCCACATCACCGTTGTCCGCTTCCTCGACATCAGCCCCAACACTTGCAATCTTTCTAGCGTCTTTATACCACGTGATTCCAGGTAAAGGAATACCCTGAACGTTACATTCTAGTACTATTGTACTTCCGAATTCCCCAAAAGTTTCTGATTTCAAATTCGATAAAAACATCGGTTTTTCGAAGATAGTTACAGTAGCAGAGGCTGTTACGGTCGCAAATCCTCCAGTTTTTAATCTAGCTTGGCATGTATATTGCCCCGTGTGCGTCAAGTTTGCTGATATTAAACTTAGAGTCCTATTCCATTGATCATTTAAATCGTATGTGATTCCTGCCAAATCTATCATAATTCCATCTTTAAACCATAATGTCTCTAACTCGTGGAGTGGTCTGGCATTCGCGATGCAGCACAAGTTTGTATATTCTTGACCTTTTATTATTTTCGTGTCTTGAGGCTTAATTATTATTTTAGGAGGAATTTCCTTGTCGTCGTCTCCAAAGACTTTCAATTGGATATAAGGACTGTTCTCTACTTTACCTAATTGAGTATTAATTGCTCTAACTCTGTAAATGAATATAAAATAAATGCGGTCATTTTCTCTACTTAATTTATATATACCTGTAGTATGCATTAAATTAAAACAATACGAACCTGTAGGCCTTTTCGTCCTCTTCTGAGGCTGACAGCATGACGAGCTGATGTTTGTCTGTAATAGCGTATTTTTGGTCGTATCGTAATACACCAGTTTCGTCTTGCCATATGACTGTAGGAGGTGGTTCTGATTCTATGTGCGGAAATTCTAAAATAGCTGCAGAGCCCGATTCAACAGTTACTACTGGATCAACAATATTGTCAAATATTCCCATATCTGAAAAGATCAAATTAGATTTTATTACTTTCACTTTGTATTAAGAAAGAAAATCTGTTTTCTGTTGAATGTTTGTTTAAAAGATAAAGTTCCGAAAGTATGTATATTTTGATCATTAACTTCTACAGCAAAGAAGTTTAAGTTTGGAACGATCACAATGCAATGGACGCAAAAGATATAAAATTTGATGAGCAGTTTACTTACAGGCGACGACGATATTGTTTTTTTCGCTGAAAATGGCACCTACATCATTTTTCGCTATACATTGATATGCACCGGCGTCCTGACGTTGGGTATTGTGAATCTTATAAAATAGTTCCGATGAATATTCACCAATTGGAACGCCGTTCTTTAACCATCTGTACATTGGCTGTGGAATACCTAAAAACAGATTTGAATAGAATATTAAATCGGATATAGTTTATTATTTACAAGGGTAATAATGACTGACATCTCATCTTACCTATAGCTGAACATTGCAATATTTTTGTCGTGCCTTCTCGAACTATGCTGTTTGATGACGACGGCTGCATGCTAAACCGCGGTGGTTGCATTTGTACTGAAAACAAATATAAAATATTTATAGTACATGTATGTAGAGTGAGGTCTATACATATATGTATTCGTTAGATGTCAATAAGTATTTGATTCTAAAATAAGGAACATATGAATATGTACCTTCTAACTAAGCCAAGAGATTTATGAATTACAGTTTATTGTCTAAATTTAAATATACAGTATGAAAGAAATGTCGTTACTCAGTTCTAGAGTTTTGTTATTAAGAATTTCTTTACTTAGCTAATGTGTACAAATGATTTCGGGGTGAGTCAATCGTCAGACATAAAAAGAGATAAAAAAACGTGATCAATTAGGAGACACGTCATTCGGTTCAGTCCAGCCTCTGTAATATTGAGGAGGCGTGGTACTCGTTGACCGATTTTATCTTTCTTTCGGAATGGCGGTTGCGGTCGCTCGAAACGACTTGCGAAACAAATCATTTATCAGTTAACCAAATATTGGTTACAACTTCTAAATATACTTATTTATACGTCATAACTAATATATGGGTAGGTACAATACAAGTAACCGTATTGAAGAGAGATACTTTAGCCGCCCGCATTTGCTATTCCACGTATTACAATAATATAAAATGTATGAAGAAATATGGATGAATACATATCCATGTTTTATTTAAAAACCATAAACTTAGCTTATAAGACTGCCAAGTTAAACTAAAGTCTTACATGAGAGTGCGTTATTTTTTATAATTTCACCTACCAAACGCAAACGCAACTAATCATTATATTAAGTAGACTTGTGTAATTAGGTACTAAAGCCACTCTTGAGATACTCGTATATATGAAAGGATTCCCGTCCTCTTCGACTAGCTCAAATATGGTCATTGGACGTTGATTCTTTCTTTCTTATTTGTGATGGCACGTGTTAAAAGTATGAATTCTCGTTCGCATGAAAATTAAATGTTGATGTTTGGGGTTAGTAAAAATTCGAAATGTGTGTTAAAAAGTGTCTGGGTATCTGTTTAATTTTGCTTACATTAAGAAAAAATGACCTAGCAGGTAATGTAAAGGTTGTCCCAGATTGAGCGCCGGATTTAATTTGGAAAAAAAATAGTCATTTTTTCTCCGGCTTTGCGACATGTGGCACCGTCCTGTTGAAACCACGGTCGAGGTCCATATCTTACAATTGGTGCCAAAAATACTCCTGTAGCATGTTCCGATACCTCTCTATGCCCACCTAAATACCGATACCTAAAAATCGTTTTTCATAAATCTCTTGAGAATTTTCCAAGCCCCTAGAAACAACAATTTTGCTTATTGACGTATCCGTCAAGGTGGAAATGGGCCTTGTCACTAAAGATGATTTTTTCGCTGAAATGATGGTCCAGTTCATACTGCTCTAAAATTCAGTACACTATACGTTGCTCTTTCGTGTAGTGTTCCATGTTGACTAATGGCAACTGTCATATGTGACATCTATAAACAAACCAGAGTTGCCAACCGCCAAACAAAAAAAAAAAAAAATGGCGTGAAATTTAAATCCGGCACTCAATCTGGGACACCCCATATTAGTTTCATTACTTGGACTGACGCACACCTACTAGCGGGTAGCAGCGGTTTTCTATAATAGCATAGTCTAACGGTTTTATGCGACAAGAAACATAAGTGTAATACTATTTACTATAAGTAAACTATCCATGTTGAACAAGAATTAATATAAAGGCTGGGAGAATACGCGTAACCTTTTCCGTTCGCAAAGATTAATTTCTATTATGAAGGCCCAAAGTTAAAGTAGATGAAGGTTTGATGATAGTGCTATTACTTAATGGAAACCATTAGGTATCGATTATGTCAATGTCAATAATGGACTTGGTCAAATGCTTTATTTAAATCTTTGTTAAAAATTCGTATTAGCACTTTGCCGAGAATTGGGGTTGAATATGTAAGGGCTATTATAAGTATACTTTCAGTATGGCATTTGTCATCATCACCGCTAACTTTGCAAATGTAATTACAATCCAGACTTCATTTTTTACAGCGGCTCTCATCTTGCACTAATTCCCAGACGAACACTGGTTGAGCGAACACAAAAGACTATTCATGGGAAATTTGAAAACAATGGACGATTTATTGTTCGTTAGCATTCTTTACAAAACATGCCGCGTTGATTTTCTTTGACGATATTGTTGTATAGTGCGTAATAAACATTATTATATCTGTTAATGATAAAATATATTCCATATTAGGTGTAAGTACTAAAACGGTACAAATAGATAATTTATTGGTATTCTCTTGGGTTTTTTTAATGGATTAAATAAAAATCTTAAGTCAAATATGTCAGCGAACCTTAGTCACATATATGTATATGCAAAAATGTGTCTAATCATACCTACAAATATTTTTTTCATATCGGTTGTCTAAATTATACTTTTGTATGTGCAGATTCAATTTAATTTCAATATGTGAAAATGAAAGTTGATGTATCATTAAAAATTTGGCACTAAATGTTAAAACATTTTTCTTTAGTCTGGAAATAACACTAAGGGGCATGTGTAAAGAAGCAGTTTTTTCTTACTATAACGTTAACTAATGTTTACTTCGCCTTCTTTAAGCAGTTAGATTGTAACGAATAGGGCCTTAAGACCGAAAGTCTTAGTGAACTGAACCCTTTTCCATTAAATTTACCCACGGGGATCGTTAAACACTTGACACGTATAAATCTAGGTGAGGCGAATCCTTTGGCGATAGCTGTACAGAAATCCTATGGGACAAATATAATAGACATGTATTGCCTACGTAATATAAATTACTGTTAGTCGCTGTTTGTAAATGTCCATCACCAAGAGAGAGAAATTTACAGAACATTCAAGACATCATTCATTTCGGAACAAATCATAAAGTATGTTTTTAAGGCTGTGACGTACAACATAGGATAAGTCTAAGGGTGTGGATCTCTCGCGGGAGTCACTCGCACTTGACTAACTTTTTGTAGAAGAGGTCTTAATCATCTATGGGGGTATGCCGAGGTGTTTTGAAGGAAATCACTTCACAGAGCTTAAAGTTATGTGTTTAATTATCGCGATTTTATTACATTGCACATTATACAATCCACGGATTCTATTCAATACATAATAACGAGGGAAACTTGTACAGAGAGTAAGTATATGCAACGGTTAGCTGGGAGACTCTCGACTACTGCGGCGGCGCGGCGCATGCGCAGATCTCCTGCGCATCGAGCCGGCCGACGCACGCGCAACGGTTTAACTATAAGCGCCGAGCGATTCTACCTTGTAAGGTAATTATTTTATATATTACTCCACCACACATCTTTTTGGCGGGAGCTCGAGAAGTAAAGTTGAGTTTTTGTTTGATTATTGTGAAAGTTGTATATTAGGCGTTTAGTGGTATAATAGTGAGAGTTTATTAAACTTCAAAGTGTTTTTCGCGTGTGGTGTTTGTGATAATCAAATAAAAGTGTGGGTCTGCGTTTTTCGTGGGCTTCCAAGAAGTCTTTTTTTGTCCTCATTAAACCCACTATCGCTTTACCGAGCGACTTCTGACTTACTTCGACGGAACTGGATATTGTCTGGATACGTTTTAGACTTTGAAGTTGTTTATTACGAATAAAACTTGACATTGGCAGAATGTGAACATGCACCATTGCCATATATGAAAAAAAAGAGTTCTCAACAGTAAGATTATTCGTGACCAAGTAAATCGATCGAGTCAAAAAATTTTAGTGTTTCATACTCACTTCTGCAAATTGTTTTATAGAGACATCAATTGAATGTGCTTTTAGAGAACACCTAATCTATTTAAATTCTTTGAACATTTTTTAAATTAAGTAATCACCATTACGAAAAAGTTTGCTAGATATACTGGATAACCACGGTACAGTGTGATGTTATGAATATCTACAAAAGGAGACTTAAAAATTTTGCATCATTCGGTTAACTACTGTCACACAATGTTTATGGATAACATGTATAAAAATTGACACCACTCGTGAAAAATCAGCGTAGTGGGCTTCAATGGGCGATATGAAGCTCGTGTGTTGCAATGTCCCAGTTCGCGGTGCCACGAGTGTATCGAAGATATCAGGAGACTGTTGCCTTTCGTCCGACAACGAACTCTAATTAATTGTGAAACATCGTTTTACCGTCAAAACTACTTTACAAAATCGTCACATGCCCGCGGTTTAAATACAATAAAAAATGTGGCTATTGGTGGGGATATCTTAGAGTATATACCTAAGCTATATGTATACTCTAAGGTGACTATGTATATGACTCTATGTATACTTTGAGAGAAAGACTCAGGGGAGCCACTCCGACCTCACATATGGTAGTACCACAACAGGGGGTGGTATAACGGTAGCTCATTGCCGGAAGTTTTTAAGTAGTACTGTAGTATTATCTATGTATGTACATTGTGTTCTAGTACATATTACTTAATTCAATAAACGTCTCGCGAGGATAGCAGGTGTATTATTTATCGAATCCCGAAGTACGCACATTTCACGACAGGTTCACGTTATTTTTGCTCGAAAATAACTCGAATTAACAATAACTTAACAACGACCGATTTCTGAGTCCCGTTGCCCTATTTAAAAGAAATGTTCAGTTTCTTTGAGTTTACGATTAAGTTCCATAATAAATTTTAAATATAATTAAATTAGCTATTTTCATATGAAAATGATTTAAGTCGATTAACTTGTTTATGCGTATAGTAGGACACGTTACTGAACAAACTATCACGTATTCCCCATCGACTAAATGAAGTTCTAATTCTTACTGATAACCATAAGTTCTATAGTTCTAATGCAATGGCATCACATAGGAGTTAAAAATGAAATAAATACGCTGTACTATTTCAAACGGTTGTAAAAGACTTTACAGGTATATTAATAAATTATTTATTATTCAAACTCAACCAACGTGTAGTAGGGTAGACACTTTGCTGCGACACTTATAAATTGAAGTCACAACACAACAATGAAAGTTGATGCTCTACGCGTTAGATAAATCCATAATATTTTGTTGTTAATAATAAAATTTTCTTTCCACTTGCAGACCTTTACAAATAAGGGAGTTAGAGGTGTCCAAATTGTGTTTACATTATGGAGATTGACTGCCTAATAGGATAACAGTTGTAATATTTTAGAGAGGGCAAAGGAACTTTAAACTCCGATAGGTCGACAACATTAGATTATTGCGGAGGAGACCTGGAAGCAAATCACACTTGGCACAGGACAGGGATAAATAACTTGAAAGATTGGCGTGGCTTGCAAAGGACAGAAATAAATTGACTATGAGAAATTGGGAATGATGGGCTACGACATGGGACCCCTTTTTTACGAGGAACGGTCACTTATAATAAGCAGAGAGGAATTTTTGATCCAAATCATTAAAGAAAACTACTCAAACGCTTATCAATATCCAAATCTTTCGATATCACAGTGTCGTTCCCTTTGTTATCCTATGAATTGCGTGTTCTATCTGTGTTGACTTCGTTTACGATCTTTAGCTAAACTTGGCTAATTTATAGTAAATACTTATTTCCAAAGTCGATAGTAAGGTTATGTGGTTTAAAAAAAATATTAGACATCTTTCTATTTTGTATAAATTGAATATGGTTTCACATAGGATAGTTGTTAGTTCTAAATATGTCTTAGAAAACTGCCAATGTACTGCTACACCCTGATCGATTCTGTTCAAAATATGTATACCAAAATCACGATGGTGAAATCGCGAGAACACAGAGTATGTAGTAGTGTCTGGGATTATTTCGAACAAAAATATACTTTGTTTTATCTGGGAATGTTTTGGGAGATTTAAAATTGCCTATACATATTCGTATTTTCGAGAGAGTTTATGGCTAAGATTTTATTTTATTTATGTATTTAAACATGTCTATTTTCGTAAATGGCAATGTATCGTGTTCCGTGTCCGACACCCGATCTCTGTGGGGAGGTTGTCACCGTGGCGCAACGTAATTACCTCACCGTCGGCCGTCACATCACACACTCACCTGCTAGGTCCGGCCGCCCCGACATCATATTTTACAAACAATGTCTGTTACGAATGGCGATGGACGTCATTATTTACTGCAGAACCTTTTAGCGAGAACTCGCTTTAATAAAATTTGGCCCGACGACGCGTATCATTAGGAGTTCCATCAAAACAAAATTAGTCTTATAAATTATAATGGAGTATTACTTTGATATTTTTCAATTAACAATTTGGGAAGTTACAAGCAACAGGAAGGCATGTGGTAACGTGAAGCGTATAATTTGTTTATTTTATACGTGTTCTTGATTGACTGCAGTAAAGCTGGCCCAGTTATGGGTCCAACACGTGCTCAGTATCCCGTACACTAGCCGTATACGTCATTTGAACTTTCACCTGAATAGTTGATAACAATAGTTTTCATTTTTGTATATTTTTTATAGATAGATGTTTTTTATTTTATAGTTGAAGAATATAATATATTTCGTATCAATTTTAAGATAAAAATGATAACGTCACTTTACAAAGAGAGTTCATTAAATATGACAGCACAGATAACATTCGCTTCGCTGCCTTAACTAGTTCAAGGATTTATTTACTTATAGTTGTGGTTTTAGATATTTTTAATGATGGCATAAAATGAAGCATGATAATAAAGATGATACAGTTTAAACGCAGATAAGTGTAGAGATAAGACTTTAATAGATTACGTAACAACCAACAATGCAGTGAACTACCTGCGTTTAAAACAACTATATTAAATGCATTTAATATTTCTCTATATTCAACTGGTTATGAAATATTTGTAAATTTTCATTAGGATCCTAAAAAAATATAATATTCTGTTTAACCCACACTCATGTCATGTCAAAACAGGGAAATATCGTTGGTTTCCATTTTTGACATGTATGCGTAAATAATATCTACCACTGAACATCATATCATATATTTTCGAATGAAGTTAAGAAAAGTTTTATATTACCAAAAAGTTATAATAACAAAGGAATTCTTATTCAATGATGGCAGTTTCGCTTGAGTTTTTGTAAAGACTTAAAGAGAGAAACAGTCGTTTAACCAAGTTTAATTTATAGACCTGACCCAGACGCAGATGTTTGCTGATAAATAGTATAATTCATAAGGTTTATTTAAATGACATGATCATATTTACAAATATTTTAAAAACCAAAGAAAGATAAAGTAAGGCAAGGGATTGCAGTAAGCACAGACATGATTCTTGGTAAGAAACGTTTCCGTTACGTGACTCACACCTAAGGCACGTTGAATCGATTGGTCGCGACCACTAACATACTATTCTAATAGAGTGGAGCTATGGTCATTTTAGTTTTCAAAGAAGCCTTGACTGCCTGGGATGAAGCTTGAATTTTAATAAGAACAAATAAATTCATTCAAATACGTCAGTAAGAAATATGAAATTTTAACTTAACATAACAGGTTAAGACATACTTGGGTTGGAGATGTTTCGAATAGCAAATAATCAGAGTAATTCAGAATAAAAATACGAATAATGTGCCCCACTATTCGCGAATACGAATAGTACCTAAACTACTACGCACGCACTTGTAAAATTAGTAAGTATGTAATTTGTAGTTTTTTTTAGTTCAATCAGTAGGTGCCTTTCAAGAAGTACCTTTAAAGTACATAACTTTAAATTAAACAATACATCACTTACTAATTAAACTAAAAAATCAGATATGTAACTGATTATCAAATCAATTTGTTTTTGTAGAAAACGATTTACTATTTACATTGGGCTCTTACTATTGGATTAGTATTCGACTATTCGTTTAGAAAATGGCGAATACGAGTACGAATACTTGAAACTTGGCGAGTATTCGTAAAACGAATACGAACATTCGGAACATCCCTAACTTGGGTATAAACTTCCTATGTGAAAAGTAGTTGAGCTTGTTTAAATTAACTTCTGCTTGTATTGTCGCTTGGTCGCGGTTCATTTGGGTGACTGGTAACCCGAGCTCAGTTGCACCGCATTTGTGTACTGCATAACGTGACTAGGCGGAAGGAAGCCTTTCGTCCCTATAGGCTTTGTTTCTCTTTTATAGCGAAGCCTTTCAAGCGTGCTTTCTGTACGAGAACTACGTACGTATTAATGATATGAAATCAATGATCGATATGACTGTGTCGTTTTGCATGCATTTTAACATTACAATAATTTAAATTTATTCAATGTTATAAATAAAACAAAGAATAGTATAACGTAAACAATAGAGTTCATAGCATTGGATTGTACCCTTTGTGTACGAGTGTAAATTCAGGTCGGTTGATTCTGTAATTAATTGAGAAACTTAACAACGGTCTGGCAGAGCAAATAAACGGTTACACAGCGATCAATTTAGGTCAAAACTTATACATATTTACAAATGCCTGATCGAGAAAAATACAAAGAAAACTATATTGTCTAAAGTAATGTAAAGTACATAAAATTACATGAGTACATACAACTACAAAGTCACTGAGATAGTAAACAAATGAAAAACAGCAGATTACACGTTGAAGACAATACTTCATGAAAAGATTTCCTGAAGCTAGGTAGGCTGTAAATATTATGTATGTTTCGGTTCAATATGATCGGCGACGCTGGAGCATGTTACATACCTTAAAGTTTTATGTTAGGAAGGTACTTGCCATCACACTAATATTTAATAAGGTCAGTTCATACTGTTCTTGTATCGAGTTGAATAAGCGTGGCCAGTTCAAGTATAGCGGGTGGGGACGGACAGCATGACCGCACACCACAACCGGTCTGCACAAATACAGCGAATAAAACACCACGATACATGCATACCATTCCTGAGGTAGTTGACATACCAATAATGAAATGAATGAATTATACCAATATGTTTGGAATGGAATTATACCAATATGTTTTTTAAAATAAATATTTCGTTTTATAGTTGCACAAAAAAGTACTGCAGAACTGACTTAAGCGAGTACAAGTAGAAAGACGTTCCCCTAAATTCGTAGAACTTTCTTCAAGCGTGACGCAACCTCTCACACACCTCGGATAGCGCTTAAATACCGTAGTAGAGCTGGTAGTCGGTGAGAAAGTTTTTACATTTAAAATATAACATATATTATAGTATAAGGTTATATTATTATATTAAACGTAGAAAATAAAACAGTTAACAAACTAATATTATATTCAATAGGAACTTTATTAATCAGATATGAAAACGCTTTACCACAGGACGTTACGTGACCTACGATGAAGTAACGTTATTTTTACTATAAATATAGGTACGTACCTATATACTTATGTTTAAACCCTGCATGCCGCCGTTTCTAGCCGGTTAATGTTATTGCCCTTCGGCTACAGTCGAAGGGAACAAGCAGATATGAAAAATTTTAGTTCAGATTTAAGAAAATTTTGCAGCCAACTCATTTTTAGTATCAATATTTTTGATAAATTTTTAAAGATAATTTGGATAGATATTTTAAATTTAATTAATTCTGTATGCCACTGATTTGTTTTGCGTAATTTACAGTGTGCCAAATAAAGAATTTATTTATTAAGATTTGATATTTTGTTGAGACTTAAGTTCAGCATGCTGTTACTGTTAAACGGTAATCCGGTTTACAGTTAAACTGAAAATTTAATTGATTAAAATCCGTATTTCGGTACGATTTGAATGCTATCTATGTACTATTCATTACTATTAGGGGCTTACCTATGAAACTGACGTTTATTCACAGTGGCCACTATGAACATAGAACTTCCGTGAGGCTTGGAATTTCAAATTCAAATTAATTTCAATTTAAAGCTATGACATTAGTTTTGTTCATATTTTTTTCCGTCAAACGACTTTTTGTTACGATGGGAAAGTGCGTTTGCTACGATCGAATGTGAGTTCCGTCGTGGCAGCAAGGCAGCAATAGATGGTACGCAATATCAACAATGTTTACGGAACAAACATCGCAAACGAATGCACGATGCGTTTCTGACTTTGATAGTTTCCGTTCTGGAAATTCCGACAACAAAAGCCCCGTGGACGACCGGAAGCTAAGTCGATAATGACAAATTGAAAGCAATAGTGGAAGGGGATTAATCTCAAACCACGTCTGAGTTACCGCAGCCTTCGGAGTAAGTAACAAAACGAAATTCTTTTGTGTCAAATCGGGAAAGTGGGTACTGTATGAGCTTAATGAAAGTCAGCTGCAAACACGCGTCGGTTTGCCTTAATTTGGTGAACCGGCACAAAAATGAAGGGATTCTGAATCGTACTGTCACTTGTGATGAGAAGTCGTTACTGTATGTTATGATAATCGTAAATGATCGTCACAATGATTGAACTCAGGAGACACAGCCAAACAATGTTCCAAACGCCTCTATGATGACATTCGCCCACACACTGCACGACAGACAGTCTCAAAGTTACAGGACTTTCAACTGGAAACTCTCCGCCACCACCGTACTCGCCAGACCTTGCCCCTACTGATTTCCCTTTTTTACAGAATTTGGAAAACTTTTCACACGGGAAAAATTCTACTCCGGCGAGGCAGTGAAAAACGCCTTCAGAGAATTCATCATCGATTCCCGTCCCGAAGAATTCTATAGCAGAGGCATCAATAACTTTCATTAAAATGGCAAAAGTGCATTGATAATAATGCACAATACTTGGAATAATGAAGAATATAATTTCATTAAAAAAAAATCCATAAAAAAGGGCAATTTCATAGGTGAGGACCTCAATACATATTGATTATTTTGTTTAGTAGGCCACAGGCTGTTTTCTAATACATAATTTACAGAACAAGGAACTGTATTCCTGTTTGTTCATGAATAAACTGAGTGGTATACAATGTACTGACTCCGTAGAAAACAATCGATCCTGTTAACGCATTGTACTGTTAAGGTCACGCTTGGCAGCTAAACCAGCCAGCTTGCGGGTCACAATCATGATCATGTAGTATTATTTATTATTGACCAATGAATTGTAATAAAGGTAATAAAAATGTAAAAGTATTGTAGTAGGTACGTACTACTTTCGTTTACTTATTCAATTGTGACATAAATTTCATAATAAATAATAAATAATTTCAAAGGTAGTAAGTAGGTATTAAATAAGCCGGTTGTATTATCTTAGCCATTGTACCCAGTAATATTTTTGTTATTTTGTAATCATTAACGGTATTTGATTTCACTTAGGTGCCAAATTGTATCCACTGCTCCGATTTTAATGAGTGAAACATACCTGAACACTTACCAGATAGAAATCTATGTATTAATTGGTGATATTGCCCGTTTAAATCATGTGTTTCGCACAATCGCACGGAAATGATGACTAAGGAATTTATAAATATATGTAATTATACTATATTATAAGAGATAAAGATAATGTATGTACATACTGCATCTAGAGTACCTACGTGTTTCTAAAGTGATCGAACAATGATGAACTTCATGAATTCTACCGTGACACAAAAAGCTCTTAGTTATGAACGTTCCTGTCCTGATGTCCTTTATATGTATATCAGAGTCACATTTCAGTCAGCCGACCGCTAAGCAGTACCGCACGATCATGGATAAAAATAGAATTTAATCGATCCTTTTATCCGTGTCAACTGTTTGCAACCTCATCAGGAGTCTTTGGACAGCAACTGATTTTTCAGTATAATACTTACAAGATGCCGTGCTTACATATAATAACGACCTCGTTAGATTAGAGACACTTAGGTTCTTTATAAATCTTAGGATTCTGTGTGACAATAAAATGTAGTTGTTTAGAGTAGTGGGAAGTAGGAGAAAATAACAAGGTGTTTTGCAATAGATTTCTATTAGGCCAAATGAAGTGTCTAATACAAGACACGCAATGCAATACCTATACTCAAGACAGCTAAGATACTCGTAGATAGTTACAAGATGTGCGTGAAAATTGCTCAACAAGTATCTAAGCACAATAAACACGAATCACAAATATTGCGTCTGCGTAGGTTTATTCATTGTGAACCGCTCGTGTCCTAAGTATTATTTTGGGGGTAAAAAAACAGTTACTAAAATGAATTCTCCTTTATCAAAAGAATCTATACTTCATTATACTTTGCATTTAAAAAATCCTTTAATTAATGGAAGTTAATTAATGACAGTTGTTTTGTAAGGTGTTTTTGAAGGGTAACAGTAGCGGGTGGAAACGCGAAAATACGGGGAGAAACTTAAATGTTATAGAAGCGTTTATAATTTATCGTCGATTACGAGTACGCACTCGCAGCTTTCGCTTGAAACGGCTGTCGTAAAATCTGGAAGCGTACGGTTACACATTACCAGAAAATTAAAATTACGAATTCAGTGGTTAGGATTAAAACTTAAAATTAACTTGGCATTTTAGAAATTGGAGATCAGTTAAGATCGTGTTTACCGGAGCCTGGTGGCTTTACTAATATTATGTGTTTACAGTTTGCAGATTTATTCGTAAATCTAAGCACGTGTGTCAGCAGGGATCTGTACAATCACGATTTGGTTGGGTCGGGTGAATAATTAAGAAGGGTCGCTAGGGTTACAGTCAGCCGGAATGTCATCTCTCCTTCGGAGACCTGACACCTGGCAAATCTTACGACACCAACCGAACGTCACCAGACATAAAAACGTCATTATTATTTCAAAAAGATATAAAGGGTAAATTATGTAAAGGATACATATGTTATTATACGGAGATAGAACTTATTGTTTAGGACATATAAGCATAAATAAAACGTAAACACTTTCTGGTTTAAGAGTGTTAAGAAGTGGAAAGAAATAAGACTATTGTTGGTCAATTACTAATAAAGGGCAAGTAATGATTAGATACTGCATTGCGACTGTGACATACACAACTATTTTTGTGACCTTAGTTACAAATAAGTCAACACCAAAAGCATTTTATCTTATAGGGTCAATTTTTCAACTTGAGATAAAAGTTTACTTTCTTAATTGTGAAATATTCGTATATGTTGATTACAAATTATGTCGAAAGAAGTGCAAGTTATATGAAGAAATAAAGAAATAAAAAATTAGAAACAGAGACGTCTATTCACATTCGTTACAGCCTATGGCGGTAATATATAAGGACATGTAGTGTGAACGTTGTTGCTGTAGTGTGCTTTTTCATTGGCTGTATTTGCCCGGCTCGCAACGTGATCTAATATTAATAACCCCTTATGAGAGAGCTCCTGTAGCCACAGCTTCTAAGGCTTGGAGTCTTTATGACAATGTTTACCGCCGCTCGCTAGTGCGCTCGCGTTGCCTAGAGGAACTTTCTTAGCGACTTCTTGAATAACACTACCGATGCATTATTCCACATTGAATACTTAAACCTAATACCAACATAGCTTTGAAGACAAGATGTGTGTGACTGAGCTGATAAATAAATGGTCACGACTAATATAATTAATAATACATTTACGTACAATATTTTGTTAACAAGTAAAAAGAATGTTTCAGATAAATATTCCAAAAATATAATGACAAACTACATACACACGTAAAATGCAAAAGCTAGGTATATTTGTTTAACTTTAAATAAAGAAACGGAGACAGTAGGTATATAATAAAGACTTCATACACGTGGATTGCAACAAACAAATATGAGATGAAGGCAAAAACTGCTATTTTATTGGTTAAAAAATTAGCAATCTTTGCTGGTGCATGTATATCTTTATTCATTGAATTTGGTTTCTATTTTTATAGAAACTAGTCTAGAATATTTTTGGAAGCGTTTTCTGAGGATGAAATGATGAGTGCTTTAAATAGGTTTAAGTACTTCTTTAAGACATCTTTGTAGGCAGGGCATCCGGGGGCGAGCCAAAGTTTGTCATTTTGGACTAACGTTGGCATGTATCGCGGATGTCTATGGGCGACACCACCAGGTGGACTGTATGCTGTTTTGCCACCTTCTTTCTATAAAAAAAGTAGCTTAATATTCATCTTTAAGCACGGGACGAGGTAGAATGTTATCTTCCTAAATGCATTTCTTGTTAGCCTGAGCTTCACGGAGTGCCGTCCCGGAAGAATACGATTGTTAATGATAAAAAGCTTTCCAATTTCTGGAACGACGTAATTTCCTCTCAATATCTTAAATGTTTTTGTAATATGTCTACTTTTCTGCGCTTTCCTTGTGTCGGGAGTTCAGGAATTTCCACATGGTAGTTAGGTTTTCTTAATGCATTCAGCAGATCCCTAAAATATGGAATACTTTGAAACTGAAATTCAGGATATTCTAGTAAAGAACTGATGACCGTCTATAGGAAATAAATCTTGATAAATAGATTCCGATCAATAAATATAAAAGCTTTAAATCCCCATCATATAAACTAATCATTTATTTATGAGTAAGTAGTTATTTGTAAAATGTGTTCGTCCCATTTCACGTTGGAGAACATAACGACCTCTAGTCTGGGCTCTATACAGGAACTTTTCTTGCGAAACTATTAGAACGAAACTTGCGAAAGTCTGAAACTATTAGAAATAGATAAATTTGTTCTAAGGAACCATGGCGTCTATTTTAGAGCTATCAAAAACTGCATTCAAAGATTTTCAAAAACGCAATCCAATCGGGAATCGAACCCGTACATTTTTCCTGAAAAAATCGTAAATTATTTATTGCACTAATTGATAGTGTAGCTTCTAAGGACTTAAACAAATTACCAAGGAATATCTTGTACTGCTTGAAGTCATCTACAGTCATGAACATTATTGCATCTTAGGATTATTCACACAAATCACACAGATGTGTAAGTGGACGAATATTTGATTTGAAGTAATTTTGTGTCTTAGCCATATAACTATTTTGCAGGTACTTTTTGACGATTTTAACAATCTGAGGCAACAATGGGATGTAAATACTATATGTTACAATAAATTAAAACTTACTTCGTTATTAAGTTATGCATTCAGTCTCAAAATGTTATCTCTGTGGCTGTCACAAGACATTACACATTAGAGTACTATACAAGATTGTTGGTAAGCAGTGACTTTTAATTTCCTAAACTTCGAACAATACAAGTAACCCTTCGTCCGGATATAGTTAATTTTTGGGGCATTAAGTAAGAGTTAAAATAGTACAAGTGGTGAAGTGAATTTTATAGTGAAAAGGTGAAGTGTCGTGAAAGTGCATAAACCAGGCATAAACATTGGATTAACGTCAAACCGTAAGTCAAAATTAATTATAAACTTAGTAGAATTTCAGTGAAAAGTAATTTTCGATCAGACTTGTAAAATTTTATTTTACATATAAACGAATACTTTATTATTAAACCTTATAAATAAATCAAAACATATACATCGAGTACATCGAAACATTAATTCCATTAAAAATACATCGATCTTCATTAATTTCATTAAAGGTTTATAGCATAATGTAAGGTCAACCAGGGTAATTGCAAACATGCCTATATTTCTTGTAAATTAACTTTGTTGATGTTTATAATTACCCCTTTTACACCATTGCAATTCAAAACAACGTAGGTCCTCACACTAGGCATAGCCTGTATCGTGAGGGCCATTTTGAAGGAGCTATAAATTACCAGAAAACGCGTAAGTGAGCGGGATAATACTGTAAAGTGGATTCATAATCTTTTATTATTGTTACTGTTTATGTGTGAGTGCTTGTGTGGTGGTGAGTGCGCAGGCAAAATTCGTAGCAAATTTACTTTTACAGTTTACTTCTATCGATTCTAACATGCAAATAACGAATGTTTCCAGTATGTTTTGAAGAGGATTTTTAGCCGACTGGAGCCGACATAGATCGTTTCCATCATATCGAACGACTTCTCTCCACATGAAGCACACCGCACATCTATAGACTTCTAGCTTCTGATAGAGTTGCTTCACTATAATAGAACCATTCTATGAGGCCAGCATGGCTGAGCAACTCGAGGTTATCCATGAAGAGAAGGTAGGTCATCCGTATTCCTTCTCTTAGAAACGAAAACCCCGTAGTCGACTCCTTCAAGAGAGTACTCAAGATGGTTCAACGCAAGTAAGAACTAAAGTGGAATCAGACAAGTTCTGAAGAGCTGTTCAATCTAATGATGTTTACCATCGCACATCTCGTCATCGAAAAGCGGTGCATCCACATTACCTAGACAAAGAACTGTTGCATACAGTCGCATACGGTCTTCAAGACCCTTTATCCCACAAACCCGAGAGTTGTGGAACTGCTAAGGTTTTTTCCACTGAGCTACCTCTTACGAGTATACCTCTTAAAAGTAGGTACCTTTAAGATAGGTATATCTTCCTATCTAAATCAACTCTTTATCGTTTATATCAAAGACTAAAGATATTTATTATATTATGGTGTAAAATTATCATTTCTACATAAATAACCGTCATGTTTCTCATCATAATCACTACCAAGAGTCCTGAAAATTTCATGACTTCATATCTCTGAAACTAATGCACAGAGCCGGTGACCTTCGAGTGTGAACACCTCAACGACTTATATATTTTTAATATCTAACCAATTTATAAAAATTACATTAAAAAATAGAATTTTTAGTCTGCCAAAATTACCTACTTTCAAATATTGACCCAAGTGTGCACTTAGAGGTATCTATTCAATATTTTAAGTCACTCGCAATTATTATTCATGAATATATCAATAATTGATAATAATATTATCAACTGGCCGCGTAGTGTCGGCCGGCTTTAGAGTAGCATCAGCCCACCCCATCTTTTCCCGCGGGTGTAGTGTAAGGCAACTAAGGTACATCGAGGCCATACATCTTATATGCACAAGGCACTATGCACGAGGAAGCCCTTAGCCCATGTCCATCAAAAGGGGGTCATGGTGATGATGAATATTGTCAAAATCTCGGTGGGTAAGGTGGGTTTTCCATAATTTTCGTATCATCGGTTAACAAAGTTTGATGTTATTATATTCTTTAGATCAGTGAGAAAAATGATCAGTGAGTCCACTGAGGACTTCATGATGAGAGAGTTCTCAATAAGTCTCACTGAATATTTTTTTAGCCTAGGAAGCATTTTATCCAGCTGTAAAGCATTACCTCAAATACTAGTGTTCTAATTTGGCTAGTAGAAATAAAGAAATCGAAAGCTTTTTCATGAGTACATGCATTAATTAATTAAGAACATTGGTTGCCGTTGCTCTCAGACACCAGTGCTTGGTCAATTTGTCTACATAACACAGTAGATTGTTGATTGTCGATCGCTTCACTATAAAACATTGTTGCTTATCCATTTTCATAAGCTTTTTCCATAAGATTTTTTTAATTTTGATCGCAATTACTTTTTCCATGTTCTGGCTGACAATACTTGTAAGACTGGATCGGTAGTTGGCTGCATAAGTCATTTTTATAGATAGTCGTAATTATGGCTTCTTTCCGTATATTTGAAAGCTTCCCTCTATTGAATGAAATCATCACGTGGTCTAACACGTTTCGTTTCGTAACTTGCTTCCTCACTCACACAACGACACATCGGAATCATCTGTGTCACAAATATACGCATTTAGAGTCCATTTTTCACTGTGAACACTCTTTATTAAATTTTTATCTTTACAACATCAAAAATTTGCTGTTGTAAAGTTTTATGGAATATGATATTAATTTGTTGTTGATCTGCTAACGTGGCTGTATGAACGCTGATTGCATAGTGTCTGTTAATTGGCTTAAAACTCTGATAGCTGAACGAAATTGCCACGATTAAACTCCGCTAGAGAATCTGTTTGTGATAAAGATGTTCAGCTAATTTTTCAGTGTGTCATACAGAACTGAAACATTTTGGTGAAGGCAAACTAATGAAGACCTGTGGCTGTTGCGGGAGATCTGGCGCATTCCTACAAGAATTACAGTCTTAAACTAGTCTCGATTTCACATTGAAGCTTTAGTCTCCTTCTATACGACTAAACACGTAGAATTTCAGTTTTCTACGCTAAAAGTTGGGTAGATAATCTGGTATATTTCCTTAGACGTTAGTAAAATCGGTGATTGTTTGTTCGTTTAACGCTCAATTAGGTACTTTTAAAATTTTCCTTTAATTAAATGACAAAAAATAGTTCGAAGAAAGTTATCAATAAAAAAGGCTTCAGGGAATTATAAGTATATTGGTCATAAACACGTGTAGAAAGCATACTGTGTTAAGACGTGCGTGCTTGTGAATGCATTTTTTGAAAAAAAAACATCTTATATTCAGTCCTCAATGGCTCAGTGAAGGATTATTCACATGAGTTTTATGCCATTGAGTCGTGTAACAAGCAAGCGCAGCGGCGAAAAGAAATATTTTTATTATGTAACAACTTGTTCTACAAGAAAACATGGTATAATAGATTTTCTATTTTAAAATCTCTGCTACTAAGTGTATATTTGACTACCATTAAGTATGTACGTGGCTGCCTCAGTATGCACAAGCAAATTATAAGGCACGTTAATTTGGCATGTAATATTTCAGCGCCACTTCAAGTTGGCGAAGTTCATTAAAGTCCTTGATTGAGTTGTTATTCAGGGTGGCGGCGGCGCTCATGTCCCACCGAGCCTATGGTTATTATGTTATGCTTAAGTATATATAATTGGATTAATTAACATTAGCAGCCATTGTCAATCTCTATCGTTTAATAATGTTTCTAATTGAAATTAGCAACCCCAAAAATGTATATGCGTGGAATGTGCAGATTTCTTGTGTAGGTAATACCAAACTTTTCTTTGTAATGACGCTTTATACTGGCGGACGCGTCGTAGAGCTGTTCAATTTTCTGTATACGATTTTACTGTCGCGCCTTCTGTTACCGGTTAGTTTGTATCCCGGAGTTTCGTTTTCGCATACAGGTGCCATTTAAACGATTTATTTAACTTGTGTGTTTTTATGGTAAAAGCTAGGATTGCCTACTGATATCTAGCTAGGATTGAGTGGTATCTACTCTCGAATCTCATTCGTGTGTTGAAATCCTCGGGTCATACTACTAAGTTTTAACTTAAATACGAATTTTTAAAATCATCACTATCTCGGCGGTGAAGGATAACATCTATGAGGAGACCGTACATGCACGACAATTAAAAAAATCTGGAGCAAGGGTGTTCACCAATCTCCACTGGAACCGCGTGGTGGATTATGATTCGAAATCCCTTAGTCATTTACTATGGAGGCCTGTGCCCGGCAGAGGCCGTTATAGAATGATATCGATATCGTTTT
The DNA here is from genome assembly GCA_943735995.1 of Sesia bembeciformis. Classification (NCBI taxonomy): domain Eukaryota; kingdom Metazoa; phylum Arthropoda; class Insecta; order Lepidoptera; family Sesiidae; genus Sesia; species Sesia bembeciformis. The sequence goes on from OX031028.1 coordinate 10,230,714, forward strand.
TCTTATATATAGAAAGAAACTGGCAGACGTCGGGACACATGCCATCATTAATCAAATACGTCAAAAGTTGGCATGCAGGTTTTGCAAATTTAGAACCATTGCACCGTTACAGATTTACTCGTAGAAATAGATTTGAAAAAGTATTAGGAAGGGTAGGGGAAATAGGGAGTACAGCGGGATGTGAGCTTTTCGAATTTCATTAAATCGCCCATTCTTCTTAAGATGTTAGACTTGCAAAGTTACCTTACTAAACTTATTTCTGAATCATTTGACAGAGGTTTCGCTAGAAACCGCTAGAAAATCGATTCAGTAGTTCTGGAGATTAGTGAACAGACAGAATTTGCTAAATATTTAAAAAAAATCTTTGATGATGTATTTTTTTATTCTTGAATGCAGACGACAACAGCAAACAAACACGTTGTCTATACATAATATGGTATCAGCGCCCGATGGTTCGTACGCGACGCGAGTAGTTACAGTATGTGCGGTTAGCGTAATTCCCGTGGGAAATATATAATTGATCTGGATAAAAAGTACCCTAAAAGTTAAACGGGCACATAAATTATAATTATAACTATACCTAGTTTTATTAAAATCCGTCCAGTGGTTTTTGCGTGATACGCGTTCAGATAGACAAACAAAAATTGTTGTTTTGGGTTCTGTATCATTCATAGTGTACAACACTGCAATGATTTTTTTCAAAACATATTTCACACGGGTCTGTTAGTACATATTTTATTATAATATACTAGCGGTGCCAGTGACTTCGTTAACTTGTGATTCCCGTGGCAATTTCATAATTAATCTGGATAAAAGTATCTAAATGTTAACCCCGCATATAAGCTATAACTATGCCAAATTTCATTAAAATCCGTCCAGTAGTTTTAGCGTGATGCGCGTTCAGACAGGCAGACAAACTGACAAAAATTATAAAAACGGTTGTTTTGGGTTCTGGTTCGTTCGTAGAGTATCGATACTGAAACGATTTTTTCAAAAAATATTTATTGTACGGCTCTGTTACGATTTTATTATATGTATACTCGTAGATATATAGATTATGTATATGTTTGTATGAAATATACTGGCTGCATAGGTTGCCAATAGGAAGATAATGCTAGCAGGTGAATCACGGCTCTTTGGGTTGGTGACATCATACGTGTAGAAGGATCAGTCGTATTGTTTGATATATAGTGGATCATAATAGTATTATATTACATAGCTATAATAGATGGTTAGTTCAGGTACAAAGATAGTTATATACACAAAGCTTTGTCGCACTTGTCATGCTATTCTAGTGATGACCTTATTAATTTTCTAATTATTTTTAATGTCAGGCTTTTTTCATTAAATTGGTCAGGTCACAGCGATCAAAACGTCAAGTGCCTAGAACTTGCGAAAAGGCGGCCAGAGTTGCGGAAAGTGAAGTATAATAATAATAACGCCACACTCAACGGTTCACATAATTCCCTGTGTGGTGGGTCCAGAGACACATACAAAGACAAACACATAACCAGACCCCAACATACATTTGTCTTTTTTTTAAACATATGTATGTCCGATTGGGAATCAAACCCGGGGGACCTTTTGCACAGCAAGCAGGGTCAGTATGAACTACACCAATCGGTACCGAGTATGAAGCATCTCTCTGGCTGTCGTGGTCAGACGGAGCACCTGGCGTCATAATACGCGCACTCTCATTGAACTAACTAAACTCAATGGACGCAACTGTCTGACCAGCAGTTAATGCGTGGAGCGCTTAGAATAGTAAATAAAAACGAGATGGAATTTTAGGAACAAGCCAATTTATTTGTTTATTTTTATGGAAGATTACAGACATGTAAAAATATTCTTGAAGCAATATAAATAGAAAAATAAATTATTAGACATGCCATTTAAAATCTCCACAAATATGCATTTAAGTACATATATATAAAAGGCCTAAACGTTGAGGACACCTTCTGATTACTCCATCATCATCATCTTCAAAATGAAGTTTGGCGCTCAGCTGGTGATATTTCGGCTGTGTAATCTTTTACTTGATGCCGGACCGTACTTGATTAGTACTATGAAGTAAATAGAGTATTTTTTAGACTGTTTTTGGATTAGACAGACTGGTTAGAAATTAGCCTCTATGCAGACTGCATAAGGTGCTACGAGACACCAGTCGGCCTAATTCTAAGAACGAGAATCGTGCATCCAGGCCTTACTATCTACGGCGCCACAACCCTTTGTCGCCTTCTTCACTATTTTCCTCTAATTGCCTCTGTCCCTTGCTCCCCTTTTCTGTATTGGTATGATTTTCAAATATTCTTCAACGGTGTTGCACCACCTTTTTCTGAGACTACCTCTTGGGTTGTTTAAATTACGTCAATACCTTTAGGTCCCTATTGTCAGTGCTCAGAAACTGTGGGATTTATAGTATCTGATTACCGTTTTGTTTTAAATCAATGTTTCTAACCCGCAATTTATTCTTGTACATTATCTTCCATCACTTTTTTTCACCCAGCCAAAAATATATCAGAGCTTTCCTTTCGAAGACAGCCAGTTTCTGTTCTTATTTTGGGTCAAACCCCACTTTACGTAGGGGTACGTCACTACTGGTCTAACAATGATTTTAGAATGGATCAGTGGTGAGGAGTTGAGCCAAGAAATCTCTTGTAGGAATGATAACTTTTATTAGATAGCTATGAGTCGCATTTTCACTGCGACCTCAATTTTGTTCTGAGCGTTAATTACAAACCCAACTTAAGCTAACTATGTCTTGCAAGGTATCAAGCTTGTGTCGCGTTTGATGTTTGGGCCGTACCTTCTTGCTTTGGCATCGAGTTTTTGACACTGGTCATCCATGATGTAGAAAATTTGAAAAGAGCACTTATATCAGAGCGCCTACCGAAATATATTCCATATGTTTGTCAGTAGCGTTAACTAGTTGGTAAGTCTAGTTTATAAGGTACTTAATTTACGTGAAAGCTACGTACTCATTTTTATTGTTCTGTCTGCTTGTCAATGTGATGGCAATTATAATTATAACCTAAATTGATTTTAATTTTCAAAATACTAGCGCGACTCTGCATATGCTGTTCTTGGATCGATTGATTATGACTACAATATCATCGGCGCAAGTCGCAGTTTGTAAGGTGTGGTATTCTCCGTCCACTATGTTATTTTCTCGATGACAGATCGGTTTAGTGATGTCCGAATTGCTTCATACCGATTACCGATACAATTCTAGTACAATTTACATTTACTTTTATAGGTTCGATTTATTAAAAATATGTGTCTTAAATAATTGATTTATTAATCGCAAAAATGTATTTAATACGAATTCAATTTAATAAAAAGATTGTATATGTAAATAATAAAATCATATGTAATAAAATCGTAATAAAACACAGGTTTTTCTATTCTAGCAACACTGGCTATGGCGAATAATAAATAACTATAACGTTATAGTATTTCCATTTCTTTATTTTCTCGATGACAGTTCTAATTGGATAGTTTTGTTGTGTGACCAAATAAGTAATGATATCGATCGCATATATTTATTATATTTTGAACAAAGACAAATACAACAAAAACATTCAAATATATTTTTTCAAGGTGGGAACACTCAATGGCCCACCGCCATTTTGTGTTTGTTTTAATCTGTCACTCGCAACAAGACGGTCGTGCTAGTCACTACATTTCTGTCCGCTGAGTTTTTTCACATTATCCATACGTTACGTTGTGTATTTTGTGTTCCTCCGTGTTGATTGCTGCCCAGCTGTCAAATATCAAAATGCCGAAAGGATCTGTTCTGAAAAGGCAGGCGAGAGAACTGGTGATCAAGGTTCGTAATTACTTTGAAGCAGAGTATCAAAATGGAGGCCCGCTATTACCACTGTCGCAAGTGCGAGAGCGTGTTGCGGCCGCATTAGGAATTAGTGGACCTACTGTTTCAAAAATTACTACCGAAGCTTACGGTACAAGCGGCATGCAGGAAAATAAGCTTCGTACACCGAAGAAAAAACGCCAACCACGTCGTGTGACATCGGTTGACAACTTCGACGCTGACGCTATTCGCCGTCATATATATGACTATTACTTGCGCAAAGAAATTCCAACACTTAAAAAACTTGTTGTTTCTTTACGTGAATGTGGTTTGTTCCATGGCCAAAAATCGTCATTAAGCTTGGTTTTGAAAGAAATTGGATTTTGTTATAAAAAATCGGACAAACGTAAAATATTGATGGAGCCTCACGACGTTGCTATGGCTCGCTGCGAATTTTTGAGCGAAGCCAAAAAGATATCAGATTGGTCAAATGTTATTTTCACTGACGAGACTTGGTTAAATGCAAACCACACAGTATCTAAGAACTGGACTGACGACACCGTCGCTTCCACTAGTTCAGTGCCAATGGGAAAAGGTGAACGCCTCATCATATGCCATGCAGGGTCTACGAAAGGATTCATGTCAGATGCTTTACTGGCCTTTAAATCCAAGAAAACAGTGGACTACCACGAAGAAATGAACGCAGAGATTTACGAAAGATGGTTTAAACAAATGGTGCAATCTCTGGAAGAACCGTCGATAATTATTATGGACAACGCTACATATCACTCCAGACAAATTGATAAAATGCCGACGCAGGCCAATAAAAAACAACAGATAATTGACTGGCTCCAACGTCATGGCGAAAATGTGGATAATACTTTATTAAAAGTACAATTAGTGAATATTTTAAAATCGAATAAAAGCCACCCTAAAAGATATGTTATCGACGAAATAGCTGCCGAATGTGGTCATTGGGTTCTTCGACTTCCGCCGTATCATTGCCAGTACAATGCTATAGAACTAATATGGGCACAAATCAAAGGACACGCCGTTCGAAACAATACCCATCCCCCTTTTACGGCAAACAAGATGTTAGATTTATTAAAAAATGCATGTGCGGAAGTAACTGCCGAAAACTGGGAAAAAATTGTGAGAAGAACCCAAAACATTATAGCGTCGGATTGGGAAATTCATGTGGCATTCGATAATATAGAAGTACAGGAACTTATAATAAATGTTGGGGAGAGCTCATCGAGTGACAGTGACGATTCATCAGATTTTGATTAAAATAAATAAATAAAGATTACCTGTCATTATAATTATTTCGTTTCATTGTCGAGTATCTACCTATACCTACTTATTTTACAACAGCTTCGAAAATTTTAAAGAAGTTGGCATTATCAATCAAGAATTAACACGTGTAACATCTTGTAATAATGAAATATAATATTAGTTAATAAATTTGTACAAAAGTATCCGGCAGTAGTTTAGTTTCTTACATTTTGTAAAAAAATATCGGATCTGTTATCGTGTTACGTTTATCGATAACTACATCCCTAAAATTGCTTTCTGGCTGACGTGACCTTGTTAATGAAATATGACGTCTTGGTGCCTAATTTTTGTTCGGAGTTTTAGGCGTTGACGCTAGAACAAAGTCATATCGACCACTGTGTGTCAGCTGTCATCGAGAAAATAAAGCAATGGAACTTGTATAGTTGTTTTATTTGCATATAAGTACCTACCTAATAATTTATCTTCTAAATATACTTTTATTTCAAAACTATTATTTTCGATTTATTTTACGTGTGATAGCTTATAGTCTGTGGTATGACTGAGAGAACGTCACTATTTTTTCGCGTTCAACAATATTATAGTATGGTATTGTTTCGAGTACACTTGATAGGCGTGCAAAAGTCAAATAGAAAATAACATAGTGGACGGAGTATCGTTTATTAATATAATGTTGAGTTCGCAGATTGCAACTTCTAACACCAAGTTATAAATTATATTAGGGTCTTACCTATGAAATTGCTTTTGTTCATAGTGGCCACTTTGAACTTAGTTATCTTGCATTTGGCTTGGAATTCCAAATTCAAATTTATTAATTTCAATTTAGTCAATTTTTTTCAATTTAACTTCCATTAAAATGGGAGAAGTGCATTGATAATAATGGACAATACTTCGATTAAGATTGACTGAATCCTGCCACTCTGCATTTTTATGTACAGGCCTGAACTATAAAAATATTGTTAGGTCAAAGAAAAAGTTTTTATGCAGTTTTGAAGCTGGCATATTTACCATTATTTTGGGTGCTATTGTCCCACATTTAAATTCACGAATTTGAACCACAGAAGAAAAGCAGTCAGTTCATTGTTTTGAAAAAATAAGGAAGAAAGTTTGAATTGGAGCAATTGAATTTGTTTTAATGGTGTTGTTTTTCAATAAAAGTTTTGTTAAATTTTTTACCTGAGACTTGAACCTTAAAATTATCTCAAATACTGCGCCTGAAGTAGCCGCGCAAGCTGTGGCACTTCTTCAGTCTGAAATTAGTCACTGAGATATGAGCAGACAACTTCATTTAAGCCATTCTGTTGTTCAAAGAGTGTACTATTGATACCTAGAGATTGGCGGCTTCAATCACCGTTCAGGAGGATGACGATTCTGAGTGACCACGGAAAGACAAGATATATCTTCACGACCAGCTTACGAAATTGTCATCTGATCTCAGTACAGATCCAAGAACATTTTAAAGACTTTCATGGAGTGGTGTTAGTGCTTGTACTTTAAGAAGGAGCCTCAAAGAACGTGATATAAGACCACATAAGGCAGCCAATGGGCCCAAACTAATATGAGCTTCAAAACATTTGTATTTGCTCAACATCAATGGAGCCAAGTACTCTTAACTGATGAATCCAATATTATGCTGTATGGTAATGATCTAAGGAGGAAGGTGTACTGAAGACAAGGAGAGTGTTTTATGCAGTGCTGTATTGAAGAGAAAGTGGTTTATGATGGGGTCATGGCCAAGTAGCCTGGGGAGGAATTTCTGAGGAAGGCAAAACTAGACTTCAGGTTGTAACGGGACCATGGCTGCCACCACTAAATGGCAACCAATACATTCATCAATGCCTAGATTCATGTGATGCCATATGCTGGGTTTGTTGGCCAAGATTTTATTTTTATGCATGATAATGCAAGAGCACTGCAGGAATTGTCAGGGAATACTTTCATAAAATCGGTATCACAGTCATAGAATGGCCAGCAAGAAGCCCAGATATGAATCCCACAGAGCATTTCACTGTTCAACAGTGTTCAAGCTTACCACCCAGCTCTGCAGACCTTGCAGGAGCTGAAACCTGCCCTTGAGGAACAATGGGAGAGCATTCCACAACACATAGTGATGGTGATTGATTCCTCGCTAAACCACATGATGGCCATGGTTAACACTCTTGAAGGCAATGGAAGTTACTGAATAAACAATTTTTTTAGGTAAATCATTATTACTATTAAAAATCCAATGCAAGTCAAGGGGAAGTGAGAAAGGCAGACACAACTTGTTACACTTAAACTCAATTTTTCTCAACCCCCTGGTGTTGCAGGTGTCCATGGGCGGCGGTAACACTTACCATCACGTGGGACTGCTTGCTCGTCCGCCCACTATTCCATAAAAAAAATAATAATAACTGAATTCAAATTCAGCTTCAATCCTCCATAAAAACTTTTTGATCAATCAGACATTTTTATGCCTTGGGTCATCAAAACTGAAAATGCAGGGAGGTTTGAATGAGGTGTATAATTTTAATATTATACAAATAAATATTTGAATTTTTACATACAAAATGGCAATTTCATAGGTAGGGACTTAATAGTTGATAAGGCATCAAACCTTGCTTTACTCCAGAGAGAATGCTGAATGGCTTAGAAACTAGTTAATGCTGATGATGAGTGTTATCTTCAAATTTCCAAGAGCATGGTTGATTACCTCGATAACAATACTTACATACTATTTGATGTATAAGTTAAATATTACTAGAAACTAATTCTTATGTGATATTGGCATTGCAGAAACCTGTGCCTTAGCCATAAAAAAGCCCTAAAAATTATAGTAGGTATTTGGGAAAACTGAAGTTTAATGAAATACTATAATTTAGTTCTTCTTTTTTTTGTTCAATTTTTCAATTTTTGAAATTTAGTTTTTTCAAATATCGAGAACCATAAGAAACTAAAGTTGCTGTTTTATTGCTAAGTCCAAATTAAACCAAAGCATGAAAGGGGCTTCAAAGATTTTGTGTTACAGTAGATAATTTGGAGAGGTCAGGTTTCCATTTAATTAAATTATGTAATTTTCTTTCATAAAGGTTTCTACTTCTATCTATTCTAACAAGTATCACAACATATGCATTCAGTTACATTTCAACTTACCTGGATTGTCTGCAGAACATGTCATCCTGATACAGATGAATAACATGACAAAAGTCCCACAAAGTTTCTTGGCACTCATTTTGGATAATCGCTCTAACTCTTCCATAGCACATAAAAACTATTCATTTAGGTTTCTGTAGTCACACTTACAATTATTTATTCCACTTTTATTTAAATTGTCTTATATTTCGCTTACGAAAGTGCTGTTGGAACTTGCAAGTAAACTTCATCTTGACTCGGTTGCTAGGTTCTCGAATACCACAACATTCAAAATACAGTACACCACACCTGCCTGTGGGAATTCGCTCAGCTCGAACGAAACCTACACAATACAAGGTAGCGACTACTCACGAGTTCACTCAACTTTGTGTGTTTTAAAGTACTATGTTTTCAGTTAATTTTATTTTTTTTGATAAGTTTCCACACTATATACGTTAGAAACTATGTATAAAACATTAATGTCCAACCATTACTTTAGTTTTATAACTTTTTATAAAGTTTGAAAGTTTTGTGAAGTTCATTTCACAATCATTTGAAGGACGCGAATAAAACGTGACGTCTATTCGGTCTGTTCCACAAAACGGATTCAAAACCATGATGACAATTTATCGTTCATTCATTTGGTATTCATTCTTCAATCTTTCCGGTAACAAACCAATGTTGTCATTACTAGTCTTTCATTCATTCAGTTACGATGCATTAAATTAGAACTCTACTATATTGACTAAAACTTTTATAAACAATTTTAAATGAAACACTATTGAAAGGTATGATAGATGTTTTTTGACAGCTACGACTGAAATTTAAATTGAACGTGTATAAAATGAAATTGACAATCACTTGTTTCAATCGCGAACTTTTTCCTTTTATATATGGCAATAGTAGTACATTCTGCCAATATTCAAGTTTTCATCTTCATTGGTTTGATGGCAGTATCAGTTTAAACGATAGTAAGTATAATGAGGACAGTTGGGGCTTCTTGGAAGAACACGAAAGCGCAGTCATCTTTTTAGTTGATTGTCACAAACATTACGCACGAACATGACACTTTTAACTTTATTAATCAATCAAAAATCCAACTTTGCTTTTCGGGTTCGCGCCAAAATGTCGAACAAAGACCACTTTACAGGGCATCTCTTTCTATCTTTATGATACAGAAAGAGATGCAGTATGAATTATGCTGTGATCAATATGCACGTTTTGGAACTCAGCTTCATGTTTACATGCACCACATGGCAGAAGTTGGCAACACTAAACAATACAATTTTCTTTCTCTTTTGGCCTGTCCTGTCAATTTCGAGATTGTCGCGGCGGGCTTTCAATCCTAAGTAATCGTTGTTTTTATGATTTATTTCTTAAATAAAAGTCCATAATTAGTGAAATTACTTTCTTAGTATCCCATGATATATATTATTTCACTTACAAAAATAGGCTTTTACTGTTAACCTCTCGTTTTTTATTGTTTTGACATTTCTCCGTGCTCTAAGTGAACAGTGATAACCTAATAATTTGCCTTTATTTTATTTAAACCTTTGTTATTTCAGCCATGGTGCGTATGAACGTATTGAGTGATGCTCTAAAATCGATTCATAATGCCGAAAAGCGCGGCAAAAGGCAAGTGCTTATCCGGCCTTGTTCCAAAGTTATTGTCAAGTTTTTGACTGTGATGATGAAGCACGGCTACATCGGCGAATTCGAAATCGTTGACGATCATAGAGCCGGCAAGATTGTGGTTAACCTCACAGGAAGATTGAACAAATGCGGTGTCCTTTCACCTCGTTTCGATGTACCCATAAATGATATAGAGAGGTGGACGAATCTGCTGCCATCCCGACAGTTTGGGTAAGATCTTTTATCTTGTTTTTAAGCAAAACGTATAATAAGCACACAGTTAACTGCTGTTTTATATGACTGCAGTTATCATTACATATTTTTTTCCAATTGTTCCCTGTACCAGGTATGGCCCACTGGAATTAATGGGAATAAATCAATTAACTGATCTCAATGACACAAGCTTAGTTATTCAAACTTTTAACATTTATTTTATTAAATTTATTTTTCCAAAATGTATTTTAATCATATACTAACAATATTTTTTATCTAATGATTGGATGCTTGATCTAATGATTGATTCATATGCTCACCATTGTGCATATTTAAAATCCCATGTGATACCAAAAGTTACCATAATTGGCCACAATTTGAATGAATGGTTTTTCTCCAGATAAATTATAATGACTATTTGGTGATTCTCAAGACTGATTGGTAACACTGACCTTGATTCATATGCTTTCCATTGTGTATGTTTAAAATTTCATGTGATGTTTTTTCTCCAGAGAAATTAACAGCTAAGCCAGTGGCCTTCCTTAGGGGGTAATTATATAGTTACCTAACTCTATAGAACTATGAAAATTGGTTGTCTTTCATAACATTGTTAAAATTGGTTCATGTATGTACAGATTAAAAAAAGCGGATGGCATTCACCATTCCCAAAGATATATTTCTATATTATCTGTACATTATAAAAAAATGTTACTATCATAATGGTCCTAGACCTTGATTGATAAGATGACGTTGATCTATTGTTAATTCTAAAGTTAAATCTTCCAAACATAGCTTTTATCCGAAATTTCCCAAACACCTGGCAATACATCAAATCACAGAACACAAAGCGTATTAGACAAAAACCCATTATTACAAAGAAAAATCTCTAATAACAAATAGGCAATTTTCAATAGGTAACTCTTATATATGCACAACTACCGCGGATCGCCAATAGCTCTTGTTGGTCGTCATTTGATATGTTGTGCTAAAGTAAATAAGGCGGTACTGATTGATGTTGCTTACATGAGTGAACATTGTGAGTGCTGTTTTATACATTTACTTGCCTACACATAAAGACAAATACAGACCTTAACCAAACATTTTTAATAAACGTAAGTTTGTTTGAGAATGCTCACTGCAGATCCACAACTGGAGAAATTGATTATCAAAGACATATTTACATAAAGTGTGAATTATAACCATAAATTAATTTACTGTTAGATTTTTTGGATTAATACAGAAGAAAGTTAGCAGATGAGCAGACATTTCACCTGGTGGTACATAAATAAATAAATAACATTGGCACATACCCTGATTTGGAAATTTAGGAATGGATTGGTACAAGAGGCGATGAGATTGGATTGGGAGTAGAGAAATATAAAGGTATGAGAGACCTCAATTACACTATTATACTTCTCATTCAATGAAATGTGGGATAGGACATTTTGATGACCAAATGGCCCTTAGCTGAGTTGAAGTGACCCCGTCTGCTATGTAAAGAGGCCCAGGTGTATAGAAATCTTAATATGTAATACAAATATATTGATAAAACGGGCTTTAAAAAGTATATTTCTGTATGGAGAATACATCATAATAATATATTTATTTGTGGTTAAATTTCACCTCTTGGGCAGACAGACCTCTTTAAGGCCCATTACTCTGAGTTATTTATTAGTGGATAGGTATGTACAATTCATAAATAATTACATAATCTAAAATCCCGACAATATAATAGGTGCTATTTGACGTTTCTCATTTTGCATTCACTTAGCTGAATATATGTTATTAATTATTTCATTCTTAGTAGGTACACACAAATTATGAGACTTTGTTAATTTTAATTATTCATCATTGAAAAAGTTCGCATTTTATAGTTCGATTTTGAGGGGGGAGTGCACGCTGAAATTCAACAGCCGCTGGGCGCGCTCGGCTGGCCACGTTACCCCTCTCACAGAAGACTACCTTGAAATGTACTGCATTTCCCACTTTTATGTTATTTCCCTAATGTACATACCTCCAAAGGTAGGCAGCGCATCGAGGGGTGTGCCAACTTTGGCATTTTGGACTAATGTTGGCATGTATCGCAGATGTCTATAGGCGACAGTATCCATTTACCTTCAGGTGGACTGTATGCTCGTCTGCCATATATATATATATATATATATATATATATATATATATATATATATATATATATATATATATATATATATATATATATATATATATATATATATATATATATATATATATATATATATATATATATATATATATATATATATATATATATTAAGTATAAATATGTTGTAGAAAATAAGATTATGAACTCGTAAGTATAATAAATTGATATATCTAGAAGATTTTTTGGTTCCCATCCCTACCCAGAGCATTTTGACAACTGTTATATTGGACCTAATGGTTTGTCAGGACAATAGTTGATAATGCAAGCTAGTTCAGAAACAAAATGTTTGAATATTGAAACATTTGCTAATTGGTGAAATTATTATAATAGATCTTGTTTGCTTTTTTCAGATACCTTGTCCTTACCACCAGTGGTGGCATCATGGATCACGAAGAAGCTAGAAGGAAACATCTTGGAGGAAAAATTTTAGGCTTCTTTTTCTAAGTAATGATACATTTTAAAATGTACTTTTTGTTTTATTTTTATTATTATGAGTAACATTTATCTTTATTACATTGATCTTAAGGAAGGACCCGTTTGCTATAGTACTCAGATTACAGTCAATATTGCCTTCCTAAGAAGAACAAACATCCTTAACATTTTTAAGGAAGGTTATTATATTCTGAAAATAAAAATAAACAATGGTTATCCTTTTTGTTTTATCCAAGATACTAGCTTGATTTTAAATTTTAATTTCTTACCTTTTTCTCTAAGGTCATCAAAGTGCACTTGTACCTTTTTTCTAAGGAGGGTAGTATAAGTGACTGTATTAATACAAAAATTATGTGGGCATAAGCTATTAGGTCATACATGGCCAAAAGATGAAATGGTTGAGTAACTATTAATTTATTTTATTTATTTATATTCCATTGCACTTGTGACACGTTACAGTCCGATTTTATTTCTTTGCCACAATAATCAGACTATTAGGAGGTACCTTTATGTAGCTGTATTCTTAAAAATCTATCTTGGTTTCTAGCTGAAAAGTCATACAGAAATTGGCCAGTCCAGAAGTTTGCTTCAACCCGACAGTAACCTTTTTACTCCAAACTATTATAAAGTTCTCTCTGCAATCATTATCGCGATGCTTCCCCTGATGAAATCCAATAACAATATGTGTATGCCAGGAGGAACTATATCATAATATTGAGGTCTTACTTTTGAATTATTAGCATTCAAATACAGTGGCGTGAGGACCCCAATGAATTATGCAACTAAATGTACAGTAGAATACAAAAATAAAGTAAAAATAAAAAATATAATAATACATACGTAGTGACAACAATAACAACTACGAGGGCAGTGCCCTTATAACATTTCTACCTTACCAATGTTAATACTGTGCTGTACGTGTGTCACCACTGTCCTGTCAGTCTGGGATGAATCTTATTCGAGTTACATACCAAAATACAAGGACAGTGGACCGTGATTCTTACCATCACCAGATTTTCTCCTATTCATTGCTACAGTTTTGTGGAAGCGTCAAAGCCCGTTGTGATTAAATAGAGACCGTTCTAGTGTCAGTTATACTGTATCTACTTATACATCGTAACAGACCATTAAATATTTAAGCTGCATCTAGTACTAAATAATATATAATCATTACAAAATTCTTATCTACCCAGATTTAATATCGCAGCGGGAGGACTGTGTGTGGGTAATGTCAGTTTGGTGTTATTAAGTCTTAAGTTTTTATTTAAAGCAGTTTAAAGCATACTCACTCGATAGCGACCCAGAGCCGGCTCTAGCCCATGTAGCGCCCGGGTGCAATCAATACCCTGGCGCCCTCTAATAGGCTCTTTAGAGGCGTCGCGAGCGGCGCTCGGCGCCCCCTAAGACCCTGCGCCCGTGTGCGCTGCACACCCTGCACCATCGGTAAAGCCGGCCCTGTAGCGTCCACCTCAGTCGCCACATTTAAAGGCTCACTCACAGAAGGAGAGTTTCAAGAACGCTTGCAGTAGAGAAAATCCACCAAGAATATGATTGCCTAAAACAACTGTTAATAATAATGTGGTCACTGTTATTGAGTTGAAGGAGAAAGTCGTATGAAGTTTGGTCTCGTACAAAGATTGTATACAATATTCTCACCCAAACTGTTAGACACTTTCTTGTAAAAGCCTTAAACCGTTAACTGAAACCAATGAGCTTACAAAATGTCATTTTGCTTCCTTACTGTAAACCGCTAACTGTGCGTATAATTATGTCAATATGTATACCCTTTGACAACTTGTTTGGTTGTTCTATTTAGACAAAAGAAGAAACATATTTATTCCTAGAAACTATGCACAACATTTATTTTTTGTATACTCTCTTTTCTCCTTTTAGTAATTTTTCTCTACTGTGCAACCGACCGATCTAGCATGAAGGTGTACTTGTGACGGAAATATTGTAAACTATCTTCTTTAGTGCGTTTGCTACCCCAGAATTCAAACCACAGGTTTGCATTGAATTGGCATTTGAAAAGTTCAACATATACCTACTTGCACAAAAAATATTATTGATGCTATAACTCAATCATTAGTGCCTTGTAGCAGAGGTTGCAAGTTCAAATTCTTGCTGGCATTGACATTTAAAATTGTGGCACACCAATATAGGACAATATAAAAATATTTTGCCACTTTGAAGACGTTGAAGAATTCGTAGTATAAAATATACAGTAAGATAGTACTTACTGTGTATTTTATACTACCAATAATGGCTACCAGTATTTGGGGTAGCCATCAAACGTGCTTGAACATTTTTTATCTAGTGCGTCCTATCAGTCTATATATTTACTGTGTATTATTCAGTTCGTACTGATTAATTATCAACTTTCGCAACCAGTAAGGTGTGTGGCCGATAAGAATAGTTGACGCATTTTCGTAAAAGCTGTCCAGTCGAGCTAAATGCGTCTGTTGGCCTTCTTGCTGTAGTTGGACTTGCTTAGTACATAATCAGATGGTTTGTATGAAATAGGCATAACCATCAACAACTATTGTCACGTCTGCGAGGATTTTGCCCATTTTTTTCAAGATTAACGCGTCGTTATGTTTTTGAGCCGAGGTCGTTCACCATCCAGTACAAATCCGCCACAATATCTATGTAATCTGTGAATCAACGTTGCGAGATATACCTACTACATTGTTCATATTAAGTCACGTGTTTTCAGTAGTATCCTGAATATCCGGTGCAATGGTGAACAGCCTTTGAGACGACAGAGATAAGTACATTTCCATGTCTCGCTCCACGACACAACTGGATTGGTTCAATCTGCCTTATACAATATTTAATGCTAGACTAGGTAATGGGAATCACCTAGTCTAGCCATAAAAATATTGTTACAGAGAATATTGTTTTTTTTTTGACATTATCATATTATTAGAAGAATTTGTGTTATTTTAGTAATAAATAGGTAAGCATTTTAACAATATGTATTACGTTTATTCGTAATAGTCACCATTTGCTTTTTTACAATCTTTCAAAATTGGCCAGTTTTCAATTGAAACACACACCCTTTCCATGGGAAAATTGGCAACTGCCACCACCCTTATGGAATGTAGGGATTCAATATTATCATGATTGGAGCATGCCATGCTCTCTAAAACAGACCATAAATCATAATCGAGAGGATTAAGATCGGCACTAGATGACGGCCAGATTCCTTTCTAGCTACGATCTTGTGTTGCCTAGCCTTATGACCCGGTGCTGAGTCTTGCTGGAAGGACCATTCTTGGTTATGGAACAGGGTGTTGTTAAGAGGCTTTACGATCTCAAGAATCATATCTTGATACAATTGAACCGATTTTTTTATATCTTTTTTGCTTTTTTTCACACCTTTAATAGTCTGCTTAGTATGAATAGTGGCGTGGGCGGCCAGAGCTTTACTGTCACACACAGAGGACGTTTCAATGTACTCACCAACAGCCCGGTATACAAACATTATGTAAATGCAATAAAGAGTTCTTGTACCCTTGCAGAGCATAAACTGCAAGGGTTGAAAATCAATTGCAGAGCATTGATTTCAACAACAAAAAATACGTGTTATGGTCGCAAGTATAAGAAAGAGAGTCGCAGATAGGGTTACCATTTGACAGACTATTACAGCTTCAAATAGGTGTGCGGCTGGCATTGGCCAGAGATAGGCGTTTTGAAAATTCGCGGGACTACTAATGACTTTCTATTTCTACACTGGCCAATACAAAAGCAGGCCAAAATATACTCGGTAACATAATTGTGGATATATGAAATAAGTTACAAAAAGAAATCATTGAATCGTCAATTATAAAGTTTCAAGAACAGAATTGACAAATGCCTTCCAGGAGAAGAGATACGACAAAACTTGTAACATCAGCTAACACAAAATATAGGCATAATAAGTAGCAGTAATGCTGCTCGCCTATTACACAATAATAATATCATTTCATTTTTTTTTATAGAAAAAGGCGTCAGATGAGCATAGAGTGCACCTGATTGTAAGTGGATACTGTAGTCCATAGACATCGCGATATATGCCAACATCTATCCAGAATGACAAATTTTGGCACGCCCACGGATGCGCTGCTTACCTTTGCAGATTAAGGAATGGATTGGGAGAAAGGGTTAAGTAAATGAGGATGTGAATGGGCTCTGGCTCTGTCCGTGGGAATGCAGCGTGCACTCCCATTACTAAATTACTCCTTGCTTACTTGATTATTTCTGCTTACATTAAAATAAAATAATTTAAATAATAGCTTGTTTTACTATAGACAGGCATTTTTCAAAATACTTCGAAATTACAATCAGGTAGGTAAAAGTAAAATCAGGTAGGTATTCCGTACATCCTCTACAGGCTACTTTACTGGACATCTTTTTTGAAATGGTAACCCTAATAACAGGGCACAGTTTAACTAAATTATGTAGTCCTACATAATTATCTAATTAACACTAAATTATGTAGGCTATCTATCTAATCGAGATGATGTCAACCTTTTAAACGTCCCTTCCCGGCCACAGGCCTTCCCTACTAAATCATTAAGGCATTACCACGCGGGCCCACTGCGTATTGGTGGATAAATATACTAAGATTTATTTTAAATTATGGAACATGTTGGTTTCCTGACGATATTTTCCTTCATCACAGAACTAATGATATTTTTTAGAAATCTATACTTAACTTGATATTCAGTGGTAGAGGCCGAGGATTTGAACTCGCGACTTCACGAATGAGAGTCGACGTACCCTATCACATACATACGGCCGGATATCTTAACTGATTGAATCGAAATTTGCCATGAGTCTTTATTTCGGGCCGTATCTAAATTTTAAACATTCGAACGAAATATTTAGGTACTTGAAGTCACGAATGAGAGATGAGAATAGATTACTATCTGATTACCTGAGCTTATGTAGGTTTATATTTTTTTCATAAAATACAAACTATTTAATTAAGGACTTATTAAAGTATTTTTGTTATAAAATTAAAGTAAAATACATATGACCTTGAAAGCATGTATGCTTTTTGGAGTTTGTTATTATCGATGAGCATTTCCAGAAGTATGTAGATAAAAGATAATTCATGTAGGTACTGGAAATTTGTTAAGGAAATTATTATTTATTTTTTGCGTCAGGTACGAGACCCTTGGTATTCAAAACAAGTGTTCGCGACTTAATTGTAATTACTAATTAGTAACTGGGCGTCGCCAACATTCGCATACGATTTTATAATGACGACGAAGCGATGTGCGTTGCGGTGTGGCTCTGTCACCCACTACTAATCGCCATGGCATTCCGTCAGCGAGCGAGCAGCCGGGTCTAGCGAGCGGGCTTCGGTCGGCCGGTGTGTCCATTCTTGTTCCCCGCCAGTTGCGCGCCGCACGAACTTAGAACACGTTCCTTGACGAAAATGTCTCTCACATCTACAGTGTGCTAACGTTGTACAGTGACAGTGCTCGTGATTTAAAACTTGACACATTCTATATAAACAAGCATTCAACGTAGATAATGATGGCTCCCGAGACAGTGGTGACTGTGGATCACAACAAGCCCACGCCACAGCAAGCAACGCCGCCACAGCGGGAACGTCCGCTGGATTGGATTAAATTCAACACTAGCTACTTGAAAACACCGCCTGGTTTACTTAAAATCATCGAGCTGGTAAGTAATGAAGTGATAAAGTAATTAACGTCTGACTAATAATGGTTTCATTACGTTTTTTTTATTATGTGGTGTATTATATTACCTTAGGTATACGCGGTAACATGATTTTTGTTAAATTATTTTTGTAATTAACAAACCATCGTTTACATTACACAATCACAACATTTTAAACTCGAGTACGTTGTTTAAAGAAGTAGGAAAACCAACGTGACTGATGTATGAACAAATAAGTACACAGACAAATAATATGCTATGTATGCATAAAGTTATCGAGGTCATCTTGCATTGCATATTGTCGCTGAGAACGGTTTGGTGCCTTGGAGGTCAGTAGGCAGCAGTGAGGAGGTAGCGGGTAAAGGTAAGGAGCGCGGGGAGGTGGCGCAGCAGGTTGTCGAGGAAGTAAAGAGCACGCGGAGGCGGCAAATTATCCACGTCGATATGTTTCTCTAATCTTAATATATTATGAAATAATCTTGTTTTCTGCGCAAATAACTGTCTCACACGGGTACTATTTAACAATAGTCATACCTCTTCAGTAGTTATGAACTATGAAGCATTCATACAAATATACTTACGTATTGTAAGCGTAGCATAGACCATTAAATATGTAAAAATGCGTAGGCATCGATAACGTATATGAACCAACCTACATTCTACATTCCTAATTACCTAGGCTTCTCACGAGTTTGTAGTGACATACATTGCTAACGCTTGCGTACTAAGTGTTACCTATTTAGTCTTGTTCGTGAACAAGATTCATTCAATATTACCTTTACTCGGCTAACAATCTAAGTAGAGAGTGCAAAACGGGATTTATCAAGTAAACCCGGTTTTTTGTTTTCAGAATTTATAATTGGAATTTGTTTTTTCTGGATTCCTTTTATATTACTAGTTATACAAACACAAAGTTCCCGAAAACTTCCCTATAATTCCCTATAATCAAAAAAATTATATCTATCTTATTATTTCATAGATATTTTTTTAAGAAATAATAAAACTCACGTGATGAAAAACCAATCAGGAATAATACGATATATTATTTGTTTACAGCTTCGCTCTTTTAAAGTCAGCTTTGCCTGACATTTTTAAATTTCATCTAGTAGGTACTTGATATGTAGATATAAAGGGTCAGTAGATATGTAGCGCGAATAAACAGACAGACGTGTTCTTTATATAAACTGGTAGGTTAAATCATACTACTATAATCGTAAGTTGTTAAAAAAAATATTTGTTGTAATTTTTTCCTCATTATTATTTTCAAAGAGTTCAACGCGGGGACCCTCTTAACAACACGGATATTATTATTTAAAAAAAATGGAGAAGCAGATAACTACCTGATACTACTGAGCAGTGTCAGGAGTAGAGTCTGGAGTCAGAGTAGTAAGAGAGCAGATACTAGCTGAGCTTGTCATTATCGACTTGAAAAATTTATAATTCACTTTCTATCGACGATATTTTTAGTAAGATTAATAAGTAAATACCTACCTAAGATTTTTAGTAATAAATAAATAGTAGACTAGTTTACGAGTAGCTATACTAATTTCCTATTGCATTTTTACTGAAAACTACTAAAATCGTGAATATAAGACCTTTATAATATTTACAGATCAATGCCTAAATAAAAGTAACGAATATAAAATAAAAATATACTTATCTAATTGTTTGAGGAACATATTCGTCATGTCTTCATCTTTACGACACAATTTTGGTATAGGTACACTTTTCTAACTTTTAAAACCAACTGGTTAACTTAGAGGTAGGCTAGGCTGATCACGTTTAGGTACATAGCTCGTGGTGTAAAGATTTTCTGAACATCCAATGGTGAAAGATAAAACGATGATATTAAGAAAACAGATGACACAACATTAAAAAGAAAGTATCAAATAAGATATAGGAAACTTACATCAGAATAATCAAGAAAGATAATTCAAGAAGAAAGATTAAGTAGCGATGATGATGACGCACGCCCATATCAGGTACCTACCTACTTAGCCAACAATCGCTAAAGGAACCAAATGTAATACTTCCCTTTTTTACTTTAGGTATTCTGAAGTTTCAAATACATATAAGACCGACTAACGTGAGAAGCGAAATAGCGGTTATTTAAGCGGTAGTTTTTAATATAACAACTAGAAACTCAGTTCTAGCTGTTATACTTACTGCATACTGCATATTTTTAAAATGTCCAGTTCATGGATTATTTTTTGTGCGACAGTCGTTAATTTGACTAAAACTTACAAATTTTGACTACTTCAGGATCAATTATGACAAAATGTACCGATTAGTGGTTAAATAACCTTTGGGGTATTTATTTTGAGTTCGTGAGTTGAGTTTACGAACTGAAATTCTTCTTAATCCGTCCGTGATTTTGTGGACACCGGTGAAATTTTAAACAAAAGGAAACAGTAAAAGGTCAATTGTCTGAGAGACTTCATGCTCGAGAATTAAAAAAATCTGGAATATGTATAATATCTAGCAATTCGCACTGGGTTCGCGTGGTGGAAAGATTTATAAGGAAGTTCCATTTCTGTGGGCAAAAATCTGCTACATAACATAAGTAGGTAATATTTTATACCTAGGTACTTTAAGGAAAATAGCGTCCTAAATACAATTTTTCCTGGCTTATTTATTTTGTAGTCACAGATCCGTAGGTATTTGATGATATAAGTAGTAACAATATAACAGACAACTAAAAGTGAAAACTCAATCGACTTCTGTTGAGTTTCATTTGTGAAATTATTTAAGAAAAGGGATCTTATTTTCGCTTCTAGATTCTCAGATATTGCTACTAGTGACATCTTACAAAAATAACACATTTATATTGCTTTATTTTAAAAATCAGATGATAGGAGTATGTTTGTGTTTAAAGAAAATTTTGAAACAACGAAATTTTAAGATGGAAAATCTTAATCGAAGTTAATAAGTCCATACCGATCATAAAGTTTCTATGCTCAGATAACGTCACATTTAACATCATCATCACACCGTCACCAGCCCTTTTATCGTCCACTGCTAAACATGTGCCTCCTCATCAACCATTTAGTCAGGATTTTATCCAGGATGGGACAAAAGCAAGTAATTTTAACCAGGGTGGGGCAAAGCAAACAATTTTCCTATAATTTAAATAGAGGTTGTGTAATGCAGAAAGTCTGTTACTTATTCTTCCCTATGCCCGGGGCAAGCGCCCCAACCTGCCCCACCGTGGCTACGCCCATGCTCCGCATGCACACTGTCTTGTGCATGAGGCTTCGTTTATGGAGGCGCAGAGCTTAGCGCGGTGCGTGACGCGGGCTGTAGAGTGTTAAGCGGCGCGTATTTTCCGTTTATGGAGAGGCAGTGCGTGACGTGCGGAAAGAGCGTAGCTTATTGCGTGCTACGCTGCGGGATCCGCAGCGTTTTGTGCCACACACTCCTCTGTCGCGTCGTGGCCTACTTGTACTGATGCTGTTTCCGCTGCGCATTGCGCCGCGTGTGCACCGAGTGTTTTGCTGCTTGTTCCGCCGCGTATGTCGCCGCATTTTGATCTACATATACGCACAAAACTCCGCATAAAACTTATACAAAACGCTTCTGCATAAACGCTCGCATACATAGTCATATGTTTGAATTGCTCACGCAACGCCCCGCATTACGCGCCGCACCAAGCTCTGCGTCTCCATAAACGAGGCTTTATTTTTGACTTGCTCGCGCGACGTCCCGCATTACGCACACCAAGCACCGCGTTTCCATAAACGAGGCCTGAGGAATGTATGGCCTTAAAACATCACGCTGGCCAAGCGGGTTGGTGATTCCGCTCTTTTAAAGATGGTGTAGTTCCTCGGGACTTGTAGTAGCGGCTTTGTTATCCCTCAGTTCCCTTTTACGACACTCACGGGAAGAGATGGTGCTATTCTAAAGCTGGTTAACACACAGCCACACGGACCTTTCATTTATATCATACAAAAATCTCTTACACGAGTGTACGTAACTTGTCATAATATATGTCATAATACTCATAATGCACATATTTGTCAGTACCTACTCATGAAAATGTGTGTGCTATTTGACAGTTAGCTGTTTGATCGTGGAAATTCGCTTACAAAAAAATCTAAATTTATCTACGAGTAAATTTATTTTTACGACAATAGATAGTTTTTTATATAATAAATATAATATTATTTATTAGTTTCCTGTTTCCTGCTTTATTTTAGTTACAAAAATCTATTACCCCTACATACGAATTCCTACCCGTGCTTATCAAACAACTTGTGGGTGGAATTTCCTTTTTTCGTTCAACAGCTTTAATCTAAAATTATAAAAGTATTTAGTAAATACCGAAATTAAACTCAGTCTGGTACGCAAAATGCATGGTTCCATATTAGTTTCACTAGTATTTAATAAAATATTTTGTCACATTACTTTAAAACTATAGTATAAAGCGGTTCTTCTTCTTGTGGTATCTCCAACTAGTGGAGGTTGGCAATCAGCTCCGAATATTTTGCCGTCTCTCGCGAGGCGGAACAGTTCGGCGGCACTCGCGATGCCAGTGCACTCACGTATGTTACAGAGCCATGACTGGTTAAAAAGCGGTTAATTAGTCAAAATGAAAGGATATGCATACAACTGCATAAAATACAAACTCATGCAACTACATAAAATGATGCATGATGATTCCCTACAAGTTGTTGTAATTTGTCATTTTAGAGAAATCCAAATTTTCCTACGACTCAGTTTCGTCTGTCTGACATATCAAATTGACATTGAAAAAGTGTCTTTACTTGAATGTGCGTGATTTGTTTGTTAGCGCGTATTAAAACTTCACAAGCCACTTCGTTATACAATTGGCTATTTGACAAATAAAATAAATTATAAAAAACGTTGGATAACGTAGCTTATAGGCCAACAATAATTCAGTGAATATTTGACTTGAGGTATTCTTGTGTCTTTTAGCCATATAACTATTTTGCAGGTTGTTTATGATGATTTTAACATCTCAGGGCAACAATGGGAAGTAAATACTACCTATATATTACAATCAATTAATAAGAATTTAAAATTTATTTAGTTGTTACATGTATTTTGAATGCATTCAGTCTAAAAATGTCATATCCGTGGTTGTCACAAGATCCACTTTCTCATGTTCAAAGAATAATACGACCAATATACGACAGTACTACAAATTAAATTTTGCTTTAATATGAAAAACTGTATAGGGAAATACTAATATAGTATTCTTACATTAACGAATTTAGGAAATATTCGTATTAAAAACATGTCACACGATTCCCGTATAATCACCGTGACCAACGCAAACGTTCGTGTATAAAACCTACTTAGAATATGAGGAAAATAGGCCTTCTACATCCCGGCCACCCTTCTATCCAGTTTTAACCGTGGACGAAGTTATACCTGTGCAGTATTGGTGATTTCCCAAAAAAAATCTAAATATTGGAGTTTAAAATCTTGTTTGGTCCTGTCTCGGCATTATTTTCTTTTCGGTAAATATTTGTTGATTGATATTGTCATTCAATTCATAGGATTAAAAGTGAGTACATACCTACCTAAGTATATGTTTGCTAAAAATGTGAGAAAAATCTAGAAACTCACGATTACAGTTTTTTTTTTGAAAAATGTGTTTTCGTCACTATCATGTTCGTAATTTTCATGGTTTCCCATGGATCTTTAAGCACACTGTAATGACGATAGCAACACGGTGATGATTAAAATTGTATATTTATGTCTCTCGCATAACTTAACTTTATATAAATTATTATAATGATTAAATATTCGGTTGTTCAAAAGGATTTTCATTATATCATTATCATTATAATTCATTATTTCAGTGTATCATTATCTTTTCTTTTATTATCTTACTTTTAGGAGTTATTACCTGGAACTCATAGTGTTCTTAACCTACCTAATAATCGAGTAACACCGTTTTCGTCATCATAAGTTTGAATAAGGTGTGCGCGCGCGCCTACGCCACGAACTGTTGATGTCATCGATTACCATGCGTTTTTTCTTACTCTGGATATTCATTTACTAACATTCATGTATTATTATTATTATTAGGTACGTTCGCATGTATTGTACCGACATTTAAATGAAGCTAAATTAAATTAGCTGGTCAAATGATTAAGTTAAGTCTTCCGTCGTAGCGGTACATTAAGGCGAATGGCTCATTTGTACGTCGTTCGTTTACGAAACTATTTTTATTGTTTTTAATTTTTACATTCTGTAAATTTTGACAATAATGCTTATTCAAACATAAATTCAATATAATTTACAAATTTTTACAATAACCTTACCATTTTGAGAATAAATGATTTACAAATAAAAGGTAGGTACCTGTTTATTCAAGGTGTTCTATAGATTTTGAAAATTCTCTCACTATAGAAAGGATTTTATAAGTAAACTATATTTTATCGTTCCTTTATCGATCATATGTATAAGTAGGTAAATAAGTGCCAAAACACTGTACCTACTTTTCCTTTTTTGTTATCTAATATAGCACCGTAGTAAGTATATACAATGTATCATTAAATTATATTATTGTGATAATATAACACAACACACCTGCCGTTTACTCTGAATTAGTCATATAGTGTTTACCTTTCACTATTTATATACATATATTGTGTAGGCACAGCACAAATATTTCCATATAGCTATGCATCCAATTATAGTCGAATTATATTGACCTTTGACCTCTCTAGGTTTCGTGTTATTGTTACTTTAGCTTGTAAAAACCGATAGCGTTCACTATGAAAAGGTTAAAGATCGTAGATTATGATAGCGGAGTACCTAGTGCCCCTTTAAATACATGAAAGTCACCTTTTAGTAACTTCGTATGACAAAAGAGTAATAAGTTTATTAAGATTACCTACACATGCCACATAATATCTATAGCTGCAGTAGGTAGTCACAGCACATACTAGATAATAGTTACTTTGTGATAGTCACGTATGTCTAAACATCTAGGTAAGTACTTCATGCTTATTGGATATGGATGTTCGAGATATTATGTGTTATAAAAAACATACGCAATACCAAAACTTATCAACTATTGTAAAGAACACCTTAAAAGATAAAGCAACGGAATACAATGATTACAATACAATGCCTACCACAGTCAAAATTATTATAAAAAAGTAGTTTTGTATAAATGAGTACTTTTTTCTTTGTAAACATTGATTTGAGCTTGACCTTTAATTCATACTTTAAGCCGAGATGACGTATAGCACGAAACGCCGTCGAATTACTTGCGTTGTTTACGTAATGCTGCTATGTATATCCATGAACAAATAAACACGATGACACACTATCGTTACTTTATCGCAAGAATTTCATGTCAGTGTTTAAGAAAATTATTATATAAAATAAGAATAAGGCGACACAAGATTTTTGCGAGACATGACATGTTTAGAGCTGATTGATCTATAAGTCTGGAAATGTGGGAATACGATCTACGGACGTTTCACTTTCTTATGTCTGCGCGAAGAATTTTTTGACAAAGATAAGTTTAAATTTATTTTTTTATAGTAATTATGTTTACTGATATCTTTACATATTCGCTTATTCGTTAATTTAACTGCGTACAAATCTAATTGTTTATGGTAACCCATGTGTGTTAAAAAGTATGGAGAAAATAATCTTAAATAAAAAACTTAAATTCAACTGGTCAGTATCTTGAAGCAGATCTTGTTGTCGGAAGAGACGTTACTGTTTTCTCTCTTGCGTTGTTTTCATTATGACCAGAATAGTATGAAGTTACTTTAGGTACGCTAAGTCAGGTAAGGTAGGTACATTAATTTTGCCCTATTTTTAAACAGTCTAAAAGGAATAACTCTGATTGATGGCACGCGGCCGTCGGAAACGTAGTTTCCTACTTTCCTTATCTTTTAAAAATAATATTTAAACACGTAGTAACAATATAGTCTATCTAGGGTTTAGACAAATAATATATTCATTAATTTTAACAAAATCTATAATATTTAGTGGTTGTAATATATATAGATAACAACAAAATTGCAATGCCGCCTTGCAACACATCTCGATTCCATTTTTACAACTTTAAATAAATCGGCACGCACAACAACATTGTTCTTTTTCAAATGTATAAAATTGTTGGCTGTGGCCTCTTCACCGGATTTTTTATGATAGATAACAGTTAGATAAGTAGGTAGACCACCAAGCAACAGACACTAAACTTCCGGAATTGTAGAGAATCGTAAAATCTATTTTTTTTAATTCTAGACAAGGTTCTTTAGCAAGATTTATTCTATAAAACTTACATTGTTATGTAGCGCAATGAAATAACATGATTTTTTCAACGAAAATGAACGGCTACGATTTTCGATTGTCTTCTTAGAGAGAGAGAAATCAAATTTCTCTATCTCTAACGTTTCATACTTTTCCATAAAGACCCGTCTCAAATAAAGATTCTGAGAGTTTCATGAGCTGTATATTTGTAACAACATATGTATACAAAATATTGGTATTGAAATTTCTTGAGGATTTTTTTAAAGTTACTTTATTTAATTACTGAACCAGTTTAACCAAAACATAGACCCAAACTATTTTGTGCCGAGTTTCATTTCAAACAGTTTAAAATCTGTCTGAAATCATTGAGCGTGTGCCTATTGAATTACCGCAGAGAGATCACGACAGCAAAAATATATTGCTTGAGTTGTCAATTTTAGAATATATTAGCAGGTGATTAAAATTTTACATTCGTAGCTTTTGAGAGTGATGTTTGGTGAAAGCTGTTGTCGAAATGAAAGTAGTTTTGTCGTGGACGTGTGTACCGGGCGCCGCGCCGCGGCTGTGGCCGGCCGCTATCACTATCTCGTCTGCGAAAACCCAAGGCCGGTGTGACAACCCGTCATTTTCCCATCATTTCACTCGCTCGATATTTGCACCACTCAACTATTTATAATTTTACTAGCATTACCTATCTAGATAGTAAAAGTTATTATTATTATTCATCAATTTCATCATTTAAGAAGTCTCAAGGACGAATTTTCTACTCATACATAAACGTGGAGTGTGGTATAATTATGGCAAGTATAATTAAAATTCTTACAGTGGTCTAGTGATACGCGTCCAGACAGACACACACACAGAACAATTCTCATAATTTCTCTGTATCATTCATAGTTGTAGGTACACTGCAATATTTTTTTTTTCAAAAAATATGTATACTACCCACAAACACGGTTTTGTTACAATTTTATTATATGTATATATATATGACTGTCAGTTATTTATAATCGTTGAATGTATGAAGTGCACAGAAATAATCCACACAAAGACACTAATACTAGACACCAGTGCTAGTGTGTATAATGTCAGTAATTATGTACGGTTTAACTTAGTATGCATTGTTTTTACAAAAAATGTATTGCAATACACAAAACTGACTGTTGAAATGTAGTCGAAATACTAGCACGCGAAAACTCTTGCGTCACAATTTGGTACCACTCGAGTTGTGAATATAGTATATATACGAAATAACACATACTGGTACTTAGTACTTACATCGTACCAAGTAGATACGGCTCAGCGTTCATGACAAACAGATGATCGGTCGTGATTGGCTATTTTTGATCCTGTATAATCTATATCTATACATATCTACGAGCATATCTATAAATTGTAACAAAGCTGTGTCAGTACATTTTTTTTAATAAAGTTGTAGTGTCGGTACATTATGAATGATACAGAACCCAAAAAACAATTTTTGTTTGTCTGTCTGCCCGAACGACCATTTTAATGAGATTTGGCATAGTTAAAAAGTTGTGTCGGGTTAGGTTTTTATCCATTATAAACCAGTTTCCACGGGAACTAAGCTAACCATACATTGTCTATCGTCTGCGCACACGAAGCCGCAGGCGTTACTAGTATTACAATCTAGTTTTTCTTAATACTAGCGGTGCCAGCGACTTCGTGTGAACTTGTGATTCCCGTGGGAACTCTATAATCGATCTGGTTAAATATTACCCATAATGTTAACTAGCACATAAGCTATAAATGACTATACCAAGTTTCATTCAAATCCGTCCAGTAGTTATCCAGTAGTATGGCTGTTTTGGGTTCTGTAAATTTCTGTATCGTTTGTAGAGTACACTGATAGCTTCACTAATCGATCTGAAGAAACGAGAAGACGCTCTACAAAAACAAAAACGCTTGTCTCTCTCGCGTCTACCATTCGCCCCATATTGTAAACTGGTTACTGTGGGTACTTACACACAGCCTGGTGTTGTGTTTATTTATTAATCTATACTAATATTATAAAGAGGTAAAGTTTGTAAGTTTGGGTGTAGGAGGTAATCTCCGAAACTACTAATCCGATTTCTTTCACCATTTGAAAGGTAGGTACATTATTCCAGATGGACATAGGCTATATATTATGTATATATATTATGTGCAAAAAAATTGACGGGCATGCAACGCATGCCGGGCACAGCTAGTTTATTAATAAAAAAGGCACACTAACAGTGTACAAACTAAATGGTAACACAAAAGTATACATAAACAATACACGAATAATTGAAAGTTTGCACATCAATAACGCCTGCGCACAGCATTCGTATACAATAAAACAGTTACTACAAACAATTACAAGTTCAGAATAATACCAATAGTCTTTTTATAAATAAGAATATTTACTGACTGACATGATACTGCGATTGCTATTATATTAAGAACTAGTCAGTCCGAGTATCATTATAATTTACAAGTTTGTAACAAATATGTTTCAATGTTCCAATAGTTCAAAGATCGTTGGTTAGGCAGGGCGGAGTATTGAAATAAACAAATGTTTTACGGGAATAGGTAGATGTTTTTATACAACCTTTTACGCAGTCCACATATCGCAGAAGCTTCAGTTATGTACCGGATAATTTAGAATTACAATATGGTAAGTAATAAGGAGATTTTTTAACACATATGAAAAATAGCGAAACCCTTCCTTTTGCACTGACATCGGTCTTTATCATGAGACCTTCAAAGCAATATTTTACAGGACTGATCCTTATATCAGACTTAGAACGTCTGATAAAAGATATGAACAACTCCACGCTTAAAAACTACCCCTTTTAAAAACAGAATAATAACTAAAAAAGTAATAACTAAAATAAATATTAATATAGCTGAGTGATGCTACCGCGCATATCCGTACACATTTATCGTTAAAAAAGTATACCTATTACTAGGCGCAACAGCAACAAGTTTATTTTGGGACAACGCTTGTCTTGTTCTCTTGTTTTCCTAGGTAAACGTTGTCTCGTTTACACTGATCGAGAAACGGGTCACGGCGACTGAACACTGAATATAACGCCACAAATATTAACCAGAATCTGTCGTGGATTTTTTACAATTTCTTTTGAAGATTAATTTCGTATGATATTTATCTTTTACAGCTTAAAAAGCGATGGTGGGATGTGGCGGCGGTGTTGTAGATGTAGGATGTAACCCCTTTAATCACAAGCTATGGAGACATTTAGAATCATTAACGTGTCAAGTGTATGATTGACCTTTAAGCTTCTTGACTTCTAGCGCCTTGCAATAATCTTCTCTCTTTGTAACAATGATGTTACGTAATCAGTAACTATGTTTGTTATGTAGGCAGTAGAAAATTATTTTAAGTCATATATACCTACCTATATATATTTAATAAAATACACGGTTCTAAAAATAATAAATCAATTTCAAAACATGCTAATAAGTAAAAAATGTTTGTGTATTGTTCTTATTGTATATTATCTATCTTTTATCAGTAATCTGTGCTATTTTACGTTGTTGTAATGACACTTAGGCGAGGGCCCGTTACTATTGGTTTGTGGGCAGGGAACCGCATCCGCTTGATGTTACTATTCACGCACATTTACCCTGAGAACGTAACTTAGTGGCTTGGTTTTTATATATAAATATTAAGTTTTTATCGTGTTATCTTCCCTCATCGACTGATATATTTGTTCGCACACACGTCACTCTTATTCAGAAGCATCAACCCGGCTTATGAAGGTAAGCTATATTGGAACAGCTTACATAATTAATAAATATAAAACGAAAATTATCGAACGCTTCAATTTCTATTGTCCACGTTGTTTGTAAACACTACTCACTGACTGTGGCTAAATACGTCACGGTTGCGAAATCGAGGCCGATGAAATTGAAACAACTTTCTTTCAAGTGGTTATTTTTCTTGATAATGTTTCTGATAATTGAGTTAATGTGCCACATTGTGCACATCAAGGTCAACAAGTGTTTGAATCGATATCAATCGATAATTTAATGATTAAAGAAAAGTAGCACCTGCATACCTTCTCGTGGGGCGTTGGCGACTTCGGTAAAAACGAATGGCATTTATATAAAATTATGCGGAGTCGATAGTTGCTACACCATATCTGACTGGATCTGGGGATTGCGTCATTTTAGTAAGCGTAAGCAGCAAACGATTATAGACATTTGTGTTTAAATTGTTTAAATTAAAATTCGCGTCGGTGGCTATTTTTATGTTATTAGCTGAGAGACTTGTTTAACAATATCAGTGTTATATTTTATTATTTAATCTGACTGTTACTTGATTTTTTTTCTGTAACTACTTGTTTCTGGTTAAAGAAACTTTATTTCGTAAAGACGTACAGATTACTTACAGATTAATGCAACATATATTAAAATTATAATGTAAGATATTTGAGACCCGTTGAAACCACAAGCATAAACAGTTTTACAAAACAAAAATGCATCACAGAAAATTTTAAGTGATTAAACTCGTAGCTTTAAAGTTTCCTTTTGAATATGTCGAAGGACTTACTTTATTGTACATCTTTAGGCAGCTTATAGTACACTTGTATTCCTGCAAAGACTATACCTTTCTTGTCATATTTAGTAATAAGAAACCTAGCATTGTATTGTAACCTGTTCTCTACTTTAGAATGAGCGTGAGTATATCAGTTGTGATGCACCAATATTTAATTTATCGCTGTTCCCATATGGTGAGGTATTATAAAAGAGGAGAATGCCAGCTGGAAACTGGGAAGGGCAAGGGAACGGCGGTCATTAACCCGACTATGATGGTGCTATTGAGACTAGCGGAGCTAGGCGGACGCAATGTGTATGTTTCGTCATAAAAACCCATGTTTATCCTATGGCCCTCATTTCAAATTGTTGTAAAGTTCCATGGTGACAGTGACCACTTGCCATCAGGTGAGCTGGCTGTCTGTCAGTTTGCCGAATGCCGCCACTTTTATAAAAAAAATCATTTAAACTGCTGTTTAGAGTTTAGATAATGGTTGACGTAAAGATTTCTAATAGACGATTCAAGCTTAACACGTTAAAACATTCTAAAAGTAAAAATAGGCATCAGGCAGTTACTATAAACGTTTTACAAGTACCTACAACAAAGGTTACATAGAGGATATTATCATTCGGTCATTTCATATTTCGGACAAGTCCAGTACATTTTATATTCATTTCTTTTTAACTTATAAGTTTTTCTCTGTTATCTCTAAATTGAAATAGTATTAAAATCGGTTAAACAAATTTTAAGTTATCCTTTTAAGTTCTTAACGATAGAAGTATTTGTTAATTAAAAAAAAAAAACAGAAAAATTAGGTCTAGCATTTGTGTGTTGCGTTTCTCTCTGTTGGTATAAAATAGTCCTCAGTCCTTTCACTGCATATAAATTTATGTATAAACATAGTTCAATGCATTAATGGTAAAGTACGTTTGTTATCGGGTTGAAAATCCGGCCACGTTTTATTATTTGAAGCGAGACTGTAACGTAAAAGCGAACTGTGGTTCTGTGAACCCATTGACAGAAACCTTGGAATGGCGGTCGCATTCATACGAATGACGGCGACACACACTTTCTCCATAAGCGCACGAGTTGCGTGACACAGTTTTCATCCAATACAACGTCGCGCGCATCGTAGCAAACCATGAGTTTTTTTTTAAATAAACTAGTAAATGTAAGAACTAAAAATAATGTACCTATTTAGAAGATATGGTGTAAATGTGATCACATTTGACAAATTCTTGGAGAAAGTAGCAAACATAAATATCAGCGAACCGATGATCATAAATTTGGTGGAATTTCTACAAACAACACCTGTTAGCATGCATTACGACAGCTCGACCGTTCCGGGCCATGGCGCGGTATCAAACCGGTTGAGTGTGCGTCCAACCAATGGCGACTACCTACTTCGACAGATGTTAATGCCTTCACATTTATCTGACACCGTTGCCCCAGTGGTACCGCAGATATTACCGCTAATAGAGACCGTTAGTAGCATAGTACTAAAGTTACAAAACTTCCTTACGATACGATTTTCATATGCTCCAACTAACTGGAACTGGAAAGTTTAATTAAGTGGTTGTTCAGGAAGTACTTATATAGATCGTGGGCGCGTTCCTTCTCGATGAATGGATGTTCCTAGTGATGATTCAGAAATAGCATATGTACACATATAAGTACCTACCCTAATTTCTATACTTCAAGCCTGTAATTAGACCCATATTTGTCTGATATGCATTTGAAATTAGCGCACTTTTTAGATGTGTTAAATGTGATAGAAAATCATTGTGTCCTCCGAAAAAGGACCTTATTGTCAGTTCTCTCAGATAAAATTAGTAAAATTAAAAAAAATAAGGTATTTGTTTTACTTACCTTAGGTAATACTAGATGTTAGAGCATGTTTCTATTCAGGATTTTCTGCTAATCGCAAAGTTCAAGAAAGCTTAAATTTATATCATGAATTTATATCGTTCGCCATAAGTGAGAAATAACTAATTGTCAGATGGCACATTTACAAGTAGGTAGTCGAAGATGTCCGGAAGTGACTTGTGCTATGCAAATGACACATGGCTACATCTCTTTCCATACATAGTAGATTTCGCATATTTTGTAAGTATTGCCACAGTCTTAAACGATCCTATCATGCAAATTATAACAAATTGGACTCAACTACAAGCAGGTAATAGATGTTTGTGCTTCGTCTTGGACATTACGCCTTGTAGTATTATGACTAGTAGGTAATAGACGTACAGATACATTACGAAAACATTGGTCATCGGCTAATCCGGAAACACCCGAACGCGTCATCCATGTCTATGAATTATCGTACCTCTAATTGCATACTTTATTACGAGATAAATACAAAACTTTATGAACATGTCACGAGTCAGTACAGAGAAATATTATATATGGAGCTGTTATTTTCCCTTGAAAATCTAATGAAATTATATCTTTACTAAATAAGTCACTGTATTGCTGGATAATCGTATTACATTTTTTCTACATTTTTACATTACATTTATTTATTTATGTTCATTTGCATACTCGATGATTAATTATTAATTATAATAAGTATCCATATTGTGTAATGTATGTAGATATAACATTACGAGGGTCGATCAATAAGTACCCGTGTTAGAAATGAAGACGCAAAATTTTCATACTTTTTTAATTTTATTTTTCAACGTAATCACCTTTTAGTTCGATACACTTTTCCCAACGTTTCTGCCACTTCTTTAACCCCTCCAAAAAATACGATTTGTCAAACTCTGCAAAATACGCTTCTGTCTCGGCGATAACCTCCTCGTTTGAGCTGAATCTTTTTCCCCCGAGACATGTTTTCATGTTGGGAAACAGAAAGAAATCACAGGGAGCCAGGTCAGGTGAATACGGTGGGTGCGGCAACAATCTGTAACCCAATTCGTGCAATTTGGCAGCCACAATTCCGGATGAATGTGCTGGTGCGTTATCGTGATGAAACAAAACTTTTTTCTTAGCCAAATGGGGCCGTGTCCCTTCAGTTTCTTATCGAATCGGTCCAGTAATTCACTGTAGTATTGCCTCGTGACTGTTCTTCCTTTCTGTAAAAAGTCCATAAGGATTATTCCCTTCGAATCCCAAAAAATCGTGGCCATGACTTTTCCAGCCGATGGAACCGTCTTTGCCTTCTTCGGAGCAGTTTCACCCGGAAAAATCCATTGTTTTGATTGTCGCTTTGTCTCTGGCGTATAATAATGTATCCAGGTTTCATCAACGGTGACAACTCGACGTAAAAAGTCCTGCGGATTTCTCTTAAACATGTCCAAACACTGCTGCGACATTGTCATCCGTATTCGCTTGTTGTCCACCGTGAGCAATCGCGGCACCCATCGGGCCGACACCTTTTTCATGTGTAATTTATCATGTAAAATATTAATTGCCGTTCCGTACGACACGCCTACGGCTTCTGCTAATTCGCGCACTTTGGTTCGTCGATCAGCAAGAATCGTGTCGTGGACTTTTTCAACGATCTCCTCGGTAATCACGTCTGCTGGCCGGCCTGGCCGCTCCTCATCAAAAACAGATGTACGACCACGTTTGAATTCGTTGAACCAATATCTCACGGTTGTCATAGATGGTGAAAGATCTCCATAGACAGCATCCAACTTGACTTTTATTTCTTCACATGTTTTTCCATCCAAAAATAAAAAGCGAATGACGGAACGATATTGCTCATTTTCCATTTTATCGGGAAAAACGAACCGCGTGTGATAAAAAAGGCTGTCAATTAAAAACCAATCTATAAATCAGCCTGAAATTTAGTATGGTATCATTTAACAGATGACAGTACACGTCGGTAATGTCAACTTCTCTCAGCAACGCCATCTGTTATGAAACACGGGTACTTATTGATCGACCCTCGTATATTGCTTTTATCAGCCCTATTTACATTATATCTTAAAAATCAACACCTATATCACAGCACCTATAGGTATATCAATCATCAGTCAAACGTTACAACAGGAGATTTTGGTTGACCCTCTGGTGGTATGTATTCAATATCTTCTGTCTTAATCAGAATAATAATAGTCTTCATCATCACTCAGAATCATCAGAACTCTCAGAAGTATTTATTAATTATAATCCCATCCACAAAATCATCCATGGCATGTTCATATTTTCTATATTCATCATGTTTGCATATGATTGCGTGATCACAATTTTTTTCCATTCATCTGGATACCAATCATATAATTTTTTTCCAATATTTTTTTTTTTACTTTGGTCATATTCATATCAACATTTCTTTGAGCTATATAACCCTTATGCAGCGACCGTTAATGTTTTTAATCGGATTGAAATCCGGATGATATGGCGGTAATGAGATTACCGCTACATATGATATGAATGAGATATGAGATACAATATTCACCTAAAATTTTGTCAATAGAATATTCCACAAATCTTTCCTTAAATGACGAAGAAAAGTTGGTAAATTTGTAGGTTTGTCCAAGTTGGATCGACGTTAATGTCATGTTTTCCCAAACAGTTTATTATATCTTGCTTCAATGTATTTGAATTCGGAGGCTTTTCCACATATTTATTATGATATGTAGCATTATCAACGACCAATACCGAATTTTTAGGTAAGTTAGGAATTAATTGATTACGTAGCCATTTTTCATAATTGTCGCCAGAGCCGGCTCTAGCCCATGTACCGCCCGGGTGCAATCAATACCTTGGCGCCCTCTAGTAGGCTCTTTGGAGGCGTCGCAAGCGGCGCTCGGCGCCTCCTAAGACCCTGCGCCCGTGTGCGCCGCACACCCTGCACCATAGGTAAAGCCCGCACTGATTGTCGCTGTTCATCCCATTATGATAGTCTCTCAGTCGTCATGAGCTCTTACAATTTTACGGATACTTGTACGGGCAAGACCAGTTGCATCACGAATTCTTTGTTGTTAAAATAATATTCTCGGACGTATTTTTAAATTTTGCTCGTTTAATTAATAAAATAAAGATATGTATTCATAATTTCACCGGCTTGTTTACTTATGGGTTTTCCTTGTCTTGAATTCTTCGGCATCTTTATGAAAGCGACTCATAAAGATGGATGACTGTAGTGGATAAATAATGTGGCATTTGAAGACATTAGTGAAGGATTTTGACATCCATCACAACATTAATTATTACATTGAAAGCATACCTTTTTACTTAATTAGTAATTAAAATTAAATATTACTAATTAATTAAATGATTAAAATACAAAAGTAATTAAAATGAGCTCGGTAACAGTTTATGAAGCAAATACATACGTATAAAATTTATTATCTATTGAAAAATATATTTTGGGGGTATTAGTAGCTCTATATATTTATGAATTCGATGTTTGCCGAAGATACCCGAATATTCCCAATGGGGAATGTTTTCGTGCAAGACCTGTATGTAGTATAATATAATTACGACTAGCATTTTTTTACCAAATATTTTGTTACTTGTTACTCTTACATTTTTAGTTTACATGATAAAGCTATTATATAAATAAGTATAGCTGTATATAATAAAACATTAACTGAAGCCAGGTCATGGCTCCTGTCCTGTTTTTATCTAGTTACGACAACAATAATATTTTTTCGATGCTACAATGACGTTATCTCAATATGGTCTCATCTTTGCCACTGACGTGTTAATCGATTGCCGTTTGTTCAAGATCTCTACATTATGTTTTATGGTTGATTCACGGTACACTGAGCCAGGACCCAATTGTGGCTTGGGCGGAACATAATCAAAGATATGATCATCCATCGAAAAAATGTCTACGCCCAACTTAGCGTATTGAGCTTAAAATAGATTTATTTTATTACAGAATTCATTCATGTTCATGACTTTGTTCTTGACATTATTTGAAACATAGATAATAATAGTATAATGTTTAGTAATAGTTTCTGTTTCATAGTTATATAGTTTGTTGTATCTACCAGTACATATTACTGATTCCGTGACAAAGCAGTTTTCCTGTTTTGCGTAACGTTATTAGTTAGTCCTACAGCCTTCAACACCTGTATTCGACTATCGCTCGATTGATGTGCGTTTTAATCATCATATAAACAATTTCAGGCGAAAATCCTATAAAGTTTGCTCGCGTAGGAACATCGCATACAATATTCTTGGCCGCTCTCCTTGTGTAACTGTGCCTTTAAGCTGTATGGTGTAAAGTTATTTATTGCCAGCGGTGAATTTTTTACTACAATTTTTCTCCTTTTCCTTCTTTAGCCTTCTTCAACCAGTTGATTGGTGTGGTGTAACTTTTCCACTTATTCGTATTTTGGACAATTAGAGTCGAGTTAGTTAGCTACCCGTCAATTTCTTTAATATCGTCCTTCCACCTTACTTGCGCTCTCCTATAGATATTTTCTTGTTCTATGGTCTCCAATTCAGCAGTCTTCTGCACCATGACTTAAACATTCGGGCTACACGTTAGAACCGTTTAAGTCTCACCATTCTATTCTGCTCGAATCTTAACAAGTCCGATACTTTTTTCAGTCTTTAAATAGGTCTTCACAGAATTGATAGGTACACACAATGATTGTACTCGTATTTGGTATAAACCTCTAGCCATTATTAAGGTATGAGTACTTAACATTTAATATTAGGTGCCGAATATAAATTCGTCCAGCGTCGGAATGGGACAAATTAATATCTTCTACTCATACGCACATTCGCGAGTAGCTACATTATTAGTAGCGGCCATATCAAGAGCGTAATAATTTAAATTTCATTTAACGTCAATTTGTTTAAAATGTTTTAATTATAATTAAATAATGCATGGAATTTTCAGAAATTTACTATAACTGGAATGAAAGATAGGCCAATAGCAACTTTTAGCAAACAGCCTCTACGCCCGTCTTAAATAATAAATATTAGCATTTTAGTAGATAATAATAAGCTTCTAAGAAAGATTTAGTTTTGCTTTCATTTTTATAGTCGCATATAGTCGGCATACCACGTAAGCCATATCGGTTTACCAAATCGGGTGAATTGTTCTTGTCTGATTGTCTTTTAAAATATATAAGTACCATTTATACATTACTTATGATATTATTTCCCTGTTTCAGGTTTTAGGTCTGTTCTGTATGTGCCTCGCTAGTCCGTGGTATTCTACATGGTTCGTGTTCGTAGCCGTCACTAGTTTCATCACTACACTCATGTGGACGTTCGTGTACGTGCTTAGCATCAGAGAAGCGTTGACAATACCAATTAATTGGATTTTGTCTGTAAGTAGTAACATACTATTAAAGAAATTAAACTATAGATATACAGACTTCTCGACTATGTAGTAATAATTTAGTGTCTTCCAAAGAGATATCCCGGTATCCGCTTCTTATTACCGCAGGTAGACATTGTCACATTATTTTTCTTCCATCTTTCTCCCAGTGGAGGATGTGACAGTAGAAACTTTATTCGCTTTTTCCTAAGCAAAAAAGATTCAAAGCAAAACAAAATTATAAGCGGTAAAGGAAGTTTAATTAAATCGTCTGTGCCCTTTTATAACCTACTTACGTAACCTATTTAGTTAATACCATGACGCCTACTTACGAACTCTGCGCCCTACCAATGAGATGACTATTAGGCGTTGTTTCACTGCAATAAAGAGTTACTATTGTGTCAAATGCTTTTACCAACTTACCGACGTCAGCAAGTCGACGATAGTAAATTCACTGTTCACCGAGTTTGAAAACTTGGTTTTTAATACTGAGATTTTTAATTTAGTTTTTAATGAAATTGTGTATTCGTTTACAGGAATTAATCAGTACGGCTATCGAGACGGCTATGTATCTCATTGCGTTCATTGTGATGTTCGCCAACTTGGCCGCCATTTCTGGCCACTACTTGTACGGCAGCAACGTTGCAGCTGCTGTAAGTACTTGCTTATTATATTTTGACATTTCACTTAAGCCATGTTTTTACAATTACCTGACAATAATAAATTAATTACTTATAAACCCTTTAAACTCTGAAGCTCCGAACACCAGGCACGTGATCTTGGCTACGTGCCTGGACGCACATGCACCCATGTGCAATTAGTAATTACTCTTCGTAATCTCTTAGTAATTACATAGCTTGTTGAAGTAGACATGTTAAATGGTAGTAGGTATTGGGTACATGTTAATGTGATAGATAAATTATCTAATCAAGCCCATAGTCAGGTTTTTATCCAGTGGGGCAAAGCAAACAATTTTCTTATAATTTGAATAGAGGTAGTGTAATGCGGACGGACAGTCTGTTACTTATCCTTCCCTAAAAAACAGTCCCTAAGTCTAAAAAACATTGACCATTCGAGCGTTCGCACAATTACAAACTTCTTTTGTATTCGTAAATGAGTGATTTTAAGATTCATATTCGTTGCTCTAACTGAATGAATAGATTTGTTTTACAACATTATACGAGTACTGTTGGCGATTGTTGAATATCTTACTGAATAAGTTGATAATGAGCTGCAAAGGAGTTTGTATTTGTGCGAATCCTTGATTGAGAAGTACTGTATACCTACTAACATTGATCGTTAGGCGGTGTTTTCTTACTATTCTTTTTATATTTCATTCTTACGTCTCACGCACCTACGACTGACTCCACCCACATAAACGATTATGTGTATACAAGAAAATATTATATTGATGTGAGTGTCCTTGACCGCATATGGCTAACAAGGTTTCTATTCCACATAATAGCTTAGCAGAATTTATTAGCAGTAATGAAAAAGCAACATTAATAAACAATAACATGTATAGGAGTAATAATAATAACTTAATAAGGCATCATTAGGGATTAAAAACATACAGACAGCAAACTATTTTAGTCAGATTTGTAATTTGCTTCTGGCTATTAGTAAGATTTGAATTCCTGTTCGTTGAAACCTAAACATTTTTACTTATTATACCTACACTAAATTCACTACCTACATATTTAAAAAAACAAACTAAACCGTCTCGTAGATACAGGTTCTCTTACACAAATATAGTAAGTCATACACAAATGTCTTACAAATGTGGTTCATAAACTACATTTGTTACGGCGGTAGTACCTAATATGTGAAACCGCTACAGCATATATGGGCAACAACCGGCCCGCGGGCCGGATTCGGCCCGCTGTAAGATATGATCCGGCCCGCGAGACATTTTGAAAAAACCCAATTAAAAAAATATTACATTAGGTACTTATACTCACGGGAGTGACAGTGAGGCGGCAAACATCAAATCCTTTGATGTTTGCCGCCTCACTCTTTGATAATCGCCGCCACTCGGCTTGCTCGATCAAATTCTTTGAGGTTTGCCGCCTCACGGGCGACACATCAAAAGATTTATTGCTTCTCAATTATTCTAAACTAGTTTATTCCAGATTATTCCTTCATTTTGCCTATATAAGCGGGTGGATGGCCCGAACGTTAGTTCAGTTCTATTTGAGCTACCGAGGTGATAACTTGGACAAGCGATATCCTAGCGAACTGCTCGAGCCGTCAACTTGCTTTGTGACTTTGTGTGCATCTTGAGTGGTTACTAACTATAGTTTGTTATTAAGTTTATTGAACGAAAAGTAAACAAAAATGATGTCTGGTGGAAAGAAACGAAAAGTAGATACAGAGGGTCGCCAGTTTCAAGAAAAATGGACTGAAGAATTCTTTTTTATCTTGCACAATGGTAAGCCTATTTGTTTGCTGTGTAATGAATCCATTTCAGTAATGAAAGAATTCAATATAAAGAGGCATTACTCAACTAAGCATGCTACGCTGCACTCACTGACAGGACAATTAAGAACAGACAAAATCCAGAAGCTTACCGCGAATTTGGAAAAACAGCAACAAATGTTTCATAAACAAAGAACACAACTTGATAATGTTGTGAAAGCTAGTTTTATAGTTAGCTCAAAATTGGCAAAGGCATTAAAACCATTTGCCGAAGGAGAATTTATCAAGGAGTGTATGTTAGAAGTTTGCGGTATTTTGTGTACTGAAAAGAAAAATGAATTTGAAAAAATTAGTTTGTCAAGACGAACTGTTGTTCGACGTATAGAAATGATGGCTAATGATATAAAAACAACATTGACTGACCGTATGGCTGGTTTTGAATCATTTTTCATAGCATTAGACGAGAGCACCGATTTGTCTGACACAGCTCAACTGGCTATATTTATTCAAGGTGTTGATAAGGAGTTCACTGTTACTGAGGAATTGCTTGCTTTACAGCCGCTAAAAGGAACCACTACAGGAGAGGATATTTTTATTGAAGTTCAAAAGGTATTCACAAGTTTTGGCTTGCCATGGTCAAAATTAATTGGAGTATGCACTGATGGTGCACCTTCTATGGTCGGCTTACGTAAAGGTTTCATCGGAATTTTGAATGAAAAAGCAACAGAATTAAATGTGAAAAAAGATGATTTGATAGTCCTTCATTGCATTATCCACCAACAGAACTTGTGTTCTAAGTCCATTCGACTCCAGAATGTTATGAATGTGGTAGTAAAAACCATCAACTTTATTCGATCCCGAGGGCTTAACCATCGTCAGTTCAAGGCGTTTTTGGATGAAATATCAGCTGAATATAACGACGTAACATATTATTGTGAAGTCAGATGGCTGAGCAAAAGAAAAATGTTGAAACGGTTTTACGAGCTTAGAAATGAGATAGCAGACTTTATGAAAATAAAAGATAAACCACTATCTGAATTAAGTGACCCAAAATGGATATGTGACTTAGCATTTCTGGTCGATCTTACAGGCTATTTGAATGATTTAAATTTGAAACTTCAAAAACAAGGACAGTTAGTAAATGATTTGTACAGCCATTTGAAAGCGTTTCAGATCAAACTACGCTTGTGGGAGTCACAGATGCTGTCTGGTAAC
The DNA here is from genome assembly GCA_943735995.1 of Sesia bembeciformis. Taxonomy (NCBI): domain Eukaryota; kingdom Metazoa; phylum Arthropoda; class Insecta; order Lepidoptera; family Sesiidae; genus Sesia; species Sesia bembeciformis. Next base: position 10,272,727 of record OX031028.1, read on the forward strand.
AGTTACCATTTCAACACGCTCTCTGCGTATGAAAATATTGCTTATGCTCAATATGCTGAAGAACTCAAGTTACTGTCGGAACAATTTTCGAACAGATTTAGCGACTTCAAAAACATGGAAGACTGTTTCAGTTTATTTGCTACTCCTACAAAATATAATGTACAAAATGCTCCAATACACTTACAAATGGAGTTGATCGAGATTCAAGAAAACTCACTCCTAAAATCCAAATTTGAAGACGTGTTGTGCAATTTGTTGTGCGATTTCTACAAAAAATACCTAGAAAAAGACAATTTTCCGCAGCTTAGAAAATTCGCAAGAAGATTGATTTGTGCGTTTGGCAGTACTTATAAATGCGAACAGTTCTTTTCATTGATGAAAGTTAATAAATCAACACATCGTACAAGACTGACTGACGATAATTTGGAAAATTCTTTACGTCTTTGTATCAGTGGAACTAACCCAAATATCGATGGATTAGTTTCCCAAATTCAAGCTCAAGTGTCTCATTGATTTCGGTGTATTTAACTTTCGTAGTTTGTAACAATTGCAAATTTAACGATTTAATTATAATGTACCATTTTTTTTAATTTCATTTTGTTATTTTAATAAATTGTACTATAATAACATTGTCGTATTATTCCATGTCTAATATCTATCGCAAAAAATATTATCACTACTACTTTAAAATGCACTAAGTACTTTTAAACGCGGCCCGCGAACGTATTTGCACGCTAAAGTTTGGCCCTCAACATGTCAAAGGTTGCCCATACCTGCGCTACAGGGTCGGTAAACAAATTAGATTAAATACACAGGTCACACCGAAAATTTTAGGAACTGGCCACTTACATAAACAATATTTAAAAAGTAATTACAGTATTTTTACAGTATAGAACTCTGGCTGTAGAATAAATTTGTTTCATCTAACAGTCATTTGTTTTTTCATTGTGGCGTCATTTTAAAAATTTCATTTTTGCATTACGATTAATTTAACTCGTGAAAATTTTAAACTGGCTTTTCATCGCCAGAAGAGGCTGTCGAAGAGTATGACAAACATGTTACCGAGACCACCACGGAGGAGTGGAATAAATGATATGGAAATTGGTTTATTTGTATGAATAAGTGTATTCGACGCTCATGGAGAATATTTTGAGAAAATAATAAATTGATTTTTGGCCTTTCAATAATAATTTTTTTCTTATTCATTCCGGAAACTTCCAGTGTGGCTCTCATGACAGTCGTAACACAGAATAATGTCAACTATGAGTACTGTTACCTCATCTGTATGATTTGTGGTCGAAAAGTATACAATTTGTTATTTTTTTTGTTTTTCAGGTGTTTGGTATGTTCAACACCATAGCGTATGGAGCAAGTGCATTTTTCCTCTACAAGGATCACAAAAGCTCCGTAAGTGTGGCAGCGTGAGTACGCGCTACTAGCGCTTGCGGCGGCCAGTAGCGGAACTAACTTTCGAAGTAACTGCGCATTAAGTTCTGTTCAAACAGTGATAAAATATACCACTTTTATTTTCATAAATAAAATTATTTCGTTAAGTACGCGGTACACCGAACCATTGAACACAATTATTTATTAAATCCCTATGCCAAGTAAGTTCGATACTGAACTATTAACACACTACATAAAAACTCTTTGGCTGTAACACCTCGATAGGCATAAGAATAAATTATAATTTATATTTACATTTATGGTAATAGGTAAATATCTACCTAACTGTCACTCTGTATTTAGAAATAGACCTTAGAGTAAAAATATTATAATACATGTACACACTATGGAATCACTTTATACGCATACATCATTTGAATTGTATGAATTTTCGTTTAATTTAAATTTAAATATATACCTACATATTTACTCAAACAAATAATAATTTTAAACGAATAAAAATGTGTTCACTTTAAGTTTTATAAGGCTTGTTAAAAGTTATTGCACCGACATAAGTTAAACTGAAGTGTTTATATTTTTATCTTATTTTCGACACGGGCAAACATTGCACTTGTATTTTTATTAGAAGTTAAATTTTATATACTTACACTACCTACATACTTACTGGCAATTTTTTTCTTCATTTTAAACACTGATGTTGGTAATAATCAATACTTTTTTTTTTAAATAATGAGGTTGTTTAAAGTGGCCTAGTCTGTTGAGAGATCATGAAGATTGTATTGAATAAAACGAAATATTGTACGTACCCTAACATAAAATTTAATTTTAGTCAATAGGTAAGCACCGCTATGGATTTTGTGCATTTTATTGCAGTCACAAAACTTAATATCTGAATGTGTAATACAAAGAGGGGCACTGTATCGAATCAAAAGCATCGATACTTTACTAATGAGTAGGGAGTACAAAAATAGAACCGTACAGATCAAAATATCGAAAGAAAAGTATCGATACCCAAAGGTATCGATACATTCTAGTAGACAGGTTGTTTAAAGTTTCTTGATAGCGCAAAAAGACACTTCAAGTATCGATACTTTCCTACAAATCAGTACTGTCCTCATCATAAGTAATATAAAAAAATCATATAGATTAAATTCATTTCGATACGATAACTTCCATATTCTAGGACTCATATGAGTAAAAGTATCATGCATATCGATGCCACGAAAAAAAAATCAATAGTTTTTCATTAATATCTGTCATATAAGGTCCTACAAAAATAGTGTAAAATATTTTAATGTCAATAAATTTACTAAAGCTATTTATTATATCATGATTTTTTATATCATTAGAAAAAAAGTAATTGGTGATTAATTTGCTCGCATGTGCATAACATTATCCACACTCGCTCGGGTCATTGCCCTTTGACCGCGTCCGCTTCTGTTAGTGAGTACGCATCAGTAGGTATTAACTATGTCACGTGTTATGCACACACGAGGTCATTAATCACCAATTATTTATTTTAATGTAATAAAATCATGATTAACATGTTATTTTTTATATAAGATATAATAGTTAGTGTAATAATTGACATAAAAAAAATATTATACATTATTTTTGTAGGAGCCTATTACAAGTAGCGCTGCGGTGCATTTCTATTCTTTTTTATTGTCTTTACAGTTTTATACAAATCTATATAATATTCAGTTGTTGTTGTTGTTAATTACTGAAATATTAAAGTTGTGTTGAATTATGTATTTTAACTGTAAGTGAAAGGTAACATTATATTATAGTTAATATCGCTAATTTGTAAAAAGTTAATAAATATTTAACATTCAATTGTCATACTCGGTTATTGTGAATACCTACTGAAAGTTTCGAGATATTGCAAAATTGCAATATCTGTCCCGTTTCCTCCACAAGCAAATAATGTGATAAATAACTTTGATAATTTCGAGATTGGTTAAAGAGATTTTGTATCCGTTATTTTGTATTAAAACATTTGCTCTGTCAGACGGATTTAGCACATGACAGGTTGTAACAGAGAAGAAGATAATGTGTGATAATGCTGTGATAATGTGACGGATTGGCAGAATGTAGAACGAGTCGTTTGGGAAATAACTTAAGTACGCTGGATGTTTATAGGCTTCTACGAGTGACGGATAACCTGAAGTATGTGGGTATTATCTTTAGAGATTATGTTTTAGAGATGGTATTTAATGAGCAGTAGTAGAAGATAGGGTCAAGGGGTACACAAAGGATCCCAGTCATTGGTTGGAAATGATTGGGGTTCAGAAGCTTGACCTGATCGCCCCTGGTAAAATAAATATTGAAATTTTCAAATATAATTAATAGCAACATTTATTTGACAATCCTAGCTAAGTAATATTTATAAAATGAAACTAACTCTATTTGTTGAAATGCTTTCATGCATCAACGGATGGACGAATCGAGCTGAAATGCATGTACCTTCATAGGGCCCGCGAAAAGGACATTAAAACGTTCCCGTGGGATAGTTAGCGGCCAAAAGCAAATAAAGTATTATTTTTTATTTGAAATATACGATTTTATTCGTAGCCACAGTTTCGAAACCAGTTCTAATATTTATTATTCGGTTGTAGTTTTTGGATCAATTTTGAGAATCATTTTAAGTATAATTTTAGTTAATAATTATATAAACCATTTTTATTACTCGATGGGAATGCGGCCGTTGCTTGTATGAAAGCAAAGTAGTTAGTAGTTGAACAATTTTTTTTCTCTTAACCGTATATTGTTCTCTTTGTATTTTTTAATATTTGTAGCACGCATGTTTTTTTTTTTTTGTAAAAAGAAGATGGCAATCGAGCATACAGTCCACCTGGTTGTAAGAGGATACTGTCGCCCATGAACACCTGTGATACATGCCAACATCAGTTCAGAATGAACAACGTTGACACGCCCCCGGATGCGCTGCCTACCTTATTTTTTAATATATAAATGGAGACAGACGGGTAAGGGGCCCACATAATGGTAAGTGGCTACCGCCGCCTATGGACACCTGCAATACCGGGGCTTAAGCGGGTGACCTTGCAGAATCCTATTCACAGCTTTCTTGAGGAACCTCTTGTCATAACATAAGGAGAAGACCTAACGACTACTTCACAGCCTTCGTTCCATAGCCTACGGGTCGCGGCAGGAAACGATTTTTAGACTGTACAGTGCGCGACACCTCCGGATCGATGAAATGCGGATGCACCGCACTTCTGTGACGGCTGCTGCGGTTGTAAAAACAAGAGTTGGGAGTCATATCGAACAGTTCTTCGGAGCATTCCCCGCTATACAGAACATGTTTGGTGGGGTGTTAGGTTTATCAAGGAGTGACTGAACCACATTTTGGTGAAAAGGTATTACAACGTCGGCTCAAGTGTATAAAGATTCGATTCTTGAGAAGGTCGTAATGCCTCTTAACAACACCCTTTTCCATAACCAACCAAAATGGTCCATTCAGCAAGACTCGGCATCAGGTCATAAGGCTCGCTCAACACAGGCGTGGCTAGGCAGGAATATTCCCGACTTCATTAGAGCTGAAGACTGGCCGTCATCTAGTCTCGATCGTAATCTGCTCGATTATGATTTATGGTCTGTTTTACAGAGCATGGCATACTATGAACGCCATGATAATATTGAAACCCTAAAGCATTCCGTAAGGGTGGCAGTTGCCAATTTTCCCACGGAAAGGGTGCGTGCTTCAATCGAAAACGGGCCACAATGTTTGAAAGATTTTATAAAAGCAAATGGTGACAATTTTGAATAAACGTTTTATTTTTAGAATGTTTTCCTACGTATTTATTTCTAAAATAACACAAATTCAGAAGAATTTGTGTTATTCTTTCATTGATTGATATTCTTTTTACAATATCATTTTATTAGAAAATAAAATGATATCAATATCAATGTTTTCTTTGTAACACATTACTCACATTAATTAGAGATGATATTGAGAAAAGGATGTAATTTATGGAACATGTCATAGATATACTCTATTGTACGTATACCAACACAATCAATAATACATGATTGGCAAGTGACAACTTAAATAACACGAAAAGTACAAGATGCGATCTCTTCCAGGCAACCTTTGGGTGGTTAGGAGGAAATTACTTTGCGAAACCTTTATTATATTTTTTTGCAAAAATCTAGCCAATGCAATAATTATTTATTAGACATCTCAATTTTCTTCTACTTTTACTAGGTAGGTGCCATGATAGTGTAAGAGATAGACCGAAATAGAATGCAGGAAATGGTAAGGGAGAAAATACTCTATACTATGTTACGTGTCGATGTAATTCGAGTACAGTTGTACCTTGTTGTTACGTACCAGGCTTCTACAACATCTTAAGTCTTGCGTTAAAATCTTGAAACAAAGCTTATGTAGTTTATAAGCTGTTATGAGTTTATTATAATATGTATACATAATAAAATCCCTTGTGGCTATAAGAATAGTTTATATTGATGTAAGTTTTGTTTTAATTGGTTTCGCTGTACATTTGTGTAAATAAATAAAAATAATAAAATAATTAGATAAGTAGGTATATTATATGAGCCTTACTGATGATCTATTTTCTTCATAAACTCTTAAGAAGACATTTTTTTATTCATTTTCTAAACGTAAGTACTTACAGTAAAATATTGTTATCTACCAATCCGTACTGAATACCAGCCCCAGCCCCCCCCGCACCCTCCACTCCCCGCTGATTTACCAGGGGAGGCCTGTGGCCTGCAGTGGGACGTTATAGGCTGATATACAAAATATTGTTATCAATGAAAATGCTTTGTGAAAGTGAAAAAACCTAAATGAGAAATTGTGATGCAGTTTTCAATAATTTAGGAGATGCCAAAGAGCGCTCGTTCGGTTTATTCAAGGTGGGATTATCTAAACATAGCAAAACCTAAAGAGATCTCCAGATGTTTTCAGTCCGAATATTCCACACCAACCTTGTGGCAATAAGAATGACGTAACAAGGCTAGCGACCTTGCATACGAGGTGACTGGCGACCGCCATATGAGGTGAGGTGACGTTTACTGGAAAGATTGAGATCATTTTAAGCGTCGGGCACAAGGAGTCACCCAGTCGCGTGATGCCGTGTGAACACTTAAGCGATTCCATACAACTCCTTTCGAGTTATTTTGGTCTTCTGGTTATTTGCTGCGATCAGGTGCCCAAGGAATCAAGAATAATTGAAATCCTGAACCAAAAAACATTAATGTGAAAATAGCCAAGTTTTTCTTTTCTACTAACAAAAATTTGAAAATGTAATCTGTTTTGTAATTTGTATACACGAAAAGAAATGCGATGTAGAGAATGTCAAGTTCTAATTATTTATTATAGTTCTAAATTGAACTGAACGGAACACAACCTCTTCGTCATGACCATGATGTGAAAAGCAGTGAAGACCACAACGCAGCATCTTTGTATGAACATCTTCTTTGGCATCAGAAGTAAAATGATCCACTGTGACAAATTTTAGCATTTCTGTCATTGTTTCGAGCAAAATTAGACGGATTTGAAATTGGCTTAAGTTGGTTCACGTAAATAGGTGTACGGCGAACTTGGCCTAGTGCACTATTGTGCACTTAGATTAATTTTAACGTATTCGGAGTGTGGCTCTTGTCATGCGTTTGTACTGTGTAACTACATATCGTATGAGGATACAGGAAAAATAGAAATGAATCCATGAGCTATTGGTGATTTTTAGTTTTGTAAAACTGTTATGTCGGGTGAATCAGTGTGTTTGAAGGAATAAGAGAGGATGGGTATACTGTTTGCTGCATTTGTATAGTATATGGTATATGTATATGGTCTGGCCGCTGGACGCATGCGCGGGCACAACAGTGAGTCAGACAGTCGTCGGAACCTCGCTTGCCGGTGTTAACGTGCACTTATAGTTACCCCGAATTTCCAGATAAACAAATGTAAGTACACTTATCTTAAACATATTTTTTCTATAAACTACGCATTTCCGTAATGTGAACTTCAATTGTTTACATCTATCGCAGAGAATCGCAACTCTATTCATGTTGGTAGTAGATGTTAAATTTAAATATTATGTCAGCTGAACTGAAAAGTATACTTACCTACAATACGAACTATGTATATAATAGTTTCTTACTTTCTCTACAGGCGGTAAACATGTGCACACGCATGTAATGTTTGTTTGTATGTTTTTTTTCTACATAAACAGAATTTGAATTTAAGTGAATAGGAACCTGGATAGTAGCTATAATAAACTTTAATTTATAACGTAACTCTTACGACTACATTGCAAGAAGCAGAATACAAGAACGAGTGGATATAACCTGGTGACATAATTAATCTTCTACGTTAAAGTAATAATCAAGTAAAGCGAATGTTTCACCTAGTATCTACTTGTAGGTTTATGTGAAGGAATAAAACTTTTAAAGAGTTCAATCTGATCGAAATGACAAGTGCTCACTGACACAGAAGAACTAAGATGTAGCCACTAAGTAGGTACCAATCCATGTAAACAACCGTATAAAAGCAATCTGTCTAGACGGGGTAGGTATCTCGATGTATAGGGGTGGCGTCGCGACGTTGAAGGTTGTCGACCTACAAATCTTTTAAGGATATATAAATTAAATATTAATATTTTTTCACATTTTTTAAAATACTAATGTTATTCTCTATAGAGACTTTATTTCAAGGATGACGTAAAGCACGTCGGTGACTCACAATAAATGTTCTAAGAATAATAATTAGTCGTACTCATTTTATGACTTATTTGTGAATGAATCAAGATGTTATTCATGTGAATAAATCGTTAATTCAAGTAGGATCTTTCCACCGACTGATGCTTTTAGATGCAAATCTGAGGAAAGTATACCAGATGGTACTTAGCGCATGTACAAAGCTGATTTTTGTAATGTATTGTGTGAGTCGTTTTGCGTGTGTAGGTGAGCCTCGTGCAAGGCAGCTAAGGCGTTGACCTTGACACCATAGCCGAGAATCTTTGGAGAAGAAAAGGGGGTTTATTAATTATAAGTATCGTGTCTATTGAAATAAGGACTTCCGAGTGAATACTTATGACAACGTACTCAAAATAATTTTGAAATTTTATATTCCTAATTGGTCACCGCCGATCTAGAATGTTGTCGATAGATAACATTATCCGCGACATCTCGAATTGTTTTGCTAAAACAAAGGTTATAGTAGGTTTGACGTTTTTCTCTCCGACTTATCTGCATAAGTACTTATCTGCATAAGTACTTATCTGCATAAGTACTTATCTGCATAAGTACTTATCTGCATAAGTACTTATCTGCATAAGTACTTAATATAAGGTATTGTAAGCGCTCAAACACATATTATCACCTCACGCCAAAATGAGTAATGTTTGCATTATCGCGCATTGCATGTCACTGCCTGTGCCTACCATATTTTGATGAAGGACTTTAAAGATATGTTGTATGGAAAAAGACAGGAAGGTATGAGGAGGAAGAGGGGGAAAGGAAGGAAAGGAAGAGCCCCGCTTAACTTTACAACTAAACTTGTTTTGTGCAAAATTCGTTAGTATTCAAATGTCGTTGTACTTAGATACTACAGTCGAACTCAAGGCGGTCTTCTCAGAATGGGTACCTACAAATACAAATTTATCTAATTGCAATGTCCTGATTTATATGACGCGGGCCAGAACCCTCTCAGTGCTAATCAGAGTATCTTGAGTAAATGGTTGTCAAAAAGAAAGCCAGAATGTTGTATTTATTTGTGTAATTCATGTTTCAGTAATCTTACAAGATGTCGCATTCGATCACTATCACGAGAACAACCACTACATCAACTGATACCGGACTGTACCTCAATTGTGGTTACATAAGAAGTTTGCCTGGTCTTCTGAAATTAGTAGAACTGGTAAGTTTTTTTACTTAACTTTTCGGCTTTGTTACACCAACATGATGATTGGCACGATTGGTGTAACAATATTTGACAAATAAATACGGGCATTTAAGTTTAGTAGGTAGGTACTGTGTGTGTCCATATATATGTATATATATATATACGATATAAAGTTTGGAATAGAAAAATGTGTATATAAATAATTGAGTTGAATGTACATACATAATATATGTAAGGTGTATTACATATTAATATATTTACCTTATACATATGTACGTTCAACTCAATTATTTGTTTACATATTACTTACATTTACATATTACTTGTTTACATAAAAATGTTTCTTTCGCATATTTACAGAACTTTGCAATATTATTATACGCGCTTGTTCTTATATTAAAATCGTCCTAAATGTTATTAGTACGGACAGATTAACCCACTTTCAGTTACATAAATAAAGTTCCGGGAAACCATGTCACGTGTAGGTATTTTATAAGGCGTGTTCATTTATAAAGGGTTGTAATAAAAATTCATTCAATTATTATTGAAATTATTGAAATTGTAATAAATTTCAATAATAATTATTCTGAAAGAACATAATAATTGTCAATTAGTTTTTTTCATGTTTGCAATTATCCGTTTTCTATATGGTTTGTTTGGCCTGTCAGTCATCTATTTGCTTGCGCTAATCTCGGGAACCACAATTCCTATTTTGTTGCGATTTTCATTGTTCTATAAGTAAAAATATTCGTTGAAAATGTTATATATTATCCCTTAGTACCTCAAATTCTTAGGGTTTTTGTTAAAGCCAAATCCACGGAGGATTTAAAAATATAGCGGATATTGTATGACAAGATAATTAAATGTTAGATTGAACAATACCACATTAATATCGGTTTCTAAGTAAGCGAAGTAGCCGGAAAACTAATTGAGAATAACAGAACATGTTTAAAATTCCTAAAAAATTGTTTAATCTATCTGTATTTAATTGATGACACAAGCAATGAATAATGAATATATTGGTTAATTAGTCACTAGTTAGTTGTATTGTAGTTCTATGTATAGGTACATGCGGTAAATATACGGAAAACTAAAATAGGTTGATAATTGGGTTTTTTAATATAGGTTTTGTTCAGACATTCCTTTTCCATTGTGAAAAAATGTCTTTAATCTAAGAGCGTTTCACTTAGTTTTTGATAAAATACATTTAAGTATTTTTCCCAATTAATAAATTATCTATCTAGTGCAGGTATGGGCAACCTTTGACATGTTGAGGGCCAAACTTTAGCGTGCAAATACGTTCGCGGGCCGCGTTTAAAAGTACTTAGTGCATTTTAAAGTAGTGATAATATTTTTTGCGATAGATATTAGACATGAAATAATACGACAATGTTATTATAGTACAATTTATTAAAATAACAAAATGAAATTAAAACAAATGGTACATTATAATTAAATCGTTAAATTTGCAATTGTTACAAACTACGAAAGTTAAATACACCGAAATCAATGAGACACTTGAGCTTGAATTTGGGAAACTAATCCATCGATATTTGGATTAATTCCATTGATACAAAGACGTAAAGAATTTTCCAAATTATCGTCAGTCAGTCTTGTACGATGTGCTGATTTATTAACTTTCATCAATGAAAAGAACTGTTCGCATTTATAAGTACTGCCAAACGCACAAATCAATCTTCTTGCGAATTTTCTAAACTGCGGAAAATTGTCTTTTTCTAGGTATTTTTTGTAGAAATCGCACAACTCTACGTCTTCAAATTTGGATTTTAGGAGTGAGTTTTCTTGAATCTCGATCAACTCCATTTGTAAGTGTATTGGAGCATTTTGTACATTATATTTTGTAGGAGTAGCAAATAAACTGAAACAGTCTTCCATGTTTTTGAAGTCGCTAAATCTGTTCGAAAATTGTTCCGACAGTAACTTGAGTTCTTCAGCATATTGAGCATAAGCAATATTTTCATACGCAGAGAGCGTGTTGAAATTGTAACTGTTACCAGACAGCATCTGTGACTCCCACAAGCGTAGTTTGATCTGAAACGCTTTCAAATGGCTGTACAAATCATTTACTAACTGTACTTGTTTTTGAAGTTTCAAATTTAAATCATTCAAATAGCCTGTAAGATCGATCAGAAATGCTAAGTCACATATCCATTTTGGGTCACTTAATTCAGATAGTGGTTTATCTTTTATTTTCATAAAGTCTGCTATCTCATTTCTAAGCTCGTAAAACCGTTTCAACATTTTTCTTTTGCTCAGCCATCTGACTTCACAATAATATGTTACGTCGTTATATTCAGCTGATATTTCATCCAAAAACGCCTTGAACTGACGATGGTTAAGCCCTCGGGATCGAATAAAGTTGATGGTTTTTACTACCACATTCATAACATTCTGGAGTCGAATGGACTTAGAACACAAGTTCCGTTGGTGGATAATGCAATGAAGGACTATCAAATAATCTTTTTGCACATTTAAATCTGTTGCTTTTTCATTCAAAATTCCGATGAAACCTTTACGTAAGCCGACCATAGAAGGTGGCACCATCAGTGCATACTCCAATTAATTTTGACCATGGCAAGCCAAAACTTGTGAATACCTTTTGAACTTCAATAAAAATATCCTCTCCTGTAGTGGTTCCTTTTAGCGGCTGTAAAGCAAGCAATTCCTCAGTAACAGTGAACTCCTTATCAACACCTCGAATAAATATAGCCAGTTGAGCTGTGTCAGACAAATCGGTGCTCTCGTCTAATGCTATGGAAAATGATTCAAAACCAGCTATACGGTCAGTCAATGTTGTTTTTATATCATTAGCCATCATTTCTATAGGTCGAACAACAGTTCGTCTTGACAAACTAATTTTTTCAAATTCATTTTTCTTTTCAGGACACAAAATACCGCAAACTTCGAACATACACTCCTTGATAAATTCTCCTTCGGCAAATGGTTTTAATGCCTTTGCCAATTTTGAGATAACTATAAAACTAGCTTTCACAACATTATCAAGTTGTGTTCTTTGTTTATGAAACATTTGTTGCTGTTTTTCCAAATTTGCGGTAAGCTTCTGGATTTTGTCTGTTCTTAATTGTCCTGTCAGTGAGTGCAGCGTAGCATGCTTAGTTGAGTAATGCCTCTTTATATTGAATTCTTTCATTACTGAAATGGATTCATTACACAGCAAACAAATAGGCTTACCATTGTGCAAGATAAAAAAGAATTCTTCAGTCCATTTTTCTTGAAACTGGCGACCCTCTGTATCTACTTTTCGTTTCTTTCCATCAGACATCATTCTTGTTTACTTTTCGTTCAATAAACTTAAGAACAAACTATAGTTAGTAACCACTCAAGATGCACACAAAGTCACAAAGCAAGTTGACGGCTCGAGCAGTTCGCTAGGATATCGCTTGTCCAAGTTATCACCTCGGTAGCTCAAATAGAACTGAACTAACGTTCGGGCCATCCACCCGCTTATATAGGCAAAATGAAGGAATAATCTGGAATAAACTAGTTTGGAATAATTGAGAAGCAATAAATCTTTTGATGTGTCGCCCGTGCGGCGGCAAACCTCAAAGAATTTGATCGAGCAAGCCGAGTGGCGGCGATTATCAAAGAGTGAGGCGGCAAACATCAAAGGATTTGATGTTGGCCGCCTCACTGTCACTCCCGTGAGTATAAGTACCTAATGTAATATTTTTTTAATTGGGTTTTTTCAAAATGTCTCGCGGGCCGGATCATATCTTACAGCGGGCCGGATCCGGCCCGCGGGCTGGTTGTTGCCCATATATGATCTAGTGAGAACTCAATCAAAACAGATTCAACGGTAGGTAATGGGTAGGTGCACTAGATTTTGCTGAGTAGGTAACGTGCAAAATAATATAGGTATTCATCTTGTAGAGATCAACTAATATTACTCATTAATTATCAGTTTTTACTAACTTATACTACTTGTCACTTGGACTCGATAATATCCTATAACGTCCCACTGGATGGCATAGGCTTTCTCTGGTAATCTTGAGGGGATATCAGGCCTTAATCGAACACATGCCCAGAGTGAATTGCTGGAATCACATACCAAAGATTGTTTTAATTCTTGGGCACGCGGGATTTCTGACGACATTTTCCTTCACTGCAGAGCTGATAGTAGTTTAAAAATTTGCACTTGAGTAGAAATTTAGTGATGCGGGCAGAGTTCGGAATTCATGATCTCACTGATGAGAATTGATCATAGATACCGTCTAAAGAACTAATCAATGTCCCTTGGAGCTACGCGTAGAACAATAGCAGGTACGACTAATATAAGACCAGTCTTATTTTAGATTTTATGAAGCTGACTATACGATGTAGCTGTGCCGTCATACGATGTGGTTATTTTTGAAATTCGTGAGTAGGTAAATATCGCTACCATGAATCACCAAATGCAATATTGAACATGCTTGAACACAAAACTATACGAGTATGAAAATGTTCATAAACGGGCAGAATTCATCATACCTATCAAGGCGCACAAAATTGTACCAGCCAAGTTCGCAATTTTTATATGGAATAGTTTGAAAATGGACAGACACGCGGCTGCTATCTCTGCATCTCTTGCAACACCAGAGAGGATGAGAGCGCGTTGCTGATTACTTTGTATAATAACTATTTTTTTTTTCTCCATTTTTTTCATATTTTTAATTGAAGTCATTTTTTCATTCGTATCACATATTAAATAATAAATAAAATATTTAAGAACATTATAAATAAAATAAAAATAAAAAATGGCCTTTACTTTTAAATATACAAGTAACAAAAATTATTACTAAATAAATGATTTTGATGTTTATTTATCGGTAGCCGAGTATTGAACATATTCCTCCCCATCTTTTCCCATTCCTTTTTATTTTCTGTTTTTCTTCCCCAGGTGGCATCTTCTGTTTTCTTTATATCCGTCTATCCATCTCTTCCTGGTCTGTCTCTTAATCTTTCATTATCTCTATTATTCAGTTGTTCTTTTTCTCCACTTGTCGTCTTTCATCCTCATTATATATCTAGCCCATCTCCATTTTTATCTCTATATAAGCTGGATGCAGTCTATTATTTTGGATTTATTCCTAATGTCGCTACATTTTATAATGTCCAGTAATTTAATGTTTAGTATTTTTTCATATTCTATTAAATAAAATGTTTTAAGAAGACTTAAAGGTTGCATTGACAGTTTTAAAAAATATGAACTAACTAATTGCAGATCTAAAAATAGATTTAGGGCTACCTAGAGCGGTGGTGGGAGATTGGTGTTTCTGAGCGATGATTTAAATGGTTTTATACAGGCTTCTCATGAATGTAATTTTACTCCATTTGTAGCAGTTTGTAAAGAGCGGAATAAATGATAATTCGACGGTGCTATGGACTGTATGGAGGATGCATTAAAACTTCCCAGCCAAGGGCCTTCAATTTTTGTTTAGTCATCAAAGATCGAGCATTGTCGTGATGAAAATACTACATATCAATTCACCTTATCAATTCATTAATTGTGGACGTTTTTTTTTCAAGTGCTTGCTTCCATTTTACTAATTGCTGACAGTAGACATCAGGATTAATTGTTTGGCCATGTGGTAAAAGCTCGTAATACACAATGAATGACTTTCCAGTCCCACCATACACACAACATTAGAATTGTTAAAAAATATGAATGATAAAACTTTTAATTTGTAACTTCAATTTGCCGCCATCACAAAAAGTCAGCTGTGAAACGGTATATCATTTTCCCGCCAGTGATTAGTATTGCCAGAAATATAGCACGCTAAAGTCATACGTTCAAATGGGCCCCGAACTTTTCATTAAATATATTTCGTTTTATAAAAGTGATGTCTATCGTAATTTATTTTTCGGTCCTTTTATTATCTATTATGTTTTTGTCCAATAGCATTTGCTGCGCATATTTTTTTTGTGGACATAATTTTTGTCGCTTTTTATGTATATTTCATATAGTACTCGTTTCTTTTATATCTTTAACGAAGAAATTATTATGTATAATATGTACATTTTCTATCTTCTTACACTTTTCCTTTTGACTCGAAGGTTGTCAAGGCTTTGGGCTTTGGTCAAGGTTGGTAAACGTATAAAAGGCTATTTGTAATTTGTCATGTAATGTTTCAATTTTTATTCACTCATCAATTCACAATGATTTGTCGAGACGTGCGCGGACGTACGGATAGGGCTGTATTTGTATGTCATATTAACTTTACTATTGTGTTTTATAACAGTTCTATGTACTTGTTTTTAGTTGTTGGGCGCGGCGTGTGTGGGAGTGATGGGATACTATTGGGACCGCGATTACACGAGTCGGTACAACGGACAGAAGCCCGAGTTTTTCTACATGTTGGTTGCGGTCACATTCTTTATCAATACTTTCTGTCTACTGTCATCGTATATCGTCTCATTTAAAACTGCTTCTTTTGTATCCAAGACTTCTTATGTAAGTATAAATTATGAAAACAAACTTGTATAAGAATATGTATATCAATATGGATATAGGTACATGTAGATATACATACATACATATGAAAATGATATACGTATGAAAATACATATCTACCCCTCCAAAATGCCTCCAAATAACAAAATATGATCTATAAAGAGCCAACTCCTAAGAGTTGAAATTTGAAAGTTTAGATTAACATTTTCGGTCAATCCGACATTATTTGGGTACATTTGTATTTTTAAGAAATAAAAAAATATATTTATTAATAACACTAAAAAACAGCTAAAAAAAACTCAAAAAATTTAGTTACAAAGAGGCGGCCATATTATATTGATATTTAGATATATTATAAAGAATTGGTACATTTCGTAGGTATATCATATGATATTACTTATGAATTAAACTATTAAAAATTCCAGGAGGTGATATATCATGGACTAGCATTTATTTTTTACCTGGCTGCAGGACTTACGCTTCTACTCGAAGTCAACCACCGAAAGAATGATTATAACAGAAACTATGACCCATTCTTAGCAGCGTCTGTAAGTATACCGATGATTATGTAAGTATGTAAGCAAAAACTCGCGATTTTAACATGAATTGAAAAACGATTAGGCATAATATTTCTCTCAAAGATACGCTATTTTCAAACATCACAATATTTCGTCATCGGAGAATGTTAAATGCATAGTTACTTTATATAGGTCAGTACAAATACAAATATATAGTTCAACTAAGTTGACTGAGTATATATGTATAATAAATATATAGTTTAATTACTCAATTATATTATAATTATATTATAATATTCGAAAAAGCTACTTAGCTTTTCCGAATCATTGATTTGCATTTTATTAATAAACCTTTGCATTGACTCTACTTATAAACGCTAGTATCACAATTTTGGTCGCTATCACATGCAGTCTCCTATCAGCATTTCCTTATATTTCAATTATCTATTTTATTTTATTTATCTATTTAATTTCGGGTATCTTATCTTATTTACACAAAGTGTCAAAGTGAGAACGCAAATCGGTACAAAAAAGTGAAAAATAATTTCAGGAAAACACTAGCCAAATAAGATTTATGGTCTCTGACTTTGATTTTCCTCTTCAATTCTTGAAAACAAAGTCGCGCGGTCTAAGTTGAGCACTACACAGTACACCAATACAAATTATATATACAGCATATGTCAGTTATCTCTTTCCAGTCGATAAGGATTATACGCGCTAGAGGGAGGCGGGCAGTGTATCTGGTCGCTTTCGCGTAGAATAAACAGTGTGCGCACGCCTCACACACACATAGATTGTTATTGTGATGTTGTGCTCATCTTAGCTTGCGCGAACTTATTAATAATTGGTTTTAAAAACTTTAATGCTTTTGTTACAGATAATGGGTCTGGTGATGTCTGGCTTGTACTTATTCAGCACGATACTTGCCAACCGACAAACGATCCATGTCTTCTAAAAAGTGCCTAATGTATGATCGCATTTATATTAAAGTAGCTTTTTTATAAAATATATATAACAACATAAAGTCTGTTTTCACAAATGATTCCTAATTTTTAAAAAAATGATCTGAGTCCTCATTTTTAAAGTTATTTTATGTACCTAATATGTATAATTAGTTTTAAATAATTTGTTGTGAGTAAACATTATGTATTATTTATTAAATAGTAATAGGTAACTGGAATTATCTGGAATGATTTCTATAATGGAATTTTGAGCTGTCATTATTTACGTAGTCATTATATAATGAAAAAATAAGAATAGCGGCAATTAAATTTACACAAGAGTTGGCTTTGTATACATATAGGTAGTATATATATCTATACTTCTATACTAATATACTATAGAGGTAAAATTGTGTGTTTGTTTTGTGGGTATGTTGCGGGTAATCTCTGGAACTACTGAACTGATTTCAAAAATTCTTTCACAAATAGGAAGCTACATTATCCGTGTCTAATATAGGCTATATTTTATTTAAAAATTTGGAAAAAAAGAAAACTTATAAACCGAAGCAAAGCGAGGGCGGGTCGCTAGTTTTATATATATATATATATATATATATATATATATATATATATATATATATATATATATATATAGATATACCTACTATTTATTTACAATATTCAACGTAGTAATAGGTTAATAAATGCCGTCCTGACTCTCTGTAAACAACAAGTAGGTACGGTACACCCAGCTTCACTTATACCTATATGTATATGGGTGTGTACGTAGAGAACGCAGGTTGCTTGCTTTTAGTTAATGGGCGTTCAATAATAATAGATAAATAACGCCACACCCAATGGCCAACACTAAGGTACAGGAAATCCACTGTACCGTTAGTCCAGAAACATATACGAAGACGAACTTCAACCATCCAGACCTGATCAACATTTGTCTTCAAACAATCAATGTCCGACTAGGAATCAAACCCTTTGTACTGAGGACACCAACCAGGCTAATAGCGATTAAAATGTGATTAAAATGTACAGAAATTCATTACTGTCCACAATTATTAGTTATGTCACAGTTATTATTATGAGTTATATTACAGTTATGAGTTATGTCAGGGCCGTCTTTACCAGGGGGTGCAAGGGGTGCGGTGCACCCGGGCGCAGAGCGCCCGGGGGCGCCTGTCGAGCGCTGAATTTTTGGATATTTCATTGAACTTAACGCCATTGCACAGTTTTATATACTTGTTACTTACGACAAATATGTATGCGCAAGCAAAAAAAAAATAGTCATTAACAATAATATTTTTTTTACTTTTATTACGCTTTCGGCGCTTGTCATACCGCATTACTACATTATAATACATTACAGTTATTACAGTCTATGCGCACAACATGATTCAATAATTGGGCTAAATACCCTGCGTGTACAGTGCCGGCTTTACCTATGGTGCAGGGTGTGCGGCGCACACGGGCGCAGGGTCTTAGGGGGCGCCGAGCGCCGCTCGCGACGCCTCCAAAGAGCCTACTAGAGGGCGCCAGGATATTGATTGCACCCGGGCGCTACATGGGCTAGAGCCGGCTCTGAGTTATGTTACGAACGTTATGAGTAATATGGCCGGTTTTATATTTAATACAATAACTGTGCTCTATGGCTTTACGTTATATTACCATTTGTTTTCTCAAATATAATAATAGGTACGAACGTAAAAAAAAACAGTCAGCGCCTAGAACTCTTGCTGACAAGGCGCTATAAATATGCGTGAAAACATTAAGAAAACGTGTTTTTGGATTCAATTATTTATCCAGCGCCGACCTGAAAGCAGGCAACCTGCGTTCCTTGAGTTTTCACATTTACATACGTATACCTTGTTACCTACCGTAAACGTAAACAGCCCTTTATCGTCCACGGCGAGACATGAGCTTCCTATGGATGTATGGTCTTAAAATAAATAAATAAAACGCCATGCTGGCGAAATGGGTTGGCGAGTCCACATTTTTAGATGTGGTGTACAACACCTATGGGAAAAGATGATGTGATGCTTTACCTACGCAATAGGTATATTACGTAAGGTTTGAAACAAAATAAATGTTTACTATAAATATACTTATAAGGAAAAGAGAATTGTAATTTTCTACTTAACTGTATCCACTAATTGTGTTTTATTTACTACACGTTATATCAATAATGGGGCTGCTCCATATCAAAATTCAGTAAGTATTTAAAAAATTACAAGAAGTTCAAAAACATTCAGACAAATGATAGTTACAATAAAAAATGACCTTTTTTTAAAACACAATACAAGATATATAGATGCTTAAAATATTATAGTTACATGTTAATAATAATATTATAGTTAATAATATATTACATGTTATATAGGTTATTATATTAGAGATTTATGAGCATCACGAGATTACTCAATATCGAGGCGTTCATATCTCCATAAATACGAAAGATTTTAAAATGGGTGGAGACACCCTTATTCTTATCAGCCTATGTTTCGCTACTGCTGTATATAGGCATGTCCAAAGGTTCGCCACCACACACGATCCTCGACTCTTCTCATCCAACCACCACCGACAAATTTCATTAAGTGGTCGGTCCACGTGGCCGGCGAGCGTCCCGCACTGCGCTTCCCGGTACTGGCCTCCATTCGAGGACCCATCTACCCCATCGGTTATCAGTCCTGCGATAAACATGATCTGCCCATTGCCACTTCAACATGCCGATTCTACGAGCTCTGTCGGTGACTTTGGCGAATGTTTTCATTTAGGATCTTATCCCGCAAAGGAACTCCGAGTAACTCTCCATAACTCGCTGAGTGATCTTGAACTTATGGATCAAGCTATGAGAATGCTCTGAATGCTCTGAAGAATTGTTCAATATAATTCCTACCTCGGGTTTCTATAACCGCACCTCCCGTCACAGAAGTGCGGTCCATCCGCATTTCCTCGATACGGAGGTGTCGCGCACTGTTCGGTCCAAAAATTACTTTATACCGCGAGCCCGTAGGCTGTGGAACGAACTGCCTCAAGAGGTCTTTCCATTAAGCTACGACATGGGGTTCTTCAAGAGAGCTGTGAATAGGATTTTGCAAGGTCGGCGGCGCGCCCATATACCCCCTGGTGTTGCAGGTGTCCATGGGCGGCGGTAACACTTACCATCACGTGGGACCGCCTGCTCGTCCGCCCACTAATCTATAAAAAAAAAAAAAAAATCAGGCCTACCGTTGGCCACTTTTTGGCACCATACGTCATAACCGGCGGGACGCACTGATTGAAGACTTTCGTCTTCATTCCGAGACCGACGAGTTGTGATGTTGTTTAGCATTCAACTTAATTCTTCCAGCGATTCTGCCATGCTGACTATGTCATCGGCGAAACGAAAATGCAAGATGTACTCATCATTCACATTGATTCCACTTTTTTTTCAGTCCAGCCTCCAAAATGCATCATCCAGCGCTTTTGTGAACAGTTTCGGAGATATTACATCTCCTGTCTCACTCCTCAACGCAGCTGGATCAACTTGGTCTGTTGGTCTTGAATTCGGACCGTCATGGTCGCAGTGTTGTGCAGACATCGGATAGTGATAGGTTGTACTGATAGCGTGCTCAAGCAGTTCCTCTGCGCGGAAATGGTAGTCCTCGATGATTTCAACGCTCACCACGAAGAATGGTTGGGATCCCGAACTACCGACCGCGCAGGGAGAGCAGCCCTGTCATAACTCTCATACCTGTCATAACTTTGCCCTGTCCTATGGTTTCTCGCAGTTGGTGTCCTCACCCACGAGGATACCTAATATCGAGAGCCATACTCCCTGCTTACTGGACCTCCTGCTGACTACGCGGCCGAATGACTACAATGATGTTGTTGATGCTCCGTTAGGATCATCCGACCATTGTATCGTTCGAACTGCTATGCCAGCTAAGAAATACGAGCCGACCCATTCACAGGGAACGCGCAACGTCTGGCACTACAAGTCTGCAGATTGGGACGGGTTGCGTGAATTTTACGCTTCTCATCCCTGGGGGCAGCTTTTTGATATTCTCCCGTAGTGTAATTTTTTGTCTAATGCAAACAGAACGCACGGAAAACATCTTTTTTTGAAGTCGGTTAAAAAGTGTACTAATATTATATTATTATATATATCCAGAAGTTGACTTGTTTATCTGTTACCTAATAATAACTCTGCAACGAATCGGTACCTATGGCATACAATAATATGATTCGTGGGAGGGATTTCCACTTCATTCTGGTCAAAGGGGAGAAAAATATGCACAAGCATTGACTTTCATGTTCCATCAACATGTACGATATATTGGTACCTGTACATTAGTACCTATATAGAAATATTTGATATATAGAAAGCGCAGCCGTGCAAACAGTCCACCTAGTGCATGTCGCTCATTTCTCTGTTTTTTTATTGATTAATATTTCCATTTAGACATCTATTGCTTAAACATTCGTTTGGAAACAGTTCAACACGTTCCA
This sequence comes from Sesia bembeciformis, assembly GCA_943735995.1. Lineage (NCBI taxonomy): Eukaryota > Metazoa > Arthropoda > Insecta > Lepidoptera > Sesiidae > Sesia > Sesia bembeciformis. Next base: position 10,294,453 of record OX031028.1, read on the forward strand.
CATGCTGTGAATCTGACTGTGAGTGCATCTGACTTCTGGTGTGTTAATATTCCCACGGAATACCTGTGTACCTAAGTAGGGCCCGGTTTGCGCAAGTGTGCACGGTTTTTCAAACGTTTGTTTTAAAGATACATTATTAAACTTCCATAAAGTATATCTAAAATCGACAGTCATACGCGTTTTGTATTTATGATTAATTCATGACATCAATATAGGTACTCGTATTTGCGCTTTCTTACCATTGCTATTCTGCAAGAGTAGGTACGCACAACAGTCTCCAACAGTGCGCACGGTTCGCTAAGAGTGCTCAATTACATTTACTGGCATAAATCACATTTGTATAATCCAATTTATATACAGTAATTATACTTATAATACCACCTTCCTGTACAAAACTCGTATTGGATCATCGATCACTTTACTCATTTCATTTTTAAGGACGAACAATGTACCTACTCGTACTTATTAACATGTTAGATATACACAATTAAAAACATAATATTTTTTTAACAAAAACTACTCAGATATAAATCTTAGTTTTCTTTTGAAAAAAATATTTTTTTTTTCAAACTGTCGTAAGTTCACACGTATGTATAAGGGCGTTCAAAAAACAACTGAAGTTCGTTAATCTCATTGATAACCGTAGCGAATATTACAACTGGGTCCACTTGCGGACCGCGCACGCTTGTGACACCTTACGCTAATAAAGTGTTAATTGTCGACAACTACACTGGATCGCAAAAATTCCGGGTCGCTAATAAAAACCGTGATATCTCCATAAATTATATATCTAGATCGCTCGAATAAATAATATGTAGTAAGGAGGTTACTAATGCTTGTTCTAAATCTCTAAAGAGGTTTCATTTGTACAAGTTACAGATTTAAAAAAATATATTCTGCATTTTGAAAAATTTCAAAATTTAAAATTAGGAAAAGAATATTTTTTCTGCTTTTGTTTCAAACGGAGCTGTCATTATAAATGGTTCCTTGGATTGATCCAGAGTATTCAATGCAATATCATGTCGTTATCACCTGAAGAATGTACACGGATTATTACCATGGTACAAGAAGGAAGAAGTCAGCGTAGCACTGCTAGAACAGTAGGAGTATCTTTATCAACGGTCCAAAGAGTACTCCAGCGATTTCAAGAGACCGGCATGAACATCAGGAGACCAGGAAATGGCAGGCCAAGGTGCACAACTACACGAGAAGACCGATTCATCGTGAGCACTATGTTAAGAAATCGACATCTCACGGCTGTTCAGGTCCGAAACAGTCTTCAAGAAATTCACCACAACAATGTGAGCTCTAATACGATTCTGCGACGTCTTCGTGAAGCTGATATAAAGCCTTATAGACCAGCAAACGGCCCCAAACTGCTCAAAGAACATCGAGTTGCCAGGTTACGGTTTGCTCGAGAACACATCCGATGGACAGATGAAGATTGGTCCAAGGTCATGTTTTCCGATGAGTCCAGATTTTGTTTATTTACGCACGACGGGAGACGAAGAGTATTTAGACGGCCAGGAGAACGGTATCATCAAGCGTGTTTTGAAGAAAAGGTGCCATTCGGTGGAGGATCAATAATGGTTTGGGCTGGGATATCTTCAGAGGATCGCACGGAGTTAGTGATCCTGTCTCACCAGCTCGGCCAGTGGCCAGCTCGCAGCCTAGACTTAAATCCCATAGAACATGCATGGGACGAGCTCGAGAGATGCGTGAGACAACGCTCTCCTGCTCCCGTTACCTTACACGAGTTAAAGAATGCGCTAGTGGAAGAATGGGCAAACATAGACCAAAATCGTATTAAAAATTTGGTTTGCAGCATGCCACATCGTCTTATTGGTGATACGGGCTCGTGGAGGAAATACAAAATATTAAATTGACAAAAAACTTTTATTTTTTAAGATTTACTGCGAAGTGTATTTTTGTTGTCATAAGTTAGAAGCGAAATTTTCTTATTTTTTAGTATTTAATTAAAGTTATATAGTGTACAGAACGTGTTACACATTTATTTATATATATTAATCAGTCATCTACAATATACTATAGTTTCGCAAATTAGTCTTATGTATTTAAGAAACTATCACGCCATTTATTAGCGACCCGGAATTTTTGCGATCCAGTTTATATTACACGCTAACATTTATAACCTTTTATGCCTTTACTTCTTTTATAGCACTTTTTTACAATAAAGCCTCATAATCAGTTATAATGGGTGTTCAATGGCAGATTTCAAACTTTGAACGCATCTAGTTTCTGTACGCGGCAAGGGAGAGAGGCTGGGGAGGCGTCGTTCGAAGCGCAAGTGTTGCGGATTTTTTTTATTAGTTATGAAGAAGTGGAGCGGAGAGCAAGGACTTGAGGCTTACATTTCGAGTGGTTTTTCATTGTCCGTCGTCGATTTAACAATCAAAACTGTATTCGTCGTTTACGTGATGGCTCGTCGTTTAACGTCATCCAGTCTTGAGTAGCGAGGTTTAGAGGTCCATTTTCATATAGGAGGGTATGTGAACAAGCAAAATTTCCCTTATTATGTACCCAAGAGAAATGCATCAAGAGCCTTTACACTAGCCTGTGGTGTGTAATGTTTGCATCTGCCATTATAGGGCCATTATATACTATATAGACTAAAATGTGACCGTGAATTCAGAGAGATATTCCGAGATGATAAGTGACTTTTTTAGGCAGGAACTACAGAATAGTCCATACTTTAACTGGAACACTTGGTTCCAGAAAGATGGGGCAACAGCTCATTTTTTTTTTTTTTTTTTTTTTTTTTTTTATGTACGAAGGCGGCAGACGAGCATACAGTCCACCTGATGGTAAGTGGATACTGTCGCCCATAGACATCCGCGATACATGCCAACATTAGTCCAAAATGATAAATGTTGGCACGCCCCCGGATGCGCTGCCTACCTTTGGAGATATAGGAATGGATTTGGAGAAAGGGTTGGGAAAATGGGCAGGGATAGGATAGGATAGGATGGGAATGGGCTCTGGCACATCTCACTCACTACCGAAACACGTACGTACATTGGGGAAATACGATAAAGTGGAAAATGCAGTACATTTCAAGGTAGTCTTCTGTGAGAGAGGGGTAACATGGCCAGTCGAGCGCGCCCAGCGGCTGTTGGATTGCAGCGTGCACTCTCCCCCTCCTACACCAAATGTGTCCATGAATGTGGTGCAGTGGTGTTTCCCGAAAAAAACATATCCCGCAACGGCACCATACTGTGGCCACCCAGATCGCCCGCCTTAATCCCGTGTGACTTTTTCTTATTGGGATACTTTAAATCCGTGGTTTACAAGACCAATTCAGTCACTGCCGTGCAGTTAAAAGAAGACATTCTTGCTGAAATCAACAGGATTCCCTAGTCGCTCTGTAAACGTGTTTTTCAAAACATGCACGCTAGACTCGAAAAGTGTGTCGGGCTTGATGGTAGCCATTTAGAAAATTTCGTTTTCAAAAAATAAAATTCGCATTTAACGTTTGTAAATTACAATAAACATATTTTATATAACTGGTGTAGTTTTTTTTAAATATTTATTCAATGTTTGAAATCTGCCCCTTGGACCCCGTTACAAATCCAAGATACTACCTGAACGTAAAAGGAAATAAGGAGACAATATATCCTTATGTATGTAGAGATGTAACGCCTGTCGAAGTTATGTATTGAATAAATAAAAAATTCTTCTTAAAAAAAAAAAAATCATAATATTTTTTGTATGAATACGGCTGGGCTGTCAGATTTATTTATTTCGGTGGACCTTATTTCTTCTGATTAGATTAAGGTGAATGAATAAATGTAAACATTATTTTAAAAATAGGAGACATCCTCGGTGTGGGAGGGCAACGTTCTATTTATACTCATATGTGCCCGCGCACATCGGTCGGCGGGCACGCGACATAATTCAAATTGGTTTCAGTTTTTGTCCTGATGAGTCCTGCCTGTGATTCGGAAAAGGGAAACGCACCTTGATTTTAATAATGAAACATTTTAGACAAATAGAAAGAAAGAAATAATCATTGTTGAAAAATTCTTTATCTATTCTCGTTGAGGATTTGCTATTTTTTGTTATTAGGTTACAAGTTCGCTGAACTTTGCTGAATCTCGCAGCGCGTTGCTCACAAAACATCTAAAAATATTGTGTTGTGACTAACATCAGCCCGTCAATAGTAAAGTGGTAAACTCTCCCTAACTTCCTGTCGGATGATACATTCCAGGCATTTCTGTCTGAACGAGTTCAGAAGGCGCGTGTTGTGAAACAAACTCATTTTTGTCGAAATAATTCGACAATTATAAGAAATTTACGTTATTTTCCCGAGTTTGTTATTTGAAACAATGACTAGAGGTCCGACCATTGTGCGAGTGGTCCCCGGTGGCGGCGCCGCTGGTGGAGGTATCAAGTGTTGTTGCTGCAGATGCTGTGAGTGTATTAACTTCGGATATCTCTTCACACAGAATGGTCTCATCAAACTAACTGAAGCTGTAAGTAATTTTTTGTATTAGTTTATATGCAGTGTAGATATACACTACGTAGATATGTAGAGTACGAGTAAATTACGAACGATTGTGCTGGGTGAAGCCAAAGGGGTGGCACTTGGCTTCACCCAGCATAGAGATATTCCAGTTCTACTTTCCGATTTATTCAATAGTTATCAGAGCGAGCACGATTTTTATGACTATTTCAATAGATTTCAGTTTCAGTATAGTTATAACTATTTTGTAATTGTCGACAAAAATATTGTTAAATTAAAAATTAGAAAGCCAAGAATCTATCAAAATTGATATTATGATTTATTAACTAGAGTTTTCGAATTCGATGAAATATAAGAACGAAAATTACCCAGCTGGGCTGCTCTAAAGGCTACCAATAAACTGCAAAAGTACAGTGTGTTGGGTGGGTTCACCAAGATCTCGTCATATGAACGGGACAGGCGTTTCATTGTATTTAGAAAAGACGAGTTGCATTCCCCTATGATGTGTTTTTTTATAGAAGAAGGCGGCAGACGAGCTGACAGTTCACCCGATGGTATGTGGATACTGTCGCACGTGGACATCCGCCATACATGCCAAGATCAGTCCAGAACGACTAACGTTGGCACGTCTAGGGTTGCCAACTTTTTTAGGCCGAATGTAGTATTTTCAAGCCTAGCACCCTTAAAAATATAGTAGATTGGGAAAAATTATATTAGTATGTTTCAAAATTATATTCTATTTTTTAAGGTAATAAATATTTATTTTTAAATGAGTATTTTTTGCTACTTTGAGCTTTCATCAACAGTTTTTTTTTAATTTTTATGCATGTTAGTGAACATATTGATAGGGCATCATATCGTAATCATAATACTGATTTCATTTTCAGATGTTAGGCGGTCTCTGTCAGAGTTTGCTCGTGAAGTACGGTATGTCTGAAGCCAGCAGCATTGGATCTGCCTTCCATGGATTCCTCACTACTGCCTCCGCATGTCTCCTCACTACTGCGCTACTCATAACGTGCTATGTGCTTTCCTCAAATACCCAACAACTGATACGTCAATCAATTTTTGTGAGTAATATGAGTTGAGTTTGGAAAAATATATCTAAACATATTTTTCTCTTGTGGATATTATATGACATGATATTAAACATGCACAGTACGTAATAATTGTACAGTATATAGCGGACTCAGTGTTACTCAGCTTAACTGAGCTTAGTTAGACTTTATCTTAAAGTATTTTTTTTATAGAAATTAAGCGGCAGACGAGCATACAGCACCTGATGGTAAGTGGATATTGTCGTCCATAGACATTCGCGATACATGCCAACATCAATCCAGAATGACAAACGTTGGCACGCCGCCGGATGCAATGCCTACCTTTTGAAATGTAGGAATTGATTTGGAGAAAGGATTTGCAAAATAGGGAGGGATAGGATAGGATGGGATTGGGCTCTGGCATACCGCAAACTCACTCACTACCGAAACACGTACGTAGTAGAACAATTATTGGTCATAGCTATATAAGATACAGGTTGCCGGTTCAAAATTCTTTAAATCTTTATCTACTTATAATCCTTGAAGATTTTTTTTTACAGAAAGAAAGCGGCAGACGAACAGACAGTCCACCTAGTGATAATGGATACTGTCGCCCGTGGACACCCGCGGTACATGCCAAAATCAGTGCAGAGTGAGAAACATTCGCACGCCCCCGGATGCGCTGCCTATATACATACCTTTGGAGATTTGGGAGTGGAATTGGAAAAGGGGTGGGAAAATTACCTTTAGAGATTTAGAAATGGAATTGGAGAAAAGGTTGGGAAAATGGGGAGGGATCAGATAGGATGAGATATGAATGAGCTCTAGCATATTTCACTCACTATCGAAACACTGCGGGAATAGGATAAAGTGTGAAATGCAGTATATTTTACGGCAGTATTCTGTGAGTGAAGGTTAACTGATCAGTCTGGTGCACACAGTGGCTGTCAGATTGCAGCGTGCACCCTTCCCTTCAAAAAATTATTTATTTACTAGTCTATTTGAAAAACGTATCCACTGTTCGGTTATTCGATAATATTCACTCTATTAAAATGATGCTATGTTTTTGCAGGAGGTGCTTTTCAATGCTGTTTCTTGTTTCTTATATTTGTCCGCCTCTTCTTATATGGGTGCAGCGGTTAATATTTTCTTATACCCAAGATACGCTTCTATCAGCATGTACTCTGCGTATCCAGCAATGACTGCAGTTTATGTAAGTCTACATTCAAGTATTTGTACATGTATTGATAGCTGTTCTTTAAATATGTTACCTTACTATCGTTTATGTCACTGTCAGACCTTTGAGGAAGTAAGGCTGTGAGACTTCAGTTCATCTTTGGTATTGCAGATAATGGATTGCGCCGATGATATGTCTTATCGTATTACTCACAAAATGAGAATTAATGTACATATATATTTATCATTTTTAGTATGTTTTCACACATTAATAAACATATGAACGAATTTTGTATGAACCTTCTTGGCGACCACGAAAAGGACATAAGTTCCAAAACTAAGATTCCTGTGAGATAGTGAGCACGCGGGCGAAGCTTTGTCCAAAAGTTAGTCATTTATAGATTATCAAATATACATATATAGTACCTACTAGCAAAACCCTGCAGACGTTGTCCTGCCATAGAAGTTGATCTGCTGCAGCGCCATCTAGTGGCAAGTTACAACAAAGTCGATAGCTCGAAAATATTCTCCGTGCTCAAATATCTATGTATACCAATTTTCATGGCGATCGGTTGAACGGTATAGATGTTGATGTGCTGCAACGCCATCTAGTGGCGAGTTACAACAAAGTCGATAGCATAGAAACTTTCTTCATGAAAAGATTTTTTTTTATATGTACGAAGGCGGCAGACGAGCATACAGTCCACCTGATGGTAAGTGGATACTGTCGCCCATAGACATCCGTCATACATGCCAACATTAGTCCAAAATGAGAAACGTTGGCATGCCCCCGGATGCGCTGCCTACCTTTGGAGATATAGGAATGGATTTGGAGAAAGGGTTGAGAAAATGGGGAGGGACAGGATAGGATGGGATGGGAATGGACTCTGGCACATCTCACTTACTACCGAAACACGTACGTACATTGGGGAAATGCGATAAAATGGGAAATGCAGTACTTATCAAGGTAGTCTTCTGTGAGTATGTGCCATGTGCACATACATATATGTATGTGCCAACTTTCATGGTGATCGGTCAAACGGTGTCGAAGTCTATTAACATCAGATATACCAACATCCTCTTTTATATATATATATAGATACGTAGAGATAGATAAGACTCGTTGTATCTCTTGTTTCAGAATATTGGAGTAGTGGTGGGGGTCCTGCATGGCGTAGACGCATATATTTCGTATAAATATTACAAAGGATATCGATAATATTTTTTTAGGTTTACGTTTAAATTTATCGTGTATCGAAATGAAAGTGTACTCATTCCATGGCTTTAAATGTAAAAAGTAATATAAATATTTATAGGTATCAATAGGGGACATACATATACACGAATTTCAATAAAATTTACTTTAGTGTGACGAATGTTTTGCCGTTGGTTTTATAAATTCTTATAATAATTAATAATTGAAATGAGATTATATTTTATTTTATGAGTAAAGTAATGGATGATGTATGAAATAATATTGAAAATGTTTTGAATTAAGTGTTAGCCACTACCGGCACTACCGGCACTACCGGCACTACCGGCACTACCGGCACTACCGGCACTACCGGCACTACCGGCCACACATGTCAGGATCATAATATTAATTATGTCCGATAAGGCAAAGATTGTAATTATCGCCTTAACTGGGATTATTATTTGTGAATATTTACCGCGCGACATTTGTGGAACGGTCGTCATTTTTGAGAGAAGCGACTGCTCTAAATCTAAGTGCTAAAACGAAATTGCCAAATAAACATTTGACCGAGTTTAATCATAAGGGGTCTAACCCACATTCATATAGTTTTCAGATAATGAGCATTTTGCAAAGTTGTCGTTGCGTGAACATTTTTCTTCTTTAAAAGAATTTAGTTTTGTTAATTCTTTATTATTAACATATTGATATATTTTGAATTAAATCAGTAAACCTTTAGAAGGAAAATCATGACTATCATAAGAGACACAAACCTTTTTAGAGAGTTCGTCCTCTAAATGATCTTTAAATATGTTGTTTAAAATTTTAAACAACATATTTAAAGAGATGTACTTATAGTGATATAGGTAAAATAATAATTCAATGAATTAATAAGCTTATGATATTAAAAATTATCAATTGTTTTTAAATCAGTGATTTATTTTTAATATTTTAAAACTTTTAATAATTAATTCTAATGTTAATTTTATAAACTTTTAAAATATTCCGTATTTACTAAATAATATATACATATATATATATTAAAATTAAATTTCTGTTAACATTAAATTATTATTAATCTGTGTATGTCCTGAGATCAAAAAGTCTTAATTATCATAATTATAGTTATAAGCATTCACGAGGTATATACTGGGGAGTATATATCAGGTAACCAAAAAAGTTCGTACGGTTTTTCTTATACACACTGACTTCGGTCTTGCAGAGCGTGCTTCATCGATCAAGCTGAAATCTCCCGAGGAAAATTTCTTAAACCACTCTGTGCTGTCCGATCATACAGCGTCATCTCCGAATGCGGTACATATTTTTCGCGCCGCCTCGGCCGCTTTGGTGTCAAGTTTGTATTAACAGAGTAAACAACTTCGAATTAGCGTTTTGTTCGTGGCCATTTTAAATTATTTCACAATAGGAATTAAACAATTGTCGCAAAATTTGTATGCATCAAATGAAAGAGGAATTCATACGAAAGTAAATGACAGTATATAAACAAGTGCTATCAATAAATAATTTAAAAAATATCCACTGCAAATCTGTATAAGAAAAACCACACGAACTTTATTGTTACCTAATACATAATAATCTAATAGCACCAAAAAAAACTAAAGTTGTCATAATATTGGCATAAAACTGTACGGTATATATGTACATATTTGTGTCATTTGTATTTTAAATTAATTGAATAATAGTATTGTAATAAGTTTAATAAATTAAATGAATTATATTTTTCCTTATTTTTACATTGCTTGGAGAGTTTATTAAAGGCAATTAAATGAACGATTTCATACGAGTTTGATGGGTTTTTTATTTGTTTTTATCCAGTCAACATGCGCGTGCGCCTCGCGCCGTGCCGTGCCTGGTACGAACCATGAAGCGACCAGCGACGAACGGACCCATGCCTTACTCTAGCGGCAGCCGTAAAGTGATATGATAATGTTTAATACAGGTTTTACTAAATTATAGATCAGTTATATTATAACGTATGTATGAAAAGTCAAATACTACATTTGCGTAAATAGTTTCATCCAGTAATAACAGGTGTGAGTAATGTAAATTTTATTCACGCAATACGAACAAATGAACATCTACTTATCTAATTCACGCAGTAATGGTTAATAAAAATAAGTATTTTTTGTCATAATCCATCCTGGCCCGTAAATTAGAAGTTTTATTTATCTCAATAATCTTAAAACTTTAATCAGCCTAAAAGTAGTGTCCACTACTGGACATGTACATTGTCTTCTGCATGAGGGATGTATTAGGGATGTCACGCTGGCTAAGGGGGTGGGCGAGTCCACTATTTTAGACGTGAAGTAGTTCCTCAGAGCTTGTGGTATCCGCTTTGTTATCCTTTAGTCACTTTGTTATCGAATGAGATGGGGTGGTGGTATTTTAAAGCGGGCCAACACATCACACGACAAATTAGCCAGTATTGATGTTAGTACGATTATAATTAATAACGTTCCACATTAGTCTGCTAGTTTAATAAAATCCGTTGTGAGTCGCGACATTCACGAGAGTTTGGTTGTTACCAATGAAGTTGGTTTTATAACTTCCGCTATGATGACGTGAAAGTGGGGCACGTTGTCGCCTGAGGGCTTCCTGATAACCAATCTTATTATGTCTTAAACCAAAACTACTTAAGGCACGCTTTTCAACTTTATGCTTTACCGATTCAAGTTTGAAAACAGAAAATTATCAACATAATGTTGAGTGGGGGGAGAGTGATGGTTGCATCTCACGGAGGTGATAGTAGACTGGGTGCGTTCGGTTGACCGAGTTACCTGTCTCTCAAAGAAGACTGCCGTGAAACTTACCATCGTGTTTCAATTTCCAGAGGTCATTTTGCATCTCATCCCATCTTAACGATCAGGGAAAATAATATACTCCGTATAATGAGAAGAGAGAAGTCTCTCATCCCTTTATACTCCGTTATCCTTATTCTATTCTCATTTCACAAGAAAGGATGGGGGCGTAATGAGATGAGATAAATTTTTCATCCTGCTATACATTTAATTCTTTTTTCAAATCCATTCATAAATGGCTAATGGTGGATAGCGGCGCACTCGGGGGTCAGCCTTTGTTCATTATTCTTAAAATCAGGTAAACTATTTAATCGTGTGTTAAAATAAAAAAATATTGCTTGACACTTACTATATAGAGGCGCTGAAAACATCAAAGGGGTTTAGCCTCAAATGGAATTGAAAGACAATAAGGAGGCTCTAGTGCAGACTTCAAAGACGCAAGAGAAAATTGTATATATTTGTAATTTTAAGTACGTTTAAATAAAATTTAGATTGTCATAACATGGTTATCTTCTTATAACCTGGTTAAAAGTTTAACTAGAATGTTACAATTAAATGTAACTTTTAGGTAGATGTTATGAATAAGAGTAGGTTAAGGTACAATGGACTGATGTGGGTATTAAAGAAAAGAGCTCCAAAGAAAATAAACCAAAGATAAAAGTAGAAAACCAGTCTTATGAACTGGAATCAAAGATTTAAATCGTTAGATGGGTCCTGAGTGTCATCCGACACACAGAACGTCTTTGAATAATTGGACTTTCCAGTCAAATATTCAAAGACTTTCTGTGTGAAATTCATTAAATACTGCCATTACAGAAGAATATTTTCGTGATTAATTTATTCCTGCTTAGAATGAAACAGTTTAATTAATGTGTTTGTTTTTCCTTTAATATTTAATGTAACATTTTATAAACTTAGTTACTAAACGAGTCCTCTTGTATAGAAAGAAGAAGTGCGAGATATATCTAAGCACGGAGTAAATAGATTTCCTCGTAAACGATACGATCTTCGTACAGTTTGCGTAAGCGGCTATACTTACAGGTTATGTTGTGCAAACAACCTGCGCTCGAGAGGCCGGAGCCTTTGTCACGTGACTATCAAAAATTACATTCACTGTACTCGCTGAACTAATGCAATTGTAGCAAGTATTAAAATATACGTCCTTGTAAAACGTCGGTTTTAAGTAACATTAGATTTTTTTTAGACTAAATTCAACTGTTATAAAATGTTGTTTTTTAACATTATAAGTTTAGTAATAGGTACATATTTATTATGATCTAGTATATTAACGTAATACCGAATTGGAATTATAGCTTTCTATTAGAAATCCGTGTAATACCAAAACTGAGACGTGTCAAGCAATGTACGTAAAAAAATCAAAGGATAATAAAGAACATTGATCTAAAACAGCATAAGGTATGTTTGATCTAATAGCATAAGATGACGAGTACAGGTTGACATCAGTTTGAATTAAAATTCATTATCCCTGGTGCAGGTATACAGTGAGAGATATAATATTTTGTGCAGTTCGTTTTTTATAAATAGTAAACAATGGAAGTACCGAAGCCAGATAACTTATCTGCTACGACATGCATGCAAACACGCGTGTAAATACCAAAGGGGGCGGATCATTAATGGTTTTACTACACTCATGATCCGTCTGTGAATATTCTCTGCGTGATTCATAGACATTTTATACTGTGACTGCACTGGTGTCTTTTTTTATAGAAAGTACCTACCTACAATAGTTACAGAAATATAGATCAAGGTACACGTTATATCGACGTTCGTTCCGTGTCATCGTTGCCTCATCGTTAATATGTATATTTTAATACTAATAGCTTTCTGAATATTTAACACTTGAGACATAACTTAATTTTTGCTATGTTGATACAATGTCTTCCAACCACACACAGCAGCAGTCAGGCTAATAACTTATAAAATACATATCTATACATATTTAAATTGGAAAATTATATATCGATAAAAGTGTAAGATGAAACTACACTAGAAATAATTATTGCTTTCCTTAATTGTTAATTAATGTATGGAAAATGTCAATAAAGAAGATTCATGGAAAACCATTGCAAAAGCATTCGAAGCAGTAAAGTTTAACAATCCTGAGCAGATCACGTCGGTTGCGCTCGGCAGTGACCCAGTGAGAGATACGCCGCGCAACGTTGCGCATGCGCTTGAACATCGGCGCCAAACATTATAATCAAAAATATATGTACCTACCTGTGTTGAAGTTGGTACACTTAAAAAAATTGTATCAAATTGCAAACTGTAAGTGAAATTTTTGTGCAAGTTACTAGTCAATTGTTCCGTTGGTGTTTTTATGTAAGTAAGTTTCTGTAAATATACATTGTACATACGTGCTAAGATCGTCTTCGCTTACAATTGTTCTCTATTGTAAGTAATAAATTTATAATGCATTCATATGCAAAATCGAAGTGTGTCAATGGCAATAGTAATAACGAATTTTTAGTCTATTTAAGGTGAAGAATATTATTAATAGGTACAAATTGGATAAGGGCAGTACATTTCGAAAAGATTAATAATTGAAGAGACAATTTAATAAGCGATCACCTAAAAGTAAAAGTAAAGTTGGTTAGAACAAGTCAACACAGACAAAAATAGACTCTTGTGTTAAAACTTAAGTCCTCCAATAATTGTTTTAAAAAGTTTAGTTGTTGATGGGCTCCTTAGAAAAAACGTCATAAGTGAATTTTGATGACATTCGAGAAAAAAAAATCCATTCATTTATAATCAATCTAGTCTCGGAGTTTTGGATAAAACAAAAAGAATAGTCATTATTTATTCTCTTTGTTTATTTTTAATTTCCGAATATAATAATATGTACCTATGCATTCGTTAAAAATTTTACTATTGCCCGTTCTTCTTAGGACGGCAGTCCTTACTTAGTTTCTGATCATAGTGTTCGCGCGATAGTCACGCACCGATTCATAGTAGTACAAAAAAAGTGCGTCCAGTTGTTACGACGCATATTCAATTACCACGCGTCAATGACGAACGAAGGCAGGCCAGTGTCTCTGACATAAACATATTAACGGAATTGGTTAGTCGAGAGTGTGTACAACAGCAATAAAGTCCTTGCAGCCACGAAGGTCCGTGTTTCCAGATCATTACAAACCTACCTATTCAAAAGTGGGCTAGGTGGCGCCAAAGCAATTACAACATTGTAGAATAAACCTGTTCAATGTTATAACAACGAATATGAGCATACGAATGCCATAATTAAGGATGCAACGAATATGATTTTCCATACTTTAAGGGTGCAAAATAATTTTGTATTCTTACATACAAACAAAACAAGGATCACGAGGACACCACACGAGGACACCACACGAGGATACCACAACGCTTAACGGTTAAAATATTTTAAATATTTTTGATAGGACAATTTGTCTGATAAATCCGAATGGACCTTTGCGATGATTTGCTGCCCATTTATATTTTTTTACTGCTCAGTTCAACATTGGTCTTTATTTTTTAAGGCACTCGATAATAGTAGGTGTTCATAATGTGAAGAAAATGACGTCGTGCAATTAATTTGATTCACTATTTTTATATTACATTGTGTCATAATATTAATTACTTCAAAATTACAATTGAAATCATAAAAATCTAATTTTGGAAGTCAGGAAGGCGGAAGAGGGCATTGAGACTGCTTAAGGCTTAATCCGGCACTGCCGAACTTTAAAAAATCATTTTTACCGTCGAATTATAAACAGAAAAAGAGATAAATAAATATTGTGTTGAATCGCCGTGTGGTGTAAAAAGCGAATAAGGGATAAATAACAAAGCGGCTACCACAACCACCTGAGCATAGGCACTACACCACCTCTAAAATAGTGGACTCGCCTACCCGTTTGACAAGCGCGGTGTGTTTTAAGGCCGTGCTGAAAGATAAAATGATTTAATTATAAGCACATTAAAAACACGACAGAACAGCACGACACGAGTACATAAACCATAGGAGTCTATTTACATTTGTGACATCTGTTTGCTGTTTTTAGAACAATACATTTAGGAAATTGATATCATTAATGACTTATTAGGACTGTGCAAGGTCGGCAGTGCACGTATACCCCTCTGGTGTTGGAAGGGTCCATGGGCGGCGGCAGTTACCATCATGTGGGCCGTTTGCCCGTGTACCTCCTTTACCATAGTAAAATATAATAAATAAATAAATGCCACACTCCATGTACGCTTGAGAATGTTATTGAGGTGGAGAGCTGTCGCTATCTCTGACACTTACAAGTGGACGTAATGGATTCCTGATGCCATTAAAACGGTGGCGCTGTCCTTTTCTAATCTTGTTTCGAAGTCGTATAACCTAGTTGTATTTTAAATATTTTCATTTTGATTTCACGGATTGAATTCCGGTATCTTCAGTTATTTGATTATTAGCTCTTCTAGTGGCAAGTGGATACGTCGCCCATGGGTATCTGCGATACATGCCAACGTCAATCCAGAATGATAAGCATTGGCACGCCCCCGGATGAGGCTTACCTCTGGAGATTTAGGCATGGATTTAGAAAAAGGGCTGGAAATATGGGAAACAGAAAGTATGGTGCAATGAGGAGGTTTCCTCATCCCATAACATTCCTTAATCCTCCTTTTTAGTGAGTATAATGGAATAAAGAGTGTATTTATTCGTCCCATCGTATACTATCTATATGTCCTCACTACCGAAACACCTACTTAAATTGGAAAGATTAAGATAGGGATGAGAAATGTAGTACATTTTACGTTTTCCTTTCACACGTTCCTACTTTTTCCTACGGTACGGCTACGGCGAGTTCTCCGCGCCGCGCCGTAGAGAAATCGTTTTTCCACGACACGGTGTGTATTTTAGTTGCGGAAGGATGGCTTGTGTCATTTTTATTTATTTATTTAGTCACGGCAACGTTATATACAAAACATGATTAGGAATATACAATTATAAGACTAATGTCCAGTAGGTATGCTAATTAAAGACGTGCACACTATGGATAGAAACTTATATAGGCTAAATTGCGACATAATGACAAAAAGATCAAATAATTAAATCGATTATTTGAATTATAAATTTTGAAAGCTTAAAAGTAATTTTATAATTTAAATTTTTTTAGTGCTCAGCTAAGAAAAAATAATTGGAATCAGCACAGGTAAGCGGTCACGAAACCATGAAAACGTACCTTAACTGTCATACAACACTCGCACAACTGTCAACTCGCACAGACTGTCATACAACACTGCTCGATATCTCGCCGACAGCTTTCACGGTTTTCTGCCATGGCTAAGGCATCGCCGCCGTGTGAGTTAACAAGCTCCCATAGTTGCCCATACAATACTGACGACCGTAAGTTTTCACGGCGGAAAAGTGATTCGTTAACAAACGGCCTACACTTCCGCGAGTACGTATATCCGTTATTTTATCGACTTCCTTTGAATTGTAGACGGACTAAAAGAATATGGAATGTATAGCGGAACAATACCGAGTTTACTAAACGTATTTAAATAACAATTCATAGAAACCCGTTACTTTGTGATCATTGTTCACTTAGTACATAGGTACAAACATACGAGTACCGTGTACTTGTTTCTAACGGTGGACACTTTGACGTTCTTGACTTTCGCTTTTTGTGCACATTTGTATCGTTGATGTGTATTTTAATGTCCAAACTGTTAAAGTACATTCTATCAATAAACAACTTTCTAAATGTTGCGAGTCAAGAAAACCATGCTTTGTTAAGGAGTATAATATCGTCTATTCGTGACAGCAAATTAATTTATTAATTTCGGCAAAATCGTGAAAGCTGCAATAAGCTGAAACAGAAAGAAGCAGTTTGTTAATAAAAACATTAAATCTGTTGGTCGGTTATTGGCTATAATAGTGTTTTAATGTTGAATTTTTTTTTATAGACTAGTGGGCGGACGAGCAAGCGGTCCCACGTGATGGTAAGTGTTACCGCCGCCCATGGACACTTGCAACACCAGGGGGTATGCGGGCGCGCCGCCGACCTTGCAAAATCCTATTCACAGCTCTTAATATATAAATCGTGTTTCCCAAAGTGGGCAATACCACTGTTCAGGTGACGTTAAATCATTTGAGGGTGCGAAAGTATTGTATCCTCAGATGTAATAACCTAAACGTTAAATGGAAGATTCGTTAATTATTCTCCCATACGTTTTGAACAAAAAAAAACGTTTAGACAAAATTTATAAAGCTCGATGAGCCTTATCCAACGACATATAGCTGGTATAATAATTGATAACAAATATTTAATCAGCGAAGCAAATTATTTCTGGTGTAGCGATTAAACGTTGATGTTATGAAATTTTAATTAAACAACTTCGATTGGACTGAACGACTGTTTTCTGTTTTGTTCTCAATATAAAATCGAATGCCCGCCTGTTTATAGCCTGTGTGCTTATCGGTTGGTATAGCTTATTATGAATCATTAGTCATTTTTTATAATTACATAAAATCATTGTTTCAATTAAAAATATAAATTAAAGTTAAATCTTCTCAAATGTCATATTATTGATTATTAATTTTTAACGATGAGTTTCGAAATGGATTCAAAACGCAGTAAAATATCCGTATCTACGAGTGCTTATTATTAGTATGAGAAACTAATTTGACGTTTCAGTTCTCCACAGGTGCATACTGCATATCTGACCTTCTACCCAACACGTGATGGCATCCATACATTATTATTGTAAAGCAACAATATTGTAGTTTTATTTTTAAACTACGCACCATTGATTTGAATTTATTTTCCAAACTAAGGCGTCAGTCGCACGGGATCGTTGTTCGCCGCTTACAGCGACCTCCAGTGAGGGAAGCTACTGGTCCCCTTGTAAATGTTACTGTTGCTTACTATTCCAATTTTTAAATGACTGTTTCATTAAATTTTATTCTCAGTTATGTTTCTTAGTGTGACTTTTATTTTTAAATGTTGCTCCTAAACGGTGTTAACTATAATGATATATTATAAGTGTTCGTCAATCTAGTAGCTTTCGTGGCTTAGGAGTAAGATTATCTATCCCATCTGAACTACTTTTTGTCTACATTATATATCCCCTGTGCGGCTTTATCCTTGCGTTTTGTTTCATTTTTGGAATTCTTCTTTTTATTATTAATTTATTTAAAGTTTACACATTTTATATTATAATTGCAGATGACATTTTTAAAACTTAACTAAGTTTGCCCTGATACACCCTTTCCTCAGCAGTTGATATTAGTTATTATCACCGATCAACCAAAATATATTGATCGATGATTAGAATATATCAATGATTATAATTCAATTATGAACATGATGACGATAGAGAATTGTACAATAATTGTACACCTTAAAGGGTATATATAGCTTTGCGTAGAAAATAGTTTTACTGAGAAAGCAAACGTTGCTACGATACAAATCTGTGAAAAAAGTATAATGTAGATATATACATAGATTACCTGCTAAATAAGTTTCTGATGTAATTATGAATGAATGAATAATGTATTAAATGAATAAATAAATGAATAAATGTAATAAAGATACACTACCATACATAATAAAATAGGGACTCTATAAATAACTTTTCAATTGCTGAGATATTATGAAAAATCAAACAGTAGCAAAGGAAATCGATAAGATAATATGTTTCAACATGTATTTGTATATCTGTAATTTTATTTAACACCGCCCAATCACGGCTTTGTCTATGATAATAAGACGGACCGCCAGCTTATCGACGATCTTAATTGCTATACGTCATAGAAAATGCCTTTACATTTCGGGGAATTGTTTATGTTATAAGTACCCTAAGTACATTATTAAGCAGTGATGTTTGATTTATATATTCGAATTGAGTCTGATAGATAAATGATAATATTATAAGACAGGTTAAGCCAGGAATTAAAGATATTTTAGTTATCTTCTAGATAGATGTTTTAATAATTAAATTTTGTTA
Organism: Sesia bembeciformis; assembly: GCA_943735995.1. Classification (NCBI taxonomy): domain Eukaryota; kingdom Metazoa; phylum Arthropoda; class Insecta; order Lepidoptera; family Sesiidae; genus Sesia; species Sesia bembeciformis. The sequence continues at coordinate 10,313,134 of OX031028.1, forward strand.
TCTTGATTTTTATGAAAGTCAAGCTTACCGAATTAAAAACAATAAAACGAGTAAATTCTTTTTGTGTCTCCTTACCTACATTAATTGATAAGCATATAATAAGTATTTCCATCAACTGTTTATTTTTTTTCACAGACCGGTCAAAAACTTGCAGCATTTGTTAAAATGGATAAATATAGTGGAGACAGCGCAAACTGGCAAGACGAAGGTAATGAAATAATCTTTCAGTACAATGCACAATAAGTGATGAAGCGATGACGTTATACTGCTATTGTCCGTTTGATATCTTTTATGTAACTATAAGTCACTGTAAAAGGCATAAATTGCAGTTTCACGGCTCTATTGCCTCGTCTATGAACGTGACTAATGTCGAAATTTCTATGATCATTTTAATATTAAATAAAGCAACATGACATGAAGAAAATTAGAATTGCATTAATATGCGTGCTATGTAGTTACCTACGCATCTATATATGTATATCTCTGTTATTGTCAACGTTCTAAAATAAAAAATTATAAACTATAATATATAAAATAGTTATAATATTCAAAGTTAAATATATAAACTAGGTGCTCCTCCAGGTGGCACCTCCAGGTGGCACCTCCAGGTGGCACCTCCAGGTGGCACCTCCCGATCTCAGGGCGATTTCGGAGAATTCTACCTTCGGTTCAAAGAATCTACTTCGGATTCGAAGAATCTACTTCCGATTCGAAGAATTTGTTTAACTATATTTCGGGTAAGGATATAACGACTTAGCTGAATCCCAAGGCAAGGCGCATATATACATGGATTAAAATTAAAGGAGAATGTCCATTTGTAGGCCCCTAATTTTACGATGGAGTATAATCCCTTAGCTCTTAACTACAATATAAATTCGAAAAACATTTTAAGGGAGTCTGTAAGAAAGACTTACGTAATTTGCTTGCGGGGTAATATTTCATTGCTTTTGATAATTTTTGTATTGACATGTTAGAATAACAGTCAAAATATCCTACTGTCTTGACTTTAACTACTGATTAAGAAGACTTTTACAAAGGAGTATAGCCAGAAAACTGTTTGGGTCTAGGTATATCTTGATTAATCTTAGTTAAGTTCGAAGATGAGCCCATTCCAAAACTAGGATGATGTAAACTTTTTAAAGAATGCCAAAAATGATTTGACGTCTATACAGTAGGTATGTCATAGATCGATATTTTCAGGGAGTGTTATTTATTTTTGTTGATAAGAACACCTTACCTACTATTAACCCCCCCCCCCGCCTCTGAATGGCAGACATTTTAAATTTATAATCGGCCGCCGATATGTACGAATTAAAAGACAATACCTATCTATAACCATAGGGGTCATAGAAACATGAAAATGGTCTCATTCTTAACATATTTTTTTTTGTATTGGATCTAAACTTTAGAGTAGGTAAACCTACAAATTGAAACAAAAATTTTACAAAATTTTGACACCAACAAAAATATGTAAGTTACGTGTCTCGTTTTTGCAGTAAATTAGAAAAAAAATGCATAATTTTTGTATTAAATTTCATGATTGCCATTTTCATAAATTTGTTATGTTAATATTTTCGAATAAATTGTTTAAATAATCAATGGTATGTAGATACCCTTATGTGTCTAATAAAGCCATGTTCATGTTTCTAAGATCCCTCCCTATTTTGATAAATATTGTCTATTTATTAGTACTTACTTATCAGTTTGATTAAAAATTAACATTCATGGTGGGTGGGGTAGTATTAGGTATGAAGCTGTTTTTATCGATAATAATAAGTGCATAATACTCTCTTAAAATATCGGCAATTGATCACCTGACGTACTGTATATATAAATTATATATCGTATAGGACAGGACACGTTTAGGTTTCTAAATACTTTTTTCTAAAAACTGTTTCTGTTCTGTTTCTGAAGTTCCTTCCAACTGGAGCTGCCATCATCATTTTTTAACTTTAATTGTGTTATTAATTCATTTGCAGAATTTCTAGTGCCGACAGCCAAACCGGGTATATTGGTAGCAACTGTCGAGGACGTGCCCACATTGACGGTGGCAACAATTATAGGAGTTACGGCAGTGGTCGTCATCGCAATAATCGTCGTGTTTATTTTAGGCGTACTTATAGACTGCCGGCAACAGTAAGTTCAACTAAATACTACAGGTATTACGAACAGCTTGACTTCAAGTACCTACCTGACTACTGCATGGTGTTAAAATCTTGTTTAATTTGTCTTGTTGTTCTTCTGTGACTGTTTTAACTTTCAAAACAGAAGGATTTGAGATATCTTCAGATACATCTATGAATTACCATTACCGTGCATTTCTGGATTTCTGGATAATGTGCGCCCGTATGAGGTAATTGTAGACAAGCTATGCGTGACCTAATTTTGCATTCCACTGAGAATCTAATCTCAATCTCATCGATAAATTCAGATATATCATAAATAGGGAGTTTTAACCACAGATATAGAGTGATAGATAACCAAAGCTGCGGATCGCTGCGTGACAGAAGTTGGCGTTAAGCTTCGACTTCTCACGCCTCTCGTTCGGTCTGTTCCGACCCGTGTCGCTAGCGAGTCGTTACAAAACACAAAAATGTCTGCATCAATACTGGTGAACTGAGTTAAGGGAGATGTTTAGTTTCAGCGGTAAATGGTTTCTCGTCAGTAAAATTTACTTGTGACGTGACGTCACACGCTTGCTTTCCATACAACTTTACAGACTTGTGCTGTCCTGTCAACCCAATTCAAGATTTAATCCTGATTTGATAAAAAAACAAACAAAAGTCTTTCGATAGACTTACATAAATCAAAGCATGACAATTATAAGTAAATTGTTGCCAATAAATTTCAGACGCCTGTTGGAGAAGAAGATGGATAAAATGAGGAGGTTGAAGAACCACCGGCGAGCGAACCCACATCCAGAAGGAGACGGCGCTGGTATAGTCAACAACATGGAGGAGAGTGCAACAAGCGTGCCTCCTGCAGCGGCACTTCGGAATATTCCCTGACCAAACAACGCTTTAAGCACTAATTTCAATTATATCCTGCAAAGTGGTGGAAGATTTTATGCAGCAAATAGCAGAATTATTAAAAATGACATTTATATATTAGAGTTATTTTACTTAGAACAAAGATATACCAGGAAATGTGTAATGCAAAATCTGCGATTTTTAAAACACCTTACCCAATATCAACAGTTCTATTCATTATAAGGAAATTTTGTGTTACAGGTTACGTTTTCTAACGCTGCAGCAACGTGCCTAATGAACTGTCAAACCTTAGTTTTAATTTGATCTTTTTTTTTATTACGTAACATTAAAAAGCATCGAAAGGCAAAGTTCTCATTTCACATTTCCGGAATCTCGACTTATTTGTAAATGTAAATAATAATTAATTTGAAATTGATTTAAGATATTAAATTTTAATAAGTATTAAAGCTTACCGCGATGTATGTAATGTTTAATATGACGTGTATTATATGATTTATATCTATTTCTATACTTATAAGATATATGTGCTTTAAATCTATGTAAGTAGGTGTACATTTTGCTTAATTTTTGTTCATTTCATATACATATATATATATATATATATTATTCAATGCATAGAGTACCTATATACTATTATTTTTATAATATAAACCAAAGATATATTATATAATGTACCTAAATGATTGTCACTGATTAAAAAGTTACATTACTGATTACAAGGAATTTTCCTGATGATAATATAACAAGGATGATACCCTGCATACGAGTGACCGATACATTCCCGGAACCTGAAACTGTCGATTCCGCTCATGATTCTGCGTTAATTGACATGGAAATAAATAAATAATTAGAATTGTTAGTACATTTTTCATATATAAAGGACGATGGGTAGGTAAATGGTATTGTTGTTCGAAGGTAAAAATATCCCAAACACCTTGAGATACACCTCAAATGAAAGCTTTTAGATCTTTCAATGTTTAGGCATTTACTGTCAAAACCAAGGGCGAACAGTGATATACGGAATTATCTATAAACATATAATAAAAGGGAACACATTATTTGACCTGATTTTTTTTATAAGTTTTATAAATCAGCTTAATAAATACTTAATCGACTTGACAATATTCCACCAGTGTTAAAATTATTAACAAAATTTGATCGTCACTTTATCACGGTTTTATCAATTTAATTTAAATTCGAACAGCTAAATAAATTGCATTGATTATTCGAAAATATAATCTGTATACAATTTAATCATTTTACCGAACAAATTATTGATTGATAAAAACGTATTTTTTTCTTGGAATAGTATTAATGGTATTTGACTACCCCAAAAATTTCCTATGCATATTTATTTCATTTAAGCATAAAGCATATAAAAGTAAACTTAACAAAATTTTCAATCGTTTTTCTAACATAACATATTTTTATTTTTTTATTGCATAATTACTTTTAGAGCCGATTATTTTTTTTATTATAGCCGAAGTATTTTGTGCAGTTCAAAGTATATCTCTCAAAAGTATTTTCAGCTCTAAAATTGAATTTTTTTGTTAATCATTTAATTTTAAAAACAGGTCATAATAAAATAAGAGCTAATTGTTTTCGCTTTGTCTGTCGATTAATCAATCATTTATCAAATTTATCTTACATCTTCCCTTATCAATTTGTAATTATCGCTGATCAAGAACTTTAATAAAATACTGATCAATTAAGTCATATCCAAAATAAAACAATTGGTAGATGTAAGGAAGTTTGTATCTATTTTCCTTAACCTTTTAAAAAAGAGCAGTCGCTGTTATTTAAAAAATATGTAGTATCTTACACTACAGAATAATAAAACCAAAAATAGTACTTATGTGCATACAAACTTATATTTTATAGCCATGCTAATTTATATGATTAAGTGTTTTTTCAACACCTACAAAAGGTAACTATTATTGTAGTAAAAAACCTACCGCTGTAGCAGTTATAACTGCTTATAACGATTATTGTAGATCATAATGTACTTGACATTGTTACTTGGGTGGATTGGGACGGTGTCCATACATTTTCCCATCGCCCTTTGATATCTTTAAAAAAAAAAATAACATATTTTTCCGTCAATTAACTCAGAATCATGAGCACAAGAATCCATGGTATCGGACTTCGGAAATTGATCGATTACAACCAGTGTAATATTATGTATTTGTGTATCTACAGTTGGCCACATGCTTGATACACCCAATATCCTCTGATTCTATTGGTTTCTTTCTTATTACTTAGTAGCTTATTAAGATGCCTATGGGTATATGTTACTGACTGGTACATATTGGCTGAATTAACATCTCGACATACAGTTGGAAAATATCGTGCAAATTAATGTGTGGAATGTCTTCATATTTGCTAGGGCTGTATCACTGTATTACAGGATGTAACCGAACCTTTCCTTAGGCCCGAAACCATGGATTTCATTCATGATTCATGAATTCATTACAATAAGTAAAAAACTTATGGATCCTTTTTTAGTTTTCAGTAAGTTTTTTATAGTACTGAATACAAAACCGAAAATTGACATCTAAACAATTAAAATACGTTATAACAATATTATACGTCAATTATAATCCTGAGTAGAATCCATAATTTCGAGCTTCGGGATCGGAGTGCCTTCTGCGCTCCGGTGACTCTTGAAAGGCAATTAGGGCCATAAGAATTTCACCCATTACAAAAAATGGCTTGGGGAATAGTTCGGTTATTCTGTATAATAATTTGTTTGAATCTACCGGCATTGGTGTCTGGCTGGTGTCGGTCAAGCCAACATCGTAAACCCTAAAAAAAGCAAATATGTCAAAATAAGATTTATAAAACTTGTAATTATGAACTTATGATTTATTTTCTGTAAAAATATTATTCTAAAAAGAGCTGTTTCTACATAAAGGTGTTTCTACATCTATTTTAATATGCTTAAGTTACCAATGAAACCACAAGTTATATAATATCCTACATAATATTTTCTTTTAGTAACCTGAATAGGTACATAACAACCATCAATCAATTCAATGAGAAGCATTCACCACTGCTTCAAATTGATTTTATTAGAACAGACATTCACTTTCAACTGTGGGTTCTGTAATGGGTGGCAGACATCTTACCGAGATTTTGATAATTGATTATACGCTTAAGTTTTTTTTTTATAGAAAGATGATAGTAAAAAGCATTACATTACATTACAGTCTATATGATGGCAAGCGATTAATTGTCGCCCCTAGACATATGTATCGTAGACTTTTTTTGATCCACCACCACCCATGGACATGGCAACCGTACGGTTATAAGGACCGAACCGTAGAAGGTGCACATCGTACTTACGTAGGTTTTTTCCGGCACGCACTTGACTCCCTACAAATTCCTTTCACGTCTCTCCATTTAACATTTCTCTCTTTCCTGGAGCGTGTACACACAGAACACAGGTCGCTGGACAGTTCTTCTCTTTTTTGATGAAAGGAATGCGCAAATTCTAGCAATCGTGCGAAATTCCCCTCCGATGTTACCAAGTCCGCACAGTAAACCGGAACTCCAACATTCTACCGTGCTCTTGCTGTTACATTCTACAATGCCATAGCACGTTGTCCCTGTACTCAACATGTACTTGTGCTCAGTCGGTGGTGGTTCCTCTTCAGATCATAACGTCTAGATCATAGAATAACCACTTCCCAAAATGACCACTCTACTTACCATATCAAAGTTTCCGAGTTCGATATTTTGTTTATAGAAAGAAGCCAGTAAACGAGCATACACTTCATTCAAGTGGATACTGTCGCCCATAGATATCCGCGATACATACCAACATCATCAGATCAGAATGACAAACGTCTCCAAATGCACCGCCTGTTTTTGGAGATTTAGGAATAGATTTGAAAATGGGGAGGGAGGATAATATAGGATGGGAATGAGCTCTGGTATATCTCACTCACTGCCGATACACGTATGAACATTGAGGAAAAAGAATAAAATGAGAAATGTAGTACATATATTTGATATTAATCTTCTGTGTGGGATGGCAATGAGCTCCGGTATATCTCACTCACTGCTAAAACACGTATGAACATTGAGGGAAAAGGATAAAGTGAGGAATGTATTATAGTACATATATTTGATGGTAATCTTCTGTGTGGGATGGCAATGAGCTTTGGTATATCTCACTCACTACCGAAACACGTATGAACATTGAGGGATAAGGATAAAGTGAGAAATGTAGTACATATATTTGATAGTAATCTTCTGTGTGGGATGGCAATGAGCTTTGGTATATCTCACTCACTACCGAAACACGTATGAACATTGAGGGAAAAGAATAAAGTGAGAAATGTAGTACATATATTTTATATTTATCTTCTGTGTGGGATGGCAATGAGCTTTGGTATATCTCACTTACTGCCGAAACATGTATGAACATTGAGGGATAAGGATAAAGTGAGAAATGTAGTACATATATTTGATAGTAATCTTCTGTGTGGGATGGCAATGAGCTTTGGTATATCTCACTCACTGCCGAAACATGTATGAACATTGAGGGAAAAGGATAAAGTGAGAAATGTAGTACCTACATATATTTGATATTAATCGTCTGTGTGGGATGGCAACGAGCTCTGCTATATCTCACTCACTGCCGAAACACGTATGAACATTGAGGGAAAAGGATAAAGTGAGAAATGTAGTACCATATATTTGATGGTAATCTTCTGTGGGGTAACGTGGCGGCCAGTCGAGTGCGTCCAGCGCCTGTGTGGTTAATTTGGGGATTTTGGCATATCCGCGTGTACTACTATTGTAAAGAGGATTCGGGAGAAAGGATGGAGATGGAGGAAAGGTGGGAAGAAAGTAGGGTAAGATGGGCCCGTCTCCTATTCGCCACCGATACACAACGACACTCGTGCAGTGTTCAAGTACTGTAGTTACGGTTGCGAATGCCGTGCAGTCTGATTTTGACTTTACATTTTATCAAAGTTACGACATAACGTATAGGACTAGATGTTGCAATCTTCCCACCGGTCAAAATTTTTTTTTTTTGGATGTTCATTGGTGTTGCCAATTTTGAAACACTGATTTGTGCGAAATCGGTAATACAAACGCGGGACAAGTTTGAGAAAAATCGGGATCCATCAAAATGTTGTCTTTCTAGTTAGGTATCAATGTAACTTGTAGAATCGGAAATAGTGGAAGGTTTATTTGAGTACATAAATATTACACTGCCATAAGTTCAGTGATGCCCAATACTTTTTTATTTCTCTCCGTGACAATGGCTAAAAAAAAAAAAAACAGAAAGTTGTCAGGTCATCATGATATTATTCTATATCACAATATTTTCGACCAAATTTTTTCTATTATTGGGATGATTGGCCGATTTGACATAATTCTGTTGTTGTGTTTGGATTTTGTATTCCCCTCTTGGCATGATTATCTAATTAAAGTTAATTTTTTAAAATTCCAAGCACGAAATCACATAATATATAAAAGGATAATTAGCGTTCCACATGCACCTTATGTGGGACGTCTCAGCTCTCGCGGGACGTTAGGTAACTACAGGGTCAACATTTAAAAAAAAAATGTGATTATGCCCTTCTTTCTAAGGACAAAAGTGAGTACTATTTCTGACGATGAATAATTAATCAGACTTACGTGCTATCAGTGGATACATGGCACGCAATTTTATCAATTTTATGTAATGAACAAGTCGTCGTGAGCAGAAGGAATGTTGTCTTTCTTGGCGAATGATTTTCAGAGCTGCACGCTTTGTAAACGTTGCTAACAGGAGTGTCGATGTGCAATGTGCATGGAACCCCTGCACCAAATAGACGCCTAGCCAATCTATTCAATTTGAAACAAAAAAAAAACGTTTTATAAAAATCACTGTATCGATAACCGATTTATCATGACTACAATAACAGATTACGTTCATCGAACTAATCACTGGCCATGATAAGAATAAATTACTTAGGGAATCGTATCTGCAAATATTTTACCAGTGTCGCTTGAATTCTTGATACGGTCAAAACAATCCTCCTTAGTGAAGTGAAATTATTACTTTTCTTTCAATAATTACTTTTCTATGAATAATTACTTTTCTTTGAAATGTGAATAATACAGACTGAATTAATGTATGCGAGACGTTACTAACGTATTATATAATACTTAAAAAAATTGTGTATAATTATGGGCAATTCAAAATCGAAGAAAGCACACAAAGAGCCGGATAAATTTTTCGAGCGTGAACGTTGGAAGGAGCAAAGAAGGAAAGAGAAGAAAAAAATAAATTCAAACCCAGGAAATAAGAGAGCGGGAGTAGGTGTATCTCCATCGCCACCCGTGGTCCCGGCAGAGCCGCCCGGACAGGGTCCCGTACCGACGGCTGCCCAGGTTCGATCATACCACGATGAAGCTCTGAACCGTATGCGCTACCAGCTCCACCATGATTCTGATGCTTTCTTATTGAACAACATTCTACTTTCCGTTCAATTTTTCGAAAACTATGAAAGGTAATTTTTTTATTAAAATCCTAATTTCTAAATGCGACTTAGTTTGCGTTGCTCAAGTAGTGGATCTGATTTTAGAATATAAAAAAAACTACGCGTATGTGTAGATAAACTTACTCGTAAGAGTCTAAGTAGACACTTCTGCCATCGTTTTGTCTATTATTAAGTTAACCTACTTTGTCAATCTACTTATTTAGAATAAAAAAACCATATGTATGGCCTCATTACGAGTATTTGATTGCGACTTCATCATAATACATATTCTCGTATATTTTAATATACTCGTAGCTTATGCGTCTTTTTTATATCATTAACCTGTATATTTAATCGTTGGATTTAATTCCCTTTCAATATTATCGGTTCTATTATACATTATTGACTGATAATTGTGGTATTACTTACTGTAGCATCCGTATATAATTAGTGCGAGGACAGTTGTAAAATTACAAGGGAAGTCCCCGCAGTACAGATAGCAGATAGGTGACGTACCATAGTTGAATTAGTAGAAAATAGGGCTTAGTAAACCACCTAGCCACCTGTCCCTCCGGCCAGGTGGAACGACGACTTAAAGAAATTCGCGGGTGGGGGTTGGATGAGAAGAGTCGAGGATTGTGTGTGGTGGCGAGCCTTGGGAGAGGCCTATATCGAGCAGTGGAGAGACATCGGCTGATGGTATGTATGGTAGAGCTTAGTAAAACATTCTAAGCGTAAAATAATAACGATTCTACAAAGTCTGTGGCGTACAAGGAACTGGTGTTGCAAGTGCCCATGGATGGCGGGGCGGTGACCCACTTACCATTGTGTGAGGGCAGCCCCGTCTGCCACGTCTAAAACAGTCAATTTATTTGTTCTAACCTGTTGCAGTGTGTTTTTTGAACACTACATTAAGTTCACGGGATACGAAACCTTTAGATAAATCCGCACATACAAGAAAAATTAGGTCCTTTATTAGGTCATCATTGTCGTGGTGTCCGACCGTTCACTAGTTCGAAAGCTACGAAAATTTGCGAGAAGTGTTTTTATTTTTATTAACTGTACATGAATATTGTAGAATTTACCTACCTACCTACCTATTGTACCTACATTTCTTGTAGAATATTTAATTCCCAACATTTCATAATAAAGGGTTTTCCAATAAGGGCGGGTCGATGTTGAAATGGAATAAAACAAACTGTGTGTGAGGTATTAACGAAATTCTTTTTCTATTTGAATGGTCCATCTATGCCATTATGTATGAAATATGACATCGTTCAAATGTCCGCCGCGGCTTTTCACGGTGGCACGGATCCGAGAGGTCCAATTTTCAATGACTCTGCCGCGTAGATCCGGCTAAATTTGAGCGATGGCCTGGATTATGTTGACTTTGAGGGCATCGGTCGATTGCGGCTTATTGGCATAGACCTGCGACTTCAGAAAACCCCACAAGAAAAAGTCTAGCGGGGTCAAATCGCACGATCTTGGTGGCGAATTCACGTCACCTCTGCGGGACATAACCATACCCTGAAATCGTTCATGCAGAATGTCCATCGTGGCGTTCGCTGTGTGACACGTAGCGCCGTCCTGCTGGAACCACCTGTCGACCATGTCCATATCGTTCAATTCGGGCCAAAAGAAATTGGTTATCATTGATCTGTACCGCTCGCCGTTGACGGTGATGGCCTCACCAACGTCGTTTTCGAAAAAGTACGGACCAATGACGCCGCCGGCCCAAAATCCGCACCAAACAGTAACTTTTTGTGGATGCATTGCCACCTGGTGGTGAACCTCGTGTGGGTTGGCGTCGTCCCATTTTGTTTTTGTTTGTTTACATAGCCATTCATCCAAAAATGCACCTCGTCGCTAATGATGATTTTTCGGCCAAAATTGGGGTCCTCTTCCAAACGCTCCGAAGCCCAGTCAGCGAACAAACTGCGTTGTCTATGGTCATTAACTTTGAACTTCTGGGTCAGTTGGATCTTGTACGGGTGCAGGCCCAAGTCCCGACGAAACATTCGCCAAGTTGAAGTCTGCGAAAGGCTGAATTCTTGTGCACGGCGAGGAATTGAGTGCCTCGGGTTCTCCTGCACACTTTCACTGACAACGGCGATGTTCTCGGCCGGTCTGGCGTTCCTTTGACGTACGAGTGTTGGCTGATTGTTTACCGAACCGGTCGTCTCGAATTTGGCTACCAAACGTTGGAGAGTCGACTTTGAAGGGCCACCGCGTCTGCCGTAAAATGGGCACAACGCGCGCAACGTTTGCACTAACGAACACTCATTCTGATAATAAAGTTTTATCATTTGGACGTGCTGCTCAATCGTGGAACTTTCCATGGTGATTTGGCATCAGTGACTGAATAATAAACAACAGATTTGACAGACGCCGCCAAAACAAAATGGCCGCCACAGCCTATCAACACCGACCCGTCCCTATTGGAAAACCCTTTATTTCATTTAAAACAGTTTTTTTTCTAAGACAATTTTCATATTCATATGATCCTTATTTCATACCCTATTTATTGTCATATCCTTGTGGATATGACATCCACGTTAGATAATATTAATAGCTTTAACTTTATCAACAAAAAAATATATTTTTTTACAAAAATATTTTATACCGCGAACCCGTAGGCTGTGGAACGAACTGCCTCAAGAGGTCTTTCCATTAAGCTACGATATGGGGTTCTTCAAGAGAGCTGTGAATAGGATTTTGCAAGGTCGGCGGCGCACCCGCATACCCCCTGGTGTTGCAGGTGTCCATGGGCGGCGGTAACACTTACCATCACGTGAGACCGCCTGCTCGTCCGCCCACTAGTACCTATATATAAAAAAAAAAAAAAAAAAATTTCAACGCGCCGTGGTAGCTCATAAAATCTTGCAAAATATCTATAAGGTTATAGAAAATATTTTTTAGTTAAAATTACTTAAGTAGAAACTGATATTAAGTTAAAGATTAATTAGAACTTTTTTTTGAGGATGTGAAATTTATTTTTATTTCAAAAATATCAACAACTCCAAGAGGAATGTTTTATTTTTGCATACGCGTTGTTGTCCACCGTAGGTGGAACTAACTTGGGATGGACAATAGGAATAATCTAATTCTACAATAATAGCTCTATGAAGAAAATTATATCATGACTCTATCATGACTATATTTAGCCATTTAATTTATTAAATATTTTAGTGTAGAACTTCAGACCGCGACAACTTAGTATAATGCTCAGAATATATCCCAACATGTTAAAAATTAGCTTACAATGCAAATTGGAGTAACGGCAGTTAAATATCCTATATATATGTATATTACAGATGAAATATTTCGTGATATGAAATATAATATGAATAATAATAATATAATATAATTGATTATCATATTATGTATCATATGGTATTATTATTAATTATCTAGCAATTACGAATTACAAAATAACTCTTAGTCGACACTTACAAAATAACTCGTAGGGTCATCCCTAATAATCACGAGGCCGTTTCGAATATGTATTGAATCCATTGTTAATAAAGCGTTTAAAAATCACGGTTTACTTTTGGAGTAAGTCATCCGTTATTACGAGAATGTCGGATATAGGTTTCTTAAAGGTTTTGTACTATCCTTATATTGTAAGAAGTTTAATATTAGCTTACCAGGTGGACCGACGACTAAAAGAAAATCGCTGATAATAGCTGGATGATCGAATGTTTACCCAAATCATTGCTGGTTGTAGGACTCGGTTTCTTTCACGTACTTATATGAATACAAAACTGTATGTAATCCTTACTAAAGTATAAAAGTGAGTTTAGCTATTATAAAAGTACTGCATTCATAAATATTTGCTACTAATATTTGCGGAAATGACAAAAATCATAGATCCATTACGTTACAAAAGGTAACTATCGCAAATGTTCATGGTCGCGTAGGTACCATTAGGCAGACCCACTGCTCGTCTGTCACTTTGTCTTTTATAAGTTCAGGTAATCCTTGAACTTCACCTTCACATAGAATATAGAATCTAGGTCATAAATTTTATTTTTATCTAATAATCGTTTTGACATGTAGATTAATTATGCATTTTTACATAGGAATATTTTTATCAGTTGTCACCACATAAAGATTTTTCGGGTAGGTTTTTTGTTTCAAATTGATAATGCTAAATCCTAGTAGGTACCTACTAGGTCCAACTATAGGTCCTATTATAGTCCTACTATAATCCCAGTACTTACTATATTCTTGATACCTACAAATACTTGTCATTTAATTAAAAAAAAAAAATACAATTTAAATGTATGTACGTTACGAAAACATTGGCCATCGGCTACATTGGTTAGAATTGATCTACTAAACCGTCTCTCCGTTTGTTGGAGACTATTTCCGACGATCTCCTGTTGTTCTAATACAACCAATAGGTTTGGCCACTTTCCCTATAATTTATATCACCACGCCCACTTATATTTTACACCTACTTATGTACATGTAATTAGTATAAAATATGAGCTGACAGTGATCACGTACTCACGTGGTAGATTGGTACATTACAGACATTTTCAAATGTAACGCTAGTTAATTAAGTTCTCAACAATTATGGATTATTCATTAAATGATTACAAATATCCTTAACAATTAATTGATGAATATACTTGAGGTGTGCTGGCTAAGTATTATTAGATCGTCCCGACAGATAATGCTTCATGTACGTACAATGAACGGAAATGATAATACTGTGATTACGCTTTAAGAACCTATTTGTGTGGTAAGCTGATAACGCTTTATTTTCATTATCACGCACATTGTTTCTACGATTTTGTGATTTATTATTTCATTAGATTTATTTTGTTCTTGGCATGTATGTATAAAATACACAGTATGTACATAGTATTAAAACACTCAAAGACCTATACTAATTAGCTTAACAATTGTTCTAGGGAAATGCAACATATAAAAAATAATCCGAGTACCGATCTTCAACATTTGGTAGACGAAGCAATGGTGCGTCACCACAAGCATGTGTTCTTCGCAGACCGCTTGCACGAATGCGTCCAAGAGCACGTTTATTATCAACGACTAACATATTCAGAACCACTGACCACTCAAAAACTCTACGTAATTTATGACAACATAGAAGCCAGCGACCCTCGAGACACATCTGATTACAGCGCTGTTCTTGACGCACCATTCTATAAACTACAGATCGAAGATTGTAAAGAACCAGGTACATAATTATATCTTACAAAGAATTAGTTACACTGTAACTCATACATCTATCAAATATGAAGAAGTAACATTATATGAAAAGTATAAAGTTGTATTAAAATAAAAGAAATATAAGTTTATAGACATTGTTGTATGGAGGCCGCAGCGAAAATAGACTACAGCACCGATTGAAATAAATTATTCTTTAAATAACTACATTTATCATATATATAATACATTTATTATATAATAAATAGTGATAAAATTTATATTAAAATTCGGTCTGCAGTTCCGAGTTTACCAATCACATCATCCGCCTATATTTCTCCAGTGTTGGATATAGGCCTCTCCTGAACCTCGACACCACACGATTTTCTACTCTTCTCATTCAGCTACTACCGCGAGACTTTTCCCAAGTCGTCGCTCCACCTGACAGGCGAGCGTCCCATACTGCGCTTGTTACAAACTGTTACTTGTTACGCTGGTCTATTCTAATAAACAACGGAGATTTTTCACAATGTAGATTTTTACAAATCCTGTTAATTACCCTTACTTACTTACCCGAAACTTACCAAAGCTTACCTAATTTATCAAATCTTATTTTTCTTACAGGCTATGTTAAACTAAAGAAAATTGAAGTTCTAGAAAGTACTCTTTCTAAAGAAACTGATATTGCTAACTCAGAGAAAGTCCATTCAGACGATAGTTTATATGCTGACTCTGAAACAGAATCCAATGATTCTGATGAATATTCAAATCGGGGAGAAGAATTATTACAAAAAATTAAGAGCAAAATTGAGACCAATATTTTAAATGCAAATAATAATTCAAATGTAAATGCCGTACAAGTAATAAAAGTTTCACTATCTGAAGAAAATGATACGAAAGAAGATGATGTAATTGCAATTGAAAAAGGCATCAATGGAGAAAAAGAAGCCAAGCCACGAAAATCAATTTTAAAAAATCCTAGGCGTCTTAGTGGGCCAATCAGAGATTTAAAAAATAAAACACAATACAAAGACGTCCGTAAAGATTTGTCAGAAAGCACTATATCCGAAGATACTGAAACTTCAGGATATAGATCGAATTCAAGTAGTCGTCAAAATGAATCAAGTGAAACTGAATCTGATTACGGTTACTCAACTATTACCGAATCCGCAACACCAAAAAGAGTGGAACTTAGTATAAAATCAAGTTACGCACTAAGTTCCGGTGTTTTGCCCGAAGAATGTTGGAGTTCAATTCAAATTCAAGCAATGGATGACAGTGAGGATGAAGATGATGACATCAGTAACACTGCGTCTAAGTCATCGACTATACGTCATTTATATAACACATGTTATTTTCTTTGTTCATCAAGTTTTATGACGAATTTCGTTGATAACTACATGATTAAATTGGGTTTTGGTTTGGGATTTACGCAAGATGCAATAAACAATGCATTGACACAAGGAGCCAGCATTTATTGCAATACGGCTAGAAATGGATTAAGAATAGGATACGAGGTTTTTCCTGCGCTTTTAGCTGCATGGCCAAATGCAGCTAATGAGTGGATTATTCGTTTTAGAAAACCTATAGAAAATCCTAGGACTAAATGTAAATACCAATGGCCAATTAAATATATGATTAATAAAACTGTTGGAATAGGGTCCTTGCTAGTACCACTTGGATTTCGACCAAAAAGAGGATTAAACCCTGACGAAAAATTGCAATGGAAAATAATATTTCCCGCTGCGGAACGATATTTAGAAAGTTGTTTGGCTCATTCACATATACGATGTTACTTATTTACTTTAGCTTTACATAAAACTTTTATAGAAAATGAAACATCCAAAATAGGAATTGATGGTAGTCATATTAAAAATCATCTATTTTGGCAATGTGAAGACAATTATGCTAAATGGCCAGAGGATCGGCTAGGTGAAGCATTGAGATTATTTCTACGTAGTTTTTATGTTCACCTTGGGCAAGCTCGACTACCAAATTACTTCATAGAAAGTTGCAATGATTTCAAAAGCATCCCGAAACCACTTTTGCTTAAACAGCAAAGACGGTTAGCAGATATTTTAGAGGCACCGGTAATGCATGTACTTAATGCTTTCCAAAAGATTAAATATAATAAAAAAGAATTCTATCCAGCATTCAACTATCAAAGATTGTATGAAATTTTGACTTGTAAAAATCCACTCCGTTTGCTGAATCCAAATTTACCTGTGATAGTTTCAAACAACTGTGAAAGTTCCGGTAGTGAAGATGACAGTCAAAATAATTTTTGGGATAGAACTAAGACTCGAGACAAGCATTATCATTGGAAAAAAGAAAGACAACGTCAGATGCAAGTAAGAAGAAAGGCAGCGTATGTTAGAAAACAGAAAACAACTGTGAAACAGGACATTGAAATCGATAAAAATGTACTTTTTTTTTTTCTCATAACAGTATACTCATTATATTTCAATAATATATATGTGAAGAGTTTTAACGACACCGTAACCTCTTTTTTTTTCAGATCATATTACCACAGAAAATGGAAACAGAACGTCGAAGATTAGTATTCGAGTTTTTCATTCCCCATTTCATTGCAATGGCACGTTCCAGTGAGAAGTTTGAGGCTATAAAGCAGGCACTAATATACTTGGAGCAAGCTCGTAGACTATGTATTCTGCTTTTAGAAGAGCCTGCAGCTGTGGGTAATGCTGCTAACGAGTATTTAGATGTCATTCGAGATAAATTGGCTGATTGTCACAGGAAATTAGCCAATCAAGATGGCTATCAATTACCTCCTCGGCGACAAAGTCGAACGGAACGCTCTACTCACTCTAACCCCATTCACATTAAGCAGAGGCCAAAATATCATAATATTGTTAATCAAGATTCTCCTACTGCTGATATACAAGGCATGGTATTTACCTTTGCCGACGTACATGTAGAAAATTCAGTAAACCGAGAAATCGTTCATTTCACTGAAATAAATGGCGAAGAATCGAAATTGTGAAAAATAAAACGGATTTCACTATTTTTTCAAACAAGTCCGATAAGAGTAAAGTAATATATTATGTAGAGGGTTTGTATGAAATGCTTTGAAAGATGGAGAGGCTGGGTAAATTACAGCCACACTTGTGTTTAACACTCGTAGTGAATTTGTAGAATCTCTTACATTGTAAAAATTCTTCAGTAGCGGTTTATGATAAATAATAATTCGTAAATTATTGACACGTAGGTAAAGAATCTAAATGTTTGTTAAGTATAATGATATCATTTTGCACATAATTATGTTAACATGACAAAAAAATAAAGTAAGCAAGTATTCAAATAAAATAATTTATTTTACATTTTTCTAATTTGATTTATTTTTTCAAGTGATCCGATTAATTCTAAGCTCCCTAAGAAGAAAGGGCATCAGTAACATTTTGAATGAAGGCATAGGTAACATTCTATTCAAAAAAAAAAAAAAAAAAAAACAAAGAGAAAAACAATGGTTGTTTTGTCTTTTTGTTTTATCAAAACCTCCAAATTAATGATTTTTTTTCTTCCAAATTAATGACCGCATTGTAAGAGAAGCAACGCGTTTAATATTAACTTCATCTAACATTTACCTACTTATATGGTTTAATTTGCATTACAATACGATTAGGTATAGCAAGGTATACCTAGACTAGGTGAATCAACTAGTGACCATGGCTGGTGTAACCCGTGCCGACACGTCGAGTACGAATAGAAGGTAAACAAATACTTTTACTACACGCGTTCAGACCCGATTTAGAATATAAAATGTGTACAAAACGCGAAAGTTTAAAAGTTATAGTATATAGCTAGCCAACAGATGAAGTATGAAATCATTAGAGCATATGTACGCGACACCGTGCACGCTTCTTCGCTTCTGTTTCCTGTGGTTAAAAGGCTATTTGAATTAAACGCCACTTTGGTCGATTTTAGGCTACTGTAACGGGTGGTCTATGTAGCTAAAAGTCCAATAAATCAAAAGGTCTAAAACGTAAAAAGTTCATATCGCAATTGGTCAAAGTCGCAGAATTGCCTCAAGGGGTCAAGTTAACTTGGATAGTAACAACCATTTAAGACTGCGCCACTGTACATAATGACGATTATACTTAAATACCATGAAAATGCACTACATAATCTAGATACATCTTCCAAAGTAAAAAATTACGTACAACGAAGAGTACCTAATGTAAGGACCATTTCAGCATAAGAATCTTTTCAAGTTTACGTCCGTACTTACATGTTCACTAAATTGAATAAACAGTTAAACTGTTATAATCTTCTATATAATGCATCTAACAGATAACTTGAAATATTTCCAAGAAAAATAAACTATGACACTGAAAATATCGTCAATATAGTACAATAAATATAATATGCTCATATAAACCTTTCACACATGCATACACTCTCGCACACACACACAGATAGGTACACACATATTAGTACTGCACTAAACACCCCTTGAATGCGGAGGATTACAGGGAATGAAGAGGGTGCAGCTTAATTTCGACACTGGATTCCACTTCAGCAAACAAAAAGATGTAATGTAACTCATTTTTAAGTCGATTTCAAGAGTTTTGTTTCACGTAGTTTTGAGGGGGCGATTACCCATTCCTCCGCTTGAATCGAAACAACTCATATGAATATCGTTCCTATATCTATAATGCAAAATCTACCGTTTCCACAAAAAAAAAAAGTTGCCATCTTTAAACGACTTGGGGGTTGATCGCAGTACTAATTCACTATAATCCTTTCACATACTCGTAAAACACAAGCACACTATTGAGTCAAAAATTTTGTTAAATATTATTAATGATTAGGTAAATAAATATTTACTAGCTGTGCCCGGCCACGCGTTGCTGTGGCTGCCCAACAGATGGCGCTAAGGGTGGACAACCCTTATCACTAAGGGGTATGAAAAATAAATGTTGGCCGATTCTCAGACCTACTCAATATGCTCACAAAATTTCATGAGAATCGGTCAAGCCGTTTCGGAGGAGTACGGGAACGAACATTGTGACACGAGAATTTTATATATATAGAGAAGAGAAGAGATATTTATGTTATCTTATTCGCATTCGATTGCGATAAAACTTAAATTATATTAATTAGCTTATACATGCCTATATAAATATACCTATCGTATAAAACGTACCTAGCATATTTAAGTATAAATATAATGTAAGTTCTAATCTTTATTACATTTAACCAAATGCTATTATGACATATTAAAAAGAAATAGGTAGTATAACGGCTGTAATGTTGAATTTATGTTTAAAAATACATCTTTGAATATTTGTGTAATAATATCTACATACGAGTATATACATACATATCCAGTTATAAACATAACTCATAACTCTCCTCCATTGGCTTCACCGTAGGCGCGTAAAATGCTTAAAAACGTAAAAAGCTAAAACATCATATCAGTTGTTAAATATGTTCGTTGTATTACATTATCAAATGAGTGGGTTGACCCCAGCGACCATGGCGAGAAGCGCCATGCGCACGTACATGCCGTATTCGGCCTGCCGGAAGTATGCGGCGCGTGGGTCCGAGTCGAACTCCGGCGAGATCTCGTCTAGTCGCGGCAGCGGGTGCAACACTACCATGCGGCGCCGCGCTCGCGTCATCAGCTGCGGCGTCACCACCAACAGCCCGCGGGACTGCAACAATGTTCAGTGTTCTAGACTACTATTTCTATTTATCTATGGGTACATTATTAACACCAGTTTTTGACCATTATGTCTACTTTGGGCAAACAATCCAACTAAGCAAGTCCAACATCAGCAAGGAGGTCGATAGACGCATTCAACTTGGCTGGGCAGCAGTTGGGAAAATGCGTCGGCTCTTCTCGTCGCCTATACCACAACCTTTGAAGACTTAGAGTCTTCAATGAGTACTGCTGCCAGTTAAGACGTATGGTGCCGAAACGTGGTCTCTAACGATAGGCCTGATACATAAGCTCAAAATCACCATGGAGAGAGCTATCTATGCTTGAAGTTTTTTGCGGGATAGGATCCGAAACGAAGATATTCGCCAAATAACTAGTCACCGACATAGTTCGTAGAATCGGCAATGGGGCAGGTCATGTTTGCCCCTTATATTGCGATGTTTACCGCCGATTTTACATTTTAAACCAAACACTTGCAGATGAGCCAAACTTCTTGTATTAGAAATAATAAACTCTCATACTTTATAAACCTGGATAATTTAAATAGTATCATAAATAATAGTTATACTTAATATCGTTTACCTTTTCATATTCTTCTTGACTTTCGAATCTTTCGCGTTGAATCCGTGTCATGTATAAAACGTGAGTATCTGCTAACACGTCTTCGAGGCGATCGAAGACTTTTTGCGGTATGCCTTTAGATGCTACGTACTCCATAATATGTTTGGGCATGCCCAGGCCTGCCGGGCTCACGTACTGCAGTTGCACTTGGTACAATGTCAGAAGTCGAGCAAGTGAGTGAACTGTGCGTCCATTTCTTAAATCTCCGACCATTGTAATGGTGAGGCCATTCACTGTACCTATCTCTTCGCGTATGGTAAAAACATCTAGCAATGCTTGTGTGGGATGTTCGCCGACACCATCTCCAGCGTTAACTATAGGTTTCCGGCAATGTCGCGAAGCACGCTGCAAATCAAATATTAGATTTTACTACAAAATTATTATATATATTATGCTACAATTTAAAGAATTAAAAAAGTACTTAACGTACCGCTACTGCGCCAGGCTCAGGGTGACGCAGTACAACGACATCAGAATAGCTAGCCATTATTGCAACACTGTCTTCCAATGTCTCGCCTTTCTTGGCTGAGGAACTGGTGGCGTCAGTGTGAATCACTGAACCGCCTAATCTTTGCATTGCCGCGGCAAAACTGCAACTTGTACGCGTGCTCACTTCATAGAATATTGAAGACATAACTTTTCCTCGCAATATATCATCTAAGATCCGACCCTTACCTACACTTATTTTCATAAATTGAGCAAGATTAAAAATGTCATTGAGCGTTTCTTTATTGAAAGAATCAACAGTTAAAATACTCTTGCCATATAGGTCACTACGTTGTCGGTGAGTAATAGATGTTTGGGGGTAATATGATGCACTATCACATCTTTGCCTTGTGGTGGTTTGTAGAGGTAAAGGTGACATGCTCCTTAATCCAGCAACTTCGTTGAAGTGAACATTCAGTTTATTTGTACTCTCGGGTTTAGCATCACCTTGATTGTATTCTATGTCAGTGATTCGACCCATCTCTCCAGACGTGTGAATGTCAAGTGCAGAGTTTGGCCGACTAGTCTCTTTTTCGCTTATTTTGTCAGCAATCCATACAGTGGCAGATTGTTTTTTAGGACTAGGCCAATCTCGAACGTTCTGCCCAAAACCGGGTGGCACGAGAACTTTACCCTCAACATAAGCTATTTCTCCGCGTAAAGTTACACGGTGAACCCCACCACAAACTTTCATACCAGCAAACGGGGTCCACTTTGATTTAGAGAATTCCATAGTATTTGGAATAGTCCATTCATAATCCATATCGACTTCAACGTAAGTATTTGGTTGTTCGGGCAAGTTAAATATTTTTCGTGGATTTCTGTGAAACTTATTGATAATGTCGTCCATAGTAAGACGGCCTGCATGCACAGCATTCAAAAGTAATGGCAAAATCGTTTCAAGACCAGGAAATCCTGGCGGTGGTTTCTCAGAGTTCTTCTCTTCTACGCTGTGAGGAGCATGGTCGGTTGCAAAGACGTCTATTATATCGATGTTTTTCCAGAGTTCTGCTTGATCTTCAGGATTGCATAGAACAGGTCGCACTTCAGCTCTTCCTTCTCCAATCGTCTCAATATCCGCTGTGCTTAAAAACAAGTGATGTGGACATACTTCGCATGTTACTTTAAGTCCACGTTCTTTGGCGGCTTTAATAATTAATATTTCTTCTCTTCGAGCAACATGGCAAATGTGTATAGGCCTATCTAGTAATGATGCCATAAGAATAACTGCACCCGTCTTCTCGCGTTCTGCGTGAGCACAAACAGGTATCTTCTTTGGCCAATTTTGCAAATGTCTTTGCCAAATAGTCATGTCATCGAGTTTAAGTGTAGAGAAAGTGTCATTGAGATACATTTTCAAAGTTGCTGCTTGAGAAGCCATATCAGCTGCAGTGTCAAAGTTGTTTGAGGAAGCGCCTACGAAGAGAGCGTAATCACAGCGTGCGCTTACTCGGGCCAATGAAGATACATATTCTAGAGCGGTGCGATCAGTTACAGGAGGGTTAGTATTAGGCATGGCACATATCATAGTAATTCCACCGGCAAGAGCAGCAGCTGTACATGAAGCAAAGTCTTCTTTATATGTTGCACCAGGTTCACGAGCATGTACGTGCACGTCAATGAAACCAGGTAATTTGATAATGTTGCGGGATGTCATACAATCCGTATGTGTTTTCATTGGAGGTGAACCGCCGCATTTCAGCATTGCCTGTTCAAATATAATATTTCATTAATATTTTTATTTTTATGATTAAATAAGTCCTAAAAATATATTTAGCCACGAACCTGCACTAGAAGTTTGGCGCATTTGACATCCGTCACCAGAGGTACCGCGTAGTCTATAGCTAGCCGCCGAGTGCGATATCCGTGTGTACTGAACGATGACACACGGCGAGCTCCTCCTCGCATTGGTAGATTGATAACTAAGTCCAACTGACGTCTTGCCATAAAATCTGCTAAATGCATTAGTTCTCCGTCTGATCGAACATCTTCTGGATCTCCAATATGGTCAAAGGTCCACTGAACGCTTTCTACCTGTAAATTATGTAACAAAAATAGAAACAAAATAGAAACATGACATGTTTTATTATTATGAAATTATAATTATCGTTCTATAGTAAAGTATTTAAGGGTTAACTTTACTTTAAAATTTGTTCCTATACATTAAGTATTTCCTATACTGTTGTTTATACAATAACTTCATGTCTCACCCACAACAATTGTCTACTTTAATAATTATAAAGTGAACAGCTAATTAAATAACTTACCCCAATACCATGCTCAGTGTAAAAGTCGCCGGTACCCATACTAGCATATAATTTATACCCTAATTTACGCAGCATTCGGACACATGGCAGTAGTTCCATTTTATGCTGAAAAGAATAAACTGTTAATAAATATTTAGATAAAGGCAATGACAAAAAAATAAAAGAAAAAATTAAGAAGGTTATTTTGTGTAGTGCGGATTTCTACCCCAGTTACACAATTTCGTTCAACTTCATATAGTGTTTATTAACTTATTGTACGGAATAATATGTATAATAATTCCGTACAATAAGTTGTACCTGTGTAGGCCTAGTTATCTTTTTTTACATTATGTAGTTAGCCTACTTCAATAATAATTACATATATTTTCATAGGTTCTGATTACATTATTTTGATATAGTGAGGGATAATAGATTCATTATAAATAGGTTATAATAATTTACATTCATATTTACCTTAAAAGTTCCTACTGACAATAAAATTGCTTTTTTGGGTATCCTGAATCCCGTGCTCATCAATGATTTTAAATAAGCTTCATATCGATTTTCACCAAAACAGGCCACTTCTCCTGTTGATGCCATTTCGACTCCTAAAGTTACATCTGCACCAGCAAGTCTCGAAAATGAGAATTGTGGTACTTTAACACCTACTTTTCCGCAACCGGCCATGACGTTTACCGGTTCTACTGGTAAACCTAAAATTACTTTCGTAGCCATTGCCACGAAGTCGTGATCTAAAGTTTTAGATACGAATGGGAACGATCTGGAGACCCTTACATTACATTCGATGACTTTTAACTCGTTATTTTTTGCTATTAATTGCATATTAAAAGGGCCCGTAACATCAAGTGTTTCCGCAATTATGACAGCAATGTCTTTAATTTTATCTAAAGTTTCGTCGTTAATGTCTTGAGGAGGGGTAACCAACGTTGCATCTCCAGAGTGTACACCAGCATTTTCAACATGTTCAGATACCGCCATGCAGAGTATGATACCATCCGCCGCGACGACATCAACATCGATTTCTTTCGCATCCATTATATATTTCGATATGACTACAGGGTGATCTTTACTCACTTGACTCGCTGACTTTAAATATGCTTCTAAATCTTGGTTAGAATTTGCTACATTCATAGCGGCACCGCTTAAAACATAAGAAGGCCTCACCAAGCATGGATATCCTACTTCGTCACAAAAATTTGTAGCAGATTCAAGATTTGTCAATTCTTTCCATCTTGGTTGAAGTATACCCTTGCGATCTAACATTCGTGAAAATTTGAACCTGTTTTCTGCATTGTCGATCATATCAGGAGATGTTCCTAATATTCTGGCTTGTTGTCTGTGTAAATCCATAGCTATATTATTTGGTAATTGGCCTCCCATGGATAATATAACGCCATCTGGTTGTTCTATGTTATAAATATCCATTACCACTTCGAATGAAATTTCTTCAAAGTACAACCTGTCGCTCATATCGTAATCAGTACTAACAGTTTCAGGATTATAGTTAATCATTATGGTTTTTTTACCCTGATTTCTAATCTCCCTCAAACAACTTACAGCACACCAATCAAATTCAACTGAACTTCCTATTCTGTAAACACCCGACCCTAACACCATAGTTAATTCCCCAGGGAAATTTAAATCATGCGTAGTGCCATTGTAGGTGAGGTAGAGATAGTTAGTAGAAGCGGGCCACTCTGCTGCTACTGTATCTATTTGTTTGACGAGTGGTGTAATTTTAAATTCCTCTCTTAGTTTCCTCACTGCAAGTTCTGTGCTTTTAATGGCTGAAGCGATCTGTTTATCAGAAAAACCAATTTGTTTCGCCTTTTTTAAGATTTCCAAAGTAACTGAACTATGGTTCACGGCTTCTAGCTCCTTGTAGTAACTTATAATATTTTTAAACTTTTCAAGGAACCATCGATCTATTTTTGTCAGTTCGTATAGTTTATCTATAGTATAACCTTGTTTAAGTGCAGCAGCTAAAACAAACATCCTTTTGTCTGTAGGCTCCCTGAGTTCATTTTCATTAACTTTTTTAATATTCGGATCAAAGCCATTGACGTTTTCATCAACCATTCGCAGTGCTTTTTGGAAAGCCTCTTCAAAATTTCTTCCGATAGACATAACTTCCCCTACACTTTTCATTGAACTTCCAATTTTGGTGCTTACTCTATTAAACTTTGCTAAATCCCATCTGGGTATTTTAACGACACAATAATCTAAACTTGGCTCGAAACATGCCGTAGTCACTTTTGTTACGGAATTCTTTATTTGAGGTAATGGAATTCCAAGAGCCAATTTAGCTGCAACGTAAGCTAATGGATATCCTGTGGCTTTGCTTGCTAAGGCGGAACTTCTGGATAATCTAGCGTTTACTTCTATTATGAAAAATTCTTCCGAATTTGGATTAAGTGCGTATTGTATATTACATTCACCAACGACCCCAAAATGTCTAATTACTTTCATAGCAGTTTTGCGTAACATATAATATTCCCTGTTAGAAAGAGTCTGACTTGGTGCAACTACAATGGACTCGCCTGTATGTATCCCTAAGGGATCTACATTTTCCATGTTACAAACTGTGATACAATTATCGAAAGCATCTCGAACCACCTCATATTCCACTTCTTTCCAACCTTTTAGAGATTTGTCGATAATGAGCTGATCAGAGTGGGAGAATGCTTGATGAGCGAGAGCTCTTAGCTCTTCTTCGTTATTAGCGAAGCCTGAACCTAAGCCTCCTAAAGAGAAAGCCGCACGTGCCATCACTGGATAACCGATTTGCACAGCCGCAGCCACAGCTTCATCGACTGATGAGACTGCTGCACTTGGGGCAACTTTTTCACCAATTGCATTAATTTTCTCTGCAAATATCTTCCTGTCTTCTGTATCTATGATTGACTGAATAGGTGTTCCTAGAACTTTAACGTTGTACTTCTCAAAAACTTTGGATTTTTCAAGTTCTACTCCACAGTTTAAAGCAGTTTGTCCGCCAAACGTAAGTAATACCCCAGTCGGTCGTTCGGCTTTAATCACCTGTTCAACGTATTCAGGGGTAATGGGCAGGAAGTAAACTTTATCTGCTAAACCTTTGGAAGTTTGGACAGTCGCTATGTTAGGATTAATTAAAACTGTTTGAATTTTTTCTTCTTGTAGTGCTTTGACTCCTTGTGATCCCGAATAGTCAAATTCACCAGCTTGGCCAATTGATAAACCTCCTGAACCTAGTATCAAAACTTTTTTAGGTCTTTCATGAATGGTCGGAACAAATTTCAATTTTTGTGTAATCATATCATCGATAACATACTTCCTTTTATCTTTATAAGACTTCACTGAATCAACAAATATATCAAAAAGACATTCAAGGTCGGTAGGGCCGGCTGTGTGTTCAGGGTGGAACTGTACACTAAAGAATGGTAACATTTTATGAATAATCCCTTCATTTGTCTTGTCGTTTTCATTAGTAAACAAGGTTTTCCAATCACTGGGCAATGAATTGGCATCCACAGTAAAACCGTGATTTTGTGAGGTCATAAAACATCTACCTGTTCCATTATGAGTGCATGGTAAATTGTGACCACGATGGCCATAACTGTAAATAAAAACATACGCATAAAATAGTGTGGGTGTTTTAGGTAATATGAGCTCTTTTAAATACTTTTTATTAATCTACATTTTATACTTAGTATAAAAAAATCAGGTTTACGCAAAACTAAATAATATTAGCAACATGTATTAAACTATGCAAAATTAACGAAATGTGCGAAACGTTCCAATAGCAATAGATACTCTATCACATTAATCTTACTTCATTTTATATGTTTTGCAACCTATCGCAGTTGACAGTAGCTGATGCCCAAGACAAATGCCAAATACTGGTTTAATATTATTTTTATTGTTAATAACTTCTCGTATGTTCTCAACAACTTTTTTGCACACTTCCGGATCACCAGGTCCGTTGCTAATAAATAAGCCATCATATTTGTCTGGATCTAATTTATGGTCCCACGGTACTAAAATAACTTTTGCATTTCTTTTTATCAAACATCTGATTTGATTGTATTTTAATCCACAGTCAATGGCGAGTATTGTAACTTTACCGCCGTCGTTAAATATTTTAGATTCCTGAAAGATTAATAAATAATTAAATTAGATACATTCTTTGATAATTCATTAAGTTAAATATCAACTTCATCACAATCAAAAACATCAAAATAGCATCAGAATTTACCTTTACAGACACTTCGGAGACCAGATTTCTGGTGTTTGGATCTGGTATAGGCGGAAGAGGACTGAATGGAGCCACTCCTTGTACTATACGACCTAGAGTAACACCAGCGCGCAGGCGGCAAGTCAGAGCCCGAGTGTCAATGTCACAAAGTCCCGACACATTGTGTTTCGCGAGCCACGAGCCCAGGGATAGTTGCGCACGCCAATGCGATGCGTGCGTACTTATCTCACCAACTATCAACCCCGCCGCCCATATCCGGCTTGATTCAAACCACCTGTAATTTTTTTTTAAATAAATTTTTAGGAAGTGTGATGCAAGATTTGATTTTAGTGCAAGGTTAAGCTTCTTGTATGAATATTTATTTATCAATAAGGTCAGACAAGACTAATATACAAATATTATTCTCCAGTGGCACTTTTAATAAACTACAATGTTATTAAGATTAATATGAAACAAATTTAAAAAAAATATTCAATTGTGTTCTTCCGCGTATAAAAGTCAACTACGTGTCGTCCACTACAAGTTGGCATCTCTAAAGTCGTCTTTAATAAAAAATTAATATGCATTAAATAAAAAATATTATAATAAATAAAAGCAATTATCGATTAATAAAATCTATTCTACTTCTTCTCTCATAAGTGTATAGTCAGTCATGCACAGAAAAAGTTGATTTTAGAATTTTTTAACAGACTTCAAAAACAATAAAAGGGTAATCAATCAACATTGGAAAGTTGGTTGTCGGCCTTTTTCTAGAATTTTCCCACTTATTTTAGAATGAAGTTTGAAATTACGACTAATAATGAACATATGAGTGGGTTGCGTGTTCAGCGTCTCACCTGGGTATTCCGTATTCACACTCGTGTTCATTTGGCACGCCATAGTTTCCAATCAGCGGGTATGTGAGCACCAGCAGTTGGGTGTGGTATGACGGATCGGTTAGCGATTCAGGATAACCAACCATACCCGTCTGGAACACTGAAAAGGTAATTAAACATTATGAAAATTCCTTTGGTACCTACTCTATTTTATAGTAAAGACACATTTTTACGCGTGACCATCTGTAACAGTGTTATGCAGAATATAAAATAATAAAAATAAAACCAGAAGTTTTCTTTTCAATTCAAGGTACTTGCGGCAAATAAGGCCCGCTTAACTTTATAACGCTATATATTTTTTAGTATTAGTTCTACAGCAAAACAAAACAAATTTTCAAATTAAGTTGAATATTTTTTATTTTCAATACCTTAACAAATGTTTTTAAAACACCCGCATGATAGAACCCTTATAAAACCATGACAGTATAATGCGGTCCGGCTCATATTTGTAATGTTATTTTTCTTATCTAATCAGTTCAATATGATCCTTAAATTATAAATAATCACATGAGAAACAAAAATTGTACTTTTTCTTAATTAGTAACAAAAAACTATAGAGGACCTTTTTATGCGACCTTTGCCTATTAGAACAGTTCTTCAGAATGAAACAACAGTTCTTCATAATGAAACAACAGTTCTTCAGAATGAAACAACAGTTCTTCATAATGAAAGTAGGAACTTCAAACATATTCTTAGTAACATCTTATGTGAGATATTCATTATCAGTCTTGAATATTTGTCTGGTAGATAATCAGTATCAGTCTGTGTGACAATTTATAGAAAAATCACAATAATTGAAAATCGTAATCTAACAATCATAACATAAAAACTTTTCCTTGTCGTCTTTTGTTAATCCAATGCATTTTTCGTGAAACCACATGACATGCATTGCTGACATTGCCGCGGTCGAATGAGTTCAAAATCGTCTTGTTGTATTCTGATACTCTTCCTTCATCGCCCCCAATTAGTTTTTGGTAAATATATTCAATGTACAGACACGCTGGTTATATAGTTTTATTATTGTATAGATGTAGAAAAGACACGTTATCAAGGAAAAGTAGGTACTTTCATTCGTAATGATTGAATTTAGCGTATATACTTTGCACTATATATATTATTATATATATATTTTTTTAAATATTTTCAATTAAATTAGATTCAAACAATAATTATTTGATTAAGCGATTACTTGTAACTTTAGTAAAAGTTACTTTTTATTATAAACTTACCAACTTCTCCTTCAACAGGAACTTTGGCCCCGAAACTGCGGCCCTGAAACACGGTGCCGTCTGCTAGCACTAAGCTGCAGGGACCACCCACATCACAGCTTAATTTTTTATCTTCCATGGTGCTGGAAGTAATACGAACAACAGGTAAGTCTAACCAGAACATAGGCTGTTGTACTTATTTTTATGGGATAATATAAATTACTCTCTTGATAGTGACTAACAATCGGTCACCTACGAGTATGTCTACAATATTATTATTAATAATTATGACCCGGAAACTATTCCCTCCTTAAATACATACCTGTCGGGACTTCTTATTGCCCATCTCTT
Source organism: Sesia bembeciformis (assembly GCA_943735995.1). Classification (NCBI taxonomy): domain Eukaryota; kingdom Metazoa; phylum Arthropoda; class Insecta; order Lepidoptera; family Sesiidae; genus Sesia; species Sesia bembeciformis. The sequence goes on from OX031028.1 coordinate 10,343,512, forward strand.
TCTCTATTCCTGGCTTTAGTCGTGATACCAGAGCCAGGTGGGACAGATATATGAATAAGGGCTTCTCGATTATGAATAAGAAATCGCAAATCTATGGGTGGCAGCATCAAGGTTTTTCGTTACAGTAAGCATCGTTGTTGCACATATGGTAATATGCTAAAACCCCAATGATAAGCGCCAGTCGAAAGGGAGATTTAGTTTTACAAAAATAATGTTTCAATAAAAGTTGCAAAGCTCTATGAGTTCTATCCAACGAAATATCGCTTAGATTTACTAGTTCTATCCAACGACATATCGTTTAAATTAATGAGTTCTATTGAACGACATATCGCTGAGATTTATTGACTTTTATAGAAGTTAGTACCGTCGTAATTTTGGAACCATTTTTGTCGTGGTCTTCGCAATACGTAAATTTCTTCCAAATTTTCCTAGAATAAAAGAAGCCCTCAGGAAACTAATTTCGTTACTGTTTACACAATGGAACTACTTTTATAATGTCGCGCTAAACACGAAACACAATTTCACACAATGAATGCGCCATGAAACCTAATGAAAATAAATATTTACACATGAAATTAATAATAAAAAGTGCCGTGAGACTAATTTCGTGTAGTACAATTTCACAATGCAAATGCAGCTTTAGGACTATACATAGTCTTACAGCAGCATAGTCTTCGGAAGTCAGTACATTGCACGTGGCAGAACGCGTCAATTATGACACGCACCTTTGGACGCAGAAGATCAGCGTCGGCGCAGGTATTAATTATTGGCTTTAGGGCACCGGAATATGAATGAAAACTTATAATGAAACTGTTTGTTCACCAAGAAATGCCTTACAGTCACGGGTACAGTCCAACGGGACGGCAATGTTTTATGGCGGATTGTAGTTCATGTTAGGACGCCATTAGCACAGTAAGCTTTACCAAGTGTTAGTAACTAAAACTGTATTAAAGTCATACGAAAATGCATCACTGATACAACTATGCGTTCTGAAGAATTAACGTAACAATTAAGGGATTCTTAATTCCTCCCTTAATTTCTTAATTTCTCCCTATGGATGATAATGCTCTTGTCCATCGTACAAGATGTATCAAGAATGCTCTACCTCGGCATGACCATTCCCGATTGTCACGGCCAGCGGCATCGCGTCAGTTGACCTTCGTAGAACAGAAGAATAAGCCATACTCAAACGACCAGTTAGGGATCTATTGTCATAATACAAGCTAGACAATTTTTAGTGTATACAGTATACAGTATACTGTATACAGTATACAGTATACGAGCACAAAAAGTCATATTCAACTAATATATTTAGAATTTAACATCCAATGCAAATAAATTAAATAAAATTCACGAGTATAGTTTTAGTCAATTGGTTGATATTTCAATACGCGTGAATCCAACATTGAGTTAAGTTTCTACCTATTGCAGAACCTTCATTAGGGGATTATTTTTACCCTGTTAGTGTTCGAAGTGTTACGACATCAATCTTTTTCTGTAATCCAGTTCCTCTAACTAGGACCTACTCACTCATTCCCTCTAAATAGAAATTCGGTTCTGTACTTTTATTTCTTACTAGCTGTTGCCCGCGACTTCGTCCGCGTGAACTTTAGTTTATAAACACCGTCTTTACCTTCTTAGGGGTATTTGGTATTTTCAAAAATGATCACACACATTATTTCTTATAGCTTATTTTTTATTGAACAAATGTTCGACGTGATTCTTTAAATTGATATTACTTTTTTATCTGTGAACTGATTGAAATAAAACAAACACTAAATTTTAAGTGAAGCCTACCACAATACATTAGTGAAAACCGCTAAGAGCTCTTAGAACGTTAAACCGTTTCTAAGATTAGCGCGCACAAACGCACAGACAAACAGATAAACAGACTAACGGACAAAAATTCTAACAATCATTGTTTTGGGTTCTATTGCGTTGATAAAGGCCCCCAATAATGTTTTTCTCATATATCTTCCATGTACAGACAGCGATCAGTTACATTTTTATTATATGTATAGATTCCAATTTCGAATAATAATTGTTTTTACTTACAAATTAAAGTCATGATCCAGGTGATGACATATACCTATTCCCTATGAGTATGAATATCTCGCTCGCCCTACGGTCTGGGTACGTCTTCAGCTGTGTTGTTACATTCAATTAAACGCGCCTGTTAGCATGCAATGTTGGTTGATTTTGAATTTTAGAAAACTTATTATTTGATTAAAAACAAAATTAAAACATTTTATTAACTATGCCCACAGATTATTCGTCGTAAATGTGTAGTAGAAGCAATCCATATGCCCACTCATTTTCGCTCGTATCCAAAATTAATTTTAGAGGTCCGTAAATTTTTTGTCATTTGGTCATGCATAAGGATTGCGTTTTTTTAAATGCGGTGGTTTTTTTGTTATAAACAATTGAATTGTTTAAATCAGTGTAAAAGCTGTTAATAATCATAATAGATAACAAAATATTTCACTAAACTTATCGTCTACTTATTTTACATAAAAACGGAATGTATAAATTATTTTGTATATTTAATTGTTTTCGAGATAATTTATGTTAAATGAATTAATAATCTATTAATACATAGAACGAAGCTCGAGTGTGTAAACATGTGTACCTTATAAGAATGCACATTAATAGGCATTAAAAAATATTAATGCATTCAATCAAATTATCTCGAAAACAATTATATATACCTACAAACATTCATTTATACCGTTTTTATGTATACCTAATAAGTAGACCAAGCGTTTAGTTAAATATTTTTTTTATCGATTAACTTACACGTGATTACACGATTAAATTGTTTATTGTTGGATTTATTCTTAAATAAATTTTATTGTCAAAAATAAACCTCTAATATTTGGTTTAACGTTTCTTATATATAACGTTTATAGATGAATATTTTTCTTTCGTTAGATCATTCAAATTATTTATATAAAGTATAATGTTACAAGTATAATATTTATATCAAGAACACTAAGAACTCTATTGTTTATACAGGTTGTGTCGTAAATAGTGGTCCAACGTTAAGGGGTCGATACACTATATATTCAGCTATCACATACCAGAACTTGAAATTTTTTTTTCACGGGTCTCTGTTTTATTCATTATTATTATTATTTTGAAAAATCGATACCTTGAGTTACTAATTTGGCTGTTATTTCAACAAATAACATTATTTTTTTATTTTGTTTCTTGTTTATTGTTGATAAATAGATATGCTATCACATACAATACTTTTTTTAAATGAAAACTTAAAGATATTAAAGAAAAAATGTTTTTATTTCAAATTTCAACTCTAATCTCTAGCAAATCATGTGAATTCGGGGGCGAATGGTGTAAAAAAAATGTACTACACAATCTGTGCCCATTATTTTAAAAACTTGTCCAATAAATGCAGATTCTAAAATGATATTAATAATAACCGATTCCATAATGAAAAAGAAGTTATTGCCATTTCAATTGAAAAGGAGCCGAATTTAAAACGTACACTTTTTCATTTTAATTAACTTACCGGTATTGCAAAATGTTTTGGACCCATTTAGAAGTAAATTTTAACTTAGCTATTAACAGCTGAGTGGTATTTGAGTCATGCACAAACTTATCACAGGTAAACAAACGTGTCTCATGTAAAAAAAAGGGTACTTGGCCAGATAACACAAGACTTATTGAAACGTCTCAGCATAGAGCGCATGAGTAGTGAAAAAAATCACAAGGTTTTTTTTTATTGCTATTCTCTTAAGTATGAACGAGACAGACTATGTCAAGAAGATATTCGTAATGATCTAATCAGTTAAAATGCTTCAGTGTGATCCCGTACGTCGCATGCGCTTCTAGTCTCTGTGTTTATCTTGTTTATCTGTGTTTATCTGTGTTTAGTTGCGGGCCATAGGCCATTATATGTAATAATACTTTAATTTAAACTTTAAATTAAATTATTATTATATACTTTTAATTTTAAAGTGTCAATAAGAACCAAATCCAAATAAATTAATAAAACCAAAAGTAGTAATATTTCTTCATATTGCTCAAGTATTTGTTTTACATAAATAAGGAAAATATGATGGACTGAGTAACAGATTCTAACAGATTCTGACCGTCTGTTATTCCTCAAAATATGAGTAAATATTTTATTTTAATTAAATTATAAACTAGCATATTTGGTAAAAGTTTGATTATATTAAAATATAAAATCTTTTTCGAAGGGAAGGCATTTCAATGTAATATTCTGTTTTTTTTGTCTCTTTCGGGGGCCGCACAAAACGGCATCGGGGGCCGCATGCGGCCCGCGGGCCGCCATTTGGACAACCCTGATATAGAGGACCCAAGACCTACAGTATATTTTGAATGAGTAATCGTTTGATTATCTTTGATTCTGTCTTTTATACTCGTACAAATATAAAAGAGAGAATCAAAGATTAAAAACGTGTCTTCTGTGCTCACGAAATAAAGTTTAATGTAAAATTGTATCCAGCTAGTTATTTATACATAACCAATGATGCTTCTAAATATTTGTATTATTTTTACCAACGGATATAAAAGTAAGCAAAAATAGTTATTTGATAATAATTCAAGAAGTAGAAGAACGTGATTTGTACATTTTGTGTATATCTACTCTGAGGTAAGAATTGCTAAGGTTATAAAATTATATACTATATAGCGATATTTCAATCGTAATATCTCAGTAACGTGACACTTTGGGAGATAATATTTTCGAACATTTTTTTGTTTGTCTATGCATTTCTTATCGATGTATGTAGGTCTCAGTATGCGACGCAGTTTTGAAAAATAATAAAAATGGCGGCTTGAGACTATGCCACAAAATTTCGAACCCCTAAGACTTGTTGATCGTCCGTAAGAGTTTTAGATTCGAGCCTTTAACGAACAAGGGTTTAAAATTCTTAAAAGCTTGATCGTTAAAAATTAACGGTGACTCAGCGCTCGAGAAGTAAGCACTCAACGATCATCTATAGGTACTAATATAATAAAGAGGTAAAATTGTGTTTGTTTGTGGGTATGTTGGGGGTAATCTCTGGAACTACTGAACCGATTTCAAAATTTCTTTCACAAATAGGAAGCTACATTATCCATGGCTAGTATAGGTTATATTTAATTTTGAAATTTTGAAAAAAAAAAAATGAAGAAAAATAACTTATAAACCGAAGCAAAGCGAGGGCGGGTCGCTAGTTTTTTATAACACTAATGGCAAATTCTCCGTACTGAACCTTCTACAGTGAAAACCTTCACTATACAGTTTTAATTCCGATCAATAAACATAAATTTCCGATTAATAAACAACTATAGTGGTAACAGTATTTACAAGTAGGTATGTAAAGTATACAAGTATGTACATACATATAAGTATGTAGCACTAATTTCTGCTATTTTCAGCCTAAATTCCGGGTACTATAAGACTTCGGGTTTCCGGTGAGACTTCAAAATGCTCATAAGTACTACAAGTTCAAAATAAAAAATATAGTTATCCAATATAATTCTATTTTGTAATATTTACCAAAATGTTTCTTAAAATTTTCAATTCGTATAGCTATTTCCAAAAGTTTTACAATCACTAACTGTACTTCACTTTATCAATAAAATTCATTCTCGTCCTCTCTGACCGTTCATTCAATGTCAAGGATAGAGGTCGTTATATCCTTATGAAAAATACCAAACAAAAAAAACTTAATAATACTCGAAATTTGACTTAAACGTTTTTCTTTCTGGATAATTACTTGAAGTTTCAATGTAACTTGGAATAAAATACGTAATCGTAGCTACTAACTCGTTTAACACCCATTTTATATTATATGTATTATATGTATAAATATGCAAAACGCTTTTAAAAATGAAAAAGATATTAATAGAATGCGTTACTCACGAATCTATTTTTGACTACTGTCTCAATAAAAAATACTTTAAATATATATTATAGATAGGTATATAATTAACATATATTGATAGTGATATTAAAAATACGTAAGACTACATTTACATATCTAACATAAATATAATTAAAGTTTGTACTTAGGTAAATGTTAAATGAAGTAGTAGGTATTATTCTTGTTGGATGTCTAGCATTCCTAAAGTATTTTAAAAAGACAGCACCTAATAATAGGGAGAAATTCCTACGAGTAAAATAGCCCTAGTTACCTAAATCAACTTTGTATTCCTGTAGTTATTCAAACTCAGTAACTTAGTATAATAATATAATATAAAAGTAAAAAAAATTTTTTATTTTTATATTATTCTATAAACATTTAGGATTTAATACAATCGCTGTTGTATTTTAACACTGCAATTATATTTTAACACCTATAAAAACGAATTGGATATAAAAGTAATAAAAAATAAAATAATCCCCGTGCAATATCTATGCGTACTATAATATACGTATGTTATGTTTAAGTTAACTGTTTCTAAGAAATTCAAAGTACAAAATTATCGTCCATTATTCTTTGATTTTATTCACGCAACGCTAATGAATGAAAGTAGATAATTAAAGTTAATTAATATTAGAATGTTTTTGTGTTACTAATATGGTCGTGTACTTACAATTTGAGATTTGTTGTTTTGCCGGCCACGTGGAATTTTAAGAGACCGCAGGAGAACGGTACGATGCTGTCGCAGTTTGCTCAACGACAGACCGAAGGATCGGATTCCGGTTGCCAACACACTCGTCTTATCATCCCCCCGCGTTTTTCACGCGTTCAATCTTTTCACTCATTTACACTCAACCATTATCTGTATATTTGTCCTGTTCCTGCGTTTTAGATCAACCTGAACAATGCTTTGCGAACGGCGACAAGTACGAAGTTAGGTACAGTTAGCGTTAAGTGCGTAATTTACTATTTAGTACCATTCATGTCATCAGGGTACAGGTATATGTTGAACGTTGTTTCATATAACACATGGCACTCATAAAATACTATCAAGTATAGCCATACGTATAGCCATACATATAACCAAAGGAAATAATATTCTTTCTTATAAAGGTTTATAGAAGCTTTATGTTTTACAATATATCTCATAAAAGCGCCGATAAAACCGTAATATACGATTTATCTACTACATGACTATACAGAGAGTTTGGTCTAAAGATTCATTGATGAAAACAATATATAATATGAATATTTAGCTATGGAGCCATTTGAATTTAATTGAATCTTTTTCTCCTATTTAAGTAATATTAGATATTAGGATAAGTACGCGGCCTTTTAGTGAAAATGATAAAGACTTTTGTATCTATTACCTACATATGTATTTATTGAACGGAATATTGTCCATTTAATTCGACTATCTTTCGCCATTTTTCTGGCAGAGCCATTATCCCATCGCTATAAAAATACTGGGGTTTCTGCTTAGATCAAAGCTGCTTCCATCACCTTTTGATTTAATTAAAGGGTTTCTGAGCGAAAAACTGATTTAAATGATTTAAATTTTACTTCATTTAGATAATTTTGTAAAGAGCAGAATAAATGATAAGCTGAGAATGCATTAAAACTTCCCAGACAAGGTCCATTAATTTTTGTTTAGTCATCAAAGATGTCTGCGGTCGAGCAGTGTCGCGATGGAAAACTACACCTTTTCTATTCATTCATTCTGGGCGTTTTTCGTCAAGTGCTTGTTTCAGTTTTACTAATTACTGACATTAGACATCAAAATTAATCATTTGGCCACGTGGTAAAAGCTCGTAATACACAATGAATGACTTTCCAGTCCCACCATACACACAACATGACGTTTTTCGGAGTGAGGCCTCGCTTTGGAACTATTTGTGATGGCTCACCATGCTTAGACCAAGATCGTTTTCGAACGTTGTTATCGTAGGTGACCCACTTCTCATCGCCTGTTACCAATCTCTTCAGAAATGGATCGATTTCATTTCGTTTTAGCAACATCTAGCATATGGAAATTCTATTCGTCAAGTTTCAGTCATTTAAATCATGTGGCACCCAAAAATCTAGCTTTTTTTTACGAAATTCAGTTTATGTAGGTTATCCAGGTGATTTATGTAGTGGCTGTGACCATTTTTGGCTATTTATTAATATTTATTAAACTTTATGAAGAGATTCAGATATGTAAAAAATTGAAAACAATATATATTAAAATAATAGTTAAGTAAATAATAAGCTAATAATGACAAATAATAGCAAATAGAGAGGTAGGCATTGTAGGTATATTTTTTTATTTTGGTGAAACGACCCGGATTCACAGGTAAACGTGTATTTTGACCGAGGTGGTGCCGGCCGGATTGCGCGAGCCTTTGTAAACTCCGTTTTGAAAACAGCAAATAAAAAAACACTATGCAGTACAAAGCAAACAAAGCAAGGCACATAATGTGTGGCACCTCGAGCACACAGATGAGCGTCTCTACAATTGACAATAATTTAGTGTACACTGCAATGCACACTCTAACACAGATTATTTAATTTATTGATGGATTCTACTCTACGGTGAAAAACTGATCATTTTTCTTGAGATTCTAAAGGATTATTTTTTTATTTTAATAAATTGTTTACAGATATTTATAATAAGTAATTCATAAACCAATCAAGCAAATTTCATTGTTCTTGATTGCTTTGAATGAAACGTGATACGATACGGACTAGTCTTTAAATTTGTTACATTACTCATGCAAATTCCTTGAAATATGAACCTTTATAAACTTCGACTAATATACCACCAACATTGGAGAGAGAAGCAAGACTGACATACTATCAGTACTATCTCTCGATGAATATTGTCCCCTCGAAACGCCCGTCACTACTGACATATAGGTGACGAATTGTCTATTTATCGTAAGGCCTAATTGCTTACAACTGAAGTCGTAGGAATACACGATGCAGTCTGCAAAGAGGTTAATTTCGAACCACAATATAAATCCAAGATACAGAACGAGCTTAATTAGGTCTATTATTACATTATAAAATTGTGCAAAAAATATTTGAAATTTCTTTATTTATTGGGTTTTTATTCAATTTTTAATTTTAGCATAATAAAATCCATGTACCTACATATTTAAATTTAATTTTATTATGAATTTTTATTTATTTCTATTCATATAAATGGAATTGTAAGAAACATCATTGAAACAGATGATCGTATGTGTGCTAAAAACTTAATCGATAATGTAAGTATAGTTAACAACTTAAAATGCAAGAATATCAGGATACAATATTATGTATCTTTATGTACATTGTACATTGTATGTACATTGTACATACACATAGCTATACAACTCTGTATGTACATTGTATATAGACATAGCTATACAACTCTGTATGTACATTGTACATAGACATAGCTATACAACTCTGTATGTACATTGTACATAGACAGCTATACAACTCTGTATGTACATTGTACATAGACATAGCTATACAACTCTGTATGTACATTGTACATACACATAGCTATACAACTCTGTATGTACATTGTACATACACATAGCTATACAACTCTGTATGTACATTGTACATAGACATAGATATACAACTCTGTATGTACATTGTACATAGACATAGCTATACAACTTTGTATGTACATTGTACATACACATAGCTATACAACTCTGTATGTACATTGTACATACATATAGCTATACAACTCTGTATGTACATTGTACATAGACATAGCTATACAACTCTGTATGTACATTGTACATACACATAGCTATACAACTCTGTATGTACATTGTACATACACATAGCTATTTTAAATACGAGTACAATTAAAAGTTAACTTATTTTAGTGCATGACTAGGTACATTGACAACGGTAATCATAACATATGTAAGTAAGTAGGTTTAAAATAGAGATGCGCCGAGTACTCGTTTATTACTCGGTATTCGGCATACTCGGCAATTTTTTAGTACTCGTACTCGGCCGAATAACTCGTTTTAAGTGACGAATATTCGGTTAAAAATAATATAGTGTAAAAAAAACTTGATTGTCGGAGAGACGCGAGCGTTATCAATATAAGCATATTTAATGAGCATTTATTAATTTCAATTAAATGAAGCAAATGAGTAATCAATTAATACACGACATTTAACAAAGGCAGTTTATGGTGCACCGACCGCACGTCGCGATCATGTTTAAGCGTTTTCGCGCCGTAAACTGAAACGTAAACTGTTTCGTGCGTAAACTGAACCGAGTACTCGGTTCGGCTAACATAAAACCGAGTAATACTCGGTACTCGGTTACTCGGTAAAACTTGTACTCGGCGCATCTCTAGTTTAAAACATTAAAATATATTACGAAAGAATAAACTTATTTACATATTATATAACAACTTTAAAAATATGGATTATTGCTAGAATAACGTCCCTGTTCAGAATTAAGTTTACCTACATGACAATAGATTCTAGACGAAGCGTACATAAGAGTCCATTTATTCCTTTACATATCGAAAATGAAATTGAAATAGTATTTAAAATTATAAGATTACATGGTGCGGTTTAATATAGGATGATCGATGAGTTCCATTTTGAAGTCCGCGGGGGACTCCTCAAGTTCGAGAACTTGCAAGCGGTTGTGCGCGGGAGCCGCGCGCAACCACACGCCCGGCACGTACAACGTCACTTGGGGACCCATTCCGGGCCAGTATCTGCCCAGATTGTACCCGTTCACCCAAACGTAACCCTAGCCAAATCAAAAGACACATCATAAAAATGATCACCGAGTACGAATACTATTAAAACTAACAAGAAGACGTTGCAAAGAACATTAAGTATAATTCACCGTACACTGCGTACACACAGTGAATTAAATCAGCAAACCGCAAAGTTAAGTCAATGATGTTTACACACTCCAAATAGCTTGATCAGTCCATTAGTTTTTGAGTTATTTAAGACAGGAAAAGCGAACGGAGAACGGTAATACGATTTTTGGTTATTACATTCGATAGTCCACACTGTCGGTAGTTCGCTGAACCGGATAATCCGGACGGCCAACTTGCTATAATGCTTCATTAATATTAACCGTCAGTGAAAAGGACGCTATTAAGGTCATGTTTGTGGACCCGTGTTTGTCTACATTGCCGTAAAGTTTAAGTTAAGTTTAAGTAAAGCACAGTAGTGCTAATCTTAAACGTATCTTAACTTAAACGTAAGACGTTACACTTTAAGTATTGTAAAAAAAATATATTAGAGGTAAGAGAAAGATTTTTCGTTTTTCTTGGTATTACAATAAAAACAAATTAATAGAAAAAAATGTACTTTACTGAGTAATATCTAGTTCAATCATGATCTATGGCATTCTGCAATCTACCAGGAGCGTTAAATATTATGGTATTATAAAGTTTCTGTTTTTTTGAAGAAAAAAGTATTCAAAGGTCCATTTTAATATAGTTTACAATTTACATCACTCACTTTTTCTTAAAGTTCAAGTGATCAAAATAAACGGTAGTGGGAGGGTGCAATGTTTGATGAATAAGGACGATTTGGTAGTACCATCGATTTGAGAATACATACTGGATATGTTATACAAGCACTCTAGACTTAGAGTTCTATGTTTTGTGATAGAGTTCTAATAGTGTTCTATGTTCAGTAGCTCTCGAATTCTTTAATTGAGGCTCAGGTGAGGCCCCATATGGAGTACTGCTCACATCTCTAGGCCGGCGCACCGCCTAGAGATGTGTTTTACCGCCTGTACAACGGGGAATGCTCTAAAGAACTGTTCAATATAATTCCCACATCGGGTTTCTACAACCGCACCTCCTGTTACAGAAGTGCGGTCCATCCGCGTTCCCACGATACGGAAGTGTCGCATACGTTCGGTCCAAAAATCATTTTATAGTGCGAACCCATAGGCTGTGGAACGAACTGCCTCAAGAAGTCTTTCCATTAAGCTACGATATGGGGTTCTTTAAGAAAGCTGTGAATAGGATTTTGCAAGGTCGGCGGCGCGCCCTCATACCCCCTGGTGTTGCAGGTGTCCATGGCCGGCGGTAACACTTACCATCACGTGGGACCGCTTGCTCGTCCGCCCACTTGTTTATAAAAAAAAATCATGGGTTTTGGAAATGGAAAATTCTTATTATAGTATTTAGTACTTAAGTTTAAAATTTGACTTTTTAATGAGCCTTAATTTCTATAAATTTGTTTTTATTTTAATACTAGAAATAACGAAAAACAATTCCGGGACACCTCATACTATATGCTCAAACAAACTATTATACTTCATACATTATTTATTCTTTTATTTAGGCACTCTTATCTTGGAGTTCTAAGAAAATGATAAAAGGTCTTTTACTTTTTAAAAATAAACAGTATGTTAGTTAGAATCGATATATACGAATTGTTAGATTTCATGGTCTTCTTTGATTGTATGATAATATGTTTGTTCGAGAGATTTTATCCTTATCATAGACCCCTATCGATTGGTTCTGTTGCGGACAGCCTATGAACCATGTGTTGTGCAGTGCAGTGTTGTGTAGTATGTAAGGTGTTTAGAATAAGCGTAGTATGTAAGGTGTTTAGAATAAGCATAGTATGTAAGGTGTCTAGGATAAGCATATTATGTAAAGTGTCTAGGATAAGCATATTATGTAAAGTGTTTAGTAACGTAAGATGTACAAATAAAGTCGATACAAGTTGCTCAATAAAGAGAATGCGAGGGAGACATTGTAACCGAGGCCTAAGTAAAGAGAGGAGAGACTACGAATAACACGCTACACTAACACGAGAGCCCTACACGACCTAAAACCTATACATTTAGATATATTTAGCAAATACGTAGATTCAATAGAGAAATAAAGAACAAAGAAAGCGTCCATGCGGCCGCGTCCCACGTGGGGGCAGCGACGTAGATTACAACATCTGGCACATGGCGTTTTCTCGGAATTGGGTCGGGTAGGGACTAACGCGCAAGAACGAGACGTCTGCACCGGCGCTTCCCACGTGGGGGAGCAAGACAGACGCAAGTACCGTTACGGCCATTTCAGGTATAAGTTTGCCGTAACAATAGAGGCAGCGCAGGGTGGCGTGTTATTGGTCAAAAGGTCGAAACCCTCGGTCGCAAACATCCCTAGTTGAGCAGCTTGTATCGAGAATAAGAATAGGGCCATTTGGGTCAAAATACACAGTCGTCATTCAGCAGTCCTACGAGTTTCACTACTTCTACCTCAAGCTACCTCAAGAAAACCCTGCCTACTCGGCACCTCAAGAGAACCGGCCTGCCTCCTCGAACATTCATTCAGTTGGGCCCTCAGTTGCCCCGTCGATCAATCATTCAGTTGGGCGCTCAGTTGCCCGGTCAATCGTCACCCGCCGCGTCCGCGTAACGTGCACTAGCGCGTCTTCCGCTCGTATACGACCGGTCGGCCCGCCGAGCCATTACTATTAGTGAGCCGGTCGTCAACAAGCTGGTCCTTCGAGATCCGGATCCTGTGCAGCTCGCATCATCAGCACCACAACGTTCCGGCCATGAAGACGCGCAGTACATCACGAAGCGAGTCGGGCTACGATACCGCGTTACCACCCGCACAGCCGTCGCCCGCCGCGACGGCCCGCGTTACCGCCGTCGCCTCCGACGCCGCGAGGAGCACCGTCACCGCTGACGTGTTGCCACGACACGCGATCGCCACTTCCACGAGGGAAGCCGCGAGAGAGCCGGCTCTCCGTCATGCCGCCGCTACCGCCCCACCGCAGGGGGCGGCGCTGGATGAGCGTTCCCAGCGAGTGCCCGGCATGCACGTGTTTATCGAGCCGCCGCGTTCGCCGTCGAGGACGTCGGGCAGCACCGTGCAGCCCGCGTTGCCCGCCCGCGAGCGAGAGCTATACGCGTCGTCGCGAGTACCGTCCCTAGAGGTATACGGCCACGTTGAGAGGAGAGGTACGCCGCCACAGCTAGCCTACCACGAGGAAGACGCATCGACAAGCCGACGCGCTTCATCGCCTACATACAGTGCATCGAGGCGCACTGTACGATCACGGCGCTCCACAGCTAGCTTAGCGGCGCAGAGGAAAGCCGCCGAAGTAGCCGCAGAAGCCCGCCTAGCCGCAATTCAGAAGAAAGAATTGGAGATAGAGGCTAGGCTGGTACGAAACCAACTAGAGCTGGACTTAGCGAATATTGAAGCGGAGGAATCGGACCGTGGCAGCGCTGTTGACGCACACTCACGTGTCAACAGCTGGATCCAGAATGCGACGGACCCGGTCAATTCACGGGGGGAGCGCAGGGACCTCGACAACGTGTGTCCGAGGGAGAACTGGCCTGCGACTCTTGCACCTATGGAAGATCGGGAGAAGCGGATCGATAGGGAGCCACACCGACGCCGCGGGGACGACTGTCCACAAGAACCCTGCTGGAATAGAGGCGCGGCCACAGAGGGGCCACGATGGGTGAATGTACCGAACGACATTCGCCGCGCCAGATCGCCTACGCCAGAACGAGAGCGGGGCACGAGGCAGCTCGCAGAGGCGCTGGACCGTATCACGAGGATGCGTCCACCGCCACGCCAAGCCATGGAGCTGCCGCCATTCTCGGGAGCAGCAACAGAGTGGCTGCCATTTAAAGCGTCGTGGAGGGACTCGACGCAGCTATGTCGAATCACGCCGGCCGAGAACCTAGCGCGCCTACGAACGAGCCTGAGGGGAGAAGCCCGCGAAGCGGTAGCGACGCTACTATACACGGCCTCAGATCCAGAGATCATCGTCCAAGCTCTGGAACGATGTTTCGGCAGGCCGGAGACAATAGTGTACAAGGCGCTGGAAGACTTAAAGAAGTTGCAGCGACTGAACTCCGCGGCCGACCTGAACAGATTTGCGGTTCGGGTACAGAACATCGTCGGCGTGTTGACTACGGTGGACAAGAGGGGCTACCTACAAAATCCCATGCTCGCGCAAGAAGTAGTGGAGAAGCTCAGCCCGCACCTAATGAGTAAGTGGTGCGACTACGCGTACGAGTACGGGGAAGGCGGCGAAGCAGAGATCGTCACCCTGTCCCGCTTCCTGTCACGAGAAGCAGACCGAGCGGCACTATACACCCGCCCGGCCCAGCTACCCATCGCGACGAGCGCGCCTAGAAGGAACGAGGCGCGCGCAGCTCCCACAAGCGCGCCGCGGCGTGTAGCCTACAAGGCGTCCTACAACACAGCCGCCGAAACAACTACATGTCTTTGCTGCGGAGAGGGGCACAACACGAACAGCTGCAAGAAGCTGAAGGAGATGGCCATGGGCTCGCGATGGGAGTGGGCAAAGAAAAACAATGTCTGCTTCAAGTGCATCGGAGAGCGCCATCGGCGATCATCGTGCCGCGCGAGAGCATGCGGTGTCAACGGGTGTCGCCGTCCCCACCACCCGCTACTACATAGCGAGCGGGCGGGTCCAGCCCCACCGGCCACGAAGAGAGCAGAGGAAGCGGAGCCAACGGAAGCGGTACTATCGACGCACAGCGACACGGCGAGCGATGTCCTGCTGAAGGTATGTCCCGTGACAGTGAGCGGACCGAAGGGCGTAGTGCACACGTACGCGTTACTCGACGAGGGCTCCACTGTTACGCTGATGGACGAAGCCCTAGCTCACGAAGTCGGGTTGGACGGACCGACGCAAGCCCTGCGTATAAGAGGCGTGGGCACAAGCCTAGAACAGGCAACGAGTAAGCGCGTTACGTGTACGATACGCGGTCCCGGTGAGAAAAGCCTGCGAATAACCGCCCGGACACTTAGCGGCCTCAAGCTGAGAGGCCAGCGGATACCCAGCGTGCGCCGATACGACCACCTGAGAAACCTGCCGTTGCCGATGTCTCCGCGTCGAGAAGTGACGCCGCGCATATTGATGGGCGCGGACAACTGGGCAGCGATCGTAACACGCGAGTTACGGGTCGGCGGGCACAGCGAGCCCGCAGCATCGAGGACGCGCCTGGGGTGGGTATTACACGGCACGGTGCCACGCCGTGTAATACGAGACAGCGAAGACACAGTGCTGCACGTGACAGCCACACGAAGTAGGGACCGTGTGGAGAATCTCGTACGTGAGCACTTCCGCATAGACGCGTTAGGAGCGTCACGGGCGGAGAAGGTGAGCGCCGAGGACAAGCACGCGGAACGCATCGTCACAGAGACAGCGCGACGAGTGAACGGCCAATACGAGGTGGGCCTACCGTGGCGGGAAGATAGCGTCACCATGCCCCTGAATTACGGCGACGCGCTGAAGAGGCAGAACGCCATCAAGCGGAAGATGCGGCGCGGCCCGGAGCTTCAGCATGTGACTGGAGGCGCGGACGGAGACGGCGAGCCTGCGCATCCCACGCACCTACTTCACCTCGACGCCGGACCGGCTCGAACTACACGTGTTCTGCGACGCCAGCAGAGAGGCGTACGCAGCGGCGGCGTACTGGCGAGCTATGTCACGGGGCGGCGTACAAGTCGCACTAGCAGCCGCCAAGGCGAAGGTAGCGCCGCTGAAGTCGCTGACGGTGCCGCGACTGGAGCTACAGGCGGCGACGATTGCAGTCCGGCTCGCCAAAACCGTATGCGGCGAGCACAGGTTCCGTGCCATCGACTCAATTACGTACTGGACCGACGCAACTACGGTGCTGCAATGGATACGGACGAACGCAAGAAAATACACACCGTATGTCGCGCACCGGCTCGGCGAAATAGAAGAGGAGTCCAACCCACAACAATGGCGGTGGGTCCTGACGACACAAAACGTAGCGGACGACGCAACAAGGGCGTCGTACAACCACGTTCCCGTCGAAACGGAACGTTGGTTCACTGGGCCAGCCTTCTTGCGATTGGAGGAGAGCGAGTGGCCACAAGAAGCGGAAGAAGCCTACCCACCACCACCCGAAGCTGTGTTCCACATGCAAGACGACGAGAGGAGCCACGACCACTTGCCCGATGTGACGAGGTTCTCCAAGTTTCGGCGGTTAATACGAAGCACCGCATATGTTCTATTGTTCACAGACAAGCTGAGAAAGAGGGGAACGCAGCTGAGCGCGGAGCACATCGAGCGAGCCACGGCGCTGTGGATCACCAGGGCGCAGGCGGACAGATTCGGGGCAGAGGTGGAGGCCCTACAGCGAGGCGACTTCATCAAGGAGACGAGTCGCCTATACAAAATAGACCCCTATCTGAAAGGGGACATACTGCGCGTCAGAGGACGAATCGAGGCGGCCGAAGTGCCGACGAACGCAAAATCACCGATCGTCCTGGACGGGCGACACCCATTCACCCGTCTACTGGTCACCGACGTGCATTGTCAGGCGGGCCACGCGAACAACGAGCGCGTGGTCAACGATCTACGGCAGCGGTATTGCATCTTGGGGCTGCGGCCTACAGTGAGGGCCGCAGCACGCAGCTGCCAGTGGTGTCGCGTAAGAAGAGCGACGCCGCGCATCCCCGCGCCGGGCGACTTGCCGCCCGCGCGGGTCACCGTGCATCAGCGCCCGTTCACGCACTGTGGCGTGGACTACTTCGGCCCGATGACCGTCACGATCGGGAGGCGCCACGAGAAGAGATGGGGCGCACTATTCACCTGCATGGCGACGCGCGCCGTGCACCTGGAGTTGGTCGCGAGTCTAACCCTAGACTCAGCGATCACAGCCATACGACGGATGGCAGCGCGCCGCGGCTGGCCGGGTACCATGTACTCAGACAATGGTACCAACTTCCGCGGCGCCGACACCGAGCTACGTGCGGCTTACAGCGAGTGGGAGCCGCACCTACGAGACTACGCAACGGAGCGGGGAGTGCGGTGGATCTTCATCCCGCCAGGCGCGCCGCACATGGGTGGCGCTTGGGAACGCCTGGTGCGCAGCGTGAAGGTCGCACTCCACGCTACACTGAACGAGAGGGCGCCTAAAGAGGAGGCGCTACACACACTGCTGACGGAGGCCGAGCACTCAGTCAACGCTCGGCCTCTGACTCACGTTGCTGTTGGGCCCGACGACGTAGAGGCGCTGACCCCGAACCACTTCCTGTTGGGGTCATCATCGGGCCTACCCCTCACCGGCCCGTGCACAGAAGCGGACAGGTCCACATGGCGGAGGACCCAGGCGCTCGCCGATCACTTCTGGCGGCGCTGGGTCACGGAGTATCTGCCCACATTAGTACCACGGGGCCAAGCTGCGGACGACGTGCGACCGCTACAGCAAGGGGACCTCGTGGTGATCGTCGACGCACAATTGCCGCGCAACGTGTGGCCGCGCGGCATCGTGGAGAGAGTCTTCCCTGGACGAGACGGGAAGGTGCGGACGGCGGTGGTGCGGACTGGCGGAGGATCGTTCCTGAGGCCGGTGACGAGACTGGCTGTCCTCCCTGTGGAGCGAGAGGCTGCGACGAGTCTTCGCCGGGGGGAGAATGTTGCGGACAGCCTATGAACCATGTGTTGTGCAGTGCAGTGTTGTGTAGTATGTAAGGTGTTTAGAATAAGCGTAGTATGTAAGGTGTTTAGAATAAGCATAGTATGTAAGGTGTCTAGGATAAGCATATTATGTAAAGTGTCTAGGATAAGCATATTATGTAAAGTGTTTAGTAACGTAAGATGTACAAATAAAGTCGATACAAGTTGCTCAATAAAGAGAATGCGAGGGAGACATTGTAACCGAGGCCTAAGTAAAGAGAGGAGAGACTACGAATAACACGCTACACTAACACGAGAGCCCTACACGACCTAAAACCTATACATTTAGATATATTTAGCAAATACGTAGATTCAATAGAGAAATAAAGAACAAAGAAAGCGTCCATGCGGCCGCGTCCCACGTGGGGGCAGCGACGTAGATTACAACATCTGGCACATGGCGTTTTCTCGGAATTGGGTCGGGTAGGGACTAACGCGCAAGAACGAGACGTCTGCACCGGCGCTTCCCACGTGGGGGAGCAAGACAGACGCAAGTACCGTTACGGCCATTTCAGGTATAAGTTTGCCGTAACAATAGAGGCAGCGCAGGGTGGCGTGTTATTGGTCAAAAGGTCGAAACCCTCGGTCGCAAACATCCCTAGTTGAGCAGCTTGTATCGAGAATAAGAATAGGGCCATTTGGGTCAAAATACACAGTCGTCATTCAGCAGTCCTACGAGTTTCACTACTTCTACCTCAAGCTACCTCAAGAAAACCCTGCCTACTCGGCACCTCAAGAGAACCGGCCTGCCTCCTCGAACATTCATTCAGTTGGGCCCTCAGTTGCCCCGTCGATCAATCATTCAGTTGGGCGCTCAGTTGCCCGGTCAATCGTCACCCGCCGCGTCCGCGTAACGTGCACTAGCGCGTCTTCCGCTCGTATACGACCGGTCGGCCCGCCGAGCCATTACTATTAGTGAGCCGGTCGTCAACAGGTTCAATAAAACAGTGAATTTTTGCACTTTTAGTTGGTTCGATTCCCGGTTCACGTAAGTTTTTTAAAAAATGTTAGAATGCGATTATTCTTATTTTAAAAAACAAAAGAATGTTTCCTTTGAGTGAAATTTGATATCATCAATAATTAATGTACTTTTCCTCCATGACCCGTTCGTATTTTCCACCCGGTATATATAATTACTGTTAGTCCGTCACATTCTGGTTCCATAGTTACCCGGCCTAAATTATCTACTGTAACACAGGTATATCTAACAAAAACAATTTTCATTGGAAGAAACCTGTAGAATCTACCTTGCCCCATCCTGTAGTATCCAAGAAAGTGTCTAGAGGAGCCTGTCCATCTGGCAGAGTGAACTGACCCTCGAATATTATAGGGCCATGCTTCAGCTTCTGCTGCGCTGTCACTACGGTCGGCGTCGTAATATTGATAATTTCTAGTGGATACCCAGTAATGGACCATGGCCCACCCAACTTCTTGCTGTTGTATTTTACAGAACCGCGAATGCCCTGTAAAATAAAGTTTTTTTTAAAATATACAACTATGTATATCTATGTTTAGGAAAGCCTGCTTAGGCGACTACGACTTATGAGAGATTGCGCTATTGTTCCAAGACCATCCCCATCGATCGAAATTGGGTGTATGGTGTCAAGTGGTACTTTTATTGAAGTTATTGTAGCGTTTTTGATTGCTGGTTGATTTATAATAAAGATTCCTCCCAAAGAGGATTGAGAGGTATAATGGGATGAGGAAAACTCCTCGTTTCTTTGTACTTACTACTTATTCGCCCCGTTTCCCAGCCCTTCCAAATTTATTCAAAATTTCAAAAGATTGGCAGTGCATCGAGGAGCATGCCAACATTTGTCATTTTATACAACGTTTGATGTTGGCCGGTATCGAGAATGTCCAAGGGCGACAGTATCCACTTATCACTAGGTAGACTAGTTGCTCGTCTGCCATCTTCTGTCTATGGAAAAAAGATACCTTAAAATCGTGTATTTCACTTCCAAAGTTGATACGTCCTTGATTCTCCACAAGCAGTGATAGAATAGAGCCAGGCCTGGTCTCTAGGGGCAGAGAAAACAGCTTCTGTGTTCTGCTCAGGACCCCCTGTGACTCCTGTGAAGTGTAGCTTTGTTTTATTATTTATGTCGGAGCAGCGCCGGCTCTAACCCATGTAGCGCCCGGGTGTAATCAATACCCTGGCGCCCTCTAGTAGGATCTTTGGAGGCGTCGTAAGCAGCGCTCGGCGCCCCCTAACACCCTGCGCTTGTGTGCGCCGCACACCCTGCACCATAGGTAAAGCCGGCACTGTGTCGGGACTAACATGTGTTTAAAGATCAACTATTTATTTATATTTTTAATATTGTGTAAGATTCAACAAGTGCATACCTAACCTATTACGGTTTGAACTTGCTAAATATTACACACAAATACACACTTCTAAATAGATAATTATGACTCTCAGTAACGTTTTCTGTAATGCCTGGTGGATTGTATGTTTGTTTGCCGCCTTCTTTCCATAAAAAACCAATGACGCCACTAACTACACCACTGGTGGAATCGTTGATAAAAACCAATTCCCAATGACACCATCAGTGTGCAGTATTATGGTTCAGTGATGTCGTTGGTAACGAACGTGAAAATGTATCATCATGCCATCAAGGCAAATCATGCACGGCTTACGTGTAAATAAGAAAGTGGCAGCAATTTAGTCGGTTTTGTCCTCCCCTAAGCACGCATAAATGTTATACTAATCCCGATTCCAAGTTACAATCGAAAGTGTACCGAACGATGTACAACGTTGACAATATTTGCGTATAAACTCAGTCTAGATATGAAGAAATTCCGCAGATAGCCTTGAGTTCGATAGGACATAACGCTATCTGTAGATATACCTACCTATATATTCTTTGAGTAACAAAAGACGGACTTCGTGTTTTAAAGTATAAGTGTGCTATAGGTGTCTCCTATGTATATGTATTTATGTGTATTCCTCATCTGAAATTCTTATTCAGAAATAATATAGTAAAGATACTCGTGATAGCTTGGTGCGGTGATAGCTTATATCTGTGTCCTGTGAAAACCGGTACGGTACAACTCGACTTGTACTCAAATTTTTTTTTGGATTTATCTGTGTAACCCACATTTACAAGATTTACATACAAGCTTTACTGATCCTGAGATACAGTTTGTGCCAAATGATAAGTAACTACTAAATAATTTGTAATATTGTCTCGAAACACCCTCGTGGTCACAAGGGGAGACTTGTGACTTGTATGTGTATCCTACATACCCCATCAACGTAGACATAGATGCGGTCTCGGGGTCTGGCTATATGTAACAATGCATCTGTATCGTTTAACGTTGTCTCATACAACACGAGACCGGCCCTTTGCCGCAGAGCCTCGAATGTCGGTAACTCTGCTCCTGTATGGTCTTTGTACTTCTTGCCCAAGTGTGCTCGCCCTTGGGTTGACAACAGGAGAGATTGGGACTGCACTGTAACTGATCCATACGCGCCCTTAGGTGATGGTGAGGGCCGAGGAATGTTTTTCAGTTCAGAGTCATACTGAAATATAAAGAACTTTGTTAACATTGTTTGTTATTGATATGGATCTAGGTCTGTCCCAGAGCTCGTCATCATACTGCTTCACATGATTAGAAAATACATAATGAGTGCATGTCTTATGAAGATATTATGTACAAATTATCTTTTAAATACATTATGTTTAATCCAAACATGGACTTTTATATCATGTCTGACGTGCAGGTTGTTTGAAAGACTGCAGGTGAAAGATCTTTATTGTTTGCAGGTGCTTGTACGACAGAGTCGTGCATTTCACATGTGCAAATAAGCAAACCTTACCATATAACTAATACCTATCTAAGCTAAAGCTACGCTAGGGTGTGCGAAGTCCAGGGACATTCGTTAGTGTTGTTAGCGCTCATCACATTTTCCAGTCAATTAAAGACATATTTTATATGTTGACGACGAAACATAAGGCTAGGGTACTTATAACAGATAGTTAGTTTCGCAACTAGTGTTAAAAACGAAACATAAGACTAGGATCCATATGTAAACAATGTAAATACGTGTATTTGTTAGCAATAATAAATGATTACCCGCGGGTAGCGGGAGGGGTACATACATGGACAAGTGGTAGGGGAAGCCCGTCATTGACCGGTGGTGGGGGAAGCCCGCAATTGGCCGGAGATTGGAGAAGCCAATAAATGAATAAAAGGCGGACCATTTTCCGGTCAACCTCACTTCGGCAGCGGCATCCACTCCGAGAACAACAAGAAAAAGAACAAGTACCTCTGCGCTACCCCGGCTCTATTGAAGAACAAGCCTAGTTGTTTTATTTAATAACATTCACGATAAGAAAACCTATTATACAGTCCACACCCCCCAGGCGATCCAGTTGGTGCGAAGTACAAATACGAGCACTCTACGTGTAAGTGCATACGTATCCCGCACATATAGATACCTATGTATGATTACTATCACCACTAACCACTCGCCACTAACGTATGATATTGAATTCCTCGTTCAAAAGTAGCATATTCTAAAGCCCATTCCCATCCCATCCTTTCCAATTCCACTTCCATTTTCCCAACCCTTACTGCAAATTCATTCCAACATCTCCAAAGATGCAGCGCATCCGGGACGTGCCAACGCTAGTCTTTTTTTTCTTCATATACGACAATGGTGCAACACATTCTGCCAATATGAAGTTATCTTCGTTATATACAGTTTCAAGGTCTAAAACTTATCCTATCAATGTCCAGTCCCGTCCGATAAAGTCACGAGTCGCTCAGTAAAACGATAGTAGGTTTACTGAGGACAGAAGAGGACTCCTTGGAAGCACACGAAAAACGCAGACCCATGTTTATATTTGATTCACACAAATACCACGCACGAAAAACACTTTGAAGTTTAATAAACTATTACTATTAAACCACAAAACGCCTCATACACAAAATGTACAACAATCTAACAAAAACTTCACTTCTCGAGTTCCCGCTAAAAAGTCGCCACCGTCTGTTATTCTGGACTGAAGTTGGCATGTACCGCGAATGTCTTTAAGCGACAGTATCGACTTAACACCAGGTGGACTGTAAGCTCTTCTGCCGCCTTCTTCCAATAAAGAAAAAAATATATATTGAAAATTGAAAGGATCAGTCACCATTTCCAATAAGTCACGTATTGCGTCATATTTAGGTGTAGGGTCTCCGGCTTCATTTAAAGGCGCATCATAGTCGTATGATGTAATGTCCGGTAAATACGTCCCAATATAGTTGGCACCTGTAAATTATAATTTCATGTTTCAAGTACCTACTCGTAAATTGGACAAAGACATGTCTTATGGTGCTAACTAAGTATGTATAAAGAAACATACTTTTGTATTATTGAATGGTATTGAAATTAAAGATTTTTCTGTATCTTTCTAGTATAGGTATAGTTACAGTTCTTGTATAGGTTAGAAAGAAAGAAAGAAAGAAAGAACATTTAATTCAGCACGACACAGTACTCACAAGAATTAGTACGCAGACCAAGGACAGAGAATAACAAAACTAGTTTGACAATTCCGCGTGTCGCAGCGCCGCCACTCTGAAAGAGTGTTCAGCTCAACACTATGTCGGAAACCACTTAATGATTTCCGACGCTGATTTTCAGCGGAAGCCCAGAGTGAAGTTCGGATGGAAGTGACAGATAGAACTCTTGTAATACAATTAAAATAAAGTAATATAGACACCAGAAAATGTTACACAGTTACAGCTAACTATAATATATTAAAATTAAATCTAAATAATAATTTTTAATATTTATCGATCCGATTAGTTGTCTTGTTGTCTTGTCATCGCTTCAGACACAACTTGCACTTTCTGCAGATAGTGTAATCTAGTTCACTTTTAAAATGTCGTCGTAGTAATAAAATCCTGAATTATCTATTAGTATGAAGGCACGTTGTGTTTTTGTGGAAAACTTCACTAATTATCAACCCATTGTAGACATAAGTAATAGTTGTTTTTAGCGTAACGTTTTGTTATTATTATTGTATCGTTCATTCAATATACTTTGTAATTTATATGTTTTAGAAAGTAAAAACAAATCCATACATATAATAAAACAATATAAATAATAAGTTCAATAATTTATAATAACTTATTTGGGAAAAAACTACTCATATTTGCAATAGTGGAGAGACTGGTGACATGATGTTTTTTTCATTTAAATATAGATAAATAAACTAAATAGAAGAAACAACTCCGCCTGTGTTATAGTCTATAGCAATAGCGGTCTCAAGTTAGGATTAAGGAATTAACCACCTAATACTCAAATATTAGGTGAATATGAGGTGGTTAACTCATAAACACGAAGGATTAAAATGTCATCGTTGCGCAATCCACAAGAAATAGAAAGCTCCGATCACATAATACACAACGGACATTGACTGATCAAGTGTGTGGAGAAAGATCTGAGGAACATGAGAAAATGGAGCCAAATGGAAGAAAACTGTGGAGGAGGCCACGACCCACAACAGGTTGTAGCACCGCTGAAAGTAAAGTAAGTAAACTAGAAAAAAGCATAGAATTAAGAAATTGATGTAACTGACCAGCACTGAACTCAAAGTTGGAGCCTCCAAAGAATACGTAGAAGTTGACATTGATTTTACTCTCGATCATAGAGCGCAGGGTGTCTATGACCTGATTGGTGGGGATTTCTTGCAGCGATTCGCCCCAGTGGGTCAACCAGCCCGAGTAGTATTCGGAGTTCATAAGAGGACCGTGCGGCATGAAGCGACGGAGAGGTCTGAATGTCTCCGTAACATTGTAGCCTAACGAGAAACAAAAAAATGTGTTACTGATTACATTACATATTTATCATTATATATGTTACGGTTTAAACCCGTTTTCAGTAAAAACGCGTTTTTCCTAGTTAAAACGCCCGAATTACAACATGTAAAAAATTTAATTTACTTACAACAAATTTTAATGTTAGTTAAAACTAGTTTTAACGAAATGAATCAGTTAAAACTGTTTTTGACCTAGGTTAATGTTCATCTGGCTTGGAGTTTATTAATTCCGTCATAAATGTGCTCAATAAAAATACTACTTTGAACAATATTATTGTAGTAAAAATTTACTGTCTTAAGCCGAATTAACAGCACATCGAGATGTGCCCCACCAATCCGCGAACCCAGAAATAATTCCGCTCTATTAGGTTAGAGCTCCGCTACGCTTCGCGATCGCCTCAGACTTCGTGGTTATTTTTTTAAAACATTGCATAAATTCTTTCTACCCAGAAACAATTCAAGCGCATTCGAGGTTTGCCGGGGCACATCTTCATGTGCTGTGACATCGGCACTGATTTTAATTGGTTTTGTCTTGTTCATTCCGTTAGACCTAGATTTCCCTAGTTAAAACTAGTTTTAACTAACATTCAAATTTGTTGTAAGTAAATTCTAGTTTTTACTACGAAGAACTAGTTGTAACGAAGGCGTTCAGTCAAAACTAATTTTTAATAGGAAAAACGGGATTTTACTAAAAAAGAGTATTAACTGTAACATATAAAAATACATATTATTTTATTTTATTCAATTTTAAAGCATTACTTTCTCTAGAAAATATGGCGAGAACAAAATAATGATAATGATGAAATTATAATATAATGTGAAATTATAGTTATAACTAAAGAAATTATATATAGATTATAATAATTATAACAAAATAATAATGAAAAAGAGAAAAAGAGTTTTATTGCGTATATTTTATTATACAACGATATTAGTTGAAATTTGGCCGTCTCTAGATCTTAATTATTATTTCTTTCGTGGACGATATGTTTTTTTTTCATTATTTCTATTTCCATAAAAAGTTTTTTTTTTAAAATTACTATGTAGTCATCACATACGGAAACCCTCAAGGTTTATATGTAGGTAGCGAGTCGTTCTTATTACTTACGTTAATTAAGTAAGATTTAACACAACCATGATTTTTTTTAAATTTTGTCTTCAGGTGTAGGGTGTCTACTTAGAAAAGAACTTGGTAATTTATTACATTTATGTTTTTAGTAGCAGCGCCGGCTCTAGCCCATGTAGCGCCCGGGTGTAATCAATACCCAGGCGCCCTCTAGTAGGCTCTTTGGAGGCGTCGCGAGCGGCGCTCGACGCCCCCTACGGCCCTGCACCCGTGTGCGCCGCACACCCTGCACCATAGGTAAAGCCGGCACTGTTTAGTAGGATGATATGGTACCTGATGGGAAATCGATAGTAGTAAGTGCACTTTCGACTGCGCCATCCCTGAACAATGAGTACGGAGACCCGTCCGTGGTGTAAAGTAGGGCGGCTGTGTCCACGTGGCCTAAGAACAAGTCCCGTAGCTGCGACTTGTACGCTCTGTCACTGCCGTAACTACCGTACTCGTTCTCCACCTTTTAGACAGGGTGAATAAATAAGTATAGTGGTATGTTTAGAAAAGGAAAAGGAAATTTATATATGGTACAGAAGATACATTTTCCATCAGACATGACATGTCAATTCAAAATACGAGCATCATTTTATTAATTTTGTTGCATCGAACAGTATTAAAAATCAGGGTTCGTAAAAATTCGATATTTATAATAAATACCAAAATATCCGATATATTTATTGATAAAGGGTTTTCCAATAAGGACTTGACAACTTTTTTTCAAAATAAAATGCAAACCATTTGAGATATTTCAAAATTTTTTTTATTATCGGGTTGAAGTACAATCAAAACATTTATGAATGGAACTCGACTTCGTTCATATGGCCACCGCGGGCACGTTTGCAGCGGTCGATTCGTTGGACCCAATTTTCGATGACTCGGCCACACATTTCGGCCGAAACGGCTGCTATTTCGCGTTCAATGTTGGCTCTGAGCTCTTCCAACGTCGTCGGCTTGTTGACGTAGCCTAGAGTCTAGAGTCTAGAGGCGTTAAATCGCACGAACGAGGCGGCCAATCGACTGGTCCATTTCTTGAGATAACACGCTCATCAAACTTACTCTTCAATAAATCGATTGTAACGTGTGCTGTGTGGCTTGTGGCACCGTCCTGTTGAAACCACATGTTGTCCAAGTCCATATCTTCCAATTCGGGCCAAAAATAATCGGTAATCATGGCGCGATAACGATTACCATTCACAGTAACGTGACGATCATTATCGTCGACGAAAAAATATGGCCCTATGACGCCGCCGGCATGCAAACCGCACCAAACAGTTATTTTTTGTGGATGAAGTGGTGTTTCATGAAGCACATGTGGATTTTCACCCGACCAATAACGCATATTTTGCTTATTGACGAACCCATTGAGCCAAAAATGAGCTTCGTCACTGAAGATGATTTTGCGATGAAATCATCTTGGCGCATCTTTTCCAGAGCCCAATCGGAGAACGTACGTCGCTTCAAATGGTCCATCGGCTTCAATTCCTGAGTCAGCTTGATCTTGTATGGGTGTAAACCAAGATCCTTAGGCAAAATTCGCCATAAAGTGGTCTGGGCGATGTCCAACTCTTGAGAACGCCGTGGAATTGACTGCTTTGGATCATTTGCTACGGACGATTCAACGGCAGCGATATTTTCGACACTTCGACCAACCCGTTGTCTCACTGGCACGGCAACATCACACAACGAATATGTAGACTCAAATTTTTGCACTAAACTTGTTACTGCCTGTCTACTAGGGCAAGAATTACGACCGAAAATCGGAGTTAACGCTCTTAAAGTAGCGGTCACCGACTCCGAATTTCTGTAGTAAATTTTTATAATTTGCAGACGTTGTTCGTTCGTGTACTTTACCACGATGAAAATGTTAAGTTTACTGAATAAATTGACAGTGACAGTTCGATGATTAGTGAAAGGGTGCGTTCACAAATTGAATTCAAAGTTGTCAAGTCCCTATTGGAAAACCCCTTATATATCCGATATATGTTCATTTTGTAAGTGGTTTTAATGTGTCAAAATTATTAAATGAAACTTTGTTTGATTAGTTTATTATAAAAAAAAGTAAAATTAGTCTTTGAGATTAATAATCAGTCTACTTAATTCAACTAAATTATAATCATAATCTTTAGTGTTGGATCAGAGGTAATCATAATTTTTATTTATGTCAGTATAACAATTTAAAGGCGTGGGATCTGCCAAAATTCTAGTTTTGATACGATACAATTATTGAAATTCTCAAGTAGTTTTGAATTGCAGTAACTAAACTGGATCGCAAAAATTCCGGGTCGCTAATAAATGGCGTGATAGTTTCTTAAATACATAAGACTAATTTGCGAAACTATAGTATATTGTAGATGACTGATTAATATATATAAAAAAATGTGTAACACGTTCTGTACACTATATAACTTTAATTAAATACTAAAAAATAAGAAAATTTCGCTTCTAACTTATGACAACAAAAATACACTTCGCAGTAAATCTTAAAAAATAAAAGTTTTTTTTGTCAATTTAATATTTTGTATTTCCTCCACGAGCCCGTATCACTTCAATAAGACGATGTGGCATGCTGCAAACCAAATTTTTAATACGATTTTGGTCTATGTTTGCCCATTCTTCCACTAGCGCATTCTTTAACTCGTGTAAGGTAACGGGAGCAGGAGAGCGTTGTCTCACGCATCTCCCGAGCTCGTCCCATGCATGTTCTATGGGATTTAAGTCTGGGCTGCGAGCTGGCCACTCCATGCAGGTAATACCGACGTCTTGGATATACATATTGACCAAATGAGCAGTATGTGGTCGCGCATTATCGTGCATAAGAATGGAAATTGCACCCATATTCACTAAGAATGGACCAGCATGCTCATTTAAAATCTCTCCTACGTATCTGACAGCAGTCAGAGAACCGTTTTCTATGATCACTAACTCCGTGCGATCCTCTGAAGATATCCCAGCCCAAACCATTATTGATCCTCCACCGAATGGCACCTTTTATTCAAAACACGCTTGATGATACCGTTCTCCTGGCCGTCTAAATACTCTTCGTCTCCCGTCGTGCGTAAATAAACAAAATCTGGACTCATCGGAAAACATAACCTTGGACCAATCTTCATCTGTCCATCGGATGTGTTCTCGAGCAAACCGTAACCTGGCAACTCGATGTTCTCTGAGCAGTTTGAAGCCGTTTGCTGGTCTATAAGGCTTTATATCAGCTTCACGAAGACGTCGCAGAATCGTATTAGAGCTCACATTGTTGTGGTGAATTTCTTGAAGACTGTTTCGGACCTGAACAGCCGTGAAATGTCGATTTCTTAACATAGTGCTCACGATGAATCGGTCTTCTCGTGTAATTGTGCACCTTGGCCTGCCATTTCCCGGTCTCCTAATGTTCATGCCGGTCTCTTGAAATAGCTGGAGTACTCTTTGGACCGTTGATAAAGATACTCCTACTGTTCTAGCAGTGCTACGCTGACTTCTTCCTTCTTGTACCATGGTAATAATCCGTGTACATTCTTCAGGTGATAACGACATGATATTGCATTGAATACTCTGATCAATCCAAGGAACCATTTATAATGACAGCTCCGTTTGAAACAAAAGCAGAAAAAATATTCTTTTCCTAATTTTAAATTTTTCAAAAAAAGAGTATTTTTTTTAAAATCTGTAACTTGTACAAATGAAACCTCTTTAGAGATTTAGAACAAGCATTAGTAACCTCCTTACTACATATTATTTATTCGAGCGATCTAGGTATATAATTTATGGAGATATCACGGTTTTTATTAGCGACCCGGAATTTTTGCGATCCAGTGTATTTTGTATGGAGATATTTTACATGTATTACTGTGAAGTTTAATATTCTATAGGTTATTAGTGCATTATTATCAATAGACCTATTAATTATACTACCTGGACTAAAATGATGGGTCCACCGTTGCTATACAATAATGGTCTCAAATATGAAAATAGTTTTTCTAACCATATTTTTGTCTCCACCATGAAATCTGTAAAATTTAATAAACGTCTAATTATTGTCAATTTAATTAATCATGATTAAAACCCATAAGAGGTTTATTATAAAAATGTGTTTACATTACCTTTATCCGTAGTTCGTAGTCGAATTTTGGGGTACTTTGAAAGTAGCCAATACGGAAAGCCGCCCTAAAATAAAAAATAGTATTTACAAGTTTTGTAATCTTTCTAAACTTTATTTATAAGTAACGATCTAAGTAGTAGGTTACTTATTATTAAGAAGATTAGTCTTGGAATAATTTTGAAGTACAACGATCTATGTATATGTAGTTATCTATCGTATCGAAAAAATTGTGACAACCACGTAGGGTTTGAGAGTATCTTTATATTAAAACCTAATGGACAAAATCTGCTGCGTTAATCTCATGATCTGTTATAATGTTATTGGGATTTTTATTAAAAATATTTAATTCGGAAGATTTCAATGTACTTACTTATTGTCGATTTCATGAGTAAAACCTTTAATTAAAACCTTTATAACGGTCAAACTTGGAGGTAAATACCAATTGTAAAAATCGGCAAGTGTATGTGTCGGTGAGGTATTGAATTAGGATTCCAAAGATATTATGGAATAACAAATTAAATTTGTTATGTTTAATAAAATTTCTTTGTTTTAACTTTAAACCTACAATTCCTACTATCGATTTTAATTGATTCTTGTTGTTTATATTAAATATGTTGAATACCAAGTCTCTTTCAGCGCAAATATAGGGTCCTGGTCGCAGCAACACATAGAGACCTTCTTCAGCAGCCAGCCGTACAAACTGTGCAATGTCTCGGCTGCCTTCAAAGTTGTACTGACGCTCCTCTGTCTCATGAAAGCTCCATTCTACATAACTGAAAAAAATACATATACTTATCTAGTATTCAATACTGCACTTGGAGCGATCGGAACATAACGTAAAATTTAAAAGGATTTTTACCAGATTGCAACTTTTTATTTACTTATTTATAAAGTGTTACGATGACTAAATGACTTCAAGGCTAAACAGACATATTCATTGCCTCAATGAGACTAGTCTGTCTTCGTCACTCACAATTAGTAATAAAACTGAAGGGCACATTAGCAATTATGACTTATTAGAGGTTTTCATTTGTTTCATTCATTGTTTTAAGGCCATACATCGTTGTGAGTGCACAGTGCGTGAGGACGAAAAACTGTCTCATGTCCAGCAGAGGACGAAAAGAACGGTTACGATGACGGTGGATGTTTTCATAAGATGTTATTTTAACATATATTTAAATTGGTTTTCGTTTGAAGCAGTTTAGGAGACAGAGAGATGAGTCACTTTTCCAGGGACAAGTGTTTAGTTAAGCATACAAACGGAATCTCACGTAGAAACAGCGTTAAGTCCAGCTGCTTTTAGCTTGCGTAGACGATCTTGCCAGTAAACGTGCGGAAGCCGAAAGTAATGCAGCGACCCCGAAAGGATACGCAGCGTCCTTCCATCCAGCATAAAGTCATCACCTACGATGCTGATGTTGCGAACGGCCTGCATGTATTTACAATTTATTTATTATTTATTACAATAAATCTGTACATAGAACAAAAAATATCGGATGGAACCAACTGAAACACAATATCAATAAAATGTTATACAAAAACTATTTTCTAACACACCTCGTTTCTTTGTGTGTCCCACTTGTGATATTCTGTCGTTGACTATATTGTATTGTAATGAATCAACCGCGTGGAGTCGTTCCGTTTTAGAATAGTATTAGGCCATCTCTTCTCGTGGGTGTTAAGGCGACTAAGCGATTACAAATCTACTACCACAAGTCAAGACCTACATGGCTTGCGGTTCACACCTCTAAAAATGTGGACTCGCCAACCATCTCGGCCAGATGCGTGACGTTTTATGCCCATACATCCCTCACGCACAAGATGCATGAGAAAGTCCATGTCCAGCAGTGGACAATGAAAGGGTTGTTTACTGTTACGGTTTATCATATTGGCCATACGAATAGACAGAAGCAGTTAGTCGCACTACGAAAATATACGAATTAATAGTGAACAAACAATTGAAATAAGACGTTTTAATGCCTTTAAATCCTCTCGGGACTTCAATGGAGACTACCAGGGGTAATTTTGTTTTATTGCAATTGGGAAACAGACACATATGTTTTAATTTTTAAATATTAGTTTAACTAATTTAAACTAGATAAATCAATTATTAAATGATTATTGAATCTAGATAATTAATAATCAAATTCTATAACTGTAACTTGAGTATAATGCTTGCGATGGCATCACACCAATATAACTGCTATTCCAATGTACCAATAACTTCAATATACCAATAACTGCTATAGGTACATATGTATTGGTGAAACGTGTTTATTATGAAACGGATCCTACTAGCTAGAGCTACCTGCCAATTGTAATTTCATAAAAGCAATGTTTTAGGATATTTTTTTGTGCAGTACAAGTACCTGATTAGATTTTTGAGTGGTATTTTGTGAGGGGGGGTCTCACTAGCTACCTGCCTATTGTAATTTCAAAAATGCAATGTTTGAGGCCAGTTTTCTATGCAGTACTTACCTGATTAGATTTTTGAATGACAACCGGTTGTCGTCTATGTTCATTGTGGGCATTGCCGTTTACCACTGTTAGTCGATTCATTACTAAGCACGTGCATAATACTGATATAAAAACAACTTTAGATTCAAAGCGCATCGTTCCTGAAAAAATAAAATCATATTTTTAGAACTTTTTAATTAGGAGTGCATAATATGTATTATCCAAAAACGGCCTTTTTGGAAACTATTTTAAAGTCTCCAGGACTCTACTTAGACACCCGTGATTTGACTTAAACACGTGTAAACTGTATAAGTATATATCTAAGTAAATACAATGCTGGCTCTACACTCACGCCGTGAAGTCACGACGAGAAATAACGCTGTGAACCAACAGTACGCGTTGCGTGAACCGTCGTGCACCCAGAACACTCCTCTACACTTACAATTATTGTTAATCGTCGTATTCACGCATTTATTCGAAATGGACCAACTCTCGAATGTATGAAATCCTTTACTATTTTCATACATATCCCATAACCCGATATGGTTTTCATTCCAATTCTGGCTCTGAAATCTTCAAAAAGACATTTATTCGAACCCATGCATTTTGATTTTTGATGTTTAGCGGATATTTTGCATCTCATAAGTATAGCTACATTGTACATCAAGTATACATATTTACAGATAGGTAATATTTCAAAAACTTCAATTCTCACTACTCTAACTGTTACTCATTCTCGTGCCGCACTGAGGACGACGCGTGAATGAGGAGCACGTTCACGGTTTGCGCCCGCGAACTCTTTGTCGTGGACACAGCTTACCGACTCCGACTCTGAAAAAGCCGTGAACGCGTGTGAAGTCCGCGAATACCATCCATGCTCGCGTCCACAGCCTTTCGTGGGGCTTCACGGCGTGAGTGTAGAGCCGGCATAATAACTTAAATTTTTAGGTAGGTACCTACAAATTACAACGGCTTCCGATGTCACAATGAAGAAATTGCATGTATGTTCGTAGTTATATGTATTTAATCCATAATTAACTGGATTTCCTCAACTTATCACCCTACGCTTTATCTTACGTTATTGGATATTAATTATTTACACTACATGTGTTATAATAATAAACCATGTTTAAAGTCTTATGGCGTTTTCGAGGCCACTATTATTTTGTCCTCTAACAAGGACTTAATGATAAAATAATTTCTCTTCATCTCATTTTACGTTTATTTCTTGTTTGCTATACATAAGTTTTAGTCTATTTTAGAGGGCTAAAAATTGTAGGGACAATAAGTTGAAAATGCCATCAAAATCGGTTAAATATGTAATTGTCAATTCATCTTTTTGTTATTTTTTTTAGAGAAAAGTACATTCCACTTGATAGTAAGTGGATACTGTCGTTCATAGACATCCGCGATACATGTCAACATCAGTCCAGAGTATGAAACGTCGGCACGCCCCCAGATGCGCTGCCTACCTTTACAGATTAAGGAATGGATTGGGACAAAGAGTTGGGAAAATGAGGAGGGATAGGATAGGATGGGATGGGAATGGGCTCTGGCATATCTCACTCACTACCGAAACCAGTACGTACATTGGGGAAATACGATAAAGTAGTGAATGCAGTACATTTCAAGGTAGTCTTCCGTGAGAGAGGGGTAACGTGGCCAGTCGAGTGCGCCCAGCGGCTGTGGGAATGCACCTGTACTCTCCCCCTACAATAAACGATTTCCTAATGATTCAAATATTCCTACTTAGGGTCCATGTGATCTGTGTTAGGAACTAGGTGTAAGGATAAGTTTCTGTTATTATTTCTTCTCCTTTCAATAATTCTGGTTGTGTTTTATGACACGACACAACAATATACAGCCACGGCTTACCAATGACCAATAACTTACCAGGAACGTATATCGCTTTAGTATCTGGTAAGATCCAAAATCTCCTGAATATTGAATACATAGATGTGATAATAAGTAAATAGTGAATGGAGAGTATGACCAAGAAGCTCAGTCTGCCGCAATGCAAATTTAAAGGATTTAAAGGATGCAACCACATTGCTACGTAAGCACCGCACCTCCTTTTATAGAGAAAGAAGTTGGTAGACGCGCAGACCTGATGGTACGTGGACCTTCTCTCTAAATGGGTGCCTGGGTGACATTCATAGCAGACATAGCAGACATTCTTGTCAAAAAAATAAGTTCAAGTAGTGCGTCATTGATTGCACGCACAGTGCCCAAAAAACTTGCACTTAAAAACTTGCACAAAAAGTAAGTACATAATTAATGAGACAAGAGAAACGATATGTAGGTACAGCCGTTGCTGAACAAACAATGTTCAGCAACGGTTGGAGGAAAAAAAAAAATTGATTCTTAATAGACATAAATAAGGAATATGGAAAAAGTTATTTAGTGTTTATTTTTAAATTGTACATGTTGACGAGGTGATCTGTGTTATATTGTGTTCTTTATATTATCAGTTTCGTATACCGCTATGTGAATACGACGATGATTTATGAAAATTATAATTTATCGATTAAAAATTGAGTACTGATTCGGTTTCTGTACGATGCTATTCCTACGGGAAACATGAAATATACCTACTTATTACATACATCACATTATTAGGCATTTTTACATATTATACATCAAAGTTTTTTAATCTACATGTAATAAAGTATGCAGTTTTTGTAGCATATACATATAATAACTACAATACTTTCAAACTTATTGATAAGCAGACCTATTTAATTACATTTTGACTTTATAATTTCGTAACAATGTTGGTTTTCCTCTATGTTACACAGGTCACTGGCTTAAATGTAGCATCATAGTAAGTTCAAATTTCTTATCTAAAAGTAACTAACATTGTTTTATCCGCGATACGCGGAGTCAAAAGTTGAAAATGAAATTAAAAGTTCTGACCTTGTAACCTCCTGTTCACCTACTCTCGATATTCCTGGGGGCCCCCGGAAGTGCTGAACAGGGATGCGCTTAATAGCGCTCTTGCAAGGTCGTCGTTACACTGCACTGGTTACTGTCTGTTATACCGACTATGTACACTCGCGAACGCCAAGGTCTCCCAAAAATGTGCAGCCTACTTGCACAACAATAGATTGCGATCGTACCGCATAAGGATCAATGGCCGACTCGTACGGCGAAGGGTCAAAGGCTAACTAACTAACGGGCGACCCGCGCCCGCGCAGCACGTGAATTCACCCCTCACCTCGCAGCCCCCGAACAATACCGAACAAACCCCCGTCCCATGCAGAAGAAGTCTGCATGCTACTCCACTGGCAGGCGAGAGAGAGAGGTGACCGCTCTTTTCAGGATTGAGCCACCCACTAGGACCTCCGCAACCCGGGGTATTCCATCCACTCCGCGAAACAAATTAACAATGCGGCCCCGGCGCCAAAACAACGGCGGCAAATTAGCATCCTTGATTAAAACGAGGTCACCGATGCCTGGTGGGTGGGTCTTATCAGTCCATTTAACGCGCTGTTGCAAAATGTGCAAATACTCCAGAGACCAACGTTTCCAGAAACTCTGGGACAATTGTTGCAACAATTCAAAGTGCGACAAACGATTAGAAGCTACCCCTGTAAATGGGTACTCCGGCAGGGCGTTAAGTGGCTGTCCTATCAAGAAATGACCTGGAGTTAGAGCCTCCAAGTCGTTAGGATCTGACGAGAGCGGACACAAAGGGCGCGAGTTGAGGACGGCCTCAATTTTACAAAATACCGTTACTAGTTCCTCAAACGTTAATACCGTTTCTCCGATAACGCGCCTTAGGTGAGTTTTGGCTGATTTCACGGCTGCCTCAAAAATACCTCCCCAATGGGGGCAGCTAGGAGGACTAAACTGCCAGGTGATGCCCCGGCAAGATAGGGACATTCCAAGATCTACCTGGTTAGCATCTAAAAACTTATATAAATCCTTAAGGTAGTGGTCAGTACCCCGATAGTTGGTTCCGCAATCAGATCGAATTAACGCTGGAAGTCCGCGCCGGCTAACAAATCTACTAAATGTGGCAACAAATGCCTCTGTACTAAGAGCGGAAACTACTTCCAGGTGAACAGCCTTGGTTGACAGACACACAAAGACGCACAAATACGCTTTCTCTATCTTCGCTTTTCGAAGTCGCGACGTCTTGACCATGAACGGCCCGGCAAAATCGGTGCCAACTCCGGCAAAGGGTCTGGTTCCCGTGACTCGATCTGCAGGCAAATTTCCCATCATGGGCTGCATCGTCGCTGCCTTCAATCGATAGCAAGGCAAACAACGGAAAATTATGCCACGGATGGTACGTCTGGCTGACAAAATCCAAAATTCACGCTGCAAGATGGCTAACAATGCATTGCAGCCAGCGTGAGAATTTGCAATATGTCGGTGAGTCACCAACAAATGCACTAAGGGCCCACCTTTGGGCAACAACAATGGGTGACGAACCCCAAAAGGCAAATTGGCGTGACACAATCTACCACCAACACGGAGATATCCCTCAGCGTCGATAAAGGGGTTGAGCCTTGCAACGGCTCCTTTGAGTTTAGGTCTGCCACTCTGGAGCGTCTCAAGTTCTAAGGCGAAATGTTTAGTCTGCACAACGCGAATCCAATGCAGAAGGACCATTTGGCGTTCTTCTGGCGTGAGAACAGGAGACAGCCGCTTTTCCTCCGGATGCCGAGCGTTATGAACGAAACGCTTTATCCAGGCAGTCACGCCAAGTAATTTGGACAAGGAACTGTAGCGATCGAGCAGAAAATCAATGCCCTTGAGGGGCTCAGTCAGGACACTCGATGTGAGCCAACCAATGGGGGGAGGAGTTACCAAGCACTGGTAACGTGGCCAATCAACTTCAGAATGTAACAACCACTGGGGCCCCCACCACAAATGGTGGTGAACCAGATCCGGCGCGTCTAAGCCGCGAGAAGCACAATCAGCCGGATTCAATTCCCCTGGGACATGTCTCCAAATTAAAACCGTCTCTGAATCTTGGATCTGTGATACTCGATTAGCTACAAAGGTTTCTAACGTGTGCACCGAAGTTTTCAGCCAACACAGAACGATCTGACTGTCAGTCCAGGCGAAAACTGTTCCAATGTCTACACTACGCCCGAGCGTAGAGCACACGTGATTTAATAAGCGGGCAAGAAGCGCCGCACCACATAATTCTAACTTCGGAATTGTATGTCGAGTCCGTATAGGAGCAACCTTGCTCTTCGACATAACTAAGTGAATTTTTGTCTCCCCAGTGGTACTTACAGTACGTAAGTACAGCACGGCCGCATATCCACGCTCGGATGCATCACAAAATCCGTGGAGGGACACTGAGCATTTCCCAACAGGAAGGAAGCATCTAGGTATTGCAACCTGATTGATAGCCGGGACGGATGAGAAATACGATTCCCAATCGTGTATCAACTCTCCCGAGAGAGGCTCGTCCCACGAGAGTCCCGCAGTCCAAAGCCTTTGCAGAAAACACTTGGCCTTAAATATAACCGGACTGATCCAACCGTTCGGATCAAAAGTCCTGGCTACCGTAGACAGAACTGATCTCTTAGTCCATACCTTAGAGGAGGTTAATTCGACTCTGTAGGTAAACTCATCGTGGACTGGCATGTACTGCACTCCAAGGAGGGCTATCAAATTCAAGCTATCCGCATTCTCAAAGAGATGAGGGTCTTGTTGGTGGTCCTCCGGCAAACCGGAAAGGAGATCCGGTGAGTTGGATAACCATTTTCGCAACTCATAGCCACTAGTTCCCAGAAGCCCTATCAATTCATCTCTCAAGGCCCGAGCCTCTTCGAGACTAGATGCTCCGGTACAAATGTCATCAACATAAGCATCCGTCTCCAAAACAGAGGCTGCGCGGGGAAAATACAAACGCTCGCGCTCCGCAAGCTCCAACAATGAGCGAATCGCAACAAACGGGCGATCAAACGGCCCGAGCGAAGGCGACCAGTATTATTCTGGTAGAACAGCTCGCATTCCATTTGCTCTGGGTCAACCCGAGAAGCTGTAGGGGGCTCTTCCACTTCCCAAAATCTCTGAACCGCATCAGAGAGAACTGAACCTACAGCTACATCATCAAACTCTTGGGAATTGGCAGTTGTTGACACTGGGCCCATTATTACAAACCCGAATGAAGTCGGCACAGCGACTAATCCGTCACGCTGTAAAAGCCGCTTAGGTCCACACAACAATCTTCCAAGGACATCCGCTCCAATCAGGAGATCAATCGGGCCTGGGGTGTGGAAGTCAGGGTCTGCTAAGTCCAAGCCTGACACTACACTCAACACAGCAGACGGTAATTCTTGCTGTGGCAAATCACCAATCATCTCTTCCAACACAATTGCCGACGCCTCAATCTCCGGGTGAGACGAGGTGACAGGTGTACAATTAAATTTTGTGTGACCGATCACACGCACCTGCACCTTACCGATACCTCGCACATTGTAGGTACCGGTGTGAACGCGTAAGCCTAACTTTCTCGCCAAACAAGATGACACAATGCAGCCTTGGGCCCCCGAATCTAATAGAGCACGAATCCTCATGTGTCCCTTGGGTCCGATAGGGTACTATAGCCGAAATAGTTGGCATGAGTACGTAAATCGACTGAATGGCTGCAGTTGGCGAGTGGGCAGGTAATTCCTATAACTGGGGCCAATTGACCCCGGAGCGCTCCACGTGCGCTAACGGGTCCCAGTTATGGTATGCTGGACGGCGATCCACCTGAGTCCGCTCAGGGGTAGTGTTGCCCTGCGAGCGTTGGGAATGCGGCTGACGTCGCTCCAAGCGCGGTCGTTCCGCTAAAGGGGTATAATTGGTAGGAGCACTGCTCCTTTGAGGCGGCAAAGATCTCCCGGCAATCACAGCATAATCGTGGCGGCCGCCATCATCAACTCTTCGAGGGGGAGTTAGCCGGCCCCCGCCCCTAGGGGAAGTGGAGCCCCCGCCCGTACGGGGAGAACGACGGCCTTCAAACCGAGGAGGAGTCCGTGATCCTATTCTGAGTGCAACCACCCTGCCGCGATTAGCCTCCCCGCCATGACCGTCACGACCATCCCTATGGTCGATGCCATTCCGATTGGCACATAGCAGGGGGTGATGTCGGCCCAAACAATGCTGACATGAATGCGATCTAGCAGGGCACTGCTGAATTAAATGCTCTCCCAAACAACCATAGCACCAGCGGCGCTGAAATGCTATGTTCCGCCTACCTCGGACCGCCAGACCCTCAAACCTTCTACACGAGACCACCTTGTGGCCCTCCGCCTTGCAATATAGGCATCTTGGTGAGGTGCTGCCAGTGGCGACAGCATACCGTTGTCTGGGGATCCGAACATTCCGCTTAGACAATTCCCGTCTAGGGGGCGCTTGGGAAGTGGACGGGATGGGCGCATCCGAATTATCCGCCAACCTACATTCGTCCTCTAAGAATTTTAGCAAATCTACGAATTTGGGCAAATATGTTGCGCTATCACCACCGTATTTATATTCAAATCGGGCCCTTAGCTCCTGAGATAGCTTACCCAACACAATGTGGACTAAAAGAAATGACCAACTATCCACTGGCAACTCAAGTTTACCTAAGGTATTCACCGCCCCCAATAACGGGTTTAACAATTCTAATCTTAATGAAGAAACCCGGGTGACCTTAGGTAGTGCCAGGATTAGTGCCACATGTGTGTCCGCCAAACGTCTCACGTTCTGATAACGTCGGAACAACAGCGTACGTGCCGTGATATAATTTTCATTGTTAACATCCAAATGTTGGATAAGACTGCTGGGTTCTCCCCGAAGAATCGAACGTAGATACGCCATCTTTTGGCTATGAGTTAGATCCTCCCTGGAGTCTACCAAACTATCGAACAGATTTACAAATCCGATCCACTGTTCGAGCCTTCCATCAAAATGTGGGAGATCCAAATTGGGAAGCCTGCTCAACAACGCCGGAGGGGTTGCCTTCCCCTGCCCAGAATCCGACGGCAGACCTCCAGTCTCCTCCGAAAGGGAGACTGCCCTTTCAGTGATGGAATCAGCTAACTCATAGCACTGATTCACATCGGCCTCGATCCTATCCACAACCTCAGAGCCAAGATCCGGCGAAAGCTCGGTAAATTTCGCGTAATGTTGGCCCAACTTATCCAACCGTGCCGGTAAATCCTGATACCTTTTTATTAAGGCACCATGACGATCGGGTCTGTCAATCAGACTAGCGGCCGAAGCCAACCATCGGAGTATCGCCTTTATGTTTCCACTAATGGACAATGCTGACATGGTTGTCACTAAATGTAACAACAAGTGTACAAACAAACAAATAAAATTAATATACAGTATTCAGTTTAAGGATAGTGGCCTAACAAACAAACAGGCCACACCTACAAAGCAACAATAAATGATACAAAACAATAATCCAATATGTAATAGATCCCTGTTACCATATACGTAACTTACAACTTGTTATAAAAAGTAACCACTGCGAGAAATGTTAATATAAACAAACAAAATTCCATTCCAAGTTAGTAAGTGCTCAATACCTATCCGTCGCAGGTAACCGAAACAAAACCGAGTCACTAAAAAAAGGAATGTTAAGATTAAAAACACTTGACAACGGGTAGACCTTGGGATACGTTGCTATTAACAAAGAACTTTTTTAACTAATGTTTACGTTTCACAATATAAGGTCCATATGCACAACCACGCTCTGCTACCAATGTTTTATCCGCGATACGCGGAGTCAAAAGTTGAAAATGAAATTAAAAGTTCTGACCTTGTAACCTCCTGTTCACCTACTCTCGATATTCCTGGGGGCCCCCGGAAGTGCTGAACAGGGATGCGCTTAATAGCGCTCTTGCAAGGTCGTCGTTACACTGCACTGGTTACTGTCTGTTATACCGACTATGTACACTCGCGAACGCCAAGGTCTCCCAAAAATGTGCAGCCTACTTGCACAACAATAGATTGCGATCGTACCGCATAAGGATCAATGGCCGACTCGTACGGCGAAGGGTCAAAGGCTAACTAACTAACGGGCGACCCGCGCCCGCGCAGCACGTGAATTCACCCCTCACCTCGCAGCCCCCGAACAATACCGAACAAACATGTTAGCAATCATCATTTACTAGCCAATAAAATAAATAATATCTGCCGTCTATGTTGAAGTATCTAAGAATACAATTAATTGTTAAAATTATTTCATCAAAATATGTTACAGCATATACTTAGAGTCATTTCTGTAATTGTAATTGGTTGTAACTTTTATTCATTTTAATTTTATATTAGAAGCTAGTCTCACCGGTTGGACGACAATGAAACGCGTGCCGCGAGCTAGACGTTGAACTGGCAGTGAACTCTCTTGGCCCCGACTTGACAATCACAACGCGACCGGCCACTGTACACGATGTAGTCTCTACGAACGAATCAAGAAACACGACCTCTCGCTTTGCCACTCTCTCTGATACTCGCCTCGTCTTATAATTGAATACTCGTGGATGATTTTAGTTCTATGATAACCGACCGAATGGATGTACGCAAGGTAATGTACCTATAACTAATCAACTTAAATAAATAGTTAGTGCCTATTTATACGGCGACGTACTAGTATCCGTACCTACTTACTAAACTGTTTACCTAATTGGTTGTTGTGCAGGGATTCGATATTAGTTTAGACTTAGTTTTGCAAATCTGAGTTTTGCACAAAGCAAAGAGACAAATGGTAGACTTTGAATTAATCAGGAGACTTGAAACTTTCAGATTGGTTGTATCGTTTTAACCACAATCCCGTGGGAATGTTTTAGATAACTACCATAAGTTTTACTTTTCAAAGATTGCCCAATAAACATTTGGCAAATTGTGGTGTACTGCATGGGCTAGCCACAGTGGGGCAGGTTGAACCTGGCATAGGGAAGACTTTGTACATTACACTACCTCTATTTAAATTATAAGAAAATTATTTACTTTTGCCCTACCCTGGATAAAATCCTGTCTTAAAGGGTATTGGTATACCCTTTAAGACGAGAGCCTCTCAATTTATATGAAATCAAAATGGATATATCGCCTATGAATACCTATTTACATATTGTGATTCTCTTTATGCTTGCGTACAGCTAACATCACTTAGCGGGTCTATAAAAATAATATTCTAACAATACATGATGCAGGTTGATTAACAATTAACACTTCAGAGATTAAGGTCACAGCGATTTATTCGTGTCGCATGGGTAGGTTTCCTTCCGTATTTACATTAAGTTACCTACATTAATGTTTTAATGGCATATTAACACAGTTTTGTGTTTTATATACATAGTAGAGAAAACGTTTCGATCTTATTAATCTTTATAGAAAAAATGATATTTTAACAAATATAAATAGATGAAACAAACGCTTTCAACCGTGCAACTCACAGTAGCTACTTGTAATCGCAAACGATATAATTAGTGTATAGTGCATACCTATATCCCTTTTATTTTTCTCTATCCTAAGGTTGCCTGGAAGAGATCGCCTTAGCGATAAGGTCGCCTATTGTATTCTGTTATTTATTGTTTGTGCACATGTAATAACCAATTGTATACAATAAAGAGTATTTATTACTATTATTATTAACCTAATAATCCTCGTCCACTTACCTATAGAAGCCACCTTTCTTATCTTATGTGTGGGCAGAGACACTAGCAAAAACTAAAACTGAGTGAATACTTAGTCCTACAAATTCCCAGAAACTCACAAAGTTCCAGGGGTATCTATTCGGGACTCATTTTTGAAGATGTGACTTCAAATCCTCGACCCATATCACTGAGTCTCTACTTAATAAATACGGATTTTTAAAATTATCATTAACTCTGCGGTGAAGGAAATATCGTTGAGAAACTGATATGCTTGAATAAAAAATCTGGAACATGTTTGTCCATCTGTCTGCACCAGGTCTGCATGGTAGACGAAACCGAAACATCATAGCGATGTGTTTTAAGGGGGGGGGGGGGGGGGGGGGGGTTTACCCTGAAATGGGACATTACCCTGGAAATGAATAAGTAAAACAGTATCTACGAGTAACGTACATGTGAAGCTCACCGGTATCACCTGTGCCTAAGGCACTCAAAAAGCAGAGTCAAAGAGTCTTATCAGAAAGCTCTTTACATTCTTTTATGAGTAGGTATTCTCTAATATTTATAATTGTGTAACTACATATATTTCCATTTTTGTTATATACTTACTTAAGTAGGTAATAAAATTTTATTTTAGACTTCATTTATATCGGTATGTAAGTATAAATACACCTACAGTAGGTGTCTACTGAGAATTTTATTTGTCAGTAAGTACATAAATAAAATAATTTGAAAATCGTAAATTCTTTAATGATAATTGTTATTTTATTATGCAACGAAAAAGATATTCCATTAAAATAAAATTCACACGATTGTTATACATTTATTTAAGGTCCTTTGAACTATTTCAAAATAAAATTATATAATACGAGTATAGCTTAATCTTGAATTACGATTTTCTAATGTAAAATTTCGTTGTTTTAAGATTATGTTTAAATAGGAACACGCTCTATCAGCTGGTTTTTATGATACAGCTATAGGTAATAAATATGTTATTTTTTTAAGATAGCACTAAAGTTTTTTTTTTTATAGAAAGAAGGTCTGTCTGTCACCTTCTTCTATAAACAGACAAACAGACAGTGAACTGACAGAAAATGGATACTGTGATCGAAGGACATCCTCGACGCATATCAGCATTAATCTCAAATGAGAATGACAAACATAGGCACGCTTCCGAATACGCTGTCCACGGGGGGAAAACGTTGGGAAAATGAAAAGGATGGGATGGGAATGCACTCTGGTATATCTCACTTTCAATCGTAATTCGTACCATACATACATTG
This sequence comes from Sesia bembeciformis, assembly GCA_943735995.1. Lineage (NCBI taxonomy): Eukaryota > Metazoa > Arthropoda > Insecta > Lepidoptera > Sesiidae > Sesia > Sesia bembeciformis. The sequence continues at coordinate 10,388,236 of OX031028.1, forward strand.
AGGAATAGGGTAAAGCAGGAAATGCATTGCATTTTACGGTAGTCTTTTTTTAGAGAGAAATAACTTGGCCAGTCGAGTGCGCGTGGGATTGCAGCGTGTGCTCTCTCTCTCTCTCCCCCAAACTAAGTCCAATCCTACTAATTCTCAATAACTTGGAAACTAGAACCGACAATATGGTCCCTTTTCTCAGAGTCCATTACAAGTATATCACGATAACACAATAATTGTAAAGAAAATGTTCCTAACATATCTAGTCATAAAGAAAATGTAAAATGAACACTAATTACAATTATTACAGCACCCGGTGAAACTTGCATGTGACATGTATGCTATTGAGAAAAAACGTATTGAACAGGACTATTCTGTTACAAGTACTCGTAAGAGTATTAATTATATAATATAGTAAATAATTGGTTGGAGTATATCAATGAATTTTTATAATACCCATAAAAAATACTTTATGATATCCGGTTGTTATTAACAACTTCACCCATCGCTCAACGAGGTTTTCGATGCCTCTGCGGTAAAGAATTTTAGGCCTCGACAAAAAGAATTCATCTAACCAAGTCCTCAATTCGTGCCGCATCAATCTCAACTGGGCGTCGCGTCGTGAGCGTTTCTTGAGATGAAATTTACTGTCCTTGAAGTGCCTATAACCATTATTGGCCCGTCCTTACAGACATTGCATCCTCGCCGTACACAACGCAAATGTCACTTTCGCAAATGAGCTTTGGCGGCCTTAGCACCTTGATTAAACGCGAAAAGATGTTGATAATTCTCATTATTGTCGATTTGACACTATATTTAAAGGTGGAAATCTAAAAAAATACACTATCTTGTAGAACAAATAAATCGCATTCTAATGACATAAAGTTAAACGAAATTGTTTCGGCGGGAATTTTAAATTTAAAATAAAAAAATAACTGCAATATCTTATGCACCAATGTAATTTCATTATTATACGTCCCAAAATTCGTGATAAAATAGGCATACACTTCGTACTATTTTATTTTAGTACAACAAAAAGCGCTTATACCTTGTAAATAAAGCTTTTCACAACAAATGGAACCTTCTTCTGGACTGATTTAAGTGGACTCACTCCGTACAAGAAAACGGGAAACTGCTTTGAGAGTAGAAAGGAGAGGAATCAACTCTAATAAATTGATAGTTTTTACCAGCTCATCCGTTCAACAACGTGACTACCGAACAACAAGTTCTTCATTTAATCAGATTCTCATTCTAGGAAAGAGGTTGGATTGTATTATGGGAAATAACACAATGCATTAACTCAATTCAAACAACAGGCATTAGGCATTAGTCTATATCTATACATATAATACAATTGTAACAGGCCGATGTCTGTACATTATAGATATTGAAAAAAAACTAATATTTGGGGGGTGGGGGTCTTTATTAGAGCAACAGAAGCCAAAACAACAGTTTTTAGAAATTTTGTCTGTCTGTCTGTCTGTATGTTTGTACACACATCACGCAAAAACTACTGCATGGAATTGAATGCAGTTTTCACCGATGTATTGCTAGAGGTCTAACTTAAAATATAGGCTCCATTTTACCGCAGGAAAATATCTTATTCCGATTGTTTTAAATTTAATAAACCGAAGCGAAGTGAGGGCGGGTCGCTAGTCTATAATAAAGAGGTAAAATTGTGTGTTTGTAGGTATGTTGGAGGTAATCTCTGGAATTACTGAACAAATTTCAAAAATTATTTTACAAATAGGAAGCTACATTATCCGTGTCTAATATAGGCTATATTTTATTTAGAAATTTTGAAAAAATAAGAACTTATAAACCCAAACGAAGCGAGGGCGGGTCGCTAGTATCTAATATTTTTAACGAAAGCATAAATAACAATATATGTAACCGAAAATTAAAAATAATAATCAAAGGTAATAAACAAGCGGTTATTTATTTTGTTTTACCCTAATCAAGTTTCTATCTTGATTTTCAATTAATCAAAATTTTTCGCAGTTTCATTGTCAATTAATCAAAATGCAAATGTGCCTTTTTTCTAAGGAGGGCAGAATACACCGCCTAGTTTGCGCTAGTCTAGCCGGCAAGCGAACCATGCAATGGACTACATTTTCACACATCGACATTGTAATAAAGCCGATGTTACTGTGTGAGCGAGTATGCGTCAATAAAGAATATGCATACTAAAACGGTGGTGTCGAGGCGCCGTCCTCGTGCCGTGCCTTGCATCAAATGGAATTAGAGGAATTAGACGCATGAAAAACTGACAATAGAATATTGAAAAAAAATCAGTTTTTGAAGCCACAGCCCACACAATTTGGAGTGGATTAATGTACGCAGTTATTTATTTCGAGCTAGCTTCTACGCGCTATCTCGCGTGGTCTAATCAGCTGTAAATGATTTTTAACACCCGTAAAATGGATACATGATCGTACATGATGGATTTTAATGATGCAAATCTGTCCAGTAGTTTATGAATAATTCTATTAAAAGCTATTTTTTTTATTTTCCTCTATAACTCAACTTCCTTGTGTCATATGAAGGTGACACATATACCAGTTTTCCTTCTGGATACTTAGCTATACATTAGTGAAAACCCGATGAAAATCCGTTCAGTAGTTTATACGTGATGCTCAAAGAAAGACAAAGAGACATACAGACAAACATAAAGTCAAAAAATTTAAAAACCACTGTATCTAGTTCTTTAGCTTTTAAAGATAACCCCCAATTTTATTTTATTTAAATTAAGTCAATGTACAGTCTCGACCCCCTTTACTGTTTTATTATATGCATAAATTACTAACTTGCAGTTATTTATTATTATTTATTGATTACGATCGATTAGACTAGTTGGTCGTGACCCTACTTGCTGTGCAAATGGTGCCGCGTTCGATACCCGGTAGGATTGATTTGTTTAAAAACAAATTTATTTTGTTCGCGTCTGCATGGTGTGTCCGTCTTTGTATTTGTTTCTGGATCCACGACCGCTGGCTTTGGGATGATGGATCTAGATAGGTACATAACGGTGATGACTCCTGCTCCTAATTTTCAGATTTACATTCAAACTACTGAACCAATTTGGTTAAACTGTGGCCTATAACCTTCTGAGAAAAGTTCTGTACACGATAGTAAAAACCACAACAAAATCGACACAGACAGTTTATCTTTAAATAGAGATAAAGTTTAAAGTATCATTTTATGTGATAAACTGTAGCTGGTCCATATTCATTGGAAAGGCAATAGAAATATCAGGTCACTTATTTAATGATAAGTGGCTTACCGTTCCTACGCACAAGACTCTCATTTAAATATCGAAGATATAGTTCCCGGAAACTTATAGTTATCTTGTAGTTATCTAAATGACTTCTATGTGACAATATTACATCTGGGTATTAATTTTGCTCAGGTACCGTTATTAATCAACCAAAACAATAGTTACAATATAGAGGGTGTACTCAGGATTAAATAAGATGCCAGCTACGAATAAATAATTGCTTAACTTGTATATCAACCAAGTTAACTATAAGCAGCAGATTACAGCTATAAGTTAGAGAGCCGGGTTTCATTGCAACAGGCGGCGGGTTGACCTAGTGGTGACGGGCACCTCGAAAGCGACGTCGTCGCATAATGACAGTGGCAGCTGGGCAGACTCGGGCTGCGACACTTTTCTGCAGTACAGTGCGCGAGCACCTCGCCATGCGCACACGTTCGCCACATGGCGCGTCGCCTGGCGCTGCTTGTGCTGCTGGCGTGCGCGATCGCCGCACACCACTCCTCACGCCAGTCATCCGACGTGTCCTACTCGGAACCCCTAGACCCGTTCTCCCTTTGGGACGAATACCAGGAGTCCCTCGAAACTACTCCACGGCCACGATCACGCATAACCAAACCTAGTGCCAAAGTGATTTTGAGGGGCAACGGCTCCAAAGTGAATGCAACTGTGAAAAACACTAAAGGTGAAAATAAAAAAAAAGTTATAAAATCAACTACTATTAATATAGAAAGTCATACGAACTTTATAGTGACAAAACGACCGCCAGTGGTAATTGGGACTCCTAATCCTATGGCCTTTAAGCGTCCACACAAACCTGTTTTGGATGTTGGAGAACAGTATTTGTATTTAGATGTTCCTAACATGGAACAGATGACCAGGAAACCGAGCTCACGGCGGCCATCAACTCGTCGTCCTTCTACGACGCGCCGTACGACGACGACACGTCGTCGTACGACTATAAGACGTAAACAGCCACCATCTACAACGACGCGTCGTTCAATAACACGCAAAACTAAAACAACGAAAGCACCTCGGACAAAGAAACCGACTTGTCCTCCAAAAAGATCTGGATGGTTATCTACATTTTTTCAGGATAGCAAACTGAAAAAGACTCCTAAGAAACCCGTTAAAACAGGTTGGTTTTTAGGTAGGTTCAATATTATTTTATGATAATTTGCTGTCTGTTGACTGCAGTGTTTATTCTAAGGTTGGTGTGATTAATACATTTCCACTGAATGACGCAGTATTGGCGATAGATATATATTATTCATTCGCAAAATAAAAAAACAAAAGCTATAATCTTTTTTGTACCTAAATGTTGATATGAATATTTTTTTTTGTGCTTTGTTGCAATATTACCCAATCTCTTACATCTTTCCCAAGCAAAAGATATTTTACCATGAAGTTATTTTATTGAACTCATAGGTAAATGTTCATTATATTATGTGGAATACAACTCTAATTGCAAGTAAACAACCTAATAAGGCCTAACTACTGAACTCGTTTACAAGTAATGAATGAAAGCACCGTAGCCGTGACCATAACAGTGACACACAGACTGACTGCATTACAAGTTTACTAGGTACTCCTACGATGTGACCTGCATCGTTTCACTAGTCTTTAAATAATTAGATTGATTATAAACAATTTGTATTACGTATTAGAAAGAGGATCTGAACCAAGGATAATGAATACACCTGGCCATCTAAGTACATATAGTATACAAAACATTTGTGATTTTTTTTTTAATTTGTTAATTTTCCGAACTTAAGACTTGCTGCAGTCACTTAAACATCCAGAACTTGAAAGGTGAACTGTTGTTAACTTTGATTAGATAAAAGTGTAAGTGAAACATGTATCACTAAAGCATGAGTTAGGACAGTTTAAATAAACTGCATATCAAATTCTAGATTTGTGTCATACTTTAAAATGTATAAAAGTAGTGAATGGCATTACTTAATTATAAAATAGCGGACAGACATTAGTAATGTCATATTACGCTATTACACGGTTATCTATGTCATATTTTGTGGTAGTTCATACTTACATACTCGTAAGTATTGAATGTTAGTGTTAGAAAAAATATTTATTTATTTATTTAATCGTTATTGCACAGACACAACGTACAAAAGGTATCTGTAACATACGTGCCGTGCCTTATGGCATTCTCTATCGGTCAACCTGTTAGTAAATAGAGAATCAAATCAAAAGCAGTGCATCATAATGTCAATTTTCCAATCATCATTATGGAAATGGAAAACAAATTATAATAAATAAATAAAAATATAGATATAATATACAGTACATATGTGCCTGTATTCATATTAAATACCTATGTTTGTTCCCTTTAAATGCGCGTTTAAAAGTTCGCGTTTCAGCCGTTAGTGGGGAAGTTTATTGCGAAATATTTTATTTATTCTTAAAAGACATTCGATCACTACAAAATTTGGTAATATTCTTAATAACCGTAAAAACCGTAACCAGCCTTTTTATCGTCCTCTGCTGCACATGCACATTGTCTTGTGCATGATGAATGTATGGCCTTAAAACAGTACGTACACTGGCCAAGCGGATTGGAGAATCCGTTCTTTTAGAAGTGGCTTACTTCCTCAGGACTTGTGGTAGCAGTTCAGTAATTGAAAGTAAATAATCCTATAAGAATAATTAGTAGGTACTTATAATAAATACTCTTAGTACTCATTTTTATTAACAATATATACAGAATGTATCCGAACCTTTCCCATAACCTAAAACCATGGACACTGTTCATGATTCTAAGTTCATTGACATGATGATTTACATATTTTTGAAAAAGTTATATAAATAATATATAAACTCGTACTTGTTGAGTTTTTAACATATTTTTCATACAAATTTGCGAAATACAAAGCTCATTTAATTAATATTTTCACAAAAAAGTACGTAACATTGTATGTCAATTATCTTAGAATCATGAGCAGAATCCACGTTTCCAGGTTTCGAGAAAGTTCGGTTACAGCATGTGTATCCATTCACAGACGTGTAATATTTATATACATTGATTTATTGTAGAAAACCATCATTCTTTAAACGTGGTTTATAGTTCATAGTTGTTTAGTACATCCGAAATTATATAGCATGGAGCTATATGAGCTATACTCATGGATAACTATACTCAGGTTAGCTACACTCAGCTAACCTGGAAACGTGGATTCTGCTCATGATTCTAAGATAATTGACATACAATGTTACGTACTTTTACGTACTCTATCTATATATAGCGAGCCTGAACAATGCGTGGGCTGCCTTTATTTGACGCAGTATTGCCTATAGATTGTGATATCACTTCCATAAAGAAATTAACGATACTGTAATTGCCGATATATTTTTTTTTGTCTGGAACTCCCTAAATAATTTCTGGCCGAAGATGGTTGAAATTTGTAAGTACATATTTAATACCAAATGCTTGAGACCACCCACTAGATATAAACATTAGATCCTGTACGGCAATTGACGAACCCTTCCGACCCCTCTGAGCAGCACTGGTTTCAGCTGCGCTGTACTACATTCATCGGCAAGAATTTAATAAGGTTAGGTTAGGCAGATTAGTCAATTTTTTAGCGTAGATTTTTTATTACCTAAGTAATAACACTTTTTGCTTTATAATCTCTAAGAATTACTTTCCTTTGGCACTCTCCATTAGAAATCTTTGGTTGATTCTATTGACTATTGAATTGATTGTATTTATTTTCTACAATATTCTTTCCACGACAGCCCTGAGGACGCTCGGAATGTTTTTATGGCAGCTGTTGAGGACCTCGCTAAAGAAGAGTATCGCCAGTGCTTTATATCTTGGTTTAGACGAATAAGTCACTGTATAGAGACTAGGTAATGGAGAGTATTTTGAGAAGTTGTAATAAAAATTTGTGTTGTAACCCATTTTTTTTTGTATCTCAGAATTTACCACGTGTTGTAGTCACCCACGTGTTGTAGTCACCCACGTGTTGTAGTCACCCACGTGTTGAGAACTTCTATAAAGTTGCCTTGTCGATAATGTTCTTTGTGCTTAAAATTGTTACCTAAGTATTATTATTTTAAAAACTATTAATCATGACTAATTTTTCCCCGCGACTTGGCCTGCTTGGTATCCGTTTTCACACAGGAAATTGTAAAATTTATACACCTTTTTTGTTTTTGTAGGGGGAAAGTGCACGCTGCATTCCTACAGCCATATAATACGTTCGTCCATATAATTATTTGCAATACATCTGGAAATACTTATTAGTCGATGATAATTATTATTAATCGAGAAGTATTTGAACTGTATATAAAGAATACTTTTGTCGCTTCTGAAATACGAAATGTATACAATATAGCTTTAAATTTCGAGAAAATTTTATTTAATCTGCGTCTTACTAAACCCGATTTAAGTACTGAACCGATTTTGATGAAAATGCTCTATACCTACAACAAAACAACCCTTAACAAATTCGTCTCCGTAAATTACTATGATAGATTACCACGAACAAAACCGAAAGTAAGCTGTAAAGCCGCGGGAAAATACAGAATGGATTATTACAAGCTAAATCTACTTAATGTAGGTACATATCTGCATTCTATCTTTAGAGAATTTCAATTGGTTGTTAAAGATTATTTGACACCTTGTTTTTTTTTTATAGGATTCCTTACTAGAATATACGACTGGTTTTGGGGATCAAAGTCATGGTTTCAGAGTGATAAACCAAAGAAAACAACTACCACAACTACCACTACTACAACAACAGCTGTTCCACTGACAACTACTGCTAATTGGTTCCAATCACTACTTGAGTCGGAAGAGGATGACGGAGCTTACATGGTAAAAGATGAAGGTAAACGTTCTCTACATAATAATCCAAAGAGTAAGTCTTATGTTTTATGTAGGTAAACTTAAGTCTTATAACTTAAGTTATAACATTGCTTTAACTATGAATGTTTGTTCAAATTCAAGTTCAGAGCTTCATGTGACACTTATTTGACATAAGTTTCTCCGAACTTATCATAATAAGGCGTACTTCTTTATTACTCAACGGTAAATAATGCTTTCCTGCATTAAAGTTATAATCAAAACTGAGACAATTTACATAAATTCATTCACGTTTTATCATCAAAACTATAGTTACAATGTTATTTTTTATAGACAAAAAGAAGACATTCAAAAAGCCATTGAAGAAAAATTACAAAGGGTATCAATTATTGCGAGCGTATCCGGATGCTCATTGGAAAGTGCACGAAATGTTAGACTTGCAAGATGAGGGTCAAGGATCCGGCCTCATGTGGTGGACTGCACCATCACTAAACGGCACTACAGATCTGCTTGTTCCTCCTGATCTCCTTGTAGATGTTAAAGACCACTTGAAATCTTCGAATGTAGATTTTGATGTTGTAATTTGGGATCTTCAGGTATGTTAAATTTATACCACATAAATTCATTACACCAAGTGATTTTTTACAAATTTTAATAGTTTAATCTGTAACAGAAAGCCATAATGTACGAGAATCCACGGCTTTCAAAAAAACAAAGGCTTGAAATGGAGCATCTTCGAGGTCATCCCATGACTTGGCGAAGGTACCACCGTTATGCCGACATCCTTCGTTACTTGGAGTATCTTCAACATTCGCATTCTGATCTAGTTGAGCTCTTACCATTGGGTCGCTCGTCGGAAGGTCTTCCATTAGTTGTTGTAAAGGTAAAGTTTATAATCGCATAGTACCTTCGTATATTAGAATCGAATATGTAAGTAAAACCGGGTCACTTTATTTAAAATGAATGGTAATAGAAGCGCAAAAAATTAAATATAAATTTAATGCAAAAAAAATATCGTGGAACTTATCGTTCATTTGCCTACTTACTTAAATACCCAAATGATTCGAACTCCTCCAACGTATACGACGCTGGGGTTTTATCCGATGAGTTGTTTAAATCAATAGTTTTCCTATAAGTATACGATAAATCAAATGTCAAGAATACTTACGTTATTCTAGGTATTCTGCTTTCCCCATTTGTGCAAGCATGTGCGAGTGACATTATTTTTTTTATCTAATCGATATTGTTGTTGTTTAGCTTATACTTTAAATTAAACCTACAGATTTCTCTGCCGTCAAATGAAACTCACTCGAAAGATCCTTCGAGTAAAGGCTACAATAAAAAATGGAAGCTTCGCTCGCGTATGAAGCCTGCGGTATGGGTAGACGGCGGCGCACATGCTCGAGAATGGATTGCTCCTGCTGTGGCTACATGGATAATACACGCTCTTGCCGAAGGAGAAAGGGGTTTAGGTTAGTATCTAAAGTGTTTCACTATCGTTTTACGTTTATGGTACAGTTAGGAGAGAGGCAGAGACAATCAAACCGTAAGCGATTCCGCTTTCGCTACTATTGAGGAAAACAGATATAGGTATTGCTAAATTATGAAATAAGGGTTTAATCACTGTTGTGTGTTATCTGTGACCAATTCATACACGTGTATTATATATTTTAACAGGTTCTGAATACGAGACACTCAAGCAAGCTGATTTCTACGTAATGCCGGTGTTGAATCCGGATGGGTACGAGCACTCTCACACGTATGACCGCCTGTGGAGGAAAACGCGATCGCGACACACCGATAACTCAGATGACTATGTTGGATGGTATGTGATATAAACATTTCAATACAACGATAATGACTATAAAGTTATAGTTTTAAAAAAATATGTTTATATTGCCTGTTAATATTCATTAGTAAACGCAGGGCCTGCATACGAAGGAAACTTGTACAATTTATGCAGGTTTTCTCACTGAGAAATATCTGGAAATTATCAAGAAAAGTACACACAAATTTAATTTTGTCCTCTTCCTCTTCATATACTCGTAACTATATAGAGCGTGTCATCATCCCGTGGGAGTGACTGCTGACAAATCCTGTGTTCTCGATGTGCTAATGAATGCTAAGTGCATAAAGTTCGCGGTTGGCTGCCTTGTTTTCCATAAATTCACTTCACTCTTACGGAAATAGGTAGAAAGTTTTTATTGTGTATAGGTCAAGTAAACACGTCGACGACATTTAACTGTTTGTACCGGATAAGCTGCTTCTTATCTTGCATGTAACTAACGTACTAGAAAAACACAGGTTTCCTGTAAAGTACTTTTTGTCTGTAAATACTAATAATGGCATACCTTCTATATTCAAATAGATTTACAGGACACAATTCGACTAAACGATCAATTATAGTGCACTTTTTATTATTTTTATTTTTATTAATTATTAGGAAGCTTATTGAAAGTCGTTTGGGCACACAGCGCGATTCAATAATTGCAATTATTTCATTGTACAATTTTATTATAGGTCTAGGGGTCGCCTTGCGTGTAAAGCACCCAATATTTTAGCTCAACTACTTAAATACGCACCTATTAAAACTTAATAATCGTTAGGTTTCCTTGGAACTGGGGACGTACAGAATGCGTGGGCGTGGATGCAGATCGCAACTGGGACTACCACTGGGGCGAGCAGGACTCCTCACGGGACCCATGTTCTGACAATTACGCTGGACCTTACCCATTCAGTGAACCAGAGACTCGTGCCGTATCTGAGTTTATGGCAGAGCATAGAGGACAAATTAAGGTAATATTTAGAACGTACCTACGTACTAATGGGTGTATAATAAGACATTCATGAGATCTCATCGAACCGAACCATCGAATTTCTACTTACATACGAATGTTTCATTTATTACTAGCCCGATGGTGACAGAAATATCGTAATAACTTTTGTGACAGCTATGTATGTTACTTAATTCTTATAATTTGCTTGTATACTTATATATCACAAAATGTTGAATTTTCCTAGAAAACAAATAAAACAAGAAACCGTGCCCAAGAATATAATAAAATGTATGAAATGAAATGAATCTATGAAATGACCGATTTGTATGAGAAACTGATTTTATTTTTGTGTTATAAAAATATAGCCCATAGCCTATTCATCGTTATTAATCTTAGTCCCAGGTCGTCCGTGGGATTCATCCTTAAGATGGAAATATCCAGAACGGAAGCGTTCAAACCATCCACTCACGGTGCGGTCGTTTGTGGCGTTTAGCCGATACACACCTTTGATATTGTGAGTTCTCTGACTTGCGTTCGTGTCGCGACAAAAATATTCAAAAATAGCACGAATTTTCAATTTATTTATTTTAGTTTCAAGACAATCATACAAACGAAATTTAGGTACAGAAAAACAAATGAAATACTGACTTTGAAATAAGAACATCGTAGCTATTAGATGCGTTTTGTTTTATTTTGAAATTTGAAATAGAACAGAAGATATCGAAACTCAAAGTGGCCAGTAGTAAAATCGGTCATTTCATAGGTAAGCACCTAATATATGGGGCAATAGCATGGTGGATTATGATGGGGCAATAGCATGGCCTAAACGTTATTCAAATAATAAAAAAACAACAACATGTAAAGGAAGTTAAGGTAAAATACACATGAAGAAATAGAAGAGAAGAAGAGAGTGCAAAAAGTTATGATTTAGCAAAATAATCAGTTGCCGTGGATTTTAAAACGTGTGTTATTTTTGTGTAAAACAAGTCTAAATTAAAATAAAATTTATTTATACCTTTACTGGCTCTAGCAATAAATGTATCCTGCCTGTGATTCGTTTCTGAAGAAGGCACATTTAATAATAAGGGCTGCCTAAGATGCCTAAGGGATTTGCGGAATACGAAATTTTATTTTCGATAGTACCTCTGAGCTGTCCATCGAACCGTTAACTATACTCATTAAGTAGCAGATATCCGCTACTTCACGTCGTTTCATTAATGGTAAGACAGAAGAATGACAGAAGAATAAGAATTACAGCTCACTTCTCGGATTACTCTCAACAAGTTATCGGTTATCTCGTACTTTCTGCAAAAGCACAAGTTTATAGGTAGCAATTTATCATAGACTCGAAGCTGTATAGGTAACCGCACGTCGATCGCTGGAAATTGTGATGGAATACGGTATTTGCCCACATCATTACTTTCAAAACATTTTCACTACACTTTCAACATCAGCAAACTTTAATTTAGTTTAGACTAACGGCTCCCCGCGGCTTTCCACGGATAAAAACTTTAACCAATATGACAGATTCCTACAGCAACGCTGTTGTTTATAAACAGGATCACTGTAGGCCAGCTATTCACAACGTCTTATTTATTGTACCTACTGTTTTTATAGATCTTTAAGATGCATAATGTTTTTCTACATTACCTTTATCCTTACCGTTTTAGTTAATGTTAACCCGACAAAACATTCCAATTGTTGTGTTCCTTTGAACCCATTCACAAATATTTTCATCTCTATTTCCGTATATTAATTTACTTACTATCAATGAATATCAATGTGGTATACCAATATTAGTTATTCTAATACTTGAAAATATGCTTGGATCTGAATAGGTAACTACATACGTTCATTGATGTATGTTCAATAGTTTTCAAATTAATCGCGAACATACAGACAGACGCGACGTAAGTTTATACTGTTTAGTAGTAAAATAGTATGTCTATGTATGTAGTGATGTACCTACTTCAAACCAGTGTCAAGTAAAAATTCAATACTTCTTTATTTAAATATTCATTAGAAGAGTCACCTCAAACGAGTCTTTAGAGAAAAGATGACAGTTCTGAGAAAGTTCCATTGATTAATGAACGGCGCCTCATTATATTATTCTAGAAAATAATTTCTAAACAATTGTTGTGTGTTACCTTCTTCCAGGTGTACATATCACTGCACGCGTACTCGCAGGCTTGGCTGATGCCAAGTTCATATGCGTACGCACCTTTCGCTGATGACGGTGAACTCATGGAAATGGGCAAACTGGCAACTGCAGCACTTGCAGATTTATATGGCACTAAATATCAGGTGAAGGTTATTTTATTTTACCAATGCTGCGACTAAGTGCGACATTTCTCCAAGGACACTTAATGTGGCCAAGTGGTGCCAAGTGGTCTCAGCCGGCTTTACAATAGCACCACTCCTCCCGTGAGTGTCGTAAAAGGAGACTAAGGGATAACAAAACTGCTACCACAAGTCCTGAGCGCTACACCGCCTCTAAGTGGACTCGCCAACCCCCTTGGCCAGCGTGGCGTTTTAGCGCCATACATGCCCACATAGCCTATGTTCAAGACAATGTACATAAGGATGCTAATGTTGTGGACTTTTTGGCGGAAACTCAAAAAGTGAAGTTGAGTTTTTGATTAATTATTCTAAAAAATGTGTATTAGGCGTTTTGTGGTTTAACAGTGATTAAACTTCAAAGTGTTCTTCGTGCGTGGTGTTTGTGATAATCAAATAAAAGCATGGGACTGCGTTTTTCATGTGCTTCCAAGGAGTCCTCTTCTGTCCTTAATGAATCGACGTAAATCTATCCTTATTTACTATCTAGACTAAGTTTTAGACTTTGAAACTGTTTATTGCGAAGATAACTTGACGCTGGCAGGATGTGCTGATTGGCACCATTGCCATATATGAAGAAAAAAAAGGTTAATGTCCAGCAATGGAAAAAGAAAGGACTGGTTACAGTTACCTACTTAATCAATGTTTCTAAAATAATGTAGGTATTTATATTCATATCAGGTTGGTACAACGGCTGAAATTCGACAACCGGCTTCAGGAATGTCACATGACTGGGCGAAAGCACGAGCTGGTATCCAATATTCCTATCACGTCGATCTTCGGGACTCCTTTGGACCGTACGGTTTCTTACTGCCTGGATCTCAAATAGTCTCCACAGCAAAGGAAACTTTGCAGGCGGTTAAAGCAATTGTAGATAATTTAACGCCTTGAAAAAAAAAAAATTAGGTTAGGATGTTTACGTATAAGAAGGAAGTGATATTTGTACTAATTTATGCTAAGTAAGACGATTGATGAAGTTGTCAAAAATACCATATTGTCGTTTGCGCTGGGACCACTCTTTTCAGACAGCGACAATGTAATTAGACTGATTAAATTCCTAGTTATTATATTAACTTAACGTACTTATTTGTACTAGAATGGTGCATTTAAATTTAATCTAAACATTTCGTATTCTAAATAAATAGTTTTGTGTTAATTAAGTAAGTACACAATTCATCGTTGATCAAGATCCAATCATGTACTTACATGATTACTTAATAAGTCCTTACTTATTAAGTAAGAAAAGCAAAATACTGATTCCTATTAATAATGTTAGCTTGCATAGTTTTTAGAAAACCTTAGAAATGAAATGCAATAAATCAAAATTAAATAATTTACTTGGTATTTTTATTGGTCCTTTATAGGATTTCGGTTAATGTGTCGTTTTGTAAGTACCTACATACCCCTAATATAATATATGACATATCTAAATTTCATTTTCTGTTTGATAATCATGACCGTTTTCTTCGCTCTGTCGACTGTCTATTATAGGTAAATTATTTATCCTGTTTGTTGATTATGTGATATATTTATACCTCGCATCGCACCTCCCAATGTATCTTTCTGATCAACCCAAAGGTTTGCTGGTAGAGAATGCATTAAGCTCGCCTTTTGTACCATAATGTGTAATAAAGTTTTTTTAAATAAAAATAATATAAGTACCTATATGCTTATTTTATTTATGTTTGTTTGATCTTACTCGTTTGCATACAACCCAAGTGCAGATAAATTCGCGCGACTCCATTAAACTCGTCAATCAAGTAATCAGTCTCGAGTCTCAGGCTTGCTTTCAATTCATTTAAGAAAATATGCCACTGGCTCCTGAAATACAGGTATCCATAGTTTGGGAGTCAGGGCATCAATCTTTTTATGTTATGTCAATACAAATTTGAATTTCAAGTTCATAAGTCAGTACCTATTTAAGCATTAAGTATTTACTATTATCCTAGTCTGTATATATGTGATATATAATAAGTGTTTTGTATGTCGGTGAGAGCACACAGACATCGTGGGCAAAGGCGTGGTAGAACTAGAATGTTTACTTTGGATTAGTTACAAGTGAGTTTCTTAATCATAATTCTGCAGACGCAGTTAATCTCATATCAAGAATTTCGTAACGGGGCTTTTCGGTCTCCCGGGTGGGACTCCTTACCTCACCAACCTCACCTCCATTAAACCAATAAGTTAACTAAATTATTAACGAGAATATTATTAGTAACTGTCATTTATTAATTAATCATATTAATTATTGATTAATTATTATCATTCATGTTAATAGTTGAGGAGAATATTAATAGTTATATTAAATTCGGAAGTTAATATTATATTAAGAGTCATAATGGTGACCACACACCTTTAGTTTGCTAGTTAATCTTAGTACAAACACAATGACATATCACCACCACCGACTTGATACTGTTGACCAGACGATTGCTCGATATGAATTGGTATTCGAACTCACGACTTCACGACCGTGCATCAAGAATATGTACCCCTAGGCTACTATTATTCTCTGGTCGTCCATGGGGCTTGTTCATGAGGTCGAAATTTCCAGTACCAGTGATGCCATTTTATCGCTTTCGACGCTAAATCTAGCGCTTTTGTTTCTTGTCTGGCCAGCGGCCAGCTTTTTTCATCTGAAATTTTTAGCGGCCAGTGGAAAATTTAGCGCTTTTTAACTTTTACTGGCAAAACAGTGCATCTAACTTTTTGGCGAGAACTCGAGAAATGAATTTCAGTTTTTGTTTGATTAGGTAATATAAAAATTGTGTACGATAGGTTAAACTAAAAGTTAACTGGCTACTTTACAATATGATAGAAAAAAACAAATTCGAATTATGATAATGAAACTCTTTGCTTGTCCAACGTCATTAAATTTCAAAGCTGTCATTTGTTTTTTATTTCTGAAGGCAATTTGAAAAAAAGTGTTTGTAGAAAAATAAACTTAACGACTTAAGAGTTATAACATTTTCGTTCAATTATTTTTTATGACTTTCGTTGCGGTCTAAACCAGAAACGAAGTGATGAAGCCTCATCCAGATTCCAGTGCCATAGTTTATAACTGGTTCAATGAATTTTAACGTGGTCGTACTCACTTCAGTGACGATGTTAGAAGAATGGTGTCCTGCGACGGCGGTGACGGAGGAAAACATCAAAACTGTGGGCTCATGATCGAAGCAGACAAGCGAACGACATATCAGCAGATACCATATTGATATTGGTATTGGCATCATTAGGTATTGGTATGTCAAGTTCAAACTATTTTACACGATTAGCTATGGGTAAGGAAGCTTTGTGGTAGATGGATTCCTTACAATTTGAGCGAAGCTCATAAACACTATCGCGTGGAATAGTCTCCAAATGCTTGAAAAATTCGACAATGGTTAATCAAATGCTGTTTTTGATATAGTAACAGGTGATGAAAGCAGGATCTACTGCTATAAGCCTGAAACTAAGAGGCAATCTGCGTAGAGTGAAGTGTTGCCTACAAAAGTGAAGAAAGGACGAAGTGCTGAAAAGAAGATGATTGCCTTCTTGTTTGGTAGATGGGGCGGGGCCACTTTGCTACTATAACTTTAAAAAATAAAGTAACAGCGGACTGGCAGCGGACAGAATGATCCTCTATCACGACAATGCCCAGCTCACTTCACCAGACAAACGAAACAATTTTTAAGTACATACTGTAAATATAGAGAGTTAATGGGTCGTCCGCTATACAATTCCGACCTTACGGCCTGTGATTTTTATTTATTCCCTAAAATTAAGGATAAACTCGGAGGAATATGTTTTATGAATACAAAAAAGGCAGTAACGGCCTTCCAAACGGGTGTTGAAGAGGCAAGTAAAGAAGGGTGGGCTGAATGCTTCACACAATGATTTCATCGCATGAAAAATTGTATCGATTGTCGCGGAGAATACTTCGAAAAGCAATAAAACAACTTCCATCTTTATATCTGATTTCAGTTTCGGGATTCTAAAAACCTTCAGTGTATTATTCAGGTGATAGTTTATTAAACTTCAAAGAAAGTGTTTTTTGTGCATAATGTTTGTGATACTCAAATAGAAGGATAGGACATGAAAACGTATGTTTTTATTTTTATATGTCTGTCTTTTTACAATTTCATAGGTTTATGTTGAAAGTTAGAGTTGAATCTAGCGCTTTTTGACCCATTTGCGCATTTTTCTACCTATTCACCTTTGATTTATTTGGCGTTACCATGGTGCCTCAACGTTCTAGGTATGTACGGAACTATATATTCAATTGAACTTGTAGAACTTCTTGAACTTTCTTTTCTCATTTCAATGTGATAGCGACAAATATAGAAGGGAGACTTAACAAAGTTTTCAGACATTTTTAATCATAAAGTGAAAATATTTGGTAGAATGCAAATGCTAAAATAATTTCGTTGTGTTAGCAGAAACTAATGATGGTTTATGTTCGCAAGCGCTTTTTTCTGCTAAACACACTCACTGGCAAATGATCTTCTATATTGCCTTGACCTTTTTGGCGGGAACTCGAGAAGTTTCAGAGGGGGAAAGTGCACGCTGCATGCATGCAATCCGACAGTCGCTTTGCGCGCTCGACTGACTTTACCCCTCTCTTACAGAAGACTACCTTGAAATGTACTGCATTTCCCACTTTATCTTATTTCCCTAATGTACGTACGTGTTTCGATGGTGAGTGAGATGTGCCAGAGCCCATTCTCATCCTATCCCTCCCCATTTTCCCAATCCTTTCTCCAAATCCATTCCTATATCTCCAAAGTGCATCCGGGGGCGTGCTAACGTTTGTCATTTTGGACTAATGTTGGCATGAACCGCGGATGTCTATGGGCGACAGCATCCATTTACCATCAGATGAATTGTTTGATTAATGTAAAAATTGTGTATTAGGCGTTTTGTGGTTTATTAATGATAGTTTAATAAACTCCAAAATATTTTTCGTGCGTGATGTTTGTCATGTTTGTGATAATCAAATAAAAGCGTGAGTTTGCATTTTTCGTGTAGTTCCTAGGAGCCCTCTTCTGTTCTCAGCAAATCTACTATCGCTTTACTGAACGACTTCTAACTTATTTCAACGGGACTGGACATTGACTGGACACGTTATAAACTTTAAAATTTTGACGTTTTAACTTTTACAAAGAAAAAAACTTAACACTGGCAGAATGTACCAATTTCACCATTGCTATATATAAAAAAAGCCATTGACTTGACAGTTGACACTTCACAGTAACAGTTTATTGACTTTTGTCATTCAGATTTTAATTTTAAAAACAATAGTTTGTAGTTTTGTTGTCATTTTATTAGCAAAAATGGATGGGAATAATGAAGTTAAGAGTTCGTTTTTATCAATGTCCATAGGTAATGAAATAGATCCAACCGAATTTGATGTGACAATGCACGCATTTTTAGTAAATTTGGGAGCCGACAAATACATTAATATTTTCAGGTATGCACATCAAATATTCAATTATTTTGTTACTAAACTTTAATCGATTAATTTGATTACTTCGATATATGTCCATAAAATTCCACTGAAGAGCATAGAGGCATAGGGGGAGGCCCCTCTAATCACAATGTTAAAAGATCTTAAAAAGCTGTCCTGGCTACTCTTAAGAGTTCAGTCTATTTGGTGAGTCTACTGTTATTGTAGTTGCGATAGCCCCATATCGCCCCGCGACTTTCGTTTTGTGTTGTTGCAATTTTAGCACCACCCAGAGAACATAAGCTAACAGGTAGCAATGCTGATAATAGTTGTCTCCCTCTCTTTGCTTATTAATTGGATCTAATCAGAAACTAGTAAACTTCAAATAACACTAATTCATACAATAATTTTAGGAAATTAATTAGTTACACATTGTAATTTTACCTTTGCATTTGATTGTAATTTTACTACAATCGGAAAGAATTTCACATTCACAACATAGCAAGAGCAATTTATAATGACTACTTAGCATTTACAAGTACTATTTATATTTTTTCTTATAAACATATGAAGCAATTAATAACTTACTAACATTTGACTTAAATTTCAAATGCAGGAAGAAGAATATTGGTATGTCTACATTACCAGAGTTAACCAATAAAGATTTAATTAAATTGGGAGTAGATGATCCTATTGTTAGAAAGAGATTAATTGATGACACCAAGGTCATGCCTATTTATGAAGAAACTTCAGCAGAATTGTAAGTATATTCACACTGGTGCTGAAACTCTACTTACATTGTAATTTTACTAAGTTTACAAAAATGTATTTGTTAAGTTTGGAAACATTATTATTAGTTAAATGGGTAAGGTAATGGTTAATGGTATTTGTTATAGTTGTATGGATAATAATAGATAATGGTTGTATGGAGTGTATGTACATCCTAACCATCCCATACAATATGCCTCTGCACTGCCTATGGGGCTTTGCAACCCCACAATTTTCTATTCTTCTCATCCAGCTATTATGAGTTAACCTCTTCAATTTGAAGGGCTTTATGAGAATGCTATTAAATTTAGGCTTGTATTTTAAATACCAGCAAAAAAATATGTGTTACAATCAGAATGCCTATGTAGCAAATGTCTAACTCGCAAAACACCTAGATACCTTGTACCTAGATATATAGGTACAATAGTTCATTTTGTTATAGCCATTGTTATTGTTTTAAAATAATAAAGTAATAAATTAATATGATTTTTAATATTTCTGTAATTGATTGTACAATATGCCAGTTACATGTTTTGCCAATTAGAACTAGCTTTTAGGACATTCTCCATACTTGGACTTTTAGCGACTTGGATGTTGTGTGAGTTGGACAATTTGCTAAATAGATGTTGTGCATATTAGACAATTTGCTACATAGGCATTCTGATTGTAACACAAAAATACTAAATAGGCAGGAAATCATTATCAACAAAACAACTTATTTTGGAATAACTGAATTAAAAAAAAAAATACTAAGAATGCCATTTTTATTTCTTTATTATTCTTTATTGTCACCAGAGAAGCAAATCCTAACCCACCTTTAAATTTGCTATCATCAATTTGCTGCCCATTCAGTATCTTATTGTTGCTCCTTTAATTATGTCTCTTAATTGTTTCTCACTTTCATTCACAGGTCTAGAACACCAATGAACTTGGGACTAATAGAAATAGCAGACTTATTAGAAGAAACATCTCAACAGTTATACAGGATTCACTTGAGCATGCTGGCTAATACATTAGCCATTAAAAAGACGAAAAACATATCAGATTGTTTGATTTATGAAGACAAATATGCTTCAGATATTGCACTTTCAACTTTACGTGAAATAACAAATATTATAAATTCAATGGATATTACGTTATGCACACACCCCAAAGTAAGAAATTAAGTATTAGACCAACTTACAAACAGTTTTTTTTAAATGGTCTACCCATTGTATATTTTTAACCCTTGTGATTGTAAGCGGATCTTTGAATCCCGCAGTGGGTCTGTGCTGATATTACCATCAATGTGCTGTTAAACTAAAATAGAACTAAAATTCATATGTTGGAATGGGACATGTTCCATCCGGATGGACCGATGACTTAAAGAAGTCTGAAGGTGGTGAGCCTTGAGTAGACCTATATGCAGTAGCGGCTCTCACATCATATCTTCTATATCAGTAGTGGATGGTATGGTATAGTGATGGTATTTCTCTTTCATTTTGATGCCACTGTTAATTGTACTATTTTTTCCAGTTTAATATATGTTTCAGATGCGGATAAAGGAAGCGAACAACAAAAAACACAAAAAGATAGTAGTTGGTAGTGTAGGCGGCGTTGTAATTGCTGTGTTGGCACTGATGTTTGTACAATCCGTGAAGCAACTCAAATGAATTGAAAAGTTTACTGGACTTGTACCTTTTTTAGGCATTAGTTTTATGCACTAGAACTGTCTTCCTCTTCAATGTGAAACTATCTATCTACCTCTTGTTATTTAACAAATACCGTAATACTGATCTTTAAGTCATAACAAAAGTGTTGTGAATGTGTCAAAATGGTATAATAAATATCTTTTCTCAAAGTTATTGTCAATTTATTTCTCTTAGAACATGTAGTAATTATATATTATATTACATGGTCGTTACGAATAGTTACAGTTTTTTGAATGTTTTATCTGACAAACCAAAATAACAGGAAGTCAATAATGACTGAAAATAAAAACAGATCCGTTCCCAGTTTGCACAATGAGTAAATCCAGCTGTAGTGACCCAATTGTTTCGACCTCACCAATTAAAAAGTGTAAGGTAAACGATGAATCGCCGAGCTGGCAATATTGGAGTGGCGGGCGTGACGTCACGCGCAGGGACCACCGGAAGTGGCCGGGTCCCGCGCGCGCCGGCCGGTAGCTGCACGAGTTGCGGAGTCCTGGAGCGGCGATACCGCTTATTGCTGCCAAGCGCGCCAATTGAAACGCGTGTCCGTTGCAACCGCCCAATCGGGACATGCTTGCTCCGAATAGCGATATTTCGAACGTCGAATTTAATGAGTGTATTTTATTCAAATAGTTTAATTGACGAGTAAAGACGTTACAATTGTTTAGTGAATAATGTACAGTTTAGTGCACCCCATCCTAATACTTGGATTATTTTCGTGTATACATACACAGGATGCTTTGGAAACAGGTAAAAACTAATTCAAAACACGTTTCAAATTATTTTCTTGTGAAAAAAAAAGATTTAGGTAATGTGTAAGTTACGATTTGAATAATGTTTGAATAAATACATCTTGTAGGTATGCAATATTTATAATCAGTACTTGCTTAACTTCAAAGATTTAAAAAAGAACAATGCGTGTCTGGCCGGCGTTTCTGTTCGCCTTGATGATACTTTTTTTTTATAAATAATGATCACACCACTGAGACCTAAACAAACATTTGTATTTAAACAAATGAATACCCGACCGGGAATCAAACACGGAATCTTTTGCACGGCAGACAGAGAAGCACTACTTACTAACTGGGCTGATGAATCTCCCATCTGCCTTTGCCAAAATTACACTGTTTTAATATCTGAAATAACAAATTAATTTTGTATGCTAGCTCTCCCTTTATATATTTATGGCCACTATATAGTCTGCCTTTATCTTTTAAAATACCACTATAAAATAGGCATGTATAAATAAGCCGTGGAAAGCCATTTACAAGGTGGACAGCTCTCTAGTATCCCCCCGCTGTTGTAAGTATCCATAGGTGGCGCGCGGTCCAATTTTTAACCTCTCGTGGCCCGCGTATTCGCCTGCCGCCTTTATAAAATGTGCCCGGCATGCGTTGTATGCCCGTCCATTTTTTTGCACATAATATATAGTCTATGTCCATCTGGAATAATGTACCTTCAAATGGCGAAAGAATTTTTGAAATAGGATTAGTAGTTTTGAAGATTACCTCCTACATCCAAACATACAAACTTTATCTCTTTATAATATTAGTATAGATCTTATATCAAAGTCTTGTGGGTTCATTGAAACAGACTAGTCAAGTTCATGGTCGAATGCGGTTCTGTACTGACGACTGCAATATTACCAGTGAGTGGCACTCTCTACATACCCATGGCGAAACTTAGGCCTGAATTGTAATTTTATGCAAATAAGTTATACAATTTTATGCAACCATAAGTTAGGGGGAGAGTGCACGCTGAAATCCAACAGCCGCTGGGCGCGCTCGACTGGCCACGTTACCCCTCTCACAGAATACTACCTTGAAATGTACTGCATTTCCCATTTTATCGTATTTCCCCAATGTACGTACGTGTTTCGGTAGTGAGTGAGATGTGCCAGAGCCCATTCCAATCCCATCCTATCCCTCCCCATTTTCTCAACCCTTTCTCCAAATCCATTCCTATATCTCCGAAGGTAGGCAGCGCATCCGGGGGCATGCCAACGTTTCTCATTTTGGACTAATGTTGGCATGTATCGCGGATATCTATGGGCGACTGTATCCACTTACCATCAGGTGGACTGTATGCTCGTCTGCCGCCTTCGAACATAAAAAAAAAAAAATGACAAAGTATCATTAAAACCAATATGTAGTATCCAAAAGTAGCAACATTGTACTACCTACTATCAATCTCGTATCACTGTTCCGAAGATGAATCTATATATTATTTCAAATATTAAACATTTATTTTACTAGTCTCGCTATTATATCCATAACTAGGCCCACATACCAGCGGGGTTTGCTTCCGCCGTCATCGGATACCTGAAATGACGGTTAGTAGCGAACCCCATATTTTCGTGTAAATGAAGCAAAATTAAAACGGGGAAAATCAAAGATAAACGTATGTAATATTTAATTAAAATCACCATGAAACAATTATTCTTAAGCTTATTCTTACACAATAAAATCTATCTATATACTGTATGTACCTTTTATTTGTAAATTTAAAAAAATAATTAATTGTAACTTACATAATTATGTAGTATACAACTAGAAAATATACTACGAGTCGGACGTTATTATTATTATCTACATTTATTCATTTTCCGAGTCTATCAGTCGATCGTTCGCCGTTACCGTACCTAGGCCGCGGTTACGGGGGCCCTACTGTATTACTTAGTATATGTGTATTAGTATAATGTGCATTTAGTGTACTTTAATGACATTCGTTGAACCAGTGGAGGCAGTGGTGGGTCACACCGCCGAGCTGCCGTGCAACGTGACTGCCGAGAAGGAGGATGACAAGCTCAACATTCTCGCCTGGTATAGAAATGGCTCGTCGACTGCATTTTACAGGTGAAGAAAATGAAAACTAGTTTATTAGCTTCAAAACCTCAATATACGCTGAAAACTATGAATATCTCGATCGTCGATGGACTCCACTGGTATAAAGAACCTCATCAGTGACATAACCATTATTTCAAAGATGAATTCTTATTATATATGCTTATGATTTAAACTACTGTCCTCTCGTCAACGCAGTCAAGTTTCATCTTATCTGCCACCATTACTTCGATCGGGATCTAAGTGTCTAGTTACCTCATGTTTCATTTTCAGACCTTAGATCCCAGTGATATTAATGTAATGATAGGTTTTTTCAACAGCCTTTATGAAAATGGCCTTTTTACTAACACTAAAGCCACAGTATTAAAAAACAGTCCTTTTCCACCAGCTTAGACCGGCATCTGTTCATATAACATATTCAACATACACAATATCTATGGTCCAGCAGTCGCGACATGCGCAGCGATGGAGAGCTGACCGCCCCGGAACCGGAAGCACGGTACAAGCTGGTGGAGTCCGAGGACGAGGGGCTGAGCAGGTTGCAGATACTCCTCGTGCGAGCCTCGGACACAGGCCTCTACCACTGCCTCGCGGATTTCGCGGAGAGTCCTGCACACAAAACATACATTCAACTGGTTGTAATTGGTACGAATTATCTAATTTTACGGATGCTCATTAATTTAAACATTTTTAAACAATAATAACTCCTGGTTTAAAGCCGACAAGCTAACAACTGTTAGTCTGCTCTCAAGTATAATTTTGTTTCAATTAAAGAAACTACTCGCAGTAAATAACCCTATTGAAGGTGACTCAATACGTACGATGCTAATAATGGCCTTACATAATACCTATTATGTTGGGGTAGGGAGATTAAGTTGCATTACAACCACATGTTAATGTGGTTCTTTGTAATTTAAAACATTATTAGGTATCCGCATCTATACCAATCCATAAGATGTTAATTCATTACATATTAATTAAATTAAATTATAGTTCCAATTTTCCATTTATAGATATGTAGACGAAAATGACATTGGTAAAAAGATTAAAATGTGAATTTGAGTTTAAATTATCGAAAATTTTGTTGATATTTGTGGAAATTGTTTATCTAATTTATTTTTCATATTCACAAAAAATAAGATCGTACATGTACCTAATCTAATCCGTTTCCATTTTTATGATTTATGTTCATATCATAAATCCGTAGATACTTTTAAAAAATATAGGCTTCAGTGCACCAGAATGGTATCTGGTCGTGTCCGCGTGACTCGTCTGTTCCTGCTCGTTACCACCAGCTTCCTCCCCAGTGACAAATGGCACAAAATTATTCCCATTCGTTCCTACATCTCCTGTAAATAGTTTCTATAGTAAAAAACGTCGTTCCACAGTTAAAAATGATCTACAAACCACGAGTGGTAAATTAAATTGAAGATTACGGTTGAAATAGAACATCGTATTAACTTGCCAAGCGGATAAACTGCACCTAATTTAATAGAACAAGGCGCAAATAAAACTAGTGCACTATGGTTTAGGCCATAAAAATACGAATGGGCTCAAAATATGGCGGTCAAAAATACCGAAGTTTAGACTGGAGCTTTTCCAAGTCTGTTATTATAATTGATTATCCAACTAATGTGACTATAGATCGTGTTATTATAATTGATAATATATGGTTTGCAGGTGACGAGAGTAGTATGAGAAGGGTCTAAATCTAGTAAAATAAAAATGCTATAAATAAAGTGAAAAATCAATCGATTTTATTGAGTCAAGTTTTAATACTTAACAGTAAAATAAACGTTACGTATATTGATGATAGAAATGTCAGTTATGTAACAAATTTAACTAATTTAATCGCAATAAATAGATAACCTATTATATAGTTTATGTTAACAGATTTTGAAATGTTTTGAAACTTAAAATACTAATTAGATACATAGTAAACCTACAATTTTTGACAATACGCCTTTCTGATTCACTGAATTTAACAAAAGTTTGTGTTTGCAAGTTTGCTTCATAATTGTCGCGGATCGCAATTTTAATGTATTTATTTGCTATTATATCTTTAGGAAAGTTCCCTTGTCGATAACAAAGATTGTTTCTTAATATCAGATCTGTGAATAATGCGTGGTAAGTGAATAACAGTGATAAAATTAAAATCTCGGAGTTTGCAGTAAAATTGAGAAATTGAATCTCGGATATTTCTGAACTTGTCACTAGTGCTGTTTCCAATAAGGACTACAAATTTGCTACTGTTCATGTTATAACTTTAAACTAAATATTTTAAAATAGTGTTCCGACGACATGTAACATCTTTATTTATTCTGCTTCATAATTATTTGGCGACAACTTGATGTTTTCTACAACATTTAAATAACCACAATACATAACATAAATACATCCTATTATATTCCATAGACTACCATATTTAGTACTATTTACATTCGTACAGAAATGTCCAATACTTTTACAGAAGTTCTTCATACGATTTCCAACATTCTTGATGTCTATATTTTCCGTATCAGCAAATGATTCCAACGTTACGGAAAAGTTCTTTCCATGACATTCACACCATTTTTAGTTAGCCAAACTTGAATGAATAAATAAAAACTATTTGGCCTATATTGTTTGTGGAGACTTGCTACGACAACCCTACGTAAGCGTAGCGGCTCCGTGAAAGGGACATAGGCAGCTAAATCCAGAGGGAGGAATTTTGGTAGCTAATAAAGTAGAGAGCGTTCTTATCATATACGTCATTACGTGGTGTCAAGTGGTTAGTTAAATACGGTAAAAAATAAATATTTTCGTAGCACCTTCCTACAGGCAATAATATTGTGAAAAATAAAACGTTTTATATAGTAATCAGCCATTACTTAAAATACAACTTCGATACTTTCCCACAGAATATCTATTTTTTATAAAAAAAAAAACATGAAATACCATCCGCGACCAGAATAACTTTCTGATAGCGCTCATTACGAATATTCAATGCTCTAGCTTCCGATACATATAAACGGATGAAATTCTGGTCTAAATTATATTTTCGGATACTTTGATAATTAGACAATGCTTGATATTTTCGGACCTATGGGTGAACCATAGTGCAGCGTCTTGAAACTACCTATAAGCAGATATAGGTGCTTATCACTGACAAGTGATAGATAACCCAACGTAGCGATGTTTGTTGCACTAGCTCCGGTTGAACTGCTTTTATATCGAATTGCAAATTGAAGGTACTTGTTTACAAAATTAACAAAGCCTTTGTGAGGGAAAACTGCAAGGTATTTACTTATCTGGTGAAATAGCGCGCGGCTTCTATTAATTGGGCTGCGAGCTTAATGAGGAAGCTGACAGCACCGGAACAGACCGCTCTATTTATAACAATTACATTGCTATGTAAACATTACATGTGTTTTAATGCCTAATAACGAATTAGAGTGGATGTTATTATGAGTTTTCACTTTTAATTCTCACGGATGACGGATTATAACAGCCATTTGCAGACCTTTAATAAACAATTGACATGCTTACCTAAATGTCCAATGGGGTCATCGCAGTATAGAACTTTTTATTACTAACTGACCTTTAATAGCTTGTCCGACACGCAATATCAGTTTATAACGTCCCAAATACAGGGCACAGGCCTCCCCTTGCAGTCATAGGGGGTTTTCGGGTCTTAATCAACCACGCGGGCCCAGTGCGGCTTAATGAATATTACTTACACGTGTCCTAGATTTTCTGATCTCGGGTACGGGCAAGTTACGTATTTATAAATGAAAACTTAAATATAAACTAATGAGTTCAAGAATATAAGTTGATAGTAGATACCCGTAGGCTATTACCGCTCGTTGGACACGCGCATTCATCTAAAATGATGAAACCTTACTGATATTAGGCGTTATTTTATATACCCTTTTATCCTATACCTATTGATGCATGTGGCATATGTTTTCATCATCGTTAATTAAATTGTCTGGTCTTTACCTATGAAGTTGCCCTTTTATTTGTAAAAATGTAACGGCATGAGAAAGTTTTCCTACAAAGTGCTCTGTGCCACCGGATTTACAAGTCTTAGCATAAATTTTGTTGACGTTTTATTTCATCTTGGATTATCTTGAGCGTTATCAAATAATTGAAGTGATTTGTTCTCCTGGCAAAGTTCGGCCAACGGGAAACCTATTACATTTCGTTATATTGGACTTAAATCTACGGTTCAGATTTTAATGGCAAAAGTGCGTATTCTTGAATGGAGAATTACTAGTGGAAGCTTTTCACTTCATCTTGAGAATCAATTATTTTTCTGTATAAAACCAATGTTTTATTGGTTATGCCTTATTTAAAAAGGAGGCCAAGGCCAATGCCTTATTTAAAAAAGGAGGTAATTGGTGCAACCTTGCTATCTTACTCACATATGGTGACAAAGTGTCTCCATCTATTGCTCTTTATAACTTGAGCACTGTGCTCGTGCTTTGTCGTGTAGAAACACTGGAAAAAAGTGATTTACCAAATTCGCTTGTATACTCGTAGTGAATGAATGTCTCCTTCGTCGTTTGCAGTTCTTGACACTTAGTATACCTACATGGGACATATGACAACAAGGACAACCAGACTGTCAGTTTTACATACAGCTTTATCTTTAGTTTGGGAAAATTTTAGCTTCGAAACTTGTATGTAAGCGTTGCGATGTATGTGCAGGATACGATACGATACGATTCACAGGATACGATTTTCATCACATGTAGCCATCCAGAATCCAGCCCTTTCTGTTACTTTTACGTCCTACACGCGATTCATGCTAGTGTTAGTTCACATCGTGTGATATTAATTTTTCGAGCTTCTTTGTTATGCCGATTTGATGCAAATCTATATACGTTATAAAATTGTAGCAAATTCGTGTCTGTAAATGAAATATTTTTGTAAAAGTCGTTGGAGTGTAAAAGGCGAATGATGCACAGAGCAGATCAATTTTTTTTTGTATTTTTGGCTGTCTGTCTTATCGTCTGATAGTTTTTATACAGAACAATTATAAAGTTCCCACGCGCACAAACCCGCAGTCACTCCTAGCGAGTGACTATTTTGACACTAACATTATCATTAAACCCTACTTCAAACTTAGTCATAGTTTGGAAGGGATCCGCTTCCACAATTGTATTCAATTCTTCGATATTAACTTTAAGTAGTCCCCGGCCGTCCACGGGACTCGTTCTTGAGGTCGCCATCCAATCAATAAAACCAACAAACGGAAACGATGATTCCAATAACGCATAGTACCTTCGTTTGTAGCTTTAGGTCCGTACACATAGACGGCTGTAAATTGCTAATACAACGGATTTCACGCCAGTTTTGAACTTAAAAATGACCAATACGAAAATGACCAATACGAAAATGTACATACAAACAAAAACAAAAGGCAAGACAGATAATTAGTAAAACAAGAGAGAGAGAGAGAGAGAGAGAAATGAAGAATTCGTTTTGAAAAAGGAATGACATTGATATATAATAAAAATTTGACAAATCAAAAATAATTCAATTTCGAGTACCTATAGAGAAGAATAAACGACAATTTCATAGATAAAGAGCTTCCTTCGATTAAAGACTAAACTTAACTGACTCAACTTCTCGGGGTGCTGAACTTTTGAAAGAACAGACTTGGGATTCAAGTATGATCGTAAGTAAATAAGTCTTCTGGAAGTATGTTATTATACAGAACCCCCGCAACGTCTGTGGGTGATCCACGACAACGGCACGCGTGTGGCGACTGTAGCTGCTGGCTCCAACACCAGCCGTAACATCGGACCCTACTACATCGGTGATACGGTGCACCTCTTCTGCGTCGCTTTTGGAGGTAACTTTTCAAATTCAAAATTTATAAATTAATCTATTTGTAGTACCTACTTATGAAGGTATGTTGACAAAAACAAATTGTGTAAACGTCCTAGTGTCAGTAGTCCGATTATAATAATAAGGCCCGGTTAACTAATAGTTCGGTTATAACCGGACTACATATACTAGGCCGTGAAAAATCCTCTGTCTGGCCGTTAGACTTACAAATATAAATACATAGTAGGTAATGGGTAATTAAGTAGATATACCTAATTATGAATTATTACAAAATAATCTTAGAAAAAATAATGAATTTAGAAAAAATTTAGTAATACCATCGACTCATATTGATGAGTAAAACATATTGTTCCTATATATACGAGTACAAATCTCACTACACTCGTACCTATATGTCAATA
The DNA here is from genome assembly GCA_943735995.1 of Sesia bembeciformis. NCBI lineage: Eukaryota > Metazoa > Arthropoda > Insecta > Lepidoptera > Sesiidae > Sesia > Sesia bembeciformis. Next base: position 10,418,406 of record OX031028.1, read on the forward strand.
GTAAGTCATAGCATTAGGTGTATATTTTTTTTACTCGATTCTTACCATTTGTAGTGGACAGAAATTATTTACATCTAAACGAGTCATAAAATCAACGACCCCATGTGTTTCAAAATCAGTATTTCATTAGTATCAGATTATGAGTTAGATGAACTAATAAATAATGACAATATCGTGCTGTAAAAAGACGACAAAAAGGCCGCCTTCGAAGTTTGAAGAAGTTTTACGTTGTTTATATAGTCTAAAGGACAAAGTCTCCTTTTACGCGTACATACACTTGTTACTCCGTCTGTGGTCCGTGGTACGTGTCCAACACAGGTGTTCTTAAGGTAAGTATGTCGACCAACTAGGACACCATGGCCTGTCTTTTCTCTCGAGTGCGGGCCGTTTTTCACGTCCTGACTCTCTTAACAACATCATACGTCGTTCCCTAGTTACCGTTAACATACCGGCCTTAATAGAGCCGAATGGTATCGATTGTGACGATGGTAAGAGACCTGACGGGAAGTCACTGGTCCTGTGGGGAATCGGTCGACCTGTATTGTGGAATGCGACCTGCGTCGACACGCTGGCCCTATCCCACCTCCACGCAACCTGTATGAAGGCAGGCGTTGCGGCAGAAGAGGCAGAGAAGCGCAAGGCTTTCAAATACAGGGATATCGATCCCGAATACCCTTTTATTCCATTCGGTGTCGAGACCCTGGGCCCGTGGGGTCCTAATGCGCATTTGTATTTTGAGGACATTTCACAGCGCTTGGTCGACAGTACTGGGGACCATTACTTGGCACGACGAATCATCATCGCAATCCGGCGAGGTAATGCCGTCAGGATGTTGGGTACTTTACCACGGGGACCAAATTTATATTTATTTAACACTAGCGACCCGCCCTCTCTTCGCTTCGGTTTATTAAATTTAAAACAATCGGAATAAGATATTTTCCTGCGGTAAAATGGAGCCTATATTTTAAGTTAGACCTCTAGCAATACATCGGTGAAAACTGCATTCAATTCCATGCAGTAGTTTTTGCGTGATGTGTGTACAAACATACAGACAGACAAAATTTCTAAAAACTGTTGTTTTGGCTTCTGTTGCTCTAATAAAGAGCTTTTTTTTTCAATATCTATAATGTACAGACATCGGCCTGTTACAATTTTATTATATGTATAGATGCTCAATATATAGGTATATATTGAGCACCTTGTCTAATAATGGACTCAGGTTTTTATATTGTTTATTTTTGTTTATTATTATTTTATATCTAGGTTAGCCTAGGTACTCTAGTTTTAAATATGTTATTTTTTAATAAAAAAAGTGAATACAAAGTAAGGGTTTAAATAGATGATTTTTCAGCACGTGAATCATTAAAACTATCCACCGAACAGTCAGTGACAGTTTCGGAAGCAACCAAAGACTGCATGATGATATTGTCATTATTTATTGATAGCCTAACTCCACAGGTTTCAACAGGTTTCAATGCGCTCAGCTCTTACCCAAGAGCTGAGGAACTTCTTTTGAAGGTTATACGAGTAATAAACAAGAAAACCCTCTATATAACCATGATATCTATCTCCAATGTCCAAGGTAAACCGCAGGCTTCGATGTCGTGGTGGACAGAGCAGCGGTTGCTGAAGGACACGTCGACGCCACTGTCGGAGCACCGCGTGCGCAGCGACCTCATGTTCGGGCCGCTACGTCGCGAGGACCACGGCCGCGTGCTCACCTGCAACGCGAACAATAACGAACACCTCGCTCCGCTCTCCATTGACATTGTAATTGACATGTATTGTAAGTGCTATTTCATTTTAACTCGGGTAATACCGCTGATGTTGCAACTGGAAATTTGGCCTATTTTTTACCCTTCTTGTTTTTTTACGCGCTGCACAACCTAGGTTTGTAGTTTTCATTGAAAACAATATAACTTCTTGCTTGTAGAACGGTGACTCGAGCTTACAAGTTCATTAAAGCTGACGCAGTGCTCGGACGTGGAGCGCGCCCAGCACACATTTTTACAATATTACTTCCATCGATCTCTATTTTTGTGTTATATTTATTAACTTTAATGAGCATGAAGAGATGTGTGTATGTGCGCAGTGCCGCCGGAGCTGGTGTCCGTGCGCGTATCGGGTCAGCACGCGGGCGGGCGTGTGCACGCAGGCGAGGAGCTGGGCGCGCAATGCCGCGTGTTCGGCGCGCGCCCGCTGCCGCCCGTACTGTGGCGGCTCGCCGACGCGCAACTCGACATGCACCAGAACATTACTGTGAGTACAGTACCTATCGGTCAATCGAACGTTCGCTCGAATACAAACTCCTTTGCAGACCATTGTCAACAACATCAATAAGCGGTTAGGTAGCGCCAGCCGCAAATATAACGTTGTAAAACAAATCTATTCATTCAGTTAGAGCAACGAAGATGAACTTTAAAATAACGGTAATACCACCGTTTACAAACGCAAAAATAATTGGCAATCGTACAAACGCTCAATGTTTTATAACATTTGGACGGAGATCCAAAGCGAGTTTGTCATAAAAAAAATATTTTTGGAATTTTCGATGATTCGTTAAGCCCTTGAATTAATATTGCATCTCTTTTTGTAATTTTCTAGCGCTGAATTAATACCTTGCCTAACGCATAAACACTTTATTTAATCTTTAGTGACTCACTCCTTAGGTACTCGTAGATACCGGCGATATAACTAGACCGATCTGAAATGATCACGAAAGGTCTCTCAGTCATTGCGTAATGAGTAATGACATCCGTCGGTCGACACGCCGATGAATTCGTCAGTAATACAATTTTCCTACAATTTATATCCTCCAAATTACTTAAATGTTTTTATTTTATGTTCATTTATTTTTATTCGTCCTTGCAATTCAGCTACAAAGTCATTTTTTACAAAGTTAATACATATTAGGTATTCTTCATCATAATTCATAAGTTTCTTCATAAGAATAGGGTAGGTATAGGAAATAAAGAACACTACCAAACAGGTGTAGGTACACTTTATTAGGTGTTATGTGGCATGAGGTTTCGTAGGAGAAATAATCGCGATAAGACACAGGCCTTTAGTACATGCTTTAGTCACGTAGCGACCATGCTGATCCTTTGTGTTTTAATTAGATATTGCCGCGTCGTCTTGGCAGTACAAGTGTTTCCTTTAACAATGAGGGTTGCTGGGAAAATGTTGAAGATAGACCACAGATACATCATACCTCATAAAAATATCCTAAATTTTACTAAATCCTAAATTAAAGTGTTATAATAAAGCGCGTAATAAGGCTGGTAAAGTTTTAGAATATCATAGGAACTTATATTATAAAAATAGAATAAATAGTTACTACAATAATACTAAAAAACTATGGCAGATAATGAACTCAATCCTTGGCCGTATATCTTTGTCAATTGACGAGTCTATTGCAAAGGCTTTTCACGTTCATAACTTAAATTCAAAAAATATCGCTGATAAATTCTCCGAACAATTCGAGACTGCGGTCAAAGAAATCTTACCTACTTGCAATGACAAATTGTTATCGTCAAAGGGCTTCTCGAAAGACTTAGACGTCAGTATGCGTCCCTGTAAAGCAACCAAAGACAAAGTATTCAAAATTATTAATAAACTTAATACCTTGAAGGCCCCCGGGTTGGACAATATCAAAGTCGCGGATATCAAAACTGTTGGTGAAAATATGTCTATAGCTATAGCGAATTTAATCAATACCAGTCTGGTGACAGGTCAGTATCCCGATGAGCTAAAACAGGGTTGCATTCGTCCAGTCTTCAAGAAAGGGAGACGTGACGATTATAAGAACTATCGGCCTATTTCGCTCTTGTCTTCTATAGACAAAATTGTAGAAAAATTTATATGTGAGCTGATACTCTCGTTTTATAATAAATTGAATATTATTAATGACAAACAATTCGGTTTCCAATCTGGGAAATCTACAACATCCCTATTGTCACAATTCACTGATGAAATCAACTCCTATCTCAATAATAGAAAACATGTCCTAACATTATTTATTGACTTCTCTCGTGCGTTTGACACGCTCAATCATTCAAAACTAGCCCAGAAACTCAATAGTTGTGGGATTAGAGGACCCTTACTTCAGTGGTGTAAAAACTACTTAGAAAATCGTTCTTCTCGTGTTAAATTTAATAACAGCTTTAGTGATACTAAGCACGTCACGGTCGGGACAGCACAGGGATCCGTAATTGGACCGGATGATACTACCGATCGTCTGATGGAAGATTGTTTTACCGTTATAGGACCGGCAAAATCAATACCTACTTTTTGAAATGGGCGACATGCATTTACCCTATCATGTGGCAAAGAACCCATAAGTTGTTCTGATACATTCTTTTTTAGCTTCCAACATATGATACATTTATGTATAACCTTCTTAATTTCTCTTATACCATTTACAAGCCAGTAATTTTGATTCAAAGATGCAAGAACCAGTCTTTGTCCCGCGTGGAGGTTCCTTTCATGTTCGCCTTTTATTATCAGCTCAGTAACACGCGAACCTTTAGGCAGTAAGATTTGATGTTTTTGAGAGTATGGTATGTTAGCATTGTGTAAACGACCGCCTACTCTAAACAAACCTTTATCATCTATGAATGGATACAAAGCTTTCAAATTATTTTTTACAACATTTTTGGATTGCAATGAATTTATCTCATCTTTCATAAATTTTTGCTGCTCATATTTTTTCGAAGGACCAATGTTTTATTCTCGAAGGAGCAATGTTTTATTCTAAGGTAGAAGTAGACTGAGGGGCTGGAGAGAACCGAGAAATGATATTCGCTAGAACATCAAAAAGGCGTGTATTATCAACGATCCACACAAAGTAACACTTGTAACTGACTTTTCTTAAAAATACAAAAAGATCGCGAGCAAGGCTCGGTGTTGCTATTGTAATTAAAATAAAAAAATTTTTATGTTGGAATCCAACACCTGTCTACTATAAATCTCGCTAAGAACCGATTATCCTTTAAAACACGACTAATGTTATACAATGCACTAGCTGAGTCAATAGTAGCTTATGGTATTAGTAGTTATGGTAGAACGTATAAATCTTACCTAAATAACATCTTTCGATTACAACTAAAAATATTAAAAACAATTGTTGCCACCAACATTAAACTAAAATATGCCAACAATGACCTTAAACTATTTAAGCATTGCAATACTTTACCCGTTCATATTAAAAGCACATATAATATATTAAAAGAACAATATTTCAATACCGAAATTCAAACGTTAATATCACATCCTACAGTTACTCGTAGTATAACACATAAGCATTTGGTAACCAACGCCGCGAACAATATACAGGGTGTGTCGTAAATAGTGGTCCAACGTTAAAGGGTCGATACACCATATATTCAGCTATCACATACCAGAATTTGAATTTTTTTTTTTCCACGGGTCTCTGTTTTATTCATTATTATTATTATTTTGAAAAATCGATACCTTGCGTTACTAATTTGGCTGTTATTTCAACAAATAACATTATTTTTTTATTTTGTTTCTTGTTTATTATTGATAAATACATGTGCTATCACATGCAATCATTTTTTTAATGGAAACTTAAAAGATATTAAAGAAAAAATGTGTTTATTTCAAATTTTAACTCTAATCTGTCGCAAATCATGTGAATTCGGAGGCGAATGGTGTAAAAAAAATGTACTACACTATCTGTGCCCATTATTTTAAAAACTTGTCCAATAAATGCAGATTCTAAAATGGTATTAATAATAACCGATTTCGTAATGAAAAAAAAGTTATTGCCATTTCAACGGAGAAGGAGCCGAATTCAAAAAATATACTTGTTCATTTTAATTAACTCACCGGTATTGCAAAATGTTTTGAACCCAATTAGAAGTAAATTTTAACTTAACTATTAACAGCTGAGTGTTATTTGAGTCATGCACAAACATATCACCGGTAAAGAAATGTGTCCTAGGTAATAAAAGGGTAGGTACTTGGCCAGATAACAAAAGATTCATTGAAACGTTTCGGTGTAGCGCGCTACTCTACTCATGTAGTGAAAAAAATGACTAGGTTTTTTTTTATTGCTATTCTCTTAAGTATAAATGAGACAGACTATGCCAAGTAGAAATTCGTAATAATCTTATCAGTTAAAATGCTTCAGTGTAATCCCGTATGTCGCATGTGCTTCTAGTTTCTGTGTGTATCTCCTCCGTTGAATTGCTTGTTTTATTCCAGGACTCTGATTTGCTTCTGTTTGGACTTGTAGGTTTTTGTAATCCCTACGACATCGGCTACGTTATCTGGACTTTGATTTGCTCAACGATTTCGACAAACGTGCAGTGAAGTGAAGATTAGGCGATGTCTCAGTACACACCGCGTGAATATGCTGACATGCATTTTATTTATGGCGAATGCAGAGGCATCGGTAGAAAACGGTTTGAACCCAATTAGAAGTATTTTTTACACTTTTTAAGATAAGTATTTGAGTGAGGTTATGTAAAAAAAAACATTCTCCATAAATCAACTATTATTTATTAAATTATTCACATCATCGTTACATTAAATGTTCAAAATGACCACCATTAGCGGCTATGCACGCTCTGCACCGTCTGATAAATGAACATTTTATTCGTCGAGTAAATCCGCTTATACTAATTTCTTCAGCTGCTGACCGAATTCTTTCTCTTAGTTGGTCCACAGAAGTGATGTCTTCTTTATAAACTTTTTCTTTTAAACACCCCCAGTAAAAGAAATCCAGGGGATTGAGGTCCGGTGAGCGAGGTGGCCACAATATTGGACCTAGTCGCCCTATCCATCTTTGTGGATATGTTGCATTTAGGTGCTCCCGCACCTCGAAATCGTTGAGCAAATCAAAGTCCAGATAACGTAGCCGATGTCGTAGGGATTACAAAAACCTACAAGTCCAAACAGAAGCAAATCAGAGTCCTGGAATAAAACAAGCAATTCAACGGAGGAGATACACACAGAAACTAGAAGCGCATGCGACATACGGGATCACACTGAAGCATTTTAACTGATAAGATTATTACGAATTTCTACTTGGCATAGTCTGTCTCATTTATACTTAAGAGAATAGCAATAAAAAAAACCCTAGTCATTTTTTTCACTACATGAGTAGAGTAGCGCGCTACACCGAAACGTTTCAATGAATCTTTTGTTATCTGGCCAAGTACCTACCCTTTTATTACCTAGGACACATTTCTTTACCGGTGATATGTTTGTGCATGACTCAAATAACACTCAGCTGTTAATAGTTAAGTTAAAATTTACTTCTAATTGGGTTCAAAACATTTTGCAATACCGGTGAGTTAATTAAAATGAAAAAGTATATTTTTTGAATTCGGCTCCTTCTCCGTTGAAATGGCAATAACTTTTTTTTCATTACGAAATGAGTTATTATTATTACCATTTTAGAATCTGCATTTATTGGACAAGTTTTTAAAATAATGGGCACAGATAGTGTAGTACATTTTTTTTACACCATTCGCCTCCGAATTCAACTGATTTGCGACAGATTAGAGTTAAAATTTGAAATAAACACATTTTTTCTTTAATATCTTTTAAGTTTCCATTAAAAAAATGATTGCATGTGATAGCACATGTATTTATCAATAATAAACAAGAAACAAAATAAAAAAATAATGTTATTTGTTGAAATAACAGCCAAATTAGTAACGCAAGGTATCGATTTTTCAAAATAATAATAATAATGAATAAAACAGAGACCCGTGGAAAAAAAAAATTCAAATTCTGATATGTGATAGCTGAATATATGGTGTATCGACCCTTTAACGTTGGACCACTATTTACGACACACCCTGTATACGGTCAGCGGACCAGCGCTTACTCTGTTCCCAGGTTAGTAAATGAATTAGATCCTAAATTTAAAAAAGATATCAGCGAAAATAATTTAAAATATAAATTAAGAACATATTTCTTGTCCAAATTATAATTTGTTCACTGCTCACAGGTAGGTTTTTAATGTCTCGACTACTGATTCCAGCAGTACTTGTATCTTAGACAAATCTGTATGGTTTATTAGACACAATTATGTTAGCTATATACTTAATCTTTGTAAAATTGTTAATAAAAAAAAAATTAAAAAAATACCTACGGAAAAAATCTGTATTTTTTTTTACAGAAAAAAGCGGCAGACGAGCATACAGTCCACTTGATGGTAAGTGGATAATGTCGTCCGTAGACATCCGCGATACATGCCAACATCAATCCAGAATGACAAACGTTGGCACGCCCCCGGATGCGCTGCATACCTTGCAGTTTAAGGAATGGATTGGAAGAAAGGGTTGGGAAAATGGGGAGGGATAGGATGGGTGGGAATAGGCTTTGGCATATCTCACTCATTACCAAAACACGTACGTACCTACATTGGGGAAATACGATAAAGTAGGAAATGCAGTACCTACATTCCAAGGTAGTCTTCTGTGAGAGGGGTAACGTGGCAGTCGAGTGCGCCCAGCAGCTGTGGGAATGCAGCATGCACTCTCCCCCTAATAAAATATGTTTATTATAATAATTATATAAAGAGAATTACCCTGACTCATCAACGTCGAGATGAACTGCAGCATCCAAAAACATGAAATTTGGACAATGGCTTCCTTTAATGACGTAGAGACTACGTTGGAAGGAAGGAGGGATTTCTCGAAGTTGAACCCCTATAAGGCGGAAACGGAGTGTCAGTTTGTAATAAAAAAAATATTTGATGGTCCTATTAAGTAGAAACTTGCTATAAATATAACAAATAAGTAAATACGTATTTTACCGGTTTTCAGGGGGCCAAAATACAGGCTGACCATTTTGTATAGAATCACTTAGATGTTCTAAGACGGCGTGATTTATTTTTAATTGAAATTCAGTAAATATGCTGTACTACCTACATGAAGAAACAAACACTTTTTTAGAATGTGTCAAGGGAATTAAATTCATGCATGCGATGCCGAAGGCAACAGCTAGTGTATCATCCATCACCATCCACTTTAAACGGGTATTGCTAGTGAAACCTATACAGGGTAGAAAGCAGTGAGAAGTGTCATGGGGCGTAGGCAATGAGTCCAGCACCAAGTCTAGCTGTTTAAATGCAATATCATTCATTATAGTTCATCAAATTATAGGATATCCCTACCTAGAAATGGAAATTGAACGGAAACAGGTAGAAAGTGTGTTCCAGTGACCCCATTCTGTGAGCTATGCACTTGCACGAATATATATCAAAGTGCGATGCAGGCACTTTGTAGTAAAAGTAAAAGAATAGTAGGTTTTTTATACGTTGTGTACGTAAATAACGGAATACAACTAAAAACTTAGACGTCCAACAAAAAAAGATTGATCCGTCACAGCAGGTTATTTAGATTTTATGTGTTAACACACTATCTACCGGAATACGTACAGATACATTACGAAAACACTGCCCATCGGCTAATCCAGAAACACCCGAACGCGTCATACACGTCTATGAATTACCGTACCTCTAATTGCATACGCTATTAAAAGATACTTTATTGCATAGACGCGGATGACGCGTTCGGGTGTTTCCGGATTAGCCGATGGCCAATGTTTTGGCAATGTATCTGTACATACATTGGGCAATAGGATAAAGTGGGAAATGCAGTAGATTTAACGGTAGTGTTCTGTAAGAAAGGGGTAATATGGCCAGTCAAGTGCGCCCAGTGACTGTGGAATTTCATCGTGCAATTCCTTCTCTTCAAATATCTTGACAACAACCTTTGAGTATGTTTGACCTCTCGAGCTAAACATTGCTTTGAACCGCGCTGAACGTAGATGGAGCCCTCACAGCGCATGCTGGTCAGCGAGATCAACCTGAGCATCGGCAGCGAGCACGACGAGTCTCATCTAACGTGCTGCGCGCCCGCCTACCGACGCACTGGCGACCAGTTCATGTGCGCGCAACCCCTACCGCTCTACGTCACATGTTAGTATGCTCAAGATACTCCACACTTATTTGACCAATATACATCCCAACGGACCGATCGCACCCTAAATACTAAAATCAGTCGTTAGCCGCGTACTATAACTCTATCTATCTATACATATAATAAAACTATAAAACCAGCGTGCCTGTACATTGAATATATTTACCAAAAACTGATAGGGGGCGGTGAAGGAAGAGAATCAGAATACATAAAGACGATTTTGATTTTTTTTGTCTGTCTCTCTGTTCGAACACGCTAATCTCCAAACCTACTGAACGGATTTTCATGGGGTTTCCACAGGTTAATTAAGCTTAACTTGGCGCTTCGAATGGGCTTTGTTTCATCGAAATCGGCGAACGGAAAGGAAAGATGCTGTATACAAAGCTTTCCACACGTACGAAGTCGCGGGCACAGCTAGTTCACATTAAAGTCATCCGTCCATGTCACAGCGTTAATTGTGGAACGCCCCTCGGAATTGGTCAATAGGTTTCTTTTCTCTTTATTTAGTCTTTTACACTTTATAACCCTAAATGTTTTTCTTAAATCCCTACTTAACTCTAACTTATCTATGACTGATAGCGATTCGCAAATTCGCACAGAATGTCTGCAGCTTTCGATGTTGGCTTGGACAGAATTTTATGGAACATCCCCTATATCTCACCTGTTCAAATTTAGAGTCCATATCGAAGCCTTCCTCTCGGGTTCATTCCGGGAACACACTACCAACAAGTGTTGGACATCCTCAATTATACCACAAGTTTGGCAGGTCAATGAGTGTAACGTAAAATGATTTTGATCATTGTATTCTAGATCCACCAACGCTGCAAATACTTGTGGAAGGCGAACTGGATAATAACACACTGTACGTCGTGAAAGGTTCAAACGTGTCGTTGAACTGCAGCTATCATGCGAATCCTACTATTTACGAACTGATGTGGTTTCATGAGGTCGGTGTTTGTTTAGTTTCATTAACTTTTTTTTATAGTAAGATGGCGGCAGACGAGCATACAGTCCACCTGGTGGTAAGTGGATACTGCCGTCCATAGACTTCCGCGATATATGCCAACATCAGTCCAGAATGACAAACGCTGGCACGCCCCTGAATGCACTTTTGAGATGTGGGAATTGATTTGGAGAAAGAGATAGGAAAATAGGGAAGGATAGGATGGGAATGGGCGCTGGCAAACCGCACACTTATTCACTACCGAAACACGTACGTACAATTGGGGAATAGAATATAGTGAGAAATGCAATACATTTCAAGGTATTGCAAGGTATTTCAAGGCTTCTGTGAGAGAGGGGTAACGTGGCCAGTCGAGTGCGCCCAGCGGCTGTTGGATTACAGCGTGCACCCAACCGCTCCTAAACCTAATTAACCTACTAACTTACCTACTTCATACACTTTCTTAATGGATTTTTACAATTATTTGTCGTTTCCCTGAAAGCCGAGTGATAAATGTGAGTGATAGAATTATAACACAGAATACTCTGGCCAGCTCCAGTGCTGGCCAACATCGTTAGAAAAACTACAAAATATATTGCCAAGTCCGCCGATGCGTTCAGGATTTGGAAAAGAATCTGGTAAAATGGGAAAGTTTCAAGATATTTCGATTGTTTTCTCGGAATTACTTCTAGTATCATAAGTTATTTAATTGTATAATTATTTAATACTCAATCATGTAATTATTTAAATAAAGAGTTAAATACTCAATTGTAGGAAGACATAGTACCTCGCGGCGATGGTGAGTCTAGCTTGGAACCGATTCTGGAACTGCGCGAGTTGACCGAGAGCGACGCCGGCGAGTACGTGTGCTCCGCGACCAATGACGAGGGCTCCGCTTACAGCGAGCCTTTGTCCATCGAAGTTACTTGTAAGTATGCTATTGACCGTAAACCTACGACAGTAGGTAGAAAAGTGACACACTTTACTGAGCGACTCCTGACTTGCTTCTATATGACTGGACATTGACACAGTGTTTTAAATTGTTTTGACTTATTACCATTGCCATATAGGAAGAAAAAAAAGTATGGTATTAAACTTTACTTAGTCTCTAAGCACATCCGTCGGGGTCAAAGGTCGTCAGGTGACGAGCCTTTAAGTTCATTGATAGCTGTCAATAAATTTAAAGGCAATGTAACTTTAATGACGGGTTTATGACTCTGTAGTGTTCGCGTGAGTTCGACCCTGGTGACCTTTACAATGTTTTTTATTAAAATATAGGATGTTTCTTTTGTGTTTCTCTGTTTGCCCAAAGATGGACTGTTAGAGAATGCCAGAATCCGCCTTTTGTACAATATTGCTGTGAATTAATTTAAAATAAAAATATAGGGTCTCGGGAAGCCGTTCGAGGACTCGCAACCGACTCCTTTCACGTCGCGTACACGCGCCTACTGTACAGTGTTGAAAACTTGTTTTATTCATCTTCTTGTTGTTGTTCTGTGACTCAATTGTCATAGCAGACAGATTGATATCTTCAGATACGAGTACATCACCGAATTACCATTACCTACCTTTTAATACACAATTTCCCCTCCTTACTTACCTTTCTCGGCTCGTGTAGTCGGGTACTTGAAGACAGCTTTACTTCTTTCTTCTATTCTTTGATCTAAAATTATATTATATTTTATTGTAGGATAATTATATTCAAAGTGCAGCAGTTCTTGGCGGCGGCACTACCGTGTCTCTGACGGTATGCAATTATATTACAACTAGCACTAGCAAACCAGCTATATTGGACCCCAATGCAAAAACCATCTCTTACCAAAAACGCCACAATGACTTGACTTTAGTACTATGGGCCATATTAAATTAAACATATCGGAGTGCAATCCCGCAAAGTAGAATCACGCAACTCGCTATGATTTTGTATAAACAATGCGGAATCCGCGGGAATCCCAATAACGCAATATGGGGACACATTTGTCTACCGTTGGAACTCGGACGCCCTACTCACTAATAAATTGTTTTCATATTGTGTTTTCAAAATCAAATAAAACTACATTCATAATATTACCACCTCAATGTGGATGTGATCGTAAGGATTGTCCAAAGTCACTCTAACGTCCCACAAGATTAAAAACTGTGTGGAGTTGTAATCCTTAAATCTCCTGCTTTGGAAAAGCATGTGAAAATAATAATGGCAGTCAGGATAATTGCAACACAATCATTTTACTTTAACTTCAGTTCGTCGAAGTCTTATCATGTTAATTTATAGGCCAGTTCTCTGTCACTTACTAATAAACAAAGGTTCAAAGGCTAAACTTTTATCAAACCATTTATCATCGTGTAGTCTATATTCAATTCTTACGAGTAGGTACAATGCTTAGGTACTAGTACAATACGTACATCATTTAGTGACTACATCGGTATGATTAGGTGCTAGTTTAATCACGAAATTAGTACCTATTGTAAATTAGCAAGTGCTCGCGTATTGCTACATAGTACTATTATTTATTAATAATAATAATATATTATTAATAATACTGCTTAGAAATTGCTACATCTTAGTACAATAAAAATAACCTTATAATTCTTAGTTATGTCACCAGAGCCAGAAGTTGATAGAGGTCGCGATGATGCCTAGGAATTGACTAGGACGCTATTGTTTTACAAAAGACATAAGAGCTCTATCGTCTGGGTAAAACCCGCCTTCGTGAGATGGAAGAACTATATCATCTCCTAATGGAGGTTGACGATTAGCATGGCTATTCTGCCGGAATAGACTTCGTGCCAATTCCGAATCATTCCCTAAGATTTCTGAGCCAAGATTCAATCAAGAAAATCCCTCACTCCCTCAAAACCTTATTCATTTAAACTCAAACCTAAATCAGTCAGTATAGTGTAGATGAGGTGACTTTTTCAGATCCATCTCAATGCGCAGACGAGAGTATACCGCAATACGGACTAGCAGAAAACGAGTCGATAAACATAACGTGCAAGGTGAAGGGGAACCCTGAACCGTCATCCTTCCGTTGGATACTGGTCAACGTTGCTGCCAACATCTCTACGCTCAACGACGACACACCGTACTTGTCACTGGAAACTGAAGAATCCGTGTTACTCTATCAGAGGCCTAATGATACGGCATACAGTGAGTACCCTTTTTAACATGTAAAACATAACATGTATCAGTTTTATTGGTGAGAGCGGTGAGCCGGGTTTTTCAGGTGTATAGCGATAATTAGACCTTGCAGAAGACCGACAGTGTAAGAATAATTGTATTATACATAGCAAGAAGAACATAGCACAGTGTAAGAACATGTAAGTTACTTATTAGATATAGTTCGAAGTATCAACAAGCTGAAGTAGCAGTGGACAGGCGATATAAGCCGCAGGACCGATAACCGATGGGTGAGATGAGTCCTTGAATGGAGACTACGTACCGGGAAATGTAGCGTGGGACGCCCTCCGGTCAGGTGGACTGATAACTTGACAAAAGTCGCCGGTAGTGGCTAGATGAAAACAGCTGAAGACCGTATGTGGTGGCGTTCCTTAGGAGAGGCCTATATCCAGCAGTGGAGAGACACAGGCTGATGGAATGTATGTATGTATAGAGCACTTCACGATTGTTATTTTTAGCTAGTGAGTAAGACAGCCCATTCCTATACTTCCCTCCTTTTTCCCCTTTCCTTCTAACCTCCCGCTTCATAACTCTTCTTTCACACTATATTTAATTTCTTATCTAAATTTAAGCAACAGCATCTTGGATATACCAGCTTTCTTGGCAGGAGTTTTAACCACTCATTAGTGGGTAGATTTTTTACTCACCATAAAAATAATTCTGTGCTTATAAAAATAGTTTGATTCAAAGGTGCTCAGTACATGCTAACTGGTTCAATAATGTTTCATGTTTTTCTTCTTCAAGTCAATTTTTTTTCATTGTTGAAGTCTTTATAAACCAGCTTTTTCCCTAGGAGTGGATTGGAAGAGGGTTGGGAAGAAGGCGAATAGGAAGGATACCGGAATGAAGTTTACCTTACCCCATTAGACTAGACTTCCTTTTCCCCTTTGGGAAAACGGCGTGGAAAGACTATAAGAAAGCAAGGAGTTTCTCTTATTCCATTATTTTTTACATACTCTTTATTTTTCCTTAACACGTTTCAACAAGCCAAAATTTGCCAAAATATAGAAGACTGAAGAGAATGTGTACACAATACGAATTTTATGCATCCGCAATGCTACAATCTGTAAAATAGAGGTCTAAGTTGTAATCTCACAGCAAACTGGGCAAGTTCAGCTGGCAAAGTTACTCCTATGAAATTTGTACTAACGTGTTTTGGGAATGAGTGAAAGTTGACATACCTATATCTCATTTCATTCCTTCACATATGAAGTATAATGAAATGAAGGAAACCAAATCATAATTATTAAATCCCTTTAGAGTTCGGTAAAATATTTTCGTCAGTGAGTGACATAAAGTGAGACCCGATTGCCATCCCATCCTATTCCTCCCCATTCAAAATCCATTTCTAAATTTCCAAATTTACCATTCTGGACTGATGTTGGCATGTACCTATAACAGATATCCATGGGCGACAGTATCCACTCTACCAGATAGACTGCGCCTGCTCGTCCTTCTATAAAAAACATTTCGTGGTAATATAGGTATGTCATTTCTAGCAGATGTTGACATTATTTCAATACGACAATATCCGCTTACTAGGCGGACTGTAATAATCTTCATTCAATAAAAAACTGACGAGAACACAAAAAATCGTTTTCTTCCGAGGCAGGCACTATATTTTGCTGGGGCAATAACGGCGTGGAAAGCGATGGGTTGTCGGAGGCGGCGTGCACGTACATGGTGACGGACGAGACGGCGCCGCAGCCGCCCTCCGACTGCGCCGCCCTTACCACTGTCGGCGGGGACATCACCGTCTCGTGTACCGCCGGACACGACGGGGGACTGCCACAGGTTATTTTTTTTTAATAGAAATAAGGTAAATTATCTTTTAGGGGAACAGTGCACGCTGCATTCCCACAGCCGCTGGGCGCATTCGACTGGCCACGTTACTCCTCTCTCACAGAAGACTACCTTGAAATGTACTGCATTTGCTACTTTATCGTATTTCCCCAATGTACGTACGTGTTTCAGTAGTGAGTGAGATATGCAAGAGCCCGTTCCCATCGCATCCTATCCCTCTCCATTCCTTAATCTGGAAAGGTAGGCAGCGCATCCGGGAGCGTGCCAACGTTTGTCACTCTGGACTGATGTTGGCATGTATCGCGGATGTTTATGGACGACAATATCCACTTACCATCGGGTGGACTGTATGTCCGTCTGCCGTTTTTCTTTATAAAAAAACTTACGTCTATATCATAATTACTAAAAATATTTATTGTAAGTGTAACATACATATTATGTCTTTGTTTGTATGTATAGCTAGGTGGGTATATTTTATTACAACACTAGCTGACCCGACAGACGTTGTCCTGTCTTAGCTATGAATATTCGAATATTCGAACTGGAATAAATAATTTTAAAAAAATAATCTAAAACATAGTGTTCATTGTAATGCTTTTTGATACATAACATTGTTAGTTTTGTTTTCTGGCTCGTAAATAAATAATGTTGATGGTTTTCCGACACTGGAACAGGCGACATACAATTGGCCATGTGAAAAACATGGATTTTCAAGATGGATGCCACAAACACTTAACGACTGCCCTTGCGATTTATTTATCGACATTGCAAATGCAAGCCGCACTGGAAATTGTAACCGTTTAAAGTCGAATGGCATGTCGTTAAAGTCATAGGGATGCGTGGAATCAAAACGTCTTCGCCTTTGTACTTCCCTTTCAAAATTGTGGCTTCGATGACGTTGTTCATTAATTTCTTCACCGCAAGCCGGGTGCCATTACAAAGACGTGGCTGGTTTATGTTCCGCAACATAATGATTACCGATCCGACTTTTAATTGCAGATTATGAGGTGGTAATCCGGGCAATTCCAGCGAATTTAAAAATTCCGTTGGATAGTTGACAACATCATCTTGGTTAGTAACGGAATCAACCGATTTGTATGTCATCAATTCGCCAGCTATCTTATTTTGAATCTGAATATTCATTTTCTTGACATCAACGTTTTTTGCAGCCAATATAACACGTTCGCTCAACCAAACATGATTTTTGTAATTTTGAGCAATGTTTGGGAACACCATCTCGATGAGTTCGGTCTTTGATTCAGTAAAGTGACAAAAATTGGCAGGGAATTTAATGTATCCAGAGGATGTGTCAACAGGAATTTTGCCATTACCAATGTCGAGCAATTGTTTGGAAACCACTTCTCCAGATCGGTCGTTCTGCAATTCGACTCGCATATTCATATTTAATTTGAGTGTTTTGACGTATTTCCATAAAATGGACAACTTCAAACATGCATTAAGTTCTTCGGCTGGCGTTGATCGTGGAATCACTGGTAATGTTTGTCGAAAATCATCTGCCAGTAGAATCATCGCACCACCAAACCGATTTTGGTTGTTTCGTAAATCTTGCATCGTGCGGTCTAATGCCTCCAAAGATTTTTTGTGTGCCATCGTGCATTCATCCCAAACGATCAATTTGCTTTGCTGCAACACTTTGGCCATCGCAGAATTCCTCGAAAGGTTGCAAGTTGGAGTTTCATTAGTTTGCATGTTCAACGGCAACTTGAGTGCTGAATGAGCTGTTCGACCGCCTTCCAACAACATAACTGCAATACCCGATGAAGCAAGTGCAAGTGCAATTCCATTTTGCGATCGAATCGTTGCCAAAATCAATGATATTAAAAACGTTTTTCCAGTTCCACCGGGAGCATCTAGGAAAAAATATCCGCCAGTTCCATCGTTCACTACTTTCATGAGCGTATCGTATGCATATTTTTGTTGCTGATTTAAAAGGGGAACGTTTCTTTGAACAGTTTGTCTCAATGCCTCGGAATCGTATTGGGTTTCGCGTCTCAACTCTTGATTAAATGCGTTGTGCATTTTGCGATTGGGCGTTGTCATTCCTAATTGTATTAATCCTTTGTTGGTAAGCATCAAGCACATGTCCTCAATTAAAATTAATGCTTCATTGTGAATTTCTTCGTTCATTTGCAAATCTGCATTCGATGTTCTAAGACGCATCTGATGCAATATATCTTCGGCCATATGATGTTTATATTTGTTCCATAAATCAATAGGTGTTGATTGGAAGCATGTAGACAAAATTATAGAAAACAATGTTCGTATTTGTTTAGCATTTGACGAAATCACAGCATCTTCGAGAGTGTGGTCCCAATGAGTGTCATTCTCTAGCAATCCCAAACGTTGACAGGCTTCTCTGTATGTGCCACACAATACACCATTAACAGTTCGCAGATATTGGAATGATGTTGGGCCGCGAACATTGACTAACTTGGAGAGTAACGGCGAAAACGGAACAACCCAACGATTATCAACTTCAATGTCCTGTTGATTCACTTTGACTATTGTTGACCTTCCATTGTCATCAGTGGATCGGCGGCGATAAAGTGGATAACCATCATTTCCAGTAATAGTTACAACAGTAATTGCTACTAATTGTCTTGGATAGCGTTTTGAACATTTTCCGTCAACCATACACGGAGAATTGGGATTTAATATTCCACAGGGACCATGAATCATATTTTTTGTAACAACCTCATATAACAGTGGACCTTCTTCATTATCGGGAATTTCAGCTGATATCACATTATCGATTTCATTCAGTCTTATCCTCTCAACCAACCAAATGAGGATATGTGCATGTGGCAATACGCCTTTTTGCCACTCGACTGAATAGATCCAACAGCGCGTCTCGCCGAACACACGATGCTTAACAATAAAATCCATGAGTGATTTAATTTTTTTTTTGAACACCCTTGCGGTGATGTCATGGCGATCAATGGGCCAGGAAATAATTCTTGTCGAATTTCTGTCCACTGTGTATTGCAAGTGAACGTGATAAACAAATCTGGTGTGCCATAATGACGTACATACGACATAGCATATTGTGCGTATTCATGCATATGTCGCTGACTTCCGACGTATGTTGCTGGGAGAATAGTCATTCTGCCGACATTCTGTGCATTTCCGTCAGCATTGATGGCATCCCGAAGATGAATGTATTCCTCGGAACGGAGTTTTGTCTGGTTCAACCTGATAAATGTCAATCGCTCAGTTTCAACTTTGACGTAGATATCCACAGCATATTGGTGAAATAGACACCTACATTTTAAGATGTGATTGTCCTCATTTTCCCGAACCATCAGTCTGTATGAATAATAATTCATTGAACTAACTTTTTTGTTAGTTTCGGCGCCTGTAAATAAATGTTCGTGTTAATAAGATAAAGTAATGTTGTGATTAAGACAGTAAAGGTAGATTGATTATTTACCTGTAACTGGATTTATCATCTTGATTGAAAAATGATACCCATCTTCACATTGCCAAAATAAGATAGGATATTGTAACGCATCATATGATCGATGTGTTTCGGACACACGCTGCAGTTGATCGTTCCGCCGATGTAAAACAATATCTCGGTTTTCTAAATTTTCACCCACGACGACATTAGCGACTTCATCAATTGTTGGAGCATTAAAACATCTTGCGTATTGTCCTACAGGCATCTTATCGGCTCTGATGACAATTTTGTGATTATCAGATGGCATGCGGTCTAATGCGGTCTTGAATAATGCAACCAATTTTTGTGTTTATGGAATAATGTTTGGAGTTGTTCCACAATTGGTCTTTTCACCGAATTGTTGTGTGCACAACGCTGATCGACTTGTCTTGCTGAAACGCCCATAAAATAAATTTGCAAAAATTTGTAGACACTATCCGGCGTTGGCAATAAGGAACCTGTTCGATGATATATTTGACCCTGAATCTGCAAGGGTAAATAGATGTAATATAGGTAATTGTATAGCGAAGTGTTTGTACCGCCATGTGGCTGGCAAAATACCTTGGCAGCACTGCCATTCCCCTATCAACTTCTGTAAACACACTCACTTCTGGTTGCTTTTGGCAATTCAGAGCTACCAACGTACTTTGCACCATGTCAATTGAAAGCTGCCAACGTATTTGGCACCAGCCACATGGTGGTAAAAGTTTATTGTTTCCCATTATACTTACCTTGAAAGTAGGCATAAAATTATCTCGAATAACTTTTGTTGCGCCAAATGACGTCATTTGAAAGCAATTATTGTATTGCTGGATATGAGTCAAAAAATGTTTAGAAACCAATGAATGTAGTGGCTCTGGTGGCGGTACCAATGTCGTCAATTTGACTTGGCCACTGGCGCAACACAATCCAGGGGCTTCATTTTTAAACTTAAATGCCTTGCAACGTGGACACACAACGTTCATTGGTCCAATAGCAACGATTTGCTGTGAACTTTAATCGATTGCCACGTTATAATTGAATGCAGCTCGATGGGGCTTAAATATTTCTACGTTGTTAATTTCGATTCCGTTCAACTTCATTTCGCGCTTCGCGTTGCTCGTCAGATTGACTTGCTCGTATATATCTTTGACTCGCAGCATTGCGAGTTCTGCGACCTAAGTTGATACGTTTAATTGTTGGCATTTTGAAGAACCAAAATTCAACTAAAAATAAAAAAATGACAAAACGACGACAAAACAGCACTTCTCAAAAAACTCACTGAACAAACTAAAAACTGGATAAACGTTCCTATCGAATGGACTGTGCACTAAGA
The DNA here is from genome assembly GCA_943735995.1 of Sesia bembeciformis. Classification (NCBI taxonomy): domain Eukaryota; kingdom Metazoa; phylum Arthropoda; class Insecta; order Lepidoptera; family Sesiidae; genus Sesia; species Sesia bembeciformis. The sequence goes on from OX031028.1 coordinate 10,439,067, forward strand.
AATGAATAAATGAATTTTTTTAATGGACCGATGCAGCTGTTGAACGACATTTGCGCCGCGCGAACTGTCAAATCAACTAAAAATAAAAAATTGACAAAACGACGACAAAACAGCACTTCTCAAAAAACTCACTGAACAAACTAAAAACTGGATAAACGTTCCGATCGAATGGACTGTGCACCAAGAAATGAATAAATGAATTTTTTGATCGACCGATGCAGCTGTTAAACTACATTTGCGGCGCGCGAACTGTCAAACGCGCGAACTGTCAATCGCGCGAACTGTCAAATGCGCGAACTGTCAAATGCGCGAACTGTCAAACGCGCGAAATAGTCGTTAAGTTTTCTGATTTTTTTTTAATTTTTCTGAGCAATTTTCTTAATTTTTCTTTCCGTAAGAACCTTCTACAAAGTGGTAGAAAATTAAAAAAGAAAAGATGAATGAAATCGGTAAAGTTGTTCTCAAGTTATGGCGTGACCAAGGGAAATAGGGCTCCATTTTTATTTATATAGATGTATGTATTTTCATAATTACTACGATATTTATATATGTTCTACGCCTGTTCTGTTTCAACCAGCCTCTATTTCACGGGTCTACTGGAAGAGATCTTTCTCTACGGGAGATAATCTTTCCTTCTATATAACTTCTCTTTTTAATCATGTATATTGTTTTGTGTGTACCTACAATAAAATATCATATAAAAAATAAATAAGGTAGCAAACAGTCCAGCTGGTAAGTGGATGCTATCGCCCGCGAACATCCGCGATACACGCCTACATCGACTTATCCAGTCAGAAAGCTGGCAATCCATTAGCATAACCCCTCCGGTATCGCGAATGACGATAACTTGGAAAGTAATCCTTGCGATATCTAGACTGACAGCTACTCACCTCTACTCTCGATGGCGTCAGCCGAACGATGAGTAAAGTATACTAAAAGATCACCAGTAGAGTGACTATGACGGAAACCGTACTGTACTGGTGATCCATTTTATCAGCTGATGATTCTCTAGATACCCAAGAAGCTGTGTGTTAAACTTCATTACCTTGGTGTGTTAAACTCATTACCTTGTTATCGCTATTGGCCTGCAATTGGCCGGGTCGGTTCGGTCACCTTTTTTAGGTAACGGGTAGACGTGAACTACATTCCAAGCTTTTCGCAAAGCGTCTCGTGGAGTAGGAGAGTTTGAAGGAGTAGTGTGAGAATTGGAAACAACTCGGGGGCGCATTATTTGAGTACCACTACAGGAATACCATCTGGCCCACTCGACTTCCGCACATCAAGGGATGCGTGTGTTCGCCGGACTTCACGTTGAGTGATGCAGATGTCCGGCATGGGATTTACACACGGCAAAATCGTGTGCGGTGGTGGCATCCCCATAGTCCATTAATAGCATCTCTAATAATAAGTCTAATAACATACGAAGGTAATTTCATTTTTCGATTTTGCTGGAAATTTTTCGATCCGGACAATTATTACGACCTGGACATTTTATGACTTGTACGTTACTATCAGGAGGCCGGAATATATTCCGATTAGGTATCCTGTAAAATCTATTGATTTCCTGAAGTTATTGGTAGATATACATTGAAATTTCCTGTGGGAATATGCAATTGCCAATAGAAAAATAAAACCGACAAGTAAATTTTTAGTTGTTTTTTAATACCGTTACAGAAATTCACGTTCTCCATCAAATCCTTGGATTCCGACAATCAGTTACTATCCATAATTAGCCTGGAACCCAAGTTCATTATTCAGGAGCCCTCGCAGGACAACTACAAATTTGAAATCGTGGCTTCAAACGAGAAGGGGGACAGCAAAATTGTGGTAATTGATAAAGACAGCATCGTAAATGAAAATGAAGGTAAGTAACCTTGTTTTTTTTTTTATAGAAAGAAGGTGGCAGACGAGCAGACGGACCACCTGGTGGTAAATGGATACTGCCACTCATAGCCATCCGCGATACTTGCCAACATTAGTGCAAATTTACAAACCATCGGAATGGATACACGCGCGGCCATTGGTTACACATAGATCGAATGCGTTCAAATGTCGTATCGGCAGAATGTATCAGATCCTGTGGGTAAAAGCCTTGAGTGCGAAAACACGTAGTAGGTACATTTGATGACATTGTGTTGCGAGGTCGGGGTAACTCGACCAGTCGGCCGCGCCCAGTGACGGTACGATATACGAGGAGCATGCGCCTCCACGAAACCATGTCTCCTCATATCTGTACTGGACCATTACATATACAAAGAAATTAATGTATTCATTAATTAATCAATCCTCGTGTTAAACAAGTATCCCTCTACGTATTAAATTGAATAAAATGATTGCAATTTTTCAAAGGAAAAGCATGTGGTTATTTAATATGAGATTTGCATTTGCATTGCAAACCAGCCCTTTCAGTGTCCACTGCTGGGCATGGGCCTTCTCAAGTACATTGTCTTGTGCATGAGGGATGTATGGCCTTAAAACGTCACGTTAATCAAGCAAGTTGGCGAGTCCACTCTTTTAAGGGTGGTGTAGTTCCTTAGGGCTTGTGGTGTCGCTTTGTTATACCTTAGTCACCTTTTACAATACTCACGCGAAGAGATGAGGTAGTGCTAAAGCCATCCAATAGTTTGTTTTAATAAATCTTCCTTTGTGAGTTAAGCTTTTTATATTTTTTGATGTTATATCTTCAAAATAAAGCAACAAAAATGTTAGAAAATTTTAAATAGAATTGAGATGTCGTGCATTGAAACGTACCGTAATAATTAGACTCGCCTTTCAAATAACAATTCAACCAGTACAAAAAAAAAACAAATAAAAAGCCTTACAATAAACTAAGACAGATTTTTTCAATTTATTTATGTTGGGAATTTAACAATATTGGCGTCTTGCTCAAAGTAGAAACAACAAAAGGATATTATCGAAAATGCAGCTAAATAATGTTATTAGTGAAAGAACTGCATTTGGTGCGATGACACTAATTTATCATTATTTGGTGCCATTTTTCTGTTACACCGTACATAATGCCACTACCGTTTGCCAAGTTTGTAATACCGTGTTAGGTGTGGTAGTGCCGGCAAGCGCAGTGTCGAACATCACGACGTTGGCGCTGGCGCTGTGCGGCGGTGTGGCGCTGGTGGCGTTAGCCGCGTGCGGGCTGGTACTGTGCACGCACGAGCGCACCGAGCGCACGCACCCGCGCGCGCCCAACGACCCTCCGCTCTGCGCGTACAACACCGACGGTAACTGATCTATTGAATTTGTATGTCAATATTCAACTAGCAAAAATTAGTCTTATAAAAGTTATATATGTTACGTTACTGTAAAACCCCTAATTTTCCAAAATTTTCCCGTAAAACTTAGGGTGTTCGAATTTCTTTTTTTTATTTGTCTTAAAAAGAGAATATATCATTGATACATTTCGCCAAGCTGCTGAAGTTGTCTACTTGTATACTTGGTAGCTTTCCTACTATTCACTGGTAAGTTTTAGGTTTTACTTTAAATACTCGAACATTGTAAAAACACCGCGCTTTCATACTCGCGCCCATATAGTCGCGATTCCTTATAAAAAGGAAGAAACTTTTTATACTTTTCAGAGTCTAACTGCGAGACATATCACGACAGCGACGACGGCAGCGAGTGTAACGTGAGACGGACAGAGTCGTTCCGCAAGGCCGTGTCGAGGTACCCCGCGAAGGGCTACGATGTGAGGCGCACCAGCTCGTTCCACTCGGCGCGGTACGCGGACGACGCGCCCGACGAGGGCACTACCAAGTGCACCGACAACCTCCGGCATAGCGCTAGCTGTCGCGTGCACTCACTGCAGAACATCAACAGGAAGAGGGACATGGACCTCATGTGCGAACAACTGGTCATGCACCTACCGACCGAAACTAGCTACAGTGCTCCTAAACCGGTGAGACATGTCCAACTTTACTAAATTAGTGACGTACATATATTTGAAAAAACTGATCGCAACTCTCGACGTGGACTAGACGCTTCTAACTTGTGACCATGGTTGGTGCAACCCAGCCGAAATGACGAATAAAATAAATAAATGAGGTAAAAATACGCGTTAAACGCGTTTAATGGATAATAAATATGTGTCGATACAAAACAACTCATTATAATTTCTACTTCTCTCCTCTCTCCCTTGAAACATTAGGAATGTAAGGGGATATAATCCTTTCTCAAGACTCGCCAACACTCACGATCTTGTGCTCTTCTCATCCAGCCAAACTCTTTCAACGTCGACGTACACGTACAGATGAAGGATTGTGAGAAAGAACTCTTCGTCCGTCCCCCCCTAATCTCAATTCTTTCCTAAATCCCCTTTTAAATTTCTCAAGTTAAGCAACGCATCCGAGGATTTACCAACGTTCTCGTTTGATGTTAGCATACATCGCCCAAGGATACATGATAAAGGATACAGCATACAGGAGTTCCAACTCCTGAAAAATCGTTCGATATGGATTCAATCTCCTGGAAAACCTTTTTCCAGGAGTTGTATTCCAAGCAGGCAAAGCCATAAACAAGAGTTAGCCTTGGTCCTTAGAGCCGATTCACGAGTGTCATATCATGAGATGCAGAATCGTCTTATGTACTTTTTATGTAGTTTTATAAATATTTAGCGCTCCGCTTCTCACAGCTTCTCCGCTTCATTTGACACCTGATAGCTGTGCTCCTCCCAAATATAAGTTTCTTTTGAATGAATGAATGGTTTATTTGTTAGAAAACAATACAACCTTTAAACATTTGGTTTGAAGCACCAAAAAATAAAAAAAGAATGCACCACCGAGGCGCTAAAATTTTCATGCGCTATAAAGAATAACAAAATGATAAAAGTAAGAAATTGTGTGTAACCAAATGGACACCTAGCTCAGCATATTGATACGACCCGTGAGGTAGGCCGCAACGCTGATAGCTAGCTAGGGCTTTTACCGTATTCAGTTCTCGGAGTAAGCAAACATAAATATTTAGCAGTTCTAGTCTTGTACTTATGCTAATTTCTAGGGAAATATATTATAGACAGAATAGACAGACATAATTTAGTTCCAGACAAGCACGTTCTACACGATGCCGAGAAAAACGCGACACAAAGTGCCAAAGGAGTTAAGTGACGAGACGTCAGAAATAACGCAGGCGTCGGACGGGTTCTCGCTGCCGCCGCCGCCCGACGAATTCGGCACCTACCGCGCCGCCACCACCATCAGGGACATACCCAGGCCCATCCCCACTTACACCACCATCACGAGGAAACACTCCACTGGCAAGGAGCCGAAACACCAACAATACAGCAACGTTATAATATCGCCAATGAACACAGTCGGACTCCCGACTATAAGTGGCGCACAAAGCATGTACTCGTATCCCGCCGACCATCGCCAGGTAAATACAAACCCTTTCGAGGACTCCTCGTAATCTTTATTCGTTAATCATTAATCATAATTTGTTATATTTGAAGGGCACGCAGACAGCGCCTGGCGTCTTAACGTCTTTCCAAAGTCACTCTAGTGCCAGAGAATCTGGACTGTGAATAATAACATAATTTAGACATAGAATGTATTATTGTGCAATCGATCCCAAAGAGTCATATATCCACATTACACAACGTAACTACATCAATAATAATAGTTTATGATTCAATCATAGTTTATTTACAAAAATAAAAATTATTGTAAGTAAACCTTTCACATTCTGGAATTACTTGTTAACATTTTTATCTTACATGCACATGATCTGAAATTATATTATTTAATATTACATGTAAATGGAAAATATTATACTGAAATAATCGCATTAGTTAGGTATTATTTTTATCAGTCACTGCCATTGCAATTACATAACGTTTTTAAGAAATTTTGTATGTATAATTAACATTTAAGTAACAAATGTATTAAATTGTAAAATATACTTATATTTCCACCATGTTTGTTTCTTTTAACGCATTCTGTGAAAATCAACACCTTATGAGTATCAATTATATCAATCTCAGAAAAGGATATCATTAAAAATCAGATATTGAAGGTGATTTAAAGAAATCATCTCAGTTTCATAGAAAAATTTCATGAAATTTAAGAAACTATGAAATTTTAAATTACAAAATCAATAAAATAAGAAACTCATAATTGATATAACAAACACCGTGACAACAATAGTATAACAACTTAAACATATATTGGGTCTTCATAAAGTATTTACTTGACTTTATTTCACTTCACTTGATCTTCAAATTATCCTTTAACTGAGCGTTCGTTCATTTACAAAGATCCTATTGAAATACCTATGCTACAAATGATGCCTAAATAGTTCAATCCATACGATCTAAATGCGCCTGCGCCGCTGACAGTCTGTCGATGAGGCGTTGTGTGTTTGGCCGGGCCTGGAAACATAAGGAAACTCTTACAACTAGTAAACAATTTTGTTCCCAAAGGAACATATATTTACATCACCAGTATTTGTCACAACACTACATATTTAGTCGTAATTATTTTTGTAATGTGGTAATAAAAAGTTCAACGTCGAGTTATAATAGAAGCAGGGACGTGTGTTCCTTTAATTCCTTCAACACGTGTATTTTTCTCTATATTTATTACCCAATTGTGAAAATATATGTATAATGATGTATCGAGGCGTAGTCAGTGTGGTATCTGCAGCGCGCACACGGCGGCTTCATGCAGGTGCTTCCAGGGCAGCAGGCCGCGGAGGACAGCACCAGTGGTAACTCCAGCACCAGCGCCGTCGCATGGCATACGTACAACTCGTCCCCGCATCCCAGCCACACGTGCTCCTTCACGCTCATCGGCCTGTACACAACGTACCTGCAGCGCGCACACGGCGGCCTCGTGCAGGTCCTTGCAACGCAGCAGGGCGCGGCGGCGCGCGGCGGCCGGTAGCGACGACAGCTCACCGCGTGCCGCCTCCAGCACCAGCGCCGCCGCGTGGCACACATGCGACTCGTCGCCGCATCCCAGCCACACGCGCTCCTTCACGCTCACCAACCTGACGACGACATACGAACATAACCTTAATACTCTTCACTAACTCATCCTCATTACAATCAAGGCCGAGATGTGTATTTATTACCCTTTCGTCGAGATTTATTTTATTAACAATAAATTTAACAATAAATACAATTATTGAACAAATAACCACCTACGGTTTTAGTGATGTTTGGAACAATGAGTCAAATTTTTTGGCGTAAATATTCTCTGCAATACGGACTTTTCTTTTTTAAGTTTTTCCATATTCAATCGGTCGCCATGTATAGAAAAACGAAAGAAATTAGTCCGATGACATATTTATAGAATAGGACACCATTTCGCATTGACCATTATTTTTATTTTATTTTCTCATTTTAAGTACATTAAAAAGATTTATCACAGAATTTCAACAGTTGGCATGTACCGCGGATGTCCGTGTGCGACAGTGCCCACTAACCAGCAAAACACGATCTTACATTACATGATGTTAGTCCACAGCAAACCGAAAACAATATATGAAATCCGACTTTTGACATACCAATTCACAATATGCATACTCACTTTGTATAAATATCTAACAGGTGTTCCATTGAAACGCCGACAATCAGCACAGCTTTGAACACCAGCCGTTTGTCTGCTTGCAAGTTACACGCCATGATTTCTAATTGACGCACGATGAAATCTGAAAACAAAAGTTTTAGTAAGAAAAAAGTAGATGAAAGTTCCTTCGGCTCGCCAATTAATTATAAGACTATAGCAGTTACTCAACTAAGTCAGAACTTGAAAAAAGGTGTTACAAGTCCAGTTTATTCATACTATATAAACGAGCTAACAGTCTACAGATGAAGTCCATGAAGAATTAAAATTATCGACATAGCTCAAAGACGCAACTTGAAGAGTCAATATACTGTCGTACCACCGTAAGTTCGCACTGTTGATGCATAGCGCAAGTTGGTGAAACAGGCCAGTTAGCATAGGCGTTTAGCCCACTGAGAGGACATGTGCTCGTCGGGCTTGTACTATCTGTTTAACAAATAAATATAGGGTTAACAAGAGCAACTGGGCACCACAGCTCGGCGGCTGTAGCATATCCTAGAAAAATGTCAACTTACACAATGGGAAGCAGTGTCCGGTGTTGACGTAGTCCCTGCCGAGCGCGGTGAGCTTGGTGAGCACGGCGGCCATGCGCTCGTCGGGCGCGCGCAGACCGCGCGCCGCCGCCTCCGCCTCCGCCAGGATGTTGCTCCAGATATTCTCCACGAGCAGCGCGTCGTTGTGCCCCGAGCACTGCACAATCGCCAGCTTGCACTCCCACAGGTTGTACCGGTCCGCGTACTCCTCGTACAGCTGAACACAAATGCTACAATATTAAGGGCCTTTCTCCCCACGTTATAAAGTAACTGTTAACAATCTGATAGATAAATTATCTGTCAATTATCTGTGAATTAAATCTAGCTGATACTGACTTTCTGATAAAGTATAACTGCAAATTCATTATTGATATACTGCTACCATGAGAAGACAACCAATAACCCTATTAATAAGCATTAATAGTATCAATACATAAGGTCAAATTAAAACTATGAACATAGAAAAATCTACCAAAATTAAAAAGTATAATACGAGGACGTCAGTGAAAACTTATAGTAACGCGTACGTACCGCGTGTCGGGTCTCTCGAGAGATGCGAAGCGGCGATAGTGTAATTCCTCCACGACCCGCGCACTTATTCCGGCCAAACGAGTGCACTTACCTTCGACTCATAAGCTACATGTTCTAGTCCACTAAGAAAAAATTTTTTAATCAATTACGTCATGGCTCTAAAACTATAAAAATCAGTATTTATTTAGTATCACATTTAGTATACAACTAAATGTGCAAAAGATAGTATTAAATCTTGTATGTGTATGCCTATAGTCCTTGTATGTGTGTATGTATGCACTCCTTTTGTGTTGTTTACCCAAAGGTGGACCAGTGGAGGATATCATAAGGCATTAAGTCTACCTTCTGTACAATATTTACGTAAAATAAAATATAAATAAATAAACATGTTAGAGAAAATACAGTAGTTTGTTTCATACCACTATAGACAAGACACCATCAAACGTAGTCAGCACATTGGATTGACCGTGTATACTTAGTGTTTGCGTGACTAACGTGCATGATCTCGAGCAGCTAGTCGTCGAAATGCTGCAGTTGCCTGGGCGGCGAATGCAGGTCGTGCGGCTGGGCACACGGCGACCTAAACAGTACTACGTTTTGTACTGTTCGTGCAATGAAACTCACCTGCGTGATCTCGAGCAGTTCGTCGTCGAGCCGCTGCAATTGCCTGGGCGGCGGCTGCAGATCGCGCGGGAGGGCTCGAGCGGCAGCGCGCACGGCGGCCTGCACACGCGCCACCTCGGCGGCCTCCTCGAGCCGCCGCAGCAGCTCGCCGCCGCCGGCGCCCGCGCCGCGCACGCACACCACGCCCGCGCTCAACCAGCTCATGCGTTGCGAGAGCGTCGCGCCAGAACTGTAACAACACACGAAACATTACATACACTACTACTAATTAAATTAGGCTATGACACAAAGGGGCCGTAATATGTTAGTTTGGACCAGTATGAAAAATCAAATTGTGTTTTTAATATAATAACACATTGGACGGTAAAATGTGAGCAGAAAAAAAATGAGGAATAACAAATCTTGAAATAAGCAGCTCAATAAAAATTTGAATGCGTGGAAATCCGATTGGGCGGTAAAATTAATGGACCGAGTAACAAGTCAGCGCCCGGGGACAACAGCTCTGTACACACGCAACATATATACTACGTACCCGGGTCTAGTGGCGAGTCCCTCGAGTACGGTGGCGGCGGCCAGGTGGTCACCGGCGCTCTCGAGCACCTTCCACAGCAAGTCGAGGAGGTGCAGCGCGGCGGCGGGCGGTGCGGACCGCGCCGCCGCCTGCAGGTACGTGCGAAGCGACGCCGGCGACGGCGCGCCCAAGGACAACACCTCTGCGCGCACACGTACAAAATATTATTATTATTATTATTTAGACAAGAAAAACGGTCATAAATCTTTAAAGATACGAGCTCAAGTCGTATAAAAAAAATATTGCCCTTGATGTTGTGTTAATAGTAACCCCAACTAGACCAAAGTCTGTGTTCAGGTTCACTATTATTATGAGGTCGTTTCGACCCAAATGGTTAATTATTCAAAATACAAAAAATAATTTTAGCAGTTATTATTTAATTATCATTTCATCATCAATCGATTTATTATCTTGTTTTAATAAGTCATTAATTGTGGTGATAATTAGTGGTGTAGGTACGTTCGGCATGGTTACGCGGACAAATTGCGTGTGCATTAGGGTTGACACACGATGAAAAAATATTTATTTCGTTAATAAAAATTTACAATAAAGATTATGTCATGTCTCTAACCATTACAAAACGATTGGACATCTCTAATATAATATGATATTTCCGGTAATGTCGGTCGTTCTATTCCACCCAGTATGTATACATATTTAGAATTATCTCTACGAAATTGTAACTTTCTATCCCACCAAGAAGTATCAAGAAACGTCATAAATCCCAATCTACTCCATTGAATCCATTCTCCATTATTGAATTTTCCAAGTCGGAAAAATAAATAATGAAATAAAATTCATCTCAACAAACAATCACACTACACAAATTGATATCGACATAAACATTTGCTTTGTTTACTTTTCCAGTATTTGTTCACTGTGCAAATATTATCTGTGTATGTACACAAGTTGCGCGTCATATTATTTGTAGCGAGGAGCGACGTGCCCTCTCTCCGACAGCCGGCGGCGGCACGAGGGCTGAGGGCAACAGACATACAGATGATGATGTATAGACAATAGCAAGGCCGCGAACGCCTTACGAATTACTATAAAGAATTCAAGCAGCAAAATTAACGTTCGACTATTTATTTTAATAACAAAACTGAGAAAAAAGAAAAATTTAAATAAAAATGATAAATATTTATTTACCTAAACCCAAATTTTGTGATACGAGCCATTCGTAAACTGCCACGTGTAAGAGCTCGTCGTCACGTGACAAACACTCCCAAACCATTTGTCTGCCCTGTAATAAAATGAATAAAGTAAATAAATTGCATTTAGTAAACTGACACGTTATACTACTACATGCGTATATTTTTAAACCAACTCCAATTTGAAGATGTAATTTAGCTTATGTCTGATGCGCTCTTGACATAGCCAGAATCAGTTTTTAAATGTGTTACAGTTTCTTTTCTATATAAGAAGTCGTACATACATGAAATACATCACGTGAGCAGTCGACTTTGATAGCTAGTCGTGTGACCGAGCATCTAGAAATATTTAATGAATAGCCGTGGCGTGCGTTTAAGTTTTTTCATTGGTAAATGCAATTATCACGTCTGCGTCGACGGTTTTTTTCTTTTTTTCTGTATAGAGAGACCTCCTATTGAACAACTCAAACTTCACAAATCATTATACAGAAAAAGAGTAGACGCGGACGCGGTAGTTAATGTATGCAAACGATAGAGCTGACACCGATCGCGCCACACACGGAGGGCAATTATTTAAATTATGATAATATGACAGAACGGCCGAGTCTTCTATGGTTTTATCAATCGGATGAGGCATGTCACGTGCGTCTTAACGATCAGCAAGGTGGCCGCGTTACCGGTTTCCGCGACCATCCTGCATAATAAATATAACTCCCTGTACGCCCCCTCCCCGTACTAAATGTACATACTTGACTGTTGTCCGACGATGAGAGCGAGTGCGCCGTGTCGGGCGGGCGCGCCGAGTGCGGGCCGAAGTGCGCGTGCTCGCTCGCGTTGCCGCCCTCCGCGCCGCGCTCGTACAGCCGCTCCAGGGCGCCGCACACCTCGCGGTATATCTCCATCCTGTACAAACACACGTATAGAGTGAAGAATAACGTTGGCAACTTCGATACATCACCTATATCTATATACATATCGCACGATACATACATATTAATAATAAACCGACCTGACCCAAAATTCTAAGTGTGGGAAATTAAGTTTACAGTTTTCGTAATTAGCATGACTTCACTTTAGATTGCTATATTTTTTGATTTATTGAATTCATGCACGATTTTAATTATAATGAACTGTGTTTACAGTATTTATTTGTATATTCAGTTTTTTTTTTATAGATTAGTGGGCGGACAAGTTAGCGGTCCCACGTGATGGTAAGTGTTACCGCCGCCCATGGACACCTGCAACACTAGGGGGTATGCGGGCGCATTGAAGAACCCCATATCGTAGCTTAATGGAAAGACCTCTTGAGGCAGTTCGTTCCACAGCCTACGGGTTCGCGGTATAAAGTAATAATGATTTTTATTTAGCTACTAATACATTTAACTGTTTAATAACATTGGTGTGAAAATAGTTCACATTAACACAATTATATTTAAACTATTTTTTGGTTTAACTCCTAAAAATGTTTTTATCTTTTAATATGACAATTACAAGGTGTATATAATTTCTTATAGATCAGATTATGATCTAAAATTGTACAATTGTGTAAGTTTCAACGGGTAATGGTAAATCTATGGTTAAATCTATGGTTTATAAAAGGTAATTTCTTATATCTGTCGCAAACATTACTGAAGTTAGCCAATTTAGTACTAAAATGATTGTTAAAAGTAAAAAGCATCAACTTTTGCGCGATGATAGCAGTGATAGGCTAGAGAGGTATTCATTAGATCGTGAGTTCAAATGTTCGGACCTCGAGTTCATCGACCCCCGCTGAGTACGGAGTAGAACCTTAACTACGGATTTTTTTTAAATTGACACCAGCTCGGCTTACGAACATTAATTGTAGTGAAAACATTACGAGGAAACCTGCATGCTCCAGATATAAAAGAAATCTGGAGTATATGATCCCCCAATCCGCACTGGGCCCGCGTGATGGATAACGGCCCGAAACGCCGCAGTGATTTACTAGTACTACAGTGGAATGTTATAAACTGATACATGTACAAGAAAGAGAAGCTCATAGAATAAACATAATAATATAACACTTTTGTATGGAAACTAAAATTCCCCGAATTTTGAGTTAGGGCGGTTTATTATTTAAGCATGCGATATAATAAAATCGTAACAGAGTCGTGTACATACAAAGACAAATTTAAAAAAAAATAGTTGCAATGTACTCTACGAACAATAAAGAACCCAAAACACCCATTCTGAATTTTTGTGTTTGTCGGTCTGTGTGAACGCGCTAACTACTGGACGGATTTTAATGAAACTAGGCATAGTTATATCTTACGTGCCGCGTTAACATTTAGGGTACATTTTATTGAGATCCATTATAGTGTCTTATTTCGTTTCTCGTCATGAGTCAGTTTTCGTGTGCTTCGAAGGCGATCCTCAGTAAACCAACCATCACTTTACTGAGCGACGCCGAAATTGCTTCGACGTGACTGGACATTCGCAACATTCGTATATTTTAAATTGTTTTATCTTTCATTAGAAAAAAAAAATTTACAGTGGCAGAATGTGCAAATTGTACCATTACCCATAGATGAAAAGGAAATAGAACAAATATTAAATTACCTCCTGTAATACGCGAGGTGGCCCTCCCTGTCCTGCGCGGGCTGGTCGCTCTTATAGTAGTGCAGCGCCTTATCCTGAGGGTCCACTTTGCTAGCGCACGCCACGCACAGGTCCACCACGCCCGAGTAAAACCCGGCCGATATCAATTTGGAACACACTAGTGGCAGGTTCACGTTGGGCGCTATATCCTGAAATCCATCAAATTATCGAAGTAATTTTTTATGTATAGTGGTGTACCCTAAACTCTGTAGCTATAGATTCCATTTCATACCACTCATATTTTTTTCAAATTTTTAATACAAATATAATAATTATACAGTCCAAAAAACAGACACGAAAGATGTTATGAATTTATATTTAAGTACGGATTTAATAAAAATATATCACTAGTTCCAGAATTTAAAAAAAAATTGGTTATGTGTATCCAAGATTCCAAGAGAGAGAAAAGAGAGAACTCAGTATCATGGGCAAAATCCGTGAGTTCAGGTTTCGGGAAAGGTTTGCTTACACCATGTATAGTGCTATAGTGCGTCAAGGACCTAAATCAATGGTTCCCAACATAGAGCACACAACCCACGGGACAATTTGACAATGAGTTATTTATTTACTTTTTAAGCTACTGCCATGTGAATAGGAATTCACAATTTTGAATACTAAAAATTATAACTATGACCAGATAGCCATACACAGATAACCCAGCCATTTTAAGTTTAATCTTCTGAATATTGTTAGAACACTGTTATAAAGGTGTGTGCCATAATTCAGCTAACTAGGCTTTTTGGAGAATTGCTTGATTTTTTGTTTCAAATGATTGGGCTAAGACGGCTAACTTTACATGAACATGAAAGTGAACGAGATGAACATGTTAACATTATCAACAACGAAAAAATCCCGTTATACAGAATTAAAGGACATTGAATTGATTAATATATTAATTATACATTTATATTAATGTAAAACAGTGTTAATAAGGAACAATATATAATAAGCAACGATACGACTTATTGCAGTGGTAAAATGGTCAAGATACGGATATTTCAAAATGGCCGTCGTGAGTTTCCTTTTCGGACGTAATTTAAAATCTTTATTAGTTCTATAAGTAATTAGACTTAAAATATAGAAGTTTTACCTTGCAAAGCTTCAAAGCCTGTTGCAACATTTCTTCTCGCTCGGCAGGATTCTGCTGTTGTTTCGCGAATATCAACAACTCATTGGCCTAAAACAATAACATCGATCAAATTTTAAACAATCTGTTGTAGACCTTAAGAGTCCTAAACTTTATTTGTAATAATTTCATTTATACTATTACACGAAACTTGTGTGAAGGCGGAGCCTAGAAATTATAATTACGCATTTGACAACAATGAAATAATTAAATGAAATAAAAATTATTTCATTCATCAAACAATGAAATAATTGAAATAATATAATCAATCTGTGAAATTAAAATCATTACTTCGGGATCATTACTTACTTATCATTACTTTAATTTTAAATAATTAAAATTTCATCGCTTCGGTATCAAAATGGTGGAGGTGGAAGGCCGACCAGAACGGGGATGTTCACAGTTCGATGTGCCCCTTTAAATTCAGCAACCCAGTAAGGGACCGTAGAATACGGTAAAGCATCAGCCCCTAATGTCTGCTAATTACTTTATTACTGCACATAACTAACTAGCTTATTTCCATAATTAGATGTTTTTAACAACTCTTTACACGAAATAATTAATTGCTAAAGAGTAGTACGATCAAATCAAGTGATATTTGGCATAAATATTGTGTTATAGTGACTCTTTAAAATAAAAATAAGTTATTGACATGCGTTTCTAAGAACTTCTTGATTCACCCTCGTAAAATATTCTTAAGCTGATATCAACTTAATTTTCAAATGTTTCTTTTTTTTTTTTGAAATAGGTTTTCTTTTATCACTGGTTGTCGATAAAATCAATTAAACGCAACAATAATAGGAACAATGTACTACCGTACTTTTATAATAAATAAAAAAGTTTGCAAAGAAACAGAAACAGTGTTGCAGCTATACCTTGCACTAGACAATCTGTATTGCTGGTGAAAAATAACCGAGAAGCACATGAATGCACGTAAACATATTTGAAACATGTACAAAGTGTCACTGAAATAACACAATACCTGAAACACGTCAACTAATTTAAAATACATAAACCGATATAGAGAAAAATAAAATTATTTTAGGGGATTATTCAAAAATGTATCATTTTGTTGTACTATCTAAACGTACGTAGCTCTCGTCATTCCAGTACGGGGTAATAATGACCGGGCGTCGACAGCGCTGCGCGGGCGTCACGGGCGCATATACTAAAAATGCCAAAAAACTGGTAGAATCGAACCTATTTTCATCTTTGCGTTATTTCAGTAACACATCGTATAAATAAAATAGAATATACCTAGTTTATTTCTTCTCTAAAACACAATACATGGCACAATGAGAATAACTTATATAAACTACAACTAAATAGGTATAGGTGCAGTGGCAACGAAACAGGTCCCTGACAGCATAATGTTGTGGCCGCGTACAGCACACCACAACACTGATATTCAGCCCGGGCCTACATATGTACGTCACGGACGCCTGCAGCGAACAATCTGAATATTTATAACATAAGGAAATGTAGCTATCGGTTCTCGAACATTAGTATATGAATATATATATATATATATATATATATATGAAACGTACCTTAGAACACGTCGCGTCTTCTTGCCTATAAAGCGTGGGACAAAGTTGCCTTAGCTTCTGTGAGATGCCATCCACAGAAGCGTTGTCCCGCAGATAGCCCGCTACCAATGAACCAAGAAGTAAACACGCCACCTCTTGACCTCCTACTAATAACTCTCTGTAAAATAATTACATTATTTTTTGTGGTAAGGCCGACGAGCAGACAGTCCATCCACCTAGCGGTAAGTCAATTCGGTCGCCCTGCGACATCCGCTATGTATCGCGGACCATGTGGTCCAGAGTGTTAAACGTTAGCCCGTCTCCAAATATGGTGTCTGCCTTTGAAGCACCGATCAATTAAAATACATAGATAGATAATCTCTCTAATAGATTGTCTAATCTAAATAATCTAAATCCCTCTCTCTAATACATAGATAATAATCTCTTGTGACGAAACTGTAAATAAGTGACACCGGTGGTATAAATAAAATGTTACTGTCACAATAAACGGGAAGTAATTATTACGTTTTTCAGTCTTTACTTTATTCATTTACTTAAAATCAATTACGCAAACTCACTAATTTACCACCAAATATTACATCACAAATATTATTTCGAATTATATAGAAAAAGTTTTGTTCGTCAATTATTACTAAATTTCTTTTTTTTTCATCGACAACACCGGTACATCGAAAATATTGCAGTTATTGTAATGAAGGTAAACTATCAATAATTCGTTTTAGAGGTTTTATTTGCCGCCAAATGACAGACTGAATTGACAGTAGGTAAATTTTACCGAGCTAGGGCGCCTTGCAAATGCCTCTCTTTTAGGGCCGTAATGCCACATCTCTATAATTTGGTTGATCGATGCTTTGAAGATTTAGGAAGAAGCATAGGAATTACCTTTTTAAATAAATAACTGCTAGAATGTGCAGTGCAAGAGTCGATGCGCTCATGGTGGAGAGGCAAAATGTGATTCTGTGAGACGTAATAGATTCGTAGGTTTCGAATAATTCGTAGTTACAATATAAAATAAAACGAAGTTAAACTATTAATATATCCTTTCGCAAATATGTATAAAAAAAATGTAGATAAAATTTTGTACACCTGGTACATGGGGAGAGTAGTGAGGGGCTTTAGGGTGATATCGAACTTTATAAAAGCTCTCTTTACTGACCTGAAGCTAGCGGCTTCCAGAGCAGTTTGTTGTTCGGTCGGTAAACTCGCAGCAATCACGTGAAATTGGTGTTCGCAGAGTATCTTCCAAAGGCTCAACATTTCTATGGCCATGGCTGCATAACAAACACTCGGCAATGTTATTAGACAAATCAGCAAATCATTATAAAGTCAAATAATGTGCGCCATTTTGTTTCTATGCACACATGATCTTCAGTCAAAATTTAATATAGCAAACACTGCAAATATTAACAAGATGCAAGTACAAAATTGGAGCTATGAGGGTCGTTACAGCTTGTCGCCTATACCACTATGTTTGAAGACGAAAGTCTTCAATTAATACCTTTCTGCGGTAGGCCTGGTTCACAATTTCAAATACGCTGAGCGAGTAATGAAAAGTGTTCGGATATTCTTTGCTGGACAAATCCGTAACGAAGAAATTCGACGAAGAACTAGAGTTACCGTCATAGCTCATAGAATCGGCAAACTGAAGTGGCAGTGGGCAGGTCATATATGCCGCAGGACCGTTAAAATCGATGGGTGAAACGAGTCCTCGAATGGAGACAACGTGCCAGGAAACGTAGCTTGGCACGCGCTCTGGCCAGGTGGACTGACGACTTGAAGAAAGTTGCCGGTATTGGGTAGATGAGAACAGCTGAAGACCGTATGTGGTGGCGGTCCTTGGGAGAGGCCTATTTCGAACAGTGGAGAGACACAGGCTGATGGTATGGTGTTACTATCATTACCACTTATTTACCATTTAGTTAAACTAGGCTTAAGTGCCTAGTGACTTACAAATAAGTCACTAGGCACTTAGGGCTGTCGGTCACTAGGGCGCTTAGAACCATTCCGCCACCTAACTGTACCAATACATGTACCAATACTACGGGTCGAAAACAGATACTAATGTGATCCGCTATACTAAAAAAAATCGGTGCTTCTACTGCACTACATGACCAAAGTACTGTAACATTAGATACCTACTTAGCGGCAGTAAAAATTTCAATTGTCGATATAATATATAATAACTCACTAATGAACAGTTTGAGCGCGTGTAAAGAAGCGTGCTCCTCGGAGTGCGTGGGGGCTGCAATCCTCTGCATAAATGCGTTGACGCGTTGCAGTTTCTGCACTATGTACGCGCAATCCTCGCCCGTCACGTGGCTTGACATCTGTCACAGCACACCTTAGTTGCAAACCTTACAAACCTTATACAATCATTGAACATGCACAGTACTGGTCCATATTCGATGTCTATTAAAATCTATACATATAATAAAATCGTAACAGAGCTGTTTCTGTACATAAAATATTTTTTAAAAAGAGTCATAAGCAGTGTATAATATACATTATACAGAGCCTAAAACATTTTTTTTTTGGATTTTTTGTCTATTTATCTGTCTGAACGCGTATCACGGGAAACTACTGGACAGATTTTTTTTTTTTTTTTTATGTACGTAGGCGGCAGACGAGCATACAGTCCACCTGATGGTAAGTGGATACAGTCGCCCATAGACATCCGCGATACATGCCAACATTAGTCCAAAATGACAAATGTTGGCACGCCCCCGGATGCGCTGCCTACCTTTGGAGATATAGGAATGGATTTGGAGAAAGGGTTAGGAAAATGGGGAGGGATAGGATGGGATGGGAATGGGCTCTGGCACATCTCACTCACTACCGAAACACGTACGTACATTGGGGAAATACGATAAAGTGGGAAATGCAGTACATTTCAAGGTAGTCTTCTGTGAGAGAGGGGTAACGTGGCCAGTCGAGCGCGCCCAGCGGCTGTTGGATTGCAGCGTGCACTCTCCCCCTCACAAAATTGTCAAAATTTAATGAAACTAGGCATAGTTATAACTTATGCCGGGTTAACATTTAGGCTACTTTTCATCCAGATCCATTATAAAAATCCCACAAGTTCGCGCGTACGAAGTCGCCGACACCGCTAGTTTATAATAAACTTCCGTCTGATATAAAAGATGAACAAAACGATTGAAAAATTATTTTGCGTGTGTAAAACTACTGCAAAACTCGGATACGGCAGTATGTATGGCCAAGGCTGTATGTATTATAGATTTTTTTGTATATTTATTTCATTAATACTTACGAAATCCTTATCGTCTTTATTAGGCACCTCCGATTTCGAGACACACTTTAAATTCCAAATAGGAGTCAGGATCCTTCCCACGTAAATGTAGAGTCCATTGTGTTTAGCGCTGTATTCCACTTGCATTGGGAAATTGGCATCTCTCTGCTGCTGACTCATATTACCCGTAAATGATGACTGGTTGAAGGGAGACGGACTCATCATATTTTGCTGGAAGGGAGACTGGGGTATCATGGATTGATTAGGCAATCCATATGAATGATTCAGTTGGCTTTGCTGCCCTGAATGGTTTAATGTACCCTGTTGTATCTGCCCCTGTGGTCCTCTCATTGTCATAGGGGTGGACATTTGACGAGGAGAGAATTTTGGTGATCCTGTGAAATAAAATTACAAGTACAGTCATTTGACGTATAACTATTAATCGTACAATAAATTATCTATAAATGCAAATAGATAGATAATGCAAACAATTTGTGGACTAGCGGGTTTATTATTATTAGTAAGCAAAGGCTGTTTAAGTCCAGAAGGCTCACAAGTAAATTATTCACACTGTTAGTGTAAATAAACCGTTGAATTACAGCACATCCCCAACACCCACATATTCCATGAACTGTATGATAGATCTGCAAGTACTTTAATCAAGTCTGGGTCAAGAGATAACTGACCAGAAAAGAACTTTGTCTCTGTGCCAAAGTTGGATAGTCACAGAACATATGGATAAGTTTCTGGTTCTCCATGGTAGAATCTGCAGCCTGTAGATACCTTTGGTGATACGCAGAGCGGAATCCCCTGGTGACAGTGGAACAATATAGGCTGAGATCAATCAATCAATCTGCAGTGACTCATTAGGGAATATTGAGGCTACTATCGTACTGAATGCACAATCTCAGTAAAACACAGAACAGGTATTTTATGTGTTCCAATTTCATAAACATTCCAGCACGCTAGAACTTTCTAGAGCTCCATCCATTAAATATGCTCTTACCTGTACCAGAATGCATATGTGAGGTGTGATGATACATAGGCGAGGGTGTGGGCTGGGTGCCGTAGAGGTAGAAGGCGCGCGTGGCCCACTCGCTGACCGCCAGGTCGCCGGCCGCGGCGTCCTCGCACGCCAGGTACAACGCACATGCGCAAGCCTGCTCCACGCCTTGTAACTGTGTGCGGACGGTTAAAATACCCTCATTTTGTCTAGTGACGAGATCTTAGTATAGTGTTATGTATTACTTATTTGTATAAATTAAAAACAGTAAAATTTTAATGTATACAACGCAATTTTTGTACTGGTTTAGTATTTGTTTTGGTTTAAAAGTAAGTACATTACAGTCTGTAGCATTAATTTTTCTATTTTCTAAATAAACATAATTTGATGTATTTTTAGTGACCACACACACACGCACATGAATTTCTGTTGTCAAATAGTGTTTTTGTTTCACTACTTGACGAGCTCATCTCTTATTTTATTAAATATACTAAACTTAATTTAAGCAACTTCAGATCTATTTAAAACATATTTTGTTTATTATATGGTTTAATATTGACTGTTTCCTCAATAAATGAAAAAATAAAAAAAATATAGCAGAATAACCTAGGAGCTTGCTAAGGTTTATGTAAAATAATTTGGAAGGCAGCATTGTGTCATGTGTACCTGGAAGAGATCCTTAACGGGCTGCGCGTCGGGGCCGCGGCAGTCGCGCAACAGCGCGCGCAGCAGGTCCGGCGCCGCGCCCGCCGCCAGCAACGCAGCGCCCGCGCCCGTCACCACCGCCCACCGCGACACCGCCCACACCTCTACAGCACACAACACCACAGTTACAAGTTATACAGATGATTATTCTTGCTGATAATTATCGTGATAAATTATCAGATATTTGCTCACTTATCGTTCTCCCAGGTTTGGTTGTAGAAATCTCCTAAGGGCATAAGCACGCCTTTTATCAAGATATCGTTTCGTACCCTGCACAACACGCATACAAATTCGTTTCAATTTGATAAACATTTTTCACACGGGCGGTTTAGAATCCCACAGCGTTCAATGACGTATATGTATATCTATCATATATATGTATGTTCTACCACCTGTACAATGGGGAACGCTCTGAAGAATTATTTGATATAATTCCCACCTCGGGTTTCTACAACCGAACCTCCCGTCACAGAAGTGCGGTCCATCCGCATTTCCTCGATACGGAGGTGTCGCGCACTGTTCGGACCAAAAATTACTTTATACCGCGAACCCGTAGGCTGTGGAACGAACTGCCTCAAGAGGTTTTTCCATTAAGCTACGATATGGGGTTCTTCAAGAGAGCTGTGAATAGGATTTTGCAAGGTCGGTGGCCCACTCGCATACCCCCTGGTGTTGCAGGTGTCCATGGGCGGCGGTAACACTTACCATCACGTGGGACCGCTTGCTCGTCCGCCTACTTCCCTATAAAAAAAAAAACATTCGAACACCTTAGAACTTGCTCCATTATATCATATATTGACGGCAGCAAAGAAGAAACAGACAGGTGCAAAATAAAGACAACTGCACTAAATACTGATATGCACTAATAATTGTGTGCTGAGTTGAATATTTTTTTTATTAACACTAATATGTATATGTTAAAATATAGCAATGTATAAAGAGTTATCTACACGTATTTTTAAATCTAACGTATATGCGGCCAACTGACAAATGTAACATGTTTCATGTAACAAGAAAAACGAGTGAAACTGTATGAATTGTAAACCTATAATGTAACAAGTAATTAAAATGTGTGTACAGCGTAATAATTAGCTACTAAATTTACACAAGTTTACTATGGTAACAAAACATCAGACTCACCCTTTCGCTGGAGCAAAGCGGACGAGAGGTGCGCGGCGCGGTGGTATGGCAGCGGCGTAAGCGCCCACGCGGGCCCGTCGAGCGCCAGCACCGTGTGCGCCTCGCTGAACCCTAGCCCGCCCGCCGCGCCGCGCGACAGGCACCACACCGTCTCCGCGTCGCTGCCGCCGGCCGCCGAGCACACCATCACCAACGTACCTGCCACGTTCATTTGTGATAATCTTACTTGTAGAACTGTTCTCAACTGGCAAACCCTAGTAAAAAATAGTCTTATAAATGTTATATAAACGTTTATACAGACAGGATATGACGCAGTTATATTGAAATGTTACATCGCGATATTAATAAGTAAACATGCAATGCAAACCTAATTACGGGTGGTCTCTAATCGCAAAACACCGATGTTAGTATATTGAAGTTTTTGGTGTACAAATAACAGTTACAATAACTGTGTTTTTATTATTTCATTAAAGTATTTATTATTTCAAGTATATTTATATATTATTGTCGTTTAAGTACGTAGTCATCAATAATATAGTAACTTTTATCATTTGTGTTGCATAGGCGGCAGTGAACCTCTACCTATGATCAGAGGCTCGCCTTTCTGTTACTTCTATAAAAACTACATTCATAGAATAGACGTGGCCACCATAAAACCTCATAATAAATGCATTCTCCTATGCAAGATGTGAATGAAGATAAGTTACTTGTTTTTTTACCATGCCTACAAACGATTTTAGCAACTCTATTCCATCACCTCAAAATGTTTTCTTGTATGAAACGACATACTTACCATTTTCATAAACAGCGTTGTGCACTTGTTTAGGTTTAAGTACCGCAGCATTGGGAGTGAATCCAGGCGGCAGTCTCACGTGCAGCAATGTGAGGTCTTGCGGTCTATCTGGACCTCCTTGATTCACGCTAAAAATAACAGTATAAGTTTTTACAACTGAAATCAGTTGTAAAACAGGGACAGTCTAAAAACAAACAATTTTGCCATGAATTTTATCAAAGCTCATCCAAATGCTTTTAGTTTGTTGTAAACACGGACACAGTTCTCTTCAAACAGGTGCGTGCGGCTGCGCGGCGGGACGGGCGGGGGGGGGGGGGGGTGCGAATTCTTTCGCATGATTTCAGTGACGAGTCCTTGCCAACTGACGATATTTCCCTCTAAACTTAGACACTGAATAGTGATTTATTTAATTTCATTCTCCATCGAAGCATTCATATAATTTGATTAGACTTACCTACTATTTATTTTACTTTTTATTAGGTCCAAAAAAGCAAATATTACACCAACAGAAATTCGTTCCAATTAATTAATGTCAAGTTAGTAGTAGCGCCAAGTACTCAGGGTTATTCAAATGATTAAGGGATATTGAATTAATAACTTTTTATATTAATTATTCTACCGAAAACGACATCTTGTAGCTTCCTGTAAAAAATGCAGTTGTTTCGTATGTTCACATATGTAAATATATATGTTCACTCGCAGAGTTCATGCGAAAGAATTCGCATCCTGCATCCTGCATCCTGCCAAATAGTCGCACTAGTTTGAAGAGTCTTTACAACTTCAACATTCGCAGCAATATAGTTGATATAAGGTGTGTAGAATTAGTTATACCTTGTAATATAGTGAATTTCCTACTTTACCCTATTCCCTAATGTATGTAGGTGTTTCGGTAGTGAGAGATATGCCAGAGCACATTCCCATCTTCCTATAAAAAAGAAGAAAAGTAGAAATACTTACTCCCCACATCCAGCGCTAAAATACAGTCTTGCACCGGTCTGTGTGACTGCTACTAAATTTAAGTGCTCAGACTCTGACTTGTCTACTGCAGATATTGCAATTACTGGCTTGAAGTTATTTGCTTCCAGTGTTCTGTAATTTTCATGAACACTCATCAACAACCCATGAACACGCATTAGTCAATACATGTTAAGAGATTTTTTCATCTCTGATAGTTTGTCTCAAAATCTAATAGTTTTAATATACAATTACAATACTATATGTTACGGTCCGTGAGCGAATTTAGTGACATAGAACATAGAGGAGTTATACTGTAATATAATGAATACAGGTCGGTTTGGTTCTTTTTTTTTTTCATCACTTTCATCGTATTTGTTCAGAACTGGCCGGTTTTTCGAAAAGTACCACCTCATCTCTTCCTATGGGTGTCTTAAAAGGCAACTAAGAATAACAAAGCGGCTACCACAGCTCTGAGGAACTACACTGCCACTAAAAGAATGGACTTATCAATCCACTTGATCAGCATGGCATTTTAAAGTCATACATCTCTCATACACGAAATAAAGAGACCCAACTCCAGTAATGGACAAAATATGGGTTGGCTACGATTTTCGGTTTACTGTATACAAGTGTGTGTGGTAGATGTAAATAACTGTTGATAACTTACTTTACAATATCCACAGCATATGATACAATTTTTCCCTGGCTCAGCCTCACAACTTTACTCAAACTCTCTCCATCTCTGCCCAAATCAAACATTTCTATACAGCCTTTTTCACTCAATGTGTACAAAATATGCCTCGAGTTGTCGACTTCAATTTTAACTATTGGATCTTCATCATACAATGCTGCATTTAGGAACGATGGTACTAGGAATGATAAGGCACTAGTAGAATGATTCACTTTCTTACAATGTTTGCCAAACCATCCTAATTGAGCCTGAAACAGTAATTATATTTATATTATTATTATTATGATAATAAAGGGGAGCAGTCAGCAACTGATGTGCCTATATCTCATGCTGGTGTATGCGTAAATCTTACTCTGGCGTCCATTTATCTAGACTCGATTTTAAAATCCCCACTGGATCCCCCCCACTTTTTGTGGCAATCTATTCCATTTAGTACCAATAAATGAAAAAATAGGTGTTTACGTAGAGGTATCCATTCTCTACTCTCATTCACAAATCGTGACGTCGTGAGTTCAAATCCTTGGTCCATACGTAATGTTTCAATTTTATTATGGATTTTTTTTAAATTATCACTAATTCAGCAGTGAAAGAAAACATTGTAATAAGGAGACACATGTACCAGAATTTTAAAAAAATGTATGTGTATCCCCACCAATCCACACTGGGTCTGCATGGTGGATTATGACCAGAACCCCCCTAGTAATTTACTAGGGAGGCCTATGCCCTGCAGTGGGACATTTAAAAGGGTGATATCATCATCAATATTCAACTTAAAAACAATACAATATTACTTTATGATGTGAAAATACTCAGAGGCGTGTGTAAGCACATTTTACCTGATATGTGATTTCATATAAGCATCCATCCTTTCCTCCCATAAATATACGACCGTTTGCTGTTGATTTCACTGACATCATTGACACACTGTCAGTTGGCAGCACAAACACTGGCTCTGGCACCAAATGCATTTCTTCAAATTCCCCGGAACTATTGTTTTTACTAGTAGAAAATGTGACACCTGTTATAATTAAAAAATATGTTAATATAATATGTATGTATACCGAATACATTCTTGTCACTTCCAGATGCCCAAATTTCGAGATTTGACTCAGAATTACTTAAAGAAAACAATATGTCATTAAAAAAAATTAAAAAATCAATTTAATTTATACAATTTTTATCTTTCTACAAGGAAAACATACCCGCCCTAGCACCCATACCATAACATATGTCTCTCAATTGCTGGATATATATAGGCCTGTCCCAAGGCTCACCACAACACACAATCCTCGGTTCTTCTCATCCAACCACCACTGGCGAATTTCTTTATGTCGTGGGTCAACCTGGCTAGAGGTCGTCCAACACTGTGCTCCCCCGGTACGTGACCTCCGTTCGAGGACTCGTCTACCCCATCGGTTATCGGTCCTGCGGCAAATATGACCTGCCCATTGCCACTTCAACATGCTGATTCTAAGAGGTATGTCAATAACTTTAGTTCTTTGGCGAATGTCTTTGTTTCGGATCCTATTCTACAAAGAAAGCTACAAAGAAAGTCAAAAAAAGTCCATAGCTCGCCGAGTGACTTTGAACTTATAGATGAGGCCTGCCATTAAGAGCTCACGTTTTGGGACCATATGCCATAACTGACGAGACACAGTGATTGAAGACTTTCATCTTCATCCTAGCAGTGCACACAAAAAATAAGAAGTTATTGGTGTCTAGATTATTATTGTATTATTTTTATTTAAAAAACCAAATTACTGCTCAACGGACTTCTTTTTGGTTACTTAAATATCTGATACATTTTGGGTGGAGACAGAAAAATTACATTCCATAATACATACCTAATACTACTATTTCTACTGTTGTCGTAAGAACTAGCAAATATTTTACAAAGTTCTGAAAGACACCTGGCTTTGGTTTAACTAAGCCCACACTAACTATGGTCTCTCCTAGACCATCAAAGTATGCCACATCGCTGCCATGTTCAAAAGCCCATACATATATGTTGCTATCTATTGTCAACCATACTCTGCTGATTTCTGGAAAAACTCCCATCAAACAATGACACTGCATATCTGGGTTATGTATTAAGAATATTATTTTTTATTATTGATTATTGAGTCTCTCTTTCATAGTATTAGTAACTGGTATACATAATTAATCTGACTCTCCGACAGTTCTAGTCTCCAGTCAGCAGACATACTTAACGGTACAAGGGCGATTTTTAAGCAAGTAGTTAACAGACTTCTCGATTGAAAAGCATATTTCATGAATCTTTGAGCTTCACAGAACATTTTCACTCTCTGTACCATATTTTCCATTTCACAACTTTTGCTTTTATATAACTTTAGTCTGTCACTTGAACCATTTTTTTTGTCTTAGTGGAAAACACCTCAGCAAATAGTCTCATCTTCATTATGTAACTATTATTCTGTCTATCTATACTCTGTTTTAAATAAATAAATAACATTTTTTTGTTACTCTCCTATTAATCCTTTTATACTTTGAAACTAACAATCATAGAAATCCTGCAGAATAGGGTCTTGCACCACTCTAGCGTAAGGGCCAGATGTTTTAGCATAAGGGCCACATATATTGAGACAGATGAACGCAACTCTCCTGTAAAGTTGCATTTTTAATGTTTACAGCAAATTTGTTTTAGCTAGGACTAATATAAAGGGTTAAATAAAAATTATCTGGACCTCTTAAATTAAATTTCTATCCCTAAAACTAACAAATCTTTTTCTATGGTATTTTAAAATTCTGCATTTTTTTTTTCATACAAACTATTTCCCTCGCTCCCATCACATGTTAATTCAATATTAAGAGGATGCAGTTATTTTTTGTTTACCCTTGTATATTGAAATATATGTAACGTATTTCATTTAAAAGTAAATATATTATGTTTTGGAACTAATTATGTCAAAAAGGATACGAGCAAAATGCTCCATAATTTCTGGTGGTAATGGAACTTTGTTTATTATCTTCATTTGTGATAGCGTTGGGTGATTTAGTAGAACTGAGAGATTTTTGTAGTCCCCTGCATTTAGACCACTGCATGTTGCTGTTCCTTGGGTTGCAATACCTGTTATCTGAAAATATACCATAGATAATAGTTAGATAGTTGTTGATACAAACAAAAATTATATCATTTGACAAGTGACAATATCTGAGCTTACTGTAGGTATGGACTTATTGACTTTGGTTAAGATTTCCTAACTAAAAATTCTGTTGTTTCATGATACGGCATATAAGGCCATATCAAGGCATATTAAGATAAGGCAATAAATAATAGTTATTTTTTAAAGCTGTTGTTTCATGATACGGCATATAAGGCCATATCAAGGCATATTAAGATAAGGCAATAAATAATAGTTATTTTTTAAAGAGTTTCAAGGTGTCTGGGAAAATATAAACAACAATATTTTCTTTCTTTGACATCACATATGAAGGTCGCTCTGCATTTATGTGTCAACCCACAATAAATCAGATTTTTAGTTATTTATTTATATAGCCATATTTGACTAAATTTAGATTTTCTTTATGTTGTATAATTTCAAAAATCGATTCTTTTTGAATCCAATGCAATACACATGTTAATCGTAATTTCTAATTACAATTTGTATACTATGTGTGGGTAATATACTGCATAATATTGGATAAACATAACATAGTAAGCAAATTTGTATTTTAATGTTGTCTATCTACCTGTTGAATTTATATCCTTAAACGTAATTAAGATCCAAAATTGTATGAAAGTTGTAGAAAAATATTTCTTTATTTATACATAGAACATTTTTCAAAATTGTTCTAAGACACTTAGAACATGTTTCGGAGTTAGCTACAACTACGTTAAAAATGTCTGGTACTTAGAACACTTTTGCAAGATAAATGCATATTCACACATTTAAAATTTGTATAGACCATTTTCTAAGTAAAAAGTTTTAGTAGAAATAAACATTAAATTAAATTAAAGAATCATAATCTTCTCCTTTCTAGGAATAGGTGTGTACAAAAATTATAAGTTTGGGACAATTAAACAAAAAACTAATGCACTTTTCCAAAAAACTGATGTTCATTTTCTTGAAATTGACTTTTTGTGAGTTGATACACAAATGCAGAAAGCGTCCATATAATCGTTAGCTATATAAAAAAATGTGTTATATAAAATGATTACAACATCTTTTATCTAATTAACATTTATCATTTGAAGCACATCACACAAGCACAGAGTTAAGACAACATTGATTGAGACAAATCATTGTTAAAATTCATTCAAACTTTTGGAGTCGCAAACTCCTTTCGCAGAAACTATTAAAACTATTGACCCAGTAATTTAGGTTACTTACTTACTCAAACTATTAAATTTGCACAGTAGTCAACATTTAATATATCACTAGATATTGTATTATTAACTTGTTATTAATGATTGAAAAAGATAAAAAAGAATATATGTAAAATGCCAATATACTGTCAACCCATGTAGCAGTAGATAGACATAAACTTGCAAGATCAACAGTTGCACTAGCATCTGGTTTTTTTTCTCGGACTGGCTAAATAATATCTTGTGGGCCTAATGGCCTTTCAAGAGCATGACATGTATACTGTTGTGGAGGACAACAACAGTAATAGGGAGGAGCATTCCTATTAGGGAAATAGGTTAGGCTGGCAGCTGTTAGGGGATTGGGATGGTGAGGAACGTCGTTGTAACGTCAGGCGTAAACAAAGGTCTTTCCACAGTTTTTCAATAGAAATATATTAGAATTCACTTTTGTATTATTATAATTATTCTCATTGACGACAAAATACATCACGTTGGAAACAGCAAATACTACTGGCTTTATCACATTACTAGCTTTATCACATATGATATATTTTAGTGAGAAGATTAACTAACTTTATAACCAAATAATAAACAATTAATAAACTATATATTTATCAAATAGTAATTATATTTTTGTTTCTAATTTATAAATGAAACGGAAATGTTTAATGAGATTTA
Organism: Sesia bembeciformis; assembly: GCA_943735995.1. NCBI lineage: Eukaryota > Metazoa > Arthropoda > Insecta > Lepidoptera > Sesiidae > Sesia > Sesia bembeciformis. Next base: position 10,468,887 of record OX031028.1, read on the forward strand.
TTGTTAAAACAAACCTGTAGAAAGGAGGGGCGCGAATTATCGGCGTTTATATACCGGTCTAAGGTGCAACCAGCTAATTCCAAACACTCCAGTTGCATCTTACTGCCGTCCGTTGGAAGAGTTCTTTCTACACTATTTATTACACTTGGCATCTAGAAAAACAGCGATACGATAAGAAAAATATGATTTTGTACATTGTCCAGTGTCTGAAATGTTGTTTTAGTTTGGATGTTTTTAGGTTATTCATTACTGTCAAAAATGTGACATACCTTTTATAGTGAATCTATTCAAATCACTTTTTGACTAAACAACCTACATTAAATTTAGATGTCAGAATTCAAACAAAACATATTTTTTTAAATCTAGAAATATTATCTTCTACAAACAAAATACAAAAGATAAAGAATTATGAATTTCAAAGTCGTAAACGGTTGAACAATGCTACCATAATACAGAAAGAAGTAAGAACTGTCATGAAGTGCAGATATACAGTTTCCTATTATAGACGTTTTTTACTTAATCAATATTTATCGCTAAAATTGATGTTTGTTTTTATTAATATCTAAATCATACATGAACAATATGCATGACTGATCATAGAAGTCTCATTCATACAGTAATTATATGGGATGTAAAAAATAAGTTCCTGCAGTAGACAAATAAATGCACTGAGAATTGACGACATTCCACTAGGAAAAAAGGTCTGAAGCTATCTTTTTTAGCAAAATTTAAAAGATAAGAAATAATTATCAATGAGAATAAGACAATAAACAGTAAGTAGTACAATGTAATTACTCGGTCCTAGTAGCAGTCTTGATGCTAGAGAAAAAAAATAACGTTTCAAAATTGTTTAAGGGCTTTTTTTATTATTGTAACATTCATTGCAACACATTCACTATTTACACTAAATATCATTCCGAGTCTGATGAGCTGCGATCTTCGAAACTAACATTTATGACAAATCTATCTGTATGCTCTTGCTATAAAAGGTATTTTCAACTTCAACAGTGTATTTAAAACAATTACGTATTAAATGGTTTTTCGTTTTTAATACTTTAATTTATATACCAACTGACGCCATCTAGGGTCAAGTAGCAATATTTCTTTAAGATTTACAGTGATGACTGTCCAGCACTGAAATGATTTATTTTTCATATATGGCAATGGTGCAATTAGCACATTCTGCCGTGTCAAGTTTTCTTCGTAATTTTACTTAACAAGTTCAAAGTTTAAACCTTATCCTGTCAATGTCCAGTTCCTTCGAAGTAAGTTAGGAGTCACTCAGTAAATGGTAGTAGGTTTACTGAGGACAGATGAGGACTCCTTGGAACCACACGAAAAACGCAATCATATGCATTTAATTGATTATTATCACGAACATAACGCACCAGAAACATTTTGAAATTTAATAAACTATGACTATTAAACTACAAAAGGCACAAATATATAATAATATTTTTATAATAAATCCTTTTATAATAAATCAAACAAAATTTAGCATCACTTCTTGAGTTCCCGCCAAAAAGTCCGACAGTATGAATCGTATTAAATTTCACCGATATTCTATTAATTTCATCAATTCGACACACTCTTGACGGCTTTCATTAAATTTCCAGTAGTGCAGTACCTTACTGTTACCAGCTCTATTAATGTCCACTGCTAAACATGAGCCTCTTCATGCATATTGTTTTGTAAATGAGGGATGTATGGCCTTAAAACGCCACGCTAGCCAGCGGGTTGACGCGAGTCTACTCTTTTAGAAGTAGTTGTAGTTCCTCAGCGCTTGTGGTAGCTGCTTTGTTATCCTTTAGTCGCCTTTTACGACATCCACGGGAAGAGATGGGGTGGTATTATTCTAACACCGGCCGACACCTAACGGAATGATAGGTTTCCGTTAATCATTTTGTCCACGACAGTTTACGTGATAATGTAAAAAGGGTAAAATAAAAAAAAAAAAATTAAAATTTCAATTAATTTTATTGTTATTATATTAAATTACAGACTAAAAGCACCTACAATATACATAGGTATTGTTGGATATTGGTTGTGACCATGATGGTCCATGGTTGTTGCCTCTATTTTTGCGGGAATTTTTGCCGCGAAATAAGACAAAATTAAATATAATCAGCTGCGTTCGTTGTTTTACTCTATTCATAGCTAAGTCCAAATATGGGGTAGGTAGATTAGTAGAACGGACTTGTTAAACGGATTTGTTAAAGGATTTTTAACGCTCTATTTATAACGGTTTTATATATTTAAAAATTGTATACTGTTAAAAAACCGTAGACACTCCAACCAAACATTCTAGATTTAGAAAAAAATATATGTAAATAGGTAGTTATTTCTTTATCTTTGGCACTCTTTGGTGTCGGTGTAATCAAATATACGTATACCTTATATTAAATATAAAACCTTTATATTTTTTACTTGAAGCATCTGTACCTATATTTATTTTAGAAATTATTTAATAACAATTTTCCTTTAGGTTCCCCTACAATTTGTCCATGATCGTATATTAATTGTCCACGTAGGTACGTCTGCTTTACTACGCCCTTCAGTTCCCTGCCTACGTATGGTGTCAACTGAAACAAAAGTACGTAGATATACGTTATGTAGAATATGTAGGTACTCCTACAATATCTCTATCCCTTTATGATGAAATAACTTAATAAAATTATATAAAATATTAACCTTATTCTTATGTCTTATATCTTCTACTTTGACGACAAATGAGGCATCTGGGTCGAAGAATACTAAGTCTGCGTCGAGACCTTCCCTTATAGGTCCCTTACGATCCAGTAAACCACATAGATTAGCTGGTCCGGAGCATAAATATTTACTAATCGATGTTAAATCTAGACCTCGCTCTTTTGCCGCTGTCCAAAACAGGGATAAACCTGAAATATAAAATTTAACATTCCACACAAGCGTTAAACTAAAATTCAACTAAAGTATTTTTGATCAATTGTTTGAATTTTTATTATAATTAAAATTTTCTATTTTTTCTAACAATATACAAAATGACTCACTGACCAAATTGCACTGAGGATATTCCGCCCCATGCCTCTAAGTTGTTAGCACACTTGAGATCGGGAGTACAGGGGGAGTGGTCCGAAACAACTAGATCTAACCTATCCTCCAACAAATACTCCCATAGCTTTTCCTGTAACATTAATGTAATGTAGATAATCGAATTATATATTGGTTAGACAAACTGATCAGATAAAACAACGCCTAGATTTTTTTAGGGTGAAGCTAGATATCATTTCTACATCCCCGACAAGACTTGTTTTTTTCGTGCTATACGACGACATTAGCTCCAAAACTTTAAGATAATTACCCTCCCTTTTCCCGAACAAGTGCAGTTCAAATGCCAATGATTACCAGTTGCAGTGGTTTATCAATGCGATTTTTAACTCTTCGCCAATCATTGTAGACGTAGATTGTATTTGAAACATTTGCAGGGAGTCGGTACCTACTCGTAGGCTGTCCTGCAAATGTTGCTGTTAGTTACAGTTTTTGCTCGTTACCTTATTATTGTTGTCCCTTATAGGCGGTGCGCATTTGTACTCGGTGCGTCCTCGGGGTATCTGCTCCGCAGTCAATGTAAGATAGTGGTGGCAGGTTTCGGCCGTGACACCCCCACGCCATCCTTTATGCCCCGCGGTAATGCGTGATTTGCGAGCTTCTTCCAACAAGGGCACCACGTCCGCAGACGATACGTGAACCACGTGAACCCTGACGCTGCAAATCACCCTAATAATTTAATACCGAAGCTGCAAACTGTATTATTAAAAGAAGAGGCATTTATTTAGAAGAGAATTTTGTATTGTGTTATTTCATTAAATTATTATTTTTTTAAAATTTCATTCTACAGGTATTTGACATGTACAAAAGGCGAACTTAATGCCGTAGGGCATTCTCTACCAGTCAATCATCAGATCAAACAGAAAACAGAACGCGGGTGCAGTTTTAGTTTAAATACATACATAATAAACTTAACTATAAATTAGATATATATAATAAACTAGTAAATGCAGACAAAAATAAGAATATATTTCACATGTAAGTATGTGTATATAGATACACACTATTATAATAAATAATACACAATACAACTTTGATTCGTATTTGCGAATTAATATTGGGTGCAGTGCGGGTGTAGATATGTATGTGTATTTATATATTATTAAGTTTTTTATTATTATGTTATATTTATTATCGATATAGTCGGTAGGTATATATTGAACATAATCATTCTGTGGATTTCGGTCATTTCGCACTACCTATAGATATCCCTTTTATTTTTCTCTATCCCAAGGTTGCCTGGAAGAGATCCATAAGATCGCCTATTGTATTCTGTCATTTATTATTTCATTTATGTTATTATATTCAGAATTATTGTCATTTTTTGTGCACACGTAGTAACTATTTGTATGCCATATATACAGTATATATATATATGTAGACTATGTATTATTATTATTATTACATATTATACATATTTATACTTATGTAACTAGGTACAAAAGTTATTGATAGACTATAAACTGAAGTGCCATCCTTATGCTCCCGATATCTAATGTTCAATCTAAGCAATCCTGATAAAAACTACCAGGCCCATTCTGAATATAATAACATTTGCCGAAGTTTGGTTGCCGATTAAATAATCGCGACAATATTAAACAAAATTATCGAACAACTGTTGTCATGTGACATTTGTTGATAAAGTGCTAATTAAAAATTCCAGTCCGTATCTACTCAAATAAAAATCTGGGTATAGGTAAAATCGCGCTACCAAAGTAGGGCAAATGCGTCTCTGTAAATGGCCTACAAGCCAGTTAGGTACAAAGCTAGGATAGAAACTTACTCTGTTTGTTCCAGAAAACTTGTAATAAGGGATATAGCATTCAGCTCCATATTGGGAGGACGGGATTCCAGGTATGTACGGTAATCTTCAGGGTCTGAAAGTGATATGTTAAGTGATAACCAACCTAGTTTACATAGGTAAGTAAAATATGTGTTTAATGTACTCGTAGGTAGAAATTTTTGTGATCGTCTAAATCAGTCATTTTTACAACACATAATTAACTTCACAAATTATACCTTTTTTCTTTGTTTTATTGCCACGAGTATCGTTATCTTCTTCCACTTCGGCATGGAACTGAAAAATGTATGAATACCTACATTCATTTAAATACTTACGTGATAAAAACAATGTAAGAACATATCAAATATGTACTCAAACTTAAACAAAACTTTAGAGGGATCTACCGGTGTTATGACCCGCTTAACCTTCGAAGGTCTAAAGATCCATGCTTAAAGAGAATCTATATTATACCGCACCGCTAGCACGGAACCTGTTCCCTCGAGTGCTGAGAATGCCTTCTCTAGATCCCGTGCTTCCACATTAGGGAACTCGTCCACGCCACTGGGACAAAGGAAACACTTGAACCCAACTACGCCTGCCTTCACAAGATCCCGGAGAGAGTTCTGGAAATTAAATAGATTGAAATAAAAAAAGTGTGCTCCAGACAAAAAGTGAAAAAGAGAAACATGTTGCTGGCTTTTACTGTTACTCGCTTGAGTACACATGCTGACTACTACAGTAGACCATTGCTTTTATATTCGTACCTACATTAAATGTCCGTCCAGGGCCTCGTTTGTGAAAGCATGTTACCGATAGATTGATCCCTAGTATGTTGTGCGAGAGCAAATGATGAATGTTTAATTAAAACACCGTCAGCCTACTGTGAGCAGTCCGCGGGAACACTGGCACAGTAATTAGGGGGTAAATATTCCTTGCAATTAACCATGAATATTTAAAGACTATTAAGTTTTATTGTGTTTTAATAAAGATTGAATCTCACAATGCAATAATTGCTTGGGAATAAGTTTCTTAAGAAAAATTTATATGGATACTTTTTTTGTGTAACTTTTAAATTTTTCACATGCATTTTGATGCAAGAAAAACAGACTATGATGATGGTTGAAGCAGAAATATGGTAATTGAGGGTGCGGACGGTTTGGCTGCAGTTTTGTATACCAATGGCTCAGTACTCACGCACTCAGTTTAGCAGTAAGAGAGAAATGAAATCAGAGGACGATATAGTGTGGTTATACTGCTCTCAAACCTACAATGTATAATTATTTTAGAATTTTCTTAGTAATAATTAACGCTTAAACCTATATTTTTATTAGATACCTATTTATTAACATATACGAAACCATTTATGTGCATTTACTATAACCTGTGATGTGTGCGCCACGTGAGCGCCTGTATAAAAATTAATGGCACATGTACTCTAATGTATTCATACGACGAGATTCCTTTCTATCAACGTATTGTAGAGTGTTTACTTTGGAGTATTTATTTGTAAGTGTAAGTATTTACAAGTATTTACGTATTATAGAGTACAGCGTAGTAGAAAAAATTTCGTAAGCAAGAAAAAACACTATAAAACCTGACCTGATTTCCCGGAATAACACCTCCCCAGAAGCCAACATCGACATAGATATTGGCTTTGGCTGAGTTAGCTTTAGTTTTGAGATTAGCCAGTGTTGTTGTTGGAGGAATCGAATTCCTAGAAAGTAAAATTTAAATATAAATATTAGTGTAGCTTCAGTCTCAGTTAACTAGTAAGTGTCTGCGAACATTGATCCTGTAATATGACCTTTAGATAACACCCAATTGTGGAAACAAAAACTAATAGTTACTTCGATTTTCAATATCAACAATTACAACTGTATATCTCATTATTGTTCATGAGACAATCGGGATTCAAAAGAAAATTCATTACAAATGGGAGGTAAGAAAAATTCGTAATCATTGAAGATGAAAATTAATTATTTTACAGTGGCATGTCGACGATAGTGGTGATCCCGCCGGCAGCGGCTGCGTTCGTAGCTGTCCGGAACCCCTCCCAAGCTGTTCGGCCCGGTTCGTTCACGTGCACGTGGGAGTCTACTACACCCGCCATGAGCGCCAAATTTTCCCCGTCCACAATCTGCATTGAAACCGGTAGAAGCATAACAGACAACAGAAGTACATAGATAGCGCATGTCGGGCTAGTAAGATGGAAATAATTAGATCTCAATAGATTACCTTCACTTGTCGCTGCATGCGAAATATGGGAGGCAGGTACCACTAATCAATAACCACAAATCAACAATAATCAATATTAATTTACCACTATAATAATCAATTAAATCGAATTTAGCATATGCACTTACAAAAGTCAATAAGATAAAATTAATAATTATTTAAACATTACATAAGACAGTTATACAAAAAGAAGGCAAACCCTAGCCTTCACACTAGGATGCCTCGTGTCGATGTCGTGAGGACTAACTTGTTCATTGCACTCTAACAGTTTTGACATTATGCATATTTATTAGAAATGCAACGAATATTCGGTTACTATTCGGTATTCGGCCTATTCGGCCCTTTTTCGATATTCGGCCGAATACCGAATATTAAATTACTATTCGGCCGAATACCGAATACCTAGAAGTTGTCTTGCAAACAGGATATTTTATCATGAAAATAACGTACATTTTTATAATTTTAAGTGTTTATTTGTCTATTGGTAATAACATACCTACATATTGTTTGAAATTAGTAATCAAAATTTAAAAGCGGTAGATTGTGGTGTAAAAATTATATTTTTTCTGCATTACGAGTAAGAAGCTTTTTTATCTTCTCTTCATACGATCTTTCTGCTTCTGAAAAAGTCTCTCGGAGTAAACACTGCTACCAGGTGGGGACAATTACTTTGCAGCAAGCTTTACTAAGCCTTGAGGAAATATTGCTTTATTTTTTGGCCACCAAAAAATGTATTTTTATTCCTATGTAATTATTTTAGATTAAGGTAAATATCTAGGTCTGCTACAATTTCGTTGTCATCACCTTACTCATCTTTAGGCTGTTTTTCGGCAATTACCTCTTCAAAACATTCTAAGAAGGATCTGTGAATGCTCTGACTATGCTCGTTGTTGGTCCTTTTTCGTTTGGTATTAACAAGAGACGAGCTGGTACTTTCGTCGCTGCTTGATTCACGGAATAAACCCTCTAGTAAAAGATGCTATTGGACTTTTTCTCCCTTTGCACTTTGTCGGAAAAGAAATGCATTTTAAATCGAGGGTCTAATAGAGTCGCTAGCAAATAGTTTTTATCGTCATCAAGTTTTGAAAAACGTTGCTTTAATCCTTGTTGCATATTCACTATCATAAGCTTTAACTTGGGGGTAAGATCTGATGCACTGACTTTCGTCACAGTAACACTTCAGAGTTACAACATGTTGAATAGCTTGATATATAGGTACAAGAATATTCAGAACTAGTAATTTTTGTTACTTTTTCAAATGGTTTTAGTATTGTAGCTTATGAAGTTTTTCTACAAATTCCCTCTGAACAGCAGTCAGATTCGAAATATTTGATGAATCGGTAAGGTAAAGGGAAATGTTGCGTTTTTGTTCTAGAAGTCTGTCCAGCATATAGTACGTAGAACTCCATCTAGTGCTGATGTCTTGGATAAGTTTGTGTTCAGGCAAACCCAATTCATGCTGTATTTTTTGAATGTTTTTAAAATTTAAAGCAACGCGATTACGGACGAATGAAGGGAGCGCGAACCAATCAAAGGACAGTGTGAGATGTACCTCTCTGCGCCTAGACAAATTGGCGCGAAATATGGCCGAATAGTTTCGGCTATTCAGCCGAGGACCCCACCGAATAATCGGTATTCGGCGGAAGGCCGTTGCATTAGTGTTGCAACATTCGTTGCAACACTAATATTTATGTTAAGGCTATAATGATTCATTATAATTTAATGAATTATTTCAGTTAAAATATTACAGTATATGTATATGTGTACATATTACAGTTTAAATTAATAATATTAAACAGAATTTTCCACTCAAAAAGCTACTTATGAATAAGCAGAAATATTATGTGACTGGTGGTCAGGGGCGGATTAAAGGGTTATGAGGCCTGGCCTATGGTTTGCGTTGGAGCTCTTCTAAGGAGGAAAAACTTTGTAGGTTTTAGGGTGCTTGAGTTTGTATAAAACAAGCTCGTTACACTCGCCTACCCTAGATTTGGACGCGTGACACTCGCTTCCCCTCGGTTATGTGGTTCAAGTTCTTAAACTTGGGCCGCGAGGGCATATAGTCTGTGAAGCCGACACTGCTGATGGTATTAAAATGTAAAATTAATAGTGACTCTGGCTGATACGTTACTTGAATCTCTCCATCGTTTTCTGCTACAATTTCGCCTACTTGTTCTCTATCTACGAGCTTCTTAATGACTCCATTCTCGTCAACCAGCACACCTCCATCGAAGATGTCCGTCTCCGTAACCACATGCCTGCTTATAAATAACACACGACTGGGTAACGACATTGTATATTTTGTAGCAAATAATGAAAATGAACTGATACAATTATTTTAAACTGACTTGATTGAACTTAAAATGAGTTAATTTATAAGATATCTTATCACTATTAGTAGAATGTTATAGTTTGGCAATATTGTAAGTAAACATACTGATAAGAGTTATGGATGTGATGAATTGAAAACACAGTGTAAGGTTTGCAGATAGTAATACATAGTGTCTCCAATTACAATATATTTTTCATCACGTTAATAGATTATTTTGTTTCAATATGAATTCAACCAATGTGAAATACAAAACAGAATATTCTTATATAATATTTTTACTTGGGTTTACGAAATCCTTATTGTTAAGCAGATTACGTTGTGCAGTCGAAATTTACAGTTTAAATCTGCCACAGGATATTTACTCGTGTGGATCTGCTGTCATCGTAATTTTACTTTGATAATACCATAATATCTCCTACACTTTTAACTAGTTCTGTGATATACAAAACCTGTCGTTGAATCTTATCATTCTTTAATTTCCTTCTTTCCTCTTTAGTCTTATTGGCGTAAATGGCATTATCTTAGTGGTATATTTAATGGGTAGCAGAAATGTTTCAATCAATATGCTACGTAGAAATTGATTTGCTACGTATTATATAATGGAATTATAAAGGCTGTCTCAGAAATATTTTCGTTTTTGAACTGTAAAAATTAAAATTAAATGTTCGCATAAGGAATACATATTTATTATAATTTTAAGAATGATAATTAAATTTTCATTTTTGTAAAACAATCTCGTTTAAATAGCACCGTTCACTTCTACACCGTTAATCTGGAGCTAAAAATTTTCAACCTTAAGAGACCGCTTTATCAACATTCTCCCAAGGTTGTCGTTTAGGCTGCCATATCAAGCCAAGGAATCATAGGGCCATACTTTTTGAAGATAATCGTGGTCGAGCCCTAACAGTTAATTCAGAACGCTATTGCTGCATGATTTAAACGTTTCTAACCCATGCAATGCAAAATCAGAGCGGCTACAATAAGAATACGTTTTTCCAGCAAGATGGAGCCACATCTCACGTTACAAACGTTTCATTGGAAGCACTGCATGAATTGTTCCCTAGAAGAGTTATTAGTCACAGAGAAGACATTAACTGGCCAGCGAAGCGTCCAGATCTAACTCCTGCAGATTTTTTCTTATGGGGCTATCTGAAGAGCAAAGTTTTCAATCACCACGCCACTAATTTCAGCGACGAAATTTAGGTCAGTTAAAGCAAAGAATAACAGGCGAAATCAATGCCATTCCTCGTGCGATGCTGCGCCAAGTGATTGATAGTTTTAGCTCTACATTAAATGTGTGTAGAAGTGAACCGTGCTCATTTAAACGCGATTGTTTTTCATAAATGAAAATTTTATTATCGCCCTTTAAAATTATAAAAAATATGTATTAATTATGCAAACATTTAGTTTTAATTTTTACAGTTCAAAAACGAAAATATTTCTAAGACAACCTTTATTAGACGTTGCCGCGTTGCCTCATTTACGGAACAGGTCGCGTTGTTTTATATTTATGATAACTAGAATCTTATTTAAAAAATATGTTACCTATTAAATCTCACCACCAACAATACTAAGGTTAACAGGTAATTCATTTTTTTTAAATCTTTTCCAGTTACAGTTACGTTGAATTGAATGTTGAATTAGTTGAATGCAACCTGCAACCGTTCGTCGTATTAAACAAAATTTATCTTAGATAAATATATAGAAAGAAACACGATGCTTGTTTGATAGGTAATTCTACATATTACTTATATATACATATATTACTTATATATTACTACAGGTAATTCTATATTAGTTATGTGTTACGTAAAATGTAAATATGTAATAAACGATGAAAATTTATACATCAAAGCTTTAAAAGACTGATTATTTTTAACATTATGGTTCGTTGTTACTCTTCAGGATTTTGGACAAATAAGAGATGTTTTAAAAATATATTTTTTCTGAATCAAAAGCTTTTTTTTTCTGGGAAATTCCTTGTCATCATTATTGTAATACAATGGTCCTTTGTATACCTAGTAATTACGTGTCAAAAATTGAGTCGAGCAGTTGACGTGGGCGTCTGACGCCAGAGTGACGGATCATCCAATAAATGCCAACGTCCCGCCTTGAACTTCAGTTTAAACACGCGGGATGCTCTCGGCACCCTTTAGAAAATGTTCGCTGTAAATATGTTCAACACTTGTTTTGCCTCAAATAAACATAGTAAATGCACCTGACCGGTTCCTTCTAGGCCATCTTCAAAAGGGCAATCTAGCAATGAACTAATTATTATCTGCGTATATATTATACAAATTCATTACCTAGACTGCTCCAGTATGTAAATAGCTGATGCATTGTATAAGTACCAATAGTAATTACGCATTTTTAGATTTTAAAGATAAATATTGTTTTAAGCTAAGTCGCCAAAACACGTTTTTCCACGACATGAACACACGCTAAATTAAAAAAAGCTGACTGGTACAGAATTAATTGATACAAGGAACTTCAAAGTGGCATTCTCCGAAATTCCTTCAAAGAAGCTAGGTCATTCGTCCAGGTCGCGATCGAGAGCATGCAAAACAAGGGCAATGCCAATTTCAGGGTCTACTTCGTCAATTTTACAGTTAGGTGGTGCGGACTGCGATGGCGGCGATGCGACAGACACAATGCGAGTGACATTGGCGGGAAGAAAGGAAGCAACGCGGCGAGCATATTAATTGTGGAGGCGACCAGCGCGTCTGCTCACCACGGTATCACGTACACTTGCGACCTGCCGGCCGACAAAGAGTTCCCCAACCACGCAGAGCACAGCTGCACAGTAACTGTGCTAATACGTTCCAAATTTTGCCTTTTGTTTGTGAAATTATGGACTTCGCTTAATTTTCATTATTTTCATTATTTATTTTCATTGAAACTAAAAGTCGCGTAGCTAAAGACTATACACATTTAGCTTGTCGGTTGTTTATCGAGATAAGTTACATTAGTCACAATTTTTTTCTCTATCCTTAGCGTCACCGAGCCGATAAATGAAACGCTGAAAAATTTGAACACAAAATCAATGTATGAACCTCGAGTTCGTTTATTTTTACACAAATAAAATTTGGTGCAGTGTGTGTTATATTTAAAAAATATTAATACAATATAACTCTATATTGCAGAGGCACATGCTAAAAAATGGAGTTTAATGGGAATAGTACCGTTCACATGTAAGTAGTAGAGCGTACTAAACATGTAAAATGCAAACTAATGATTTCACAACATTCAAGACCTCTTTATTTGCAGCCACGACTTTATTGTGGTGAATTCTTCAAGGGGAAACGTAACGAACGAGTAAGTATTAACTTTAAGTATGTATATGCATTTTTTATTAACATTTTTTTATTACTGCAATCCTCGATATATGCAAGATTCATTTAAAAAAAAAAAAACGTTTAAGTAGATAATAAAAATGATACATCTATCTATATCTACTAAACCCACCACAGAGACGCCGATCACATAATCGTACGATGACCGTGCCATTACCACAGCTTATATCTAATATGGTTCTAAAATTACTTTCCATCATTTTCATAAAATCAAAAATATTACGTAAATGTTTATATGGATTATGAATATGGTTTATGAAGCTGTACAATTTTTGTTGAAACTTTCCAAAATGTATGAATAACAGTGGAATCATCTCTCTATCCGATTGGCGAATCTGCCATTCGATATCGAGGCTTGCATCGCAAATAGCTATTTGTAAAATCAGTTTGTAATTATGTTCTATATTAGAAGAAGATATTAGATGAGTAGTAGACAATCAACCTGAGAAATGTCGATACTGTCGTTAATAGATATCCGGAATACATGCCAACATCAGTTAAAACGACAATACATGCCAACATCAGATAAAAGCAACAATACATGCCAACATCAGTTAAGAGCGACAATACATGCCAACATCAGTTAGGAGCGATAATACATGCCAACTTCAGTTAAGAGCGACAATACATGCCAACATCAGTTAAGATCGACAACACATGCCAAACATCAGTTAAGAAGGACAATACATGCCAACATCAGTTAAGAGCGACAATACATGCCAACATCAGTCAACAGCTACAATACATGTCAACAATACATCAGTTAGGAACGACACATGTTAGCATGCTCCCGGTTCTGATGGAGGTTAGGAGCGGATTTGGAAAAGCGATTGGTATGGAGATAGGGAGTAGGTATAACGGGATGAGGAATTTTAATCACTAGATTACACTCGCAATCTTTCCTCGGGAAAAGAATGGCATGGGATAGGAAGTATAATGGGACGAAAGATTTTCCTTACTCTATAATACTCCCCGCTCGATAGTATCGGATGGGATGTGGAGTAGAGATGAGAGCCTTCAGTCGTCTCATTGCTCGTCTCGTGCTCCTCACACAGTGGGATTGGAAATGGACGCTGGCATATCTATCTTACTTACTCCCAATCATCTTAGTTTTCTGTGAGAAAGGGGTAATCAACTACAACGTTATACACTTTATTTATCGATACCGAGTGTCCTCCTGTCGCACAAATACATGAAATATATCAAAGTATATAAAAATATTTCAACGTCCCGCTCGTCAGTTTGGCGAATCATTTAGCGAAGTGTATATCTATGTTCACTACCGGGCTTGTACAGAAAAATCATTAGGATAGGCTAGGATCACAGTGCATTAAAATTTACAACCCAACATTACAAACAAACTTTACAAGTACTACTCTTTATAGTCATCATAATCGTCAGTAGAGCACCAACATACCCCTTGGTGTGTTGTAGGTGTCCACGGTGGATCCACGGTCCACCGGACCACTTTGGACCGGTGGACCGCTTGCTCTGCCTTTTTGTTTCCTAAAAAAAGTCTAGTAAAGTATATAATGTCCTAATATCTTCAATAGAAGACTTATTAAATTTTTCTTAGAACAAATGCAATCGTAAAGTTATTCCGTGTACACCTTATGCATGTTTATGTACACATTATGTATTATGTGTAGATAATGTGTTCTTATACTTGTATTAGCCTATGACGTCCCAATGCAGGGCACGGGCCTCCCCTAGTCAATCACCGGGTGCCCCAGGTGGGTTTTGGGGCGTAATCCACTGCGCGGACCCAGTGCGGATTGTTGGGTCATATACTCGAGATTTTTTTATTTATTTCTGGAGCATATTTCCTTACGATATTTTTCTTCAAGGCCGAGCAATTTAAAAAATCGTACTTAAGTTGAAACTCAGTGGTACGGGCCGAGGATTTGAACTCACGATCACACGAATGTGAGTCGAGTGAATGAATCACACGAAATGAGTCGATACACCTAGGCTATCACCGCTTAAGTAAGTATATTTACTTACTTAAGTGATACATACATGTACGTATGTAACGTTAAATGTATGTATGTATATAATAAGCATCTATATATTTTATTAAATTAAATTAATTTAGACATTTATTTTCATAACACTTCCGTCATCCATTTTATTTATTTTTATTTTCCTTTTGTTTTTGCTTTTCTCCTTCGTTGATTGCGCCGTTGTCATTATTATCTTTCCTCTCCTGAAGGTTGGCTGGAAGACAATGCCATGTAGCAATAAGCCCGCCCATTGTACTTTGTGCAATAAAGTTTTAAAATAAATAAATAGTGTCAATAAACAAAAATAAAAAAACCTAATGAGGAACCTAAAATCTACCCATTGACTACCTAAAGGTTATAGTGATAGCACGCTGCATCTAAGATTGTCATGTCCGGTGACTCTTGAAAGGTCAATAAGGCCACAAGAATTTAGCCATTCCGAAAAAAGAAAACGATGCATCTAAGTTGTTGTGTACGCGAAAACAAGAAACCCATAAAGCATTTATAAGAGGCACTACAATAATATGTCTCCAAAATCCAATGATACATATACATAGGCGTGGGTTTGTCAAGCTAAGCACGATGACACCGAAGTATTTAACACTAGGAGTCGCGCGTGCCGCCCGCTCAGTTGCACGCCAAACGCGACATAGGCACAGGGTCCACCTGTACCACTCGGACATTGTAAACATTCACATCCCCTCTTCATGAAATAATTACTAATAGGAAATAAATCCTTTGTCTTCATAACTGATAAAAAATTCGTAACAAACTGTTAACCCAAAAATAACGTGCGTCCATATTTTTTTAAAATAACTATAAATTTGCTATTGGGTTTTCTTTGCAGATAATAACTTTGAAGTCGTTGTGGTAAAGAAAACCTCCCCGTAATGGGGAGAAATGCAATATCCTGGGTGAGTAATTTTTGTATAGTTACACCTAATAAAGTTATAATTACGTATTTATTTATATACATAATTAAATATCCTAAATAAAATGAAATTATATAAATCGATAAATAATAGGAAATATAGAACAAATATTCCGTTGCATTATTTACTGATGGGAATTATTAAAACATCAGCATTACACATGATGACCAAAACTACCAGCTCTATCTGTATTAAGTGTACCCATTTTTTGACAACAACTAATAAGGTACCGCTTGGTTAGGAATTTTTGGAAAAAATGTGAACAGAAAATTAAATAAAATAATTTACCATTCTGTTGATTCTTTGGACGGAGATTATAAGCTGGCGCTCGCATGCCTATTTGTACCAGTTCCAAAATTTCACTAACCAAAAGGAGTACTTGGCTCATTTATTATGCGCGACATAAATACATAGCCGCAGTTGTTTATAATGCCAATTGGAAGTCCATTACGATGCACCTGTGTAGTGGGGCAGTGGAACTCACGTGACTAGGAGCAGCTCTATAAACCGGCACCGGGAACATTGACACTACTCCCGCTACGGGAAATTACGAGGACAACTCAGATTTTTACTTCTTGTAATAAGAAAACGATGAAATTACTTATTCATCGATCCATGCGGTTTTGTAATGATGATGTACAATATGACTAATTTATTTTCTGTAAAATGCGGTTCTGTTTTATTAAGAATCAAAATATAACTACATAACTATACAAACTATGGGGTACCTCTTTAAAGAGGATTGATTTTATATGTATAAAAGCCTATATTCGACTGAAAACTCAAGAAGCTTTTACCCAGGAAATTGTGTTTACTTACAATGAATTGTAGTTGTAATTATCGCTCTAAAATACTTTGATATAACTATGAATGATCCAAAATTAAACATTGGAATATTCTCTTGCCAATGATTCTGGGAATCTAGTCTTAATTAAAATCATCACAAATTCTCTTGGTTATTTTAAAATTTTGAACAGACAAGCATAATGTCATCATAGTATGCAGTGCACGCCTCGCAAGCCGGCAGCATGAGGTGCGTCGTTCCTGCGGCCTTCCTAGGTACTTACAATGTCGATTGAGGTCACTTCTTTTGTTTCCTATTAGGTACATAACATTAGCCATGATGTTTTCTTGAAAATGCATACCCAAAAATAAACAAAGTAAAACTAAACTGAATTAATAAAGTAACAAGTTCTCGACCAAGATATCGACATAATCGAAGAGTCCTATTCTACTCGTATATCTCTGTAAGGAGGACAAACGTTGGCCGTAATGCTCCCCTTAACTCACATGTGTGATTCATACAATACTTTCATGAAACAATTTCCTGAAATACATTTGAACATTTTTAGCGATACATTACTTAAATTCTAATATAAGTTATTATCCCCGGGGTGTAATCAATCCCTCTGGTGCCGTTAAACAACTAACATCAATTTAAAAATCTGTAAATTTTAAATTCTTTAATTTTATTTCTTTGACATTTTCAAATTTAGATTCTTTTTTGTGTCAGAATCTAGCCTAAATAAGTTTTTATCCATGTTCTGCACATCTATATTAGGATATTATACCGGATTTCAGTCTTATCTTAATTGTAAACCCAAATCATGTTTTGTACGTACCTAAAACGTTGTCGTGTCTAAATAAATAATGTCTATGGAATAAAATTTAGTGGTGGCGCTCTTAAATTTGCGTTCTGTGTTTGGAATTCGAATCGGGCAATAACATGGGTGGGACCCTTGAAATTAGTCATTTATTATATCTGAGAGCAGTTTCAAATGAGTTTTAAAAATATAAATAAACTTGAATCCTAATCGTTAGCTAAATGTCACACGAAAATTCCTTGAACTGGTTGTATGGTGGTGACGATGACCCCTGAGTGGGCTCACAGCTACCTGCCTCCTCTGGCTGTATGCAAATTTTGTTGTTTTCCAAACGAGACGAGTCAATGCACTAGCGCTATTTAAACGTGATTTATTAGACCAAGTCTCCTCATCTAAAGCACCTAACAAAGACCACCACAATAGTCTTAATAGTTGTCACGATATCAACTGTTACTAACGAGTTTATAATGTAATGCGTACAACAAAATTTATGGTAGATAGGTATATGCTATGCTACCTACGCGACAGATTTATTCAGTCCGTTTATGTGTAATTAATATTCCCTCAAAATGAAATAGGTAAATTAATACATAGGTATGTGGTCATTGACACTGCTGCCATTTCTTAACCGAGAATAAATATAAACTTTCGTGAACCAGTCTTAAGTGTTGATCTTGACTCGCCAAGTTATGTAAATTACGTAAAGTTGAAGTGCGATACTTGATCGATCGGTCAGCGACCGCAGACGCCCACGCACCTCTGCCTGCAGTTTGCTACCACTAATAGATAAATCACTCACACACCTATTTGTTATCGGTACCTTCTAAATACTTCACAACTAGTTCACACATAAAAAAATCTTAGAACGTTTTTCTGATAACTTTTTGCGACGCCTTTTAACGGTCTAACCGTCTTGAATCTTATGTCCCCAGAAATTGATACCTATTGGCATTGTCAAATGCTGAATGTAGGTATTGTATTTTAGAGGGTCAATAGCCTTCAACCTTTGTTCGACAGCGATTATTTATTTGTAACATGATAGGTGTAATCAAAACCTAAATAGTCTCGGCAAAACACTTTATTTATGACTTAATCAAATTTAAATGAACCTGGATGTTAAATAGTTGTAGGTTGTATTTGATTTTTTTTCAATTTGTTTTCTAAATTTTAGTGCGCACTGACATTAGTGCTGTACACGAGCGCTATAGCATCACCTCACGTTGATGCTACTCGTTCCGCATTTTTAAGGAGCGCCGTAGAGACAGTTCCAAGACACCAGCCAATTGCTACTCCCATTCGTGCTTCTGTCGAAAGCATACCACTAAGGTAACTTATTCTTAATTTCAAGTAACTATAATAAAAGGTAACCTACCTATACCTATGCTATAATATGCTATAATAATGGTATAGTAACTATGCGTAATAAATATATTAATAATTATAATGATAACATTATCAATGGCTTGTATGTAGTTATTACAAAAACACGCATAGGTTTACATTTTTACATTTGTTTACATTTTGTTTGAACAGAACCCTCCGCGATGAGGATGATCAAAGATTACCATTAAGAGACGCTGTAGAGAAGCGACCAATCTCTGTGATAGACCAAGAATCATACAAGAAACTAAAGGTAGGTATATTGATACATTTTTGATGTTGTGTATGTCATGTCATATTAAAGACTGGCAGTGCACGCGATTTGGTTCGCGTGTTCTTTAGAATAGGTATGCGTGGTTACTTTACAATGATTCCCGCGGGAACTTGTAACGGTTCGGGATGAATAGTATCTCATATATTGACCCAAGACATAAATTATTATTGTAGTAAATATCATAAAAATCCATCCAGTAGTTCTTACTTGAGCTCTGATAATGTACATGTTGCGGCCTTAATAGTCATTCCCTTATGAACTCTATAATGAATAGCGATAAAAAGTACCTTAAATGTTAACCCAGTACACGAGGTATAACTATAACAAGTTTCAATAAAAAATCCAAAAAAAAATTGTTTTTGGTTATTTATCATTCACACTGAATGATAAATATATTTTATTATTTATATCATTTATCATCATGATAAATATATTTATCATGATAAATGATAAATATATTTATCATCATGATAAATATATTTATCATGATAAATGATAAATAACATGCATATATTTAATGAAGGTTATTTACATGTTATTTTAATTTTCTACAGGATACAGAAGAAATTCCAAACATTGAAGACATTGGAGGTCTTAAGCAGTATTTCGGAGCAGCTAATTACCTTAATAAGTAAGTTATTATTTGCACTTGACTATAAAGATTATATATTTTTATAAGTAACCTTAATCATCATTAACTTAATACTTTTTCAGTGGTAACAGAAATGACGAACGACTTCAACAAGGAAACGCAAATCTTCAAGGTACACAAAGATCGCTTTACAAACCCACTTTTGAGTATAAAGAATCTTATATAGGTATTCATAAACCCCTTTAACTTACAGAAATGCAACAAACATCAAACAATCCTGTTTCAAACCGCTTGGTGGTGTGCTACATGGAGTCTTGGGCAGCATACCGCGCGCCACCATTAGCGTTCACAGCCGGCTTGCTGCCTAAATCTTGCACACACCTTCATTATGCCTTTGCAGTTATGCATCCTCATACATACACACTTACGCCAGCTAACGAAGACTATGATGTAGTCAAAGGTTAGTGTAACTGTTCTATCAGAGAGAATAAATAACCTATGATGTGGTTTTTATATCATAGACGTTATTTTTATTTGACTTAAGGCCTATCTCACCACTTCCTGATACTTTATTAGGAGGTTTTCTTACTGCTGATAAAGTAACTGTTAATAGTCTGATAGATAAATTGTATCTGCCAATTAAAAATAGCTGATACTAATTTTCTAATAAAGTACCTATATCTACTTAACTGACTTACTGTTACTTTCTGATAAAGTATCAGGAGTATACTGATATATACATTTGATATATATCGGTTATATATGATAAAGTACCTAAACACTACCACAGACAATCTTCAAGTTATAATAAAATGAATTTACAAGGCAGCAAAACCCTTCCTAACCTATCGTTAGTGTACGTACTCATTGAAAATTCCACCAAATGACTTCCATTCTTCCGAATTGTGAACCATTTGTTACATAACAAGAAATTCAGTCAATTATGAATACATTATTTAGTGAAAACCCTTTTCCAAGAATTTGTTGATGCCCGTCTAGCTTCTACACCGGTGGCTTTAATCAACTGCCGTTTAAACCTCGATCTCTTGCAAAGATTACCATTTATGAGTTTCGAAAAAAGGCCCACAAATAGTCTATTTTATATCTCAGTTATGTTTTGTAGATGAGCCAAATCGGTTCAATAGTTTCAAAACTTAAAGTAGACAAAAATGAAAATAACGATACATTGTTGGATAGAGGTCGAGATGGTCTACAACTCTTTTTTCTAAAATGAACTAATAATAGTGAAATTTACCTATTCGACTGGCGCGTGCCATCGGCGTTTTTTTCATATAAAATTGATGTTTTAATGATCTAATATTTTAAAAGTATCGAAATTACTTACTACATATTCACGTATGACTACGTTTCAGGTGGTTACAGAATCGCAACTGGACTCAAACATCGTTTTCCTGGTCTCAAGGTTCTCGTGAGTGTGGGCGGAGACGGGACAGAACGCTTATTCAGTGAAATGGTCCAGGAGCCAGCGAGACGAAGTTCTTTCATTGACAGCGCAGTTAAGTTCTTACGGGAACATAACTTCGACGGACTTGATCTTCACTGGGTTTATCCGGGTATCTACCACAAATTACTACGCTGTTGATATTTAACTCAAAATATCTATGAAGAATACAATATAATAATAATGTACCGTATTTTCTTCTTTATTTTCAGGTGAAAAAGAAGACAAGGAAAGGGAATTATTAACGTCCTTGCTTTATGAGTTAAGAGAAAAATTTTCATCGTATGGATTCCTGCTTTCAACTGTACTCCCTCCATTTAGGTAGGCTACATTATACTCCGGTATGTTTTTAACTGAGAAAAATAGAGTAAGCTTATGAAGATTACGTTTATAGGTACCAAATAGAAGATGGTTATGATCTAAGGGCAGTAAGTGGCGCGACCGACTACGCCGTCCTGCAGGCATGGGACATGACTCATGGCAAACGTGACGAATCGCCATCAAAGGCAGTACAGCACAGTGCCCTACATAGGGACCCTGGTGCCGCTTCCAGGGATCAGCGATATGACAATATCGTATGTAGAAAATATTTTTAATTTGTATATTTACATTAGCATTTTGTCTAGGAATCGCCCGCTGAAACCCTCGAACTCGTTTTCTCCTGGGATGTTGCAAAGTTTGGTCACATTATTTCACAAAAGCTGCTATATTATTTAAACTTCTTGACAGATTTAGATAAAAAATACATCTTTTTTTTTCAAATCTTGAGAATCTCACTGGTGTCGACGAGACCATGGAGATTTCGCTAATAAACCGAATTAGATATGTGGAAACATAGGCAGTAAATCAAGAGCTATGTCTACTCTTATTTTCACAGCGGTTTCTATTTTCGAAAGACCGGTTATTTCAAGTGGGCCATATATTCTCATGCCGGTTGTGGTATTCCTTACTGTTATGCAAAAGTATCCGGGATCGATTCCTGACCGAACAGACACCGACTATCGAACCTCGGATGTTCATAGGTTAGGCAGTTGCCTTTGTCGTTTTGTCTGTTTCTGAACCCAGGATACTCAGGGGTATTTTAGTGTTAGCAAATATGTTATTTTGTTTACAATTGGACGTCTATTCGTATAAAATTTCAGTAGTTTGGATATACTACATGTAAAGGGAAAAAATCGTAGCAACGAGAATGTCAATGCGTTTGCGATCAAATTCGTGTTTATTTTTTCAATTATTACAAGACATGTGTATTTATAGTGCTCTTTTTATTTTTCAGGAATTCATAGTAGGCTTCATTATCCGACGAGGGATGGCAGCTGACAAGCTGGTACTGGGCGTGCCTCTGTTCGGTCGCAGCTACACACTCGCTCCGTCTACCCTGCCCGCGCCGGGAGCGCTTGTTAGCGGATGGGGCGACGAAGGGCAGTACACACAAACTAGAGGATTACTGGCATATTTCGAGGTACCATCTACATCTACATTCAGTATATACTTCAGTGTACACATTACTTTTATACACTGCTTACTCTATTACTTTCTCACTTTAACTCAAACTGAAAATTAACGTCAAATCAATACAAATTAGAATTTTGTTCAGCACTCACCTGGGTACCAGCAATACAATTTGTGAGGACCAAACGCATTAGTGAAATGAAAACCGTATCAACAGAGGATGAAGCAAAAAGTTGAAGATGTAAAACATGGGACCGATTAGACAAATCATCATAACTAAACCCAGTAAAGTAGGAGTAAGACCTAGATATGAGACATTTCATTATAAGATGTAGAGAAAGAGGAAAAAAAAAAGGAAAAATGAACGATGAAGAAAAAAGCGGAAGAATCGAAGAAATAAATAAATTATCAATTTTCAGATTTGCATGGCCGTGCGTGAAGGGAAAGGAGTGAGTGGCGTCGACGAAGCCGGAAATTCTTATGCTGTATTCGACAATCAATGGGTCGCCTACGATACACCTTTCACCATTGCTGAAAAAGTAAACAAGTTTTCTATCTACATAGTATTTCGAATTCTCTATCAACATAGTTTTCAACATTTATATTTGTTGGGTCTTTGCAGATGAAGTTTGTACTAAGCTCTGGTTTGGCCGGAGCAGCGGCGTGGGCTATCGATATGGATGACTTCCGTGGCTTATGCGGGTCACCTTTCCCCATTCTGAGTGTCATTTCTAAAAGTCTCAATGGTAACTAAAGTTATAAAATTACTCAGCGTAAAAGTTTGTGATTCACTTATATTGCTTTATTCAGTTTGCGTTATCAATCTTTGTTTCCGTAGGAGAATCCGTTCAATCTGACCAGTCCTCACTCAAAATTGGATCATGTGACTCGGAGGGTCCTTACTTGGCTTCTGACGACGAATCGTGTGCTCACTTTCACTTCTGCTCTGGCGGTATCAGTTACAGAATGACGTGCGAAGATGATCGACTTTATGATCCCTCTACAGGATTTTGTGGGTGAGGAAAAACTATTCGTTGCCCACTAGGTATCAGATTAGCTGTATATATTTGCATAAAGTTTGGATTATGTTTTACGGCTGCGGAGGAAAAAGTTAATACTTAAATAAAAACCGTGTGTATAAAAGGCGCTTGTATATGCATTTACATGCGTAATGCGTGTAACGCGGGCGCTGGAGCAAGTAACACTCGAGATCAAAAACGCGAGGGTTACATGCACAAGACTCATATATACGGTACATGGGCGCATATAATTGGCTCATGTTAGTAAGTTAGTAACAGACAAAGTTTGGCGATCGTAGGTGTTGCATGCGGGAATAAACTTTTCACAATTACGGGTTGCCGGTTGCGGAGTAGCAGATTGTGTAGGGACTGAAAGCGCTCGCCTCTATGAGTCACTGGACCAGATCAAAATACGGTGCAAGTAACATGACACTGTCATACATACGCATGTTACATGTGCCGTGTTTAAGTGCCTAAAGAGAAATAGCTTCCAACAAAACAACAGAGAAGAAGATAATTATTGGATTATTCTTACAGGCATCAAGATGTTGCGAAATGCATACCTGGTCAAAGTATTAGGATCAGTGTGATGGATGCTGCTCGGTTTCTACCTGAAGCATATGAAACTGACTTTGAGGTTAGTATTATTGCTTATAAATCGTTTAGAAATAAAAACAAAATTCATGAATTAATTGTCAAGCTAATGAGTGCATTTGTTTCAGTGGAGTCATCATCCCTCAATGTTGAATCAAGAACCAGAGCGATTTATAGACCCATACACATTAGATATTAAAAAGAGTAAGTTAAGTGTATTGCCATTCATATCACCCATCTATTAGTATTCGAAAAAGGTTTTTAACTTTCATTATCAAACTTTACAAAAGTATTTATTGGTAACTCAAAAATTCAGATAATATTCCTTAATCTAACGTTTATCCCACAATCTACAAAACTTTTTTCTAGATAAAGACAACGACAAACGTGTGGTGTGCTATATGACTAGCTGGGCGTTCTACCGCCGCGGAGACGGCAAATTCCTTCCAGAACATATTGACACCCGACTTTGCACCCACGTTGTGTATGCGTACGCCTCGCTGTCTCCCGACGAACTCGTTGCTAAGGAATTTGACCCTTGGGCTGATATTACCAATAGTAAGTTACACTGCAAGTTCATCCACTATAGGCTCAATCAGGGTAACTGCGAAGGGGAAGCACAATAAGAACATAAGCTTTATTTATTTAATTATTTTTGCATCAGTAAACAAGATATCAATATACCAAAGCACACTTTAATATGGTGTGTACAGAAGTTTTAAATCTAATTGACATCTCAATAATGTGACGACAGCATAATTGACATTTTAGCAATATGTTAAATAAACGAATTAGCAAAGGTGCAAACTCGTTTGCACAGGACTCCATCTAATTTAGTTAAAGTGTCTCGTATTAACTATCATATCAGGTCGTATTTAGCGTATTGCTGTTGACATTATTTTTATAAGAATCCCATGTGGAAATTTATTGCCAGTCGTTAGTTTTTTTTTTTTTTTTTTTTTATAGACTAGTGGGCGGACGAGTAAGCGGTCCCACGTGATGGTAAGTGTTACCGCCGCCCATGGACACCTGCAACACCAGGGGGTATGCGGGTGGGCCGCCGACCTTGCAAAATCCTATTCACAGCTCTCTTGAAGAACAATAAAAAATCAATAAAAACAATAACAAGTTTCCTCTAAAATAAAAATAATATTATAATTATTATACACATATTTCAGATCTCTACGAACGTGTAACATCTCTCAAAGACGTCAAAGTGCTCCTTGGATTAGGAGGATGGACAGATTCAGCTGGCGACAAATACTCTCGTCTGGTCTCTTCCGGTACTGCTCGAACTAAATTCACGGAGAAATTAATAGCCTTCCTTCGATTGCACAACTTCCAAGGTCTTCATCTGGATTGGAACTATCCCGTCTGCTGGCAGAGCAATTGTAAAAAAGGGGCGGTTTCTGATAAAGCGAACTACGCTAAGTTAGTTCAGGTAATCATTTTTTTCAAATTTTGTGATACTTCTGTAAGTATACCGCCAAGATATTATGACTGAAATTGTACTTTCAGGAACTGTCTAAAGCATTACATAGTGCTGGTATGGAGCTGGGTGTAGCACTTTCGGGATACAAAGAAGTCATTGAAACTGCTTACGACCTGCCAGCGTTATCGAAGGCAGCTGACTTCCTGAGCACTATGACGTACGACTACCACGGAGGTTGGGAGCGGACCACGGCACACCACACTCCGCTGATACCATCGCCAAATGATAATCTGGCTTATTATTCTATTGTAAGTTTAATTTTATTATTTGCCTATTATTCTCTCTTAATACAAGGAAAAATATGGTTAAGATCATGTCGTGCTTGTTGACCGCTTTACCTTTAAACCTGTTTGACCATTAGAAAAGTTCAATTTGTAATAAATAGACATGAGTAATTTTTATGGAAATACTAGTAGAACGATTAGCGATTGTCAGCATTTTACGTCACACTGCAGGGTGTGCCTCTCCTAGTAAAACACTAGGGGGTTACGGGTCACAATCCACCACGCGGACTCAGTGCGGATTAATAATAATAATAAATACTCTTTATTGCTTACAAATGGTTATAAATTATATGGTGTTTTATAAAGTGACTGTGCACACAATGACAGAATGCAATAAGCGACCTTATCGCTAAAAGGCGATCTCTTCCATGCAACCATGGGAGAGAAAAAAATAAAAGTGATAAAAGGTTAATGCAAAACGATTGAAATATATACGTACTATATCAGTAATAAATATAATATAATAATATATTAATAAGCGTTTAATTATATATTCACTGTGATAATTACAGGTAAAAAGATATTAGATAGGGAATCGTATGCTCATAATATACATATACATACACACGGATTGGTGGATACACATGCTGCAAATTTTATTTAAATTCTGGAACATGCGGGTTTCCTCGCGATGTTTTCCTACAGCGACGTAGAAGTGGTAATTCAAAAAAATCCATAGGTACTATAGTTGAAACGTAGAGTGGTACGGACCGAGGATGTGAATTCACGATCTCACGAATGAGAGTCCAGAATAGATATCTACCCCTAGGGTAGATTGATTGATTACATTATTATTTGATTTTATGGAGATTATTAAAAAGACTGCAATAAGCCATA
Source organism: Sesia bembeciformis (assembly GCA_943735995.1). Lineage (NCBI taxonomy): Eukaryota > Metazoa > Arthropoda > Insecta > Lepidoptera > Sesiidae > Sesia > Sesia bembeciformis. The sequence continues at coordinate 10,495,602 of OX031028.1, forward strand.
ACCATTACTAGGTACTTCAATACTCTTGTAGTCCTTACGCAGAACCGTAATAAAATTTATATTATAGAAATGCTTTGAAGAGAATTAACGTATATTAAATCATTTTCATTAGTGAATATTTATTGATGTACGAGGGCCATATTGGTAGTTTCCGGAATGAATAAGAAAAAACTACAACGAATGGCCAAAAATCAATTTATTGTTTCTCAAAATATTCTCCGTGAGCGTCAATACACTTTTTCGTACAAATAAACCAATTTCCATAACATTTATTCCACTCCTCGGAGCTCGGAAAGATGGTTTTCATACTCTGCGACAGCCTCTTCTGGCGATGAAAATCTTTGACCGCGTAATTGGTTCTTACTTTTAGGAAACAAGAAGAAGTCACAAGGTGCCAAATCGGAACTGTATGGAGGATGACTGACGAGTTCTACGTTTATCGCCTTCAAAAAGTCGTTTGTCTGTTTGGCCGTTTGAGAGCCGTTTGGCATTATCGTGGTGTAAGATTATGCGGCGTTTACGGTTGTTTTTACTGAGTTCGGCAATAACTTCCGGCAAGTAAATGGTCGTGTACCAATTAGCATTCACGGTACGACAATTCTCCAAAGCAACAGTAGCCACGTGTCCAGTTTTTCTAAAAGAAGCGAACATCTGCTTCGCGGCATTTTGCACACGCGCCGCTTTGGTGGGGTTCGACTCATCTTGAAAAACCCAAATGGTCTATTGCTGTTTTGTTTCGGGGTCGTAGCTATAAATCCACGTTTCGTTACCTGTTACTATGTTCCAAACCAAATTTGACGCCCCTTCATTGAATCTGGTAAGCATGGCATTGCACCAAGTGACGAGTTCCGTTTTTTGAGCCTCAGTCAAATTGGATGGGATACACCGCGAGCATAGCTTTCGCACAGCCAACTGTTTGTATAAGATTGTATCAGACTCATACCTATGCCTAAGGATGCTCGAATCTCATGGTAGGTCACATGTCTGTCTGTTTCGATCACGCGGCGCACAGCATCCATGTTTTTGTTGTTGACAGCGGTGGACAGCGGTGTTGACAGCCTTCACGAAATTTGTCACTGAGATTGATACGACCGCGCTTGAATTCTGAAAACCAGCTATAAATTGTCGTCTTGCTTGGTGCTTCATCGCCTAAATCAGTTTCAAGCCGAGCGAAGCTCTGCTGAGCTGTGAAATTACAGTTAAAATAGTAAAAAAATCATTCAGCGAAGATTTTCACTAGTTTAATCTATAGTAATGCAGACAGGCAATTTTTAAAATGACGGTACAATGCCAAAACAAATGACTGTTAGACGAAACAAACTTTATTCTACAGTCAAAGTTCCATTTTCAAATATTATTATAATATTACTTTTTAAATATTGGTTATGTAAGTAGCAAGTTCCGGAAGTTTTCAGTGTGACTGCCCTCCTAAAGAGAAAAAGTATTAGCATTAGAAAAAGCTCCTAAGGAGTATTGGTAACTTTTTTAACGATAGCATAAAACACATTATATTCGGAAATTAAAAATAAACACAGAGGATAGACAATGGCTATTCTTTTTTTTTATTAAAAATTCCAAGTTTCTTGCTTCATCTTAAAATAATGAAATTTTTACCAAAAAAACTGGCATTTTTCATTAAAATGTACTTGTGCCATTTGGGCACAATAGTAAGAGAATTACTATTATGAAGAATAGTAGTAAGAAGCAATCTAACGACCACAAATCATAACAGCAGCAAGAATAACTCAAAGTTTTGCTTAGAGCCCCGAAAACCAATGAAGACGTCAAGTATCTCGCCAATTTCAGTGCAAGCATACACAAAGAGTAACCATTCTTCTTATTATTAACTATTTTTTTTAGGAATACGCAATAAAAGCTCTCATAAGTGGAGGCGCTGAACCCAAAAAGTTGCTGCTCGGTTTGTCTTTCTACGGTCAGTCCTTCAGGCTGGCTGGAGTGGAGGGCTCCAGCAAGCCTGGAGCCCCCGCCGCGGGCCCAGGAGAACCCGGAGAGTTCACCAAACAGCCGGGGATGCTGGCTTATTATGAGATCTGCTACAGAGGTTTGTTATCCTGTTAAAATACGCTTGAATAAATTTCTATATATCCTTTGTTGATATATTTGCATCACATTATTACAACGTCTCTTTGTGTGGGCGTATATCAGTAAAAAAGGAAACCGCATTCTGTGTAATCTGGTGGTAAATCAATATCTGGTGTGTAATATTGACTGAAAGAATACACGTTAAAAAATACCTATATTAAAGACATTAAAGTCCGCCTATTGTACTGTAAGTTTAAATGGAAAAAATAGCAATGGCATTCATTAGATGGATATCTTTTTAACAGTGAAGAATTTACGTTGGAAGACAGGCAGACAAGAGAAAGCAGGACCATACACATACTCGGACAATCAGTGGGTGGGCTACGACGATCCCAAGTCTATAACTGAAAAGGTAATTAATAACATTATTGATTTAGTAAACTAACAGAAGGGCCAAGTAGAATCTGTCTAAGATTTGTAATTACAGTTGAATCCACGAGACGAGTACGTACCTGCGTTGCATATTGTTAAAGCGACAATTACATTGTATATTATATAATGAAATTTTATCTATAAATGAACTTCATCTCTTACATAGTCGTAATGAATGACCAAAAACGTTTTATAATCTAAATTTCTATACGTAGGTAGAATGGGCGCTACGTCAAGGGCTGGGCGGCGTGACAGCATGGGCGATGGATCTGGATGACTTCAGTAATAGATGCTGTGCGGAGCCGTCGCCGCTGCTCCGCGCTGCGGGCCGCGCGCTCGGCCGCTCCGTTCCGCCCCCGCCGACCGCTGCGTGTGAGCGCCCGCCGGAGCCTGTCACACCAGCACCGCCCACCACTACCACAGCTGAGTCTGATGGTAAGTACACAAGTACAATATTGATCTCGTCGACTTTAACAACAGACAGGTATTATGCGGAGCCATCCTAGTTGCTGTGCCGAAGGTTAGAAAACTCCACCGACTAGATCCTGGTTGAGTATTGCCTCCTTTAATGACGCACAACAACTTCCGACTCTGATAGTAATAAAACAACGGGGATCTACCATACTTAGTTACATAGTAAACCATTAGATTTTAGAGAGATCTAGAGGACAACAGATTATTACAGAGGATTAACTATAGCAGGTATTAGTCTTGATTTTATTTCAAGACTTGTACTTTGCAACCTACGATTCCCATGAATCTTCTGTTCTGGGGGAATGTGAATGACACTATTATTTATTACTCTACGGCAGACAATTAGCACAAGTGTGTTTATAATTGTATTTGGAAATTGTTCCCTAAATTTTTGAATTGTTCATATTGTTTCCTTTTGGAATGACTATTGAAAATATTCATTCTATGCGAGATATTTAGGGTCAGTCAAAGTAACTGGGAGCACGGTAATCGAGATTTAACATATTCCCAATTATTTTGATTCCAACAAGGCAATGCAATTATTTTGATTAAAAACCCTAAATCTTCCTAATTCTAAGGTTCGATTGTGGGAGGAGGCGACCATGGTCACGGTCATGAACATCATACGTCGACTACATGGCCAAACTGGACGCCTGCTGCTACCACACCATCCACGGCACAAACTTGGTGGACACCGGCCACAACCACCACCACCACTACCACTACTACAACACGTCGACCAACCACCGCCTCTCCAGTAAAACCTATTGTTGGTAAGACTATATTCCCGTATATTTTCGTAGTTCTATATGAATGAAAGAGCACCGTAACTGATAACTTTAAACACACACATGATAAGTTCCACATAGAACATATAAACTATACAATTTTTTAACACGCGAGGAAACTTCACTGGAATGTTTTTACTTACATTATTCTATCTATAGTTGTTGTATGTGTGCTTGTTGTTTCTCTTGAAGATGTAATACATAAATAAACAATTAAGGTGGGCCGACTAGACGGTCTTTTACTACTTTACTTAGTTAACATGTACTATTCGGTATCATTGCTTAAGTTTATTTTTATCCTGATTAACATCATTTCAAGTAAACTGCCATCTGTCCCTTGTTCAATAAAGTCGAATAAACATATTTTTATATTTAGGCGGTGCAGAGGGTGGACCGTGCAAAACGGGCGAATATCGAGCGGCCAGCGAGTGCGAATCGTACCTACAGTGTGAGAGCGGGCAGTGGCGCAAGCACCGGTGCGCGGCCGGCCTGCACTGGGCCGCCAACCTCAACCGCTGCGACTGGCCCAGCTTCGCCAAGTGCACGAGTATGTATAATGCCTAGGGCGTGTGATACCTACAGTTTACAACTTCTTGACATTTCTTTATAATTTTTAATGAGCATATAAAGCATACAGCAAACTTGTAGAAAACCTGCTTTTAGTTATTAGAAACAAAGAAGTTTTTGTTTCAAGCTATCTGGAATAGTTGGAATAGAGAAAGTATCTAAAAATACAAAAAATCAAAAGTAATCAAACAAATCTTAGTGTCCAAATGAATTATTTATTTATTTTCAGTAACATCAGGCAGTGAGGCGAGCACAGCGACCAGCACCCTCGCGCCCATTACTTCGCGGCCTCCGCCGCCCACTACAACTACAACCAGAAGGACTACAACCACATCTACGACTACCACAACCACGACCACAGCAAGACCGACCACCTCAGCTCCTGGTCCTAGTTCAGGTAATGTCACACTATCAGGGTGCCTGAAAGCAGATTCTGAAGCAGTTTTTAAATACCAGCATATTCGCTTCAAAAATTTGATGACCTTCGTTTCTTTTTACATTCAACAAAATAATCACTTCCCAATCCACCTCTACTTATTAACCGACGATTTTATTATCATTATCAGATGGAACTTTGGAAAGCAAACCATGTATGGGATCCGAATATCAGGCAGTGTCTGGCGACTGCAGCTCATACTTGCACTGCGATGGCAGCGTGTGGCGACTACAGCAGTGTGCTCCTGGTCTTCACTGGAGGCAGAATGAAAAGCATTGCGACTGGCCCAAATATGCCAAATGCAAAGGTAAGAAGCTTCAGATTATAACTAGCTAGATTAAAAGGAAACTTAATAAATCTAACTTTGGTCCTATGAAATGTATGAGAATAAAGATTCTTTAAACCGAAATAAATTTATTATTATTAAAAAAAATTCCAGACTCAGTACCGAAGCCCACAACCTCTGCACCACCACAGACACGACCGCCAAGACCAAGCAAACCACCAACAAGCCCTGGTAAACAGTCTTAATGTTCCTTTAATTAGCATCTGTTTTATAAACTATACCTTCAGTTGCCGCATTATTATTCAGTTGTTGTTAGTTTATGAGCGTGCCGGCCACACGATGGTAAGTGGTCACCGCCGTTCATGGACATACACGGGACATGCGGGTGCGCTGCCAACCTTGACAGAGTCCTATTCACAGCAAAGTTGCTGTTATACAGGTATTTTTTTAATTTTTTAGGCTCGTCTGGTGGACCGACAGAAGATGGTCCTTGTGACTCGAGCGCGTCGCACGCTGCTGCAAGTTCCTGCGACTCGTACCTGCTATGTGTGGGTGGGCGCTGGCGCAAACAGCTGTGCCCGCCCGGCCTGCACTGGGACAAGCGCACCAACCGCTGTGATTGGGTCGAGTTCGCTATGTGCGACGGTAAGTATGCATTATACCTCCTTACGTAGAAAATTAACTGATTTAGTCAAAATCGCAAATCAGTTTCTTTTCAAGACAGAGACATTTTTTTGTCTTTTTTACCTCTATGACGAAACTGCAAGCTCTTGATGTCCCACCGGACCGACCCTCGTATCTAACAATGGATACTGCTCCATTGTTAGATACGAGGGTCAGATACTGATACTAATAGGTCAGGGTCAGATACTGATCAGTAATCTAAACTCCAAGTTTGTTGTAAAAATCAAGTTTTTTGCACAGCAAAACCCGGAGCTACTAAGGCACCAGCGATTGAAGCAACTACCAGTAGAAAACCAATCTACACTCGACCGACCACTAAGAAACCTGCCGAACCTACACGCCCTAGTATGGTATGTTACTTTTTGGTAAAATTCAAAAGAATTATACTCGTACTTATAGGTCATATTATGGCTACCATTATTGCAAATTCACTCGCCTTTTAATAGATTAAATACAACTAGGCTTAGGCGTCCGGCACACAGTATCGCCTGGTCGCGATTACCAATGACGTGACCGATCGCTTATAGAGCTGCTAGTCGCTAAGACAATCGATAAAACCATAGAGAAGTCAGCCGCACTGATACGTTAAAAAGGGCAAAATATTTAAAAATGGCTTCCGTGCCGATGTAGGCTGCGACTGCAGGCGACTGGCCGCGCCTGACAACACCATATGCCGACGCCTTACAATAAATACATTTTAGGTTCAAAGAAAGACAATTTTCAGTATATGAGAGTTTAGAAGGTAACATGTACGAGTAAAAGATAAACAGTTGTATATTGTATACTGTTTAACCCGTTGACACCCAGACTATCTTTCTTCACATCCTTTCAATCTGCGATCTTCAGATTATATTCTCCTTAAAATTTCTGACCATTCTTCTACTTTCTATTCACATTCATTTACAGTCAAAGCGGTCACTTATGGAATGCATTACCTTTAATTATAAAGCGCGCCCAATCTCTAGCTAGTTTTAAAAGACTCGTGAAAGAACACTACCTCGCAGAGTAAGAGTTCTCTTATGGACAAATGATTTTCCTTTATCTGTTTGTATGTATACGAGTATGTATGTATGTATGTCTATATTTCTGTATGTATGAATCTATGAATGTATATACAGACTATCTCGTCTACTGACTTATCTTCACCACCCAAAGGTTGACTGGAGGGAATCGCTTTTGCGATAAGGCCACCGGTTGTAATTCTAATAACTTGTATTTTGTGGTACTCTGAATGTTTTTATTGTACAATAAAGTATCTATCTATTTTCTTCATAGACCCATACAGACTTTACAAATTTATTGCAGCGTTGCCGCACAGGCACGTACCACTCGCACCTACGCTGCGAAAAGTTCTACGTGTGCGTGAACGGCATGATGGTGGAGCAGAGCTGCGCGCCCGGGCTCGTGTGGCGCGCCGACCGCAGCCAGTGCGACTTCCCTGGCGCCGCGTCGTGCGGCCGCCTTGAGCCCTCCTCCGCGCCCGCCGCAGGCACCATGCAACAGCTCACCGAACAGAGTGTGTATCTACCACTAGCTACGCCTACGACCAAGGGCCCAATTTATGAGGGCCGGGCAAGCTGGGCGATCGCCCAGGGCGTCAGGCAATCGAGGGGTGCTGTGATGCAAACAGAAAATATGATTTTTTATTCTTCCAAACTGAGTATACTTCCAAAATAAATGTATTTAATTTAAATGTGCATCGTTAAAAAATGTTCGATCTATTTTTATATGCGCACTGCCCGTAAAAATGCCGCCCAGGACGCTAGACGGAATTGATCCGGTCCTGCAATGTATAACCGTTCAAAATTTCCCCTATAGAAATGCCTTAAACAGGATTTACAGTATGAAGATTGAACCTTAAATGAATATACCAATCAGCGTTTAACAATGGAGATTATAGAAGCAAGAATAATGTTAATATTTTTAAAAGAACACATGGTTACATATTATACTCGTATATGTCGTAGGGAAATCATGAAGGATGATGTCGAATATGAGTACTTCAATTAATGACCTCATTTTACTGAAAACTTAGGAATTTACTAGCTTGTTCTGATAAGAAAATGAGTAAAATAAGTAAAATTAGTATGTAATATGAATTATTTCAAACAAATTGTTTCTGAGTTCTGAGTACTTCCGCATAATAGTCACATATATAGAATAAGTAAAATGAAGTAATCAATTGAAGTATTCGACATAATTCGTGATATCCTTAGAGATTTCGTGGCATCCCTGATTTCGTCATTAATCTCCGACATACATAATCCTGGACCTGATGATGTATGACGATGCAGCAGCCGATGTTACTTCCGCAATGCCACGACATGCGGTGGCTTCGAGCTTTCATGAAAAAATATAAAAATACGTATTTCTCCACAGAATATTGCGAGAGCGGCGAGTACGCGACGTTCCCTGGCGACTGCACACGCTACCGTCACTGCTTATTCGGGAAATTTGAAGAGTTCACTTGCAGCCCCGGCTTGCACTGGAATCAGGTAATTAACTTATCAAATTATATGACCTTTGTGCTTCAATTATTTTCTTTTGTATGAGTAAGCCCTTTTGGGTCAACGCTTGACTAGTCAAACGAATCTTAAACTAGATTACTAAATTAATCTTAACTTATTATATTTTTTATTCAGAAATCTTAATTCCGACTTATTTTGACAGGAAAAACAAATCTGCGACTGGCCAAAAAATGCTAACTGCAAAAACAAAGGTAAGCCGACGACATCTCGTCCGGCTGTGGTCGAGACGACGCAGAAGCCGCCTTCAAAACCCGAGTCTGAACTAGTGGAAAGACCGCAACCAACACCAACTAAACCAGTGAAGCCAATTGCTACAAGACCACCACCGTCTATTGATTTACCGGAGTCTAGACCTGGACTCATAAATTGTAAGTTCTCTTTTGCTGACAAAATTCAGTTTTAGTGTTGAAACAGAATTTGCGTCACAGCGTAATAAAAAAAATAGCGAGCAACTGTAAAAGCTATGCTTGGAGTTTCTTTGATAACAATCCGAAGAATTCGATGAGTAACAAAGAAATAAAGTAGAAGAACCAAAATCATGATTAAAACAATTAACTATTTCTGTGTTTCGACATGTGGTCTGATATGTACTGGAAGGAAATGTCTATTCTGATTTTACGTTTCCGAAGTTTCGGGCGCGACCGAAAGTCAAACGAACGAAGTGCAATAACCCTACTCTGAATTTCCTTCGTTCGGAGCTCTATATATCGGGTATCACCAATTATTTATAAGGTGAGATATTGTTATCGTGAAATTTGACGTCCGATCCCCAGGTATCACTTGTCAAAATCTATATTTGTCTCGTGCGATAGGAGTAGTTTCAAATGTCCAATGAACTTCGTTCGGGCCGATATATTGCAGTGCACATTTTCGTGGTAAGAATCTACCGAAATATTGCCCGAAACTACGTTTTTCGTATTTTCGGAGTAGACCCCCTGTATCTAAGCTGAAGTGTCAATGGACACATTTGGCTCAGGATGGAACTAATCTTCAAATGGAGATCGTGTACTAGAGAATATATAGCGTGGGACACGTCCCACGGGGGACTGGAGCACGCTCCAGCCAGGTCGACCGATGACATGTCGCTGGCAGTGGCTGGATGATAAAAACAGAAGGTCGAGTGTCGTGGTGTACCTTGTGGGAGCTATACCCAACAGTGGAGAGACACAGAGTGTTGTGTTCAAGCTTTTTTGTTACAATGACAATGAACCATTTTCACTGCGGCATCAACTTTTATAAAACAGGCACGCTATGGACTATTTCAAATTAGACGGCGCTGTCGCGACAACATAGTTCATAATGGCTATTGAAATTTAAATGATTCTTCTGTTTCAGCTCGTTACAAGTTGGTGTGCTACTACACGAACTGGGCATGGTACCGGCCCGGCATCGGCAAGTACGGTCCCGAAGATATCGACCCATCACTGTGCACGCACATTGTGTACGGCTTTGCGGTGCTCGGAGATGACTACCTCATCACTGAACACGACACCTGGGCAGACGTTGATAATCGTAAGTACTTCGTAATAATATTTTTTTGAATAATTTTAAGTTGTGCTCACGCACATGTTAAGCAAGCAGGATTGCTATTGCTTAACATCGATGCAGATTGTGGGTTAGCTAAACCCCGCTTGCATGGAAAGGCCAAGACAAAATACACAGTTTTGTATGAGAGAAATCATCAGCTGTAATAGTTATCTATCCGCAACCAATGGTTGATAATTAATTTATTGTTTGTTTTGTAATATCTGTAACTGTCAAGCTACTTATCTAGGCAAATAAGTCAACAATGTACCTAAGTATGGCTTCTCTTATGGCTTAGAGTTAGATATAATCGCCATAATATCTAACTCTATAGCTGCAAACACATATGATGCAGGTCCAGGCATATTGTCTTGATTTAAATATGCTGAAACACAACTCTCGTACACACAGAGCGATCTTATTAAATAAAAAATAGAATACTCTGCTATAAGCACGAGAGGAGTAATTCTGTACTTAGGTAAATAAAAAAGACGCCCTCACTTTGCGTTGTGTTTGGGGTCTAAGGTATTGATAGCTAATGATCAAATGAATCGTAAATCGTGAGTGAATTGTCTGCCCGCACCGAGAAGACTTTCTTTTACTGTCCACAAATATTGAATGCTAATATCAAAATGTAATTTCGTATTAAGCTAATGTAATTTAGCTCAATATATGTATATAAAATATACAGTTTAAACTACTTTGTTCATTTTAATATACATATTTACATTTTATTTTTTGGAATTTGATTCACAATCACTTTCTTCTAACATCTCTCATAACTTCCAGGATTCTACGAGCGTGTATTAGAATACAAGAGGTACGGCATTAAAGTATCCCTCGCTTTGGGCGGATGGAACGACTCTGCCGGAGACAAATACTCTAAACTTGTGAACAATCCCACGCTACGCGCGAGATTCGTCAAACACGCGGTGCAGTTCTTAGAGCGTTTCGGCTTTGATGGACTTGACTTGGATTGGGAGTATCCAAAGTGTTGGCAGGTTAGTGCATTGACCTTGAATTGTTGTTAACAATATAGTTCTAATAATATACTTGCGATTCTATTGAAAGAATATTTGACAATATAACATCCCTAAGAGAATAACTTTATCACATGCTTATTCAGGTGGACTGCTCAAAGGGTCCAGATTCGGACAAAAATGCCTTCTCAGACCTAATACGAGAATTATCAGCCGCACTGAAACCCAAAGGCTTGCTTCTATCTTCCGCGGTATCTCCAAATAAGAAAGTGATAGACGAAGGCTACGATGTACCAGTGCTCGCAAGGTACCTCGACTGGATTGCTGTGATGACATATGATTATCATGGTCAATGGGACAAGAAGACTGGACATGTTGCACCGCTGTACTACCACCGTGACGATGATAACACATATTTCAATGCTGTAAGTTTTTCTGTGACAAAGTACTTGACCACTTATTCAGAGAGAACGTCTTGGTAACCCAAGACGTTCTCTCTGAATTATTTTAATGAATAAAACAAATGAGTTCAGTAGAAACACTGAAATAGCTATTTGACTCTTTCATTTTGTGAAAAGTAGGTGTCCAACGTCAATATGAATGTATTCTTAAATATCGATGGTGTCCAATTAAATCCCACACCATAAAACTGGAATGGTTTTGTCATTCTTATGTACTTTATAGAACTACACAATCCATTACTGGATGGAGCAGGGAGCTCCATCGGCCAAACTGGTGATGGGCATGCCGCTGTACGGACAAACATTCACTACCGGTGCGCAGTGGGACACGCCGCCCGAGCTTCTTAAGAGACGAAACGCCACAGGTCTGAATGTACCGGCCACTTCCGGCGGGGAAGCTGGCGAATACACACGAGCCAAAGGTTTCTTGGCTTACTATGAGGTAAGTAACCACCTCTTACTTTTAGATGCTCCCATAACCGATATCAATTACACATGTCGCCCGAGCTTCTTGCGATCCGAACGGCGGCTCGGGACTATGCCAACCACCCTAGTAAAATGTTCGAACCCCTTTATTATAAATTCTTATACTATTTTAAATACAATTTTATACATGTTTTACAATTTTAAAGTTGGTTTAGATGAAAGTGGGTGTAAAAATAGATTAGTATCAAGTTTTGGGGACCTCGCATCGTTTCCTGCAATAATTTTTAGATAGTTTTCTCAATTTAAACAAGTAAAATTTTCCTTGAAAGATGATGAGGGAAGTGGGCGTCCTGCGACTTCTGTGGCGAATGAAAGCATCGAGGTGGTAAAGAAAATGTTGCACGAAGACCCAAAAACTACCTACAAACAGATAAAGGAGACTCTTAAGATTTCATTGCCGGTCATCATTTTAACCACACCTTCAAGTCAAGAAGCTTTGTTCGCGTGGGGGTCCTCATTCACTGACTGCTAAATAAAAACAAGGTCGCGTGACGCGGTGCACGTGGTGCAAGGAAATTATTGTAAAATTCGAAAATGGAGAGAGACGGAATATATTTAATATTATTACTGGAGATGAGTTGGAGCTATCAGTATGACCCAGTAAGCGGCAATCAACGGTTTGAGTGTTTCCACACGAAGACCTCCCAGGAAGGTCAAATGTGGGCGCAGTGTGGGCAAATATTGGTGGCAACATTCTTCTCTGCTGGTGGTCATTCAGCGAGAATTTCTTTAGACGCTCAAAACACCGTTAATGCCCAATGGTACAGTGAAGTGGGTTTACCAACTATAACACATGGAGTGTTAAATCAAAAACGTCCTAAAACAGGTTTGAAAGAGCTTTTCTTGCATTATGACAATGCATCATCTCACAAAGCAAAATTTACTCTAGTTTTTGAAAACCACAGAGATCCATGATCCTCTTTATAGCCCCGTGTCTTTCTCTTTCCAAAAGTGAAGCTTGGACTCCGTGGCATTATTTTCGAATGCTTTTTTTATGGCAGCTGTTGAGGACCTCGCTAATGAAAAGTATCGCCAGTGCTTTAAATCTTGGTTTAAACGAATGAATCGCTGTATAGAGACTAATGGAGATTATTTTGAGAAGTTATAATAAAAATTTGTGTTGTGACCCCAAATATTTTTTCTGTATCTTAAAATTTACCTAGTCCATATCCATACATTGTGATGTTCTTTTTCTATAGAAGTTATTGATTTTAATAACTATTCATTGGTATGTAACCAATGATAGCTTATAATAATTATTTTATGATTAACCTTGTATATCAATATTGAAGTAGTGTTCTGTTAGCAATTTAAGGGAAATTAGTTTTGCATTTGCATTGTTTTACAGTAGTTAAACAGAGGTACTTGCATTTATGTTGAGAGCCTTTATAAAAGATCATGAAAGATGATTTGACGTCAGTACTTACATAGTGTTCTTGTCCCTTTTTATGTAGCCGTTCACTTGGGCTAAATTGTAAAAGAAACACAACAAGGTTTAATATAGATACCTGCCATTTAACGTTTGCGTATAATTTAGTATTCTTTCTTGCACTGCGGAAAGCGTATTACGTAACCTAAACCTAAATATACTTACCTAAATAACCTAAATGAGTTTCACCACAAAAATAATAAAAAAAAATGTTTTTTACAGATTTGTGATCGTATCAGAAACCGCGGATGGACGGTAGTAAAAGATCCCTACCAGCGGATGGGTCCGTACGCGTACAAGGACAACCAATGGGTGTCGTTTGATGACATTGACATCATTAAAAAGAAAGTGAATTTCCTGAAGTCGCTCAATCTCGGCGGTGGCATGGTTTGGGCCCTAGATCTTGATGATTTCAGAAACAGGTAAATCAAAATAGTCTCATCAAGCATTCTAACTTATTTATCAGAAAACATCTCAAAAGTCCCACAGTCCCACAGATAATATATGCTAAATGTTTCACGTATTGGCCATTTTTTTGGAAATTCTTACGTTGTCTTAATGTTAATCCGTCTTATTTCTCTAATAATTTTATTTGTAAGGAAATCACAATTTCATTATTTCTAGATGTGGCCAAGGCAAGCATCCTCTTATGAACGCTATAAAGCAAAGCCTGCTCGACCCTCATGTAGATTTGGAGTCTTTCCGACCACTACCAATTGTCGAACCTCCTAAATACCCGAACGAAATAGATGATCTCGAAGACATTGAAGTAAGACCGGGGTACACTAAGAAGACCACTACAACCCCTCGTCCGGTGAAACAAACGACGCAGCTGCATGTGGTACACACGACGAAAAGACCAACCACCACTGTTAGTAGACAGGAGGAAGGATACAAGGTTGTTTGCTATTACACAAACTGGGCTTGGTACAGGTAATTATTTTTGTCAGTATTTAACACTTATACAATTGTCAGTAGTGAATGTAGGGATCTAGTTATTGGTGCGGAATAGGCAGTAACATGAGGCGCTACAACTACGTGGTAGGGACCACGATTCATTCGAGAATCCTTCTTCTTTATATCTAGTCTAGACATATTATATTAAATCCTAACAAAGCCGTTCCCTACATGATACATTTTTAGAAAACAAAATATTTGTAAACACTATTGTATTAATACTGTGAATGATATAAAAGTCTAAAACATCATTTTTCGGATTTTTTTTCTGTTTGTCTTTATGGCATATGAATGTTTACGTTCACTTACAGGCCAGGGACAGGCAAGTTCACTCCGAGCGATATCGACCCGTCCCTGTGCACGCACGTCGTGTACGCCTTCGCCGTGCTCGACGCCGAGCAACTCGTCATTAAGCCGCACGACACCTGGCTCGACGTTGAAAACAGTATGTGAATCTGAATTGAGGAATATATCGGAAAATCGAGCAAAAGGAAAGACTAGGATTTAGTAAAAAAAAATGTTGAGAAATTCCTAAACCCTAGGCATGACAGTTAGGTACTGTCTAGTAAGAAGACAGTAATTGCTATACCTATGGTTTACAAATTCTAGAAATTCTTCTACAAATTTTACTAAATCCTAGTCTTCCCTTCTGCTCGATTTTCCGATGGATCCCTCAATCCAGTAACATAGAAACAGGAACGACCGGATAAATAGACGATTCTTTGTTTACACTTGATCAAGTGATTTGAAACTATCTTAGAACTACTCATAAGGGATCATACGCAGAATAGATATCGAAGTCGCTACTGGAACTAAATCTGACAAAGAATGGTCTATTTATTACAAGATCCTTTAGATTCCGCATGGTACAGATGATAATTCTTTTAAAAAACATAAAAAGCAGCAGATGAAACTGTCGGTCCACTTAATGTAAGACTGTCACGTCCGTCTGTGACATCTCTAACGCCAAGCAACTTACAAATAACCTACTGAACTTCTAATAAAAACTCTCATCTAATTACGTATTATAGTTGAAACATACATCACGCAATCCCTTTAATTAAACGCAGCAAATCACTTGACTGCATGAATTAAGACTTGAAGTAGCATCTCTACACGTTGTTTAAGTGTGAATCCTGAAACGTTTCAAAGTAATGCAGCAAAACTAATGCTCTTCCAGAATTCTTCGAGAAAGTGGTATCCCTAAAGAGTCGTGGAGTGAAAGTAGTGCTCGGCCTTGGTGGTTGGAACGATTCAGCCGGAGGCAAGTACTCTCGCCTCGTGAACAACCCCTCAGCAAGAAGGAAGTTTATTGTTCACGCACTAGACTTCATAGAGCAGTATGGTTTCAACGGTTTGGACCTCGACTGGGAGTACCCTAGGTGTTGGCAGGTGACTATTATTTCAAAAATCTTTTTAAATGTTTTCTGTAAGGCGGAGATCATGGTTTAGCGATTGAAATTTTTTGTACAATCTGTGTGAATTTTGTAGGCGGAAAATGTTGCACCTCTGGATATCTAGATTTACAGAACTTCTACAGACAAAACAATCCAAAAGGAATGTTTAATCAGAAGTATTATTATTGCTAGGTGAACTGCGAAAGGGGTCCTAGTTCCGACAAGCAAGGGTTCGCAAATCTGGTGAATGAACTGCGCGCTGCGTTCTCTCCACGCGGCCTGCTGTTGTCCGCTGCCGTCTCCGCCAGCAAACGAGTTATTGACGCTGGTAAGTAGACATAAAGGTCGTGTTTTGATGTCGAAAAAAGACTACCTGTACAGAGGGTCCTAAGTTCCTAAGTTCCTAGTTTCCTAAGTTACCAAAGGTATTGTTTGTCCGTTTGTCATTCTGGACCGATATTGGCATGTATCGCGGGCGTCCATGGGCAACAGTATCCACTTACTACCAGGTGGTCTGTCTGCTCAACTGCCATTTTCTTTCAATAAAAAATTGATGACAACTTGTAACGACTCTAAAAGACATTACCCTAAGAAGAAGAACTGACGCAGGATGTTCAAGGCACAGTATAATAATTAATCTTGCATACAATTTGTAAGAATTATGAAACTGTAAAACTGTAGACATTGTTGTATTCCAGCATACGACGTGCGCACATTATCTTCAAAGTTGGACTGGATTGCTCTGATGACGTACGACTACCACGGACAGTGGGAAAAGAAGACCGGACACGTCGCACCCATGTATGCTAGCGAGAATGACGATGAACCTACCTTCAATACGGTAACAAAATTCAGTACTATAGGATTACGATATTGTAGCGACACAGTGTTCGGTATACGACGACACGCTGTTTAATTTTATGTTAGTTTTCCTGCATATAATTTGTTGTGGACGTCCTGCGTCGAATGCTCTGCAATAGCCAGTCGTTTCGTACGGTCCACACTATAAGCAGTTCTGTGTACAAATATTATGTATGTTTAACGAATATACGAGTAATAAGTTCAATCTTCTGATGTATGTTACAACCAACACAATATACAACCAAGAATCTCTACAACATCGTCTAAAATATTTAGGGAGAGTATTTAGTATACTCTCCCTAAGAGTATACTAAATAAGTTTATAAAAGAGGTAGCACGATCACATCTATCTGGTGTTGTAGGAGTCCATGGGCGACAGCAAACACTTCTTTCGTGGTGGGTCATTTGGATTTCTATTATACCTGTTCATACTAACCTGTAAGTAAATCATTATATTATTACTGGGGGGGCAACTGCCCCCCCCCCCCCCCGCCCCCCTGGCAACGCCCTTGGTAGGGGATATAGTACGTACATAGTACATTCGGTAATAGTGACGATAATATGTGATGGTGATTTAGTCACATAACGACGGCACTTCTCAAAAATACCTAAAATTTAATGATAAAATTGAGTAAAAACACAGCGATATAAACGATTTACACATTTACCCTACAACCTTATCTCGAATGAACTATCTAAATTAATAAAAATTCAACCCAAAGAACTTCACCGTCCACTACTGGATCAACAAAGGCGCTGCGCGAGAGAAGCTCGTACTCGGAGTACCATTCTACGGGCAATCGTTCGCTTTAGAAGAAAACTTGGGTACCGGCCTCGAGACACCCACGTACGCAGGCGGGGAGGCTGGCGACGAAACCAGGGCGAGAGGGTTCCTGGCCTTCTATGAGGTAACGGTTGAAACTTATTATTAACTTTTTAAAAATGCCATATTTGAATGAATTTCTTAGAAATGAAATTTTTATTTACATAAACAGATAAATTATTGACATTACACATGAAATAAAATGTCGGTCAAATGACCACCGCGACTTCGTGGCATGGACTCTTTCGACGAAATTTCGAAATACTTGTTCGAGTAAGGACCGCGGGATTTAGTTAATTTGGCGTTTAATTTCGTCTTTGAGTTCTTCCATTGTCTCAAGGTGCTTTGTATAGACCTTGCTTTTCCCTACAGTAAGAAATCTAAGCAAGTTAAATCACAACTTCTTGGCGGCCAGTTTTGGTCTCCAAAACGATATACCACAACCTTGGAACTTGTTTTGCAACAACGTCATTGTTTCGCGCGCAGTGTGACAAGTGACACCATCGTGCTGAAAACACATGTCAGTTATGTATATTCCATCCAATTTTTGCTAAAAAAAAGTTTGTCCACATGCCACGATAGCGATCGCCATTAACAGTCACCGAGGCACCTTCCTCATTTTCAAAAAAGTATGGTCTGATGATCCCCCTGGCACATGGCACACCAAACTGTCATTTTTTTGGGATACATCGGAAGCTCGTGGAGAGTATCAGGATTTTCTGATCCCCAGATTTGGGAATTCTGCTTGTTAACGAAGCCGTTGAAGTGGAAGTGAACCTCGTCACTAAAGATGATTTTGTTCTGAAATGTCATTGTCAACTTACAGTTGTTCGAAGGTCCAGTTGGTAAAGTTCCTAAGCTGTCTATGGTCTGTAGGCTTCAGTTCTTGAGTAAGCTGGATCTTGTAAGCACAAAGGTGCAAACCGTTAGTTAAAATTTGTTGGACAGTGCTGCGATGGAGGTCTAATTAATAGGAGTGATGCCGGATGGGAAGTGTTTGGTTGTTCCGAGACACCGACACTCACAGCCGCGAATGTTTTCATGTTTTTTTTTAGGGCGATGACGGATAAGGTTTCTCTCATCTTTCAATAAAAACGTCCGCTCGAATTTCCGGACTAAATTTTTTAATAGCGGGCCGCAACGGTTGATTGTGCACTTGGTGTGCACAACACGGATGATGTTTACGGATGATCACGGAACTTGCGAATTCTTACTGTAAAATATTCTCCATTTTCGTAATTGGGTCTTACTATTAATAAATTGTAACGCGGCATTTCCAAAAAAGCATTATATAGATATATATCATTCATAAACACATCAATATACGTACGAGTAGGTATACTTATACTATTCGTTCTTCCTATCAGATATGTGAACGCATCAGAATTCAAGGATGGGAGGTGTTCCGCGACGCAGGCGGTCGCATCGGTCCGTACGCTACCAATGGCGACCAGTGGGTCTCCTTCGACGACGACTTCATGATCAGACACAAGGCCGAATATGTTCGAGCCATGGGGTTGGGAGGTGGCATGGTGTGGGCCATGGACCTTGATGATTTTACCGGGAGATATTGTGGCTGCGGGAAGTCGCCGCTGTTGGCCAGCATCAACCATGTACTCAGAGGAAGAGAGTCGCCGCCGCCATGTCAACTCATGGAAAGTAAGGCATTACCATCACCTATCTTGTGGCAACGATAATTTGGTTTGGATTTTTTGCGACATACATGTCGTAATGTTCCTACATTTTCAAGCAAAATTAAGAGATTTTAATTCCTAATTAAAAGGTTTCCATCTTGAATTTAATAAATTGTCTCTTTATTGTATACGAATCTTACCTACATTTGTTATTATAGTACAAGCACCTATGGAGCCAACAACAGCAGTGGCGACTGAAGATTCATTTGCTTCATTTGAACCAGAACAAATGCCTTCTAAGCTCGAAATGAATTCAGGGTCTACAAATGGCGTAAGTGACCCTTATTTTTCAAGAATTTGAGCATAAACTGAACTGTTATAATTGTTTGAAAGATCATGCCTAATCATTCCAAAATATTT
Organism: Sesia bembeciformis; assembly: GCA_943735995.1. NCBI lineage: Eukaryota > Metazoa > Arthropoda > Insecta > Lepidoptera > Sesiidae > Sesia > Sesia bembeciformis. Next base: position 10,514,812 of record OX031028.1, read on the forward strand.
TTGTTCATGTAGGGAAATCTTGAGGGCAAATCGTGTTCGGGGCTAACATTTAGAGCTGATGATAACAATTGTGACAAGTACTACTTATGCATGAATGGACAATTCATACAGCTGACATGCCCAGCACCGATGCTTTGGAATAAGGTAAGCATTCGGGTGATTAAAGGCCTACCTATATTAAAATTGGCACTAAACATGCTGTATGCTTATGTAGATTTATTTGTTCGATTCGAAGGTTCAATAATTAACAAAGTTTTCCTTAAGAGTATAACGCTCTACTATTTTATACAATAGAACCACTGCGACCTGCCTTCCAAGACACATTGCAAAACCAAAGGTCTGCTCAGGATAAAGGCGGATGAGGGTCAAGAGGAATTACCCGAAGATAAACCTATACTCGCGTGTTACTTTACAAACTGGGCCTATTACAGGTATGAAAAACGAAGGAAAGAAAATTTGGAAAGTTTTATTAAGAGTATTCAATATAAATAACTTTTAAAAGGAGAGAGTCTGTCTCGTCTTTAACAAGAACATGCATCAAGCTAGTGCTATGTTCGACATGACATCGATATGAGTAACTGCATCTAAAGTGGTATCTAAATTCAAAAGCATTCATCTGTGCACCTTCACAACTTCATTCATAATAACTTACACTTTATCTAATCTTTTTCAGTTACAGCCTGAATATATACAATAAGATGTATTATGTATGTCATTGTCTTGTTATTTTTATATGTATGTATGTATGTATATGTATGTTTTTATTGTATGTATATTACTATAAGAGTATATATTTAAATAAAAACTGCAGCCGCGTTTGTTTTCTATTTTCTTTTTGATCTGGTGTTTGACTGGTAGAAAATGCCGTAGGGCATTAAGTCCGCCATTCGTATACGTCAAATGCATGTGTAATGAAGTTTAAATAAATAAGATATTAAGAAGTGGTCGTCAATTGCTGTCCCTAAAAATGCTAATTATTTTGTATGTCCAGGCAAGGCAATGGCAGCTTCGGTCCAGAACAAGTAGACTCGTCACAGTGCACACATCTCATATACTCATGGGCGCATCTCGACGGCAACTCGTACGAGTTAGTGCCCGGAAACCTAGAATTGGATGTTGAAAATGGTGAGTATACATACCATAGACGTCCACTCAAATAAATGACAACATCTATGGCAAAATTAAAGATTGCATTTAGTTGAAGGGACAGAATCCGTGAGCTGGAAACATCAGAAGTTCTTTTTTCCTAATACATATAACAATATAAGTTTCATAATATTGTGTAATATTTCAGACTTTTACGGAAAAATAACAAAACTCCGCCTCAAAGGAGTGAAAGTAATCATCGGCGCCGGAGGCTTAGAAGATTCTGAAGATGACAAATGGAGCAAAATGGCCGAGAGCCCCAAACATAGAGAGATATTTGTTAACTCTGTGCTCAAGTTACTCAAGACGTGGAACTTCGACGGTGTGCAACTCGCTTGGCAATATCCCGTGTGCAAACAAGTAGGTGCTTCCTTCCATCCATTCCATTTTTAACTAGTCCATAATAGACCTGTAATTCACATGTACTGGGTGGCATTAAAATCAGTTATAAACAGTTTTTATAATGAAGCATAGATAAATACTCTTAGCAAAGTTAAAAAATGTAACTGAAATTATTTGGAAGGCTTTTATATGTTCTTAACAACTGTTTACAAATTTCAGACGCCATGTGAGGATCAACCAAGTCACCTATCCGACAGAAACAATTTTAGGGCCCTCCTGTCAGACCTCTCAAGGACACTGCGCGATCGGAATTACGAAGTATCGGTTATGGTGTCAGCGAGTCCCGAAATAGCTTCCCTGGCGTATGACCCGCACGCGCTGACGTCATCCGCCGACTGGATATCCATCGCAGCTAATGACTACTACGCGTCTGCGACCGGGAAGACTTCTTACCTGGTGTCATTCGAAACCAGCGATGTACCTGGAACTAACAGCTTCGTAAGTTATACTCGTTATATAAACAGATTATGTAAATTCTGTTGCAGCTAGGCTCATTACCAGGAGCTACTAAGAATACTGTTGGTGCTGATAAGGACATTATATTGAAATATGTTCCTAATTCTTTTGCCGAGTTACTATGGATGCCTCTTTCTGTATACAAATTATACGTTTAAACCACTTTTGGATCTCTTGTGTGAAAGAAGTCCGATGAATTTGTGAAATACAAAAAATGAGTAGGTTTGACTAAGATTTGACACACTACACAAAGTTCATGATGAAAAAATATCTAGATTTTTCTTATGGAGTACCCCTAAGCGAATGATTGAGTGTTCAATAATGCCTTGTTCTACAGAATGATACGCTCGCATACTGGGCGAGTGTAGTCCCGGCGGGACTACTGGTACTTGGAGTTCCCGCGTACGCACGGTCATACAGCCTACTTCACGCACACGCCGGCCGCGGGCCCGGCGTGGAATCCACGGGCCCCGGGGAACCTGGCTTATATACTAAAGTGCCCGGTTTCCTTGCTTATTATGAGGTACGAGGTATTTTTTAGCCAGTCTCTTTTCTAATGAATTTGGAAAATTCTTTTAGTATTGGTTTGTTTTTGTCGAATAAGTCATAAAACTTTAAAACAGTCAAGTACCCTATTTTCAGCTTACACAAACTCCCAAGCATTAAACTCATGGGTGTTGGAATTTATTGCTGGAGCATGAACTGTGGGTATATGTACTTCGTTTAACATGAGCATAACATTAACAAATATAATTACGTAATTCTAATTTTATTAATTATGTACGATAGCGTTCAATGTTCATGTCTACAAAGGTGTTCCAGTGGCACTTATCTAATCAAATCTCTTATCAAATGTTAAAACACATTACAATAGGAATGTTCGATATATATCTGCCTTATCATTGAATATAACGGACTCCTTTTTATAAGGTTGTTCTTAAAAAAATAATATTGATTTTATTAGTTTCTAAAAATTACACCTGTTTCCGGACCAGTTTCTACTAATGACCTAATTGGTGGGAATATAGCTGGTTTTAAAGTACAGTACCTACCTAAAGAACACTTCTTGGCCTTCCTATCTACCACCGTTTTTACTGCAAACTCTTCCTTTAGATATACTATTAGAAAAAACTAGTACAAGTTGATAAAATAACTTAACCGCAATTGGTATTTCCATGCAGGTTTGTCCCGAGTCTGGCTCTCAATGGCTGGAGTCCGCCTCCCAGGCCGGCACATTTGCGTGGCGTGGACTACAATGGGCGTCATATCTCCGTCCAATTGAAGCGTATCGTGTCGGAGTAGCGGCATCCAAGGCCCGGCTACGTGGAGTTTCGCTCTGGTCGCTGGACCTGGATGACTGGCGCGCCGAGTGCGCGTGCCAGCCGCGACCGATGCTCACGGCGCTGCGACAAGGCCTGCACGACCCGGATATACCGCCTGCACTCTGCCTCTAACACACTAGCTCAACACTTTATAGCATAAATTGCGCAGTGTTGCGATCTAGTAACTGAAGCGTGTAGTCCGCTTCCGAGCATGGGGCCAAATTATGTAGCACTCCATTTTTCCCAACCATCAGTTTAAATAGTTACTTATTTGTTAACGTTCATGTTAAATTTTAAAACGCTAACCATGAATACTTGAACATAATTGAATATTAATATCGCATGTCATTGTCCCCGGTAACAATTGGTAAGGTTGTGCAACTATACGCGCGGTTCTTAACATTATGTCTGCCTTGTAAGTTATAAAATGGTTAGAATGAAAATGAAGTGAATTTAAATTCACAAAGAATATGCAAATATTTACGTATTTCTATTTTTATATTTTTTTATAAGATGTTTTTTACTTTCTATAAAAATATTCCGAATAAGATTTGCATATATTATTGTCTTGAAATTAATCGTAATAAAGAGCGCATATAAGCAATATGGCCTACAGTGGTAAAGTGCATTTGTTCATTATTATTACAATACTCAATTATACATTAATTGTATAATACGCATTGTCAGTTGTTAAACAAATACAAACGTATCATAATAAGTAAAATAGCCCCCATAAATCTCGTAAATAATCTCGTCGCCGTGAACAAAATGAGATGTCATTGTGATATTTTTCCTAGCATATAAGGTTGTATTTTGTATATTATAAGTCTTTAACTAAGTGGTAGGTCGCACGACAATTGTGCTTATGCATAGATATTCACATTCTTTGAATTCTACTCGACAATACAAAAATTATTTTTATACGATACTTTTCTTAATATTTTGAGTAGAAATACAAGGAATTTGGTTTGTTTGTAGCATTTGAATTATTACATTTTAGCATATATTCTGGTTTCTATATATATGAATATACTTGTAGTACACCTGCTACATACGAGTAGTGTAGGTACCTACTACCTACAAGTGTCCTTAAAAAAGAATAAAATAAATAATAAAATGGTAAATAAATAAAATTACTCATGACTTTTGTGTTTTTCTTTTCCCTTTCATAAACATGTACTGATGAGGTAACAAGGTACAGTGCAAAGATTAAGTCAGTTCAAAGTACAGTTTCGCTAACATTGCAACTGGTATTTCGTTATCATATCTAACTATAATTTACGTGCTTGTAGTAACCAGAACGAACTGGTAACTCAATTTTATTGATAGACTTAAAAAAATGGAAACACAAAATGTGGTATTTCTTTAAAACTTAAAAAATAGACCTTTAAAAAGTACGACAAAGGGCATTGTTAGCTGCGGTGGCACAATTTGGTCAAGATTCAGTCTAATGAATATGATGAAAGGAACCAAATCGTTTACATTGGCAAATTAATGTTAGCCGTAAGTGGTGCACTCTGTCGGCCGTGTCAGAAATAAATACCGTTATCAAAGTGTAGCTCTACTGGTTACATGCCAATAGGAGTGCGCATGACGCCGTGACGCATTAGTTACGTCATTCCATTTTTAGCGCTATTAATGACGATCGCAATAGAATTAAACCTAAAGAAAATATATTTCAAAATTTTGTGAAAAATTGCTAATTATTCTTTATCTTTAATCTGCAAACAACTTTTTTACATTGTGATACATATACACTCGTAGATTATATATTAACTCGTCGCACGGCCTTGACGAAGCAGTATAATATGAACATTGGGCCGCGTGTCGTGTGTGCTAGCGTTACGTCAGATAGCAACGTTTCCGGGTTTTTTCGTAATAATAGTAACATGTGAGAATAATATCAGAATTATAGAAAAGAATAAATGAGATTGTAAAAATAAATAAAACTGATTAAAATATAATTTTACAATATTCATAAGATGGTCTAAACAATCCATTCAGTAAATATTTTACAATTAACAAGTGAATTTTGAATCATGGCGAAACGTTTGTGTATTCATACAATATTCGCCTTTAAAAACGATGCAACAAGGTGTACGCTGACAACATTTAGAAATATTCATTATAATAAGATCCACACTAATCAGGTGAGTAAATTTTAATTAAAACCTATATATATATAACAAGCAAAGCAAGCAAACTGTATCTATATATTATACGAGGGTGAATCAAAAAGTTCTTAGAAACGCATGTTATTAAAACCTTTTTGAGGGTAGTTAGTATATTTATGTCATGTGTCACGTGATTCGATCGTACTACTTTTTAGCAATTAATTAGGAATAGACTATGTGCACCTCCTCCACGCAGATCCTTACCTATGTATTAAGATCCTCACCCATTTTTTATATTTGACTAATCGAAGTATAGTCCTTTATTATCAATGCACTTTTGCCATTTTAATGGAAGTTGATTGATGCCTCTGCTATAGATTTCCTGGGGTCAGGAATCCTTGAATTCTTTGAAGACGTTTTTCACTGCTTCATAGGAGTTGAATTTTAGCCCTGTAAAAAAATATCTTAATTCCGATAAAAATGGAAATCAGTAGGGGCACGGTCTGGCGAGTACGGTGGGTGATGGAGTTTCCAGTCGAAGCTCCTGTAACTTGGAGACTATCTGTCGTCCAGTGTGTGGGCGAGCGCTATCATGGAGAAGCAGTGGACTACTTGACCAGACTCGGTTGTTTGATAGCGAGCTTGTCCATCATCTTTTACAGTTCTTAACAGTACACATCTGCATTAATCGTTGTGCCAGATCTCAAGATGCTGTAGTGGATAATACCAGCACAGGACTACCATACAGTCACCATGAGCTTCTTTTGACTCAGTTTACGTTTGGGACATAGTTGGGCTGTGTCTCCTGCGTTCAACCATTGTGACGAACGTTTACGATTATCATACAGGAGCCACTTCTCATCACAAGTGACAATGCGATTCAGAATCCCTTCATTTTGTGCCGGTTCAGCAAAGTTAGGCGACTTTCGACGCGTGTTTGCAGCTGACTTTCATTAATTAAGCTCATACGGTACCCACGTACGGAGCTTCTTCGCTTTCCAGATTTGACGCAAATGAATCAATATCGTTTTGTCACTTACGCCGAGGGCTGTTGCTAACCCAGACGTGGTTTCAGATGAAATCGCTTCCACTGTTGCTGTCAATTCGTCATTATCAAATTGAATTTGAATTTGGAATTCCAACCCAAACGCAATATAACCAAGTTCAAGTTCTATGAACAAACGGCAATTTCCTAAGTAAAGCGCTAATATATCCACAAGCAAGGTTGACGAGAGCTCGTGACATGCAACAACAATATCGGTAGGTAAATTATAAACCGGTAAAGCACTGTTGGCTATTGCCCACGACTTGACCCTCGTGGAATTAGGCTGAAAAACTACGCTATATACTAGTCCGTCCCAGTACCACGAACTACACTTATGTCAAATCTGGTGGTTATTCGCGACGTTATTAGGTTACAAAGAAACTAACTTTCGCGTCGCGCTTATAATATTAGTGAGTATTGTCCAAAGATTACAATACCCTTAGCAGCTCGCTATTAACTTATTCAGTGGGAGACTATGCAACCCCAATAGGAAAAACATCATTCTATTACAATCTTATTTTTCAGTTTATAACATACATTTATAACTTGAAACTTCCGCATTGTAATTATCATTATTACATTAATTCCAGATACCTGTCAAAGAAGTACAAATTCCAGTGAAATGGGGTCACGTGTCTGGAAAACTATGGGGCAATGATCACGATAGACCAATATTAGCCCTGCATGGGTGGCAGGATAACGCTGGCACTTGGGACCCTCTGGCCCCAATGCTAGCCAGCAGTCGACCTATACTAGCAATTGATTTCCCTGGACACGGGTTATCCTCGTGGTATCCTCCAGGTAAGCTACACCAAACGCAAATGAAAAATGAATAGTAAATAGTGATAACGATAGTCAGTGGGTTATAACGTCATTTTATATCAGTTCCAAAACCAAAAATCCATATAAAATGTGCCAATTAAAACAGTAATAGCCTTACGACATTATATCATACCATCGGCTGTGTCTCTCAACTGCCGGATATAGACCTCTCCCAAGGCCACCACATACGGTCTTCCGCTCTTATCATCCAACCACTACCGGCAAACTTCTTCATATCGTCGGTCCATCAGGCTAGAAGGCGGTCCCACGCTGCGACATTACGAACCCAGCAAAAATCCAGTTAGTCTTGTCTGTCCAGTTAAATCCAGCTATCCAGTTAATATTCTCATTGAAACGCTAGCAAAAAGACACGTTTTGCCGTTTTGTTACAAATTATTTCGTTCTAAATCAGCCTATAACATCCCACTGTAGGGCACAGGCCACCGCTAGTGCCTAACTACAGGGGCCTTTTTTTCTATAAAAAAAAATTATACATAATAAATATTAAATGATTTTTACAAAATCTTAAAATAAAAAAAAAACGCCTTACGACATTTTGCCTTATGGTGTCGAAACCGCTAAATAGCATCTCACCCCTCTCCTCCGGTGGCTGTCATAAAAGCCAACAAAGAGATGCCACAAGCCCCGAGGAACTACACCACCTCTTAAAACAGTCGACTTGTCAACCCGCTTGGCCAGCGTAGCGTTTTAAGGTCATACATGCCTCATGTAGAAGACAATGTGCATGAGAAGGCCCATATCCAGCCGTGGATGTTAAAAGCCCATCTCTTTTACCGATACAATATTTTGATCCCAGCTATTGCTGGGACATCCCGTCATCCTGTTCAGTGGTTCTCATTGAAACATTAACAAAAAGACAGGTTTTATGGACTTAACAATTGTATCGCAAATTAGATGATTCGGTGACTTAGATGTCACAGAACCACAACTTTGTCATTTCTGCTAATCAATATTCTTTTTGGTTCACAAAATTGATCTCCAGATGTATGTTAGACCGTTTGCTCCTTATGATATATATAATAAAATTCCATATTCCTTTTCAGGTATGCATTACTATCCATGGGATTTTCCGAGCTTAATACTCACCTTAAAGAATTATTTTAAATGGGACAAAATTTCCTTGTTATGTCACTCTATGGGGTCTATAGCTGGTTGCCGTTTTGCCAGCTTATTCTCCGATGAAGTCGATTTTTATATCGCTATTGACAGTTTAATAGTTGACGACTATGATTTAAACACAGTTGTTGATCGATATCCGGTAACGCTACGAAAATTCCAAATTGATGAATCTCGCTTAGAAAGGGAACCACCAAGCTACACATTGGACCAAATAGCAACCAAATGGCAGTTGGGCACACAGAAATCGGTTTCTTTAGAGAGTGTACAGTATTTGCAGAAGAGAGGTACGAAGCCATCGAAAAAGGATCCTAACAAATTTTATTTTTCACGAGATTCCAGATTAAAACATGTACTATTTAATCCTGAAAACAAAAAGTTTGTAGAAGCATTGATCAAAAGGTTACAATGTCCAACTTTATATATTAAAGCTATTGATTCTCCTTTTGCTTCAGATGAATTTTCTGTGGAAATGCGAGAATTGGTTGAAAAAAATAATGAAAAATTTGAATGTCACTTCTTACCAGGAACACATCATGTGCATTTAAACAATCCCGAGTTAGTGGCGCCGCTTGTTGGAAATTTTCTAAAAAAACACATTTTATAAGTAATTATTTATTTCATAAATTATCTATTTTATATAATTTATTTTTATGTAATAGTATTTTGTTATAAATAAGAAACCATTAAATATTAATTCTCGAAATTTATGACTTTTTATATATACAAAGGTGGCAGGGGACGAGGTAATCAACCTCGCAACGTCGATGCAACGTCGATGCAACGTCGATGCAACGTCGCCCTCAACCATTAATAAAATAAAAAACAAAAGAATTAAAAAATACGAAATCACTTATTTATTACACAGCCATTACTACACTCATTGTCTTGTCATTACTTGTGTATACACACATATTAGACGTTTAGTTTTAGTTTTTAGACAAGAACGTCTTTTTACCTGTTTTAGTTAAGTATAGTACGCGCGCGAGCTCCGTGCAATAGGAGCATGAGGCGAGGTGCGGGAACGAATTTGAGAGGATTTGAGAACGTTGATAGGGGTCTCAACCGTCGCGCGCCCTGCGCTCGCCTTAGTTCTAGTGGTGTCCTTGGTGACTGCACGTTTCTTAAGTTTCTTGATACACGAAATACCGCTATGTCATTTTAACTGTTTATTAGTTTTGTTTGTAGGTTGCCCATTTTTTTTTTTTATTTACAATGGATAACAACAATGAATTCAATATCAGACATTTCGCAGTCTGATATTGATAAATTCTATATAAATAAAAATTAAATGCTGTTCGTTTGTAAGCGCATCACTTGAGAACGGCTAGACCGATTTCGCTTTTTTTTAAAAATGTTCGTAATAGTCCGAATAAGGTTTTTAGGAAAAGAAAAATTGTAAAAGTTGCGCGGAAAATTCGGGAAAACCTGAAAGTGTTTTTTTGTATGGGATTTTTGTATGAACTTATTGAAATTTGGACAGGACAACGTCTGTCGGGTCAGCTAGTTAATAATAATATTAAAATATTTCAAAACTAGTACTTTTGTATTGTTTTCGTTTTCCTTATACCTCATTTTTTAAACAATATAATTGCATTATCATGAACATGATTTATCGATATCGGTAGTCGTTAATTACGAATTAGGTTACAACACTGGCCGCATTCCTTAAGTCGGCACGGACCTCGCGCGCCTACTATACATAGTTTTTCCACAACAAAATGTATGCATATATTTTGCTAACAAACTGTCAACACCACAAATAATATTAAACTTAACTGGTGGTTGAAATATCTGTGTCTGAAGATATATTACTTTTACATTGAAATACACTAACTCCTTTTCGTTCTGGTAACACTTGCAGCAGCACCTCTTGCCACGGTCGACCTTCACACACTTTGACTATAATCTCAAAAACTGAAACAATAAATTATTACACTTTTTAATTTATTCATACCTGTATAGGATCAGGCTGTGGCGTCGGACGGCTTTAGAATACCATCAGCCCATCTCTTCCCCTGGATATCGTAAAACGCGACTAAGGGATAACAAAACCACTACCACAAACCCTGAGGAACTACGCCACCTCTAAAAGAGTGGACTCGCCAACCCGCTTGTCCAGCGTGCCGTTTTAAGGTCATACATACATCCCTCATGCACATTGTTTTATTCAAAAATATTGCACAAAACCATCTTTGTTATACTGTAAGATGGATATTCTTAAAATACAAATTATTGATACAAAAATAGTTAAATATCAGAGTCATGCAAGCAGAGGTTTTAAAATTTCCATTTAATGTATTGTGCAATAACATTTCATATGATAATGATCTTAATTAATTAGAGAAACAACCCTTGTAAAAATGTTGATACATACTTTTCTAGGAAGAGGCTCATCACCTTTTATTTGAAATTGGATCCAGGTAGATTTTTTTTTATTATAACCTGACAATGCAAGTTTGTAAAATTGTATAGAAAACGGGCATCTCACGTCAAGAATAAATTTTAGTGATAGAAAACCACTCATTAATGAAACAAAACATCTTCCATGACTCGTCTCACAACTTTTGATGAATTAGGTGTACGTAATTGTAAAAAATATTGTTTTGTAACAAAGCTAGCGACACGGGTCAGAACAGACTGAACGAGCAACGTCAGTAGTAGGAGCTTAGCTCCAACTTCGGACACACATGTGACTATAACGCAAAGCTACACAATCCGACCTACGTTTTTCAAATTGAATGCTGGTGTAATTGCAATTACAAGCTGTAAAAATTGCTCATTTAAATATTAGTTAGAAAAAACTCAGTGGTCTGATTAAAGTGGTCAGTCATCGGAATTAGGAGTTTTGAGTAGACAATTTTAATTTTAACATGAAATTAAACACACCTGTAGTATATTTTTTTATGTCCATAAGTGGATACTTGTTGCGGACACCTGTGATATATACCAACAGCAGTCAAGAATGTTGCCTCTCCTTACATGCACTGCCTACCTTTACACAGCGTCCAAACTGGTGTAGTTTTTCTTTCTTGAGAGGGATGAATATGAGTATATTATACATACTCACCATCCATCATATGAGTACATATCCGTGCATGGCGGGAATAAATTGATAAGGCAAAATCTGTCAAACACAATTTCAAAATTTAATGTTTGTGTTTTTGCTTTGAATATTTAGATATCACTAATGGTCAAATCAATGTCTCTAAAGATATCGATCAAGCATTTAAAGATTTAATTTTATGTAAATCCAAGTTCTTATTTAAAATTTAAAATCTCGAGCTATTAACTTATTCCTGCTATACATGGCATAGATTGATTGACAATCAACAATAATTACCATGATCAATAGTTAAAACTCTTCTAGTTTTCAGACTGACATACTTGCTTAAAGGCAATTGAGCATGTCTGATACCATTTCCTACTGCTTTTTCATAACAGATACCCTGTGAAATGACAAAAACCAAAATGTTTAAAAATGTAAGCTAATTTTTTTTATTCATATTTGTATAGTTACAAAACTACAAACACAGGATATAAATAATACTTATAAAACAAACAATATTATTTTGTACAAGCACAAGAAGTAAATTATTGTGAAAATACTATTATCATTTAAATGGTTCTACCTTGTGTTGATTATGGTCTACTAATGCTCCAATAACATAATAGGTGTCTTCTTCAAAATGCTCAATAACATTATCAGATTCACTAGTCAGGTAAACAGTCTTTTCCTTAGGAAATATATCAAGGAATGATGTCTCATGGAATTTCATCTGCAAGTTTATAATATAAAATGTACACAACCATACATTGTTTTAGAAAACTGTAAAATAAAATAATATAAAAATTACAGATACTTTCCATGATACCATAAAAAAATAGAATATGTACTGAATAAATATACTGCAAAAACCAGACATATAAAAGTCACTTTCAAACAAGTATTAGATAAAAACAACAAAATGTAGCTTACATCCCAGTTTTGATAGCCATTATGTCGAGAAAAATCACTTTCGGATTTCTTTCCTAAATTTGTAACATGAAGTTGCAATGGTGTTTCTGTTCTTCTATTAATGGAATAACATCTTAGAATTTGTTTAATAACTTTGAACCTATCCTTTTCTATCATTAAACTCTCAAAACTAAGGTCAAAAATTACACCAATGTTCAACTTAGATTTTTCAGCTTTCATTTTCTTTAAAGTTTTTCTCGAAGGACCCAAATCTATGTTAGCCTCACGTGCTAATTTCTTTCTTTCCTTGGCTTTGGCTTTTTCGATAGCTCGCTTTTGAGATTTATGATTTTCCCATTTAACTTTCCTAAGCCACTTACGCATCTGACTTTTTGTGAAGGGTCTCGAACATTCATTTCCATCTTCGTCTTTTAGGCCGGGATCCACTTTTACGTCGTAAAGGGTAAGACGTGGAAAGCTTTCTTCCGTCAGTTCCTTACCAGTAGCTTGATTGTTATCGTTATCAACCATTTCGATCAGATTCCACAAAGAATTGCAGGCGATTGTTTAAAAGAAGGGTGGTAAGTATTTGAATACCATACAATAAACTAATTCAGGAGTCGCAACTGCAATGGCTCATATAGAAGTTTCGGTTTAACTATATATTTATTATAAATATACCTTACTTCTTTTAAAAATTTGTTAAAATAATTACATTTTTCTAAAAACCACAAACTTTTTTAGGTTATTATATTTGAATTCGATTGGAACTTCAATCACAATTAAGACAGCTACACGTCAACTGTCATGAACAACTGTTTGTGTCTTATAGGATGCGTTTAGTTTTTTCGAAGTCTAAATTTTTGTAGTGCAGACGTCAAAAATATATTTTTTACACAAACACACTAACCATTACCTTTATGTGTAGTTGTGAATTAAGTATCGTCGGGCGATAAACATACCTATTTCCGATAATAGAGTGAAATACTTTCATACTAATGTCCACGATAATGTCCTTCATCGTAGATAAACTTCAATTTCAGGTAACGACATTTTGATGTATCTGGATTTATTTGGTGAATAAAGTATCCTTAGACAACCTTAAGTGGCTTGTAGCCGTAACGGCGATGCTATCGGTAGTCGGTACTACTGCCATGACAGAAAGAGTGAGGAGGTGAGCGGCGAAGCGGGATGGGGGATTACATTCCAGCGCGACGTGGCGAGTTAGTTTAACCGTAGGTATAGTAGTCTGTAAAATGCCTAGGGAAATAAATATTCTTAGTAGGTATCTATATTAAGACATCTTAGTACCTATGTATTGTGATAGTAGTAAATAATAAATGTCATCCTATGATAATATCTAGTAAATAATATATAAGATATCTTATAGCAGTGTTTCCCAAAGTATGGGTCGCGACCCACTGGTAGGTCTCGAGCGAATATTGGGTGGGCCCCGATAAAAATAAATTTAATCTAATTTTAAGTATGTATAGTATTCTGATTTATCTAATTTATACTTATTAAAAATTTCGATCATCACTGGATCATCACCATTCATTTATTACGTAAGACGATTTTTGACAATTTTTGACCCCCTCCCCCCTATGTAAGAAAAAATAAGAATAGGCCGACCCCCTCCCCCCTGTTTAATATTTATTACGTAAGACTAAAGAAAAAAATGAATACACGTTTGGTTTGTTTTAATTTCTACCTATATCGTGTACCTATACGCACCCGAGCGCGCGCCTCGGCACTCGCGAGGATGCCCGCGCTTTTTCAAAGTATAATCTTAACTTTGCGCATTTTTGTGATCTTACGTAAGAACTATCAAGACTCCCTCTCACCCCTTTGTAAGAAAAAATAAGACATGGTCGACCCCCCTCCCCCCTAAATCGTCTTACATAATAAATGAATGGCCCCATACTGCATTTTTTCGTATTTTCTTAATTGTACAACTCTTCACATAACTACGCTACGTAAACGAGAACATGCTGCAGCAGCGACACAATGCTATTTTCATGTAAGGCGTAGCGTAGGGTGGGTCCCAAACTTTGTCATTTTTTTAGGTGAGTCGCGGTTCTTATAACTGGGAATCACTGTCTTATAGTAATAAGACGTCTTATTTATTGAGAATTGAGATAATAGTTTCACCTCTCGACCTCCTCTTGTAACGCACAAGACATGATAATATTTAAATTGTTATAAATTAGCATATTGTATCTACTTTTGATCACTGTGACATAATAAGCACACTGTGACATAATAATTAGAACCAGAATATAATAAATAAGATCTCTCTTAGTATATTAGTAGAGCATCACGTTATCACGATGTCAACAGTAAGTACACATAAAGTATTTACCTACATGAAAATTCATTCAGTACATATTATGTTGTATTAATAAATGTTTTGAAGCAATGTTCCTATCGTTTAACGATCTACGAAATAGCATTAAAGAGTTTCTCGGTTTCAGGAAGAAAGATACCAACTGTGGGGAGGTTGTTTCGAAGAGGAGCCCTCTGCAGTGTTGCGCCGGTTGAATGACTCCCTTACTGTGGACACGCGTCTCTTCCGCGAAGACATCCGCGGTAGCCGAGGGTGGGCGCGCGAGCTGCACCGCAGCGGCCATCTCTCCGAAAGTGACCATGAAGCAATTCAAAATGGGCTTGATAATGTAGGTTTATTAATTTGAAATTACATAAAATACCATACTCTTAATTTAAAAATAAATAATTAAATTAACTATACTTTGCAGGTTGAGAAAGACATTGCCAAGGAATTGTCACAAAAGGGACGTTTGAACGATCCTGAAGAGGATATTCATTCTGTGGTGGAGAGAAGACTTTACGAATATGCCGGCGATGCCGCTTTGCGTCTGCACACCGCGCGCAGTCGTAACGACCAGTCCGCTACAGACACCAGGCTCTGGATGCTAGCCTCTATACCGAAGCTCCACACTGTATTGATTGAATTCATGAAAGTAAACAACTCAATCGGTAACCTTCGAGTATGAAAATAATACAAGCAGTAGATATTTATCAAATCATATAATTGTTTAAGGTATTGGTGAAACGTGCGGAAAATGAAATAAATATCATCGCACCAGGGTACACACACATGCAACGTGCTCAGCCAATTCGTTGGAGCCATTTTCTTTTGAGGTAGGAGTTAGGTAGTTACCAAAATTAACATATTGAAAGAAATCAAATGAATGGGTGCTTTTTTGAAATTAATAATCGTAACCTAAATTTTCAGCCACGTATGGGGCTTCCGAGATGACGTCACTAGATTGGTGGAGCAGACAAGCCGGTTGTCTCGTTGCCCTTTAGGCAGTGGAGCTCTAGCAGGTTGCGCATTACCCATCGACCGCCATGCATTAGCTGCATCGTTGGGTTTTTACGATATCACATCCAACTCTATGTTTGGTGTATCTTCCAGGGACCATATAGGTAATAATCTTGTTACTGTAAAAACATTTTTAGCAAGCATAAAAATACAGGCGCTACTAAAAACGATCGTGAAGCAGATAATGTTCCTGTTTTTCAGTGCTGAGAAATACAAACTAAAATATATTTTTTGTTGCAGTGGAGTTTCTTAACTGGGCATCTCTTTGCGGCATACACCTCAGTAGGTTATCAGAAGATCTAATCATATACAGCACCCAGGAATTCGGGATTGTTCGCTTCTCGGATCAGTATTCTACTGGTTCCAGCCTTATGCCCCAAAAGCGAAACCCTGATGGATTGGAGCTAGTGCGCGGAGCCTCCGGCATTCTCCTTGGAAACAGTTTTGCGTTTAACTGCATTATGAAAGGACTTCCAAGTACTTATAACAAGGACATGCAGTCCGACAAAGAACTTTTGTTTAAGTCTTACGATAAGCTGATGGATTGCCTTAAAGTTATATTAGGGACTGTGGAAATGATGGAAGTAAGTTTTTCAAAAAAACAGGGTTAGGTATAATAAAAAACAAATTGAAGGCTCAATTACACTTGGTCGTTAGCCCGCATTCGGATACTCCAACGCGAGTATCCGAAACATTGTTTACACTAGCTCGAGGCTGAAGTAGCATGCCATTAACCAATCACAGAACACTTAGCGTTTCCCCATTTGCCCGAATATGGGTGTAGATACCCGAATTGGTTTAGATTCGTTATAATTACATCAGTCATATGAACGACACCCAAACGCGGGATAAACACCAAGTGTAATTGAGCCTGGAATTCAAATTAGTATTTATATATATTACTATTAACTATCTACTATTATACGACAGGTAAATGCTGATAAAGCGCTAAATTCGTTAGAGCCTAGTATGCTGGCGACAGACCTTGCTCATGCGCTAGTGAGACGTGGCGTACCGTTTCGTCGAGCCCATCACCTCGTTGGGGATGCTTTGCGTAGAGCTTCTGCACTCGGTGTAGACCTTCAAAATATTATGCATCATGAATATGTTGCTATAAGGTAAGGTAATTATTTTAAAACGTTCAAGTACTTTCAATTTCGGAATTTGTTCCGAGAGATATTGGGGTCATAAAATGGATAAAAAAGGGAAAAATATTTTGCATGTTTTTACCTAATCTGTGAAAAACTAGCCGATCGTGGATGGTTAAGGTAAGGCAACACATGACTAAAATACAAGGCGCGCTGTAGTACCTATAGTTTGTAAAAATTCTCTTGTCTATATGCAACTTACAATGATGTAATGTAATTTATTTTCGTGGCATTACGTACATTATTTTAATTGAATATTTTGTTTATAGTCCAGATTTTGGCACCGAAGAAGAGATTCAAGCAATTTTCTCATGGGAAGCGAGTGTGGAGCAATATACAAGTTTCGGGGGAACGTCGCTAACCGCAGTGAAACAGCAGCTAGAGGAGTTGCACAAGTGGTTTCACGACCACGAAGCATCTTGCATTCAATCAAATGTTTGATAGATCAAACCTTACCTTTACCACAAAAATTTTTGTACGTCACGTGCATCAAACACGAAAAAATCACGTGCGTCAGACATGGCTTTCAACAGAAGGTAGATATTCTACAGTAGTCTAACCATACGTACGTTAGATGCTGTTTTAAAACGTGCGTCAAGCGCGTGATAAGTCTTTTGTGATAGGTAATATTTTTTTAATGAATAAAAAGAATAAACATATAGTTGATGTAAAATGTAGTTTTAACTTAATCAAGATCAAATATCAGTCAGCTTCTATTTCGGGATCCCAAAAGTTTAGAATTCCATTTTTTTTTTCTATGGAATAGACGGACAGATGGTAGGTTGCGGAAATAAAATACCTCCTGCAGTGTGTTTTCGGAAAGTCGAAAACATTGGATACGTCAAATTGAAAATTCATAAATGTTTGTTCGATTTCCTAGAACCCATACCATTTGATTGGCTTTGACTACACACTATCCTGATAATAATATGAGATAGGTATGTTTAATAACACTAGCAGCAGTTTATATTTGTATCGATTTATAGGTAAAATTAGATAAAGATATCCTGTTAGTGTAGACAGGCTGTCATGTGCAGTGCTTTACCGCACTAGCTGTCTCACACAGAGGGCCGTGGGACGTCGTCGTCTTCCGACCGAGTGAGCGCCCTGCATTCCTCCCCAACAACCCTTGTACCTACCTTTCTCCGCCCATAATACCTTCCGCTATGACATTCCACCATCGTCATTGACACAAGTGACACCGATCCATTGTTGCGACAAATGTAAGATACTTTTGAATATCAGTGCCTTATACAGCATCTCAAAAATAAGCGGTATGATTTTTAATGGTTATTTATTTAGAAAATAAATAATTGATACTTTCATCTATATGTGTGTTAATTTGATGAGAACTGAAAGGTAAGTCTTCTTTCCGACTGTTAGCTAATTTGAAGATAACGGAATCACAAAACAGCGTCTCGCAAGTCTCATCTGAACAGTGGAAATGAAGGAATCATTTCGTGTCATTTCTTTTGAAAATAAAACTTTTAAATTTCTTTATATACTTTATGTAAGTTCAAGAGTGTGTCGGACTACAGGATATATAGGTACAGATCTTGCACGAAAAAATTTGTCCATCGGGAATATTCGGGTATCTTCGGCAAACATCGAATTCATAAATATATAGAGCTACTAGTACTCCTAAAATATTTTTATAATAGATAATAAATTTTATACGTATTTATTTGCTTTCGTCAACTGTTACCGACCTCATTTAAATTACCTATTTATATTTAATTTTCAAAAATGTAGCCTGTCCTAGTAATGACGTAGTGATGGATGTCAAAATCCTTCACTAACGCGTTAAAAAGCCACATTATTATCCACTACAGTCAACTATAAGAGACGCTTTCATAAAGATGCCGAAGAATCCAAGACAAGGAAAACACATAAATAAACAAGCTGGTGATTTTTTTTTAATATGTATCTTTATTTTTAAAATACGTCTGAGAAAATATATTTTAACAAGATACAACAAAGAGTTCGTGATGCAACTGGTCTTTCCTGTACTTTCATTATCTGTAAAATTGTAAGGGCTCATGACGACAGCTCGAATTCATTAGAGAAACTCCAAAGCATGCTAGACTGAAAAAAAAATCTTATTGAATCTTGACGATTTTGACTATTCTGTTGTAAGAAAAATGGTGCATAATTTTCTTTTGAGGTGCATTTTAAAGGATGCGAGAGTACCTACATTACGAAAAATCCGTTGCGAGTTGGGTTTTCGGTTCACTGAAACTAACAACAACAGAAGTTTTGATGGAAAAGGATGATGTAAGATTGAAACTGATAAAATTCTTACATAGATTTGATTAAAATATTTTGAACTGAAGGCAGACAAATTGTACATATGGATGAAACTTATGTACATACGTCACATATAACAGGTAAAAGTTGAACTGATTCTACAGGAAAAGGTATAAAGCAAGCCATCTCTACAGGAAAACGTCTTATTATAGTGCACGCAGGCAGAAAAAATGGGTTTATTTCCAGGGCTTTATTAATGTATAAATCTACGGATACAACAGGAGACTATCCTAGTGAGATGAACAGCGACAATTATGAAAAATGGCTACGTAATTAATTATTTACTAACACCTGAAAATTCGGTATTGGTCGTTGATAATGCTGCATATCATAATAAATATGTGGAAAAGCCTTCGAAGAGGTCATACGCTCTGTTGTTTAATGTAGTAACGACGGATTCCAGGTGTCGAGAATGATGATGTGAGGAGCTTTATTATATTGCTTTACTGGAACACTGTCTGGAAAGCAATTACTTCCTATATCGGGGTCAATACTATCTCCAGATAGATGGCATGGACTTGTTAGTAACTATAGTGTGTCGCAGCCTTTCCGAATGTGAAGATCATGTGGACTACCCGTCTCTTCAGCCAACTCGTGACCACGGCTGGTGTAACCAGTGCCGAAACGTCGAGTAGTAAAGTTACTTGAGTTACGTGACTTGTTTAGTACAGATATGTGATTAGTTTCTCAAGGGAAAATAACAGCTCCATATATTTCTCTGCACTGACTCGTGAAATGTTCATAAAGTTTTGTATTTATCTCGTAATAACGTATTAATAAAATACAAATAGAGGTACGGTTTTTCATATACGTGGACGACGCGTTCGGGTAATTCCGAATTAGCCGATGGCCAATGCTTTCGTAATGTATCTGTACATATATTTAGTATTCCGTAGTAGTAGTAGTCATCATAACATTTCCTTTAAATTTTATGTTAAACATGATAAGAGCTATTTTATGTTTACATATTTTATTCGTTTTTCACGTACCCTACCTCACAGTTGTCATTTTCATTGAAAATACTTATTTATATTTCTGAATAAACATAACTACAATTTCACCCAAACACCTCAATATGTGCAAAAATTAGAGGGTATTAGGAGACTATGACATACAGACTGACAATAAGACGAAACTAAAAGGATCCCCAAAATATGCACTTCAGCAGGATTTGAATCTAGTACCTATATGCCATAGAGGATAAATATACCTAGCATAATAATAGCTTTGAACAATGAGCTTTGCACACTGGTAATGCTAGTCGGTGAAATATGTAAAATTAATTTATATTCTAACGTAGTCGTTAACGCAACTGAACGATTAGATGATAGGTGTGATGATATTTCCTCACAAATAGCTATGTGATGCAGTTGCAGAAAAATGTCGCGCGCTACTGTTCTGTTGGTGGCACTTGCTCTACTGTCGGAGGTGAATGTCTATGAGCTCGCCACGGGCGGAACGTATCTATTCGATAAAGATCTATCCAAATTACAACGGTACATAGCTGCGGACAAAGAGGTATGAGGTTTCCATTATACGTAGTCGTTTTCTTTTTACACGGACAGAAAGTAGAAGAATTAACATTTTATTCGATGGTAAGTGGATAATGTCATCCAGGGATATTAATGAATCATGCTAACATCACTCATAAATGACGGAAATCGGCTCGTCCGCAGATCTTTGGAGATGGAGTAAGAAAGTTGAGTTTAGAGAGTAAGGCGACCCAAGATGCTTTTATTAAAATCAGCCAAAATTCACCGCAACATGGATTCTAAGCATGTGGATAGGGATTGGCCCTTCAAAAAAAAATATATCTATTAACGATCGGTTAACTCGAGATAATCGATTTCTGTTAAAAAACGTCAGATAAAGCAAAGCAAGCCCAATTCAACCACTGCTAGAATTGATACACAACAAGTCTGACTCTCCAAACATTTGACGATGCATAATGACATAGATAACACTAATGTTAATTCCGCCGTCCTGTATCTACTCGTATATCCAGTTATGTGCACAAAAATGTAGAGACAGTATTATTACTATTGTAGGTCACGGTGGTCTGAGTCACTACAGGCTCATATCGCTGCGAACCCTTGCTGGTTGGTTGTGATTCCCACCGTTTATAATTATATCGCTACCAATACCGACGGCTTACAGATATCGCAGGAGTTTTAGCAGCGAATTGGACCTATTCCGGCTTTAGCAGTTGAGCGCCCATATACTTGCATTGACGTTTCATCCTGCTCGGAACAGAATCTGCAGGTTTTGGAAGCCTTTTATCCCAAATTAAACATACTTGTTCAGCTTGCAGTGCGAAGGGCCTTAATGACGGTGCAAATAATATACTGTACCTTTCATTCCATCGCATCGATCGCGAAAGTACACGGACGTGTTATTTGTTCTCGTTACTGTGTGTACCTTAGAAATATTAGATATGTGGTGTGTCTGTGTACTAATTCTTACATGTACGCTATTGCAACTTTTTTAGGTATGAGGTGTCATGGTATCCAGATATTGAGACTAGTAAAATCCTCGTGGAGGTTCTTGGTTTTAGGTGTATGATGTAGCTTCAGAAAGTGTGATAAATAACTTTCATTGTCGTCCATACTTTTTTATTAAATGATCATAAGGATTAATTGAAAGTATGCATCTCGTGAGGCGCGCGGGTGACGGACTGGCGAAAACAGTGAAGATACCGCAAAATGCTGACAACGAAAAACGCCTTATGGGTTCTGCGTGCACGGGTCAACACTGTCCCTACATCCTAAAAAATAATTTCTTGTTTTATCTTAAAAATCAGATGTTAGTTCATGTCCCTATTTAAATAGAATTTCTAAACAATACAATTTTTAATTGGAAAATCTTAACCTTAACATCTTAAGGTCTTTTTAGTTCAGATAACGGTTACATTTGAATTATAAGGTGGTTCCACGCAACAGTAAGGGACGTATAATAAATACTAAAACTATATATTTGATCATTTCAGTATAATCGGCACATCGACTGGATGATCAACGTGCACGGAGGCGCCACGGGCGGGCGAGTGTTCGTTAAAACCTTAATGGATACCAAGATCCGGGCGTGGAAGCGTAACGCAGATGTTATAAACTCTTTGCTGGCATTGCCGAAAGGGATGACCGCTGCGGGCCGCTAACACCAGGACTGACATTAACACCAGGATATTGGGAGCTGTGTTTGTTTAAAATGTTTACGAGTATGTTAACTATTACTCTAGAAAAAAATATATGTCTATAGATAATTTTAAATAGATATTTGAGTATGAACTGTCCAACGTGTGTTCTACGTGTAGCGTACATGCATTTTAGCTTTATAGTTCATAAAAGGTTTTTAAATAAAAATTCACGTATTTGTCAAAACATATATTTTAACTTTTATTTTTAAAGCTAGTTAAACTACACTATGTTTACCTTCCTTGAGGTTCACAATAATTACAGTTAGAACTTCAGATAGAGGTATTTACAGAATTATGTAAAAAAATCCTAACAAAGTTAAAATAGAAATATTTTTTGTAATGTCAGTAGACAATTTGACATAACAAACAGGCGAATATTGAGAATGCACCGGCAAGTACAGCTAACTCATATTCCAGAACGGTACTTCAAAAATATCTTTCTATTTACATATTCTATGCATATATAGATTCATTCACAACATAGACGAGTCATCCATAACAGAACAGCAACTATTATACAATAATTTATTCGATAAGTACATTTTTTATCTAATGCCCTCTTGTATTTTCGACTTTTACAAATAAAGCGATAAACTGTTTGTGTAACTAACTAATAAAGAAAAATTACATTAAAAGTTGTTTCTCAAGATGGCAGTTTTATTTACGTCCTGAATGACACTGTTATTTAGTGATTAGGGCTAGGGCCAGACGAGCGTAGTTTAAGTCGCGTAATTACGCTGTGATACCACACGAGTAAATATCCGTACACAGCGCGAGATTCATACGAATCCGGCGCGATAGGTGCAAGCGCAGCTACGCGTGCGTGACCGCTCACCGACACGTTCACGTATGAGCCGTGAGACATACGTGTAATGACGTACACGTATGATAAATCGGTTCAATGAGGGGACAAACATCAAATGTGTCGCGCGCGCTATGCATTCGTTTACTTATTTTTTTTAGTATATTATGTTGAATTCGTTTGTTATCATTAAAAAAATGTATCGAACAACATAAATGTAGAAAAATGGAGTTATACTTGAAAACATCTGAACAAGCAATAAATATGAGTAAAAATTCTACATTTAGTCATTATAAGGATTATAATGAAAGCAACGTGCGGCTTGGATATCTTACAACTCCTCCCGAAAAATTTTCTATTAAAAGTTCGATTATATTTTAAACTTAATACACAAATTGTTAATATTGATAATGATTTAGGTTTGTTACTTTTGTGCACGTGTTTCTCGATAAAATATTTAAAGAAACTTTAGAATAAGAATTTATCAGACAATTAAAAAGAATAATAAAAAATTTAAAAAACAAAAAAATTAAGAACAAAATGTTTAAAGTAATTTACAATTTAATTGTAAATGTTATATTGGATTGATTAATAAAACTGAGAATTCAAGAAATTTATTTTTATCTTTGCGTGTAAGCTCTACCAAAGTACGCGTATAATTCGGCGCCTCAAAAGAGCTGTTGCCCAGTACGGATATTACTCACGTTGCATGTTAAATTGCGTTTTCGGCAGAGTACAACAATAATTTTATTCAAGTTGCTGTAAGATGTATATGGCATCGCAAATTGAAACGAAATTGATCGAAAATTAGTCTATTAGCCTGTCTCTCAACTTATAGGGCTCTCCCAAGGACCGCCACCAAACACGGTCTTCCACTCTTCTCGTAGAGCCACTAGCGACGACTTTAAGACGTCAGCCCACGTGACCGGAGCGCGTCCCACGCTATGTTTCCCGGTGCGTGGTCTCCATCCGAGGACGTCTCTCCCATCGGTCCTGTGGCCTATATGACCGAACCATTCGTCGCGTAACGTCAATATAGCAATTTGTCAAGAAACCCGATCATCAAAAACGCAAATTGTCAAGAATTCAATATTTCATTATAAATAATTTCTCTTATTTTAAATGCAGTTTTCATATTTTTACGACTTTTCGTGTTAAATCACTTTGCTTGTTATTTTGCGATTTGCATTTTCGATTTACTTTTTTGGTAAATTGCTATTTTGACGTTATGCGCCAAATCGTGACTGAAAATTCGTTGTCGTAATTATAGCGACTCAAACTAGACTCGCCTGGCTCGCTTGTGTTGGTGTCCGTGTCCGGCTAGAACTTGAGCGTGAAGCCGGATGCGATGGTGAGCGCGCGCGGGTGGTGCACGTGGAAGCCGAGCGGGTCATCGGAGTCGGGGCGTGCGCCGCCGCCGGCGGGAGGCCGCGGGCTGTGCGTCGTGCGCCGGTTGCCCTCCGACTTCGCTGGCCACGTGGGGAACATCGCCGGCTCGATCGCCACCGGGTGCTCCTGCACAATGATACCCGCCTTCTATTAGCTTACTCACTACCAGGTCTGGTTCAACTTTTTGACGGGAACTCGAGAAGTGAAGTAAAGTTTTTGTTTGATTATTTATTTATTATAAAAATGTGAATTGTGCGTTTTGTGGTTTAATAGTGATAGTTTATTAAAATTTAAAGTGTTCTTTGTGCGTAACGTTTGTGATAATCAAATAAAAGCATATGACTGCTTTTTTCGTGTGCTTCCAAAAAGAGCAACTCTTCTGTCCTCATCGTCAGTAAACCTGCTATCACTTTACTAAGTGACTTGTTAAGTTGCTCGAACTGGACTAAAAAAGACTAAATTACGAAAAAGAAGTGGACACTGGCATAATATGCTAATTGCGCTATTGCCGTATAAGAAAAAAAAGTCAAGTTCATTCAACAAATTAGGGACAAAAACAAAAATCAACTAATTCTGGTGGAAATCCGTCACTGGCCGCGATCTCGTAACTGGCCGGCACCGACTGTATTCACGTTCAACAAAATATGAGCGCTTTACGCTGAACACTCGACTGGTCAAGTCACCCTTCTCTCTCACAGAAGACCACTAAAATGGACCGTATTTCCCACTGTATCCTATTTTCTTTATATACGTGTTTCGGTAGTGAATACGATATACCAGAGTTCGTTCCTATTCCATTCTACCCTATTCAATCCCATTTTCACAGCGACGTGCGAGTGCGCCTAGGGGCTGTGGGATTCAGTGTGTGTACGCCTAGCGGCTGTGGGATTCATCGTGTGCCCCCCTGGTCCAAATTCTAACGCCCCAAATATATCGAGAGACGCGTATTACTCGTCTCTTGTACAAATAAATATCCTGCGCCTGCTATACATCGTTTCACGTAAAAAAAGGGGTAACGGTCAACCTGCGCAGTATGTGATTTATCGATCTATTTTGTAGTACGAGATGAGTCGCGACGGGGCGATTACGCGTCACATGTAAGTGCCGTCGCGCTATTGATTCGTCAGTCAACCTTTGCTTCCCGCGTTGAGTCGACGTTTCGTTCGCTCCCGAAGCACAGTCGCGCAGAAAGTTTTTGTTAATTACGAATATTTCAAGATGCATAGCATTGCATATGGTTTTATACGTATATTGTTTTATGAAAACGTATATTGTTAGAACGTATATTGTTTTATGAAAAGAGAGGCTGATAATGGCGAGGTAATTAATTGAAAAACTAATTGAAAAATCAAATATCAGATTTCAAAGAATCGAATATCTTCAAAAAATTTAAAAATATAGAGAAGAAGGAAGACCTATTATGTATACTGACGAGTTTGTCGATAGCTCTCATAAGTATCACCATTCTTGGTCAGATGGTTCCACCAGAGGTGTTAAAAAACCAATATCTAAAGGTCAGCGATTAGTCATCGTCCACGCTGGTGATGAAACACGTTTTGTGCTAAATGCTCTATTTACGTTCAAAGCTGGCACAAAGTCTGAAGACTATCATGATAACATGAACTACGAAAATTATGAGCGATGGCTACAAACTAAATTGATACCGAACTTACCGCCTAATTCAGTCGTGATTGTCGATAACGCGTCATACCATCATAAGCAATATGACTCAGCACCAACATCCAATACAAGAAAAGCAGTTATGCAAGCAAACCAGGTTGACCCAAAAAGGGATACAATTCGATGAAAGAATGTTGAAACCTGAGTCGTACAATTTGATAAAACGGCATAAAGATCAATTAAAAAAATATATATTGCCAAGATTTTAGCCGAAAAAGATCATACTGCCCGCCATTTAGAAATGGTATGGTCGGAAATCAAAATGCCAGTAAAAATGTTAGTTCGAATATTAACCGTGTGACAGAACTAGTTAATGAGAATGTGAATTTAATAGGACGGGGGGAATGGGAAAAATTGTATAGGAAAGTAAAAGACATAGAAGAACAGTACAGTAAAAATGACCATGTGGTGGACATGATGACAGAAACATTTGTCATTTGCGTTTATGATAATGACTCTGATACTGACTCGAATGATGATCGCAATGCAGCTCAATTAATTACAACGATGATAATGAAGTGGCCACCACTAGCACGAACACAGCGGTCTCATCTAGCTTCCATGTGACCCACGACGATCTAATGGAAGGTGTGTCACACGTGTCTTAAGTTTATTAATAATTAAAATTATTAAATCATATAAAAAATTATATTACTAAACTTATATTTTAGTTTCAAACAAACCTTTACTCTAAAGTATTGAAATATAATATATAAAACAATAAGTAATTTCGTGCGCAACTGTACCGATGCGCGGACTCATCCCTTCCAGACGTCCAGCGGTCTTTTTACGTGACGGTACGTATACTACAATGTCTTTGTTTAAAAACTATAAACGTACCTTGAAGTATGCGTGTTCGAGAGCTGCGTCGGCGGTGACGCGCTTGGAGGGATTGTACGTGAGGAACGCGTTGAGCAGCGCGAGCCCCGTCTCGGAGAGCAGGTCTGGGCCGACGCGCGTGCGCAGGCCGCCCGCCGGGTGCTCCGCGAACGTCATGCGCTGCACTGCCGGCAATGCACTGTACCCCGTCCACACGCTCTCCGACGGCGTGCCCAGCTCCTGACCAATGTACACAGACACATTCACTATCTATAGGTACATATAATAAAATCTAAACAAAGCCATGTCCATATATTCAATATTTTTTGGAAATAGTTGTTGCAGTGTAAAGTCCAAAGCAACATATTTTGAAAACTTTGTCCGTCAGTCTATCTGATGGCACATCACGGAAAAACCACTAGTAGGACGGGTTTTAATAACACTTGGCATAGTTATAGCTTGTGCCGGGTTAACATTTAGGCTACTTTTTATCTAGATCAATTATAAAGTTCCCCCGGGAATCAAGTCAACCACACAAACTTGTAATGTTTACGTGCACAAAGTCGCGGGCACCGCTAGTATGACATATCGGCACCAAATTGAGCGTTCGTACAAATACAAACTCCTTTACGGCTCATTATTACTTTATTCAATAAGCGGTTGGGTAGCGCCTACCGGAAATAAGACTATGTAAAACAAACATATATCATAGTTACAGTAACGAAACTGAACTTTAAAACGACCTTAATAACTCGTTTGCGAATTAAAAAAGTTTGTAATCGTGTGCAGTGCCGGCCCGAGGCAAGTTTTAGGATGGATCCAATTATGGCGCCCCCTTGCTTGCCACTAATACATACCAGTTATGCGTGCAAGCATGGAACTTAGAAGATCTCGACAACATCTTAAGTCTGTGTCTAATTTGTCAATTGAAAACAGCCATGCTCGTTGGCACCAGGGCCGTCTTTACCAGGGGGTGCAAGGGGTGCGGTGCACCCCTGGCGCCTGTCGAGCGCTGAATTCAGTGCCGGCTTTACCTATGGTGCAGGGGGTGCGGTGCACACGGGGGCAGGGTCTTAGGGGGCGCCGAGCGCCGCTCGCGACACCTCCAAAGAGTTCAAAACGCCTACTAGAGGGCGCCCTGCACCCGGGCGCTACATGAGCTAGAGCCGGCGCTGGTTGGCACTGCACTTCTCACAGGACCACTGAGGCGCCCCCTGGGTCTTGTCGCCTGGAGCGGTTGCTCCGTTCGCCCTATGGTGGGGCCGGCCCTGATCGTGTGGATGCCAATGCTTTATAACAAGCGCACACGTCACACACACACCGGCAATGGTGGGCACGTGTCATTCACATCCACACTACCCACTTATTATAAATCTGATAGTGTATGTCTGTTTGTTTCTTAAGTCTTAATGACTAAACTACTGAACCGATATCAATGAAATTTGGCAGAGAATACTCAACATGCTGGGCAGTTCTATTCATTCTATTGTAGCCTGTTCATTCCCCCCCCCCCCCTAATTCCCCGGACCTAGGATCCCCTAAATGTAAGAATAACGCCCTACAGAACAGACTATAGTATAATGTATCTGTATATTACAAAAAGTATAATTTACAAGATGGTATTATTAATACATTAAAAGAAGTAAACTATTGAACATGGAGAGGAGTTAGCACAACACAGAAAACATTTGGAAACAAAAATTACATACCTTGAATATTCGATTAAGCTGATCCACTTCAGACTTGCCCGGGAATAACGGGTTCATAGTTATAAACTCTGCGAAAATGCAGCCGACGCTCCACATGTCGATGGGCGTGGAGTACTCCTTGCCGCACAGCAGTAGCTCGGGCGCGCGGTACCACAGCGTGACTACTACCGGCGTGTACTGGCGGAGTGGCGATCCATACTCTCTAGCCAACCCGAAATCGCCCACCTGCAACATTCAAACATCATGTTTATACATAATCCCTTCAAACAAACATTGAATATTTAAAATTCAAAGCATTATTCAACCTTCAAAATTCCCTTATGCGAGAGCAAAAGATTGCTTGTTTTAAGATCCCTGTGCAAAATCCAGTTGTCATGAAGATGATGCACCGCTTTTAGTAACTGCGTCATCAAGCATTTGACTTCACCTGTAAAATAAAATGTTCATTTGAATACAAGTTCAGTAAATATATATACTCATGGGTATATTAATTCGCAGTCAATACTCACCCGGAAGGAATACTTGCTTCTTCCCTCTCATGGTCTCCATGAGGCTTTTGAGGTCATGTTCGACGTAGTCCATCACGATGAATATCTTGTCCATGTTGGAGCCGACGACGATCTCGCGAACAGTCACGATATTCGGGTGCTGGCCCTGCAACAACAGAGCAGAGCGTGCCACTCGTTAGTGCACCGTCAGACGAGCGCGTCTTGCGCCGCCGGCCGGCCCGCCGCGCCTCCCCGCCTCGCCCGCAAACCTAAACCAACTGTGACTATTACTCAAACAATGTATACTTCACACAGTCTAATACAACTTTTAAAAACACTAAAAAGTTCTGTTTATATCATAAATTTATTATATGTATAGATAATGTACACATATAATGCTGGATATTTTAACCACAGGTGTTATATGCATATCACTATGTCCATTGTCTCCATATATATTTGACAGTAGGAAAATTATTTCTCAATATTTACTTTATACTCAAAATGTGGAAAAAATATCATTTGAACTGACTGGAAAACCATGGTGTTTTCCATGGTAGTTTCCATGGTGAAACAAGTTCCATGGAACATATGTACATACTAATTAAAAAATGTATACGGATGTTACAGCAATCGAGTATAGTGTGGCATATCTACCATATCCACCATACAAGGTTGCATAAACTACCTTATAAACTACAAATTTCATTACATTTTGTAACAAAAGCATTTTTTAAGAATAATTGACAATAAGTACATATTAAAAAGTACAAAAATATTTAATTTCAATACGTACTAATTGTTTATCTATTTTATCAGAAAATACTACTTATAACTGAAACAAAACCAAAGTATGAGCGAGCTCTCTTGTATATACAATGCGACCCCCAAAAATGAGTGAGTGCTCATAAAATATGTTCTGGATCAGTTTCACTTTTCTTCTTTCAAAAATAAAGTGCAATGCACAATAAAAATACACATGTCAGACTTATGTGAAGAATACATTATCGAGTTTTTCTCACAGTCTTTCCAAGAAACCCAGAGAGATCACTATATTTATTGCGAGACCATTAAATGTTAGTCATATCTCTGTATTTCTAGTGTAATGCAATATAAATGTATATATATTGTTACAAAAAACAGTGACGCATTTAGCGACGTGAAATCAATATATGACAGCAACAAATCAATTTTGCACATACACGTTTCTCTGCTAGGCCTCGCTAATTGAGTTACCTGGGCGCCACAAAAACGTAATTTATCGACACATGTAAAAGAACCTTTGCTATTCATAAATACACTTGGGTTTTATTCCACAGTATGACGTCATACACATGTATGACGAAAAATCAGTTAAGTGGAAACATAAAATAATATTATTTCATACAAAAATGATAAATGAAATTCTAAAATGCACAATTTCATATGCTTCATTTGATTGAACATGGCGTTTCTCAAATCTATTTGAGAAAAAATACGTTCAATGTTCCATACTGAGTTCCACAGAATAGCACTGATAGAAATTATATTAGTGCCTGATCATATGTTATATTTAAAAAGATGCAGACATAATGTGAATTTGAGATAGCGATACATTTCTGAATTGCGATCATATAATCAAAATTTATATTGATAAAAACTATTATAAACAGTTTCCTAAAGTTGGATTATTTATTCGAGTCGGGGATATGACATGACATATACAACTGTCGAACAGAGTGAAATTTGTACGGAGACGACACTTTGTTGACAGTTCCACATGTCATATCCCTGACTACCTGAATAAATAATCCGACTATAACAACATGATAAATTATGTTTTCATAAAATTAATTATTATACATAAAATTAAAAAAAATATATAATATATAAACAGAATATCGGATTAGTGGGTACTTATTTTACATCACAGAACGATGTATAGTAAAAATCGTGCAGCGATTTCAGTAATAACATTAGATACACACCCAGCTAGATCTGAAACAATCAATCCTGGTCTCACTAGACGATTTAGAAGTCTAATAAACAAACTGATTCACAGAGTAAAAAGCTGAACGAATTTCCTTTGATTAAATTTAAATGGATTCCGAAGTTATATGGATTTCTTTTGTAGACATAATTTAAAATAATAATAATTGAATGTTACAATTCTACATACCTAATAGATTTCCTATAGTATCTGCAAATATGAATATTTATATATATTAGGTTCTTACCTATGAAATTGCCGTTTTATATAGAAAAATTCGAATACATTTTTGGATAAAAATTATATTGAAGTATTGTCCACTATTATCAATGTACTTTGCCATTTTAATGGAAGTTGATCGATGCCTCTGCTATAGAACTCCCGTGGGCAGGAATTGATGTATATTCTCTGGAGGCGGTTTTCACTGTCTCATTGGAGATAATTCCGAAAAAAAAAAATGGAAAGCGGTAGGGGTAAAGTCTGGCGTGTATGGCGTGTATGGTGTATGGCGAGTGACGGAGTTTCCAATCGAAGCTCCTGTAACTTTCAGACTGTCTGTCGTGCAATGTGTGGGTCAGACGTCATGGAGACATTTGGGACATTGTTTGGCTGTGTCTCCCGAGTTCAACCATTGTGACGAACGTTTACGACTATCATATAGGATCCGCAAGTGACAATACGATGCAGAATCCCTTCATTTTTGTGCCGGTTCAGCAAAGTAAAGCAAGCTTTGACGCGTGTTTGCAGCTAACTTTCATTAAGCTCATACGGTATCCACTTGCCGAGCTTTTCTCGATTTGACATAAATAAATCAATATCGTTTTGCGACTTACGCCGAATGCTGCTGCTAACTCGGACGTGGTTTGAGGTGAATCCGCTTCCACTATTGCTTTCAATTCGTCATTATCGACTTTAGTCTCCGGTTGTCCGCGGGGCTTGTTCTTGAAGTCAACATTTGCAGAACGGAAACGATCAAACCAAAAACGTTCATTTGCGGTGTTTGGTCCGTACACATCGTTGATATTGCGTGCCGTCTGTGCTGCGTCACTGCCACGTGAGAACACATATCCGAAAATAATGCGAATTTTTAATGTTTCCATGGTCGCATACAGCGTTATATAAGCAAAAAGTCGTTTGACGGAAACACAAATTAATAACTGATTTTGAAAAAGAATGTCGTCATAGCTTTATATTGAAATTAATTTGAATTTGGAATTCCAATCCAAACGCAAGATAACTAAGTTCAAACTATGAACCACTATAAACAAATTGCAATTTCATATGTAAGGCCCTAATATATAGGTGCTCAAGAAACATCTTAGATAATTCTTTTAGTCATATACATAGGCTGCAGCTAGTCATCTCGTTTAAATTAATATGAATCTAAAGTATATCAAAGCACGAATTAAACAACCCTTTTAATATATAACTTTATGATTTTTTATGAACGTTGGTCTATGTGTAATTTAAGCACATATAGAAAAAGATGTTCTTTTGTAATTTAGTTAGTAAATGTTTGTGTTTTAGTAGGTATTATTAGCTGCGTAAAATAAATAAATAATTAAAAGTGATTAATATCGGTTTCGCCGGTTCTTTTTTCTATAAAAAAAAATATGACGTGCCGATTTTCTTGGTTCGTTTAGTATATTATTTAAGTAAATCATATGAAACAATGTTCAAACATTATTTATTGGTCAGGGGTAGATGACGTAAAAAAAAAAGGTCGCTAAAAGATTTAATTTTTATTTCTTTGAGTTTAGTTTGTGTAACGCGGTATGGATCAGTCTCACATTTAACAATGTTCAAATAAGCAATTAAAGAGGTGGTTCCTTTTTTTTGGTACATTTGAAAAAACTTAGATTACGAGTATAACAGATATATGACTTCAATTTCGGAAAAAAATACTACATCTCGAGTAAAAGCAGCAGACCCCAAAACTTCAGTCAATTGAAGAAGTTTATACATAGGATATATTGATAAACTGGAAACCGAAGAAATTTAGCACAAAAGTAGTACGTGGAAGAGTCAGTATGTAGTTCAGTAGTTTCGAAATTATAAGACTATTTTTTCAGAAAACCAAAGTAACAATACAATATATATTGCTGGATAAGGACAATGGAACTACTAGGAAAGACGTTATTTAGTTTTGTTTTTTTTTCTCTCAACATTTAGGATATAGCTAAATCAACATTTTCAATTGTCAGTTGTCATCGGGGCTTTTATAATAAAAATAAGTAAACAGTTATGGGGAAGATTTAGACACAGTGGTCGAGTTGCATTGACCAATATCACGTGTATAATACTCGTTTAGTATATAAATATGAGTGCAAACTGCGAAAATATAAGTTTTACAACATTTTTTTACTAATTTTTTTGTGGTTTATGAAATAGCTTCAGAAAACTTTGGCAAAGTTCTTCATTCTCCTCCGTATAAATTCTATCGTTTTCTTCACTATTAGAAGGTCGAATACAATCTTCCATAATTTCTATAGTGTAGCAGTGTCGATTTAGTCAAATTTATAGAAATATATTGGTTGTTTTAAATATTTCTTGGCCCGGTCAAATGCGGTTTCAATGCTGTAATGCTTCAATATAAAAGAACAAAAGTCAAAGGTCATATAATTATAAAATGTATGACTGGTTTTCTTAAAAGCACAAATATTGCGATTTTAAACTTCACTGACAGCAACTTTTAAAAGGAACATTTAGCAAACAATGTATTAGTAATATCAACCATTTGAAACAATTACGCTTGAAAACCTAGATATGTAGTAATAAAAAGGAAATTATCGCCGTCCGCGCCCACATTTTCTCTTCGTACGGTGATTGCGTAAGTACATGATGGTTTGCCGCAGAAAGCTTATTGATGTTAAGGTCACGTTTGTTTGTTTCATATACCTACTCATATTGCGAATATATATTAAATAAATACCTACATCTATTTTAAATATGTTTCCGCTCATGGAAACGCACAGTCTAGTTTGGATTAAATAAACACTAAAAATATCCTCACAGTGATATGAATTATCGTTCAACGAGTTTCTTGAAGTGGTTGATTTAAATGTCTTTTAAAAGTCTGAGAGAGCAGGTTTCAAAAAATTAGATTCGACAAAAATGGAAAAAAACTAATCTGGAGCAAAAAGTTTAACGAATGTTCTCGGTGGTTCATTTGAACTGGTTGCTTGCGGACTTTTTATTTGTGGCTTGTAAAGCGTCAGGACAAATTCGCGTAACTTCAGTTGCAGCGTACCAGACTAACTGCAATTCGAAGATATCTCGTGAGGAGACTTTTAGAAAACTTATATCCCCGATGAGAAAATATTCAGAGCTATTTCACTGTAACGAATTTTGTTTGTTATTTGAAAAAGTTTAATGAGAGTTTTCTAAAGTGTATGCAACTTTAGTGTCCGTATACATTTTCATTTCCTTTATTAAGAATTACATTTCAATTTCTTTGTCTTGAAATTTCCTATAGGAGCATATTAAAAGGGGCGGGACAAGTTGAAAGCGACTTTGAAGAGAAAAATCTCGCGAGTGACAGGAGGTAATACGAGAGAACATTTTTATTGCATTTTATAGAAGATTGTTTGAAAGTTCTCGGTGTAACTCCTAACTAAGGGTAGTAGGAATACAAAGTTTTATTCGCCTAACAATTGGAAGTTATAAGTTAGTATAAGTAGCAGAATATTTCTATAAGGACATGACGCCAAATCAATTTAAGGCAAATATGCTTGGATCTGCATGTTTGTGTCCACAAAATAGATCTTATTTGCAATTTTGTTTATTGCAGACAATAAACAAAAGAAGTAATAAATAACAATAAGCGTGAAAAGCAGGTGACATCCACGTTACAAAAAGATCATTAAAAACCACAATATGGTAAATACAAGATCGTCGATTAGAACTACCTGAACTTGAGAAAGGTCATGGGCATGATCAACTAAGAGATCATGACCATTCTTAATTGATTAATTGAAATGTTGTATTTCACTTAATCTATTAAGAATGTCTAAAATGTTTGCAAGACGGGTGGTGCATTTATTGACATTACGACAAAAGTTCAACACACTTTCGTAGTTGCGTGAACTTTAATTCTGAGTCAACCGTTTTATTCTCAAGACTTTTAATTCAGTCTTCTATTCCCTAACTTAATTAACACTTAGTTGAAAGAAATTTTTTATATAATATCTGAGAGGTAAATTTTTCGAGGATTCAGAAAAATCTGTCTGTTTGTAAAGGCGGATATCGAAAACTTAGAACATCAATAGTACAAACAAGTTCGTTAAGATAAAAGACAACTATGTAGAAGAAAAAGAGAATTCTTGTCACCGATGTTTTAGTGTTCACGCTAAAACTTTTCAAACATCCTTGGTAAGACCTATCGAAAAATCCATGCAGTGGGGAGTAAGTAATGTATTTTTGTCTTCACTTCCCCGTATGGGGAGGAATGTTTCAAATCAAATCACACACAAATGCAATTCAAATCACATGCTCTACATGAAATTTCATCACAAGTGTAAAAATTAAAGATGCATGGATCAACCAGATGGTAAGTTGTTTGTAATGATAAAGTAGCTTCTAGGAAGCACCTTAGCAGCCACTGCTACTGCTACAGGCTACTCAAGTTTTGCGACAAAGAGTTTTTATCTATGGAACACTGGCTGGTTTTCATATCAATTAAAACTATGACTATCTATAACAGAAACAAAACTTTTCAAATTCAAATATTCCAGGTTATATGTGTAGGGAACTACATATTTTTTAAAAGCTTAATCTAAATATGGTATGTCATTAAAAATTGTATATTCGACGGGAACATTTCCGCGATATGATTTTGTATTATTTTAAATGTTGTTTAAACTTTACGTTTTAACTATTCTTTCTTTTAATAGATTTTTAATACGCAAGATTTTAAACGAAGTTTTTCGCTTTAATTTGCTACCTGATAGCTGTTTGTATCTTTACGAAATCAAAACAGCATTAACGCAAAATGGTACATAGCCACGTGTTTGCCAAACGTTTTTACTGCAGTGAGTAACAACCGTCCATATCTCCGCGGACTGCTGCTGCACCGTGGACAACGCGGCCGCCCACTCGGCGCTTCAAACAAAGGACTTTTTGGACAATACCCTGGTTAAAGTTTTAGGCAATCCTACTTACAGTGGCGATTTGCCACTTTGTAACTTTTTTATTTCCCAAAATTAAATTCCAACTTTCTAGTTCCCTTTTGGGAAACAGTTTTCGTCGCCGGAAGACGCTACGTTTGAAGAGGGTATGAAAGAAAGGTACCAGAGGAAGAGTGGAAAATATGTTTTCAAAATTGGTTCAGACGTAAGAAACTTTGTATAAATGCAAGTGGAGAGTATATTGAAAATATGTAATAAACAATTGGAACCCATAGAACATTTTTTTTTCTTTTACGCAAAACTTTCCGAGTTGCCCACGGATCACTACAAACAACTTACCTTCTAGTAGGTCGCTTGTTTGTCTTCCTAAAAAAGTTCAAACAATATTTTACAATTGATGTTGAATATAAAAATAACTACGTCTATGCTAAATACTATGACCAGAGATCAGTAATCGAGCATTACAAAAATATGTAGTGCTTTAGTTCTTGGTTTACTGTTCCCAATTCATAGGCATTTTACCATTTCAATAATTTTGTCGCAGCGAACACAATTATAAAAATTAAGTTCCAGAGCTAAAACCCGACAACGCGCCCATCAGTTGTAAATCCTATCTCAGTTTATAGACGCACTACTACGTCCTATGTAATGCTAACCTTCTGAAGAACCTAAAATTAAAAGTTTTAAGTCTGGTTTCCGTTTCGGAACTTAATTTTCATTTTCAATATTTTTCATGTTTCATTTATCCCCGGCAATACATACATTTTTAAATTCCACTATTCAATACATTATGATACGTGTTTTCAAAACAAACAAAAAATTGCACGTCCAATGTGTCCTAATTACGAGCGGTATTTTGTCCTAATTACGAGCGGTATTTTGTCCTATTTACGAGCGGTATTTTGTCCCAATTACGAGCGGTATTTTGTCCTAATTACAAGCGGTATTTTGTCCTAATTACGAGCGGTATTTTGTCCTAATTACGAGCGGTATTTTGTCCTATTTACGAGCGGTATTTTGTCCTAATTACGAGCGGTATTGTCCTATTTACGAGCGGTATTTTGTCCTAATTACGAGCGGTATTTTGTCCTAATTACGAGCGGTATTTTGTCCTATTTACGAGCGGTATTTTGTCCCAATTACGAGCGGTATTTTGTCCTAATTACAAGCGGTATTTTGTCCTAATTACGAGCGGTATTTTGTCCTAATTACGAGCGGTATTTTGTCCTATTTACGAGCGGTATTTTGTCCTAATTACGAGCGGTATTGTCCTATTTACGAGCGGTATTTTGTCCTAATTACGAGCGGTATTTTGTCCTAATTACGAGCGGTATTGTCCTATTTACGAGCGGTATTTTGTCCTAATTACGAACGGTATTTTGTCCTAATTACGAGCGGTATTTTGTCCTAATTACGAGCGGTATTTTGTCCTAATTACGAGCGGTATTTTGGTTTTATTTCCAAAAAAGAAAATACCTATGATACTGATACGCGTAATGGAGACAAAAATTAATATGTCTTTTGTTGAAATCGGCCCAGTAACATAGACGCTGCGCTGGAGCATCGTATACATAATATATAATGTATACATACATAGTACATGCCCCGCCAACTTCACAACTCTTCCTTTTTGTCTTCCCCGCAGTCAGGTAAAAATACTTTGAATCTTTAGTGGAACAACATGGTGACGTACAATAGTTAATAAAGAGCAACATACTTTTATAATGAATAACGCGACAAAATTATTGCAATGGAAAAAAGTGATCCCGAACATAGTCGCCTGGCCTAAGACCAACTCCCAAAGAGTGCGGACGCCATATCTTGGCGTAGACGGGCAAGAAACGCTACTCTGCAAACAGCTTGACGCAACGTGAGTATTTAACATTAGACATCATTTCAGAATTTCCGGACATTTAGCATGGTTGTTTAGTAAACATTGGATGATACTGAAAAAATCCTAATCAGTAAAATGGGGCTTTATAGACCATTATAGTCACACTTTATAGAAAAATACAGGATTTCGGAAAATAAGCTTTTAATACATACATTATTATTACAGTAATATCTGGAAATTCCCGACAAGTTACGTACGTACATTGGCGCAAAATTTCAGAAGCCTGTCGAATGGTTCTGTTTAATTAATGGTTCAAAGTATCCCTTTAAATGCCTTTACTTATTTTTGAGAATCCCGTATAATTAAACGATTTGAAAGCTTTTTCCACAATTTTCTAATGCAACATACTTTATAGGGTACTTTTAATTTAACAGTGTTAAATTAAAATAACTTGAATTGAGAACAAAAGCTTTAAATCGTATATTAATATGCAGCAAAAGAAGATAATACATGAATACATTGAAGAAGTAAATAAATACATTTGAAAACAAAACATGACTATTTTCTATAAATGTCTTTCGTTGATAAATGTCATTGTTTGCTACTATTAGCATAAATGAGAGCATGACACAAAAGTTATTTCTTACACCTTAAAACAATTTTATATATAGCAGGGCATCTAAAGTTGCACTTTAAAAAATCAATTCATTTTCTTAGTTTCAAATGATAAATATTCATATGTCCAGATGCGAATAGCCCGTGCCATAATTAAAATGGACGTCCTATCATTTCGTTTACAAAACCCAACGTGTTTTTGTTTATAAATTGAGAATCGCAGGACAAATTTGTGGTTAATTAATTCTATGAGAAAATTTTAAGTTTAACCAAAGAATCTTTAGAAAAATCTTAAGGTTAGTGTTTGGTGACGCACTGTAGCGTTCGTAATCCACTGTTCTAATACTTTCACTTTTATGAATGAGTGCTGTGGGCAGTGGAATACAGAAATGACACACTGCACGAGTGGATGCATTATAAATAATAAGAAAACGACGTGGGTGGAGTGATGCGACACAAACCCGAGCAAAGTAAAGATATCATCATCCGGGTTTCATACTCATTCTGGTTTCAATATGGAGATGACAAATGATATTTGACTTTCTGATTGTACTAATTCTTAACGGCAGCAAATCAAAGTCCTCCGAAATGGCATATTGCATAAGTCAGATAGCACGAGTACATGCGCTATATTTTGTCGTATCGTTGAAGTTCCACCAGATGTAAACAAATTTCATTCGACTAAACGACAGACTCTTATTATCTAACCAAAATGGGGCTTTCCATTTGGCGGCGGCGTGATTAATATTAGGTAGTCGCATAAGTTCGCGGTCTTTACAGTGACGATAATAAATAAAGACTTTTGTGTATTACATAAATATTTATTGAACGGAATATTATCCATTTAATTCGATTATCTTTCGCCATTTTTCTGGCAGAGCCATTAACCCATGGCTATAAAATTTTGAGATTTCTAAGCAAAAAACTGATTTAAATGGTTATATACAGGTTTCTCTTGAATGTAATTTTACTCCATTTTGAGAATTCTGTAAAGAGCGGAATAAATGATAATCCGAAGGTGCTATGTCTGGACTGTATGGAGGATGCATTAAAACTTTCCAGCCAAGGTCCATCAATTTTTGTTTAGTCGTCAAAGATGTGTGGGTTCTAGTTTTCAATTCACTAATTTTGGGCGTTTTTCTTCACGTGCTTGTTTCAATTTTACTAATTGCTGACAATAGACATTAGAATAATTGTCTGGCCATGTGGCAAAAGGTCGTAATACACAATGCCTTTCCAGTAACTTTGTTAAGTTTGTTTTGTTTGTCCCTTTCCAGTCGTAATACACATTACTTTGTTCGGAGCGAGACTTGGCTTTGAAACTATTTGTGATGGCTCATTTCGCTAAGACCAAGATCGTTTTCGAACATTGTTATCATAGGTGATCCACGTAAATAGGGAGTATAACGGGACGAATTTATTTCGTCATCTCATTACACTCCCAATTCATTTTAGGGGCGAGATATGATCCCTTTATTCCATTATACTCTCTACTCAATGAAAGGAGTAAGCAGGTAATGTAGTGATGTGTGATGATATCTTTTCTCATCCCATTACCCTTTCTACTCCGATGAGATTGGATGAGGAGTAGACGATATAGACGTCACTTAATATACTCCCTATTCATGGAGATCGAGGGCATCCTTCGGCTGTGGCTTAGCAGCATCATCCCCCTTTTAAAAACAAGTCACTTTAATGGAGCTCACGCACCAGGAAACGTAGCGTAGGACACCATTTGACCGAGTGAACAGACGACTTAGATATTTACTGAAGTCGCTATTGAACACTGTGATATGAACTTGAAAATTGAAAAACTTATCCAGGAGTGAAGCTGATGTTATGTTATGTCGAAATGATGTTATGTCGAACACGCATTCAATCGTATTTCATTACCTATATTGTAGGACGTTTATCGATTTCGAAATAAATAAAACTGATTCCATTTTAGTTTACAAAAACAAATGCACAAATAGTTGCAAACGTAACAATACGTGCATTTCAACAGATCAGTCAACGAAGATTAGCGCGCACTTACTACTGTAAACGCGTCAAGCGATTGTCATGTGAACAGGCATAGCTACTGGTATATACGAATCACCTAAATAAGATATTAACGGGTTACAATAATTAGAAAGTATATATATAACTGTCTATTTCAAATTCATGTGAATTTATAATACTAAGTAATACAATAGTTTCCGTGATTGTTGCTTTATTAAAGAAAGTGGCATCACTGTCACCAATCCTTTTATCGTCCTCTACTGGACATGGACCTCCTCATGCACAGTCTTGTGCACGAGGGATGTATGGACCTTAAAACATGATGCTAACCGTGGGGTTGCAGAGTTCACTCATTTAGAAGTGGTATAGTTCCTCAGCGCATGTGGTGGCGGCCTTGTAATCTCCTA
Source organism: Sesia bembeciformis (assembly GCA_943735995.1). NCBI lineage: Eukaryota > Metazoa > Arthropoda > Insecta > Lepidoptera > Sesiidae > Sesia > Sesia bembeciformis. The sequence goes on from OX031028.1 coordinate 10,556,047, forward strand.
ATCGCCTACACCCACGGCAACAGATTATTGAAGAAAAATAATATCTATACATATAATAAAATCATAACGAAGCCGTGTCTGTACAGGTTATATTTAATAAAAGTAATTGCAGTGTGAAATGTAAATGATACAGAGCTCAATACAACAATTGTTTAAATTTTGGTCTGTCTGCCTGTCTGAACGTGTATCACACAAAAACTACTGCACAGAACTTAATTAAACTTAGCATAACTATAGCTTATGTGCCGGTTTAAAATTTAGGGTACCTAAATATCTACACCATACGAGAACCTTTATCGTCGTCGTGGGCTTTAACGAAGTCGTGGGCACCGGAAGTCATTGATAAAACTTGAAGAAAGCAGCCTCATCCCGTCAGCAGTGGCTGGATGAGAAGAGCGGAAGACCGTTGTGGTAGTGAACCCTGGGAGAGACCTATATTCAGTAGTGGAGAGTATTAAGCTCATGGTATGGTTTTCTTTATTTCAATTAACTGTTTACATGAGATAGATAACATGTTATTTCATTCAAATGGCTGCCACCAGAGCCTAGCTAGCTTCGCAGCAAGAAGCCCATGCTGTCAACCTGGTAAATCATTGAAGCAACAATCATTGAAATATATTGATTTAATAAAAAATTCAAAAATTATCAATGGATGTCATATCTAAACATATAATAAAATCTGTACACATTTGAAAATCATTTTACAAACAGAAAGTAGTTAAAAAAAGTTCTTATGTAAATACATAAATAAGTCAGACTGTAGTTAATATGAAAGAGATACCCGTCTACATAGAAAATCCCTACTATATTTATATTTTCGGACGTTCTAAAGTTTGATAATATAAATGGACGTCCAAATATTACACAAGCACAATTCCATTGATTTTAGACCGTTCTCCCCATTATAAGATAAAATAAGAAAATGATAATAATAAATCATAAAATTATAATCCCTCTATCGAAAAGGATAGAACAAGGAGCTCGTTTAGTTTTTTATTGCATATGAAAATTAAAACTAAATTAGAATTCTTTTATATTAATGAAATTACGTATTTCAAATTATAATTTCAACCAACGTTATTGGACTCGCATTATTAGCTTCCTTCATTTCGTATAGAGTTGTTAAATTTGGGATTACGTCGCGTTAAAATAAACCACTATCAGAAAATTTGCGCGGAATGGGGAATTCCCATAGAGGGTTTTGTTTTTAAAGAATAATTAAACAAAGCTGGCGAACAAAGAGTATTTATTAACCTTTTGATCGCCCTTTTATCGTCCACTGGTGGTCCCACGGCGCCATAAGACAATGTGCATGAGGAGGCTTGGGCCTCCTCATGCACATTACCTTGTGCATGAGAGATGTATGGCCTTAAAACGCCAAACTGACCAAGCGGATTGACAAGGTATTTGATTATCATTTAAATTTATTTTTAATTTTCATCAGTCATAAAGGTAGATTTCGCTATTATCCGTATGGTTTAGAATGTGTTTCGTCAATAGTTGTAGAGTTTAACGAGCCCTATTTAATGACACATGATTTGTATGTATAGACGATTTCTTTTTTTGTTTACACCCTTAGAATTTTGTTACTACAGAAATTATTTGGCTCATCTTTGAACTTAACCGAAATATTGACCCAAACTATTTTCCCGACAAATTGCATTTCAATCCGTTAAGAAATGCGCCCTGCAGATCGCCTACAAATTTGGTTATGTCTCATATAGTGGTTGGACATACGTCTCCATCATTATGTTTAAGACTCAGCGTGACCGTTAGTCGAGAAATATGACCAAACATTTCTCTGAAATTCGAAAGTCGTGATTTCCCCAATAACAAAAACTCGAATCATAATCTGGACAGTGTCGCATACTGGATGCGTCAAACAAACAACTTTTGTATCATGCTTTGTAGAATCTTAAGTATTACAAAAAATTAAGCGTAAAAGTTTAACAGTTGACACAAATATTGCTAATGTTATAACTATGTAGTTTTACCTTTTACTTGCAGCGGATGGAACTCTTCCTAACGGCTTCAAGAAGCATTACGTACTACTTATGATAATGTATCGCCATTTCAAATTACCATTGAAGTTCATTATTACATTTCGATGGAATCTTTTAGAAAATAGTTTTTCAATAAATATCAAATTCGTACATGTTAGGAAGAGAAAGCATTGGAGCAGAGGGTTTTGACTCAGGAATAAATTCCTTTTAAGATACTTAGGCCCGCCCGTGTATCGAAGTTGTTACCCTTGCAATCGGGTCACACCTCAAGCACAACCCTCTTGCAGGTAAGAGGTGCCGGGCCTGTAGGAATAAAATACAAGGCATTAATTAATTGAATTAACACGAAAGCCATCGAGTGCTTCACAGCTCGCGGCTCTTCGTAACTAGGTACATAATAAATGTTTGCTACAAATGGCACCATATACCTTGAAACAGCCAGCAGTGACGCATTGTGATGGCTCAAGTGAGTACTATAGTAAACATAATGACAATGTGATCCTACCTTCAGCAGTGTATTGATCTCTCTCAGTGATGTTATGGGGAATCCTTCTTTTTCCTTTTCCATTTTTAGCCTTTTCAAAGCAACAATCTCCTCGGTTGTTTTATCACGAGCTCTGTACACAACGCCATAAGTGCCTTCCTCTATTCTGTTTAGACATTGAAACTCTTCAACAGACCGACAACCCTGTAAAATTATAATAATAAAGATAAATATATTTTTTTTGCAGATAAGCAAATTGTCCACCATGTGGTAAGTGGATACTGTCGGCCATGAACATCCACAATACAAGTCAACATCAGTCATGAATAACAAATGTCGACACCACTACAGATGTAGCGCTAATCTTTGGTGATTTATGAGTGGGTTAGGAAAAAGGATTGGGCAGGATAAACAATAGGCAGTAGTTTATAACACTACATTCTGCTTAAGTAAGCTGCTACCGGGTACATTCCAGTCCTTTATTACACTCTCTCACTCTTGTTTTCTTTTGGGGGGAGATAAGAAGTAAGGAGTATAAACAGGTTAAGGAGTTTACTATATTCTATTATACTTTCCATTCCATGGAATTGAACAGGATGGAAGGGTTCCATTCCATAGACATAATAATATATTTGACATAATAACTTTTGATATAAATTAAAAATTCAATCGTAATTGTTATATTGTACCTATATATAAAAATACAGATAGATGTGCTAAAATAAACAAATAATTACAATAATTTTACCTGGAGTGCTGGGTAATAAGGTGGTAACGAGTTGATTGCCTCCTCTCTAATTCTAGCTTGCTCTTCATCTTCCCCAGTTTGTTCTTCTGCAGGAGTCTTGCCATTCTCCCCTGGGGGAGGGGGCGAAAATGAATGTGATCTACTCCTACTTTTAGATCTAGAATGTGATCTGTAAATTGGCATTATATGAATATATATGTTATAGTATGTGATAGCAGAGTATGATATATATTCAAAACCTCTTAGAAATTATTATGAAACATCGTGATGCAGATACTAAACTATTAAATATGCAGATATTTTTAATATGTGGGTATTACCAACTTCATTTGGTAAATGAGAAATGTAAAAACCTTTTGGAAAAGAAATCACATTACACTTGCTTGCACTATATTCTTCATTCCCCATGACACTACCAAGCCGAACTACTAGTAGTGTCCTGGGGATTTTTTTCTTCTGCACTGCAGTACTAGTAGTCTTGGGAAATCTATTTTCCCTTGTCTCGTGGGTAAATTTAAAAATGGTGTGATCCTTCATTCCCCATGCATAGTTTTCTAGCAAAATTTTATAATCATTTTTTTTAAATTACTAAGATTTAAAGGAACAAATGATTATGATGCTTAAAGTAACTAAAATAGACCCCTCCTTCACTGAAGCTTAAAATTATATAAACTATTAATTTCAAAAAATATTCTTTTAGAACATTTGCAAATTCAAATTATTTATTTGCCAGAACACAGATAATTTAATTTAACACTAACAAACACTTGAAACATAAAAAGATAAAGATTTATCGTAATTTATCCAGTGCAGGGTCCTATACTTATCTCCTTGTTAATAAATTGCATCTGTATAAATATCGTCATTGAGGATACGTAATTTGTGTTACGTAACAAAAATATTTCTAAGACCCTCTATGGATGGCAATAGTTAGTTATTATCAGATAAGCCATTTAACTATCTAGATACCTATATAAATAAAAATAAAAAAAGTCACCTTCTAGATTCATTTGATGATGGAGTTTTGCGATCGGACTTTGGACTAGCAGACTTTGATTTTGACTTTGATCTATCCTTTTCACTAATATGCTCATTTTCATCCTCCTTGTCTGACTTGGCGTCATTCCTATTGTCATTTTCCATTTCAGACTTGGATTCTGCTTCAGAATCAGAATCTGTGCTACTACTGTCTTCACTTTCACTGTTTGAGTGTTCACCTAGAAACAATATTATTAAATATTATTGCAATCGATAAGATCCGAGATTTTCACAAAAATTGTATGTGATCGAAACTAACTGGGTTTTAACTCGTGTTACATTTTAAAATGGTTAACCTGAAATTTATTTTATCTGTTTACCTGTGACAAAGTGAATATAACACAACATCTGATCAACAATTAAAAAAAAAAAAAAAATTTAAAAAATATATATTCTAAATACGTATGCTTTTAATATTAGAGATGCACATACCTTCCTCAGGTTCTGAATGTGGAGACTCACTCTTCATTTCCACATCACTGGAGTCGGAGACAGTCACAACAGCTTCATCGAGACTGGGGGAGTGGCGTGTCTTGTTCTTTTTGTTGGATATATCATCAGGTGATACAAAGCGTTTCTTCCCGCGAAGACGACGCTCCTCACGCCTAGCTTCTAACTCACTACGTGAATGATGCTTCCTTTTTTCCATTTCACGTTCTGAAGAGAATATTTTTTTTTACAATTAACATGAAGATTAGCATGAAAGATACAATATCAACATAACATAAATCATAATATAAAAAAAAAACTTTATTATATAAATGCTATAAGAAAACATACTTACCAGCATCTATTAACCTTTTCCGTCTCTCTTGTTGATGCTTGTCTAGTGTGGAAAAACGTTCATGTTTTGTTTCTTTTTCTAGATATTGTTGACGTTTTGGTTCTTGACTTTGCAATTCCTTAGATATCCTCTTATTCAATAGCCTAGCCCTCAAATCTTCCAACTCCTTGTCTCCTGAAGTCCTGTCCCTGTTCTCTTTCTCATTGTTATGACTGGCATGGCCATCATCAGCTAGCAATCTTAGTCTTGATTCTATTCTATCTTGGCCTGATTCTGCACGTTTTCTTTCTGATTCTGTGTATTTGAATTGTCGTTCCCGACTCATATATATGTCACGATCTCTAGGCATGTCTTTCTCTCTATATGGCTCCCTTGGTCTGGCCATTTCCCTATATGAAGTTTCCCTATACATCTCTCTTTCCCTGTAATGTTCTCTGTCTCTGTAGGCATCCTTCTCTCTATACATACTGTCTTTTTCTTTATAAACATCTTTTTCTCTTACTTCTCTCTCCCGATATACATCTTTCTCTCTCACATCTTTGTCCCTATATACTTCTTTCTCCCTATAATATTGTTTTTCTCTGTAATATTCTTTGGGCATATCATCACGTTCAGAATTCTTACTTATTTCTCTTTTAGGTTTCTCAGACTTGTCACGTTCCCTGTTAAAAAATGTTTATCATTGATTTACATCCCCAAAGTGAGGGAGATGATACCTTAAAGCACATTTAATGAGTTAAATAATTATATTACATAAAATCTATCTATAAAGATAGTACTTAGTACAATAAAATATGTATATATTAAAATAAACATAAATAGGAATAAGTGTAATAATAAGATTAACAATAATTACCTGTATAGATGTTTCTTTTCTTTTCTAGAACTTTCCTTATATCTCTCTTTACCAGATCTCTTGTGTCCTCTTCTATCTCTGTGTGAGTGAATAACAGCTTGTGGTGGTTTAATCACTAAAGAATCAGCATTATCTCTGTCATCATCAGATAGGCTAAAAAAAACAATGTCAAACTTTGTAAATATAGAAATTCCTATAGAAGAGGAATTGTACAATAAGTTTGTATTATAATATTGTAATTTGGTACAGAAGATTGCATGTACACAAAGCTTCTGAAATTGCTATAACTCGAACATATTTTTTGAGAATAAGTGAAAAATAACCCAAAAAACCAACACCTAATAAAACACACATTTAGAACACAATTATCATTTTATGTGTAAACTGTTTTTAAAATCTCAAACTTTATTTATCCCGTATATAAAAAATCATAAATTGTAAAATTAATTAATGGATTAGTTACCATTGCCACATGTATATGTATGTGACAACCCCATTTTTTTGTCATCCCTGCATCACATATATGTGTTCTTTACGTTTATAATAACTAGTTGTATATAATAACAATAATAATGTTTATAATAACTAGGTTGACTGGCAGAGAATGCCACTAGGCATTAAGTAAGCCTTTTGTATAATGTTTGTTTGTGCACTAAAGTTTAAATAAACAAAAAATTTAATTAACTAGTTACAGAAAATCTTGCAGCAAACAGATAGGTTGTGTTATAAAACTACAAAATAGATACAGAACTTTCAAGATTACCAATAATTATATTTTTTATTTGTAAGACAAAGGACTACCTATTGTACTGCGATGCGACCAGCCCTTTCAGTATCCACTGCTGGACATGAGCCTATGTAAGACAAATGTTTCAGTGTATCATGTAAATAAATAATATATCTTTTTTTTTATTTTTCCTTCCTAATTTAATTTGTTCTTTCTTTTATTTGTTGTGTATGTGCATATGTGATGTGTGGGCTACAAAAGAAAGTTTTCCTCTATTACCCGGCATCACATGTCAGTTTGTAAAATCACTTATTGAAAATGTAAAAATACATCAGACAAAAATTAACGACACTTGGTCTGATATCAAACAATAAAAAGTCTAGGCTGTGGTGGTGAATTTTCATCTTAGGTTGCAGGACCTGGTGATGAATATATGTTTATTTCATTTTCGAAATGATGTTGCATAGGTCATTTACATGTGAGAATATATGTCAAGGTTTTATATTCTCAAGTGTCATGTTTTAAAACATCAAACCCAGATAAAAATCTTAATATCCTGGACTTTTGTGCTTGAAACCAAGTCATTTTTTCAACTATATAACCTCTGATTGAAGATTTTTACATTACCTATGGAACACAGATGATGATTACTCTCTCATACAGTTTTTATCCAAATTTAAAAACCTTATGGACAACTATCAACATCTCCATGTGGATGCAATTTGTCGCCAATACACAGCATTCAGGCCTTTTGTCATCCATTGAAGGTTTTCAAATGCCACATTCAAATGACGCCAACGCAAAACACGCTCGGCAAGCAAGTTGGCGTCCACTTTTTAGAGGTGGTGTAGTTCCTCAAGGCTCATGGTAGCCCCTTTGTTATCCCTTTGTCGCCTTTTACGACACCCAGAAAAAGAGATGGGGTGGTGCTATTTGTACAGCCGACTGATACAAGTTGGCTCAAGAAACTGAGATAAATTGGAGAAACGCGACAGGGTGGTAGCCTTACTTAAGAAAATGAAAATCACAAGTTAACATCGGTTTATAGATCAGAATGTATATCAATAGAATACGTACCTAAATAGCATAAAATAACATGGGATTTGATTTTAAAAGCAAATTGAATGTGGAATTCTTAAAAACAACGGACCACAAGATCCTAAGTATAATGCAACTTGTTCTGAAACAGAAAGTATATTTGTATTTTACCTAAAGTTAGTCTGAGATGTGTAGACGTACCTAAAATCCATTTCGTCTTGAACAGGACTACGTGCTAATTCTCCATCTTCACTTTGATCATCATCGTAATTACTCATGGCGAAATTCCACTTTTAGAAGAGACCTATTTTTATTACAAATAATTATAACACATTTAAAAAACGATAGTAACGATTAAACACCTGCAACGTGCACAAATTTGCAGGAAACTCGGTCTAAAATAAGACGTAATTGTAACTAAAACTGTACAATGCGATAGAATGCTCTATGAACATGATCAGCCATCTTGATTTTGAAAGTGTGAACTATGAAGTGCGAGTATCACTAATGATGCGCAGAATCGATTCAAAGAAGGGAATAATCGAATATTGGTTAATATAATCGTAATCGATTACGAAAATATTTTATTCGGATATTTTCTTTTACTTAATGACGACTAAAATTATATTAAATAAGACAACCTACAGTCTACATCAGGGATGTTAGACGGCCACTTAGAAATCCTTGTACCGAGCTGGCTGAAAGCTGGTATGGGAGACGGGAAACTAGTACGCCTGTGCTCCGCTCTAGCGCTGCCAATACTGAGAGACAAACTGTCGGAAATCGCATCCCAGTAAAAAAAAAATATATTATAATTTCGTATACCGTTAATTATTGAAGTAATTATTGAACACACGGAAGAAATATCACTTTTAACATTTCTTTTTGATATTATATTGCATTTCGGATATAATATGTAAAATATATTGAAAAAAATAAATAAATGATTTATAACGAAGATTTTTATCGAAAACGACGGTTCGCTTGAGCAAACAATGGAAAATAACTCCGACGTAAACAAATCCTGAGAATCTAACATCCTGAGAATACGACGGTGGAAAATGGTAACTGCTCATCGAGACTGCTTGTTGTAATAAAGTTTTATAACATTAGGGAAATCTGATTGGAATGGTTTTTTTTTTATGCATCTCTGAAATTTGTCGGTTATTCTGTTGTCAGTGTATTTTTGTCGGTCAACGGCCAATCTTGGTATTTTTGGGTACAAGGACCGAGTAGTCTTGGTACATGGTACGTGACACTAAAAACTAGTATGTTTACCAAGAAGTTGGTACGTCTGACATCATTGGTCTACATTCGGAAACTGTTCACCGTAAACGTAAAAAGTTTTTTTTTATTGTTTGTAATTCTGGTTCTTCTAATAGGTTTCTATTGGACGCTAAGATACCTTTGAGCGCAGATCCGATGTCTTTTTAGGATATGTCAATGTATAATATCCATAAATTATATTTTTTACATAAAATATTAATCGATTGATGAGAAGAGCTGATGACCTTGTGTGGTGGCGATGCTTGGGAGAGGCAGCAGTGGCGAGATACAGGTTGATGGTAAGGCATGGTATGGTATTGATCGATTAAATATTCACACATTTAATTAATCGTAAACAATAATCGATTGTGCACCAATAGAGCAAATTTACATGGAGCACTAGTATCAATGTCGCCAACGTTATAGACTTAAAATTGTTTAGTAGAATTTTTACACTGGCAGAATGTGCTTTTTGCACCTTTATCAATTATCATATAAAGAAAAAAAAAGATCATATTTAGATCATCAAAGCGGTTTTCGCGTGTTTTGGGACTCAACCTACTACTTTTTGGCGGGAGCCCGAGAAGTAAAGTTGAGTTTGTTCTATGTAAAATATGCTGTGTGGCTGTGGATGCTAGTGTCATAGCCAATGGCTATACTAGTCTCCAAATAAATTATTAAAAAAATTGTCACATTCTGTGACAGTTCTCTTATCCTACCAAAAATAAAAGGGCGTAAACATTAAACAACCGTAAAATGAATTGTATTTACTTTCAAATTGTGTCTTTTAATTAATATAATATAATCTGCGATAAATTACCATTTATGGCTAATATAAAGCACTAACTTTTTACAAAAATGGTAAGTAAACCAGCTACCGGACCCAACATTTCTGATGGACGGACGTACAAAAAAAATCTTCAAACCATTAGTTATAATATGTTTTCTTGAATGTTGTCGATCTTTTCCCCAACGCAACGACCCGCCTAATCGAGTCCTGGAATAGTGACTGGTTGAGATCTAGTCGTGTTAAAGGCCGTCATTATTACACTATACAACCGTCTATTACTAAGCCCTGGTTCTTTCTTTGTAGTGATGACAAGCGGCCATCATCCGTGCTGTGCATACTTGGGTTAGATCATGCCTGTACTACTTTCCATCTAATCTAACCCAAGTTGTGACTGTGGATCGAAAATAGCATCTACAAACCTCTCTCTACGACCTCCTCTCCCCCAAAATTCTGAAACCAATTAACTTCAACACTGGTCAATCTCCTTTTACTGCCAAACTATTATTTAAATTTATTTATGTCAATAGCATCAAACTGGAGCACCTCATCTTCTACTGCCTCCCACCCACACATGCACTTTCCTCACAAGACATTGGCAAAATAGTTGTTGTGCTTTAATCAAAACTGATACAGCCATCAATACAAAGAAGAAGAAGAAGAATGTTGTACAAAGTTATAACCCATAATTTTATAGCCAATTTCATATGTACTCTACTATTATACAAAAAAGATTTATATTTATCTCCGTCCTCTATATACAACAACTGATTTCTCCGTCCTCTATATACAACAACTGATTTCTCCGTCCTCTATATACAACAACTGATTTCTCCGTCCTCTATATACAACAACTGATTTCTCCGTCCTCTATATACAACAACTGATATATTTTAATTTCTAGAATAGTAAGTTATTAAATACAATAACGAATGTAATAGACAGTAAAGAAGAGTTAGCTCAGAAACGATCAGAAAATGGGAAACTTATTTTAAGAGAACTTCTTACTTGTGTACAAAACTGTCAAAATCGTTTTGGTGGAAAATCGGAACTTGGTACAGAAGATGATATAAGGTGATATTTTGTAAGTACTTTATTTTATATTTCTGTATTTCCGTGTGATTTATTATTATTGTGAACCCTTTCAGAATAATCAATCTCTGTGATAAATGGGAGAAAGTGCTAACTCATGGAATCAGAACAAATTTGTCAAACTCAGCCCTTCAGAGCTTGGTAACAGCAGGATTGAATTTTACATTCAACATTATCAATGTTGGTAAGTTGACACAGATGTTTTTATGTGTATCAGATTGAATAGTCAAGTTGCCTCTGATAGCAATTAACATCTCATCCATATTTGTGTACATAAAGACCAAACTAGTTATGTTCAAATTGAAACCACCACCAATTTAATAGAATGGCTTGAACCCTCAAGTGTGGCTTGACCAACTATGGGCCATTAATATAAAAAGGAATACTTGAAGGTCACAGGGTCACATCAAGCCTTCCTAAGAAGAAAAGGTAACATTTTTATCAAAAGCATAAAGGGTTTTCTTTTTGTTTTATCCAAAACTCGAGCTTGATTTTAAATGAATGAAAATTTTACCATAATGTTTTCCATTTGCTTCGAATGTCATCAAAATGCACTTATACCTTTTCTTCCTAATGAGAGCAGATTATAACATGATAGCTTATTCTATGGGCTTGTAAATATGAATTGTAGTAGTTATTTCACTAATACCTGTTTATATCAAAGTTTATTAATATTTCAGGTAATTCATTGTGGAGTTACACATGTTTACATCTCACTAAACATGAAAAAGAAAGATTCAAGATCCTTACAAATATCAACACTCCTCTTGGGTACTTTAGAGCATTTCTTCGAGCATCTCTAAACGAAAGATCATTGGAAAGGTTTGAAGGTTTTCTTATTATGACAAATATTATCAGGCTTAGCTGTACACTTTGAAATATCTTTATTCAAATGTGTAATGACATTTATTAAATGTTACCCATTACAGACAAATTAAGTATTATTTTATTATTATTATTTATTTATGTATTAATGTTTTGCTAATCATCAATACACTTGTGTGGCCTTTCTGTCTCAACAGTTTTTGAATTTATTCACTCCTGCTTTAACTGTCTTGTGTGGTAGATTATTCCATGAGTTGACCACTCTATTTGATAAAAAGTGCTTGTAGGGGTTTGTTTTTTATTTCTACCAAAATTATTCAAAAAGTGGTTAAGTGGTGTATTAATTTCTCAAGAACCCCTTTACTGACTGCGCAAACATTGGACTGTTACTTGAAATATATGGCTCTCCATGAACTCTTAAATTAATTCTTAGATTAACTACGGTTTTTGTAGTTGTACAAAGTTTTTACTTTTTTTTTAAAATAAGACATTAAAAGTTATTAATGCTAATATGATTATGTACAAATTGAATTAAAACACAAATGTTTAATTTTTGAAAATTTTAATTTATACGTTATTTTATTTACACTAGATATCTACAGAGCTGGATTAGCCATGGACTCTTAATGGAGTATTATGAGGAAGGTGCTCTGGTCAGAAATAATGAAGCCTCCAATCTTCTCCCCAACATGGCTGCAGGTGAGCTTATATCATATGATAAAACAGACGCCACTTTATTCAGTTCAGTGCTCAGATATCATGTACTGTTTCAGGCTTATCATCCATTTTATTTGCTTTATCTATCGATAGAGTTGAATTGAATGAATCACAGCAAACAAGCCAAATTAATAAAGCGGAACATGTTATACCTCTACCTACACCTATAAAATCGTCTAGCAATGTAAAAAGAAAACCATTACGTCAAGTAATATCCTTTGATAAAAATGAACAGACAAACCTTGTTAAAAATAAAAGGCAATCGTTAGGACCCATTGAAAATACAGATGATTCTAAATGGAAGAGTGCACCGGCGACATGTCTCAACTCACCTGATCCTAAAGTGACGTGTCAAATGGCCAGTAACAGTGAACCCACCAGCTCAGAATACAAAAGCAGCATAAGACATTTCTTCCCAGACAGTGTGAAGGGAATGGACAGTCCATCACAAATCCTGTCCAAGCTCTCCGAGTGTGCCAAAGAGATATTTTCCTCCTCAACCAGTATAGACACAAACAATGCAGCCAAAGACGATGTGTCTGATTTAAGTGCAACAAATCTAAAAATATCAGAGAGTGACAGTGAAGAGGTAGCAGGCAGCATCAATGGGAGCACATCGTGCCTAGAGCTCTGTTTCACTGAAGATGAATCTGTACCTGATGATAAACCTTTAAATTCTGTATTGGAAATTAAAGAGAAGGAATATTTAAATTTACAACTTAAGTGTAATCAAATAGAATTGGTTAGCAAGGAGAAAATTCAGAAATTGGAGAGGATAATCCTAGATTTAAGCAAGTTAGTATGTCTTCAATGAAGTTGTATTTTATATAAAGGATTGACCAATGTAATGTGTGAACAAATCTTTTATAGATATTTATTAACATATTCACTGACTCCTATCCGAGTGGCACCAACTGCAAATGCAACATTCTATAGCAAACTGTACTTTCAATTAGGACAATGAAAATGAACATTATTCATTATATGAAATCCTTATATGAATGCATAAAATATTGTAATGGTGCAAACGTTTTATGTTGTCTATTACAGAGAAAATAATAGATTAAAAGAGCAATTACGACAATACATGTCTGCTGTAGAAATGGGTAAAGCTTTAAAAAGTAGTAGCGGTGACAACGAGGAAGTGACTCAATATGAAAAGAAATTGGTCCAGGTATTGTTTTATTTTATTAATTATATTACAAAATATGTGTTTGCGTTATCTCCGCTAAGAGAATTTATTATCGGCACAACAGTCTGTGTAGTGCAAGGGTTCCCAAACATTTTTCGGTGGCAGACCCCTTTCCCAAAAACTATTAAAACTGTTGACACACCAGTAAATTACTGAAACTAATAGAATTGTAAAGTACTCGATATGAAATATGTCACTAGATATTGTTTTATTGTTTTGTTATTAATGTTTAAAAAATATAAAAAAGGTATAGAAAATGGCATTATCATGTACGACATTTAATATCGAAACTTGCACTAGGGAATATTAAAGGAAAAAAATGATGTTTTTTATTTTTGACATTTATGAAATCAAAATAAGTACAAAATTGGAAGTAGAATGTAATGTAATGGAGTTTTTTATACACCACCCACGTTGCATAACCTCAACAAGGCAGTCGAAGTAATTAACACTGATTTGATTTGCATCCTTGAATGGAGCAAATCACATGGATTGCGGGGTCAATCCTGCAGTCATGTAATTATTGTCAGTAGTTCCAAGTTCATTAGTAAAATTGATCGGCAGCACCTCCCTGCCGTATATACAAGTGTATTTTGACGGTCTATATATTCCGTATAGCGAAAAGTAAAAAATCGGGGTGTACCTACTTATAGATCGAACCCTGTCTCGGGGACCTCAAATCTATGAAGTGAGCAGGAGGATGTTTGCTATGACATGCTCCTTGAAACGTTTACGGGAATTCCGTCCGACAGAAACTAAAATTGCGCTGGTTCAATCTCTACTTTCCCCTTTACTTGACTATGCTGATACCTGTTACCTTGACCTAACGGAAGACCAACTCAACAAACTTGAGCGCCTCCAAAAGTTTTGCATCCGGTTCATATTTGTCCTGCGTAAATATGACCATGTTTCCGAGTTTCGTAATAAGCTCAAGTGGCTTCCAATCCGACTTCGCAGAAATACGCATATACTTTCACTTCTCTACTACAGAGTACCGTGGTGCGGTCGGACCGATCGATTCATTGGTTAAATTCGGTCTCATCCTTTTGGTCGTATCAATAATAGAATGTAACTGTATTTTTTTTTAAAGTAAAGTAAAAGTAGTTTTAAAGGTGCCATTTCACGCAAAATATTTTAAAATTGTTTGTCAATTGTATTTCACAAGTGATAAATGTAGTCACTAAATAAAATTATACATTTGATACAATTTTTTATCTAACGGTTAAGGATATTTTTTTTCGACAAAATTCCAAGACAACTACGTTCTATGGCAACTGTCATCGAGCTAATATAACAAAATGGAAAAACTATACATTTCTATAACCTGTGTAACTAGGTAAAAGTAGTAGTTTTTTTTTTTTTTTTTTATGTACGAAGGCGGCAGACGAGCATACAGTCCACCTGATGGTAAGTGGATACTGTCGCCCATAGACATCCGCGACACATGCCAACATTAGTACAAAATGAGAAACGTCGGCACTCCCCCGGATGCGCTGCCTACCTTTGAGATATAGAAATGGATTTGGAGGAAGGGTTGAGAAAATGGGGAGGGATAGGATGGGATTGGAATGGGCTCTGGCACATCTCACTCACTACCGAAACACGTACGTACATTGGGGAAATACGATAAAATGGGAAATGCAGTACATTTCAAGGTAGTATTCTGTGAGAGAGGGGTAACGTGGCCAGTCGAGCGCGCCCAGCGGCTGTTGGATTGCAGCGTGCACTCTCCCCCTACACTAAGTAGGTTATTTTTAAAGATTATGTTTAACGACTGGAGAATATCATGAGCCAGCCCAGCGATCGCCACGTTAGTGTATACTTAGCATTGATAAACAGTAGTTAATAGTAAGGAATTATCTGAATTCTGATTGGATTCCCTCCCATACTGTCGGTGCACTTGCGGTCATTGTGCTGTCATATTTTTGACTGATATACTGCACATGCTGATGTATGCTGATAGTAAGTGGTCACCGCCGCCCATGGACACCTGCAACACCGGGGGGCTTGTGGGTGCGTTGCCGACCTTGCAGAATCCTGTTCACAACTGTTCACATGAGTAATGGAAAAACTCCGTCGACGGTTCATTTTTAACAACACAACTTTTAAGTACTATATTTTATTTTTTTTAAGTACATTGGTATTTAAAAAATATTTTTATTATCAAGGGTTGTTGCTTGATAGCCAAGTGTAGACCATAAGTGCACTTGCACTGAAAATGTGATTGATCAATATCGGTCTATATCAGCCCACTGCAGGGCACAGGCCATTCCTCATAATCAGATGGATGTTTAGATCCACAATTCACCATACGGGCCCAGTGCGGATTGGTGGATACAACACCAAGATTTTTATTATTCTTGATCACATTGGATTCCTCGTGTTATTTCCTGTATTGCAGAGCTAATGATAATTGAAATCTTGTTGAAGTGGAAACTCAGTGGTATACATACATACTTAATTCGCATCTGAAATGATCTCACCATAATGTGAATTAAATATACATAGATATCCTTAGACTCTAAGGATATCTATGTTGAGATTTTATGCTGTAGGGCCTAGAGCATAAAATCCTAACCTTATTTGGACTTCCAGAAAAAAATATACTATTATAATAATCCCTACCTCCCCTGACTAAATTATTTTAGTAAATGAAGGGAAAGGAGCATTGGAGAATGTGCATTCAGTTTCCATTGCTCCCTTGGTCCGTGTTGGGATTTATTAATAATACTCCCCTAGAGTATTTATTATTGATTCACGAATAAAACTATTGCCTTTATACAGGTAGCAGAAATGCATGCAGAACTGATGGAGTTTAATCAACATTTACAAAGGCGATTACAAGACTTGGAGAGCTCGTCTGCACTTGAGATTCTGGATTATCCAGAAACAAATGTCAAAGCCTACATTCCAACTGCATTTTTGGTTGGGAAGAAGACTCAATCCTATCATGTTTATCAGGTATGGCAATAAAAGCTTCTGTTTTATTATCTGTTCCAAAAGTTTTATTAAAGTGTCTGACAAAGGAAGTTTCCTCGCACAGAAAAATGAATGAATGGAAACTTTCCTTGTAAGTTATATTTATAAACAAAATAGATTGTAACCAATGAGAAACATTTCTTTTAGATATTCCTTAAAGTTGGCCAGGAAGAGTGGAACGTGTACCACAGGTACGCCAAGTTCTACGAGTTGCACACACAACTCAAGAAGTGTCATCCAGACATTGCAACATACAAATTCCCACCAAAGAAAACTATAGGGAAACGAGTAAGTGCACAACAATCCAATGATTATTGTACAATGGATATAATACTTCTCGGAAAGCCAGTTAAATTACAAATCTCATATAACAATGAATGTTGTATGTGCCAATAACAGTTCACTACTCTGATTCTGTAACGTTTTCAAGTTGTAGTACTATGTCAATAAATTAACTGATTTCGTTAATTAATGGTCACACTCACTGCTCTCCACTTAGGTATCTCCGTGTCGATTCTTAGATCGGGACTAGATGACGGCCAGCGTGGGCGTAGCCACAGTTGAGCACGTTGGCACGGGCATAAGGCAGCATAAATAATAGACTTTGTGCATTACACTACCTCTATTTAAATTATAAGAAAATCGTTTGCTTTGCCCCACCCTGGATAAAATCCTGACTATGGGCTTGAGGGCCAGTTTTCGGCTCTATTGAAGTTAGAAATATTCCTTTCTAGCCACGCCTATGTTGAGCGAGCCTTATGATCTGGTGCTGAGTCTTGATGAAAGGACCCTTCTTGGTTATAGAACAGGGTGTTGTTAAGAGGCTTTACGACCTTTACGAACTCAAAAATCGTATCTTGATACACAGCGCCGGCTCTAGCCCATGTAGCGCCCGGGTGCAATCAATACCCTGGCGCCCTCTAGTGGACTCTTTGGAGGCGTCGCGAGCGGCGCTCGGCGCCCCCTAACACCCTGCGCCCCTGTGCGCCGCACACCCTGCACCATAAGTGCCCGCGTGCCCATTTCAAATGAACTTACACTCTATTGACTTAGAGATCATTTTGCTACCGGGCGGCAACGTGTCAAACGTACATACATACACTGTCTTTGGATTAGAGATTTTGCCGCGCGCGTGTTGTATTAAATAAAATTGTTATTTGTGTAGTGTAGTAATGCGGTATGACAAGCGCCGAAAGCGTAATAAAAGTAAAAAAAATATTATTGTTAATGACTATTTTTTTTTTGCTTGCGCATACATATTTGTCGTAAGTACCAAGTATATAAAACTGTGCAATGGCGTTAAGTTCAATGAAATATCCAAAAATTCCGCGCTCGACAGGCGCCCCCGGGCGCTCCGCGCCCGGGTGCACCGCACCCCTTGCACCCCCTGGTAAAGACGGCCCTGTTGATACACTTAGTCGACGTTTTAATACCTTTTTCACAAAAATATGGTTCAGTCACTCCTTGATACTCTACGAAACCATCACTGGTGCCGAAAAATGTCCATGTTGCACCCTATTGACCAGTTTCTCTAGAGTTATGAGCAAAAACTCGATCATTCTACTTGTTAAAATGTTCCTCAATGGTGAACATTTTGTCGTCCGTAAATAAGATTTGTCTGTGAGCTCCCTTTGCGTACCGACGAAGTAGTTGTTTTTATTTGTCAACCCTATTTTACTTTAAATTATCAGTTAAGAAATGACCCGTACTTGTAAGCAGCACTCCTAAATAATCTTTCAAAATATGTGACATGGTTCTTGGTGCTATATTCATCTCTCTGGATAAAATATTTTGCTTCCGGACGAGATTTCTTCGAATTCTCTCCTTCACAGCTTTAATCGTGTTTAGTACGAATGGTGCGTGGAGGGCCAGACCTTTTTCTGTCACAAACAGAGGACGTTTCAATATACCTACTAATAGCCCAAACATTCGGCTAATACCAAGTGAATGGAGTTAACATTGCATTTGGCTCCATGCCTACTTTGTGTAATGCAATTACAGAAATACGATTTTCGTTATCACCCCATTCCATTTTAATATTAGTACAATATTTAATAATGATTGGCGCCAAAATAAGAAAAATCATTTCAGTTTCGTGCGAGAATGACTGATTCCAAATTCAAATGTAATTTATTCATTTTTCTTTATTTACTAGAATTTATTTAGTGAATACCCTATTCATGGCCAGAATAGGTATAATAAATATAAATTACGCACAATGTTGTATGTAGCGTTTTTGTGTATTTTTATATAGAGTAGACCAATATAGATTAAACCACAGGCAGTGTTAGAAAGATGATAATCGCCCTGTTATAACATTTTAGTCTTACATTTATTAAAAGCGACGTCTCAGTAACGGCTTCATTGCTCTACAATCATACATGTATCAAATTTGGGCAATTTAGTGGAATTTTCCCGTACAAATTAAGCGGCAAAATACATTGTGTAATGCAATATTGTCGTAAATAACCAGAAAATACAAGCTCAGAAAGAAAGGAATTAAACCACAGTCAGTTCACAACAAAGAGATTATTGCCACAAATAGTGATTATGTTTTTTTATGTGTTTGTCTTTAAACAAGCTTTTGTTTTTGATTGTTTAGCTCGATCAAACCCGAAACTTAAAATAAACTTCGGGCCACTGAACGAGTCATTTTTGATCTGTGGTGACATTACTTTTTTTATACATTATGATAAAAGTAGCAATCCGTACAGCCGTAATTGTGACGTCATCGCCTATATGTCGCTATGATTTCCTAGTCCTTTGTTCAAAAGAAAATAAAACTCGTACGACATGTTTATACCTAACTATTTTTTTCGAAAACTTCATAAATGATGAATCATTAAGAAATTTAACTCCATCCCCACACGCGGGCAAGCCGCGGGCATAAGCTGCTGGTAATAAAATAATAGGGGAGGGTACGCTGCAATCCCACAGCCGCTGGGCGCACTCGCACCCCACTCACAGAACACTACGGTACAATCGCCTATAGTTGCTATATAAGAAGAGGAGAAGACAGTGTGGTGGTGGTCCTTGGGAGAGGCCTACATCCAGCACAGACATGTAGTAATGATTACAACTGCCGACGTTTTGTGGGCCAGGAGGCGCACGTGGTGGAGCGGCGGCGCGCGGCGCTGCAGGCGTACCTGCGGCACGTGGTACTCGTGCTGCCCGAGCTGCGCGAGTGCACCACCCGCGCACACCTCATCACGCTGCTGCCCTTCTTCGGGTGACCACCTTTTTTTTATTTATATATGGCAATGGTACAATGGTATACACATTCTGCCAGTGTGAAGTTTTCTTGGTAATTCAAATTTGTTAATATCCTGTCCAGTCTCGTCGAAATAAGCCAGGAATCGCTCAGTAAAGTGATAGTAGTAAGTGGTTTACTGAGGACAAAGGTGGACTCCTTGGTATCACACGAAAAATTGACTCTTATGCTTTTATTTGATTATCACACACATGCATAACACTAGCCACTTTGAATTTTAATAAACTATCACACTATTAAACCACAAAACTTGCAATAGAGATTTTTTACATTAATCACACAAAAACTGAACCGCCACTTTCCGAGTTCTCGCCAATAAGCTCCGGGTGAGAGCACCCTTGTGGTTTTATTTACTTTTTCCAGTCTTGTTAACATCCCACTGCAGAACGGGCCATCCCTACATAATCTACGGACCTAGTGAGGATTGGTGGGATATATTACGTTTATATAGATTTATAGTTTAATATAGTATTTACACTAGTTAGAAAGCGCTGGGGCTGGGGATCTGCACCACCTCCGAAAGAGTGGACTTGCCAACCCGTTTGGGCAGCATGGCATTGTAAGGTCATACGTGCGTCATGCACAAGGCAATTTGCGTGAGGAGGTTTATGTCCAGCAGTGGATACTGAAAGAGTAAATAGTAGTAAATAATTTATTTATAATATGTGTATGTTCCAGATTTTTTTCATTCTGAAACATACGAGAAAAAAAAACATACAAGTTGGTGATATTTTTTTAAAAGTTCGTACTTCATTTCAATTTTATTTTTATTTGCGACACTGGCCGAGAGTCGAGTGTAGATACCTGTAGGTTATCACCGTCAGATGTACAGTGGGTCAATGACAATGTTGAGCACTTCAAAGTGGTTTCAATCTGACATTTCTATAACATAAGGGCGATTTTCACTTCCAAATCTGACTCATCGATTTATATTTGTAACTTCATCATGGTCTGTTGTTTCAAACGATTAAAACGGCAACATTTTCAAGGACCCATCGCATACGACTTATAGCAATTAGTTTCCCCAATAAATGTAAAGACAGATTGTGAATCCGCTTTTTTGTTTATATGTAAGACGTAAACTTAAAAAACTATAATACTACATCGAAAATTTCTTTTGAAAATACATTTTTAGACGTGTAACCTAATGCAGAGGTTAAGCTATGATCGGATACTGTAGGTCAGAGCCGGCTCTAGCCCATGTAGCGCCCGGGTGCAATCAATACCCTGGCGCCCTCTAGCAGGCTCTTTGGAGGCGTCGCGGGCGGCGACGCCCCCTAAGACGGCGCCTTAAGACGCTCGGCGCCCCCTAAGACCCTACGCCCGTGTGCGCCGCACACTGCACCATAGGTAAAGCCGGCACTGCGCACAGGTGCAGCGCCGCGCGCCCATTTCAAATGAACTTACACTCTATTGACTTAGAGATCATTTTGCTACCGGGCGGCAACGTGTCAAACGTACATACATACACTGTCTTTGGATTAGAGATTTTGCCGCGCGCGTGTTGTATTAAATAAAATTGTTATTTGTGTAGTGTAGTAATGCGGTATGACAAGCGCCGAAAGCGTAATAAAAGTAAAAAAAATATTATTGTTAATGACTATTTTTTTTTTGCTTGCGCATACATATTTGTCGTAAGTAACAAGTATATAAAACTGTGCAATGGCGTTAAGTTCAATGAAATATCCAAAAATTCAGCGCTCGACAGGCGCCCCCGGGCGCTCCGCGCCCGGGTGCACCGCACCCCTTGCACCCCCTGGTAAAGACGGCCCTGCTGTAGGTAATGGTTACGGCACCAGCGCGGACTGCGCTCGGTCGCCGGCGCATAACTACAACTGTAATTGTAGCATATTTGTTTACAATTTCAGTACTTCGTCTACGTCAAGGGAGAATGGATTCAATCACACATTGAACCGTCAGCAATCCAACGACTCTACGTCGACCTACGATGTGCTGTGATTTAGTGAGTGTGCAATATTCATAAATTGTAATGTCAAAAATACAATAATAGATATGTACAGAAAATTATTATGAAATAGCTTAGTGTAGAATGAAGTAGACAAAGCGAACGAACTTATAACTCAGTTTGGCGATTATGATATTGCGTATGCGTTTTTAGTATTACAATATGTTACAGGATACATGTATGCACAGGGTTCAGTAAAAAAATACGTCCACCCTCCTAACACGTGAATTTGTTTCATTAAACTACAACTTTTTAAAATTCACCACGTTTTTAATAGAATGACAGTTAAAAACGTCAGATTTCATTTTAAAAGAATACTTACTTTTTTAGAGAAACTATAACTTCAACGAAAGACGTAGAACAAAAGTTGTCAGCTTTTAATGATAAAAATTGTATGTTAAGAGGATGCAGATATTCCTTTAACCGTATGATCCGTATGTGGTTATACTAGTTTTCATTGAAACTTGTACTTGATGTATTTTTGAGGGGAGAAGGGCCCTTTGTTAAGTTCACCGATAGCCAATTTTATTATTATTTTACTCGAAAAGTAAAGCAGAATTTTCATGGATTTGCTGTTTTCCTACATGTGTACTTCCACTGCACCATCCATTTATTAAACTTGGCTTTATCTTTTGATATAATCAGTACATAAGTCGCCAATATTCTTTAAAAATTCGTTCGTTTTGTATGTGAGAATATTTATATATAGTGCCTTGACTATCGATTCTGGTAACCGAAACATTACAACACAAGATCCAGAGTCGAATTTAGGCGAAAGACTCGAGTGTAACTCACGATATTTAAAGCGTTGGCTAACCGAGCGCTCGCACCGTTACAGACTTGTGGTTGCGTTCCCAAATGATTTTAAGGTTCATATTTGTTGCATGTACAACGAATATTGATTCGTTGGTTGAAGGTACAGAAGGTACAGATAATTAACCTTATATGTATTTGTTCAAACTCTAGATTGGCCAATACTATAACTTTAAGCTTTTGAAAGAATCATTAGCTCCATGTTTCTTATTCCCTTGGATCCGCCCCTGCATTCTCGTTATACTTCGTGTAACATAAGCTGAGAATCGATTTTGCTCTGATTGTGATTGAGAAGATTTGAGAATTGAGAGAATTATTAACGATAACGGCAACCAGTTTCGCCAGCGAAGGCACTTTCGTAATATTATCTAAACATACACATAAGTACAGTATAGCGAATAGTATAATATATAAAATTAATTGGATATTTTATAAAATAATAAGCAAACACGAATGACAATGAACATCTCATTAGCGTCATTTTCAGTCTGTGATAATAAAATTAGTCATATAAACACGCAAGAGAACACTGTGATTCAAATTACATACGTATATCTTTGTCACATTTGAATGAAAACTGAAATAACCACACTAATTTAGTACATGTGCATATATAAAAGCTTTTAATTGCTGCTCACTAATTGAGACAAAGATTAATTTATTTTATGTAATGCATGGTTTTTGCATATGCAACTTTTGCATGGTTTTGGGAACTAAGAATTGTGTTTCAGTTTAGGAAAAAGACGCATTAACTGTACTGAAGCATGGGCTTCCCAACGTTTTATTGTAAGGCTATGTACAAACCAGAGCATTCACTTGTAACCGCACGTCGAACATTCTCTAGTGTAAAGGTACAGCTTATCTGAGTGAACTGTCATTACCGTTACAGTCAGCTGACTGTAACGTGATATTCTAGTGAACGCTATTCATAAGCCACGCTTGTAGAGAAGACTACAAGCGTCTTCCGGCCATTATCTTGCTTGCTCTGTTTACTTGTAACAGTTTATTTATTTTATTAATTATTCTAATGACAACACGGGCAACGAGCGTATGTTCATGTAAATCCTTGTAAGGTATCATTCGCTGGAACGTTACATTGCATTATGATACTCAAGTTTGTATGTACTTTAACGTTCACTGTTATAAATACTTATAGTACAGCAGAGTAAGATCCTAAACGCGTCCCTCCCATGTTACATACCAGTTTTTTGGTGTTTCATGTCTTTGGAGCGTATTCTGTATCTTTGCCTTCGGCCGAATTTCAGTGGGCACGAAAATGATTTGTCTTATAAATTAGACTTTGCCGTTCAAAGGGTTTAATTAACCCTTTGAACGCCAAAGTCTAATAAGTTTACTACCAGCTTCTATAGGAAGTTGTTTATACATAAAGTTGGTGCTACATGGGCATGCTGGTGACAACTTTAAGTCAATAAAAACCGTCGTTCACGGGTTTAGTGATGATGTGTCATTGCAAACAAATGGCACAACATCACTCATGACTCATCTACTTATTTTATTACAAACCAGTGTACTGTAGCACTCCCAGTGGCAAATCAAGTGGCGAACCAGTTATACTTTTGTTTTGTAACCTGTTATTGTATACTTTTTTATGAATATGGATTGCAACGGCTGCGTTAGTTCGGATTATTTGAGTAAATAAACAACAGTCACCAGACAGATCGCGATCATGGCAAGCCAAGATCGGACTATCTAACAACTTAACTGATCATATCACACCATTACACACGAATTAATAAATTGTATATAATTATAATTATTTATTATATTGAAGTATTAGGTAAATGTACATGAGTTATAATGATTATTTTAGTTAATAATATGAATGAAATAATAAAAGATACCTATGTTCATAAACATGGATTTTTATTGATATTCATTACCCCAGCAGAACTTCCACCTTGGTTTTAAAATACAATTGGATACCTAGGTAATATAGGGTGTTTTTTTTAGAGGTATAGAACTTTAAGTTGGCAACACTGTTTTAACTGGCGGCCATTTTGTCAGCTGTCAAGTGATTTGTGTTTAGTTTGGTTTGGCATTTCAACATGAATAGACTGACGCCTGAACAACGCTTCCAAATTGTGCAAATTTATTTTGAAAATAATTGTTCTGTTCGAAATACGTATCGCGCACTACGTCCATTTTACGGTCAACATAATCGTCCATCAGAGCAATTAATTCGACTAACTATGGACCGTTTTCGCACCACGTTTACTCTAAATGATAATACGCATCTACAGAGACGTCGTACAGTGCGTACAGAAGAAGCCATTGCTGCTGTAGAGCGTAGCGTAGAGGAAGACCGGAATCAGTCTATCCGCCATCGTGCACAGGAATTCGATATGTGTCCATCCACTTTATGGAAGATTTTGCGGAAAGATCTTGGTTTGCGTGCTTACAAAATCCAACTCGTGCAAGAATTGAAGCCACGCGATCACCTAGCAAGGCGTAGATTCGGTGAATGGGCCCAAAACAAGATTGCCGTTGATCCCGATTTTCATAAGAGAATTTTGTTTAGCGATGAAGCTCACTTTTGGTTGAATGGCTACGTCAATAAACAAAACTGCCGTATTTGGAGTGAAGATAATCCTCAAGTGTATGTTGAGACACCGTTACATCCAGAAAAACTGACTGTTTGGTGTGCTTTATGGGCTGGTGGAATCATTGGTCCGTACTTCTTTAAAAACTATGCTGGCCAGAACGTTACAGCCAATGGTGACCGCTATAGAGCCATGATTACTGACTTTTTCGTTCCTCAATTGAACAACCATGATGTGCAGGAGCTGTGGTTTCAACAAGACGGCGCAACATGTCACACAGCTCGTGCCACAATTGATTTACTGAAGGAAACGTTTGGTAACCGCATAATTTCACGTTCCGGACCCGTGAATTGGCCTCCAAGATCGTGCGATTTAACGCCGCTAGACTATTTTCTGTGGGTATATGTGAAGTCGCTAGTCTACGCCGATAAGCCCGAAACGATCGACCACTTGGAGGACAACATTTGCCACGTTATTGCCGATATACGGCCACAAACGTTGGAAAAAGTTATTGAAAATTGGACCTCCAGATTGGATTACGTCCGAGCCAGTCGTGGCGGTCATATGCCAGAAATCATATTTAAATTATAATGCCAAAAGATTATCTTTTGAATAAAGTCAATTTAATGTCAATTTTAAAAATTCATCCTTGTTTTATTCCATTTCAAATTTCTATACCTCTAAAAAAACACCCTTTAGTTGCACATACGACTCCGCTCGCTTGAACTTTACAGTATTTACGGTTAACTCTTAGATTAACACATTATTTAAATATACTTTAATGGTGGGGTACCTAGTTCAATTGCGAGTAGCAGAACGGAAAATTTAGTGGTGATGTCAATCATCGACAAAAAAATACCAAATTTACGATATAAATTGAGCTCTCGATTATTAAAATTTTAAATATCTTACCTGTGGAATATAATCCCATGTTTTTGAAAATTCGAATAATATTCTCCATACTACAGAACATGGCAACATTTTAAAATAATATTGTATTAATATATTTTTGTTTTAAAAAATTGCAATATCGTAAGCTCGTATATGAAGTATGGACATGAAACATGAATTTTAGGGCGGGGCATTTGTGTATACCTACTTAATAAAGTTTTTATGAGTGAGAGCTGCCGTCTAATAGGTATGGTATATTGTTTTATCTGAGGTGGAATCTCGTACCTTTCCCGAAGCCTGAAACCGTAGATCCTGTTTGTATTTATTTTTATTCCTACCAATTTTTTTACAAAAAGTTGCTAAATACAAAGCCCAACTCAAGTGTTTACAAAGAAATACCAAATTATGTCAATTAACTCAGATTCATGAAAAGAATAAATGGTTTCAAGCGTTAGGAAAGATTCAGTCAGAGCAACGCGTATAACATTCTAGATGTGTGCATGTTATCGTAGTTGAAAAAAAAAAGTAGTTCCAAGTGATAGCTAGGGTTCCAAGAATCCTTACTGATAAAATAAAAGACGCTCTAGCAAATTAAATTCATAATTTTATTTGTATAATAAATAAAAATCAAGAAAACGCTCTTTTTGAGAATCTTCAGTATATTAAAAATACATCATACAAAAGATGTCAATACAAACTAAATCACTTGGTGCAAAGGCAAGCCTGTCTATCGGTCTGGGGTTGCCGAGCGGCGCGGGAGTGCGCGGCCGGCCACGGAGACCGATGGTAGCCTCATATTTACCTACACTTTATAACAAAACAAATTGAAACTAAACGATCCACAAAGATACAGACTGCGCTCCTCGTGGAATGTATCTTTGTATACATTTTAATATCGAAAAGTATATATGAATTTGATCATGATTATAAAATAATGTTAAATAGAGGTATATAAAAAGCGTATTACACTTCAAAAGTGGAAAAAAACGATAATTTTGGTTTATCAAATACAAATAAATAAAATATAATAAAATCGAATATCTAACTTAATGTGAAATAATTTACTACAATTTTACACCTAAAATGATTATAAATGTATTGCAACACAATAAGGAGCTTTGGAACCATTAAGTAATTCGGGGAAACAATAGTTGGATTTCTTTATCAGAGACAATACATTTAAAATTGTGATTTATCTTTGGTCTTGTGGTCATCCTGTGATCATAGTTCCATAACTCCTCGCCCCGTGTGATTATTTCATAAGTACTTACATAAGTTACAGATCTACTATGAAGCTGGTGCATCTTAAAAGCAAATAGAGAACGTTAACCAATTCGAAAACCTAAATATAACCGAATTTTAGTTACCTTTACCAAGTGACTTTTACTTTTAATAACAATGGAAATAACGGTCAATCACGTACTGTCTACGAGTATGTTGAAGTGGCGTATGAAGCGCTTTGTGTTGACTGCTCATTTTTATTAACAGTAAGAGGCAACTTTGTAACTTATTGACTAAAATACCACCAATATATCTATAAGAGACAGACGCGATACAAACGAGTAATATATTTGCTAAAAAAATCACAGCTTACAAGCAAACGTGAAGGTGTCGCATAATAATGACCTTTGCGTGCAAGGCGAAGAGTGATAACATCGATAACTACGCTATTACTCGCATACTATTTTCTTATCTGTTAATGTTTACCAAAAGTGTTTGATGCACTGCTAAATGTTTCAACATTTTAGCTACCAGATCCAAAAAATATTGATACTAGTTGAAGAGATTTTCATATTCTTATTGCGAATAAAAAAATCACTCACTAAAGTTGCATTGTGAATAGGGTACTTGACTGCTGCTCAAATTAATATCATTTATGAACTATTCGATGAGTAAAAAAGAAAATAATCCCATATTAATAAAATATTGACAATTTATTATAAAATTAGTTAAAAAGCTAAGATTACTTCGGGTAAAAAGGTAGTGGAGCGCTGTGTCTATCACTGATGCGTGAACTACAGAAGAACACTTCTACATTGTGAACCGTCACTTCAAGTTCATCTCAATTATTTTTTAACATATTATGATTTCCAGTATTTTAAGTTATTTAATTATATATATGATGATTTGATAGTATAGCTGTCAGTTTTACATTGCGATCGTTTTGTAACTTGTGACTAGAGCTCCTATATCATAACAATAAATATTTTAATTTTTCGAGGTATTTTACAATTGATTTCACAGATTGATTTCTAGTATTTTAGTATATTAATTATATATTTTTACCCATGACGAAACGGAGATTTTTTAGTTTGTTGTAAGAGAATGTGTTTGTTTCAACAGTATATGTATTTGTGGTTAGATAATGTGTATGTCTCCAACAGTCAAGTGCCCTACCGTGTGCCCTTCTGGCGTCCATCCCATGCCTGGCAGCCGTGAACTTGCTCGTTGCAGCAAGTCGCGCAGGCACCGCGCCGCCGCCCGCCCAGAGCCCATCCCGTCCGCGTTGTCACCGTTATTATCCGCCCCGCCTCGTCCGCACACTATGTTGGGGCCACACTAACGCACCACGTCATGTTTACGTCGCGTTAATTTTAATGTGATATTTTAGCGTTAGCTCCAACTCCTAACGACCGCACGGCTCGTACGCGGCGCGGTGCGTCAAGTACGTAAGTTGAAATTTGTATGACGTTGCAAATATAGCGAGACGGTCGACGGACACGTGTGGGGCATCCCCGCACGCGTCGCGGCGGCCACTAGCACGTTTTACAAATTTAAACCATATATGTTATAAATAAAGTTCACTATTAAAATATACAACGTATTTGACGCAATGGATGGCTATCGTAATGTGGAGTTAGTGGGAAAGAGACCTGACGCCAGACGATAACTCAAAAAATGTTCGTGGAGCTACCAGGTGACGTGATAGCTAAACACGCAATATTGTAGTTATCTAACGCGCATCGTACGTGAGACGTCAGTATAGCCCCACCAATATAGTACTTCGTTTCGTTAACTAATTAAATGCTCGCATGACGGCATAACAACGCTTATCACAATATATAAAAATATATGTTAAAGAAGCTTCAACTACACCTACACATTGAATATGCACAATGGTATGCATTTGCCACCACACGTGGAATATGAAGACGATACGACTGACCGTAATATTTTTTTTCTATTTTTTTCTTATCAATATTTTATTTGTGCGGTAGCACATGCAATCTGCAAACAATTTACAGCATATTCTTATAGATAAGTGACATATTGCATCTCTGAAACCTCCTATGTACCCAAAGGGAGAAAAGCTGATGCATTATACCCACAATTGATTTCATTCGTATCATGGTAACTGGCTCGGTATTTCTTTGTACTGAGGAATATTTATACTTCCATGCACCGCATTTCTTCCCATGGGATAATAATAACTATATTTTAAGACTTTTAGCACGAAATGCACGTAAGCATCGAAGTTTGAGAAACTAAATTTAATACTTTTGTCATTTCATAAAAATATTTTTTTTTTTTACGTTTCAATTTATTATAATATAGCAATATGGAGACCATCGACGCTTCGGGGTCTGTCCTTATCGTAATACTTTAACACGGGTACACTAATGTCGAATTTAAATAAAACTTGTCCTATATAATTAGCGGAAAGCTATTGTCGTACTAGAGTGCACTTACTGACTTTACGATAAGATAGCTCGAAAGATTAAGCCTAAGAGGACTACGATATTTTCTTTAACTGTTTCAGCTTATATTAGGCTTTCGTAGACACAGAGTAAGTAGTACAGTGGATATATTTGTTAGAAAAGGATTTTCTCCGCGTGTTAGCTGTATTCATGGTTTCATTTAAATTCTCTATTATGTTGCTATCTCTTCAACTTTCATCTGAAACAAAAATAAATATTCATGTAACACCACACTCAATGACTTATTGAGTTCTCTTTCTTGCGGGTTTAGAGACCCACACAAAAACGAAGAAAACAATCCATTTTAGTTGAAGTGACCGATTCGATAAAAGACATATTAATAAAATGGCTAACTCGCGTAAGGGCAAACTTTGAAATGTGGTAGAATGTGTAGTTATATAGTAAATGTATAGTGGTAGGACAGCATGTGGTAGGGTACATGTGTAATGATAGATTAAGAGTGTAGTGGTAGTCATAAATGTGCACTGGTACAGTAAATAAGTAGTACTTGTATCAGCCTATAATGTCCCACTGCAGGGCACAGGCCTCCCCTAGTAAATTTCGGGCCGTAATCTACCATGCGGGCCCAGAGGGGATTGGTGGATTACATACTCCAGATTTTTTTTTTATTTCTGGAGCATGTGGGTATGTTCACGACGCAACCGAGCAAGTGACAATTTTTGAAAAATCTGTACATATAAACTTAGTGGTACGGGCCGAGGATTTGAACTCACGATCACATGAATGTAAGTCGCGTCGTATAGATACCCTATCATTATTATTACCATTCTTATGTATGATGTAAAACACCTGTATGCTAAACCAAACCAAGGCTCTTTATTTCATCCTCATGCAGGTCGTTCCATATTACATAATAAAATTTAGAGATACCTACATATTAAGCAATATCAATAAATATTAATTTACACAACAATGTAGTAGTCGTCTAAATGTGTAGTGGTACAGTAAGCGTGTAGTGGTAAGGTAAATGTGTAGTGGTACAGTAAGCGTATAGTGGTAAGGTAAATGTGTAGTAGTACAGTAAGCGTGTAGTGGTAAGGTAAATGTGTAGTGGTACAGTAAGCGTGTAGTGGTAAGGTAAATGTGTAGTGGTACAGTAAGCGTATAGTGGTAAGGTAAATGTGTAGTAGTACAGTAAGCGTGTAGTGGTAAGGTAAATGTGCAGTGGCACAGTAAATGGCACGTACCCCGTCCGCCAACGATGATGGACTTGCGCTTGATGTCCTGCGCGGGCGCGGGCCGCACCACGCCACCCGCGCCGCCGCCCACCAGGTGACCGCCGCCAGCGCGGATTGGTTTCGCTGCAACGTACAACGCACAATCAATATTCATCAACTATTAATGGTGATGGCCCAATTTTTCTAACATACTGATTTGTGTATTTTTATATCGAGTAGGCCAATATAGTTTGAACAATGAAGTGGTAGTGTTAGAAAGATGATAATTGCAGTTATAACATTTTAAAGACTTCATTTATTAAAAGTAGCGTGACGACACAGTAACGGATGCATGGATAGACTTGTCACTGGTCTTCATATACTCTACAATCACACATGTATAAATTTTAGGTAAATTAGTGGAATTTGCCCGTACAAATTGAGCAGCAACATTCATTGTGCAATTTCGAATGCAATATTGTCGTAAATAACCACGCTTTCACGTAAAAATTCACGCTCAGAAAGACGTCATTAGTAGTCTTTTGTCCAAAAAAAAACTCGTACGATATGTTATACATGTCTAATTCTTACGAAAAATTATTAAATAAAATTAACCATTAAAAAATTTGGCTCCTCCCCATTAGTGCGTTATACTGTATGAAATTATATGTTATACTTTGGGCAGAGTGGTGTGGGCTGGCTTTATTGGAATAGCTCCACCTCTTTTCTTAAGTGGTGAGTTGAGTAAGGGTTATTACAGCGACGACCAAAAGCCCTAGGAACTACACCACCTCTACAAGAATAAACTCACCAACCCGTTTGGGCAGTGTGTCGTTTTAAGACCATATATCCCACGTGCACAAGAGAATGTGCACGAGGTCTGTGTCTAAAGCGTACGATAAAAAGGCTGGTCACGGTGACTATATGAAAACTATGTGGTATAGATACGACATTATGTACTCGTCCTTCATTATCGGTCGCGGGGAATAATTAATCAAGTTAGTGTCGTGTTTTTATCACAAGCAAAATTATTATATTCATTACGGTTCAAGAAAAATACACTAAAAATTTCAAGTTACTTTCTACTGTTGTATTAGCGTTCTCCTGATATTGAAAAGAAAATGTTCTATAAATGTTATATATTTGGTTAGTTAATAATTACGAGTTGTCCTTTGTCCACGTACCAATTTGTGCCTGTGGGCCCCTCCTGGCGAGATTCTTGGCGCGCACCGCCTCCTTGATGCGGTCCACCTCGAACTGGTACCTCTTGCGGTCGCGCATTGCGCCCTCCTTCGCCTCCTGATGACACAGAACAAAATGTATCATTCGACATGTAACTTGATGTAGTAGAATCGTTGAGTACAAAAAATACTAACAATAAGTAAAAATAATTATTTCTACTATAGCCTAATATCAGCAAAGTAGGCATTCTGATTTTTTGCGTCAAGATTTGATGTTAAACAATGCTATTTTCTCAACTTTGAGGCTAAAAATGCATAGC
Source organism: Sesia bembeciformis (assembly GCA_943735995.1). Taxonomy (NCBI): domain Eukaryota; kingdom Metazoa; phylum Arthropoda; class Insecta; order Lepidoptera; family Sesiidae; genus Sesia; species Sesia bembeciformis. Next base: position 10,588,462 of record OX031028.1, read on the forward strand.
AAATAAACGCCCGTATTTTATGAAATCATGTAATAATGAGATATTTATATGTGAAGGAACACTATGCGGTATTTTTCCACTGAAGATTTTAAAAATTCTACTGGGTTTACAATATTTATAGAGACTGAAACTGCGACGTAATTTTGTAATTAATTTAATCTATAAGACGGTGCACTATTCCCGTATTAATTATGAGGTCGCATGATTTGCGGATTTTGTTCGCAGCAGATGGAAAATGCAACACATATGTATTCTGTGGGGGGTAAACAGTACCTTGAGCGCGGTCTCGAGCGCCTTGACTCGCTCCATGGTGGCGCGTAGTCGCTTCTCTAGCTTGGGCAGCTCGCAGCGCAGGTCCGCGTTGTCGCGCACCAGCTGCTTGTGCACCTTCGTCAGCTGCTCCAGGTTGTTCTCCAGGAACGAGATCTTCTGTTTCTGAGCAAGCGAACCGCCTTCTTCTTCCGCGCCCTCTTCGCTGTTCGTAGACTTCTTTATCCTCGCCTTCAACAAATATTTGTTATGGATTAAAGTTGATTTACAGTTAAATTGAGGAACTTAATTGTGGGTTGTGAAATGTTACACCTCGATTGCATCCGACTAGCCGAGTTACCTGCTCCCATAGAAGACTGTCTTAAAAAGCATCATGTTTCAGAAGTGAAATGACATTGCCAGAGTCCATTTTGTTTCCCTTCTCATACTATCCTATATAATATATCTCGTCCTTCTCAAGTCTGCTTCGTAAATCCCTTAAAAGTAACGCATGGCAGATATATCAACACGTTTTTTTTTAAATTACTGTGGGCATGTGTCGCTTCACATGGGACGAAAGTGACCTTTTGCCATCGAACGAATTGTCTGCTTCTTTATCGCCTTTTTTCCATACATTTTCAACAGATATATTAAGTAAATATTGTGCTTAGTGCTCACCTGCAGGTCCTGTACGAACAATTTGCGCAGGTTGTGTAGCGTCTGCAGCTCCTTGGCGACCGTATCCTCCAGCCCCTTGAGGTCTGCGCGCGCCTGCTCACGCCGCTCCACGCTTTGACTACACAAACAACGTACGATTAGTCACCCGACACAAGACACCAAATTGACCTAAACAATCTTTTCTCAACCTCAACAGAGACCCCCATACTAATAACTAGGTCTTAAGAATTATATTTTTCACCATTTAACATTTGCTTATAAATCACTTAACTAATAAAAGGATTTTTCTCTAAACAAGCGTTTAATTTTTCCTGACTAACTGTGAACCCCGTGCGAATGATCGCGACCCCCGGGTTGAGAAACAATGATCTAAACACTAGTTAATTCGAATTACCTGCACACAATGAGGTTGTCATATCTTCAGCACGCACCCCATAAATATACATCACCGCCCCGTGACAGGCCCGGATTTACAGAAAATGCCTACTCCCGGCAGAATGAATATGAATGGGATACGTGCGGAATAAAATGACAACTCAAAATTAAAAAGCGGCAGGCGCACAAGACTTCTGCTACATCTACATTTTACGTACAACCACTACACCAAGTGTTCGATATAATTAATTTATAAGTTACTTCACGTGTTACGTCATATCAAACAAATGCTAACTGGACTTGGAAATTAAAATAAAAAGACAAAATCTTAATCAGAAACGAGAAACAAATTGAATGCACCTAGATTAACGATTACACCAGATCACGATCCTCCATTTCCACTTTAAATATGTTATTCTGGGAGTAAGTGGAAAAGACGAACGCTCAAGAATGAAAATCGACAGAGTATCAATTAGAGTAATCAAATAGCGAACTACGTGCAAATAAACATGTACTAGAGGCCCGAAACATAAAAGTATATTTGCACGAGCTCTACGGTGATCAGCGGACGGAGGTAACAATCACTCTCCGGCATTGGAGTGCATACACTAGGAGGGAGGTGGGCGCGGGGGTGCGGCGCTAGTGTAAATAGCATCACTGCAACTAGCGATGCAGCCTGCAGTGATGCAGTCAGGGGTTGAGACAAGAGTGAAATGATAACATGCACTATACTAAGGAAATATTATCAGGGTGACTGAGAGCTCGACTTTTATGGAGTAGGCGACATTAGCAACAAAAAGTCATTACGCATTAAGTCATAAAATGATTTTTAAGTAAAATGCCTTTTTTACTTAGACACGAGGCTGACATTATTTCTTCACATTTGGAATTCTCCATATTCAAGACACTAGAAAACATTTACCACTCAGTTACTGTATTCTCAAAAGGGATCATTTTTAAGATATAATAACTTTTGCTGCTAATGATCGCTGCTACCACCCCCCTGAAAAAATAGGTCGTGCTACTAGTCACATGTATACATACTTTCTGTAATATATAATAGCGTCATATATAAATAAATAAATGCAATCAATGGAATGAATTGTAATATCATGTTCCCTGATAATCGTAATAACACGTCTTATATACCACTCAGTGTAAACATTACTTTCCCAAGCTACAAAGCTCCCTAAATAGTTCCATTTGTTCCATTCGTAATTAATATGTATTTTGTAAGCAAATTGTAATTAACAAATTACCCTCAAAAAATTCAACAACTTATGGTCGACATATTAAATAGAAAAATATTTTAATAAAAATATTTGCAACAACTCTCTATACAAACATTGAGATTATTTACAGCTATATTATTTACATACGATTATAACGTCTACTATTTTTTTTTTAGCAGATTTAAATATTTTGTGCTAATTTTCTGAATATATATACGCGTAACATCAACACCAAAATTTAGAGCCGTACATACGTACGATAGTATATATTTTTTTTAAACTATTTTGCTGCCAGTTCGAAAATTACCTATATAAGAACAGGGCAGTGTTTTGTAACACAACTTAAATGAACCGTTAATAATTAAAATACGTAGGCTATTTATCTAACCAAAAATTAATTATCGTTATTACAAGTTGTAAACGAACCTTTCCCGAAACCCAAAATCATTCATTGGATCAGTCCTTTTTGCAAATATTCAACTTTGTATTCAAAGTTTGTACCAAATTGCTAAATACAATGACCGAAATACAGAGTAAGAACAATTACCTCGGAGTTATTAGTAGAAACCATGGTTTCGGGCTTCATGAAAAGTTCAGTCAAACCCTTTATATACGAGTAGATAGAATATAATACTATTTAAATGCAACATATGTTTATTTTTTAAAACGACATTCATGCTGTTTTATTCACAACCACAACATCAAGCATGCCAACATTCCCACCGTATAATGATTATACATAAATAATAATAATATATATACTATAAATAAAGTCCCTTAAAATATTCTTTGGAAATATTTCCGACTAGTATCACCCAATGAAAGTGATAAATGCATAAAAAATACAAGAAATCATCTTCAAAACATCAACTATGCTAGCGATATTGATATAATTCGCATTACTGGCTCATATAAATTTACTAACATTTTATTATTAAGATTATTGCCACTGGATACACAAACAGGATGTAAATGATCAATACCCGAAGCATGAAACATTGGATTCCATTCAAGATTCTGAAATAATTGACATGAAAATTTTAGTCTGTACCAACCAAGCGTTTGCACAAATACAAACTCCTTTGCATCTCATTAACAACTTATACAGTAAGCGGTCTGACAGCGCTAACTGCATATATAGCGTTAGAGAACTAACGTATTCAGTTAGAACAACGAATATGAACTTCTAGTCACAGTAATAACTCGTGCATGAACACATAAAAAGGTTTGTAATTGTGGGAATGCTCAATTGTTGAATCATATTTTTCCAAAAAGAAAATATATTTTATGTCAATTAACTCAGTATAATGAGCAGATTCCATGGCGTTACACTTCTGAGTTCGATCAGTTGCACCCTCTACGTGTGGGTAACTGTGGTAGTTACTCGTGTGGGTAACTCTATGCATCTCCATACACATTTAAGTGTTATATGTATGTTATGTTGTAGATGATTTCTCAAAGGCACTGCGATGACTATTGTCCGTCTACAGACATCCATGCGTATCAAAGGCGAAGCTTAAACTAAAACGATAATTTGTGGGTAGCGATGAGTGAGGAGGATCATGGTGACAGATATAAGCAGGTGTAACTGCAAGGGGTGGATATTGCAGGTGTGACGGGTAGTTTTGGGGATTGCCGGGAGCGACTTTTCCTCTTCCGCTGATTTTTCCACTCCGAAGTCTATTAATCTTTCTTTTTTGGGGGATATAATGTAGTCCCGGAAGTGTTGGTCTGTGAGGAGCGTGTGTTGGTTGGCGAGCTCCTTGCGTGCCTTATCGATGTTCTTTTGGGGTGATCGCGACACTAACATGAGCTCCTTGAGTTTGGCCGACTTGTCCGCTTCTTCGCGCTTCAACTTCTCGTAGTCGTCCTGCAGCTGCTGCCGCGCCAGAGTCAACTCCTGGTACGAACTGCAACAAGAAAATAATCAATAGAACAGGTTCACAGTTCAATGAAACACGAACCAAATTTAACATATGAATGTTGTCTACATCTTGGCAAATTTAGTATTTATTAAGGTTGGCAATTTAAGGTAGACATGTTATTCATTCATTCAGTAATTCTGGACTGATGTTGGCGTGTATCGCGGATGGCCATAGGCGAACAGGTGAACTGTGCACTCGTCTGTCACGTATTTACCTATTAAAAGAAATATAGCAGCTACAATTTGTGTGGTATATTGCCCAGTTGTGAGCGGATACAAGCCATCAACAGGAATTAAAAACGTGAAGATCGTGGATATATTCCTTGATCTCCTGGTGTTGTCGTTGCACGGCTGCTTGTTTGTCTCACAGTGTGGACACTTGCGTGGCGTGTGTTAAACTGGTACAATGTGCTAATGGCGCTGTTGCCATATAAGTAAAACAACATTGAGCACGTACTCCTTGAGCTCCTGGTGGTGCCGCTGGACGGCGGCGAGCTCGTCGCGCAGCGCGGACAGCTGCGTAGCGTGCGCGCCGCGTAGCTGCTCCAGCTGCGCCTCGAGCGCGCCGCGCACCTGCGAGTCCGCGCGCTGCTCCGCTGCCGCCAGTTGCACGCGCTCTGCCGCCTAAACATAACCACACAACAATATACTATTTTTTATTAAAATACAACTATACTCCGATTTTTTAAGAATACACAAATCGTAATTAATCTTGATCTGATCTCAGCCTTTTTAATGTTCCATTGCAGTGTACAGGTAGGGCCGGCTTTAGGATTTGTGGGCGTTTTTTTTTTTAAAAAAACTTTTAAAAAAAGAAAAAGATACGAGTATCGATTACGATACAATAAACACATGGCGCGGAAGGCTGGAGGGGCCCGGTGCACAGAGGGTGCCTTGAGAATATTTTTAATGATCCATTATTTATAATTTTTTCCAAAGAATTAGATTTTTATTTTTTTTGGACACATGACTAGGAGATTATAGTGAAAATGTGAAATATCACCTATATTTCACATTTTCACTATAATCTCCTAGTCATGAACGGTGTGAAACGGCTGTATGGCTGCAGATATGAATCGACCCTAAATCACTGTGATTTCAGATCAAAGTGTCGTGTGGGACTTTTTGGCGGGAACTCGAGAAGGAATGTCTAAATTCTTGTGGCCCTAATGGTCTTTCAAGAGTCACTGGACATGTATGGTTTAGGGCGAGCGCAGATGCTCAGCCAGGAGCAGTGTGTGCGGCAACGAGCCTAAGGGCTCCCTCGCCTGGTAGACCGGCGGAAGAAATGGACGTCGGCTTAGGGGCGTTGCTTTGGGAGGATAGCGCGGGATGGCCAGTCGGTGACTGAAGGCCGATGTGTTCACGGTGTAGAGGTGAACATGCTCGTCTCCGCCGGCGGGCCGACGGTGTATGTGTGTAGCCTGTGACTGTAGTGTCTGAACTGCATTTGCAGCAGTAATTGGGTCCTCTAACATGTGCCGAGGACGACGACGGCAACGGGGATGGTCATTCCTATCGGAGACATAGATTAGACTGGCAACTACTAGGGGGTTGGGATGGTGATGGACTGTCGTAGTAGTGTGGGACGGAGTCTTTCACGTATTTGACGATGGAGGGAAGTTCAAAGTCCTTGTGGTCGACATTGCGTGAGTACCATGGGGTAACCACGGGTTTACGCACAAATCTATTTTAGAGCTGAGTCGCCTTCTGTACTCATTAAACCGACACAAGAAAAGTTGACACTGGCAGAATATGCTAATGGCACCATTGCTATATATGCAAAAAAAGTGTTCACCTGTAGACGGGCGCACTCCTCGCGCAATGCGTCAGCCGCCTCCTCGAGCTGCCTCTTCTTATTCTCCGCCTCACGCATGGACTCGGCGAGCGACGCGCACCGCGCCTCGTGCTGTGAGATCAGCAGCCGGCACTCGCCCAGGGACCGCTCGTATTCCTCGATCTGAAACAAAAAAATTAAAATTAAAATACTTCGTCGTACACTCTTTGGGCTTGTTGTAATGCCCGGCTTTAGGATAGCACCATCTCGTCTCTTCGGGTGGGTGTCGTAAAATACGACTCAGGGATAACAAAGCCGCCACCACAAGCACTGAGTAACTACACCACCTCCAAAAAAGTGAACTCTTGCTTCTTGGCCAGCATGTCCTTTTAAGGTCATATATCCCTCATGCAAAAGACAATGTGCATGGGGAGGACCATATGCAGCAGTGGACGATAAAATGCCTGGTTACAATTATTGTTACAACTTTTACTTTCGTAACTGCTTACATTTTGACAAGTGAGTAATCAGAGAACACTGCAATAGTATAAAATAAATAATGCTTTACTTTTGTTGCCATGATAGCAACAGTAAGAGATGTTTCCATTTTTGACAGGCATCCTTTTCAATATAGAAGGTAAATGCACCATCCATTACCACATGGACGTGCCAACATTTGTCATCCTTGACTGATATCAACATGTATCGTGAATATTCATGGATGAGAGTATCTGCTTATTACCAGATAGTCGGTCTGCTTGTCTGCCACTTTACAAGCAAAAAAATGAGAATGAATAATTGATGAGTTATTAAAAGGAACATATTATGACGATTTATATCTGATCATATTTATGTATTTTAATTAGGAACATCGTAAGTTAAACAGTAAAACTGAACAGATTTATATACGAACTTCCTGTTCCTTAAAAAAATAAAACATTGAAACAAAATTTACTAGTATGTTATCTAATTACTAGTAAAAATTCATCTGATTTTTTTAATTTGGGAAACGATAGCCCGAAAAAATATCCTATTACTTAATCAAGTAGTTCTTATTTTAAAGCAACAGAATTTATGTTTGCCTGATTAAAAAATATCATATAATTAAAATAATAATAATAGCGACAAAAGGACTCACCTTCTGGTTAGCATCGATATTGGCAGTCTCCAAGGAATGGCAGCGCTGCACAATGTTCTTGACCTCGCTCTTCATCTTGCTAATGTGCAGACGTGCGACAGTGAACTCTTCCTCGAGCTTCCCGACCGTGTCCACATTGAGCTTGAAGTCGAGCTCGGAGCCCCCGACAGCGGCGCCGATCTCGGCAAGATCCCGAAGGAGATTGGAGAGGAGTTCCGCGATGCGTTTGCGTTGGTGAGCGGACATGTCGCGGAGTTGTTGTAATTCCGCTGTGGCACTCGCCAGGGCGTTCTAAACAAATATGGCATCATCGATATCAGGCTATAAGAGGGCTGCTGAAACAGTCGATGGCGAAAACAGTTCTACATTACTAACAATGTACATTACATTCAATTAAAAATAATAATTTATCGCCCTCGAGTTCCATCTGACACCCAACACCCACAAAGGCTACCAATAATTTATCTACTTTTATATTTATTATTTCACACAACCATCTAATTTTTTTACTAATTCACCAGATTTTGAACCTACTTATAGGTGTAATAGCAGTTCATAGTATTTGTATAATTCGTATGTGCAACAAATGCCCATTAAAGTTTTCCTGCGGGCGATAATTCATAACATAGCACCCATGTAAACGTGAATCAAAACCAACTGTCAAATAGTAAACATTTATCATCTAGTCAGAGGTCTGCAGATCCATAAACATATGTATTACAAAGTGATTTATGGTGTTTTGTAAACATGTGCATTACAAAGTAAAGTGTAATCTAGCAAAGACAAATCTGGCACACTAGAGTATTTTTCATTCTGCTTCAAATTTAAAACGGTGCCTCTTGTATTACGTCTCGGCCTGTTGCCTACGATCTTTAATACTTCGTTATTATCTGCCTATAAACTGTTATGATGCCTTATTCTACTCTTAAAATAATGATAGGCGCGCACAATACCTGTTTAGCCTGCAGGTCCTCAGAAAGCTGATCGCACTCGCGGCTCTTGCTGTCCACCTCCTGCGACTTCTGGTCGTAGTTGACGGCCAACTCCTCCAGAGCTTGCAGCACTTCCTTCACTTCCTCCTTTGCGGCTTCGTTCTCCTGCTGGATGCGGTTCATATCACCCTGTAGGGCTTCGTAGTCGCGTCTACACACAAAAATGTATAAATAAAAATACTAGTTTTTTTTGGTGCAATCATATTTTCTTAAACAAGATTGGTTCTTTACTTCTAAAATAGTACAGTAATACTTATTTTAGAAGCATGAACAAGGTTATTAAGGACTACAATTTTTACTCTAAACTATTTAGCAGGGATTTCTTTTTTATAGAAGATGGCAGACAAGCAAGATAATTAACCTGATGGTAAATGAATACCGCCAATATTAGAATTGGCATACACCCTAAGCTAAACCTTTGAATGAGAAATAGGAGGTATAACTGAATGGAAGAATTTGAATACACCTTTATAGGCAATATGTAGGTTTTATAAGATCATAAACAAATACAAGGCGGGCGCGAGAGCAGACGAGGGCTCGATAGATTGAAATCTACATGGTGTTGTTTGCCATATGAGTCACATTGTATTTACATATCGGCCTTTGGTTAAACACTGCTATTTTTCACCATATCATGAACAGTATTCGCCACACGAACGTTCACACAAATACCAACACCTTTGCAGCTTATTATCAACTTATTCAATAAGCGGTTATGTAGTGTCAACTGTAAACATAAGGTTATGAAACAAATCTATTCATTTAGTTAGAGCAACGAATATGAATTATAAAATCACTGCAAGAACTCATTTGCAAACACTTGGTTGACCAATGCTTTAAATACGTAGCCTGCTAAGAACTGCACGGCCAAAATTTTTACATGACACAAAACCCACAGTAGCTCTTGTGTTTAATTTCTTTGGTGTGCCATTAGAGCCTAAAATTTCAAATATTATTAAACAGTAGACTTGATATGACAAAGGCATTAAATCTTTGAGATACATTTTGAAACAAAGTGTCCGAGTTATCAATTAGTAACTAGTGTTTGTAGCGACCTGGTGCAAGCAATGAGCTCCTCCTGTTCCATCATCTGGTCCTTGAGCTTCTCGACAAGCTGTGACTGCTGATTGATCTCCTCGTCCTTGTCGTCCAGCTGTTGGTACAGTGCCTCCAGTTTGCCCTGCATAGTCGCGTCCTCCACCGCGCTCGACACAGCTACTGGCACCGGCTGGAAAAATATATTTTTTTTATTATAGAAAGATGGTCATCTGTCATCTAACAGACATCTGTGATACATGCTAATATCAGTCAAATAATGACAACAATCAAATAAGACAATCTAACTTCAATCAAAATAAGATAAGGTACAAAGTGAGACTTACAGGCACCGGCGGTTTCTCCTCGATGAATGAGGTAACCGGCGTGACAGCTTCGATCTCTTGCAGGTTGACTTGCTCCTCCAGCCGGACGGTCTCGCCGGAGCGCCAGCGGCTCAGTTCCGCCTCTAATTTCTCCACCTGGACAACAATGTTGTGGTACAAACAACACAGTAGAGAGAGAGTAAAACTGAAACTGGAAAGCATAATAACTAGAGATGCAACGGACAGTGATTTGGCCGGATAGGCGGTATTTCGGTCACCGAATATATGACAACTAATAGTCAGTCTAACTGACTATTATTTGAAAACAGTTTGAATTGATTGAAAAGATGATCCTTATTATGCTTGGTGGTCAGCTAATGCCAAACAATACGTGGTTGCCAAGGCATTTTCTTAGAAAAAAATGTCAAGATTTTTTTCTGAGACGCATCGTTTACGAAATTAAACTTAATTATTTACTACCTATAACTGCTGAAAAGCTTGTCTTCATTACCATAATTTGACTTTAGTTAATTTCGAGTACTAATTCAAAATCTGTGTAAAAGATATTTCGTTAAAATTTTAAGTTTTACTTTGAGTAGTAAGTGCTAGTAGCTATGTAACTTTTTGTAAAACTAAGTTTATGTTAACATTTAAGTAATGGCATTTTTTTTATTTAAGTATCTGGCCATAGCCTGGTACTAGACCATTATTTATCTATTTAAACGGGTCTTAACGCGAAACTTAACTAGACCACTATACGGCCGCATAGCGTATAGCAAAAAATTGGGTGAATAGAACGGATACGAAATATCGTTGCATCTCTAAGAATAATAACTGTTTGCATAAGCAGAAGCGCACACGCACTCTTGGCGTGCCGGGGTACGGGACTGTGTCAACATTTTGCAGGGCAGCAGTAGGTATGGTATACGTTGTTAATGATTTACATTTGATGATTGTTTGTCTGTTTTTTAATTGTACGGGAGTCTTGAGAAGGTGAATTGGTGGGCAACACTGTAGATCCTACTCAGGTAATAAATAAATAAAAATAGACAAGTACGTTACCTACACAGTCATGGAATACACTTATTATTTAGGCCTTAAACACATACAAGTACAATATATACAAGCACACGTACCTTGCCCTTCAGCCTAGCCACCTTCTCCTTTTCTCTCTCATAACGACGCTTCCACTCCTCAGCAGTGAGCTCTTCATTGACACAGACCACATTCTTAACAGTCTTCGCTCTAAAATAAAATGAATACATATTTTTTTAAAATACTTAAAACTAAAGCATATTACAAAGAAATTTATATTTAACTATGATCATTTTTATCATAATAATTTAACAAAGCGAAAAAGGACATTTTTGGACTTCTTTAAATTAATTCATTAGATTCTATAACTTCAAATACTTCCTCTCGACTAGACACAAATCACTCAGTAGCGGCGCCCTTCACGCATGGAACTTTGATTTTGTCTTCAAAACTTTTCTATAATTTTATACCCACAAGTAACCCACAAATGTTTAGTAAAAGGTCTAAATTATAATTATGGAAATTATGGGATTGTCTCTTTATTTGGCAACCGTGTATGACCCGTATTGCAACAATAAAATTTACATAAATTTATTTAAAAAAAAATTGGACCTATATCTTTAAATTCTTTCTCAAAACGTTGTTTTTTTAACTACAATATATATATTTTTTTCCCCAGAACAATCCCTATTTAACTCATTTTTTTTTCAAATTACCAGGTTTTATCTCTAGTTTCATAATCTGGTCTTAACTACTCCTCTTGTGTCTCTTCTTTGCTTGGAAACTCACACTGCCCAAAAAATTTATTTAAGAAACACTAAATTATAGAAAAAAATCATATAAATTATAGGAAAGTATAAACATATTTTTATTTATATAGTCATGACTGCCATGTGATGCTTAAAGAATACACGACTCAGCATAAATGCCGTAGCGGAAGGGTTTTGGATTTTTCATTCCATAGCAGACTCAACTGACTCATATTAACATCATTCACTAGTATATTAAATTCTTATTACAACAATATAGTTACAGTACATATAGTTACAGGTACATGCTCATTACCATTAGTCTAAAGTGTCAAGTGGTTTTTACCTTTTACCAAAGTCAAGGGTACTCTTGGTTTCACTTTCATTGAATGATGCAGGTGAACAGCAGATCACAATAGTCGTTCTGGCATTTCCACCAAGTGATTCTTGTAAGATACGAGTTAACTTGGAATCTCTGTAGGGAATGTGCGATTTGTTACCATCTGCTAATGCAGAAATAACATTACCCAAGGCTGACAATGATTTATTAATGTTTTTGGCCTCATCCAGCACAGTACCTTCAGCACCAGTTTTAGATACCTGTAATATTACAATTATTTTATCTTTATTTATCATCAACAACAATATTTCAATATACAGTCATCATAGTATTTAATTGTTGAAACACCATTGTTTATTCTTAATTTGGGCGTATTAAAAAAGCATATTCGATGATGTCACAGAGCAAAAAAAATCAGTTGTATGTATCAAACATCTCAGTATTATAACATGGCAACCAAACAATAAGAATGTGGGGCAATATATAGTACCTTTTCTGAACCAGCCAAGTCCACAAGATACAACTTTCCTGACAATTTCTTCTGATTTTCTAAGTTCTCTTGTTTTACATTTATGAGGAAGACCGAGTGAGATCTAGATGAGTGTTCATTCATGTCTGTAAGGATATTAATTATTTACTCATTTATTCAACATTTAGCGGATAACAAAGCAGATATTAAATAGTAGACTGTTGCAATACATCCAATATATACATAGTATCATGAGTGTTTTTAATATGATATGTTGTACATACTTGTCACAGCAATGTGTCTATTTGATTTGCCCTCTTCTATAACTTCAAATACTTCCTCTGGACTGGAGACAAATCGTTCAGTAGCACCTTTCACAAATGGAACTCTGTTTTTGTCTTCATGAACACTGAGATTCACTTTTGAAACTGAAATAAATAATGAAATATATAAGCAATCACATGTATCTAAACTTCATACTATTTTTAGTTAGTAAGATCAATTACCATCTAACAAGTCTCTGATTTTGTCCATGTAAATTTCAAAGTAAGACACCTTGATGTGAAACTCAAGGTTTTCTTCCATTGCATAGATATGGTTGAATATATCATTGACTATCCTTGGAATAATACCCTGTTTCCCTGGATCACCTGCAGTTTAAAGATTTTCATTTAGTAATATATTATTGTAAATTATATACATATTGCATTTTTGTGATTTCACAAACTTTTTATTTACATACCTATGACACCCTCCATGGTATGTGTTTTTCCAGAACTGGTTTGTCCATAGGCAAATATAGTGCCGTTATAACCAGCCAGAACATCTGACACAATGCTCTTGGCAGCCTCATTGTACACTTTTTCTTGAGTAGCATTTGGTTTGAATACTTTATCAAACAAATACACTTTACCCTACAACAAAAATACTCATGAATAATATCATTGATATCATTTTGAATATTTTAGGATACTGTAACTTCAGATTCCCCTTTGATTACAGGTAAAGCCTATATCTTATAGATGTACATATTATATTCATTAATGTTTGTATTACATAACTGTTAGCTTAAATTGCTCTGAACATTCCAAGTTAAAATATACATAATTTATGAATATAGGTTTTATAAAACCACCCACAAATAAGAAGATTACGACATGACACATATTTCAGGAAGGAATTAAAAATACAAGTTCCACTAAACATTTTGATTGTTGTGAATCAGACCAAAATATAGTCATGACATCATCACAGCACCACAAAACAGAAAATCTGGTATAAACAAATGGTGAAAATATATACCAACTAGCAACACCTGTGATTTGTGTGTGCACAGATGTTATGAGTGTGTGGCTGGCTTGATTGATTCCCATGGGAAATCTATAATGGATCTGCATAAATACCCTAGTACCTATATACCTGCATATAGTACCCTAAATGTTAAGCCCGCATTTGAACTATAACCACCATGTATAAACTTTTTCGCCGACCTAATATATGTAGGAAAGTCTGTATTTCTTTATATCCATTCTGTTCATAACAATTCTAATAATTTGCAATATGGACCCAACTTTTAATCTATTAGTCATATTTAGTAAGTACATTATTTATTATTGGAAAATAATTAGCATGAGCTAATTAATGAGCAGGAAAAAATACTGAACAGGCAGCAAGACAATGGCAGCAGCAGATTTAAAGGTGGGTTAGGTTTAGGTTCACTGGTGTCAATAAAGAAATAGGGAGTCACTCATCTACTAAAATTCTGAGTAATTTATAATTATTTATTTCCATTATTCATAAATAAGTTGTTTTGTTGATTTGCTGCCCATTTAAGTATAAGCCTTTATTATTCACCTGCTTTATTTCATCTTTTACTTTTTAGTTGTGGTAGGTAGGTTGTAAAATACTTCTAAGATCTTTAAAAATACTCTTGAGACTGAACTCCTTTATGAAATTAACTACTCAAAAGGAATTCAAATATTATGTTGTATGTAGCTTTGTCCTATGTAATTATTGTTTAGTACTTGTCCCCACCACCGAACCCCACATGTGGGGCCATGAGGAAATCCCAATTTTAATTCCTACTGACCCATATCTATCTTTCAGTTTTTCTTGAAAAGTTTGTAATTAAAAACAATGCATGGGAATCTTAATTTTAATATGCTTATAGATTTTTTTTAATTTTGTCTGTTCAATGACTAATGACAATATACTTCACATTATCAACATAACTTTATAATATAATTAGTATAAACAAAAAAAAACTCGCACTTTATTGAAGGATGGCATTCAAAAATAATAATTTTAATGTAATATTTCTAGGAAATACCCAACAGTAATTTCTTCATGGATTAATTAATTACATTTGTGTATTCAAAATGTATTTATCCTTTTCTAATTCCACTATTGATCTCTTATTTTGGTTCTGGCAATTTTGAAAATTGATAATGGTCATTCTTGTATAGATACATCATTTTCTAACATGGACAGTAATTTTTGAATAGTAATGTAATTTTTGTTTATGAGTTTGTTTATCTTTGAGTGCCATCCTTCAGTAAAGTTGTTGGTGCGATTATGTTCATTATAAATGCACCATTCTTTTATGTAGTCATCATATTTTAGCAGTTTTTTCCATGATACATAAAGGGTTTCAGTTTATCAATATGAGTACACCGCAACTGAATATAATCCCATCCATCTTTGTTTAGGTATTCAGGTAATAGTGGCAGAGCTGTACACAAATCAACAAAATGCTTATAAATTTTAGCTTTAAGACATTAAATATTCGCTTTTCTATAAATTGAATTTATAAAATGGTAATAACAGCCACATCAGGAAAAAAAATTTTCAATCTTTTGGTCAATATGACTTCAAAGTCACAATGAAATTTCATTGGTTGGCATTACAGAATATTTGTATTATGATGACAAATATTGCAAAATATGATTCTTCTTTTTTATTGGTCATTAGTGAGTATATTAAAGGAACTATATTAGTTGTTTCTGAAGAGCTCCTTAGATCACCATGAATAGTAAAAAGTTGTGAGAAAGGATGTGGTGTGCTTTTGAATGTAGCATCCCCAAAATATTCTTTTACATTTTTGTCTCTTAACACAATTGAAGCTTCTTTCGAACACAAGATTAGTATTCTAAATTTTACAGTGACATAATCTGCTAAAAGAAATGTTTTAAATTTATATGGAATTTCGAAACATCTTGTAGGCATTATCATAAAGTAGTTTATTTACTTGTAGGTCTACCTTTTTATTTGCATATATAGCTGTTTTTGCACTTTTAAAAAGGGGTATATTTGTAGATTTGTGGAGTTGATGATCATATAAAGGGTAATTGTTGAAAATTTGTTGAACTGGTTTGGCAGAGGAAGCAGCTATTATTTTTGTAGATGTGGCACAGTCAGTGTGTAGCCATTGTATGTACAGACTGCTGCTCTACCGTTTCTATTTGAATATTTGTGCTTTTCCGGTGTGTATTGATATAAATTGAGAACCTTTCATCCATAACAATATTAAATACAGCTTATGTTTACTTACTTGTACTGTAACCAAACCTCTATATTTGAATTTTTGTTTTCTGCTACAATGCCATCAGGGTGAATTTGAAAAGATGCAGTGTTTGAAGTATTTGTTCCCTTTTATATATCAAACCTTTGCCACCTCTCCTCTTAATTATGTTAAAATCCTTATGCACAGCCACCATAAGGGTTTTAAAGTATAATGTAAATTTAATTTATTTATATAATATAAATATAAAAAAATCAATTAAATGACATTGATAACAAATGCACTTTATATTACATTGATAGAGGAATTATAAGTAACTTAACAGATTTATTATTCAAAGTGGGCAGTAGTAAATACTACACTTCTAATACATATGGTTACTAGCAAATTGTGCGGACAAGAGATATTAAAAATCCTCATGGCCCCACACGTGGGGTTCCATTGTGGAGACATGAGTGCCAAAAGCTATGTACCACAGAAATGATAGACATCCCAATGCCATTAAATTAACACCACATAATGTACATAAATAAATAATATAAAAATAGTGCTATCTAGATATTGTAAATTCACAATTTTCTACCAATCTGTTCATTTCCAAAACAAGTATAATTTTATAAAATATAGATAAAGTTCATAAATGTAGTGTTCAAAATGTGATATGCAAGATTCAAATATAAGAAAAACGAAAAATAATGCAGAAAACACTAAACGTTATCAAAAGCTTTTTCAAACAAAAAATCAAATAAGCAAAAATATTTTAGGTATTCTCAGGTCAAGGTCGAGAAGGTATTTGTATTGATTTTCGACAAAACAAAGAAGGTTGTGCTTAATTATAATGAAATTGGTCAAGATTCTTCAAAAATTCGTGATTGTAATCATGATCATCGAAGCGTAATGGAAAAGAAAGGCCATTTCGTAGCAGGTGAACAACTCGTAATGTATTAGTCATCATGATCTAATTTAGGGCGATGATAGAGAAAAGCAGGAATAAATGTTGAAACATTTATAAACTCACCCCTATAGAAATGCAATTATCGTCCTGTCCTGAAGGGAATTTCACAATGAATTTTGAACCAGCTTTTTCTTCGGAATCATTCAGAGGCCGAAATCGGCACACGACTCTAATGCTATCTTCAGCAGCAATCTCACGATCAGCTGCCATGACTTACAACAAATAAGCTTACACTATACACCGGCTATTCAAAAATAAAACGTTTAGGGAACTTAAAACCGTGCATGAAGAAATACAAAGTTATAATTACTATAAGTCACTGGAAAATCTTCATGACAGTAATATCAAAATGTCGGCCATATTCTACAGTGGGAAAGGCCTGAAATCTTCAATTGGATGGTGAATCGACGTGTAACCAACATGATAAAAAAAATCGATTGAGTACCAACCTAAAGAAATTGTAATAAGGACCGGTTATACGATCAATATTTATTGAGATGTAAACTTTTTGCTATTAAAAGTAGTTTTAATAGTAGTCTATCAACAAGTACAAATTTCACTAGAAGTACTTATATACTAATATCACAAAAACATCGCGATAAATATCTACTAGTACTCTAGTCTAGTCCTATTAGGCCCATTTTAGTTGCGCAGTATCCATAATTTTAAGGCCAAAATCGGTTCCTAATTAACATTATTTATGTTTCAGACCAGTAGAGAATAAAATTCAGGATGGCTCCATTCGGGTGTTCGAGAGTGTATTGTATTATGAATGAATCTATAAATTTTATTTTTATAAACTTTTTTTAAATCTAGCCACAAAAAAGTAGCACCAGTTTGCAACACTGACTGCGAATACTTGAATGAAGTCATGAAGTGCGACTACAAGGGAGAGCGAGTGTGAGTAATCAAACTGATGGAAGTGTTGCTTTTGTGATTATTTTTATTTTCTAAATTACACTAAAAACTTAAAAGATGATCTAAATTGTGTTTTAGTCAAGAAAAATAAAGACTGGTGAGTTACTCATACGTTTACCATTTACGGAAAATGAGCAGGGATCAAACGCTGGGGCGACCTGAATTAATTTTAGCAGATAATTCCAAATAATAAGTAATAAATTTGTTTATAGTTATTATGGAAAACGTATCTTCATTTTATTCATATTATTTTTATATCTATGATCCATGTCAATTATATATTTTCGGTTATTACTCGGACCCAAGGAGTAAACATTCATGATCCCTTTTTGTTGATAATGTAATGACAGATATGCTATAATTATGCTTATTATTGTTTGTTTTGACGAAAAGAATTGTTATTCATGCTTATTAATGTGTTATTCAACACATAGGTTAGTCCATAGGTAACTTATTTAACCTATATACCTATTACATACCTGTTCATTTTTGTTATTATTCATGTTATATTTTGTCTTTGTTTCACTCTATGAAGCCTACTAAAGGTTCATATCTCTTTCGGGATAATAGTAGTAAAGAGTAAATATTGTAATTCTCAGGTTTGAAAACATTTTTATACTCATTGTAATGCACTTCAAGTTTAGTTCTCTCTTACAAACCAACATACAGTTTATAGATAATATTTGTATAAATTTATTACATCTACATTTATTTGAACACCAGAGTTAATGTTACTTATTGTAAAATAAATGAAATATACATAAATATACTATTTTACTAAATCAATCAAGAGAATACCTATTAGTCAAAATGCACAGAGGTGATTCTGTCATGTTAATTAATTGTTTATAAAACAATGATAATTTTTTGTCAGGTATAAAAAAAAATATCTAATAAAAGATTTGTCTAAAATGAAGATTTGTTTAATCTTACTAAGATTTTATCTAAGGTGATTCTCAGTCTATGAATTAGATCAAATCATGTTTTATAGGACCTTTGCAGTCTGCATAGAAGTTAATTTTAAATCGCTCCCTCGTAACTCGTAAGACAGAATGGTCTTTGAATCATCTAATTATCTGAACATAAATACTGCACAAATCTTTCATGTTGTTAGGGTTCAGAAAAAAACCAAAAAAGATAAAAACCATGTCTGTTTATCAATCAGTCTACTCATACATCAATCTATCTACCCACCAATCCCTGCATTCGGCTCTAACCTTTGTTCTACTTCAGTACAATTATATGACTAGGACTAGCAAGCCCTGGATACTATACTTTACTAATTCTTCACAATATATTGAGTATGCTAGTATGCTACAAAGTTTATCAGAAGTTCAGCAGGAGAAAATTATTGTTAACAAGTATACATCCCACCTGGTGGTAAGTGGATACTGTCACCCATGGACATCTGCAGTAGATACCAACATTAGTCCAGAATGATAAACCTTGGCACACCCCCAGATGTGCTGCCAACCTTTGTTGATGTAGGAATAGATTTTGAAGAAGGGTGAGAAAATAGAATGGAATGGGAATGGGCTGGGAATGGAATATCTCTCTCATTACCGTATGTGTTACGTATACCTTGAGGAATATGATAAAGTGTGAAATGCAGTACATTTCAAGGTAGTCTTCTTTGAGAGGGGAAACGAGGTCAGTAGTGTACCCAGCGGTTGTTGGATTGCAGCATGCAATTTACAGTGTGTTTGAATGCGATCTGGTGTGTCTCAACATCCATTTGTGTTTTGTTGTTAATATATCCTGTATCCTGAGCTTTACATATAGTATCAACGAACTTTATATTAATTAATTTTTTAATTTAATTGAATTGGAACCCCCAGCCGGTCCCTGCAAAGAAACAGGCCATAATACTGAAGGTGACATTCTGAAGTTAGCACAGAATTTCAGTCTCCACAAAAAGAGACTGTAAATTGCTGTGCCATATCGACACATGTTACAGACTTGTAACAAGGTGTTGATATGCAGAAGAAACAAAATTGGAGAGCCTTGCGGGGCACCACCATCATTAATCAGCACTAATTATATCAGCATTAATTGACATGCTACCTTGTCGGAAGAGCACTCTTACAGGCGGTTTAGAATCCCTCAGCAGTCGGAGAGATGTTGCGTCTCTCTGTGTGTTCTACCGCATGTACAATGGGGAATGCTCTGAAGAATTGTTCAATATAATTTCCACCTCGGGTTTCTATAACCGCACCTCCCGTCACAGAAGTGCGGTCCATACGCATTTCCTCGATACGGAGGTGTCGCGCACTGTTCGGTCCAAAAATTACTTTATACTGTGAACCCGTAGGCTGTGGAACGAACTGCTTCAAGAGGTCTTTCCATTAAGCTACGATATGGGGTTCTTCAAGAGAGCTGTAAATAGGATTTTGCAATGTCGGCGGCGCGCCCGCATACCCCCTGGTGTTGCAGGTGTCCATGGGCGGCGGTAACACTTACCATCACGTGGGACCGCTTGCTCGTCCGCCCACTAGTATATAAAAAAAAAATGTTTTTATACTCTTTAAGCGTTCTCGTCCACGTCTCGTCCCCTATCCATTGTATTTTGGTAGAAACTTTAGAGGTCTCCATGACTGTTTCGAAATTCTGTTCATAGCTGTTGTGGCCGTTTTATTGAAGTTGTCACCTTCGACTCTATCTGTCCTCGGAAGTACATATTGGGTTTTCATAGGATTGACATGCATGATAAATTGTTTGTTTCCGAATCGACTTCATTACTCGTCACAGACTTGACAGAAGTGGTTGCTACCACATTCTGCTCTAGGTAACGATCTTGCATTGTTGACAGCTGATGACTTTTATACTATCGTAAAAAATGCTCATTAAATACTATGTTTTTTATCGCTTTTGTTCATGTATTTTAGGACATATTTAAGCTTTTCATATTTTAAGACCGGAGACATCTACCAAGCAGTTTTACTTAAGAACCTTAGCATTATGTTGTTATTGTCGAAATCATAAACGTTGTTTAAAAGCCTTGTATCCTGAGCTTTACATATAGTATCAACGAACTTTAAATTAATTATTAAACTCGTCGCTAAAAAGCATCTGTTTTCATATCGATTTTATAAAGTATTGAAGAAACATGTGGTGTCCCTGTATGATAATAACAGGTGTAGATGCACAGTGTATATTGCAGTAGTGCCGCGCCGGCCGGAGGCGGTCAATGACCTGCGTCTGCACCCCTAAACCGTTATCATCGATATATGGAAACTGGAAGATTGCGTGGAACGAAGGACGCACTTCTGTATATGTACCGTACACAGAATTATACCGAGTGAATTACGGCACATTAGGGTATGTACAGGATTAACTTAAATTATAATAATTACACCGATGTCTTAAAGGAAGTCTTCAGTAGTAGCTGAATGGACAAGAGCGGAAGACTGAATGTTATGCCTTATGAAAGGTATACATTCAATAGTGGAGAGATAGGCTAATTGTACGGAAATGGTTACACTTATTTCATTAACTAAGAAATGTACAAAATATGACTAGGTCTAATTGCTTGATCTCTGACTCATACTCTGATATTACATATTACGTGCTGCCATTAGGTTAATGCAGCTTTTCCCAACCTTTTCCAGCTGTAGACCTCTAGGAAATCAGTCGTAAATGTAAAGGTTTGCGGTGCTTTTTTGGAACTAAATCAACGATATTCGGGTTGATGTTACTATGTTGTATTCTTATTTTTTTTATGGACGGTCGGCAGACGAATATACAGTCCACCTAATGGTAAGTGGATACTGTCGATACATCCCATAGACAAATATGGTTCTACTTGTAATCTGTTTGTTTATTTGTTTTTAGTATATACGAGAGTAGAAAATGCCTTTTCACATAGGTATACTGTTGAAAATTCTGAAAATGTTTCAGTGCTACTTCTGATATTTCCTACTATTTTTTCTTTAAATTTACCCATAAATTGGATAGAAAGGATTATTTAAAATTCCGTTCACACGATATTTCTATCAATTGATCTTCCTGCGTCATTGTCAGGCCAGTAATATCAGTGAAATCTGTATTGAAAGGGTCTGATATCCAATTTTTATTTTTGTCTGGTGGTGGGAAATAATTTCGAAATGAAGACCTCAAAGCGCGGAGGTGTTTAATAATTTCGTCGTGTACTTCTGCTGGCAACAAAGCTCCACCAGATGATTCCAAAAAAATGTAGGAAGTGTAGGAAAATGATCGTATTTTGTTTTAAGTTAACCATTGTCCATAAATCAAGTATTTTTAACATCGTTTCAATTTTATCTTCAGATTTGAATACGTTGTTATCTGTCCCTTATAGACTCAAGTTCAGCTCGTTGAGGGCACTAAAGATGTCCGCTAAGTAGGCTACCATTGTGAGCCATCCTGTCAAGCCATCAAGTCATTGAAGTGATCAGCATGTTCATTGACGCTGCCTGTAGAATTGCTCAAAAAGAACATTCTGACCTCATCTCTCAGCTCAAAAACACACGACACAACTTTGCCACGAGACAACCAACACATGTCAGCGTCCAATAAGAACTGTATGTGAATGCTTCCCATCTCTTCATAAATAATAGCGAAAATACGGGAATTTAGAGGCCTAACTTTTATAAAATTTACCACCTGCACTATATCTACTACTGTTTTTTCAATTTTTCTGGCATATTCTTAGCAGCCAATGCCTCCCTATGAATGCAGCAATGGTGCAAGATAATAGACGGCCATTTGTCCTGTTACTGCGTCGTTCGCTTTTTATTGCTACGCCACGCGGGCGGTCGCGATCACGAGACTTGGTGGGATTTATTTATTTCATTTATAAATATATATAGTCCAGAGATGGGTCTGCGGACTCCCATGGACATACTCGCGGATCCCAGGATTTTTTTTTTTTTTTCTTTTATTGTGACAAATCAAGGAAAAATCCTCATGGACACCTGGGAATGGGGGCCCCAGGTAGTGCCGGACTCTTACCGGCTAAAAACCTTGATTTGCCATTTCTTGTAACCTCTGACATAGATCAGAGTCTGTATCTGCCTTGTTTTAACTTGTTTTCACTTCAATGTTTGTTTCCTTTCAATATTCTATATATTTAGTTACATTCTGTTCTTATTTCTATATATTAGTGTTGCAATCCTTTCTGTCTTGATTAGGTAGCAGTTTAGTTTATTTATATTGTCACTTTATATGTTGTACCGTTTTATGTTTACCTCAATTCAAAACTTATTCCAAGTTTCATTTTTCTATTTATCATAATTTCCTTATTTATATTATATTTCTATATATTTACATATACTGTCAAACATAATATCTATGTCTCGTTCTTATTTCAGTATATTTTACGTTTCTTTCTAAAAGCTAGCAGCTCCGTCTCCATGTCATGGCTTTCATATTATTGTATTATATAGTATGTCTATTTAAAACTTATTCTATATTTTCTTATATTATGTATTGCACTATTGTTATATTATCACATATGTTTCACTTATTCTATGTATTACTCACATATGTTTCGTCATAACCCCATTTGTGTATTTTACATACATTCGTATTTAGTCTTAGGTTAAAAAATTTTTTGTGTGTCGCTCCTCTTTCATGTTCTTTCTTTTCTCTTCCTATCTATTTCCTGCCGTTTATCCTTTCTTTTTTCTTTCTTCCTATTTAATCCTTCCAGTTTACAGACATCCCCAACCACCCTTAAAAACTTCTGATTTATGTGGCTCTGCAGCAATTGTGGCTTCTGGTTGTGGTCTCCTCGTTGCTCCTTGCTAGTTTTTTGGAACCGCTGCAGCATGGTGAAATTGGCGGTGTTGTTCTCTTTTAAAAGTGTTTCCTATTTCAGCTGTAATTGATCCAGTTTCGTATGAAACTGGATCCAATTTGCCTTCATGGTGTTTCCCGATTTCTGCCTTTAAGTCGGTTCTTTTTCTCATGAAACCGAACACGATTTAATTTTCTGTTATTTGAACATTTTTGTATTTCAAGAATTATGCCGCGGCGGTCCAAGCTTGTGAGGCTCTCGCACTGCGCACTAGTTGTAGGCCACGGCTGATCTGGCCAGTGTGTCCCACTTCTTTCGCACCGGACATTCAGTGCTGAAGGCATTATGGTCCTGACGGTCCATTTTTGCCTTCGCACAATTCCGGCACGAAGGTTTCTCAGCCGCGTGCCATTCCGCGCACTGAAATTTCAGGTGCGGGCCTCCGCAGTGGCTACACGAGTCTACAGCCTCCACACAGAAGCGCTTGCTGTG
The DNA here is from genome assembly GCA_943735995.1 of Sesia bembeciformis. Taxonomy (NCBI): domain Eukaryota; kingdom Metazoa; phylum Arthropoda; class Insecta; order Lepidoptera; family Sesiidae; genus Sesia; species Sesia bembeciformis. The sequence continues at coordinate 10,612,421 of OX031028.1, forward strand.
GCCGTATCCAAGGCATCGGGAACACTGCACCAAAGGGGATTGATCCTCGACCCTTATACGTTGTAGGTTAGGATCCCAGGTTAGGAAACGCTGGTTTAATACATTTTTTTTAAATCTCATTTTTTATCGTGGATTCTGCTTCTGTACTTCGTGGTGTTTTGGCGTTTTTTATAACCGTAGGGCAACTTTTCGAAGTTTTCGACCAAAAGGATAAGGATACTAGGTATATGAGTACATTTTTTTATGTCATGAAGGCTATCCCGTGTCACTCATCCATTCCTTTCCCATTGTGCGGACTAAGTCATCTATACTTCCGCCAACGCTCGTAGCAGTCGTTGTCACGCACTGGGGTTGTACAAGTGCTGTACGCATTATCGATTCCTTAAGTGGTCATCCTCAATTCCTTGAACTACCTATGTACAAAAGTCAAATTCGGGTAGTTTTTAATGTCATTTAGCATCGTATTCCCATACAGTATGGACGCGATTCTAAACAATAATATTACAAGTGTTGCGAGTGAAGTAAATCTCAGCAGACCCGGATTGTTATTAACAGTACTCTTAAGGTTTTTACTCAACTTAAGGAAAATCTCCAGAAATTGCAAGAGGTGAATTTTCAAAAACCACGTCACCGTACCACAATGTTTTGTGGTGTCAGTTTAAGAACTGTACAGAATCAAGCAGGACTGCAAAGATGGTGGTGAAGCAAGTGTTCCTCGGCAACAGAAGTTCATCAGCCTCGTCCTGTGACTGATATCAATGAGTTTGATAAAGGTGTTATCAAACGAATTGTGACATCGTTTTTCTCTCCAGTGGTGAATATCCTTCTGTACAAAAAAATTTTGGACGCCGCCAACGAAATAATAGAAGGATTTAAATGTATCATTTTCATACGACGAATTTTGAAAGTGCTTGGCTACAAGTTTAAAACAGCACCACGTGGAAGAAATTATAATAATTACTTCTCAAACATAAAAATGGTTGTTTTCTTTTTCAATAGAATTGCTGGTAATTAGCGTAATCGATAGGTACCCGGCTCATCACTACGCCTTCCCATATGGACCTTAAGTGCGAGCGAGGGCACGTTTTATGACGTTTAGTATAACGTGACGGGAGCGTCGCCACGCATAATGTTCAAGATACTGTAAACAAGATTCAAGATTCGCAGTTGCAGAAAATTGCAGAAAATATCCTATTACGCAAAATGTTCAATATGCATAATATTCTATACGCAAAATGTTCAATACGCAGGCATTGACCGTTTTGCGTTTGAACTTTCATTATTTACATATTTGAAACGCCACTCTTTGTTAAGTTAAATCCCATTTATTTAATGAATAAAATTTAACGACGTGAATATACTATTTTTTATATTTAATTGATATAGTCCATTATTATCAATGCATTTCTGCCATTTTAATGAAAGTTGATTGATGCCTCGCCTCTGCTATTGATTTTGTGGCGGTTCAGCAAAGTTAGGCGACCTTCGACGCGTGTTTGTAGCTAACTTTCATTAATTAAGCTCATACGGTACCCACGTTCGGAGCTTCTTCGCTTTCCAGATTTGACGCAAATGAATCAATATCGTTTTGTCACTTAACGCCGAGGGCTGTTGCTAACCCAGACGTGGTTTCAGATGAATTCGCTTCCACTATTGCTGTCAATTCGTTCTTGTTCACTATTGTTGTCACTATTTGTTCTTGAGGTCGAAATTTCCAGAACGGAACCGATCAAATCGAAAATGTTCGCACCGTGAGTTCGTTTGCGGGGTTTGCGTTTGCGTCTCTAGTCTAGGTGGTGTTGGTTTAGTCCGTACACCGTTGATATTACATGCAATCTGTGCTGCGTTGCTGCCACGACGCAACTCATATTCGAAAATAACGTGAATTTTTAACTTTTCCATGGTGGCAAACAACGATATCTAAGCAAAAAGTCGTTTGACGGAAAAACAAGCGAATAACTATTTTTTAAAAACAATGTCATAGCTATAAATTGAAATTAATTTGAATTTGGAATTCCAAGTCACACACAAGATAACAAGTTCAAAGTGGCCACTGTGAACAAACGGCAGTCATAGGTAAGGCCCTAACAAGAGCAATTACTACATTAAGTATTGACGAGATTGGAATATTTAAGAGTAAATTAAAACAATTGGGATTTTGAAAAAAAAAATATTTTTTTTTTTTGTATTTTAAAACTATTATGAATAATATTAATATTTAATGAGAAAAACTTAAAAAAAAATTGTTTTCAATTAATTATAAACAATTAAATATTGATAAAATTTTAAAAAAAATCACGTGACTATGATCGCGCCACGATTGGTCACCATAGTTGTGACGTCATAATGTTAAAGCTATTTTAGAACAGTACAGCGTTTACGGTTATTACACGTGACTTGACAAAAATATTGAAAATTTACTGCTAAAAAACGATTTGTTAGTTAATTCCGATTAGCTATGTGTGATAAAGGATTTATAAAGGCAAAGTCTGATAATATTCCTGATGTTGATATATTTATAATAACCAATTTAAAAAAAAATTACGTTCGGTTCAATTCTGCTGAAGTTCGAGGTGCCAAGGCATCAAGGTAAGTCTGTTAAAAAATAATATTATAAATGAAAATATTTAAGTATTTATTCTCCATTATATTAAATATAATTATTTATTGCATTAATTGTAGAGTATCACGTGAGAGTTACGGCGACAAAGCTATAGGTTATGTTCAACTTAGTCGTAAGAATGGTATTTGTATCGTAAAAGGACGGGTATGTCCAGAACATCGAGTTCGGAGTAAAGCTTATTCAGTTACTTTAACTATTAATGAAGTCAAGAAAAATTCAGGATGTTCAATGCCATGACTGCGCAGCTTCAACAGGTAATTTATACTTCTATTAAACTCAAGTTGATTGATGTTATAAACAATAATAATCTTCTATATTGTGTGTACAGGTGGTTGCAAACATGCATTAGCATTACTTATGTGGACCCATCGCAGAAGTGAAGATCCGTTATAAAATTATAAAAATATCAAATTGAATCCCAATCATTAGATAAAGATACCTACATGAATTTATTATTTAAGCACTTTAAATTATCAATAGGAAATTTTTTAATGCTATGATTTTAAAGGTTATGATTTGGAGTCCAGTTAAAAAAAAATATTGACTGAACTCTATTTATTTGATTTGTAGACTTAGATAAATAATAATTAATAACAATGGTGTTATGAAATACTTACATCGAAATGATCTTCACAACAAAAAAAAATCGATTTTGTTTTGGGATTATCTCGGTGCACTGCTTGAAACCATTTGTTTCGACGTTTTTCATCTTGCGGAACATTTAAAAACATTTTGTCAGGAGTTGTTTTTGTAGTATTCTTACATAATGGTACAAAACAAGAACGATAACTTTTGAGGTTCGACATTTTCAATATATATTTGAGTATTTAGCAACGACAACAGAATCAAATAGATCAAAACACTGTACTTAATATCTCTGTAAACTGCAATGAGTGAAAACTAACATTATGACGTCACGCGCGCTCGGGTTTGTTCGGGAGCGGTCGGCGGGTCTTCGGTACTGGATTCAAAAATTAATTTTTATTTTGATCTTTTGAATTATTGCAAAAAAAAAAGAAAATAGTTTTGTTATAAAACATGATATTTCCATTTATAACAAAAAAAAAAAATTTCAAAAACCCAATTCTGATTAAGAAAACTTACTACACAATAAATGTATATGTCGTTGACAGCATTTCAGGCATTATTGTATTGGACTGACATTCCTTCTTTGTTTTATTTTCCTTTTTTATGTTTTTATTACTAATTTTATTTAAATTCAATATAGATTGTTGAATTAATATCGGTGATGTTATGAAATTATACATTTATTAATGAAGTTTTGACATGATGTACATACAATAAATTTATTCTAAATGTGACATTTTCCATTGCTATACTATGATATATTTTGAATTAAGCATAGCTCTTATAATTAATATTGACGTACGAAGAGTGGAGGGGAGAGTCCACGCTGCATTCCCACAGCCGCTGAGCGCACTCGACTGGCCATGTTACCCCTATCTCACAGAAGACTACCTTGAAATGTACTGTATTTCCTACTTTATCGTATTTCCCCAATGTACCTACGTCTTTCGGTAGTGAGTGAGATATACCAGAGCCCATTCCCATCCTATCCTATCCCTCCCCATTTTCCCAATACTTTCTCCAAATCCATCCCTTAATGCGCATAGGTAAACAGCGCATCTGGGGGCGTGCCAACGTTTGTCATTCTGGACTAATGTCGGCATGTATCGCGGATGTCAATGGGCTACAGTATCCACTTACCATCAAGTGGACTGTATGCTAATCTGCCGCAATTTTGTATAAAAGAAACGAAATTGGGAGAGAAAAATAATACAATTCGTAATGATTTATTTCCGAGTTACATATGAATTTCCTTAAAATAACATTCCTAATAATATTACAATAAATTATTACGCCACACCTAATTCCCTTTGTCTCTGCCACACTAGGATTTCCTGTGTCGTAGGTCCAGAGTTACATACAAAGACGAACCCAAACCACCCCGACCCAATCACCCGAACCCGCACAAACATTTGCCTTTAAACAAATGAATGTCCAACCGGTAATCAAACCCGGGCTCTTTTACACAGCACTCAGGGGCACTACGAAGTGATCTAATCGCTCTTCAATTACACATTGTATGAATAAGCTTAAAATGGCGTATGACGACGACACTGGTGAACTCTGGTCTATTCGGAAGAATGGCTTTTTACTCATTTGTTTTCTTCTCTTGTTGCTTTCATTACAAGCCACTTGTTTTGCATTTATTTCGAAACTGATATATTATTTGCCTTCCTACGTACACATATATTCGTACACATGGTATGTTTACGACTGCCAGAGTTTATAATTTACATACTACTAAGGCCATCAAATCAGATTGTGTAAGCGAAAGAATGCTGACGATAGCCTAGCTTGAATCATCGCGTTTGTACGACTGTCAATGACGTAATTGCACGACCTACAGAAACACCGGTTTTTGTCCTGTTATTGTAGCCTTATTTGAAGGTTCTCTATTTGCCTATATTTTATGTTTTTTTTAGTTGCTTGTAATTTCAATTTCTTTGTGGAATTTATGAATGTTCCCTTTCGTAATCTTTACCCTCGTACTCACCACACTCTGCCGTCGCACATATTTGTGGATCTGCTTCATCAACTTCATCTAATAAATATATTCCGTATGTTGTCTATACTCTTTATCTCTATCTTTACATCTGAAAATACTCACATTGTAGATACAATGTTAGTATTTTCCGATGTAAAGATGGACTATTTAGACTACGATCCATCCATTCGGTAACATAATTCTTTAATGGTTATACCTGCCTACTGCATCCATGTTGGTGCTTTATCAATTTTATTCTAAAGCGCGCGCCACGAGCTCGAAGAATTTCGGTCATTCACATGAGGTCAGCCAAGACTGGTCGTCAAGAGATTTGTATGAAATCGTCGCACACTGACCACTTTACTAGATCCCTCATATTAAGGTTCAATAATTCATATTAATAAGGTCCAGTCTTAGCTGACATGTTAATGACCGAAATTTTCCCTGCTTTTGGCGCGCGCTTTAGAGTTGAATTTATATTTCATAATAACTTCTTGTTTAATGATTTCTTTAGAATCGTTCCATTATTTTCAATCTATATAAATACTTTGAATGTAGGTCGTGTTGTTGACCTATTTCTTGTAATAGTTTTATAATTCAAGCCACAGGGGATAAAATATGTTTTTGCTGTTAAAGTCGTTGTCATACTTTGCTGGACACCGGCGGTTTGTCGTTGTGCCATCATATGCGAATTGAGTATTGGTTCCGAGAAGAAACGGTGACGGCGCCGCTGTATCACCCGCTGACGAAGTTATTTTCTGTCCAATTAGTCACGCGTGTATCCGGCGCGGAGCGGACACATCGCACCAGCGCGCTGCACTCGCGGACAACTCACAAAAAATTACAAAAGTGCTGCAAAATTATTACCAAAATCTAGAGCAGTGCCCTGTGAGGTCAATGTAATCGTGCAAGTTGTTCAACATATTATGTTTTATGAATAACCGTCAAAACTAAATAAAGTGTTTACATGAGTGAAGCGAAAGTAGTTCTAATTAAAAAATTATACAATATTTTTATATTTACCTAAATGAAATGTGAGGTGACTATTTTGTGCGAAATGTTGACATAAGTAATGAGTTTACAAATTGTGATAACAATTGCCATAAAGCATTAATTATCATGAACGTTTAGTGGACTTTAAAAGTGCAACGTTAAATATATTTGTACGTAATCGAGGTTAGTGTATCCTACCTTTTAGTTCAGTGTATTTGTACCTACCGTGTAGAATAAGTAAGCACCTCAAGTTTGTTTTTTATTACCTGCGTCAACAACACTATTATTATTTTATTATTTATAATCAGCGCCGATGGCCGGCGCCCGGCGGAAACGTAGATTTCGTTATTTTCAGCACGTTTTAGAAAAAAAGAGTAGACAAAGTTGTAGAGCTTTACGAGCCCTATTCTATATACACACATTGTATGTACATAAGTATAAAGGTCGAATTCTTTTTTGAGATTTTTGAAAAGTTTACCCTATAATTTTGGAACTATTCGACCGATTTGCTTAATCTTCGTACTTAGATACAATATATCCGAACTATAGCGCAATTCATTAATAAATGCGCCCTGCGGCCCTGTAGTTTTTCTACAAATTTCGTTACACTCCATATAATGAAACTCGAAATTGACCTGTATTCTGTACGCAGCTGGTGATTAGTTGAGATGTAATGAAAATTTTCCCAAATTCGAAAGTCGTGATCACCGCCATAGGTATATTTTCTCGTAATCTATCTTATTTTTATAGAATGAAGGCGGCAGACGATCAGCCCGGTGGTATGTGAATACTGTCGGCCATAGACATCAGCAATACATCACATCAGTCCAGAATATTGCTGGCATGAACATAGAGGCGTTAGTTTATTAGGGGCATCGACGCGCTGCTTAACTTTAAGAGATCTGAAAATGGACATGGGGGAAATAATTGGAAAAATGCGAAGGGATGTGATTGGAAATAGGCTCTAGCATATCGCGCACACTACCGAATCATGACGTACTCCAATGAATCATATTTCCAAGTGTCAGGCATTATTAAAATCATTACTTATTCATAAAATTATAGACAAGCTTTAGTTCGCGACCTCGCCTGCGTTAGACCGATTACATTTAAGAAACGTTTAAATTCTATCATTCTTACAAACCAGCAAAATTTTTAAAACTACTCAATCTATTTTAGTAATAATAATAATACTCTTGAGAATAAACCCCTGTCTCTATACAGTGACGAAATTTGAAATATACTTAAGTAAAAACTAATCATTAAATCCCGAGATTAGCGCGAATAAACAGGCAAATTTACTTACATCCTTTATACAAATTGCAATAAATTTTATTTGGGGAGGAATATTTTTGACTTCGAGGACGCACATGTTATCACCTTCCAGTTCGCAGCAGACAATTTTTGTATTATAAAAGCTTAATTTATCGAGTAGCATCTTCCGTTTAAAAAAAAATCGTTTTTAGTCTTTAGCCTTTATTTTGGTTTGTAACCAGCTACAATGGAGGGACACTACAATTTTAAAGAAGAAAATATTTTACTCTTAGTCTGCAGTGTGCATTTTGCTTTCTAACATTTTAATTATTGCACATATACCTCACCTCTACCTCCAGACTATTAGCTTGTATTGTTGTTTAAACTTTATATCAAACTTAAACTTTATCAACGTAGACATGTATGAAAACTATGCACTATTTCTCTGAATATTTGAAATGCAAGTTTCAGTTTCGGGATAACACTCGTCGCTCCGCTTTGATGAGAATTTTCTCCTTACACGTTCCGTTTTGACGCATTGGCTATATATTTAATTCTTTCGCAGCTTAGACTTTGGAAAGTTTCCTATTGTCCTATTCCTATTAGAAAACCCCCTTCTAAATTACTGTTTCAAAGGTTGCTTCGTCGTCACTATCGTTCTATTCAGAGTTAATCATACCTACTAATTGTTATCTCATCAAAACCGCCATCGCCTACAATGTTTTTGTGTTTTAAAGTTTAAATAAAAGTTATCATTATCAACGAGAGGTAGTTATGATACAAAAATAGTATTATATCACAGTGTGTCGCTCGCAGATGTGTGTTAATGTACCGTGGGCAGCCCACAGCTCGGCGACCTCGATCCGAGCGTGGGCGGCGCCCTTTCTCGCTCGCGCCCGCCTACAGTTGCTGTTGCGGAGCTATCCCGTCAACACCGCATCACAACACTATTATCTTCTGTTGCACTTCACTAATCGTTAACTCATTCAGTTCACCTTCCCCTAATATTACGATATGAATTATAATATTCTTATAACGTCTAAACCATGGTGTTCTTACATCCAGTGACCCCATCAAATACGTTTGATAGGTATTATAAATAGTTATTGTTTTAATACTTGTCCGTTAATAATTAGAAGAATAACATATTTTAAGGAATCTTCTACAGCCCTTGGAAACTAACTATTGGAATCATGACAGACTAGACGTAGGTATCCGTATTTTAATTTGACCGTAATCAGCCCTTTTTTCGTCCACTATTGAACACGGGCGGGCCTCATGTGTATTATCTTGTATACGAAGAATGCATGGCCTCAAAACGCCAAGCGGGTTGGCGAGTCCACTTTTTTAGAGGTGGTGTAGTTCGTTAGGGCTTGTGGTAGCTGCTTTGTAGTCCCTTAGCGCCTTTTACGACACCCACGAGAAGAGATTGGCTGGTGCTACTTTAACACAGGCCCACACTACACCACCAATTTATTTATTTATTTTTAATTTTATGATTAGTTTGCTTGTCTATTTTAGGCTAATTTCTAGTACAATGTTAAAATGTACTCTACAGTATACAATGTACATTTATAATATAATATGAAAACCGTCTACGAAATAAATATCGTACTTAGTGCAAATAAATATTTTGCATGTGATTTATTGTACCCCACATTTTATTGTTACAGAATTTGATCTGAACACCAAAAATCTTACAATAAAAATGTTGATGGAACGATCTACGCTGGTTCTATGTGTGTGGGCGAGCCTGTTCGCAGTATGTTGGGCCCAACGAGCAGAGAAATTACTCGCCCAGAACCCCTGTTCGAGTAAGATGACCTGCAGCGATTGTATTCGAGCACCCAGCTGCGCGTGGTGCTTCGCCTCCGACTTCAATGGGCCACGATGCTTTAATCCCGCGATGGAAGGCGGCACTGCAGGCTGCGACGAGGCCTACATGTTCAATCCCGACAACCAACTTTCCATAGACACCACTTACAACAGGGAGCTTACTAGAGGTAAGCTCCATTAAATGGGTTTTAAACGCGTATGATTACCTTTATTATTTTACTCGATGTTTCGTCTGGGTTACACCAACCATGGTCACCATATTTGCTTTCAGCACAAAGTATATTTCTGACAACATTTAAGGAAACTAAAATTTTCTGAGAGTTCTGAAATAACAAAAGTTTAAATTGTATTTCTGGACATGTGATTTCGTGAAAAGAAGTTGGGTATCACGGTACAGCGGCAGATATTGCCACCAATGAGAAATAATTAAATGAGTAATTAATGAGTACTGAATGAGCTGCATATCTATAATAACAAAAATGGTGGGTTAGATTCTCATGTGACAATGCAGAAGTAAGAGTCCCGTGAAGCGGAGTGGAGTAGCGTAGAGTAGAGTAGAGTAAAGTAATATCAGTTATTAAAAAATAGGTTGTATTGTTGATTACAATATGCTGCTCAATTAGCATTTTTGAGATCATTTCATTGATTTTAAAGGTGCGGTTGAACCTGAATAGTTCTTTGCATTTACTGTTTCACATTATTTGCTGGACAAATTTAAAAATGTGTATCTAAATATTAATATTATAGATGCTTATTTTTATTAAAATTTATCCTCTTAATCTAATGGCACATCATAAATTACTAAATAATTTTATTTTTTAATTGTCGTCCCTAATTAATGGCTATATAAAATAGTAAAATTCTACTGACAATAAAAACATTCTAAGCTGATAACTATTTTTTGCTGTATTTTATTTGCTGCCAACCTATTTTTTTTTGCTATATTTTATAGCTGACCAAATTTCTATATGATTGCTGCTCGTTTCAATAGATGCCATTTCTAAATAAGAATCATAACAATAAGGAAATTAATTTAAATTACATTAAAAATATATTTAATAACTATTTACAATAATACCAATATAAATTTTAACAAATATTTCCTTCAACACTATTTAGTGTTACCAGTAATAATAAATTAATTTTAGCCATTAAGTAAAAGTAAATATAAGTATACTTCAACTAAATATGGATTTAGTATGTTACCGTTGCTTAGTTAATTTATATTCTGTGGCTGTATGATCTAGTGTTAAAAGCCAACATGTAACATTGTGTTTAGCTTAGATAATAGTTGGGTGTTTTATGTCGCAATGTTTAATCACTTGGGTATACGACTATATGAAGGAAAGAGAAAGGGGGTGAAACACGACAGTTGTCGTCTGTCCTGGATAAGTCTAGAAACGGGATTCACTACATTCAATATTTGTTTTATGATGTACTGCATTAGGATTTCATTGGTGGCTGTAGTTTCCAAACCTAGCACGTTATTATGTCAACTACCGAAGAAAAATCTTCGAAAGCCTATAAATTATACCTACCATTTGTTACAGCTCGGGGCCGCATGGGTGCGGGTGCAATATCCGCTGAAGGCTCGTATAGTGGTAGTGAGAAGGAGAGCGGGGGGTATTACGGCGCGGGGGGCGCGGCAGGCGCCGGAGCCGCCGCCGGAGACAGCCTAGTGCAGATCAAACCGCAGAGAGTCAAACTAGATTTAAGGATGAGTGAGTAATTAAGTTTCTCATAATTAAAATATTATGACTTAACGTAAGAACTCAGACAATGACAGTTGATATTTTAGAATTTAGGGACTAGATCATTAAATAAATAACTGATTAAGCGCGAGCCAGGTTTGCATATTAAGGGTTTTGGTATCCTGTCCCGATTTTCTCTGGAAGATATAATCTAAGAAATTTAATGTACTTAAGTTGATATTATCTCCGAAGGATCTTAGCGAAATTTTTACATTTCTAAATTGATAGTATTTTTACATCGGTTAAAATAAATATTATCCAACTTATGAAAGTTTCAAGTTTCTATCTTCTTTAGTATACGAAATAGAGGCCCGTGACAGACATACTGACAGTAGAAAAATAGCACAGTAAGTCTGTTGGAATACTTTTACTGAGAAACCATTGAAATTTTTGTTGGGTTAATTAATTTGTGACCTTTCTACTCACTACTCTTTATTTTATTCGTGTATAAATATCAATTTACTTTCGTATTTGTATTATACTATCATATCAAAAGTATCTACTATATGTTTTTAGCGGCAACACTAAAAATGTTCTGGTTTTAAAGTAATTAGACTGAGTGCACAAAGTCACATTACTGCAATTATTTGTATTAATGCAACTTTGTACACACTGCTAGTACTTATTATCACGATTTTTATTACAGACCAAGTACAAAAACTCACTTTCGCATATTCGCAAGCGCAAGACTATCCAGTTGATCTCTATTACCTTATGGATCTCAGTAGATCAATGAAGAATGATAAAGAAAAACTCAGTTCGCTCGGTAGTTTACTATCGAGCACCATGAGGAATATCACTTCGAACTTCCGAATCGGTTTTGGTTCCTTCGTGGACAAACTCGTCATGCCTTACGTATCAACTGTTCCTAAAAAGTAAGTAATTATAATTACTATTTATGTAGAAGCTTAGTGCGTAATCAATGTAATTATTAATGATTCTAAAAAATATTATCTTTTATTAAAATGTTACAGTTTAATTAAAAATATTATTCTTTATTAAAATGTTACAGTTTAATTTCTCCGTGTGACGGCTGCGCGGCTCCCTATGGATACAAAAATCAGATGTCTCTCAGTGTGGACACAAACTTTTTCGATGTAAGTTTGTTGTTTTATGCACTAGGTACTTATCTATGCACTTCCTGTGAATGATTGGTATGACTCAATGAAAACATTCATATCATTATTTATTAAAATGTATACAAACTGGTTACAATCCTTTACTCGGCACGTTCATCATCACTGATTGCTTCTCAGCAACATATTTATATACACTCGTATAAACAAAAAAAGGAATTATGTACATACTTTTGGGATTATAGGAAATTTGTGAGAGCGTGCTGGTGTGGAAGTCAACGCACGGATTTAGTGAAATAGGCTGATGATATATTTCTTGAACTAATACATAATTACGCGTGAATGTAGTAATGGGATAAGCCATAATTTGGGACACATTGAGTTATATACACCATTGGAATCGCCAGATTTTTCTGCATCTTTTGATCTCTCTTATTCGTACGAGTTTATTTTTCGTTTACGCATTTTGAAATTCTCAAATATTTAGCATTTCACCGTTTATTAAATGATGAAGATTGTGACTACTTATGAAAAAAAAAAACATTGTCAAAAAATAAAAACTTAATTCTTGCACTTTTCACTTATCTTCTTTTACTAGCCCGTAAAAATATAATTTAGTTATTTTAGGCTGATTTTCCTCAAGATTATTATATTTATATTTGTTTCTTAAATGTATGTATATCTTTAAATTAGTACTGCAGTTTACGGTCGCATACTTCACGGAAGGCTACATGTGGAATAAGTGATGTTAAGCCATTTATGATTAGCCTAGCTACCTATTTTGGTAGTCAGGGAACAGCCATGTATTTAGGGGAAGTGTGCAGGAGGTCCGATTTCTCTCTCTCTCCTTCCAAATCCTTTACGCTTTTTTACCACTTGATAAGAAAATGTTTCTTGGAAAGCAGTTCATTCAAATATAAAAAACACCAAAAATGGAATACGAAAAGAAATTTCAGAAAACAAAGACTTGGGCCCTCCCCGAAGCCAAATTCTGAATACGTGCTCCCTAGGACTGTTAACCAATAGAGTCCTTGAATGGAGACTACGTATCAGGATGCATGTACGTCCGGCCACATGAACCGACGACTTGACTTGCCGTTGGTAGTTGAATAAAAAAAAGAAGAGCTCGTGTGTGGTGGTGAGATTTTTATCCAGCAGTGGAGGGACATAAGCAGATGATATGGCGTGGCTCCTTACGGATGGTACATAATTTAACTAATTTGTAGAAAGCGGTGGCCGACGCGGACGTGTCTGGCAACCTCGACGCCCCCGAAGGCGGTTTCGACGCCATCATGCAGGCGGTGGTGTGCAAGCAGCAGATCGGTTGGCGCGACCAAGCTCGGCGACTTCTTGTCTTCTCCACCGATGCTGGATTCCATTACGCTGGCGATGGGAAGGTAAAGTAAATACTAAGATAGGTTTATTACTAGTCTGGCAGAATTGTATGTACTGAAGAATTAATTTACTATTATGGACATTTACTATTATGGACATTTACTATTATGGACATTTACTATTATGGACATTTACTATTATGGACATTTACTATTATGGACATTTACTATTATGGACATTTACTATTATTGACATTTACTATTATTGACATTTACTATTATGGACATTTACTATTATTTCAGCTTGGCGGTATTGTTCAGCCCAACGACGGAGAATGTCACATGGAGAACGATCGATATACGCACTCGACACTGCAGGACTATCCCAGCATTTCACAAATTAACCTCAAGGTCAGACATTACATTCTTTGTTTATATTTCTTTTACTGAATTCTGAAGCATTATTTGTATGTAGCTGCATTTTTTGAGCTTTATGAAATGAAAACGCAAAGCTACTTATTACAAATTGTTATGCATTTAGAATGCACATCACAACATTACAATTAAAGCAGGTGAACTTTTGTAGAATAGAGGGGTGAATTGTGAATGAATTAAGCAGTGTGGCAAATTAAAATAATATATAATGGAATGCTGGATGAGTATGTGTGGTCGTCCTTGCTTGCCTATCTTATTAAAAAATAGGCAAGCACCTACCTGGATAAAGGATAAGATGCTGGCGAGACTCCAAACGAGAGCTGATGCAGCGGTGCGAACGTGGTCACGGCAGAAACTGGCGACTACCACCACGAGCGAACGGGCACTCTTTATACACATTCACAAGCAGAATTACACTACCGGCTGCTGCGTGGGTGCGTGGGTGCGACTCCAACCACCGCTGCCTGCAACTGGAGCGGGCTGGTTATAATCATAAGATTATAACTAATCATAAGATTTTGAACTACATCGTGAATCTTCCAGATTTAACGCAAGGATCACAGTTCTTGAGAAGAAATCTGAAACATCACTAAAATTACGAGACATTATTATAAATTACGTTTTGTCTCTTTTTTTTATATTATTAGAGGCAGACGGGCAAGAGGCCCACATGATGGTAAGTGGCCACCGCCGCCCGTGGACACCCGCAACACCAGGGGGTATGCGATTGCGCTGCCGAGTTCTAGAATCCTATTTACAGCTTTCATGGCCGTACATCCCACGTACACGAGACAATGTGCTTGAAAAGGCCAGTAACGGGCAGTGGATGCTAAAAGGACTGGTTACGTTACGATTTATGATTGTAATTGCGTCCAGGTGAAAGAGCACGCAATCAACGTGATATTCGCGGTGACGGCGGAGCAGATCAGCGTTTACGAGCAACTGAGCCGGCATATCGAAGGTTCCAGCAGCGGCATCCTCAGCGAGGACTCCGGGAACGTCGTCGACCTCGTGCGCGAACAGTACAATGTGAGGATTTTTATGAAATGAGTAATTTGTGTTCGTCATTGTGTCACAGGATCAACATGCTGAAGTCGCAGTGCGCAGGTCTGATTTGTCACAGGACCGATAAACGATGGGGTAGATGAGTCTTTGAGTCTTGTCGTGGATTCCACAGTCCTCGTATCGGGAAGCGCAGTGCGGGTCGCCATCCGGCCACGTGGACCGACAACTTGAAGAAGTTCGCCGGTGGTGGTTGGATGAGAAAGGCCAAGGATCGTGTGTGGTGGCGAGCTTTGAGAGAGGCCTATATCCAGTAGTGGCGAGTCATAGGCTGATAGTATTGTGTCTTCCACTCTTGTGATATCGTGTGGCTGATGGTATTGTGTCTGTATATTATACGGTAAATTCGTCTGTGGGCCAATGAATGTGGCGTTATTAAACATATATTATATAATATATAAAAACAATTATGTTCCTATTTACTAATTCAATTTATCGACAACAAAATAAAATGAATGAAATATCTCAACATTTAGCTTTAAATCTAGGGCAAGCTTGCACTCACAATGAATCAAGTTATGGATACGTAAACGGTTATCACCTCAAAATAAATCACCTATTTAGTTTAAAGCTATGTCAGTTCCCTCGGGCCACCATGTTGGTTTACAATTTAGAATGGCACGAGGTACATGTTCCGTATGGATAAATAATAGACGACGAACAAATTGCATGTCCAGTTTAATGATTAATTTACGTTTCATTTTACCTCATTGACTGTTCGGTCATATTCATCGCTTCAAATGAAAAACTGTTATCTATGTGTCCAATATTGTATTACTAATAATATGTGTTTTGCAGAAAATCACGTCGACAGTGGAGATGAAGGACACGTCGAGTGACGCTATCCAAGTGGTGTATTACTCAACGTGTCTCGGCAAGAAGGATGCCCTCATTCAAACCAACAAGTGTGACGGACTCAAGGTATCATAAATGATTTGTCATCGGTATTATGATTGTTTAATTATTGTTATTTCTTTGTAGCTTATACATATAATTGATTTTGAAAGTCTGCTGCCATTGCTATCTGTATCAGTGGAACTGTAGACAGCAAGAGGGTGACCTTGGAGTGTTGACGGTAAAAGAAACATTAAATTTATATTTATTTAAATAGTACGGAATAAGTAAATATACAATGTAGTGATGCCGCGCTACGTCCCCGGAAATATATATTTGTACAGTTTCAACTATTGTATAGGCATTACAGCTGACACGACGACTTAATAAAAGGCCGAACGCATGTTTTTAATATTAGCATTAAATTGAAATGAGTATGAAAACAATTACATAAAAAACAATATGCACCGAGAGACTTGCCAAAAATACCTTTTATTCATAACTAATTATGATAATTACACTACTTTAACAAACGTTGGCGAGCTTTCTTCAACTACTCCTATCATCGACATCAACTGCCAAATGTATGGTGACCCACAGCCATACAATATTCGTATTTGTACGTAACTTCCCCGATACTGTGCTGCTCTTATGTAACACTCACTGTACCATACTCTTAAGCACACTTTAAATTGGTTGCTGGTGCGTGACGGGACGCGAGTTGCGAATTCGTTCGCATGATTTCTGCAATGAGGATCATCGCGTACATTCTGACGCGAATATAGTCCGTGCAATGGCATGGCAATAGCGAGCATTCACACCTCCCTACTAATTTGTACTCGTATTTACGATAACCGCACTTGCCGTTCCCCGTAATGAACGAAAATACCTATCGCTAGCGTATCGTGCTAGCAGCCACATTGAGCGTTGACACTGGCGACCATTGGAAAGTGTGGCTATCGTAAACGAGTACATTAGTTCGAGGTGAAAGTCGAGGCAATGACCGCTATTGTCATGCTATATGGCACGGAGTATAGTAATGTGACACGAACAGGACAATGTCGTTTTCGGTAGAATTATTAATAGAAAAAGTTATTAATTATTTACTTTATTCTGATTAAAATTACTGATTTGAATTTTCAAATTTATGCTGTCGATTTCCGACTCCCTCCTTTGTAAGTATGCGTTTAGTATATGTGTTATCTGAAGGAAGTTCATGTGTAGGTATATAACTTAGGTGCAAAACATATATATACGATATGTCATTGAATAATGTTGTAGTAATTAATGTTTTTATGTGTACTTTAGTTGGTAAGTTGGTAAGGTACACAAAAGTTAACAATTACAGTATATAATCGCTGGTGTCGTTTCAGGTGGGAGACGTGGTCGAGTTCACTGCGGAGATAACGCTAAAGGAGTGCCCGAAGGACCCCAGCAAGTGGCTGCAGACGTTCGAGATCTACCCTGTGGGCATTTCCGAGAGCCTCGCCGTCGAAGTGCAGATGCTTTGCGACTGCCCGTGCGAACATCCCGGACATCATGTAAGTGGCTTGTAGTTGCTCTACACGATTATAATCGTGCAGGAAATGTTTATAGAGCAATTATTTTTTTAGCATTTTTGTTTTCAAAAAACATGGAAGTCTCTTTGTAATTCTTCGCGATGCTTGCTAAAATTTACGTTTTAGATAAAAATGCTGCAAATATAATTATTGTCTCAATTTCAAATTTCATTATAATGCCCCCCCCCCATTTCTGAAAAAAGTCCCATCCATCCCCATTCTATTTCCTATATCTTCAGAGGTAGCGGAGCATTTGGACATATAGTCTTTTGCCATTTTTGACCGCTGTTGGCACGTATTGTGAATTTCCATGGTCATTCCATGGTGATGGTGGTGACCGATCAAAAAAATAAATAGGCAAAAAAGCTAATTGTTAAGAATTATTGTTTTCGTCATTTCGAGAAAAAGACTATGATACTAACCCGTGCGCGACAGGCGTACGACGCGAGCCCGGGCGTGTGCAGCGGTTTCGGCATATCGGAGTGCGGCGTGTGCGTGTGCAACGAGGGCCGCTTCGGCAAGAGCTGCGAGTGCTCCGCGCAGAGCGGTGTGTCCGCGGAGCAGGAGCGCGGCTGCCGGCCCACCAACGCCACCTCTGGCCCGCTCTGCTCCAACCGTGGCACCTGCATCTGCGGCGTCTGCGAGTGCAACAAGATGGACGACCCGCTCAAGGTACGACCCTCATACACTACACACACTGATACAATGAAATTTTTTCGAAAATAGCGACTGAGGGAACATTAGACAACTCGATGAATTTTGTATTTTTTTAATATAATCAGTACTAATAATGTCAGACATAAAATCGTTCTTATCGTGGCGCACACAAAAATATAAGTCATGATATTAATGTTGTTTTTTCTTATTAAAAGTTTATAAAGTTTACAATTTATTTTTGTCCTGATAATAACTATTGATAAACCAGGAAGCGACAGCGCGATTGTGTGGTATCAAAGAATTTAATAGGGATGTGACAAACGTGTAGGTTGACAGATACTTATCGATAATAAAATTATTTGTAATGCAGTCAATGTCAATATTCAGCTAGGAGTATTAACATTTCGGACATTTATACTAACATCAATTTTGAAATACAATTTCCTATTCGTCACAATAATAACGATAACAAATAATACATGAAATAAGAACTATCGTAGCAGTACGTGGAGCAAGTTTACATGCATCACTAGGACTAGCTGCCAGTGACCTACGCAGGAAAATCCTTTTCAGGATTCTTAAATCCTCAATCGCACTCCTGTCTGACAGGATAACGTATTGTAAGCATCCCGTCTTCTCATTTTCAATGTGCTTTATGCTTCTTCCTCCATATCAAGAGTAACCCCTCCACAAGAATAGTTTTATTTTATGGACGTCTAAATCAATTTTGAACTGTTTTTAGAGCCCACTATGTCGGACCGACACATTTGTCGTTATCGAGCTGTCGTAGAGTTCTATTTACACCAGCACGCTGCACGATAAAACTTGTCCTTATTAATATCTAATTATTCCGGAGTTCGCTCTCATGCTCAATGGACGATGACGAAACTAATTGTTATGTGGTATTTTTTTTAAAAGGATGTGGTAACAAGTAACAAGTGAAAAGAAATGAATATTTTGTCCCAAAGAACGCTTTTACTTCCATAAGTAAAATTAAAAGTTTCGAATTTGTTTCGTCTTCCATGTTAAACACAATCTAATTTGCCTCTGCGCACGTGCCTTTGTACTACTGATGGATGACAAGTAGTGAGCGGGTAGGTCGGGAGCACGTTGACACGACAAGATTGAACAGTGCAATATATGCACACTTTCCTCCATACTACGCGATCCGTCTGTCCCAGAGTACCTGAAATGTATGTTTCGGTTTCTGGGCACTACTCATGATTTTAACCTTTCTGATGAGAATCTCTCCTCACTTCCCTTATTTTGCCGTACTGACTTTATGTCCAAGTCCTTCGCCGCTCAGTCTATTCGAACTTCCCACTGACATCAGGACGGTTACTTCGAAGATGTATTTCAAAAGGATGCTTTGGGATCACTATTTGTCAATGCAAGTTAATTAATCACTATTTAATTTCTCTTTCCCTTCTTTACTTTTGTAGAAATCTTTCTCATCGTCGGCATGCATTATGTAGTTCTTTATGTATTTGTAGGTTTTGTTATATATTTATTGTATATATGTATAATATATATCTACTTATATTTTATACATGTATTATTTTGTATTCAGTCCTATTTATTCACTTTGCATAGACTTGGCATCACCCTATTGCAATTCTGGTTATCCAAAGGTTGACTGGCAGAGAATGCCACCAGTCCGCCTCCTGTACAAATGTAGTGCAGAAAGTTTAAATAAACAAAGCAATTAACTTCCGACACGACCGTTTAATTATGATAAAACGTTTGATAAAAGTATCGTTGACGACAGTATTATCAGACCTACTATTTAAATAAGCCAAAGAGGTATCCGACATTGTTATCGCCCGTTTATGTGTCGGTCCGACATAGTGGGAACCTGCTTTAACTTTATATTTTTCCTTTGTCACTGTTTTTAAAGCATTTAGTGCATCGATTTATTAAAATACACAGATGTAGGTAGCATTACGACCCTAAAACAGGCATTTATAAGTCGGTAAAATTTTTCAGTCTGTCATTTGAAGGCAAAAAACTATCAAGAACGTATAATACTGCAATATTTTTGACGTAACGGTGTTCTCAATATAAAAATATATAAGAAATGTAAAAATAGATAAACTCTACCACAAATACTGATAGTGACGTCATATCGTACTCCGTTATAAACAAGAATGTAAATATCGTTTTGTTGTCGCTAGTTGTCTATAATAAACAATAAAATAGATGAATAAAATGACGTTTCGTAGTATCGGTCGGTGTTGTCTTGTCTGTTTAAAGCTGATGACGTCACTATCAGTTCTCGTGGTATAGACTAGATAAACTCTTGATTGTACACCAACACATGTCTCAAACAAAAGACAATTTAAGTAACACGAAAAGTACAAAGTGAAAAGGTGGCTGGCTGCCTTATCGATAAAACGATCTCTTGCAGGCAACCTTTGGGTGGTAAGGAGAAAACAGAACATATTTAATAAAGGTAGATGTTGCAATTTTACATAATATCAAATCAACAATAACTATAATAAAATAATTGAAAAACAAAACTTTTTATATATAAACCTAAATAATATTAATGAAGTAATATTTCGCGGTAAATGTGTTTGCGTAATTGATTTTAAGTAAATAAATAAGGCGAGACTTAAAAATTTAAATATTACTATTCGTTTCTCGTGACAGTAACATTTTATGTATACCTCTGCAATCACCCATTTACACAGTTTTGTCACAAAATATCCATCTGTGTATTTCGGTTGATTGATGATTTAATGGTATTCATTAAATAAACATTGTTCGCTTTGTCTAGGTGATATCGGGTCCGTTCTGCGAGTGCGACAACTTCACGTGCGACATGAACAAGGGGCAGCTGTGCTCGGGCCCGGAGCACGGCGAGTGCGTGTGCGGCAAGTGCAGCTGCCGGCCCGAGTACACGGGGCTCGCGTGCGAGTGCCTCAAGGACACCACGCCGTGCCGCTCGCCAGGTAACCGACAAGTGATGTTGCACTGTGTTGTCACTTGTTAAAAACGAAATTTGCTGGTTAGAAGTTTAGCATTTTTTAACCTAACGATAACCTAACTTTAACCTAACCTAACGATGTACGGATGGATGCTCAAAGCGAAACCGAAAGAAAAAGAAAAATGTTTCAATATTTGATAATCTTATCACAGAAGTATTATGTCAGTAAAAAATACTAAATTTACTAAAAAATACAGTTCATTCAATAATTGTATATTTTAAAATTATGTATAATTTCAGTGAATCAATTACGAAAATTCAGTATGAGTCTGTGAGCAACAGAACTCTTGTAGCATTACTTTAGATAGACATGTTCATTAAAACTTTTAATACACAGTGAAATTAGCCAAAGGCCTGCCGCCAGTAGAGGTGCAGCCTGTTGCTATGGCATCATAACTTTGTACATCCATTCAACCTCATAAATCCCAGTTATAATTTTAGAACAACATTGTATGATCTCTGGCAGTTTCACAACCTCAAAGTCGCTCAGCGCTCGCTGAGCTCCATGGAAAGAGCTATGTTCGAACTTCTTTACTGGACATAATCCAAATGGAAGAAATTCAATGAAGAACTAAAGTTGCCGTCATAGTTCAAAGAATCAACAAGCTGAAGTGGCAGTGGGCAGATCATATATGCTGCAGGACCGGTAACCAATGCGGGAGACGAGTGCTCGAATGCCACGTACCAGGAAACGTAGCGTGGGACGCCGTCCGGTCACGTGGACTGACGACTTGAAGAAAGTCGAGAAGAGCAAAAGACCATGTGTAGCAGCGGTCCTTGGGAGAGGCCTATATTTAGCAGTGGAAACACATAGACTGATTGTATAATATAGCATTTTATACGTGAACCCTCCAGTAGGACCGATCGCATTTTATAAACGCAGTCCAAGCTACATATGTAAACTTGTTATAAAGGATGTTTTTTTTAGAGGTATAGAACTTTGAAATGGAATAAAACAAGGATGAATTTTTAAAATTGACATGAAATTGACTTTATTCAAAAGATAATCTTTTGGCATTATAATTTAAATATGATTTATGGCATATGACCGCCACGGCTGGCTCGGACGTAATCCAATCTGGAGGTCCAATTTTCAATAACTTTTTCCAACGTTTGTGGCCGTATATCGGCAATAACGCGGCAAATGTTGTCCTCCAAGTGGTCGATCGTTTCGGGCTTATCGGCGTAGACTAGCGACTTCACATATCCCCACAGAAAATAGTCTAGCGGCGTTAAATCGCACGATCTTGGAGGCCAATTCACGGGTCCGGAACGTGAAATTATGCGGTTACCAAACGTTTCCTTCAGTAAATCAATTGTGGCACGAGCTGTGTGACATGTTGCGCCGTCTTGTTGAAACCACAGCTCCTGCACATCATGGTTGTTCAATTGAGGAACGAAAAAGTCAGTAATCATGGCTCTATAGCGGTCACCATTGGCTGTAACGTTCTGGCCAGCATAGTTTTTAAAGAAGTACGGACCAATGATTCCACCAGCCCATAAAGCACACCAAACAGTCAGTTTTTCTGGATGTAACGGTGTCTCAACATACACTTGAGGATTATCTTCACTCCAAATACGGCAGTTTTGTTTATTGACGTAGCCATTCAACCAAAAGTGAGCTTCATCGCTAAACAAAATTCTCTTATGAAAATCGGGATCAACGGCAATCTTGTTTTGGGCCCATTCACCGAATCTACGCCTTGCTAGGTGATCGCGTGGCTTCAATTCTTGCACGAGTTGGATTTTGTAAGCACGCAAACCAAGATCTTTCCGCAAAATCTTCCATAAAGTGGATGGACACATATCGAATTCCTGTGCACGATGGCGGATAGACTGATTCCGGTCTTCCTCTACGCTACGCTCTACAGCAGCAATGGCTTCTTCTGTACGCACTGTACGACGTCTCTGTAGATGCGTATTATCATTTAGAGTAAACGTGGTGCGAAAACGGTCCATAGTTAGTCGAATTAATTGCTCTGATGGACGATTATGTTGACCGTAAAATGGACGTAGTGCGCGATACGTATTTCGAACAGAACCATTATTTTCAAAATAAATTTGCACAATTTGGAAGCGTTGTTCAGGCGTCAGTCTATTCATGTTGAAATGCCAAACCAAACTAAACACAAATCACTTGACAGCTGACAAAATGGCCGCCAGTTAAAACAGTGTTGCCAACTTAAAGTTCTATACCTCTAAAAAAACACCCTTTACTAACACGTAGCAAATGTTTGTTGTAGAGAACGGCGAGATTTGCAGCGGCAACGGTAACTGCCTGTGCGGGCAGTGCGTGTGCAAGGTGGACAATGACCGCCACTACTCCGGCAAATACTGCGAGAAGTGCCCCGTGAGTTGCACACTTATATGCACTAACATCCGAGTGATTATGGCTAATTGACAATATAATTATAAAGAATATATGATAAAATGTATAAATTAATTATGGGTAAATATAATGGTATTTATGGCCAATTTATGGCCTTCTGCCAATTACCCTGAAGGGCTTTATTCATCATTATTATAACATTTGTAGTTAAAATACGATTTTACTGTATGTAAACTAATTAGGGACAGACTAATAGTAAAAATAAGAGCTGTGATGCGACAATGCGAAAAGTATACCGCAAAATAGCAGATCATCTAAATTGTTACAAAAATATGGTATACATACAATGCGGTGCAATATTTCAAAACGCGTAATACAACTGAAAGTGTACCTAGAAAGTAAAGGCAAAAAAACAACCCTCCAAGAATATCGAGGAATGGTCATAATTGCCGAAAAAGACCCCTTTGAAGGTTCCCCATTGATCAAGGGAAAAGTATTTGGTCAGGAATCAAATGCCGGCGTGTCAGCAAGGACCACTCGACGTCTTTTTTAGAGAGCATGGCCATGCTCTAAACGCCATAATAATATCGAATTCCTAAAGCATTCCATAAGGGTGGTAGTTGCCAATTTTTCCATGGAAAGGCCAGGTAAACTGACGACTTGAAGAAACTCATCAGTAGTGGCTGGATGAGAAGAGCTGAAGATCGTGCGTTGTGTCGGTCATTGGCAGAGGCCTATATCTAGCGGTAGATGGACATGGACTTATGGTATGGTATAATCATTTAAGCACACCGTCAGATTGATAACGCGTGTGTGTATAACGCAGACGTGTCCGGGCCGGTGCGGCGAATTCAAAGACTGCGTGCTGTGTGAGGTGCATAAGCGCGGCCCCATGTACAACCCCGACCAGCCGGGCCGCGATTGCGGCGAATGCGTGCTGTACCCCATCGTCGAGGAGGGCAAGATTGAAGGTAACACGACTAACAAATAATTACAACTTAGCTATATTTAGCACTTTAGGTATATGCGTTACACATATACAGACAGGGTTGGGCCCAGTCCAAACGTTACAATTAGTTCATATCGTAACTTCTTACATTACAATTGCAGGACTACCTGCAATTGTGTAATTTCTAAGTATGTCGTTGCAAAGAACATGTATTGTTGTAAACTTTGTCAATTTGTACTCAATAGAGTGTAGGTATATTATAACCAGCCCTTAATCATACATTCCTGAATACGGGCCTCCTCGTGCACACTGTCTCACTTTAAAACGGCACACTGGCCAAGTTATTGTACTATTTTTTAAATGGTGTAGTTCGTCAGGGCTTGTGCTAGCGGCTTTTGTATCCTTTAGTCGCTTTCACGACACCCATCAACCAAACGACCAAGAAATGGAGTGGTGGGTGCTATTCTAAAACCAGCCGGTAACACACGGCCAAACTGGGTGGGTACATTATTGCATAAACCCATTCCTAGCGAAAGAAAGTAAATTAATACATCTTTCACTATTGTATTTCATAATTGAGTTATGCAAAACAATGCGAGACTGAAAAGCGCAATTGAAGACGGTCCACAATAAAAATGCGAAATTTCCGCAACGGCATATATTTTGGTTGTGAAATAAATAAAAATGTTTGTTGCAGCGAACGAAACCCGAAACGAGCACTTGTGCAGTTTCTACGACGAGGAGGACTGCTTGTACGTGTACGTGTACTCGTACAACGAGACGCAGCACCTGTTGATCCGAGCGCAGAAGGAGCGCGAGTGCCCGCGGAAGGTGAGCCTATTACGTCCCAACACTGGGCCCACGCCTCCTCCCCCCCCTCTAATCCCAATCATTTTTATCCCAATTAAGTGTATTGTGGATTCTTCTCTCATTTATATTAATTCAATTGTTTCTACTAAGCACCACGTGCGATCAGCGATTCACACCATTAATCACTAACAATATGGTCCATGTGCGGATCTGACAAA
Source organism: Sesia bembeciformis (assembly GCA_943735995.1). Taxonomy (NCBI): domain Eukaryota; kingdom Metazoa; phylum Arthropoda; class Insecta; order Lepidoptera; family Sesiidae; genus Sesia; species Sesia bembeciformis. The sequence continues at coordinate 10,637,702 of OX031028.1, forward strand.
AAGATAATTTGAAGTTTAACGGATATCCGCGTACATGTGCAGTGCAGCGCGGCAGATATAGTCATGTAACTATTTTTAGACAGTCGCAATTTCTTTAGAATTCCTTTCTGTTTTTACATTTTCTGTTGAAATGTTATTTAATAAAATAATACATCCTTATTTTAGCAATGTAACGCCATTTTTTGTCTTCATATATGGTAATGGTGCAATTAGCACATTCTGCCCGTGTTAACTTTTCTTCGTAATATACAATTTCAAAGTCTAAAACGTATCGTGTCAATGCCCGGTCCCGTCGAAGTAAGCCAGGAGTCGCTCAGTAAAGCGATAGTAGGTTTACTGATGACAGAAGAGGACTTCTTGGAAGCACACGAAAAACGCAGTCCCATGCTTTTATTTAATTACTAGCTGTGCCCGGCAATTTTATTGCATATAATATATAGCCTATGTCCCATCTGGAATAATGTACCTTTCAAATGGTGAAAGAATTTTTGAAATCGAATTACTAGTTTCGGAGATTACCTCCTACATCCAAACATACAAACTTTACCTCTTTATAATATTAGTATAGATCACAAACACCATCTAAGACCACTTTTAATTTAAATAAATTATCGCTATTAAACCACACACGGTATACATTTTTTACAATTAATCAAATAAAAACTTCTCGAGTTCCCGTCAAAAAGTTCCTTTACCAATGTATAATTAACAATACACATAAAACGGGCCAATCGACCATTCGAATGTATACAAAGTCCTTCGTAGCAAATTTTTTAACAGATTCCAAATAATAATCTGTGCATAAATACAACCAATACTGATTTTCAATGTTTCCACACAACTGTACTCTTTTCCCCTAGTGACAGCCCTCTATTAAAATACAATGCAATGCAAAAAGCCCTTTCAGCATCCACTGCTGGACATGAGTCTCCGCATGCACATTGTCTCCTGCATGAGGAGTGTATAGCCTTAAAATACACCCATCAAATACACCAATCCATCGAAATACCATCCAAGGCCATCAAAATACACCCTTGTATAAATTATCTCAATGGTTGCAACACCAACCCAGCCTGCGATTGTCACGTCAGCATTCGAAAAGCAACTGTTAAATTCCTCTGAATTGAGCTCGACGACAGACTAAACTTTCGACAACATATCAATGCTATGGCGTCCAGAGTACGAAAACTCAATGTCATGAAACATTTCCATTACGCTGCACACCGATGCATCCTAAAGACAGTTTATGTGGCTCTCTGCCAATCTATAATACCTAATCAACTGCATCACGGTCTGAGGTGGAGCGGTAGTCTCTAATGATGCTACTGGAAAAAGTCCAGCGTTCTCTCTTAAAAGTTATGCTTAGCAGAAACTCTTCAGATTTCCCAAAATGAATTGTCTAACAAAATTATAGTACTTACGGTTAGTCAATTATATATTCTTCGAGCCGCCCTAACTCACCGCGGCATCCGTAGCTCGCCAACGTTCCCCATACTGTTTGGTAGACGTGCATTCTGGTTGACGACTGCTACTGTGTCCACGAACTTTGCTAACCGTTTCGATCCTTTCTTGTATAGATTCATTTATAATAAGACTGTAAAATTTTGTTAATTACAGTACTCTTCTGTGTTTACAGCCAAAAAGAAAATCTGAGCTTGGCTTTCTACTCTGGATTATCATGAAACTGAACAGATCCTTAGATATGCCAAATAAGACTTATAACTTTACAATGCACTCACACTTTCATCCACTTATGCACATATACTTTTACAGACGCATATACACACGACACTGATACTTGCCACTCACTCCTAATAATTTTGCTACTACATCTTAACGAATAAATATACATTTTTTGTTCTTTACCTTACATGCTATAGTTTTCACTTGTTTGAATTTAATCGTACCTATTGTACTGATAAATTTTTGCTAGTGATATTTTTTCCAAACTTAGTACTTTTTTGATGTTGTTTTCGATGTAGCCAAAGGAATTAAGCTCCTTTGAAAAATAAACGATTCAATTGCAATCAAAAATATCATAAGTACGAAGGCTGAGTTTACGTTTTGTATCGTGTGGTACAGGTGTTTATCCTGGGCATCGTGCTGGGCGTGATCGCGGCGATTGTACTGGTGGGGCTGGCGCTGCTGATGCTATGGAAGATGGTCACTACCATCCACGACCGCCGCGAGTTCGCGCGCTTCGAGAAGGAGCGCATGATGGCCAAGTGGGATACGGTGAGACACGCCACGCTTTTATAACTAACAAATACTTTTATAAAAAAATAGAATCTTTGAATGGAGGTAAGTGCCTGGGTAACAAAGAAAAAGAAAAATTTGAACCGTTGAATACTAAAATTTGACTACCAAACCTCGCTAACAAAGACATATAGAAAGATAAAACTACATAGGCGTTAGATACGTAGCCCATGTGTTAATCCGATTTACAATCTACTTATTTGCAAAGTTTCAACGAAATCGGTTTAGCCCTTTCGACGTGATTGGAGTAGCAAATATTCAAATTTTCGCATTTATAATATTTTAGTAGGGCCGCGATTTTATAAATCTGGATTTTATGGTTTTTTAGTGGAAATCACCTTGTATTAGCGTTCACTATGAATAAATTAATTTATTTGAATTATTAATTCGTATTTTCAGAACAGTTACAACGTAAAATTTTGTATTTTGATATCATGGTAGCAAATTATAAATAAAACTTGCAAAAACTTACAAACACTATACATTTGAACACATATTTTGGTCACGTAAAATAAAGAGAATAAATTTCGAACGCAATAACAAGGTTAGTTCAGCTTTCTCTCAGCGCTACAGCTGGGATATCAACCAAAGACCCACAACGGGGTACCCACATAATCGAAAACATTTCTTGGAATAGTTACGAATAAGTTTATTTAAAAAAATATTTATTTTAAATTTGTCTTATAAAGTTTTAAATAATACTTTATACTCCGTGACGCAACTAGAATAAAAATTTCAAATGAGCCAATAGATTTTATCTTAATGTTGGTATTATTGATTTTGTATTTTACGCACGTATTATGCGTGCGTGACGCATACGCCATCCGCCATTTTGTTTTGTTGCAGTCGTTCGTTACTACATATTTCATCACTTGTGTTCCGATGCGTACTCTGCGTTCTTACCTGTATATCCATTTTGTTTTTATCTTGACTGCTTTTCGGACTTTTTCGATCTTTCTATGACTATATCGACATTGGCCAACGTTTTGGATTTGAATACGCTTACTGATTGGATTTGAAAATGCCGAAAACATCAAAAAAACCGTTCTCAATAGTCAATCACGTGAACTAGTGTGTCGACTTCGAGTCTCGAGACTATTTGGAAAGGGTTAGCCAGTAATGGCAGCCCACTGGCACTGCTCAACAGGCCAGTGGATCGCTGAAGCCCTCAATATTATATTGAGAATTACCAAGGAAAGTACGGTTGTAGGTGGTGTAGGTGACAACAAGCCATCGACACCGTGAAACACTAAAACACAGAAGAAGAAAACGGTCGTAAACATGGATAATTATGACTTTGAACCAATTCGTCACCATACTTATAACTATAATACTTATACGGAAGAGAATCTTTTGAATACTTAATACTTAAGAGAAAAACTTTTGAAGACAGAAACTGTTGCTATAAAAGTAAAAAATAATAATTGAAGACTGCAGTCATAAATATCTACGAATAGACATGTTCATAGATACAGAGTTTAACAGTTCTGTTAGCGGCAGCACAGACGAAAGTGATACTGATTATAACGATACTGATATTGAAGTGAATTTAGAAGAACCGTTACCTTCAACATCGAAATGAAAAAAAAAAATTATATATGTTACAGCTTTGTTTCATTTCCGTAAAATCTAAGATATAAAAAAATCGGAACTACGAAAATAATTCGAATGAATCGATTGTTTTACATTTCGATTTATGTAGTTTCACACCCCTAATAATGTCACTAAAGAAACGTAATAGGATTCATAAGACCGCGGCGCTACTATAGTGGCATTTGTTTTGGGGCAGTACGATGATTATCTTGTAAGATTATAATTGCTTTTTTTTTTTGTTATAGGGCGAAAACCCCATTTACAAACAGGCAACATCCACATTCAAAAATCCCACGTACGCCGGAAAATAATGATCTGCAAAGATGTTGTAGCTGTCAAAACTTTCTACGATACTAGACGCCAGTAAATTATTACTATAATAACATGTAGCAGTAGCATTTGACCAAGGTGCGTATGATCTATATTTGTAATTTTAGAAAAAATACATTGTAGTTTCAGAAAAACTTGACTTAGTACAGAAAGATTTTAAAGTTATGAATAATGATAATTTTAAAAAAATGCCTTAAAAATGTGCCTTTTACTAAGAAAAAAGTCAAGGGAATCTAAAAAATGCGGTACTAACATATAAATAATAAAAATGTGACGTAGTAATGCATACTATATAAATGAATAATGTTTGTAAACACATAAGTGCTTTAGTAAATCTGTGTTTAATCTCATCGTGTTATTATATTGGTACGTTTTTGTACTTATGTGTGAGTGTATGTGATATGTACTTATGCGTTATAAATATAATCTGGCATAACAGAAATAAGCAATATGTTCTCAAATATATATCGCTTATGATGTTCGAATAGTAATTTATAAGGCGAAATATACAAATTTTGTAATAAAATGTATTTGTACAAAAGGATGTATTAATTGAGCGCACAAAGTTGATAAAAATACGAATAAAATGAATCAATTTATTGCAAGTTTATAATACCATTTACTGTTTATTTAACAGAAATATAATCTCATCGTGTAGATAACACATGAAGTTTTAGAGAGTAATTTGTGTGTAGTAGTTGTATTGGTTAAATGCCGTCACCGCCAAAACAGTTCAATACAACGTTGTAAAGTTGTTCGCCTACCAAGGTGCTGGTGTGATAGCTACTCGTATTGTAGGTTCGTTTCCACAGGGTAATGGTTACCTATACAGAATGTAACTGAATCTTTACCAAAATCTCATGATCCTGAATTAGTTGACCTATGACATTCCGTATTGATTGTAAAATAACAATTTTTTGGTCATTGAATTTAACAAATTATGAGAAAAATGATATGAAAGATAGAAAATATCGTATTATTTTAATGTCACTGAACCCTTAATCATGATGAACGGTTTCGGGAAAGTTTCGGTTACAATCTGTATGAGGGGTGCAAGTGGGGAGTAATTAGTCTATTGTTTGTACTGTACAAAGGTCAGTTCCCGCCTACAGAGTGGCGGCCAAGAGCGGACAATGTGTTAACCAGAATTCGATCGCGCGCGCTCTTTTAATTTGTAGTAGACGAACAATCAGTCCACCTGGTAGTGAGTGGAGACTGTCAATCATGGATATCCGCCATATATGCCAACATCGGTAGCCCACTCAAAACAGATTCGATACATTTTTTTGTAGACCCAACCGTTTTTGTCATAAAACGCAGAGAAAGTGGCCGTTATTAATTATCTATATTTTTTGTAATAACCGCTATTGACCTTTGAGCCATAGAAAGCGAGATTTTTGCAAAAAGAACTATATTTCGTGACCTTTGACTTTGAATATCTCAAAACGCACACGCGATCACAATGTCGACATTTATATGTTGTTTAGAACACTGTTACAAAGGTGTGTGCCAACCAATTCAGCCAACTGGGATTGAGTAGATTGCTAGATTTTTTGTCAAAAGTGACTAAACCTTGCCAAGTCCCCGATGAGCTGCCTTTAGAGTCTTTAGAGGTTTAGGAGTGGATTTGGGAAAAAGATTATGATAATGGGGAATAAATGCCAATTCAATAAATCGAGGTATATTTCTCATCCCATTTTCCCTTGAGGGATGGGATGGGATGGCGTGTAAAGAGTAATGAAATAACGAGTTTCATTTACTCCATTACATTTTCATCTATTCCATTATGATTAAGTTTTGTTCGTCCCGGGATGGGGCGCCTACTTTTTGAAGAGTGGATAGTAAAATGATTTAGGAAGGCCGGAGACAGAGTACAGGACAGGAAGGACAAGGTATAGGGAATATGAGCTGAGGAACGCTCTTCAGCGAGCAAATGCCCGATGGTACTTATGGCCAATATATATATATTTCTTATACGCGTGCGCCTCGGATTCAAATAGAGTTTAAATTTTTGTATGATCGGTCGCTCTGCCGATACTCCGTAGATGGGATCTAGGCCTCTTCAGATATAACAGATATTCGCTGGCACCTACGGTAGCGATAATACCAGGTGATATCCCGCCCAGTATTTTATATGTGTAGCGCAAGTCGCACGAATTCGCCACAGATAAGGGATATCGCCTGGGTACGCGTCGAGTCGCTTGGGTACTGTGTACTGTTCCCGCTTGGAGTGACGATGCACTCCCCCGGGGCTAGGGGCGAAGTGACCTCAGACTCAAACATTTACTTACATACAGTGTGCATAGTCATTTCAACGCAGGCAGCGTGTCATTATCAACGCGCTGTTTACGCCGACATCGTTATCGTACATTGTATTGAAACCGAAATACATTCATTAGGCCGGCAGTAATCTATACAATACCTGAAGGGGTTAGCGAATACCGCTACATTTGAACGGAGAAGTTATCGCGTACTCACGCGAATATCTCTACTCGCAATGATGACGAATATCGCTTATATCTGAATAGGTCCTTAACAGTTTCCCCGCTACTGCACCCAGTGTTGACTGTTGGTGAACAACATCCCAAGCAATAACGTTGAAATGGCTTCTACTCTATTGTAGGGTGCTCCTTGTAAACATTTATATAGCAAACTCGTGCCATTACTAATATTATAAATGAAAAGATTTATTATTATTTATTTCAGATATTACTATTGATAATAGGATAACGTGTGTTTATTAGGAATTTTAAATTAAGTTTAATTATTTGAGCTTTTGATATGATTGTTTTTTACATTTATGCATTTACAAAATAATCACGGGATAAAGAACGCTGTTATTGTATTTGTGAATTATGTTATTGAATACCGTAACATGTTGAAACAATCTGCCCATTGTACATAATTTTAGTTTGTTTTAATACCCGAGTTTATTTTAAGTAGTTGTGGCCTTTAATTGTAGCTAATAAAAATTAACGCTAAACTGACTCTTTCATTTACGTTTAACGACACTAATTTAATAATTTTTGTCCCAAAATAGCTGTTTTTATCATTACCAATTATCAGAATAGATCGTGTTGTTTCACTATTTATCTTATGTCATCATAAAATTTAGATTCTTAGGATTTTCAATAAAATATTATTATTAATGGAAGCGCGAAAGTAACGGTCGGCAAATATACACGAAAAAATTCAACCAAATTGAAAAATCCAGCTTACCACAATAAAAACTCTATGAGTACACATAACAGTGTATATTTATAACACTAATATTATTTGAAGTAATATTGCATATGAGTTAAGGTACTTGCTTAATATCTGGAGGTTATTTCATTGGACAGGGCTCATCGAACTCCATATTTTCTAAAACGTACGGAATATATTGAAATTTATCTACCTTTCCGCCTGGTGCGTGCCATCGGCCTTTTGATGATCTCTTGGAGTACGGAAACTGTTTGATAAACAAGAAACGGTGTATTCGTTAGTAGTGCTATGTCCGCGTACAGCATTGAGGTGTCTTACGTCATACAATCATTTTTTTGTTTATGGAAAGAAGATGGCAAACGAGCGGCCTCCCTGGTGGTAAGTGAATACTGGCACGACATCCACAATACATGTCAACAATGATTTAAAACTTTCGTGGAAACAATGTAAACGATACAACACAGTCTTCTGTTGTACAGAGTCTAGCTATACTAATATAATAAAGAGAGAGTGCGAATTTTTTGAGTTTGTGTGTATGTGGAGGGTAATCTCCGGAACCACTGCACCTATTTGAAAAATTATTTCACCATTTCAAAGGTACATTATTCCAGATGGACATAGGCTATATATTATGTGCAAATTAGATGATATTCGTCAACTAAGTCGGAAAAAAAATCTTATAAACCGAACCGAAGCGAGGGCGGGTCGCTAGTATTTAATAAAGAAGGGTTCTATTAAACAGAGTATTAATTTAATTCTACGCTTCCTCAGACGTAGTAATGACAACTTACTAATGGGAACCGTGTGATTCCTAAGGTCGTTTCTTGAACGGCGTCCTCGTATTGACCCTTGCATTTTATAGCACCATTAATAGCAATCTAAAACATCAATTAGCATAAGTTTAAATCAAGCTCTCGTAATAATTTAATTTTCATTCGAAGTAAAAATGTAATTTTGTAAATTTGTTTGTAAATTAAGCTGCAATAAGAAGACTAAACAACTTTGTGTTGTAAATGTGTTCTCCATTTACAACGCACAAAATATTAGTCTGATTTCACTTGAAAATTTATTTGATTAAAATGTTTGACGTAGATGATTGATCTACTCTTACAAAACGTATTTCAAATTCCTTGAAATTAAGATTGCTGCTACTAAATACTCATATACTAAGTGTCTAAATAGTTTCCGTAGTACTGGCGCATTAATAGATATTACTAGAAATAATTCCACGTGGTATTAACTTGTATTCTAATTTCGTCGTTGACCTAAACAGTTTTCGAGTATTAGTAGTTAAGTTAGAAATTCAATTTGCGCACAACTCACAATATCAATTCGAGAATCATATAAGATATAAGCGATTGTTTACCGCTTTACGATGCTATTATAGCACGCGAGGTGTCATGTGAATTAGGCTCTTTATATTAGTGTTGTTGCTATCGTTCTGCACGACATGACGTGTTACCGGAATATACGAAAATATTGTTGTGCAACGTGCAACTTACCATTTGTCAGTAAGGAATTATGCTTAAACGACATTGAATAAACTCTTTTGTTTACCAAGCCACGTGATGGTAAGCGACTCTCCGCCCACGTTCACCTGCATTACAAGGGGGCTTGCGGGTGCAGTACTGGATTTGCAGAATCCACTAATATGATTATTTTAAACATAAATACAATTTTCATAATAATAATTGACTACACTGAAAACTTCTTTATGACAAATAAGTAAACAAATATCTACGAAAATATTACAGCAATCTGATCGTATACTTGTAAGTACTATAAACTTTCTTGTTTCTAATCTCTCTTTGAACTTCATCGTACTATTTTAAGGACTTTATCAAAGATAAGAGTGATTGAAAGCTTTGCATGATTTTACCTTAATTCATTGCTTATATCTAAAGCAATATGTAATTGGAACACATGTTGTAAATGTTTGTGGGAACTGAACACATTAGCGATACAAAGGCTCCGCAGGTGGCTCGCCGATTAATCACTGCAAGGAATCGGTCGGCGCGTGGGGCGGCTGATCTGGGCGGGCGGCGGCGGCCGCGGTAGTGTCGCCGCGGAGTCACGCCGCACTACACGCCCCGCCCGCCTCCCGCACCGCGCACCACTCCACGTGTGTGCCCAATGTCCCACAACTAGACACACACACGGACCACTAATATTACCGGCCACTCGGCGACAACTTTTATAAGCTTCGAAAGTGCAAGGTAAGTTCTGCAAAACTTTTATTGGACTTACAGAACTTTCTTAATAACCGTTTATTTTTTATTTAGAAAACAGATATCATGATTAACAATTCAGACAGGTGTCCACAATACAGCGAAACTTTATAACTTTCTTATACTTCGGCTCTACAACCTGTTGCGGTGATATTTACGATCTGTTCGTGTTCCGTTTAATTTGCAAAGTTCATTTGTGGAAATCGTAATGTAAGTTATGTGTACCTAATAGAAGTTTTGTGGCCGTTGCCACATTTGTTCTTGAGAAGTTTCATTTACACGATTTAAATATCAGAGCAGCTTCCTCGTAAACATATCAGATCAAAGCGGTGTGGTGGTGTTGTTTTCGTAACTTATACCGTGTGAAATAATGTAAACACGTTACAAGTTGAGTGGAAATGGGACTGACTGGCCAGTTAAATGTTGATAAAGGAATGTTCTAAAAAAAGTTGTTTCGTTTCTAAATTAAGATCCTATTTATAAACGCTGCTTAATAAAACATGAGTGTTAAACTTTTTAATTTTGTGAGGGCAAAACTTGCTGCTCGTGCCAACTTCAAATAATTTCAGAAAATGTTTAATCTGAAGGATTTTTCGCCAGTAGACCACTATAGTAGACCACGCGTAGGCGTGTTTAGGAACTTTGTATGTACTCTCGGTTAGTTTGAGAAATAATTTTCTAAGATTGTACCGACAATATTTAGGTCGTCAAGTGTGCATTAATGAGCTGATTACTGAAAGGTAGGTTATATTGTGTGGTTGATCGATGCTGGCGGTATTGTGTGGAGGCAGTGATGCAGGTTGCGGCGGTGTGTACCGATCCCCGCCGCCCGCCCTCCCGCCCGCAGCCTGCTCTCAGCCTAACCGAAATTACAAAGTATACCGAACGCCGCCATATCCATTACCCATTATTAAACTGATATTGAAACAAAATAATTAATTTTACGTATCAATAACTCAATTAATAAAGCAAATTATCTTTTGTTTACTCTAGCATACCTACTACTGAGTTAATTTAATGCTACATGAAACACGTACGTACGTTGGGGAAATACCATAAAGTAGAAAATGCAGCACATTTTAAGGTGTTCTTCTGTGGGAGAGGGGTAACGTGGCCAGTCGAGTGCGCCCAGCGTCTGTCGAAACGCAGCGTACAAAATCCTACAAAATCTTCTCTATCTTCTTCCCTTATCTCATTATAAACACTATTCACAATCCTTCTTCCAAACATCGATCCTCAAAGGTAGGTATCATATCTGCATGTGTCAACGTACGTCATTTTGACTGATTTTGGACAATGTACAGTAAGTTACAATTGGAGCAACAGTACGAGTGTATTCCCCCTCGTATCGATATATTAATAGGACTGCCTGTTCTCTCATATTTGTTCTACTAAAAAGTCACATTTACTTTAATATACGAGTATATATAAATATACAAACCAACCTCAGTATACCTGCAAATACCCACGTTGTATGTTTTGTTGATGAGTCATGAGTAGTCGTGATGTAGCATGAATATTTGAGAATTACGCTCCGAAGCTGAATAGTATTCGTGTCGTGTTGACTTTTTTCACACATAACGTACAGAATGAATGGTGAGAGCGCGGGGCCGACACGGGTACATTGTAGTGCTTCCCGCGACCAAAGAGACGAGGGAAGGGCTCGCGATAATTGTTCCCTTGTTTCTATTGTTATCAATGGTTCTACTTTGAAGAGTTATTCCACAATTGAAGAATTATGTAAACCGAATTATTCAAATAGATCTGTTTAAAACTATTAGATTTATTAAAATATATATATGTATATTGACCACTCAAACGTGCCTTGGCCCAATAGGACCATTAATAAAAAATAAGTTCAATATAGCTATATAAGTAATATAATATAGCTTAAAAGGTTAAAATGGATATCCACGTTATATAGATTGCGGAACAAACGCTGTATACATGAGTATGATAATTGATAGGCATGAAAATAGATCATGTTTCATACATACAAACGAACAAATTTCGGCTACGACATTTACATAACGAAATCCTATTACAATTAATATGCTCGATGGTCTAAATAAATACTTCAAATAGGTAAGTGCTCATCTGAACGCCAACTACACTGGCGAGTCTCGCGGCGGCAATCTCGCCGGTGCCACTGATTTCAATAGTAACGCGAGAATATCGCCGCAAGGGACTCGATCGTGTAGTTAGCGCCTATACGCTTACCTAATGGTAAGCAGATACATTTAAAATGGCAAACGATTGTCTCGTTTGCAAATGCGCTTTAGATATTTAGAAATCAGGATTTGAAAAAAAAATAGGAATATATTATAGGTATACAGGCTGTAGCATGTATGTATATTGTAGTATTGAACAGTCTCCCCCTTGAAAATACGGGTATTTTGGTTAAAGTACCGCCATGAAATACACTATATAGGTAGTTCTCTGAATACAGAAATAGTAATATAGGAGCTACTCAAGCATTAACCGAAGAAGAGACTTATTCTTGACATCGACAAAAACGTAATTCATTCTTCTACTTTTTGCGTTTTGAAGTATTAAGTTGCTGCGAATTAAATAATTTGATTTGACCACCCACGTTGCGGGACTGCGCTGCTGACAATATAAAAATTACACACAAATTGAAATAAATTCGTATTATGCGCTTGTACGTGCTGCCGACAATAGCACTTTAAACAAGAGTTTTAGTGGGTGTACAGAGTAAAATAAAAGGAACACAACGGAAGCAGTAAATCTGGTTTCACAAAAACTACGAGCACCTTGAGTGGCTACATGGGAACGAAATGTTTCGTAGTACCGGAAGTCTAGATGTTGCTTAAATGCCACGAGGCACGAGGTCGCCTGGCGGGAAACGGTCTCATGCACCTTATCACTACCAGTAGCCGTTTGCATTTCATTGACGGAGTTACGATAAGCCTATTATACTTCTTTTCTAAAGTTCTATCCGTGTTTATAAAACACTAGATACTAATAGTTTGGGAGCTGGTGGCAGAATTTTTTATTGTGTGCCAGAAGTGAAAAGTAGTGAAAATCTATTTATAGGAAACATTAATGATCACGTCTGGCATTATGTTATCGCTGCGTTATCAATTAACAGCTCATTGAAAAAGTCCATAAGTCATTTGCTCGCACCTGGCATTTGTTTTAACACCTCTTTCTTAGTATGTTTCTGCGTTAATGATTTTTTTTTGAATTTTTTTGATATATGATCATTTAAATATTATGCTCGCCATTATATAGAAATATAACCAAAAAAAAAGATTAATCTGCAAGGAAAACGTCTAAAAATTGCACTATCTATGGAATAACTTGGTCATGACTTATAAGGTGTCATTGTAAACGGCGGCAAATATTATTTTTGCCCGGAGCCTGCTCTCGGGCCCTGCTACAGAGTTCAGAGTGTCTCTACTTGTGCTCTACATCTTTTCTGCTAGTCGCTTCTTGCATCCATTTTCTCGGATTGCTCTAACATTGTGACATTTCTCCGTCTGGATGCACACTCATCATTCCATCAGCTTACGGCTCTAACACCCGTCTAGCTACCACATTATATGTATTAGGTGTCTGCCCATACCAATTTAAGGATAGCGATCTTCTGAGTAATGTCAATCACTCCCATTCGCCACCTTATCTGTATGTTAGATACAATATTTCAGATACCGAGCATCGCTCATAGCTTAACAGGGCCTCATAGTTGTATCTAAACCGTCACTAAATCTGTCTCTTCATATTTAATGACCGCCAATATACAGGCACTCTCTAGTTTGACGACCGTTGATAATTATGTAATAATAATAATGAGCCAATAAGTTTAATAAGAAACTGTAATTCTTAATATATAATATATATTTGTGATTTATTCCTATATACATAGATAGGTCCGTCCTGCTGTGCAACATCTGTCAACCATTTTATTTCGTTACGTCATTAGGTCGTTGATGAATCTACTCGTAGATTAACATTCATAACCAAAGGGTCTAGTGAAATGACAAGGCTGAAAAGAAATATATTAAAAAAATACTATATAGCGAGCAATTCAGAGAAAGAGAGATGAATTATTGTCCAGCAAATGAATGTTCCGGTCCATATTTCGTTTTTTCTTTAACCACCATGCGCAGCTGTCTCCGTTTCTTTTTAATATTTTTTTGTCAGCAGTTTAGTCATGTTTTATTTGTTATAGTCGTATGTTTACGAAATGCTGCTATATTTTTTTTCAATAATAATTGATAAATAAAAACAATATGACATCATTAGTGTATTCAAAAAACATGTGTAATGAAATGAAAAATAACATTTTTGTAAAACACAATACCATACTATCAGCCTGTGTCCACTAGGTACTGGATATAAGCCTCTATACTCTATAGGATATAGGCTCGCCACCACACACTTCGTTCAACACTTTTCATCCGGTCATTATCGGCAAACAGTACAATAGAATATTTTAATATAACCGTTTGCTAATTAAACAGTCTTGTTAATCCTTACAAGTTATGTAACTACTTGCAAGTGTGTTTACCAACTCCGTAGGTACAAGTTTGCAAGTTAACATTGCAAAGCAGCCAGAGATAGTAGGAAAATAGTTGGGATTGCTCTACGACTCTGTAGTCTCCTTCGAACGGGGGGCTTATCTTACTTGCAGTATTAGCTCGTGTCTTGTTATTAAGCCACACTAGCACTAACTTGTGATTTAGTGCTTCCAACTTATAAATACCAGTTTGACATTAAAATCTACGATTCTCTGTTACTCGTACTATGTGTATTCTAAAGCTTGTACGAATAGAAACTTATAGACACGAATTCAAACGTATCCCTCTTCTTTACGTAAACATACATGTTCGACTCTAGGAGGCCACACTTCTCGAAGTTTAATTCTAATTATGTCCATTGGATGTATGTATATTAGCTTAGTCGTGTTATACACCAATGTAAATCTGTATACGAGTATACTTAGTCTAGTCATAAATACTGTTACAATGAAGAAAAATAAATAACATTTGAAATTGGAATCTGTCATTTTCATGTGAAAAATTAATATTTTTTCTCATTTTGGCGCCAATCATTATTAAATATTATATTACTTAATATTAAAATGGAGTGATAACGAAAATCGTTTTTTTCTTTTCTTTTCGGTTTGGCTAAATTCTTGTGGCCCTAATGGCCGGACATGTGTGATTTAGGGCGATCGCAGAAGAAGCAAAAAATGTGTGCAGCAATGAGCCTAAGGGCTCCCCCGCCGGTACACTGGCGGAAGGAACGGACCTCGGCTTAGGACGTTGCTTTGGAAGGGTACCACGGGGTCGCAATTTGGTGAGAAGCGCCCAACCACGTGCCGATACCTGGTAAAAGTGTTAAAGGCCAGTGTGTGTTTACGATGTGGCGAGGGGGACGTCCCACCGGCGCGGACGGTGTATATGTGTAGCCTGTGGTGTAGTGTAAGAACCGCATTGACAGCAGTAGTTAAGTTGTCGGGGTCGTCTAGGACGTGCCGAGTATGACGACTACGACGGTAACGGGGACGAAAACCGTATTGCTGTAATTGCATTACACAAAGAAGGCATAGATAGAGCCAAATGCAATTTTTAAAACTCTCCATCCCCTTGGTATTGGCAGAATGTTGTGTACCGGGCTGTTGGTAGGTACATTGAAAGGTTTTTTGTTTGTGAAAGAAAAAGATCTGGCCGTCCACGCACTATTCGTATTAAACAAGCGATTAAAGCTATAAAGAAGAGAAGAATCCGAATAAATTCCGTCCGGAAGCAAAAGATTTTATCCAGAGAGATGAATATAGCACCCAGAACCATGTCATGTATTTTAAAAGATAATTTAGATCTTGCTGCTTACAAAAGACGCACTGGTCATTTCTTAACTGATTATTTAAAAGAAATAGGGTTTACAAATCAAAATTCTTCGGCGGTATTTTTTGGTGAGCTCCCAAAAAAATCTTATTTACGGGCGAGAAAATGTTCATCATTGAGGAACATTTTAACAAGGCGAATGATCGAGTTTATGCTCATAACTCTAGAGCAGCTGCTCAATTAGTCAATAGGGTGCAACGTGGCCATTATCCGGCTTCAGTGATGGTGGTGTGGTTAGCGATCAAGGAGTGACTCAACCATATTTTTGTGAAAAAGGTATTAAAACTGCTCAAGTGTATCAAGATACGATTCTTGAGAATGTCGTAAAGCCTTGTAACCAAGAATAATCTTTTCATCAAGACTCAGCACTAGATCATAACGCTCGCTCAACACAGGCGTGGCTAAAAGGAATATTCCTGCCTTCATACAAGCTGAAGACTGGTCGTTATCTAGTCCCGATCTATGATTTATGGTAGGTTTTTAGCGATCATGGCATTCTCTAAACGCCATGATAATATTGGATCCCTAAAACATTCCCTAGGGCTGGCAGTTTCCAATTTTCCCATCGAAAACTGGCCACAACGTTTGAAATATTCGAAGAAACGTTATATTTTTACAATGCTTACCTATTTATTTATAAAATAACACAAATGATAATGTAAAAATAAAATATCAATGTTTTCTTTGTAACAATATGTATATGCAAAAAATAAGCAATAAATAGGATCTTATTGGTAAAGCACATCAATCTACTACGTAAGCTATGCCGCCCACCTGCTACGCTTTGTATCGACTCGAGCCGCTCACGTAGAGCGTCGCTCCGTGCGCCGCGCGCCGCCCGCCGTGTCCGTCTACGTAATATTAACAACGTTACATGTCTCCGACTATTGTTGTTACTAGTACATTGTTACTAGTACAACTAGTTACTAGTTGTTACTAGTAAAGCTACTAGTACATTGTTGTTTACCTGCTACGCTCAGGCAGCTAAGTAGAATTTTTATAATGTACGATATTAATTCTCCTTTACAATAGGACGCCAGGAGTGCTAGTATATAGATTGAAAAATATACAGTTTTCACCTTATATGCTCTTCATTATTTTAAGTTTAACAAATCTTTTGTAAATTTTAAATTACATAGATTGAAACTAATACGAATTTATCTTATTCATTTTTTGCACAAATGTTTAACCTAAATGAAATAGGTGAGTAAAACCTACGATAACACAGCATGAGATAACAGGAAAAATACAAAGTATATTTGTGATATTTTCCTAAGTTTTCCCTCACATTTATTATCTTAATGCAAGATATGTAAATGTTAAAGCAATAGGCAAATGTCTGCAGCCGCTGTTATAAAAACACGTTATCATGATACTTAAATAAACGACGAGCGCGCCGATCTCGCGGGTGAAGTGAACCACTTGTTCTTGTCCCGTCTTACAGCTCGGCAAAACAAATTCATATTTGTTTCATATTACAATTTACATTCGGAATGTGGCGCTCTCGACTGGAGCACGGAGCAAAATTAAATACATCACTAACATCATGTAAATATAATAACATCACTTTTTATTCCTGTTTTCGATTAGATGACTATATGTTATGATGGATTATACTTAAATAAATAAGCCGGCATATTTAGGCATGTAGCTATATACCTAAGTGACATGACATAACTGGATTTCTTAATCATGTCAATGTTGCTTAAATACAAATTGTAAAGGCAAAGGTACCAGCATTTTAGTGGCATTAGTACTAGTTTTTATAATTTAATAAATATTTTTTATTGTATATAGGTACTCGAAGTCGTTACACAGTAAAATTTTTGTTTGATTATTGTAAAAATAGTGTTTGATGGGATTTATGGATTAATAGTGATAGTTTATTAAACGTCAAAGTGTCTAGTGTTAGTGCATAATGTTCGTGATAATTAAATAAAAGCGTGAGACTGCATTTTTCGTATTCTTCCAAGGAGTCCAACTTTGTCCTCAGTAGCCCTGCCCTACACATTGCTAAGTGACTCCTACTTCGACGGGGCTGTACAATGAAGTGTGGAAACAATTAGGTTTTATTATTTACCGTGTATGGACAAATGGTTATGCCAGTGTCCAAATAAATTATTTATAAAAAAAACCGACCTGTAATATATTAACTTTTATTTAAAAAAATCTGTAATTCAATAAAACTATGTAATTAATCATAAAACTTAATTAAATAAATTGAGAGTTTGAAATGCTCAATAAAGCTGATAAATTGATTTTTACATTTGATAGTTTGTTCATTACTGAAATTGGGTTTACGATCTTCGAAGATATACTTTCGAGGATCATACTAAATTCGGAATATAACAGCTCAGTTATAATAGTGACCACTTATCTTTAGTACAAACAACATACCACCACACCACTGACTTCATACCGTGGCACGTTGACTGGACTACTGCTCGATCCGAGACTGCGCGCGTTAGGTCGTCATGATATACAAACACAGAATTATCGTTAACACTACATTCGATACACATAAACTATGACTACAATACTGTACTGCTCATTGGATCTTAAATCGATTGTGGTTCGTTATTCAAGAGCACACCTGCCCACTGAGCACAGTGGGCTTTTTACTCAGTCTACCCACTATTAAAGACCCACTACCCACTATCAGTCTACCCACCCCCGAACTGGGTGGGAGCCATCTATATCTCCTTCGATTCCAGTGCCTTCTAGTCTTTTTTAGAGGTTATTTACAAAGTAAAATAAGGAAACAAACACATGACAACTAGTGCCTTCTACAGTCTATCTCCGGCATATCTCGTATACACACATATATATATATATACCCTTTTTATATATGTATGTTTTCTTTCAGTAGCCTAGATAATGAACATGTTAAAAGCATCACAAATAAGAAATATAATATAAATTCCCTTAGGAATACTTTGATATAGTGAAATGTACTTAGGGCAGAAACATCTAACTTTTGTTATACTGCCTCTCAAACTCTCAACTGGTAGACTAACAAGCTCATAAGTAGTTTGCGTGAACAACTGATCCATTTCATAGCACTAATATCCTTTTACCTTTGAGGGCCACTTAAAAGGCATCACTACGTGAATAATTTACACCTACGTTACTGAAACATTCGAGTACGTTTTCCATTAAATGTAAGTAATTTTAAATTATTATATCTACTCAATTATTAAATCTAATAAGTAGGACTTAATAAATTAAAAATGACCTTGAGATTTATTCTTATTACTCTTAGTTTGTAAATTGTTTATTTCTAATTTAATCTAGTCATAAATGCCTATCTGGAATAGACATCTGGAAAAGTAATATATAATATAGCAAGTTAAATACACCTGCTTCTTAATTATTTTATGGCCTTCATGAATGCGTTCGATAAAGATATACTTATATACCTATACCTTATTTTGTTCCAAGATGAAATGTATACTAACAAAGCGTTTTCAATAATTTATAATACTCGAACTTTTCCGACTACCTATTATTTACTGATTTTAACCCACATTAATTGATTAACGCATTCTTTTCTGAAGAAGACCGATGTGACTTGTTTGTACGTTTTTTCTTTGGCGAAGAAGACGTACACAATCCACTGAATCCCGGTTCGTTACTTATAATTTGGGGTGTGCGATATTAAAACTAATCAACAATTACAAGCAACAGAAATAATGAAATCAATAAAACCACACATTCTCAAAACAGGTGATCGAACGTAATGCCACTTGACAGCTGGTCGGTATAAACCGATCAAGTGCAAGCAAGTTCTGTATACGTTTCATTTCACACTTTATGATATAAATTTTTTACCTTATAAGTATTTTAAATTTCTGCCTGCAAAATTTAGTTTGGAAGTAATAACTAATTTTAAATTATTTAGCCTTGAGTCTTCTCACGCTCCCTGAGTTGAAGACGAAGGAAGAAACTGTTGCTGGGCTGTCGCCCACTACAGTGGTTGCATCTCTGCCCGCTGATACGGGCAGGTTCCTGGGTGGGCTTCGTGAGGCCCTTTTTACCTAAACACATATATAATATGTATTATATATAAAAGCACGCGCGTATTCGAATGCAACTTTGTGTCAAAATTTCAAATCAATCGGTGAAGAACTTTCGGAGATTTAAGATTTTGAACAACGTTTATATTTTTATTTATACAGGGTGTGTCGTAAATAGTGGTCCAACGTTAAAGGGTCGATACACCATATATTCAGCTATCACATACCAGAATTTGAATTTTTTTTTTCCACGGGTCTCTGTTTTATTCATTATTATTATTATTTTGAAAAATCGATACCTTGCGTTACTAATTTGGCTGTTATTTCAACAAATAACATTATTTTTTTATTTTGTTTCTTGTTTATTATTGATAAATACATGTGCTATCACATGCAATCATTTTTTTAATGGAAACTTAAAAGATATTAAAGAAAAAATGTGTTTATTTCAAATTTTAACTCTAATCTGTCGCAAATCATGTGAATTCGGAGGCGAATGGTGTAAAAAAAATGTACTACACTATCTGTGCCCATTATTTTAAAAACTTGTCCAATAAATGCAGATTCTAAAATGGTATTAATAATAACCGATTTCGTAATGAAAAAAAAGTTATTGCCATTTCAACGGAGAAGGAGCCGAATTCAAAAAATATACTTTTTCATTTTAATTAACTCACCGGTATTGCAAAATGTTTTGAACCCAATTAGAAGTAAATTTTAACTTAACTATTAACAGCTGAGTGTTATTTGAGTCAAGCACAAACATATCACCGGTAAAGAAATGTGTCCTAGGTAATAAAAGGGTAGGTACTTGGCCAGATAACAAAAGGTTCATTGAAACGTTTCGGTGTAGCGCGCTACTCTACTCATGTAGTGAAAAAAATGACTAGGTTTTTTTTTATTGCTATTCTCTTAAGTATAAATGAGTAAGACTATGCCAAGTAGAAATTCGTAATAATCTTATCAGTTAAAATGCTTCAGTGTGATCCCGTATGTCGCATGCGCTTCTAGTTTCTGTGTGTATCTCCTCCGTTGAATTGCTTGTTTTATTCCAGGACTCTGATTTGCTTCTGTTTGGACTTGTAGGTTTTTGTAATCCCTACGACATCGGCTACGTTATCTGGACTTTGATTTGCTCAACGATTTCGACAAACGTGCAGTGAAGTGAAGATTAGGCGATGTCTCAGTACACACCGCGTGAATATGCTGACATGCATTTTATTTATGGCGAATGCAGAGGCATCGGTAGAAAACGGTTTGAACCCAATTAGAAGTATTTTTTACACTTTTTAAGATAAGTATTTGAGTGAGGTTATGTAAAAAAAAACATTCTCCATAAATCAACTATTATTTATTAAATTATTCACATCATCGTTACATTAAATGTTCAAAATGACCACCATTAGCGGCTATGCACGCTCTGCACCGTCTGATAAATGAACATTTTATTCGTCGAGTAAATCCGCTTATACTAATTTCTTCAGCTGCTGACCGAATTCTTTCTCTTAGTTGGTCCACAGAAGTGATGTCTTTTTTTTCATTACGAAATCGGTTATTATTAATACCATTTTAGAATCTGCATTTATTGGACAAGTTTTTAAAATAATGGGCACAGATAGTGTAGTACATTTTTTTTACACCATTCGCCTCCGAATTCACATGATTTGCGACAGATTAGAGTTAAAATTTGAAATAAACACATTTTTTCTTTAATATCTTTTAAGTTTCCATTAAAAAAATGATTGCATGTGATAGCACATGTATTTATCAATAATAAACAAGAAACAAAATAAAAAAATAATGTTATTTGTTGAAATAACAGCCAAATTAGTAACGCAAGGTATCGATTTTTCAAAATAATAATAATAATGAATAAAACAGAGACCCGTGGAAAAAAAAAATTCAAATTCTGGTATGTGATAGCTGAATATATGGTGTATCGACCCTTTAACGTTGGACCACTATTTACGACACACCCTGTATATGTAGATGTATGTAATTTAAAAAAACTCGCCTCTTACATGCTATACTGAGTTCATAATTTGTTTCATCGAAAAAAAATGATGTAATTAATAGAATATATTTATTCAGTTATAGAAATAGATTTTAATTTTTTTTTATTTAATAATTATGAAAAAATGTTGAAAAAACTAAAATGGAACAATCATTCGGACTTTACGGTGAAACACTTTATATTAAACATGTCACATGTCAACAGTATAAGACGGCTAAATAAAAAATTACATTATGATGAAGCATTAATTCTTTAATTTGCTGTCATGGTTATTATAACTGTGTAAAAAGTTCGTTATATCTGATTTTTTACGGTGTCACTCTAAGGGTTGAACATATTCATTATCAATTTTATAACTATTGATTAAAACAAACATGTCTTACAGAATTTAGGTCATATACCTAATACTATTTACAGAATATTAATGCACACAGGTGGGAATGTTATGAAATATGAGGTAAATCTAATTATTTTCATAAGCATCCAAATCTAGAAAAGGTGATGACTCAATTTGACAAGATTTACGATTTGTTAGTAAACATTTCATCTTGAGAATAAATAAGGTATACATAAATATATGTATACTTATACTTATACATTGCTTTAACAAAAAACAAAATCTGCTTTTGATTTATTGCCCGGAATTTTTTTATAGAAAATCTCTAATAAGTAGATACGTTGTTACGGCAACCGTAATAAATAATGTATGAATCCTTTTTGGAAAATAAGTAACAAAAAGTAATGTAATTTATAGGAGAACAGCTAAGTAAAATCTGGGGCACTGGTCCTCATAAAGTCATCGAGGCGATTTTTTTTTTCAAAATAAAAGTTGTACGCAGTCGGACGCTTATTACAAATGGGTACCTACTCGTAGATTCGTTGTGTTTTAATTAAAGACATAATTAGCAACTAGGTCCGATGTTCAATTAGCCTCGGGAATTACCTTCGCTGCCATTTTAAATTGACACATCAAACTGGTCACCGTTGGGATTCATTTTCATTCTTAGCTGTACCATCAACCTATTGACTCTTATGGACATTATAGGTACTGTAATTTGTGGCGGATTGTAAAGTAATTTTACGAATTCACTAATTTTGTCTGTCAGTTCCACCGGATAAGTAGACACTTATACAGGGCCGTCTTTACCAGGGGGTGCAAGGGGTGCGGTGCACCCCGGGCGCCCCGCGCCCGGGGGCGCCTATCGAGCGCTGAATTCAGTGCCGGCTTTACCTATGGTGCAGGGGGTGCGGTGCACACGGGCGCAGGGTCTTAGGGGGCGCCGAGCGCCGCTCGCGACACCTCCAAAGAGTTCAAAACGCCTACTAGAGGGCGCCCTGCACCCGGGCGCTACATGAGCTAGAGCCGGCGCTGCACTTATATCCACAATTAAGTATTCAAAATACAATTAAAAGATGATCATATATCAACTTCCAACATTTTACAAATTGTGAGCCAAAATGTGGCTATATGGCAATTATCTTTCAGTACATTTACGGCCGTTAGTTATATTGCTATAGCAAATTTTGTATTGTGATGATGTTACAATATAATTGATTTTTTTAATTTCTGTTATTTAATTTCATTTCTGTCCCAGCATAAAAATAGTCTAGAAGTCAAAATTCTGTTGTCTTCAAAACGATCGAAAACCGCAGCTGTCACTTCATCATCAGTGGAAAATCTTCTACCCCTTAAGTCCGCCTTGAGTTTTGAGAATAAATAGTAATCACTGGCAGATAAGTCAGGATTATAGGGTGGGTGGCGAATTTCCACGAAGCCACACTTTGAAACAGCGGCTTTCGAAACTGCGGCGGCGTATTTTCCACGACGTGTCTGCTTGGTTCCTTCTCGTAATTGCTCTATAAGGTTAGCATAATATCTTCCAGTCACCGTAGTATTGCATTCTTTTATATCTGTAAGCAATATTCCTTGACAATCCCAGCATATCGAAGCCATAATCTTTTTGGTGGACTGAGTCACCTTTGCCTTTCTAGGCGGTGCTTCACTCCATAAACTCCCTTTTGGAAAGGGGATCATAGTAAAGAAACAGAGTTTTATCTCCAATAACAAATGACTCCAAAAATCATTTCTGTTTCTCGTAAAGCCCTCCAAAATTTCCTAAGAGCACGCTATTCGTTCACTTCGCTGCACACTTGAAAGAAGTTTTGGCACCCACCTCGCACTAACTTTATTCATATTAAGATGTTTATGAAGAGTCCTAAGGTCTGTAGTTTTGAAAGCCCTTTCCTTTCTGCTATTCCTTTCGTCTTTAGCCGTCGGTCGTTCAGAACTTCTTCTTCCACTAATGTGATGTTGTTTGGAGTGAGTGCCTCAATACGTCGACTGGAGCGAGTTTCGCCGCGATGTTACTTCCTAAACGAAATTGCTTACACCAATCTTTCACCATAGAAAATGATGGAGAAGAATCCCCGTAGACATTATCCAACCTTTATTTGATATCGGTCGGGTCTTCTTTTGTAAGAAACTTAATCAAGGAAAGATATTCCAGTTTAAAGATTTTGCGACTTCTTATTGTTCTAAAAGTCGAGGAATCAAAACTAACAAGGGTTGAACTCTAAAAAGTATACCTACACCAATTAGCAGGATAAATGACAATTACAATGAGGTATAATTTGT
Source organism: Sesia bembeciformis (assembly GCA_943735995.1). NCBI lineage: Eukaryota > Metazoa > Arthropoda > Insecta > Lepidoptera > Sesiidae > Sesia > Sesia bembeciformis. The sequence goes on from OX031028.1 coordinate 10,661,851, forward strand.
TTTTTTAGACATCAGACGTTCAGACACGATTTACAATATAAAATGTGTACAAAACGCGAAAGTTTAAAAAGTTATAATATATTATTTCTCAAGTTACTAAGTGTAATTCGAAGACATATTCATATACTAAAATCATGTTTTTTAAGAGTACTATGAAACGACCGAGCAGATTACAATTGAAGAAAATTACAAAGATTAATTTACAACAAATTTTATGTAAACCGGTACAATACTTTTCTAGAAATCTACATTATTATCTGGGTACAGGTTAAACTACGTTTTTTTTTCTAGGCAAATGGGCGGACGAGCACGCGGTCCCACGTGATAGTAAGTGTTATCGCCGCCCATGGACACTTGCAACACCAGGAGGTATGCGGGTACGCCGTCGACCTTGAAAAATCCTATTCACAGCTTTCTTGAAGAACCCCATATCGTAGCGTAATAGATCTCTTCAGGTAGTTCCTTTCATAGCCTATGAGTTTGCGGTATAAAATGGTTTTTGGACCGAACAGTACGCGACACCCCCATATCCAGGGAATGCGGATGTAGGGCACTTCTGTAATGCGAGGTGCGGTTGTAGAAACCCGAAGTGAGAATTATGTTGAACAATTCTTCAGAATATTCCTCATTGTACAGGCGGTAAAATATATGTATTGTAATATACAATACATGTATGAATTACAAGGCAATCTCAGTTCTGTGGATAATAATAATGAGTGATATTCTTATGTGGTCATATTTAAGTTGGCCATATATTTAGGTATGCCAATTCTTCAATTTTTAATGAATGTAATATATTTTGTAATTAAAAAACCATGACTCGACAATGACAGCGCTTGTATCAAAAGTTTAGGCGGTGCCCATTTATTTATATAAAACTCCTCAATAAATCGCTTTTGATTGTTTACTAACAAAAGTCCATTTTCATAGTAGGTTAGTAGAATTTACTTGTTTGAATTCAAAGTCATCGTCTGTTAATGTCTGTTAACCTATACAAATTGCAAGAGCCGTAGCGGTGGCGTGGCCTTAATACTGGAGGAAATGTGTCGACGCAGCACAAAAGCTTAAGCAAGATTTTGAAAGTCGGTTAAGTTTCCAAACCGAGTTCAGTTTTTTTGACTGTTTCATTTTATTTTTGTTTGTTTAGTTTACGTTTAGTATAGACTTCAATCGTAGGTACACTTAAAAAATATTATTTACTAATTGATTTTATTTAAGAGCCCTATTCTTTACCTTTATTTACTGGTGTACGTACACCGGCTTAGAAACCAATTTGTTTCTCATATTTATTCTTACCGCTATTAGTATTACGTAACGATGTTATGTGCAATACTTCTATGTGCACATCAAACACATCGCTCGCGCCAACGCTAGTCGATGCAGCCCGTTGGTCTGGTAGTGACGCTTCGAACCCATTGGATCCCCAAGACTGAACCTTACTTATATTTTAGGGCCCATTCGATCTTTATCAGTATATGTACTGTTTCAACTATGTAAAATATAGTATTACGTATATATAGTTATGAAAGGAAGTTAAGACCAATAAAAGACAATAAGATAATAAAAGGATTTAAATTACAAATAAAACAATTATTTATAAATATTTATTTTTTATTCATAACACGCCGAAGATGGTCATGCAACCAATGCAATGCAACCAGCCCTTTCAGTATCCACTGCTGGACATGGGCCTCCTCATGCACATTGACTCATGCGTTTTACTTTGACTTAACATGCCCCGCTACTGCCCAAGCGGATTGGCAAGTCCACTCCATTAGAGGTGGTGTAGTTCCTTAGGACTTGTGGTAGCCGCTTTGTTATTCCTTAGTCGCCTTTAACGACGCGGGAGGAGATGGGGTGGTCATAAGTAAAAATAATCAAAATTAAATTCTTAAAATAGTTGTTACCAGGTGGTGACAATAGTTGTTACCGGGTGGTGACATTGACAACCTATAACACCATTTTTCATTTTAAAATCCCAACCACATTCAGGAAATGTTATTAATTTTATTATTATAATGATAATGCTGTAAATGATAAAAACGGATTCGAGCTCAAGCATACCAATTTCAAGACATTTTTAAAATGAGCTTATATATGGATACATTCATATAGAGATTCGATGAGTCCGGTATGATAGAGCTGATTATTTGTTAGGTAACATGCAAAAAGAGGTGCAATGATCACTTTTATTGAGAAGATCAAATTACCGAATTAGAATCAGTGTGGAATAATTGAGTTAATTGAGATTTATAAAACATCGCAAATACGGAATTTAGTTCCCAATAAAACCCTTATTATCAATTAATATTAACGTTCTATAACAAATATATTTTTATAACATTTCGAAGCCTTGTACTTGAGTAGGTGCCTAATCATTAATCAAGTTTCCGTTAAATACTTAAGAAATTTGCCTTTAATAAAAAGTCCAATACAATTAATAAATTCAAAGTAAAGGCCTTCACTAAGTTGAAAGTACCCACCAACTACTTGCTACGTTTCCAGAAAACAATGGAAAGATTTTAATATACTTCATTACACTTTGAAAGATGACAATGACAAGGGAATTTCGTCCTATAATATAACGGATAATAAAAATACAAGTATTTATATTATTTACTTTCACAATATAATTCTTATCTTATGAAATCACTTAAACTTATCATGTGTACCTACTTGTGTACCTGTGTATAAATGTGCGTATAAACATGAACATCTATATGTAATTTAATGTTCGAGCAAATATTACTTTACAACCGTACAAATATAATAGTAGTTACCCTAAAATGTAATATTCAAACGTATCGTTCGCTGGATTATTACATTTCAATAAAGTCAGATACAGTTTTTATTTGACTTTATGTACCGTACAGGAGGATGTGTCTACATATAAGGATTACCAATTCAGCACAGCAGTGGAGAGAGCAAGTTTGATGATTATAATATATTAGTGATGGGTAACTCCGGATTCAATGAATCAAAACAGCAGAAACCGCGAGCGGAGCGGAAACCTTTAATTGTTCCACCGAATTGTTAGTTACTCCGACTCCGGCGCCGTGTGATCGCGCATCGGCACTTGTCGTAGGCCCAAGCAAAAGCGAGACGCAACGATGGCATGACCTTTTTTTTTACTTATGCAACGACCATTATAGAAAGGGAATGAAACGCTTTCGGAAGGTGACTTAGTAGGTGACTCAAAAAAGTTAAGGAGTAATAACTAAGAGGAGTCGGATCCGCAAGCGGAGCATGATAAAGTGAGCTGAAACACTCCAAGAAGTCGTGATTACCCACCACTATAGTATATGTGTTAGCGGCAAAAACCCGATTCCAGGTTAAACTAGTTTTCCCTAGAAAACACTAGTTAAACCAAAGCGTTTTAGGATAAACTAGTTTAGCCAAGGCAATATCAATTTGTCCTGACACTCTTCAGATCAAACTAGTATTGCCTAGGCTAAAATAGTTTTGCATAATAATATAAATAATAGCAACATAATAAACTGGATCGCAAAAATTCCGGGTCGCTAATAAAAACCGTGATATCTCCATAAATTATATACCTAGATCGCTCGAATAAATAATATGTAGTAAGGAGGTTACTGATGCTTGTTCTAAATCTCTCAAGAGGTTTCATGTGTACAAGTTACAGATTTAAAAATAATTATGCATTTTGAAAAATTTAAAATTAGGAAAAGAATATTTTTTCTGCTTTTGTTTCAAACGGAGCTGTCATTATAAATGGTTCCTTGGATTGATCAGAGTATTCAATGCAATATCATGTCGTTATCACCTGAAGAATGTAGACGGATTATTACCATGGTACAAGAAGGAAGAAGTCAGCGTAGCACTGTTAGAACAGTAGGAGTATCTTTATCAACGGTCCAAAGAGTACTCCAGCGATTTCAAGAGACCGGCATGAACATCAGGAGACCAGAAAATGGCAGGCCAAGGTGCACAACTACACGAGAAGACCGATTCATCGTGAGCACTATGTTAAGAAATCGACATCTCACGGCTGTTCAGGTCCGAAACAGTCTTCAAGAAATTCACCACAACAATGTGAGCTCTAATACGATTCTGCGACATCTTCGTGAAGCTGATATAAAGCCTTATAGACCAGCAAACGGCCCCAAACTGCTCAGAGAACATCGAGTTGCCAGGTTACGGTTTGCTCGAGAACACATCCGAAGTGCTGAAAAGAAAATGATTGCCTCCTACTTTGGCAGATCGGGTCACTTTGCTACTATAACTTTAGACAATAAAAGAACAGGAACTGTGGACAGTAACCAGTATGTGAACAGCTGCTTGCCTCCTGTTTTGGAAAAAGTCAAAGATCGACGCCCACGAATCAGTATGATCCTCCATTACGACAATGCCCCAGCTCACTCCTCCAGACAAACGAAGCAATTTTTGAGTACTGTAAATGAAGAGTTATTGGGTTACCCGCCATACGCCCGCCCAACCGTGCACCTGTGATCTTTATTTATTTTCTAAAATTAAGGATAAACTCAGAGGAATACGTTTTATGAATGCAGAACAAGCAGTAACGGTCTCCTAAACGGCTGTTGAAGAGGTGCCTAAAGAAGGGGGTTTAATGCTTCACACAATGGTTTCATAGCATGAAAAAGTGTGTCGATTGTCGCGGAGAATACTTCCAAAAGCAATAAAACAACTTCCATCTTTATATCTGATTTCATTGAGATTCTAAAACCTCCATTGTCTCCCGCGTTGATTCATGTTCACAAATAAATAAATAAATATACGATGAATCATCATAGTATCAAGACCGCACAGGAAAAGGCAATCTAGAGATGAACTAATTTTTCTCAGTGTTATGTACAAAAATATCATATTATATAAGAAATAACCGCTACACCAGCGACTTGGTGGGAGAAGCGTGGTAGCTATTGAATAGCATTTGCCAAAATGTTACAAATAAACGGTTACTAAAGCATTTCTATGTATTGTACTTGTATCAGCTTTTAATGTCCCACTGCAGGGTACGGCCTCTCCTACTAAATTACTGGGCGTTTTGAGCCATAATCCACCACGTGGATCCAGTGCGAATTGCTGGAATGTAATGTAATGTAGTTTCCAGTAAATGGCACAAAAATAAATTCCAGTTTCGGTGTTGAATGTTCAAATCGACAAACACTAGCGAATGTTCGATGTTCTCTTACAAGTGACTGCTCTAGTTTGTACGTAGCTTTAGGTAAACACAATATGAGCACAGATTTATTGCAATACGCCTTTATCAACAGTGTACGTAAACCCGTCACGCGAGGCGAGGAAGTTATTATTAAAAGAGCTTTATTACTTTTTGTCATTATTACCGAATAGGTACAAAGGAAAGTTTGTAAGGAGGCACACTTTGGCAAGGCGGCGCGGAAACTCGCCACGTTCAGTTAATGTTTTTCTATTGTAGGTCACGCCAATATTTACCCGTCAGCCTAACTTACGTGCAAATTGTTTGATTACCTCTAGAAGAAGAATTCCAGCTGACACGCAAGTGAGACGACCATACATGCTCTAATATGCACAGAGTTTCCCCAGTGATTGATTACACAAAATATCTAAAATGGAAATAAAATATACTTAAACAGTATTTAAGTATGTTTTATTTGTATTAATCTGTATATTTTCTACTGTAAACTATACTTAATGCGCTGCGTTACCGACATAGCTCATAGAATAAGCATGCTAAAGTGGCAATGGGCAGGTCGTATTTGCTGCAGGACCAATGAGCGATGGAGTAGACGAGTCTTCGAATGGAGGCCACGTACCGGAAAGCCCAATATGGGAGGGCCCCCGGTCGCATGGTCCGAAGACTTGAAGAAGTACGGCTTTAATGGCTAGATGAGAAGAGCCAAAGATGGTGTGTAGTGGCGAGCCTTAGAAGAGACCTATACCTCTACCCATATCCTACAGTAGCTCTGCATTGGGCTAATGGTATACTCTTATTATTACAGAACAGCTAATAGTACTAACGTATCAACAGAGGGCACGGCACGTCTTTTTTTTTTCTTGCTTTGAATTTTCGCAGAGGAATTCCCACTTCATCTCTTGATACTAAACACGAAAAGCACATCCGCAAAGGTACCGGCGTACTAAATTATTATAGTAATTATAATGTAAACATAATATATAATATTCTCTTTAGTGATTACTAAGCCCGGTTTTAATTTAATAGCGTACAAATCAGGTATATTTAAAGCGTCGATGTAGGCTCGAGCATGCTCAAATCTATTGAAGTTTATTTTATCACGGGCTCGATGTTTTAATCTAGGTAAATTTTATTATAGTTAAATAAGAACAATACAAGATGGATAATTAAGAACAAATATACCGGGAACCACAGTACCGCGTCCCCTCCGGTGAGGTGGGCCGATGATTTGAATAAGTTCGACGGTGGTGGTGATGAGAGGAGTCGAAGATCGTCTATAATGAAGAGGCTTATAACCAGCAGTAGAGGTATATAGGCTGATGGTATGTTAAAGTGATACCATCATTTAAATACGACCAGCAGTGCGGCCTCTGTAGTGAATTTGAATTTCTTAAAGGCAACGTATTTTCGCCATCTGTTCGATTTCCCAATAATTTCGACTCCGGTGGGATCTTTTATGTACCCCTATCTATTTTTGGTTCGGCCATGAATACCGTTTCAATAAAGAATAAAAATAATACATTTGAATTTGGTATCTGTCATTCTCACGTGCAAAATAAATGTTTTTGTCAGTTTTTGGCGCCAATCATTATTAAATATTGTACTAATATTCAAATGGAGTGGGGTGATAACGAAAACCGTTATCACTGTACAAGTAGCATTACACAAAGTAGGCATGGAGCCAAATGCAATTTTTAAAACTCCAAACGTTTTGTATTAGCCGAATGTTTGTGTACCGGGCTATTGGTAGGTACATTGAAACGTCCTCTGTTTGTGACACGAAGAGGTCTGTCCGTCCACGCACTAAACTAAACTAAACAGTACTAAATGGACGATTAGAACTGTGAAGGAGAGAATCCGAAGAAATCCCGTCCGAAAGCAAACGATTCTTATCCAGAAAGATGAATATAGCACCCCGATCCATGTCACGTATTTTAAAAAATGATTTAGGACTTTCTTCTTACAAAAGATGTACTAGTCATTTCTGATTATTTACACAAAAATAGGGTTACAAATCAAAATAACTTCTTCGGCGGTAGGCAAAGAAAGCTCACACACAAATCTTATTTACGGACGAGAAAATGTTCACCCATTCCCCGAAGGAACCGCTGGTCTCGGGATCCACGCAGAGCACATCCATACACGCGAGAACAGGAATACTTCATATCCCCCGCCACAGCAGCCCTTGTCTAACCTCAAGTTGATTGAACCGACACCACCCGACAGGAAACACAAAACACCCCGCCCCTGCATCTACATTTTTTTTTGTAGATAAGAGGGCGGACGAGCAAGCGGTCCCACGTGATGGTAAGTGATGGTAACGTGGACTCCATGGACACTGCAACACCGGGGGGCATGCGGGCGCGCTGCTGTCCTTGCAAAATCCTATTCACAGCTTTCTTGAAGAACCCCATGTCATAGCTTAATGGGAAGACCTCTTGAGGCAGTTCGTTCCACAGCCTACGGGTTCGCGACAAAAATAATTTTTGGACCGAACAGTACGCGGTAACTCCGTATCGAGGAAATGCGGATGGACCGCATATCTGTGACGGGAGGTGCGATTGTGGAAACCCGAGGTGGGAATTATATTGAACAATTCTTCAGAGCATTCCGCATTGTACAGGCGGTAGAACACACAGAGAGATGCAACGTCTCTCCGAATGTTGAGGGGTTCTAAACCGCCCGTGAGAGTGGGATCGTTGATAATACGAACAGCACGTCGATGGGTCTAATTGGTATTTCGGTGCGCCGGCCCAGAGAAATAAGCAATACTCCATATGGGGCCTCACCTGACCTTTGTACAGTATTGGAAGTTACCCAGAGGTGAAGTACCGCTTCGCTCTGTTCAGCACACCAAGCTTTTTGGAGGCCATTTTAGCGCATCGAAGCCCAGTGTGATGGTCGCCTGCAGGTATAACATCCCTTACCTGCAGGGTGAGTTCTCTCTCAAATCTGTGGTGATCAAAAATTGCAATCAATCTATGATTATTTAGTTATGATTACTTCTGTAAAACCAATTCCTTAAGTAAATCTGTATATTCATTTTGGTTACCTATATTGTTTAGTTACTTTATTTTTTTTATTCACTCTCAAAAAAGTAATTTAAATTACATAAATTATTATGATAAATGTCTATAATCAGTAATCAAGCTGTGATTAATACGGAGTAATTGATTACTTACTACTTTTGACATAAAGTAATTTCTGTAGTGTAAAATTTGCCGATTGTTATGGATAATTGTGTTTTGTATTGTATATAAAATCTGTGATAACTTTGGAGGTTATAATCAAATTGTTCAGTCTTAACTGAATTACAACTTTTAATTACAAATATGCTTCAGTGAAATTTGTTTGTTTCTATTTCAAAAATATCAATTAACTCTTGGGGTGGCCAAGGGGAATATTTTATTTTCGCATGCTGGGGCAAGCTGGGGGAGGACAATAATGTTATAATGTCTCATGGTCAGTGGATAGTCTAGAGTGACTCCGAGATATTTGGTCTTCCTAACCCAAAGGATAGTTTGATCGCCAAGGGATATCGGGAGTGGGAAGAGACGGGGCCCAAGGCTACGAGTGTCATCCATGGGAAAAGGGAAGCACGTGGCTACACTTGTCTCCGTGTTGACCTCTATCCTCCACCTCACTCGTGAAACAAATCATTCACAAGTAGGGCGAAGAATTTCTCCATTTTAGGGTTTAGTCTATAAAGTTCATCAGTCTCACAAATGTTTGTTTTGGCTTGTCAGCGTTTATACGACATACATCTTCTTCCATTCTGAGATTATTAAAATTATAAAGTACTTACCTCTCCTTCTATTATAAAATTCGGATTAGGTAATAACTGCTCAATTTAGCTGAATCCAATTTTTAGCGAAAACCAATCTGTTAGGTGAGCGACGACGACGCCAGCGGCAAATTTGGTTTTTTCGCGAGTAATTTAGGTCGGCACGCGATTCCCCGTTCTGGTTTTTATCTTGGCAAGTCCATCAGCCATCTTACTTAAATTACGTAATTGTTGCATATACAAATACTACGAATTTCTAATTTCAATCAACCTAAGTACACCTCTTTTCATAAGTTGTAATAAATGAACCTGTTATGATTTCTAGAGATTTTATCCACACGAGTACGTAAATTCGTGCGTTCACTCGCATACTTTAATATGACGCATTAATTTAATTTAATATGAAATTTAGCATGAGCTTTTCAGTATTTAGCATAAGTATAATAACTTAATAATACAGTACCTATACGTATTACGTATTAATGGACTTCCCTTACTTTATGTCAAAATTCATGTTTTCATTAAAACCTACAAAGAAGATCAACATGCACAAGAAGGTGGCACAATTGATAGCGACTAGACTTTATGTTTAAAGACTTTAAAGACAGGTTAAGGTTTATGTGATAGTTGTGATCACGATGTAATGCAGCAGAGTAGGTGGTTTAGTACGCAGATGGTTTTGTGGATTGATTTAAACTGTGATTTAATTCCAAACGTGTTGTATTTGTGATAACTTTACAAACAAAATGTACAGAACACCAAGAAACAGTTTTATACACCATAAAAACAGTAAAGACAAGAAGGAAGGAGACGCAAAGACAATGGAAACGTAGGGTGCAAGGTGCAAGTAACATAGGGCTGGGTGCAAGGACAAAGACTAAAAAACTACAACAATTTAACTAAACATGATAAAGAATATTTTTTCCAATTCACGTTTCTTCGGGGCAAAGGCTACTTATTTTGAACGAGTTCGTCTGTTAACTGCTTATTTTCATCGTTATTGTCAATATTTTATGCTCTCTCTGCAGGATGCCTCCATTTTTCTATAGTCTACAGATTTCTGCCAGTTACGTGAACAGAAATGGTTTCTTTCAGTCAGATCATAGAACAGGATCCTATCGGTAGTCTTCTTGCAGTCTGATCAACTAATACTTAGTAAAAGTAGATCCAGAATATCCTAATCAAAATCGACTAAAACGTGACACCAATTCCATATCAGGTTTGAAATAGGTAAGTATCGTATAAGTGAAATGTTTCACTCAAAATGCGCGGACGCGAGCGAGGCAGGGTTCCGCTCGTTTAGATTGCTCGATAAGCAAACGCTACCGCACCGCACACTTCCTATATACATTTTATTCTCCTAATTATTTATATTTTTCTTGTTTCTTTTTACACCGCATTTAGCTTATGATTCTGTAGGTATCATGACTCATAGCCTCAAGCCTACAGAGCTCATAGCCTAGCCTAGTCATTGAATCTATTTAATCTTTACATTCGTAATGTTCGTGAGATCGAATCGTGACCAGTTTTACTGAATTTCCACCGATGTTCAGTTTACATGTTCCTACGTATGAGATCGCAAGTTTGTACCCCCGAGTTTCTTAATTTCTACTTTAGTATGCATTTTCCAGTAACCACTAACGAAACAGAAATAAAGCATGAACGGAAATAAAGAAAAACATAGTGATGAAATCGCCCACTACCGAGAATTTAAAAAAAATCTGGGGCATGTGTAATATCCACTAAGCCGCATTGGGCTTGCGTGCTATAGCCTCGTGATAAGGCCTGTACCGTACAGTGCTCAGTGGGACCTTACAAAAACGCTGTGAGTTTCAATGTCGAGCTTGAGAGAATAGCATTTTTGAGAGAAAAGAATAATAGAGAACAGAATGCAAATATGAAACTGTTCATAGCTTAGATACTTCAAAATACAATTGATATACTGTACTTTATTCTTCTACACTACCCTTCTATCCGAAGCTTCGCTTGGGTAGACAGGTAACTGTAATAATTTTTTTAACATCTGCAGATGGACCTCACAAGCGTGTCCCGCTTGCTTTCGCCTAGACATTATCTTCTCGCTTCTCTCTTAAATATTCATAGCCACCTGAAGTATATGTCAAATGTTGCTTCTCCTCGTCACTGTTTTCATAAATACTAATCTCCGAGTAAACACGCATACTTTCCCAGCCCTATCGAGTATCTTCCAAAAGTTGCTCATGCTCGTTTCTGATATAAGAAAAACTTGAAAATGTCCAGGTCGTTCTTTGCGCCACCTTTAGTTACATGATATAGATCGATTTGTATACCGGATGACGGAAGGCACGGTTATTGTAATCCAAGGTAAGCGTTGTAAAGAACAGTACTGCGTCGCAATTGCGTTGTATATCTAGTAGAAGACGCGGAAAGACGCAATCTCTCTCCGGATGCTAATGGGTTCTAAATGGCTTGTGAGAGTATGAGAGCATATCATCAGCCTATGTGTCTTCACTGCTGGATATAGGCTTCTCCCAAGGCTCACCACCACACACGGTCTTCGCCTCTTCTTATCCAGCCACCACTAATGAACTCTTTCATGTCATTGGTCCACCTGGCCATAGGGCGTCCCACACTGCACGTGGCTATTCTCCCAACTGTGGAATGGTCAAATACTCGAACTGCGCGTTAGTTGGTGTTAAATAGTTTCACAATTATTCTGGTATACTGATCCAGAGGTGCTAGCAACACTTCGTATCTTTTATCAGCCTCTTCCTATAAGATGATAGAATGTCTCACTACCAGGTACAAAGGATAGGGACTACATTTAGTGCTATTAATGGTTTATCCTCGTATTTTGCCCGTATTTTTCTCGTAAATATCCTTGTCAACATTTCCTAGAAAATCAACCGAAATCAATGAATCCTGGCTAGCGTCCACAATCTGTAAGTATATTTTTGTCCAGTAATTTATTTGTTGTATAGTATGCTTAGGTACATTTCTATGTACCTATACAGACTGGTTTTCTTTCTTTATTCATTCATTTTATTCATTCTGTTTTACACGAAATATTTATGGTTAACGTGCAACGAAGCGTTTAACAACAGATTATCGGGCTTATCGTATTTAATTATTTGAATTCCACATACATTATTTTGTCTTTTTAAAAAGACTTTATTCCGCTCCCGGGTTTTGACTACATAGTATAGGTAGGGGAACCCAGGGTGGAACGGGGTAGCTAAGCTTTGGTTACAGTTTGTGAGAGTTAAAATGAAACAATACCTTTATTTGGCACTTTGTAGGTTTATTTACTTCTTTCTCTACGAAGAAACTAAAGCTAAACTTATCTAAATTAATAATCACTATGAAAAATTATTGTTTGGAAAATAAAGGGAAATTTCCCATTCTGCCCCACCCCCCGGGGTACAATGGGAAATGAACCCAGGGCACAATGGGGTACTAATTATTGGCACAGTTCACAGATGAGAACACTGTCATCGTCGTCACTATCTAGACCAGCACACGCCAAATGTGCCCATTTTTTACAAATGCTACAAGAACACCAGCCTTCATTGGACTTGGAGTATAAATCATGGCAATACAAGCAGATCGCGTCTTCATCTTCCGAGCTTTCTTCAGATTCGGTTCCGATTCTTTTTTGTTTCTTTGGCTTATTTTTCGTTTCTTTGGGTTTTTTTCCTTTCTTTCTTAAAATTGGTTTTTGTTTAATTTTTTCTACGCCTTCTGAGTATTCTTCAGGTTTAGTTCTGATTCTTTTTTGTTTCTTTGACTTAGTTTTCATTCTAGTGGCATCTATTTTGTGTTTGTCCAGAATTTCACTAAGCAGAGTAAAAAAATTCGATACTGCTACTTTATTGAAGCCCATAGCCCGTGCTCCAGATGTTGCTTCTGGTTTTCTTAGGCTTAAATCACGGTGACGCTTCAGAAAGCCTTTAACCCAGTCTTCTCCCGCCATTCCTGAAGTATTGTTAAAATTATGGCTGCAATTATTCTTTTCTGCTAGCTGATATGCCAGTCGACGAAATTCTTTCATAGTCATTCCGAAGAATTGTTTTTGCATATCTTTCAGGTAGGTTACAAGTTCCATCTCTTGTTCAGCTGTGAAAACGGTGTGGTACTTGCCTGACGTTTTATCAACAACAGCTTCTGGATTTTTTCGTCTTTTCTGAACATACCTCTCCAGTGTTGATGATGGTACTTCAAACCGATTAGATGCCGCCACGTATCCCATTTCTCCACTGACAACCGCATCAACAGCTTGGTTCATAGCATCTGTAGACCAGGACTGCCGGCTGGTTTTTCTTATATACGTACGTACCATCTGCAGATGAAATAAAAATGCCTATTTATATGAGAAGTACAAATATTATCAGGGGCGGAACGGGGTATAGCCCATTGTGCCCCCACGCACCGTTCACGTAAACACGAGTGTTATGGCCAGTTATATTTGTTGGACTTGAGTTATCACTAGACTTTGAGTTAGACAAAACTATGTTTAAACAAACATGTAGTGTTAATATCTGAACAAAGAATAGTGTATAGTATAATTACCTTGGTGTTGCAGCAAACATTTGAATTTGCAAGCTTTTTCGTCGTCCTTCGATAAAATCCAAACCAAACGCACTCTCACACTGACAGCGGCCACTCCGTATAGCGCAGCACAGCAGACTGAACGTTGTCCGCGATGTTCACACGTCTCTGTCGCCTGTAGCGAGCACCCCGCCCCTTTCCTGTTCCGCCCCGGTACCCCGTTCTACCCCGGGTTCCCCTACCTATACAATTATAATTTACTAACATTTCACGGCCAATAACAAATTCAATGATAAAATATTATATGAGTAATTAGACTTAATGATATTTCTAAGCTTAATCAGCAATCACGGACAAATGAATACAAATTAGCATGAACCGGTACCTACCTCATTGCGAATAGTTTTATGAGTGTGTGTTTAGTTGGTGTATATGTGGAGTGGTGCGTCTGCTTGGTTGTGTGGTGAGTATATGTGTGGGTTCTGACTCTTGATGACTGTATTTTTGAAGGCCTTGCTAGAAAGTAAAAATGAGAATATTTTCTATTGTCTGAGCGAGCGATTCTATTAAGGATGGAGTTGCATGTGCAATTAGAATGAGAGAGGGGTTCGTAAAGATGTGTTGCAGCATGACGTGTACGTTTAGAGGGCACGTGATGTGGAAGCGTATTGTTCATTACAGTTTTGTAATGGACAATATATGTTTAAATGATTAATACCTTTGCTGAGGAAATGTAAGCGCTTTAGCGCTTAATACATGATGTTTTGTGCAGTCTTAAAAAAATACGAAAAGTGTGCGTATACCTGTTAGTTCCGAGTTTACAACGTGAATTACTGTATAAAAAGCTACGTCAGAACATTGCTTATAAAAGCTACTAATGACGCCATTTGCTTATCGTCCATCTTGATTCACCCTGCTCTAGCTTCCGTTACACATTTGTATCTATAAAATAAACCTTGCGTTCATTAAATTTGATTGATTAAAGTTTTTTGAGGAACAAACAAAAATATTTCTCTCGTTCATTTCATAAAGTGATTTTTAGTAACAACAGGAATCTGAAATCCCACGGAATCAGCATTAGTAAAATTATTCCTTGAACACAACCTAAAACAACGTAGTTTGTTTACTTAAAAAATGTATTAAACTGGTAGGTATTGAGTTCATTGTTTTTAGGACTTAGGTGAAAAGTTTTATTTCATCATGTACCAATTCCATCAACTAGGTACCTTAAAGAAACCAAACTAAAGAAACAATCGCAAAATAACCACACACCACACGTCTTGCGATCGTTTTTGGATATATTTTCTCACATTAAGCTTTTTCTACTACTTTCGGTCTGCCTTTGGGGAGTGTCCTTCGTTCAGCCTCAATAAAACGCGTTTTTTTTAAATATCATATGATAGATGGCATTCGAGCCACATGATGGTAAGTGGTCACCTTCGCCCATAGACACCTACAACACCAGGGGGCTTGAGGGCGCGCTGCCGACCTTGCAGAATCCTGTTCACAGCTCTCTTGAAGAGCCCCATGTCGTAGTGCAACGGAAATACCCAGCAGCGATTGGCGCATTGCTGTTTATAGTAGCACCGCCATCTTATGAATACTATGACGTTTCTTTAGTGACAATATTAGAGATGTGAAACTATAATACTTAAATCGAATTGTAAAATAATCGATTCATTCGAATTATTTTCGTAGTTCCAATTTTTTAGTATATCTTAGATTTTAGGTACAGAAATGAAACAAAGCTATTACATATAATATAAATTTTTATTCATTTCAATGTTGAAGATAATGGTTCTGCTAAATTAATTTCAATACTTATCTGTTGACGACGAAAAGGCTAGGGTACTTACGAAATCATGTATATAGTTTCGCAACTAGTTGTTAAGTTTTTATGTATATATTTTGATAATAATGGAGTGATCCCTGGTATGTCTTTGCTTACTTATCAGGATAAATCGTTGGTGGATAGTGTAGGTGAGGACATACTAGGATCTTATCAAATATGTAAATACGTGTTAGCGATAAGGAAAATAAATGATTCCCCGCGGGTAGCGGGAGGGGTGCATACATGGACAAGTGGTGGGGGAAGCCCGTCCTTGACAAGTGGTGGGGGAAACCCGCAACTAGCTGAAAGTTGAAGATGTCAATAAACAAATAAAAGCGGACCGTTTTCCGGTCAACTTCACTTCCGCAGCGGCATCCACTCCGAGAACAACAAGAACAAGAAGAAGAACAAGTACCTCTGCGCTACCCCGGCTCTATTGAAGAACAAGCCTTGTTGTTTTATTCAAGATAAGAAAAACCTATTATACAGTCCACACCCCCCAGGCGATCCAGTTGGTGCGAAGTACAGACACTAGCACTCTACTACGTGTTAGTGCATACGTATCCCGCACATCTATGGTCCTTCGAGCCGGATTGGAATCAAGCAAGTCGTGTCTGAAGACCTCGTGGAATAAGAAGATCGGAACAGTGTATGGCGTTATTTATTAAGAAATAGCGGGAAGAGACGGTACAGTCGCGTCGTAGGATTATTAAGAATCCCCGTACGTACTACGGCTCTACGGAGAGCGGCACGACGCATCGTACTCGTCCGTACTAGGGCCAGTCTTTCAGTTTCACGTCTTGATTTCCTAATCCTGATTTCCAGACGTCCAAAGACTTGATTGTTTAGTTACGTTGTTCTCACGACGTACCTATTACAATGCCGTCAACAACAAGGTCGCAGAGCCGAACGGGGTCGCAGAGCGGAGCACAGACCGCTACGGAGTCAACGTCTGCCACTACAGAGTCTACGGTCACAGCTACCACGAGTTCGGGCACCACAGCTACGGGAACCACGGCCACCAGCACCGAGGCCACTATGAAGACGACTTCTACGCGTAGAGAGGCATCGATACGTGGGGACGAGGAAGACAAAGCGCACGTCGATGATAATGGGACGGCGGACGTCACAATCGTTCCACGGGCCGCGAGCATCGCGGCAAGGCCGCGCCGCTCTACTGCGTCCGCAAAGAAGAAGGAGCGTCTACAAATAGAACGAACCCTGCTACAGCTGCGCCTGACTGCCAAGGAGCAAGAGATAAGGCTCGCGGAGCTGGGATCAAGCTCTGAAGAGGAAGACGACAAGGGAAAAGAAGATAAAGAAGCATCGTTTCGGTTGGAAAAATGGTTAAATCGGAACGAGGTTCCCCCCCCATACCCCCGCAGGGGGCGGAGCCAAAGTCTCGCGAGATCTCGCCGAAAAGGAAGGAAGGACGAGGACGGGGAGCTTATACCGCCAACAATGGGGAGGATAGGCACCGAGAACGAAGCACGTCTCGGCCCGCGCGCCCTACTGCAGACATCGTGGAGCAAATGGCTGCCGCGATCTCCAAGGCAGTGAAGATTTCGGCGAGGGAGACACCGCGTTATACAATGGAGCTGCCGACGTTCGATGGACAAGGCAGCGCATGGCTGGGGTTGAAGGGTGCCTACGAAGACTCGAAGCACACCTTCGCAAAGAGCGACAACCTGGCACGGCTAAGGAAGAGCCTGAAGGGTGCCGCTATGGAGGCGATAGCAAGTTTGTTCACCGCCCACCGAGAGCCGGACGACATAATGGAAGCTCTCGCAAGGAGATTCGGGAGGCCGGACGCACTCGTCGCCTGCGGAACAGAGAAATTAAAGGAACTGCGCAAGTTAAACGACGAGCCCCGCGACCTCTGCGTGTTCGCCAGCAAGGTGGCCAACGCTGTGGCTACCATACAGGCGATGAAGAGGGAGAACTACTTGTATAGCCCCGAGCTAGTCCGGGCTATAATGGAGAAGTTCACACCCATACTGAAGAGCAAGTGGTACGACTTCGCGGACATCATGGAACACGAAGTACCCACGCTGAGCCTGCTGTCGACGTTCCTCAACATAGAGGCCGACAAATGCAGTGCCTACGCACCGCCAGAAGTCACCGTTCCCATCACTGTACCTGCGAGTGTGAGAGAGAGGGCGACAAAGAAAAGGACGGAACGAACATACAGCGCCATTAACGACGGAAAAAGAAAACTTTGCCCGCTGTGTAAAGAGAATCACTATCTACCTTCGTGCAATCGGTTTGCCGAGAGCGATCTCGACGCCCGATGGGAGATAACGAAGAGGAACCGCATTTGCTTCCGCTGCCTGTGTAGCGACCATAGCCGGGGCAATTGCCGAGCTAAGCCGTGCGGACACAACGGGTGTGAGATGTCACATCATCGGCTGCTACATCGTACACGTCAAACTTTGTCGCCAACAGTGAAGACAGAAGAGCCCAAGGAAGAAATCGTCACGTCAACAACAGAGCTGACCAACAAGGCCACCGCCGCGAACTCATCACCGCGTCGACGTCGAGCCTACCTGAAGATTGCGCCAGTAGTGCTTGCCGGACCACCTACGCGAAGATACACACCTACGCGCTGTTCGACGAAGGCAGCACCGTCACCATTATAGAAGAGGCTACAATCAACTCGCTCGGCATCGACGGGCCGGTTGACACAATGTGGATACAAGGCATCAACGGTGGCGAAATGAAACATGAAAAGAGCCGCACTGTTGACGTACAGATACAAGGGCTACACTCGGACGGCGTGCACAAATTAAAGGGCGCACGCACCATCAACTTCACATCGCAGACCATCGGGGAAACGGACCTGGAAGACTGCACACACCTGGACGACATCAGGGACGAGCTCACCTACAAGGATGTCTGTCCGAAGATTCTCATCGGGCAGGACAACTGGGAGCTGATCGTCTCACGCCAGGTCCGAGCGGGACGAAGGAACAAGCCGGTAGCATCACTGACGCTACTAGGTTGGGTGCTACACGGATGCCGCGCTTCAGTGTGCGAACCAGTCGCCTTCTACGGCTACATCAGCGAGAAGTGCGACGAAAAGGAGGAGTTAATGAAGAACTTCTTCAAGTTGGAGTCACTGGGCATCGAACCGAGGAGAACCAAGAATGACCCGGGGCAGCGCGCCATCGACCTTCTGGATAAGCGCAGTCGACGGCTACCCGACGGGCGGTTCGAGACCGGACTCCAGTGGAAAAAAGAAAAAGAGAAATGCTGCGCAATAACGAACACGACAAAGGGGCATGCACACTTGCCCGATATCACGCGCTTTTCAAAGTGGGAGCGCCTGATCCGGGCCACCGCACGCGCTCTACAATTCATCGACTTGTGCCGCAAAAGGAGGCACATAGTAGCAGCTGCGCGTCGCAAAAGGACCATTGCCAACCCGACGTCGGATCCGGCATGGTCAGGAACAAGGAAAGACGACGCTAAGACTGCACAAAAGATAGAACCAGCGCGCGGCAAGTGCAAGTTCGTACCGATGGAAGCGCACTATCTCATACGAGCGGAGCATCAATGGATGAAGGCAGCACAAGAGGATAGCTACGCATGCGAACGTAAGCGCATCGAGCGTAGCGCCACACCGGCGGGAGACGACAAACTCGCCGCACTAAGTGTGATTGTGGGAACCGACGGACTGCTACGACAAAAGGGAAGAATCGCTGCCGCAGGAGAGATTAGCGAGGAAACGACGAATCCGGTTGTGTTGGATGGTTCACACAGCTATACGAGGTTGTACATAGACCATGTACATAGGAAAATGCACCACGGAGGCGTCGAGCTAATCGTCAACGAACTGCGACAGCGACTGTGCATAGGAAAGATTCGCCCTACAGTACGGGGCGTCATAAAGGCATGCATGACATGTAGACTAAGGAAGGCGAAACCGACGAGTCCAGCCACCGGCGATCTACCGCACGCGCGCGTAGCACATCACGCGCGCCCGTTCACCTTCACCGGGCTCGACTACTTCGGTCCCATCGAAGTAACCGTGGGCCGACATCGAGAGAAAAGATATGTCGCCTTATTCACATGCATGACGACGAGGGCTGTACATTTGGAAGTGGCAGCATCACTCAGCGCAGATTCCGCCATCTCTGTGCTACGATGATTCATGGGGCGACGCGGCTGCCCAACGGAGTTATGGTGTGACAACGCCACTAACTTTAAAGCCGCGGAAAAACAACTCACCGAGGCCGCACTCGCCGCGGTCCGAGAGGAAGCAACTGCGAAACACATCGCATGGCGTCACGTTCCCCCTTCCGCCCCCTTCATGGCCGGGGCCTGGGAATGCATGGTGCGCACGGTGAAAGAAGCCCTACGAGCGACGCTACGCGAAAAGTACTCGTGCGACGAGACACTCCACACATTACTCATCGAGGCGGAGAATACCGTCAACTCCCACCCACTCACACACGTGGCGGTAACACCGGAGGAGCCGGAGGCGCTCACACCGAATCATCTGCTGCTGGAGCCTAACTCGCATGTCCCAGCGCCTGGCGCCTTCACTGCAGACGATATGAATGCGCGCAAACACTGGCGGCGCACCCAGCGGCTAGCCGATAACTTCTGGCGCCGCTGGCTCCGAGAATATCTCCCCCTGCTACAGTAACGGCGGGAGCCCCGCACGGTCGGCGAGGCACCACGCGTCGGAGACTTGGTCGTCATATGCGACCCGAACCTACCGAGGAACACGTGGCCGAGAGGAAGAGTCACCGCTACGTACTCCGGGCAAGACGGCGAGGTTCGCATCATCGACGTCCAGACGAGCAACGGCCACATCCTGCGGCGACCGACCAAGAAAATCGTCGTTCTACCAATTAGATCGCGAGACGGCGACGGCGGGAGATATGTTGACGACGAAAAGGCTAGGGTACTTACGCAATCATGTATATAGTTTCGCAACTAGTTGTTAAGTTTTTATGTATATATTTTGATAATAATGGAGTGATCCCTGGTATGTCTTTGCTTACTTATCAGGATAAATCGTTGGTGGATAGTGTAGGTGAGGACATACTAGGATCTTATCAAATATGTAAATACGTGTTAGCGATAAGGAAAATAAATAAATCCCCGCGGGTAGCGGGAGGGGTGCATACATGGACAAGTGGTGGGGGAAGCCCGTCCTTGACAAGTGGTGGGGGAAACCCGCAACTAGCCGGAAGTTGAAGATGTCAATAAACAAATAAAAGCGGACCGTTTTCCGGTCAACTTCACTTCCGCAGCGGCATCCACTCCGAGAACAACAAGAACAAGAAGAAGAACAAGTACCTCTGCGCTACCCCGGCTCTATTGAAGAACAAGCCTTGTTGTTTTATTCAAGATAAGAAAATCCTATTATACAGTCCACACCCCCCAGGCGATCCAGTTGGTGCGAAGTACAGACACTAGCACTCTACTACGTGTTAGTGCATACGTATCCCGCACATTATCAGAATCGTTATAATCAGTATCGCTTTCGTCTGTGCTATAGTCATCAAAAATGTTAAATTCTGTATCTATGAATTTGTCTATTTGTAGATATTGTATTGCTTGATGATAAGGTTGAATTTTGCTTAGCGGGATATGAAAACAACTGTGTACGTCTGCACTCTACGGTGGTTTATTGCAACTAAAACTAAAAATTGGAACAACATTCCGCCCACCAAAAGGACTATATCGGGTCCTTTTCATAATATTGTCCCTAGCTACAAAACAAAATTGCATTGAGTTGAGTATTGATAACAAATCTAAATTTTACAAAAAGGTATAATCCTGCACATCTTATACGAACACTGAAGCTAATTACAGTATAGTTCCTAATCAGTGTCGATAGGGAGGGGACAAAGTTTGGAAATTGATCTTTTCACTACATTATTCCCACTCTTTACACTATAGACTCTTGTATGAGAATCATTTCCAGGATGCTTGTCCACAATACGACCTAGAGACCACTTCCCTGGGGGCAAACCATCAGTTTTGATCAAAACTATGTCACCGATTTTAAATTCTTCTCTCTTTTTTAACCAGATCGGACGTTGTTGTAGCCTCGTAAGATATTCTTGTTGCCAACGTCGCCAAAAATCACCAAGTAGTTTTTGTGTATATTGCCAGCGTGATAGTCTGCTTATATTCACATCTTTGAAAGTTGGAGATGGAACGACTATCGGGGCTTCGCCTATCAAGAAGTGTCCGGGCGTTAGTGGTTCTATTGAGTCCGGATCAGAGTCATCGGTGGGACATAGAGGCTTGGAGTTCAGACAAGCCTCGATTTGACACAACACGGTTGTCATTTCCTCAAAGGTAAGGTTAGTGGTCAGTACGCGTCTCAAATGATGTTTCAATGACTTTACGCCTATTTCCCATAACCCACCAAAAGTCGGGGAATAGGCAGGAATAAAATGCCACTGGGTACCTTCTAATGCCAAAGTATTGGATATTTGTCCTTCGAAAACTAAGTTTTCCTGTGCCCATGCGTCTCTCAACCCTTTGTTAGCACCAACAAAATTTTTTCCTTGATCGCTCCATAAATCGCTACATCTTCCTCTCCGAGAAACGAATCGTTTGAACGCCCCAATGAAAGCCTCCGATGTTAAATTTCCAACTAATTCCAAATGGATAGCCTTAGTCGACATGCAAACGAACAATGAAATGTATGCCTTCTGAGTTCTGATGCCTCTACCCTTTGCTATGCTTATTTGGAAAGGCCCTGCGAAATTCACTCCGCTGTGTAAAAAAGCTCGTGTAGGAGTTACTCTCTCTTTGGGCAGATCTCCCATTATCTGTGTTCTGGCTATTGCTCTATGTTTTGCACATAATAGACATTTATGGATGCAAGATTTCACCAATCCCCTTGCTCTTATGATCCAGTATTTAGTACGTAAGTAACACAACATCAACTGAACTCCACCATGCAGGGTCTGAGCGTGAGCATCTGCGACAATCAGTGTTACTAATTTGTTTTTGTGTCCCAGTATTATAGGATGTTTGGTGTTTTCATCGAGATCAGCATGTCGTAGGCGACCGCCCACCTTGAGGATACCATCTTCATCAAGGTAAGGATTCAATGTTTTTATGTTGCTATCTGCTTTCATAGGTTTGTTCACTTTGATTCTGTTCATTTCCTCAATATATTCTTCTTCTTGTACTAGTTTAATACATGACATCAGCGAACTTTCTAATTCTTCTGTTGTAAAGTTTCTTTCTACATCTGTTGACCTCTTTTTACAGTTTAAAAATCTCTTGCAGTAGGCTATGACCTTTATTAATTCTCTTAAGTTTTCAAACTGATCAAATTGTGATGTTAAACATTCATGAATATCTTCCTTACGTACATTTAGATTAACGTGTATCTTCTCTTTCTTCATTTCGAGATCTGTAGAGACAACCTCTGTGTGTATTAATTTGATTTCTTTTTCAGATAGCCATGTCGGGCCATTCCACCACAACTTCGAATCTTTTAGACTCTCAAGTAACATGCCCCTCGATGCAATATCTGCTGGGTTCTCTTCGGATAAAACGTGATACCACCGGTTGTTGGGTATATTTTCTTGTATCCCTGCAACTCGGTTCGCTACGAACGGTTTCCACCTGTGAGGTTCACTTGATAACCACGCAGTCACAATCGTTGAATCGGTCCAAGCATACATTTGCGTTGCAGGTATTCTCATAGCTTGTTCTATTTGCTTTAGCAGCCTGGAGAGCAACAGTGCTCCTGACAATTCTAGACGCGGTAAGGAGATGGTACGAAGAGGTGCCACTTTAGTTCTTGAAGCTATGATTCTAGTTATCACAGTGCCATCTGGATTCTCTACTCTTAGATAGGCCACGGCAGAGTAGGCCAGCATCGATGAGTCACTAAATCCATGAATTTGTACCCTTTCCATGTCAGTGCTTATAGTACCAAGCCAACGATCGATGTGAATTTCAGTTACATTCTTATAATCTGCCCGAATATTCTGCCATTCGTCCTCTAATTGTCTACTTATCCTGTCATCCCAGCCGACCTTGGCCAACCAAATCTTTTGTAATAAGATCTTCGCCATTATCAGACTTGGCGAAACCCATCCAAGAGGGTCGAAAAGCTTCTGGACATCTGACAAGATTGTTCTTTTTGTGACACTAGTTGAGGCCATCGGCACATTCAATTTGTATTGAAATTGGTCTGTTCCCAAATTCCAAATCAATCCCAACGCTTTGACAGTTCCATCTAATTTGAGATCTAAGTGTGCATTAGTACTTCTTTCGCTTGTTTCAATAGATTTCATGAATTCAGGACAGTTGGATGACCATTTCGAAAGAGTGAAGCCCCCCTTTTTCAATATGCTTGTCACGTTCTGAGCTGTGTCTATGGCTTCATTGGTAGTATCGTTACCCGACATCATATCATCCATATAGAAGTCTTCTTTTATTATCTTCGCTGCCTTTGGATAATTTCGACCTTCGTCTTCGGCAACTTGATGGAGAGTTTTTACTGCAAGATACGGTGCTGATGCAGTGCCAAACGTGAATCGTAGCATACGGTATTCTTTTATATCTTCAGAATCGTTCTCGCGCCATAGAATACGTTGGTAGGAGTCAGCGTCTTCTTTGTACACCAGGCATTGTCTGTACATCATCTTAATGTCACTTGCATAGCAGACGCGCTTTAATCGCCATCTCATAATCAAGTTTCTTAGGTCCTCTTGAAGCTGAGGACCAACATGTAATTCGTCGTTAAGTGAGATTTGATTCGAGCCTTTCGCAGAAGCATCGAACACGACACGTGTCTTCGAAGTTTCCTTGTCTTCGCGTATCACGGCGTGGTGAGGTAAATATACCGCATTCACTTTCTTTGTTTCATTTTCAGGTACTTCTTCCATATGGTCTAGCGTTAGATATTCTTCCATAACCTTTTTGTAATTTTCTTTTAGTTTTGGTGTTCTTTTGAATCTTCTTTCTAGCTGTATTAGTCTATTTCTTGCTATGTCTTTCGTGTTTCCTTCAGGTGATTTTGGATTTTTTATTTTAAATGGTAACTTTACCATGTATCTTCCTTCTCTTGTTCTTGTGTGTGTTTCTTCGTAGATTTTCTCGCATAATTTTTCTTCCTTTGTTAGTTTTCTACTATAATCTGTGTCTATTTCCCACAGCGATTTTAGGACATCATCCATGTCTACTTGATGGTGAAGGACCAGAAACGATTTTTCTTCCAAGTTCCTCGAAGTGATTTCTCCGAACAAAATCCATCCAAGGTTTGTTTTTTGTGCGCACGGAGAACCCGGAGGACCTTTGATCAGTGGTTGTTGCACTATTTGTGCGTACTCTTTAACGCCTAGAAGCAAATCAATTTGCCCTGGGATATGATAGCTTGGATCTGCCAACTTGAGACCTTCTAGGTGTGTCCATTGATTTTTATCGACAGTGACAGCTTTGGAGGGGAGCTGCGTGGTAAGTTGTTTGCTCATTACATAAGCAGTTAGGTCTATCTTAAAGTTTGCATCCCATCGGGAACCAACTTGTAGCTTAACCTCGTGATCGACGTTTATTCTTGAAGACCCCACTCCAATGATACTTCCTCTGGCTGACTGTTTGGTAAGATTGAGCATTTGAGTTGCCTTTTCGCTTAAGAACGCTGCCTGTGAGCCTTGGTCAACGAGCGCACGGAGAACAATGGTGTGATTGTGCTTACTTGTAACTGTCACCATTGCCGTCGCTAGTAGTGCCGTGCTTGTACCTTGTTTAACATTGTTGTGTGACGCAATCAGTGTGTTAACTTGTTCTTCTGACTCTTCTGCACTGTGATGTGATGCCTTCGGTTGAGTAGTGCTTACTGTTTCCGAAGTATCTGGCTTCTTATGTTGGTGTAGGAGAGTATGATGGCGCCGTTTGCATAAACGACAGGACAGTTGCAGTCTACATTGGTACGCAGAATGTCCTGGTGTTAAACAGTTAAAGCATAAGTTGTTTTTCTTAACATATTCTGTTCGTTCTATAGGTTGCAGCGTAGTGAATCCCTTACAATGGCATAACGTGTGGTTATCTTTGCATAATACACATGTCTTCTTTGTTGGTAGTGACGACGCAGTTGATGTGGGTGAAAGTGACGCAGCAGTGGCGACGTGGAAAGAGCGTTCTTTCACTGGTTTTTCACGGGGGCCCGTTGATGCGACAAGTTCCAGCGTTCGGTATTTTGATTGTAAAAAGTTCTTTAAATCACTCCAGGTAGGTAACAAATCCGTTTCAATCCTGTATGCCCATTCTTCCCAATCTTTATGTGTCTCGGTATCTAATTTTTGCACGACGAGAAAAATAATTACAGGATCCCATGTCTCCGTTGAAATATTTAAATTGTGTATATTATTTAGGCAGTCGGACGTCACGTCGAGCAAGTATTTGATTTGTGTAGCAGATTGGTTTGATATCTTTCTTTGATTAAATAATTTTTTCATGAGGGTATTCAAAATTAATCTTTTATTACCATACCTTGTTTTTAGAATATCCCACGCTATTTCATAATTTTGCTGGGTCACCTGGACGTGCTTCAGTAAAGCTTGAGCTTCCCCGGTCACACTGGTCTTTAAATAATGTAACTTTTGCACATTACTGATTGTATCATTGTCGTGCACTAGCGAAACAAACAAGTCTTGAAAACTTGGCCACTCTTCATAATTACCGCTAAATTTAATTAACTCAATTCTTGGAAGGCGTACGAGTTGATTTGTTGTATTATTTGACTGTATGTTATTCTTATTTAACTCGGCGGTGGTACCCGACGATGGCGTGGTTGTCAAACTCGCTAATAAATCACATAAGTCGGCAAGTATACAAATGTATGCTTCTTTGTGGTTATCATATTCATTATTCGTAAAATAGGATATCGAACTTTGTTTATCTTGTGGTGTTATTTTAATTAAATCTTGATGTGCCGTTTTGAATGTTTCCCAATCTTCTTCAATAGTTTTTATTCGAGTTTCAACATAACCTTTGGTTAATCTCGCCTTCGGACATTTTTTCAAGTTAACTTGAGTTTTTTGTATCGAACTTGCCGTATTTTCCAACAAATTGAGTAATTCCGTCGTAGAAGACATCGCGCCAAAAATGAATCCTTATCGCTCAGGAATGCGGGCTTCTATTGTTCTCGCCCCGACGGCTGGCTCGCAGCGGTCGCTCCGATAGCTCCTTTTAGATCCGGCTCGAAGGACCATGTATTGCTTGATGATAAGGTTGAATTTTGCTTAGCGGGATATGAAAACAACTGTGTACGTCTGCACTCTACGGTGGTTTATTGCAACTAAAACTACTACAACTACTACAACTAGCACTCTACTACGTGTTAGTGCATACGTATCCCGCACATTATCAGAATCGTTATAATCAGTATCGCTTTCGTCTGTGCTATAGTCATCAAAAATGTTAAATTCTGTATCTATGAATTTGTCTATTTGTAGATATATTTGACAGTCTTCCTCGATTGAATAAAGTTTTCATTTTATTCAATGAAAATGGGGTTTAGAATTTTGTAGATTACAATATTTATAAATATGACAAATGACTTTAACGTCAAAATTATCCGTGTTTACGACCGTTTTCTTTTTCTTTATTGTTTTTCTTGGTGTCGATAGCTTGTTGCCTTCTACTAACACTAATATTTGGTAATTCTCGATACAAGACTGCGTCCATTATCGAGGGCTTCAGCGATACACTGGCGATCCACTGGCCAGTTGAGCGGCGTCAGTGGGCCGTCATACTGGCTTCCCTTTAGGGCCATTACTAATTTGTTTCATTTCCGTAAAATCTAAGATACCTATAAATAAAGTCGGAACTCTATGAAGATAATTCGAATGAATCGATAATTTTACAATTCGATTTAAGTAGTTTCACGTCCCCAATAATGTCACTAAAGAAACGTCATAGGGTCATAAGATCCCAACGATACTATAGTGATAAAATAAACTGTTTTAAAAAAATCAATTTCACACGTTAATTAGTTAAATGTATGTACTTCCACATTACCTACTACTTCTAGAAATTGTTTCCATTTTTTTTTACTTATATCTCCTTTTTGAAGTGATTTGAAAAGTATCGGTACTTTTAAGTAACTAATGGAATAAAAAATATTGCAGGGTGAGCGTATTTATGTAACATCAATACCTACCAAACTGTAAAGCATAGATATGTATATAATTCTACATACTTAATATTACAAAACACTCAAGCCCAGTTGATCTTTGTGTGACATGACAGTTACGAGTAAAACCTACGTTATAGGGATAACAAAGATATAGACAAAGGAGTTGTTTAGTGTAACCGCAGCCCGAATGGGCCACGGAATATGAAAAGGGTCTCTAAATTAATTCTCTCACATGTGTTATCTATATTAAATACTGGTATGAAATGTGGTAGGTATGAATTGTATGATACCATGACCATAGTTCAATAATTAATATAGATTAATTTACAGCAAAGGTGCAAAGAATAATTAGTTAGATAGCGATGTAGTTGCAGTATCATCCATTTAATTTCCGGTACGAGCTTCTAGGCGCGCTGCCTATAGCTGTCGCAATTTCATGTTAATAACTTGATTCATTTGGTAATAATGTTGATATTGCCTATATGTATAGAGGTTATATATCTTAAACGTATTGGGCTTTCTCAAAGAATCTCATGTTTAAGTTCTCTCACAGTTTATCTTTTTAGGAATATTTCGATATAAAAAACTAAATCGTTTTAATATGAAAAGTAATTTATTAGCTATTATTTATACGTTCCGCGATGTTAGACTGTGAATTCATATTTTTTATTTAACTAGTCATTTAGCTTATTAGCCTGTTGTTAAATAATTTCTTTCATGTTGTTGTCAGTATAATGAAACTACAAGTGGAGAGAGGTCGGGGGAGGTACAAACAGAATCGCTAATGTTTACGATAGCCGCCCCAAGTGTCACTCACTAGGTAGCTGCCATGAAGCCTCCGCGACACGGCTGTATCTCACCGCTGCCTGGCCCCGCCGTCGGCCTTCTCAATCTCCGCCACACAAACACCGACCTATATTCATTTTAAAGAGATTACTAATAAGATTCTGACCCGGGGTTCTTTAGGTTTAACTGAGCCGAGATAATTATCGCTGTTGCTATCATGTTGAATTATCCCGGAAACTATCCTAAATAGAACCTTAAACTTTTGACATCAGTGTGGGAGATTAATACTGAGCTCCATCCGTGTCAGCCCGGAATTCTGAAAGTTCATAACTTCCTAAAATAAATAGCGATGGATGCTAACAGCTAATTGTATTATGTAACACAAAGTATAATGTTTCATATTAAAAAGTAAAGTAACGGTTTGGCTTACTAGTAAGTACGAATATTAAGCAAGGCAATATTTTTGAATGAAACATTCTACAAAGAAGATAAACAGGCAAATGGTACATTTTATTATCGTCATCTATGAAAACCTCGGTGACAGCCTAGGGGTACACACTGTTGTGAGATTTGCACGACCCGTACTACTTGAGTAACTGATTGAGTATCTACTTAAATAAGTACAGATTATTCAGTTGTCACGGATTTTTCCCGGTGGTCCGATCGTTTGTCCGATCAATCTGATCAGTGGAAAGTTTTAATCCCGTTTGTAATTCCAATAACGAATGTGAATTCGTGTTCCCATTCATTCGTCCAATATTTAAGAAATGTACGGGCATTTTTTTCTTTTTGTGCGCCATTGAAATATCAGTGTGAATAGGAAAAAAAACTTATGTCGAATATAGAACCTCCTCCTTTTTGAAGTCGGTTAAAAAAGGGGGGACGGAGAGAGAGAGATGGTTGCATGTGGATCAAAAGACAAAGCACGGAGCTGAGAAAAACCAGACCACAAAGGTTGTGTGATTTGCTGGCGCGGGGTAGGGAAGCCCTGCCCAACGCAGGGGCAACATTTAGGTTCCGCTCCGGTCTCCTCCGGTACAACTGCTACCCAAGAGACTATTCGTTTGCGGCGGGACAGCCTCCTGGGGTGGAGATTAAAGAGAAATCCCCGGGTTCGGGCCCCCAGCAATCCGCGGCCGGCCAACGGGCAACCGTTTCATCGGGTCTCCCTGATCCCCGCACCACAATTTCACACCATGCGCCTGTAGTTCCCCGCAATTGCTGGTCCTCCTTTTTACATGCAACAATTTCTTCCACGGAACGGCTTCTTCCGCGCACCTCCGGAACACGATGCGAGCCTCGAGGCTAATACGGCACGCACCATTATGGCGGCGGACTACTACGTAAGGGTGGTAGCTATGGCGACGGAGAAACCTCCCACCGCAAAAGGGAACGCTATTGCCTCGTTAGTTAACAGCAGTTGCAGTATACTGCATATGGTACCACATTCTATCATATAGCACTAC
The DNA here is from genome assembly GCA_943735995.1 of Sesia bembeciformis. NCBI lineage: Eukaryota > Metazoa > Arthropoda > Insecta > Lepidoptera > Sesiidae > Sesia > Sesia bembeciformis. The sequence goes on from OX031028.1 coordinate 10,691,536, forward strand.
TGCGTTTGGAAAAACTGACATTTGAACCAAACGCTAAATGGACCTAACGATAATAATTCCAAATTAAGGATTGTCTCCATGAGCTAGTTTCTCGACACGGATCCGACGAATTCTAGTCCAGAAAACTATATGATATGGCGATTTTTATGTCGGCCTATCTGCACGACTCAATGAAAATAGGCCCGGCCCGGCCCGTCTTACTTGAGTCGTAACGACTGGTTGCGATACGCGATTGTGCCCTCGCCGCAAACAAAAATGAAAATATTTCAGTACATAACGGCATACTCTTTTCTATAGTTTGTTTTATTCACTATTTCAAGTGTAGAGTGAATATATTAGGTCCTTACCTATAAAATTGCCGTTTTATATGAAAAAAATTAAATATAATTTCTGTATGAATATTATATATTTATTTAATCGAAGTATTGTCAATTATCAATGCACTTTTTCCATTTCAATGGAAGTTCATTGATGCCTCTGCCATAGAATTCCTGGTCATAGAAGTCGATAAATTCTCTGAAGGCATTTTTTACTGCCTCATACCGGGTATTCTCTAAAAAATTACCCGAATTCCTAAACAATCGAAATCGATAGGGGCAAGGTCCGGCGAATGCGGTGGGCGACGGGGAGTTTCCAGTCGAAGCTACTGTAACTTTGAGACTGTCTGTCGTGCAGTGTGTGGGCGAGCCTTATCGTGGAAACTTTTGAGACAGCAGCTGTTTGGCTGTGTCTTCTGGGTTTAACCATTGTGATGAACGTTTACGATTATCATACAGGATTCACTTTTTAATGGACGAAGGCGGCAGTCGAACATACAGTCCACCTGGTGGTAACTGTCGTCCATAGACATCCGCGACACATGCCAACATTAGTCCAAAATGACAAACATTGGCACGCCCCCGGATGCGGTGCCTACCTTTGGAGATATAGGAATGAACTTGGAGAATGGGTTGGAAAATAGGGAGGGATAGGATAAGAATGGGCTCTGGCACATCTCACTCACTACCGAAACACGTACGTACATAAAGGGAAATAAGATAAAGTGGGAAGTGCAGTACATTTCAAGGTTCTATGAGAGAGAGGTAACGTAACCAGTCGGCGCGCCCAGCGGCTGTTGGATTGCAGCGTGCATTCTCCCCCTGCCAAAAGCCCCACTTCTCATCACAAGTGACAATATGATTCAGAATCCCGTCATTTTTGTGACCGTTCAGCAAAAGCAAGCTTCGAGGTGTGATTGTAGCTGACTTTCATACAGCTCATAAGGTTACTTTTCGAGCTTCTTCACTTTCTTGATTTGACGTAAACGAATCAATATCGTTTTGTCACTCACGTCGAAGGCTGCTGCTAACTCAGACGTGCTTTGAGATGAATTCGCATCCACTATTGCTTCCAATTAGTCATTAACGACTTTAGACTCCGGTCGTCCACGGGGCTTGTTCTTGAGGTCAAAATTTCCACAACGGAAACGATTAATTCAAAAACGCAGTGTGCGTACGTTTGCGGTATTTTGTCCGTTCACATCGTGCCGTTTGTGCTGCGTTGCTACCACGATGGAACCCATATTCGAAAATAACGCGAATTTTTAACATTTTCATGGTCGCAAACACAACGATTTCTAAGCGAAAAGTCGTTTGACGGAAACACAAATTATTATGAAACACGGATTATGAAAAAGAATGTTATAGCTTTAAATTGAAATTAATTCGATTTTTTTTTTTTATGTACGAAGGCGGCAGACGAGCATACAGTCCACCTGATGGTAAGTGGATACTGTCGCCCATAGACATCCGCGATACATGCCAACATTAGTCCAAAATGATAAATGTTGGCACGCCCCCGGATGCGCTGCCTACCTTTGGAGATATAGGAATGGATTTGGAGAAAGGGTTGGGAAAATGGGCAGGGATAGGATAGGATGGGAATGGGCTCTGGCACATCTCACTCACTACCGAAACACGTACGTACATTGGGGAAATACGATAAAGTGGAAAATGCAGTACATTTCAAGGTAGTCTTCTGTGAGAGAGGGGTAACGTGGCCAGTCGAGCGCGCCCAGCGGCTGTTGGATTGCAGCGTGCACTCTCCCCCTCGAATTTGGAATTCCAAGCGAAACGCAAGATAACTAAGATCAAAGTGGCCACTGTGAACAAACGGTAATTTCATAGGTAAGGCCTTAATATTATTATTAATATTATATTACATAAATAGTATAGTATTGTATATGTAGAGACCCAAGATTTATAAGTTTGCCTACATCATAGATGCTTACAGTTTTGTTGGGTAGCTGCGCCAGTGAGCTAATGACGATGAACCTGTAAATTTTATTATTAAACCATAGCTCGCTCATACATTTTGGTCGTTGTATTAAAATGACCAAGTGAAGTTTAGCTATATAATAAATACACCTATGATGTCAGACATTTTGATGTCAGACCGCGAAAATCATTGTAAATAATTCATGGATGAAGTAGGCAATAGCTCGTAGTTATACTTCTATACCACAGCTTAAGTATCTAAAGCTGTGTGTATATACCGTAAATCGTACACACAGTAAGCTACTTTGCGATGTGGTTAGCTGGGGAAATTAGAAGGTGATTGTGATCATTTACACAAGGAATTTCTTGAACGCTCGCAGAAGAGGAAATCGGTCAAGAATATGCTTGCCTACTTAGTATAAAAAACTGTTATCCTAATGAGTGTGATCACTGTCATCATCCAGTCTTTATCATCATGTGAATAGTTGCAGCCGAGAATCTCATGAGTTTGATCGCTTAGGAGAATCCTATAATATAAATACAATATTCTCACTCGATCCGTTCGAGAATTTCTCCTTGTACCTTTACAGTTTACCCAATTATAACATTTTTTTAGATACAAGTCGGTGGTTCTCGTATCAAAAAGTTGAAGCAAGTAGATAGAGATAAATATACATAAATACTAATGGAGTCGCCACAAGAAAGTAAATAAAAATTGATACACGTTAAGGCGCTTATAGTTATCACGAGGCATGCGCCGCAAATGGTTTGCCACACATGCTTCAGGCTGTGTGGACGTGGGTGCTCATTGTGATCATTCGCCGCATATGCACGTTGCGAGCAGATTCACGCCCTGCCTCAGATGCGAGCAGCGTGGTTGTTTGCGTGCTCACCCTGAGCATGTGCTGTTCGGACGGATGCATTTTTGTACGTCGCATGCCTCAGGCTGACTGACTGCTGAGGCATGTGTGACGAACCATTCGCGGCGCATGGATCGTGATGTCTATACGTGCCTTTACATATTTACAAAATAGCACATTTTGTATGTACCAAGTATATCTTATGTAACCAAGGATATAATAAACATTTTTATTTGTGAATATGTGAAGAGTTGCGGTGTTGCGATGAAAGTTACAAGGATCATTCCGGCACAGGTAAAGCTTTTATAGAGCCGTCAATCACAGCGTCTCATACTTATCTTACGAAGGGTTACCTCAATATTGAGTGTGATATTGACTCTCCCTGTGATTATAAGTTAATTTGCTTGTTAATGTCCTACAGTGGTAGATAAGGGCTGATAAAATAAAGTTCAAGTCCTGAGAAGTTCCTGAAAAAGTGCCAAGTAACCGGGCTCTTGCTACATTTACAGACTAGGAAATTTATACCCATGGATAACTTAATTCGCTAGTAATAGTCTAGAACCAATTGATTTTGAGCACTTTAGAGTGTTGCTGAGTACAAGACAGATGCTGAATATTATAATAATAACATTTTATTACAAAACACAATGTTAATGATCTTTACTCGTATTAAGATAACAACGAATTATAAAAGTGAATATTTAAGTGAAAATAAACAAGACGAAATTCACGTTTCGTATTTGAACTATGATGCTTACCAGTTTGAGATATTACGGTAATTACATACTTATTGCTAGGATTCCAATATATTTAGGTAAATAACAAAAATGACACAAGTATCATTTTGTACATAAATTTTGTTGTTTTTAAAATTAGTTAAATTTTTAAAGGTACCTAGATTAATTTTTAATTTTTAGTTTATTTTTGAGTATCTAAGTAATTTTTGGTAGGTAGGTATGCAACTGATTTTCAAATTCTTAAAGTATTTTTTTCTTTTCATAGAAAATCTCTTTTAGGTTACTATTCGCTTTGTTTTTTTTTAATATTCTAGTATTCCTTTAGAAAATAGCGAATACGAGTAGAAATACTTACTTGAAAATTGGCAAGAATTCGCCAAAATAAAAACGAGTATTTGAAAGCAAGTATTTATTAAAAAACGAGTATTTATATTTGAACATGAAAGCGATTCAAATACGCGCTACCTACGGGCTTACTTTACTGGGGCCGGACTACTTCAAATAGTGTTGTACGTATAAAAACTTGTTTTAGCTACCTACACACACGCTTGCGGGCGAAACGGGTGAAATTCGCACGATACAACGTACTACGTAGGCCCCAAAAATATGTATATTATGATAATTTCTAATATAAAAAAGTAAAATTAATGTGTACATACAATCATGTTCGCTGTTAGATAAATTGTATGGAATATACAATTGTATATACCTACATATGTACTTAAAGCATGCACTCTATTTACTTAGATACTACAAGTGATAACGAATATCGAAATCTATTATTCTATCGAAGTCTTTTCTGGGGATCTCATTGAAAACAATATTTTTTTTATAGAAAGACGATAACAGTTCCGACCAACAAACTGTCCGCCCGACGGTAAAGAGTTACTAACGTCCACGGACATAAAGAGAGCTAAAGAGTTTCTGCATAATCACATTTCGCATAAACATCTAGTGCATCTAATGTTTTCAGGTATGGATAATCTATTAGTATACAAGTTCGTAATTAATAATAATTTTCTCTTACAAATATATTAATTATTAATAAAAAATTATAAATAATTTTTATTTTAATAAAAAATATATAAATAATTAAATATTAAGGATTATAGTACAAATACTACAAGTGATAACGCAATACCTACTACAAGGATTATATTAAGGATTATAGGATTATGAACTTTGTAATTTTTGCAATTGTTAAACTTTGTTAATTTACTACAATAAGAAAACCCTTTGTGGATGTAAAAGTTTAGAAAACTGTTAAATAAGTAATTCTGAGAATAGGTACTATTATTTTGTTTTATTTTTACAAATCTCACGCATTTCACGGTAGCTTCAGTAAAAATTAAAATACTTGAAAATATTTTTAAGTTAAATAAAATCATTTTTCAAGTTCAAGTTCAAAAAATTGACACTTAAGTAAATTTGTTGACAATCAAGTGTGTTCTTTTTAAAAATTAAATCAGCACAGGGGCTACACTTTAATTTTACTTTCTTTTATAGGAAACTATTCGAAAAATATTTCGAAGCTCTGCTCATACTCGAAAAGGCCTTTCAAATAATATAGCACGTTGCTGTTGGTTAGTAGGAAGACCAATTTACCCGTTCTCCATTGAATGTAGTCAGTTTGACCTCAGTTATACACGTAAATAAGTATTGTACTCTACCTGATATTTAAAACTTATATAATATTGCCGAACTGGTATTTTCTCATTTCAAGTGAGAAATGGAATTGTTTGAACGCGAAAATAAATTTGTTCACATACCAATGTCGTGGAGTTTGACTGACAGGCGAGCTACGCCGGCCGCGCCATAGAGGTTATGCCACACGCATCGCTGTAAGGGGTGGTACCTTAGACCAGTGGTCGTCACACTTTTCTGGTCAAGGGCCACATAGGACAATGTGAGATATCACTGCGGGCCGCACATTCTTGGATTGTTTAGTTGACACCACCAATCAATTGACATATTTTTTATGAGCTGTCAAAACGCGATTGCCCCATAGATTTTGTATGGGAATTGCTACCTGTGACCAATGTGAAGTCTTTATTTGCCAACTCAATAAACTAACTAGCATACAATTAACGGACACAAAGAACAGGAGGAAGTTTATACCTACCCGCGTACTTCTATTTAGTTAACTTCATGTGCAAAATCATATTTTGATATTATCTACTAAAATTGTTTGCTTTGTCGCGGGCCGCACAAATATCGTCCGCGGGCCGCATGCGGCCCGCGGGCTGCAGTTTGACGACCACTGCCTTAGACACTCGGAGTCTCATGGTACAGAACTGGAAAGAAATTCTCGTAGCTACTGCAGCTTGTATGACGCATATTTATTCTGATATAAAAACCGTCAAATACGAATAATTAATAAGCAATAAATTAATAGCAATAATTATTAATAATAACACTGACAACATAGTGTAATTTCTATCATTTGATATTTTCGCGACTCACACATATTTATCTATTTAAACGGGTCTTAACGCGAATGTTTACCTTATTTATTTTACTCAACGTTTCGGTTGGGTTGCACCAATCACGAGCTGTCTGAAGAGGCGAGCTGTCGACGTGGACTACCCAGTCCACGTCGAAAGTTGCGAGCAGTTTTATCATCTACCCTCATTTGGTCTTCTTTGGTCTTTGGTTAAGTTGCGGTACAGAACACTCACAATATCAGAAGTAGCGTCAGACGAAAAATCGGGAAATTTAATTTGATTAATCACTGGATTCCATGTCGATGACAATTTGTATCCATCTTCTAAACTGAAATTTCTGTTTTTTTTATTTCAATTGCTTCGCGTACTATCCTGGAGAAATAATGACTATCAGTGTAGGGCATTTTTGGACTATGGAGTTCTATCCGGTGATTGAACCCGGCGTTAAGTAGAGGAAGAGGTGGTATTGTGGCACCCTGGTGACAATTTGGCCCCCTATACATTTTTATACTTCTCACAACGCCATCGTTGAATCCTTACTATAATAATGTTCACCTATGCGGCGTATTGAAATGAAGTAAAGTTATAGCGGTTCGTGTACAGATGACGCTAAAGTACGAGCCGTTATGTCATTGACGGAGGAACCAAAGTTTAACGGTCCTTTAAAAAAAAAATCATATTGCCGGAATTAAAAACATTTGAAGGCTGCGCCGACTGTATATTTGCTTTCAACGAAACAAGATATCGGTATTTGCGAGTAAGTTTGTACAAATCACCGTATTTCTAATTTTAGTGCCAATATTTTGAATACATAGCTTGTTGACAAATAGGCCCCCTAAGAATGAGTATAATCTGGCCCCCGGGGGCCACGTTGCCATCATATCCAGTTGAATTACAATTATTTATTTTTTGTTAAAGGCATGCCAAGAACTCCACTACCCAAAAAGAAACTCAAATCATGGAACGAGGAAGACATGATCAATGCAGTGAGGGCAGTACGAGAAAAAAGGATGGGCTACAAAAGAGCAGTAAAGGAGTTCCGAGTTCCAAGAACTACACTGAGGAGGTTCGTAAAAGATAGCTGTTCAGTTGAAGAGGTAGTAGTAAAACGTGCTGGGAGAAAACCAACCTTACCACCAGAACTAGAGAAAGAGTTGGTAAAGTATCTACTTTTGATGGAGAGTAAGTTTTATGGGTTTACATCTCGAGACGTGAAACGAATGGCCTATCAACTGGCAACGCTGAACAATATACCACACCCATTCACCAATCAAGAAGCTGGACGTGCATGGTTTGATAATTTTTTTAATCGCCACAAGGATGTTTTGAGCCTTCGTAAGCCTACAGGAACCTCACAAGCTCGTGCTAAAGGATTCAATAGAGCAGCTGTCCAGGTATTTTTCGATATCCTTGAAGAAGAATTCAAGAAAAATAAATTTCCTCCAGATCGTATCTTCAACGTTGACGAGACTGGACTTAGCATCGTTCAAAGCAAAATTCCGCGTATTATCTCTTTGAAAGGAAAGCGTCAAATGTCTGCAATTACTTCAGCTGAACGAGGTGCTTTGATCACCATAATATGTGCGATGTCGGCCAGTGGCATATTCATTCCGCCGATGATGATATTTCCCCGCAAAAATATGTCAGAAACGCTAATGCGTGGGGCACCACCTGGTGCACTCGGAAGGTGCCACCCGTCGGGATGGATACAAACAGAGCTTTTCACCGAGTGGTTTCAACATTTTATAGATAAAACAAAACCAACTCAAGAATCACCAGTACTGCTTGTATTCGATGGGCACTACAGTCACACGCGAAACCTAAACGTCATTAATATGGCAAGAGAAAACAACGTGGTAATCATATCCTTGCCGCCACATACAACCCATAAGATGCAGCCTTTAGATAGGAGCTTCATGGGACCTCTGAAGAACTACTACAGTGAAAACATAAGGCAATGGTTGCTCCACTCGCATCGTCCCGTGGGTACTTACGACATAGCCGAACTATTTGGCAAGGCATATCTACAATGTCAAACTGCTAGTATCGCTGTCAACGGCTTCAGAATTTCGGGTATTTACCCGTGTGACAGGAATGTTTTCAACGATGATGATTTCATTGCAGCAGAGCACGAAGCGTCTGAATCTGCACCCAGGAGCGTTGATGTAGCACCCATCCCGGATCCAGATGTTCCTGATCAGCCAACTACAGCCAACACCTCTGCAGTAGTACCGTACCAATAGTACCCTCTGCAGTTGATCGAGGCCGCGTTGGTGGTCACGGTCGTGGTCGTGGATCTGGCGATAGTCGCGGAGGACACAGAGGAGCTAGCCGGGGATCAAAGAGACGCTGCGATTCTGCGACGACTTCTGACTCGAACACATCTGACGACTCTGAGCCTCAGAGCTCAACCTCAAATGTTTCCGACATCCTACCTCATGGTGAAGATCAGGCTAATGAAGATACGACGTGCATGTTCTGCCATGAACTCTATTCTATGGACCATCGTGGTGAAATATGGATACAGTGCTTGCTATGTCAATCGTGGGCGCACCAGGAGTGCACATCTTGTGAAAAAGATGTATATGTTTGTGATTTTTGCAATTAATTTGAATATTTGTATAATTTAATATTTGTTTTAATTTTAATATCTATTTGTTCCTTACTGAAAAATATTGTTTTCATTTGATTATAGACGGGGGCCACTTTACCCCCATAGTTTTAAAATAATAAAAATTGTCAATTTTTAGAAATACATTTTTTAGTTATTGTTAATGCGTGTTTTTTTGTTTCAACTTTTTACTTTCGAAAACTTAATAGTTTACCTTCACAATAAACAATAGCTGAAAATATTTCGGTGAGAAAATTTGATTTTATGAAGGAAAAACAAACTGGGGGGCCACAATACCACCCCTTCCATTACCCACATGATCCGCAATCGCCGGAACCTTCCGGAATATGAAGACCAAATGCGGGTAGTTGATGAAACTGCTCCCAACTCTCGAGTAAAATAAGTAAGGTAAACATTCGCGTTAAGACCCGTTTGAATAGATAAATAAGTGTAATTTGTAACAAGTTATTGTAACGAGTCATATAATTGTATAACTCGCTGAGCCTTCTGAATTTACCTAAGACTAGCACCAAGTATGGAAAGAAAATGATCGCGTATTGAGGCGTTGAATTATATTTTATGTGCAATAATTTACCTTGTGGTTTAGTTGTTTCTACGTTTGGTGGATTTAAGTCAAGATTATCTAAGCATATTATTCAAGATTGTTCTTGAATAATGTGCTAAATCATATATTGGCGGGTAAGGTAAATACTTATTTCAGTTTACAATGGAAAGAAAATACTTGAATCTAAAAACTAATCTAAACTAAAAGACTTACTTATTGTACATTATACACAAAATATGTCTTGAATATTGAGCATGTTACAAATTTGGTCCCTGTGGCAAGGTACCCGGCATGCTGGCGGCATTATCCTGCTGGATTGCTAGGCTAATGCGTTGTGCGAGATAATGGCTAGCCCTAAGATCGCGTGCAGTCGACCAGACGCTTAGAGAGGTCCTTATAGAATAAGTGCGCACTAGGACCCCATGGGCCGAGGATCTCGACACCGAATGCAATAAAAATAATTTTGGGGCTGATATCACTGCATTTAATAGTCTTGCGCCTCTCTGCTGTTTCTGACGTTACACCAACCTTCTCCCAGGTTCCGTGGAGGTGGGATGGAGCTAGCGTATCAACGCAAGTCGCATCGCAGACCACGGGTCGGCCCATCTTCCACGGCACCAGTGACATACTGTCAGGTCTCTTGCCATCATCCCGTACGATTCCATTCCGCTCTAGTAAAGTCGGTACGTTGACGGTAGCAAGAGAACCACGTAAAATGTCATTAATTATGGCATAGCGTGAGAAACGACCCGCACTCGAGAGGCAGGAACTAATATTTTTATATCTAATTTTATATATTTAAAATCTTAATTTCTCAAAACATATTCTCAAAGTGTCGACCGAACCTAATGTGTATGTATATAATTGTGCTTATGTGTTTATATTATTTAGCTTATGTTCACTGCACTCTTACCACTACATATTTATTTTTATATGTTAGCTTTTAAGTTCTCATGTAAGTGACAATTGTGAATTTATGTTGGAATGTCAAAGATCCAAAAAAAATCACTCTACTAGATTAATTCGCTTTGTTCCTAAAATGGATGAACAGTAATGCAAATACTTCCACGTGTATGTATGTGTGAAAACAAATTAATAAATGTTATTAATTAAACAAAGTTGTAATAAGGCCCATACAGTTAACTTCTAATATATCTGCGAAGTACATGTTTTTTATTTTTATATATATATATATATATGACAATGATCCAATAAGCACATTCTGCCAGTGTCAAGTTTTCTTCGCAATAAACAATTTCAAAGTCTAAAACATATCCTGTCAGTGTCCCGTCCCGTCGAAGTAAGTCAGAAGTCGCTCAGTAAAGTGATGGTAGGTTTACTGAGGAATCCTTGGAAGTACAGGAAAAACGCAGTCCCACGCTTTTATTTGATTATCACAAACACCACGCACGAAAAACAATAAATAATACACATTTTTTAACAATAATCAAACAAAGGGGGGAGGGGGGATCAAATAGGAGGGGGAGAGTGCACGCTGCAAACCAACAGCCGCTGGGCGCGCTCGACTGGCCACGTTACCCCTCTCTCACAGAAGACTACCTTGAAATGTACTGCATTTTCCACTTTATCGTATTTCCCCAATGTACGTACGTGTTTCGGTAGTGAGTGAGATGTGCCAGAGCCCATTCCCATCCTATCCTATCCCTGCCCATTTTCCCAACCCTTTCTCCAAATCCATTCCTATATCTCCAAAGGTAGGCAGCGCATCCGGGGGCGTGCCAACATTTATCATTTTGGACTAATGTTGGCATGTATCGCGGATGTCTATGGGCGACAGTATCCACTTACCATCAGGTGGACTGTATACTCGTCTGCCGCCTTCGTACATAAAAAAAAAAAAAACAACCACTTCTTGAGTTGCTGCCAAAAAGTCGTTATATTGTTATTCGTCGCGGTTTTTAAATCATTTGTAGACATTTTGTAGGGTCTCTTTTAACGTTCCTATATTAGAGTACTCAGAAAGTTTAGAAACAAAGAGTTTTTATCTATGGAACACTGGCACGTTTTGTGAATTAAAACTATGACTATCTATAACGTAAAAACAAAACATTCCAAATTCAAATTTCCCATCATATTTTTTACGAGCTGAATCAAAATATCGTGTCTCATTAAAAAATAGATATTCGACGGTACCATTTCCGCAGCATTAACGTAGAATGGTACGTAGCCATGTGTTTGCCAAACGTGTTTACTGCAGTGGGTAACAAAACAACTGTCCAAACACAGGTTTCCGCGGACTGCTGCTGCACCACGACAACGCACCCGCTCACTCAGCGCTTAAAACAAGGGACTTTTGGACGGTTAAAGTTTTAGGCCATCCTCCTTACGGTCTTTTTTTATTAAATCCAGAATTAATCCTAACTAAAAAGGAAGCAGTTTTCTCGCCGGAAGACGCGCTGGCTATGTTCGAAGACGCTGTGAAAGAGGTACCTGAGGAAGAGTGGAAAAAAATGTTTTCTTAATTGGTATACTATATGCTTTGTATAGATGCAAGTGGAGAGTAGGTATTTGAAAAGATGTAATAAAAAATTGGAACTCGTACATATTTTTGTTTGGTTTTGCATGATACATACGTAGGTAGCTATTGTACAATTTTTATTTACTTTACAAGTATATTAATATATTTAATTGACAACTTCGTACGTGATTATTTAGGGAAAATACATATTAATAATGTACTTCTACATTTCACATAGTAACTGATTTAATTAAAATTTAATTATAATTTTCATTGATAGTACAATACAATTATTATGAACTTGTATATATTTTTTTAAATGTTGATGATGTCACGTTCTAATCTCCGGCTAGAGAGAGCGCTTCGAAATTCAAATATGGAACTTTTATTAACGCCGCTATCTTCAGTAGCCAGACAAGAACAATTCATCGAACTTTTTAAACTTTCAAGAGTAAATATTTAATTATACCTGCTTTAAATTAAATTATGCTAAAATAATATACTAAATCGTCAATATATCGTTTTAAGTTTATACATCGTCTGAATGTATTCACTTAAAAAATGAATAACATCAAGTTACTGTTATTAACAGAGTGGAATCAAGATTGGGAATATATTAACAGATGTATATGGGTAAGCTTAATTAAATTTTATTTCATTATTGTATTTAATAAAATATGAAAAGGCTCTTTAATACTCTAGTAACTTTGTCAAGTGTTTGTTAACTCGTCGTACAGTTACACTGCGATATGATAATTGAAATTAAGATTGTAATACAAGTGTAACATACAAGTGTAATGAAAATTTAATTGAACTCTAATTACAAATGAAATCTTTGTTTTTCATACCTTCTTCAAGTACCTAGGTAATCGTGTACATTTTGTTTGCAGAAGCTCTGTACATTGTGAATTTCTATTTATTATGAACCATTTATTTCAAATTTTAGTTTATTTATTTTAAGTTAGAAAAGAGAGGCGGATTCCGGAATCCCAAATGTCATTTTTTATAGATCAGTCTTAACTTTTTTTTATAGGAAGAAGGTGGCTAACGAGCATACAGTCCAGCTGGTGGCAAGTGGATACTGTCGCACATAGACACACGTGATACATGCCAACATTAGTCCAAAATGACAAACTTTGCCACGCTTCCGGATGCGCTACCTACCTTTGTTGATGAAAGAATGGATTTGGAGAAAGGGTTGGTCTAAATTGGAAGTTATAGGATGGGAATGGGCTCTGGCATATCTCACTCACTACCGAAACACGCACATACATTGGGGAATATGATAAATTGGAAAATGCAGTACATTTCAAGGTAGTATTCTGTGAGAGAGGGGTAACGAGGCCAGTCGAATGCGCCCAGCGGCTGTTGGATTGCAGCGTGGAAGGGGACCTCCAGAAACTTATGAAACTTTTGGATTTACATATTAACGCAATAAAAAATTACATAGACAACCAAATTATCTACATAAAAATACCTTTGTTTCGGATTTATTCAAATGCTTTGAAGTATTTGTGTTCAAATATCTTTTAACTCCTTTCGGGAAGTATATTCAAGTAATTATGAAGTGTTTCATTGATGACAAACAATGTAGCGTCAGTTAGCTGATCAATATGGATAACAAATTCACAATTATACATATTGTTATAAACATTATAACTATTTGTTTGAGTAACAATCGCCAATTAACTGTATTTACAGTTACAATTCTTCAAATGAGTAACATACATCTGGTCTGGGGTCCAGCAGGGATCTTATCTTGGCCCTTTCCTCTTTTCCTCGTATACTTATATACGTATCATATACTTATAAATGACACAGGATCTGCTTTCTCACTTATGCTATACTGATGATATTATACCGATTATCAAATGAGCTGATCATCAGCTGATTTACTCAAATTCCCTCTATTCTATTCTCGCAATCAGCTATTTCAAAACCCTAACAATGTTAGGTCATTACAACCACAAAAGCATCAATCGATAGAATTTAACCTCTGTAACCGTACACTTCGTCTCTATCGAGACCTGGGCTGTTCTGGAATATTTACAGCGGTGCCAAGTCTATTGGCGATATATCGAGGTGCTGAGATGTCTGTATAAAACTGCGAGCATGACGGTCTGAATTCAAGACCAGCAGACCAGGCCGATGCAGCATGTATCGAGGCGTGAGACAGGGAGCTGTACTATCTCCGAAACTGTTCACAAACGCGCTGGAAGATGTATTTAGGATGCTGGCCTGGAAAGGACGTGGAATCAATGTGAATGATGAGTACATCTCGCATCTTCGTTTCGCCGATGACATAGTCATCGTGGCAGAATCGCTGGAAGATTTAAGTTGGATGCTAAACGACCTTCACGCAACATCACGACGCTTGGGTCTCGGAATGAACATAGACAAAAGAAAAATAATGTTCAATAAATATTTTCTTCCGGGACTCATAGACGTCGAAGCCGTGGCACTCGAATTTGTTGACCATTATATCTAGCTTGGGCAAACAATCCAGCTAAGCAAGTCCAACTTTACCAACGAGGTCGATAGACGCATTCAACTTGGCTGGGCAGCATTTGGAAAAATGCATCGGATCTTCTCGTCGCCTAACCACAATGCTGGAAGACGAAAGTCTTCAATTAGTGCGTCCCGCCAGTTATGACGTATGGTGCCGAAATGTGGACTTAAGTCGTTAAGCCGTTAAGGGCTTTAACCTACCGAGGCCTGATCCATCAGTTCAAGGTCACACAGCGAGCTATGGAGAGGGCTATGCTCGGAGTTTCTTTTAAAGTCACCGACATAGCTCCTAGAATCGGCATGATGAAGTGGCAATAGGTAGGTCATATTTGCCGCAGGACCGATACCCGATGGGCTAGATGATTATTGTATTTGATAAATACTGCATTGAGAGGTGTATTTAGCAAGTGATTTTTTTTTAAATTATGGACACTTAAATATTTCCCTGATCATGGAAAACATATAAAAGCCACATAAATTATTTGGAACAAGATATTCTACAGAGAAATTCGACTTGGGAGTGAAACAATTGAAATTTTATGGAACTTGTTTATTTAAGTAAAAATATTAATAATACAAGACAAATATTTATTCTGAAGCAATATAAACGTTTCTTTTTAGCAAAATTTGAACGTTAATTCTTCATAATCATTATTAAAATTCAATAAAATAAAATAAAATATTACTGGCTGTTAACAATTGATAAAGACGAAATAAAACATACTAAAATAACAATAGCGCTTAAAAGTTATAATGAAAACTCAAATACCTAAATTATGTCATTTTTAGAGATCTGAATACTTAAACAATTAACTATAAGTATAACTAACCAGAGGTGAGCACCGTTAATTTAAAATTGAACTTCGTTATTCGTTCTCCCGTTACTCAAAAAGTTAACGTCGTTAATCGTTAAAACGTGAACGTTAATCGTTGACGTTAACTATCGAATATTTTTTTATTTTAAATCGGTCGGTCAAATAGTCAAGGATTCTATTGTCAGTCAAACATGCAATACTTTATTATTATTATAAGTATATATAATAACGAGGTATAGTATGTATGAGGTATAGATTATTAAGTTAAATAGTATATATATATAGGTAGGGAAGGAAAATAAAAACAATAAGTAATAAATAAATTTATTGATTGTTGTCTACTATATTTTAAGGCTCTTCCTAAGGTAAAATAGCTGAAAAACTAGACGACACATCTTCAGATGTTGCTGCCTTAAACTATGATTAACTTAACTATAATTAATAAATTCGCTAGCATTTCTGCACTATTATGAAAAAGGAAATTTTCAGAGACTTCGGACTTCGGAAATTAAATTAATTCTATCGACATTTTTTTTATCTTAATATTCTCATGGTGTTTCTGAAACAATACAAGTAATAAATAAGATTCCTTGGTAGGAGATCATCAGATTTACATCCTTGAGGCTTTTAAGTTAAATAAATATCAGTTAATTATAACGTCAGTTAAATATCATAAGTGTCGGCTAAACTTCTGTAGGTATTTGTGCCTTTTCCCAAAATATAACACACTCGCGAATAGCGAGATTTGTACTTACATTAATAGTTAATTTCACTTCACGGATGTTATAATACAAAACTGCGAGTAAGTAAGTACTTGTCCATTGGAGGGAAGTTTTGACCCCGTTATTTGATGTTTTACGTCCCCTACTGAAAATATACCCTTTTTAGAACTGCGAAATTCCACTGACATGTTTATTGACTAAAAGCAATCAATTTACTGACAATACAACTGGAAATAACATGCACGTCGAAGTGCGCGCTCGCCTAAGTATGCAAGTTTTTTTTTTGGGAATGTCTAAATTCTTGTGGCCCTAATAGTCTTTCAAGAGTCAACGGACATGTATGGTTTAGGGCGAGCGCAGAAGGCGTTCAGCCAGGAGCTAAGAGTGTGTGCAGCAACGAGTCTATGGGCTCCCCGCCGGTAGACCGGCGGAAGGAATGCACCTCGGCTTAGGTGCTTTGGGAGGGTACCGCGGAATCGCGAGTCGATGAAGCGCCCATGTACGTGCCGATACCTGGTATAAATGTTGACTGAAGGCGGGTGGGTGTTCACGGTGTAGCGAGGAGGACGTCCTAGTCGTCGGAGTCGTCAGAGACGTGACGAGGATGACGACTACGACGGCAACGGGGAGGGTCATTCCTATCGGGACATAGGTTAGGCTGGCAACTACTAGGGGTTGGGATGGTGAGGGACTCTGTCGTAGTAACGTCGGGCGGAGACTAAGTATGCAAGTACTGACAATGTTTCGATGTAAATTGACACGATTTGCCATAGTCCAAACGGCATGAAATTTGATATACGTGTGCTTTGATATAAGACAAAAAATAAGTGGGTATGCGTTAAAAAAAATGCCTAGATTTTTTGGGACACCGTACCAATCAGACATTAAATTGTTTACCTATTGATAAGGAAAAAAACAAAGATTAAAATTTAAGTGATCGCTATAAAAGTAATGTTTACTATTATAAATTAGGTACTATTATAAAAATATGTGCACTGGTACTTTACAACACAATTCGGAGTTCGGAGTAGGTATATACATAGTTGATTGATTATTAATTATTAAAGATTCCTAATTTTGTGGTTGATTTCACTTAATATTTCAAAAAGGTTGAGATAAATTCTGTTTCACTTTTTGCAAGACTTTTTTTACCCACATTATGTTGATTCCATTATTTTTTTAAAAAAATCTCGTCTGCAATACAATTATTTCAATTACAGTTAAATTATTGTGATGTCATCATTGCTAAGTAATTAGATATGGTTTTAAGACAGAAAGTGGGAAAATAATTACTTTAATAATGACATTTGGTTTGTAAATATTTAAACCATTGCTTATTTAAATTGTTACATCTATTATCTCGTACTAACGTATAATTTATTATTATTCTTGAGATTAACAATTATGCTGTGAATAGGTATGATTGCTAAGCAGTTGAATTGTGTTTGACGACTTATTAGACAAATTAGAAGTTTTACTGATGTTAAATTGTCTTCCAAAGTCCATGTTGTGTTGTGCTCTTTAATTCAATTACGTTTTTAAGAGACGCCATGAATAAATGATTGTTAATTTAGAGATCATATTTTTGTTACCATTGAAAAAAGTTAAATTAACAATTTATATGTATATTGAGAAGTTCATTTTTTACTTACACTACCTTTTAATTCGCAGAAGAAATCATGAAGCTAATTTTCGGAGATAGAAACTACGAAATATTTTAATTTAGTAGGGGAGACCGAGTTCACTTTAGTTGTGATTTAATTTATTTAACCGATTTTAATTTAGTTGTGACAATTTTCACTTTAACTAGCATATCTCAGTCAATAAAAGTCCTACATCTATGAAATCTATAACTCAACATAGTTAGTTCTATACACTAAGTGAAATTAACATAAAAATAAATAAAAATAACCGGGGTCCATGAGAAAATCGACCAAAACTGAAACAACTCCTCTTGTCACAACTCTCCTAGTACCGAGGTAAGTTGTGACAGTGGTCGAGATAAGTTGTGACACCTATGTATTTAGTAATTATAAGGTAAGAAATTTAATTTAAACGCTACTATTGGTGAATAAAAAAAACTTTAATACCTACTAATAATAAACATTTTACTGCTTTTATCAAACTTTAGTATGTAATTATGACCAACAATAACTATTTACTTTAACACTAATTAGATTGTTTTAATCATTATTTGATACATCCTTATGGCCTTCAATAACAATTAATGTAAATTATATCTAATATCAACATAATAATAATAAAATATGGCATTTGTGTGAGATCAAAGGAATTACAATCAAGTCAAAAATCAAGTTCCGTCCGAAATCTAGTCCGACAATCAATTATGACATGTCATAATTGCTCGGATTTCGGAGCTCTCCTCCAGTGCAAGCTTCATGTGACCATTCATTGTATTTGATGCACTGAACCCACTACTCTTTTGATTTGCTGTTGGCAAAGGGCTCGAGGCAACACAAGCCGAAACAATTATATTCTGCATCTTTGTCCTGTTCGTCGTCGGTTTTATTTTTATTTTTATTCGTATTCGGTTTATTTTCTTTTGTTTTCTTAAACTTCGTCTTTTTCTCGCTAAAAATACGTTTCTTCACGTTCGTTACCTTTCTACTAGCTTCTACAGCAGAAATTTCGTTCTTAATAGGTGTGTCAGTTAGCATAGCTGATTTAATCTTGCGTCTATTAGGTTGGTTCCCTTTACTTGGTGGAGTTTTTGGCAACGGTCTAAGTGCTTCCGGCAAGAATACACTGGGTGTAGTGGCAAGTGGACTACGAGTTGTGGATGTGGAGGCAACAGGTTTATTGTTGGCGGGCAGTGGACTACGAGCTTTGGATGTTCATTTTTGTTCATTGTTCATTGTTTGCAGGCTCCTTGGCGTCATTGCCCAAAATAGATGAACTGTCTGCAGATGTGTTATGTTCTTCAATTGGAACGTCCTCGTTCTCAGGTATATCTACAGATTTATTTGGAGTAGCGGCTCTTGCTTCTGGATGTTGTCCAATTGCAACATCCTCATACTCAGCTATATCAACAGATTTTGGAGTAGCGGCTCTTTCTTGATTTTCCGTCACATCTGCAACATTTAAAGTTTCTCGTGTCTTTTGTTGTCAACCCATAATTGGATGCTGCACAAGTCAACAAATACTCGCATAATAAATTCTTCGTCTTCTGTAAAAACCGTCGGACTGGCATATCCGACAGATGGAGGCTCATCTGTTAGGTTAGCCAGATATGCCTTTTTCTTTTTAATATATCTTTGTAGTGACATGTAGTTGAGATTGTAAGAGGATGCGGCATTTCTAAGACTTTCATCCCATAACGTCACCTCCTCAAAGGCCAGTTCAAATATTTCGACATTAGATATTCCCCTATCAGTTTTTCTCACATATTTATTAAGCATTCTGAAACAATAACATAATAATTCCGCATGCAAAGTCACACCGCCGAACATTATTGCTAGAAAAAATACAAAATAGGAGAGTTGTGACAAGCTGTTACAATTCTCCTCGGTGCAGAAAATCGTGCTTCGGTAAGAATAATAACTCTTAACCTCCAAACACGAGGCGAACCCAAAAAAACAATATAATGCAATGAAACGTCAAGAGCCATTGCATATTATAAAAATTACCACAATAACACTAACATAATACGTATCGAATAATAGGATATCAAAATATTGGTCAAAAACTTACTTTTAGCAATTTTTTTGACACTAACGTCGTACAGACACTCCCGCTTTACATGGGCCGCCGACGCGAACTACATTAAATGGTGCAACGAAAAAGCAATAAATGCGCGACATTGCCAGTTTGCTAACAGTCATAGGTTCCGAGAAATCGACTTTGTCACAACTCTCCTCTGTCACAACCCTCCTTTGGTCTCCCCTACTGTTGCAAGTAAAGAACTACAAACGATTCGTATTCGAAAACTGTAAATAAATGCAAATGATTATATGTGCCACTACTTTCCTCTTTACTCTAGATACAATTGTATAAAATTTAAGACAGCTGTGAAAAGGTTAGGTTAGGTTACGTAGAAACTTAAAACCTCTCTCCTGTAAAATACGAATTTTGCACTTGTAGCTACTTTGACGGACCTGATGCAATGGCCTGTTTTAGCCAGTTAACCGGCCATCAAGCAGCATTCTGCTTTGACAAACAGCCACAGTGTTAAGATGCACAGCAGGTGTGTCGAAAAATTAGGGATATCACCGCTGTAGTTTAGGTTGGGTTTTCTTACATTGTGTGTTAAATACCTAGGTTATTTACATCGACAACAGTGTATCAACATACCTACATAGTTTAACTGACGGTGTTGGAGAGTATTATACAAAAATAGTCTCTTCTACAGTTATAAGTAGGTATAATAGTATTATGTTTAGGATTTGTTTAGGATTTTCGATATATCAAATCTAGTTTCCTAGATATAGAGACTAGTGTAGGTAACCTTAAAAAAAATATCCATGTTTTTTTTGTTTTGTCTTAAAATTTAGATGTTATCTAAATTTATTATCTTAAAATTTAGAGCATGTTTTTATTTAAATATAGAATCTTCAACAATGTTATTTCAAAACAGAAAATCTTAACTAAAGTCAATAAGTCCACAAGGAAAGGACATTTCAAGTCTAGTCTACAAGCATAGTGTGTAAGCGTATCCGGCATATGCATATGATAGCGCTCCTTAGCCGCTTCAAAATAAATACCTAACGTAACTTTGCACTCAATAATATTCCCTATCAATTTTATGTTGCCTAATTGCCAATTATTACCTGGGTACCTATATATACGACAAAGCCCCGTTTGTCGAGGCATCTCGATTTCAGAACACCCACCCCCTCAACATCTCAGAGAGTATTGAAACCCCCAGTGTCGGTGTAGTTGTATATTCAATCAAATCGTTAAATATTGTCTACACTCAATTATTTCCAAGTGCCTGGTTAGCTAGAAAGAACAAGTTTATAGCGAAGTTGTTATAGGTATATTGCTGAAGATAAATAAATCGGGCTATGAACAGCATACTGTAAGTTTCATTGACTGCGCAGCTTAAAATAAGGACGCAATTAACAAATTGTATTTTTAAATTTTCACGAGATCAAAAGATATTTTAACTGTACAACAAAAGTTTGTCGATTTCACCGGCATCTAGCGGAGATTGTTCCAAGCTCGTAAACTTCATCGCATTCGGATGGGATATATAGGTACCTACTTGATACAAGAAAGGCATATGTTTTAGTTTGTTTTAGATGTCGCCACTTCCTCCCAAAGTTCTGAAAAGACTTGCAGACATAGAATTATTTTGTGCGAATTCAATAACAGATCTTACTATTGGGACTACACGACATAAACTAAACTTAGCTATTAAATAACTACCTAAAGTTATTTAACTTATATTTATCCCACGTTGTGGCCAGTAAATGTATAGGTACCTAGTTCAATAGTGTATCGATTCAAGAAATACTTAAGTAAGTACATATATCAGTAAGCTAATAGTTAACTAGAATCCTAGATAACATAAACAGAATAAACATTTTGTTTAAGCAATTATCTGTCTTAATACAGTTTCTAATTAATTATAATATTATTAGCGATAAAAAAATATTTAAGAGTTACGTAAATTGTAATTTAGTTAGAAGGCATTATTTCTTTAGGCCCTTTTATTAGATCTTTGTTATATATTATGATGGTCTAGTATCTTTAAAGCGGCCCCCCTAGACCCACAATAATTAATCCTCCTTGCCCTAACCGATCAAAAACATTAGGCAATCCAATCCGTACCTATAACTGTACAATATAATTGATCGTCTAGGGAGGAGGCTTTAATTTGTTGAATCTTAAAAAATTAGATTGTTTATTCTACTCTGTGTACAAAACAACAAACATAGTAGATATGTATATATGTAATATACATATTAGGTGCTTATCTATTACTAAATGAATGATTTCGTTACTGGCCATTTTAGAGTTTCAATATCTTCTGTTCTAATTCGAATTTCTAAATAAAACAATATGCATCTAATAATAGCTACGATGTTCCTATTTCAAAATCAGTACATATTTCATTTGTTTTTCTGTACCTACCTAAATTTTGTTCATGTTTTGAATATGAGTTTCGTCGCGACATCATCGCAAGTCAGACGGCTCACAATATCAATAGTGTATTAAGATGTATTAAAGGCCATAGTGGAAGTAGATCCATATCAAAGTACAGCCGAGTTAGCAGGAGGGTCTATTGTTAGTAATAACACAATGTTGGTTCATCTGCGTCAAATCGGCAAAATAAAGAAGCTCGAAGAGTGGGTACCGTATGAACTGAACGAACGTCAGCGACAACAATTCGTCGAAGTTATGCACTGCGTTATTGAACCGTCACAAAAAGGAAGGAATTTTGAATCGCATCGTGACTTGTGATGGGAAATGGATCCTGTACGATAACCGCAAACGTTCGTATCAGTGGATCCAGGAATTGCAGCCCAAAATGTTGCGGCTTAAATAAAAAATGTACCATGGGTTAAACGTTTATTATTACGAAGTATTCTCCTCCAGCATCCATGCAAAATTTCACTTGTCTGAACCAGTCTTCGAAGCAGATTGTTCCAATCTTCATCAGGAATCTCTTTCATGCTTCTTCAAACCAAGAGTGTCTACCTTTAAAGCGTGTCTTCCGGCGACGAAAACTGTTCAGTGGATATTTAATTCTGGAGAACAGATAAAATCACTAAGTCGGGACTGTCGGGTGAATGGCTAAAATTTTTTACCGAGTTGCTGGCCAAAAAGTCTTGTGGTTTTAAGCGCTGAGCGCGCGGGCGTGTTGTCGTGGTGCAGCAGTTGTCCGCAGAACTTTGTTTAGCCGCTTGTCGCTCAATCCAAAGTGGAGCCAAACAAAATGAGTGGCTGCTGTCATAACGATCTCGTACACTGGTCGGGACACCAGCTTTAAATTTTATCATCATGTCATGCATAATTTACAACGAAATAGCTTTTGATCCTGAGTGAAACTGCAGCACCCAGTACCTACCTAATCTGCAGTGTCTGCCGAATCTTTCGGTAGACATTGCAGCGTTGTGGTGATGAAGAATGGTTCTGTTCTTGGCCTTTATTCTCGATCATTCTCCAAAACAATAGAAGAGCAATTATTTTATCATCCATAACAATAGTTGCGTAACACTCGGTTTTTCGCATAAAAACAGGCTATCATCTTCTTATCGTTGATTTAAAAAAATATTACTAGTCGAGTAGCTGGATGGTGAAAGAAAACTTCGTGAAGAAATCCGTATGCTTGAGAATTCTGGAGCATGTGTATCCACCGATCCGCACTGGGCTTGCGTGGTGGATTGCGGCTCGATATGTAGTGATTTACTAGGGAGGTTTGTGCCCTGTAGTGGGACGTAGTGGGACGTAATCTTCTCGGCACTTTGTTCTTTCTTTACTTTTGTGGAAACTGTTTAGAAGGAAACACCAACTCGTTTCTCGCTCGTAACAGTAGATTCAGCTTTCGTCACCTGTTAATATCTATATCCAATTACAGCATTTGACTGCCCTCCATCGAATTTATGAATAACTAGCTGTTGCCCGCGACTTCGTCCGCGTGGACTTTAGTATATAAACACCGTCTTTACCTTCTTAGGGGTACTTGGTATTTTCAAAAACGATCACACGCATTATTTCAGTTTATTTTTTATCGAACAAATATTCGACGTGATTCTTTAAATTGATATAAGTTTTTTTATTTATGAACTGATTGAAATAAAACAAACACTAAATTTTAAGTGAAGCTTACCACAATACATTAGTGAAAACCGCACCCAAATCGGTTAAGCCGTTTCTAAGATTAGCGCGCACAAACGCACAGACAAACAGATAAACGGACAAAAAAAAAAAAAATTCTAACAATCATTGTTTTGGGTTCTATTGCGTTGATAAAGGCCCCCAATAATGTTTTTCTCATATATCTTCCATGTACAAATAGCGATCAGTTACATTTTTATTATAGGATGTATAGATTTAGCGACTCCGTTCCACGCGACGGGATTGTTATAGTGGGGATTCACATAGCACATTAAGCTTCCTAACTAGTCGATGGTCATGACGGACCTTATAAACTTATGTTAATGTATAATGTAGCCCGTGTCTGCTGGTGGGCATTCTTTTATCTTATTCAATCATTAACTACTGAAGAGAACCTTCAATTTTTATTTTCTTATTTTACAAGAGAGCCCAAAAACGTTCAAGCAGCCAAGTTTAACATAGGAATTTAACATAAAAATAAGATTTTCATAAATAATCATGCTTAATCATGTCATAATAACATAAATCATGCTTGAAATATTAGTTATTTCATATATTGCATGTTTTATAGGTCTTTTAGCAATTTATGAGTATCACGTGATATAGGTACCTACAGATTTTCAAGATATTGATATCTTCATAAATACGAAAGATTAAGTAATAGGTACTGCTGTCTTTGCATTGTACGGATGTTAGCTTTCTAAATCATATTTTGTTAAACACTTGTTTTTTCTAAAATTTGTTCTCCTTACTGGGTTCTTGATATTGGGTCGCCGGTCTCGTCGGTTAGCGCAAATCGTAATCATAGTTGTAACCGTAACAGAAGCTTCAATAATTAAATGCCCTTTGTAGCTTTCCGTCATATTTTTGATGATTTAAGCTTCAGGGTAAACATTAAAATATCGCTGAATTCTCATGTTAAATTCTTAATACACAATCAATTTTTAAATTCCCCTCAAAACAATAAAACAAATTTAAGAGAAGTACCTAATTCGAAAACGTTTCTCATATTTTTTCTTCAAATTTAAAATGATAAGCAATCTACAATATTGTACCTTCCTATTTCTGCGATAAAAAATTTAAACTGCTCAATATGTTTTAATATGCTCAACTTTCCCTTACTTAGACAATGGAAAAATAATTAATACGAATATATAATAATTACGAAAATGTTGATATTTATTTAAACTAAAAAAAAATAGGTGAACAAATCCCGTTTTTCATCTATTTTAGATTGTTTGTTCAAAGTAATCTCGAGAACTACCTTTATAGGCCGAATTTCTTGAGGTTTTTATCATTGTGTAGTGTATTTATTCTGAAAAACCTTAGTGTATTTTTATCTTTATTCAACACGTATCATTTTCAGAAAGATTGTTCATTAATAACACTATAAATTCGATAATAGACCAAACAAGAGAAATTTGTTATCTATTAAAGAGGTTTCGTTTTTATATCTAACAGATTTGTAAAATGTTTTTGTATTGTAAGTTTTCTAACACAAAATAGGTAGGTAATAATAAAACTGTTTCTCATTCTGAGAGCAGATGAGATCATGCGAACTGAGAGGGAGAGCAGCGTAGAGCACAGGGAAAAGGTATGAAGGGAGGACGCCGGGGGCCGAGGTCGCCGGGAATGGGGTTGGGGGGCCCGGCCAGGAACGATTCATTGATCCGAAGCGCTCTCGGTACCTCGACAGGGACCGCAAATCAACAGCAGTGTACGCAGCCCGTCCCTTTCACACATATATCATTTATCATACTATAATCATATACATCATCATTATACATATTTTACAATTGAACTTCTTCCTCCTTTATTCAGAATATTTACAAGGTTTGTTATTTTTTTTAATTTCACGATCAGTGTAAAATGTTTTATATCATAATAAATTACTAAATGATACATTATCATTTAATCATGGTCATCGGTAATTAATATTTATAATTTATTTATGTTAGTTCCATTTTGTGAAATACACAGTGAAATTTTGATAATGCTTTAATATGCCTATATAATATAGCTAAATAAAACAGAAATATAATAAGTACATAGATAATATAGGTAATAAAACTAATAAATTAACTTAGATTGATACCGTGGATTGATACGATTAATACCAAGTTATTTACCACGTAATGCTATCGATAGACGACAAAAGTTAGTATTTTTTAGGCCGTCTCTACCGATCTCTCTACACTAGAAAGGGTGCGACATACTCACAAGTGCGAGAACAATGTGAGAATTTGTCGTGGATTTATCGTGGACCGTGCCGTGGTAGCGGTGTTCTTGTAATAAGTGTGTGAAGGATAGCGAGATCGCACTTCAAGAGCCGAGTGGAGCTGGCAAGACTTGCCATCTCAGTCACACAAGCGGTGATTCGTGCGAACGCGGTACGTACGATTCGTTCAGTGAGCCACGCCGTTGTTGCACAACGACATCAACCGCGTCCAGTGTTACGGCGCGTACCTACGCGCTATATTCATATAACCTAAAAAGTGTAACAATCCTGATAATTTTTAATTCTTTTCCATCGTATTTACCACATAATACTCATGATTACCTCAAATTTATAAAAGTTAGTGTAGTGAAAGTTTACGCCCAATCAGGGGGCGTGCGTGGTGTATTTTTGTACAACACAAAGTAAATACAAACGGCAAGCTGTGGGGATCAGGGGCCTTTTTTTTGCCGCCGCAGGGGATGTACTATCCTGTAAGTATAACAAGATAAATTTATCACAATATGGATATATGCACATGTAAATATCACTCATGAACGTGACGGCAGATAACCTTTGGTTTTATATCAAACGAACTATATATAATAATTGAGGGCGCATATGGCGTTCCTTGCTTGATGCCTAACAAAGACTTGTTATTATTTTTATGACATTTTGAATTATGAATAACATAGGTAGGTACTTGAAATAAGCAACGATGGTAACAATAAATTCATTCTCTGGTTGCCTGGGTTACATACAACTGATGGTAGTGTATGTGTGAGTGAACCATTGTGAATGAATTTAGTTACATTTTCCACCTGATAAATCTCATAAATAATATTATTCATAATAACATAGTGAAATTGAAGGTCAATTAAATATCAATATAACATTCAAAGTGATTTATGCTCTTCTATTACATTTAGTCTGTATTTATATAAACGTCGATAAATTTATTGGCCAATATTTCCAATCCCATTGTTGTGACATTGAACAGGCGCTTCTCTAATTCTGTCCTTTTCTGTAACACAATAATTGGCGTAAGTTGAAGGGAGCCAGAGAGCAGACATTTGAAAATGTAGTTGATAAAAGCCTCGGCGGCTTCCATTTATTATTGTTACTATGAATGAATAGTTAGCAACAAATATTAGGAGGAATGTCAAGTGAATGTCACTATCACATTGTCGTGCGTGATTATCTGTGCTGCGAATGACTATCATCTATCCATGATGCGCGCATTGTTGCAGATTCACTTGCTACCTATTATAGGTTCCTAACTACCTACTAATTTATTTTTATCTGTCTTCTACAAACTGATGAAAACACTCCAAGTAAAAATGTCAATGCACCTAACTACTGAACAGTAAAAATATGTTAGTTCAGTCTATATAAAGTTATTCATGCAACATACAATATGATTTATACTATACTAATCTTTTATATAACTATGTAATATAAATTTATTGTAACTTAGTTAATGTAGACCATTATAATTTTATGAAATACTTTGTACTACATATTTCAATTTGTATTGAAATTTGAGGAGGTATCGGCTCCCAGATACAGATTTTTCTTTAGTTTTGGAATAAAGGCTCAATATAATTACTAACATGAATGTTTAATACAATAAAGTAATCAATACTGCTCAAAATAATTAACAAAAGTAGTTTGAGATTATTATCACAGTGAAATTAACATAATTAGTTTCACCCAAAATACTTACTTGAGATAGTTGATGAGTAATGACAATGACTAATGACAATTAATTGTTGCTCTGAACTCCAAAACCAATACCTAATCAAGTGATGAAAAAAAAAATTGAAATTGTTTTACAAAATCTAACTTTAGTTCACCCAAGGAACTTATATAAGAGTTGTTTATCTACCTGTGTTGTTTTTAACCATTATGTAGCTTTTACTAAACATTATGTAAACATAATTATTGGGCAATAAATAGTCCCATATTTAGAAACAATTTGCCACTGTCTTCTGTCTTAACATAAGTGCTGTCATACTTGTGACATTTTCTGGAGATTTGACATAATGCATTAATGAATATGGACCTATGTCTATGTAATAAGTACCTAGTTGGAGGGGAAGAATGCCTACTGCTATCTCACACCCGCTGGTCATGTCTAACTGACCAGACTTTCTCACAGAAAACTGCTATAAAATGTACTGTGTATGTGTTACGGTAGTGAGAAATATGTTAGATCACATTTCCCATACCATCTCATCTAGTAAAGAGTATAATGTATTATCCCATCCTCTCCTGTCCCATTAAGTAAGGAGTATAGTACAATAAAGGTATTCCTTAATGTAATAAGTCACCTTATTATGAAGGCGATTGATTACCTTATCCTATTATACTGTGTACTCCTTATTTCCCCGAAGAAGGGATGTCGTGTCACAGGGATGTTTGTCATTCTGGACTGATGTTGACATGTTTCATTGTTGTCCAGTATTCACTTACCACCAAGTGGACTGTGCTCATCTGCCTCTTTCATTCCATACAAAAAAGATAAGCCTCAGACAGATTCCTGATACACATGTAGATTACAAAGATGTCTTTGGACTCCTTAAGTTTTGGGATAATTTAATACTTAAAAAATATTTTTCACCATAAATAACTTCAAACCCTTTTTTCATCCAGTAGTGTGCTAATACTGTAGAATAAAACGCTTTGGAAATAGAATATGAATTGAAATATTTTTCCTAGAAAATTTTCCAAATGCTACTTTTCTTATATATTAGGATTCTTAACTTTAACTACATTTTGTATGTAAGGATATCATGCAAATTTTTTTGTACCGCTTCCAAGGTTATGTGAAAATACTAGTATAAACAAGCAAGTTTTACCTGTCTAGATAAAATATACTTTTTTTTATAAAATTGTTGATAGTTCCATGACATAAAGTAACTAGACCATGAAAAGGGTTTATCAAGGAGCGAACAGGATGAGTTTGAGAGGTGTGTTTGCATAGACCACTTTTGACCCACCGTACACCAACATCTTCCTTTTCTTTGTGACATGTTCTGTAATTTTTTAACCAAATTCTTGTTTCAATGGTTCTTATAAAATCTAGGAGACAGTTGAACAAGCATCATTCTATGATGAACACTAATTACACATATGGGCAGACCACACTGGGTAGTTGTCAGTCCTGGCCTGATCATTTTCAAATAAAAATTGAATTAACTCATCTTCCACTGTCATTTTATACAATAATTGTATTTAAAACATCATATTGACTTTCCATTTGTATTTAATTAGTGTTGTACTTATATATCATACTAGTGACCCGCCTTCGCTTCGCTTCGGTTTATGTTGTTTTTTTTCAAAATTTTTTTTCAATACATATTTCAAAATAATATATTAGCCTATATTAGACAGGGATAAAATGTAGCTTCCTATTTGTGAAAGAATTTTTGAAATCGGTTCAGTAGTTCCAGAGATTACCTCCAACATATCTACAAACACAATTTTACCTCTTTATTATATTATTATAGATTGACATTATTACATATTGTAATAGACAATCTGTCAGTTGAAATTTTATAATAATATTTAAAATCGACGTCTTCCCCCTCGTCCATATTTTGAGTTAGGCTCCGGCCTCCGGCTATCGGAAGGGGAGATTATGGCAACCCGTTCGTGCCTTCCAAGGTGAACGCGAACACCCGAACACCGAACAGTAAACTCCTATGTTATAAGGACAAATTATTCGCATACCGCCCTTTGTTCACATTTCGAGTTCACGGACGAATCTTGATTCCAACTTCATGCAGAGTAAAATAAGACCCTATGTCGTTAACTACCTAAAACACCTACATTTACAGTTTGGTTTCTTAAAAAAGTTATTTTTTTAAATTATTTATATACCAAAAGCAATACATTTATATTGTATACTTTGTGCCCGTAAGTAAACCTAGAAGGTAAGAATTGCTTGTGTACTTACGAATACACTCAATTAAGCTTTTGCAAATGGATAATAATAATTACATAAGAATGGTTTAGTTTAGGCGACTACCTGCTCGCTTTTCACCTGTTTTATGGCCATTGTTTGATAGATCTGTTTTTAAATTTTCGACAGCCAGGTAGAATTTGGAAAAAATAAAACGTAACTTAGCCCTCGAGCTCGAGTAGTTAAATCTCACCGATAAGCTTGCAATTTGCAATACTAATTTAGATTTTTCATATCTCACCTTATCCTTGTATGTGTATGATATAAGTTTTTGATAAATACATTTAAAAATTATACCTAGTTATTATTTAACGAAAATCATGATAGGTTCGTGCATAATTGTTTCACTACGATGACGACGCAAAGACAAAGGATCGAGAAAACTTTTTACATGATTTCCGGTAGGGTAGGTAGTTATCGAAAAACTGACCTAAAGCAATCCAATTGATATATTTTGTTCCCGTAGAAATATCCATCGTTATTACATTATTATCTACACAAAAACGTTTTAGCAATCCATGGTTTAGGACGAGTTAATCGAACAATTATCGTGTCGCTCGAGTTATGAACCGATCGGCGCGACGTAGTCCAGCCACTCTTCAATTACGTTGCACAACGGACAGACAAGTTACTACCTACTCAGTATTCTCTGCACACAGAGTCCAATTATGTCCTAGTCCCCTACTATTTAGCGACTTACTGATTTGATGTTCAGTGATTCAAATTCAGGTTGCAAAAGTGAATATTATTCCGTATGTACATATTGATGAGCTGTCATATAAGTAGGTACATATTTTTACCCTAAAACGTAAAACACGGACTATGATATTATTGTATTGTTATTTATTATACAAAAATTCTTAGGACATTACTGACACCGAAATAAAATTAAAAAAATTAGGTAAAGTACATCGTTATTTCTTTGCAATTATGTAATTTGTGCTTACTTTACAATTTCTTATTTAAGTTACATAAAGATATACAATATCCATTCACCAATTCTAAAAACATTATGTTCAATATATAAAATATATAAACTGCAATCTATGTTTCATTTTTTCATCAAAATCTAACCAGTAGTGTTGAAAACAGCGGATTTTGTGAGAGAATGCAAAGAGGCTTGTTGTTCCAGGTGAACCCGATAACAAGAGGTTAGTAAATTTTAAAAGGTGGTAGTAGTCATAATGTACTAAGTCGTATTTTTGATTACACTTTATCTACACCTTACAGAAACCAATGATCGAATTTTATATTATCTCCTCGCTGTAACAAAAGAGAACCGAATACATACAAGATATTTCAAATGTATAAGTAAACACGCGTACTATGATCAGTTCTGTAATATTGCCAAATTATTTCAACTTTTTATTATACAAGATATTTTCAGAAGTCCGAATCACGAAGTTAGAATCTTGATGATAGAATTGCGATAACTATTTATAAATGCGGCTGGTGTGATAGGTCTGATCTAGCTTATGTTTTTCAATGGTTGATCTTTTTACATTATTGTATACTATCTGAAACTGTGTCTAGTTTATTTTAGAATCCTTGTTGTAGAATCAGACCTCTGTAGTGCAAGTTACTAGACAGCATGGTGACGACGTATTTCTAGGGTGCGTTTGGGTGAATTATCGAATGTTGTTACTTTTGTATGCCGACGCTCGTCCCAACGACCTAAATCTATCTTATATTCGTCTCCATATTTCTGAATGTATTTGTATATTAGGATATCTTCTTAACACGCATCTTGTAGTCTCTTATGTCCTAGTTTATCCGTCGTAGTTCTTTTTCTAAATTAGCTTGTTTACTACAAGGCTAGCCTGAATGTATTTATTTAATTTTGTCTTTTATTAAATCTAACACAATATTTAATATGCGACTAAGAACTAAAGAATATCTCTTGTTGACCCTAGAAGTTATCTCACGTGATGCGCCTTGTCATTAAGGCACACATTCTTTTTGCTATCCCAATTTAATTGTAAATACCAACAGATGTACTCGCTATGCAAATTCCTATAAAATCCCCTGTGTAAGTCTCCCGGTTTGCCTTACTAATTCACTTGTTAGATCCCGGCCGCCTTTAATGGCGCTGTCTATTGTTGTACACGCTTCGTCAAAGTTACAAATTAATTTAATGTTCTTAAGTAATACCGTCCCTGTTAGAACAGTAAATTACTTATTTCACTCGTTTCGAAGTTGAGCTGGAAAACCGTATTTGTGTAATTAGCTCATTAAATGTAATTAAATCTCAGAGCTTTTGCAGACTCAATACTCTTTGCATCATCGATGAAACAGTCAATGTGTTGCAGTCATTCGTGCGATTGAATTGGGTATCTATTAAAAAAAATATACAGATATCTTGTGTATAAAAATGTTAATAAATGCACACGGGTACATGGACTCTGAGGGATTCCTTAAGAAAATGCCTCACAAATAATAATCGTACATGCAAATCAGTTGTACATAAGTAAAAGTTTTACATGAATTGTTAGTTATGTTACTCGTCAGTTTTTTCAGTGTAATTATAAGGAAGAACAATAGTTGCATTGTGTATACTCTCATATCGATGTTGTGTTGTCACATTTAACGTTTCGTAGTTAGTCCAACATTAATTACTCTTTAAGACAGTTTAGATAACAGCTGAGGACAAATAGTTCGAGTTCGAACTTTTTACACTGTCATTGAAAATCATTATAAATCTCCTCAGATTTTCAATGACAATGAGTAAAGTTAAAACGCGACCAAAGTCCAAAAACATTCATTGAGCGAAAAGCGCATTTTCGCTCTTGGTGAGACGTAGTTAGCTTTAGAAGGTAGGTGCTATTGTTGATGTTGTGATATTGATGATATGATATATTGATGACTTGGACACATTCCTTAGAATCCATCGAGTGCTTTTTAAAAAGATCTTTAACACTTTGTGGCACTCGTTTATTGCTAGAACACGTTGGGGTTGGTTAAGAAGACAGTCACAATACAAATTTTATTTCATTGCTAGTTTTGCATAAACATCGCTTTGTGAACGTTTAGAGCCATACCTCACCGGGAAACTATGTCTACGTCGCCAGCACCGTAGCCATAGAAAACCTATGAAATTGTAAGCCACGACACGAATTGTAATTATTGGTCATTTTCAATTTGTTCGAATACGTTGTAGATTTTTCGTTCGATAAACGTTTTAGAAGTTACCATACCATCAACCCTTGTCTTTCCACTGCTGGATATAGGCCTCTCTTAAGGACCGTCACCGCACACGATCTTCAGCCCTTCTCATCCAGTCGTTACCGGCGACTTTCTTCAAGTCGTCAGTCCACGTGGCCGGACGGCGTCCTACGCTGCGTTTTCCGGTACGTGGTTCCTCTTCGAGGACTCGTCTTTATCTGTCCTGCGTCATATATGGCCTGTCCACTGCCACTTCAACTTGCTGACCCTTTGAGTCGGCAACTTAGTTTTTCGTCGTATTTCTTCATTACGGATTTTGTTCAGCAAAGAGAATTCCTTTAGCATTTAGTCTAGTAGATATTATGTATAATGTGTATCTTGATTTGTGGTAATTTTTTTGTAGCGATTTGTGCGATATAAAAGTGCTACTGTAAACAAACTACATCAGAAGGCTATTTTGACTGAATATTTGACGTGGCGTGTATGAGGATTTGGTGTTTAAATTAATTTATGGAAGGACTCGAAGACAAACTTTCGTTAAACCAGTGGTTTGCGGGCGGTAGCGGCGCGCCATTAGCTTTGTGTAGAGTGCTAGCCGTACGAATATGCGGGTGGGTTCCGTCATAATGAAGTTGATTTACGGACAAAAGCTTCACATAAATAAAATCGGCATTGGTTAGGGCTTGGTCCCGCCCACACCTTGAAACAAAAACAAGGGATGCGGAAAATTTAAGGGAACATTTCCCAATTTTATCTCTTAAGCGTGGTCCCAAAGCAATTTAAATTTACCTACATGTGATTACACATGATTATATTCAAAAAAATACATACCCTGTAATAACAAGTGTTGAGTGGAGAGTTACAATGTAAAGGATTATAATAATATGCGTTGTTGTGGATTGGTATAACGTAACAATAACAATAATATTTTGGAAATTGTCACATGTTTTCCTACAAATTGTAAACCCGCTTCACACCACAAAATCCTTCAGGATATGTTGTGTGATACTTTAGTATGAGTATATTATTAAGAGTCTGCAGACAGTTCACCAGCATCATTTTATCTTTCATTGTTGATGGTCGATTGTATTGATGAGTCCATTGGGAATGCGAGTCATCTTGTAACATGATTGTGATGAATACAGCACATACGTAGCCTATATATCCACTTAAAAAATCCTTGTTAACAATTTGAAAAATGTCATCAGAATAGGTTTATGGATTAAATAATCATTGTAATTGTAATAATGGAGGTATCATTGTAACTAGGATAAATTGAATGTACATACAGTGCTTCTATATGAGAATACACATATCGATTTATAAATATCTATTATTCAAAATAAAACACCAAAATGTTTTTGGAGGGGTCTACTTAATATCATGCCGTGTGTGCCTGACGGGGATAAAGTAGATTATTTAGGGATGGCAGATTATTTATTGTATTGTATTCCAAATTTGTTCGGTAGACAGTTGAACAAACCCGCATCACATGATCAGCCGCCAGGCTCGTCCAGACTGTTTCCTAAAATATGTATGTATGCGTATGTTCGCCTCGCCAGCTATTTAGTGATTCAGTCTGTTCTAAATATTGAAATTAACTTAAAATTATATATTGGATTATTATAATTTACATAAAATTTTGTAATTTTTCACTTCAGTAGATGAAAGCTGAACAGCAAACTGCAACAATCGGAAACATGCGTCTCACTCTCAGTATTCTATATTTAAATGAAATAAATACACCGTTTTTGACATGATCTGGAATTATTACACATTTTTGTCGTCGACTGATCTGCCGGAAATGATAACCGTAGGTACATATAGAACTAATCTCTAGCCAGCTACTCTTATTTGTCTTGCGGATTATCTCATCTTACCCACCTGACTGTGTTATTCTAACTGGCCACACTGCTCTAAAGTCATAATTCGTATATTTTACTATCTAACCTAAACAGTTTCATATAGGTATTTTATATACATGAAAATTGTTTGCTAGAATTTTAAATATTGTAATTGAGGCTGCGGCGTTGGCCCAACAGTCACAATTATTACCAGGCAGAATACAATTAAAGTTGCAATTTCATTCCGCCGTTATTGTGTTAGGGACGCGCGCTCCGACTTATTTACTGGCTACGAGCACTCCGTCGTTGGAAGCAGCTGTCATTGCAATCACTCGACCAAAATTGGAAGGAATTTGTTTCCAATTAAATATCTACCGTATCTTTCTAGTTTCTTAAATCTCTCTTGTACGTTTTATAACAGAGATACTATGTTAATTGTATTTAGGAATTTTTTATGTCGTTCTGTATACGTAGCCATAAATTGTTTACATAAAGCAGTGTGCATAGGAGTGAACGCGCCACCTACTTTCTTTGTGTAATTTCGCTGGCGGCGCCTCCGGCGGGGTGTTCATTTGTCTCACGATTCACGAGTCTCTCGTTGATGACAGACGCTAATCAACGATATCAGTGATGTGATGACTATCGCACCACATTCGTATATTTCACTTTTAAAACGAAGGAAACATTTGTTGCCTTCAGAGTGAGAAATAATATAAATCAAGTAGAGCTGGGAAATCTTTTCTTCAAAAGGTTACACCAGTGGGATTTCTTTCAGCGTAAAAGTTTCCGCGAAATTTAAGAACCGTCAGCTTAACTGTCCAGTTCTGGCAGGATTTCAACAAAATACACTACCTAAATAAAATAAGGCTTAACGGAGTTTGTGATGTTAGATCTCTTTAAACATCTTTGTATACCTTTTTTCAAACACCCAGAATAATTTTGTCGTGACAGACTGCTAACCGCTCATTATGAAGTTATTGGGTGGCATCTTCTGCGGTTATTTAATTTTGTGGCTTTGTACACGTTTATTTTCATAAATGAGTAGAGATTCACAATTTATAATAAAGGTCAAATAAATAATATTGTTCTAGGTCGGTACTACGGATATATCCATAAGATTATTAAATGGGGATGGACCAATTTTTATATAATAACATCCTGATTTTTGTGTATTTTTATATCGAGTAGACTAATATAGATTGAACCACAAAGTAGCAGTGTTAGAAAGATGATAATCGAGTGTTATAACATTTTAAAGTCTTCATTTATTAAAACTAGCGTGACGACACAGTAACGGCTGCATGGATACACTTATCACTGGTCTTCATATACTCTACAATCTTACATGTATCAATTTAAAGCAAATTAGTGGAATTTGCCCGTACAAATTGAGCAGCAACATTCATTGTGCAGTTTCGAATGAAATATTGTCGTAAATAACTAGAAATTCAAGCTCAGAAAGAAAAAAAAACAAACCGCAGTCACTTCAAAGCCAAGAGATTAATGCCACAAATAGAGGTTATGTTTTTGTTTGGTTAGCACGACGACAGGTAGCAGTGGAGTTTATTTTAACTTTTTTTATACATTATAGCAAAAGTAGCAATCCATACAGCCGTAACTGTGACGTCATCGCGTATATTTCACATTTTTCGCTATAATTTCCTAGTCCTTTGTCCAAAAAAAAAAAATACTCATGCGACATGTTGTACATGTCTAATTCTTTCGAAAAATTAATAAACAATGAATCATTAAAAATGTTTGGCCCATCCCCATTCTAACTCCATAGACTTAATCTCAAAAAAGTTTTCTCGTACAAATTGGCCACTACCCAATAGTGACTCGCAGAGATCGAGTTAAATGCTGTCGTATCAGACGTCTGTTGTCGACTCGAGTGCTGTTACATTTGATTTACATTTTCCTCTACCGTTTATAATATGTATATTTACTTAATATTTGAGCATACCGCCCATAGTTCTGCACTGCCAATTCTAATTTAAAACAAACTATATAATTTAATAATATTATTCATCTGTTTCATATGACACAAAGAATATATTTTTTGAATTGACAATTAGCTACTATTTGGCGGCGCCAATCTATATAAATATTTATACATACACAAGACTAACAACGGTAATTCTACTGTTTTGTTGTAGAACTTTAAATACACCAATAACGGCAATATTAAATCAAACAAAGAGCTTTTCTACTTAAAATTCATTAAAATACCCCACTATATCACCACCTTTCAGTAATACCGTAGTCAATAGTTAAGAGATTTTTCGTTTTCTGTTCTGCAAAAAAATTTCATTTAAATCCTTAAAAAATAATAAGAATTGTTATTAAAATACTGAACGAGCTTCTATCTACATAAGTTCGGCAAAATATCTCACTACCAACTTTACAAGTTTAGTGTTTCTATACTCCTAAAGAATTTTCGTTTACCGTACTGCAGATAATGAGAAACAAATCGTTTACAATGTCCAATTTAACTAACTGCTCAAAATTAAATCACATTATTGTTAACGTAATTTAAGAAACTACATAGTTGTTTACCACTATTTCCCTGTGATAAGGTGGTTAAAAGGTTATCAATATTTCAATTGTTGTCTTCGTAAATAGTTAATGCTTCTTGCTTCATTATTGGCTGCGTAATTAACTATTATTGTTTTTAACTGACATTCACTATTGACTGTTGTAAGCATTAGCATTATCGTGTTACGTTAATGATGGCTAGTATAATATAACGATGGATAATAAAGTGAAGTTGGCTGCGATTAATTAAACGCGGTTCGCCGAGGTCGGCCGCTGAGACACTCCACCTGTTTTTGCAAGCGCGCTGGATGTTACTGAAGGTTGATTGCACCCACAGAGTGCGCCAGCCGCCCGAACCTGCTTACATCAAAGCTTTACGGTGAAAGGAACTGTTCCCGATGTTTCCATGCTTGTGGATCTTAAATCAATACACATTATTTATAACCATCTATTCCGTTGCAACT
The DNA here is from genome assembly GCA_943735995.1 of Sesia bembeciformis. Classification (NCBI taxonomy): domain Eukaryota; kingdom Metazoa; phylum Arthropoda; class Insecta; order Lepidoptera; family Sesiidae; genus Sesia; species Sesia bembeciformis. Next base: position 10,729,522 of record OX031028.1, read on the forward strand.
GGTATTTATGTATATGTAAATATGTTTCCTTGGCTACAATATGCCTTTCTTTTTTTAGTTCGTAGTCTCATGCTACTTTTTAATGTTTAATAATTAATTTATTAAATTGATTGATTTGACCGTTATATTAATCAATTAATAATTATGAACTGTGGTCATTAAATTGTTTGTCTTTACTCTCCTCGTAACTGCAAATAAACATATTAATTTATTATTAAGTTATTGTGAAACTAAAAACATTGTCCTCTTTATCAATCATTAATGTCACTCTTAATGATTTGTGTCTGTATTTAGTCATAATTTAGTAAAATACATAAGTAATTTACCACGATTGTTAATCGCTATTTAGACGCAAATAAATAATGTAAATATTTTGTATGTCGGAATGGAATCCATGGTGTTGCATCTAGCACTTGAAGGCAAACCAGTTGTAGTAAATACATACGAGTACCTGTTAGCAAGCGTATCGTGCCAGCGCGAGCGCTGCCGCCGCGGCCGCCGCTATTCGCTATAATTATATTGTTTCACTTCATTCAATTCAACTAATGCGAGTAAATGGAGCGACCATTAGAAAGTGGATTTAATCCTACACGAGGACCACGTATTGTATCTTACAATAAGTCAACATTTAAATAATCTACAAGAAGATCAATAAATCTTTAACAAAACGTTTTTTGGACGTTACCCGCGCTGATGTGCTTGAAACTGTTGGAAAGATTTCGAATTAGGCAGATTGGGTGTGATCATAAAAAATATATTTATTGAATGTGATGAATGTTATAGCACCTCTGTTCTGATACGTCGATCTTCTTGTTTGTAGTAAAGACTTTTTCGTGCTACGATAAAATAGAAAATCCTCGAAAGGAAGTTTCTTTTGATGTTTGCCTTTGTACCTACGGAAACCTTTTTTGCTTTGTGTTTCGACTGATGTCTTTTCTTCAAGGATTTGTTGTTTTCACACCATATTTACAAGAATCTTTTATATAATTGTTTACATATATAGAACGTATTTTTATGTTTAACTACTGTATTTTATAAAAAATCTAGTTAAATACGATTTATAAATGTATACTAGTTTACTTATAATAAGTATATGTAGGTATATGTTTTATAACACCTTTTTTGGTGTATTTGTCTATCATTTATGCAAAACTACTCTTTTGCGTTCTTATTTTTTTTTAACTATCCGAATATTCTTTCACTATCAGACTTAAACATTTAGCTGCATTTGCAAACCAATAGTTTTATTTATGAATTGGACAACGGGCGACTGACTTCACGTGAAGTTTGATATAAAAGCCTATCTGTTTGCCGGTGTGCCGACTGCCGTTCAACGGACCGTTTATATTAGATCTCTATTTTCAAATAAACTGTTCTTACTTCAAGTTGTTGGTTTTGTAAAAAATGAAAAACATTACAAGCAGGCTTTTGAGACAACATCCTGAATCTAAAACCTACACGCCAGCTACGTGTATGTACATATTTTAGCCTAATTCCAAATATGTAACTAGTACATTGTAGAGAGAAAACAAGAATTATAAATTAAACAACAAATGTTTGGCACTCGGCATCGCCAGATTAATTACTAATACCGAGGGGCGAACATTTCATATAAACAATTAAGGCAGAGCGTACCATTTGCTTGATATTTATCTACACTAAACCTACGCTAGCATGAACGAAGTAACGTGCGATCGCTAGTGTCGATAGTGCTCCTCATAACAGCCAATACCAAGTTACCAAATGAAGATCATCATATTTCGAAATCAATGCGGGCCACTGATAATATATCTATCGTTATGTCAACTATCTTTTTACAATCGCCCTAATTAAAAAAAAAGAAACTGCACAACATAAACACAGACGTCAACATTACAATATTATATAAGTGACAATGCATTTAATTAAATTAATGTTGATACTCGTAAAGCGATCGCCAGACGTCATCATACGTTTAGGGATATTGTACCAGGTTACTCAGAAAGTTTTGCGACACAGTTTTTATCTATGGAACACTGGCCGGTTTTCAATTAAAACTATGACTATCTATAACATAAAAACAAAACATTCCAAATTAAAATTTCCCTCCATATTTTTTAAGAGATGAAGCAAAATATCGTTTCTCATTAAAAAAAAATGGATATTCGTCGAAAACATTTCCATGCTATGATTTTGTATGATTATAAATGTTCTTTAAAACTTGAAGATTCTTTTAATATACTTCAAATGGCGTTTGCAGACAACAATTAATTATAATTATTTAAGCGTGAAAAATTTAATTAATTTATCAAGTTTGGCTGACGAAGAAAGGAGCGGTCGGGTCGGCCCTTTAACGGCTGTTACGGTAGAAAACGTGGTGGCAGTGAAAAAATCAATATGTGAAAACAAGCGAATTACATATGAGGAGATTCAGGACGGATTGCACATTGGATCGGGGAGTCTATGAGTCAGGAGCATAGAACTTCACCGGGTGCCGCACAACCTCACTAATGCTCAAAAACAAATTCGTGTCGAATGGTGTTCATAACAAAATTTGAAGCAGAGTCGTCTCGGCGCGTTGACGACATTGTCACAGGTGATGAATCTTTGAGGTTTTATTTCTTCTTTTTGGAATGGATAAATTCTTATGGCCCTAATGGCGTTTTAAGAGTCGCCGGACATGTATAGTTTAGGGCGAGCGCAGATGGCTCAGCCAGGCGCAAAGAGTATATGCAGCAACGAGCCTAAGGGCTCCCCCACCGGTAGACCGGCAAAAGGAACGGACCTCGGCTTAGGGCGTTGCTTTGGGAGGGTACCGCAGAATCGCGAGTTGATGAGAAGCGCCGAGGCACGTGCCGATACCTGGTAATAGTGTTGGCTGAAGGCCGGTGACATATACCACCGGTGTAGCGAGGGTGACGTCCTTGTCTCCGCCGGCGAGAACGGTGTATATGTGTAGCCGGTGAGTATAGTGTAAGAACCCCATTGGCAGCAATAATTGGGTCATAGGGGTAGGTCGTCTAGGACGTGCCGAGGACTACGACGACGACGGTAACTGTACCTTTACGAAATCAAAGCAGCATTAACGCAGAATGGTGTCTAGCCACGTGCTTGTCAAACGTTTTTACTGCAGTGAGTAACAGCCGTCCAAACACAGGTCTCCGCGGACTGCTGTTGTACCACAACGCGCCCTCTCACTCCGCGCCTATAACAAGGGACTTTTTGCACAGTACCCCGGTTAATCATTTTAGGCCGTCCTCCTTACAGTCCCGACTTGGCACCCTTTGACTTTTTTAATTTCCCAAAATTAAATCCCAACTTAAAGAAACGTTCCAAGAGGCTGTGAAAGAGGTACCCGAGGAAGAGTGGAAAAGTTGTTTTCAAAATTGATTCAGGCCCACGAAACTTTGTATATAGATGCAAGTGAAGAGTACTTTGAAAATATTGGACTCCATAGAACTTTTTTTTCTTTTTCGCAAATCTTTCCGAGTTCCCTGCGTATGTGAATATTATGAGAGTGGAATCGTCATGGATTTGACGATTTTACAGTTTCACGTTTGCCGAATATTCTAATACTCCATCGAATTATTCGGTTCAATTTACACACTTTTTATCACGAGAACAACTCATTCGTATCATCCACATTCACTCACGCTCAAGAAGAGCCGAATCAATCTAATACAAGATACAACAAAATTATCTCAACATTTAAGATATCTCTACTCTGTCAAACTCAATGTAACCGTGTATATATTATATAAAACACATATGTAAAATGTTATCTACTACATCATTTTAGTTAAACTTAGACAAATAAATTATATTTCTTTTCTTGAAACTATTTCATTATTCAAAATAATGTTGCTTATGGCAGCATTATTATTATTTGTTTATTGTGCCGAACGTGCCAGAAACCGAATGATTAACGTATATTCAGTGCATCTCTAATTCTTATTATCAATACAATCCGAATTGGCCCGCGTTCCCGTTACAATCTTCATCAGTGCCAACTTTACTGTTAATTATTAGGTTTAATGATAATAATTACGCATGGACTAATTATTATTGGAATATTGGACATAATGTATGAAATCCAATATCTGAATTAATTCTTTATTATTATTATTATGATTATAATTCGTTTTAAGAACTTTTGTAGTACTTATTTTATCGATTAATATTGTTTTAATAAATACCTACTTATTATGTAGAATCAGTATCGTTTAACTTACATTTACCATCGTATGTGAATGTTATTCCGATTCAGGTGAATAGGGCCGAGTTATCCCGATCCCGATCCCGGGCGGGGCGCTTCGAAAATATTTGGGCGAGTGCCAGAATTGCTCGGTTCGCGGCCGTCGCGACGCCCCTTGCCTATCCATTTCGATAGCTTCGTAATGCAAAACCTGACACTGAAAGTGCATCACTTATCTTTTATAACTACGCAACGCCGCGCGCCGCCATCGCCGCACGCAAAATATTAAACTTCGACACGTTTAAATATTTATAGATTTGATATGACATTAATATAGACACGCTAAATAGAAATACTTGTTACGTTTCTTACGTTCAAATAGAAGGGAATAGGCTGAAAGATGAGTAATTGGTTTCTTCACAAATATTATGCCTACGGGAATATATCGAAAACCATTACTTTTCTTTATCGCCGTACAATATATCCTTTCGGATCCTTGATCTGATTGATGGATATTTAACTGATCCCCACTGGAGCGTTTCTTTTTAAATCTTAGTTCAATATAGATTTCGCATAGAATTTTTTTGAACATTAACTATAAAAAATTGAATTCAAACAAACTTTCTTCTGTTTATTTCAGGTGAGTAACGGCAATGTCATCGATACAGGAACACCTACCTTACTGGTAAAAATGATGTTTTCGTAACTAAGCATGCGTTTAATATTATCTGTCACTAACTTGGATACATGTTAGTTATTCAGTCAGATTCACCAATAACACAAGTTTACAATGACCTCATCTCTACATGTACGCCTGCAAATATAATTTAGTTCAATTTTAGCATGTTTGAGCGTGTGTTTATAATCATCATTATGTTCTAATACGCATGCTACTTTCTCATGAAAATCCTAGTAGGTAATAACTGAATGGCTTCTATCTCAGCGTGACATTGATGTGGGCTAGAGCCTGGCACGTGTCAACGAGGAATGCTTTGATCTAACATAAGGGCAAATATAATCACCAAACCGTAAATTGATATTAGCTGAGTATCGTCCTATAGTAGACTAATTGTAACGCTCAATACTAGAGTCCCGCATTCATTTCGCTACTGTATCCAACGAGCTATTTCCTCCGAAGTCCGATCTGGAGGGTATGAGACTGCATGTGTACATACCGTCTATGTTTGGCATTTCTATTTGGTACTTGGTAACCTATTTAAAGTCCATGAAACTATATAAGTGTGTATTTTAGGCTTACGCACTAAATGCATGTGCGTTTTACACTGTTGTTATAATATTTAGCGTACAATGACAGTAAATTACGAAATCAGCTTTTTTCAACTTTGTTCAGTCTATAACTTACAAGAGGATTTTTGGTATTCTGAGGGATCTCTAAATTAAAAAGTCATTTACTATTTTGAACATCGAAGCAGAATTCATTATTAGTATGAATAATGATTATTAACATGAAGAATCAAAATTATACATTGAAATGGCTAACTACTGAAAGCACCTAAGACTAGCAGGACAGTCCACCTGATGGTAAGTAGATACTGTCGCCCATGGACATTCGCGATACATGCCAACGTCAGTCCAGAATGACAAACGTTGGCACGCGAATTGGTGCTTTGGATAAATGGGAGGGATAGGGGGAATAGGATAAAGTGGGAAATGCAGTGCATTTTACGGTAGACTTCTGGAGAATTAATTTGGCCAGTCGAGTGCGCTCAGCGGCTGTGGGATTGCAAACGTGTAAATGTCACTCCACACGTGTAATCCAAACGTTGAACCTCCTATGTAACGTGTTCAAAAATATATTTCACGTATTTTTAAGATTGACATGACATATTGAAGTGAATTTCGATGTTCCTCTATGTAGATACTTACAAAAATCATAAACAAAATAATAATAACTAACACGCAACAAATTGTTATTATATTCACCAACTTAAACATTTATTATTTTACTACGTAAATCAATTTTTGTTCATTTACTAAAGTTGCCGGGCTATAAATTCCGTTACAGTTTAAATTCTGTTATTTCTGTACGGTTTTTTTGTATTTACATTTGGGTAGTTATTTTATTAAAAGCTTGGATAGTTTTCATGCCATTTAACATTTTATATTAAACCATTATTTTTTGCAAGAAAAATGTATAAGCTTCAGCTGAAATAATTATACTCGAATCTTACATGTGGTCGTTAAAGCCTTTCGGAACTACGTTTTTCGAAAATTTACACGAAATATTTACTGGTATTAAAATGTACACGAGGCGTTATAGGAGACAATATTTGCTTAGTTTGTGGCTTATGCCTGCGAGCTTCTTCTCTTCTGCAAACTTGACTCGAAGCAAATTTTGTACACTTCACAAGACTGGCCCTTAAGCTCCTTCAGCTCATGGTCATTGTGGTTTGTGTTGGAGGCATGACTTGCTCTAAATGATACAGTAAACTAGAGTGAGTTTCTCTTGGAGGCGGTGCATAACGCCGTAGATTGATATAAACAAAGACAGAAAGGACTGTATCAAGGTAAAGGTCGTCATTTAGAATAAAAAAATATGTAATAGGTAGCCGGAAACGTTCGCTGCCTTTTTGAACGTATGAATTTAGCGTGTTATATTTCTGGCAACACTGATCACTGACGGGAAAGTGATATACCGTTTGACAGCTGACTTTTTTATAATGGCGGCAAATTTAAATTACAAGTTAAAAGATTTATCTTTTCATATTTTTTAACAATTTTAAAATTGAAGTTAATAAAGATAAAATTAGATATTGTTTACAATTTTTTTCGACAAGGGTATGAATCTTCTAGTGCTCGAAAAGAGATTTGTGTTATTTACGGAAAACTACTACAAAAAAATGGTTCAATCGATTCAGGTCTGGTAATTTTGATGTGAATGATGTTCTTCGCTGTGGTCGTCCTATTAAGGTAAATGTTGATGTTATCATTGAAAAAATTGAAGCAGATCGACACATAAGCAGTCATCAAATTTCGGAAGAGAGCACTCACCACTCAACAGTTTTGAATCACCTGCATGAACTGAATTATGTAAAAAGCTGGACGTTTGGGTGCCGAATGATTTAAATGACAGAAACTTGGTGAATAGAATTTACATATACTAGATGGTGCTAAAACGAAATCGATCCATTTCTGAAAAGATTGGTGACAAACAGGTGATCAGAAGTAGATGGTGATCCAATGTAACAATACGATAACAATGTTCGAAAACGATCTAAACGAGGTGAGCCATCACAGATAGTCCCAAAGCCAGGCCTCACTCCGAACAGTCGTTCCGTTTTTTTACAAAATTCTATAAAAGAGTAAAATTACATTCAAGAGAAGCCTGTTAAAATGATTTAATCAGTTTTTCGAAACCCCAAAATTTTTATATTGATGGGATAATGGCTCTGCCAGAAAAATGGCGAAAGATACTCGAATTAAATGGATAATAAATAAGTTCAATAAATATTTATGTAATAAAAAAGTCTTTATTATTTTCACTATAAAAAGACCGAGATCTTACCTACCTAATATTTTATGTAGCTTAGGTTATAATAGATATATCTTCCTTTATACAATATTTTTTTATATTATTTTGTATCACAAAAATTACCATACAGGTTTATGTCTGTACATATTATTAAAATCGTTTAATCTATTTTTTTTTTATTATGGTGGATTTTAACAGTCTCATACCTATCATGCCTATTTGAATATCATAATATGTTAATCCAAATTCTCCTAAATTGGCAGGAAACATTTTTATTTCGTAGTACAATACTCATATGAATTTAAACACTTAGAAATGCTTAGTATGCAGTAGTAGTTCTTTGTAATAATACACGTTAGTATTTTTTTTATGGCGTGTATCAACTAAGGCATTGACTCCCCACACCAATGCGCACCTGTTTCGCATACAAATATTTCCTTTGAATCTCGTCTATTTATAAGCTAATTTCAATAATTTGTGTCACGAATGACAGTAGTTTTATTGTTAATTATTTTGTTTTATTGTTAATCAAAGGTCTCACTCACATTTTCTTCCAATCCTTATTATGTTCAGTCACCTTGTCCTAGGTGTTCCTAGGTATTTTTAAGCGTCTTGTGGCATCGTGATTATACTATCCCCCACCCTTCCTATTTCGCTGGAAATGCGATTGTTGCATTTCCCCACCAATGCTGACTATTTGCGTTTAGCGTCTTATTTTTACCTACTTAAAACAGAGGGTGGTACCAAAATAAGAAAATCGCAGATGTAAAAAGCTGGCAATGATTTTGAGAAGTTGTAAATATATATTATCTACACAAAGTATTAAAAGAACTTACTGATAGTTAACTATTTTAAACTTTTTAGCGGATCTTTCGAGTCGATTTTTAATGTATTAAAACAATTTATTTTATTACTTAATTCCGCTATCAGAGTAACGAATTCGATCCGCCATATTAACATAGACAGTAAAACATCCATAGTTTAGTCAATGTTACATAGTTAGTTTTGTCATGTTTAGTGTGTTTAGTCAAACATCCTGCAGGAAGATATTAGTTTGTTCAATCTAAGAACTTAGATGGTTAGATATTAGTTTGTTTGTTAGATGGTCTTGAAATGTTAATTTTATTTTATGATATTTCTCATACCAAAATTCAAATCGTGTACACAGAGATACTTTGAGTATTTGCCAATAAAATAATTATTTTGTCCACATCTGTCAATTCTAGGAGTGTAATACTGGAATAATATAAAAGGTTTTCTGGAACTGTCTTCCCATGGGCGTAACCAATATCTATTAATATGGGGTTTAGTTTGAAATGGGTTCATTCTCTGTAAGACACCAAAACCGATTTCCGAAATAAAAGTAAACGGAGAAGAAGTAAGTAATCAATTTAACGAAATAAAACTAAGCACACTTGATGAAACTTAAAATGTATGTCATTTGTTGGATATACTCGTATGTGTATTATGAAATAATCTTAATATTCTGTGGTCGTTCAAACAAAAGGGTCTACATTTCGGTTTCTAGTTCTAGTATGATACATTCTGAAAAATATAAAAAATGGAGACAAAATGTTATCTCACGATTTTAAATTGTATATTATGCTACAGTCATATACCTACCTACCTATTTATTTTACAATTTATTGTACACATATAACATGAAACAAATAAAAAGGAAGAAAAAGGAAAGATGTACAAAATGTACAGATGTACAGGCTTATCTCCTGCGCAGATTTCTTCCAGCAGACCTGGGAAAGTGAAATATAGGTCAAACAGAAAGGCATGCGTGGTGCGTACGGAAATTTTGTATAATAATTTAATAGTACAATTATATTAACAAAATACATATACAACTATTTATATACATATACAATACATATAAACACATACTTATACCTACATAATAAATACTGTACGTATAAAATACATACATATCATAATATATGCAATATTATATATGAACTGCCTCAAGAGGTCTTTCCATTAATTAAGCTACGATATGAGGTTCTTCAAGAAAGCTGTGAATAGGATTTTGCAAGGTCGGCGGCGCACCCGCATACCCCCTGGTGTTGCAGGTGTCCATGTCCATGGAAATTGACAAATAGTTCTATTTTAATCGGTTTTTAAATAGTAAGAGAAGCACTATCTCGTATCCTACGAGCGAGAGCATTCCATAAGCGTACAGCTTAAATCCTAAATGTATCTATGTATCTATATTTTACACAGGAATATATAATAAAAAGGTTTATATGATTTATACTAAACATATAAATTTAAACCTTTTTACTAAACATATTATTCGATTTTTATACGTATTTGATTGAATGATTACCTAATAATTGCATCGCCTATGCAACTTCTACGTGGAACTGTGTTTTAGACAGGCTGACGGTATGGTGACCTGTCGTTTTATTTACGTTAGGGGACAATCATCGATTCTAAATCTGTCCATTACTGCAACACCGCCTAACGGAGCCCTCTGTGCTTGGACGTCCATATTTAAATAAAATAACTGAAAATATTCATCATACTAATAGTAAGAAATCATTGTGAATAGTATTTCCGGTGGGATATCTCTGTTAACCGAACGAAGATGGACAGTATGATATAATGAAAACAAAAAACAAAGTGTTATTTTAAACACATCGCACTTATTTTGAATAATATTTTGAACTAAAAAACTTCCTTGCGTAAGACAGTGACGAAAGCACATATCACGGTATATTCAGCGAACAGATATTAATAAGGTATGTTTATTACGTTTTACAGGTTAAAAATATAAGCTTATAGGCTTACGTTCAACAAAACTTTCAGTACCAACACATTCATATAGATTTATTTACATTTCTTACCCAAAAGTTTTTACGTACAAATGTATGTATGTATAAATAGGTTTGGGTTATTGCCGGACTCAATCAAATCAATTTCGACGTTACAGAGAGCGTCACCTTTGAAAGTTGTCGTGCATCGAAGTACCATTAAGGCCTCGCCTGGATCTTTGCCAGAGTTAGGGTATTATTAGCACGCCGACAACGTCTGAGTTAATCAAGCTCAAATAAGATCAATATTTCCCGTAGGTGATGGTCTCAGGGTCGGCGGGCTGCCCGCCCGCCCGTCAGCCAGGATTACGAGCCGTATCCGACAAGGATGTACGATGCTATCCACAAGTGCAATTTATATATTAACCTAATTACGTCGCTTCAGCGTGTTATATCATAAAATAAATTGAATAGACGCGCGACATTGGCTACTGACAAATTTTAATTTGACAGGTGACAGTAGTTAATGTTAATGAGTTATTCGGTTACGAAAGTATTTGACAGATACATTGCGAAGTCTTCGTACTACATTGCCCTGCGAAGAAAGCTTAAAGTGTAAACTACTTTGGCAGACCGGTCTCTTTGAGAACCACTTTCTTGGGACATTTGCTCGCAAGAGCTCACTGACAATATGTGCAATTCACTTCAACTTTATAACAAAGTATCAGTTTGAGCTTCTTCTTGTTCGTTATATTTATCTTCTTTATTGTTATTTTTTTCACATACAATATTTGAGTCCCTATATTAAATAAGTTAAATCAAACAATACTGGGTTACTTTTCACATTAGCGATTCGCCCCGAACTCATTCTGGTGACATTGGTTCAAATATGAAGGTTGTTAGAAGGTCAAGTACATGCTGCTGGAATTCTTTAGGAAATAATAATAATAATACTCTTTATTGTATAAAAAATAACATTATATAATATACTCAACACAACAATGAAAAATATATATGTAAATAAATATATATGATAAAATTAAATCTACTACATCTAGCGCCTTATTAGTAAATGTGATAAAGGATAATGAAGCAAAACGTCTCCAGTTCACCTTTTCTTTATTGTAACACCATACGTCATTCACCCATGAGATGAATGATTGCATTTCAAGATAAAATATATAGATACGAGTATATGTATAGGTAGGTGCATTTGCAATCTAAAATCTTAGTGTATGATGGACGATTTTATAATGTTATATGTTATAATGTTATAAAATCGTGAGCAAAAGTAGAAATTAAAGGTTAATTTTAATTGTACGCTTATAGAGCGAATTTACAACGTAAAATCTTTTAAATAGAGTCGAAAACTTAATAAAAAATACAAGCTTTAATTAAGGGGTTTGGCGATCCGTAAAATAGGACGTAGATTTAGTAACTGCGAGCTTAGAGGACGTGATGCCACGTCAACGTACCCTATTTTTTGGGGAATTGTAAATGTGCTCGACTCGATGACATTAATGACATTATTTAAATAACACGCACTGTGCGGAAGTCATAAGACCAAATACATATTACTTATTTTTACAATGTACAAATGGAAAATAAAATTGTTCATAAAATGGGTATCTTAAGGGGGGAAGGGGATGTTATAGAATAAACACCGCTTTTACCTTTTTCCTTATACTTTAAAATTAAAGGAACGAAAATTTTTATCTTAATTTTTTTGCGCTCAGGGGGAAGTGGTTCAAGTTGTCGGGATGTATTATTTTCTAGAAAAATGTGGCAAAGTGTGACAAAAGAGGAAAGAGCGGTCGAGAATATCTAGATTTTGAGTAAATGTATTTTGTCAACGCTTTTTCGACTTTTGAAATGGATATCTGATCAGTTTGACACGTTTTCTTTAGAGTTGATGACTACCCAATCAACATTCAAAAGAATGGACACTTGTTTACATTCCTAAATATTATGTTTATTGTTTACTGTGTTTTCTAAATAGTAGCTTACAGCGAGCCAATGCAGAGCAGCGCGAGCGGCCCAAGCACAGTTGGCATTATTTTACAATTACGAGGTTTTCATTTAATTGATTTCAACATTTAATAGGTCTATTGTTTAATTATGCGTTTCAATAATATTTGGACAGACTTACATATCTCTAATCATGTAATGGAATACATGTGGCATAAATAAAATAAAATACTTTCTAAACTAGATGCTCAATGAATTACAGTGCGTCGGTTAAGCGCATCAATGGCGGCCTCTCCTTCTATTGTATATTTTTTTAATTATGGCGTAATCTCAGTAAAGGGACCATGATTATCAGTATGGAGTTAATTTTCTCAAAGATTTCCAAACTTGAAATCCTATCCCATAGATTGAAGTATATTGAAATAAAATTTTCATTATTCATTCCTTATTCCATTATGATTCTGACTCCATCCCACCCCATACCCCCGATGTAGAAATGAGAGATGTAATGGGATGAGGAAAACCCTTTGTCCCGTTATACTTCCTATTCCTCATTTTCCCAACCCTTCCTCCACATACATTCCTAAATATCAAAAGGTAGGCAATCCATCCGGGGGCGTGCCAATGTTTGTCATTCTGAACTGATGTTGGCATGTATCGCGAATGACTATGGGCGACAGCATCCACTTACCATCTCATCGTCCGGTTAACAATCAATCGTTACGTCTTTCACAGTAGTCTATGAAGTTATCTGTAAAACAAATCTGTAAAACTGTAGTTAGTCAATGCTGCACAGTTTGTAACCGGTATAGAACAGCACAGCCCAAACTGTTTTGTGCTCTGTCGTGGTATCCTTTACTATTTTGTGCCAAGTCTCCTCGGACTTGTTCTAAGGCCGAGCTCTGCTGACCTTTTGGCAAGATCTAGAGTAGCTCCAACTGACGTACAATGTAAAGAGGAAAAGGACGGAAAGGTCCTTTTTATTACAAAGCAAGCATATTATTACAAAATTATAAAACTCGAAGTCACATTTAGAAAGCGGAGTTGGAAGATCCTTTATTCTATGTATGTAAAATTCACCACTGTGCTAAAACTGCACGCTGCCATTAATCAAGAAGAATAATGTACAAGAAGAAGAGAAGAAGATTGAAGAATGTATATTTCAAGTTATATGAACGATATATTTCCTTTTCCTGAGTACTTAAAGATTTTAATTTTTTTGTCTGCAAACTAAATTAATATTAGCAACTGTGGCCAATACTTGAAATTTTTTTAATAGAAAGAACTCATTCACCAACGACGAACGTTAAATTAAACATGGTCGTGTGTGTAATTTGACATGAATTGATTGACATTAAAACGGAACTCCAAAATATACGAAAACCACTATGACTATCTAAATAAAACAATAATGATAATAAAAATGACAATAAATGATAATAAAAATGACAATAAATGATAATAAAAATTTATAAACAATAAAATCTATACATATAATAAATATGTAATCTATTTCAAATAAAATATTAATTAACGGCGCATTCTCTTCAATTTTTATAATAGCAAAAAAAGGGATACATAATGAATTGGATTGTCAAAGAATGGTTTTCGCACATTTCGGAACTGAACGGTTATGGTTGAGTTCTGCGTTTTATAAATGATTGTAGATACGGTATTAAATGAACGTCGAACGTTGACTAGAAGGTCTTTATAAGAGAAAAATCTATGTTTTAGTGATTATTTTAGTTCAAACGTCATAAACAGCAATTTATTATATTCCTCAGACTTCCATTAAGTTTCACAGTTGAAATTTTGACAGCTTTGTTTTAATTTTATTTGAAAATTTGTCTGCTTTTAATATTTCGCTGCTTCTTTGAATATTGATTAAGTTTCTAGGTGATCTTATCCCTCCTTTATTTGCTAACAATAAACAAACTACAATATTTTAACAGGCACGCGGCTAATCAGGATTTGTCACTTTTCCAACGCCCGTCAACGCTACTCTTTCTAAATATTGCTTAGATGTAATCTTTAGATGTCCTTCTTTTTCGGAAGGGCTAAATTCTTCTGGCTCTTATGGCCTTTCAATGGTTTAGTATGGTTTAGGGCGAGCGCCCTAAACCAACCAGTCGGTGAAAAGCGCCTAGGCACATACCGATACCTGGTAACAGTCTTGGCTGAAGGCCGGTGTGTGTTCATTGTATAACGAGGGGGACGTCCTCGTCTCCGCCGGCGAGGACGGTGTATATGTGTAGCCGGTGAGTATAGTGTAAGAACTGCATTGGCAGCTGTAATTGGGTTGTAGGGGTCGTCTAGGACGTGCCGAGGACTACTACGACGACGGTAACGGGGAAGGTCATTCCTATCGGGGACATAGGTTAGGCTGGCAACTACTAGGGGGTTGTGATGGTGACGAACTCTGTCGTAGTAGCGTCGGCCGGATTCTTTCACGTATTTGACGATGGAGGGAAGTTCCAAATCCTTGTGGAGGCAGCCACTACCTTACGCACGAATCTATTTTGGAGGGTTTGGAGTATTTTTATGTTGGAGAGGAGCGAATGAAGAGTAACCGGTCAGTCGATTGTTACTATGGTTTGGTATGGTTAAGACGTCATTTTCGACATAATATGTCACTACACTGACTTCTTTATCCTCAATCTCAGAGTATTGAAATGTGTCGTTGACCTATAGTCCCGCTGGAAAAGTACACAAATTTACGAAGCTCGAAGACGAATATAATTTGAAAATGGCACGGCTGGTTGTGATCAGTGTCGATAGCGGTGGCGCAAGTGAACTTGATTTGCATACATAAGTACCTAAATCGTGAACATGCATTGCTTACTAGCCACTGATTTCTTATGTAATTATTTTTTTTAGTAGATAGGCAGTCAATATTCTCCACAGTTAATTTGACTAGTATCAGTTTCCAACGTATCTCATAATGTATTTCGTAGTTATTGAAAGCTATTGTAGTAACTCCAGATATTATTAAGGATATCCTTAGCTTCCACCTGACAACCCTGTATTTCGTTTGAGACGAATGCTTCCTAGCGCATGTACCACCAATTATGCGAGTCCTGTAAATAAATGGCAAAATAACATATTCATACAAGGAATGTGTTAACTAATTATATTCCCCAAAGGATATACCCGTTACACCCGTTAAAAAGTTACAACCGGTTCACGCGTCTTGGTTCCATCTGAAAATCAGCGCTGTATGCTGTTTTTACGGTATACAGCTTGTGCTGAGACGGATACCCTTTCGACACACACACACACACACACACACATGGGACCGCGCAGTTTTTATTGCCTTGTTTAATTTTATTTTTGTTTGCAAAACTATGTTTTTAATTAAATTTTAGAATAAGACTTTGTCATGTTATCGCGATCACTTGTGTGTATGGAATAAAAAATTATATCTATCTATCTATCTATATATATATATATATTGATTTTTTTATTATTTACATTGTTGACAATGAACAGACTACAGGCAAAATTAAAAATACTTCAATTCTGGATTACTAAACTGTATGAACACAACCAAGGTTTATGGAATATTTATCACTAAAAAATCTATAAACAAGAGATTCTTAAAATTTCACGTTTGGTTATCCGTTTGTTAGTTAACACATCACGCGAGCACTGCACTGCTAAGAAGATGTCGATCGGTCTGATGTTGAAGTGTAGTTGAGTCTATAAAATATCGAGTACATAGTTGCAAAGATAATTCAACAAATAACAAACAATCTTCTTGGTATTGTATAATGTTTGTATCTATGACATGAATGTACGAGTAATCAAACACATTTATTGATTCCGGTAATTCGTTGAGCGGAAGGAAGCGTTGTGATGTCGAGGGGAGGGAGGAGCTGCAAATTTATTGATGATCGGTTCCCAGACGACTTGTGTCCGACACCTCCCGTAGCTGTGCACTATATTTTATATACAATTTACACGATATTGTACGAAAGCATAAGAATAACTTGAATTGGTAAGGACTGAACAATTTATAAAATACACGTTCTTCGAACAACTAAGCAACTACTCGTATCAATAGGCAATGGCTACAAAAGTGTGTACAATCGATTACTATAAATTATTGGGTAACGGGTATGACACCACCCATAACTATTCGGTTAGTTCAACCGGTAGCTGTTATGTATGCCAATATTTGTGCGAGTGCAAAGCTTACCGCCTACACTGCAGTACGAATACGATTAGCGTCTATCGCTAATATTTAATCTGTTTTAGTTGAATAAAAAAAAGAAACGTGACGCTTACTATAAAGTTTAGGTCCCATTTATATAACTAATGTGAATTACAGGGTCAGGACGTTCAGGTAGCCTGAGAGAATCGAGAAAAAATCTAGAATGTACCTAAAACAGTTTTCTTTAAATATGAATATGAAACACTTTTAAATATGAAACATGAAAACCTACTTATTTTGTAATTACTAAACTGATTTTCATATTTGGTTCATACTTCATACTTATGAAAAATATAGTCTACTGGGATATATAGCCTAAATAACCGCAACAAAGTAGCCTTAGTAAATCCTGAGATTATCACGATCAAACAGAGAAATAAGCGTTTTGCTTTATATACGTACATACTCGTAGATTCTCTCGACTAAATTACACGGTGAACAATAAATAAGCGTCCGTTTATTTTTATCCCATCACCGTACCCTCCATTTTATTTTATATAGAGATTACATTTTGGAATAGGTATTAAAATCTTTTGAATCGATATTAATTTGCATGTTTGTAATTGCTATTAAATGTTTATTATTGGCTTTGAAATGATAATTTTCGGATCCATACCACATTAAAATTATCCGCTGTATTTCACCATACCTTAACCACATGTCCTTACTCAACTTCCAAGCTAATATCTACTTCTAATAGCCTAAATAGCTCCTGAATGGAAGTAACTATTTAAATTTGCCTCGATTGGAACGGAAATTGTAAAATTATTTTATTGAATACTGAAGAAATTGGCGGTACATAAAGAAGTGGGTTGTGGACCAAAGATATTGGCTTTTGGCTGACAGCGTACTACGCATTGAATGTAGAGCGCGCCCGCTCGCCGCAGCGCCCGGAAGAGAGCTATTCCACCTATTTACGATCAAGCAATAGATGGCCATTTCTATTGCCACTACGGGCGTAATTTGCCCTCCACCGGCACGGCACTTGCATCTTTAGAAATCTTCATATATAATGTTTTATAAGCACCTATGTTTAGAATGATTGCAGATTGTAGGTGGTACTTGCATCGAATTGTTTGCTATCGTAGGTATTGCATACTACCCACGTCAATTATTGGCATAGCCTATGTAGCGAATGAACTGTGACAATTACAGTATAAAACGCGTCGGTTGGTTAACGACGCACCACGGTTGTTGACCCGGCATGTGATAGACACTTAACTACGATTGAATAAATACAATAAACGGTTTAGTATTAATTTAAACGCATACATACAGTAGGTACCACAGATTTCTTTAAAATTTACTCCAATTGACAATTGCATTGATGACTATCGGTCGGTCGGTTGTCGCTTATATGGCAGTATGGTTAGACCTTTCAAACTAGTTATCGCAATTCCTGAGAAGAAATTCCTGTTCTTAAAGACGAATGAACTCTTTTAAGGGTTGTTGCAAAATTAGGATACTACAACAACTATTAAAAGGTAATACTAATTTTAATAGAAAGTAGTTTGGATCATCCATATGCATAGGTTAGTTGTAGTCGAGGTAAGGACGCCCGGGAGAGCCGGCACTGAGGCTGCGCGCTTCGCTAAGCACTGTAAATACTCGCCCGGTCACGTCGTGCCGCTGCAAACTGTTGAATATTAATATACAAAATAATATTCGCTAGAAGAAATCCCCTGAAACTGAATCTTTCCTGTTACGTGGATCCCAGCCATAAAACAAATCCCGTATACCTAACGCTGCCAAATTGTAGCTTTTAATAAATGGGTACCTATCAAAATACTCGTAGGGACAGTATACGGTTTCAATCATGTAAGCCATCAGTTATTTTAAATCTAATGATATTTGCTTATTTGCTGAACCAGTTAATACAATACAAAAAAAAATTCAATATTCGTATAAAAGCGGACGTATTTATAAATCTCTTCCACCCAACCAGAAAGTGAAATTATTAAAATATTATATAGGAGAGAGGCGTGGAGAAAAACATTAGTGATGGTACGATATGGTTCTTTTGTAAAAGGAAGAAGGCTTATAAAAATAAAATACAAATGTCCTAACTAATACGGAGATGTTGGTTTGTAGTTCAGGGGACGAAATTAATTAGGACTAAAAGGTCGTTTTTAATCCTAATTTCCAGCGGACGAAACAGCGGGCAACATCCACTTAACCCCGCTTAAACATAATAATCTTAAACTTAAAATGAATAAAACATAAATACTTTCTCATCTTCATGTTGAAGAAAGACATCGATACCGAAAGTAATGAAACTAATGTGTGTCCTCTCGGCACGATCTTCGTTTTATTATCAGGCCTTAACAAGGCCTGTGTTTGTGTTTACACGAGCCAGCATCTGTTCAGTGGCGAGGGTGACAGGGTGAAGCGGGTGGAAAGGGAATAGAGGAAGGGAGGGTTGCACCTACACCTACGCACTTCTGAAGCCATATGCCATTAATCTAACATTGCGGCGAAAAAAGGCATCCGACGACTACATACTCTCATCTTGACACCACCTTTCTTGAGTTTTATGTCTTTCTCAATATTTTATTTATGTTCAGCCTTCCCTATAGTTTCCCTAGTGTCCCCCGTGAAACCACGAACAAAGTCGTTAGTGAAGGTGTCAAAGTTCCAAATAACGTTTTTGATCATTCAAATAACTTTCTTTTAGGTCGATAGCTTTATTGATAGACAGGATGGCAGTAATCCGTTTGGTCTTGACGCCTGAACCCATTTAATGACTAGGATGAATAATGAATGGATTATAAAAATATTATGAGCCCTTTTCATATCGGCATATTTACAAGATAGTACAACATAGATACAGGAGTACACGAGAGATGACAGGATCCAATAATATTATCTTTGTAATAAAATAACAGACTCTCGACAACCCTTCTCCATTCTAGTATTGTTGGTAATTGCGTTGGTACATGTTTTTACCTTCTGTAATATGTATTATTACGTTTCGGAGCATGTGGTAAATATTTTATGTAGTGCAAGTAACTCGGTGATTTACCAGGGGAGGCCTCTGCCCTGCAGTGGGACGTTATAGGCTGATACACGTACATACAAATAAAGTAAATACTAATATACTTGTAGGTACATAATGCATTTATGGTGCGTACACACTTTGGCACTTTATGTGTATAATCTAATATTCCGGTGAGCCATATATCAATATTATACATATATTTTTTTTTTGAAACGTTGCAGTATTATTCCACGAACGACGCACAACCCAAAATAGCCACTTTTAGACTGTATGTGTCGGAACGCGCATCACGCGCGAACACCACCGGGGGCGAATTTTAATTAAACTTGGCATAGTTATAGCTTTATAATTAAGGTTAACGTTTAGGGTACTTTTTATCCATAATACTTTTTATCCAGATAAATTATGAAGTTCCTACGAGAATTACAAGTCACGCGAACCAGGTCTCGGGCACCGCTAGTTACAAATAAATGTTCAATTGATCTCTGTGTGATTTAACATTTTGTACAATTGATACGCTCCAACTTTATAAATACGAGTAGACCCTCGTTCTGAGCAGCGAGGCCTGGGCGTGAACAACGGGCGGTAAACACGTGCAGGAAAACGGGTAACTGTTGAATGACGTTCGCCAGAATATTACAAGCAAATGTTCTTACTGCTGTTGTTACTGTAGTTCACTACAGTATTTCTATGTAATTTGACGTAACGTTCCAGAGAGTCATTCAGGAGCTAATGCTCGCATTGACAGTTATTTTATCTCAAGTATTCGGTGCTCGATGTTACCAAAGAATGCTCTAGCACGCTTTTATACTTTTGGGAAGGGAAGAGAGCACGCTGCAATCTTATAGCCACTGGGCACACTAATACTCGTACAGAGCACGTTACCTTGCTTCTCTCTCACAAAACACTACCGTAAAATTTTACTACATTAACTTTATCCTATTCCCCAATGTACGTACGTGTTTCGATAGTGAGTGAGACATGCCAGAGCCCACTCTCATCCCATACTATCCCTTCCCATTTTCCCAATTCTTTCTCCAAATCCATTCCTCTAAATCCCCAAAGGTAGGTAATACATCTGGGGCCGTGCCAATTTTTGTCAATCTTTATTGATGCTGGCATGTACCACCGCGAGTATCATGGGCGACAGTATCCAGTTACCAGGTGGACTATCTGCTCTTCTGCCGCCTTCTTTCTATAAAAATAAACTTTTATACTACTTAAAAATATTGTAACTATGTATTTATTTCCTGCCTGTTCCTTGCAAGATGAAAGCTTGATGAAGCTTATATTGATTGATTAAGCGTATGATTAATTTATACCTTATATTTTCATTTCGTTTTTTTTAACATCATTCCGATATTTATCCAAAACTCACTGAAATACAATAGTAGAATAATGTAAAGGTATATATAGAAGCTAGAGTTATGTTGTAGTGGCTTATTACTGCGAATATTGTCCATCTCATAAAGTTAGACTCCTCGGCAATAGAACTAGCTAATTTTAAGTAACCCGGTAATACAAAAAAACATACTCCCTCCTTAGATACGGGGATTTTTGCATAGTCACGAGGACGGGCACTACAAAAATGTGGAAGGTGAACTGCAAAATTAAAACGTTATATTTTAGGTATCCTATCTATATTTCTAAATGTTTCTTTCCGTAATATTTATTTGTTTATAGTGTGTGAGAAGAGGTGAGCCAAAGACATTAAAGACATAAAGTCGAAGGTTAAGATCGATTAGATGCAAATAGTAAGGACATCTTAATAACAGCCAATTCCTCGCAACTTAGAACTATCGCGTCTCGATGCCTATTGAGTTGACTTACAAAACTTGATATTGTAATAGACCATTCATATAAACTATACGACATCATCAGATGTTATACTTGTTTTACTCTAAAATATTTAATGTATGTGTATGCTTAAATATTTAAATAGAACTATAATTGTGAGTTTCTAAGTAGTTCCATTAGAGTAGACTCCGTAATGTGTCGCCGCGTCACCGTTTTATTGGCTAGATTGTAATTTGCCTTACGTTACCGTATTCAGAACCGCCAGCGTATCTACTTCCCATTGGAATGCTTTGTTCGTTCGTTAACTGTTCTCATTACGCAGCACTGTTCTCGTACGGTCTCAGTCAGTGTGGAGTGTATTAATATCGTCAAGCAAATACTAACAAGTTCCCGAAATATGTTCATCACTTCATGTCTGTCGATTCTTATAAGCTGAATTCTTCTTTACCGTCCATAGAAGCTACTTTATTTTAAGTGTTACCTGTTCCTAAACAACTTGATGAATAACATTAGTATGTTAAATTAGCATTTTAATGTAGAGATTATAAATAAACCAGATGTGCCTATTGCTGCTTGCGACAATTAAAAGTGAAATAGTGGAATACGGTCGAGCTATCATTATTTAAAAGTAACATGTAAATTAGATTAACCTTCTTTTAAAATTAAAGGAAGTAGTGAATTAGCATATTACGTCGCCAGATGTGCGTTATTATGACCATGTGACGCATGTATAAAATCCAGCGCCACTCCTATTTTCATGTGTGTCTCCTCGTCGCCTTCAATTACTCTCAATTGTGCTTGATATAATTACCTAATTGTGAGCCCAGCGTGCTTCCAGACAATCCAGTCATACATTTTTACTAACCCGTATTTAACAAACCTTTTAAATACGCTTATAATATTGAAGGAATAAGTAAAATGAATTATCTAAAACCAGTTCCGGGTGAAATATTACGCTTCACTTGTGTTCGTCTCGTCGCTTCACTTCGATCACCAGAACTACACTGATATTTACTTTAAACAACACTGCCTCTAGTACTCCTAGGCATAAACTAAATGCCATTACAAAATTTGTAATATATAAAACGTATACAATGTACTTTTATATACAGTGCAATATTTTTTCATTTGCGTTATAGGGAAATGCTTAAACTAACTTCCCGTTAGTCTATGAGGTTGCATTACATTTTATATTAATTCACTCAATGCTATTTGAAGTTAAAAACATACAAACATACGAGTAGAACTCATACATAGTTTGATGATGATTCATAATGTTGTTTTAAATATATTTTTGTTGAATAGAATATGCCAGTTTCGGCCAGTATTTACGTATAATAATAAAATAATTATATAATGGTACCTTTTATTATATCAGTCGTTCCATTTACAGATTTAAAGCGCTTTACTCGTCTTATCTAAACGAGTAATAATTATAACTTATTTTGGTATGTCAAACAAAATGATAATTTTTAATGTGTTCCAACAACTTTAGACCTATTATTATTGCCATATATTTTTGTTTGATATAATAATAAAATCTATAATTCTTGAATATTACCGCAGTTCTAGAAATTTTAAACGCATTTTTTTTTTCAGAATTGACCTCGTTTCTTAAAGCACGTTTTCATAGATATTTTAGGATTTCTTCCTGTAAATGTCTATACAAAATTTTCTAAATAATTTTGTTACTGCTCTAATGAATTGCCTTGATAAAGCGAAGCTGCTGGGAAAGGGCAAACGAAAATGTCAATGAAAACGGACTTAATTTTGTTTATCGCGTTCATTTGTACAGTAATCTTCGCAGAAACAATGGCGTTTAAACGATATTAACGGAAACTTTATAGAACGGTTCATAAAAGTAAATGCGATTAACATTCAAATAAGCAATTTTAACGGTGATTTTATTTACAAGCTTAATGAATTTAAACAAATTACGTGCCATGTGTTATTTTGTGGATTGTAAACATTTACAAAACTGTAATTGTTAGACAGTAAGCAGAGCAGCATAGCGGTTGGTAGTGAGACGAATCACAGGCGCACTATAAAAAGTCTTGTTTGTTTATACGACCGCTCCTCCCCAACGGAAGCGTCTCGTTCGCGGCCCACCGCATGTGAAATGCTTATTGTAATTGAGCTTCAAATATTAATCAACCGACGATCGTTATATTGATGTCTTTCTTTCATATGCCCCTTTTTTGACTATTCATTAGATGATCAACAGTGTTTTTTGTTTTTTATTGTACCCCTTGTTTATTCTTTTTTATTTGACCATTAAACCTCAATGGTTTATGTTGACACTGCATATTCTTAATATGCAATATAAATTACCATCAATACAACCGATTTCTGTTATGGTTATTACAACTATACCTACTAAGTTGACGAGATACGAAATCCTCATTTTTTAACCTTATTTTAAGAAATTTACGTTCAAGCCTCTCCGGAGCGTTGTTTGCGATAGAATAATGCATTAGCCACCACAACTATCTATGTATTTGTAGTACGATATTAGCCTAACATCCCAATGTTAGTGCACTAGCTTCCCTTGCAATTTCAAACTGATTTGAGGTCAGTTCACCACGTAAACCCAGTGCGGAATATTGGATAGTTTTTTTTTCCAAATTCCAGACACGCAGATTTTTTCACGGTAATTGTTATTAGTTGTTATTTATAATTTAATGTGATTTTTTACTAATATAGTTGCTATAAATTAAAGAATATTTGCTAACACATGGTCCCTCGCGGTATTGCAGCATGAATCATGAAGTAGGTATGTAATGTGATATCGTGTTACCATAAATAGCAAGTAGATCTTGAATGTTCTGGGGCAACACGACACATGTAACTAGTTGTTTGACAGATTGTTGGCCGCTGCGAGTAGGAGTTTGTGGACAATTAGAGCCTACCACTTCGTTGTAGCAGGGAGGCGAGGCGGCACGCTTCACTCGGTCATACACGGTGTGTCGACCACCCGAGCGTACCACTGTCTTTTACTAAATATATCATCCCTCTATATTATCATGCCCCCATTGTATTAAAGCTTTATAACGCGCCAGCTTATGGGCTTCCACGAATGTAATAACGTTGTAAGCATCGTTATCGCAGTTATAGCACATTACAGTTTTATATCCTTTTGATATTTCGGAACTTATTACCAGAACGCGGCTTTTATAACAGCTTTTTATTGACAATGATTTTTGTAGATACGACTGATTTCATACTTCTTCACCACAATCAATCTATTGCGTACTTATTAAATTCAGTGTCCTCCGTTTGGACGTGGTTAGTGCCCAGGGCAAAAACAGTTCGGTTTCCCCCGGATTTATTCTAGTTCGAGGGCTACCTATGTTATTAGGCTAACCGGTTATCTTTAGGTAGTACTATTGTATTTATATTATATTATATTATAAGATAATAAATTTAAAAAAAACCTTTTATAAACAAGCTTTTATTAAAATGCACTAAAATAAAGAAAATAAACATAGAAAATCATTACTATAAATTCTTAATGTTTTTATGAGATTTACAAGCTTGTGGCGAGATTATCGTTCCAGTTTAATTTAAATAGAAATACAATCATTTCAAATTACAAATCTCGCGACTCGCTGCAAAAATCACCACATAAAAACATTAACAAATAATAATAATGACCTGTTTATATTCTTCATTTTAGTGCATTTTAATAAAAGTTTCTTTTATAATTTTTTTACCTTGAATTTATTTATTCCCTTTTAGTGTTCTAAGTTGCAGAAAGTTTTTTTACGAGCCCAAACACGACATGTCTACTGTTCGCCGTTGAGGAGTTCCACAATGTGCTGATCATGTCACTAGGTCCAGGTCATGTCACTAAGGTCATGTCATTAAAACTGAGTCAAACGAGCCCAAACACAACATGTTTACCGTTCGCCGTTGAGGAGTTCCACAGTGTACGGGCCTTCCTGCCTGCAACACCAGACCAAGGTCATCAGATTATTGTATTGTCGTCGGTTTTATATACATGTCTAAAATTTCAAGACAGTAGTACAAGTGGAAGTGGGTTAAAATCGACTTGCAAGATTTGACCTTAACAAACTGACAAACAAACATATGAAGTTGAATAAAAGCTTCTAAAATAGGTTACATTACAAGTCAGTGCATACACATGCAGTTAGTTACAAGTACAAGTAAATTAACTATTCAAGAATTAACTGTAAATTCATATATAGAGATAGGATTAAGATTATTGGTGTCAATATTTATGCTGCAAAAATTACACACATCACAATTGATGCGCAAACTAAGTCAAAGCACCGGCCACCAGATTTATTATTACGATATATAAGATACTTTTATAAAAAAGAGGCAATCCTCTATTTCCTTATCTGTTCAAATAATATAAAAATGTAATACGACAAAATGTTGAATACTTTGTCCTTTACATTGAATGTAAGAGATGAGAACGTGTTTGTTGTCGTTTTATGGAAGGTAGCGTTTGAGTAGCACTTGAAGCAAGAGCCTATAATGACGGCAGAGGGACCCACCTCCCAACCATGATTAATAATGTCTTCAGGAACACCCTACCACCCTCCACTATAGACTGTATCGATATTAAGGTTAGGCCCGCCCTATTCAAGGGCCTCATGACGGTTTTTTACGGACCGGCCCATTGTAAATGTAACACAATAAGAGTAAAATTGTACTATTCACTAGAAATTGTATTCATTATATTTTTGGTAAAATTACTTTGTATTGTAAGGTTTTCCAATGTATTTTCAGGGCTCCATTGTGCCACTTTTAAGAATATCAGCCTTATAAAGACTATTGTGTACGCGGCCCTTCTATGGAAATTTGATTCTTATTAATGTTTTCAGTTGACACTATCATTAATAAAGTATATCCCCTTGGGTTCAATATGGATATTTTCGAGAAAATTACTAAATATATGTGCAAGCAGAGAGTCTTGTCCACGTATAATAAACTTTATTTTATTTGTGATACGGCTCGATTTAGATAAATAGTCATATTACCACATGCGTTGTGTTCTACGAAGTTTAAATTTACATTACATAGATTTAAAAACAAAACTTATCATTTTACCATAGCGCGGGTGGATTAATAACCGGTTGGCTTGAGCGTTTTGCACATCTGCGTCACACACTGATCGTGTAAATATAAACCTTTATTATTTAATACGCACGAATCCATGTCGATTTTCCGTAACTTGGGAAATTAATACATATATCGACACCTTGCGATTCAATTGACGTATAAGCCATTTTGGCGAAATAGTTTTATGCTGTTTGGGTCAGTTTTTTACATTATTAAAATTTAAAATGTCGATATTCGCTAAAAATGGCTTTTACTACGCACATTTTTGTGAGCCTAGGGATGATTTTCACACAAATGTAAAAGCAGTTTGATTATATTTCAAAAGCCACCTTTGTTATGGTCGTTTTTTTACAAGAATATTAACTTTAGAAGACCTTTAATATTAACTTTTATTTATACACTCTTGTTACTTATATCTTTTGTATAAGTAAATTTAGTTGACATCATTTAAATTCACAAATAATTTATAAACTAAGAAAATTGTACTAAATAATATGACTCGAAACTTGTCTATCCCTATAAACTATTACTAATAAAGTTATTTATTTTAATATTTCGTGTTATAAATCTTTTAATATCTACATAAAGTATGGTTTTAACGTCCAATAGGCTGAGTAAATTCAGAATGCTACTGGTGTATACAGTAGTTCAAGGAAATTTTTTCTATTCGGTAGAATTAATTCTATTTGGTTTCTATTTCTATAATGCTTTCTATTTGGTAGGATGTAAACGTCAAAAAATAACCATTTTTGGAGCGTAAGACATCTATTTATTATAATACTACACATAATGGAATTTGGTGTTTAGATTGTTAAAGCTCACAGAAAAACGAGCATTATTCATATACACAATTTTTTAATAGCTATAAATACAAAAAAGTTATATTAGAAATAGATTTTTTTTTTTTTTTTCATCGCCTGAAGATTTATTCCTGTCCACGGTGGCGCGTCCGCGGTACCGGGCCGGATGGGAAAAAGTGCCCTCGTCCCCAGTGAATGTTTTCACCGGGGACGACGTCACATAGTGTGATATTTAACGGACAGCGTAAGATTTATATTGTGATTAATATACATATAATCTATGATTTTAATTTAAGATAAATCAAATATTTGACGTAGTTTGTTTGTTTGACATAAAAACGTCTATTGGGCAATGTATTTGACTGTAACATTTCGTTTTACCTGTGTTCTGGCAAATAAATTATTTGAAATTGAATTTGTTACTTTTCCTTTGTTCATTAAATATTCTAATAATTATAATACGCATAATAAATATGTACATGTAATATAATATCCACTTACATACTAAGCAAATGTTACATTACTGCAATGAAACAATTAAATGGACTGCACATTAAACTTTTTGTTTCGTTACCCGGAATGATGGCACTTGAATTTTGCCCCAAACAAGTGGTCAATGTTTTCACCGGGGACGACGGTATTTTTTTCCCATCCGGTCCGATACCGGGGGCGGACCACCAGGGAATATGAATGTAAATCCTCCTGAAAAGTAATCTTTTGGCTTTTAAGCCAATGAATCGCAATCATACTTTATTTACTACGAAACTTTAAATTTGCCTGTAACCAAAACCTATCCATAAGTTTTGCATGCTTGTAGCTCAAGGAACTCAGATGGTATTATAACGTGACAGAAGATTAATCTAGGCAGGGGTCGTGTTGTGCAAATTCAATAGGGCGGGTAACGCCGTAATCTTGCGGCTACTGTCGACGGCCGGTGTTAAGTGCCGAGTTAATTCCACTATCTCACCGAGATGGCCGTTTGCTTATCTAATGTTAATAACCATCATGTGGTCGTATCCACCCATCAAGGTTTACTTAATAGATAGCACGGCTTACTGGAAAACTAACAATGGGTGGTGTGCACACGTTACACGCCTAAATATCAAGAGATGTCATAATCAGAGTTGAAAATAATCTTTTGACGTTCTTATGTAAGCAAGAAATAATGAAACCTAAATCTGTCTGCCCTAGATACTGTTCTAAAGCTGAACTTACGCATAGTTACATAAGCATGATAATAACATACATAGATAGACTATACGTACTACGACTACTCAGCTCTAGCTAAGCGCGCTGCCTCGCGAAGAGTGGCGGTCAATTGTGCCGAATGACGACTTCCTAATTTTCTCATTTCCGGAGTTCTCAACGCTATAGTTGCGATCATTTTCATGTTTAATATACATGCAAAATGCTCACTTTGAAATGGTTAAATTATTTATAACTTCTGAAATGAAAGTAATGTATTAAAAGTATTATTAAAAAAATTTCAGCACATGGTGGGAACGGGCATGGCGGCCCCGTTCCCTGCGGCGGCGGCGGCTGCGGCTGCGGCCGCGCAGTACGCCGCCAACGGCGACGCGCTCGCCGCGGTGAAAGCAGAAGCTACAGGCCCTGCGCCTCCGCCACAACCCCCGATGGTCAAAAGCGAAGGACCACCGCCGACAGCACCGTTACCGCCGGCCAACTTTTCTCCTCAACCACCATCACAGCCTCACGCACCGAATTCCATAGAGAATCAAAACAATAGCTCAGTAAGTGCAGTAATTGTAAATGCATCCACATAACCTACCAGACGGGCGGATTTCTGTCGGTTTGATTAAGGATATGTTTTTCCACATTTGGAGGAAAAGAAATATTGAGCTCTAACTATAGATAGATTGTTATCAAACATTAAGTTATCAATGATTTGTGTAGTTTTGAGACGATTTCTTTCAGAATAGAAAATGAAGCAAACATAGTTTGTTGTTATTAAACTGTACTTAAACATACGATGTTATTAAACAAAACTATACGATGATCACTTAGCGGCGCCTGTGCCACCTCCGCCCAACTATTGGCTGCATCTTTGGCGTCATTTTAAAAAATATCATCGCTAGAAAATTATTTCCCTCGCCGGTCAATTTTCTGCACGGTACAGTTCTCACAAAACAATTTCGTTGATTCGACAGTTTTATTTAACTCATCGATAACAATTGATTGTTTAGGTAATTGTAACTGCGACATAATTAAGTGATATTTTTTGTCGCATGCTTACCTATTAATATTAGCCTCAATCTTAACCTTATTAATATTATATACAAATTACCACTTTCCTTAGCTTCAGTATTCTCGTAAAAAATCTCAGATATTATTTACATAATGTTCCTGTCTCAGACGATTTTGATCAATACAATTTAAAAGATCCAATTATAATTACAAATACGTAATATGAATTAAGATTGTCATTAATTGCCTTTTCCTATATTATCAATCACTGAACAACTAAATAAAACTGTCCAATTGACAACAATGGCCAGTTAGTGGAGAGAAACTGTGCAATGTAGGAAACTGACCGTAGAGAAAAATGGAGCATTAGGGACACGTGGAATAAAACAAACGATAACCAGTAATCACAGATAATAAGCTAATAACTATGTCATATTTTTTTTATATGATAATAACTCCTATAAATCAGGAGTATTAGATGTATATCAAAAGTAAATTATGATGATTATATTTTTACGCCTAGTAAAGCCTATGTTACAACTGTAATGGTTACATTTTCAGCAAAGCGAGGCTGATTCTAACGAGGAGAGCACGCCAGTAAGCGCAGCAGCGGTAGCGGCGCAGCAGGCAGCGGCCGTGGCGGTGGCACAGCAGGCGGCGGCGGCGCACGCCGCTGCCGCGGCCGCCAGCGCCGCCGTCGCCAACGCCGCCACAGCCGCCCCCGACAAGAGCCTCGTGCCCGTCTCACAAGCCTCGCAGCCGAAGCGGTTGCACGTGTCCAACATACCCTTCCGGTTTAGAGACCCAGATCTCAGAAATATGTTTGGGGTAAGTAATACATTGTTTGCTTACATGCTATTATAATTATTATTCTTATTATGCAATTGTTAGTTTCATGTAAATAAATGGCACGGCATGAGCAGATATTTTTTGGATGTTGTCAATAGGTCAGACCAGACATAAGGGAAAATTCTAATTTTAATTATCAACATTTTATATTTCAGCAATATGGCACAATACTTGATGTAGAAATTATCTTCAACGAGCGCGGCTCTAAGGTAAGCATGGTATTTTTACAGATTTTCTTGAAGTGGCTCCTTGAAATCTAAGTATTAAAATACATATTTCAATGTGGCTACTTCTTCTACCGTCGAAAACTTCAGGTGCATTGAAGCATTAAATATATTAAATCGAGCAACGAATGAAATTAATTTCATTCGGTAAGATTCAGTACAACGTGTCACCGAAATAACGTAAAGCCTGAAATACACCGACTAATTTAAAATATATAATACCGTCCTAGCGAAAAGTAAAATTATTTATAGGGAACAAAACAACAGTTACAAAGATGTAGTTTTGTTCTATCTAAAACGTTCGTAGTCAAATAACTCAGTATCGGGTAATGACGGGGCGTCTATGCGGCGCCTTGTAGTTGTAGTGAGTGTATTTGTTTTGCGTAACTGCGTGTAGGATGAAAGATATATTAGAAATTAACAATAAGTAATGAAAAAAACCCTATTGCAAAAACTGGTAGAATCGATTATACTCTCCACACTGTACAGCCTATTTTCAGCCTTTGCGCTATTTCAATGACACATTGTATATATGTTTATTTTTATTGCTTCATTGCCATAGTCTTGTTTGCGTGAATTGTGGGTATACAGTTAAAATCCCTTTAAATTCGATTAATGCATTTGCTATAGCCACATTTCTCAGTAATACTATAAAACTGAGTTCATTAACAGTACTAAGTTCATTATAATGTATGCCGTCAATTCACGTCTATTTATAATAAGTACACTTCATAGCTATTGCCTACTTTCAAGATTCCTTGTATTTCATAATATACAAAGTAGCTGAGGAGTCTTACTAACACTCTCTTAGCGATCTCCGCCCAAACAAGATTATTTATGATACATTCTTCTTTATTATATGATATTTAAAATGTTATATGTTTTACAAATGATGCGACCTAATTAATTCTAACTTGTTGGCTTAATAAAAGTGTATAGGCAAATGGGCTTAGTTAAATATTAATTTGTTTTATAGCAAACTTGTCTATCTCATATAATGTTCTTGGTTTTAATTTTTGGTGCAGTATCTCTAATTGCATTGTATATTACCATTAAACAATAATGTCTATGAAACTGTATTTGACTTAAAACAATTTCTAAATCTATATTTTTGCCAGTGACACACTTTTTATATGTATTATATTATTAATATGTTTTATATTAATGGCAGACAATCAAAGTGTTATTGTTTCCTTTTTTAGAGCCAATGTTAAAAAGTAAGTCATTGGCAATAATATAACTATATTTACAACAGCATTGTATTTACATAAATTATTATAATGATTCTCAAAAAACAACTCACTGTAAATGTCAATTCCTCATGAGTCTGAAAATATTTGAGATATTTATCAAAATGATTTTTATATTAATTGACTGGATTGATCGCTTTTTCGTGTTTACTGCTTTCCTTGTGTCAGTTTGGTGACCGCCCCTAAAGTAGTCCATGCTCGCTCATGTGAAAGTATTTTACTCTTTTGAAATAATAGTTCCAAATTATTTTTCTTCAATGCCTCACATTGGGATATGCAGTATTAGAGAATGATGCATCGTCACTATAACAGCTGATTTCTAAGTCATGTTTCCAGGACAGCTCTATTATTCATCACTAATGAAATTGTTGGCATCATCCAAACTGCACCACTCCTCGATACATGTTTGCAAATTATATGTCTTTATGACAACACTAGTACTTAGAAATTAAATTTTTCAATGGTACAAATAATTAGATCATTTCATCATGTGTGTGTGTGCAGTTTGGGTGATGAAGCATTCTAAAGTATTTACTTCCAGTTTATTAGTTTGATAGTGAACGTTAATACTTTCTCCACTCTGGTATAATAATAAACATTCTGTTTAGTCATACGCTTCCTAACAAGGGAACATGATATTTTCTTAGTTTTGGGCATGTACATTTCGCTGACCCCTAAATTATGTGTTTATAAGTGTATAACATGAGTTATATAGTAGACTTAAGTAGGGTGCATCTCCTAGTTTGCTTTATCTTGAGTATCATCAGTGTCTTCTCGTGTTTCGGATTGAGTTGAGTCGTCGACACTCGGAGAGTGCCAGCTGGTTGTACCGCCACGTGGCTTCCAACGACCTCACATCCTCGCCACTTACCACCTTCATGATGTCTCTGTCCGTTCCCGGATTATCGTTTCCTTGTTTGACATCTGCAGTTTGCACACAGAATAGTAATAATAGAGCTGTCATTGCTTTTATAAGTGTAAGCGTTTCGTACAATCAGCAAATTGTTTGTCACTTTCACGACTCGTTTCTTCCACTGTATTGTGTGGTGTGCTAGCTGCTTTTTGTATCTATGGGTAATCACCATGTATTAATTAGTAGTTTACATTTTGTCTTAGCACGACTGACTCAACAGTTTATTTTCTAATGAAATTCTATGTATCGAATACAATTTTTGCATTAAATAAATTGTTTATAACCTTACATAAATTTGATTTATTGCGGAACGTATGCGCAATACCTTTACGTAAAGTTATAATGTTGCTTTTGAACTTGTATTGGAAGTGTTTAGATTTTTGGCACTGTACAGTTTTTGCACAATGTTATGTTAAAGTAGGTCCATTAGGTCTAGTGTAAATGTTAAACTTTTAGTTTCCGCTATTGATTGTCGAATGGCAAACATTATTAGTTTTAATAAAGTCTCTAAGTACGATTATTTTGTAATGATATCCTTGAGAGTTAATCAAAAATGTTCAATTATTATGTTTTGCGTGAGACGGCGCCACGTTAGTTATGTGCATGACCGGTGAGTCTACTGCCTAGTACAAATTGCAGCTAACATTTCACAGTAGGGCGATCTCTTCGTTTGATTCGAGTAGACGCTACATACAATACGAAAGACTATTCTCTACATACAATGATCAAAATTTTATTCTTCAAATCGTACAGACTTGTAGGTTCAACGATATTATGTTTATTTACTACAATCCAAATGCTTATGTGTACCCATTCAACTAGATTACGCTCAAAGTATCAACGTATTAAAATACTTAATACTGATATTTTATTATAATATAATATCTAAACAAAGAATATGCAATGCATAAATGTTAATTTTTGTTGCACGTTGTTTTTTGAGCGACGCTGTTTTTAATGCATGTTTTGTCTGTCTTGCATGCAGGGATTCGGTTTTGTAACATTCGCAAATAGTGGTGATGCGGAGCGAGCACGAGAGCGTCTTCACGGCACCGTGGTTGAGGGCAGAAAGATAGAGGTGTGCATGACTCAATGATTACCATCCGTAGCACTATGTAACTTTAACATCCCGCTCCTACGCCCACTGCCCACCGCCCACCGCAACCTGCGCTCGTCTGCTCTGTAGTTACTGTCATGCTAGCGCCCCCGGCGCCGGCCGCCGCGCGCCCGCGCCGCGCCCGCGCCCGCGCCTCTCGCATATTAGCACTAAGTATGCCCACGTCTAATCCACAAACAAACCTTATTTATTTTGTCCCTTTACTCTCTAGACGGTCATTTAATATGCCGCTCGAAAGAGAGAGTGTCTCACAGAGAAATGTAGAACGAACCTACCGTCTCAGTGTTGCCGAGGTAAGACTTCAAACTACAGATATTAGTTTAATTATTTCTTTATTACACATTAAATTCTATTCAAATCACTAACAATTTTAGTCGACTCACTATTCGGACCTTACTGGAGAATTCAACGACTCTTAACATAGTAACATCCCATAAACATTTATAGCGAATCCTTTCTTTTCCTTGTTCTAAAGTAATGCCAAATGTCTTCGTAGAGCTTTGTTATTTTAGAATGTGTGAAAAATAATCTCACTATAGACCACCAAAACGCTTTTCAAATCATAAGTTGACGAATGAATTAATTAATTGTAATAACAAGTAACGAAGATATTAGACATAACTGGTTAATAAATAATAATAATTGGCTGACTTTACGTTAATGTGATTAAGGAGTAACTTTATGGTTGCTAATTTGTATTGCTGAAACCTCACCGGGGTAGCGCAGCTAGCAGTCTGGTCACACAGTGTCCACATTCATAGACAGAGTTCATACACTGAACTTTTACAAGGTCTGAGGTTGCTTCCTACATTTCATGCCTTTTTATATTAATTACCATATATAAGTTGTGTTTTATTATAAATTGTTTTATTACATAACCACAGGGTTCGATTCCCTCGAGTCTACCAAGAGAAATATTTAAAGATATTAATGGAAAATATGAAAAATAATTTAGACGTAGTTCTTGTTTAAATTCATTTTAACATTTATCTCGTAAAGTTGCAAAGTCAGTCAATGTAATTCAACGTGTTTAAAGGAAACTTCTGACGTAACGTTTACTTCCAAATCAGGTTAATAACGCTACGGCAAGGGTGCAGACAAAGAAACCGCCCACCGTACCCAACGGTAAGTGACACTCTCGTGTACATTCCCGACTTCCTTCACACAGACACTTGTCCAATATATGTGTTGTATGAAACTAAATCAGTTTTGTGTCATTCAATTTTTTCATAATGTTATTTCTCACAATCCCTATTAACGAAATCTATATCATAACTACAAAATATAAAATGTAATGCATCTTGGATTTTTTCTTTTTAATCCATCCAGTTATTCTGACTAGAAATGGATCAGTTCCCACTTTGGGTGAGAGAGCTGGAATATTAAAAATCGGTGTTGTCCATGTTAATGTTCCTTTCTACGTGTTGGCTAGTTCCGTTGTGTGAATGCCAATAGATGAATGCTGTTTAGAGAATGACCGCTGTCAGCGGCCGGAGACAGTCTGCGGCCGCGTGCCTCCCGCGACCAGGGACACGCTTAATATAGTAATCCGTGTCACTTGCTGACCACTGATCAAACAATGTTAATTATTTAATAGATGTGCCTTTGCGAAGGGCTGTCTCCGGCATCACTGTTTGCCTGACGAATGAACACACTCTATGAACGGATAACACCAAAAATTAGAGAGCTTTGTTAGATTAACGTTTCACACTTCGTAAATGCTACTAAGAGAGACATGTGTACAGTAATAATTTGTTTAATAACAATATTTAAACGTTTGCTGGAATGAATGCAACTTCAGTATTGCACTGTTAATATTTCAATTCTGTAGTTGAGAATGTATTCTAGGATGTCTTCTTTTGCTAGTTGTACAGTTAATGAATTAACTATGCAATCTATTCTACTACTTATAATTTTCCTTTATTTTGTTACAGTGTGCGTCCAATGGCCGGAAGGTGAGACAAAAAACCTAACATGAAACTTTGGATGATTTTTTTCCATAAAGACTTAAAGCTTTCGCGTTTACGTTATTATAATATTCACTCGAGCATGATTTTTCTATATTAAATGTGGTGGGACTATGTGGTTGATTAGTTCTATTGCTCGATAAGATCTTGTGTCACGAACTTCATTTACAGCATTTGTAAAATTATCGTAATGGCCATGCTTCCCTAGAGCAGAAAGTTCACGGCTTTACGAGCGTACCTAACAATCGCACGGGCTGGAAACATCACATTCGACGATCGAATTCAATCGTGCCGTAATGTAGCATGGCCTCGATTGTTCAAATACCCGCTGTACTAAATGTGAATAATATGTATTCAGTTACCTTCGCCTCTTTATTGATATTGCATTCTAGTGTTTTACTCATAGTAACATAGTTTACTGTTTACTTGTGATTAATAGTTAAAAATAATGACGACTTTTATCAACGTTGAAATTGTATTAAAATCGCTTAGACATGTACAAGTGTCGTGTAGACACGCGTTTGTTTGCGGTGGTCAGTAGCGCGGTGTGTGCGCAGGGCTTCGGGTGTCCGGCGTGACGTGGCCGTGGCTGGGCGCCGCGCCGGCGGCCACGCCCGCGCCGCCGCTGGTGCTGGCGCCGCGCGCCGCGCAGCGACGCAGGTAACCCCCTCCCCGCATGTTAGCACTGTAGCCCTGTGTGTTGCATGTAGCGCCCGCCGTCGCGGCGGCGCTCCGCGGCGCGGCCGTGCTCCGCGGCCGCTCTCCGCGCCCGCCTCCCTCGCCGCACGCGCACGCGCACGCTGCCGCCCTCAACCGCGTCGCCGCCGCGTACGCATCGCCGCTGCACGCATACACACAGTGAGTACTCACCGCACCCGCACCACGCCATCCGCTCGCAACCCATCACACTATCCATTCTCCCATTTCTTTGAGCCTCGGGTATCCAAGATATAGATATAATATACAACATTAAGATATAATGTGAATAATTCTAATAAAAGCAATATAAAGTTATATCTACGTACATTACACAATATATGTACTTATTATAATTAATTATCTAATATGCAAATATACATAAATAAATAAATATACCTAAGTAGAAAAAAAACGAATATCTAGTCATATAGGGACTTGTTTATTAATGATATAATTAATGTCATTAGTTTTTCAAGTGAAAAGAACAGCTCTATATATGTAAATGATCATTCACCGAATTCACTATGGTGGTGGCTATATGGACTTTGTGCCAGTCTGTGGTGACTCGGTGGTTGTGGCAATGGACGTTTGACAGTTCAATCTAGTGACGGAATACAAGAAAGGTATTTGGTTACTTGTGTCTCAATAATCTTCCTGGATTATAATTAAATAGGAAATCAATAGCTCTAATGTTGTTTTATAATGTGCTCTAATAAACACCAGAGATAATGTGTAGGAATCACGAAATCAAAACCAAATTGCGTTGCTCTGGAAAGAGGTTATTTTAATTAAATCCAATGTGGATACAATTAATACATTCGACATCAATTTAACAATCTTACAATCAAAATCTTACCTGGAAAGAGAAACACCACCATAGTGAATTCGGTGAATGATCATTTACATATATTTATTTCTCAGCACTGACTCGTGTCATGTTCATAATGTTTTGTATTTATTTCGTAATAAAGTATGCAATTGGAGGTACGGTAATCCATAGACGTGGATGACTCGTTCGGTTGTTTCCGGATTAGCCATCGTCAATGCTATCGTAATGTATCTGTAGCGTGTTCTGCACATACGAGTCAATTAATCACCAATTATTTATTTTGAATGTAATAAGAAATCATGAATTGTTAATTTTTAGTTAGATATAATAGTTTCAGTGTACTGATTGACATATTAAAAAGTTCACACTATTTTTGTAGGTCCTTATATAACAAGGTTTTAAAAAAAGTGATTATAAACATTACAGGAGCCGAGGCGATCCCCACCCCCCTCCACAAGATCCTAACTGTTAATTACCTAACCTATCCTGCTGATCCATGTTGGTATGAAGCACTTACTGTTATTAACGATTACTTACCTGTAGATAACAGTGGCGTCGCTAGGGGATCACAACTAGCAATAAACTTCTCAATCTGATTATAAATTTGAGACAAAAAGACTGTGATCATAATTATTAGGTCTTCCTTAATATATTCTCAATGTTTTTAGTATTATAGTTGGGGGCATTCTCCTGACAACGCCATTTACTTGTTCTTATTGTTTAATTGTTTCCCATAACTTATTGTGGTAAAATGTGTCTAATTGTGTAGTGAACGCATCATATATTATTTAGTATCTTTGCATAGCTGCAACTAATATCGGTACACCATTACTAGGCACACCTAACAGATTCCATTGCACTAGTTCACTGTTTACGAGAGATGCTTATTTTATTAGTATTTTTGCTATGTAAATAAAAGTTTTTTCATATCTTTTATTTCTCGCACCATTCTGCACTTTGTCTAAACGTCAATTATTAAAGTTGTATTGTTATAATTGTAACTGAGGAATAATAAAGAAGAGAGCTCCGTAAGTACATAATTATGTATGTCAGTAAAGTGTATTGTTTAACTTTAACATTTCTTTTTAGACATGATTATTGTTTAAATTTGTTTTTTTACAAATCAGTAGAAGTCTAATAATATTACGTAATATTATATTCACAAACATGTAATTCTAGTATTATTGAATTTTTTTTGCTTACATTCTATTACAAAGAGAAATACTTAAAATTATTATGTTTGTTTCAATTACAGTGTATATTACGACCCATTCTTAGCTGCCGCTGCAACGGCTGACTCCAACTACAGACTACAGGTAACACCATATTTTTCAATATTATGTAAATTATGATATATTTAAGCGAATAATATTAACAGGATTAGTGTTTAATGTACTCGTGAGTGAGTGGTATGCGAGGGTGTGTGTGTGAGGGTGGTGTGGTGAGGCCCTGTGGCGCGCCGATGACAGTTGATGTGTTGTTGCAGGCCGCGAAGCCGGCAGCCGAGGTAACTCATCACCCTCTAGAGCGTTTTGATCGTTAAGCGACTGTACCTACTTTGTATCACTTCCTGATTCATATAAGTAATTTTCATCGCGGAGTGAGTGCTGGGGTTTTGTTTGCTCGTTTTAATCGTATGGTCCCTGACTGGTAATCTACCGTAGCGCAGGGTGCACATTATTTTGTGGTAACCAAGAGTGGCGCACATGCGCGGCCGCGCCGGCCCGCGGCTTGCTTGTTGTTCAGTTTATACTTGTACGTTGTTGGTATTGTGCTGGGTGATTTAGTTTTACGCGTTTGCTGCAGCTGTCAGTTGACTCGATCGAGTGCTGTTTCGTATTATGCTCGAAGTAGAACACTGAGCCCACAAATCTTTACTAATTGCGACTTATGAACCATACTAACAGTCACCATGTAGAAATATATAAGCCGGTACTTAGCTTTAGTTGGTTTCATAAATTTAGTTTAAGTACATTTCAGTATCACTTCTTTATAATTACATAGTGCATGTTTGTCGGTCATTTTATCTCACGAAGTTATCTTTGCATTGAGAACACATTGTAGACAATATAGAGATTTCTTGCGGAAACACATTTCGGGAATGTATGTGAAGAACTTTGCATGTTTTAGTATGTAAATAATAAACCACAAACCCACACTTTCCGTGTTTTTAGTATTTAAACGCCCTATATTGTGCATCTTTATTGTTTTCTTTATCTTTGCCTACATATCGATAAATCTTCCAGCTTTAATGACGATTATGATCACTTGGTGAGTTCTTATCGGCGGCGTGTGGTACAACGTTCCACAACGATAAAGTAATAGTTTCAATAGACCAGAATTTTCCACAAAAATAATAAAAACGAATCAGCTACTTGTTCCAATCTACAAGATCGATTCATACCTTCTACCGAAACTGTGGGCTCACTGTTCCTAGCGGTGGTATATGTGTCCCGTGAAACCTTCCGTGAGTTTGGTACCGTTATCCCCACTGACAATCGCCACTGGCGAGGACAACGGAAATTGTAGATAAAATTATATCCGTTGTCTCCACGGATGTCAGTGGGAACAACGGGAATTGATTTTATGTTTGAATTGTCACCGTCCGCGCTATAGCTACTACGAAATGCCCTAGCGGTGGGCGGTGCAAACCTGATGGAGCGCAGCGCGTTTTTCACTGACAAATAATAATTAACTTTGCTGGCGTTGCAATAATATCCGAAATAAATAAACACACTTAATTGTCTTCGAGAGCATCAAAGCGTACAGAGACGAAAAGGTAGCGCGCAGAAACGCGTCTACGCGATCATGCGCGAGCAGGTGCGCGCTAGTCTTCCCCTTTCCTCCTCTGCTAGTACAGCAATCATAATTAGGTCTTGATGCACCATTTTCTTATTAAAATACTACACGTTTAAACTCTGAGAATTGAATAACGAATGTCAAGAGTCAGACCAGCCAGAGGCGTATGCATGACCGCGGGCTCGCGCATCCTCGAACGCGCTCACGCATTCTCGTGTGAGCTCGCGCAATACGCGACCTATTTAGAAATAGGTCTAAATACGCGCAATACACGCAATATTTAGAAACCTGCGTGAGCATGCTCTACGCTGCGCTTCGTCAGGTTTGCGCCGCCCCTAAGTAAGGTCAGAATAAAAAAAAATTGGCTTAGTTGTAATTGTAGTATATAGTATCTGACATTATTGGGGTATTTTGCAGGGATGAGTGATTTTTTCATTTCATTAATGATTTCAATCAAAGTCAAGGAGGAGGCAAAATTCACCGGATTACAATAAAAAAAGATACAAATGTGATTTAAATTAAAAATAATTATTTATTTTACGTTAATCAACCCAGTGGGTATGTATAATAGTTTTGGGACAGAACAATGTCAATTATGTATCAGCCTAGTATTTAAATAATCAACAGTCTTCGTTCTCTTGAGACTGTTGGCATTTTCTTAGAATTACAAAACTGAAAATAACTAACATCAATAGAACATGTCACTAATTCTTAGTGTTTAAAAAGGAACAATAATTTCCCAGCGATCTTTGCGTGAATCAGCAGACTGAACCTTGTACATAACAGTTTTGTTACCAAATAATATATCTTACCTAATTAAATAATAATCAACATACAACCTCGTATCTATTGAATAATTAACAGGATTATAAATTTATTATAAGTGTTATAAAATGTAAATGTGTTTGGTGTGGTGACTCAGGCGGCCGCCGCGGCAGTGGCAGCATCGCCGCTGCTCAAGTCTCCGCTGACGCCCGCGGCCGCGGCCGCCGCCGCCAACTACAACGCGGCTGCGCGCGCTGCCGCCGCCGCCGCTGTCAGCGCCGCGCCCGCGCCCTCCGCGCTCACACCGCTCGCCGCCACGTTAGTGCACTACACTCATTATTAACATCATTATTACTCGTTATTAACAGCCACCAATGACAGTTGCTTCACATTGTGTACCGGGAAGCAAAAAATACTAAATGGGCAGTAAATCATAAAAACAAAAGTTATACATCGTTTCACGTAAAAAGAACTAGCGGTCAACCTGCGCAGTAAGCGATTTATCGATCTATTTTGTGGTACGAGGTGAGACGCGACAGGAGGAGACGCGACGGCACATGTCAGTGCCGTCGGCGCTATTGATTCATCAGCCGACCTTTGCCCCCTGCGTTCAGTCGACGC
The DNA here is from genome assembly GCA_943735995.1 of Sesia bembeciformis. Taxonomy (NCBI): domain Eukaryota; kingdom Metazoa; phylum Arthropoda; class Insecta; order Lepidoptera; family Sesiidae; genus Sesia; species Sesia bembeciformis. The sequence continues at coordinate 10,771,056 of OX031028.1, forward strand.
TTCGTTCGCTCCCAAAGTACAGTCACGCACAAAGTTTTTGTTAATTACGAATATTGCAAGATGGTTTTGCATAGAAAAGAAAGAAAAATGGTTTACAACGTATATTGTTTTATGAAAAGAGAGGCTGATAATAGCGATGTAATTAATTTAAAACGCTGTATGGAGCGGACCGCAGCGGCAGCGCATACTTTTGAGGCCACTATGAGACGAATTGTAAAAGATGCAAGACAATCCGAATTTCTCACAGTTTTTCGAACTCCTGGTATAAAACAAGCCATTCTTTTTTTTAGCATCGAATATACTGTATGTATATTGTATATACTTTCATTCATGCAGTGTTTAATAAAAAGTAATAACTAGTGATACCAAATTCGTGTGTCTGTACAGCTAAACTTTCCACGTAATGATAATGTGGACATACCCATCCCGGGATTTTAATACCCGAGGAAAAATGAATAGAATTACGGTTTCGTGCGATAGTTTGTTGTAAATGTTATTTTTAAGAAAAAATATAATTGTTTATTTAATGGTTGGTTTAATTATTTAATGTCATTTTCTTTACTCGATAATGATAATGAATAATATTACCCGAAAAAATCAAAATGTAACCAAAATGTAGAGTAAAATAAAACAATTATTGTCACATAGCTGTTATCCCAATAACTCGCCTTTAGTATTGAAATAACTATGGACATTGAATAATTTAAGATTGACAAGTGACTGATTAATCGGAGTTACTTTCAGTTGTCAATTTTAAATTTTGTCCCGATGAACACGGCGCCGCAGTTACGTTCGCGTCAAGATCATCGGACCCAACATCAGCAAAATGAATCAAAATGACTTATTCAAATGAATGAGAACATTTATTTAAATTCTTCGCGTTTCAATGTTTACTGAAACCCGTTTTTTTTTTTTTTGGTAAAAATAAATAGATGATTTCATTCAGATGGCCATGTCCATACATACTATTTACTGCATTCCTTGGGGGAAAAAAATGAAATTTAGGTATATAGACACCCGAATTTCCTATCATTAGTAATAAGTGCAATATAATAAGCAAGGGACCAAACAATATTTCTTCTATACAGGTTTGTCGTTATAAAGTATGAATGATAAATTCAATTTATTGTTTTTTTTTTTAAATCGTTGATAGAACAATGACGGGACGCCTCAGTAGTTAGTTGAAGTTCGTGCCATTTAGCATGGCAATAGCGAGGATTCACACCTCCCTACTAATGTACTCGTGTTTACGATAGCGACACATGCTACTACCATGATACGCTGGCCATAGCTATTTCCGCTCATGACGAGGAACATTGGCAAGTGTCGCTATCGTAAATACGAGTACATTAGTACTACGGGGTGAAAGTCGAGTCAATGACTGCTATTGCCTTGCTAAATGGCACGGAGTATAGTTAACTGGATGCATTTGAAACATAGCAAGTTGCGCGCTTGTTTTCAGGTACGGCAGAGAGTACGGGGATCCGTATTTGGGGCACAGCATCGGCCCCGTTACGGGCTACGGGGTGAGTACATCACTCGTGTTATAAATAAGGCTCATTTATACGTTTTTCAATTTTTTTCGAACGGTTCGACCAAACTTCATACGATTCTTGCGTACAAATGATCACATGATGATAAAAACTATGATAACAGTGATCACATGATGATAACAGCCCCCAATATACTGGACCAGCATATCCATGACCGATATTTTCTCCTGCACGCATTCGAGAAATTATCCTTGTGTAAATGAGCCTATACTCATTCGTGACGCACCACGCTAATATTTATCCATATATTTTCCAGACTGCGGTGTACAGAAGTGGATACAATCGATTCACGCCGTACTAGATGCCTGGAGCAGAGTGGTTGATTAACTCGAATGAGAAGTACCTTCATTTCCTTTACCCTAAACATGACACTGGACTCTCTTTGTAAAGGTACAAATGTTAACACACAATTGAAGAAGTCGCAACAGTGCTGCCGACGACTGTGATGCAGCTCTGTCGACGCATTTTTACTTTAAAATTATTAATCGAATGGTTTGATGGAGCGCGCCCGCGGCCGCCTCCCAAACTTATAAATACCAAAGTCATTACTAAAATTTCTAACGGGAATAGTTTACTAAGTTATACCGTAATGAATGTAAATTGTTTGTGTAATGCGCATATACAGGTGCGAGCAGCTAAACTAAATGCATATTCGCTCTATGTATTTGGATTTTTGTAAGAATTACTATTTTACTATTTAAACACACGAACGAGTGTGCATACCTACAATTTGATATACGATAGGTATCGTTTAGTGTAGATGTTACATCTAATGACAATAGAAGAACATATTTCACATAACGGTATTTTAGTGAGCTTTGCACTTGCATATCATAGAGATTGTAAATATTATGTCCCAAGACACATTTTACTGATTTATTGTAACATACGTAACTACTCATTAAGTTTCAATAAATCTATGCTTGTTACAACCTATCGAACCTACGTTTACATACTAATTACATATTTATCTACTATCTAACTGGGATCATTTGCGTAGGTAACTAGGTTGATACACTTGCTACAAACTCCGTTCGAATAATGTGAACACGTGTATAAATCAAGCGGTCCATAATCATCAGTTATAATCACGGCACTGCCTTCCAATTTAATGAAATTCTTGAAAATTAATTTTGACTTGCTACTATATTTATATTTACCAGAGGGCGACACTGCCACGTAGGGGCTTCGTTTTTGTTATGATATTTGTACACTACGTGTGAGAAAATAACATTTCAATTTCCTTAAACTAAAATATTTTGTCTAATAAATAATGTATTTTTTGTAGCATTTTTAAAAAAAATTATTACATATTTTGAACAAGGCTTATTTGCGTTCTTCTTACTGTAAATGTTTCTTTTCGCAATTTCCAAATCTAATATATAACCGTAGAAAGAGAGTGTAAATGTGCATAATTTGACAGATACCTTCTACCTCACGCTCCAGTAGCGCCCTCTAGTTAGCCCTCAAAATTACATTTTCGTAAATTGAGTCAGTCTTACGATTGTTGGCCAGAACATATATTGGCTGGCCAGTGCACGAATTATTCCAAATGAGTATCACCGTTTATGTGGTGCAGCATTGACGTTTTTTTACAATCTTTATGTTGTCTTGCTTCGCGGTGTAATTGTGTAAAACAATAGTTTTACTCCAATACGAACAAAATATTTAAAATGTTAGGGGTGCATAATGTACATAATGCGTGTTAGGTCTGGAACAAGCAAAATGGTGCGAATTTAAAAAGCGGTGCCATGTGTCTGGTTGTTATTTTACATTAATACTTCTGCAATAGTTACCTCACACCTTTTGAACTATTTTTTCTATTTAGTTAGTTGTTAGTGTGCGGCTGAGAAGCTAAGAATGCCACGGTGTGAGAACCCCTGCGTACGCAACGTACCCATTTGGGTTTACGGAACGCCAAAGTCCAACACGTGTTCCCAAAATAATCGTTTATTTTAGTAATTTAGCTGTGTACAGTTAGTTGGCTTCTCGTCGATAACGTAGACATTTAGCTGTTAGCGGTGTAGCGAGCCCGCTATTGTATTCGTGGCGATCGCTAGCGAATATTATATAATGTTTTACTGAGAAGTAGGTGTAACGCTTTAGATGTAGAATGTAAGAAAAGAAGGGAACTCCGTCGAGTTCTTACATATCATTAAGATTTCTCCTTGTAAATTATTATGTTTTATATAATCGTTCTGGACAGTTTGTAACATTTACAGTGCTACGTCAGTGTGTTTAGCTGCTGTACAGTTTGATTTGTGTAACACGCGTGCGGGTCCAACCCTATTAGACGTCGTCGACTTAGATTTAACGTTCTCATTACAAGTATAAAGTATTTTAACGTCTATTAATTCGCTCAACGTTTATACCAAAGCACAAAAACCCATCGATTCATACGTAGTCGAGCAATCCATCTCAATAACTCCCCTCCATAGATTTAGTAGTCTTTCAGCTAGAAAAACTAACAAAATCTGTGAGTGACGCACACCTACGTGACTCAAAACGAGATTCGTCTTAACGTCTCCCACCAGAGACGATATCTGGCTTGTCGTCACTTGTCTCTTGATAGAGAACGTTAGGAGTTGCGTTGTTTACATATCTGATTGCCGTCTAGAGTAAATTTTAACTTTTTTCGATAAGGTGATTATAGATCTGAATTAAATTGTTTACTTATGTGTGATTGTTGATTGTCACTTTTTGACACTGTTGTAAATCGGTAGACAAGTAATGCTTAATACGTAAAGCCTTTAGTGAAATTAATGAGAATCATTTAATTAGAGTAAACCATGACCGAGAAATAGAATCACAATCGTTTCTGTTGTTCATTTTTGCGCGTTAAGTTGATACGTAACAATTACTGAACGGGATCAGTCGAAGTTGCGCAGGTAGTGTCACGCTAACATATCACACAGAATGTTTCGTGTCTGTCTGTATGAGGGGCATAAGCGCGGTGCCGTCTGCAATGAAAGCTTTAATATTATACAAAATTAACGTGTAAGGCGTGAATCGTGCGCCGCCCGGAGCGCCACTGCCCGCCAATCCCATGACATGTTTATATACTACATGCTACTTTCGTCTTACAGAATCTAGTCTTTTTGCGCACAATTTATGTATTAGTGAAAGGTGCTTCGTTTATGATAGTTTTGAAATAACTTCATGACGTCTGGGCGTACGTCTCACCCTCATCTATGGGGCGTATTCGTTATTTGTGTCATATTTTTATGATTGCTGGTCTGTAATTATCTCACTCACCTTAAAGTGCCACTGGCTTCATACAAGTTCTATTATAACTATTAGTTTATTAATATCGTAGTGTGTCTGTAGGTGCATTGCCGTAGTCATGTTGCAGCTTCGAACAATGTTTTGTGCTTTACTGCTGAATACTCATGCGTGAATACGTAAGTTTAAGATACGTTTAGTTTTGTAGGATGTAACTATTCTAAGTTTATAATGCAAGTCTTTATATTTAAGTACATATAAAGTACATGTGATTTATTTTAATGATTTTTATGATTATTATTTTTAACATTTTGTCTACAAGAATGTCCTGTGTCACAAACAGTTGATTTTTACAACTTTTTATACCATATGTAATCCGGCAAACTTTTGTATGATTTATTGGTCGGTCGTTGAGATCGGTCGCAGAGTTTTCTATTCTATTCTATACGAGGATACTCTGCAGCGATCGATCTTAGCCGACCAACTTGTTATTATTATTATTTTTTAATTGTTTTTATTTTTAATGAATTATATACCTAGCAAAAAAATCATAAGCGATATGAATTACTTTGATTTTATTAGAAATTTCGTAATATAAGCCAAATTATATTGTTACATGGAGAAAATCAGAATTTAAATTACATATCTGACAAAATGGTTAGTGTGCTACAATAAGATTTTCAAAAACATCAAGAACAATGTATTGTAATTATAAATAATCATTAAGTTAAGAATAATATGTATTTTGTATCGCAGTTTGGTTTTTATAAAAAGTTAAATTTTCATACTATTCTCGTTTCTTTATGCTGTGCACAAATTATATGATCAAAGGCTTCGTTTCTACGATATTAGATCTACTACGAATTGTTATATTGTGCATAATAAATAATCATATCAGTAGTGTTGTCGGCGAGCGCCGCGGCCGGGACGCCGCGGTCGGGACGCCGCGGTCGGGACGCCGCCGCCGCTGTACATAGTGTTATCGCGGAGCCGCCGCCGCATGTTGTGCGGATTATCCATTCGTACCCTCGGGTTTATATTGTTAACGTAGCCAGAGTTGATAAGTATCACTTGTTCGTCAATTGCACTAGTCGACGCTGTTCAGTTAGTGTAGTATAGTACTCAGATGTGACCAGGGCTCGTACCCCTTACCTGTGTGTCCGCCTACTCACTTCATCCAGTATTAAACGGTAGTGGTGCCGCGTTCAATTTTGATTGGTAACATCGTAGTTTCAGGCATGTCTATGAATTTAATTTAGGTTTTCAATTTATCTTGGAAGGTTGGAAACATAGGTAAGACGTAGCGCGTACTGATTGTCGGTTGCATTTTTATTAATGTTGGACCGTGTGCGGATTGCGATGTCGAACAACGACTACTGGGAGTTTACGAATTAAAGTATGATTCCGAAGGCGGCGACAGCGATGACTCGCTGGACACCTCGACTACACGTAGCTCCATATGGAGTGTCGCGCGACACCTGCCGTACTCGGAAATTGGTTCGTACAAATCAATAGTAGTGTCGCCGTGCCTCGTTACAAGGTTTATTGTCGTCTGTCGCTGTAGCCGCCTTAGGAATCATGAGTTGACTTAAAGTGTGGACATCGCATGCCGCGCGACGGCGCCTGCGGCGGGCGGCCGCCGTGCGCCGCGGCGACGCACTACCGCGGGGCGCGCCCCCTCGCTCACCAACCAGTATTTGAGATACTATTACCGTGCTCAATTTCCACGTCTAAATGTTGTACGTATAATGTTAAAGTCTACATGTTTTTTAAATTAATATAGACTACAATAGATTTGTTATATAATGAATGTCTTCCGTTCGGCACGTTCAATGGATTCACGGCACATTTTTATCGTTGCACGGATATATTAGATAAACAGTTCTGTGAGTTAATTTAGCAACTTGGAGCCGAGTGCACAGCGAGCTCTTACATACGATTTGTGATAAAGTAATAATGATTAGATTTTATTTTCGTGTGGCAATTTCAAGTAGATTGCAGGGCTGATTCTCCTTTTATTATTGTAAATATACATACCTACATTTTTTCATTGTGAAATAATGAATGAAGTAAATCATTTAAGCCTTTGGCATTGTGTACTCATTTATGTTATTAATAAATTATAGTATGAATTTTATGTTTTTCTGGATTCATCCCCCACTCCTAGTACTTTAGTGATCGGGAATTCGTCTTGATTAGTGACTATTGTTATGCATGTTGGCATTTATGGGCAGATAGGTTATTTATGTAAGGCCTTATAAAACCACCCATTATAATCATTTAGCAGAAAAATGACCACAGTTACTCGTGGCATGTTAAGAAAAAGACGTTACGCATCGCATTTAAATAGAGTTTATTATAGTTAAAGATCTCTTCTCATATAATAAGTTGTCTAACGAACGCACCAACTGTTTAAGTTGTACGAATCGTACAAAATCGCTGTTTCAATACTTTTTCATTTCAAATCTCGTGGTGAGTGTTGTATCGATCGTGTCCACATGTATTACGGCCAAAGAAGTTTCGTCCTTGATAAAAAGTATGACACCAGCTAAGTCGCCTGGTCATGACAGTTTAAGTATGGAGCACCTGCATCATGCCAGGGTACATATATAGTACTGGCGATGTACTATACATTTTGTATTAGGCACTCGTACCCACCTAAAGAAATAATGAGAAGTATTGTAATACCCATAGTAAAAAACAAAAGTGATGTAGGCGACAAAACAAATTATCGCTCTATCTCCCCCCTGGCGATTATAATTGCTAAAGTGCTTGAGCGTCGCCTCGCTGCGTACACAAACCTATATTATGTACAATTTGCATTCAGAACTGGCCTATCCACCGAGAGTGCGATCTTGACGCTCCGGTGCACTGTCAGATACTATACGGATAGGAAGACCCCAGTTTATGCCGCCTCTATACCTTTCCAAGGCCTTTGATGTGGTATCTTACGAAAAGCTCTGATCTAAACTACGCGAAGCGGCCTTACCTGGTGAGCCAATAGGTATTTTCAAATAGTGGTACGCTAATTAGAAAAATAATGTAAAATGTTCACACACTTTCTGACGAGTATAAATTGCAAAGCGGGGTGAGGCAGGGGGGTCTCACGTTCTCTATGCTCTTCAACACGTAATGTTCAACATGTTGGTCGTCGAGCTCCGCAATGCCATGGTCGGATGCTCTATAGATGGTAAAATAATCAATATCAGCTACGCCGATGACATTGTGTTGCTGAGTCCAGTCCCGGATTATCCATGTAGGCAACTGCCTATGGGCCCGGCGCTGCCTAGGGGCTCCGCGGCCCTTGAGCAAAATAAGTCATAGTAGTTATCAAAAAATAAATCATTGTTATAATTTTACTCTAATCACCATTTGCAAGTATTACATAAATAGAATTCATTACATTACTTATAAATAGTTTTGTTTTAATAAAACATACATTCATTAGTGCCGAGATATTAAAATTTGGTGTTGGTATAAGGTTTAAACCTACCTAGAGACCTACCTACCTAAGGGGAGAGGAGCCCCGAGACTCGCATTACCTAGGATAACTATTAACATGGGTTAATCCGGCCCTGGCTGAGTCCATCGATCACCAAGCTCAATTAGAAGGCTATTATGAGTGTGTGAGGTATATACCAAGTCACATGGACTTTATATAATGTTAGAAAAAGTGAACTGCTGGCGTTTCGGGCGAGGCATAAGCTCGAGCTTTTCGTGCCGTCTGTAACAGTAGACGGTCAAGTGTTGAACAGGGTGTCGCAGTTCAAACACCTGGAACATATCCTCACCGAGGACCTCACTGATGACACTGACATAGAGAGGGAACGCAGGACATTGGCGTTCAGATGTAACCTGCGAGGTTTGCACGTTGTACTGAAGAATTTAAAATAACGTTTATAGCGGTTTGCCAATCGCTTTACACGTGCAACCTGTGAGTTATACGCAGAAATCGTTCAATGCCCTGCGTGTCCAGTATAATAATGGTTTCAGGGTGATGTTGAGGTTGCCGCGTTTCTGTAGCGCATCAAGTATGTTTGCTGAGGCTTGCACGGAATCCTTCCATGCAATTGTCCGTAAAAAAATCACCTCCCTGATGCGCCGCGTGCGGGCCAGCACCAACGGCATGTTAAGCACCTTAGCGGATAAGTTGGACTGTCGCATATTGAGGCATTGGGTTGGAGTACATATACGCTAACTCAGTCTAACTATGGGACTGAAATTATTTTAAAATTATTTTGTACTTATACAAAGTTGTCTATGCACATTGATCTGAATTAAATTATTATTACTACTCGCCTCTAAATGACGCAGAGCTATTAATGTTATGAATAGTAGTGATTCGATGATAGTGATATTATTTGCGTCAATTAGATTACAGTACTTTTTGATAATAAATACTAATCATTCTTAAGTACGAATTTAATTAAACAATTGTATCGGGGAGATTATGTGACGAGGCCGATAAGGGCTGCGTGCGCGCTGAGAGCCGCGCGCGCAGTGTTGCCCGCGCCGCGAAGCGAGTACATACTGATAGTAACGCTAGCGCAGGCGTCACAGTTTGCCACTAATATGTGCTTATATTTTTATGTGTAAAAGTTAAACAATAATAAAGATGGTGCTTTGTCCACCGTTCCGGTGTTGGCAGCGGCGCAGTTTTAAATTAGCAACACCTGTAAAACCAGCTGCCACTACAAATAATGCACCAACAGAGCGACGTGACACGTTCTACGTAAGTAAGCAGTTGCCACTGAACCTAATAGGCGTTTAAGATTGAAACGGCGATATGCAATAATATGCATTTTTTCTGATGAGGATGATAAAATGAAATTGTAACTCATGATTGTGTGATTTCTTCTCTGCTATATTCTTTTCTCTCCGTATAGATGGTAATAATGGCAAGAGTTGCAGTTTGCGTGAAGTACCTATTACAATTCACGTGCACCACGCCCACGCAGGGTACAAAAAGACATCACAGAACACTACAAAAATTAAAAATATTCTCAATTCTCGATCAGACAACCTCTGGACACTGCAAATTCTCTGGACTCACGACAAAGAAACCTAATGGCCGTTAAATGTCTTATTTTTATTATCACTATTAACATTATAGACTATATTTTTTCGTAAAACTTGCATTATATTTATTTTATGTAGTCCTTATCTTAATATGTGTGGGTGTAGGTGTATGAAATACTTCCTAGTGGAGGTACCTTACGTTTACCTTCATCGGGGACTCGTAACTTTCAAGCTGAAATAAGAAAATAGTAAATTAACACAAAAAATACTCATAGTGACAAAATATATCAGGCATGCTACCGCCTCCACCGCTGAATATAGGCCTATATTCAGCGGTGGAGGCGATATCATGCCTCCACGGTGTTTCGCTTTTTTTTATCCAGTCACTACCGACGACTGGCTGTCTACCTAACCGGAGAGTCGGAACGTATACACTTGTAATCAATATAGAAGAGAGGATACAAATATCTAAGCACAATAATGACAAATAAGAGTAGGTAATATGAAAAGATAGATAACTCTAGTACAATAGTATATCTCTAGTATATCTAAGTACAATTCTCTTGAGTACAATAAGAACTGCTTTGTCGGCGAGTACCTACTTATATAAGTACCTACTTAACATTTGGTATTGAAGTGCTACTCATATTCCTGTTTTTTTTCAATATCACACTAATTGTACTTATATCTCAAATATCTCAAATGTTAAAAAAAAAATTACTTCTATTTATTGATAAAATTTAAAGCGATAAGCCTTCAAAATCACTGCTTAATATGATCAAACGCAGATAATTGTTTGCCTTCCTTTGATAACTGCTATAAAATTAACACTGGCGATTAGCAATAATTATGACAGTATATAAAGAATATTACGAAGTCATAATATAGGTAGAGGTACTTGCGCACATTTAGTATTGACTAATTATTGTATGTACCCAATATTGATACTACTGGAGTATAGTTAGCACGGAAATACGCATTATTTCGGAATAATTCCCGTGTCTTGAAGTGACTTGAAACAATGTCATTGCTAGAAAGAAAGATACAACTTATAAATAGCTAAAAATTAAGTTTTCTTTTTAGAATTATACGATCATTGTTTATTAATAATTCAAACAAAACATACGTTCTTTTATAGAAAAATAATTGAAAACTCTGTGAACTTCAAAGATATTGTGCTCAAAATTACGTATTGGTTTTGGGGTCGCTGGTAAAGGATTATTCCCAACGGCCACCACTGGTGGCTGTTGGCACGGAATCATAATTTTATTCTCATCGACCGGTCGGTAGTGGTCGATGAACATATAAAATTATATTTTTGTAATATTCTCATTGGCCACCACTAATGGCCATTAGGACGGAATCATGATTTTATTTCTATCGACCGCCAGTATTTACTTTTAAAAAGAATGTCTCGGGAAGTTATTTGACACATGTTGTAGGTATCTGTTGAAGAGCAATATTGGAAGAATGACGGATTAATGGAAAACAGACGAATTTATGATATAATTAATGATACAGTGATCGGGAGGACGAAAGCAGTCAAAATTGTGCTAGCTCCAGTTCTGATTCAGACCGATCAATAATATTATATCACTATGTAACTTTAGATATTAATAGAAACAAAAATATGTTTTAATAAGGGGTTTTGCGGGTTCTTGCATCTATACAGTTTCATGAGTCGGAACCAATTTTGAAAACATTTTTTCCACTCTTCCTCGGGTATCTCTTTCACAGCCTCTTCGAACGTAGTCAGCGATGAAAACTGTTTCCCTTTAAGTTGGGATTTAATTTTGGGAAATTAAAAAAAGTCACAATGTGCCAAGTCGGGACTGTAAGGATAACGGCCTAAAATGTTTAACCGACGTTGCAACAGACCGGCGTTGCAACAGCAGTCCGCGGAGACCTGTGTTTGGACGGTTTTTACTCACTGCAGTAAAAACGTTTGACAAGCACGTGGCTACACACCATTGTGTGTTAATGCTGCTTTGGTTTCGTAAAGATACAGATATCAATATCAGGTAGCCAGTTAAAGGGAAAAAGTTGCGATTCATAATTTTCCAGCGTTTTTTGCTCTTTTCACTTTGGTAGGCGTAACAGCAAAACAGTAGATTGACGCTTAGTTTCTGGATTATACTGGTAGCTCCAAGATTCATCACCTGTGACAAAATCGCAAACCCGTCGAGACGACCCTGCTTCGAGTTTTGTTATCATTACACGTCACCATTCTACACGAACTTGTTAATGAGCATTAGTGTGGTTGTGCCCCAGCGCGATACTGTCCTCCTGACTCATAGACGCTCATGTACATACACAATCCATACAATCTGCGATCTCTCATCTCCTCGTATGTAATTGGCCTGTTTTCAGATATTAAATTTTTTCACTGTCACCACGTTTCCTAACGTAACCGCCGTTAAAGGGCTTCTGCTTCTTCCTTTATCGAGCAAACTTACAGCACGCTTACATTCATTGTACCGACGATACACAGTTGCGTCACATGTGTGCAAACGCCATTTGAAGTTTATTAAAAGAATCTCAGGTTTTCAAGAACATTTAAAATCATATAAAAACATAGCGCGGAAATGTTCCCGTGGAATATCCATTTTTTAATGAGACAATATATTGATTCAGTGATTCAGCTCATAAAAAATAATGAGGTTAGTCATAGTTTTAATTGACATCAAAACCAGCCTGTCATAGTTTCCATAAATAAAAACTTTTTGTCGCAAAACTTTCTGAGTTGCCTGGTATTTGCAATTGAGCATAATAACATTTAATTTCCGTAATTTTAATTAAGTACCACAATATAACTGAACTACGCACTAAAAAATAGATTTTACCAATCTACTATCACCTACAAAGATATGGATGTAAAGATATAAAAGACACAGTTAAAGAGACTCACTGAAATACCAAGTTATTTTACATTAGACACGTCATATTTAAAGTATACAACCAAGTAGTCATACCAAGGGCGTCGCCAGCCAATGGGCCAGGGGGTACAAGATGAGAGAGAGGATGGCAGAAATAAGAATTGTAGGTACAAATATATATATTTTTTCGAATCTCTAGAGGGGGGCAACTGACCCCCCCCCCCTGGCGACGCCCTGATACATACAATATAGTATGTGTCTAAAGTAAACTAACCTGATAAGTACCTACACACCTTTAGAGATGTGTAACTTCTTAAAGTAAAAATACTTTTACAATATACATAAGTTCTGACCACAGGACACGTTCTGATTTACGAAGGAAAGACCACAAGGTACTCCTAACAAGGAAGATTAATTTACTAATGATATCATTGTTATTATCTTATCTAGGTAAAGTAACTAAAATATCAGGTAATTTCCCGATGATGTTATTGTGCGAAAAATCCAATTTACAGATACTTCCAGAGCATCACAGTAATATTGACCCCTCTGCCCTGAAATATGCCAAAGGTAACATCGGAAATGGAAGACAATTCTCTAACGATACAGGAACTGGCCTGTCAGTAGGTATCTACCCAGTGAACAGGGTCAGTACGGACAGTGAATACAGTGATGACCGCCTGGTCACGGTGACGGAGATCGTTCAAGTAGAGTCGGAGTCAGGATCAAGGCGACGCAAGCGCGGTGTAATTGCAGATCATGTGCCAATTGACACCGCACGTCCACGTGAATCGGACTTGAAGTATAACAAATACATCAAAGACCGCAGGTATATTTATTAATTTCATAATATTGTTATTGTCTTTTATTATCGAATAGATGGCAGACGAGCGGGCGGGCCACGTGATGGATGGTACCTAAATGGTCACCGCCGTCCATTTTACTCTGTGACACAACTAAAATAAAAGTTTTAAATGATCCAATAGGTTTTATGTGTTAATAATTTATTTTTGACACAGGTAATCCATATAATATTATTGTTAATAAAATCATGTTAGTAAAATATAGTCAACAGAATATTTCATTATTATTTATATGCACATAAAATAACATTGAATTTCATTGAAATAACAGTAATAATTACATCGATATACTAAATAATTGAAATATAATTAGATTAATTACATTAAAGAAATAATAATTAAATTAACAGTCCTATCTAGTGTTTCTGGATTGGACAGTCAAATTTACCACTGATACTCGTAGTTCTCAGGATACTGTTGTCACTGGCAACGATCCTGTTCAGTAGGGAAGCGGATTTTTTGCGAATTAAGGCATTAAAACCGTCCGTGCGCGCCATCACGAACGTTGCAGAAGCACTGCAGCACCGCGCCACTCCCATCATCATCCTAGAAACATTATTATACTGTACACGCAGGACGTTGACGGCCCTAAGCGTATGTATACGCCTTAAAAAGTGCAATCTTAACGTCACTTACACGTCGCCTCTGACCGCCAACGCTCTCGGCTCCTTCTTAATGTCAGGATTCTCAGCAACGATGTGACCCAGATATTTAAAGCTACTGATGGGTGGTCAGTATGGTCTAAAAATAGTGGAAGCACATCCTTTGGTCGATTGTTACCTGACTTAAATATGAGTAGCTCATTCTTTTTGTGTTATATCTCAAGCCGTGCGTGCCTCTTTGCATGTGCGTCGCAGGTGCCGAGCAACTTTCTTAGAGAGTTGACCAACGAGCTCAGCAGCACCACGTCATCGGCATAATTAATGCTATTCACACAAACACCATCCACATAGCAGCCCCCGTGCATGGTCGGCGGCGTACTCGCATATCGCCTGGTGTTGCAGGTGTCCATGGGTGGCGGTAACACATACCATCACGTGGGACTACATGCTCGTTCGCCCACTTCACTATAAAAAAAGCTCCCGTGCATGCTGCTGAGCTCGACAATCGGACTTGTTGGATCTTTCTCTGATTATACCGACATTGGCTAACGTTTTTGGATTTGAATACGCTTACTGATTGGATTTGAAAGTGCCGAAAATATCGAAAAAAACCGTTCTCTATAGATAGTCACGTGAACTGGTGTGTCGACTTCGAGACTATTTCGAAAGAAAAGCCAATGGCGGCCCACTTACGCCGCTCAACAGCCTGTTGAGCTCGGGTCGCTGAAGACCTTGATATTGAATGCAGTCTTGTATCGAGAATTACAAAGGAAGAAATAGGCGTCAGTAGTATAGAAGACAGCAAGATATCGATGCCGAGAAAAACAATAAAGAAGAAGAGAACGGTTGTAAACATGGATAATTTTGACGTTGAAGCAATTCGTTACCTTGTTTATAGCTACTATTATCTACAAAAAGAGCATCCTACAAGAGAGAAAATTTTGATATCCCTGTGACGTTGGACTATTCGGTGGGAAAAAAACATAATTGTCAACAGTTCTGCATAATATAGGATTTCAGTTCAAAAACTGAAATAAAATAAAACTTTTAATTGAACGCGATGAAATTACCGTAGCTAGATGTACTAGATGTACTAGATGTACCTTCCTTTGAAAAATGAGCAGTATTGATAATTGGGAGAACGTGGTGTTTCTAGATGAAACTTGGTTAAATGCGAACCATTCTGTGACTCAATCCTGGACAGATGGTACGACGCAGTTTATGATGAAGATACCATTAGGAAAGGGTGGCAGGTTAATAATTATCGTACATGAAGGAACAATGAATCGATTAATTCCAAATTGTCGATAGAATCAAAAAAAATCGCCTATTATCACGAGGATATTAATGATGAAACTTTACCAGAGTGGTTTCAAAATATGCTGATCCATCAAACCATGGTTCTGCAGCCTCCCAGAACCATCAATGATTGTGATGGACAACGCATCGTATCACTCAGTCCAGGTTTATAAACCACCCGCGACAGCTAATAATAAAAAAGAAATTGCTGCAAAGGCATGATATTGAACCGGATGACAATATGTTAAAAGGATGACATTTGGTGCAGTTAAATAAACAAAGTACCTATGCCTAGATATGTTGTGGATGAAATGGCACGATCGCATGGACACCAGGTAATACGTTTACGAGTACCACCGTATCACAGTGAATACTATCCCGTAGAAATGATTTGGGCACAAATTAAAGGTAAGATGTTTCTAAAAATTCTAAATCATTATACTACTTCGTTTGCCTACATTTATGAATAAGATTATATGTTAATGCAAGCACTATATACCTAATACTATTTATTGTTCTGCGCCAGAACAGTGTGTGTGTTAATTTTCAGTCGTATTTTCCTTTAATTTTATTTAAATATATTTTTATATATTAACGTTTAGGGCGTAATTTTCACTTAGTATATAGCTACATATTTGTGGAGATTTATAAATAGCATATCTTTTTCGTGATACTGTTACTATTTTTAATCTATAGTCTCCCTTAAAAAATAAAATAAAAGTACATTTTATCTATATCGCTATTTGATATACCTACACCTCTGCATTTTTTTATAAAATACAATGAAATATTATAATATAGATATTTTTTCTTTTTAAGGTATGCTGCACGACAAAATTCAAAACCCCCATTTTCATTGAATAAAATGAAAACTATTAGTAAGGTGCAGTAAAGTTACCGGCGAGGATTAGCAGAAGGTTGTTACAAGAATAAAATAAAATAATTGAAGAAGACAGTCAAAAGTAGCACAGCACAGACGAAAGCGATACTGATTATAACGATTTTAATATTGAAATGAATTTAGCAGAACCTTTAACATCGAAATGAATAAAAATTAATGTTATATGTGTCACAGCTTTGTTTCATTTCCATAAAATCTAAGATATACCACAAATTGGAACTATAAGACAAGAATTCGAATGAATCGATTATTTTACATTTCAAATGAAGTAGTTTCACACCCCTAATAATGTCACTAAAAAACGTCATGGGATTAACAAGATCCACAGAAATTTATATCTCCGCGATAAGATCGCAGCGCTACATATGCTTATTGTCATGATAAACTAGAGAAGTCTAAAATAATTACATCAATTTTACAGATCTGAGGAACAAATAAAAAGAGCGATAATGGCGAATGATTTCCTTAAGAACTTAATGGATGACGAACGACTTTACACGGTAGTAGAAGCTATGAGCCCGCAAGAATTTCCGGCGGGAAGTCTTATCATCCGGGAGGGCGAGAGTGGCAGTCATTTGTTCGTATCTGCCTATGGACAATTTGAAGTGCTAAAGGGCGGACATGTAGTAAAGAACTTCGGACCAGGAGAAGCATTCGGCGAACTTGCCATATTGTACAAAGCTAAACGTTTTGCATCCATACGTTGTAAGTATTTATTTTAAATTCAGCACAACGAAATTAGATATCCTTTAATTTTCTCCGTTAAGACTATTAGGAAGCGCAGTGCGGGACGGCCTCTGGCCAGGCGGACCCACGACTTACAGAAATTCGCCGGTGGTGCTCGGATGAGAAGAGTCGGAGATCGTGTATGGTGACGAGTCTTGGGAGCTATATCTAGCAGTGGAGAGACATATGCTGATGGTAAGGTATAAGTACCCCTTTTATTCGTCCCCTTATCCTTAGCCACTGAGCAATGGCAAGACCCAGTGGTGTCCAGCACCTCTAATCAAGAGTCCGTATGGAAGGAGAAACAGCTGCACGGAAGGTTCTTCAAGACTCTCCACGAGTCCCACGTGGACACAAAAGCCTCCGCGTACAGGCTGTACTTCGGAGAACGGAGAGGGGTTTGCCTGTCAATACAGATGAAGACGCGGAACTATCAAAAGTACAAACTGAAGAATGGCACCGTGGACATATGTCAAGCGCGTAGCCATCCCAGAGAGTCAAACAGGCATACCACTTCCGGTTGTTCAGCTCTTTCGAACACTGAGTATTTGCATAGACTTATTACAAAAGTGACCAAAACTCTCCATCGAGAGCTCGCCCTGAAATACGGTCTTTTAGAACAGAGATTGCGTCATTACTAGTACACACCGGAGAAGGTGCTCGAAAATGACCGTATAAAGCTCTTATGAGACCGACCCATCATCACGGCCAGGACTATTCTAGCGAATAAACCCGATATCGTGTTGACGGACCGGGCAGTCTCGGTTGTTTTTCGTGGACATCACCGTCCAGCCAGACGAGGACCTCGTGAAAGCCGTAACCGACAAAAGAAGAAAGTATCTCAACTTGGCGCACGAGATCACCGACATGTGGGGCGTAATGTCGTCCGAAATCATCTCAGTCATCTTGTCCGTTGACGGAATAATCCCCACGAGCCTCGAGAATAACCCGAGGCGGTTGTGTGGCGACTCGCTTCCGGCGAAGATGCAGAAGGCGGTGTTGCTCGATACCGTGCGTATCGTCCGTCGGTTTCTCTCCCTAGGATTATAAACCGCAGCCGACTATGCTTCCGCCGAGGGTTATACCATCTCCCCCTCATTTTGGCTCACCGAGCGAGAGACAATATGGTTTAGAGCCCTATAAGTTATTATTATTATTAAGTTAGTTGAAAGACAATGCACTTACCTATCGGAATAAATATGAAACATTAATTTACACACATTTGCTTAGGTATAACTGAAGCCAAGGTATGGACGCTGGAGCGCCGCGTGTTTCAGAAAATAATGGTGCGCAGCGGTAGGCAGGAACAAGAAGACAACATGCGCTTCCTGGCCTCCGTGCCGCTTCTACAGGGCGTGCACCCCATAGAACTGGCCAAAATGGCCGATTTGCTCAAAAGGGTATGAAGTAATTAACCAATCAATTTATCCTCTGCTATCCACGGTGTAACCGAACCTTTCCCAACGCCTGAAACCTTGGACTCTGATTTTTTTATATAGAAAAAAGGCGGCAGATGAGCATACAGTCCACCTAATTGTAAGTGGATACTGTCGTCCATGGACTTCCGCGATACATGCCAACATCGGTCCAGAATGACAAACGTTGGCACGCCCCCTGATGCGCTGCCTACCTTTGCAGATTAGGGAATGGATTGGGAGAAAGGGTTGGGAAAATGGGGAGAGATAGGATGGGAATGGGCTTTGGCATATCTCACTCACTACCGAAACACGTAGGTACGTACATTGGGGTAATACGATAAAGTAGGAAATGCAGTACATTTCAAGGTAGTTTTCTGTGAGAGGATAATGTGGCCAGTCGAGTTTGCCCAGCGGCTGTGGGAATGCAGCTTGCAGTCTCCCCAGTATAATCTGTATTAATGATACAATATGTTGATGATTCTGAGTTCACTGAGATAATGATTTTTTTTCTGTTTTTAGCAAATTCGTACTCGTATATGGACGGTGTTCTGCGTTTGTGTATCCATCCACAAAAAGTCAATTTCGAAAAATGAGCGTCAGTTTTTTGAAATAATTAGGCGTAGGTACCTAGTTTTTTCTTTAATTGTCGGATACTTATAATTTTTGTACTTATTTATTCGTGGAAACGGGAAAATTATGATGCAATGTAATATTTATTTGCTAATTATTAAAAAAAAAGGGATATCAAATTTTAAATGTGTGAATATTTATTTTGTTAAAGTGTTCTAAGTACCGTAGGACATTTTAAAAATATCTTATAATTGTAGCTACCTGTGAAACATGTTCTAAGCGTCTTTTAGAACAATTTTTCAAAATGCTGTATGCATAGATAATATTTATCTACAACTTTCATAGAATTTTGGATAACATAATAACGTTTAAGATCAATTCAACAAATAGACAGAAAATTTAAAAATACGGACTTGCTTACTTGTTTTATCTGATATGCAGTATATTACCCACACACAGTATACAAATGGTAAATTACAAATCACGATTAGAGTGTTGCATTTGTAGATCAACACACATATGTAGCTCATACCATTAATGAACACAGGTAGTTCATTAATGCAAAACCGAAGTAATGGCATAGGTAGGTACTGTATTGGCATAGGTAGATACTGTAATGGCATAGGTAGGTACTGTAATGGCCAAGGTAGGTACTGTAATGGCATAGGTAGGTACTGTATTTCATATAAGTACACAATTCTTGCTATTTAAAGAATAATATATTTTTTAAATTATATAACATAGAATATCAAAATTTAATCGTTTTCAAATACGGCTACATAGACAACTAATATTCCGACTTTTTGTGGGTTTATTACATAAATGCAGAACATCGTCCATATATATCAAAACACAAAAAAAATTTTTTATTTAGAAAAATGTAACACTATTCACTATTCACACGTAACACTACTAAGTATATGTCAATTATTATTTTGTTATTTTTTTTATTTAGTTATCAAACAGAAAATACACAATATAATAATAGACACTCAAAAAACCACATAGGTTTGTCCAGAGTGAATGTGTCCATTAATGGATAGACTGTCCAAAATTATTGAATAATACTCCTATTCATGAATGCAGGAATTTTTTTTGGCGGGCACGGTGGTGGTGCGCCAAGGGAACCGGGGGGATAAATTCTACATAATCCGCGGTGGCACGGTGGTGGTAACGAAGCGCGACGGCGACGGCGAGGAGAAGCGCGTGAACACGCTGGGCCGCGGCGACTACTTTGGTGAGCAGGCGTTGCTTCACGAGGATCGCAGGCTAGCCACCGTCATCGCTCAGCCGCCCGGAGTCGAGTGCCTCACGCTTGAGAGAGAGTAAGTGTGACGCTACGTATATACAACACTGCTTATCCTTTCCGTTTAGCCATTTATATCTGCTTGTGATGATCACCGAGCGCATTGTGAATGACCAGTTGATCTGCGGTCTCGTTTTAGTTGTGAAATGCTTTATAGACCGACTTAAGTACCTTCTCCGTTCGACCTGTACATATTAGTGTATGAAAAGTACTGGACCGGATAACTGATCTTCTTGTAAAGTATTAGAGTCATTCGAGTCAAGTGTGCGCGCTTTTGGATTTGAAGTCTCACTACGCACACAATATAAGAGTTAGGAAAATGAAAGTATTATTTTCACATAGAACATTTATTGGGCTATTTATCAAAGGAGGAAAAAAACGGCAAGCATTTCCATTTTTTAAAATAACGGATTAATGAGAAGAAATCGGAATGCGTTCACTTGACCCGTATTCTGGGTAACTGTGCGCAGCCTTATGGGGCAAGTAGACGCACATGGGTAAGTCAACGCATTGCTTGACATAATTAAAATAAATCAATTATAAGGAAAACATTTATAAAATGAAGTACATTTTAACCAAAACTTAGAACTCCTCATACTCATATTACGATTAGTGGCTGCGGCTTTAGTGTTAGTCAATTATTATTAAAAAAACACAACAGAAGAGGAGACACTGTGTTGGTGGATTAAAGAGGTGAATCGTTGAGACAGTATGAGTATGGAAACAGACTTTTGTCCGACTTGATTTTTGAAGGTGTTGATGAAACATTGAAGAATTTTAATATCTTTCTCTGCTATAGGAATCGCATAAAGACGTCATCTTGTACTTTACATCGCAAACATATTCATTTTTGTAACGATTTCTATCCATGTGTTCTTTTTAAAGACTTGTTATGAAAATCTTATGTACTTTTCTGATCCCACAACACTTTATGTCTTTTGTATGACTACTTAAATAACTTCAATCCACTTTTCTTTATCCATTTTACCGCAACACGAGCCAAATGCGAGCAGAAATTGGCTCGGGTTGGGGCAACGTCCCCATTGGAGCATTCAACCATTGAGGCGGCTGCAGCGCCTCAACGCGAGACTGTTCTAGTGGAAGCCACGCTTAAGACAAGATTCGCTAATATTCAAAATATCAAAGATTTTGCAGCATTTTTTTCAATTAGTGTTTTAGTTTTAGCGATTTGTTGTTTGGGAACTAGTGGAAGTTCGCGTTTTTTCTGGTATATTTTCGCACGGAAACATAAAAGTAAACCAAGTTGTAAATAACGTAGTCACCGTAAATATCAACTGAGCATACAGAGCATACACGCACACGCACACGCACACTTACCCGCGCACACTTTCCCTGGCGAGCTAAATCACAAATGAATGCTCACAAACCCACAGATAATGAGTATAACCTTAAACTGTTTTCTTAATATGACGCTTATATACCTATGTTCTAAATTCATAAAAAACTAGACTCACCGTTATTGGGTCAAAAACTGAAATGTGACACTGTTTGCTGTGACGCAAAAAACTACGATTGAAGCCTGCAAATTTAGTTTTTGAAGTGACATGTCTAAACTGACTCACCACTCAGACGCCCCTGATCGTCCCAAACAAACTGCCTACCCGCCTCATCCCGCTGCGGAGATATAGGCGATGCGCACACGCATCCACTGCGCTCAGGCCTCAGTTACCCCGAATGACTCTATTTGTACTGTAAGGGAGGTTTTTTAACATTCTTCAAGGTATATTCTTGGCGGTAGTGCGAAAATATAAACGTAAATATATAATATAATATATAATAAATAACGTATAAAACGTAAATATAAAAAACACTTCAAGAAGTCGCAATACGAGTGTATAATCAATGCCTTTGTGTATCTGTTTAAAAGTCGAATTATTCAAATATATTATGATCAAAACAGTAACAAAATATTTTAAGCATATTCATAGATAAACATTTTTATCTTTTGATTGATATCAGCCTATAACGATGCCATTGTACTCACTGATGTTTTCTTGCATATAAATATTGATTTTTCTTTTTATTTTACCAGTCCCTTCACCGAATTGCTCGGCAATATAACTGAACTGAAAAATAAGCGACACGCTATCCCTAGACCATCAGCACCGACAGGCACAACAGATATAAAAAGTGGTAAGTATAATAATATTTTTTATATTAAGCTAAAATACTTCGCGATCTGATTATTCAAACACGAAATTACTGGTTAAAGACCCTCTATGTAGTTACCCTATATATTTGACACCACACAACTGCGTCGTATAGATCGTCTGTTTACTTTGATTGGACACGGATTTTAATAAAAAGTCATTTAAATGAAACTAAGCACTTACAAAAATCAGTTTTTTCTTGATCTAGAACTCTATCAGTATGATTTGCAAGTAAATGCTTTATAATTGCACTAGCGAACCGCCCTCGCTTCGCTTCGGTTTCGTTAAAACAATATTAAACTATACGTATAAACCTTCCTCTTGAATCACTCTATCTATTGATAAAAACCGCATTAAAATCCGTTGCGTAGTTTAAAAGATCTAAGCGTACATACAGAGGGACAGACGGCGGGAAGCGACTTTGTTTTATACTATGTAAAGATAAACACTTGATGATGTAAAACCGCAAGACGATAACCACTATTTTATTTTATTTATTTGCTTTTATTCATTCACTAAGTTATTTATTTACATTAAGGATAATAACTTCAACAATAAACGTAAATTAATTTTCTGTTTCCAGAATATCAGTACGTAGAACTGAAAGATTTGGAGATCGTGGGTACGATGGGTGTAGGCGGGTTTGGCCGTGTGGAGCTCGCACGGTACAAACGGGACGCCTCGCTAACTTTTGCCTTGAAATGCCTCAAAAAAGTTGACATGGTGCAGCAGCAGCAACAGGAACACGCATACAATGAAAAAGACATCATGATAAGTTGTGATAACGACTTTGTATGCCGGTGAGTAATGACTACTAACTATCGTATATCGGGTGTTTCAAGCCGATTCCATTATTTCTTGAGATTCTCTTCCCATTAAATTATCAAGGAAGAAACTTTTATTATTGTTCACAGATTGTATCGTACATTCAAAGACAACAAGTATATTTACTTCTTGATGGAGCCTATCCTGGGCGGTGACGTGTGGACGATTCTTCAGAAGCAGCATCATTTTCCGGAGAACACCGCTCGGTTCATGGCGGCCTGCGTGGTCGAAGCCTTCCAGTACCTGCACTCTAAGAGCATAGTCTACCGAGACCTTAAGCCAGAGAACTTAATGTTAGATAAAAATGGCTACGTTAAACTGGTTAGTTAACCATATTAACTGTTCTTGCCAATTCGCTCAATTTTCATGGCTAATACTCAATGTCACCGTTTCAGGTTGATTTCGGATTTGCTAAGCGGCTTGCACCAAACAGCAAAACTTGGACATTTGCCGGTACACCGGAGTACGTTGCACCGGAGATAGTGTTAAATAAGGTACACTCAGCTCACTTGATTCCTGTTTCTTGAAAATTTTATTTTGATTTTTTTCTTTTAAAATTCACGTATACTTTTCGATATTTGAGTTATACGAGTACTGTAACGTATCAATTTTTCTTTACTTACTATCTCAATTTTGGTATTATTTTGTAATTAAAACTAGGGTCACGACCGCGCAGTCGACTGCTGGGCACTTGGCGTACTCATCCACGAGTTGCTAGTGGGCAAACCCCCATTCCGTGCAGCCGGCGGTAACCACATGAAGACCTACACATTGATCCTACGCGGCATCGACGCTATCCCCATACACCCGCGCCTCTCCAAATCTGCCTACCTGCTCATTAAGAAACTCTGCCGGCCCGTGCCTGCCGAACGGCTTGGTTACCTCAAGAATGGGATGTTGGATATTAAAAATCACAAGTACGTTTACTTTCATAGATAAAATTTACTGACCAAAATAAATCAAAATCATTTGAAGCAAAGATTATTAAATTCAATATGATCTGCCTTTAACTACAATGATCAGAATTCAGAAAAGAGTTCAGAGAAGTGAAAACTTATTTTTTTATATAGAATAGCAGACGAGCGGCAGGGCCACGTGATAGTAAGTAGTCACCGCCGCCCATGGACACCTGCAATAGCAGGGGGCTTGCGGTGCGCGCCGACCTTGCAGAATTCTGTTTATAATAATATGATGTGTTTGTTTAGATGGTTCCTTGGCTTCGAGTGGGAGGGTCTGCGCGAAAGAAAGTTGAAAGCTCCGCTGGTACTGCCTATCGCGAACGATCTCGACCTCTCCAACTTCGAGGATTATCCCAAAGACAAATTGCCGCCCGATGAGACCTCTGGATGGGACACGAATTTCTAAATATCTATTATCTACCAGTAGAAGAAACAATATGGATACAATTTTCTATTCATTGTTATATATTGTACATATATGTACTTACTGCAAGTTGCATAATAATATAATGTATATATTGTAGATTAGAACATTAATCTTTAATTTATTCCTAAATTGGTTATTTTATTACATTTACATAATCACAGTACAGGCAGTCCTCGTCTTACGTCATTTCGTTTAAGTCAGACAACCTTTTAATGCCATTCCTCATATGCAAATATGCAACAAATTGTACGAAAATCATTAGGTGGAGCATACAAGTTTGCGGCGCGCAGAGTTCGAGAGCAATGATAATGGGTGTGGATATAATGAACATGCAAGCAATTTATCGGGGATTGAAATTTATAGATATGACCTTATTGAATTCACATTCACAGCTTCATATTCTTAAAAGTGATCTAATGAGGATTTAGTTGAGTTAGAGGAACATCGCAATCGGGTTCTTCAGGCATTCCAATGTAAACAATTGACTTCAAAGAAATAGCTGCAATGCGCTGCTGTTTTTGTCAGTAACATATGGATATATTCAAGAAGACTCCGAGATTATATCATCCATAAGATAGGTCTCCATGATGACTTCTGCCCCTCCTTGTACTACTGTATGGATTTGGAGTATTTAGAGTATTGCATTTACAACTTCGAATTTACGAGTGAGTATGTTAAGCGCCCTTTTAGAAAATACATAAAATAAAAATACCACAGCCGAATTTAGTATTCATTACTATTATGTATTTATTCAACCATCTTTCCTCGTCTTATTTCTCGCTCATCTTTCCATATTCTCTTTTTGTATACAACCATTATTCTAAACAATGAATTCCAATTAGACTGTGATATGTAGATAAATGAACTGATTACAGTTTCTCTTTCTCATATTTAGGTAACTTATAATTATAACAATAGAATTAATATACAACAAATTGGTATTTAGGTGTACCTACTATATAGGTACCTAATTATAATGTTAAACTACTTAGGTATATTTTCTAACAGCAAGACTGTGATGCACAATTATAATTCACTACTAGATTACAAGAAGTAGGTACTATAGTCGGAATTATAATTCGATTCCACATTTGACATTAGCTACTGTCATTTTGTAAAATAATGATACCACATATAATAGTGTAGTGATGAACACAAAAATCGATAAACAATCGCGATTTATGTTTATGTAATCATAATATTGGTGTGCCAATTAAAGACTAAATTATTGATTTTTATTTAAATAAATACATAATTATTCATAACAATTATTTATTAATTAGTAACCGCTGCTTTATTTTATAAAAAGTTAATATTTTTGTTTTTTTTTATATTAAAAACAAAACTTATAATAAAAGAGCCTAGATAGTTTTCTGTATTGGCAACCCGTGCGCGCTCGTGCAGCTATCGCCATTTTGTTTATCTTGTCATTCGGCTTCATTCTCCTAGTCTGACTGCACGAATATCTCGTTTCATTGCGAATCGATATTTTGTTATTTTGTTGGGTTTTTGTTAAAGTTTTGTTACGTTGTGTTTGTTGTTACGTTTATAGTTTTTTGTGAACTTTGAGTGAATCTATTTGTTTTGGTTTTCCATCAAAATGGATCCTCCGCCAAGTACATCACAAAAAGACGTGGATGTTTTCTTGTCTCCAAGAAAAAAACGTCCACGAAAAGCTTTCACTGTTACTGAAAAATTGAATATTGAATAAATAGTAATATTGAATGTTCATGTACTATATATAATTTAAGGTCATTCTGTAAAAAAAACTTGGATGGACAAGCAAGTCACATAATCTCGGCAAGCGTTTTTGGAGGGACTGACCACTGGATTAAAAAACCCATCTGGAAAAGGCAAACGTCTCATAATTAGCCATATAGGTAGTGAAGAAGGCTTCCTGGAAGAGGGGCTCATGATTTTTGAAGCAAAGAAAAATTGTGAAGATTACCATGATGAGATGAATGCAGTTTGTTTTGAGGAGTGGTTCGCTGGAGTCTTACCAAAATTAAGACCAAACTCAATTGTGGTGATGGATAATGCACCTTACCACTCCCGAAAATTGGAAACGGCACCAAAAATGAGCTGGAAAAAAGCTGCCATTCAAGACTGGCTTTTAAATAAAAATATTCATTACGAACCAGATATGGT
Source organism: Sesia bembeciformis (assembly GCA_943735995.1). NCBI lineage: Eukaryota > Metazoa > Arthropoda > Insecta > Lepidoptera > Sesiidae > Sesia > Sesia bembeciformis. The sequence continues at coordinate 10,797,941 of OX031028.1, forward strand.
TAAAGCTACGCTTTTAGAACTGATTCCACATAACGAGTCTTTTAATAAGTACGCTGTAGACGAAATGGCAGCACAACATGGGATCACGGTTTTAAGACTGCCCCCTTACCATTGCGAGCTGAACCCTATCGAATTGATATGGGCTCAGGTAAAGGGGCATGTAGCTCAAAATAATAAAACCTTCAAATTGACAGACGTGAGAAATTTATTTGAGGAAGGCATTCAAAAAATTACGGCCACCGAATGGTCTAAATGCGTATCCCATGTTGTCAAAGAAGAGGAAAAAATGAGTAGGCTAGATATGTTAATTGACAATATCACAGACACATTTATAATAAATGTTACAGAAAGTGACAGCGATAGCGATAGCGATGACGGCGACGATTTATAAAATAAAATATTACCATAATACATCTATTTGTTTTATTTCTCATGTTCCTTCATGATCACATTTATTTATTTATTTCACACACAATTATTAAAGAAAACTCTCAGATCCGTAATAAAATTAATCGTCATAACTAAATTATCCGTTCACAAATATTTAATTTCCTGATATACTTAGTTTACGAGAATAAAATTATAAACGAGAAGAATCGATCCGGAAATATTCCATTTCCGTATCGAATAATTTCGCAACGTTACTATTTAGTACTTGTCATAACGTTGCAACACTGAAATTGTCAAATCTGGAATCGAATTAAAATTCCGACTATAACAACCGTTTAAGAATTTAAATACTAATTAGGGATTTGACAATTTAAGTCACTATCGTCGCCTTCCATTTTTTCCCGTCACTCTTCTGACATTCTGTTAACGCTAAATCCGGCTGTCACTTGCAAGTAGCGCCATCTGGCCGCGAATGTTGAAACCGTTTCTTAACAAGCACATTTTAAAATTCGAATTTAAATTACTTGTTGCTTTTTAGCAAGAAAATTAAGAGAAGCTTATGTCTGCAAACACTTTACTTTATTGCGGTTTCTTCTACCGTATAGTAGTTTCCTGGTTCATATTAGTTGAAACATCTAACTAAACACATCTTTAAATACTTATAATAAAACTGTAGAACCAGCGTGTCTGTACATTGAATATATTTACCAAAAACTGATTGGAGGCGATGAAGGAGGAGTATCAGAATACAAAAAGACGATTTGAAATTTTTTGCCTGTCTGTTTGTTTGTCTGTTCGAACACGCTAATCTCCAAAATGGATTTTCATGGGGTTTCCACAGGTTAATTAAGCTTAGCTTGGCGCTTCGAATAGGCTTTGTTTCATCGAAATTGGCTGACGAGAAGAAAAGATGCTGCATACAAAGCTTTCTAAATCAAACTAAAATTCCACGCGTACGAAGACGCGGGCACAGCTACATATTATGAGAGGTCGTAACTTCAAATTTCAAGATATATATATATAAGTATATATAACTAAGGATCTACTTTGTTCATTATCTTTAAATGATCACTTAGCCAAGCGGCGAACGAAGACGAGAAGAAATTTGCATGCTCGAGAACTGGGAACAAATATTGATATATATATGTATGCTTGTACACTACACGTACAAGCAACGTACAATACCTACACTACGTGTATATTATATGCCAGTCAGCGAGGGTTTTCACTAAAAACGCGTTTTTCCTAGTAAAAACTAGTTTTGACTGAACACCTTCGTTACAACTAGTTTTTCCTAGTAAAAACTAGAATTTACTGACAAACAAATTAGAATGTTAGTTAAAACTAGTTTAAACTGGAAAAAACTAGGTCTCACATTCTCTTGTTCTGGAGTAAAAGTTGCTTTTTCTCCAGAACAAAAGAATATCGCGCATGATTATTGTCAACATTGTTTTGTAATCGAAAAATAATATTGAAATTTGAATGTGAATATAGAAAAAACACACATGCATAAATAAATTATAACTTACCTTGTAATTGAAATCCATCAAAAATTATAACGAAAGCGCGGCAAACATTTACACTTACACCTACCTGACGTGGTTGTCCGCAATGCACGGATCGCTGGTGCAGGGAGATTATTGCCTTCTAGACTATGACATTTCGCAGTCAGATGTCCTGTAACGTTATTAGTTTTTGGATACGAGTGGGCACGGTAGTATCAACCGCGCGCAATTATCCAACTCTCCCCTAAATCTGTAATAAGCGCGTGGCCTCTTGGTGGTTCGTCGTTATTTCAAAGGCAGGAGGACTCACAGTTTAGGCTTCATTCGTTACAATTGCTATTTGAAATAATAATTCTATTCAAAAGCATGTCCACGATGTCAATAGTGTCAAATTTATTTTATTTATACAATAATTAATTATATTCATCATTTGATCGTCGTCGTGTCAGGTGAGCGTCATCTTCACCATCATGCTCGCTACTCCGTGTTTGTTTGTTACATGTATTGTACCTATATGTATATGTTACCTAGGTTTAGAAAATTAAAAGAATGGAAACATCACCACTTTGCTTGGTGATGATTATGCTTATGTATGTGAGCTTAGAATATTACGTTCCATGGTGAGATGATATCACGTATGACCCGTGAACTGTACTTCCGATTACATTTCTTGCCTACAATTTCTTGGTCATGGCCGCCGGACCCGCCGCGCCGGTAGTATCTATTATATATGAAAGCGTACTAGAAAAACAACCAGTTTCAATGAACTAAATTGAAATGCGGCACGCGGGTCGTTTACTGTTTAACTGCTTACCTAACGAGCAATGCAGCGGGCGCGCGACGCCGACACGACGCGGCGACGTCTCTCAGTGCTCAGCGTTCAAGTCGACAGCTCAACTCGGGCTCGTCCAGTCGTGCCGCGTTTAACTCGTATCGCCTTTTTCCTCCGACTTTGACACTCGTTTCCTTATCGAAACGATAAAAGAAACATTAAAATGCCATTAAAACAATTTTAATATTCCACGTTAAATGAAGAAAATATGAAACCATATCCTGTAACAATGAATAAATACACTTTTCAGAAGATTCCGTTTTATTATGTGAAGTGTTGAAATACATTTTGTGCGAACATTCATTTGGAGGTGAGATTTGTTTTGATTGTGGACTTGAAACTATGTTAATGCAGTGCTATATAAAAAAACTATATTCAATAGGTTTTTAAAGATTGCAATGTAAACTCACCGACATACTGGCGACTACACTTGCATTTCCTGTGCATACTACATTTTCCTCTATGTTATAATATTTGCCTGCAACTTCACCCGCGAAATTAAGGTATTTAAGCTTCATAATACACAATTATTTTGTACCGTTGGTAGCTATTTATGTTCCCACGGTCTTTACAAAATTACACCAATTTTATGTTTCGCACTCTCTGGCTAAAAATATATGTAAATTAGTTTCCCAGTTACTATTAGGCACAATTGCAGATTTTCTTTAATTATTAATTTGTGTAAAATGGTAAATACCTAATTGTTAGTTCTAGTTTTCCAGATATTGAGACTTTCGTGGAATCTTAGAAATGTAAAAAAAAAATGTTTTAAATGTTTTGTTTTGTAAATCAGATGTTAGTGCATTATAGTTGTTCATCTATTAATGTTAGATGTTACTCTATTTAAACAGAATCTTGATAGGTACAACTAAATTTTAAGTTAACCTTAACCAAAAAGTCCATACCGGCAAACAAATCATTTATTTTGAAAAAACAATGAACGAGGGCTACACTAAAAGTTTCCGGAGTGAATAAGAAAAAATTACAATGAATAACCAAAAATAAATTTATTGTTTCTAAAAATATTCTCCGTGAGCGTCAATACACTTTATCATATGAATAAACCAATTTCCATAACATTTATTCCACTCCTCCGTGGTGAGCTCCGGAATATGCTTTTCATACTCTTCGGCGGCCTCTTCTGGCGATGAAAACCGTTGACGGCGTAATTGATTCTTAATTTCTTGTGAACAAGACGAAGACACAAGGTGCGAAGTCGGGACTGTATGGAGGATGGCTCATGAGTGCTACGTTTTTCGCCTTCAAAAACTCGTTGGTCTGTTTGGCCGTGTGAGAGCTGGCATTATCATGGTGCAAGGTTTATGCGGCGTTTACGGTTGTTTTACGGAGTTCGTCAATAACTTCAGGCAAGCAAATGGTCGTATACCAATCAGCATTCATGATACGATGATTCTCCAAAGCAACAGTAGCCACATGTCCAGCTTTTCTAAAAAAAGAAGCCGAATCTTATGGTAGGTCACATGCCTGTCTGTTTCGATCAGATGGCGCACAGTACCGATGTTTTTGTTGTGTACAGCTGTGGACGGGCGACCTTCACGAAATTCGTCACTGAGATTGACGCGACCACGCTTAAATTCTGCAAACCAGCTATAAATTGTCGTCTTGCTTGGTGCTTCATCGCCAAAAGCAGTTTGAAGCTGAGCGAGGCTCTGCTGAGCTGTCAAATTACACTTAAAATCGTACAAAATTATACAGCGAAAATTTTCACGAGTTAAATCCATCGTAATGTATACACGCAATTTTTAAAATGACGCCACAATGAAAAAGCAAAATTTGACTGTTAGATGAAACAGACTTTATTCTACAGCCAAAGATTTCCATTTTAAAATATTGTGATTACTTTTTAAATATTGTTTATGTAAATGGCCAGTTCCGGAAATTTTCAGTGTGACCTATGGATGTCCCATAAGGTTCTGCGTCAATATACGTGCAAAAATTAATTGTTAATTAATTTACATTAATATTATAATAACACATTACACGCTTCTCATAATTAATTTCTAATAATATCAATAACAATCAATTAATATGTAAATCTAAGTAAAATAATATTATACTAATAATGCCTGTAATAAAAAAGGGTTTAGACTGAAATTCAAATACAATTCAATTTCACTAAATTCAAATATGACTGAGAAACATTCGTTTCACAAACAATATTTAGTACGTAGGTAATAAAGAAGACCGCTCTGAATGATGTGAGGATCTCGTGGGCAATTCAACAATAAAAAAAATCATATTTATCCCAACGAATTCTATGTATTTTTCACTTAGTACATTTAGACATCACAACTAGTGATTCTAGTTGCGTCGTCACAAAAGCGGAAGCAACAAAATAAACACTGTACTCTTCCTGTATGTAGATACCTACAACATAGGTTGATGATTTGTATACACATAAAAGCTACGCAAATCATAATCTACACATTATCACAACCTTATTAATTACAATAAACATCCTGTGAAGATACACAATAATCACTACGTCGTATAAATTAAGTAATTAAGTAAGAAACACGTCTGTCCCTATGTTTGTGTGATAAATACGACGCAGTTTTATTTAAATAGTTTGCCAAAAAATAATATTGCCATTAATAAGTCGTTATACTTACTATTTATTTACCTACATTTCACAAAATACGGTTCCTGAGATTAGTACAAATATACATAAGACTGCTCAACTAGACCCAACTATGGAACTAAAATATATTGATATAAATATAATAATTTCAGACGTTTTCCGAAGCAGTTGGTCAATTTCAACATCTACTAAGAATGTCAACATTCACTAACAATGTAACGTGTAGTTACAACAGCATGCAATCAAGAAATCACACCACACTAAGTGAGAAAGAGGCAGAAACAATTTTTTCAACTAGTCTGAGAGCCCGGAATATAAAGGGTATTCAGAAATGGTTCACGGTGTTTTAGTTTTTCGGTAGACAAAGAAAGTACCTAGATTCCAGACAAATCAATATGTCGAGAGTTCCACGCCACACTGCAAATTAAATGTTACTACAAATATAAATTTCAAATAAGTTTTTGATTTTCAATTTAATATGTGTTGACTGTTGGGGGCGTGTCTGTTGAGGAGTTTTCAATTGGCATACGCTCAAACTATGTTAGAAACTTATTGTTAAGGCTAATGAGCAGATGGTCATTATATGAGTATTTCCATTAAAAATCATTTTCATTCATAGCATTGATACGTTACCTTAATGAGTAAAGTTTTAACAAAAGGAGCATTTATGACCTTGTCAATGAATTATCATGATAAACCGCAGTTGGACTGCTCAACATTTTTATTGTTATTCGGTCCAGCATATACCAACGTCGATATTGTTTACTATTCCTAAAATGTTAATATGACGTCATAATGAATGGACTTCTTATTATAACTACTGCACATGTCTCGATTACAATTGTGCGTGAAGGTCACATTTAGTGAATTAGCATGACAGAAGATAAAATAACTCTGTGCTACAAAATAAAGATTGAGATAATTGTTTGGCATATATGAATATATTAGTAAATACGTAGTGCATCGATGTAGAGCGCTGGATACAGCTTAAGTATGGCCACTAGCCCATGATCTTTAAATTTAATTTAAGCTACTGCCAGTTACTGGGCATCAAGAATAATACTTAGCAAAAATATTGATTTTAGAAAAACAGGTACATTCTCCACATTAATAACTATATTAAATAAGATGTAACGTGCAGTGAGGATACGGTGTGAGTACCGGGTACTGGGCGCAACATGGAGGCAATATGCGCGCACGGTGAGGTCGCGTGTGAGGTGCGCGCCCTGACTGCTGCGTTGCACTCGCTCCATCTCTACTGTGCTACGATTTCTGCTGCACTCATTTGTTGCTGTGCTCCATCATCTCAGGAATGGTATGACGATGCTTCAGCTAACGTTTGTGACATGATGCACTCTTTTATATCACTTTTTACAAAAAATAACATTTCTATTAGGTATGGTAGACGGTGGCGCGTTCAAAATTTACGCGGTGTGGCCAGCCTCGTACTGGGCGCGACTTGGTGCTGTGGTGCCGCGAGTGCTATGTTGCGACCGGGAGAAACGGTGCGGCTTGTGGCCTCTCTGATGCCACCCCTGGGTTGGTTAGCCGCTGCTGCACTACACGTCGCCCTCTGGACGCGACGCAACGCGGCACCTGTCCTATATCTCGCTGTATACTGGCTCTTAACAGCCATTTCTTCAGCAGCTATTCTATGGCAACACTTCAAGGCTGGCGCTTCTTCAAATCATATAGACTTATACATACAAATTGTTTCAACGTTACTCGCGATGCTTTTATCTATAGTGGACTGCATTTGCTTCTATGACGAGGTATGTGTTATTGGAATTATAGCCTTTGCTTTATCAATATCGAAAGCAATAACAGAAACACTTGTACCATATAGAAAGGTCACGGCACATTACAATGGGTGAGAATAATATCCGACAAGGAAGGTTTTAAATTTAATATAACTACGGTGGGTTCTGTTCTGTTGTCGATGCTACGTGAATGAGTTATGTAAATGGCAAAGTGGAACGTCAATGAATTGCTTGTTGAGAATTAATTTATGCATATCATTTTAATACATAGCGTGGAGGCATGCCGATTGTCGGTGTTTCCAATTAACAGAAACAGTGGCGCACGACATGCGTACGCGAGGGGCGCGGCGCGGGAGTGCGAGTTGGGGCACCTCCAATACCGCTTCCTGCGGTGACTGACTTAAAAATACCATTCGTAAATCACATTTTTCAATAGCCACGACGTAGGCGAAATGTCACTTATTTTGTATCACCGTTTAAGTTCTATAAAAATGTAGACATGTTTAAAAGAATTTCCATCATTAATTCATTACACTCATAAAGCGCTTCCAACTTAAACTACAACACTAAACAAAAGGGTTAGGGGATTTAGCTCTATTTAATCGCGGGCAGGCTGACTTCAACAATTAATAAAGATGACTGAGCCGACGTCAATAACACTAAGAGTTGGAATGGTTCAGCTAGCGTTTATCGAGAAATGTAATACTCAGAGTTCGTCATTTAATAAAAATCAATACTTATACATATTTGTACCCACCAAGTACCCACAATGAATACATACTCATTCACACGAGCACAAGTGAACAAGGCGTCAATATGGCGTTTTCATTTCTTGCTATATATGTACCTACGTACTATTAAGATAAACCAACCGCCGCCGAACACGTAGAAAGAGAAGTTTAGAAGTATTATTTCACCTTCACTTTCTATAGTTTCGATAGTCGCAAGAAAAAAAAATCGGACGTCTATTCCAAACCTTAATCACAGGACGCCAGACGCCGCCGGCCGCGTCGCCATGAAGTCGCTCACCAGCTTTCACGTCTGGCGCCGTTCATGCTTAACGTTCACTCTATCATCCTTACTATTTACAATAGGTGTGTCCTGCTTATACGATCTTTGTAAACTAAAAGTACACTGTCGATGAAACATTTTAGTACCGTACTTTAATAACTTAGTGATTCACGAATTCATATTTAATATAATGAACAGAATAATTCGTTTATAATAAAGCTGTTATAATAAAAGACCGTTGTTTTCAGGTGACGAAGCGATTTCAGCACCCTGAAAAAACTTCGACTGAAACACAGAATACCTTATATAAACACAACAGTGCACACTTCTATTCTAAGATATCGTTCTTTTGGATCAATCTGTTGTTATATAAAGGATATGATTCACCGTTAGAACAAGATGACCTCGGGGAACTGCCCGATGACGAACTTTCCAAGATATATTACCTAAAATTTAAGAAAATATATGAAGACGAGAAGGTTTCTAACACTTTGTCAATAATTTGAATGTATTAAAAAAATACTTATATGCAAGTAGCTATATATATGCAGGTATAAATTCTCATTTAGCTATCTCATAGTAGCTATATAAATTATAATTCTCATTTATTATAATTTCAGAATCTAATAACATGTAAAGACAATAGGGCTGGTATTTGGCGATGCTATATTCGCATGATATGGCCTAATTTTTACATCGCTGGACTGTTAAAACTATTTAGCGATCTCATAAGCGTCGTGCCTCCCCTCGGTCTGTCCATAGTGATAGAGTTTATCGAGGCGCCGACGCCACCACATGGCATGAATTCCTATGTGACTGTACAGGAATTTTTCAGCAACGGTTACGTCATGTTACTAGTTGTAACGTTAGCACTAATTTCCCAAGCGCTACTGTCGCAGAACTCGACACATTTGGTTACGGTGGAAGGAACTAGACTGAAGACAGCATTACAAGTATCTATTAATATTTTAATTAATGTTTTCTATTACTTTGTTGACTTTGGTTATTTCATATAATGTAATGCTACTTTATAGGGTATCGTGTACGATAAATGCATGCGTTTAGCACCGTGGTCATCGTCTCTCGCTGATAACGTGGACGAGGAATCGCCACTATTACCAAATTCCGATGACAGCATCGCCACCCGGACTGGACTACTCACTAATCTAGTGTCGCAGGACACATACAACATTATGTCATGTGTATGGATTTGCCATTATCTTTGGGCAATACCGTTAAAGGTTCGGCGTTTATACAAAGTAATTTTGTTATATGGTACTCGAGTTATATTCTAACATTGATTCTATTTTTTAGGTAACCGTCATATTGTATTTTCTGTACACAAAATTAGGGGCAAGCGCATTGATCGGTTCCGCCGCCAGCATACTGTTTATAACACCTCTACAATTTTACATTGGAAAAAAAATATCTGATAATTCCAAACACATTTCGAAGTGTACTGATCACAGGATATCTAAAATGACAGAAATACTAAAAGGGATAAATGTAATAAAACTATATGTTTGGGAAGATTTATTTAACGAAAAGATACTGAACCTAAGAGAAGTGGAATTACAGCTTCTCAATAAGGACTCCATGTATTGGAGCTTTTTAAGTATGTACCTACGCAGGAATATTTTAACTTATACTAAACATATAATACATAATATACTTCTGTGATGAAATGATATATTTATAGGTTTTATACATTTATAATGAGAGAAATATACTAAAATATAATCTCAAATACGTTTCAGCTTTTACTACTCAGATTTCTACAATTCTGGTAACGGTCATTACCTTCATAACATACTATTTTTTGGGCAACAGTGAAGGTTTAACGGCCGTAAATGTGTTTGCGGGACTAGCACTTTTTAATCAACTGTCAGTACCCCTTCTGATTTTACCTGTGACTGTGCTCATGGTGATTCAAGCTATGGTAAGAAAATACATACATCTTTAAATTTTAATTTTAATTCTTTCTGTGACATAAGACTACCAGTAAATAAAGGGTGTCGATTGCTTCAGGTGAGCACGAATCGAATAAAAGATTTCTTAGACTTGCCTGAATCAAATAATGTAGAAGAAAATGATAATGACGAAATATCTCAAAGAAAAGTTACTGATAAATTCAACGAAGCATTCGTTGAAAGTACACCGGCGGAGGGCAATACCACCATTTCTGATTCAGAAGTAAATAAAGACGATGCAGATGATGAATGTGCTGATCAGTTTTCGGACGGTGAAATGTCTGATACTACACATAGACAAGAATACATAGTCAGATTTAGAAACGCTGCATTTTCATGGGGAATGAAAAATGATACATTAGAAATAGATGACTTTGATGTACCAGCAGGTCTGTAGCTAAATTTTAATTTCAAAATAGCAGACTATTGAAACGTTGTTTGTGTTTATGTCGTTTCGTGTATTTTCGTAGTACTTTAAAGTTTATATTAACGATTTTAGGAAAGCTGATAATGGTCGTTGGTTCTACCGGATCTGGCAAGTCTTCACTACTTTCAGCCATTCTTGGAGAAATGTTCTTGCTGCGGGGCGATGTCAGTTGGAACGGGTATTTATTTAATTTATCTAGTGATATAAAAACGATTAGCTATAAGTTATGTAAGTACTAAAATTGAGTATTTAGTTAGATGCAATTGTATCATTTAGGAGTCGGTCTACGTGGTATGCAGGACAACCGCCTTGGCTGCTGGAAGGGACTGTGCGCGAAAATATTGTTATGGACAGTTCTTGGTGCCAAAAAAAGTACGCTCGAGTTTTACGAGCTACCGGACTGCGACCTGATCTACAAATTCTTCCAGGTGCAAATAATAACAAATAATTTACTTATAAAGTATGTGAATTGCTTGTTTATAATTGATGACATACCTATAGTTTACTAAACCTTCACTTTAATGAAAATGTGATGGCAGATGGGGATGCAACTCACCTGGGCAGCCACGGAGCGCCTCTGTCGGGAGGGCAACGCGTGCGTGTATGTGTGGCTCGTGCGCTGTACTCAAGTGCTCGGTTACTAGCGCTCGACGAGCCGCTCGCCGCGCTGGATGCCACGCTGGCGCGGCACGTCGTAGCACGCGCGTTCGTACCCGCCGCGCGCACCGGACGTACCATTATTCTCGCCACCAACAGACTCGAACTTCTGCATTATGCTGACCTGGTACTAAAGCTTTGTAAAACTCCTTTAATATTTTTATGAGTACTATTTGTGAAAATTTTGGTAGCCTACAAAACCGGTTCATTTTTCCAACCGATTTTGGCCTAAGTAGATACATAGAAACTTATTGTTTTGGTTTCATTCTTATTGAAACCATTTTTAACCCAGTTTGTAGACATTAGTCTACAACGTCTCAGTGCAGAGCACAAATCTCCATTTGCAATCACGAGGGAGTTCCGAGTTTATGACCAGAAACCAACAAAATCCACCATGAAATCCATCACGAAATTCATATCGCGGTGTCAGTGCGGATTATAAATGTCACAGAAAACATTTTGTTAAACGTTCGCATATCAGTTTCATACCGAATGTAAGTAGCATTTATTTTGTAGTATTAATATTAACCAGTATTTTTAAACCGGTTCCATAACACATACTGAAACCCGGTTGTTTTGTAAAAACGTACGGTACGAAGTGGTGTGGACGTCTCTGCAGATGATTTTCAAAGAATTTATAACTAGTGATAGTAAATTCGGGTGGTCTATATACCTATGCTACATTTTTTTCCAAGAAATGTAGTAAACAGCATGCACATGCTCATCAGTCATTTATTTATTTTTATCGAAACAAATACTGGGATTGGGAAAACATTGTAATGAATGAATGGTTTCAAATTGGCGATTATTTATATTCTCCGAAATTTAAAATGATAGGTCTCCATGTGTGCGTGTTGTTGCCAGAAAAATTATGATTATTTATTTCAATTCTTCGGGTATTGATAATGCTGCTGATGTTACGTCCCATTCTTTTAAGTCTGATGACCTTGACGCGGACGTAACTGCAGTGCCGTGTTCATCAGCACAAAATTGACAACTTAGAGTAACTTAATCTAACTTTTTATTTTACTCCACATAATAAACCCTGTTATAATGTTAATCAGAACAAAAAATGTTAATAGATTTTGATTTTTTCGGGTAATATTATTCATTATCATTATAGAGTAGAGAAAATGACAATAAATAATTAAATCAACCCAATCAATTATATTTTTTCTTGAAAATAGCATTTAATTTTTCCCAAATCTATTAATTTTTCCCTCAAATCCCGGGATGGATAAAAATCCACACTAACATTTCGTGGAGTATATAGACACCCAAATTTCCTATCACTATTTATAACACTTGTTTTGTTTACATTATTGTATAATTATACAAAACAAGTGTTGTTTTGTATAATAATAACGGCTTGTAAGAAACGTTCGTCTTTAACCAAACGTTTATCTGGTTAGAATTTGAAACTGAGACTTGACATATAGCAGACAGGGGCACTACTGACTAGACTAATCCGTGATCAATTTCTCATGTAGGTAATAGCAATGGAAGATGGTCGCATCAGTTCGTTCGGTCGATGTAGAGGAGAAGGTGCGCTTGGACGCTGGGCGACTCTAGCGGCAGAAGCGCGGGCAGCAGTTGCTCGAGGCGGAGTCGGCCCACCAGGGGGCACCATCAGAGAGCGCTCGCAGCTCGCGAGAGCCCTTACTCGCGCGAGATTCCAGCGCTATTCTTCTGACGATACAATGGTATGTGGAGGAATATTTGAAAGATAGTTGCGTCAGGTACAATGATACTGGGCGACGAAGCTAGTAACGGCGCAGCTGTTACTGGAAGACGCTAGCAGAAGTGGCTAAGTCGCGGAAGTGGAAGGTCAGTCACTAGCTTTAAATTCCATCTATTTTTTCTCAATCTAATAAATCAATCTGCTTCAATAAGATGGTTGATAGTAACTTTGTATTGTTTCAATGTTTTCGATGATATAGATTTATTTGAGTTATTCTCCAAAACCTCACAGGGGATCTGCAACGCGATACTTCATCCCGGGTTCGTTTGACTTCATACTTCATTCGTCATCAACGTTTGACTCGCTACAAAGCTCAGGTCAAACCTAATATGGAGTATTGTTCACATTTCTGGGCCGGCGCGACGCACCGAAATATCAATTGGGACCCATTTGACTCCATCTAACGACGCGCTGTTCGAATTGTCAACGATCCCACTTTCATGGGCGGTCTATAACACCTTAGCGTCTGGAAAGTCGTTGCGCCTCTCTGCGTGTTCTACTACATGTACAACGGGGAATGTTTTGTAGAATTGTTTGACATAATTTCCACCTCGGATTTCTACAACCGCACCTCCCGTCACAGAAATGCAGTCTTTACATTACACTATGACATGGGGTTCTTCAAGAAAGCTGTGAATAGGATTCTACAAGGCCGGCAGCGCACTCGCATACCTCCTGGTGTTGCAGGTGTCTCACCAACATGTGGGCCGCTTGCCTACTTAGTTAATGTGTCTACTTAATTAATGTATTTTTTGCAACTTTCCTGTTCATGACAAGCCATAGTTTCTTGTATTTGGAGTTATTTGTAGTCATTTATACATTTTAGGTGGGTATTAGCGAAGCCACCGGCGCGCATCTTCTAGCAGAGGTTCCGACGCGGGCGGGCGGCAGTTGGCGACGCAGCACAGTAAGACCACGCCCTATTCTCTCCAGGCAGCTGTCGTCACCGCCGCCAAACATGCATCATACTAAGTAAATAATATTACAACGTTATTGATTAACTATAGGTTTAGAAAGATAACCGTAGGTACATTCAAAACTGTTACTCTATCTTGTCCTTTCGATATACGGGTGTGAATATTTTTTAAAAGTCCTTTCGTCTCAATTCCGGAAAGTACCTGTTCAAAACTCAAAATAGAAAGAGGCGAAAAAAAAGTTAATTTGTTCAAAAACGCACATCAATATAATAATAATGTAGGTGCCGACGCGACTTACGACGTGCGGTCAGCGCCGATGCATCAAACACAGCCCTACAGCGCGAGGCCAGCCTGCTACGTCGGTTGCTGCGCCCACGCACACATCGCACATTAGCCAGGTTCATATTGATCCACCGTCAGCATCAAACTAAGTACAATTATACCTTACTTTCTTCTAACTTTTATTTTGGTCTTTTATCAGGTGGACGCCGAGAACACTACGCCGCTTCATCAGCTCGGAATCAGAAGGATCTGTGGAAGAAAACAGAAATGATGGTTAGTGTATTGATATAATAAATATGGATAATTGGAAAGTTAAATATTAAATCTATGTTACAGTTCGTTTACATTTTACAGTTCAGTGTGAAGAGTCTATGTTGGATACGACTTGCACTTCGGTTACATCGAACGGAGTCGAGACGACTGTGACCGTTGCCAAGGAAACATCACAGGAGGAGTCGAAAGAGGACATTAGTGAGGTTAGTTAATTGAATACGATCTTAACATTTGAAAAAGAAATTATATTATCGCGTCAGTACGCGGATTAATATGGTCAGTTCCTACGCTTAACAACCGCAATGTTAACCCTTAACAAACTCCTAGACGGGTGACATCGAGCATACCAACATAATTATATGTACATATTTAAATTGTAAACGCCATTAATTTAAATTAATTGGACATTACATTACATTGTTTTGTTACAGTGTATTTCAATCGGGAGGCTTATATCAAGTATTTTTAACAGTCAGAGTTCTATGATTTGTTCTAAAGTGAGCTGACTTTAGTTTTTTAAACTGCCGTTGTAATGTTGGCCTAGAACGCGCTATTGGATTCTTTTAAATGTTTTATTGGGGACAACATGGGTAGTTTGCACCCTCGTAAGGCGATGAGTTAACAAACAGGTTAGACAGGTTAGAACAGAGGACCAACTTGGGTGTCAAAATGGGTTGAGCTTAATCAAATTTTACTTATGACAAAGGTATATTTTTATCAGCATGAAGCCATTTTTTTAGGATTTTTAGTCCTTAGTAATTAAAAATTTAATTCTTTTTTTGAATAATTGCCACATAGGAAACTAAACCATTTTACCGACAACGCTACATATTGTGTTAAATTTATTACGAAATCAATAATAATAAACATTAACGTTTTATTTAGTACGCACTCTGGTGTTCATACGCGCGCGCATGCGGTTGGTGGTGCGCCGCATACTGGGCAGCGGCGATCAGCGCGCAGGCGCTGGCACTCGCTGCAGATTGCTGGCTCGCATACACCACTGCCCAGAACGCACACACACTGCTCTCTGCCGACCAGGTCAACTTACCAGCGTATACAATTACAACTGAATGAAAAGAATATGCTGTCGTTTCAACTATTGTCTATGTGAAATTTGTTCACAATTTAATTTTTAGTTATCGATATTTATTTATTTATATGGGAATACACTTCTCAAATTGAAGTGTATTCCCATTGCAAGAGTTGATTGAAACATCGTTTTTAATCAAATACAATCATTGGAATACACAGTGATTAAATTCAATCATAGACCAATGGAAGACATAATATGTAGGATTTTGTTACCGGGTTCTTCTGGCAAGAAGAACCGGTCGATGAAGACTGAAGAATGAACCTGTCACCGAAGTGCCGATATGTCCCTATTGATATAAGTAAAAATGATTGATAAAAGTTATAATAAGTAAGTAGATATGTATGTATGTACTTGTATAATAATTATTTATTTATCATTTTATTGTCTTGCTCTCATAAGTGTTGTTAGTTATTTGATAATTACGCAAGTGAAATTGAATATAATATACAGATGTGGAACAGCGTGCGTATATACGCCGGGTGGTGTTTATGCGGCGCATGCGCGGCGGGCGCGGCGCAGGCGGCGAGCGCGCGCGGCGGTGCGTCTGCGCGGCGCGCGCTACACGAGCGGCTGCTACACGCGGCGCTGCACGCCCCCCTGCACCACCACCGCACCACGCCCGCCGGCGCAGCGCTGCATCGGTTCTCCGCTGACATACTCGTCGTTGACAAGGTTAACTACATCTCACTATAAATGCAACACTGTGATTTCGGACTCTTTATTATTCAACACGATTCTAATAAGGAGAAATTCCCTATTGCACGAGGCAGTGTGCTTGAGGAGGGCCATGTCCAGCACTGGATGAAAAACAAAGGACTGGTTGCGGTTACGATTTAAATTAATAACCGTTTTATACTTTTTTATATATATAGGTACCTAATTATAATAATTATTATATAAGTGCAAAATCTGTGCTGAAGGATTAAAAAGACAATTATTACAATGTTTGCATTGCACCACTCAGCATCGTAGTCTGCTGAAAAGTAATATCAACCATTTAATTGTGTGTTTGAATGGTTTTCACCTTTTATAGCTATACGAAGATAATGTGATGATCACATTTTAGCTAATGTAAACATAATATTGACACTTACTTCTGTTTTCTTCATTGATGCAGGAATATATCGATGCCCAAAAAAAATTCTAGATTTTTACATCTCTACTTATTTATCAGAAACTGCCAATAGCCGTGAGTCGATGGGGACAGTTGGGGCTGCTTTGTATCGCCGCGACGCTGGTGAACGTGATAGTGGCGCCATGGACACTTCTCGCCCTACTACCAGCTATAGTCTTCTACTTCTTACTGCAATCAGTTTATCTGAAAAATGCTAGGTACCTATAACTCTGTAACCCCTATATAAACAAATCGAAAAAGGTCACGTTACACTCCATAGATTTACGCATCTCTTGAAATCTCACCCTTTTTTTTAAGCAATTGGTCTTCTTTTGTAATGTTGGAGATGTTTTTGACTTTATACAATTATGGCGTAATTACACTTAGTCGGCAGCCCGCATTCGGGTATCTGAAACATTTTTTCACTAGCATGAGATTTTGAGGTCGCATTTCATTGCAAACAACACCTAACAACAACAGAAAACATAACATTGGTCGTTTGCCCGAATACGAAAGCTGCCCGAATGCGGGCTAACGATTTTCGGTCGGACAATTTGAGAATTTTCAATATTGGTGCATTATTTTTCGGCAAAATATGTTTTACTGTTCATAATATATGTGTAAGTATATAAAATACAATGCTATGTAATATATCACAGTATAAATCATTTTAAAATAAAAAAATATCTTGTATGCACTTGTGCCAGAGGTCTACAACGTGCCGAGGCCAGTAGCGCGGCGGGAGTGATATCTTTGGCAGCGGAAACTTGCGCGGGAGGCAGCGTGGTGCGCGCGGGTCGCTTACAGCCGCGCATGCGAGTCTCCTTCTGCGCGCGACTTGATGCCAACCACAACGCCCTGCTGGTTCTGAACGCCGCCAACAGATGGCTGGGACTCACTCTGGTAAGCTAGTACCTACAATTTGTTATTCAATACATACGAGTAGGTACACTACGGGAGAATATGAAAAAGCCTTCGTATAATGAGACGAGACATCCGTCTCTGTGTATTCACGAACGCATACTAAATGAATGAAAATACTTAAAAATGGAATAAATACTTTATGATAACAGCAATAAAGTTCAGAATTGTTATGTCACTCATTATCGTTGATGTATTTATTTATTTACACTTCATTGCACGAAATCGTACAAAAGGCGAGCTTAATGTCTTAAGGCATTCTCTAGCAGCCAACCTTTGGGTTGATCAGACAAGTTCAAATAGGAGGTGCATGAAAGACACTATTTAGATGATGTTGGTAAAATAAATATACCTAATAAACACATTATTACATATACGTACATACAAACTTGCACACATACAACATATATACACAAGAATAAATATAATACATACGAGGTGTACATAATCAACGAATACATTATATAATTAAATATGTACTTATCAGAAGTTATATCTATTAAGAGAAACAAAAACAACATGTTGCTGACAAAAGTAGGAGGCTACACTGTTTCTTCCGCATTTCAACGACAGGTTACAATTCGGTAACATACGTTGTTACGCAGACGACAGACTGAGGAAGCTTTGTATAAGGGCCGTGCGTAAGGCTTGTGTCCTAAATCGAGAACTCCTTAGACCAAGTTTCGAATTGGGGTAAACTTAACTTGGTCCAATTTAACCCTAGCAAAACACAAGTTTGTGCATTCACCGCTAAGAAAACTCCATTTGTCGTGGCATCTTGATTTCAGAACATTCTCAAGTCTCAACTCATTCTCAACTCAAGATCTCTGAGAGTTTGAGATCCTTGGCGTCGATATTTCGAGCAAAGTCAAGTTTCCTAATCTATTTGGGGGCGTGCCAACATTTCTCATTGTGGACTGATGTCGGTTGGTATGTATCGCGACATCCATGGGCGACAGTATTCACTTACCACCGGGTTAACTGTATGCTTGTTTGCCACCTTCCTTCGACAAAAAAGAAAAATCATGTCTGTTTCAGGATTTGGTGGGTGCGGCCACAGTGTGTGCCTCTGTTGGTGCGGGTGTGTGCGGTGGGGCGCGAGGCGGCGCAGCAGCCGGCCTGGCGGGCGCGTATGCACTGCTGCTGCCCGCGTACCTGGCGCACCTGGCGAAATGTCGCGCCGACCTCGACCTGCAACTGGCCTCGCTTGAACGCATCCTTACGGACACAAACGTGCCCCAGGAGGACTACAGGGAACATTGTAAGTACCTATTAAACAAACCTTAGACAAAACTATACTTAGTGATTATAAATAAAAGATTCTCGCTTTTAGATATAGTCCGCATCGTATTTATAGGCACCTTGTGCAATTTATATAGAATTTAGTTCCCAATCACTCGGTCTAATTGCTAATTGTATAATTGCGGTGAAAAAGACTGGTATACCTATTGCGAACTCGAAAGTTGTGGAAGCCGATGTATTTCCCTTATTCTACGACATGAGAGTCTTGAAGAGAGTTCTCAACAGGTCGACAAGGTCCTGCAATTCTGCAAGGTCAGCAGAGATTCCGCATTCCCCGTGGTGATGCAGGTGTCCATGGGCGGCGGTGAGTACTTACCACCATGTGGCCCGCCTGTTTGTCTACGATCATGAGTATTTTTAGTTCATTAATTGTTTTTATAACAATATATTGTTATAAATTGTGAAGATGTTCTGTAGTTTTCAATTCTAATTGCCATATCGTGTTTGAAGTAATATACGTTTTTTACAAAATTATGTTCCCCAGGGCTAATATGGCCCACTATAATTGGGCTAATCAGCCGGTGTCGCTCCACTGCTGGATATGGGCTTCTCCCAGGGCCTCCGTTCACATGGATCCACAATCAGGCTTCACCGGGGGATCTACGAATAATTTTTCCTCCTCTTCGATCCACCAAATTAGGAATTCAAATATAATAACATGTTTTATTATATTTGACCGTCGACAGAGACGGATCATGATAATCCTCAAAAACAGCTTATATATCTGGCTTACGAATGAGGTCGGATAGTTCTTCAGTAGTGTCCTGTCTCCTTTTTTGAAGAACAAGACAGCTACACTCCTGTTCCATGTTTCAGGTGTGATGTCTTGTGGAAAACGGCATTGAAGCGTCGTTGCAACTCCCTCAGAACAGAAGCCCCTCCCGCTCTCAGGAGCTCTGCCGTAACTCGATTCGGCGAGAATCTCTGGGTTCGAGAATAAAATTTGGCCACCATCGCTTTTAAGCATCATGATTAAGCATCATGGGCCTATCCAAGAGGGTGAGCAAATACTGGACCCTCTGTTCTTTTCTATTGCCGCTTCAATTTATTTTGTATTGAAGGGGCGCCAAGTCTCATCTTATAAGCCTCCTGATTTTTTTTGTTAGGTTGGTCGACTGACGATGTAGTTAATGCGGCTCTCTGACGTCTCTGTGTCCACTCTTGCTAGTCTTGTGGACTTCCAAATTGAGATTTCGTGTGTTACTTATAAACTGTCTCACATATAATGAAGAAAATAATATAAATCTGACTTTTTTTAGAAAACCATTCTGACAAATCAACGCTATTTTGTTCTATGTTTTCACGTAATATTATTTCAACAGACTGATTCTAAATGTCTTTACGTTAACTTTTTATAAAATATTTAATCTTTTCCTTCTTAGTCAAATAGCAAAGACACCACCCACAAAAAAACATGGCCTTTGGTCTCAACAGAGCTTGAAAGCAACAATGGCAACAGATCCAAGAAGCCGTCCAGTCGCAACCGTTCTGCAGTTGAAATTACTTTATTTAATTGTTAAATTAAATATTACTTTTTGTTTGTTTATTGATTTATTTTTGACTTTTTTATGACATTAAATAGTTGGGCCATGTTTGATGCAGGTACATGTTCTTTTTTATAAAATAAAGCGTTTCATTTATGAAAGGTTAGTTAAGGATCCTTAATAAGTTTATCGAAATGATTAACTTCATAAGACTTTATCTATTATTTAGCCAAATTATACCACCATGGTTTAAAATGACCTGACTGAAGTTTTTCAAAATCCTCTCTTTTTTCAGAAATCATCGCATACATATTTGTAATAATTCTTCCTTTTAAAAAAGTTTAATAAATTACACACCATGAAACTTTTTGTTTTAATTATTACATGTTTTCTACTATTTTTAGGACTTTGAAATTAGGTGGACCATATTTGTCGCAGGTACTTTATCATAATAATACAAGGGTGCGATCTATGACGTAGGTAGACTCACAAATAGATAAGTAATTTATTGTTTCCCTTCCAGTTCAAATGCCTGTAAAATGGGAAAGAAGTGGGACTATAGAATTTGATAACGTGAATGTGCAACATGAGCCTGATTCGCCACTAGTCTTGAGGGACATCAATCTCTCTGTTTCACCAGGCCAAAAGGTAACAAAACCACTATCTTATCATGTGCCGCGTATCAACTTGTTGTTATTTTGATGTGAAGCGTGGGCGTAGCCACGTCACCTGGGATAGGGAAGAATAAGTCAGACTTTCTGAATTACACTACCTCTATTTAAATTTAAAAAAAATTGTTTGCCATTGCCCCACCCTGGATAAAAAACCCTGACTATGCACTTGGTGTTTGGGGAGGAAGGAGCCAGTTTTATTGTTTGACAAATTCATTATACATTGTACATATAGCCTTATAAATCAAGCACCCTTTAGTGCGCAGCATCATAATGTGCATCAATATATTTCAGGTAGCGATTTGCGGTAGAAGCGGCAGCGGGAAGTCCACACTGCTGCTATCGTGTGTGGGAGCGACTACAATATGCAGCGGACGCGTCGTGGTGGACGGGTGTGAAGCGTCCCGCGTGCCCTTGCGGCTCCTCCGCCACCGCCTTGTCATACTTCCGCAGGAGCCCGTCATGTTCTCGGGCACGCTCCGGGAGAACCTCGACCCGCTAGCCGTGCACACCGATGAGGAAATCTGGCGTTGTCTGAATGCAGTCGGTCTACAAGACTTTGTCACTGCCCAGCCCGCTGGTTTAGGTAGGATTATTTTTCTTGCTTAGCGAGTTCAATGCCCATTGCAGTATTATTTGATAGATATAATACGAGTAACTTTTGTGTTAAGACTTAGGATTCTTTATGAATTAGCAATCATTTGAAAATGAGAAGA
Organism: Sesia bembeciformis; assembly: GCA_943735995.1. NCBI lineage: Eukaryota > Metazoa > Arthropoda > Insecta > Lepidoptera > Sesiidae > Sesia > Sesia bembeciformis. The sequence continues at coordinate 10,819,612 of OX031028.1, forward strand.
TAATACGATAAGTGTACAAAGGAGTCCATACTAGTTCGTTCCATTCGTACGAACACATAGTGCTGTAAATAATAAAAACAACATTAACGTCACGAATCGCTTCTACTCCCGATACACTGAACAACCTATTTTCAGCCTGTATGTTATTTCAGTGACACGTGGTATTTCTGTATGAATAAAATGCGTGTTTAGAGTGTGCGGTGGGCCGCGCGCGGTGCGGTTGGCGCGGCGGCCGCGCGGCCCGAGCGTGCGCCGCCCGCGCCGCGCTGCACGCGCGAACCGCGTCCGCACTGCTACTGGACGAGCCCGCCGCCGCGCTCGACGCGCCCGCCGAGCGCGCCCTGCTGGCGGCCTTCGCGACCATCGCGCCCGATACCACCACTATTACGGTTGCGGTAAGGGTGTATTGCTGAAGCCAATGACTGGCAAATATTGAGATAAGACGTATCATAAATCATAAATATTTGGCAACCGAGGCTTTTCCGCTATGCTACGACATTTACTATGCTATGCTACGCTCTTCAAGACAACTGCGAACAGCATTCTGCAAGATCGGCAATGCAGTCGCATGCATCCTGGCGTTGCAGATATTCATGGGTTGCAGTGACCACTTACCAATCATGCAGCCCGCCTGCTCGTCTATCATCTTTTAATAATAATAATGAATATCCATGGCACATGAAGAAGCCGTATTGAAGTTAATTAAACAAATAAAACAAAATAGGTAAAACAAACGAATAGTAAAACAAAACAAAATATGTTCTTTTAGCGGTTAATTACTATTGTTTACCGATTGTATGTGTAAACAAATAATGTGTTTGTATGTATATAATATTCACTGTCACCGTCACCATTTTTATTGTCCACTGGTGGTGGCCACTCCATACACATTGTCTTGTGCACGAAGGATGTATGGCCTTAAAACGCCACACTAATCGAGCGGGTTGGAGTCCACTCTTTTAGAAGTGGACTTTCCCCAGAGCTTGTGATAGCGACTTTGTTATTCCATTTGTCTTTTACGACAACCGCGAGAATAGTGGAGTGGTGTTTTCTAATGGTCATGTAATGTTGTGTTAATAAAACATTTGAACGTTGCAGCATCGCGTGTCGTCAATGCGCGGCTACGACGAGGCCGTGGTGCTAGAGGCGGGGCGCGCGGTGGAGCGGGGAGAGGTGCGCGCGCTGCTCGCACGCCCCGACTCGCGGCTCTCGCGGTTGCTCGCCGCCGCGCACCGCACACACTGAACGTACCAGCAATTGTTTTCAGCCATGCTGAAGCATGAGGGTAAGGCTATGAAACTGAGCTATGCTGTGTCCTGCTCCGCTCGTCAGTGCTGTGTAGCTTGACTAGCTTACCAGACTGTTTCCTCGTGGTCCTACTAAGTTATCCTACCAGTAGAATCACGAGGGACATTTATTTCTCGTGGTTCCACTGCTAGGTACGTATATGGTCATGAAGGATATCCCACCCTGTAGATTTAAATTAAAATGTTTCTAAAACGGTCTTATTCCGATTATATTGATTTATTATTGTTGATTTTAATTGAAAAATATGGGACATTTTAAACTACGATAAATTAAACGGGTGATTGTTTCCATGATTATAAAGAGCTTTTGCTAAGGAACCCATAGGCGGATCACGGGTACAGTCACCAGTGTTTAAGGTATAAAAGTTTAATAAAATGTCGCTGTATTACTTATAAACTTATGGAGGTAGCAAAACACGAATAGGGCCAAGAGAAATGTGTCCCACGTGGTCCTACTAGTAGTAGGTCCTAGAGAAAACAGTCGTTTACCATATACTTATATGCAACATACCATGAAATGTGCTGTGCTGCATTTATGCAAGCTATGCTCTGTCGTTAACGCACCATAGTCGAGCGTATATTGACATGCCACGTAGCACAGTTCGACTGAGACTTGTACTTGGCCGTAACAAAACAATATGAAATCAAGTTACATAACATACAAAACAGAACAAAGCATGACTAGCGCGGCTCGCCACATCTCAACTCAGTTTCATGGCCTCACCCCAAATGGAGTTGTAATATGCTTAGGTTTCCCGATTGCCACTTACCACATTACTTACTAATGATATAAATAACACTTCGAAATAAATATTCTGAAATGTAGTAAAACTCCGTTCACACCGTCACGCACTCGATACATGTACCACCACCCCCCCCCCCCCTCACTACGAGTAACCCACCTAATTTGTATAATTAAAATTAAGTTAATTTAGCCCAGTAAAATTGGTGTTGAATGAAATACAAATTGATGTAAAGCTGTTTTGTTTGTATAAAGCTTCATTTTGACATTTTAAATAAAACATGTAAAGTCCTGAGACGTATAAAATAAAATATCATATAAAAATCAGTTTCATGATATACATTTTTTTTTATTGAATCCTAATTTACTCTAATTTTACTAGGCTAATAATGGAGAAAGCGGTTATAACTCTAACTTCACTATCTAATAGCTACAATTAATTAGAATGTGGAAATTCTTAATCATAAAAATATCAGACTACCTTTTATACGGATATACAATATTCCTAACACAGGAGTATTCCCAAACTATCTGCGATAAGATAAATGTTTACACGAACGTTCCAATGTGACAATAATGAATTTGTAATCTGGCTACCTATTAATTAGCATCGTCGCTTGCGATTAGATACCAAGTTATCAAACTTTACTTCTGTAACTAATTTATAGACGAAATAATTAATATATTATGATATTTTACTAATTTAATATGATACGTATTATAAATAAGACTGACAACGCCACAAGTCGCGGCGCCCGCGCGCCGTGTACGTGTGCACGGATGTACCAACCAAATGATAAGTATATTTGACATATAATTGTTATTGATATAATTACGACTCGCAGTCTGTCTAGTATCTACTACTTATTAAATAAAGCCGGTCGGCCATCTTTGTATGTCGAATAAAACACGAAAAAGCGATGAGTAAAAAATTAAGCAAATATTCATGAGCACTTGACGGAGTTCAGTATGTTACACTACTGAACACTGTTACCACTCTATGTTATTATATACATCAGTCATCATTCGGTCACGGTCGGAAATATTATACGAAGATGGTCGACGAGCGTTATTTAATTAGTAGTATTGTAAGTATAATCTGGTATAAATATACGATTTAAACAACATTTGTTTCATTTAGAATTGTATTTCCAATAGAACAACAATTGCACACGGAGGCACACGCGTGTCTCCGGAGTCAACGATACATCATAAAATTACATCACTACATAACAAATTATAACAATATTTACGTTGGCACCGATTCATATAGTATATATAAAAACATTTGTGTCGTCACACAAATAATATAAAAATATTTACTTAAAAGTAGGTACTTACGTAAATATAGTAACGTCTAAAATAAATTTCGACATGTTCATAAATTCTTTTCTCTTATCACTTATATTGGTATTCACGTTTGGACTGAGAGGGCGGGCAGCGAACTTCACTTGAGATACAGATTTAACTAATTCTGCAATCTTTGGTAAATTAATTCATTTATATAATAACGTACAAATTTTGGACTGTCGGTCAGTCGTACAAGGCACCAGATTAGGCATCAACATTTTTCCAAATATATACAGACATATTTTATAATTTGTGTAAAAATATACAAGTACTTTATAATCTCTTTTCATAGTTTATGGTACATTGGGCGGCTTCAATTTTACAATATTACGACTACACATTGGTTATCTCAATATATAAATATTGTGCGTTAAAAACATTTGGTGAACACCAATAAATTGCACAAAAAATCAACACCTGCCTGCCAACTTGATCACTTAACACTTGTTGTGTAGATACCTTCCGACAACGTGCTTACATTTTCATTGGAGCACTTTATAAAAATTCCTGTAATTGCATTCATGCAATTATAGAATTTCTATTTTTAAAACTATAAAATTGAGGGTATTTGCACAACTTTATATACAAAATATATACATACGCCTCTTTACCCGTATTCAATATTCATCAACAGAAATAAAATTATTTCAAAAGCTTGGTACGACTGTCACATCAAATTCAACGTGTTTTATACGTTAAGAGAGAAAATTTCTTTAGTATGTATGAAAACTTTACATTCAAATATAAAATGTTTACATACACTAAATGAAAGGAGAGTAGCAGCCAACACACAAGCTGTAATGAATATACAATATATCAAAATGTAACGATTAAAATGTATATCATAGTTTCCAGTCGTTCAATAAATGTACTTACAATATGAGAGTTGCTATATCAGTAAAGAGTATAAAATCATATTTACCAAGAGGGTAGTTTCTTAAACGTGGCGACGAAATCTACACAATGATACCGAGAGTGATCATTGGGTTGCAAAGCTGATAGACACGAGGATTTGTGATTGAAATATACAGACTGCATCATGCTACATCATCCGTGTATGTTTCTCCATTTCCGGATATCGACGGTTATGTTTATCATAATAGGCCTGTTAAATTGACATTTTATTGTTAGTTTTTCCTTTTTTCATACAAATCGCGCTATAAAGCCCATAAAATGACATTTTTAGAATAAAAATACATTTATTGTGTAATCCACTTGCAAATATCGCTATTTGATTCTTTTTTAAGAGATTAAGCTTACGCGGTAATTTCAATAATGGATAAAGACGCTAAAAAAATGAACTATTTTTAGTTAATTCCGGAACTTGTAACCATAGACTACCCTTCCAATGATATTTTATTTTTAGCACTCATAGATAATTGAACATTCAGTTTTTTTTTATTTTACTTAAAGTTCGGTTTTGGTTTGCAAGCAGACTACTCAATGTTCTAGTCCAATCGACCAATCAAATGGTACGGACAAATCGACATAGAAGCAATTTTCATTTTTCGGAAAAAATAGTTAAAAATATGACAATTAATAAAAACCATAAATCAAAATTTTACAAGCACCATATGAAAGTATAAGTCAAATAGTATAAGTCGACCTGAAGGCGAAAGGGCGAATTAATAATTATTTTTCCAAATTTGGCAAGACCATGAAAAATTTATGGAAATGTATAAACAAATAACAATAACGGACACTTTGATGACATAAAAGGTAAGTTATTTACAGATTTTCAGGCCAATTACTCAATATTAAAATATATTTTCTGTTTATTTGTAAAAATAGCGATTATTTTGAGGATTTTGTTGCTATTATGTCAATTTGGGGGATTAGGGAGGTGTCATTTTGTAAAATATTTAAAGACAAATAAAAAGCCCGCCCATAAGAAGTGTTTCGCTAGGGAGCCCACGAAACGAAATATTTTCAAAAAACGCAATTTCCAAATGTTTAGTGCGAAATTAAATTAATGTTCCCACGCTGCGCAAGTCTTGATATCTTTGTCATATTTAAAAAAAAAAAAACAAAAAAAATTGTCTGTCGATTTGTCTATTTTGTAGCCTTTTCGGCCGTCCGTCGACTGGACTAATCGTTCAACACAGAATCATGAGCAGAATCCATGGTTTCAAGCTTCAGAAAACATTTGTTTACAGCACGTATAGCCGAGGAGGTATTGTGCGTTTTTTCTGAAACGGGGTACGCGAAATAAAATTGGTCACCTTAGACATCGTATGTCTTAGGCCTCTATCACACTGACGTTTGTGGAATTGTAGGCGTTAATCAAATGTATGGACAGCGCACACGTTGCGCATACGCAACGCTAACGCCGCGTTTTATATCGACATGTACAATTGTCTTTGTAATAATAAATTCATATAAATAATAGTAAAGGAGAATGACAAAACACGACCAAAATGGCCAACAATTTAGCAATGAAAGTATTGAATATTTTTTTATAATATAATTTAGCCAAAATTATTTACATCATAAAAAGTTCACCATCATTTCCTTGAATGTCTCCCGGATAAGAAGATACGAGAGAATTAATGCATTTTGATATGCCTAAGTATTTATATATTTACTAAGTACGGCGGAGCCAAACGGAGGTTTATAAATTGACTACTCTATGTATGTAAAAATGTATGTATTGTGTGAACGTGTATTAACGTTTGATCTGATTAAAGTTTGATAATTTAAACACGAAATTATAGTTATAACCGATCATTGGCCACTTTAGCCAAAACTCTGTAAGTAATTACAAACTTTTGTCTAAATAAAAATATATGATTAAGTTTTGATACAGTTGTAAAATTTATTTAATTGTCGTTTTCGGCATACATTAGTAATCAATAAAATGTGAGGTATTACTTATGATTTGCTTGCATAACGCAAACAAAATAATCGCTTTCTAAAAACGATAACGCCACAGGGCTCCCTTCCATAGCCGACGATGATTTTCCTTTTTGTTTTTATTGGTAGTCTTCTTTTGAGCAACAAAGTCAACAAGTGTATCTCCTCGTGGGCATCCACATTGTTTACTATTTGTACAGAAATAAGTAAGGTTTAAGCAATACAATGCCTGCACTGCGCCAGCGCCGAGTTTTGCCGCGTGTGCACAACGTATGAGCTGTTCGTACGTTTGATTAACGTCAACAAACGCAAGTCTGATAGGGGCGTTACAGCTAGTGTGTATGAGAGTCGGTTGTATACGGTTAAACAGTGAACACGTTAGGTGGGCTCGGTTTTGACGCCAGCACTGCTGGCGACGGCAGCGCGCGCTTCCTCTGGCAGCCGCTCCGGGTTCGTCAGGATGTCTGTCGTGTTGCACAGCACGCGGAGTGAGTTCAACACCGCTGCCGGGGTATTTATTTGTATTTAATATCAATAACAAATTGAAGACTAGTTTACACCCTAATTTTAAAAACAAACATGTCAACGGACATACGGGGTGTACAATCCAGAGCCATCCAAAAAGGTAAAGAGGCCATGTTAGGATATGCCATAAATTTCTGTTCACGGACCGATTTTTGTGGGTGTTTTTACATTCAAAAGAGGATTTCACATTTATAAAATATACTGATTTTTAAACATTGATTAATATTAAATGATTTTTTTTCTTCATATATGACAATATCATATATGGAGATGTGCAATTAGCACATTCCGCCAGTGTCAAGTTTTTTTCATAATAAACAATTTCAGTCTAGTCTAAAACGTATCCTATCAATGTCCAGTCCCGTCGAAGTAAGCCAGGAGTCGCTCAGTAAAGCGATAGTAGGTTTACTGATGACAGAAGAGGACTCCTTGGAAGCACACGAAAAACGCAGTCCCATGCTTTTATTTGATTATCACAAACACCACACACGAAGAACACTTTGAAGTTTAATAAGCTATCACTATTAAACCACAATTTTTACAATAATCAAACAAAAACGCAACTTCACTTCTCGAGTTGTCGCCAAAGAGTCCCGTGTTGAATGATATTAAAATTGTTTTTTATTACGTATATAATGAATACGTATACGTACGAGGGGTGGCTGATGTGTAATTTACTTTGCTGCTTATTTATATTGAGAAAATGATACTGGCCAGTTTGGTATCGTATTATTTGATTATTATTTTTTCAAAAATACCAGCAGTCATTTGTTTTGTGTTTGGCTTTGCATTGCGACTTGTGATTTGCATGCGAACACAATGGTATTCAACATATCGGAGGAAAATATTATAGGAGTGAGCCACGAACAGTTATTAAATTCCTAAGTAAAGAGGGAAATACGCCAGATAACGCGTGGATGATTCATGCCCTTCTGATTTCGCCATAAAGTTTTGGTCAAAGCAGTTTAAACATGGTCATTAGAGCTTGGAAGATGATCCCCGTAGTTTACGACCCATTTGGACAGTCACGGAAGAAACTGTGGGTAAAGTGAAAGAATTAATACTCGCAGATCGGAGAATTAAGCAGTAGGTCGCGAGATATATTGGCATTAGCAAGGAACGAGTTCACGTAATGATTCATGAACATTTAAGGCTGTCTAAGGTGAGCGCTCGTTGGGTGCCCAGAATGCTGACGCCGTTTGACAAACAGCGATGCGTCCAAAGTAGTGAGGCATGATTAAACATGATAAGTTTGACATTATTAAAGATAGAGAGTAAGAGATTATTTCAAGAATGACCTGTGATGAGACCTGGATTCGCTAATGGGACTCATAAAGTAAACAAGAATTGCTACAATGGAAATTTAAATGAGAAAAGCCACCACGAAAATTCAAGGTTCGGCCATCGGCTGGCAAGCTGGTGGCAACCATTTTTTAAGATGTTTCACTAAGCAAAAAGTGTTCACATGATGAAATTTTATGCAAGTAGTAGTACTTGTGCAAGCCACTGGGCATCGTCTGCAACGGCCTTAATTCTTTCCATCGCTCGCTGAGTGACTTATACTGCTATTGATACAACGTGTCATTGAAATAACGCAAAATCTGTAAATATTATATATTATTCAGTAGCGAGAGTAGAATGTATATATATGTTGTACGAATATATAGATTGTAAGGTACGATGGGACTGGCATGTCTTGTGAAGACAAGTCGCAAAAAAAAGAAGAAAAAAACATTTCATTTATTCTACACGCAGCTACGAAATTAATGTGGCGCGCTGTTGTCGCTCGCAATGCGCCGTCGCGGGCGCCCGGTCATTAGTTTGCAGAGAGTAATGTGCACTACGAACGTTTTAGATAGAGCAACAAAATTGCATATTTGTAACTTTTGATTTATTCCCCAAAATAATTATATTTTTCTCTCGAACAGTTTTATATATTTCAAATTAGTTGACGTGTTTCAGGTTTTGCATTATTTCGATGACACGTTGTATAAGGTGATTGTGATCGTGACTGACCTGGTCGCATCTCGACGAGAGAGCAGTGCTGCTCGGCCCAGAGCAGCGTGGTGCGCACGAGGTCGGCGCCGCTGCCGCACGACACGCACGCGCTAAACGACTCCACCAGCGTCGCGCACACCACGCTGAACTGACACACTTATAAGGAACGTTACCCGTACGTGATTATTACAATGTAATAACTACCAATCGGCCAGGCTTGCCAACCGTCCGGATTTGATGCGATTTGTCCGTGTTCGGTTCCCTACATGCGACCGGACTCAAATTGTCCATATATATACACAAATTTTAAAAATCACGCAGAAATACATCTTTTCTTTACCCATCCACAAAACATTAGCAACCCACTCGTACATGCGGTAAGTGTGGGTAGACTCGAGATGACGATTTCACGCTCGTTACTCGTTTTATTCTCCCACCTGCTCATCAACGAATTGTTACATCAAAGTTGACGATTTAATTTTTCGTTTCCAAAAATACATTTTTATTTTTAAGTCGGCAATTCTACAAAATGGTCGTAACATACAATCAAATTTCTCTTTACATTTTATACTGTATAAGCTAAACATTCCACTCCCTGGAACTTTAATTAAAACTGGAAAGTTGGCAAGCCTGTGCCCCCAGCACAGTTTGCTAAAACACCTCAAAATCTATAAATGTTTATCTTCAAGACTGTTGTAAAATGCGTTTGTTACCAACGACATCACTGTACCAAAAGGGGAGAGTGCACCCCCTGTCACCCAAAAGACTACTGCTTTTCCACTTTATCATATTCATCCAATGTACGTACGTGTTTCGGTAGTGAGTGAGATATGTTCTGACATATTTGACATTCCCATTTCCCAACCTTTTCTGCATTCATTATCATTCTGGGTCGATGTTGGTATCTACCGCAGATGACCGTGGGCGACAATATCCACTTATCACCAGGTGGGCTGTATGCTCATCTGTAGTTTTCTTTCTATAAGAAACTAGTTCAAAATTAACACTAAAACTCAGTACTTAAAAGAGAAAAAAAATATATTTTCGGTGTAATAATCCGAGTAATAATTTATTCTAAAAGTAGACGTAATTGGCACAAGAGAATTTTATTTTGGCAATAATATTAAGTCCTGTCCAATAATACAATAACACAAATGAATATGTCCAATTTTTTAATCTTTTAGTACATTGCACCGGCGACTAAAAAGAACTAGATAAGCGAATGCAGTTCTGAAACTTTTCGCTTACACTCATATTTTTAACTACATTGAAATATACAAAGTAGAAGCGTATGTCTCATTGTTAAAGACAATTTGCAAAGGATACGAGCCAGTACTTCCAGTTGTGCATGGTCCGGTTGGCGACGTGCCGCGCGAACATCTCGCGTAGGCGACCGGCGCGCGCGCGCGACACCGGCGCGCCCGTGGCCGGCAGCATCGAGTGGAAGTTGCTGAGCGACAACAACAACAACGCTCTTGCAATTGTGCCGCACAATAATACTTATACTAGGGCTACTAACTACGGTACAATTGACACCACAGATATAGAGGATAGATAACGCAAGCTGTCCGTTGCTGCGTGCTCGAAGTTGGCGCTAAGTTTCTTCTCGTACTCGTACAGTTTGTTCCGACCCGTGTCGCTAGCAAGTCGTTGTTATAAAACACGAAAATGCCTGGTTGCATTATAATTAATTGTAAAAATTCGTCGAAAGTGGTGAACCGAGTGGGAGACGTTTCATTTAACTCAGTGGGAGTTAAACTTAAAGAAAACATGGAAAGAAAACTAGCATGTCTGAAAATTAAAATTAAATTACAATATGTCTATCCACCGGTGCAGTGTGATAGTGTCCAGTATAATAATGATTTCAGGGTGTTATTGAGGTTGCCGGGTTTCTGTATCGCATCGGGTATGTTTCCGGAGGCTGGCGCGGACTATTTCCATGCAATTGTGCTCAAAAGAATGGCCTTCCTGATGCGCCGCGCGCGCGCCAGCACACACAGCATTTTGAGCAGCTTAGCGGATAAGTTGGACTGTCCCATATTGAAGCGTTGGAGTACACATACGCTAACTCAGTCTTAACTATGAACTATGAATCAGGGACTGAAATTATTTTAAAATTATTCTGTACTTATACAAAGTTTTCTATGGACATTGATCTGAATTAAAATATATTATTATTAATTTATAATCACATTTTTCCGATATAAAAGGGGTATATAGTTAGCAATTAATTTATAATCACTTTTTTAATATCAACTCGCAGATCTGTTAACATGGTACTTACGATATAGAGTTATTGAGTCGTTCGATCTGTTGCCGTAAACTTTCCATCTCCTCCTTTATTTGATTCCGTTCCGCCTTCAACTGTTTAATGTAGTCGGCGCCCTTTTGCAACATCGCCGCCTTACTTATCTGAAACAAGAACAAAACATGTATTATATAATAGATATAATAGACAGTTATGAAATGTATAATTATAAAATATACAAATTAAAAAAGAACACTAATCATACTCTCACTATTTAAGGAAAGTTTTCTTTTGCTCGTAGAATTAAGTAGGTATATTAAGTTTTATTATAAAAATAATAACAATATTTACATACAACGGATGGCACTGTACCCCGAGGCTACATAGCTAAACGAAACGATGGCACTGTACCATTTAAACGAAACGATAGCTCGTTTCGTTTAAATACATTTCTTAGCAATAATGGTTGTGCAATTGGGCCTGGGTAACTCTTGGTTATGCCTGCACAGGGCGACCGAATTTTTGAAGGACCACAGGATGTCGTCCCTTTAAGGTGCTGGCCTACTTTGCGGGGCAACTGTGGTGAAGCGATCGGCCTTATAAAATGTGTAATTTATATACAAATGACAAAAAGTTTGTCCCAAAATGATTTACAGAACAAAATGGAATCAGCAACACGATCAAATGTATGAACGTGTATCAAACGTGTGTAACGTATCGTGCGGGGTACGATTGGTCGTGACACCAATTCGTTCAGCGGTCTGCAGTTTATTATTTTATTGATAGCGCCCCGTCTTTAGTAAACATCACGATATTTGTTGTTTAAGAAGACGAAAAGTGGCGCATTTGTTACTTATTTAATTAATTTTTCACAACGCACACCACACTTCATTCATACGCTCATTCATATTTTTTTTGTACTTATAATAAGTATAATAGATACTATTATATCTATTATACAATTATTCTATCTTAGATACACTGACCATTTGAGGTCGAGCCCGCGGTACCTTACCTATGTAACCTATATTACCTATTTTAGGTCCTTACCTATGTAATTGTCGTTTTATATGGAAAATTATATATTTAATTAATCGAAGTATTGTCCATTATTATCCATGCACTTTTGGCATTTTAATAGAATTTGATACATGCCTCTGTAATTTGGCGGCAAAAATTTACCAAGAACGTAATTTAGTAATAAGTTGCTGTTTTACAACAGACGTAACATTGTTTAAATAAAGCATTCTTAAAAACGTAATTATTACTATCGTAATTATCGTGACAGTAACATTTTATTTATACCGGTGGCATCAATCATGTACACAGTTTTGTCACAAGGAAATTGATCGATGATAATTAATTTATTTAAAATAATAAATAAAGTCGATAGTTCGCAATGATCGAGGCATATAGGTTGAACGCACCTTGGCGACGGGGTTGGTGTTGAGGTGCGGTATGAGTGCCTGCAGCGTGTCGAACCCGTTCTTGATATTGTAGCGGCGCTTCTGTTCCGCGTGGATGTGCGTGCGGCGGCCCTCGCCCGCGCGCGGTGAGCCCGACCGTGGCGAGCCGGGCGACAGCGGCGGCGACAGCGACTGCGACACACATATACACCCTTTAGGCTCGCGCATTAGACGGGCCGCACCGCAGCGCATAACACAGCAAAATCCTCCTGAATCATTTTTATACATTTTGTATAAACCATCGCACACTTGAGGCGGGCCGCATTGCGTTGCGGCGCGACGCGGCTGTAACGTGCGCGAGCCTTTATACACCCTATTCAGGAATTCTGACTAACTTAGGGCCGGCGCAAACCCGACAAAGCGGAGAGCAGAGCATGTTCGCAAACGTTCCTAGCGCCGCACACACTGGGCGAACTGTCCTATCTAGGTATAATAAACTCGCGGCACTGCACCATGGCGCTTTTGACGTTCACACTCCTATCAAGTTTCTTAAATATTGGAAGTGACGTGTAAACAAATTATTACTATACTTCATTGTTAATAGTGACGTTGACGCGGTTGTGTTTTTGATTTATCGATACAACTAAACTTTAAGTTAGAAAACCTTAACCAAAAACCGGCAATCAAATTATTTATTTTGAAAAAACAACGAACTAGGGCCACACTGAAAGTTTCCGGAATGAATAAGAAAAAATTACAATGAATGGGCAAAAATCAATTTATTGTTTCTCAAAATATTCTCCGTGAGCGTCAATACACTTTATCATACGAATAAACCAATTTCCATAACATTTATTCCACTCCTCCGCGGTGAACTCGGAAACATGTTTGTCATACTCTTCGACAGCCTCTTCTTGCGATGAAAATCGTTGACCACGTAATTGGTTCTTAATTTTTGGTAACTAGTTGTTTTTGGAAGTCACAAGGTGCCAAGTCGGGATTGTATGCAGGATAGCTCACGAGTTTCACGTTTTTCGCCTTTAAAAGTCGTTTGTCTGTTTGGCCGTGTGAGAGCTGGCATTGTCATGGTGCAAGATTATGCGGCGTTTACGGTTGTTTTTATGGATGGTCGTGTACCAATCAGCATTCACGGTACGACGATTCTAAAAAAAAAACAGTAGCCACGTGTCCAGTTTTTCTAAAAAAAGAAGCGATCATCTGCTTCGTGGCACTTTGCACACGCGCCAATTTGGTGGGGTTCGGCTCATTTTGAAAGACCCAAATGGTCGATGGTTGCTTTGTTTCGGGGTCGTAGCTGTAAATCCATGTTTCCACACCAGTGTTTGTGTTCCACAGTGAGACACTATAGGCTGATTTCGACGCGTCAATGGATGACGCAATTCCACTCATGCGATTGTTAGATCCTATGCGATCTGGGGATTCTTCGAATTCTGAATAGTGAATTCATTTAGCGCCTAGGCTAAACCGACACTAAGTAGTGCGTGCATTACATGCGAGTGAATATATAGAAACGCCAAACAAATATAGATTTTTAACTCGCCCATAATACCTGGATGAGTCGCGAGCTTACTGACGTAAATAATAATTAGTATTATTGTAACAAAAGCATCAATATGTATTTTTGTATCGAGAGCTCGCGTCTACTTACATGTGATGTGAGCCGTAGTGAGCTGTAGCGGGTGATGATTATTATGAGAACTTTAGCATATTCGAAGCTAATAATAGTGCTAAAATTTCTAGAACCGCTATTAAACAAATGTACCAGGTTCCATCGAAATGGAACCTGGCATGGATGCATATCCATGCTGAGAGAGATTTATTTGAGAGAGATACTTTACATTTTACTAGCGCCTCGCCCTGGCCACACAATAAGTAAATAAAGAAAATTATTTTTATACAGCTCTTAGAACATAACACTCACATGATGCGGCGACATAACGTCGCTACCGATGGGCGAGGGCTGCCCTCTCCTGACGGGAGACTTGGTGGGGTCACTGCCTACGCAGCATTCCTCAGAGCTGCTGTTGAGCTTGAATAGACTTTGAGCTGGAAGATTAAGATGATATTATATTATTAGCAAATAAATTAACAGTTTTAAAAAAAATCTCATAAATTCTTACAGATGAAATATTTTTTGTACAAAGAAGGCAGCAGAACAGTCGACGTGGTGTTAAGTGGGTATAGACATCCAGGAAAATCCAAAATGTATTCCCACAAACGATTGAGACGCCCCCACATGTGCGACCTGACCTACCCTTAATCATTTAGGAGTAGATTTGGAAATGGGTATTGCCGATTATGGATTATTATTGTCGTTTTTAACGACCGCGACACAACACTCCAACTATCTGTCGGCGAAATTATACACCAATGTGCAAATTGTAATCATTTATTGAAATAATAAATTATATTTTTTTGGGGGAGGCGACTGTTGTCATCGACAAACCTATAAAGCGCCGTGCAAAGATAATCATAGCATAGAAGACGTCATATAATCAACTGTTTATATTAATTGAAACGTTCGGTACACTGTCCATTATCATGATACGTCATTCAGCAGATGGCCATACTCACAGTGTGGCGTGGACAGCAGCCTCGCCAACATGACCGTGGCTTGCGGTAGCGCGGGCTCCGATGCCACGCTGTTGAGCGGCGGAGGCCGCCGCGCCGAGCCGCTCGCGGCCTTCTCCGGCAACATGCAACTGCTGGACGTGGACCGCGACCGGATGCGGATGGTGCTGGGGTTCGACTCGCGCGTCTATAATGTATTAATGTCATGTCTGTCACGTCACATAATGTCACGAACGACATAAGCTAGAATTTAGGGTGAGAACCTCAATTAATCTCAAGCTACTGAAAATTCCAATTAATTTGAAAAAATCGTTTGTATATGTGTTTGTTTTCTTCTCTAGTCAAAGTGATAACTTCCTAACTATCGCTATTTCTATCATTGACGTGTGAATGCAATCGCACTACTGCGTTAGTGACTCCATTATGGTATGGTATGGTCTTTTAAGTATTAATTAAGTATGGTCCTTTTTTAAGTTTGATATACCTACTCGTACAAACCGTATAACTAATTTTTCTATATATTTTGATTTCATGGATTGATTCGGTTATTTAACTGTATAATTATTTAAATAAAAAAAATAAGCCTTTATTTCACTGACGGTACTTATTGATGCACTTACAAAGTTATTTGACATTCGTGACTTTGTCAGGCTGGTCGAAGACATGCCTTCTCCACATCCTGTCAACTCTGTCGATCATTCAATGTCGATCATCAGGCGCTTCATTCAATTTGGAAGGTCTTCCTTAAAATTTAGTATGGTTCTTTCATCTCACAAAGACGGGTTAGCCTTGTTTGTAATTGTGCAACATAAATACACGTGTACTTGTGTGCGTGGAACGCAGGCTCCCGTTATTTTAACTAAACTAAACGTAAATTGAAACTACACTAAATCTTGCGTCATTACAGAGTTAGTGTTTCTGTATGTTTATTAAGATAAATGTGCATATGTATGAATGTTTTATTATATTGTTTGTAATGTACATTTGTACATTATGCTTATATATGGTCCCATAAAAATAGTGCGAAATATGTTCATTCTGTACACTAAAACTACTATATATAACTAAAAAATAAAATGTATTTCATGATTTTTTTATTACTCCGGTGTTTAATTTCTGAAGGAATAGTATCTCTTCATTACTGTGTGATTGGGTATTATTCCGAACATGTATCTTCAAAACGTAACTGTAGCCGGTGTATATGTTACAGGCAAAGTAACTTTGTAAACTTGTAGTAAACTCAAAGGCGAAAGGCAAATTGAGGTATTCTATAAAATTCCTAGGCATTGTATGGAATGCCGAACTGTCTTTTTTTATAGAGAAGTGGGCGGACGAGCAAGCGGTCCCACGTGATGGTAAGTGTTACCGCCGCCCATGGACACCTGCAACACCAGGGAGCATGCGGGTGCGCCGCCGACGCTGACACATTGTCTTACGCAATGTGTGAAATATTACTTATTTCTATAACTGTTACACAACCCGGCAAAAAGTATAGTAAGTATAGTAAGTAAGTAAAGTAAGTATAGTAAAAAGCTTTGCCAGTCAAGTGGAAAAAATTATTGATCTTAGGGGACCTATGTTGAGTACCTCTATGAATACACTTCTCGGTCGAAAGTAATACACATCAGCCTTTTGAAAGAGACTATTGGCTGCCTTTGTTTTGTAGAGCGTCGTCTCTGTCGTGTGTCGTTACGATAGAGACGACGCTCTGTCGATTAAAATAATATAAATATTTATTTTAATCGTTACTTTGATTAAAATAAATATTTTACTTTTATAATTTTCCTTTATATCTAACTCATAACTTTTATAACCTATATATTGTATAATTTTCCTATTCTCTAATTATAATTATTGGTTAATGTAATACCTCCTTCACTTTCATTCAAAACTTAATTCAATACATTTTTTTAAAAAATACTTACAAATAGGTTAGGACGGTTTTTACTTAAGGTAAAGCTTTTTCTTACTTAGAAGTAAGAACTACGAAACTTTTTCTGTTATGTTAATATTTTTATAATTACTAACAAAACTGAAATTCCAGTACTTGTACTGAATATTTTAAGTCTGTTCATACAAACTCGTACAAAATTCACAAATTAGTACAAAATGGATAAAGCGAAAATTGAAGATATTTAAAAAAAAATACGGGATTTTGGACAATCTTTTACCCATGAGACTTACGGACACCACCATTTCTGTGTGCCCTTTCCTATTGGACGACTGGCCAATGCAGTGGGCGGTGGAGCTCAGACGTTGCCACGCAATATTAGACATTAAGATGATTAGGCAGATGTGGGCGCGATTGTACATGTACGAGCACAACCACCACTAAGCATAACCCGTCTTCGTGAGATTAAAGAACTATAACTGTGTACCCTTTTTCTCTGTCTTTCTGAGGTTATAAGAAAATGACAAGGAACGATATAATTTAATAAGTCAATTAGTTTATTATGATAACCATATATATCACAATAGGGTATTTATCGCTATACCAACACTGATTAAGATAGTAAATAGTTACCCTGCTAGTATTGCGCAATGCGGGCGCTTCTTGCGCGGGCGCGGGCGTGGGCGCAGGCGCGTGAGTGAGCGCGGGCACCGACACGGACCAGTCCGGGTTGAGCTGCGAGCCGACAGGCAGGCTGTGCGACCGGAACTGCTCCTTGCCTCTGCCGGTCGCGCTACCGACCTACATCGCGAACAAATACAGTACTACTACAGTGGGGACATCGTAATAGGCCACTTCTGAAAGCTGTCAACTGGTTTTCGTAGCAAGGTGACCTAAAGGCAATTATCGATTAAAGACAATGACACGAGTGCATATGTCAAATCGGGAAAGTGAAGAAGCTCGGGAAGTGGGTACAGTATGAGCTTAATGAAAGTCACCTGTAAACACGCGTCGAAGCTCGCCTTACATTTATGAACCGGCACAAAATGAAGAGATTCTGAATCATATTGTCACTTGTGATGAGCAGTGAATCCTGTATGATAATCGTAAACGTTCGTCACAATGGTTGAACCCAGGAGACACAGACAAACAATGTCCTAAACGTAAACTGAGTCAAAAGAAGCTCATGGTGACTGTAAATAACTATCAAACAACCGAGTCTGGTCAATCGCTCTAATCCACTGCTTCTCCATGATAATGCTCGCCTACACACTGAACGACAGACAGTTTCAAAGTTAAAGGAGGTAGGACTAGAAACTCTCTGTCAACCACCGTACTCGCCAGACCATTTTGTTCGAAATTTGGATAACTTTTTACAAGGGAAAAAAATCAAGTCCGATGAGGCAGTGAAAAACACCTTCAGAGAATTCATTGATTCCCGTTCCCAGGAGTTCTATAGTAGAGGTACCAATCAACTTCCATTAAGTTGGCAAAAGTGCATTGATAATAATGGACAATACTTCGATTAGTTAAATATATAATTTTCATATAAAAAAAATATATTTGAATTTTCCATATAAAACGGCAAGGACATAGGTAAGGACATAGGTAAGGACATTTCATAGGTAAGGACCTAATACATTGCAGCGAAAGTTACAGATACATTACGAAAGCATTGGCCATCGGCTAATCTGGAAACACCCGAAGGCGTCATACAAGTCTATGAATTACCGTGCCTCTCCTTGTATACTGTATTACGAGATACTTGATTATTTTATTGTATACTTAATTACTTTATCCTACCTTTGGAGATTTCTTTTTATAGTAAAAAGGTGAAAACCGAGCAAACAATTGTACTGGTGGTAAGTGAATAAATACTGTTGCTTGCCCTGTTGCCCATGAACATCAGCGATACATGGCAACACCAGTAAAGAATGACAAACATTGGTAATTACCAATATTTGTCATTCCCGTCATTAGGGAATTCCCCAGTTGAACTGTCTGCCCTTGACGATTACTTTTTATAGAAAGAAAAGTGGTAAACGAACAGACAGTCCAACCGGTGGGAAAATCAACTAGTTATTACTCGTTAAACTAGTTACATCAACTCACACATACATCAACTCACACACAATTCTACTTACATTATTGACTATGCTAAATTTCTCTAAAATCGGATATCTAAAACCACACTCCCACACATTCACATACAGACATACAGCATAAAACACACACAACGTACACATTATACAAAATAATTACCACCTGAACAAATTGTTTTCTCAAATAACTGTAACTTAGTACTAACAATAGATCTAATGGAAGAAGCTGACAGCCGTAAAACAGATTATTCTATACACATTGTCCTTATGAATACCTAGTTGAAAATTTGATGTTTTTGTAAACTACAATTGCAAACAATGGCGTGTTTTCCTGAAGAAGGGGAAAAGATGGGACGGGAAGTAAAGAGTATAATCGAATAAGGAGTTTCGATTTCTATTTT
Source organism: Sesia bembeciformis (assembly GCA_943735995.1). NCBI lineage: Eukaryota > Metazoa > Arthropoda > Insecta > Lepidoptera > Sesiidae > Sesia > Sesia bembeciformis. Next base: position 10,839,027 of record OX031028.1, read on the forward strand.
TATCCAGATAATATTCTCTACTCGATAGGACGGATGAGAATAAATAGAAAGAGATAGGGAGTAGAGAACACGTAAAATGCGGACATACCGATGGATTATGAAGATACAATGACATTATTTTAAAAAAATATCGTTTTAGGCATACACGTAGATAGATATACAACCCAATTTCGTGAAATTGTATGGAAACAGGCGTGTCACGTCACGAGTAATATTTAATAATGGAAAACCACTCACCGATGAAACGAAACATCTCCCTTGACTCAGTTTACCACTTTTGATGAATTTTTACAATTGATTATAGCGCAATTAGGCATTTTTGTTTCGTAGCAACGCCTTACTAGCGACACGGGTCAGAAGAGAGTCAACAAGCAGCGCAAGAATTAGGAGCTTAGCTTCGGGCTCTATGTATGTGGTTTTAGATACTACTTTGGTGACTGGCCTCGTTACCTCTCTCACAGAAGACTACTTTGGTAGTGAGTGAGACATGCCGGAACCCATTCCTTTCCATCACATTCCTCCCAATTTTTCCCAACCCATAGATCAATTCCTACATATCCAAAGGTAGGCAGCACATCCGGGGGCGTGCCAACGTTTGTTATTTTGGACTGATGTTGACATGTACCGCGGATGTCTATAGGCGACAGTGTAAACTTACCACTAGGTGGACTGTATGCTCGTCGGCCACATTATTTCTATAAAAAAAACTTAGATACTTTTAGATAGTTTAACGAATCTCTTATTGAATTTCACCAACCTGCTGAGTAGCAACTGGCAACGGTGGTGATGGCATCTTGAAAGAGCGCGAGTTCACTTGCCCCTGCAAGGGTTTCGGCACGGGGTTCGGCTGCAAGTAATGTATTTGCTGAGGGCTCTGACTAGTCGCTTGACTTTGTCCATAGCCCTGGTAATGGTTCGGCAACTGATTCGAGTACTGAGCCAGTCGGGGCCTGGGTTTGTCCCGATACCCGCTCCGGCCCTGTATCACTATAGTGGACGTATATTTCGGGTTCTGAACGGGCTGTTGAAGTAATGACACCGTCTCTGGCGCGGTCTGGGAAGGCGGAATAGCTGCGAAACATGATCACATTTAGCACTAATTATTACAATACAAGATGTGCAAGGATTATTAATCCTAAAGCTTGTAGGTGTTCTGAAACCCTCAATGCCAATAAAACTACTCAAATTTTAATTTTATATGAAGTCAACTGTAATTGCGATCCTACATAGGAAATCTAGAAAAAATACAAATGTCAAATGTCTTTTACAGTTTTGATTAGAATCGTATACTGAGGCACGTATGCCGGTCCATTGCAGGACACAGCCCTAATTTGAAATCAGGGGGACCCTTAGGGTCAAAATGTACTAACCTGCATTATATTTATTGTAGGTAGGGTCCGGTTGAGTGATAATTTTTGGCGAGTTTACGTACTGAAGCCTAGTTGACTTGCCAGTGTACATATTGTTCTGGACTGACGACTCCTGCACAGTCTGATGCTCGTAAGTGGTGGGTGGGAATGAAGGCAACATCTCCTGCGCACTCATTATGCTATTCTGAAGATCTGTTTGTGAGAACAGTCTCCCATTATCATACATTTGCATCTGTTCATTCTTTATCGATTGCTCCGATATTGACATCATTTGAGTATTATTATTTGTACCTGTAACAATTAAGTATGACTGGTAACGGGTTAAACAAAGAATTATTACTTTGAGCTTATCTATAAAAAAAGGTTCCTCCCTCAATTGAGGGAGGAACCTTTTTTTATTGTTAAATTTATTTATTTTATTTTTTAGTAAACCTTTTTTTATTGGAACCTTCATTGGAAGGTGCCTCGCCCAAATGAATTGCTACAACACTCTTGCCTTATTGGGATAATTGTCATAGAAAACTGTATTATTATGGGGTAAATTACAATGTAGGTGAAAGAATTGTCAAAAGTGTCGCAAACATTAACCCAACTAAACTACAACTGGCAATAGTTCTCCATCAGCCCCAAAATCTACATTATTAGGAACTTAAATTAATGCAGATAGACATAAGATATGTTTGGATGTCGTATGAAATCTAAATATTTGCAAATGAGTTATCGCAGTTTTACGGAAAAAGATTTTAGCCTGAACCTAGATATGTCACCAGGTATGCGCCTGGTGACTATATATTATATTATAAAACGTTTAAATTTCAGTAACATTCAACTACTATATTGCACGCACGTGCATATTAGGCGGCATTTTGGTAACAGATATTAGTAGTGTCGTAAAAACAAGCGTTGAACGTTCGACGCTCGAGCCCTGAGCGAGCGCTAATGAACTTTTAAAACTTCAGCGATAAAGGTTACTGAGCGTTAAAATTTAAATTTATCATGTTTGAAGGTTTTATAGCCCTTGTAGTTAAAAGCTCGAGTTTAAAACGATTAAGGTTCAATAGGACTTGTCGGCGGGAACTCGAGAAGTGATGGTTGAGTTTGATTAATGTAAAAATTACGTATTATGGGTTTTGTAGTTTAATAATGATATTTTATTAAACTTCCAAGTGTCTAGTGTTTGTGCATAATGTTTCTGGTAATCAAATAAAAGCATGAGACTGTATTTTTCGTATGCTTCCAAGGAATTCATCTCTGTCCTCAGTAAACCTACTATCACTTTACTGAGCGACTCCTGACTGGCTTTTGGCTGACTGGACATTGACAAAATGTGTTTTTAATTGTTTTTGAATGAATGTACCAATTACACCATTGCCATGTATGAAAAGAAAAGAAAAAGTTCAGTAGCACTAATATAGAGTACCAGCGTTGGAGCGCTGCCGCGTTCAGCGTTCGTTTTAACAACATAAGATAGAAGTACAGTAATGTACCGGGAATAGTAATTTGGTTGATGAGCATAGCGGGTGCGTCGTGGCCGATGTACCCCTGCTGGTGGTACGCGTCCACGGACATACTGCCTCTGAACAGGGGCTCTTCGGTCGGCAGCGACTCGTCCGGTACCGGCGGCAGCATTCGGGGACTCGATAGAAGATCTATTCAAGTAACGCGACAATTTTGTAACAGACTATAATGTACCGTGAATAGTCATCTGGTTGGTCGGCATGGCGGGGGCGTCGTGGCCGATGTACCCCTGCTGATTGTACGCGTCCACGGACATGCCGCCCCGGTACAGCGGCTCCTCGGCCGGCAGCGACTCCTCCGGCACCGGCGGCAACCGGGGACTCGACAGAAGATCTACGCAAGTAATGCGGACATTACACTTTTTGGCAGGAACCCGAAAAGTATAGTTAGAGTTTCTGTTTAATTATTGTAAAAATTGTGTTTTACGGGATTTGTGGTTTAATAGTGATAGTTTATTAAACTTCAAAGTGCCCTAGGTTCATTTAGATAAACTTTATCAACAGAAAGTAAAAGAAATTCACAATGAAATTAAACATAAAAATAATATGGTAGATAAAACTGTAGATAAAACGAAAGATTTCTTAGGACGGTGTGTTGTAAATTTAATTGTAACGCCGTTATATGGGATTTCAGCACATCAATCATATTTGACAACTAGTAAAATTCTGGATATCGTTACTGTAACCTCGTAGGCTCTATTTGTTTTAGATTCAATAAAAAATATATGGGGAAGTTCATTTGAGGGCAAGGTAGAATATGTATTGATGCTGCGCACTGACAGCGTGGCAAACATGTTGGCAGCTGAACGAAAACTAAAAACTAGCATTCCAGATTGCCACATGTTTGGCTCATGCCTATAGCCTCGTAGCTGAACAAATTCGTTTACAGTACACAGATGTGGATATATTAATATCTAATATTAAAAAAATATATTTCTGAAAGCGCCAAATAGAATAAAGATTTTTATAAAAAACTACCCTAATTTACCGCTGCCAGTACCAGTAATTACTAGATGTGGTACTTGACTGGAGGCAGCATTCCGATACACACACACAATAATAATATATATATAGTTGCAAGTAGGCAAAACATCATTAACAACGAGACTCAGAATCCCGGGTTATATCCATATTAATATACACATTTTGTCACAAGTAGGTACCAAAGTCAACATTGATTTGTTTTCTGAATTTTGAGAAAAAAAACTGGTTTAAAAATAATCTTAATTTTATTTAGTGAAAATATAGATACAAGTCAAACATCTTGTTTAAGAGTGCCTAAGCAAAGTAAGTTACTTTGATTCCTTATCTCTAAAATGAGTTATTCTTTTTTGTGTTTATATGAGTAGGAAACTCATAGCTTGTAACATTTATTCCAATAGCTCATTCTTTATAACCTCTGTGTTTTTTATATCTGTATATCATTCAGTATTTCACTTGTATTTCAATATTTAATAATATTTTTATATTTTCTTTGTATTAGCCGAAACGCATTACTCTTCTTCATTAATAAATAGCACTGGCCGAAAACAATAAACATTGGTTGGAAACAGCTCTACATGTAAAAATTCCAAAATTTGAAAGAGAAGTCTTACAAATTCTGACAAGACGTCAAGCTAAATGTAAGGGGCCGCACGGACGAGTTGTTTCGGAGCGATCAGTGGAGAAGGTTTGAAAGCGTCACAGGCCTGTGCCGGTACTCAGCTACCCTGGGACACATCTACTCGGCCACAACAAACACAGCAGCAAAACTCCGAAGTTCAGTTGGGCCACTACTCTCGCCGCAGCTCTGGTCCGTCGCTCTTTGGGCGCTGGTGCTCCAGCTGGGCGCCGCCTGTTGTGCCTGGCCTCCATCGCCCCCTCCGACCGCCGCTGCTTCCAGCTGGCGGTAGTGTCCGCTCTTCATCGCTTCACCCTGCTGGGTGCCGCCTCTCCTGCCGACCATCCGTGAGTTTCGTGATTCCAAACTAGTAATACGAACACTTACACCTAATCACGGACTCTTTTTTTACATAGTTCTCAATATTTGTATTAGGCCCTTTTTAAAAATTAATATAAGCTATTGGAGCAAATAATCTACCTCTTTCCTTCCAAGTAGTTTACTCCTTTTCGTTAGCTCTTTGTGGTAACACAACGAAACGACGTTTCTTGTTTCTTTTTTGTGATTATTCAGATATTTTTTCTCAATAACTGTGATACTTGTGTCAAATCCAGAAGATGTACGATATACTAGAGTGCTCGCCACCAAAGAAGTCCTGCGGAATTTAAGGGAACTAAATATGGCAGGTCGTAATTTACTTCCTAATTTAGACACATCTATATTGGTAGGTGTAAATAAAAATACATAATTTGATAGGGTAATTTGAAACCAATAAGCTGTGGAAGTCTTATGTCGGTCGGTTACAGCATCGCGCCTACGGGACTTCTTTTGTGGCGCCTACTTTAATCATACAACGCTGGAGTATGTTTAGCGTAAGGGCCCCTTAAGTCAACAAGTATTCTAGTCAACCGATGAATCACTCACCGTGAAGTGGTTCCAATGTGTCCATAAAATCATCAAGGTTAGGTTGCAATGGACCTAAGCTTGGCTGAATGAAGTCCGCTAAACTTGCTCCTCTCGCTGAAATGAAAATAAAGATTGAAGTAGATTTAAACATTATGTACAGTATTCGCGAACATGAAAAAGCCATCGTAGATCATGGTCTACTTTCGTTTCTTGGTCCCTTTTTCGCAAGTAGTTGAGACAGTATATGAGTAGATCGCGTTCAATTACTAATATTTACATTAAGCAGTTATAACCTAAATTAAAAAATAATTATAGCACCACGTGATTTTAAAACAGGAAAAAATTATTCATTCACAAGCTCGGCAAGTTATTTAATTAAAGTAAAACCTTTTGTTCAAATTAAAAAAATAGATCATTTTTTATAAAGTCAAGTTTCAAATTCATGGAGATTCATGCTACAAATTATTTACGATTAAGTACTCTTATTAGATTTTGCCACACTTAGGTGATTAAACTCATATTTGTAATTGCTCTTTAAATAACAATGCAAATTCATGTTTAGAATTTATTGATTTAGAATATCGATTCAAATAATGTTCTATGAACTTTTAAAAACTTTACTTATTCACAATCAACGATAAAAAGTGACAGATGGGACATAACAATTCTGAACTTTATTGCTGTTATAAAACAGTATTTATTCAATAATTTAAATAAGATTTTTCATTAATTTAGTATATTATTATGTTAGTGACACTGATATTCTCACTGATATCTCGTCTCATTACACGATGGCATTTTCATATTCTCGAGTATTGTATGCATATATGCACCACAAGTAAACTCGCATTTGATTATAGAGATTGACAAAAATATCCATTTTTAAATATGTACTATTAAGAACCAAACCAAACACAATAATTTAAAAAAATAAAGAAACTGTTACAAAATCAATCTGTTTTTTTATTTATTTAACATCTATTTCTCAGTGAAAAGTGTGGTCAAAAAGCTCCTCAGTCTGTCACAGTATAAGGTCCTAGTGCTTCAGTATGGCTCTGAACTCCTAGACCCTACCCTAAGTATGTGACTATCGCTAGTAGTATTTAAGGAGGGTACTGTAGGATATCGTTTTCGGTGTATAATCGTTTGGTATGGTGGATTATTTTTCGCCATTACAATTTTGATTACTTCAAACAAACTGACGTCAGAGAATTAATAGAAATCGCGGCTCATGCTTGCTTAGCTAAGACTGCTCCTATTAATTAAACAATAGAGTTCAATAGAAACAACATCAGAAGAAGATGAAAATAGGCAAATATTGTAAAATATTTTAATGAATCATTAAAATATAAATATAGCCTACAAAGTTTCTATATAGTCTATGATACTTCACTTTGTAATTATGATAAATAACCCATTACACAAGCCCATCATCTTGGATGTTACACATGTCCCAAATTTCTTAATTTTAAGGTCTCCATTTTTAAATAATGCTCACCTTCAGACAGCTAACTGCTACTTTATTTTTTATTTCTATTCATTTATTACCACAAAAAAATGGTTACAAAATTGTACAAATACCATTTGTATTGACATTGAGTTATATGCCATCAAATGTATAATTTCTATCATCACTTATATATGTATATATATATATATATTTGGTTCTTACCGATTTCCCTGGGGTCCGGAAAAGCGAAAGGCTGGTGGTTGGTGATGGTAGAAAAGAGCGTGTCACTCATGAAGCTGAGGTAGTCCTCGTCGGCGAGCATGTTGCCTGCCAGGTCGCTGCACTGAGAGAACGACTCCACTGTGTCCATGTCCGATATCTACACAACAATTGTCCAAGAAATTACTGACTGCCATTATTGGGTAAAAGAACATTTTAAGATAATAAAGTGGAGTTAAATCAGCCACTACTCTGCATTGTCTATTCTATTTAGTTGCAAAATTTTAAAACTTATCAATGGTACTTTCTTACCGTGTCTTGAACAGAGGTATCCCCCTTGCCCAGGAGACGCATAATATGAAACATACGCCATTTTTTATATTCTGCTATTACAGCCTCGGCCCTTCTCTTCCAATATTTTCCTTCTAAGATAGTTGTCTGAAATCAAAATTCACGTAATAACATGATGTCAAGTTCAGCTAGAAAGAATATAATAATATACACGGTGAGAACTGAAATAAATATTAGGTGATTAATAAATTTAAAAGTTGTAATTTATCATCGAATACTTCCGCCAACATTATCAGTGTGAAGATCAAATGTGGCTGATTGATAAAACTGCGGGCATATCCTGTCCTTGCTTACTCGCTTCTTCAGTTATCTCGTGACCACGGCTAGAGTAGACCGTGTCGAATCGTGGAGCATAATAAAAAGGTGAAGAAGTCTTTAATCTTGAGTGTTTCTATTATTTTTACATTTTACGGTAACAAAAAGTATAAATTGAAACTGAACTGTTCAGTTGAAAATAACGAATAAATAAAAAAAAATCCTAACATACATATATATACACTCCCGGACACCTGAATCGAGCCACACTGCATTTTTATGTATAAAGGCCTGAAATATAAAAATAATGTTAGGTCAAGAAAAAGTTTTTATATATTTTTGATATATAAATATATGTTAAATGATATATACTATATATAATATAAAATGAGTATATAAAAATGAATGTTTCTTTGTTTGTCCCGTACGCGTTCCTATACCATTCATCCGATTCAGATGAAACTTTGGTGAGTTGTTCTTTCTGAAGGTTTCTGAAGACCACGCGAACGAAGTCGTGGGCAACAGCTAGTTTTGAATAAAATAAGGAAGCAGAACGTTTAAATTGGAGCAGTTTTTTGATTTAATGTTGTTTTTCAATAAAAATTTCGTCAAATTGTTTTACCTGAGATTTGAACCGATTTTGAAGTAGGCGCGACGCGCAAGCTTGGCACGTCTTCAGTCTGGGCTTAGTCAGCGAAATGCGAGTGTATAACTTCATTTAAGCCGTTCTGCTGTTCAAAGAGTGTACCATCCATACTGAGAGACTGGCGGCTTCGGTTTATCTTCACGACAAGCTTAAGAAATAGTCAACAGACCTCAGTACAGATCCAAGAACAGCTTCGAGACTTTCATGGAGTGGCTGTTAGCGCTCGGGCTGTTAGAAGGAGACTCGAAGAACGTGATATAAAACCACATAAGCCAGCCAATTGCCCCAAACTGACACGAGCTCACCGAATGGCGCGCCTTAAGTTTGCGCGCGAACATTAGCATTAAACTCAACGTCAATGGGGCCAGGTACTCACCCTTCACTGAGGAATCCAAGATAATGCTGTATGGCAATGAATAATGATGGAATGAATGATTTTTTTTAGGTATACCATTGTCCTCTTAGAAATCCAATACGTCTTCCCCATGAGAAGGGCAGACACACGACTTGTTTGTTACACAAACTAAATTTTTTCAGTACTTTGAATTCAAATTTGGAACAATGGCATACTGAAATCATGGTTAGTATGCCAGCTTCAAAACTGCATAAAATCTGTTTGATCAATCAAACATTTTCTTTAAGCTTTTGGCCCTTAAAAACTAAAAATGCAGGGTGGCTCCATTCAGGTGTCCGGGGGTGTAGTTCAAATAATTATATGTAGCATGTTTTCAGTATGGAATGTTCTATGTCATGTCTTTAGAATGGAGACATTCTCAACAGTGTTGAGTACCCACACAATGTGTAGACTTGTAAACACTATCAGTGGTAAAGCCCCGGTTTACCCTAAACATTAAGAAGTAAAATATGCAAAGAAAAATATGGTATTTACCTCTGGTTTCACATGTGTGTCAACATCCAAAGGTGAAGCAAACTGGCATACTAGAGTATTCTGTTTCTTTATAACTGAAAACAAACAAGTTATATTTTAAATGAAATATACCCTACACAACTCTGAAAACGGCAGCAAAATCGAAAACTATTTATGTTTTACGAATTGCCACAGAGTGGGAATAAACGCCACTTCGCATTTCAAGTACATGTCATGTACCTACATAGGAGTATGTTGCGTTGTCGAAACTCATGTTTATGCGATGCTGACACTTCTGCGATACCATGTACAGTGCCATGGGTTTAACAATGTGAGGCCACAGGATAATAATGGGTGATACGATTCAGGTAGGTAAACTATTCCTGTGTTTCTTGTTTAAGAGTGTGTATTTAAAAATGCAGGTACCTGCGTTTAGGTAGTTGGCGCTGATTAACTAACTTCATATATTGCTGCAATAAAACTTGAATAAATGTGTACAATCTTTCATAATAAAAGCTAATCCATGCCTGGAGCTCGTGCCGGCAAGGCGCTGGAAGCGTTTGGGTGAAAACAGGTCTATGCCTGTAGTTATTTTATGCAGACTACCTAAAAACTGTTTACTTTATGTTTGCAACATAAGTCGCAAGGCTCGTCTGTTATAGCCACGTACTGTGATCTATCAGCGTGACAAGAGACGGCACTCTGCGATCGCGCAAACAGAACATTAGCTGTACATACCTACTACTAAAACATTTTGTCATTGGTACCCAGGGGAAGCTGGAAGCTTTTAGTGGGCATGAATGCATGCAATATACAAGATTTTTAGGATAGAAAAATTACAAAAATTATATTTCTTTTGGGGGGGACAAATGAAAATGCCAATCTAGTCTATCTAAGAAAGGTTGGCGCACCAATTATTCGTTCCGAATAATAGTGTTTTACTGCTAATAGATTTGTGTCTTATACATCAGAAAAACTAAATGAATTTAATAGAACAGAGCTAGCGTATGGGGTAAACCCATGAAAACAGTTGTAAATACAGTCACCACAAGTCTAGTAACGGAAGGATTTATTACCATACAAGGAAAACTAATAAAATGGACACTCACATTGCATATGCCAGCATCTCCATATAACGTTGTTCAATCTGATCTTGTCCTTCCACCGTAATTTTATACCTTTGAATCGATTCCATTTTGGTGAGGTTAATTTTTGTCTGAGAAAACATAAAAAAGGGTAATATAAAATCCACTTACCATACTCCCTTTTATTTAGACCACAGTCACTAATTTATTCTTAAAAGTTGTGTTAGCACACTTAAATTACTCAGAAGAGTCCCTGTATTTAGAGTACCCATTTCTATTTGGTAAAAATTTGAAATAAACATAATTTAAAAAAGGTACAAAATATTTTTTTGTAAAAAGTACAGTGCCTGTGAGTCTGTACTGTGTAAACTTGTCAAGCAATCAAAAGTTAAGTCAGTTATCATTATCTTTATCAATGGACTAGACTTTTATCTTATCTGCGGTTACTACAAATAAAATGAAGTTAAAAGAGAGCAAATTACAGAAATAATATTTTATAAGATTACTTTATCTTCGTAAAGCAATTTGATTCCGAGTACTTCACTTAAGTTTTTGAATATAATGTCATATGTGGCGTTATCTGAACAAAGAGACCTTGTTATTGGTATGGACTTATACAATTTCGATAACATTTTCTAACTAATTTTAGTTGTATGAGATTGTTTAAATAGAAAAAAAGCTCTAACATCTGATGTTTAAGATACAGCGATTAAAAGATAAGTTTTTTTTAAGATTTCACTAATGTCCAATATCTGGGTTACTGATACAAACCATAAGGTGCCTTTTCTTAGATAATGTCACCAAATAGAGCTTATTGTTAGCCTCCCAGGAAGAGTTTTCTTTAGCAGGCCAGTTATGGTACGGTATTAAGAAGCTAAGTAATAAAAATAATTAGCATATTTAATGATAAAACTACACTTTGACTGTAACCAGCACTTTTATCGTCACCTGCTGGGACACAGATCTCTTCATGCACATTATCATGTGCACAAGGGATGTATGGCCTTAACTTGCAATGCTGGCCGAGTGGGTTGGCGATTCCACTCTTTTAGAGGTGGTGTAGTTCCTCAGAGCTTGTGGTAGCAGGTTTGTTATTCATTAGTTGCCTTTTACGAAACTGACGAAACGGAAGAGATGGGGTGTTGCTATTCGAAAACCGCCGATACCACACAGCCAAGAATTTATATTTTAAAATAGACATTGTATTTAATTGGGTTAAAGTTGTTAAAATAAAATGTAATAATTTATATTTAAGCATATATGTTATAAAACGATAATCCCTGACAACCTTGTAAGCTAATAAGCCTTTTGAAAAAAAGTTTTTATTCAATTGAATGTTGTTCACTACAACTTCAAAACATATGGCTTGTGGAAGATTAGTGTGGGTATGTTTACACATAATCTACAGCCTAGTTTATTACACTTTATCATGTTATCAGAAGGGGCAGCAATTAATTGTACTGATAATAATAAATAATACTGTATATAAATACTAGTCTTATTCCTGCTGCTTTGCATGTATCAACTGTTAATTTTCACAATCAAATTGCAAACCCTGTAACAATAAATACTATAATTCTCATTCCATTAGTTATCATGTAAAATATTCTACGATAATAAGAATTTTGATTGGTAGCTAGAGATAGATTATAAAACTAGACTCCATTCAATGAAAAAAATCCTTAAACATAAGTGTAATTAAAACAATCTTCAAAATCTCCAATTTTGCAATGATGCTGTGACACTCATTACAAATACATATATTGTGCTAATAAAGTAGACCTGCATATTATGCCAGCCATTGTACCTTTCTTTATTTATTATAAATTACCTTTTGGTAACCACCTTTAATACTAATAATGTTGCAATTCTGTTTTTTTAGTTATGGACATCTGTTATATATGTTATGTTTAATGTTTACACGATTCTGATTTTATATACCCTGCAAATGGCTATTGATCTCTTTAATAAAATAAATACATCTAACTTGGTAGCATTTTCAAATGTTTATAGGACCTTATTATATGTATAATATTTTGCTAAAATATGTTTTATATGTAGACACTGTCTTAAATTTCATGTATTATTCAATATTAGCATTTTATTTTACCAGTGACTTATAGTTTAGAACACATTGTTTGAAAATACCTATATATTTTTAAAACTTCTGATCCCATTTTTGTTACATATACACTAAAATCTGAAATAGACAATGGTGAGAATGAGATTAACTGTCAGGCACGAAGGTTATACATTTATGGTCTAACAAAATTAGTCCTAAAATATTGTAAGTACATAAAGAACCCATGCACACCATATATTAATGCCATGTATGTTAAGATTAATATTGAAATTCAGTGTGTTTGTTCATTTTACAGGTGTAAGCAATAATTTTATTTTTATATTAAATACTTAGCCTCACTACAAGTATGAAAATCATAAAGTTAAATAAAAATAACATATTGTTTTGTTGACTCCTGGTTGTTTTGCTGTACTAAGTGTGACATACAAGGACAAACACTAATAACATTAATTAAGTGTACTGCGCAAACAATCTGAATCAACTTTGTGGTAAAATTTTCCAGAGGTGTGTTCCTTTTACTAGATTGTTAAAAGGCACCTACAATTCAAAATCAAACTTAAAATTCTTATTATCATTTTCGAAAATTTAACATCTCCATCCAATAAATTTTAAAATTTATGTTCTCGTTTCAAATTTGTTATATGCAGTGATTTATTCTTTTAGAATATTAATAGTCACATAGTGGGGTGCTAATTAAATTGAGCATTAATATTTATGTAAACCATTTTGCTATAATTTATATCTCCAATTAAGTAAATTCTTAAAACACAATTTAAATGTAAGGCATTACTGTAGTATGCAGTAATATGACGTAACTTTGTTTTGTACAAAAGCAAAAAAATATAATTTGTGGCGCCACAGTATGAACAGATTATAAGTAAGCAAGTTATATCACTCTTTTAATATATTTATAAGTAGTCCAATATTCATTGATAGACTTATCTCAGCAAATGACCTGTGTTTCTTGTATAGATTAAGATGACCTCTTGTTATCTTTGTATATTAAACTCAAAAGATCACAAATGTTTCCTCATTTTTACACAATATTCGGAAATTTAAGCAGAGATTCACAGCATGAAATATTAGAGAAAAAATAAATAAAAAATGATAAAACAGAAGGGTATCAGTCTCAAAAAGTATGCAAGAAAAATATACTTTTACTAGGAATCCATTAATCTTAGACTTTGTGTTTATTGTTCTTCACGCACACTCAGGGTATCATAGATAAATAAAAAGAATAGGAGATATTAAAATGACTAAAGCTAAATACAATTTACTTGCATATAAATAGGTTTCTTTTGAAAACAATATTTTCAAACTAAAATTAATGGTCAGAAAAATATTCTAATTTTGTTATACATGCTATTATATGATTTAATTACAAAAGTTACTCAAATGTATTAAATGAATACAGAGAAGTGAATTATATTAATATTAGTATCATTCAGGTAAGAAAAATTGTAGACAAAGTATGTGCAGTTGACCACACACTTATAAGGGTAATTTCCAGATTCATTCCATTCTAAACTTTATTACCAGGTGATTATAGCGCCTGTAACTATAAGTCAACCTACTCTCTCTAACAATTAATAAATAACAAATGTTTCTCATTATCTTTTAATAAATTAGATAAGTACATAGTGGAATGGTTGCTGTAATCAAAATACTGTGTTAATAAATAAAACATAAACATTACCTGTAAGCCAAAGTCATACATTTGAACAATTTCGTGAGGGATATCTCGATAGAAAGTTGCTGGTGTTGTTTACATTTTTCCTTATCAGAAAGTAGGAATGGTTCCTTAGATCCAGAGACTATGTATGTGGCAACAGTGGAGACTTTCTGAATATTTTGTTCTTCATCAGGGACTGGGATAGCTAAATCGTCAAATTCATCTTGCGCTTCAGCCTCAAAATGCGACACCATAAAATGTCCAGAATGAATAGTCTCCTTGCCTGGGCGAGCTTGTCGCTTTTCTACATGGGTCATTGTAATTTGTACCAAACTAGAACCAATTAATACTCAATTATTTAAAATAATAAACATCTGATGTCTATCAACTTTTGTTTTTAACCATATTTTTAATTATCACGACTCACATGAAACAGACTGAGCAAAAAGAAAGATTCACATTGTTTTTTCCCAATTTCTATATGACAGCTGGTTTTTTTAATAGAAATTATTTGGACAGTGGCATAGCAATTGATCCACACACAAAATAGCAATTATTTTAATCCACTTTTCATTTGTGAAACTCTCAACTAGTCTCAACACAAGATTGCGTTAGCTTAGGACCGTGATACACATGCGTGTTACTTGCACAAAAGCATCGAGCATGTGAGTCTACTACTGCTACTGGCATGCCAGTCGTTTTCAGTTTGCCAGTCGGATGCATGCCATACGTTTTAATAGGACGCCGCAACTCCGATTCTCTCGTTTGATTCCCCCGCGAGGAAGCCTCATGTTTATTGTGTCCTTAGTGATCTGGATTGATTGTGTAGCAGCCACCTTAGATTCTTAAAAATACTCACCTCACACGTTTTAGAACACAGTCCTGGCAGATCCGAATGACTTTAGTCTTTACTTTATATTTGTTTACTTACATCCATTAGCAGAAATATTGTATCTCTGACTTACCCTTTTAACAAGACGGAAAAAACAAGTCATTGTTTGGAGCGGTTCCACTGTTTTGTAAACAAATTAATGTTTCCTTTCAAACAAAATTTATATATCGAAATTTAACAAAAATCTATTCAAGAAATATGAATTCGCCGGAAACTCGGTCATCGCCTTCTTATAAACATTTGAAATCAAAACATAAGTGTTCACCAGTAGAATTAAAAGAGAAAATGAGAAAGGTATGTTTATATTGCGTTCTATATAATGTAGAAATCCTTTATTTTCTCGTCTATGTAAATAAAAGCAAAAACTTGTGCTACAAGGTAGTTACGTCATGCCCTTACTGTTGATAGCTTGGTCAGCAGAACCGGGTGGCCGCCCGAACCCCTGGTTCTAGGAACATAGCGCTATGTTCTATATCTAGCATTTAGGATATAGCAATAAGAAATTACTTTATATTAAGATTTAATTAAACACGCAGTTGAATACTGCCATCAAGCTCTGCCACGCCACTTCTTCAATATATTAGTTTATAAAAAGCCTTTTTCTTGCTCCCGAAACTTGAGTAGTCTAAAGTTTCGGGAGCAAGAAAAATAGTAAGGACTATCAACTATCCACGGTAAGGGCCTGAATGATGTAACTAGGTACTGATCGCAGACACATCTAAGGTTTCCCACCAATATACTTAATTATAGAGATTAAAAGCGATGGTTGATTATAGCGTCATTATAATGATATGACTCCTGTGGTGTACCATTCTCTTAGCTAGTGGACTGATGATTAGGAAATTTACTGGTAGTGGTTGGATGAGGAGAACCAAAGATTGTGTGTGGTGGGGAGTTTTGGTAGAGGCTTATATGTAGCAGATGAGAGAGGCTAATGGTATGGAAGTATAATTGGCATCACCTACATCATTATCAACCCCGGGATTTATCCATAAATTTAGATGTACAGACTAGCAGACTATAGAAAAGCAACCTTATGCCACATCATTTGTTCTGTTTTGATTGGTCCAGCGCCGGCTCTAGCTCATGTAGCGCCCGGGTGCAGGGCGCCCTCTAGTAGGCGTTTTGAACTCTTTGGAGGTGTCGCGAGCGGCGCTCGGCGCCCCCTAAGACCCTGCGCCCGTGTGCACCGCACCCCCTGCACCATAGGTAAAGCCGGCACTGAATTCAGCGCTCGACAGGCGCCCCCGGGCGCGGGGCGCCCGGGGTGCACCGCACCCCTTGCACCCCCTGGTAAAGACGGCCCTGGATTGGTCATTAGATGTCTTACCTCTATATAATAAAAAAAAGACAGCAATAACCCTCAATCTGAATAGGAATGGTGTTTGTATAATCCATAAGATACTAGGATAACGTAATTCATGAGCAAGATTCATGAGCCCTCACTAGGGGTGATATATTGGTACCTACATTAATGTTGTAGAATGGGTACGATGGAACTGGCATGTGACAAGGCATAAAAGTTCCTTAAAACGAAAAAAAGAAAACTCCTTAATATACTAAATACCATTCAAAGCAAATATACAACACAGTTAAGCTAACTTGGCACCTTGCGCCTAGATGACGTGATATGTCGTTCTGGTAGGGTGTGCAAAAAAAATATTCATATATGAGGGAATTAGATTTAATTAATACATTTTGAGGTATTTTGTGAACTAGATTTTTAAAAACCATTTTTATACTGTTCAACGGAAAATAAAAGACTACTTGAAATTTATTTCAATGCAAGTCTCTGGGCCCCTCTCCTCTTAGGTAGATAGATAGGTAGGTAGATAGCATTTAAATCTTGTGTTATCTATATTATTATTAATTATTAGACCAAATATAATTAGTATTTTTTTGGGTTGAGAGGGTTGAGAGTATCTCGCCGCTAATGAATGTATGTTTTATTAAAACAAAACTATTTATAGGTAATGTAATGTAATTAAATTTATGCAATATTTGCAAATGGTGATTATAGTAAAATTATAACAATGATTTATTTCTTGATTAACTGTAAATCATCATCAGTCAGAAAACTCTTCAAAGTCAGAGTTTTGAAAAGTCAGTTTTCAAAACTCTTTTTTTTTATGTGAATTCTTTCAATATATCTTGAAAGTATATTTTCTCCAAGGTATCCTATTGAATGGCCATTATTACAAGTGCATTCAAACGTTTTTGAGCCATTGATGATCGAAGACAGTTTTTTATAAATTTCAATTTTGTAAAGCTTTGTTCGCCAGTTGCGTTTGTAATCATCAGACTTCTGTATATTTGCAACGCTATCATTACATTTGGAAATGTTGATTGAGCCATATTAGTAATATTACCAAAAATCAGTTTAGATGATTTCTCTGCAGGCACTATTTTTTTCTTTTCCGGCGTTGTCGTCTAATTGTGAGATGAAGTACTTAAAGTGCACCATTTCGTCTTTAAACGCCTGATTGTTTTTGTGGAATTGTTTGTCCTTTAAAAAAATAAACCTAAAACCTTTGTAAAACGAAAACAAAAGCATCAAATTAAAACTACTTTAACTTATTTTTCTCACGGGCCTCGGGGCCCCTAGGCGGCGCCGGGCCCATAGGCAGTTGCTTACATTGCCTATATGGATAATCCGGAACTGGCTGCCCCATGGTACTCTCGCAATGTCGACCTTCACAAGGACATGGAACTTCCCTCCATCGTCAAATACGTGAAAGACTCCGCCCGACGCTATTACGACAGTCTCTACTTTGAACTATTAATGAGGTTTCTGATCGCACACAGGTCAACATCATCCAGTACAATATTCTTAGAGCTCTGTTTTCTCCTTTTCCGCGGTGTTGATAAATTTATTGAGAAGCTTCGGTCAGCACTTGGCAGGGGTGATGAAGGAGATGGCGGTTGAGGTGGCTTAATTTTTTATTCTCATTAAAGTTCTTTTCGATACTCCTATTGCTTTCACAAGTTCTTTTATTGACATGTTCGACAGAATGGTGAACATTTTATTCACTTTCTCCTTTTCAAAAAACTTCCAAATCCTTTAGAATAATATTTTTTCCTTCACTATGTAGTCTTCCCCCATGTCGCTAACAGTATACCAACACAACATAACAAAAATAGTTCAGAAACTTAACAAAAACAGTTCAAAATGTAATAATAATCAAGACCAAGAATAAATGACGTATATCCGTAACATACGGGAGTGGACTGGCATCGCGAATGCCGCCGATCTGTTTCGCCTCGCGAGAGACACGGCAAAATATTCGGAGGTGATTGCCAACCTCCACTAGTTGGAGAGGCACCACAAGAGATCCGTAACGATGCTATTGGTACCGACATGACATGATGAGCGAGCAGAGGTGAATGGCGAAGGCGGGGGTCGCATTCCACGACGTGCCGAGTTAGTTTAACCGTGTAGTAAGTATATAATAAACCTTTAAAATTGTATTCGCAATTTCCAGGATTATAAAGACAAAGTCAAAAATTGTCGTAATTTGTTAATAAATCAGCTTCGAGGACCAGTTGCTGAAGCAGATATTCGGAATACATTGACAGAAATTTATAAAAGCATATTCAACTTCACTGATGTACCTCATTTAGATGAAAGTGATGCGTTAGAGGAGATAAAAAATGAACTTGTTCAAGAAGAACTGGAGTGGTATTCTACATTTATTTATTTATTTTTTATAAAATTTATTTTAGTATATGATGACCAGCATTGCTGGGCATCGTTAATCAAATAGTTAACTTCGTTAATCGTTAATCCGTTAATAAAAAAGTTAACTTCGTTAATCGTTAAAGCGTTATTTTACGGATGATTTAACGGAAGTTAAAGTTAATCGTTAACTCGTTAATAGTAATATTACAACTTATGTTGTTGTACCTATATGTGAAATGAGATGTTTAGGTAGGACATGAATCACATAAAAGATACAGAAAAAAAACAGGATATAAATCTTTGCTTGTTTATTATTTATTTATTTATTAAAACCAACAAGAGAAATATGAATCTCAAGTCAGATAGCGAAGCATAATGGTATCTGAAATAATATTCAGGTTGATTAAATAATTAATGGGATAATTATTATAAGGGTGATCAAAATTGACAATCTTGCTGAAAATAAAAACCCGTAACATTCATTATTCATCACTGTCTGACATGAGATGTATATTTCCCTTCATGAAGGGAAATTTACATATTGAAATTTTCATCTGACAGCGATGATCGTTTTGGGGTCAAAATATCTTTACCCATGGAAAAAAGCCGCTCAACTGCAGCACTGGAAGATATAGCGGTATTATATTTAATAAATAGATTTATTAAAATCTGTTCTCCAGCATTTTTCTCCGTTAAAATGCCGCATCGTTGAATGTCTTTTGAATTCATGTCCAGCCACATTTTCACTAGACTTTGGGCTTTATTTTTTAAAGATCGGTGTCCGCTAGTCTTCTCTTTAGATTGCGTGACAGAAATAAAAAAAATCATCATCTTCTTCTCCATTGCTACTTCCGCCACCACCGCTTGAACTACGCCTATTAACTAACTACCGCCTACGCGCACACGACCGAACAAGTAAGAACATGTTTTTCGCGGCGAAATTTAACGACTAACGGACTCAGAAAGTTAACGGAAGTTAAAGAGTCCGTTAACATTTTTAAAAATTAACTTAAAAGTTAATCCGTTACACGAAAAGTTAACTTCGTTAATTAACGATTAACGGATTAACGGTCTTATGCCCAGCTATGATGACCAGTTAGCCCAGTTGATAGTCGCTCTGCTGTTCTACCAAAATTTCAAGGTGGTTTCTGGGTCGGATAAATATTTTGATATCGCCTACATATTATATTATATTATTGTAAGTATATTTGTGTACAGTACAGGGCAGCCGGATAAAGATTACAGCTCACAATATTGGTAACAGTATAAGACAAATTACAATATATAGTAATTGATAATAAAAATCAACACAGAAATAAGGGTACAGGATGTTTTATTTGATTTTACACACCCACTAATATTATAAAAGCAAATGTTTGGATGTTTGTTACTCAATCAAATTGCTTTTATAGGTTAAAGATCTTGAGTCTGGTGCGTCATTACCTGAGCGTAGATGTAAAACACTGCGATGCGCTTGTACTCTCTAGATTAAATTATGCTGATATTGTATACAGATCACGTTTAATAGTCAGAGCGCAAACGTATTATCCAACGAGTGCAAAATGCAAGTGCACAATTACCTTAATGAGGCGAACATTTTAAAAATGGCACTACGTCGAGAGTTTCACTTGGCTTCATTACTCTTCGGAGTAATAAAGTTTCAACAGCCCCAAAATAGAAATTACAAAATCCCGAAATTTCAATCGCGAGGATGGATTTAAGTTGGAACATGGAACAATGATTGAACTTTGCAAACCCAGAAAAGTAGATGCGTTTTCAAACTCGCGTGTGTGTTAAATAATAAATCGTGAGTAACCCGTTTACATAACAATTATTTTCTATTCGTGTTACAGGTGGCGAGAGGAATATGAAAAATCAGAGATGAATATTGATTGGTCTTCAGTTGACGAAGAATACAGTGTTATATGTCCAGTATGTGAAAAGATCAACTTGACTCTTGACAATGGCATTTTGTCTTGCACATACTGTCACTTCAGTTTAAAAACATATAAAAACTTACCAGACATTAAGAAAACTCTAATGGCTGTTATAGAAAAGCATAATGTTACTTGTAGGGTCCAGTTCACTGCGGTTGCAGAAGTAAATGAGACTCACATATATATTATTTGTGAAAGTTGTATGGACATGCAATTGGTGCTGTAGTTGTTTTTTAATAAAGTTTCAGACACCTCCTTGAAGCAGGTAATAATTCCATAAACTGTAGATGGTAGTATGATGCTGTAGTTATGGACCATGACAGATGTGCAAAAAACACTGTAAACTGCATATGCTTCTAAGCAAAAAGGATCCATCAGTGGGTCATTGAATTGATCAGTCATTCACGGCTTGGACCAATAGGGACAAAAGAGAACAATTGAAAGTAAAGATCGCAATCGAAAGATTAATTAAGAGTACATTATGAATCTAAAAGTACTTGTATGACCATATAAAACAATCAAGACAGATTGACACCCCTTTTGTTAAAATTAGCCCAGTAATGTAGACGTCGTGGTGGCCAGTCTGCCAAATTCATAAGCCTTCCCTTTTAGCTTCGATGTTGACGGGTAAAAGAAACGAGCTAAATAAGGATTTATAGAGAAAAAACTAAAAGTTAGTAGTTGAAAGTTTCAAGATCGTTCAAAATTGAACTTAAGTTCAAAATCGAATTTTAAGGCACTTTGTATTTTAAATAATAAAGTTACTTTTAAGCGCTACTGCTGGTTATAGTGTTATAGTCGAATAAAAAGAAATAAGACTCGACCGTAACACCGATTTTATATAAAAAAAAATTAAAAACCAAATTGTCTATTATTTAGATATTTGATTCTTTTTTTACTAAAAGTTTCTAAAATTTATTTCGTTTACAATTTAAAAAAATTATTAACAAGGGTATTTAGAGATGTATATTCTGTTAAGGAACTGTAGATAAATGACCGTAGATTTTAAAAATCTAAACATGACATTTTTTCTAGAAACTAGAAGCCGACACTTGGCCCTGATTGTTTGAAATCACAAATATTGATGCATATCTATAATTTTTTTCTTTATAAATTTGCCCGGTCCCATGGCCTTAGACTGCGTCTAAACCTTACGAAATTCGCTCTTTCACATCTCTGTGCATTCTATTTTATCTTCATAACACAAATAGAGAAGGTTTAATAAGAGCCATATTCGCACGTTGATACTCAACCTTAGAAAACTGGAAAATGTGAAGGAGGGAAAAAAATGTAGATAGCTGCGCGGCTATCTAAGGCTATGACACACGGCACTAAGGCTCAAGTAAATAGACGATTCTTGTTCTTATTTTATAACACCTTATGCAGACTGCATAGAAGTTAATTTCGAACCACTCAATCTAATATAAGATCGTCTATTTATCTCGCCCAAAGACCGCCAGCGGGCGAGCCTGCTCGTGGAGGTGCTGAGCCAGACGAAGTACCTATATCGTCTAGTCTAAAATGGCATTCATTAAAATATCGTTCCACCTTATTTTGAGTCCATATTATTGATAAGTTAAATATAACTTTTGCTTTTGGAAAGGTGATTATTCTACTATTATATAGGTAGTTTTATTAGTCACGATTTAACTGCGCTGTTTTAAAATTTTATAACTTTGTTGATGTGTTACTTTCACACAACTCTCGTTAACTTTAGTATTATGTTCACACACACTACCGCGTTGATTTTTTTAGATATACTGATTAATTATCGAAGTCGATTTTAATAGAAAATAAGGAAACTGAAATGTGATCACGAACAAGCGGTATTCTCTGAAACTATTTGTTCGCTTTAGTTATTTTGTAATGTCTATTATACCAACCAATTGTTGCGATGTTCACCGTTGCGGACTTAATTATTACATTTTATTTATCCTAACTATATAACTTTGCATTGTTAAATATTTTGTTGTTTTTTAACTTAATTATTCTTGTAGTCGTTAATAATAATAAAGTATGTAGCTTCTATTTTTCATAATTTGTTTATTGTAAAAAAATACCTTTATCCACGCATTACAGATATTTACTACCTATACTTCGTGATTTCAACCTTATGCTACTAAGCGTTACAACACACATTGTATATAAATTGATAACACTAAAATTTCGTATGACTGAAGGTTTATTTATTTACTCTTTTTTGTAAATTGTTACAAAACGAACTTATCTCCCAGTCAACCTTTGGTCTATGCAGGACATATTCCTTATTCCTCACCTAAAGAATTGTGTGAAATTGATCATTAGGTTCATCTTTCTAAGCGTATGTTGTCTAACATTCCTACTGATAAATAATAGTACCGATATCACTTATCGACTGAGGTCATGAACTACCCTTTTTTAAGATGGCGTAGAATTCTAACAGTCATAAGACTGCCAAGTAGATACCTTCCACATCTTTATATCACACAGATAAACAAAAAAAAGGGGTAGAATAAAACATCCAATGTACAAAATAAAAAATGACCTTTTAATCCAATTCACGAAGCATGGTAACATGGTGTATATTATAACTTTGTTATATATCGGGGTTAGAACATTTTAGTATATGCGTATGTGATTAATTCCTACCAAACGATTAGACTAAACGGTAACTTGTATAAAATGTACATTAATATAATAATAGTAGTATAAAACAGTACCATTATTTTACCAACAGCGTGGGCATCTTTTGTAGTAGAATTCATCCTTAGCATAAAATGGTCAACTAATATTCTAGGCCTGAAAATAAAAGTCCTTTATCAATTCCTTTGCATTACACACACACACATACACACTTATACCTAATTCAAAACATATTGAAAATGTTTAATGACAAAGTGTTGTTGCTTTAGCAATGAAAATTGGTTAGGTGTAGTAATGTTTTATGTAAGCAATTATTTCAATTAGGTATAAATATTAATTACCGACATTTTGCTTACTTCTAATCGTTAAGCGATGTAATGATCTTAATCAGATAATTACTTACATGATTAGACATCATCTATCTCATCTAAATAATCATCATGTAGATGTAAATTTTAAGAAATCATTCCATTTATTTTTATACTAGCGGTGCCTGCTATTTCGTTTGCGTGAACTTATGATTCCCGTGGGAACTCTATAGTCGATCTAGATAAAAGGTACCCTAAATGTTACCTAACCTAGCACATAAGCCATAACTACCAAGTTTAGTTTTATTAAAATCCGTTCAGTAAATTTCGCGTGATGCGCGTTATGTCAGACAAAAAATCGAATAATTGTAGCTTTGGGTTATATATGATTCGTATCTACTTTATATTGCAATCACTTTTTTCGAATAATATTTCATGTAGGTATAGATATCATAATTTTTCAGTTACTATATACATCATAACTGTAGTTAATATTACGGCTTTACATGAAATTTCTGTTTGTGGCCACAAAATTCAAATTAATTCAATTTTTGCAGTAGGTACTCTGAAATTCAATTTGGAACAAGGGCATACTAAAATGATGATTAGTATGTCAGCTTAAAAACTGCATAAAAACTTTTTGATAGATCAAACATTTTTTTAAGTTTCAGACCATCAAAGCTGAGAATGCAGGGTGGCTCGATTCAGGTATCGGGGTTATAATTTTCATACAAAAAAAAAGATTTTTTCCATATAAAACGGCAATTTCATAGTTAAGGACCTAATATATTAATTCATGATAAGGTTTAAATTATTAATACCTGGCTTTTTTTTAATATCAATTTTATGCACTTTTAAGAGCTCTATGAAAAATTTGGCTAAAACGTATTCCTTTTTTTTTGCAAAAAAAGATTTGGTACAGAAAAAAGAAAGAAAAGATTACAGAATCATGAACATAATCTAGTTTCAGATTTTGGGACTGGTTTGATAACGCTGTATGAGTACTACAAGTATATATACCAATAGCTTATATTTAATTTTGTCTCAATGATAACACGCGTTCCGAATGTTCGTTACGCCTGTTTTTTATATTACTTTCGCTGGGGGTGAATAATTTCTTTTGAAGTTTAAAAACATGTTGAAACTGAAGATTCCTTTTATTACTTTTTTTTAGGAATGCTTCGTTATATGTAAGATGGTATAAATATTGGGTTTTTGAAATATGTTGTGTGCATTTAGTAACTTCATGGCAGCCGTTAAATAAATGATTTTAATAACAGTAACCAAATTTTCGTTGCTAAGCAACGGTTAATCATTAACCAAGGTTCCGATTAATAATTATAATAAATGAAAATGAATGCTCTATAACTTAAAATAGAAAATACATTACTAGATAAAATTTAACACAGGTCTATTATTCGTTTTATCTCTATAAAAAGGCATAAACAACTTATTGGTCATTATAAATATTACATTATATAAAGCGTATAATGCAGTCAAATAAGCGTAAGTCAAATAATGCTTAAAATGTAGTGGGTCTCGTCTAACTAGTGCATTAACATTTAGCTAATTAGGCTAGTAAACTATGTGACTAATATCTGTCGAAAACGTTGACGCTGCGTTAAAAATATTAATGGTTCATTTACACAAGGAGTTTCTCAAACATCGCTTAAATGCTACTATAAACAACCGTTATCATCATCTGATCACTTATCCATGTTAAAATCGGAGTTTTATCATCATGTGAACAGTTGTAGGCAAGAATTGTATGTACGGTCGCATACGAGAATTGTATACAATATTCTTGCCGCAACCGTTAGAGAAACTCCTTGTGTAAATGAGCCTTAAGAATCTTTTTATACAGCATAAAACACACTTAAAACATTTTAAAAATTAACTTACGCTTACAATGCACTTACAAGCGCCTGTTTTCTGATAAAATTTGATGGGAGCCAATGTGCATAACATGAAATTGTCATGCATATCATTAATACATTGTTACATAAATAATACCGGCACCCCCTTAATACAGAATTTCTGACAATAAAACAACTAGCAACTTTTGTTCTATGACTTTTGTCGGTGCTTGTTATTTTCCTCAAACAAAAGGTTATTTTTTAAATTAAGTCTTGACTTTGTTGCTCTATATTACTTACAACGCGCTGATGAGAACGACAAAGTCCCACACTCGTCTCATTAACAGTTGATAATCGAAGCGTTACTATTAGATATCTATGTAAATCGGTACGAGTATACCTACGCGGTACGAGTGAGTGTGATTTATGTTGATATATGTACATCAATCGTCAAAACTAGAATTCTGGCAGCGCCCACGCTTACACTGGCAACACTTGACAAAAATCTACAATTTTAATTACTTTTACCAAGTTCGATAAAATCGAAATAGATCAATAAAATTGAAATAGATCGCTAAAATCGATAAAACAGATAGCTAAAATCGAACTTAACAGTTTGTTGCTGGTAAAGAAATTTTGGGTAACACTGCATTTACTCATCCTTGGCGTTTAAGTTATTGTTTTTGGAAAATTAAATGAAATGGTAGACTTTTTGTATCTTTGGTCGGTACATTGCTGATAAGTGACTGTATGAAAATAAATAAATAAAAAACTTACTATATAGGTAGACCTTGTACATCCATGAGGTCCTCCTGGTGGTGCGCGGATGCGGCGGGCGGCACCGCGAAGTTGTGATGCGGCCGCGGGCGGCGCGGTGAGCGAGCGGTGATCACTCGCGGCTTGTGGATCTCGTCCATTACAGATGGGGCCACGTATGTGAAACCCTATACAAGAAAACATTGATGCGATCATTGTAGACGACTGGAAAAATGTATGTGAGCATGTAGTAAAGGAAGAAATGAAATTTGATGGTGGAGATGCTATGGATGCATAACAAAGCGATTCATTATTAACGTAGGTGAATACATCAGATGACAGTGGCGATGAAGATGTGTTGGTGTTATAAGTACTGGCTGCATATATTTGTAGCATAGGTACTAATCAAAGTTTTGTTTGGAACTTTAAATATTTACGTTCTTGACATGGCTGTCTAATAACAACAAAATCATGAAGCACAAAATGCTTATTTACAATATGTTATCAGCACGAAGCTCTAAAAATGTTGTGATTAATTTTTAAAGGAACTATAGAAGTCCTACAAGTAAGTATTTTACAATCACTAACAGTATGGAATCCCCAAAAATGAATGGGATTAAGCCGCTACACGAGGGCCACACTAAAACTTTCCAGAATTAATAAGAAAAAAATACCTGGAACATCAAGTTGGCACTTTCGCTAAGTGTTGACTCATCAGGTGAATCAATTGGAGTCTGCAGTGTAAATCTTGTGTCAAATTGTGATACGTCATCTTCACTAGTCTGAAAAACAGGCAAATTTTAGAACTATGCAAAGAAACCAGCCCTTTACTCCACTGGTGGACATGGGCCTCCTCATACACATTGTACTGTATATGATAAATGCAATAAAACGGTACGCTGGCCAAGGGATTGGTAAGTCCACTCTTTTATAGGTGGCGTAGTTCCTCAAGACTTGTGGCAGCGGCTTTGCTATCTCTTTTACGACACCTACGGTAAGAGATGGGATGGTGATATTCTAAAGATGACTGACACCACGTGGTCAACTAGTGTAAAATTACTTAAAGGTCGTTCATATATTCAATATTTTTAAAGATTATTAGCGTGAGGCTGAATGGACTGACTATAAAGGCTCGCGCATATATTACAGTCGCATCGC
Organism: Sesia bembeciformis; assembly: GCA_943735995.1. NCBI lineage: Eukaryota > Metazoa > Arthropoda > Insecta > Lepidoptera > Sesiidae > Sesia > Sesia bembeciformis. The sequence continues at coordinate 10,866,257 of OX031028.1, forward strand.
GCCGCATTACAAAACTGCGACAATGCACATTACAGACGCGGCGGGCCGCAACTTTAACGCAATAATTTAAACCAATTAGCTGTTCACATATATTCTTCACGTCATCACACAGCGAATAACTCTCAAATTACGGCCGGTAACTGCGTCCGTTCAATGCACAGTGAGGCGGGCCGCGTCGCAGCGCATAAATACGGCTGATAAACGATCCGCCGGTGCGCTGCGCCTGCGCTGCGGTCTGCCTGGAGTGTGCGATGGTTTATACAAAATGTCTGAACATGATTCAGGAGGATTTTTGCAACGTTATGCGGTGCTGCCCGCCGTAATATACGCGAATCTTGATAGGACATTGAGAGGCAGTTAATGACGTCACTAACAAAGTAGTGCCATACGTTCACACACGTGTATGACAGAGACAACGATATGTCTTCACCACAAACATTCTCAAGCTTATATCACCTTAATTAACTTTGTAATGAACTTGAAAACTATTATAATATGGTCTTTTTCCCCCCATAAAAATATCAATTTCGTATTGTGCAGTCAACAACCGTATTTATGCGCCAACACGATTAAAGGATACTGTAAAAATTTTGAGTTTTCAACATTTTCGCGTAATTCGCTGTTTTAACATTCGCGGGGGAAATAATTGTGAACAATTTCTGCACTCGCGGATAAGAATTTCATTATTCGCGGGTCATAACTAGCTCACATTCATTCACTGCTATCGATACATATGTAGATATTTTTTTAGGTAAATAAAAAAAAGCAGTTTCCGATCTAAAGACTACTTAAAATGTACTATTATTAAAACGCAATTTACCTTTGACTAAATGCGCGCCGCTTTGTTCTTTGACAAAAGGTGTTGGTTCTTTGTTGAGTGAAGGACTACGAATGGCTAATCATTTCAAACTTTTTTATAAAAAAAATATCTATATATTATGGATTTATCTATTCAAAAGGAAAATTGATCAAGCCACCGCCAACAGTCTAAATTACAAGATTTTCTAAAAGCTGCAAGACATGAAATAATAACTAAATTCTTTAAGCTACTGCCTAAGACTGACAATTAATTAACCATGTTAATTTTATTAAAAAAACTTTAATAAAACGCATTTTTTACATTTTCCCATTCCCTATTTCAAGGTTTCGTTAACGTAACCCTTCCTTAACGGAACGTAACTCCCCGCGAATAAGGAGCTACGACTAGTACTCATCTGGAGGATTAACAAAAAAACTGGTGCCACACAATTTAAACTTAGCAGTAAATTCATTCTGTTTCTGCAATCAGCTTAGATATCTCTTTTTATTTTACAGGTTGTCATTAAATTTTGTCCAGTAATGTTTTATCACTAATATTATTCTCGTTATTGTAGTTGTAGGCGCATTCCGATTCTGAAAACGAATGTTAAGAAACGAACAGCGTATAGATTAAGGGTAATAATTAACATTCCTGGGGAAAGCACCGCGAAGACTGGATAAATGTTGACAAATCCGGAGTCTCCCTTTGAAAATGACATGGTTGGCAACCTTATGAAAAATATTTATTCATTTTTATATTTTATTTACTTTACTTTATAGTTCTCTTACAAGATTGCAACTAAACTTCTAAAAAGCTGTATCTGTCTAAATGCACACACCAATCTAGGTTTTATTGGTGGTTCCAATCTTCGTGCGAAGACGTCGTCCCAGTGTACGTGTTTAAAGAAAGCGTGTCCGCGCACCGCAGCGGCGCCCGCAGCGCCCAGCCGCTGTGTCTCCGACCGCTTCATCAAGCGCCTTATTAGGTCGCGGGCGTCTTGTGTTAGGTAGGCGGGCAACATTAGTTTACCCTTTAGTATTTTCTCTATGGTTTTTGTACGATTGTCTCCTGTGAATGGCGGCTGGAAATAAAATAGTAATATAATATATGTACGTTTATCTATTTAATCACAAATAAATCATGCTCATAAAATTATATGTAACATAACCGAAACCAGCCCTTTTAAGATTTACAACATTCTTTTAGAGGTGGTGTAATTAATTCCTCAGGGCTTGTGGTAGCAGCTTTATTTCTGTCGCCTTTTACGAAACCCGCGAAGACATGGGATGGTGTTATTCTAAAGCCGGGTGACAACACACGGCTAATGTACGTGTGGTCAGAAATTATGTCACAAATATAGATACTAAGTCACTAATAGAAGATCATGAACATAAAATGTATTTAATGTTATCAGTGGCGATTTCTCTAAGTTGACGAATTTGGCGCCGGCAAACCAAACAAACAAAATAATTAAATTATTTCATCTATAAAAATATATGTAACAAGCTAAACAAACAGAACTACATAATAGTAAATTATTCAGGTTTAAACAATTTAAATTTATTTGCACAAGCCTTCATGTTGCGACTCGCGGTTCAATCTGTGTTGTTGGCGATTCTATCGGCGCCAATAAATTTCATACAAGTGCCCGCCCCGCGCGCTTCGACCCCGCGCCACCTGCCTCGCGCCTGTAATAGCTTCAGTACGCAGATAATTACACAGCTAGTTGGCGCTTTGAAAGGCGCCAAATAAACGTTTGTTCTCGCGGAATTTGTGATTGTATGTCATTTATTGGATTATTTTGCTTACATTTTCTACTTTTTCAATTAAATAATTACGTATGCTGCAACGATATCTATAATAGATCTTTTGGAAAAACCTTTCTCGACTAGATTTTATAAGTAATATGTTTCATTAATTAATTGTACTTTTTAAATTTTTAATTAAGACTTGATAATTGGGATTTTTATTGACAAAAAAATGTGACCACAGCCTCGAGCCAACCCAAGACTAAACACCAGGAATCGCCATTGAATGTTATAATCAAATTGTGTTCCAAATTCTTGCGCAAGAGTTTTGAGCATAATTTGATGATAGCATAAAGTTGCGTAAATGATCCTTGTGAGCACATGTTAAGAATTCTTCATAGAAGTGATGACTTCACTTGGTCCAATGTTCATTATTTCCAACAAGCCGCATTTCAAAATTTGTGATTATCGTGGTTTGACAATATCATATTTCATGTCTTTTTGTGTTATGAAGAAAACAAAAGCTGCATCATATCTAAATTGTTAAAAAGCCAATAATAAGAAAGAATGTGGTAAAAAATAAACGAAATTTAACATAATATCACATATCATCTAAGTTATACTTGGATACAGTATAGATCCAGTGCAATGGACAGTACACTACCTGTCCAATAAGCATATCGTACATCAAGGCACCCAAGCTCCACCAATCAACTGCTTTACCGTGACCACTCCGTGTTAAAATTTCTGGTGCCCTATAATAGAGAAACAATAACTTTATAGAAAATATATGAAATATACATGGAGGTATAGAAATGTTCATAGAGCTTACTTACATATATTCAATAGTGCCACAAAATGTGTGTGTTACTATTCCCTCTTGAATGTGTTCTTTGCATAAACCAAAATCTGTGAGTTTTACATGGCCTTGAGCATCCAGCAACACATTTTCTGGTTTCAAATCACGGTAAATTATGCCTAAGCTATGTAAATGTTCCAATGCTAGAATTATTTCTGATAAATAAAAGCTGAAAAATATGACGTTTACATTTAAAATACATTTATAGGAAAAATTGAAATGATAAATAATAATTAAAATCTAGTTATAGAAACAATAAATATAAATATAATTGTTTCTTATAAAGTAAGAAAATCTTAATACAAGTATTATCAGAATATTTACAATACCAGTCACACATTATTTCAGATAAGCTGGTACAAAACTGCAAGTGATTGAAATTATGCACATTCCACATTATATTAGGTAGTTAGCCATTATCCCATCCCTATACAATTTTTGGGGTTTCTGAGCGAAAAACTGATTTAAATGATTTATACAGGCTTCTCTTGAATGTAATTTTACTCCATTTAGAGAAGAGCGGGGTAACTGATAATCCGAAGGTGCTATGTCTGGACGGTATGGAGGATGCATTAAAACATTCCAGCCAAGGTCCATCAATTTTTGTTTAATATCAAAGATGTATGTGATCAAGCAATGTTGTGATGGAAAACTACACCTTTTCTATTCATTAATTCTGGGTGTTTTCCTTCAAGTTCTTGTTTCAATTTTACTAATTGCTGAAAATAGGCATCAGAATTGTTTGGCCATGAGGCATAATACACAATGCCTTTCCAGTACATATAACATGGCTTTGTTCGGAGTGAGGCCTGGCTTTAGGACTATTTGTGATGGCTTAATTCAATTAGACCAATATAATTTTCGAACATTGTTATCATAGGGGATCTACTTCTCATCGCCTGTTACCAATCTCTTCAGAAATGGATTGATTGATTTCATTTCATTTTAGAAATATCTCGCATATGGAAATTCTATTTACCAAGTTTCTGTCATTCAAATCATGCAGCACCAAAACATCTAACTTTTTTAAGCTAAGCTCTTCCACATTTAGAAATTCAATTAGAGGAGTGATTTTTGTCTACCTTTTCTAAGTGTTAAGTGCTTTAAGGGTAATTTAATATTATGTTATACTAACCATAACAATAAATTAGGTTTAATTATTGTTCAGTTATACTAACCAAGCTGTATCTTCAAGAAATATACCCTCTCGCTCAAGGTGCATGAAAAGTTCACCTCCACTTAAGTATTCTAAAATTAAGTATAATTTACCACCAGTTTGAAAAGCATATACTAATTCCACTATAAAAGGATGCTGAAAAAATGAAAAATTAATATTAATTAAGGTTTCTTTAGCCTTTTCCATTTACACACTATTTATGATTTTCAATTTATACCTTGACTGCTTCTAATATGTTTCTTTCTGCTTTAGTATGTGCAGTATCTTTTTGATTTCTTACAATAGAAGCTTTCTTAAGCACTTTCATAGCAAAATGTGCTCCTGCATCTGGACCTGTGCATTTGCGAACCTGGAATACTTTCCCATATCCTCCTTTCCCCAAAACTTTGCGTAATTCAAAATCTTGGGGACCAAGACGTTTGCATTGGCCAGGATTTACAGTGTCTTCACATAGTTGTATAGTTTCCGATCCCTCTGATCTACATAAAAGAAAATGTTCATTACATATTAATTCTAATAAAACTTCAATAACTATTAAAATGTTAGGGCTAGATAAATAGACCTTTCTTAGATTATTCTAGACTTAAATTTAGACAAAATTAGCTCTATGCAGGCTACATAAAGTGCCCACAAATACAACTAATTCTAAGATTAAGAATTGTCTATTTATCCAGGCCTTAATATTACCACTTACTCTACAATACTATTCACATGTAGTTCAGGTTCATAGTCCACCTGCATCAAAAGATACAAATAATTAATAAAAAATACTAACTTGCTTTTTTTAATTATACTATGATTATTCACTAATTTATGTGTTTTTAGTGAATATTAACTAAATATAAATAATTTAGTTTTATGTAATTTAGAATATTCACTAAAGTTCATAAATATTGATGGAAAAATGATTTGTTGCTATTGTTGTTTTTACTTTTTGCCCCTCCAAATAATAGATGTCATCATTTTGATAGCATAACATCTAACGATTGTTACAAACATTTTGTATAAACGTGAATAGAGATCATGCTGTATAGTCATAGGTACCCACAAAAGATCTTTTAAAACGTTATGACGATATAATTTTATACTGAGGCACGACACGATTTATCCTTGACCGTTGTATCAATCTAGAACATAAGGTTTTAGGTTAGCTGATAGAACACTCATAATAAATAAAGCTTTATATTAGTACCTCGTCAATTTCAATGATATCGTCCTCGTCTGAATCTACAACTGTAACAGTATCCACATCTAAATCTAAATCGAAAACACCTGCCATATACGATGACATTTCCGTAATATCACATTAGCAAAATGCAATGTTAATCATATAAACTTTAAACGGATCTTCTCACGTATTACAGCACAAATAATGAAAAGCAGTAGTGGTAGTAACGTTTATAGAGCCAGTATTATAAGTTTTCCATCCGACAAATATAAAGTTCTGTCACGTAAAATAAATGCGAACGAACAAATTACGGTACGTTACGTACGATACGAGGCACACACAAAAGCAAATCAAGCAAGCATTCAAGTTTTACTCTCTGTACTCTATGAATGGAAGAGTGCGTTCCTTGCCTTACTCTAAAAGAATTTTATGTAGGAAGGGTAGATTTAAAAAAATGTTATAACAAAGATGCAATAAAATGAAAATAAATACTTTCAAGATATTATCTAAGACATACTCTTTTAATAAGATATACACTTAATTCAAATGTATAAAAAAATTCAATTCAAGTATCAAAATTATTTTTTCCAACTAATTTTGGTGATAATCTATTTTTTTAATTTGTCGCACTTTTCCATTCTCAAGTTATATTTGCTAGATTAACTATAGAAAATAAAATGCATTTGATCATATTTTGATAGAGTCTTGCATACGAAAGTTGCGCCTGGGATAAATATAAACTTTTTACATGGCAACATTTAACAAATGTCACTTAATCTTAGACTTATTGGCGGGAACTCGACAAGTGAAATTGAATTTTTGTTTGAATTATTGTAAAAAATGTATATTATGCCTCTTATGGTTTAATAAACTTCAAACTGTTTCTTGTGCGTGGTGTTTGTAAGCGAGGGACTGCTTTTTTTCGTATGCCAAAGAGTACCTTTCTGTCCTTAATAAACCTACTATCGCTTTAGGCTTTACTGAGCGACTCCTGGCTTACTTTGACGGGATACATTTTAGACTAGACTTTGAAATGAAGAAAACTTGACACCTGGCAGAATATGCTAATTGCACCATTGCCATAAGATCTCCGGCTTCACTTTGAGACTTTCTCAACACTAAATAGGTTTGGGAGCGGAATTACAAATATTTTAAACCATGATTTTAACTATGTATTTCAAAAATTTTATTACAGCGGATTATAATAATCAAAATAATTGAACTTTTGGTACATATATTGGTGTGTGTACTGAGAAGAAAGTACGTGCTTAAAAAATATAAATACTTTAAAAAATATGGCTTAAATAGATCAGCCGTTATACCGATAGAATCTTATGAAAAAAAATACTCTTTTGTTGTTGGTTCATTTCATTGTGGTGATTGATGTTTCAAGAATGCACTGTAAACATGTATTTAGTAAAAAATACCTAATTTTTTTTGTTTTTTTAATCGTATTCTAATTAGATATCCTTTGAAACAAGAATTCAATATTCTTTACGAACTTTAAAATGTAACATTATTATTAGATCGTTGTCAGATCTTTAAAATCTTTCAATGGCTGGTGACAGCGACAAAAGTTCCATTAATCTAGAATTGGACGGCTCCTTGAAAAGTAACAAAAAGCAAATCAACACTGGAAATATTGGTAAGTGTTATAGATGTAAAGTTGAACTCATAAGTTAATGCAACTTGACCGTAGTATACATAAATGCCAAACCAAGACAAGTGCTGCAAAACGTCCCAAGTCGTTTTTAACCTTGTTCCAAATAAAATTTATTTCTTCCTTACAAACAACATAGGTACTATTCTATACATGACTATACTTTAATATGATAACCATTTTTATATATAAAAATATAATATTCTTAAAACCTGGCTGCTAATTCTTACTTTTTGGTACAATACTGATTTCATCTACTTTCATCCCTATCAATCACAAACAGGAATTTACAAACTAGCACAATCAATAGACACAAAAGAAGTAACAAATAAATTCAACTTATCATGATTATTATGATGCACTATAAATTCATATTAGTATACAAGTACTTCCATGCAAATTTTATTGTAACATCTAGTGGGAAATAAATTATTGCTCAAGTAATAATAATGGACTACCTACATTAATTAATAATGATTGGATTAAATAATTTATACATTTCATTTAAAATATAAAACTGTTATTATTACGTTTACAGTGAAAACAGATAATATAGTTTTAAACAAATATCCACTTATATATAATATAAGTCAAGACCATATTCATATACAACATCAGAGCTCAGATTGATATTAGCTTATAATATCCCACTCCAAATCACAATCTTCACTAAGAAATATATCACTAAAAAGATGCAATCACAAGGTGGTTTCGAGTCATAATTCACCATGTGGACTCAATGCAGATGGCAGGTATTGCAAAGCTACCTAACACTGACCTTTATCCGACCACTAAGTTTTTTTTAACTAATTGAGATAATTAGATAAGCCTTTATTTACTGATTTAATTAAACATGCACAATACAGTTCCTGCAGATATTGGTGTTGATGTCCTGTTGCCTCTGCAAAGGCCTCCAGAGTGAGTCCTTCACAAGTGATAATTGCCTGATTAAATAGATATTAGTTAAAAAAACTACATGGTCTCATTAAGGTAAGAAGTGTATTAGGTATCTTTGCATTATTTTTATTTCACATGCCTGAATTGCCGCTAAATTTCCTCAGAATCATTTGCTTTACTCCTAGTGATCGTTATAAAATCTAGACTTCTGTTTAGAATCTAGAAATTCAGTGGTACAGGCAGAGGTTCCCTTAAAGTGATACCCATAAACTATCTCCTCTTTTACATACAAATATAAAATTCAAAAATAAACAAATATATACTGTAACTATAATTATATATTACTTAGGCTTAATTTTGCATTTGTGAGTAATGTACGGATCAGATAATAAATGTTGAAATAATTGTCAACAATGTTGAAATATAATTGTTGAATGAAATACATAATATAACAGAAACTAAATTATAAAATATAAAGTTTATTTTGTCTTGATCATATACATCATTATACTAGATTTCATATATATTTATTGATAGTGACTTGAAATTAACACATAATATGTAAATCTTTGGCCCAAAGACGAAAATCATATTTAAAGTTATATGCAAAAGTTGTGAAAAAAAATTCTTAATTCTACTTAAGCTTGTGGCATATTGTAGAAAAGAGCTTTGCAAACAGAGCACAAATATATGTTTTTTTGCCTTAAATTAACATTTTGCGGAGCCATCAATGTTGTTGTTTTTATATATGTTTTGTTACCATGTCTATAACAAAAATGGCTTTACATAAGAAGCTGTAATTTGTATATGATATTAACCATATCCTGTATGTAAACAACAAATATACTAAAAATAGTGTATCATATAATAGAAAAAAGTTATGAGTAATAGAAACAAACACTTTTTTTAAAATCTTTGATTTTTTAAAATATGTATTTAAATAAATCCTAATAGAAAACATCTCATTTGAAGCCTTATAACTACTTTATATTTGTAGAAAATTTAGTCTACCTTTAGAAAGAAAAAAGTTATCGATTTTTTTATCCGGAACAGACCTTCATTTTCCATAGTGCGCCCCTGTGATCGGCCGACATAATGTTTCCCCCTTATTTATTACTTTCAGTTTACCCTATCAAATTATGTATTTTTATTTACACCTACGAATAAATTAGTTTCTAAATTAGAAAGTAAATTTTGTAGAGAATAATATTTATTTTGCAGAATGGCTGACCTGTCATATTTAGTTTCCCTAAATTCAGTGGGACTTTGGTAGCGAGCACTACAAACCATAATGTACAATGTACATATTTGAATAGCGCTCATGAATGTATGATACCCTACAACTTTAATTTAAACATTTTTTTTTTATAAAACGACAAATAACGAAAATTAGCTTTCCAACTCCCATTTATAATCTCCATTTTTGTTTTCAAAATAATATTTTTAACTCTGTGGTATCCGCGTTTCCATAGGATGTGTATAACTGATGAATCCGGTGATTGTCTTTGTAAACTATTATCTAACCTAACGTCAATGTCACCGTAAATGACATTTATTTTTCCTCAAATTCGATTCTTTATTTTCAATCTAATTAAAAATCTCAATTGTAGCATGAGTTTTTCTCTGGAGAATGATACTATGGAAAACCTGTCGCCTTTGTTAGATACTATTCTACGAAGAATACTTACCCAATTAAAATCGTTTAGTTTTGATTCTATTCGAAATGATTTTTTATTTCTTAGTTTAGTCACTTTAACGATTGAAAGTGGATTTTTACCAATTAATGACGATGATTGCTCTACACTGAATCCTATCGAATCAATTGACCTTAACCAACTGTTAAAATGGAAATTAAAAGGAGAAATTTTTGAAGTAAACCTGGTATTGTCTGGATTTAAAAGCATTCCATTAAAATTAATTATGACCCCTTTGGGCATCACAGCATTAGTGAATATGGTAATAAACGATCTAAACAGAGAGACTTATAGTATGTGTTTACCTATCAATCGCTACATTTGTACTTCACAAGCTTCAGATTTTCCTGTAATATTTCGGGACTTACAACACCTTGCAATGACTTTCAAGAACAGTATTTTATGTGCAGTAAAATGTAGAATACTCAGTCATTGTGGTTATCCAAGTGCAAGCTTTGCAGGGATACCTGAAGATATGGTCTTGGAAATTATGTTGTATCTTCCAGTCAGTGATGTAATAAATGTATCAAAAGCAAGTAAAAGATGCAACTTTTTGGTAGATAATGACATTTTGTGGCATGAATTGTACAAAAGGGATTTTAATAATAAAGATAGACCAGAAAAAGGCAACTGGAAGGATCTGTACAAAGAAGCATATATTTCAAAACAGTACCAAAAGTTAAGACAGAATTATCAACTAACAGGACCTTTGTATGATTATATGGAATATTCAGATTTTGTTTCTTATATTGATAATCCATTGTGGAGCGGAATAATATTTTATAGGTAGTTCCATCTTTATCTGCCTATAACAATTTTCTATAGGGCACAGGCTTCCCCTTGAAGTCACGATGGGTTTCTAGCCTAATATTGATAATACTGTGTATTACACAGGCTTAATGAGAGTATTCAAATTTTTTTGTTAGAAATACAGTGATATATAAACCCTGGCCGGTTTATACTTGTGACCTCATAAATGTAAATTAAGAATACATCATACTTATACATCATCATACCTTTTATAGGCTTATCATTGTTCTAAATATGGCTATACTAAATGTGTATTGTATAAAGCTTTGTGTGTATGTCATTCACATAAAAACAACATTTTTGTCAATAATGGTTTCATTAAATCCTGTATACATTATTAATTGTAGTTTACTTTGATATTTTTTTCTTAAACCCTTACTGCTGTACTATTAAATTTTAAAAATAATGCAATTTATATAGAATAAGAGTATACACTCCTGAAACAAATCGAGCCACCCTGCATTTATAGGACTTGAAACATAATGTTAATGTTAGGTCAAAGTAGAAGTTCTTTGCAGTTTTGAAGCTGGCATATTCATCATCAGTTTAGTGTGCTATTGTTCCAAATTTGAACCACAAAAGAAAAATTGTTTTGAAAAGATAAGGAAGCAAAGTTTGAATTGGAGCAGCTTTTTCATTTGATGGTGTTGCTTTTCAATAAAAGTTTCATTAAATTGTTTATCCTGAAATATCAACCGATTTTGAAGTAGCCGCCAAATCTTAGCACTCGGTCTGTTAGAAGGAGACTCGAAGTACCTGATATAAAACCACATAAGCCACCCAATGGGCCCAAATTGACACAAGCTCACTGACAGTTTGCATGCCAATATTCGTATTAGACTCTATGTCAATGGAGCCAGGTACTCTTCACTGATGAATCCAAGATTTTGCTGTATGGTAATGATGGAAGGAGGAAGGTGTACTGAAGACGGGGCGAGTGTTTTGTGCAGTGCTGTAAAGAGAAAGTAAGTGATGGCAGGAGGTCATGGACAGTCTGGTGAGGAATTTCCACAGAAGTTCAAAATTGGACTTCAATTTGTGATGGCAACACGGCTGCCACCACTAAATAGCGACTGATACATTCATCAATGCCTAGAGACTCGTGTGATGCCATATGCTGGGTTTGTTGCCCAAGATTTCATATTGATCCATGATAATGCAAGAGCACACACTGCTGGTACACACACTGACAAATCCGTCAGGGAATACCTTTATAATGTCTATCACAATCGTGGAATGGCCAGCAAGTAGCTCAGATATGAATCCCACAGAGCAATAATGGGATGAGCTAAAGAGGCATGTTCATGCTCACCACCCAGCTCCGCAGATCTTGCAGGAATTGAAAATGCAACTTGCCATTGAGGAAGAATAGGAGAACATTCCACAACACGTCATAGTGACGATGATTGATTCCATGCCAAACCGCATGACGGCCGTCATAAACCGTCTTAGAGGCAATAATTACTGAATAAACAATTTTTGTGGGTTCTTCAAAAATCCAACACAAGTCTTCCCCGTGAAAAAAGACACACCACTTGTTACACTTAAACTCAATTTCTCAATACTCTGAATTCAAATTTAGAACAATGACATACTGAAATGATGGTTAGTATGCCAGCTTCAAAACTGCATAATTTTTTTTTGATGGATGAAACATTTTTTTTAAGCTTCAGCCCATCAATACTGAAAATGCAGGGTGGCTCGATTCAGGTGTACGCGAGTGTATATGAATAAGGAAATAATATACATACATAGTAACTCAGTGCTACATTTATATTATAAGTCCTTAAAATCAACAAAATAGCACAATATGTAAAACTTAATCTCTTATGTGTGTCTACTAGTCACTATTAACTGTCCTCTTACTTAATGTCTTGAATCTTGAAAATGCAAAATGTGGGAATTATGTTTTTTTACTTTGCTTATCATGATTGTAAAATATATGTATTTCTTTGCTAGGTAAGAATTAAATGGTTATTAAATATTTAATTGGTTAATGACACATTAAATATTTGGTTAATGACAAGAGAACAGGGAAAACCACTGTCCATACTAATTTATTTTATAAAACTATTTCATGCATTTCTTACCAAGTGAATTTTGTTGACTTGCGTCTTATCTATCTTATAGTTTATTGACATAGGCCTTCTTCTTTTGAAATTACAAGTTATAGGCTTTATATCATAATCCACCATGTCAGCCCAATGTGCATGGGTGAATATTACACATGCCCTGGCGTTCACGGTATCTTGCTCTATAGGCTTTATATCATAATCCACCATGCCATACTAATGTGCATTGGTGAAACTTACATATGCCCCAATTTTTTAATTCTGTGTCAAATAATAGCATTTTAAATTATTGTCTGGTGCAACATATTACATTACCAGTCTTTGCAATGCAATCAGCCCTTTCAGTATCCATTGTTGGACATGGGCCTCCTCATGTGCATTGTCTTGTGCTTGACGGATGTGTACGGTATTAAAACGCCATGCTGACCATGCATGCGGGTAGGCGAGTCCACTCTTTTAGAGGTGGTGGAGTTCCTCAGCGCTTGTGGAGCTTTGTGACTTGGTTATTCCTTAGTCTCTTTCTAAAACACCCGTGGCAAGAGATGGATACAAAAACCTGGATTTTGAATATTATATTGAATATTAGAAGTAAAAGTACTGAGACCACGCTAGTACAGAACAAATGTACTCCATAAATAAGACATATGTACTGTTTTTTTTAATGCTGAAAATATCTCGTGAGATATTGACGTATGGTGTCGGGCTGAAAAAAATTACGTGTCTTAGGCTGATCTTGTCCCTGAGCTACAGCTTATTGAACTGTGCCACAATCGAATGTACTCCTCTCGAGGAGCAATTCTACCGCTTTCATTTCCAATATACCTCTTTCATTACCAATGTACCTCTTTAGCATAGAAATTTAAGGTTAGAATAGTATATAGAATTTAGATAAATGGAGCCAGGCCAACCTGACGTTTTCAACCCGGTCCATGTTCTATCTCGATAACTACAGTAGGTACTGAGATTATCCTAATACAGAACGAATGTACTCCATGAATACGATGTAGGTATATACCGATTTTTAAATGTTGAAACTTAATATCTTGTGAGAACGTGGATAGAGTGCTATGGTAGGGACCTAGGGACCAGTATTTGTTTCAGGCCTATTTAATTCTTGTCTCGGCCACTTTTTGGCCTTGAATATCTCTCATATTTTGTCCAAGATACCAGGCTACTCAGAAAGTTTTGCGACGAAGTGTTTTTTTATCCATGGAACACGGGCTAAACAAAACAAAAAAACATAAATAACAACAAAACATTCCAAATTAAAATTCCCCTCCTTATATTTTCACGAGCTGAATTAAAATATCGTGTCTCGTTAAAAAATGGATATTCGATCGGAACATTTCCGCGCTATGATTTTGTATGATTTTAAATAATCTTTAAAACTCTTTGTTAATGACCATATACGAAGATTCTTTTAATGAACTTCAAATGGGGTTTGCAGACAAGTGCCCTTCTAAGGTAACTGTATATCGGTGTTACAATGAATTTAAGCGTATTGGACTAACTTTGGCTGACTAAGAAAGAAACGGTTGCCATTTAAAGGCTGTTATGGTAGAAAATGTGGTGGCAGTGAAAATATTTTTTTGTAAAATAGGCGAATTACATACGAGCAGTACCTACCTACTATTTTTAAATTAGAATTATTTAAATACAAACCTAATAGACAAGGATCTCTGCATGTATCGATGTACTTCTGTAAAAAAAGTATATTCTGTAAAACATTTACCATCACGTGGGACCGATTGCTCGTCCGCCCACTAGTATATAAAAAAAAAAATCATCCCCTTCATATTGTTACATAGAAAACATTGATATTTTCAATTATAAATTATCATTTTATTAGAAGAATTATGTTATTTTAGAAATAAATAGGTAAGGATTTTAAAAATATAACATTCGAAATGGTCACCATTTTCTTTTATAGAATTTTTCAAACATTGCGGCCAGTTTTTGATTGAACCACCGAACCCTTTCCATGGGAAAATTGGCAATTGCCACCCTTATGGAATGTTTTAGGGATTCACTATTATCATGTTGTTTAGAGCATGCCATGCTCTCTAAAACAGAGCATAAAACATAATAGAGCAGATTAAGATCGAGACTAGATGACGCCCAATCTTCAGATCTAATAAAGTCGGGAATATTCTTTTCTAGCCGCGCCTGTGTTGAGCGACCCTTTTGATCTGGTGCTGAGTCTTGCTGAAAGGACCAATCTTGGTTATGGAACAGGGTGTTGTTAAGAGGCTTTACGGCCTTCTCAAGAATCGTATCTTGATACACTTGAGCCGACGTTGTAATACCTTTTTCACAAATATATGGTTCAGTCACTCCTTGATAGCTAACACCCCACCCCCACCAAACCATCACTGAAGCCACATTGATAATGGCCACGTTGCATCCTATTCACCAATCGAGCAGCTTCTCTAAAGTTATGAGCATAAACAAGACCACTCGTTAAAATCTTTCATTTTTTTTCTTTAACAGTATTTCGTACGTAAATAAGATTTGTCTGTGAGCTCCCATTGCGTACCGCCGAAGAAGTTGTTTTGATTTGTCAACCCTATTTTTCTTTAAATTATTAGTTAATAAATGGCCAGTACGTCTTTTCAAGCAGCGAGTTCTAAATTATCTTTTAAAATACGTGACATGGTTCTGGGTGCTATATTCTTCTCTCTGGATAAATCTTTTGCTTCCTGACGGAATTTCCTCGGATTCTCTTTAGTTTCACACATTTTAGTTCACAATTTACACACAGCTTTAGTCTTCTGTTACCAATAGTGCGTGGACGGCCGCACCCTGTTCTGTCACAAACAGAAGACCTTTCAATGTACCTACCAATAGCCCGGTACACAAACATTCGGCTACTACCAAGCTGATGGAGTTTTCATAATTGCATTTGGCTCTATGCCTGCATTACACAATTCACAAAGTATTGTGTAATGTAATTACAGCAATATGGTTTTCATTATCATCCCACTATTTTACAATAATATTAGTTGTAAAGTATTTAATAATGATTCGCGCCAACATTTCTTATTATTTATATGAAGTAGGCGGACGAGCAAGCCCACAGCCTACGGGTTCGCGGTATAAAATGATTTTTGGATCGAACAGTACACGGCATCTCCGTATCGAGAAAATGCGGATGGACCGCACTTCTGTGATGGGAGGTGCGGTTGTAGAAACCCGAGGTGGGAATTATATTGGCCCGACGTGGGAATGAGAAAAAACATTCATTTTTCACGTGCGAATGACAAATTCCAAATTTAAATGTTTTTTTTTCATTGTAACAGTATTTATGGCCAGACCGAGTATATTGAATATTTAAAAAAATATAAGCTACGAAAACCTTTTGATGCCTTAAATTTCTATATCAAAGAGGTACATTAAAAATGAAAGCGGTACATATGCTTATCAAGAGGAGCACATTCGATTAAGGAACAACTCAATAGCTCTAGTCGATTGGCTGGCCTAGAGTAGCTCGGGGAGAAGGCCAGCCTTATTTTTTTATTATTTTTTCAAGGCGGTCCCCTTTTCACGTCAATATCTCAAAAGATATTAAGTTTCAGCATTAAAAATGCGGTACATATGTCGTAATTATGGAGTACATAATGTAATTATCGAGTTGCAATAGAGGCCGGGCTGGAAGCGTCAGGCTGGCCCCGGCCACCTTTAGATGCTTTAAATTTGTATACACATTGAAAATGAAATCGGTACATATGCTCTTTAAGAGGAGTACATTCGAGGCACAGCTCCATAGCTCTAGTCGATGGGCCGGTCCGGCCTCAAGCACATTGATTTCTTCCATAATTATTAATCACGTCACATTACATTTTGTTTAATATTATATGTTCCATACCGTTATCTTATCATATCACGTAGTTAAATTGTTAAAAATAAAAAACCCATGTCGCCAATGTAAAATAATGTCCACGGGAATTTTATTATTGAAAATAAATTCCCGAAACGGACGGGCAGACGGACATGTCTCCGCCCACACAGGACCATGATGACGAATGACGAAGTTAAGGTTTCTTTAATTTATTGTAATAATATAAATAGTTCATGAGTGCAAATATCGAAATAATAAGGCACAGGGACGGATTCAATCATTTGAATCCATCCCTGTGCCCCCCCCCCCCCTCCCTTATATTTCCACAATTAGGCGAATTTAAGTTCTATAACACTATTCACCTTTATTATTTGGTACAGGGAACAGTGCGGACAAGACAAATCTGGGTGTGCCCCCTGTTGGTAAAGGTGGTCGTCATCTGTCTGTACCATTTGAGTCTTCTTCAGTTAATGGTGATATAGGTAAGCAGGTTTTATTTCAATTACTTATTTTGTTCCGTTTTTAATATTTTGTAATATGGTAAATAGGTGCTGAAGTAAAACTTTATATTGCTATAGTTTTCTCTTTGCGGTATATACATTGATAGGTTTAATACGAAGTACGGATTCAAGATACTAGAAGAACGTACATAATAGGTACCTATAATGTTTTCAGTACGTTTAATGCCCCTATTTAATATCCTTATCCATGTATTTATGCTTTATTTTCTAGTTGAAGTACTCTATTATAATATACATATCCTAATAACATATCTGAATAGGCTGTCATGCATATGTTGTGTATGGGATCCATGGTTTTAGTAAAACCATCAGAATGTAAATAATTTTGGAGGCGTTCATTTAACGTAACACATGCCTGTGTGGGGAGCGCCGGGTATCGGGCTCAAAGGGCGAGGGATGCGCGCGAGAGATGCGCCGCGCAGCTTCCGTTCATAGCTGCTCTCGCCTCTGTGGCGCCGCCGTTCGGCGAGTTGACGTGAATTCCGCGAGCTGGACGCTACGCCGCGATTACTGCGTAGATGTAGGGCTCTGTGCCGTGCTTATGTGCTGATGGCCTGGCGTAGGTGAGCGGCGCCGTGGAGGGCCCGCGAGCGCCGCGAGACCGACCGCCGTGGCGGTGCTACGGACCCATGCTCACCCATAGCCGATCCGACGGCGATTTCCCCATTTACGCCAGAGGTGAGCGCGTCTTCTCTTTCTGTCGCGTGTTGTTGTCGTTCTAGATCTTGTAGTTGTAGTGATTATAGTATTTACAAGCATGAAACACAGCATTGTTTTAATGCTCAGATATTATTTTCATCTTCATTAAAATAAATTTTTAAATGTATTATCGATTAAGTCAATTAAAAGTGCACCTTAGATGTCCTCCTTCAATGTTATAGTAGCTACCTACTTCAATTCCTGCTCATTAAAACAACGCTTTATACTGAAATATCTACAGCATGATAATGTGATGGATTCGACTCGACTAATAGTGGCGTCAGATTGTCGGATGGCCTGTGTGAGATTTGTAAATCGATACTTATTCTGTTTATCGCTGGAGGTACATTGTTACATGTTTAATTAAAAGTCCCATTTAAATGTCAGCGTTTCTGTACCCAAAAAATATTAGTTATATTCACAGTAAATCCCAAAAATATTTTTTCGTAGTCGTAGATATATCGGCTTCGTTCGTCGTGTGTTAAAAAATTTCGGCTTCGTCGCGTACATTACACGGTACGCAGGTTTCTAGCATGAAAATATGGTCCGCTTATTTTCTAGGGCAATAGGTGTCTAATAATAAATAAAAGGCTACACGGTTAATCTCACCGTGTTCGCTCCGATCATCCAAGATAATGCTGAGCTCTGTGATCGTTCGACTAGCTAATTTTTAATGTCACCTAATAAGTAAAATTTTCTCATTTATTATGGTGGTATGTCCTGGATTAGACATAACAACAGCATATCTAGGTTGGCCGAGGCCCCTGGTGCAAATTAAAGTAGGCCGCTGAAACCAAATTTTACAGAACCATGTTGGATCTAGTAAAAGGTGTCTATATCCACATTTATCTCGTGTGAATGTATTTGTATCGTATTGAATACTTGAAAACAACAACTAATGATGAGTAATGTTTATAATTTCTTTTAAATAATTTGACTGAACAATATTTTTACATGAGAGGAGCTTCAAGGTGGTGAAGTGCTCTCTGAGCTTCGGGGCCTCGGTGGACTGCAGCACTTTGCCCTACGATACCTGTCTCTAAATTAAATAAAATTTAAGTTATTTTGTCGCGAATAATTAGTAACTATTTTCTTTTATTATATTGTATTTGTAGTTCGTGTCTCTGTATCTGTTAGTTAGTAATGAAGTTATTTCTGAAAATGTTTCTAAAGGTTAGCCATGAAAGAATTTTTTTTTTATAAATTGTATATTTTTATTATTGAAACGTGAAAAGTAGTTTAACATTCCCTTTCGAGATACTGCTTCACTTACTGCTTCTGGAACTTGGAGTTTAACGTTTTCTTTTCACACTCAACACATAATTGCAAATCACGTGGAAAATGTCGAATTAGCTGTGTTCAGTTCTTATAGGATAACATTCTGTCGTTGAAGTTTTTAATATTATTTTTATTCACACAAATGATTTGAATATATTCCTAATTTCTTCAGCCTTTCTTCCGAATTCATTCCAAAATCTCCAAAGATATACAGATTTCAAGGATTCAATGGATTTCAAAATAAGCATATTAAGGGACAGTTGTTTTCTTTTTGTAACCTTTCATGAAAAAAACTGTTTGTTTTTCGTGAGCTGGGTAATACGTTCGATCTTTAGTGTTATCAACCTTGTAATGAAAGTCCATTACTCAACTACGACATTAGTTGCCTGTAACAAGTACTAGGTAAAACAGTTTGATAAGCTGTCCTATTATCAGTTACTATCTAATCTTCCAAGACTGTATGTTATAGATTAGTTATAATTCACATATCATTGAATTTATTCATTTAATACGTGTGAAATTATAAAACTAGTGTGTGCATGAAGTGAATGGCCAAGTGCTCGTGTTGTATCAGTATGGACAATCTGACATCTAAAACTAAAATAAGACATCGCCCCATCGACGACGACACTAGAAGCGACAGTGGAATCTTAGATGAGGACGAAGTTTCCAGTAATTTTAGTATGTATAAAAGAATTGGATATAAGATTATTTATGATTATTATTCTTAATGTTTCCGAATCTATATGTAGGTATGTAGATTACGTTTTAAAGCGACAAAATCAAACATTATCTCAGAAATGGGACCTTATTGTCGGTTCCAGTTCCCCTAATATTGAGACTTCAGTGAAACCGTAAAAAGATAACGATTATGTTACTGTTTTATTGATTTCATGTTAGAGCATTTTTTTTATTTAAACAATCTTGCAACAACAAAAATTAATGTCACTTTGTTGTACAAATAAACACAACGGTCGATAAGTCTCCGAAGCGTTGTCTTTAATTTGTTTGAATATCATTACACTAATATTAAGCATTTAATATCTAATATGCACGAATTTAATAATAATAACGATAGTAATAATTAATTTAATAATAACGCATACATGAGTCAATGTGCATGAGGAGGCCCATCTCCAGCAGTGGATACTGAGAAGGTTGATTGCATTGCATTGCATCTAATATTAGTTGTCTAATTATAATTATATTTGATATCTAGCTATCACCGGAGGAGGAACAATAAGTTTCTGTTTTGAAAACGAGTTTTAGACTCGGTAATTAATCATTTGGTTACATTTTTCATTTCATTTTGAAATACTTATACGTTGTACCTAGTACATAGAATTTATAGCTTATCTTAATCGATTTTAGTATAATAGTTCAATATTTAGTTGCAAAAGATGGTCATAAATCTAAAACACTAACATGTTTATTTAAATATACTAACGAAATAAAGTTCATTTAAAAGATATTTGATTATATTAGTAGCTTTACTCACACTAAGATTCCTTTTTTGATTTGTGTCCTGGTAAATCATGGAACTGCTAAATAACAAAGAAATTGTGATTCTGAGTGTTGTGTTCAGATTAATTTTTTTGAACTCATTAGCTTATTACTCTCACTAGGGACGCTAGTAATAGCAATATTAAGGGATTCATAAGGGGATCAATTTTTAAGCAACGAAATTTGTCATTTTTCCAATTGTTTAGGAATTTAAGTCGTTTCCATGGTTTGTGATTATGAATATTGGTTGTCATACGTTTCTGTATTCGGCTCAATATTATCTATATTATTACGAGTAGTGTGGAGAATTCTGCTTATATGCATGTGCTATAGTTGTAACTGATGTAGTGCGTGCACCTATACTAAGAGAAATTGCATTCGACCGAACGGTGGCGGCGCGGGGTTCCCGGAGTGACGGGGTAATACACCTGCCTTTCTGCCCTTTGCGGTGGGTGGGGTGCGGGGCAATCCACGTGAGCCGGTGTCGATGCACGCTACGCATAAAATATTTCCCATGTTTTAAGGAACCATTTACATTGGACGATTATCATTTATCAATCTTTTTAATTGTAGCTGAACGTACTCCCATAAATCTTAAAATAATTTTAAATCATCTGTCAAAAAACTGACTAGAGATAAAGAATATTATGATTATCGTGGATACTATCAGATTGTACTCACTGCAACAATGTCCAGTTCGGAGTATACCTTAGAAACTACGCATAGATACTTTCATTGTCTTAACTCATCAATGCTCAAACAAATGGAGCAAAACAATAACAATTTGGTCGGGCAACAGTCGTCTCGGCGAGTTGACGTGACGTCGGAGGCTAGCCGCGGATCGGCGAGGCGAGTCGAGTCGAGTGCATTGCAACATGCAGGAGCGTGAGGCAGGCAGGCGGGCCCCCACCCTGCCCCTCGGTGCCGTGGCGGCCCGCGCGCCAGTTAGCCGTTGTGCGTCCCTCACGACGCAGGCATTTTGCTATAAATACCTTGTGATTATTGTTACCGGTTTCTCGCGTGTGCCTTTGTTTGCTTGGTGATCTTTGACAGTGTTGTTGTGATATTTCAATGTCGGAGATGTTCTGTGTCATGGCTACACGTAGTTGACATGTCTTTAAACGCGCCCGCCCAAGCGGTGCGCGGTACTAGAACCAACAGTCTAGATCAACTAGATTTCCAGGAGCGCAGGCAGCTCATAGCCAGCTCGTTGTCTCTCACAGACTTCTTGCACGTCGGAGCGAAGGAGGTAGCTGCTGTTGCCGGTCAGTACCCCCCTTCTTTTGTGTCTCATACGTCTAGCCGCATTCCTAACAATAGCCTTGCGAAACCAAAGGCTCATGCATGACACTTGGCCTCTATACATACATAGCGTGCACCAGCTAGGTGTCTAGCTAACATTAGTTGAGCGGTAATGAACTAAAGAAAACGTATATGGTCTATTCGCTGCTGCTCATTGTATCATATAGTGTAGCAATATATATATATACAAGGATCTACAAGTAGAGAACTAAACTATATTCCGGTTATTATAGGAAGAGTTCTGGCAGCTGACATAAATCTTTAACATATAGAAATTATTTCACAACTCGATAGTTCTTTGGGAATATTTTTTTTCTATTTTATTGTGTTATGTTATGATAAATTGATGACCTAAGAAAGAAACGATATTTAATTAAAATGAATTAAATACAGAACTGTCACGAGCTCTTATGATAACCGGACCCATACGTCTAGTCTAAAATGATAATGACGTGAAGTATTGTTATTCTTTTATGTATGCTACTCACACATGTAAGTTCTGAATTGTAATTAATATCTATATTTAAACGTAATTATTCGTATCGTTATCTGTCCCTAGAATACGACTACATGCCACTAGAACATATTCACGTTTTTATTTACTGTGCATAAATTTAGGAAATTTGTACGGTAAGTAATAAAAAGATCCCTAATTTCGTGAATGATATCACCGTCGCGTTACCTGCAGGAGTGGTTTGAGTTGGTCACGGCATCGTGGGTCAAAGTATCTACCTGTCATTAACCCTTGCGTGTTTTGATATTTTTATGTTACTCGGGGCAATTAGGACAAGCTAACAAAACGAAAGTCTAGTGATAACATGAAAAAGGAATGATAATATTAGCAGGATAATACTATGAAAAATAGCGTCGAAAGGGTATCTACGTTAGACCAATGTGTTCAATGTTGAGTTAGATACAATACTTTCTATCCAAGTAACTAATTTTGAAGCAGTTTTCAAATAAGGTATTAAGAATATAGGAAGTGACCTTAAGTTTGACTTGGAAATCTTGCTTACGCTAGTCTTTAAGGTCATTTGTAAGGCCGTATTGACCTGCGGGGTCAATGTGATGTGGCTTACATAGCGACGCTCTAGCTGTAATATACGAATGTAATCCCCTTTTAAACATTTGTAGAATCAAAAGAAATAATAGCGCTATATAGTACTGAGTACTCTTCGTCTGCGGGAAACAGTTGCGGAATACTAAATACCACGAATGAAATTTATATTCTAAGTAACTGGTGGATGTTATTTTCATCGTTACGTTTGTATCGTATCCCTACTTTGTCCCATCCCTCGTTTGTTGGATGTCTTTTATAACATCACCATCATTCACCATGAAGTTTTGGTTGAGTCAATTTTGAGTCATATTGAGTCAATTTTGGTTTCCGATTTTATTGATTTTTTAGACATTGTATCTTTCGATTTGTAAATCGATATTTTTTTGTTTCTAACTAGCATTAGTGTTCGTCTGAAATCAGTTTTCTGTCGAGAAATTATAAAAGATTATTTTGTCTCGTTTCATAGTCGATGTTACTTTTTCTATTGTCAAATTATTAAAACCAAATATTACTAATTTTGTGTTTAAAAATATGTTATAGCTTTAAATTTCGATGATTTTAATAAACGCATACTTTAGATATAGGCCGGTTTTAGAATAACGCCAATCAATTTGGATGTCGTTCCGTGGAAGGTCACTAAGGCATAACAAATCCGCTACCACAAGCCCTGAGAAAAAATGAGGCCATACATCGCTCATGCGATGCGCACGAGGAGGCCCATGTCCAGCAATCTACGAAAAGGGGCTGGTTAAAGTATGCTATATATAACATAACATTCCAGGATAATCTATAACAGTGAAAACCGCAACAAAACCCTCAGCAGGGTACTTCTCGAGATTAGCACGAACAAACAAACGTACAAAGTTGCTCTTTGTGTAGAGACTTCATTAGATAACGTCAACCCGAGCATAACCGTTTGTTCTAAAGCTCGCAGGAATGTCACTTTGTAATATGTAGTAATATCAATCACGTCTACTGTAAAATTTAACCCTTCTTTACAATTAATAGGACTGTCACTGAAACTATTTTTTTAAGATTAAGATCATCATGAGGCCAGGCCGTAACAACAATTAGACTTGTATGGGATTTCATTACGAGTGTAACATTTTTTTCTAATGATTTACATTCGTTCTTATTTGAATTATCGACAACATTTTAATGCCGAAAATTGTACAATGCAACTGTACAATGGAGATATTTGTAAATATACTAAGCTAGGGCATTACCCCTTCTTACGGCGTTCTAAATGCGGCCCTGCATATTAGGCAGTGGCTCGGTTGGCTTTTTTTCTCTGCCATACTACGAGTACCTACCGTCTGTCTCCGTCCCAGTGCCCTTTAATGATTTACCTGTGTTGAAGATCAATGTTACCAATGCAATATTAAAAACCTTTTTCTATATTTTAGTGAGTATCAAATACTTATGTTTATTCTGTGAATTTGTCGGTACAAACTGACAACAACAATAGTGTGAAAGGGGCATTGGGGGAATTGCGAAAGTTTTTCAATGGGATGACAAAAGGTTTATATTTTGGTTAATTATTCAGTCCGTGCTTTTTTACTACCTACTTATGTTACTTCTGTTTATTCAACTAAACGATCTTTTGTTTTCTATACATGTTTTGTATTAATACAAGTACATATTTCAAAATATGATTTATTTATTTTTGTGCACGAAGAATTCCGAAATATCTTGGGGTTTACGGATGATATTCAAAAGTGGGGTCAAATGATTTATTTTATTTTGGCTTAAGAAATGTGCTATTCACATTTCGTTTTCAATCGACCTAACCACTCTCTTGATGTCCTTCATAAGATAGCTAAACACATTTTTACTCATCTTGATATTTCGGAATTACCCTGCGAAGAGAATGTGGTACTCAACCTTTTGGTTATACTTTACACACCTATAGTATAATAAAATGATTTGCTGCGGGGTATACTCTCTTTGGCGACATTTCTGTAATATTGTAATATTACTAGACGCTATTGGATCTCCAGTAATGGACAGTTTTTGTCCATTAGATTAGTCCATTAAGTACCCATGTTATTAGTACATAATTTTATATAAAAGAAAGCGTGGCTAATAATGAACGTTTAAAAAGATAAAAGAAAAAAAGCAATCGACACTGCATCACAATCACGAGTAAATGTAACATGGAACATGGCGTATGTACACAAAATATCTCAGTTACTAAAGAATGACATAAAATAACATAAACAGTCGATACAGGTAATAAAAATACCAAGTACCTAAATCAAAGATTATTTATTCACTTCCTTAAGGATTCCCATAAGAAATATGAATTTCGAGTCGAGAGATCTGCGCGAATACTTGCTACCTTGCACTATTTTCAAAGTGGTCGAATTGAATGAAATGTCAAACTATGACAGCGAGGGGATCGAAGTTTATGGTTGCCAGTGCAAGAATTTAAATTCCTACTCTTATTTTTGTCAATTATTTTATTTTTGGTCCATTACTGGGGTGCTGTCCAACATTGGTGCCAGTACGTTACTTTTACTTATATAGCTTGACCAATTTACTTAAACACTGCAACAAAGAGGTAGGCGTCCTTTTCAAACTTCTTAAAAAATTGTATATTAAGTAAAATGCTTGAAATGGGTTTCTGCCTGAAAATAAATATATTTTTATAAGACAAGCAGCAACTAAGCGAGGATAAAGAAAAAAATATGGTTTATATGAATTACGCTTTCAAAATCGGTTAGGTAGTTTACGAAATTTCTTCGAACAAACAAACAAACTCCACTTTCTTTATTATTATGTACAGATTTCGCAAAATATTTAATCAAACATTAAATCTTTAGGTCCTCACAGATTGAGAAACGTTGACAATTATTCCGATTATTCCGGAAGAAAAATATTCCGGATACTTTATATTTCGGAATTTCCCCTTGCGGCTAATTCTGGAAAAAAAAATTAAAGCATAGCTAGGGCGTCCCGACCTACTCGCTCATTTACTGAAAACGACAATCTACCGTAAAAACAATTATTTAATCAAATAACTTACCAGGTTTCGAAACAGGTGTCGAGGTAAGGTAATTCCGAAATTCTAAAACGGCGCGAAAAAGCACTCGTCAGAAAATGTGACACTATTCACTAATTGTATTCATGTGTTGCAACTTGCGTCGACTGAAACGGGGAAATGAAATAAAATGGCGTCTAGATAAAGGTCGCCAGTGTAAAAATCTAGAAATTTCAAATTTCCTCAAATTCGAAATTCCTCCAATTCACATTACTGAAGAAAATAGTTTATTGTATATATGAAATGCTGTAGGTATTGTACATTTCAACCTTCAACTCTTATTAGATTACCATTAAGTGGCCTAAGTGGTTATTGGCCTATTTTAGTTACAATATAGGAGTAATATGCGTACTGTAATATATGTAGTCCAGTGAACTTAGATAAATTTTCCTTTTTTTATAAAACTATATTATATTTGAAAATGATTTCATGTTTTTTTTATAATTAATTAAACGTTTTAATAAATATACAATTTACCTAACTAACCTAATAGATATACGGATATAATAAATTATTATTAAATAAGTAAGAACCCTCACGGCATCCGTGGGCGACAGAGGGACGTTACGTACGGAGAGAGGAAGTAGGTGTTTATTTCGCGGCCGTTCGTGTTTATTTTCGTATATAGTATTATTTATTAGTCTTATGGTATAACAATAATATATCATCTATGATGGTGTATATGTTTGTGTACATTATTTAAATTGGTTTACAATTTAAAGTCAATGGACAATCAATTGGACAATTTACAGGTACTTTTCTAGTTTCTCTACAGGTAACAAAGTGCAACTTGTAATACATGTTCCCACAGTATAATAGGTATAACGCAAAAGTGAAAATATACTTTTCCTTTGTCCCCATATTATAAGGACGATAGACGTTATGTAGCATATAACGTGTCAATTAATATCATTAGAAATATTTCTGCTATACCTTATTTGTTCTCAAGATGAAATATTTAGTAACAAATCGTAAATCATGTCAAATAGTACATAAGATACATAAGATTATAGATACATAGAAAAATATGAGATATAAGATAACCTACCTCATATACATAAGAAAAAAATGAGATCTAATGATGAGGTAGGTCATATTTTTTAACATTCCCACCTGTGTGCATGAATACTCGGTAAATAGTATTATACTAAACTAAATTATGTAAGTAAGACTTGTTTGTTTTATCTTATTTTAATCAATTATTAATAGTTATAAAATTGATAAGAAGTATGTTGATCAACCCTTAGACTGACATCGTAAATTCAGATTTATAGAACTTTTTACAGTTATTATAACCATGACAAATTAAAGATATCTCTAAAAAGAATAAAATGTTTCATCATAATGTAATTTTTAATTTAGTCGTCTTGTACTATTGACATATATGTTTATCCTTACAAATAAAGTATTCCACCGTAAAGTCCAAAAGATTGTTCCATTTTACAGTTTTTTCGTCTCCGTTCACATGGATCCACAATCAGGGTCCACCGGTGGATCCATGGATAATTTTTCCTCCTCTTCGATCCATCAAATTAGGAATTCAAATATAATAACAGGTTTTTACGCCACTTCGATGTACCAATTTCTGAATCCAAATGTAATTATGTATTTCTATGCCACTTCAATCTACACATTTGTCGAGGCGGCGAAAGTAATGATACAATAACTACTCATTTTATGTAAAACAAGAAAAATGTAATTCATTACTAACATCTTAGATTCAGCTGTGGATTGAAGAGGAAAAATAATTATCTATAAATCCGCCTGTGGATCCAAGAGGAAGAAACATTATCCATGGATCCACCGGTGAAGCCTGATTGTGGATCCATGTGAACGGAGGCCGTCATAATAACTGACTAGACGCACTGATTGAAAATTTTCGTCTTCATGTACAGCAGTGGTATATATAGGTGTCTAGAAAAGTTGACGCATTCTTCTTAATGTTGTACTAACCGAATTGAATAACTCTATCGACCTCCTTGCTAAGGTGGTTGGACTTGACTAGGACTAGCTTGGTTTGCCCAATATAGATATAATGGTCGTCAACTTCAAGTGTCACGTCACGCCTTCGTCAATTACCAGTCCCTGAAGAACATGTTCAATGAACATTATTTTTGTCTTGTCTAAGTTTATTCCGAGACCGGCGCATCATGATGTTGCGTTAAGGCCGTTTACCATTCAGCTCAATTCTTCTAGAGATTTTGAAAATGGTACACCACCCTGTCTCACCCCTAGACGCAGCCGTATCGGCATGAGTCTGCTGTTCTTAAATTCGGATTTTCATTCTTGCAGTGTTATACAGACATCTCAGCACCTCGATATATCGCCAATCGACTTGATACCGCTGTAAAGATTCCAGAAGAGCCCGGGTCTCGTTAGAGTTGAAGGCTTTCTTGTTGTTTAAAAAGGCAAGACACAAACATTGATTATACTCTTCGTCTTCTGTATAATCTGTCGCAGTGTGTGAATGTGGTCTACGGTACTCTAGCTTTTTTAAACCCAGCCTGCTTTAAACAAGAACAAATTATATACGTGGTTGAGGAAAAAATAGGTCTATAGTTCTTCAACAAGTCTTTGTCTCCTTTCTTGAAGAACAGGACTACTACGGATCTACTTCACGCTGTCGGTGTTATGTCACGGTGTAAGAGGGCATTGAAGAGGTGTTGCAGCTCTCTTAAAACTGGATCTCCTCTGGCTTTCAGAAGCTCTGATGTTTTCACCGGTAGCTTTACCGTTCTTAAGTCGTCCAAGGGAAAAACTAATCTCACCCAGATTAAATTTCGAGATATTGTCGGTGTAGTGGCAGGTTAACTTTGCACGGCGATCGTGTTTCTCAAGATGTCCGGCGTACAGCTTCTTATAAAACGTCTCTACTTCTGCGAAGATCTCTGGTATAATTAAAATCATTATATTTTGGTGTCAACTATCTTGTAAAACAATTTACCTACAGAATTCTTAAAACAGCCCATTTGAGGCATTCTATTATTGTTCTCTAATCTACAATAGAGATTTTGGATATGGTCCACGAGATAATAAAGAGATATAGGAATAAAAAACCTTAGTATATTTCATACATTAATTACATTGAACAGGAATAATAGGGATAAATAAAAATATTGGATAATATTCTTAACAAAATAAAAAAAATGGAAAGAAGAATCATCATGTTAATGCTATCTTAATACTTTGTGTGCTCATACAGCCAACCTACCATTCATATTATCTCCCGCTTATTATCCACGGCTCGATGATGTCATATTGCTGTTTTCGCTGATACTACCATTTATAAATGTAACTGTACTTTCCGATTTTTAGAATGTCAACGATTCATTGTGTCGCGTTTCATCTTTCTAGCTAGATGAGATCTTATTTCCTCATTCTATGAACCCATTAAATAATAAATAAATTGTTGCATTATATTTGTGCCTATAATAATAAGTATTTGAATTAAAGAATAGAAAAATCTTTAAAAGTTTGTTTTTGTGTAAGATTTTATATTTGATACGTCCTCGTGTATTGTTATAGTAATCGGATTCTAGTATATAATCTTAAGGTTGAGAAATTGTGTATAAATCGTGTCTAACTCTCATTAAATTGGATTTACAAAGAAATTAAAACACTCATTACTAATCTAATTATCTATTGAAAGAGTATACGAATGTTTATCGACATGAATATCATGTATTTTGAGAGTATGAAAAAAACGTTATGAAAGTTGAAACACATAAAAGAATTCGTCGTAAAGAAACAATATTCCTTTATTACTCTTGGGGTGAGTAAATTATTATTATTTACTCCCCAAAATAGTACCCCTTCTTATTGAGGTGTCTAAAAGTAAGTAAAGGTGTGTGTTATTTATGAACTTTCACACTAAAACAAATGGAATCCGGATCAATATTGTAATAGATGCTTCATTCATTTGTCATTATTGGTCATTACATTACTGTAGGGAAATACGTAGTTAAATGGCGATATTCGAGTATTCGTACCCATAAAGGTCGGTACTTCAGCGACACGCCTTGGCCTCTGTTAATTGAAGTCAACCGTATTCACCAATGAAACGTAAAAAAAACGAAATAGAACCACAATGTTGCGTTGTCTTAGCAGTTAACATTTTCGTATTGTAAGTTTAAAGTTGATAGGTAGTAGTTGCCTTTTTAGCTATCTACATAGTATATAATTATCAATACTGTGGTCTGGTGCTGAATGCCCAAAGTACATTTTTGTATCAAATTAGATGTTGGTACAAAATTAAATAAAAAAATTGCTCGCAATGTACTCGTATTCGAGTTAAAGGGCGTATCTGCACACTATGTAGTGTAACGCTAAGTAGCGTGCTTAAATGCTGTCTTCCGCAGATCTGCTTAAATTTACTTTTTTATATTTTTTTGCATTATAATCTATGGTTTGTAATTAATTCTATGTATGTTATGGAAAAGCAGAAGTATAAAATATGACTTAGTACTACAAGTTGTCATTAATTTCTTCATTTGAAACATTAATACATGTTGGCTTCTTTTGTATTATTCTGTATTATATACTTACTGTGCGTAGTAATTAAACGATTAATAATAGTTAAGCAGTGAAGATATCGGTGATTCATTCTGGTTGTACGTTGAATATTGATTGAAACTGAACCCACGCTTCCATCGTATCTACCTACCTTCTTCTATGCGATTTTGCGGGTCTATCTCACTAGTACCATGATGGGACTAGTGGGTCTTTTTATCTCAGTTGTCCCATGGGATAGACGGGATTTTGCGATATCTTCCCTGTCATCATCTAAGGTCTTTGTTACAAATATACATAGATTTAGATTATTTTTGGAAAGTTACCGAAGCTCTTCCATTACCAATACCTAATTGATAATTTTCTATTACCAAAGCACTGTCATTTTAAAAATAAGATACATTTTCTTCGATATATTTAGCAAATCAAAGGCGTGCGTCTAGTACAATCGTTTATTACGAGACTGGCTCACAGATGCAAGTGCACCCACACATATATAATACATAACACCTCCACTCTTATTTACTTATTATATTACAAATAATATATTATATTATATACAAATAATATAAAATAATTAAGAGAAAAGTTACTAAAACTAAAACTTAATCTATTTCGAAACCATATCGCCTGGGTGGCTTACGGTTTCTAGCCGTGCGCTCACAGTTCTCTACCGCGGGCTCTGTGTTTGCCGACACATTGGGTATAGATATGGGTACTGGTGAAGAATTACGTGTAGACGGTACAGGCGACCGTTGCGTCTCTCGTATCGGTGAACCACTCTGCGGTTTACTCTCCCCCGAACCGTCTGTACTCAGTTCTGTTTCCTCGCCTCTAGCTATGGGAGACGTCAGAGATTTACGCTTTTCTGCCGATTGTTTACTGAGGAGAATATCTGGTGCTAATACAGTAGTGCTACTATCTTCTATGTTGCTAATAACCCTCTGTTTTAGCTGGTCCACGTGTCTGTGATTTTCGGTTCCAAAAATAGATTTTACTACGTAATTAGTGTTACCTAGCTTTTCCACGATCGTCCCCGCTATCCACTTCTCCGAACCCCTATATTCGCGATACCACACCGGAGCGCCCGGCTCGAAACGCCGGCGCGCCCCGCCCGCGGCTACCTCACTACGCTCCTGTCGAGTGACTACACGAGATTCCCTTTCAGGTTTTAAATTATCCAACCTCATACGCAGGCTGCGACGCTGTAATATTTTAGCTGGACTATCCCCGGTAGTAGCATGTTCGGTATTTCTATAGGCTAGTAAAAATCGACTTAATGCTATGTTTATCTCTAATTTCTGTTTTAACGCCTTATTAATAACACGTTTACATATTTTGACAGCATTTTCAGCTGCTCCGTTCGAAGCCGGGTGATAAGGGGCTGTAAAAATATGTTCTATGGTATTACGGTTTAGAAAAGTTTGAAATTCTACGCTCGAGAACGGTGGGCCATTGTCACTGACCGTTTGCTTGGGAAGGCCAAATTTAGCCCACAGGTCCCTAAGTACCGTGATAAGAGCCTGTGCCGTAGTTCGTTGCATTTGAATTGCTTCTATCCATTTAGAACATGAATCTACAATAACTAAATACGTTAAACCGTGAATAGGTCCTAAAAAATCTAAATGTAGCCTGGACCATGGCCGAGAGGGCCAGCGCCACGAGCACGGCGCGTGGTTGGGCGGCGCGTCGGCCACGGCGGCGCATACGGCGCACGCACGGCACTCTGCCTCCACGGCCTCGTCGATCCCTGGCCACCACACGTAGCTACGTGCCAGCGACTTGGTTTTAACTATCCCCATATGCGGGTCGTTCAGTTCGGAGATCACCTTTGATCTGCACGAAGAAGGTATCACTACACGATGACCCCACATAACACAACCTAGCTCACAGTACAATTCATTTTTCCTATTAGATATGGTCTTAGCTCTTTAATTTCGATCTCGGACGGCCAACTGTCTGCTATATAACTTAATATGCGACTCAATATTGGGTCGGCACGAGTTTCTTTTTTAAGAATATTGTAATCAAGTAATAGTGCGTCTGTTGCAAAATGTAAATAAGTTTGTTCAGGTAAGTCCACCTCTTCCGATGCTACGTCATTTTTTTGTAACTCGATCAAACGTGAAAGGAAATCAGCAGTATTCTGGTGAGTTTTTACATACTCGATTGTAAAATCATATGCTGATAATTTAATTGCCCAGCGTTGCAGACGACTTGTTGTCGCACCCGGAATACCCATATTAGGCCCAAATATACTAACCAGAGGTTTATGGTCGGTACGAAGAATGAACTTTCTACCGTACAAGTACTGGTGGAATTTTTCTACCGCAAAAACGATTGCTAAAGCTTCTTTATGTATTTGGCTGTAGTGCAACTCGTGAGTGGTGAGCGATCGCGACGCGTATGCGACGACTCGCTCGCCGTGGCCTCCGGCGGCGGCGCCGGCCACGCGCTGCGCTAGCACCGCCCCTATTCCCCGCGCACTGGCGTCGACCGTCAACACTGTCTCTTGTTCCATATCGAAGTGCACGAGTGTTTTCGTACTACATAGAAATCCTTTCACTCTAATAAAGGCGGCGTTTTGTTCAGCACCCCATTTCCAATGTTTATCTTTCTTTAACAGTTCATAGAGGTGCTAAATAGGAACTCAAATCTTTAATAAACTTTCCATAGAAATTTACCATTCCTAAAAATGACTTCAATTCACTAACGTTCTTCGGGTGGGTCATAGTCATAATAGCCTGTACTTTTTCGGGATCCACTCGAACCCCGTTTTCATTAATAATGAATCCTAAATATTTTACTTCTTTCGCTAAAAATTCACACTTGCTCTTTTTAATTTTCAAACCATTCTTTTCTAAAATTTCCAATACGTCTTTAATTGTCTTTAGATGACTAGCTAAATCTTTATTTTTAATTAAAATGTCATCATAGAAAATAACTACGTCCGGCATATTTTTAAACAAATTTAACATTAATTTTTGAAAGATTCCCGGGCTCGACGACAACCCGTAAACAAGTCGTGAATATTTAAATAACCCCCTGTGCGTATTAATAACCGTATATTGTCGCGAGCGTTCTGATAAAACTACCTGATTGTAGGCCTGGGATAAATCCAGCTTCGTAAAAAATTTATTTCCACTAAGGTTACTAAACAAATCGTCCATTTTTGGAACCGGAAATCTATCGATAGCTAATACTCGATTGAGGGTTATCTTATAGTCGGCACATATTCTCAAGCCCCCGTCGGCCTTACGCACCACAACCAGAGGCGTGGCCCAGTCGGAGTGGTCCACCGGCTCGATGACGCCACCGCGCAGCATGCCGTCCAGCTCGGCGTCCACGCGCTCGCGCAGCGCGTAGGGCAGCGGTGCGCGGCAGTATATAGGCGCGGCGCCTTCGCGTACACACAACTCGGCTTCGCCGCCCCTATATCTACCCAATGTGCCATCGAACAGTGGTTCATGCCTAGAAACAATATTCTTAATTAAAGCATCTTTAGGCTGAACTGATTTATTTTCTCCCATATGGTTACTATGTGAGATAACTTTCGCTACTTTAATAGCTATATTTAACTCGGCTAACCATTGCCGCCCCAACAAGTTGGTAGTTCCTTTCTCTATCACATACAGATCCAATGTTTTAATAATACCATTATAATGGACCACAGCTTCGATAAAACCTAATGGTTGGATACTGGAGCCGTCATAAAACTTTAAATTCAAACTGCAATTATTTAAGGGTAAATTACTAAACAGTTCCTCATAAACCTTTTTACTAATGCATGATAAGGCGGATCCAGTATCCACTTCCATAGTAAGTGGACAATTCTCAATCCTAAGCGCTATATTTACCGGTTTATAATCGCTCAACGACATCTGATACATAGGTTCCAATTCACTGTCTTCCAATTCATTCGTGTAATAATCGGCGGCGGAGCCCCGCTCGTCGACTTCGTTTTGCTGCTCCAACGAGTATACAGGGGCCCGGTCCCGGCCCCCGCCGCGCCGCGCAGCGCGCTGCCCGCAGCGGCCACCGCGCCACGTACCTCGCCCACCGCCCGCGCCGCCGGCGCTGCCCGCGCCGCGGCCCGACGCGCGGCTACCGCGCGCCCGCGCCGTATCATGCTCGTAATAATTACCAGCAGAACCCGCTGGTCCAGATCGTCTCATATGTTTTGGGCACATTCTTCTCAAGTGCCCGACTTGATGGCATCCACTGCACACGTACTCTTTATATGAGCAACCATCCGCCTGATGTCTGTTGTCCCCACACCTGGGACATTCGCCGGTATACATTTTGTAAACTTCTTCGGTTAACTTATCACTGCCGCGCTCCACGGTGTTCGCGTCCCGCTCTGCAGCCTCTAATGATAAAGCTAATGTAATGGCTCGTTGATATACTAAATTTTCTTCCGCAAATAATCTTTGTCTGATAATATCGCTTTTTAACCCACATACCAGTTGATCGCGCAGATTCTCGTCGAGCGTTGTTTTGAAATCGCAGTATTTAGACAATTTTTTTAACTCCGTAACATAGTCACTTATAGATTCATTGTTAAACTGCCTACGCTGGCGAAATTTGTACCTTTCTGCTAATGCTGTAGGTTTCGGCTGCAGGTGAGCCGTGAGGAGATCCACGGCTTGTTTGTAGTTCAATAACGAGGGTTTCGTAGGACTCGCCAATGTAGATAACAGCTCGTAAGCTTCATCACCCATTACGGAAATTAATGTAGGTAGTTTCATATCGTCCGACACTTTATTCACCAAAAAGTACATTTCTAATCTTTCGATATAACCCGTCCAATTTCCTGTTTTGATTACAAATTTTCGCACTTTTCCAATTGACATCTTGAATAAGTAATATAAACGTATAGTTTTACGTAAAACCGGCTTTTTTTTTTAAATTATTAATTTATCACTCGTCGCCACTAGCAAATCAAAGGCGTGCGTCTAGTACAATCTTTTATTACGAGACTAGCTCACAGATGCAAGTGCACCCACACATATATAATACATAACAATATTTTGGAAAATATCTATATTTGGGTTTCGGTATCCACTTACAATTAGATAGACTATTTGGTTGTTTGCCACCTTCTTATTAAAAAATATAACTACATATATTGATTTTGATGTTAAAACAATTATTTTGTCAACTTTTTTCCTTAGTGACAATAACAGAAGTGACCACAATCGAAATCGAAACGCTCATAGCTAGGAACCTGGTTGCATGTGCTACATCACCGATCACTGTTGATGCTAAACCTGACACGGGATGGGATTTTCCACCTATTTCTATTAAACCGTGACTCATGTACATAATTTCAAACAAGTGCCAACGTTGTCTGAGCTACGTATTTTATTCATACGGTACGATACGATCATCCACATGTTCTACCCTATGAAAGTTTATCCAGTTTGTTTTCGCTTTTTTCAAAAAGTAATGAAGTCTATATTGCCTTGAATAATTTGACGGGTAGATATTAACTAAAGTACGTATGTGTTTATGACACGCCAACACGCAATAAAAGTACTGTATTCAGATGCCCACATATTCGTACATGTCTTCAATGATTGACGATCAAACATTAATTATATAGTATTGCGAAATTTTAAACATTATATCTTAAGAAATTTGGAAATCAATAGACAAAACCGTCCTGTGGGCGTGTTGTCTGCTGTTCACTGACAAGTTAGACTGAAAGTTGCTAAAAATAAAACAAAAAAACTTCACATCCGTGCGAGGTATTTTGATTCGTTTGGTTCATTGTTATGGTCCGGTTATTATAGGAAGAGCTGTGACAGCTGACTTAAATCTTAACATAAATATTTAAAATATAGTAAAAATCATTTTACAACTCGATAGTTCTTTAAGAATTTTTTTTTCTATTTTATTACTTTCTACTTAAGAAAGAAACGGTATTTACATGAAATGAATTAAACACACAACGTTCAGCGTTCCTCCTGTGATAAACCGGACCATAAGCAAGAATTTGCACGAAAATGTATGGAGATAGTATCTGACAGTGATGAGATACATTATTTCGTAGTTGTTTATATATCTTGTTAAACGTAACATTTAGTTACCGACCGACCGTAACATTTAGTTACTTGAAATGGTAGACGCCAGCCAGCTCAGACAATTTATTGCACTGATAACGGTGCGGAAGTGTAGATTCCGCACAAAAACTATCACTTGTTAGTGGATCTGTTATTATTACTATTATTTCATTATGTAGTTGTACAGAAAAATGTTAGTATTCTGATCCTTTCACATATTCTTGTGCGATTATGTGTTATTTTATTATATTAATCGTCACTATTTAGTTAAATGAATAAAGTTATTGAAGAAGAAATTGACTACAAGTTTGGATTTCTCACGAAGAAAATTAAGTCTCCTAACTGCGAGAGGTGCGTAACGGTCGAAGATATCCATCACTTGTTGGTGGAATGTGCCCGGAATAAAGGGGAAAGAGAGATGCCAATGAGGACTCTCAAACTAAACATATTGGATGTAGGTGAATTTAACAGAATTTTAGCAGAATTGGTTCTGCTAAAATTCAACTCCGATAAATCCATCTGTACAGTAATTGGGCAGCTTTTGAGTTTGGACTCAAAAGCTGCCCAATTACTGTACAGATTTGTGAGTTTTCATTAGTTGCTCCTTTTTCTTTAAGTTATTCTCCTTTTTCTTTTGAGGTTGTGTAGTTTAGGTTACGATGGGGCTGACATGAGGCATATGCATCAAAGTATTATTTTGAGTATTTAGTATTATAAGGACGTTAACGCAACCTGTTCTTGCATCATCAGCTGTCATTTACATTAATGCTCCATAACTATTTAATTTAAACACTTCTCTAATACCATCTGCTATAAATGCTAAGGTATCAGGCAACTCAACTAATGACCGAATGACATTAATAGTAAGAAACTTCTGTCTATCGAAAAAGTATTTGGGTTAGGTTGATAAAATAATTTTATGTAGGTACTTTGATAATTATTATTCATGTAATAATTATAACAAATTTGAATAAGATCTGCCCCAAAACAGAGAGAAATAACATTTAAATGTTGGAGGTAAACTTTCGTACGGTAAACTATACGATACGAACAGTTTCTTGGAAAAAGTTTAAGACATTTTAGCTTTACCCTGATGTGTTTTGCATGTCAATGAGTTCGCTCTGTGCTGGTATAATGTTAAATCTCTAAAATACTCTCTGTGTAGATGTTCGTATATCAGACAAGGAAAACTCATACGAATGACACTATAATTAAGTATGTAGAGACGTCATAGAAATCTTCGGTATTTTTCTACTGACGCGTTGACCTTATACCTATATAGTTGAGTATTGTTGCATTAAATGTGTTATTATTAAAGTCTAGTTCTATTACTGCTTAATCAAACTACACTTAGGATTAGACAGTAATCCACGAGGACAAGTGTTTGTGCGCACGGTCTTTGAACATATACAACCTTCAAAGTTGTACTTATAAATTAATATGAGTCGTGTTATTCTCAAATTATGTACAATGTGAGGCCGTGATCCAGCAGTTGCAACTTCCATTTGAATGTTAAAAAAAATATAATAACCAGCAAATGATCATTATCTGTGACAGAGCACAGCAATTTCAATTATGAGTTTGAATATCTCACTTTTCTAATCATAAAGATGGGTAACATGGAGAAAAATGTTATGTATGTAGACTGTTATCAACTATGGTGTAAATAAATTGATTGCAAACTTCTGATGGGATGAGAAAGTTTTCTCTTTTGTGTAGTTCCCGTTGGTATTGTGATAGGCACGGGCAGTACTCCAACAATAGACTCTCGACATAATGGGGCCATTGATTGTCTCGGTGTATGTGTGCGTACTGTTGGGTACCGATCTTGCTGGTACCTATTATCTGTATCGATTGACGTGGGTATGTCTTTAAGTTTTTACTCTTCGTAGTAGTCGTGTGTGTGACTGTAAACATTGTCATTCGTTCTGTATTATACACATAGTTACAAAACGTTACTATAACAATAGAAAATCATGATGAGCAACATGAGATTTAACGATTTCACTTTTATTTTACTGTTTTGAGGTTTTATTTAATAAGTAGACTTGCAAACATATTGATTAGTTTTAAGAAGAATACTGAAGTCTCACAGCCGTTGGGCGCTCTTTGTCTGGCCAAATTACTCCTCTCTCACAGAAGGCTACCGTAAAATATATTTCATTTCTCACTTTATCCTATTCCCCCAATACAAGTGCCTGTTTCGATAGTCAATGAGAAACGCCATCCATCCCATCCTATTCTACTATCCTTCCCCATATTCCCAACCCGTTCTCCAAATTCGTTCCTAAATCTTCAAACTTAGACGGGCAGCGTATCCGGAGCCGTGTGTGCCAACGTTTGTCATTCTGGACAATATCCAGTTGTCATGTATCCCGGATGTCCATGGACAGCAGTATCCAATTACCACCAGGTGGACTGCCTGCTCGTCTGCCACCTTCTATCTATAAAAAAAATATACTTATCTTTTATTGTACCACAAAACGGCGAATATATTATAGAATCCGTGCTGCTGTTCTTCTTTTTGCATAATAAAAATATGTTTCAAGAAAATCTACGTAGCTCTATGTTAGGTGTGCATGTGTACGTACGACTAATTTTGTTTTGTAAAATATTAATTCGTATAGTGATTTTTGCATTGACATGTTCAATTAACTTCAATTTTGTTTTGTTTGCAGCTAAGAAACAAAATGGTTCGACGGTGCGCACAAACAGCTTGGGATCGGGCGCGCGTACCCCACCTGCAGAGAGGACCAAATCAAAGTTCTCGGCATTCGGCAGACTCTTCAAACCATGGAAATGGAAGCGGAAAAAGAAATCAGAAAAGTTTGAAGCTGCCTCTAGAAGTAAGTACTACTACCACTCATTATTATGACGTTTATTTGCAATTATGGTGATCATAAATTAAACTAAAATCCCGTGCCTACAAACATACTTTACACGAATACGTTTTATCTATATTATTATATAACCCACGAACAGTAGATTTAATGAAGAGATAAGACTGATTGTGAAAAACAAGACTAAGTAAAAGTCAAAATGACACGAAACAAATCATGTGTGTGCGCCTTAAAACAAGTTTGTGCGCCCTTAGGTGACGGGGAGGACAGTGTTGTACGCCGTTTGTACGCGTTCGACTAACTGAGTGACACTACTCTCACAGTAGATTGCCTTGAAATGTACGACTGTTTCTGGACGAGAATGAGTGAGTTGCCAAAGTTACCCTATACCATCCCACTCCCATATCATCACAGTATACTCTGTAGTTCCTTTCAAAGTCCTT
Source organism: Sesia bembeciformis (assembly GCA_943735995.1). Lineage (NCBI taxonomy): Eukaryota > Metazoa > Arthropoda > Insecta > Lepidoptera > Sesiidae > Sesia > Sesia bembeciformis. The sequence continues at coordinate 10,906,242 of OX031028.1, forward strand.
CCCGAATTCCCAACGGTAAACAGAGTACTTGCAGCTTCATTTACCTCTTACATATAAACAAACATGTAGGAATGGATTTGGAGACAGGATTAGGCAAAATGGAGAGGGATAGAATGGGATGGGAATGGGCTCTGGTATATCTCACTCACTACCGAAACACGTACGTATATTGGGGAATATGATAAAGTGGCAAATGCAGTACAAGGTATTCTTCTGTGAGAGAGACGTAACGAGGCCAGTCGAGTGTGCCCAGCGACCGTTGGATTTCAGCGTGCACACCTCCTCCAAATCGCCTCTCTTTATAATATTCATTCGTATTGATAGAATATGAGTTTTATTTATTTCTTTACTTCAACAAACATGCAAGAAAGGCCCGTAGAATAATATTATTTTTCTAGACCCATAGAATAATAATATTTAATAATAATAAGTTATTTGTATAATTTATTATTATTTAAATCGTTTACCATACTTGCCTTCTGTATGCTTATTATATGGAATAATCTAAATTAATCGATATATTGTGTTTTTGCAGCTTTAGAAAGGAAGATATCCGTCCGAGCAAATAGAGATGACCTGTTACAGAAAGGCATCCTCCTGCCAGAGAGTCCGATTGCCCCCGTACCTGAAGCCAGTAAGATATCAAATTTTATATTATATGTATATTGTTGCTTTAAATACATTAAACTGTATGCTTACTAAGGATAACTCAAAAATCATCCTCCTTCTAAAGTCCGGTTGCCCACATACCTGAAGCTTTGCAGATTAAGGAATGGATTAGACGAAAGAGTTGGGAAAATGGGGAGAGATAGGATAGGACGGGGTTGGAATGGGCTCTGACATATTTCACTCACTACTTAAACACGTACGTACATTGGGGAACTACGATAAAGTAGAAAATGCAGTACATTTCAAGGTAGTCTTCTGTGAGAGAGGGGTAACGTCGCCAGTCGAGTGCGCTCAGCGGCTGTGGGAATGCAGCGTGCACTCTCTATATCTTCCAATTAGGCGTACTGTTGGTACGATTGTTATAATACACGGATATTATTATTTTATATCCGCTAAAAGACTATTGGACTTCTTATAGGCACTTTCCGGTATGGCCTTTGGCTCTTTTAGCGAATTTTGTTTCATTATGTCAACGGACTCAAACCGTCTACTACGAAGTGGTAATTTGAGTCTGGGGAGTCACACGGTGTCATATCTGGCGAATATGACGCTTGGTCGATGACATTCATTGAATTTTTGCCTAAAAATTTCCGTACGATGATTGAGGTGTGAGGCGGCGCATTGTCGTGATGCAGTATCCAAGAATTGTTGTTCCACAAATCTGGTCTTTTCCGACGAATATTCTCTGGCGATCGCCTCACTACGCCCAGATAATAATGTTTATTGACTGTTTGACCCTCCGGAAGGAATTTTGAGTGGACAAAAAATTTTGAGTGGTTAAGTGATAATCAAAGAAAACAGTTATCACTTTGATTTTAGAGTGACTTTGACGTGATTTTTCGGTTTCGATTCGCTATCGAAGCGCCATTCCGAAGCTTGTTGGCTGGTTTGCATGTCAAACCCATAAAGCCACGTTTCGTCACCCGTTATGATGCGTTTCATGAATGTGGGATCCACATTGGCTCGTTCAAGCATGTCTGTAGCAACCTGTTGACGGGTATCTTTTTGAAGAAAATTCAGTTCCTTCGGAATAAGCCGTGTCGCGACGCGTTTCATACTTAAAACATCAACCAAAATGGTGCCAACGGATTCGTGACACATGTTAACTTTCTGACCTATCTGTCATAAGCTAGCGCGACTATTTACCATCACCATGTAATTCACCTTATTGATATTTTTTTCAGTCGAAGACGTTGAAGGTCTATCACTTCTCGGCCTTCTTTGAATGCTTTGTACCAGTCATATGCTCTTGTTTTCGATAAAGTCGACTCACCGTAGGCCTTCTCTAACATTTTTAATGATTCCGCACAAGAAATATTGTTGGCAACACAAAATTTAAGGCAAATTCTTTGTTCGATATTCTTATCCGTTGTGAAATAAGCAAAGTACAGTCGAGGTCGTCTAGAAAATGAAAATTTCAAATAACTATTTGACAGATCGCGCCAAAACATTACATGAAAATTACCTACATTAGCGCCAACCTAACAGCAATATATTTTTACGCAGGCATTTTACGCGGCCATTCTTTTTTCAAAATTCCCAATTCTTATTTGACAGTATATCATTGGTCAGAAACTCTTTAAAAAACATTTTTTTTAGAGAAAATATCAAGTTCAGAAAGGAATCGTAGAACAAAATATGTTAGTTTTAATGATATAAATTCGGTGTTAAGATTTTGCAGGTATCGTCTTTTTAATACCCTTAAAATGATGACTTAAAAAACGCCATTTTTAAACGTCTTATAAAGATTTTTAAAATGAAGTATATAACGTGAAATCAAAGTGAGTTTAAGTTAAATAGCCTTGTAACTAACATGGTTCATCCTGGTTCATCTCGTCCCCGGTTCATATACGTTAGCGTTAACGTAACGTAGATGAACCAGCGACGATCGTTAGTGTTGTTCTTTCCTGACATTTTCCTGTCTGGTTATAAACAATCCTTATCATATGTCACTACTACTGCATACTTTATTTTCAAAACGTACGCAGCTCGTTGATGGAAATCCGCTAACGATATGCTTAGTTTGGAATGTGTGTAAAATAAAACAGTGTAAAGCAATGTAAGATGTCAGAAGACGCTAGTTCGAATCCTGCTGTATTTTTTCGTATATTAATTTAAGTAGTAAAAAACAATTAGTGGATAGCACCAGTGCCGGCCCGAGGCAAGTTTTAGGATGGCGCGAGATCCAATTATGGCGCCCCCTTGCTTGCCCCTAATACATACCAGTTATGCGTTCAAGCATGGAACTTAGAAGATCTCGACAATATCTTAAGTCTGTGTCTAATTTGTCGATTGAAAACAGCCATGCTCGTTGGCACTGCAATAACAGTTGATGTAGAATGACAAACAAAATATGTAGGAATTAAGGTACATTTATTTATCACAAAAAATTTGTAGGTATGTTAGGGGTAATCTTTGGAATTACTGAACCGATTTCAAAAATTCTTTCACAAATAGGAAGCTACATTATCCGTCTCATATAGGTTATATTTTATTTTGAAAAAAAAAAATTGAAAAATAAAAAACTTATAAACCGAAGCTAAGTGAGGGCGGGTCGCTATTATTTTATAATTAATGGCAATTGTATCAAAATATTTCGCTTTTATTTCAATGAAATTGTTATCTTGTAAAATTTTAAGAATCATAGATCTATCTCTCTTAAGTCTCTGTGACGTAAAGTTTAAACGCAATGTTATTTTGAAATGGGTACCGAATCTTATGTGCGTGCCCGACACTCTTAGCAGCGCCGGCTCTAGCCCATGTAGCGCCCGGGTGCAATTAATGCCCTGGCGCCCTCTAGTAGGCTTTTTGGAGGTGTCTCAAGCAGCGCTCGGCGGAATACCCCCCACCCCCCGCCCTGCGCCCGTGTGCGCCGCACACCCTGCACCATAGGTAAAGCCGGCACTGTCTCTTAGTTAATTACTTTACTTAGCTCGGAATTTTGTATGAACGTTCCAGGTAATAGTTCAATGGATACTAGGTTTGAATAGTTACATGAATAATCAATTTAGTATATTGATAATATTTAAATTATCATATAATATAATATTTTTTAAATGTCGGAGTAGATGGCATGCCGCTAGAAATAGATAAGAAAAGATAAGTAATGTTGTAAGATAAATCCACATTGTTAGTAGGATGTGAAGGCTATTCTGTGAGTCAAGTTACCTGCGGTCTGTTTTGTTTACATTTTATCTTGATAATTTCCTAACACAAAGTGACATTTACAATGCTTATAACACAAACATTGCACAAATGTGTAAATTAGTATGAAAGGAGTGCAGGCGCAGTCCCGTTCCGATAGCTGTAAATTGTGCTATTTAGTTGTGTTGTTGCCAATTAAAGTAATTTTGGTTTATTCCATCTAGTCCTACTAGTAGTTCGATGATCTAACTGTTTGGACATAAATATTCCAATTTATTATACTGGCTAGTCGAACATTTTGGACACGCAGTGTTTGTTCCAGATAGAACTACTAAAAATATCAAGGTACAACAAATCTGAGAAGTGGTATCACGTAGGTAATAAGTGCCTATTTCGCAGTAATACCTAAAGAGACATAATTTACCTTTTTATAAAATTATTATCATTATTCTTATTTTTTTGTATAATAGCGGTTTTAATTCTTAATTCTTAACTTAATTCTTGTGGTAAAGGAAATTTTAGAACATAAGGATAGCCTTACGCTAGATAACAAAAGATGAACTCTGTAGCAAACAGATTAAGAAATTGTTATCGATCTAGGTTAGGCACCTAGTTCTCTCTCTAGTTCTAGAATTTAAGGATACCTACATATATACGTTGATAGATGGCACTGCATCTAAGGGCGCATTCATTCTAAATGTCTATGAACGGCAGTATTACTACGGAAATCCTGCTAGTTTTCTTCTATAAAGGTAGCATCATAAATATATCAACCGACAATCTGAACACTGCAATTCTTACAAAACACTAATACAATTTGCGTTATCTAGATGAGGAGTTGTCTCCAACGTACGGCGGGGAGGCGGCACGGGGTGAGATAAGCGGGCCGGACCGCGGGCTGGCGAACATGCACGCAGCATTGCAGGCGCAGCTCGCGTCGCAGATGGCGCAGCAGCAAGCGGCACTTGCGGCCGCCGTCGCCGCCGCTGCCGCCGCACACCACCACCATCAGAACAATAACGTCATTGGTGAGTAAGGCTTTTGTTTTGTTGTATGATTCATGTGGAGCAGCCGATCGTAGCCACAGGTTACTCGTTTATCACTGGACCGTCACAGAAAAGTATGATGCGACATTTGAGATTCACAGAACGAAACATGCAACGCATGGGCGTTTGTGTATGATATTTTGTATGATATTATATGATATTATATATATTTTGTGTATGAGTCAAATTCATTGGCGTTTTTGTGGAAACCACACTGTTCATTTTGTGGGTGTAGAGCGAGCTATAACATAATAATGCAACTAACTATAATAATAACAACGCCATGAAAATGGTTTCTAGATATATCCAGTGTTGTGTACATCTAGGAAAATCTGCTGCTAGTGTAAAGCAGCGGGTCGGACGGAAAGGTGTCTTCATAACTTACGACAGAAAGATACAAGCGGTTGTGACGTAGACGGTTGAAAGAAGTGTTCAAAATAGTTCAGTTACAGAAACCGTATGTTTGCGTATAAAACGTTTTCGATCACGCAACTACGTCCATTATCCCAACGAACCGTGTAAACGCTTACATCTCTACGGTATCACCACTAAAAGAACATTATTTTTGTAACTAATGAAGTAGACCTAAGCACGCAGTTTCGTTGCTAAGCACATTACTGCGCCGGTAAAACTTTTTCACGCTATTGTCAATGATAGTTCCAGTTACATTTCCTAATTTCTTAGAATTCGGAATGGCAAACAAACAACCTATTTTTGATGGGAAACAGTAAAATAGTGTAAATTGTCATTTACAGGATCAATCAGTGCCATCAATCACTTCAATTATGTAAATGACATACTGACTTTTCTTTGAAATAAATTTGTGTAAATGCATGTGAATATGCTTTCTTTATATATACTATTGACATTACATTGCTTCTGCACATTATTATTATCATCTATTGCATCCTACATACTGTTTTATTGACAGGGGCTCATATCTCTTTGGGAAAACCTAGTGGATATTTGTTTAAATATTCCTGTGTACGTCGATATAAACAAATCCTGATTACATACATAGTGGTCTACTGTCTTCCTTGGTTACGATTTCTCTTGCCCGTATTGTCAACTTATTTCTTATGACATTCCTAACGTTAAACATTACAAAGCAACTGTAAAGGGAACTAACTGTGTCTAATATAATACATTTTTCATCTATATATGTATATATATATAAAAATGGATGTTGGTATATCTGATGTTAATAGACTTCGACACCGTTTGACCGATCACCATGAAAGTTAGCAAAGATATGTATTTTTTCATGGAGATGGTTTCTATACTATCGACTTTGTTGCAACTCGCCACTAGATGGCGCTGCAGCATATCAACTTCTATACCGTTCAACCGACCGCCATGAATATTGGTATCCATAGGTATTTGAGCACAGGGAATATTTTCGAGCTATCGACTTAGTTATAACTCGCCACTAGATGGCGCTGCAGCGCATCAACTTCTATGGCAGGACAACGTCTGCGGGGTTTTGCTAGTTTAATATAAAGTATCACCGTCACGCGGCCTGAGAGGAGCGTTATTCTCTACCAATTTTAAAGCGCCATCTAACGTACAATAGCATCACGTACTCGTCGTTCATTTCGTATTGCTGGTACAAATTGCTAACATTAAGTTTAAATAATTTATGCACTAGTAAATAAATATAATATATGACTTATTAAATGTGAACACGAATATACTTTATATTATACGAATATTGGTATATACTTTCTTGATGTCATTAAAGGTAGTTAGTTTAGAATGGTAGGTAGAAGCTTATACCTTATCGCCGACTATTGTTGATTCTGATTAGTCATAAAAGGTACTACACAATAATAGAGACAATATCGAGATAATTTACTAATAATTTAATAAGATACGTCATTCATTTAATTTACTCATTTGATTCTAATAATTTACTAAAAAATACCTTAATAAACCTACATGTGAAATGCTATCTGTGTTGAGAGTGCAAATAACTGCATGAAATACTTTATTTTTAAATTTAAAATTTGCATAAACTTCAATCAATGGTCTGTTCTGTATTTTGCACTGTTATGTAAATCCGATGCTTGCTGAGACATGGTAGTTCATGGGCCGAGGTAACAATCACTACGATTACGTTAGGACCAAATTGAAATGTTTTGTAAATGTGTATTTACTAAATATCTTATTATATTCCCGCCCTTGACTGGGAACTTAAAAAAAACAAGTTAAAGTGCAAGTATTGTTTATTATACCGTACCATAAGTCTACTTCCCCACTGTTGGATATTGCCGTCTCCCAGGTTCGTCACCATACACGGTCGAACGCTCTTTTCAATCAGCCTACAAACATCATCAAGTCGTCGCGTCGGTCGGTACATCTGGCCTGCGGGCGTAGCATACTGCCCTTCCCGGTACATAGTCCTTCATTCAAGGTCTCATCTACCCCATCGATTCTTGGTCCTGGGGTAGATATGACTTGCCCATTCAGGTTTCTAATTCTGTGAGCTATGTTGGTTCTTTGGCGAATCTCTTCATTTTAGATCTTATTTATTTAAACCTTTAATGCACAAAGAAACATTGTACGAACGACGGACTTAATGCACAGTCAACCTTATCCCGCAAAGAAATTCCGAGCACAGCTGGCAGATTGCATTGATTGAATATTTTCAACTTCAAGAATTGTGGTAGTGAGAAGAGCTGCCAAATCCAAATGCTGCTTAGCCGAGCTGGGATTCATCTGTCGGCCACCTTGCTGGAGTTTGACTTGCACTGTTGGATAATCTGTCGAAAATATACATATTCGTTAACAACTTAGAGTGGCACCCCTTCGAAGTTTATCGGTCCTGGAAGAACATTTATCACTTTATATAAATCCATCTTCGCAAAGGAAATTTCGGCATTTTTAATTTCTATTGCCTCTCGGACCAAACGCGGTATGTAATCGCGTTCAGTTAAAATTACTTTTGGTTAGTGTAATTCAATCCAATGATTAGTTCCTGCCTCCTAATAGGTGCTCTGCTATTGCTGACTTGTGTGGGTTATTATTTTATTATTTTTCACGGCGGTTATGTGTTCCTTTACATGGCTTGCTATGGTTAGCTGAAGTTTGCCCAATGTATGAGCTTCCACGGCTACAGTTCACTTTATAGACTCCGGGGCACTGATGGGGCAAGTTATCCTTAGGAGAACGCAGGCAGAAAGCAGGCAGAACGCAAGATATCGGTTACTCCTTGTTTAAAAGAAGATATACCGACTGTCTATCGACCGTATCAGTTCGTTTCCATTGCTTAAGTCTTCGCCGTGCTATTTTGAACGCCTTTGTGTGACCATTCTTCCGTAACACTCCATTTACACGTTGTAGCTCTCCTGACAGATGTTCCTCATCGCATAGATCGTAGGCGCGATTGGTAAGTGATGTGACAACAAACGCTACGTGTTTTGGGTGGTGGTGGGAAGTTCTATCAGTGTGTGTTGGCTTTTGATATATTGAGTGACCTAACGAATATATCTTGACGTACATAGTCCTTCACATCTAGGAACGCAAGTCTTATTGGCAGTAGAAATTAGAAAACTCCGAAATTTTAATCGCGATGATGGATTTAAGTTGGTACGTACATGGGGACCCAGTGGTTGAACTTTGCAAACCCAGAAAAGTAGATGCGTTTTCAAACTCGCGTGTGACTGGTGATATTGTTAGTGTGGTGTGCAATGTACTTAATCAACAAAAACAAGTTCAGTGTGGGGCTGGGGGGGGGGGGGGTGGATCGAAAACGAACACGACGGAGGGTAGACAGATTTGTTTGTCAATAGCAACAACACCTTCACCGGCCACCGCGGTCTCGCCGCGACCACGGCTCATGAAACTGGACCGATATATCGGCTATAATAAATAAATAATAAATCGTAACCCGTTTACATAACAATCATTATGTTCAACCACGATAACAAAAGTTTAAAATCTTATATTTGAAACGAAAATAATAACGGACACTGTAGCAACTCTTTACACAGAACGAAAAATATTTTGACGAGCTTAAATAAACCTTATCATATTGCCATTTATTATAGTAATAAGTTCTAACGAATTGTTATTCTGAAACAGCTATAACATGTTAATTTAATCTTTATCCTATAGATTAGATTGAAAATGTGATTATTACCTAATATTTATTAGGCATATGAAAATAGAACGTCCGTAGTTGCTAATAAGTGAATAATTAAAATTAAAATATTAATTACAAATAATTATGAATTATTTGATAATTATCTCCGAAGCGGTAATTTGCCGAACAAGCACTTTCTTGTCGGTTAATATGTTTTGAACGAGTAAGTAACTGGGTAGGTGTGGTGATTATAAAGTAGGCAACGTTAAACGCGTATTGATGAGCAAAGTCGATGAAACGCGTGTTGGGAATTAGCTGCATCCTGCAGGACGCTCGAGCGTTGACCCGCACCGGGCGCGACAGCTGGATGTGTGGTGACAGCCGATACGCCATACACAATCGCTCCACTGACGTCAACAATGCTACAATCGTTCACATATTATTTTATTGAATAAACTTAATTGCTTGATTGCTTGTTGATTGATCTTTGTTCGGTTGTGATTGATTATTGGTGCAGCTGGGGCCTCTGACGGATAAGTTGAAGACTTTTTATTGCTTATGTCTAATAATATTCAATTTCTTCGTTAATTCCCGATTATCTCATTATTTCTCTACAGAATATTTGTTTTTTTGAGCCGGATATTTGATAAGGTTCAACCAACAGTGGATTTAAAAAATGTAAATCTAAAACTCCTACGTCAAAATTATGTACAGTTATATGTATATAACTGTACTGCATTAAATGGCGCTATACTACGACGCTGTAATTAAAACTGCATTTGTGTACCGTACCGAGCTTTACCTGATACTTGTACCTATAGCAAGTTTTGTAGTGTACTGCAAGATACTCACATCAGTGTGGATAGGTATTAGTAGGTATGTTCCTTGCATGCCGTCGAATGGGCAGTTGTTGAAGTCCTGTTAGGCTGTTAGTGGTTGTTTGATAGCTGTAGGGCTCCCGGCGCCGGCGGGATGAGCCGGGTGAGGCGGTATGCGGGGGGGTGCGTCGCGCCGGTGCGGCGCGCGCCTCAGTGTTCGCCCGCCCGCGCCCACACCCGCCGGCCCCGCGACCTGCCGCAAGACGGCCCTCGCGCCCGGCCGCCCTAACCTCACTCGATCATCCACCTACAACTATACACCTGTCAAATCATTCAATTTCCTTTAAATTTTGCACCTACTTTAACACAGCGAGACACTGTCGCGTTTTGTTCACTGCGTCAGTAGGAAATTTTATTGACGTTTATAGCGCAATAGGGGGATCCCATGACATCAAAAGTGAGGTGTTTGTTTTTGTACTTATAATGTATATTGATTATATATACACTGAAACTATCAGAGTTTACTGGTGAAGGTTTTAGTATCCTATATAGAGTAACCTCTAAAAATATAACTTCATGTAGGTGACCTATAAAATTAAAGTAGGTAACACATTTTTCATTTTTTATCTAAAAGTTAAGAGGAAATAAGAGGACCAGAATTATTTATAGCAATTAATTATGTGATATTAATTAACCTATCTAGAAGTAGTTAAATATTTTATTATCGACCTGTTGTACTTGTGGTTGGTTGTGCGAGTCGCAAGCCGCGAAGTTTGCGGGCGCTATCGATCGCTACCGGCCGCCAGCACGCGATAACGGCCGTTGCAGCACCAACACTCGTTATATTTTACCACAACAATATATATGCGACAACTCATTTCATATGTTACACATGAAGATGTGACAGAACTTTAATACTTGTCACTGACCAATAAAGGTAAAACAAAACGTTTTTGCAGTGCATTTTAATTTGGTTAATTAAATTAAACACACTCGCACAGTATTTAGATAAAGTTATTACTACAAGTAATACTATTACTAAGACTTGTTAAACTAATTGTTATTTAGACTAATGAGGCTATTAGTATTTAGTACTTAAATAGAATGATGGTGAACATACGTCAGCGTCGATGAGATGCAATCAATGCGTTGACAAGTTATATGTTGAACTGTTATTTCGTGGTGATAAGCATGTGATAGGCGGGCGCGGGTGGGTTGAGAGCGGCGGGTGATCTCGGGCGCGGTGTCGCGAGCGCCGCCGCGCGGCAGGCGCGTGCCGCCGGTGCCACCGCCGCCGCCGCCGCCGCCACCACCACCGCCTGCGCCGAGGCTCTCTATGATGGGATACATCATGGGGTGCGCCTGTCTGAGAGGTGCGTAAATTCAACATCGAATAGCCTAATGGAATAGAACACTGATAGACAAGCGATATGCACGACGCGACGCATATAAGAATCATATTCCCTTGCAAGAGGAAACTATGATGCGTGGTATGTGACATAAATTGCTAGCACAAACAGCATGGCCTGAGCTTTATAGAACTTGAATGGTTAACTAGAGCAAATAATGTCGATATGAGTCATCGTTACTAAAATTACTGTCGAAGTATGCATTAACGCCTACGTAAGACTAAATTTAAACGTATGATTTCGGTATTATCTGCAATTGGAATACTGCGTAATATCTATAACGGTAATAATACAAAAGAATTTAGGCGTGTGTACTAAAACAACGGGAAAGTGGGTGAATCATCTACATTTTTGTTGCTTTATTTTTGCGGTATTAATTTATGTACTTAACGCAGAAAAATATACGAGAGTAATTTTTAAACAATCGAAACTACCTTAAATCATAATATTTGGTATACACTAATAACAAATAGACACTAATAGAATCTATATTATACATACACTGATAGAAATTTTAATAATATAAACACGTTTATGTTATTAAAATTTCACAATAAGCTTTTATTTCCTAAAACCCATTGTTTATTTGGTAGTTTTTTATCTCCTTTATTTAGTTATACTCGTTTTCATAAAAGTAATTAATCTTTATTTATTTCAGTACTTACCTGTCAAGTTGCGATTTTGAGCCGGTCGGCATTTTCATTCAATAAATTAAAACTCAGCATCTTAGGGAGATACGTTTTGCCTTTTAGGGAGATACGTAACGTAATATATGCCTCAGTACTTATTTGTTATAAGACGACACATACAACTAAAGCGTGCGCCACGACCAGGAAGAACGTTGGTCATTGACATGAGGTCCGCCAAGACTGGACGGAAAGAGATTTCTGTATGAAATCGTCGATCACCGACCACTTCACTGGAGACTTCTCTCACATTAAGGTTCAGTTACTGCTTATCTTTACTGCATTAAAATATGGATCTCTGAGTGAGTAAAGCGACGAATCGGACATCTTGCGCTGATGTGGCCCGATGCCTGCCAGATACTGGACGATGAATGAACCCGAACCGTTAATCTGTTAATATAGCACACGATGAAAAACAATTCAAAATCAATTCACGCTGCGTAACAATTTGTTAAATCTCGGCCAAATACACTTTAGTAGTAGGTACACCAAAGTTCTTCAAAACCATAAATATTCAGTTCACATGAAAAAAATAATTCAGATTTGCAACGTAGGTGTACATCATTTTAAAGACGAAGCTGCCAGCTAAAATTAGTGGCATTTTTGAATAAAAAATACCTTTTGTGTAATCGGCACTTGGATCATTATTGTAAGATTTTTTTGATGGTAACTAAATAATAACTAACTCAACTAGTACTTGACTATTTTTTGGTTATATATGTTTATTATGTAACTAGCGGTGCCTGCGACTTTCGTTAATAGTGCATAATTCGACATAAAAGTGCGTCAATTTAAAATAGAACGCTAGAAATCGTGCGCGGAAAACAAAAATCTTCCTCTGTATAATTCCATCGCAATTTTAGACAAAATGTTTTTTTTTTATAGACTTGTAATAGACTAGTGGTTAGTCGTGGCACTTCCGGATTCATTTTCGGAAAAGATCCGAAGCAAGTTAAACTTGTTAAAAATCCGGATCTTCACGTAATTAAAGAAATAAATGCGCACATTAATGGCACATTTCAAAGCTTGCCTTAATTTATTTCTGCGGACATGGCACCAAATTTCAAATTTTGGCCTGTCATGTCGGTTGACGCGGAGCGGTCATCTTCGACCTACAAATTAATTCTTGAAATTGATAATTTGGACAAACGTCAGACTGTAATACCGTTGAATCTACGATAATCTACACAAAAGCGCACCTTACCGTTTTCATTTAGGACTAACGGGCCCCGCGAGCTCAATGCGGGTTCGCACTCCTCTATAATATTGTCAGTTAACATTTTATCTACCTCTACGCGCATAATTTCATTCTTAGCTGGCGTAACCCTATACGGAGGTACGGCTATGGGAAGATGATGGCCTATGTCTATGTCATGTACCATATATGATGTTGGTTTTCCCCCTAAGCTAAAAACATCTTGATTGTCTGTGAGAAGTTGAGCAAGCACCACACGTTCCCGTTTGTTAAGTGACATCGCCTTATCGTCTGTAAGGACTCCCATAGACGCAACAGAATTCAGAGGTGAGACTGACTCAAAATGAAGCTGGTATATCTACATTTAATGTTTTCAGAAAAACATGTTAGAGCCTAATACATGGAAGTCATTGCAAAATATTAGTAATGCGATCAAGACATCGAGGGTGGGGAGAGTGCAAAACAGACTTGTTTGCTGGATTTATTCCCTTTAGTACAAAATATAAGATTAAGGTATGTTCTCATTCTAAACTAAAAAAACTCAATATAATATATCTGTTATCTATCAGAAAAAAAAAATCAAATTTTCCCAAGGACAGGCTGAAATCCAGGGGTATACATTTTAGCGTAATTGCTCGTATGCTCGATACGCTCTTGCCCGGTGTTTGAAAATATCAAATTGAGACGCAGTAGAAGCCGTATTTAAAATACAAAGACACCATCTGCAATGGAAATGTTAAGGGTTTATAGTTATTCTGGTGCCGATGCCACTGACGTCACAAACAGGCAGAGATGCACACTGAGAAAATTCGTGTAGGAGGATGACGCTTGCTCAGAGGACTCATTATCCACCAGTATAGAATTAATTAATTAAAAGCATTTATTTCTAAGCGTCGAATTACACCGTCCCTTAAGTTTTATTTATAGAGTTGACTTTCGACGTTATCAGTATATAAACATACTAAAGATATCATTTTTCTCGCTCTTACAATTTATCATATTAACATTCTAATTTCTAACCTTAAGTGCTGATACTAATTTTAATAAACAATGTATCTGCACAAGTATACTTATTTAGATTTATTTTTATTAGTTGGTACTAACACGGCATGTTCTGCGATATTATATATTACTAGCGACCCGCCCTCGCTTCGCTTCAGTTAATGAGTTTTTTTTTTTTTCAATTTTTTTTTCTAAATTTCAAAATAAAATATAGCCTATATTAGACACGGATAATGCAGCTTCCTATTTGTGAAAGAATTTTTGAAATCGGTTCAGTAGTTCCAGAGATTACCCCCAACATACCCACAAACAAACACAATTTTACCTCTATTATATTAGTATAGATATATTTGATAGATATATTAGTATACAGTTCTTTGACCCATATTAATTAGGACCCTTACGAAGTTTACGTTCGACACCATAATGATCCATTCTCATAAAGTCAGACAAAATAATTATTTTAACAAATAGCTAAATTTCGTTGAAATATATATAAACTACATAAAAAGTTTTTACACAATGGGGCCCACTTAGTTTTTACACAAGAGGGCCCACTTAGTTTTTACACAATAGGGCCCACTTAGTTTTTACACAATAGGGCCCACTTAGTTTTTACACAATAGGGCCCACTTAGTTTTTACAGTGTAACTTAATAATATATAAATTTATATAGTTTTTATGAATAGACATGTTTAAATGTTATCAGAAATTGTGTACACATAGCCAATGACAAAAGGTTTTTTAAATAATCACGAAAAACAGTATTTAGGGAAATTGTCACTAAATGAACAGTAAAAGTAAACTTTGGTTATAACCATTTTTCTAAAGAAAAAACTGATGATAGGTGTTATGTTTAATAGCAGTGAGCTTCTAAATACACATCAATGTTTAATAGCGTTAGCTCGTCTTCTAGCCACACTACCTGTCTCCTGGTAGCGTTCCCATGCGTTCCGGATAGCTCGTCGCGACACACCGAGACGTATTGCTACACACATATATTAGGCTGTCCCAAACAATTCACAGTATTTTTTTTAACACTCACTTTTTTTCTTCTTTTGTATCAAAACACATATAAATAAAATTTTATGACCTTTCGACTACGGCAAACCGTGCCAACTTCCATCGAAACATGTCAGTACTTGCATACTTAGGCAAGGGCGTTTACGCGTCGACGTCAGTGAACTTGTCAGTGGAATTGCACAATTCTAAAAAGGGTATATTTTTAGTAGGGGACGTAAAACATCAAACAACGGGGCCAAAACTTCCCTCCAATGGACAAGTACTCGCAGTTTTACTGTATAACATCCGTGAAATGAAATTAACCATCAATGAAAGCGCTAATCTCGCTATGCGCGAGTGTATTCATATTTTGGGAAAAGCCAGGAATACCTACCAAATCATTATCGAATTGTGTGAAAAAATTTGTGAACTTATATCAAGTTTGGCGAGACTTACAAAATGCAAAGAAAACCCGAGACGTATTCAAGCGGCGTAAACAAGAATTTATAAACAGTTCGGATAATTTGTTTGATATTGCACACGCCGATGCACATTAATTCTTCATAGAAATAGAGGAAGATAATGTCATCTCGCAGCGCCAGAGAGAGAGCCAGGTCGACCCGGTAACTTGGCTAGAGTCGATAAAAAATTGACTTACAAAGAAGAAAGGGCAATCGACTAAAGGCCTATCGAAGAAGTAAGCCGGCGAACGAAATATCTTTCAGCGTCAACTTCTTCGGTATCGTATAACGTGTACAGGACGATTTAGCTTTCTAGTGAAAATATGAATTCACAAAATGATCTGGTAACCGTGATCGAGAGCACACAACCTAGAACTAAGACTATTGTTGTAATGGTAACGAAGAACCATATAATTATTAGTAGTAACCATACTCCAAAATTAGTAGCTGGACATAATATGGAGGAATGCGATCAAAAATCGAAGATAAAGTGCAAATTCTCTGTTGTGATACTAGGACTCTGACAGGGAATTCCTTATTTCTGCTTATCGCCATCGCGTTTATGAACTAACTAGTGCTAAAAAGCGTATTTGAAGTAAAAATTACCACAAGCCCCGATATTCCGTTCTTCAAAAGTTCCGAGAAAATTGGAAGAGCATCGATTTCGACAAGATACAGTGCTATAGAGAATACGTGGAAATATACTTTACTGCTTCCGAAATTGAAGCTCTGCTTAAATTCTATCGCCCTGAATTGACAAAAAATAAGCAGAGATGACTATCGAGAGTTGATAGAGCTCTCTGTTATATTTTTAGATGGAGATACAGAGCGAAAATTCAAAATTTTCGTGCCATGCATCAAGCTCGATGGATGGCGAGAGCGATCTATTTATTCCCTGAGCATATCGTTACTAAGTTCTCAGTTCAAAATAATCAGTAAGGAGAAGGTAGAGCTCTGCTAGACGTCTGCTTGTTTATTGTGACATATGCTATATTTATGATTGTTTATTATGGCTTCAATTAAATTTGGCACTAAAATCACCTTACCAACATTTGTGCTTTCTGAAATCATGAAAGGCTTACGAAACCTTTAACAAAAGTATCTCGAAAGCAGCTCTACAGAGGTTTAGCCAATGCTAATGGTATTGAAACCTATGACATTTTATAAATAGAGACGTTCTACTCTTAGTAAATGCACTCTAAAAGCAGCTAATATTACATAGCTACTAATATACAAGAGCACAGAAAGATCCATCCTGAAAGAGAAACTGAAAAGAAAATATGTTCAATAATTATTATTTAAGTGTGAATTATTAATAAATGTATAATTTGGATCAATTGGTGTTTTATTTTCCAAAACTACATGAAATCTTAAGTCAATTCATAGTACATACTTCAGTACAAATTTTCAAGTTGTAAGTTTGACATCAAGTCGACACGGGTTATAGTTATCCTAAGGTAATAACATTTCAAATTAAGTAATTAGGACCAAATAGAAATAAATAGAGGGTATGCGTATCTGATTTCGCAAAAAAATCCTCCTTATGTCACGGGACACCCTAATATATATCGTAAATATGTGTTATACCAGCTTTTATTCGCGGTGTCGTCCACATGGATTTTTCTCTCTAGACAAATCCATTTTTTGGGATAAAAGGTACCTCTCCTCTCCGGATTTCGGTTACATGTCTGCCAAATTCCAATAAAATCTGATCAGTAGTTTTTTAGTCGTGAAGACGTAACAAACAGATAAACATACTTTAAGATTTAAAATAATACATATTACTGTGGATAACTTATTTTGGTTGTAAATATGTTCTCAATAAAGAAAAGTATCGGGTTGTTAGAGATAGCCTTGGTTCTGTTGACAACTATTGAAAAAGTAGTGAAAATACGAAGTACTTAAGCGTAATTTAAAAGAACACTTCTTTTATTATTGGAATGTTTCAGAAGGGGTGGGGGTGGTTTGCGACATGTACACGCGACTTCCATAGTTGAGTTTACATTCCTGTCTGAATTATCAAAGTCTCTCTTAGCATTTTTATCAAGTAATTTCACGCATTTTTTTGCAGGAGATAAAAATCAAACTTGTAATTTATTTTATTTGTTTTCCTTGTTTTGAATTGCAAAATCATAGAATTAGAACGTTGAAAATAACAGTTATTATATTATGATGAAGTAGGTGTAATTTTGAAAGATATTAATTAATAAAGACGACTATTGTTGAGCGCTCGAAATTAACTGCACTGTCGAGGCGGTCACATCCCACAATCTTTTCGAGGACACGGACGAGTTCTTTGACCGAAGGGATTACAATTTATATACGTAATAATAATATTATAGAATACGATTTACACGTCACTTAGTGTCATGATTATAGAGGAACATGATGTTTTATAAGGGTGTATTGCGCTATATGCAATCATAAAAATAAAATTGCAATACATATGTTTTACATACATACATGCAATACATACATTTAATTTTGTATGTCATTATACTGTGTTTTCTGAGAAGTCAATGAACTCTTAACATCTCAGACACTCGTTTTCTCGTTACACATTGCATGAACACTAGATGAATGGCGATAAATTAAAAATTCAAAACAAAGCTTGTCCGCGCGTGGGAGGGCGGACGCAAACCGCGGAGGGCGGGCGGCGATCGAAGAGCGCGCGCGGTGCCGGGGCTGGGGGGCGGCGTAACGATCGTGCCACAGGCCGCAGTCTTCCAGCCGCGAGCGCGCCGCGAGCATGAGCGACGTCGGCACGCTCGCCGCCATGGACGCCTTCGCGGGCGGCGCGAGGCGGAGGCCCGCCCGTCTGCCGCCGCCGCCGCCCTTCGTGCCGCCACCGCCGCCCCAGCGGCACGACCACTACTACGTGCGCCGCAAGTCGCCAATACCGCGACACAACGCACACCTCACGCTGTTCGCGCGCAACAACGGTACCTTGTTAGGGATGCCGCTTGAAATTGCACTACACGCCCCCATAACGCTGCAGCCGGTCGTTCGCCCGTCCGGCACCAGGACACGCAGTTCTAATGTCAATGTCACGTTCACCAGTCATCATCGCACGCAGGAATCATCTTTCACCATTCCTTTTCCTTAGATCACTAAAATTGTTTTTCAAAACAGTCAGCTGTTCAATGCAACTAGTGCTTTTTACTTCATGCGCAGTGAGATAATTTTATTTGCATTATTTATCTAAAAAAATATTTCTTTTTTTTTAAATTATCATATTTATCATATATAAACAATGCTAACACATGAAACCGCATAACACAATGTACTTACTCTGCATATAATGACAATGACTAACAGAAGGCATTTATGTTTTTAATATTTTTGTATTTATACTTCTATGTAATTATAATGACATATTAATCTATATATTTCACAATAAATGATAACGAAATATTTCTATACAAAAGAACATATATTATGTATATGTACTTAGTACTGGCCTGGAAACCTAATTCTATATCTTTTGCAAAAAAGAGCTTCTCAACATGGCTGACATTGACTGACCCATTTGTTTTATATGGTCCCTAGTGCATTTTACTTATAAATTGGAAGAGTTAAAATTATTTGTACCTATTTAATTTTAGATTTTTCTATTTAAATTTTATGTACCAAACCTTTTGGCGAAATAACAAATTCATTGTTAGCATACCCCGAGGTGTAGGGAAGATTAAACCAACCACCCACGCGCCCCACCCGCCTTTCATAACTTTAAGCATAATGTATATTCTCTTAACTTGTGAGAACGGCTTACCGTATTCTAGTTACCTTTTTACTTGTACATAACAAATTTATTCACTCTCGCTTTCATGAGTCTGACCCTTAACTAATTTCCATAAACTATTTACATTTTATAGATAATTGCCAGTCGTTTAGAACAATATTTCTTATTTACTCTCATGATTTAAAAAATCTCCAGATGAAGTTTATGAAAGAAAATCGGTTCATAGTAAGTAGGCTTTGCTCCTATTTGGACGCGCACTATTTTAAATCATCTTTAATATGAAATTCTTATTGAGTAAGAGGTGTTTGTTAGTGACTTTCAGTTTGAAAAGTTTTCATTATCGTGCCGGCTCCAGGATTTTCAAGGAAATCAATTATTAAAAATCTGTAATAAAGTCTACGCGCTTTAATGTTCTTTGTTATTGTTTGTTGTTTATTTAAAATTTTCACTAGTTGTATGATTAATGATTGATTCCTAGGTACCTACGTCATTGGTTCCTAGTTGCAAGAAGGTAATCATGATTATGATAGTTTGTTTAGCCACTTGTTGCATATTACCTGTTTGTTCCACTTCGTGCAAGCTATAATTACGTTGTCGAAAGATTACCGATTTGACAGTTCATGAACAGTTGGTTGAGATAACTTTGTAGTGGCGTACAAATTACGACAAAAATATTTTCATCGTTAATACGAACTCTCAAAACAAATTTCACGCAAAAATGTCAGTTAGGCAATTTTACACTAAACGTAATTGTTTGGAGCCCTAAATATTTTTAACTAAGAAAATAATATTTTTTCAAGCCGTGACGTGCTGTTACAATGTTACCTGGGGGTGACATTTTTTGTTTTTAAAGATAGTGATGTAGTTAAATATACTGGATACCGATACCGGATATTTGTAACGTAGTCTGAGTAAAATGTTAGAAGTGTATGAATTTACTGATTCGATTACTTTTGTGTGATTTGATTAAGTCGTAATATTGAGATGTGACAGAACCAGTAGGGTAATTTACGATTAAGATCCCTAATTAATATTTTAACAATTGTATAACGATCATTAAATCATTGCATTTTTATGGTATCACTGGCCTAACTATCGTCACCTCAGTCATAACAGTCAGTCAATCAGTCGTCGTTCGTACTCGTGCGCACATACTACGTTCTCCCAGTATTTGCTGTTGTGTGGTGTTTTTTGTGAACCGGCTATCTTCTGTTTGTTGTTCCTGCTTATTACGTTGACCTTGGCATGAAATTGGATTCTGATTCTTCTTTGTACTTTGGACGTGTTGTTTTAGTACATAAAAATACCGAAACGTGGACAAACTTTAAATAGCCAATGGCGCGAGCTTATAACTACATTACAGGACTATTTCGAGCGTGGCGTCGCAAAATGGCGGACCTTTGGTGCCTGTCACCCAAGTACAAGAACGCGTTTCTCAGGCGCTTGGAATCAGTATAAAAACACTTCAACATCAATAAAGAAAAATTCGGCCCATCTGGAAGTGAGTAAAATCTGTTACGGAAAAGAGAAGAACAAAGCCCGACCTGGATGTCGACAATTTTGATGCAGACGCTATCATAAATCATATTTACAATTATTATTCAAGAAATGAATTTCCGAATACAAGAATGCTTTTGAGGTTGGCTAATTTAGTGGAGGAACAACGACATTGTCACAAATATTTTTAAGGGAAGCGAAGAAAATTAGAAATTGGGACAACGTGTCGTTTATGGACGAGACGTGGTTAAATGCGAACCACACGGTTTCACGCTAGTGGACGGAGGGTACGAAAGCGTCCACATCTAAAGTGCCAATGGGCAAAGGAGCTTGACTAATTATTTGTCACGTCTGTTCTGTAGAATCCGGCTTCGTGGAGAACGCGTTGCTGGTTTTCGAGTCAAAGAGCACTTCTGACTACCACGAGGAGATGAATGCTGACACTTTTAGACAGTGGTTTTTACATCAATTATTACCCAGTCTGCCGGAGTCTTCAGTTATTTTAATGGACAAATGCTTCATACCACTCCATGCAGGTGCATAAAGCGCCTACCCAGGCCAGTAAAAAAGCAGAACTGGTTGCCTATTTTGAAAAAAAAAAACGTCATTGAAACCAATGTCCAGATGCTGAAAGCAGACTTGACAAAACTAGTGAAAGAAAACAAGACGACAAAAGTGCGATACTAGATAGACGACTTTCAAGAACACGAACATCGCGTTCTTGAAACTCCGCCGTACTATTGTCAGTACAATGCCATCGAGTTAATATGGCCCAAATTAAAGGTAAATATTGACATTGACTTTCTTTATAATTTTAAACACAGTGCGCTATCTTGATATATTTGTGTGTGTGTTGATGTCAAATAAATATTTTCTATTCTATTCAATATACCAATAAGTCGGTTATATGTATTTGATACTATGGTATGAATTTATTCACTAAAAAGACTAAAAAGGTAAGCACCAGATAAATATTTTTTTTTATATATTACAGGTTACACAACTCGCCACAGTACGCCATTTGCCACTCGCCATTCGGCACTCGCTCGCCGCACACACTCGCCATTCAGCACTAATAAAATGTAGAACCTGCTAAAAGAAACTTGTGAGAAGGTCACAAAAGGCGAATGTAGTTGAAAATAACAAGAAAAATAATTGTGGATGACTATGACCGCGATATTAGGATTGATTCCATAATGACAATGAAATAATTATTCAAGTAACTGATAACGACGAGGATATCAGTAGTTGACGTGATTCTGATTCAGTGTGAAATAGTTAATAAAACAATTTTAGCCGCAAGGGATTTTTTTTAATTTCCGTATTCCGTATTCTATCATAACAACGAAAGTATCATAAAAGTATTTAATGCTACTGCTACGATTGTCTATAGTTACATCACTAGTTACATTAATCTGAAATATTTAAAATCGGTAATCTTTCGACGGCCTAACTATACGAGTTAAGACGTATAGTTATTGCCGAATTATCGAATTAGGCGCAACATTTGTCTTTTTTGCATTACATAAATATTAAATTTAAGTGGGGGAGAGTGCACGCTGCAATCCAACAGCCGCTGGGCGCGCTCGACTGGCCACGTTACCCCTCTCTCACAGAAGACTACCTTGAAATTTCCCTGCATTTCCCACTTTATCGTATTTCCCCAATGTACGTACGTGTTTCGGTAGTGAGTGAGATGTGCCAGAGCCCATTCTCATCCTGATCCTGTCACTCCCCATTTTCCCAACCCTTTCTCTAAATCCATTCCTATATCTCCAAAGGTAGGCAGCGCATCCGGGGGCGTGCTGACGTTTGTCATTTTGGACTAATGTTGGCATGTATCGCGGATATCTAAGGGCGACAGTATCCACTTACCATCAGGTGGACTGTATGCTCGTCTGCCGCCTTCGTACATTAAAAAAAAAATTCAATATGTGAAAGGACCTATAGGCAAATTCGTAAAGTCAAGCAGTGTATAGCGCCGACATATTTGTCAATAAATAACAGCTAAAGGCGTCGTCGCGTGGCCTTGCGCAACTATTTGCGGCGCGCATGCCGTACGTCGTGCAAACTATACGCCATTTTAATTGCTCTCCTGAATGTCAATCGCCACATTCCGTCTAGTAATGACTGTGAAGTCCATTTTACACTTAACCTTGTCTGCTAAGAGAAATCTATGAGTATCTTTTGTTCTTTGTCTAGCATGTTAAATTATGTAGTGTGCAATTACATAGATTTTATTTCCAAGTTTTTGAAAGACAAACATGACTCGTTCTAACGTTATCTTTTCAATAATTATAATCTGAATATAATTTGTTGCGGGTTTCTTGCATACAAGGATTGCCAATGCCCTTATCGTTCTAATTACTATACACGACTCTCTCATTTCGGATTACCAACGCTGGTAGTGCATCCGGAAGGTTTCCTGCTTGGTTGTGTTGCACAAAATATTAAATGGCGCCTTGTTAATACCTGAGGTAGTAAATCAAATTCGCCTTGCTGTTCCTCGCTCTATCCCAAGATATCCTTTAAGCAAGCAAATAGTACCGCTACCTTCTAAAACAAACCTGGGTAAATTTTCGCCATTAAATCGTCTTCTGAATACTTATAACGAGTTGAATTCTCATGACATCGACACCTTTAATGATGCTTTGGCAAGTTTCAAACGCAAAATTTTACATAAATTGTAATCGACCACCTTTTGTTTTTGTTTTGTATTTTTTTCATTTGTTAAATGGTTTAGTAAATTGTAATTTAACCTTATTGAATTGGATTTATGTTCATCCAAATTTAAGCTTATTTTTGGTCATACTCGTATTACTCATACTCACATGCATATGTAAATGCTGTTGGTGTATCTTGCAAATAAATAAATAAACTGAGAGCCCCAGAAAAAAAACAAAAGGCAATAATATCAGGATATGAAAAGGCAAGGCAAGGCTCCGTAAGTGGTAGGGGCAGTGGTCGCGAACCGACCTTGACACCCCCCCCCCCCCCCCCGCTCGCATCATTTCCGCAGCACCGCACCGCTCGCTCTCACGATATGAGATAACAAACTCACCATTCTTACACATACTAAAGCCAATTGTTACGTGGTAGTGATGAAAACTTGCTTTTTAAAAACAACAAACTATTTATTACTTCTTAATATTAATTTACAACAGTTAGTTTTCGGGGAACGGGTGTATATATCGGGTCGGTGTGTAGGAAGGGATAAGGAACAACTCATTTAGTAATTATGTACTAATGTACCTACTAACTAAACATATTTACTTTACTTATAACTATTACAAAATAAGTGTTAACTTATTTACTAATTATGTACTAATGTATCTACTAACTAAACGTATTTACTTTACTTATAACTATTACAAAATAAGGGTTGCCACTATGTAACACAATACAGTTTGACGTGTGTTTGAAGGAGAACGTCCCCAAACCAACCGAGATTTAATTTGAAACGGAAATTTAATTTTCACCCAATTATACCCATTTCATATCTCACTTTATTATTTTATTATTGTTACTATAGACATTACGCTTTTACTTTATGTTCCTTTGTAGGACGGGACCGGCGAATAAGATACTCCGGTTATTTTATTGTAGCTTAATTTTATATTCATGGAATACACGTACAATATACATTGTTATGAATGTAATATTGAAATGTAACGTCAATTATTTCAGTCGCATTGTACTCTATGTAAGTTGACTCATGTTGACATATAAACTGGTAATATATGTATGTATGTAACCAATGACGCGCCACTTTCATTGGTATTGCGCTGTTTGTATGACTTTTTGTGATGTTGTTATTCCTTTTCTTCCTCATTTGGCAACAATTGAACTATCACCGTATTTTTGTTTATATAATACAAATATGTACCATCAAATACACTAGTTGATGCTAACAATTCTTACAAAAGCTAAACGGTAATGGACTGATTTTAACAAAAAATATATGCTAGAATCTAGTGGTGAAAATATAAAAAAAATCTAACACATTATTCCTGAAACTAAACCGAATAAACTACAGGCTCATAGCGCTATGAAATTGATATCATCATTATAAATAACAATGTATAAAAACTTTACGCTTGCTTACGTATACTTGCGTCGCACCACACTCGCAGTTCATACCTTATTAATTAAATCACTTATTTAATCGATACTTGTATAAAAAATTCTTACTATAAAATTCTTAAAATTCTCGCTAAGGCTCGACGAGCGTTGACACGTTTTTTCTATTTAATCCAACGTGAAGCTTAAATATTTCACCGGTTGTCACCGCCCACGTGCCTCTCGTCACTGTCGCAAACGTTTTCTCTTCGCACCACGAATTCCTCGTGAGCCAATTCTACGACCCACTTTTGTACGTTTCGCTAATACGAGTATTTATTATTCATCTAACTTCTCTGTATTACGTATAGTGGAGTAAAGTATATTTAATTAGCAAAAATTCCGCTGTCGGTATTTTTTTTTCCCGACCTTGTTTGAAACATACCACTATAAAAGTTTGCTACCATTAAGTGTACGCTTCCTTTTTTATTTATTAAAAACGTAAAATATCAGTTTTTAGCAAATAACTTGAATTTTTTTACAAAGATTAATGATGCCTTTCGAAAAAACGGATAAATTTCATATAGATGTTTTTGTAAAAACCGAGCTGTAGACAGCCATATTTTTTTGTTTAACGTACGGAAATATTGTTCCGCAACTACATTAAATTTTCTATAACTTTCTAAGTAATTAATAAAATCTAATAAACCAAAATTGACAAAAAAGAATAATACTTCAGCTAACGGATCTTCATATTTAGAGACGAAAAAGAGTATAATATGAAACTATTTAATGGTTTATATAAAGTTATTACTACAATTTTCAAAAATGTAGTATGAAACTTTAAGCTTGTAGTTTGAAGCGGCGCGGCGTGAGCATTTTCGGTAGCCATCTTGCACTGACTTTTGTGATGCCAAGGTGATCGTATAGGGTCCTCAAAATGGTAGTATGTGATACTCCAACTAATGCAGCTAGCTGTTTCTTTTTCAGACGGCCATCTTCCAGTATAAATTTTTCGACTTTTTCGTTGATGTCTGACGTTGTGGCCTCAATCGGCCATCCAGGGCAGGGGTCGTCTTCAATCGACTCTCGGCCTTGTTCAAATAGACCATGCCACTTGTAAATCATTGTTTCACCAGGCCACTGATAAACGGCTTCCATTTCACTTATTATAATTTGACCAGATTTTCCTTGCTTGGTCAGGATTCTTATCACAGCCCGAAGCTCAATTTGCTGCATAATTGCAATTTTCTTCTGAATTGGCTTGTTTATCTGGCGATTACTCGTAAACAAAGAGTTGAAATTTAATATAAATATATGTATACTTATAATGAGTCCCCAATTAATATGGTACTAAGCGAGTATCCCTACCCCCACCATGTCCCCTCTGTTCCGCGGACTTTTGGACCTTGCCGCGTATGTAGGTACATACTACCAGAGGTAGGTTTAATAACAGTTACATCAATGAAGGACATTTTGTTAAAAGAGATTCACAATTGAATGAAAAACAAGCGGTTCCTTCCGGATCCCTCCTTGAATTTATTCGGTTAATACTATTCTTCTGCCATAAAGGTGAATTGTATGTATACAGATACATTACCAAAACATTGGCTATCGACTAATCCGGAAACACCCGAACGCGTCATCCACGTCTATGAATCACCGTACCTCTAATTGTATACTTTATTACGAGATACTTTATTACTTTTGCATAGACGTGGATAATGCGTTCGGGTGTTTCCGGATTAGCCGATGCCCAATGTTTTCGTAATGTATCTGTACATACCTATTGTAAAACACTAATATCTTTATGACAATAAATTAGTCACGTTTTTTAGCTTAATATTTCATAATAATTCCGCCACATATCCGTCTTGTGACAGATTTTGATATTGTTATGAAAAATCTCTAGAGAGATATCTACAGTGGTAAGCTGCCGTCCCCTAACTAAAAGGGGGCTAAAAAAATGACGATTTCGGATTTTCTGCACAGTGTCATAAAGCTGAAAATTCTCTATCGGCCTGTCTTGGAATTATGTCTCTAATCAGTGTTAAAAACTTTTTCGTATCTGTTCACATTTCCTAGAAACATCGATTCCCACGTTTTTTTTTTTGCCAATATTTAAAGTTTAAGATATTGGCAAAACTCAGTTGGGCCGTCTGCCTGTTTGCCACCTAAAACTCAAAGTTATCACTTAGCTGTCTTTTATAATGTCGCCAGTTTCTCACGATCTTATAGACACGTATTAGACGCTACGCCTGTTAGAATCTACAAATAATTCTTTGATTAGAATGTTTAGCAATTTGTTTTTGTAAACATCAATTTCCATTAAATTCGATGTAGACAGTTGATGAATTCCAGTGTGTTATTTTAAAACTTTTTAAAGAATTTAAAATGTGTAAACAGGCCAAATACCTGAAGCGTCAAAAAAATGTTATCTGTTTTTGTCGTGGTAAATCTATTTTTAACGAGCGTGGTAGGTACACGTTCATCGTTTACGCGGCATGACGAAGAACGCGAGTGTGGTGAGCGCGTGTCCATCTCGCGTACTCTTGACATTGTGTGTGTGGTTATTACTGGTGGCGCTCTATCCTTCGCGCTATTGGCATGCTTTACTAATTACGTCATCGCTTAACGACCTTCTAGCAAAATCATATGCAAATATTAACTGTTTTGTACATTGTAAATAATGTAATTAGCTGTATTTGGTATGAATAAAGCTATTTCTGGTATTTAGTACCTAATGAAAAAGAAATGCTGAACGTACTTAAAATATTCGCAGTGTGTTGATGATTATAATACAAAAGATTAATCCATGGCACGGTAAAGCAAACTGGCAATGGTTACATAACGCTGCAGCGAGCGTCCTTCGTGGGGGCGGTTCGGCCAAGGGCGGCCGCATTGATCACAATGGCTGTCCTTCGGACTCACCGCGCCCGCGCAGAGCCCAGCCTCCTGCCTGTTGATGAACCACCGACCTCCGTCAAGGACGTATCCCACTTCGATACAAAATGTTAACAATGCAACGTTCTATAAGAAAATGGCTGAAGAATTATGTACTTAAATACGAGTATTAAGCCTATAATTGTCTATTATCACACTATATAATGATAAATAATCCAATGATTCCACAAGTAAATAATAAGGAATGACAATTAAGTATTATTATGCCGTTAAAATATTTTGTAGATGGGTTTTGTCGGTGTTCAATGCTATGATGGATTACCAGCCGCACATGCCTCGTCTACTTAATCCCGGAGTACTGAAACAGTATAATCGATCAATGTCGCAATTTTATTTAAAGCAATATATTCGCAGTAGGTCATGAAAGTGGCGAGACTGGTGCCAGGTGCTAGTCCGTAGTGTATTGCTTCACACAACTAATGTATCTAGCGCTCCGTAACGTAAATAATGTATTCGTTAATTTGTAAAGATATTATGATACTTTTCTACTGTTTTCTTTACTCTTTTAATCCAATATATTTTTAAATTTGCATCTGATTAAACATATATTCAAATGCAAATTTTGTACACAACTTTCAAGGTACGAGTAACTTCCGAATTCGTAACTTTCATTAAACATTGTTAACTCTCCAAAGTTTTGGCATAATTTTAGGGAGGGCCAATACCTAAGTAAGTATAATTGGTATTTTTTATTTAAATAAAAAGATTGGAACTTTTAATGGTAAGCTTTTATTAATATATTCACCTGTTTACATGGCCGAGAATTTTATTTACTACGACGCAGTTGTATTACGCCAAAAGTATCAACTGTTAATTCCCATCGTGTAAGCGTATAGATTATTAAGCACACATATATATAGATTATTGTATTGTATATATTGTATATATACACATCATATATTGTATAGTCCAGGATGCGTCAATAGCGATCCCATGGAGGCGGCCAAGGCCGAGCGGTGGCGGCGTCGGCGATGAATGGAGGCGCGTGGCACGCGGCCGTCACTCGACTATTATTAGCTGCATCAACGTGGACGTGACGTCCCACTTGCACTTATTAACACTTTACAGCTTTTATCGTTGATACAATGCTGCTGAAAACTATCTTTCTGCAAAACCATTCACACTTTTGTAGACTGATCGTCGTAAAAAAGCGACGTAGGGGAATTGTGCTTAAGATGACATACTCAGGTAAGATGACATAGTGCCTATATCCGTTCAAATATACGCGCCAGAAACGCCTAAACGACGATCACACATCGGCTCACAGATAGCGTCACCACTCAAAACTTTTGTGAGCGACCGCTTGCGTTGTTTGGATGTGGTGTGGATTGTTTTGATTTCGACACTCGAAAATATTATTTTGTTGAAAGTGTTTGTGCCAATAAATATGTTCAGGTAAGATTTTAGTTGTGTTTGACTACTTTGATATGAACTGTGGTTAATATGGGTTATGAATATTGAAGAATAATTAAAGTAACTTTAAAGTTTTTAAGTCGCAAAAGGTGGCAAATATTTTTTACCTCGTAGGGTAAGATGACATAGCAACGGTCGGCTTAAGATGACATAGTATGTCATCTTACCCTGAAGTTCTTGCGTTTATGAATACTTTAAAATCCTGTTTTATTTTTGTTCGGGACGACCGATGCGACAATAGTTTTAAGTCTTTGTTTGAGTAGATTTTATTATTTAAGTTTTCTTATAGTATTTATTTGATAGTTAACATTGTTATTGTTTGATTGATACGATAGATCCTGCAACAGTCGATCTAGTTCAGCGTGCTAGCCAAATCGCTGGTGGACCTTCTTTCTCAAAGAGCACTAAAAATCCTACATCAGTCGGTCCAGTTCAGCGTGATTGCCAAGTCATTGCTGGATAGTCTACCACCCAGGAGATACCAAATAGAAATTTCTCCATTTCCGAAATCAATGTCTACGGGGCAAGCAAGAAGCACGAAGAGGAAAATCACTGGCTCTCGGGTTCTGACAGGCACTCCTTTTATGGACGAAGTTAAAGCCCAAGTCCAAAATAAAAAAGAGAAGGAAAATCGCAAGAGCGTTAGAGCTCGAAAGCAGGTGAAGCGTACTATCCTTCAGGATGACTCAGATGGCCGGATCTATGGAAGATTTTAATCAGGACGCTGATGATGTTGATGACTCCGATGCTGCATGCCTTTATTGTAACGAATTATATAGCAAATGGAAGCCAGGAGAGCATTGGGTATGCTGCCAATTATGTAAGCGATGGTGTTACACTATGTGCTGGCGTTGCACCAAGAACTAAGGTTTTCAAAAGTGAAATGTACACCGATAATTAGGTATGTCAACTTAGACTGACGTGTGTCATCTTACCCACATGGACATGATTGGTGTTTTTTTATTTTATTTCAATTATTAAGTTTTCTATAGCGTCAAGATTAATTTTCGTGCGTCGTAAATAAACGTTTTAAATGTGTAGCCTTACATTTATTTTTTATAACCTTTGAATTTTCAAATATTTGCCTCAAAACAAAAAGTATGTCATCTTAAGCACAATTCCCCTATATTGAAGGAAATAAATATAAGTACTTACATACACATTGCCAAGATCTTTATATAGACTTGAGGTAAACGTCACAGCAAATTAAAGACAAATCAGCTATCGGTAAAGTAACGCACAACATTTAATCAAAGAGGAAATGTATCATTAATATTACCTATGTTAGTGTTGTAGACTAACATAACACAACTACAACTTGTAGTTGTGTTAGTTAATATGCGAATATTGTAATCTAAAATACACAACACTTGGATACTTAATAATAATACAATGAAGAAAATTAATATTTAAAACGCCAGTAATTTGTTCTTATAAACAGTTCCTGATAAATAAAAACAAGTACATAATAATATTAAACTATTATAAGCTTATTACTAAATATAAATATTTTTTTTACAAATTTATAATCTGTTACTGTAACTTGTAAATATTACCTTTCTTTGGCTATTTACTTAATTCTCTCGTTTGTATTTTTGGAAATAATATAATTAGTCTGTTGTATTCGTTTTTATTTCTTACTAGCTGTACCACCCGGCCATGCGTTGCTGTGGCTGCCCAACAGATGGCGTTTACCCTGTTTTTGGGTAAAAAGCATGTTTCTACCCTGTGATAGGTATATAAAAACACGCGTATTCGAATGCAACGTTGTTACAAATTTCAAAGCAATCGGTGATGAATTTTCGGAGATTTAAGATTTTGAACAAACGAACGTTTACATTTTTATTTATATTTAAAATATATTTTATTTAAAATATACTGATATTTTACTTAGATCAAGAATACTGATATAGAAAAACTAAAGGTCATTGCAGATCTTGTAAGTGGAAATTTCATCCGAACTTGCTTATGTCGCCTCACCAGAAATGAATTTAACGTACAAAAATTATGTCAAGGTTGAAATTAAATTAGGATATACATACTTAAATATATATATTTTTGTTTTCAGAACCAAAGAAAGACAAATTGGAAAATGGTGGCGAGCTTATGAGGCCCGAACGACCTAACTCCTTGACAGCAGCGGGGAAGCTTCCGCGGCGGATATGCTACCAAGGAGACGTTGGTGAGTTATTTGTGTTCGCGACGACCGGCTCATAATCTGTACATAGCTTATAAGTATATAATGTATAACTATAGGTTAAGTACAAATACACATAGTTGATTCATAACAGTAGGTTAAGGTAGGATACGTTTTGTTCAAATAGTTCGTTTCATAAAGACAGTTATGTCACTCATTGTAAAGGGATGTTGGAGTTGAACAATAGACGAGAAAGCGTGTAAAAAACCATCGGTTTACGCAACCCTGCTATAAACATTTAACAGACAAGGGACAAGAAGGCGCGTTCCGACCTAACGGTTTATACACCTTCACTATTGACACTAAAAACAAAGGAAGAGAAATCGCTTCCCAGACGAACGGCTTGCACATGCGGACCGTAACGAACACGTGGCCAAAACATCGTAACAATAGAAACGCCCAACTCCAGCATCCCTCATTGTATCAATATAAATAAGGGCGAATCCCAGCCCACTACAGTCAACTTGTAGTCACCACACTAGACGCATGTCTAACGAACAGTTAAGTCTGTACTAGATATAAACCTCAAGAATAGCTCATCGCGTTTTCCTTCTTCACAATCCCAGCAACAACACAGTGCGGGTAATATAAGCCCGCACATTCTGGTCCTTCGAGCCGGATCATTGAAGAAAGAAAAACGTGAATCATCGAGGAAAAGTAAACAGAAAAATAACAAGAAGCCAGTAACAAGATCGCAAAGCGGAAATTCGTATCTACAGAACTTTCACGAATCGGACGACGGTACAAGTTCCTCGGCGACAGAAACCTCAACGGGGACGACAGCAACAGAAACCGCCGTTACCGGCTCTCCAGAGACTGCGATATCCGCTAAAATGACAGCAACAGAAACCACCGTTACCGGCTCTTCAGGTATTGCGATATCCGCTACAACAACGGACAAACAGAAAAGGACGGGGGTTGATATACAGCAAATTTCCACGACACCCCCACCTCTCAGCGTTGAAACTAGAAAATCATCGAAAAACAGTAAGAAATCGAAGTCTCAGCGCGCGCTCCGTTTAGCCAAAGCTAAAACAGACTTACTACGACTTCAAGTTGAACTCGCCACAGCCCAAGTCGCCGAAATAGAAGCAGAAAGTTCAGACAGCGAACAAGACGACGACACAGTAATTACCGACATAGAAGCACAGACAAGAGTCGACACCTGGCTACATACTACGCGCAAGTTAGCCGTATCGAGGGAACCGCATCAACAGTACAGTACAGAAGAGGTCGGCGCTACAGTACAGAACAATCAAGCCCCGACTCACATATCTCAAGATGCCGTTCGCCTCGCGTTGCCTCCACCTCTCGTGCCTACCTCCGCCCCCACAGAACAGACACCCGACGTAAGGAACCAGGGCGCGAACTACACAGCGATAGCCACTCACCGAACAGGCGTAACGACTACGCAACCGGCGGGAGCCACGGTCAACACGACACACCAGCAGAACCACATAGATCTAACAGAACTCGCTAGTGCGATCACAATGGCCGCTAGAACAGGACAACAGACTTCTCCACGCCACCACACAGAGCTACCCCCGTACAATGGGTCGCATCAAGAGTGGTTATTATTCAAGGCAGCCTACGACGAGTCGTCGGCCTCCTTTACAGATACAGAAAACATCGCACGACTTCGCAAAGGCCTCCGCGGTCGAGCCAGAGAAGCGGTAGAGAGCCTACTTATTTACAATGCGAAGCCGCGCGACATCATAAAAACACTGGAGTCACGTTTCGGCCGCCCAGACTCTATAGCATTGGCCGAACTGGAGCGTCTGAGGGCACTCCCCCGCCCTTCAGACGCCCCAAAAGAAGTATGTATCTTCGCTACCCGAGTATCCAATATCGTATCGACCCTACGGGCGCTACAGAAAACATACTATTTGTATAATCCAGAAGTAACGAAAGCAACAATAGAAAAGCTCACGCCCGCTATGAAGTATCGCTGGTTCGATTACGCGATCGAACAACCGAAAGAAGAGCCCGATTTGCCAAAGCTCGCGCGATTCCTTGAGCGTGAAGCAGAAAGGTGTAGCCCATACGCTCAACCCGAGTCGATCCCTACACAACCAGACTCGTACAATAACACACATAAAAGAGCGCACAGGACATTCACGACGACAGAACAGTATAAGAAAACGACCACATGTCCTGTCTGTAAACAAAGAGGGCACCCAACAATAGACTGTAAAATATTCCAACAAGCCGACGTAAATGCAAGATGGGATTTAGCAAAAAATCTACGCCTTTGTTTCCGATGTCTCAAATACAGAAATCAGACACACAGCTGCCGCGGACAACGATGCGAAATCGACGGATGTCAACATTGGCATAATAAACTACTACATTTCACAAAGACAGAAACAGACGACACCGAGCCAAAAACAGACGTCGTATCAACCGCGTGGACTCCAATAGGATCGAATAGGACGCAATCCTATTTGAAAATGGTTCCAGTTAGAATCTCCGGTCCCATAGGGGACGTTACTACCTACGCCCTTCTAGACGACGGTTCAACAGTCACACTAATCGACTCCAGTGTGGCACAGAGAATAGGAGCGAAGGGACCCGTCGACCCACTGCATATTCAAGCTATAGCGGAAACCGAATTGGAAGCGGCCCGCTCACGAAGAATCACACTCACCATACACGGTGCGACTCAGAGTCATAAAATACAAGCTCGCACCATCGAAAACCTACAACTCTCAGCACAAGGGGTATCGGAGAAAGACTTAGACGGCTGCCGCCATCTAGACGACATAAAAGAGAACCTAAAATACCCTAATATCAAGCCACAAGTTCTCATAGGGCAAGACAATTGGAACCTGCTCACCGCAACTGAAGTCAGAAAAGGACTGAAACACCAACCAATCGCCTCTCTCACTCCACTCGGATGGGTGATGCATGGCGCGCACACAAGAACTTTAGGGCGCCGCATTCACTACACACATCATCTATCCCTGCAAGAACAGAGCATGGATGAACAGCTAAGGCAGTATTTCGCACTAGAGTCCCTCACGATCACGCCCAAACGACCTCTAAACGACCCAGAGGAACGTGCACTCAACATACTCAACGAATGCACGAAAGAAATAGAGCACGGGAGTTACGAAACAGCGCTACTATGGAAGAAAGACAATGTCGTTATGCCCGCGAATTATGACAACGCTTACAAGAGACTGAAGACGACAGAAAAGAAAATAGACAAAGATCCAGAACTTCAACATCGGCGGGAGCCCCACGGACGAGGGCCTTCGCTGAAGGAAGGAGATATAGTACTAATAGCAGACAATACGATGCCTCGCAACACATGGCCGCGAGGAATAGTCACAGACACCTATCCGGGAGCCGATGGAGTAGTTCGCACAGCTGACGTAAGAACGAAAGGAGGAACATTACGTCGACCGACAAAGAAGCTCGTTATCCTACCAACAGACCCGGTCGCGCGCCAGCAACCCAAATAGATGCGTAGACAGGAAGAGTCTACGCACGGCGGGAGAATGTTCGCGACGACCGGCTCATAATCTGTACATAGCTTATAAGTATATAATGTATAACTATAGGTTAAGTACAAATACACATAGTTGATTCATAACAGTAGGTTAAGGTAGGATACGTTTTGTTCAAATAGTTCGTTTCATAAAGACAGTTATGTCACTCATTGTAAAGGGATGTTGGAGTTGAACAATAGACGAGAAAGCGTGTAAAAAACCAACGGTTTACGCAACCCTGCTATAAACATTTAACAGACAAGGGACAAGAAGGCGCGTTCCGACCTAACGGTTTATACACCTTCACTATTGACACTAAAAACAAAGGAAGAGAAATCGCTTCCCAGACGAACGGCTTGCACATGCGGACCGTAACGAACACGTGGCCAAAACATCGTAACAATAGAAACGCCCAACTCCAGCATCCCTCATTGTATCAATATAAATAAGGGCGAATCCCAGCCCACTACAGTCAACTTGTAGTCACCACACTAGACGCATGTCTAACGAACAGTTAAGTCTGTACTAGATATAAACCTCAAGAATAGCTCATCGCGTTTTCCTTCTTCACAATCCCAGCAACAACACAGTGCGGGTAATATAAGCCCGCACAATTTGTTATAAAAATATTGGATGTGAAAATTATAAACTAGTCTTTATTAAAGTTTTAGGACTAAACCAGTACGGATATATTACCTACTATTCCCGGAAGTTACGGAACATACGTAAACGGGTTATAAACTGGTGCTACCCACGTAACAATACTACACGTTTTAGTAACACGTACCCACATTTGTTACTAAAACTGTTTACTTCAAATATAGCTAATTAATTTAAAATAATGATTCATAAAATTAAAGTGTAATCTATAAACATCTTTAAAACTCCCTCGTTCTGTAAAGCACCACTTTGATGTTATTCTGATGTTGCTTGCTCATACATACATACGAGTTTACAATACATCTTCTCATGCTTACGCATTGCACATGCTTTACTTGTGGTGGTATTAGATGGGCAGGATGTATAGTGCATGCCTTAACCATCTGGGCGTCTCCGATGGGCCGACAACCCTTTTGTCGAAAAAAAAAAGTGGCGAGAAATATCAGTCTTATTTCCTATCCCACCGAGTGTGGAGGGGAGTTAGATGAGATGAGGAAATTCTCTTTCCCATTATACTACTTTCTATTCTATTCCTTCTATAGGAAAACTCCCCATCCCGTTATATTCCCTATTCCCCATCTTTCTAATCGTTTTCCTAAATCCACTCCGAAATTAAAGGCGGGCGCATCCGGAGCCAGTCTTGACTGATGTGGTCATGTATCCCGGATGTCCACGAGTGACAGTATCCACTTACCGCCAGATGGACTGTCTGTGCGCCTGTCACCTTCTTTGTATAAGAAAGATCGCATTCTATAAAGTGCATCATGAACTCTTTCTTCCTTTTTATTATTTGCTAGCTTTAGTTTACGGCCTTTCTCGCATGGATTATTTTTTTAAAGTAATTGCCAAGATATGTTGTATGTTCTTCTACAGATTTCAGACTATCATTCAAATTTCATTAAAATTGGTTCGATAGTTTAGTCCTGAAGTCTTAATAAACACAAGACAAATACACTATCGGATGTATATAATATTAGTGTGTATCTGTCATACTCTAGTAGATGGTTACGGAGATGGAGGCGGCGGCGTTGGCGACAGTGGAGAGGAGCCGCTGGTCCTCTCCGAGCTGCCGGAGCCGCCTATCGCGGTCTCCGAGATCGGGCCCATACCGCCGCCGCCCATGTTCAGCTCGCCCAGCCCCACACGCCACCAGCACGCGCACACGCACCCGCATCCGCACCCCCACGCGCCACATACTCTCTCTGACTGTAAGTGTAAATTTTGTTCTAATAGCACCTGCATTTGGTACAGACAGTGACACGGCTGCCCCATATCAAAGTAAATAAATCATAAGGTTTAAAAATGCGATCAGCGTATTAAAAATACGCGTAATTTTTATAACCGGTTTTTTTGTACCTATGAGTGGAGTCAATCATGGATAAAACAATGTTAATAATTATAGCAAATGTGCAGTTCCAATATAAACAATTCAGTTTTGATGCAAGCAACCGATGTTGTTATGTTAAGACCTGTAAATTAAAAAGTAAACCATTTTGAAGCAAATTATAAAATAATGATTTCTGACAAAATTTGATTTCAAAGCTTATTAACCTCCCTAAGTTGTTTGGAGGTTACCAAATCTTTCGATTATTCTTTATATTAAAATCTTTCGTATTTATGGAAAATTAGTAAGTGTTTCATGTGATGCTCACAAATCACTAAAAGAACCTATGAAACATGCAATATATGAGATAACTGTAACATTTTAGTTATTATGATATATCTAATATTTTGTACTGTATCTAATAATGTTCAAATTATTATGTTAAATTCCTATTTTTTAACCTGGCTGTTGGAATGTTTTTGGGCTCCCCTGTAAAATTTGTTAAAAAATACTTACTAGGTTTCGATATGGGACAGCCGGACCAGTCCTGGAGATTGCATTTCTATGGTGTGAATTCATTACTGTTGGAAAGAACTGCATAAGTGAAGAAGGCCTTCGCCTAACTGACTTCCTTATAGATGTACAATCCTGTTAAAAGCTAACCACACCATTAAGGAGTAACAGACCGGCTCTACGTATAGAAATTTTGATACTTAAGTGTCTTTACCTTGGTGAGGCGTATTACTTTTATTGAGGCTTAATGAAGATTTCTCATTGTTCATAATGAAATCTGAGCCAGATATTCTCGATACTTCTGTTAAGGACCAACGATGTGATTAGATAATTATTACTTTGATCTTAAAAGAGTCGTTTTTCTAAATAAAATTAAAATCTACTGCGGTGAGTGCGTGCTTCTTTGCATCTAATCGCTACGTGGTGAGAGTAGATATTTATTCTATGCGTCTTTACACCGCGACTATATGTCGTAGCCGCTTACTGTAATTTAGCAGCAGTCGGGTAGCATAATAAACCAAGTGAATATCATCGAATATCATGCACACGGCGGCGAAATCGCTAAGGGCGCCACTGGACAGGACGATCTGGATCGGGCTAAGGCTCACACCAAGCTAACACATCGTTCAATAAGTCCCGGGACTAACTATGAAAACAACATTTTATCCGCAAAATTCTTTATTATTCATCAACATAATCTCCTTCAAGTGTAATACAATCATTCCAACGCTTCTCTAACTTTTCAATGCCATGTTTGTAGAACGATTTGTCTTGGCTCAAAATGAGCCTCAGTAGCAGCGATCACCTCCTCATTCGAGCCAAATCTTTTTCCCTGGAGCATCTTTTTGAGATCCGCAAAGAGCCAGTAGTCGCTGGGGGCCAGATCCGGCGAGTACGGAGGATGGGGAAGCAGTTGGAAGCCCAATTCGTTGAATTTGGTCATCGTTTTGATTGACTTGTGGCACGGTGCGTTGTCTTGATGAAAGATGACTTTCTTCTTCTTCATGTGTGGGTAGCGTCACTTTAACCACTATAGCTTTCTTGGTTATGTTTCGAATTACATCAAATTTTGACACATCTCATCTAAAGGTTGGTACTTTTGAACCTTGGTATATACATGGCATTATTAGCGCCATCTCTACGCTAGTCCCGGGACTTATTGAACGATGTGTTATACAGCCAATAATTTCATTCCTAGTTAAAAATCCAGTAAATCTTTCGCAGCCGAAGAGGAGGACGAGCAAGAAGATGACGAGGTGGAGCCCTTACCCATGGGGACCCATGGGGACACGTCGCGCGTGGAGGAAATTCCGCCGAAGGAACCGTTATTCAACGCCATGCCGCTGAAGTCCGCGCTCAAGAAGCGGCCGGCCGCCTCGCCCGCCGCCACACCGCTCGCCACCCCTCTCGCGCCCAGGCAGGACCACCACCATGCCAGCTTCAAGTAAGTTTACATGTTCACAAGCTATTGTACAATTTAGTGATCTCGCGACATTATATTACTCTTATGCAATGTTCACCATCATGAGCGACAAATTTAAAAGTTTTAGGGCTTTTCTCACTAACTGATAAAGATCAAAAGGTAAGAATGGCCCTAAGGGCTCTTCTCACCACCCTGTGATAAAATAACTGATAACAATCAGATAAATAAATTATCTACCAATTAAATCTGGCTGATACTGACTTTCTGATAAAGTATAACTGACTTTTTGACGCCTTCTGATAAAGTATCAGAAGGTGGTGAGAAAGCCCATTAGGCTGTTCACTCTTTTAATCGCAGAAAAAGGAATTTGGTATTTTATATGTTTGTTTTATTATAAAACTGATATGAAACAGAAACATAGGTGAATTCAGAAAGAAATTCAACCTATTCAACCTTCCATATTCATTTCTTGACTTTTTTTATGTACTGAACATATGTCCCAAAAATAAAGTTTCCATTGCACGTTCCTGATAAATTGATTACTGTGTACTAATCAGAGTTTTAATGGCAATGAAACATTCATATTTTTTATATTAAAGTAAGTGTTTAATATTAAAAACTCGTTAAAAGTTGCCGGTATTTTTCCAGTAGTGTAGTGTACTACACTACACTACTGGAAAAATAAAAAAATAAATAAACTAATTAAAAAATGCCGACACATATCACATACTACTCAAAGAAAACTTACTAAAAGAGAACATAAACACATGGCATCTACTTAAAGTGAACTAAATAGTTCATTTATTTCAAGTGACGCTTGGGCCTCATCACACTAATTACACACAAATACACACATAAAACTAAAAACAACCTTACTTACATTAAACATTATTACATATATTCTGTGTGTTATATTACAATAAATGATTGGTTTTTGGGCGTGATTGTGAAATTGTACATTTATTTGCATCATGTGCCGCCCCGCAGACGGCCGCCGCCCAAACCGAGGATCCGCATATGGTAATAGTGCCACGTTATGTCAGTGTTGTCGCACTTCGCCCAGACGGCCTGCCGACGGTCCGCTTGCCTCCCGCCCATGCATCGTGCACCGCACTCTTCCCACTCTCATCTTTATACACATACTTCTTACTATTCGCTCCCTCTAATGCTCTCCACACGAATGCTGCAGCCTACACTACTACTAATTAAATAATACCAGTCGGCCATCTTCGTATTTCCGATCGAGACCAAACACTTACAGAAGTAAACAACATTGGAGTTGTTTTAACGTAACGTATTGCACTCTGAATGTGCGTTCGGAATACGAAGATGGCCGACCGGCGTAATTTAATTAGCAGTACTGTAGACAATACAACATTTGCCTCAACCAATATTAACACACGACGGCGTGTTGTGATGCTTAATACTGATAATATAGGTACATTGTCTTAAGCGAAACAGTTTACGTTCACATAATTATTAACATAAACAATGTCACTTACATGACATTGTTTCCATCCTTTTCTCATTCCCATGAATAATAGAGATCGGTCTCAAAAAGTAATATGAATAAATTCATTAATACAATCCCTGCAATTATTTGTTGTGTTGCATGTATGTGTATTGTTATTTTCATCCTAGTATAGAAACATTATGATTAAATACTTGTATTTATTTTATTTACATTTCATTGTCTCTACTAAATTATGGTCTATGATACTTATACTATAGTAGTAGCTATTTACCATTTATTTTTACTTTAGTTGTGCTTGTTGTTTTCGAATGAAAGAAAAATCATATTTTATCGTAGAAATGATTTACATCGGAGAGATTTAATAGATCAAACAACTATTATTATTTTATGATAAGTAAACTGAATACAATTTAGCAAATTTTAGAGGCGCTTTGTAGTTTGACATGTTAGAACGAGTACATAGACTTGTTTAAAAATTGCAGCTATGCCTTAAGTTGTTATAGTCGATGAGATAATTCAAAGAAGAATCGTTAACAAACAATTGTCATTTTTTGTTACTTCTTTTTTTCTAAAATGGTAGATGAAATAGAAAATGGAATACATATTTATAAATATTATTCTAATTAATCTTAATATTTTGCATTGCTGTACAAATTACTTTAAACAACATTCATCCATTACGTTTAAGTACTATAAATTATAATTACTTGACTGTCATATTTTGTTTGACTAATAAATAAAATTTAAAAATAAATGAAAAATGGTATGTTTTCATTCTGGATGCTTTTTAATAGGATGTGTTAGTGTTTTTAAATTGTTTATGGCCTTTGACACCGGTGTGTCAGGTTGACGGTTCTTTGTTTACATTTTTTTTTACCCAATCTCATCTTTACGCGTGAACTATGCATTATGGCATCTCATACACCACGTCAATATTGTAACATTCACATTAGAAACCATCAAGACTTAAAAGACTAACCAATGAACTTGTTGAATATATCGTTGTGACTACGTGTGCATTGACAACAGCCGGGGCCCGGTGCGCGTGGGCAACGCAGCGGAGAACAAGGAGAACGCGCGGCCGTGGGAGGGTGAGCACCGTGACGAGTACGCGACCGAGTCAGAGCGCGTCGCCGCCAAGCTCGCGCGCAAGGAGAGCCTCAACATCAAGCTGGCGTTGCGCCCCGACCGGCAAGAGCTCATCAACAGGTATACCTTATATACAATATTATTTTTTTCATTTGTGTACGCTTTGGATACGGGATTCTTAAGTCTAGTCTTATTTATATGTATTAATAAATATACAAAATTATACTAACATATATGTCTCTATCTACAAACGTCCCATCTCGCTATAAGATAAGAATGTTTAAACAGTCTGTTTAATATTTTCTTATCTTGTTCAATTGTGACTTGAAATGTATGTCAAATTCCTTTAAAATCATTTAGTCGTGAGATAGTTAATGTTTCTATGACCTCGATTATTGACTATATTCTTTTGCTCCCTAAAAATACATTAATTCATATTTTTAAGAACATTTTTGGTCATGGAAACCTGCTTTCTCGAATGTATCGTAACATAATGTAGCATTATACATTCTTCAAGATTACTTCTGCATCTTGCAAAATTATTACATTATGATGATAAGTGACGTACATCAAACACAGTTGTCATCCTCCAATTTTATTCCAACTAGAATGCTATTACATTTCCGATAGAGATCTATTGATCTGATTTATCTATTTAGACAATACTGGTGATTATACGCGTAATAGCAAACAAATTTACTTTAGACTTCAGTTTTATCGCACATATCTTTATAATTTATTCTTTATCCAACTATCGCCCAGGATTTAATTTAAATTTACACTCAACTGCACAGCGAGCGGATGGAACGCGGAGACTCCGACGCACAGTACCATGAGTGACACAGTTATTCGACACTACAAATTACGCTTTTTTCCCCAAGGCACCGAGTCCGAACTTATGGAAGTGCTATACACCATGCGTGTGCACGTGACGTAACACGGTCACGCTATTCCCAATGTAGTCTATCCCTCTCGTACCTAAAATAAAGCATCGCTACAACCCATTGTAGGTCTTGGTCACCTCCACTATTTTCCTGTAAATGCGTCTGACCCCTGCTCCCCTTTTCCATATTGCATGCTTGCTTACCTATCACTTTCGAATTTTCTTCTACGCTATTGACCGACCTCTTCCACCTGTTTTTATATCATACGCAAATACATTTGTGTACAGATTACGCGTATTGCACAACAGTAAACATTATGTTGTGGATACATGTTCGGTTGTACTAATAGTACTAGCGTAGCACGTGAGGGCGTCGCCGCGCGACTACGCGCCTGGGAGTGTTATT
Source organism: Sesia bembeciformis (assembly GCA_943735995.1). Lineage (NCBI taxonomy): Eukaryota > Metazoa > Arthropoda > Insecta > Lepidoptera > Sesiidae > Sesia > Sesia bembeciformis. Next base: position 10,948,896 of record OX031028.1, read on the forward strand.
TTCGTTTGCATTGTCAGGCCAACATAACATTATCAATCTTTTTATTTCTTCCTGTTTCTTAGAGCTGATTCTTGGCACCGGCATTGATATTGTAATTCAAGTGTTTGACATTGAAAGTCAATAACTGTTTATCTATCGAAATGTGAAATTAAAAAACATTCAGAGAACAACAACGCTATTAATCTCGTAGTAGTTAAAAAATAGCCGCGAGTGTTTCACATTTAATTAGGGTCGTTTACCCTAACCAATTAATTAAGCTAAGACCAAATTACGAAACTTGGAGACTAGCCAAAATATTTCGTTAATTGGACATTATGAGAACATTTTCTGCGTCATGTTATAAGCTTTGGCATATTTTATACCAGCGATCGGTTGGCAGTGCGCGCGCACAATTGGAGCTGATATACTTTATTGCCAGTTTAGTATATGGTCGCGAAGAGAAAGTTACGTGAGTGTAAGCGTGTTGTGATTGTGTAGGTAGGTAAGTGATGCGAGGGTTATCAGTTGTGTGTGTCTGCAGGAATATCCTAGTGGTGCAGAGCGAGCACGAGCGGCAGGAGTCGTGGGAGGCAATCGGCGCGCGGCTCATACGCAGGCTGTCGATGCGGCCCACCGCCGAGGAGCTCGTCGAGAGAAACATACTTAAAAGTAAGCGGCAGAAATTATGAGTACTAACGGTATATGCATAGAAATTAATGTTATTTTATTATAATAACTAATTCCAGTTATACATGGCCAATATCACCTAGCTGATAGATTTATTGGTAGCAACTTCAGCTACAAATGTGTCACTGAGCTATGACACTACATTTCCATTGAGGCTGCAATTGTGGGAAAACCTCCCTTGACTGAATAGTTTCCCTTCCAAATCGAAACAACAGTTTTTTTCAGTGCGTTAGTTTGCGAACTAAGCAGGTGAAAATACTTAACTGGATGTTAGCGTTGTTGTCGTGCTAGTAGGGGTGTTCTGGTTCTATTATCTACCGATTGATTAAATTCGATAAAATACAAGAGATAATATATTCGATACAAGAGTCAATTGTATGTGATTTCCTTTTCCAGTCAATTTTAATATCGTTTTGAAGAATATATCGATTCGAAAGGAATCTTTCTGAATATCTAAAGTCACTAGGACATGATATTTTATAAATTGGTGTATGTTTGCAGGCCAGTCTCCCGCCGAGGAGAAGAAGCAAAAAGAAGAGAAGAAGCGGTATTTGCTGCGTAAGCTTAGCTTCCGGCCCACCGTTGACGAGCTGAAGGAGAAGAAGATCATCCGCTTCAGCGACTACATCGAGGTTACACAGGTACCAACATAAATATTCCCACAAGAGCCAGTGTAATGTTCGGTATCCAAACTGTACTGTATGTAGGTAGTTTGACAATTAATATCGATATAATCAATACTTTGTATCGTGTGCATGTTGTCGTTATCGTTTGTGTTCTAGTGTGTGTTGTTGAGTCGGAGACACCACACTAACAACAATATTGGTTTTTCGTTATTATGCACCCTCTTTCTCTCTAGACGCGACCATTGTCAAGTTGTTTATTTGTTTGTGATTAACAAATTTCTTATTAAATATTTTAATTTAATTTTGGATATTACACGTCTTAAAGTATTTCATATACACTTTTTGCTAAATACGAAACCCATAAAATATCCTTAACTATGTCTATTTTTGTAAAAAGATACTTAACATTTTATGTCAATTGATTCAGTACCATAAGCAGAATCCTTGGTTTTAAACTTCAGGTAATGAATATAAAGCAGGGATGAGTGATTAAATCAATTTGATTTTTTTTATTTTAATCAATGATTTAATTCAGTCAAGGAGGACGCAAAATTTACAGGATTACAATAGAAAATGATACAAATATGATTTTTTTTATTTTTCGTCTTTCTTACGTCCTGTAGACATTGTCACATTCAAAACTAGTTTTTATTTGTATTATTATATATTTGTAAACACCCAAAAAACAAAATGACAACAAAATACACAGATTTTTCTCGGTGGTACAGTGACAGTTGACGCGACACGATCCAGTGTTACCACCCGCCCAGCTTAATTAGCCCCCTTTTAATCAGAAATGTTGCTTATGTAAAAAACTAAAAATCATGATGTTTTCATTAAAATAAAAAAAGAACATGATTTCTATCAACCTTGATATAAACTTAACGGCTTAAAGACTAAACTAAATATATTCTCCCCGCCGTTAATCTGTGCGATTTGCATGCGCGCGGTTACGCCTTCTGAAGCATAAGTTAAAACTGCTCAAGTTAAAAAAAAATGATGTCATTACTATCCGTCACATGATTTCATCTAAAGACCGATAATTACGAGATTAAGTGCACAATCTATCTGGCAGATAGACCGATAAGACCGCTTTTTGTGTACTATGTACATATATTCATGAATTGTGTTGTTTCTATCTGTGGTATACAATAAAGAATACTTAAGAGAGGAAGCGTTCTTTGATTGACTAATTAACGATGTGTTATGCTATATTGGACGGTCACATTTTTCTTAATGTGAATAGAGTATAACCGCTAAGTGTGTACGTTGTGCGCAGGCGCACGACTACGACCGGCGTGCGGACAAGCCGTGGACGCGGCTGACGCCGCGCGACAAAGCGGCCATCCGCCGCGAGCTCAACGAGTTCAAGAGCTCCGAGATGGCCGTGCACGAGGAGAGCAAACACCTCACCAGGTACGCCCACAGACACTCAGGGAGTATTCAGACACCACTTTAGAATCACTTCACAGCCACAAAACAGTGGATAGCTTTAGGTACGTGTGAGTTATCATAACCACAAAACGGTAGTCCCGCTGCCTGTATCTGCCTGTGGTTGCGTTTGACCGATGTCAGATGTCACCACAGGTTGCGCCAACCGTCAACATGGACTACAAAATGTGATTCGTTTGAACCGTTTTCATACAAATTCACTCCATGTCACGATTCATGTCACTGGACTTTTGTACTGTTTTAAAAGAAAAAGCTTTTGAATTGCAACATTTTTTTACATAGGTATGTGCATAGTATGAACAGTGAGTTTGTAGTTCGATTTAACTTTGATCGGGGCGCCAAAATTCACTTAAACTTATATGAATTCGACTCGAACTTCGATTGAATCGAACTATACGGGGGTCGGCAGACTTTCGAGTCAGATGAACCAAACATTAACTAAACAGAAACTCAAAAGTTTCAAAGAGCCGCAACATGAATTTTCATTGTATTTAAGTATATGGATATATTTATATACCAAAAAAAAAAAAAGAAATAGAAATCAAGATTTTTAAGACTCAAATTCACAATAGTCTTGCATGGCCTACGTAAAATAATAGAATATTTGGGAGTTATAAGCTCGCAAGTAGATTATATACATAGCGATTGTGCGGTTTGTGTTCGTTCGGCGGCCGTGTATCATGCTTTTGTAATAACGCTGCAGAGTGGAGGTTAAGCTGGAGTTGAAGAGTCGCAAATGCCTATGAAAAGAGTCGCATACAGCTCACGACCCGTGGTCTGCCGACCCCTGTACTATATTGTCACTGTACACATATCTCCATTTTGTCTTTCGAATTACGTCGAATTAGTCAGCTTTAAAATTACGCGTGACTAAAGATGGCGGAAGTTACTTAATTGCTCTAGAAAGGGATGCAGATAATATTCACTACTAAACGGGTCTTAGACACGTATATACCTTTCTTATTACACTGAATGGGGAATGCTCTGAAGAATTATTCAACATAATTTCTACCTTGACTTTCTACAACCGCACCTCCCTTCGCAGAAGTGCGTTGCAACCGCTTTTCCTCGATACGGAGGTGTCGTGTACTGAGCAGTCCAAAAACCGTATTATACTGCGATTCCGTAGCAAGGGGAACGAACTGCCTCGAGAGGTATTTTCATTACGCTACAATATGGGGTTTTTCAAGAAAACGCGATGGGCGACGGTAGCCACTTACCATCACGTGGACCGCTTGCTCGTACGTCTTCTTTCCTATAAAAAAACAACGTTTTGGGTAAGATTACGCCAACCATGTCATGAGCTCACTGGTCATGCACGACCAGTCAGCTTGTGACAATAGTTGGTGTAACCCAGTCGAAAAGTCGAGTAAAATGGAAAAAGCTCAACATACAAGAGCCGCATAGAGAGTGGTAATACATAGTGAATAGAACGCGAAAGTAGTAAGTTGTAGATATGTAGATAGTACATATAAGACATTGCAGATGTGGTGTTTACGTTTGTGGCAGGTTTCATCGACCATGACGGCTGTGCCTTAGCCCCGGACCGGAGTGCGCTTTCAGACGGCGCGGTTGAGGCGGCCGCCACGCTACTGTCCACGCCCCGACGTGGCCGCACCTGTGATTCATTACTCTTGTTTACATTGACTCCTTCCGCGTTCCGGAGGACCGCCATGCAATAACTCACCCGTATGTGTCGGTAAAGTGTTGAATATTCTAAACTTGCGTTACGCCGTCTCCGCGAAGCTACACCTGTCTGTATACGCGACCCGTGAGTGCAATCTTTGTTATTATTTACCTGTCGTAGTTATTATTGCCCAGTACAATTTATTATTATTGTATCGTTGTATATAAGTTGACGTATTATAGCGTACCTATACATTCTTTGAATTGACCTTCACGAAAGGTTAGTGATACTGATGATTGTCGTGAGGATTATGCGCTTATGAGCTCCGTGACTTGTGAGATTACGAGTGAGTTATTTGGAAATGTGAGGTGTATCTATCATAGAATGTCATGTAGACTTGTGATTTTCTTATATTGCTAGCTTTCAGCTTGGTAGTCATTAAGCTAGATTCGATTTTAAACATAATTTATTTCGCTTTATAACCTGTTTTATTAGTCACAATTCGGATTTAAATGCGTTAATTTTGAATTCTAAGTACATATTACACAGTGCTTAGGGCCGTTTTTCAGTTTGTTGAGTTTCTTTCCGAGGCAAAGATTGCTTGTCTTGTATTATATTATATTCGAATATCGGAATATTGTAAACTTTACTATTTTTACAATCTACATTCATAGTAACTGCGAGATATTACCACAGATTTTCACTAAATTATTTGTTTTTACTTATATTTTAAAAATATGACAAAAGTGTTACAGATTGAGTCCGAAAATAAGCGTATTTTTTGTTCACATAAGGGGGATAGGTGTTACATTAGTGAGTTTGTGCATATTATGCGGCGTGTGGTAACGTCAGCGCCGGCTTTACCTATGGTGCAGGGTGTGCGGCGCGCGCGGGCGCAGGGTCTTAGGGGGCGCCGAGCGCCGCTCGCGACGCCTCCAAAGGGCCTACTAGAGGACGCCAGGGCCATTGATTGCACCCGGGCGCTACATGGGCTAGAGCCGGCGCTGGGTAACGTTATACCGACGTACTTTGGTCAATGTTTAAAAGTACTTCCCAATATACTGCATATACTTTTCGAAATTGTTAATATTATTTGATAATTTTATAACTTTTTACAATACTTGATTTTTCACCACAAATTGTTCACCTGTTTTATGTTAAACTATGACTCACGACAATACGCACTAATATATCGCCTATTTATCTTTAATCGCAATACTATTTCAAATAAAAATCGCAACATTAATGGCAATACTATTTCCTTTGAAGTTTTACAGTTGTTACTTATATTCTTGTCTATACACATTTTATGTCTTTTTTTCACTTGTACAACAGTAAACATGCCATTTCTAAGTACATGAAAATATTTTACAATAATAAAACGTATTAGCCGATCACAGTTGTTGGACTCACCGACTCATTTTTGAACTCAACAAACAAATGAGTGTTATACACGAGACGATTCTACTTTAGGTTTGGTCACAGAACAAATGAAATAGGATTTGCTAAAATATTTTCAAATGTTTAGGTACTATGTATTCGGTCTTTGTTTCATAGCAGTATCAATTGGATTATATATAACCTTTTAATTAATCACTACATTATAAAGCGTAAAACATAATTGTATTATAATAAAAACATACATAAATATTAATCTATACTGTATGTGTAGTATAATTTTAAATAGTTATCGATACGTTGCAACTCACGGAATCGACTAATTTTATAATGCCGGTCGGCAATTTTCGTTATTGCAAACGAACGTTACGTTGTAACCACTCTATTCGGCTACGATCGGGGATACGAAGTTGGCTGACTGGCATTATTTAATAGTAGGGTATATTAAGTGTGTACGTTCTCTGTCAATACGTGTTGGTCGGAAGGCGGCTCGTGAGAGTGTCGAGGGCGCGCTAATAGCGTTCCTATTTATTTGTTCTGTGGCTATTGTCCACTATTGTCCATCCGACACGAGGAACCTCGGCGGGAACAACTTGTTAAACATCTGTCGTTTTAGTATAAATTAGTATAGGCTATTCAAAGTTGAACGAAGAAGTATTGAATAATGGACTTAATATTAAATAATTGAGTAAGCTCTTGTAAAGCAGTAGTTGTTTTTAATATAAATAAATACGCCTTCTGAGATTAAAACATGTTTGTTTGTGATGTAATAATGTCATTATTTATTTATTATCAAATATGGGCGGCATGTTCAAATTAACTAGTATAGAGAGCAATAAAATACTACTATATCATTTTGTTTGGATGTACTCACAGATTGTGGAAGGATATTTTTAAAATATGTAACTGTATAATTCGTTGGTAGTATAGCTCATAGATAGGGGTGTTTAATATAATCATTTTATAAGCAATGTATCATTGTTGAGTAGCAGTGCCATTTTGTGTGAAGTGCTTTCGCAAGCGGATATGTTTCATAGTGGGTACCATATACAATGTCTCGCTTCGTGTCCGTGGCCGAGGCGCCCTCGCCGGCCCTCGGGAACTGATGTCAATTTGGTTACACAATCTCGCTTTATAACATTATAATGAGATTAAGTTTGCGATCACATCTTATGGAACATCGTAATTCCTTTATTCTTTTAAGTGAGTTGCGTAATCACAGTACATTGAATGACATTATGATAGCAAGCTACAAAAATATTAAGTAATAATTATAAATGGTTATTCTTGAGACCATTCCATTATAGATAGATGTGGAAGCCAAAATGACGACTTATTTTTCTAAACAATTTTGTTAAGATTTGCAAATAAAGTTATTAAGGTAATGCGTAGATGTTAATCGATATTGTAATAATAAGATCGTTCAGATTTCCAAAGATGTAAGGCTCAACTAAATTGTTTTAGCTGACCTATTGCCATCGATAGTGTTCGTACGACGGTGTGCCGCATCGGTGGGCGATACGTTTCTCAAGTGATAGACGTTGAGGAAGTTCATACGACATTATCCGACATCACATAGCGTGTATATTAAATATTATAATTTTATGTATTGTTATTTTAATAAATTAAATGATATTATCATCTTACCAGTAAATTGTGATACAATGCCCTTTATTTTATAGTGTTTTGTATAATTTAGAATGAATTATATTTTATATTTGTATGACTCAAGGTCATTTTCTTTTCAATGCTAAATGGTGCTATCCCAAGCATTGTGGCCAAGCATTGAAGAAAATGCTATATTTCTGTGGTACATTATTTTGAATTGAAAACACTACATAAAACATTCACGACATTGTTTAGTATATACTAGAGTTTATTTTTATATGAACACGTGAATAAATTATTAACGTCTACACTGATCTAGGGCGATAGCATGCCTGATCATGTAACATAGTCGGCATATTTGAGACATTAGCGTAAATGTTCATCTTTTCTAAAAACGAATTCAATTCCTTTAGTAACGGGAAGGGTTCAGTGTTTATAGCTGATCCTACTATCCCTACTTATAGACTATGGTATTTAAAAAGGACAGGAAATATATCACTGCGCAAAATTCGACTATGAGGTGGTCATATCGTTGGAACATTTTTTATGGTATCTGTATATAATTTTATTATGGTGTAAAATAATATGGAATCTCTATTATTTCCATAGATTCGCTCGTCTACTTTTGTGCTATTACGATTTAGCTATCTCCAGTAATCTGTTTAATTAATGTTGCTTTTATTTTAAATTTTTTTGTAAATTATTAATGACATGTTGTAATAAGGATATTTTATAATAGCCATAGTTACTTGTTTTATATAACATAAGTCTGTAAATACCATAATTATACATTAAGTTTTATACTTCATTGGTTTTATTGAACGTCCCGTCCTAAGTTGAATTACACATGATTTGCACATTTCCTAAGAACGTGGGACGTTACGTTTGTGTATTTGTACACTACACAATGTATAGCACGCCCACGCCAGGGGTCGGTTTTGAAGACAATTAGATTCCAATAGAGTTCTCGCAGAGAACATTGTCTCTAATTTTTAATGAAATATTAATGAAGAGCTTGACCCGTGAGGCTGCAGCGGTAGCTACTTTCGAGCTTATGGTCGTGCGACTGGGCCGAGAGAAAGTTAACTGTAGTGCGTGCCCGTTACCGCGCGCCGCGCTCAGTCCGCGCCGGACCAGCCAGCTGCCGCCTGCCGTCTGCCGCGAACGAGCGAGCGCGACCGGTTACAAGCGCACGCGCAACATGTTTACGTTCTAGGTACATCGCGATTCCGCAGAAAGATAACAGAAAGCGACAGTGGTAAATGACAGTGCGTTCATAAACTCGTGAAAAGTGAACAGTGTATTCCTGTATTTAACTTTATATCAAGGGTCACAGTGTTAAAGTGCAACGGCTTGAACAAAGGACAGTTGCAATGACGTTCTCTGGAAATATGAAAGAAAGTAAACCGCGAAGTATGAAAGACACCTGGGAGTCAGAGGTGAGACCTCGCCATGGTTTCTAATTTCTACCTTTGTTCGTGTGTTAATTGATATTTATCTGGAACGCGTGTGATTCACCGTATTGTTACTGTTTTAACGATGAATCGAAAGATCTTTATAATGCATTGTGTAGGATTGTTCTTAACTCATCATTCTCATCAAGTATCCGGCGGCAGTTAAAGCTTATTTGCAATGATCAACTCTAGCTTACATTTTTTTTGACGAGCTAGCCGTATATGAAACTCGTGCAAGTATCACAGCTATACTTATTCATAAGTTACGTTTGTTATTTAAATTTTGCTGCTGAACAGTCCTACTTGATTCATTGCTGCATTTTACCTAAAGGATTAAGATAAATCATCGTACCAGGTAATTCATTAAAGATTACTAACTATATATCGATTTTTTCACAAAATGGACTTTCTCCGCATAATGTTATTCATTGTGTCATTATTGACGTTTTTACGCAGTCGACAGACTAACGAAGAGCCGCCTGAGAAATACCTGCCTACAAACAAATCCTTAGCCATACCGCCAAACAATACACTGTGTCTCTGTGTAGGAGCACAGAGTACATTAATAATAATATACATGTTTGAGCAGTGTAAATGAATAGTATCCTACCGTCATAGGTAATAATAATTGTGCTAACAACTTCATCCTCAACTAAAATTTTGTATTAATGTTTCACTTCCATATTGATATCAAACATTTCTATTAATATTATCCACTAACCTCCACTGTCACCACGTGGTCTATTATAGCCCTAAATCTTCATAAATGCAAGAGAAAGCCTGCGCTGTGCAGTGGAGCGTTATAGGCTGATATAGATTTGTATTTTAACATTGTTCTTCATTAATAAAATCTAACGCTTTACCTATTGGCATGAACAATAATTGGTCCTAAATTCTTTCGTGATCAGGAAATATAAAAGCTTGATTGATAGATTTGGTGCATATGTATTCTGTCCTTGCTTATTGCCGGCTTGCCGCCTCTCACTCACCGGTAGGTACCGAGTGCCCCCATGCGGCCTGTCACAACGACATGCCTCCAGACTTGATAAAAACTAGTTTTTTGTTAATTCAGGAAGCGGTTGAGTTAACACGTCCTAATTCAATTTCTAGGTAGATACCATAATATTTTTTTCTCTACCAAGGACGTAGTCAGGATTTTATCCAGGGAGGGGCAAAGCAAACAATTTTCTTATAAATTTTAAATAGAGATTGAGTAATACAGAAATACTGTTACTTATAAGTATAAGGGAAAACCCTATGCCGGATGGGGCAAGCGCCCCACCGTGGTCACGCCTATATACTCTACACAGGTAATGATAATTGGTTAATAAACAATTCATATTATTCATTAGCCAAACGTATCCTATTTTAGCCGTAAATCCAGGTTAAGCTAATTGCCCAAGCCACTCAATGATAATAGTTTCATCAAAATCGTTTTAGTAGCAGCTCTCTTACTATAAGCACAGGGCCGACCTTAGCGGTTTCGTCGCCTTGTGCAAGATATATTCGTTTGCGTCCATCCTATCTTCGCCCGTTTTCTGATAGGCGCGCTCTGTCCCCATCGATTGGCATGCTGTCAAAAGTTAAATTTAATGTTTTTTTGCCAATATCTCTTTTATGGTTAGTCTTATGGTAAAATTATTGATTACCAAATTTATATATCATCTATTTTTTAACAAAAAGTTCTTAATACTTTTTTTCATTCCAATGAGCGGTGGAGAGATATGGCGATGTCAAGAATTGTAATTCTCATTTTCTCATTTCATAATAGTCCTTTAAAATATCGGTGATTGATCCCCTGACCTACTGTATAAACATGGACAAGTTTTAACAAAAATAATTTTGACGGTGTAAGGTGGTGTGGAAAATGGTGCATTTTTGAAAAATATCAGTAGGTATGTATAACAATTCTTGACATCTACATACTCACCACCAGTTATTCGTATGAAAAAAGTACTAAGAACGTTTTGTGAGGAATAACATGAGTTATAAATTTGGTAATCAATATTTTTACTATAAGAGTAACGAGATATTGGCATATAACAATTTCCTTGCCGGGGTGACAATAACTCAGTACTTTCGGTACGGTATACGAGTAGGTATATCACATTGAAGTGGCGTATCTAGTTTGATTTTGATTCTAGTTTTTAAGTACTAACATTTTGCTATGCGACGAAATGGTCATTTTGAGATAATGGGCCTGCTTGGATGATTCATATTAATCCCCACATCATAGAAACAAGTTCTATGATCTGTATTAATCCCTAAACTTAATCAATACCTATATCAGAGTAGTATGTACGTGAGGCAGTTTGAGTAGGTACCACGGAATTAGTAGACACTAATTCAAGTTTATAAAAAGTAACGCCTCGACTCTACCCACGTGTAACTCGAGTTCCTATAGATACCTACACGAAACTACAGATAAACAGATTTTCATTGAACATCTGTAGTGGGCAGAAAGGCGATTTAAAAAAAATTGGGTTCCACATTTCCTTATAATCAAATAAAGAAATTACGACCAACTTTCGACAGACCTAGCTCACTGAGCGACATTCAATGGGTAAGGCCAATCTCCAGCGATTGGCCTTGGCCACGTTTCAGGACCGTAAGTCAGATGTCGGTATTGGCAGGATGAACTGTTTGAAGACTTTCAACTTCAAGCATTTTAGCTTGAAGACAAACGAAGGTCAAAGCATTTAGCATTTAGGTCAAACGAAGAAATTCGACAAAGTCACCGATATAGCTCGGAGTATATTAAGACCGCAATCCGTAATGGTGCTGCAGGACCAACAATTTAGTGGTAAACGATCCCAACCACGTACTCAGTGTGGAACGCCAGTCAGGTGGATTGTCGACTTGAAAAAATTTGGTACCGGCTGGATGAGAGCGAAAGATCGTAGTAGGTAGCGAAAATAATTTACTCACTAATGACGTATACCTAAGCTTTGATAGAGGTGGATAGGGTACTTAAAGTAGTATATTCAATGCCTATAATAATTTACAATAATAAATATTAGATCTTCGTTTTATTTGTATTTATTCGTAATCCGTTTTCACAATTGCCTTTAATTTTTCGTTCTATCTCGATCGTTGATCGTTAATATTGTTAATATACTTAATATCTTTCTAGTCTTCGAAACTTGTATTGTTGATCGAAGATATATTTACACGTCGTTGATATTGCGTATCATTTAGAACCCATTACTGCCATGAAATTATATTCCAAAATAACCCCGAATTTTCAACGTTATTTATAATAACGAATGTGAAAATATCCTAACAGTAACAAAAAACAAATACAAATGAATGATTTTTTAAAACAATTACTTACTATATTTGGAATTGAATTTCAATTAAAACCAAAAATTTTATGTACCGACAAAGAAAAATGGCAAATTTATAATACATAATTATTATCAACATTATTATTATTAACATTAACAACTATTAACAACATTATTATCAAGAATGATTACTTTTGTGGGAAATGTCGTCATTTCTCAGTGATGAAACGCTTTATCAATCCATTATGTGTAGGTAGAACTTGTGGGTGGGATTAATAAAGTGCTTTTTGGTAAAGATGCATCCTACGGAAGTCCTAGACCCACAAAATAGGAATACATAGATACGTACATCGTCTCTAATTAGCCGCCCACGGGTTTTTATGTATAGTTATAAAATTTTAAAAAATAACTTAATTCTGGTTTGTGGTTTCGCTCACGTGGAAGTAATGATTATACTCTCATTCTTCATATTTCTAGTTTTCTTAATAAAACCGTTACAGACGGCTAGCTTTTCTGTTTTCTGCCATCTGGTACACCTATGACAGCTCATATATGTACTATGAAGATATAATTACAGACAATGATGGAAAAACTGACATAAAAACGAACAAGTCTTGATCAATCGTTAAGCACTATCTTATTCCACGATAACACAAGACCACACACTGAATTACAATACCGTTTTAAAATTAAAGCAATTTGGAACAATACCGTTTGGAAACAATCCGTTACCTGCCATATTCACCAGATCATGCTCCAACAGATTTTCACTTTTTCCAAAACTTGGATAACTTATAAGGAAAAAAAATATTTCCGTGAGACATTCGAAAATGCATTCAAGAAATTTAGTACTTTCTTTAAAAGTTCTCCCTCGGAAGTGCATAGAAAATGTAAGTCGTTACATTGATTTATGTATTAAGTGATGGCACTAATTAATTTTTACTATGAATTGACAATGTCATAATATTAAATATAAGTAATTGCGATATTTTATAATTGATTTTGAATTTTCTAGTGCTTGTTCTTTTGGGTTAAGTGCATCGTAGTTGTTTATATCACTGCGTTTGGTAGTAATCAGCTGAGTGAGAGTGGAACTGTGTCAGTAGAAGTTAACGGCGTAGTGTGATCCGGGTCGGCGCACTCCACTCGGACCACGGCCACGTCTGACATGACCACTGACCACCTGACCACAATATTGCTCAATCCTACTGTTTCTATTCAAAAATGTATTACATACTAAGAATCTATTTACAGTTCTATGTATTATAGCTTATTGATTTTTGATTTAGACTTATGCTGAGGCTTTGCTAAGTAGAAAATACCACTGTTCATTGTGCTTATAAATATAAAAAAACTATGCTGTAGTTAGTATTTCACTATTTGCTTATAAAAATCTTGTAATATGGTAATCGCCACAAAGTAATGTTTATTGCATAGCATAGGTAGATATAAAAGAATTGCAACATTTACCACAAGGTGAGCAAATTTTTAAAGTTCACGACCTTTTCCAATTCCAATTCAGTTTAGTCACGAACATCCTTGCAGCAGCTGATTTTAGTATGACTTTTTTCTTCGAAATCCATTTCTTAAAAATTGTTACAAAATTATACCTAATTTATTCGAAATAATTTAAGTTCGAAGTATGTAGGATACGAAATCTGACCCGGTGCCTCTTTTTCTGGAAACTGGGTGATCTCTGTGCGCTGTGGTTACTTAGTAACGCCGAAATAGACACAGGTTGCATTTCGAAACAGTCGACCAAGAACCGCAGACCCGTGATCCAGTTACGTTTGCAAATCTTACTGGACATTCGATTGGATTACGAGACTGACAAAAATTTTAGAAAGCTAATTCACTTAACAGTGAAATAGTTTATAGTAATCTCGATAGTAATCTACTACCTGTAAACTATATACGTTTCTACCTAGGTATCTGTTCATAGTGATGTTTGTGGTTTAAAGAGGCAATAGCAGAATGATGACTAGTGAAATATGTTATTTGCATTATAGTAGCGGTCAACCACTGCCACATCGTATTATTATTAGAAATGGTTTGCTAGTCGGTTGTAACCGGTTTCATGGAAATTAAAACAGCAATCGCTGTAGTGACTTTGATGGACTATATACTCGTATCTCAATACTCGTAAAACCTTCACTGATACATGTAAATTTATCATTGATATATAAACTACCACTACCTAATGAAAATTTCAACAAATGCGCTGTATAGATAGATAGACAGTTATCTAGAGAGACGTGGCGGTAATAAACACACACACACACACACACACATACACACACATATATATATATGGAGATTATAGTCTGATAAGTTCGTGGCTTTTTTATAGTGAAAATAACTTTTTTTGCAGTGTAAAGTTTGTAAAGTGACTTTTTCGTATTACATAAATATTTATTGAACGAAATATTGACCATTTAATTCGACCATCTTTCGCCATTTTTCTGACAGAGCCATTATCCCATCGCTATAAAATTTTCGGAGTTTGAGCGAAAAACTGATTTAAATTATTTATACAGGCTTCTCTTGAATGTAATTTTACTCCATTTAGAGAATTTTCTAAAGACCGGAATAAAAACTAATCCGAAGCCGCTATGTCTGGACTGTATGGAGGATGCATTAAAACTTCGTAGCCAAGATCCATCAATTTTAGTTTACTTAGTCATCAAAAATGTATCCGGTCGAGCATGGTCCTGATGGATAACTACACCTTTTCTATTCACTAATTCTGGGCATTATTCACTAATTCACTAATCATACGTTCAAAAAGGCCGCTAATATTATAAAGAGGTAAAATTGTGTGTTTGTTTGTATGTTGGGGGTAATCTCTGGAACTACTAAACCGATTTCAAAAATTCTTTCACAAATAGGAAGCTACATTATCCGTGTCTAATATTTTATATTGAAATTTTGAAAAAAAAAAAACATAAACCGAAGCGAAGCGAGGGCGGGTCGCTAGTATTATATAAATAAAATAATAGGTGATCAGATTTTTACAAAAATCTTTTTTTAATCTAATAGATGCTACCAAAACCTCCAGAGTTTAACCATAATACCGAAGCCGTTCCTTAAATACAACTTTCTGTTCCACTTATTGTTAAAAATTGTTTTTTTAGTAAAAGTTTTATTTTGTTGTCGTTCATATAGTTTTCCAGCAGCTTGACAGGCACTTCATTGACCAAATCAAGTAACATGTATTGCCACGTTACTTTGTCATGTACATTATTAACTTTGTGTAGTTCAAAATTAACGTTTATCTGTTTCTGGTGTAAAATAAAACCAATTTTAGTCAATGAATGTCTATTTCGCTTTTCCTTAATGAGGATGGGACGACAATGAGGGATGCCTTATTGAAGACATTAACTGGTTTGCAATGTTTAAACAAACCATTGCTATTTTTATGTTCATTTATAGCTTTTTTGGAAGTATTTGTATTCTGTACCTACCTATTTTACTTTCAATATAGCTTCTATATGTTCTTCCATAGGCGCTTATCCCATAATCGACAGCAGAATCCCTTAAATCTTAAATATTTATCCGTTAATAACAATCTTAAGTGCGGCATTTTGTATCTTAAAATAGAAATATGACTTAGAATTTATCTTAACTTTTCGCAAATGTAGTTTATGTCAGTTTATTTGCCTACGTATAAAGAGAAAATGTATTAGGTATATAATAGGTACAAATACATTATAAATTAATTATAGCATAGACAACTAATCATACAGTTGTAAGTAGGTAATTATAGAGATATAGCCACTGCACAAGCCAAAGTGCGATATCTGTCTCTACCAGGGGAGCAGACAGTGGTAATTCTCTAGGGGGGGGGGGGGGGGCAGACAGTGGTAATTCTCTGCAGACTTGCAGTGTGATCAACCGTGGATGCTGTCGATTTGTATTTATTTGTTACGTGATACAACTGCTACTTGCAATGTGACAGTTCATTGACTTTAGTAACTGTAATTATTTTTTTGTAATAAACGGAGAAACTTGCTTAACAATTGCTATGATATCCTACACGTAACTATCTGATATTTTCATATTACATATCACCATCTTGTTCTCTCTAACCAGGTTCATCATAAAACTGTTTTCCAAGACAATAAACCGACATCAGAATCGTGCGAAAGTCAATAACCTTGCTCTTTTAATGTTGTGTGTGTCTACTTAGTGTACTAATATGTACTGTTGCGATTTTATGAAATCGTTTTATTATTTTGGTATGGACTTCAAAAAGGCTTAATATGCATACGTAATATTTAGATACGTAAGATCTTAATAAAGTTATTATTAACGAGTAATGACCGAACTTACTTTATTAATCTATTAATAAAAAGGAAAGTATGCAAAGAACTTTTTTCCTCTGTAGATCTTTTTCGTTGAAACTTATAAGTATTGACTAAAATTTATTCAGGGAAATTCGTGTTTTCTCTGAAGAACTTGTTTATTGCAGACTTATTATAATATTATAAACACCATCTTTACCTTGTTAGGGGTATTTGGTATTTTCAAAAACGATCACACACATTATTTCTTATGGCTTATTTTTTATCGAACAAATGTTCGACGTGATTCTTTAAATTGATATAACTTTTTTATTTATGAACTGATTGAAATAAAACAAACACTACATTTTAAGTGAAGCTTACCACAATATATTAGTGACCACAATACGCACCCAAATCGGTTAAGCCGTTTCTAAAATTAGCAGACAAACGCACAGACAAACAGACAAAAATTCTAACAATCATTGTTTTGGGTTCCATTGCGGTGATAAAGGCCCCCAATAATATTTTTCTCATATATCTTCCATGTACAGACAATTACGTTTTTATTATATGTATAGATTTATGGCAAGTTCTTCTTTTAAAACAATTTATTTTCAGTTTTAAGTAAAGGACCTTACTCTGGCCCAATGGAATTGTTTGGTAGCAACACTAGTACCTCTTTCCCAACTTACCAACACCGTCGCGCGCTGCCAAGTATCACTGTTTTATGACGAGAGCGTAAAAAGCGCACCAGTTTTTCACTTAAATAGAGTCGCAGATATAATTCGAATTATCGAATTGGAAACAAGAACGTGCTCTTGTGCCTTTTTTCTAGAGGGGGTAGTAAAGCTGTGTTTGAGTGCTTGGAGTAGCATGTAGGCGATGGTGAGCCACTTATCATTAACTGGACCACCTTAATTTCTCTTGAAACTAGTCTATGAAACGCTTGAACAGTGGAATGGTTTTGTAAATAACGACTGCTATTAAGCTAGGACCAAGTGATACAACTTCTATCCTGTCCATTTCACGTTTTATTATTACTGTAAAACTTCATTTGCTACACCTACTTTGTCTATAAAAAAGCTACCTTGTTTTAAGTTAAAAACCACACGAAAGTCAATTTGATGGTTCTTAAGTTACTATGATTTATATAATATGTTGAGATTTCCCAGTGGAAATGGTTCCATTCCATGAGCTAATATTGATATGTATTCCGGATGTACATGGGCGCCAGTATTCACTTACCACTAAGTGGTCTATTTGTTCGGCTGCTGTTTTCTATAAAAAAATATTATTTCTATTTATCTACCTGGTCTATTATACCATACCATACCATCAGCCTGTGTCTCTCTACTGCAGGATATACATAGGCCTCTACTAATGATCGCCACCACACACGGTCTTCTGCTCTTCTCATCCAGCCACTACCGGCGACCTTCTTCAAGCCAGTTTACATGGCCGCAGGGCGTCCCACGCTACGTTTTCCGATACGTGGCCTCCATTCCAGGACTCATCTCCTCCATCGGTTATCGGCCCTGCGGCAAATATGGCCTGTCCATTGTCACTTCAACTTGCTAATCCTTTGATCTATGTCAGCAACTTTAGTTCTTCGTCAAATTTATCTACCTGTTAACTATTCTATTATCTAGTTTCTTTGTTTTAAACTAATGAGCTGGGTTCACTTCGCTCAGGTGGCATAACGATTTCTCAGGGAAAGCAAACATATCCATTTGTGTTAGTTTAGCTTACTAACTGTGAAAGAATTTTCATTTAGTCAATTTTCACTGTCGTCCAGTAATTTTTGAGTTTATTTCTTACATAGTATTCTTACAAAAAGCAAACTCCGTATCTTTGTACTAAAGGGTTTTCCAATAGGGACTTGACAACTTTGAATTCAATTTGTGAACGCACCCTTTCACTAATCATCGAACTGTCACTGTCAATTTATTCAGTAAACTTAACATTTTCATCATGGTAAAGTACACGAACGAACAACGTCTGCAAATTATAAAAATTTACTACAGAAATTCGGAGTCGGTGACCGCTACTTTAAGAGCGTTAACTCCGATTTTCGGTCGTAATTCTCGCCCTAGTAGACAGGCAGTAACAAGTTTAGTGCAAAAATTTGAGTCTACATATTCGTTGTGTGATGTTGCCGTGCCAGTGAGACAACGGGTTGGTCGAAGTGTCGAAAATATCGCTGCCGTTGAATCGTCCGTAGCAAATGATCCAAAGCAGTCAATTCCACGGTGTTCTCAAGAGTTGGACATCGCCCAGACCACTTTATGGCGAATTTTGCGTAAGGATCTTGGTTTACACCCATACAAGATCAAGCTGACTCAGGAATTGAAGCCGATGGACCATTTGAAGCGACGTACGTTCTCCGATTGGGCTCTGGAAAAGATGCGCCAAGATGATCAATTTCATCGCAAAATCATCTTCAGTGACGAAGCTCATTTTTGGCTCAATGGGTTCGTCAATAAGCAAAATATGCGTTATTGGTCGGGTGAAAATCCACATGTGCTTCATGAAACACCACTTCATCCACAAAAAATAACTGTTTGGTGCGGTTTGCATGCCGGCGGCGTCATAGGGCCATATTTTTTCGTCGACGATAATGATCGTCACGTTACTGTGAATGGTAATCGTTATCGCGCCATGATTACCGATTATTTTTGGCCCGAATTGGAAGATATGGACTTGGACAACATGTGGTTTCAACAGGACGGTGCCACAAGCCACACAGCACACGTTACAATCGATTTATTGAAGAGTAAGTTTGATGAGCGTGTTATCTCAAGAAATGGACCAGTCGATTGGCCGCCTCGTTCGTGCGATTTAACGCCTCTAGACTTTTTTCTTTGGGGCTACGTCAAGTCATTGGTCTATGCCAACAAGCCGACGACGTTGGAAGAGCTCAGAGCCAACATTGAACGCGAAATAGCAGCCGTTTCGGCCGAAATGTGTGGCCGTGTCATCGAAAATTGGGTCCAACGAATCGACCGCTGCAAACTTGCCCGCGGTGGCCATATGAACGAAGTCGAGTTCCATTCATAAATGTTTTGATTGTACTTCAACCCGATAATAAAGTTTTTGAAATATCTCAAATGGTTTGCATTTTATTTTGAAAAAAAGTTGTCAAGTCCTTATTGGAAAACCCTTTATTAGTACCTATAGATCAGGGAATATATGAATACAGATGGAAGTCACATGTTGTTAAAATCCATTCAGCTCGCCTTTTCTACCTTAATGTCTAATAAAGATTTTTAAATAAATAAGTAAATATTAGAGATGATAATTTAAGATTAGAGATTTTAAATATTATACATGATCATTGTCATTATGCGCGCGAGCGGGCGCGGCTGCTCGCGTCATGCAGTCAATGCGTGCGCACACAACTGCACTTAGAAGTGTTGCAGCGGCTAGTGCGATTTGTACACATGCGATGATGATTAAATTGCGTGGCGATGGTCGGGAGTCTTCTTCTGGTGGACCGTCGCTAGAAGGAAAAGAAATAAATTTACGAATATTTCATAGGTTTAATATGCTAAGCTCAAGTCGCGCTTGAATGGTTAAAATGTTTTAAAATGCACCATATGTCAGCACCGGCCTTAATAAAGTTTTATAATGCATTAACTTTAGGTTCCTGGTCGATGTTTTTGACGTTAAGTATTTTAGATGTCTGAAATAGCAAAATAGCACTTACTAGCAGCAAGTATTCGTACACTATTGTCATCAGTTACTAACGTGCCCAGGTACACTACCTCTTTGGTCTTAGGAAAGCTGTATCATCCTATTGCGACTTGCTCTTGTTGTTGGTTTTGCACGCTTTTTGAAACTGCCATATACTTACGTGGATTTTGGTGGTTGACTGTTAGTCGTGCACATCGTGAGCTTTGTTCTATGTTAAACTACCGATGAAAAAAATCTCCATCGTAACCCACATTTGATTATTTGTTTCTTAATCTACATACATTAATAGACCAATTAGATATTTTTATAGGGATTTTCTAGTCCTTTATACGTTTCATCCATTGATCCATGACTGATATGTAATTAGGTATTTATGGAGTAATCAGATAAATGGTACTCCATCGGAATACTAAAGCTCAATTAAACACACATCACAAAATTGACGGATATGATACCGGTTGACAAAATTATATCAACTTTCACATCAACTCGCATCGCACCTATTTCAAGATTTAATCGCTACTTTCTTTGGTTAAAGTGCGTTCGTGTTCGTACGATTAACACTGTCCGTCAACGTTAATGGCCAACGGCATAACTTTTAAAAGTATTGATAAATAAATAAAATTACAATTTACAATTTAATCGACGCGTATATAAACATCTGTGAAATATTCTGTTTATTACGGGATCAATTTCTTATAATCAATTTGTAATCTAGTATAATAAAATATGTAATCGATCGGGGTAAAAGGAAGCTTAAGTATCTATACATTTCTTGTCACCATCTAGGATGCTCATTTTTTATAATAAAGTGAAAATTAGAAATCGGTACTAATAAATAGGTAAGTACATAATAATTCGTTCCAGAGCTGAGTTTTATCCTCTCATTAATTTAGTGCAATAGACGCTATTTAAAGTATTAAAATAGGTAGCTGTAATCTGTATCTCCCTATACTATTACCTGTATCTACTGTATTATAGGTTAATTATTGAAGTTGACAGCAAATTGAATTAAAGAAACGTAGAGGTGGGTTAGGTTAGAGCTACCGAGAATTAAGTAAGTATGTATTCCGTCTGTTCATGATATCTATCCGTTGTTAAATTGTAACATACATGCAAGGCAGATAACTTCGACGAATAACATGTTATACGCATATTTTCAAACATAACTGTCAAACGCGTAGTACAAATGTTTACAAATTAGCTAGTGTTAGTGCCGATATAATCTGAAAATGAGCACGAGCAGAATGAAAGTGAGGGCGTCCGCATTGTTAAAGTTAGAGATCTCAATAGAAACCAGCGAAAAGGCTGCGGCGTGCTCGGTTCGCGGCTTTGTTGCGGCGTCGAGCAAAAACGTGAGTCTGGATGTAGGTCGCAGCAAGTGCACATTGCACGCCAAAGAAAACTTTGTAGCTTGTTTCTTATTGGTACCGAAAATATACACACGAAGACGCGCAAAGCATCTTATCCACGTTTACGATAATAAATAACATAGCTGCGAAGATCCACTACATAATATGCAAAGCTGAATGAATACTTGCAAAGTCAACTAAAAACAAAACCAATATAGACAAAAGAAACAGAAAGAATCTTATCCACATTTATGATAATAAATTAATAACAGCGAAATGGTCCACCACAGAACATACAAAAGTGAAAGAATACTTGCAAAGTGAATTAAAAAACAAAACTAGTGTAGACAAGACACTACCTAAAATTAAAAAAAATAATTAAATTATACACTTGCGACAAACGATTTGTTTTTTCTACGACTGGCGTTCTCTTGGGTGACCTTGTTAAATATTGCTTTAAAAGTAACTCGACCGAAAAGTTCCAAAATCTCTTTGTTTGGAATGTTTATAAACAAAACCCAAATGCCAGCCGTATGCCAAAATGTCACGCTTAAAAAATTTGTGGTCTCTAAAACATTAAACGTTTGGCTAACATTCTAAACTTAGGTATAGGCACGGGTATTAAGATTTTATAATTCCTGTTTATGTTTGATTTGAATAGTTGGCAACATTTATTTTGGTGTTGAAACAATTTTCAACATTAATATAAATGTTTGTACTAGTTGTAAGCTCAATTTCATACATTGCAGGAACAGCGCTCATTATAGAGCATAGTATGTTGCAAGAGCACCGCAAGCTGTTACAGAATAACAAAAAGTACTCGGTTTGTGCTACCGGTAAATCTAAGATTACAGTTCCAATATTTAATTCAGATTCACACATGCCCAGTCGTTGTGTCGCAGCAAGAAGTCAACTCAGCGATGACAGGATGAATGCTTTCTTCCTGCCATCACTAAACTCTTATTGGTTTCCCATTATTCTTGCTGCTAGCGCTACGCTGTTGGTGTATTCAGTTATATTCGGAAATACAGGAATAGACTTTAGAGTAAATTGCAACCAATGTAAACGTTTTCACATACCATGAATTATTTGGAAAAAGAATGTTTACCTTAAAAGGTAAATAACTTAAAGGTAATAAGTTAGTACGTAAATAACTTAAAAGTTATTATATTTACGAACAATAAGACGAATACAATTTTTTGAAAATAAACACTTGTATTATATATTTTTACACATTTGTCCGATTGAGAATTGAACTGAAGACTTCTGCACAGTAGGTAGGGGCGCGGCGTTATCCACTATTATTAACGATATATTATTATTATTGGAGGGTGATTTTTAAGATTGGTAATACATTGCTATAACCTCACTCTTGAGCTTGAGATTGGCAACACAATCATATCAATAAACACAGTTATTCTATACTAGCAAATTGCTCTGACTTCGCTCGGATGGCATAACAATTTGTTAGGGAATCCAAAGATAGCTTATGTCCTAAATATAGGAATATATAAATATGTCCACCTGCGTTAGTTTAGCTTCCTAAAAGTAAAATAATTATCAAAATCGGTCCCGTACATTTTGAGTTTACCTCTTACATATAAACAAACAAACATCACTCACCTTATAATATAAGTACCTACAAGACGTTTTCCATAGAAATACTTAGATTTCTGTTAATTTGTAACAACGTTCGATTTCGCATTCGATGAAGTAGGTAGCAAGTTTAACATTTTATTTATAGTTTGTTCACCAATTGCCGTGAAGTTACTTACCAAAGCTACAAAGCACTTGTGACCACAATCCCCAAAAAATTAAAAATGTTTGATATAACACAATACCGGCCTGGCCTATCTCTAAACTCTAAACGTAAGTATTTTTAGTAAAGTGTACGAAACCCACACTATGTCCGTGACACTCAAACGGGACCTTTATTTCAAGTACCAGTACATTCCAGCAACTATGACATACAATCATTTATCCCGCTCAGCCTTGATTGTTATAATACAGAACTTTCACATATTAATATTTTTGAAAAATGTATCCAATCTTACTTATACAAATTTTATAATTAATAATATTTGATTACCTACTACGTTGCAATTCGCTTTTTTTTTCACTACCAGTCATGAGATTGTTCATGTTTAAAAATTGGGATTTAAAAAAATCGATAAGTTTTTAAGTAAGTACATTTTTTTTTATATTATAAATTCTTTCTTGTAAAGGCCGTTTTTTCCAAAACAAAGAGAGAAAGAAAATTGTTTTCTATGATCTGGCATTCAATTAGGTAGGTAAGTTAGTACCTTAGTTGCGTTAAAGTAAACAACGATGTTGCGCAACAAAGGCAATTTCGATCGCCATTCTTGCCATTT
Organism: Sesia bembeciformis; assembly: GCA_943735995.1. NCBI lineage: Eukaryota > Metazoa > Arthropoda > Insecta > Lepidoptera > Sesiidae > Sesia > Sesia bembeciformis. The sequence goes on from OX031028.1 coordinate 10,972,717, forward strand.
CATATATACTAATAGCCAATACTCTTATCGATAGAGAAACAGTTTCAACACAGCCACGTAACTGTTCTCGACCACAACGTAAACGTTAACACAACATTGCATAAAAAAAGATACTCACGAGACGTTGACGTTTATAAAAAAACAGGCTATATTTCACTTCCTTATTCTACAAATAATGACGCTGTCGACACAGAGATTTTCATTCTCTTTTTATTCCCTTGTCAAAAAGCTGATTGACGATAGCTAAGTATCTAGTCGCTGGTCAACAGCCACCCTAACTGTAATCTTCGTTACAGATTTTGGTTAACAAAGAGACTCTAAACATAGCACTTTTCATCGCTTGCTGAGTTACTTTGAATTTGTGAATCAGACCTACCGTCAGAGTACCATAAGTCATAACGGGCACGTCGCATTGATTGGAGACTTTCATCTTCAAACATTGTGGTGAAAGCGACGAGAACAGGTGACGCATTTTCCCGAATGCTGACCAACCTAGCTGAATGCGTCTTCAACGAAGAACTAGATTTGCCGACATACTTTCGCTCAAAGAATCGGTAAGCTGAAGCAGGCCATATTATGCGCAGGACTGATAGCTGACGGGGGAGACAAGTCCTCGAATGGAGACCACGTACAAGGAAACACCCTTCCTGCGACGCCCTTCGATCAGGTGGACTGACGATTTGAAGAAAGTCACCGATAGTGGCTGGATGAGAAGAGTTGAAGACTGTGTGATGGCGGTCTTTAGGAGAGGCCTATATCCAGCAGTGGAGAGACACGGACTAATGGTATGGGATGGAAGGGTAGGACCGTGAATGAGATAAAATAGTCTGCATGTATATAAGATAAAAGATGACATAAATAACATAAATATTCAGTTAGTTAAACTGCAGCTACTCATACACAAGACCGCGCTAGGCGATCCTATCGCCTACAGCACTTTTCAACGCATTACGTACTCCTATACAAAAATTACGAGGTACGCCTCTAATTTCAATAAGTTTTGTTCCTACGTCCTATCTCATCCTGTCCTCTCCCAGATGGAAAAGGACGGGATTATACTCTTATATACATATATCTAATATATAAGTACAGATCTTGCACGAAAACATTGACCATCGGGAATATTTGGATATCTTCCACAAACGTCGAATTCATAAATATATAGAGCTACTAATATCCCAAAATATTTAAGATTTACAAACAAAGTTACAATGTATTTTTTTAAGATATAATTTGAATAGGGCTAATAATATCAATATAAAGTTATATCTATATACATACATTACACATTAAAGATATTTATTATAATTAATTACCTAGTATGCAAATATACATAAATAAATAAGACCTAAGTAGAAAAAATGTAATAGGATTATCTAGAATATGGTGACTTGTTTAGTAAGATATAATGTCATTAGTTTTTCAAGGGAAAATAACAGCTCCATATATTTTTCTTCACTGACTCGTTTCATGTTCATAAAGTTTTGTATTTATCTCATAATAAAGTATGCAATTAGAGGTATGGTAATTCATAGACGTGATTGACGCGTTCGGGTGTTTCCGGATTATCGTAATGTATCTGTATACATATGTATATATTTATATACATACGTATTATATACCTAAATATATATAACAGAAACTATTTATCCCCATACCAACCCAAAAAGGGGGTATATAACATGAGGAAACCTCGTTCCGTTCGTTATGTTAAAGGATGTGGAATAGCCAATTATTTTTCCAAAACCGCTTCTTTTTCCAAGGTAAGCGGCACATCTGGGTACATGCCAACGTTTGTTATTCTTACCTGCACGTATCGCCGATATTTATGTCCTTCAGTATCCACACACCACCAGGTGAGCTGGCGTATCTGCTCGTCCGCCATTTTATTTCTATAAAAAGTCATTAAGAAATAAAATAAATGTTTAAAGTAGCGGCATACGGCTCATATTCAGGAAACACTTCTAGTTGTTTTACAAGGAAGTTTACCAGTAGCCACAATGCTTTTCTTCATTTAACTACTATCATCGTTGATCGTACCTTGTCAACAACTCAACACGTAACATAACATGTGTTCATTAAACTAATTGTGGATAATGGCCATTGACAGAATAAGGAACACGGCAAAGAACTATTAAATATGTAACGTTTATCAGGAAAGAGAAAGTTTTTAAGCTTGTACGGTGATCTCACATCACAAGTCAACTTTGACGCACGATCGAAGCAAACATATTGTAGCAATATTTATTGCTCAACGATGTACGTGTTGGTATAATGTACGAGTATATCTTCAATGCACACATAACCCGTCGTTCCATAACGTATTACGTGATACACATTGTGCAGATCACAAAAGGAGGCAGAGCGTGTCATTGAGACTTCAGTCAAATAAGCGGCGAACAGAAAATGAATTGTCCAATGAAGATCGTTGCTAAAATTGTTCTGTCTCCAAATTAGCTATGGTCGCCGCGACTTTGTTGTTTTTATTGAGAGACGATTGTCCGCTGTTCACCGTTAGGTACTGGAGTATATATTTTAAGAAAATTATTTTCCGTTTATATAATATTATTTTTAGTCTTTATAATAATAAGAATATATTGTTCTAATAGAAACGGGGCTGATGGTAAGTGGTCATTGCATCGTGGAAACCTACCACTGGGGGCTATTGCCGAACTTGCAGAATCCCTAACAATGTTTTTTTATTAGTCTTCTCACAAAGTACCATTACATATATTGTTATATGATCTTGTTTATTTAAAATTACGAGTAGATTTTCATGGAACCAAAGAATGCTGCCTGGTTACAGATAGTGCGGTATGTACTGCGGTATGTACCTGCATAGGTAGATAATATAGGCAGAGTGCAGAGTTACAGAAGCAGCGTAGTTTATGAATTACATTTTACATACATTTTATGTAAAATGTATACATACATACATACATTATATACATTTTTATGAGGATCGAGTATTTCTTACGGTAGGTACATTGATATTCCTTCAAGCAACGGCTTACTGTCAATGAACTGTGAGAAATATGTTACTGTCAACATTTATATACACAAGTAGTCATCTCCGTATACTTATGTACATAAATCTATAATATAGGTATTATAATATCAAAATAAGATATGATGCATACGACATCTGGAACAATGCATGTTAATTAACAACTTATATAAGAACAAATGGGTCCGTTTAGTCATTGTGCGTGAGATGTACACATTTTTCTTAACATTCGCGTGTATAATATTAATGAGGGTTTTTTTTTCAGTTGGGCTACGGTTGGACGCGCAGCGGCGAGAGGCGCGGCCGCGCGCACCGGCCGCCGGAATCGACGATGTCGGTGAGCAGCGACATCAGGTTCACGCGGCGAAAGCTTTCGCGCCCGTGCCGCGGCTGCTGCGCCGCCCTTGCCGCGCTGCTAGTGCTGATGCTATTGGCTGCTGTCGCCGTCTACCTGGGCCGTTGGTACCACTTGTTTCACCTAATAATATTTCTAACTTCTACTGGATTTGGCTGTTGCATCAGGGGTGTCCAGTTTACATAACGTCTACGTAATAACAGTTACTCTCGATTACTATTTACTTTGTATAGGTTTCTGTCCTTATGAGAATCTGACGTTTTGAGAATCTGTTTATATGAGAATATGTCTTTTGAGAATCTGTCCTTATGCGAATGATCCATATTTCAGTCTAGTACATCTGACAACATTTATTTTCTTCAGGTACCATAACTAAAAGTATAAAATCTTCATGAGTATTCCTGTAACAAATGTGTATAGGGTTATGACGATTCGCCACATTCTTTTATAAATAATAAGTTCGTTATATTAATGCAATGCGATCAGCCCTTTCAGTATCCACTGCAGTACATGGCCCTTCTCATGCACATTATCTCGTGCATGTGGGATGTATTGCCTTAAAACGCCACCCTTGCTAAGCGGGTTGGCAAGTCCACTCTTTCAGAGATGCTTTCTAATAATAATACCTAATAGATATGTACAAACAAATTGATTTTTCAGAACCCAGTTTCATTAATATTGGACCACTTGAGTTAACATGTATATTACATACTAGCAATGCCTGCGTGCGTGTAAATGTTAGAGTATGTTTCGTTAGCTTGATCATCGTGGGAACTATAATTGATCTGGATAAAAGGTAGGTACCCTAAATATTGACACCGCACGTATGATAACTATGCCAAATTTCATTAAAATCCATCTAGAGGTTATTGATGGTGCACGCGTTCAGACAAAAATTACAATATTTATTGTTTTGGCTTCTGTATCATTCGTACTTTTCAATACATTACAATAACTTTTCAAAAATATTTAATGTAAAACGTCTTTGTTATGATTTTATTATTTGTATATAGGTAGATATAGATTTGTATTACCTATACCTTGATAGATAGATAAGTATAGTAAGTACATATACCTTATTATAAAGCTGAGGTTTAAACGCATCGTTTAATGTGGGAACTGTAACAAGGACACCAACTGACTCCAAATGTACTGTGACATCGACCCCGATTGTAAGATACGTACCGATCTAAAATATGTATACTGCTATTATAAATATCTTCAACAAAAAAACTAAGGTTGAAATGAACCTGTTATTTTAAGTTTTCATAATACATATTTGGATACGAAGAGCAGAAGACAACGCGGCTATCGAAAATCAGAACACAGTAAGTGACTTGATCTGAACTCAGTTTCGTCTCCCCAGTGGTACTTGGGACGTCCGACCGGCTGTCGACCACTTGGTTCTTCCACATATACTACGTTTACGGTGCGATTCTCCCCCACCCTCTCCACATGATCGAACCAACGGAATCTGGCCGCTTTAATATCGCCGATCATAATCGGCTCGGACACCAGCTCTTCCAACCCTTTGTTGCTCCTTACCCTCCTTACGTTATTTAAGAGAGATTTTGAAACCGACAAGGATAGGTCTCAAAATCGGATCTATAAAAAAAGGATTATTAAAATTATTGTTATTGTTAGTTATTGTGCGAATATACCAGGCTACTCAGAGAGATTTGCGACAAAGAGTTTTTATCTATGGAGCACTGGCTGGTTTTGATGTCAATTAAAACTATGACTCTATAACATAAAAACAAAACAATCCTATTTCAAATTTCCCTCCATATTTTTTACGAGCTGAATCAAAATATCGTGTCTCATTAAAAGATGTATATTCGACGGGAACATTTCGCGCTATGATTTTGTATGATTTTAAATGTTCTAACCAGAAGATTATTTCATAGACTTCAAATGGCGTTTGCAGATAAGTGCCCTTCTAAGGAGATTGTGAATCGTTGGTACGAAGAATTTAAGCGTGGTCGACTAAGTTTGGCTGACGAAGAATGAAGTGGTCGCCCTCTAACGGCTGTACGGTAGAAAACATAATGGCAATGAAAAATTTAATTTGTGAAAACAGACGAATTACATACGAGGAGATTCAGGAGAGATTGCATGGATCGGGGAGTGTGTATAAAACATTACATGGTCCTTTACTAGTCAGGAGGATAGTATCTCGCTGGGTGCAGCACAACCTCACCGAGGCTCAAAAACAAGTTCATGTCGAATGGTACCGTGATATGATAACAAAATTTTAAGCAGGGTCGTCTCGGCGCGTTTACGACATTGTCACAGTCAATCTACTGTTTGGCTGTTTCAAAGTGTGCCAACGCCTACCAACGTGAAAGGAGCAATTAGCGCTGGAAAAAAATTAATTACGTTTAAAGTGAAAAATTAAGTTTTTTCACTTTAGCTACCTGATATCTGTACCTTCACTAAACCTAACCAGTATTAACGCAGAATGGTACGTAGCCACGTGCACGCCAAACGTTTTTACTGCAGTGAGTAACAACGGTCCAAACAGGTCCCGCGGACTGCTGCTGCACCATGACGACGCGCCCGCTCATTCAGCTCTTAAAACAAGGGACTTGTTAGACAGTACCCCGGGTTAAAGGTTTAGGCCATCATCCTTGCTTATTTACTTATTTGGCACCTTTTTTATTTCCCAAAATTAAATCTCAATTAAAAGGGAGCAGTTTTCGTCGCCGGAAAACACGCTGGCTACGTTCAAAGAGACTGAGAGAGCTACTTGAGGAAGAGTGGGAAAAATGTTTCAAAACGCATGAATCTTTGCATAGATGCAAGTATAGAGCACTTTGAAAAAATGTAATAAACAAATGAACTCGTATAACATTTTATTCTTTTCCCCACGCATACCATCTAAAATAAAAATAATCTATAATCTAAATAAAATTTAGATATAAATCTAAATAAAACTACACCCTGATATCGACCGAAAGAGAATATCTCGGGTTGTATTTATATCGATATACGAGTTGTTGTATTTTACATTGATTAAAGCTTGAATATCAAAACATCTAAAACATTTTTGTTGTATTTTTAAAGGCCTAGCCACTTATCCACCTTATGACTCAATGGGTTTTGTGATTTTTCGACATGACTGATTTTTTTTTTTGGCTGTTTTTCCATTAAGCTACGATATGGGATTCTTCAAGAAAGCTGTGAATAGGATTTTGCAAGGTCGGCGGCGCACCCGCATACCCCCCCTGGTTTTGCAGGTGTCCATGGGCGGCAGTAACACTTACTAATTAGTAGTGTATAGTCTAATCGAATTTTGCTGTTATCTTGTCATTAAAATGCTAAAACCCTTGAATATCTACTAATAAAACACATATTATTATAACTGGAACGAATTTAACCATGCATAAATCAATTAACCCATGGTCTATGTAAATTTCTGGTTAATGTAATTATAACTTTTCACGCTTTCTTTACAAATTACGTGTATTAGGCCCTTACCTATGAAATTGCCGTTTGTTCGCGGTGATCCACTTTAAACTTAGTTATCTTGCGTTTGGCTTAGAATTCGAAATTAAAATAATTTCAATTCAAAGCTATGACATGACTTACTTTTTCAAAATTAGTTATTCATTTGTTTTTCCCTCAAACGACTTTTTGCTTAGATACCGTTGTGTTTGCGACCATGGAAAAATTAAAAATTCGCGTTGTATTTTAATATGAATCCTGTCGTGGTAGCAACGTAGCACAGACGACACGCAATATCTACGGATTAAACTCCGCAAACGAGCGCACGATGTGTTTTTGGTTTAATCTTTTCCGTTCTAGAAATTTCATCCTTAAGATCAAACCCCTTGGACGACCGGAGACTAAAGTCGATAATGACGAATTGAAAGCAACAATGGAAACGGATTCATCTCAAACTACGACTGAATTAGTAGCAGCCTTCGGCGTAAGTGACAAAACAATATTGATTCATTTGTGTCAAATCGGGAAGTGAAGAAGCTCGTAAAGTGTGTACTGTATGAGCTTAATGAAAGCCAGCTGCGTCACGCGTCGACACGCGTCAAAGCTTGCCTTACTTTGCTGAACGGGCACAAAAATGAAAAGATTCTGAATCGCATTGTCACTTGTGATGAGAAGTGGATCCCGTATGATAATCGTAAACATTCGTCGCAATAGTTGAATTCAGGAGACACATCCAAACAATGTCCCAAACGTCTCCATGATGAAGCTCGCCCACACACTGCACGATAGACAGTCTACTGGAAACTCCGTCACCCACCGTACTCGCCAGACCTTGCCCCTACTGATTTCCATTTTTGTTCGGTATTTGGATAACTTTTTACAGGGGAGAAAATTAAACTCCGATGAGGCAGTGGAAAACGCCTTCAAAGAATTCACCGATTCCCGTCCCTAGGAGTTCTATAGCAGAGGCATCATCAATGTCCATTAAAATGGCAAACCTGTATTGATAATAATGGACAATATACTTCGATTAATTAAATGTATATTTAATTTTTTGATATAGAAAGGTAATTTCATAGGTAAGCTAAAGACCTACTGAGACACGGGTATAAATAATTTTAATTTGTAACTGCCATACTAGATTTTTCAATTTGTACTCGTATATCGCATTAAACTCAACGACTAGGTGTGTACTTGTATATCTGTTTCTCAATAATTGTCGCAAATAACGTGGGTTGTCTTTGCATTATGTAGACAATTGTTGTAAAGGCGTAATAAGTCAATAATCACGATATAGGAAAAAAAATCTCCACATTATGTTTTGATTTTGGGCAGCCGAGTGTGTAGGGATGAACGTAGCCAAAGAATGTATGGCAGTCGCTTTACACTTTTCATCGGCCATCCTACCCATAAATCCAAGGCAGAAAGTATGTTACTTATTCTGCCCCATGTTTTTTTTAATAGTAAAACGGCTGCAGACGAGCATCCAGTCCACCTGGTAGTAAATGGATACTGTCGCTTAAAGACATTCACGTTACATATCAGTCCAGAATGACAAACATTGCCTGGCACGCTCCCGGACGTGCTGCCTACCTTTCGAGATGAAGGAATGGATATGGAGAAAGGATTAGGAATTTGGGGAGGGATAGGATAGAATGGGGTGGAAATGGGCTCCGGCATATCTTTCTCACTACCAAAACACGTACGTACATTAGGAAATAGGGTAAAGTGGGAAATGCAGTACATTTCAAGGTAGTCTTCTGTGAGAGAGGGGTAACGAGGCCAGGCGAGTGCGGTCAGCGGCTGTTGGATCTTAGCATGCACTCTCCCCCTTAACGCCAGAGGGCAACCGCCACACCCTGCCCCACCGTGGCTACGCCCATGCTTCACAAGCATCAGGAGTCACAGAAGTTCATTACGTACATCAGCGTAATAGATAATAAGCAGGAGGCTTGGCATTAGAGTAATCTTTGGTTTTGGTTTTAAATTATGCGAGAATTGTACATTAAAGAATTAACAGAAGAAGTGAATACCTAACGTTACGTAGGTACGTCTTTGTTTATAATTATCGTAAATTTACGGTAGTTATAACTAGAAAGTACATTGTAATATTTAAATTGTAACAAACACTGAAGGTAGACCCTGAGAGTAGCGACTAGCGACGCATATAGAGCGTGCGAATAAGGATATTTGCGCTACGAGATACGACACACCTTTCCTACACAACTATATGATTACAATCACATACCAAAACAGGTTCCGCTTGAACTTTGGGTGTCTCCCTCGCTCAAATGCAAATAGCAATTTATTCGGCATACTTGTTCTTAGAATATCGCAATCTCATTTCGCTAGATAAAAGGTTATTGGTTTCCTTTGTTAGTAAACATTCGATGTTAGCGTTGTCGCCGCGGCGGAGGTGGGTGGCATTTCAGCCCGTCACTAGGACCGTCAAAGGCCGGCGAGCTACAAGGCGAGCGGCCTTGCGCTCTCCGCGACAAGTGCATGATGGAACGCAAGCTGTCGACCAGCATCTAATGTTAGATAATAGATACAAAGTAGTTATTGTTTGAACATTTACTAATTGTAAATTAATTGTACGATAATAACTCAAGTAGGTAATTACTTTGTACTCGTAGATGCATAATAAATTCTGTGCTATTACTACACTATACTTACAACATTTTTTTAATCAAGAATAAAGCACGTTTATTTCAAAATTAGCTAGCATGGTCTCTAAAAATTTAATTAGAGCAATGCTCCATTCAGAATGTCTGAACATTTTGACCGTAATGTGTTCTAAATGTATTTTAAACTTCAAGTAGGTACCTATACAAATATAATTCTTAAAATCGATGATCTCCAAGAAGATACCTGAAATAATTCCCATGAAATTATATTATATTGAAATAATTGTTCAATATAATTCCCACCTCGGGTTTCTACAACGGCACCTTCTGTCACAGAACTTACCATCACGTGGGACCGCTTGCTCATCCGCCCACTTCATTGTAAAAAAAAAACCTGAAATGCAAATTTCAGTTTCAGGGTAATACTCATAATCGCAATCTTCGCTCTGATGAGAATTTTTCCTTACATGTCCTGTCTTACCGCACCGGCTTTATGTCCAATTCTTTCGCAGCTCAGGCTATCAAACTCTGGAACACTTCCCACTGACATTAAGAAAGCCCTTTCTAAATTTTCATTTAAAAAGTTGCGTCAGCGACATTATCTTTCTGTCAGTGTTGATAAATATAGTTACTTAGTTTTTTTTTCTCTGAAAAGCTTCCCCTTGTCAATATGTTTTAAGTAATTCAATCTATAGCGATAATTTATTGTTGTATACGTATTTTTATGGTTATATACCCAGGGATGGCATAATTCTAACAAAGTGTTTTTAAAACACTTGGATTTTAACAGTGTTTCTAACAAATTTATTAAAAACAAGTTTAAAATGGACTGTCAGAAACACTTGTTAAAACACTGTTTCTAACAAATAGAAACATGAAAAAAAAATCATTTCAAACAGCAGTGTCTAAGGAGAATGACTGCTTTGCAGTGCTATAATATGTACATAATGTGGTAGCAATGCAGTGGAGTAACTATACCGCTGAGGCCCGTGGCAAATTCATAGGATGGGTTAGAATGTAAAGATTGAAATTAAAGTAAAGATGTAATTCAAACCTTAATACATGTGTATGTACTTTACTAGGTAACTTAAATTAATTAAAAACAAAACTATTTTATATTAAATTTTATAAAAATAAATTTCAGGATCCTCCCGTGCTCGCGGCCCTCTCGGGTCGGGGGCCCCCTCTGGTCGGGGGCCCGTGGCATTTTGCCCGCTATGCCACCCTATTGTTACGCCACTGTAGCAATGATATGTAGATTTACTATGTAGTGTATGGTAGGTATTATAAGTAAAGAGGGTAACTGACCTATGTGCTCTCGTATAATGAGCTCCTATTTCCATGAAACTTCCGCTGCCAGATCTTGTACCTTGATTTTTGCAATACCAACATTAATACCAACATTAATACCAACATAGCTAAATCTAATATTAATTGAGTTGCTTTAAGTTCATTGAATGTACTTTTAAACAAGCCAGTCAACATTAGGCTTAGCTACGTACGTAATGAAAAATATCAAGGAATCATATTGATCGGCATCGAAGCAGCTAAGAAATAAAGGCTCTAGTTTATAATTAAAAATTAGATATATTTTTTAATATATTAAACAAATAAGATAATTAAGATAAATGATTTTTTAATAAAAGATCAGGATTAGTAGGTACCCATGCAAGCACCGTTTATTAAAAATAGACAAAGATTATAAAAAATATTAAGATATGAAATTATAAAATACAAAAACGTATTTATTACTTATTTAAATGTTTAAACACGGTGACAAGTTTTGTAGCTTTTTTAGTAGCTAGTCGGTTCCAGACTAGGTCAGAGTGTATGAAGCCAAACGTTGAGAACAATCTTTCTATTCCTGCGCTGGAAGCCACAGCGGTACGTAGCTGCTCACCCAGTTGTGTTGTTGATTTGTGCCCTTAAAGACAATCACCATTCTAAGGCATTGACTTTTTAATGACGTATTCTTCAAATAAGAAGCTGTGGAATGGCGCTTTCATTGCCTTGCATTTAATTACATCTGGCATTGCTTATAGTAAAGTATAGTAAGTTTCTATGTACTGCATTGTATTGGGTCCAATAAATTCGCTACAAAATGTGCTGGTGTCATTGCCATTTCATACCGTGAATCGAACTTTTGTAAGTCGCTTAGGGTATATTCATAACTGGCTTTTGCATCCTCAATCAGCATCGAGTTTGATTGATTTATTGGATACCTGGATGCGAAGTAATAAGTGAAATAAAAACTTAATCTTCTGAAAATAAGGTTATCAAAAATATCGACAGTTGACTCTTACATAGACAAAGAAAGTCTTCCTTTAAATGCGTTATGGGGTAAGAAATAAACGTAATAACAAGTACAATGCATGACTGATCACTTCGACCCTAAGCTTAAATACCATAAATACTTACCTTTTTGTAAGTCATATTTATAAACCACTTTTTGTTACAGACATGTACCTGTTTGGCGATCCACTGAACCGACAAACATTCCGAGGCTCGTTCGTGGTGTCTTCCTGGCTAGAGGGGGACGGAGGAGAGGGAAGCGAGCCCTACCTGAAGGGCAATCACACTCGAGAGGGAGATCTGCGGCAGACACTTGTCGAATTGTACCGAAGTTCCGATTTGCGCTCCTGTTTTGTAACTGCTGATATTCTTGCTTTAGATAGGTAAAAATATATTTTCTTTAAAGTAGTTTAATTCTTGCATTAACTCATAATTCTCAAAAAATGAGTTCTAGAATTTATACCTACTTTTGATGTATTAATTTGATTTGCTATTTTATCAAGTGCCTTTCTGCAAAAAGTGCCTTTCTGCAGTTTAACAATTTTTCTATAAAGATGTTAAAATGCATTCATCGACTTAATCGTTGGTACGTTGACATAAGTGAGTGCGGTATAGTGCACCAACCAATATGGAGAAAGTTCACTTTCTCAAAATCTGTTCTCGAGCGTGCGCTCTCATACTTACGAAAGCACAAGTTCTAACAGCATTTTTATAGTTTATTCTATAATCAGATAGGAACTATAAAAAAGAAATTGTTTTAATTATGCTACACTTATGGAATAAAATAATCTTTATTCCAAGCAGTTCTACTGAGAGCTGTTTCATTAGTAGAACTAATTTGGACAAAAAAAATCTCATCTGTTATATTGACTATTAGAACAAATTGGACACGATAAATTTATACCAAATAGAACTACTATTATTTAAGATTGCATTAATTTAAGATTAATTCATTGCATTTTCTAGCTCCGTACCTCTAGGGCGCTTGTTAACAACACAGTTTCCCGCCGTGAAAACCTACGGTCGTCAGTGTTGTATGGGAGTTGTATGGGTCAGTGTTATGAAAGCTTGTTTAACGGTAACGCCACGGCGGCGGAAAATCGTGAAAACTGACGGGGAGATATCGAGCAGTGTTGTATGATAGGGATGGATGCTCGGTCAGGGTGCTTTGTATCGATATTCTGGATCGCAATGGATCGTTTCGCTCTATATCGATCCTGACAAATTCATACGATCCAGTAAAAACAAACAGAAACAGATTAATGTAAGTTACACGACACAGTTGCTGAACTTATCTTATCAAACAGTTACCGAATCTATTATTCCCAGGGCAACAAATATGATATTTATAACACGCACGTATATTTGTTATATTTGCCAATCCTTAAATTTTAAGCTGCGAAGAAATAATAACTTCGACAACCATTGTGCATCGAGGCGACTCCTACTTTCGTTTGAAGCGTGAATAGTGTGATTGTCAAACGAGAAGAGGCGTTCTGATGGGACACACGTTCCTACAACGGATATATTTATCCGCAGTGCGTACTGCGATATCGCCCAATGAAGTCCAATATTATTGGATCAGATTTTTGATCTAATAATGGTTCCGATAGGTATTGTTTAAAAAATATATTGAGGCCTTCTTGCGGTCTATTAGCTGCAACTTGTGACACCATTTGCCTGTGGAATTTCCACAGATCTGAGAATTTATCATTTGTGTCCTCCGCTGCATTTTCATCACAGCTTCTGTTTGAACTTCTGTATTACTACGGTGTCTTTTGATATGTTTAGCCAAATTAGTTGTATTTCCTTTCGTATTCACATCAAGGTGGTTTAATTTACATATACGGTTTCTCTACGGCGCACGGCACGGCGGCGGCTGCGCGGCACGGCGAGCTTGCCGTACCGTAGGAAAACCGTGTCGTTAACGAGGGTGCTAAAAGTAAACAATGATTGATACATGTAAACAGTTGGATCAGAATTTATTACCACAGATTAGTTTAATAATGGTTTCTCTCTACACCCGACTTTTTGGTACATACACTGCAAAGACTATATTCGTGTAAGTACATAAATAACGTGGGCACCATAACGATCACAATAATGTGTCCCTGAAGGCATTGTGATATCGTCACGAGAAAGTTTATAATAAGTACGTGCCCTACTCCAAGCTTTGTTGATAGGTACGTACTTTCTACGTGGCCTGCGTTGAGAAACTACATTGAAGGCTATGTCTCAGTCAATATACGTATATACCTATAATCCTTTCTTTCTGTGTAGTGAATTTTAACGATGAAGCAAGGTGAAACTGAGAAATATTCAAATTACAAACCTACCTATATGTGTGTTATGCTACAAGGATATGCATTGAGGTAGAGCTTAGCAAACTTGGACTTATATATTTCTTCTTTCGAGAATTATATCTGTATTTGCACTACCTATTGAACGTAACGTCCTCTTATTCAGAAAGTTTATTGTTGAGTACCACCGACTCCAATAACTAATACCATGACTAATTCATTCATTACGTTTACCTAACAATGATATAATCGTAGCGGTAAAAATGGATACGCTTACGTAGGCATTTATCTAATAATATATTATATAAATATAATGTACTAATGTAAAATATATTGTCTGATAGTTAATATACGTTAAAATATGTTTGCTATTATCAACTACTAGTGGTATGGCAAGTGTTGTCCTCGTCCGTAGGATACCGAGTTACCTCTTTGCACCTCATTACTGTCCACCGAATGGGCTTAAATGGGCAATAACAACGCCGAATATCTGAAAACGATAATCAGACCCCCTAGTGTCAAGACAGCTATCACAAACCTTAAGGTCTAAAATTTATCTATGTCTACTTCTAATAGTGAACTCCCCAACTCGCAACTGATGCTCGTTACTCTCTCGGTGACCACAACGAGAAACCTACAATGGGTCTTTATACGGTGATATTGTTTCGTTGGTCTTTCTATTATAGATCTTTAATTTCCTTATATGTAGTAGCTATAATTCATAGTACTTAGTACTTACCTATAAAATTATCGCATGCAACTATGTATTTTTGTTAAAATGTTGTTTTTTCTCGATATGTGGTCACGTGAATGAAACGGAGATACATGATATTCATTCCTTTTTTCCCCATGTAAGTATACGTCTAGCGTGCTTGGTAACTTTCAGCGTAACGACAGACAGACGATTACATCTAGATAAGGATCCGTATAATATATACTATCTATAATCGTCGTTTAAGTTCAATAACATGATAATATTAAGTAGTCGGAAAAGTTCGTGGCGTTTTTGAACGTATGACTTTAGCGTGTTATATTTCTGGCAACACTGATCACTGACGGAAAGCTGACTTTTTTGTAATGGCGGCAAATTTAAATTACAACTTAAAAGTTTTATTTTTTCACATTTTTTTAACAATTTTAAAATGGAAGCAATAAGGAGAAAATTAGATATGTTTTACAATTTTTTTTGACAAAGATATGAATGCTTCTGGTGCTCGAAAAGAGATTTGTGGTGTTTACGGAGAAGATGCTTTATCTCAAACTACTGCAAAAAAATGATTCAGTCGATTCAGGTTTGATAATTCCCATGTGAATGATGTTCCTCGCTGTGGTCGTCCCATTAAGGTAAATGTTGATGTTATCATTGAAAAAATTGAAAATAAATCTATAAACGGACATTCAAGAGAAGCCTATATAAACCACTTAAATCAGTTTTTTGCTCAGAAACACCAAAAATGTTATAGTGATGGGCTCTGCTAGAAAAATGGCGAAAGAAAGTCGAATTAAATGGACAATATTCCGTTCAATAAATATTTAAGTACCTAATACAAAAAAGGCAATACTATTTTCACTACAAAAAGGCCGCGAACTTATCCGACTACCTAATATATTTGTGTTATCTTTTTTATTTTAGAACTCACGATGCAGAGATTAAGTAACTATGTCGTCTAAGTAAAATTAATTACCGTTCTAGTGCGGAAGGTGGCATGCGAGTACACTTCGAGGTGTCTTTTGAGCCCATCTTCACCGCAGTGAGCACCGGGGAGGTTACGGACGTGTTGGCGAGCGAACTCGTCACACCAACAATATACTTCAACAATCTAGTGGCTTTGCCTGAGACACTACATATTGAGGTAAATAAACTTTAACATTAATTTTGCCGACAAAATACCTATAGATTATCTAGGTCTACAGGCTGTAACCAAAAAATCCCGAACTTTGAAAATATGCATTCCGTTCATGAATTCAGAGTGAATTGCCATGAAAATTTTACAAATCTTTTATTGTACAAAGTTCTATTGTTTGAATTATTGCTAAATTTTTCATACATATATTTACTACATGCAAAGCGGAAAAACATATTTTTACAGAGAAATACATAATTATTAGTTAATCGTGTCAATTAACTAAGAATCATGAACAAAATTCGTCGTTTCAGGCTTCAGAAATGGACTGGTTACACCCCAAACGTAGTACGGTCATGTGGGGTAACTATACGCAGTTTTGAAATGAATGCTTTTAAAATAATACAGTTTTGTAATAGATAATCAGTCATCCTTTATTTCTGTTTAATAAACTTCAGTAATTAACAACCAAACATAAAATTTCACTTCTGCTGTAATAATATTTTTAATCAATTCACGACATGCGGACAGTTACCTGACGCAATGGGTAAATATACTCACGTTTTAGGTTAAGTGTACGCAGTCAGTTTAAGTGTACACACTAATTTTCTACACATTGGTCACACGCAAACACACCGTTTTCGCAATTCGTGCAATTTTCATGCCACCAGGTTTTACATATATTGCACTATATCCATTCTTCTTTAGGTGAATCTAGATATCTTTCGTCGCATAATGAGCAAAAGAACTCAGGTTCAGTGTTGAAAGATTCAGGTTCAGGCAAAAGAGATCTAATTGCACGATATTTGTCCTCTTTTTCTTCATATATTTATTTATTTGTTCTTTGGCTTTTCTTGTGTTTTTGTCATACTGTGCATTTTTGCTTTTCGAACTTTGCACGCTCGTCTTCCTCCTTTTGCTTTTCTAATCGAAAATCGAATTTGTGAATATATCTCAATTTCGACGCGAGATATCAACGAGCGACAGTACCCTGTCCATTAGCGTCTGAATATGAAGTAAAGTGACATGTTTGCAGACAGTGGCCTGCCACGACACCCGCACAAAGTTTACTGGATACACTTATACGCCGTGGGTATGGTTACCCCACATGACTCCACCTACGACAATAATCCGTGAAGGCTTTGGGAGTCTACCCTGTGCCCTACACCAAAGATGATATACCTACCTAATCACTTGTCTGCTCTAACGATAGTGACCATCCATAATGCTGTTTAGGTACTCCTACTTTACATGCAGCTTAATTATGGTTAATAAAGTTACATTACTCGATTTCAGTACTCAATCTAAATATAAATATCCATCAAATAATGAAATATACGAAATATCAAGTAATGAAGTATCGACGCTTAGATACAGAGATCAAAAGTCTACTTAATGTAAAGCTCGATGCTAATTTAAACTGTAATTTTATCTAACTATGTCACCGTTTATACTGATCACGCTTGCAAAGAAAAGTACTTGCATATCTACTTCCTTTAAAATATGAATCGTATAAAACTATAAACATATGTATTTGTAATATTAGAAACCAATAAATGAACAAAATGTTATTGTCTCAGGAAAGTACTGTGATATCTTCTCAAGCATTAGAAGAAACTGAGCCGACACCGATAGAAACACCAACTACCGAAGCAGCAACAACCGAATTGTTGGAGGAACTGAGGGAGTGTTCCCCCCTCACCCTGTCGTTATGTTCCTACCTGCCCTACAACACGACGACGTATCCCAATCTTGTGGGGCATTCATCGAAAGAAGCAGTGCTTAGAGATCTAGTTGCGTTCAGGGAACTCTTAGATGCCGAATGTTCACAACTTGCGCAGGTAACTTCACATACCTAAATATTTCCGGTTTTATAATAATAAATCTAAACCTTCTAGAAATTTTCTACAGAAATGTGGAAATCGCACTTGTATCTCTTGCAGTATCTCTTGCAGTATCTCTTGCAGTATCTCTTGCAGTATCTCCTGCAGTATCTCTTGCAGTATCTCCTGCAGTATCTCTTGCAGTATCTCTTGCAGTATCTCTTGCAATATCTTTCTTTGTTCAGAGTTAACCTCACGACCTTTGCAACTATTGACAAATTCTGAGCTACAAATGAGCAATCAAGCGAATCAAATAAGTTTCCTGGTAGAATTAGATCTCGGGGATTTGACAGCATCAAGGCATTAAATTTAAACCGGTGGGCTACCTATTTATCTTTATCTCTTTTTTTCCACATAAATGTGTCAACAGCAACAATTGTCTCTGGCTGTAACTGTTGCTTGTGTTTTTCTAGGACTTCGTATGTCAAATGGTGCAGCCACGTTGTATAGAAGGCCGGCTGGTGCGACCGTGCCGCGCATACTGCCGCGCCTTCCACGCCGGATGCGGTGCGCGGCTGCCGGACAGACTGCGGCCGCACTTCGACTGTGCGCGCTTCCCAGACTTCTTCGGACCGGGATCTTGTGCACCTGAACCAGGTATCAAGTCACTATCAAGGATTTTATGTTCATGCTTTTCTTTCATCCTGAAATTGCTGATGAGCGATTTCTATCGATATCGATAGTCAATACAGTCCATAGTAGCATCACCAGCACTAAAGAGTAATATTCGTAGTAATATTTGATCATTCCATTTCCATCAGCGAAAGTTTGAAAATATTATAAAACGTTGCAACACAAGTGGAAATGCGCCACGCTCGGCCGCTGTATCCATACGGATACAGTACGACTGTACAGTCTATAGAAAAAGTAACGAGTGTAACGAAGTAACGAAAAAGAAAAAGTTACGGAAATAGTGGTTAATTTATCGAATGAAGTGTTGGATGGACCTTGGATGGATGCCTTAACACCTAAATAGATTTTGTATGAAGAAGTTATCAGCAGTGTTGAAGAGAGCATCTTAAGTAATAGAATACCACCAAGCGACGCCGACAACTAACGACGAGATATTGCAGTACGTAAATCAAGGCTACCTAAAAGTAATGTAACCACAGAGGAGCGTCGAGTAATAAATACCTTACTCAAAAATAAGGAAATTTGGGTGCTGAAGCCTGATCAGGGATACGGGACTGTGATAATAAACACAAGGTAGAGTATGATGATAGGATGCCGAAATTGTTGACAGACACGAATGTGTATGAACTAGTGTCATATAACCCGACAGCCAGAGTACCGCGACGCATACGGGGTGTAATAAAATACCACCAGGCCCTATTCACTGAGGACGTGTTCAGTTATCTTTATAAACCGAGGGCAGTACAACCGGCGAAAGTTGTATGTCCTACCGAAAATTCATATGTCCTATGCGCCTTTGCGCCCGATCGTAAGTCAGATAGGTTCACCCACATATGACCTGGCCAAACACATTTCTTCCATATTACAACCATCGGTGGTTAGAACAGTCGTCTTTTGTGACAGATTCTTGCCATTTCATAAATAAATAAAAAAGACGAAATAAAACTGGAACCATTCGAAATCTATAGAAATAAAAGGTAAACAAATACCTTTGTTATACGCGTTCATACTCCATTTACAATATAAAATGTTTGCTCAATGCGATTCTCAATTTTTGAATGTTGTTTATTTTCTTGTTTGTCCCTAGATTGCCACGGAGGACTTCAACGTTTGGCGTTATCGCGGCGTTCCTGCGACGGCGTGCCCGACTGCGCCGACGCGGAGGACGAGCGCGGCTGCGCGCACTGTGCCGCTGCCGGGCCGACCGGGCTGCGTTGCGCTCTGAACGCACGGTGTCTACCCGCACACCTGCGCTGCGACGGCACGCCAGACTGTCCCGACGGCAGCGACGAGACGGGATGCTGTAAGTCTTTTGTATTTTATATTTTATTTATGCAGTGTTGCTGCCTATTCTGCCAGATTGTTAACGCCGTTCATACATTGACAGTGTGGCGCGGCCAATACATACCCCCGCGCAAACCGTTCATGTGACGTCCCCTATTGTGTACCAGGCTACACAGAATGTTTTGAGTAAAAGAGTTTTTACCTATGGAACACTGGCTGGTTTTGATGTCAGTTAAAACTATATCATCATCATCTGTCTATAGCATAAAAACAAATCATTCGAAACTCAAATTTTCCTCTATATTTTTTTACTTCTCTTTAAAAAGTATTAAAAGCTTTGAATATCCAAAGCTAACATTTACGCGCTATGATTTTGTATGATTTTACTTTTAATAGACTTCAAATGGCGTTTGCAGACAAGTGCCTTTTCTAAGGCAACTTTATCGTTGGTACAATGAATTTAAGCGTGGTCGATAAGTTTGGCTATTTGAAGAATGAAGCAGTCGCCCTTTAACGGCTGTTACGGTAGAAAACGTGGTGGCAGCGAAATATTTTATTTGTGAAAATAGGCGAATTACATACGAGGAGCATCTAATTCAGGAGTTTAGGAGAGATTGCAGATTGGATTGCAGTGTGTATAAAATATTATATGGGCATCTACGAGTCAGGAGCATCTCACATATCGCTGGGTGCCGCACAACCTCACCGAGGCTCAAAAACAAGTTCGTGTCGAATGATGTCGTGTTATGATAACTAAATTCGAAGCAGGGTCGTCTCGACGTGTTTACGACATTGTCACAGGTGACGAATCTTGGATTTACCAGTATGATCCAGAAACGAAGCGTCAACCTACTATTTGGCTGTTTCAAAGTGAGCCAAGGCCTACCTGTAAGTGTAAGCGTAAAGAGCAAAAAGCGCTGTAAAAATTAATCACAATTTTTTCACTTTAACTGGTTACCTGATATCTGTACCTTCACTAAACCAAAGCAGCATTAACGCAGAATGGTACGTAGCCACATGCTTGACAAACGTGTTTACCGTCCAAGCACAGGTCTTCGCGGACTGCTGCTGCAACCATGACGACGGGCCCGCTCACTCAGCTCTTAAAACAAGGAAGTTTTTAGACAGTACCCCGGTTAATGCTTTAAGCCATACTTATTTACTTACTTGGCACATTGTCACTTTTTTATTTCCCAAAATTAAATTCCAACTAAAAGGGAAGTACTTTTCGTCGCCGGAAGACACGCTGGCTACGTTCGAAGAGGCTGTGAAAGAGGTGCTCGTGGAAGAGTGGAAAAAATGTTACAAAACGCATGACACTGTATAGATGCAAGTGAAGACTACTTTGAAAAAATGTAATAAAAAATTGGAACCCGTAACACATTTTTTTTCTTTTTCGCAAAACCCTCTGAGTTCCCCACGAATATTGTGTTTATAACGCTATGCGAGCTAGAACGTTAGAACGAGCAATGTCTTTCAGCAAATGTTGCTGCTGCTTACTTTACCCACGGTCTCAATACACCAATAATTTCTTCAAATATCTACGTAAAATATAGTGCTGAATTGTCGTAATAACGTTTAGGTAATCTTTGACAGTTCCATGTTTCCTGTTTTTAGTATGGGTGAGTCGGTCCCTAGCGTCGTGGAGGCGGGAGAGCGGCGAGACCACGCTGGGCGCAGTTCGCAGCCGCGCCGGGTACGCAGTGTGGGCGGAGCGCGGCCGCGCCGGCAAGATATGCGCCGCGCCCTACGAGGACGACAGGCGAGCGCTCATAAGCGTCGCCACCTCACTGTGCAAGGCTTTGACTTTCAAGTATGCTTTCTACATATTTTTGTCCTACAAGTCGAATTACGAATATAACTGACAGAAAAATTTACTCTTTTACGCTAATACCAAAATGAAGCAAACAGTTGTCACTGTTTGAACTGTTAAGATACGGCATTATACTCCGGAGAAATAGCACCAACGTACAAGCTTTATTCATCTTACAAAAAAACTGTAAGTACGTATTATAGTTTAAACATCCAACAAATCGTTAACTGCAAGCAATCTTTAAAGCACTAAAATTACTTTAAATTACTAACCGTGACATCAATATACTATTATATCTTAGAAATTTGCAAATTCGTAATTATAACATTATTTTTCAAAAATAGGCTACATGCAGCGACGTTATGAATCACGATATAAAAATAAATCAATAACACTACAGTCTAAATTAAAACTGCATCGTTCGGGGCCACTTGCAATATCGATAAAAATATATAATAATTTACCCGAAACAAATAGAAATTAAATTACAAAAGATTTATAAAAAATGTAATCAAATTACTAGTAGAAAAAAGTTATTACAGTTATAAGAATATTTTGACGATAAATTTAATTAACTTCGGTCTTTCATGTCACCCCCTTAATTATTGCGCCACGCCAGTGTATTGTGTTTAACCGTTCCTTTTTATTAAGATCTCATACTGTACATATGTTGAAATTGAGTTTTGAATATGCTGGGCCGATATTCAATAGGGTAGACAAGTCCTTGAATGGAGACAATGGAGAGCGGGCCTAAAAGTTACAGGGGTAAGTTGTTCCGATTTAAATAACGTTTACGAGTTCTTCACAAAGCTGAACATAATTCTGGACACATACAAGTTTCCACCCTCAAGAATCTACAATTTAGACGAGACCGGCGTTGCAAAAGTACTGAAACCTAGAAAAATAGTCACAAAAAAGGCGCTAAGCAAGTTGGATCTGTAGTATCTGCAGAACGAGGCACTCTAGTTATTGTGGAAGTGGTAGCAAATGCATTAGCAAACACAGTTCCTCCTATGTTTGTTTTTTCAAGGCCTGTTATACAAGGATTTGTTTATCAAAAGCGGACCACCGGAATCCATTAGTTCAGGGAACAGCTCTAGCTGGATGGACAGCTACGGAGTGTCTCATATATATGGATCAGTTCATAATGCACACCAGACCAACTCCTTTCAGATCAGAATTTGTTATTGCTCGACAATTAGCAACATCACATCGATATCAACGTGGTAGAGAAAGCCAAAGTTAACTCAATTGTTATGCTGTCGTTTCCTCCTCATTGTGCCCACCGTCTACAAAAACTGGATCTCGGAGTGAATACGCCATTTAAAAATTATTGCGCCTTTAATTATACCTTGGTAAGACAGAGTAAGACTGTGTCAATATACAAGATTTCAGAAATCGTCATTTATGTGCTACCTTTAGCTGCAACTCCTATCAATATAATGAGATCTTTCAAGATTCGCCTTTTGATCCCAACATATTCACCGATGATGACTTTGCTCCTTCTATCGTCACGGGTCGCCCTTTGCCTGCGACGGAAGAATCTCAAGTACGTATAGGACTTATAGTCCCGAACAACAGTGATGTGAATATAGAAGATAACAACTCGAAAAAAGTGCTGGAGGACGAGAACAGAAAATATGTGTCGAAAGACGGTTCTAAAAATGCTCCTGTTTCTGAAGAGAGAGAAATCTGGGATCAGCCAGAGCCGGCTGGAAAATCACCCGAGTCACCTGGAGTCAGAGAAGAACCATGAGAAATATCTGTTACTTTCTCTTCAGAAATAATTAGACCCTTTCCAAAAGCACCACCATGACAGATTCTACAAAATAAGGATGTAAGTTTTGACGAAGAGGATAGTTGGAGTATTATTGTATCGTCTGTTGTGAGAGCTACTCCAACTCACGTCCTGGTGGAGAATAGGTTCAGTGCTATGAATGTCAGAAATGGCCCATTCCAATTGTCAGAAAAAATGTGACTCATTAACATACGTGTGCCCGAATTGTGGTTTAGATGGGTCATGTAATGATGTATCATGAACAATTTTACATTAAGAATATCTTGTGATGTGTTCTTAATTCTTATTCCATAGATTCTAAACTAAATCGTATGTTCCCAATTCTATAGGCTGATTAGCTACATAAGCTGTTACTGTCAAATTAATTTAATGTTTATCTTAAAAGTACAATTTATAGATGTTAATACATAAAAAGAAAATTATATCTTTTGTTTTTTGTTCCTTATTGTTTGCTTTATGTTAAATTTATGTAAGACAAGTGACATATACTCATAAGATTTGTTGATTAGTTTTTAAATACATGAGTACCTAATCAAATAATTGTTTTCTTGACAACTATCCCCCAATATATCTTGTAATAACTTGTCCCACCTCGTTAACAACTAGCCACAAATTGGGGCAAGATGTTATTTTTCTACTTTCTGTCTTCCATTTATTGTCTTTGGTGAACTAATAAAGCATTTATCGCTGATTACAACGAAGGAATATCAAACGCAAACTGAACACCACTAAAAGTTAAATAACATATCAGTTAAATACGTTTTTATAGATCGGCGCTCAGCGCAGAAGTAGTTCCTGATACAGAAGCAGAAGCACTGGAAGATGGAAAAACAGACGCAAAGAAAGAAGTTCCAGAATACGTTGAAGTAGTCGATCCGTTCGCACCAGAAATCTCATTCCTCAAAAGCGAATGTCTACAGCGCAAAGTTATAAGGGTCATTTGTGATCAACTGGGTGAGTACGAGTAGCTGTGTATACCAGAACAAGTCTTGTTCTACGTAATAGAAATGTTTTTACAGTACCAAGTACCAATTTTATCAATTTTATTTTATGCCTCACGTACCACGCGAGTTAGCGTAGGTTTGGAAAAGATGAAGAGTATAATTCTTCAATTAACAATTCTTGATCTAAGGTAGAATTATAGTAAAATTACCCATCACTAGATACCTACCTATAATCGATATTTCAAAAACCACCGCTGAAGTATATTGGCTAAAGTTTCGTGAAAAATGGTTCCCGATTATTCTGAAAACAAAAATACAAACGTTTATTTTTTAACATTGTTATAGTACGTCCACTAGGAATTGGAAACATTCCACTGGAGATAGATGAGTAACGTGCCTATTATTTGTTGATTTGCCGATAATAAAATCACTTTACCACCAATTAGCTGCATCTGCAATTCCCTGCGTGTAAGTACGTATTTATCGTAAGAGCATATAGATAAATTTCTCATAAATGTTAATTTTGAAGATCCCAGCTCATCTGACTGAATGATATTTAGTGTAAATAGTAAATGTGTAGTTAAAATAATAAAACAATCCCTAAAACATTTCTTCCCAAGTCTAGGTCCGTCTAACTCTACATAAGTTTTACTACTGCCTTGTAATATTTCTTATCTTTTAAATTTTGTTAATAAAACATAGTCCCGGACCTTTTTATCGAGTGGAATGTTGTCAATTCCCAGTGGACGTACTATACTGGCCACTACAGCTGCTTGTGGTTGCTTTGTGGAAAGAAGACAACCGTTACCGCTGGTTGCGTGTGATCGATATTAACCACACGTTGCGACAGCCGTCAACACGGACTATAAAATGTAGTCCGTGTGAATAATATCAAGTGTTTTCATACAAATTCGCTCCCGCCCACTTTTTTGTGGTTGTGGTGTGGTTCTTAAGCGGTGTGTTTGAACATAGCCTTACTTATTATTATTATAATATTATTCATACATTATTACACAGAAATATTGTACAAAAGGTGGATTTAATGCCTTATGGCATTATCTACCAGTCAAAACACAGAGAAACACAAAATGGGTGCATAAATAATAAATTTTGGAACATTTTCTGTTGATCATGTTCTAGAATGCGGCCTAGCGTCAGCGCGCGGTGTCCGCGCTGCGAGCGGCGTGGAAGGGCTGCCGCGGTCCGCGCAGCCCGGCGACTGGCCGTGGCACGCGGCGCTGCTGCGCTCCCACGTGCACGCCTGTGACGCCGCACTCATTCACCCAGCTTGGCTCATCACTACGGCCTCTTGCTTCCAGGTACACTCTTTCATTCATTATTCTTGTACACCTTTTAAAGATATTTGAAAAAGACCCACCTATTGCGGAGATCACTTCTTTCGAATGTCGAAAAAATCTCGAGGAAGGGTGATAAGTTGCAACCAAAACACAAATTAACGAATATGAAACTGGAGGGGTCAGGGATTGAAATTAAATTTGACGTCAATATAGTTTGCGTTTACATTTAGAATGAGTATGAGCCAAATCAGTTCAGGTCAACCCCAGTGGAACCAAATAAATTTCAACAATCTAACTATACGATATGTTGTTACTCCTTGTTGAATTCCTTGCGCAAAGCACGTAGGGCCTATAAAACTGCAATATTTCTAACATTTTTTTCTAATACGTAAAGAAAATAGCGTAGGTAATCTTCTCCAACTGCCAAGTTCTTTTTTTTTTGTTTTCACACGTGCGTAATCCTCTAGAATTTTTTTTTATTTTGAAACTAATTTGGTTTAAGTTTCTTTATCAGTTAGAATTTTCAGGGATAAATCATCAATACTGTATCCATTATTGATGACCGTAACGTAGGTTTTAATCTAGCATGGATGTTAACGAATCTCTCTTATTATAGATAAAATTAAATTAAACTGTTTCCGATTATTAATTTAATATTATAATTAGAGTGCAATTAGGTTATGTCCGAACCCGTTTTTTTTATCGAGTTTCCAAGACTAAGAACTAAAGTGTATATATAGATCGCTGCCAATTATTTTATAGTTTTAAGAAATTTGGTCTAAAAGTATAAAATTTATAAAAAATACCCTCAAACCTTTAGGAATAAATACTCTACACAATGATGGAAACCGCAAGAAAATCGGTGGAATTTTTTAAAATAAGCGCGGATCAAAGGTTGAAAAGAAAAAAAAAAGAAACGATTCTAGGGCTGTTTTCGAAGTGTAAAGTTCAAAGTCTTATTTCATAATACAAGTGGCATTTACCTACAGTTCAAGCACTTTTCGACAGCACACAAAACAACATTTGCTATAGGTACTATTTCCGAGATTTAACGTAGATTATATGGAAATGTTAAATTTTTATTTTGTTTGTTCGCGCTCATACGATAATAATTATTGTAATGATTTTCTTGTGCTTTCCAATTTGAACAGGGTCTTTATTGACAGGTTTAGTCTAATTTCTATTACCAAAATCGACTAAGTATTTTGAAAATATAGCGAGTTTTAAAGAAGGTCAGGGAAAGTTTTTATGATAATTTTTTAAAGATAAATTATTGGCTGTGAGATTTGGTACTCTGCAATCTTACGGCCGTTGGGTGGCCAAGTTATCCCTCTCTCATTAGAAGACTATCGTAAAATGTACTAACAATAAGTACATTTTCTACCCTTTTCTATTCCCCTAATGTGTTTACGTATTTCGGTAGTACTGTGTGAGATTTCCATCCCGTCCTATTCTATTAATCTCTTGACACCCCGAGAAGAACTGGAAGTCGTAATAGCACGAGGAGGAGAACTGGAAGTTGTAATAGCATGAGGAAACTCCTTGTCCCGTTTTAGGTAATTCCTACTCCTCTTTTCCCAAATCTTTTCTCCAATTCTGTTCCTAAATCTCCAAAGCATGTACCTAATGTTCATGGACGACTGTATCCACTTACCATCAGGTGGACTGACTGGTCGTCTGTCACCTTCTTTCTATAAAAAAACAAGAGTAAATCAGTCTCCCTTGCGAAACCTGGTGCCAAATTTGCTAAGGCGCTGGTACACCTTGCGGCGATGTTTAGAAGGTAAACATTTCAATTATGTTTTAAAAACCATTAACTGATTGTAGGTAGTAAACCAATCGCCTTACTACAATCATAAAGTACACAACACTAAAGGTCTACTGGAATCTCTGGAATTAGTCTAATAAAAAAAAACAAGCGGATATCTAACGTGTATTAAAACTTTATCACTTTTATTAGTGAGCATACATAAAGGACAAAATGCTTCAAATCATTATTGCACCAAGAATGCGATCTTTTTTATATCGAGTATTAGATTCTACACGGACTGTAATCGGTAACGCACACGAAGTTCCATTAACGTTACCATCAAGAGATAATAACATGGTCACATTGTCGTAATTTACAAAATACAAATATTTCATTTTGCAGGGTCAACCAAAAGCTGAATGGACGGCTAGATTAGGTACAGTACGAATACAGAGTACAACGCCATGGCAACAAGAGCGACGTATCGTCGGCATGGTTCGGTCACCCGTAGAAGGCAGCATGTTGGCGTTAATACGATTGGAAGAACCTGTCGAAATGACCGACTTTGTACGGCCAGCTTGTTTACCTGAAAATGGTGCTGGAACGGGCGATCATAGTGTCTGCAACACGCTGGGCTGGACGAGAAATAGAGACCAGTTGCAGAGGGTCCACGTCATTGTGAGCCCTATGAATACATGTGAGAACGTCAGCATAGCCACAGTAAATGGGATATGTGCTGAACCCCTTTATAATCAAGATGACTGTGATGTAAGTACAAACGTTTTAAACTTTAGTGTTTAGCTGCTTCCCGAAATTTCAAATGTGACAAATTTTAATATTTTTATACCTTCGATTGTAAAATTTGTAACATTACTGCGATCTGCATAATTTGAACGCCAGTAAATGTTGATAAATTCATGGCATCTGAATGTTGATTCTATGTTCTCTTGACATATGAATAACTGTTTTATCTTACATAATATAACATTACAAATTGAATGAATTATTGATTGAATTGATGTATTTTTTTGTAGGAAGAAGAATACGCAGGAAGTGCTATGATGTGTTTTGATGACAAAACCAAAAACTGGTCACTCATGGGCGTTAGTGGGTGGCGCATTGCATGCACGAAAATAGGACTGGGTCGGCCTCGGATATATGACGCCATCACCTCACACGTGGACTGGATCCGCAGAACAATTAGCAACTCTGCGAGATGACCACCTTTAAAACGCCATTTAAAATCTCAACAAGGCTGCATTGGATGTATACTACCTTTATAATGTATAAATTGTGTCATTCCATTTTGTATTGTTTAGTTTTAAGTTCGAGATCAAGATGCTTAAAGGTACCGTTATACCTATGACATAGCTAAATCTATATGCATCTAATCTTTATACAATAGACAGTGATATATGGCACACCTACCTTTATAATGTATAAATTGTGTCATTCCATTTTGTATTGTTTAGTTTTAAGTTTGAGATGCTTAAAGGTACCGTTAAACCTATGACATACTAAATGTATATGCAATATGTGAAGACGATGTGCAACTTTGTTCTGAGATATTTACTGGCTTATAAGATGATTGATTGCCATATTTATCGCCAGATACTGTACATGTATGACAACATCTATGCACATTAATTTCAGTTAGTATATAATATGTTATGTTAGTATATTTATATAATATGTTAATTGGATTAATGTTAAACAGTACAACAGTAAACACATATTTATCTATTTATACGGGTCGCAACAAGTATGTTTACCCTATTTATTTTATTTGACGTTTCAGTTGGGTTGCAGCAACCATGGTCACGAGCAGACTCGTGACCACGGTAACGTGGAGTAATTTCTTTTAAAATTTATTTGGTCACTGATATAGCTGGCACACAGCTAATAATTAATATAACAATTATTTTTGTCACATCATTGTCCAGTCACGTCGAATTAGGAGTCGCTCATTAAAGTGGTTTACTGAAGACAGAGTTGGAATCCATGGAAGAATACGAAAAATGCAGTCTCACGCTTTGATTTAATTATCACAAACATTATGCACTAACACTAGGACTTTGAAGTTTCACTAAACTATCACTATTAAACCACAATATAAAATTCTTACAATAATCAAACAAAAAAACTTTACTTCTCAGGTTCCCGCCGAAAGGTAGAAATGTCAGGTAAAATGTAAATAAGCCAAAGATACGCTTGAGAGCTATTAAAATAGATAAATATGTTATAAAATACTCAGCATAGTCTTATGTATTGTCATTTAAATATTTTATCATTGTTAATATTACAAAAAGTCTACAAATAGAAAATCCATAATAATTATATTAAAACTACTCTAGGTATAAGGTAATTTATTAAAAATAAAATGTACAATAAAACACACTAACATTCAACTGTAAATATTGTTATAATTATAAGAAGGGTACCAAATTTTTTATTAAAACAAAATTATTGATTTCTATTTTTATTTCAACTAATAACTAAATACCTATTATACAGTATTGATGTCTGTATTGAAATATACACACTTGATAGGAGACAACACAATAACATGAAAATAGCATACATGTTTATCAAATGTTACGGGTCTCACATTAAAAGGTAAAATAAAGTTTCAAGAAGGTAAGGAGGGGCTATTTCTAAGATTCTAAGAATATTTCTATTTCTATTTCTAAGAATAGTTAGAAATTTGTGACTATTTCTACTGTCAGACTTCAATGCAGTGTCACAGTCAGGAATAACTCAAAGGTGTAATAGATTAGTGCACACCTGGGCCAGAAAAATGATTTATATAGAAGGTATGCATAACAAATTTTAATATTCATAGGTAACAAACAGTATCCAAACACCAGCAGGTGGACTGTTGCTTATCTGCCACAATATTTTTTAAATGAAATATTAAAATGGATTGTAGCAGTATTTATCCAACAGAAAGGCGAAGACCTTGTCTGTAATCAAGAGAAGGTTCAAGAAAATACATTATTAGTTTAAAAAATGATAAATAAAAAACTTTACACTATTTTTTAACATACCTAATGAAAATTTTCTATTTTTCTAATCAAAATATTAGGAAATATTACAATGCAATACATATTATACATTACATAATTACAAAATAATGTAGTAATTATTTTGAAATTCCTTCATCTTGCAATTCTTTCCTAATTTTCACTTGTACATTGTCTGGCAAGTTCTTCAATTCTCTATTTATATATTCATGTAAATCCTTCAAAGGTTTATAGTACTGATGGACGACCTGCGAACCGGCAAGCATGGTCACCATAGCCGCCGCACAAAAAGATAAGTACTGTCCCCAAGTTACTCCTGCAGGCATTCTAAAGTGTTGAACTAGCAGAGTATTTTTTTATCTTCTCTTCGAGTATTTCATGAGCTTGACGTTTTTTAAATGTGTTATAAAAATTAACTTCACCCACTCTCCAGTTGATCATAGAAAACTCTAAAGCAGCTCCCAGGACGAAGAACATAGGAAGGAACCTATACATTCCAAATACTTTTTTTCCAGGCCATTTGTTCACTAATTTGTGGATCAAACCAATCCTCATTGCACAGTTATTATATTATTTATCGATAAGCAAGGATAAATTAAACGGTTCCCATATCAGGGATTCTTAATTTAGAAGAAAAGAAATGTGTTGGATATTGGTTGTACTGGATATAAAGGTAGTAAACTTTTTTTCTTCTCATATATGGCAATGGTACAATTCGCACATTCTGCCAGTGTCAAGTTTTACGTAAGTTGAGTCGTTCTGTAAATTGATAGTAGATTTACTACGGATAGAAGAGGACTCCTTGGAAACATACGAAAAACGCAATCCTATACTTTTATTTAATTACTCGAAAAAACGCACAAAAAAGATGACGCCAAAAAAATACTTTGAAATGTAATAAATTATTATTAATCCAACAAAACGTATAATACACATTTTTTACAATAAATCAAACAAAAACTCAACTTCACTTCTCAAGTTCCCGCTAAAAAGTCCTACTTTTTATAAATCCCGCCAAAAATCCGTTTGTCAACTTTAACTTTCATCTATCTGGCTTCAAATTGATATTGTCCAATTCACATTGCAATTTTTGAACTTAGTCCTTTTCCTTTTCTAATTAGAGAAAATTCTGTCTCAATTAAAAATTAGCAGAATACTGCAAGTCTGCACTACTCAATTTTAAACCTCGCAAGTGTTACACTTTTCCATAAAAACGATACTTTGTATTTCTGTTAATATGGCAACATTTGACACGCCACCAGTCGCGCGCATAGTTATTTGGCGAGCACCATACTATAGCCTGTCCAATAAGTCAGTTTACATGGGTAATTTCTGTGAAAATTTAATAACAGTTCATAGCAACATTGTTCAAACCAAATAGTTTTGATACTTTACGTGAATAGTGTATAATTTTCATAATTGAATCGGAAAGACAAAGTTACTGGGTTTACAAAGACAACAAAAAAAATACATGTAAATAATAAAATAAGAGTGTATTTCTATCATTCAGTACATATTTTCATATTTTTTTTATGAATCATAATCTAAATCTGATTCCAAAGCTTCGATTCCAATTATATGGCTAGCATAATCGAAGTCTGATAAGTTAAGCATAAGTTCTGCTAAAAGCTTACGCAGAGTTGGTATTTCTTTTCGTACTGCATAAAAAAGATGAATTTTGTTACGAATAGCACATATAGAGAAGTCATCCTTTATCAAACTAAATTCCTATCATTTCTAAATTCCTAATTTCCTAATTCCTAAATTTCCTAATTCCTAAATTTCCTAATTCCTAAATTCCTATAAATTCCACTCGTTGCAGCTTGACAGCAATGAATGTTGCCAGAAAGTGATTTTGAATTTCTTCTAAAATTACAGATATAAACTGACTTATTGGCCAGACTATATTACTTTTATTGAGCGACTTACTTCGACGCTGCTGTACAATGACGTGTTAAAATCAATTCTCTTTTATTATTTCCTGTGTTATACCAATGGCTATACCAGTGTCCAAATAAATTATAAAAAAGAAGTGACATTTGAATTTTTTGAAACAGTTACATAGACCTAAGCTAAAAATTGATAAAAAAATCCTTTCTAAAAAAAATACTCTATTTCTCAAACCAATGAATAAAAATAAAAAACCTGCCGATAAAAGTGAATATTATAGAACTTTCTATGAAACTGTAATCCCCACAAAATTGACTGAAGGGCGACGATTAAAATTGCACACCACAGGTTGGGGACTGTTAACAGATTATTATGTTGAATCAGTTAAGATCAATAACTATAAAAACAAAGGCGAGTTAAAATCTAGTGCAGTCTTAAGAGTTACTGACAGATCCGGCCAAATATCCTGTATATTACGAGGATCTATCATTGGAGTGCTGTTTGGTTTATCAAAGGAAGATTGGAAAAACGTGGAACAGTTAAGTCATTGCAGAGAACAGTTGTTTTATAGATACTTTAAAAGTGGTTTGAAAGAAACTTCCAATTATGAACAGAAAATATTTTACAATTATTGTTCTAGTAACCAAACAACTGATGTTTTAGTAGCTATGTTTAGAAGATGTGTAAACTTAAGGAGTAAACACAAAAACGATGCTTTTCTTCACATTTTAGATCTAAGAAAGTGTGATAATTATGTTTTAGAATTATATTTGAATACTCTCAGAAAGTCATGTTGAATAAATAAGAAAATCAACATATTTGTATCATAATTTTATATTGTATGTTTGATGAGTATTCATCTAGACTGCTCTAGTGACTATTACGAATAAATATTGTAATATGGATTAGTATTTAGTAGAATAAAACTGTTATATTATTTTTAACAGTAGCTTATGTTTCATATGGAATTTTAAAATGTGTGGATATAGTTAAAGTTAAGGCACCAAGCCCATAATTAATTAATAATTAAATTATTAAAGTTTTACGAAATATAATATAGAAAATTAATTGTGATATTATAGCATTATAAGGATAACAACACTGTAACTGGACAAATAAAATACTCCAACTGTGCTATGAAATATTGTTGTAAATCTCTATATAGAATATAAGCCTATAATGACACACCTTTGTATGTACAGAGGGAGTTTCAGATATAATTCACAGGGACTCTGTTCAAATTGGTGAATGTTACACATGCCCCAGACTTTTTAAATCATGGACATACTGGTTTCCTCATGATGTTTTCCTTAACTACCCGAGCTAGTGATATTGGAAAAATCTATACTTAAGTAGAAACATCAGTCTACTGGCCAGATTTCAAATTCACAACCTCACAAATTAAGTAGAATGTATAGTCACATATATAATCATAGGGTATCACTGTTCTATATTCTGAAACAATTAAAAAAATATTCCTTTAATGTTTCTACAATGCTACAGAGACTGATCTGAAGAAAATCTCTTGCAATGCTTCCTTCTTGTTCAGACAATGTTGTCTGACCAATTTAATTTTACAGCAGTATGTCTGTTATACAGTATCACCAGTAGGACAATACACTGTCTGTGTGTGAAATAGAGCAATTTATAGTAGATTTCAAGAGTAATATTATTTCATAGGTGCTTATCTATGAAATGACCAATTTGTATTAGATACAATAAATAGATTGTGTATTATAGAGTGAAAAACTTTTTTTGTTATAAAAATATATCTTAGTTGTCTTGAACATTGTTAGAGTGCAACTCCTGGATCCAGCCACTGATACGGACATTTGCAGTTATTGTACAGGATCCATTTCTCATCACAAGTAATGATGTGATTCAAAATTCCTTTGCTTTTGTGATGGTTCAATAACACAGTGCACACTTCGACGCGTTGTTGTCGCTGACGTTCGTTCAGTTCATACGGTATCTACTTTTCGAGCTTTTTTACTTTTCCGATTTGATGCAGATGAACCAACATTATTTTATCACTAATATCAAACCCTGCTGCTAACTCAGCTGTACTTTGAGATGGATCTGCTTCCTCTATAGCCTTTAATTCATTGTTATTAACCTTGGTCGTAGGTCGTCTGTGGAGAACTTTAAATTCGAAATTTCCAGCACGGAAAAGCATTCAAACCATCGACGCACGGTGCGATCGTTTGTGGTGGTGTCACAATATCATACAGACTACTGATATTGTGAGCTGTCTGACTTGCGTTGGTGCCGCGACGAAACTTGTATTAAAAAATAGCACGAATTTTCAATTTATCCATTTTATTTTGAAACAATGAACAGAAAAACAAATGAAATATGAACATCGTACCTGTTAGATGCATTTTATATCATTTTGAAATTCGAATTAGAACAGAATCGAAACTCAAAGTGGCCAGTAATAAAATCGGTCATTCATTACATAGGTAAGCGCCTAATATTATATATATCTATAATATTAGATATAATATCTCTTATTGTTCTAAACAGAAAATATTACACTTGTTAAAAGTGCAATATTTTCTTGTTCTATTGCATATAAATTGCACTTGCTGGAATTCAACAATAGGTGCAGTTGGCAGTAGCACAATTTATGTTGGCACAACAGTTCAAGTAGTACACCATTCTATAAGAAATTGAAGAACATTTGACATATTTGTTGCCAATGGCAACAACAGTTTTATCGGGTTAGTATGAGGTGGTCCGAAATCCAAGTGGCAAACTGCTATATTTTATCAAAAGCATTTCAAAATCACCGATTTTGATAAAATGACTAAAACCTTATCACTAGAGTTGCAACGAATATTCGGTTACTATTCGGTATTCGGCCTATTCGGCCCTTTTTCGATATTCGGCCGAATACCGAATACCTATAAGTTGTCTTGCAAGCAGGATATTTTATCATGAAAATAACTTTTTTATAATTTTAAGTGTTTATTTTTCTATTGGTAATAACATATCATCTACATATTGTTTGAAATTAGTAATCAAAATTTAAAAGCGGTAGATTGTGAAGCTTGTTTCTCTTCTCTTCATACGAACTTTCTGCTTCTGAAAAAGGCTCTCCGAGTAAACACTGCTTCCAGGTGGGGACAAATACTTTGCAGCAAGCTTAACTAAGCCTTGAGAAAATGTTGCTTTATTTTTTCCAACCAAAAATGTATTTTTATTCCTATGTAATTATTTTAGATTAAGGTAAATATCTAGGTCTGTTGCAATTTCGTTGTTTTTCGGCAATTACCTCTTCAAACCATTCCAAGAAGGATCTGTGAATGCTCTGACTAGGCTCATTATTGGTGCTTTTTCGTTTGGTATTAACAAGAGACGAGCTGGTACTTCGTCGCTGCTTGATTCACGGAATAAAAGCTCTAGTAATAGATGCTATTGGACTTTTTCTCAGTTTGCACTTTGTCAGAAAAGAAATTCATTTTAAATCGAGGGTCTAATAGAGTCGCCAGCAAATATTTTGTATGCTCATCAAGTTTTGAAAAACGTTGCTTTAATCCTTGTTGCATATTCACTATCATAAGCTTTAACTTGGGTGTAAGATGTGATGCACTGACTTTGTCACAGTAACACTTCATAGTTACAACATGTTGAATAGCTTCAGATCTATATCTACAAGAATACAACTTGTACTACAAGTACAAGAATATTCAGAACTAGTAATTTTTGTTACTTTTTCAAATGGTTTTAGTATTGTAGCTTAAGAAGTTTTTCTACAAACTACCACTGAACAGCAGCCGGATTCGAAATATTCGATGAATCGGTAAGGTAAAGGGAAATGGCGCGTTTTTGTTCTAGAAGTCTGTCCAGCATATAGTACGTAGAACTCCATCTAGTGCTGATGTCTTGGATAAGTTTGTGTTCAGGCAAACCCAATTCTTGCTGTATTTTTTAAAAGTTTAAAGCAACGCAATTGCGGCGGAATGAAGGGAGCGCGAGCCAATTAAAGGACAGTGTGATCTGTGCCTCTGCGCCTATACAAATTGGCGCGAAATATGGCCGAATATTCGGCTATTCGGCAGAGGACCCCACCAAATATTCGGTATTCGGCAGAAGGCCGAATATACTATTCGTTGCAACACTACTTATCACCAAATCTGTGAAGAACAGTATCAAAGTCATTACAACTCCTACAGGACGGAAGCCCCTCGTCACAATTCTATCATCATTCATCAAGGTTTTACCGTTCCTTGTTTGTCGTGATGTCTAGGATGACGTCATTATGGTAGAGGGTTAATTTCACTTGACAGCGATTATACAGATATTATACAGGCGCAAACATATGTGAGCTTTATTTAATTTATTTGTTGTTTCTGCTTCCTTATTTTTCTCAATACAATGAACTGACTCGGCTTTTCTTCTGTGGCTCAAATTCGTGAATTCAAATTTGGGACAATAGCACACCAAAATGACGGTGAATATGCCAGCTTCAAAACTGCATAAAAACTTTTTCCTTGACCTAACGTTATTTTTATGTTTTAGGTTGTTATACATAAAAATGCAGGGTGGCTCGATTCAGGTGTCCGGAAGTTTATATTTTGATTGCCTTGCTATAACTGTGGAACCAACTTTGGTAAAAACCCTTCAATCTTCTGGGATAAATGCGCTTGTTCCTAACAACACGTTATTAGGAACATTGTGGAAAGCAAATTTCCAATGACACCACCAGTGTGCAGCGATATGGTTTAGTCCTATATAAAAGTTTTAACTTTTACCCACATCAAAATCCTTTGAGTAGCATGCATCCTTGTCATCCTTTATTGCCAACTTACAGAGAGATACAATTTGGAGACTTTATTACGTAATATGTAACTAAACAAAGTTTTCTCGACTTTGTTACCTGGAACTATCAGCTATCAGCTATCAGTTAAAACCACAACAAACAAAGCCACATTATATGCCCGAGATTAGCGCATGCAAATATACGAGTAGATACCAAACGTGTCAACGAGGTGACAGTGCACTACTGACGTCTCTAAGTGGAACAGTTCTTCCCCGTGGGAATTGCCAGGGTCCCATTTTATTCTATCCGTTTCGTCCAATGACTTCTATAAAGAACTATCTAAATAGAAGTCATTGATTTCGAATTTATGACTAGTTGGTGTGTATTGCAGATGTCCATGGGCGACATTAACCACTGACCAACTGTCTGCTCGCTTGCCGCCTTCTTTACGCTTAAAAGAGTGAAACATAACATGGTGCCAGTAATTGGAATTTCCTAGGCTTTCTCGCACATATAGAATAGCGTTTGAACTTTGAAACTGTGATCTAATTGCGAATTATCCTAGTTTTTTAACCAGTCATTTAGAAACTACCGTAGTTGCCTCAATCTAAAAGTATACACATACGCCCTGAACAACCCCATTCACCCGAAGGTGTTCCTAATATCTGGTTTTATTAATTTAATATATAAATACAAAAATCACTAAATATACCGAGTGGATTCAATGACAATCTAAAAATAGTCTTAAGTTTAGAAACTGTTAATAAACCATCGTATTTTATGATTACAATAAATTAACCCTGAAAAGTTGCAGTAGGTAGAGGTTAGGCAAAATGCATACCATTTGGTCCCTTGCTTGCAATATTTCACGCATTGCGTGGGCAGCGACCTGCGTCTGGGTAAATCAGAAGTGGGCGTTGACATCGAGTAGGTACGGTTTTTTGCCAACGGAAGGCAATAACGATATTTAAATTTATTTTGTGGGCTAAGGCTGTGGCATGGTGAGTCGCACGCGCCAGCCGTCACTCCAGTAGGCTTCTAGCCGGCGCGCCGAACTAACGTGGCGCGCTTTCTAAGCGAAAGAGCCAAGTGCTCCCGAGTGTAGCTGCAGCGACCGAGAGCGACAACTCACTCACGGACATGGAAGTGGCGGGTCAATGGCGGCGGGAGTGGGCCGGAGCCGCCGAATACGGGAAGGTGAGTCCATCTACTGGACACCCTTTGCGAAAAGCTCGCGCATACCTGTTAAAAACTTAATATATTATTTATAATAGTAAAAACAAGTACAGAGATGCAAAACTGGAGCTGCTTGTTTATATTGTAACGTGATTCGGAGTAAACGTGGAACTAGATCAACAAGATACATATTTATAACACGTCTAGTTTTGACTAAGCTCTTAGTTTTTTGAATTGCGTTTTGCAGTAAACAAAGAAAATTAAAAGCTGAAGTAAATAAAAGGTTAATATTTAAACGTTTCCATGTAGGACATTCTTAATCTATGTAGATAAAGATACTTAGAGCTTTAAACCATGTTAAGTGACAAGAATTATTATGGCATTTCGATTTACAACCGGTCATTGCCAAAAGCATAAAGCCGGTGCTTCCATATACGGTGTTAAAACTCAGAACGACGCGACTGCCCCGAACTACATAATATACAATTTTGTAAGAAATGACACTTATGTATAAATACATTAAGGTTCAATGTTGTAGATGTAGATTCTTCGAACCCGTTTGGGTCAGTTACCACGTTTCTTCTTTGTTTTTTAATTTTTATCGAGGATAAACTAAAATTCAGGTCGGTCTGCAGCCAGCACATTGCGTCATTTATATGTGCTATAAATCTTTTATCTCTAAACAGGCTACATGTTCGACGTAGATATTTTTATTAGGTAAATAAATAATTCGATTATTAATTAGAAAAAAAAACAGTGGCAGTAAGATAATGTACTATAATGATTGAATTGATGATAGAGTACTCGTAATAACGCGGAAACGCACACTAATCTGATAAGATAAGGATTAATGAAGATAGTTTTGAGGAACAAAGCCCTCGGTTTAACACGGCTACTCGATTAGGTAGACATATAGGCAATTAATTGGAAACATAATTTCCATTCTGATCATTGTTTGAGTCTCCAATATTTTCACAATATCTACTTACTGCTTGTTTTAAAATTGTCACTACTCAATTTCTTTGATTATAAGCAAAACAAAATTATAAGCATTCATTGCATTCTTTTTTTATAACTAGACTAGCATTGCCCGCCACTTTATTCGCGTAGACTAGGGTAAATTATGTGGTTCTTTTAGTGTAGGTACTCCTACCCTGTCCCGTCCCACGCCATTCCACCAAATCCGTTCCCATTTCATCCCGACCATCAAATTCCATTGTCTCATACCTTCATCCACAAACCATCTAACTCGATTTAATTTCATCATATTTACTTCGATCTAACCCAATCCCATTGAATACAGTCTATAATGTGTTGAGAGTAACACTTCATTCCATATTTCATATTGCCCACGATAACTTTGCAATCATTTCCACGGGAACTTAAAACACTTTAGGATAAAAACTGTCTTATAAGTTGATCCAGTCGGGACAAATGGACTCTCACTGTACCTACTCAATTTCATAAAAATCCATCCATTCGTTTTTACGTGACGTCTGATATTTTACATTCGACGATAAGGATGTTTCCCGTGGGAACTTTATTAAGGGTCTGAATTCAGAGTAACCTAAATGATTATTCGGCACATAAGCTATAATTAGGTATGTTAAGTAAAACATTAAAATCCGTCCAGTGGCTTTTGCGTGAAGCGCGTTTCGACTACATAGATAAAAATTAAAAAAATATATTTGTAGATACTGTTTTTTTACTTAGATATATTTCATGTACATACACGGCTTTATTATATACATATATTTAGATATCAAATATTATGTATTTGGGTATGCAAACGCATTTATTTAGCTTTTTGATATGCATATAATACTTTTTAATTAGCCGCGCGTTTTAGGACAATCATATCAATATCAGCTCATAAAGTTTCACTGTAAAGCGCAGGGCTCTCTTATTCATGAAGGGCCTTAAAACACCGTACTGACTGACTCTTACGAGTACCTAACTACTTTTGTGGTTATTTGTGGCTTATGATAGCCGTCCTAGCAAACCAGGTGGTCGGGTAGTCGCCACTCACGTTATTGGCCTTTAACTGGTCAATACAAATTAATAATGGATACTAGGGATAAAATAATAAATAATGTCGTCTTTAGATGGTTATAAATTATAATCATCATAAGAGCGGTGATATTCTAGGGATGAACCTCGGCCATACCTACCACTGAATTTCTATTTGAGTACGAATTTTCAAATTACACTCGTGACGGAAAACATAGAGAGGAAATCCGTTTGCACAAAGATTAAAAAGATCTGGGGAATGTGTATCCTCATAATTATTAGTAATTAAATTAGGCCTTCCATAGGGAAGGGCCGTATCCTGCAGTGGGAGGTTATAGGTCGATATCGATCTTAAAAGTGACATAATTCTATGGGGTAAACTTATAGATTATAATATTCCTAAAAGCGTACATATAGCCGGTTAGTTGGGTAGTAGGGACTCCCGAAACGGGCAACAAATAGTCACGAGGCACAGCCACATAATATATAAATATATCATCCCGACTTGGTCTACCTAATAGAAATATCTGGATAATACTACATTAATATCCACCAAACTGCATCGGGAATGCATGGTGGATTATGATTTGAAACCCATTGATTACTAGGGGAGGCCTGTGCCCTGCAAATACGATGTTTTATCGATATCAATGTAAATAGTACCTAAATACCTATTTATTGTTTTACACGATATGTTTAATTAAATAGGTAATTATGTTTAACATATTTATTTAAATACTAGTTGTGCTTAATATAAGTTGTGACCAATTATCAAAAAACAACTTAAGATTAATTAACCTGGATTTGTAGAATTTTTTCGTGTATTTCATTTTGAAGAATGTTTTATCACATAGATAAGTAGTTCTGAAAGCGGAAAAAGCCACGAGCAAATTTATGCAACTAACTGATCAGACTGTATGAGTGGAACACTTATAAAATTCCAGCAAAGATGAGCTTTGATATTTTTCTTTAAAAATATCGTTGCAATGCAAATTATTCATTCAATTTCCATTTGAAGTTCTGGAGAGTGGGTTTCTAGGCCTTAGCGCTTGGGACTTTGTGGAACAGTCAGTGTGGCCCTCGGATCTGATTTACGAGTATACCATACATTCTTTATAACGATTATTTGAAGCATTATCGGAGTAAAGGAATATTATTTTCGGTATGGATTTATAGACTGATTAAGATATTACAATCTAAAAATTTAATTGTTTCAAGATTCTCTTTAAATAGAAACATACTCACATCTGATTTTAAACATTAAAGCAAGAAAACTAACTTATTTTTTGTAGATTTCTGTAACTTCTGAATATAGGTATGGGGAACTATATCTTATTGTGATTATCCAGATGATGTCGTATATCTTTAAATTTTAGTTACGATTACGTGATGGACGGATTAACACATTGCGTGATACGAAACAATCGGAACAGCAGACAATGGCGATCTAGTCTCGATTCCGCCGGTGCGGCGGCGGACGCTTGATTATCGAACGGTGAAAGTGACAGACGTGAGGAAGATGCCACTTTAGATGTTACCTTCTCATTTCTATTCGAAGTTGTTAGAAACTGTCGAAATGTTGTTTAGAAATTTGTATTTAATATTTGTTTATTAAATTTACCCAATCAGTAACGAGCAAAGCTATTAGAACAGTAGATCCTGATATTAATAGGAACTAAAGACAGACAGCCCTTTCATAACCAAGGTCCTATATATTGTTAAGATTCTTTACTGAGATCTTTAAGAGGAACTATTTGTACTCGAGTTAAGGCTTGTAGGTGCGAGTCACAAGAACTTAGCTGTCGTACGGTAATTGAGCATCATATTACATTAATTTCGTTAACTGTTCGTAATGAGGTACATAGTTAGTGTTACTTTTTCCATAGCAAAGTTTTTTTTTGCGTGAAATGCTGATCACAGCATAGTAAATATAGCAGTATCTCTTATTTTTGCAATCAGTCCTTTTAATGTCCACCGCTGGACATGGGCCTCCTCACGCACATTGACTTGTGCATGTGCAATAATTGTGTATACGGCCTTGTATCACCAAGCGGGTTGGCGAGTCCACACGTTTAGTGTTGGTGT
The DNA here is from genome assembly GCA_943735995.1 of Sesia bembeciformis. Classification (NCBI taxonomy): domain Eukaryota; kingdom Metazoa; phylum Arthropoda; class Insecta; order Lepidoptera; family Sesiidae; genus Sesia; species Sesia bembeciformis. The sequence continues at coordinate 11,014,941 of OX031028.1, forward strand.
AGTTACTCAGCGCTTGTGGTAGCGGCTTTGTTACTCCTTAGTCGCCTTTTACGACATCCATGGGAAGAGATGTGGTTGTATCCTATAGCCGGCCGACACATCACTCTAGTGAACTATTTTATCTAAAATATTTACCTACCTATCTATGTAAATCTTGTACTTACTTGTGGAGCATTATTGCACTCACCTCGCAGAGACAGGTTACGCAGCGATGCATTAATATTTGAGTTAACGGTGCAAAAAACAGCCAGTCACTTTTCTTACACTTTTCTACGTGTCATCGCTGATGTAGTCCTTTTAGAACGTCTTTACTTATTATCTACACTAATCTACAGCAAGGAGTATACACGTAATGAAATAATTGTTTAGATGAAATGTTTTTAATACTTGACAACCCACTTCAGGTTTTAGATTCAGTTTTTAATGTTGCTAGATTACACAAATCGATAGTCTATTTATATAGAGTAAGTAAGAAACAGTCGGTCGCGAAATTCTGCATCTAGAAAAACTTACCAAAGCGTTGTTCTCATAGAACTCAGCGGCTGTGCTAGATAACTTTTATAGAAAGCTCTCTAGGGCCTATAATGATCTACACGCGTTGTGCAAATTATTCAGCCTAAATTTTATCTCATAATTTGTCTAAAAAAGAGGTAAACCCGTTTTTAATAGGGGGTTCTTAAGGGCCAGTCATTCGCTAGCTAGTGCTGTAATAGGCATATCCATGCGTGTTCCTTTTAAAAATGCGTGGCAAACAGTGGACTCACAATATCAGTATGCGTTTTCCCACTGTTCAATAGACCGGCACGACACTCCATTTTCTACTCTTTTCTCAAACTGTTATCGGGCACTAGCTGTGAATCTAATGCACTACTTGTGCACTTTCAGACCTCCAAGTGTTCCTCATAAATCGTTGCCACAGTTATAGATGAGACTTCAAGACAAAGGTGAACAATATGGCATAAGACCCATAGCGGTATATCGACATTACGACAACGTAAAGCAACGAACAGGTGTTCTGTGTATAAAAAGCTCTAATCATGTAGGTATTTCAGATACATTTATGTTGCGTCTGAAATAGTTATTACGCTATGTTCTAGATACGAATATTTTACAAAAACTATTGTTAAATTTCTACATAGATAAAATACGTCTGCTTAGCTGTATTAAAATTAAAAATGAAAACCTGTTCCAACTTTTGATAGTATAGCGAGTGTTTTGAGACAATGTGCTTAATTTGAACGATCTTTCGGCTGAAAGCGAATAACTAATATGTAAAACCCTAATGTACTAGGAGAGGCCTGTGGGTCTCCACTGTGGGACGTTATAGACTGATACAAGGAGGTACAATATGTAAATTACGAGTTACACAAAACTGGAAATTAGGACTGAAATTACATAAAAAATTAAGAACTTAAAAATAATTACTATTGAGAACAGTTCTTAACGTCAATAAGTGACCCTCCATAGTTTCATTCAATCGGATTGGGAACAGTATATCATTGAAATGATAAAAATGATGTGCGGATGAAGCCATCAATTAAAATGTAAAGCATATGTGTAGGTTCAAGTCTTCTTAACATTAACCATTTGCATAGTAGGCGTGATGATTTAATACGAATGGTCTATACATAGGTCTGAAGTACGAAATATTTAAATTATTTTTCGGACCCTTAACTTTTGCGATCATATAAAAATCATATAAGATTAACCAAAAAAGGTTTTCACTTTTCTTTCCTTGTTCACATCGGGGTGGCGTAAATTTTTTTTTGTAATTTTATTGAATTTTGGTTCATAGAGATTAAATTTTACTGACAATGTTATTTAAGAGGCGATGTGGAGTCATCCTCCGTTAAGATTATCTTAAGAATCCACTATTTCATTCATAAAAACAGAGTTATTCTGTCTTTTTTATGCAAGACAGTCTGAACTCTGAATAGTCTCTGAAGCCATAGGGCTTCACCCGCGTAGAATTTATTATAAATATTTCATAGGACAGTTTCCTGTTGACTGAAATAGCGAAATGTAGTGGTTGGAGAGTAACAGGTGTGGTAAAGACTAACGAACAAAATTCCTTCTAAAAACTTCGAATTCTATTACACGTCGTCTATGCAAATATCTGAAAATTAATAAAAGTAAGTCTACGATTTTATTAATGCATTAAAATATAAGTAGTTATTTTTTTTTAAAATAAAACGTCCTAAAAACGTAGTTCCCTTCAGCTACCTTGTATATTTTCTAAGAGAATCATTTTGACAAAAGACTTCGTGTGGCCGATCGAATAAATAATTCATCCGTCAGTGTAGGTATACATTATTATAACAGTCAAATAAAAACAAAAGCTGTTAGTAACGATTTGCAATTTAAATTACAGTGGACCTATAGATAAATGTAGGCATGTACCTATATTGAACAAAAAATACTAATGTATTTTTTTTTTATCATAACCGATGTCAATTCCAGATAGAGATTGGCACGAACGCCTTCTGTAGGGAGGGCCATTGCCGTTGAACGCTGAAGGCCACTAGTTGTAGGTATTAGATACGTAGTTATTCGATTAAAAATGAACAAAAATAATCGGCAGTGTTCCTAGATGAAGTCATCGTACCCTGTAGCTACGATAGATCACCTAACAGTTTTAATGATATTATAGACGCATAAAATTGATTAATTTTATAAAACAAGTTCCGTAAGTGTTGCGATAGAGATGAAGAAATACTGTATTATATAAATGTTGAGTTCCATCTTTTTCTCCGTTTTTTAATGATAATCATTAAATTATCTTTTATCGTTGTCACAATATTCGACAAAATCTATGTCCCAAAAACATGTGATCCTGTTCCTGTGAAAACCGGTACAACACGACCTAAATCACTTTTCGTTATTTAAGTGCATCATACTCAAAAAAGAAATAGGATTTTTTCTGTCTAATTGCGATACGAGCTATAGATTCTGAGATACAGTTTGTGCCAAATGATACAACTGCTCGAAATACCCGCTTATTATTTAATATCACTAAAGAAATTATCATTATATAATATCGTGCTTTTTGATATATTTGTTGTAGAATGTCACCCTGTTTTCAAATATACGCAGAGCACATTAAAATTAATAATGAAATATTCAAAATAATGAACATAGAATATTTTATACTATGGAGGTTCGTAAATGCATAGCAGTAACATTTGTCACGAGCGAGTTTTCTTTCGTGAAAAATAATATATATATATGTAAAGTAATATTAATATACACAGGTTCGTGTATCCGTGCACATTAATAGAAATGATAACTTTTGCCAAACATTATTTACAATATAGAGAGTAGTTTCAAAATATCTTTATAATAGAACAATGATATATTAATGGAACAAACTATGACGTATTTTTCGTAAAAACGTCGAGTTTTGCTTCCTCGAATTTCTCAAGCCTTCAAACCGCTCTCCTGAAAAGTTGCATTTTCTATATGTACCGGTTTTCATAGGACACACAGATTTAATCGTAGTACGAATAAAAATAATATAATATTACAAAACGCGTTGATGTCTTTTGTTTGTTCTTATGAAAATGCTCGTTTTTATTTCGTCTTTTGTAAACATCAATAAAAGTGTATTTGTGAAGTAGGTGCCATTCATGTATAGTTGTCAATGTTATCGACATTGACAAAACACCAGATTTGAATTTTAATCAAAATACCAAGCTGTTAGTTACTTGTTGAACCCAGTCATACACCGATACAAAAACAGTCTATTGACAACGTACTTCGTATTTATTAAAATTTCATGAACATCTTCATTTCGTATGCGTTCCTACGGCTTATAATGGTCTTTCAACAACCTAAGACCGCGAGTTCCACGACCTTATAATAATAATAATAACGATGAACAATGTGATTACTCATTAGTGATAATGTGATGGTAGGTATACAATATACGTACCTCCTGATGTACGTATGTATAGTTATTGGTTAACGAGCGTTGTTAGATTCGGAGCGGTTGTTGTTTCGAGTTCGACGCATTTGTTCAGGTTCGTGTGCAAGCTGCCGGAAATCCTGCGCAAAGGCCGTCGCGAGGCTGCGCGAGCCATATTCGCTGTGCCGTATTATTTGTGCAGCGAACTCGTCATTATCTTCTGCCGAACGTCGCTTAATGCGAGGATTACTATTTGTCAACAAACACATACATTATACATTTTCTGCTACTAACGCTGACGCCCTCGTCAAGTGTGCAAACATAGTAAGTATATAGAGTAAGGTCCAATATAGAGATAACGCTAAATACTTTTTGTTTTAAAATTTAGCTGTTATCAATTATAAATACTGTAGTTAAATACGAATATAGATTGGTAGATAATATTTTTGCCATATAGATTTATCTAATATTAGCGACCCTCCCTCGCTTTGCTTCGGTTGTTTTTTTTTTTAGTTTTTTTTGTTTATATTTCAAAATAAAATATAGCTTATATTAGACACGGATAATGTAGCTTCCTATTTGTGAAAGAGTTTTTGAAATCGGTTCAGTAGGTCCAGAGATTACCCCCAACATACCCACAAACAAACACACAATTTTACCTCGTTATTATATTAGTATAGATAAATCAATCCTAAATTTCAAATTAGAAACGTTTGTTGTGTAACATTGTGTAAATAGGCAGATCGAACCGTCTGAAGATGGTGATTCAGTTTAACAGTAACAATTAGATCGTCATCGTTATTAATGGGTAACCGAAGTTCAAGGGGATTCTCAAAGTTTCTTTAAGGGTGACGGAGCGAGATGATTCATATTAGATTGATCGGATTTTCCTGCGGTTTCTTGTGAAACACATCTGTATGGCGCGGCCGCCCCCACGTCCTGCGCCGGAGTCGTCGACCCAGCCGCCCCGCGTTCTCCGCACCCCGCGTCCACTTCCCGCACCAGTTCACAATACATTGACCATTTCCATTTCATACCTTCTAATAAACACTAAAAACATAACAAACTAAAAACAAACTCACCGTTATATGTTCGACAAGCTCGAAGCATACCTACTTGATTACACGTCAAACTTGTTACGTTACTGAACCGTAATACGGTCTATATTGGCTTGAACGTTTTGTCACATTGAGCTGTTGCCCCGTGTACATATATATGTACGTGTTACCGCACATTGTTTTCTCTCGCAGATCAGTGGGTTGCGACCTTACTTTTGGTTTTGGTTGGCGTTCGATCATAAGGATGACGTCACGATATCCTCTAAGATAATTCACCTTGATCCACTATTATTAAAAAATATGTTCTACTAGCGTTAATTTTACATTAACACTACGTTTCAAATGCGAGTTATTTAGACTTGTGTCATAATTGAATTTATATCAATGCAATAAATTAATATAGTTAATAGGTATTATACCTATTATGTATTGACTGTGTTATGCATAACGATAACGATAGGTAGAAAGAAGTTGAAAGGGTTGATCTCGCCGCATCATTCGCGAGGAATTATCTTAAGCAAGAAAAGACAGATGTAAACGTTCTTAGATTTTATTTACTCATGGTGGAAAACCTGCATATTTTTAGAGGCTATACCGTTAACAACACTAGGACGGACATCCTTAACAGAAACGAAGCTCTTTTTCCTATTCATTAATGCGGGGATTTACATAGGAATACTATGTAATTACAATGGTTTTAGTTATAATATGTATTGAGTCATACCTACTGTATAATCTATACTAGGGCTACTACAATACGAGTGCAGAACCCATGCTAAAAAAATTATCTGCACCAAAAATCACCTACCAGTATCAATGAGGAAACATTAATTAACCTGGCAGTTTTATTCCACCAGTTTCCATCTTTGGAAAGCTGTTCTCTGACTATTAGTCGGTCAATTCTAATAAATGATTGTTTCCTGTTAATTTTCTGAATATCTGTCAAAATAAAAATCAAACTTGCTTTAAAAAATTAGCTCTTTCATGATTTACAGCGCCTAAATCTTGTTTGTCGAAAATTTTATGTTTTACCGTAGGAGCATTGTAAATATTGAAATGTATTTGACACCCACTCACAGCCGCAAAAGTGAGTTGTTCATTGGAAAGATCGCAATCGCAACGAGCCGCAATTTCATTTCGCCCCCGCTTTGGCGATCACGTCACTCGTAACGAATAAATACTTGCTTGTTGTTGGAGACGAAGGTCGCAGTAAGCTTGCATGTCAACATTTGTTGTGATTGATTTAATTATTTAACAGAAACAGACCTATAGATATATTTTTCAAATCCTTTCAAAATTTAATTAGCAGCAAGTTTCCGTTGGTTTCAATATCAAACTAACGAGTTTCAAAGTCCAGTAAAATTTAAAATTAGAGCTAATATGGTGGTCGCCTAAACACTGTAGTCACGATGACTGAGCAAGAAATTCTCAAGAAAGCGGCACAACCTGCATTTTAACTGCATGTTACGCTATACAGATGTACAACACTCTACAGAACAGTTATAATAACAGTTGAGGTCATCATAAGCTTTGTCATGAATATTTCATACGCAATTTTACAACTAGTTGAGCAAAACAACAAAGACAGTAAAAATTATATTGTATAGGCCAACGTAACGTAAACATAGAATTTAAAATTGCAGAAATTTTTGGTTTTGGAACAATTTTTAATTATAATTACCTTAGTTTGTAGGTATCTTTATAGGTAGTCGATCATAACGTACCTATTGGAAATCAAATAAAGTGCTTTGATTAGTTTTTCATGAAGACAAGAAAATGTAGTCGTTAAAATTTGATTTCCAGGTGACCGAGGGCGGAGTCACGCGGCGCGTCGCACGAGCGATGGAAGTAGTCCACGCAAGTGGGCCGGGAGCGCGCATGCGAGTCATGCGCGCCGCGTACCACTCCTCAGCTGGACCAGGCATACCGGCGTCTTCCTACATGCTACATTCCTCTCGAAGGGTATTTCCACTTGTTATTTGACATTTAATACAATCATGTAATAATCTATATATGTATATATATATATATATATCTCATAATTTTTTTATTAGTATTGAGATGTTGACTAAAGGAATATTTCTTTTTAGGTCATATCTTCCGGCTCAAACTTTTTAGAATCACCGTCGTTCCCTTCAAAACCTTTTGAGATATCATCGATTCCCTTAGCATCCTTGCCTGACAACAATAACGTGGAGACAGAAAACTATAAAGTAACTGAACCTGATGACTTTGAAATCTCAGAACCTTCAAAATGGAAAGCTTCTTCCGACAGGAGTTCAATACGGATGCCAAGTGAAGAGTCATCTTCAGCAGATAATGCTAGCATTATAGATCTCGACTCGAGAACACATAGAGGCACATTTAGAAAGTACTCATATGATTCAGAATGCAGTGACGCTCAACCAAATAAAAGGAGCAGTGCTCGTACTTCTCCACTACTGGATGCTCCTTCGTCATTGAGCACCCTGAAATATAAATCTCTCCTGAATGGCGGCAGCGACTGGAACAGTAGACGGAAAAGTTATAGCTTTGAAGATACCTCTCCTCTGAATGAAACTGTTTTGCATAGTAATGACACATTAGCTATGGAATCTTCGACAGATAGTGGCATTTGTAAATCTACTGAAATTGTCAACGATCATATCGACGAAACGAATGTGAAATACTACGACAAAAAAACAAAGAAGTTCGACACTCAAGATACATTTGAATATTGGCTTTCTAAAAATAGACCTACTAGTTATTATAAAGGAATTCCATCCAAATCTTACAGAGAACATAATATTGTTATAGAAGATGAAGCTGAGAATAGCATTGCACTGCAGTCAAGAGGAAAAGTGTCCATTACCTTACCAATCACCATTGAAAAAGATGACGAGTATCAATACAAAAAATCTCACATAAGTGACGACGGTGATCGAAGAGTTAAAAGGGTAGAGTTTTGTAAAACTGAACTACACTTTGCCGCTGAATCCGGAAAAGTCAATATAATTGCAACAGATGAGAAACCTCCACCTACAAATGATTTTAGGAAAAGGCGAAGCGCTTTTGTTCCTATTCATAGTAAGTTTGAGAAACCAATAACATTATTTGGTGAAAAAATTGTAGATTTTCCAGAAATTAACAAAGATGTTGACATTTCGAGTGTGCACGGTGGAGTTGAAACCGATGAGAATACAGCAGCTACAAAAAGTATTCTCAAAAACAAAATTCCGAAACCTAAACCATATCTCTTGGGAGAGAACATGGTCTTTGGGAATTCAGATGATAAATTAAACAGTGATTCTCCTGTTTTAACAGCGGTTTCGTTGATAAATAAACAACTGCAATCTGGAAGAAGATATAGTAATGAAACAACGTCAAGTTTTGCTAGCGATACAGATACGAGCATCTATAAAGATAACATTCAGAGGACACCAAGTAAAGGTAACCTTTCATTACTCAATAGTAAAACAACGTAAAATTTGTATAAAAAATGTACTTATTTTGGATTGACATCTATAATATTTTTTTAATTTGGATTTAGCATGACTAAAAACAAATACAATTGTGTATTTATTTTGTGTATTTAGTATTAACAATATTTATTTACACAGTACGAGTTAATTGAGGTAGACTAATTATGTTTTTATTTTTTCAGGTCCAATTATAAATGATAACTTAAAAAGTAATAAATTTGAACAACTCAAGAAGCCGTCATTAATTAGCGAGGTCAATAATACCAATGTTACGAATTCAGTTCAACATAAACTTAAAATTTTACGAATGTCTCCCATACAAACCAGATCCAAAACACGACAGCTTCGTGATAGCGACTTGATGTATTTTGGTATCTGTGATGGCAAGGAGAAAATTAAGGATGATAAACCACTATATCTCGATAATAAAATACCATCTGAAAAGGGCAGTATAGATGATTTATTTCATTCTGTCCGTCTAATTCAACAAGTATCAAACAGTGTTTGTAACAGTGAAGCTGAATCTGACGATGCGCCAGATTACCAAAACATTCCATTGAAAACTAACTTTGCTCCCGTGCCTACACCTAGGTCACGCACAAAGTATGATGATAGACCAAAAGGCACTGAAGTGAGAATTTTAAAACCTATTATAGAACAGGATACCGAAGTAGTAAAGGGAAATATTGTACAAGATTCGAGACGTTCTAGGTCGCGAAGATATGAAGAAGTATTTACGTTTACAAACCGAAGTCGCTCTGAGCCGCCCACCTCTAACAGATATAAGTTATTAGAAAAATCACAACGACATAATCATCATACAGCAAACGTTGAAAAAAAGACATCATCACCGAGGTACGTTTGATTTTTTTACACGTTATGAATTAGAATTTGACTTCCGTTTATTGATAATCATGTTCAATGCTTATATTAACTAATGCTGCGTTCAATGCTGCTTATATATTTTAGGTCTGAAACGCATCGTTCAATGGAGGAAAATGAGGAAAATTCGAACACTTTAAACAGACATCATCAAGATAAAAATAAAGAGGAAGAACCTCTATATGAAAATTTTAATTTAAGTAATAACAGTGAACAAAAGCGACAAACGTCGCAAGCTACAGCAGAATGCAATGAAGGGAGTCTAAAAAAGTCTTGTAATAAGCCAAAATGCGAAGATAGAGTTCAAACAACAGTAAAAAGACACAACACTGAAAAGATAAAAGATAGATTACAAAATAAACACTCTCTTAAGAAAAATCATGAGGCGAAACGAACGAACAGACTTATTGTGCCGCAACATTCTGGCGAAGATCAAAGAAAAAAGGATAGTTCTGAGAGAATAACCTCAACTGTCGAAAAGAAATCTGTAGACTCTAAAGAATTCTGTGATAAAAACACTCTTCGTAGTCGTTCATCACAAAGATATCCTACTAATAATTCTGCAATAAAAGCAACGGCTGAAGAGATACACAGACCTCAAAAAGAACCCGCAGCAGCGAAAAGAGTTGTAGGAAATGAAGTCAAAAAACGATATCGAAATTTGTCTAAAGATAAAACAAATACGAAAAAAGAAGAAAAGGGGTCATCAAAAACACTCAAGTACGATTCAAATTCCTTAGACCGTCACTATAATTCAACGCGCTCAAAATCCAAAGAACGAAACAGCACAGTTTCAAGCGCAAATTCAGAAAACCATAAAACCTCGAATCGAAGTGAATATGTTATAAATTATGATGACAAAAATGGAATCGTATCTTCAATATGTAAAGTGAAACCTGGGCACAATATTTCTACACCTAAAAGAAAGAAGAGTTCGCATGAAAAAGTTAAAGAGAGTTCTAAAGAACACAAAGTAAAAAATAAAACATCAGAGAAAACTGCTTTGCGTAAGTAAGTCGTGTGCATGCTCTAACGAATATTTTAATCAAAAACATTAAATGTTCTTACGTATCTTCTTAAAAATGAACGTCTTTCAGTGCAGCCTCAAGGTCGACAATGGAAACCAAACGGACTAAATAATGGCTATAAGAAATGGAAGACAACAGTGCATGTACAACGAACTTGCCAGTTATTGTAATCCTTATTACTAGTCTAAGTTGAAACAACTAAGAAATATTTCGTTAAGTTATATAACTATCCTTATTTATTTGAATCCTATTTGAGCTGCTGTGATGTATGTAGCTATTAATTAAATGAATAGATTAAGTTAGAAATGATCTCACACCTCATTAATTATTTAAAATGCCATTAAATTAATATCTAGCAGTTCAGTCATTGCCGGGAAATAACAAATTAATAACAAAAATTAATAAACACAAAATCCAAATTTATTTATTTGTTTCATTATTGACATTATTTCACAACTAACATCACGTTCCACTATACAGTTTCAAGAGGATCCTTATCCAATTTACTAACTAAAACTTGAACTTGATTATCGAGTTTATTTTGAAGATTAGATGAAAATATATTCAGATATCCCCTTTCTGAATCCGAATGATTAGTGAGGATGACGGATATCCCCTTTTGGGCAGCATCCAGTACGTCATGGTGAAGCATTTCACCTGAAATACAATTTTAACACAATAATCGTCAAAGTTTACACTATTAAATACTTGCTCTATTATTAGTATAATGTAAGCTCGTTGATTCTAATTTCTATATATTTCAATTACTATTAAGTACAGGTTTAAATCCTCGGCTCAAACCACTAGTACGGATTTAAAAAAAATATCACTAAATTGGCCGTAAAGGAAAAAAACATCGTGAGGAAACTCACATGTTCCAGAATTAAAACAAAAGTCTAGAGCATGTGTGTCCCCCCCATCCATCAAGCCGCACTGTGGCCGCCTGATGAATTTTGGCCCGAAAATCTCCGTAGCGTTTCACTAGGGCATGCCTGTACCCACTATGTGGGACGTTTAATAAAAGGCTAACATCACAATAAAATTACGAAGGGCGAAAAAAATGAGACCTGACCTCAATGGTTGTGTATGTAAATAATTTCACTATTATTTCTAATAAGTTGCATTTGATTTAACACGTTAATGCCATGAATCCGTGTTTAAATCATAGACTTAATTTTTATTAATCGCAAAGTTGGCAAAATTTCAACCTTCTTGGTTGAAACCTTCTTCTTCAAGCGAGTGGCACATATGTTTGCAACTAATAAGAGGATGGGAATCTCATCTTCCGAAATAGTTAAGTTTTAGGTAGGTGTTATCACACACATTATGACAAATCACAAACATTATGACTGATAATTAGAGGTCAGAATTAGGTAGTGTGATTTATGTACTTGCAACGAAATCTCGATATTAACATAGACATTTCTGGGATTTTCGGAATAACAATCCCGGGAACCGTAATTTATTGCCAATAGTGTATTCATTTACTATCTTAAGGTACCGTGATGGTTTTTAGGGTTGCATCGATAAGATAAATAAAACAAAATCATTCAATAGTCTTAATATATTAATGATTTACACACGTTAACATTCAGTTTCTGTTTTTATATTTACAAACATTAACCTACAATTCTATATAATCTAAATATCGGATTTTTTAATACGCTTTAAACTGAAATCCCGGGATTTGAGGAATATCCATATTCTTCTTTTGCTCTATGACATCATTGCAAGTACATAAATCACCCTACCTAATTCCGACCTCTGCATAATTCGGACTGTCTTATAGTCTAAGTTTATGATAGAATTTTATTAATCTTATACAGATTAATAAAATTAATCTTATTATTAATTTCATCTTATAACAGGGTTAAATAAAATATGCCTGTATCCTCTTAACACTGCATGTTTAATCTCTATCATTAAACATAACAACTTTTGTCCTGGAACTTTTTTTAAACTTGATACCTATATTCCCCAAAAAATATATTCTTTAAAATCAAGTCTCTGACTTGATTACTTTGTACTATACTCTAAAATTTAGAGTAAATGATAGGTCAAACTAAAAGTTGTTAGAACTGGCTACTGTACAATACGATAGAAAAAAAACAAATTCTAATTTTGAAAATGGAACTGCATGTCAAACATCATTAAATTTTTAAAGCTGTCATTTGTATTGAATTTGTGGCGGCAATTTGTAAATTACGTGTTGGTGGAAATATGAATTTAACATTTTCGTTCATTATTTTTTTATGACTTTCGTTGCGGTCTAAACCAGAAACAAAGTATGAAAGTCTTAAGTTAGCATTTAGCGATGAAGCCCCATCCAGTGTCACTATTTATAACTGGTTCAGTGAATTTAAACGTGGTCGTACCCACCTCAGTGACGATGCTAGTGAAGGTCGTCCTGCGACGGCGATGACGGAGGAAAATATCAAAACTGTGTGGCTCATGATTGAAACAGACAAATGAACGACATGTCAACAGATACGGGCACTATTAGTTATTGGTACGAGTCAAGTTCAAACTATTTTATACGATTACCTACTGGTAAGGAAGCATTGTGCTAGACGATTCCTCAAAATTTGAACGAAGCTCAAAAACTGCCCTGTCAACTGGTGTCTCCAAATGCTTGAAAAATTCGACAATAGTCAATCAAATGCTGTTATTGATATAGTAACAGGTGATGAAATCTGAATAGACAGCTATGGGTCTGAAATTAAGAGACAATCTGCACAGTTGCCGGCGAAAGTGTCGAAAGGACGGAGTACTGAAAAGAAGACGATTGCCTCCTTCTTTGGCAGATCGGGCCACTTTGCTACTATTACTATAACTTTAGAAAATAAAAGAACAATAACTGCAGACTGGTATGTTACCGCACTTCTGTTTTGGACAAATCCTCCGTCACGAGAATGCCCCAGCTCATGCCGCCAGACAAACGAAGCATTTGAGTACTGTAAAGGTAGATTATGGGTCATCCGCCCGACAGTCCCGACCTTGTCCCTTGTGATTTTTATTTATTCTCTAAAATTAAAGATAAACTCAGAAAAATACGTTTTATGAATGCAGAAGAGGCAGCAATGGCCTTCCAAACGGCTTTTGAAGAGGTGCCTAAAGGAGGGGCTGAATGCTTCTTTACACAATGGTTCACTCGCATAAAAAAGTATATCGATTGTCGCGAAGAATCCTTCGAGTAGCAAAAAACAACTTTTATCTTTATATCTGATTAAATTTTTGAGATTCTAAAAACTGTCAGTGAACTCCCGTATCTCACGATACGCTACTGTGAACAGCAACGCCGCACACCCCATTCATAAACAGCTGCTAATGATACCGCTGTCATTAGATACCCACATCAATGTAAACCCGTACGGAGTGTATCTAAGCGGTGTTAGTGAGTGATGGGAGTGTGTGAGAAAAATTGCTGAATTTTAAAGTCGTAGAGCTAATGTTAGTTTTCACGAAAGAAAACTAAATTAAGAGGATGCAAATATTTTTTATTTAACTGTAGATATCTGCGACCTGCTGTTTGTCATCTTGAAAGTACTATAAAACCACAGATTAAATAAGTGTAATCCTAAGTTAAAGTATATAGTCAAACAAAATCTCCGCGCAATCCCCGCTTTGCCTCCCGTCGCACCCTTGCAACGGCACAGGTGAGGACTCACTTATCTTGTTTGTCTATAGACAATTGGATACCTGTTAAGTAGAGATCAGCTACAACTCCTTTTAAAACGGAAGCTCCGGAGCCAGCACATAGCGCCACAGTTTCCACATGGGCACTCCTAACTTTACCCTTGGCGATTGCAAAACGAACATGTTTTAAGCCCGTATGTTGTTTCACTTTATCAATGGCCTCAGATAAGGATATGCTTGTTTGAAGACGTAAAAACCTGTTAATAATTAAACATATTTTAATAAAATACCAGCCTTGTGCGGTTTGGTGTAGACAAATAAGTGGCCTATTGATGAGGGCTCCAAAAACACATCAATTTCTTTCTTCGAACTTTATGACCTTTGTTATTCAATAATTGTTCTTCTTTGTTTTAGTGTTGTTTATTTGTATCGTATTGGGTCAAACCGCGCTTTATTATCCAATCGAACGTTCGCACGATTGCAAACTTTTTTACGTTCGTAAACGAGTTATTACATTGACTTTAGCGTTCATAATTTTTGCTCCATTTGAGACGATAGATTTGTTCTACAACGTTAAATTTGCAGTTGGCACCACTCAAGATATCAACATCAATCTATTGAATATGTAGATAATGAGCTGTAAAGGATTTTGTGTTTATTCAAACACTCGATTGGTTTAAAGAATTAAAAATAAACAATGACAATAATTTAATACTGGCACCTATAGACTAGTACCTATTTAAAGCATAGATCAAGCGAGCGCTCGCACAATTACAAACTGTTCATTGCTTGTAAAGGAGTTATTACGGTGAGTTTAGAGTTCATCTTTGTTACTCTAACTGAATGGTTTATTATACACCGTTATATTTGCGGTTGAGGCCATCTAACTACATATTAAATAAGTTGATAATGAGCTGCAAAGAAGTTTGTATTTGTGAGAACGCTCGATTGGGCAATATTTAATTTTACTCAGCTTTACTTGTAATAAAATATACTATATGATGGCAAAGTCGGCTATACGACCAATCGATAATACTGAGTAAATTTTAACCAACTAAGTAAATGGTTCCGGGGTCCATTCCTGGTAGGACAAACATTTCTTGTAAACTAAAGGGACATATGGATAAACCATAAGTGCACCATTCAAAAGTATTGCCATAAAAAATGTGTGAAATACATAAGGTTGTCATTTGTCATTTTGTCGTTAATCACAAGGTTTCTGATCGCAATCCACCAAGCGGGCCTAATGTGGATTGGAAAATATAATAAATGACTTAGATTTTTTTTCTCGCAAGCTAGTAAAAGCCTAGAGGTATCTACTAATCAATATTTTATTGATAGTAAAATGAACCTTATTGTTGCGATGTTACGGTCGAAAGTTTAAATAATGTATAGTATATACATGTATAGCATATAGTATTTAAATAATGTATAGTATATACATTATTTAAACTTTCGACCGTAACATCGCAACAATAAATAATGATAAATAAATAAATAATTACAGTTTAAATGATGTATATGCTATGCTATACACGTGAATTGCTGTGCTCACATTTTTTTATTAGATACAGTGAAGTGAGTATTATTTACTCAAAGTGAGCACCTATTGAGTCTGACGTCATCTACGTTCCTTTAGATTGAGATGATGAATGAAAGATGTAACATTTTTTTTCACCGTCTACCCGATTTCAGGATACTACATATTTGGAATAAGCGTTTTATGAATAAAGGAGATCTATTTATATTAATTTCAATAAGAACTACTGCTAAACCGAAAGAGAACTAGCTAATGAAAATTTTACCTGCCGGCACCTACAGTTGGGTCTGCTCCTGGCGTGATGGGAACTGACTCCGTGATATCAAAAGCGGAGGCCAGCCAGTCGTTGACGCCACCTCTCACGCTATCCCAGCTTGTGTGAGGAGAGTACAAGGATATACGATTTTCTAGCAACAGAGTTACGATTTTTTCCTTCCACGCACTGTAAAGAAAAAAAGTAATATTTATTTACAAACTGCGTCAACTGCTGTTGGACTTTTTGGAGGCAACTCGAGGAGTGAAGTAGAGGTGATGATAAATTATAATAAAAATTGTATTGTGGCTTTTGTGATTTAATAGTGATAGTTTATTAAACTTCAGTGTTTCTTGTGCGTAATGTTTGTGATCATGAAATAAAAGCATAAGACTGCGTTTTCATGAGCTTTCAAGGAGTCCAACGCTTCTGCCCTCTGTAAACCCATGATCGCTTTACTGAGCAACTCCTAACTTACTTCGACGGGACTGGGCATTGAAGAGATTCGTTTTTGTTTTGGCTTTAAAATTGTTAATTACGAAGAAGCCTCGACACTGCCAGTGTGTTAATTGCGCTATTGCCATTTAAGAAAAAGAAAACTATACTGTTATATTCTTGTCTGTTAGCTCAGACTACTGCAGTGACAAATAGACATTCTATATAAACATAGCTCACAGAATCAGCAGGCACGTACACAAGCAAGCCGTGACACATCTTGACATATATCGCTGACCTTATAATTCAAGTTCAGATAAATAAACGTTCTACGACTTTTCGGTCTTATATTTAGATCGACGCCCCCTGACGCGAGCGACGTATCCATCTACACGCAATTTATTCGTCAGTCGAGTAGTTGTACTTGCATAAGTAGCTTGTAATTAACCAATTTGCTGGAAGAATGTCTATTCTTGCTGGCACGGAATTCATTGTTTAAAGAGAACACAAATTGTTACTTTTGTCTTGTGTGTGTGTTTTTATTCGGTTGATTGTAGTTCTTCTCTTGGAAACAGTTTGAATAAAGTTTTCTTAAGCTTTGCATGTGACTTGACGATTTGTTATTACACCCATAGCTCAAGATGTCTTTTAGCGCCCCCCCAATTGAGTTTTTTCGGTATCCGCGCCTGGCTGAAGCATTTGATGTCGTCAAAATTACGGCCAGCTTTGGACTTTTTTAGAATAGTAGCAGACGGGTATGCCGCCCCTCAGATAGGCAGGTAAGTGATCACCGCCGCCCATGGACGCCTGTAATACCAGGGGGGAAGCGGGTGCTTGCAAAATCCTATTCAAGTATATACATAACATCTAAACTAGTTGATACCTTTGCACGATCGACTTCAAAGGTGCAAATATTGGAGGATGGTATGAGATGATCATTTCACAGCCATGACTGTTCGCCTCTAGTGCTACTTCCTCGGTCAAATCATTAGTCAGAAGTATCTTTGTTATGTTCCTGAAAGATTAAACATAAAATAAATTTTACTAAAAGAATATGAAATAAAGCCTCCATAATAGTAGATGAAGCATTTTGATGCTACATCTAATATTATTAGATTGCTGCTCACTAAAAATCTGTTTTAAACCTACACATTTTCAAAATAAATTTTGAATGTACCGCTTGAACAAATATTGCTTCATTGCAGTTATTATAATACTAGTTAAAATACTTGCAAAAATTATATATTATGTAAGTGTGCGGGATGACCCCGAGGATGTGTATCAGAAGAAGGTTCAGGATCTGCGTGTCTATAGCGGTGTGAAATGATGAACAGTTTTTCCAGCACAATAATATTGTGCTTCACATTTGAACACATTAACACAAAAGTCTATTTTAATAGCAAGTACGTAAACATACGCGGAGTGTTATATAGGAGACGACTGCCGTCGCTTTACATTCAACGTTGTCACTAGGGTTCGAATGGCCAAAACTGCGACGTTGGCAATTCGCCGCCGAACTATCAGAAGTCATTTTCATGCTATAAATCTGTAAATTCTTTGTTTTTGGAGATATATGCCTTTTCTTTGTACAGACCTTTGTATGTGTAAGCATTTAAATAAAGTACAATTTCATGGTTATAAATATATTTTATTAGGTAGTAAGAAAAAAAATTTCAAACAAAGATTATAGTTATTAATGAAAATATAAATTTTAATACTATTATAGTAAAATATTATATTCTTATTATAACACTTACTATAATAACATATTTAATTACATAATAACTAACAGGATTACATTTCAATAAGTAACAGTTTCAACAGCTAAAATTACATAATGATAATTATAAGAAAACTCATTGGTTTTCTTAACTAATGTGTTTTCATTATACGAGAAATGTATTCTAGATGAATGAGTTGAATCAGTTATTATAATCAGTTGTATTCCAAAGCTTTATCTGGAAGGTCTATAGATATTGTAGCACCACTCATTTCAGGGGCTCCTACCGCCCCGCGGCCTCAGCGCACCCGCCGCACTCCGCGTCGGCTTTTCAATTAAATTACTAATAGCGCCAGTCGACATTCGAAAACAGTCTATTAACGTGATAATATGCTCGTTGTGCTCGCGTGCGACTGTCCACATAGATTTTGTCCGTTATGTGTCCTTTGTTGTTTCTGTAAACCAATCTTTGTGACATTAAACGAGTATCTCGTGGAACCTGTTCGTTCCTTTCATTTATAATATGTTTTCATTTCATTAAGTTTAATGTTAGTAATTTCCACACTTGACTCTGGTGTGTAGCACGTCCATTTAGCTTAGATGAATAGTAAGATGGAAATAACACATATTTCTTTTCTATTACACAATTCCTCACGTTCTCATATTGTGCCTTAGTCAAATCCAACTCTATATAAATGCTAAGTGCTTCATCCTTTGAATAGGCTTTAGCTTTTATATGACTAAGTTCATTCAAAAGATACCCAATCGCATATCTCCATTTTATTTTCTGCTAACAATGATCGTAAAATTTGGACAATGAAAGTCTCATCTGCTTCCGTTTTTTTGTTTCTTTGTTATTTCTGAAGAGTTTTCATAGGTTTTAAAAGGACGATCTCTCTTTCCTGTCGATATAGAAGACACAGGATTGAAAATATGATCTTACTGTGAATTTACGATCCAACCAGTTGCTATTTTGATAAACTGTTCTTTTCTTCTATCAGATTTTCTATAGCATACTCTAGACTCAAAAATTAGATTTTGTTGAATACTCGCAATTATTTTTGCGACATCTGTATCAGATCGTCAAAATTGTCACGTAAGTAGTTTGTGATAGCTGAAATGCAATTGTCACTACCATTCAAAACGATACAAGTCACGTCTGGCACACGTAAATTCACTCATTGTAAAAAGTCAAAAAGACTCAATAGTGGATAAAATTAATTTATTGTATGTATAACAATGCAAACGCATAATTTATAGCCAATTGTTGATGTTAGATGCGAGAAAAAGGAAATCGCAAGTGTGCATGGTGTATTGATAAAAGTTTTAAGGTGGTTATTGATATGTAAAATATTATCATATATATTGCTCCATGTGAACTATATTTGTGGTCAGCGATATTTAAAATTTATCAAAATAAAATACAATATAATTAACTATATTTGTTCAAACTAAGACCTCTTCATCATTGCATACTAGGTAAAAATTTCCATCATTATATATTTTAATAGATTTAAATAATTTATGCGCTCAAACTGCAAAAACTTCCTTCACCCCATAAAATTATGAAATTTCCTAAAAAAAATATTATTAGTAGAACATCGGCAAATTGCGGTAACTGTCAAATGTTTAATTGAAAATTGTAATGATACATAATCAGCATGTACTGATGTATACCTCTATGTAAAATAAATATTATGCATGTTTAAAAAATGCATCAAAAAGTACACAGATTAAGCTTTCTGAAATAGTCTATTTGATTCTTGTTGAAATACGTTTTATTTCCACTGTTTTGTTAATTTAAAATGTGGTGAATAAACCACAATGAGCTAGTCATTTTTAACATATTCTCATTTAACACATTTAGATGTCTCTTTATCATAAAATAATTGTAGTAATTTAAGGTATGATACATGCATCTAAGGTAGACTTTTGAAAAAGTATTTATGGCATGGCTCTCTTAGACGCCTCACCGCCTCACCATCCCTCACCATCGTGCGCCATTACAATTAAACACAGTTTTTTTATGAACTATAAGTAGCAATTTCACATTATATATTTGTATGTATATCCATCTCATGCATAGGTATTTACAGTATGTATGTACAGATATTTAGTTATTTATTGTTGTAGTTACCTTGGTGTATATGGTTCCACTAGTAAGCCCGTGTTGTCCCAACTTTCAGATAATTGCTTGGGTGCAAAGTTTTCCAAAACAGATACAACACTGCTCAATGCAACACCAGGCTTCTCTCCGGCTGACATTTTGGTAGACACACTGGATAAATACAACTGTTTATCCACTAATGTTTTCTTCAATACAACTCTTGCTAATTTTATAATCATCAGATATAAACTGCAAGTAGTACAAATTTACATTACACTAATCATCAGCCTATAACATTGTACTGCAGGGCACAGTCCTTCGGTATTAAATAAATAATTAGTGATTCCGATTACTAGGGACTTAGCTCAGTAAAAATACTTTGCAAAAAAAAATATTTCACAATTCACTCATTGGAAGGAATGATAATTATGAGCTGTCCTTTTTCTTCAAGTATGATAAGATATTTTTATGGACAACCAAAAAATTCCACATAATTAAGAAAAGTGAAACAAAATTATGTTTTACTAACAAATATTTTTATTATTTACATACTATAATAAATTCATATTAAACCATATAAACATAACCAGATATCAATATAATTAGTTTCACACTATTCTGAAAATTTCCAAATTTTTATTTGACCATCATCGCTGCAAGACAAAAGCTCCTGATTTCCCGTGGGGTTCCATGTCACACAATTAACATCTTGAGAGTGAGCATTTAGCTTTGTGCAAATTAATTCAAATGTTGGTGTATTTGGATCTGAATCATCTGCTTCTTTGAATATTCTGATGATGTCATCACCACAAGCAGTGGCTAGCAGCCCTGTTTTGTGACACCATGCTATGTCGTAGATACATCTGGTATGGTATCCAGACAGTGTGCAGACACATTTCCATATTGAATCTCTATCACTGACTATCACACCTTCTTGATTATCTGGTTTATACTCTTTCCAAATTTTGACTGTCCTGTCATCACTACATGTGGCCAGTCTGTCTCCAGTCTTGTCGAAGGTTAAACTCCATACAGTAGATTCATGAGATTGTAGTGTTGCAACACATGTCCAATCATTGTCAGCTGGATCTTCATTGTACATCTTAATAGTGTTGTCGTATGAAGTAGATGCCAACACGTCTAATGATGGATGCCAAGCAACCTATAACAAGAGCATTCATGTCATGAGTTATCTTTTTCTATGTAGACAATGTAATGTATAAGTGATATTTATACAAACTTTTTTCACATCCTGATTGTGGGCATTTAGCACTGCAGCACATTCATATTCATCATCTCCGGCCACCTCCCACAACCAGACTGACTTATCTCGACCACATGTTGCCAACAACTGTCCAGATGGTGACCAAGCTACACTCTTCACTTCATTCTCATGCCCTTCCAGGGTTGCGTTGCATTCAAACTGACCTGATAAAACATCATAGTTTCACTAACAATTCAAAAGATATGATCATCATCTTCAATGGATAAGTAATATACACACCACTCTTCTTATCCCAGATAGCTGTGGTTGCATCAAAGCTGGCCGAAGCAAGAAAGTTCCCACATGGAGACCATGAGACTTCTCTGATTGTGCGCTGGTGACCATCTACCAGCACTGTTTTAATAGTCCACTCCGATCCTTCTTTGCTCCACAACTTGATAGTCTTATCTTCGCCACATGATGCAAATATTTTTCCGAGAGGATGCCACGATACATTCCAAACAATGCCTTTGTGACCAGATAATGTTTGCAACAGTTCCAGTCTAGACATCTCGTCTTACCTATGACAGTATATTTTTAGTATACGTTACCGTTGAATACAGTAAAATTTGTGTAATATAAGTAAATAAATTGTCATATAAATTCATAATTGTACAAATTATAATAGGTGCATTGAAAAAGACTTCTTTCAAAATCAATATTTTAGCACAGAATGTTATAAATCTTTATACACAATCAAAACTATTCCGACTTTAAATAAATTTCATAACAGAATTATTTTATTAGAAATTTCCTATATTTTCAAGTAAGCATGTTCGTGTCATTATGATAAGCAAACATTTAACATACCGACCTGTCTTATAAATGTGTAATTAACCTTTATAATAGAACTTAACTTTATAACATTAACGACACTTTTAAATTCTTTCCGATAGAAAAAACCAAGACTATAATTTTTACAGGACTTATAATAATACGCAGCTATAAATTATTCACGTAGTTAAAATGAGATGACAGAGGAAAACTAGGGTGCGTTCCGAATCGCAATAATTGGCGCTAAAGAGGATGTAAACACAATTCGTTCTTTTCTACAGTCGTTATATGTACCTATATGCAAAGGAATTATAAAAAATATATATCTATATATTATACAGCCTTGTTTCTTTCACGTAATTTGGTTGTCTTTATATAATTTATCACAATTTGCATTGTTAATAATTATTTATTTATTTATTTACACTTCATTTCACAATATCGTACATAAGGCGAGCTTAATGTTCTAAGACTTTCCCTACCAGCCAACCTTTGGGTTTAATCAGAGAAGTTCAATTAGGAGGTGCATGAAAGACACAATTTAGATCATATATGGGCAACAACCAGCCCGCGGGCCGGATCCGGCCCGCTGTAAGATATGATCCGGCCCGCGAGACATTTTGAAAAAACCCAATTAAAAAAATATTACATTAGGTACTTATACTCACGGGAGTGACAGTGAGGCGGCAAACATCAAATCCTTTGATGTTTGCCGCCTCACTCTTTGATAATCGCCGCCACTCGGCTTGCTCGATCAAATTCTCTGAGGTTTGCCGCCTCACGGGCGACACATCAAAAGATTTATTGCTTCTCAATTATTCTAAACTAGTTTATTCCAGATTATTCCTTCATTTTGCCTATATAAGCGGGTGGATGGCCCGAATGTTAGTTCAGTTCTATTTGAGCTACGGAGGTGATAACTTGGACAAGCGATATCCTAGCGAACTGCTCGAGCCGTCAACTTGCTTTGTGACTTTGTGTGCATCTTGAGTGTATACTAAGTATAGTTTGTTATTAAGTTTATTGAACGAAAAGTAAACAAAAATGATGTCTGGTGGAAAGAAACGAAAAGTAGATACAGAGGGTCGCCAGTTTCAAGAAAAATGGACTGAAGAATTCTTTTTTATCTTGCACAATGGTAAGCCTATTTGTTTGCTGTGTAATGAATCCATTTCAGTAATGAAAGAATTCAATATAAAGAGGCATTACTCAACTAAGCATGCTACGCTGCACTCACTGACAGGACAATTAAGAACAGACAAAATCCAGAAGCTTACCCCAAATTTGGAAAAACAGCAACAAATGTTTCATAAACAAAGAACACAACTTGATAATGTTGTGAAAGCTAGTTTTATAGTTAGCTCAAAATTGGCAAAGGCATTAAAACCATTTGCCGAAGGAGAATTTATCAAGGAGTGTATGTTAGAAGTTTGCGGTATTTTGTGTCCTGAAAAAAATGAATTTGAAAAAATTAGTTTGTCAAGACGAACTGTTGTTCGACGTATAGAAATGATGGCTAATGATATAAAAAGAACATTGACTGACCGTATGGCTGGTTTTGAATCATTTTCCATAGCATTAGACGAGAGCACCGATTTGTCTGACACAGCTCAACTGGCTATATTTATTCGAGGTGTTGATAAGGAGTTCACTGTTACTGAGGAATTGCTTGCTTTACAGCCGCTAAAAGGAACCACTACAGGAGAGGATATTTTTATTGAAGTTCAAAAGGTATTCACAAGTTTTGGCTTGCCATGGTCAAAATTAATTGGAGTATGCACTGATGGTGCACCTTCTATGGTCGGCTTACGTAAAGGTTTCATCGGAATTTTGAATGAAAAAGCAACAGAATTAAATGTGCAAAAAGATGATTTGATAGTCCTTCATTGCATTATCCACCAACAGAACTTGTGTTCTAAGTCCATTCGACTCCAGAATGTTATGAATGTGGTAGTAAAATCGATCCCGAGGGCTTAACCATCGTCAGTTCAAGGCGTTTTTGGATGAAATATCAGCTTAATATAACGACGTAACATATTATTGTGAAGTCAGATGGCTGAGCAAAAGAAAAATGTTGAAACGGTTTTACGAGCTTAGAAATGAGATAGCAGACTTTATGAAAATAAAAGATAAACCACTATCTGAATTAAGTGACCCAAAATGGATATGTGACTTAGCATTTCTGGTCGATCTTACAGGCTATTTGAATGATTTAAATTTGAAACTTCAAAAACAAGGACAGTTAGTAAATGATTTGTACAGCCATTTGAAAGCGTTTCAGATCAAACTACGCTTGTGGGAGTCACAGATGCTGTCTGGTAACAGTTACCATTTCAACACGCTCTCTGCGTATGAAAATATTGCTTATGCTCAATATGCTGAAGAACTCAAGTTACTGTCGGAACAATTTTCGAACAGATTTAGCGACTTCAAAAACATGGAAGACTGTTTCAGTTTATTTGCTACTCCTACAAAATATAATGTACAAAATGCTCCAATACACTTACAAATGGAGTTGATCGAGATTCAAGAAAACTCACTCCTAAAATCCAAATTTGAAGACGTAGAGTTGTGCGATTTCTACAAAAAATACCTAGAAAAAGACAATTTCCGCAGCTTAGAAAATTCGCAAGAAGATTGATTTGTGCGTTTGGCAGTACTTATAAATGCGAACAGTTCTTTTCATTGATGAAAGTTAATAAATCAACACATCGTACAAGACTGACTGACGATAATTTGGAAAATTCTTTACGTCTTTGTATCAGTGGAATTAATCCAAATATCGATGGATTAGTTTCCCAAATTCAAGCTCAAGTGTCTCATTGATTTCGGTGTATTTAACTTTCGTAGTTTGTAACAATTGCAAATTTAACGATTTAATTATAATGTACCATTTTTTTAAATTTCATTTTGTTATTTTAATAAATTGTACTATAATAACATTGTCGTATTATTTCATGTCTAATATCTATCGCAAAAAATATTATCACTACTTTAAAATGCACTAAGTACTTTTAAACGCGGCCCGCGAACGTATTTGCACGCTAAAGTTTGGCCCTCAACATGTCAAAGGTTGCCCATACCTGATTTAGATGATGTGGTAAAATAAATATAATACATTATTACATATAAGTACATACAAACATACATGTATACATAAGAATAAATATAATGCATTCAAGGTATAAAACATAATCAAAGAATAAATTATATAATTAAATACATTAATTTATATTAATAGAAACAAAAAAAAACATGTTGCTGACAAAAGTAAAATCAAATGAAATTACTTAAACCTACGTAATGAATTATTTTCTATTGATAATAAAATTAAAAGAAAGAATTCGGTAGTTTTTTATTAAATCTAATTCACATGGATAAATATCCTAATGCAACTATCTAGCGGATTTTTATTCATAAAATAATCCGCAAATTTATCTCTTTAGGACTCTGATGACCGGCTTCCTCTGCTTGGGGAACCTGGGAGAATTTCTAATTCTGGAGGGATATAATTTTGATTTAGAATATGTATTTGAATCTAAAGCCATCTGTTTCCCGCACATAATTGTGTAAAATGCATGCTAAAACACATCATGATTTTATTATGGCAATTGCAAATTCTTTTCGGACATCATAGAAGAATAATTTTGATTCTTCGGATATCATAGAAGCCCTTTGAGTGCCGCTCCAGAAGTAAAGGATGAATACAATGTTTTCTTTTTGCTTTGCGTTTCCTATGATACAGGTGAACAATTATAACATCTTCCACGTGCATCTTGCTCAACTCACGGTCACGACTGGCTGTCTCAGCTGCCTGCTGACTGCTTAAACTGGCTGCTCAAAATTTCGGCTCGTGTAGCCAGGCTGCTGCGCGAGGCCTCATAAATCGAGGAATCAAATCATAAAGCCTCATAAATTAATCGAGGAAAATGAATTTATCCGTTCTGTCGGAACACTTAACATTTGACTATTAGAATTTGCGACTCGTAGATGCCGTAAAAATATTTTTTTAAATTTTCGATTAATGCGTTATGGAATAAAAATGTTTTGCGTGAAATAGATAACGATTAACGTCCGAATCTGTCAGAGCAGAGCTCGCCCATCCTATCATAATCCTATGCTTAATATTAATAATAATAACGCTACTAACTACTTACAAGGAAATTATTGCTTTCCTAGTTTTATATAACGTTGCATAGATTCAGTAATTTTACATATAAAACAGTGTATACGGAGGTGTATTTTAACCCGTTTATAACGTAATATTTCATCATGGAGAACAGTAATAAGATTGTTCCTCCTCATCTCAATGCTGAGATTTATAGGAGTGACAATACCGGCACGAACTCTTTATCATACTTAGATTATATTTGCTGTCATACAGGTAGAAATTTTATTTTTTGTCCTATCAATTAAAACAATTTTTCCAATGTCTGATATCGATGCTTTAGTCTTAACCTATCGTCCTAATCTACCGGTTCACTCTGTATGTAATGTATACTACTATAAATTATAAATTATGTCTAACGTATAGTATATAAAATTTAATAATGAACAGACTTGTTTCAGTATAGTGGTGTGTAAAACTAATTATTACCTCTTTACAAATAGATTATAGTTGTATGTTGTGCATTCTTATTATAACGCCCAGACCAAATTCCTTTATGAAAAGTTATACACTAACTATAACAATGACCTTATGTAAGATGTTATTCTCTTTTTTAAATTATATTGCAGATGGCAGCGTTCTAGTAGGTTGTTCAGAATTAACAGGACGCTACTGGAATGGTGGAGCTAGCGTCTACAAAACAGTGACAGAAAGTCAAAAATTTCAGAATAAAGGCACAAAATGTATTAACCTTACAAGTGGCACTGCCGATGGCTGTTTTGTTGGAGGTTCCAATAAGGTGACAATATTTCAACTATTAATCCTTGTGTTGTGCCTTCAGAGAAACAAATGTGTACTCAGTTTCTGAACAAACATCTTTAAGGGTTAAATTTGAGAGATCTTTAATTAATTTTGTGTATGTTTGTGGTTTGCCCATGTAAAAATACTAAAATATTTAATATTTCATTATACCAAATTAGAAGGACAATTTCAACATTTTTATATCAATTATTTATTTTGACAATTTGAATGGAATAAGTACTTATTCTGAAAATCAGCCTCTGGTTTTTGACACAAACTTCAAATTGTTTAAGATGCAATGCAATACTGATCAAATTTTCATTATTAATTACTTTTAGTTGGTAGCTACTTGCATAGCCAGCATATAGATGCTCACAATGAAACGTAAAGTATAGAGCTCTATAAGACCCACCGGCAGTTACAGAATCAGTTTCTCTTTTCGGAATGGTTAAAATGTTTTGGCCTTAATGGTATTTCAAGAGTCACTGGACATGTATGGTTTAGAGCGAGCACAGAAGGCGCTCACCCAGGAGCAAAAAGTGTGTGCAGCAACGAGCCTAAGAGTTCCCTCAACCGTAAACCTGTGGAAGGAATGGACCTCGGCTTAGGGCGTTGCTTTGGTAGGTTACCTTAGGATTCTGGATTACCTTAGAAGTCGGTGAGAAGCGTCCAGGCACATGCTAATAACTGGTAAAAGTGTTGACTGAAGGTTGACGTGTGTTTACGGTGACATCCTCGTCTCCGCCGGCGGTGACAGTGTACCTGTGTAGAGTGTAATGTAGGAACCTCATTGGCTCATCTGGCTCAAACTGGTAATTGGGTCGTCGAGATTGTCTAGATTGTCTAGGACTTGCCGAGAGCGATGGTAGCGGGGAGGGGCATTCCTATCAGGACATAAATTAGGCTGTCAATTATCTATTAGGGGGTTGGGATGGTGAGGGACTCTGTCATAGTAGCGTCGGGCGGATAAAGATCGAGCCGAGTAAAAAGCGACCTGTATTTATTTATATCTATGCCCCCGCCCAGGTGGGACTGTGGTTGCCAAATGAAAAAGGATAACAGTCTAGTTTTTTATGCCTAAAAAGGAGATTTTTTTATAAAAAAGGAAGACTATTAAATAAAACATTAAAATTTATTTTAAATGTTTATTTTGTACCTTATGTACCGCCATATTTTTCAGAACTTCCTATTTTCTATAAAAGTTCTTCATTGATCAGGGCGTTGTGGCGCGCTTACACAAAAATAAAACTGTCATATTTTCAACAGTTCCAAAAAAGATTAAAAAATTTTAGACCATTTAAAGCATATATGGGCAACAACCAGCCCGCGGGCCGGATCCGGCCCGCTGTAAGATATGATCCGGCCCGCGAGACATTTTGAAAAAACCCAATTAAAAAAATATTACATTAGGTACTTATACTCACGGGAGTGACAGTGAGGCGGCAAACATCAAATCCTTTGATGTTTGCCGCCTCACTCTTTGATAATCGCCGCCACTCGGCTTGCTCGATCAAATTCTTTGAGGTTTGCCGCCTCACGGGCGACACATCAAAAGATTTATTGCTTCTCAATTATTCTAAACTAGTTTATTCCAGATTATTCCTTCATTTTGCCTATATAAGCGGGTGGATGGCCCGAACGTTAGTTCAGTTCTATTTGAGCTACCGAGGTGATAACTTGGACAAGCGATATCCTAGCGAACTGCTCGAGCCGTCAACTTGCTTTGTGACTTTGTGTGCATCTTGAGTGGTTACTAACTATAGTTTGTTATTAAGTTTATTGAACGAAAAGTAAACAAAAATGATGTCTGGTGGAACGAAACGAAAAGTAGATACAGAGGGTCGCCAGTTTCAAGAAAAATGGACTGAAGAATTCTTTTTTATCTTGCACAATGGTAAGCCTATTTGTTTGCTGTGTAATGAATCCATTTCAGTAATGAAAGAATTCAATATAAAGAGGCATTACTCAACTAAGCATGCTACGCTGCACTCACTGACAGGACAATTAAGAACAGACAAAATCCAGAAGCTTACCGCAAATTTGGAAAAACAGCAACAAATGTTTCATAAACAAAGAACACAACTTGATAATGTTGTGAAAGCTAGTTTTATAGTTAGCTCAAAATTGGCAAAGGCATTAAAACCATTTGCCGAAGGAGAATTTATCAAGGAGTGTATGTTAGAAGTTTGCGGTATTTTGTGTCCTGAAAAGAAAAATGAATTTGAAAAAATTAGTTTGTCAAGACGAACTGTTGTTCGACGTATAGAAATGATGGCTAATGATATAAAAACAACATTGACTGACCGTATGGCTGGTTTTGAATCATTTTCCATAGCATTAGACGAGAGCACCGATTTGTCTGACACAGCTCAACTGGCTATATTTATTCGAGGTGTTGATAACGAGTTCACTGTTACTGAGGAATTGCTTGCTTTACAGCCGCTAAAAGGAACCACTACAGGAGAGGATATTTTTATTGAAGTTCAAAAGGTATTCACAAGTTTTGGCTTGCCATGGTCAAAATTAATTGGAGTATGCACTGATGGTGCACCTTCTATGGTCGGCTTACGTAACGGTTTCATCGGAATTTTGAATGAAAAAGCAACAGAATTAAATGTGCAAAAAGATGATTTGATAGTCCTTCATTGCATTATCCACCAACAGAACTTGTGTTCTAAGTCCATTCGACTCCAGAATGTTATGAATGTGGTAGTAAAAACCATCAACTTTATTCGATCCCGAGGGCTTAACCATCGTCAGTTCAAGGCGTTTTTGGATGAAATATCAGCTGAATATAACGACGTAACATATTATTGTGAAGTCAGATGGCTGAGCAAAAGAAAAATGTTGAAACGGTTTTACGAGCTTAGAAATGAGATAGCAGACTTAATGAAAATAAAAGATAAACCACTATCTGAATTAAGTGACCCAAAATGGATATGTGACTTAGCATTTCTGGTCGATCTTACAGGCTATTTGAATGATTTAAATTTGAAACTTCAAAAACAAGGACAGTTAGTAAATGATTTGTACAGCCATTTGAAAGCGTTTTAGATCAAACTACGCTTGTGGGAGTCACAGATGCTGTCTGGTAACAGTTACCATTTCAACACGCTCTCTGCGTATGAAAATATTGCTTATGCTCAATATGGTGAAGAACTCAAGTTACTGTCGGAACAATTTTCGAACAGATTTAGCGACTTCAAAAACATGGAAGACTGTTTCAGTTTATTTGCTACTCCTACAAAATATAATGTACAAAATGCTCCAATACACTTACAAATGGAGTTGATCGAGATTCAAGAAAACTCACTCCTAAAATCCAAATTTGAAGACGTAGAGTTGTGCGATTTCTACAAAAAATACCTAGAAAAAGACAATTTTCCGCAGCTTAGAAAATTCGCAAGAAGATTGATTTGTGCGTTTGGCAGTACTTATAAATGCGAACAGTTCTTTTCATTGATGAAAGTTAATAAATCAACACATCGTACAAGACTGACTGACGATAATTTGGAAAATTCTTTACGTCTTTGTATCAGTGGAATTAATCCAAATATCGATGGATTAGTTTCCCAAATTCAAGCTCAAGTGTCTCATTGATATCGGTGTATTTAACTTTCGTAGTTTGTAACAATTGCAAATTTAACGATTTAATTATAATGTACCATTTTTTTAAGTTTCATTTTGTTTTTTTAATAAATTGTGCTATAATAACATTGTCGTATTATTTCATGTCTAATATCTATCGCAAAAAATATTATCACTACTTTAAAATGCACTAAGTACTTTTAAACGCGGCCCGCGAACGTATTTGCACGCTAAAGTTTGGCCCTCAACATGTCAAAGGTTGCCCATACCTGATTTAAAGTATATTTTACTCTGTTCAAGCTTTACTTTTAAAAAAAAAATTTTCGCAATCAGCATCTGCCGTAGACTTAGGAATGAAATCAGATTCCAAAATTGATTGTGCAGTTTATCTTCATCAACCTCTATACCGCTTGGTGTTTAAAACTCAATACATGTAATTAAGTAATCATATTTTATCTTTTTGTACGTACTCCTTCCTCCTTCGGAGTCATCCACTGAAAAGATTTAAAAGCTTCTAAAGGTTTTATCGATTTTAATCAATAATCTTGACATGCTTTGTAAATGGTGACAAATTCGTCTAAAATCCTTTCCCTTTCTTCATTATCACGAAGCACTTGCTTTACTTTCAAAGGCACGAATTTGTCTTTGCTTCTGTTTCGTAACATTCGTAGAATTGATTGTAAAATATTTGTGATTTCTAAAACTGAAATAGTTTATTCTTCCACCTTCGCCAGATTTGCTTAAATGTTGACATGAGGGGAATGTGGGAACCATAAATAAGCTTTTGATTCAAGCTTTCGAAAAATGACTTAAGAATTACTTTAAGAAGGAGGAAAGGAGGCCAATAATTGAAAAAGGAGGACATGTCTTCCTTTAGGATACCATCTGGCAATCTTAGGTGCGACGGACTCGCATACACATTGATCGTGTGATTTACAGACCCGTAACAATAGTATGCTTCGTTAATGCTCACTTGCTATTGGTTAAAATGTATTATTTTAACTTTTAAAAAGGTAAATAACAACTTGTCGAAGATTTCTATGGAGCGCCGATAACGTCACGAAATAAAATACACCCTTAACAGGTTCTACTTTGTGAAGACTCAGGCAGTGTAAGCATCTGGTCCACCAATGATGATGCTTGGCAATACTGGACACGGGAGATCTTTGTCTCTGAACATGATGACATAATTATGACCCTGGACTGCTTGGATGAAGGCAAGGAGTATGTGACAGCAGGGTCAGATGGAAATATTAAGGTTTGATTTGATTTGTACTTTTCTTAAAACAATCCTCAACTTATTGCAGTAATAGGTACTGTTAAATGATTGTTGCAATTTTTGTATCCTTTTACAACATGGGTGGCATGTTAAGGATAAATATTTCACATCCACATGTATAATAATATCGAAGACAAAATGGCTAAACTAACTTTAAATGTAGACCCATAATAATTCGCCATTAAAGTTTAATTTTGAAAACAAGGTGTATGTCGGTTAAGCCAAATTGCCTTTCAACTATCGATATTATATCTGCAATCAAATGTCATTCAAATGGCCTATAGAAAAGTAATCACTTTCTTTTTTTATAGAAATAAGATGACAGATGAGCAGACAGTTCACCTGGTGGTAAGTGTACACTGTCGCCCTGCAACATCTGCGATAGATGTCAACTTCAGTTGGCGCACCCCCTCATGTTCTGCCTACCTTGAAAGATTTAGGCGCCAACTACGCGAGCGAGACTTGTGACGATTCCCTCCTATTAACGTCGAGTCAACTACACGTCGCAGCGATTATTCCGTCAGTGTATCGCCGCTACGCATCGCCATACGCCGGCGAGTGAATTAAAATTTCAAATATTTGAACAGTGCAGTACATTGTTCGGCGGACTCGCGGCGAGTGCGTCGCATCTGCGGCGGACTCGCGGCAAGGCGCGGTGAGTCCATGGCGTTTTACTCGACTGCCACTCGTATCGTCGCGTTGAACTCGCCGTGTATAGATTAGCTCATATAGTTACTATTGAAATTAGTGGTACGGCAAGACTATCGCCGCGAGAGATTCGCTCGTGTAGGTGGCGCCTTGGGAATGGATTTAGAGAAAGGGTCGGGAAAAGGGGGAATTTGAATTTGAATGGAACAAGGAATTTTCTGCATCCCATTATCCTCCCGATTCTCCTTGGTGGAGAATGAAATACAATGGGGAGTTAATAGTACTCGTATAATGGAATAAGAAGTTACTTTTATTTCATTATACTCTTCATTCAATGAAGTGGGAGGGTATAGGGTAGGATGAGTTGGTATGCGATTGGGCTCTAACATGTTGCACTCATTAACGAAACAAGCACATATTGTGCGAATAGGATAGGGTAGGAAATTTAGCACATTTTACGGTTGTGGAGATTATCCATGTCCATAAAGATCTTAATGTATGAATGTAAATTCTTTATTGCATTCTTGTTTTAACTTAACCCATTTAATAACTTTTAACCTAAGATATACAGAAGCAACAGGCGGCCTTATGAGTTTGGTTACATTTTACGTTTAAGGCAAAAGAGTTCCACAATGGAACTACGAATGTAATCAATATTTATCTATGTATTTTATATGTGTATTCCCATATATTTGTATTGTTTTATGTTTTGTCGCAGGTTTGGGATGTAAGCGAACTGATGTGCATAAGGAATTATAGTTCGGCTCATAGCATGGCAATATATGGAGTTGCAGTGAGGCCCAACACAACAACAAGTTTTGCCTCGGCATCTTTGGATCAGTACATTACACTGTGGGATGATAACATTGCCAAACCCGTTCTTGGTAAATGACAATTTATTTTACTTTGTTAAACAATGAGTACACTTAATGTATTATAATACAATATTTTAAAATTCATTCGAAAGTTCAACTAAATACTGCAAAAAAGGGCTCGATAAAATTTTTTTAACAATCACCATTTCTTCGTTCTCATACTGGTATTACCAGGAGGACATACATATTCTCCTGGTCATATTTTCCTGATCATTGATCAACTTCCTGTATAACATATCTAAGTACAATCATCTAAGTAAGTACAACAGCGTAAAAAGAAAATATAAAGTGCCTGCCTCGGGCACTTCAAAGTATTCAGATAAAATACTGAAACAACGTTTGTATCGTTAATCTATAATATATATATAAAAGAGGATGTTGGTATATATGATGTTAATAGACTTCAACACCGTTTAACCGATCACCATGAAAATTGGCACATATGTGTATTTTTTCATGTAGAAGATTTCTATGCTATCGACTTTGTTGTAACTTGCCACCAGATGGCGCTGGAACACATCAATTTCTATACCGTTCAACCGATCGCCATGAAAATTGGTATAGATAGTTATTTGAGCGCGGAGAATATTTTCGAGTTATCGATTTTGTTATAACTCGCCACTAGATGGCGCTGCAGCAGATCAACTTCTATGGCAGGACAACGTCTGCGGGGTTTTGCTACTATAATATATAATATTATCCCATATATTAGGTGTCGCGGTCAACCACTGTCATCTTAATCATTACACATCTTTCTCATGACTGTCATCTTTAGGTACCTTAAAGACCACTTGCACTAAAAGGGACTTTACCACACTTAAGAGACCAAGTTCACCCTAACTTTAGAACTACCTGCACTCAAAGGGCATTTCGCCACACTTAAGCATACCAAGTTCGTTCTAAAGTTACCTTTATTTCAGACCCCTCTCTTATTTCAGATGTGAAACAATTATAATGCAATGTCAAACTGAAGCATTTTATCTTGACTCTCACACCTTATCTTAGTGTCGTGTAAACAAATTATTACATACGTCATGTCAAATAATAATGTTGACGCGTTTTGTTTCTCCTTTATCGATGGAGTATCGATACCTTTGAAACTAGTACGATATTATATTAAAAATATATATTTTTAATATGTTATAAAGGCTGCCTCAAGAAGAACTTGAATTTTGGACAAATGGAAAAACACCATATTTGAATGAATTTCGTTGAAATTTTTATTTACATAAACAGATCAATTGTTGACATTATACATGAAATAAAATGTTCGTCAAATGACCACCGCGACTTTGTCGACAGACATGGACTCTTTCGACGAAATTTCAGAATACTTTTTCGAGTAAGGACCGCGTGATTTAGTTAATTTGGCGTTCAATTTCCTCTTTGGAGTTTTTCTATCGTCTCAGGGTGATTTTTATAGACCTATGTTTAAAAAAAAAACCACAGATAGAAATCTAAGCTAAATTTGGTTTCCAAAACCAGAGATGACACGACCTGGGAATCTGGTTTGCAAGAACGTCATTGTTTCGCGCGCAGTGGGACAAGTGGCACAATCCTGCTGAAACTTCATGTCAGTTATGTCCATTTCATCCAGTTTTAGCCAAAAAGAGTTTGTCAACATGCCACAATAGCCACAATTGCAGAAGGGAGCACTCCTCGATTAACCAATTAATCCTGTGTTATGTTACATTGGACGGATGACGTCACCTTTGTCTTAATGTGAATAGAGGGCAGAAAATTTGAAATTTTTCGTTTTCTTGCCTCAGGAGAATATTTTGTTTAACTAATTAATTCTGTTTCTAGATATAGTGAAAAATGATTGCGGTATCTATTGTTTGCGATGGATGGACGAAAACCGCCTGTTGTACGGTGATGAAGCGGGCTTATTGAACGTGGTGGATGTAAGGAATCCTGAGCACGTGTCTAAATTATTTGAGTTCCCTGCGGCGGTGCACAAAATTGCTGTACAGCATGAGTAAGTATAACATGTGAATTTATTTCAGCTGTAATATTTTATTTGACACCAGATAATTTCGCTCTGTACACGTTAAGAACGCAGTGACTCATCACTAGTAAAGTAGCAAATGATAAAATGCATCTAAATGTATGGCATAGTAAGAAAACTTAAAACTAGATAGACAGTATGTTGACTTTAACCTCTTAACCTCCAATCTAGGTTCAGGTGCAAACTCATAAGTGCAAGTTGAGCATAGATACTCCTAAGCTATCACCGTTCATTTATCCAAATACTCTTGATTTATTTCGTGTCTTTAAAAGGCGGTCTTATAAAACGATTTTTGTACAATATGATGTTATTTTTTAAACTGCGTTCATTTGTGGTCTTTACAGATCTTCAATGGTGGCGGTATGTTGTGATAACAAAACAGTGTCTGTTCTAAAAGTTGGTGAAGATAATAAATCCAAAACTATATACGTGGACAGACACTCGCACAACAATTATGTCAGAGGCGTAGCTTGGGATGTAAATGATAACAAAGTTCTGCACACTTCGGGATGGGATGGCAAAATAATCAGTCACAGAGTTGAATGACATTCAAGGAAAGTTTATTCATCTTCGAAGACACAACACCCACCATAACATGCAGTATGCTAAATATTTTATCTAAATTGCATAATTTAAATTTATTGTACATACAATATGTTGTATGTGCCTGTTTTATGACCATGGAATATGTAAAATCGTAAATTAACTCTCTTACAAAATATGTCGCATTGTCTGAGAAATGGAAATTAAAAAAAATAACAAATTATGCTATATTTTTTGCTAAAATAACTTATTTTTAATGCTTTATATCAAGAATAAAATGTAGACAGAATCTTAAAACAATGAAATTTGAAGTTTATAAACCAAAATCTATAAGTAAGTCCATATCAACAATAAGGTTCCTTTAATCAGATGATGTCACATATTAGACAGTTATTTTATAAACTGTAACATACATATAATTAACGTTGGTGAGAACGCAATTGTGTCCAGAATTTTTGAATAAAACATCAATTGTTAAAACTGCAAGAATATTTATTATTATTTATTGAGGTTTACTACTCATCAAATAACTTTGCTGGTATGAAACCAACTTAAATACCAGTATGAGACCAATTTAAATACCAGTATGAGACCAATTTAAATACCAGTATGAGACCAATTTAAATACCAGTATGAGACCAATTTAAATACCAGTATGAAAATATATATTAAAGTACTACCTGATACAGAATACAAGTAACTTTAGATTATTGCATTTTGTACAGGTATTTACATATTAAATATATCTTAAACGCGTAATATTTATAGTCAGTCTAATACGTTATTGTACTTGGGTAAAGGAGAATGCCCATTTGTAGGCCCCTAATTTTACCCTGGAGTATAGTACGGAAACTATAATATAAATTGAAAACATTTTTTAAGGAGTCTGTAAGAAAGATTTACGCAATTTGTTTGTGGGATAATATTTCATTAATTTTGTTAGTAATTGTATTGATATGTCAGACAGATATCAAAAATATCCTTCTGTCTTGACTTTGATTACAGATCATAATGACTTTTACGTAGGAGTATAGGATAACTATAATATAAATTCGAATCATATTTTAATGGAATCTGTAGACAGGATTTCTGTAGACAGGATTTACGCAATTTGGTAATTTGGATAATATTTAATTAATTGTATTAATAATTTTATTTACACAGATTGTAAACACTGAGTTTGAGGCTAAAGTAGCATTTACGAATGTTGTTCGAGATTACTGTACCCTTATTTTGACAAATATAATATTATTTCACAATATTGAATAAAAACGTTGATCGTTTTGTACATGTTGAATTATATCTTGCTTTATGTGGATAATATTTTGATTCGATTTTTCTTATTACCCCAAAACAAACCAAATAGCATATTTCGTAAATATTTTGGCGTTGTCAAAACAACGAAAGCCGACAAAAACTAACCTAAAAATAGTTAATTATTATATTATTTTCTGTATAATCCAATATTGGACTAAAAAAAAATTATGTAATTAAATTAAAAATTATATAACGGAAGTTCATCATTAAAAGTAATTTCCTAATTGGAAATGCATAGGAAAATATATTGTATATCACGAATCCATCATCTAAAAATAATATAAAAATATAAGTTATCAACATTGGTTACTATTCCATAAACGTACACTGACCTCGTCGTCATGGCAACAACTCCAGTGTTTCCAGCATGCTGTTTTTTTTTCCTTTAAAAATCTGACAGGTACAATAACTTATTAGACAGACTATCATCTTGTATTGTTAGATGTTTCAGCTGTTGGCCTCGACCATGGTCAGTCAGCTCGTACGTATTGTCGGTTCAATCTGGCCAAAATGCGTACTAAAATAAAATAGGTAAACGTTTCTACGTGTTTAAAATCCATTTAAATATTTATAACGCGTTATATATTTTATATAATGCAAAGTTCCCTAATTCCGAACTCCTACCTAAAAGCATTGGCCAAAAGAGCATTCGTACGATTACAAACTGTTTTGCGTTCATGAACGTATTATTACGATGATTTTAAATTCATGTTTTCAGTGAATAGGTTGTACAACGTTATATTTGTGGTTGGGGCTACTTAATCATCTATCGAATAAGTTGATAATGGGCTGCAAAGGAATTTGTATTTGTGCTAACGCTCGATTAGTCGATACTGTAGTTTGAAAATTCAGTGTTCGGATTAAGGTATTCCTACCTCGGAAGGTAACTTTGCGTTATTAGTACTATGCGAACCTTTCATCTCGTCTTACCTACACCTGTATATAGACACTGAAATTTTAATGGTTTTAGAACCGCGACGCCTTTGTTATTAGCGTTAGTAGTATCAATACGTGAGATCAAATTAAAAATACAATTACGAATAAATGTACCCTAATTAAAAAGTATAAAAGGAAATATAATATAAGCAATGAAGTAAGTATAATATAAGTATAAAGTAGTGAGAATTTGCAAAGCGCGCGCCACGAGCAGCAAGAATTTAATGTTCAATAATATGAGAAGTTTAGTAAAGTGCTTGGTGATCGACGACTTCATACAAATCTCTTTGCCGTCCAGTCTTGCCTGACCTCACGTCAATGACCGATATTCTGCCTGCTCGTCGTGTGCGCTTTAGTCAGGGCCGTCTTTACCAGGGGGTGCAAGGGGTGCGGTGCACCCGGGCGCGGAGCGCCCGGGGGCGCCTGTCGAGCGCTGAATTTTTGGATATTTCATTGAACTTAACGCCATTGCACAGTTTTATATACTTGTTACTTACGACAAATATGTATGCGCAAGCAAAAAAAAAATAGTCATTAACAATAATATTTTTTTTACTTTTATTACGCCTTCGGCGCTTGTCATACCGCATTACTACACTACACAAATAACAATTTTATTTAATACAACACGCCCGCGGCAAAATCTCTAAT
Organism: Sesia bembeciformis; assembly: GCA_943735995.1. Taxonomy (NCBI): domain Eukaryota; kingdom Metazoa; phylum Arthropoda; class Insecta; order Lepidoptera; family Sesiidae; genus Sesia; species Sesia bembeciformis. Next base: position 11,053,757 of record OX031028.1, read on the forward strand.
CCAAAGACAGTGTATGTATGTACGTTTGACACGTTGCCGCCCTGTAGCAAAATGATCTCTAAGTCAATAGAGTGTAAGTTCATTTGAAATGGGCGCGCGGGCACTTATGGTATTTACTTATGGTGCAGGGTGTGCGGCGCACAGGGGCGCAGGGTGTTAGGGGGCGCCGAGCGCCGCTCGCGACGCCTCCAAAGAGTCTACTAGAGGGCGCCAGGGTATTGATTGCACCCGGGCGCTACATGGGCTAGAGCCGGCGCTGGCTTTAGTAATGCGCATTAGCACGTGTCGTTGGGACGCACGAACCCCGCAACCCGTGCAATCGACGCGCACTCAGTCTAGCGAAACAAGTGCACTGACCTCCGGCTCGTGCAGTAGTACGTGTTCTAGTACACTAAACATAGTTTACTTTTTATCGAACTTTACCTAGTATACTTTTCTTGACCTTACGTATTGATAGCATTTTCTTAATATAGAGTAATTGCGTCACGGCTCTAAAACCATAAAGATTTCAGCGTGTATATTTTAATTTATAAATATGTGTTATTATTAATAGTTGATACAATCAATAAGTACTCATATGTAGTAGATTGTGCTTTTATTACGGAAAAGACGAGCTTGCGACAGCTTCACACCAGCAGCCTTATTTCTCGAATTGAATAACATAGTATCGCGTGAGTGGTTCGGGATTCCTCAGGCAGGACATAGAAATATATCTGGGTAGAATTGCTAAATTCATTGGTGCTGTAAATTCAACAAGATTACATTAGTTCAAGAGCACTTCTCTTGACCCCGTGGACGCATGTAATACATTAACCTTAAAGCTAAGTATATAATTAATAAGTATAAACTGATTAGTTATAGTTATCAGATTGGTATAATTGTGGGCGACATTGATGAAAAATTTGACGTTCTAATTTACGAGTATGTTATACATAGGGGACGTTCTACTTAGCATATTTCATGTGGGCGGTTATTAATGGTAGGTAAGTGGATCAATGCGCGGAGGGCGATGCGGAGCGGCGCTCGGGCGAGGCGCACGGCGAGGAGCCGCGCCGGCTCGCGCCCGGGCTCTTCAGCCGCACCATCGTGTCCAGGTGGCGGAACCTGGCAACGTTACACAACTACATCAAACTTCTGTATTCTTACATTTGTTTACACCATCCACGTACCACTTCCTCATCATTATCTATAAAGCCCAAAGGTTGACCAAATAAATTTTTAACTACATTATTAACACCATAATATATCAGGAAACTGTTCGATATAGTAAAAATGAAAGTAAATATGCAAAACAAAAGCTTAGAGAATATTAAACAGTCTTCTGCTCGCATATATCACTTTATGAACTTTTTTTTGTAATATTTAATTATTATTATTTTACGAACAGACGTAGATTTTTTTACAAATTATACAACACTTTTATGCGCCTTTTATTTTATAGTAATGGATTATTAATGTTTTACAAAAAATGTATTTACCGTAGCGGCAAATCATTAGCGTCATGATCGACGCTCTGGAAGAAGAATGCGAGAGGCCAGCTTATCCACGAAGATTGTTTTCTGAAAATGTGCAAGTATCTACTTGGTTACTACAATCTTATAATAATGATCGACTGATCTATTCTTCTCAACAAATACCGGACCGTAGATGATTTACAATATGACTAAATTGAAGATAATAATCCCTCGAACTGGTGTTTTGAAGAAGGCAATGGCAAGTCATAATCAGGATCATCTGGCTAGCAGGAAGCGTAGAACAGTAATATGTACTCACGAAGTTGGTGTAGCGGCCGGGTCCGAAGGTGTATCGGGTGTGATGGGCGCGGCGGCAGGCGGCGGCGAGCATGGACCGGGGGAGGTTGGCGCGGGGGGCGGAGTCTTGTTGATCGCCGGGTTGTAGATCTTCGGGTCGCTCACCATGCGCACGAAGAAGGATCGCTTGTGAGCTAAGGCGGCGCGGTGCTGGCGGGCACGTATTTCGTTTAAGTCCTGATGAAAGAAATTATAAAGAAGTAGGAGCAAGTATTACGACCATTAGTCGCACCGGAGGAGGAGACGAATGAAAATCAAATAAACACCAGTAAAACTTAAAAAAAAAATATTCTCATGAAGTTACCAAGTCTTCTTCACTGCTAAGAATATCCTATTCACGACATCCTAAGAGCCTTAAAAATCACTGTGGGCGTCGAATCTCTTGATGTTGAGATTGTAATGAAAGTAAAGTTTTGTAGACATTTGAAAGGAAGTCGAAAGTGACCCCTAAAAGCCTCACTTTAAGCACAGCGGATGAAACGGATAATAACCCATTATAATAAACTTCAGATACCTATGTACCTGCTATAAGACTATTAATATGTAGGTACATGGAGGTAATGGAATAACTGTCCCTTAAAGCTTCCACACCACATGTTACGATAAGAGACTTCAAAAAAACATGAATATGCTGTATGGTAAGTGTTGTAGCACGCATTGTGACTATATCCACTTACCACCAGGTGAGCCATTTAAATGTTTCCACTCGTAATCGATTGTGGCCAATAGTTAAACAAAATTACCCTTTCTTTGTCCGGTCCCTCCAAAAGTTCCGTTGCGAAATCCGTTATGATGTCCCATGCTATTTCTGCAATTTTAAATAATATACATCACAGAAGGCGTGGATTATTACGGCATGAACTAATCTAAAATGTTCATTAAAACTTTAGGTATACCTATGTCTTCCCGTGTAGCATGCTGTGTGACGACACAGAACCGAATGACGAAGCGATCACGTACTGACGCAGGCACCATGTGCAATTTGCCAGAAGCATTAATGTTGGTTAATAACTTCTTGTTCATATCGTCTACTTGCTCGTCCGTTTCATCCGGTCCTCCCACAAGTCGAAAGCAGACTAAACCCAACTGAAAAACGAGCAATTTATGTTACTAATACCCGGTTTACAAGCGGACTTATTGTTAACAACGTTTCTATTATTAGGTACCTTTACTTGATTGCAAACTTCAAATCTGTCCTCTTTTTTGACAAGCTTCTCGAAATATTTTGCAAGCTCGCAATGCCGTCGTACATATCTTTGTAGGCCACTAATTCCATAACTTCTAAGCATGAACCATAGTTTGAGCGAACGAAAACGACGGCTTAATGGCACACCCCAGTGCCTGTAGTCGATTGCGGTGTGGTCGTAGCAATGTTGCAGATAAAGAGGATCTACAACCAGAGCGGACGTCAGCAAGTATCGGTTTGTAACCCATAATAGGGAGCAGTCGAAACTGGTAAGCATTAATTTGTTCGGATTAGTATTAAATGAATCGGCGTATTCAATTCCGGCGAGGTGGTGTTTGTGTTCTGGACAGAGGAATGAGCTGCCGGCGTACGCGGCGTCCACGTGCAACCACACGCACGGGAACTTGCGCACCACAGGCCCGATCTCCGGTAGATTGTCGAATGAGCAACATGATGTCGTGCCCAACGTTATTGAGACAAAGAATGGCACACGTCCAGCATCCTCGTCTTCCTCCATGGCCTAAAACAATTTACGATAACATTACAGGATTACAGGATTAGTCTTGGACAAAAAACTAGTCATAAGTATTATGGTAACAAAATTTTACTAAGGCGCCAACTACACGAGCGAGTCTCTCGCGGCGATATTCTCGCCCGTGCCACTAATTTCAATAGTAGCTATACAACTATCGCCGAACGCGTCTACACACGATGATATCTACCGTGTAGACGCGTAGACTACACGAGCTCTTGTAGTTGGCGTCTAAATTCCAAGGATCGTCCGGAAATAGAATCTTAAAAACTTCAGTAGAACTTTCAAGCAACCACTCAAGCGTTTCATATCGTACATACCGACCTTCCTATTGTACCACGGGACAATAGAAGGTGGGTGTGCAATTCACCTGATGTACCCTAGTGATAGTACTCAAATACAATAAAAATTGTAGTCTGTACAGGTATCAGGATGTAGTCAAATTTTAATGAGTATATTCTAATCTAAAGTAGAAGAAGCTTGCAAACTTTAGAATTATTACAAAACCAAAGAAAAAATAATAGGAAAAATTCTAGATAAACATCTATTATAATTATTATTCACGTTTAACATTGACCCAGCAATCCCAGCATCCGTATTTCAACACTAAATGGGCAGCAATTAAAGCGTTCTTCTTTCATAAGGAGGTCGTGTCGTGAAATTTTAGTATTTGCCCCATGGAAAGTGGCGCACAATGCGGCTCCATTACCGCGCGGCTCGCCACGTATTTCCGGCATCCCGAAGCGTCATTAAACGCGGGACTACGCTGCCCCCGGAGCGCGCGGGGGGCGGCGCGCGGCCCCACCCCGCCGTTTCAATTAGCAACCGATTATGTATTAGCTCTTTACCTTGCCTTACACTCTCATCTCACGACTACCAATTAAAGTAGGTATTAATCAAATAATATAAACATGATTACTAAGTTCTTATTATATGTTACCTACCCTTCCCACACTCTAGAAGTTCCAGTAGTAAACGAGATGATTAATTGAACAGAATGAAACATTTGGAAATACGATTATTAAATTTTATATAAAACGGATATAATTGACTACCTATAAGGTCTTTTCACCAAAATTAAAGAAACTGATAAGATTAATTATATAAGTGGCAGTTAGTAAGTGGATACTTACTTCTTTTAACGTTTCACCCCTAAGTGATCCGTGTTCATCGGGCTGTAAAATGCGGAGTTTGACAAAGCAGATCATTGCGGCTTTTTCGACACAAGAATGCGCCTCTTTCGAGCAGTACGCGATGAGCTTCGACAGAAGTAGGCCCTCGTCGATGGTAGGAAACTGGTGTTTGAGCCGCTTAATGCCGTTGGCGCGGGCGGCGAGCATCGAAACAAGGACGCACTCACTCGCCGATCCCTAAAATTATTCCCGAAAAGTTTACCATGCAATCGACTTTCGCATAATTAGAAATAAAATTAATTCCCACCTCAATGACACCTCCCCCGTTACTTCCTTCTTCGAGTGCTAAAAACGCTGGCGGTAAACCTATCGCCTTGCCTGAAATTATTAAGGAAATTCTAATTGCATTTTATATAACTTTAGTTTCAATTCATTGTAATTCAATTGACGTTTTGATGATGTTAATCGGTTTCTATGTCTCTGAATGATCTGTTAACATTTTTTCTACATTTCAGTTTACAAATGTGAAAAGTCATAAAAATACATAATGCCAAATTCATAATTCCCTTATTGTTAAAAAAGTAAATAGTATTGTATTTAAAATCTAAGCACTTGCCCATCCAATCTAACATAATGATTTCCAGTTCCGTGCAAGCCGGGCTAGCTGCCTGCAACAAAAGTATTCGTGTGAGTTAGGTTTAGGTTCTCCGGTGGTAATGAAGACTTGGTTGACTCCGTTGACTTGGTAACTTGAAATTTGAAATTATTTAAATCAAAACTATGCAGATTTTTTTATTGATAATGATTGGCTGCTCATTTAGTATTTTCTGTTGATCGTTTAAATACAAGTGGTTTTTAAATATGTTTAGTTTTATATAATTATTTAGCCGAAGATTTGCATTATTAGAATTGCGTAGGCATAACCCGGCTGTGCTCAAAAGACTCGACATATGAAAAATCTACAGCAACCGATCGTTACAACCGCGGCTGATAATGTTTTTGTATTTTTTTCTAAAAATGAACTTCATTAAAAACATATAAAGTAACATTTAGCACGCGGAAATTATTAATTTTGGTAACGTACACAACCATAAAAAGCTAAATAAAATTGAACCCGACTTCCCGAGATTAACGCGAACAAACAAACCTTTGTACAGGACGTGTTCGAACCTTTTCCTGCAACTAGATCAGGTATGGGCAACCTTTAACATGTTGAGGGCCAAACTTTAGCGTGCAAATACGTTCGCGGGCCGCGTTTAAAAGTACTTAGTGCATTTTAAAGTAGTGATAATATTTTTTGCGATAGATATTAGACATGAAATAATACGACAATGTTATTATAGTACAATTTATTAAAATAACAAAATGAAATTTAAAAAAATGGTACATTATAATTAAATCGTTAAATTTGCAATTGTTACAAACTACGAAAGTTAAATACACCGAAATCAATGAGACACTTGAGCTTGAATTTGGGAAACTAATTTATCGATATTTGGATTAATTCCACTGATACAAAGACGTAAAGAATTTTCCAAATTATCGTCAGTCAGTCTTGTACGATGTGTTGATTTATTAACTTTCATCAATGAAAAGAACTGTTCGCATTTATAAGTACCTACTGCCAAACGCACAAATCAATCTTCTTGCGAATTTTCTAAGCTGCGGAAAATTGTCTTTTTCTAGGTATTTTTTGTAGAAATCGCACAACTACGCCTTCAAATTTGGATTTTAGGAGTGAGTTTTCTTGAATCTCGATCAACTCCATTTGTAAGTGTATTGGAGCATTTTGTACATTATATTTTGTAGGAGTAGCAAATAAACTGAAACAGTCTTCCATGTTTTTGAAGTCGCTAAATCTGTTCGAAAATTGTTCCGACAGTAACTTGAGTTCTTCAGCATATTGAGCATAAGCAATATTTTCATACGCAGAGAGCGTGTTGAAATGGTAACTGTTACCAGACAGCATCTGTGACTCCCACAAGCATAGTTTGATCTGAAACGCTTTCAAATGGCTGTACAAATCATTTACTAACTGTCCTTGTTTTTGAAATTTCAAATTTAAATCATTCAAATAGCCTGTAAGATCGACCAGAAATGCTAAGTCACATATCCATTTTGGGTCACTTAATTCAGATAGTGGTTTATCTTTTATTTTCATAAAGTCTGCTATCTCATTTCTAAGCTCGTAAAACCGTTTCAACATTTTTCTTTTGCTCAGCCATCTGACTTCACAATAATATGTTACGTCGTTATATTCAGCTGATATTTCATCCAAAAACGCCTTGAACTGACGATGGTTAAGCCCTCGGGATCGAATAAAGTTGTTGGTTTTTACTACCACATTCATAACATTCTGGAGTCGAATGGACTTAGAACACAAGTTCTGTTGGTGGATAATGCAATGAAGGACTATCAAATCATCTTTTTGCACATTTAATTCTGTTGCTTTTTCATTCAAAATTCCGATGAAACCTTTACGTAAGCCGACCATAGAAGGTGCACCATCAGTGCATACTCCAATTAATTTTGACCATGGCAAGCCAAAACTTGTGAATACCTTTTGAACTTCAATAAAAATATCCTCTCCTGTAGTGGTTCCTTTTAGCGGCTGTAAAGCAAGCAATTCCTCAGTAACAGTGAACTCGTTATCAACACCTCGAATAAATATAGACAGTTGAGCTGTGTCAGACAAATCGGTGCTCTCGTCTAATGCTATGGAAAATGATTCAAAACCAGCCATACGGTCAGTCAATGTTGTTTTTATATCATTAGCCATCATTTCTATACGTCGAACAACAGTTCGTCTTGACAAACTAATTTTTTCAAATTCATTTTTCTTTTCAGGACACAAAATACCGCAAACTTCTAACATACACTCCTTGATAAATTCTCCTTCGGCAAATGGTTTTAATGCCTTTGCCAATTTTGAGCTAACTATAAAACTAGCTTTCACAACATTATCAAGTTGTGTTCTTTGTTTATGAAACATTTGTTGCTGTTTTTCCAAATTTGCGGTAAGCTTCTGGATTTTGTCTGTTCTTAATTGTCCTGTCAGTGAGTGCAGCGTAGCATGCTTAGTTGAGTAATGCCTCTTTATATTGAATTCTTTCATTACTGAAATGGATTCATTACACAGCAAACAAATAGGCTTACCATTGTGCAAGATAAAAAAGAATTCTTCAGTCCATTTTTCTTGAAACTGGCGACCCTCTGTATCTACTTTTCGTTTCTTTCCACCAGACATCATTTTTGTTTACTTTTCGTTCAATAAACTTAATAACAAACTATACTTAGTATACACTCAAGATGCACACAAAGTCACAAAGCAAGTTGACGGCTCGAGCAGTTCGCTAGGATATCGCTTGTCCAAGTTATCACCTCCGTAGCTCAAATAGAACTGAACTAACATTCGGGCCATCCACCCGCTTATATAGGCAAAATGAAGGAATAATCTGGAATAAACTAGTTTAGAATAATTGAGAAGCAATAAATCTTTTGATGTGTCGCCCGTGAGGCGGCAAACCTCAGAGAATTTGATCGAGCAAGCCGAGTGGCGGCGATTATCAAAGAGTGAGGCGGCAAACATCAAAGGATTTGATGTTTGCCGCCTCACTGTCACTCCCGTGAGTATAAGTACCTAATGTAATATTTTTTTAACTGGGTTTTTTCAAAATGTCTCGCGGGCCGGATCATATCTTACAGCGGGCCGGATCATATCTTACAGCGGGTCGGATCCGGCCCGCGGGCTGGTTGTTGCCCATATATGAACTAGATTCTGCCCCTGATTCTGAGTTAATTGACGTACAATGTTACGTATTTTACTCTATAAATATATATTTTTTGTGCTTTGTTTTTGTTATAGGTATGCTAATAATGCACGCTTGGCGCAGTCGGCGCAGGCAGTCGTGAAGTATACGTCGTCCGATTCACTCCTTGTTTTATTCACACAAATAAACAATGAATTTTATAGAAAACGATTCACACAATTTTTTATGTCAATGAACTCAAAATTAGGAATCCATGGAATCATTTTAGACAATGGGATTCGGTTACCTCTGGGTTACCTACATTCTGTGTACGAGTAAGTGATGTAGATGTGATGTAGAAGGTTGTTTAGTGACGTAAGTTATTTATAAAGTAACGATTACACGACAATCAATACTGTTGCATTCGTTGTCTACTGAATACCTACTATCTATAACCGACCATCCTTTTTTTAAATTGTGGCATTGGTTAGCACTGATGCCTTACCTATCAGTGAGCTACGAGTATGTCGCTCACTGACAAGTCGAAAGATGAACCGAATAAATATGCGTATGTAACGAAGGTAGTTACTAGCAACCCTAATTTATCTAAATATGACGTAGCGGACATGCATACACCCGACTTGGATAAGTTTTAAAGAAAGCTTTTTTTTTTTTTAAGATTTCAGCAATTTATTTCCATCGATCACCGATATTTTTACGGTACATTTTTTCTAAAAACAATTATTATTTTAACTATTTATTTTTTATATCCCAATCAGTTTTTAAGTTTATTATTTATGGAAGGTTATTATTTATTTATAACTGAAAAGCAGAAGTTTACTTGTACATATTTATACGGATACTTCAATTTAATTACTAACTATTCATATTTACATTAAATTAATTTTCTCATTAACTTTATTTGTGAGTATATATTGTAGAGTAAGCTACTTTGTTATATTTTTAATTCTTATGAGTAAACTAATAAGTCAATATAGAAATTAAAACAAATTCATGCCTCAAAATAAAAAAAAAGTAAGTATATGTATCTAAAAAAGATGTTTGTCGATTATTTAACAACAAAACGAGCTTAGTATAATGTCTCCACAATAAAGGGTATAAATAGCTCGACAATACCATATCAAAGAGAAATGGAAAATGATTACCCGTGATGTAGAGCATGGAAACCGTAAATTAGTCATATGTGTGGCAGCACAGTTATTACACGATAAGAAACAGCAACAATGGTTAGTTAAAGGTATTGGGGTCGCCTGAGACCTTAGGATCTAAACGTTAAGGAAATCAACAACCTAGTATTTAGCCTATGACTATTTTGTAGGCCAGTGCGAATAGAAATTTCTAGAAACAAATATAATTGTGTTTTATGAATACTCTTTACTTTTGCCAATTAGGTTTCCTTTATTTAAATTAAAAAGGAAAAGGACCCTAGGTAGATAAGTCTACATACAGTATAGATTAAAGATTAAATTTTTGACAGTTTTATGAATGACAGTTAATGACACCGGTTTACAATTGACAGCTATGTTTGGCAGATTTTAAAAGTATTCCTAATCCACTTAAATATTCTTAAACCTAAGTAATTATAATATATATATATATATATATATATATATATATTTTTTAGTGTTCTATAATTTTATTACCAGTAATATACACAATAAGGTCTTATGACTAGTTGCAGACATAACGACAGATTAAACAACTGATTCTAGCACAAGTTACATAACTTACACTCGTTATATTACCTAACCGCTTAATATATTACTTATAAAACTAATAATAATAATTATGTTTAATCATATGTTAAAATATTTTTACAAGAGCAGCAGAAAATACTCTACATAAGGATATATTGTCTCCTTATTTCCTTTTACGATCAGGGATATGTAAATTAATGAAATGGATATGTTATGAAATTATGGATGTGAAACTTACATAATTTATTTATTTATAAATTTTTAATAAATTCTCTGTTTCATTGTAATTTAAGGTTTTTAACCATTTACTAACCCCATTCTTGATATTATATTTGTTTAAAAAGTATATGCTCAAGTGCTTGCTTATCTGGTTATATACATGTGGACCAATAATGTGAATGTGACGTTTGGAAAACACAGTTCGATGTTTTTCAATATTGAAGACTGTCTTTCCGACGCTTATTTTGAATTAAGTTCTCATCAAAAGGGATAGAATTATGTGTGCGCAATATAACATTAAGAACAAAAAGCTGTCTCACTGTGAGCACTTGACTATCAGAATAAATCTTAGAGGTTGCATATAGATTTGGTTTCTTGTAGATAACCTTTAGTACTGCCCTCTGTACCCTTTCAACTTGTAACATTGCAGTTTTGTCAGCTCCACCCCAAACGGCTATACAATAAGTTAGGAGCGATTGACAGAGGGCGAGATATGTCATTTTTAGTGTACTAAGGTTTGCAACCTGTCGGAGAATTTTAAATATATAAATTAATTTTCTAACTTTAGAGGTTAAATTTTGGATATGTTTATGCCAATTTAATGTATTGTCTATAGTTACACTCAAGTATTTAATATCTGAGGTTCTACTCAAAGGCAGACAAGAGCAATCCCTAAGAGAGTCAGAACATTTATGGACTCGTATAGTAAACGTATCACAAGGTTGAGAGGATTTACGGTGAGAGAAAGTGAGGAATTTGGTCTTCGAAATGTTTAGTGTTAGCTTGTTATTTGCAAGCCAGTTGGTCACAACTTTCAGTGTACTTTCAGCATCTGGCGACCTTCCTCCCAATATTTAGCGTGTATCAAAAGTGCAGTATCGTCTGCATATGTAAACATTTTACAGTTAGGTAGGCGAAGAAGATAAAAATCATTTATATAGATCAGAAACAAAGTTGGTCCGAGCACACTACCCTGCGGAACTCCGTAACTTAACCGTTCCTCATCACTAGAGTGAGAACCTATTTTAACAAATTGAGTACGATCCGATAAATAGTCCCTAAAAATTTCCAATGACATCCCTCTGATACCAATTTTTTCCAATTTGTTTAAAAGAATGGGAACGGAAACAGTATCAAAAGCTTTAGACAGATCAAGAAAAATACCAAAGCATTTTTCTTTCTTATCTATATTCCTGACGACATAATTAGTTAAAGCTGCTACTGCATCCTCAGTGGATTTATTTCTCCTAAAGCCAAATTGATTATCAGCTACTAGATTTTGAGACTAAAAAACTAACTAATCGAGTGTTCAGAACTTTCTCTAGTATTTTAGACCTAGCTGTAAGGACAGATATAGGTCTGTAGTTATTTACACTCTTCCCGTCCGCACCCTTGTATAAAGGATAAACCAAGGCCTTCTTGAAAACCTTAGGAAAAATTCCACCAGATAATGAGAGGTTACATATATATGTTAGTGGTGGTGCAAGTTTTTTACTACATGATTTTAATATCGAAGTTGGAATATCATCCCATCCAACTGCACAATTATTGCGTAGTTTCAAAATAATTTTGTCCACTTCATCCACATCAACCGGAAGCATAGCAAAGGAATTGCACGGCTGTACATTACAGGAATTATAAGCTGCAGAGTGCAGACATTTTTCGAATTTGGAAAAACTTCTCAACTAAAGGCTACCCAAAAATATTTACTATCTAGAGTAGTTTTAAAGTAGTGCAGTAGTGCTCACTCATGGCTTGTGTTACAGGCTTTGTTATCCCTTAGTCTCCTTTTACGACACCCACAGCAAGAGAAGTAGTGGTACTATTCTAAAGGCGACCGACACCACACACCGAAACTTACGAATATCGAAATTTTGCCCTTCCGACTGGTGCGTGTCATCAGAATTAGATACGAGTACCTACATCAACAGATATAGGAGCGACCAACAAATTGACCTAAATTGTTTATTTCTTATAGGAATAAGGCGACAGACGACCATATGGTCCACGTGGTGGAAAGTGAATACTGTTGGCCATGGACATCCGCGGTATATGTCAACTTCAGTCCAAAATGACAAACGTTGACACGCCCGCGGATGCGTTGCCTATCTTTGCAGTTGTAGAAATGGATTTGGAGAATGGATTATGAAAATAGGGAGCCATAGGATGGGAATGGACTCGGGCAATCTCACTCACTAACGAAATACGTACGTACATAGAGGCATAGGATAAAGTGGGGAATGCAGTACCTTTCAAGGTAGTCTTGTGAGAGAGGGGAAACGAGGTCAGTCGAGTGCGCCCGGCGGCTATTCGATTGCAACGTGCACCCCCCTCCAAAAAAAGTGTGCCTATAAATAGATAGTGCGATATTTTATCTCGTAAATTTGTCTACATATTCTTACTCGATCAATCATCCTTGTAGAACCATTACGCCTAACAATCTGCTAATAAACTGGATCGCAAAAATTCCGGGTCGCTAATAAATGGCGTGATAGTTTCTTAAACACATAAGACTAATTTGCGAAACTATAGTATATTGTAGATGACTGATTAATATATATAAAAAATGTGTAACACGTTCTGTACACTATATAACTTTAATTAAATACTAAAAAATAAGAAAATTTCGCTTCTAACTTATGACAACAAAAATACACTTCGCAGTAAATCTTAAAAAATAAAAGTTTTTTTGTCAATTTAATATTTTGTATTTCCTCCACGAGCCCGTATCACTTCAATAAGACGATGTGGCATGCTGTAAACCAAATTCTTAATACGATTTTGGTCTATGTTTGCCCATTCTTCCACTAGCGCTTCTTTAACTCGTGTAAGGTAACGGGAGCAGGAGAGCGTTGTCTCACGTATCTCCCGAGCTCGTCCCATGCATGTTCTATGGGATTTAAGTCTGGGCTGCGAGCTGGCCACTCCATGCAGGTAATACCGACGTCTTGAATATACATATTGACCAAATGAGCAGTATGTGGTCGCGCATTATCGTGCATAAGAATGGAAATTGCACCCATATTCACTAAGAATGGACCAGCATGCTCATTTAAAATCTCCTACGTATCTGACAGCAGTCAGAGAACCGTTTTCTATGATCACTAACTCCGTGCGATCCTCTGAAGATATCCCAGGCCAAACCATTATTGATCCTCCACCGAATGGCACCTTTTCTTCAAAACACGCTTGATGATACCGTTCTCCTGGCCGTCTAAATACTCTTCGTCTCCCGTCGTGCGTAAATAAACAAAATCTGGACTCATCGGAAAACATAACCTTGGACCAATCTTCATCTGTCCATCGGATGTGTTCTCGAGCAAACCGTAACCTGGCAACTCGATGTTCTCTGAGCAGCTTGGGGCCGTTTGCTGGTCTATAAGGCTTTATATCAGCTTCACGAAGACGTCGCAGAATCGTATTAGAGCTCACATTATTGTGGTGTTTTTCTTGAAGACTGTTTCGGACCTGAACAGCCGTGAGATGTCGATTTCTTAATATAGTGCTCACGATGAATCGGTCTTCTCGTGTAGTTGTGCACCTTGGCCTGCCATTTCCTGGTCTCCTGATGTTCATGCCGGTCTCTTGAAATCGCTGGAGTATTCTTTGGACCGTTGATAAAGATACTCCTACTGTTCTAGCAGTGCTACGCTGACTTCTTCCTTCTTGTACCATGGTAATAATCCGTGTACATTCTTCAGGTGATAACGACATGATATTGCATTGAATACTCTGATAAATCCAAGGAACAATTTATAATGACAGCTCCGTTTGAAACAAAAGCAGAAAAAATATTCTTTTATTAATTTCAAAATTTTGAAATTTTTCAAAATGCAGAATCATATTTTTTTAATCTGTAACTTGTACAAATGAAACCTCTTTAGAGATTTAGAACAAGCATTAGTAACCTCCTTACTACATATTATTTATTCGAGCGATCTAGGTATATAATTTATGGAGATATCACGGTTTTTATTAGCGAACCGGAATTTTTGCGATCCAGTGTATTACTTACCTACATATACAATCCACAGCGCCACACAGAGCAGCTAACGTTTTGAAATAGCAATTTTCAAAACAAATTTTAAGAATAGTATTGAAAACATTGTAAGAGTTATAAACTCAACAGTTTTGGGTCACCTGCATAAAATTAATTTTGGAGAAAAGCTAGATGTTTGGGTGCCGCATGATTCAAATAACAGAAACTCGGTGAATAGAATTTCCATATGCGAGATGTTGCTAAAACGAAATGAAATAGATCCATTCCTGAAGAGATTGGTAACAGGCGATGAGAATCATCTACGATAACAATGTTCGAAAACGATCTTGGTCTATGCGAGGTGAGCCATCACAAATAGTCCTAAAGCCAGGCCTCACTAACAAACAAACTCCGAACAAAGTCATATTATGTGTATGGTGGGACTAAAAAGGCATTGCGTATTACGAGCTTTTGTGTGCCAAACGATTAATTCTGATGTCTACTGTTAACAATTAGTACCTACAATTAAAACAAACACTTGAAGATAAACGCCCATTCCAAATAAATTTATTGCACTAAATTTATTTTATGTCAGAATTTATTTATCAAAGCATGTCAGGGACTAAAGAAAGACTGAAAAACAAGAAACATAACACATTACATTTATTATGAAAATTACAGAAGATTCTCAAATTGCCTGCCGTCTGCCCTCATGCAGGCTCTACAACTTCTTATGAGCGCCCTCTTGAGCTGGCGAACGTAACTTAGCTTACATCAATTTCTAGCAGCTGCAGCGACACGCTCGTGCAATCCATTGGACATTTTTTTACTGCGACTGCTTCACAGCAAAAGTATAGAGCCAATTGCATCAATAGCAATCAATACCATAGCAGAAAAGTTACAAAATTTCCAGTGAAAAATGAATTTAAATCATTAGAAAGGCTTCGAATACGAATACTTGTACGTGGAAGCTGCGTCATCACAGGTCTAGTGGTTATTTATGTTTATTATATAGATATGTATGTACTTATATATTATTACTATATGTATGCATATATAATTTTTGTATATTATACCTATGTTATGTATTTATAGTGTATTATTAAATGAATAGAGAAAAATGAAAAAAAAATGCTCACAATTCCTAAATTTTGGTAGAAATTTAAAAATTCAGATTTTTTTTACGTTACTCAACTGATAGCGGTCAGACACTTAACTTGTGGGGCGTGCAGTTAGAAAAAGTAATGTGTATAATAAGATAAGCGGTAAAAAAATAAAAATGACAATGCGCGAATTAGGTAATCTAAGAAAGATCTTATATACACATTTCTATTAAAAAAAATCAATGTAGGTAAATAATTTCCGAAATTGAGCATTGTAGGAGGAGAGTGAACGCTGGGCGCACTTGACTGACCACGTTACCCCTCTCTCACAGAAGACTACCTTGAAATGTAGGTACTGCATTTCCTACTTTATCGCATTTCCCCAACGTACGTACGTGTTTCGGTAGGGAGTGAGATATGGCAGAGTCCATTCCCATCCTATCCCTCCCCATTTTCCCAACCCTTTCTCTCAATCCATTCCTTAATCTGCAAAGGTAGGCAGCGCATCCGGTGGCGTGCCAACGTTTGCCAGACTGGACTAATGTTGGCATGTATCGCGGATGTCTATGGGCGACAGTTTCCACTTACCATCAGGTGGACTGTATGCTCGTCTGCCGCCTTCTATAAAAAAAAGAAAAAGTAATCCAAATACATTTTGCAATATCTAGGCAAATTTTAAAAAACCTCTATTCTGTCAACATATTTTTGACATCAGCGACCCCAAAAACCCCTGAGTAAAATTTTCTCGTCGAGAGTTAATATAAAAAACCTGTACCTAGATATAAAAAAAATGGGTTCAAAAATGCGTCTGCCTCCACGATAATGTTTCTGATTTCAAATAATAACGAACATTTGATAACAAAATCGCATCTGTTCTTGAGGATTAAGAAGTTTTGACGATTCTTAAGCTTGCTTCATTGACTACTAATTTGTTTAACGATAATTTTTTTGTGTCTCCAGTAATAGGCATTCCTAGTCTGGCCTTGTTCTGGCCGAGAATGGGTTTGAGTTCTGGCTGGCTGGAAAATAATGGATTTAAATTCTAGACAGATAAAAAATCGATAATTAGTAAAAATCAGTCCCAAAAAAGCAGAGTTAGTCGGTTTGCCGTTTAAATGCTATAATGTATCTGCTTTGAAAACTGCATTTGCATATGGAAAAGTACACAAACGTATACAAACGTAAATACGTATACAAACTCTTACCCATGAGAATCCGACACAGCCGATTCCAGCAGAGAGCATGTCACCAAGAATTGAAGGATATGCGTTGCCTGAAGGAAAGTAAGCGTGGAAACGCGGGTGCTGCCAATGCGTTACGCCCGGCATGATCTTGCTCTCTACGTCGGTCATGACATCGTCCCACGGTTCCGGGTGGTAAGGCGCCTCAGCTGGCAACGCATTGCGTAGGTACCCTGGCTCCACGGATGGGGTCACTCGCCGCGTACGTAGCGTTGTCATATAAGTACAAATGTAGTCCACCATTTCTTTACCCCGCACACGAAATTCTTCCACATCCATTGTGTGGACGTTGCACTTAAAACTTTTAGTCAAAGATCAAAAAGTTTTCTATATCTGAATGACGGTGCTTAGGATTGACGAGGGTGCGGTGTCAGCGCCGCGACGGTCTGCGGTTGACTCGTCGGACGACGACCACGCATTCAGCACTCTGGTGGTCGAGAGGGTGTGGGGCGACTGGCGGGCGGGGGTGCGGGCGTGAAGGCTTTCTTTGCGAATAGGGCGGATGCATGGATAAGCGATGAGCGATATCTTCTACGACTATTTTTCGTGGTAGTATGGCAAATAAAAATTTAAATTTATCCGTTACAACCCACGCTGCAGGTGTAGCGAAATATAATTTTTGTGGACATGGGTACATCAAATACATGTACGAAGCAAATTGATTTTTAGACATACTTATACTTACTATACTCTATGAGTATTTACTATACTCTATGGGTAATTTTATTTTTTGGAAAGTAATTTTGTATTGTAACTATTATAATATTAGGATTGTATCTTTACGCATTCATCTTGAACACACTTATTTATAAGTGTGTTCAAGTGTGTTACGTCGGTCTACGAACAATTCGTATTCTGTGGCCCTACATCGACTGCCGAGGGAACGCTGCGCGCCGCCTGCCCTTGATACCACTTATTGTATCCGCCAAATGCATGCAACCTCATTTAGCTTTTTGCATTCGAACATTCGACTGATTTGAATTTCGCTACTCAAACTTTTTTTTTTATCCGTAAAGTTCAATCATCGATTTATTCCTATATTGATGGGTTCAATCTTTGTCATGTATTTTCCCACAGACATTTCAACATTGAAGAAATCTATAGATATGTGTATGACATACAAATCTGCCTTTAAATTATAGTTAAATTATTTTACACTGTAGTTTTTTTTTTGCTAAGGTATCTATGTAAAAATAAATTGTATTAAAAGCAAAAAAAAACATCTTATCGACATGCATATTTCTATGTATAACTGTGTGTATTTCTATCTTGTTTTCTCTATATTTTTGAACTTAAAAATTATTGTGTGTTGTGTTGTTCGGAATAAAGTGTTGTCTATGGTCATATGTTAAAAACTTAGAAACCATTATCGACTTTTTGGCGGGAACTCGAGAAGTGAAGTGGAGTTTTTGTTCAGTTACTATAAAAAAAAAATATTATGCATTTGGTGATATAATAGTGATAGTTTATTAAACTTCAAAATGTTTTCGTGCATAATGTGATACTCAAATAAAAGCACATGGCTGCGTTTTTCGTGTGCTGCCAATGAGTCCTCTTCTGTCCTCAGTAAACCTAGTAGCACTTCAATGAGTGACTCCCTGAGTTACTTTTTTTTTCTTTTGTTTTCCATATATGGTAATGGTGCAATCAGTACATTCCGCCAGTCAAGTTTTCTTTGTAATTAACAATTTCAAAGTCTAAAACGTATCTTAAAACGACGGGGCTGGACATTGTCAGAATACGTTTTAATTATTTATTGCGGATTGCGAAGGAAACTTGACACTGACAGAATGTACTAATTGCACTATTGCCACATATAAAAAGGAAAAGAACATTGCCTATTAAAGTTTTTTGTATGTTATTATTTCTTGCCATCTTTATCACTGATGATTTCTTTTTTTTTCTTATATGGCAATGGCGCAATCAATACATTGCAATTGTGCCAGTGTCGAGTTTTCTTCGTCATCAACAATGAATTGTAAATGACGCTCGATGACCACGAAAGCAGCAGTAAGCAAACAAAACAGTTATATTTTGAACTGTACATATATGGACGGTGTTCTGCATTCATGTATCAACCCACAAAAAACCGGAAATAGTCTCCAACTCAGCAAATGCTGTGACTGAGTGTCAGTCACCGCGCTGATTTTCAGTGGAGCCATCGGTGACGCACGGACAAAAGTATAGTATTTAATAAATTTGTAACTCAACCAATGGTCCACCAGCCTACCTAACTATCGTCGGTGATAGGTAACTATCCCATACTGGACAAAATCGATTTGATCTTATGAATAAATCTTAAAACGAAATGATTCTAGCTAATTGTTTAGCGCCATCTTTTAATCATTGATAAAACTAACGTTTTACATAAACTTCATCTGGTTATACATTTTAATATCAAAACACATCTCGTCAATAGCCAGTCCTGTTGTACTAACTTAGGAGTCGTTTATTAATGACTCCTAACTTACTTCTACTGGTTTAAACTATTCTCTGTAAACCAGTAGAACCGACAGTAGAGTTTGTTTTTGCTTGGAAGCACACGAAAAACGCAATCTTATGCTTTTATTTTTAATTATGACATACATTGTACACGTTGAAGTTTAATAAACTAAGTATCACTATTAAACTACTAAATCCACGATACATAATTTTTTAATCAAACAAAATCTCGAATTCCGGCCAAAAAGTCCCTGTGATTCTTTTATTTTGGATGATTTTTGATTTTTTTTTTTATAGGAAGCCTGCATTCCTACGTGGCATTCCATAGACGGGCAAACGACCTACGTTTTGGTAAGTGGCTATTGCAGTCTTGCAAAATCCTATTCACAGACTTCTTGAAGCACCCCATATCGAAGCGAAATGGAAAGATCTCTTGAGGTATACCTTTCACAGCTTACGGGTTTACGGTATTAAACGGCTTCATGGTTTTCATGATTCTGTGACTACTTGCGACTAAATGATTAAAATTTAAAAATCCAAGTAATTTTTATTGTACATATTTTAAAATTCTATCCAATTTATCAACGAGTCATGATAGCCTAAAAACACCCTTATTGTAAGGAGAGGCCTGTGGCCTGTAGACGTTAAGTCGCATATTAGACAAATGTCGTGGGACACGCGTTGCCTGAGACGTCGTCGCGTGACATTATGCGACGTCACAAGACATATTTGTGAGAATTAGGCCGCGAGATAAGATGTCGTGTGGTGTCAAGCGATGTACGGCAATGTCGCTCAATATTTCAGACGATGCATCTCTGAACATTTGCGATTTAACTCAGCAGCAAGGATCACTATAATTTTGAACGCAGGCGAGCATCGATTGGTGCAACACTAGGTATTTCATAGTATAGTTTCCGGTGGATACACAGACATTTCTCGTTTTAATAGCTTAGCTGATTAGCTTATCTTAACTGACCTCTCTTCGTAGTTTCTTTTGTGGTGGACAGAGAGCTTTATTCTTACGTGGCAAATGCATAGGCCACGGTGGGGCAAGCTGGGGCGCTTGTCTTATCCCAATGCCCCCCGGCATAGGGAAGACTAAGTAATAGACTTTCTGCATTACACTACCTCTAAGAAAATTGTTTGCTTTGCCCCACCCTGAATAAAATCCTGACTACAGCCTTGGGCAAATGTAGTTATTTTCACTACGGAATACATTGCATTTTTTTTAACTTTTATTCGGTATTGTGGTATTTTAGATGGAAAACCAATAATTTATACTATGTAGTTTATTACATACTTATGGGAAATATGATTATATTTGATTCATAAACGCTTATTGATCGAATATAAAGTGGGATGGGAGTATAGCAAAAACATAGCAGTAGTCTAACTCTGGCCTCGTTAATATAACGAATTATTTTATCAAACTGATGTCGTATAGATAACGATATCAGCCTATAAAATCACACTGCAGGGCACAGGATTCTGTAATAAATCATTAGAGGTTTTTGGGCCGGAATCCACTATGTGGGCCGAATACACCAATCGGATGTTGAAATTGCTACATATGTACTTTCTTTATAACCCATATGTGAAAACCGGTGTGGATTGTACGCATATTAATACTCATACACCTACTTTAATGTGTAACATTTTTTGTACAAATGTTTACTTTTAATTGTGTCCAATAAAAAAATCGCAATGAGCGGCATGTCGACCGCGGTGTATGGCGTATGTATTTCATGTTTTGTGATGAATTGTACAAAGGCGGTATGCACACAAGCAAATCGTGATAAGTTTGAATAAAGATAGCCTACTGTTAAGTTTTTATTATTAAGCCGGGGCCGTCTTCACTCGAGGCACGCCAAGAAGTCGCCGCCTCGTCGGAACGCGCATTCTTCCTCCACTTCGGAATACCAATGGGATATTATTATGTGTGATCTCCACTCCCATTGTGCAAAACATTTCTACTACTATCCTCCATTGACATCTTATTCCCTACTTTTAGGTTCAGATCACGTCCCTATGTGAATTATACAACAATGAAAAGTCTCGTGACGTCCTTATTTACAATCTGTAATTATTTGTACTTTATAATCCATAAATTGCTACACGTTGCATTGATATTTCATAATCCATAATTGCATTGATGATAAGTCTTTAGTGTAGGTAGGTTAATACTTTGTGCCCATGACACCGACTGCCCCCCCTTTAATATCTACTTAGGAAATGCTTTTTACCTAAATGTCATAGCGGTCATTATATTTTGTGACTAAAGTACCTACATACAAATACTTGTGTAAGTATACCGTAACCAGGCCTTTTTACGTCCAGTGTTGTACATGGGCCCTCTCGTGCATGAGAGATATATGGCCTTAAAACTCCAAGCTGGCCAGGCGGGTTGGCGCGTTCACTCTTCTAGAGATGGTGTAGTTCCTTAGGACTTATGGTAGTACCTAGTTTTGTTATCCCTTTTATGATACCCACGGGGAACAAGCGAGGTGATGATATTTTAAAGCCGGCGGACATCACACGGTCAATATCCCTATAGGATATATCCTTATCCTTATATAAATGTGACATCCCTATAGGATCTCTGTTTGTTGGTATGGAATAATTTACTTTATTTAAAGATTTTTATACTTAAAAATTTCACTTAAATTACTTATAACAAAATAAGCTTCTCTTTAGGTCGAAGGCGCTCTAATATTTGATTTTTAAAATAAAGGCAATATTTTTTTTTTTAAGATTTCAAAGTGCCAATATCTGGGAATCTACTTTGAAGCGACAATAAGACTCCTTCTCTCAGATATTAAATATCGTCAACGAGGATCCTTCAAAAGTTTTGCATACACTTAGTATGTAGTAAGTAGATATATCTTTACATAGTATAAAACAAAGTCGCTTCCCGCCGTCTGTCCCTCTGTATGTACGCTTAGATCTTTTAAACTACGCAACGGATTTTAATGCGGTTATCATCAATAGATAGAGTGATTCAAGAGGAAGGTTTATACGTATAGTTTAATATTGTTTTAACGAAACCGAAGCGAAGCGAGGGCGGTTCGCTAGTAAATAATAAATAAATAAAATCTTTATTGTTATTATATTTAAGTATATATTAAAAAAGAAAGCTGCATGTAGATACCTAATGGGTAGTTTTTTAGATTTATAAATAGGTAGACTGTTGTTTTTATCTGCTATCATAATTATGTAATTTTTGGTCCATTAATTCTTGATAAGTACTTGATACTTCTCATCAACAAAGTTTTGTTTTGTTCATGTTTTGTTGAAGAAAGGAGAAGTTCGGTTCCCGAACACTATTTCGTGACGTATGCGGCGCCTAGCTGCATAATGCGCGGGCGCATACGTTACTTAGTGTACCTACCGTCCAACATATCGGCTGTACTCATTTAACATTTAATACAAATAGTGATCAAAATAACAGTTTTTATTACTTTTAAAATATCACTGTATCATCCATAAGTCGCTGGTTCATATCAGACCCAAAGGGCCAAAATGTGCGTATTTATTATGTCGCACTTACCTACCGCCCCGCGCCGGCGCGATCAGTGACTCGGGCGAGGATATCGACGCGGCGATAGCCATTAATTCCATATTAATTCAACAGGCGATAATTCCGCCCGTGCAGTCGGCTTGGCAATAGCTCATATAGTTATTATTGAATTAATGACTCAGGCGAGGATATCGCCGGCGAGATACTCACTCGTGTAGCACACAATCAATGCATGCAAAGCCGCGGGCACAACTTATGTAGTAGAAGTATAAAAACCCTTAAAAATCGTCTAAAACACTAAGGACTAAGGACAACGACTGCAAAAGTTTCTTTTGCGTTTGCGTAATAGGCATCATGTCTGTCTTCGGTTGTCATTGTACCATTATTAATTTAAGGATTTTGATTTTGAACTACAAACTAAATTAATTTAGGTAATCTTATCGTCGAAAGTATAATCTCTGTGAGCAAAATGACCATTCTTATCTGCTCTACCTATAGAGACATAATAGACATTTCCACTGTGACAGGCAAGAAGACGTTCTGCATGCTGATCGACTCTAAAACAATTTAGGTTCTCCATCCGTAATCGAATTGGAAGCTACGAGCGACTTCATCGTCGCGGCACATTCCAGCGCCAATTATTGAGGTCTTCACACAAATTTAGTTAAGCACATTACAAATTTACCCTGTTGAGTATCAGAATTCAACGAAGAAATAACAATTTTTTATTGGTTCACTCTTAAGTCATAGCTTAGAGATAATTATACAACTGAGACCGTAGAATAACTACATAATATCTAATACGTATCTGTGCCAATATGCTCACGTGGATTAAGTAAATTTCATCCTCAGTTTGTTAAAAAACCCATAATGAGAAATTGCAGACGTGTCTCTTTGTCTCTTTACCTCTTTGCCAAAATTTCATTGAAATCAGTGCAGTCATGAAGACATAACAAACAAACACTCGGATTTATAATATACTTTACATATAAAATCATCCCTCCTGCTTCTAAGTCAAATATCAAAAAACGCCAACATATGTGTTTAATTATTTTAAAGGGATAGTCTATAGAGGTAGGTAGGTATACCAAATTTCAAGTCCTCAACTTAAAAAAATTGAAATATAGATTTTGCGTCGAAAACCCTTTATGCCTCCTCTAAGTCAAGTATCAAAAAAACGCCGATCTACGTGTTTAATCATTTTAATTGAGGAGTCTATATGCTAAATTTCATGTCTCTAATACGTGTGTCATATAACCTATTTACTGTGCAAATTTTATGTTTCTAGCTTCAGCGTCGTAGCGGTTTCTGCTCGGCGATGGTGAATCAGTCAGTCAGGACATCTCTTTTTATATGTAGATAGGTATAGATTATTATCCACTGCTTCTATACGATAAAACACAATAACACATTGTACAAGAAACAGAGTTAAAATTACAAGAGCTGCAGGTGAATACTTCGTCACCCACCAAAATTCCATTAACTGAATTGCAAACCCACCAAAATTGCATATTCACCTAAATTTGCATAAATTGAGTCCTTATCGGACTCTTAATGTGGATGTGTAGAATGTGGATAACTCTAATTTGGGAAAAATCTATTTTAAGTTGCAATGAAAAACGGCGACCAGGAATTCGTTGACTGAAGTCAAAAAGCTTCTACAATAGTGGCCTTAATCAAGTGCCATAAAAATCCACTATAGGGCTCAATATTTCGTCTGATTATAAATATATACTTGATACTAATATTAGGTACAGATTCGAAAGTCGATTTGCTTGTTTTGCCTAATAACTCCGAAACAAAACAACGAAAGGTTACTAGCAATAGTTTATGAAATGAATTATCACATATTATACTCGTAGAATCCTTTTTATTCCTAATATCACGCGGTGAAATCGTGGGTAACAGATATGTACGACTGTTTTATGCATTATATGTTGGATGCCTTTTTGATGTATATTCGTTAAATATAAATATAAATTGTTAAATAAACTGGATCGCAAAAATTCCGGGTCGCTAATAAATGGCGTGATAGTTTCTTAAATACATAAGACTAATTTACGAAACTATAGTATATTGTAGATGACTGATTAATATATATTAAAAAATGTGTAACACGTTCTGTACACTATATAACTTTAATTAAATACTAAAAAATAAGAAAATTTCGCTTCTAACTTATGACAACAAAAATACACTTCGCAGTAAATCTTAAAAAATAAGTTTTTTTGTCAATTTAATATTTTGTATTTCCTCCACGAGCCCGTATCACTTCAATAAGACGATGTGGCATGCTGTAAACCAAATTTTTAATAGGATTTTGGTCTATGTTTGCCCATTCTTCCACTAGCGCATTCTTTAACTCGTGTAAGGTAACGGGAGCAGGAGAGCGTTGTCTCACGCATCTCCCGAGCTCGTCCCATGCATGTTCTATGGGATTTAAGTCTGGGCTGCGAGCTGGCCACTCCATGCAGGTAATACCGACGTCTTGAATATACATATTGACCAAATGAGCAGTATGTGGTCGCGCATTATCGTGCATAAGAATGGAAATTACACCCATATTCACTAAGAATGGACCAGCATGCTCATTTAAAATCTCTCCTACGTATCTGACAGCAGTCGTAGAACCGTTTTCTATGATCACTAACTCCGTGCGACCCTCTGAAGATATCCCAGCCCAAACCATTATTGATCCTCCACCGAATGGCACCTTTTCTTCAAAACACGCTTGATGATACCGTTCTCCTGGCCGTCTAAATACTCTTCGTCTCCCGTCGTGCGTAAATAAACAAAATCTGGACTCATCGGAAAACATAACCTTGGACCAATCTTCATCTGTCCATCGGATGTGTTCTCGAGCAAACCGTAACCTGGCAACTCGATGTTCTCTGAGCAGTTTGGGGCCGTTTGCTGGTCTATAAGGCTTTATATCAGCTTCACGAAGACGTCGCAGAATCGTATTAGAGCTCACATTGTTGTGGTGAATTTCTTGAAGACTGTTTCGGACCTGAACAGCCGTGAGATGTCGATTTCTTAACATAGTGCTCACGATGAATCGGTCTTCTCGTGTAGTTGTGCACCTTGGCCTGCCATTTCCTGGTCTCCTGATATTCATGCCGGTCTCTTGAAATCGCTGGAGTACTCTTTGGACCGTTGATAAAGATACTCCTACTGTTCTAGCAGTGCTACGCTGACTTCTTCCTTCTTGTACCATGGTATTAATCCGTGTACATTCTTCAGGTGGTAACGACATGATATTGCATTGAATACTCTGATCAATCCAAGGAACCATTTATAATGACAGCTCCGTTTGAAACAAAAGCAGAAAAAATATTCTTTACCTAATTTTAAATTTTGAATTTTTTCAAAATGCAGAATAATTTTGTTTTAAATCTGTAACTTGTACAAATGAAACCTCTTTAGAGATTTAGAACAAGCATTAGTAACCTCCTTACTACATATTATTTATTCGAGCGATCTAGGTATATAATTTATGGAGATATCACGGTTTTTATTAGCGAACCGGAATTTTTGCCATCCAGTGTATAAAAAACAACTTTATAGGTAGGAAAATTTACTTACGTGTCTTAATTAAATAAATTAACTCAGCCAAAACCCGAACCGCCTTTGCTTTTTAATAAGTAAATCTTTAAAATATAGACCTACTAAATTACAAAGGAGACAACTAACTTAATGTACATTAATGAAACTAAATACTTAGAGAGATATACACGTACTTGTAGGAGGAAGCATTCAATAGGTTTCGAGAAAATAAAAGGTGAAGTTGTGCTGGAAGAGAAAATAGACTTGTTCAAATCTAATTTCGCGTAACCATAACAGGCGAGCCCTCGAGACCGATGAGCCATCCGCGACAGACGCCCGACTCATATCAATTTCTTAATTGAGACTCGGTTCCTTCGCTCCGGCCCGCATTCTGAAAAACTCGAATCGCCTCCAACGCCTTCGCGAACGACGACTAATAAATAGATCGCTCCAGATAACTGGGCTTTTTAATCTCATACATATATCTAAATTTAGTTATAGCTTTTATACTAAGTTGTTTATATAGTACCAACGTGTTTGGGATCAAACCACTGTCATGATGATTATGTCAACCTTTTTAACGTCCCATAGGTATAGGCCTCCCCTATTAAATCATTTAGGGCTTTTGGGCCATTATATGCGGGCCCAGTGCGGATTGGTGCACATCTCCAGACATTGCTTTTCTTGAACATGTGTGTTTCCTGTAATACAGTTGCAATCAAACACTTTAACAGTCAAAACAAATGAACTTCAAAATTGTTTACTTGGTACTCTATCTCACCCTAGATGATCGATCGATAAATGATCGATATCACACATCGACGCGCGATGGCTACAGATGTTTAATAAATTCAAAAGAATATGATGAATAAAAATTTAATAATAAGTAAGCAACAATACTTGTAATTACAATTATATGTATTACATTTCGTAATAGAAGTGGTAAAGTAATTAGTGAAAAAAGGTAATGTGTAATCTACGTACATGAATACCTATTCTAGTACTTAGTAACAAATGACTACGAATTACTTAGGCATTATTATAACAAAACTGAACTATATTAACCAAACACATATTAACCAAGTTTATTATGAAGCTTTTATTTCTAAATAATGCTTATCGATGTATCTTATTTAATTAAGAATTTTATTCTACTAAAAAAAGATTAGAATCTTAGACAGATTCTTATTCTATTAAGAAACTTAATAGGTACAATAAATGATATTGAAAGAAATTATAAACATGTCATTTGAACTAGCCAACTTATTGTAGTGGTTTATTGAGCTAATTTTATATCAATCACAAACATTGATATAAGAAAGTACACTCATATCGACGATCAAATAGGTATAATAACTAATTTTATTATGCATCATTTCTTTTTTCAATGGATGTTTATCGATGATTTTTTTAATTGGTAAGTCAGCTAGGTAAATACTTACAGTACTTACCTAGCTTGTAAGGTAAATACCTAAGTTGTACCTACTTCAATTGATAAGTTTTAAATTATCAATTGGAATTGACGACTTACTGGTCTATTATACTGGTTTATTATATTATACTAAAACTAAACCAACGAGAAATAATAAAATATAATAAAACCATACAAAATGGTAAATATAATGAACTAGACAGATCCCGTTCTAAATTCCTTCCTTTTTAATTCCTATTAATTGGATACTTATCGATGCCTTTAATTATTATTAAAAAAATTTAGAAACGAATCAAATGATTTAGTCGATGTACTGGTAGTGGTTTCATCTATCACTTCTTTATTATAGGAAAGACTTTCCATTTCCTCGGGCGTCTCGATGACGGCGGAGGCGGCGGCGCGGGTGTAGGCCGCGTTATAATAGGTTGTAGTTTGGTTCATGTGATATGGTCCTTCGTTGCATTTGGGATCGTCACAGGAGAAGTTGTCAAACTCGCAATATTCTCCCATCACCTTCTGTGAATTTGATATAACTTATAAATTTACCATTTTTATTTGGATACTAGCTGCGCCCGCGAATTCAGAACTCGCTCGCGAACGTATGAACTTCAGGGTATTTGTTGTTAATTAATTGCACACATACTCCATCCCACGTCAGTATCTCACCAAGATTTTCCTCACCAATAGAAGGAAAGTAACAACTTGTCTGATACTTTATATTTGACCTAATGCCACTCACGTGAGCTTTAGAAGTTAGTACATTTCGAGGTAGTCTTCTGTGAGAGGATCTGTGAGATCTGGATTAAAAGTACCTTAAATGTTATATCTCATCCCATCCAGGACACAAACAATAACTAGATATGACAAGTTTCCCTAAAATTCGTTTAAAGGTTTTACACAATGCGCTTTCATACAGACAAACAAACAAAAAACAATTGTTTCGGGCTGTG
The DNA here is from genome assembly GCA_943735995.1 of Sesia bembeciformis. Classification (NCBI taxonomy): domain Eukaryota; kingdom Metazoa; phylum Arthropoda; class Insecta; order Lepidoptera; family Sesiidae; genus Sesia; species Sesia bembeciformis. The sequence continues at coordinate 11,082,315 of OX031028.1, forward strand.
TACCATTAATAGTGCACACTGCAATGTTTTATTTTATTAAAAAAGGCGGCATACGAGCATAGAGATCACCTGATGGTAAGTGGATACTGTTGTCCATAGACATCCGCGATACATGCCAACAACAGTCAAGAATGACAAACGTTAGCACGCCCCCGGATGCACTGCCTACCTTTATAGATATAGGAATTAATTTGGAGAAAGGGTTAGGAAAATGAAGAGAGTAGGGATGGGCTCTGATCTCAATCACTATCGAAACACGTACGCGTACGAGTACTTCGGAGAAATAGGATACAGTAGGAAATGCAGTATATTTCAAGGTAGTCTTCTGTGAGAGAGGGGTAGTGCGCCCAGCAGCTGTAGGAATAGAGCGTGCACTCTCTCCCTACAAAATAGTTCAAAATATAGTTCTATTTAAAAAAAATAGTTACATAATTATCTGTAGGTATGCATGTTTTTGTTTCCATTTTATTGTATTATACTAGCAGTGCCGGCGACTTCGTGTGCATAGTTAGTGTGATTCCCGTGGGAAATTTATAATTAATCTGGATATAAAATAAGTAAGTACCCCAAATGTTAATAAGTTATTATAACTATGCTAAGTTTCGTTAAAGTCCGTTCAGTAGTTTTTGCATGATGCGCGTTGAAATAGACAGACAAAAATTCAAAAAATTTAGTTTTGGGCTCTGTACTATTCGTACTTTATACTGCAAACACTTTAAAAAAAAATATGAATTGTACACACACGGCTTTGTTAAGATTTTATTATTAAAATATATGTACATACTTATTTGTTGGAATGGGATGTCTATTCGAAATAAAATGAGTGAAAATTAGTCCAAGTAAATAGTAAAATACATATAATAACAATAATATTCAAGACAATGTCCATGAGGAGGCCCCTATCCAGCAGGGTTGAAAGGGGCTGATACTGAAAGGGCTGCCTGCATTGTGTTGCAAGCATTGCACTGCTGATTGCAATAAGGCAATATGTACATAGATAAATTAAGAGTTTCACTACATCGTGAACATATATACATATACATATACATTCTGTAACTGTTGTATAAGAAATAAAACCAAACATTCAATTTCACTGCCTCATCCGGAGTTGAATTTTTCTCGTGTAAAAAGTTTGAAAAAGAATGTCATGGCTTTCAATTGAAATTGATTTGAATTTGGAATTCCAAGCCAAATGCAAGATAACTAAGTTCAAAGTGGTCACTATGAACAAACGGCAATTTCATAGGTAAGACCCTAATAGTTTGATTTAGTAGGTACATGAAATGGTATGGACATCCACCAGACTAGAGAAAATTACGAGAAATTATGCCCAAAATGAGCAAGGATCCTCCCCCAACTAAACAGAGTTAACCTTCGTATAGCAGTAGGAACTTTATCAGGGCACTATCCATGAAATAAACATCTTTTTTTATTTTAAGTGTCAAAGACAAAGAATGCATGGAAGCTAAGAAAACGCTATTCCATATACTCTTGAACTGTATGGGATCCCGACCAGCAGAGATGCTCCGTGAACACTATCGTAAGCATGTAATAAGCCCAGAAGAATACTCGAGTTTTAGATGAAGCTTGGCGAGGTGCTCCAACAGAAAATGGTCGCTTCAATCGACTTAATTGTGGTAAAGAATTTAGTAGGTGGTTAAACAGACGATGACGTCAACGACTTAAAGAAGTTCGCCGTTATAGTATGATACGATGTGATAGTCACCTTAGTTGGATTCTCGGTATCGATGTTTGGGAAACAAACGCAATGTCCGCAGACGCAGTTCCCTCTGCCAGAACACTGATCTTCTGAATATACTCCCGGCGGGTAACATTGCTTTGCCCTTTCATCCTCGTTGCATTTGCATTTGGCATTATCTTCTAAGGAAACTGAAACAGGTTACGCGTTTAATCAGCAACTACAAATAATTTTCGTTCTGTACCCACCGTAACACTGATCGAACCACTCTGGTGGTACGGTGGGTATTTTTTAGTCCCTACCGCACTAACTAGTAATACTAGTGTTGTGACTGACGTGCTGTTTTAATAATAGGTTATTTTTTCAAATAAAAAACCCCGATTGAAACACAATCATCATTATATTTTATAAGTTATAAATCATTACAAGACGAAGTGAAGAATTATAGCAGTAGCGGTAGTAGCCCTACTGTTTCTTACAATTGAAAATATTGAAAAAAAAGTTTTAAGACTTTATCGATTTTGCTGCTTAGTGATGGATGCTGGTATGGGAGCGGTATAATTTTTTGCTCCATAAAAACCAGAGAACAAGTGAATGATGTATGTGAACACGGTGCTCTATTGACTAAAGCATTTTATGCAATTACCGAACAACGCCTACAAAAACTGGCGTATGGTTTTGCGGTTGCAAAGGTTGCATGTCAGGACTTGTGTTGTTATTTTTACCATAGACTTATTTTTTTATCTTAAAATTTAATTTCTAATTTAATTTAAAATTATTTGTATGAACCTATTTCCATACAAATAAATTTAAATTAAATTAGACGCAATACCATTATTGTCGACCTCAGGGTGCCTCCGCACATGTCGGACACGGTATTAAGGTCTGATAATTTCGCGTTTTGCCAAGTTATTTTTAGATTTCCATAATTTCGACAATTATAGCTTGTGGTTAAATAAATTGTGTTTTTAACAACACTGATTTTGTTTTTAGATGTCAAACATGTATTAAATTATAGACATATTTCCTTAAGGGCTCGCCAATAACCAACTCCCTCCTGTATAAATATACGCATGCTTATCTACTTATTTTAAATACAACAGAGATAACGCGTGCTCATTCACATGAGAGTGACATGTGTGATTAAAGTAGTTAATATATGTATATATTTCTCAAATATTTCTGCATACATATACCTATCTCTCATATATATTTCTGACTGTACGTACATAGAATATCTCAATTCTCATGTCGTCCCGTCTTCCCTCATTCAGTGGAAGCAGGATATGGTGGTATGAGATGGTATTCCCTATTCAGCAAATCCTCATTCCTAGTTCCTTATAAATAAGCAACACAACTGCGTTTGTATGGCCCTCGGTCATTTTTTATTGCTTATGTCCATGGTCTATAGTAACTGCTTACATTTGGCGAAAATTCTGCTGGTTTGTCATTTTTTTTCCATAAAATCTTATGCCTCTTATACAAATATTTGTAACCCTTGTAACGCCGCACACAACTGACTCAGACCGACAGAACTAAATGTTTATTATCGATGGATTCAAAGTTCAAGTACGCTCATTAACTGAAACAACGCACACGCCTAGTTCTGATAAATTAAAAAAGACAACAAAGCTGAATTGCATAAACGCTCAGAACGCATTGTGATATGCGCAACAAACAGCTACAGGCAAAATTCGCCTTGTGACTTATAATAATTCAACTGCAACTGGTTCTAGCAACGAACAAGTGCCAGAATGCGCTGTGGATGTTCTTAAAATGAAGTAATGCATTGTAAGATATGCTATGAAGACATATTATTGTTTAAGAGAACTCAAATTCGTTTTACGGCTGTTTTGCATATTATTATGCCACAATGCGTTGTGAGCATTTAGGGGAAGATTGGAAGCCTACATTTTATTTATTGTGTTTTTACCAAATTAATATAGAACGTAAAGTGAATCATCAAACGTTAACACATATATTTGACTTGAAAAATGGAAAAGTTCCACTTTGATACTTTCGGTCACCATGGGGCGGGTTCGTAATAAATAATTAATAAATACAGTTAATTACGTTAAAACTTGTTTATTTAATTATAGTAATTATAATATTTAAATAATAATTCAGTAGAATAATCATACAAAATAGATACGAAAGAAACTTGAACTAAAACTAACTCTTAACTTCTGGTAAACAAATATAACATTTTCAAAAGAAATAAATTAAAACGTTATACTACACGTTTTATCACATAATCACTCAAAATCAGATCAACATATTTTTCTTTTAAAGGAGGCAAACGGACAGGCGACCGACTATGGCTAGGTGGCTGTACCTAGCCACCTAGCCCATGGACACCTGTAACACCAAGCAATATGCGGGTGCGCGCCAGCCTTGTAGAATCGTTGGATACTGAAATGCGTAAATAATATTTATTGCACATTCAATTTACTTAAATCAACCGGGAAAATGAACAGCTTTGAAGTTGTGACTGTACAAATCGATGGAAGTATTGGATCAGAAAGAATCATTGTTACATCAGTAAAGTGTACAGTATGCTCGTGTTCAATATTTGAGAACACAAATGTCCATGAGGATTCTGATTTCATCCTCAAATAAGAGACTTCAGACTCTGTATGAGAGTAGTGATTTCATTTTCCCTACATAATAGACAACAGACTTTTTCTTTTCCTATTTTATTAATAAATCCATTTTCTTTAATATTATCGGGTCTTACGTCAATATTTGGTTTTATTTGAGAGTCGTTATCGATCATCATCTTTATCGATATCAATCTTTATTTCCTATAAGCTTATCTCAGATTTCGAATCACTGCTTTTTACTTTCTAGGCTTCTTTTTCTTGAACTTCTTTAAATAAGTACTGTCATGTGGAAAACTCACAGGGTTCAGCGGGAGTTAACTGTTGTGATATGAAATTTTCAGTCATCACACTGATTAGGAGGTATATTTTCAGTTTTTTGAAGTATATCTATATAATGTTGATTCTTCAATCCTTTTTACAATCTATTATTTACAATAGTCTTACTGATCTTGACCTGATTTGATTTGACAGTTCGCACGATTGTCTTCACCTCACGCCATCCCATATCCTACCCTCTTTTACCGACACTATAATATTATAGATCTACCGACAGCGCGGAGCGCGGCAAGACTCAAATGAAAGAAATATATTTTCTTTACATCTCCCCCCTAGGGGAAGAAAAATTTTTCAATAAAATTTTCGCCATATTCACCCATCTTCTCCTGTTTCTTTTGTTTCTCTGCCTTCATATAATTTTATAGGGACTGGAATAAATTTTGTAATATGGAAAAGGTTTGATTCCGTTTTTTTGTGTCCAGTATCTATCCTATATATTGTTTAAGATATTTTTTCAATAATCTCATAAGGTCCAATTCTCAGTTCATCTAGTTTCCTCCTGTTTAACTTGTTCTGAATTCAATTCTTCTAGAAATTGACCCCCAAACTGTAAATTACCATCCTCATCTATGTACGTTTTTTCTAGTTCATCTGTTATTGTTATCCATACTTTTCTTTTCTGGTACCTTTTCACTGTGCTGTTTTTTACTTTGCTATAAGCATTTGTTTTTCTTATTTCTTTATGAAGACTCACTGGTTGTAGCGCTTCTGGTATTGCATACACTTTATTATCACTTGTGGTTATTGTGGTTATACTATAAATGTTTGTTTTTGGATCACTTGCGGGCAATAATGTAAATTCGAAACGAAGTTTCTCCATTTTCAATTGACTTTTGTAACCAAATATGTCGTTTTATAATGTTGATTCTTCAATCCTTTTTACAATCTATTATTTACAATAGTCTTACTGATCTTGACCTGATTTGATTTGACAGTTCGCACGATTATCTTCACCACACGCCATCCCATATCCTACCCTCTTTTACCGACACTATAATATTATAGATATACCGACAGCGCGGAGCGCGGCAAAACTCAAATGAAAGAAATATATTTTCTTTACATCTATACTTGAATCGAAGCAAAATCATCGTCATTGAAAGCCATAGGTACACTACTAAATCCACTATTTTTTGCAGTAAATACTTGGAAGTATGCAATTTTAACTATTTTGGGGATGCTAACACTTTTCCAGGATTCATGACGTGCCAATGGCCCAAATACCCCAACGTTCAGTGGTTGGAGACGATGTGATGGAAAAGATAGGTAAACCATTCCATAATCTCGAGCATAATTAATTTCCATCAAACTAATGTGACTTTCATGATCGTATCAAACTAATAGTGTAGGTATGGGTAGGTGTAGGTAAATAATAGTGTAGATTTTTCTTTAGAACATACTGTGTTTTTGGATAGGTTTTAAAACAAGAACAAATATTTCTGTATTGATCCAGCCACTCTTATTTGCAGCCCCAATACACCCTTCAGGAGCACCTTCAATAAAATAATACTTATAATGTGCTAGTGGAAACACAAACAGTAGTGCGATTGTATTTCCGCTGGCTGAAATAATCCCTCCTAAAATAAGAAGTTCGCCCTTTTCGATTAAAACTATTTGCCATGTCATCTTTGAGTTTATGAGGCCAAAACTTTAGGAGAATCTAAAACCATAGATGCGCCAGTCTCATCAAAATTAAACATGCGCGATCTACAGTAGATCTATGAAGCTCTACTTAGATGTAGGTACTGTTCTTTTATTAAAAGCGGAAGGTCTAGCGACGCTGGTGTTTTCCGGTTTCCTCAAACTTAAGTTGTTGTTTCTTTTTCTAAATCCATGCATTCAGTAGACAACGGCGGAATGAATTTGGTGGATACTTACAGTTTATGGCCTTAGTATACTCTTACGCCAGTTTTCTCACATGGACTGTTGTGAGTCCATAATGCATTTTAGTACTTACACTTGGTTATATTATTGTTGTATAATCATTCAATAGTAACTCTTGCTCTAATAAAAACACTTGAAAGACGGTGAATTTTGAGTTAAAAGTACCTACATCTTCATTACTACGCCTGCTTTTTTTTACACGACTTTCCAACGTTGACGGTTTGATATTATATTTGTCTGCAGCTTTTCTACCTTTAGGATAACTTGCCCTCTATCACATCTTCAATAGCTGAACGCGTCGAGTCCTCGTCCACTTTGCTCCTTCTTTCCTTCTTTTTGTAATTGCGGATAATGATTCTGTAAAAATAATTAAAATTGTAAGGGGCACATTCGTACGTGCCCCTTACAAAGTGCCCCAAGGTAAACCAAGGGCGTCGCCAAGGGGGGGCAGGGGAGGGCAGTTGCCCCCCTCTAGAGGTTCAAAGGATTTGTATTTGTACCTACAATTCACAATTCTCCTATCCTCTCTCTCATCTTGCCCCCTACCTGGCCCATTGGCTGGCGTTGGCTGGCGACGCTCTTGAGGTATACCCAAGAATTTATAAACAGCAAAGTATGCCGTACTCAAAGTACTTACCGTTAAAGCAAAAATGTTGTTGGGAATATAATAAAATTACTCGTAATATGATCAACTATAATAAAATATTTACTCACCGAGCGCAAAAACACGTACCGTCTTGTCTTGTCACTTGTAGAGGCGCGACTGGGGGCTTACATTACCTTTGATTGACGGTACTTAGAGATCAGAAGTAAGCGCTTTAGACAGTATCATCCAACAGGGCAGTAACAATTCAACATTTGTAAAAAAGAATACAGTATACAAATTACTTTGTCAATGAAGGAAAGGTATCGGCAAAATAATATGATAGGAAAACACAGGCGTATCTACCTGTGTTTTCTTCTTCACTATCTCAATTTTTATAAATAAATTAAACTCGGCAAACCATTTCATTTTGGGTTGCTAAACATTACCTTCAGCGATAGATATAGTCTAATCTTGTCTAGTTCAAGATAGTAAGTGGAATGAATACTTTTTTTTACATCCTCTACACCAACGCCTTCAATTAGCATATCCTCGCTTATTTATCTCAAAGCAGATTGACACATGTTCTTGTTTCTCTGACCTTCTTTCTTATTTTATGTCATAGAAAATGTTTTCTATTATATTAGTTTTTTTTTCAATATCTATAATGTACAGACATCAGCCTGTTACAATTTAAATAACAAACCGTAAACTTTGATCGTCATTTAACTTTTTTGCCATTTTGTCAAGAATGGGCTAATATTTCTACAAAAAAAGAAAAACAACAACTTTTACTGTAGTAAGTTTCTGCCAGCACTGCATTTTAACGTCTAAATGATTTCAGTCGCGCTGGAATGGGTAGTGGGGGGGGGGGGGGTAGGTACTCGCTGGATTGAAAAAGTAGACCGCCAAACCAGTTATTGAACTGGATTGTTCACTGGATACAGGACTGGAATTAAAACACTGTTTAGATTATTTCAGTTGCAATCCAGTGCTGGAGTGGACCGCTGGACTGGAATGCTACTGGATTAATGTGAACCGGTCATAACAAGTGGCCGCCACCAGCAGCTACGCACAGGTGCAAAGATGTGCAACGATGCAAACATGCACCGTACACCACTTTGTTATTAATCTATAATGGCCAAAGGTCCCAATCGGACTCTTTGGCGGGAACTCAAGAAGTGAAATTTAGTTTTTGTTTAAAAATTGTGAAAATTTTATATTAGCAGTTTTGTGGTTAGTGATAGTTTATTAAACTTGAAAGTGTTTTTCGTGCGTCGTGTTTGTGATAATCAAATAAAAGCGCAGGACTGCGTTTTTCGTGCGTTTCCAAGGAGTCCTCTTCTGTCCTCAGTAAACCTACTATCGCTTTATTGAGCGATTCCCGACTTAGGTACTTGGACGGGACTGGACATTGACACGATACGTGTTAGACAGTTGAGACTAGACTTTGAAATTGTTTATTAGTAATAGGAAGAAAACTTGACACTGGCAGAATGTACTAATTGCACCATTGCCATATATGAAGAAGAAAAAAATCCCAATCTTCCCTTATACTGTCACAACGAAAATTATATTGCTATCGTTTTCAGTTTTAGATGAACTTATTATGTGGGTTTTATGCTCAATGTGCATTTTCAGACTGTTAGTGAAGTTATGGAACTGAAAATTTCAGTTTGGAACCAAAAAATGTTTCCGTTCCATTGTTGTTCCATACCTACCTACTAATAAAAAGTAATACCATTTTTTTACTGTCAACAGTTTTCTTTAATTTTTAGTTGAACATTTTTACATTTATTTACATTTATTTTTTGTATTTCATTTATTCATTTAGTCATGTCGGAATGTGTATTAATTAACTTAGGTCCCATTATATACTCACATCCATAATCCTCGGGATCTACTCTGTCGAATAAGCAAAAACTTTCAAATTGCTGTAATTGACTAGAAAAACACTTATTTTCTGTTTTACACCAAGAACAATGGGGTAAACGCAAACATGGCGCACACGACGTTTTTACGCCACACACCCATCGCTCCTTCAAGGCGAACACATTTCTCGCTGAAACAACTTGTAGAGTAAAAGATAAACAAATAAATGAAACTGTCGAAAAAAATATGTACATTTTTTGTAGTAATACTATCCTGTTATTACATTACACTTCGAACTGTTAATAAAACATTCATTTGTTGCTCTAATTTAAGTATATTTAATGAGCAAGCTGTGATTCATTTAGTTGAGTATTTATAACATTTGAGATAACCTTTAGTCGTTTTATTATGTACTAGCAATCTCTTATTACTTTGCGTGGAAATCTAGCCGCAGTATACCTCGCATTTATAAACTCATATATTATTTGAAATACAAATATATTTATAAATAAATACGGTATCAACGTATTTTTACGATATCAACTACGTAGTTAAGTCTAAAATAATGTACCTACCAAAATAGAAATTTTGTTCTCTGTGTGGTGAGTTTCAATTTGTATTTTTGCGTTAAATCGAAATAAACAAGACAACTAAGACTACCTATAACTATTAAAAGATACATAATTACAAGTAGGTATTTATTTTGACCTCACTCCAGTTTTTACATTATCTGTTTAAATTACGACAACGATTATGTTATGATAAATAGGGGCCGGCCTTGATGATTTTTTTCTATCTTTCTATCAGGGCCTCATGTAAGGGTAGCCAAGAAAAAGCCCGTGAGTCTGTTTTTTTTGGGCGCCAATTGCAGGGGATGTATCTCCATCGTCTGGCATATTTTGTCATCTTCTGGAACTTGTCAAAAAATAATGATATTGAAATCAATATAAACTAATAGATTACGTAATGATGAATCACACATTTAGGTGGGTATGTTGTGGTATTTCTCCTTAATAATCAGTATAATAATTTGAGCCGCCTGTGAGTCTACACTAATCTCCTTTAAAATAAATTTAAGCAACCTCAATATACATTGCAAAAATAGATTTGGAGTGGTGAACGGAAAAGACTTTTTGCGGTGCTTTTTGCGTTCACCGATTTGGAGGATGACGTTGTATGCTGCAATCCCACACTTAACTGCATGCTCGACTGGCAGAGTAACCTCTCTCTCATAAAAGACAGCTGTAAAAGCTGATGCGCGCTTGTGAATTTGAAGTACTATATATATATAACTATGTACCTACTTGTTTCGGGAGTGAGTAAGATACACCAGAGCCCATTTCCCAACCCATCATATGTACCAACCAGTAGAGAATAAATAACTCAAATTATGTAAATAACTCTTTATTTCAATATAAGTACTTGTAACTCCCCATAAAATTGAATGGTGCTCCAGAGATGGGCAGTGTAATAGGATGAGGGAAACCCCTCGTCATATTATGGTCCCTATATTTGAGGTCGTGCTAAGTGCATGTTGAGTCGTGCTAAGAAGTTGAGTGACGAGCAACTCTCAACTTCTTTCTTTAAAAAAAGCTATTACATTATTTAGATTGTGGTATTTCTTTGAGGTACTTGTACTTTGTAATCATAGGTACTTGTGAGGACAGAAGTGCGATTCGATTTATTCCACACTTGAGAGCATTTAGGTATGAGACGAATGCATTTACATATTTATAATAACGATTTGAGTGTATCTAGCAAGTAGCATATTATCATATAGATCTATGATTATTTGTAATAGATTTTCTTGCCTGAATTGCATCAGATATTTTCTGTCGGTAATATATTTTTTTTATTTTCAATGACAAAAACTAATGTCATCGGCCGGTGTTTGGTAAGCGTCTTTTGTAAGCGGTGGTAAGCGTACCCTCATTGACAGTGACGTATAGCCTTCTGAGATCCGCTCCCTTTGCGACTTTGTCAAGTGACAGCCTTTTTTGGCAGGAACCCGAGAAGTAAAGTTGGTTTTCACAATAATGTAAAAACATTTTGTACAATAATCAAACAAAAAGCGACGCCACAATTAGCTACTTCAAATTCATTTACCTACTTTGGCAAAAAAGGCGTCGCGCTTAAGTCGACGACTGATAGGTACTGCCATCGAATCGAAGAAAAAAGTAAAGTTGAGTTATTGTTTGATTATTGTAAAAATTATGTAGGTATTGTGGGATTTGTGGGATAGTTTATCAAAACCCAGATTACTCGTCTTGATTGACTTAAGATGAATATAGTGGAAATGCATTTTATAAAGCTTGTGGGTGTCGTTTATAATGTAGCTATAATTACAAAATAGCCAAAAGTTTCTGAGTGAACTGTGTACTCAACTTAATAGACTACCTGCCTTTTAGTGAACAAATATTTTCAGAGTTACATTTCATGATCCACAAATAATAGCTATTTAACAAAATTTTAAATCTCCTATGTGTTATAAAGAAGTTTTCGAACATTTTTACTAATGATACGACAAAACAATCGATTGACGAGGAATATCGTCAAATGAAGTAGGTAGTGATATAAACTTTGATGATAGATTTGAATAGATCAAGAGATATGAATTTTGATGTGTGGTGAAATATCTAATGGTAAAATATAGTAAACTTTATAAAATATTTAATGTGTATACCCATTTTCAACGCTCAATGTCAGAATTTTTTCTCAAGTTAACAATGTAAAAACTATATATGTTATTGTCAAATAAGTTAATATAGGTTTTTGTCAAATCAAATTTCTTGCTTATTAGATGTTAAACAGTTTAAGGGGCTACCATATGCCAATGGCCTTGAGCATTCCGTCATTCTGACACCCCCCACCTACCTTCCTCACCTCTACATTATTACGTATAATATATGCGCCATCTATAACGACATCTTACGGATACCCGTCGTACTTCAAGAAAGTATAAATTTTATAGTTCAAGAGCCCACATACTTTTATCGATGGTCATAATATATTAGAATGGGGTTTCTAATTTTTTTTATTGATGAACTAATAATCAATTCCAAATATCAATAAGTAAAAGTGGAATAAGTAGATAGTAGAGATTATACACCATGCACTTTTAAAGCGTAAGCGAAAAGTATGGGTATTTATACCGTGAAACTTGACAACTTTCCCAAGGAATATATAATACAAAATTCAAACCCCTTATACTAAATTCAAAGTAAAAACTTCGCTCTATGTACTCCAAAAGTCATATCACGGTGTATTACAGTATAAGCAATGGGCAAGGCCAAATTTTTTAGACATGTGCTTTTTATATATTTTTTGATAGTCCAGTTTCCAAGGATCAACGAACCACCAAATTAATTTTTAGCTCGTTTAGATTTAATATATGACATTTTTAAATTTCTCATTGACATTTTTGTCGTTATGAGGATTGAATGGCGTATTCCTTTGCCGCCGATAATTTAAAAAAGACACACGGCCATATTGGTAGCTTTGTCATTTTTGACAAGATCTTTCAACTTTGACCAGTCTAATGTCAAACTTGACTGAGCCATCACAATCACTCTCAATAAAATGAGAATGATGATATTGATCTCTCAATTTTCTTTAGAAAATTTCTTGGTTTTTAAGAAATAAATAAAAAGATTATAATGTTATTTGTGTGACCATAATGTTGATTCTCAAATGTATGAAAGAATTTATAATTTACAAAAATAAATAAGTACGACTGTTTCTTTAATAATAGTGTTCTTATTTATACTTTTAAGTATTCTTCATGAAGAAAATCATAAATAGCTTCGCATGTTTCTGGTATAACACGTCCAAGAAGTTATGGGGACATTTAGCAACTGAATTTTAAATCTTCATAATCTGTCGGTTAATAAAAAACGTAAAGTAGCAATTAAACGATGCTCTGCTGGTATACTGTCACGCATTAGCGTATTCTGTTTGGATATTAATGGAGGTACTTTGTTTAAGAAGAGGGTAAATGTTGAATCATTCATTCTTAGATAGTTTTTGTAATCATCTTCGTCAATGTCGTTTAACATGGTGGCGTCACAATAATTTACACGTTTTAGTAATAGCTTTTTAACCCAACTAGACTTCCGTTGTTTTTGTGACATCAACCAAAGTAAATAAAGGAGTCAATTTCTTTCTTTTTGTTCTTTTTCTTATGCGCGTTGATGGTGGCATTTTTCACGCAAAGCACTACTGCACGTTGGAATAGCTTAACACAGTGTGTGATCGGATGCTATGCAGGACCATATATGGACTAACTTCTCCAACATGGAGGCCGGCGCGGCGTTCTGCATGCAGGTGAATGGCTGGCTTTAGTGACAAGTGTCATCGAATCTATTAACCAGTGTTGGTAGAGGTCCCGCTTTTTGAAACGTAAAATACAATGCCGCGCGGGACGCTGAAAGTCACGCTCTTTTGAATTCGATCTATTTTATCGACCTAGTGAACTGCCCGACGGGAATATTACTCATACAAAAAATAGTTTGATCTCATTGATCTAATAAATATTGCACTAATTACTTTGCTTTTTTATTATATCCCGCTTTTATCAAACGAATCCCGCTTTTTTACTGTTTCTTTTTTGTTACTTAACTTTCTTACTTTTTCTTTTTCTTTATCAACTTCCTGTACTTTTTCTAAAACGTATTTTTGTTTATATTTGTAGCTTCCTCTATGCCTATCACGTGTGCTGTTATGGGGTATTTAACTTCAACTACCATGTTCTCGCCACACAGCCCGTCGGGGGTGGCACCAAGAAATGGCAATGCTTTGTCAATAAATAGGCCAAATTTTTTCTTAATTTCTTTATTAATCTGAGTACTCAGCTGAGTCAGTGGTGTCTTTTCGTTCTCACGTCCATAGTACAGATTACCACTTTTTGGTTTTCAGATTCATGGTTCCGATTTGGTCCATCACTGGTTGATTCTACTGGTTCTTCTTCATGTGCCATGTTGATGACTACTTCATTGGGTTGCCTTTGCATTACTTTGTGGGTAGCGCTGAAAAAAAGAACATATTATTTTGTAGATTACATCAAGCATAATACGGTCCCACATAATTGTTAACACTCTTTATATGCGTGGGCTTTCGGTCTATTTCATAACTTTATTTTCTAATTAAAAGTTACCAGTAAATAAGTAGAATTTAAATTACGTTCCGAAAATATACGTGGGCTCCTAGTCTATTTTACTTACTTGTGACAGTATCCACTCGAGGCTGAAAAGATGCCGTTTTGATTTTGGTTTTCGTAGTTCTCGTAAGTTTTATGTAAAACTGACCTTTTACTTAGTCTTCTGAAAAAAATAATAAGATAATACAAAAATAAATAAATAAGGTAAAAAAGGCATGTTATTTGACAATGGGTATCGACATCAGACTTCTCGTTTGTGATGCACACTATACCTATTTTAGGTACTAAACCACTAGATCGCTATCAGAGTAGGTAGGTAGTCGAAATTGTGAACTAGATCTTTCCAAGTATAAAATAAATGAGAAGAAAACCCCGATCATTCATAAAATCAATCTAAAGAACTGAGAAAAAATTGAATTATGATTCATTAGAAGTTACTAAGCACACGAGTAAATTACCATAGTTATAAATTAGTTAATTATTAATAATTTATTATAATAATATAGAAAGTGTACTTACAAGAAAGACGTCGATCACTTCCTGCATCTTATGCATCGTTTTACTTTTGATATTTTAGGCATTGTTGATTTTTATACTCAAAAACAGAATTTTTACTATACTAAATATCAATAGCGTACTGTCACAATTTTATTTCAAGAAAATAAAACCTAACCTAAACAATGTGACCTTTTGCTAATGTAAAATTAAAATTAATAATAACTAAAATGTGTGCTCTTGTCACTTATATTGTTCGCACTAGCACTAGGTAATTAAAATAAGTGTTAAATACGCTAAATAACAAATAAAAAGGCAGAATTTTTGCGCGCGCACAGCGTAAAGCGACACGGGTTCCCCGTACAAAGGCCACTGGCCGACTGCCGCCCGTCGCCCCCGCAGAGTACCGCGAGCCAGAAACATGCGTAGAAACATAATACAATTTTTTTTTTCAAAAACTACAAATAAATTCAAAAATCCAAACGACAGGATTATAGTGAAAATTGTTGTCTAATATTGAGTATAAGTTTCATTTGTATAAGTTCCATAGTAAAGGAGGCTATCGGGATTTAACACGAGAATAGAGGCTCACAGATGATTTATTTTCTCTTAAATTAGATATATTATTTTAATTTCCGACGTCAAAAGCGAAGATTAAATACCACACTACATCATATATTTTTTAGAGAATTTTTGTACCATGTTCAAATATACTTTATAGGATTTAAAAACAGCGAAATTTGTCGGGTAGCCCCTTAAAGGAAGATTGTACTTTATTTGACCCCTCGCCGGAGATGCTAAAATGTAATAAATTAAGTATCTAAGTAGTAATTAAGTTGATTTAGAATAAATATTGTGGCTAGAGCATGAGTTTTATTTAAATGTTTTATAAAATACTTAGAGAATACTTTTGTTTTAGTAGAATTTTGGTATAATTCAGCTATGCTCTTTTAATATATTTTAGTACTGGCAAGACGTTCCAAAAGTATATTGTCTAATTTTGAGAACGCTCACACTGGCAACCGAACAAAAGATTGTCATAATATTAGATATTTACTGATATTATTTGTTTTCTTGCTTTTCGTAACAGTAAGTACTTTTGCGAAATAAATGGAGAATTATATTAAAGGTAAAAAGGTCGAAGAGGAATTGGATCGCGATAAAATACCTATAAAAGACCTTACGGAGAACTTTCTTTGGATGCAAGTAAGTTCATAGACTGCTACTACTTTAACCTACGTTAAAGTAAATAAATCTGGTAAAGTATTAATATAGAAACAAATGTCAAAAATATTGTCTTATTTTTTAGGTAAAAGGTGGGAGCAAGAAGGCGAATTTATTAACCCATGCTTCAGGTATTCTAGAAGATAAGGCTGCCACAGCAGTGATTTGGAGTGGCGCTGGAGATGCAATACCTAAAACAATATCATGTGCAGAAATATTAAAACGAAAGTTTTCTATTGAACACCAAGTAACAAAACTTGCTTACAAAAAGTAAGAATAATTTTGTACTCTTGTCTTACACTACAATATTCAAAACAATTGACACTCTCTGAAGGCTTCTATTCTATTTAGCTGCATTTAAGGTTTCTGTCCATCATTAATTCAATCCTTTAAGATGTTATATTCATGCAAATTGATTCATGCACACATTCTATCTTAATATGCACAAAATGTGAAGCTCTCTATTTGTTAATGTTATTATGGTGCATTTATTTTGTTTTCTAAAAAAAGCGCATTATCCATTGAATAGCAAGTTTTGCATATTTTAGAGCATAGCCTAGACCAGGGGTCTCCAAACTATACCCCATGAGCTAAATCCATGAACAGGGGCAATCTGACGCGCGGCAGTGAGTTAGACATGCCTGGTATCCGGCCAACCACATTTAACTTTATTTTATAACAAAATAATCAGATGTTTTTATTCAAAGAACACAATCACTGTCATACAATGTAGTACCTAGTGTAAAACAAAGTTACACATTTTAATAATAATTAATGAGATATATGTAGCTGTGATTTTTCACAGATAATTATTTGCAGTCATGGATCAAGTTTACTAGTGCCAATTATCAAAAGTGACTTAAGATGGTCATCAGTTAGGATCTGTAGATTTTTTTTGTATTTCATTTTGGAGACTGATTTTTCACACATAAGTAGTTCCGAAAGTGGAAAAAAGCTATGAGCTTTATTCAACTGATCAACCTGTGTGAGTGGAAGACTATAATTAAATTCCAGCAAAGATTATATTTTTCTTTACAAATATTGCTACAATGCAAATTAATCATTTCCATTGAAGTTCCGGAGAGAGGGTTTCTAGGTCTTCTTAGCTCTTGAGACTTCGTGGAACAGTCAGTGTGGTCAGGACAAAAAGTTTGAAGACCCCTGGCCTAGATTGCCATACAGACATACACATGCAATGTGCGACTTGCTTAGGTAATGCATGTTAAGTTGTCATGGTACTAGGGACACTATTGTTGTATCTAGTACATGTAAAATTTATTGCTATGAAAGCCTTCGCGTTAAATATTGACTGAATTGTATCTCAAAAACTTACACATTAAAGCACTATTTGTAATCCACATGGGCATGGGAATGAAAACATGCAATATAAATTCAAACTTACTTTCAGAATTGAAGAGTTTTGGGAGCCCAAGGTGGATGGGCTCGAGACGATTGTTGTTAAAAGACAAATACCTGTGATACATATACTATTATCAGTTACTGATATACTAAACACATCTCAACTAGGGTTTGTATTATTATTTAGTTTTGAAAGAATTATTTTATTGTTTGTTCCTATATTTTAGCAAATTTTAAAACTTCACTAACATTTATTATTGTTTCAGGTACCAAACACAAAAAGGAAAAAAGTTTTGGCAAAAAGAATGGACAAACAATAAGACCAAGCAGTACCAGTCTCACAAAGCACATAAAACGAAGCACAGAAATGGAAATAATAAATAAAATTATTTGTGTATATATAACTCATTTGTATTATTCATATGATTAATCTACCTGACAATTAATAGCTTTTTTCTTTAGTTATGTTTGATGGATACTTAATTATTTTACTCACTAAACAAAGAAATTGGCGATAGTGGACCATATACTCGAGGCTGGTATCAATCATTGAATATAACTATGTAGTGCAAAAATCTGTGACTGCCAATAGAATTTATATGTGAAATGATTAAAATTAAGAAGCAATACTTTTAGTTGGGAATGTGGATACAAATTGTATACATACAGTGATGAATAAATTTGACAATGTTAAATCTCAAGATTGTTCATCCAACACCACATTAGATTTTATTATTATTGTTATAGTAGGCGAGCAGCTAGCAGCTGATGAGCCTATATCTTATGCTCGTGTATGCTCTTGCTCCAACATCCATTTATCTAGTCTTGATTTGGCAATTTATTCAGTGTTTAACCACTCTGTCCATTTCTTTGCACTATTGGTGCAAAAGTAATGCATAAAATAAACCAAAATTCACCCATTTATTGCAGATGTATTAGAATATTTAGTGCAGAAAATATTAAATTCACCAAAACTTGTTATTTGGTTGTTCCATCAAATTCACATTGATTTGCCTCGAAGTTTATGTATCTTGTGATGATAATATGTACTGTTATCTCTTTCTAATAATTGATAATTTCTTAATCTGTAACAGTTACAAAGGAACTATTTTTTATGACTGTAGCAAATTATACACAAATATATTTCCAAGAGTATATTTATTTATTTCTAAGTATTACAGATAGATACCTAATGATACTAATTATGAGACATGTTTACAGCAGATTTTAAGATTATTTATGACAAATACTCCACTGGAAGTGAACATTATGGACTTACTTAGTGAGATTTTGTTGCTAGTAAACTAATTTAAATGTACCTACATTAATCTTACCAATAATAGAGAGTAAAAGTAAATATGGAATTATTACACAATGAAAAATTATAATCTAATGTAAGATTATAATTATAAATGATATGGAATAGACATAGAACATAGTGTAACAATTATAAATTGTAGATTAATCAAGCTTCAGATTCACCAGTAGGATGGGCAATAGGCTTTGACAACCCTTCATATTCATCATCAAGTTTCGGCAATATGAGAATCTCTTTCGATATAATTGCATATTTTGTGACAAAATATGTAAATCTTTTACATAAATGAGTTTCTTTTTCGAAAGCATCAAAGATAGAGCGATGATGGAAATATGCATGTGAGAATATTCTGTACACTCTTCGGCATACTGAGCCTAGCTTTGCAACAGAGGACTCTTTAATGCTCACCCTGAAAGTAAATGATAAAATTAACAATAAAAGAAGAAAGGATAAATATACATGATTCACATTTGTATTTTATATATCTACCTGCTAGGGAAATACTTGTTACTATTCAAGAGGCAGGCAGCACCATCAAGAGTGTGTCTTGTATAGTCAATTGCAGGACACTCTTTAGGCGTTTTATGGGCAGCACACAAAAATATCCATTGTTCAGTTGCGGTCATTTGGGTGCACGTCTCTGGTTTGCACTCACTCTGCAGTCTGACTGCCAATCCATTAAGTTCCATGCAAAACTGCCTGAAAGTATAATTTCATGAATTCGTATACAATACATAGATAGATAAAAGAATGTTTATGGAAGCAATAATTGCTCAAATAAAAACCTTAAATGTTCGTATTTCCAAACACCTTCATCTTGAGCTTCAGGCATTTTAAGAATAGCCTCAAGATTGGAAGGATCGCGTCGAATAGTTTGCTGTATAAATTGTTGTACAGCCAATGTACTGTCCATTTCCTCGAAAGGTTCATCAGGCCAACGACAGAAGTCCTGTAAAATGTAAGAATTTTTTTAAAACATCGCCTAAAGATACCGTCACAATCGTAAAAAACATCGTTTTATTACCTTAGCTTTAGAACCAGGGCGATTACGTCTTAATATTTGCGCTCCGTCAGCCATTTTTAATCGTTTCTTTTCTTAGGAAGTTTAATTATTATTTATCGGTGTTTTGAATACTTTGCTTAATGAACAAGAAATAATTGGATTTTACAATAGTTGCCATTTTAAAGAATTTTTTATTTATAATTTATTTGGACACTGGCATGGCTATTCGTGTACATACAGCAAAACTGGTCTAATAAAGTTTCAAATGAAAATTGTAGATGGCGCTACTTATCGTGGCTCAACATAAACCTTCATTTTATTTTCAGTCATTTCATTAGTATTAAACTTCGCATACAAGTGCCATCCTGGGAATCTTTTAATATTTGGTGTTTTCTGCGATAGAGTTAAGGTAAGATTATTCCACAATCGTTATTTATGCTTCACGTGATTAGATAGGGGGAGGATGCATTCTGCATTCGCACAGCTGCTGGGCTCACTCGACTGGCCACATTACCCCTCTCTCACAGAAGACTACCTTGAAATGTATTGCATTTCCTACTTTATCGTATTTCCCCAATGTACATACGTGTTTCAATAGGGAGTGAGATATGCCAGAGCCCATTTCTATATCTCCCCATTTTCCTAACCCTTTCTCCAAATCCATTACTAAATCTGCAAAGGTAGACAGCGAATTCGCTTCGTTCGCATATGGACAGATTCTTGTATGGACGAATTCTCATATAACTAAATAAATTTAAAAGTCTTTGTTCTCATAATATTATAATATGCCATAATCCCTCCGTAGCGGACAGTACATTGTACATTCACCAAAACAAGTCAGGTAAGCTACAGTTAGTGAGCTGTAGCAAAAACTCGTCTGCCGCCTTTTTCTTTAGAAAAGGGACAGGGGACTCGTAGAGATTAATAGCCAAAGACCAATCTTTAAATGTATATGAAGGCCCTTCCTAGATTACGATACTTATCTACTCTTAAGATACGATACTTTAGTCGAATACCAATTTAATACTTGTTCTCAATTCGAGGCTCGTATATTACGCTACTGAAAATAAAGAAAATTTCATCATTTGTTGCTACATTTGTGTGCTCACACTGCTGGGTAAAGGACGTTTTTAATTATGTCAAGTGATTCCAGTGACGAAGAAGCACTTGCAGTCTTTCTCTTTTATAGAAACAGAAATCGTCAACGGAAAAAACGAAAATATTGGACTCATCTTTACATTGATAGAAACAATCTCTGTCGTATGTTTTCTCATATATTCTGGTAGTTTATAATTATATAAACATGGATAATTTTCGATTCCTTGTAATAATTATATTTAAGTCATGCTCCACTGTCATTTTGACGAGATTAGTAGGAGGTCGCGACACGCTGGCGACCGGTATGGCGGATATTGCGAGAGTCCGCGAGACTAGTTAATCCAGTCATTTGGGAGTTTTACCTGGAAAGTTTTCCGGGAGTTTTGAAAATTGGTATTTTGATTAGTTTCAGTGTACGAGCGCCGCAAAGTCTACTCCAACACGCGTATTAAAACGCGCCACTTACCAGCGCCGGCTCTAGCTCATGTAGCGCCCGGGTGCAGGGCGCCCTCTAGTAGGCGTTTTGAACTCTTTGGAGGTGTCGCGAGCGGCGCTCGGCGCCCCCTAAGACCCTGCGCCCGTGTGCACCGCACCCCCTGCACCATAGGTAAAGCCGGCACTGAATTCAGCGCTCGACAGGCGCCCCCGGGCGCGGGGCGCCCGGGGTGCACCGCACCCCTTGCACCCCCTGGTAAAGACGGCCCTGCCACTTACTCTACCTCATGGTGGTGTGGAAATGAGTTTTTTCGCCAATACTTTGCGGCGCTCGTACACTGAAACTATTCATTTTACAACAAAAAAGATTAGTACATAAATTATAGGAAATTTTTTCTAGTTTAATAACTATTTTTATCTTAAAATGAGTCGGAAAGGAGATATTGTCAAAAAACAGTTTTTGGGCGTAATTTTTTTAATATGGCGGCGTGAGCGGCAAAGATACGTGGTGGCAAAATGAAAATTCGAAAAGTACGTCGAAATCTATAAAAACACCAATTTTCAAAACTCGGAAAACTTTCCAGGTAATCCCCTTTTAAGCACCAAATGACTGTGTTAAGTAGCGGACGCGCAGGATACCGATAGCGAAGTGTGCGAGTCACCATTCAAATGTATGTGAGTCCGCGGCGACTCAGCCTCGAGACTTGTCTATAATACTAGTCTGTAAGTATCGTAATGTAAAAAGAGCCTTATTTGCGGTGTGTGGGCCCATAGCTATACCAGTGTCCAAATAAATTATAGATAAAAAATATTTCAAAATGATAGCTTCATTTTAAGTAAAATCCAATTTCTCCTTCACTAAACTAAAATATTCAAAACTTAATAAATATTAATTAAACTTCCGAAAAGAAACGATTGACAATGGCTGACGGAGCGCAAAAATTGAGACGTAATCGCCCTGGTTCTAAAGCTAAGGTAATAAAACAATGTTTTTTTTACGATTGTGACGGTATCTTTAGGCGATGTTTTAAAAAAATTCTTACATTTTACAGGACTTCTGTCGTTGGCCTGATGAACCTTTCGAGGAAATGGACAGTACATTGGCTGTACAACAATTTATACAGCAAACTATTCGACGCGATCCTTCCAATCTTGAGGCTATTCTTAAAATGCCTGAAGCTCAAGATGAAGGTGTTTGGAAATACGAACATTTAAGGTTTTTATTTGAGCAATTATTGCTTCCATAAACATTCTTTTATCTATCTATGTATTGTATACGAATTCATGAAATTATACTTTCAGGCAGTTTTGCATGGAACTTAATGGATTGGCAGTCAGACTGCAGAGTGAGTGCAAACCAGAGACGTGCACCCAAATGACCGCAACTGAACAATGGATATTTTTGTGTGCTGCCCATAAAACGCCTAAAGAGTGTCCTGCAATTGACTATACAAGACACACTCTTGATGGTGCTGCCTGCCTCTTGAATAGTAACAAGTATTTCCCTAGCAGGTAGATATATAAAATACAAATGTGAATCATGTATATTTATCCTTTCTTCTTTTATTGTTAATTTTATCATTTACTTTCAGGGTGAGCATTAAAGAGTCCTCTGTTGCAAAGCTAGGCTCCGTATGCCGAAGAGTGTACAGAATATTCTCACATGCATATTTCCATCATCGCTCTATCTTTGATGCTTTCGAAAAAGAAACTCATTTATGTAAAAGATTTACATATTTTGTCACAAAATATGCAATTATATCGAAAGAGATTCTCATATTGCCGAAACTTGATGATGAATATGAAGGGTTGTCAAAGCCTATTGCCCATCCTACTGGTGAATCTGAAGCTTGATTAATCTACAATTTATAATTGTTACACTATGTTCTATGTCTATTCCATATCATTTATAATTATAATCTTACATTAGATTATAATTTTTCATTGTGTAATAATTCCATATTTACTTTTATTCTCTATTATTGGTAAGATTAATGTAGGTACATTTAAATTAGTTTACTAGCAACAAAATCTCACTAAGTAAGTCCATAATGTTCACTTCCAGTGGAGTATTTGTCATAAATAATCTTAAAATCTGCTGTAAACATGTCTCATAATTAGTATCATTAGGTATCTATCTGTAATACTTAGAAATAAATAAATATACTCTTGGAAATATATTTGTGTATAATTTGCTACAGTCATAAAAAATAGTTCCTTTGTAACTGTTACAGATTAAGAAATTATCAATTATTAGAAAGAGATAACAGTACATATTATCATCACAAGATACATAAACTTCGAGGCAAATCAATGTGAATTTGATGGAACAACCAAATAACAAGTTTTGGTGAATTTAATATTTTCTGCACTAAATATTCTAATACATCTGCAATAAATGGGTGAATTTTGGTTTATTTTATGCATTACTTTTGTACCAATAGTGCAAAGAAATGGACAGAGTGGTTAAACACTGAATAAATTGCCAAATCAAGACTAGATAAATGGATGTTGGAGCAAGAGCATACACGAGCATAAGATATAGGCTCATCAGCTGCTAGCTGCTCACCTACTATAACAATAATAATAAAATCTAATGTGGTGTTGGATGAACAATCTTGAGATTTAACATTGTCAAATTTATTCATCACTGTATGTATACAATTTGTATCCACATTCCCAACTAAAAGTATTGCTTCTTAATTTTAATCATTTCACATATAAATTCTATTGGCAGTCACAGCTTTTTGCACTACATAGTTATTTTCAATGATTGGTTCCAGCCAGGACACCTTAACCGAGCCACCCTGCATTTTCAGTTTTGAGCACCTGAACCTTAATAAAAACGTTTCATCCATCAAGAAGTTTGCCATTGTTCCAAATTTGAATTCAGAGTACTGAAAAAATTGAGTTGTCAAGTGTACCAAGTTGTATCCACCTTTCTCATGAAGAAGACTTGTATAGGATTTTTGAAGAAAACGATGGTTTACCCTTTAAAATCGTTTTTACTCACTAACTTGCAACTCCAAGAGCGTTTACGACGGCCGTCATGCGTTTTGGAATGGAATCAACGTCATAATGACATGTTCTCCTATTCTTCCTTGTCGGCAGCTTTCAGCTCCTGCAAGGTCTGGGGAGCTGGGTGGTGAGGTATACTATAGTGTGCTCCATTTGAAACGATCATAATTTTATTGAGGGTTGCTAATTTCTTACCAGGGTGTTATAACATGACTGACATCTTATAAAGTGTCTTGAAATGCCCACCTTCCGAGAGAGTTTCATTCCCTTTCCCCAACGGTTGTTGCATAAGCAAAAAAAAGGTCAAGATGCTATCATTACACTCACAATCATGATTGGCGCCGCCGGATAATTCCAGAGTTACCTATCACTAATCCCCATACAAATTTTTCATGATGTCTGACGTGGTCGCCTCAATCGGCCGTCCAGGGCGGGGATCGTATTCTATCGACTCTCGGTCATGCGGGTCATGTTTAAATAGACCATGCCAGGGCACTGATCTCCTTATACGGCTTCCATTTCACTCATTATAATTGGAGCAGATTTCCTTGCTTGGTCAGAAATTTTATCACAGCGCAAAGATCAATTTGCTGCATAATTGCAATTTTCTTCAGAATTTACTTGTATATCTGGTGATAACTCGTAAACGAATGACGATAAAGAGTTGAAATGTAATATATATACTTATAATGAGTCCTCAGTTAGTATGGTAATAAGCGAGTATCTCTGTCCCCTACGTTCCGCGGACTGTTGGACCTTCCTTCGTAGTATTAACATTAACTGGCTAGAAGTTTTCGATTGGTTTTATGCAATAGGATTTTGCAAGGTCGGCGGCGCGCCCGCATACCTCCTGGTGTTGCAGGTGTCCACGGGCGGCGGTAACACTTACCATCACGTGGGACCGCTTGCTCGTCCGCTCACTAGTATATAAAAAAAAAATACAGTACCTACCGGTATGTTAAATTAGAACGCATTATTGACATGTTGAGATCCGGTTGAACTGATTCCGATATCGTAAATAATTATCAAGTTATCAATAACCGTCGCATACCATCAATAGGCAAACTCAATGGCCATCGATTAGTAGTACCTACCTGGGCCAGCTAGGTGGACATTAGTTCAAATACATTATAGGTCAAGCAATAGAGCAATTCATTAAGAGCAGTTGATATACCTACTCGTAGGTGACAGTGGGTGACACTGAAAGTTTTTAGAATTTAAAAAATTATAAGAATTAAAGATGGAAATTGTTTTATTGCTTTTCGAGGTATTCTCCACGACAATCGATAAACTTTTTCATGCGGTGAAACCATTGTGAAGCATTCAGCCCACCCTTTTTTAGGCACCTCTTAAAAGCAGTTTGAAAGGTCGTTACTGCCTCTTCTACATTCATAAAACTTATTCCTCTTGAGTTTATCCTTAATTTTAGGGAATAAATAAAAATTACAGGGCGTTAGGTCGGGACTATATGGCGGATGACCCATTATCACAGTATTCAAAAATTGTTTCGTTTGTTTGGCGGAGTGAGCTGGGGCATTGTCGTAATGGAGGATCATTCTGGTTCGTGGGCGTCGTTCTTTGACTTTCTTCAAAATAGACGGCAAGCAACTGTACACATACCAGTCAGCAGTTATTATTCTTATATTTTCTAAAGTTATAGTAGTAAAGTGGCCCGATTTGTCAAAGAAGGAGGCGATCATCTTCTTTTCAGCACTCCGTCCTGTCTTCAATTTTATCGGCAACTTTTCGAAAGTAAAGACCTACTGCGCAGATTGCCCTCTTAGTTTCAGGCTCATAACAGTAGATCCAGCTTTCATCACCTGTTACTATATATCGTGGTCAAGATTTTATCCAGGGTAAAGCACACAATTTTATGTAGAAAGTCTGTTACATATTTTTCTTGCTACCGGCTGGGGGTGCGTCAACCTGTCCCACCATAGCTACACACATGAAACTACTCACTTTACTGAGCGAATCCTACAATAATGGGACTGGACAATGACGTGAAATAAAAATCTGTTTTATTATTTACTGTGTGGACCAATAGCTATATTAGTGTCCAAATAAATTATATATAAAAAATAACAACTGACAACAAATTGTCAAATTGCGAATTTTTGTTTTCATGAAATATTCTCATGTCGTATGATTGCAAACAACTTTACATAACATATTTAACAACTACAAATCAAGGAACTAAATTATTGCAGTAGATGCTAATTATAACACTAAGTTTATTTATTATTAGAAAAGCATTTAGTCACAAAAGCTGTGAAGCACTGTGGTATTTTCTTTTGTGAACCTACGTGAAATTATTATTATAATGTATTTAACAATAATTCATTTGATAACAGTAAGTTCAATATTTGGATACTGTTCAGCTTTGGGTGATATGACTGTAAGCTCGTTTGGCAAATACAAACAAGGTGTCATAGCTGCATTTGGCGATTTCAACTCTGATGAATTGACAGATGCCTTTGTTATCATGAATTCTTCTAGCGTACAAGTGTTTTTAGCATATGATAAAGAGCCTTTATTGCGACCGTCATTGTTTGCTTGCAACTACAGTAACTTCGCTATAACAAGTGTTGTACCAGGTGACTATGATGGTGATGCCTACATGGATATACTCTTTACTACTCAAATCCAAAATGACAGCTCTGTGAATTTACATGAAGTGAGAATTTTATGGGGTGGTATGCCCAGTTTAAACTGCTCTGAAGCACTGCTCATAAAAGCTATCACTGTGGGCCAACCATTAGTAATTGACTATAACCATGATATGATTTTAGATCTATTTGGTGTGAATGCACAGAACCAAAGAGTTTTCTGGATATTTGATAAATTTAGATCTACACCAAAAGAAATATGGATGGATGATTCTATGTCTAAAGAAATTAAACTACCACACTCACATTCATTCTTAGATGTTAATAATGATGATGCTGCCGATCTTTTAGTGACAACAAAATTAGATGTTGAAGTTTGGCTCAGTCAGGAATACAGTGGCTTCAAATATAACAACAGCATTGAGTTGCTCGTTGGTCATCCAATAATTTATGGACAAGCACTCTTCCTTGATGTGGCTTTATCAGGACAATTCTTTTTGGTCATACCAGTTTGTTATGATACTGAATGCATTAACAGCACTATCCTGATTTATGGCAACCAGCAGTGGCATGACTTACAAATAGACTTTAACGATGGAAAGGGAACTCTCTGGAGATTTGTACCTCCTCGAAATGAATTATACTTAGATACAATAACAATGCATAGTGGAGACTACAATATGGATGGATATCCAGATATTCTGATGACTCTAAGTCCTGTCCACAGCAATGAAACTAGATCTTTTCTCCTTCATAATGTTCCATGTTACTCACCAGAATGCAAATTTTACAGAACTTTTGAAGTCCAATGGGATAAATTTAATTCCTTTGGGAATGGTGTTGTTATGGCCACCTTTTACGACTTTTATATGGATGGTGTTTTAGACATTATATTTGTAAAGAAAAATGATACATCTAAAACGTATACAATGCATGCTTTTAAAAATGAATTGGAGTATGATACAAACTTTATTAAAGTTATTGTTGTAACTGGACTGACTAATAAGAAGATTCCAACTATTAATGGTACACTGTACAATCGAAAAGTAACCTTTGGTAAGTACTCTTTAGCTGTGAAAAGGTTCTCTCATTAGTTTTTCACATGAACATGAATCCTGACGTGTACATTGTTTCATCTATATCTACCTGTAAAGTCCCACTGTACACAGATCTCTTATTTTGAGCCTTTATTAACCACTGATTTAGTTAACCAGGAATTTGCTGACTGAATGTGGATTGGCTGATGTTCCACAGGCATACCTAATATTTTTTAATTTTCAGGCACATGAATCTCCTCATGATAATTACCCTGAAACCTAGTAGGTTGAGGTTTATTCTCACAAGCCAAATTCAATTCATTCATTCATTCACATAATTCAATTTGTTGTTCAATTTAAACATTTATTACAATCAGAGACATGGATGTTGGGGTCTGAGTGAAGTTGTGAGGATAAGACGCACATATACACTTCTGAACAAAATTGTTTATTTACAAATAATAATTAATATTTATTATTACAATTATTATTCATATTATTTGCAATATTCTTTTTATTATATACTACCTTATGGCTGCGGCTCTGTTTGTGAGGAATTTTGGTATTTGGTGGATAATTTAAAAGAAACTGAATTGGTTTTAATTTTTTTTTATTATTGACATTAATTTAATAATTTTGAAATAAATTAAATACATGTTATGTATATGATAAAGAATATTAATTACTTAAATACCTGATGTACCGTACAACGAATAACGTACATCATGTACATTATTCACTCCATCTGCTTCTTGTTTTTTTTAAGATATACTTATATACCGCATAAATTACTTTCCTCCCTTACCTTCGTAAAGTCACGCATTATAGATTGTTTCGTCGCGGCATTATAGATTTTAACAGCTCTTAACATATTTAATATTATTAAAAATATAAGAATAATGCACTTGACTGTACTGAAAGGGGCGTGACTAGACTGATGAGCTATTCGGCGAGCGTTGCAGTTTGCCGCGCCGAGTGCATTATTCTTTGTGTGCATTATGCCGCTCTTTTCATAAAATTGACTACTGCGCAGGTGACCTTGAGACCCCAAGATCGGTGTCTAATATCTAAGTAATTACTAACTAGTTTTAAATTAACAATGATAAATTGGTCTATCTTTACAGGAACTAATCTACCAGGACCTAAAATCGGCTACAACACATGGTCACAAGAGGGCAATTACAGAACTGGAGTGTGTGCTCAGTTATCACAATCTGCATACTTTGCCTTGCAATTACCATACTCAATATTTGGTTTGGATCGCACACCAAATTTTGTTGACAATTTGAATGTTGGTTTGTCAGGGTACTCTAGAAGCTGGACTCAAATAATACCTAACTCTCAAATAGTGGTTATACCAGCGCCTCCAAATGATCCCTCACAATGGAGAGCTCAGTTATTTGTGACTCCAAGTAAGGTTATTTTGAAAAGTGTTTTTGTGTTGACTGCAATTATAGTTACAATAATAGGACTAGTATTGTATTTACACTGGAAAGAAAGGAATGATAGACAAGATATAATAGAAATTGATGATAAAACGTATGTAAAAATATAACTGTAACTTTTAAAATACTTTTCTATTCAAATAAATAACCGTGTAACTGTTTCTGACCACGGTTTCTGTCCACAGTAAAGATTGATTTTTTTTTATAGGCCGACGAGCGATAGGTCCCACGTGATGGTAAGTGTTACCGCCGCCCATGGACACCTGCAACAACAGGGGTATGTGGGTGCGCTGCTGACCTTGCAAAATCCTATTTACAGCTTTCTTGAAGAACCCAATATCGTAGTATAATGGAAAGACCTCTTGAGGCAGCTTGTTCCACAACCTATGGGTTTGGGGTTATAAAATGATTTTTGGACTGAACAGTATGCGAAACTCCATATCGAGGAAATGCAGATGGACCGCACTTCTGTGATGGGAGGTGCAGTTGTAGAAATCCGAGGTGGGTTTCAATAGACAAATGACACAAATTTATACCCATTTGTTAATTACATCTATCACAGTTGTTTGTTTGCCCCAAATATTATTTCCATTATAGTTTCTACAGTATAAAATATTCTCGTTTGAGCCGAGGCTAAAAGTTGAGAATTATTTGTTAATAATTCTATTATCTATTCTATTTGTTAATAATCTATAATTAAGTTCTAATAATACATATTTAATTTCATTTTACCATCTGTTCTAAACATTTGATTTTAGCGTAACATCCTTCACTTTAAAACTTCTTTAAATGAAACAAAAATAACAAATGACCAAACAAATGACAAAGTAATCCCTTACAAAGTAAAACAAATGTGAATAATCTGTGTTTGTCATCACTGGAATGGAACCAGTGATTACATGGGTTTTCTGTATAGAAGGTGTTCTATACAGAACTTCTGTGATACATTTATTAATAGAGATTTTTATTGTTTATTGTAGTTTATTTGCATTTGCATCTACAACTGATTTTCTTCTTTCTTATATTTCAGTTTACATTCTTTAAAATTGATCTACCATCTGTATGGGCTGTTATAGATGTAAATGTAATGTGTATATACTATATAATGGATAGATAGTGTAAATAAAAGTTACATAATTTAAATATGCTATATTGACAAATTTCCTCAGTGTTACATTAGTTGCAGTCTCAAATCAAGCAGGCTGGAGAGTACAAAAGAAATTTAGTAATAGGAATTTATTCAAAGTAGAATTATCTTTCTGTGAAGGGGAAACAAAGAAAGAATAAATTAATCTAATGCAAACCCCCTTACTTTCAGTAGTAAATTAAAGTAACTCATAATCTAGCACTATTATTGCAAAAAAAGATTTGTCGTCAATGCTTGCTTGATTTATGCTTATGTTTTTTATCCTTCTTCTTCTCCAATTTCTCCAGTTTTCTAAAACAATTGATTATTAGGTTATTAAAACTCTGTTATTAGGTTATTAAGTTGTTAAAAGGAACTCTATAAAATATTAAGTCTCTTATTTTTTAATTTACCCATGCCACAACTATTTATGTATGTTGGAATCACCCAGCAGCAGGGATGGCATAATCGTAACAGTGTTTTAAAACACAATTAAGTGTTTCTAACAAATTAATAAAAACAAGTTTAAAATGGACTGCCAGAAACACTTTCTAACAAATAAAAATATGAAAAAAAAGAACATTTCCAACATCTGTGAGTTTTGTCTAAGGACAGTAAGTCGATAACTTTGCTAATAACTTTTTTGCGCCCAATACTAAGTCAGATTGGTTCACCCACATATGACCTGGCCAAACACATTTCATCAATATTACAACCATTGGTGGGTAGAACATCGTCTTGTGTGAAAGATTCTTTTCATAAAAATTATAGATTAAATAAAGCTACCACACCAAATTGTGGTGACTTTTTACGTTGAGTCGTTGTTTACCAATGTTCCTCTTAAGGAGTGTGTCTAGATATCATAAAAGATAGGCTGGCCTGTAATAACTTGTCAACTGATTATATTGCTTTGTTGGAACACTGTCTGGAAGGCAATTACTTCCTATATCAAGGTGAATACTATCTCTAGATAGATGGTGTCACTGTGGGTAGTCCTGTAGCACCAGTAATTGTGAATATCTGGATGGAACACTGAAGAGACAGCCTTGGGCCAAACATAGTGAGACTTATGACATCTTCAGCATCATCAAATGAAGTAACGCAATATATTAAACACCTCAATTCCATTTATCCAAAAATTTGGTTCACCTATGAAATGGAACTGGTTTTCTTAGATGTCAAAATAATGTCAAGATGACTCGAGTTTGCTTACTTCAACAATTTCTTCTTCTGTTTCTTAGTCAGCTGGCTGATTATGTCCATCTCTGTGAGACTTGATGTATCACTCTCTTGAATCTTTGTGGCTGCTAAGGGCAATGCTCCAGGTTTCATCACCAGGCCTGTGTCCCTCATTTGCTGCATCAGTGTAGGCACATCTGGTTTCTCCTCTTCTTCTTCAGGAGCGGAAGAAGAAGCTTGTAATGCTCTTGCCTCACTCATAGATAAAGAATACATTGAGCATTCTTTGTCTGTAAAGAAGGGTGAGGTTAGTAACACCTGAATACATTCCAATTAATATTATGTAAAGTAGTACTCGTATTTGTGTGCGAGCATGAGCTTCATGGTGTTGGTGTGTGAGGGCATCCTTCTACTACGGTCACATCACCAGCTCAACTTTATTGTTGTGTAATTGGATGTATGATATTTTACAGTTACATTTGGTAATACATATTTGCATCACTTAGCTTATTTTTTAATTGATAGCTGCAATAATCTATGTACTTACTTTTGAAATAAAAAAAAGAGAATTCTATTATGATATGACGAAAAAGGAAGAAAAAATTAAAAAAAATATGTGAGGCTCATTATACTATATGAACAACTGCTTGAAAATTATTACACTAGTTTCCGGATTCATAATCTTATTTAGTCACTTTCAGAAAAAAAAACTTAGTGCACTCTAGTGCATTACTTAAGTTAATGGGGGGGGGGGGACCGGCTCTGTTGAAGTGCGACGTAAAGGGCGGTGTGGAAGAAAGCGAAAAATAACTACAAGAGACGCGCATGCGTCAAATGACACCTCGTATGCCAACATGCCAGTCATAAGACGCTGTGACGCGGGTGAACTGCAATAGGTCACGTGACAGTTTGCTGCCTTGTTAACAGTGCGTTCAAAATACGAAATTGCAAGGCAATTCAATTCGCGGCGTAAATTGACTGGGAATAAGAGCTCACAATAGGCCACCAGGACATTAAATAACCCACTCTAAAGTAACTATATACCTGTGTTTATATGACCCCACTTATGGCATTTTATGCACCTGACGTTTCTGACCAGAATTCCAAAAGGCTGATCTCTAATTTCATTATCACCCTTGCAGTAGCTCTCCCTAGGTGCATTATATTTGCGTTGCCATTCAAATTTGTATTCAGGCTCATTGTCCTCTCGTTCACGTTCTTTCTTAACCCCTGGTGGAGGTTCATACATGAAATTCAAGCTCAGCTTGTCTTTGCTTTCCTTGCTCAGTAACGCTCTGTAATGAGATAATAGTAGGTACAGTTAGAAATGTATTATAATAGAGTAACTAACAATAAAACTTACTTATTATTTTTCCTAAAATATCCAGATTGAATCTTGAGTCAAGCACCTGTCTTTTTGTTATTTCCCGGTCTAGGGACTCCTTCCTTGTCCGCTTCCCGCCTGATGTTCGGTGGTGGGGGCGGACGATGCGCTCGCGCCGCGACTGGCTTTTATTAATTATAAACTCATGATGTACCACCATGTAGAAATTACCTAGATTCCGGATATCTTAGGAAAAATAATAGGTAAGTTTTATTGTTTGTTAAAACTATGAGAATATCCAAAATCCATCTTCAGTGATGTTTGGTATCTCCTGGTATCTGTGATAAAGTGATGAAAGTCAGTTTATGATGATGCTATAATGTGTACGTTATTAAATAGTAGCTATATACCTTCAACTAGATAAGACGTTGTCTCATTTGTAAATCTATACTAATATAATAAAGAGGTAAAATTGTGTTTGTATGTTGGGGGTAATCTCTGGAGCTACTAAACCGATTTTAAAAATTCTTTCACAAATAGGAAGCTACATTATCCGTATCTAATATAGGCTCGTTTATTTTGAAAATTGAAAAAAAATCATAAATCGAAGCGAAGCGAGTCGCTAGTATGAAATATTTGTGATTGATGATAGTCGTATTTCTCAAAAGCATATTGTTGCTTCTATTTTCCGGTAGCACGTATTTTATCCATTGGGACATTTGACTACAATACTGATGAGTGTACATAATCTGATGTAGCGTTCAAACTTGCTTGTTAAAGTTCGGCGCTATTAGAACATGACCAACTGACCGCCATCAGATAGGACAGTAATCTACTGTGTGTTCACAGTTATTTTATCTCTGACATTTGTCTTCATCTCTGCCTGATATGTTGGCGTTACTTGCTGTCAAGTACTTGGGTTGTATCGTTAAGTGCCTCGGAATTATTGTATCGTTGATATTAATCTCTAATTATGCCAAAAAGAATACAAAATAGTGGTAGAAAAATTGTGTTAGCAGTGCGTAATTTTTGTGAAAGAGAAAAAGCAAATAAAGGCCCAATAATTCCATTTGGAAATGTTCGTCAACGGGTTGCCGCCATGGCAGGTAAATAAAATAATGTTACCTGCCATGTATATTTTACCCAATATTTTAAATCGAATGTAGAATGACTGCGACTTAAAAACTACCCTGTGCTATTCTTGATTATATTTCTAGTAAATAAATGCAGAATCAGACATTTAAAACTTCCTAATAAATTTAAGGCGTTCTTTTTAAACTAGGCATATCTGAAAAAAACTCAGCACATTATCTAGAGTATTCTAGAGAAGGTGAAGTTGCTGCTTCTACATCACAGAAAAAAGGACTCCTAGGAAAAGACGTAATCAAGAAAAAAGAATAAAGTTAAGATGATTTTGATTTCAGAATTTGAAAATAATTTTGATTAGGCAGAAATAAAATACACAAAATGTATACTGTAAAAAAAGAGGTTCCGATTTTGCGAAAACTATTAGCAGAACTGAAAAATGACATTAACTATAACGGGGGTCGTACTACATTATGGAAAATTGTGCGACAAATCGGATTTCGGTTTCAATCATGTGGCTCTAAAAGAAAAGTACTCATTCTAAGCTTCTGGGGATGTCAACACATCTCCCATCACACAAACCACTCTCTTAGGGTGGTGACTGCGGGTTGGAGGCGTAGAGAGACACGCCGTAGGTTCCTATCTGAGGCGTAGCAGGCGGTGTCGTCCACAAAGAGGGCAAGCTCTATTCCAGGGGAGTGGGGATGTCATTGGTGTCGAGAAGGAATAGTGTGGGTGCTAGAACTGAGCCCTGGGGGACTCCAGCTCGGGTTGGCGGGTACTGGATATAGTGCCTTCTGTAGCTAAAGGTACGATTGGTAAGGTAGTTTCGAATGATGAGAATGAGACTTTCAGGCACCTCGAGTTGTACAGTTTATAGATTAAACCATTGTGCCAGACCTTATCAAAAGCCTTCGCTACGTCGAAGAAGACAGCTAGGGTCTTGAAGGGTCTCCTTTGGTTGAGACCTGTGAGGATGTGCTTGCTGATCCGGTGCACCTGCTGGACACTTCATCGATGAGTAGGCTTTTTGAGTTTATGTGACAGTAGGCGAGAAAGGAGAATTATTTCGTAGATTTTAGCAATTGTATTCAATAGGCTAATGGGTCTATAACTAGAGGGTTCCGAGCGGTGTTTAACCAGTTTGTGGATGCCGATAACGACGGCTTCTTTCCAGGCTGCTGGTAAGAGATGATGTTTCTTTGTGGCATTGTAAATAGTCATAAGAAGTGCAATCAAGTTGATCGGGAGGCTTTTAAACACCTTATTAGGAATTCTAACGATGCCAGGTGATTTCTTAATTTTTAGATTTTTAATGATGTCCTGAATTTCAGTTACCATAACCGGTAGAAGGGAGTCTGATGGGGGATAGAGGCTCGACGACCCACCTCTCCGCCAACCAAGTCGACGTGTGAATCGTGTGATGCGTCGGCCTTCTCAACATCGTCAAATGCGGGAGAGCCGTTCGGTCTAGTCAGTGGGAGCATGGAGGCAGTATTGTCTGTTTTCATAGATCTCGCCAACCGCCAGTAGGTTATGTGTGATGGCGAGATCTCTGAGAACAGATTGTCCCAGCTCTTGTTTTTGAACTCCTTGAGGCAGCTCCAGTCAATAATAGTTGTCTTGGGAAGGTGGGTTGGTCTGCCGCCCTAATTTCATTACTACGGGACGGTGGTCGGAGTCTAACTCGCATAGGGTTTCTACTGTTCAAGAACATGGCATAGTAGTCTACCCAGCAGGGTACAAACCTGTTTAATAGACCAACTGTCTTTGGAGCTCAGACAGTGAAGTACCATGTGGTAGCGTTAGGCACTTTGGTTCACAAATGTGGCAAAATTGAGTTCCCTTAGTAGGGATTAAGCCCATTTGAGGGACCAACTGCTTTCGGACATCTGAGACTATTGTTCTGCATAGCATTAAACAGTTTGGTTGCAATAGGGACTTCGCATTACGGTGTGTATCTCTTGCGACGCCCGGGAATTATAGGTGTCGCGTCGGAACCAGCAGAGTTGTTGAAATTGACTGTCCAATTAAGTTGCCACATCAGATTGATGGTGAAAGTAATAAAGTCGTGGAGTTTGTGAGACAATTGCGACCCAGATG
Organism: Sesia bembeciformis; assembly: GCA_943735995.1. Classification (NCBI taxonomy): domain Eukaryota; kingdom Metazoa; phylum Arthropoda; class Insecta; order Lepidoptera; family Sesiidae; genus Sesia; species Sesia bembeciformis. The sequence continues at coordinate 11,118,306 of OX031028.1, forward strand.
GTTAGCGAAGCGAATGTCCTTGGAACAAATGCAAGACCAAATGATAGATAAGATTATCTGTAGCAACATGCTTTGAAACTGATTAATTTGTATTACCACCGGACTTAGGTGCTGGCTTCAGGTGTTCCAGAGGTGCTCTAATTGCCTTAGCTTTTTGGACCCTTCCCCTTTTTTTTTGAAGTAGAAAAAATATTGCTATGAAATACTGAAACTGTCTGAAAGGGCTTCTTTGTAAGTCATGAGATTGAAATTTGCTTTGACACTGTATGTATGCATATACCTCACGCATATGTATTTATAAAATATCCTCCATGCTTTGGTATAATTTGAATCATTATTAAATTTTTATCATTTTTATCAAAGGCTGGCAATTGATAGAGTAGAAGAGTTTTCATTAGAATGATCAAACCATAGTAAAGTAACAATTAGTCTGTCAAAATGGCATGCCCCTATATGAATCGACTTTTCCTTTGTTCTTGACGTGATATAGACATGACTATTATTATTGACATTGTTTATTAACTTGCTTCAATTAAACTTAGTAAGTTACTTATTTGTTGACAATGAAAACTACTTTACATTAATTGCATTATGTAACCTTCTCATTAACTAATTGCTTATAATTGAACTGCTTTAATTTAAATATTAATTTATTGTCACTTACATCATTTAAATCTATTGGCAATATATGCTACTACTATTCAAATATTTGTATGCCATTTGGTAAAACATTCCTATGTACCAGTTATAAATCATTATTCTATTAGTTAGTTCCTTTAGATTTCTATTTTCTTTCTCTACCTAATGATTTCCTCTTGCTATGTTTTTGTTTCTAACCTGTTTGTTCTATTTCGTCCCTTGGAGAGCTCAAGTCCTAATTTTGCTTTCCTTGTAAACTTTGAACTTATTTGTGAATTGAATTTGCAGTGTAGATGTAGATATGTATGTATGTATTTATATATTATTAAGCTATTTATTTATTATATGTATTTATTATACTATATGTATTATCAATAAGTATATATTGAACATGATCCATCTGTGGATTTCGGTCTGTTTTATATCCCTTTTATTTTTCTCTATCCTAAGGTTGCCTGGAAGAGATCGCCTTAGCGATAAAGTCGCCTATTGTATTCTGTCATTTATTATTTGTGCACATGTAATAACCAATTGTATGCATTAAAGAGTATTTATTATTATTACCTACTAACTACTAACTAAACTTCAGTTAGTTCCTAGTAACTGAATGTTTTTTATATCATCATTGTACAAATAAATAAATCTTATAACTTTTTGTAGTACCTATACAAGTAAAACTGATCATTAGTTCTGGAAAATAATCTATAATTATACTAATTGCGTTCATCTCTAGAGTAGCAGTTTGAGATCTTCAACAAGTGTCACCAAGAAAGCATTCTAAAAGTAGTTATAGAACCCAGTAGATACTAATTAAATTATTATTAGTTTGTTGAATTGTAGTTACTTGTAGCGACAGAAACTTAAATTGCAAGGCACTTACTGGATAGGCCAGTTTCTGGAGTTCATTCCAGGCATAAATCACTTAAATACAATCCCTTTTCCGGGAATAAATTTGTTGAATAGCACTCTTCCATTATATTAATGTATTTCGTTAATTGTTAACCACAAATATACCGGTAAATAGAAATAAAACTAAAGCACTGAGTTTTTTAAACTGCATTCACTAAGCCATGTAAATGCTACGAAAGACGACACTATGAAACCGGGGTGCGGCGTGCGGGTATTATGGCCGCCCCACTACCGAATATCAGGTAGTAAGAGGACAAGAAAAACGACAAAAAGTCACGGAACAATAAATGTGTGCAAACAGCAAGTGGAACAAAAGCTTTATTAGTAAAGCCATTATGCATCCAGGTGGGTGGATAGAAGATATAAAACCTGGATGTAGTTGCACAAGAAAACTATGAATGGCATGAAAACTATAACGGTAGTGGGTGCAATACAAAAGATAGCAATGATGACGACAATTGACTGCAATGAAAATCGCCCATTACTTGTTTTCATGTAGTTCTTGTTCTTTCTCGTATTGTACACGCAATTCTTCTTGTTTCTTTTTATATGCTTCCGTTTTCTGTTCGGCCATCCATACCTAGAAATCCAAAAGTAAAATGAGTAACAAAATTTTCGTTAATTAAACACACTTCTGTACTTACTATGTACTTAAATATTCTTTAAGATTTACTTACTCTCTTCAAATTATCCCTTGAAGCAGGGTGGAAGAATTTCTTACACATATAATTATTAAATCCTTTACCCATTTTAAATTTTATTGGTGCGTATGCCTTTCCAAATTACCGAAAAACTGGGATAATATTCACTAAGATGGTAATTTTTGATAATACAATAGTTGTCAAACTGGAGTCAAGCCATAGACTATCTAGAATCTATAGTCAAGCATGTCATGTGTCAAACATCAAGTCATAAACTTTTTGGCGGGAAGTGAAGTGAGTTTTTGTTTGATTACTATAATTTATATTGTGCACTTTGTGGTAATAGTGATAGTTATTAAATTTCAGTGTTTTTTGTCCATAATGTTTGTGATACTCAAATAAAAGCATAGGATTTCATTTTTTGTCTGCTTAGAAGCAGCGGTCCTATTCTGTCCTGAGTAAACCTAAACTCTTCGACAGATAATTGTGCCAGGGATGTTAGACGGCCACTTAGAAATCCTTGTACCGAGCTGGCTGAAAGCTGGTATGGGAGACGGGAAACTAGTACGCCTGTGCTCCGCTCTAGCGCTGCCAATACTTAGAGACAAACTGTGTCGGAAATCGCATCCCAGTAAAAAAAAAATATATTATAATTTCGTATACCGTTAATAGAGGGCAGTAATTATTGAACACACGGAAGAAATATCACTTTTAACATTTCTTTTTGATATTATATTGCATTTCGGATATAATATGTAAAATATATTGAAAAAAATAAATAAATAATTTATAACGAAGATTTTTATCGAAAACGACGGTTCGCTTGAGCAAACAATGGAAAATAACTCCGACGTAAACAAATCCTGAGAATCTAACATCCTGAGAATACGACGGTGGAAAATGGTAACTGCTCATCGAGACTGCTTGTTGTAATAATGTTTTATAACATTAGGGAAATCTGATTGGAATGTTTTTTTTTATGCATCTCTGAAATTTGTCGGTTATTCTATGTTGTCAGTGTATTTTTGTCGGTCAACGGCCAATCTTGGTATTTTTGCGTACAAGGACCGAGTAGTCTTGGTACATGGTACGTGACACTAAAAAGTATGTTTTTAGTATGTTTACCAAGAAGTTGGTACGTCTGACATCATTGAATTGTGCGCGCGGCCGAATCGGAACTAATCGTGGTCCGCCATGTTGTCATAATTTAGAGCCCTTTTTTTATCTGTGGTAAGGATAAAATTAGTACATTCTGTCAGCGTCAAGTTTTCTTCACAATTTCAAAGTCTAACACATCCTATGTCCTATCAATGCCCAGTCCCGTCGAAATAAGTAAGGAGTCAATAAGTAAAACGATAGTAGATTTACTGAGGATAGAAAAGGACTCCTTGGAAGCACACGAAAATCGCAGTCCCGCGCTTTGCAACACCACGTACAAAAAACACTGAAGTTTAATAAACTCACTATTAAACCACAAAACGCTTATTAAATAATTGTTACAATAATAAAACAAAAGCTCAATATTTGCTGCTCGAGTTCCCGCCATAATGTCAAGAGCCTTTTTTTTGTAAAAAAACAGATTTGTAACGTAGCGAACACGAATAAAATACATTTTCTTAATGGAGATGTATCGCAAACCAATAGTCCAACATTATAGTATTAAGGGCCAATATGTTCACTTTACCTGATAGATGTGACAAAATTTTGTGAAAAAGATCCGAATGAAGCTCCAAATGAATAATCCGGAAACAAAAAGATTTGAATCCTTTTTTAAAAATGATCAAAAATTTAAGTTAACAGTTTAGAGCTCTAATAAATAAACATTTCCTAAGGCTATTCTTTGATAGGTTCTTTAGATGTGGATTGAATAGTTGAAAATTAATTAAGTTTGGTATCAAGTAGAAATACGGAGCGTGTAACCAGATCCTAGCTATTAAAAAAAAATCCTCGTTTAATTTTTGGTCTAGGAACAGTGTAGGTAGTTAGAGGTACTAGGTAGGAACAGTGATAAATATTTCTAGACGAGATTATTTTCTAGATATTGTGTTCTGTGGTGTCAAGTGGTGTATTATGTGATAATTGTTTTGTATTTGTAAATCGCGACAACTTTTGCGTTCTTGATTAAATTTTATTTGATTTATATACGTTTCTTACGATAATTCGCCTTCTTTTTGTTTAAAGTTTATCTTGATTACTTTTTCTAAAAACTACACAAATCATTTTTTCTTTACGACTTTCTAGTGAAAATTTAAAAGTATACGTACTTGATTATACGTCATAGAAATGATTAGAATATGATTTATAATAAAATATAGTGAATTATACTCCCGTACATTGTAAGCATGTTAAGATATTAAATTATTTAACACTACTGTTCGGAACACTACTTGAACAAATATTATTTTGTTTCGGCGTATTAGATTGTTTAGACTTAACAGTTGTTTTATTTCAACTAGAAATTTTGGGAATATTGTAATAAGAATTTCTCCTAGTGGTTAATCCGGATTCACATCTACTACATAATTTAACTTTATTCTCATTGTGTTGGTTTCCTTTATGTATTAACACATTCAAACCATTTTATCACATTGGAGTATTTTTAGAATCCGTCTGTGCTATTGAAGCTTGACGCATTTGTAAATATTTTTGAAGTGTAAATAAATACTAAGTTTTGCAAAATGAAGCATAAAGTGATTTTTTAAATCAAATGGACTGTCCATGTTGACTGTGATTAAACCTAATAAAATCAAATTATGAACTTAGATTAAAATTCTGTGATGAACTTTATGGTGTACTATATTGCTGGAATAATTTAATATTTATGGTGAGTATTCTGTTCTATATTTATTTTTAATTTGGATTCTAATTCTTGGATAATTTGATGTATATAGTTGTTGTTTGATGTATAGTAATGCAATAATTGTATTAGATGTAGTAGACCCCTTTTACTAGACAGTTGATCAATCATTTAATACATATTAATTTTTTTATAGAAGGCAGACGAGTGGGCCGGCCACATGATGGTAAGTGGTCATCGCCCCCCATGGACACCTGCAACACCAGGGGGCTTGCCGACCTTGCAGAATGCTGTCTGCGGCCCTGAAGAGCCGCATATAATTTCATTAGTGTCCAGGTAGGTTTGTCAGATTTCCATAAATATTCACATTAGCAAAATAAATTTACAACAAAACACTAATAGCCAACAGTTTGAAAGATGATTTCATGTTAGAAAAAAGTGTTTAAATGAAACTACTAAAGGTTAGTGAAGTTGTAAATTTCAAGCCATGCATCAATTGGAAAATAAATTTCATTCTTTTTATTTATTTAAAAGTAGTAAGTAATTAATACAAGTGATGATATAAATGAAGAAAGATATAAACAGAATTAATCTACATTTTTTATAAATCCATAGACAATAGCTAGATGACTTCTGATACATTTTTTCATACATTTTCGGATATTAATGTTTAAACTAAACTTGTAGAGCTTAGTGAAGTTGTAAACTTGTAGAACTTTAGTGATTATTTTCTGGTGATTTTTTTTGATAATTTAACTCTAGGATGTTGGAAATGATCTTGGAATTATCAAGCAACAGGATCCTCTAACCAATGTGGACAACATGGCATTGAGCTTTTAGGGAGCTGTTAGTAATCATTTAACACTTAGAAAATTTAGTATTTTGTATTATTAGGTATGAATCGTCCCTGATTCACTAAAAGGTTAAAAAAACATGAACATGTTTCAGATTGTCTGCCAGTCCTAGAATCCCATAGTCCTTTGCTGTAGGTGAATGTTTTCCTAGAAAACTGATTCTGCTTCTCACTAAACTGTTACATTCACACTGGATGCATCATGGACTCTTCCTGCTGATAGATGATTATGCTGACTATGATGCTCCTTATGATGATTATTATAGATCATTATGCTTCCTCATAAGTGTCAAAAGATGATCCTCGGTAGCCCCTGATGTCTGGTACACTTGAGTGGAACTCGATTCAACTTTTACTTTATAACAATACAATCATTCCCTATCACTTTCAAGTTAAAGACTATTGCTAAAGCTAAGTTAAGTTTATTGATTGATAACACTCAGGTGAATCCGCAGGTGGCTGAGGTAAGTCTCATGAAAACATAATAATGTCTGTACCACTTCAAAAATTTCCTCCCACCGATTACGCCAATGTATGTTACTCTGACATTAGCCAAATTCTTAGCAAACTGGATCATCTTTTTAATAACTGCACACATTTCATCTATGGTCTTCATAATTATGAGCATATCTCTTCTTATCATTCTCAGCTTAAATGGCTTCCAATCTGTCAGCATAGGCATGTAAGAATACTATGCACACTTTTCTCTGTAATTCATGATCCATCTGCCCCTGAATACCTGAAATGCAAATTTCAGTTTCAGGATAACACTTATAATCACGCTATCTTCGCTCTGATGAGAATTTTTCTTTACATGTCCTGTCTTGCTGCACTGGCTTTATGTCCAATTCTGTCACAGCTCAGGCTATCAAACTCTGAAACACTCTTCCCACTGACATTAGGATAGCTCCCTTGTAAATTTTCATTTAAAAAAATTGTTTCCGCAACATTATCTTTCTATGCAACAGAGTTGATAAATATAGTTACTTAGTTTTTTTTTTCTCTGAATGAACTTTCTATTTATAAGAATAAAATAATGTACTATAGAGGAAACATAACGCTTATAACATTAATGTATACATAGACATTAATGTATACATAGACCTAATACAATATCTCAACAAAAACAGCATTATAATAAGCTATTATGATTTTTTTTTCACTTTTGTCTAATTGTTCGAAGGCAGGAGGCAGATGGACACTGCAATCCCATAGCTGCTGGCCATACCCAACTGGAATAGTTATCCCTCTCACACACAGAAGACCACTGTAATATATATCATATTCCCATCATACATTGTAAAATTTATAGGGCCTGTATGGGATGGAAAGAGGTGGATATCGTTCAATAGTTGCCGCGTTGATTCGAGGGAGACGGTTGTTGTCACGCCCTTCTTCACGCACTTCATATTGGCAAACAGCCGTCATCATGAAAGTAAAATATAATTATTGCATTTTGTTTCGCACTATTAATCACCTAACACGTTTCGGTTTAGCTTGCATTGGATATCTTGTGAAATATTGACCTTAAAAGTGATGTGAACTGTGTCCCCCCTCTCCAAGGCTTTCAAGTAAAATTATTTCTATTTACAAATTCAAGAGAAATATACAACTTACTTAACTTGCAGACAGTTGTGGAGAAACTTAATAGTAGATGACTACACAAATAACTTAAAAAAAAAAAACAGACTATAGGATTCAATTTGTATAATTGTTTTGTTCATATCTTGTTTTGAACATATAAAAACATGTCATTTTAAACATATATGTATAATAACAACAACAGCTTCACACACCGAAAGTCGGAGTTCGTAATGCTACAAATGGGAACAAACAGCTGGGATGGGAGCAATAATATGGAGCGCCACGTCACATGCTGCTCGAGGCGCTACCGCAGAAAAATTGTTAATGTTTTCTTTAAATTATCAGTTAAGAAATAACCAGTACATTTTTTGTAAGCAGCAAGTCCTAAATCATCTTTTAAAAAACGTGACATGGTTCCAGTTGCTATGTTCATCTTTCCGGATAAAATCTTTAGCTTCGTGGACGGTATTTCTTCGGATTCTCTTCTTCACAGATTTAACAGTCTATTTAGTACGAATACTGCTTGGACGGCCAGTCCGTTTTCTGTCTCAAACAGAGGCAGTTTGAGTACACAAACATAAAGCCCGGCCCGGTACACAAACATTCGCCAATACCAAGAATACCAAGCGTATTTTTCACGTGAGAATGACAGATTCCAAATTCAAATGTATTTTTTTTTCTTTATTCTTTTTTTCTGCCCATAACGGTGTTTATTGCCGACTAAGTAGAAACTAGATTTTATATACTTGGGCAGCTTTTGACATTGATTCTGCTAAAATTCTTTTAAATTCACCTATGGATTCTGTTTAGTTTGAAAGTCCTCATTAGCATCTCTCTTTCCCCCTTGGTTCCTGGCACATTCCATTAACAAGTGATGGATATCTTTGACCGTTCCGTACCTTTTGCAGTTAGAACTAATTTTCTTTATGAGATCTAAAAATGTTAAGTGGCATGTGTCCGGATCGCAGTCTACAAGCTATAACTATGAACTTTCTACAAAGCTTGGATTCTGTAAACCAAGATATATGAGGAGGCTTAGCCTGTATAGTTTTGAACCATATCCATTTTTCTAGCGATCTTACATTAAAGTGTTCCTTCCAACATTCACGGCACTTCTTTTTATAGGTTATCAGTATTTCTGAATAACAAGGTTTAATTCGAATCTCTGTACCTTCTACAATTCCACGCTTCGCCAGTTTGTCACCCACCTGACCCACCTCATTACACGGAGTGCACTAGAATCCACCGCTATATCAGCTTCATATGTGTCTATTCCCATATCGATGATCTATCTATATATTCCCGTCTACTTGCCCTCGAATACCCGAATCATTAGCAAATTTATTTACCTTAGAATGAACTAGTTCCTAGGAGTTGAATAAATACTTTGAAACCTAATAAAATATGCTTAATATGCTTTTAATAAATAAACTTATATATCGATTCGTTAAATCAGTTAAATAATATTTCGGGTTTGTAACCGAGTAATAAAGTAGTGAAGAATAGACAAAATGGCGAAATAATAAATAGTAGAATATTTTTCGAAAAAATAAATAAAGAGAAATCAATAACTCGTAAAAAGTGTGACGTGGGAAACAATCGCAGATCAGGTTCTTTCTACTCGTATTTGCGATTTTGGTTAAAATTCATTTCGACATTGGGAAAACTTACCACTTTAAATTTTTGTATTTGATTTTAGTATATGTATTTTGACTCTAGAAAGAATTTACTCTGATTCGGCTAGATGGGGAGAATTTCCAATATTTGGTGAAAATTCTTGATACGTTATTGTTCTGTTTAAATGGATAGTAAAACATACTATGTTTAATCATTATCTGCATTATGCTGGTATCTTAATTTACAGAGTATGCTTTCACTATCTAGGATCATGTTATCGCATAAGTAATATAATCGGCAAAATACAATAGTGTTAGTGTGCCGGCGGTGGAGGGTGGTCGATTTTTATTATCTGGTGGGGTGGGTGCGGTCGGGAGCGGCACGCAGACAAACACCGGCACGACGAGATCGATAGCACCACGATGGACTATTCCACTTGCGACATATTCCAATAATTTACACCAGAGGTTCCCAAATTTATTTGGTCTATTGCCCCGTAAAACTTATCGCCTCCTGAAAACGTTTAATTTTATACTTACGACAATCATTGAAAAAATTGTGGCACCAGTATTTTACCCTAATTGGTAGTTGGTACCCGATTTTACCCGGATAATAATTTTCTATAACTGTATAAATAAGGTATATTTTTTTAAATCAGCTATATTTTCATAACTTCATCGACTACTCTGGAAACTATAATATCAATATTTCGTAATATTAATTAGCCTAACCAAAGAGGATGCATCTTAATATTTCTATTTGTTTAATTTCGTGATATGAAAATAAACAAACACCTTGATTCATGTCGCACTTCTATCTTGAAATTCTTCCGCTCCTTGCACCTGAGGGATACTACGGCCTCCGACGTTTCCACCACCCTCTGCGGGTCAGTATCGCCCACTTTGAAAGTCATTGACATACGAGTATCTACAAATCGGTAATCACCTAGGATACTTCCTTGCTACAGTTGTGCCACAGTTGTACTTGCTACACAACTACAGTTGTGTAGTAAATAATTAATAAAACGATTAAGATTTGCACCTTAGATTTGCCATAACCTTATACTACCTAATCTACCTCCGCCTTGTATCTTTCTTCAGTTCGTCACTTATTATCGATGGAAATTTTGTTAAAGGAAATTGATATACATATGTAATTAATACAACTTTTTGTTACACTTTCTTTTTACTTGGTTTCTTGTATCTTACAACTTGCAATAATTTAATTTAGATGTAATGTATTCATGAAACTTAAAAAACTATTTAAGGTCAAAAAATATATAATGTATATTATCTACGTGGATATATACATAATGAATGCAGAATATAGACATAATGTCGTGTAGATTAGTCAGTTGCTATCTTAGACAATACAGGTATGACAGGACAGTACAAGAACAGGCGACCAATCGAGATTCGCCACATCACTCCTGAGTGCCTACAAATGCAACCCTTTAAAACTTCGAAGAAACATGTATTTGGCTTTACTTTTAGGAGTACGAATAATATATGAAAGATAGATTAAGTCATGGTAAGAGAAACAAGAAGTGAACTGACCACGCGTGGCTACATGGTCAGCACGGGAAACATCAATTATATCAAGAAGTGAAGGCGCATTATTTGGAAAGACATGGGTAGAGCGGACAAGGGTAACAATTACAGATTAAGTGAATTTAAAACGGATATAAGTTTATGAGCACGAGAGTCATTTTTAATCAGACAGGTGTTAAAATAACCAAGAATAATAATGTGATCATATTGGGGGCGCAGACCGTCTAACAAGCATTAAAAAAAAGAAAAATAATTCATGTGCAATGAGGGAACTGTAATAGACTACCGGGAAAACTACAGTGAATCACAGTAATTTAAAATAAAAATATGTTCGGTAGAATTGGAAAACGAACTAACTACGTGAAGCAGTGACAATTTTGTAAGAGATGTCACCTCGAAGGTAGATGGAAACGCTACCGCCACCTTTCTCTGTACTGTCATTTCGCACCAAAGTAAAACCAGGAAGTGGATATAAGACTGATGGAAGGGAAGGTTTAAGGAATGTTTCGGAAACAAGGATAGCATCAATGTGATTGTTACTGTGAGGAGATCGGGATAGTGAGCCGGTATGCTTTGCGTGTTAATGTGAACAACATTAAAATTATTTGGAAATTTACGCAAAGCATAAGACAGTATTTCATGTCAGGATGCTGAGCCAAATCAATTAAAATTAATTGCGGCCAAATTTTAATTGGCAACCAACTCCTAAATTATAGCTCTATATCTATACTTTCCCTTACATTATATCTCAATGGACTACGCGATGAACGTAGAAATCATGCATACTCATAGTATGTCATCATCATACTCTTAAGACTATTATGTCTTGTTCGTTAAGAAGTCTTTACTGTATGTTTACTGTTAGTCTAAAGGTGCTGATCCACCGGTGTGCGGCACATGTTCTGCACAGTGCGTTACAAAATGTTAGTGCTAGTGGATACAATTTGAGAACATTTAAAAATGTTCGCATTAATGTCGCGCGCACTTTTGTTCACGCACACGATCAAGCGGTGGATACAGCGGTAACGCGTGTCAGCTGTGCGCGAACATCCAATATGTCAATTGTCGCCGGAGGTTTAACATTTGTGCGCCACCCGATCTCATCGAATTAAACCAAGTGTTTTTTTTTAATAATTTCTTATGTATAAGGTAAGTACATTATCATTGTTTTATATGTGCCTTTATGCAAAATTTTATAATTTACATTGTTTATGTGAATCATATCATACTTTCGTAGATTTCGTAGTATATGTACTGTGAATAGTGCAATGCATGTATTAATAAATATTATATCTCTTTCAGATTAAACATGGATTGGACAGATGATAAAATTACTAAATTTATACAAGAAATTGAGATTCGTCCTGTCATATGGGATTCACGTGGGATTCACCCAACATCGTGGTTTAACTCTCTTCTCCTTTTTAAGTAAATAGCATATAATAATGCAAGCAGAGGCAGACAACAAAACACATTACTATCCGTGTTGAAACCTGAATCGTGACTAGTTTCATTAACGCAGCACATTTGTTCGCGTACAGCAAGTACTGCACTGTGCGGCATTGCTGGTAGATAACACACAAGCGGTGGAGAGTCGGAGACTAAAAGTGCGGTACTGTACTCGCACTTATGAGTACCGTACAAATGTTTGTGTGCTGAACATTATTTCGGTGGATCAGCACCTTTATATATTTGCGACATAACGTAACATGAATATGACTCTCAATCCGACAAACAAAAGTGAATCCGGATTTTTTAAATTTTATGTATTATTTTCTTGAGGAGAAATTTCTGCATAATGCTGTATTTGTAAGTAAATGTTCTTACATACTTTCTAAGCCATTTTTAAATGTTTATAAATCCTTTATAAATGCAGTCGGCGTAGTATGTCTTTTACTTTCATATATTTATATTCTTTACCTATATTTGTCTATATGTAACCATTTTTCCATTACAACTACATATTATGTAAGTAATCAAATGTATTTTTCCCTTTCTTCATCTACTATCAAGTTAATTGCTCTTTATGACCATACCACTTTGTTACCAGTGTGTCTGCTACATCCCTCATTTTGTTAATTCTAGCGACCTTACACATCCATCTCCACATCCGCATTTCGGCTGAGTGGAGACGTTTTCTTTAACGACCTTGTCGCCAACACTGACCCATGCAATACAACAAGTCTTGTAATAACTAACAGTGTGTTTAAAGAGTTTCGTCCACTAATATTATACAAAATAGATATTTTAAGGTAGTCTTCTTGAGAGAGGGGTAATGTGGCCAGTCGAGTGCGCCCAGCGCCTGTGGGAATGCAGCGTGCACTCTCCCCCTATAAAACTTCAGCATTTATGACTTTTAAACTAAATGCTGTTGTTTTCAATAGTACTGTGTGTATGGTATGGCAGCGTATGTATGGTAACCATCGAAACACAATGTTGCCGTGGTACGGCGTGGGTCGTTAGCGACAATTGCTAGGTCTAGGTAAATGATGTCGCACGGGTAGTGTACACTTATGTAAATTAATGTTCACGCGGCTCATATTTTATACCAACTTTTAGGTACATATTTGTTTGTGTGGCTTTCTAACTATACTTTGATATTTCTAAACCTTTGTCGTGCTAAACTTCTGAATATTGTCCTGGTGCAATTATTATGATTTATATTCCTGCAATGTTTTTTAAATAATATCTACTTATTTTTTCAAACAGTTTTTAAACTTCCATTATTCTACGAAACTATTTATTTATCGATGAATGAAATAAACTATTTAAATAGAAACTAAATAAAATGTTTAGACCCTATTAAGGTTGCCGCTCCATAACTTTGTATATCGCGCTATTAATAACTTAGTAAATATGTAACTAAAGTCGAGGCTGCAAATATTAACCGGAATACTCGCGTGACGCAATGTATATTTCAAAGAATATATTCGTTTACTCGTTAACCAAATGTCGTCCGTCATTCATTAGTCCAGAGTTAATATGATATAGTGTATTAATCACCTTATTGCATTGAATAATTTTACTCTACGTACTGCACCGGAAATTAGTTGTCAAATATTTCAGATGCATATTTAGCAAAAATATATTTATTTATTTTATTTTATTTAATGGGAAGCACTTGATATGTACATACATTGAATACATTTATGGTAAATACATGATAAATACTATTTCGGATTTGTACTTATAGGCCAACTCAATATTAAATATGTTAAACATTAAACAAGTCGGTATACGAGTAAACTGTCCAAGATAGGTAACTTACAATAATGACAATAATTCTCTTAACACTACTTTATTTTAAAATAAAACAATAGAATTCGACTACGCAGCTATAATGTTTGCTAAGTCAACGAAATATGATAATACGAGTAAATGCACGACTACAGGTTATCCATTCTTATGCCTTCGTTGGTTTTTGGCTAAGATAGTAGTTGATGCCAGATAGTTCTTCGGGAATGTTTGTGATTCCGCGAAATGTAAAAATGATAATCACCTTTACCACATTACCTTTTTATTAAACTTCTAAAAATAGCCGTGGAGCGTTATCGCTGACGTTATCTCAAGGCGAGATCGCGTCACAGTCGCCACTGGCGGCGGCAGGCTCAGCGCCCAGTGCGGGCTGGGCTGCGCCAGCCTGTTGGAGCTGGTATACGGCGTCTTGTCAAAACAGCGGCACGTCAATTGGTTCTAATCGGTCGCCGGCTGCGAGCCAATTACTTACTTAACAGCATGGAAGCAATTCCTACATTTGAAGGCGGAAAGCGCGCTGCAGGAAGACTTCCCTTTTATTGAGTTACAAAAATAGACGCACTCATTGTCGCCATCTTGCATTGCGTAGTTGTCTTTTGATGTTCAATGCAAGTTATACGACGGGCGCCTACAACTACAGTGCGCGCCCCGACTTACTTATTCACAACTTCCTATCTAATAAACCTGTTAGTAGATTATATTAGTCACTAATTTTAGTCATTAACTATATTTTATTAAAATTATATATTACCCGTATTTACACTGATTCATTAAACTCTAATATAAAAAAGTTTAATAAATTAAAATTTTATTAATATCGAGTTTATTAATCAAACATAATAACAAAAAAGGATCGAGATATTACGAGATATTATAATTACGAGAGAAGGTCCAATATTTTCCGGCCTGACAAATAAAAAGGATACTCAAGTTCATGAAACCATTTTTATTTTTCAGTATAGTCTCCTTCTATTTGAACACACTTTTCGGATCATTTAATTAGCATTTCTATCCCACAATAAAAATAGTCAGAAGTTTTGTCTTCAAACTGTTCAAAAACCACAGTGACCGCTGTGGTTGGTGGATAGGTTTTGTTAAACTAGTGTAGATTATATCAACAACACTGCTGATTGGCTTATGTTTTTATTTTAAGTTTTTCAAATGTAATTTCAGCTTTTTTAACTTTCGGGTGTTTTATTCAGAATTTTAATTAAAAAAAATATAATAATATGCTTTTAGAGGCTTTTTTTTTCTCTAAAAGCTTAATTACGATCTTGATAGCATACTTAAGAACTTCTATGACTTTTCTTGTTGTACTTGTCCACCCAATAATACAAAAGAGAACAATTACAGGGTAAAGGACATGTTCCTATTTGATGCAAACAATTTTTATTTTATCTTCTTAAAAATTTACTTACCTTTAAATTACTTAAATCCTACTTATCTGAAGATACCTCTATCTTACTTATTTGCCTAAAAAGGTGACCGCACCGACCCGGCTAACTACAGGCCAATAGCGATCACCTCCCTCCTCTCCAAGGTGATGGAGCGTGTCATAAACACACAGCTCCTTGGGGACCTAGAGGAGGACCACCAGCTGATTAGCGACCGTCAATATGGATTTCGCCATAATCGCTCTGCTTGTGATCTTTTAGCGTATTTAACACACCACTGGGTTGACGTCATTGAGAGTAGATACCCTGTCTATTAATGCTGGCGTCCCGCAAGGCTCCGTGCTATCCCCAACTCTGTTCCTTCTGTATATCATCGATCTGTTGCAAAATGCTGACATATGTTGCTATGCAGATGACAGCACTGGGGACTCCTTGTACAGGTGCCTCGCCAACATCCCTCTGGTCGAAGTGGGAGAGAGTCGCGTCAGGCTTGTATCTGAATTCGAAGACCCTTTAGATCTAGTCTCGATTTGGGGTTATCTAAACATAGTGGATTTCAACCCCAATAAGACACAAGTCTGTGCATTCACAGCTAAAAAGGCCCCTTTTGTCGTAGCACCTCGCTTTCAGAATATACCTCTTAATATTTTGGAGAGTATCGGGATCCTTGATGTTGAGATTTCCAGCAAAGTCGAATTTGTGGGTCATCTGGTAAATAAAGCCAAAATGGCCTCCAAAAAGCTGAACAGAGCGAAGCGGTACTTCACCTTGGGCAACTTCTAATGGTCTACAAAGCTCAGGTTAGGCCCCATATGGAGTACTACTCACATCTTTGGGCCGGCGCGCCGAAATATCAATTGGACTCATTTGACTCCATCCAACGACGTGCTGTTCGAATTGTCGACGATCCCACTCTCACGGGCGGTTTAGAACCCCTCCTCAGCATTCGGAGAGACGTTGCGTCTCTCTCTCTGTGTTCTACCGCCTGTACAATGGGGCATGCTGGAAAGAATTGTTCAATATAATTCCCACCTCGGGTTTCTACAACAGCACCTCCCGTCACAGAAGTGCAGTCCATCCGCATTTCTTCGATACGGAGGTGTCGCGTATTGTTCGGTCCAAAAGTCATTTTATACCGCGAATCCGTAGGCTGTGGAACAAACTGCTTCAAGAGAAGGTCTTTCCATTAAACTACGATATGGGGTTCTTCAAGAAAGTTGTGAATAGGATTTTGTAAGGTCGGAGCCCCCCGCATACACCCTGGTGTTGCAGGTGTCCTTAGGCGGCGGTAGCACTTACCATCACGTGGTACCGCTTGCTCGTCCGTCTACTACACTATATAAAAAAAAAGTCTCTTTACCCTTTAGTCTAAATTAAGCCTCGACTAATGCTTGTCTACGTCATTGCTTCTCGGGAATTAAATTAATTTATTATAGGTTTATTTTTTTGTACATTTATTACAGTATGACCCTGTGTCCAAACATGTTTCCCATTTCGTTATTATAGGCCGAGGTGCGTGAGAGGTAGAAGGAAATATTTAGCCGTTTTTTTATGCCTGTTGTCGGAGCGTTTAGAAATAGGTACTTTCTTTAAACACTTAAGTATTTTAAGTGTTTAAAGTATGTACTTAAGTATGTACCTACAATCTTCTAACAACCGTCCACGTTCGGTGGGTGTTTGGGCACGACGAAGTATATGATAAATAGATTTAAACTAATAATATAAACACAAACAATAATCATATACTGAACAAGTTTCACTTTAACTTACATTAATGTAAATAAATAAATTAAATGCTTATGTTATTCTCAGGTGGGGGTGGAGCGGTGAAGGCGGCGGCATGTGGCGCGGCGCGCGGGTGCTTCTGCTTGCGGCGCTGGGGCTGCTGGCCGGGCCTTCGCTCGCCGCCAAGAAGTACAACATCACCATCGGGTACCTACCGTCGATCAAGGGCGAGCTGCGAGACAGGCAGGGTCTCGCCATATCCGGAGCCCTCTCTATGGCACTTGAGGAGGTTTGTATAATATTTATTGGTGAAAAATAGGTCTTTACCCCGTGAAGTTGCATGTTTACATATTCTTGAAATTATACTAGGTGTATTAATTTAATTATACCAATACTAATTATAAAATTATAAATGATAGTGTATCACTTCACATTAAATAATAGTCTTAAAGTTACAACAGGTGCACGTCTTCTTTCCCGCCGGACTCACCGAGCCCTGTACATACCAGCTATCACGAATTTCTCTCAGAATCTGGACAACTTTTTATAGGTACAGGTATTGGACAACTGAAATTCAATTCTCAGGGTGCACTGAATGAAAAATATCTTCAAGGATTTCATTTTTCTCGCTGAGTAAATTTCTAGGGAAGTGGCGTTAATGAACTGTCATTTAAATGGTAATATCGTGTCCATACTATTAAAACTTAATTTATTCTTAGTTAATTAGGGTCTGGCTGATGTGTTTGTATTTGCACATATGTGTCTGAACTTTGAACCTACGACACAGGGAATCTTAGTATGGGCCATTGAAAAGAATATATTTTCACACGATTTTCATGTTACATATTTTTTCATATTAAAACGCTACCAATTTTAAATCTTGACCGACATTGATTCTGTTTTCTATACGTATTCTATATACGTACCTGGTACCTACCTACCTACCTCATGTGTCTAACACAAATTCATATCTGCATAACACGTACACTTCCGCAGTTATTTTTAGCTCCGACAAACAAATTGCTTGAATAAACTTTTAGAATTCCGTATGGTTCAACTCTCTTACTTTATTGATAAAAGTAGTCTTCAAATTTACGATTTCGAGTGTCAATTGAGAGTGCCAGTTTTGTAATATTTGATGTAGTTAAATTTAATATTATAATATCCTACGATTATATTGCCATTGCCTTGTCATTCAATTGGCGTAAAAGCCAAAATGCTACTTTTCAAAGGCAAAAACGAAAAAAAAAGAAACTATTTTTCATATAACTTTATAGTTTTTATAGCTATTAATTTAAAAAATGTGCAGATGAGTAATAAATAATGCTTGTCTTTCTGTGAGCTTTAACAATTTAAATATGTACCAAATTTCATTATGTGTAGTATTATAAAAAATGCATGTTTTACGCCCAAAATTGCTATTTTTTGGCGTTTACTTCATTTTAGATTATTGCCTTTAAATAGCCTTTAAGAAGTCATCGGTGGACGTGACTCAATTTTTTCTTCAATTCTTTATATTTCTTTGGTTTATACACCAGTATCATTCTGAATTTACTCAGCCCATTGGCATTAAAGCACTTTATGTACAAATTAAATAAAAACAACATGAAATATTAAACTAAATAACTGTATATTTATAGGAAAATCATTGGCAACAGTTTATACTGATTGTCTAATATCGAGTCGTATTATTTGGTACAATTTACTCTGTTTGTAGATTATTATTTGTGAATTTAAATGATTTCGTCTAAATTTACTTATACGAAAGATGAATGTAACAATAATATATAAATAAAAGTTACTATTAAACATATTTCAAACACTTTTTGTAAAAAAAAAAACATCTATTATTTAATGGTCGTAAAGGGCAATTCAGTTTTTACAACCTTAAGAAAGATAGCTTTTAAGACCATTTGACATCTTGTGGCAAAAAAATTGTCTTTAACGTCGTAAGTGGTACGGGCCGGGGATTGGAACTCACGACTTCATGAGAGTCGGGAGTAGATACCCATCGCTCGAACTCATCGAGTGAACAGTTGTAATGGCACTATAGAATAACGCCACATTGTAGTCATCAGATTGTGCTTTTCTAACCTGTGACTTCTAAATATTTTATTCCATCAGAAAGTCCAGAAATACTACGACTGCCCTGTTGGATGTAACAGATAACATTCTCACAGCCCAAGATGAAGGCAGAGCTACTCCTTGATTTTTCGCGTGCTTTTGCCTCATTAAATGTACCCCTTCTTCTTTCTAAATTATCCTATTATGGTTTTGATATTAATTCAATAAAAAAATTCAATAATAGCTATTTGTCTGGCCGTTCACAAATGGTAGGTACAAATTGTTAAAGAGGATTGTAATCGATTTGTTTCGGAATTTCTAACTGTTATCCGGGATCAATTATTACTCTTCATTTTATACACCGCTGATAAAGCCAAAGTGATGGATCACTGTAACTTTCATCTTTATGCTGATGGCGCACAAGTTTATATTAATTTCAAGCCAACTGACGCTTCGACTGCTGTGCAACATGATGAGGACTTAGATCGTATATCTACATGGTCTGATAGAAATTACATTGTACAGAATCCGACCAAGTCCAAACATATGATCGAGGAATCAGATCTCAGTGGCTCTCTCTCTCCTTGTCCTAATGTTTGTATCGGTGGCTAAGAAGTTGAAAGAGTACGCGAGGCGAGAAATCTCGGAATACTTATGGATGATCGCGTAAACTTTTCAAGTCATGTCCTAGATTTAGTAAAAAATTTTTTATTTCGGCTTTAGACTACAATATCCGCAATATGTCGTCAGAACCTTTGCACTTTAAACTGTGCGAGTCATTAATATTATCAAAATGAAATTACGGTAACCTTATTTATGTGGCCCCGTGTATCCGATCGAATTCTATTCGTCTTATAAAGCGTGTTAAAAACGCATATGTTCGGTTCTGTTTATATTTAGGTACCGCCTAGGAGTCGCATCACTCCGTATTTAAATAAAGCTGGATTTCTCAACATGACTATGCGCAGAAAATTGCAATTGGCCACATTGACATTTGGCATCTTGAAAGGTCATATCCCTGAATACCTATTTGAGAAGTTTAAATTAAATTCCTCCTCTGATAGGCATAATACTAGAGAGGTCGGTCGCGTCCCCTTATGTTACAAATACATAAAACTGCAGCGTTTAGAGCCAGCTTTGCTATTCAGCTACAATATGCTGGAATAATATACCTCTTCCCATTGGAAACTGGCAATCCAGATTAGATTTTAAAAATAAAATGAAAGCTTTAATTATTGAAAAATATAATAGGAATAGTGGAAGCTGTGTACAGGGCATAACCTTAGGACTGTTCGGGGGCCATTTTCTGTAATTCATCTGTATGTATATACGAGTATGTGTATATATATATATTATACATGTTCTGCATATTATTTGTTTAAAACATCTTTTATCTACGTATTCTATTTTATAATATAATTGGGTTAATAAATATTGCTAACTTCATTTATATATCGTATTTTTTGGGCATATTTATTTATTATTATATAGGTACCACTCATAACTTAAAAACGTTCTATATAACTAATATTTACATATACGATACAATTAAATATGGACTAAATTATCACTACACTCACTACGTTATCATTTCATTTTTAACATACGTTATTTAATTTAATTTCTCTGATTGATTTCTAGTTTTAATATTTTTAGTTTTAGAATTTTTCTTTTTTCCATATTAAGATATAACAGTTAACTACGTTAGAAAGTGAATAGAAAGAAGAAGGCTTCGACATTTATTTTTACTATGAAATAGACGCAAAAATGTCTTGACGCCTACTGAACTGTACTGTCAATAATGCTTTGTGTCTTTTAAAACTACGAGTAGATCAACAACAGTACAGAGCTCCTGCCGGATCTGCAATTGCTGCTGGAATGGAACGATACGAAGTGCGACACGGTGACATCGACACGACTGCTCACCGACATGAGTTGTTCGGGAGTCGTCGCGTTCTTCGGTCCAGAGGGGCGGTGCAACACGGAGGCCATTATAGCGCAGTCCAGAAACCTACCCATGATCTCTTATGTAAGTTTTTTTTACAATAAAACTAGTGACACTTTTAGAGGTGGGTTCACAATGCACCTGATAATTGCTACTTTTTTATAGAAAGAAGGTGGCAGACCAGCGTATACAGTCCATCTGGTGGTAAGTGGATACTGTCGCCCAAAGACATCGCGGTACATGCCAGCATCAGTCCAAATTGACAAATTTTGCCACGCCCCGGATACCCTGCCTCCCTTTGAAGATGTAGGAATGGATTTTAAAGAAAGTTGTGGGAAAATAGGAAGGGATGGGATGGGAATGGGCTCTAGGATCTCACCCACTACCGAAGCACGTACGTACATAAATATGATAAAGTGGGTAATGCCATACATTTCAAGGTAGTCTTCTGTGTACTGCTATCTGTATAGGACAAAGCTATTACGTCAAGATTTATGCCTACTTAGCGTTACATAACCGCAAATTGATACAAGTCATGACTGTATCTACAATACTTTTCGGTTTTGTATTCAACCTACTATTTTACATAATCATTCGAGACGAATTTTTAACCTTATGTGTACGGGATTTCGTGTTAAGTTATAAATGCTATAATAAAAATATTTTATTTTCAGAAATGTTCTGATTACACGACGTCAACACTGCCAAATTTTGCAAGACTGGAGCCACCTGATACTCAGGTATTTAAAATTTTATAATATTTCGCATTTTTTTTAAGCCATTACTTATTCTTTGTACAATCCAACGCACGGCCCACGCGCACAACACAATGCAAAACTAACTGCTATCGTCCATTATTTGAGACGTTAAAAATAACTTAATTTATTGAATGTATTAAAATGAATATTGTTGTTTGAATACGTGGTTGAATGACTTATCATTACTTATCATTATCATCTCTTTATAGACCCAAAACTGACAGTGACGTCACCCACTACATCCACAGATAAGTTTGTCGGACTGAGTGCAATTGTGGATCGAGTTAACCCCTTAGCAAACCAAGTGCACATAGCGTGTTTAGAGATAGGGGTGAACAAACATCTTTTTGATATTACAAACAATTTCGCTAAACATACTACATACAATTATTATAATATCACATTATTTGCAAATAAAGTAAGTAAATTATCAAACTGAAGAGATGTCTACTGTACGCCACACACGCGTGACTGTTTGTTTTTATGTATGAAGTCGCAATTATTTAATATACATATATATATATTTTCCTTAAATATTTTTAACGTTTATTTACTTGCTGATGATATTTTAAAATAAAACTACTATGTAGTTAATAATTATGACAAACGATAGCTAAAAATAACATCACACTGCTATTTATGGATTTTAATCAGTACTAAACATATACAACGTTGTATTATTCTAAAAGCCTCCTGGAAGTTTCGAGAATACTATCTCGTATCTCTTATAATTATGCTAGATCGTGCACTTATTGTCAGTAATCAGAATTACTTAAGAATTACTTCATAAAAATAGATTTATCACGAGTACAAATTCGGATGCTTCTTCTTTATGAGTTTCGCCAGAGCCACGACGCAATGACCACGACTTGCCACGCGATGGGCGATTCCACGTTAACTTACGCAACGGCGAAAATACATACGGCCAAATGTATTAGCCAACTATTGCAGGAGTTTGGTTGAGTTCTGCTGGTACATCCACACTATTCATCTGACTTGGTGCCTTCGGATTGTCATCTTTTCCGATCATTGGGTGAACATTTACAAGGGGAAAAAATCGATAGCAGAGATGACCTCCAAATTCCTTGAGTTAAAGTCGCTAGATTTCTATGCCGAGGATATAATGTCGCTGCCTAGCAGATGGCGGCAAGTTGTAATTAATGATGGTCTATATGTCGTATGACATTAACAGTTACTTTACATTTTAAATAAAGTTTTATAAAATTAAAGTTGGGGCTAATAAACTATTAGTGAACCTAATAAACCTTCGTAGTTTTACTAAAAATATCTCTCACACTGATTAATGATTTATCAAAAGCAATAAAAAGACTTCCTGCAAGAATGTCTTGTTTTCCTGCAAGAGTAATGCAGAAGATTAGCATTACTCTTGCAGGGTGCTTTTTATTGCTTAAAAGTTGATTGTTAAAAGTATTTTCGAACTCGAACTTCAACAATTTATTTTCAGAATATGGGTACAAGAAGTTATAAAATATTCATACATGAATGTGATCGCTATATTCAACCTGTTAGGGCATTCAAAATTAATTATTCATAGATTCAACATTATTCACACATTAACAATTATTCGTATACTAATAACAATAGTAATAATAACACATCATTTATATATTAATAACAATAGTAAAAAATACATACCACATTTATCAAATAACTGATTACAGGTGCTACAACTGTTGAGACTTATTTTATAATCATAGTTGATATATCGTCATATCCTATTATGGTAAATATTTGCTATAGTAAATATGAAATGCAATAATGATAGACGAAGAAACAAAACTACCCTTCCACATCCATGCGTGATAGATAGGCTTTTGCAAAATAACATCAGGATTCCAAAACTTATTTAGTGAATTGTACTTTTATAATGTCAAAAAGATGTTCATTCATTTATTTCCAATCATATTATATGTACTTAGCTTCCCCTACGAAGTTAAGAATAATTTATCAAGAACAATTAGAAGACAGGGACAGAAGTTAAGAATAAGAGTAATGCAGAAGCTATGAATTACAGAATGATACAACAATCCACATATATTTTTCTTACTTCAAAACTCATGTCAATATTTTTATTTCACAATCAACAATAAGAATTCCGTATGATTTACGAATTAAGAACTATCTATTTTTCCAGGCAACAAAGTCCGTGATATCCCTCCTCCGGTACTACAGATGGAACCGTTTCTCCATTCTATATGAGGAACCTTGGGTTACTGTCGCTCTTACACTGGAGAACCTCGCAAAGAAGAACAATATGACGGTGAACCACCAGCGGCCAGTCATTGAGCTGTACAAGTGCTGTGAAGAGAAGCTTGCTTGCTGCGCGCCCGGCTTTTGGTATCAGTTCATACAGGAGACCAAGAATAGGACCAGGAGTGAGTTATTTGGATGTCCACTTTAATTTTAAGAAACGCCTCTCTTTAATTTATTTCCAACAGAAACTGTATATGAAGTAATTTTCTTTTACTCTTATTTACCTGTGTGGATGCTTCATGGGACAGGGATTACTCATAATGAAATGATGATTTGCGGTAATTTGTTAGACCACCACTATTACCCGACTCACTGCGGCTTTCCTACATGCATTTGAATCACTTGCATTCTTGATTAATAATATTTTATATATCGTTTTAACCATGTGAATATCCTATGTGAAAATGTGGTTCTTCATACACTATGAAATTGTCATTTTTTTTTTATAGAATGAAGGTTAGAACGACAAACGTTGGCACGCTACCGGATGCGCTGCAGATCCTAAGGATCCATTCCTAAGGATTTGGAGAAAGGATTGGTAAAATGAGGAGGGATAGGATAGGGTGGAGAACACGTACATACATATATTGAGGTTATAGGATGGGGTATAGTAGTATGGAAAATGCAGTACTTTATTTACAAGTATTTAAAAAAAGCTGCAATTTTTCCACTGCAGCAAAACTATCGAGGTCTCACGCAGTGATGTAGATATGCAGGTGATCATTATTGTGAAGTATGATATGTGGTGTCTTATGAGTGTGTGTTCTTGTTTTAGTCTATGTGTTCCTGGGCTCGACGTCTGGGCTGGTGGACATGATGTCTGCAATGGAGTCGCTGCAGCTATTCGTGAAGGGCGAGTACATGGTCATTTTCGTCGACATGATTACCTACTCGCCTAAGGAGGCTCTCAAGTATCTAATAAGTGAGTATTGGTACTGTACACAGATTTGATAACAACCTTAATTAAATTGTACACCTTACATTTTCTTTGTTTACGCCAGCATTGTCTCAATTAAATGGTTCTTACTCAAAAAGTTATACCATTTCTAGCAGAGGGCAAGATTTAAAATTGTAAAGAGTCCACTATCATACAATAATTCAGCTCATTAATTAATCATCAAAGTAGGTAGTATTATTTTTAGCGCTACTAGGGTCTAACGATAGCAATTATAAACACTGATTTTCCCAATCTTTTCTCCAATTCCACTCTTAAATCTTCAAAGATAGGCAGTGCACCCTGGGGGATACCAAAGTTTGCCTTCCTGGACTGATGTTGCCATGAATCGCGGATGTCCACTTACCACCAGGTGGACTGCTTGCTCGTCTGCTGCTTTATTTCTATAAAAAAATATGTTTTCTTTTGTCAAGCGTGTGTTCATTATTTATTTCAGAGACGGAAGACCGTGGCATGCAAGTAGTATGTCCAAATACAGCAGAATTCAAAAAGCGTGCACAATCCCTTCTAGTGGTTGTATCATCGGAACCCGCGGGTAGTTACGAGGAGTTCACGGGCAAGGTGCGCCGGTACAACTCTCTCCAGCCGTTCAACTTCACCGAGCCAGATGTGTTTGGAAAGAAGTTTACCAAGGTGAGTTGCTAGTGATGGTTTAGTAGCAAAATGTGCAATTGCCAAAGTAGTGATGGTTCTCAAAATAGACAATACTTAAATCTCCAAGTTAATTTCATGTTATTTTAAATGGCGAGTTGTAAAAATGGCAATTTTCAAAATGGCCACATAACATTTATTTTTCGAAGTACCATAATTATATACAGTTAATAGCGAACATTCAAATATTCATGTATGTTTTTTAAGTATTCGTAGTGAAATCCCTTCTTTGTTACCTTTGTTGCCATCTTGAAATTTTGCAATTTTGAGACTCATTGACATTGTGCGACTAAACCACCACATTTGTATGAGGGGGCTATGTTTAGACAACAATAACTTATAAAATAGTAAACATAGGATCAAAACTTTGGTGTCGTTTTTTAGAATGAAAGCTCAAATTTGAGCTCAAAAACTTGTAGGTAGGTAAAATAAGTACCGTAGCCATATTGTTTTTGCAGTAAGTTACTAAAACTAACACATTTTTATGTTTTTCTGTTTACTTTTTTTTTTTCAATATGTTACATAAATATGTGCTTTTGGGTTTCACAGTCACTTTGAAAGACGTTTTAAAGACGTTGTAGTTTAAACAAGCACAGCGTAATGCGCTGAATTATAAATAAAAATGGTGGCCATTCAGAGGAGTTTGGACATTGACTCATATGTGAGACTTGGACATTTGACCCAAAATTTTACAGTGTCGCCTTTGTTTTTAGACCCCTCAATTAATAGCTGATTTAACAAACTTGAAAAAAAATCTAATTAGTTGTACGATATTTCTGTTTTTTTTTTTCTTTGTGAAATCAAAAATACAAGATGTTTGTTTGCTATTTTACGAGTTTATTGTCGTTTTGATTATATTATTTATTATTTTATTTCCCAAGTATGCTGGTATTTGGTATTCTGGT
This sequence comes from Sesia bembeciformis, assembly GCA_943735995.1. Classification (NCBI taxonomy): domain Eukaryota; kingdom Metazoa; phylum Arthropoda; class Insecta; order Lepidoptera; family Sesiidae; genus Sesia; species Sesia bembeciformis. The sequence continues at coordinate 11,144,822 of OX031028.1, forward strand.
ATACTTAGGCGTTTATAAAAAAGAGGTTTTGTCTAAACCGATTTGTTTTTAATTTGAATTTGAAAATTAAAGTATGTTTTGTTATTATTTGCTGTTTTACTAAGTTACATTTTTATGGAGCGTGTTCTGTGGACACCCCAGGTGTAAGGTTTTGACTAGAAGTTGGTATTTGATAAAACATTTTAATTACACTTTGTATTTAGAGCACCTTGGACATTATGAGCGTTGCACATTTTGAGACTAGGACCTTTTGAGATTTGGATGTTTTGCGACCATTTGACACATTGCGATTTGGACATTCTGCGCCGGAAGGAAAATTTCTACAGACTATCTTCCACTGTATGGAAAGAAGGGGGCAGATGAGCACCCGGACAGTCCACCCGGACGTAAATGAATACTGTCGTCCTGCGACATCTACCATATATGCCAACAACAGGTTAGAATGAAAAAACACTTCCTTATCTCTGGATGCACTGTCCACCTTTGAAGATTTAGGAATGGCCTTGGAAAAAGGGTTGGAGAAATGACGAATAGGAAGTATAACGGAACAAGGAGATTTCCTCGTCACTTTACACCTCCCAAGGATTCAAGGAATAAGATGTTTCTAGAATAGAATCATAGAATCCTAATTCTATGATTACCTCTTGTTTTTAGAATGCGGTTCGGTTACATAATGGCTGTTGGTATTTCAGTTCGTGTCTATCTACGCAGCTTACTTGTACGACTCGGTGAAACTGTACGGCATGGCGCTGCACAAGCTCATACTGGAGGAGACCGAGAACGGCACTAAGAGCTTCACCTACGACAAGTTGATGGCGGTCGCTACGAATGGCTCGCGCATCGTTGCCAAGATGATCGAGAGCACACCGTATAAAAGTAAGGACATTGCAGTATTTGCAGTCGTTTTATATTTTTTATTACAAATTTACGTTTGGAAATTCGCCTAACTGATTGCCAGTTTTATTTGTATGTGTTAAAGTATGTATGCAACGTGCTTGAAACGTCATGTTGCATGCATAATTGAAGTACATCTCTTAAGTGCCAAAGCGAGTCCTCATACCTCTTTCAAACTACACTAAAGCGTGTTACTTTCAATGTAACGGCATAACAAAATATTGGGAATATTTAAATCATTTTGATACTTCAGGAGTCTTTTTTATCTATTTATTTTGTCGATTTCTAAATGCATAAATCACATAATGAACATTGTAATTGTTGAAAATAGTTTAACAACGGAATAAACTAACAATTAACTAGAGAAGTTATTAGTTTTTGAAATGATAAAATATCAAATTAATTTTGTCCTAACTGCAATGAGGATTAACAGCCTAAGACTTTCTAAATTTTCAGCTCTTATAGGTACTACATATTGTTGACAAGATTCTAAGGGCGCTTGAACACGCTAAGTAGATTAATACACGGTAAGTCGGCGTTAGATAAGACAAAATGTCGTCGTTTCTGTGTCCGACACATATTATGTTATCGTGTACACAGCCAGAAACCCGTCTAATTCACAAGCCCCCCCCCCCCGACCCAATATCACATTATTTTCAAAATAATATTTTTATATTATGCTTACATAAACGAGAATTTTAGTATTTTTGGTGCGATTTTCAGGTGTGTCTGGTATGTCGATCCGCTTGGATGAGCGCGCCGATTCCGAGGGTAACTTCTCAGTGCTGGCGTTCAAGCCGACCAACAACAGCGACGATGACTTCAACTGCACCTACAGCATGGTGCCCGTAGGACACTTCCAGCAGAGCACCAGGCAGTTCCCGGTAAGAGGATAGGAAATGAGGACGCAAGAACGCTATTCGCGCACGAACTACAGATAAAGCATAATAATAAGCATAATAGCGTATAATGCATAGCCTATCAGTGTAAGCTGTTATAAAATACTTGTTTAATTAATTGTAAACATCTAAATCCATTTTTGTTAACAATACAAAAATAAATGATAAAAATATAAAAATTATTTAAACAATTAGAATTGGAATAATCATATAGACTGATAAGGTTTTAAATGAATGTAGCGAAAAAGGGGATTAATAGCGCCCATCTTACAACGTCAGTCTATTGATATATCTATCTACTGAGAATTTTGTTGTGTACCAAAATTCATGGGTATAAAAAAATTAAAACTACAATATATGTAATTAGATTTTTACCATAAACTATTTCGCATTGTTCACAGGAATACAAATTGAACCCTCGTCTACCTATCGACTGGCCCGATAGCGTCAAACCCGAGGACGAGCCCTCTTGCGGCTTTCTTAACGAGAAATGTCCTAAAGACGACTCGCAGATCACTTCTCTAGTGGTAGCAGGAACACTTGCCGTCACGCTGTTCTGTGCGCTGGTGGTCACCGTCAGTATATATCGCAAGTGGAAGATTGAGCAGGAAATCGAAGGGCTCTTGTGGAAGATTGACTCGCAGGAGATTGCAGGATATCTTGGCAGTGGACTCGTCTGGTCGCCTAGTAAGGTAAGATTTAGTTATCAAGTTAATTCTAAGGCACGTTTTAACATAGTTTTGCTATGTTCATAGCTATAGACTAATAGATCTAGAGCCGAGATTGAATCGATATTAAATCATTAACACCTTATTAGTGGACGTTTTCTTGTTTCGATTTCTGAAATTATAAAGAGCTGTTCTTATTTATTTTTTTAATTGAAAAAAATGCCACACGTAAATAATTCACCTTGTGTGGTAATTGGTTACTGTCGCCCATGGACTTCGCGGTACATGCCAACATTTGTCAAAAATTGACTTGGCTGGTACTAATTTTCCATGTGATAAATTTTCGTGTGATAGAGATAACAAAGCGGCTACCGCAAGCGCCGAAGAGCTACACCACCTCTTAACCTCTAAAAGAGTGGACTCACCAACCCGTTTAGCCAGCGTAGCGTTTTAAGACCATACATCCCTCACCCACAAGACTGTATGAGGAGGCCTATGTCCAGCAGTGGATACTGAAAGGGCTGGTTTCGTTGCATTGCAAGTAATTTTTTATTGTGTAATTGTTTGTTGTTTCAGTTAAGTTTGGCAAGCGGCATATCGTGTGAAAGCCGATGTTGCCCGCAAATATTCGCCACCACGGCGCAGTACCGGGGAAATGTCGTGCGGATAAAAGAACTGAAGTTCTCCAAAAAGAAAGTAAGTTTTACCATACTTCAAAGTAACATTTACCATCATGTGGGACCGCTTGCTCGTCCGCCCACTAGTATATAAAAAAAAAAGAAAAAAAAAGTAACCTCCATTTATTATTAACTATATTTAGTACTAGCTGTGCCCAGGCATGCATCGCATGCCCGTCAATTTTTTTGCACATAATATATATACATAATATATAGCCCATGTCCATCTGGAATAATCTACCTTTTAAATGGTGAAAGAATTTTTAAAATCGGAATAGTGGTTTCTGAGATTACCTCCTACATCCAAACTTACAATCTTTACTTCTTTATAATATTAGTATAGATACATACAACTCTGTGGTTCACTGATAGATGTTCAGTTCAATAAACTCTTTACTCTGGGGAATGCTCAACGTTCTGTTACAATACGATTTCAGTCTATAATGGTTACATTAACCTTATAATGTTAATCTTTCAATTGCTTTGCATGCCCCATTGCAAGACACAAACCCTTATAAATGACAAGATGGTTTGGGGTCATAATTGCGGCCCCATTGCCGTTTGGTAAATGACAAGCGTTATAAGTTAATGTTCTATTTCGTACGCATTTAAAGGCGAGCAATTTTTGAAAATCTATTTTGTATCATCGTCAAAAGTGTTACGTTTTAACCACGTTTGTAGGATATATCCCGCGACGTGATGAAAGAAATGCGGTTACTTCGTGAACTGCGACACGACAACCTGAACTCTTTTATCGGCGCCGTTGTGGAACCGTTGCGGGTGCTGCTTATTACAGACTACTGTGCCAAAGGAAGCTTGTATGTGAGTAGCTTCTATGTACCGCCACATGTATTTATATTATATTACAATATTGTTAAATGTATACTGATGGTGTACCTACCTTATATAAATAAATAATAAATAAATTTAGGAACAAATAGTCACAAGGCAGATGTGCAGATTGTCCACCTCGCGCTAAATGGATACTGTCGCTCATGGACATCCCGCGCCGACATCGGTGTAGAATGACAAACGTCGGCACGCTCACGTATGTGCTTGCCTACCTTTGAAGATTTAAGAATGTATTTGGAAAAACGGTTGGAAAAAGTGGAGGGATAAGATAGGATAGGATGCGTTGGGAATGCGCTATGGTATATCTCACTCATTACCGAAACACGTTTGGGAGGATTGGATAAAATAGGAGATGCAGTACATTTTACGATAGTCTTCTGCACAATGTGACCTTGCATTGTTCATAGGTAGGAATATGAAATGTACAAAGGATAATTAACTTATAAAAAATAATTAGCTACTGCGTAAACATCACTACAAACTTCATAAAATCTTCAGGCTCTTCAAATTCAAAAGTTCAAAGCCATTCAAAGGTATTTATTTAGTAGCCGTCGTACTTTACTGTACTGACGTATTGAAATGTCTTTGTAAACGGTTCACTGATGGTCACAAAAATTCTCTTGGTATTATTTCAAGGAACTAACTGACATGTCTTTTTTATCCCCAGGATATAATAGAAAATGAAGATATAAAATTAGATAACATGTTCATATCTTCGTTAGTTCACGATCTCATAAAGGTAAGTTAAAAATGTAATACAATATGTTATTTTTGAACATCAATAAATAAGATAATAACGAAGACTGTTTACTTCTGCTTGTTTTCAGGGTATGATATTTATTCATACTTCACCATTAATTTTCCATGGAAATCTCAAATCTTCGAATTGTGTAGTCACATCTAGATGGATGCTTCAGGTAAAATTCAGATAGCATATTCTTAGTTGTATGAATGACATCTTAAGACTAGATTTGAAAATAATGTTTACAAAATAGAAAATATACAACTTGACGGTTTTATCATAATATTTTTTACGTGGCATATTTTTAATGTTAAAAATGTATCATGTTTGTAGGTTACCGATTTTGGTCTTCACGAATTAAGATATAGTGCTGAAAATGAATTTATAGGAGAGCATCAACATTACAGAGGCAAGTTTTTTTTATTTATTACGTATGTTTACACTACATCCTTACGTATGGGTTTCTCAATCCATACGTAAACAGAAAGTATCTCATTCAAAATTTACAGGTACACAATTAGTCATTATTATAGATAATAAATCCAACACCGTCACCTGCAGCCCTTTTGTTATCCTTGAGGATCCACCGTTGAATTGAAAGCATGCATTGAGAATATTTATTGTAAAATACGGTAATACTACCATTTATGTAAATCTGACTTTCACAACTTCCCTGCCCCGAAGGGGCTAAAAGATCGAACACAGTATTTTTCATGCTGATTATTCTGATTAACTATTTATTTGATAATTATTTATTACACGTATTAACGTATACAGAATCACACCAGAAGCTCTATTACCAAGTAGACGAAAAAGTCCAGTAGTGATTTTCAAAACAAAATGATTCATCTAAGAGACCTTCTATCTATGTATATTGATAAAATCTCAGTTCCGTCGTCTTAAATGCACGCGCATGGCTTTGACTAAAAATGTTACGGTCAATCAGGGTATTTGGTAACGGTATGCTTAAATTATCCCTGTTCAATTACCCTGACTGAGCTTATATCCTAATTTCCAGGCTTATTGTGGAAGTCGCCGGAACTCCTCCGGCAATTAGACGACCCGAACGGTACAGTCGGCGGCACGCAGAAGGGCGACGTCTACGCGTTCGGCATTATATTGTACGAAATTATTGCCCGGAGGGGGCCCTTCGGCTTGACCGCTCTCGAACCAAAAGGTAAGGTGTTCATATACATTTTGAACCCCAAAAATATTGAACTATTAATAGTTGCTTAATAGTTAATTGCTCACGCAACAGTTGCCAGAATCAGTTCTCCTTAAAATGAAATATACATTGTGATTTTATATACAATATTATTTTGGAAGTAACCCTTCAGGTTTTTATTTCAATAGTGTACTCTACTATTGTACTTTCTCTACTCCAGTTTCTACATTTGTGGTAGTATATTCTCTCCCTGCTGTGAAACAATATTTTTATTCAGAAAATTTTACTTTTTTGTGTTAAAAAGTTGTGGGATGTAAACTCGAAAATCGGAGAAGACCTCGATTTCCAATATTCTTTTAATTTAATTTTTATAATAATGTTCTACAAACACTCAATAAAGACAGGGCACCATCCTCTTTCTCTCTCCTTTTTCTGTCAGTGTTGCCCGGTAATTAATTAACCACCTATCTCACATTTTCTTTTATTTATTTACTTAAAATCAGTTGCGCAAACACATTACCATCATTAGTATTATTTCGGTTTACATAAAAAAGGTTTTATTTTATGGGGCCGTTCAAGTATTACATAAGCAGAATTTTAGTCATTTTTAACCCCCCCCCCCCCTGCCAGCGAAAGTAAGCAAAACTTACCCCCCCCCATGCTTACGTAAGCATTGGTATAATTTTTACAAAATCTGTTCAAGTTTCTTTATTGTTATTTATTTAATCTTTATTTAATCAGAATCTACTATATTTTGCCAAAAAAATACCAAAAGTAAATAAATAAATAAGCAAAGCAAAGACCCCCCACACACACCCCTTTGGTGCTTACGTAATACTTGAACGGCCCCTATTTCTATATTTCTTATGTTTTTTTTCATTATGTCAAAAATATTGCGTTTATTGTAAAAAGGGAAATCTATCATTATTATGTTATTATTAGTGTTTTTGCCGACAAACCACATATTAAATTGATATGAGAATGGAAAGAAGACCGTAGAGCGGATAGTCCACCTGATGGTAAGTGAATACTGTCGCTCTACGACATCCGCGATACATGACAGCCTCAGTTCAGAATGAAAATCGTTGGCACTCCCCCGGATGCACTACTTTCATTTAGAGATTTAGTAATGGGTTTGAAGAAAGGGTTAGGACAGTGGGTTGTTAAAGGATTTAATGGGATCGAAATGGACTCTGACATATCTCACTCACCACCGAAATCATTGGGGGAATAGGATAAAGTGGGAATTGTAGTACATTTTAAGGTGAGGAAGTGGTAACATGGCCAGTCGAGTGTGCCCAGCGGCTGTGGGACTGCCAGCGCACATCACCCCTGCCTTGTGTTATTGAGCGTTTACACGTGCAGCATCGATCTACTAAAATACAGAGATGTAAAATACAGTCCTAAAAGCGAGCGCTATTTTTAAGGCCGTCCAATTTACCTACTGTCAATTTAGTCTGTCATTTGGCAACAAAAGAAGATGTTATTGAGTGTTTATCTTTTTTTTACAGTAACTGGAATATTTTTGACGTAACGGTGTTGTCCGTGTAAAAAAATCAGAAATTATCGACAAACTACATTGTTTTTTATATAATTCGAAATAATATTTATGATGTAATATCTCCCGGTATAATAAAGTAAAGACTTAAAACGTAATTATTGTTATTCGTTTATCAAACTGTGTCACAGTTATAAACACGACGGTATAAATAAAATGTTATTTATACTTATGTTCATAGTTTTGTTACAAGTAATTATTCATATATGTATTTTGGTTGATGGTGTACAGATATAGTGGAGCGCGTGAAGCATCCCAAGCTGGAGGGCGAGGAGGTGTTCCGTCCGGACACGCGCGCGCTCGGCTGCGAGGAGTACGTGGCGGCGTGCATGCGCGAGTGCTGGGCCGAGGAGCCTGCCGCGCGCCCGGACTTCCTCACCATACGCACGCACCTCAAGAAGATGAAGGCTGGCAAGTTAGTCTTGTTACATTCACACTACGTCCATATTAAACCTTTTAATAAAAACCGTTTGTGCACTTAGTCTTGCCACCGTGTTAGTCTTGTTACATTCACACTACGTCCATACGAAAGGTCAAACTAAAAGTTGTTAGAACTGGCTACTTACTATACAATATGATAGAAAAAAAACAAATTAGGATTTTGAAAATGGAACAGCTTGGCAAATGCCATTAAATTTTCATACGTAATTTTTTTTAAATTCTTACGGCAATTTGAAAATTGATTGTTTGCTGAAAAATGAATTTAACAAGACTACATTTTCGTTCAACGACTATTTATGACTTTCTTTGCGGTCTAAACCAGAAACAAAGTTACGAAAGACTTAATTTAGCACTTAGTGACGAAGCCCCATCCATTGCCACTGTTTATAACTGGTTCAGTAAATTTAAACATGGTCGTACCCACCTCAGTGACGATGTTAGAGAAGGGCGTCCTGCGACGGCGGTGACGCAGGAAAACAACAAAACTGTGCAGCTCATGATGGAAGCAGACAAACGAATATATCAACGGCATATCAGCAGATACGGTTATCATTAGGTATTGGTATGAGCCAAGTTCAAACTATTTTTTCATTTTTGAGATTCTAAATACTCAGTGTCACCCACGTGTTAGACCTTTTAATAAAAACCATTTGCTCACTTAGTCTTGCCAGCAAGTTAGTCTTGTTACATTCATACTACACCCATATTAGACCTCTCAGAAAAACCGTTTGCGCAGTATTTTTGTTTTTTGTTCAGCTTTATCAAAAGCACACAGTAGTAATATTAATGGAAGGAGCAATAATAGAATTATTATGCACATTTTAAAGCATTATTTAATAATTAATAATCTACGTAAAAAAGATCACGAGGCCTAATCACCGTATTTAAATTGAGATAGTAATAAATGATGATAATGACAATAAACAAACAACAATGAGTAATGAAGCAATGAACATGCCATGTGGGGAATGAACAGCAGCAGCAATGAACATGCGTAAAGTAGGTCCCGAAAGTGTGTATATTACAACTGTTGCTACTTTTCGCCAGGTCAAGAAACATAATGGACCAAATGATGGGCATGATGGAGAAGTACGCTAATAATTTAGAAGAACTAGTCAACGAAAGAACGAGGCTGCTATACGAAGAAAAACAGAAAACTGAAGACTTGTTGCACAGAATGCTACCTAAGTGAGTACTCCTTACATATTTTATGTATAATATAAATGGTACAACATGAATACATTTTCTCATAATAAATTGCATATATACCACGACATCAAGTTTTGGTTTCAGTATTCCTATGTTGATGATAATTGATAACCCAGCTTCACTAATTGAGTACTTATTTTTATGCATGTAATGTGTAATTTCTGCAGTAAATGTGTACAATGGGGAAGGCCGATATTGAATTCTCGAAGTGTCTTTGATTTCATTAATGGATCAGCTCAAGTCAAATAATGGCGTAATACCAATTTGAAATAATTTTAGTAGGTGGCGCTGTACGCGCTTAAAATATATGCATTTTCAAAGAAAATTTTAATGTTATGATTGTTAAGACCACAGCTGTAATTTTTTTCCATGTTGCTTTCCTTTGCCTTCCCCATTTTTAGTTTATTGTAATCGACGTACTGGTTTAATTACTTGTTACTAATGAATACATGTTGTATTTAACATAATGTTGTATTGTAGTATCACGTGAATGTAACCGTGGGCACACAGTAAACGAAGACGCAAATACAACAAGCCGTATCAGAGTTCTGGCCGACTGCAGTTGTTTGCACACTGGTTTACATTTAGTCCAATATTTGTGTGTTTTTGTGTAATGTTGTATTTTATGATGGAATAAAAAAAACTCCCATCCCATCAGTTAATTTGATAATATTCCCTTTTGTCGCTTTCTCCTACATAATATTTTTTTTAAATTTATTATAAGATTCCTTTTTATCTAAATTTTTGTGATGTCGCAACTGAAACTCGTGCGACGTACATTGTATTTTGCTTTGGTATTAGACAGTAGGGCTTAAGTATAATGAAATGTGTATTTAACTTATATTGCTTTTGATTCGTGAACTTGCCGTTATGGACTCGATGTAAAACAGTGGTACATCCAAAAAGAATTTTAAATGTATTTACTTTGTTGTACTTGTGTTCTTTTCCAGATGTGGAGGTTGAATCGATTATAGAAATGTCGTGAAAATGTTTTGAGGTAATTAACTCCCTACTGGTGATTGTAGTTGATGCGGTTTGCCTTTTGTAGGTGCGGCGCGCCCTTCATTGTCGCCCGTGGGCACAGTGGCGGAGGGCGGCTCACTAACAGTTTGACTAGACTAGACTAGCTTGCTTGGGGTGTGGGGGTTGTGGACCCGCCCGGTGATGGCCATTACAGTATACACAGAGATATGCAATTTGTACAAATAACTTACCGACAGCCTTCCTCAGTAGCCCGCAGAGCGTAGCTTGCACTTTACTGTACTACTAATGAAATAATGCCGGTCGGTCATCTTCGTATTCCGAACAAACAGAGAGATGATGAGTAAATTAGATACAAACATCCAAATACACTTTACCTTACGTTGTAACCAATCTACGTGGTTATACATGTTCTATGTTCGGTCACGCTCGGAAATAAGAAGATGACCGACCGGCATTATTTCATTATCAGTAGTGTACACGTAGTTCCATAGACTAGTAGAGTAGTGGCATGCTAGTGTAATATAAAATTGTATCTATTGTAGTATTTTATAAGTTATCGTGATTTGATTGGTGGTTTTGTATCTATATAGGTATTATAACTTTTAAAATATTGTTAATAAAAATCCATAGATATTTATGTAAAATATAGATTATTATTTCTGTACGTAGTTATATTTCAAATGTCTGTGCGCGTGTAACATTTACTATGATAAGATTTTACTGGCATGATTTATATTTTAACATAATTTTTTGCTAATAGTGCCTAATGTAATAAGAAATATTTGATTTGCTAATTTGTAGTAATAATGATAACAAACTATAGAACTGTTAGGGTCCTCGCATTTAGATACTCGATTACGACTACGAATCTTAGTCAAATTGATTAGGGATGTAACGAAAGCACTTAGTGAAGTAGAAAGAAAAAAATCATATTTCCAAACCAAAATTTTTTCAGTAAAGTGCATATTCCTTGGGAAATAATGTTCTTAAACCTAAAATCGCAACCAAAAGCATAGACAATCTTATTTTTTTAATCTAGCCACAAAAACAATTACCAATACGTTAGTAATAATGTTATTTATTGAAAATACATAATTTACTGTTATTTATTGAATAATGGAACATATTTTTAAATTAATAATGGTATAAATGAGCCGCAGGACTGCGTCGTATCGTAATGTTCGTCTTATTCGTATTCGTAAATATTCGTCGAAACTTCGCAATGACATTACCGAAAGCGAAACCGAATGTGCAAATTAATATTTTGTGGTTTTTTGCACGTTGCGAAAACGAATATTCGTTACATCCCTAAAGTTTATCTAGCAGGCGAGAAAAATGTACATACATACATGAATATACATACATCTACATGACAATTTTCTGATCTATGCAAATGACATACGAGTGTTGCAGGACCCTCGCACATGTAGTCTCTTACACATATAGCACATTTTTCTTTCAAAATTGCAATAATGGATGCAAAATAATTCCTCTAATAAAAATGAAATTATTTGTAGTGTGAAGCAGATTCATTGATGCACTTTAACCACATAAATACAGCCAGAATTATCAAAGAATAAAATAATGCCCAATGTGACATTCTTGATTTTGTCCTCTTTTAGTACCAGCTTGTTCTCTAGCGGTCCGCACATGACACGCTATGCAAACCTAAAGTATTGTACCTAGCGAAGCGTACTTGTTATAATTCTAGCAACTCACGTACGTCAACCTCACTTTTGGATAAATGTCCGTATATGTACGTGAAAACACATAACTATGTTGTGAAGAATATAATCTCTCTTTTTGCGCACACGGACACACACCATTACAAACAAACAAAGCAGTTGAAACAAATAGTAATACATATTTTTAATTATTTGGACACTGTTAGGATCCATGCATTTAAACACTTGATGGCTAATATCTCAGTCAAATATCTTACCTGGTTGGATATTCTGTGGTTTAACATCGATGGCTGTGCTGCAGTGAACAGTATTATATCACACAACAACACGGTTTTAAAAAGTATTGTTTGTTTCAGGTCAGTAGCACATCGTCTGACTACAGGCGAGGGCGTCGAACCGGAGTCCTTCGACTCTGTAACGATCTACTTCAGCGACATCGTGGGCTTCACCGCGATGTCCGCTGAGAGCACGCCACTGCAAGTGGTTAACTTCCTGAACGATCTGTACACGGTGTTCGACCGGGTCATACGGGGCTATGACGTGTACAAGGTCGAGACGATCGGGGATGCGTATATGGTGGTATGTATTAGTCAAATTATACGTGTTGCGAGTTGTTTATTCTTTATTATGTACTAATTGGCGGTGTGGTGTCGACCCATTTGAGAATAGCACCACCCCATCACTTCCCGTGGGTGTCGTAACAGGCGGCTATCACGTAACAAAAGAAATAACAAAAAGTTAACAAAACCGCTACCACGTACCCCGAAGAACTACACCACCTCAAGAGAGTGTAATGGTCAACGCGCTTGACCAGCATGCCGTTTTAAGGTCATACATCCCTCTGCATGAAGCAATGTACATGTATGTGTTCATGTTCAGCATTGGACGATAAAGGAACTGGTTAGTTATATGTCGTTGGATAGAGTTTGTAAAGCTCGTTATATATCGTAAAAGTGTTTAAACAAATTTTGTTAAACCTATTTACTAAAAAGTACAAAAAATAGTGAAATCTGCCATCGGTCTCGCGTCTTAACGACCAGTCGTAGTGGCAGTGCGATCACGCGATCGGCTGCGTTACTGGTCGTTACGACTAGTCACATCGCTGGTCGCCGCCACTAGCCAACGCCTTAGTTAATTATGTCAGAGTACATTTTTCATCCCATCAAGAGGGCAGTGTGATGTGACAAAAGAAGTCTGTCATCCCCTTCCTACTTCTCATCACATTGAGTGAGATACAGCACGTGACATTTGACATTTGCACGTTATATTTGACACGGTAATACTGAATATAGTGATTGCAATCCCGCACTAAATTTGCGGGATTGGAGTCAGCCCCGCGGGATCACGCATAGGTTAGTAAAATTTTATGATTTGAAACAAGAAAAAAAACTTCCAATTCTTTTTTAAAATAAAAATCGACAACTATTTTTGTTAACAAAATGAATGACTATACGAGTAAACATCTCTTATACCTACATTAAAAATCTTTGTGTAAGTGAATACATTTACGTTCATACATACATATGTATTGGGGTGTCTCATGACATAAGGGGGAATATTTTTTGCAAAATCAGATACGCATGCCCTCTATTTTTTCCTTTTGGCCCTAATTACTCGATTATTAAATATTGTCTTAGGATAACGAGAACCCGTGCCCGCCTTATGTCAAACTTACAACTTGAGAATTTGTAGACTGCAATTATCTAGAGAAATCTCATCGGCATATCTCGGTTTTAGTCGACAAATGTCGTTTTTACACATATAGTCATTAAAACTACTAGACTGCACTTATATGAAGATGCAATTTTATATAGGTACAATTTTACAATTTACAATATAGTGTGACGTAAGTGGTCAAATTTCGCGCGTTGAATGTGGCAATAAAATAATATTAAATCTCTGCATTAAATCAAAGCATGGGCAGTAATAAAAAGATAATTACTTAAAAATAGAACAAGTTTGTTGACATGTCTTGTCTTGTTGACTGTTTGTAGTTATCGGTTATCAATTTTGTATTAATAAAATTTATTGAATAATAGATATTTAATAGATTTCCTTATCGACCTCATCCTAGCTACTTCCTTTATCAGTGTTGCAGTTCGTTATCTATTTTACTTTGATTTCCTGTTATAACATAATAAAATTGACGAGGACTTTATTTCTCAATAAAGACGAATAATAGGAGACCAATATCGTTCTCTTGTATAATAATTAAAAATAATAACAAAACGTACATGGCTTCAACTAAAACCAATTGATATAAAAAACGGTAAACCGCTTGTTGCACAGTCTCGTGAAATTGTAATTAACGTGTATACACCGTAATTCGTTTGCCACCATACCATCCGGATTTTAATCCGATCGAAAACATCTGGGCCCAGTTAAAGGCATATGTTACCTTTAACTTTAAAAACATAGAAATGAATAAAACCATTGTGAAGAAGCTCTTAATAGAAAAAATAGATATGATGGGATCCGAAGAATGGACGAAAGTGTGTAATGACGCCATTAAATGTGATGAAGAATTTCTGACACAAGAAGAAAAACTCGACATATTTAGTGACGGCTTTATAATTCATGTTTCCGATTCAGACAGCGAAAGTGACTATAGTTGATTCTGAAGATTAATATATAATTTTATAATATTTACAAAAGTGACTGGATTCGTAAATGTAAGCAAAAGCTCTGTATATTCATAAGTATACCGTTAACAAACTACCAGGGGGTAGAGTGACCAGCCGAATATAACTGTAGTCGTAAACCGTCCCAGTCGTTTTTTATTTATTTTTGTTGTTCACGATAATTTAAAACGGTATGGTAGCCAAGGGCGTTGGCGAGTACACTCCTTTAAAGGTGGTATAGTTTCTCAGAGCTTGTGGTAGCGGCTTTGTATTCCTTAGTCGTCTTTTACGACACCCGCGGGAGGAGATGACGTTATGCTACTCTAAAGCTGCCTCACACCACACTTCCGCAAACTGAATATTTGAATGTATTTGAATATTGAATGTACTGAATTTGAATGTAAAATGGTATAGGTGTCGGGTTTGCCGATAAGGAACAACGACCGGCACGTGGGCGCGATCGCGTCGATGGCGCTCGAGCTGCTGAACGCGGTCAAGAGTCACAAGATATCGCACAGGCCCAATGAAACTCTCAAGTTAAGAATAGGCATACATACAGGTAGATGGGTTGTATTGCTTATTACATAAACAAACACTTTCGTTTTCAAATTATGTATTTACATAATTGTTGTTGATTTTTAATATTTTAAAATTCTTAATGTTTATACCTGACAGTTGTCAGTTGATGTTGTCACGGCAAGGATAAATTGATAGCTCGAGATTTATAACATTTTAAATAAGACGTTTAGGCGCACCTTATCGTGTGAACGTAGCTAAACATATGCCTGGATGAGAATTCAACGACGGAAGACATCAAGACATCGGAAGACGAAGACTCCAGGGCGCACGAAGGCTGCGGCAGCTAGAGTCCAATTATAGATCTAATAATTTTAAGACCTATGAACTCAGGGTTCCTGCTGTGCACCAGAAGTTATTCCTCAGTCCTGACGTTTTGCCAGAAGGCGTTCCGACGCTTTGGATAAGCGGGACTGAGATAGAATAAAATTCCTATTATAGTATTTCCATTTCTTTATTTTCTCGATGACAGTTCTAATTTGATAGTTGTAGTGTTGTGTGACCAAATAAGTAATGATATCGATCGCATATATTTATTATATTTTGAACAAAGACAAATACAACAAAAACATTCAAATATATTTTTTCAAGGTGGGAACACTCAATGGCCCACCGCCATTTTGTGTTTGTTTTAATCTGTCACTCGCAACAAGACGGTCGTGCTAGTCACTACATTTCTGTTCGCTGAGTTTTTTCACATTATCCATACGTTACGTTGTGTATTTTGTGTTCCTCCGTGTTGATTGCTGCCCAGCTGTCAAATATCAAAATGCCGAAAGGATCTGTTCTGAAAAGGCAGGCGAGAGAACTGGTGATCAAGGTTCGTAATTACTTTGAAGCAGAGTATCAAAATGGTGGCCCGCTATTACCACTGTCGCAAGTGCGAGAGCGTGTTGCGGCCGCATTAGGAATTAGTGGACCTACTGTTTCAAAAATTACTACCGAAGCTTACGGTACAAGCGGCATGCAGGAAAATAAGCTTCGTACGCCGAAGAAAAAACGCCAACCACGTCGTGTGACATCGGTTGACAACTTCGACGCTGACGCTATTCGCCGTCATATATATGACTATTACTTGCGCAAAGAAATTCCAACACTTAAAAAACTTGTTGTTTCTTTACGTGAATGTGGTTTGTTCCATGGCCAAAAATCGTCATTAAGCTTGGTTTTGAAAGAAATTGGATTTTGTTATAAAAAATCGGACAAACGTAAAATATTGATGGAGCGCCACGACGTTGCTATGGCTCGCTGCGAATTTTTGAGCGAAGCCAAAAAGATATCAGATTGGTCAAATGTTATTTTCACTGACGAGACTTGGTTAAATGCAAACCACACAGTATCTAAGAACTGGACTGACGACACCGTCGCTTCCACTAGTTCAGTGCCAATGGGAAAAGGTGAACGCCTCATCATATGCCATGCAGGGTCTACGAAAGGATTCATGTCAGATGCTTTACTGGCCTTTAAATCCAAGAAATCCAAGAAAATCCAAGAGACTACCACGAAGAAATGAACGCGGAGATTTACGAAGGATGGTTTAAAGAAATGGTGCAATCTCTGGAAGAACCGTCGATAATTATTATGGACAACGCTACATATCACTCCAGACAAATTGATAAAATGCCGACGCAGGCCAATAAAAAACAAGAGATAATTGACTGGCTCCAACGTCATGGCGAAAATGTGGATAATACTTTATTAAAAGTACAATTAGTGAATATTTTAAAATCGAATAAAAGCCACCCTAAAAGATATGTTATCGACGAAATAGCTGCCGAATGTGGTCATTGGGTTCTTCGACTTCCGCCGTATCATTGCCAGTACAAAGCTATAGAACTAATATGGGCACAAATCAAAGGACACGCCGCTCGAAACAATACCCATCCCCCTTTTACGGCAAACAAGATGTTAGATTTATTAAAAAATGCATGTGCGGAAGTAACTGCCGAAAACTGGGAAAAAATTGTGAGAAGAACCCAAAACATTATAGCGTCGGATTGGGAAATTCATGTGGCATTCGATAATATAGAAGTACAGGAACTTATAATAAATGTTGGGGAGAGCTCATCGAGTGACAGTGACGATTCATCAGATTTTGATTAAAATAAATAAATAAAGATTACCTGTCATTATAATTATTTCGTTTCATTGTCGAGTACCTACCTATACCTACTTATTTTACAACAGCTTCGAAAATTTTAAAGAAGTTGGCATTATCAATCAAGAATTAACACGTGTAACATCTTGTAATGAAATATAATATAATATTAGTTAATAAATTTGTACAAAAGTATCCGGCAGTAGTTTAGTTTCTTACATTTTGTAAAAAAATATCGGATCTGTTATCGTGTTACGTTTATCGATAACTACATCCCTAAAATTGCTTTCTGGCTGACTTGACCTTGTTAATGAAATATGACGTCTTGGTGCCTAATTTTTGTTCGGAGTTTTAGGCGTTGACGCTAGAACAAAGTTATATCGACCACTGTGTGTCAGCTGTCATCGAGAAAATAAAGCAATGGAACTTGTATAGTATTCAAGGTTATATATTGTATTGTATTGTCAAGTAGTATATATTGTATGGGCCACAGTTGTTTATAATAAATATGTGTACAGGCGCAGTAGTCGCCGGTGTGGTTGGCCTGACGATGCCGCGGTACTGCCTGTTCGGCGACACGGTGAACACGGCGTCGCGCATGGAGTCGACGGGCGAGCCGCTGCGCATACACATCTCGCCCAGCTGCAAGCTCGCGCTCGACAAGCTTGGCGGCTATCTCACAGAGCCGCGCGGCAACATACTCATCAAGGGCAAAGGGGAGGTGGGTTACTCTTACTAGTGCTACTTCTAGTGCGACCGCAATGGTGGACCTTTTCTATGTACTAATATATCCTATCCTCCTATTTCAATGTACGTACGTGTTTCGGTAGTGACTGAGATATGTCCGTCTTCCCACCCCACCACATTCTATTCTCTCCTATCCCGTCGAATGAAGAATATAATCGAATAAAAGTGACTCTTTATTTCATTATACTTTTGACTCCCCATCCCCTCGAGGAGAATAGACAGATGTTAGGGGGCATGAGAAACACCCCTCGCCCCGTTATACTTGCTAATCGCCCCTTTCCCAACCCATACAAATACATTACTAAGGGCCTTTCTCACCACTTGATAAGGTATCGTATCACGAAGTCAGTTATACTTTATCAGAAAGTCAGTATCAGCTAGATTTAATCGGTAGATAATTTATCTATCAGATTGTTAACAGTTACTTTGTCACGAGGTTGCGACAAGGGCCCTAAATCTCTCAAAGATAGGCAGCACACCCGAGGCGTGCCACTGTTTGTCATTCTGCACTGCTGTTTGCCTGTGTCGCGGATGTCCACGGGCCACAGTATCCACTTAACATCAGGTGTATAGTTACTGCTCGTCTGCCATCTTTATATATAAAAAAAAACTGTTTTTGTTACAGATCCAAACATACTGGCTGGTTGGTGCCACGGAAAAGGCTATTCAAAAGAGGCCAGTGGAAGGCGAAGAGCTCCGCCCCCTGTTCTGTCGCCCGCGGAGGAGTCCCAGACTCACGGACTCCAGGCATCCGTCTATTTCAGGTAAATGATTTGTGACACACGAGATTTGAAAAAAAATTCTGAATATCTGACAATCAAATTTTATAGTGTTACTCATCTCGAATGGCCGCCTCATCTTTAATCTCAAAATTAACGTCAACCTTGAATTGATTTCGTACTATGGGATAAAATCTTGCTTGCACGCTATGTTAATCTTTGTGGTTAGCAAAAAAATCGACATGTATGGCGAGAAGTTTAGATAAAAGCTGGAACTGGATAAATAGACGTCAGTTTAGATAAAAGCTGGAACTGGATAAATAGACGTCTTAAAATTAGTTTGAGTCTTGTTTTTACGGACTTGACGTAGTTTATCCCCTTTGTTTAATTTATTCATAAATCTCCAAAGGTAGGCAGCGCATCTGTTGGCGTGCCAATGTTCATTTTGGTTTCTGATGTTGATATATATCGTGAATGTCCATGAGCGACAATATCCACTTACCACTAGGTAGACTATCTGTCGTCCGCCATTTTATTTAAATAAAAAAAAATTGATCAAAAGGATATTGCGTTTTTTTCTTCGGACTTTTTTTTATAATAGAGATGACAGACAAGCGGGCTTGCCATGTGATGGTAAGTGGTCACCGCCGCCGCCGCAACACTAGACAGGCTTGCGGGTGCGCTGTCGACTTTGTAGAGCCCCATATCGTATCTTAACAGAAACGCTCAGATAGCAGTTCATTCTATAACTTTTAGATTTTCACGCTTTGTATTTTATATATTGTAAATCGGGTCAAAACGCGTGAAATTGTAGGCTTTTATTTAATTGTTTTAAAGGTTTTTTGAAAAATATAAGCAGAAATAAAAGGTAAACAAAAGCGTTTAATTTTACAAGTTCAGACCTGGTTTACAATATAAATTTTTTTCACAACTATCGGAAAAAGAAATATAGTGAACTTCACTATATTTCTTTTTCCGATATTCCGTTTTTTGTATTGTGTAGAGATGAAGAACGAGAGCGCGTGGTCGAGCATATGTGCGGGCGGTGTGCGGCAGCGGTTGCCGAGCGCCGCGCGCTCCGCGGGTGGGGAGCAAGGGTCGCCGCCCGCGCAGCGTCGCCCGCGCGCGCATACCAACAACGGCTCAAGAAACAGGTACGTTATAAACGCTTGTATTTATACCTTAACATTAACTAGTGCTGATTTTTCCAGCATATTTACCAATTCTTGTTAATTGTTTTACGACTTGCAAAAGATCATTTTGGGGCTTTTAAAACTACGTTTCATTACGTTTTCGGATTAACTAATTATGATTCTGATGTTATTTTTATGGCAATGTACTTAGTAGTAAAAAATTATACTTTTAAATCTTTATATATAGTTTATCTGAACATCACAATTATATTATTTATACCATAGGGTATAAATAAGAGCTAATTTAATGTCGTGTTTCGCAGGCACGCGCTAAGCTCGATTGCGTCGTCAACGGCGTGCGAGTGCGATACGTCGGTCGCGGGCGGAGCGGTCCGCTCGCAGTCGCTGGATGTACTGGCGCCGCGCCGCCTTCGCCGCGAGCACACCACGCGCTCGCTCGACGCCGCCGCCACGATCGCCACCATCGCACCGCTCTACGAGCCCGTCTACAACGGGACCGTCGTCGCCGACCTCGCAGACTTCGACATACCCAAAACCGAAGAAGACAGCCCGCTATTGCGCAAGTGCAGCCTCTCCAATAAGTTCGACCGGCCCAAAATAAAACCAGAGGCGACGGACGACAACAAGAAGTGGCGATCGCTAGAAACCGTCGCCAAGAGAGACTTAAGGATGCCAAGGTTCACCATCCACTCGTGGCTTCTCGGGTTCCTGGGCGGCGGCACGAGGAGCAGCAACTCCTCGCTGCGCCGCGCCCCGCCGCTATTAGACAGCGAGTCCGCCGTCTGATTGTCATATCGTAACCGAGTATATAGAACGTTGTAAATAATGTGTAAGTAAAACGATGTTACCGTGAATTGTGAAAAGAGTTTAATGTTATTAAATAATTTTTATTAAACGAGGTCTTCTTTAAATAATACTGACACTGATCACATTATCCTATAGAGTTTAAGTACACGCCATCAAATGCATCAAAAGATTATATAAATCCATTCACAAAATTCATTTATAGGCCGCGTTAATACTTCTAGCTCAATCACGAACACACATCGTTTTTGGATATGACGTACCTTTCATGTAGATTTCGAACCTCTTGATTTTTCAATACAAACCACAGATCTGCCCTTCTTAGAATAAAAAGTACATGTACGTTTTAATGACATTCGAATAGAATGCAAAAGAAAATTCGATAAAACAAAGTGAATAAACTGCAATTCATTATATTTGTTTCATTTTTAATTTCCAAATATGACATTCCTATGTTTGCGTTAAAAATGTTACCTGTGACTTTTTTCTTAGCAAGGCAGAATTACAATCAATGCGAGTATCCTTTTGACCGTCAACTATACCATATATCTTATTTGTATATAAGTTGACACATCCGTCGTAGTAGTAGATGGTGCTCTTTGACAAATGGTTTTGCCTTGGGTTTTATTCGTCATTGGCGTTAATATAATAATATAATTGCAGCATGAATCCTAAGGTTTATTTCCTGATTTCCTTATATTAGATAATAAGTTTGACATATGAATGATGGTCTTAATATACTCTTGACGATAAATTATTTATCTGTTTCTTAAGTATCAGCTAATAAGGGTATGACAGTGGGGTCGTGTTCACTATAAGTGCACCCGTTGATGACTAGTTTGATGTCGCACTTGCTGTCGAGCGTGGCACAGGAGGCGGCGGGAGCGAGCGCAGAAGCGGGCGCGCACTCCGTGTGCTCGATGATGGGGCACGAGTGGCTGGTGAGCTCGTGTCGGAGAGTGGGCGCCTCCAGATGTTCCCGGGTAGTGGGCGCGAGACGACCCTCGCCTACCACCTGCAACGATTTATACAATTAGTAGTACTGCAAGCGACCCTCAAAAAGATGTCAAAAAAGGACAAGCGGTCATTACTGTACCATACAATACCATCAGCCTATGTTTCTCCACTGCTGGCCCACTGGCTCCCAAGGCTCACCACCACACACGATCTTCGGCTCTTCTCATCTAATCACCACCGGCGAATTTATTTAAGTCATAACTTTACGGCACTAATAATTCTTACTTAGATAAACAATAATTTTTTTGAAGATTGCAATGGCAGAACATTCATAAAATTGGTCTGTAAGTGCGCATCGCTCGCTCTTCCGTGCCGTAATGTAGGCGATGTAACTAGGACTCCCCAATCCAATCTTAAAAAAAAAATGTTTCTTGTTTGTATAAGTAAGAACTATCTATTAGAAACGGAATTAGAGTGCCGTACAGTTAAGGCCACTATTCTTTTTTTGACGCCTTTTTGCGGGGTTGCTTGCAGTATTATAGTGTTTGGGAGGAGGGGGGAATACAATTGATAGCGAAAAGTAACCCTCGCTGCAATAAATGTACCTATGGGCAAGGCAGGTGCACTCCCTGACTCCCAAGAACTGTAATAGTATTGTACTACAGAGTGCATACGATAGACTTGAAATTATAAACAAGGAAATTACTTTGTACCATTCATCACGTATCTTAACAGGTAGGTTACATTGAAATTGTCAAAAAACTATTTGTGGAGTGACATTTTTGCGGAACATATGATTGGGGTTTTTACATGACTATGGTTCTAGATGTAATATGTAATGAAAAATTTTCAAATGTTTTCTGAACAAACTATTTCATACCTCCATCAAATATTCGTCACTCCGATGATGAAGCACGCTGTCCGTGTGACATTCTAAAAGATTTCCTGATGCAAATCTTAATTTCTTTGGAGATTCTAAACTGCAACACCTGTACAAAAAGTTCAACAGATATCACAATTACGCATACGAGGAATGTATCAGGGGGCAAAAAGGTGACAGATGAGGAGATCCTCATCTGTCTCCTTTTTTGCATAACAAAAAATAGACAAAAAATCGACAAGTTGCGGCTCATACCGAGGCGGCGAATTTTGTCTCAGGGCGCGGCGTGATTCGACTCGAGGTAACGTTTCCATTAGAGGCAGCCTCGACTTGAGACGGCGCCTCGGCCCGAGGCTGCCGAGGAGCAGCTTACAGGTGAGTGTAAGCTGCACCTGCACCTGCACAGGTGTGCATCCCTCCAACTTGATTTTTCCAATTCCTATTCTCGAGTGAGTTGCGTTATCCTATTTTTTTTCCGGTCGTGTAACAGTACATAACTTTATTTTGTCATTCAATGAATATGAATGAAATATATTCGTATGAATATCAAATGCTTCATGCACTCACCTGTGCAGCCCGCCAACTTGGTTCTTCCAATTCCTATTCTTCATTGAGCTCCGTTGCCCCCGCTTGTCGGCGGGCGTGTGCGGCTCTGCCGGCTCCGGGCGCTGCCTGCGCACGGCGCGCAGCGCGGCGGCGGCGGGCTCTTCGCCGCGTACCCAGTACGTCACCTGGTCGTGCTTCCCTTTCATGGAGACCACGCCTCGCTCCTCTAATATGTACCCGCCCAGTTGGTCTAATAACGTTTTGCATGCAGCGCTGCAGTGGATTTTTAAAGCTGAAAAAATGTTTAAGACGTGGTTTTTGAAACAATACCAGAAATCTTATACAAGTGTTATATATACTTGATTGTTAGATAAACAATATCAAACAACAAGTATCAAAGGCACCAAATGTCAAGACCCAGTACTTCTAATTTTATTTACAGTTTTTATTAAGTCTTGTACCGCGTGCGTGACTTTCTAAGTTATATGACCCACTCTTCTT
The DNA here is from genome assembly GCA_943735995.1 of Sesia bembeciformis. Taxonomy (NCBI): domain Eukaryota; kingdom Metazoa; phylum Arthropoda; class Insecta; order Lepidoptera; family Sesiidae; genus Sesia; species Sesia bembeciformis. The sequence goes on from OX031028.1 coordinate 11,168,199, forward strand.
GTGTTACCCAAACTAAACTACGGTGACACTGTATGGCACACGCCTTCTGACTAGAACTGAGTGCCTCATACAAAGGGTGCAAAACACTTGTTACTTGTTACACCCATGTTACTTCTTTTTTGAATAACTCTAACATATTGAAAATAACACCACGTAGGGAACTTCATTTGGGCACTTTGCTTTTTGGTGTTATTAAATTTCAATTAGTTTCAAATTCAATTAGCAATTAGTTTAATTAATTAGGTAGGCCCAGTAGTGTTAGACAAGGGTCCCCCAAATTCACGGTCCGCCCCTGCACATACCTGTTTCATAAATTAAATCAGCCATTGCTGAGTAATCCACTCATTAAATCTAGGGCATGTTGACACTTGTCTCAAATCCCTAGTCATAGCACAGCTGCTTTCCGTGGTAGCTTTAAGTATGCCGCCACTAAATGTTGGAACAACTTGCCGCCACCAATCCGAGAGTTAAACAGTTTTAAATTAAAATATAAACAGCATTTACTCCGCTATCAAAAACAATTACCGATTGGCATTCGTATTTTACCCACCTACATGAACTGAATAATCCTTAATCTCTGTTTTCTGTATCTGATATATGCACCCATTTTAAGTGCTTTATTTTCCTAATCATCTTTCTTTTTTTACATGTGTAGTTTATTTAAGTAAATAATTCTAATTTGTTTTTCCCTGAAGGCTGCAAGTTGCCAGCTAGACAAATTTGTGGCGGTTCATATCGTGCTGTGACCAAATAAGTTCTCAGGAGATTCTAGACATGCATATATTATGCATGTATTATGTATACACATATTAAGATATTATATGTGGGCAGGTAAAAGGGATGACAGTAAGAAAATATTCAAATTATTCACATTATTATATTATATTGTATATAGATTTATAATTTATCTAATTATATATGTATTATAACAGATTTTTATTTAGGGGCCGTTCAAGTAATACGTACACAGGATTTTAGTCATTTTAACCCCCCCCCCCCCCCTTGTCAGCGAAAGTAAGCAAAACTTTTATCCAAAGGGGGGGGGGGGCATGCTTACGTAAGCACTGATATATTTTTTACAAAATCTGTTCAAGTTTCTTTATTGTCATTTATTTAATCAGAATCTACTAAATTTTGCAAAAAATTACGAAAGTAAATAAATATTGCTGACGTAATCGCCATTCAGACACCCTTTGCTTATTTTTGATGACACGGGGGGACCCCCGTCTTATCAAAAATAAGCAAAGTAAAGACCCCCCACACCCCTTTGGTGCTTACGTATTACTTGAACGAGCCCTTATCTTTGATTATTTATTTATGTTATTAGTTTTTATCTTATTGCACCCAATTATATCATTGTCCGTGCATCTTCAATGGCTCCACTGAAAACTAGCGCTGTGCTTTGTCCGCGGCATATGCTGAGCTGGAGACCGTTTCCGACATCGTAATGCACATCTCAAATCTTATAAAATAAGTCTTTCTGTTAGTGTTTTTTTATTTATTTCATGTTTCATTATTTCTTATTGTTATGTGTAATTTGTTTGTTTCTTATCTTTTATTGTGTATTGTCGTGTCGAAATAAAGTTATGTCTATGTCTAATTATCTGGATTTCCAAACAAGAAAAGAGCAGCCAACGAAAAAATCGTGTGTTGCAATGGCCCTAAAATCAATTTAATTCTATAAAAGCCTAAAAGACAAATATTTCGTATTGGATAGCTTTTTTATACTGCCCCAATGATTTGTTTTACAACAATGCCTACTACTGGATGTGGTACTAGTTTGAAATTTGTTATGTAAATCGGGCATTTGGGCTTCTACGAAAGTACCGTCACTACTGTTTATAGGTACTCATTGCAGTCAGCAAAATCAATTTGCCTCTTTTATGATTTCTAAAACTGTTACCTTCTCTAATTCAATTTTTATTATATTATTCCGTAATTTATATCTAATAATTTTCAAAAATAACAAAATTAGTTATTTGATCCGTGCATTTATAAATTCGTACAATCATAGGTAAATAGAAAAATAACAAGTAGGTAAGTAGGTATGCACCTGCAAAAGTGCAATAACCAGTAAAGTGTAGGCTTTTTTTATAGAAAAAAGGCGGCAGAGGAGCATACACTCCACCTGGTAAGTGGATACTGTGGTTCATAGACATCCGCTATACATGCCAACATCAGTCCAGAATGACAAACGTTGGCACGCCCCCGGATGCCTACCTTAGCAGATTAACGAATGGATTTCCCAATTCATTCCTTAATCTGGACATCTCAAAGGGTTGGGAAAATGGGGAGGGATAGGATGGGATGGGAATGGGCTCTGGCATATCTCACTCACTACTCACGTACATCAAATTAGGGAACGTACGTACATTAGGGAAATATGATAAAGTAGGAAATGCAGTACATTTCAAGGTAGAGCGAGGGTCATTGAGAGAGGGGTAACGTGGCTAGTCGAGTGCATCCAGCGGCTGTGGGAATGCAGCATGCACTCTCCGCCTACAAGGTATACACAAATTCAACTGACAAATCAAAAATAATTTAAATAATTCAAAATATTTCGCCGTAACACGTTTCGATTGCCGACCTATATAGGTACAAGTATATTGGATAAATTTCGAGTAGGTAAATAAATATGTTTACTTACGAACTCCAGTGGATTCGAAACGGCTGGCAGTGTTGACAGTGTCCCCGAATAGGCAATATCTAGGCATTTTCAGACCGACGACCCCTGCGCACACTGGTCCTGAACATAAATAGTTTTTTATAATTTATTTATATGGCACGCCAACAATGTACACACACTATTTGTACAAACACATATCAGTTACAATATTTTACGTGGTACATCACATAAAGCGCATGCAATATATAAATAAATATAAAATAAACAATATATAAATATATATAATTGTAACAAATAAAGACATTATAACATTGAAGTTTTTATCAGTTCACGGAGCATAACGAGGAAGGGCTGCTGTTGTAACAGCCGGCTGGACGCGACCACCCTTAAAAGGTGACCGTAAAAGATGTCGCGAAGGTTAACGTATTGTGAGAATGTGTGCCAGTTTCCACAATCTGTTTCTCTTCTCATTCTACTTAGGTAATTCCCTCTATCCTAACATTCTTATTCCATCGAAAACGAAGTACTTATACAATGGAATGAGTGAAATCACTTTATCTCATTACGTTCGTCATTCCCTGTCCTCAATCTTCTTCAAATCCTAGTTCTTAAATCCTCAAAAGAAGGCAGCGCATTTTCGTACTACCCGCGTTAATAATTTTTGTTTAAAATATATTAGTATAACAGATTCATTGAGCAATAGTATCGGTCGTTATGACTGATATGTGATGAACTGATGAATCATAACCCTGATGATTACAGATAAATATTTTTTTGTTCAACTTTTAAATAATTCAGGAAAGAAATGTAGAAAATTAGCGCTATTATTTATTATCATTGCTTAATCCTTATACATGTGAAAATCCCGAAATACCGGGATTACAAAAGAGTATGGGGATTGTATTCTCTAGTGAAGATAAAGGAAAAAATAAATCTATTATCTTTTCTTGTATGATCGATTAGCAATAAGAAGTCGAGGTAACGGTCCTTATAGTACTGCAATCAAAACCCGCAATCCTCCGCATTCGAGCGGTGTTTAGTACAATTTACGAGGGATGTAGAGGACGCAGCTCAATTTTGACTCCGGATTCGTGTTCAGTAACCCAAAAAACCTACTGGAATTAATTTTAAAGCCGATTTATCGCACAAAAAAAAGATAAAAAAGCGGTTTTGAGGGGGTGATTTATCCCTTCCCCTCTCTTGAATCGAAACAACCCATATCGTTCCTTTATTCACTATGTAAAAACTATGAATAAAAAAACAAGTTGCCACCTCATCGCGGTCACCTAGTCGTTTTTTTGAAGGCCTTTGGGGGTTGATTGCAATACTATTATAACTTGTATTATCTTTTAAGGTCCCACTGCAGCGCACTGGCCTCCCCTAGTGAATCACGGTAAATCATGAACGGTGATAGCCTAGTGGTACTCTATCTACCTATACATTCGTGTGATCGTGAGTTCAAATCCTCGGCTCGTAGGTACCACTGAGTTTCAACTTAAGTATAGATTAAAAAAAAATGTCATTAGCTCGGCAATGAGAGGAGAACATCGCGAGGAAACTCGCATGCTCCAGAAATAAGAAATAAAAAATCTGGAGTATGTGTAACCACCAATCCCCTCAGTGATCTACTATTAGAATACCTGAGTGTATTCCGACTCGCAGCAATATGCGGTGGTCGGGACGATGGCGGACTCGGAAGGCGCGCGTGGCGGCGAGCAGCGCCAGTGCCATAGAGGCCACCTCGCCCGCGTGCCGGACGCCGTTGCGCAGCGGCAGCCCTGACACCTGCCCGACACCGACACACTTGCCTTTAAACAAATTCATGTCCGACCGAGAACCGAACCAAGCACCTTTTACACAGCAGGCAGGGGCACTACCAACCAAGCTAATCTATCGTCAAAAGTCAATTCACAGTATCATTATTAAAATGAAGTTGAGAAATTAGCCTGCCGTTCTTTGATATCCGAAGAAGTCATAATTATGCCATATTGCACTGTTGATTGTTTCATCTACCTCAAACTTGACTGATAAAATTAATCGCTGTAATAGAATCGACAACCGCTGGATACAATAGACGCTAAATTACGTCCAACTTTCATTATGTAGGTACAAACAGCAATAAACAAAGGAAACAAATTATTTGACCAGTGATTTTTTTTTTTGAAAAGCGTTATAAATCATAATAAATATTTTGCCGGTTTAATAATATTCTACCAGTATTAAAGATATTCTATTTTCAAAATTTAACTGGCACTTTATCACGCTTTAATCGATTTAATTAAATTACGAACAGCTAAATAACATGTGTTGATTTTTCTAAAATCTAATCTGTATACAATTTAATCATTCTACCAAACATAGCAGTTTGTAATAAAAATAATAGTTGATCGTTTTCGCTTTGTCCGTTGATCACACATCGCTGATCAATCAATAATTTTCGCTTATCAATCTGTAATTATCGCTGATCAAAATTCAAATATAACACTGATCAGTTAAATCATACCCACAAACGATTAGTGTATTCTATACATACACACATACGTACCACCATGTAAGCATCGCCAATGGTTTCCACTTTATACACATCGAAGTTCTCCAGTATTGAATCGAAGCACGTATAGAGATCGTTCAAAAAGTCCACCACCTGAAAATGTTTAGTGAAATCATAAATACTGACAATGATAATATATGTTTTCTCAGAAATTTTTGCTTTATTGTACACACAAATGATACAAAGAAATGTAAAATCCGTAATCTAAAATTATTTGTAAAATAACTTAAAACTAACTTATAAATATTTAAAATATAGTAGGTGTATATTGTACAAAATGCTCAAAATATAGGATTATATATTGAGCATGCTGTACAGATTTGGTCCCTGTGGCAAGGGGTACCTTATGCTGGCGGCATTACCTCGCTGGATGGCAAGGCTTTAGCGTTGCGCGAGATAGTGGCCAGCTCTAGGGTCGCCAGTGCTGTCAACCAGGCGCTTAGAAAGATCTTTGAAAAACGAAAGTGCGCTAGGACCCCACGGACCTAGGGTCTCGACAACAAAGACAACAAAAATGTATTCGGGACCAATATCTCTATATAAGACTGTCTTGCGTTCCTCTGCTTCCTCTGCCGCTACCCCAGCCTTCGTACTAGTTCCTGGAGGGGAGACAGAGCTAGCGTGTCGACGCACGTTGCGTCCCACACAATGGGACGACCAATCCTCCACGGCACCAATGACACCCCGTCAGGTCTCTTACCATCGTTACGCACGATAACATATACACATGGCTCCAGTAAAACCGGTACTTTGACGCTGGCAAGAGAACGACGTATGATGTCATTAAGTGTGGCATGGCGTGAGAAGCGGCCAGCACTCGAGAGACAAGACAGTCCGTGGTGTCCTAACTGGTCGATACAGGCGCTCAGTAAAGTGATAGTAGGTTTACTGGGGACAAGAATTGGACTCTTTGGAAGCACACGAAAAATGCAGTCTTATGGTTTTATTTGATTATCACAAACATTACCCTGCGTGTCCAATATAACAACGTTTTCAGGATGCTGTTGGGGCTGCCCCGCTACTGTAGTGCATCAGGGATGTTTGCCGAAGCGAGAACTGATGGATTTCAAGCAACCAGACGAAAGAAAGTAGCCTCCCTGTTGCACTGGACGCAGTACAGCGCCAACAGTATCCTGACAGCCTTGACTGCCAAGTATGATTCCCCCATCCTGCAACATTGGGTAGGGGTTGTGCTTGGCAGCAGTTCCTAGAATATGTATAATAATAATGTGAGTGTGTGTGTAATAATGCATACATTATTGATACAGTATTTGTATAGTGTGTATATGTGTGATGATACGTTGTTGTATATATACATGCATATATATATATTGTTATATGTATTTGATGGGTATGTATTATGTTTCTTGATAATGTGATTTAGTTTTTAGTTTTGGCATGTGAGTCGTAGTTGCTTGAATTAATGATTATATTATTAGATATTATTATGTACAAACATTAGTTAGGCGCTTTGAAGTTTAATGAACTATTACTATTTAAACTACAAAACGCATAATACACATTTTTTTACTAATCAAACAAACTCCACTTTACTTTTCGAGGTCCGAACAACTTTACGTACCTGTAGCGGCGTGCTCTCAGCGGACATGGCGGTGAAGCCGACGATGTCGCTGAAGTAGATTGTGACGGAGTCGTAGCTCTCGGGCATCACGCGCCGCCCGCGTTTCAGCTGCTCCGCCACCGGCGCCGGCAGCATTTCCTCCAGCAGCGCCTCTTTACACAATAATACAATGTATAAACGAAACTGAAGACAGATGGCGTTGAACGAGTAGATTAAATTGCACTTTTACGTATTACATTGCAAGCTTTGTGCGTGATTAATAGGTATCTATACTCTATTCACATGAAGAAAAAAGTGTTATCATCCGCCCAACGTAGCATTACACAACGTTAATTGGTCAATCGAAGAACTTTCCCACTCGTAATTGGTCAGTGGAAGATATCACGTGAGCGATAGTGATGACATCACTTTTTTCTTAACTTGAATTGAGTATAAGTATGTGTATCAGGTATCTGTGCCACCACAGAACTGAGAATTTAAAAATTCCTTTATAATAGTCAAAAGTGCGCAATAATGAACAAACTATTGAAGTATAATAAAATTAACAACCAATGGAGGCACCAATGGGCACAACAATAAAATTATCCTGCGCACTAAGAGGTACCTAGTAATTTCCATAGGAGTAAAAAACGAATAAATTGCTAAGTACTTTGTACTAGGTAGGTTTGTACTAACCTGTTTTCTTCTTTTCCTCCTGCAGTTGATCCGTTCGTTCGTCCACCAGTGCTTCGAGGTTATTCGCGTATTTCTCCATCATCGCTATCATGTTGTCGAATATGTTTGGTTTCCTGAAAATATCAGCATAACAGAAACATAACATCAATAAAAATACTTACAAAGGACGAAGTAATTAAGAAAATATATTTCATCTTCATTCTCTCTCACATAACGAAGAAGAAATTTACACCCTTACAACGAGTTACATTCTCATCCAATTTTGTGTAATTTACTTAAAGCTGAATTGCCCAGCATTTTTATTACGTTTTGAACATGAAAGTAATATTATTTCGACACGAGAACTTCTATACGATGCTTCTACATACAATAGATACAAATGCAGACGTTACTGTGTGAGTACGAGCGTATCACCACTGAAGTTGATCCTACTATTCGTTCAACAGGGTAAGTATTAGGTCCTTACCTATGCAATTGCCGTTTGTTGATAGTGGCCACTTTCAAACTTAACTATCTTGCGTTTAGCTTGGAACTTCAAATTCAAATTAATTTCAATTTAAAGCTATGACATTCTTATTCAAAATCAGTTATTCGTTTGTTTTTCCGTCAAACGACTTTTTGTTTAGATATCGTTGTGTTTGCGACAATGGAAAAGTAAAAATTGGCTTTATTTTTTAATGTGAGTTCCGTCGAGGCAGCAAAGACGGCATGGAATATCAACGATATGGACCAAACACGGCATTTGAACGCACAGTGCGTGTTTGGTTTGATGGTTCCCGTTCTGGAAATTTCGACCTCAAGAACAAATCCCATGGACGACCACAGACTAAAGTCGATAATGACGAATTGAAAGCAATAGTGGAAGCGGATGCATCTCAAACCACGTCTGACGTACCAGCAGCCTTCGGCGTAAGTGACAAAACGATATTGATTCATCGAAGTTTGCCTTACTTTGCTGAACTTGTGTTGTCTGTCACTAGTATTGTCACTTGTGATGAGAAGTGGATCCTGTATGGTAATCAAAAACGTTTGTCACATGTTTGAACGTAGGAGACAAACACAGCAAACAATGTCAAGCTAACAAGAAGCTCATGCTGACTGTATGGTGGTCCTGTACCGATATTATCCATAACAGCTTTTTGAGATCTGGCACAACAATTAATGCAGACGTGTACCTACTGTGAAGAACTGTTTTCATGATGGACAAGCTTGCTATCAAACAGCCGAGTCTGATCAATCGCTCTAGTCCTCTTCATCTCCGTGATAACGCACGCCCACACACTGCACGACAGACAGTCTCAAAGTTACAGGAGCATCGACTGGAAACTCCGTCACCCACCGTACTCGCCACACCTTGCTCCCACTGGTTTCCATTTATTTCGGAATTTGGATAACTTTTTACAGGGGAAAAAATTCAACTCCGATGAGGCAGGAAAAAACGCCTTCAGAGAAAATTCATCGATTCCCGTCCCCAGGAGTTCTATAGCAGAGGTACCAGTGATTGATAATAATGGGAAATACTTCGATAAATAAATAATTTTCATACAAAATAAAATATTAGAATTTTTCCATATAAAATGAGGACCTCTTACTCCGAAACCCTTGAACATACACTATGTATATGAAATTATTTTCTTTATAACGCAGTTCATTAAAAAATTAAAACAATCTAAAATAGAACACGAAAGAAGTCTCAGGAACAGAAACTTTTGGATCCCCATGAGAACTAAATTCCCATACTTGCCATACAACGCTTCCGTACTCAGTAGAAATAGTAGCCTGATATAATTAGTGGCATATCTAGGTAAATATTATTAAGTAACTCACATCCCCTTCCTGAGTGGTCTGAGGCGCGTGCGTATCGCCTTGAAGTCGGGGCGAAGCGCGGGCTCCTCGCTCCAGCACTCTGTGCAGCACTCTCGCACGCAGTCGAAGCTCCCCAGCAAAGCGTCGAGAGGTGGCCTGATAATTGTAAACATTGTCCTTGTTCAATCAAGAGGATACCGAAGGGCTCTATAGACGACATGATATCGATCAATATTACCTTATTAAATATGACAAACGAAACGAAAATATTCCACTTTTTTAATTCTTCGGGTGGAATAATCCGTATCAGTAGGAACTCAGTGGCATGGGTTGAAAATCCAAGTGAGTTGAGACTAGGCACTCTTATGCTATAGAAGTAGGTACTCCCTAGCAGTGAGGGTACTTCCACAGAAATCCAAGTATAACTATCCATATTAGATAGTGTAAGGGAATTACAGCAATACGGTTTTCGTTATCACGTACCTCCATTTTAATATTAGTACAATATTTAATAACGATTGGCGCCAAAATGAGAAATGACATTTATTTTTCACGTTAGAATGACAGATTCTAAATTCAAATGTATTTTTTTTCTTTACTGTAACGGTATTTATGTCCAGACTAGGTTATCAATATATTTAAAATTAATTTTATTAAAAGAAATAATATGTCAGTTTTATAATCTATTGTTAATAATTAACTACATATTGAATATTAAATGTCAATTTAAGGAAATTTCTTTAAATAACAGTCATTTTACAACACAATTCAACAAATAACTAAACAGCTAGCCAACATTAGTATTTACCAGTTACCGTGGAAAAGAATTGTGGGCACGTAGAGTTCTTTCGCTCTTTCTTTCGCCTAAATGGGAAGATGACCCGAAAAGTTAGCGGATGGCGGCTGGATGGGAAACGCGAAAGACCGAACATTGTGTCGCACTTTGGAGAGGCTTATGTTCAACACTGGATAGACATAGGCTGATAAAAATAAATAAAGAAGAACCTGACCGATTAAAGTGTATGAAGAGTAAATTTATGAAAAGAAGTTTACTAATATTAACAACTCGTTCGAGTCCTACAAATTACAAATTCGTACTCGACTGGAATTCAAGCAACTTCCAAGAAAGTTATTATAGAGTTGGGAAATGTAACATTATACCTACTCGTAGTCACACGAACCTACCGTACCTGTAAGGCGTGGGTTCAGTATTGGCTACTCTTCGTAAGAGCGTGGGCGTTGGCGGCGTGTCCGGCCCGAACGCGCCGCGGCGTGAGTGAAGCTCGTACAGTACCAGCGCGAAGGCGTATACGTCCGCCGCCGCGCTGCCCTCGCGCGGGTCTTCCGAGGCTGGGTATGCCTGGGAGCCCCAGCCAGCTGAGCGGAGCAACTCGGGGGACAGGTACACTAGACCTGGTGAAAATGTAGACACAGATAAAACTCTTTATTGCACACCAAAACATAAAAATCAATAAATATATCTTCATTTGCCTTTGAACAGGGTATCGCGAGATGGCCGTATTAAGCTAATCCACTTGGCTCAGATAATTAAAACAGCATGCAAATATTAACAAATTGTACTTAAATTATTTACATTATGATATTAAACCTAGTGTCTTATATTAGGTAAAGTTTTAGACACAAAAGGCGATCCGGTCTTATCGCTAAAAGCGATCTGTGCCAGACAACCTTTGGTAGAGAAAATAAAAATTTCGATCACAGGTGTACTTACAGTAATCATAATCATATATTTTGCCTGTACAATACATAATATATACATATAAATCTAAATACAATACACACAAATTAGATATACTTAGTAGTAATTGGTATATTGCTCTCTTTGGGAGAAATGGCTTGAGTGCATTTTGATGACATTTGGGAAAAATGCAAAAAAATGAACTTTCATTAATTTAAATCAAGCTAGGAGCTTGAAGTTTTGGGTAAAACAAAAATAATAACCATTGTTTATTTTTAATTTACAAATCGAATGTTATATACGCTTTTATTAAAGTGCTTATATTATAAAATTCCTTTTCCTCTTGAAAGAGCGGAATAGTTGCAACTCGCGAGCCATGTTTATGGGTCAACCTTGTTTTATGGATGTGAAAAATATTTTTTGCGTCAATGTACAATAAATAAAGGTATATTCCGCCCTCCTTAGAAAAAAGGCACAAGTGCATTTTGATGACATTCGAGAATAATGTAGAAAATTATGGTAAAAAAATTATTAATTTAAAATCCAACTAGAAACATCGAGTTTTGGATGGAACAAATTGTTCATTCTCTTTGTTTATTTTTAATTTCCGAGTATAATGTTACTTGTTTTCGTTAAAAATGTTGCTAATGGCCTTTCTTGTTAGGATGGCAGTATTGTGAAGGTCTTTTTTACGTAGATGGATACATATACACCCACCACTACTAGCCAGGCAAACGCGCGCTCGTCAGTTGAAGAATATACTCGTATATACATACGTAATGAAACTGTATTTTCTACAATATTATAACGCCCAGCTCCATATAAGTCTTCCCTTGCAATTATGACGGAGTTTCGAATTAATCCACCAGGCGGGCTCATGAATTACGTGGACTATTTATTTTGTCTTCAATTTTCAGGTACATGGGTTTTCTGATATTGTTTTCTTTCACCGCCGAGGTAATGATTATAGAAAAATTCGTACTTAAATAGAATATTAGTGATACAAACCGGTGTTCCAACTCACTTCCTCATAAATGTGAATGCAGAATTGATATACCCTTAAGCTAACACCTCCCTTTAAATATTTTTAGTCTTTAAATTGATGGGGTTGAACGTCAAATGAATACTGACAAGAATACTCGCATGTTAAGATACATCATTTCCTTTCCCATTTGTGTTCTATTGGTTTATACAATTTTCTAAATAATATGTAAAAAAATTATTCAGCTGGATTTAGTAGTGAATCAGGCAGCGTTTTATTACTTTCCGATAATATAATCACACGTTTTATTGGACAGGAAGGCGTAAAATTTTATCAAGTATCATCAATCAAGTTATCAAGGCGTAAGTTGGGAAGGTATAAAGAATTTTGGAATGTTTAGGGCAACGTTGATATTTTCTTATTGGTTACTATAAGTGTTGCAAAGTATTGTAAATTTACTTTCAATATGTGATCTGAAAGCGGCAGGTTCGGAGGGGGGCAGCTCTCCCCTGCGGAATGCAGCGAGGCCAAAGTCTGCGAGTTTGACAACCCACCGCGCGTCCACCAAGCAGTTGGAGGGACGCAAAGCGCCGTGGAACTGCAGCGGCGACTCGTGGATGAACAACATGCCCTAGCCACATATACCACGTTACTACAATAAAAAACACAAGTACGAAAAAACAATGAAAAACATAAACATTTCATACGTGTCACCGTGACAACGCAAACTTAAAATACCTCAACTAATTTAAAATATGAAACCGTTCTAGGGAAAAATAAAATTGTTTAATGAAATAAATTAAAAGTCACAAATATGTAAAGTTATGTTGTTCTATCTAAAATGTTAGTAGCGCTCATTGCTCAGTACAAAGCAATGACGCGGCATGGGCAACGTGTGTAAAATGCAACTGCATAAAGATATATACTAGAAATAAACAATAAGTTATGAAACTTTTTTTTTTGTAAAAACTGATTCTACTCTCGTTAGTGAAAAACTTGTTTTCAGTTTTTGCGTTATTCCAGTGGCACGTTGTATTATACACCCAATGAAATTTTCTTATAGTTGACCGACTTTTTAATCAGAAGGGGTCTAACCCACATTCATGTAGTTTTGAGATAAGGAGTATTTTGTAAAAAGTCGTCGCGTGAACATTTTGATAACAATTTCGTTTTGTTAATTCGTTATTATTAACTTATTCTTAAATACTGATCTATTTTTTAATAGATCATCAAACGTTTAGAAGGAAAACCGTAAGAGATACAGACCTTTTTTAAAAGGTTGGTCTTTTATTGCTTTTAATACAAATTAACCTACAACATATTTAAAGGGAAAAGAATAATTCAATGAATTAATAAGCTTATTAATAATATTAATAAGACATTTAAATAATCAATAGTTTTAATATTAGTGATTTATTTTTAATATTTTAAAAGGTTTATTTTCATAGTAACAGTTACTTATTATTAGACAGGATTATATGCATTTGCATATGCAAAATGCATATTTCTCGGTTTTCACACTCGATTGCATATTTATATGATTTTTCTTTTATAGTGCATAATTCGACATAAACATTTTCGGAATAAATCCGAAATAAGTTAGAGGCCGTTCTTGTTAAAAATCCGGGTCTTGCCGTAATTAAACAAATAGATGCGTACATTAATGCCACAGATCAAAGCTTGCCTGACTTTATTTCTGAGGACATGGCACCAAATTTCAAAATGCTGCCCTGTCACGTCGGTCGACGTGAAGCGGTCATTTATGGCCTACAAATTAATTCTAACTGACAAACGTCACAAGTTCGAAATTGATAATTTAGAGAAGTGCATTGTCAAAAAACTGTAATTGATTGTGTAAATTTATGTCGGTGCTTTTATTTTGTACAACACATATTCTTGTAGCATGAAAAAATACCAAAGTCTTCATCATATTGGGGTAAAACTGGGGCGTATACCTAGTCCAGCCATCAATATTGCTACAAAGAAAGATTTTCTGCTTATTAGTGATATCAAATTCCAAGGTCGTAAAAAGTTTTAGAAGTAATTTTGATTGAAAAATATGGATTATTTTTTTAATCCAATAACTCAAAAAACCTGTAATTGTGGGTTGGACTCCTATTAATTCTATTAACCACTCTGATTAAATTTGGTCAGTTGTGTATACAGATACGACACACAATTATTATAGAAATAAATAGAGGAAACATTGTTCCTACATACAAGTACAGTTAGAAGGAATAAACGTAGACGGGTAAAAAAGGACGGCATTTTACGAGTATTTGTAAGACAAACGTCAATGTGTTTTACAGTTGGTTTCAACTTACTCTAATTATATCTCCGACGAGTGAGGCAATAAACATATTGTCGAGCTTTATGTCTTCATTCTCGACGATATCCTGGAAACGATATGAGAAATGACATAAAAAACCTATTAACACATTTAATTATATACAGGTTTGAAGTATACGTTACCTTGAGGCTGCCTCGCGTGCAATATTCGGAGAGAGCGCACACATTTGGCGGTTCAATGCACGCGCCCACGAATCCGTTTATGTTATCGTGCTGAAGATCTCGCATCTTTGGACAAAAAGAAAGCTATGAACTTTTAGGCAATCTAATTCAGCTAAAATGTACGTCTATATTACGGAGCTTACGTTTAAAGGTTTCTTTATTAAATCAATTTGTGACCTAAGTATAGTTGATCTATATTTCAAATGATTACATAGAGACTGGTTGTAATGATTTAATAATTTTCTAAACTTGTTTGAAAGTGTACTTTTTTCTTATACATAAATTAAAAAATCCGATGCAATTAGTTGTACAAAAAGAGATCACATAAATAGTTTTTAGCATAATATCTTACTACAGATTAAAGATTTGAATTATTCAAGTAACTGAAATAGGTCTACTCTTCATTCGTGAGGTCGCAAAGTTGATCCCCAACCTGTACCACTAAATTATTGATTTATTTACGACGGTAAAATAAAACTACGTAAGGAAATTACATGCCCAAAAATTCTAGGACATGTGTCTAGCTAGCAATTCGCATTGAATGCGATTATAAACCGAAAGCACGTCGTGATTGCAAGGGGTCGCTTCAACTGCCTTGCATTGGACGTCATTGGCTGATTGATACCGATATAGTAAACTAAGGACTATGCAGAGTACTATTCACATTACAAACTCCTAAGATTTAATTTACAAAGTGTTCTAACGACATCTTCATCAGGCTGTCTACATACAAATATATTTAGGTATTATTACGTAAATGAATATTACCGTAACACAAACAATATACACATCATTAAATAATTGGGTTACAAAGCAGGATGTTGTCTCTGTGTGAACAAACAGATATAAGTTAGTGCTCTCCCACACGACACCTGAGCAAATTAACGTTATTTACTTTGTGCTTCACCAAATGTCTGCTCTCTAGTGCTTTCAATATCTTTCTCCGAAGTTTGCTCCGAGTTTGCTTGTAACTGCGGTGCTGTTGATTCAACATTTTTCAGCGTGCGATTGTACAATTGATTTTAAAGTTATATATTATTGGGTTTGGGAATTTAGTCTTTTGTTATTTACATTAGAATTTGTTCAAAGACTTATAATAGAATTTCCTGAATGAATCTATATAATTGGAGCATTATAAAAGTTACAGCAAACTTGTTAAAGTTTTGAATGGCATTTATAACACAAACTGTAGGTGGTGGGTAGAATTTGAAGTGGACTGTATTTTTTGGGGCGGTTTTTATTATTATTTTGATTTATTGCCGTCGCCGTACAATAATGAAGCTTCACTGACCTGAATGCTGTCTGGTTCACCGAAGTCTTCTGCCGGCGCCGGCCTCTGGTTCCTTTGCTTGGCACTTAAAGGGCACTACTGCACGCACAATAAGGAAGGTAAAAGCGTAAAAGCGAACGTCACTGCGTTACTTTCGCGGTGCAACTGTCTACTGTCAACTGTCGTTTTCTACGACATCTTTTATATGCCTTCCCTCTTCATCGAGACTAGCTAATAGACCAATGAAGCTGGTTCTTGACGAGCGGCGGCAATCAATCGCTCGTCCAGTAGGTATATCAAAGAGTCAAAACAGAAATGGAACAAACCTTTAAAGTAAACAATTTACGAGTAGGTATATTGCTATTTATGAAAGTCGGTCAATTAGGTAATTGTGTAAACTTTAGCCAGGATCGTTGTATCAAAGTTGTTATTATTTTATAAACTGTAGTACGTAAACAATGCTCGGGATGAAGTGATTTGTTATCCGTATTTCTTACCTGCGGCATAGAAAAGCCCAATGAATGAAGGAGATTTGTCTGAGTCAAGTCCCGTCATTTTACGTAGGGGAATATTTTGTTTATTTTGCGACCGCGAATGCTCAGGCTCCCTTCAACACGGGGGCTTATGGGCATATCCGAACAAATAATGTTTTATTTATCATCAGCATACAATGTACCTACCTATTTGGTAACGTAAATTAAGAGTAGGAAATATCTCGATTGTCTCATCTGTCGCGATAAATGAATTCGACAGTAAAGTAAATGGCGTGCTTGATGCGGTTTATGGATATCTCGCAAGAAATGTGTGCGTAATTTTGGGCCCTTTGTTTTACTCATTCAGATAAATGTGATCGTAACGACAATTCGTAGAATATTTATTTATTTCTAATACAAAAATGTCATGTTTATAATCACCACTTGAAAAAGACCACGTAGTTTGTCTTTCAGTCATACGCGAAATTTTAAACTCGGTTTAGTAAGATTTCTTAATGTTTTTAGAGTAAAAGAAATCTTAGGGAAAGCACTACATTACACTGAAAAAAGGTAAAGCTTGAATCAATATTATTAAAAAAGTATTGAATAAGGACTTACAATTTTAAGTTCCTTCTTGATTTCTCTGGTGACATCGATGTGGTGTCGTCGGACGCGTTTGACGGCGACAATCCGGCCGCGGTAGAAGGCCACCTCAGTAAAAATGGCCGAATATCGGAAGTCCAGGTCAGGGTTCGAGCTGAGCGACACCTGGCTCGACCGCACTCCTGTACTCCCCCCACCACCCTTCTCTCCTCCAACAGCCGTCGGGTTAGCGTTCACCGCGCTGCTGTCTTGCTGGAAAAAATCCGCTCTGACCAATTTGCATAACGAGTTAAATTCTGATCCCGAGAGGTTTCCTTCTTAGAAAATTTCCCTGCTTATCCGTTACATCTCCAGTTGTATAAGTCAAGTCGTTACTATCGTGTAATAAATAGGGTGTGAAGTTATTTCGAAGATTGTTTCGTTAATTATACAAGTTGTTATTATATTAAAAATGTAAGTATAAATTACGGTAAGGTGGCAAATGGACCAAAGCTGGGGTGTGCAAAGGGAAAATGTAAATCGTACACAGAACCGCAAAGGTTTTTGTGATTTACTCGTATTATTAAGAAATACATGTAGGTATGGTATTTTTGATGATTAAATAAAAAAATGATGAACTATCGACTGTTCTAGTCTGGATAGAGTAATTGTGATCTGAAAAGATTAATATCCCTAATGTTAAGAAATGCATCTATGTTAATTTTGATGAATAAATAAAAAAAAACAACTATCCATTATCGTGATCACCCTAGTCTGGGGTCATAGGTTTTGAAAAGGGTAGCCCTAATTAAATGCTAAGCGGTTTTATAAATAAATATGTACTAATTATGAAAACAAACTTTATTTCTACGTAAGTATGTATATAGTTAGTTACAAAAGCAAATACAGGTGCAACACGTTACTCGGCTACAGTGAGTAGGATGACAAGCGGTTTCCGCTCAACTGCCAGTGTCAGAGAGTTTGTTCATGATGACAAAGGAAGCGTCTTTTGGCGACATGCGTCTGTATCTCTTTAACATAAAGTGGTTACATCGATATGGGAATAGACCAGATGATACGTTCGTATCAAAGAAATCTGGTTGGCAACTTCTAATGGGTGAAGCAGATGAGGCAGATGGTGAAGCACATTAAGAAGTCAAATTTGAATCTAAAGTGCTACGTAATAGGAATGTTCCATTTTTAATGGAAATATTCATTTCGTAATAAGAATTCGAGAGCTACTGAACATAGAACACATAGAACATAGAACATAGCCGTGTAATTAAGTACTCCATTCATCACTAAAGTATATCGCATGCATACAACACGTACAAGTTCGTTTTACCTACTCAGTTTGTTGAGGCGCGTTTCGTCTTCGGGCAGGTGCAGGTCCCGGAAGTCGATCTTCCAGAGCAACGAGTCGAGCTCCTGCTCGTAGCGCCAACCACGGTACAACGCCAGGGCTGCAAGCGCTAACAGTGCCAGCGCTCCGCCCGCAGCGCCTATCACCCAAGCGCTAACGTGGCCTGCATCCACGTGATACATTTGTAACATCATAACATTGATTTCAGAGCAGTGATAGCTTAATGTAGGTAGTCACTATCTAGTCAACCTAGTGGTACCTACTCTTAAAGTCATGTGTTGAAACCAAGACCAAAATTTATCCGTGAAGAACACCCATATGAGAATTTCATTCTATAAAGAAGAAATAACTTTGAAA
Organism: Sesia bembeciformis; assembly: GCA_943735995.1. Classification (NCBI taxonomy): domain Eukaryota; kingdom Metazoa; phylum Arthropoda; class Insecta; order Lepidoptera; family Sesiidae; genus Sesia; species Sesia bembeciformis. The sequence goes on from OX031028.1 coordinate 11,186,676, forward strand.
TACATTGTTAATAATAGAGGCTTTCCCTCTTTAAGTTTCACCCCAAAATTAATAACATTTTTTGTATATGATCACCCCGCGGATAAAATGTAGGTAGCAACGTTTTAAGGTAATTAATTACCTTGACGAATGCAGGAGCTATTAATGCTACATACACGTTTGAAATGGCACTTTGTTACACCTTAATATTCGTTATGCTGTCAAGATAAGGTTTGCGAGTAAGTAGTTTATGTTATATATCCAATTTTAACCACATGCGCTTCACGTACTGACTGTATTATGATAGAATGCAGTGAGATTTTCTTTGACGGTTCCCATTTGTAGGTTTCTTGAATTTTATAAAATCTAGGAAACTGCTCTAGCAGTTAAACGTCTTTTGTGTAACATTTCAATTCAATTTGTAACTAGATCCGAGCAAGTTCTCCCGACGACGAAATGATATAAAATGGGCGGAGGGCGAGCTGGAGCATTAAATTGAAAGAGCGGGAACAATGCTGAGAAATCCCGCTTTCCTAGCTATCCGCTAATGTTTTCCTACAGTAACACTACACTACATTCGTATCTAAGGGGTGTAGGGGATCCGGATTCATCCAAAACCAGATAGAAATGTGTTACTTTGAATAGAGTTTTTTAAAAAAACAAACGAAATACAAAACAATAAGAAATTAAAATGATCAAAATTAAAATCAATGATTAAAATGTTCTGTAGTTGGACACCATTGGATCCAAATACGTAGCTGACTTATACTCAATGGTCACATTGTGTGTGTTACACACAATACACAATACACGTATGATACACATACGAAGACGAGCGCAAATTACGCAGCTCCCGGACAAATATTTGTTATTAGATAAGTGTTTGTTTGAAGGGAATGGAGCCCGGGACCTTTTGCATAATACGCAGTGTCACTAGGTATCGATTGAGTTTATCGGTTCTGCGTTATCGTCCGTCCACTCCAAACGCAGCAACTAAATTGTGTTCTGCGAACTTTTTATTGCGTGCGTAAAATCATTTATTATCCAACGTAGAGCTTTTTGTCGGCCAGTACAATACAAACCAACAATGCTTCTTTAAGTAGGTCGTAAAAGCTTTTGTCTACAAACGAGAAATTCTAGCCAAAAAGGTTTAAAGTGAAACTACGAAATCATCGGTAAATTACTATAATTCTTAAGACGGTTGTCAACTACACACCTACACAACTACACAACTACACACCTACATAACTAAACACTGCATAAATTACTGAAACGTAATTACTGACTCAAAAGTAGACCAGCAAGTGTGATTTGAACTTGAAGTTTAGACAATTAGCTAAAGTTCTAATAGTTCCTATGGTTTACTCTTGTGGTGAGGAACCTAGAATGTCTTAAAACGGCCCGCAACGAAGCCTTTTGATTGCATAGTAAAATGCAAAAACCGGTTTTAAATTTGCCGTTTCCGAAATAGCTCTCAATAAGCCTGTCCAGTCCAATAAGTGTGGCTCAGGTTAGCAATCTTCGGAGTAAGAAAAATGCTTTTTAGATTTAATCAATCATTACTGACTAAAAAAGGAAAAGTGTTGTAGTGTACGAACTACGTATAAGTATATTGGCAATAAGCAGTGTCTTCACCGACTTCACAGCAGGCGCGTCGCGTGTGCGCGATGGCCGCCGCCACATCGCCACGACGTCGTTACGACCGTTAACGACCTCCCCCCTTTCATCCTACTCACTTACAAACCTTGCACTTAATGCTCAACATATTCGTTTTTTTCATTACATACAAAACGGCTTCCGTCGTGGCGACCCACCCTAATGGACTATTCTGGCCCACTCGCTGATTCTATTAGCAACTTACATACGATATACATTAAGGGTAAGTGCCACCGAAACGCTACACGACCATAAATGTGTTTGAGTCTTTATCGAGAAAACTCTCGCGAAATCTTATCATTTATCAACGTAGCAACAACATGTACGAAATTATGTAGTGGTGGGTACTTACTGACACATTTTTCTCCTCTGAAGCCGCACGGTGGCTCCGAGAGAGGTACTCGACCGCCGGGCCAGTCCATCTTCCGCAGGAACCTCAACTCCTATACATACGACATTTACAAAATAAATTATATGTAGTAATCGTCGCAGTGTTTAATTCTCAATTATCTGGCACATTCTCAGACTACGAAAGGAATTTTCGTTGATGTTAGCAAATTGCAGTTGATGTTCTAGTTAAGAGGATTTGTGCGTCTCGAAATGCAGTAGTGAAAAATTTGTATCCAAACATTACTTGGCACAGGAGTGCATATGCGAAGCCAAAATGTGATACAATCTGATACAGTTAGAATACGACGTTTATTCGCCCCACGTTCAGATTTGCTTTGCGAATGTGTGTTGCTTGTTGAATTCCGTATGAGGTACTTATTATGTGCGTAAATATCTGTAAATGGAATCTTGTGTATGAAAATGAGCAGATCAGCAGATACTGTATAAATTAAGGATGATAAATGTTTACCGGCGCAGATTTGTGAAGTACAGAGAGAGGGTAGAGTCCGGGTGATCGCTTGGGGTCAATGGAAAGCAGGGTGTAGTTTCCCTCTGCGTCGCCATTCTCATCCATATGCACCCAGTATCTGATAGTACAAATTGATTCCTTAAATTACAGGACATTAGTTTATTAGTTTGGAGAAATGTGCAGCTTTTTCCATTTAATTTCCTTAGGAAGCAAAAGAAATTAATATCGAGAATAAGTCATGTGTGTTGGATTGCTTGAAGAACTGGAGGGAAGAATAGCAAAATATGTAGAGGGTAAAAGAGGTAGAAGTTCATAAAGGGGCGTAATAACCAAAAAAATAGGTTTCTTAATGACATAGGGCACGTGAAACCCTTGCAGAGTTATTAGGAAGGAACTCACAGGGCCTCGATCGGGTTACCTCGATCGCCTCGGAAGCCTCGAAATCATTCCTGTGAATATACTCTACGAGTATACTCACCCCATAACACTGCGGTAGGTAGTGTTTCTCATACGAGCAGCGAGCGCTCGTCCATCCCTCGGACCTTCGCCCGTGCTTAGGGCTGCAACCAACGCACGTGCATACACCCACACTGCATCATGCAGCCATGCTGCCTCCACTGGTATCTGTTAGAGATTTTGAAGTCATTTCTCGTCAATATTATAAATATTCCTAAATCAAAGAACTCTTAAAAATGTGTAGATGTTATGTTACCAGGGATATTTTTAATGTAGAAATAGCAATCAGATCTAAAAAAAAGGTTTGACATTCGCTGTCCACATGGTCCATTAGCAAAATCATCTTTGATTTTGCTAATGTACTATGTTTTTTGCTGACCTGTTGCCGCGTGAACTATTTGAACGCACGTCAAGAAGTTTGAATCCAGCTAAGAGTATACTTGTTAAGATATTATTTTACATTCATGTTAGCAGCATTCCAAGACTAGAATATGCAGCTTAAATACGACCTTTCGTGGTTGGTATTGAAGTGACGATTTTATCTGTTGTTTACGTACGATATAACTGCATTTTCCTCATTCATTACATTACCTTCGTCCCTATTTACTATCTTTGTGGGTAATAGTTTGAGGGCATTACTAGCACAATTGTGTCGTTAAATGAATTGCTGTGGGGTTTAGGAATAAATTACACATTAAGAGGAGTACATTGCTTCCATACGATCTTCATGCAACTCCAGAGTGATATCACGTTACCTAAACATATTTATAGAAGTAACGGGCAAGATTTAATTACACCGTAATGAGTTTGGCAGCGACAAACTTGTAGCTGTACAAAACGTGTTATTACGTCATGATTAGATTTATAACTGGACCGGTGTTAGCTATTCAGGTTTTTTACTACCAAAACATTTTAGAAATATTTCATTAACATTGAGTTCTTAGTAGACTAGTAGACTACAAGAGTTAGGTGACTACGGTTGATGAACGCCACTGGAAATTGGCAAAGTCAGTCAGTTAGTTATAGATTAACATCTTGGATGTAAATCTCAGGTTAGATAGTTCACTTACCACTTTACCAGCTCCAAACGCCTGCAACGGATTAGTAAAATTAAATGGTGGCATGGTCAGTCTTCGATTCACTTCAGCAGCAAATGCGGGGTAAGATGGAGATGGTGACGGCGTCACTGCCAGATAAGAGCGGAATGCCTGTAGGGCCCTCGGCACCGGTTCCTTGCGAAGAGGACCGGCGAGGTAACGAACAGCTTCGTTCTCTTCATACTTTTCAACGTCCACTCCAATCGCGGCGTACTCACCTGAGAATCGTCTGTTTGTTAAATGTTAAGTGAATACTATTAAAAAAAATATAAAGAATGAATTGTATTCTAAAGAAGCAACTTCAAAGCACTAGTGAAAGAGTCTCTTTTTATGGTACAACCACTTGGTAGAGTTGTACTTGTTGTACTATAAAGAACGAAGAAAGTTAGTGGCTACTTTGGGGGTGTATATTCTTTTTTGTAAGATGGAGTTACGGTGTTTAATCCAGGAGAAACTATCTATACATATAATTAAATAGTAAAAGAGTTGAGTATGAACATAGAGTTAATTTAAAAAAAATACAGTTGAGATGTCTTTCTAGAAGCTACAGAGCCCATAACAGAAGTTTTAGGATTTTTTGTCGATATGTCGGTTTATCTGAGTATCGCGTAAAAACTACTCAACGGATTTTGATTGGGTTTTCAGTGATGTATAGCTAATTGTCCAGAAGGAAAACTGGTATATATGTCATCTTCATATAACACAAGGAAGTTCAGTTATAGAGGACATTCAGTTATAAAAAAATACTTTTAGAAGAATTAGTCAAAATCAACTGGATGGATTTTAACGAGGTTTATCAAGATAAGATATTGTTCAATATCTTATCCTTAAATACGCTTTATCAAGTGGATTGAAAAATTCACAAAAATATTTATTTTTAGTGCAAAAACTATTATACGTAATGAATTAGGATTTTATTTAGGATAGCTTATTATCCGGAAGGAAATCTGGAATATGTGGCATTTCACTGTGACATTAGGAAAGTGAGTAGTAGAGAAAAAAACAAAACTGTAAATAATATCAATATCATTGTATTTACAAGTTTTTTTTGTACGATGGACTGACGACGAGAAAGTCCTTATACACTAGGGTTACCATAATAGTCGAAGTACCGAGCGGGACATTTGGCGAAAACTCAAAACTATCCCAGTAAGTAAACAAATTAAAGAGATAAATAATATATTTTGTCATAAAATCAACACATTCGTCATGTTACAATGGCCTCATTAGCAATTTAATATAGTCTATTACATATAATAAAAACGTAACTGATCGCTGTCTGTACATGGAAGATATATGAGAAACATATTATTGGGGGCCTTTATCAACGCAATAGAACCCAAAACAGTGATTGTTAGAATTTTTGTCTGTTTGTCTGTGCGTTTGTATGCGCTAATCTTAGAAACGGATTAACCGATTTGGGTGCGGTTTTCACTAATGTATTGTGGTAAGCTTCAATTAAAATTTAGTGTTTGTTTTATTTCAATCAGTTCATAAATAAAAAAGTTATATCAATTTAAAGAATGACGTCGAACATTTGTTCGATAAAAAATAAGCCATAAGAAATAATGTGTGTGATCGTTTTTGAAAATACCAAAGACGGTGTTTATAAACTAAAGTCCACGCGGACGAAGTCGCGGGCAACAGCTAGTTTTAAAATATATCACTCAAATATACTTAAGATAGATAAAAACAGAATTACTCAAAAATAAAAAAGTGTAGCTAATTATTTTGATATTCTTTCAACATTTATGTTGTGACCAGGAATGGTGTATAGATATTGGTACATAAAATTAAACTGCACTTTCTTTCCAACACATCAGTTTCTTGAAAGAAATATATCCATTTGCCATACGTCTTTTTTAGCCCAAACATCATTTTTCGACTCTCCATAAATTCTTTGAGATACAATATTTCTTCCAATCAACTATCTGCTTTTAAATATATTGTCTTTTCAATATCTTTCCATTGCGGTGAGACAGCAAGATTCAACCAGGAAAATATTTCAAATTTTGTGTGGACGACTCCACTGCTCTAAATATTCCAGAGCGAATAATTATGGATTCCTTTGTCAAATAACATTACTGAATCTGAAGTAACTTCACCCTTTATCTTACCATACTCTATTTTGGTTTGAATTCCTAAAAACTTGGCTTGAGCGCATTCTGTCAGGGTTTGTTCAAGATTTCTTTGACTGACTTCTATGAGATGAGTTCTTTGACTTCTATAATGGCAATATTAGATTTTTCTATTTTCTTTATTTGTTTCTCAATAAAAACGATTGACTGTGTAAAAACTGGAAGTACCTAAACTTGCGATAATGGGTGATTGAGGAAATGAACTAATTATCGCTTTCGGTGGTCTGGTTTCTGCGAAAAAGAAATCTTTCAGTGGTTCCCACAATTTTAGCATACGTCCTATAGCAGGCAACAAAGACAACCACCCAGTCCTCGAATGAGATTGTAAATTAGCGTAAATTACATCAGTTTCCTCACAAAAGGATTTTAATTTTTCATTGATTCATGAGTAGATTCTTTTGACAGCTTCGATTGCAGTTTGTAGTAAACGTTGCCCTGCCCGTTCCATGTCTATCCGGCCTCCGCGCTGTCGCTGACGATCGGCAGCTGCCACGATTTTATAGCGTACTCATTCACGTCATTGTAATGTAATGTAAAAACCATGATTATTTGTTCACCGGGACATATGGCAGGTCAACCGGGATGACCTGGACCGAGGTTATTAACCGGTGACATGTCCCGGTGTACCGGGACGTATGGCAACCCTACTATACACCCATAATACATATTTGAAGTCAGTTTAGTATTTAATTATTGAAATAAAATATTTTTTTCTTAATAATTATTTCATGTCACTATTCTTTAACAGATGGCTCTATTAGGTATATTTTAGTAATTGAATTACGAAAACAGCATATTGTGATATTTAAGTATAGGATATATTCATTGTAACAATTACAAAATGTTGTCTAATTACTAAAAATATATTTAATATATATTATATATAAATATATATATATATATTTAATTGAATATGCAAAGGTTCACTCCTTTGAATGTCAGAAAGAGCTCGAAAAGCCCAATAAATTGGGATTAAGCGCTTTGTTACACACCAACACATGTCTACTAAATACTATTCACTGGCTATATATATATAATAATAAAATGTAAATGACAAAGTCATCAATGGTAAGCTAGTCGGTAATTGCCTTGTCTTGTCAGTCTACAAACTTAGTCAAGCTTGACAATGACAAGGAATAGACTGTTTTGCTCAGCAACTATTGGATTTATTGAAGATCATCAACTTATTAATTAACTTAAAAAAAGGAGTCATATTCCCTGAAATTGCTGGAACTAAAATAAATAAATACTTATGAAGATAACGAATCTATACATACGATAAAATCAAATAGTGGTCGTTAGAATTTTCGTCTAATTGTTTGTTCATGCATCATGCAAAACCACTGGACGAATTGTGTTAAAATTTTGCAGTATTTTAAGGGTTTACGGGTTTGCCGAACATCTGCACTAAAAATCATCACGTTATGGATTAGAATATTTTTTCCTTTAATTTATTAAGCAGAAAACGACATCATATGGCTTATAAAAAAAATATTTTCTTAATTTTGAGGTACTTCTGTTTTTCAAAAGATTCACAACAGGTCAAAAGGTTTTTCAAACGGCCGACCGTGTTATAAATAACTGTCCATGTTCCCTTCAAAACGTGGTCATTTCGATTGGTAGTAATCCACTAAGTGAATAGGGGTTTTAGTCCTCACTAAAATAACGCACAGAAACAAAAAATTGCTTTTTCGTTCTTTGTCACAATATATTCTTCTAGATCTGTCTCTTATAACCGTTTCATTAACATCAATCTATTTATTGTGGGCCGCGCAGACGAGGTCGCGGGAAACTGCTAGTAATGCAAAAAGTTCAAATCTTTCCCAGAACATATAAATAATTTTATTCAAGTTAGTTCCACTATCATATTTTTTATGAAGAGACCGGCAGATAGCCAATGTTTTTGTTTTGTTATTTCGGGATTCATAAGAATGATAATTGTTTAAAATTTAATCTAAAGTGAATAATGAAAATAAGTAGCATGTGCTACTGCATGTGTATGAATTACATGTGGTTTGTATTGGAAACTGATTATGAGAAGGGTGGTAATGCGAAATGTTTTTCATTTTTTTTTTTTTTTTTATGTACGAAGGCGGCAGACGAGCATACAGTCCACCTGATGGTAAGTGGATACTGTCGCCCATAGACATCCGCGATACATGCCAACATTAGTCTGGCACATCTCATTCACTACCGAAACACGTACGTACATTGGGGAAATACGATAAAGTGGGAAATGCAGTACATTTCAAGGTAGTCTTCTGTGAGAGAGGGGTAACGTGGCCAGTCGAGCGCGCCCAGCGGCTGTTGGATTGCAGCGTGCACTCTCCCCCACTTATTTTCATTTAGTTAGTTTTATTATTCATTCATTTAGTTTAGGACATCGTCAGCTTTAGATTTTGTACGACTTTAGATTTACCTCTTGGTGCGTACAATTTTCAAATAGGGTTACTTATTACCTACTTTGCTCATCTTTTCTTAACGATGTTAAATAAACGATGTTAAACCAAGCGGCTTATCCAAGGGGAATAAGTTGAGATCAAAATAAGAGCCACGGGTATAATTCGATGAAATAATTAAATTCATATAAGTATATTTAAATATTTAAGAATTTTAAAGATTATTGACTATCGTAGTATTTTCGCGGCATGAAAGTAGCAATAAATAAATATTTTCTACATGAAGGAATCTTGAAAAAAGCTTGTTCTTTTGAAGTATTTAAAATAATTTGTACTCTACTCTCAGTTAGCAGTTAACATAAGAAGTGTTAATCGGTAAGTAAACGCAAAGTTGCGAATTTCAGGTCAACGATATTTGCTTGTCATGTGATCGATCTGCTTTCCTTGTTGATAAATGAGGAAGGCTGACGGTATTCAGTAGCTCTCAACTCAAGTGCTTTTCGATAATAACAATAATAATAGTTTTCATTACCATCACTGAACTTGTTTGGGTACATTATGTTAGGCTATGTTTTGCGTAGATTGTTTTTAAAATTTATTATAGAACATAAATGATTTTCATAATATTAACGTTTACGTTAATACAAGTAGATGTTATGTTAATTACACAATAATATTAATAATAATATGATTTATGTAGTTAATAGGCACTATTAACATTTATTAACTACTAATTTTTGCCCGCGGCTTTGCCCGGTTAAAGCTTGATTTCCTCGATACAAAATCTTGTAAAACGACAAAATTTTGTCTTAATGACCTCGTTTTATAAAATCCGTTATAGGTAAATAATATTTTATTATTGCCTTACCTGGGAACCTATGAAATTGCCGTTCGTTCATAGTGGCTACTTTAAACTTAGTTATCTTGCGTTTGGCTTCGAATTCCAAATTCAAATATATTTAATTTAAAGCTATGACATTCGTTTTCAAAATCAGTTATTCGTTTGTTTTTGCGACAAACAGCCTTTTGCTTAGATATCGTTGTTTGCGACAGTAGAAAAGTAAAAAATTCGCGTTATTTAAGAATATGAGTTTCGTCGTGGAAGCAACGCAGCACAGACGGCACGCAATATCAACCATGTGTGCGCATATCAACCAAACACCGCAAACGAATGCATTGTGCGTTTTTGGTGTGTTTCCCTTCTGGAAATTTCGACCTCAAGAACAAGCCCCGTGAACGACCGGAGACTAAAGTCGATGACGAATTGAAAGCAATAGTGGAAACGGATTAATCTCAAACCACGTCTGAGTTCATTGATTGATTCATTAGCTTCAAATTGGTAAAGTGAAGAAGCACTGCAAATTATGATGGGCAACCAATTATCAAATAACCGAGTTTGGTCAATCGCTCTAGTCCACTATTTCTCCATGATAAGGCTCGCCCACACACTGCACGACAGACAGTCTCAAAGTTACAGGAGCTTCGACTGGAAACTCTCCGTCACCTACCGTACTCGCCAGACCTTGCCCTTACTGATTTCCATTTTTTTACAGGGGAAAAACTTCAACTCCGACGAGGCAGTGAAAATTCCTTCAGAGAATTCATCGATTCCCGTCCCCGGGAGTTCTATAGCAGAGGCATTAATCAACGTCCATTAAAATGGCAAAAGTGCATTGATAATAATGGAGTTGAAGAAATATATAATTTCATACAAAAAAAAATATCGAATTTTTCCATATAAAACGGCAATTTAATAGGTAAGGAAGTAATAAAATTACGACATAGATCTAAAGCAGAAGACCGTGTGTAGTGGAGGCCCTTGGGATAGGCGTATGTATATTCAGCAGTGGAAAGATACAAGATGTGCATAATGTATGTATGAAGTAATTTGTTAATGGCTTCAGCAAGTACATAAATAATACCTACTTAATATAATACTCAAATGCTTCCAAAAACCAGGTATTTTCAGTGATATACTAGCGTACTTATATTGTAGGTACAGAGGCTGGATTTATTTTTTAAACGAAACTGCGAAAATTGAAAAATTCTCCCAACTTCATCACGTGTAGATGTTTTACGACTAGAGACTCGCGTCTTGTGTAGGCACGTATAGCAGCCAAGGAATGAATCTTTTCGCCAAATAATGGGGTGTTGTTGTCGGACGCAACAAAGGGGAAGATCTAGACAAATATATCAGCCTCAGCTTATGGAAATTATACACGTATTCTTCATTTTTGTTGCGAACAGTAGCTTAGAGATAAATGAGGTTGGGACACTTTTGTATGCAGCCTGGCGTACCTACATTCCGCCATTTCGAAAAATTCTCGATTTTGCGGACGGCAATTAAACAATATAAATTGATAGAAATAAAAAATGAGATAAAAAGTCATTAGTAATTATAGGCCTATTAATCTTGTATCTACAAACCTATTTGCAAAAAATATATTAAACAGGATAACAAAAAAGTTAAATGAGAATCAATCCAGCGAATATAGAATAGAAATATACTACAACTGACCATTTACAAACTATTAATCAATTTATAGAAAAATTGATTAATCCTATCCAATCCAATAAAAATATCCAATAAAAAAATGTATCTGGGTTTTTAGACTACAAAAACATTTGGTTTTATAGAACACGGTGCGCTTTGGTATGCTTTAAATGAACAAGGAATAGAGGAGACATATATAGAAATAATAGAATACCAATATCAAAATAGTACAGCGGCAATAATGCTGGAAAGAACAGGAAGTATTTACAATGTTGAGAAAGGATTGAGACAAGGAGATCCTATGTCAGAAAATCAACAAGATAGATTGGGAAAGGAAAGGCAATAATATAAATGGAACTAGACCAGTCACTTAAGATTTGCTGACGATATTGGAAAGCATCTTAAAATAAATAAAAAATGCAAGTGAAAAAGTAGAATTAGAAGTAAATTAAGATAAAACAAAAATAATGACGTAAACCATGTCCAGAAATTAAGGATATGTCAAAAGTCTATTGAGAGAAGCTAAACTGAACATATAATTACTGGACAAAATAAAATGTAGCGACATTAGAAATAAAACCAAAATAATAGACTGCATCCAGATTATATAAAGACAATAATGGAGATGGGCGGGATATATGGTGAGGATGAAAGACGATAGGTGGACAAAAAGAACAACTGAGTGGTATCCTAAGAGAATCAAGAGGCAGGTCAAGGAAGAGATGGATGGGCGATAAAAAGAAAATAGAAGGTGCCACGTGGGGAAGAAAAACAGAAAATAAAAAAGAATGGGAAAAGTTGCGGGAGGCCTTTGCCCAATATTGGACTAGCGAAAAATAAACATTTAATACTATTCTTGTTAATTATAGATATAATAGTATGTACGTAAAATAAAGGCAATTTTTATTCATTTATTTAAAAAAATTGATGTAATAAATCGATATAATATATCAAAATGAACAAAACATTTTTTTAGGTAAAAACTTTTAAGACTGTTAGAAACCAAAATAATTAATATCAAAAGTTATAATTTTGACTGTTTTTTATCTCAGTTCAGAGACGTTGTAGGAGTTTTTTATTTGTTTTGATGTCTTCAATCGATTTAGGTATTTAGGTTTGGTTGGTTGGAAAATAGGTATGCCACTTATGTTACGTCACATGCCCAAATTACATTGTCATCAATTACAGTGTCATCAAATATCAAATCAAATATGCTGAAATATATCTAGCAAACTTATGAAAACTACTGAATAGAAATTAAGGTGTAAAAGAAAAGACTTTACTGGTTGCATTTCGTATATCGCGTTGTCTGTATTTCATAAATTCATGGACTGTTATAAGTTAAAAATTCTTAAAGTAATAAATAGTCCCTCACAATATCAAACAAAAATATGCCAACGACGAATTAAAGCTATTCAAATACTGCAATACGCTCCCCTCCCCATCCACATAAATCTATTCAAATACTGCAATACGCTCCCCTCCCCATCCACATAAAGCTATTCAAATACTGCAATATGCTCCCCTCCCCATCCACATAAAGCTATTCAAATACTGCAATACGCTCCCCTCCCCATCCACATAAAGCTATTCAAATACTGCAATACGCTCCCCTCCCCATCCACATAAAGCTATTCAAATACTGCAATACGCTCCCCTCCCCATCCACATAAAGCTATTCAAATACTGCAATACGCTCCCCTCCCCATCCACATAAAGCTATTCAAATACTGCAATACGCTCCCCATCCACATAAAGATGACGTACAATCTTCTTAAAGAACAATTCTTTAACAATAATGTTCAAATTTTAATAGTACACCCTGTATATACGCGATGCATTACACAGCAAAAATTATTAACTACTTCAGCAAACAATGCATACGGAAAGCGGACCAGCTCTTATCTAGTTCACAGATTTTTAAACGAGTTGGATCCTCAGTTTAAAAACGATCTTAAAGAAAATATCATAAGGAATAAATTAAAACGGCACTTTTTAAGTAAATTATAACCTGTATTATGACTTTATGAGGCTAGTGAGGGTAGACTATTTGGTATGACTGTTCAAGTATCTACTGCATTAGTTTCTATACAATTGTATAACTACCTGCTATGTGTATGATTGTATATAGAATCGACATTCTAGACAAACTTTCGTAGTTTTTAGAATTTTATGAATGTTACCTCTTAAATTTTATTATAAATAAAAAATAAAAAACTAAAAAGTAATACAGGATAAAAAATATCGTACCTGTAACATTGTATTTTATAAACACCGTAAATACAAAACCAAAACAGATTAACAAGCCACAGCGATACCTTTTAGTTTCGAACTTTGCTATGAGACTTACATACCTATAAGCTTCTATTTGGTCCCTTCGCAATATTCACGGATATTGTATTCACAAAGTCAGAATAGGAAACTACAGAGTATTCGCGACTAGCAATCATGAGGTTTAAGGCGATCCCGGATGATTTAAAATGAAACTGAACAGATATTTGAACCGAACATGTGTTACGACATTTGCAAGGAAAATTTCACACAGAGAATTTTACTCACCCGCATCCAAAAGTTTCATCGTATCCAAGGCCAGCATCAACCCGATGTGGTCGTGGTAATATCCCACACACACGTATACTGTCAACAAATAAATTGAGTATATTTGTTCAAGCAAAATGAAATGCCGGTTGCGTCGAGCGACATTCACTTTTTATAGCACTTAATTTTATGTACAATTTTAGTCTTTCTGTGCTATTGAATTTAACTACCCGATAGTTCTTAAAAACTTTTGGTTATAAATTTAGTTATATGGCGCATTTTATTCAGATCTTCTTTGACGTTCGTATGCCTGAACGTAGTTCAATTTCCGATGTTACATTTATCAAACTATCTTTGACTATACAGCAAACATGTTTGTTTGGCTTCTTTCTCCACTGTCAAGGAATGACGAAAGTAATTTTTGTTTTGTAGTTAACTAAACATGGCCACTGCTTGGCATGTAGGTAACAATACCCACGACATGTGATCATAATCAAGTCTCAGCTGAAAGGACGACAAAAACAGCAAAACAAACACTACACATATTTATACGAGAAAGTAGCTACATATATTGTATTTTGAAAGTTCCCTAGCATGCAGTCAGGTAAAACGAATTTCAATTTTAAACGTAAGACATTGAATTATATTGCATTCTTTACTTACTTCTCGTGTCCTTGTAAGTGTCTCGAACGATGTCCAGGAAGGGGTTACGGGAGAAGTTGCCGCGTCTGCTCTCGTAGTAGTAAGGCTGCCGGTACACTTGCACCGTGCGCACGCTTATCTGTCGCTCTCTAGCGGCGGCTATTATGGCCAGGGCCAACCGAGAGAAGTCGTGGTTTGGTGCTTTGAGGTACACGAATGCTACCTGTGTAGTTAATTGCTCAACTTTAGGCAGTAGATTAAACTCACCCACGTCGTATGTATTCTCAACGTTGTATGTATTTGAGATGTATGAACCTACGATAGGTCAAACTAAAAGTTCTTAGAACTGGCTACTGTACAATACGATAGAAAAAAAACAAATTCAAATAATGAAAATGGAACTGTTTGCTTGTCAAACACATTTCAAAGCTGTCATTTGCTTTTTATTTCTGGCAGAAATTTGAAAATTAAGTGTTTGCGCTAAAATTTAATTGTTGCAGAGAATACTTCGAAATGCAATAAAATATCTTCCATCTTTGTATCTGATTTCGTTATTGAGATTCCAAAAACTTTCAGTGTCACCCACGTAGGTATGTACTCTCGATTCGAACAGAGTTTAGTGAAATGCTATGTATAGCTGTACGACCTGTGCGAACAAACATGGTAAAATGTAAACAAGCAAATGTAACACTATCTGAGAAAATATTGTCGGTTTGTTTTTAACTAACATTTAAAAAAAGTAACATAAACTGTTATTGATGTGAAACATCTAATGCGGCGGGTGAGACCGGCTGTTGCCGTGGCGACGCGTCGCCACGGCAAGCGTCGCCACGTAATACCGTCAAAGGCAACATCGAATATAATTACAGAAGTCAGTAATTAAGAGAATTAAGTTGTTTCCATTTAATTTTTGTATTAAATTAATATAAATGTATATTAAATAAACAATCATCTTTTTCTTTAAAAAAATCTGAGTATTATATTTTTAATTGTGCTATATTTATTTCCTTCCATAAGCTATCCTTTTATGATCATTATTTCTACAAAATAATTTTGATGTTTCACATCTGCCAGACGTCGCGCGACGGCTGCCTACTATATGCCTACTATGCCTAAGATTAGCATGAGCTGCCTACTTTTGGAGATTTCGGAGTGGATTTGGAGAATGGGTTGGGAAAATGTGCAGAAATATCCTAGGAAGGGATGCGAATAAAATATACTCTTCGGTCTCTTCACTCAGATAACATGACAATTCGTGATGCGGGTACTTGTGTATGAAGATTAAGTTAATTTACTGTTACGATTTTATTATGCTTTCGTTGTCAGCGGAGACTGTTCTACATTGCTTGTTAATTTACTGCCATGATTGTACAAGATTGTTGTAAGGGCAATGTAAAATTCCAATGTAATAATATCTGGTACAAAACGCGTAGGTGTGTTACGTTTAACGAACAGGTATAAAATAATTGGTCATGTGAAAGATTAGTCATTTTGAAACGGACATAAATTTCATTTATGACTTCGTTATATTAAAATATATTACTTCCTCTTTGTTATAATAACCACAATATACTCGTTCGTAACATTTAGAGAACAATGAAATGAATGAACCGTGTTTTAATTATCTATTTCCGTTTACGCGCTGTAAATGAGTTCACATTAATTAACTCCCACAGCAATCACTTTTCACAAATAGATAGGAGGTATTTTTAATCTAAATAAATTACCTAACTATTCTAGATCCCAGACTCTAAAATATCTTTCATACGGTGAATCGACTTTCGTTTTACTTAATAGCTTAAAACCATTAATATCTAGGCTTGGTTTTATTATAGAAAAAAGTGGCAGATGAGCAGACAGTCATCCTGATGGTAAACGCCTACTCACTGTAGTGCCTACGCTTCATTACTGTCGCTCTCGAATGCATCCCAGTGGCATAACTACTATGCTGGAATAGCTACATGAATGGTAATAAACACAAATTTTGTGGGCGTGCCAATAGTTTGTACGCACAATTTCGTAGTTTTGTCTATGGATCAGAATTAAGAAAAGGTATTGTATATTGGAAGGGATGGGGTATTTTTATTCGAGATGTTTTTTACGGAGTAGATGACTGTGACAGACTACCATAGTAGAGTAGGAATGTGCTGGATACCGGATATCCGACAAATGCGTTGGTTGGATATTCGGCACACGACCCTATTGATCAAAATTTGAACGGTTTGCTAATGTATAGATACTAATGTATTTATTAGTAGTATAAACCCTATTTTACAAATATAGAGGATTATAGTTAAAAATAATTATCTTTTACTTTTACACGGTCTACAGTCAGACAGCGGCCTTAATTTTTCAAATTTATATAATCGTAACCCATATCTTGTCTATAAATGCCTCGTAGTACTCATCAGCATCACAATTTGCCTTCAACTTGACTATAAGTACTATTTTTTTTAACTGATTGTCAATAGAATTTTTTTTTTATGTTAAGTACACCTTTGTTTATTTAACTATTCGGTTTCAGTAAAATACAATTCCTGTAGAACGTGTAGTCGGATAGCGAAAACGTGATTAGATTCTTTCATTAGGATATCAAATAGTTATCAGATATTCGCTATATTTTTATTGTTTAGTGTACACCTGATGGATCATAAATATCTGCCACATATCTACCCCGTTTTAAACGACAAAGAGATGTCGGTTTTTAATAATATTATACTTTTAAAAACGTTATTGCGTTATCTTCATCAGCATGTCTATCCACTGTTGGATATAGATCTTTATCAATTTTCGCTACTACATGTGATCTTCGGTTCTTTCTCGAGCTTTCGACGAGCTTTTTTCAAGTCGAAGGGAGTGTGACATATTATAATATACTTAGGTAATGTTTACATGCATGAAATTGTAATGCGTGAGCACGGCGACGACGGAGCGCGATATGTCGGTGTCTGAGGGGCGCGTGCGCGCGAACGTCGAGTACACGCGCTTGTTGGATCCGGCCACGTCGCGGCAGTACTGTGGACAATCAAACCGTTTTGTTCATGCTGAACCACACAGGTCACAATACAATCCCCCCTTATGGTGCGCGGCTGTGCGATTCAAGCCAAAAGGCTGGACACAAGGAGGAGGAGAGGGGATAAAGCTACACAAGGAGAGTTTCTCGAACGCGTTCAAGATAGAAAATCGGTCAAGAATATGCTTGTCTAGTATAAACAACAGTTATCATCATATGATCACTGTTACCATCGAGTTTTTACCATCATGTGAACAGTTTCACGTAGTAATTGCGTAGATACAATACAATATTCTCGTCCGAACGTGTCGAAAAAACTATTCTTGTCAAAATGAGGCTTAAGTCGCTTGATATATTTAGATATCAGCTGATTTTAATTAACTGATGTAATTTAATTATCTAATCATAAAGATAGTAAAAGCACTTACATAGCTAACCATGGGCAGATTGAAGGCAGCCGCCATGCGACCTTCATGGATGCACGTTTCCTGCGGGCCGACGAACGCGGATACATTTGCCGCCCATAGAGCTGCTACCTGTGTGACATCGTTTAATATTTGATTTAAATTGTTTGGGATATTCTCTTTACGCTTCTGAGTTTCTGACTGCAAGTGTTAGCAATCCAAAGTTCTTTACAATAACTCAATATGATTCGCTTATGAGAACTTTGTGGTCGTTAACTTATGTTGAAAAGACAAAAGGGCGCTTTTGTGGCACTAAACTCACTTGAAGGATCGTAAAACAATTTTATGGCTGTCTAGTTTACGAGTACGACAAAGTGCTGTAGAGATTTACTAACAAAGCATTTAGTCAGATGTATCTACAATACCTATAAAATAGAGAGAATATTTTAATACTCTTCTTAAACCCTTTGTCTGCTGACCGCTCTTAACTGTATCGTAAAGTTAAAGATTGAAATCCATTTCACGATAGTGGTAAAAACTCAACAACGCTGTTTTGTGAATTTCATATCCAACTGTCAGTGAAAAATTGTAAGAGAAGATGTATATTTCTTTCATAAGTATATAAAGCATATCTACAAGTTATACAAACGATGTCCATTACTTACTGACGCTTCTAAAGTAATATTTTGCAAATAGAAGTAA
Source organism: Sesia bembeciformis (assembly GCA_943735995.1). Classification (NCBI taxonomy): domain Eukaryota; kingdom Metazoa; phylum Arthropoda; class Insecta; order Lepidoptera; family Sesiidae; genus Sesia; species Sesia bembeciformis. Next base: position 11,205,053 of record OX031028.1, read on the forward strand.
GAACGTTGCTACTTCAAAGTACTGTACTGAACATCGGAGTGCCATTAAATAAGTGCAATTTGTTTTCTGTCAGTTACCCTTTGCCGGCACAATAAATAGCTATCAGCATTAGAGGGTCGGAGTTCCTGGCACTCGGCGACTCGGCAAAGCAAAGGAAATGAATAAACATTATTATGCGAGAAGTTTGTAACAAACGAAACGGAAAATTTATCGCTGAAAGCATCTCCGCTGTAACTTGTACATCAAGTTAAGTGAAGTTGTGGATGTAAGTATATTTTTATTTGCTAACACCGCAGTTAAGAGAATTGAATCGCAGAAAACTGAAATATGTAGATACAGTTTTATTTTAATAAATGTTCCTCTGCTTAGTTTTTATTCCTAGTAGATTTTTATCCTAGCCGGTTGCATTAATGAAATACTTTAAGGCCCATACGTTTCGACGTATATAAAAATAAGAAAATTAGGAAGATATATGCGGCCAATCATGAATCTGAGTGTGCATCGATTTACTAACACGGTTATTGTACTCGTATATAATGCCGTGTCTGTACTAGACAGTTGAGTGATGCGTTCGCTTTTTATGCACCCTCGGTGTTCTCTCGCCGCCTTACTCGACAGTTTTACGAGGAAGCCTCAAAGAGAACATCCATTTACTGGATAAATCCGCTTAATAAGTAAAACGTAGCTCCTGATAAAGTATTTTGCAAGAAGGCTTTACGGCTTTAAGAAGTTGTATAGGTAAAAGAAGATACAACAAGGTTCGTTTGTTACAAAAACAAATCAGGAATAACTTCTTTTAAACAATCTTTCTTATAAATTAAGCTAGAATAAGGCCCATAACATAAGTTATACTATACAATATATTTCATATAACGTCATGATACGCAAAAGCGGTTCCGTATTTCACCACCGTAGTCACCATGAGCTTCTTTTGACTCAGTTTATGTTTGGGACATTGTTTGGTTACGTCTCCTGGGTTCAACCATTGTGATGAACGTTTACGGTTATCATACAGGCTCCACTTCTCATCACAGGTGACAATACGATTATGAATCCCTTTATTTTCGTGCTACTACGCGTGTTTGCAGCTGACTTTCAATACGCTCATACGGTACACACTTTCCGAGCTTTTTCACTTTCCAGATTTGACGTAAATGAATTAATATCGTTTTGTCACTTATGCCGAAGGCTGCTGCTAACTCAGACATGGTTTGAGATGCATCCGGTTCCATTCTTGCTTTAAATTCGTCATTATCGACTTTGGTCTCCGGTCATCCACGGGGCTTGTTCTTGAGATCGAAATTTCCAGAAGGGAAACCAAAAACGCACCGTGCATTCGTTTGCGGTGTTTAGTCCGTAGGTACACATCGTTGAAATATCAACGTGCCATCTGTGCTGCGTTACTGCCACGACGGAACTGATATTCCAAAATAATGCAAACTCTTCCATGGTCACGACACAACATATCTAAGCAAAAAGTCGTTTGACGGAAAAACAAATGAATATCTGATTTTGAAAAAGAATGTCATGGCTATAAATTGAAATTAATTTGAATTTGTAATTCCAAGCCAAACGCAAGATTACTAAGTTCAATCTGGCCATTATGAACAAACGGCAATTTCATAAGTAAGGCACAAATATATTTGTAGTTACTCTTATTAAATTGACGTATTTTTGTCCTAAAATATTTTGTTACCAGACATGCTAACATTCCAAACGTACTCATACCATTTCCAAGATATCCAACGAAGCTTTGTGTTACGTGTAAAAAATATCTATGAAAGACGAACATACATATATTGCCAAAATAATAGTAAAGACTATGTCATAAGATATGTATTTATGTTTATGCCAGCGCTTAATCTTGGCTGTACTCAATATCAGTCAAGGAATAATGACGAGGAATAGCTTTTCCCGGTAAAATTATGAGAAAAACACGCAATATATGGCGTTCTCATACATAAAATAAGATAACAAAACTTTTACTGCTAAATTCCGCGATTTTTATATCGAAGATACTTTTTGTAGGTAATGTCAACGACGTTATAGTAATCAACAATTTTGTAAAGCACATATTATTATTATACATAGGTATATACAGTAGTCGAGTTATATAAATACCCACGTCGTTGAACGGAGCGTAACATGATTTTTGACGCCATATTTGTAAATATTATGAGCAAATTACCCGGGTTATTTACTTTATTATTTACTTCATTTATTCACTTTTAGATAGGTGCACCTGCCATTGCATTCTGAAGAATGATTATGTTGTTTGTTGTACAATGTGTGAACGTTTGCTATATTCAACGTATTGGTGGATGATATTGCATTTGAATTGCATATTCATATGTAAGTTTACTTATCTCTAATATAGGTAATAAAGAGGTAAAATTGTGTATTTGTAGATATGTTGGGGGTAATCTCTGGAACTACTGAACCGATTTCAAAAATTCTTTCACAAATAGGAAGCTACATTATTCGTGTCTAATATAAGCTACATTTTATTTTGAAATTTTGAGAAAAAAAATTGAATTAAAAAACCTTATAAACCGAAGCGAAGCGAGGGCGGGTCGCTAGTACCCTATAATATGCTAAATTGATTATTTGATGTATGCAATCAAGAGATACTTTTGTTTTTATTTTTGAAACATTTAATATTATTCAATTAATTTCTAATGGAGATGTGAAATTTTCGAGAATTTACGCACATTAACAGAAATAATAGTATCGTAATTTATTGTACGTGAGCCAGCAGCATGGCGGTTGATAGCAGCTACGCAAAGTGAATTATACTAATAAGAGACTTCAGTGAGTACCGAACGCGGTCTGCCTTCTGATGGCCGCTTACTAGGTCATTGCGATTCTCAGGAATAACGCACCGCTGAATTATTTCTGGAGTGCACTGGAAGCGCGTGAAACTTCTGAGAGAGTTCCAACTATCATCGTTATCGCTTCTACAATGCTGGTTCATTAAAATGAAGTGAAAGAAATAGAAAAGTTATCTTAAATTGTTCTCAAACTGGATCTGCGTTTGTTACACTACTGAGACACTACTGAGACACTACTGAGACACTACTGAGACACTACTGATCCTTGCACTGCAGGGAAATGTTTTATTCTTTTGTTAGAAAGTGACAATGACTTAAACTTTGCTATACCTGCTTTGTTTCTTGATTGTGTTCCTCTCTTTTTAACAGAAATATCTATTTGAACTGTAGTACACAATACTGATTGACATTAATTATTCGTCTTAATATTTGAAAAATTGCATTTCACATTTTTTACAAACCCTTTCGAATTCAACGAATAGTTTTAATTGTTTTCCATCTATCTATTACATACGAAAATGTCGCTGAAATATTGTTATGAATTTTCTGGAGTCCTTAAAGACTTGGATCTTTAAAAAGCCACTTTCCCGGACGCCACTAGGACAAATCCGAGGAAATCCGGACGGATAGTATCCTCAACACTACTTATCCTTTTGTGACTGAAACGAAAATAAACAACAAGATTTTAACGTTATGTTAGAAAGCAATAAAGCATTTTTGCGGGTCCAATCTGTGTGCGAAACCTGTGAAAGAATAATGGGCGCAGGATGTGCGCTTCAAGTCACAAGTGATTTTGCACTCGATTGGAAAAATTACCCTCTAAATTGGAGTGATTTTGGAGATTTTATCTATCGCAGTTTTCTGTTTATGGATTAATTGTTGGCGTTTTATATGTTTACAATTATGTAGGCATAGGCGTAATATCGGAAGTTATAAAATAAATTAACATGTTTTTACTAAGTGGTTTGAAATCAATTGCTAGATAGATAAATAATCATGGAGATACTTCTCCATGATTTATAATGTTATATTGTACAGATTTAATAGATATTTTTTTCTATTATTCATATGTGGTGAGTTCGGTTAAAACTTTACAATACTTACTTGTTTAATAGAAACTTCTTCTTGACCATAAGTTTCCGCGATAACGAAGTCGAGTGAATGTCCCATAGGTACCAGTAATTGTTCATTCACTTCATCAACTGCCATTGAAATAGCACCTAAAGAAAATAAATAACACTGTTATTTATTTACTAAAATTACAAAATTTATTAAAGTGCAATGGGGCAAGTGATGCCAAGCGTTAATTACATTGAGTCAGATCGATTTGGCAGTTGGAATAAACATATTAAACACACACACACACACACAGTTATTTCAGTCAAATTGTAAACATGATTAATGTACAGTATTTACAAATACCGTACATTAATCCTATTTACTAAATTTTAGATTCAGGCCTAGATTAGATTAGATAGATTAAATATTAGCATTTAACGCGCCACTGCAGGGCATAGACCTCCCTAAGTAAATTACTGGGGACATAATCCACCATGCGGGTCCAGTGCGGATTGGTGGATAACTTATGTTTGACTGGTTAATCCTGAGGATTGACAAGGCCTCTTAATCAAAGCTCACAGAATTTTTGTATTCCGACCTTTGACTGATACATTTTTAGTCAATCCTAGTAGAGACTAAACCAGCCAGACAAAGGTAGAAACTCAAACAAATGAATTCGTCGTTTGACTAGTCAATCTTGTGCATGTAGTTGATTAGTTAATAAAACAATAAGTTCTGATTAATTATGGGACTCGATTTAAAGGGGCGGCAATATATTACAGTTTAGGTCTATGTGAAAAAAGATTGGGTGTAATATGAGCAGTAAAAACATGGAAACGAGGAGTACAATATTTTTAAATGAGTAGCTCAATAAATATTTGAATTGGAAATCAGATATATGGGCAGTAACGCTTGAGAAATTATTAAATATAAATCGGTCTGCTAGAAATATTGGGAATAATTAAATAATCAATAAATCTTAACAATCTGAATAATCAAGCTTAAATAATTATTTCCCATTAATTATTTGCATTTATTCAATGAAAATAACACTTAAGTCCCTTTTACTAAACAATCGATTATTTCTATTAGAAAGATCGATTTTTAAAAATCGAATATATCTGAACCAGAAAATTGTCTAAAAATTGATTATTTCATCCTTTGGTCACATCACTACATTGCATGTACTAGTCAAAGCCGAAATGGATTATTATGGTTTCGGGATTTGACTGCTCAGTTTAGTCATTCTTAGGATGAATCAAAACTACACCTGTCAAACGTCGAAATTGAAATCTACTTATTTCGGGATTTGGCCAAAGTTATAAGTCAATCCTAAAACTGACTAGTCCTTCCGTGAAGGGACTGCACAACGAGGTTCGACCATAACATATACACATTTTTTCGTTGAACAGGTTTCCTCACAATGTTTTCCCTCACCGCCGAGTTAGTGACAATTTTTTACTTAAGTAGAAATTCAGAGGTACGGGTCGAGGATTTGAACTCACGATCACACAAATGTGAGTCGGGTATAGATACCCCTAGGCTATTACCGCTCTTAATTCAGCCCTAATAATACAATATCACGCCTAATATAAATACATGTTTATTATTAGTTTCATCTAAATAGATTTCGCAGGTAGGTGGTATTTTTAAGCTTTCAAGTAGTGTTTACACTGGAGATAGGAGCAGTGAGTCAGTGACTCGCTAGGTAATACGAGTACTTAAGTACTTATAGGAAGGTCGAGCATATTAACACGTAACTTTCGTCACTCGCTGCGAAGTTGGCGCTAATGGAAAACTTATAGACATGCCAAAGCTTTCAGTGTGTTATTCCGAAAGCTCGAACGTGTAATAAACATGTGTTTAGCGTTTAGATGTAGAACTACATATTACTAGTCACTGTCGCCGCGATTTGGAGCGATTCGTTCGCATAGATTTTGGAGTATCTATGTATGATTAGTTTATATACTAACATATCGACAACTCTCATTAAGAGTAGGGTTACTCTCACTAAAACAGCTGTAAAAGTTGTAAAAGTAAAAAGCTGTCACTAAAACAGAAACGACTGAGGAAAAAAGTCACAAAAGAAAAAAACAATGGTTAAGGAGTACGTAACAAGATATCAAAGTTTGCCTGAGTCGCATCCTCCAATTACTGAAACAGAAACTGAGGCAGTTCGTCGCGTAATGAACCCCAATAAGGCATCAAGATTGGATGGCGTTACCGCAGACATTTGTGTTGCAGCCTATCGAACAAATAAAGAAATATTCGTGTCTTTTGAATCGATGCCTTTTCTTTTGTTATTTTCCTATAACTTGGAAGACAGCAGTTACTCCCGTGATCCCCAAGATGGGACGCGAAGATTATACAACCCCAAAAACCTATCGACCAATACGACTTCTGCCAGTACTAGGCAAGATACTTGGAAATGTCTTTGTCAACAGACTCACGTGTTAATTGGAGCGCGAAAGCAGACTTAGTCCATAGCAGTACGGTTTTACCCCACAATATAGCACAGGAGACGTCTTGTACAATGCTATTATACTGCCAGAAAAGTGCTTGCAGACAAGAAAATTGTAGCTGTGGTATCTCTGGACATAGAAGGGCCATTTGATAATGGGTGGTGGCCAGCCATTCTTAACCAGTTGCAGTATAAAGGGATAGAACCCTCAGTTGCCAAATTAATATGTAGTTATTTAAGTGATCGTATAGGAAAGCTACAGTATGCCGTATCAGAGGCAACCAAAGTCACCAACAAGGGTTGCAAACAAGGTTCCACTTGTGGGTCCATACTGTGGAATAACCTGTTAGATCCACTGTTAGAGGAGGTGATGGAGAATACGAAAGTTCACATACAAGCTTTATTATAAGAACATTATACCTAGCTGTAGTTGAACCCATTGTGCTACGCGCTGCAAGTATTTGGGGAACCATTGGGATTCTCCCACTGGATCTTAGAGCCATAGACCAGAAGAAGCTGTACGATATAAAGAGGGGTGCACCATTTGTTCAGCTGTCAGGGCGATGCCTAGAACAGAGAATCAGTCCATTTGATCTTATTCATCTAGCGCGAAGGCAGACACAATGGGGATTCAATCGGTTAAATCACAAACGGTTAAATCAGTAGTAAACTAGATATAGTTCTGTTGTGCTGGAAGGAGGGCAGGGAAGTTCTATGCCGCAACATCAAGTTGGAATGCTACTGCTCAGTCTTTCAAGCGGAGTTACCGGCTGTTAAAACTGTTCTTGACTTAACTATTAAACAATCTACTTATACAATTAGTCAGGTGAACCTAATCAGTGATTTCAGGTCAGCATTGGAGGATATTTGCGATTTGTCATCCACAAATACACTCGTCCATGAAATCCAGAATAGAATGCCAGAAATCGAGCAAATTGGTCTTAGTTTGAAATTATTTTGGATCAAAGCACATGCTATTGCTGGCAATGAAAAAGCTGATCAGTTAGCGAAGGAAGCTGCGACGTAAGACATTAAATATTTTATCTGGATTGCATGTTCAGACATGACAGCCCGAGTTAAAATTCAAAAATTGTTGCTTTGGTCTCTATATCCATATCGTATACATCCTTCGTATTCTACATCCTTCACTTCTTTCAAAAAATGTTGAAAGGTTTCGTGGTGACTTTATTATATTTATATATTATAGAAGAAGATTAAGAATCTTCTACATTTAATGGCCATTAAGTTTAACTAGCTTTACTTTATAGGTGCATAAAAACTACTTAAGTTTTAATGAAATTTGTATACCTACACTTTAAAAGCTTTCTAGTAGAGCCATATATTTTTGCCTTATTACTAAGGCTATTCGGATAGTAATATCGTATGCTATGAAATTATGGACGAAATAGGAGAGAATAAAATGGGATGGGATTTGATGCGACGAGTAATTGACCTCCTGGCAACTGAAGAAACACGCTGATATCCTTCACAACATTCTCAGGTGTTACAGGTATCCATTGGCGGCGTTAAAATAATTGCAAATTAATCGTTGATGTAACGGGCCCAAAAATGTATGTAACTATGTATGTACCTGATATTACGCGTCCAGGTCTTTGGTAGCTGTAGTCGCCAGGCCGACGCATCGAGCCCGTGAGGTATCCAAGAGTAAACTTCTCGCCGTGGGAACTGTTTACTGTCACTATACACCACCACCAGTGCCACTGGAACGATAAAAGACAGTCATTACTAGGAACAAGTATATCTAACCTTACCTATATCCTTACCAGTATACCCTTACCAAAAATTTTCACCAAAAGAGATTTTTACCAAGAAAGCCCTTTTGGTGTATTGTTGAACTATGCTTTTGAGTATAATTCTTCAAAGAACTGCAGAAGTGTTTTTTATAGTAGGAAGGCGGCAGACGAGCATACAGTCCACCTGATGGTGAGTGGATACTGTCGTCCGTGGATACCCGCGGTACATGCCAACATCAGTCCAGGACAAACACTGCACGACCCCAGATGCGCTGCTTACATTTTGAGATGTAGGAATTGATTTGGAGAAAGGGTTGGGAAAATGGGCAGGGATAGGAAGGATGAGTTCTGGTATAACTCACTGACTACCGATACACGTACGTACAATGGGGAATAGGATATAGAGGGAAATGCAGTACATGTCAAGGTAATCTTCTGCGAGAGAGGGGTAACGTGGCCAGTTGAGTGCGCCCAGCGCTTGTTGGACTGCAGCGTACGGGTGTACCGGTCTCCCTCCAAGCTTTTGATTTTCGTTAGCTATACTAAATTCTTGTGAAAAGTTTCTGATTACATTAGTGCATTTCAGTAGATTACTGTGTATTTTGAAAATTTCTTAAGTATTTACGTAAGTAGGTATTACCTCGAGTAAAAACCCCCATTTTAAGAGTAATTTAGTGCTTTTCGCGTCAACGTTTCAACAAAGACCTAAAAGTTTTCTCGGCATTTTCTCTGGTAACTAAGTAAGTATTATATATAGTTTTACGAAAAAGACGTCGACGAAATTGTTAGGGAGATGAGCGGTAATTGTAATAAGATAAGTAGGAATACCGTACATATTTATATGTATTTTTCAGGTATGTAAATAAAAGAGGAGACGCCTTTGCTCAACAGTGGGACACAAATATAGGCTAATAAAAAAACAACCATCGTGAATTACTTTTTTAGTAAAAATATTACAAAGGTTATTGCAATTATTTCTTGGTGCAATAAATCTATTTATTTACGGTACTGTATATTGGAAAATAAGTACCTACGTTCTACAAAGCATTTTTAATTGTAGCTCCAATTAAAAATGCTAGCATTAGCTACGGTCGGTGCACACGTGCGACCAACATTTTTCCGATATTGTCTGCTCATAAAATGCCCTGAAGTGTGGATGAGAATGGCATTTATACACACGCTTTCGGGCCTCTCATGGGTTATGCCCTATTTTATGGCGTGAATTACGACGTAAAACACTCAATCTTTTGTCGAATTTATTATGTCGAATAATAGCAAAGTTATGAAAGTCCACTTTGAAAAAAATAGAAGTATAGAGACATACTTCGTAGTTTCAGACACGTTTTTGATTTATACACGAGGTTTTAAGCTACCAAAGCGATTTGGGATTGGAATAGGCTCGCAAAACATTCCGATGTGTTTCTTAGAAATCCCCTAAATGCCTATAGTACCTTTATTTTCTAACTCCTTCGAAATAGTTCCTTTTTTTCCGAAAACATTTTCAGTTAGAAAATAAATAAAGTAATAAAAGCAACTGAATTCAACTTAAGCAGGTAGCTATACGAATTTATCAATGAAAGTCAATAGCTACCTGAAGTTGCAAATCGAGCGCTGGATAAACTGAACAATATGAAACTTTTATTTTCTTTATAATTTTCTATCCCAGAATTAGGTATGTACCTAGACATTTTCAGATTTTTCATTAATTGGTTTTGAAACTTATTCATAGACCCGGGGCAATCAGGAACAAAATACCACACAACATAAACTAACATCATTTATTATATGAAAAATGGATGTTGGTATATTTGAGATTAATAGACTTCGACACCGTTTGACCGATCACCATAAAAGTTGGCATATATATTTATTTTTTCATAGAGAAGGTTTCTATGCTATCCACTTTGTTGTAACTTGCCACTAGATGGCGCTGCAGCACATCAACTTCTATACCGGTCAACCGATCGCCATGAAAATTAGTTTATATATGTATTTGAGCACGGAGAATATATTCGAGCTATCGACTTTGTTGTAATTTGCCACTAGATGCCGCTGCAGCACATCAACTTCTATACCGGTCAACCGATCGCAAAAACCATATCGACGGCAAAACAAAATAATTTGTGATTTTATATACAGAGGTAAATAAATATACACAGGCGGAACAACGTCTGTCGAGTTTTGCTAGTTTTATATTTATATTGGGTCAAGACCGCGTGCGATCACATCTATGTGAGCGCAAGCTTTATGTATTAAATGAATGAATGATTTCGATTACTTATCTAGATTCTATTCATTAAAAACCTGATTGATGGTTATAGTTACTATAATCGAGACAGATTTACTTCGTCAACCACGAAACAGAAAAATGTATGTCAAAATTGCGTCATTATCCTCGTCCGATTTCGAATTCGGTTTTTACGCCTCTTCGCCATTCTTTTTCTGAAGCAGAAGTTTGCCATTGCGCAATGATACTCGAACAAAACGTAATGGCGAGCACCAAAACTTGTCCGGCGGCGGCGACAGGTACACGAGTTGGATCTGGTAACCGTTTAATTTGCTTCACATTGTGAAAGTTGCCATCTCGTATCTATCTGTTAATTGCGTTGAGTATAAGTTACATTTATCAAATACGTAAGTTTTTACTTACGTTACAAAGATACTGCTTACGTTATACTTATGATAAATGTTTCTTAGTCAAAGATATTAAGGCGTGATACTTTACAATAATGTCCTAAAGTATTGGCCAACTGAGCGTTCGCATGATTATATTTTTTTGTGTTTGTAAAGCAGTTATTGCAGTGATTTTAAAGTTCATATTTGTTAGTTTAACTGAATGAATAGGTTTGTTCTACAGCGTTACATTTATGCTTGGCGCTACCTCGTTGACAATGAGCTATAAAAGAGTTTGTATTTGTGCGAAACCTAGAATGGCCGCTACGGTGTTTAGGGCCTTTCTCACCATATTCTGATAAGGTATTAATTCTTTCGTGTTATTTCACAGATAAACTAACTGTTACCAATCTGATAGATGAATTATCTGCCAATTAAATCTAGCTGATACTCACTTTCTGATAAAATGTAACTGACTTTCTGATACCTTCTGATAAAGTATCAGGAGGTGGTGAGAAAGGTCTAGTCTATCGCATTGTACTATACTAACAAAGAATCTTAATAGAATACCCGAAGGAGCATCGCACCAATCTGAAAGATATGCATATTGTATAAATTAAGATCCACTATCATTACGAATTAAATCTATAAATAAAAAGGTAATCTATAAATTAAATCTACAAACAGACATACATACAGAAAGACGTGGCTTTTTCAATATGTTATATGCATGCAATATACAAGCACGCTGGTGCACGCTGGTGCAATTATCATGTTAGTATTTTGTTATTATTTTTATTTTGTGGAAGTGAATTATGTCGCAGTTGTCGGCGCGCATTCATCTGACACTAGACGGGAGGCGTATTTTGTGTACAATGTTGTTAAAAATAGCACCCGTGGGAGATATTTATGTAACTATGACCGGGTTAAATCACCGGGCTTAATAAATAGGGTCCGTATTGTCTACAGAGCACCTCACCGAAACAATAGCAAGTACAGTTAGACAGTTCTCTGATTGTTTTATTGATATCTATACAGACAAACGAATAAAATCGTAACAAAGTCGTGTTTGTGGATTTGCAATAACATTTTTGAAAAAGTCGTTACAGCGATTTCGAGTGTCATCACGAGTGATTAAGTACGAGTGTTTCAGAGTCCAAAAGTACATTTTTTGGAATTTTTGACTGTCTGTTTGCTCATCACTCTAAAACCACTGGTGGATTTTAATGAAAGTTGACAAAGATATAGCTCATGTGCCTGATTAACATTTAGGGTACTTTTTATCCAGGTGCTTTTTAGAGTTCCCACGGGAATCACCAAAGGTGCACGCGAAGCCGCGGGCAGTGCTAGTGAAACATAAAGCCTTTATCATAAAACTTATACAGACTTTTAATACAGTGTTTAGTTTTGGTCTAGCAGGTTCCTGACCAAACAGATTCTTAAAATACTATTTTAAAGTGTGTCTCTCTTTTGTGATATAGAGGTAGGGGCTATAACGCGATTGGAATCTATTATATACAGAAGGTATTTCCAAAACCTGAAACCGTGGATTCTGCTCATGATTCTGAGTTCATTGATAAAAATGATAATTGCGTTGCATGATAAATTGAGTTCATTGATAATTGCATGTTTATTGATTAAACTGCATATTTTTTAAATAACTATTTGGGCATCATATTTGGCAAATTTGTAGAAAAAGTAAGTAAAAACTCAAAAGATTGAAGTTTTGCAAACAAAGGTTTGTAAAATTTTCACGTCAATGAATGAATGAGTCATGAATGGAGTCCATACTTTCAAATTTCAGGAATATTCCCGACACAGCCTATACATATATATATGAGAAAAACATTGGAACCTTAATTTACATAGTATATAAATCTATACTTATCTCACATAATATCATTGTGTTCAAACTACGAAAACATTCCTAGCATTAGGAAAGATAAGCCGAAACTAATGACGGAGAAAACATTATTAGGACAAGCTAATAAATAATCAAGAAAAATCTGCTAAGTGCGCCTTAGGTACCGCCATGATAGGGTTCCGTAACCGTTTCAGTATAACATTCGTTTTAAACTTTATGTTATACAAGATTATGTTATACATGATAAGATGTATCAGTATCTTAACAAAATGTATCTTAACATTTTTTCATTCTATGATGACGGATTTTTAAAAATTTTCAAAGAATACTTTTGTTTTAATATCCGTTATAGTTTCTCATTGAAAGGAAGGACTAAAAACTATATTCCTGTTATTTTTACAGAATTATTATAACGGTATTTAAGAAATAAACGGAGGAGGTGGCATGTTAGAGATTGTCTTATAAAGTTTTAGCCTATAGACATATCTATAGTTATAAATACTAGTATAATCTATGGTTGGTGAAGAGTATGGCATGGCGGATCGATGTAAAAGTAATATCTACTTAATAAAAATCTAACAGTGACTGACTGACAGACAACGCACAGCCTAAACCGGTGGATCTAGAAGCATGAAATTTTGCACAGGAGTTTCTTATATAACGTAAGTGAGCACTAGGGAAGGATTTTTGAATATACATCCCTTAAGGGTGTAAAATAAGGGATGAAATTTGTATGGGAGAAAATGCGGATGGTACCTGAGATGTTGCCGATGAGAAATCTCATCGGGCACACGGCTAGTTAGAAATAAAAAAAGTAAGGTGTTATATGTACTTAAATTCGTTTATTTAAATCATTCGACCACTATATAGGTATAAACAAGAACACCTGATAGTGACTTTGAATGCGATTATCTCTTGACTGAAGACTTAAAGTAAAATAGTATTAATACAGTTTTATTACATTTTATAAAAAGACCTATCGAACGACACCCGCTCGATGGGGAATAATATTTTTGTCAAAATAATAATTTCTCCAGTGCTGTATTTAGGTTATAGGTACAACTTTACAACAATTTTTTCTTCAACAGGTACTCGTATATGTGCTAAAACGATAGTTTATAAGGGCTGTGATATACAAACAGACGAATGGAGAGATGGACATGATGAAACAATAACTGTTTCCACTTGGCTACAGAACCTTAAAAAAGTTCCATAAAAGTTCCGAACCTTCAAAGGAATATTTGAAAACTTACTCGAATTACATGTATTTGTTTAAAGGTGTGAAATACATATAGATAATTAAAACTGGCCTCGAGCAATTTCAGCAAGTAGGTACCTACTCCTATTATTTATTTAATCTATTTTGAAACAGGTATAATAAGTAATATATAGCTTAGAGGGTAATGTATTTTACAAGTTATTTACAACAGCCTCCAGGCTTAACTACCTGGAATCGAGTCGAAGCAAACGAGGTGAATTCGCAATCAATTGCTTGTTGAAGATTTATGAGGTAAGATGCGTCGCGTCGCAATGGGGCATTGGACAACAGTCCATTTGAAAGTGATTGGAAATATTTACAATATTTTCTGCCTTTGTAATTGTAAATATCTATTATATAATAAATTCACAAAACAGTAACCGAATGATTTTGAAGGGTCTGCCGGTAATAAATTATGTGGCTTATTTTATCAATCACCGTTTGCTCCAATATTACAGAGAGTACAAAAAATATCTCTATCTAAGAGTACCTACCTAATAGTAGATACTTCTAACACTTTTTTACAGACACAAGACCAAAATCCGCAGAATGAGGCTTACGACGTAAAGCCTCATTTAATTAGATGTAGACGTCTAGACTTAAACAAGCTGGACATTTCTGACAATTCCTGGAATAAAAGGATAAGTAAGCAATTAAAACCGTTCTTGTCATAATGTGGTTAATTAAGATAGTTGAAGTTGACTTCGACGTAATTTTCTAATAAATTATTGAAGAGGTTGATAAGAGCAAAGAGTTAATGCGATAGTGCGGCGACGCAGGCACGGCATTGACATAGTTGCCACGTCACCACGTCAATGGCCCGCACAACACGCGCACGATAGGTTTTTTATTTATATAAGGATCAATGAATTAAAATCCTTAGAAACAACTTTCATCATTGAAACAGATGGTGAGTACGACAGAGTCTTAGAAGGCAACTTCCAAAAATAAAAGAGACGAATAAATTGTACAAAGAATTAGTTTAGGGGACTTGGGGGAACATTGACAAGGGCCGCTTTAGGTAACTTATTGGAAAAGTGTCCAATAACATTTCGGGAGCTTTAATATCAGAAAAAGGTTAAATGAAAAGAATAGGTATTCGAGGAAAGAGAAAAATAAGTTAACGTTTGTTTGTTTTTAGTGTTTTTTTATATATATTAACCAATACTAAGATTAAAGAAGGGACATTCTTAACGTCACATCAATCAAAGAACTTATCACACTTCAAAAATTAACACCAATGAAATGACTTTGGCGTCTATTTTACTACATGTAAACCAACCGAGTAAATATAAATATACATTACAAACACTAAAATGGAATCAGAATTATGCTATAAATAGTTAACTTAAAAACTTTAACTTTTTAAAGTTAGTAAAACTTTAAAATTATGGTTCAGTCAACAACAGAAATATCGTTGTTACGCCAAAAATACAATCTGAATTCTTACCGTGCTTCACAATTGCAACATTGTTTTTCACAAATAAAGAGTTCTTTATAATAATAATAAATAAGCCACTGACTATAGTTATTAATACATTTACATTTGTTATTTGACATCCGTAGCCTTGTCAGGCTGTCCGAAGACTTCGGAAAGAGCTCTGTATACCTTGTCAAATAATATACATATTATTTAATTTCAAAATCAAGTCTATAAAAATGTAAAGATGCCTTTTTCTAATTCATTTAAACTTCGACCTTAAGTGTAAATAAAATAAATAGTTTTTTGTTCTGATTTTAGATGTTTTCTTAATAAAATAGTTTTATTAAATGCCTTAAAAACGATGATCAATTTCATTCTTTTCGGTGCGTGTAGGTTCTTTTCTTTCATTATACGATGTATAATTAGTAGATATATTTGTAGGGACAATCATTTTAATGTTGTTAAAAAGTGGTTATATGGTTATCGTTTACTAAATAATACAATATACTTTATAATTTTTATTTACTAACGTTAAAAGAAAATCTGATTAAAAGAAAATATGTACTTTGAATGGCTATTAATTTGTGTTCAGTTTCTAAACCATGGGTAGAATTATGTTTGTACGAGTAGCATTCATTAATACTATGACATCGAAGGCTTCAATTCAATTTGATTTTACATTAGCCTTAGACTAAAAACTTTAACGTGTCTTTTTTCCAAGAAAATTTTTGTTGAACACGAACCCTTGTGAGAGCTTTGCATATTCTCTAATTGACCGCTATGTGTGCTAGATATTTGAACGTGCGAATGTTTGAACTTTAAAAGAGGCAATTTAAAATTCGTTGGTACTTTTGTTTCACAAGGGAAAACTTTCATTTGTATGCTCATTGTGGCTGGCCCGTACCGTACAATAACCATTATCGAGTCGAACCCGCATCATCGAACAATGTGTTCCTGGCGTGGCGGCGGCGCTCGCGCAGCCTTCTTGTCACATTGTCGCGCTCGATACATATTAATGTCACAGTCGATGTCATGTAACTTGGCTGAGTCGGTGTTGTTTTAAGCTTTGCATGATTCGTACATAATACCGTGTCACTATCAGTCACGTACGAGTATGTGATATTATGATACATTTCATTGTGCGAGACGATGATACCTACGCATTACTTTATCCGTGATTTTATATCATCGACATCAGAATACACCATGTTTTAAACATGGTGTATTTTATAGCATATAAATTTTATAAACATAGCATATAAACATCAAACCGATGTTTTATATGCTTTCAGATTCTCTATTAATTGTAAAACTTAAGCGTATTTATTTTGATAAGTTGTAATGTATTATAAATGTAGAAATATAATATATAAATACAATATTTAATATCTGCCTAGTAAAGTAGGAAAACATTATAACGTCAGTGGGTAAGTAAGAAACGAGTAGTTTGGAATCAAATATCAGACTGGCGGAAAATTGAAAAATCTCAAAATATTGGCATTACTTTACAGTTATCTATGTTATATTTATATATGTTATTTGTTTGTTGTATGTTGTAGCACAGATCAGATATACATAATAGTTACCTCGTGTGGTGTATGATTGTATAGTGTGGTTACTTTGATAACTTATTGGTAATTAATTATTCGTATATAAGGTAAGAGGACCTAACCGCGCGTAATAAATCTTGGCAAAGCAAAACATTAAACATTAGACGGTCTGACATAAGAATGAATACAAGAGAGGAGGTTTTCACCAACAGCGGGACGCAATTTCATGCTGAAATAAGAAAAAAATATACTCGGAGGTATAATAGTTACCTAAATAAATCAAAGACAAATAAAAGTATATAAATTGTAGCAGATATACTACACTAGGTAAGTATAGATATTTGTCCCATAGATCGTATCTATTCTTTTCATGGCTGTTACATGGAGACGTACCTACTGACGGCATTATTAGAATTGTTTGACAAAAACCAATAATTCGGTGTAATTCGATTACTAGGTAGTTTACAATTTAACCGAATAGGAAAATTTATAGAAAATGATTCTTTTATTATATTTGTCTTGTGCCTGATGCAATTAATAATTAAAAAAAAAAATTTCATACTATTGTAACTATGGAGTCTGGAAACAATATTATTTTATTTAATTAAATACATCGATCAACGAAAATACATTGCTTGATCTATCTTTGTAGGCATACCCCAGCTTCAGCGAGGCAAATTTTAATAACCGGACTTATTTTCGCAATTTTTAAACAATTTGTGAAACTTGAGCAGTCATGTGTTGAAATGCGAATTTCTAGTATGTAATTCATAATTAAGTTTAGAAAATTATACAGAAGTTGTAATACACTCAATATGCATTTATTAAGGTAACTCTGATTAACTTTAAAAATAAAGTAATGAAGTTAAAGTTATCCTTCTCTTAAAGTGACATTAATTAAAGTTATTGGTGTAATAAATACGAGTAATTTCCTTTGATTAAATATGGTTTGTAATATTATTTTCTTTTTAAATTATAGCTAGCTTTTAAATAAAGGATAATTTTAAGTATAAATATTTACTGTAATAATTACATTACATTATAACTCAAAATCAAATGTACATACCATTGTCCATGGTGAAATTCTCATGTTGTCCTAAATTTTTAAAATTTTCACTGTTTTTTAGTCACCTGCTAAATTCTAATCTATTTATTTATTATTGCAAAACATTACTCGTATATTTTTTTTACAAAAGTCATGAAATTATATTCCCGCCATTTCGTAAGTTTCCCGCGTTCCGGTACGAACCATTCGTACGCGGCTTACGTCGTCCGGTGTCACTTACAGACTGCCTGACTGACGACGGATCGCCGGCTAACATGACAGCTGGTTGAAGTTCGTCAGGAGTCTGAACTAGTTTGTAGTCTCATACATGTCTCAGATCCATTGATGACTCATGTTATCAATAACAACAATTATCGACAAAATTTTACTTAACCTAGCCAAGGCTAGACCAACAGGAATATTCTGGGTCTATTTTTCGATCGATTCCATTAAATATTAGACTGGAAAAGATTTATAGGTTCCAATTAATTTATTACACGAAAATAAAGAATATAATTTTACAACTATATTTAAAATTAAGATAAATAATGACAATAAAAATATGTTTACTGCACAAAAAACTCAAAGTGCTGACTGTATAGGTTTGAAATTAAAGGAGAAGCTGCGTCATTTAACTTGTTTCGGTAACAAATTATCCGTTAACCTACTTAAGTAGGTATTATCATAAAAGTTTCACTTGCACGTAAAGTAATGCCTTTACGACAATAATAATATTTTGATTATCGAATGGCATTATGTTTGAATGAATTACATAAGCGGTCTGGTCAAGGAAAACTCGTTTGTACTACTACCTATCTCATAAGAGTCATAAGACATGCGTCATTAAGTACATATCGTCGTAAGTTCTAACACAACGAAAGTCAAAATTAGCAACTTTATATGAGAGCGAGAAAACTGCATAATTTTACATAGATAGCATTATAAACATAGATACCAGTATAAACTAATTGACTTACGTGCTGTTTCCAGAGGTTAGGATTGTTTGATGGATACCGTGCTCTTACTTTATTCCGTTTTTATGAGTTTCTATTGGACGTTTCTCAGGTTATCATACTAATATTATAACGAGGAAAGATTTGTATTTTTGTATGTTTGTAACGAATAAACTCAAAAACTACTGGACCGATTTCAAAGATTCTTTCACCATTAGAATGCTACATTATCCCTGAGTAACATAGGCTATAATTTATAAAGATATTGTGTAAATTGGCCAAAATATAATGATAAGTGTCAAGTAAGTCGGAAAAAACTCTGCCATCTGCGAGCTATTTCGGCGTGCGCTGCAAAAACCGTAAGAGTTACACGAATATAATGTATGGTGGAAATGTTCCTGAAATTTAGAAAAAAAAATTGTAAATAAAAACTTATAAACCGAAGCGAAGCGAGGGCGGGTCGATAGTCTTACATAAATTTAGATCCATACTTTACAGGTAGTGTTATAAAAATGTAGTATAAAATAAGCAAAAACTTATCATTCGTTGAAACGTTAATAGGCACGTGTTTAGAGATTCTATCCACTCTATATTTTACCAACCTTTTCTCCAAATCCACTCTTAAATCCCCAAAGATAGAGAGCACATCTGGGGGCGTACCTTCGGTTGTCATTCTGGATTGATGTCAGCATGTATCACGGCAGTATACATACTGTTGCCCGACAATATGACCACCGGATGGAGTGTCTGTTCGTCTGTCACCTTCTTTGTATAAAAAAGCTGCAAAGGAGTTTGTATCTGTTCGGATGTTCCATTGATCAGTCAGTCACTTTAGAAAGTAGGAATTTATGAAATTAATGTATTTAAGCACATACATAATGTACATACAATACATTTTTAAGTCTATTTGAAAAAATATTTTTTTTTAAAAGTCCTTGCAGTGTAAAATGCGAATGATAACATCCAAAGGACAATGTTTAGAATTTTTGCTTAGATACTTTTTATCCAAATCTATTATACAGTTCCCACGGGAATCATCATCAAGGCCGCATCTACAATATCAGAACTCACATAAAAACCAATGGATGGATTTTTATGAAATTTAGTACAATGATAATTTAGTCCCGGGTTAACTTGCAGCAACTTTTTTTTTATCCCGAATGGTTATAAGTCCTCGCGGGAATGATTGTAGAATTGACATGGGGGATATGAAGAAAGGTGTTACTCTCACTCCATTTAATTATATTTACTATTCGATGGGATGATGCGGGGTTGGATTATGCATAAAATAGGGTGGGATGGAACAGAATGAGAAGGGATGTAATAAACTGGAAAGGGATGAGCGGGATGAGATTGGGTAAAATGAGATAATGTGGGACGGGACACGGGAATAAATTAACCACAAGTAGTCCAAAGTCAACGCAAACGAAGTCGCGGGCACAGCCAGTCTGAAGTAAAAATATATTTCTCACTAATTCTCGCCTTGGATTCCGATGATGTGGCAAAATTGCTCTAAGTTTTCAACTGGATATTGAAAGGTTTTAAAGCGATGGTCTCGAAATAAACTTAGACAATAGTCAATTATGTTTTGAAAGACGTAAAAACGATTATGTCTATCTCGGATAAAACATTCGACTGAAGCCGACGGACGCTTTCAGCGTGGCTGGGCAGCATTTGGAAAAATGCTCTTCTCATCGCCAGTCTATACAATTCTTTATTTATGTTTATAGATTTCAATCAGTGCGTTCTGCCAATTATGACGTGAATTCCGAAGTTTGGATAAATAGACAATAACATCAATCTTAGAATTAGTACGAGCCGTCTTTCATAGCACCTAATGCAGCCTGCATAGAGGCTACTTTCCAACAACACAGTCTAAGTCTAAGCCAAGAACGATCTAAGAAATTTCTATATAACAGCTATTAGCAGCTCTTACAGTGAGTGGGATCTGGTCTATATATTATTTAATAAATATAAATAATTCAGCGAGCTACGGAAAGAGTTACACATATATGAAACGAAGAGATTCTACGAAGAATCGGAGCCGTGGACATATCTCACAGAATTACAGTAAAATGTTCATTAATTAAAAGTAAAGTCAGAAACATGAGTTCTAGATAACACAAAAATAATAGCCACTACAATAATATATTCTCTTCGATTCATTTTTAATTTCCGAATATAATGTTACTTAGGCTTCCTTTTCTTATTAGGAGGGCAACATTGCTTTGCAAATCATGTGAACATTGGACTTACCAGCTAGGGTTACAGCTAGACCAATATTATGTACTCGACATGTGTATCATAAAGTTGTATCTTTAAAAATCTAATTTGATAATTAAAAAATGTCGGCATATTATCTACCGGTTGGCAGTGGGTAATATGAGAGTCGTCAACTTCCACCATACTTTCATTTAATTAAAAAATGTTTCAGTTAGAACGACATAAAATGTGAATACTTTTCATAATAATTCGTCTGTTATTTAAGACAACATTTCCACCCTTATCCGGCTTAAATTAAATTTTTTTACAACTCACGTTTATGAAATGTAAAAAAGCAATAGCATAGTCTAGTTGTTTGTCACATTATTAAGCGGTAATTGTAAATGTTGTACGTACCCGAGAAGTTGATTAATATCATTTGCATTTTTACCATGATGTGAAATTTAAATCTTATTAAATTTCTTCTTTATATTCAAGGTAGCTCTCATAGGGCAAAATGATGCTGTGCCCTGGGGCCACATAGCTTACCTTAATACCACAAGCTTAACCACTCACTTATAGACATTAGTTAAATAATGTCTTATGGGATCAAATTTTTTACATTATTCTCCTTGGCCACCTAGATATGGCCACTGTAGTTGTGGTCTGGGTTTGATAAATCATACCCTAATAATTTCATATCATACCTTACCTTCATTCTACATGTCTCTCCACTGTAGGATAGAGACCTCTCCTAAGATTCGCCGCCTCACACGGTTTTCGGTTCTTCAGGAGTCACTGGTTCTATCCAAATTTTTATAAGCGGTAGATAGGTGGTAGGTAGAATAAGCAAATAGACAGTGTCTAAAAACTTGAATAATAAAGAGATGGATAATTATTAATTCCGTTATTGAAATTGGAGTCAATGCATGGACTGTAATGAAAACCAAAAGACGTCAACTACTATTGTTTTTATCTAATATGAAAATTGGATTTTCGCTGGCTATTAAATTTCATTATCAGCACAGCTCATCCCAAAAAGTTAAGACAAAGGAGAGGAAGTTGCCATCATCATTAATCATGTCTTATCTCGATTACTCTAAGATGTTTAGAGCTCGGGAGCCATTAATATAAAAATTCATGTTTCCGATTTCAGCAATATTCGACCTTTACTTTTAAGATATTGCAAAATACGGCGAAATTTAATGTGATAACTTCGAATGGGCTCGTTTCAACTTTGTTTTTATTGCAACTGTTTCAATCGCATTTCCTTTCTTGTTTTTGGTTTCTAACCCACCTGTTCTACAAAATAAAATTGAAATTATTAATCCTTTTTTGATTAAAAATAAATATTTATCATGTCACAAAAGAGTATTTCTTTAGTTACTGTGCTTAACGTACTGTGCTTACTGTTCTTTAGTTAGGAATACACATTAACGTGCTTTCACAATAGAATATAAAATATGAGCTCATTGTTATGCAGGGCGGTGGGTGGTGCGGGAGCAGACTGTATTCAGTTCGGCTGTTTTTTTCCAGCCCACATCAAGCGCCAGCCGTCAACCCTGCCGGAACATTCCGACGGTCTACGGCAATATAATAAATAACTATCGTTACCCGTTTTTGCCTTATATTAACAACAATTACTACGTAATCATTTAGTGGTGGATTTTTATTTATAAACTAACTGTGCCCGCGACTTCGTACACGTCGAATTTTATTTTTAAGCTCTAAATTGGGATATCCTTTCTTTCCGTCAGCTGATTTCGATGAAATAAAGCCTATTCGAAGCCCCAAGCTAAGCTAATTAACCTGTGGAAAACCCATGAAAATCCGTTCCGTGGTTTTGGACATTAGCGTGTTCGAACAGACAAACAGACAAAAAAATTCTAAATTGTCTTTTTGTATTCTGATACTCTTCCTTCATCGGCCCCAATCAGTTTTTGGTAAATATATTTAATGTACAGACACGCTGATTCTACAGTTTTATTATATGTATAGATATATTATACTTACTTATTATGTAAAATATAACGTAATCATCGAGTTTGGTATTTAATTGTGAACATTTGTAAGCTTGTCTTCCATAAAGCTTTGCACACACATGCGAAGGCCGTGGTGCCTTCAATCAGTTATTTTTTTCAATCAGTTAACATCTTCAATCAGTGTTGCCTTCAGTCAATTATTATAATACACTGCTGCAGTCATGGGCATATATAAATCTATGGCTGAATCTATTGTATCTGTGGTAAAAACTGGGGTCATCAATACCAGAATCAATAGTCAGATGTCCGAAAATCGCCAATGAAAGGTAGAAGGATCTTTTCTGGTAGCAAAAATTGAATGCCACTGGTCAAAAATTAGAACAGATTTTTTGAATAACTGGTTTAGAAATTAAAAGGGGGAAGTAGACGCACTAAAAATATTTAAAAAAATTAGGTTAGTAACAAAAAAAATAAAAAATAACATAAACGTAGGAGTTACGAGATTATAACTACGAACTCTGTTATAATTTTGCTAATGACACTGAGAAAATCTGTATTATAATAATAAGCGGGAAATGAGCGGCGACGGTCTATTATAATTTTATTAATGACACAGAAAATCTGTATAATAATAATAAGCGGGAAATGAGCGGCGATGGTGATGGGAAGTGGTGGGCAGTGGTGGGCCAATGCGTTACCGTAATGTGCCCATGATAGTTTTTTTTTTAATTATAACATTTTATAACGGAATATCAGGGCGACTGCGAGTGCACGCTGCGTTGTATAGTGTGCGAGACGCTCAATGAAAACTTTGAATATTATTTCCTGTTCCTAGAACGTAAAAGTCGTTTGCAGATAATATAGAAAAACTGGATGCAGAAAACATGATGCCATTGAATTATCTAATATTAACATACGGTCTAATACATGATGCCATCAAATTATTAAATATTAACATATGGTCTAATACATGATGCCATTAAATTATTAAATATTAACATACGGTCTAGTACATGATGCCATCAAATTATTAAATATTAACATACGGTCTAATAACTAGGTACTTGACTGTACTTGATTTAATACTTATATATTTAGTTATAGAATAGACTGCTTTTACTTAAGACAGGCTTAAGAAAATGGATTTTTGTATTGCGGAGTACTAGTAGAATCTCATACGTAAGTACGGCATATAATAAAAGTAGATACCTATTTAGATTCAAAAGATATTAGCGAGTAGTTTTCACAGTAAAGCAAGGAAGTGAAAGAGGACGGCGCCCATCAGAAAGTAGAGTAGTCGGAAAGGGAAGAGGAAGTTTTTAAGCCATTCGATTAAAAGCGTCTGCTCATCCGAGGTGAGCTTTCACGTTAGACGGCATCTTGATTTATGATATTAAGGAATTAAATTTCCAGGAAAATCTTTGAAACTATTTCAGGTTTTCTTAATAATCTTAATAATGCAATAATATTTGTTTGCTGTTACTACGAGTACTTGTCGTACCAAATTCTAAGAAATGCATAGCACTCAAATGGCATTTTTATTTAATGACAATTCTACAGGACTTGATATTTTTGTAATTTTTGCACAAAAATTTAAGAAATTGGTAAATGTAAAGAGAGAAAATCAAAATTATTATGTTCTGTAGCTACGTCATTGTATTGGATGAATGCAACAACACTTTTAGTAACACGTGGATAATGTGGATGATTTATACAATCAAGTTAACACTATCAAGTTAATCATGTTAAGCTTCTTAGGAATATTGTATTGTACAACTGTTTATTGTCCCAAATAGCCTTCGTCCACTAGGATCCCCTGGGGCATCCATTTCTCCACACGGATGCCCCAATGTGTACCTATAGTTCGTTCTGATACCAATAGATAATAATAATAAATACTCTTTATTGCATACAAGTAGTTATTACATGTGCACAAATAATAAATGGCTGAATACAATAGGCGACCTTATCGCTGAGGCGATCTCTTCCAGCCAACCTTGGGATAGTGAAAAATAAAAGGGGTAAATATGGGTAGTGCAATATGACCGAAATCCACAGAATGAATCGAATCATGTTCAATATATACCTTATGACTATATCGATAATAAATATAATATAATAAATACTTATAATAATAAATAACTTATTCTATATAATAATATATAAAATGGATGTTGGTACATCTGATGTTAATAGACTTTGACACCGTTTGACCGATCACTATGAAAGTTGGCACATATATATATATTATCATGGAGAAGGTTTTTAAGCTATCCACTTTGTTGTAACTCGCCACTAGATGGCGCTGCAGTACATCAACTTCTATGGCAGGACAAAGTCTGCGGGATTTTGCTAGTAATATATAAATATATACATACATATCTACATCTGCACTGCACCCAATATTAATTCGCAAATAATAATCAAGGTTGACAAGGATAGAAAAATAAGAGGGAATTGAAGTCTCCAAGGGACGAAACAGAATAAATAAAGTATTCAGATAGCAGTTTGTAACCAGACACGAAAGAGATCACAGAATACTGAAATATATTTTTGTTTTGCTAAGTGAACAACTTATTTATGCTAATATCGGTTATAATTTATGCTATCGGCCCATAATGTCGCACTATCCTTCCCTTGGAATTACGTAAAGGTATCAAGTCATAATCCGGTGGATTATAACCGGGGTGGATTATGAATTGAGGGGTCAGTGCGGATTATTTCCTCATGATGTTTTCTTTCACAACCGTGCTATTGATAATTGAAATATGTAGTCGTACTTAAGTAGGAACTTAGTAAGTACTAATCGGGTATCAAACTCATGGCATTACAAAAATGTATAATATAGAGAATAGACATCCCTAGATTACATCACTGTTCTATTAATGCCCATGACATCAATTTTCAAATACAACCTTATACAAGGACATAATTATACTTATACAGGATGTGACTGAACCTTTACTGCAGCCTGAAACCATGAAGTGTGATCATAATTCGGAGTTAATTGAATTATTTACTAAGTATTTTATTTTTGGAAAAATTTCAAATTTGGTAAACACTAAAAAATAAGATTTTTTTGCAGAAAAGATTCGTAAACTTTTGTTTTGAGGCTTCGAGAAAGGTTCGGACGCAACCTGTAGGTATATTGTAAATCACGATTGCGAAGATAGTCCGATGTTCTAAAGACAAATATTCCTTTCAAGGAGCAATATAAAAGGAAACCACTCAATAAAGGTATGAATGGAATTGCTCCAGAGGCTAGTATTAGCTACATCAATGGGTATCTATGTAAGGTACTGACGTACATTATTTATATGTATATATATCCTAAACCGAAGAGACCAATGTATTACAGACAGCCGTTGCTTTTGAAACTAATTAAACTTGGAACATTAATCAATGTCACTGATGCGACGGTATTTGAATCCCTACACAGCCTTTCCATCACTTCATGCAAAGTCAAATTGATCTATCTATTAGATACTATGTTACGTTATGTAAATTAAGTTACGTTTATATGAATACTTGAAGATTTACAAAATATACAAGTACTTGCTCAATTGCGTCCCACATATACAGTGGTGGTCATGTAATTAGAAACGCCTTGTAATAAACCTCTACTTTCAGTATATAGTTAACCATGAGTATATATATTTGCTATTAAAAGGCTTTTGATAATCTTATAATATACCCACACTCATATTGCATTAAATTTTCTGGTATACAAATATATAAAACCCGTAAAATTAAAATACTTTATTGTGTAGTTAAACAAGTGAACGTTTAACGTAAAACCACACGTGGACAACTAATTAGAAACAGAATAAATAACTACTATGAAACTTAACGAATGAAACAAAACACGAAATAATACGATTAGAAATCACAAATACTTTACTCACAGGCAATTAATATTTGGTTGGGTAGCCTCTGTTTTCGATTACAGCCCTACAACTACGTGGCATTGATTCTATTAACTTTTGACACCGTTCCAATGGGATGGATCTCCACGCTTCCGCAAATGAGTGATAAAGTTGATTCGTGTTAGTGCTGCGTTTATCCGATACTATTTTCTTTACAGTATACCACAAATTTTCAATCGGATTCAAATCCGGGCTGTTTGCAGGCCAGTCTAACACGCACACCGATTCGTCTTTAAGAAATGTTTTAACGCTATTTGCCGTGTGTTTTGGGTCGTTATCATGTTGAAATACCCACGTAACAGGTAAATTTTCGTCAGAATATGGAATCACCGTCTCTTCTATAATGTCTTTGTACTGGAACTGATCCAGCATCCCTTCAATCTTTCTCAGGGGACCAACTCCGTATCCCGAAAAACATGTATACAAAATACAAATAATGTAATACAAAACATGTATATGTATCCCACTGCCGTGCTTAACTGTCTTCTTCGTATACTTGTTATTTAATGTGTCTCGTTGATGGGGCGACGTACGTAACGTTTGCCATCAGAATTCATCATATTAATTTTAGTCTCGTCAGAAAACAAAACTTTTCTCCATTGGCGAATCGTCCCGTTGCCATACTTTCTAGCGAAAGCTAAACGGTTTTTTCTGTGTTGCATGGTAAGAAGTGGTACTCTCCGAGCAAGCCTCCCGAACAATTTGGCTTCAACTAACCGCCTCCGGACTAGTCTTGTGGATACGTTTCGAGGATCTTCTTGAGAGAAAACTTCTTTTAGAATTTCATTTGAGCCTTTAAAAGGGTCCTTCTTAGCTAAACGAATCATAAGCATGTCCTCACGTGGTGTGGTCTTCCTTGGTCGAACTTTTATAGGAACCTGGTCGGTTGTCCCATGTTGTTTGTAATGTGCAGTGGCATTAAATACCTTTTTCACGGAACATTCCAAATGTTCCGCAATCTTTTTGTATGACCAGTTTCGATTAAAACGCAGATGAACTATTATTTTTCTAGTAGATGTGTCACAACTCTTGTTTTTACCCATTGTTAGCAATAAATTAGAAAAATTAAGGATAAAAATTTCGAATTAGCGGCAAAAATATTAACAATGAGGCGTGGCGATAGAAGGAGCCCGATTTTATTTGAAATCTCAAATTTGGAACAGATATCTTTTTCTGTTTCTAATTAGGTGTCCAGCGCCCAGTATGAAAGAAATCGCTATTTGTTTACATTGTTATTAATTATAAAATATTCTTGTATTCATCTTAATAAATATACCTATGTATATGTTTTATCTAATATATGTAAAAACATTTTAAATCAGTAAAAAGTTTCAGCCATGGAAAGAGGATAATAATATAATGTTTACATTCACAACATACTCATAGTACTAGGCGTTTCTAATTATATGTCCACCACTGTATATGCCATTCAATATCGCTGTAAGCACAGATCATTCAAGAGGTGCTGTAAGCTTAAAGTTCAAAAAACGCCCAATGAGCGAAAAATGTCACCTACATCATTTTCTGGTAAATTCACGTCGTCACTATTGCATTATTATATTATAATCATTTTGTACAAGGCATTGTGCACACACGGCGAGGCACAAGGCGTTGATGCATATGCAACACTGTCACAAAGTGAAAATCTTTTTGTAGTTCTTTTGATTAAATTAGGTTAAACCATGGTTACAGATCAGACATTCTAAAAATGATTTAGCGGGATTAGGCTGTGAAAAGCCAATGACATGTTAAAATGTGTTTAGAAATAGAGTAGGGGTGCTCAAACGGTTGATCGCGGAAATACTCGTAGTTCTACGTTACATAAAATGTAGAGTAGGAGCGAGTTGGATATTAGCGAGCCCTTAAGGAAATATGCCTATAATTTAATACATGTTTGACATAAAAAACAAAATCAGTATTATTAAAAAGAGAATTTATTTGGCCACAAACTATAATTGTCGAAATTATGGAAATCTAAAAATAAAAAATATTAGGAACAAAAATGCAAAACTTGGCAGAATGTGAAATTATCATACCTGTATGATAATACCGTGCATGACATGTGTGGAAGCACCCCGAGCTGGACAATAATGGTATTGCTTCTAATTATTTTTAGGAAGTCATGCTGTTAAGACTTGATTTATGAATTCCTTAATTTCTACAGAACCCTAAAAAGTACGTAGAGTAAACGATAAATGCTGTTTTTTTATGTCATTAGCATTTAATTCATTTCGAGAGCGGAAGAAGTGTTTTTAGTTTTATGAGTTTTTTATGTTTCCGTCAGGTATCTGTGGCTGCAAATAGACGGACAGAGTGAAACAGTCGATACCGGCTGCTTCAAGATATGTCTGCATGTAAAGCTACATTTTTTATAGAAAATATCACATTGTTGTAAACGGACCGCTGAGCAGTTACAATGCGCGCCGAGCAGTCAGCATTACGGCGGAATTCCATCATGCGGTTGTGCAGTCACGACATATACACCGACTGGTCGAGCTATTGAATGGTTGGGCGCAGTAGGCGGTCCCCTCCCGCACTTCATCATCCTCGTCTGCCTCCGCTACTCTACGGATATCTGTTATTCGTTGGCAAGCAGTCAAGACAAACAGCTTGAGCGGTTGACGCCGATTACTTGATATGTTCGTGTATTTTGCCCGTTGATTCACCGTTCTAGCTGTCCACCTATTCCTAGCCTAATACGTATAATAAAAATAATTCATAGTTTAGTTATTTTATAAATATATACATCTATGTATATAAATGTATCATAAAAGAAGCATATTATATAGGGTCGATATTCAACGATAATTTGTTCACAGAAATGTCATACCTACATATTGTGGAAAACTGTCCTTTTCATGTCTATTGGCACTAGTTCGTGATTTTGCCTGCTTAGAGGCCAATTT
Source organism: Sesia bembeciformis (assembly GCA_943735995.1). Lineage (NCBI taxonomy): Eukaryota > Metazoa > Arthropoda > Insecta > Lepidoptera > Sesiidae > Sesia > Sesia bembeciformis. Next base: position 11,234,880 of record OX031028.1, read on the forward strand.
TGCCAAAGATCATCATCTCATTAAATGAGATCATTTGTACACAAAACCCGCTATTTTCTAATGGATAATCTGCCGGTATAAATCGAATTAGTAAATCCAGAGATCAACGTAAAATGTTCAGAAGGAACTGTTCACTTGATAACACATTGGAATTGTCAGTTGAAAATGTTGCAAATGTTGAAACTGCAGATTTCTTTAATTCTAGAATATTCGAGCTAGTGATATTTTTTAGAGATTTGTACCTAAGTAGAAACTCAGTGCTACGGGCTGAGGATTTGATCGTGAAGGATCTCACGAATGAGAGTCGAGAATAGATACCAGGCTATCTAATTTAGAACAAAAATACATGTTTTAGAAATTATAAAATATTCAGATCATTTTTCCAATTTAAGGTGTGTTTAGCAGATTTTCTTTCATATTTGTCACTATTTTTTTTTTGTTTTTCTTTATAAAAAGAAGGTGGCTAATGAGCATACAGTCCACCTGGTGGTAAGTGGATACTGTCGCCCATAGACATCCGCGATACATGCCAACATTAGTCCAAAATGACAAACTTTGGCACGCCCCCGGATGCGCTGTCTACCTTTGTTGATGAAAGAATGAATTTGGAGAAAGGATTGGGGACGTGGGAAGGGATAGGATAGGAATGGGCTCTGGCATATCTCGCTCACTACCGAAACACGTACATACATTGGGGAATATGATAAAGTGGGAAATGCAGTACATTTCAAGGTAGTATTCTGTGAGAGAAGGGTAACGAGGCCAGTCGAGTGCGCCTAGCGGCTCTTGGATTGCACCGTGCACTCTCCCCCTCCAAGTGTTGTTACATATTTCGATAGTCAGATTGTAAATTATTTGAAAAAGTCATAGATAGCTATGTACGAGTAAATACGATGATAGATTCTAAATCAACTATTTACAAATTTTAATACCGTTTGAATACGTAAAAACCACTCGAATGGTTTTAATGAAACTTAAGTATAACTCGTGTTTTGTGCTTAACTGACTTAAGACTCGGCTCGTGACCATGGTTGAACCCCACCGAAACTCGAGTAAAATAAATAAGGTAATCATTCGCGTTAAGGGGCGTTTGAATAGATAAATATGTGTGAAAAACGCGAAAACCTCAAATGTTAATTTAAGTATAGTTTTGGTCCTGGATTAATATTCGGAATACCTTCATCCAGATACGTCGTACAGTTCTCGTAGGAATCATTTAGTACGGGCGTGGAATATCTCACATTACACATCAAAAACATTGTATTTTAATTAATTAAACTCAGTATAGTGATAGTAACTATGTTTTTACAGGGTTTATCCTCTAACCAATATCCAATAGAGATATTTGATGGGTGGTATCTGTGCGGGATACGTATGCACTAACACGCAGTAGAATGAATGCTAGTGTCTGTACTCCGCACCAACTGGATCGCCGGGGGGTGTGGACTGTATAATAGGGTGTTTCCGTGTCTTGATTAAAACAACAAGGCTTGTTCTTCAATAGAGCCGGGGTAGCGCAGAGGTACTTGTTTTTCTTCTTTGTTCTTGTTCTTGTCGGAGTGGATGCCGCTGCGGAAGTGATTTTGACCGGAAATGGTCCGCCTATTATTCGCATATTGGGTTCTCCAACTTGCGGCTAGTTGCGGGATTCCTCCACCGCCGGTCAACGTCGGGCCTCCCCTCCACTTGTCCATTTATGTACCCCTCCCGCTACCCGCGGGGAATCATTTATTTTCCTTATCACTAACACGTATTTACATTGATAAGATCCTAGTATGTCCTCAATTACACTATGCACCAACGATACCTATACTATGCACCAACGATTTATGTAGGGACATACTAGGGATTACTCCATTATTTCCATATTATATACATAAAAACTTAACAACTATTTGCGAAACTATATACATGTTTGCCTAAGTACCCTAGCCTTTTCGTCGTCAACATATCTCCCGCCGTCGCCGTCTCGCGATCTAATTGGTAGAACGACGATTTTCTTGGTCGGTCGCCGCAGGATGTGGCCGTTGCTCGTCTGGACGTCGATGATGCGAACCTCGCCGTCTTGCCCGGGGTACGTAGCGATGACTCTTCCTCTGGGCCACGTGTTCCTCGGTAGGTTCGGGTCGCATATGACGACCAAGTCTCCGACGCGTGGTGCCTCGCCGACTGTGCGGGGCTCCCGCCGGTACTGTAGCAGGGGGAGATATTCTCGGAGCCAGCGGCGCCAGAAGTTATCGGCTAGCCGCTGGGCGCGCCGCCAGTGTTTGCGCGCATTCACGTCGTCTGCAGTGAAGGCGCCCGGTGCTGGGACATGTGAGTTAGGCCCCAGCAGCAGATGATTCGGTGTGAGCGCCTCCGGCTCCTCCGGTGTTACCGCCACGTGTGTGAGTGGGCGGGAGTTGACGGTGTTCTCCGCCTCGATGAGTAATGTGTGGAGTGTCTCGTCGCTCGGGTACTTCTCGCGTAGCGTCGCTCGTAGGGCTTCTTTGACCGTGCGCACCATGCGTTCCCAGGCCCCGGCCATGAAGGGGGCGGAAGGGGGAACGTGACGCCACGCGATGTGTTTCGCAGTTGCTTCCTCTTGCACCGCGGCTAGTGCGGCCTCGGTGAGTTGTTTTTCCGCGGCTTTAAAGTTAGTGGCGTTGTCACACCATAACTCCGTTGGGCAGCCGCGTCGTCCCATGAATCGTCGTAGCGCAGAGATGGCGGAATCTGCGCTGAGTGATGCTGCCACTTCCAAGTGTACAGCCCTCGTGGTCATGCATGTAAATAAGGCGACATATCTCTTCTCTCGATGTCGGCCCACGGTTACTTCGATGGGACCGAAGTAGTCGAGCCCGGTGAAGGTGAACGGGCGCGCGTGATGTGCTACGCGCGCGTGCGGTAGATCGCCGGTGGCTGGACTCGTCGGTTTCGCCTTCTTCAGTTTACATGTCATGCATGCCTTTATGACGCCCCTTACTGTAGGGCGAATCTTTCCTATGCACAGTCGCTGTCGCAGTTCGTTGACGATTAGCTCGACGCCTCCGTGGTGCATTTTCCTATGTACATGGTCTATGTACAACCTCGTATAGCTGTGTGAACCATCCAACACAGCCGGATTCGTCGTTTCCTCGCTAATCTCTCCTGCGGCAGCGATTCTTCCCTTTTGTCGTAGCAGTCCGTCGGTTCCCACAATCACACTTAGTGCGGCGAGTTTGTCGTCTCCCGCCGGTGTGGCGCTACGCTCGATGCGCTTACGTTCGCATGCGTAGCTGTCCTCTTGTGCTGCCTTCATCCATTGATGTTCCGCTCGTATGAGATAGTGCGCTTCCATCGGTACGAACTTGCACTTGCCGCGCGCTGGTTCTTTCTTTTGTGCAGTCTTAGCGTCGCCTTTCTTTGTTCCTGACCATGCCGGGTCCGACGTCGGGTTGGCAATGGTCCTTTTGCGACGCGCAGCTGCTACTATGTGCCTCCTTTTGCGGCACAAGTCGATGAATTGTAGAGCGCGTGCGGTGGCCTGGATCAGGCGCTCCCATTTTGAAAAGCGCGTGATATCGGGCAAGTGTGCATGCCCCTTTGTCGTGTTCGTAATTGCGCAGCATTTCTCTTTTTCTTCCCCGGTGCGTTCGGCTATTGTGCTTGCTTCGACTGGCCATTGCTCCTCGGGCGATAGTAAGAAGGGCGGGCCGATGAACCATCGGTGGTCTCTGTTGAAGTCCGCGGGCGTTGCTCGTGTCGCGTCGTCGGCTACGTTGAGTTGCGACGGTAGCCATCTCCATTCCTTTTTCTTTGTAGTATCTTCTATTTCTGCGATACGATGTGCGACGAACGTTTTGAACGCCCGTGGTTCGGCTCTGATCCACGCGAGTGCGGTGCGTGAATCGCACCAGTAGACCCGTCTTGTTGCCTCAAAGTCGTGCTCTTTTGCGACGTTCTTGGCCAGTCGCGCGCCGAGTACTGCCGCCTGGAGCTCAAGCCGCGGGATTGAGACGGGCTTGAGCGGTGTGACGCGGCTTTTTGCAGCGGCCAGTGCGATCTTCACGCTGCCGTCTGCTCGTTCTAATCTCCAGTACACGGCGGCGGCGTAGGCTTCTTCGCTTGCGTCCACAAACGTGTGCAACTCCCTTCTGGAGGCCGGTTCCATGTCGTAGCAGCGGGGAATGCGAAGCTCCTCTAGAGCGCGCAGCGTTTCCATCCACCCGTTCCACTTTGGTTGCAGCTCTTCCGGAAGCGGTTCGTCCCAGCTCGTTCCATACCTCCAGGTATCTTGCATGAGTCGTTTCGCCGGAGTGGTTATCGGCGATACGAGTCCGAGCGGGTCGAACAGCGACATAATTATGCTGAGTGCTTCCCTTTTGGTGGGTGGGCGTCTGCCTTCTATGACGTCAGATGGTGTCCTTGTAGTATTTACGCGGAAGCCGATGCAGTCTTCCTTTGTCTCCCACAGCAGGCCGAGTGTTTTCTCTGTCTCGCTTCCGCCGATGTCGACTGTCGTGGCTCCGGGATCCGTTGTAAATTGTTTCACAACGGACTTTTTGTTGGACACCCATCCGCGCAATTGAAAGCCGGCTCGACGGTGTATCTCGTCGACCGACTTTACGACTCTCGCAGCTTCCTTCTCGTTTGTGAAGCTGGTTATGAAGTCGTCCATATAGTGGTTCATTTGTATCTCTCGGACGGCGCGTTCGTCTTCGTGTGCGAACTCGGCGGCGTTGCGATCTTTAATATACAACGCGGTGCACGGCGATGACGTCGCTCCGAATATAACCGACGTCATCTTGTACTCTTGTGGTAATGTATTGCCTCGCTCGTCGTCCCTCCATAGGAAGCGTAGTGCGTCTCGATCTTCCGGTCGAACCTTTACTTGCATGAACATCTCCTTGATGTCCGCTGACACGGCGATGGGATGTTGGCGGAATCTCATGACGACTCCGGGCAGTGATTGCAGCAAGTCAGGACCCGATAGCAGCATGTCGTTGAGGCTGCGTCCGAAGGATCTCGCAGCGGCGTCGTGGACGACTCGGATCTTTTCTTTCGCCGGGTTGATGACGGCGAAATGTGGCAAGTACCACGTTTTATTTGCAGGTGGCGCTGTAGTCGCAGGCTCGGCGTATCCCGACGTTAACAAGTTAGCGATACGCTCCTTGTACTTTTCCTTGAGCGCCGGGTCGCGGTCGAGTCTCTTTTCCAAATTGTGCAGCCGTTTGAGAGCGTCCCCGTAATTGTTAGGGATCTTCTTGTCATCTTCTTTCCACAGGAGTCCGGTCTCGAACCGCCCGTCAGGTAGCCGTCGACTGTGCTTATCCAGTAGGTCGATGGCGCGCTGCTCCGGGTCATTCTTGGTTGTCCTCGGTTCGATGCCCAGTGACTCCAACTTGAAGAAGTTCTTCATTAACTTCTCCATTTCGTCGCACTTCTCGCTGATGTGGCCGCAGAAGGCGACTGGTTCGCACACTGAAGTGCGACATCCATGTAGCACCCAACCTAGTAGCGTGAGTGACGCTACCGGCTTGTTTCTTCGTCCCGCTCGGACCTGGCGTGAGACGATCAGCTCCCAGTTGTCCTGCCCGATGAGAATCTTCGGACAGACATCCTTGTAGGTGAGCTCGTCCCTGATGTCGTCCAGGTGTGTGCAGTCTTCCAGGTCCGTTTCCCCGATGGTCTGCGATGTGAAGTTGAGACGCTCGATGGTGCGTGCGCCCTTTAATTTGTGCACGCCGTCCGAGTGTAGCCCTTGTATCTGTACGTCAACAGTGCGGCTCTTTTCATGCTTCATTTCGCCACCGTTGATGCCTTGTATCCACATTGTGTCAACCGGCCCGTCGATGCCGAGCGAGTTGATTGTAGCCTCTTCTATGATGGTGACGGTGCTGCCTTCGTCGAACAGCGCGTAGGTGTGTATCTTCGCGTGTGGTCCGGCAAGCACTACTGGCGCAATCTTCAGGTAGGCTCGACGTCGATGCGGTGATGAGTTCGCGGCGGTGGCCTTGTTGGTCAGCTCTGTTGTTGACGTGACGATTTCTTCTTTGGGCTCTTCTGTCTTCACTGTTGGCGGCAAAGTTTGACGTGTACGATGTAGCAGCCGATGATGTGACATCCCACACCCGTTGTGTCCGCATGGCTTAGCTCGGCAACTGCCCCGGTGATGGTCACTACACAGGCAGCGGAAGCAGATGCGGTTCCTCTTCGTTACCTCCCATCGGGCGTCGAGATCGCTCTCGGCAAACCGTTTGCACGAAGGCAGGTAATGATCTTCTTTACACAGCGGGCATAGTTTTCTTTTTCCATCGTTAATGGCGCTGTATGTTCGTTCCGTCCTTTTCTTTGTCGCCCTCTCTCTCACACTCGCAGGTTCAATGATGGGAACGGTGACTTCTGGCGGTGCGTAGGCACTGCATTTGTCGGCCTCTATGTTGAGGAACGTTGACAGCAGGCTCAGCGTGGGTACTTCGTGCTCCCAGATACTTGCAAAGTCGTACCACTTGCTCTTCAGTATGGGTGTGAACTTCTCCATTATAGCCCGTACTAGCTCGGGGCTATACAGGTAGTTGTCCCTTTTCATCGCTTGTATGGTAGCCACAGCGTTGGCCACCTTACTGGCGAACACGCAGAGGTCGCGGGGCTCGTCGTTTAGCTTGCGCAGGCACTTCAGTTTTTCTGTTTCGCATGCGACGAGTGCGTCCGGCCTCCCGAATCTCCTTGCGAGAGCTTCCATTATGTCGTCCGGCTCTCGGTGGGCGGTAAACAAACTTGCCACCGCCTCTATAGCGACACCCTTCAGGCTCTTCCTTAGCCGTGCCAGGTTGTCGCTCTTCGTGAAGGTGTGCTTTGAATCTTCGTAGGCACCCTTCAACCCCAGCCATGCGCTGCCTTGCCCATCGAACGTCGGCAGCTCCATAGTATAACGCGGTGTCTCCCTCGCCGAAATCTTCACTGCCTTGGAGATCGCGGTAGCCATTTGCTCCACGATGTCTGCAGTAGGGCGCGCGGGCCGAGACGTGCTTCGTTCTCGGTGCCTATCCTCCCCATTGTTGGAGGTATAAGCTCCCCGTCCTCGTCCTTCCTTCCTTTCCGGCGAGATCTTGCGAGACTTTGGCCCCGCCCCCTGCGGGGGTATGGGGGGGGGGACCTCGTTCCGATTTAACCATTTTTCCAACCGGAACGATTCTTCTTTTCGTTTGTCGTCTTCTTCTTCTTCAGAGCTTGATCCCAGCTCCGCGAGCCTTATCTCTTGCTCCTTAGCAGTCAGGCGCAGCTGTAGCAGGGTTCGTTCTATTTGTAGACGCTCCTTCTTCTTCGCGGACGCAGTAGATCGGTGCGACCTTGCCGCTATGCTTGCGGCCCGTGGAACGATTGTGACCTCCGCCGTCCCATTATCATCGACGTGCGCTTTGCCTTCCTCGTCTCCACGTATCGATTCTTCTCTACGCGTAGAAGTCGTCTTCGTAGTGGCCTCGGTGCTGGTGGCCGTGGTTCCTGTAGCTGTCGTGCCCGTGCTCGTGGTTGCTGTGACCGTAGACTCTGTAGTGGCAGACGTTGACTCCGTAGCGGTCTGTGCTCCGCTCTGCGACCCCGTTCGGCTCTGTGACCTTGTTGTTGCTGGCATTGTAATAGGTACGTCGTGAGAACAACGTAACTAAACAATCAAGTCTTTGAACGTCTTTGGAAATCAAGATCGGAAATCAAGATTAGAAACCAAGATTAGAAACCAGGATTAGGAAACCAAGACGTGAAATCAGGACGTGAAACTGAAAGATTGGCCCTAGTACGGACGAGTACGATGCGTCGTGCCGCTCTCCGTAGAGCCGTAGATCGTACGGGGATTCTTAATAATCCTACGACGCGACCGTATCGTCTCTTCCCGCTATTTCTTTATAAATAACGCCGTACGCCGTTCTTCTTATTCCACGAGGTCTTCAAACACGACTTGCTTGATTCAATATCCGGCTCGAAGGACCATAGATGTGCGGGATACGTATGCACTAACACGCAGTAGAATGAATGCTAGTGTCTGTACTCCGCACCAACTGGATCGCCGGGGGGTGTGGACTGTATAATAGGGTGTTTCCGTGTCTTGATTAAAACAACAAGGCTTGTTCTTCAATAGAGCCGGGGTAGCGCAGAGGTACTTGTTTTTCTTCTTTGTTCTTGTTCTTGTCGGAGTGGATGCCGCTGCGGAAGTGATTTTGACCGGAAATGGTCCGCCTATTATTCGCATATTGGGTTCTCCAACTTGCGGCTAGTTGCGGGATTCCTCCACCGCCGGTCAACGTCGGGCCTCCCCTCCACTTGTCCATTTATGTACCCCTCCCGCTACCCGCGGGGAATCATTTATTTTCCTTATCACTAACACGTATTTACATTGATAAGATCCTAGTATGTCCTCAATTACACTATGCACCAACGATACCTATACTATGCACCAACGATTTATGTAGGGACATACTAGGGATTACTCCATTATTTCCATATTATATACATAAAAACTTAACAACTATTTGCGAAACTATATACATGTTTGCCTAAGTACCCTAGCCTTTTCGTCGTCAACAGTATCCACCGGTTTGAGAATAACATCACCTCATCTTTTCCTGATGCTGTCGTAAGTTCATTAAGGGATAACAAAGCGGCTGCCACAAGCCCCGAGGAACTACACCACCTCTAAAAGAGAGGACTCTGAAACCAGCTTAGTCAGCGTGGAGTTTACAGCCATATATCCCTCATGCACAACACCGTATGCGCATGCATATTAATGAACTTACCACACGATATACAGTAAAGTTTTTGCGAATTAAGTTGTGGGTAATATAAATTCGATAAAAAAAATGTTATAAAATAATACTTTTAATAAATATTAGAATACAGATAACAAAATCACAGATGTAGGTACAGTTTGTTGCGTATACATATTCTTCAATTTAATTTAGGTCATAACAATTTTGTTAGTAGTCTGCAGCAGCGGTCGACAACAGCAACGCACTGAACGCAAGGGCACTGCACTCCACAATAAATTATATAATACGAGAAATAACGTTTAACAATATATTACTATATCATAACTAACTATCGACCTCTCTCTTTGTAGCCTGACCTTAACCGGGCCCTCACAATCCTACATCAATTTCCATATTGCATACTTCCTGGCACTTGCTATTATTATTGCACTTTCTGAAACAAAGAGAAATTTGGAAACAATATTTTAAAATTAAACTTTATAGTTGCATATATACTTTTTAAAAGTTCCCAATGGGATAAAGGGTGGCGCAAACTAGAATTATATGCTTTTTGACAGAAGACTCTAGATAAAATATTAACGCATAGTCGCAAATCACAGTGCAAGCACTGTTTGCTTATGAAAAGTGTATGTGAAAGTGGCGAATGATACACATTGCTAGGAAATCAAAGTTTGGCAAACACTTCCCCTGATTAGTAAAAATGTTTTAATAAATGTGCTCTATATCTTACGTCTATTAAATTTAGAAAGAAATATTTAACAGAAAACTAACGATTTTTCTTATTATGTCAAAAAACATTCTTTCAGTTTCCTACCGAGCACCTCGTATTTATAGGTATATTCATAGACTTGCATATAAATAATGTAAAACGAAATTCTTACCATTGTAATCTCTGGAAATAAGGCGCTAAGGTTGAAATTTGCACGAGACGTGACCGGGAAACCTGTGAGCGAGCGGTCAACGTTGTGCCCCACGCTTTGCACATTGGAAGGCACTAGGCTATTGAAGAAATCCGGCTGGTACTGTGCTGTCATCTGGTTGCTAACGAAATTTGGTAACGGCAACTCCTCCGAAACTAAATTTGAATGCCTTTTAGACGATGATTTATTTGGCCACAGCAAATGAGATGTATCACTCCATTCGTCTACTTCATTATTCAATTTAGCCTTTTTACTTTGATATTTTTTGCTGGATTCTTTTTTCGAACATTCCAATTTATGCTTTGCAGATTCCCTTCTCGAGTTTCTACAAGTTTGGGGCGCTTTATCTTGAGGACACCACATTGGATTATTTCTTAATTTTAATTCATCTAATTTGTGGTTCGTGTAATTGCACTCCGTGGTTTGATTGTGATCAAAGTAATCGCCAGTATATGGACCACTTGTATAGTTGCTAGACATTAAATTGCTGCTTCCAGACATAAGGTTGGAGTAAAATGAATTGGATATCGTATTTGTTGTTGAATTATACAAATTAGTTCCACATAGTTGTTGTTGCCCAGTGAAATTGTTGTCTGTGTAGTCTAATATAGGTGGATAATGAGACACTTGCGCCACACCAGACTCGTGTGACGTATTAAAATTGTTATATTTTTGTGGTGGTATAGGTAATTTTCCATTACTGCTATCAGAAATTTTCTGAGTGCAACCACCACCACGAATTAAAGATTCAGCTGAATAATTATTCTTTAGAATTTTAGAGCTTTTATCTGCTTTATTAGATTTAGCCTTTGAAAACTGAACCATATTATGTTCATATGAATTGACTGGTCTTGGTTCATTGAAAAGATAACACGGTTGCGTTATGTTACTTTCAAACCGCGAAAGTGCTTTACGACTAGAGTCGTTATTATAGTGAGTAATATTATTTTGCTTTGTTGGAATGGATTTAGAAGTCTCAATATTAGATCCCTGATAGCGTGATGTCATATTGTCATTCGAACGATTCATAAGTTGCGTGACAGAAAAGAAGTTGCTACAATTTTGTATATCTGTTTGCGGTACTCCTCGATTGGAAGTATCTGTAGTTTTCTTTTTGTCATGTGGGCCTAGCGCTAGGTCGCCGACTAAAGTTGGCAAATTTATAGGAGGCGGTTCTATGCTTATTTCTGTCGTTCCAAGTGGTCTTGCAGACGGCCACACTTGAAATTCTTCTGGAGCTGCTTGTGATGAGAAATTATGAACAGATATAGGGAAGTAATTATTACTGTCGTTATGATCCTGTTTTTTATTTACATGCTCAAGTTGGTTATAGGATAGTTTAGTAGGTTCTTTTATTTGTGAATTTGTTGCATTACCGTTGTTTTGCATTGGCCTTATCTCAGATGTCATCCAGTTTATATGCATTTTAGTAGGAGACTTTTTTGAATATTTATCATTCATTTGTTGTCCTCCTCCAGCATTTGATGTTTTTAAAGCATCTGTTACAGTCGATTGTTTTGTTTCATATTGTTTAGTAATATTAGTTTTCACATTGGTGTTTGCTTGAGTTTGAATGTGATCCAGAGGTAAGTAGTTTTGATGTTTCGGTGCTAATGACTTGGCTGTGCTGTTATTTGTGTAAAACGGTACTTCTTCTGACCATAAGCTAGTAGATTGAGAAAAGAAATTTGTCATTGTTTCAGAAAAAGAGGAAGTAGGCTTATTACAAATTTCTTTTTTGCTAGAGCACGATACTAAAGGAGGAACATGAAATTCTGGATTAAAAGGATTATAAGACGTAGAATATGAGGACGATACATTGGTTAATATATTGTCTTTATTAAATGTATTTGAATTGGTAGTGCAATTAACGAAATCAAAGCTCTTATGTGACCAACCCAAATCAATGTCGTATGTTAATCTGGATGACCCAATCTTCATAAGGTTATCTTCAACATTAGCATATTCAGCTTTATTTTTAGATGCATACTTCTCCATCGCGCAAGGATAAAGGCCCAAGCTATTAAATTCATGACCAGAAGATATGCTACTTGTACTGTAAATTGTATTTTTAACAGTACTAAATGGATCACTTTTGTAGAACAAGTTACTATTACTAGCATAATTGCTTGATTGACTTGGTATCGACTTGCCTATATTGCCCATGCCCATATCGAAGTCTAAATTGAAAGTAGAATCTGATACTGTACAATTAGTCGAGATCAATGACGGCATTGGTAGATTTAGAAATGGGTTTTCAGTAGACATACTGGACAGTGATGTGATAGTAGTAGTTTTGGTTTCCATCTGTTTATGAATTGACGTATGGTCAATATACTTTTGTTCGTCGTTTAGTTTGTTTAATATTGATTGCGTTTTACTTGCAGTTTTTGATTTTACATCGTTGGCGTTCGACTTTTCAAAATATGGTGGCACAGGTTGAGGTGCCATTTGATTACGTCTCTGATTGTCTTTAGTAGTAGATTGTATTGTGTTTTGTGATTCATCCGCTGGACTATCGGCACGATTACCACTAACTAATGGAAAAGTCATAAGAAATGCAGCAGTAGGCGATTCAGCCAATAATTCTTCTGCTAGTTCCAGGCGTGCATTTCCACCGTCAACAGTATTCTCACATAATGTAGAATCTAATATACTTGGCAATTTATTATCTTTGTTTTTGTCTACAGCTACCGTTTCTTTTTCTGGTGTAACATCTTTGATTCCGATTTTATTATCTACATCTTTCTTTACTTTACTCACAATATTTTCAACTTCGACAGATGATATCGAGAGATTCGCTGATTTACTATTTACATCTTGATCTGTTGTTTGTATTTCTGTTAATTTGGTAACATCAACAATAGAATTATCAATATTGGGTTTAGTTATCAAATTTGTATGTGTATTATCACTATTTTCAACATTAGTTGTAATATTATCCGTCTTCACCGTTGATGTCTCGTTTTGGTGAATTACACTTCTTTCAGATTCTTTATTTACTATTGAATCTTTTCTAGGAGGAATATCACATTTTTCTTCATTTATTTCTTTTTCAATATTTTCTTTTGCAGACTGTTCCGTTTTTTCTGGTGATTTTTTCTTATGGACTGCAGGTTCTTTGTCGCATTTTGGGTCATTCTTTAATTTTTTGGCTAGTTTCTTCACATCACTTTTCGATTTCACATTATTCTTTTTACTTTTAGTAGCTGACAAAGGGCGAGAATATGCCGATATAGGTAAAATATTAACCATTGTTGTTTTTGTGATGTCACCACTATTTCTGTTTACTATAGGAACATTGGATTTCTTTAATGGTTGTACATTGGAATCCACTATTACAAATGTTGGTGGTACCGTAGGAAACAATAGTGGTCTTGGAGGAAAAATATATGGTGCTGCTGGTAGTACCACAATTGTGTTTTCTGAAAAATGCAAGAACTTCATGTTGTGAATTATACAGCTGATGATGATTTACCATATTAAAAGGAAATATAACTCGGGTAGTAGTAGTAATTGCAAACATGAATGTTGTGACACATGTAGATCTAGATACAATAACAATTATTATATAATAAATAATGAAAATAATAAAAACCTATAACCTATGCTTATTTACGGTAAACGATGATGATAACGCTTATTGTCATACAGTAGTAGAGATGTACAAATAGATGCGAGTTGCTTCTACTTTCACAGAAAACTGCTATGAAAATATGTCCATGTTCCATCATTAATTGAATCTTGGAATCATTGAATTAATTTCCACACGGAATACTTTTTCTCATCCCACTATAACATAATACCTATTCTCCATCCACTGTCAAGTAGATGAGGAAAAGGAACTGTGACATAAAATAGAAAGATAATAATAACCTCACCATTTTTGTCACTAGGAGAAGATCGAGGCAACAACATCGGTAATTGCATTAGGTTTTGTGTTAATACATTTTGTTTTGTGTTTTCCTTTATTAGTGGCTTCGGGTTGTCCACAGCAGTAGACTTTGATTTTTTACATTTTGCTTTTTGTGTCACCATTAACTTATATTTACAATCTGTAAAGATATTTTATATGTCAATGTATATATTTTAAACCAGCTATATATATTTCATGTATATATTTCAATATAGGGGAATTGTGCTTAAGGTGACATACTCACGTAAGATGACATAGTGCCTATATCCGTTCAAATATACGCGCCACAAACGCCTAAACGACGATCACACATCGGCTCACAGATAGCGTCACCACTCAAAACTTTTGTGAGCGACCGCTTGCGTTGTTTGGATGTGGTGTGGATTGTTTTGATTTCGTCACTCGAAAATATTATTTTGTTGAAAGTGTTTGTGCCAATAAATATGTATCAAATAAGTTTTTAGTTGTGTTTGACTACTTTGATATGAACTGTAGTTAATATGGGTTATGAATATTGAATAATAATTAAAGTAACCTTAAAGTTTTTAAGTCGCAAAAGGTGACAAATATTTTTTACCTCGTAGGGTAAGATGACATAGCAACGGTCGGCTTAAGATGACATAGTATGTCATCTTACCCTGAAGATCTTGCGTTTATGAATACTTTAAAATCCTGTTTTATTTTTGTTCAGGACGACCGATGCGACAATAGTTTTAAGTCTTTGTTTGTATAGATTTTATTATTTAAGTTTTCTTATAGTATTTATTTGATAGTTAACATTGTTATTGTTTAATTGGTTGTTATGTAGATCAAATATTGTCACTTTGCTCGACCAATCAGAGAGCCGGAATTAACCGAGAAATGTAGCCGCTGTCATTGGACGACAGAATTAAAACAGCCGGAATTAACAGAGAAATGTAGCCGCTCTCATTGGACGACAGAATTAAAACAAGCTCTCTGATTGGTTGACATACTAAGCGAAAATTATATAAATATAGGGACGAATGTCTGTAGATTCATTCCGAGCTGTACAGTTGAACAATAAACAAGAAAATAGAAGAACTGTTTGTATTGGCATCCTGAAGAAAAACCAGTATATACAGCAAGCAACAATCGTACCGGCAACCACGTCGTTACATACAGTCCAATAATAGGAAGCCGGTGCGGTACAATTTTATTTTCAGGATGCCCGGCAACTATCAGAGAAAGTCTGCGCGTCATTCGTGGTCAAAGGAAAATATGGCGAAGGCCATTGAAAGCGTCAAAGAAAACAATATGGGGTGGCTTAAGGCCTCTAAAACATTCAACGTGCCGCAGGCCACACTTCGTCGTCACTTCGTGAATATTCCTGTAAATCTTGGTCGTTTCAAGCCTACCTTTGAACCGGCCATAGAACAACAGTTAGTGGAGCATTTCCTTCATTTTGAACAAAGATTCTTTGGGTTTAATACCACTGATGTCAGAAAATTGGCATATGAATTTGCAAAAATGGCAGGATTGTCTCATAGATTCGACGAAGATACACAAATGGCAGGTTGGGATTGGCTAAAAGGGTTTAGGGAGCGTAACCCCTCCATCTCGTTGAGGGCTCCTGAAGCC
The DNA here is from genome assembly GCA_943735995.1 of Sesia bembeciformis. NCBI lineage: Eukaryota > Metazoa > Arthropoda > Insecta > Lepidoptera > Sesiidae > Sesia > Sesia bembeciformis. The sequence continues at coordinate 11,250,038 of OX031028.1, forward strand.
ACGTCCGCAGCGAGGGCAAGAGCTTTTAATAAGCCTCAGGTGATGAAGTTCTTTGAACTCTTAGAGAAGTTGGTGACCGATAATAATATTCCACCGTCAAAAATTTATAACATGGATGAATCTGGCCTCAGCACCGTCCAAAAGCCACCAAAAATATTTGCACAGAAGGGAAAAAAACAAGTCGGTGCATTGACAAGTGCAGAACGAGGCCAGCATGTCTCTATCGCTGTCTGTGCCAATGCTGCTGGGAATTTCGTTCCGCCTGCAATGATTATCCCAAGAAAGAACTATAAACCTGAATATTTTGATGGTGCACCTTCAGGAACCTTGCAGCTATGTTATGAAAGTGGCTACATGGTTGGGGACTTATTTGTCAAATGGATGAAACATTTCGTCAGTTCCACTGGCTGCAACCCTACAAACAAAGTTATTCTGATCCTCGATGGCCACAGTAGCCACAAAAATCTAGAAGCACTGGAATTTGCTAAGGCCAATGGAGTCATATTACTGTGTCTGCCGCCGCATTGCACCCATCAGATGCAGCCACTTGACGTCTCATTTTTTGGACCACTCGATGCATATTACAACCGAGAAATGAGCACCTGGCTAAAAGCGCACCCTGGTAGAACTGTAGGGCTTCACCAAGTCGCCGGTATTTTCGGGATAGCGTATGGAAGTGCTGCCTCGGTCGGAAATATAACGAGTGGCTTTGAAAAAACTGGAATTTATCCGTTGAACCCACATATTTTTCCGGACCATATGTTTCTGCCCAGCGAAGTAACTGAAAATGTAATTGAGATGGACGACGGAGAACGCGAGGAGGAAAATGACCAAGAACTTCCTGGATCAGCAACTGGTTTCACACAACTTTTTCAAGATGACTTTGCACCAGCTGATCCATTGCAGCCTAATCGTGAAGATGTTGCTGGACCTGCTTCATCGAGCACAGCACAGCATACGATAGATCCTGCAACAGTCGATCTAGTTCAGCGTGCTAGCCAAGTCATTGGTGGACCTTCTTTCTCAAAGAGCACTAAAGATCCTACATCAGTCGGTCCAGTTCAGCGTGATTGCCAAGTCATTGCTGGATCGTCTACTATCCAGGAGATATTAAATGAGATTTCTCCATTTCCGAAATCAGTGTCTACAGGGCAAGCAAGAAGCACGAAGAGGAAAATCACTGGTTCTCAGGTTCTGACAGGCACTCCTTTTATGGACGAAGTTAAAGCCCAAGTCCAAAATAAAAAAGAGAAGGAAAATCGCAAGAGCGTTAGAGCTCGAAAGCAGGTGAAGCGTACTATCTTTCAGGATGACTCAGATGCCGGATCTGTGGATGATTTTACTCAGGACGCTGATGATATTGATGGCTCCGATGCTGCATGCCTTTATTGTAACGAATTATATAGCAAATCGAAGCCAGGAGAGCATTGGGTATGTTGCCAATTATGTAAGCGATGGTGCCACACTCTATGTGCTGGCGTTGCACCAAGAACTAAGGTTTTCAAATGTGAATTGTGCACCGATAATTAGGTATGTCAACTTAGACTGACGTGTGTCATCTTACCCACATGGACATGATTGGTGTTTTTTTATTTTATTTCAATTATTAAGTTTTGTATAGCGTCAAGATTAATTTTTGTGCGTCGTAAATAAACGTTTTAAATGTGTAACCTGACATTTATTTTTTATAACCTTTGAATTTTCAAATATTTGCCTCAAAACAAAAAGTATGTCATCTTAAGCACAATTCCCCTATAGCTATATATAGCATGTATATATTTCAACTTTAAAATACATGTGCTTAGTTCATTATAGATACTAATATTATCTGAATACAGTTGGAAGCGGAACCGCGAAGCAAGTGCACGTATCACATCCGATCGGTACGATTATTGCGAGGCGCGCGAGTAGGTAATTGAAATAGGTGATTTTGAAGGAATACTTTTTATTGACTACATGCCGAAAGGAAACTCGATAACAGGTGCCTATTACCATAGCTGGGCATCGTTAATCAAATGTTAACTTCGTTAATCGTTAGTCCGTTAATAAAAAAGTTAACTTCGTTAATCGTTAAAGCGTTATTTTACGGATGATTTAACGGAAGTTAAAGTTAATCGTTAACTCGTTAATATTACAACTTATGTTGTTGTACCTATATGTGAAATGAGATGTTAAGGTAGGACATAGATCACATAAAAGATACAGAGAAAAAAACAGGATATAAATCTTTGCTTGTTTATTATTTATTTATTTATTAAAACCAACAAGAGAAATATGAATCTCAAGTCAGATAGCGAAGCATAATGGTATCTGACATAATATTCAGGTTGATTAAATAATTAATGCGATAATTATTATAAGGGTGATCAAAATTGACAATCTTGCTAAAAATAGAAACCCGTAACATTCATTATTCATCACTGTCTGACATGAGATGCATATTTCCCTTCATGAACAGTAACATATTGAAATTTTCATCGGACAGCGATGATCGTTTTGGGGTCAAAATATCTTTACCCATTGAAAAAAGTCGCTCAACTGCAGCATTGGAAGATATAGCGGTATTATATTTAATAAATATATTTATTAAAGTCTGTTTTCCGGCATTTTTCTCCGTTAAAATGCCGCATCGTTGAATGAGTCTTTTGATTTCATGTCCAGCCACATTTTCACTAGACTTTGGGCTTTATTTTTTAAAGATCGGTGTCCGCTAGTCTTCTCTTTAGATTGCGTGACAGAAATAAAAAAATCATCATCTTCTTCTCCATCGCTACTTCCGCCACCACCGCTTGAACTACGCCTATTAACTAACTACCGCCTACGCGCACACGACCGAACAAGTAAGAACATGTTTTTCGCGGCGAACTTTAACGATTAACGGACTCATAGAAAGTTAACGGAAGTTAAAGAGTCCGTTAACATTTTTAAAAATTAACTTAAAAGTTAATCCTTTACACGAAAAGTTAACTTCGTTAATTAACGATTAACGGTCTTATGCCTATTACGCAGATTTGATCCCAAAAGTATATTAAGCGATTAAAGATAAACGTTGAGGAAAATTAGTCATTGGGTGTGTTGTTTCACCACGATAATGCTCCAGCTAATGGCAATCCGCAATTCTTAATTCCTTCGTCATTCTTAATTCCCCACCATATTCACCGGACTTAGGCATTTGTCCGACATACGGCGAGTAGGGAGTTGAGCGAGCAACTAGTAACGAGTCAGCAGGCAGCGAGTATAAGATCTGTCGCTGGGCGATGAACGAGTGAGTTTTGGTCGCCCGGCTATAAATAGATCCACATAGATGCTATTACAGAGTAGTAGGCATGTACAGTCAGCAACGAAAGTCGCCGAACAAATCCAACATTCCAAAATACCTATGCATGATAACTTTTCATAAAATTCTCAGAAGAGTAATGTACAAAACAATATTAACATCAGAGAATTACAAAAGTCGCTGAACACTATTGTTCCATTAACTACTAAACATTTCTGACTACATAAGTAAAAAATTGTCAATAAGTCCAAAAGTTCCTGAGCAAAACAGTCTATTCCTGGTCATTGTCAAACTTAGTCGACAAGACACGGAAATTATTAAGTAGCTTACTATTGCTATCTTTGTCATTTTGTGCATGACGTCAGTGATGTGTCATTTGTGACATACGTTGCCGACCCTGTTCAGCAACATATGATATGCACGATCATCATCTATTTTTATAAGCCTGGTTCAGTTCACTGATTTAGGAAAGCATAGTGTAGTGATTTTTAAAATTTATTGATATCAGTGATATTTGTTGTTGACTGTCCTTATTTGCCATGTGGAAACTCTTATCCATCAAATAATGAAAAAAAACATTTCTTCTCATCCTGTAATATGCACAAAAATTCATGTTATGATGGATTAATCTAAACACTGTATTCTTGTCGAAAATAATTTATATTAAGCATCCAATACCTTCTTCGTTTTGGCTTTCAATGTTTTTTTTCTTTTTTCAAAGCTAAGAAAAAACTGTTATAAAATACTTCATCTCATCATCGTTCGTTTTCAGACGCTAGAAATAATAATAATGTTTGCTGTAGCTAGAAATAAATTTTTCTTACTTAAAATAAATTATAAATGAGTCAATACTAGGACTAGACAATGACAATCAGCTCAGCGAGTATTTTTTCATCACCAAGCGAGACTAGCCGAATGAGTGAGTGATTTATAACAATGACAGAACTTGTGAGCGAGTCCTTGCCTGCAGTGTGAACAGCTATCAACTATTTTTATATGCATCTCTTTCCTTTACACTGAGATTGTACGTCATTTGCCGTCTCCTCAAGCTAGAAAATAGTTAATTGCTTATCACTTATTCATCACCATATGTTGGACAAATGCCTTAATCCCTAGCGATTTTCAATTATTTCCAAAATTAAAAGAGCATATCTGTGGAACAGAATTTGATGATGATGACGCGGTTATGGCTGCCATAGTTTTGAGACTCAAGAAAATGATTTAGAAGGATTTTCGGAAGGATTTAGGAAATTAGAAAACCATTATATTAAATGTATCGAGTTATAGGAGATTACAGAATTAAAATGTTTTTATTTGAATTTCTTTTTGTTTTAATGATGATTCTAAGAGCTTTCTGATTCACCCTAGTATTTGGAGGAAAAATATAAATAAAACCTGTGAAAAGACCCAAAAATATCTTGTATTCCTTAAAGTATTGGCAGGATCCTCTTGGTCCAAGAATTTTCCAATTCCAATCAAGACTATTCTTCCGATAATAGATATTGGATAAATAAGAAAAAACCCTTAATGTTAAGTGTTAATGAAGAGACTAAAGAAGAAAATGTGCACCTATATCAATCTTACAAATGCTTAGCTGGGACACATGGGGTGGTAATTTTAAAATTAAGAATGTAATTAGTATTAATTTCGAAAGTATTCAAAATGCAAAAAGATCGTATGAAGTAAATAAAGTAGGATTTTTATTTGAGTCAAGGATATGACTGTCAAATAGAATGAAATTTGTAAGGAGACAACCTTTATGGACAGTTCTACATGTCATCCCTGACTCAAATAAAATTGAAATTGAATGTATTAAAATAATCGTATAACAATTATTATGGACCCATTGTATAGGGACACATCCAATCCAAAATTTAATTGAGTTTTTTTAACTAATATCTATTTGCATTAGTGCTTTTTTGAAGTGAAGAGTTGTTGCAATCAGTGATATGTTGCAATATTTGTCAAATCTGTTTTTGAAACTGCTTATAGTCAATATTTAATGATTTTTGTTGGTAATTTGTTCCATACACCCACAACTCTGTTAATGAGACTGTTACGGCCTGCTTTGATCTGGGATAGTGTGTTATCAAATTTTAGATAAAGGGATTGAATGGGTGCTAAAACAGTGTATACTTACTGTGTGATCTTCCATTCAATCCAACAGACACTTGTGTTGATGCATCCTGTGTATTATTTTTAGTTTTGAATTTCACTCGCAAAGCTAGGACTTCTGTCTCTGAAATATCAGATTAGTTAAATAATAACTATTTGGCCCCAAACTCTGGGTTCTGGATCTAGAATCTAGATTCACCAAAGGTATAGCAGAACCAATATATTTGAATGATATGATAAACTTCTTAGTTAATTGATTATAACATAATATGTTAATGATTTATATCAAATAGAGACTTCTCTTTAATAATAAAATATAATTTGTTATTAAAATATTAATAAAATCTAAAATAGTAATTGTCTCTAAAATAATAAGCACTATTAGAATAACTTAATATTAGTAAAATAATGATTTGTCATTAAAATAATTATTCAATTAATATTAGTCAATATAATCCACATAGATTCTACAATATGCCTTGTAGTGTCTTCTCTTACAGTTAAACTTTATAAAGCAAAGGAAATTCATGAGATAAAATATAGAAAAGTAACATTGACAAGTTTACTTTAGTTTGAAAGAGAATCCAAAGCTGTAATTTATCTTACCTAGTTGTGTTTTCTGTTCATCACAGGTTTTTAAACAAATAATAGCTTTCTGAATTATCTCGACTTTAGCATAAGGCATATGATCCTTATCAATTTTGCCACTGGCTTTATCTATTGCCTTTACGACTTCTCCAAGTTTAGCAATAGCATCATTGAATTTATTTCGTCTTTCACGCTCCCATTCGCGACACTTGCTGGAACATTAGTACTCGTAATAAGTATTCTAGTTTATAACCAAATACATTAAAAATGGCTGTATGTAATTTAAAATAAATCTAATTCGTGAAAACGGATACAGCTGGATTACAAAATTTTCAAAGCAAGTAGTTTTACCAAAAATACCTTGATTTACGGCTTTTCGAAGTTTTCTCCATATTATTATCCAATATATTGGTAAACTTAAAATATAATCATGAAGAATAGGATAGAAATAATTATTTACAAATTCATTATTTTTCGTCTAAATTAAATCAATCATAGCAGATAGTGTCACTGTCATTTCAAAAAATGACATTTGCCATGACAGATGTAGCATTAAAATAAAAAGCGCTTAGCAAAAGCTATTGGACTTTTACCCAGCATTGTACCGAAGATTGTAATTAAAATCGTAACCACTGGATATAAAGGTGTGCCATTGCTAACTAAATCTTTAATAATTATTAAAGGAACGAACGAAGTAAAAATTTTATAATTTTCCATGAGCGAAAGTATCATCTATTTACAGTTGGACGTTGACTGCCACTTTCTTTTTAGTTAAAATATAAAGAGATACATTAAAATAAAATAGATAAATGTCCTCTGTAAAATCAAAGTTAATGTGTAATGAAAATAAACCTGCAACAAGTTATAGGTCAAAGGTAGGAAAACCCACAGTGAATCACAATAATTGTCGTTTTGCGGTTTATACGATTTTACCGAACAATAGTACAGTACATAATACACGGTGCACCATGCCATGCTTTCCTGTTTACACAGACACACAGAGTTTTGACACATTCTGTAGTGTCTTTTTATATCATCGACAACTTTATTTTTGTATTAGGTATTTTAAGGTATTGCAATAGAGATGAAAATTTAATGCCCTCAATGATCCTCAATCTTACTTTAGAGTTCCTAGTGTCGCTACAAGGTATTAGATTTCTCATACGATTCGTCTGTGTCGTTTGACTGAGCTCGTCTGCCTAGTTGTTTCGTTATTACCTACCTATTTCGTTCTCAAATTTTCAAACAAAGACAGGAAACCAAAAAGAAAACAAGTGTAGGTACTACATAGGTAGTGAGTGACTGAGTGTCTGCAAGCCCTTAACCGAAGTCAAATATTTTTAGCGCTGTGTTAATTTATATTATTTTTCAGTATAAAATAGCATTTTATCGCTAAAGTTTTGTGATTAATACTGATTAACTTATGATCAATAAGTTAAAAGATTTAAAATTGCAAAATTTACGAACGAAGCACTATTCGGTTGAGTTTTAGTACGTAACAAAGTACACTAAATTTTAAGGCGTCAACCAATAACTTCTAGTATGTATAATATACGGAAGTTATTGGCGTGAACGGTGTTAATTGGTGGTACTGTAGTTAATTAGTGTTCAACGGGTACAATCGTATTGTGAATAAACTTGATTCAACATTGTTTTTAGGTCATCATGTCTCTGTATCCGTCGTTGGAAGACATGAAGGTGGATACAATGGCGAGAGCTCAAATGGCGCAATCTTATGCGCCAGCAGCATCATCGTACAATCTTCCGATCGGGCAATCAACCCCAAGTGCACCAACTGGACATGTATATCCAGCATTAGGAGAATACATGGGTCTTGAACTTTCTCAAGATGTTATTGCTCTTAACATGCCTGAATATCAATTGCAGACTGTGAGTATTTTATATTTAGAATGGCTAATCTTAATACATAATCTTATTAGGTTATTCTACTCAAATATTTATTTTGACATCATATAAAGATAATGTAAAATGTCGTTGCATAAAATGTTTTCTTAGTCTCATGTATATAGATAAATAGTATCTTTCATATAGTAAATTAGGCCCCTTGACCAACCCTGAAGCTCCTCCCATGCAAAGGTATAGTTTAGTTTCAAGGGCTCAATTTTTTTGCACTGGGTTCCTCTATCACTGCTCTATTGAGAAAACATTGTACTATCTTAAACTTAAACTGGTGAAAATATAACTATAAGTATAACTATAATATAACTATTCCAATTTGATCGCGCCCCTACTAGAGGACGCCAGGGTATTGATTGCACCTGGGCGCTACATGGGCTAGAGCCGGCGCCGTAAAGGAATATTCTAAAAACAGGATTTCATTTTAAACAAAATGGTTTGAAGATTTTCTTTTGAGAATACAGTCTTGTATCGTCATGTTAGAAAACTACAGCCAGTGATGAATTCCACTTGATTTGATTGGGGGCATGTACTTAAGTAATTAAAATCATGTAACAAAATCTAAACTCAAAATACTGAGAATATTCAGAGGTAAAAACTGCTCAGAGGTTTTTACCTCTGCTCAGAGCTCAGAATAAAGCCATTGCAGAGTGGAATAAATAGAGGAAAGCTGGATTTTTGCATGAACCTTCCTTTAGTGTTTCTAAACAATGTCCTAAAATACATGTGCCGCTAAAAAAGCTACTCGGGGTCAAAGGTCACAAAAAAGGGGGTTTTCACAAAAATCTCATTAACGGTCACTTTTATCGAAAGAATAGTGGTTATCAAATTTGTAGCTTATAAAATTGCCTACATAAAACATAGTATTACTTTTTTTCGTAAGACTAAATTCCAAAAATTTGTAACGTACAGTATGCACGATATATATGTGTCGAATATCCGTAATTAAACGTTGAATGCGGCTTAAAATATTGGAAAATTTATTTACGTGAAAGTTTCAAAGTCCATAACAATATAAACTAACACATACATACTACACAATAGTGTGGACCTTATTCCATAATGGGCTAGACCATATATGGGCAACAACCAGCCCGCGGGCCGGATCCGGCCCGCTGTAAGATATGATCCGGCCCGCGAGACATTTTGAAAAAACCCAATTAAAAAAATATTACATTAGGTACTTATACTCACGGGAGTGACAGTGAGGTGAGTATAAATCCTTCGATGTTTGCTTGCTTGCTCGGCTTGCTCGATCAAATTCTTTGAGGTTTGCCACCTCACAGGCGACACATCAAAAGATTTATTGCTTCTCAATTATTCTAAACTAGTTTATTCCAGATTATTCCTTCATTTTGCCTATATAAGCGGGTGGATGGCCCGAACGTTAGTTCAGTTCTATTTGAGCTACCGAGGTGATAACTTGGACAAGCGATATCCTAGCGAACTGCTCGAGCCGTCAACTTGCTTTGTGACTTTGTGTGCATCTTGAGTGGTTACTAACTATAGTTTGTTATTAAGTTTATTGAACGAAAAGTAAACAAAAATGATGTCTGGTGGAAAGAAATGAAAAGTAGATACAGAGGGTCGCCAGTTTCAAGAAAAATGGACTGAAGAATTCTTTTTTATCTTGCACAATGGTAAGCCTATTTGTTTGCTGTGTAATGAATCCATTTCAGTAATGAAAGAATTCAATATAAAGAGGCATTACTCAACTAAGCATGCTACGCTGCACTCACTGACAGGACAATTAAGAACAGACAAAATCCAGAAGCTTACCGCAAATTTGGAAAAACAGCAACAAATGTTTCATAAACAAAGAACACAACTTGATAATGTTGTGAAAGCTAGTTTTATAGTTAGCTCAAAATTGGCAAAGGCATTAAAACCATTTGCCGAAGGAGAATTTATGAAGGAGTGTATGTTAGAAGTTTGCGGTATTTTGTGTCCTGAAAAGAAAAATGAATTTGAAAAAATTAGTTTGTCAAGACGAACTGTTGTTCTACGTATAGAAATGATGGCTAATGATATAAAAACAACATTGACTGACCGTATGGCTGGTTTTGAATCATTTTCCATAGGATTAGACTAGAGCACCGATTTGTCTGACACAGCTCAACTGGCTATATTTATTCGAGGTGTTGATAAGGAGTTCACTGTTACTGAGGAATTGCTTGCTTTACAGCCGCTAAAAGGAACCACTACAGGAGAGGATATTTTTATTGAAGTTCAAAAGGTATTCACAAGTTTTGGCTTGCCATGGTCAAAATTAATTGGAGTATGCACTGATGGTGCACCTTCTATGGTCGGCTTACGTAAAGGTTTCATCGGAATTTTGAATGAAAAAGCAACAGAATTAAATGTGCAAAAAGATGATCTATTTGATAGTCCTTCATTGCATTATCCACCAACAGAACTTGTGTTCTAAGTCCATTCGACTCCAGAATGTTATGAATGTGGTAGTAAAAACCATCAACTTTATTCGATCCCGAGGGCTTAACCATCGTCAGTTCAAGGCGTTTTTGGATGAAATATCAGCTGAATATAACGACGTAACATATTATTGTGAAGTCAGATGGCTGAGCAAAAGAAAAATGTTGAAACGGTTTTACGAGCTTAGAAATGAGATAGGAGACTTTATGAAAATAAAAGATAAACCACTATCTGAATTAAGTGACCCAAAATGGATATGTGACTTAGCATTTCTGGTCGATCTTACAGGCTATTTGAATGATTTAAATTTGAAACTTCAAAAACAAGGACAGTTAGTAAATGATTTGTACAGCCATTTGAAAGCGTTTCAGATCAAACTACGCTTGTGGGAGTCACAGATGCTGTCTGGTAACAGTTACCATTTCAACACGCTCTCTGCGTATGAAAATATTGCTTATGCTCAATATGCTGAAGAACTCAAGTTACTGTCGGAACAATTTTCGAACAGATTTAGCGACTTCAAAAACATGGAAGACTGTTTCAGTTTATTTGCTACTCCTACAAAATATAATGTACAAAATGCTCCAATACACTTACAAATGGAGTTGATCGAGATTCAAGAAAACTCACTCCTAAAATCCAAATTTGAAGACGTAGAGTTGTGCGATTTCTACAAAAAATACCTAGAAAAAGACAATTTTCCGCAGCTTAGAAAATTCGCAAGAAGATTGATTTGTGCGTTTGGCAGTACTTATAAATGCGAACAGTTCTTTTCATTGATGAAAGTTAATAAATCAACACATCGTACAAGACTGACTGACGATAATTTGGAAAATTCTTTACGTCTTTGTATCAGTGGAATTAATCCAAATATCGATGGATTAGTTTCCCAAATTCAACCTCAAGTGTCTCATTGATTTCGGTGTATTTAACTTTCGTAGTTTGTAACAATTGCAAATTTAACGATTTAATTATAATGTACCATTTTTTTAAATTTCATTTTGTTATTTTAATAAATTGTACTATAATAACATTGTCGTATTATTTCATGTCTAATATCTATCGCAAAAAATATTATCACTACTTTAAAATGCACTAAGTACTTTTAAACGCGGCCCGCGAACGTATTTGCACGCTAAAGTTTGGCCCTCAACATGTCAAAGGTTGCCCGTACCTGGGCTAGACGAAGGCTAGTTTTATACCTACTTTATGTATATTAAGTAGAGATGAAACAGATCCTGGTAACTATCCGGCCTAAATTTACTATCTGGCCGGATACCGGATAGTAACTCAATATCCGGCCGGATACCGGATATTCAAAAACTATGATAATTTCCTAAAATCAATTTATAATTACGATGCTTGCTTTTATTTAAAGGTGAAAAAGTTACAAAAATTCACAAAGTAATTTTAATTCACAAATTAAAATTACCTTCCCAGATATTCACTTTAATAATAAATATTTAAACTAAAAACACATAAACCTCGCAGATTCTCAAAATCATAATCATAATAATAGTGAACTAAAAAACGTAAAAAACACAGACATTCTTAAAATTCCCTCTTGTTCTTTTTATCAGACAATATTTAAAATGTCGAAATTAACAAGTGGTATATTATGGTGAATAAAGACTAAATTTTCAGCATTCACAGACAACTAAATAATTGCATACGATTATAATAATCGTATAATTGCGCAAATCACGCAGCAAGTAAACCAACTAATTTTCACTAAACAATCGCTCACTCACTCACCACTCACGATGACACCCGAAAGTTCCGAAACCGCCTGAATTGATACGATCGCAGTCGCTCTACCTGTGCGGCGTTAAACTCGTCACAACATGCAACGAGACAATAAGCCGACTATCCGGCCATCCGGCTTCGCAGTTCACCAAATATCCGGTTTCCAGTATCCGGCCAAACGACTATCCCTTTCATCTCTAATATTAAGTATGTTTCCTTAATAATTTATCATGACTGCAGTTTTCAATAATAGCCTATGTGGTATGGTTATGCCAAATCCTTTAAACCCCTTGAGACAATATTTATAAAAATAAGTAATTTGTGACTTGTCCTTACAGTAGCCATAAATTAAGCAGGAATTTGAACTTAAAATAATTATTGAATAATTATATACATTATTTTGTTTTGTTTGAAGGTCCCATCGGGGGGTGCTGTGAGCAATTTAATAGCTCCAATTTCATCCCAGTCCAATACCTTGCAAAAAGCTATAGTCACCCAAGCTATAAGACAAATCATTCTCTGTAAAGACAAAGATGGGAAGTGTGGTTTGAGACTGCACTCTGTAAACAATGGAGTGTTCATTTGTTACGTTGCTGCCGGAAGCCCTGCTGCTTTGGCAGGCCTCCGATTTGGTGACCAGATATTGGAGATTAATAACATAGCATTAGCAGGCATGTCTATGGATAAGTGCCATGATTTGCTGAAGAAATCTCCCGTGAATGGAATTTATATGGCAATTCGTGACAGGTAACAATTTTCAATTATTTGTTAATTGACCAATTAAACACTAGTAATATGATATAATTTAAATAAATACATTTTTATAAGGATATGTAGCCGAGTATCATCTTACTTATAGGAAAAGTCTTATAGGAAATTTAGAAAAGACAAATTTGTATGTTGACTTTATCCCTTTACATCAATGCTTTGTTAGACATGATGAGATATTATACACAACATAGTAAAATAATATTGAATGATCATAATAGGAATTACCATTTAGGAGCTAAGTATCTGAGGATAATCATGTGAAAACTAACAAATAATTACTTGTAATATCTTTGAATAATTTAAAAAAAATATGTCATTTCTAGGCCTTTTGAGAGGACAGTTACTCTACATAAGGACTCCCTTGGTCACGTTGGCTTCCACTTTAAGGAGGGCAAAATTGTTGGGCTAGTGAAGGATTCATCAGCCGCTCGTAATGGTTTGCTCACCGACCACCAGATTCTAGAAATAAACACTATAAATGTTGTGGGCATGAAAGATAAGGAGATATCAAGGGTTATTGATGCAAGTCCGTCTGTTGTGAATGTAACAATTATACCATATTATATCTACAAGCACATGATAAACAAGTGAGTAATTAAAGATACTTCCACTGTATTAATAAATGTGTATCTGTTTTGGACTTTTCCTTGATGCAATTGTTTAAGTAACAATTATTTTATTTTTACACTAGCGACCGCCCTCACTTCGCTTCGGTTTATTAAATTTAAAACAGTCGGAATAAGATATTTTCCTGCGGTAAAATGGAGCCTATATCTTAAGTTAGACCTCTAGCAATACATTGTTGAAAACTGCATTCAATTCCATGCAGTAGTTTTTGCGTGATGCGTGTACAAACATACAGACAGATAGACAGACAAAATTTCTAAAAACTGTTGTTTTGGCTTCTGTTGCTCTAATAAAGACCCCCCCCCCCCATATTAGTTTTTTTTTCAATATCTATAATGTACAGACATCGGCCTGTTACAATTTGTTTGTCCGGGAGTGAGCCAATGTTTGTCATTCTGGACTGATGCACCACAGATGTCTTAAAAATAACAATATTGGAAATCCCCTATAAATATATACACATAAAAATCCCCTATAATATAATAAATTATAGATAAGCATATTAATAAACAGAAATGCAGAATAATTAATTATCTGGGCATATTTTAAAAAGTTGATTTTTACATCGTGTTGTGTAAGCTGTAGTATTAGTCATCAGTTAGTAGTTATAGAACAAGCCACAATCAATTTATTACTTCCCCTTCACTTGATGACACATTTAAAACAAGGTAAGGTTAGGCGCGCCGTTGCGACTTCATTACAGTCTGAATAATGTTTTATTCACACTTCCATAAAGTCGTTGTTACTGTTGCAATGACCATTTTTTTAAAATTTAGGTCCTCAATCCCTATTTTATCAGGGATGGTCATCTCTTTGGATTCGTTTGATTGGAGTGATTTCAGATTAACTCAATGGAAACTTGTGTACCCGTAACTCTTATTTTCTACTCTTGGTCCTCAGTATGATATCCACATTAGAATATCTGGCAATTGTAGAAGCCTTAGGGCCTTTCTCACCACCTCCTTATACTTTATTAGAAGGTAACAGAAAGGCAGTATGGGGCCGTTCAAGTATTACGTAAGCACCAAAGGGGGGTGGGGGTGTCTTTGCTTTGCTTATTTTTGATGACATGGAGGACGGGGGTGTCTGAATGGCGATTACGTCAGCAATATTTATTTATTTACTTTCGTAATTTTTTGGCAAAATTTAGTAGATTCTGATCTACTAAATCTATTCCTCTCAAGTGGAAATGACTTTACAGCTAGCGTCCTATATTATGTTAATTTATTCTAATAGAATAATAGAGAAATGTAACTGATTTTTTTTTAAATGTAGTAATGGAATAAAAACATTGATCTTCGACTGTCTGTCTACCATCGACTCGAGCGTCAATCCGATGCGCACTCGAAATTGTTCTGGCAATAACAGTTGTTTTGCAGAGTCTTTGAATTGTTTCTAATTACGTTTTACAATAGCGTCACTTTGATTTTAGGTTTGTTGAGGCCAAAGTTTGCAATCACAACTGATTGTGATTTGATTGCATAAAAAAACCGTCTACTTTTATTTGTTATCAATTTACTCCTTACCACCCAAAGGTGCCTGGAAGAAATCACTTTAATGATATGACTTAAATATATATGTAATCTTGCAAGATTATCTGGTTATCTTATACTGGTTTATCTATTAGTATATAGTGTTTATCTGTCCACATATTTATCATCTATTTAAATGTTTATTGTTCTCCATTCCAGGATGTCGTCGTCACTGTTCAAGGAGCTGGACCGCACGCCCGCAGTCTAACTAATAAAAATGCGTATCTAAGGAACATTACACGAATGCAATACATTACACAAATTCTATATTTATATTTTTTTAATAGGTACACTATTGGCACATTTTTCATGTAGTGTTTATAAAGAAGTTTAATTCTTATTACTTAGTTAAGTCTGTTATTCATTAAAGGGTTAATATAAGTATAAATGTATGTTCTATAGTCAGTAAGGGCTGTGAAGTGTAACGCCAATGCCAATTTTATATTATATTAAAATTTTAAATTGAAACAAATGAACATTTTTCGTATTTTAATTATTCAACGTGGACTGGTTTTTTGATATGGACGATGTTATCTTTTGGTTTGTTATCTAAATAACTGTCAATATTTACACACCAGCACGCTATGAGTAAGTATTGTTCCTTGGATTGGATATTATTGGCATAAACAGAATGAATCATTTATAGCAGGTATATAAGTATAATTCAATTTTAGTATGGTTATATGAAACATAAACTATATTATATTTATATACATAAACTATAGTTTATATGTCTAATCTAAATGATTTTTTTTCTAATTTGTTATGATTCTATTGGTTCTCACGTTTAACACTTGTTGATACAATGTTCTGTAATACTTTAAATTCCTTAAATGACCACATTCCTTTAATACTATATTTTCGTATAATTTCATACACGTATTATTTATATTTATTGTATCCAATTGATTGTTTATTTCTTTATAACAATTTGTATCCACTACAATTTAAATGTTCACAAAAGTAAAAATTTAGACTACAATGCTTTAAACCAAAAATAAATTAAAACATGTTTCTCAATAAAATAATACATTGAGCTCTAAAATAAATTAGGATAAATGAACTTGAATTTGATGTGTATTGTAACGTAAACTAAATTTGTTATTCGAAATTGATAAATATTCATTAAATGGCGAACTTCCCTACACACATTATTTAACACATAATTTAGTGTCCTGATGGATATCCTCCACGGTAATTTCGTTAACGGCTGTGTGGCTCGAAACATATTCCCTTGTAAATTAAATAAAAAATAATAATAAAACTGTTTGTTCTTGGTCACTTCCCAATTAGAAAAAAGTAGCAATAATAATTTAATGAGTCCTATAAATTTTTAGCGACCACACGCACATGTATCTTTTTTTAATTATTTGTGTCACTTATAAAAAATGTTGAGTTCATTTCTTATTTTAAATGGAACTAGATTTAAATTAAGGAACTCTATTAAATATGACTTTACATTTACTTAATAAATTAAACGTACACATTTATACCGGCAGGATTGAGCGTGGTTATATCGCAATTTAGTGAGTCATGTACGTATGAAAACACTAGTTTTCATACGTGATGCTTTAGTCCCATAATTGTCCCATAATTCGGTAAATGATACAGTTATAACTGTATCATTTGCCGAACAACTAGTTGTTACAAGGAATATTCTAGAACAGGGGTGCTCAAACAGTCCACACTCAAACAGACTCAACATTCACTCAACTCAAACAGTCAACAGTGGAAATAATTCCACGTTGCCGCGAACGCCACTGATAATTTACCTACTTATTAGGTACTAGTATTTCACAACACTTTTTTTTTTCACTATTTCACTGGACATGCGATTTGAACCTACTTAACGTGTAGTGACACTTCATAGTACCAAGGGACTATTAAGGTGCGATTCGGAGGCACGCTGCAGACGGCGAGGGCACTTGACGCCGGGCGCCACATGCCGTCGTTATAGATTCGGAAACTTGCAGCACGGCACACCTTACTAGTGGTAGTGTTTTCCTATTTTCTTTTCTCATGAGTCTGAACAGTGAATATAATAAAGCAGTTTTGTTTAGAACAAGAAGAACACGATGACTTGTGGACTGTATTTGCTCATTTCTACATAAAAAGCAGAAAACCAATATTTCTATATTCACGAACATAATCGAAGAATATTAAATAAATTTCGACCTCGCGCTACCCTCCCAAGGGTTAGGGCCACAAGAATTTAGCCATTCCGAAAAAAAAAAGTAATGCCTTCGGGCAGTGCCGCTTCCCGCGTGCCTTTGAAGCTTACCTTTAGTATAATTCTTATGTGCAATAAATTCCTTTTAAATTGTTAGTCGATTGCAGGACTTTGGAAGTCGTTCTTGCATTATTTGTTGGGATTGGTTCGATTTCATCAACAAGAAGTGATGGCGATTCTGATGACTTTGTCTGGTGATGAGTTGATGGATCACTCGGTTCAGTAAATGATATTATTTGGGCATCCGGGGTTTTATTATCTCGGTCTCGTATTTCTTCTCCCGAAACTACAATTTCGTCGTTGTTTAAAATTTCAGCAGCCACAAAATCTTCGTCTGTAAACATTTCCGGGTTTAGAAGGTATATTCTTGTAGCAGCAAAACCTGCTTCAACCTTTGGGATGGTTGCTACTTTTTGAAATGCTTTTTTGAACAGCGAGGCGAGATCATTTTGTGTGATCTTCTTTCCCAATTGAGTCTTCGTGAAAAGGTTACATTCTTGTTTGTAAGCCACTTTAAGTGGACCGTAGAAGGAAACATCCAGAGGCTGTATTCTATGCGAGCCATGTGGTGGTAATGATAACATCACTATGTTGTTGCTTTTGCAAAATTCATATGCTCTCAAAGAGATGTGGCTGCAATGATTGTCGAGAACAAGCAATATAGGTTCATTTTCTAAAGGTTTGGTGAAATCTGCAAAATGTTTCAGCCAATCTACGAATAGATCCTCATTGATCCACCCATTTTGTGAGCATCGGTAGACAGCTCCACGCGGCCCATCTGCTTCTAATGCAGTTAAATGTCTCTGACGTGGATAAATTAGCATTGGAGGGACGTACACTCCAGTAGCATTCACAGCACACACGACTGTGACGGTCTTTCCTCTTTCTCCGCCAGTTATAGAGCCCACACGTTTCTGTCTTTTCTCGGTCACAACTTTTCCAGGGTCTTGAACTGAAGAGATTCCAGTCTCGTCTACATTATATATGTTCCTTGGCAGAAACTTATGTTTTTCCATTAGCTCTATAAGAAATTTGAAAAATAGAGCAATTTCATTCTTGTTAAAGGCAGTCAATATTTCTTGAAGTGTTGAAAATGGCACGCCAGTAGATCGAGCTGCTTCTCTAATCGTTTTCCCTTCATCCACTAGTTTAAAAGCTTTGTATAACTGATCTTGGCTCCATAATGCCTTTGAACATGGTTTGTTTCGTGTTTTGGACATTTTGAAATAATAAACAAAAATTAAAATAAGCAAAAAAAAAAACTGACTATGTACTAATTTTACTTGTGGGTAATACCGGTCAGCTTGACCGGCATTGCCCTACCTAGAAACATTTCCGTAAAAACATTTTAGGTTAAAAACCTGTTGAGACAAGTTCAAAATCTAAGATTACTTGAAATGCTTGATAATTATACTACAAAAATTATAACTAACAATGTAAGAAACGTAATAAAACAAATGCTCACCTCTTATTGCCTGACGACGAAAATTTACATCAATTTGGCGCGAAAACAATTGACGTGCGTTCATTCTAAACGTGTGCTGGGAACTAAGCGGCGGTCGGTGCCGCGGCGCGGGGTGTAGTCACGCCACCCGCTTTGTATGAGTGCGTGCGCGGGAAAGCAGTAATACGAGTGAAATTGTAATGACCGGTATTACCCGGTTTTACCCTAATGTATAAGTTTTGATTTTTTGTTGGTGTGTTGTATGTGTAGCAAAGTAACATTCTCATAGTGTCTAATCCAGCCCCTTTGTCACTTTTTGTGTAACACAACAAAGTAAAATTAAAATATAGTCAAAATTTATTAAATACAGCTGTTAAACTTCATATTCAAGGTCACAATTACTATGGCCAAAGAAAGTGCGTGAAACGTGGTGTGAGCAAAATTTTCGAGCTTGAAAGCAATAAACCGATATTGTGGGCTCCGTCTATTATACAATAGATTGTAGTCGTACTTGTTAACAGATTTGTATTTGTCCATTTCTGTATGTTACTATTTTCAACGTCATGTTAATATTGACCGATGTTCAAACAGATTTTATATAAATAAAGAATGTTGCCATAGATTATAACAAAATTTTATAAGTGTTTATTTTAGATTGGTACCTTATCTTATCATACAATAGTTTAAACTCTAAATCTAAGGTTTAGCAAAATATAAACAAGTTTTGTGTCCGTTCGGTTGCGCAAATTTAAAAGCCAGTTCTTACTGGTGCTCTTGCACTGAATGAAAAGGAACAAAAGGAATCTATGAATTTTATCTTCTGTAGCGAGATTGCTGAAAATGAGGGGAATAAACTTTCCCGTCAGAGCCCGTTCAGTTGTTCCACTCTGTGTATACCCGTTTGATTCTTCGGATGCTTGTTAGACCAATGTTTATAATTATTTTTTACATGGCTCTAACTACAGAAATAAACACGTTTTAAAATAAATAACAATTTAACAGTCTCTTAACCGATTAGAGGCGAGGTCCAGAACGTGGGAACATCCCTTTTTGACAATCTAACTCGTGCTGCTGCGTATTCTTCAGTATTATGAAGATAAATAACAATGTACCCATATTACATTGTCAATGTATATGTAGGTTACTTATCAGATTATTTACGGACGGTGATTTTCACACATTTTGGAATTCAGGCTTTATTCATTGACGCCTTTTATTAGACAATTCTTACGAAGTGTTTATTTCCTATAGTGCGAGTCTATCTTTTGTGGTAGTGTATTTGAGTAAACGGAAGAAAAGCGATTTTTGTAACCGATTTTTTTTATTGGTAACTCAACGGCAATACATAAGTATATATAAACAGAAATTGAAGTTAAAAAACCAAGACCAATACATAATTACACTAGTTATTAAACATATCTATTACTAAACATATTAAGGTGACAGCAATTGCAGTCGCTCATACAGGTTCAATACGAAATCATAATACATAATACCTATGATACTATAATTTCTTATATATCGTAATTCTATGTGTAATATATGTATATTCGTGTGCGTTTGTGCATGAGTGTGCATGATCTTGGGTTCAGGTGGGTATAATACTCATCCACCCACTGAGCCCCTATGCGCCTGAATCCTGATACCTTATTTACAATGTATATTAACTATTGCCTTTTTGAAACATTTTTTGTTAAGTCCAATTCTAAGTATTAAAGATTATACATTATAAAGTACAGTGTATTGTGTATAATTCCTATGGACAATAGGAACGTGGAAGAGTGGCGTGTGCCATGTGCGGTATGTAGGTGCCACCAGTGACACTGAAGCTAGAAGATCTGCGCAGTCCAATTGACCACAACATATCGCTTGCAAGAACACTATCATATTGACGTCGTCTCATAACTAGACTGTCAAGTTTATAATGTTTACAATATAGGTCGTGTTTTATGATTCTTGTAAAATAAAAAATTAACATTTCTGTATTGCCTCAAGTCTTTGCTTATGGGTAGCATATTGTGGTGACCACATACAACATGCGAATCCCTGAATGACTGACTAACACGTGTGACAAAACCCAGTTGTTTGTACGCCCTGTTGACGATTAAGTCGATATGTTCTGTCAGTAACAATTTGGAATCTAGTCTAACGCCTAGATCTCTGACCGAAGAAACACTTTTTATAGCAGTATCATTTATCTTATAAATAAAGGATATTGTTTTTAATTATCTCGTCAACATTTTTTTCCCAGTTTTATTGGTTTAGTTTGTTTTATTCGCGCTTATACAAAATTTCCGTTTTCTCAAAGTTTTATCTATTAATATTTAGTGCCTATTGACTGTTTTATACTCTAATAAAAGAATTATCAAGCTTGCTTAGTTTTTATTTAAAAATCAACGTTTTAAATTACTATGAAAAAATATAAAAATCATGCATATACAAAAATCATTGT
The DNA here is from genome assembly GCA_943735995.1 of Sesia bembeciformis. Classification (NCBI taxonomy): domain Eukaryota; kingdom Metazoa; phylum Arthropoda; class Insecta; order Lepidoptera; family Sesiidae; genus Sesia; species Sesia bembeciformis. The sequence goes on from OX031028.1 coordinate 11,271,170, forward strand.
AATTACCTCGCACCAGAACCTACACTTTTATAGCTGTTATGTTATTTTTTTTCTAATTAAACATTATAACGATAGTCTATGAATATAATATGTCAAAAGGATTTTTAAACGTCCAATTTGGTTTCAAAGTTATTTCTGGACAGGACCAAGATTTTGGCACGAAGTAGCTGTCCTTTTCTGACGATGGACAATTCTTGCGAGCGAAGTACTCCATAGGATAGAGGCTCCAAAGTATACCTGCATGAAAAATATGTAGTTTTATTGTATTGGTCAATCGAGTGTTCGAATAAATGCAAACTCTTACAGCTTGCCAACACTTAAAATAAGCAGCTGGTGTTGTAGTGTATTGAAAGACTAGTTTTAATTTTGACGACTCACCTCCATTATTCACGGCTCAAAGCTTGAATTGCCAACCTATAATAGTCAAGTCTTCCATAGAACGACAGCCTCGAGTATGTTACTATAATTTTTACACGATTTTTTAAATGAGTTGAGTTAGACTCGTATAATAGATTTGAAACTGCATTATAAAAATGCCCCACATAGATTTGACATTACAGTTATTGTTTCATTTTAATAATTATGTGGGTGTCCAAGCTTAGGAGGTCATAATCTCAGCTTCTAAGTTCCAACTTATTCACATTTTTCTGAAGTTGGGTGAAAGAAATGATATTTCTTGATCTTAATTGTATCTTATTCTACGGTTACGTACCTACAATTTTGAACCCCAAACGTACTTTAATGACGTTTCTAACTCATATTTTAGATAGAAATGGCGAATATTTTTTAGGAGAGAGTTGGATAATTATGAGCGGGGTTTACATTACCGTTACCACTCATATCTAAAAACCAATAACGTTACAGGACATCTGAGTGTGTAATATCATTATATTCATCTTCAACATAAACCCTTGCTATCGATGTTACATTTTAATACGCTTTGGCCCGGATAATCAAAATCCTTAATAGGCAATACGTTTTAAGTTAATATAATTAGTCTTAGAAATATTAAAGTGCTCTGGATTTATTAAAATGCAAAAATAAATAAAATAGTCTAATAATATGCAATAATCTCCCTCCCTGTACCGGCGATCCGTCCGTTACGAACTATCATATGAGGTAGGTAGGTGTAAATCAAAGTATAATCAAAGGTGTAAATCAATGTTAAAAATATTAAAGAATATACTTTCTTAATATTCACATTCAAATTTCAAGAATTATTCTCTGTTTCACATAAAGTAAAGGAGTTTGACAATCACGCACGACGTATTCTCTTGTTTTGGAGGAAAAGCAAATTTTTGTTCAGAGAATGAGAACAAAGTATAATCTATTTGCGCATGTTACTATATTGACTAAAGCTTTTTATGGAATTACCCAACAACATCTACGAAGGCTGGCATATGACTTTGCGATTGCAAAGGTTGCATCTCAGAACTTGTTATTTTTACATAAACTCATTTTTCATCATAAAATTAGATTTAAACTAAATTATTTAATTTAATTATATAATACATAAATTTAAAAGCAATGTCATTTATTGTCGATCTCAGGCACGGTATTAGCGCACAGGTTTGCTAATCGCGCGCTTTGCCAGATTTTAGATTTTTGTTCTTTTAGATGTTCTTTACTTCTACAATTATTACTTGTTGCCAAATAAATTCTCTGTTTAACAATACTGATTTTGTTTTATTTATATCAAACCTGTAATATTATGAGTATAGGCATATTTCTATAAGGGTTTGTCAATGTCCAATATCCCCTGTTATTTTTATTTAAACACTGAAATATAGACAGACTTTCTTGTTTACTAAATCTAGATCAGTTGTACTTGTGTCTCTAATTTATTTATTTGATTATATTATAATGAATAAGTCACCGGTAAATTTGTGAGAAATATGTTAAATTTTCATAAATCATCCCTAGTACCTAACTGCCAAGCGGAATCATGTTTCGACGTGTACGATATTCTCGAAATGCATTTTTTACTTTAAACCTTGAATTTTTATCTACGAATAATCCTTATCTATCCTGTCGTTTGTGGTCTATTTAACCTTCTTTACGTTATGCGGTCAGATATCTGTTATAGTTTCCGATTCTGCTCAAAATTCTTCAATACCGCCTATCTGAAGCCCTTTCGCTTGGACGCCCACATACGAGCATGTAGAAGTTACATACCGTTACCAAAGAGTAACCCGAACCACATGAAAAGGTTGAAGACGTTTGGGAACCTTCGACCGCTGGCAGCTGTGAGAGGCAGCAGCAGCAACCCCAGTACTCCGAACAGCATTAACAGTACTGGGTAGAAGAACCCGAACGACAGCGCGAGGATCACCTCGTGAGCAACAGCTGACACCTTCAAATAATAAGTTTATTAAAAATAATCTACACATCTGAAATCTATGGTGTTTAATAAAACCTTATTTAATAAAATAAGATGAGTAGGTTAGGTGTTTTTGGGATGAGCAGCTTATTAGGTGTTTTATTACAAAAATATGAGTGGTAATATGTTGTTTGTAGGCACCCTTTCCAACATCTCTACTGTTGTTTTTTTCTTCTGGTAAGGATGATTGCACAAATCCGTGTACAAACCCGTTGCCCGCATTTTGCTCGTGATATACTCGTGATAATCACGTATAGGTAGGTACTGTATATGGGACTGACAAGTCTATAGAACGAGGACAGTCCCTGTTAAAAACTGATGATAAAAAACACTGTACCTTTCGTAAGAGTAAGAGATTTCGTTGACTTTCGAAGTTTGTCATTTTAATTTATGAGTTCATCACTATTTACAAGTACCTATTATAAAGTACATATTAAAATACACAGGCAGTAGAAATGTACCTACGTGTTTTTTTTTATAGAAGGCATGCGGTCCACGTGATAGTACGTACTACGTAGCTGCCTGCGCCTATGGACCTTTAACCTTTAACACCAGGAAGTATTTAGCTGCTGATCTTGCAAAAACAACAGCTTTTTTGAAGAACTCCATGTCGTAGTATAGCGGAAAAACTTTAACTGGTTGTTCATTCCACAATGTAAGGATACATACGCCACGATGACTGCAGGGTCGAAGTTAGCTACATCAATTTAAGATGAAGCTCGCGAGACCTGAATGTCACCCTAATTAATGAATGAACATTAGTGTGGCATGTATTTTATGAACTAAGTAGGATAACATTGACATTAATAGAGGAAACGCTTGTTACATAATTCTTGGGAATATTGTAAGCAATTTGACGTGAAAAACGACTAAATTCCGTTTGTTAAAAATTAAATCAGTACATATACTTTGTACATGCTTAAAAAGGTCTCAAATTCTATCCACCCTACTAACAACATATCACGCCTATATATTACTTCTACTTCTACGCTAAAATATGGTATCATATTTTGGAGCAACTGTACTGAAAGAGAAACCGTGTTTAAGGCACAAAAGAAATATGTCAGGGTAATGTTGAACCTTCGTCGAATGAATAGTGGCAATACACGTTTCAAAGATTATAAAATATTAACTTTTACCTGTGTATACCTGTATACGCAAAAAAAAAATTTAAAACTATTTGAATTTCTTAAAATTAGTCTCAAGAAGGACATAATGAGCTTATTAGCCTCTCGAACATATTTTTTTTAAAAAGTATCTTGCATGACTGCCTAAATCTACAATAAACTGCCAAAACTTGCCAATAAAGGAACGTTATGAAAATGGCGGCGAGTAGTGATGGTACGGTCGGCAAAAAAAGTTTTCGAAAATAATTTATCTCTATAATTTTTTTACGGGTTTATACATGAAATAATTTAAATTGTATTTAATGCAATAAATAAAATATTAAGTTTCGAAACGTACTAAAAATTTAATCATACACTTTTTTATACTAAAAGTTAATAAATAGTTTTATAGGCAAGATAGGGCAATATCTTTATTTTTATATTGTATTTTTTTGGAAATGTTGACAATAACAAAGTACAACAGATGATCTTATCGCTACAATCTCTTCCAGAGAACCTTAAGGTAGAGGAAAGTTATTGTATAATGAAGAAGCAGATGGTGCAGAATAACTTAATATAGTAGAAATATTTAAAATATACCTACTGACATAAAATAGTTGAGATTTGTAAAAGTCATCCTATTCATGCCACCATGGAGGTTAAGCTATGTACATAAACCACTTGGTCTTTCACGAGGATCATCAGAATCGAGTAGGTATTCGTTTTCAAATTTCACAAACATGGTTTAATTTTTTTTATTTTGCGAATACAGTTGAGTATATAATAATTTTCACATCATGGCCAGTGCCGATATGAAAACAATTACTCATTTTATAGCAATCAATATAGAATGTTATCGCTGGTCAGAGCCAAAAAATGAATACGCACAATTTCCAGGAATTTTTTTAGCAAGGTATACCTATATATCTACCTAATCCAAATCGACGCATTGTTTGGATTAAAAACGCCAATTTTTACAGTTGAAATAAAGCAACGTTATCGTGTTTTTAAATTGAACTTCGCTTTTATACCTAATTAATTAAGCAATAGTTAATACATATTTGAAATAGCAGAAATACATACATACATGCCACATGTGTAATAGAAAAAAGAGTATCCGTCCAGTTTTCGCCTTGTGCGTAACTTTCAGCCATATCTAAGTTTTAGTTTTCCAATCTCTAGGGAAATTTAGTCTTATTTACTATACAAAGTAGCTAGAGCGGTTTAACTAGAGCGCTGATTTAATTTATTGAAAATAAAGATTTTTCTTAATTTTAGAATATCATTTTCTTTTGTAATTTATGAAGTCTAGTTTTAGGAATTCAATCATTTGGGAAATTAAAATTCAACATTTTGGAATTTTACCATTTTAGGAAGTCAACGTAATGTTCCAAAAGGGTTGTTTTTACTACTTACTTTCAGTTTCATTGTAGGTATAGTTTCCAAATTTTGATGAAATAAAACAAAGTCCTTAGTCATAAAGCTAAGCATCAAACAGATAGAGTTTTAAAGGAAGTTTCCTCCTAATTTACAAACGTTTCAATATAAAAATAAATACATAGCTTATTTTATTCTTACTATGAAAACTGTGAGAGTGGAAAGTGCACGGCCGGCGCGCGGTCTCAGGGGCTGGTAGATGTAGGTCCGTAGCCAGGAGTACACCACGCGGTTCCATGCGCGATAGTACTGTGAGAACTGAGAGGTCGTCCACCATTCCTGGAATATTACACCACCATCTACTTGCTATGATACAATCATATGATGGTCTAGGCTTCGTATATCGAATTTTAATTGGCTAATAATTTGATCGGTACGAAACTAAATACCAAATTTAGAAATCCAAACCGAAAGAAACAACAAATATATTATGGAACCAACGTGGTATGGGAGTGAATAACCGCGCACATTTTTATCCAACAGTTTGCGAAGTAACGGTCGACAATCAATTATTAAACTACAATTATCCAACTAAATAAACTGCTGTAAGTAGCTCGAGATGTAACTTCTTGATCAATGATCTGGCGACAAATACAAGAAATTCAGATCTTTTGTAGTACGACAACAAGATAGCTAGGCTAACTTTGGTTGAAGATTACGATAATGTTCTCTGTTTTTACTTCTCCTAAATGGACCATCTCTCTTAAAATTCCATTCGAATAACGAGCATCGAGTAGATAAAAATAAAATAAAAATGTTACAGAATAAAACCTTTTTACCTCGTAGAAAAGCCTGTCCCCGAATTTCATCATCTCAGCGAAGGCGTTGAGCCAGGCATGCAGAAGACAGTAGAAACCACACAGGAATGATATTACCCCAGGCAAAATACACGCAAACATACCGCGAACCAGCGTGCCAGCATCTACCTGAAACATTAATCGTAAGTTTATTGCATTAAGCTTCATTATCAGTTGAAGTAAATGTTAAAGAAGTTTAAGACTTTTTGAAAAATGTTGTATGCAAATCTTGTGTTAAACCTAAACCATGTAAAGCCATGTAGGAGTTAATGTTCAAAGTTTGCCTACTTCGATGCCATATGGAAGTTTCTCAACCTTTTTAGTGTTGCGATCCCTTGAAAGGCTGAAAATAAAGTAAATAACTTCACGACCCCTTACTGATATAATCAGGTCATAATTATATTTTTTACCCTTTAACATTTGCTTATAAATCATTAATTAATTAATAAAAGGTTTTCGGAAATAAGTGCTTAATTTACCCTGACCAGCTGCGATCCCTGTATATTTGTCTGCGACTTGGAAAATCTCTTTTGATAAGAACAGATTCGACGTTCCAAAATGCTAACTCTTTTTCTTTCTATCTACACTTACTCAGGTTCCTCGAATAAAATCCTTTAGTATTTTATGATGAATGTTTATGAGAAAACTTATATATTACGTAACTCAAGCATTTTTTTTTAAACAAGGAAGAAAAAGAGAATTGTTATCAAATGCTGGAAATGCAATTTTGTCGTGTTAGAAATGCAATCTGTAGTCATTAGATACAAATAGATATAATATAAATAATCTGTCATCAAGATAATATATGAAATATACCATAAGGTAAATTTAACATCCCTTACCTTGGGCTCCTTCCCATAATCGGACCAATACGGTAAAATGAACCTTTCCCACAGAAAGCTATTGTAAAATATGATAGCTGCCACTTCCAAGAAATGGAATAGTACAAAGCTCCATCGTATCTTTTTTGTTCTGAAAAGTTGAAAGAAAACCTGTGTTGAGAGCGTTGCTTTATAGCTAATGGCAAAGCAAAAGCTGTCTTTTCTCTAAAGAAATTGTATATTAGGTAGGTATCTAAATTTTAGTTCCGTCAGATCATCGAATACGGTCGGATTTTTTAACGGAGTAGGTATATGATAATTATATAAGTCTATAACGTGCTACTGCAGGACACAAGCCTGACTTTTTTCTTGGGAGTTTTGTGCCATAGCCCATAACCCACCACACGGGAGTTGTGCCGATTTTCTAATCTCATTCAATTTAGTAGTAATTTAAAATACAAAAAAACTGTTTTTGTTTGCGTCAAGGGAGTAGGAAAATATTATTTTCAACAAAATATTATTCTAATTAGGTATCTACCCAATTAAATATTAAAAAATACAATATATTATTCCATTTTATTTTCAATAAAATGGTGTTCATATCCAAAAAAGTGGTGAGACATAGGCTAATGGCATAGAATGGGTGTTAAGTATGATTTTATACGAAGAAGAGAATAGATAAAATATCAATAAATATTTTTTTTTACTCTCCTACATTTCTATTGAAATTTCTATATTTCCAAGGATAAATAGATAAACTGGTCATTTTATTTATGAACCAACCTACGATTTGTCATGACCCCGGGCTTTTCCTTGTTTGGAAACTTTTATCGAAATGTAAATTAGTACCTACACCTACACGGATATATCTAGTCAGAGCAATGTCCCGTTGTTATGGCTACCTACCAATTTCCATATGTGACGTTATCTGAGTAAAGGGACTATATTTTCGTAAAGGGTACTCATTGACTTTGTTTAAGAATTTCTAAAACTTTCTTTGTTTCACGATTCTGTTTAAATAAAAATATGTAAATAACAACATCTGATTTTTGAGATAAAACTACAAAAAATTAAAATTAAAACTACACGTAGTATGTATACCAGTGATAGAGTTAAAAAGTGTCGACTCTAGTTTATTTTGTTACATTGTGCGGCAATACTGTACTAACTGTATGTACTCGATGGTGTTGAGTTAGTCGTCATTTGACCATTGTCGCAGTATAATATTGCCTGTGCACAATATTATATTGTGCCAGAAAATATTTTATGAACTTACGTGTTTTATTCAGATTCTATTACTAGTCAGGTTTATTTATGTATTATATTTATATAATTATAAGGAAATTTGATATATTGTTAATTTTATAGATATCTGATATTATTTTAAGGTTGGTGTTATCTAAAACATTCCGAAAAAAGTAAAAATTAAAGCGTCGAAAGTTTCCGTTAATTTCTCTGCTGTGTTGTAATAAATTATTAACTTTTCTATCGTATAAAATATGGGATAAAGCATGTACCGCGTGCATAGAAGCAGTAAGTCACATCGCGAAGTTATCACAGGCATCAATGTCAATAAACAGATTTGTAGAGATAGTAACAGACTGCTGGAGTGATTACAACACTATCTGTAACTAATGTATTGAGCCTAAAGGTATCGAAGTTGTGTAACGAATGTGTTCAGCTTAAGAGTAATTATAACGTCAGAATTGCCTAAATGTAGAGAACATAGGCCTTTATTACCTAAATCCGAACGCCTCGGAGGTGCGGATATGAATTAAACTACACATATATAATACTATTTCTATTCCGATATCTACCTACCTATCTAATAAATATTGCGTTGAACTAGAATTAAATAGCGGTGAACTATTCTATTCTCGATTCTAATTCGTTAGGTCGTGATTTCAAACTCCGGCCTTATCACTGAGTTTCTAAAGCGCGGGCCACGAGCAGGGAGAATTTCGCTCATTGACACGAGATCAGCCAAGATTGGACGGAAAAGGGATTTGCATGAAATCGTCGTTTAATGACCACTTTACTAGACCTCTATTAGACTAAATTCTTACTGCCCGTGGCGCGCGCTTTACGATTTTAAATTATCAGTAGCTCGGCATCGGCGATGAAGAAAATCGTGTGCTTGAGAATTTCAAAAATCCACATTGGGCCTGCGTTGTGGATTATGACACTAATTGTGGATTATGTCCAGTAGACTTGGGAAAATGTAATATAGGTCAAGTCAGAAAGGCAGTCGTAGTGCGTGCGGAAAATTTGTATGTATAATACTAATAATACAATAGTAAATAATAGTAATTTTTATAGTAAGTCGGTAACAATACGCATTATATTTCAAGAGGATTTATATAATACCATACCATAATCATCAGCCTGTGTCTTTCCACTGCTTGATATAGGCCTCCCCCAAGGATCGCTACCACACATGGTCCATCCAGCCACTACCAGCGACATTCTATAAGACGTCAGTCCACCTGGACGAAACGAGTTCCACGCTATGTTTTCCAGTGTCTAGTCTCCATTCGAGGACTTGTCTGCCCCATCACTTATCGGTCCTGCGGCATCATGGGTCAAGAGGATCATTCCATAAATTATCAAATGGCTGAAACCAGACAAACAGCGACAGCAGAATCACTTTTCGGTCATCGTTTTGTGGTTATGCTAGTTTGTGTACCACAGTACAGACACCGCCGCTGCGCCGCTGGACAGCAGTAGTACAACGCTGTATAGAATAGGTAGACAGCATGACGGCAAGCCAAAAATATAAATTGGCCAATTATTTGAAATGTGAGTTTAATCTATGTTGTTTCTACAAATGGCGTATAATTTTTGTGTTGTTTTGTTTGGATCGGTTGGCTGATTACAAATTTTAAAAGGTTAAAAGAGGTATCAAAATAATTTGATGATTTACCTGGGATATTGTTCCCTATATACCAAAGTAGGTGCGAACAGGAAGTATACATAGTGGGTGAAGGAAGGCAGCGGCGTTGGGTCACCGTGGCATCTAGGAGCGCACGCTACCGTTACAGCGTGCACTTTCATTGCAAATCTGAACTGAAACAAAACAAATCATCACACTAGTAATCTTATCTTATTTAATTACATTCTCGATTACAGAATACCTATCATTACAGGACCTAATTTAAAAGCTTAGTCTTCCTGTAAATGAAAATAAAGGTTTAGCAAGAATTAAGTGTTCTGCAAATCCTGCGACGAATGCAAAATGATCAAGTATATGAGGATACTTGATCATTTTGCATCGTTGAGCATCGTTGAGCATTTGCAGGAGGTTGAGCATCGTTTGTCATAATAATATAACGGAGGAATACTTGTAACTGGCTCTTAAACTTTTCCCATTGATGATTACACGTATTTATAGGCTGTGGCTCCGCATTCCGCGCGGCATCGAATCGAATTTTCTTTATATTATAAAGGTATGATAAAAATTATGTTAATCATCAATTTTATATTGCAATCACACAAAATTATAGCCGAGTCAATGTAGCAGATCGGCCGCCGCGATGTTTGCTAGCTTGGTCGTCCAACTCGCGCCTTCATTTGTGCCACTTACTCATTACTCATTGTCAATGAATTTAGATCCTCAGCTTTAAAGATAAAGGAATTGGTATATTGTGATACTTAATTTTCTTAATTGATTGGTCTTTGTAGTTTATAAAGTAAGAAAATAATGCGTTTTATCGTAAATGGAAATGTCAGAAAAAGTGATTTTATATTTGGCATGTATAGTTATGTTTAGGTAGGAAAAGAGGCGAACACGCTTCATTATCTACCAGTTTGCTGTCATTACTCATTAGGTGAGCAGTCTACTAGGCAAGATCACTTTGGAATAGCTCCAGGAAAAAGATTTGGCCCTAGATGTCGATCTGGAGTCGAAGCCAAAAGTCTCAATCATGTGTCCGTCTCGCAGGCATCTAGAATGACCCTTATTATGAGCTATAGCGTTAATCAATTCAATTTCATTAGGGCAGAGAAGAATGAAAATAAATTATTTATCGCAGGTAAGTTATAAACTTAATTAAATTGTTCTGCCTTTGACACATCGCTCGAGCTTCCAAGTCTATTAATCAAAAGTTATGAAGTCGTTTTTCGTTCGTAGTTGGTTTTGCAATGCTAATAATAAAATATTATCAGAAATGAGTAATAACCAGGCTGTAGTATTGCGGGAAATTTACGGAGAAATAATTTCGCGGAGTAAGGATTAATTTTAGTTTTTCAATTTGGTTTTACATATACTTTTTTATTCTTTGTATTTCGCATGTTTATGCAGTATATAATAAGTATAATACCTACTTATCAGTATGTCACTTATATTTGACATTGATTAAGATTTTCAAGTTAGAATTTCGTCATTTAAAGAAAATTTCCCTGAAAACAAGTTCAGGTTTTTAAATTATTCTATTAGTACTGTTAAACTGTTTTCTGTTAAGACGAACCGTTTCGGAGGTATTTTAAGAGAAAAACCGTCTAAATCCAATTGTTTAACTGTTTTTGTTACTTTTTCCACTTCATTTTCAGATTTAATAGGTCAAAAAAATAGGTCCGTCAAAAATACCCGCATACCCCCCGGTGTTGCAGGTGTCCATGGGCGGCGATAACACTAACCATCACGTGGGACCGCTTGATCGTCCGCCCACTAGTATATAAAAAAAAAACATTTTTCCTAAATTTTGATTACAGTAATATTTATTGAGTTTATAAAAAATTTCTATTCAGGCTTATTGATAACGATAATGACATTATGATTAAATCATAATGTCGTCAGATAAAATCAGTTTGGCCACTTATTTATTATGATTTTAATAAATGCATGTGGGTTGCGTTACACTTACACATATTTTTGTCGAATTGCGAGTTTAGCGACCGGTAGGCGGTCGGCGAGACGTACGTAATGGAGCTGCGTCAGCGACAGCCGGCACTGCGGTTATTTACTGATGCCGGCAGCACCGCTGACGAGGGTCCAGGTGATTTATGTTGCTGTTCACCTTACGCGCTGTTTTGCCGTTTTTACTTCTACATCCTGCTTGCGGTTCTCAAGCAGATATGTACCTACAATATTTTTCCGCACTAAGGTCTGACAAAGTTGCGGAGTGCGAACGTGGTTATTCTGGAAATCTTTTCCTGCCGAAATAATTGAGCGTCATTGAAGGAGCTCTAAGGAAAGAAAATCTAAGGAGTTTTCTTTTTTTAGATGACGACTATTCGTAACTTACCTTTCGGAGAAAATTCAATAGATTGATGGCCATTTATCATGCTTATGCTCAAAATGTTTGCGAAAACATTGCCATTACAATAACGGGACTTACATTCCAAAGATGACATACATACATTTATGTCAAGTTTATTCAGAATAAGATTTGTAAATTTATAATTTCTATCAGTCTACTCATATGAAGTCGTAGATTTGATTAATAAAGATATTTCATACGTTTCGCTTAAATAGAAGCTCGACAAAATAATGAAACACTTGTGGTAGTACGAACTTACCGATCATAGTTGATTTTAGTAAATTATGTATTGTATATTTTCACTGTCACGTGATCTGACATGGTCCTATTGGACCATCTACATATTTGTAGATGTTGGTAAATATATAGGTATCGGTTAATGCGATGAACGTACTTAACGAAGTTCATTAGTGGAAGTTTTATGGAGGCACTGAAGCTCGGAAACTTATTGTATCAAATAAGTCCCCCGTTCAGTTACGACACATAATATATACAGGAAGTTTGTTACAGTTTGTTATTCGCACATAGTCGGCTTTGTTCGCCATTAGATATGCTAGAAGTTGCTGTAACTCCAATAAATTACACAACACCTACAAAGAGATAACCGGAGAACACTATCAATCAGCGCCCGAACATCATCTTTTACCATGCCTCAACCAAAACTCCACAGAATTTAATTTTGCTGAGACACACCCTTATAAATCAAATTTAAATGTCAGTTGTTATAAACTTTTAATCGTCTAAACTCGGCAATAATAATATTAATTCTGAATATTAATTATATGTATTTATGGTATTATTATGTTTTGTAAATACCTTACTATTTTTTCAGTATTACCAGCCCTTCCATCTTTTACTGCTGGGCCTTTTCACTTACAGTGTTATGTGCAGAAATAATGTATGATCTTAAAACGGCATGATGGCCAAGTAGGTTGATCCCCAGGGCTTGTGGTAACGGCTTTGTTATCGCTTAGTCGCTTTTACGACATCCACGGGAAGACATGGGATGGTGCTAATCTAGAGCCGGCCACACCACACGGCCGACACTATTTTGGACAATCTCATATATAAATAAAGGACAGTATTTGTCTATCTCTCTGTTTGTTTGTGTTAGCCTTGAAGCGCAGTAATGTGGTTTTTACTGGTTATCATTCCAGGGTAGGCATGTTTAATTGAAATCGGTCTAGTAGTTTTGAAAATAACAGGGGTTCATGGCTATATAGCTGTATGTAGATAATGGTATTATATAGTAGGAATGTAGAAATAAGTCCACTGCTGATTTAGAATATAGCTAACGTGCTGATTTAGAAGTCGGGTCTCAAACTAGCAAAATTTTGAACAAATACAAGTGCAACATAAATTGTTCTTGCATTTCTAACACTTTTATTCCACTTTGCTACTTTATATACATTTGGCCGTGTGGTGTCAGCCGGCTATAGCATAGCATCACCCCATCGCTTCCCGTGGGTGTGGTAAAGGGCGACAACAAAACCACTACCACAAGCCCTGAGGAACAATACCACCTCAGAAAGAGTAGACTCGTCCACCTATTTGGTCAGCGTGGCCTTTTAAAGCCATACGTCCCTCATGGAAAAGATAATGTGTATGAAGAGGTCCATGTCCAGCAATGGATGAAAAGGGGGGGCTGATTCGGTTACGGTTACTTTGGCACAATTTTACTACATTCTGTCAAATTTTAGTGGCAAATTCTGGAATACAAGAAACTTACCATTTCAATGGTGACAGCCACAGATGACGCTACCTCAAGATGCTTCCTGCCCAAGTCCCATATAGGGACAGCGACTAAAGCTGTTTGAAGGCTGATCACACCAATAATTCCGAAGGCCGACCATAGCCAACGTATTGCTGGAAATAAAAAAAACATCTATAATGTAAATTTGAACAAAAAGGTTAGTTACTAGGATCCATCGCAAACGAGACCCTCATAAAATGTACTACATTTCCCCCTATCCTATTTCTAAACCTATGTTTCGGCATTGAGTGAGATAGGCTAGAGCCTATTCCCATCCCATGCCAACTTATCCTATCCCCATCGAATGGAAAGTATAATAGAATACAAGTAACTTCTTATTTCATTATATTTTTGACTGTCTATCCTATCCCATCCTATCTCAAGGAGAATTGTGTATTCCCCATTTTTCCAACCTTTTCTCAAAATCTATCTACAAAGGTAGACCGCGCATTCGGGGTGTGTGCCAACGTTTGACATTTTGGATTGATACTGACATTCATCGCGTACGACCATGTGCGATAGTATCCATTTACCACCTGGTGATCTGCTGCTCTTCTGCCATCATCTTTTCATAACAAAATGTATAATATCTAATTAATCAATCACATCACTTGGAGATTAATAAAAGCCCACTATATATAATTCAACTAATTGTTAAAGTTTGATATCTACTATGTAATTACATAATTTTCGACCATCTGCTGCATGCTGTACTGACAGGACAAACATTCATTTTAAAACAAATTAAGATACATTTTTGTTCTAGATCTAGGTACTTTATGTTTGCCTTTATGTGTGTCTCTGGACCTAGGGTGGATCATTGAGGTCCTTGAATCAATGTCGTTAAAATAATGACACTAATTATAGTCATACCAAGATTCGATAAAAGTTTAAATTGGAAACTTCTATACAATGCAAAATATTTTGTCCTCGTTTTTCGAACCAACAAAGGACAAGTAATTAAAACTTTTTGAAATATTACATAACTTTTTCTGGCGAAGTCAATTTTCAGAGGTTCAAAATTTTAATTTATAATAGACGCAGGTGTTTATTAATCGAAGCGCTATCAATCAATATGTCATTTGGATGACATTTTCATCCTTGAATAATTGTTGCGCTCACAATGTCCGTGATTGATTCTGGTAGGTACAGAAAGCTGATTCTAATTTGTATACACTTTGAATTTTAATCTTTATAGCGAGAAGCGGAAAAGATACCAATAGTCGTGTTCGACACGAGATGGCAAGGTTGTATCGTATCTATTCCAATTGTAAATAAATTAATGAGAAATACACAGTCTGTATCCATAACGTTACAAAGGTATGTGATTCAAGATTAAAGGCAGTATTGAACCGCGTGGGACTCTGTGATGCAGTAAATTGGAAGTGGGTGTACAACGAGTTAAAGTTCTAGATGCACAAATGGCGAGTGCACATAAAAGATGACGCACATTATAGAAAGATGGCAGACAGTCCGAATGGTAATATTGTATTATAACCTTCCACGCGTAATGGGTCCCGCCAGCCTTACGGTTATACGGTACAAGTTAAACCGAGTCGACCACTTTGGGACCACTTTTTTGTACGCGAGTACACAAAAGTGGTCCCTAAGTGTCACTCGTTGTCAGTCAAAGCAATGTAGTTTACGGTAGCGAGTCGAACGGTGTCCACACGGAGTCCGTTCCGCTTACGGTGGAAAGCGGCCTTAAGGACCAAATTGTGGGAGGTGAGCGCCTTACTTGCGTGGGCTCTTTACGCCACGCACTTTCTTGTCTCCCTAGAAATTTCTTTCATCTCTTTCCATTTAACACTTTTTAGGAACCTTACTTACCACCTAATGAAAAGTGGAAACTCTCGCCCATGGACATCTGCTATACACGGCAATATGTTGTAATATATATAGCATATGCGATACGACGAATATTGACATGTTTGCAGATGACCTGTCAACCTAAGATAGGGAATATAGAAAAGGAGTTCGATTATCCCATCACACTATCTATTCAATGTGATAAGACGGAATTAAATAATAATATTGAATAATAGACAGGATTAATTTGAAGTATAATAGACACCTTCCTTTCTAATTTCTAGGATGGAATGGAATGAGAATAAGGCTCTTGCAACTCCCCCTTACTCCGCTTTTATTTTAAATTTGAAAGTAAATTGTTATCCCCATTTCAACGTCAGTAATTTAGTACTTTCCTCTAGTATGAATATAGTATGCATTATATTAACTTCGACACATTTGGCGAGTTTCCCAGTTACACGCGTCCAAAATTATGTCAGTCGGAAAAACAACAGGAATATGTGCATTGCTTTATAAGTTTAAAAATTTATTTTCTCGAATAAAATAAATTGAAACGACTGTCACCTCATCACTTAACTAAATAACTAATATAAAAGCATTGTTGAGTAAGGGATTAGTTCCATGGCAAATTTATATGGCTAACCAAGTGACTAATTGGAAGGGGCGTCGAGAGGCCGCTTGCAACAAAAGATCCACTAGAGAGCGAGTGGTCTCGCAGAGGCCACACATTGACTAGAGGCCTTTCTGCTCACTGCCCCTTCATATTTCTATATAAATGTATCTTATTTTTCAGTTTTAATTTCAGTCACGTCGACAGCTTTTATTGTTCCAAGAGAATTTTTGGCGCGCTTCCGACTTTCTTTGTGAGTCAGTTTTGATTTAGGAGTTCATTTTCCTTTGGCAAATAAACAGAGATAATCGATTCCCTTTTATCACAGCGTATGAAAATAATTTCCAAATATAAATTCACAATTTTGTGTTTATTCAAATAAACTAAGCTCTAGTTTATTTATTGCATTTGTGTCGCCTTTCGTTCATTTTATCGCACACTTCAAAATGATTAGTAACGCTAGTGGGTTCTTTTTAATATCTTAAAATAAGATTTTACACAAATCCATATTTTACAGACCATGCGATATCAATAAAGGAATATCGCAGTTACCGGCTACAACATAATTTATAATGTCAGAGGCGTTTGGGACGTTATTTACGTTATTTTTAGCATCTTTATTATTTCTTTTTTAAATTAATGCCTGCCCTAAATTTTATGAAGAAGTTTATGGTACCTGGATTTTTATTGAAGAGTTTTGCTCCGGAAGCATATAGTATTAATCCAGGATAGAAAAGTAACGCCACCAATAACTCGTATAGCCAAAGCTTGGCGCCGCGATTTATGTCTCCGAATCCATTCACCACTACTGATACTCCTACATTTATCCTGAAAAAACAAAATATATTTAAAGGCTGGAGTCTATTAGGTATTTAAGTGCTGTTTATTTTATAGTATTTCACAGTAAGCGGTCCTTATTCTATTACAATTGAACCTAAAAGTCGATATTTATGCTCTCTAGTCCATGTCTCTTACTGCAACTTCGCATTGAAAATAGAAAATGGTAATAATTAAGTTGTTCACCGTTTCTTATAAGCCAATCATCACAGACTATTCAAATAGTCTATGGTTAATATTTTTTTATTATTTTAGAAACGGAGGCTTATAGAATATTATATACGAGCGTCGAGCGACCCAGGATAAAGCAGCAGTTCACAGCTACTACGTGAGGTTTTAGATGTACCTCACAAAAAATTGTTCTGAAACATACCAACGTGCTCGGATGTAAGAGATCATTGGAAGCACACGAAAAACGCAGTCCCATTGCTTTCATTAGATTATAATTCCGCATACCATAAGTGGGAGGGACTGTTTTCTTTTCTACCATCATTTCTAAAAGAAAATAAAACATGGTACCTACATTCCTCGGTCGACGAAATCAAATATGAAAGTATCAAATAGGAGTATTAGGAGGATCGCTATGAATATGTGGTATATGGTTCTTATATGGAGGGAAGTACCCAATAGAACTGTTAAAGTTGACTCCCGAACCATGAAGTCTGGATCGCGGTTCCTTTCTTTTGGCTTAACCACTCCATTTGATGTACTGTCCTCAATTTTTTTGCGTCTATACAGTTGCATATTTGACATATTGCATAAATGTTCCTGAAAAGTTTATTAGTTATGTCATTTCATATGTAGTCAAATAATAATATTTGTATCAATTGCCCCTTTTCTTACATAAATAAAATCTAACACTATATTTTACTTTTAATTAACATAAGTAATAATTTTAATCGTAGGCAAGATATCCATGAAGGAAAATATAATTTTAGATGACCAGTTTCAAGTGAGCCACAAATTGAAAAGTACAAGTAATTTATAATGCAAAAGTAGGTAGTCCGATCTGTAGCCATTGAGATTATTATAATTTATTAGTGTTAGGCAAAAAGATACTGAATTTGAAAAATATATATAAAATCAAAATTTCTCAGCATCTTATAATTAGAAGATTATTTAATATAAAGAAAATAGCCACTTACCTTTTTATTTCGTTGTTTCTTTTTGTAATATTGTGTTTAAAAATCCACGAGATGTTAACTCAGTTTTATTATAACTTTACATCATTTAAAAGTGGCTAAGAGTACATGTACTGTGCTGTACTGACATCTAATAACTTACTTTGAAGCAGATAAAGTATATGAATAAGTTTATCATAGCTTTATCACTTCACTAACCTCTCACACGAGATAAGAACTTAGCAAAACTACAATTATAATATTCTAAGTAGCACAACACTATTTGTAAGTATTTGTTTTATAAAACTACACTTTTATGTTAGTTATCCATATACGTTAGTTATATACGTCGATGTGTTAACCACTTCCAACTAATTGTTTTATCTAGGTTATTAACTTTTTGTCAATTTGACTTTCAAAAAATATAAACATTACCCACACAAATGACAACTTGATAACAGCATTTGTTGATTGAATCGAAGTTTTTTTCATTTAAAATACGCACTTTGATTCTAGATATTGTTTTTTTTTACTAATAGTCGTGAATACGGACTAAACAAGTTGTACTATTTTCACAGACGCCTCTCGCTGGTGTGGGATGCTAACTAACTTTTTTTGTAGCATTTGACTTATAATTACGTTCAGTTACTCTGAGGAAATAGTATAGAAATACATTGTCCCGTGATATGTAATATGTTTATCAATTAGATAGATACATTATCAAAAATAGATTAAACAACTGTTTTTCTTTTGTTACTGTAGTAGCCAACGATGATTTAAAATACAAATAAGATAAGTACAGGTATTCGTAAGGTGGCGGCGTTTGTGTCAGTACCTGGAATTATAATCTACCTACATATTTATTATAATTATTGTCAATAGGACTCGGTTCATTAATAATTTACTTACATATTTAAAATTATGAAAAACAATTCGTGGAGACTAAACGATGTAATGCGGCGCGGATTATTAATTTCAATAATGTTCAGTTACATTTAGTGTTATACATTATTGTATTATTACCTATTTGGTGATTTTTTTTATTCAAAGTATTTACTAGACAAGTAATGAGTCGTGTACAAATGTTAAAATAAACTAGTTGAATCATTTGGTAGCAATTCGTTTGGTCTAACTTTTATCACTCTGATAAAGGCCTGAACGACTGTATCTGTATAGGCGACGGCGGTAGCCACTATCCATTATCCATTCACATTCACAAATTCTATTAATTTTTATCCCTCCCATATTGGGTATAACAGGTATGTTCCCGAGAACTGAAACAATAATTCCGACGATGGATTGAAAATTTTGTCTTGTATTTTTATTGTATCTTTAATAATCTCTACTTTCCTATTTGCTAAATATCGTATAAAGCACAAAAGAATTTAAAAAAAAGATTGATGGAATAAAGGCGGCAGACGATCATACTATAGTCCACCTGATGATAAATGGACACGTTCATAGACTATAACTTCCTAAAACTTGTGATATTTTTATGATTGTGATATTCATATAAATATGCTATTAGGTATATGGGTTGTAACGCGTACACAGTTCGTGCAACTCAGCTAAAACGTCGAGTAAAATAAAGGAAAAAGGTAAATGTACGCGTTTAATATGTGGATATATACGTAATTTCATGACAATTAACTTAAAACATATTAAAATCAAAGATTTTGGTCTTAGGGAATATGTCTGTTACATCCAGTATGTACATAATATAAAAAAATAGTAGGTAGGTATGCAATTTTATACATAGTCGATCTATGTCCACAGGAGACCTTTGATTGCTATTGTAAGGCTTTATCGTGCTAGCAGCGCGGTCCGACGCGTTGCGTCGAGCGTTGCAGCGCGGTGCGGTGCGTCGAAGACGCATGATTGCCGTCAGTACTATTTGAATGTTAATAAAGACAATAAGTAGATAAATTTATCGCTTAACATTAGTTAACTCGCTTAACTCAGTGAAAACATTTACTTAAAGTATTTATATTTAGAAAGGCAAGGAGCAAAATAATTCGTAGACGGACGCGCGTTACGCGCCGCGGTGGACGTATTGCTCATGCAATACACACGCGTGGGCAGCGAATGTTTGATATTTTCGCGACGCAACGCTCGACAGACACGCTTCGGATCAAATATCCAAAGTTCGTATAATCCTATGCAAATGACCTCCCACATTTGTACAATTAATATGAGGGACCGGCGTTACAAAACGTTCTTTTTTCTCATATAAAGCTTCTTGACTTGAAGGTGTTGGTGTAAAATTTCTTGAATAACCGGCGATGAAATCTTAAGTCTCCTCTATTTGTTTGTAGGTAGTTTTGGGTCTTCGTGCTTTTCTTTACCACCTCGATATTTTCATTTGTTACAAAAGTCGCAGGACGGCAACTTTTCTCATCATCTTTCAAGGAAAGTTTATCCTTGTTTAAATTGATTATACCATCTAAAAATTGTTGCACGGGATGGTGCGAGGTCCCCAAAAGCTGACACTAATTTATCTTTACACTCACTTTCATTTAAACCAACTTTAAAATTGTATAACATTGTTCGAAAATGTTTTCGTTCGAATTCCATTGTTGCAAAGAAAAGAGCGCATAATGCAATAAAAAAGTGAATACAAAATTTTAATTTTTTTCGTTTGGATTCAATATGTTTCGGAATTCGAATTTCAAATAAATGTTGTTTTTAAAACGGTACAGCTCAAATGAGTTCTCTTTTTGAAATTTGAGTATCTTAAAATTTACCTAGTCACACTATGTATAGTATACTATGTATTTTCCTACAAATTAGTTTACATTTTGACCAAAAACTCGACAATATTACTTCCACTCACAATGACAATTACTTTCTACAAACAATGGAGAATATAAATTGAGAATAATTTGAACTTGAGATAAACAATTCGCTATTTGAAAATGAGTTCCAGAATACTACGAAAGTTTCGCGTACGCTTTCATTTTGAACTTTTAAGTCCGGGCTCGAGTTCGAATGGTGCCTTCATATCCGCTTCGTGGAGAAACTTTCGGACAGTCTTAAACTCGAATTTTATAAGTATTAGTATGTTTTTTTATCTGAAACTAATAGTTGGTCTTGTAACAAAGTTTAGTAGGCCCAAGTATTTTTTAAACAATGCCAAATCTGAGTTGGGAACACATACAGATTCACTTTTACTTCCCATTCCATTGTCATTCTGTTCATACCAAGTATTGATTCTACCAAGTCTAACGGTAATTAACGATCTACCAAGTCTACCAAGTATATTTAACGGTATTTAAATTGCATATTTTTGGAAGAGTCTGCTTATTATTATAACTAATATATTTATGTATGTGTGTGCACGAGAGTGTACTTATAATTCAGATTGTAGGATTGGGGTTCGCAGATCGTCATTTGTCGAGATTTAATGACATTTTTCCGAAATTCGAAAGTGATCCCTGTAACAGGTAGCTTCTAAGTATTATAAATCTAAATATATATATATATTTTCTAATTGTGTACACATTTGTGCACGCTGAAATCCCACAGCCGTTGGGGATTGTAGTCTATGAGTTCTATTCCTATTGTAGCCGTTCTATGAGACATTTATGGTAGTCTCATAGAAGACTTGATGTACTTTATTCTATTCCCCAATGTTACGTTTCGGTGGTGACTGAGATATGCCAAAGCTCATTTCCATCCTATCCTATCCCACCCATTTTCCCAATCCTTTCTCCAAATTCATTCCTAAATCTGCAAAGGTGGACAGTGTATACGGGGGCGTGCCCACGTTTGCCATTCTCGACTGATGTTGCCATGAATCGTGGATGTCCATGAGCGACAGTATTCACTTACCACCAAGTCAGTGAACTGTATGATCGTCTGTGAGATCTTTGTGTGAAAAATTATGCCTTGATAGAATTGAATACAGAATTTTTAATATGTCCAAATTAACTAAACCAGACATCGCAATGACACTATTTTGTAGAACTCCAATTATTGTTGCTCGTAGCGTCACCTTAAGCTTTTTTAAAAACTGGATTAAATATGTAAAGTCCATGAAAGACTATCAGAAAAATTGGAAGTAAAAATTGTACTTTTTGTACTTAAGTTCTGTAGGTATTTAAGTACAACGATTAAAAATTATACAAGGCGTGGTGTAAAAAATGTCATATTCTTTAACCCTAAACTTTGAAAGAACGAAACGAAACGAAAAACGAACTATGTTAATTATTTATTTTGAAACTGATGTTCAATATCTGAACCGAAGGGATTCCTCCCTGACCTTTATCTTGATCCGTTTCAGTTGCTCTTGGAATTTTAAATTAACTAAACTGAAAACAGAAATGGTTCATACCCTTGTTCTTCGAATTGTAACTAAAATGTCGTTTCGTATTTTATATTTTTTTACGTGATTATTTGATACAATTTATACACCCTGGTTTTAATGGGATTGCAATGTGATTATATAATCACTTAATCGCATTATCATAATATTGTGATTATATTTTGTAGGAGGACGAGTTTTCAGTGGTGGACAATTTCAAAACAATTCATACAGCTCATCGAGAGGTTTATCTTTTAAATTAATTTTTACTTGTTATGTAAAAAATTAAAATCTGAATGAAATAATAAAAAAATTGAATGTCTTCAATGTTTTCCTGTAAAATGATTGCATTGATTGTAATATTACTTTCCTTTAATGACTTATTTATATAAATCAGTTTTTATAAATTGTGTCAATTAGACGACGCTATGTGGAGTTCAAGGGAAAAGGGGAACAAATTGTTTGTTCTTATTACTTTTATTTGTGATACTTAGAGAAATTTCATTTAGTGATAACTCAAAGAAAAAATTGCTTGCTGAAGTCTGCCTTTTAAAAATTTATAACCACAACTTTTTAAGCATCCCTTTGATGTGCTTTTTATACTGTATTCAAAGAAATGTTCGATAGGATTTTAGTTTTTATAACAAATTCTTGTAATTTTTAGTTGCGGCATTTCCGACTTTATCGTTGCATATTTTCTTCATCTCAACTTATGTTATAAATGTCCCCGTACCGTACCAGCCCTTTTATCGTCCACTGCTGGGACACGTGCCTCCTCGTGTACGTTGTCTCGTGCATGAGGGTTGTATGAATTTAAAACGCCATGCTGGGTTTTAGAAGCGATGTAAGGGACTTTTTGGTGGAAACCCTAGAAGTAAAGTTGAGTTTTTGTTTGATTATTATCAAAATTGTGTATTGTGGGATTTGTAGTTTAATAGTGATAGTTTATTAAGCTTCAAAGTGCCTAGCGTTAGTGATAATTAATTAAAAGCGTGAAACTGCATTTATCGTGTTCTCCCAAGGAGTCCAACTCTGTCCTCAGTAAACCATTTTAGTGAGCGACTCCTATTTCGACGGGACTTGACAATGACGTGATAAAAACAATTCTCTTTTATTATTTGCTATGTGTGTACACCAATAACTATGCCATTGTCCAAATGAATTAAACAATTTAAAATAATGAGGTGGTGTAGCTCCTCAGGGTTTGTGGTAGCCGCTTTGTTCTTTAGTCGAAATTTTCGACACTCGCTGGGAAATATGGGGTGGTGCTATTGAAAAGCCGGCAGATACCACACGGCTAAGTTATTTAAATAAAAAAATGAGTGAATAAATAAATAATTCATTTTAGTGCATGCGTTTTGGTAAAACTTTTGACTTTCGTTCTTTTGCATCAAGCGTTCATAATTCAGATGCATTGTCAAACAGTTAAAAAGTATTTTTCTGGTATTGATGAAAGCGAGACACTTGATGATAAGTGACTTACAATCCTTATCACACTCGGCTTTCTGAGGTGCGAAATCCAGAGTGATGCGAACAGTTTGCCCAACAAAAGTCAGGTATGTTCAATTAGAACCTATTGGGGTATACTCCTATTTGTGCTTCTAATTAGAGAACGGCACCACCTCCACTTCCATCAAGGTTTCATTATGGGGTTTCAGCTGAAAATCAACGTTGAAAGCCATTTTGTGGCTTTCAACATATTTAATGGTTAGTTGAACACGTTCAGAATGACGCAACGATATAGTGATGTTGT
This sequence comes from Sesia bembeciformis, assembly GCA_943735995.1. Classification (NCBI taxonomy): domain Eukaryota; kingdom Metazoa; phylum Arthropoda; class Insecta; order Lepidoptera; family Sesiidae; genus Sesia; species Sesia bembeciformis. Next base: position 11,295,155 of record OX031028.1, read on the forward strand.
CGTTTTTCCTTTTCCTCATCTAAGTTATTGTATCATATCGTCGCAAAATAAACGCTTTTGCATTCGTTGCTTTTTTCCCCCTTAAAATGCATTAATACACCACACAATAAACACACACCGAAACACATTAATGCATGTATTCCAGAGAGTAAAGACGTTTAGATTATTTTTGCAATTCTTTCATTTCACATTCTTTTATTTCTTTCTCGCCATAATAATTCGTAGTTATTATTATAAAATTCCTTACTTGAGTAAGGACATCGATATAAGATCGATGAGTAAGGACGTGACTCTGTGGTACGGGCCTGGGTTCCAACTCATGACTTCAAGAATGTGAGTTGAGAATAGGGTTGCCGGGCCCTAAAATACAAAAGCCGGACTCAGCACTACATTAGGCCAGACATTTTGCATAAAAGCCGGACATATCTTTTTCAAAGCTGGACATAACTTTTATAGTAAAAAAAACTAGTAAGTATGTATTAAGCACAAAGTCTTCTGGAGACTAGATAAAATCGAAGAACAAACAACACATAATAATAAAATAATAAGTGTTTATTAAACAAAAAAATATATCCTATGAAATATATTTGACAAAAAGACTAACAAAATCCGGACACGTAAATATATTTGACAAAAAGACTAACAAAAACCGGACACGTAAATATATTTGACAAAAAGACTAACAAAAACCGGACACGTAAATATATTTGACAAAAAGACTAACAAAAACCGGACAGGCCGGACACGTAAATATATTTGACAAAAAGACTAACAAAAACCGGACACGTAAATATATTTGACAAAAAGACTAACAAAAACCGGACAGGCCGGACACGTAAATATATTTGACAAAAAGACTAACAAAAACCGGACAGGCCGGACACGTAAATATATTTGACAAAAAGACTAACACAAACCGGACAGGCCGGATACGTAAATATATTTGATAAAAAGACTAACAAAAACCGGACAGGCCGGAAACGTAAATATATTTGACAAAAAGACTAACGAAAACCGGACACGTAAATATATTTGACAAAAAGACTAACAAAAACCGGACACGTAAATATATTTGACAAAAAGACTAACAAAAACCGGACAGGCCGGACACGTAAATATATTTGACAAAAAGACTAACAAAAACCGGACAGGCCGGATACGTAAATATATGACAAAAAGACTAACAAAAACCGGACAGGCCGGACACGTAAATATATTTGACAAAAAGACTAACGAAAACCGGACAGGCCGGACACGTAAATATTTTGCCGGACACGACTGTTAAAAGCCAAACATGTCCGGCTAAAGGCGGACACCTGGCAACCCTAGTCGAGAATAGCTTTCGTTTATCACCGCTTTTAATTATCATTAGGTACTAATTCGGCTTGCTGATTTTATTAATTAATAAGTCCCTATATATGTGACCTTATCTGACCAAAGAAACTTTATTGATCGTTACCTACACTAATATTATAAACAGGAAAGATTTGTATTTTTGTATGTTTGTAACGAATAAACTCAAAAACTACTGGACCGATTTCAAAGATTCTTTCACCATTATTGTTGAGGGTAGGTTTAATATAAAATATATAGTGTGGGTTGAGGGTATCTAAATGAATAATGAAGAGAGGATCTAGATTTAATAAATCACTCATCATGTACACCTTGTTTAACTGGGACCCTTACACCACTACAATTATTATGCTACATTATCCCTGAGTAACATAGGCTATATTTATTACTAGAAAAAATTAGGGATCCCTCAAAATAAAATGGAAAAAAAAATCTTATTATACGAAGCGAAGCGAGGGCGGGTCGCTAGTATATTTATAAAATTTGATTAAGATTCTCTAACCTAAAATTTCATGGTTGCAAGATTCTGTTTATATAAAAACATTCTTACTTGGAAGGTAAAGCAATGAGATAAGTAATATATTATTTCTTAAACTCTTAATATCCGGGAAGCTAAAAACCAAAATAAGGTTCCTGTTCTTTGATTGCACTAAGGATTACTAGGTATTATACGAGGCTACAAATATTTTTAGTACATCCGTTAAGATGCAATTCAGTTAACCCTAAGACACGTATCCCTGGCCTACTCTGTCTATGGACGAGTTATACGACTATGCTACGGAAATTCCATTTATCGTGACTGTGGCTGACGTAGGTGTGATGATGAAAGAAAGAGTTGAATGTGAGTAGTCGATTGTCTGAAGATGTGTGACTCTGCTGTGATATACTGATTACGGTTGACTGGATGACTGTGCGTAGATTTACATAACATACCTACTTCGTATAATAATATGAAGACTGCGCACATCGCCGAGCAATGTTTATTTATTTAATAAAGAAATAATGTAATAACAATTTTTGAAGTTTTTTGTATTAATGTAAGTACCGATATTAAAAATATTTAAATATAAATACATCCTAATATCTCCTGTTCAGTACAGATATGGTCTTCATCTTCAGGAATAACATAGATACGAAGTTTGCTCTTTAATAATTTATTTTTAATTCTATCTTCATATCTTTTAGAAAAATACGTAGTAGCAAAGTTAAATTGCGAAATATCGAATGTATATCGCACATTTTCGAACACAGCCTTTAATTATTTAAAACGAACCAAGGTTATATACTTATATATTTATCTGTATAAATAGTGTCTGTGGCACTATTATTCGAGTTGTGTGTCAAACTAACGAATGTGGCGAAAGATAAATAAGTAGCTTGCATTTAGGTAATAAAATTGTCAGATTTATTGCTAATACAGCTTTACGGTTTCTTTACGTCTGTTTATCATCGTATATCCCGTAAAACGGGCAACAAAGGGGCAATATTGCCTATATTTATTCCCTTCAATCACTTCGTTTATGAGACCTAAGAAAATAATAAGAATTTATCTTCCCGAGGGTGATTCAGATAAGTCGAATGAGCAGTTTAATTAAAAACCCGGTATATGACCTTTAGGATATAGCAGTAACAGTAAGCGAGCGAACAATGTGGAAACTAAGCCTCGACCGGCACCCGTGACCTTTGACATTCAGGGCCTTGTGCACAGGCTTCACCGATCGCCTTACTTTACCGGTTACATATATAATATGATCGTAGCATGTAGCCCTCGTAGCACCGTGCATTGCTCTGTCTATCTTCGTAGCTTGTAGAGCTACAGGCTTCTTAAGTATTATCGATTATCCCGCTTGGACGTGTTTTCTTTAATTATGTTTATTTAATTACACCCCATGCTACTATAAAAATAACTTAAACTTAAGCTTTTATAACTTTAAATGATATAAATTTATAACGTTGTCGTAAAATGTATGGTAACTCTTTTAGTGTTGTATTTAGTTTTCATTTTCATTGAAAATTAAGAACATGCAACCCAGTACTTGCGATTTGCATTGTATAATACATTTGTATGTGATGATGACGTTGTTTTGTGTCGTCTCTTTTGTAACTTCCAAGATATTCCTATATCTTCAGAAAATCAGAGAATCAGAAAGATCAATATTTGTAGTGTCCTCACTATAAATATTGATCTTTCTGATTCTCTGAAATGTTGCAGATTAGGAAACGAGAACAACAAGGAACGCTTTTAAGGGATTTATTTTGTTTATTATGAATCGTCGTATTTTGGAATATTTAAGTTTTGTTTTGTGTTAGTTAAATTTAGACTAGTAATAAATATTTACTAGAGGCCGAGGCGCGATTATATTTAAACAATGAAAATAGTTAAAATGTTTATGAGTTCTTGGATCACCTTTAACCTCTACGAGATGAAGCCGCCCTTTCCATGTCCTTTGCTGTGAATGCTTTGGTTGTCCATTCTCTAATAACTACATTAACAGGTCATTGCACACCATCGATGCTGTCGGAGCCTGTCCGCCTTCACACTATTATTGTTATTTAACTTTTAATTATAATATGTTTATTTTTGTTGTTCTAGTCACCCTGTTGAATAAATTCACGTAGACAATTTATTCCACTTTATTCGAGTTTTTATTTATTCATAAGCCTGATAACTATTCTCGGGCTCGTCGTCGAGCACTGTTTGACGTGCCCGGATGTAGAACTGAGTCGGTGAGAGGCGGCCCTCTTCCGCGAGTCCTGCGTCTGCTCAACGATATGAACAGCAACAACCAGATTTAAATTTATGTCACTGCACCTCGCAAGCGTTTTGCAGGGCGATAGTGTATACTCAGTAATGATATTATTATTTTTTTATCGTCAAGGTAGCAGACGGGTATGCAGTCCACGTGATAGTAAGTGGCTACCGCCGCCCATGGACGGGGACGGACTGGGACCTGAAACTGGCCCGGGCATTTTAGAGACAACCGGCCTTCCCCCTAATCTCCACAAGAAAGGAAAACTACGAATAGAAAAAAAATAATCATATTTATTTTCATTTAAGAATTCAAGTTAGTTAATCAATAACTTCCAAAGCAGCTCGCTACTTTCGTCTAAATTGATCAACAGATCTTTTTCTATCAAAATTATCATGAAAGAAATTTAGATTATCGGATGACAAGGTGCTCCTTATCAAGCCAGAACGGCGCGCCGGCCGGCTCGCCAGGCGAACGGCCCATCGGGCATTTGCTCGATTTGCCCTATGGCCAGTACCGGGCCTGCCCATGGACACCTGGAACACTAAAAGGTATGCTGGTGGGCTGTCGGCCTTGTAAAATCTTATTCACAGCTTTCTTGAAGAACCCAAAGATTTGGACAATTGTAGAATGATTTCTGATAGCGTTTTTTTTTTCTGGTTGTGGTCTGGTTGTGGTGGTGTGGTTATGGTCTGGTCAGATAGCGTTTTCTGTAAGTGGATATCACCTATGGACATCCCCGTAATACATGTCAACATGGAGATTAAGGAATTAATTTCGAAAAGGTTTGGGAAAATGGGGAATATAATGTATAACGGGACGAAGAGTTTTCCTCACACTATTACACCTCCCAATATTTTTCCGGGAATGGGGAATTAAGAGTATAATGAAATAAATAGTTTCTTTTATTCCACTATACTCAGCATTCGATGGGATAGGAGGAGCTAAGATAGTATGGGATGAGATGAGATGTAATCGAAAATGGGCTCTGGCATATCAAACTCACTACCGAAACACCTACGTCCATTAGAAGAAATAGGATGAACTGGGAACATTTTACTGTAGTCTTCTGTGAGAGAGGGGTGACCTGGCCAGAAGGGCGCGACCAGTGTTTGCGAGATTGCAGCGTACACCCTTCCTCTCCCTTTCTTTCTTTCTTTTTCTTTGTCTCTGTCCACTACTGTACATATGTCCAGACCTACGAACCTTGGATGAGATCTATAATATTAAGACGCACCTTGAGAGGGGTGCGAAAGGTGCGGCACAATGTTCTGCTATTCGCTTTCCCAGCCGCTACCAATGATAACGGAGTGACAGCAATGACACCAATTACACAGGTGGTGCTAAATGAACAACAACGTAATGTCTAGTCTCTGGCGGTAGTAATTCCCTTGGCTTGCCCGGACGGTTACCATAGGTCGAGGGAAAACAGGTAGAGGGTAAATAACCCTAAAAAAATGTTTAAGGTCTATGCCCCCAAATGAAAAAATAGTCCGCTTTACCTTTTGTACGAAATACCTACGTTTCTTTATCCCACACTTACGAAAGTTGTATGAAACCTAAAAATAATATTCGAACGAGGATTACTTATGAAGTAACTGCACAATTCCAAAAACACGTTTTCCAAAATTAGATAAAATTTTCGTGCCAGTGAAATTGGTTTAAAATTTTCGTATAAAAATAAAAGGATCGTCTTGGGATGAGGGAGATTATCGAATTTTCTGGGAAACATGAATAACCTTTTTCGCATCTACCGGTCCTTTCAGGCCGCTAAGTGGTTTATACCAGCACGCTCAATAACCGTAAAGTTTTTCGTACAAGCTAGGTAATAATTCCAAGTAAGCTGTCATTTTTATATGCGTATTAATTTAGGTTCACTATATGACTCAAAATATTACAGTCCTAATCAAAACATGATCGCATTTTTTCACAGTCAGCATTCATATTCATATTACATTCATATTTATTGGGACACTTTTACGAATTGGTTTTAAGGCAATACAATATCATTACCAGGTTTAAAGGACTAAATTAGGGCCGTTCTTATCTAAAAGATAAAGGTTAAAACTACTTTTATCCACAAAATTAGTAAGCTTGTTATTTTATGATATGAAAATTAATGATGTTTTGTTGGGATATCTATACTACTTGTTTAATACAAAACAAATTAATTATTTCGTTGAAATTTTCGCTAGCCGACAGAATAACACAGGTCCAAAAGTTATATAAAAGCTTTGGGTATTGCGTTTCAATATCCTAATCGTATATTTTTGAATACATAAAATTGATATTTTCGGATAAATTATTTATGAGGGAGACTAGATGTATGCTCAGTTAAAATGAGATTATCAAAAGGGAGAGCGACGGAAGTCGCTTAGGAGTCGCCTGCATGGAAAGGTTTTGTTTGCTTCCCCCTTCACTTCCGTCGTTCATTCCGCGACAAGGCATTAATACTAAATCCTCAGCTTATTTTACATAATGTTTTAAGTAATGAATGTTCATTGAATATTTATCTGTTTCGTCCGAGAATACGAAACATTCCACAATAGATTACAATATACCTACCTATTTGTACGAGTATTTTCTCCTAACACAACAAAACTGAAATTGCTGTTGAAACTTCGCGAGTTTGATTTAAACCAGACGTTTTAAATTTTCCTGTATAATGTCTTACAAATTATACACACAATTATATAATTATGCATATTTGAACTTTAATGAAAAGAGCAACGTCGAAGATTGCAATATTTATCGTATTTTATCTTGAAACCATCGATCAATTTGGTTGATCGATGCTTGAAACTCATAACTCTCATGCTTGACACGAGATCGCGGAGGAAGACAATAGACTATAGAGACATAACTTATCTATAAAAATAAGGATTCTACAGTGCGCAGAATCAAAATGATAGCCATTCGCAATAAGTGAAATTAGCCCATTCGTAATACATCAATTGACATTATTACATCAATAGGCTGTAAGACGGGCTGAGTCAGGCCTTGTTGAAGTACACTGATTAAGAAAACTATCAGTGTGTTTTTATTTTCAGTATATACGGAGAGTTCGCCTATATACCTACTAGTACTAATTACATGTCATTTATGATCACTTCGTCTCTTCCTATGTATATTTTAATAAAATTTACTTATTTTAAATAGGCAATAGATGTGTTTAAAATAAACAATTTTCATTTAATTTTCAATTAAAGTTTAATCACGACCGAAGTAATAAGTAACAACACACTTGCGTATTCAGGTAGGTACTCGTAATTTAGTGGATATAAGTGATAAACAGGGTGAGCTTGTGACTGAAGGTGACTGAGTTTTATTCTCGATTTACAATTTTTAGATCGCGTATTCGAAACATGGCGGATTATGGCCGGAAATCCCAGTTTGATTAAAAGAGGAAAGCTATGTTCTGAAGTGAGATGTTATAGATTATTTATTGATCGATCGAAGTGATCTCAAAATGTCCACATCTAAGAAAATGTCAAAACGCATTTGCCCAGAATTTCAATTGTTTTATGTGTAATTTAGCTTTCCGAAGCGATAATTAATGAAAGACGTATTTTGCTATCTTTTTGTAATATATATTATATAAAAAATATTAGGTTTGTTTATCTTGTTATAAAAAATATTAGGCTGTACCATTTAGCACAAGTATTATTATACATATATAGCATTACGTTAATTATGGTAAAGTACGATTATTTTTCTTGCTATTATAAGTAAAATGTACATTTTAGCCTCTGGGTGCAACTCTAGTACAGACACCGCTCAAACACTTGAGTGGCTCCTGACAAATGGCGGAGGGAGTCTCTCCTAGTTCTTTGCTGTAAGTTTTGCACGCGGCACCTTCACCTGTAAATAGAATTAATGACTTGTTAAAACTGTTGCCTGACTGACTATACGAAGGGAATATATTTTTGAAACGCAGCTGTATTTATATATATATAATTAATTAAATACTATGTTTTTTTCTTTAAATATAGCAATGGTACAATTAGCACATTCTGCCAGTGACAAGTTTTTTTCGTAATAAACAATTTCAAAGTCTACAACGTATCCTGTTCAATATCCAGTCCCGTCGAAGAAGACAGTAGTCGCTCAGTAAAGCGATAGTACCTTTACTGAGTATAGGAGAGGACTCCTTGCAAGCGCACGAAGAACGCTATCGCATGCTTTTATTTGATTATCACAAACACCAAGCACGAAAATCACTTTGAAGTTTAATAAACTATCACACTAAACTCCAAAAAGCCGAATACACAATTTTTATAATAATCAAACAAAAGACAACCAGTTGAGCATTAGGACTTTAATGTGATTCCCCACTGCTCAACTATTTAAAATTGAGGACTTCAGTTGAGCAGTGGGGAAATAAAGGAACTCCACTACATTTCTCGAGTTTTCGCCAAAAAGTCCAAAATTCTATGTTAAGTGTGTAATTTCCAAAAACCGGTAATCGCCATCGGTTATAAGTAGGTACGTATGAGTACTATGAGTTCTATTAATTGGAACACTGCGGTCTAACATTTGGCATAGTTGTAGTGCGTATTGACTTCTCTAGTATTGATTTGAAACGGTTCACAGAAAATAAATACGAAATATTTTTATTCCGACTTTTTAAAGAGTGGATTAGCTTATGAGCAGTATTTTTTCGAAAGAAGTGCATAGGAACCATGAAATAAATGCATTGTATCCTCTACAAGCATATTAAGTAATAACGCAGATTAATAACATGTAATAATATAACAGTAGTTTAAATCCGATCCTTAGTCGAGGCAATTTGAAACGTCGACAATGGGTGGTGTATAAAATGTCAGTGAGATTCTTGTACGTAAGTTATGTGTTCGTTTATAAAATACAGATAACCTACTGTAATGTCTATACTACACTATATAGGTGTTCACCGTGCAAACTCGTAATCAGTTCCGACGAATGGTCAGTTAACCAATGCTAATGTGACCTGTGGGTCCGTATACCCAAAACCGATACATTCTACATCTACTTTGATTAATTAGTTAAACCCACAGGCCCATTTAAACGACGATACACGTGAACGTTATTAAGACTTCAAAATGAGATTTTGAGATACGAATTTAATTTTCGGGGTAACTTTATAACAACTTGATTAGTCAAATTCAATTACAATTGTGTACAAGTTTTTTGCACCTCCAGGGGATCTGCGAGGATAAGTGGTTTGGTAATATTTTGATCAGCTACGGTGGAAACGGACAGCTTTGAATAAGGGTGGAGTGTACGTGGAACATATATTGTACCTACTCGTCATTATAACTACTTAGATACACTGGAAGAAATATGATCTATAAAAATAGCTTGTATTTAAACGGACAGCAAAAAAATACTAAATGGGCAGCAAATGATGATCAACAAAACAAACTATTTTTGAAAAAATGAAATAAATAATTTTTAGTTACTGACAATGTCAACACAATGTTGACGGACGACCTAGGTCTTATTGTCACAAGAGAACCTAACCTTAACCCCCATTTCTTTTATTTTTTATTGACAAATGCGGTAGACGAGCATACAATCCACAAGATGGTAAGTGGATCCCATATGTAGCCCATGGACATCCGCGACATATGCCAACATTAGTCCAACCGCAGATGCAGATGTCCAACCGCAGTCCAAAGGTTTGGAGTGCGGTATAACCTTTGGAGATTAGGAATGGATTTGGTGAAAGGGTTTTGAAACGGGGAGGGACAGGATGGGTTGGGAATGGGCTCCGGCATATCTCACTCACTATCGAAACATTAGGTACATTAGGTACGTACATTAGGTAAATAGCATAAATTGGAAAATGCAGTACATTTCAAGGTAGCCATCTGTAAAAGAGGGGTAACTTGGCCCATCGAGCGCGCCCAGCGGCTGTTGGATTCGTGCACTCTCCCCCTCTTCTGCTGCCATCGATTTACTGTCTCTTTCAGTATTACTACTGCTCATTTTATTATTTCCCTATAAAAAATCCTATAAAAGCGACGTAGACATGTGCACGATTATAGTAGCATACAATTAAATATTCTCCAAACACAGTTATCCTCTCACGGATACTACCAGTGCATTGGTTGAAATGTCTAAAAACATCTTAAAGCTAAAGAACTGCTTCCCTGGACGATATCGCTTGAAAACGTAATACTTTGTAAACACTAGAAATACTATTACCAAATATTAAAGCTGTTATTATTATTATTGATGAGTACAGGTCACTACAGGTTCAGAGAAACAATATGGTCTCGTATTATTGGGACCATTGTTATTGTGGTCGCTTCCTTTAGGTCGCAGTTGATGCTTATAGCCTACAGGTATCGCAGTTTATCAGTTTTAGCAGGGAATTTTATGCTTCTTACGGCTTTAGCAGGTGAGTATAACGTATAGAGCGAAGTTTTGTTCTGTTCGGACCATAATCTTTCAGACTTTAATTTTAACTTAGAGCAGAGTGTGGTCCTAATGTGGTCGACGTGGAAGCTGCAGGGGGTCTACTCCGAAAACACGAAAACGATATTACATTGGTCGATATTTCAGTAGATTCCTACCACGAAAATGCCCATAACGATATATCGGCCGGAATTCATTTGACATTTGAAAGTATTCCGATCGCAGATCGAACAACGACGTGACAATGATCGAAATACACATTTTGACAAGAGATACTTGGAGGTCAAATTTCACAATAACAATATCTCAAATAATCAAATAATCAGAGATACACTATATATAGTGCTCCGAACGAAGGAAAGTCAGGGTATTTCGTATAGAACTGCGTTCGTTCGAGCTTCGGTCAGGCCGTAATCTTCAGAAGCGTAAAATCAGAGTAGACCCCCTGGATAGTTACATGTTGCAAGCCACGCGTTGTGGTTGGTGTGAATGCAGCTTGATTTCGGTCCAGTGACTAGACAAGCATTTGTGTATAATGTAGTTATTTACCGAGCTGTGTAACGCAGGCGGGGCAGCAGGCACACTTTCCGGAGTGGTTGGCGCGGTAGGTGGAAGGAGATCGGCAACTGGAAGACGCGATGCGGTTGGTGCATGGGTGCTGATTGCAGTAGTTGCTGCCGCACACCAGGTCACCGTACACCATTGCTATGGCGCACACAAGCACCGCCAAAATGATTACAGCCTTCATATCTACAAACAAAATATACCTGATTAAGTTATACTCGTGGGATTACACTGTCGATGCTAAATAACTTTTAGTTTTTAAAGTTTATGACAACATTGCGAATTTATCTTAATATAGGTAGGAATAAGGGATAACAAAGCGGCTACCACAAGCCCACCAGAGTGGACTCGCCAACCCGCTTGGCCAGCGTGGCGTTTTCAGGCCTTACATCCCTCATGCACGAGTCAATATGCACGAGGAGACGTATGTCCAGCAGTGGGTACTGATTGCATTGTATAGGTAGAAATGAATCTTCAGATATATTTTTTATGATAATTAAAACTTCTACGATTAAACATTTATTACATTATTTAATAAAAACGTAGTATAAAAATAGAATTTAAGAGGACTAATGATATTCTCCACTTCGAGGGTCCAATGAAGGCGTGCGTTCGTTCATAATTACATTAGGACCTATAATGGAATAATTTAGGAATTTGTAATCCCAGTGGAAATCTATACTGGTAAATGATTGGCGAACTCTCCCGGGCTGGCACTGAGTGACGGTCGCCCACGTGCGACCGTTCGACGTTCGTGCTGTAAATGAACATTGATGAATAAAATATAAGTTAGCCAAAAGTCAAACGATCTGTCAACAGTCTCGAAGGGACCAATCCCGGCACGCACGGATGATGAATACTCTATCGGACGTAATGCTCTCTTTGAAATTCAACTTTGATACTTTATCGCGTGTCTTTTCCCAGTAGAATATTACAAATTATTCAAAAAGGTGCCTAAATAACAATAAATATACAATTTTATTTCTAATTATTTTATTTTCTCTTCGTCAAACTGAGTAAGTAGTACTACGCTTGGAAGAAACGTTAACGTTATTAACAATAAACTACTCAGTTAAAGATAAATATCAGGACATTATTATTATGCCGAGTGTAGAATTATTAATGACACACACCAGGTTATGATTTGTCAAAGACGAAGGGATTTCTATTTAGACGGGCTGGAGCGCATTAGTGTAGACTCATAAGTTGAGAGCCCACTTGCGCTTAAAAGAGTTTGTTGCTGGTTTCTTTCTGTATGCTGTGTGTGTGTGTCAATACGATATAAGTCGAGCAGGTCAATTCACTAGTAGCTAGCCACTACAAATAAACAGTTACTTTGTCACCTAGGTGTTTAATATTATACCTACTCAAAATCGACAGTCCTTTTCTGTTTTACCTGGAGGTTCAGTTACGGGAATACTTAATAATATAGTAACTACTTACTTGTAAAAATCTGTGTTCACTGATCGGAAGCTACAAGACGAAATAGCACTGGTCCAAAGCGTATTGAACTAATTATACGTACGAATAACGCGAGATAACCTCACCCCTTGTTTACTTGGAAAGATGCTCTTGTGACCCCATATCTTTATATTCTCGTGACGTTATCTTCCAAAGTTGTTGTTATGATGTCTTCAGGGAACTTTTATTATCTCTTGCGAGTGAATAGAGCTGAGTTTTCGAAGAAATTTCCTGCTGGTATCTTGCTACAAGGACCCAAAATCTTTAAACACATATAGGTATACTAATATAATTGGTGTACCTAACACATACTAAATACTTAAAGCAGATAGAAATTTTGCATTTATTTTGTTCATTGGAAATATTGTTTATTATAGATACCTATAGTCTAGCTTAATTACTAAAAAACGAATAGTAATTATATTTATATAATAATTTTATTAAACCACTTTTGTACTCATGTTCATTGTTTCTGTTTTCATCATCAGTTTTTTTAAATCAAAAACATTGCGGTCATGGTCGTACGATGTACTCGTATACACAGTATAAGATATTATGTAGGTAGGTACCAGTAATTTGATAAAGTTTAAAAAATATTGTATCTAAATATACCTAATTATACTTACAATAGGAGCGAAAATATCAACGGTTATGACGAAATACGACATGATGCTGCCATTTATTACGTACCTACTTTTTATTTTACATATACATGTATAAGAACACTTTAAATATACTTGGAACAAGTTCATAAATGTAATTTTCAGAAAAGTTCAGAAAATTTCTTCATTACAAATTAGCGAATGACGTCATCCAGGCGCTTCATTAATTACATCTAAGAAAATCTCAAAAAAGAACCAAACCTATTTGATTGTTTTAAACAAACAATCGAATAAATAATTTCATCAATTTTGATCAAGCTTTCTCACTCAATTGTATACTCTCTCTGAATAAAGACTACACATATTAATAAGGAATATTGTAAACTGAGTAAAGTTTGTTCCATATTACCTGGGATTACTTCGAATAAACAGAAGTAGGTACCTACCTACGTTTACGTAAAATTAGTTGATACTGATGTATACATATATATTGTAATTTGTAGATATTCTGCACGCTTTACGAGTACCTACCGCCAAACGCATAAAAGATTACGATCGTCATCATTGCTATTGAGTCATGTCCTGAATTTCATTTTGCGGTCGGAATAATTCTCTAGCGCGGCGACAATGAAATGATTCCTATAAATCGCTAGTGGCTAGCATAGTAAATGCGATTAGTATATCGTTAGCCATACTATAGAACAGAGAAAATATGTAGTCCAATGAGGCTAAAAAGCCTTAAAGATCTGTTTGGGAGATTTCGAATAAGACCTATTAGCGGAGGTTATGAATTTCGAATTTGGATCTAAATTCACTATATCTCGACTAAGGGTTATCAGTTGAAACTGGAAAACCAGTTGAAATTCTTTTATATAAAGAAATTTGTGTACAAACTGTATGGCGCATTTATGAACGGATTGAAAAGAAATTCGCTAAAAAATAGTTTAGGCCATCTCGGTTAAGTTCAAAGGTGATCCATTCGGTAACTCCAGAAACTATATCTACAACCTTTGCATAAACACTTTTTTCTAAAACTTAGATAAGTACTTAGTTACGTAAGGAAGTTTTTTTCTTTAAAATTCCAAAGAATATCGATAGATAGGTCTTTTCCTAAAATACCTTGTGTGCTGTATAACTACTTACAATAATTCCAATAAAACTACTAAGTTTGTGAAGCCTATTTAAGTGTTTGATAATACTCGTATACCTATATATAAATAGACAAGTTTTCGTCTTGCATAATGTTCCTACACTCCGTCTACTATTATTTACGTTCTGATAAAACTAGATTAGGTATGTAAATAAACAGATTCATCGTCACAGATTAATCTTAATTATCATTCTTCATGTAAGTAACAAGTAAGTTGTAAATAACAACAAGTTGTTCTGTAAGTGAGTCTGTACTGGGAGAGTGCATGCTGCATTCCCACAGCCGCTGGGCGCACTCGAGTGGGTATGTTACCCCTCTCTCACAGAAGACTAACTTGAAACGTACTGCAATTCCTACTTTATCATTTTTTCCCAATGTACGTACGTGTTACGGTAGTGAGTGAGATATGCCAGAGCCCATTCCCATCCCATCCTATCCGTCCCCATGTTCCCAACCCTTTCTCCCAATCCATGTCTTAATCTGCAAAGGTGGTCAGTGTATCCGGGGACGGGCCAACGTTTGTCACTCTGGACTGATGTTGGCATGAATCACGGATGTCTATGGACGAAAGTATCCACTTACCATCAGGTGGACTGTATGTTCATCCGCCGCCTTTTTTCTATAAAGAAAAAAAAACTTTATAATCGATGTTCAATTTCCAAATATTGAATATTATAACCACAGTGACACTAATGTACCTAGTTCCGGATTTTTTTAAAGATCCAAGCGGTTCCAAACTGTTTGGCCAAGTAACATTTTAAGTGAAATAAGAAATGATTGAAATTATAATGGTTGTTGGTGTTTTTGTAACGAATATGAATTTATACAAAGATTTGTACAAAGATTTGTATCCAAACTGACTAAGTTTTGCTGTTTTATTATTATTAGGTAAATATCAGTACTATTTTTTAAATTACTTTAAAAATTAATTCGTGGTCTAATTCTTTAAATGATAATTAAATAAAGTTAAAGATTAATTTAAGATCTGATTATTCTGATAAACAATAATAATTATCCTGATTTACATCTCAGGTTTCATATCATTTTACATAGTAATATGAGTTTAAGTCACACACGATTTTAATACAATTTCTTATTATTCTAATTTTTTAATAAGAATTTAATAGTTTAGTATGTACATAATAGTTTTTTAATAGTTTATTTTCCGTTGTAAGCACCTAAATATCTGTAAGTTAACTATAAAATTACCGAAGATAGCTCTTACCCAAATAAATACTTTGCGCATTTTTAATTGTAGGTACAAAATTCTGAAAGTACCTGATTATAAATATTGTAAATAATGGTAGGTACTTATTTGAATGATACAATATTATTGCTTATCAAATATATGCACTTCGTTGAGACTAATTTAAATAAATAAAACACCTAGTAATAAATTATTATATATATACTTTCCTTGTACTAAATAATAAACAGATAAATCACAATTAAGGAAAACTCCATCACATCAAGCTGGCTTTTGCTTTTAAACATTGTTAGCAATGTGTTTTCTCATATTATGATAAAACGTACTTATTAACAAGAAAGTAAAGAAGCGAATTCTGGAAGTCTATTTTTATCTGAATTACGATTATATTTATCTGTATGTTATTACAATTATGTGTTTACATCATTAAATGTCTAGGTATTGTATATCCATGTCCATTTTCTGTTTATAGTTTGTCAAATAATTTCTAGGCTTCAAAATTATTATCTTCAGAAGAAAACTCGTAGATATTAGATATTTTTATCATTTCCTTCTAAATACGTATGTATGTATACATTTTTAATGCAAATATATAAATATCTTTTAATAAGGGCAATAGTGTTTCGTCACGTAGGATATGTAATAATTATTTAGCTTATTAGATAACGCATTTAGATGACAGGGAAGCAGGTGACCTAACTGATGGTAAGGAAGGGACTTGCCGTCGCCTGTGCCGCTCGTAACCATTTGAGGTATTCAACGAATTCTCAGAGGTGAATGTTGTGCCGGCTCGCAACCGAGCTCTGCTATGTTCAATCAAAACCGTAAATGAGGCATATTCGCCTTTGCGGTTCCAGCTGAAAACTTAGAACGCCTTAATTTCATACCGCAACATGCCTACTGCTTAAGGCTTCGTTTCTATGAGTGTTAAAAAAGCGCGCGTTGGACCCAAATTGGCGATCTAAGGAACTTTAGCGCTTTTAGTTAATAAACATGTCTACGAACCGAATCCATAATAGTAGGTTCCATAACCCTCTGGTGTTGCAGGTGTTCAGAGATGTGACTTATTTGAAATACTTGCATTTAAAATGCAAAAACAAAATGCAAAATACCTGTTTATATTTTGAATTTAAATACTTTTTTGAGAAAAGCATTTTGTATTTTATTTGATATACTTTTCCGGACGTATTTTCTATTTGCAAAATGCAAAATACTTTGCTGTCAAGTTTTGCCAACATCAACGATCAAATGATATACTAACTGTGCAAAATCTATAGCTGAAAGCTTAGAAGGAGATAAAGAGACATTTTGTGGATACCTTCTACCTGAATTGATGAGAATGCAAAAAATTCTGAACTCTGGAAAAGTAATCAAAAAAGCCTTATAAAAACGATTTTAAAAATTTTACTTATTAGATGAACCTAAAGCTAAAGAAACTATTTTAGCATCAGTGTCATATCCTTTTTTCAAATTAAAATGGGTGCCAAAGGCAAATAAGGAATATGTAAAGGAATTGTTTGTTGCAGAAGTGAGAAAATTAAAACATGAAGATATGAAAAATATACCTCAATCAGAAAAAAGAAAAGAAAAAAATGAATCTTACTATATGTTTTTAGAGGATTCAGACTCCTCAGCAGCTAGTGATAGTGCAAACATCACTATTGACCTAGAAACACTCCAATATTTAAAGCAGGGTTGTCCAACTGGCGGCCCCCGATGCCGTTTTGTGCGGCCCCAGAAAATTACTTTGAAATGCCTTCCTTTTGAAAAATATTTTATAATTTAATATAATCAAGCTTTTACCAAATATGCTGGCTTATAATTTAATTAAAATAAAATATTTACTCATATTTTGAGGAATAACAGACGGTCAGAATCTGTTAGAATCTGTTACTCAGTCCATCATATTTTCCTTATTTATGTAAAACAAATACTTGAGCAATATAAAGAAATATTACTACTTTTGGTTTTATTAATAACTTTACCTTAATAGGTTCTTATTGATACTTTAAAATTAAAAGCATATAATAATAATTTAATTTAAAGTTTAAATTAAAGTATTATTATATGGCCCGCAACTACGTTCAAGGTTTTAATTTTGGCCCTTGAGGCTTTGCAAGTTGGACACCCCTGATTTAAAGGATGATGATACCAGTTTGGAATCATTAAACAAATACCTACCCAACTGTAAAAAAGAGTCTTCTTAAAATACAATACCTGCGACTACCTAGCTCTGCACCAGTAGAAAGGTTGTTCTCATATGGTGGCATGATAATGAGACCACATCGAAGAAAAATGAGCGACAGTGTCTTCGAACAAATTATAATATTAAAATAATTTACTTAAATAAAATTAAAAACTATAAAAAGTATTTATTTAAAAAAAGTATTTTGAAAATACATATTTAGCATTTAGTATTTAAAATACAAAAGGAAAAACTATTTTGTATTTTGCATTTGAAATAGAAAATCAAAAAGTATTTGCATTTTATATTTAAATACTTTTAATAAACCATTTTGTACATCTCTGCAGGTGTCCATGGGCGCGTAACACTTACTATCACGTGGGTCCGCTTGCTCGTCCGCCCACTTGTCTATATAAAAAGAAAGGTAGGTACACTAAATTAATTTAATGACTACACATTAACAAATTTAGGGAATTAATGCGCATTTTTCTCTAACCCAATCCCAAATTAATTTAGAGGCATTATCGATCATTCAATTAAATGTTTTAGACCGATAAATTTAATATCGGTGTGTGATTCCATAGACATTCGGTTCCTCGATTCAACTTCAGCCTACAGAAATCGGCTAATACAGCGACTTAATTAGCAGCTGACAATAATAGACAGATAAGCAGCTAATGCGGGTTGGGAGTGTCGTGTTCAATGTGCAGTCAATGCAGAGCACAATACACAAATCCATGGCATTCTTGTATTTATTATTAACATTTTACGGTTCATATGGTTATATATAATAAAAACAAGTGACTCCATCGCCCGTTAAAGCCATTTTAGAGCATTTACTACATATTTATTACTTTTATTATTAACTGTATTTTGTTATTAACATTAAATCCAACAGCCGCTGGACGCGCTCGGCTGGCCACGTTACCCCTCTCTCACAGCAGACTACCTTGAAATGTACTGCATTTCTCACTTTATGTTATTTCCCTAATGTACGTATGTACATTAGGGAAATAACATAGTGTTTCGGTAGTGAGTGAGGTGTGCCAGAGCCTATTCCCATCCTATACCTCCTCCATTTTCCCAACCCTTTCTCCAAATCCATTCCTATATCTCCAAAGGTAGGCAGCGCATCCGGAGGCGTGCCAACGTTTGTCATTTTGGACTAATTTTGACATGTATCGCGGATGTCTATGGGCGACAATATACACTTACCATCAGGTGGAGTGTATGCTCGTCTGCCGCCTTCGTCCATAGAAAAAGAACTTGATATATTTTATTGATATTAACTTTCTTTATCAATTTGATAACTCAAACTGAGAAATAACATGAAATCAGTTAAATGTGTTTAACAAAGCTTCGAAAGGCAGTTGTGTGTTCAAGTTTACCGTCAGACATACCACAGAGCAATATATTTACTTTAACCTAGAAATTTCTCTCGTGTATACGTGGGCTGGTCCGAAATTTTTTAGCTAATTTGGTACTATCAATCAATTTGTCCTATAGACAGATAGTATATAGTCCTATATCAGATTAGAGGGTAATTTCAATGTAAACCTATATGGTAAAAATCACTGGCTACCTTTATTTATTTATTTATAAATTATTTTTTACGACAAGACGTCAGTCAATAATTGATTGCAATAATGAACGTGTCGCGTGAAGAATTTCGTGCAAATATTTTCTATGACCACACGAGGTCTCTCACGGAAATTTACAAACTGCTTTTGGTGTATCTTCTCCTTCGCTAGCAACCGTGATCTATTGGTACCGTAAATTTAAACATGGATGGGAAAGCGTCGAAGGTGATCCCAGGCCGGGATGACCGCCGACTGCGGTTACCCACGAAAACGTTATCAGGGTCGAGTGGTTAATAAAGGATAATCGGAATATTACACATCGAGAGATTCAGGCTAGATCACGGGCGGTTTCCATTATCCTGCATGAACATCTTAAAGTCAGGAATGTTGCATCGCGATGGATATCTCATTCTCTCGCAGAAGAGCAAAAATCCCGACGTGTAGATTGGTGCAAATTTATGCTGGAAAAGTTCGAAGGAGGGAGTTCGCAACAAGTATCCTACATCTTAACTACTGATGAATCTTGGATCTACAGCTACGACCCGTTTACAAAGCAACAATCCACACAATGGGTGTTCGAAGAGGACAATTTACCGACTAAAGTTGTTCGCGGCCGAAGTGTAAATAAACAAATGATTGCTGTTTTTTTCCGACGTAGTGGTCCAGTAGCGATAATTCCACTGGAAGATCGTAAATCGGTTATTAGTGAATGATATTGCGAAGTTTGTCTGCCCCAAGCCTTAAAGCCAAGCCTTAGGAGTTGAATGACGACCGCCCAAGGAGCGACGCTCGTGACATTCCTTTTCACCAAGACAATGCTCCTGCTCATTAGGCCGTTTTTTATCATTGACTTTTTAGCCATTACGGCCGTTCAATTGTTAACCCATCCACCCTACAACCCAGATTTGGCCCCGTGCGACTTTTTTTATTTCCCACCATAAAAAAATGCTACGTGGACGAAAATTTCGGATTTCAGATGAGGCTGTGGATGACGGATGTGCATAGAGGCTGGAGGGGAGTATTTTGAAAAAACTATATTTTTTTTGATACACTTCTTATGTTTGGTTTCACTATCATTTTACGGAACAGCTTAGGTATGTCATTTGGTTCAAATGTATCAAAGCGCTTGCCTCAAGTCTTTTATTATTAGTATTATTATCTCAAATAATAATGTGCAACAAAATATTAACGCCACATACTCATGGTGGACCTGTGAATCAGTATGCACCGAATACGTAAAGTATATTCAATGTGCCTTGAGCATATTGACTTCTAACGCACGAATCCTGTGAAGGAATAGGTACCTATGAGGATTTTTTAAATTTATTTATTGCCAAAATAAAACATTACAATCTGTTTTACTCAGGTTTGCCGCTGACGGTGTGACGTTACTCAATTAAACAATAAAAACTGAACAAAACTGACTGCCATCTATAACAAATCAAAAAACAGGCAGACGTTAAAAACACACGTGTTCACGATGACGTTAAAGGTGGTACTAAAAGAACGATACAGGGGTGCGGTAAGTGGTGGGAGAAATTCCGGCATTCCGCGAACCGGCAAACTTGAGTAGAACGTGTTGTACATAATATGACACGTTCTATAGCTCCATTCCTTTTGTCTAGTGGGAATAAAACGGTACAGTTTATGGTAGTAAATAAAACAAATATACCCTACTTATAGAAATCAAAAGCACCTAAATCAAATTTAAAATAATAACAATTAAACATTACACCTGTCATTATTAGGTTTCACAATAACTTTTACAACTACTAGTAACGCATGAGCAGATACTAATTTAATTAATACAAAACTAAGTGCATTTAAATGCAAATGTTAACACTAATAACGAAATTTCATCAAGAGGCACAATTCAGTAGAACAGGTCTGTACACCCCGATGTTCCAAGACTCGAGTGAGACTCGGGCGTTGGCGCTCGGAGCAAATGTCAAAATTGCACCCCACTCAAATGTCATGCCACTCCAGAGCCCCCTTTTAATAACATTATAAATAATATAATAGAGGGACAAATTATACCCATAGCACTGACCTTAAGATTTTACGTACGGTAGAAGGTTTTAAATATATGTACTTTTTGTTATCAATATTTATTAATGTAATTATTCATTGTTCATTTAAAAACTCGGGCTATTAATATGTATAACGTTTTGAACTTTTGTTATCTTGGTTGAACATAATAAAAGTCATTTATATCTATGCACTAAAGTGACACGCTTGGTCCCCATGTAAATTCACGAATTTGCGTTGTCTATCTATACCTTTATCTATAATTTTAACTCTTATGTACCTATAACGATGTCACAGACCTTTAAACAGAATTTTGACAGCCGTACTCGTTGTACGGTTGTACTTGTATACTACGGAAATAGTGTTGTAAAAATCAGCGCTGATCTCTCAAGCGCTATTAGCATTAATGAAACTTAAAATCTTAACCTTAACTGAGACGCTAGCTTTTAACTTCAAGACCACCGAACGTTAATAACTTAGACTATAACGCTCACGAACATTTAATGATCTTTAGAACTGACTCAGCGCTCGAACGCTCTGCGCTTATTTCAAATGTACAACACGAAATGGTGAGCTTGTATAACTTTTTAAACATTCGTGTTTTGTACACATTTTATATTATACTAGCAAAACCCCGCAGACGTTGTCCTGCCATAGAAGTTGATGTGCTGCAGCGCCATCTAGTGGTGAGTTACATCAAAGTCGATAGCATAGAAACCTTCTCCATGAATAAATACATATATGTGCCAACTTTCATGGTGATCGGACAAACGGTTTCGAAGTCTATGAACATCAGATATACCAACATCCTCTTTTATATATATATTATTATAAATCATGTCTGAACGTGTATAACAAAGGTATTTGTTTACATTTTATTTCTAGTCGACGTTTCGGCACGGGTTACACCAGCCGTGGTCACGAGTTGACTGAAGAGGTGGGTAGTCCAGGATGGGAGCTACTTAAACCTTGCGATTGACTGTCGAATACGTCTGCGGACATTGTTATTGTAGTGTGTCGCCACCATTCCGAATGCGAAGGTCAAATGTGGGTAATTGATAAAACTGCTCGCAGCTCTCTTACTGGACTACCCTCCTCTTCAGTCAACTTGTGACCACGGCTGGTGTCACGCGTGCCGAAATGTCGAATAGAAATAAAAGGTAAACAAACACCTTTGTTATACACGTTCAGATCGCGATTTACAATATAAAATGGTGTGCTTACGAAAACAATGTATCGTGTAATTGTTGACAATGATGAATGAATTAATTGACTGCATTCACCGTGTGTATAAATGTGATCGTTTTATTATTTTCATCGAGTACACGTAAATTACTGTGAAACTAAAAGGATCGGTTACTTTTAACATGAACATTTTATATTTTCCTACATATTTACATTTATATCAAGCAAATTCGTACTTTCCGCCAAGAAAAAAAACAGCAATGCGTTAATGTACTCAAAATCATTGGATCTTATAGCCAATTAATGTGCTTATGGATATAGGTAGATCGAGCTTTTGCCAATAGTCTCAATATTATACTGGTAGAAAAGGAAACCGACGACAGTCCGTGACGTAGACGCAGGTGTATTAATATGTGAAGTAATCTAATTAAGTTATAACGCCATTTAGTTTTGGACACATTATTAGTTCAGCTTGTTTCATAAGTTTATTACACGTCAATTTCTGCCATATGTCGTATATGTTGTTTATTACGTAGAAATTGTTTCCTATTATGCTGTTCTAATAGGTGTTTACAATACTTACGTAACAGGACGGTTGTACCCAATGATAAATGTATAGTGTAACTATTGCAGGAAACAGGAGGTGTCAGTAATTATCTTTTTCAGTTCGATTCTGTGGCTCTTGATTTTTGTGGATACTAAGAATGTGTACAAGAGTAGCACAACTAATTCCATTGTAATTTATACATAATAATGAAAACATGACAAAGCCGTGTCTGTAGGTACATTTAACATTCTTTGAAAAGTTGACAATAGGCCCAGCACAAAATTTGAGGAATTTTTGTCTGTCTGCGTATCTGAACACACATCACGCAAATACTACTGAACGGATTTTAATGAAACTTACTATGTACCGGGTTAGGGTATTCTTATTCAAATATATTATAGAGTTCCCACAGAAATCACTCTAGAGTTCACCTGAACAAAGTTGCGGTCACTGTCCAATTCTGTCCAATTCACATCGCAGTTATGACGTCATGAATATTTGTCTACTTGCTTGTTCGACGCGAGTTGTTGTAGTTGTTTAAAATTATTAACAAAAGGGATTCATTTGTTTGGTTTATTTACTTTGATCGCAAAGTATTTTTCCCAAGGGATTTTTCCCGAGAGCAAAGTATCTAATGAACTTACTCTCCTTATAAGTAGGTATTACTGATTGATGTTACATTACAAACAACCTGAAAATTTTAAACTAAAATAATCTATCTCGGAAGTGTGCATAGTAGCTATACGAATGTGACCTTTGGCATTAACCGAAGCCGCGAACGCGTAATGGATATTATGTTTCACGTATCTAGCTATCTATAATCTACCTGTATCGTACATTTTGTTTATACACATTTGCTAAGGTCATACGAGTAATAGCAATCTTTCAATCGTAATATCTCGATAACGTGACACTTTAGGACATAATATTGTATGACATAAAGTTTGTCTATGCATTCTCTATCGATATACTATAATGTAGATCCCATCGTTCGACGCAGTTTTGAAAGAAAAATCAAAATGGCGGCTTGGGACTATGCCACAATGTTTCGAACCCCTTTGTGTATCTAGTCTCGCCTGAGTGCTATATCATCTTGCGTCATCGGCCTCCCATCACCCTTGCGACCAAACCTTTTTACGGTTATAGGTAAACTTGAACTATGAATTACGAGTTACGACTGGTTACGAGTCCCGAGACAATTTCGTAAAAATACAACCACGCCGCGCCGCGGCGCGGCTACTATATTAGCCTAAAAAGTTTCAATACAAAACATCCACAAATTTCGGGTCACAATAGAGATTTATTTATTTACTTAAGAATGGAGAATCAAGAGTGATGCATTAATTATAAAGTTGATATTATGAACATTAGAAAATACATAATAATACATAACAATATATTAATAAAGTTGATATTATGAACATTAGAAAATACATAATAATACATAACAATATATTAATAAATATTTATTATCGGATATTGTTTAACTTAAGTACTTAATACTTACTTTCGAATTATTTTTTCAATTCTCGCCCTTACAAGTTCCATTAAACACTTTTACTGGAAGTTTGTAGAAAGTTTTATATAAATATAAAACTAGAGTTATTAGGTAAATGAACACTTCAAATAAATGCAATATTGTTTCTTAGTTTTCAGGCAAAATGCGTATGTTGGTCGGTGTAATGTAACCTTAAATATTATTAACTTCCAAAGATAAAACATCTCGATAGACGGAAAACCAATCAACTTAATTTTATTACTTAGAAATGTAAAGACACCTTTTTGTTGAAAGGCCGCAGTTTCCACTTCATTTTCAAAATATTACTACTTGAATTGAAATTAAAAGAAAATAACCACGTTTAGTAGGACGGCCGAATTGCAAAATGTCGTCAAATAACGATTTTGGTCAGACTCATTTTAGAAAAATTAAATATTCTTCCTCTTTTTTGGCATTAAATTTTGAACTGGGTTCGTACATTTATATCACGAAGTATATCAATTAATATTTATATTGATATATGTTAATTAATATTTATATTGATATAGGCATATCAATTGATATTTATCGCCAAAACTAGAAATTTTGGAAGATTTCACGCTTTCAAACTGATCCAACACTAAAGATTATAATTATAATTTAGTTGAATGTTAATTAAGTTTTTGATGTTGTTACTCTAAATTTACTCTTATTTTTTGTTTTGTTTTATAATAAAAAAGTCTATTAATCAAACTCAAAGTTTCATTTAACAATTTTGACACATTAAAACCACTTACACAATGTAATTCGCGTGTTTTTTTATATACATGATTTATATCAAATATCGGATATTTTGATATCTATTATAAATATCGGATTTTTACCAACCCTGATATTGAAGCTCTGTCCTCTTGTAAAGAAACACCCACATTCCGTTTCTTCACACGATGAGGTTTTAAAAAAACTAACAGTAGGGATCCAATTACACTTTGTCCTCCACGTTAAAAATTGTGAATGTTCAGCAATAATGGATATTGTATGGAGATAAAAGTTTATAACACAGTGGCCAAAGACATAAGGAAACTATCACTTAGCAAATTTAGGTCTGAAATCTTTCGTTGGTTGTTGAAAGAGCATTATTATTACACAAAATAATATTTAGAATACCTAAATCTCATGTGTAGGTAATTCTTAATTTAATTAATTTTTGATATCTTTTTTTTTTACTTTCTTAGTTATTGATGTTTTATTGGTACCAACTGTTCTCCTAACGGACGTTTGCGATCAGCACGCGAGAGAGTGCTGCTTTGAACAAGGACTTCGTAGTCATCCCGAATCAGTCTCTAATATTTCTGAGCCAAGATGTCTGCCGTCTGCCAGGTTTACGTCGACCTATTTCTATGCCAGCAATGGTCCAATATGTGACACCGATAATATAATATTAACACACCTTAGGAATAAATTAATGAATTGAAGCATAGGTTTAACTAAAATAAAAATCACAAAAATCACAGGGAAAAGTCCTTATACAATACTTCAAAACAAAATCATAGCTACTTTAATAATTAATATTTTAATTCCATACTTTCACGTGGGCATATAACGTGGTTGTTATTGTGCTTCTAAACATGCACATTGTCTTGTGCATGAGGGATGTATGACCTTGGAACGCTACGGTGGCCAAGCGGAGTGGCGAGTCCACTATTTTACTATAGTCGGAATTTTAATTCGATTCCAGATTTGACAATTTCAGTGTTGCAACGTTATGACAAGTACTAAATAGTAACGTTGCGAAATTATTCGATACGGAAATGGAATATTTCCGGATCGATTCTTCTCGTTTATAATTTTATTCTCGTAGACTAAGTATATCAGGAAATTAAATATTTGTGAACGGATAATTTAGTTATGACGATTAATTTTATTACGGATCTGAGAGTTTTCTTTAATAATTGTGTGTGAAATAAATAAATAAATGTGATCATGAAGGAACATGAGAAATAAAACAAATAGATGTATTATGGTAATATTTTATTTTATAAATCGTCGCCGTCATCGCTATCGCTATCGCTGTCACTTTCTGTAACATTTATTATAAATGTGTCTGTGATATTGTCAATTAACATATCTAGCCTACTCATTTTTTCCTCTTCTTTGACAACATGGGATATGCATTTAGACCATTCGGTGGCCGTAATTTTTTGAATGCCTTCCTCAAATAAATTTCTCACGTCTGTCAATTTGAAGGTTTTATTATTTTGAGCTACATGCCCCTTTACCTGAGCCCATATCAATTCGATAGGGTTCAGCTCGCAATGGTAAGGGGGCAGTCTTAAAACCGTGATCCCATGTTGTGCTGCCATTTCGTCTACAGCGTACTTATTAAAAGACTCGTTATATGGAATCAGTTCTAAAAGCGTAGCTTTAACCATATCTGGTTCGTAATGAATATTTTTATTTAAAAGCCAGTCTTGAATGGCAGCTTTTTTCCAGCTCATTTTTGGTACCGTTTCCAATTTTCGGGAGTGGTAAGGTGCATTATCCATCACCACAATTGAGTTTGGTCTTAATTTTGGTAAGACTCCAGCGAACCACTCCTCAAAACAAACTGCATTCATCTCATCATGGTAATCTTCACAATTTTTCTTTGCTTCAAAAATCATGGGCCCCTCTTCCAGGAAGCCTTCTTCACTACCTATATGGCTAATTATGAGACGTTTGCCTTTTCCAGATGGGTTTTTTAATCCAGTGGTCAGTCCCTCCAAAAACGCTTGCCGAGATGATGTGACTTGCTTGTCCACCCAAGTTTTTTTTACAGTATGACCTTAAATCACATATAGTACATGAACATTCAATATTACTATTAAATTTAATGTAAATGTATATTAATTCAAAATGTTAGCCTTACCTGCGTTAACCCAAGTTTCATCTTGATAATATATATGTCTCCCTGCTCGTCGAAACTGACATATAGATCGCAAGTAACGCTGGCGCCATGTTATTATATAATTTCGATCAATAAGTGTGCTCTTGCGTGACCGTGCAACAAATTTAAAATTAAGATGCTTCAAAATTTTTCTGAGGGTGTCTTTGGAAACCTTGGGCATTTCTGGATCATCGTTCATCACTTGTAAAATCTGAAATAGTAAATTTTATAATAGTTTGGAATCATTACTTATATATAAAAGATGTAGGTATAAAATAATACTGTCTGACTGATTGACTAACCTTTGCAATGGTTGGAGGTTCATTTCGGTAAAAGAACTGATGAACTATTCGTCGTATTGCGGAGAATGTAAATTCATCAATTTTATCTTTGAAACTTCGCTTTGGTCCAGTTTTTTTAGGGGGAGTTGGCGGCGCACCTTTATTTACTTCCTTCAAAACGTTACAAACAGAGCGTGAGGTTATTCCCAATATGTGAGCAACTTTGTTCATACATTCATTTTCTTCCATAACTTCAAAGGCCTCCAATTGCGCAGAAGTTTCATTTTTCACGTACTTATATTCGTTGCGGATCATTACTTTTTCAGTAACAGTGAAAGCTTTTCGTGGACGTTTTTTTCTTGGAGACAAGAAAACATCCACGTCTTTTTGTGATGTACTTGGCGGAGGATCCATTTTGATGGAAAACCAAAACAAATAGATTCACTCAAAGTTCACAAAAAACTATAAACGTAACAACAAACACAACGTAACAAAACTTTAACAAAAACCCAACAAAATAACAAAATATCGATTCGCAATGAAACGAGATATTCGTGCAGTCAGACTAGGAGAATGAAGCCGAATGACAAGATAAACAAAATGGCGATAGCTGCACGAGCGCGCACGGGTTGCCAATACAGAAAACTATCTAGGCTCTTTTATTATAAGTTTTGTTTTTAATATAAAAAAAAACAAAAATATTAGCTTTTTATAAAATAAAGCAGCGGTTACTAATTAATAAATAATTGTTATGAATAATTATGTATTTATTTAAATAAAAACCAATAATTTAGTCTTTAATTGGCACACCAATATTATGATTACATAAACATAAATCGCGATTGTTTATCGATTTTTGTGTTCATCACTACACTATTATATGTGGTATCATTATTTTACAAAATGACAGTAGCTAATGTCAAATGTGGAATCGAATTATAATTCCGACTTTAAGAATCCTTACTGGCGGCTAATACAAACCTAAATTCAAATCTAAACGTCATACGTTACCTTGACTCATCTGCTATCGATAATTTTGTCCGTAACGACGCGCCTACTGCTCTTCACTAAAGCCTTCAGTGTCAATACTACTTATATTTGTGAATAATGTATACCTCATGACTTGGAAGTACTTGCGTGAGCATGGAATTCAACTAGTTCCATACGACTATAAATATATAAAAAAAACTTTTCAATAAGGTAAGTAGGTTATTTTAATAGATCGGTTTAACATACGAGGGGTGATTCAAAAGTAATGATAAGCGGGTATTTGTCACCGGCTGGCGGCTGGTAAATCGGTTTTACCTTTTTAATGCTTCGTTTTATGAGATTCCAGAAGATGATTTTGTTGGTGGCAATATCGTATTTACAAAATTTTAAGTATACGGGTATATAACTATATGTACATATTTATAGTTTATATGTATTTCTTGTACCTACTCTTCCCTAAAAACAAGCTATTTTTATATTCATTAAACATCCTATATTTAATGAATATATTCGTTTTAGTCGTCACGTGTTGTGCATGACCGAATTTCCTTCCGGCTTCGTATATGACAACTAAAGTAATTACTTTGTATATTGTGTTCTACCGCCTACATTTGAACTTATTTAAGTGATTTAGTAGTGCCCTTAAGTCGTTTATCAATCATTATCATGGACAAAACAATTGCCCCCACTGCGGGGTAAAATACTCCTTTTGTGCCTCCTTAGTTCTGATGTGTTGTTTTCATTAACATTGCTTTAAATATTTGCTTGAATTTATCAACTAAAGTTTCTGTGAATAATAATGAAATATTCGATATTTTTTATAGAAAAGCGGCCAACCAAATGGCAAGTAACACACCTCGTCACATATATGTACCATTGTGAGGGGGAGAGTGCACGCTGCAATCCAACAGCCGCTGGACGCGCTCGACTGGCCACGTTACCCCTCTCTCACAGAAGACTACCTTGAAATGTACTGCATTTACCACTTTACCATATTTCCCCTGTGTACGTACGTGTTTCGGTAGTGAGTGAGATGTGCCAGAGTCCATTCCCATCCTATCCCTTCCCATTTTCCCAACACTTTCTCCAAATCCATTCCTACAACTCCAAAGGTAGGCAGCGCATCTGGGGTCGTGGCAACATTTGTTATTCTGGACTAATTAATGTTGGCAAGTATCACGGATGTCTATGGGCGACAGTATACACTTACCACCAGGTGCACTGTATGCTCGTCTGCCACTTTCGTCCATAAAAAAAAATCACATCAGTATATTAAAATATGACAAGTATTAGAGACGTTACTATTTATGGACAGTATTGATTTCACTCACAATAAATTGCTGTCAATCACAATCATCTGCCATGTCTCTTTCAATCGAATTCAATCAATTGTTTGCAGACAAGGAATATGTTTTCTAATCAACTACACATTTATTAACCTCGATGGTAGCATAAAGGCAACTCAAAAAAGTTTTAAGAATAATTGTTTGATCGAGATTCTGTTTAAACAGAAACATTTTAAACATAAAACGAACTACTGTTTTATAGAAACATGTTTATTTGAACTGATAACAGACTCCATCGGATTGAAACGTCCTGTTCAAAATTTATCGTTTAATCTATACATATAATAAAACCGTAACAAAGGCGTGTGTACCTACACATTAATTTTTTTTTTAATGATATCTTAATGAAGTTCCCACGGGAATCGAGCTAACAACACATACTCTAATGCCTATGCGCACGAAATAGCAGGCACTGCTGGTCACAAATACAGTCCGTATTAGTTGCCTATAAAATACGTGACCAGCCTCTCGTACTACAAAGTTAATTATATTGCTATTAACACATACACACAGCTTCCTCCAAAAATTGCACGGGAAAAAATACACATTTGCGCATCGCATCTGTCACTTCAGCGTATCTAGAGATGTGCTGAATCGATTTGGTACATTTTTTTAAGTTGTAGCAATAACAAAAATATAAATTTTTGAAAAATTTAACTGAAGTCTAAATATCAGGTAAATTGTAATAGGCCCGACAATAAAATTCCTTTATCAGATATTGTCACATTTTATCTCCCATATAGTATTTGAAAGTACTTATCTGATATCAGCATTTAACGTTCTTCTGCAGGCCACAAGCCTCTTCTCGTAAATAAATAGACTTCATAATCCATTAGTTAATATAATCCATCATGCGGACCCAGTGTGAATAGAATTATGCATGGTCTGTGAATAATAATCGCTGCATCCCACTCTAGTGTCAGAGTGCCTCTAGTGCCTTTAGTGCCTCTCTGGTTCTAGGTGTTGCAGGTGACCACTTACCTTCCTGTGATCAGACTTGTGCTTCTGCCACCTCTTCTATGTATAAAAAACTTACTAAGATTTAATGTTTATAACATTTATTAGATTTTAAAATATTTACCTGTAAATAGCAGAATAATTATTAACTGCGCAATTCTCACAATTTTTAATGAGACCTTTCTTAATAATAATAAAATGGTAGGGTAAAATACAGGGATCTCGTTACACGATCCATTTCATTATGACGTCACTAATTACCGCCTTGTTTTCAGTGAAGAGTTTGCTGTTAATTAAAAGCCGCAATCGTGCAAATGTTGACCGACAACACCCGCCAACTTTACTTTGCACCTCGTGGCACGGCTGCAAATATAACCACTTTACTATCACACCGAGGGCGCAGTGGATGCTTCCATTTTTAGTAGCCGTTGTTAATGTTTAATTGAAAACATGCAGCCAAAAAACATATTACCCAAAAATATAACTAGCCGAACTATTTTAATACAATGTAAAGCTATTTTTATGAAATGCAAATTTGACCTTATCTGAGAAAATATCTATGAAACATATTTATTCGCAAAACAAAACCTAAGTCTATTTGAATTTCTTAAAAGTAGACGCAACAAGGACATAATGAGTTTATTAGCCTATTTAACAACTCTTTTAAAAAAAAAGTATCCTTTGCACGATTCCAAAAATCTACAATAAACTGCCAAGGGTGATACGTGACAGTTCTAATATTGATAGTTTATAATTGATAGTTCTAATATTTAAAATTTAAGTAAAAAAAATCCTCATTGATAAAGTGTATTACACATTAAACGACTACTTTAATAACTTGGAAACCTTTTAATAGGGCCTATTAATATCCGCATATTTATCTGTCCACTATAAAAGGTAGTTATTGAGTAAAAATATATGTATGTGCACCTAGGTAATGCTGTGACTTAAATTTAATGCAGACATTGTATTGTGAAATTAATTTATGTATTACATTTTTTGGTTAGATAATTGTGAAGCAAGCTTATTCTTACGATAGTTTTTTTGAGATTATATTAATATTATGATAATTGTGCTTTAATAATTGATTGCATATGTATTGATTGCATATGCATATGTATGCATATATTGATTGCCTAATAATTTAAATTTCATAATTTATAATATTTGGACAATAATAAAATCTACTTAATAAAAATCTAACAGTGACTGACTGACAGACAACCCGGTGGGTCTAGAAGCATGAAATTTTGCACGGGAGTTTTTTGAATTCATTTTTGAAAATTCATCCCCTAAGAGTGCAAAATAAGAGACGAAAATTTGTTATGGGAGAAAAGTTTGATGGTTCCTGAGATGTTGCCGATGAGATTCTCATCAGGCACACGGCTAGTTATTTAATAACTTGCTACATATTTAATTATATTATTACATAATATATTGAATTGATTAATGTTTGATAATAATTATAGGTTACTACTCACATTGCAAATAAATGACTTGATTAGAAAATGAACCTTATTCTCGGTTCTAGTTTCTAGTGAAATCTTAAAAAAATTTTTTGCTTTATCTTATAAATTAGATGTTAGAGCATG
Source organism: Sesia bembeciformis (assembly GCA_943735995.1). Classification (NCBI taxonomy): domain Eukaryota; kingdom Metazoa; phylum Arthropoda; class Insecta; order Lepidoptera; family Sesiidae; genus Sesia; species Sesia bembeciformis. The sequence continues at coordinate 11,327,738 of OX031028.1, forward strand.
TTAAAGTTATTTAAAGAGAATCTTGAAACAGTGATGTTCGAGAAAATTATTGTAATAAAGATTGTTATCTATTTAAACGGGTTTCAACTCAAGATTCAATGCTTGAGCACACGCGTTGAAATCCGTTTAAATAGATAAATATGTGTGTAAAACGCGAAAGTTTCAAATGTTATAAAGGTTGATTATATCTGTATCTAAATCTGTATCGGATAAAAGTAAAGATTAAAGATAAAATATTTACCTTTGTATTTTATTCTTTGTTTTTATAAAATGATGTTTTATATAATACGTACTTAAATAAATATCTTATATATGTATGTACGGGTATGCATCTATGTATTTATGAATATTGTACTCATCGCAAGTGTATATGTGGTATGTTAACATTATGTAAAAATTGCACCATCCACCTTTATTTGATATTGTTATCTGTTTCCTTCTTATTGCCCAAAGTTTGCCTGGAAGAGATAGTAGCTTCGGCGATAATGCCGCATAAGTTATTTAAAGAAGAATGTAGAATGTTTTATGTTACTTAAATTGTCTTTTTACAACACGTGTTAGTTAATGTACAATAAAGAGTATTATAATTATCTCATCTTACATTTTTTTCGTAGCGGGTCTATAAGTTGTCCACCCGATTCGTAGACCTGCTACGAAAGGTCTACGAAAATCTACGAGTTCGGATCCATTCAGCTTTTAGCTATTTTAACTCGAAGTAAGCTCGATTAGGGAGCATGGGATCAAGTAAAGACTCATAGGGATACCGTCAGCCCCTGGATCATAAATGCACAAAATAGACAGTTAAGGTCTAGATGAAGGACAAATGGAAATGGTTGAACGAAACCACACCAGATAATTGGATGAAAAAGGTTTATAGAATGGGAAGAAAAGAATTAGAGCTGTCAGCTGTCTTCTTGCCTTGTTCATACATTTTTATTATATAATAATGATATTAGGTCCTTTTTCGCTAATTCTATTACTCGTTTGTTATATTCGATTGAATCTGTTGCTATTGACGAGGGCAAACAAACGTAATACACACCACATACCTCTACCTAGACACGTGATTTATTGCTACAAAGTACTGGCGCTCGGTCATAAAAAATTAGATTTTTATTTTGATCGAATGGTGTGTTCGTTATCAATTCGTTAGGATAAATTATGAATCAAATTAGTTTTTTTGTTTGAGTTGGTTTATTTTGTTTATGCAAATGATCGATATGTTTTTGTTTTGCGCCTTGAACATATATGTAGTTTTACATAATTTAGGAAGGGCCATTATCTCGCACAACACATGCTAGTGCCTTGCCACATGGTGAATGTGGCTGTCGGACCACTTTGGAATAGTCTCCACGTCTCCCGTCTCCCCCGTCTCCTCCCTGGGTGTCGTAGATGGCGACTGAGGAATAAGAAAAGCGGTTAACACAAGCACCGAGGAACTACACTCCCTCTAAAAAAGTGGACTAGCCAATATAATACTATAAAATAATATAATAAAGAGGTAAAATTGTGTGTTTGTAGGTATGTTGGGGGTAATCTCTGGAACTTCAGAACCGATTTCAAAAATTCTTTCACAAATAGGAAGCTACATTATCCGTGTCTAATATAGGCTATATTTTAAATTATTTTAAATCTAATTGAAATTTTGAAAAAAAAATATTTTGTAAAAAAAAAAACTTATAAACCGAAGCTAAGCGAGGGCTTATACGGAATAATTTTTGCAGTAAATTTTAAATTATTCTTGTATACAGGCTTTAATATAATTTTAGTCATAATTTTAATATCAGACAAATGACAAAGGATTTATCAATATATATATATATATATATATATATATATATAAAGAAATATTTAGGATATATCAATATATATAACCTACCTTAAATATTTAGGAACTGATAGTTAATGATGTCAGGAAAAATGTGAAAAAATATTGTTCGGAAATATAAATCATGTAAGAATCCTTCATTATATACATATTCTGTTACGTGCTACGCGCTGAAATTTTAATATAATCACAATATAGCTATTCGTTATCGAATAAGAGGTCACTGTTTGTTGTCTTTCGTTGAAATGTGGTATCTAAAAATCACTACGGTCATAATATTTAACCTAAAACAACGGATATGTATTTGATCGATCGCTCTATGAAAGATTCTACTACGTATGTACCTAATCTGTCATCACCGCCTGCAATAGAATCCATCCAACTATTCTAACTTTGCTTTATTGTAGGAAAAGGTAATGTATGCAATGTAGTCTCCCTCTCTTTGTACTTACACTGAGTACCTGTTAGAGGCCTCGTCCACGATAGACTAAAAATATCTTAGAGCGTCATACGCATAATGGATAATCTACAAAAGTAAATAAATATATATATATGTTATTTCAATTATGTTTTATTACAAATTCGAAGTAGAAAAATCCCGGAATTTTATCTGGTGATATTTTATCGGGCAACACTAGTTTCATAACAGTTAAATATTGAAAATATTTTACAACATTCTCACCTTATCGGATTGGGTTCTTAATCCTTAGTAACGTTGGGTAAACAGAACAAGGAAACCATGGAGAGGAAAAGAAAAAACGACATGTCATTTGTTGTATTACTGCCAACAATTCTATTCATTTATTTAAGGGGTTTTTATTCATTTATTAAGATTGTTTTTCAGTTGTAATTTATCTTAATTACTTATCAAATTTTCCCTAATAGGTACCTATAATAACCATGTACTAAGTAAACCACCTAATATTTTTATTTATTACACGGAGACTATTACAAGTTCTAATAAATACGAGTATATAGGTAATAATATATATAACAATAGTATAAATACATGGGTACTTCTCCTGGCGATAGAGAACAATATTTGTTTTCAATGCCAAATGCGTGTATCGCGTGCCCATCAACATTTACCTACAAGTTATTACGAAATAATTTTTGATAACCATTTGTGAACTATTTCGTACGATAATGTTTATCTTATGGACGTGAATAACTTGAATCAATAGATACGTATCAACTACGGTTTCCATTCTTCTTTATTTTTCTAGTAAATTGGTAACGGAGGGAACTCTGCCCGATTACGTCATTAAACGCTGACGGAATTCTTTGTCTGGTCAACATTCTTCATTTTAAACTTTTGCTCTCATATTAGAACAAAATATTATATTTAAACTCATTTATATATATTTTGTAGCCTATATTTCGATTCAATTAGGTACACAAACCGTGATCCTGGTGGTATCGTCGTGTCAATATAAAAGGTAGTATAAGGTATCACATTATATGACACAATTAATGCTGGTAGATTTTATACAATAGAAAGAAAGACGTGTCAAACGTGCAGATAACCACTTGGTAGTGATATCTGCGACACATGGTAACTACAAGATTGACTTAAGTTGGCGTGCTGTCCGATACATCTTATCACCTTTTGGAGCTTTATTACTGGATTTTTAAAAAGTATTAGGAAGTATTAGAATGTTAGCTCAGTGGTTACAGGTTCTTACGAAAGTAGTATACCTACCATCTGCTATCTATAAATTTATTGATAAACGTAATAAATAAACACCGATTAAGGTTTTGATATATTCGTATAAAGGACGATAAAGAACTCGTGCAATGCTCTACTCGTCCAGTATCTTCAACGCTTCAGTATCTAATTGTTGTAAGATAGATATAATTAAACTAGCTGTGCCCACGACTTCGTTCGCGTGCACTTGTGGACTTCAATGTGTGATTAGTTTATTATTATTAGATCAATAAACCTGTGTAAGCTAGTTGGCTAATTAATAACAGAGAAAATCGGGTAATGGTAGGAAACACGGTACTCACATCTGATAGACGGATGTCCACAGTCCTTGGATTCTTAAGCAATCACAGATGATATGACCATTTTCTAAAACACAGCCGGTAGCTGTGCACCGGCTGTTTATGTTTATGTGGATGTGTAAAACAAAGTTTGATATTGTATGTAACTAATAAGATTCATGACAGACTGACAGGACAGTGACAGCGTTGATACACATGTACAGCAGAGTATTAATATTGGTAGGGTAGAAATGTTACTTAGGATAAGGGCACTCTCTCCATAGTTGTATTTTCTATATCTTATTTTTTATATTTTATTTTTATATTCTGCTATTCTACCCTCTCGCCACTGTATTTGAATTCTACTGATTCAAAATTAAAACCTCAACGACGCCTGTTATGTGTATAATTATTCCTTGTACCAACGTATTGCTAGTAGATATAATCAGGCGCACATAACGACAATGATTCGCAATAGAACTTATAATAAAACTATCCTATCCAGGACATAAATTATCACTGTAGTTAATTTCAATAAAATCCATTCAGTGTTTTTTATGTAACGGCTGATATTCTACATGCGTACTTAATGATAATTCCCTCAGGAACTTTATAACAGAGCGATATAAAATGTACCTTAAATGTTAACCCGGGTCATAAGCTATAATTGTGACAAGTTTCATTAAATTCTGTTCCGCGGCTTTTGCGTGATGCGTGCTCAGACAGACAGACACACAAAAATTCTAAAAATGGCTGTTTTGGGTTCTATATCTTTTGTAGAGTAAGTACACGGTTTTTTTTTTCAAAAAATATTTGTAGTGCATACACGGATCTGTTACGATTTTATTATATATATATATATATATACATATATATATATATATATATATATATATATATATATATATATATATATATATATATATGATACGCAGTGGTCGATTATATACTTAAATCATTATTTAAACGTATATATTCAACTGACACTGAAGAAATTTTGTGGAGTGCAGTAAACTTACGCACTCCGTATCAAACGGTAAAATTTAAAATTTTGGATTAGAGTCGCACAATCGTTTTTCGAATGTTGCATAATGGCCAGTAGAAGTTCTAAGAAATTTAGACGCAAGAAGTTCAGTAAGAGACTACTTTCGGAAGAATATTGAATTGATGCAGGATGAGGATAATTATTAATGAGGATGAATATTGAATTGAGGCAAATACGGAATTAACGAAATGTGAATATTCCCTCATCCCTTTACACTCATCCTCACCCTCATTACACTTTACGTTCCTTTTTGGAGGAGGGGTGTGGGTGGAACTGGTGGAAGTGTGGAGTAATGAGGTTAATCAATAATGCTCTTTATTCGATGGTATGCAATGAAAAATGTTCTTTGCCAACTATTATTCACTCTACACATTGATACTATGATACTTTGGTCACACGAAGTCGCTGGCCGCGTGTTTCAAGCAACCCCATACAACTCCCTTTATTTCCTTTACTAAAATAAGTAATTGTTATTGCTTATTTTGGTTACTTTAATTAAAATTGCATAATTAAATAAATAAATTTCAATTTAAATATTTATTATATCCCATGGAAAAATAACGAGTTATTTTTCCATGAGCAATTTTTTTGTTTGGTAAAATATTTCCATTTGGAATAATTTTTCCTTTGGAAAATGACGAGCTATTTTTCCAAAAAGAAGGCGTTCCAAAGGTTTTCCTTTGTTCCTTTACTAACCCATTAATTAATTACTGCAAAGGAGTGCTTTCCCGCCGCATTATAATAAGAATTATCGAATCATTGTTAGGTGAAAAAGTCATATCTAGTTAAACAAATTCCGCGTTAAGGATTAAGGGGGGAGACCGGTTTAGGAGGCCGAAATTTGGTTGTTTTTCGTGAATTTTTTACATAGGGACGGAATAAACAGATTTTTTTTTAAATTTGGGAATATTTTATTCATGTTTTGAAGTAGACTTAAGAATTTTTTCAAGTAATTTCCGCCGGAAATAGTGTCGTTAGATCGTGCTGTCCATGGACGATTGCCATCGGAGTATTTTGCTGGTGGGCATTCCTGTGGTAGCAATTTTCATCTGTAATCATCACAATTATTTTTTTTCGTTAGCAACATATTTCCTAAGAATATGAACCTGATTGTGTAAAAAAAAATTGAAAATTGCATTTTTTTGAGGTGTTTGAAGACAATGTTATGTTTTTATTTTTCGCATAAAAAAACATATTTTTAATAATCATATAATCCCAGAATTAAGTTCATCTAGATTTGAATTGAATAAAGAATGTTCACACCAAATTTCAGAACGATTGGTCAATAACTTTTCAAGCTAGAATGCCCACAAGTTGAAAAAAAGTCGTTTCGAGAAAAACGCGTTTGAAATAAAATGTAGCGAAAACGAGATTCGAGGCAGTAATTAATTATATAAAATGCTCACCGGTTAATCAGCTATTCCAGCACCATATAGCAATCCCTCTTCTTGTTCATACGCGTCATTTCGGGCTTGCATCTCCTCTTGACGAGCTATACGAGCTTCCTTCGTCTCCAACGAGCTGCGCCTATTCTGTCTCGTCACGCGCTGACTATCCATGTTTTCGGCAAAATTGAAGCTCTGCGAGCCAACTACGAGTCGTAATTCGTTCATCACCATTAGAAGGGCTGAATTTCCTTCATTGAATAATGCAGCAGCCAAGAATGCTGCAACCTCGACTATTTTTAGACCAGCATGAAGGTGCTTTGGAGCCAATCGCCAAACGGTCGAATTAACGAATTTTCAAACACTATACAAAAAACACAACTGAACTGCACTTTAAAGGGTCTGTGTGTCGTAAAATAGATGTTTTATTGCCTTCCTCGTTGACGTGCATTTCAAGGTCAAGTGTCAAGCATTGGAGCTCTTCTCAGGAAACTCTCCCTGGCAGTCAAGCGGTTAGTACAGCGGTATTGAGGCAGGTAACCGACGGGCGGTCACTCATAGCATTGGAAATAATGCGAATTTTGCTTTCAAATTTTGACCACATATTCTTGACTAGTTATACTAACAATATTTAATCTTAAAAGACTCATTCCTAAGTAAATTTAAGACTTTTCATACTTGAGCATTTTTCTTTTAAGGAATTTATAAGCGTATCTAATGGCTATATTCAAACAGAAATAAGTTTGTAAATAATGTTGTATATTAGTTTCGTGTGAAAGGACGTTACTAAAATTAATGTTTCCTGTCCTTAGAGTATATTTTATTTGAATACATACATACACTGCATAGCATTAACATTTTTACGAGGTAGCGCGCTGCATCTACTCGGAAATTTCGCAGTGACACATTAATAAATGTGTATGAGTACTGTAATAAAAATAAATTTCATGGGTGTAATAGTTTGTCTAGTGGAGGAAAAATGCATAAATAAAACAATATTCTTACCAATATTTTAAACATTTAAAACTTAATTTCTCAGTTTGTTCTCTCAGTTTCTAAAATAAGAAAATCGCTCATTGACAATTTTTTACGCTTCATTTTAGCTATCTGCTTAATACCTGCTTACTGCTTAAAATTTTCAGAGCGAATTTCGACCTTTTCACAATTATCAGCTTTATTAGTTTAGTGTTGGAAAACAGTGCCGGAGTTAGCGTTAATGACGCCCTGGGCAAGATTTTGTAGCTTCTTATTTTTTGTTTAGAATTTCCGGTCTTTGGAAAATTCAGCGCCGCTGCAAATTTGGCGCTCTGGGCGATCCTACCTCGCGCACCACTAACACCGGCACTGTTGATAAAGGTTTGATATTCCACTGCATCGACACTATAAACTTAAATAACTCCATATTCAATGACCCGAAGTAGAATTCCTTATTCTAGAGAATAAGAGTAGAATTCTAGAGAGGCACGCAAAGAACAATTAAAATTATCTAGACCCGAACAATCATCTATCTTGAGAACCTATTTTACTAATCGTATTCCTTGTCGAAATGAGCGCATATCAGTAGACCCAGAAAAGCGCGCAATGTAAACATACTCGTACACAGCGTTCGGAACCGTACGATAATTATCGTACATGTGGGATAATTTCATAACTACGTACGATGTACCATGGTACACTACTATCGTACGCAGATTGTACGATAATTTCCATTATGATGCAAAATTTGATGATTACGCTGAAGCCAATAGCTCAGTAACAATTACAGTTTTTTTTACTGTCAGCGCCGTCTATTGGCTCATTTCTTTCTTAGGCACATATTAGGAACACATGCTGCTGCGTCATGGCGCAATCCTTTCATTGGTTGTTACTGTCTTCCAATCAGCGATCGATATCGATATCGTCGTTTGATGTGGTGGAGTGTTGGCAGTTATTGTCTTTTCGAATTTGATCGTTAAAATATTTCGCGGGGTCAGTACAATTCAAGCATCGTATCGAGCGATCGATATCAAATAATCGACGATGAGTGGCGTCAACTACCGTCTTTTGAGCTCCCAGCAGACATCGACGTAAAAAATCCAGTCGACATTTTTTGGGCAAAATTAAGCGATTGCGAAGAAAGCGACCAGGGAATGACTTTCAAAAACGTGTCCAAATTTGTCCTAGATGTCATTTCTCTTCCTCATTCGAATGCCGACAGCGAACGCATATTCAGTCACATCAATTTAATCAAGACTAAAACGCGTAATACAATGGTGATTTCCACCGTAAACGGTGTGCTCTTAGCTAAACAAAGAGTTAAACATATGAACGCTAATTGCACAACATACGAGCCGTCACAAGGAGAATATAGTCGTTAGAACAAAGCGTTAATGTACAGAAATAAAAACACGTCAGAATCCACTGCTAAAAAGATCCACGATTTGTATGGTGACCCAGATTCGGATGACTTCGATTGTATTTTAATGCCAAACGAATTTTAAGTTATGAAAATAATGTGCAATGTTAACAGGCGATAGAAAAAAATTGTATATAAAATGTTAAGTTTCATCAATATTTGTGTATTCTCATTTTCTTTCTTTCGTATTCTTGTATAACCTCATTTTCTTCTTTATACATTCGAAATGTTGGCGCGTTTATGTCATTCAAAGTGAACGGGGGCCCAGCTCAGGTCTGTGCTATACGTCGAACATTTATTTGATTTTTTTTTTTTTCAATCAAAAAAACAGAAGTTTACAAGATATAAACTATGAAGCATTTGCAAAATATTATTGTCACGTTCCATATGATTTTTAAATGTATTATAGTCATCATCCTAATGAATACGATAATTTTGATCGATATACGATAATTTTACGGCCCTGGTACGATAGCTGCTTGGCTTCAGGTTGTGAACACTGCTCGTACATATAATAAAACGGTAAAAGGTTTATAATAAAACGGTAAACGGTAAAAATTGAAATATCGTTTTAGAAGCTACAGAATCCAAAACAATAGTCAAAACAATTTTTGTCAGTATATTTGTTGTTTACCGCATCACGTAAAAATCACTCAACTGATTATGATCGGGTTTTCACTAATGTATAACTATGTGTCCAGAAGGAAATCTGTGTCATCTGTGTCTGAGTGAAATATGTGTCATCTTCATATGACAAGAAAAGTGAGTCTTAGATGAAAATAAAAAATGTCTTTTAATAAAATTACTCAAAAACTACTGGATAGATTTTAACGAGGTTTTCACTTAGTCACTTCACTTAGGTTCGTGTAGCTTAGTATGCCACCTATTAACAGCGTCAACATCTTTATCCTTAATCGAATGGGATCTTGCAAGGTCGGCGGCGTGCCCGCATACCCCCTGGTGTTGCAGGTGTCCATGGGCGGCGGTAACACTTACCATCACGTTGAACCGCATGCTCGACCGCCCTCTTATCTATAAAAAAAAAACAAATATGAATCGGATGAGTACCAAAATATCCAAGTATACAAAATATTTGAATAGCATAATATCAAACCCCTTAATAGCAAAATGTCTAAAATGACATCCACTATACATGCTAGCATCACTCCAGAATGACAAATGTCGGCACGCCCCCATGCGCTGCCTACCTTTGCAGATTAAGGAACGCATTGATAGGAAGGGTATGGAAAGTGGGGAGGGCTGGGATGGGATGGGAATGGGCTCTGGCATATCTCACTCATTACCGAAACACGTACGTACATTGGGGAAATACGATAATGTAGGAAATGTAGTCTTTCACATTGAAGTAATTCAACATTTCAAGGTAGTCTTCTATGAGTTGTTATAAAGCAACATAGACAACTTTTAAACATTTGGTATGAAGTAACTAAATTTAAAAAAAATTATGCGCCGCGCTGCTAAAATTTTCATGCTTACAAAGAGTAACGAAATGATAAAATGTAATGTTTGTTGCAATAGCTCAGTTTTGCACAGTTTGCACTACTCTCCCCGACTGCCGCAGCTCTGGTCCGTCGTTCTTTGGACGCTGGTGCTCTACCCGGGCGCCGCTTCTTGCGTCTGGCCGCTATCGCCCCGTCCGACCGCTGTTTCCAGTCGGCGGTAGTGCCCGCTCTACATCACTCTGTGCGTGCGCCCTGCTAAGCGCCGCCTCTACTACATCCTGACCGTGAGTGTTTGGTGCTCGTGAACTAGAAACAGACACTTACAGACTCTTTGTTTAAGTACCATACTAATTTTCCTCTTTCTAAAATTTTGTATAAGGTTATTCTATAAATTATAAGGAGCTATTGAAACAAATCCTACCTCTTTCCACTCTAGTAGAAGTTGATTACCCCCTTTAGTAATATCTAGTAGGGTAACACGACAAAAAGTAAGAAATTCAATGTGTCGCAGCAACAAAATGGACACGTAGCTCAGCATTGTTATCACATACACTTGCAGATGTAAAATCCCTAGAAAATGTGACGTGTATGGCAGCACTAAAATAAATATAAGTAGGTATATATTGTGGACGCAGGAAGTCTTCTGAAGTGATTTGTTCGGATTCTGAAGGATTTGAACTTTAAAATAATTAAAACGAAAGAATCACTGAAGTAGGTGAGGGGCGACTAAGATCACGTTTCGAGGGTAGCCTTGAAATGGCCTCGATGAAAACATTGAAATTAAGATGGTGTAATAAAGAGGGCCAATAAAGTAGGTAGGTACTTTCATTAGTAGAAAATACACATAATGACAGGTAATCTGTATTTATTAACATTTTATTAATTTCTTTATAAAATGTGAGGCGATTTTGTAAAAGGTACAAGACATACCTTTTCGTGAGGATTGTGTGTGTTTACAAAGCCTTGTATCAGCCAAGGGTATGACCCCTGTCAGGGCTGCCTCCGCAGACTCCTATTGTGCGGCTACTCACTCCTCCTTTCATGTTAACCGCACAAGGGAATCTTTAATTTATTGTGGTCCTTTTTAATTTCATCCTGCGAAGAAAATGTCGGTAGTTTGGAGGAAATGTACGGACATTTTTTTTAAGATTAAAAAGATCCTCCTGAGATTTCAGTCGAAGCGTAATTATACACTTGTAAAGATCAGAAAATAATCTTGGAATTTAATTTACTATAATTGTTCGTAAAGTCATTGAGAAATGTGAAGAGATAGATTCACTTCTTTGAAACGAACTTCTTTTTATAGAAAAGGAATTTAGAAGCTATCATTAAAAATATTCACAACAGGTATCTACGTTCAGTGGTATATTGTGATAAAGAAAGAGGCGGGACGTAAAAAAACTTATTAATAAGAAATATCTTAAAATATATTTATTTACTCTTTAAGCACTATATTGTAGAGAGGCGGACTTTATGGTTCAAGGCACTCTCTACCAGCCGACCGTTGGTTAAATGTGAAAAATTTAAGCGGGCGCAAAAGAACTCAAATAGTAAAGCTTAATTCATCTATATAAGTAACAATAATACTATAATAATACATTAAATATATAGATATTAAATATTTAGACCATAAATATGAATAAGATAATATAAATATAATAATTATAATACACATATACAAATAATACAAATATAGAGAATAAAGGAGGAAAATACCATTAGCTCTGTGAATTACGGAGGTGGTGTTCCCAGATCTTCTTCTTGAGGCTGTGAGGCTTATTACTAGCCTTCCTTACGTCAGTGGGCAGCGAGTTCCAGTGTTACTGCCTGAGGGGCGAAGGAATTAGTCATGAAACCAGTGGTTTGAGAAGAGATATAGAGTGTGGAGTTGTTAACGGTCATGAGAGTCCCTGAAACTGAAACCTACCTTTCAGGTATTCGGTATATATTGACAAATATACTTTTCACTTTTTATCTTAGCACTATATTAAGTTTTCAGTCTATAGTAAGTTTACAGATCATTGCCTATTCTGACGAATATTAAAATAAATTGTGTGCCTTTGAATGCATAATGTGTCGTATAAGGCGTCTAAAAGAACCTCACTGAAAAGGACACATTCAGGTAATTTCTCATACAAAATAGGTCGCCAATGACAGTGAAAGGACCCTCGTCACTTTCCTAATCCAAAAGGTGGCTTTTCGACTCCCCAAACAAAAAAATGTTACCTACTTGTGTAACAAGCTGATTCGGCTGTCTGTATTATTTAATCGGTTAGCTAAGGTTAATTTTAATTTATCAGTGCAATAAATACAATGGTAACAATATTGTAACAGCAATCCATTTATATCAATCCATCGATGATACAGATGATATCTCAATCCAGCCAATAAAGTCAGACCTCAGGTGTTTCTTGGAAGGGGTTTCGGACCATAATCCACCACGCGGGCTAAGTGCGGATTGGTGAACACATATACCGGTTTTTATTTTTTTCTGTTGTATGCGGTTTCCTCTCGATGTTTTTCCTCACACACGAGCTACTGATTTTTTTCTTAAAATCCGTACTTAAGTAGAATCTCAGTGGTACCGTATTTATTATCTATTTATACGGGTCTTAATGCGAATGTTTATCTTTTTTATTTTACTCAACGTACCGGCCGAGGATTTGAAGACTACCACCTAGACTATCACCGCCCTCAACGCATATATTTACTCGACGTCGTAACATAATGTCAGTTAGTGCGTGAGCATAGTTGGTAACTTCCAGCCGATAAATAAAATAAAAAAGTAAAAGCATAAACTTTACGACTCGTTTAGTTAAATGTGCACGAGCCCTATCCAGCGACATATGTACAGTTTATAAGTAAAGACTTGGAATTTACACCGTTATAATTTTTAAAACTACGAGCCCTGACCGAGATTTAGTGATATTTTTCCGAAATTCGAAAGTCGTGTTCTCCGTAATAGGTATTATACATTTCTTCGAAATTTACGTAACTAAGTGATCTATCTACTTAACAAAGTAAGAAATATCAGTAATTTTCGGAAATACTTCTACATACATCACCTTCACTATTATATACAATAATTTAAAAAAAATAATTTTCCACCTTCCAACTTCCACTCGGTCCGGCGCGGCCGGGGCATCGCGAACACCACCGATAATTTACATACCTACTCCTATTTCACATCTCCACGAAATTTTTTTCTTTACTATTGCACCGGACATGCGATTTTGAACATACTTATCGCGTAGTCCCAGTTGATAGTACCAAGAGATATTTCACATTTGTACAACCCGTATGTAGGTACAATAAATGTCCTTTTTTCATGCTCAGTCTAGTCGATCGTTTACCTCCTAATTTGCTGTAGATCGCCGATAGCTTAATCTTGAGCATTGCCGCCTTAAACTATAACCGATCTTCTAACTATGGTATAAGAGCAACACAAACTTGGTCTTTTTTGTACCTGATTTTTACGTACGATAAACGTAATAAGACGTAATGGTCTGTCATAAATTAGGTATCCGAGATGATTTATAATAAGTACGAGAAAGGGTATTTTATTTTTATGACCAAAAAGCATAGATAAGCTGTACAAACGTATAGCGTATGATATTTAGTTAAGGCGGTTTTTATTAAGTTTGCCAACAGTGCCAGCCTACCCCACGTTCGGAATCACGTCCATAATAAAATCGTACTATTTACTTACGTATGAGATAATCTTCTTTATTTACTCTCTTTGGCTTATCCCATGCAGTGGGTTGAATAAAGTAGCTGAGAAAGAATCGTATAAAAATATGTACTATGAACAAGCAAATCTAGCAAACGAATGGGATTTACTTATTATGGGATTATGGGATGGCACCCCAACAGCCTCTGGGCGCACTCGATTGGCCACGTTACCCCTCTCTCAGAGAAGACAACCTTGAAATGTTATATTTATGTTATATATATATATATTTATATATATATTTATGTTATATATTTTCCACTATATCCTATTCCCCAATGTACGTACATGTTTCGGTAGTGAGTGAGATATGCCAGAGCTCATTTCCATCCCATCCTATCTTATCCCTCCCCATTTTCCCAATCCTTTCTCCAAATCAATTGCTAAATCTCAAAATGTAGGCAGCGCATCTGGAGGCGTGCCAGTGTTTGTCATTCTGGACTGATATTGGCATGTACCACGGGTATCCATGGGCGACAGTATCCACTTACCGCCAGGTGGATTGTATGCTGGTCTGCCGCCTTCTTACTATAAAAAGGATTTTGTATTTACAAGAAATCCCCGTCGCTGGAATAGTTGTGTCTTTTCAGTGATTTATCACCTGTATATGTACTTATTTGTGTAATATAATATGCGTTTAATTTTCTCTCTAAATGTTTTTTACATAACAAATCTTCAGTTACAGTGCCGCAGATAGACCTATACTTGCTTACATTAATTTGCTACCATTATCATAAAATCATGTACGACATATTTTTAATTAAACTTTAGCTACAAAAGTCTAACCGTAAAGTGCACAATGTCTACAAAACAATAAGTCGAATATACTCTTATGTAATTTATGTTCTTCTCGTTTAGCTACCAGTGCACAGTACCAACGTACCAACGTACCAACGTACCAACGTACCAACGTACCAACGTACCAACGTACCAACGTACCAACGTACCAACGTACCAACGTACCAACGTACCAACGTACCAACGTACCAACGTACCAACGTACCAACGTACCAACGTACCAACGTACCAACGTACCAACGTACCAACGGCTATGGAAGTACTCGTAATAAATACATTTACATTGTTTATAATTAATTGCATTCGCAACTCTATTGGGACCAAAACGACTAAACTTTTATGTAGTTTTCAAGTCGTTAAATTAATTTCGAATCCGCTTGACTCCTAATATAGTCAAATAAAATTATGACCATAAATTGAAACTTTCCTTGAAGTTCATTTACTTTGAATTGCATAATTGAAAACTTTCGATGTTGTAACCATTGCCAATTGTATTTTATGTAAATTTTGATTTACATTGTGCCATGAAGTGGTGGGGGTATATATAATATAAAACTTATTGTTATACTTAGGAATACCTATTCCTATGTATAACATAACATATTCCTTATAAAACATAGGTTCTATCATTTATATAGGTAATAATTTATATAAGCACTGGAATTCCGTGTTGGTGCAAACGGCACGAGTCGTCGTAGCACGAATGAAAGCTTAAAATTTAATTCCCGACATTTACAACAGATGCACCATTCAACGAAAAGGTATAATGTTGCAATAAACTGTGTTGCTTAGGTCTTAAACGTATTAAATGGTCTTAAACGTCGCTACATTGTGTGATGTAGCGAACACAAGAAAATATCTACCAGATTGATATACAGGCTGTCCCAAAATTCAACGTCAAGCGGGAATCAGGGAGTGGACCGGACCGGACCACCTTATGACTACTCCAAGAAAAATAAAAAAAATGGGCGTAAATTTTATTTTCTGATATAAGCATTTTGTTGAAAAACATTAAAAAAAATACCTCCTGTGCAACATTTTTAGGTGCTACAATTAGAAATTTGCAGATATGACTGATACTGAACCAGAACGGTTGCAGTTTGTTTTTTAAAAAACATTGAGCCGAATATTTTTCTTCAAATTTTGAGAAGTTATTATTTTCAGTTAACTTTGACACTTCATGGTGTAAAAAAAAATTACCTACACTACCATGGCAAGTTATCACAAAAGTTGGCGCAACTATTCAAGATTTCAAAATGATATATGTAATACTTCCTACGCGATGCCCTAAAATAATTTTTTTTTTGGTACTTTTTGAACAAGAGTGTTGAGGGTAGGTTTAACATAAAATATATAGTGTGGGTTGAGGGTATCTAAATAAATAATGAAGAGGGGATCCAGATTTAATAAATCAGTCATCATGTACACCTTGTTTAATTTGGACCCTTACACCACTACAAAGAGTAAACACAAAATTTATATCTTTACTCTGTGAAAATTGCATTCAGAGCTTTTAGACAAGATTTATGGCTGAAAGTTCGTGCACGTACACGAACACGCACACACACACACACACACACACACACACTGCACCCGTTCTGGTTTAATTTTGGATTGTAATTGATAGTAGAGTTATCTAGGCTATTAATACAAAAAATTCAGTCATATCTGCAAATTGTAATCGTAGCACCTAAAAATGTTGCACAGGAGGTATTTTTTTAATGTTTTTCGACAAAAAGCTTATATCACAAAAAAAAATTACGCCGATTTTTTTTTTATTTTTCTCGGGGTAGTCATAAGGTGGTACACTCCCTGGTTCCCGCTTAAAGTTGAATTTTGGGACATCCTGTATAATGAAGACCTTATCTGCTTGTTTACAGATTGCTTCGTATGGACTTTTGGACTTTAATGTGTGATTAGTTTATTATTATTAGATCAATAAACCTGTGTAAGCTAGTCGGCTAATTAATAGCAGAGAAAATCGGGTAATGGTAGGAAACACGGTACTGACATCTGATAGAGGATGTCCACAGTACTTGGATTCTTAAGTAATCACATATGATTTGACATACACATACAATCGGTACATGATGTTTGTAATTTACTGTTATTATTATGTATAAATTCAGACAAAGCGTACCCGAAACTAGAGAAAAGAACATAATTGGGTGGGCGGAGTGCAATCATGCCATTTTATCTTAGGGCCAGCACGTCAGCCGTAGAGCGTATAGGCTACCGTGCAATCAGTTTTGGTTTACGACGTAACTTAGGAAAGGAATTATTGCGAGGAAGGACCGTATCTTAAGCGAAGTGGTACTTCCTTTAAGCACTTTCCGTTGTGGAATGTTACTACCTACTGTTTTTATTATCTACTGTTTTGTAAGAAGGCTCACTTACTTTCCTCTGCATGGTGGGTGCGGTCGAGCTAAACAATACTTTCTTTCAAAAAGGCGAGTTCTTTCAAAAACTCGTAACGTAGCAATAAACCTTTGAAAGTACTTATTAACCCTTAAGATCCAATATGCGGGCTAAAACTTTGACCCCTTAGAGTATTCTCCAACTGGTATAGTAGGTGAGATGTTCCTCAAAGTAAAAGCGTTAGAGGAAACAATGTTAAAGATTAATGGGAGGTAAACTTAGCCTCGCTGGAACATTAGTTGTCGGAATGCTGAAACCTGGAACTTTAAATATTGCAGTACTTTGTTTAGCTCACATTTGACTGTTTAATTCAGCTAGCTGTTTAACTCGATTCCATAATTATGCATTGCATAAGGCTTGCAATAAATTTAGAGTGTCAACGTTAATAATATATAAGCCGGCGTTGCGTCAGGTAGGGCTGAATACAAGTACCTAATGATATTATTGCGAGCACCAGGTGTTGCTAACGGTCCATATCCTTGCTCGTTCCGCCTAATGTTTGTCCATACAACTACGTGAAAGCCTATGCTTACTTTGATTTATTGTTACGATTAATAAAACTACGTGAGTGAACACGACTTTCTCTTCGATTGGGGAAAAATTATGTTACAAGTCATTGTGCAAAGAAAAATGTATAATAAGAAAATCCAAGCGACCGCTATACGCAAGCAAATTCTCTTTCTAATATGAAAAGCTATTAATTATAAAAAAAAGTTATTAGAAAGAATTTTACAATATATACGAACGTTGTGATTGTAAATTATCTTTATTTGCATTAAGCACGGTATTAAGTGGATATTTTTTACAATTATTGATCTGAAGGCGGCATGCAAATATATGTACCTACTAAATTTTTTATGACAAAGACACTGAATCGATTTCTCATTTACGCCATATACAGGGTATGTCTGAACTTTGTCCGATGCCTGACACCATGGATCCCGCTGACGGCATAAAAACCTTACGAAACACTTTTTGACAAAAACTATTTTTTTTTTTTGGATACAAAGTCCAAAATTTGATATTTACAAAAAAAAGTACATACCTACTTAATATTATTTATACGTCACAGAAGACTACCGTAAAATGTACTACATTGACCCTCTTCCCCCATGTACATACGTGTTTCTGTGTGACTGATATATGCCGGAATCCATTCCCATTTCATTCTATCCCTCCCCATTTTCATAACCCTTTCTCCAAATCCATTTCTAACGATAAATCTCCAAAGGTAGGCAGCGCATTCGGGGCCTCGGAGCGCGCAAACGATTATAATTCTGGACTGATGATGGCATATATCGCGGTTGTTCATGGGCGACAGTATCCACCTTCAATTATGTGGACTGTCTGCTCGTCTACTGCCTTCTTTCTATTAAAAAAAAAGACAAATAATTGAGAATCATGAGCAGAATCCATGGTTGCAGACTTCAGAAAAGGTTGGGACATTCTGTATTCTGTTGAAGTACGTATATGTACGTAAGACTACTAGACAAATCGTTTTAATAAGTTTCAGCGGGTTAGAATGTAGAGCGCTCGACGTACTCTCAAACTTGCAACTTCATATCTCCCACGCCATTCAGCTGGCTCACATTAATCAAAAGGAAGACACTACGTATAATGATGCGATTGCTTCCACTATTAGGTCTCTCTTTCGCTTTGGACCAAAAGGAACGTGAAATTATTATATTGCGAACACGTTTTTAGCTGTAACATATATCTTTTATATGATAACTTATAAATGATAGTATATTTCTTAGAGAACATCAACTTTATCTTTTTAAATACACATTCGATACATTGGGGTTAAGAAATTAAATAATTATGCATAGCTGTTTGGTTATTTAAGAACATCCATACTGGAAATAGCAACAAAATTAGAAATATGTGCACACTTTGTAAACCGATATACAATATTGAGATTTTCCCGGCATTTTCTCGACAACAAAGGTATATCCTTCTCACATTTTAAACGGCTTCTAGTCGACGGTGACCTCAAATTCTTTTATCCAATAGGCCTTTATAAGGCCTATACCCGACACAAATAGCATTCATCCGATCAGGTCCTAATATCTATAAACACAGTAGGTCCAATAAGAAAGTGTGAGATGTCGTCCAGTGTCGATCCATAAATTTGTATTCAGTCACCCACACAAAAATCCTAATTTGATTTATTGTAATTTGTTGTTTGTTCACATCCTACAATATATGTATGTATTTACTATGGATTACAATAGCATTACCTAACATTAACGAATGGTAGCGGCTTTTTATGACAACATTGTTCGTCCGTTCCATGACCTTTTAGAAGATGTATGGAAAACGCCGCGGAGAGACGGATAATGTAAATCTGTAGCAGTAATTTTTCTCAGTGTACCTAGTATCAAATTATATTTTACTATGTAATCGCAGCACTCACTGGAAATAATACGTTAAATATAAAAGAATCATCATTTCATGGAAGAGTCTTCAAAAGAACATTGCATATTGGAAAACGTAGCGTTGGATATCCTCCAATGATTGACAAGCATTAAAAATTCGCCAGTACTAGTTGGGTCATCGGCATGGAGTATTCCCGTATCGATGAGCTGGTGGCGATGAGCGGAAGACCGAATGTGGTGGCAGGCCCAAGCCCGCTACGCTACCACACTCGCTTGTCCCAATGGAGAGGCGTATAGATAGATATCCAGATAGTCGGTGAGATAGGTTGTTATAAAAATAAACAGTGGAGATCGCAACTAAATTACTTTATTAAAAAAAACAACCTCAACAGATTAAAGACAGAATAGTGAAGATAACAAAAACACGGCCAAAATCAAGGGATGTGTATGTGAGTGCGTCCAAAAAATTAGAAGAATTAAATATCAGTGTTGGGATCAGGTTGATTATTAAGCAAACGGTAGTCATATTATATATACTGTATGTGTGTAGAGAGTACACAGAATTGGGATTTCTAAAATCATATATTCCGTGGTTGAGTGTGTGCGTTATGTGAGAGAGTATCTGAGAGAGTGTGGATTTTTATATTATTTACTTAATGTTTAAGTAGTTGTATACACAACTCGTATATAATTCTAGACACAACGACTACTTGAATAGAACATGTATACGAATGAAAATATACAATCCCAAGGATCCGGACCCGAAAATAATTCTTTGTTGTATCGAAAGTATCCGAATATTTTGCGAGGCGCTACTGCGCCAAGTTTTCTCCTAATGATTCGTATAACATCAAGTAAATATCCAACCGTTCTTAACGTCCCATCTACCAATTCCACTCACATTCATTCTATAAATGCTTGTTTAGTATAAATAGCCGACATACATTCAAATTAAATGTAGTGTAAACTTTTATTACCAGTTAACTCAATTTTATTAGGCACGTTGTACCTACTCGTACGTCACGTAATGGATTCCCGGCTATTCAATTTCACGACAACAAGAAACGCAGTTAGCGGCTAATATATATTTGCTATACATTACTATACTCATTTCCGTATAATATACATATATTATATATAGTTGTTATACATGTTTCCGTACTATATATTTCAAGAAATCAGTCAAAATTTGCAGATTGCGTTAAATAAATTTTATATTACAATGAAAGGAGTAGGTAATTTCAAGAATTAATTAAATTTGAATGTGCCTTTTATAAAGGTATGTAGCCAATAACTTTGAAGAAAACATGTTGAATGAATAATTTATATTGTAGTTTTAATACATGGCATTTATATCTACATAATAAGACAGAAATAATCTTTAAGGCTTTGTGTCTCCAAAAATATAATAATATTTATTTTTAGTATCTGTATTTCGTCCCATGGGACGAAACTGTTGAGGGACAAACTACTTTAGACCGTATTATTGTTTGGCATAACCACAAGTTATTTTCTTTTAAAAAATTAGTAGCCTCGAGAGACATACTTAGATGTCCATATAGTCTTTGTATTATAAATCCCGCCACCGCCGTATAATACCTACCTATCTATTGAGTAGGTACCTTCAATATACACCCCTCCCTTATCCCTACAACGCTCCATGGGAATCTTCCATTGTTCCATTAGATCGAACCAGATTACCGATTTTTTCAATACTGTCATCCGTTTTTGACGTGGAAGGGCGACCCGTCTTCTCAACGTCTTCTCGGCTATCTTGAAAACTATTAAACCACTCAAAAACACGTGCACGCGATAAACATTCATTGCCATACACTTCTTTCAATAGATTATAAGTTTCAGTAACGGTTTTTCCAAGTTTCATGTGAAATTTCACAACAATTCGTTGCTCTATTGTTACACTTAACATTTTTCCGGCGAAACA
This sequence comes from Sesia bembeciformis, assembly GCA_943735995.1. Lineage (NCBI taxonomy): Eukaryota > Metazoa > Arthropoda > Insecta > Lepidoptera > Sesiidae > Sesia > Sesia bembeciformis. Next base: position 11,349,106 of record OX031028.1, read on the forward strand.
CAAAAACAAGTATAATGCGAACGAAGCCTACAGCTATTCGGATTTGTTTACAGAAGCGAGAGGCACTGCACTCGAAAGAGAAGGCTTCACGCTAAACAGCTGTCTTGTCGGTTGCTGGCGTTTGGCGCATGCGTACTACTTCTGTAGCAGCGCCAGTCTCGTTATTTAATATATATATATATATATATATATATATCAAATTTTAGAAATGGAACTCTTGGCTTGTCAAACGCCATTAAATTTTCAAAGCTGTCATTTGTTTCTTATTTCTGGCAGCAATTTGAAAATTAAGTGTATGCGGAAACATTAATTTAACAAGATAAATTAATTAATTTACATTTTACATTAATTAACCCGTAGGCTGTGGAACGAACTGCCTCAAGAGGTCTTTCCATTAAGCTACGATATGGGGTTCTTCAAGAGAGCTGTGAATAGGATTTTGCAAGGTCGGCGGCGCGCCCGCATACCCCCTGGTGTTGCGGGTGTCCATGGGCGGCGGTAACACTTACCATCACGTGGGACCGCTTGCTCGTCCGCCCACTAGTATATATAAAAAAAAAAATATATAAAAAAAAAAGATAACATTTTCGTTCAAATTTTTTTTATGACTTTCGTTGTGGTCTGCATCAGAAACAAAGTTATGTAAGAATTAATTTAACAAGAGAACATTTTCGTTCAATGATTTATTATGACTTTCATTGCGGTCTAAACCACAAACAAAGTTATGAAAGACTTTAGCATTAGTGATGAAGCCCTATCCAGTGTCACTGTTTATAACTGGTTCAGTAAATTTAAACGTGGTCGCACCCACCTCAGTGACGAGAAGGAGTGTTAGAGAAGGGCGTCCTGCGATGGCGGTGACGGGGGTAACATCAGCTCATGATTGAAGAAGACAAACGAACGACATATCAGAAGATACGCGCATCATTATGAATACATAATACATTTGGAGACTTCTTTAACTCTTAGCAATAGCTAAGAGTTAAATTCAAAATATTTTACACGATTTCTCACAATGGTGTCTCCAAATGCTTCAAAAATTCGACAATGGTCAATCAAATGGTGTTTTTGATATAGTAACAGGTGATGAAAGCTGGATCTACTGCTATCTACTCCAAACCCACGTTTTGGAGGGGGAGAGTACACGCTGCAATCCAACAGCCGCTGGGCGCACTCTGCTGGCCTCGTTACCCCTCTCTCACAGAATACTACCTTGAAATGTGCTGCGTTTCCCACTTTATCATATTCCTCAATTTGTGTTCTGAACGTATTTCGGTAGTGAGTGAGATATACCAGAGCCCATTCCCATCCTATCCCTTCCCATGCCCCCAACCCTTTCTCCAAATCCATTCTTTCATCCAGCGCATCCAGGTGCATACCAAAGTTTGTCATTTTGGACTAATGTTGGCATGTATCGCGGATGTCTATGGGCGACAGTATCCACTAACTACCAGGTGGACTGTATGGTCATCTGCCGCCTTCGTCCATAAAAAAAAATGTATTACCTAATAAGCGCTCTCTACGTGTACTCCTCCTACATGTGAGATTAACCGTTGCCTGCAATTTCACTTCCGTGGATTTACTTGCGTGTAATTGTCGGATAGTAATTGGCGCAGAGAAAAATTATTAAGCATTACTTATGACTACTTATAATTCACCTATCTTAATCAGCGCTTTGCAGAGATTCATGAGTTTGCATTTTTATGCTCATAAATTTATCATTCGATATATTGAGACGATAAATAAAGTTAAATGGTGTATGATGGTAGTAAAGCCAAACCGTGATAAATAAGTGCGATGTGTCGTATGTCGCATATCGCGCTTAATTATTCAGAAGGCGAGACCGCGACCCGTGGAGGGGGGGAGCCTTTACTCCTCGGTTTCCTGCGCGCGGATCATTTCGAGAATGTCAAAGGTCGCGTGCCCTTCACTATGTAATAAGTGAACTCCTAAATTTTCTAAACTTTCTGAGAATCTTAAATCCCTTTCGTTTAACTGATAACTGCCGTGTTAATGGATAGTACCTTACAAAATTAGACTTATGAGTTACTTACTAAGATATTCTAAAAAAAATCTGAGGTGTTTTTTTATTAGATTTCTACGATAACTTAATCCAAGATAGCATTTAAGTTATATATAAATTCCTATTTTCATTGCTATAATTCATATAATCATTCCTATTTACTTCTTTATATCGAGCAACTGGGTACCAGGTAATCGGCAATATTTTCGCTCGGACTAGGCGCAATTGGGTGAACACCACCGGGACACAACGAGCTATTCGAGTAATTCATAGGTTTTAGATTAATTAAGTAACTACGAGAATGTACTGTGGCGGTCCACATGATGGTAAGTGGGCATTACTTACCATGCGGGTGGGTTAACATCCTTGCAGAATCCTATTCACAGTCCATTCCACAGTTCATATGTGAGTTCTTAAGGCTTCTGCCAGAACCACGCTGTGTTTCTGACAACAGTCAGTACATTTAGAAAAGACCACCCTGTGTGTGGTAAGGATCTTTGGCCGATTCACTGGAAGTATCACGTATTTAATCATGACGACCCTTGCTATTTTTGACGTTACCCCAGTGCCTCATTGTTGGTATGTGAAAGATTTTACAACTTAAAATTCTTTTAACTTAAAATTTTAGATTCTGTTTAAATAAAAGCAAACTCTAAGGTCTGACGATATGAATGTCATATTCCTTTATTGCCTACAGTTTGCTGATGATAGCGAAGAAAAGTCAAAAAATATTTTTGAGCGGTACAAGATAGCGAGGTCGGGCTAGAAGCTGTTTATAGTTCTGAAATGGAGTTCCATTAAACTGAACCATTATGATAACGCTATAATCGCCTAAATTGTGCAATTTTTGCTTCCTTAAAATTGTGTGTTTGTATGTTGGGGGTAATCTCTGGAACCACTAAACCGATTTCAAAAATTCTTCCACAAATAGGAAGCTACATTGTCCGTGTTTAATATAGGCTATATTTTCTTTTCGATGCGAGGGCGGGTCGCTAGTTGTTAATAAAATAATATTATCACAATACAGTATTGTATTTAAATTAAAATGAGCCTAAAATAATACAGAAATGTGGCCCTGTAATAATGTCAAAAATCTAGCTATAAATAAATTGTACTCTAATATACTAGGATAAAGATTTTCACGTTATTAGCAATATGCCGACAACTGGCATAACATGCGATGCCGCCAGTGAGTTATCGCGTCAATCGTTATTGTACTTTAATAATTAATGTCTAACCATAATCTAAGCAGACCTAATCCTGTATGTATTTTGTGGGGTTTATTGTAGGTTTATAGTGAGTTTATAGCCCGGCAGCGGCGTTAACTAACCGCATTACGGTCCGCACGTGGGTGAGAGGTGATTATTTCATTATCTCCGCCAATGTACTTCTGTAGTTTACTGCCTAGAATGAAAATTTGACTAATTTTAACTGTAGCACTAACTGTTTAAACAAAGCCACCGAATTAAACAAAATAAATGAAAATAAAAATTCAAGTACTTAATTATATTCCGTGTGAAAACTCATAGTTAAGTTTGGAGTAAAAAGTAATGAAGACTATCAATAGATATTTTAGGTTCAAAATCCGAAAACGCTCATTGATCGAAAATCTATCAGACGTTACGTCACTTATGTTTAGTCGGTGAACTACCTATTATCAGCTTACTGAATGTTGCAGGGTATTGTCGACGTGGTGTGTCATTCGTAGATAATATCAGATTATTGGATGGTTGTACCTACCTACAATAGTACCGGTATTTTTTTTCCTTTTATGGACGATGGCGGCAGACGAGCATACAGTCCACCTGATAGTAAATGGACACTGTCGCCCATAGACATTCGCGATACATGCCAACATTAGTCCAAAATGACAAACGTTATCACGCCCCCGGATGGGCTGCCACCTTTGGAGATATACGAATGGATTTGGAGAAAGGGTTGAGAAAATTGGGAAGGAAAATGGGGAGGGAATATTGGGAGGGGGGGATTGGATGGGAATGGGCTCTGGCACATCTCACTCACTATCGAAACAAGTACATTAGGGAAATATCATAAAGTGGGAAATGCAGTACATTTCAAAGTAGTTTTCAGTGAGAGCGGGGTAATGTGGCCAGTCGAGCACGCCCAGCGGTTGTTGGATTTCAGCGTGCACTCTCTCCCTCATAAGTTTCAATAAGTTTCCCTGATATATATCCAATTTTATTGAGGTGGGTTGGATACAATACTCTTGAACTGCGACGTTATTTTGCAGTGATGGAGCATGGAGCCTGGTAATACACACTCCTAATTTTTGTTGGAGTCTGTGTTCATTGCTGTGCCTGACAACTATTCTCGGGCTCGTCGTCGAGCACTGTTTGGATGTAGGATTAAATCGACGAGACACACGCCTTTGCCACGGCACCTGCGTCTGCACAATGATCTTATACAACAACGGCCGGATTTAGATTTATTTCATTGCACCTTGCAATTATTTTACAGGGTGGCAGTGGATCAGTACTGATTACGTTTGCATTTAAGAAGTAGTTTTTATCGTTACCAGCAGTTGAATTGCGTTAGTTATTTAGGGCGAGGGTGCACGCTGAATCCCACAGCCGCTGGTTGCATTCGTCTGGCCACGTTACCCCTCTCTCACAGAAGACTACCTTGAAATGTACTACATCTAACTTCCCCGATGTAATTATGTGTTTAGGTAGTGAGTGAGATATGCCAGAGCCCATTCCTAACACATTTTATGATACCTCATCCCATTTTTCCAACCCTTCCCACAAATCCATTCCTCTAAATCTCTAAGTTAGGCAGCGAATCCGGGGGTGTGCCAACGTGTGTCAGTCAGGACTGATGTTGGCATGTGTCGTGGATGTTCATTGGCGACAATGTCCACTTACCATCAGGTGGACAGTCAACTCGTCCTTCGCCTTCTTTCCATAAATAAAAAAAGTATAAATTGAAATGTAAGTTGACTAGACGCATTGGTGGGAACACTATAAAACCTACTCAGGTAAGGAAATAAAATAAATATAAAATGTATTGCAAGCGTAATTGCAGCGACCGATAAATCGACCGCTGATCTTCTTCTGCCTTATGTGTCACTATATTAACTATGTGCATATTAAAATATATAAGCATCTATGACATATTGTGAATTATCAGAACTAATTTTGATTACTTCTTAAAATAGCGACAACCCTAATTTTGCTTTGCCAAAACTGATTTTGAGCGTATAAACAACATTTACATTGCGAATTTCACTTTGAGCTTAATTTAGCTTAATCTATAATTATAAATAAAATACAATAAAGTATAATCCTATATCAAAATAAAAAAATAAACTCTAATAAGACTATATTATTTTGTATAATATAAAACAAAACTACAGTTTATATCATAATTACTCAAAAAGATAAATAAATGCTTAAGATTATAACTACCTACTGTACTCGGACTATATAACTACTGTACTCATTCGGTCATAATAAAAATAGGCCTTTTTCGTATAAGCATGCGTAAGTAAGAAGCTTAGAGGTTCCGTGACGCCTTGTCGCTTTCAAGGTTTCCGCAAATACAGTTTCACAAAGGAACCTATTTTTATGTCAAACCTATTTGTACTGTCCAAGCGTAGTTTAAAAGAAATCAATTTCTGCTTTCTCTTCTTAAAAAACTATGTTACAGTTTGTACTAAAGATTCCAAGTTTGATCTACGGTCTGTAAAACATTTTTTTAAAGACAAAGACAAAAAGACAATTTATTTTGTTTGGGTAGTTTATGTTTTTGCGTGCGTGCTTGCGTGTGTGCGTGCATGTGTCCGTGCGTATGTCTAGAGACTAGAACCACGATACAGAGAATTGTAGTGTGGACCAATGCGTGTGTTAGACAGACTTCAAAGAAAGCTACCTATTGGGGAAATCACGACTTGAACTACAGAAAATTTTCAATATCTCGACTAAAAGTGAGCAATCAATTTCTAAGTTAATATACATATGTATAAAGATATATAAACATATTAATGTGTATGTACCTATATGGGATATAACAAAGTCTGTGGACAAACTGCACTGCAGGGTGCAGTAACTTTATCGATTGTAATATGTCATTTGTATTATTTCACCGTTGCGTTTTTTTTATAGACAAATACGGTAGACGAGCTTACTACGGTCCACCTGATGGTAAGTGGATACTGTTGTTCATAGACATCATATATACATGCCAACATCAGCCCAGAATGACAAACATTGGCACGCTTCCGGATGCAGATTAAGGAATGGATTGGGAGCTAGGGTGGGGAAAATGGGGAGGGATAGGGTGGGATGGTAATGGGCTCTGGCATATCTCACTCACTACCAAAATACGTACGTACATTAGGTAAATAAGATAAAGTGGGAAATGCAGTACATTTCAAAGTAGTCTTCTGTGAGACTCTCTCAGACTGTGTGAGGTAACGTGGCCAGTCGAGTGCGCCCAGCGGTTATGGGAATGCACACGCACTCTCCCCTTCAATCACATTGCGTATCTCAGTACCTTGAATCCTGAAGACGTATCAAGGTTACGGATGCATAATTTACCCCCGTATCAGCCCCTGATCATCCCATGCTTCATCCAGGCTTCGTTATTCAGATATTTATTATAATAAATGTTTTTGATATCTGGGTCTCACAAAACTTCCTTTGCTAGATAAATAGAGATAAACTTGATCACTATCTCATTATCCCACTGCATTTTGTAGATTGAAGATGAATACACGGATACATGACTCGGTCCAACTATGGACACTTATCACCTTTAAACGGGGCAAAAAAAGACTCGTGATGGATCAGCTCCAACTGTATCAGGTGGCGTATTTTATAACTGCGTATGGAAACATGTCCATACGGTCTACATTCATGCAACTCGTCGCGGATACGATTCGGTGAAACGCAACGATGAAATATGTAAATATGAACCCAGCCGCGCGCGCCTGTCGACGGGTGCTGCATATATTTTCATAGTGTTTAATACTGTCGCAAGTGTCGCGGCGTCAGTAACGTGCGCGTCTGTTGTTACAGACGCGACCCACGGAATACATGTACAGAAAGCAAATATGTATTTTCGATAAGGCCGCACGCAACAGTGGAACTAACGCGCTGAAGTCTGGCAAGCGAAATGTGGCACAGCGCTAGAAACAAAATTCCTTTGACGGCAACATTTTGTGAAGTTACATTTTTATTGTATCATACAAGTCTTGATACTTGCTGTTTCTTTATATTTCATTATGATTGCATAGGTTTACAAATGCACGGATCGCATGATAAACGTTGTTAAAATGAAAGTTCCGTTAATCATTTCGTATTCTTTTAAATAATAAAACATTGAAGAAACCCGATTTCAAAGATAACGTTAAGATAAAGTTTAAAATAACTTGTCATAAGGTCTAGATATGAGTATAAATATCTATTTTCTTTCTGCTTTCAATTACTTGTGTTTCAGTTTCGTACCGGTAACTTCATTATTCATTATTGTTTTCTCCCTCACGGATAGTAATCATGCAACATAATATATTTTATAAATGTAAAAGGAAATACTTGGTTTTATAAGATATGATATGATATGGGTATGATAGGGTTGACATGTACACAAAGGTGTACCTAAACCACTATTTAAAAATAAAGAAATAAAAACGTTTCGAATTGGTTTTAGCACAGATATATATTTATTTTAGATAGATAGATAAATTCTGTATTGTACACCATCGATAGGGGAATAGACTAGATTGTATAAGTTCTTATCAAAGAAACCCGTTGGCAACTTCTGAAGAATGTTCTATTTTCAAAACATATAAATTAACGATATCGAGAGCTACTGAACATGGACCACTATTAGACTCAAACGTGCCTTTGAGTGCTTGTATAATATATCGAGTATGGATTCTCAAATCAATGACACCAACATATGTTGCAAAATGACAAACATAATTGAGTAACACGAAAAGTAATTACAACAGGCGGCCTCATCACCTAGGCGATGTCTTCCAGGCTACTTTTGGGTGGTAAGGGGAAAATACACAACAAATATAAATGGCAATTCAGTAGTGTGTTTTTAAAAAAAATATTTAATTCTATAATTTAAACATTAGGCGATATTATTTATGTATCACATATAGTCTGGATATTATAACTCCTCCTACCGAAGAAGCAGGCTTCCACTGTTTTAGGGGTAGCAGACGAGGGCTGCTCATAAAGTTGAATATTTGATTATAATGTTAAACACGTAATGTCGCTCAGGTTACAAAAACATGTAATGTCGATGTCGAACTCATAGTCGTTTGGAGTCTTATAGTAAACATGCCCTTTTTAATTAGTGAATTCAATTTAAAAACAATTAAAACTCCATCAAGGTGATCAGTTTTAGATCATAAAATAATATTATTATTGATCGCTTCAACGCGGATTTGTATCTGATACCTTGGGAACGTATTTCATTAATTTTCACATGGCACAGTTATTTGAAGTACATGCACTGCTTAAGAAAATACTAATTAAGGAACAAACACCCTTGCCCGTGGATTATAGACACCGTAAATCTAATGATGCAATTGAGGAATGAGGCTAAACGCTTTCGGAAAACAAACTTGAATATTCATAAGCAAAGATATAAAGAATTTAAAATATAATAGTAGCTAATACAGTGATGAACAATTAGTGACTATCTAAATATAACACAACTAGCGACCCGCCCTCGCTTCGCTACGGTTTATAAGTTTTTTTTTTTCAATTTTAAAAAAAAAATAAAGTATGGCCTATATTAGACACGGATAATGTAGCTTCCTATTTGTGAAAGAATTTTTGAAATCGGTTAAGTAGTTCCAGAGATTACCCCCAACATACCCACAAACAAACACACAATTTTACCTCTTTATTATATTAGTATAGATAATGACAATAAATGATTTATTAGAGGCTTAAAAATCGATAAACAATATAACTTAACGGTGTATCTTTTTCAATTTTTATAATAGCAAAAAGGGATACATAACACTACGTAACAAAAAATTGTTTATGTTTATTTCTTTGTGTTTATTGTATGAAAGTAATGTGCTGAACGCGAATATGCCATTCATTTTTTATAGATGTCGATACTTTTCGATATTTTAACGGTTTTTTAATAATTTCAAATTTATCGCTTTTTCTGGCAATCGTAGTTGTTCAAACTAATCACCAGTACATGGCTCTAACGTGGTGTTCCAACTTTATTACTTTATTACTTTAACTTTACAACTTTATTTATAAAAAGCTGGAAGGCTTCAGTATATCGACTTCTGTAACAAACCAACTATAAATATCGATATTTTTCACAAAATATCTTCCTTTTGTGTGTGAGTGTAGATGCAGTTTTTTGGTTATAAGTAAAGTTGATTGTTGTCTTTTAACGTAAAATGTCATCATACAGAAATTGTAAATTGCTAGCAGATACGTTTTGTTTCGTTTACATTACATTACATTGGATCTAAACAAGCGAAACATACGTTCTGTGAGGCGTACCGTGCTTATTTCGGTTATGTTCAAGACCAACATGTTACATGGGCTCCCCATGTGACTTGTGGCAGCTGCCGGTCTACTTTAGAGGGTTGGCTACGTGGAACAAGAACATGTATGCCGTTTGCAATTTCTCGAATATGGCGAGAGCCTACTAATCATCACGACAACTGTTAATTTTGTATGGTGGATATTACACATTACAAGAGTTAATGGTTTCTTTGAGCACATTAAAATTCCTCATGAACCAGACCAATGGTGTCTGTTTATAGACAGCTCAAGTGCAAGTCTCAAAGCTGTCATACTGCACAAAGGGAATAAGTTTCCGTCCATAACAGTAGCTCATTCTGCACAACTTAAAGAGATTACGAAAATATCAAGCTGCTCTTAGAAAAACTAAAATATGAATGTTACAAATGGGATGTTTGTGGTGATTTTAAGGTGTTGGGATTTCTTCTAGGGCTTCAAGGTTGATCAAACAATTCATCAAAGGTTTAGATAGCAACAGTGAGGCTCTGAACCTCATCAGACAAATGTTCCCCAAGATAAGTGAAGCAAAATAAAAGGTGGAATTTTCACCGGACCTCAGATTCGTGTGATGTTAAAGTCAAAAGAACTTGTAGGTGTAATGACTCTTGATGAACGAAATGCTTGGGATGCATTTAGAATAGTAGTGCAACAGTTTTTGGGCAACAATAGAAGTGAGAAATACACGCAATTGATAGAAAATTTGATACAGAGTTACCATGTAATTGGATGTAGAATGTCCGTGAAAATGCATTACTTGTTTTCTCATATTGACTTCTTTAGGCCAAATTTAGGAGCTGTTAGCGAGAACACGGTGAACGCTTTCACCAAGACATTCACTGCATGGAACGAAGGTATTAGGGACGTTGGGACTGTGCTATGATGGGAGACTATTTATGGGGTATAGTGCGTGAAGAATGGTCAGAAAAACATAAGAGGAAAAGCCGTTCTGATGTACATTTTTGAAATACACTATTGTTGTATGAAAATTCAATGTTATTAAATATTTTTGTACTTATTGCTACCAATTTTTAAAATACTGTTCGTTAGATTTCTTCTAAAAGACTCTAGTTATATTAAATAAACATGTAATATTAGCAGTTTTTAATCAAATTGAAAAATTTACTATTATAGCCAAAATATTGACACTTGAGAAAAACTACTTGTATATTCATAATCAGCATCATCAAATTAATCAATAAACACTAAAAAAGTAAGATAAACAAAAACTTGGTCAAATTTTGTTACGTAGTGTAATGAATTGGATTGTCAAAGAGCGGTTTTCGCACGGGAACTGAACGGTACTGGTTCATTTCTGTTGCGTTTTATAATGATAGTAGAATACGGTTCTAAATAAAAGTCTAAAACCTTTATTTAAGTTGACTGAAACTGAAACACTATCGAAATACAAACGGTAGCTACGTGTTATTAGAATTGGCCCTCTATTTCTCTTTACCACGCATAGAGATCCTTTGGCGATAAGGCCGCCTGTTGTTCTTTTCGTGTTTCTTAAATTGTCTTTTCGCAACATGTGTTCGTTTGCAATAATTTATTTTACTTGAAATGCATACTTTATGAAAGTACTTATCATGTATTTTTTCTGATCAAAATGACGATTATCAGCCTATTTTTTTTTAATTTGCTGTTCTTTTCCTTGCTACGGTTTCATTTGCAAAACTACAATGAAATGAAAGTTTTTGCCTCTCAAAAATATAAGATGCCCTTCGTTGTATTGTATTGTGTTTTTATCTGTGATATACATTTAAAAAAAAAATGAGAAATTTTAAAAATGAATATTTCTAAACTATGTTCACCGCCAGCAACGGTTTTAAATCATGCTTAGTCAAATTTTCTTTGAAGTGCCTTATTTCAATTATTTTCTTGGAAAACTGTGCAAGCGACATTACGAAGCGAAATAATAAAAGTGATTAGTCAGGAGCGTCCCGTATATTGTTGGTGGAGCGGATATGGCCACCTCTATCGGAAGTAATATTTCTTAGGGACAATAGTCGTAGCTAGTGTTGTACGATAAACGCTCTACGTTCGAGCGCGGGCGCTAATGGACTTTTAAGACTCGAAAGTTAACCACTCGAGAGTATTACAGTTCAATTTTTTAATGTTCAATGGCCTAACCCTTGAAGACAAAACCCTCTAGTCTCTAGTTCTAAAGTAAAAACTCTAGTCTAAAACGGTTAAAGGCGGTGACATAGCGGTGACTTAGCGGCTAGCGCTTCAGCGTACGAGCGCTTATTTGTACAACACTAATCGTTACCCAAGTCCTCTGTCTCCATATTGGCTGCAACCAAACTCTTTAAGTGGATTAAACGTCTCACAAAGGCCTTTATTGCGCTCACTAATTCGCTAACGTCAGGGGCACGCGTTCTTTGTTAGTACTACCTCGTCATTGTTTGTCCACGAATCAACATTGTACCTACATATATATTTTTATATCTACCTCGGGACCCACTGTCAAAAGTCTTTCTTTATTACTAAAGAGATGCCGAGACGTTTTTTTTGCCTGACGCGACGGTCTTAAATTTGGATGATGTCGCTCACTTTGTCCCCCTTGGCTTCATTTAAAGTTAATAGGGATGAAGTAGACGACACTCCAGGAACAACAGACGCCGTCGGATTATTGAATTGTAGTCACTGTAATGTTTATTTAAGTTATACGAAGTTTATAAATATATTTTGACTACAAATTGGTTATATTAAGAAAATGTGCAGTTGTGTTTGATTATTCAGAAAATATTTAATGAATTTCAAACTACTAGATAATAGTATCAAGCTGGATATAAATTAGGATTTAAACATGTTTCCAAAGATGTCGCATATAGTCGTATAGCAGCTTTAAGATGAGAAATGGGAACCGCTGCAATATGATGTTGGCTTGTGAGGATTTTGGGGGGGTTGTCGTTGTGACGTCAGAGGGGGCTGCGCGGCGGGAGAGGTGGCAGTGGCGCGCGCCGCCGACTATGACGGCTTGCCGACCGCCGCGAGAGCTCTCTGTTCGTCGTGTATCTGTTGCGCGCCGAGCGCGGTGGACGCGCTACACGCGACACGCGCCGTCCGCCCTTCATGCACTCGCTGTAAACAAATTGGTTGTACGCTACGCGACCGGCGCCAAAATAATATCTACTATATAAAAATATCTAATACGGAAATTAAGTGAAAGAAATTGACTATTTTTATTTTTGATGTATAAACTCTTGTGACTTTTCTGTTGTTTGGAAGTGCAGTAGACAAGGACAGAGACGGCTGGGGGGTAGACGGCCCAAGCCGCCCACGGACTGTAGTACAGCTGTAGTAACAGCCACGCCAGACTTGCCCACCGGGTAAATATCGATGCACCGGCGCATTCACCGACTTGAGCCAACTGTTGACTTAGGTATGACACGCACATTAGTCAGATTATGTCACCCCCAACCGTTACTTGTGCGATTAGCTCCGTCAATTATATCAGGCATTTTCCAACATTTTTGCGTAAATTTATGACGTATTTGAGTAAATTTATAACGTTGCTGGTGAATAAATATATTCTTCAACATATAAATAGTAATGTAAGGAGAGTAGGTACTTATTAATTCTGCTATATCAGTTAATAATAATCAAGTACCGATATATCACATTTTGAAATATGTTGAGCGCAATTATTTTTATTAGGAAAATAGTCTTGTTCTTATCTCAGGGTTTAGGTCTACCATTTCTATTAATTAATTATTATGTGATTATTAATTAATTATTATGTAGAGACAGAAAATTAATTTGAAAAAACTAATTTGAGAATATAATATATTTTATACAGTATGAATTCCGAAAAAATCGTCCGCAAATCAATGAAAAGGACTCCCGCTAATTCTAAATGATCATTGAGAGATGACTTTACTACTATGTTTACATAAATGGAAATCGCATCCCTGCGAGTAGATGCAGGCGGATGGATTTACTCCTAAGAGATATTTTTTCTTAAATACTACTCCTATCCCACTCATCCGTGCGAATAATACATACCTCATTACGATGATTACACAGTAGTGCGCTACACATGATAGTTGCCTAATTGTAAAGAATAGCTGAAAACCACAGTTACTCACCACAACCACTCCTTGTAGTATCCACTGCTGGATATGGGCTTCCTCATGCACATTGTCGTGTGATTGAGAGTGGTATAGCCTTAAACGGTTGACGAGTTCACTTAAATGAGAAAAAAAACGCTTCGTATATTCGGAATTTCGTCCATTAAAATGGGTCTTAAATAACAAGTACAAACACTGGAAATAAATGGTTTAGCAACGTACGGAATCCCTGTTCATTTCCGCGCTTCGCGCTTGCCTGCTTTTATACGGGGATGAAACAGCAATTTTTGCTGAGGCAGTTCCGTTCCCTAACAATTACAGTCCTTGTCTCATATGGCTAGCAATTTTGCAGTATACTTTCAGGCGAGCCCAAACCCGAGGAGTATAAACCCAATTAGCTTCACTCCCATCTCCGCCCAACTGTCGTCCCTTTATCTCGGACCTAATCAATGTAATTATGAAATTCACGCCTACAGACGCTACAAATAATATTACAAAACAATTCATCGTGATATAAACGTCAACAAGTTTTCTGTTAGTCCGTTATTACCCTATCTTTGATATAGATCTTGAATATTATGTTGTATATTTTTATATACGAGCAGCTTGTTCGACATGACATCATCAAGCCAATTAGCTGATTGTCTTTTATTATTGACGAAACAAGCAATGTCAAAAATAAAAGAAAACCTTTTTCTTCGATAGTCTAATAGTGGCCTTTTTCTAATGATTTAGAACGACGTTTGTACTTCTGTTTGTTCGCTCTGTCTGAAGTCTACAGTGCCGATTTTGTTTTGTATTGCTAAGGAATGAAGGCGGCAGACGAGCAGGCAGTCCACCTGATACGTGCCAATATCAGTCCAGAATGACAAACGTTGGCACCCCCTTTGATGCGCTGCCTACTTTTGGAGGTTTAAAGGAGTGCATTTGGACAAAGGATTAAAAAAAATTGGAGGGAAAGGATAGTATGGGAAGGGGATTGGGCTCTGGTATATGTCACAGAGTACTTATGGCGAGATACCCGTGGTCACACGAGGTTGTCATAACTAACTGCTGCGTCATACTTGTGTGTCACACTACCAGTGTGATAAACAATAATTATTTTTTGTGAAGGGTCCGTGCCCACACTAACTAGCTAGTGCTAGGAAATATTCGATCGTTTTACCTTCGATCAACAATTGTTGATCGAAGGATTTGCCAGCCTATTATCCGCAGTAGAAGGATAACTTTCAAAAAGGTAGATCCTAAGAGATCAATTTTTAGAGTAAGATCTCGTCAGTGGTATCCACGGGTGATTAAGAATATTACTTTTGGTGGTACTACCAATAAGTGGCACCATGGGAAGAATGCGGATTCGGCAGGCGTCCATTATTATTTCGGTTTAGCACGAAACCTATACTAACGGTGTGACACTGGTGTGTGAGCACGGGTTCTCACACATAACACACACAAACACATAACGTACATTGGGGGAACAGGATAAAATAGGAAATTATTGTTATTGTTGTTGTCTTATTTATTGTAGTGAAGGTAGAAGATAAAATCGGTTCATTAGCTATGAAACCATGACAGAATTTGTAGAACAAGGTGATTAGAATTAAATAATTAGAATAATTAATATTTGAGATCAAATCGGTCGTTAGACCATGGGCAAAGACTAGTTAAAATTGGCTAAGGTTAGAATAGAAGACGAAAGAAGGCTAAAATTGGTAAATAGAATAGAATCAAACAAATACCCACGTGTGTTTAGACACTTCATGTAAATTATATAATCACCCTGATAATAAATTATTATAAATAGTTATAACGGGTGATAATAAATTATATAATCACCGGTCTGTACAATGGGGAATGCTCTGAAGAATTGTTTCCGCCTCGGGTTTCTACAACTGTTCGGTTCGGCGAAGTTCGGTGCATCCGCGTTTTCTCGATACGGAGGTGTGGAACGAACGGCCTCTGAGGTCTTTCCATTACGCTACGATATGGGGTTCTTCAAGAAGCTGTAAATAGGATTTTGTAAGGTCGGCGGCGTAAACGCATACCTCCAGTTGTCCATGGGCAGCGGTAACACTTATGTACGTTCCTCACTCACGTTACTTACTTGAGACCGTTTGCTTACCCGCCTACTTCGCGATAAAAATAATAATAAAAAACCCTCAGTAGTGCTTCTGGTGTTGAAACACCTTGAAATTACAAACACTGAATTAGGCTTCTCTTTGAAATTCCTAGAAAGTTTTAGGTCTTTAGCTTTATTATTGCTCTGCACGAGTTGTTGGGCTTGACATAAATGACTATCTTTTCAATTTTCGACAAAGTACCTATCTGCTGTAATTCTAAAATATTCGCAGCCTTCTGGAATTGAGAAACTAGAAACTACTCGTACTAGAAAACTACTGCGTATAAAGATTGATTGAGGAACTGAGTGGCATAGAGGGCATATTATAGTGGCGTAAGGTTTTCTCTCGAGGTTTACCTTTATTGTTACGCTTCTGATAAACTGGAGGAAAATTCCGTATTAAAATATCAAAGAATTCAAAAAAAGATTTACCGAGTAGGAAATGACGATTTCGTGCATATGAGTACTAATCTTGCATTTGAGTGTGCATTTGATAAGTAGCTCTTATTGATCTAATGTTATTGGATCATACTCCTCCCTTACCTGCAATGAGGTATTTCTGATTTATCACTTATGATATTATGAATTATTGTTATATTAATAAGTATTTCTAATTCTGTTACCTTGAACTCGTATATTCAATTGTGTGACCTAGACTTATTATTTAATCACACGGTATTAGCGTATTAACATACGTAGTAATATTTTTGTGTGTGACACTGACAGCATGTAATTATTCTTTCAGTGTTTAGTCCATACTTAGCTATTAATATAATATCTACTTTGGGTGCAGGGGATTCTTAATTTAGTACGGAGAGTATCGGAATCGAGTGTCGATATTTCCAGCAAAGTCAAATTCAGGAGTTACGCAGAGAGCACGACCTAGATTTCTAAAGAATGTATGGTCCTTATGTATTAAGTTGTAATAATATTATAAGTATTTATAAGTAGATTTATAATTCTTGCAAGTATTTGTGTAAAATATTAAGTAATCACCTTTTACGTTATATTTATTTTATACTTTTCATCGCACCTCCCAACATGCCTTTCTGTTCTACCTACAGGTTGGCTGGTAGAGAATGCCTCCAGGAATTAAACCCGCCTTTTATACGAATAGGTGCAATAAATATTTTAAAAATTGCCTCTAAAAACTCAGTGTGCTAAAAAGAACAAAATGATCTTTTACCATGTACTCGTATATAGCCCGATGGTCTATAATGATCAGGTTAGACCCTATATGAAATATTACTCACATTTTTGGTACTTTGCACTGAAATATCATTTGAAGCTGTTTGACTCCTTCTAATGATATCTTGGTCGAAGTGTCGACGATTCCGCTCTCACAGGCGATTTAGAACTTTTAAGTGTTTCGGCAAACGTTGTATTTTATTTACTTGTTCTTATAACGGGGAGTGCTCTAAAAAACTGTTCGACGCAATTCCAAATTTTGGGTCTTATTCCCGCGCTTCCCAGCACCGAAATGTGGTGCGTCGACGTTTCGAAAAAAAGGTTTACTAGTCAATTCACAAACCATTTTATATCGCAAACCTGTAGCATTGTGGAACGAACTACCTCTGCGGTTTTTCGCTTATGCTATGGACATGGGGTTCGTCGAGAAAACTATGAATAGGATTTTGCTGGGCATGTAGGAGGGTATTAATCACAACATCACTGCATATATATAATGATAACAAAATTAATTTTGAGTTCAAAATGTTGGCAAAGTATTATATGCATTGTTACAGTCATCCCTTGCACTAGGCAAGCCTGTGTTGCAGGCCTGTAGGAGGGTGGTAACCATTTACTATCACATGGGCTGCATGTCCAGCCGCCTCCTTTCCTATACCAAAAAATACTAAGATTACTCCTCTATTCGTTGTTCCGATTGTTATATTAAAATAAATGCTGTTCATCCAGTGTTGATATAGCGAAAATATATACATAATGTATCCAGATTTAAGCCTCCATACTTATTCTTTAGGATATTCCAAGCTTATGGAGGATCTCAAGATACATATTTGTGAATACCAAATTACATTAAAAAAAACGTGAATTCATCGTCAGTATCCTTAATGCTTTACGTGTGGCGCACTAACATAGTAACAAACACTAATGAACAAGTGAACGAATTTACCAAACAGCAACAATAACGTTAGTATAAAAATAAACGAATTGAAAAGCATATTGTAGGGAGAAGTGATGCTGCAATTTTTAACCAACTGTGTGGGTCTGCTTGGCTGGTTTAATTTACTCTCTTACACAAGACTAACGAATTCAGTGGCCTCAGCAGCATGTACCTACATAAATTTTTCATTCAATACTCAGTGTTGTATTACTCTCACGAGGACAGTTACTCCCTAAGAGGAAAAATTACTGCGAATCGTCCCCTACTTCAAACTTTCAACCGTGTTATCTTTGAAGCAAGATTTTCCGCATTTCACTTTCAGTCCATATTTTATATTTGCATAAAATTCGTGATAAAAACGTTTTTCAACTCTTTTGTGTTCATTTCTAGTATGGATGACGCAACCGGTTCAAAAATAGCATATATTTTATTAATCATGAAAATATATCTATCGCCGAATGAAGAGTTACATTGAATTACGAGCAATCGTTCTTGTTAATATTCATCTATTTATCTAATTTAAAAAAAAATAACAGAATTGTAATTTTATGATACTGGATTTGATAATATAAAAAATATAATATATATTCTACTGTCAATATATATATATATATATAAATATTAATATATATTGATACTTATTGAGAACTGCAGCTAACGATTTGAAGAACAGCAGCAGCTCGGCAGCACAAGAATTACCACCACTAAGTTGTACTACTAACTGACTTAAATTGTTTTCTATTTCATGTGATTCATCACTACTAAACCAAGGGTAAAGAGGTCGCGATCGCATGGAGTTTATTAATTATTATTCGTGCTTAGTTGTACTATAATATATAACAGAAGTTGTAAGTCTATACGCTGGCCTTTGACGCACTCGACCGTTCCATTATACATGAATATCTATAGATACATAAATATAGGGCATGATGTTAGATAATATGGCATTATTTTGTGTTGCCATAGTTCTTATTCCATATTTTATTGTGTAATCATATTCTTTCGAGCGTTGTCTCTTGCTGCTTCTGAATTTCTCGAATCCTACTGGCCCTTACTGCACCCTTTGAAACACGATCCTACCATTCTATTCCTTCTATTATGTACAATTTTAATTTGTTTCCGAAATTTCAATTTTGTTCCAAATGTTATTTTGTTTAATCTGTGAGGACATACTTACTGCACTCCGCCAAAAAACTTCAGTGTGAATACTGTTTCTGTATATTCGACTACTTGATATAATTTCGATTTATGCGACCGAAGAAAAACTTAAACAGTTTCCCGAATTGAATGAAAAAATAAGTTATTCCCAATTTTTTGCATTTCGATGAATTAACATTTTTGTATTTAAGCACCTATTTTAACAATTCAATTCAATTCATGAGATTCAATGAGAAACGCCTTCCAAAATTCGTTCTTCTTTAAAAATCAACTGTCATTAAAATGGGAAAAGTGCGTTATGTGTGTAAAATTAAAATTGTATAGGATAATTTTGTGTTTAATCTGTTGTACGGGTGAATAATATTTACTTCCGCTGAATATTGTATTTTACTCGTATATATTCACACAATTTTTTGTGTACACTTTCGTAACTATAAAACTGAACCTATACTGGTTTGTCTATGTGTGAAGACATCTACATATTTTAGTAATTTAAACGAATGAGTATTCACCTACGAGTAGGTACTAATAACTGAAAGATTAAATTAATGATTCGTTTACAAGATTTGCCAAAAGACGTTTATTTCCTAAAATCTATTGACGTGTAAAGTTCACGCACACAAACTTGTCCTAATTTATTTAATCAACATGATTAATTACGGGAAAAGCTGAACTTCACAGCGATTTTTTTTGGACGATAAGACTGAGTAAGACTCTTATAGTAAGATGAGAGTTAGACTAACAGTAGTTACCAAAATCTTCTTCTCTTTCCGTTCCATTCTTTCATCTAAGCGGAAGCAGGATGGGATGTATCCAATCTCACGACATGCCATTCAGTCCCGTTTCCCTCATTCATTTGCGTGAGGGAAATAATATAGGTGGTATGGGTTTTGATCGTGATACTCCTTCTTCTCCATCGTTTTCAATCCTATCTTGGAATCTTAATTCTCAATCATCAAAGATAGAATGTGGAATGTGTCAACTTCATTTTTTGATCATTTTAGAGTGGTCTCCGCATGTGTCGCAGATCCCTACGAGCGACTGTTGTGTTTACAACAGTTTGTTGTGTTTACTGTTGTGTTGTTATCAAACGCACGTTTGCCATCTTATGGTTATTAAAGAAAAGTAACTTTGTGGCTTTTATTACAAAAAAGTTTCAAAATAAAAACGTTTTATATTATGAATAAGATGAATCCAAAAACACATCAGATGCTTGGAGAAGCGAAGGAAAAGATATTATATTATCCAACTTATCGCATTTTATTAAAGTTGGCATAGAAATAATACTCTTAATGCTTAAAAAAATGTAGGGCAAAACTTGAATCCGTAAATGACAAAGACGGAAACATTTTTTGACAAAGAAATGTGTGGTTTTCGAAATATGTATGTTCCGGAACATTCTCGTCATTTATCATCACCTCATTCGGATAACAAACAGCGTATCTTCTTGGAAACATACTGTTGGTAATGTATTCCCAACGTAGGGAGTTAAGGGGTTCCAAGAAAAAACACCCTAAGTGAGTCTTGTAAAAGGAAAATTCAAATAACACTGAAATTCTATTTCACACCTTATTCATGAATGACCTTTGTCGAAAGTATTAATAAACACATAATCTTAAAGTGATTTTAGTTTTAGCCTGTCCACTAAGTCAGTTTACATCTTTGTTTACTTGTACTTATCATATCTTTACTTCAAAAATAGATATTGGTGTATCAGTATAATTTTCTTAGGATTTCCTACGAAATGTTTAAATTATACTTTATTCACATTGAAAAAAGTGACGTCTACCGACCAATGTAGCGTAACACAGCTTTAGTTGGTCATTCGAGTAACAATATGTGAAATCACGTGACTGATAGTGATGACCCGATGACATCACTTTTTTCTTTACTTGAATAGATTATAAACTGAAATTCGACAAGTACTGAACAAAAAGGAAAATTGTTGCACAATTTAACAATTTGTTGGTCTGTTTATATTTTTTATTACATTTTTGGAAAAAAAATGTCGTTACAGCATACGATCGGTACACTGTACTACTAATACTACGAACGATATAAAGCACAAAGCAATGTTTTTTAGAATTTGCAGAATATAATATGGAGAATTTTGAAATGCGCTATCCTTTTAAATTTTATCGGTTAATAAATTATGTTAATAATTAAATGTCACCTCTGCTCATGTTAACGTTCATAATGTGTTTCACTCAAAACATAACGCCGTATTATTAATAGTGCTTCAATTTTAAAATTACAATGTTCACAAGAATTCAACTTTAGAACAAATTAAAAGTAATCCTTTTATTTTTTTTTACTACCTTAGAATATTTCTATTTTTTTTTTTTATTATCGTCATTTGACTTTTGAGTGCAAGACGATTGAAACTAGAAGCCCTAACACATATAACTTGATGTGACATCTGACTACCTCTCTAGTATACGAAGTATACATAAATACTTTTGATACTTTTTGTTATTAAAAGGAAACCTATTTAATGCATTCTTAATAATAAAGAATTTAATCAATCACATGTTTTATGCAAAGATCGTTCTTTGCATAGGTAAGTAAATGATTTTAAAATCATGTTATATACATAACAAAAGCACTGTGTAAACAGAGAGCGGTCGCTTCCATAATTTTCTCAGCAGCTCGTCCAGATTAATCAAACCCTTACCGTGTGTCCATTCTAATAACACCATATCTGAAGGTCCGCGTGATTTATGGTTGTAACAGATTTGCAATAAGTACGTAGTAGGTATCTGCGACTATAGACAATATAGTATACAGAGATATATCTCTGTATATATAAGATATACAGATAATATATATATATAAGATAATATCTTAATATCTTAAATATCTTACAGATAATATCTTATATATAAGATAAGTGGTTCTTTCACTTCTACCTACCCATCAGCGCCAAATACATTAAATGCAATTCGTGTCATTTTTATACAGTAATGTTTCCGATTTATTTTATTTCAGTTATATATTACGTGACTTTGTGACATTTATAAAACACATTGGGTTTGTAAATAGTTTGTAATATGCAGATGTCCATAAGCTGTCTTTATCTAAAATCTGCACAAAAATAAATGTCCAATAGTCGAGAACAACGACGACGATGTTAGCTTCGATTTTAGCTTTTAGTCGCTGGAAACTGCATTGTTGCGGTTTTGCATAGATAGAGATAAATGCAAGCATAGCATAGAGAAATTCATCTCGCAATACAATCTATATTGTTAGAATGTGGTAAATTTTAGAAGCACAGACTATTGCAATATTGCTTGGTTTGCTTAAGTATAAATATAGCATACAATAACCACATATTAGTGGAGTGCCAAGGGTTAATTAATTATGATATTTCGAAATTAATAAACTAGAATTACGGTTAATCTATATATCTTTTTGGGAAATGTATTATTATAATAATCTAGGTACCTACTCAATAATTAGTTTCAACTTATATCCAAGATGTTGTTCTATACTTATTCGTCAATGAAAATTTTGAATTATAACGTTTCATATTAGTCAAATGCATTTCACGGCACAGTTTGAAAATAGGTATTCATAGGATATTTTGTGTTTCTTGCAAATCGCAATTGCAGCGGTTAAAAAGCCTTTGTAAAGATCAGAACTCGGTGGATTGAAAATGTATTGCATCCACGAAATGTAATATAGTAAAACGATGATACTCGCAGTTAAAATCGCGCCCACCGTGATTACACGTCGCGACGTACGTCCTCTCCTTAGTTCTTTACCGTATATACTCCAACCCCAACCACAACACAACAGGAAATTAAATCCTTTCTGTTTGCTGACTCCGCCGAATAACATTATTAGTATACCCACTCGCAAAAATCATAACTTGACGGAAACCCAAAAGAGTGTATGATGACGAATATGTACGTGCTCGCTTGTGACTAATTATTAAAATCAATAGACGGTTCGAACGCTTTGTATGAATACTGAACTATTTCTCCCGCCTCGCACGGGTGAACTGCAGATTTTCAAATATATCTAACAATAAAACTCGGATGGGAGTGTGAACAGATGTGACTATTCTATATTCAATGGTTACTTTTTTGCTTTGTTTCTACAAATTGCATAGATTTGAATTGATTTAGCGCTTTTTACATTTGAGCCGCAATTTAAACAACGTGGATGAAATCAACTCCAAATTCTTCAAAGGGGCTCTTTAAAGGTTTTCTATAAAGATTTTATAGAAAAATGACCTTTTATTTTAAAGGGTTTAATATAGGTATATATAATCTCTCCGCAGCAGAGCCATGCTTTTCTCCCTTGTGACGCCCTTCTTGAAAATAGGTCTGTTGCACAAATACTGGTTGTATTTGTCAATCGACGCATCACTCGGATACCTCGAATGACGCAAAGATGATGAAAGCAAACGCTGTAGAATTGCCAGTCTGCAGATCTCTCATAATCTTAGGAGTCTGTAATATTACAAAAGAGGAGAATACAAAAGTTTTTCATTAACCTCTGGATCCAAGTTCCTATATAGAAGGTGACCATTGTAGTAGAATGAAGGCCAGGTAGTTTAATATAGAAGTTCACCACTGTAAAACCACTGTGGAAGAATGGAGGCAGATTAATGTAAAAAAAACTTTAATACGTTCGCAAAAATATACATCAAAAATATATTGTAGATAAGAAAATCGAGCTCGTCCGCTCTACGCGAGTGTACCTACACTAAGAACCGCTCGCCGACCTGTGTAGTGCATGTTCGATTTTGACTTTTGTTTCGAAACAAATGAGGGATCAATTTTCAAAGCAATTACCCAGGACTTGAATGAAACATCGGGAATGAGAAAAAAATTATCGGTCTTGATCTCCGTGATCTCCGATAGTATTTCGGATACTTAACTTTATATAATATAATCAAATTAATATAATCAAGTTATATAATCAAATAATATAAAATACTTAAATGATTTAAAAACTCGACGGAGGACATGGACTTAGAAGTTATAAATACGAAAGAAACCGTAATGACGTCATTCTTCTGTAGTTCCAAATACAACGGCGCATGAGTGAGTCATTCCACATGCTTAAGCCAGTGTAGTAAAAATGAACGCAAAGCACTCGACACTCGAGAGCTGAGGCAGCGCCAACGAACTTTTAAGACTCGTGTGTTAAACGGTCGTGAGCGCTACAGTCCACAGTTTTTAACGTCTCGAGACAATAAGCTCGAGTCTAAAACGTTTTATAGTTCATTAGCGTCTTAACCCTTTTTATTCAAAGCGCAGAAAAAATGTATACGATCTCTGTATGGCGCTAACTCAATGCACAGCTGTAAACCGTACTTTATGGAATTACGCATTCTACCATTGCCATGTCTAAACATCTACGAAATGTGTGTTTTCGTTGTAAAATATCCTGACCTTTTCAAAATGAACCATGAAATATATACAAATGTGTAGAACTAATAATAAAAGCAAATATAAATTATATGTTTCTCCACAAAGGATAAAATTGATAGCAGCAATGCATTTTGTATGTCTATTAAAATATATAATAAGTTGCCTGACTGACGTCTATAAAAGAATTAATCTTTTTTTTTTAATTGGCAAATGTTA
Organism: Sesia bembeciformis; assembly: GCA_943735995.1. Classification (NCBI taxonomy): domain Eukaryota; kingdom Metazoa; phylum Arthropoda; class Insecta; order Lepidoptera; family Sesiidae; genus Sesia; species Sesia bembeciformis. Next base: position 11,373,736 of record OX031028.1, read on the forward strand.
TAATATTGGAGATTATTTGAATGACAATGAAATATAAACATTCTTGAAATAATAATTTAGTATAAATAATAATAATCAGTTATTTATTTGTTTTATTTTTAGTTTTGACATATTGAGATATTTGACATTTAATTTTGAATTGCATGTTTATATTTTATTGAATTGATAAATGTAATCTTTAAACATTTGCACGCCAGTGTGAGTAAGGCAGTGTGTAAGGTTTGTTTATTAACTTAGCATAAGACCAATATGTGCCCGCATCTAAAGCAAATAAATTTAATTATTATTATTGTTATTATATAAAAATGGTTTTTAATGTTCACTAGCGCTGACTTTGCGCTTTTGCAAGAATAGATTTCATTTTAAATCAAGCTTGTACTTAACAAACTGTAATAGGTTTATTTTCTTCTTTGGTTGTTGAATGTGCCACAAAACAATATCAGGTTCAGGGACGTTCAAAATATCAAATATCAATTTCATATTCAACTTTCACTTCATAACTTACCCTCACTTAATATCAGTATTATACTATCAATATAAGGCTTTTGGCTAATAACGCTAAATATTTATTCTAGTGTTTATTGATTCTACATTTTTATGGAATACGTCACAGATCTGTTAGAATACCTAGGTACAGTACAATTATCTAAATAAGCCACATCGATATATTTAGAATTTTATCGGAGCAGTTCGGAAGTACCATTATAACAAATTATGCGAAGTGCATTGCTAACTCATGTGTAAAAACGAACTTTGTCGACTAAAACCGAAATATGCCCATGGGACTTTTTCAGATAATTGTAGTGTACAATACTTACTTTTAGGTACAGTACAAAAATAATGAGAATGTGCTACTTTCTTACAGGATTTTAGTTGAATCAGATTCACGGAGATCTTTTAAACAAGGATGCCTTTGAATAACAATTCTCATCTGTTGGATGCAAACTACAAGAACGTCCTATATTTTTGTTTTGTTCAATACGAATATAAATATATTAAGCGAATATAAATTATTTTTGTCTACATTGTCGTATATACCATACCTCATTTATTATATAAATGGATTATTATACAGAACTATCTTATAATACTACGTACTTTCATAATACGTACTCGTACTTCAATAATCGTGTCTTATGGTTAATTAAGGCTTCGTATAATCTATTCAGCTTTACAACAAAGCTAATATCTGTTCACAGCGTCTCCTGAGCTCGTCTATGTCGATAATTACATTAATTTCCCGATAAAGTTTATGCATGTCAGAGAACTAGAAGTTAATTTACTATTGATGTTTCTAATTACCATGTACCCATTTACAAAACTGCTTACGGCGTTCGCTTTGATTTATTTCGTGCCGATGTTGAAACTCCAAACACGTGTACTAATTTCGTTATTACGTGGAAATCACCTTATTACGAGGTGCCAATGTTCTCGAACTTAGGTACTTGAAAATGTATCTCCAGCCTAAATAATCCGAGTTGCTTGACGTTCCGAAAAATATCAATCTCTACTACTACGGCTTTAGTGGATTTTATTTATTAAAGGTCACCAACAGTTGCGTGTAACCCTATACATCATGTAAATGAAAGGGTTACATGCAAGAATGTTAATTATACAAATATCACTCTACTTAAAGGCGACCACGACGACTTAAAAGTAAACAGCCCAAAAATAATTATTATTGAAATTGAAATCATAATTGAAAATTTAAAATGAAAATTAAAATTTAAATAAAATATCACTTAAGGTATAAAATATCAAGCAGACATTTTATTAAATAATAATAATTAATATTGAGTATAATAAATATTTTGAATTACAAAAGAAATTGAACTGATTCGTTGATTATACATCACCATATTTTTTGTAGGTGCGTATGTTTCAAATACTTATATATATGGGCTGAAATGAAAGTCATTCTACGTAAGTGAAATAGCATGTTGTGATTAAATTAACATGAGGATATCGGATAGTGGAGTACCCTTTATCATTCCACACTTTTATCACAAGGGTTGTATATGGTATGCCGTATTATATGGAATATTTTTGAAGCTTTCTACATGTACAGATGTTGAAACTAAGATTACACAGTGCTTGCTTGTAGTTCCGTATCACGGAGAACTGCTGAAAAATATGAATCAATGCGCTGAACAAATTTTGATAACATTTTTAAGGTTACTGAGCTAACATTGTTCGTAATATTATATATATTTATGTATATTTTGATACGGAATTTGTTTGAAAAGGACTGGCCAATTTCTTTTTTATGGATAGTAAATGGTGGTGGTTTGTTGATACTGTTACTCACAGATATCAGCGATAGATACTAGTCAAAATTAACGAACTTTGGCACGCACCTGACTACGCCAACTAGACCTAGGACTGAATTTGGACTACTTGATGGAATTGGAGTTGGGAGCGTTTAATGGGATGAGAAATCTCTATAATGAGAGATTTCTCTCATCCCATTATTATTATTATTGTTCGATGAGATGGAATGGGAAGTGTGCTCTGGCAACTCTTACTCACTCCCGCATCGCGTACGTGTATTCATGTAAGGACATTTCACGACACTCTTTTGTGAGAGAGGGGAGTAACTCCTCCAGTGGGACATGCAGCCCCCTCAACCTTGAAATTGTCCTACCTGTCCGTTTTTGTTCCCATTGTTAACTGTTTACCTTGCTTTAAGCTTTGCATTGGGTATATTTAAATTTTACATTTCTTTCCCCAGACTATAAACTGCAATAAATTGAACGCGCCGCCTACAAATAACGAATTATTTGTTTTAAAGAGCGTTTCTTAAATAATGTTCTTACCTGAATGAATGTTTTAAATTTAGTAGGTACTTTTAATTCATTTTAAATAAATCTTCTTCAGCCAACACTTTTACCAGGTATCGGCACGTGCCTGGGCGCTTCTCACCGACTCGCGATTCCGCGGTAACCGCCCAAAGCAACTCCCTAAGCCGAGGTCCGTTCCTTCCGCCAAGACTGGCGGAAGGAAGGCTCGTTGCTGCACACACTTTTTGCTCCAGACTGAGCGCCTTCTGGGCTCGCCCTAAACTTTTGTTATCACGATTCTGGTTTGAGGAGCCATTTCTGATATTAAAAAACCTTATTTAGTTGGCAATCAGTAGGTTTTGGCGTCTATATTACATAATTTGTCACAAAGTATGTAGTTACATATTAATTACTCATAACTATTTATTATTACAGATAATTCAATTAAAAATATGAACGCCTTATAAGAAGTTGTGATTAATAACAATCCTCGATTTCGATTTCACAAGCGATTCATAAGACAGTCGCGAATTCAAACTCCATAACCTAACTTAGTTTTAACACAATTATATTTAAGTCTCTTTATATTGAAGTAGTTTTGCAATAATTAAATCATGATTTAGTAAACAAAGAAAAGTGTTTAAATCAATGGTGGTACTACCATTGAAACCCAAAAGCCTGTAAATAGAGGGGAACAGTTACAATGTATCCACTATTTTTTTATATTGATATTGGTTATCCAAATAAAATAAATAAAGCCCGGTTTACCTTACGAATCTGAAATCAATAGTATTGGATACATATGTACCATCAGCCTGTGTTTCTCTACTGCTGGAGCGAGGCACGCCCTCCGGCTGGATGAGAAGAGCAGAAGACCACGTGTTTTGGCGGTCCTTTGTAGAGGACTTTATTCAGTATAGGATAATTATACTGTAATATTATTGGTTTCATTTATACCAATACCTTTGGTTTCGTATAAAACAATTTAGCCGGTTTTTGGGCTTCTATAGAAGTTCTTCTTTAGAAGTTATTAAACGAGAGTTATTAAATCAGTTGTTATATACCGAGAGAATTTAATGTACTTGTAACTAGATGAAAATGGAATTTTATTAATTGAATTAAATTGTACCACTTGGTATTGAGACAGAAGAAATCCAGTAGAATGTACTTACATTTCTTTACTGACCTTCAAGAAGGTTAGTGAAAAAAAATTTGGAAGGTCACATGTATGGAACTTTGCTTTTGTTCTTTACGGACAATTCGAGATCTAGATTGATGAAGTTTCGGATGAACGCTAGTAAAATGTGTATCAAACGGCAGTAAAATACTACCTGTTGTCTTCGGCTTCGTCCGCATGCAATTATAATGATCTTAAAAGAAACCTGTGTGTTAATTAGTGATGCAATATAACTGTTAGTGAAATTCCCGGACCCATGGTATCAAGTAAAAGCCGGCTAATTGAATACTGTTAATCCATTCAACTAAATACATGCAAATTTTTTAACGATTCATTGATAAAGAAAAAATATTATTAGTACATTTATTAAGTAACAAAGAAAGTTGATTGACGTTTATAATATCAGTTAATATTAGAATTATGGTAGGATTATAGAAGTGGCTTGTTATTATAACCTTTTCAAATTATTTTCCATCTCGATTGGTTCCTTGTGTCTCTATAATTCTTCATAATTTCAATTATACTTTAAATTATTTTCATTGATGTCTCCGATATTTCTTGATTCACCCACGCGGTCCCGTCAAACAAACGTAGTGTAAATGTTCTGTTGAAATGTTAACAGAGTATGAAAACACGCAAACCACATGCACCGTAGAACACACGACACACCAGATGTGGGTTATCGTGAATCGTGGCTAGCCTGGGGGCCAATTCTACTAACATGTAACCTTTATGTTTTAGTTGTGTTTCAGTTTCAGTAAACGTTCGACACTGATTTAAAACCGTATTCTTAAAAGCATTTAAAATGTAATTAAACACGCATTTACGGATTTAACATTTCACGCAATTTAAAACGCAACACAATTACTCTTGACTCAAGTACAAATACTCATTCGATACGACAATCCAAATCGTTCTATATCCCCTTTTTATGGTATAAAAATAGAAAAGGATGGCACCATTTATTGATACCTGTCTTATTTCATTTTTATTGTTTATTCGTTTTTTATGCCTCCAATAAGTCATTACATTTGGAACTCCGCTTTAATGTCAATCAAGTGAGGATGAAAATATATGATCATTATGGATATCACTGAATCATTTTGTGTAGTTTTCCAGTGAATAGAAAAAAATGTGGTAATTAGTGGAATACTAAAATGACATTTAGTACAGATTCCACTGCAGTTCAGCTTACGTTCAGTCAGTTTTATATTAGTAGAGTCGATCCCAGTTACATTTCAAATCGAATAAAAATGAAAAACTAACTTTTAGTAATTTAATGACTTTCATCAATAACAAAATACGAAACATCTGAAAGATATTTCAATATTGAAATGTTTTAAATTCACGTAGTACTTTACCACTAATCGAAGAAATTCATTCATTATTCTAAATTTGTGATCATAAACTCGATGACAATTTACAGGAATATTTAGTTGTGAATTTTAATTTAGTTCATTGATCCGCCAGCTGCAGACATTACTGTCGGCAGCTGCGACAAAGCAGCAGACTTGTGTCATACTTTGATTTTATGGAGTCCCTAATAAATGCAAAATTTATAGCGCTCCTTGTATACTGCCAGTCGCATTCGTTTTTCTTGCTATATTTACGTTAAAATCATTTACATTCAATTTAGCTAGTATATTCGAGCAATACATTCTACTTGTATTCCCGCGAATCAATATTCACACTATTATCACTCAATCATCGTAATGACATAGATGTTTTCTTCTCAAATGAGCGAGCTAGGAGCGGCTGTAATGCTGCGGAATTCTTAGAGATCGTTATAAAGAATGTACGCATTGACTTTTATAACGGTAATGCACATTCTGTTATGTTTAAACCTTCCGGTAAACGTGCGTGGTTATAAATCTATACTTCTATTTTATGTATCGGAGTTGTTCCGAATATTTGTATTCGTAATACCCGTATTCATATTCGTAATTGGCGAATATATCGGCCAAGTTTCAATTTATAAATAAACATTCTAATACTAATCGAATAGTAAAAGCCCAACTTGACTAGTAGGTAAAAGAGGTTTTCTATAAATAGATAAAAAATACGTAACAATCAAAGCTAACTCGGAAGTCAGTTAACGTATCTAACGTTAAATTGAATTAAAACATTACTTACTAATTGAACTAATAATACTTACTATCTTTTAAGTCAACTAAGAATACTTACTATCTTTTAATTGAACTAAAAATTACTTACTTAGTAATTTTACAAGTGTGGGCTTTGTAGATTAGGTACTCGTTAGGAATTCGTATTCGCGAATAGTGAGACAAATTATTCGTATTCGTATTTGTATTCACGAATATAATTTTTAAACATTATTATGTTAAAAAATTTAGAGAAATTACATCTCTATATTTAGAGAGATATTCAAATCTAATATGAATGAGTCTCTACTTATGTAGTTGTTTTCAATTTTATTAGATGAAGCGAGTAAAAAATTCCATCATATAATATTATTCCATATAAATAAACTTTGTCCATTCGTACAACTGTAGCGTTTGCTTATTTAAAATTCCATGAATTTGTTGTATCCAATGAATAACTAACTATTTAATCAACATTCGAATGAAATAAATTAGAATTTTCAAAAGCAGACAATCCGTTGTGAAATTATGAAGAGGAAATTGAGTTTTAAATTTGATGTTTTACAAATGTTGTTCCCACTTCCAAGTGTCGTAGGTCTGAAAGGCATCCAATATCGAGGCCTTTTAACAAAGCGAGATGGATTTGCTGTTATTATATTATTCATTAGAATAAAAAATCAATATCAGCGCTGACTGTTGATTTACTTTGCACATACTAGGTCAACTGACCGATTTATTGTACCTACTCAATAACGTGGCTTCTATTCATATCGTGTTACCACGCGTCATATAAGCGTAACTACACTACATAAATTAAATTCTGTATCGGAGCGTTGTAAGATTGTTGGCATATTAAACTTTCTTATACGTGAACGTAATTTACTTAATTTCATGTCGTAACATCAGCTAGCAGATACAGACGTGTGTCTTAGATTCATGAATAATTTAACATACCTTGGCTGAAATTATTCCATTAAGTAAATTTTGCTTTATTAAATGTTGTGATAAAGACGCGAATTGGTTTAATACTCGTATTTAAAAGCGTTTTACCAAAGTCTGACGTTTATTTTCGTCGAATGTGTTTATTATTAAATCAAGCAATTGGAGGTGCGGATCTGCTTTAAAAGCGTTTTGTCTCACATGGCCTACGTTCCAAGTGTAGCAAGTGAATATATTACGCATTATATGTGAGTGGATAGCGATGGGATGGGTTTGCAAGTTAAGTAGGTATATAGCAGCAGTGGTTTAAGGTTTCAGTCTGCGGTCGAGTGGCCGGGGCGCCGAGCTCCCAATCAACCCGTTTCTACTCCACTGAGCGGTGGCGCGACGATGCGTGCTCTTGTCACGGAACACCCTACCGAAGAGAACTATCAAGGCACGTGTTCCTATTTCTGTACTATATGTTGTGGACAGTTTTAGTATTTGTATGTTGGCAATAATGCGGGTCACGCAAATCGGCGCTAATTTTGACTTGACAGCTATTGTCTTTAATTATTATAGTATTATATTTTCTTAACATTTGAGATTTTCGCGCTTTTCACACATATTTACCTATTTAAACGGGTCTAAAGGCGAATGTTTACCTTATTTATTTTATTCGACGTTTCGGTTGGATTGCACCGCACCAACCATGAAAATCCGTCACCTTGAATTTCTTAGCAAAAAACGTGAAAAAGTGGATATATCATTGGCATTTCTAATAAAATGCCGTGATTGGAACATATCACCTACGTGTGTTCGTTTAAAACCGTGTAATAACATCACATTTCCGAAGGAAACCTAAAAAACGCGAGTGTCCGATTACTTAAACAATTAATTCGGAACCTTTCTTGCGACATAACAACAGTGAATACACAGTGAATTGTATGCTTTACATAGTGAGTTCAGTGTTTGTTTATTAAAAGTGATTTCGATTTATGTGATCAGGTGACATATCATCAAGCAATTCGTACTTTTGAACTGTTTTCATGAACGCAAGTTTGAAAACATCCTCAAACGTTGCAACAAAAGTAAGAATGCGTCACGTCACGCTCGACCGTTGAGTCCCTACTCTCGTCGATATAAAAAGTGACGAGTGTACAGTCAGAAGAAAAAATAATACTAAAGGACATGGTAATTAATTTATCGAATAAATTGTTGGACGAACCTTAGCTCAATGTACTGGCAAAAGATATGAATTTCGCCTTAACACCTAAGCACATTCCGTATGAGAAAAGTATCAGCAGTGTGGAAAACAGTATCCTACGTAACAGAGTACCACCTAGTGACGCAGAAAATATACGACAGGACGTAGTAGTCATATTACATAGGTCAAGACCACCTAAGAGCAATTTAACCACAGAGGAGCGTCAAACACTGAAGGCCTTATGGGAAAATAAGGAGATTTTCGTGTTTAAGGGAAACTTTTTTTTTTTTTTTATTATTAACAATTTTACAAAGATTAAGTATATAGGTAGCTAACATAATTGTATCTAATAAACCATACAGATTTGTCTAAGATACAAGTACTGCTGGAATCAGTAGTCGAGACATTAAAAACCTAACTGTGAGCAGTGAACAAATTATAATTTGGACAAGAAATATTTTAAATTATTTTCGCTGATATCTTTTTTAAATTTAGGATCTAATTCATTTATTAACCTGGGAACAGAGTAAGCGCTGGTCCGCTGACCGTATATATTGTTCGCGGCGTTGGTTACCAAATGCTTATGTGTTATACTACGAGTAACTGTAGGATGTGATATTAACGTTTGAATTACGGTATTGAAATATTGTTCTTTTAATATATTATATGTGCTTTTAATATGAACGGGTAAAGTATTGCAATGCTTAAATAGTTTAAGGTCATTGTTGGCATATTTTAGTTTAATGTTGGTGGGAACAATTGTTTTTAATATTTTTAGTTGTAGTCGAAATATGTTATTTAGGTAAGATTTATACGTTCTACCATTACTACTAATACCATAAGCTACTATTGACTCAGCTAGTGTATTGTATAACATTAGTCGTGTTTTAAAGGATAATCGGTTCTTAGCGAGATTTATAGTAGACAGGAAAGACCTCAGTTTATTAAAACCTTTAATAAAATAAAATAAAATTTATTTAAAATAAAATAAAGTAAAACAATAAAAATACTGTGCTGATAAACACTGCTGATTATGATGAAAAGATGCGGATCTCGCTGACAGATACCCCTCTAACATAGCCCCATGTGAATAAAAATGGCAAACAATGGAGGGGATGAGTCCTCCCTCGACTTCACTGGCGCATATAATTGTTTGCCATGCATATTCATTAGTTTCCTTAACTATAATTGACATTATGTCTGTATCCTAAAATCTCTTAAAGATATCTACGGGCCTCTTATCGGCGATAAGTGGCCCAGCTTGCTGCGTATAGGCTTCCACGCAAGGCAAGGTGAGTCAAGATTGGTATGTAACCTATAAAAAATTAAACACATTAAAAATATATTTTGCAATGAATAAATAAATTAAACACAATAAAAATACTGTAAATTACATTTATTTCTAAGAAACTAAATACAATATATACAAGACTACTTAAAATAATTACGTAACCATAATAACATTCACGCAAATGGAACACTGTAAATATAGGGGAGCTCTGAATAGGAACTCTGCAAGTTCGGCGCGCACCCGCATGCCTCGTTGCCTGTTGCAGGTGTCCATGGCCAGCAATGACCACTTACCACCATGTGGCTTGCCTGCTCGTCTGCCATCTATTCTATACGAAAAGACACTATCCAAAAAGGCTGCAAGTGCGACATTTCCCTTTTTTTTTTCAGAATTTTCCCTTGCACTCGTACAAATAGGTACGTAGCCTTAAACCGAGAGTTTACTTTTGTAGACGGGCATTTAGCATTCGTCGATAGATTGAATTTCACAAAGGAATGGATTCCTTAAGTGGACTAGAAGATAGAAATGTTCGTTGAAACTTTAGTTAGGTACCAAGAAGCATAGCAGGGAGATTTACATAACGTACGATCTGATTTACTTTCTGTAACGAGTTTCACTTTCTGACCGAGTTTCGTCAGAATCGTTCCCTTTGTTTTGGGTTCTATTTAATTAAAGAGTATGTAAATATGCAGGGGTATTTAATGGTCTTTGACAATTATAAAAAAAATATTTAGAGTGGGATGGTATGGGATTATAGGATGGACTTCGATGAAAAACATAGTCCGACAATTTACATTCACTTTCGAAACACGTTGTTACGGTTCATGGCACTTCGACGCAGCCAATCGTCTGTGGAGTGAACATCGCGATCTTTCGTGCAATTTAACGAAAAACTGTTTCGGTGACGTTGCCGCCACCCTGGCAATATTATCGGCTGACCTTACTACACTCCGTTGATAAACATGGGGAACTGCGTTGCATCCATCATCGAACTGGTTTCCTCAAATTTCTTGATTAAACGCCAAGCAGACGACTCATTTGGTACACTTCGCCGACCAAAAATTTAACCGAGTTCGCAAACTGTCTCAGCAAATCTTTCATTATTTTTGTAATAAATTTTAACAATAACAATATGTTGCTCTCTCGTGTGGCGCTCCATGTTGACTAATTGCAACTGTCATATGTGACATCTATAAACAAACCAGAGTTGCTAACCGCCAAACAAAAAAAAAAACGGCGTGAAATTTAAATCCGGCGCTCAATCTGGGACAGCCTTTACCTATAATTTAATACCAATTTAATGCCTATAGAGAGCCTTGGAACGTAGGCCATGTGAGACAAAACGCTTTTAAAGCAGATCCGCACCTCCAATTGCTTGATTTAATAATAATAGAGCCTCCGGAAGGCCACTCGATGATTTGTACCCGCCCTGCACCTACCCCGCCCCAAACCGCGAATACATACAAGAATTTATAAGGTCCCGAGCGATTCTACAGCACACCTACTACTTTCATATATATTTATTGTTCTTGCTCGGGCAAGGGTCTATTAAAATGTCCGTGCTGGCAGCTACATTTTAATAGACTAGCATGAGACAAGATTTTAAAATGGTTTCTGCTTTAAAAATGACTGTATTGTGTGAAGTGTTAATTTATGATTGACTGTGTCAACGGGAAGAAATGGCTGGTGCTATTCTAAAGTCGGCCTACAACACGGACTAAGAGATGACAAAGCCGCTACCACAAGCCCTAAGGAACTACACCATCTCCTACAAAATACAACTACAAAATAGTGAAATTGCCAACCCGCGCGGCCGTAGCGTAGTGTTGTAAGGCCATACAACGCTCATACACACGACAAAAAGACTAATACTAGCAGTGGATAATAAAATAAACGGTTCTATTGTTCTACGTATATCAAATGTTTTAATTATTTATTGGCACGTTTCAACATCGGTGTATGAAAAGCATATCAAAAATAATATTAATAATTAAATTATTCTCCAAGAGTCAACCGTTTTAAGACCGGTTTTTCATTAATAAAATAAACATCAAAGAATAAACATGGTTATTGTACTGAAGACAGAACGCCGTAATATCAGGTAAAATTGCCGTCGGGCGTTAGCTGGGCTAACAATGTCGCCTGTAGGCGTCTCGGTTTCATTGAGAACCATGTTCAGAAAATATTTTAATTTTATATATATATATTTAAACTACTGCTTTTAAGTTAATTAACCATTATTTATTCAACGTACAAAGGAATGTATTTAGAGGTAGTATATAACCCTAAAAGTAAAAATGTTTATTAATTAGTCCGACGTGACCTCAGCAAATAGCGAACCGACTATATCAAATCGTCACTAGCGTTTTCCTTAGGTTCTGCATATATAGTATTATGACATACCCAATAGGTTACTTTCATCTATGCTCGATCCTTACGCTATGTACTCTTAACGTACGAGTATAGCAATGCGTGCCAAGCTGAATAAAATCACAAAATTAATACAATATCACCCAAGCCGCAGTGAAAATAAAAAACCACTTTAGTTTAATTTTGATTCGCAATTTGTTTTTTTTAAAAGATTGTTTTTTAAACTCCTCTAATATGTTTGCGATACCTTTCCAATTATTCCTGTTATTATTATTATTAAAAGCTGAAGCGTACCTGTATCGGTCACGCATATATATATTTTTTTTAATATTTTTCAAAAAAATACTTTCAAGTATGCTCTATTAATAACAAAATTCTTTGAATTATTGTTAATTAGCTACATATTATTCTCTATAAAACTTCAAAACATTGTTCATATCTATCTGTAATAAGTTTTGTTAACGACAAATCATTGGATGGGTCTCATGAAGCTCCGTAACTTTTGTTTTAACACTTACTTGTAACTTTCGATACGGAGGTGTCGCGCACTGTTCAGTCACGTGGGACCGCTTGCTCGTCCGCCCACTAGTCTATAAAAAAACAAAACCTGCAAAATATAAAGAAATCTACTTGTCCTGGTGGCTATTAGACTTTTTATATATTAGGTAATTTTAGTTTTTTTGTAAGACCACAGTTTCAACAATTTAGAAATCGATACAATTATATTCATTCATTCGATACAGAGACCGATAATTTTACCATATTTTAATAAACCTGTAGAAATAAATTTACAAAGAACTGTAAATGTCAAGTTCACGGAGCCTCGTCGTGTATTGTTAATTTAAAATGGATTCTGAAAAGCGGAAAATATTTGCCTCTTTATATTTGAATTGATTACTGAATTATTTTCTATCTGAATTCTGTGTGTGTTGGAAGGTCAGCCTGTTGTTTATTGCACAATGGTTTACTAACAATCAAAGACAGTTTCATAGATCACCACACATCAAGCAAATTTACTAAATCACTTTCAAGATATGTTGTTCTATATATATATATATATATATAGCTACATATATACATCCAATAAAACCGTAACATGGCGGTGTCTGTACATTTCGTATTTGAGAAGAGTCGTTGAAGTGTAAAATGTGAATGATACAAAGTCCTAAACAATATTTGTTGGAATTTTTGGCTCTGTCTGTCCGTCTGTCTGTCTGTTTGAACGCACATCATGCAAACACCATTGGACGGTTTTTAATAAAACTTAGCATAGTTATATTATAACATATATGTATTGGGTTAACATTTAGGGTACCTACTTTTTATCCAGATCAGTTATGAAGTTCCCGCGGGAAATTAAGCTAACCACACATACTCTAACGTTTACACGTACTAAGTCGCGAGTACCGCTAGTCTATACTAATATTATAAAGAGGTAAAGTTTGTAAGTTTGGATGTAGGAGGTAATCTCCGAAACTACTAATCCGATTTCAAAAATTCTTTCACCATTTGAAAGGTACATTATTCCAGACATAGGCTATATATTATGTGCAAAAAAATTGCCGGGCATGCGACGCGCGCCGGGCACAGCTAAATAGTACTTAATAAAACGACTAAATTAAACTAATTATCATAATTACTATTAACACTTAAACAACTATAACTTTTCTATCAATTATTCTTCATTAAGGGTGTCGCACTGTTTAGCGTCACAAATTACTACTTTAATATTCAAGTGAGTATGAGTAATTAGTTTCACAGTTTTTCATTGTTTTATCTTTATATTATTTTTTTATAGAAAAAGTCGGCAGACGGATATACGTCCTACAAAATCGTAACGGACTATCACCATCCACTAAGGCAGGTTAATCTAAAGGGTCTTCGATTTCGGACATAAGTGTGAAGAGTCTCTCCTCCACTTCGGCTCAAGTGAGATAAAAAGAAAGCTCGTACTCAAGCTGTCTGTAAAAAAGCAATAAATGTAAAAAATCTTTCAATTTCTGGTAGTTCGGAGTCTGCCTGTAACCGTTCTCTGGAAAAGATTATGTTTTACTCGTAACTGTTTCTTTCTTTTATACATATTTTATTAAGGAGACTGGAAAAATATCTATTGCAGGGTTTGTACAACTTTGGAATTTCGGAAAAACACTACATCTCGACTACAGATGACCAATAGATTCTGAAACTATTCAATTTTGGTCTGTACCTCGGTTCAATTCGTACCGTCGTACATAGACCATATCGATTCAGTAATTACGACAGTAGAAACTTAAAAAAAATCAGGACAAATCATCATCTGTTGTTGGACAGAACTTATGAAATTATAATTTATGTTTAAACTTTTTTTAAAGAGATTTTTTTCCTAATAATTATAAACGAAAAATAACGAAGTCTATGGAATCTCATCCTTTGAAATCCATTCCAATGAAACAGCTAGTTGCTGTAAAGTCAAAATGTCGAGAATCAATAGTAGGGGAAGATATTGAGGGAGGAAGGAGTCGTCATTTACGGAAACAGGTTGCTTTCCGCTGCGCCACGATACCGGATGCGATCGCGTCGCGTCGCAACCACTCATTTATTCATATTGAACAGCTTTCGTTAGCAAGGAGTGAATGCCTAAGGACTGAATGGATATGTTACATATTAAATCAAAGTAAAACCATATAGAGATGTATACATATGTATTGTTTTTATTTATTATTTATAGTAGAGGTGACGGGCGAGCGGTCCTCGTGTCACCCGGTCACCTGCAACACCAGTGCGATTACGAATGCGCTGCGACATTACACGATCCCTATAAACTGCTTTCTTTAAGAAAATTATTATTGATTAGAAATAAATTGGCAGACGAACAGACAATCTGCGTGATGATAAGCGAGCGCACATTTGCCATCTGTTCACAAACAACAAAGTGAACCTATAACCCATTCAAACCTACAAAACCTTTGATTACAAGGCGCTATCTTACAGATGAACGTTGACATAAATCTACTTAGCTACTTACCTTTAGAGATTTAGGAATTACAATTTGGACAAACGATTAGGAAGGTTGAGGGCTAGAGAGTATCAATATCTGGTCATAAACCACCTAACCTCCGCTTCCCGCGTTGAATGAAGACAAACGGCACAGAACAACATATAATTGAAATGCACGGGGAGGATAGAGAAATAGTCTCTGGCAACTATCACTCACTCCAGAAAAGCGTTGGTACGTTTCATGGCCGTTCTCTCTAAGATTAGCATTAAGATAACTCGACCAATTAGATGACTCCAGCCGAGTAGGATGTATAATGATATCGTCATTCAATAAATTGGATATTATAGAATGCAAGGACATCGCAGTGTTACAATAGTGTAACACTGTCTGACATAAATATGAAATGGCCACTATAATGCCTCTTTAATATTGAAAGGACACCAAAATGCTGTAGTTCTTTTTTAGTCAATCATGGTATTGACTTTTGCACACACCGCTAAAATACTACTTAAAACTTTGTTATTTTGGTGACGGGACTCGATAGCGTGTAGCTATAAAATCATACACTATTGAAATTGTCTCTCAACGGCATCAAAGCGGCGAAGAGGCCTGCCAGTTGCCACAAATGTTGAATTTTTGAAAACATTTTGATTTTCTGCAAAATGTGAGACCGATTTTTAGACCGATTCTGAAAAGTTTGACAAAAATATTCATTTTATTTTTAGTATCTTTATGTCCCACTGTTTGTGCCATAAATAATGAAAACACGATTGTATAAATCACCGCGCTGTCCACACAGAGCTGTGGTGTCCGCGTGTAATCTTCGCTGAGGGTCCGAATTTCTGGCCCCCACATAACACGTGATTTATGTTTATTGTATTCTCGGTACAATTGCTTGTTTGTCTCGTATTTGTCATTTAGCCGTTCGTTATGGCAGGAGAATGCCGTTGTGTCGCTTCTCTGACAACCGTTGCTTGTCCACAATTCTATGTGTGTGTTGTTAACTTCGTATGTCGTAAACTCGGCTGTATGAGCATTGTTGAGCGTACAGTGTTGGACAATGCTTTTCTGGAATTAAAATGAAATATGAACTGTGCTGGGCTGTTAATAAGTAAGTTCCATTAAAATAAAGATGAAATATAAAAATATTTATGGAAATGTTTTCACATTGATAATGTAGACAAAAGAAGTTTTGTGAAAATAGGTTTGTTTCCTAATTATATCTCGCCAACTACTTTTCTTTATTAAACTAACATACACATATTAAAATTATTTACATATGATATGTATATAGAGATGACAAGAGATAACAAAAACTAAGCACCGTTTTGCAATTAATTACCACACGCACGACGCTTTATTATACTTCTATACTAGTTTACTAGTATAAATTTATAGTTATTATAGGTTTCATTATAGATTATCTAACTGTGTGAAGGGATGCTAGCGGGATGACAGCTTTCGTATCTTATTTGGCTCTAACGGATGTTTAAGTCCCTGTTCACGAATGTTTCTTTATGTTTTGTAAGCGGCTTTTGCGTAAGCGGTTAAATTATAGTGTAGGATTTAGAACTTGTTGCGTGTAAATATTAATCGGTGCAATAATTGTCTTAAAAACACTTTAGTAAGCAAGATGTATCTGGATCATGTGCCTCTCCACAAAATCTTGTTATAATGACTTATTATTATAATAAGATATTTTAGACAAATATCATATTTCTACAAAACACTAAGTACCCGATTGATTAAATTAAACCTTAAAAACAGTATAAGAGGTTTTTGTGAAATTTGACTTCAAAGGAAGATATAAGAATTTAGATAAACTTGTAGGAACAATACCTACTTTTTACGGGACGAGTCTTCTTTTCTTATGTTTTCTTATTCTTATTTATTTTTCTGAAATCATACAGCCACTGATCTTATCAGTTATTATCACCAAAGTATCAAACAAATACACAAACAGATATTGAGATTTCATAATCGTTTTCTTAAAAACAAGAAATTACTGTTCTAATTTAATGCGGTGTTTCTCAAATTTCCAAACATAAGGTACTTAAAACTTCTTCACAATTTAAAAGGAACTATTATTATTTATGGATAAAAATAATTGTGTTCTCCTAAAAATAATTTTCATTCTTTTCAAGTAATGTATCACTTATCTATATGCATATCATTTATATCTATAATATTATAATAAAATCGTAAGAAAGCCTTGTCTGTACATTGAATATTTTTTTAAAGAAGTCATTACTGTGTACAGTATGGATGATACAGAGAAACAACATTTTTTGGAAATGTGATCTGTCTGTCTGCTCGCTCATCACAAAAAAAAAACACTGAACATATTTTGATGAAACTATAGTTGTGTTTAGGTGCGGGATAGACATTTAGGGCACTGTATAACAAAATCCATTACAGAGTTCCCACGGGAATCAATCTAACCACACTTACACTTACTAAGTTACGGGCACTCATGGTGATATAAATAAATTAAAAGATGATTTGTTGATTTGATAGTTGTCTAAACTATTACTGATACAAATCTCATACCAAAATTTAACCTCGTCTAAATGTAGCTTTAGAGCGAGACGCGAGGTAGTTTACTAAGTAAGCTCATCGCGTGCGCTATCTTGCTCCTTTGAAAACGACCCTCGAACGTGCCCGTGTATGCTACTTGCATCTCCGATATCAGTGCCCTATCCATACACAAGTAAATGACTTCGATTTTAATTTAATAACCACAAATTACTAATACCACACTTTGAAAGTAAATAGACGCTTTGTTTGAACGACATGACAAATAAATATAAATTACCTACGATACAAGTTTGTTTACAATTAACGACAAAGATTCTGAATAAGTAAGTAAGGTAGGTACAGGTGTATATTATGAAACCACTTGGCTATTAATGAGAAAAGTTTGTCTTTGTGGATTTTGAACTGATATCTAAGTGGTAATTAGAATAATAAGTATTTACCTATCTACGTAAATTCCCAGGCTGTCTTTTAAAAGAGGGGGGGGGGGGGGGGGAAAGGAGCTTTTTAATAGATTTTCGTACGTAATGGTGTGTCCAAAAATAAATTAAAATTAGTATTGAGTAATTAATATTATAATTAATATTCTCTTCATTGATGACCAATTACTCCACTGTATTTTATATTATAAAACCATTTTCGAAATCGAGTCCGATACCCAATTGACTGATATTTATAAATACTATTCAATTTTAGAAGAGGATTTGAATTTTCAAATCATTTACATAGTGCTTCTCTACCTACAAGATCCCGGGTTCTATTCCGAGTCGGACAAACAAGCGTTGTTTTAAAGACATGTTGTTTTTTCAAAATATTAGTAGTTTGTGCTCGCCTTTGTGTGAATCTCTGGACTAAAAAAAGAAAAGCCATAAAATTAATAAGATAATTTAGACTAGAATAAAAACGCCATTATTTACAAAAACAATAAACCCACCTGCGTCCAACTCTCTATAAACTTTATATTGAAATAAACTAAAATTAAAGAAACAAGATTTTTTTGTTTTGATTTATATGCAAACTTACTTGTTTTGTTTAATTTTAGTTTATTTCAATATAATAGGTACTCGGAAAAGTTCACGGCCTTTTTCAATTAAATGGAAAATAATTTTTTATGTAATATAAAAAAAGCTTTTATTATCCGACTAACTTATCCGACTACCTAATATATATCGGACTACTGAAATCATGAGAATTTAATGGACACCTTTTTTCAAGCTATTTGAGGTGGAATGCCATATTATTATTTTATATATTAATATCATGAATTAATATTTTTTATAGACCATAGATATTTTATAACTAGGGCTGACCAAGACCATTCATTCAGAAATTATTATATATGCTACATACCAGTGAAAACCGCAACAAGCGGCCCAGTGGACCCCGAGTTAGTGCCAACGAATTGACAGACGGAAAACAAATGTCTAGCCCCGACCTTAATCCGATTGAGCATGTGTGGGACAATTTAAAAAGAGATTTATATACAAGAAATCCTGCCTCCATAACAACTGCGGAGCTAAGAATAGCAGCTACACAAGAATGGGACAATATTCCGCAAGGCGTTATAAAAACCCTGTTCAGGTCTATGTGGAATCGATTACAATCGGCGATAAGGGCACGAGTAGGTAATACTCATTATTAAAATAAAGAAACAAGATTTCAATTTTATTCAGTTTTTTAATGTTTAATGACATTTGAAATTAAACTATTATTTCTATACTTGTTTCATTGATAACATTTTTAAATGGGATTTTAATAAGGGAAATTAGACTACACACAGAATACAATTGTTTTCTAAACTCATAATTTATCATTTCATTTAAATCAGTCAAAAAATCATTTTTATTACACATACAAATACACATACAAAGGATTTTTGTGTCTGTCTTTTTTATAAATGTAGCCACAATTTATTATGCTGTCTTTATGAATGAGATATTTGAACAGTAAATAAATGTGTGGTATCTATTTGCAATGCTATGTGGTCTGTCGGCGTGAATGGAGTGAACTTAACGCTTAACCTAGAATTTGTGATCGATGCAAAACCAGCTAAAACATACCAGGTAGACTGTATAAAATAATAACACATTCATTTTAATTAAACACAGGAATTTTAATACCTTATCGTCTCCATTGTATATACAAATATATGTTATACCGTTATTTCGCATTCATATTTCTAAGATTAATTATGATTACCAATTGCTTACTAATTGCTAGCCTTGGTGGCCTAATTTCATAGCAGATAAATGATGAATTTGTGGAATAATGCATTATAACAGTTCATTTATAAACGCCGACGTATTTACAGGGTGTCCCTAATGATTCTTATGACGTCTGTTGAGTGCAAGGTTTCCACTGGGACATGCACTCTCGCTAATTGCACATTTACATGTTCAACTATTTCAATGTTACCTGTAATATAATTTGACCTATGAAGAATTATATGTTTCTGTTATTTATTTACTCGTATTTACAAAGTATCGTAAAGTATCGTACAAAGGCGTGGGTGTCGTAAAAGACGACTGAGGGATGGCAAAGCGGCTACCACAAGCCCCGAGGAGCTACACCACTTCTAAAAAAGTAGACTCGCCAACCCGCTTGGCCAACGTGATGTTTTCAGACTATACATTCCTCATACAGGAGACAATGTGCATGAGGAGGCCCATGTACTGCAGTGGATTCTGAAATAGCTGGTTACATTGTTTATAAACAAAGTATATCATTCATGACTTTTTCTCCAAGAAATTTAATGCAGGTACATCTCATCCGTTATTTAAAACTAAACATGGATGACCATGCCACTATGTACTTTTACATTACATTAATTAATGTAATTATAAGACCTGCGGTATTGGTGCATTTTGTTAGAGGTTGGTGCGGCATGGAACCTCCTCCAGCAGGCGGTGAATGCGGACGCACGTTACGCGCAGAACAAGATACATATTGTGACAAAGAACGAAAAAGCATTATTTAATTTTAGTGAGGACTACCGATTTTTATTTTTATGACTTTTATGTCATAAATATTTTTATGACTTTTTTCAATCCGCTCTTGGTACAGGTAACGTTATTCAAGGATAAGATATTGGCACTGTTATGAGACTGCATACTAAACTACACGACAGTGAAAACCTCGTTAAAGAATCCAGTAGTTTTTGAGTACTGGAGTTTTTGATTATATTAAAAGTATTTTTTTTATTTTCCTCTATAATTCAACTTCCTATAATAACTCAACTCTATAACTGACACATACACCAGTTTTCTTTCTAGACAATTAGCTATACATCAGTAAAAACCCAATCAAAATCCTTTCAGTAGTTTTTACCCGATACTCAAACAAACAGGCATACAAACACACATATAAATTCTAGAAACTTCTGTTTTGGGTTCTGTAACTTCTAAAAAGACCACTCGACTTTATTTTTTTTAAATTAATCAATGCACAGACAACCCTTTTACTGTTTTATATGTGTAGATTACGGTAGTAAGTTTCAAAGTGTTATATTCCACTCATCTTGACATCTGTCGCCGTGGGTCCGAATTTGAATAAATGTTAAAAATATCTTTAAAAAATCAATGCTATTGCAATGGTTTTAGAACAGTGACCCATAATAAGTAAGAAACCTGAAGTTGTGAACGACAGAATGTTGTCCCAGTGTATGCCTATGTTAGCCACAGTTTTAGAAACTTATTTTTTGTAATAAATTGTATACTCCTGAAAATATGATTAATTTATGTAAAAGAAAAACTAATTTTCCACCACTCATCAGGAATTCACAAAAAAATGGTTTAGCTTCTTAATCTTAGATTTTCGTAAATATCCACTAACCAGCTAACGTGAAAATATATGTAACTGAAATACGTACTTGTCACGTATAATGGTAAAGTTAGTGATGTATGATGGCAAAAGGTGATTTTACAATCGAATGTTACTCAACAAATTGTTTTCCTTATCTATTGTTGATCTTGTTTATCGAAAAGTTCAAAGATTCGAATTTATTTAAAATAGATATAGGATGTCCCAGATTGTGCGTCGGATTTAAATTTTGCGCCATTTTTTTGTTTGGCTGTTGGTAACTGATTTGTTTATAGATATTACATATGACAGTTGCAATTAGTCAACGTGGAACGCTACACGATAGAGCAACGCAGTATGAATTTTAGAGCAGTATGAAGTGGACCATCATTTTGACGAAAAAATCATCTTTAGTGACGAGGCCCATTCCCACCTTGACGGATACGTCAATAAGCAAAATTGTCGTATCTGGAGCTTGGAGAATCCTCATAAGATTCATGAAAAATGGATGCATCCTCAAAGAGTTACATTTTGATACAGCTTTTGATTCGACGGGATCATAAGGCCATTTTTTTTTAAGTATCGGTATTTAGGTAGGCATAGAGAGGTATCAGAATATGCTACGGGAGTTTTTTTAGCACCAATTGGAAGATATGGACCTCGATCAACTGTGGTTCCAACAGGACGGTGCCATATGTTCCACAGCCGGAAAAACAATGACTCTTTGGTAATCATCCAAACCAACTTATTTAAGTCATAACACACATGGCATAAGAGATAAGAAATTTAAAAGTATATAGTATAGTTATACAATTAAAATTACCACAAAATATATAGATTTACTTTATACGAGTCAATACAGTTTAGTTCATTCGGAAGTTGGACCAGATTGTTTCTGTTAGAAGAGGACTCAGGAGTGGGTAGATAGGATTGGATTCGGACGTGGCGTTTATGTAGTCCTATATATGAAGGTATATATTACGCATACCAGTAGATTCTTATCGAGAGGTTATCGATAGATTAGTTTTTCAACTAATCGAATTACTTAATAAAAACTTGTCGCCATCTAAAAGATTTAAGCTGAAATATTTTATACTGGTATATTAGAACGAAATTAATATAAGCTTTATATTGTAAATGTTATAATGTTTTAAGGCATGATGAATGAGCGAAGAAAATGAATATACCGAAAAGATTTAGAGCGATATGAATGATGAAGTTGAGTGACGATACGTTACGATCCCTTCAAGGTATATCAATCAAACATCTGAAAGTAGGTACTGCGGTAGGTACCAAACCAAAATAAAAGTATACATTTTTCCGACCCTATAACAATATTTCAGGAATTGGTACAATTTATCTGTCTCCCCGTTGGGAGTGGAATGGAGGTCAGCGGCAGGCTTTTACGCAAAGCTATTTGCAAGATCTACTTTATCTGTTATCCATTGGCATGTTTTACCCGGCAGTATCATTGACTGACTATATTGTATCGTCCGTGTGTCAGACAGTGTTCCAAGTGAAAATCAGCGCTGAATGTCTGTACCCAGCATTCAGTATTAACATCGCATATCAAACATTCAATCACCGACATTCAGTCGGAGTCATTCAGCGGATTTCGGGTAGTTATACTTTTATTATTAATCGATTAATTGCTGAGCGGTACAACCGTGACAGAGCCGCTGTGCCTTCTCAACAAAACGAAAGCCTACACTCCAGTATAGTTATACTTTTAAACGCTAAAAATTCTATTGGCGTTAATTAATCGATTCGTCTCAATTAATCGACCCGCCTCGATTAATGGACGCACCTCGATGGACGCACTCGATTAATCGACCCACCTCGATTAATGGACGCACTTCGATTAATCGACCCGCCTCCATTTATCCATTCGCCTCGATTAATTCATTCGAATAGTGGATTCGAATTACTTTAATAAAAAATAATTCCATTATTTTCATTCGCAATCGCCCTTCGCTATTACTAACAAAACGCTTACTTATTGTCCCTTTTTACATGTCATTCAAGCAGCCTGAAACTTGCCCAACTCGGTCGGGAATTACGAGTTTGCTGCACGGAACAACCGTGACAGTGCAGCTGTGCCTTCTCAACAAAACACAAAGGCGCGCGACGGCGCAGGTGCAGTACTGTGATATGAAAGCTAATTGATAAAGAGCTTATCTATATTTTCTCCATAATTATATTTTTACATGAATCTTCATTTCGCTCTTAGCTCTCACTCTTCGCTCTTTCGGAGAAAGAAAAACTCTTTCGCTCCGGGATCACTCATACACCGTACTTTATGTATTTCTATTGCCGACATTTAATATTTATTATCAATAAAAAGTTGGAAAAGAACAACGGGTTGTTGCAACTAATAATTAATTGGTATATTGTTAATTGTATCCCAAGAGTTCAGAACAGAACTACTTAGCTAGATGTTTGTTTACAATAACATAAATAAACTTACTATTAACGGAATTCAATGAAACGGAGTTCAATAGGTTCCTTAGTGGCATGTTTATGTATTCACATAACAGCTTACGTTTATTATCAATTTGCATTGAGTTAACGAGCTCCGTGTATGTCGGCGGACGAAATCCGATCAAAGCCGAAACTCGCCGAAATGAAATAAACCAATATACCGCGGACGTTACACATAAATACGAAGATATTTATGAAACTCCAATTGTTGAACTATGTAATTTGCGGAATCATTATGAGGCGTTTGGGCTTTTATGGCGCGAAATTCTTTTGCAGCCTCAGCTTCTGCTTACGCAAGCAATCGCGATTTATTTCTTATTTTACTTTCGCCTTCTTGTTTTCTTGACTTATTATTGTTTTGCTGAGCTAATCATGTTTGTATTCTGATTATTATTACAGTTTGTTGCAAGAAAATAATCTTCTGATTTCCGCAACTCTATGAGACATTGCCATTGAAACTTGATAAACGGTTGTGGCCGTGTACAAGTACATACTCGTGTATTTGTTCTTAATCGGCTGGAAAATGTGAGGAGCACTAACGATCGCACGTGACTTCGCCCACGATAGCGTAGGTTTAGCGTAGATAAGTAGTTGTTAAATGATAAGCTCTGCTTATTTCCTTATAGGAAATGCACTCCCCTGCAGAATACCATACATAAGGGATATACATTTTGTTCTAGTTTTGACTTTTATTTTAGAACTTCAAAAAAAGGTCTTAGGATGAAAATTTGTAAGCCATTAACAATTTAACATTTGCCTGCTTATCTACTTACTTATTACTTATTAGGTAAACTACCTACCCCTTTAAGGGTTGTTTACGTGGTTACAAGTTAAGCCTTTGTGAATGACGTCACAATTTGTATGGTGAAAGACGAGCGAGACAATCCCACGAGTTTTGTATTAGAAACTCGTCTTTTGCGTATAATTTTATTCACTTTTATATTACACTCATATTTGAGAAACTCGTCCATGTAAATAAGCCTATTAAAGGTACTACTTAAATGCATCACTCATTTAACGTAAAGTAATGAGTGATGCATTTAAGTATTATAGTATACATTACATTACCAAGGAAAAGATCCCCTGAAAGTTATCGTGATATCACAGATCACGATCACGTTATATATGATATCACGTTAATGGATAAATAAGGGAAAACATATTTTAGATGTAAAAGGAATTATTTTTATATTTATAAAGGTTCCGGTAAAGAAAGGTGCACAATTTGTGATCGTCAGAAGCTACTAAAGCCCGTCACAGGCGCAACTATGATATACTCGTATACCTATATTAATATAAAGTAATAGGAAGACATTATTACAGTGTATTTTCCATATTATGATATATTTTCGGTGTATTTTTCTTTGATGATGAATCTGAGAGCAATAATATATATTATAGTATCTATTAGGTCCTTTACCTATGAAATTGTCATTTTCAAACATTTTTTTGTATGAAAATTATACATTTAATTAATCGAAGTATTGACCATTATTATCAATGCACTTTTGCCATTTTAATGGAAGTTGATTGATGCCTCTTGCCTCGGTTTTTCACTGCCTCATCGGAGTTGAATTTTTTCCCTGTAATAAGTTACCCAAATTCCGAAAAAAATAAAATTTGTCACGGCAAAGTCTGGTGAGTACGGTGGGTGACGGAGTGTCCAGTCGAAGCTCCTGTAGCTTTAAGACAGTGCAGACAGACTTGTCGTGCAGTGTGTGGGCGAGAGTTATCATGGAGAAGCAGTGGACTAGAGCGATTGACCAAACTCGGTTGTTTGATAGTGAACTTGTCCATCATCGTTTGCAGTTATTCACATCTCCATTAATTGTTGTGTCAGATCGTTGTGTCAGATCGTTGTGTCAGATCGTTGTGTCAGATCGTTGTGTCGTAATATTCCAATGTATTTATATGTATATCTGTCTATTGAAAATATATCTTTATATCGTAGTTTAATTGATTTTCTATTATTATATTATCTGCAGAAGTCTAAATCTAGCAATTTCATATGTAAGGCCGTAATATGTATAATAGCAGAACATTTGAATTGCGCGTCAAAGTTACTTGGATTTGACAGCTCGCAAAATTGAACGTTTTTATTCCAAGAATGACCAAATTGGATTCAATCAAACAAAGAAACAGATCAAACGGCATGTTACATACATACAATCAAAGACGAAGTGAAGGAAACAGCCAAAACAATTACGAAAAACAAATGACGCGGGTAAAGAAAGTGAAACAAAACATCGAAAAATATCGATCAAACATCAGGGGCAGAGATTCGATAATAGCGCGTTATAAACGCGAAACAAATAGCCTTCCAAACCTTCACCTGTTTACGCTATTCAGTGAGTTAGTCGCGGATAAATAGCAGTGTCAGATGCAGGCCAGAGGCGGCGAGATATAAGTTACCTATTGGTATATTGGACGTGACCTTACTACAATGCATACCCGAATCCTCCTTACTCTTGATAGCAGACATATGCCATCTATTTTTATACTACACTGGTCAGTAATTCATAATCAGTCATGTTGTCGCCCAATGCTGCACACGGACTTCTTCATGCACATTGTCTCGTGCATGATATATGCTGGCCAAGCGAGTTGGCGGAACTACTCTTTTAGAAACGGTGTAGTTTCTCAGGTCTTGTAATAGCGGCTTTGTTATCGCTTATTCGCCTGTTACTACACTCGCGATAAGAGATGGATTGACGCTATTCTAAAGCTTCGTTGTGTCGGCCGACTACAGTGATATGATAGAAAAAAAACTGTAAAATTGTAAAAATGATTGAAAACCGACACAGGCACGCGGAAAGAGCAAGGTGCACGATACTGTGTGTTATTTCGCCCACCACTGACCTTCGCATGCCACTGGCCATGGCGCTGCCGTATTTTATGTGCATACGCTGATCTCCAGCGCAAATAAGCACCCCATATTATTGTTACATTAAATTCAAATTTAATACTTATCTTAAAAACTGAAGTAAGGGGTGTCTCAACAAGAACTTGAAATTCGAATCGCGTGCCATTTTCGATTGTCAATTGTTCTATTTGGTACTTTGTTAATTGAAACATTAACATTTTCGACTCTTTATAAGTAATATTAACTGGTTTTATAATATTTGTAGTTACGCAAATGGATGTCTATATTTATTTCAAACGAACCTTGGCCGTTCTAAAATTCACTTTGACCCAGTTACTCCCAAATAGTATCGAGTATTTTGGACCACTGGGTTTTTGTTCATTGTACCAGAAAATATACCTGTCTGACAAAGTTTGCTTTGGTGTTTAAAAACATACGTTTCTAATACAAGTTCCCCTCCACTTAGGAGTAAAATGATTAACGACTATATCTAATACATATTAAAATTTTAAATGAAAGTAAAATCTTTAATTCATTTCGTATTCTGCATCGCTTAATTTTTTTTCTCTTAACTCATATAATCACGCGTACAATTACTTTGTTGGTGCAATCCACTCGTCTTCGCCCTTTACTGATGATGCAGATTGTTGTGCCCCAATATTACCTACGTATACACCGTTTTTTTAAAGATTAGGCAAAACGTAAACAAAGAAGTAGTGATCGTAAACCTTTTCCTCAAACAACAAATTATAAACAGTAATATTTTATGATACTTATACTGCGGTAGCGGCCTACAGGGTACAGGGCTTACAGGGGCCTAAAGCAACTAGTAACAGCTTTTATACTAAGTGATTGTAAAGCCTTATATCTAATCTTAAAAAAAAAACGGAGTACAGTTACGAAATATAAATTAGATAAGGAATTGGATGATCTTCTTAACACTGAATACGCTTGTTTAGCCGAAAAATCAGTTTGAAAGGTTATCTATCTGACATGTAAAAATGCACTGCACCCTCTTACTTGATGAAAGTCTACAATTCTAACCGCTTTAAAATCTCTGACTCCATCCAGCCATCTCAGCCGTGGCCTGGCACGGTTTCGACGTCCGTCCTGTCTGCTCGTTAGGCCTTTTTTGGCGGTCTTTCCTCATCTATACGCTGCACGTGTCCAGCCCATCGCACCTGACCAACTTTAATATGTCTTACTATGTCTGGTTCTGGATATATGGCATAGAGCTCATGGTCGAAGCGGATGCGCCATTGGTGAGGACACCAATGGCTCCATTCATGGCTCTATGTACTTTTCAGAGAATCTTCCGTTCAAAGACCCGGAGGCTGTTTTCATCTTTTTTAGTCAGGACCCAGCATTCCGAATCATATGTCAACACGGGCCTTAATAATGTTTTATACAGCATTACCCTTAGGTTCTTGGACAACGTTTTTGACGTTAAGTGTTTAAGAAGTCCGAAATAGCACTTATTAGCGGCAAGTATTCGTGGCTATATTTCTACACTTACATTATTGTCATTAGTTACGAAGGTGGCCAGCTACACACTCATTGGTCTTAGGAAAGCTGTATCCTCCTGTTGCGACTTGCTCATGCCATTGCTTTTGCACGCTTTTTGAAACTGATATATATGTATATTGTATATGTTTTACTGTTAGTTCTGCGCGTTGTGAGCTTCATTCTATGTCCATGTACGCTTCCTTCAGGGTTCCTTCCTACAAGGTCGATGTCATCCAAGCATCTGGATCTATTTATTGTATATACTTGATGAATGTAACATCTTCAAAAAATGGTCAATGTTGTCATACATACATACGGATGGGGATAAGGTCTCAAAAGAGCGCTCTGTCGTCGATTCAACTCATAGTAGTTATTGAAAAAAGATTGACCTTTACCTCCTTACGATTCAAATATAAGCGTTGATTAAATTTTTTTGTCACTTTGTAACTAATATGAATTTCTTATTGCCAGAAAATGACACGAGTTAAAAGCAACGCTTAAATAGCGTTTATGAGTAAATGGGTTAATTATGAGATACAAAATCAGAGCACCGGCTGTAAATAGCAGTAGATACACATATTGTACGAATATAATTAAGGCCTTAATGAGTTCTGAAAGTAATTGCCTATTTATACTAAAATTCAAAGTCCTATTTAGTTACTTTCACTAGGGCGAGGACATGATGTTTAGGTACATTAGAAATACATAATAGCTCAAAGGAAGGGATTCTTTTCGCAGCTTATCTCGGGATTAAGACGAGGGTAAAAAGACAGTAATTAGCCTGTCTGTTACTCATCATCAAGTCTCACTGCAGACGAGGTCGTAGGCTAACACGAGTACGCAAGTGAATAATGCTAATGAAGACGTCGATTCAATAAAGAAATAATTATAGTAATGACAACTTAATAAACGAACTAACAAGTGGCATTAAAAATGAAATAAACAAATTGAACATAAACACGTTATTAAAATTACTTCACACTGTATAGTCAAGAGAAATAAGGCCGTGTCGTGTCCGACCGGCTTTAGAATTGTATCACCTCATCTTTTCCCGTGGGTGACCTAAAAGACGACTAACTGATAACAAAGTCGCATGTGGTAGGCCCTAAGGAAATTTAATCAGTAATATTGACACGGCTTTTTTATCATACTTATATAAGGTGTCCCAGATTAAGCGCCGGATTTAAAATGCGGGCAATTTTTTTGTATGGCTGTTGGTAACGCTGGTTTTATATGTCACATGTGACAGTTGTAATTAGTCAACATGGAAGGCTACACGAAAGAGCAACGCAATATGAATTTTAGAGCAGTATGAAGTGGACCGTTATTTTGGCGAAAAAATAATCTTGTGACGAGGCCCATTTCCACCTTGACGGATACGTCAATAAGAAAAATTGTCGTATCTGGAGCTTGGAGAATCCTCATGAGATTCATGAAAAATCTATGCATCCTCAAAGAGTTACAGTTTGGTGCGGCTTTTGGTTCGGCGGGATCATAGGGCAAATTTTTTTAGGTATCGGTATTTAGGTAGACATAGAGAGGTATCGGGAACATGCTACAAGAATTTGTTTGACACCAAATGGAAGATATGGACCTTGATCAACAGTGGTTCCAACAGGACGGTGCCACATGTTACACAGCCGGAGAAACAATGACTTTATTCTTTTTCTAAATTAAATCCGGCGCTCAATTTGGGACAACCTCTATATACATTTGTATACTTGATTTTTTGTTTTTTTTGAGGCTGCACGCTGCAATTCTACAGTCGTTGGGCGCAGTCAACTGGCCACATTACTCCGCTCTCACAGAAGACTACCTTGAAATGTACCTTATTTCCCACTTTATCTTATTCCCCCAATGTTTCAGTATTGAATGAGATACGCCAGAGTTTATTCCCACCCCATCCTAAGTTATCCATTCTTAAACCTCCAAAGTTAGGCAGCGCATCCGGGGGCGTGCCAACGTTTGTCATTCTGGACTGATGTTGACATGTACCACGGATGTCTATGGGCGACAGTAATCACCACCGGATGGGCTATCTGCACGTCTGCAAACTTCGATTTATAAAAAAATAAATAACTCAATCCTTCATAACATGCGATTAAACGAATGTTATTTTTAACTGCTTTTCTACATAGGTACACGTTCCACGCAGTATTCACCTAACATGTTGTTTTTGATCTACATCCATATTCGTTTTCACTTGATCTTTCTTAAAATAAAGTCCTCGCGATAAGTAACTGCTTAGTATTAACCAGCTTGTATTATATGACTATTGAAAACGAAACAAACTCATACCTACCTATATAATGATTATGTCCAACTCATCTTAGTCCTCAAATAAAGATATTCTTGTCTCGGAAAGAAGAGTATTATGTGGTAAATATTCTAAAAGTAACATTTGTATAAATTAGTAGTAATATATATTCTCGACTGTCCTTCGCAATGACCTCTCGTTCAAATCCTCGGCTCGTACCACTAAAGTTCTATTTAGGCACGGATTTTTAAAATTATCACTAGCTCTCATGTTCCAGAATAAAAAAAACGCGCTGGGCGCGCGTGGTGGATTTCGGTGGTAGACCGAAATGCCCTAGGGTTTCATTACGTTGATTCCTGTGCCCCGCAGTGGAACGTTAGAAAAAGGTTAAAAAATATTCTAGAAGTCCTAGAAAATTTCGGTTGTATTTTTAATGGGAAACGTGCAGACTAGCAGACGACTCATATTACGGCGAATGATTATCGCTACCTGCAACACTAGAGAACATGTGACTGAGCTTCCTTGCAGAATTATATTCACAGTTCTTTTGAATCGAACCGTTTATGAATCGTTAATAGTCTTTATAATTATTAATAACGCCTTTACAATTATGTTTTGAGTGGTTAAGTTCTTCAAAAGCACTCAAAGAAAAGCTTTTATCATTTCTGTTTGTATGTCTGTTAGATGAAACGCTGTTTCATCTAACAGACCGAGCCGAGTTGGATTAATTTTGATTAATGGATTTAAATTGGGTTTCAGAAATTTAATTTACAGTCTCGGAAAAATAATGACAAAATTGTCTACATGCATAAAATCATGAGAAAATAGAATAAATTACCGTATTTTTCTTTTGTATTTTTTCCCGATTCTATGAATGTAGCGAAACTTACACCTATATATAAATCAGGTGATAGAACATTACCTGGAAACTATCGCCCCGTATCCGTGCTCATACTTCAGAAAATTTTACACAATCGTTTATATACGAATTCAAACTCTATGAACTTTCTTACTGATCAACAGTACGGTTTCCGACCAGTCTAATACATTTTCCGCGACTGTTGGTCTTACTACTGAAATTAAGCTTAATATAGATAATAAAATACTTACCCTTGGTGTGTTTATATTTTTAAGGCTTTCATAGTTAGTCATACTTCAGAAAACTGGAGAGCAAAGGTATCACTAGAACTGCGCTCAAAATATTCAAATCACTTAACTAATTGGATCCAAAAAGTAAATGTAGGTGGAGTAGAGAGTGGTCCCATAAAATCGATTAGTAATTTTTGATTTATCTAAACAACATCCACAACGTGACCCTCCATGGTAAAATAACTTTATATGCAGATGATACATGCCTTTTCTATTTTGGTTGATCCATACATCAAGTGATTAAAGAAGCACAAGGAGACTTGAACAGATTATCTGAATGGTTCCAATATAATCTCCTTACAATCAATACCCGATACCGTCTAAAACGTGTTATAAAATATTTTCTTCTCGGATTAAAAAGATACCAAACCATGACCACTTAAACCAATAAAGTTCTTGAACCCATAATAGGTAACGAATTTATATTTACTCATCAAAATCAGGTATCCCGTGAAAAAAGCATAAACAATAGATTGTGATAAATAAATAATCACTAAAGGTTTGTGTAAAGATGAAAATCAAAAGTATAATGTATTATTTAACATTATCAGAACGCGTGTGGTGGGTTACCAAGAGAACCACAACAGCACTTTGAGCTCGTTTTCAATTTGCTAGAAAAATATAATGTGCGGCTTTGAATTTGCTCATTTGAAGAACATTTTTTTAGAGTTAAGTAATACCTAGAATAGATACATCAAACGCGTTCAATAAATTTGAAACACTTAATTTTAACGAGTTTTGTATCTGAGATTTATATTTTATAGTTTTAGTGAAATCGTGCTGAAATAACTATTGTACCCATTTAACAAAAGTTTGTGGGATCAATTTAAAGTTGCGCCTTTCTAATCTATTTGACTTTCGCTCTAGATCAAACGCTAGAATATAGATACCTACTGTGTACATAATACACATTTTTTACGGAAAAATATCATAAAATGTAAGACAGCTCGTATACCCTACGAAATTCATCGAAATTTTCACGTTGTATGATTAAAAAAAAAAACAAGTTACCCGTGGCATATACACGATGATAGCGCTCTCCTACAGTAAATTATTGAATTTTAAATAATTAATGTTGAGAAAGCACAAAGATTTAAAAAATTTCGTTATTTTCCAAATTTTAAAAACACGGATGCTATCGAAAACTGCCCGTATGCTCCCCGGACGCCCTCCAAACTAGAACAAATCTGGGTAAATCCCGACGGGTGACTTGCCTAACAAAAAAGATCATAATCTCATATACCAAAGTCATATTATGTTCAAGCCTTACGGCCACTGGACTCGTACAGATTTAATGTTGTATGACGTTACATTTGTTACGTTACGTGACGCTTCCATTACAGCACCAATTCCATTACAGTGGCTGTCAATCCGTCAACATGAACACGTACAAGACCGTGTTACGCTAAATAAAGCAGCCTTGTCGTATATTCCGGCAAAATACCACAAAACAACCAACTCCATAATCTGTAAGCAATTAGGAAGATAAATTACGTATATTGTATTAAAGGTAAACACGAATCTATCCCCAAAGCGCCTTTACTGACGCTAATTCTATTGACACTATACTCTGCTCAAATAAGATAACTGATTTTCCTATATCTCATACCAACCAGTTATGAAAATGAGTTTGTAAGACATTTCGTTGTATTCACTGACTAAACCAAGATTTTCAAGACATCTTTCTTTTAACGAGTTATCTTTCATCGAGTTATCCACTGCTTGGCCGTGTGATGTCTGGAATTAAAATCTAAAACACGAAAAGTCCGAGTAATCGTTTCATTTCATTCAATCATAAAGTGTCAAAAAGGATTCTAAAAATATCAAAATTAAACTTTGGCGTTTAGTACACGTTTTATATTCTAAATCGGCTCTGAACGCGTATAATAAAGTATTGTTTACGTTTTATTCCTACTCGACGTTTCGCCAGTGGTCACGAGTTGACTGAAGAGGAGGGTAGTCCGAGGTGGGAGCTGCGAGCAGTTTTATCACATTTGATCTTCACATTCGAAAACTACACTGACAGTGTCCGCGGACTTATTCGACGATAAATCGCAAGGTTTAAGTTTGTTAATCAATGGATTCCACGTCGACGACGGTTTATATCCATCTTTCCAATTGAAATTTTCATATTCCTTAATTTCAATCGCTTCACGTACAATCCTGGGATAATAGTGACGTTCAGTGGAGAGGATTTTGGGAGTGCAGAGTTCTATCCAGTGATTAATTCCAGCGTGTTGACAAGGTGTTCGGGCTTGTCAACACGGGCAGTTCTATCCAGTGATTAATTCCAGCACTGACAATGTGTTCGGGCTTGTCAACACGGTGATTTACTAATTTGGCGGTTTCTTACAGCTGCGATGTGTTCCTTGACCCTTTCCGCGACTGTACACTTAGTTTGGCCTGTATAGGAACTACCACAGCTGCAGTCTATCTTATAGACACCTGGCGTCTGGTAAGGTATAACAGGTATTGGGGCAGGCGTAGATTTTCCACCAGTTTGAAGGACAGAGTATATACAGTCTTAATGGAGTATCTTCTGAATACTGTTCCAACTTTGTCCATCACTCCTTTCACGTATGGCATAAATACTGGCTTCTGTTAACTTCGGGATATTTCTCCCTCCGATTGTGCCTTGGTTGCCTTCCACTCGCTTTGTACCCATTCCGTTTGAGTACCTCCTGAACAGGTCGTACACTCTGTTGTTTAATGTAGCAACGACGAATTGCAGATGTCGAGGGTGATATCTGTCAGTGTGTGTTAAGTTTCCATAAAGTGTGGGATAAGGAATCGACTTCTCTAACCATTATTTTGACATTTAAGAAAGCCAAAGTT
This sequence comes from Sesia bembeciformis, assembly GCA_943735995.1. Taxonomy (NCBI): domain Eukaryota; kingdom Metazoa; phylum Arthropoda; class Insecta; order Lepidoptera; family Sesiidae; genus Sesia; species Sesia bembeciformis. The sequence goes on from OX031028.1 coordinate 11,407,982, forward strand.
CTGTGTTTTCATTTCATAATAAAATTACTTCATGTTAAGAGAACTGCCCGCAGCACCCATCCCGGACTACCCGTCTCTTCAGTCAGCTCGTGACCACGGCTGATGTAACCCGTGCCTAACGTCGAGTAGGAATAAAAGGTAAACAAATACCTTTATTATACGCGTTCAGACTTGATTTAGAATATAAAACGCTAGATTTTATATATTTTTTTTCTTTTCTATAACTGGATGGGCAAATTTTTTCAGTGGCGGGTCGAATTGAAAAATGATAATTTAGGGCGGGCCAATATAAATAATATTTTTTTAATATTTTAAAATTTTTCAAATTAGTCTTTAAAATTACCTTTTTGTTAATTGGCGGGCCTGATAAAAAAAAGCCGGCGGGTCGTAGTTTGCCCATCAATGGTTTAGATGATATGTATTTGTCCACAAACAAACAATTTACCTTTGAAGTCCATAGAAATGTTGCACATTCCATTTGAAAAGGAGTCGTCCGGCGAGCTCGCGATTGCGCGTCGTTTCATTGGGGTGTTTGTGCAGGTACATCATCGCCTTGTCGATGTCCGACTGCTTCAGCAGCGACTCGTCGATCGCTGAGAACTGAAATACACATAGTGACGAGTAAGTCGACTAATGACACGACTACAAGGCGTTAAGAAGGTATAATAGATGCATGCAGCACTATAACTTGCTGTGCAGCCGCACTTGTGGTGCGTGTGTGTACGTGTGCGTGTCTATCTGTGTGTATACTTACGTTCATGAGCGACTCGAGTAGACGAAAAGTTTTTCAGATGACATAGGATTTGCATTCCCTACATATATCCCTCATACACAAGACGATGTGCATGAGGAGGCCAGTGCCCAGCAGTGGCTGTTAAAGGGGCTGGTTATGATATGGATGTAAGTCTCTTCATATTGGCGCCGTCTCTTCTTTTCTCATGGTCTTATCCACCACTGTTTTGTGGCCATGCTGACGATCTTCTCCGTTCGTCTGGCAAATTATCTTCCAAAATTTTGATGTCTTGTTCTGGATCTCAACCTAGTCACTCTCACCGTTCATTACTCAGACGGTAACTGGTTCAGGTCTCTGGCCTAACTCCACTTCAAAGCAGCTTCATTCGTTTCTCCACGTTTTGGTTTTCTTTCGGATATTAATTAACATTGGCAATCATATTTTGAAGGAGAAACCAAGCTTCGCTCTGTTTATTACTTTTTGCGTGATTACATCATCATTTTACATCTTCTCCACTATTACATTCAACGCTGCTCAATAAGGTAACCCCTTTTCATATATGTATCTAATAAGTACGAACCACAATAATGATAAAAATATGTGAGAATTCGTTATATTCACAGACAAACCACAAGACTTTCAAGACCACAGAGTAATTTCAAGACATCTTTCTCGCTATTAATATTTCGTTGCCTAATTCCCAAATATGCGTCACGGTTCAATGTAACTTATTTCAATAGATATCATTTCAATAGTGGCGAAATATATTGAAAATATACGCTAATTCTACATGACGGGTCCCATATTACAAATAAGTATTTACAACATAAGTATTTTACATAATAAGGACATAAGTATTATACAAATTATAGCATAATTAAATAATTAGATATAACTGAATAATGAACACCATACACACATAGCGTATTGAATAATAATCAAATCAAATTAAAATATTAATATGTAGATTTTAGGTACAAAGATGTCTTGATAATTATTATTACAAAAAATAATAAGTTATCTACATCCCGCTCTTTGGGCATATAGGTATAATAACTAAATAATAGCAAAAACCTGTTTAATTCTTTATGGCTTGCTCCACAAATTAGCATGCAACAAATATGATTAGCAGTTATCATAGATTAGCTATGTAGCTGCTTATTTTATCTGCTGCAATCCTATGGTACATGCAGGGTAGACAGCAGATGACTGACAATTTCTACCTAAAACAATAGAATACGACATATGTATATTTCCTTAAGTTAGTGAAGAGCGGGGAAAATGTTAGTATAAGTATAAAACAATAGAAACCTTTGCCTTTGCGGTACATGCAGTTGATACAGTTTATCGCATACTGGCTGTCGTTTGCCGTGTTTGGAAGTCAGTAAAGAGCAGAGGCGGATCTATATATGGGCGTTTTTGGGGTTGCAGCTCAGGGCCCCGTGTATATAAAGGGTCCCCAGCCCAATTGAAGACAATGGACAATATATACATAATGGACCTATAACCATCATTATAGAAAACAGTTTTTCGACAAAATGGCAATTAGTTTGATTAATTAGGTAGGCTCCCAAGTAGTGTTAGCCCAGGGTCCCCCAAATTCACGGTCCGCCCCTGGTAAAGAGAATATGGTATGTTACCTACTTCTACTGTAATAATCAATTTAGGACACGAAAGTTAAGTTTAGCTGCACCTTATTAAGATTATTAAACCCCACAACGATAAACATCTATTCACCGGTGTGGAGAAGATTCAACACAGATTTCTTCGGTCATATATTCGTAATTTTTAATTTATTTATTTTACTTTGCGTTTCGGTTGCGTTGCACCAACCAGCTCGTAACCATGGTTGGCACAACCCAACCGACACGTCGAGTAAAATAAATAAGGTAATAAGTGTGAAGTGCTAACACCCGTTTTCACACTGATAAATATGTGTGGAAAACGCGAAATAATCTCAAATATTACATACAAGGGCGTCGCCAAGGGGGGGCAGGGGAGGGCAGTTGCCCCCCTCTAGAGATTCGAAAAAAATTATATTTGTACCTACAATTCATATTTCTGACATCATCTCTCTCATCTTGCGCCCCCCTGGCCCCTTGGCTGGCGATGGCTGGCGACGTCCTTGATTACATACACCTGACGGAAAGCGTCCCCGCTTGCGCTTTCTGGTACGTGGCCTCCATTCGAGGACTTGTCTACTCCATCGGTTGGCGGGTAAACGTGACCTGCTCATTGCCACTTAGTATGCTGATTCTATGAGCCATGTCGGTGATTTTAATTCTTTGGTCAGGTGGACCGACAACTAGAAGTTCGTAGGTTGTGGCTGGATGAAAGAAGCCGAATGTCGTGTCTAAGGGCTGACAGTATTGTGTGGTATGATTCATCTAAACATTCATACATAAGTAGTCCAGCTCTCCTGGGAGCATAACAATTATTTTCTTTTTTAAAAATGCCTCTACTTCAAGAGCACATATTATTGTTAGGACCAAATTATAGTTATCCAACGCGCTGTTCTGTAAACCATCACTTAAATCTGAATAAAGATGAATCAATGTCAATATACGCTAATGCCATATGTCGTTTATACACATCAATCCATCAGCTGTTAGTATTGTCAACTGAACGATATAAACGATGCATGTATATGTATTGTAGGTAGATGAATGGTCCCTTCTCAACAGTGTTTACCCGCTTATAATGACTTCGAAACTTCTTGTGTGAGCACATTAAATACCTACATATGAAAAACAATCCAGATGTTTTCGATTGACTTTTGCTTTCCTTTGTATTTCCGATTATTTCTGGTCTCCTTTTGTAATATTTTCAGAATATTTTTACCGGTTCATCATCAAAAAGTGGACTTGATCATCAAAAAAAAATAATTGTCTAAAGTATGATTCAAATAACACACGATAAACAAACCAAAGCTACAAAAGCTACACATTCCCCCCCCCCCCCCCCTCACCTTGGGTGGGCCCAACGTCAATCGTTGTACATGGCTATGTCAATCGCTATCCATTGGCGATCCATTTGCCAGACGTAGATTTGCTGGCAAGCCATTTGCCTCTACACTGGGATTTTTATGAAGAAAAATAGAAGAAGAAATTTCTCTAAGGATAATAAATTGCTCAGGTGGTTTTTCCTTTGTATTACGTTATCCTAATTTAACCGTCCCGAATATTATTGTTACACCCTAACATAACATTATGTTTACATTTGTATATGAAACAAAAATATAAATATTTGTTATGGTTTTAAAGGGAAAGTGTCAGTATCCAAATCATCGGTGGTGAAAAATGTTTTTATAAAATCCAAACTGACAAGTGAACCCAAAGTTAAATATAACACATGGATTCGGCTTTCGGATAAAGGTATATATAGTTCCGAACACCCCCGCTGTATTTTATCCCCATTATGTCAAGTGATATTAATTTAATCATCAATAAAATCTCAGATACCACTTATTGTGCAAGTATAAACCGTGATTTTTGATCTCCGCGATTTCTGTGGCAATTACAAATAATTGTTCCTTGGTAGAAACATTTTTCAAAATATAGGTATTCATTTTTTGAATACAATTTTACGTATTAAATAAAATGACTACTAAGTATAGTATATTTTTATAATGTTTCTTTTTATATTGGAATAATATACATTGTAGTAGATAGATAAAACTATTATACACAAAAACAAACTACCATCGTAAATACATGAAACGTACAAAATACTGTCTTATCGGTAAAAGCGATTCCTGCCAGACAACCTTTGGGTAGGGAAGAAATAAATATTTTAATGACAGGCAGATGTTGTACAGTACCTATACATGAATACATTGTAATGACAGGCAGATGTTGTACAGTACCTATACATGAATACATTGTAATGACAGGCAGATGTTGTACAGTACCTATACATGAATACATTGTAATGACAGGCAGATGTTGTACAGTACCTATACATGAATACATTGTAATGACAGGCAGATGTTGTACAGTACCTATACATGGATACATTGTAATGACAGGCAGATGTTGTACAGTACCTATACATGAATACATTGTAATGACAGGCAGATGTTGTACAGTACCTATACATGAATACATTGTAATGACAGGCAGATGTTGTACAGTACCTATACATGAATACATTGTAATGACAGGCAGATGTTGTACAGTACCTATACATGAATACATTGTAATGACAGGCAGATGTTGTACAGTACCTATACATGAATACATTGTAATGACAGGCAGATGTTGTACAGTACCTATACATGAATACATTGTAATGACAGGCAGATGTTGTACAGTACCTATACATGAATACATTGTAATGACAGGCAGATGTTGTACAGTACCTATACATGAATACATTGTAATGACAGGCAGATGTTGTACAGTACCTATACATGGATACATTGTAATGACAGGCAGATGTTGTACAGTACCTATACATGAATACATTGTAATGACAGGCAGATGTTGTACAGTACCTATACATGAATACATTGTAATGACAGGCAGATGTTGTACAGTACCTATACATGAATACATTGTAATGACAGGCAGATGTTGTACAGTACCTATACATGAATACATTGTAATGACAGGCAGATGTTGTACAGTACCTATACATGGATACATTGTAATCACTTTATTTTTCTTTTGCAGATTGAAACGTAAGCAATAAAACTCACCATGGTGGACCGAGCTTTAAATTCCCTGCTTCAAAAATACAACGCAAACAGTAAGTACTGCAATAGCTGCTGACAATTTTACAACTTTGTATTAAAATTATGGTTTCAATCGCTATAGTCTTGGTTGCTTATTTCTCTTGTAAAGTCTAAATGTAAAGTGTTTAATATTAGCCTTCAAATTTAGCAATACCCTTTTCGCCAAATAGTAAAAGGAAATAGTACTAAAAGTAAAAATTTTCTCAACAATTGAATATTGGTAATCACACATCGTATCGTGAGGTGCTCTCCGGCTAACTAGACTGCCGACTTAATGAAATATTCAGCAGTGGAAAGACACGAACTGATGGTATGATATGTATGGTATACAATCACATAAGACCAGAATTGTGACGATAGAATCCTTATTGCTAACAAAGGGACTTATTTTCTCGTCGCCGACGGATCTAGTCCTGTAGTCGAACGTGCACTTTAATCCTGTTACTGACCTCTTACTGAAACTCGAACTCACAAGCTCCAATATACCTCACCCTCACCTACTTAACGAATCGATTTCAAGAACAGCAATGGCCTGGACTTAGGGCTAACTTGAAATACATCGCAGGAAGCTGCTTTTTTATATCCCTACTCGTATAGAAAGCATAAGAGCAGACAGTTCATTTGACGATAAGTGCCTGTGAACATCCATAATACATGTCAATTTCAGTCATGAATGGCGAATGTTAGCACATCGCGGGATGCGGGACCATTAGAGACTTGTGAATGGGTTTGAAAAAATAACTGGGAAGAATGGGAATGGGTTTATAACAAGACGAAGGGGGGTGAAATGGATCTGGTGACTTTTTAAGTCACATTTTTAAGTGAATAATGTGACTTTAAAGTATCTGTATTTGTTCATCAGCAGGTGGCATAGTGTCACGGTGAGAGGGCATGGAGGGCGCGGACGGACGCGATGACCTATTGCAGTGGGAAGAGTTATATTTGCGCTTGTCGGCGCAAAACCTCACGTGGAACTCGACAGAGTGGGCCTCCATCTGGAATGTCACCGCTGGACCGAACGCGACTTGGCCGGCAGCGTCCGCGCCCTTTGATTCAAACGCAGCATTACTACATGCTGCCTTCAAGGCTGTAGCACTTGGCCTGCTGATACTCGCCACTGTAGTCGGTAAATATGACTAGTGTTTTAAGAAAACTAACAGCCTATATCTTTTGTATTCATTTCTTCATAATTACTTTGGAAAAAGATTTCCTTAAGGTGCCATATTTATGACAAAAACATATCTAAGCATGGCCGTAGAAAATACCAGAATTACAATATATTAAATTTTATTTTTCAGGCATATTTAACCAATTCTGAAACTACAAAGACGACACAGATAAAAACGTAAATAAATAAAAAGTTTAAAAAAACCTTCTCTTTCATAGGTAACGTATTCGTGATAGCGGCGATACTGCTAGAGCGTCACCTTCGTAGTGCAGCCAACCAGCTGATCCTGTCACTGGCGGTGGCAGATCTCCTGGTAGCGTGCCTGGTGATGCCGCTGGGCGCCGTGTACGAGGTGGCGCAGCGCTGGACGCTAGGCCCCGAGCTCTGCGACATGTGGACCTCAGGCGACGTTCTGTGCTGCACCGCTTCTATACTGCACCTCGTTGCTATAGCGCTTGATAGGTAATTACAACTAACTATAATAACATTGATCAATTACATGAACTTGTTATATTATTATCATTCTCATAATCATAGAAAATGTTCGGACATGTTGGTATTATTTAGCAATGTGTTATGCAATAGGTACTCCGAAATAATAATGAAACGAAAGATGGCATGTACCGCGGATGTCCATGGGCCACTTATCCACAGTATCCACTATACAGTATACAGTATCCACTTACCATCAGGTGGACTGGATGCTCGTCTGCCCCCTTTTTTCTATATAAAATAATGACAAGCGCATCATAAAAACCATTATTTTTTAAAGGAATCACACGAAAAAACAGTATTTCCCAGTAACCTCCTACCAATACTATTGCCATTTTTTATATTTAAATATAAAAGTTTTTAGGATTTTGTAGTGTAGGTATAAATAACTTTCACAAAAGCTTTTTATAAAAGGTTAAAGAAAGGACCGTCTGGCTAAGCTATATTTGAATCGAGCAGTGAACATTATTTTGTATTTTTATTGTTTCATTTTAAGAACCAACAACTTTTATTGATTTAAAGGTACTGGGCTGTGACAAACATCGACTACATTCACGCAAGGACAGCTCGGAGAGTGGGCCTCATGATCGCATGCGTTTGGGTCGTAAGTTTCCTGGTGTGCATCGCGCCCTTATTGGGGTGGAAAGATCCAGACTGGAATCGTCGGGTGTCAGAGGACCTGCGCTGCGTTGTCAGTCAAGACGTTGGATACCAAATATTTGCGACGGCATCATCATTTTATGTACCAGTACTAGTAATACTAATACTGTACTGGCGAATATATCAAACCGCCCGGAAGAGGATACGGCGGCGGCGAGGTGCTACAGCGCGTGGAGGTGTGGGGCCCCCGCCGCTGCCCGCGGGTGGGGCACTCGTCGCAGCGGGTGGCAGCGGCGGCATTGCTGCCGCAGTAGTCGCAGTCATCGGCCGTCCCCTGCCGACCATCTCAGAGACAACCACTACAGGTTTCACAAATGTGTCGTCAAACAATACAAGCCCTGAAAAACAATCGTGCGTGAACGGCCTCGAAACGGACCCTCCGACGACGGGGTACGGAGCTGTCGCCGCCGCGTACTACCCGACGCTGGTACGTCGGAAACCAAAGGAGGCCGCGGACTCTAAACGGGAGAGGAAGGCGGCAAAGACATTGGCAATAATTACCGGTGCGTTTGTGGCGTGCTGGCTCCCTTTCTTCGTACTAGCTATCCTGGTGCCGACATGTGACTGTGAAGTGAGCCCAATCCTAACCTCGTTTTCGCTGTGGCTAGGCTACTTCAACTCGACCTTAAATCCCGTGATCTACACCGTGTTCAGCCCGGAGTTTCGGCATGCGTTCCAGCGGCTGCTCTGCGGGCGTCGCTCGCGCCGCCGCCGCCTCCCCCCGTAGCCTCTCGCCCCTACCCCCGACTGACCTCCTCTAGTTCAATACACATTATGTTACCTTGTTACATTTTCAGAGATATATTTATACCCCATTATTTTTTGTACATGATAATTGTGAATATAAACCTGTCTAGAAATTAAATCACAATTTCTCTTTGCGTGGTAGTTTTATTTAAAATTGGCTACATTAAATAAGTATTTAAATAAACATGAAACCGAGGATTGCAATTTAAATTAGATTTATAGCTACTAAATAAATCTAAAATAATCGTAAAACCGTAGCCTTTAAATGTTCTGTAGGGTTTGCATCCTACATTTAAGAGACGTTGCATGTATACTTGTATACCGATAAAGGTATGCATATGAACAACCTATCTATATAGGACGACGTGACTGGGACGAAGTACGGGAGTGTACTTTGACTCAAAATTAATTTTCGACGAACACTTTAATCATGTGGTTGTTAAAGCCCACTCTATGCTTGGATTTGTATTACGAGCCACCAAAAACTTTAATAAATCTAGCACATACGTAGGTATGTTCATAAAATTCATAGAGTGGCAGCACTCTATCAGTCTTTAGTAAGGTTGAATCATTGAATATGCCTTAGTTATATGGAATCCATTTTATGAAACCTACAATCATAGGCTGGAGGCAGTAGATACAAAAAAAACCATTCGAATGAGTTCGACGAAGTTATCATACACGGACCTCAAAAAAAGGTATCATTCAATGTCTCTTCATGAACGCCGCAATACGTTGTATGTACTCACACTGCAAAAAATATGCATTTCGCAATTAGATTGTCCCACACTACTGTCTGAAGTCAGTTTTCGTGTGCCAAGCATTACCACTAGGTGGTAGTCATTTGTTTCACCTTGAAGTTACCAGAACTACAGCCGGTCGGAGAGCTCCAGTTCATTGGATATGCGAGACCTTCAATAAATTATTCACAAACATTGTTTTATTTCTACCGCATGATTAGATTTAAATCACAAATCACATCTCGAATGAGTAAATTCCGTCGTTTAGTATGATGGGATTATTAGTTATTTACTGCATTAGTGTTGTCGGCTTATTATGTGGTACTTAATATTTAATGCCGGCTGTACACACTCGGCGAGGCACCTCGAGACAGGCCGAGAGCGAGTGTGTACTTGGTAGGTGCTCTCGTCTCGTCTCCCCTCTCTCATCTCGAGTATTAACCTCTCGGTCGAGTGTCGGTTTTTTGCGCCCGAGTCAAAGGGTCTGATACAGTTCAACTGATACAACGAGTGTGTAGATGGTGTGCTCTCGCCCAAGACTCTAGGCGAGAGGCTCTCGCCGAGTGTGTACAACCGGCATAAGAGACTGCTTAAATATCGTAGATTTTTACACCTGCATCACTGTTGACGCAGATTTCAGTTCGAATTACATTCGGAGTTTAAAAAAATGCGTGAGGATCTTCGTTCCTGGCGGGGGTCCGCTGACCGCACACTTTTTTTTTTACAATCAATTACCATGTTATACCGTCACTCTGTCTCTCCGCTGCTGAAGAGGCTTTTAAATCATTTTTTTTTAATTTCACCGTTTACTACATAGTTCCACAGAGTGTTGGCCTTCTTGCCTGCAGTAGCAGGTCAATGTCATGACACTAAGGTGCTGTTATTAAAACAACGCGCTCATCAAAACGAGCCCAAACACGACGTGTCTACTGTATGCCGTTGAGGAATTCCACAGTGTGCTGGCCTTCCTACCTGCAGCATCAGGTTAAGGTCATCAGATTATTGTGTTGTTATCGGTTTTATATACATGTGTAAAATTTCAAGGTAGTAATTTCACTAAGAAACATGTGAAGTTAACTAAAAGCTTGTAATAAAAAGTTACACGTAGTTATAAACTTCAAACATTTCTCCTATAAAGTATGAATTTTGCACTTGTACTTAGGACCTGACGATAGAATAATAAAAAATACACTAATAAACATATATAACTTGCATTATAAATAATAAAAAAGCTCGAAAATTAGTAAATAATTTATTTAACATCGTACATTGTATCTAACAGTTGTTAAATATAAGTAAATGACACATAATCTCGTCCTAACTTTGAGAAAAGTCCTAAATCAATTCGCCCTGATTCAGTAGCGCTCCTCCCGAAGGAAGAAAGTTTGATAAATCAACAGCGTCAATACGAGTAAGAGGCAAATTGAATCACAGCGCCTTTTAATAAAATAGGTAGTTGGTTATGCAGTAACTTCGTTGATTATTACTCCATCAAAGTCGCAATAAAATTTTGTACATGCCTCAGCTATCATTAAAAAATGTCGATTGATGTGTTTTTTGACAAAGGACTTTTTTATAGCAAGAAGATCGCAGACGAACGAAGGACGAACCTGGTGGTAAATGGATATTGTCATGGACATGGGCCTCCTCATGCACATTATCTTGTGCACGAGGGATGTAAAGCCTTAAAACTTAAAGCCACGCGTTGTAGTTACATTTTAGTTGGCGAGTCCACTCTTTTAGAGGTGATGTAGTTCCTTGGGGCTTGTGGTAGCCGCTTTGTCACCGTTTACGACACCCACGGGAAGAGATGGGGTGGTGATAGTCTATAGCCAGCCGACACCACACAGCCCAGTCGACACCACACGGCCCACAACAATATGAACAAAAAATCCACAGCAAAACAGTATATGAACTTATTATGCATATACATAAAGCTTATTGCCAAAAACGGATGCCAAAAACTATGAATGCAACAGAAAAATGCTGTTAAGAAGAAAAAAGGTAACATAGGGAAAATTTTTAACGAAAATGAATTATTATGGATGCACACATCCTTTGAATAATTATTAGTGATTTTGGAAGAAAGATCGTGAACATTGAGAAAATATCGTGAACTCATTGTACTCTACTTTATATACCCGTTATATACTTTACTGGATTGAATGGAGTGAAATTGCATCCAATTTCACTCCATTCAATCCAGTAATTCAATCCAGATTACGTGGAGTGAAACAGGATGGAACCGGAAGTAGGGAATAGAATAGGATGAGACTTTTCTTATCCCATTGCACTCCTTATTAGATGAAATGGTATGAGGATTGAACTCTAGGAAATCTCACGCACTGCTGAAACACGCTCGTAAATTTTACAGCAGTATTCTGTGATAGATAACTCGGCCAGTCGGGACCGCCCAACGATTACAGTATCGATCAACTATTGTAGGATGCCTTGGGAACATTGCCTCTGAAATCTATAGAACTAATGTTATTTTTTTATTGTTCTATGTTTCAAGGCATACAAATAAAATGTATACTATACTTATTTATTATAAATAAAATAATATCTAAATATAGGTGATTCTTCGCTTAATTGTTTCAGTTTTGATTATAATGTGGTGACGTATAACTATTCTAATTCATTTATATACATATAATATAATATAGTTCATACAAGGTGTAATCAAATCATTCCCGGAAGCGTGGAACAATGGAATCTGCTTCATGATTCTCAAAACACAGTGTGATTTTTCATATATTTCTTTATTCTGACACATAAAAATAACACAAAATTATATATTTAAAAAAATAATAATTATGTAGTTTTCATGTCATTGAACTCGGAATCATATACGGGTTTCAGGCTTCTGGAAAGGTTCGATTACACCGATCACAAAAGTTCGGTAACAAAAGGGAGACTTAAATCTTTAATACATATATTAAAACGTACATTGTAAGTGTAGTGTGTCGCAGCCTTTTCGAATATGAAGATCAAATGTGGGTAGCTCAAAACTGCTCGCGCTCCTATTCAGTCAACTCGTGACCACGGCTGGTGTCACCCGTGCCGAAACGTCGAGTAGGAATAAAGGTAAACAAATACCTCTGTTATACGTATTCAGACCTAGAATATAAAACGTTATCTATTCATCTGTTTTAAGGTAACTGCTAAATTGCTACTGCAACCGCTTCAATATATCTGATTTGACCTACGCTCAATTGATCCGAAAATACCTTAAGTTATTAAATCTGTTTCTGTACAATACAGTGAGCAATAATACATAAATATCGCCCTCCCTCAAACCGCCCCCTCTATAAAAGAAGAAAATGCAGGAAAATAATCATAAATTCATGAAATAGCTACTAAAAAATAAAATTCGACCAATAAAACCTTCGTTGCGTTCGAAGAGCTTTTTAAACTTTTACGTTTCAAAAGAGGACGTTTCTTTTGTGTGATTAGATTTCTCTCTTGACATTCTGTATAGACGTGCGATATTGATCGTAAACCAGTAAGCGATGAAACATTCATAATATCTTTAATGTGCCATTACATTTCTTTATGCCACGTCTGTGCACAATAATGTTTTTATTATTACTTTGATATCTCAAGTTTCGCGTCTTATGTTTCGGCGCGCATATTCTTGCTTTTATATTTCTAAATAAACACTAGCTTTTTATTAGTTAAGCTCTTGTACTGTAAGTAAATATCGTTGTTACGAGTCTATCGTTTTTATGGTTGCTCTCTCAAGGTCTCGCCTGTAGCTGAAAGGAGATATAGGGCTAATAAAAGGTTCTTGGATGGAAACAAATGACAGTAGACAGTCACAGAACCATCTCTGTCATCATCAATCATAGCGATAGTCTCCGGGTGATGTATGAGCGAATACCCTTGAATTAAATAGCTGTTGTATAAGTAATGCTTATTTATTTGAGTCGCTGTTAATAGTATTACAATATTTATGATGAAACTACGAATAATAATGAATATGAGATTTAATATAATAAATATTTGCATTTTTTTGTATAGAAAGAAGTCTTCCTGGCGATAAGTCGACAGTGTTGATCAAGTACATCTGCGATGTATGCCAACATCAGTCAAGAATGACAAACGTTGGCGCGCCCCCGGACACGCTGCCTACCTTTGGAAATTTAGAAGTTAATTTGGTGGGAAGAATGTAGAATAGGTAGTAGTATCGTTAAATAGATCCTTCCCAAATTTCTCCTATCGTTATATGATAAGTTTTCTGTCTTCATTCATATTTTGTAGGAGGGATGAAATGGGGTGTGAACATTATACAGAGTAAAATAAAAACTGCCTGCACCCTCTTAACACTAGATTTCTATCATTAAAACTAACAACTTTGTTCTACGACTTTTTCACTCCGAAACACGTTATTTCACGGTGGTCTTCTGTGAGCGAAACGAAACTCACCTATTGGAGCACACTAAACAATTGAAAGAATGCCGCATGCACCCTCCTCTCCAATTTTTTTCTGACATTTTTGTTTCTAACTGTGTTTCTATTCGTGACGGGTAGACGGATCCTCGAATAGAGACCATGTACCGGAAAGCGCAGTGTGGGATGCCTTCCGGCCATGTGGACTGACGATTTAAAGAAGTTGAGGTGATGGTGTACAGGAGGTGATGAGCAAGCTGTCAGGTAGTAAGGCCGGTAAGAGCACTCAAGGACCTTGCTTTTCGGATGCGGCAGAGCAGGCATTGATTAGCCTCACAGTGTTCCTAAGACGGATCATCCAGTATTGTTGTCTTAATTCATTTATCACCAATTCTATTCTGTGGATATATTGGCCTAATAAGCGAACGACAGGGTGCCATCAACAATTACCGGAGTTTTGACATCTTGATTGACATGCTCTGCGTCTCTAATCCTTCTAGCCAGTCGCAACAAATGGTTTTCGTCGAGTGTGGGCGTCAATTTTGCCAGAAACTGTTCTTCACAACGGGTTGGGATTTTAAAATCCATCGAATCTCATCTGCAAAACTTCTTATTTGTCCGCGCTGCAAAATGTGTCTTTCTGCAACTTTCATACGAATAGCGTTTAGTGGGGTTAGGGTAGTAAAGGTTGAAATTCTAGATCTACGTTGCTGGCTATCTAAATTATTGCCAGGTTTGGAATTTCGAATAAGTTCTAAAAAATGCTGAAACCTTGATACGACTTAGTAAAGTCGCGTCGTTGCACGAACTAACCGTAAACAATTGGTAAAATGAGTGAAGTCCACAGTTACAGGTGAGGGTAACCAGCTCGGTAAGTTTTATCTTTAAATAATCTTGAGCTATGCAAGTCCCTTTTGTTGAATAAGTTCCTTTGTCCAGTTTTCTAGGGAATCAAGAAGGAAAGAAGGCCCAGAAATCCACCAGGATTATAGGATTATATCCAGGATTTATATGCCACATATAAATCCGTTGGTATCCATAGTCAGTCTTAGACGCTAGATCACCTCTCATTAGATCAAAAGCTCTTTGTTTTAAAAATACATGTCAATTTCTCATTTTATTCCATTATATTCGACCTATTGTTGATAAATTTATAAGGAATGATCCTATTCCAATGAAAAGGGAGAGTGGAGCGAATGGAAGCGGGAACATTATTGAGTTATATGTGAAATGTCAGAATGTAATGGAGGACCGAAGATGCTATAATGTATCAACGAAAATAGATGCGATAACCTTCTGACGTGAAGCTGGACTGGTTTGTATATTATTGCCAATAAGCAAACAATGTAATAAGTAAAGTACGTCAATATTGACTAAGGTAAACAAAATTGTATAGCGCCTTTTTATTTTCATCTCCATGGAATGAATATTTTCATCTTATTTTTTCTAATAATAAATAAAGAGTGATTTGAATAAACATTGATCTTCGGTCTGTTTAATGTTTATATTTGATAAAGAAAACCTTGTTTACATTCATCACAGATAATAAGCTAAACTGTAAAAATAGGCTAAATGCCAAGTTATTCTGCGTCGAAATGCAATCCAAATTAAACGAATTTAATTTAATTTGAATTTATTTTTAGTGTTCATATTATTTGAATTAAATGCAGAACGCATTGCCATCTCGTTCTGTCCTATCATTTCCCAACCCTTTCTCCAAATTCATTCCAAAATCTCCATCGCAACTGGGGGCATGCCAACTTTTGTCATTCAGGTATCGCGGATGTCGATGGACGACAGTATCCATTTACTGCTAGCTAATGGCTCATCTGTCGTCTTCTATAAAAGTATCAGTTATGGATCTATAACTTTGTTATTCATGACGTAACTAGATAATTATCTTAAACTCGAAAGAGGTAATTGCAATTGAAGTAATACTTTAATTCAATTAGAATAATACCTACAGTTGTATAAGAGATATTTTAGTTTTCTGTTATATACATATATATTATACATTTGATATAATATATACATATTTCATATAAGAGCTCCGCTTTGGCTTTGTTTAGGGAAACAATATGATGAAACCTGCCCTATGTTCATGATGAAAATATTGATTACTACTTCTCATCTTTCCAGTAGTAAAATTGAATTACATATCAGATTACTGGACGCCGAGATGACCTCAAAGAGACAAACCAATTCTAATTACTCCTTTCTAAGTAGGTAGATATTTTAAGGTGTTAAATATATATATATATAATATTTATGAAAGGACCCGATTAATTATTGTATTTTTGCGAAAATATGTACCAGAGTTTTATGTGGTGTAATGTATACAAAGGTTATAACAATTCAATACTATATACCAGGTCAAAACATATTACATTTCGACATTATACACATAACCCTTATATAATAGGTTTTATGGTAATGGAATTCTGAATATAAATCTTCTTTGGCTGTTAACAATTTGCCAAATAAAAATCCTAAAAACTAGATATACATAATATTTTATTAATCTTAACATTGTATATAAAGTCTGTGGTCTTAGGTATGATTTCCAATTCAAATCCAAGTTCTACAAATAATTACTTTGAATTTATTTCATACGCAATTGTTTATATAACAACATAATCACAACTATAAATTTAAATAAAATAGGTAGTGAGTTCGACCTAAATAGCGAGCGGGCGGGACTCGCGCCCGGCCACAGCCAGTTTCAACTTGGAAACTGAGCTTCACTACAGTGATATACGAGCACAACCTTGTTTAGTAGACACCCGGCCGTCAGCCTCTTTTGACATTATTTAACACTTTATTATAAATGACTCACGTTCCTTGACGCACTGAACTATAGTCACTTCCAGGTCCGGAACTAGGCGAATCAAAGTATTTACTACAGACACTAGATTTAAGTGGGCATGTTGCTTTCCTGAATCCTTGCTTTCCTTGCTTTCCTTTAATTAGATGTTGCTTTCCTGAAAAACGACCAGATCTGGTGTTACAAATGAAACTTAATCGAATGAACTTGATTTGCAATGATTGGTTTCCAGTATATGAAATCTGCCCGTCTATCAACATCTGTCTGTCTGTCGTGCAAATCTCAAAAACTATAGGCGCGACTTTGTGCAGTTCTCAGTGTTGTATTGGGTGTTTATCCCTGAAGGTTATAGAGCATTCTTTTTTTTTATCAAAAACAGTTCTGCTATTATGAAAATATAGCGGGTTCTATCTATTTTAGCCTGTTTCTTCGCACAAATCTCGAGGATTAGATACTCGGCTGTAATTAGTAAACAGGTCTTAAGTAATTGTCTTGCGGTTTTCACCATTAGTTAGGTCAAGCAGTTTAGATAATATAGCGGATTTTGCAAATGAGAGTAATTGTTCCAAGCGGGTGAAGCTGCGAGTAAATATACCTATACCTTTGGAAAACAAACTGAAGATGGAAATGCACCGTAAGAGAGAAGGTGCTTCCGAAGAAGGTTATGATGCCTAGCACTGAGGCCAATGGCTAGAGTGAGAGAGAAAGAGAAATGAGGAATGGTTTTTTAACCACTCATTCCATTGTCGATTAATTAATGTTATTTGTTGAGAAATTACGCTGGTGAGTTGACTAAGATGGAAGCATACACACTCAAGCTCGATAGATAACGCTCGAGGCACCGATTTTATTAAAACTATGAAGCATGGAGCGGAAGGCAATGAACGCACGCTGTGCGCTCGTGTAGTCACACTACATGCCTCCGTACTCAAGTAAATAATCAAGATATATACTTCATACTGCTTCAGCGATATATATATATATATCAGTATATATCGTACTGATATATATTGCTTCATTAAAACATGTCTCGATCGTCTATGAAATATTGGCGACCTATTCCGACATTTATAGTGATATATTGTTATGAATATTTGGTAATAAGTATATATTCATTATTGTACTTACAAAAAACATCGTATCGTAGACACAAAGACAACACCAGTTGCATAACAGTACAATGGTTACAACTGATGTTGTGAATAGCATGTGAATAGCTTCTTAGTTCCACTTTTATTTGAGTTTGTATTTTTAAAATTGTAATTATATAAGTATATACTTGTATACTTCTATGAACTTAAGTTGCCTCATATAAATAAAAAAGACATATCGAGGAAGACGCTAAGAATATTATTAATAAAAAATACCACCAAAGATTTATTTACTTATGTATAATGCAACACAGAAACATGACTTACAGTACTTATACTTACTTATACATTCTTATCGCCAAAATACTTTTGACTTATATAGTGTGGAATAAAAATTCACATTATATTGGAATAAACATTTGCCAAATGTCAAGGAAAAAACTATTAATAAGTAAAAATTATATGAATAATATCATCACTTTTCCACTAGCAAGGGGGAGAGTGCACGGTGCAATTTCACAGCTGCTGAGCTCAATGCTGCTGACTGGCCACGTTACAGTTTTGTTACAGCAGACTATTGTGAAATGTACTGCATTTTCCCACTTTATCGTATTCCTCTAATGTGCGTCCGTGTTTCTGTAGTGAGTGAGATATGCCAGAACCTACTCCCATCCCATCCTACCCTCCAACCTTTTTTCCAAATCCATTCCTAAATTTCCAAAAGTAAGTGGCGCATCCGGGGGCGTGCTAACATTTGTTATTCTGGACTTATGTTGGCATGTACCGCGGATGTCCATGGGCGACAATATCCACTTACCACCAGATGGACTGTCTGCTCGTCTGCTACCTTTTTCTGTAAAAGATAAGCTACGGTGCTCTTCATGAAAGCTATGATACAGCACACCCGCATCCGCCCTGATGTTGCAGGTGCCTATGGCCGGAGGTAACTACTTGTCATTTGATAGCCCGCCCGTTCATCATTATTTTCCGTTACAAACCTAAAAGTAAAATTTTAAGACGTACTATTTTTGGTGTGGAAAATTATACACGAAAGCCAAACTTTTCCAACACGAGCAAGTATACTTGTTATGGTATAAAAATAACTACTTATTGGTAGTTACTTTTATACAATTAACTACTTAGGTATTTAAGCACGCTATTATCTAGTCTTGAAGCACTAAAGAGATTTCCATCTCCCTCTTCTTAATTTACTTATGGGTGGGTTCAAAATAATTGTATATGTATGTTACTTACATGTAACGTTACTCACATTAAGAATTAGGACTCGTACACACTGTATATACACTTTGGTAGTAAATCAAAGAATACTAAAATAAAATTTGAACTCTTACTCGTATTAAAATAAAATCAAAATGAGTATTATTGCTTTATATTTGGTAAGTATGAGATGTCAATAATTAAAACTGTTAGAAAGTAGCTTTCTAAACTAAACACAAATATGTATATTACATTCAAATTGATTTTTCATTAACGTTGACATTTTAGTTTGATATCTCTCTGTCTGTAATGTCGTTTTGGAACAAACATGTATCAAGCTGTTTTTATTTTGACCCACAACCGGGTTATGGTATTATTATGGTAATATAACCAGGAAATATTCAGGTTATGGGCCCAGCACGCTTGCACTACGCTTGCACTACACTAACCGTTTAATTAAATAAACAATAAACAATTAAGTTTTTAAACATCAGGTGTTTTATTTTTTGGGCGGAGACAAATAAAACGAACACAACTTTATTCACCAATGAGATCACGCTATCGGTCAATGTGAATAATGAAAATGTGAGTGACGGTGTTCAATGTGGAACAGCCTTTACCTATTACGTATAGTTACGTAACGTTACTCACATGTAAGTAAAAAACGTAATATAAGCTTTAAAAATAACCTATCAGACTTCATGGAAACGTTGGGAACTAGGTAACAATGTAAAAATAATGTATAAAGTAACATTTACTTTGGTATTAAGTGTATGTGATAACAATAACTAATTAACTTTGGCAACATTATTTGCATTTATCACAGGTATTTTTTTTAAAAATACGCCGCAATGTATTTACTTGTCCATTAAGCGAAACGGCAGTCTCGGCGTCGTTGAAAAGTCACCTATTGTTGCTACAATGAATACATATCCGCAAATTGTAGATAGGTACTATAATGGTAGCTCATATATCGCCGTTACTCACTCAGCCTGTGTAACTCACATGTAAAAATCATGAGACAATTTTCAAAATATCGTAATAAGCCGTTTTGAACAGATACAATAACAAGAATATAAAAAGAAATGTTAAATTGGTATATGTTTTATAGAACTACATAAAATTTTGCAGTTTAAAATAATAATATTAAGAGTTACATGTATTCCTTTCTACGGTGTTACGCTTGGGACATTGCAATTTTATATGAATGTAAAATTTATACTTATAATATATGTACACTTTACATAAAGTTATCAAAAATGGCATAAACTTTAAAGAACAAGAAATAAACTATATTAAATTCATATCCCTAAACGAAAAAAAATGTATTTAAGTATGAGACATAAAGCTTCAGTCGTTGAACTAAATTTTTCAATCCATGTACAATTATTTTGACTACATCCCTTATGTGTTTGTGTTTCAAAACTATAACTCGACTGCTCAAGGGACTCATTTTTATTTTAATACATTTACCATTTTGGACTTATTTTAAAAGAAATAAATATGTTGATACATTTGCGAAATGCAGACGAACTGATTGATTCCTCATTTGTAAAAATCAGCTTTGTAATTTAGGCGCTCTGGTGGAAGTTACTATATACTCGTACATGTACCTAATTATTATACCTAACATATACCTATACGTAACTTATACCTAATATACTCGTACATATACGTACTTAAGCTGGTACATTCATAGCTAGTTAAAACTAGCGCGGAATGATTCAGCGCTCGAGCGCTGGTGCGCTGTGTTAGTGCTATTGAACCTAAACCGTTTCAGACTCGAAGTTTTGACTACAAAAGTTCAAAAGACAATCAAACAATAAAAATTAGGACTACAACGTTCACTAGCCTTTAACGCTAGTCTTATTAGCGCTCACTCAGCGCTCGAGCGTTCAACGCTCGTTTTTACAACACTATTCATAATTCTTCCTTTTTAGCTTGCCTGAAGTCGGTTAAACAGAGTTATTTTGTGTTTAATACTAAACAGTTGTAACGATTAATTAAGTCTATTGTTTGCTGATAAAAATAAACTACTACCAAAATGACTAAAGCTCAAATATCGTGGTATATCGCTTTCACAGTTAATCGTCCTTGAATCCATCTCGTTTCGATGATCAAAGGCTGCATGTTGGATAAGCGTTAAATAAATTAATTATCAAGCCACGGACAATACGGAACGTGCCTTCAAACTTTGTTTATTATATTCAGATTTACAACGAATTGCTCAACAATGGAAAATAATATTTCAAAGAATATCACATGTAAGAGGGCTACGAGAAAATTAATTATTCAAATATTACGTGAGTAGAGTTCTCTATGTTCTCTAGGAGTAGAGTTCTCTCAATTATTCAATACTCGTATAGGTTTAGCCTCACTTAAACGGTTGAGTGTAGACGCTCAGGACGATACGACGCACTCCCCCTAAGCTTTTATTCCTCCGAATGTTCCTTCCAAGTACTTGTTTTATTGGGATTAGATGTTTACAAATTCCATTCACGGAGCTTCCTCCGAGTTGCACACGAGCTCGCTTTATCGTTGGATATTACTCCGGGGACCTGTTGTCACAGAAATCACTTTACAGCGACAGTACTACCCTATAAATACTCGTTTTAGTACGACTTCTAGTACTTTAGCAAATCTAAATAAGCAATGATAGGTTGTAGTTGTACTAAATGTTCCAAAGTCCTATTAATAAAGTGAGTTGTGAATATTTGAGCTTCTTTTTCCCCTTTTTTTAAGTCTAATATGCTTAATACTCTTACTTAAATTACTTAATTAGACTTTTATAATCTCTTACTAATATAAAGTACTGGAGCAGTGGAAATACAGATTTCGAATCAACAACATCTTCCGTTATATCTTCATAGCTTACAATTTCTTGCTTACATAAAATATTATTGTAATTGTAAACAGTTTTAACTAAAACATCCCCTTAAAATGGACTTCAAATGGTCTTCTGAAAAATTAGCATTCTGTATACATAGTATTCGGCTTAGTGGTTAAGAGGGAGCTAAGTGTTTTTTAAGCTCACTCGCTCGTAAACTAGAAATATACTTATGTTACCAATAGTTTATTGTATTCTTATAAATGGACCTTGAATAGAGTTCTTAGTAGAGAAAATGTTCGACTAACTTACCTATCTATACAAAAGGCATCAGAAAGGCATAACTTATAATTAATACATTTTCGAATGTAAATTATGACAATATTATGAAGGAAAAGAACACGAGAGCGTTAAATTTCTGCAGCCGTTTTTGAACGACGCATTCTGTATCTTAAGTCTTTATACCAACGCGTTTGTTATGAATACCGACCTATAAAAAGCAAAAACTGACTTAGCTTCTTCGTGGTTACTTTGAAATGAGTTTCATTATAAAGAAAATGGCTCTGAGGCTTTTCTGAGGCCAGTATTTTCTCACGAATCACCTTCTAAGCAATATTAACGTTAAAACGTGAAATATGTGTTACTTGCCCCCATAGGGGAGGCGATCCACCCCTCGGCAATATATAGGTACATACATCGCAAACCATTTAGAACATACGTCTGCGACGTATTTCAATGTCTAACGTTTTATATGGCGAAAAACCAAATCTAGGTTGTAGTTAAAATTTTAGTAAAATGTGTGAAATACAAGGAATCATAAAGTTAACCAACCACAATGTGGATACAACTTCTTACTCACATAACGTTATCGGAGTACCTCATCGCGGCCGTAATGTGTCTCGCCGCGGTACCGCAGCGCTTTTATTGCAGGAGACATATTGTGGTAATGGCCAAATCCCTTTCGATTTATTACTACTCATAAGTGACATTTGGCGCCAAAACGCCTTACTAACAGCAACAGGTTAGCCGTGATTGATTGATCGCGCCGTGTCAATGATATAGCGATCATTAATCACACGCTTTCGCTCGGACATCTGCAGGACGGTAGCAATCTTGGCGTGATTGGCATGACACGTTTAAGTCGACTGGTGACAAACGAACCTTTCGACTCCTGACTCGGATTTAATCAAGCAAGGCATTTCAAGCGTTTAATCTAAAATTTCCCTTTTTACTGCGAAATTGCCTTCATTTCAAGTGGTGCTTGGTTCGCGGCAAGGTGACGCGACCGGAGCGGGGCGCGGGTGACTGGACGCTGGCTGCACGAAGTTTCTTGCAGCCAGCGTCTCGTCACCCGCGTTCGTGAACTCGTGAACAATCCAAAGGCAGCGCACCCGTTGAAAGAACTTTAATTACGAAACAGCTGGTCTGCTCTTTTTACTATTTCTCCTAAAATATCTTATTTGTTTCTAAACGACTGCAATTTACATGTAGATGGGATTTCTAGCTGCAACTTGTGACGTAAATATTCTATAGTAACTACGAACTTTACCAAAGCGTTTTATTCTTAGTTAGATCATATCGGTGTTACTCAATGGCCTATAATTTGAATTCACCTACACTGCATCATAAGTGAAAATGCATGTAACGGCAACAATGCAGGATATTTCCTTGGCAGGATAAGTTTAAAGTGTTCCACGTCGCATTATAAAAGTGTAAGTAACTGCAGGAGAAGTTAACCTGAACTGGGCAGTGTTTGCTGAGCGCCATGCTGACGGCCATTAGTTAATGGATGCCGGGTAATGGCGGGTGGCGGCACTTTGTTGCTGTCCGCTCACACTTGCTCGCTTCTGCCGACAACAATTAGGAACACGATCAACTTACATTGCTCTCGAGTGCATTGTAGTCTAATATTGGAAAAAGGTTAAAATTGATTGCAGTTAAAAGTGCATTTATATACAACTGATATTGTGTCAGGGATTAGTTTTCAAATATATCATCGATGTAAGAGAGTCAGCTTATAATTTAACTCTTAAGGCTCATTTACACAAGGAGAGTTTCTCGTACGAGGCAGGCGAGAAAATTGCTTCATGAATATGTACTTTGATGTGACATATCAACAACCGGAATACACCAGTTTAAAATTCACCTCTTACTTTGATGTGATACTTTGCGGTTGGCACATTAAAGGCCCTAGCAATTTGATGCCGATATCAGCATCCTCGCTGGGATAATGGGATATTAATAATTGAGGTATTCGCAAATCGTTTTTTTTTTAAATATATTTTTATTTAAAAAAAAAACTTTTATTAGCCGATTTTTTTTTGTAAATCAATTGCTAACCTTAACTATTTTAGTTGTTTTAATTAAAGTGTTCCAAAATGTTCTAAAATGTGTTGATTCGTATGTTTTCACTTGGAAAATTTTACAGGCTTTTGTAAAATGATCTGGCTAACATCAAAACTCCGATAGACTGGTGCACATTCAATTACGAGTATATTCATAACCAATTCTTTCATTATCTTTTTGAACTTTACGTGTTTCTAGAAGCAAATACGTATGTTTAACTTTTCCAAGCGTGTAGGTAATTTTTTTGCTCATTCTGTATACGAACCTTTCTAATAAATTCAGACCCTTGCTCACGTAGGAAACAAAAGTATTCAAATGAGGCCTAATCTCAACTAATTCTCACAAGGGTGCGAACCGCATAATGTTGAAATAAGTTATAAACGCGAAAAAATATCAAAATATGAAGAAACAGCCGACACAAAATACGAGTACTTTAGAAACTATGACCTATTATTATTAAGTAAATAACATTACGCTAACGTCAAGCAACATAAGTTCTAGTTTCACCTGTTTGGAAATCTACCAAGATTTCTCGCTAATTATAAATAGGACCTATGTCCAATTAATAATAATAATAATAAATTTTACATTAAATTTACAATACAATTACATTAAATTTCATTAAAATTACAATAATATACAATCACATCAATATACTAATCAAATACAAATTACATTAAAGAACATTAATATTTTTTGAAATTAATTTTTGCATGCCTAATCCTGTCTGTCTGTTAGTGTCCGGAATATGTGTACTTGACGCTACGACAACGTAGCACACTGCTACGTCGTAGGTTCAAGTGGCTCGATGCTACGCGTCGTAGCATTAGGCTGGTCGTCTGCGCCATTCTACTTCAACAAAGGAGAAATCCAAAAACAAGCACGAGTAGTGTTTGCCGTCTGGCTTTCCTCTATAAAAGGAATGAATGCATAATCTCTACAAGGTAGAGAAGACCATCTACGTCTTTGCATATAATATTTTTTATAAGTTTATGCTTAATTTGTCATTATTTTTTGTGCAATAAAGAGTATTTCAATCATGCATTCATTCCATAGCAGAAGGACATCTGATTACTATTATACATATAAGAAAATAATTAAAATATGAAAGAGAAGAATTTTGCTAATCTATACACTACACTATATATATAATAAAATTGTAACTCAGCCGTGTTTGAAAAATGTGTTGTCATTGCAGTGTAAGGGGCTGTGTGATAAAGAGCCCAAGACAACAATTTTTGTCTGTCTGTCTGAACACTCATCACGCATAAACCGTTGGATGAATTTTAATGAAACTTAGCACAGTTATAACCTATATCCTTTGATTGTAAGTGGTGACGTCATTTCTATTGTAACTATTGGCGAAATCTGGATATACTACTACATTGCGCTAACTAAGTCCCAGAGAGAGCAAGATGTCGGTATTTATAGATGATAATACACCGACGTTAGTTCGAAAATCAAAGTCCGTCGGTAAAAGAATGATGATTGTATTTTTTAATAAACAAGGTCTAGCAAAACCTTATAATGGCTTCTGCCATGAGCTTGTAACTGTCTTCTGAGAGTCACAAGCTCTTAGTGTACTGGAACTTGACTGCCTAAAAAGTTACAAAAACGACGGCCAAACTCGTGACTTAGGTCCGTGCGCCGCCAGAACAAAACTTGCCGCTACCACGAACTATTTATTGGGCGGCGACTGGTATCAAAGTTCTAAAACATCCTCTCTACAGTCTAGATCTCGCGCCCTGTGTCTTCGGTTTGTTTCCTTGTGTAAAAATGTACATAGAGGGCCGCAAATCCTCAACAGAAGAACAGTCGGTAGGAGCGTTTTATGAAGAAGTCTATTTAATTTCCAATTAAAAAGTGGGAAGGTTGGATTAATGAGTAATTTGAGCTTATAGGGAAATAAAGCAAAATAAAATAGTGTAATAAAAAATATATAATATATTTTAATATATATAAGTGTAATAAAAAATATATAAAATATATAATTATTTAAGGTAAACTTTTTAGGAATTAACCATAGAAATACTACAAAAAAATACAAGTCCATTCAGTATAAGGGTTGCGAGGTAAAAAACTAGTTGCACTCGACTAACATACAATGGTAAATAGGAGTTATAAGAAAGTTATTAGGAAAAATAATGAGAAGTGAGTGAGAGCGTAGATTATGCAAAGATTATGACATTATTTCTCATAGCTTTAGTAGAACTGTTGAATTATAGTACCGTTACCGGCGTTATTAGGTCGTAGTAAAAACAGGGTGGGTGTGATAACGTTCGGTCCGCCATAAAGCAAGACAACTGTCGCAATAAATCGTGAGATAGCGTCCCCGGCCGATGACTAAACATTTGCCAACTCCACTCCACTAAACACATATAATTACACAATTTAAACAGAATGAATACTAACTTCCGCCGACGGCTTCTCTGGCCAAGTTATTTTGTATCATGGTGAAATTTAGGACATCAGATTTTTTTTTGTATAACCGCTATAATGTCGTCTAACGCGAGAAACAGATAGAATTATTTATTGCACACCAAAACAGAAATGAAACAAACATTGCAGACACATGAAATGTGCAAAAGGTGGTCTTATCGCTAAAAGATGAACAAAATATTTTAATCGCAGGTCTACAGTTTACATGATTACTTCGTATATAATACATTATTGCTAATACGTGTATTAATACGTATTGATTTATTAATACGTGTACATTATTACAGGGATGAACTCCTGTTGTGTTTCTGTGTTTCCCCAAAGGTTAACTGGTAGAGAATGTCATAAGGCATTAAGTCCGCATTTTGTACAATATTTCTGTGCAATAAATAAAGTATACGAGCGTAAAACGGAAGCGGTAGTCACTTACCATTACGTGTGTCGCATGCCCATGTGTTGGTACGTAGCTACAGCCGCCCATGGACTCCTACAACACCAGGGGGCATAGGGGTGCGCACCGACCTTGCAAAATACTACTCATAGCTTTCTTGAAGAACCCCATGTCATAGGATATCGGAAAAATCTCAGCTGGCAGTACATTCCACAAACTTTGGGTACGCAGTATAAAAGTGTCGTGATAACCGCACTGTACGCAGCGACACTTTGTCAAGGAAGTGTGGATTAACCACACGTCGATGACGGGAGGTGCGTTGGTCAAAACTCGTAGTTGGCATCAGATTGAACATTTCTTCAGAATATTCCTCATTATATAAGCGGTAGATCACGCGGAGAGACAAACGTCACCCCGGACGCTGAGAGGTTCTAGACCGCCTGTAAAAGTGGGATCATCGACCAGCGCGACGTCGGATGAAAACAAATGGGTCCAATTGACATTGTGTTCTAAAATTCATAAAGGATGGATAGAAGGTAACCAGATAATGAATAACTACAATCGTGCGTCAATCAATAGAACGATCTGATGAACTAAAATTTATTACACTCTTTAAAATTGTTAGTATAATACTAACTACTTTAAGTACTTTATTTCTATATGTAGTTACTACCTCGCGTGGGTCACCAAATGGTCTTATATGTAGTTACTACCTCGCGTGGGTCACGAAATGGTCTTATATGTAGTTACTACCTCGCGTGGGTCACCAAATGGTCTTATATGTAGTTACTACCTCGCGTGGTTACTAAATGGTGTTTTATGTAGTTACTACCTCGCGTGGGTCACTAAATGGTGTTTTATGCAGTTACTACCTCGCGTGGGTCACTAAATGGTGTTATATGTAGTTACTACCTCGCGTGGGTCACTCAATGGTGTTATATGTAGTTACTACCTTGCGTGGGTCCCTAAATGGTGTTATGATGAGTTTGATTAAATGCGAACTACAAATTATTTTCTACATGGTGTGTTCGTTGAGGTGATAACTTAAATCTACGATCTATAGACGCATATATGTGACGTTATCAGAGCAAAGGGACCTTATTATTGGTAATCGACTTATTGATTTTGGTTAACATAAAATCTCGATGTTTCAAAGTTATGTTTGAATAGAAATATGCTCTAACATCTGATTGTTAAGTTACCTTTATAAAAAAATATCTTAATATAAAAAATAATTATCATTTATTTATTTTATTTTTCAGGAAGCTTATAAACTCTTGTGGATTACATGTATATTCTATATGAGTGATCGATAAAGTTAATAGCTTAAACAAAGCTGCTACAATTAGAAAATAAATAACAATTTGCACAAGAGATCACAGTTTAGTATTATCTACGCGAGTCGCGTCGCATATTTAGCAGTAAGCGTACGCTTAATTGCATTTATATCATTAAAAAACAGGTCGACGCGTTCGTCTTCGCCACACGAATAATTGAATGCAGAACAGGCCTTTAATAAAAAGCTATTTAAGTCTAGTTTATTAACGTGACAGTAGCTATCAAGAGCCTCACCAAATACTCCCGAAGAAGCTTTTGTTTTAGATTTCACAAAATCTGGGACAATAGAACCGACAATAAGGTCCAAAATAAGCTCCAACGATACGGTCCCAGAACGCGGAGATATACTGATAAAATCTAAGAAAAGTCTATCTATAATAAAGTATTATAATATAACATATGTACGTGACATAGAATCCTTTATTATTTCCTATTCTAGTCCCCTTCTGTGCGTCATTCCTATCCATCCCAGTACCTTGCTATCAATTCCCTAAAGACGAAATCACTTTAAATTATTTACGTAGTATAATAATATTTAAATTCGCTTTTCTTTGATACGAATTACAGGAGTAATTATGACAATAATTCAAGCAGACGTTGCAAGTTAGATGAAAGAATTTACCGCTAACAATATCAGAATGAAAGCATTCACTAAAATAACTATTGAGAGAGTAGAACTGCTTCTACTCGTATTCATCTAATCCAATGTTGAATGCCAAGGGATTCCCTTATGGCAAAGTCAGTCTGTACTGTGAGTGAAGTCACATTTTAAGGACGTAAATCGCTAAGCCAAAACTGTCGGACTCAGACGAACTTAAATCCAGGCTCCAATGCAGTCACAGACACTTTCAACTATACCGTTGAGTCCCTAATACTCCTATTTTACATACGAGTGTGGCCATAAAATAATTCGCAAAACCTGCCAAAATACATTGAAATATTTGCGAAGCTAAAATTATAATAACCGCAAATTCCAGTTTACCTCGTCACGTTTAAATTTGCGAAAACTCAAATTTAAACAGAGTTAGACATGCCAACATCGCCCCGGCTGATTTGGGTGGACGTATGTAATTAAATAAGGACGGAGTTGCCTAAACGCCGCGAACATTTTATGTAAATTTAGGCAAAGCACGACATCTGCAATTCAGTTAGGATGTTGCTTAGTTTATGGGATAATCGTATCGTGCCACAAAACAAACAAGCCCTTATTTGATTGCCTAAACCATGTTATGAAAATGTGGACCCAAATAGTTGTTTATTCATACCCCACCACAACGAAACAAATAAAGCTGTGTTAATGCAGAAGTTATGATACTTTTTAATTTCGTGTATACCAAACATAATAATTATACATGTAGAACTGTCTATAAAGTGTAACTGTCACAGTCACGGAACACTACCTTGAAATATACTGCATTCCTACTTTATCGTATTTCCCCAAAATGTACGTACGTGTTTCGGTAGTGTGTGAGATACGCCAGAGCCCATTCCCATCTCATCCTCTTCCTCCCCGTTTTCCCAATCCATTCTTTAATCTGCAAAGGTAGGCAGCGCATCCGGGGGCGTGCCAACGTTTGTCATTCTGGACTGATGTTGGCATGTATAGCGGTTGTCTATGGACGACAGTATACACTTACCATCGGGTGAACTGTATGCTAGTCTGCCGCCTTTTTTCTATAAAAAAAAGTGTCATGTCAGTACAAATTTAACTCTGTTTGACAGTTGTCCATGTCATATGCCTGACTCGAATAAAAAATCCGACTTTATTATACAGGTGGTATGGAGTCGGCCAGCTTTAGAATAGCGCCACCTCATCTCCTCCTGTGGGTGTCTTAAAAGGTGACTAAGGGATAACAAGCCGTTGCCACAACAAATCCTAATGAACTAAAAGAGTGGACATGAAAACCCGCTTGGCTAATGTAGCGTTTTGAGGCTATATACTCGTATTAGGTTCTTACTTATGAAATTGCCCTTTTATAGGGAAGAATTCAAATATTTTTTTGTATGAGAATTATATATTTACTTAATCGAAGTATTGTCTAATATTTTCAATGCACTTTTGCCATTGTAATGGAAGTTGATTGATGCCTCCGCTATAGAACTCCTGGTGACGGGAGTCGATGGATTCTCCGAAGGCGTTATACGTTGCCTCACCGGAGTTGGATTTTCTCCCCTGAAAAAGGTATCCAATTTAAAATAAATGGATATCAATAGGGGCAAGGTCTGGCGAGTACGGTCGGTGACGGATGATTATTATGCTTCAATATAAATTGATATAATATAATTATGTATTTGTATTGTGATAAATTATTTTTTTTGAAATTAATATTCCTCGTTAAAAGTGCTAAAAACAACACGAAACATAAAAATGCGCACCGTCACCTCGCCCACACCTAAATACGGTACAGGAAATAGACATAAGCAACGAAAAGACACAAATAAACCTTTACAATTTGTTTCACGGTCACGTCCGAATCATGCAAGTTACGGAAACTTGGCAATAAGTGACGCCATTTTCAATAATCTGAGCAAGGTTTCGTGAAGTTCTTGTGATCTTTTATTTGTTGATCGAATGTGTAATAGAAGTTTATTGTAAAATACAGAATATATCCTATTTGAGTTAAGTGAAGTAAAAATTTTGAGTGGATAAAATTATAATAGTATTTGTATAAAAAAACCAATGGCACTCGCACGTCAGTAAGGTATATTTCACAGTTTTTCGTATATTTCAGAAAACAAATGCTTAAGTTTTCTTAAGCATTATTGTTTTCTGTTCCAGTGTTTCTTAAGCGTTCCAGTGTTTGTACGAGTAATATAATTTATATTGTACATAATTATGTACTGTATCCACTATACTCTTATTTCTTTAAACTATTTTTATTTCTTTAATCTCGATTGCTTGAGAAATGCCGCTTCAAGTTTATCTAGAAAATGTTGTTATAGATTATAACAACATTAGAATGAAGTTGTTATAATAAGAATAGACGTAATTTTAGAATGAAGCCCTTGCTGGTTACTATTTTAATAAAAAACTAGCGAACCGCCCTCGCTTCGCTTCGGTTTCGTTAAAACAATATTAAACTATACAATATATAAACCTTCCTCTTGAATCACTCTATCTATTGATGAAAACCGCATTAAAATCCGTTGCGTAGTTTAAAAGATCTAAGTGTACATACAGAGGGACAGACGGCGGGAAGCGACTCTGTTTTATACTATGTAAACATATTGATACGTATTAATGTAAAAAATATCCAAACTACGTATCAACAACAAAAATAACATTTTCAAAAATGTTATACAGTGTAAATCTTCCTTATATCAGACCGCCGCCGAGGAAAATTAATTGGCTATATTAACAAGATATATAGTAATTACAGAGAAAAGTAGGTACATACGTAGACAGGCACAGGGTGATAGATGACAAAGACCGTAGTTATTACGCTCGCTATGGCGTTTTTATCAAAGTTATTTGATCCAGCGAAGTTATAATCTTTCTAATCTTGATTTATGGCTCAGTGATCTCGCAATTTACACTTCATCAACTAGGGATTACGATGTAGGATCTCCTCGTAAATTACGTTTCTATGTGTTAAGTTTTTTTTTGGCCTTCTACCTCTATCGTTGCGAGGCTAGCTGCTGATATGTTTTTGAAATACATTTGGAATTCTTAGTTCTCTTAAAACTAAATTTTCCAGACTAAATATTTTAGATATAATAGACTTGAATAACAAATATTAAATAATGAAAACGATACAATACACGCCTCTTATTATGTTACATGAACTCATATTTTTGTTTCCTATTTATACTCAATTTAAAACATATTTAGTAAATTATCTGTCAGATCGTTTAGTGTATAAATTATCGTTCATAAAATATATAATAATATTCATAAACCTACCGTAGTAGCTGAATGAGAAGATGGAAAATTGACATGCCTTGCGAATGGACTACTATCAGGTCACAGGTTGCACTTTTAATTACCGGTACTTTGTGTTTCTTTTTGTATGTTTTAGTGAACAATAAAGTATCCAATATGCGAACGAAGCTCAAAGGTATGTAAGTTTGTTTACATTATATGTATGTTAAAATTGTTATATTAAAATTTATGTAACATAAAATGTATTTTACTTCAAATCATAAACGACACTTTAAATAATAGTGCTAAAATACTTGTACAGAATACTCGTATTTTTAGTTATTTCTGCAACTCAGTTGCTGTTCTTCAGTTGATTCGTCAACGTATTGAATACGAACCGCAGCCCGCTGAGAAATCTAAACGTCTGACTGAATGAAACTAAATTGACGTATATTGACAAGACCCGCTGCGACATTCAATTGAGCCCAAAGGTTTACTATATATGTAATTACAGTGAGCGAGGCTCTGCGTTTCCCTAGTTAGAATTACAAATCCGCTAATTTAGCCGGTGCTGTCAAGGCGCATGCCACTCGAGTACGTCCTTTGCCACTTAACGTCACGTCATACATAATGTCATTGTTGAAATCTCGGAATGTCAAATTACTGGTGTATTCAATTACTACACTACGTTAAAGGTTGAGATTCCACACCTTAGAAAGCGCTGGAATCATCTAAAGGGTAACCCTTACTTTATCTGCCTCTAAAATGTTAGAATGTTTTGTGAACCACCAAATGAACTGCCTGCTTGTTGGCCGCCTTTTTTCTGTAAAAAAAGGAAACGCAAATCTCGGTTAAGTAGAAATATTAAAATACATTCTGTTTGCTACTAGGATAGCACGGGGTGCGAATGTATTGCAGTTTCCAGAATTATTTATGTATTGGTTATAAAAATATTGCTATTTTTAGAAGAGGTCGTCATTTATACTAATTTCCAGATTAAATCCGGTAAGGAAACCCCATTATAACCCTAACACTATATTCTTTCTTTATCATTCTATTTTTGACATGGCACCATCATTTTTCACTGCATCACTTAAAAATTTTAATGCGTAAACTGACAATGAGTATTTTTTCTTGTAAAAGCGACGAAAGGCTCAAATAGATTTAAAGATCTATCTACACAAAACTTTTTTCTATTATAGACTGCGGTAATTGTGAATGAAAGACATTAAAAATGAAAGTATTTATATATTTGTATACAATTTTCGATTATAAATTAGCAGTTTCGACTTGAGCAGAATAATAAATAAAACAGTCTACGTCCATAACGGCTCTTTACAGTAGATAATTTTTAAAATCGCTTTGTAGAATTTTCAAACCTTTTCATAATGTTACTTTATATTCTTGTAGTTGAACAAAACTGAGTATATACACTGGATCGCAAAAATTCCGGGTCGCTAATAAAAACCGTGATATCTTCATAAATTATATACCTAGATCGCTCGAATAAATAATATGTAGTAAGGAGGTTACTAATGCTTGTTCTAAATCTCTAAAGAGGTTTCATTTGTACACGTTACAGATTTAAAAAAAAATATTCTGCATTTTGAAAAATTTCAAAATTTAAAATTAGGAAAAGAATATTTTTTCTGCTTTTGTTTCAAAAGGAGCTGTCATTATAAATGGTTCTTGGATTGATCAGAGTATTCAATGCAATATCATGTCGTTATCACCTGAAGAATGTACACGGATTATTACCATGGTACAAGAAGGAAGAAGTCAGCGTAGCACTGCTAGAACAGTAGGAGTATCTTTATCAACGGTCCAAAGAGTAGGTACTCCAGCGATTTCAAGAGACCGGCATGAACATCAGACCAGGAAATGGCAGGCCAAGGTGCACAACTACACAAGAAGACCGATTCATCGTGAGCACTATGTTAAGAAATCGACATCTCACGGCTGTTCAGGTCCGAAACAGTCTTCAAGAAATTCACCACAACAATGTGAGCTCTAATACGATTCTGCGACGTCTTCGTGAAGCTGATATAAAGCCTTATAGACCAGCAAACGGCCCCAAACTGCTCAGAGAACATCGAGTTGCCAGGTTACGGTTTGCTCGAGAACACATCCGATGGACAGATGAAGATTGGTCCAAGGTTATGTTTTCCGATGAGTCCAGATTTTGTTTATTTACGCACGACGGGAGACGAAGAGTATTTAGACGGCCAGGAGAACGGTATCATCAAGCGTGTTTTGAAGAAAAGGTGCCATTCGGTGGAGGATCAATAATGGTTTGGGCTGGGATATCTTCAGAGGATCGCACGGAGTTAGTGATCATAGAAAACGGTTCTCTGACTGCTGTCAGATACGTAGGAGAGATTTTAAATGAGCATGCTGGTCCATTCTTAGTGAATATGGGTGCAATTTCCATTCTTATGCACGATAATGCGCGACCACATACTGCTCATTTGGTCAATATGTATATTCAAGACGTCGGTATTACCTGCATGGAGTGGCCAGCTCGCAGCCCAGACTTAAATCCCATGGAACATGCATGGGACGAGCTTGGGAGATGCGTGAGACAACGCTCTCCTGCTCCCGTTACCTTACACGAGTTAAAGAATGCGCTCGTGGAAGAATGGGCAAACATAGACCAAAATCGTATTAAAAATTTGGTTTACAGCATGCCACATCGTCTTATTGAAGTGATACGGGCTCGTGGAGGAAATACAAAATATTAAATTGACAAAAAAACTTTTATTTTTTAAGATTTACTGCGAAGTGTATTTTTGTTGTCATATGTTAGAAGCGAAATTTTCTTATTTTTTAGTATTTAATTAAAGTTATATAGTGTACAGAACGTGTTACACATTTTTTAATATATATTAATCAGTCATCTACAATATACTATAGTTTCGCAAATTAGTCTTATATATTTAAGAAACTATCACGCCATTTATTAGCGACCCGGAATTTTTGCGATCCAGATTATTAGGTATATGTGTAGATGTTGTTACGTACCTATGTAGGTATAATTATATCCTGCAGTCTGAATCCTACCTTCATTTTATTGCATTAAATCGATCTCGTTTTAGTAGATTGCCACTCAGTTTTTCAAATTGTCCTAGTTCTTCCTGAAAATGCGAAGAACCTACTCGAGTATTCTACGGAGAGAAACGGTAGATAGCAGCAACATCCGGTGAATCTAAAATACGCGGGAATTTAACTGTGTTGGTCTGTAAATTATTCATAAGATCTTAGTCTGTATTTTTTTAACTAGCTTTATAAAAAGTAGATTTTTAGCTTTATGAGTTGGTACTTAGTACTACCACTTCAATGTTATTTGATAAAATGTTATACAACTAGACTAAAGATCAAAATGTTCCTGTATTTAAATTAAATTCTGTATCTTACCGCAGTTGGGTAAATACAATAAACACCAGGTTCAACATAAAAACTACATGGCATCAAAAGGAATCGGTTTATGTCGTTCGAATGAGTCGGACAGTTTCATTAAACTTGGTTGAACTGGACGTAGCTCTAACTCGAATCTCATCTATCTATGTGTGATATTGTGTTTCATAAAAAACGTCAATAAATTTTTATTAACTAGACTAGACTAGACTATGAGTATATATTAGAACTAGACGGACGAGCAAGCGGTCCCACGTGTTGGTAACGCCGCCCATGGACACCTGCAACACCAGGTGAAATGCGAGTAATCCGTCAACCTTGCAAATCGTAGCGAAATGGAAAGACTTCTTGAGACAGTTCATTCCACAGCCTACGGGTTTGTGGAATTCTAAACATTATAAATTTGATGACCAGTTAGATATGAGACGACGGCAATATGATATAGTGTTATTGTAAGCGATATGTTGTGGTCAATTGGACTGCGCAGATCTAGTTTCAGTTACTGTTGGCACCTACATACCGTACAAAGCACACGCTACTCTTTCACGTCCCTCTGATCCATAATAATTATACGTAAAACACTGTACTTTACCGCATTGTATGTACATATAATCAAGATTACTCATAATTGGACTTATTTA
The DNA here is from genome assembly GCA_943735995.1 of Sesia bembeciformis. Classification (NCBI taxonomy): domain Eukaryota; kingdom Metazoa; phylum Arthropoda; class Insecta; order Lepidoptera; family Sesiidae; genus Sesia; species Sesia bembeciformis. The sequence continues at coordinate 11,444,040 of OX031028.1, forward strand.
ACTTAACAAAAAATCTCTAAAAAAGGCAATAGTTAAATTGCATCGTAAATAATGCAATATAGGTATCAGGATTGAAGCACATAAATGTTTAACTTATGCTCAGTGGGTGGATGAGTATTATACCCACCTGAACCCAAAAAGACCATGCACACACAGACGCACAAAAGCACACACCACCCACACTGTATTCGTATTGCCTTTTTAGAGATTTTTTGTTAAGTTAAATAAGTCCAATTATGAGTAGGTAATATTGATTATACAGGGTGCGCCAGAGAAACTTACTTATTTGAAAAAATTCCCGCGCGGTGAGTTGGGCGGGTAGAGGGGCAAGAGGGGGCGCACCTGGAGGGGGAAGTTCCCAAGTTTGTTTCTCCCTCCAGTCAGTTGCCATCATGCTCTGGTCTAGAGAGCAGCGGGCCTTCGCAGTTTGGTCCTTATTTTTTTGAAGAAAACGAACGCGCAGTTACCGTGAATGGAGCTCGTTACAGGAACATGATCGAGGAATTTTTTCTTCCAAGACTCGAATAAATGAACGTTAGGAACGTGTGGTTTCAGCAAGATGGAGCCACAGCACACACAGCACGAGACTCAATGAATTTGTTGCGACAACGCCTCATCTCTCTCAGAGGCGATCTCCAATGGCCGGCACGCTCTCCAGATTTGACTCCATGCGATTTCTTTTTATGGGGTTATTTGAAATCCCTGGTTCGACCACGGACCATAGCACACCTCAAGAACAACATTCGCGACGCCATTGCCAACATACCGATTGATATGCTGCGAAGAGTGGAAAAAAATTTCAAAAATCGACTTCATCAGTGTATGCGCAATGGGGGTCGCCATTTATACGATGTCATTTTTAAGACTGCATAAAAAAAAAATTGGGATATTGTATTCTCAAATAAAAAAAAAATTTAAAACAATAACTGAAGTACTTTTTTTTTATTGACCTTTCAAATAAGTAAGTTTCTCTGGCGCACCCTTTATGTAGGTACGTACAATGCGGCAAAGTACAGTGTTTTACGTATAATTCTTAAATTAAGATATATTTAATGTAAGATATTATAGTATCATAGGTACCTATTATATATTATGATTTCGTATTGAACCTGTATGAGCGACTGCAATTTGCTGTCACCTTAATATGTTTAGTAATAGATATGTTTAATGACTAGTGTAATCATGTATTGGTCTTGGTTTTTTAACTTAAGGTTTTGTTTATATATACTATATATCGCTGTTGGGTTACCAATAAAAAAGCCCTTAATATACGTGTTCAGATTCGATTTACAATATAAAATATATTGTGTATAGCAACCTTTATTGACCTTATTTTTGTTTCTCTTTTGTATTAGTGACCTGCGCTTGACTGGTCAATAATAAAAGAGAACTTGTACAACTATACCTACATATAACTATTATATGTATTTTATATTGTGGCAAAAACATGGGCGAAGGTAATTAAGTAATATCTGATGTTACAACTTTATCAAGCTGTCTATAATATATACGAATAGATAAGATAATGCACAATATTAATTTTATAGATATTAAGTACCTTGCATTTTTTTTCATTGGCAAAAATGTAAATCACGCTTATAGGAAGGTAATCCAGGGACTTAATAAAAAAGAATCTGGAATATTTTCATCCCTTTTGAATAGGTAAAAACTTGGATTCAATAGATGCTTTAAAGCTCTGGCATTTTTGGTTCATTCCTGGTAAACAAAGGCTTTATTGAAAATATATTTTTTAATTCAATGATGCCGTAATCCAGAACATCAGAGCTTTAGCATGCACCGGAGAGGCTGCTCGCTTTCAGGCATCAATCATTTCATATCGTTCTGCATCTTATATTGGAAGGCTGATTTACAAAATATTGGCCAAAAATAATTTCAATCAACCTACATCAATGGTCGAAAGTTTTTTAGTCGATAATCGAAGACAAGAGTTTTAGAAATTACTATAAGCGGAAATAATCCTTCCCATATTACCTACCCTGATGTACGCTAAATATATGGTTATAAATTCTTAAGGACTTAAAAAGATGTCTACTGTATAATTTTTGGAAACTATGTACATACCTGATTGCTAAATATAATCCCTCCAACCTTCCTCCTAGCCACATCACTGTTATTTGTCTAAGCATTTAAGGCTTCAGATGTCCACTGTATTACTTTTGGAAACCGCATACACACCTGGTTAGTACCTACTATGTGGAGTGAAAATTTATTGCGAATGTAACTAGTCATAAGAGTGTGAAAATCTGCAAGTGTAATCACAGTCATGTGCGTAAGCACTTAAAACTTCTGATACTCATTGTATTATTTTTGGAAATTGCATACAGACCTGGTTACTACTACACCTAATGTGTTTTTTTTATTATTATTGAAAAAGGCGGCATACGAGCATGAAGTCCACCTGATGGTAAGTTGATACTAATGTCCATAGACATCCGCGATACATGCCAACATCAGTCCAGAATGACAAACGTTGGCACGCCACCGGAAGCGCTGTCTACCTTTTCAGTTTAAGGAATGGATTGGGAGAAAGCGTTGGAAAAATTGGGAAGGATAGAAACACGTACGTACATTGAGGAAATACGATAAAGTTGCAAATGCAGTACATTTCATGGTAGTCTTCTGTGAGAGAGGGGTAACGTGGCCAATCGAGTGCGCCCAGCGGCGTGTGAATACATGTGAAAATGTATTATGAGTCTAACTCTAATTTATCTAAATTTATAAGTCGTACGCATAAACACTTAAGGTTTCTGTTTGTCACTGTATTATTTTTGGTAACCGCGTTCAGATCTGGTTACAATACCTAATGTTGAGTGACAATTTGTGATATCTAAATATCAATAATATACTCGTAACATTGATGATGTATGAATGATATATCAGTCGTACTTTATAAAGCAATCACTTTTTCAAAAAAATATGTATGGACAGACAAGGCTGTCACGATTTTGTTACATGCATACATATAGATGTTCTACATGTGTACAAAGTATAAGCATAATTCCTATCTGACACATACATAATATAAATACATGCACACAAACACATGCACGTGTCAAACACCTGCCTTGAAGGTAAATGTCAGCATTCATTTTATTTTAATTAAAAGGGGAACGAGCAGTAGAGTAGATGAACAGAAGGAGTTCACGAGAGCAATGATAGGCTACTGATTTGTTCTCGACTCATTCGTGAGTTTCACCCTGGCCCGTACCACGTAAGGTTATCGCCGCTCATTTTCAAACGTGTAAAGTGGTCATACAATACAGTCTTAATAACAGGAATGAATATACGTATAAATACAAGAAACACCGTACCTATACATAATGTCTAGTTTTATGATAAATAATTTAGAAAATATTAAATTATGATGTTTATAGCTATCAAAGAACTAGAGCACTATTTAACATTATTTAATAAACTTTCCCTATCGTAACTTATTGTAATAAATGATAACGCTTAAGTTCTCAAGTTACAATTAGATGTACAGCTTACCTCGATGACACAATAATATCATAAATTCTAATTTTTTGACATAACAGCAGAATATCGACGCTCTGTTTCTTTAGATAGGTACATTATTTTTAAAATGTATGACTGAGGACTTTATACGACTACAGTTTGAACCATAAGTAAATAGTGTGTGGCGTACCTGGTGGTCTATTATGTGCAAACAGTGGTAGAGTCCTCTACCATCACAATGATGTGAAACTAAAACAAATTTATAATCTAAACCCCCTGCTATTTATACATTGCAAAAAATACACAACTTTAAAATCGCAAAACAACAATCTAGAGCATCAAAAAAGTTCAAACAACATTAAACACAGAATAGCAAACAAGTCTCGAAAATACCGACAAATAGAGTAGACAATCTTCAAATATGTTTATAAATTAAAAAACGGGTAGATTTGTGATTGTATTTGCGAGTCGGATATTCAATACTCGTCGGCAATCTCTTAGATACGCGGACCCAAATGCGGTAGTGGAATCGTAATGCGGGTTCAGATCAAGCGTGCACGTGGGATATATAGGGATATTAGCGGTATCGATGCCTTTTTACGCGTCTCACATACAATATACTTTTTACGCTGGACAAATTTATAGCAGCACTCGTAAAATAAATCTGTACGATGCTGTAGTACGCGTGGTGCGACGTGGAAAGTAAATAAAATACGTTCGCTTTTAACATCGTCACGTGCAGTGGAAGAAAGTAACATGTAGATAATAAAGCTTCGCTGTTACCGCATTCCGCTTGCAGTCGACGCACGTCCGAAACATAATGCTGACACATTCTACGTGTATGAATTTAACCTCCATAAAATGTTTTGATGTTGTAATATATCACGACACATCGCAGCCGGTGACATTAAACACCTACACGGATAACTAATTAAAAATTTAACAAGTTTTGGGGCGAATTCGGTGCTTAAGCGTCAGAAGCACCAAGAAAACATGTTTGTATATGTCACAGGTTAATAATAAATATCATTAATTAAAAACCTAAGTATTTAAATAAACGCTGACAATAATGAAATTTATAAATACATATTCTATTATATTTCTAAGTGATTACAAAGTTGTATTTGAAAAACGCTTCACCAGAAGTATAATTAAAAGACGTAGTTTCTCACAAATTATTATGATGAATTCTAGGCATTTAATAAAGAATCAGATTTCAGTTAGGTGTATTGTAGATGCGTTTAAACTTTGTTCCTTTCATAAAAAAGAAATTAGCAAATAATTTGAAAAATTAAAATAATGACTACATAATGACTTGCGTTTATTTCAAACCTATGTACTTGTTATTCCAAATCATAAATCTACACTACGAATGAAAGTAATCTATTAATTATATTCCTAGTGCAGCCAGTCTTTTAAATAATAATCTGAAATCTGAAATATAAATATAGCCAGTCAGAGTTAAATTCCTAGGTTTTTAATTAAAAAATTACTTTTATTGTTAACCTACGACATATACATATTTATTAGAACTTTAATGTCGCTTTTTGAGATGTCGATTGTACGCTGGAAGTCAGGTCAATCTGTGGTCAGTCAATCTAACCAAGTAGAAATACCCGTCAGCACTAGCTATACGGGAATCAGTAACATCTTGTGGTAAATCAGGCATAACAAACGACTTACCGGATGTAACTACAACTACGAGTACCTGCCACACAGCGCACAAATTCATTGGCCGTAGACATTGGTAGGCCCAGTATATAATGTCTTTCGTCTGCAAGGAGTCCCGGTCCCGATCCCCGTACTCGATTCTCGATCTTACAAAATCATTTAAACATTGCTTAAATTTAAACTGTTTGCGCGAGTACGTCCTTTTACCTTCGTTTTCGCCGACCCACAAGAGAGCCCCGGCAGATATGTCTTCAAAGACCAACTAGTGGGTCTCTGAAGATTATACCTACACATATTTTTACATTTTATATTATTACAGTTCCATAATATGTTCCATTATATATGACCTTGTTTTATTAACTCAGAATTTTTTAAAGTTATTCTAGGCAAATTTTAAGTTCAATGTTTTTAAGGTTTACGTGTTTACTAGTGAAAAATCTTTGTAATGTTAAGTAATGTAATGTATTTTAATATTCAAAGCTTATTTTTTAACTTGGAGCGAACCTGTTGTGTTTCCTCAACCACGATGCAAGGAGTCTTAAGAGTAGACGTGGGAATACTATTATTGAACGTGTGATATATTTACAAAAAAGAAAAAAATCAGGCGCCTTTCACGGTGACGACAGGAGACTTGAATAGAGCAAAATTAATAACCATTACTCACTAATCAAGGCCACCCATCACCAAGGCTGAAAGCCTTTTCATTGTTGTACCTATGTGATTTTAATTATAATTTAATTTAATTATATTGTGTTTAAGTATAAAAATCGTAAACAGCCCTTTTTATGTCTACTGCTGGACATGTACATTGTCTTGAATATCAGGGATGTGTGACCTTAAAACACCTTGCTGGCTAAGCTAGTTGGTGAGTTTACTCTTTTAGAGGTGGTGGTGTTTTAGAGGTCGAGACTTGTGTTTTTTTGGTGGACAGTCCATCTTGTGGTAAGTGGATGCTGTCGCCCATAGACATACGTTATACATATAGTACTAACATATGTCCAGAATAAACAATATTGCCACAGTGCAACTGGATGCGTGCCCCCAGTTGCACTACCTACCTTTGGAGATGTAAAGGAATAGTTTCGGAGGAAGAGTAGGGAAAATGGAGAGGGAGAGAATAGGATGGGATGGAAATGGTTTCTGAAGTATATCACTCACTACTGAAAAACGTACCTGTACCGGGAAAGAGGATAAAGTAGAACGTTTGTAGTAGCGGCTTTGTTATCCTTTAGTCGCTCTTTAGGACACCCGCGGGAGGAGATGCGGTGGTGATATTCTAGAACCAGCCGATACCTAACGGTCAATAGTTCTCGGTACATTTTTAGGTATAATTCTATTAAAAAACCGCTGAGGTGCTTCGATATGTCGGGAAATACAATACGTTCATAACAGTTCAAAGATAGAAGAAATTCGATAATCACACGGTGCTATAAATCGATACCAAATACAAGAAAGCTCTGGTAACGCGTGTCATGTAGCCGGCCCTCGTTAACTGCGCGTGATGGATTGCGTTCGGCTCAGGTCATGCGTCATGCGTGCCCTCTGTCGTGATGCTAAATTAGCCTATCACTCAGCCGTCTTATTCTTATAATGCCTGCTTGTGTCATATAACGCTAGACACCTTCTCACAACCCCTTATCAAACTCATAACTATTATTATTATCCCTCTGCTTTTTATCAAAATCTATCCATTAATCTATAATTTTTGAATAGGTTTTTTCACAAGACTGATTTATATTATGTCAATGTTTAAATATTTTATTTTACAATATAGGATAAATATTCTAATAAAAGTTCGTGGCCGGTATAAAAAAAAAGATAAGAATTATTAAACCCTAGCTCAAACGTCTTTAGAATGATGTTATTTTTTTTCATTTGAGTTAACACTTATTCTTTGGTTTACTTTTGTGGAGTAATTATAAGTCCACGGAGTTAAATCCATAACTCACAATCAGAAATAAAGGCGAAAAGTAAACACGACACAAAAAAAAATATTAAACATGATAAATGTGCACGACAGAAAAATGAGTGCTTAAGCGGGTGAGAGTGTAGTGACCATTCTGTGTAAATAGAGTCAGTGCGCATAGTATGTATGCATCACGTATCTCGAAAGGAAAGGAGTCGACCAAATAGAGTTGCGTAAAGGGTAGAGAGCGTACGTCAAACTCCCGAGCATGCGCAGTAGAGGCGTATGATATAGTCCGCATTCCTTTCATCCGAGATTGTGCAATGTTCAGTGCATACCCTATCTACTATTGTAATACGCTACGTTTTATGTATACCTATTGTATTGTTCTATGTTGTAAGCTGTTGTAAATTGTTTCCCTTGTTTATCTGTTTTTATAATATAATGTCAAACAAAACAAACTTAATAAGTTGGGTTGGTGCGGGTGGAGTGGTCCTTACCAACCCAGGGTGGTCTAGAGAAATAAAAGCTACCGTCTGCTATGTGTTTTATTTGATATGAGATGGAAACATAAAGTTGCGGACCAGATGGAGAAGTGCAGGTATTGGCGCCACCGGCGCACAAGATCAAGCCCTTCCCCCGCGCTCCTACCATGCCCCTTGCTACTCGGCGAGGGAGGAGAGGAACGAAAGTTAGGTTTAGTTAAAAAGGCTATTAGTTCCTGTATACTTCACCATCGAAAATAGTTAGACTCTCCGTGTAAAATGGGGAACTAACTCATTTATGTATAATTTATGACCTAGAACTTATGAAAAATATGGATGAGCGAATAATAATAAAATTCCTCAGGAAACGGAGGGATCGCAAGGGCAGCAAGCTCCTATAAATGAGTGAAGCTCTGTCTGGCCTCTCTATACCAGTTCGACTACAACAATCGTTCAATTCAACTCGTACAATCGCCAGTTCGACTTGTACAATAGCCCAGATATCATAGACATCCCTGCGGTTTGGAGCAGAGCGGCGTTTTATTTTCTGAAATTCCACCCCTACACCCCCTGTTGGCCTCACCACCAACAATAAAATATCTTGTAAATATCAGGTAGATCCGTTGGCTGACAACTTGTAGTCAGCGTATAAAGAATTGTTGATATTATTCTAACACAAACACACACAGAAATAAAAAAATAGAACGATTATACTTAAACCTATGCCATTAACTAAACCTATTTGTTTTTAACTAAAATCTCATATCCTCACCTCACTACACACAGGTGACAATCCATACACAATTCAAGTAATTATTATAAATAAATAGATAGTTACTGCCGCTGTGGAAAGCCATTAATTGGCTTTATCTCGGCAATTTATGCTGGAAAAGTAATATTTTATTCCGCAGGTACTCTACCGAAATTCTGCCATTTGTAAATTTAATGAGATCCTAAATCCATTTGTAAAGGACCACACACTCCCGGCTACTCAGTGTCTATATAATAATACAAGGAAAATGGGAACCCACTTGTAAATATCGATTTAAAACAACCGTCGTCCTCTGATGTAAATTTTTATACGGTACTTAAAACTTTCAAATATTTTACTTTCCACGACAGCGAAGGCGCGCGATAAGGAAAACTGAATGAATGGAGTGTTTATTTAAAGCGTTTTATATAATACTTACTTTTCTATCTAGATACTCTACCCACTTACCTATATTAAAAAATATTCGGTTATAAGTGGTGTAGTTATATAGGTTTTGATTTTCATAGAATATTCAACATTAATTTTCACTTCAAAGATCTGACATCACTTTGAGAATTAAATGTTTGACTACAATGTCCTTCGGGTTGAGATCTTATAGCGTAGCTTTTACTAAAATCCTGAAAGAAATCCATTAGTTTTCTCCAAAATTTATTGTTTAAACATTTGATTTATCCTTCTTCCTATTTTTATGGAAGCGAATGAAATGCGCATGCAACTTCGAAAAAAGTAACTTTAACTGAAAAAGACAGGTTTTGTGAAGGTTACATGAACCCATATTTATCTCTAACCTCTTTACAATTATCACCAAGCATTTTCACGTTAAGGTGATAATTTTAAGTAAAGGAAGCTGGTTTTTGCTTCCGTGAGTAACCAGTATGAGTATTGCATCGTAATAGCAGGTAAGAAGTAGCCTGTCGCTTGATTCTATATGTAGAGTTTATTTTACGATATTTTTATCTATACTCATATACCAGTAGATAATAAACTAAGGCTTGAAAATAGGTTAGAAAAAGCACTAGCTGTTCTTTAACAAAATAGTTTAATAAAAGCTTTAATTTAAAATATTAAGAGAAAAATTTATCGCCATTTATAAATTAACATGTATAATAATATGTAATCTTTTTACTGATTTTTAACTCAATTTTAAATAGATTTTTGGTGCCTGTACCAAAATGTTCCATTCACATCGTAATTCGTAACCTATAACAAACGGCCTCCTCATACACATTGCATGAGGGATTTATGGCCTAAAAACGCCACGCTGGCCAAGCGAGTTGACGAGGCCGTTACCAGAAAGCATGGGGAACTGGTGCTGTAGTTCCTCATACATTCTGGTAACGGCTTTATTATCCCTTAGTCGCCTTTTACGACATCTACGGGAAGAGATGGAACGTATGCTGCCACAAACACATTGTCCTAAGTTATATGGCAACTTATCTTCGCTTGAAGATATTCTGACTAAAATGCCTCAAAAAACTATTCCTCCGAATCCTATTATATATATATATATATATATATATATCCATATATATATATGATTTTCATGTATAGCACCATTAATGATTTACAAAGCTACGACATTATAATAAATCACATAAATCGATACTTAATTACACTTTAATTTGTTCACGGGATATTGATAGAAAAAGGTCCTTCGTCAACGTCACCATTAATATCACGGATTAAAAATTCTCAGTATTTTCATAATGGCACCGACACGCCAATAACAATATAATAGCATACAGTAAATAAGGAGTTTTCTTTAAAAAATACTTTATACTGATCGTTAATGAGGCATCAGCAATCTAATTGACAGGTGCAAATGAGCCGTTTCTCTCAAGCTTTCATCGCTCTTCTGTAGTGTTATGGGTATTGAGACACACACAACCCTTGCGTTGACGTACTAGAAAAATGATTCCTATATCAAATTGCATTATTTCTTAACAGAGAACATATATATGTCTTGACCCTGTGTCCGCGTCCTTAGCCTTTGTCATGCCCTTACACTTGACACTAGCGAATAACCTCCATACCTTCCCATATGAAAGTCGATAACGAATCAAAAGGCAAGGTCACGGCCTCAAATTTACTCGTCAGTTTCTTTATCGGGCTTTCCATATCGAGCAAGGTGAGGCTTCGAGCGGAAATAATAGCGGCACACACGCAACCCCCGCTTTTACCTTACATTTTCTTATGATTACCTTAGACAAATAGAAGGCCATTACATCCTTGATTAGTACGTGTATTACGTGCCGCGTAGTCGCAGCAGCTATTTAGTACACACTGTCACAATATAGCGTTAATTAGTAGAAGTAATAAACAAGATGTATTAAAATGAAAGACAACGTCGTAGTTAGGGCTTAATAAGGGAACGCTTTAATTAGGGAGCTAGCGCTCCGGCCCTCGTTCGCAGCTCTGCTTGTAATCCGCGACGCGTCTCCTTCAAGGTTATGATCATTGTTTGCAGTTCATAAATTCAAGAAATTTGAAAAAAATAATTAAGCGCCGAAGCCAAGTCCCAAAGTTAAACATTTAAATTAAGGCTGGTAAGTAACGACTTCTCAATTTAGATAAATAGTCCTTCATTGGTTACCTATCATATCTACCATTGACGCAAAAAGCTATTGGATAGTATTATTAAGTGGTGTTAAGCACAATCTCTTTGTCCGAATTCGTCTTTTAATTGAGTCTCATTGTTCCATTTACAAACAATACTCCCGGCTTTTCCCTAAGAGCCTCTTCTCAGAAGCCAACTCACGTTTAAGAAATTTCATATTTCAAAAGCAAAGCATAAATAAATCCCGGATATCATACAATATTATTGATTATAATTACGCTATGCATAATTATAATCTGGAAACACTATTCCCGTGTTGATGTCGAGGTTGGAAGACATTATTGTTCCACCCTTGAACTTAAGAAACACAAGGAAGAAATATTATTCAGTTGAAATAATAATACAGCCAACTGTAACATGCATGGATCTTGGAAATCGATATTGATGTATGTACTCTTCTTGTCAGGCTACCAACGATCTTATAGAAAACAGCCGTTATGCCACAACTTTTAGTAAATAACTTTTGCTAAATGGATAGAATATTATTGTGAGAGCCAATGTATGACTAAATAAAAAAGATCTAAAGCAGGCGCCCCCATCCGGAATGGAGATTTCGCTACTTTCCATACGTTTCAGAAGAGAAAAAATGTTTAGGTATAAGTTGCACAGCCCTATCCAACGGTTTTAAACTCAGAAAGTTTTGCGAAAGAGAAAAAATGTTCTACTGGTTCCAATTTTTTGATTACTTACATTTTTCAAAGTGCTCTCCACTTGCATCCATACAAAGTTTCATGCATCTGAACCAATTATGAAAACATTTTTTCCACTCTTCCTCAAGTACCTCTTTACCTCAAGAAAAGAAAATTCACATTCTGTTTTGTGATTATTATTCTCAAAAAGTTGTTCTGTTACACGTACCTAAATCAGTATTTTTCATTTACTGTTATGTTATCTTCCAAAAGTTTACGTTTGTCTCAAGTTAAAATACAACTTTCATCTAATAATTTGAATTTGACATTCGGTTACCAAAAAATATGTAGCAAATGTAGTGGCCAACTATTAAAAAACAGTGCCTAATTAATGTATTCTAAAGTGGTATGCGGTATAATGGTATGCTAAAATGGTATAATGCTGTTTCCTCTATCGAAAATTATGATATTGCTATTAACAAAACAAAGGAGCTATTTAAACAAATTAGATTTTTCAACTAAATTAAGTTTTAAAAAAAATATTGAAAATATGCAATAAATTGAATTTAAGTAATAATTTATTTATCGAGGCGTGTGAGGTACTAAAGAAAGACTGAGAAACATAAAAAATATAACACATTTCAGGAGATGCTCAAATTATTATTAACTTATTGACGCCCTCTTGAGCTGGCGAACGTATCTTCAGGTCTCGATGCCAGTTACAAACAATGTTCTATTTCCAAATCTATCATTTAACATTGTCACGTCAACTACGCATGTATGTTACATCTAATACTAATAATGTTCGATACGTGACAAAATAATGTTCGATTTATAATAATAATAATCTATTTATTATCACAGCTTAGTCCATACTTACATTAATAAATGAATTAAGATAAAATAAAATTGTAAATAAAAAAGTATAAAGTAAAATAAAAATTTACTTCTTATTTGCGCTCCGGTGAACACCAAGCTAGTACTTTTGAAAAGGACTAGTCTAGTCTAGGACTAGTCTTCATCAATGACCTTAAGAATGACGCTATTTGAATTTCGTATGCTTTCCCGCGTGTATCATAATGTAATGTATCGTATTCTTTCTTGGTCGTGTCGTGAACAAATTTCATGGTCTTGTTTTAATTTAATACAAAATGTTTATTATTGTTTTGATCCCTATCTTTGACTATAAATTGGTACTGTGAAAATATAGTGTAATTTTTTTCGCATTTATGTCGGTTCGATTCCCAGCTCAGACAAGCGACTTTTAAAAAATCCATGAATGCAGTTTTTCTTATCTTTAAAAATAAAATAAAGAGTCCTTTGAGTAAAATTTAATATTTAAGACCTTTAATATTTAGGGTACTTTACCTCTGGGGCCCATCCGTTTCGATCATTCTGTATAAATAATTTAAATATCTAGGAACATTTCCAAAAATCCTTATTCTGACAAGATATTTATAATCAGCGACCTCAAATACTCCCGAGTAATAATTACTCGTCGAAAATTAGAATTAACGTAACTTTTTTGGGTTCAACTTTTTTCTGCACCCACGATAATGTTTCCTTCCGATTTCAAATAATAAATAACAACATAAATTTAATAATAAGACATCAAAATCGCACATGTCCTTGAGGATTAAGAAGTTCCGACGATTGTTTAAGCTTTATTGACTCGACTATAGGTAAGATTTGCTAATGCTTTAAGATTATATAGCGATCTTTCAATCGAATTATCTCGGTAACGTGGCACTTTAGGACATACATATCGATATACGAGTATGTAGGTCCATAGAGCGACGCAGTTTTAAAAAAAAAATCAAAATTGCTTAGGACTATGGTATACCAACCTCCCTAGTTAAATGCACGAAATCTCTTCTTTTTAATCTGTTAAGAAATGTGGAATGTGGAAATTGAAATTTGGAATTTTGTGGTGAAAATTTTCCAATATTTGAAAGTCACTATGTGGGTTGTTCGAAATCTCCGTTGGTAGGTATACAGAAAATAGAAACAGAACCATACCTGAAAAGAAATTAACGTAAGGTGGTTTTGAAAGGCAGTATACGAAACGTTTCGTTGAGAGGATGCGGTTCCAGAGTTTAGTCCTGTTCCCGAGTTGAACTTTAGCGCGAGTGTCAGTCATTATAGCAAAGTTGCCTGTACTTTAGACAGCTGACAGTTTGGTAATGAGTTTGGTAACTAAAACGAAAAGTTTGACTTCTTTGCCAACCATTAACCGATGGTATGCGTATAAAGTATTAAAAAGAAAGAATGATCAATACATATACCTACTTACGTTCGTACGTTTGTTTGTTACTTTTTTTTTAATCCAAGGATAAATACGTGTAAACAACATAGATTAGGTATATTATTCGTTATGCGAGCACCGCGTGCTAGCCGTGAGTATTTAGTATAAGCATACACAGACACTACTTCAGTTCAATTAAAATGAACTATATCCAGCGTGTACATTAGTGTACAAAACCATTAGTGTACAAACATTAAGCGAATTGCTGTTTATTGATTTATTCTCATCGTATCAATAAGCAATCAATTTGCATAGGCCAACCCTCATAAAAGCAAGGGGTAAAATTTGGAATATTGATTTTTTGCGCGTTTGTTCAATGATCAGATTATCAATTAGTTGCCATGCCACCAAGGAATTTCAATATTTTGTGTCAACTTACTAGTAGGTAGTAGGAGCAGTGGGAGTAGGTCGTAATGTTACTTCAACGGGCAGAACACACAAATACAAATAAATCTACAAATAAAACTTTGTATTTTAGTTAACAGGTTTGATAAATAAAACAATATATGTGATTCAATCATACAATATAAGCAATATGAAATTGAATACCATATATTCTTTCAGAAACAATATCAATAGAAATATAACAATATCAAGGAGAGTACCCGAGCGTACATATCTAAATATAAATAACATTTCCTACATATGTAACACAAATTGAAACCATCGCATACAAAAACGTAAAATGACAATGCTATTTCAATTTGCATGACACGGAGGCGAGGAGCCATTATTGTTAAAATTTAACGGGACGTACGTAAAGCTCCTTTCATTAAAACGTTATAGCGTCCGCCGCCGACCTTCGCCTCTCGTGAGTTACATTTTCAATTTTACGAGGATAAGTAATGTGTTTTTGACAATAGGGATTTTGAGGGAATCTCCTAAGTCATTAGAGAAGTGTCTGCTCACGACGGGCGTAATACAGATTTCGTATTAATGACGACATGAAATTAAAAGTTTTCCGACAATTTCTGTAAAGATGGGGGAAATATCGCGGCGGGAGAAGGGAGGCGGGTGGTTGGTGTGGCGACAGGCCGACGGGACGCCCAGCTGCTTGACCTGCTTGATGGCACGCATTCACTTTCATCTGACACTCAAACGGATGATAGGCATATGTTTGCCATCGCTACTATCCAATACATGGATGTCCAAATGTCAATGGCTACTTAATATCGTAGTATTTAATATATAATAGCAGGCTTATGAAGAAGTTTATTTATATCCTATAAACGTGAAATAGATTGATTAAAATAATTTAAACAAAATTAAAAATGACTACATACATTTATTTACCTCTAGGTAAATAAATATCTAGGTCTTCTATGACGTATTTATGACATTGTATAATTGAAGCCGCTATTAAATCTTCTATATATAAGTAAGTACCTACCCGTATAATAAAATCGTAACCAAGCCGTCTCTACATGAAATATTTTTTGGAGAAACTGCGTTGCAGTGGAAGGTACGTGTGATATAGAGCCCAAAAAATAATTTATTAAACTTCTTTCCGCCTGTCTGTCTGTCTGAACGCGCATCACGCATAAATTACTTGGCGGATTTTAATAAAACTTGGCATAGTTATAGCTCATGTGCCTTGTACTTTTTATCTACTAGATCCATTATAGAGTTCCCAGGGGAATCACTCTAAACTTCACGGGAACGAAGTCATGGTCACTACAAGTATTAAAAAGGCGGCATGAAACTTTATTTTTTTAATATGAAAATCACACGCAAACGTGACACGTACTTAATTAGGCTTGCTACACGCATGGCTTTTATTAATGGTACGTTTTATTAATGGGACCCTTAAATAATGTTAGCGCTGCTGCGTGCCGAGGAATAATGCCCGAGACTTCGTTGCTAATTAACTTAAAAATCTCTACCACGCGCAGTTTGACAGCGACTTACTTAAATTTAAATTTTTTTCAAGAAAAACGTTATATTTTGTCATTATAATTTTCAAATAACACCTATCAAAAATAGTTGCGAATGGATGCTATAATGAGTATTTAATGATTAACGTTTAAATGTAAAGTTAAATATTCCTAGTCACACAAAATTGTAATGTTTATAATGTTCGGCGATAGGCACATGTTTGGATGATGAATTGATGACGTAACGAACACTTAAGAACTTCAACCCTACTCCTAGTTACTCGTTAAGTACTCGACAATACCACTCAGGATAACAGTTTTTAAGCTTGGAACATTGATGGGCTTTTTCATAAATGGCTTATTACGTAATTAATGGATAATTTGCTCATTGTGCACGACAGTGTTGAGTAGATCAAACAAAGTATTATATCCACTTTCCTTCACGATTATTTATCGTATTTAAATAATATAAATTTAGGGCCCATGTACTTCTTACTTCTATACAGTTGCGAAAGGATGACGCTGTTTATGCGTGACGTTTCGCAATTTTATCCGATTAGAATGGCAACTATTTTGTGAGTATTCATTCAATTTGTCATTGAAAGGGTTATTTAAACCTGAAATATGTCAACTAGTTTAAAATACTCGTATACAAAACTGTTCTAACGAAAAATAAAATTATTATAGGGATTAAAACAAAAGTTACATACATTTAAAATTTTGTTGTTCTATCTAAAACGATCGTAGCGCTCCTTACTTAATACAAGGTAATGACGATGGATTATGTTTTAAAATTCACAAGCATTCACCATAAAAAAACAAAGTATTTAACTAATTTTAAGCTACTATTGTAATACACTCTTGTTTACAATCATTGTGAAATAAGTGAGTTGTCGACTTTGGACAAAGAATTAAAAAATTGGCCACTGTACGAGATAGAGGGCCACTGGTTCTATTGTTAACCAAATCTACAAAGCGCGACGCACTTTTTGTCTATATGAGTCTATTTTTAAATTGAATAATTAGTGTTTCAGGCTTTATGTAACGGACATGACGTAAAAATACCTACCCAGTAGAATTAGGAGGATATTTTATTTGCTAAGAAGACGATGACGGTGCCCTCAGCCAAGTCCTTTACAGTAAATATAAACCACAGGGCAGTTAATTGTTACCCAACAAGGGTCGTTTACACGTATCAATTACGGGACCCATTCTAAAGAGCTCCCCGTAATCCACAGGCGGTAAACAAAGAGCCGAACATGTATACTAGAGTAACCTTTTTCAAAAATTTCACGAGAGATTAAGATTACTTCGGGATCATTATATAAAGCGTCAGAGTTAATGATCTATATTACTTGTCTGATTTCTCGTTGTCCCCTTTTATTAAATTATTAATTTAAATAAATAATACCACACTCAATGACCCACACTAGGATATCCTGTGTTGTGGGTCCAGAGACATACAAGGACAAACACAAACACACCCAATTGTATTCGCCGTTATTTCGTGGTTGTATTTGTCTTTAAACAAATGATGTCCGACCGGGAATCGAACCCGGGATCTTTTGCACAGCAAGAAGGGTCATCACCAACTGTGCCAATCGGTCGACTTAACTAATATGTCTGCTCAGTTACGTATTTATCACAATAGTTTGTTTTTAAACATAATATAAATGGCAGATGAGTTGGTGGGCCACACGATGGTTAGTGGTCACCGCCGCCCATGGAGACCTACAACACCAGGGGGCTTGCGGGTGTGCTGCCGACCTTGCAGACTCCTGTTCAAAGCTCTCTTGAAGAGCCCCATATAGTAGCGTAATGGAAAAACCTCGGCTAAAGTGTCTTTCTGACCGCGACTCGCTGTCAAGGAGGTGCGAATGAACCGCGCGACGATGACGAGCACTGCGATGTAAACACCCGAAGTTGACATCAAATTGAACAGTTTTTCAGAATATTTACCATTATATAGGCAGAAACGCAGAGAGACGCAACTTCTCTCCCAATGCTAAGCGATTCTAGACTACCTGTGAAAGTGGGATCATCGACAATTCGGACAGCACGTGTGTTAGACGGAGTCAAAAGGGTCCAGCTGGTATTTCGGTGCACCGGGCCAGAGATGTGAGCAGTACTCCATGTGGGGTCTAATTTGAGCTTTATAAAGCGACAAGTGTTGCCCCGGTGTGAAGTATTGCTTCGCCCTATTCAGCACACAAAGCTTTTAACTGGCGAGTTTCATCTTGCTCTCCAGGTGACCCCGAAACTAGACTTTTCTCGAAATATCGACGTCAGGAACCTCAAAATTTTCGGAGATCTTAAGAGGACTGTTCTGAAATCGAAGTGCCACTATAAATGGAGCTTTCTTTGTTTGTTTGTATTCTATATATTAATTATATTCTGTATATATTTTAGTTTTTATTTGTTTGCTATTATATCTAAAGGGTTTTCCAATAAGGACTTGACAACTTTTTTTCAAAATAAAATGCAAACCATTTGAGATATTTCAAAAACTTTATTATCGGGTTGAAGTACAATCAAAACATTTATGAATGGAACTCGACTTCGTTCATATGGCCACCGCGGGCAAGTTTGCAGCGGTCGATTCGTTGGACCCAATTTTCGATGACACGGCCACACATTTCGGCCGAAACGGCTGCTATTTCGCGTTCAATGTTGGCTCTGAGCTCTTCCAACGTCGTCGGCTTGTTGGCATAGACCAATGACTTGACGTAGCCCCAAAGAAAAAAGTCTAGAGGCGTTAAATCGCACGAACGAGGCGGCCAATCGACTGGTCCATTTCTTGAGATAACACGCTCATCAAACTTACTCTTCAATAAATCGATTGTAACGTGTGCTGTGTGGCTTGTGGCACCGTCCTGTTGAAACCACATGTTGTCCAAGTCCATATCTTCCAATTCGGGCCAAAAATAATCGGTAATCATGGCGCGATAACGATTACCATTCACAGTAACGTGACGATCATTATCGTCGACGAAAAAATATGGCCCTATGACGCCGCCGGCATGCAAACCGCACCAAACAGTTATTTTTTGTGGATGAAGTGGTGTTTCATGAAGCACATGTGGATTTTCACCCGACCAATAACGCATATTTTGCTTATTGACGAACCCATTGAGCCAAAAATGAGCTTCGTCACTGAAGATGATTTTGCGATGAAATTGATCATCTTGGCGCATCTTTTCCAGAGCCCAATCGGAGAACGTACGTCGCTTCAAATGGTCCATCGGCTTCAATTCCTGAGTCAGCTTGATCTTGTATGGGTGTAAACCAAGATCCTTACGCAAAATTCGCCATAAAGTGGTCTGGGCGATGTCCAACTCTTGAGAACACCGTGGAATTGACTGCTTTGGATCATTTGCTACGGACGATTCAACGGCAGCGATATTTTCGACACTTCGACCAACCCGTTGTCTCACTGGCACGGCAACATCACACAACGAATATGTAGACTCAAATTTTTGCACTAAACTTGTTACTGCCTGTCTACTAGGGCGAGAATTACGACCGAAAATCGGAGTTAACGCTCTTAAAGTAGCGGTCACCGACTCCGAATTTCTGTAGTAAATTTTTATAATTTGCAGACGTTGTTCGTTCGTGTACTTTACCATGATGAAAATGTTAAGTTTACTGAATAAATTGACAGTGACAGTTCGATGATTAGTGAAAGGGTGCGTTCACAAATTGAATTCAAAGTTGTCAAGTCCCTATTGGAAAACCCTTTATATGTTATTATTTTTATTTAAGTGTATTATTATGTGTGTGTCACAATGGCGGGTGTACCGCACACAATCGTACTAATCATATAGAGTACTAGCGACCCGCCCTCGCTACGTTTCGGTTTATAAGTTTTTGTTTTCAAAATTTCAAAATAAAATATAGCCTATATTAGACACGGATAATGTAGCTTCCTATTTGTGAAAGAATTTTTGAAATCGGTTCAGTAGTTCCAGAGATTACCCCCAACATATCCACAAACAAACACACAATTTTACCTCTTTATTATACACCGGATCGCAAAAATTCCGGGTGGCTAATAAATGGCGTGATAGTTTCTTAAATACATAAGACTAATTTGCGAAACTATAGTATATTGTAGATGACTGATTAATATATATATAAAAAAATGTGTAACACGTTCTGTAAAATAAAAGTTTTGTCAATTTAATATTTTGTATTTCCTCCACGAGCCCGTATCACTTCAATAAGACGATGTGGCATGCTGTAAACCAAATTTTTAATACGATTTTGGTCTATGTTTGCCCATTCTTCCACTAGCGCATTCTTTAACTCGTGTAAGGTAACGGGAGCAGGAGAGCGTTGTCTCACGCATCTCTCGAGCTCGTCCCATGCATGTTCTATGGGATTTAAGTCTAGGCTGCGAGCTGGCCACTGGCCGAGCTGATGAGACAGGATCACTAACTCCGTGCGATCCTCTGAAGATATCCCAGCCCAAACCATTATTGATCCTCCACCGAATGGCACCTTTTCTTCAAAACACGCTTGATGATACCGTTCTCCTGGCCGTCTAAATACTCTTCGTCTCCCGTCGTGCGTAAATAAACAAAATCTGGACTCATCGGAAAACATAACCTTGGACCAATCTTCATCTGTCCATCGGATGTGTTCTCGAGCAAACCGTAACCTGGCAACTCGATGTTCTCTGAGCAGTTTGGGGCCGTTTGCTGGTCTATAAGGCTTTATATCAGCTTCACGAAGACGTCGCAGAATCGTATTAGAGCTCACATTGTTGTGGTGAATTTCTTGAAGACTGTTTCGGACCTGAACAGCCGTGAGATGTCGATTTCTTAACATAGTGCTCACGATGAATCGGTCTTCTCGTGTAGTTGTGCACCTTGGCCTGCCATTTCCTGGTCTCCTGATGTTCATGCCGGTCTCTTGAAATCGCTGGAGTACTCTTTGGAGCGTTGATAAAGATACTCCTACTGTTCTAGCAGTGCTACGCTGACTTCTTCCTTCTTGTACCATTGTAATAATCCGTGTACATTCTTCAGGTGATAACAACATGATATTGCATTGAATACTCTGATCAATCCAAGGAACCATTTATAATGACAGCTCCGTTTGAAACAAAAGCAGAAAAAATTTTCTTTTCCCAATTTTCCCATATATACATATATTAACAAAAGAACCGAATGAATTATGTACATAATGAAATATAGCAGATGTGTTTTTTAGTGTACCTTTCTAAAAAAAATACATCTGTTTCTATGTAAAAATATTTTGAAAAAAAATGGTAAAGCCGTTTGATATAAGAATTGCGTGTACCTTTTTCAAAATAATTTTACATAGAGATATGTACAGTATTTGTTCTACATGTACATAACAGGTACCTACCTTTTATTTGTATATAATTAATTCGATTCTGTGCGGTACACTCGCCATTGTGACATACACTAATTTTATTTATGTATGTATACCAAAACTGCACTCGTGTTTTGTTTTCTGTATGATTAGATGGTAGAGAATGCCGTAAGACATGAATACCTAGTTTGCCTTTTGTATTACTTGTCTAATACTTGTGCAAGGAAGTTAAAATAAATAAATAAAATCCGGAGAATCTATACTATACTATTATATAATAAAGAGGTAAAATTGTGTGTTTGTTTGTAGGTATGTTGGGGGTAATCTCTGGAACTACTGAACCGATTTCAAAAATTATTTCACAAATATAATATAATGTCTAATATAATATCTAATATATTTTGAAATTGTGAAAAAAAAAACACTTATAAACCGAAGCGAAGCGAGGGCGGGTCTCTAGTTTTAAATGATTTTAGACGTCATGGAAGGTATATTTTGAATATATTTTGAATTACAACAATATATTTTGAAGCTACTAGTGTAAATTAAAGAGGTTTGTTAATGTCTATTATTGTATTAAAAAATATCTTCCGTTGTTATACGATAATACATAATAATTATTCGACATTAAGTATACGATAATACTTTTAAAAAATCTTCAAAAATATACAGCATTTTATCCAACAGTATCTCGTGTAATACTCTAAAAGTAGAGAACATTCGACAATAGTAGGTACCTATACGTTTTTCTTATATTAGAGTTAGGTTACTTTTCCAAATATAAATGGATACATAAATTCTATAGATCTTGACAATAGTCATCTGAAACGAATATTGTAAAAATGTAAACAAGGTGCGGGGATTCTCTCTCGTAAAAACAATAGTCATAAAGATGAGAGCAATATCAACCTGACTCGGTCGGTGAGGCAGTTTAACAACCTTATTCAATATGTATGGAAGATTGCCACCTGAGAATGCCATCATCTTCGGGTGGAAAATTTATGAGAAACTGGGAAATCTCTCCCCAGGATAATCTTTAAACATTATGTATGTGCGAAAATGGAAATGATTGGATGGACAAAGCACATAAAACCTTTCGCCTAAAATAACTTACTTAGGACAACCTACTTTAAATTCGCTTTGGTTTAATGTTAATTATGAAATATCAGATTAAAAGTGACTGCCATTATAAGTCATATTAGCGGTAGGGTATGAATCATTAAGTTTATTTAATATGTATGCGTATAAAATGGTTTCCAAATTAGTTTCCCTAACATACTATCTGTTCAAATTCTTTATGCCCTTATCTTAACAATGGAGGTACGATGGTGATCCGTGCTTTATGTGAATAGTCAAATGTATTGAAGAACACATTCATAAACCTTACTAGCGTTGGTTGAAATAATTATCGGAATTATTTTAAGTAAAGTTTTAATTTGTTCGGTTCAATAAACAGTGCTAATACATAGAGGAGCTGTATCCCACAGCGCTGATGCGCTCGACAGGTTGTGTTATCTCATTCCAACAGACGATTGATGTGTTTATGAAGATCATGTTTATAATTTCTAAATGAATGTATTTGTTCGTATGCGTATTTGTGTTTTTAATAGTGAAAGATATATACTTTGCATATAACGGTCAGCGTCTGATGCTGGACCCTAAGGTGGGTAAGGGAACTCCTTGAAATTTGATAGTAGAACTATCGTGTTTGAACTAATTTTTTGGCGATGTTTAGTTCGAGTACAAAGGGGAGGACGATGCTGTGTTATAGCAGACTGGACGTGTCTAACTGGCCTAGCTTTCTCAATGTCATAAAAGACCGCTATGTATAAACGTGCTCGGAAGCGAGTGAAAATTGTCGAAACTCGTTTCCCTCCTCACGCCATCCCGCCTCGTTTTCCTAGTCCGTTGGATTGAGGAAAGCGCGATGGACGGAGTGATATAAAATATCCCATTCCCCCTCCTTCGCATCCTTTTTATAAATCTTTAATTCTTAATTCTGGAAGCTTGACAGCGCATCTGCGAATGAGTCATTATCATTTTTTAACTGATTTTGACATGTAACGCAGATAATAGCGAACTATAAATATGACGCGCGTGGCGCACGGGAAATATTCAGAATGATGAGTTAAAGAGATACGGTGCCGCCTTCTTCACATTATATTACCTGATAGATGAAATGGCGTAGGATGGGATAGGATAATATAAAATTGGATGTTTCTTAACTAAAAAGCTGAAAATAAAAAGACAAAATTAAAATTTTTGATGAATCCCCCGACGGTATAAAAACTCTAATTTTTAATTTTGTCCGTTTATTCCTTGTTCGTAACATGTCTTTGAATATTGTTAAATACAAATAACAATGGAATGGACATAACGGTTACGTAATGGAATATAAAATATCCAGTAACTTTCACCAACTAATCGTATAATACATGATACGGTTCTTAATTAAAAAACAGTAATTCGCTTTATGCGAAGTAATATTTTATATTAATTGGGAAACTGATTTCATTTTTTTTTCAGTACGAATCTGCTGATTTCTATAAAGTGGTTGAACATTATAAGTATCTCCGATATTCTTTGTAAATCCTACTTATTTGAACTTTGCATTATTCAATTTCTCGTCGTCTTCCTCATCTCGTTGTCGTTGGCTCTTCAAAGAACTTCCATGAAGATTTTCAAAGAGAAAACATAAAGGTAGGAAAATAAAAGGATTTACGTAGAGAAGTATTTACTAAGATTTACGTAGAGAAGTATTTACTAAGATTTACGTACAGAAGTATTTACTAAGATTTACGTAGAGAAGTATTTACTAAGATTTACGTAGAGAAGTATTTACTAAGATTTACGTAGAGAAGTATTTACTAAGATTTACGTAGAGAAGTATTTACTAAGATTTACGTAGAGAAGTATTTACTAAACCTCAAGACAATTTAAAAATATTATTTCATGAAAACATGTAGGAGTTTATGTAAGAGTAAGCATTTGCGAGTGTTGTGTGATATGCATGCGACCTTGTCGCACGGCAGGTTCGGTGCGCGCACGCACCTTGCAGCGCAGCAATTGCAATGTGTTCTCCCAAAGGCGAGTCTGCTCCTCCACAGCTCCTTGACGAGAACTGATTGTACGTTGTTCCTAAAACGAACTCAATAAATAAATAATAATGTTAATACGATTCTATCAAAATAAAGTGAAATTATTATATGTAGCCTTACCTCCTCTAAATGTTTCACGATTTGCTCCACATCTTTGACTTTTTTATTCAAAGCCTCCATTTTTGAAGGCTTCCTCGGGGACTGCATTGAGTTTTTCATTTCAAACATCACGACTTCTTGCAAACTTTCCGCCTTTGTGATTTTTTGCCTCAAGTTTTTCCATTCGTCCTCTTTACTATTGAGCTGGTCAGTCAACTCTTTCACAAGATGTTTAAGGGGTTCCATTTGCGATGTTATATTGATAGATGTTGCTTCGTATACGCGTTTCTTTTGTTCGTATTGTTGTTGGATCGTTTGGAACTCTTCCTTTATAGGTTTGATTTTGTCGGCGAGGGGTTGGATCTCCTGACGCACTTGGGATAACTTTTGAGCTGTCTGCGCCACTAACTGAAACAAATGTATGATGTGCACTTTGATTACATAGAATTATATTCTACTTGCCAGTATTTTATGTTATCACAAATGGGTGAAGTGAAGTACAAGTTATTTATTTATTAGCATTTTAGAATTATACATAGGTATTTTATACTTATATTGTATTTTAGACTTATATAGGTATACATAATATGTACCTGAGACAAATCATGCAATGATTTCTTAGCCAAATCGATATTTTTATTTTGGTCTTTTTCATTTGTTTCGTCGTCATCAATTTTAAGCTTCTTGTGATTAACAAGCGCCATTTCCACAGTAGGATCGGCGGTGCTTATAATGTGTAATGTTCTCGTCAGAATTCCCGCCTCAACCTTTATCAGAAACAGGTGCCATCAGTTAGGTCGGTATATTGTATACAAATTGAAATAAATGAGATACTTAGCATAATAAATCAAGTGGCCACCTTGAATGTTGAGAGATTGGCTCGTTGCCTTTTGTACACGGTGCTCTTTGTGCGCAGTGTGTTGACATATTTCTTCAATTCCTCACCTCTCAGAACCGTGTCTCCAAGAAGCTGTCTAACCTGAATATTTACAAAGCGAACATACTTGTGTTCATATATTATAAGAGTAAATGTACTTGTAAATTACGTCAGAGCTACAGTCATTAATAAATAACCACAGTCATCATCAATCCTGTACGAACGCACACGACACACAACTCTAAAAGGATTTCAGTACATGTTTTAGAAGCCTAAATTCTAGAAATTCTTTGAGTGTCTCCTTGAATATTTTATGTGTATGTCTCTGGAGGTTTTTGTAACTAGACTTTGTGGGGGCGTAGTTACATATGTATACGAACCTCTTCAAAGAAACGTATATAGATATGGTAGGTATTAGATCAGTGGGTACTTAAATAAATAAATTCCAGTAAACTCAATAACACCGGTAAAATAATTTCTTTCGACATCAATCTCAGAGGAAATAGCGTATTATCTGAGACCAATCTCTCGGCTCTTCGACATAATGACCGATTATTTGAAATGGGAAAAATATCTTATCTGATCGACATGGCGCGGCGATCCGATCGCCCAATAGACTGCCGGGACATACTATAGATTTCAATTAACTCCAGACCGCCAATCACCGCTTTTCTCTCAATTGTGAACTTGAAAGCTTTCTATCTTTACACCAATAATCAATTAAGTCCTAGGGAATAAAAAAGACTTAAGTAAGTATTCTATTGCTGTGTAATCGAACCTACTTGTTAGAACTAAAAGTAGGGGCTGCTCATTTGATTTTAAATAAGGAAAAAGTAAAGTACCAGTGAGGTCCAAAAGTTTCTGGCCTGACATATTTCTAGATGTGTAAAAAAACAAGTTATTGGTCCATTATAATTGTCATTTATCCTGCTAATTCGTGGATAATTTTTAGAATTCAGCCTTCGTTAGTTTTTATTCCTCGCCTCTTAGAACAATAGAAAGTCGCAAAATCTTTAAAAAATTTAAACTGGAATATCGTTCCGTGATTAGGTTTCTTAGAAAGGAAGGTGTTAGCCCGACCGATATCAACCAAAGGTTGGGTAGTGTGTACGGAGATTCTTCCATCATTTTCCACCGTCGAAGTATAAGCAATTTCGTTCAGGACGAGAGTCCATCGACGATGATCCTCACTTCAGTCGACCCGTTGAGGCACTCACTTCAAACAACGTCAAATTAATGGAAGAAGAAGTTCTGAGCGACCGACGGCTAAAGAAGAAAGAAATAGCAGCGAGGACAGGGCTTTCAAAAACTATAGTCCTAAGAATTCTTCATGAACATCTTCATATAGATAAAGTTAGTGCGAGATGGGTGCCAAATCTTCTTACAAGTGTGCAGCAAAATGAACCAGTAGCGTGCTCGAAGTAACTTTTGGAGGCCTTTCAGGGAAACAGAAACGATTTTTGGAGCCAAGTGCTACTAGGGATGAAGTTATGGTTCTTTACAATGATCCTCTTTTCAAAAGGGCGTCGATGGAGTGGCGTCCTTCTGGTGAAGCACCGCCTAGAAAGGCAAAGGTGATTCAGTCCAACAAAAAGATTATGGCTTCGATATTTTGAGATTTTCAAGAAATATTGCTTATAGACATACAAGAACGCAATACTATGGTCACTAGAAGACGAGAAGCAATCAAGCAGAAACGTCGTGGAAAACTAAGCAAAGGTGCGCGTGCGGTGCGACTTCTCCATAACAATGCACCCCTCCACATCGCCGCAGTTGCGAAAGCCGCTCTTTCAAAATATGGCTACACGGAAATTCGCCACCTATAGTCCTGGCTTGGCTCTCAGTGATTGCTATTTGTTCTCAAAACTCAAAGTGGACTTAAGGGGTAGAAGATTTTCCACTGATGATGAAGTGACCGCTACGGTTTTCACTTATTTTGAAGACAAAACTTCTGACTATTTTTATACTGGGACAGAAATACTAATTGAACAACCCGAAAATTGTGTTCAAATAGACGGAGACCATATTGAAGAATAAAAATAGTTTCGTGAACTTGAGTGTCCTTTTTCTTTGTCAGGCCGGAAACTTTTGGACTTTCCCTTGTAAGTATTTTAATTAATTTTATAGTAATTATATTAGTACTACCGGTTGTGTTTTTCTTTATAACTACGAACATATGTATGTACCTATACGTAAAACATGTATATATACAAGTTGTTTATCTGATCACTGACCTAATACCTAATAATAATTTATTTGTTCTCTATTTGGTACAATCTACAATATTTTGAATTATCGATGTCAATTTATACAATTTATGTGATTATCGATTGTCCCTTTCATCCGAACAGCTTTTCTCTTGGAGTTATGAACGGATTTGAATAATTTATTCTTCAATCGAGGTGAATTTACGGTTCAGAATATTTAATAAAAAATGTATTAAAACCGGTTATAGATTTTCAAATTTGTACCAACACTTAGAACATTATTCAACCATATAGTCGGTAAAATCCACGACTTTAATTTATTGAGCAACAGCCAACAACTAATCTTCCTAGGTGTTATGAAAATATCGATATCAGCCTATAACGTTCCACTGCAGAGCCCAGTGAATTACTAGAGGGTTTAGGATTTGGGGCCATAACTAACCACGCGGACCCAGTGTAAATTAGTGAATCTGAATATTTAAAAAAATCGTACTTCATTAAAAACTCATTAATGAGAGTCCAGGATAAGATACCATATAATAAACGTTAATATTTCTTTAATATTTACCATTGCGTTTTATATAATATATATTATTAATCCATACAAAAAATATATTTCCGTTTTTAATCGATTTAGTTAAAAACATACATAAAACGTGCCACAACGAATACCCTAAATAAAAGTGAAAATCACAACAAAGTCGACCTAGTATATTCCGAAATTGACGCGAACAGACAGACATTGACATTTAAATAGCATACTGTTTTGTATAGTCTCCCCTACACAGAGCTGGAAATATAAGTAAATGTTTTCTCGCAGAGATAAAAATATTTCTTTTAGAATAATACACACTTGTAACCTCACACAGACGTTATAAATTTACATAGATACACTTTGTACTATCGGGAAAAACACTTTGAAAAGTAGTCGTTTGTTATATTTGTTTGCAAACTCCATCCGGTGGCAACGGTACGCAGATGCTGAGTAAAGTTAACTGGTATGTTAATTGGTTTATTTTATAGTAGTTACAATTGTAATTTTAAGGTAACAGTTGTTGGATAATAAATGATTATTATTGATGGAAACGTAAAAATTTAAAAGAAAGACAATAGCGAGTTTCTTTGTGGCCTCTAATTTTAATGTTCACTTGATACAAAATGATTGAGCTTCCGTCCATTTTAACTCTGTAAATCTTTAAGTAAACGAAGTGAAAGGGTTATGCGGTGATTTTCATTCTTTTATGCTGACTGGTAGTTTGTATACGATTTTAACTAAGAGAAAAAGATTTTATTACAATTTCTCTTTAAATACCGGCTATATGTTTTATTATGTACATATACTTATGAATAGTTTAAGAACACCAACAGTTACACATATAGGTACATTTTCATAAATCGAATCATAAGGACATGTTCTTGTATGTTAACCTATTGCAGGTGATCACAACATTTTTGTTAACATCACTCTTACTTGCAGAAGAAGTGCACAGTAAATAATATAGGTGTTAGTAAAAAGTAGGTAAGGTACATGCTTACAAACTGCGTAAGGTACATTTACAGATGGAAATTAAAAGTTAGTTAACATGTCTACATAAGTACTACAAGTTAATCGGTAGACAAATACTTGAATAGAGGCCACGTAATGAAACCGTAGCGTGGAACGCTTTCCCACCAGGTAGACTGGCGACTTGAACAAATCGCCGCTAAGAGTAGATGAGAAGAGCAGAAGAACGTGTGTCCTTGAAAGAATCAATGGAGAGACAGACTGACGGTATAGTATTGTAATATATCTGTCACTACTACACCAATTAAACTTCATATTCTTGAAAGTGCAATAAATTTGAGGCAGTACTTCCCGATATTCTATTTACCTATTAGACCAAGCAAACGAAACGTATGTCATAATTTCTATCTATGAACTGCGTTTCGCTTTTACGACATTCTTTTGTCTAGGCTACTTCCTTTTAAATCTACCTCCTTTTAAATCTATTCGACGTCCCCAAATTGTATATGCAGTCTCCCAAATTGTATATTAAAAGTATGCAGTCTCCTTGGGGTAAGGGATAACAGCTTTCCTTACAGAAGTCGCTACTTTATTAAAACCAAACATTACATAGTATGAAAAGAATTTTTTTTTAATTAAAATTATATGTGTTAAAAATAAAACATCATTGGAGGATGGCGGCAGGAAACTCGTTCTGGAGATCTTCTTCACCCACTGCTCAATAATTAAACTGAAAATTACTCTCTACTTTAACGACTCTAAATAAGTCATAGACTTTCAACGCGGCGGTTAGCTGATGCACTTTATTAGGACTCGCCATAGACCACGAGAGGGAGCTAGTTCTAAAGTCCTGCTTCCAATAATGCCGAATCTCACCTGCGACTGTAAGTCAGCGAGCGTAGCCTCGTGGTCTCTCAATGTAGTAGTGAGTTCATGCACGCGTGCGGCGCTCGCTTCTTTATTACGTCTAATCACAACTGCTTGCTGGCGAAATGGAGCTAATTTGTCTTCCTGAGGGCCTGCTTCTGCGAGACGACGCTGCACCAGTTGCTCCAGCTCCCCGTTCACTACTGCTATCTATTTCAGACATATTGCAATATACCAATACAGAATTTAACGGAATGTATTATTTATTTCATTTTTTAATGTTTATCTATGTATTTTACTTTTGTAGGCATATAATGACTATATATATGTATTATTATTATTACATGTATACATTACGCAGGCCTGTTCTGACCAAAGTCTCTATTTCACGGATCTACTGTAAAATATTTCCACAGAAGATAATCTTGCCTTTTCTACAATTTCTCTTACCTAATCATATATTCTTTTGTTGTATAATAAAATAGACTATAAATGTGTAATATTCACGCGATCATTCACAATAATTATGAGTGCAGCGTTTTGTAACAAATTTTGTCTGAGGTGTATCAAGCAAACTAAAAAAAAAAATTAAGCTAGCTAAAGTAAGTAATACAACCATTAGCGTAACTTTCGTCGCGGCTCACCCTAGACATCTGAAAACGATTGATGTAAGAAAACGATTTGAATTTAACGAAATGAAACGGAAGGCCGCGGTGCACTAGTTATTATTCGTACATCCAATCCTAATCCGTATTATTAAATAGTTCTGTAATAGTCATACAACAATGCATACAACCATAAAAAAATTGCATAATTCTTTGTAATAATCAAAATATCTATACTAAAATAATATGTACTAAATTGCATGAATTCTACAATAATTAGATATAAGTACAAGTCAATCCAAATTAATAAGATGGTACAGCACGCAACCCATCGGCCATACTAACTAACGTCAAAGTACATATTCATTTGTGTAGGTAAACTATGAACAAATACTCCGAGGCTTCCGTTGAAGCCTTACTGCGTTCTATAGTGAAAATATTGCAATATCTGAAGCTAAAATACCGCATTTTCTGCCAAACACCATATTCAAGAAGGAAAACTTTGAGAATCACTTGAAAACCAATAGAAAGCCAGTAAACAACATTGGCGTAAGGGCTCTTGAATGGGAACCGAGAGATGATTCTAACCAAAGAGGTTTCTTGTTATAATTTGAAAACATCGTGAATTCTCCGTACTGAAGCCGAAAAAATAAACGAAGTGGAAAAACAAACATTTTCAATAGAAGCCTTGTTAAAGGTGGTTTTTGCTCAATCACTTGTTGATAGGTAATAATTTACTTAGACGTATTATTACTCGTTACATTTTCTGGTAACCTTACCTTGTCTTGTACGACGGCTAAATCTGATCGTGTCGGATGTAATTCCATAGCAATCCCTTGCATAATATTAAGTTCTTTCTGCAGAAGAACTATCTCCTGCGGCAACTTTTCTTTCACGAGGTAACTGTTTAACTAAAATTAATTTAAAAAAACACATTTTTAAAAAGATAATTATGAGTAGGTACTTTATATAAGAATACTTTCTGTTAATTTATAAAAGAAATTAATTGTAAATTACAAGTCAGTCTGAATTAGTACCTGAATCTCTTCTTGCAAATGCTTAATGACTTCATTAACAGTTTTAGGAGTAGCGCTTTGCCCGTGAATAACGTTCAAATATCGCTTAAGTTGATCGGACGCAATTTTTAATTGCGTCCGTTGCGTCTCGTACTAAACATATAATGACATAAAATAAGTACCTCGGTACATTAATAATCGAAAAATATATGTATGTTTATTTACAAAATTGTTATAAAATACCTGGTGGTCCAACTCTTTTGTTTTTTCCTGCTGAATTCTCAAAACTTTGCTAACATTTAACAAATCATCCTTTTCGCTGACATCCACAAGATTCACCTGCACGTTTTCTAACCTTTTTATTACTGAAACATTCATACAAAACATTTCAATATTTGTAAGAAAATAACCTAGGTATTTCAATTTCAAAGTAAAATACCCTAAAAGGTCTTTATCCCCCTATTAATCTTCAAAGTAATTAGTGAAATTGATGACATTTTCACGAACAATAAAAGCATTTCAGCAAATACATAGTTACTTTGTTGTTCACTCACCGATATCTCTCTCGACTGCCATCTCCTTAATGTCATTAATAATTTCTGACGCGTTTTCCTTTTGTAGCATTCTAGTTCTTTTATGTACGTCCTTGAATTCATCTATAAGATTTTGATACAAATCTAGTAAGTCTTGTATATTATTGTTTCTAGCTACATCTGTTGGAATATCTGGAATTTTCAGATACCTAGAATAAAAGAAAATCTTATTACGAAGTATCGTCTGAGTATTTTTTTTTAATAATAATAAAACGTTCACTTTGCTAATAACCATTTAACCAATATTAAATGAAGCCCTGGCCCCCATACTAGGATAACCAGTATCGAGGGATTTTTATTTTTTTTTATGTTTTATTATGTAATACCTGGATTACATTAGTATAAACAAATTTAAGTAAGTGAGTGACGCTAGCAGGTTGGAGAAAAATGTTTGTTTCACAAGAAACACATGTCTCAGAAAATCGTTTTATAATAAATCGGAATTTTCAGAAGTACACATATCACGTTTCAATTGTAATAAGACAGTTAATCCGTAACGAGCTAATGAGTCATACAATTTGTTCTAGGTACAATAAAGTAGGCGTCTAACTAATATAGAATTCGGTACACATTGAGGGAAACCAACATCAAACTTCTCGGCACGTAATGCCATTGCCAGAAACCTCTAATTTCTGCGAGACCAATAATAAATAACGGCGTAATATAATATTATCACGAGTCACTGTGACGTTAATTAGTAACACGTGCCTAAAACATGTAATCGTATTTGGATAACCGCGAAGCAAAAGTTGTTTGTACAATACGTCAAATAAGTATATCCAGTTATTGGTTTCCTTGTTTCCAGCTGCATAAGGAAATCTCTTAGCTACACCACATTTCTTGCCATATTATAGATATTTATACGAATAAACGACTAAGATTAAGAATATCTTAGACACAAATGCATACAGGAAAGCTACGAGAGCTTTCTTCTTTGCTTTTGATCTACGCTTACAATAGGTATATTATTTCATCATAGGATTTAACTAAAAAATTAAGTAACGTTAAGTAAATTATTAAGTTAATGTTAATCAAAGTTAATATTTAACTTTGATAAGCTTGATTAATTAACGATTACCTATCTAAATTCGTAGGTAGATATTCTCACTAAAATCAGTTACGACTAATCTGGATGCTAAAGTAGACAATAATTAATTATCTTGGAGATAATCTGGTACTTACTTTTACGTAATCTATATCTATAGATCTATACATACTATAATATATTCTATACATATTAAAATATAAAATCGTAATACATGAAATATTTTTGAAAAAGTAATTGCCACATGAAAGTACGAACGATGCAGAGCCAATACGACATTTTTTAAATTTTTGTCTGTCTGTCTGAGCACACATCACGCACAAAACTATTGGACGGATTTTAATAAAAGTTGTATTAGTTATAACTCATGTGTCAGTTTAACATTTTCGGTAGGTACTATTTATCCAGATCCATAATAGTTTCTACAGGAATGACTCTAAATTCACGCGAACAAAGTCGCAGGCTTACTAGGCTATAATATTATTCATAAATCAATAATTAAAATAATTAATTATTTTGTAGGTAATCTGGTACCATACCCAAAACTATTACTGACTGCACGATTTGACTGCAAGCAAGTGGACCGTCGCCCTAGGACATCCGCGGTACATGCCAACATCATTCCAGAATGACAAACGCTGGCACGCCCATGGATGCGCTGCGCTGCCTACCTTTGAGATGTAGGATTTGATTTGGAGAAAGGGTTGGGAAAATGGAGAGTGATAGGATAGAATGGGAATGGGCTCTGGCATATCTCACTCACTACCGAAACACGTACATACGAGTACATTGGGGAAAAGGATATAGATATAGGAGAACAGGATATAGGGAATAATGCAGTATATTTCAAGGTAGTCTTCTGTGAGAGAGGGGTAACGTCGAGCACGCCCAGCGGCTGTTGGACTGCAGCGGGCACCCTCCCCCTTCTCTTTTAATTTTATAAGAACATCGAAAACGTGAAGTACGTTCGACATACAAAATAACTGGATAATTACTAACTGGGAAGCCTTACTTTCTTTTCTTTGAGGTATGTGAAAGACAGTCGACCTGATGATAAGTAAGACTTCTATCACCATCTTCAACATCGAGAAGCAACAAATATGTTGCTTAATTTTAAGTTTTAAAGTCCGTAGACAATATCAAGGAAAATCATATAGTTGAACCTCTATTTGTTTCACCGCCACGACAAAACACGACAAACTAGTTTAATTAAACAAAATTAGTGACAAACAGTGATTAAGGGGAGACTTGAAGTTCATTTATCGATTGACGCAATGAGGCCCATCGAACTCTGGACGTGTCTAAGCCACTGTGCAATCTGCTATTTCGCTGCTTCTCATTTCAACCTATAGGTTGTTCTCGCTCAGGAACTACTGGTTGAATGTTGTTGCCATATGAATGATGTTTTGTAAGGTATTATTTTTAATCAATATTTTTTTATTATAATATTGCACGTATCATTGGTATTGTATCTATAATTTAGTGTTTTATAATAAATCTGTTCAGTAGTTACAAAAATAGCGGGTTTTGTAAAATAGGCTAATCGAGATTACAGCGCTGCCCTTATTAGATAAAAGGCACAAGTGGACAGTTGAGAAAAATGTTAAAAAAATTGGTAAATATGTCATTTATTTAAAATAAAGTTAGAAACTTTGGAATTTTATATATAACAAAAAGAATAACCCTTATTTAATCTCATTGTTTATACTTAATTTCCTAATGTAATCTTAATTATTATGCTTTCATCAAACATGTTAATAATGCCTTTTCTTAGGAGGTTAGAGCGGGCACAGTCGCATACAAAATTGCTAATTTGTTCATAAATATCAACGATTATTTAATCAAGGTTCGCATCTAATCCTTTGCCACAGCTCCACCTCCACTAAAGGGAGGTCACACGCAGTAGCGGATTAAGAGTTTCGGAGGCCCTAAGCATAGAGGCCGTGTAGGCCCTCTGTTGCTTGGATTTGGAAGTTAGAAATTAATAAAAAAAAACAAAGTTCATCAAAATATATATTCGAAATTTATATTGGAGAACAGGGGCCCCAAGCACGTGCTTATAATGCTTATACATATGTTAATCCGCCACTGGTCACAGGTCAGGTTTACGTAATTTATACCTAGCGAGAACGACGATTTCTCGAATATTGACAAATCGATCAGCACGTTCGTTAAACAATCTGATTTATTGATACATCGGTCAATCTGATAAGCTACCATCAATCAATCTGTAAGGACAACGCAACCACTTTCAAAGTTACGTTGCGTGACTTAAAAAGTTTTGTTACCCTCGTTTACATTACGTGATGACTTGATGACGCTAGCAAGGCTTACAAACCGGTTTAAATTTCCAAACCAATTTCGTCCTAAATACGTACTTGTATGATCGTTTTGTTCCGGTTTCACTCGTGTAAAACCATATTTAACCTGTTTTATCAAAGAACAACTCCCAAAATTGTTAATGTTCAGGTACCTGTATATACCGGTTTAGAATTAAATTCTTACTTTATGTACTTGTATCAGCCTATAACGTCCCACTGCAGGGCACAGGCCTCCCCTAGTAAATCAAAATCTACCACGCTAGTCCAATGTTGGATCTATTGTTGAATAAACATATTCTAGATTTTTTTTATTTCTCGAGCATACGGGTTTCCTCACAATGTTTTCTCTCACCGACGAGCAAGTGACATTTTTTAGTCTCTACCTGTGTAGAAACTCAGCGGTATGGGCCGAGGATTTGAACTCACGGTCACTTGAATGTGGGTCGAGTAGTACCTATTTGAGACCAAGAAATATATAAATAATACGTACTTGGCAAGATACGCAGTATTCTTTACTTGTTCCTTATTGCTTAGTAGCCAATGCAACACATGATGAATAGTCCTCGCGTCTCCAGCAAGGAGCTGCGCCCTGAACCGAGTTGGCTCTACGCCAACCGGCGGACGGTACTTGACGCTACCCAGCATTTCGAGTAAACGAACCGACACCGTCTCTGGGTCGTCTTCGCGAACATCTAACTGATAAACATAAATATTTAAAATTAATTTTGCACCGAGTTTACTTCGCCTGGTTTTAGTGTAATGTGTAAGATGATGAAAGGGACATAATCCTTTAAAAGTACATTTACTTAAGTCTCAATTTGGTAGGTAAAGGACCTTTTAAGTAGGTCAATGCCTACCTGTGAAATCAGTTCTTACAATAATTATTTTAAATGAAATGTTACTGAATCAGTACTACGTAGGCAGCTAGATACATTTTAATATTAATCTGTAACAAATACGTGTAAAATAATTGTAACGTCTGTCAATTACGTACGCACATACACTATTACGTACACACGTACACTATTTATTTAGGCCACATTATTATAGATATTATTGTAAATAAAATGATATACAACAGACGAGCGAATCACTTTAGATTTCTTCTAGTAAAGTCGGTAGGTACCTAACACTAATCTACTTATATATTATATCTACTATATGATGAAATGCTATATCTACTTATAAGATACAAAAATTTAAAACCTATACAAATATATACATTAACCATACATATGATAAATACATAATACCTAGTCTAGCCACTAACAAATATTGTTACAAAGAAAACATTGATAGTTTTACTTTTACATTATCATTTTATTAGAATAAATTGTGTTATTTTAGCAATAAATAGGCAAGCATTTTAAAAATATAACGTTTATTCGAAATGGTCGCCATTTGCTTCAATATAATCAAACCTTGTGCCCAGTTTTCGATTGAAACACGCACCCTTTCCATGGGAAAATTGGCAACTGCCACCCTTATGGAGTCGTAGGAGTGATAGTAGGTTTACTGAGGACAGAGTTGGACATCTTGGGAGAACAGGAAAAATGCAGTTACACGCTTTTTTTTAATTATCACAAACATTATGCACTAACACTAGGCACTTTGAAGTTTAATAAGCTATCTCTATTAACCCACAAATTCCATAGTACACAATTTTTACAATAATCAAATAAAAAACTTTTCTACTCGGGTTCCAGCTAAAATGTCTATATTAGTACAATAATTTATAATGATTGGCGCCAAAATGAGTAAAAATATTTAGTATTCACGTGAGAATGACACGACTCCAAATTCAAATGTATTTTTTTTTCTTTATTGTAACGGCCAGCCTAAGTACGAGTATATAACAAAATATTAGGAGAAACAGTATTCTTTCAATGAGTAGTTTTTTTTTTTACATAGGAAGAGAATATTAGACAATCATTTATTTATTAAGAGTAAAATAGAATGACTAGTAGAGAACATAATAATCGCTATATTTTATTTGCACTTTGCAATATTTATGTACCTACTACCTTTATGGATAATTACTAGAAACATCTAATTCTAGCCCACCACTTCAAAATTAAATGTTCTTTAATTCAAAAACACTAGAAATCCAGGATAAAATAAAAATCTTTACATGAAAATAAGTATAGATTTACCTTTTCATCGCTCGTGAAATTGATCAGTAAGTCAACGAGCAACTGCAAAAGTTGTTTCTCGTCCAATGCATCGAACTTTATCAAGTCGTAGTTTCTTGACAAACTCGTATTTAGCTCCTTAACTATGAACTTTATTTGCTCCGTCATATTGTCCTAAAACTGAATATGCGTCGTCCCAAAGAAAGGTTTCTTGAGTTTAGTTTCAGAATTCCGTGTCCAACGTATGACAGCAAAGGAGCAGTCAATGAATCAGCTTTTGTCATGATGTTATCACGGTTGCTATGGCACCTCTAGAAACAACATCGAAGGAACATTTCCATAGTCAAAGAAAGCCTAAGTTCTGGCTTTGAAATTCTGGCTTTACAGGTCTATGGAAATTTATTTTCAGAGACTTTCTAGAAAACATTAGATAACATTCTTATATTTCCACCAAGTATTTTACTATGAGTAAAAATCTATGGATAAAGCACTAAATATTTTTGTCGGATTATGGCAATTACTCAATTCCACTGCTCAGCTTGGATTCATTCAATTGAATGTACCTACCTACTCAAATTAGATCCAGAGCTCATTCCCACCATGTCGGACGTGAAACCAATATCATTTTAATCGGGCGTCGGGCCCTGTTCACACTATGCGATAAAACGTCCATTATCTCGAATATTTTATCAGTGCCATGTAATGTCAAATAAATATAAGCTTTTCCAAGTAGCTTATTGTAGCTTAAGCTTCCTGGCTATCAAAACATTATGAACATAAGACTTCACGAAAGGACTTTTCGGCGGGAACTCGAGATGTGAAGTTGAGTTTTTTGTTTAATTGTAAAAATTGTGTATTGTACGTTTTGTGGTTTAATAGTGATAGTTTATTAAACAAGGGTTTTTATGCGTGATATTTGTGATAATCAAATAAAAACATAGGAGTGCGTTTTTCGTGTGCTTCCAAGGAAGCCGCTATCACTTTAGTGAGCGACTTCTAACTTACTTCGACGGAACTGGACTTATTACATCAGTCATATTAAAAAAAAATAAAAAAAAAAACGTATTAAAAAAAACACGAAAGAGAATAGAGTAGTTAGTATACATCGAGACTTAAACTTTTGTATGAATTTGTTGAAAATGTAACAGGGAATATTTAATAATAAACAAAAAGGTCTGGAATTTAGTTACTTAATTTGGCCTGTATGGCAAGACCTATGTCAATAGATTATCACTTGAAGATGGGCGCCGTTAGTTTCATTTTCGCCACATTAATGCACTAAAATAACTAGATGTATAAAATTATTTTTTATAATAAATTTTATTTGGGTATTAGTGGTAATTATTATTTATTTAACCAGTATTTAATTTAGTAGTATTCTGTTTGTCGTTTGAGTTATATATTTATACCTCACATCACACTTCACAATGTATCTCTCTGATCAACCCGAAGCTCTCCATTTTTTCCATAATGTACAATAAAGTTTTTTAAATAAAAATAAATTATGGAATGGGTAGCAAGGGATGAAATGTACTCCATTTTCCATGAATGGATTCTGAATTGTATAAACAGTCATGGTATGTATTTCAATATCATGCGCCAAGCCCTTTATATCTCAGATGGTGGAATGTTCATTATTTATGATTTGATATTGGGTTCATGGTAACGAACCTAGTAAGAAAAACACATAAATTATGTTTCAATAAATTATATTTTCGATATAATACAATCATGTTATTTGTTATCAACAAATTACTCTTAGACAACAGTTTGTGCCTAAGTCACTGCAGTAAGTAGGTCTTAGATTCTGGGTACATACTAATCATCTTGCACGCAATCGCCTCACAGCCTTATAACACTTCTATAAGTGAGGCCTTATAACGCCTCACTTCTAACACCCCCCCCCCCCCCCCCCCCCTACGTCTCCTGTGATGTTACATAATGCCAAAACAATAAATAACACAGTATACAATAGTACCAGATAGTACTTCAATTGTACAACAGAAACAGATACAATAAAGTTAATAACAAAACATCGCTGACATAGTAACTAGCACCAATTTCAGTAACCTAAGATTAGTCATGTAAAATTAAGCTAAGATTGCGTTCACTGACTGTAAAAGGAGACTGCTGTGGTTATTTTCTCTTCTATCGATCCCCATATATTCAAATCTCTCAATGGTCTTTACTAATTACTTCTACTTACGCTATGGCATGCACCATTATATTATTCAGACCCTAAGTTAGTATTTATTATTCCTACGAACAAATTAAAGCAACTAAATGGATCGATATGAGCGTGTGCTCATACAATCTATTTACACGAGTACTACTGTATGTGCAGTGAAAATCCAACAAAATTAATTACATTTCAATATTAGATTAACGTGTGAATTCTGCTATCATTAATTAAATTCTGATTTAATAACATAAATAATTTGTACTCTTCTAAATTAATGGAAATTTGATTATTTACAACGATACACTGTTTCATTACTTAAAACTAATTATCGTAGCGCAAAGATATCGCAATGACGAGACTAAGTAATAATTATGTTACCCCACAATGAAGCTGCTATTTTTAACTATATCCTAGAAAATAAATAGAACAATCACTGGTTAGCGAAGGGACATGATCAAAAAAAGGTTCGTGTCGGACTACTTGAGAATGTTAGTGCTTTTATGGACTTTATTTTGAAAATGTAAAATTAATTAACATTTCAAAAGTAATTACATTCTGTACAAAATCGACTGTATTTTTGTCCTTTAAACAGGTGTAACCGAATCCTTATTGAAGAATGAAACCATGGATTCCATTCATAATTCTGAGTGAACTGTCATGAAAATTTTAACAATTTGAAAAAAAATATATTGCTCTAAAATTTTCCACACATATTTGCAAAATGCTAAATGCAAAAAAATCATTTTTATAAGTCTACTAAAAATTAGGAGCAAAATCTACGGTTTCAGCCATCGACAATTTATAGATTACGCCATGTATACTCAATACAAGCGAACGACAAACAAAAGAGTTCGTTGACGGGAATGTTTAGAATACTAAAATGCACTCCCATATAAATACAAATACAATAAATTAATAATTACACTAATTGAACGATCGGTGCGATATCTTAAGTCCCGCGGTCAGTCAATAAATGCAAATGAGCAAATTAAAAAAAAAAACTACGAAAAAATACACGTCAAAAGATTATAAAATCGAACTCACAATCACAAACTAATCAAAAACGCAAAACGTCATCAGCGGCACATCGCTGCAGAACGCTAGGTACTTCGTAAAATTGTATAAAAGGGCTTCTCTATGCTAAATCACAAGTAAATAAATAGTTGTAAGCGACAAACGCTAATATTAACCCTTTAACCGCCAGTTTTATAAATAAGACAACTAAATTAAATGCTTGTAGTGCCACTCTCTGATATCTAAGTCATGAAAACACATATGACCATTATTGTAATTTTTAAAGTGATGTGTGCGCGTTTATTGTAGAATAACATGAATTTTTAGTTTATACTGTATATGAAGTATAATAAAACTAAGCTGTATCATGACATGGAACTTAAGGTAAACGTAATATACTAAATAGGTAATAAATAATACTAATAGTGACTACATAGACCAGTATGACATTATTGTACTTTCACTGCGGACAGCAACAATTATTTTGAATTATAAAAAATAACTAAATGTTAATGAAATAATGTCGTATATATATTATATACTATGTTTACCCCTAACAATGATGTAGATTGATTTTATTACTCCTTATATAATTAAAACTTTGGCGTCGGGCGCATTGACCCGCTGATGGTGATAGCAACCTGGCAACCAATAGCTTGGAAGAAATTATATGAGATCACTTGAATTTGTTCACTCGGTGTCGCGCATTCGCGGACGGACCAAGCTACGAGCAAGCCCGCGACTTCAACGCCTTATTATTTCCTTATTTATTTGAATCAACAGCTTATAACATAATAGTAAACAATTATAATAAATTGATATTTTTTTAGCCAATAAAAGATTCAAACGATAAACATAATTATTTTATGCGATTAACAATACTTGAAAAGAGTACTTTAACAAGTTTCGAATTTAATAATTCCGTAATGATAAAAAGACGTCATAATAATGTTTCCAAAATGCGGGTCGATAGTTTACAAACGCGGTAAACATGTTTCAATTTATCGATATGTTTATATATTTTTATCTCTACATAATCTATGCAACATTGATGTTAATGGCAAATTTCGAACATAATCGGCGATTAAAGGGTTAAATAAAGTATAATGCGAAGAGTTCCAATTGTCCCTGGGGTTGCTCGTCGCTCTCACAGCAGGCCGCCCTTCCGACCGAATAGAAGGGTGCTGAGCGTACCCAAGGGGGATTGGTACGTAGCGGGGGAGGGGGGCGCGGACCCTACCGTCCCCAAGTCCATTCGGGGACGGGGTGCGCGGGGCCTCACCGGTCTAGTTAGAATCCCAATAGGGGAATCTAACGCACCTTCGCCAGGATGCGCTGGTACACCTAGCGGGGTCGGATGGGTCGTCATAGGACTTTGAGGACCTTTAGGGGGCTCGCGACATTCAGATGCCGCTGGGGAACGTAACGTACGCTTCAGACATGTTAGCTGCTCCATAGGACTGCGGTGTACAAGCCCCGTGTATAGAGAGCCTGGGGTTTGAAGGGCTAATGGTGCGGGGGAGCTGTCGGCGTTTGGCGATGCGAGGTGCCTTCGCCTCAGTATGGATGTTCCGCTAGCGATAAGGGCGTGTAAGGAGGGTGGGGCATCGCCCGGACGGGGCGTGGCAGGAGGTGAGGAGTCAGGGGAGCCCAGTAAAGGGCTGTTAGCTGGAGTAGCTGTGGGTGTGAAGTGCGGTCTAGAGGGTGGGGTACAGAAGGAGTCCCGGCGCGATAGGACAGGGGAGACAGCGGCGGAAGAGCGTCGGGAAGTGAGCCGGGAGCTCCAAGCGCTGCCGAGCACACTGCTCGAGAGGCTACTCATGCCACTGCTGCAAACGCTGCTCACGCTGCTGCCGGCGAGGCTACCGTCGTTAGGGTGCAGCACCGTACTGTTGAAACAACGATTAACAAATTAATGTTTAATAAGCATAAACATATTAAAATTTCAATAATACTATTATATCACGTCAATCAGGATTAGAGTACATTGGTCATATTATATTGATTATACACTGGTATACGTTACATGGTCTATAAAAATAGATAGGCGAGAAACGTGCGTTTGCATCGATGCAAAAGACATCGTGTGCAATCGGCCCTCAAGAGTCGATGTATTTCAATCGTAATCGCTGCGTCACAATTACTAGTCGTAATATGGTTATAAATTGAGTGTTAGATGAAATGATTCATACAAACATTCGAATACAATTTCTAAATGAGATATACTTAAATGAACAGCAAAATACTAAATGGGCAGCACATTTAATGGTAGGTTAGGTTTAGGTTTTCTTGTGATAATAAAACATTCTTAGTAAATTAAAGTATGTACTTAAGTTATTCAAAAATAGTGTTTAATTGATCATAATTTGCTACTTTAGTATTTTTTGCTGGCCGTTCAAATACAACATTTTTCAAATTGGGCCCGTTTAGGTATATAAGCCTTTTTAAATTGATATAAAGATGAATATATAAATAGTTACCTATTGGTGAATGTGTACACGTGACTGGAGTGCGGTAACCGCGGCATATCGTCATCCTCCTCTACGTCTGACAGTCGGTACACCCTTAGTCCAAGCGCGGCGGCCGACCGCGACCCTCGAACACCCACACCCTCTCGATCTTCTAACAGACCTGGAATTAACAAAAATAAACATTTGTATTTATTAAAAAATATCTTTATAATACTCACTAGAAGACGACACTATAGAAATGTTGTTAAATGGCTGTGTTGGACCAAGTCAAGCTTGGATGATCGAAATGGATTTTTTTTTTTATAGAAAAAAGCGCAGATCATCAAATAGACCACCTGGTGATGGATACTGTCGCCCATAAAGATCTGCTATATATGCCGACATCTATATACGCGATATATGTATGCTTGGAGATTCTAGAATGGATTTAGAGAGAGAGGGTTGGAAAATTGGGGAATAAAAAGTATAACGAGGAGTTATCCTCATCGCATTATACATCGATGGAATAGGAGGAGATAGAATGGGATGGAATTATTCTCACAAATACATTTTTTTTTTCAATTAACAAACTTGTTTATATTCCTAAAAACCCATTTTGTTACATTATGTAGTATTGAAAAGGAACAAATCAATACACATAATAAAATCGTAACAAAGCTGCAGCTGTATTTGAAATATTTTTTGAATAAAAATACTCTATGAACGATACAGAGCCCAAATGAACCATTTTTGGAATTTTTGTCTGTCTGTCTATCTAAATGCGCATCATGCGAAAACCACTGCACGGATTTTAATAAAACTAGGGTACTTTTTATCCAGATCGATTATAGAGTTCCCAAAGTCTACGCGAACGATGTCGCAGGCACCGCGAGTAGAAAAGGGACTGCCTTTTCTACCTAATAGGTTACCTGACATGGTAGGCTTGGCGAGCTGCGCCCACGTGTGCAATGTGAGTGATCCCTCCATAGGTTTGACTATTTGTAGCTTGTGCGGCGGCCGGAACCTAGCGAGCCCGCCCGCCGCGCCCGCGCCCCACACTGCGCTTTCTTCGCTTATGTCGCGATCTGCAATTTACATACGATCATCAGTTAATTACATTAATATTTTATCTTCAATACATTTTCGACCAAGCTCTCGACATAATCGAAGAGTCCTGTTCTGTATCCTGTGGTAAGGAAGACAAACGTTGGCCGTAATATTCCCTTTACTCGGTAAGTGTGATTCCTACAATAGTTTCATGAAACAATTTCCTGAAATACTACAAGCGGTAGAAGACACAGAGAAAAGTAACATCTCTCCGGACTTACACGTTGCCGGAGATTTGTCACGACTTGTGCTTGATATATTCATGCCACAATATCGTGAGACATCCAACCAAGAACGTAAAAAGTGGACGTGTCCCCGACAAAGCGATGTTATCAAATAATATTTATCAAACAATAAATACTAATTTATCATATATAACCATAAACGATATAATTGCATTGATAAAATTAATAGGTGTGAGACCTAAATCTACAGACATAAAAATAAGATAAGATGAAAAAATATCAAATTTCAGACTAAGTAACATGCGGTTAACATTTGTTTGATGTTTGTATGTACATTATTTTTAATAAATCTACACGAGAA
Organism: Sesia bembeciformis; assembly: GCA_943735995.1. Lineage (NCBI taxonomy): Eukaryota > Metazoa > Arthropoda > Insecta > Lepidoptera > Sesiidae > Sesia > Sesia bembeciformis. The sequence goes on from OX031028.1 coordinate 11,488,779, forward strand.
TTTTATTTATAATAAAATATGCATTATTTTATTATAATTGTCGCATTTAAAGAATTATATTTATAAGTTTAGGTTTTTTTAAACCTAATTTGGATTTAAAGAATTTATACTTTTACAATCCTTTTGGATTGTAACAAGTTTAAGGAATCTGATGTTTTGTGGTACCTCAAGTTAGAAAGTGGTGCGAATAAAAAAGGAACTACAATTCAATGAACACTTTTAATTTAAACACTTTTTAATTATAATTAAATTATATAATAGTGGGGTTCTTCAAGAGAGCTAGCTGTGAATGGGATCCTGCAAAGTCGGCGGCGCACTAACATTTCCCCTAGTGTCGTAGGCGACCATGGGTGGCTTAACCACTTACCATCACGTGGAGCGCCCGCCCGTCTGCCATGTCTTCTAAAAAAACGTTTAATTTAAACATATTTGCTTTTTTCTAGTAAAGGTTCAATTACCCGTGTTCCTTCTTCGCGTCAACACGTGCGAAGCGGTGAGCGAGGCGCGCCGCGAGTCGATTTCCTGAGGGGTGAGGCGACGTAGCGCCGCCGCCAACTCCGCCGCACCCGGAGCGCCAGGGACTCCCACACCGGTACCGCCACTGAAAGTCAGGTATACTATTGTATCCGCTGCTGGACACGCGTCTCCTCATGCATATTGTCCTGTGCATGAGGGTCGTATGCGCCACACTGACCAAGCGGATTAGCGAGTCTAATCTTGCAGGGATTAGATGGTAACTGACTCGCGGGCGAGTTTACCACTTTTTGGAATTACTGGTGGTCAACTGGCCCGGAAGCAATTTAAAAAGTGGACCAGTTTACTGGATAAGGGGGAACTAGTCTCAACCACTTATAAAGATTTTGTTCTTACACTTGTTCCTTTTCAAGACTACATAAAGAAACACAATTATATTTTTCAATGATTATTCTGACAATTACATTTTTAGATATTCCTAAATACCCAATTTTAAGCCAGTTGACCACCATAAAAGAAAGTGGTAAACATGTCCGCGGCCCAGTTTTTAAGCGGACCAGTTGCCACTTAAGCCTCTTTTAGGGGTGGTGTAATTCCTCAGCGCTTGTGGTAGCGGCTTTATTATCCCTTAGTTTACGACACCCACGGGAAGAGATGGGCTGGTGCTATTCTAAAGCAGACCGGCACTACAAAGGCCCATAATATAAGCACATAACAAGAAATAATATATACTAAAATATAGGCACATCTGAGGACCGGACCGGACTGGATTAAATGCAACATAAAGAAACTGAAATATGCAAGGAGCGTGTAAAATATGCAACATAAGACATAAAGGTACATAAAATTTGACATAAACATACAACATAAAATTTGACATAAAGGTTTGAAGCCGGATTATACGGCTTATAAAGTTTACACGGAAGTATCTCTGGCAATTCGGATTTCATTTGACGGATTTTACTCATCAACTGAATGGATTCATTCAACGTCAAACCAAGCTTTTTAATGGTCTTCGGTATGTGGTAAAAATAGGTGCTACTCATAGCAATGCTCTTTTTAATAGAAGTCTTCAAATGCTTCCTTGCACTGACGAACTGCCAAAGAATCTGCGCTGCGGAGTCATTTACTACAACTTTAATGGCCTGGAAATGTTGATTATAGAACAGTACAGCTTCAAGCCACGTTCCCCATCGAGTTACCACTGGTTCGGGTGGTAAAGGCATAGTAGGAAGCTTTTCCTTATATTCAAGTTCTTTGCAGGCTACCAAATAAGAAGAAGAAGGCTCAAGTTCCAATGTTCCAATGAACAGATTCGCAATATAAGGGCCACAACTGTCTGTAGTTTCGTCGGCAGAAATCCATATAATGCTACCTTTAAGGTCATTCCGTATATCTTCCAACACATGTTTGCTTGGACTAAATGACTTGTAATAACAGCTGTGTCACACACGAGACATACTAAAAGACACCCAACACCGATAAGACATAAAAAATTGTGCGTGTGATTTCTCCTAATGTGCAGACAAACAAATGGCACAAAACGAAAAAAAATGTTAAAATCAGCGTCATGGTCATCCCATGACCATTATGCTGAGTCAAGGTCCCGTTTTGCTGTTGCAGCACAGTTTGCTCTTTATTTGATTAATTCACTTCTAATTTTTTTATTATTATTTTTGAATGTAATGTGTAATTATTGTTTAATTTGTGTTGGAGTGGCAAAATAAAACATTATTCTGTTCTAACAAACACCATATCATAACAAAAAGACTAACATAACAAGAACAATGTTACTCACGGATAGAGATCATCCGAGTCGGTATCAGAGTGGTAGTCCAGTACAGAGTCGTCGGAAGTAGGCCTTCTCGGCGGCTTGAGAGTATTGAGGGGAGGTGCGGCGGACGCGGCTGCGGAACAAGCGTCAGGTACGTCGGACCCAGCGAGAGACGCTCCCGACCACCGAGACACGCACTGTACCGTCTCGAACACTTTCTGCATGCTTGATCTGGGAGAAAAACGATAGATTTGTGTAACAAATGGGGGTGGGCCAATTTTTCTAAGGCCCTAATTTCTGTGTATTTTTATATAGAGTAGATCAATATAGATTGTACCAAAAAGTGTCAGTGTTAGAAAGATGATAATCGCAGATATAACATTTCAAAAGTCTTCATTTATTTAAAGTAACCCGACGTTACAATAATGGCTGCATGGATATAGACTAGTCACTGGTCTCTATGTACTGTACAATCATACATGTATCAATTTTAGACATTTCGAATGCAATATTGTCGTAAATAATCAGAAATTCAAGCTCAGAAAGAAAGGAAACAAACCGCAGTCAGTTATTGCCATAAATAGAGGTTATGTTTTTGTTCGTTAGCTGGATGACAGGTGACAGTGAAGTTTATTTTGATCTGTGGTAACATTATTTTTTTTTACACATTATGACAAAAGTAGCAATCCATGCAGCCATAACTGTGTCGTCATCGCCTATATTTCAGATTTTTATTCATTTAGATTTTTATAGATTAATTTATTCAGATTTTTTTTCTAACGACAAAACTGTAGAAGTAATGTAAGTAATGTAACGCGCAACCATAGAAAAAATGTCAATGTCCGAGTTTAACTTATTATAAGCAGTGCACTTACTATTCACAAATAAGATAAAATAAGTGCTATTAAATTTATTATTATTATTGATAAAATAAGATAAACTAATAGTAATATAAAATAAATCAAATGTGGGTAGTTGATAAAACTGCTTGCAGCTCCCATCCTGGACTACATACAGTCAACTCGTGACCACGGCTGGTGTCACGCGTGCCGAAACGTCGAGTAGGAATAAAAGGTAAACAAATACCTTTGTTATACGCGTTCAGACCCGATTTTTCTTACAATATACAATGTGTACAAAACGCGAAAATTTAAAAGTTATAAGATAAAATAAGATAAAAATTATGGTTTAAGGTAAATCAAATACAAATTTGACATAAGTAGCAAAATTATTTAAGGTTCATCCAGAAAATAAAACTAGAAGTTGTAACGTATCGGCCAATCGAGCGTTCGCATAAATACAAATTCCTTTACAGCTCATTATCAACTTATTCAATAAGCGGTTATGTAGCGCCAGCTGCAAATATAACATTGTAGAACAAACATATTCATTCCGTTAGAACAACGAAAATGAACTTTAAAATTACCGCAAAACTCGTTTACGAATGCAAGTAAAGTTTGTAATAGTACAGAGGGTCGGTTGGCCAATGTTTTAGTATACTCACTGCGCGAGAGGGTCGCCGATGCCGGAGTCAAGGCTGAGCTCCGAGTAGATGGAGGAGTGCATCTCGCGGTGCAACGTAGCAGGTAGTAGGCCGGCGGCCGCCGCCACACTCGGCATGAGCCCGCGAGCCGGCTCCATGCGCTTCCGCAGCGCGCGCAACTGCTCCTGCGCCTCCGCGAGGTGCGCGGCCACCTCTGCGTAACGCTCCTATTATACATGATATAACATAAGGGAAACATTCCAACTATCCATCAATTCAGATCACTTATTTAAAGAAATAGAGTTAATATATAATATATTTAAGCGCGTAATGTGCAATTCGAAAATGTTGCAACAAAATTTCACAGACGTAAAAAAAATCATATTGCTAAATTCTAAAATTACAAAATGTGCACTCATTTTTATACAATCAGAAACAGTTTTGTAACATTATTCAGAAGTGTGTAACCATCTTTATCCCATTTCAAAGACTTTTTATTTTCTTTAGTTTACATTAAATTAAAAAGATTTTTATTAAGTAAAGTGAAAAGATTATAAATAAAAAGTCTTTGAAATGAGATAAAAATGGTTACACACCTTCTGAATAATGTTACAAAACTGCTTCTGATTGTATAAAAATGATTGCACATTTCGCGAATTACATATTATGCGCCCTATATTATAATATATAAATAAATAAAATATGTGTATTTTTTTTTATTTTTTTGTCTGTAATTTTTAATATGTCGATAAAATATAATTAGTAAGTGTGATGTTAGTAAATAAAAGTTGGGAAACACTGTACTCGTATTAGATTATTATGTGGCCATAATATTATTTACTCGTTCTATTGTAAGTTTATAGACGACTTGATTGAATCTCAAAGTCTGTCTGATTTAAACACCTGAATCTTGAATATGTGAAATATCTGGTTTCTGAATAAATAAATTAAAAAAATCGAATTTTTATTGAAGAAAGTCTGCAGTCGAAAGTGTGATAAGTGTTGTCAGTTACTTTCTTATTATTAAAAAGTCACCTGTAGACCTTGTCAGCTCACTTACAATAATCACTAGAAATTGAAATGACATAATTGCACAACGTAAAATGTGACGTGATACAAAAAATCTCTTATTTGATGTGCACGATTTGTTATAATGTGCGCCTAATTTTGATAAACTATCGTGATAGTTTTTATGCTAGGTACAACTGATTTGGAATCTAAATAAAAAAACTCCAAATATAACAAATAAATACATATTAAAAAGATGTTCTCAAATTTAGAAATCCCTAAAAAATATTAAAAAGCGCGATACTTTTCTAACTTTGACTTTTAAGTCCTATAACTCGGTCCTTTTTTATTTGATTTCACGGCTCGATTTCTAGTTCAGTTAGTGAATTACATAATTATTTATTTAAAAAGAATACAATTATTATATTTACATTCTAATAGTTATGGGAAGTTTAATAAATAACTATGTTTTTAAGGCTATTTATTAGCAGTGAGGGGGAAGGAGGACACCATCTTAACATTAACAATATGGTTATAGCAAATAATTATTTGTATCTCAGTCATATCTATTAGATTTTTATAATAACAGTGATAAATTGTTAATGGTTCGTATACACAACACTTAATCAATCGTAGTCAGATCAAAAATTATTTATTCAACAGTGCAAAAAATATTTTCATTTAGTTACCTTCGCATCGGCCAACTCTGCCGCGAGTGCATTTTGATTTTCTTTTGTTATTTCTAATATTCGCAGCGTGTGCTGATGTTCCGCAGTTAGCTATGGACAAATAAATAATAACAACATGTATAGAGAGTGTAATGGGATAAGGAAAACTCTTCGTTTCATTGCATACTTTCTATTCCCCATTTTCCCAACCCTTTCTCCAAATCCATTCCTAAATCTCTAAAGCTAGGGCGTGCGAATGTTTGTCATTATGGACTGATGTTGGCATGTATTAGAGTTGGATAAGGGCCACAGTATCCACTTACCATCATGTGGTAACATATCTGCATATCAACGATCTGTTGCTATTTGGTAATTTATGTTGTTATGCAGATGACAGCACTGGGGATGCCATGTATAGGGGCCGCGTCAACATCCCTCGGGTCGAAGTGTAAAAGAGTCGCATTAGACTCGTGTCCAAAATAAAGACACCTTCGATCGAGTCTCGATTTGGGGTTCTCTGAACCTGAATTATTTCAAGCCCAGTAAGCCACAAGTCTGCACCGTAACCGCTAAAAAGCCCCCCTTGTCGTAGCGGCTTACTTTCGGAGCCTGTTGGTGTCGACATTTCCAACAGAGTCGAATTTAGGAATCATCTAGAAAACAAGGCCAAACTGGCATCCAGAAAGCTTGGTGTGTTAAACAGAGCAAAACGGTACTTCACCTCCGGGCAACGTCTGACGCTCTATAAAAGCTCAGGTTCGACCCCATGTGGAGTACTGCTCAAATCTCTGGGCCGATGCACCTAAGTATCAGTTGGGTCCACTTGTCTCCATCCAGCGACGCGCTGTACACATTGTCGACGGTCCCACTCACAGACGGTTTACAACCACTCGGTGTCCGCAGACACGTTGCGTCCCTTTGCGTGTTCTACCGCCTGTTTAACGGGGAACTGTTCGATATGACTCCGACTTTGGTTTTCTACAATCGCACAGCCCAAAAGTGCAAAGTGCACAAAAGTGCGGAGCATCAGCATTTCCTCGATACGGAAATGTCACGCACTGTACGGTCTAAAAATCGTTTTTTTGCCGCGAACCCGTAGGCTAACTGTCTCGCGAGGACTCCCTCTTATGCTACAATATGGTGTTTTTCAAGAAAGCTGTGAATAGGATTCTGCAAGGCCGGCAGCGTACCTGCATACCCCCCTGGTGTTGCCGTTGTGTATGGGCGGCGGTAGCCACTTTCCATCATGTGGGCCTCTTGCCCGTCTGCTGTCTGCCGTATAAAAAACGTGGACTGTTATACTTCTGCCACCTTCTTTATGGTGTTATGTGCATGAAGAAGTCCACGTTAAACAATAAGTAGCAGTAGACAAAAAAAACGGCTGGTTACTGGTTATAGGGCTGTAACATCAGTTACAGTTACGTGTACATGAACCATGGTCCAATTACTGAACCGAAATATCGGCTATACAAGAAAAATCATGAATAACTTGTTTAAATAACATTAATTATGTCCAATCACAGTAACAAAGTTTAAAATCTAAAATATTTATGCGTTGTTAGCGACAATTGAACTCAAATGTGCTGACATGTATACAATAATTACATTAGAGAAAACTATACTAACATTGTAATAAGATAATCACTTACTAGATTAAGCATGTATTTGGCTTCGCCTACATAGACTTTATCGGTTCTAAACATATTAAATACAATTGATATGATAAGCGCATTTAGTAATGATAAGTCCATTACTAGTTTAGTAATGGAGCAGATTAGCGTTATTTAGCTATTAAGTCATCTAAAGAGTTCCTCGTGGCTATATAGAGGAAATGATTTTTTCATGTACTCATATTGACATGTTTACATTTGATTTCTCTTTGTGGTCTTACTTAGATTACTTTAAAAGTTTAAGGAAATCAACTTAACTTTTAAGACACATATTTATTTTTTACTTTATGTTTATTTGATTTAATGATGAATGACTCCATGTAAGGGATTTTTTTTGAACGATAACACCTGTCCCGACTATAAAAAATATCGGGCGACGTTACTACAGGGATAAGAATTCGGATTAGGATGGGAATACTCCTATCTGTATGACAATGTGAAACCAAAAGTGAATTTGGTGGATCTTCCCGTCAAAGAAAGTAGGGGCCGGGATGGATTCACTTTTCTGTCATAAAATTTAAAAAAATGATGAATCATATTAGTTATGTATAACAAGTTCACGCCGACCTCCGTTCCGCTTTCGGTTCTTAGTTCACGCTTAGTACACCTTTCGTTTGATGGTAATGTTCTGCTTTTTAAGGGGTTTACCCCAACTTTTAACAAATAATCCAGTTCGATCTCAACAATATTTAAAGCCTTCTTCAATTCTCAACATAACTTGATTAAAATTTCCTCTTCATTCTTGTTAATTTGTAATTCTTAGCCTTTCGCGACAGTTACGGAGCTCCAAAGAGATCCTTAGCTTTCACTTTGTGTTTTCAATCATATGGTAATTACCGTACAGGATCTAGAGACTAACATCAAGCTTTTAAACACAACTATAAACTGCAACCAACTTCGAATGGAAAGTTACCAGGGTCTTCAAAACCGAAAAAGACCTAAACACGACAATTTCTGGATATTATGATTGCGTTCTGTACCGAAAATGTATTTCATCCATCCATCAGAAAATCCATCAGCAAAACTGATCACTTACATGTTGCAAATTACGTTCAGTAGCTGTGAGCCTCGCGTTAGTAGAGTCGAGCTGATGCTGCAAGTCGGCAGACCGCGCCCGCTCCTCCGCCAATTCCACGCCGAGAATATTGGCCTCGGTGTTTGCACTCGCTGCAATATAAAAAATGACAATTTAGATATCTAGGTACCTAGATATCTAATTTAGATACATAGGCGGACAACACCTATACAACCTAGGTGTTATCCGCGGCTTCGCACGCATGGATAGCGTTTAATTATGTGTCCATACAAATCCCTTTACTTTAAACTACTTACAGACTTTTAAAAAAAAGTAAAACATGCGTTAAATAGTGTATTCCAGTTTCGAGTCAATACCACCATCAAATAAATTCTATCCATATAAACTTTGACACCCCTTTTCACCCCTTTAAGGGTTGATTTTCGAGAATTCCCTTTTTAGTAAATAAAAGGAAGCTACTGTGCAAATTTCATGTTTGTAGTTTCCGTGTTGATGAGTGAGGACATTACTCTTTATATGTACATACTATAATTAATATATGACTGCCTTCTCAGGCATGCAGGCGGGTCAAGTCAAAGGGTACCTCAGTTAAACATCTTTGCTTTTTGTGTGTTGACTAGCAAAGAAAACAATTTATATTGATTTAGCCGGAGCTGAAAACCAAGGCAGCTATGTCCGGGTGTCGGAGATGACATGAAAAAATTTAAGGAATCCTATATTTAGATGATCACAGTAGCCATACAGGCGAGTTTGTTACAGTACTAGAAAATCGCATAAAAATCTTCCAATCGAAGACTTCCAACTAATCAATGAGAAAAAAATATATAAAAACTTGTTGCATCCTAAAAATATATTGACTGCTGCTCAGTGAATTTAACAGTGACTGCTCACACATAAAATACTGCTTGCAGGAAAATTTACTATACATAAATACATGATAACCCAACTAACTAAAGTTAAATAATAATACATTTAATATGGTCGACAACAAGTGAATCTAAGTCCATAGGCACCTTTATGAGCGAGTAATAAAAATCACAATGAAACAGTTGAGTAGATACAATAATATGTTGTCGACTGTCCAAACTTAACGTGTACATACAAAAGTATTAAGTTTTGTGGTTTACTCGCTAAACAAACTTGGTTTGTGTATATTGAAACGGCAAACCGGTGTCCTGGAAAATATCCCCTGAACGACATATTGTTGAAACATATTAAACGAATAATTTAATATTACTTCGATATTTATCAAAATATAAACTATAAACACACATTATTCAATCATTTTAATAAAATGCGATTTGCATAATAAAGTCTAGATTTGAATTAAAATCAGTGTGGCGGAGGAAGTGCTTTAAAATCTGTATAATGTAGTGATAGGGAAATGGGTAATGAAATAAATGATAAGAATACAAATTCTTTTTTCGTCCATTACACATCAGTTTTAACAAGGTAATTGCCTAATAATTTTGCATTGGTATATTTGTTTATAATACATTGTCTAAACTTAAATATTTAGAACATCCGTTGCTTTGGTTTCACTAGTGTTGTAGCGTGTTAAATGTGACGCATTAGACCATGCAATTATCACGGTAAAATCGTGACTAGACACTCTACTTACTTAGCAACGCTGTAGCCGTTTACTTAGCGACGATGTTCGTCACACAGACTGGACTAAAACTCGCCACATTTTATTTATTTAATATTTTATTGTACATACATAACATGCAATAAATAAAAAAGGAAGAAAAGGCAAGCTTATCTTCTGCGGATATTTCTTGAAAATATCCCGAAATATTGGGATAATCGTTTAAAAACCATGTAGTGAACTGTGAACATAACAAGGCGGCTTTACCATTAGGAGGAAATGACGAACGAACTGAACTGCCAAGTTTAAACAAAGTGAAACCCAAACAAGGTATTCATAATACATCATCATCACACATACGAATAACTCAACGTTTAATACAATTAGGTCGGTAATTTTCGGTAATAATGTGAATAAACGTAAAATGATACAATACAGACGGCAATAATTATACAAAATAACGACAGACAACAAAAAGCAAACACACATTTTACACTAATATTATTGATACGTTCAGCAGCTAATTCAGCTAAACTTTAGCTGAATATCTGTCTGTGACAATATAATAAGATATTGCCCGAGCAAAGGGACCTATGAACTTAATGACTTTGATTAATATTTTCTAACTTAAAATTCCGTTATTTCAAGCTTCTTGTTTAAATAGAAACATGCTATATCATATACTTTTACCGATTAAACAATAAGAAAATCATATAAATATTATATTTTTTTAAAGATTTCACTGAAGTTTCAATATCTTATAAAATTAAACCGACAATAATCTATTCATTAGCAAAAATAATTTTTATCGAAAGAGTATTGTTATACTTTCGTACTTTCGAACTTGAGAAGAAATATAAAAGATTTATCGATCTATTGGATTCAGTCAAACAACGATACAAAACTCAATAAGTTAAAGTATAAAGAATATGGTAATCTTCATTTTCTTCCTTTTTCCTGATGATTAGTGGCAAGTTAGAACAAGTATGGTCTGACAGGGTGCAAGTCGTATTAAAAACACGCTGCTAGGCCACCTTGTGTCAACGAGCCAACATTCGCCGCGGCCTCGGCTCTTCCGTGTTGTGATTCAGCGAAGATATAGAAATCCGCATTTTATCAGCCGATAACGTGAAAGGTTTTAAGGCTTCGTGCACATTAAAGTTATTTCTGGAGATATGAACATAGTATAAGTCACCATTATCAGGTATTATTAAACAAATGTACCCAATTATTCGATAAAACTAAAATACTGTAGATTATTTTTTAGATTATTAAAATTATGTGTGGTAAATGGTATTGGATATTAAGTCGCCGATATTTAAATATAGGATACACAAAATTTATAAACATATGTACGTGACTGCATTGTTATCATCATTGCCCTTGTCACAATTTTCCAAATAATTGTCATTATAATCAGACAGACAAACAACAGTTAGTAAGATAAATGTAGTAGCACCATTTCTATATGCTATCTTCATTTCACTCAACTTAATATGGATGACTGTATGGAGAGACGGGCTGACGGTATAATATAGTAACACATAAATAATATATAACTCAGATATTTTTGTGAACGTGTCTTTAAATAACTTTCTTCAACAGCACCTTTAAGAATGTCTGATTGACTTACAAAGCTGTGTGGCAATGTCCCGCAGCAGCTGCCGCTCAGCCGCTTCAGCGCTGTCGGCACCGGCGGCGAGCCGCGCGGCTTCGTCCCGCAGCGAGCGGTTCTCACGCTCCAGTGCGCCGGTGCGCTTGCGCAGCGCCGCCGCGCACGCCTCCTCCTGCTCGCTCGGGGACGAACCCTCCTCTGTGTCATTTGTTAGCACCTGCGACAAAATACACATTTGTACCCTTTAGGTACATAATGTCCATATCCCTAAATAACTATTAACAATGCGTCCAAATATCTGGTAATTTATTTATTTATTAAGACACCAACACTTCATTTGTTAACAATTGTTAAACGCATTACTTAAATAACTAATGTTACAAGTTTTATATTGTAAATCGGGTCTGAACGGGTATAAAGGTTTTTAAAAAATTAAACCGCAAATGTGGATATAACCTGTCGTCCACGTGGAATCCAATGATTAACAAATTTAAACCTTGCGATTTACTGTCGAATACGTACGCGGACATTGTTAGTGTAGTGGTGTCACAGTCTTTCCGAATGTGAAGATAGTTGATAAAACTGTTCGCAGCTTCCACCCAGGAATTACCCGCCTCCTCAGTCAACTCATGACAACGAGTGTAACCCGTATCGAAACGTCTAGTGGAAATAAAAGGTAAACAAAAACCTTTATACGCGGTTTAATAAAAACCGTACAGACCCGTTTTACAATATAAAATGTGTAAGAAATGCGAAAGTTTAAAAGGTTATAATGTAACAAGTGTCGCGATAATAGGTTTATATAACATTAAAAGAAAAGTGGCGCATTAAAAAAAGATACAAAAGAATTAGTCTACGCATAGGTGGATTAACTATTTATGTGATTGTAGAATTGTGAATGTCCGTTTCCTAAAACGTCTGCTTCTAAAAAAGACCACTTATCGTCGTTATGAAATGCGGACGTTATGGGAATAAGTTATTATAAGAAATAGTTGGTGAAAGTATTAAGAATTGTTGGTGTGTACAAAATTATCATTTTAAAAGTAGTCAATTTGAGGAAAAGACGTTCACCACAAAAGCTAAAAGTGGTAACATACAATATGTATCTCAAGAATTTAAACGTAGCCAGGGAAAAATTATGTTGAAAAATAATTCGCCCGAAGAGCGTATCGAATGCAATTTCTTTTGCGAGTGTTGGTGAAATTCAGGATAGATTCAGAACAGTTTAATGAATTTCCTGCTCTTATATAATCCGTACAATGTTTTAATTTCGTGGAACTTTCATTCATTAACTCGATCAGTTCCACCAAGCTTCATAATCCATGATGCAAGGGAAACGCCAGGCACTATTTTTATTTACGAAAGTTGTTGCGGACAGCCTATAAACCACGTGACAATATGTGTTGTGCAGTGTTCAGTGTTGTGTAGTATGTAAGGTGTTTAGAATAAGCATAGTATGTAAGGTGTCTAGGATAAGCATATTATGTAGTGTTTAGGATAAGTACATCATGTAATAGTAACGTAAGATGTACAAATAAAGTTGATACAAGTTGCTCAATAAAGAGAATGCGAGGGAGGCTTTGTAACCGAGGCCTAAGTAAAGAGAGGAGAGACTACGAATAACACGCTACACTAACACGAGAGCCCTACACGACCTAAAACCTATATATTTAGTAAATACATAGATTCAAAAGAGAAATAAAGAACAAAGAAAGCGTCCATGCGGTCGTTTCCCACGTGGGGGCAGCGACGCAGATTAGAACATCTGGCGCATGGCGTTTTCTCGGAATTAGGTCGGGTAGGGACTGACGCGCAAGAACGAGACGTCTGCACCGGCGCTTCCCACGTGGGGGAGCAAGACAGACGCAAGTACCGTTACGGCCATTTCAGGTATAAGTTTGCCGTAACAATAGAGGCAGCGCAGGGTGGCGTGTTATTGGTCAAAAGGTCGAAACCCTCGGTCGCAAACATCCCTAGTTGAGCAGCTTGTATCGAGAATAAGAATAGGGCCATTTGGGTCAAAATCACAGTCGTCATTCAGCAGTCCTACGAGTTTCACTACTTCTACCTCAAGCTACCTCAAGAAAACCCTGCCTACTCGGCACATCAAGAGAACCGGCCTGCCTCCTCGAACAATCATTCAGTTGGGCGCTCAGTTGCCCGGTCAATCGTCACCCGCCGCGTCCGCGTAACGTGCACTAGCGCGTCTTCCGCTCGTATACGACCGGTCGGCCCGCCGAGCCATTACTATTAGTGAGCCGGTCGTCAACAAGCTGGTCCTTCGAGATCCGGATCCTGTGCAGCTCGCATCATCAGCACCACAACGTTCCGGCCATGAAGACGCGCAGTACATCACGAAGCGAGTCGGGCTACGATACCGCGTTACCACCCGCACAGCCGTCGCCCGCCGCGACGGCCCGCGTTACCGCCGTCGCCTCCGACGCCGCGAGGAGCACCGTCACCGCTGACGTGTTGCCACGACACGCGATCGCCACTTCCACGAGGGAAGCCGCGAGAGAGCCGGCTCTCCGTCATGCCGCCGCTACCGCCCCACCGCAGGGGGCGGCGCTGGATGAGCGTTCCCAGCGAGTGCCCGGCATGCACGTGTTTATCGAGCCGCCGCGTTCGCCGTCGAGGACGTCGGGCAGCACCGTGCAGCCCGCGTTGCCCGCCCGCGAGCGAGAGCTATACGCGTCGTCGCGAGTACCGTCCCTAGAGGTATACGGCCACGTTGAGAGGAGAGGTACGCCGCCACAGCTAGCCTACCACGAGGAAGACGCGTCGACAAGCCGACGCGCCTCATCGCCTACATACAGTGCATCAAGGCGCACTGTACGCTCACGGCGCTCCACAGCTAGCTTAGCGGCGCAGAGGAAAGCCGCCGAAGTAGCCGCAGAAGCCCGCCTAGCCGCGATTCAGAAGAAAGAATTGGAAATAGAAGCTAGGCTGGTACGAAACCAACTAGAGCTGGACTTAGCGAATATTGAAGCGGAGGAATCGGACCGTGGCAGCGCTGTTGACGCACACTCACGCGTCAACAGCTGGATCCAGAATGCGACGGACCCGGTCAATTCACGGGGGGAGCGCAGGGACCTCGACAACGTGTGTCCGAGGGAGAACTGGCCTGCGACTCTTGCACCTATGGAAGATCGGGAGAAGCGGATCGATAGGGAGCCACACCGACGCCGCGGGGACGACTGTCCACGAGAACCCTGCTGGAATAGAGGCGCGGCCACAGAGGGGCCACGATGGGCGAATGTACCGAACGACATTCGCCGCGCCAGATCGCCTACGCCAGAACGAGAGCGGGGCACGAGGCAGCTCGCAGAGGCGCTGGACCGTATCACGAGGATGCGTCCACCGCCACGCCAAGCCATGGAGCTGCCGCCATTCTCGGGAGCAGCCACAGAGTGGCTGCCATTTAAAGCGTCGTGGAGGGACTCGACGCAGCTATGTCGAATCACGCCGGCCGAGAACCTAGCGCGCCTACGAACGAGCCTGAGGGGGGAAGCACGCGAAGCTGTGGCGACGCTACTATACACGGCCTCAGATCCAGAGATCATCGTCCAAGCTCTGGAACGATGTTTCGGCAGGCCGGAGACAATAGTGTACAAGGCGCTGGAAGACTTAAAGAAGTTGCAGCGACTGAACTCCGCGGCCGACCTGAACAGATTCGCGGTTCGGGTACAGAACATCGTCGGCGTGTTGACTACGGTAGATAAGAGGGGCTACCTACAAAACCCCATGCTCGCGCAGGAAGTAGTGGAGAAGCTCAGCCCGCACCTAATGAGTAAGTGGTGCGACTACGCGTACGAGTACGGGGAAGGCGGCGAAGCAGAGATCGTCACCCTGTGCCGCTTCCTGTCACGAGAAGCAGATCGAGCGGCCCTATACACCCGCCCGGCCCAGCTACCCATCGCGACGAGCGCGCCTAGAAGGAACGAGGCGCGCGCAGCTCCCACAAGCGCGCCGCGGCGTGTAGCATACAAGGCGTCCTACAACACAGCCGCCGAAACAGCTACATGTCTTTGCTGCGGAGAGGGGCACAACACGACCAGCTGCAAGAAGCTGAAGGAGATGGCCATGGACTCGCGATGGGAGTGGGCAAAGAAAAACAATGTCTGCTTCAAGTGCATCGGAGAGAGCCATCGGCGATCATCGTGCCGCGCGAGAGCATGCGGTGTCAACGGGTGTCGCCGTCCCCACCACCCGCTACTACATAGCGAGCGGGCGGGTCCAGCCCCACCGGCCACGGAGAGAGCAGAGGAAGCGGAGCCAACGGAAGCGGTACTATCGACGCACAGCGACACGGCGAGCGATGTCCTGCTGAAGGTATGTCCCGTGACAGTGAGCGGACCGAAGGGCGTAGTGCACACGTACGTGTTACTCGACGAGGGCTCCACTGTAACGCTGATGGACGAAGCCCTAGCCCATGAAGTCGGGTTGGACGGACCGACACAAGCCCTGCGTATAAGAGGCGTGGGCACAAGCCTAGAACAGGCGACGAGTAAACGCGTCACGTGTACGATACGCGGTCCCGGCGAGAGAAGCCTGCGAATAACCGCCCGGACACTTAGCGGCCTCAAGCTGAGAGGCCAACGGATACCCAGTGTGCGCCGATACGACTACCTGAGAAACCTGCCGTTGCCGATGTCTCCGCGTCGAGAAGTGACGCCGCGCATATTGATGGGCGCGGACAACTGGGCAGCGATCGTAACACGCGAGTTACGGGTCGGCGGGCACAGAGAGCCCGCAGCATCGAGGACGCGCCTGGGGTGGGTATTACACGGCACGGTGCCACGCCGTGTAATACGAGACAGCGAAGACACAGTGCTGCACGTGACAGCCACACGAAGTAGGGACCGTGTGGAGAATCTCGTACGTGAGCACTTCCGCATAGACGCGTTAGGAGCGTCACGGGTGGAGAAGGTGAGCGCCGAGGACAAGCACGCGGAACGCATCGTCACAGAGACAGCGCGACGAGTGAACGGCCAATACGAGGTGGGCCTACCGTGGCGGGAAGACAGCGTCACCATGCTCCCGAACTATGGCGACGCGCTGAAGAGGCAGAACGCCATCAAACGGAAGATGCGGCGCGGCCCAGAGCTTCAGCACATGGCTGGAGGCGCTGACGGAGACGGCGAGCCTGCGCATCCCACGCACCTACTTCACCTCGACGCCGGACCGGCTCGAACTACGCGTGTTCTGCGACGCCAGCAGAGAGGCGTACGCAGCGGCGGCGTACTGGCGAGCTACATCACGGGGCGGCGTACAAGTCGCACTAGCAGCCGCCAAGGCGAAGGTAGCGCCGCTGAAGTCGCTGACGGTGCCGCGACTGGAGCTACAGGCGGCGACGATTGCAGTCCGGCTCGCCAAAACCGTATACGGCGAGCACAGGTTCCGTGCCCTCGACTCAGTTACGTACTGGACCGACGCAACTACGGTACTGCAGTGGATACGGACGAACGCAAGGAAATACACACCGTATGTCGCGCACCGGCTCGGCGAGATAGAAGAGGAGTCCAACCCACAACAATGGCGGTGGGTCCCGACGACACAAAACGTAGCGGACGACGCAACAAGGGCGTCGTACAACCACGTTCCCGTCGAAACGGAACGTTGGTTCACCGGGCCAGCCTTCTTGCGATTGGAGGAGAGCGAGTGGCCACAAGAAGCTGAAGAAACCTACCCACCACCACCCGAAGCTGTGTTCCACATTCAAGACGAGAGAAGTCACGACCACTTGCCCGATGTGACGAGGTTCTCCAAGTTTCGGCGGTTAGTACGAAGCACCGCATATATTCTATTGTTCACAGACAAGCTGAGAAAGAGGGGAACGCAGCTGAGCGCGGAGCACATCAAGCGAGCCACGGCGCTGTGGATCACCAGGGCGCAGGCGGACAGATTCGGGGCAGAGGTGGAGGCCCTACAGCGAGGCGACTTCATCAAGGAGACGAGTCGCCTATACAAAATAGACCCCTATCTGAAAGGGGACATACTGCGCGTCAGAGGACGAATCGAGGCGGCCGAAGTGCCGACGAACGCAAAATCACCGATCGTCCTGGACGGGCGACACCCATTCACCCATCTACTGGTCACCGACGCGCATTGTCAGGCGGGCCACGCGAACAACGAGCGCGTGGTCAACGACCTACGGCAGCGGTATTGCATCTTGGGGCTGCGGCCTACAGTGAGGGCCGCCGCACGCAGCTGCCAGTGGTGTCGCGTACGAAGAGCGACGCCGCGCATCCCCGCGCCGGGCGACTTGCCGCCCGCGCGGGTCACCGTGCATCAGCGTCCGGTCACGCACTGTGGCGTGGACTACTTCGGCCCGATGACCGTCACGATCGGGAGGCGCCACGAGAAGAGATGGGGCGCACTATTCACCTGCATGGCGACGCGCGCCGTGCACCTGGAGTTGGTCGCGAGTCTAACCCTAGACTCGGCGATCACAGCCATACGACGGATGGCAGCGCGCCGCGGCTGGCCGGGTACCATGTACTCAGACAATGGTACCAACTTCCGCGGCGCCGACACCGAGCTACGTGCGGCTTACAGCGAGTGGGAGCCGCACCTACGAGACTACGCAACCGAGCGGGGAGTGCGGTGGATCTTCATCCCGCCAGGCGCGCCGCACATGGGTGGCGCTTGGGAACGCCTGGTGCGCAGCGTGAAGGTCGCACTCCACGCTACACTGAACGAGAGGGCGCCTAAAGAGGAGGCGCTACACACACTGCTGACGGAGGCCGAGCACTCAGTCAACGCTCGGCCTCTGACTCACGTTGCTGTTGGGCCCGACGACGTAGAGGCGCTGACCCCGAACCACTTCCTGTTGGGGTCATCATCGGGCCTACCCCTCACCGGCCCGTGCACAGAAACGGACAGGTCTACATGGCGGAGGACCCAGGCGCTCGCCGATCACTTCTGGCGGCGCTGGGTCACGGAATATCTGCCCACATTAGTACCACGGGGCCAAGCTGCGGACGACGTGCGACCGCTACAGCAAGGGGACCTCGTGGTGATCGTCGACGCACAATTGCCGCGCAACGTGTGGCCGCGCGGCATCGTGGAGAGAGTCTTCCCTGGACGAGACGGGAAGGTGCGGACGGCGGTGGTGCGGACCGGCGGAGGATCGTTCCTGAGGCCGGTGACGAGACTGGCTGTCCTCCCTGTGGAGCGAGAGGCTGCGACGAGTCTTCGCCGGGGGGAGAATGTTGCGGACAGCCTATAAACCACGTGACAATATGTGTTGTGCAGTGTTCAGTGTTGTGTAGTATGTAAGGTGTTTAGAATAAGCATAATATGTAAGGTGTCTAGGATAAGCATATTATGTAGTGTTTAGGATAAGTACATCATGTAATAGTAACGTAAGATGTACAAATAAAGTTGATACAAGTTGCTCAATAAAGAGAATGCGAGGGAGGCTTTGTAACCGAGGCCTAAGTAAAGAGAGGAGAGACTACGAATAACACGCTACACTAACACGAGAGCCCTACACGACCTAAAACCTATATATTTAGTAAATACATAGATTCAAAAGAGAAATAAAGAACAAAGAAAGCGTCCATGCGGTCGTTTCCCACGTGGGGGCAGCGACGCAGATTAGAACATCTGGCGCATGGCGTTTTCTCGGAATTAGGTCGGGTAGGGACTGACGCGCAAGAACGAGACGTCTGCACCGGCGCTTCCCACGTGGGGGAGCAAGACAGACGCAAGTACCGTTACGGCCATTTCAGGTATAAGTTTGCCGTAACAATAGAGGCAGCGCAGGGTGGCGTGTTATTGGTCAAAAGGTCGAAACCCTCGGTCGCAAACATCCCTAGTTGAGCAGCTTGTATCGAGAATAAGAATAGGGCCATTTGGGTCAAAATCACAGTCGTCATTCAGCAGTCCTACGAGTTTCACTACTTCTACCTCAAGCTACCTCAAGAAAACCCTGCCTACTCGGCACATCAAGAGAACCGGCCTGCCTCCTCGAACAATCATTCAGTTGGGCGCTCAGTTGCCCGGTCAATCGTCACCCGCCGCGTCCGCGTAACGTGCACTAGCGCGTCTTCCGCTCGTATACGACCGGTCGGCCCGCCGAGCCATTACTATTAGTGAGCCGGTCGTCAACAAAAGTTTTGTCAAAGTTGCGTCAAAGAGTTGTTATCAATGGAATACTGGCTGGAATATTGATGTCAATTAAAACTAGGGCTATCTATAGTATAAAAAGAAAACATTCCATATCCATATTTTTTAAGAGCTGAATCAAAAAACAGTCTGCTTAAAAAAATATATTCGACGGGAACATTTCAGCGCTATAGTTTTGTATGATTTTAAATGTTATTTAAAACTTGAAGATTAGTAGTAAATAAATAGCATATGAATTATTTCTGTGTATCGTTATTACAATGAATTTAAGTGTGGTCGACTAAGTTTGGCTGACGAAGAAAGAAGCGGTCGCCCTTTAACGGCTGTTGCGGTAGACAACATGGTGGCAGTGAAAAAAATAATTTGCGAAAACAGGCGAATTAGATACGAGGAGATTCAGAAGAGATTGAAGATTGGATCGGGAAGTGTGTATGAAATAATAGGTAGTCGGAAGAGTTCGCGGCCTTTTCGAACGTATGAATTTAGCGTGCTATATTTCTGGTAACACTGATCACTAGCGGGAAAGTGATATACCGGCGGACTTACACATAAGTAGTCATCAAATTGGGGAAGAGCTTAGCATACACCACTCAACAGTTTTGGTTCACCTGCATAAATTGAATTTTGTAAAACAGCTAGTTCAGAAATCCTAAAAAATATATAGCGATGGGATATATAAAAATATATAATGGCTCTGCCAGAAAAATGGTCGAATTAAATGGACAGTTCAATAAATATTTATGTAATACAAAAAAGTCTTTATTATTTTCCGAAGAGGCTGTGAAAGAGAAGAGAGAAAGAAGAAAAGAGAGAAAAGGCTGTACTTGATGAAGTGGAAAAAATGTTTTCAAAATTGGTTCAGACGCATGAAACTTTGTATGTAAGTGGAGAGTATTTTAAAATAAAATACCGCCTGTTTAAAAAAAAAATTGAAAAAATATAATAGAAAAACTGGAACCTGTAGAACATTTCTTTTCTTTTTCGCAAAACATTCTGAGTTCCCCGCGTACTTCTGCTACAAAACATTTTTCTCTTTTAACTCGTTATAGCATCCACCCGTTATAAATGTCGCCCGAAAGTAGTTGGGAGCTAGTAGTATCAATGCTGAAATCATCATATTCTTAACTGTAATATGTTCACTCATAGATATTTTTATTGCGGTTCAATATAGTCCGATATACTTACTCTGGCCATAAATACCGTTACAATAAAAAAAAAAAATACATTTTAATTTGGAATTTGTCATTCTCACGTCAACAATATTTTATTTTTCTCATTTTGGCGCCAATCGTTATTAAATATTGTACTAATATTAAAATGGAGTGGGGGTGATAACGAAAACGGTATTGCTGTAATTGCATTATACAAAGTAGGCGTGGAGCCAAATGCAAATTTTAAAACTCTCCATCCGCTTGGTATTAGCGGAATGTTTGTGTACCGGGCTATTGGTAGGTACATTGGTAGGTGTCTGTGATGAGTTGATGACACACAGTGGTGATTTTCAGTTGGAACCCATGGTGAAATCGGGACGTTAGGGACTAAATTTTTAATTATATATCTAAAATGTATCTACAAATTTATCCACATGATATACAACAATTATATAAATATAACAGAATATTAATATTATAACAACAAAATATCCCTTTGCGCACTGCACACCTGTGTCTAATATATATATATAACTACATAAATACAATAATATTCATAACTATATAAATACATTGTTAATTTTATAATTTACTGCATGTGTAATTTCAAGAGGTTCAAGAGGTTCATATTATATTATGGAAACATTATTTGAAAAAAGGCGATTTCAATAGAATGTATGAATGTAAAACAACAATTTTTTTGAATATTTGTCTGACTGTCTGTCTGTCCGTCTCTCTGAACGCGGCATCACGCAAAAACTGTTAGACGGATTTTAATGAATCTTGACCTATTTATAGTTCACGTGGTGGGATAATATTTGGGGGTACCCGCCCACCCCATCGAAATCCATTTAAGAGTTCCCACCGGAATCACTCTATAGTTCACGCGAACGAAATCGCGGCCATTGCTAGTAATACTATATAATGGAAATGTCACCCTTTAATGTTTCGTATTGCCTTTGCCTTTCTGTGAGAAATAACTAAAGTTTAATTTTAAAACTCTTTAGGCTGCGCAGATTTCTAATTCCAGGGGGAATGTTATTCCAACATTTGGTGGCAGCGTACCTGAAACTACCCCTGAAGGCAGCAGTCCGGTGACACTGACTACACAGTGGACAAATATAACTTACTGTATAGTTAAAATGGATTATTTAGTTTGATAACATTTTTCATTTTTAAAAGATGTCTATTAAGGTACGCGGTGACATGGTTTCGTGGTGGAATATCAAAACAGAAACGTGTACATGCATTCTGCACGCGTTGAATAAAGTAACTGTTCTGAAATACAACCGCGGGCCATAAACAACATCAGAATAGTTAAGTTTAGACAAAAGGATTAACTCCACCTTGTCTGATCCGTAGTTCCTCACTTAAGTAAATCCGAATTTAGTAAAGAACTTTCAAGCGATAAAAACATTGTTTTACAACCTCTGCAATATGTTTCTCAAAGCGAAGATCACGGTTCATATTAAGGCCCAAATTAAAAGCCTCAAATACGTGTTCAATAGGTTCATTGTCAATTTTGACATGAAGGGATTGCTCATAACTCTATAGAAGCTGCTTAATTGGCCATTATCCGGCTACAGTGACGCTTTGGTGGAGTGTTAGCTATCAAGGAGTGACTGAACCAGTGACTGACTTTAGTGGAAAATGTATTAAAACGTCGACTCTTGAACGTCAGATACGATTCTTTAGAAGGTCGTAAAGTCCTTAACAACAACCTGTTCCTTAACCAAGAATTAAAGAAGCCTCGCTCAACCCGGGCGTGGCTAGAAAAGAATATTCCCGCGTTTTTAGAGCTGAAGGTTGGTCGTCATCTAGTCCCGATCTTAATCCGCTCGATTATGATTTCTAGTCTGTTTTAGAGAGTATGGCATGCTCTAAACGCGATACTCGTAATTTTGAATCCCTAAAACATTCCATAAGGGTGGCAGTTGCCAATTTTCTCATGGAAAGGGTGCGTGTTTCAATCGAAAACTGACCACAATGTTTGTAAAATTGTATAAGAGCAAATGGTGACCATTTCGAATAAACGTTATATTGTTAAAATGCTTACCTATTTATTTCTAAAATAACAAAAATTCTTCTTATAAAATGATAATGTAAAAATAAAATTATCAATGTTTTCTTTGTAACAATATTTACGTCTTTATGTCTAGAGGCCACAGGATCTATAACATACAATTATTCATAGCTCATGTATTTTTTACTAAAACAACAGTAGACTTTTTACTGCCTATAAAGCAGTAGAACCGATAGTTTCAAATATAGATCATACAATTTACCATGCGATACATCACTCACTGGCCTCTAAAGCGGCAATGGTTTTCTTCCTATTCGTTTTTAGCTGTCTAATAAGTTTGGTATTTTATAGCTCTAAGAAAAGCAGCCACAAATAAGCCTACAAACGATTATGTTACTTTCACATTTATGTTAGCTAATGTTTACAGAGTAAATAGATAAGATATGATGGAAACACCACTGTTACCAGTCTCTTATTAACCTACCTATTAACACAGATATTGAAAGGCCGCCGAACAAAAAATAAATTAACTTTCAAATAGGCATTCAAAACATATGATTTTTTCTTTAAGATTATTTTTAACCAACTTTATTTGATTTGTAAGGAAGTTAAGTTTCACTGCATCTGCTTCTAAAAACACAGTACAACAGTTTTTTACCGTACTTGCGGTTTTTCTTCATTTTTTTCTCATTCCGAACAGTTTAATCTTTGTTCACTTATTTTACGCAAGAAGAAGTTAATTGCCAAATCAAGTAATTTTCTCAAGTCCTATTGAAGCCTGTAATGAGTTCACCGAGAATCCATGCGTTGCGTTCTTCTTTAAGCCGCCTTTCACGGCCCTTACGTTTTAAGGAAATTCGTCCCTTAATGTAATGTAATTCTACATACTATCAGTTCCAGCAGAGATGTTGGTAGCTGGTTAAATGCTATTTCTAAATGTCAATACGTCAACGCCTTGATTAGAAATATGCAGTCACTTCACACCTCCAGCTACTTTGAGACTCCTTGCCAATCCGCACTGTAATTTAAATCCTATTGATTACAGATCTCTTGAGTTTGGTGTCTTGGTCATGAAATTATCTTAGAGTTGAGTTTGTACCCCAATTGCGTGATGCAGTTTCGCTCGATGCGCAGCTCGTCCTTCGGCCCTTCAAACGCGACCTTACAAATTTCTTGGCAATCATCCGATTTCTAAAAGTTCATATTCTATTGGCTAGGACATGACATACCTGCAACAATTCTGTTTTGGCGGTGAGGTCGTGCCTCAGCTGCGTGATGTGGTCTCGCGCACCGCGCAGCTCGCCCTCGAGCGCGGTCACCCGCGCTTCAAGCCGCCCGTTCGCCGTCAACAACTCCTTGCCGATGCGCGCCGTCAGCTCCAAGTCCTTCTCTTTCTACACATAAGAAACCGTAACTCATAACAAGGAACAATGAAATGTTCATTAAGAAAAATTTTTGTAAATGAATTTTGTATTGTAGTATGAAGTTTTGTTATATGAGAAAATTTAACAACTTGTATTGTGCCTGATATATATGACTTTTTAAACTACTAAAGAAATAATGAAAATTATGGAACGTGTTTTTATCTTTAGAGTTGTAACACAAAAGTAATAAGCTAAACAGCCATATAAAAAGCAAATAACTTACTTCTTCTAAGAGCCGTGTTACCGCTTCGATGTCATTGTAGGTTTTTGTCATTTGGCTCACCCTGTTGCTGCATAGAACTGTAAACAGAACATATGCGATGTTGCTAAAGCCCGTGGCATACAGCGAGTTTATTGAAATACTCGAGATTGTTTTATGGTGGAACAGAGGAATTTGATATCAGTTGTAGCTTTCAGTGCGGTTTAATCGGAACCGTTGTATTAAATCACTATAGTACTTATTGTAAACAATGTATTTATAGAAATTTCCTTCACAATATGTATAAAATGTATTTACTGTATACTAGACAATAATATCTAGTATACAGTAAAATATTTAATACATATTTAATCATATTTACACAGTTAAGATAGATAGCATTAAGCATAACACACAAAACGGTATTCATTGGCCAATCGATTACAACAACGATTAAAATAATAAACAGTATAAAACAAACGATAAGTATATGTTTTGATAGTGCTATGCAGTCCGGCTCCAGTTGAAAGTTAAGACAGTTTAATAATTCAATTAATAATAATTAGATAATTCAATATAAATACAAATAAAAATCTGCGCATTACATACCTCAAAATTAATAGACGGTCCGTGGACCGTAACAGTATATTGAATTATCGAATAGTGTAAGTACTCTGTTCTACACTCGATGCCGGAAACGGTTTGCCCGATTTACACACAATTTGAATTTTTGAGGTGATATTTAATAAAAGTTGCAAACTGTATTATTTGGTTCTCAGTCACTATTTTTTTATATACTATTGGGTACAATACAAAATAAATCACAGGTACACAACACAATGGGGCAGATAATTCAATAAATACTTAAATGAGCGCATATCAGTGCGTAAGTGAAACGCACTCGAGTGTGAAATTCAACTGGAGTGTTCTTTCGCGTGTTGCCGGCTCCAAGCATTGATAAGATACGGTGTACCTAATCGTTCTAAAAGTAATATATTATTATATATAATACAAATCACTTGTTTATAGATAAAGTAAGCACTGACCAGTGGAATTGTCGCCAATGTACGTCTTTTGTGCTGCGTTCATCGAACCGCAATTGTATACAAAACTCGCATTACGCTAACTGGACAATTTAAACAATACTGTTGCTACAGGTGTAAGTTACATCAATACATCAATAAACGGTGTTCGTTGGGGCCCGTGACAACAAACAGTAGCGTAAACGAACCGATCAAGTTTATAACTGCACCACCGAGCGCGATCTCGTTGCTTGCGGAGGGCCGACAAAACAACTGTTCCATTGTATCACACATCTGTGGGAAAATCAAAGAACAAAACGACTGACATGTTGACTGTTTATTGACAGATGATTAATTCACATTGTATTAGAGGAATTTCATTAAAATTTTAATTCTTTTTCAACATGTCAAATAAATGCTCTTGTAATCTTTGTAAATGTTCAAGATTTTAAACGACTAATAAGAATACGAAAAATCCTACAATAATTATTATATAATGTGATTATAGATAGGTATTTAATTCTTATTCTTATATTAACTGATGAATGCATAATAATATTTGAACAAATCAAAATATATTATTAATAAAACATAAATGAATTGTTAAAATTATAAAAAATATTGTTTTATGATAATCCTTTAAATATATTAAATATTTTATATAAATAATTAATTACCTCATCAATAAATACAAAAATATATAGGAATAATCATACTACATCAACAAAGTGGCAATATCAAGCAGCTGCAATATTAATTGCGTCAGGATTTTCTATAATAACAATTTGCCTCAAAATGAAAATTTACTATATTACATAGGTACATTGTAAATATAAAAGACACGCACCACTGCTTTCTAGCAGCACAAAAACGCTCCCTGTGGGAACAATCTGCTAGGCATCATTCAAAGCGTTGGATACAGTTTTTCCCACTCTTACCTAACACCACGATTACAACGGATATTGATTGTGTTCGCGGTTACGTCTCTCACATTAACGAAAGACTCACGTTTTTTCTATCGCACATTTCCCATTGGTACACGATTGTTTCCTGTCGCCCTACAGTTATTATAAGTAGAAACGCCTC
This sequence comes from Sesia bembeciformis, assembly GCA_943735995.1. Lineage (NCBI taxonomy): Eukaryota > Metazoa > Arthropoda > Insecta > Lepidoptera > Sesiidae > Sesia > Sesia bembeciformis. Next base: position 11,515,133 of record OX031028.1, read on the forward strand.
TTCACGACATTTAACTTTGCATGAAGTTACCTGTCATGAGCTCATGGGGTAAAATAAAGTTACTGAACTTAACTAATACAATATGATAAAATAAAATGAAATATGGAGTTGCGTGTTATTACGTGAATGACGTTTAGACACTAGCAAACTTTTTAGTTTGTATGATTCTAGTGAAAACATAAATAATTTCAGATAAATTGGTCAAGGTTAATTAAACAATTTAATGAGACCCTTGATAAGCGTTGGATGAATGATTATAATTTATGGAAGCGTGAATAAAGCACATGACTTTGTGTGAAGAGATGACAAGAAGCATGGAAATAAAGAGGGACTTTATAGGAAGTTGCAGCTAGTGATAGTAGCGAATGACCGCCAATGACATCCGTTGCTCCGTACCTCGATCGAGGAGCAAGGTTCGGATGACACGAAAGTAGAGTCTGCCGAATCTATCCCGTGCGACGTGGTACAGGAAGTCCGGGTATTCGCCAAGGCACTCGCGTAGTTCTGCGTCGGGAAGAAAACTCAACTCCTGGAAGAGTTCGTGATCGAAGCCGGGCGGCGGCGAGGCGCGCGAGTCTCTCGCGCACCCCGCGCCCGAGCCCGCACAGCCCTCCGCCGTGACGCGCCCGAGACGCGACCATCGGCACCGCCCGCGTCACGCTGGCACCACCAGCAATATCTTCTTCTCCACTAAGTACACTAACTAAATCTCACGACCACACTTTTAAGTCCAAGTCCTATTTCCCGCAAAGTCTCTCGAAAAGTGAACTTCGAAACCATATTTCCATTGAACGAAAATAAATTCTTGTTTTGACGTAACACCTGTAAAATATATCTGTGAGCATTTCGCCCGCACGTACACGAAGGACGGCCCGTGCACGTATGACGTGCGGCATAAATAAGTAGGTAAGTATATTAAAAACTATCGGCAGCACACTCGGCTGGCGAGCTGCTCAAATTAACTATTTTATGAAATTCGTAATATGCGAGACACGAAGAATTGCGTAAACACGATTATTTCGGTGCGTACTATAATACAAAATAGCTTAACAATAAGAACTACAAATTCTGGAATCGCGCTTAATGTGAAACGTTAATACTGTTAAACTTTATGAAGTAGATTTTATTGATTATGAAGAAATGAGGACAAAGCAAGGTGTGCCAGCTACACGCGCGCACGTAATGTCTAATTAGTGTCGGGATTGTATATACCACACCCAATTTTACTCTTTTCCAATGCCATCATGACAATGAAGGTCGCAACCCTATACAGAGAAAAATCTAGCGTAGCGGAACTTTGTCGAAGGAAGTAATCAGTGAACTAAAACAAAAAATAATTGGAATAGTTCACGACGCTCAAAACATTAGAGTGTACACAACTCTAAACAACAAGATTTACACACTAACAACGCGACTACTAGCAATTTGAGCATTTTGAGTAATTTGAGGGGGAGAGTGCACGCTGCAATCCAACAGCCGCTGGGCGCGCTCGACTGGCCACGTTACCCCTCTCTCACAGAAGACTACCTTGAAATGTACTGCATTTCCCATTTTATCTTATTTCCCTAATGCACGTGCGTGTTTCGGTAGTGAGTGAGATTTGCTAGAGCCCATTCCCATCCCATCCTATTCTATCCCTCCTTCAAATCTTCAAATCCATTCCTATATCCAAAGGTAGACAGCGCCAAAGGTACGGGGGTGTGCCAACGGTTGTCATTTTGGAATGATGTTGGCATGTATCGCGGATGTCTATGGGGGACAGTATCCACTTACCATCAGGTGGACTGTATGCTAGTCTGCCTCATTCATCCATTAAAAAAAAATAACAATTTAGATATTTTTTTTTTCCCATATTAAAATTTCATATTATTATATGTATAACTACTGACAACCCGCTAGCAATCCTAGATAATACTGACCATTGATAATGACGTCGAGTCACTTAAAACAATAGTAAATGTAGACAATTGATATATTTTATTTGTTTATGTCAATTATATTTAAGTCAAGATACGTCTGTAGGTATTGCACTGTAGATGTTTCTTGAACGATAAACGAACACTAATCATTGTCATTATAATTCATTCAATGATGTTATCAGACTCTTTAACTAATAATAACTTTAATATGTTGGAAACATTCCTACGAACAGTTGAAAACGTTTTAATTTATATTGTTAGCCATGATACATCATATTAAACTTTATATATTTCTTTACACAGGTAGACGTTGATGTAGACTTCGACTCATTTCAACAAATGATGATTATTCACTAAGCGTAAAAACTGGCTATTTATATACAGAAACTACAGGTCTTCAAATTGTCATGTGTTATAAATAAACCAAGATGTTGGGGTAATGAGATTCTGATGTTCAAGAAAATTATATTCTGATCGTAATATGGAGCCGCCGCGTGCATTGCGGTAAAACACTGCCGTTAGCATCTATATTGATCAAAGTTTCATTACATCTAGGTAATTGTGTTCTATCGTAGATATTTCTTTGTACGTTGTTGTATAATATACTAGGTTAGCGATTAAGGTCTGTTGTAAAAATACTGGCTAGCATTTTATCTGTTTAATAATCACAATTCTATATTGTATGTGACAATAGTTTTTTCCCTTATGTTTGTTTTACTTGGTTACGATTCATAAAAAAATGTTTTAATACATATTCAAGTCTATATATTGATTTATTATACTCTAAGGTCCATGTTCATCGCACGTGATAGATGACGTCAAATAGCCTCGCGGATTCGAACTTGCCTTCTAAAGTCCACTTTACAGCCACGAGAAACCGGAGACTTTTCCTTCCTTAAAGAGGGTATGCCTTTTCTTTGAATATATTTGCTAAAACCATCTTATAAAGAGAAATTATTTTCATAGTAGCAAAAAATATTGGCCAGCAAGATTAGACTGAGTGGCTATCAAGAAAATGTAAGTATATGAAATAATTGAACATGAATTCCACAATTAGTTTAGATTCTTAGAGGACTTATTAGAATCCTTACTGATACCAAAGCGTTAAAATGTTTTTAAAACAAGGTGTACTTAACATTTTTAACATCTTTAAAATTTCAATCACAAATACATACATCCATACGTATCAACTCGCACTCAACTACAGACTTTACACTGAACTAAATTTTCCAACAATCCGATATCCAAAACCACACACATATACATGTACACACATAACTACATACACAGAAACACACATCCAACATACAAATACAGAATACTTCAAAATTCTATCTTAAATTGGTGTAATTTAGTTCTTAAGATTTACGGAAAGGAGCTGACATCGGAGCTGAGCTGACTTTTACATCTGGGGTTACGGACGCAATGTTCAGGACTTTTTTGGTCACGATTCAACTTTCTTTCTGATGGCAACCGCTCAACTTATATTTTAAACATACATATACGAGTTTAGAAATACACACATACATATACACATACTTATCTGCATTAGCTGATCAGATAAGAAAATAATTAAAAAAAATACTGACGTTTTATTTTTACTTCATAATTTTATGTTACTTACTTAATAAGTTGTGGTAACAAATGTATTTTTGTCATGATTACTAAACTACTATATAAGAATTTACAGGTGGTTCTTCATTCCAACCTATCAATTTTGATGATACTACACATTTTGTAGTTGACCAAAACGATATGAATGATGCATCATACTCAAACAATTTTTTAATACATTACTAACGGCATGTGATAAAAAAAGATAAAGAAGCATCATATGGGCTGAAAATTTAAATAAGGTTTGATTTTAGCCACAATTGACAAACAAACAATATTTGGTGATCTCCAAACTAGACAAGTCTTGGAGATTGTGACATATCTATTATAGAGACTAAGCAATTGGCCAGTTAGATATATGTCTTAAGTATCTATAAATGTAACAAGCTCAGTTTAATTTATTATTCTTTGTTTATATACTATACAATCAATATATCATGAAGTATTTTATAAATTAGCATTTATAAGGTGATTCTATAATTTCTTTGATGCAAATACATATTACACAAGTTATATCTATTGAGAAAATTCCTGATAACGAAATGAAATGCTCTAAATTGTAATTACTTGCATACGACAGACCCAAGTCAAGTTAAATTCTAGACCTAAAAGGAAGTCTTGAAATCACAAGTTGTATTTCAAGTTCAACTACTTTCATTAATTTATATTCAATCACACTGAGCGGACTAAAAGAAGGTGGTAATACAATTCATGCACCAGTTAGTAATTGTCAGAAACCATCACAATTGATAAAAGTAACGCCATCTGTTGCTTATTGTTTAGAAACATAATTAACGGTGAAGTAATGTGATAGATAGTGTCCATGGTATGAAGTAAGTAGGAAAAATGGTACGTGTTCATTAATTAGATCTTTGACAGACTATGGAATGGGGCGATGACATTGGTCGATGGGGTATGACATTGATCCCCAGAACTGTCACGAAACAACAAACAAATCACAGTAATCGAAAGTAGGTTACCGTAAATACATTACGCAATTTCGACCCTGTAACGAACGCACAGTTCGGAAATAACAACCTCAGTTAATGAAACACTGTATTAAGATAAAATTCACTCCTGATACACAGCTGAAACTGTATAAATTATTTTGGAACAAGGCGATTTCTTTTAGTAACGGTCTCGGCGTTTGAGGCCAGTGGTAATAAACTTTCACGATCAAGTGCAGGCGTCTCCGCAAAGAAGCACGCGATTACCACGAGTCCGGCATACGATATGCATAAGCACGCGCGGTGTGCGTCCACTTCCGACGATACCACAACTCTAACTGAACTAAACGATCCGCGCGTCTAATTAACCACTAGATATGCCAAAAACGTATTCACTCACAATGCGTAATATCGTATTGGTCGCAACATTGTCATACAGACATGATTATAGCGGTGTACTATGACTATTCTGTACATACCGACATATCAACCATTTAAAATACTTTCACACTAGATCTGGCAGTTATCTATTGTTACTATAAAATTTATTGACAGAAATGAAATGGTAAGTGAAATACATCGATGATTAAATTCTATAGCAGATATAAAATTTATATTATATAAACTACTCAAAACCAAATACTCAAAACAAAACTCAAAACATCTGGAGTTAAGCTCGAACTTTGTTTATAACTCGTGAGGTAATCATTAGTGATTTGAAGCATTAAAACATAAAGTAGACATGTTTATGAGTCCCTATGAATGTTTTGAACGACAACTTTAATCTCAAGTGGGTAGACAGAAAAACCGAGGTGCTTGAAATTACCCTATGCACTAATTCTTAATCACTTGTGTTCCCAGTCTTGTTGTAAACGCTTCTGTTGAAAGTCATTTTGTATAGCTGTTCTGTTTAGTTTCGGTATTAGTCCTGATTACTATGCCTAGTTCTCGCCGTCACTTAGACATGGAAACTGCGACCAGAGCGGTTGTTTTGCTTCAGGAGGGAGAATCTCAGAGATATATAGGAATACGTCTCAGTGTGTCGCGACGAGCTATCCGCAACGTATGGGAACGCTACCAGGAGACAGGTAGTGTGGCTAGAAGACGAGGATCAAGAAGAGTTCGTGCCACAACCGCCCAGGAAGACCGGTACATCAGGCTAACTGCACGTCGGGATCGTACTGTAACTATCCGGACCTTCCAAAACCGATACTGATCTCTGATACTGATACTGACTGATACACTACTGAATGAAAATCTACTGATACACGCGTTAGTGATCAAACCATCCGAAACCGACTCCACGAGGACGGACAACGTTCCAGAATGCGTGTTGTTCGGCTCAAGCTGACAAGTAGTCATCATGCAGCGCGTTTAAGGTTCGCATGTGAGCATTTGGACTGGACTATGGATAACTGGAGGACTCTTCACAGACAAGTGTAAGGTCAAGTTCATTAGTGATGACAGACGAGTACGCGTGTGGAGAAAAAAAGGCGAACGTTTTTCACAACCATACATCCACGGAACATATCGTTTTGGGGGCCCAAGTGTGATGGTATGGGGTGGAATAAACTTGATAGGCAAAACAGACCTGGTAATTTTGGATGATGGTACCGTAACCGCTGCCAGTTATGTCGAGCGAGTAATCCGACCTCATGTGATCCCATTTTCACAATTATTTTGTTTATTTTGTTTTTGTGCAAGATAATGCTGGCGCGCATAAGGCCATGGCCAGCGATGAGTCTCGACCTTAATCCCATTGAACATTTATGGGATCAATTGATAAGAAAATTACAGCAGCGTCAACAGTCAACAAGGGCTCATAAACGCTCTAAAAGTCTGTTGGGAACGAATACCTGATGAAAACGTTAGCCATCTGATTGAAGGTGTACCAGACAGGCTCAGAGAATGCATACGGAGCCGAGGGGGCCCTACACGCTATTAATCATGAAACCTATCATCAGTTATTTTTAGGAAAAGGGTTTTAACCAAAGTTTACTTTTACTGTTCATTTAGTGATAATTTCCCTAAATACTGTTTTTCGTGAGATTAAAAAAATAAATAAACAGCTTTTACCATTAGTTATATTTACACAAGTTATGATATCCCTAATTTAACCATGTCTATTCATAAAAACTATATAAATTTGTACATTATTTAGTTACACTATAAAAACTATGTGGACCCTATTTTGTTTTGAGTAGTCTAATTATAAATTATATTTATGTCCTGTAACTATTTCATTAGAATTATTTGGAAAATAAACTTTTAATATAAGCATTAAATGCGACAAAATAAGAAAATAATATGTTATTACAATATTTTTCATATGAAATTATATAATTAAATGCGATGTAATATTAGGGAAAATCAATTACCGAGTTCATAGTAATAATTTTCTCAATTGTTACATTCATAGTGCAATCCAACTAACAGTGTATATACACGTATATAATATACACGTAATACGTGTATATTATAACTTGACCTTGAACCTCAAAAGTCGTAACTGAACTATAATTGAATGTTGAACTGTCACCATTCTATTGAGTAGGTACGCGCTGTGGGAAAATTTACTTACGACGACACTAATTAAAATTTGATACATTCAGATTTTAAAGTGTAATTAAACAGTTTATTAATACTTTGTAATGTTTACTTCGTTTATGTTATGTTAACAGTGAGTATATTTTGTTAATATTGTGTGCAATAAGATTTCTTAATTGTCTTGTTAGTACAAAAATTAGAAAATATTATTCACTTTGAGAGCAATCTCGAATTCAAAACATCTATAAAATCAAACTGGTTTACTCAGAGGTAGGATATTATACAATAAATGATATTAGCAGAAATAAAATAATATTATTGTTTACTTTAGCTCAGTAATGCATTAATAGTATTTAATTAAATAATTTTTAGAACCTTTTTCCAGTTATCTAGAATACTACACGATTGATTACACAACAAATATCGTAGTGAATGTTGTTCTCACGGTCAAGATAACAGATCTGGCGCTCACAGCTGTTGCTGGTTGCGCGGTGCGGCGCCGCGTCGCCGTCGCGTCGCCGGTGCTTCGAACCAGCCGCAATCGATGCCGTCAGATATGCAACTATACGTACTATGTTAATATACAAAACTACCGTTTAACTCTTCTTTAGAAAAAAATGTTCATTGAAGAGCAAAAATTATAAGCAACAAAAGTCGCTATGCGAATGCCATACGCAAAGTGAGTCACTATTTTATGTGAATGTAATGTTAAATCGATGTCCATAAATGCGGTATGGCACCATTGGTTTCATGTCGCGAACGCGCGTTGATGATTTTGTTTGGGGCGGGCGAGATGGACGGGTACGCTAAAACGGTCGGTGCAGCGGTGCACCTCTGCTCTATGTTTAGACGGTTGGTGAGGGTGTATGCGCGCGGTGCGTGCGGCGCACAGCGTCGGTGCGTTATCGATCGGCGGTGGAGACAGAGCGCGTGGCGCGTGGGTACCGGCGCGACCGGCACTGCCGTCCGTTCACTCGCGCCTCTTTCACCGCGCAAGCGCCCTGCCGTCACCGACCGTCGTAGATACAAGTATCTCACCGACAGACACTTCTATACTCGTTATGTAACACGCGGCTTTACAGAATGCGACCGCAAGTCTATACGACCTCGATCCCTGAATGTACAGGAATTTAAACCTGCAAATATTATAATTTATCATCATATCGATCATATCGAGTGACTTAGTTCATTAATTTCCACTGTAACTGCTAGATGCTCGTAAAATTTGTCCTGCTGCTCTTGTCCTTATTATAACTATTAATCCTGGTAGTTACTTCAAAAAGTAGCCCCGGAATTTTGACAGTCCTATTGCTCTATTACTGATGTAATAAATTGATTTTCTTTTGAGATTTTCGCATTTTGTACACATATTTATTTCCCTATTGAAACGGGTCTCAACGCGTATGTTTACCTTATTTATTTTACTAGACATTTTGGTTGGGTTGCTCCAATCTAAACCAATAAATAAGGTAAACATACGCGTTGAGACACGTTTAAATAGATAAATTGAGTTTCTTGACTATATCCTTTTTACTTCAATTTATTTTTGAGTTACTCTAGCTGTACATTATTTATCAAATGAAATTTGTAAAAATCACCGAAAAATCTCTTGTTATTCCTGAAACTCGAAATATGGACAAAGTAATATAAAACTGGTTATTTTTCAATGTGGCGACCGTGGAAAGCCTTCAAAAAGCAAGGTCAAATAATTCTCGAACGCGTCTGGCTTTAAAGAAAATATTATAATTATTTGTTAATTTATATAATTAATTATTTATTTACGGTTATTTCATCGATGCGTCAAACAGGAGTATTTAAGATTAATCAGCACAAAATATGAACAGCTATTAAATCATCGTAGTACCTTGACCTCTTTTATTGTACGTAGCTGTCTTAAATTAAAGTAGGTCGAATGAAGACGACTGTTCCATTAGGTATTCTTGAAAGAATTTCATATTTATCATAGTCGACATTCATCATCAATCATATTCTGACTTATTTCACTACACGGTTATTACCGATTTGAACCGCATCGCTGTTACGTAAGAAGCCGTTTGATGACACAAGTGCATCAACTTGTCACCTTTACTATTCATTATACAATAACGTCGCAATGGAGTCTTAACAATATCCCAAAATTAATTACACTTGATTACATAAAAAATGCACTCATACGTGGTTCGAGTCATGTTTATAAAAAAAAAAGATTTACTATAGTACATACTTTTGATCATACTCAAAGATAGAGTATAGATGCGTATAGATAGAGTATAGATTAGTAGTTCATTTTAATCGTTCACATAACGATTGGCCAAATATAAACGGAGAAAACATCGCCTATATAACTTATAGATATACCTAAATAATGTGTTTTAGTCACCATCACCAGCCACTGCTGGATACGGGCACCGTCGTGTATGAGGGATTTATGCATTTAAACGCCACGCTGGACAAGCGGGGTTGGCAAGTCCATTGTATTTAGATGTGGTGTAGTCCCTCGGGGCTTGTGGCTCAGGGTAGTGGGATTTTACAACACCCATGGGAAGAGATGCGGTGGTGCTATTTAATCTAAAACCGGACGACATCACGCGGCCAATGTGTTATATAACCTAAGTATTGTACCTAATAATAATTATAGCCTAATTTTATAAGAAAGGAACGCCGTAAACGACAAAATTATAATAATACAGTAAATAGTAACATTTTACAGTTCACCGTTGTCATGTCTACTGTCACGGAACAGCGTCTTTTTTCCATAACATGCTACTGCAGGGTATAAAGCTTGCCTTAATATAAGAAGGTTTGTGGTCTGAATACAAAAAGCAGGCCCCAGTGCGGATTGGAGGATATTGTTCCATTTGTATAATTCAATAATAATATTTGAATAGCTATATATTTTTGTCGTATTATGGAGAAGTAAAGAAGTATAAAACATTTAATAAACAACCATATAAAACAAAAGTCATGGCACAGTAGCCATAAATAAGAAATGTACCTCCTATTCATCAAGTCTGAAAGAAATTGGAAAATAAATAAAATTATTATGTAGTAATTTCTTCAAACAATAAATACTACTTATTCAAATTTAGATAATATGAAAATGCAATGAAAATTTAATTATACCTATGTGTTATTTCGCATTCTTTTGTAATTCATAATTATCATTTATGTGATATTTAAACATTAAACATTTATACAATGTTTACGCCACCTTTTTTACATATTACAATGTTACAAACGGCAATCCGGTACCCCCCCCCCCCCCTTTCTTTCCCCTCCGCCAGTACAGCGGCTATTGTGCACTTTGCAAACGAACGCAAAGATGTTCGATAGATTAAAAACAATTTTTGTGTTCGATGGTCGAATAATTACGTAAGTTTTATACAATTTTTTATTTACACATTTTACAGCTATACTTTACTGTTTAATGAAAAAAAAATCAAAGCCGTTAATGTAAAGGACATGTGACCTAAGTGGCATACCTACTTTCAACCATTTTGAAATATTCTCGATTTTGCAGCCGCCATCGTTTTAAATATTTTTTTATAAATAAATATACCTAAATAATTATGTGCACAATATTTTTTTTAAATAAATAAATAAAACATTATAAATCTTGATTTATAAAATAATAAAGAATGAATTTCAAATAAGACGCAACTGTGAGATATCTGCGTGGACCGACGCGCATTTGTAGTTTTTCTAGGTGCATTGACCAACATAGTTGACTGGTTCCGACGATAATGGAAACCAGTTACGGATTAAAAGGTGTTTTATCGCTTACGATGCCTTGCCCTACAGGTCTACGTAATACGTTTACTCGCGGCTACTGACACATGTTCATAGTCATGCCAAAACAACTGATTGAATCAAGCTAGAACCGCTCTGTATGTAATCCAATTACATTGAAATGGAAGAATCCAGATTAAGGATTTCAATCCTTATTTCACGATTTTTTCAATCGAAACTGTTCAAATCCTCGGCCGGTACCGCTGTGATTTTAAAAATTATCATTAGCTCGGCGGTGAAGGAAATCATCACGAGGAATATACTCAGAGTTAAAAAAATGTGAAATCAATTCGCACTGGGCCCGCGTGGTGGATTGTCGCCCAAAACCCCCTAGTGGTTTTATTAGAGAAGGCCTGTAGGACCCCTTATGATCAGAAAGCCTGACTTACAGATCTTCTAAGAACCAAAATGCCTAAATTCGTTATCTAAACAGCAGAGCATGTAAGAAGTAAAATACCTAAAATATAATAAGGGCTAAAATATGAAATGCTTTAGAAGTACGATGTCTAAAACGCATTACGCTTACTTACTATTATAAAATGACTAAAACTTTTTTATGCAATGGAAAATTTTCATGAAATTATATTAAATACTAGAGATGCGCCGAGTACTCGTTTATTACTCGGTACTCGGCATACTCGGCAATTTTTTTAGTACTCGTACTCGGCCGAATAACTCGGTTTAGGTGACGAATATTCGGTTAAAATAATATAGTGTAAAAAAATTGATTATCGGAGAGGCGAGCATCATCAAAATAAGCATATTTAATATATACAAGTATATATTATATCCACAACATACATTATGCGGCCAGCGGCCACGTTCTGGCCGCGCGACCAGCAAGAAACATCGTGACATACACGCGGCCTCTCACTGATGTATCTGGCCGCCAGAAGAGCCGCCCGCATGTAACTGGTCGCTGCGACTATGGCCGCGCGGGCCGGCCGCCTAATGCGCGAGGGGCTTCAATATACGAAATTTAACAGAGGCAGGTTAGGGTGCACCGGCCGCACGTCACGTTAATTTATAAGTGTTTTTGCGCCCCATACCTGCGTAAACTGAACCGAGTAATTCGGCCGAGTACTCGGTTCGGCTAACATAAAACCGAGTAATACTCGGTATTCGGCTACTCGGTAGAACTTGTACTCGGCGCATCTCTATTAAATACTTATTGAGCACTTGAGTGTGAAGAGCCTATGTAATAATAATAATGGCATGTACATGTTAAAACCAAGGAACTCTTTAAAATACAATGTTAGTTTTCTCCGGCTTTCCTCGTTTTTCTCAAAAATATAATTATATATTTGAATATAATGACCGGATTAAAACTGACATATCGTTCAACAAAAGATCCAAACAAAAATTAAATAAACTAAATGAAAAAATATATAAGACCCTTAAATTTTTTAAATACAATTCGCATGATAAAAAAAAACTTTTATTTAATCATTACAACTAAGTTTGTTTGTGCACACGATAAGAAGATTTGTTCATATTTTGTAAGAGTAATTAATTTAACCATTAAATTTAAATTTGTTCATACAAATGTAGTTTTATTTTTGACTACGAGGAACCGCGATCTGCAAATGCCTTTCTCATTATGAGACACATTTTTGAACCCAGGAAGATATTCGCAGGACAAATTTAGGACGGTTAACCGTCAGTCCCTCCCCGGAAACATTCACACAGACAACAATACCTAAACATAACCTGAGTTGAATTCAATTTAATCAAACATCGACATTTTTCAATTTAGACACATCCCTTTAGGTGAACCAGTACTTAGACACAGTTTAGGTATTATGCATATTAGAATTTTTAAATTTTAGGCATCGTTAAAAGTTAGACTTTTTGCTGTATGTTTTTGTGCAATGTAGTCATTTTTACGTTTTTAGGCATTTTTACTACTTAGAGGATCTGATTTCAAGGCTTTCTGATCTAAAGGGTGTGGGAAGTTATAGACTAATATCGGTAGTGATAAGTAGATCGATAACCAATTAATTATAAGAATACAAAATAATCTTGCTGCGGCTAAAAGTAAAAGATGTACCCGTACCTATTAATATATAAATAGTTTTTAATAAAAATCAGTTTTAAAAAAGCCCTATTTCTTTAAAAAGCAGAAAAGTTATCCTATATAAAAAGAAGACTCACGGAAGTAGTTGAGTGTTTCCCTGATCTGGTCAGGTGTGAGCTCGAGGTCGTGAGAGCTGATCTGCAGCGCTGGAGATGGAATGAACCAATCTTGATTCTCGTATCCTGAAATATACAATTGTTTTATTCATTGATGTTTGAGGAATTTGTAATAAGTGAAAACAAAGGGAAGTTTGAGAGGTCCCCCCTATAAGATAAATTATATTGTGTAATTTTACGGATTCTGCAATGTTTTGTTTTTCATTTAAATTGTCATTGCGCTGTGTGTGTGTGTTGCACACATATAGGGGGGGGGGGGGGGGGGAATTGCACAGTGTTGAAATTTTATAATATACAATTTCAAATATTTTTGAAGTCACCTTTCTAGCTCGTAAAAGGCAGGTCTTTGACATAGTTTTCTTGTGTATGCGTCGTCCTTATTTATACTAATCCTTCGACCAGCGACGCTTTCTTCTTTTACGTTTAGTCGCAAGTGCAACGCGATAGTGGCAGCCAAATCTTTGTCAGACATGTTGTTCACTAGACGAACGAACATTGAAAACTAACAAATATGGGCCGTCAATTTTATTAAGTGTAAAAACAATCGAAGTTTGGGAACAAGGCGCGAATCAATAATATTGTGCAATGACATTATTGTACATTTTTATTATAGGTCTAGGGGCCGTCTAACAAACGAATCTTATGTAACATAAAAAAATAGGGGATGAAACTTTAGATTTTCAAATATATAATCGATTCACCACATAAGTGGCAAAGATCGTCTTAAAGTTTTTGTATCGAACGAAAGTCAAAATTTAATTCCAAAAAGTTTCTAGCTAAGTCATAATTTATAAATTGACATAAAATATATAGGCTGGCGCAGAGCAAGCGAGGCGCAGCGCGTTTCTCATTAACAAACAACAATCAACGTTTGTCCACATTGGAATAAGATCACTCATCCAAAAAAAAACAGTCTTCGAGCACGTTAGAGCAGGTACGTTAAGACGATTTTAGTCAGAAACAACTTTTGGCCATAAAAATATGTCATAAAATATGCTGCACTCTATTCATGATTATTATTGAGTATAAATATTTTGTTTATTTATTTCCACGTTTACAGAGGTCTGTAAATAAGTCTTCTGTAAGGCACCGAGCAACGCATGTATTTATGTTAAGGTTAACATAAATACATGCGTTGCTCGATGCCATCAAACTCAATAGTTTTAATCTTGTCACTGCACATTCGCTCCATTCGTAACTTTATTATTAAATAAATAAAACATTGTTAATTGTTTTATCCATGAGATACAAATAGTACGCAAATATTATTAATCTCTAATGTAAAATGTAGTTTGTACAAATTTCCATTCGGAAGTATACATAGTTGTGTACCCGAGTAGGTACCTACTGCATAAACAGTTGGGTTCGGACAAGGCCGTAGTTTTTTACTAAAGGACATATTTTTTCCGTAAAGCAGTCATTGTTAAAGCGATTTTGATGAGAAATATCTTTCAAGATAAACTAATTCCGCCTGAACTACATAGCAGATATAAAGTAAATAATGTATCGGGAGCGACGTAAGCAGTTAATAAAACTGTCATATTTGTAGGACGTAAGAGAGGAATTTTTAATAAAAACAATTTGTTAGGGCCCAACGACCGCAGCGTCGCCATTACAGGAGCGATGAATCATCGCATTAGGGAACATACTAGCAGATCATGTGATTTTATAAAGAACTAGCGACCCGCCCTCGCTTCGCTTCGGTTAATAAGATTTTTTTTCAAAATTTCATAATAAAATATAGCCATTTTATTTTGAGGGATCCCTAATTTTTTCTAGTAATTAATATAGCCTATGTTACTCAGGGATAATGTAGCATTCTAATGGTGAAAGAATCTTTGAAATCGGTCCAGTAGTTTTTGAGTTTATGCGTTACAAACATACAAAAATACAAATCTTTCCTCTTTATAATATTAGTATGATTAGAACTAAAATAAACTACACCCATGTTACCATAAACTTTTAAATTAGGCAAGTATAAACTTTAAACTAATCTGATGAGTTAGTGAGTTCATCATGAGTTCATGATACGTATACAAACAATTGCTATAAGCACGATGCAGACCGTGTAATTATACAGACATGTCATATCAGTTTACGTTAAGTAATATGGGATAACGTCTTACGTAATGGTACCTTATTCTAAGTAAGTTATTAACCGTTACTACTTACTACAACAACGGTTCAAATGAAATGTTAATAAGCAAAACAAAATACGTACGTACGTACTGAGATTAAAAAGACAAAATTACATGACCCGAGGCTTCATCCAATCCACTCCATTCTAAATTACAGACAGGAAAGTCTGACTAAGTGAGGAGAAGGCTCTGCCTAATGGGATATAACTGCAGACTACGAAAAAATGCAGACCGTTTATGAAGTATAGAATAAGCAGCGATTGAGTAGATGACTCGATGTTAACGAATTGGCATGCGTTATCGATTTACGCACGCCTAGATAAATCTAGGAGTATATGACTTGTGTATGTTGTAAGTGCAGCAAGTTGACAGATGGCACGTCAGAGACCGGTCCGGGAATGCACACAGAACGGCGGGCGATGACTCGAGCGATGAGACACCATTATTTATAGCGATGAGCGGCGCCGGCGCCGGAAACCAATCCTTCTACTCCTCACTAGGACGGAACAACCATTATAGACATCGGGATTCCTGACAACGTGGTAAAAAATCTTGACAAAATTTTAACTATACTTACTTTTGAAAGTTACGTGTACAATCGTATGCATTTTAACTAAGAATGTCATTAAAGTAAAACGTTTACTACTCTGTTTTCACTTCAATAACACAATGGACAACATTTTACGATTCTGTAAGAATAAAACAAACAGTGAGAAAAGTAGAAAGCATGTTGTGGTAATGGGATTTAATCTTTACGAACGTGTAAAAACAACCTTTCGTGTACTGTAACAATAATTTTTTCATTAATGACCGTTTATGTTCAGAAAGTGCATTGGAAACTTCGCAATATTCGCATTCCAACCTATATTGCTATCATGTTTAAACCCACACTATCTTAACGTCTACCAAGGTGTCATTTTTAAAAGTAATACCTTTAACAATTTTTGTATTACCAAACATTTAGAAACATTTACTTTCTATGGAATCTCACGTTTAAAGATCATTTAAAGATTGCATTTCAATTGTATTATAGATTTAAAGATCATTTAAAGATTGCATTTCAATTGTATTATAGATGACATTTAGAGGAATCGAACTTCTCACAAGAGGCCTTGCCATTCTATCCGTTACAAATGTATCGCAGTCGTGTGGCTTTGAACCATTCCAATACAAACACGGACAACTTTAACTAAGACACCAAATGTTATTAAATCAGCGTACTCTCACTATTGTCCAATAAGGATTTAAATGAACAAATGTTATAGAAGGACGTTACCGCTATTAAGAATTAAATACTAATTAAACAAACATAGTTACTTTAGAGACTTATACTGACATGTTTGAGTATTTAGAAAACATAAAATTAATTTTATGAATAAAATGAAAAATATAACAGAGGAAATATTAATGCTTCTAAGCAGTGTTGGAAATATAAACAGAAAGATACAAAGGAGAATGACAAAATACGGCTAAAATGGCCAACAATTTACTATTAAAGTATTTAATCTTTTTTTTATAATACAATTTATCCAAAATTAATCATAAAAAGTTCACCATCATTTCATTATAAATTGCTAGACTGTGTCCTGTTTCCTTACAAATGTAAGCTTTTTAGAAATAAAAAAAACCTGAATACAGGTTTTTAAGACATCGGCAAAACTATCGCGAATACTTAATCGATTACACTATCGATCTACTCCAACGTGGTGATTATAAGATAGAAGTTGTTTAAGTAAGCATTAGTGAAGAAATGTCACACTGTCATAATAACATAAATATTTTAAAAATATATTTTCTTCTTTTACTCTTAAACAGATGCATTATTTAATGTACTGTCATTAATATTCAATAATCGCTATAGGAAATTGGTGTTAGAAATGAACGAAAAACGAAGGAATAAAAACCCTTGTCAAATTATGATTTATTGTCTTATTTACTTATTTACATGTTTAATAGCCGGCAGAATTCACAACAAATATGACTGTGAACTGACAGGTTTACTTCATAATAAATATAAAAAATACTGTCAACTGTCAGGGTCAGCTTAATCACTTCATTTGCTTCTTTTGTGCGTAAACGTTTGTTGTTATTTTAACTACTTGTATTAACGTTTAATACTGGACCCGACGAGTCTTCCACATACAATTACCTTGGCTGTAAACTTGAACTCGGACCCGCCTTAGGATTTCGGAATTTATGTATTAATTGTGGCTTGAATATCTCACGGATGAGAAGTCATGAGACATAAATACATTTTAATATACCTAAGCATTTATCTATTTACTCGAGTACGGGGGAGCCAAACGCAGTTATGAATTTACTACTCTAGGTATGTGAAAATGTATGTATTGTATGAATGTGTATTAAAAATCTGATAACGTCATTAAAATTTGATAATTTAAACAAGCAATTATAATAATAACCCATCATTGGAAGCTTTAGCTAAAACTACTACGGTTTTCTGGCATTCTCTTTTATTTTGGCGACAAAAACAGTCATTTAATTTATTACACGATGACATGCTAATGATGTTAGCATGCTAACATATTAATGTAAGAATGATGTTTCAAAATGGCCACTCTTACTTCCGTCTTCCACCACGCTCATTTAAAGTTTTGAAGACTATATTTATTAATGGTCAACAATTTTTAAACTATGTATAATTGTATATGTATTTATTTTTATGGAAATCCACCTGATGGTAAGTGGATAATGTCACCCATGGACATCCGCGATACATGTCCCGGATGAGCTGCCTCCTTTGGAGATTTAAAGTAATGGATTTGGAGGAAGGATTGAGAAAATGGGGAATTAACAATCTACAATTTAAACTTATTCAAAACTTTCCACATCTCAATTAGATTAGTTATCCATACAAATGGGCCGCGTTCTAGTTTCTGAGCATTGGCCTTATGAAATTTACAACGGAACACTGAAAATGTTGGAACAAACTCAATAAAGAATTGGATTATATCCGCAAACATTATTTGCATTCAGTAGTGTCTTTGGGAACCGATTACTAAATTGTAACATTAGAGCACGAACTGTGAGATTTCACATCGAAATCAGCACTGCGTAAATTCAAAATTAAATTAGAAACGTCAAAATGGCTTTTATATGGAAATAATCATTTTACTATGCGTGGGTAAAAACTAGAATAATCTAGTGATGTCTCACGTTGAATACGTTTAATACAATTAAGTTTGAAGTATGAATAATAGATGCTATGAAATAATAAACGTTTAATACGTTTAATTAATGAAGTTATAAAAGTTCAGTAATTTCTCACAAAACATTGAGATTGTTACTCTCCCGGACACCTGAATCGAGTCACCCTGTTTTTTATGTATAACGGCCTGAAACATAAAAATAATGTTAGGGAAAAGAAAAAGTTTTTATGCAATTTGAAACTGGCATATTCACCATCATTTTGGTGTGCTATTGTTCCAAATTTGAATTTACGACTTTAAACCACAGAAGAAAAGCAGAGTCAGTTGAGTCCTACTTTTCCTTTTCGCTAAAAAGCCGGATTACAGTCACATCCATTTAAGGCATGCAACCCAGGTAGACTTTTTTACAATGAATCATCTAATTTATCAGTAAGTTTTGTAATATCAACGTAACGTTCATTATTACCTACACCAATATCCATCCAGATATTTAAGTCTTTACATGCTAAGTTATGCATGTTACCAATCATTATAACTAATACTTCAGTATCGGAGCATCTAATAACAACATTAGCACTATAATGGATGTTGCAGATATGATAAACTATCTTCGTATCTGCTTTTCTTCATGGCTCATGCAACATAGTTCATCATTTATAGTTGTTATAACTTCGTTATTACAAGTTTCAAACGTATGATATTTTTAAAATTCATATTATATTATTTCCGATAAATGATACCATTTCATTTTACGCCCTACTCACTTCTTAAAAAAATATTTACTATTTTCATGAAATAAAAAATAATAATAATAAACATAGTAAAGTCAGTCTTACTTTTACATGAAACTATATACGTTCTCTGTCACACTCATGCGTTTATATACCGCTATCTCGCTTGCTCTCGTGTAAAATATGTTTATTCGTCTGACGGGACATTAGCGACGGAATTGACGTCTTACGTTTCGAATATATATTATTAACTAACATATTTCATATTTTAAACCATATTAAAAAAAATGGTGAAATATCGTAAATGACAATATTTTGTTTATTATTCATGACCATCTTACACCGTATTATCAACGATCAACACGACTTACAATATTTTTTATAATACATTATTGATATATGAATAAAATATCGAAAAAATAGCTTTGTTGAAATACTTTAATTATGTATTTTTAAGCCCTTTAAAAATGTAGGGCTACTGTTTCCGGCTGAGTACAAGTGTAAGACTTGGCGTTTGATATTTAACATACCGCAAGTAAAATGTAGCTCTTCGTCTATAATACAAATAAAGAGGTACACAAAGGTTAACATAGATTTAGAGTAGATAAGTAGTGGTTAAATTTTACGCTGTGATTGTCTGCCTCTAATGAAATACACGCCAGTGTATTTAGAGAACAATGGAACATCTAATACACTATAACTAGAAACATTTTAACAGAACATGTCTATTGAAAACTTACAGTAATGTTTAGAATTACAGTAACGTTGATAATAACTGTCACATAATTTTTTTTATAGTGTTTACTGGGGGGTTAATTAAACATTAATTGATTCAAATGAATCATGTACGAGTAATTAGTGTTTTCGCTTGAGGTGAGTGTTCTAATCCCCATGCTAATACTTGCTTCTTTCAGCCTAAATATAAGTACTTTTTTAATTATTTTATTATTTAGGAATATTTATTTGTCATAAGAATATAGTGCGGTGCAATAAAAAAGATTAGAATACAAAAAAGATAAATTTCATTCGGTAGACGATATGAATGTCAGGTGTAGATGCAGTGGCCCGTGTTAGATACGATCTATCATTACATATACTCGTACAAAGAACGGCATCTTTGTTTAGAACAATCTCCAGTACCACAGGTCAATTTTTTGTGCGGTTTTCACTTTCAAGCAGTTGTTTGCTTGTTGTGGTTAGTTGTTGTTTCCTAAACGTGTTTCTTTTTCAAAATAAATTAAATAACTATACCTCCAAATTGCGTTAAGCTGTCAGCTCTCAGACGATACTTTGGTATATGTTCTTGTAGGAGACTGACGATCTCTACCTCAGGCACCTCCTCGCTATTGCACACCTCTGCAGACAAAAGGAAAACATAATTAAATAGAGTTCTATCAGTTACAAACACCTAAAAACTTTCTAAGTACGAATCAAAGAAAAGAAACATTGGAAAGGAACAAGTTTGAATGCTTTGTCGTGACTAGCGAAGTAAACTTGTGCGCAATAGTGCATCGTCTGGCGCCGTACCCATCTATACCTATCACACTATATTGCGTAGGGCTTCGAAATGTCGTATTTAGTATGTAACCTAGAGCTTGCCGGCAGACAAAATCGATAGCACTCCCTCCCGGCGCGGGCGGCTGACCGAGACGTCTAACGTTTGGGGGGGGGGGGGGTGTCAATGCACCCCATCCCAACGCATACTTATCCTGTTAATACATACAACGCGTTGTT
The DNA here is from genome assembly GCA_943735995.1 of Sesia bembeciformis. Lineage (NCBI taxonomy): Eukaryota > Metazoa > Arthropoda > Insecta > Lepidoptera > Sesiidae > Sesia > Sesia bembeciformis. The sequence continues at coordinate 11,535,915 of OX031028.1, forward strand.
AATACAACGCAGCATACTCTCAAAACAAGGAAGTCTCAAAATATTTAAAATGTGCAAACTGGAATATCGTTCCGTGATTAAGTTCCTTACAAAGGAAGGTGTTAGGCCGACCGATATCAAACATAGGTTGGATAATGTGTACGGAGATTCTTCTGTATCATTGTCCACCGATTGGTGTAAGGAGTTTCGTTTAGGACGAAAGTCCAACGACGACGAACCTCGCTCCGGTCGACCAGTTGAGGCACTCACTCCGAACATCAAATTAATGGAAGAAGAAGTTCTGAGCGACCGACGGCTGAAGACGAAAAAATAGCAACAAGGACAAGGCTTTCAAAAACTACAGTCCTTAGGATTCTTCATGAACATCTTCATATGAATAAAGTTAGTGTGAGGTGGGTGCCAACACTTCTTTCAAGTGTTCAGCGAAGTGAACGAGTAGCGTTCTCTAAGGAACTTTTGGATGCCTTTCAGAGAAACGGAAACGATTGTTTGGAGTCAATTGTTACTGGGGATGGAAGTATGGTTCTCTTAGTCCACCAAAAAGATTATGGCTTCGATATTCTGGTATTGTCAGGGAATATTGTTTATAGACATAAAAGAACGCAATACTACGGTGACTAGAAGCTATTATGCTAACCTTATAGAGTAATTACAAGAAGCAATGAAGCAGAAACGTCGTGGAAAACTAAGCAAAGGTGTGGCTTCACGGAAATTCGCCACCCACGCTATAGTCCTGACTTGGCTCCCAGTGATTACTATTTGTTCTCTAAACTCAAGGCGGACTTAAGGGGTAGAATATTTTCCACCGGTGATAAAGTAAGTGACCGCGTTTTTTGTCCATTTTGAAGACAAAACTTCTGCCTTTTTTTATACTGGGATAGAAATACTCATTAAAATCCGAAAAGTGTGTTCAAATAGACGGAGACTATATTGAAAAACAAATAGTTTCATGAACTGTGTCCTTTTTCTTTGTCAGGCCGGAAACTAGACATCCCTTTGTATATTCCTTATTAGTAGAGTACAGTTTTAAGTATTTCGTTAATTAAAATGGCAATTTAGAAGCTTAACATTTTGACATAGAAACGATCAGCTGCGACTATTTACTATTTACGAGTATCTATCACATTGACGTGTGGGACAGATAACTTATCGCCGTAGTAGATGCTCCGCCCCCTTCTACCATGATTAACAATCCTCGAAAGAGATCGAGGATATGCTACATACAGACAAATTCTATTACCGTGCCCCTGGGCGAGAGTTATTAAACAATCATGTTAGCGACAACCTAAGACAACATGAAAAACCGATGAAACAACAGGGATAACAAATCATAGAATACTATTACTGGATACGCGGTTTTATGTTATATTTATATATAGAAAGCAGGGGAAGGCGGCAGACGAGCAGACAGTTCATCTGGTGGTAAGTGGATACTGTCGCCCATGGACATGCGCGATATATGACAACATCAGTTCCAATTGACAAAAATTTACACGGCCCCGGATGCACTGCCTACCTTTGGAAATTTAGGAATGATTTGGAGAAAGGGTTCGAAAAATGGGGATAGGATGGGATATATGGTAACAGTTGCATCCTGCCCAATATATGTGACGTAATCTGAGCAAAAGGACCTAATTGTAGGTATGGATTTATTAACTTCGGTTAAAATTTAAACTTTCTTCTTTCAACTTCTTGTCTTTTCAAGATTCTATTTTTTAAATAGAATCATGCTTTAACATCTGATTTTAAGAGGAAGCAATAAAAAATTGTATTTTTTTTAAAGATTTTCACTAGACAATATATTTGGGAAAGTAGAACAGACAATACGGTTGTTTTTCTCAGATAATGTTATAATACATTAACAAAGTGTGTCAATAATTGCCCAAAGTAATCGTAGTCATACTCGTAGTAGCACCATCGACTTGAGATTAACAATTCGCCATTCTCATTAGCGTGTCGACCGACTCCGTACATAATATACGAGGAGAAAGCGACGTAACTTTAATTAAATGTTCCAGCTCAACACTACTACACCACATGACGAGAAATCTCTCTTTGACAGGGCATAATATTTAGTTTAACAATTGTAATTACTTATAAGTCTTGTATTAAAAATTACATCGTTATCAGTCAATGGCAAAGATATTAAAGACAGAACGATTAACAAAATATTCCAGTAATGAAACGATATTAGCACAAAAACATAAGCTGTAAGTAGATCGTTTTTATCGTTATGAGGACAATAGTATGCCCTTGCGATATCGAGAGCATCGTGGTATTATTAAACAATGAGCGATTGAATGTAAATCTGATTAAAGAAATTAATAAAGTTGTTACAATAGTTATGGAAAGCGCGAGTGTTCACGTCATTGTTCAATAACTGTATCACTTCACTGCTTGTTTATAATCAAAACTAATCATCGACATCTACATAGGCTGACGCGAGTTTAATGAATGCAGTTGAAGTATATCCGTTTGATGATAACGGTGAGTAAGCGTTTAACAACGATGATGGACCAAATGGCGGACTCACCATCGCTCCAGGCAAGCAGCAAGTCCTGCCGCTTGTCGTGTAACTCATCTCGACGGCGCTGACGAGGACGCGTTTTCTTCCCGTTCATATTTAGGTCACAGACACTATTTTGAGCTGAGCAAAACTCAGAAATGTCACATCACAACAAACAAACAATACCACTTTCACCACAAGTTGCGGACGTGCACTGTGAAACGATCTCCCTTCTAATCAAGCAATGTAATGAGCTCTAGATAATAGATAAGTCTGAAACGTCACTGAATGCGATAACGGCGACCGACGGCAATCAGTTCAGCGACAGAGATTGGAAGTACCTAAAACGAAAGAACCAGCGGGAGTTGTTATCAAACAAAATCTCGCGTTGATGTAACAAACAGTATTGCGGCAAAATTATTAAAGAATTTCTTTGTTTTTATACATGAAATGTTTAATGCACGTTGTAACTTGGCCTGAGAAAATGAGCACAATGGTGAACTAGTAACGTCTTACAACACGGCTGGCATCAAATGCGCATACACTAGCAACAGAGGATCTGAAATCACATTATAATATGAGATTCACGACTCTGTGTTCATTTATTCGCTTGACGACAGTGCTTTCTACACATTATCGTCAATATTTATATTATATCTATAGACAGATATCATTTGCACTTAAATTACATCGCAAAACGTATTCAGGTTGTTTAAATAAATACAATGTCAAATGGCATGCGTACACCTTAATTTCTAGAATTATCTATCATTTTTGCTATTTTTCATATATTACTTCTATAAAAAACATGATAATAAACTTAAGGTAAATTTCAAAGATTTCATTCTTTCCTGTACTCCTAAATATTAGTCATCACAAAAAGTTCAATACTTATAAATACAATGTTAAATCTTATTTTTAAGTTCGTTTTTAGATTATGCTTTATTCATATTTATTTTTCAACGTGTTTTACCATTTTTTCTTAACCTTGACTCTTCCTTGAATTATTACAATGTAGATTTGTAGAAAATTTTGCTACAGTTGGTACAGTAAACACATACAGTAATATAATGACAATTTTATAAATTTTATAAATTTTAAATAAATGAATTAATTAGACCTCTGACCCTCAAACTAGGTATAAATCTGTATCTTGAGGGTCAGCGTTCTCCTTGAATTTTGTTACACATTTTGACATAAATGCTTTTTTTTCATCAAATTCTGTGTGTGCCTATAACTATGTACCTATGCTATAACTACACACCTATGTCTTTCCGAAATATTTTTAGAAATATAACTTTCTAAACATCCGCGTTTTGTACACATTTTATATTCTAAATCGGGTTCTGAATAATAAAGGTATTTGTTTACCACGAGTTGACTGAAGAGACGGGTAATTCAAGATGGGAGCTGCGAGCAGTTTTATCAACTACCCACGTTTGATGTTAACATTCGGAAAAGCTGCGACACACTACACTAAGCATAGAGACACACTCAGGGTCACAGAGGTCATACGGTCATACGCATCAAACATATAAAAGACGAATTATCATATGTTTAAGAGGTACTCAAACGGAATTGGTACAAAGCAAGTGGAAGGCAACCAAGGCGCAATTGGAGGGAGAAACATCGTGTGGTTAACAGACAGCCAGCATACGTAAAAGGAGTGACCGACAAAGTTGAAACAGTATTGAGAAGATACTCCATTAAAACTGATACGCGTCCTCCAAACTAGCGGAAAATTTACGCACCCAAGGATGTTATATTTACCTTACCAGACGCCAGCTGTCTATAAGATAGACTGCACCTGTGGTAGTTCCTATATAGGCCAAACTAAGCGTACACTTGCGGAAAGGGTCAAGGAACACGTCACAGCTGTAGGAAACCGCCAAACTAGTAAATCAGCAACAGCCGAACACATTCTCGACGCTGTAATTAATCACTGGATAGATCTCTGAACGACACTATTATCGCAAGATTGTACGTGAAGCGATTGAAATTAAGAAATGTAAAAATTTCAATAGGGAAGATGGATATAAACTATGGTCGACGTGAAATCCAGTGATTAACAAATTTAAACCTTGCGATTTACCGTCGATTACGTACGCAAACACTGTTAGTGTGATATGTTGCAGTCTTTCCGAATGTGAAGATCAAATGTGGGTAGTTGATAAAACTGTTCGCAGCTGCCATCCTGGTCTACCCGCCTTTTCACACAACTCGTGACCACGGCTGATGTAACCCGTGCCTAAACGTCGAATAGGAATAAAAGGTAAACAAATACCTTTTATTCGGGTCTGATTTTATTCAGACCCGATTTAGAATATAAAATATTTTTAGAAACCTTCAAGTATTATACTGATTTATTAATACTCATAACAGTCAATTCAATTCAGCGTTAATATGAGACGTTATCTGAGCAAAGGGTAAAGTTTCGTTGTTTTAAGATTGTGTTTAAATAGATTCATACTCTAACATCCAACATGTTTTTAATATAGAACAATAAAATCTGTTATTTTTTATTTAAGATCTCACTATTTCGCAGTGTCTGGGTAACTAGAACCGCCAATAAGGTTCTTTTTTCAGATAATGTCATTTATTATACGTATTACGTATCAATACTATAGATTGAATGAAAATAGGATAGATAACCACGTTCCCTTTATTTATGGGCTGCACCACCTATCTACCCTCCATGAATGGTCAGGTGAAACCACATCGCCAATGTTAGGACAGCAGATTTCAAAATACATACAAAAATGATAAGACGATCTACCACCCCGACGCAACCAGCATTACACATGCAATAGACCGTCAACTAGCATATACTTTATTTGCCAAATTGGCGGAAATTGACACCACTGACAATTGTACGTAGGTATACGTCATGAGAATAAAGCCATTTCATACATCAGTTAGCAATTAATCTTACGCGACGACTGCAAATAATGTAAAGGTATACCAACTCAGAAATATTAAGTTTCATCTACGATGATCGTAAATATTTATTATATTTATGTGGCAAATATTGCAACAAAGGTATTAACGACAGTATTGAAACTTGAATCTCCATGAACTTGAAGATTTTCCGTTAGATAGAACAGCTAGATAGAAAGACACATTTTCAATTACAATTTTAAGACACGATAAATCCTTTTTAAGGAAAATCGTATTCGTAGTATTTAAATCGATTATTTAATCGATAACAAACAGTAAAAGGTCTAGTGGTGTGGTTATAAGTCGTTTATCATAAAGGTCTGCAAATAGGAACAGTACGAGGTCACACGCACTGCTCAGCTGTGGAGGCGGTACGGTACGGTCGTCGCACTCGTTCGAACAACCAATAAAAATAGGATGTCGTCAATAAATTGGCATCGAAGCTATAGCGGGGTCACCTCCGGCACCGGGTTGTCCTACTACTGTGACGTAACTACCTGCGCCATTGGTGGTAAGGTGACGCATCAGCAAGGGCCTCGCGAATTAAATGATCAGAAATTTACTACTTTACTCAAATTTAAATTTACTCAATAATGTAATAAGCCTGCGTTGCTGACACGAGATTACGTAACACTTCAGTACGGACAGTCATAGTACAGTTCTGCGCTATAAAAACAGAACGCGTACAATAAATTCCATTAATACTACGTGTACTACTGTTGTGAATTAAAACAGAATCACATTTTGGCGTGTAGCATCCAGCCAAACGTAAACACTACGTTAATTACGTGACGTAACTGTGTATACGGCTATTCCCTTGACATTGTCAGTTCACTTTCAATCAATTGAGTTTTGGCTGATAACAACATTATAATTTGGAACAAACGAAAACGAACCCGATTATGCAGCCTCGATTGAGAACGCCTTGATAGAACCCTTGAACATGTAATCGTACTTTCCTTGCTACGAGTTATGTTATTAGTTTATGAAAATGTCACTGGTTAGTACATGGTTACTGTAATAATAAAACATTCCATTTATGCAAAGAGTTAAAACACATAATGCTTGTGTTGTAACAGCTGGCGCAACGGAGTGGTTTTCAATAAACATTTTCATTTCACAACTTATAAATACGTGAAGAATTAAAAAAAAAAATTACGACAAAATGACAATACTTGTGTTATTTTAAGACTATCACAAAAAACAGTAGAAATGTTACAGGCATGCCATGCCATTCCAGACACAAAATTTTTCGCAGTACCTTTCATTGCTTATTCTTTAACGAGCTGAGGTTTCAGACCAGATATTGTAAATATATTGATAAGAGAACGTAAACACATTTAATTGATAATAAGAAAATTTCAAATATCAGAATATTATGTTAATCAATGATTATGTCATTGTTTATTTATTGCTCATTTATATCTAATTTTAGAGATTACCAGCTTTATGAAGAACTTTTTGTTGCCGACTTTTCAAAATATGAGAAACATAAGTTGGACTATTGTTTTTGAGTAAGTTAAAGAAACAAAATAAACAACAGTTCTGAAAACAACAACATGAAAGAGTTGTCACTCTACGTTAATGATGTGAAAATAGAAAAGAAATGTGTGCCGCTGAAAAGGGTGCGCGCGCGATTGTCAAACGTGCGACTTGCGGTCGGCGGTCACGGCGCTACTGGGGCTGGCGCGCGCGCCGCCCGCCCGCCCAGAATAGCCACAACCTGGCACTTGGCCAATCACACGGGTTCGTAACAACCTCCCCATTCATAATACCAGTACTCATGTAGTTATCGCCGTTGTTGGTTAAGTGGTATGTTTATTAAATTGTTACGAGATGATTAGAACTACGTCAAACAGCTGTTAATAGTTTACCATGACATTTACATAAAGAGACTCTTGCTTAGATAGTTGAAGTTCTCTTTATTTGTATAGGAGATATGAGATCTACGATAATGGTTAAGCGGAAAGGCTGCCTGGCTGATTCACACAAATCTATTCCATTCATATAATCAAAAACCCCCTTTTTGGATTCCTATTTTGAAACCGCATCCCACTTTAAAAACTGCAACGTTTACGTTAAAATTACGTTTACTCGTGTTGCATGCGTGACAGACGTGAAATTACATGACCCAACCCATAACAGTATCATAAATAAATGGAATTAATTGTAAGTAGTATTTTCCGTTTACTCACCGGTAAGTGTGGCGACGTGACGAGTTGCGCGCGGTGCTAGCGAAGGCGCGCGAGCCACATCCTGGAGGGCCGCCAGCTTGACGAACTGTCCTACGAACAAACAACTAAGCTATACCAATGTAACCTTACATATTTTATCAACAGCTTCTACCAGTTCAGTTCCATTAATGATCGCAACCTTATGATTAATAATAATATAAAGAACTAAGGAGGGGAGAAGGTGCACGCTGCAATCCCGCAGCCTAAGTAATGTTGACGAGATGACCGATAACTTGGTGAGAGTAATCCAAGAAGTAGAATGCAAATATTTTAAACAGCAGCGCAAAGCCAGAGTCCAAACTCTTAAGTGACATTCTGGTTCTCATGGAATTGTCGCCACTTTCGATTAAAAAAAAAGATAAAAAAAATCATTGGACTCAACGTCACATTCCTCAATGCCTAGAGACTCATGTGATAATGATGTTACCAAGCATTATTTTATTTATTTATACAGTTCATTGACAATATCATACAAAAAGCAAGTTTAATACCTTAATTCATTATCTACCAGCCAACCTTTGGGTTAATCAGAGAGGTTCAATTAATAAACATCCATCAACACTCAATTAATCAATTAGTGAACAAACACAAAATTCTAACAAGATGCTAAAGGTATTGTGATAGACCGAGAAAATGTTGGGAGTATAAACTTGACGTCTACTGCAGACTGACCATTAAATAAAAGCACAAAGTGGAGAGAAGAGGAAGAAGAGGAAGAAGAGGAAGAAGAGGAAGAAGAGGAAGTTGACCTTTGTTCAGCAATCGGATAATCCAGACTTTATTATAATAATGATAAATACAATTATACAGGGTTACTAGTAAAAAGAACAGTTCCTTTCAGGGGCTGGCAGTATGGAGTGTAATGATTATTTTTCACTATTACATACTCTGGCCAAAAGTTCTTGGTATCTCGGAAACTATCAACTTTTGGCCAGGGTATGCATTAATGAAAAAGAATTGATACACTCCATACTACCACCCCCTGAAAGGAACTGTTTTATTTACCAGTAACCCTGTATTTGTTAATGATTAAATTGATGTTCAATTTAGTTTTATTTATTTATTATTTGTACTTACAGTGTCAATTCCTGGAACAAATTATGTAATAAGTAATTCAATTAAGTAATATTGTTTGTATTATTATTATTTATTTGTTATTTGTACTTACAGTGCCAATTTATGGGACTTTTGTCTCCTTATCTCCACTTTTTCTTACCTAGAAACAAAATGCGAGAACTTATATTTAAGCACAATTCAAAAATACAGCTAAATATTGTTTTAGTAGTAATTATAGAAAATTCTGAAATGCTGTATTCGGGTTTTGCAAACAAATACTATCAGCTATAACCAACTTTTAGTTCAGTTTGACTGTATTGGTTAACTCCATTTGATCACAGACTAGTGTGAATTGTCTGGTATTCTGTTGCAAACTCCATTCGGCCACATTCATTGCAGCACAAGACTATTCATGTATTCAACTGTGTAGACAAAACTCAGTCACTACACTTAGCCACCCTATGTGAACAATTGTAATTGGTAGATGAAGAATAAGGTTAACCCAAACCCGATTGCTGCATTCAGCCACCGAAGTAGTGTAAACTAGCCTTAAGGTACTAACCATTGTTCAATTTTACAATTTTTCATCTTGACAACAATAACTTGACAAAAAATATGTAAATGTTAAAAAATATGTTTAAAAAGAACATGTAAATGTATAAAAATATTTCAATAGCATCCAAATATCTTCAAAAATAATGACCCATAGGTCAAGCTGTGTTATAATATTTTATGAAACCCAATGTGACAAACAATAATGATCAGGAATCAGGACTTTTTACAAATATTATATACTACACATTCTCATTTTTTTTAATAAAAGGGATGGCAAATGAGTGGGCGGCTCATGTGATAGTAACTGGGCCTAAATACAACATACACACCAAGCATTACTACTCCAATATTGCTGCAGTTTCACAGATTATTACACAATGTCCAGAGACTTTATGGGTGATTACCTATAAATCCTCTGGGTATCCAAGACAGAGATAACAAATAATAATCAGTGAATAATGAATGTGAATAATCATTTAGTTATAATTTTGAGAATTGGTACAGTAGTAATCAAAGTAGTATAACAGATACTCAAAGGTCCTCCCAGATTATAACAAGTACAGTTTGTTGCATAAAATTCAGCTGGACATATGTATCTATAGGCAAGGGCGTCGCCAGCCAATGGGCCAGGGGGGGCAAGACGAGAGAGAGGATGGAAGAAATATGAATTGTAGGTATAAATGATTTTTTTTTAATCTCTAGAGGGGCAACTGCCGTCCCCTGCCTCCCCTTGGCGCCACACTGTCTATAGGTATGTCAATATATAAAACCAACTATTTCTTATTCAGCAATTTAGTTCTATGGTATAAGATACCTATATGAGCTATTTTTGTTAACATACTCAATAAGGACTAATTATTTATGGATGATTGTATTAACATATGTTTTTTTTTTCATAGGAGAAAGGGGGGAGACAAGCATACAGTCCATCTGGTGGTAAATGAATACTGTCGCCCATGGACATCCTTGTTACATGGCATATTCAATGCAGAATGACAAACATTGGCATACACCAGTATGTACTGGCTACCTTTCGAGCTAAAGGAATGGATTTGGAGGAAGGATGGGTAATTGGGGAAGGATAGGACAGAATGGGATGGAAATGGGTGGGGGATATGTGGGGGCTCACTACCGAAAAACGTACGTACATTAGGGAATTGGATTAAGTGGGAAATGCAGTAAGTAGGTACATTTCAAAGTAGTCTTCTGTGAGAGAGGGGTAACGAGTGCGCCCAGCGGTTGTTGAATTGCAGCGTGTAACCTTCCCCTTAAAAAATGTGTCATATTTCTCTTGTTAAATACACTGTTAAAATTGAAAAATTATCATTTAGTGACGGCACTGTGTACGATGTAGAATGGTAAACCTTTCTAGAAAAATGTCAAGGCATAAATATCGTACAAACTAAACATTGATAAACTTAACATATTAACGTTAAATAAAGAGAAAAAACCAGTTTGAACTCACAGTCATATTTACATCATCGCTGGAACTACGACCTTGTAGAAGATTGACGAAAACCCAAATAAATAATTAGCACAACAATTTACATGACACAATTCCAATTTTTGAAATACTATTCAGTTTTAAAATCCGTTCCAGTATGGTTACATTGAGTTCATTTTATTTTTCTTTCGCGATAGCGAATTTGTCACGTTTTTAAGTACTAAGCGAGAGCCGTTTTTCATTCTTTCACACATGTCATAAGGACAGTGCAGCCAACCAACATACACAACACGAATTTACTTTAGTAGGGCTGCGTTCCAAAAAGTGCAAAAATCACTCTATGATAATCTGAATATGGTTCATCATGTTCCTTCCAGTTAGTTACACAGAACGGCGCAACATTAATAATAATTATTTATCATAGATGTATCAAAGAGCGACTATCTCAAGTTTTGAGGCTCGATGTAGGGTCTACAACATGTCTAGGTTTCAGTAGTGAGTGTGATTGATACATAGCAACCAGCCCTTTCAGTATCCACTGCTGTAGATGGGCCTCCTCATGCACGTCTTGTGCATGAGGGATGTAGGACCTTAAAAAGCCACGCTAGGCAAGTCAGTTGGTAAGTCCACTCTTTAGAGGTGGTGTAATTCCCCAGTGCTTGTGGTATCCACTTCGTCATCCCTTAGTCGCCTTTTATGACACCCACGGGAAGATATAAGTTGATCATTTGATATTATTTTAAAGCCGGCTCAGCTGCTGGTTCAGGTTTATATATTGCTGGTTCAGGTGAGACACCTGCGTATGTTCAGGTGTCACGTGGGCATTTTCCATATCGATATTCATGATGTACGTAATATATTAAATGCGAGAGGCCCGCCGCGCGCTACCAGACCGCCGCGGCGCCCGCATCTCAGTATAAATCACTATACATCTCATTAAAGTTGAGTTAAAAACATATTTGAAATTCTGTTTAAAAATATTAATCAGTTCATTAGTTAAGTACTTGGTCATTTTATTATCAAAAACATATGTAATACTAACAAATTCAAACATTCAATTGAGAATGAATAAATAAATTAAATTATTTTTATTTTCATTTTGCGAAAAAAAAATTACATTTATTAATCATGTTCGTGTTCATATTATTGATATTTTAAAAAGGCATAATCAAACGTGACAATTTATATTTAAAAAAATGGATTTATTTTTTGCTAATAATGGTTTTTACAATATACTAAGGTGAAAAGTGACAATTATGTAAACAAATGAATAACATTGTAATATTTACCAGTATTGCCTTACTATTGGAGTGTAATTCAGTTTCTAATATAATGGTAAGGGACAACTGGTAATTGCAAACATTCAACTTAGAAAAACCTAATGTGCTATTACATTTTCAAATATTTGAATCTGTGTGTTATCTGTCTTGTTGTTTTGATATATCTTTTGATGCAAGTAAAAAAATATTAAAAATATAGACAGATGGCCATTATTTTCCTAATTCCAAATTTAACTCTATTTTTATGGAAATATCAGTTGTGCCCTATTTCTCCTAAGACTGCAGAAGTGAGCGAGAGGGCAGTATGTCTTATAGTCAGGGCCGTCTTTACCAGGGGGTGCAAGGGGTGCGGTGCACCCCTGGCGCCCCGCGCCCGGGGGCGCCTGTCGAGCGCTGAATTCAGTGCCGGCTTTACCTATAGTGCAGGGGGTGCGGTGCACACGGGCGCAGGGTCTTAGGGGGCGCCGAGCGCCGCTCGCGACACCTCCAAAGAGTTCAAAACGCCTACTAGAGAGCGCCCTGCACCCGGGCGCTACATGAGCTAGAGCCGGCGCTGCTTATAGTATATAGCAGTAAGTATACTTCTTGAAGCCCTTTGAAGCCCGCGCAAAAAACGCCAACGAAGGGAGCGCAGGGCTGAAGGCAGCTTCAGTGGATTGATCAGTGTCAGCGAGTGGGACGTGTTTACATACTCATTTTACTGAACTTTTTTACTTTAATCACTTGCGTGTTTAATCACTGCCGTGGAAATAGGCTGCATGTAAATGAGGGGGGGATAAATATTGTTTATGGCCTACTATTCTAATTCGGACGCAATTACATAATATTTATTTTTATTTAGATTTAAGTTGTTTCTAATTCAATGTAAATTAAAAAACACTCAAAATATCATAACTCTTTATTCTAATGAAAAATCTCTAGTACTTTGAAAATATATTCTAGTGCTTGTATTTTATTTGTGCTCACTTAATAACAATTAAAAACTTACTCCTAAATACCAAATTGTTTAATATATCATGTTATTTTATAATTTTTGATTATTCTTTGCTTTAACATCATAATAAATCAAAAGTAATAATATTAATGAGTATTTTATGGAACTGACAATGTATGTATATGGTGGCGGAACTATGGTTTAATTAGTATCAATATAACTATCGTGTTTTGATCTATATGTAACTTGTAACCAATGAATAATAAGTTTTATTCCGACAGCCCCCAATGCTAACAAAAACAGCGTCGCCATTAATAAGTTAATGGCTAACATTGCTATTAAAACTGCATATCCTGTAAAACAAAAATAGTAAGTATATATAGTATTAGTTAATATAATTATCGAACACTTCTTCAAATTCCTTATTTTTTAAATACACTGGAATAAACAGAAATAAAAATTATACCTTCTATCATAATGATGAAAGTAACTAAACAAAACGTTCCAACCAATGCTATTAGGAACAGTGACGCAAAGACAATAAAGAAAACTGCAAGCGTTGAAACTAGCATAGTTGTGGAAAAGGGCATTTGTAATAAAATATGAATAGTTATATATCCAACTGCCTGAACTTTGTCCTTTAATATATTATACGTAGAAAACCAGGGTGCTGCAAAATAAAAAATACAGCAATTAACGCTTCAAAATTAATAAAGGAAACAACGGTCAATATTTTTAAAATAAATAACTCCATAGTTAATAGCCTAGACTACCACCGACTTAGACCAGTAGAAACATTCATCTATAGACACATGAATGTCCTACCGGGAGTTGCACCCGAGACCTTTTGCATAGGCAGTAAAGTAACTACCAACTAGGCTAAATGGTCTCATACAACGATAAAACCTTAGAAAATAATACTTACCTAAGGATATTTGCACCGCAATCGAAAAAATGTTTTTTATGTTGATTTCCATATTTCAGCAAGATATAATTTCTATTTAAATCAAAATACCTTTATTTATATTAATATCGTTAATTTCTCGAGAACAACAGATCTTAATGTCTTCCTGAAACATAATAGGTTTGTAACTTTGTTTGTAGGTTTGTTTGTGGGTACCTCTATTTTTTTCAAAATTTCGTGGGTATGTAAAATAAGTTTTCAAATAACCTAGCTACTAATGAAAGCACCCTAAATTTTAATCCTGTTAAAAGTTTGTATCATATCAATCCTTATTGTTTTATTGCATTTCCCAAACGTAATAAATAATTAAAGAATATTTGCCGCACATACGGGTATTATTATAGTATTATGCATTCATATCTAAGAGAAAAATAGATTATTTCGTGAGAGTAGGTTTTTTTTTCCGAATGGCTAAATTCTTGTGGCCTTTCAAGAGTTATCGAACATGTATGGATTAGGGCGAGCGCAGAAGGCGCTCAGCCAGGAGCAAAGGGTGTGTGTAGCAGCGAGCCTAAGGGCTACCCCGCCAGTAGACCGGTGGAAGGAACAGACCTCGCCTTAGGGTGCTACTTTGGGAGGGTACCGCGGGATCGCTAAGTATATTCTGACGTCCTTGTCTATGCCGGCGGGGACGTCACCCTCGCTACACCGTGAACACATACCGGCCTTCAGCCAACACTTTTACCATGTATCGGCATGTGCCTGGGCGCTTCTCACCAACTCGTGACCTTCCGCTGTATCCCTTCCAAAGCAACGCCCTAAATCGAGGTCCGTTCCTTCCGGCGACAGATCCCTAGGTTCGTTGCTGTACACACTTTTTGCTTCTAGCTGAGCGTTTTATGCGCTCGCCCCAAACCATATATACATATGTCCGATTACTCTTGAAAGGCCATTACAAGGCCATATAGAGGCACAAGAATTTAGCCATTCCGAAAAAAAATGCTCAATATTTAGATTTGTCAAATAGTGATTTTCGCACGTTTTGGAACTCAGTCCAATAATACCAACTTAGTTATAGTCTAGTCGCGCCAAATTTTGACAGTAATACTTGTCAAACAAACGAAATTACCTCTTTTATCTTTAGTTTTTATTGTATTTATAATATACAATAGTAAAGTAAGCAAAAGAAATCGTGAATAAAATTAGGGAAATATATACTAAAGTTCTTAAACACAATGGTATGTTTAATGTAATCTACAGTTTAACAGTAGTATAAAAAAATGCAGTTGCATTTCTTAAACAAAGAAGTACATCTGCATTAAAAGTAGTTTATTCTTACTTTTTACTAACTGAAATTAGTTTACTTTATAGGTGGGTCAATACAATCAGAACCTATTACCTGATATGCTACCGGTGTATTACTCCAGGCAATTTCCGCTAAGTATATTCTGCAGATGGCTTGCATGTGGAAGCAGTCCACAGCCCCTTTCTCACAGAGAGTTGTCTTTTACACTCGCAGATGACGTTTACATACGCTATTTGTCTATAAATAATCAGAAGGAATTCCAAACATTACTACAGAAAAAATGTCCTCATAAATTGGATATTGGAGCTGTTTATAACACAAAGTAAGTTCAAAGTGTCTTGCTTTCAACTAATTTGCTTTTTAATTGCCATTACTTATACTTCTGATAGACATTACAAAACAACTTACATACAACATTGTAATTTTGAACAGTTGTATAGGTTCATCTTAACCTAAAGTCCAATTGGTTAAACCATCAGTATAACCGTACCTCCTGTCGTCGAAACATAATACATTTTGTTTAGGGGCTGTTGTATAATGTATTGGTTATCGGACATTTCATACTGTTAACCCAAGGATTATATATAGAAAGACATGCCTCCTGATATCTTTCTGCTGTAAGAGATGGGGTTCTTCAAGAGAGCTGTGAATATGTATTTGCAGGATAAGCAATGTGTCTGTAATTTTGGTATTGCAAGCATCCATAGGCCATGGTAACCTTTTAACATCAAGTGGGCTGCCTGCTTGTCTGTCACTTTAATATAGATTTTTTTTATTAATAAGGTTTATATTTTATTCCTTAGGATTATGTCTTTCTGATATATAAATTGCACTGTCATTGACTCGTAAGCTATTTGATATTTCTAATATAATGGTAAGTACTTAATATAAATAAAGCAGTTTCAAAACATTTTATGTTTTTCTAGACCATCTGTGGGTCGACATAGTGCAGTAGTACTTTCGCGAGAAGTAGTATTTGATATAGATCTGACAGATTATGATGAAGTCAGAACATGCTGTCAAGAAGCAAAAGTTTGTCAAAAATGCTGGAAGTTCATGGTTATTGCCTGTGAAATTATTGATAAGGTATTGAAAGGTAAGTAAATATTAAGAAAGGTCTTGATAATTACATATATGTGACATCTGAGAAAAGAAACCCTAATGTTAGTTCTAGTTTCCCAGATTGTTTATGTCACTTTTAGTTTTTATTTTCTGCAAATTGAATTGGAATATACTATAAGCTATGTGTGTTCATGTTTTCAATAATATTCTTTACTATTGTGTAAATAATGTCGAGTTTTCTAATTTTACAGAGGATTTTGGTTTTCAAAACATATTATGGGTATTCTCGGGCAGGCGTGGTATTCACTGCTGGGTATCAGACTATGAGGCAAGGAAACTGGATAGTCCAGGCCGAGGAGCTGTGGCTGACTATATCTGTTTGATAGTAGGTGGAGATAATCAACACAAAAAAGTACATTTGGGAAATGACAACCTCCATTCAAGTATAAGGTACATTAATTATTAACTATTGATATGATTAAGCATGTATCATATTTTGCATGTATGTAATAATATGTATCATTGCATTTATGTATGTATATTTATTAATATTATGTTTTAATAGGTGACAGCTAGCAGCTGATGTGCCTATATTTTGTGCTGGTGTATGCATAGATCTTGCTCTTACATCCATCTAGTCTCAATTTGAAAATCCCCACTGTAGATGGATTCTTGTAGAACACTATTAACAAACAAATTTTTCTTATTTGTCATTTGAAATGCATCACTTATAGTCAGATTTTTTATTTGAGTCAGGGATATGACATTTAGAACTGTCAATAAAGTGCCCACTTTACCTACAGCCAAGATTTAACTTTTTCAGACGAGCCCTCAGCATTATTGACAAGTACTTTGAACAAGTTGTGCAAGATCAAGAGTTTTTTTCAACATCAGAGAGATTACAAAATTTTTTGAAAATTATACCTGATGAAACATTTAGATCGCAAGTGGAAAAAAAGTTGGAGAAACTACCAGAATCTTCACTGGAGAGATGGAAAGCATTTGTTGATATGTATGATGTTTATTGTAGAGAAGTAAGTACAGTACCTACAGTGGCTGGCGAATACATACAGGTGTTTCTAAACTATTCCCAGAACCTGAAACTATGAATTCTGCTCATAATTATCAGTTCATTGATGTGAAAATTTTAAAAATCCTTTACAAATAAGTCATGGATTTTTTTTAACATTTTTTTTTTATATTTACTGTTTAAATACAAATACGCTCGAATATCTGATTCTGGAGCTTGAAAGAATGAAATTTCAGTTAGAAAATCAACAAAGGCCAATAGTTCCATACTCACTACCATAAAATGTATTGCATATCCCACTTTATTCAATACCCCCCATGTACATACGTGTTTCGGTTACGAATGAGGAAAGAGCTCTGTCTTTCCCCAAATCAAGTCTTGAATCTGTAAAGGTGCATCCAGGGGTGTGATAATGTTTGGCATTCTAGACTGATGTAGATATTGTCGTTGGGCATTCAATACCACAAATGTAACATGGATATAATTTTACAGGAGACAAAAAACACGGATATCGACACATTTGATGTTTTGTGTTTTATGAAAATTGTATTTATTATGATGTATTAGTTGATTTTGTTATTAACAAATTCAGATAACGATCGAGACAAAACTATGCAAAATATGTTGCAATCGCATTCTTCACCACAAATTGTGGATCAAAAGCTCTTAAAGCGGTTACGAATATTCGAACTAAAGAGGCGTTCGGACACTTGGTCAAATTTTATATACAGAATCGTGCGTTGGAACGTATAGAATCGAACTACGTAAAAACGTTTTATTTCGGAAAAAATGTTACATTCGCGGTATTGGTTGTACGACGATATGTATTGCAAATATTTGTGGGTGAGAGAATCCACTTAACACCAGGTGGACTGTGTGTCTAAGAATCTATAATTTACCTAATATTACTTATAACTTTCAGAACGGAAATGCAATTAGAAAAATAAAATATCTTTTAGAAGAGATAAAAATACAGTACTGTTATCCACGACTGGATGTGAATGTCACTAAAGGGTTCAACCACTTGCTTAAATCACCATTCAGTATACATCCTAAGACAGGAAAAGTGTCTGTAGTGTTCAAACCCAGTAATGCAATGAACATGAAATTGGATGAGATTCCAACTATTTATACTCTGCTGGATGACAGTTCGGCAGAGAATGTTCAGCATCAAACAAATATGCGGGCAGCAGTTAAAAATTTCCAAGAAGTCGTATTCGCTTTGGAGAAATCAGAAGCTTTGAGAAGAAGAATTGATCCTAGTAAGTTCTTTTCTTATAATCTTTTCTTTTTTATAATTTTGATATCGCCACACGCCAGGTGTATGCATGTATACAGGGGGTGATAATAATGTCATTATTAACAAAAAAAACGTCAATATAAAGTCTAGTTCCTAAAATTACCTTTTCTGGGTAATTTGCCATTTTTGATTACTTCAATTATTTTCTATTATATACTAGAAAGTCGTGAATATTTTGTTATTACCATACGTAGATGACGTTTTTTGTTTACATTTTAAATTTTGAATGTTAATATTTTGAATAGGCCCTTATCTATGAAATTGCCGTTTTATATGGAAAAATTCAAATATATTTTTTGTATGATAATTAATTAATTATATATTTATTTAATCGAAGTATTGTCCATTATTATTGATGCACTTTTGCCATTTTAGTGGAAGTTGATTGATGCCTCTGCTATAGAACTACTCCTGGCGACGGGAATCAATGAATTATCTGACGGCATTTTTCACTGTCTCATCGGAGTAGATTTTTTTTCCCAATAAATTATTTTTGTGTGTGAACTATTCTCAATTTTTAGAGTATTTTTTTTGTTAATTATTTAAAGTATTTAAAGAGTTATGATATGAAGAATTTTAATGTCAACAGCTAACTGATTTAAATAATTGCGTTGAACTGTTTTCCGCCGCGTGTGTAACGTGCGTTGTCGCAGTTTTGCAGTGCGACGCACTCCGGGGCCACGAATTGCACGCAATTTTATTGTCTGTTTACATTTAAACGATTATGTTTTTGAAGGTCATGCGGCCTAAGAATTTTTTGAACTTCACCTAATGTGGTTTAATAAATACGATTTATGTTTTTGTATGATTTTATGTTGTTTCAATTTAAAGTGAAATATTATTTTGTGTGAAATAATTATTACCTAGAGGTGGCACCGTTTCTTGTACCTACTCATTTTAATTTTTTTTTAGTAACTAATTGGCTTAAAGGCAGCGAGGATAGGAATATACCATAAATAGAACACTTGAACAAAATTTGGCGAACATATTATTCCTGTGTTCATTGTGAACTCAATCATATATGATTAACACAATATATGATATATTTATTATATGATCACAACATTGTTTGCAATTCAATAAAAAATAACATTGTTTTCAATTTGATTTAATCGCTTTTATATCTTTTTATTGCAAATGTTATAGTTTAAGGTGGTTAAATTAATTTGAAATACAGTGCTGTTTTATTTGCTATGTACCTACTTTTTTTCAATTTTACATTTTAAACACGAATCACTTTCAGCGATATATTTAAAGCTATTGCTTACAAGATTTATTTTGTTTACTACATAATTAGAAACTTATAAATGTAAATATTTTAATTAAAGAAACAAACTGGACTTGCCTGCCTCTCAATTACAGATATAATAAATAAATAATAAATAAGCTAATAAATAATATCCCAAATATGATATTATAATAAGATATTCTTTTATATATTATCACAGCCATAAATTAATCAAAATATTAAACCATGTTTATGTTTGTTGCAGACACTACATTGGACTTCTAATGCTTTTAGGATTTGGTGAGGAAATGAAAACAAGCAAATTGTGTTTATATAAAAATATATTTTTTAATTCCACTTACAAACAAGCATGAAACATTGTATATAATGTAACAAATTTGTAAAATGTAAATGCAAATAAAAATTAATTTCATTTCTGTATTAATGTCATTTGTAATTTATTTAAAGAATACCACCCAATGCAATGGTAGAGCTAAATGGCCAAGGGCCTCCCGTAAACCGATTATATTATTTATCTACCTTATTATTACACAGGAAGGAGCCAGGGTTATGCACTCGATGTAAGTATATAACGTGTATAAATATAAAAATAATAGAAACTGTTACTTTGTAGAGAAATGAGTAATAACATAATCCTATGACACTGTTGTTCATTGGGAAGAGTAAGGCGCCTCCTACACGAGCGAGTCTCACTTTCGGGCGATAATTCCGCTCGTGTAGAGCGCTGCGATAGCTCATATAGTTACTACTATTGTAAATTTAATGGTCCGGGCGAGGATATCGCTGGCGACAGACTCGTGTAGGTGGCGCCCTTTCTCACCACCTCTTGATACTTTATCAGGATTGTATTTGTTTTTTAATCCTCATACTAACGTGCATGTGGTCCTTCGAGCCGGATATGAACCAGCGACTTACAAACATATTCTTAAAAACTAGAAATTTTATAAAATGGAAATATTTGCGCTTCCTGAAGCGTAAGTAACAGAGTGACGTGGATAATGATGGCAACTTGAACAACTTTTTTCTTCAAGAAGTTGGGTGTTTTTAAGCCGGAATGAATTCGTTATGAATTGATGGAAACTATAATTAGGTATCGGTACTCAATAAATAATTATGGCTTCCCATAAATTTGCCTTTATTTTAATACCAAAAAAAACGCAAAAACTTTCCATTATTAACGATCAGTTGAGTTCGGTAGAAAAAAAAACTTCAAAATCGTTTCTAGTGCATAGCCCTAGGTTGGCTGAGGGCCTCCTAGCCTTTGTCACAGCTTACCTAACAGCTAGTGCACTCCATACAAACGGCCCTATTTCTAATAGTACTACAAGCAACCCCCAAAGTGGCGCTAAAAAGGAAAAGTCATAACTGTACGGTACTCTAATTCCATTTCTAATCGATAGTTCTTACTTAGACAAACAAGAAAAGAATGAAGATAAACGTTCATAAAAGGGGTCGGGAAGAGCGCATCGCTCACTCTACGCGAGACAATGAACTATACCTCAGTCGCGAAGCAGGATGAATTTCCTACAATGACCTTAGTGCCTACTGCCAGTGGTCAAAAACAAATTTAGATAAAGTGCAAATTTATAAAATATTGCCAAGTAGTAAAGACTTTGAATAAATGTAATATCCTGTATTACAATAAAAATCAAAATATGTTATGCATAATATTGTGTAGGTAATGGGTATGTACGTACATTTATGTATACATACCGATTTTATAAAGTAACGGCTTTCGCATGGCTTAGAGAACTGACTATTATTATTATGAGAAACGGTTTGCAATCTGTGATGACGGTGGTCACCGCATATGTGTGAGCGCGACGGCAATATATTTGTGCGCGAGTGACAGACAAGTAATGACGTGTCATTGTAGGAAATTCTTACTGCTCCGCGATCGTACTTATACGTGTCGTACAGTTATGGTTACTTTTCTTTGACGCCATTTTGGGGGTTACTTCCAGTACTACAACGCACACACGTCTTTGTACGCACGCGGTACACGTTGCAAATAGCGAAACAATAGCAATCCAGTATGGATTTGGGCTGCGTGACGCTCTACGCGCGGTAGACATAGATACATGAGATAAAGGTAACAATTGATACATAAGCTGTGCCTTTGTGACCTTGGTGCATTGTACTCTATAATATATACATCAATAGATATAGATTTCGCAAATCTAGTAATGGACTAATATGTATCCAGGTGTGTTTTATCCGTGCATGTGGGGGATAAGTCAAAATAAACTGTTTTTCAAGGGCACAGTTTAAAAGTTTAACGTTTGTGTTTTCGCTTTGAATGGAGATATCACTTTATTGCTGAAATCTATTTCTGTGAGACTATCGACTATTGAAAGATTTGAATTTTTTGTTGTAAATCCACTTAAAATTATATACATCTTAAGGTATCAAGTTATTCCTGCCATATGCACTAATACATTTCCTGTCTTCTACAATATTCTTATTTATTATTATTATGCGAATAGGCACAGGTAGTTTTTATAGCTTCTTATATTTATAACCAATAATAATATTCTTTGACGAGATTCTGATTTTAGGTCGAAACTTTATAACCTAGTTTATTAATCTCTTCATCAGCAGTTTATAGGAATGATCAAACAGTTTATAGGAATGGAGTGGCTCAAACCGAATATCCTTAGTTTCTTGTGAAATAGGCTGTAGCAATCTGAGCTGTGTATGTGACATTATACGTGAGAAGGGAACCTTATGAATTAATGAAATGTTAAAAAACGCAGTGTTATCTTAGAAACCATATTAGAGCACGGTTCTAATTAAATATAATCTTGAAGCAACGAATATTTTAGTTAGAAATTTTAACCAAACTCAATAAGTTCGTGGTAGGGGGAGAGTACATGCTGCATTCCCACAGCCGCTGGGCGCACTCGGCTGGCCACGTTACAAAGGGGTCTCTTACAAAAGATTACCTTGAAATGTACTGCATTTCCTACTTTATCGTATTTCCCCAATGTACGTATGTGTTTCAGTAGTGAGTGAAATATGCCTGAGCTCATTTCCATCCAATCCTATCCTATCCCTCCCCATTTTCCCAACCCTTTCTCCCAATCCATTCCTTAATCTGTAAAAGTAGGCAGAGCATCCGGAGGCGTGCCAACGTTTGGGCTGGTCATTCTGGACTGATGTTGGCATGTATCGCGGATGTCTATGGACGACAGTATCCACTTACCGTGGATGGACTCTATGCTCGTCTGTCACCTTTTTCTATAAAGAAAATGTTCATAACGACAATAAGGTTCCTTTGCTCAGATAACGTCACGCATAATTTAGATGCTGAGATGGGACAGAAGAGGTAACAGCTATATGAAATTTAATACTACCATATCGGCCAATCGAGCGTTCGCAAAATACAAAACTCTTGCAGCTCAATATCAACTTATTCAAGAAGCGCTCGGCTAGCGCCAACCGGATATATAATAATTGCAGAACAAACCTATTCGTTCAGTTAAGCAAGGAATATGAACTTTATAGTCACCGTAATATATTCATTTATGGACGCAAAAAGTTTGTGATCATGCGAATGCTCAGTTGGCCATTGATTTAGTTGTATAGTTTTCCACCTCATATGGAGCAACTGAGAGCTACATTGAGGAAATCTTCAAATCCAATCGTCACGGTCCCGTTCTGCTGAGTGTCTCTCATTTTAAAGGCCTCGGTAAAACGTTGTATTTGGACACACATCACAATGAAGTGGTCCACTGAGATTTGACCACCGTTCGGATCACATCTTTTTGTTAAAAAAGTGATAAAATCCGACGAGAAACGAAATCCCATTTGAGTTAATGCTGTAACAAAAATGTGGGTGTATTTTCAATTCAATTAGTTCTTTCAATGAAGAAGAATTAATTCATTCACAGGATCAAATATTTCAGTATGGTCTAATTCGTTAGTCATCTAAATCGTAACTTGTCTAAAGTTTGTACAGTCACCAATATGCTTTTTAATTAATAAAAAGTTTTGAGAAAACCTTCACGTGCTGGAGCAATAAAAAAGAAACTTAAACCCAATATAAATATTTTGGAAAATCCTGTTACTTGTTCAATTTTTTTAATTTGTGGGTCATCATTTCCAATTTATTATAAAGGTTCGCTATATCTTAATAAACTATCACCTAAATCACTATAAAATATCACGTGGGTATACAATCTCCTTCAGGCGCGCACTACGAGTTTTTGGCCGCACGGCGAAAGAACACTGCGCCATAATGCCGCGCCGCAGTTTTGTAATATAGAGTTTTCAATTGTCTCGGAACAGTCGGAAACTTTTTGAGTTAATTGTCAGTCCCCGCGGTCCGCGCGCGTGTACTCTTGATCACTTCACGATTGTTTCGTTTCATGTAGTTCACGATTACGAGTTCTCGGTAGTTTTTGGTTGTAGACAAACGTGCCTAACTTTCTATTTAGTAATACTAAAATGACAGGTACGTTACTTTTTTAAGGTGGCGGTGTTTTTATTTGCAAGTTCCTTGGTGGTATCTTTACTTGAACTATATAATCGTTATTTCTTATAATTATATATCTAATTGACAGTTAGGTGCTACAATTGCTTTCTCGCTTGTGTTATTTTTAAATTATAACAATTCTAAACATGCGTTCTTTGAATAAAAAAGGAGCTATTTTTGGGATCACTTGACAATTTTAAGTAGTAACCATAACAAAGCAAATCCTTCGAGTGATTGAATAAAATTATTGAACTGTTGATTAACTGATCAAATTATTGTTTTGAATTGTTGATCGAGTGGAACTTAATGCGACGGCATTCATCCGCTCGTTGCCAGAGACTAAACGTCGGCGATTGAATCGTTTATCGTGACGCGATTCTATCAGTCGACCAGTTGGTAGGATTGAATCAGTACTACTAACATCTACACACATCTACTAACAACGAATTAGACGAGAATCGAATTTGACGACTAACTAATAAGTCCTATCCTTGCAGCTATTTCCAATTGCAACTTTGTATAAAAAATCAAAGAAGTTAAAGGTGACAGTTCAAAAGAGAAAAGGTGACAGTTTTTAAATTGACATCGATTAAGGATGACCGAAATTAAGAATTAACGATACCAGGGCTACTGGTATTTATTTCAACCTACCTTTAGAGAGCTCCCCTTCGTCAATGTTCCCCGATTGATCGAGGTCGTAAGTCTTGAACACTGCAAGCCATTGGTTGATGTAGGTGTACAGTTTATCAAATTCCTCAAGATTTATATGACCAGAACGATCTTTATCGAACATTCCTGAAATAAAAGGCAATGGACAAACCATTGTACAAACCATGGACAAATCCCTACTAATTGTAATTTACATTTTTCTGTAATTTTATATATGTTTTGACAAATTTTTCAAACAGAACATCTGTCCACAGATCTAATATTTTTGTAGGTAAGTCTATTGGCCTGTGTCGGTGTCTGGCTATTTTATCAGTTTATCACCACAACAAAATGCAACAAGTTAAATGGCAACAACATGTGACAACTTTAAGTACTTACTGCTAATGGTAGCTACGGAAAGTATTTTGTCTCTAGCTTTCTATATTTTTTAAACTAAGTTACCAAATTGCCAATAGGGTACTTGACTGTAGAAAGAGGTATTAAAAATTTACCATAATAGACATCAATTCGTGAAATCAAAATACCTCGAAAAATAACTAAAATACATGACTTAGCATATTTACGCAATTTTGGAAGGAACTCTTCCTTTGTTGTCGAATGAGCCATTAGACATATCAGGAACAGTCTTATTGAAGTTTTTTTTTTTAGGATTGACTAAATTCTTGTGGCCCTAGTGGAGTGGCCTTTCAAGAGTCACCGGACTTGGTCTTATTGAGGTATTATTCTGTGTCTGCCGGTACCAAGGTAGCAACACAAAAACAATGTGGCAGTCACACATATTTTGGTCGTTGTGTGTCACCTGTCGGTTTTTAATTAATTATAAATAGATTTAGGATAGTTTTCATAGCATAACGTCTTAACACGATTCTGGAGATGAACCTGCATTTTGTCATCACATCATATACGATTTAGTGATAACTAGACGTAACCAAGCGTAAGGGCGAGAGTGCATGCTGCATTCCCATAGCCGCTGGGGGCTCTCGACTGGCCACGTTAACCCCCTCTCACAGAAGACTACCTTGAAATGTACTGCATTTCCTACTTTATCGTATTTCTCTAATCTACAGTACCTACGTGTTTCGGTAGTGAGTGAGATATGCCAGAGCCCATTCCCATCCCATCCTATTTCTCCCCATTTCCCAATCCATTCATTAATCCGCAAAGGTAGGCAGCGCATCCGGGGGCGTGACAGTTTGTCATTCTGGACTGACGTTGGCATGTATCGCGGATGTCTATGGACGACAGTATCCATTTACCATCAGGTGGACTGTATACCTCGTCTGCCGCCGTTTTTCTATACTAAACAATAGAAATATATTACTCATAATAGCGATTAGGCTATTATTAGTAACCAAATCGCCCCCCAACCGGCCGCGACTGCGTATGAGCAACTTTATCAATATGAATATTATTATGCTTCTATCATGGGTAACTATTCTATTTGGTAATTCAGTGTTAAGAAGTTGCCGGTATTTTTCCAATGACCGTATATATTATACGAGTAATATGTGACAAATATGAATCAATTAATATCTACTAATCAGTTAATAAGTAGGTATAGTAGAACCCGCTTAAGGCGGTCTTGAAGGGGTCGCGCGAAAAAAAATCTTATGCGGAAAGATCGAAACTACAAATGTACATAGTAAAATATGTAATCATGAACATACATGTAATAGATAATTATTGTCATCTTTTATTTTCGTTTGACAGTGATTTTGATGCATTAACAATAACCATACTTTCAATGTAATTTAATTTTTTGAGTTCGACTTCACTATAACCTAATGAAGATATATTTATATCGCCTTAATCGTTTACTGCTGCCAAAGCATTAGACAATATCGGAACTGACTTCTCTTCGTCAATAATGCCATCTTCTTTACTTACCTCTTGGGTGCTGTTGTTATTATCCTGAATAAGGTCTTGAATTGAACGCATGTCGTAGGTGTCAATATCATCATCTAAGTATAGTATAATACCCAGCAGTATAGTGGCGTCTTACGCGGGAATACGAGTCTTATTAAGCGTGACCAAAATGTATGAAAATATGCCTTCGATTGCAGGGACCATCATAAAAGGCATATTATGCAGAAAATCGTATTAAACGTGATTGTCTTAAGCGGGTTCTACTTCAAAAAGTAAGAGAGTAGGCTAAACGCAGTGGTATTCAAAACCTTACCAATCATCAAATTACACGCTGTTTCCGAGAATGTTTGTCCTTGGGCATTCACCAAGGCTGCCTTTAGTTCCGAAGCAGAAATAAAGCCAGATTGATCTTTGTCAACTGCTCGGAACCATTGCTGGACTTGAGGGTTGATTTCACCGCCGGGGCCAACCGACGGGTATGGTCCATGTCCGATTTCCAATTGACCAGGTGCTTGCCCACCGTAGCCTGGCTGACCTCCTGGCTGGTAGGGCTGAAATAATAAGTCACAATGTGTATTGTATAAAGTTTTTATGAAATTAACAGTCCCATGGTGAAAGTCATTGGTATTAGCGATTGACGGTTAAATGAACGCCTACTCCACAGATGGAAAACGGGTAGACGGCCATAAAGGTTTTTGTGCTCGAGTAAATATGTAAACACTCATCACTGAATATACCTACACATACTCAGTAGGTATTTACTAATACATAAACGTTTCTTTTTTTAAAAAGTCCAATCTTTATTTCTGGCCAATCACGCCCTTAACTCTTCATCGGCTTCTCAACTGGAACTTGAGCTACAAGAACTAGGACTAGCAATGAAATTGAACTATTTTTTTTACTGAGGCAATGGAAAATTGTGTGGTAGTGGGGCTTGGTAAAGGCCTATATCTAACATGGACTGATGGCGATAGTTGATAAGGTTTAGAACCTACCAAAACATTACATTCTGAACTCATGATCACTACATAAAATATTGTCTAATTACAAACTTAAAAAAGTTATAATTTAACTAACGTTTATGATGGTAGTTCTTACTCTAAGTATAATTTTGTTCTATAACATATTTTTGGTTATAACATAGCTTAGCCTCTTATCAAATAAGTCAATAATCAATGAACTGCTAAGACCATGGGCGTAGTCACGGTGGGGTAGGCTGCACCCCCGCTAAGGGAATAATAAGTAAGACTTTCTGCTTTACACTATTAAAATGTTTGCTATTTAAAAAAATATTTATTTAAAATGTATGCTCGTGGCGCCTTCTTCCTATAACAGCGTTATAAAAAAAAATTCGACGTATAATAATAAAACTTGTCTAGACAATAGTAAAAGATAAAATGCTCCGGATGTTGTTTTTCTTCATATTGTTCCAGAAACTGAATATAATATTTCGAAATGGGACTAGTAGCAAAGAATTCCCACTTCCCATCATTCTCAATGGGACAAGTTAGAATAAACCAAAATTATGTTCGAAAAACAAGCACATGAAGCGAAAAGTTCATTGGAATTCATTTATTCAAATTTCACATAATTCTTCGCGTCACAAGCCTTCCATTCAACAAGAGAAGACGAATGTGAATGTGTCGGTCGCAACTCCTGCTCCAGCTGAGCTGGTCGAGGATGCTGATAGTTTCATGTTAGTGAAAGGGAAGTCGTCCACGTCGGTCGCGATCAGAATAGACGCGGTACCATTCCTGCACCATCAACACATCTCAAGGCTGCAGTACCGACTGTAGGTATCTATCTATTTCACCTGAATGAGAATATAACGCCTGTAGACATCAAGCCGCACATTCAGGAGAGACTCCAGAGTCGGACCACGGAAGCGCCGCTAAAGGTGGAGCTGAGGCAGCTAGTCCGATTATAGGTTTAGCAAGGTATATATGTATTGTATAGTATAGGCCTTAGTTGCCTGAATCAATAAATAAATTTAAAAAAGTGGTCAACCTGTATTACATTTTTTTTCATCGTTTGTCAAAACCCTATGGTAGGAAAAATGTAAATCGTCACTGGTATATGATTGGAATCCAAATAAAACGTGGTAGTACACAACCAGGTGTCAATAACATTTTTTTTAGTTGAAGCGATCCTAAGGGGCATAATAATATGACGTTCATGCTTTGCGTGGCCACTGAACCCTAATTTCTTTCATTGACCTTCTATTGTATGAATTCTGTCCTAGTGAATGCATTAGGGCAAGAACCACTACAACAGATTGTGATAACAATGTAAAGGAATGAGATCTAATAATGCTATGTAAGCATCGATGGACGTAACAGCAATGTCAAAATATAAGGTCGGGGAAAAAGTTTCTTCGTATTTTATATACAAATTCAAGACATTTTTTTTTAAAAGATTAATTACATTTATTTATAATATATATGTGCCGTTTTGTTCTATAACTTGTTGCCATCTTGTAGGTAGTGACATGATCCCGTTGCTGTAGAAATTCTGGGATTTTTAGTCAAAAAATTGCGACAAGTAGTTTTGACAGTCCTCTCTTGATGTTTACCTTACACTACCTAAAGAATTCTGAAGAGACCGAAACAAGCGGAAATCTGAAGGTGCAAGGTCAGGGCTATATGGTGGGCGCATCAACACTTCCCAACCAAGCTCTCTTAATTTTTGCTGAGTGGCCAAAGATATGTGGTCTGGCGTTATCATGATAAAAGACTACATACACCCTTTCTGTTGATCAATTCCGGGCGTTGTTTTCCAATTTCTTACTTTAGTATCATCAGCTGTTGAACGATGCTCTTTCAATCACACCCTACACACATCACCTTATTGCACATTAATCCAGGTTTCGCCAGTCTGTGGAGCTTGGCCGCACTTACACCATGATCTTTTCCGCACGTTCTTGTCGTAAGTGATCCACTTCTCATCACCAGTGATCAATCTTTTCAAAAATGGTTCGGTTTCATTGCGTTTGCGTCATAATCGCAAACGAGTAGACGGTTCATTAGGTTTCTTTCAGTGAGCTCGTGTGGTACCCAAATATTGAGCTTTTTTGTGAATCCAGACTTTTTTTAAATGAGTCAAAACTGTTTTGTGGTCAATGTCCAGTTAATCAGCAATGTCTTAACTACTTATATACCGATCTTGTTGCACTTTTTCACAAATGGCATCAACTTTATCGTTAACATGGCGACCGGAGCGAACTGCATCTTTAACATTAAGATTTCCTGACTGAAAACGCTTAAACCAACTTTGTGCTACTCTTACTGACACTGCATTAGGTCCATAAACGACACAAAATTTTTCCGCGGCTTGTGTCGCATTTTTCCATTTTTTGTAATAAAACTTTAAAATGTATCGAATTTCTTCGTTAGATTCAGTCATTTTCTTGGACAGAAAAACAATTGAAAAATGGCGGGAAACAGTTTTTTATTATTTTCTTTTTTTTAAACGTTACCTTTTTAATAGTATCATAACCAGCCAGGTACAAACAGTTCAATCAAAGATATTGGATCACAACTTCATACATACAAAATACGAAGACTTTCTCCCCGACCTATTATATATCTGTGCGGCAAAGGAAATTGCTATCACTTTTATTTTTACGTCTAAGTGATAAGAAAAAAAACAGCAAAAAAAACAAGTTTCTTCATACTTAGATTCAAACTTTATTCAGTAAAGTATAAATAGGTAGTTTGTTATTTTAAATATATATACAACGTATAAATAATACAAAACTGCAAATTCTTTTAGTATTACCTAATCTACGCAAAAATGCTTATGCATTGATTAATGGATAATTTAGTCCCTAATTTAGGCAATTTTTCTAACACATGAATAATAGTTTAGGCATTATGTTTTAATGAGTTAAAATATACTAGAAATTTCCTAAGGCGACAGGATAAAGCAGGAAACCGCGTTTTCCTCATCTATTATGTATACGTTTATGTATGAATGAAGTACAGGTACATTCAATGTTCGGAATCGAAAACTTTCTAATAATATAGAAAAACTATTTCGATACTCTTGATGTATAAAAATAGTACAGGAGATTTCCAGTATATTTTCGATGATTAACCCCCTTTCCAAACATAACTTAGGTATTTCCAAAAAAACAATCGGCACTGCCTAAGGTATTGCAAGAAATAAATATTGGGTCTTCCCATATGTAACGCTGTTTTAGAAAAATGTAGATTTGTTCATTATTTGTCCTGGAAGTGTTTTATTTTGAAAATATGTTATAAATTACACTACAATTATATTTACATCACAAAAATAACGCATTTATTGCAAGTCATTTAACGTCAACATATTATTATTATAAAACGTTTATAAATCATAGATTACTATAATTCAATGTAACGTGCCACAAGTGAAAAGTGGCAAATTTGAAAACTTTTAGGCTTAATTTCCTTCTGAATTAATTTATTTCAGTTTCATACTAATTTTATAATAGAAAAAAATACAATACGTTTTTTTCTGATTAATTTGAGTATGAGTATTTTTTGCCGCTCTTTTATTGGTGCCACGTTTCACTAGCCAGACGAACACTTCAATTATTATTATTAAATCATTTAATTCTATATTATTATTAAAAATGAAAAAATACAAAAAGGAAATAAATTGCATATACATATCAATAAATACATGTATAATAAGTATTGCGCACTAGGCATTGACATGTGGGACAACCTAATATTGTAGTCAGCAACAAGCTAATGTACCCAAAACCGTTCGATTGTAGTTCTTATTAATACCATATTAAAACTTATTATGGTGCCAATGGGTATACGTTGACCTGTTGCCATAAATTTAAATGACAGGATATGGTCTTTCATACACTTTCACCGAAATGTTTCTTAGAGGATAAATTAACGCCATCTGTGGAATTTAACAAATACGATGAAAAATACTAAAGCTGACGTACTTTACGTAACAACGTAACCGTCTAACGCCGCAATATAATTTTTAAAATGTATTTTTTAAAGACGAATATTGAATATTTCGTTTTTGTTATTTGTCTCTTGTTTAACAAAACATAATAATTTATTTTTAATCCTTTTTTGTACATTTTCTTTCGTGGTTTTAACATTTATTTATAGCACAATTTGTCATTTTATGTCACAGTCCGCTATCGTGGAGCCAATAGAATAGACTAAATTCGCAACGGAGTCAAATTCGATTTTTCACTCCTTTGGATGGTCATCAATATAGCCATATCCTTTACGCATATGCCTGTTGCTGACTGTACATAAATACTGAGGTACATTTAAAAATGAGACTAATACAGAAATCCAAGTATACATTTGAGTGGCCAACGGTCTCTATTACTCAAAATAATGGACAAAATGACGGCAGTGCATTCATGGATGTTTATAAAATTATATAAATTACAAAATAGTGACACAATAATAATTATTCTTACGTCAGTGGAAACTTTGTCCAGGAGTCTACAATGTCACGGTAAAACTTTATAGGTGAAAGCATGGTTTTAATGGAAGCTCAATATATTATATTATTGTATGCACCGGAAGGACTCCAGGTCCATTTATAAAAATGTTTTAGCTTATTTTTCAATTACAGTAAAAGCTCAGTTACCCGAATCTCAATTATTCAACCAATCACTAAATGCAGTCTTATTATCTTATTGTTATTTAACGTTGTTTATTGTATTTATTACTCACTTTTTAATTAATTTAAATTTAACAATAACTACATATCATAAAGGGTGTGTCAGAACCTTTCCCAAAGTATTGAAAGCATGGATTAGGTTCAATATTCCGAGTTCATTGCCATGAATGAAAATTTTATGATTGATTTTTGCAAAATATTCAATGTTTTTGAGTTTTACCAAAGGATGGAGTATATGTAACTAATCTGTAAGAAATATTTACGTAATTTAGTTGTGGGGATATTTCTTTTTCTTTTTTTGTCAGTAAATGGTATTGACATATCGGACAACAGTCAAAAATATCCTGTATTGACTTTGACTACTTATAAAGACTTTTACGAAGGAGTATAGTAGGAGTTACATTATAGTACTATAATGTAAATTCGAAGAATATTTTAAGGGAATCTGTTGGGAGGATTTAGGTATGAAATTTGGTTGAAGCTATGATATTTCATCATTTTCATTAATTATATTAGTGGTTACATTGACACAAATTATAAAGATTTATTTATGACTTGGACCGTAAAGTAGCATTTCCGAATCTTTCGTTTGAGGGTTTATTCCCATCGGCTCCGGTGGGCGGTGCCCGGTACCGTGGCGGTTAGGAACAAAGTGCCGTCGTCAACGATGAATGTTGTCACCGGGAACGATGGTATCTTCTTTATAGCACAACACAATTTCCATCATCCCCGGTAACGAAACAAGAAGGTGCAATGTACAGTACATTTTATTATGTTTCATTGGAGTAATGTAATAATTATAATCTATAATATCTTTGGTTTTCGCTGCCTTCTTAATTATTTCTGCTTATTATTATGTATTATGTATGTATTATTATGTATGTCTGTATTTACTAGTTGTATATAGCAAAGACGGAAGGGGGTTGTGTGGAAGGGACGCAACATGCAGTCGCCTATAACGTGTCAGCCGATCAAGGTTGCATAAGCGCGCGTGGTTTAGTGAATTTATACATTATATGCTGGCAAGTGACTTAATACAGTTTTATTTTAATAGTAATAAGTGACTAATTTGTTTATTTTAAAAACTTTATTGCACTAGTCCTATAAATTTTATTATTTTTTGTTTAAAATATTCTTAGTATAGTTACGAATTGCATTAAAAAACCTAATTAAATTTGTCCTAATGTACATTTTCTCGGAAGTTGACATTAGTACATTAATAGGTGATTAGTATGCACAATGTGCATTACAAATAAGTATGAATTCAGAAGAATCCATGATTCGCAATGAGTTTATTGCAAATCAATGATAAAATTAATGACAGGGCAAAATTACCATAGGACATTTACAAGAAAAACTAAGATGATCATTTAGTAATATTTAAGGTAGATAGATATGCGAAGACTGATCAGTGATCAATGTAAATAAAATATGTGATTTTAGTTTTAGACAAATTGAAATGATTATTTACACATGTATATGATTTATTTTTGTTTAATTTTATAACACAAGTAGTAACATTTATAGACTAGTTAATGTACACACAACTTGTGAAATCAGTTATTATTTACTTAATTGTTATTTATTACTTGTTTTCTTTAGTTCTATAAAGAAAGCGGTAAGATTTAGGCTGTGTGTGATCAATGTACATACAATCTGTGATTTTAGTTTTATAGAAATGAAAATGATTTTATTTACATATATAATGTTGTTATTTGTAGTTTTTTCTTTAATTATATAAAGTAAGTAGTAAGATTTAAGATTTATTTTAGTTTGAAAGAAATCGAAATGATTTTTTATTTATTTATTATAGTTATTATTTAGGTAGGTATATGATTTTCTTATTTGTTACTTATCATGTACTTCTATGACGTAGGCACTAAGATTTAAACAAATGAATGTAATACAGACTGTGATTTAGCTTTCATATATTTTTAATGAACTATTAATTATAATACGCATAATAAATATGTAAATCACTACAAGTTTTTATTTATTTATAAGTACTTTTCGAGTGCTACAATGTTATCAATCAAGTAATAGCAAATATCCATAGATAATATAATAATTATATACATGTTATTATGACATTACTGTAATGAAACATAATTAAATGCACTGTACATACACTTTTTTGTTTCATTACCGGGGATGATGGGAATTGTGTTGTGCTATAAAGAAGGTACTTTTCCCCCGTCAGCCACTGTAGCCGATAGGAATAAATCTGTTTGAGATTATTGTACTTGTATTATGACAAATATTATTGTACAATGTTGAATAAAAACATTACTCTTTTTGTAGGTATTGAATATATCTTGCTATTTAGATATGATTTTATTTATTACGCAAAAACAAACTAAATTGCGTACTTTGTAAATGTTTGATGTTGGCAAAACAATAAAAACTGACAGAAACCAAGTTATTAATCATTAATTCCTATAGAATTTTCTGGATAATCCCATATTAGATTTAAAAATATGTATATATATTGTAATAGCGCAAATAGTACATATGAATATTTTAACACTTCCATACTTCCATACTTTCGTAGGCATTCTCTTTTTATATAACATTTTTACAAAAAAAAACAGAATTATACTGATATATCAATTAAATTATGAGCCGAGTACACAGTTCCAGGCTTCGGGAAAGGTGATAAAAGAGAATTCTGTATAATAGTTTGTTTTTTCTATTACCATCAACACCAATTAGGGTAACCAAAGTTCTACTTTATGTAAAATGTAAAGTTATATACAAGAGCATAAAGTACATATTACATTTGTGCCCATAATAATCTATAATCTCACTCCACTTACACAAACTATACATAAATACTTTACGTCTGAATTATACTTATCTATTTATAATAACTTTTTATTATATTATATACCTGCAAATATAATCAATTATCAAGTCTATCATTTATTGTTACAATGTTATTTTTATTATTACGTTACAATTACAATTTGCAGAAAGTATGTTTTGTTCAATGTTTACGAATTTAAAAATAAGGCAGTTACAAAAAACAATGAGGTAAAAAAAATCTACAATTACGTTTTTAACTAAATCTCATTTCATTATATAGAATACAGTTGTACATCACAAAAATATTTTATCATTAAATATTTGATGTGATAAATTAAAAATTAATAGGTATTATTACCTATTTTCTTGGTGTTTATTGCTCACTTATATTACAAAATAACAGCATTCATACACATAAATGACAGATTCAGTCTTTTATATCAAACCAATACTGGCAAGTTTGTTACATTTTGTACTAAGCAATCAAGTTATACATGCCTAAGGACAATATATTTTCATTGATTACAATTAAAAAAATCATCTATTTTATAATTTGCCGTCATATGTAATATTGTACCAACAAATGTTTGATCAACTTGCATAAATGAAATGCTCATATATTTGAAGAAATATTAAATATTTGTTCAGAATGCAATGAAAAGTACAGCTAGAACATAGACAGCTAAATGAATAAACAATCAGTTGCATATTTTTGCAATTCCTGTACCTAATAATTGTAATCAGTGAAAATCTAATGTTAAAAAATAAAGTTATCAATATCATAGAATAAGTATTTATCTCTATGAAACAAAAAAAACCTATTCATTACCACTGTGACTAGAAAAACTATAAGTAGCAGGTGTTACTGATGTATTGACACACACTTGAATAGAGGGTTTGAAGGAAGAAGGAAGCAGTTTATGTGCTTCTGGCACTGGAGAATAACTTCTGCATACAGCAGCCTCAAAATGCACTTGATCAATCCTATCTGTAGGCACACCATCAAAGCTCGTTTGTTTAGCTGAATCACCTGTCCCACTATCTTTGCATGACGAATGCTCAGATATATTGTCCGGAAACAAATGAGGCGATTCACTATCACTATGCACAACTTGAGTCATTTTCATACTTTCGGCGGGATAAGGAGGAACCGTACGTGCCATGCGTCTACGCGTGTGGTAAATGATCACCACCCAAATAATAGATGTCCCCACTGCACAACACACAACAGTTATTATTATTATGCCAGTCATGTTTTTCTCATTCACCAATATAGCTACATTTGGCAGAACTTCCAACTTGGTCATATCTTTTTTTGTCCCTAATTCATTTGTTATCTCACACTCATAGTTTCCCGCATCATTTGACTCTGCTTCTATGATGATCAAAAGTTGATCTTGGGCCGCAAAATAATATCGTTCAGTATTATGACTTAAAGGCGATCCATCTTTTAACCATTTCAGTGCTGGTTTTGGAGAACCTGATACCATACACTGTAAAACCACTGGGTTTCCACTTATTACCTCCTTGTTTTCCATAACTCGGACAAATGATGGTTCTTCCAAAACTGTCAATGTGGCATTGGCTATTATAGTACCTGCAGGGTTTTTAGCTGCACAGCTATAAATACCCATGTCAGTAGTTTTAGCATTCACTATGAAGAAAAGGTGGTCAGCTGGCATTACATTCATTCTTCTTTCTCTGGCTGCAGGGAAATCATTGCCACCATCTTTTTTCCAAGATATTTCTGGAGTTGGATCACCCGTTGCTGCACAATTAAGGGTTACAGTCTCTCCAGTTTTCACGGTCACATTTGTTGGTGACTTTATGAATCTAGGGAAAGTAACAATGTTGACTTTTGCCTTAGTAGAATATGTTGTACCAAAATTGTTACTAACAACACATTGATATTTACCAGAATCTGCATGTGTAACATTTGGTATTACTAACACTGATGTGGCTCTAGGTTGGCCTTCATCTGACAGTGTAATATTTTCATAAACTATAGGGTTACTGACATTGCCATTGTTCTTTCTCCATAAAAATGTCATATTGCTGAAAGGATTTGACATTGCTGAACATACTAAATTTGCTGTTTGACCTTTGATGGCAAGATGAGATCTGGGGTGTTCTACAACTTTTGGCTTAGGGGAGTCACCACAGCTGTCTCCCTTGAAATTTATAACTCTTATTCCTCTTACATCAGGAGGATAAGCACAGGTAGCTGTAATAAATTTTTGTTCAGCCTTTTCTCTAAACCATTTCGAGATCCAGGACAAATTACAATCACATAACAGGGATGATGAATTTAAATGCAGTTTTCTTAACTTTGTCATTGACTCAAAAGCATGTTGTTGAATAGATGTTATATTGTTTCCCTCTAGATTAAGTTCAACTAAATTATTCAATCCCTCGAAGGCTCTCGCATTAATGGATTTAATGTGATTAGCAGCCAGGCTGAACATAATCAAGTTTTGAAGTTTTGAAAATGGCCCTGACATATCCTCCACTGTCCATGATATCTTATTATGATTTAAAAGTAACTTCTGCAGCTGCACCATATGACTAAATGCTTCTTGTGAAATTGATGATATATTGTTATAGCTTAGATTTAGAGTTTGAAGGTTAATTAGATGCTGGAAAGTACGTCCTTCTATTTCAATCAAATAGTTGTGTGATAAATCCAAATCTTCTAAGTTTGTACACAGTTCCCAACTTCCAATATCAATTTGAGATATTAAGTTATTTGATAGGGATAATGTGGTTAATGATTCCAAACCATACATCCATCCTTTAGAAATACTTTTTATTCTATTATGATCTAATTGCAATAAATTCACAGACTTAAATCCAAAAAAGGCACCATCCATAATATTGTCAATACTATTATATCTCATCTTGAGAGTAGTCAGGTTAGGCAAACCTTGAAAAAGCAAACCATTAATAACATGTAGTTTGTTATGATTAAGTTCCAATGTCTTCAGGTTAGACTGATTTCTGAATAAATGATTTGGCAAAGATTTTATTTCATTTTTATTTAATTTGAGAATTACTAAATTTGTTAAATTATCTAAGGCTCCTTCTGCAATCATTTTGATGTGATTATTGTTTAAATTTAAGGTCCTGATAGAACAGTTTTCAGGGAATCGACCCGCGTCAATAGAACCAATGTTATTTCTATTTAAGCTTACTTCTTGTAACTGGTCCTGTCGTAAAAAGTTTGGTATAGACTGCAGCATGTTTTTATCTAATTTCAACTCTTTCATAGTTAATAGTTTGTCAAAACCTTTCGTAACATTTTCATTCAATCTGTTGTAGCTAAGATCCAATTGTTCCACCCACTTAGGAATTTTTGGCACAGATGTCAAATTTTTTCTTGAACAATCCACGTATTGCTCCAGGCAAACACATTTCTGTGGGCATTTATTGCTCTCAAACTCCAAAGAATATCGTATCAATAAGATCATTGTTATGAACAACAACTTAAGAGTGACTCCCATTTTTATGCATTTAGATTGGTGTCCGATTCATTGATTGGAGAGCAGAGTAGCAAAGATTTGTTTGTTCTTACATAATTTCGAATATACAATTGTCACATATAAAGTTTATGCTAAGTTTCACTTCACTTATTCCCACTTCAAAGAAATGATGCATTCTACCAAGGAAAACGGAGAAATTGAAAAAAAAATCGAGTCGATATTTACAGAAAGAATAAACGCAGACGCCATTTTAATTTTTTTAGTTTTTCCTTTTCGATTTAGCCTTGGATACTAGTAAACTCAGATTAGAAGTAGTAAAGACCATAGATTACTTTTATGTTAGTATTTGTTTATTTATTTACAGAATGTTACATTTTATAACACTTACATAACATTGAAACTACAACGTGGTTTGAGGAACATACGAAAACAGGCAACAACATATTAATATGTACTAACACCGAGTTTTACCAAAAAATGTATATAAACTAAGAGTATAAATTTAAGGGCTTAAGTTTCCGTTAAACATTTAAATGCTTAATTACGGAATCAGGATATTGATCCATATATCTGGATATTTATTTGTTACAGCTAGATCAATAATCTCTACATAAACGACGAATTAAATACTACAATGTTTGTACGAGCATATGGGATAAAGGTTCTAGCAGATCCACCTCCACGTTTGGTGCCTGTACGCAGTAAACCCACAATCACTTTACTGAGCGAATCCTACTTCGGGGGGACTGGACAATGACGTGATCAATTCTTTTATTATACAAGTTCCATTGCTTTATTTTCTCGATGACAGCTGACACACAGTGGTCGATATAACTTTGTTCTAGCGTCAACGCCTAAAACTCCGAACAAAAATTAGGCACCAAGACGTCATATTTCATTAACAAGGTCACGTCAGCCAGAAAGCAATTTTAGGGATGTAGTTATCGATAAACGTAACACGATAACAGATCCGATATTTTTTTACAAAATGTAAGAAACTAAACTACTGCCGGATACTTTTGTACAAATTTATTAACTAATATTATATTTCATTACAAGATGTTACACGTGTTAATTCTTGATTGATAATGCCAACTTCTTTAAAATTTTCGAAGCTGTTGTAAAATAAGTAGGTATAGGTAGGTACTCGACAATGAAACGAAATAATTATAATGACAGGTAATCTTTATTTATTTATTTTAATCAAAATCTGATGAATCGTCACTGTCACTCGATGAGCTCTCCCCAACATTTATTATAAGTTCCTGTACTTCTATATTATCGAATGCCACATGAATTTCCCAATCCGACGCTATAATGTTTTGGGTTCTTCTCACAATTTTTTCCCAGTTTTCGGCAGTTACTTCCGCACATGCATTTTTTAATAAATCTAACATCTTGTTTGCCGTAAAAGGGGGACGGGTATTGTTTCGAGCGGCGTGTCCTTTGATTTGTGCCCATATTAGTTCTATAGCATTGTACTGGCAATGATACGGCGGAAGTCGAAGAACCCAATGACCACATTCGGCAGCTATTTCGTCGATAACATATCTTTTAGGGTGGCTTTTATTCGATTTTAAAATATTCACTAATTGTACTTTTAATAAAGTATTATCCACATTTTCGCCATGACGTTGAAGCCAGTCAATTATCTCTTGTTTTTTATTGGCCTGCGTCGGCATTTTATCAATTTGTCTGGAGTGATATGTAGCGTTGTCCATAATAATTATCGACGGTTCTTCCAGAGATTGCACCATTTCTTTAAACCATCCTTCGTAAATCTCCGCGTTCATTTCTTCGTGGTAGTCCACCGTTTTCTTGGATTTAAAGGCCAGTAAAGCATCTGACATGAATCCTTTCGTAGACCCTGCATGGCATATGATGAGGCGTTCACCTTTTCCCATTGGCACTGAACTAGTGGAAGCGACGGTGTCGTCAGTCCAGTTCTTAGATACTGTGTGGTTTGCATTTAACCAAGTGTCGTCAGTGAAAATAACATTTGACCAATCTGATATCTTTTTGGCTTCGCTCAAAAATTCGCAGCGAGCCATAGCAACGTCGTGACGCTCCATCAATATTTTACGTTTGTCCGATTTTTTATAACAAAATCCAATTTTTTTCAAAACCAAGCTTAATGACGATTTTTGGCCATGGAACAAACCACATTCACGTAAAGAAACAACAAGTTTTTTAAGTGTTGGAATTTCTTTGCGCAAGTAATAGTCATATATATGACGGCGAATAGCGTCAGCGTCGAAGTTGTCAACCGATGTCACACGACGTGGTTGGCGTTTTTTCTTCGGCGTACGAAGCTTATTTTCCTGCATGCCGCTTGTACCGTAAGCTTCGGTAGTAATTTTAGGAATTGATGACTAATTCCTAATGCGGCCGCAACACGCTCTCGCACTTGCGACAGTGGTAATAGCGGGCCACCATTTTGATACTCTGCTTCAAAGTAATTACGAACCTTGATCACCAGTTCTCTCGCCTGCCTTTTCAGAACAGATCCTTTCGGCATTTTGATATTTGACAGCTGGGCAGCAATCAACACGGAGGAACACAAAATACACAACGTAACGTATGGATAATGTGAAAAAACTCAGCGAACAGAAATGTAGTGACTAGCAGGACCGTCTTGTTGCGAGTGACAGATTAAAACAAACACAAAATGGCGGTGGGCCATTGAGTGTTCCCACCTTGAAAAAATATATTTGAATGTTTTTGTTGTATTTGTCTTTGTTCAAAATATAATAAATATATGCGATCGATATCATTACTTATTTGGTCACACAACACTACAACTATCAAATTAGAACTGTCATCGAGAAAATAAAGAAATGGAAATACTATAGTTGCTGTGTGTGGACCAATGGGTGTCAGTGTTCACATAAATTATAAAAAAAACGTTCTTTAACATTTTTAAATTTAATCGAACTCGGAGCAATTGAGTTCTTGGCGGGAACTAGTTTTTGTTTGATTATGTGATAGATATTTAAGTATTTATAAATAATAAAATAGGAGCCAAAGAAAAACACTCGTTGTTAGTTAACATTTAATGCGGAACTGAGCTACCCTCATTAAACATAATAATTTAATATTATCACATTTCGTAGTACCTGCGCTAATTGGTACTTACATATATATCATTATGTAAACCATGTATTTACTCGTTTTGAGGTTTATTAGTGATAGTTTAATAAACTTCAAAGTGTTTTTCATGCGTGGTATTGGTGATAGTCAAATAGAAACGTGGGACTGCGTTATTCGTGTGCTTCCAAGGAGTCCCTTTACACCTACTATAGTTTTACTGAGCAATCGATTGATAAAACTATAGAGGATTCAGTCGTACTGCCATACGTCAATATTTACTCCCCCATGTAATTAGAGGTCATTATATTTGTGGCTGCAAGTGACTGGCCAATCGGTGGAGCGGCTAACCGCTCTATGGTGCGATATGTCACGTGACGCCACCGCGTAAAGCGAGCCCATACTTCTTTCGATCTACTGATCACCCGGTCGGGAGTCGCTGCGATCAGTGACACCGTGTGCTTGACGCCTAACGCCGATGATTTTACAGTCGTTAAAGTGGTTGAATGCCCACAAAGCAAAATGCTTCAGTGGTAAAACGTCTTAAAAGCAAAATGCCGCTACCGCTTCTACCGGCAGATTATATATCTGACGCCTGGAATTCCATAGTACAGCATTTTGTAAATACAGAGGAAATGCAAAAATTCAGGAATTATAATAATAAGTTGTGCAAATTGTGTGAACACAGGACCAACGACGGGATAGAAGGCTGGCATAGAAGATTTAACGCTCGTGTACTACCCAATTCGACATTTATTAATTTCCTACAAAAAATATTAAAAGAGGCAGTGGCATGATTAGAAAATAAAATGTTCCACGTTTAATTACAATAGCCGCATAAAAGTCAATATACTATTTAAGACAAGATGCAAGCATGAATTTAAAAAGATAAATGAAAAAAGCATAACAGACTTCGAATTTCTGGATCATGTAAGCAAGATTAAAAGGCAAATTAAATTTTCGTACTAAAACTTCAGATTAGAGTTTATGATCATTTCTGATATATTTCAAGAGATCTGATTTTTTTATTTCAAGCCAACCATATTTTAGTTGTTTAAATAAAAAGGATAATTGATTTAATTTGTTTTTTAAAATAAAAAGCGTATGATTTCAATGTTTTGTTTGAATTAATATTGTTTTATTTTATGACATTAACACTTTTAATAACCCACGTACTAGACCCGTAATAAAATATT
The DNA here is from genome assembly GCA_943735995.1 of Sesia bembeciformis. NCBI lineage: Eukaryota > Metazoa > Arthropoda > Insecta > Lepidoptera > Sesiidae > Sesia > Sesia bembeciformis. The sequence continues at coordinate 11,578,940 of OX031028.1, forward strand.
TGATTTCCTTTTATGTCACCCAGTTTTTCTCAGTGATATTCATTTCAGGTATACTGCTTCTTAGTCATGTACGGTTTGGGCATACTGCTTCATAGTCATCTTGCCTTTCAGATATACTGCTTCATTGGCATCTTGCCTTTTAGGCATGCGACTTTAGTCATCCTGTGGTTTTTGATTATGATAGAATAATGGGCTCTACACACCGGCGCGGCATAACCGGCGGCCTAGCCATGTCCATGCGGAGCGCAACCCGCCGACATAAAATTAAATTAATAAACCCGCTGGCCTATACCGCCGCCGACGGCTTCGGTGTGTAGAGCCCTTATGGTTCATCATGTTATACCTCACGTTCCAGTAGCGCCCTCTGGTGCAATAAAGATTAATGGTAGGTTTCACATTACTTCTTTTTTATTTTTATGTTGAAAAAGATATACCCACAATGTTTTTAAGTTATGTATTATACCTACAGGAGCGGCGCGCTTGGTACCTTGCCGGCAACGGAGGTGGAGCGCGAGGGCGTATTGTACTCTTACCTAAATTTTGTATGAAACATGGCAGGAGTGGCATTGAAGCAAAAGAGGAAATTAGCTGATGAAAATCTAGTCCCTCAAGAAAATTGGGAAGATGAATATGTTGTTGTTGAAGGTAAAAGCGCGAATTCATTGTGCCTGATATGCAAAGAAAGTGTTATTATGAAAAAATATAATTCAAATGAAAAAATACAAGGTGAAAACAAGATAAATCAAATGACAAATAAAATATTAACATTTGAGAACAAAATCAAAATATACGCAGAGGAAATTGGTAATAATGACATGAAAAACTTTCCTACACTTTTAAAAGTCAAACAGGCCTCCTTAATACCAGAAACATGTAATTCAGTAATGACAGAATACCTAAATAAATTAATTAATGAATTTCAGCACAGAGATTCTGACATAAGATCACTTGAAGATGTATTCGCATTAGTCGAACACCCGTGGCATTTAAGAAACAGTATCATTGATGGCTTGACCAAATTGGGATTTGAATATTCTCATTTATTATACAAGATTATTGAGCTGAGGAATGATTCCAATTTGCAAGCAATTTTTAATGAAAAAAGAGATGAAAAGTATATGTTAAATTTTGGATATTATTGTCTGACAAGTACAAAACAATTAGATTATGTTATTCATTTTAACCATTTTCCCTTCCACATTGCTTTGCGAAGCTTTGTACTTGAAAATGAAGTACTTACGAGTATATTAAAAATATGTACAGAAGTCGCTTGACTGAGGAACATCTCAATGATATTTTGAGAATATCATGCAGTAACAAGCCAGATTTTAACAAAATAGTTAAGAATATCTCTCAATTTCATTCCTCTCATTAATTAATAAGAAAAATTAAAATAATTTTCGTTTTTTATTTTCTTAGTAGCCTCCAATATATTTTTATATTTTCCAACTAGGTCTGATACATATAAAAAGCACCTGTGGTGCAGGCAGCACAAATATAGCCCATGGGTTCCAGTTTGAGTACTGCTGATCTAGATGAGTGGCCTTACAATGAAAATGAAGGTAGAATTGCATAAATGAAAAAAATGGTAACGGAAATTACGAAGAAACTTGATATTTATATTTTGAACATTGTATTGAAAAATTGTATTAATTCAATGTACAATTTTATTTGTCAATTAGAATGTAATATAAAGTTTGACGAGTCAAATGTTTATGGTTTCATTCTACATATTGTTGAAATAGTCCTTGTATTTTTTTTAAGGTCAAACTCAAATGGACACTGTGGCATATAATCTGTGCTGTATCATTAATGGCTTGATATAGGGTAGGCCAGACCAAGCGTGTCTAGCGCCTTGGGTGGAAATGCTGCAGTGCCCCTTTAGGGGTAGTATTTTACGCACATATAAAAAGTAGATCAAACATTTATAATGATAAATTAGATTCTCTACTTGCAACATGGCACCCCTCAATTACCTAGTGCCCTGGGCGTTTCCCAGCCCTCTATCTGGTCCTGGATATAGGCCTTTTTCAAAATCTACTAACACAAGATGATATATTATGAATTATATTCAGGATTTATACTAATTATTTTATAAAACATTAGTCTACTTAAATAAATACTTACATTGTATGCCATATTATGAGTTATCAAAATATTATGATGGTGACCTGAAAAATAATTTCTGTGAATTATTTTTAATAACAGTTCTAGTATGTATTGTAAAATTAGTTTTCCATTAAAGGATAATCACTAGGATATTTAATTCTTGGCCATATCATTTTCCAAGATCACAAAGATGTGCAAATCCTGGATATTCATAGGTTTATAGGTACCAGGAATGAGCCACGGGGGACGAAGGGAGTAAATTGTTGAATGTTTTCCATACCATTATAGGCAATTTGTTTTAATTATAAACATAATATTAGTACATATTAAAGACAATAGTCATGATGAAATTCCTTATCCTTTTTATGCTTATTTGGTAAGAGTATTGCTAACCGTATTCCTTTGCAATGGTAATGAATATACTGATCGAATAATATCCCTCTGGTTTTACAAACTGCATGTCGTACGTACTTACATAAATGCAATATTGTAAATATATTAACAATAGCATGGTGTGTAGTTGTTAACAATAGTACTGTTCTAACACGAATCCCTTTACATGAATGTTGACGAAGATATTTAATCAGGCTCTTAAAGATTAATGTTCGATTTCAGTTATTTTTTAAAATATTACTTTATAAATTCTTACCTAAGAGGACTGTTTTAAATGAGAGAATGGACTTGTATAAACCAGGAGTGAGTAGAAATTGTATAAATATTATTTATTCCCTATAAATAAGAAAAAAAGTACTATTTTGGATTATGATGACAGCAAGTAATAGACAATTATACAAGGACAATTATTTACAATAAAATAGAGGTGTGTCAATAAGCACTGAATCAATCTATTAGGAATCACATCGCGATGATTGATTCAAATACCGACCGATTCAATCACCAACCGCTTGGGCGAACGAACAAAAGTTTAGTCTCTGGTAACGAGGATTAATGACGTCGTGTCAAGTTTTACTCGATCACTGGATTCAATTGTTCGAAGGATTTGCTGTTATCAACTTATGACTTAAAATTGTGAAGTGATTCCTAAGATAGCTCCTTTTTTATTCAAAGAACTCATTGGAATTGTTATACATAATTTAAAAATAACACAAACTATAAAAGAATTATAGCACCTTATTGTCAATTAGATATATGTATAATTATGAGAAATAGTTCAAGTAAAAATACCATCGAGGACTTTGAAAAAAAAACACTGCCTAGCTTACACACTACACTGCCAAAAATAAAAAGTTAGATACCTTTGTCTAATTGTGCTCGTAAGAACTCATAATCGTGAACGAAATGAATCGAAACAATCGTAAAGTGTACACGCGCGCGTACCGCAGGAACTGATTGACTCAATTAACTCACGAGTCTCGTGACTGTTCCCAGGACTCGTGCTCGAAACCGTTTGTTCGTGACATCACATCGGAGCGGGGATGTGTGATTTAATCACTCAATGGAATCATTGTGACTGGTTCAGTATAATGAATGATTCAATCTGCGTACACCGACCGATACATCAGTACAATAAAAGTGACAACTGACAATGAATAGCTTCTTGCCGGGAATTTGATCAGTGAAGTTCAGTCAGGACGGGAGTAATATGTTCAAGTAAAGGAATGATCATTTACGACTCATATTATAATCCGTCAATCAATCAATATTTCAAGAAAAATCAATTTACAGATTTCGAGACAAAAATTAATATATGAGATTTGTGAGAAGGTATTTGCAAAGACTATGCAAATTTTTGAGATCATTTAAAAAGCTCTTACTGGTATAAGTTAGCTAGATTAGCTAGATTTCAAAGTTCTATAGTTACGGAAACTTTTTTAAGTATTTAGGAAAGCAGTTTTAAAAATAATATGACGCCATAGACAATATTCTGACATTGACACTTCCTCCAAGACTGACAATTTTTTTCTTTCTCGCTTGCCCTCGCTTACGTCTCCATTCAATCATATCGTCATCATAAAATACTACCATAGAACTAAAATTCATAAAACTATTTTGTTTGCTTGTTTATTTGAAAATCTGCTTCCTTAAAAATGGAGACATATGAAAGCGTTATACTTGTTAAAAATGAAGTATTTGTGTTCAAAATACCTCCGAAAACTACCAATAGAGGATACAGGTAAAATTAAAATTATTCATGGTCTTCTTATAATTAGAAACTATAGATTGTAAGTATTGAACAACGATGAATTCTTCTAGGGCAGAGGATTGGAACTTACGGGAGCCGCAGTGGACTGGACGTATGAGGCTCGTTACAAAAGGGGACGAGTTGATAATAAAACTGGAAGATAAAACATCTGGAGAGCTGTTTGCGAAATGTCCGATTGATAAGTACCCAGGATTAGCACTCGAGTCAGTGACAGACAGCTCGCGATACTTTGTTATAAGAATTCAAGATGATAACGGTATGAAAATATTTAATTGTTAAAATGTATTAATTTAATTAAATGCATTTCCTTGGTTATGTTTTTGAGAATTTGATCATTTTAGGGCGCAGTGCTTACATTGGTCTAGGATTTGGAGACCGGTCAGATTCTTTTGATCTCAATGTTGCTTTACAAGACCACTTCAAGTGGCTGCGGAAGGAGCAGGAAGATCAGGTCCCACAGCAGCAACTTGATCTTGGATTTAAAGAAGGAGAGACCATAAAAATAAATATGAAAATCACTGTAAGATATTTTTGTTATATGTACTAGCAACCTTGGCTTCTCATGGGTGAGATATGGTTTCAAAATCATTATTATGACTGGTCACAATGTTTAAGACAGCATTCTGAAGTGTTCAGCTTCAGATTAATGTTTCCTGCAGCTTATTCACAAACATTGTCATTTACCATACATTGGGTATTACAGTGCTACATACAAAAATCATTCAATTGTTGTAACTAAATTGATTAATTGATAGTGAGCAGTTTTATTTCATGTGTTTGTTAAATAAACTAAGAAATTTTGATGGTCATGGCATGTTTGACAAACATTTGTTTATGTATATGAATGTTTAAATGTATTTGTCAAATAAGACTGTGGTTCAAAAATGTGCAAAACAACCTAACCTTTGACAACCTAATTCTGGTGCATCTTTTACTATTTTCATAAAACAGAAAGGGATGCAACATCAATTGGATAATTATTATCATAGAGTGAGCTTTGCACACAATAAGACACTACACAATGAGAATTATTTAAAAACTAAATCTGGGTTTGTCAAAAGATTGTACATTTGCACTCTTGTTTATCAAGTATCTTCTTTGAACCACATAAAGACAAATTATTTGGTCATTTACAAAGCACTTAATGCCACATTATTTTTGTGGTGCCTGGGTTAATATTTTTATTAGGCTTCATCTGTGATTCTAATTCATCACTCTCAACCTTTTTAGTGTTGCTGTTTATCTGTGATCTATAGGCTGAGAAAGACGTTCTAGTTAAAATGAGACCTCATGTTATCAAATGTTCTATCTTACCTTGTATCCAACAAAATCTGATGTATTTTTTAGAAAAAAGATGGCTGTGATTCAAGTAAGCCAAGGCGGGGTGTCGGGTCTGGCGCCGGAGGTGGGCTGCTGCCGCCCCCTCCAGGGGGTTCTCGGCTGCCTCCTCCTCCTTCACCACAACATGCGCCTTCACCATCGGTGCCGGCAACAAACTCTGAATGGGGCGAGTTCAACTCAGCTAGGTGAGTTTTTAATTTTTTTTTTATTTATTGAGGAAACTTAACAGTCCTAATATTAAACCAACTATATAACAAATAAAATATGTTTTGAATAGAACTAAAGTTCCTTATATTTAATCTACTAATATTTAAAATAACAAATGAGCCTATTAGTAAAAGAAAAACACTATTTGAAAGCAGAAATAAATGTGCTTGTATCATTAAAAAACTCATCAAATTATTTTTATTTAGGAAATAGAAAAAGAAATTTTACTTTATTTCGTTTTACTTAATTTTGTTTTAGTAAATTTTATGAGTTTAAATTTTAGTTTAATTTTACTTTGTTTTTAAGCTGCAATCTGACAGCTGCTGAGCAGATTCAACTAGCCATGTTACCGCTCAAAGAAGACCACCTATATTGTACTACTTTTCCCACTATCCCCCAATATATATATATATAAGTGTTTCAGTTGTGAGTGAGATATGCCAGAGCCAATTTCCATCCCATCCTATCCCATTCCTCACCATTTTCCCAACCCTTTTTCCAAAGACATTCTTATATCTTATAAGAAGGCAAGGTAGGCAGTACATCCGGTGGCAGTGTTTGTCATTCTAGGCTGATGTTGGCATCTATCTCAGACCATGGGCGAGAGTATCCACTTACCGACAGGTTTTGTCTGCCGCCATCTTTTCATGGAAAAAAAATCTATTTTTATTTTCAGTGCCAATAGAAAGAAGTAGGAAAGTCTGAATTTTGTGTGGTTAATATATTGAATTTTGAGATATCTACTATTTTAAATGCCAGACTCATGGTGTCGCTGGTCCTGGCGACTCGCGACCAGGCGATATACAGCTTAACTATACTCATATAAAAATAAAAGGCTCTTTTGTATACAATTCTCGTATGCGATGGAATTACATACAATTCTCGGCTACAACTGTTCACATGATGATAACAGGGATAACAATTATCAGATGATGATACCAGTTGTTTATACGAGCTTTTGACTGATGTTCCAGAAACTCACATTTGAGAAACTCTCCTTGTGTAAGTGAGCCAGCCCATTATGCTAATGTTAATTTATACTGTTTTTTGTTTCAGTGCGACCAGTCAAAAGCCTACAACACCAGCCAACCAACAAAACTGGGTGCAGTTTTGAAATTGCATTATAAGTACTAATCAATAGTACAATGTTAAGAAACTCGCACATTTCTTACCATTTACCTTAGAGGTAAGAATTGTATGAGTTTGTATAGTATTTTACACAATTCAGCTTCTTATACATAAGGGTACTTTTTGAATATGTGCGTGGTTCTTTATATTCTAAAGCCTGATAGAAGTTTGTGCTTTATTTTATATTATAAGGTCATAAAGCTCAAACATTGATCGCTCGCTTATATTTTGCTAGCAAATTCACTTCTTACGTTTATGCCATTGCTTTAACTGTTCTAATGATTTTTTTTAATTGATGAGGAATCCACTACACAAATATTTGCAAAGTGATATTTTAAAGTATATTCTTTGAGTATAAGAAGCTTTATTGTGGTTTGGTGTCAGCAAAGCAGTAGCAGTGTGCTGCACGATACTTAACTATACTTAATTGTAGGGGTGTCATATCAATCACTTTTATTTACTGTGAGTAATCGTGTTCGTCATAGCGTTTAAGTGTTATTGTAATGTTATACACATGGGCGTTATCTCGTTGTGGTGAACATATCGGATGTGTTCCGACGATTAGTAATTTGTTTGATAAGTATGTTGTGGCGGTTGAATAGATACTTATTATCATACATATTTTTAAGAACTACAAAAATCTGCAAATCCCGCTATTTGCTGCATGCTCTGTCTCTTTCAGTATTATGAAGAAAGAATAAGATGCACCTTTATTTCATTGTCAAATAGCGAATTCAGCACGTTTTGATGCCCTATTCATATTTTGTTTAATCCCTCTATTTCTGATTATTGTGTTACTCATGAAATAATCAGTTCGATGGATTCATGTTGTGAACAGAATAATTATTTACATTCCATTTATATTCATATTGTATATTCTCACATTTATCGAATTTTGTTTTCAGTCGTGTATTTAGGTGGAGGGTTCTGGGAGTCCGCGTCTAAAGCCTTTCAAACTTCCACTGAATTATCGATTTTTCTTAGAAAGAAAAATCAAACTGATTAATAAGTGATTCATCTCTCGCTTGAACTTTTCGCCTTTTTGGGACACTTAGGACATTTACGTGATAGTTACATAAATATAGCAAACAACAACTTTCACATAAATGTCATTCATCTTACTCTGGATACATGGACACTTTGGCTATTACTCAAAGGCTTAGTAGATATGCTAGTGGTTAAGCAGTTTTATTTTCTTACTTTTCTAATTTTCTGCCCTTTATTCACGGGATTATCTGTGTTATTTTGATATTGTGTGTATGAGTATGTATGTGCATCGAGTTAACGCCTGTGTGTGTTTATCTTCATGTGATACGAATTCATTGGACACCAGATCACAATACAATGATAATGCAATAATATTAACCATGTATGTACTATTTTGTCTGTATATGTTGTAACACTTAATATAGAGTATAAATACTAACAGTAGAATATATTCGGCTCTACAATATTGTTGTTATTGTGCGTTGTTAAAAGGCGTGTAATGTAGATGTTTTCGTGTAAATAGATATGTTTCAAAATGGAAAGTTATAATGAAAATAATACTTAAAAGTATTGTAGTTTAGTGTTCTGTACCAGAGAAGGGGTTATATTATGGAAACTATTAAACTACTCGATAATTAGAACAGTTATTTATGTATGAAATTATTATGCGTATAAAATAAAGTTCGTATCTCGTATATAATATTTTGGTTATCTAGCGAAGCTAATTTACATAAATGCCCTATTTTTTTCTTTATACTTTCTGGTGCAATTAGCACATTCTGCCAGTATCGAATTTTCTCCGTAATAAACAATTTCAAAGCCTAAAATGTATCCTGTCAATGTCCAGTCACGTCGGAGTCGCTCAGTAAAGCGACAATAGGCTTAATGAAGACAGAAGAGGACTCCTTGGAATCACACGAAAAACGCAGCCCCACGCTTGTATTTGATTATCACAAACACCACGCACTAAAAACACTTTGAAGTTAAATAAACTATCACTATTTAACCATAAAACGCCTTATACACAATTTGTTGCAATAATCCAAGAAAAACTCAACTTCACTTCTCGAGTTCCCGCCAAAAAGTCAAGGCTCTGTTTTCTGTAATGACGGAAATAAATAAATAAAAAGCTTTACTATAGAGGACAAGTGAGAGCCAGGAATCCCAGAGTGCCAAAGGGGGAAAGGCAACTACAGTTATGAATCTATGGTCCCCGGCAGACTAGTCGTAAATACAGATGTTAAAATGTAAAATATTCTATTTAAAATAATTTATATACTAGTTATTTATGTATATACCATTTTTCTTTTGTAATCAAACTGTAATAGTACGTATATTTTATCTACGAGTAATTTATCTTATATTTTTATTTATTGCTTAGTTTATTGCAGGTATACTTACAGTTTAATCAATAAGCAATAAAACCTTGATGGTGGTGGTACGGAACACAGCGTGAGGCTCAACTTGCGCTTGTCTTAATTTGTAAAATAGATCTGTATTTTGGCATTCTAAAACGTGTACAAATATAATAAATCAAATAGTTATCACCAGTAGTTGCGGTCTTTTATTTTATTATCTTTTTTTATTAAATAAGTGACCGGTAGGGTACTCGCAGCAGGGGGCGAGTAGCCTACTAGTGGGGGCATTAGGGGTTAATACTTATTATTATGCAACGCAATAGCGCCAAGTTTTTTTTTTTAGTATCCAACTGACTATTTTATATTATAGTATAATAAAAAGAAATAAATCGTATTTATAATATTTAAAGCAATTTGTGTTTCAATGTATATATACGCTACGACGACTTATTTTTCCCTATAATATAAAATTTTCTGTGTCTAGCCTTACTTTGTGTACTTACTACATACAAATAAACTACCAAGATGTCGTATGACCTTTGCAATTTTGAATTAGTCGAAAAGTAGATATTAATGCAATAACTCCACTTTTGCCCCTCTATGCGTTGTAGTCTGTCAAATGATACGCGACGAAGAAAAAGTTGACTGGTAACTGTTTACGTGACTGCGCAACGTTGCGATCCCATATATTCCCACAGCGATCCCATACAATTTCTTTAAGAGCTATTGGTCACCTGGTAGGTCACCGCGACCAGCACATGATGTCGTGCCCGAAAATGCCGAATTTTAAAGAGTGATGTTCTTAAATTTTGGAACACAGGCTAAGCCTTAAGGCTTTTAAGAGTATACTAGTGTGGTAGATATTCTCCTTATTATACGTACTTTTATAGTAAGTCATTGAAAAAATAATTCAGTATTGTTAAAAAGAGAATTGGCCACAAGCCATAATTGTCGAAATTATGGAAATCTATAAATTAAAAATATTAGGAACAGAAATGCGAAACTTGGCAAAACGCGAAATTTTCAGACCTGTATGATAATAATACTGTGCCTGACATGTGTGGAGTCACCCTGAGGTCCACAATAATGGTATTGCTTCTAATTTAATTTTAAACTTATTTGCATGAGATTGGTTCATACAAATAATGAGATACGCCTGAGATGCAACCACAAAGCCATACGCCAGTTTTTGTAGGTATTGTTGGTATTCTTTAGGGCCACACCGCACTACCGGTTAACCGTCAGCGGCTGGCCGTTGCGGCAGGCCGCCGCACTTCCGGCTAACCGTTAGACGGCTGACCGTTGCGGCAGGCCGCTGCTATTTTTGCCATTGCGGCCCACCGCACCTCAGTATATTCTTTACTTTGAAGAAGATGGACGTGGAAAAGTTGCTGCTATTATTTACTTGTATTATCAGGGAAAACGTCTGAGAAAAAAAAAACAATTTTGGATACATATTAGAAACTAGACGAAATAATGGACAATTTGTGACATTCTTTTCTAAAATATTTTTTTCCGTATCGAAATCTAAATCCATTGTGATCACTGTGTACGTAGAAAATACGTGTGCAAACAGGCACCGCTAGCCGTCGACTGACGGACGGACGGCTGACCGCAACAGTCCGTAGAGGCATGCATGCGGTTGCGGCAACCGGACGGTCAGCCGCCTCCTCTGTACAACCGGAGCGGCCAGTGCGGTGTAGCTCTTAGTCAATAGAGCAACATGCTCACATGACCATTCTCTTGTTTTTCACTAACAAAAATAATACCGCGCGCGCGTAATTGTCAAACTCCTGTGCTTTGTTTTGAAATCGAGAAAAAATCTTCAAATTTGTAAGTATTTGCACACCATTCTTTAATAGTTTTAGCAATGACAAACATTCCAAGAATAAATATTTATATAACTTACTTACTTTATAAATTATAACTTACCTTGTAATGGAAATCCATCATAAATTACTAGTCTTCTGTGAGAGAGGGTTAACGTGGCCAGTCGACTGTGAACAAATATGAACTCCTTTGCAGATCATCATTCATTCAATAGAGGTAGTGTCAAGAGCAACTATAACATAGAAAAAGTTATTATTATTATTCACAATATGGTCTCTTCCTCGGTGAACCAAATTATTAAATAAAAATAATTAATAACTTATTGATGATAAACATTATTATTATCGTTTGAAACAATACGATAGGTACTCGTAAAAGTGTATTTTAAAAGTAACATTTCATTAGCATAAGTGTAGGCAGACATGGGTTGGTTCATGCCACATCGACCCCGCACCGACAGACTGATGTTGATGTGGGACTACACGCATCCCGTCTGAATTTACAAACAGAGTATTATAACTTATTTCTTGATTCCATTATTTTTTCATCATGGTGCAAAGGAACTGTCTGCACGAGTGTTGATCAATGGTTATCAATGGTTCAATCTCGTCTTTTTTTTCCTTCATATATGGCAATGGTGCAATTAGCACATTCTGCCAGTGTCAAGTTTTCTTCGTAATAAACAATTTCAAAGTCTAAAACGTATCATGTCCAATGCCGTTGGAGTAAATCAGGAGTCGGTCAGTAAAGTGATAGTAGGTATACTGAGGACAGAAGAGAACTCTTTGGAAGCACACGAAAAACGCAGTCCTGTTTTATTTGATTATCACAAACACCACACACGAAAATCACTGAAGTTTAATAAACTATCACAATTAAACCACAAAACGCCTAATACACAATTTTCACAATAATCAAAGTAAAACTTCACTTCTCAAGTTCCCGCCGAAAAGTCTGTTGTCTTGACCGCGACTCTAATACCGACAAAGCGTGACGTGGGCTACAGTAGCGTGGTCGAAAATGTCATGTATGTTGCGAAATACTACATTTGAAAACTGTACACGATAGAAATCAGTTGATAACTCGGAATATATAAAATTTTAAATATGAAGTTCTAGCACCTTTGGATTGACAAGAAAAAAATATCTTTCAATACCTACTCCTTTTTATAGAAGAAGGCGGCAGACGAGCATACAGTCAACGTAATGGTACCTAAATGGATACTATCGCCCATAGCCATCCGCGATACATGCCAACATCAGTCCAGAATGACAAACTATTGGCATGGCCCCGGATGCGCTACCCACCTTTGCAAATAAGGCATGGATTGGGAAAATGGGTAGAGATAGGATGACATGGGAATGGGCTCTGGCATAATCTCACTTACTACCGAAAGACGTACGCATATTGGGGAAATATGATAAAGTACATTTTAGCATTGAAATGTACTGACATGCAGTACATTTCAAGGTAGTCTTCTCTGAGAGAGGGGTAACGTGTCAGTCGAGCGCGCCCAGTGGCTGTGGCATTGCAGTGTGTACTCGCCCTCAAAAAAAAAATCAGCATTAAAGTGCTATCTCGACATTCCAAGTGAAAACACAAATACTCGTTTAAATTTTTAAACTGTTCCCTTGAAAAACATTCGATTTAATCCCCCCGAGCCATGCACGGAAACAATATCAAATATCTGTATAAATGTTAATAAATAAATAAATTTCGACAGATTAACCCAATGTGTAATGACCTTCCTTGACTTGCCCAAGGTCCCGGGTTCGAATCCCATTCGGAAAAACATTTAGGTACATAAAGACAGAAATGTGGGGTGGGGTATTGAGTGTGGTGTTATTATTAAATAATATTTTCCCAAAACAGCCCCTTAAAATACGTATGATTATCGTGTTGTATTTCAAATATACTAGGTATATTTGATTTTCTAAAAGGGTAAAAGGATCACCAAATGTATCTACATAACCCAAAATAGTAACGACCCATTGTAGGACCCGGGTCAGACCAAGTAACCATGACAGGGTTTCGTCCAGGGGTTTCAGTGTGGATTGATGGATACAGACACACCCTATTTTTTTAAATCATTGAGCATGTGGATTGCTCATTATATTTTACTAGTGATTTCTGAAAAAAATCTACTCAATAAAAAAATACGTATAAATTTTGTGGATCCGAGTTTGAACTCACGACCTGAAAAATACGAGTATGAGTTGAGAATAGATTTCCTTAGGCCGTCACTGTCCTCCTTAAAATATTCTTGACTAAAAGAATACTTTAAGACTTTTAAAAAAATTATACTCGTTTCCCTTTTGTCCTGCATCCGGCAGCGCATAGTCAGCGTAAGCCCTTGTATTAAGGTTGGTAATATACGCCGGATTTGGCTCCCGATTATTATCGGTTGGTTTCATCCAAAACGTCTGATTTGTGAAACACCCATGTCCGTAAATAACTGGACAATTCATTACAAATGTATGACGTATGTTCATATATACGAGGGGAGGTCTAAAAGTTTCCGGCCTGAAAGGAAAAGGACACTCGAGTTCATGAAACTATTTATATTTTTCAATAATCTCAGTCTATTTGAACACATTTTCGGATTGTTTAATTAGCATTTCTATCCCAGTATAAAAGTAGCCAGAAATTTTGTCTTCAAAATGAGCGAAAACCCAGCGGTCACTTCATAATCAGTGGAATATCTTCTACCCCTTTAGTCCGTCTTGAGTTCTGAGAACAAATAGTAATCACTGGGAGCCAAGTCAGAACTATAGGGTAGGTGGTGAATTTTCGTGAGGCCACACTTTGAAACAGCAGCTTTCGCAACTGCGGCAGCGTGGACGGGTGCATTCTCACGGAGAAGCCGCAAACCTTTGCTTAGTTTTCCACGACGTTTCTGCTTAATTATTTCTCGTAATTGTTCTATAAGGTTAACTAAATAGCTTCCAGTTACCGTAGTATTGCCTTCTTTTATCTTTATGGACAATATTCCTTGACAATCTCAGAATATCGAAGCCATAATATTTTTGTTGGACGGAGTCACCTTTGCCTTTCTAGGCGGTGCTTCACCAGAACGACGCCACTCTATCGACTCCCTTTTGGAAAGAGGATCATAGTAAAGAACCATAGTTTCATCCCCAGTAACAATTGACTCCAAAAAATTGTTTCTGTTTCTCTGAAAGGCCCCCAAAAGTTCCTTAGAGCACGCTACTCGTTCACTTCGCTGCACAATTGAAGAAGTTTTGGCACCCACCTCGCACTATCTTTATTCATATGAAGATGTTCATGAAGATCCTAAGAACTGTAGTGTTTGAAAACCCTGTCCTTGCTGCTCTCGTATATCTTTCGTCTTTAGCCGTCGGTCGCTCAGAACTTCTTCCAATAATTTGATGTTGTTTCGAGTGAGTGCCTCAACGGGTCGACCGAAGCGAGGTTCGTCATCGATGGACTCTCGTCCTATAACAAGCTTACACCAATCTTTGACGCTGGAAAATGATGGTGAAGAATCTGCGTACACATTATCCAACCTTTGTTTGATATCAGTCGAGCTAACACCTCCCTTTGTAAGGAATTTTATCATGAAACGATATTCCAGTTTAAACATTTATCAAAACTAACGAGGTTTGAGCTCTAAAAATTATACACGAAGTAGCAGGATAAATGCCAATTACAATGACGTATCATTTGTTTCTTTTAGCCATCTACAAATAACATGTCAGGCCAGAAACTTTTGGACCTCACTGGTACCTACACCTTTTACTTCTATGAATGGACTTATTATTTACTTTTATTTAAGAGGTATTACAGCCGTGTAAAAGTTAAATAAGCTACCAGCGATAATTTGTTATTTTACTAGTCCATATTACATAACACGCATAGACATACTCGTACGTGATCTCGTTGAGCGTCGTAGCTACTCATAGCGTTGTTTTTACAAACTTGCAGCAGCTACTGTAGGCTAATCGTAGCACTTTTCGGACAGATTAATTAATTATCATAATCCTAAATGACAGTCACAGGTTAAATTTACTTGTGACCTTAACTACTAATTTGTGTCGCTGGTGTAGGGCCTAAAATAAACATTTATTTTTTGTAACCGATAAATATAGGTTACTATTTGTCCTATACTTATTTCTTCATAATACACTTACGTTATGTTTCTACCACAAAACTTGTGTTAAAAGACCTGTTAAAAGAAAGACATTGTCTTTTAATACATTAATTGATGCGCGACGAGGCTAACTATTTCAAATTTAAATATGTACCTACTCTCGTGCGTAAATTTCCCGTGTGCCAATTTTATGAAGGTGTCGACAACCCACTCCAACTATTATCATTCTCAATATGTATGTTGAAAAATAGATTTATATCTGGTACGCATTTAACTTAAATCAAAATGAATAATCTACGAGTTATATAATTGGTATTTAATAACGTTAACGTACTAAAATAATTATTTATTCCAATTTTTGTTTTCTATACCTAATATTGTTTACTTGCACCTACCACACCGTCACTGAACTGCCCCAAAGTTGGTTGGGAGAAAATGCTATATAACATTAAGTCCGCCTTTCATTAAAACAATAAAATGTAAATAAATAATTAACAAGGATTTTATTTAAATATTAAAGTGATTTTTATAGATAGATATTTGGTTGCAACGATCAGTCATATTTGCCTTTCCAAAAATTATTTTAGGTACATAAGTTTTTAAACAAATAATTCAATTTTAAAGTAGGTATTATACGTTCCAATACTGCTATATTATTGACAAAGTTCGTCCAAGTCTCATGATTTCCATTGTATTTTTTTATTAATATTTATTGACTTCGTTTTCTTTTTTTCTGTAGCTTAACTATTTCTGACTTGGGAGGCCTAGATTATGCTGAACCTAATTCCTTTTTGACTAAATCATAGAGAACGCTTAAGCATTAATTTAAAGCACATGAAATTATACACTTTAAAAGGAATACCCATTGTTTATTTATTTTTGGAGTGTATTCAAATACCGTAAACTTTCTCCAGTTTATAAAAAAATCTCAGATGTTTCTTTCCATTAAAATACTGAAAATCTATGATGAACCTGTGAATTACAGAGAGTATGTTGATTTTTATAAGATTTTTTTAATAAGAATTTTAAGCTTTAAATACCTTCTCTTCTCGTTGTTAAGACACAATTTCTTACATTATAAAAGTATATATTTTTATGATTGCATCATTGCAGTTCCTACGTCTTTTGTTTTATTATATGGCGCAGAATTTATATTTCATCTCATTTTCCGTCCCTCAAGTGTAATTAATACTAATAAAGTAAACTGTGACTAGCTACATTTTCTTATTCGAAAATAAGTCACGAAAAAATAAACTGATAAATTTAAATTTGCTCACAGCGATTGTGTCAAGTGCTTGATTAAAATAATTTTGCGAAATTAATTATCAAAACTGCACATTCGTTCAAAATTTCCTGCACTCTAAACCAAACGTTATATCGAATTGATGTCAATATCCACGAGTTGAAACTAGGCCATAACTTTGTTCAGCAAAAGCATTAAAACAGTGTTTTTACTTTGGTTTTATTGCGCTACATTTTTAACGTACGTTTTTTATCTATGAAATGGCTTTTGCACCCTCTGTGAAATATGCGTGAATATTGCATATTGTGTTTTAACATATTTTTTGTTTATTTCATGGTAAATTTTGACATCAGTCTTTGTGATCGAATTTTATACTGAATTGTTAGAAATTTTAAACGAATAAAACGGTGTATTAGAGTACCAAGTTATGTACTTTAATATGTTGTAAAGTCAGACTAAAGTCAAAAAATAATTGAGGGAGAAAACTGCTTACAACGCGTTCGAAAAATTATTAAAAAGATCATAAAAGCGAAATTTGCGTCGTGGTTGTTGCATAAATGCATACAACGTGTTGCGCAATATGTGTTTTAGCTCTCGTTCATCAATCATAAAGCGTTCTGTCCATTATCAAGTGCTACAACTCTTTGTAAATGCTATTAGGTATGATCCGTTGTTATAAAGCAAACTTCTGTGTTCTTTGTGATTTATATTATGCGAAACAGTTATGTGTATTGTGATATAAGTGTATTGTAAGACTAAAGTCCAAAAAATACTGATTGAGTGAGAAAACTGTTTACAACGCATTATGAAAAATTGAAAATGACCACCAAAGCTAAATTTGCGTCATGATTGTTGCATAAATATACATTTATACTTGTATACACATGTTATGGTATATACAAGACATCAACGAAGCGAAGTTCGTGTTGTAACTATCATGATAACCAATCACAAAGCGTTTAGTCCATTAATAAGTATCACAACACGTTGTGATACTTATTAAATATAAACCGTTGTTTTATAAACAGTGTCCGAAATAGACCTTAATGCCGTTTTACGGGGTTTTAATGGGTATTTAAAAACCCCGGGTATTTCATAACTTTCAACAACAGAATTTACTATCTATTTATATCATATTATAATAATAAATTTGGAGTGTAATTATGCATTTCATTGAGAATGTAACGTATTACATAAATCCAAAACCCAGAATCGCGAAGACATATCCGTATTTAACATTTTCTTTTTTTATAGAAAAAGGCGGCAGACGAGTGAGTATACAGTCCACCTGATGGTAAGTGGATACTGTCGTCCATAGACATCAGTCCATCAGTCCAGAATAGGCATACCCCGGGATGGGCTGCATATTAAGGAATGGATTGGGAAAATTTATAGGAATGGGCTCTGCTGGCATATCTCACTCACTACCGAAACACGTACGTACATTGGGGAAATACGATAAAGTGGGAAATGCAGTACATTTCAAGGTAGTCTTCTGTGAGAGAGAGGTAACGAGGCCAGTCGAGTGCGCCCAACGGCTGTGGAAATGCAGCGTGCACTTTCCCCGTGCAGGTGCGATTATTATCGGTGCGATTATTTATTAGTGTGTTTATAAAGGGTCTATCCTAATTGTGTTATGCTCCTAATTAATATTGAGGGTCTAATAAAGACACGCTAAATTAATATTTGTATTAATGATCACTTTAGATGATATCGAGAACACCATACGGTTGTCATTTTTGCCTTTCGTATTTTCGATGTCATACCAGGCTACTAAGAAAGTTTTGCGACAAACGTTTTTATCTATGAAACATTGGCTAGTTGTGATGTTAATTAAAACTATGACTATTTAAAACACAAAAACATAACATTCCAAATTTAAATTTCCCTCTATATCTTTTTATGAGCTGAATCAAAATATCATGTCTCATTAAAAATGGATATTCAACGGGAACATTTCCGCGTTATGATTTTAAATGTTTTTTAAAACCTGAAGATACTTTTAATAGACTTCAAACGGCGTTTGCAGACAAGTGCGCTTCTAAGGCAACTGTGTATCGTTGGTACAATGAATTTAAGTGTGGTCGACTAAGTTTGACTGACGAAGAAAGAAGCGGTCGCTCTCTAAGGGCTATTATGGTAGAAAACGTGGTGGCAGTGAAAAATTTAATTTGTGAAAACAGGCGAATTACATACGAGAAGATTCACGACAGATTGCAGATTGAATCGGGGAGTGTGCATGAAATATTACATGGGCATCTTCGAGTCAGGAGGATAGTATCTCGCTGGGTGCCGCACAATCTTACCGAGGCTCAAAAACAAGTTCGTGTCGAATGGTGCCGTGATATGATAACAAAATTTGAGTCGGGTCGTTTCGACGCGTTTACGACATTGTCACAGATCAAGGTCAATCTTGAATCTTCCAGTATGATCCAGGAACTAAGTGTGAATCTGCTGTTTGGCTGTGTCAAAATGAGCTAACGTCTACCGAAATAGAAAGAGCAAAAAGCGCTGGAAAAATTTTAATCGCACTAACTGGCTACCTGATATCTGTACTTTTACAAAACTAAAACACCATTGACGCATAATGGTACGTAGCCACGTGCTTGCCAAATATTTTTACTGCAGTGAGTAACAACCGTCCAAACAGGTCTCCGCGGACTGCTGCTGCACCACGACAACTTGCCTGCTCACTCAGCGCTTAAAACAAGGGACTTTTTGGACGGTACCCCGGTTAAAGTTTTAGGACATCCTCCTTACAGCCCTGACTTAGCATCTTCTGACTTTTTTATTTCCCAAAATTAAATCCCAACTAAAAAGGAAGCAGTTTTCGTCGCCGGAAGACGCACTGGCTACTTTCGAAGAGGCTGTGAAAGAGGCACCTGAGAAAGAGTGGAAGCAATCTTTCAAAATTGGTTCAGATGCATGAAGCTTTGTATAGATGTAAGTGGAGAGTACTTTCAAAAAATGTAATAAATGAAATTGCAACCCCTAGGACATTATTTTTTATTTCGCAAAACTTCCCGAGTTCTCGACGTATTGCTAATATCGAATGGGATATTTGTAATTCTCTAACTCTACTGTTTCTTCTAATATTGTCTTGTTTCTTAAGATGGAATCCATATTGCATATATCTTTCTTCTGCAACGCAGTGATTTTATCGAATCTACTTACAACATCTTTAAGAGAAACTTCACAATATTATATAAAAACTGTAATCCCAACTAACATATCAATTGATTCTAAAAACCTTGGTCAAATAATGAACCATGGTCAGTTAATATGCAATATATTATTTAGAAAAACCCATTGAGTATTTATAGGCCTTCATGCTATTTGATAGGCTATTTATTACTGTATTAAATAGAAGGACAGACGGCAGTTTATTCCTAAGGTTATTCCTAACTGCTGCATTATTATAAAAACTATATTTAATTAACCTTTTTTGAGCAAAACCTATTACTTTATTTTTGCGGAATATAATGATAACATGGTTTAATATAATGTATATGAATGATAACATGGTTTAATATAATATATATGAATGATAACATGGTTTAATATAATGTATATGAATGATAACATGGTTTTATATAATGTATATTTCTTTTTTTAAATTATGTATCGGTGCAGTGATAAATAATTTTACATACATAAATGTATCCTTGAAATAACGGCAGGCGACGAAGCTCGCTCGTTGCATGCTATGTAAATTGCATTTAACACCTCGCGAGGCACAGCGTACGCTCCAGTGACGGTGTTTCCACCTTCTGATGTAGTTTGCCTGCGACTATATTTAAGCGTCTATTTTCTTGTCTCCCTCATAAGAAATTTATCAGTCAATGATTAGTTGTCGACGTTTATGTAGTTTAATCAAATAATTTCATATGACAACATCATTTTAATATTGAAGTGGAGTATAGGTACCTATAATAATGTCCACGTACGACTTTATTTAGTAACAAAGACTATTTGAAAAATCTTTGTCTTTTGTTAACGCTGTATTAACGCTGTATTGTTAACGTAAAAAATTGTTTGTCAAATATGAATTCTCAGTCGGCACGGCAAGGTGAAACGATTTAGGTATAGAGAATTTTGCTTTGCGTTATATTTGGTTGCTTTTGGTGTTTGTTATTTTCATTGTTTTTGTTTTCGTTATTTTCGTTACTGTTGTATTGATTCTGTTGTTATTTTGACAAAATGTCAAATCATCATATTGGTGCAAGACAATGCTATTTTTGTAGAGTGAGCACTGTTCGTGGTCCGCCGCGGAGATCTCAGCTTCTTAAATAATCTTACTTGCTGACCGAAGACTACATAGCCAATCACTTATACCTACATCCCAGACTACGCTCGCCACATGCTTGATGATCGGCAGGTTAGTAAGTACTTTGTTGTATTTTACATGTTAAATACAACGATGTTAAGAAACGGAAAAAGATAACAGATTTTCTATATTCCTAATGGATATAAGTAGTATTTACTCTTTTGTATTACCTAAGAGTAAATCTTCTATTAATGTAAATATTCGTATTAAGGCGTTACTACATTATGCAACTTACGTCGCGAAGATTAAGTTGAATTACTTTTAAAAGAAAGATTAGGCGAGTTGTATGTCAGGATCGAGCCAAGTGGTGGTTTTTTGTATCTGCCTATCCCAAAGGGAAACAGGCTTGAACGTGACATATATGTATTTTGTTTATTTATATACCTAATGTTTATTTTAAGAGCGATTCGGCTATATTTTCGCGACCTAAGTTGCATAATGTATAATAATAACATAATTACTTTCTCTTTTACTACTAAGTGTGTTTGTAATCAGGTAAATCATAAATTCTTTGTTTATATAGGTATCTACCCGAAGTACATACACTTTCTGAACTCTCATGTGATCATTATACATACACAATTTAAACAGTGCAGTGCCGTGTATAAAAGTGCATTTTGCATCTTTTCAGATAACTGTACTAGACAGAATTTGCGGAGCATGTCTGCTGCGTGCCAAACGCTTCGTTATCAGCCAAAGAAGAGCCCGAGCGCAAGGGGAGGCAGCCTTAGATAACGTATATGAGCCATCAGGTGAATCACCAGAAGGGATACCGAATTATCCACACAGGAATAAGCCCGAGGAATTCCCCAAGATATTTATCATGCACAAGAAATAGATTCGCAAGGTATTCCTCAAATGCAAGAAATAACAGAGCTGCCAAATATTCCATATTCCTTGTGCCTTGTGCGGCGGGGCAAGACCTAAATTTGATGTGGGCGAAAAAAAAATACTGTATTTCTCATTTTCACATATTATATTATAATCAGGAACACAAAAAATGTTGCGAGCTTGAAAACCTCGTACACAGCGGGAAGTTCTAGGGCTGGCCCACAGGGTTAACCGATTGTCACATTTTTCACGAATCAAAGCTGCATGAACTTTCGAGGCGCGAGGCCCCTCGGGCCGCGAGGCCGTAGGCGATGGCTCACGTCGCCCACGCCTTGCGCTGCTTCTGCACACGCACTTCACACAGTTCCACTAATTGTATTATAACAGACTGCAATCACAACATGATTAGCATAGTATTCACTTGGAGATCGGGCGGAATATTTTTTTTACAACAAAGTATCTATATTCCTAGTGGAACTCGAGTTTTCGAAGAGCATTTGAGACGTAACGCGTGGAAGCATTTAATGATATACTGTCGTCCTACACAAGAAACTTTTAATAGTGCACAAATGTCAGACATGTTGAAATTGTTACAAAATACACACTCAATATTTGAGCCTTGAAGGATTAGATTCAATTGCAGACGGAATGTTTCAATATTATATTGGGTACAAAAATCAAACTTTTTAAATATTTTGGATGGGTCTCCCTCTATCTCACAAACTTTTTCACAAAAAAGCTGAAAACGTCACTAGTGCCGCGGTCTTGTGCAAATTGGACTGGATACTCGAACGGATGACGCGTTCGGGCGTTTCCGGATTAGCCGATGGTCAATGTTTTCAATGGTACATGGCTTGGGCTCGACACGAAGAAACTCCGATCCAACCTCCCGCTGCCTTTTTAGACAGCATTATCTGCCCCGATTTAAGTGACAATGAGTGAATGTCTGTTCACATTTATTTATCCTATTATCTGTTACGATCTAATTGAGAATACTCATCCTCAATAAATAAAGCAAATACTTATTAATTATAAACCTAATTATATGTGTTTTTCGATTTATGGTCATGTGAAATCGATATTTCCACGGAATACAAACTATACGAGTACTGTAATAATAATTATCTGGGCGCATTTTTGAGTGTAGGTACATGTATATCTGATTTGTTCAGCATTCTACTGATTTATTTTTACCAACAGGTATAAAAGTAAACAAAACTAGTTATTTGATAAAAATTTAATTAGTAGAAGCACGTGATTTTGATTACACATTTTGACGTAGGTACATTCTGATTATACACTGAGGTACGACTAATATCTTGTACGAGGTAACGTGACACTCGGACATTATATCATATAGCATTTTTTGTTTGTCTATGCATTCTTATGTAGGTCCCATCGTTCGACGCAATTTGAAAAAATCAAAATGGCGGTTCGGGACTATGTCACAAAGTTTCGAACTCCTTTTGTATACATTTGTGCTTTTCTTTTCGAATTATTCTGCAGCCAACGGGATGCACACGGAATAAATTATTTGCCGTTATTACATTTTCTTGCTGACTAGTAATTTTAATTGAATGCAGTATTTTATTGATCGATCATTATGCCATAAAAAATATATCCCATTTCGAAATTAGGCGATACTTACCAGCTATGTTTAACAGAATCAGCGTTCATCAGAATATTATACAGCGAATTTTTTGAGATGGGTCAGTATTACAGCTCTGAAGAACTGTTCAATATAATTCCCACCTTGGGTTTCTACACCCGCAAATGGACATTTGCGGCGTTAACACTTACCATCACGTGGAACCGCTTGTTCGTCCGCCTACTTCACTATAAAAAAAAGCATGAAAATATCTGTAACTATTAGAAATAGAGAAATTTATTCTAAGGAACAATGGCATCCATCGATTTCAGAGTTATGAAGAACTGCATTCAAAATTTTAAAGAAACTCACACACAATCCGTTCATTTTGCTTGAAAAAATCTTAAAATTATTTGATTGCGTTAATTGATAGTGTAGGAATAAATCTTGCTAAGGAACCTTGCGACTACAAAGATATATCTAGATTTTATGATTTCCTAGAATTCCGGATGTTTAGTGCACGTTTTTTTGATGATCTATCTATCTGTCATTACATAACAATTATTCATTTGAAAAACTGCCCACCATCTCCGGGTGTATCAGTGTAATGCCGGAAATCCACTTTACACAACGTGCGACACGACGAGCTCTTTTTTTAGTTTAGATGTCAGGAAGTCGAGTGAGCCAGACTGTATCCCTGCAGTAGTACTAAACAGGTGTGCTCCTGAGTTGACTCCAACGCTGACACGACACTACGCTTTTGTATTATTCGGCTCATTTCCCATCTGCTTGGAAAGTGGGTAATGTCCATCCCATCCCAGACAGCACCGACCCGGCTAATTATAGAACAATCGCGATAACCCTCCTCTCAAAGGTGATGGGGAGTGTGGTCAACCCACATCTTCTCAAGTATCTGGAGAACTACCAGCTGATCAGTGACCGTCAATATTTTTTTCGCTGGTTCGGCTTGTGATCTTCTAGGATAATTTACGCACCGTTCGTTGGTAGGATGATATTAAGAGTAGCTTTAGCTGTTAGCGTGGATATTGTCAAAGCCCTTGACCGTCTCTAGCATAAAGCTCTGGTCTCCAAGCTATCATCTTACGGGCTACCGGAGGAATTCTGCATAAGGGTTGCTAGTGTATGAGTGTTACTCTATAATCAAACTTATTTCTTCTTTTTTTCTGATAGTTTCAGACTTTTCCATACTGAAACAGTTAAAGTTACTTAAATATTTATAAACACAAAATACAAAGTTTGTGTTTGATTAAAATTAAAACACAATTTTCAACCTTAAAACCACTGATGTCATTTGTTTTAAACCCACAATTTTCTTTTTTTTAAATGTCTAAAATACCGAAAATTAGTTTTAGTAACTGAGGGCGCGGTAATGCGATCTTTAATTTCAAATAATGTATTTATTTTAAAAAATGTTGAGCTTACTAGCAATAGGTATAAAATAGGTAAGTACAAACATAATTGCAGTACCGCCTGGCAAAACAGAAGTATTCCATTTCTAAAACTTTAAACAAACTGAAACGCACAACGATATTGCTCCCTTTTCAAATGAATAAAATTGTTGGCAGTAGACCTCTTCATATGAATATTTAAGATCTTAGATAACATTATGTACATCATGAAGCAACAAGCGGAATTGTATAAAATCGTAAAATCTAGATTTTCCTTTTTATTCTAGACACAAGGTTCTTTGGCGAGACATTCCTTACAGGAAATTTAAGATACCTTTACTTTAAGATAAAGGAACGGGTTTGATTCCTAACTATGTGTCTTTTGAACATCTTCGAATGCAATTT
Organism: Sesia bembeciformis; assembly: GCA_943735995.1. NCBI lineage: Eukaryota > Metazoa > Arthropoda > Insecta > Lepidoptera > Sesiidae > Sesia > Sesia bembeciformis. Next base: position 11,603,978 of record OX031028.1, read on the forward strand.
TTCATAACTCTAAAATAGATATTATAGATCCTTAGAAAAAATATCTATATTTCTAATCGTTTCAGCTTTCTCCATACTGACCGGTCTCAAGAAAGACCCTGTATACATACTTAAGTTACCAACAATACGTACAGTCAGCGTGACCGTAAACCATGAACAACCCATTTATAGTGTCCATTGCTTGTACTTTTAGGATTGATTTGACCTTTAAATTATATTGTGGCACTAAATAACCTTTTCGAAGCAATTAATTACATAAGAGGCGGTTCTATTCTATGATTTTAAGTAAATATCCAGGTTTTTATAAGCCAGATGTTTGCAAATCCGTTCTGTAGTTTTGTCTAAAGACAGAGATAGATATTTGTATATAGGCATTCGCAATGTTACCCCAGTACAGTTATAAACTATCCAACGCGTGTGGAAAGCCAGTAAGCTATGCAGATTTACGATGGCACACCTTTAGTAGTGTGAGGAAAACTATCGTAGCTGATGTAGCCCGGGTGACCTCTGCGCTTAACGGTGGTGAATAAAGAGCGCCGGGACTCGGGATCCGACCTACATTCGACTTTGCTGTAATACTTATATTTACTATCAACTTTACTGCGCTTTCTCAAACATTTAATTACGTCACGTCTGTGTGAAAACTATTTATTAGAACCTCCATTTAATTCCTTTGTTCCTAAAATTAAAAAAATCTGTCAAGTCATAATTTTCCTATTAAGTAAACTTACTTACTTAACAAAAGTTAAACTCATCGTTATTTTTTTAATTGGATCGTTTTTCGCAGAATAAAACAAACGCTTCCAACATCAATTCGTCTTTATTAAACTTTCATTCAATTATATAACTAATACTTTGTACTACAAGATAAAGAACTGTATTAACATTACATATGTACAAAATATGTATTGTACCAACTATCGCATACATAATGCGTAGTAAAATATATAAGATTTCAATAAAAAGTTAAAGTAAGTACGTAAATAAATGAGAATTTAGGCACTGCACGTGTTTCACCATCATATCACATTCACGGCCTTTATAAAATACACCACGATATATTCATTATTCTAGTAAGCGTTTCCGTTCTTATATCAATTTATTATCAAACAATTGAAACCTTCAATTTTCAGAAGATAACAGTGCGAAATGATAGATATTAGCCTATTCAAATAGCGGAAACGGTAGGTCGACTTGAGCGCTAATAGTGTTGTCACATAATCCACAAGTTCAGCGGCGGCACCCGATAATAATTAGGTGGGTACTTATCGGCCGTCAGGGGGAGGGGTCATCATATCGCACACACCCCACACCCCATATCGGCCTCTGCCCACCCCCTCGCAGGTCATTAGGATATCTACCGGTCTCACAGCACCTCCTATGAATACTTAGATCCCATTCAAAATTTTCATACATATATCGGTCACAAATGTATCACTCACTATACATTTTATTAACATCCCGTTTAAAAAAAATAATTAACCAAATAACCTTGTATAGAGAAGAATATTACAAGATGAGATATTCTTATAACTAGTGGGTAAACCAATAACGAAAACATAATTATTATCTACAACAACGATATTGCTTACTAAATATTTTAGTAATAATCATATATTATTTACAAATTCTTTTCTCGTGGAAGATTGTAACAACTTATCCGACCTATAATTTCATTTAGGGCATCGTTTGTGATATTTTTTCGTATTAGTTTCTCCTATAAAGCAGCGAAGTATTTTTTTCATTTTACATAAAAGCAACAAAGAGGCTTTCATTATATAAAATTCACAGCCCGATGCTGCTTCAGGAAAATGTTTCATGTTCGGTAACAGATGAACCTGTACAAATAAGCGACTTCATGCTTTAGAAGTAGGTGCTGGAATCAAATGGTTTTAGATACATTAGCGTCTCACCGACTACCTATTCCTTAGCTGTTGCAAATGAAGTAAAAATACCAAATCATACATTGTTTAATAGAAGGTTTAATCGATAATGTGAAAGTAACATTACATTTTAATTGTGCACTTGAATCACCGTATGTATTTAAAATATTAGGCAGTCGAAAGTTCGAACGTTTATATTTATTTTGTAATTCGAAAAATGAAGGTTACTTTATATTTATTATTTTAACTGAAAAAGTTTTGTGCTTCAACGTTGTATTTGTGATTGGCGTTGTGAAGTTTCCATATCAGGACTCTTCAAAATGAAACTTTTGTGGGCATATATAGATTTATATTTCATTCTGAACACAATTATATAATCATATATTTAAAAAAAATACAATATACAAACCAGTAAAAGTATCATCTACATGAGTTTTTGGAAAGTTTAGTAAACCACCTAAAACTAAAAAAATGGGAGTAAAAAATATATGGTTGTATTTACAATACAACGGGTTCGGGTCCGGGTATGGAAACTTCCCTTGTTAGTCTTCTATTGAACGTGTTGAAAGTTCGTTTGTATTCGTTCGAACGTTCGATTGTTCAACGGTATTATCTAAAACGACGAGTTTATCACTAACATTCATTTTGGCACACATCATCTGAACACCGCAAGCAATAGGTAAATACAATAAAGTATATACATAACATGTTTACACGTGTATAAAATACTGATAGGGTACACTGAAAGGAAGACCACAAGAAAATTAATATTTAATATTTATTATGGTACGACCACAACGATTGCCCTCACTCAAAGTTATATCATCTGTTATTTATTATGTTATATAGTCTTTTAAGAGACTGGTCAGTATGAAAAAATCTGAAACTATTAAAAATAGAGAAATTTGTTCTAAGGAACCATGGCGTCGATTTTAGAGTTATGAAAAAACGTGTTCGAATTTTTTTTTAAAACATCCACAATCGGGAATCCAATCCGTTCATTTTCCTTGAAATTAATTTAAGTTATTTTATTGCGTTAATTGATAAGGAATAAATCTTGCTAAGGAATCTTAGGTGTAGAATAAACAAAAATAATGCATTTCAAATAATGTAATTTTAACATATGATTAATTTGGTAAAGATATAAAATAGGTAAGTAACAACAAAATTGCAATTCCGCAAAACAGAGACCTTAGATAACATTAGGTAGACCATCAAGCAGCGGGCACTAAACTTCCGGAATTGTAGAAAATCGTAAAATCTAGTTTCCATTTATTACAATTCCTTACAATCTGCACTATCAATTAAAACAATAAATAATATATGATTTTTTTCAAGAAAAATAAACAGGATCGATATTAAAATTGTGTATGAAACTGTATTGTGTATGAAAATCGACGCCATGATTCCTTAGAACAAATTTCTTCTAATCGTTCCAGTTCCAAACTGACCCATCTAAAAAAAATACCCGGTATAATTTTAAGTACCCACTAAAACGTTATAAAGTTTATGTAAATATGAATACAGTGACGGGGCAGGTGATGCTACAATACTACAGCCGACTGCACCGCGTCCTTTGGCTGATTCCGATGCAAATAACTAATTGTCCCAACGAAATAATATTTTGTAAAAGTAATATTAATTAATTATTTCCGTATAATAGTTTATTTGACTTTCTTTGTGATAACACAGTGCATATGAATGGCATCAGAGTTGTTTTCCATACAAAAATAATATGTCCCCAGCACTGATATATCACGACTGTCAAGCGAAAACTCTTTTATTTCCTTTAACTGCTGAGTTCTTTTAAACCAATAAAATATAAGAAATATTAGCCTTGTATTAAGATATTATTGAGTTTTTTAAAGATTATATTTAAATTTCTATAATTTTCTAAACTTTCATCCCGGCTGACATATACTTTTGAAGATACATTCTGTTTCTATAGCAAATTATAAAACAATGAACACATGACGTTTAAATATTTGGTTTGGGTTCAACAAAGATAATTGTTAATTGCTGCCCGCGTAGAGACGATATGCACGAAGCACTTGATCATTATCCGCAAAACGCAGTGTTTTTATTATACGTATATTCTGTTACTGCCATTTAACGTTAAATATGTGGATAATCTAAAGTTTTTTTATAATAAATTGTTGAATTAAAGGTAAAATATATAGATGTAATATTTTATATTTTTAGAAATATTCTGCCCAAGCCATAGTATTTACAACCACGTGACTGCTCACGTTTTGTTGCTATATGGTAACAGAGTTGTAATAGAAGTAACAAAGTTGTAAAAAAATGTATTATAACAAATTTATATTTATAATCCTTAATTTTAACTGTAAAGAATTTCTCGACGGCGCACGATGAACGTAAAAAGAAGGAATTCCCAAAGAGAACAGCGTTTCATTATCATGAAAACACCCGTATCCATCTCCTGTCTGTCTAGACACTGCCAATATTTTTAGAAGCAAACTTGGAATAATTGGATAATTCCTTTAACAATTATGAAATCAATTTCGTAGTTTACAGTAATTATTTTGGTACTAGATAATAATAATTATTATTTGTTCAAGTCACTATGTTATAAGAAATCTGAATAAGAAACAGAGTTGTTTTGTGAGATCAACAAATTGAATTTGTTTAATATAAAACAATTTGATTACCAATGTTTCTAAAAGAGAAAGGGTTTTAATTAATATATTTATTAAAATTTATCGGAGCACCGATGGTAACATGGTAAATCATTAGTTGTGGTAAACATAGTTTTTAGTTTTATGTACCCGTGTCTATAAAATCCCGTATTAAAATATAATTAACGGGGAAAGTGCGGTAGGTACCATTCATAAATTGACATTTAATATGAAATAATGAATTTCATGATGACGGAAATATAAAGGTTTTTTTTTTAATTTTAAATTATGTACCTACTCATTATCTACACTCAAAAGTAGAAACACCTATCCCACTTTTACAGAAGACTGCCCTGAAACGTATCAACGTGTGTCTACAGTAGTGATGAGTGTTTTTCTATAAATTTTCGGAAAAACCTGAACATCATCCATCACTTATTAGGATTGAGTAAGAAGTTGCTAGTCCGTTTATCTTCCTGTTGGAGAGGGACGAGAAACGCTCATCCCATCGAATAGAATGAAGGAATTTGAGTAAGAAGTTGCTAGTCCGTTTATCTTCCTGTTGGAGAGGGACGAGAAACGCTCATCCCATCGAATAGAATGAAGGAATTGAAAGATGGAACAGATATTGTTGATAAAATTAAACGAACTCTCTGCAAGTCTTTGAACTTTGTTCTAGCTATATAAAAATATTAACAAGTGATATAACTTCACGTGTAGTGCAATTCATAATCGAAACATTCGTGAGATAATATAATAATTTGAGATCAATAAAATGTTAGTACAAATATGCAGATTTATGCTGTTCTTATCTACACATCGAATATAAATATATAACCTACAAATAGTATTGTCCTACTTAAACACACCGAAATATGCGGCGTGATTAAAAATGCATCACAAAAAATATATATCATATTTTGTTAATAGAGAATATAATTGATATTGAGAAGTTTTAAAAAGTATCTAATGTATGAGTACAGTGTACAGGGTCCCTAAAGGATGTCCATGATTAGAGTTTCAATAGTTGTAAAACACATATAAAACGTTCTTAATGTAATATGTCGTCGTTTCATATTACTTAGTGACATATATTGATTTTATTCTAAAGTTGAAGGGGAGTTTTATATACTCGTAATTGTCTAAACACCTCTCTTTTCTACTTACTCAAACAATGACTAGATTGCATACCAACTAAAACTAATCTATCAACTTGATATGTACATCTTGTAAAGTAAGCTTTTACTTAATAGAGTGATAATACTCCATATAAAATGTATGCAGTTAACGTTGTAGCCGGTCATGAAAACTTCATTGATAGAAAAAGTAACTTGAAAGGCAGATTGTCACAAATTAGTAACACTAAATCACACTGAAAAGTTAATCACAACTGAGATGAATAAAAATCTACACTTTTTAAAGTCTAACGACTAATGAGCAGAATGTTTCAACGTGAAAATGGAATTAATCTTAACTGTTAATATTAAACTTTAGACTGCGCGTGCTCGGGAGCGAAGATTTCGTCGAGAGCAATCTCTCTGACTCCTCGCAGTCACATAGGTCACTTGCGGAATATCTGTCCCTTTTTAAATGGGATTTATATTCTTTATCTAGCCTTTTAACTTCTGATTGTGAATTTAGGTCTTTGACACTTCCAGTGAGACTTCTGTTTGGGTCGATTCTATCACTGGTCGTGCTCGATGGAGTTTGGCTACCGTTCTCTGACTCCGCTATTTGCTCGAGCATACTTGGTCTTCGACCACGTGTATCGTAATATTCCACTGCTGGAGGAATCACTGGAGTGAGGTTGGCCATGGGATCGAGGCCAAGTAAAAGCATCACAGTTGCTGGGTGCTCCATTATGTACTGTGTCACCGAGTGTAAGAATGGTTCTGTTTGCGTGCTTCGGTTCATTTTCGGTCGTTCTGGAGTCATGGGTCTTTCTTGCTGTAAGGCAATACAGAAAATATTCGTAGATAGACAAAAAAATACATGAAAAGAAAAACGCTTTAAGAAACATCTAAAACAAATAAGACAAAATTCTGTAGATATATAATTTCATATTACATCATTGTAACATTTATTGAAATATATGATACAATAATTAGAAGTAATAGTATCTAGTGTAATCAAAATGGAAAGTAATAGAAGCGAGGTTAGGAATACAGAAAAATCAAATAACAAAATCAATAACAGAAACAAACAGCAGAGAGTTAACGATCCAAAAAGAAGGCTATAACAAGTAGAAATATTACATATATATAACAATGATGCATTGATATAAATAACCCTTAGTGATATAAATGATAGTAGTGTCTCATAGAATACAGTGAATAAAAAGAAGAAATATTAATTGAATCTTCGAGAGATAACGAAGACGAAGAGATAACATCTCTCAGAAAGTGAACGCAGCCGCCACTGAAGATGTCAACCGCAGTTGTTGACGAAACGTTTGGAAGAAAGAGAAGAGATTCCAGAAGACCTCGGCCAAGTAGCCCGGAAGATTCAATTAATATGGACACCGGCCGAGAAAGCCTACACTCCACTATAAAAAGAAGAAAATCTAAGTTCTACCTACACATAACATATACACTCTTGAGTAGGGTTGCCAACTTTGAAATACAGATTTGTGAGAAATCGATGAATTAAATGCTGAAAAAAGTGGTACCCAAAGAAATTGTGCCTTCCTATAAATAGATATTTATCAAACTTTCTTAAAGGATCGGCAATCGGCAATAGTGGAAGGTTTATTTGAGTGGACAAATATCAAACCGACATAAGTCAAGAGATATCGAACGTCCAGTGAAATCTAATACTCAACACAATATGGGTGCGTTCTGATAGTAACAGAGGGATGAGAAGGAGTTTACACATACATTTTTTTTTGTGGTAAGATGGCTGCAGAGGAACAAACCGCCAATCTGGTGGTAAGTGAATACTTTCGCATATGGACATCCGCGACACATGCCAATATCAATCCAGAATGGCAATAGTTGGCGTGCTCTCGGATGCTCTGCCTGCCTTTAGAGATTTAAAGGAATGGATTTGGAAGAAGGATTGGGAAAAATGGAATGGATAGGATGGGATGGAAATGGTCTCTGGCGTATCTTACACACTACCGCAACACATACGTACATTGGGGAAATAGGATAAAATAGGAAATGCTGTAAATGTCACGGTAGTCTTTTGTGAAATTCAAAGTGCGATATCTTATATAACGGGACAATTAGCGTCCCGGACGCACCACAGAACGCCTCATGTACAACCCTAGAAACGGAAGGTCCCGGCTCTCGCGGGACGGTTGGCAACTCTACTTTCGACTGAACTTCATAAATACTAATACATTCGACTTCATAAAACTTCATTTCGGTTCGTCCTTAAATGAATCTGCTTACTAGATTTACGCCTCTTTGTTTTTGAAGCCTTGAATGACGAAATGCATTAGGAATGAAGATAGTGCTAGATGAAGTGTTTACTGATAATTATTTTAAACGTTTTTAAAAGGCGCTTGGCGTATTGTTATCTTGGGATCTCGGCTGGGCCATATCACAACCCAGTTAGGAACAAATTTAGAAAAACTATTGTATGAGTTTGACAAAATTTTACCATGTTAAATTAGAATTAAAATATAACCCATATTAAAAACTTTCATATTTATGGAGATATGAATATCTCGAAAATTAGTAAGGGTATCACGTGATGCTCACAAATCGCCAAAAACCAATAGAAGATGTAATACACGAGATAACTATAATATTTCAGGCTCGATATATCTAATATTTTGTATTGTGTTTATAAATATAAAACGATATTTTTTTTTTATTAAATTCGTATGTTTTAACTTGGCTGTTTCAATGATTTTGGGCTGTCGAATAAAATATGTGAAAAAGACACTGGCTTTTGATATGGGACAGCCGACCTTTATATCAATACATTGATGTTTTAAAATGGTCGAGATATTTTAGTGTAGGTACTAATTCGAGATAATGGTGTAGGTAGAATTAGTACAGCAATATTTTTTTGTTATGTTATTGATGTTTGCTTGAAACATCAATAATATAATAACTACTTATTTAATAACGCTTTAATAACATTGAAAACCTAAAAAGAAATAGTAAATTCCGAGGATAAGAATTTCTTTTCATACGGGTTTCGGGTTAGACTTTCAATAAATATTGGGAAATTGATATTTTTTCAATATGATGGGTAATCCTAATATAAAAGGCATTCAACTACATATATTGACATAACATTAATATTAATGTCAAAACAGTTAGTCTAGAGAATATTTGCGAGGTTTGTTTAAATATAAAATGATTCGCTTGTACTGAAATAAATCCCGCTTGTGTAATCCAACATTCGATTGAACATAACATTAATGATCTCGTTAATATACTCGCAAAAAGCAGTATCTTGTATGAAACTTGTATATTTCCACAGGTCTTGTATGAAAAATCCAAAACTACAGCATTATGAAAATGTGCTCCAAGAAAATATTGGATTGAATTTAAAAGAAACAAAACAGGTTTTAATTTTTATAATTTGTAGGTTTTCGGGAAAGCCCGATTTAAAAAATTAGCATATGTCGATTCTGAATCGCATAGCAAATAAAGTTTTTGGAGCACATCGAAAGTTAAAAATCGCCCTATACAGGATGTAACAAACAATTTCCGAAGCTTGAAAACATGCATTCTGAGTTAATTGACGCATTGCATTGCATTCATTGCATTCTTTACGATTTTTTTTGCAAATTTTATACTTTTCTACTATACTTTTCATAAAACAATACAATATTTAAAAAACATTTTACAAAAAATACGTAACTATATAATATATCATTGAACTCAGAATCACGAGCGGAATCCATGGTTTTAGGGCTCGGGAAAGGCCTGTATATTGGCGTGATAATATTTACTGATTTACTTTATTAATCTTTATTTACTGATTGTCTAACTTCCTGTTAATTTGAAAAAGTTAAGACTAATTACCTGATCCCAACAGAAAACGTCTGGTGGGTGGCTGCAGCTCCGGGCGAGTTGGTTAGGCGGTGAATTCCACTGTAGATTGGGATTAGAATGAGCGGCATGCCACCCCGCCGGGCCCGTCATCTCTTGCAGAGCTTGGATAGCGGTGCGTACCTATTAATACCATATTCAATGGATTCCCTGTAACTTTGGTTCAGAGATACACAAGACTATTCCGATACTCAACAATGCCCGATCAATTTATTTAAAGCGGTCTACAGGATGGTAAGCGATTACCGCAGGCCACGATCACTTGCAACATCAGACCAACATCAATGCGACCGCACATCCTCCGTTTTGCCTCCACCATGTTTGTCGCGATGATGCGTCGCGCCTCCGTAATATCAGGGACCGGATGTTTGACTCTACCGCGTGAATTGATTGTGTCGTGAGGCGTGTCACCGCGAGGCGCTTCCTAATCGCCGCTTACGCTGGTCACTCACTGGGCTTTCACAAGCGGAATCCAGCCGGTGCGATTGGCTATTACCGCGAGTGCGGCGTAAAGAATCCCAAGGTTGCATCACGGCTCCCTTAAGGGGGCCGTGGTGCTGTCCATGTTGGCGGGCAGAGATAATATTACTCAACAAACAAACTAATATTAGGTACTTTAGTTTCCGAGCATTGACTCGAACAGTTTCCTCCGCCCCCCTTAAGGGGCCGCGAAATGGCTCTCAGCTATGCGACCGCGCAGGATCTTATTGACAGCTTTTTTGAAGAGCCCCAAATCTCAGTAAATGGAAGTTATTGGAAAAACCTCAGTAGGGTTGTCTTGAAGACCGCACAGCGTGCAGTAGCTCTCTGTCAAGGAAATACGGATGAAAACCGGCTTTTGGTGACGAGAGTTGCGATGATAACAATCCGAACCGGGAATGAATTCCCGGTCAAATAAATACTTTAAATGCGTCTTTAAACATTTTAATATTTAATCTTTGTCCGATCGAGTATCGAACCCTGATATCCAGCAGGCAGTATAAGACTTACCATCACGTGGGACCGCTTGCTCGTCCGCCCACTTCTCTATAAAAAAAGAAAACACCGACTGATCGGTAATCGCATTTCCAAATATCACATGGCTATTTATTACTTTTATTGCCTGCGGCAAATTATTCTTTTACATCTCATGAATACCTGCCCAATTCTCGGAAATTAATTTTAGCGTTATTACGTGACTAGATTTCTGAGCTCGACATTTATATTGTATTCGGGAAGTAAAGTGGAATGGTTATTGTAGAATTTGTAAATGTTTAAATGAGTTTAAAAATATACAACAGCAAAATTGGATACGTAATGTCGTAGTTGCTTTTGCGTAAACAAAAGCTTCGTATCACGATGATACCATGTTATCTTGATTAGAAATCCAATGGTTGATAACAATGAATAGGTCAACAGGGCTTTAACGGTGACATCAGTGTTTACTCACCTCCATGCTGAGTGCTGCCACGTCATGATGTAAACTTGATACTTGTGTATCGAGTCTGTCTACCGACGACCTTGTGTTGTGCATTTCTAGATTTAGTCCTTCCAAGGAATCAGCTCTAGTGATTTTTGGCGTCGCTACAGAACGCTGTCTCTCTATCCTTTCGCGTAATTCTCTATGCGTGAGACGTTGTCCGTCAGTTCTGAAATCATTCATAGTAAAATAAAAGAAGTAATCTTCAGAGAAACGTACGAGTTAACAAATTGTTTGTGTGTGTATAAACGAAATCGACGAATCGAAGCAATGTACTATGGGCAATTTCACATGGTTTCATTTTCATATCATAAATATTTTTAGCGAAGGTAGGAATTTTCGTAGGTATAGTTTAACATTAATTATCTTAAACATTTAGGATTTATGATCGATATACTTTTTACCATTAAAACCTCTGAAATATTCTTGTTAGGCATTGAGTAATTCTCACCTAGAATTCAATGGCCAAAATTTTTTTTCATCTTGTTATAATTTATTTTATAAATACTGTTATACATTTTTGGAATCTACATTTAATTGTTATTTTGTTGTACCAATAAAGCACTAAACATATATCGTTTTTTTTTAATAATTGACTTAATTTGGGATAAGTTATGGTTTTTTGATACGAAACCGGGCTAAATTACGAGCCGACGACGTTCTGTGTGAAAATACGGTGATATTAAATATAGTTCATAATTTCTAATTTGCAATATAGCCATCTTGTACGATATGACACCTAGAATATTTCCTTATAACATAATTCCATTTATAGATTACCCAAGAGGATTGTAAAATGGATAAAAAGTAACTTTTACAACAATACTCTATTTATCTATGTATAATTAATTGAGTTACAGATGAATTACGAGTAAGCCCACTGCTTAATTTCTACTGCAACCGCTATCATTAATCTCATCTAACCAACGGTCGAGTAATAGAGAATACTTTAAGGCATTAAGTCCGCCTCTGTACAATATAAGTAAGTAAATACAATTTATTGCACACCAAAGAATACAGTGAAAGTGTCACAACATTTAAACAAATATGGATACAAAAGGTACGCCTTAACGCTAAGCAACCTTTGGCCGGAGATGTATGCAAACACAAGAATAATAAGTAGATGATGAATATATTACAATTATCAGAAACAATTATGTAATCAGTATATTTATATTGATACATACAATAAATCAAGAAATAAATTCCAAATAATGATAATAAGACATTTTAATTACCATACAAAATAATACTTGATATGTATAGTAAATCAAGAAGATACAATAAACATTAAAAAAAAGTGCAAAAAGAATTAATTAATAAATGATACCTAAACTTGGCGTGTCGCGGACTATTTGCGCTTGACGGCGGTTTTTTCGGCGACGCATTTGTACCGTGATCTTCAGCTGCATTCTCGTCGTCTTCAGATATCGAGGGTAAAGTCAGTGAGGGGTGACCGTTCCCATCAGATTCTTGTTCAGCCTCGTATCCCTCCCGCAAATTATACGTCAGGTCATGTTGAATGTCATGAATAAATTCTTGCTGGTATTCAGGATAAAGACGCAAAACTTCAGCTAGTCCTCCCATGTGTATACATTTTAGATCACAGTATGTTAGAGCCTACAAATAGGATTCACGTTGTAAAGAAATAATGTAATTGTAATTCTGTAGATGTTCTGTTGTGAATCAATTAATAATACCTTTACGTCACTGCTCGATTTTACGACGACGTCCGGATTGTTACTTTGAGCCGTCCCGGTTCCATTGTACGCTTGCAAATGAGTATTCATATCGCAGCCGACCAAATCCCCTTTACCTATTCGATAAACGGGCTCGTTAAAATTGTTTGGATTTACTCGAGTGATTTCGAAACTGTAAACAACGCTAAGCTTACCGAGTATAGCGACAACCATGTCATTTTGCATCACTTCCATGGAGCCATTGCAAATGTAGTAGATGTATGTGAGAGCGTCGCCTTTGTGCACGAGATATTCACCCGGAGCGCAGAAGTTGTTCCGGATATGCAGAGATAACAACTTGAGGCAGCCCTGCGACGCCGACTCGAAAATAGGAAGTGATAATATTTCCCGGTGCAAATGAAGCGACACGTCCCCCCTTAGCTCCTCGGGGAATTCTTTTAGAGTCTGAAATTACACATCTAAGTCAAACAATTAAACGAATCACGACTCACGGAGTCCATTAAACTTGTTCACTTCAAAGTGACCAAACATTGAATTAACATTTAACTCAAACTTTTGAGACTGCTTTGCGGACACGAAAGATAATTTCAGACATTATATTCCAACGAAATAATCCTTTTTATCTGGATTTTTTCGGTAAAGTTGCGGTAAATTAAGTGGATTCTTTCATGTTTCTTTAGTTACCAACTTAGGATAGTCAAGCTCAATTTATTTAATTGAGCTTATTTCTGTGAATTGTATCTACTGTACATCTACTATAACGTATCATCATACCGTATTGTCGAAAATAACTAAAGCTGAACAAATGTTTTCATGCTATGACAACTTTCATTTATAACCTACTTATAATTTGTTGTAATTTACAATTTTTTTATTAATTTACTGAAACTGATTGGAATTGCAAAAATAGAAATTATTTTTAGTTTTACTTAGTACGATTAGAAATCAATTATTGTGAATAAAAATACCCTGCTCTAAAATGTAAAAAAATAAATAAAAAAAGAAGCTTAAAAATTATAAAAATACCATCCTAAAATTTCAAAAACATTTTTTCTTTAAAATGTTGATAAGTAAATATTTTCTGACTTTCTTTGGAGATATACGTTTCAAAGATTTCCAATACTAATTGCCTAAATAAATGAGTTTGCTAATGAATGACTCACGAGCGTTTGTTTCAGCAACTTTCCTAATTTCCGCGTTCATTTACAATTTTCCTAATTATTTATTTGACGCGATAATGACCATCACCTTTTGTGTTACCGACGATCGCACGCTCTTAGAATTCATGAAAATGCTTCAAAATATGACTTTCAGTTCACGTTAGTGGTTTATAAATCGGTAATGCTCTGTTTGTGAAATCCGAGAATTGTGTTTATTATTGTTCGGGCATTCTATTTTCATGCGTTTTCATGAAATATGCACTAATTGTTTTGAAGCATTTCTGAATGCATAGGTACGTATATAATGGAGTGTTTGAGTCAGAATTTTCTTTTCAATGTGAAACTTTGAAACCCGATTAATTTATAGTTTGCATTTTTAGTTTTCTATTAAATGAGTTCTATTATATAGTTGAACAGAAGATAACAGTAATTATCATTAAATGTAATATTGGTGCGTATATATACGTAAGTATAATTAGAGGAAGTTCCAATTTGATCACGAATATTGTTTGGATCAGAAATAGACAACAGTATTTTAAGTGTGTTATATCTACAACACTTGTTTCGACGCTTGGTTAATGGATATGTATCAATTTTTGGATTGTACCAAAGTTATTAATGTTTTTAATTTTCGTAAGAACTTACCTCGTGAATATCAATGCCGTGGTTGAGCGACCACATTGTTTGGAAATAGTCCTGCATGCGTTGTTTCAACTCTTTCGGTACTTGGTTGATGGATAGAAAGTCCTTGAGATCTCGCCATTTGCATTGATACATTGAACGTCGCGAGTACATTCTCTGTATGATGGCTGTCACATTACCGAACACTACGGCGTGCATTAGCGCTGGAACAATGGAGTCGTGGAAGCGTTTGGATCTTTTGTACTGCAGTTGTAATCGTTAAAAACGAAATAGTTCACATAAGGTAGCGAGTGCAGCTTGAATGCGAAGAAAAAAAATGAAAAATAATGAACATTGAAAAAAACATAAAAAAATATTTATTATAAATTGAGGATGAGGATCAGAATTATGGTCGTTTATTTTGCCGTCCCATGAAGAAAAGTCATAGTAACATTTCTAGCGATAGCATTAGTACCGTCATATTAATTAAAAAATAAAAATAAACAAACAGAATAAACAATGATTATTTTATTTTATTTTCCATGAAACAACAGCATAGACACAGTATAAAAATAACACTATGAAAATTTCTAAACACATACCTATTAATGTTTCAGCAAATTATAAAATTATCTGTAAATTTTGGTTCTAAGCTTATCAAGACAGGTTACTGATTATAATATGTAAAGATAATAGTGCCTTCCAAAATGTGCGTGTTTATGTTCATGTGGGTGTGTATGTATGTGAATTCAATGAGCAAGAATGATTAACATAATAAATGAGTTTTTACATAATACTGATACAGATTGTCCAATTTTATCATACACATACCTACGCTCTAATTTTCCTCCCAAAAGCCAAACCAAAGTTTCAAAATAAGTCAGAAATAAATCGTGAGTTATTGTGTGTTTTCATTATTTTTGTTAACGGCGCGTTCGAGCAGTAATTGGTAAATTTTAATGCGGGGAAAAAGAGGAACATTATTCTAGTGGAGTGTAGGCTTTCTCGGCCGGTGTCCATATTAATTGAATTTTCCGGGCTACTTGGCCGAGTCAGTTGCGCTCGAGAAGCCGAAGAGATAACATCTCTCCGAAAGTGAACGCAGCCGTCACTGAAGATGTCAACCGCAGTTGTTGACGAAATGTTTGGAAGAAAGAGAAGAGATTCCAGAAGACCTCGGCCAAGTAGCCTGGAACATTCAATTAATATGAACATATTCTTTTTGTTATATCCAAAACTCGCAAGTTTATATTTAGTTAATTTTAAGGTAATGAAAACATTTTACCAACATTTTTTGCATTTACCTTGAATGTTATCAAAATGCACTTGGGCCTTTTTTCTAAAGAACAAACAATACAGCCCAGGAATGTGTTTTTGAAAAGGCAAGAAGATACCAATTTTGGTGTTCTTAAAATGACAGCAAAGTAGATAGTACATCTACATCAATATGTTACCTATAATACTGGAAGTTATTGAAGTAGTGATATCGGTAGCGATTGATGAATATTACTCGTATTATGGAAAGGAATCATAAATATAAAGGAAAAGAAATAAATAATCAATGAAAGATATTGATGGATAGCATGGAAGTGTTTGCTGAATTGTGAAAATGATTGAATTTAGAAACAAGTGGAACAAAGTCATACTGGCCCAATCTCAAGTCAGAAAGATGGTTAATTATTAATTTATTTTGTAGAACAGCCAAAAAGACATAAGTACAATGAAACAAGAGTAAACACTGGTCTAAGTACAATGCTAATAACTAATTGTTTGTCAATGGTTATGTGTATTGGTATGGTTATAACACTATCTGTCAAGATTTTTCTCATATTACGCCCGCGCCCGAATCGCGACCCTTTCTGCTATTTGTACTCGTACATCGCAAGGATACTGTGGTTATCTCGAAAGTGAGTGCCATCTATCATTTTGGTTCAGTCTGTTATATCCTGCTCATAATTTTCCTGTTACCGCCACCCCTTATATGAACAATTGAATACGTGCATGGCAAGGAGCTAATTACATGCTCTTTCAATTATAATCATAATAGTATGTGGATATCTCCGTCAATGATCGTAACGCATTATCAATCACATCATTATTATTATTTTAAAAATAAGACAGTATAATCGTTTACGAACACAATCTAAGTAATAAAATACTCAAGTTATCAATCAGGCATGTAATTAAAGGCATTTGCTAATGTGTTTTCTCATATCGGTCATATTTATTTTTGTTTTTCCCCAGATTTTACATATTTAAAAAAAAACAATTATTTCTGGTAGCTTGTCTCTAATCGAATTTAAATAAAATTATTGAATAGATATATTGAAATAAGTAATTGGATAATTAGAAAAAAGTAAAAGTAGTACTAAAAGCCATGATAGAATTAATGATGATAAACAATTACATACCTCCAATAAGCATAGTCAGTATACTGAAGACCTTCTCCGGCAAAGTATTAGCAGACACATTGCCGAAACCAACACTGGTGAGGGAGGAACAAGTGAAATACAGAGCTGTGACGTAGCTCTCACTGTGCGATATGTTTATTATCGGCACTTTCAGTCTTTCCGCTAAGTTATTGATCCAACCTACAAAATAAAATTTTATATCAAATCTAGCATCCGTTCATTACCTGCAAATAGATTTATTGAGGCGAAAATAACAAGTTTGACACGGATTGAATATTCCAATATAAAAATATGTTATCCAATTCATTTAATTAGAACAGTTTCAGGACAGCTTGTTATTGTTAATACTATTTAAGTATTGTACTTGTGAAGATTAGGTTTCCATAATTAGAAATAATTGATCCACTTCTGCCAAAGAAATAATGATTCCCTGAAAGTATTTACCTAAATCCCAGCTTTCGTTTCTATGATGTTCGATCTCTGTCTCAGCTATAATGAACCAAATGCAGGCGAGCCAATGCGCTACTAAGGTAAAGGAGAGCATCAACAGAGTGAGGATGAGCGCCGAGTATTGCGAGTATCGGTCCATCTTCTGCAGAAGTCTCGCAAGACGAAGCAACCTCGTCAATTTTACTAAATGCACATTTCCATGCGTTGATTCCTGCATACATGAACAGAAAAAAGGTTTCTTTACTACGAGTATTTACTACTAGTATAGTTACTAATAGCATACCATACAGTCAGCATGTGTCTCAACATTGCTGAATATAGTATATACACGTATATATATATTGTATAGTATATATTGATTAAATGGCAATTTAACTAAGAGGTGAAGAACCCTTCTTGTAGACCCGCCATCACACATAATATCCCGCTCTTCTGATTCAGCCACTACGGGCGACTTTCGTAACGTTCAGGTTAAAATTTGTATTAATTACTAAGAAAATGTATGCCCAACTTTTAACAATAGCCAAATTGTCTAATTGCTGTATGATTGATTTCTGTGGATGTTACACTGTCGTAGAGCAGACGATACTATGTCAACTTTTCTTTAAATATTAGGTTACCTATTTCTAATGTTTACGAAATTCAGAAGTTTTGGTAATAATACATCCATTGTTTCTTTGTCAAATAACGTGCACAATATAATGCACATTTATTGTTAAATTATTATAGACGACACTTGCACGCTTGTTGCATGTTATATAATTCCCTTTGTTACCTCGAGTACTTAGATGATGGTAAGGTAAGTTCTCCCTTCTAACCTTATGATTAGGTATGATTGCTTATGATTCCCAAGCGGGATTATGATTGCTTTTGTATTGATTTCGAACAAAGTTACTGGATGTGAGTAGGATCCTATATCATTGAAACCTCAAAACTAGAGGGAATTAGAGAGTTGTTGCTAACTATTCAGGATACTTCAAAATGATATTAGAGATACAATTTAGTACACACTCGTTGATCTTCCATGTAGGGTTGCCAAATTAAGAAAAGTTTATGCGTAAAAAGGCCTAAATTACTTAATCGACTATCTATTATGTACTTTCTCCATTTTGTTGTAGTTGCGTCATTGTTCGTAATTACGACAGTTATCGCGTCGTAGTAAACTTACTTGAAAACTCTTTCCAAAAATATCTGAAGGAATCAATTCATTATTTCTGATTCCAATGATTGTTTTTGCTCAAAGCGCCCGAAGCACTTTGTGTTTATCATTTTAATAATGAACGCTGTTAAATTAATTACGAAAGTACAAGCTCCGTTACGAACATGTTCCGTTCCGCTCGCCCAAAATGAAATAAGAACACAAAATTGGAACTATTTTCTAGCAGCCCTAGTTTGAAGCGATTGTGTTCACGCTTCTCTACTAGCGTTGTAGATAATTACGTTAAGCCCCTCGAGCGTTTCACGTCTATAAATTTTAATAATAAAGCGGTTAAATTAATTAGTGCAGGACTCACCGCTCCGCTGTACACGTCGGAGGCGTAAAGCAGGTCGAATGGTAACGCGGCGAGGAGGTCCACTACGAACCATGTCCGGATGTAGTTGAGAGCTATCGCCTTAGAATCGGACACCACTTCGCCCTTCTTACTTACGAATGTCGTTCGGAAATTTAACACTATGTCTAAAAAAGAAAGCATTTGATAAAGTTTGAGTAGTCTACGATACGACTGCAAATACTGTAGATAGCCATTTTACCCTTGATCAAATGTAACTATAATTAATATGACATTTCAGTAAAACGTACATTATCAGGATTGCTTGACAAGTATTTTGTCTATATGAGCACAATTTGCAAATTGACATTTAATTTGGATAAAATTTACATCCATAGTATCCTTATAGATGAGTACCTACTACAAAAATAATTTAAAATTAAAAAAAAATCAAGAATTGGGTACTTAAAAAGATGGTATAATTAAGCGAGTGTAGTTCAATTACAACGATTAACGAATTTTTACGGAGTTAAAAACTTCTAAAAATCTATATGCTTTAAGCGTAAAAGGAATCATTTGGAAAATAAAGGTACACCAAACACAAAGTAGCAAAAGGAATATTAACTATGGAATATTTTGGAACTAGCTATATATAAAGATTTTGATCGCACGCAATTGATACATGTAAGAGGATAACTGGCATTATGTTGATAATTGCTATGCTACAATAGTTTTTATTGATGTGTACTAAATACCAGTTATTCCTAAACAAAAAAAGGAAAAGCAATACAAACTTAGTGGTGCGTGTACCTCAATCATTTATCTTCGTCACGTGTACCTAAAAATACTTACCAACGATGAAGAGTGCCTCGACCACGACGTCGCTGGTGACGCTGATGCGCGGGTGACCCTCGTCAACGAAGCTGGCGTTATACGGGACCACGACCGCCACATAGAACGTCGCTATAAGTATCAACCAGTCCCAAAATGTTTTGAACACGCCGTAATGTAAAATTATGAATCTTGACTTTTTTACCGCAGACGTTTTATATTCGGGCAACGGAGGGTCCGATGAGTGAAGGAGGTTCTGAAAGGGTAAATTCTACGTTATTATCTTCAACTCAGCTTGATTTGAGTCATTTTGTGGGTTGGTTTAAATCTTTTTATCTCTGAAATTAGTTAAGTGTAAATGTGCGTGCGTAGGTCTACTAATGACTTATTTAGCTTATACTGATTTTTTTTGGATGACATGACATTTTTTATTCTTAAGTCTGTGTTAAATGAACAAAACTAAGTAGAGTTAACAACACAACACTAAGGGTAATTTAACAACATAAAACTCCACTAATTGTCTATAATGTATCTATTCTTGACTCTTATTAGTGAGGTCGTGAGTTTGACCTCCGCCTCGTACCATTGAATTTCTACTTAAGTACTTGATTAAGTAATTAAGTAAGTAATTGATTTTTTAATTATCTCTAGCTCACAAGTGAAAGAAAACAGTGAGGAAACCGGTATGCTCGAGAATTAGAAAAAAATGTGTATCCACGAATCCACAGTGGGCCCGCGTGGTGAATCGAAAACCCTCTCATGATTACTAGTTTAGGCCCTGCAGTGGGATATTGTCGGCCGACATCAATAATTGGAACTATTTTCTCCACTATAAAGTACGTAACGGTTACCTTACTAACATTGTTGAGTTTAAGTTTAGTCTTCATTTTATCCGGTTTATAATGTCCTGAAAGCTGGTATAGTACCGCCCTGGAGCGCCGCCTGCCCATGTTAGCGGGCGAAGGCGCTTCGGGGTCCAGATTTCCATTCGGGTCTGGAAGTAGGCAACTAGATTCAGCACGGAACCGGGCGCCCAAGAGTGCCGCTGCGGGTACAAATGGGGATAACGCTAGAGTGACCACGCCAGCCGAAGGCCGCACCGCGGCTCCTGTACGCATAAACCACCCTGTTACTGTCCACGTACGCACAACCATTAAACTTACAGTAACGACAACGTACATGATTTTCTCAAGCACAGGATTGAAAGAGAATTCTCCACAGCGAATGTGCTCATTTAGCTTATGGGATAATCATAATGAATTCATATCAACATAATTCTCATTTTACCTACGTTGAAATGTAGAGAGTATAATTAATCCCATAGGTACCTTTTTATTTTCGTTAATTATTATTGTAGAATTTTAACATGAAATTATAGAAAATAAGAATTCTCTTTCCATAAAACTTGACACCTTGCAAGAAAACCTTGTAGTTATAAATGTCGCCAGCTAAGCAGGCAATAAGCGGCGTTAATAACATCATGAGTTTCTTTAGCATAATGATAAGCGGAATAAAAAATTTATAAAACCATATAATAAAATTAATTATAGGGGAAAATTAAAGTATAAAATATTATAACTGAACCGACATTGAAGATCTAACGAAAAGAGTAAAATTTAAATTCAAAACTGAACAATAATAGTGAAAGTGAACATCAATCAAAAAGTTAAATTGAAGCGGAAAGAGCGGATGACTATTTACTAAAGAGCGGATGTTCTTTAGTAAATAAAATTTTAAGCATTCAAGTAACTGCGTACGGCAAGTAGCTATTGAAACTAGTATTTTTTTTAAAAAAACATACAAAAATAAATAGTAGAAGAATGTTAAATCATTAACAAGCAAGTGGTTCCATGTTGATACAAAATATTGAAAATAATAAGGAACTAAAACACTTGTTCTATGCAAACTGGCGACATACAACAAAATATAGTTAGTAGAAGAGTTACATTGCTACCTAATACTGAATTATCAAAAATATAAGTTAGCATCACAGGGTGGTTTTAATTAATTCTTATAGAAATAAGAAATTTGTAAAGTGTAATATAAATACAGATAAAAGTAATAAAACTATAAGGAAAATGTAGGTACATGTCTTTATTTGAGTAATTATTTAAAGTAAGAGGAACAAACAGTGAGATAATTTCATTTCTTTTATCTTAATTACGCAAATATTGAATGATGTCTTTATTTTGTAGTGATTGCAATATTATAGCACAAATAGGTATAGGTAGGTGGGTATTTTACGTAATGCAAAGAGTAAAAATATATAGAATATACAATTTACTACCTACTTTCTAGTTCTACAATTAGTGCCTGTCTATCTACAGACTAAATCAATAGAACCTACGAGTATAAGTACAACAGACAAATACAAACAGTCGGAAGGAACTTTACCGTGCGGTGATGCTCGCAACTCGCTACGTCCAATGGAGCTATAAGGAACTCAATCTAATTCTATCAGTCAATTGTATGGATATAGGTTACCGGTGATATAGCACTAAAACAACGTGCTTCAGGGTAAGTTAATACAAATACACACTCGTTATTAAACAACTCCTTGTTAAAACGGACTCAAAGCAAGGCCACGAAAATGATAATGGTTAGGTATTCATAAAAATGTTGGGTGCTTGCATTTTCTTTATAATGTTTCAAGTATCATCTCCGAGACACTCACCACTGTCGAACTCCTCATTAGTGTTCATGGCGGCCATCTTGGTATTTGTAATGTCCTTGAACGAGGCGAGGAATAAAACCACTTCTCGTTTTTCATTCTTAATTGGCACGATGTCGAGCAAACACCAAAAAGGAGATCCTGAAAATTTTAATAAATGTAAATGTTAGAGGTAACTGAAATTCAAATTTCAAATCTCCTGCCTTCACATCTATGTACGTGAAAATGTAATCCATCACGTCGTTGTAGGTACTTGAGAGTTCTTTTAAAAGAATTTTCCGAAGGCGAATGCTTTTTGAAGTGTTTAAAGGCATCGTTCTTCGGGGCAGTAAACGCCTCGCGGCGTGACGACAACCAGCTGTGTGCTTGTAAAAGTTTAATTTTGTCGAATGGAATCGTAAACCCCGTATTGGTTTTGTTTACGATTGTGGCGTGGACGATGCTTTGTGAAGCTATTAATGCAGATATTCAGAGTATGACGCAGTTTTTATATAATAGACATTGACGTATTAAGCATGTGCCAGTATGTGTAAGGAGCATTAATAATTTCTGCACAGCTGATTTATATTGGTTCAGTTAAATTAAATTTGAGTGAAACACGTTGAACGTAGGCAGCGATTTTAATGACAACGATATCAAAGAGAAGGGTTTGTGATTTTATAAATAGATTCTGGACCTGACCCAAATCAAGTAGCAGCGCTCTTTTGAACTGAAATGTTAATTACAAATTTACGATATGTGAATATTTTTAGGCTATATTTTTATTCTTTCCTTTTCATGTAGATAATACCTACGAGTTCAAGTACCTAAAAGGGAGAGGGAAATGGCTTTATGTATATACAGTGTACTTTATTAAACGTAAAAACTTTTGCTGTTGAATTATATTAGTAATTTATCAGTAAACAAGTAGACAAATCTTACCACTTTTCTTGTAAAAAATAAGTTCAAGTTTAAGTTCATGCTTGGAGTCGAGCGCGGCGTCGATTTCCTGGCGATGCTCGTCGCGTGTGTCGGGCCCGTGCAGAAACTTGCACGCGCACCCTTTCTGCATGATGTGCGCGCGCGCCCACCCCGTCAGCTCGCAGAACCCGTCCGAGCAGTATACGATCGGATAACACGGCACTTGAGCGTTGCCCAGAACGAAGTTGCTATCTGAATGAAAAGTGAATCGTTGTATAATAACTTACTGTTAACATAGACTTAATGTTATAAAATCATTGACTGTTAATTGTAAAAACGCTCAATTATTTTTATTAAACGCATTAAGTAATCCCAATTTGTCTCTCATTATTTATACACAAGTAAAAATCTTAACCGTAATAAGCCCTTTCAGTATCCACTGCTGGATATGGGCCCTCCTCATGCACATTGTCCAGCATTGGGGATGTATGACTTTAAAACGCCACACTTACAATGCGGATTTGGCGAGTCTATTCTTTTAGAAATGGTGTGGCTTCTCGGCGGCCAGCGTTTGTGGTACTTGTACTTGTAAGAGTGCAAGTAACACATGCCTCCACTAGTAAACCACTGGAGAGTTTCTCGGGTCATAATCCACCATGCGGGCCCGGTGCGGATTGGTGGATCACTTACTCCTGTTTTTAAAACAAACTTGTTTTGTTTTTAAGCTGTTTTTATAACGGTTTACAAAGGCGTTAGTGGTAGCTTTGCAAAAAACAGAATCAGAATTAATGCGCCAATATAATAAAAGTCCTTTGAAACTAAGAGATCTTATCAAATTCTTTGAAAAGATAGCGTAAAAGTTAACGCAGAATTCAGGTCAGGGTTATTGAAGGAAGCTTTCAAATTTGTATGAAATCAACATTCTACCTACATTCTGTCACGTTTTTAAGGAGTTCTAATATTGATTTCGATTTATCTACGCAAATGGGGTTGTAATTGAGTAATATAAATCGTTTAAATATATTCAAATTTAAACAAGAAATGTATATAACGCCGCCATTATAGTTAACTTTGATAGTCATTAGTTTAAATTAAATAAATACCTTTTGTATTTTAATAGAGTTCCCTGTAATTTGTAATTTAAATATACGTTTACAGATTTTGCACGAAAACATTGGCTACGGGAATATTCGGAAAACATCGAATTCATAAATATATAATAGAGATACTAATACCCTCAAAATATTTTTCTCAGTAGATAATAAATTTTATACCTATATATTTGCTTTCGTCAACTGTTACCGACTTCATTTTAATTACCTTTTTATATTTAATTTTCAAAAATGTATTTTGTCAATGTAATGATTTTGTGATGGATGTCAAAATCCATTGATTTCAAAGGATGCGAGAGTACATTACGAAAAATTGGTCGTCAGTTGAGTTTTCCGTTTACTAAAACTAACTAACAGCAGGAAAGCTCGGATGGAAACGGATAATGTAACATTACAACGGATGACATTTTTAGATTTGATTAGGAGATTTCGATCTGAAGGCAGAGAAATTGTATATATATGGATGAAACTTATGTACATACATGTGTACATATGTACATATCACACGTAAAAGTTGGAGTGTTTCTATAAGAAAAGGTATAAAACAAGTCATTTCTATAGGACATCGTCTTATTATAGAACATGCAGGCAGTATAAATGGAATTATTTCCGGGGCTGGAGACTATCATAATGAGATGAAAATGAAACAATTATGAAAAATGGCTACGTAATCAATTGATTTCTAACTTACCTATAAATTCGGTATTGGTCATTGATAATGCTGCATATCATAACAAATATGTGGAAAAACCTTCGAATTAAAAAACTAGTTGGTAAAACATGACAGTTACGTCGATTCAACTTGGAAAAAGAAATTTACCAAGGTATTCTTCGTCATAAGGAAAGATTTGTGAAATATTCTATTGACAAAATTTTAGCTGAATATGGACACACTGTATTGAGATTTCAATCCATCAATTCATTATAAGTACCTACCTACGTCTTTAATACTTCTTTATTTGAGGATTGTGATATTGTGAGGAAGGAATATTCCATATTCAAAATAAAGTAAAAAAGTGCTTTGAAAGTACCATTATAGTTTTCTATTTATAAATACATAATATTCGAGTTGAGAGGATAAGGAGGCGATAGGTATGAAGCTCGGAGGTTAAAGTTTTGATTGCTCTCAGTTGCCTCTGAACGCCCGCCCACGGCTAAGTATACTTACTGGGAACGTTTTAATTTTAAACTTCGTTCATAGTATTTTCTGCATCTAATATTTAAACAAAGAGTCGTATTTTGAACAGTGTTTGGGGATTAAGTAGCAAGTATCTAGTTGTCTACTGTGATATATTCCTACTTTTCCATTGCAATGCAAAGCAATCCAGCCTTTCAGTATCCACTGCTGAACACGGGCCTCATCATGCATATTATCTTGTTCCAGCCATTCCATTATCGATTTTTTAAGAAGTGTAAACTTGGCCACACTTTTAATCATAAAATATCCTTTACGAAACGACCTTATGGTGTGAAGGGATGTTTTATGGAAAGATTGATGACGGCCTCAAAGATTTTTCTTAAATTATATATGGTAAGAACGACTAACAACCCATGTTACATGGCTGATGTCAAGTGAAAAAAGTATCTTAACATATTACCCCTTGAATCAGTTTTAGATACTCTCAACCCTGATTTGTAAGCAAAAAGTGAAGATTGATGAGGGCGGTGGTTTTCATCCCGGAGGCTGTGCAAATATTTGTCCTCTCGGTTTCCTATCTTTCTCGCCATTGCTAGTCGGCATCCAACCCTTATTTTGGTTACTAAACTCAGTCAACCGAAAAACGCAGTGTAATGAAAATTCAAGGCAGTTTTACTCAACATTTTTAAGCCATTTCCTTAAGATAGAAACAATCTATTGCTTTTGGGTTGTAAAAGGAATATGACGTTTTATATCAGATAAGTAGGTACTGATATTTAATTACATTACAATATCGGAAGGCACAGGCTTGCGATTTCTATTGTTGGAATTTTCATTATATTTTCCTTTAACTTTATTTTCCAATAAAGTAACGCATATTTTATTTACCCGGTTCTTGAAGAATATAACTACTTTTAACTGATACCGAATCATTTAAATTGTGGGTACAAAAAGTTGATCGATAATAGATAAAGTTGTTAATAGATACCTTCCATTTAAAAATCTTAATTTTTCCAGAAAGTCAATAAATTACAGTCAGAAGGGTGGTTTACGAGGTTCGGTTTAACGTCGTACGTCAAACTCAAAATAAACTTTTCAAATCAGCGTCAACCAAATTTAATTAACATTCCTATAAAATTTGCATGTCAACTTATTTTGAATTGTATTAACGCGATCTGAAGTGAAAATAAATGTAAATTCCAGTTACAACGGACGTTTGCTTTTTGGCAAATAAGTATATATTTCAGTAAGAATTATGTAAATTATATAATAGTAGACAAGAACAATTATTACTCGTTTTCTAAAATGTGTATTAACAACATCAGGTGTGGGTGTGTGGGTGTGTCTGACTAAATAAATATATGTATGTAATATAAGTATTGTCAAAGACTGAACTCATTCGTCACGGTGACAGTTAACTTCGTTACTCGTATAATATGTATGTTTGTCGTCGTGTTTAGGGGCTCCCTCGGGCAATAAGAAAAGGTCGCACGTTCTTAGTAACATATTACTTTCTCGCGTCTTTGTTAGAACATTCCTATCAAATATCATGTCTATTACTACTTGCAAGTTACTTGGCGAGCGATGTAGCTACTTATAGGATTTTTATGAATTGGTAAGCGAGCGGTGACTATCCATTCGGGTTATTTGCCATCCGTCTGTGTCCTATATATATTTTTTCCGAATCCAATTTTTTTTTCTGTTCAAAAATGATTCTTAAATCTTTAAGTATAGATACAAGTATAAACCCTCCTCCTTAGTGTTCAAAGGCACTTTTAAAACACACGTCACGTAGATATAACTAGTACCTTCGTTCCCAGTGGCAATTTCTAAGCGAGAGACTCATCACAGAGAAAAGTCTCGAGCACGCGAATCTTTTCACTCCATATGAGTTTCTAAAAATAGAACGTTACTTAGATCTTAGTTCGTTTGGACTTTGGACTGTGCCAATTTTCCAAGAGCACCTTTCCACATTAAACTTTACTCATTAAATAATAGGTATTGTATATTATAATTAATAAGAGTTCTTATCATTATTATATTTTAGCTGTTGCCTTTGTAAGCAGATATCTTATAACGTTATTACACTTTCTAAGTGTCGTAATGTATCGGACTCATGTTACACATTTAGTTATAACAGATTACGTGGTTAGCAGGGTCCAATATCAGTTCGTCTTTAACCCGTTTTGCTCCTATGAGCATCTGTAATAAGGTTAGACGATGTGCTAATAACTAGAAATAGTTTAGGTCATGAATGCAGATGCATGTTCGCGAAAATTGTATCTAAATTTACAAACACGGTTCAATGCGCCGCCCGGGTCAGGGAACCGAAATAACAATTCGGATCGTTAATTGAATCTGGCGCCAAATCGGCCGGATATAATGTGCAATCAAACTACTTCAATAAGATGATGCACATTTATGATCCCGCTTATTATATTATGCAATATTGTAATTGTTGGATATGTAGAATGGAGGGAGGTACTTTGCGCCAATTCAGTGTTGGTCTTAATTTTTTGATTGTGAGTCTTACCTACGTCACAGCTAGCGTACAACTTCACTAAATTTTAAAATTATTATGTGTAATATAATATAGTAGGATTATGTTATTGGCAATAAGTTTGATGTATATATTTCAGTAACTTATTTCTCTGTTTTGCTGTAGATTCATGTTTGCAAATAAATAAATAAATATTTTCCTTAAATACTTTGAATCCGCAGTAAAAAAATCGATGTTAGTTTAGTAAAAAAGGTGTGTTTAGTAGGGTGGAGCGATTTTCTTTTTTATTTATTTTTGCTTCAGCATACCTGTTAAAAGTTGCTATTATAGGTCATAACTAAACACAATAAAACTCAATTTGCTTACGCTATGTTTAGAGGTGCCCCCATCATCATAAATTTTTGAATAATTTAACCAAATCTCATGAAATCGCAAACATTCTATAAACGCTGAACCACATCCTAAGCGATGCTTTATTAGTATAAAATAAACAAAATTGAACTTGAAACGTACGTGTTCTGATCGGTAGGTAAACGGGGTGCGGGGGAGGGGTATTTTACATTTCGCTCTCTCACACCAACGGAATGACATTTAGTCAACTCGCGCGCGTACAAGAGTTCACTTTTTTGTCGTGCACCTAAGTACTTGACGCATCGAAATATACCCCTGGGAACGAGATATTTAAAGTAAGTAATATTTTTCATCTTTATTACTCGCAGTTTTGTTCATAACTTTTGTACTATTGTTTATATTCTTTGTCTTGATTACAGAAATATGTCTCAAGTTAAAACACGACAAATGACGAGCTGTCCTGTGTTTGGTTTGCCAGAAAAGTTACCTGTTTCTCAGTTACCAACTTATAACGACGTAATGAAAAATTATCTTTTTATCAAACATGAATTAAAGCCCGATAAAACAACAAAAGAGCCAACAGTTCATGAAATATCCGAAATATTGGCTCAAGAAGTTTTAGAAATATGGCAAAAATCGTCGCTGCCAACTGTAAGTGTAAAAAGAATTCTACAATTGATTCGCTCTTATCACGACAAATACAGACGCTTAATGAAACCATATAAAAGCCGTCAAACGAACATTAAATACCAAGAAAACATTAATAAATTTATATCAGAATCCCATAGCTTGTTTGATATTTGCAGCTGCAAATGCAAAGTTATCTCGAATTGTAACTGTGTTAAAGGTAGTCGTGTTCCCAAGGAGGAAGTAAATTTCTTACTAGATTAAAGAACGAGCAGAAAAATGATGATAGGCGGTGTGGATGTGGTTGCAACTGTAAAAAATAAGAAAAAACAAGAGAGAAATGAAAAAAGTTTATCGCGTAACAGAGAGGTAAACTATTTTGATAAACCTTGTTGTTCTCGTTCTTTGACTGATAACTTGCCAAGCGAAAGCAGCAGCTCATGCGATAGTTTACTTGTGCCATCTTCTAGTCTTCAGTATGAAAACCCGGAACAGTTGAAACACAAAGCTTCGCCACCTCAAAAAAAAAAGAGACTGAATTTACCATCTTTAGCCCTTGCCTGTGATCGTACTGGAGTTTCGGATAGAGCCGCTGCCATTATAGCTTCTTCTGTCTTAAAGGATGTTGGCATTATTTCATCTAACGATCCAAGTCTTGTTATTGATCGTTCAAAGTTGCGCCGTGAACGAACTAAAGTCAGATCAACTTTACAAGAATCTGACTGCAAGAAAATTATTCGTGGTATGTATTTTGATGGGAGAAAAGATAAAACTTTGGTTCGTATTGAGAAAGAAGGGAAATTTTACAGAAAACGGGTCATAGAAGATCATTATGTGATATTATCGGAACCAGGAAGCAACTATTTTGGGCACGTCACGTGTGAGTCGGGAACTGCTAAAGGTATAAAAGATACTATGATAAATCACTTGAAATCTAAGTCCGTAAAACTGAGTGAAATAGCTGTAATTGGCTGCGATGGAACAGTGGTGAATACAGGTTTCAAAGGTGGTGTTATTCGTCTGATGGAAGAAGAACTAAACAGACCATTGCAGTGGTTTATTTGCCAATTACATTCTAACGAATTACCACTGCGACATTTGTTGTTACATTTAGATGGCAAAACTACAGGGCCCAAATGCTTTTCCGGTGCCATCGGATCTCAACTACAAAATTGTCATACAATGCCGATAGTCAAATTCACCGTTATACCCACAATATTACCTGCAATTACAAAGAGAGACCTGAGTACCGACCAAAAATATCTTTATGATGTAATGACTGCTATCAGTACTGGTATATTTCCTTCTGATTTAGCTAATATGGAAATTGGACAACTTAACCATTCCAGATGGCTAACAACAGCTAATCGAATTTTAAGGTTGTATGCCACTAAAACTGACCCAGAAGAAAAGTTAGTAGTATTAGCCACGTACGTGATGAGGGTTTATGGACCGATGTGGTTTACAATAAAATCTAATTCTTCGTGCATTAACGGAGCCAAGCACCTATGGCAAACTATTAGTCTTAGTCGCTATTTGAACGCCAATATGAAGACAATTATTGACAAAGTAATCCAGCGAAATGGATATTTCGGTCACCCAGAAAATCTTCTTCTTGCCATGCTTGGCGATGACAGAGAGGTTATAAGGGATCTTGCATACCGAAGAATTATAAAAATTAGATCAGAGAATGTTCGAGGGCTTCGAAAGTTTAAGGTGCCTGCATTTAATTTCGATGCAAAAGATTATACGGACATTATTATGTGGCGAGATTTTGAGATAACGGAACCACCTCTTACTTTAAATATGTCCGATGAAATCTTGAAAGACATAGTCAAAAATGGTCTCGGCATGTGTCAGAATATTATTGATTTTCCATGCCACATCCAAGCCGTAGAACGCTGCATCAAGTTGGTGACAGAAGCATCAAATGCAGTTTGTGGGGAAAATAAACGAGATGGTTTCAATAGGGCAAGATTACTTTCGCGTAAACGAATGCCTAGTTTCAATACAAAAAAACAATTTGATATTTAAATATGTTTTTTTAATGTTTCTAATTAATTTTTACAATAAATGAAAAAAAGAGAAAAAAAAGTTTTTTTTTTCAATATTCAGCTGTTCTGGGGCACCTCTAAACGTTATGACTGGTGGGTGAAATTTTGTGCTTTTGTTTTATATATTACAAGACAACTTTTTATCGCTATGCCGTTGAAATAAAAAGAATTTTTCAAAACTCCATACATTATCACTCCACCCTAGTGTTTAGTTTAGGCTCTCTGGTGATAATATAGAAATAGGAGTCCAGCAAGCACTCCAACGTCTTGATTATAATATTCTAAGTAATTTTAACATTTGACCGACCGAGCAGTTGGTGGTGACCCTGCTTGCTGTGCAAATGGTCCCGGGTACGATCCCCGGTCGGACATACATTTGTTTCATAAATAAAAAAAAAGAAATGTATTTTCGGGTCTGGGCGTGATACATTTGTTTAATAAATAAAAAAAAAGAAATGTATGTTCGTGTATGGGTGTGTGTTTGTCATTGTATGTGTCTCTGGACCCACAACACAGGGAATCCTAGTGTGGGCCACAGTGTGGCGTTATTTATTAATTAAAAAAATATTTACTTGAGTTATTAAAAAAAATAGGTTATTTTATTGATCATCATTATTATTTATAGTTTTTGCTGTGCGTTTAAATACAAGTCAATACTAAATAGTGACCAATATAATGTATAAAAATCTATTCATTCTAACTTCTTTCGCATTTAGGTAAAACGTCAACGTTAATCCGTTTGCTTTCAGAAAATTGTCATAAAACTTTACAGAAAGAAAAGATATTGCTTGTTAAACGGCGGCAGAGACCCCCCCCCCCCCCCCGGCTGCGGATTCAATGATACCCTCTTTAGGAGTTTCACATTCCCTCGAGTGAGTGGTACTTACATCTCAGCATACAATATTTTCAATGTTAAATCGTTTATTAACAGCTTCGACTCTATAAATAAATATAATAATAATCTTCGAAGGAAGTTCGCTCTGAAATTCGTGAACGTTAATTAAGCAAGTTACTGAAGGATGTCTGCGAGGCATAAGACTCCGTAATAATTTATTATTTAAATGGATAAAGGCTATTACCAAATTTTATGGATTCTTGTTACTATTCATACTGTTGTATGATGTCGGAGATGTTATACAGCCAATGTAGTTAATACTAACATTTACTACGCACATACATATTAAGTATATATAAGGTACCTGTCTCACTGCCGACTTGAAGAGTAGAGAGAGAATTGTCACAGCGAAGAGCAAGTGAGTCATCTAATCATCACCGAGAGTAATTGCTTAGACGAGCACGAGTTCGATAGATCAATTGTCCAGAGTA
Source organism: Sesia bembeciformis (assembly GCA_943735995.1). Classification (NCBI taxonomy): domain Eukaryota; kingdom Metazoa; phylum Arthropoda; class Insecta; order Lepidoptera; family Sesiidae; genus Sesia; species Sesia bembeciformis. The sequence continues at coordinate 11,636,316 of OX031028.1, forward strand.
AGGAGAGTAGCTATAACCTCCTACTAGTCAACTAATAATATGTTCTCCGTTCATTTACATAGTTATTAATAATAATACATATAATAGTTATTAAGAGTAGAACAAGTGTACCTTACGTGCATACTTTCTTGATTAAGAATTTTTTTATTTTGTGCTTAGCATTTAACCAAGCAAAAGTCACATCGGAATTGGATATCGGGAGCGTGAGTGTGGTACATCGCACGTACTCCCACAAATACCGCTACTCTTTGACTGTAACCATTAATCCCTCTTCCCAGCACGTGCTCTAATAAAACGCTGCTGCGTGCATAAAATTTGCATATTTTAATACACTTGAACATGATGTCACGGAAATTACATCGGTAGCCTTGCGTGTAAGGAATTCGCAATTTCGATGAACGAGTATATACATACATAGTATATACATCCTTGAACTATTTTTTGTTAGTAAAAAATCTTTAGGGACTTAGGTTTACCTAGTAAGCCTCTAAGGTTTTTAAGGTCAGATATAATATATTGATGCAATTTTGTTACTAGTTTTGAATCGACATTAATTCTCGAGCGTTCATTTCTGATGATGCAGTTATGGATCATTTAGCATTGAAGTGGATAACTCACCTACAGGCCCCACCTGAGGACTACTAGGTAGAACTCTGACTCTCAAGTCAGAGTTACACTTACCATTCCAAAAGACAAATATGAAAGCTGTTGTTGTGATGTGTCAATAAAGACTACTATTTTTATTTTAAAGAAGCAAGTTGTTTCATTCATGATAAATGATAAAGATCAACTAGGTAGGTAGGTATATTTGTATATTTTACGAAAACCTATTCTACAAGTAGAATATTAAAGGTGATGCTTACGTGTGCCATCGAAGCGTGTGGCGATGGTATCGAGGAAGGTGTTCTGGGGCGCGAGCAGCCCCTTGCGCACCGGCATCCCCTCGCGCCGCGCAACCCGCGCACACCACCCTCAACCTGAACACAACAAAAAAATAATTGAATATGTAGGTATTGTAAATAGGTACTGCATATAAAACATCAAAGGTCATTTTCGATGAGATGCAAGCATTGATTGACTAATCAATGAATACAAAGATAATAGAAAACGTGTATCATGGCAAGCAATTGGCCCAAAACGGCAATTGTGCAATTGGCAATAAGTTCACTGCCTACAAAAGTTTAGATTTTTACCTATCATCACAGGAGCACTACGTCATTATTGGTAGGTACAGAATTTAAATTAATATTCTCATAATCTGAGGCAGTTGCTCCATAAAGGGGAGTATGATAGGTACTGTATCCCACAACAGAATGGCTGAATACATCCATCCGACTGGCCCTATATCATAGTATTTAGATTGCCGTGAATGTTCGGAATTTCTGTTTCCGGAGTGAGTGAGATTTGCCGTAGTCAAATTCCCATTCCATCTCCATTGAGTAGTAACAAGCCTCCATTATTACAAGCCTACTCGTTATAGAATTAAGGAAGTCTCTTTCCCCATTAAATTCTTTACTTCCCATCCCATCCCACATCCCATCCAATACCATTGGAACGTTAAGAAAAATTGTTATTATTGAAGTGTTAAAGGCAAAGAAAGAAAACATGTGAGTGAAAGGGCTACACATGTGTGGGTCGTGAAGAAAATAGTACAGATTATAACATAACCAACATTGTAATATTTGTAATTTTTGTGGTAGACAGAGAAGGAACATAAAATTTTATGATCCATTAAATTTTGCCCGCGCTGCGTTTTGCCCGTGCTGCGTGTTCATAGAAACTGTGTTGTTGAATACTTTGTGGTAAGAATTTTATTTCTTCACAATTTTAAGAGTCATAAGTTTTAGTATTTCTAAAGGAAAATTGTTATACCAATGTACTTACATAAATTTCACATTCCGACTTGAAGAATGTTTATTTTATTACTTTTATTCTTTCGGTGGAGAGTTAATGTCGAAGAAATCTTTTTGAAAATAATCCTCAACGATTGACTAAAGATACACAGTCCAATGGCAAATGTATTGTTTGCTAAGCGAGGGTCCACAACAATAGATTCGAAGGTCCATGAATGAATGAATATGAGGTACTGTGATTTCCATAGTGAGCGGAGAAAACATCTGTTCGTTATTTGTGGTACAACGAATTTTCTTTTGACATTATAATATGTATTGCTGTTATTGTATACCTATTACAAAAATAGCCCATTAGAAATTTAAGATTACAAATATAAAGAATTGACATTACCATTGGCTAACATGCTGCTTTTGATGACATTATAAATTTTGAAGAAGTCAATAATAATAATAATTGAAATTTGTCAACTAAGTAGCTTAAGTGTTAAACTATTAATTTCATTACCTACTTCTATAAATCTTAAGCGTAATTAAAGCTCAAGTTAAGGTAACCATAAATCCAGCAGCGATAGAATATGCTGCAGCCTTTCTACTTTCTCATAAAGTTTTATGTTTCATAAATGCAGGGGCAGTAAATATGAATTAATGGTTTTTCGAGGTTATGCCCCGATGGTCATATCCCTTTTGTCTGACTATAAACAACATGTGCTGATCCTCCTCGTGGGCGCGAACCCATAATTTTCCGCGTTAGATGTATTATTATGACATTATGTTCGCTGTGATTGTTAAGGCAACTGTCGACGAATTTTACGATCGACTTTAACCTATCTCTATACTGCAAATGTTCTACAATAATAAAAGAAACGATAATCACTGAAATACCTTTGCGCTATGACCGTGGATGTACCTACGTTTATATACAAATAGTTTACTCGGCAAACAAATTAGGGTCTTTCATGTACGTGCATTAGGAAAAACAATTTTTATGTCATCGCTCTTCGTCCCTACTTATGTTCCTAAATTCAGCTTAAATGTAACCTTCCGCAGGAGAGAGGTATCTTTTACTTAATATTCAGACATTATATGACTGATCCTGCGTTAGGCCAGGTATTATCTAACGTTTTAAGAATTATTACAAATTGTAATACTTATTACAAGTTTATTTTATCGTATTTTATCGTAATGTAATATATAAAAATGTCACTAAAGGCACATCGTAAGATATACAGTACATCTTACAATATTTTTTTGTTTTCAATTTCTAAACACCGCACCGTAGCTAGTGGATTACTGGTTACCCTTGTTGTCGTCTTGCGATTCATTTATGTGAACGAGCTCGTAGGTACGTGATTTACTGTAGATACAATCACGATGGTGTGACACGGTAGTAAATATGTACGTGAACGGCTTTACATTCCAAACTGTGATGTTAGGTACACATTCATCTTGTCAATCGTGCCACAAGACGAACCTCAGTATAACTTAACCTAAGTCTGTTTGTGTTTATTGTGACTCCTGTGGGATTTGGTATTCAGAAACATCAAATTGCAAATGATTTTCCGTCAATTTGGAAATTTATTAGCGAAGCTCCATCGTTCGTCCCAAACGGCTCATGCGGTCTAATTAATTTGTCATTAACGGAACCCTTACAAAAGTATGTGTATGATGTATATAGCTATTTTTTTAATAATACACGTATTGACGCGGACGCGGTATACGAGTATGAGTTGGAAAATAAACAAAAATATACTGTACAGGTCTGCACGGGTAAACTTCTTAACAACATTTCAACATTAATAGAAATATTTCAACAGCAATACAGTCTACGTACACAAACAATGACTTTAGTTCTTTGGCGAATGTCTTCGTTTCGGATCCTGTCCCGCAATGAAACCCCGAGCATAGCTCGGAGTCGAATGGAGGCCACGTACCGGAGAGCGCAGTGTGGGACGTCCTCCGGTCAGGTGGACCGACGATTTAAATAAGTTTACCGGTGGTGGTTGGCTGAAAAGAGCCGAGGATCGTGTGTGGTGGCGAGGCTTGGGAGAGACCTATATCCAGCAGTGGAGAGACATAGGCTGATGGCATGGTATTTTGTGGTATACAAACAATACGTTATTGGATAGGGCTCATCATAATAGACAATCATACTGGCTCAACATTTGTCTAAAAAATATTTTTCTAAAACGTACGAAAAATACCTAAATCTACCTTTACGGGTGGCGTGTGCTATCAGCCCCTGTTTATTTTATTTTATATCTGTTGCTTGTATTAAATTAACACGAGCGTCTTTTGAATAAGAAAACGTGTAAGAAATGCTTGGAGCGAAATGTATTTTGTCGTAGGGGCTAGAGCAAAGACAACGTCAGTTTTTGCTGATATTAAAAAATGTCTCATCTCTGCGCGTACTACACGAAATTTAGTCATCTCTACACGAACCTTAAAGAAGACTCTTTACTTTATGTGCTCCTATATATAGGTAGATAGATATAACTCAAGAAGCACCAAATGAATTTTGAGATGATCTTCACCACATACCATCAGCCTGTGTCTCTCCACTGCTGGCTAAATATTGGTAGATTTTATTTAACAGAGATGCTTTACGTTTTATATTTACTTAAAGTCGATGAATGGAGTGCTTACTGTTACACACTGAGTTTAATCAGATTAATTTAAACAGTTGTACATCAAATAATATTTGCGATTGAGTTACATAGTTATTAGATTATGCTTTTGTATATTAAATGGCATTTTTTCACGTCGATATCACTTCAATTTCCAAAGATATTCTAGTTTGAACACCTGTAATACGCCGAATTAAAAATAAAAATGGTTTCCATTCAGAGGGGGTTGAACTATGGTCCCACTTATGGCGTATATTTGGCCTTAAAATTTTACAAACCATAATCAAACACATATAAGTAGAATGCTTATAATATTAACGACATCCGAACAGATAATGTACGTACGCGTGACAATGCCTGTTACATGCATATATCCGGATTCCGGACAGTTGAGTGAGTTGAACCGCTTGCATCGAAAATTCACCTCGCCCGACCGAGCGTGTGCCTTCCTTGTATGAGAACACAATCATGTTCACTTCGATGCTTTAACATTTTGAGTGGCTGATAAATTACCGAACACGTAAAATAAAAAAAGTGTCAGTATGTCATGATATGTCATATATTCATGTCAGTATTTTTAGGGATTTAGAATCACTAGGGATATTCTGGTTTTACTTTCTGATCAATTCAATGAAAAATATCCGATTGGAAGCATTTCTGTGATTCTGCTTTTCAGTAAGATTCAATTTATGTAATTTTTACATTTAGTAGCTGTTGAAACAAGTTTTTTTTATACATAGAAAAAAGGCGGCACACGAGCATACAGTCCATCTGATGGTAAGTGGACACTGTCGTCCATAGACAACCGCGATACATGCCAACATCAGTCCAGACTGATAATCGTTGGCACGCCTCCGGATGCGCTGCCTATCTTTGCAGATTAAGGAATGGTTTGAGAAAATGGGGAGGGACAGGATGGGATGGGAATGGACTCTGGCATATCTCACTCCCTACCGAAACACGTACGTATATTGGGGAAATACGATAAAGTAGAAAATGCAGTACATTTCAAGGTAGTCTTCTGTGAGAGAGGGGTACCGTGGCCAGTCAATTGCACCCAGCGGCTGTGAAAATGCAGCGTGCACTCTCCCCCTCCAAAAATTGACTCCGCAAAGTGATGGCGCATTAAAAATTCGGGAATCAAGAATTGCTATTTCATAGACATATGTGATTTATTTATTAATTGAGTAACACAAACATAGCGAAAAGACGAAAGTCGCTCAGTTTATGTAGGAGCAGCAGAACAGAACTTATTCTGTTATTCTTATTGCTTACAATAACAGATTCTAAGCAATACTAATAATCCTTGCCTCACGACGTTCGTAAGTATAATGCTAAAGACTATCTAAAGTCAAGATCTGTTAATGGAGCTCCCATGGTATCCAAACTTAATTACAGATAGTGTGAGCCTTTTTCACGTTACACAGTTTCTCTATAGAAATATAGTTTAGTCAAAGGTCAATTGCGTTAGTAGAAGCTAACCATTCCATTAAATGATTAAACAAACTTCTCCCAAATGACGGCACCAATCTTTTACCGTTCTTAACATAAGTGAAGCAACTTGCTTATTCTCTTACTGGACTTAAATATGAGACCAAGAGGAATAAAATGGGCTTAATATTACGTTCAAAGCTCCCAAAATCATGATGCATTATGAATTCTTTGAGACAGACCGTCTGTGTTTAATGTACCGTACTAAAAGTAAAACTTCTCGTGATTCAATTCAGAATTACATCAGTCTTGGGTAACAAACCATAAAATGACAAAGTCGGCGGACCTCTTAGAAATGGTATGATGCTAACAAAATTTGCCCCGAGGAATAATGGTTAGATATTATACGAACGAAATGAGGAATGTGTGATATCTATTGTTTGATAACCGTCATTTCCAGTTTGTTTGTTTGTAACTTTGCTCCCTCGGCGGTCAGCTTCCCTCATCATTCGACATTGTGTTGTTTAAGTTCGGGGTAATAGTTTTTGAATAGGCTACATACGCAGTGACGAACGTCGTAAGATGTTGGACGCAGGACCCTCTCCGCAATATCTTCAGAAGATAACCGTATATGACGATATATCATTATACGAGTATAAACTTATCTAAAGTTAGTATATGTACTAGAGTTATATTACTAACTTTTGATGAGTATGTAAGACATTTTACCAGGTATTTATGAATACGTCTCGATATAAGTTCTATTCTACCACTTTGAACTAAAGAAACGTTTGTTCTCCCATATTGATAATACCATAGACCATTGACAATGGTTTACACCACGTTAGTGATAGCGCGGGTGGTGATGCGAGACGTTGCGTTGTCGGAGTTCTTTAGCGCCAGAACACAGCAGACAGCACGGGGCATTAAATGCGTTTCTTTGTCACACAGTTGTGTCTGTGCGTAATTGGCGGAAAGCAAAGCAGAACAATTTATAACTTTATCTTAGTTAGCATACCTACTGATCAATTTCATTTGCACACTGGCGCATATTCGATTAATCGCCATTGATTGAACAGTGGCGCGGCAGGGTAATGTGGGGATTGCGGGGAGAGCAGGAGGACTTACTTATTTTATTCAATTATTTAAAATACATTATTGCATTTAATCGATCGTACAAAAGAGCTTAATGCCTGTAATCTTGTTTGTTTATAGAATAAATCATAGCTCTACTCAATAACAAATTGAATATTCAGGTAAGTAATAATGTTTTACTTACTTAAGTTGTCATTTTGCAACATGTGTTGGTGTACAACAAAGTGTTTACCTATCTAAATACAGTTGAAAGGTGGAACACGAAGAAGACCGGTTTTAACAGCTTTTAACGAGTCAGCGCCTATAAACACGTTATAAAAGTTTGTTTAAAATCCCGGATTAAACGGAGTTGTACAACCGCTGTAGCTGTTCATACTAAATGCAGTTCAGCAAGGATCTAAAAATATCGGTAAGCGTGCTGGGACCGCATAAAGACCACACAAAGGTTCGGGGTCCTGGCGGGATAGTCCTTATTGCGACGTCAGCGATTGTAGCTGTCTCGAAAAGGCTTTTGTGAATAGCTTCTAAAACTTAACTAAGAAGTAATCAACATCTAAAACGTACACAACACTCATATAAACCCATCTGCTAAGTGCTTTAGTTAGCATAATCGTAAGTTTTATATTCAATGTACGTATTTATTGTAAATGTTTTTTGTTTTCTTTTAAAATGGTACAAATATTTGATCAGGTAATTATTTTTCGACCACTTGTTTTGATTGAGAAGGTTAATTAATACAAACAAACCCTAAATCGCTATTTGTTTTATATGTTTAATGTTTATTTAAGTGAGTACATTTTTTTATTTATTAGAATACTTTGTGAGTTCAGCAACTATTCGCATTGTTTACCATTGGAACTTTATAAATTTAAAAAGTTCGGGATAAACTAGTTGGGAAACTAAAAACTATTTAAATTGTTTACTCCATCAATGCTAAAAGTTCAAGCAGAAATATGTATAGGCAATTTGATTTATGTTCTTGTCGTTGCGATAACGATAACGTAGCCTTTTGTAATGAAAGTTTTTTAAATGAAATAAAATAACGAAGTGAATCATTATACAGTCGACTCTCGTTAATTCGAAACTCGAGGGACTCTTAAAATATTACGAATTATCGAGTGTTTGAAATATCAAATGGTTCGAAATTTGTGAGAGAAAATAAATAAAACTTCGAATTATTAAGCGTTGATCAATTATTATTTATTAACTGCTATTCTATAACAATGTCAAAAGTTTAGAGGTACATTCGTGTACATACATGTATTCATAATGTGAATTAATTAATCTTTCGAAAGAACTTTGTTATACTGGTTTGCTTCAAAGCACATTGCTGCTGCTCAGACTGCTCAATAACTTTTTTTAAGAGAAAAAGTGCCTGAAATGCTTTTTCATCACTTTCGTTTTGTAGACAGAAGCTTTGTAAGGTATCGAATGAGGATCTTGCTTCCTTAACTGACACCTCTGCCAAAGGTTCTGATGTATCGTCCTCATCTTCATCGTTACTTTTTTCATTTGTATCTGTCGCAGATAAAATTTCGCCATCGGTTAGTGAACCTGAGACAGCAACATCTTCATCCACTTGAACAAAGTCAGAAAAACTCACACCGCTGATGTCAACTAATGGTTCTATTCCTGGTTCTTCATCATCCATAAGTATTGGAAGATTTTCCTGATCTTCTTTTAAGAAACCGGATTTTTTGAAGCAGTTGAGAATCGTTAGGGGTGTTACAGCTCTCCATGCCTTGTCAATCAGTAAAATAGCTGTCAGAACAGTAATATTTGCAGTTAGCTGCTTGTCGAGAGATTCTAAAACGAGCTTAACAATTTCTTTGCGATAGAACGTCTTAAAATTATGGATGATCCCTTGGTCCAATGGTTGCGTTTGGAAGTTGTATTTGGCGGAAAGAAGTAGAGTTCCACGTTGGACAATGTAGGAGGACTGTTGTAGACAGTGCAATTGTCTAAAAATAGTAAAATTTTCCGCTTTTGTCGTTTCATGTCCCCATTAACTATTAAAAGCCAATTGTTAAAAATTTCTGTCGTCATCCAAGCTATTTTGTTAGCACGATAATCAGTAGGAAACGATTTCACTCCTTTGAAACATGGCGGTTTCATTGCTTTTCCTATCACTAAGGGTTTAAGTTTTTCCGATCCGTCCATATTTACTGCAAGTAAAACTGTCAGCCTCTCTTTACTATGTTTTCCCCCATAACATTTTTCATCTTTAAAAGTAAGCGTCTTGTCCGGTAAACATTTGAAAAATAGGCCAGTTTCATCAGTATTAAAAATGTCTCGGGCATCATAGTTTTCAATCAAGGTCTTCAATTTACCGTGCCAATCTAAGCAAACTGCATCATCAACACTTCCACTTTCCCCACAAACTTTTTTAAACACAACTCCATTTCTCTTTTTGAAATTTGTAAGCCACCCTTCACTTGCCGCAAAGTTTTTGATGCTTAGAGTAGACGCGATCTCTTTTGCTTTTTCCTTCAACAAGTTTCCGCTAATAGACACTTTTTGTCCTCTACACTGTCTTAGCCAAATGACCAGGCTTTCTTCCAGACGAGGAAATCCACCTTTAGTAGTTCTTTTCCGTACTCCAGCAGTTTGAGCAGCATTAATTTTCTCCTTGTGCTTTATTATGGTTGAGAGAGTACTCAGAGGAATCTTAAATTCTTTTGCAACATCACTTTTCTACTCACCTTCCTCTACTTTTTCGATTAACTTCTTCTTTTCAGCAATCGTCAAACATTTATACTTTCTAGGGCTCATAACTAACACAAACTTTTAATCTGTATACCAACGAAAGAGTAACAGTAACTGAATGATAACTAAACAAACCAATTCGTGAGAAGTGAGTTATGTGCGGCTACAGCAGAGGATTTAATAAAAAATCAATTTTTGATTTTATTTATTAAGCTAAGATTACAATTTATAATATTACTAACTAAAATGCTACTCTAAAAATATACGTCTTGACCGATGCTAGGTCTAAAACGAAGTATCTCTACATTTGATAATACAAACTAAAATACTAACTAACTAATCTAAAAATACACGTCTTGACCGATGCTAGGTCTAAGACGAAGTGCCTTGAAATCCGAGTCATTCGGAGCTGCTGGCGGGAATTACGTCATTGCAAACAGTGCCGTCATTGTTCGATTATTGAGAGCGCTGTTTATCCATAAATCTTTATAAGTTTATATAAACAAATAAATCATGTCGCGCGGTGTCAAGTGTCGTTCACAGGGCCGTTATTGTTCTGAGGGCGATTACATAACAAGTGTGTGTCAAATAGTCAAACTAATCATAACAAAAACAAAGGCTCGTGTACGTTGATACAAGTTTGAACATGTCGCAAAATGTACTTACATACAATCTTTCCGCCTCTTTCTCTCTGCAACTTTGAATTGTCGAGTGTTGGACGCCGATGAGTTCGAATTAACGCGTCGTTTTGTTATATAGCAATGATTTTTTCGTTCGAATTACCAAGTGCATAAAAATGTATTGATTTAGTTCGAAATATAAAGAGATTTTGTAGGGAACTCGTGATAACTTTGAATTATAGAGAGGTTCGAATTATCGCAGGTTTGAATTAACGAGAGTCGACTGACTGTACATATTAAACCCGCATGCCCCCGGGTGTTTCAGGTGTCTATGGGCTGCGCGGCGGTGACCACTTTGCTAATAACATGTGGCCCGGCCCGCCGCTCGTCTGCCATCTATTCTATATATATATATATATATATATATATATATATATATATATATATATATATATTGTTAGGAATGTCATAGCGGTAGCAGAAATATTAGATCTGTGGTCATATCCCACGCCAAGAGCGCGACGAGGCGGAGAGTCATGTGACGTTTTGAAATGTCAAATGTATAGGATAGTTGACGAAGCGAGCTCTCCTCACTTTCGCTGCAGGCAGCGCTCGACGTTGACGGACTATTACCTAAGTGTGTCTTGTTTGCGTATCTTTTTTCAAAATAACTTTTCTAATTACAGTAAGGTTTTCGTTCTGTCATAAATTCTGTAAAATATTATCAGTAAAAGTCAGTTATGTTTTAATCCAATTTAATTTTTTAATTATTTACCGCTTCTAATTCCATATTATATATATACATTAAATAACATTTTAATAAGCTTTAGGAATGGGAGAGAAAAGTAAAAGAAAAGACTATAATTATACATAGTTTTATTGGAACGAAGTTCCTTTACGCGGCTTGCGGTAGGTGTGATTCGAGAGAAAATGTAACGTCACGTAAATTTTTACCCCCTCCATACGCCTTTCTCTTTCTCGCCTTTCTATCGCTCGGACACGCGATGGTCGCGATTCTCGCGATCGTGTCAGTTCGTCGCGGTATTCGGTAAATTTCGGTAGCGGGCCGATCGCTAGTTCTCTTTCATGCCTCGCTCGATCCGAAACGAAAATATCCGATTCGACTACATCGCCATCGCTGATTCGCTGAATCGTATCGTTGTTTTCCGATGTAATATATCGCATAGTGACATCGATGTTAGAATGATATATTGAAAAATACATCGATATTTGCAATATATCGATTGTTTTTAGAGTTTACTAAGATTATGGTTATAACATGCCTGAAAATGAAAGTATACGGATGCGTGAATTAATTCGGAGTTTAAAAAAATGCCCGAGGATCTTCGTTCCTGACGGGGGCCCCTGACCGCACATTTTATTTTTTCTCTGGTAAAGGTAAATTACACTATTACGACAAATATAAATTTAGGCAAGTGCGTGGGATCCAGGTTTATTGAGATAATTTTCTTTCATATTATGAGCACGCAATTAATAGTAGATAACAATAACAATGCAATATTGAATATATAATTAAAATTACCCAGGTTATTAATTATGTAGGCATAACCTGTTTGGTTTAGGTACTGAAATTCAATTGCCTTGAACTGTAACGTTCAAGGCAATTGAATAACGCCCGTGTTAGCACAACCAGTAATTTGCATAAATAACATATAGGATTACCAAAGATTTACCAAGGGACCTGTTTATACTGTATTAGCCCGTAAACTACAGGGCGCAGGCTTCCCTCTTGTAATCATGCGATGATTTTGGGTTTAATATACAAAAGGAGCCCAAAGCAGATTAAAAATTATATGCTACGGACATAGATGTAGTAAAATAAATGTGGCTACGGAATATCTTAGGACGATGGGATATTATTAGGTCCCTTACCTATGAAATTGCCGTTTTATACAGAAAAATGAAATACTTTTTTGGATAAAAATTATATATTTAATTTTTCGAATTAATTAATTAAATTTTGTCCGTTATTATCAACGCACTTTTGCCATTTTAATGGAAGTTGATTGATACCTCTGCTATAGAACTCCTGGGGACGGGAATCGATAAATTCTCTGAAGGCGTTTTTCACTGCCTCATCGGAGTTGGATTTTTTCCGCTATAAAAAGTTATCCATATTTCCAACAAAACGGAAATCAGTAGGGGCACGGTCTGGGAAGTACGGTGGGTGACGGAGAGTTTCCAGTCGAAGCTCCTGTAACTGTGAGACTGTCTGTCGTGCGTTATCATGGAGAGGCCGATTGACCAAATTCGGTTGTTTGATAATGAGCTTGTCCATCATCGTTTGCAGTTCTTCACAGTGCGCATCTGAATTAATTGTTGTGCCAGATCTGAAGAAACTGTAATGGGTAATACCGGCACAGGAACCATGAGCTTCTTTTGACTCAGTTTAGGTTTGAGACATTGTTTGGCTGTCTCCTGGGTTCAACCATTGGGACGAACGTTGACGACTATCATGTGGGATCCATTTTTTATCACAAGTGACAATACGATTCAGAATCCCTTAATTTTTCTTCAGCAAAGTAAGGCGAGCTTTGACACGTGTTTACAGTTGACTTTCATTAAATTCATACGGTACCCACTTCCGAGCTTCTTCACTTTCCCGAACGCAAATGAATCAATATGATACTGTTACTTACGCCGAAGGCTGCTGTTAACACAGATGTGGTTTGAAATGAATCAACATCTACTATTGTTTTCAACTTGTTATTATGGACTTTAGTCTCCGGCCTTCCACGGGGATTGTTCTTGAAAATCCTTGAAGTTCTTGAATTTGAAGATCGAAATGTCCAGAACAGAAACGGTCAAACCAAAAACGCACCGTGCGTTCGTTTGCGATGTTTGGTCCGTACACCTCGTTGATATTGCGCACCGTCTGTGCTGCGTTACTGCCACGACGGAACTCATATCAAGCTAATTAAAAATGAACAGTATTTATTGGTGTTGTTATTATTGTAATTTCATTTTTGTAATTGTAAAGGTATTGGAAATACGGATATTTTTCATATCATTGTTATCAATCAGGTTATATACATTGGTACCTATGTATACTTGGGTATAAACCTGACATTTCGATTATCTTATTATGCACATAAGAATAAATAACATGAAATACAAGTCTGCTGATGAAAGTACAAATGAAAATCCGCCTCTGTACATATCGAATCTTAGTTCTTCTGAATTTAAAATAAATCACACAATGGAATGGAGTTTACGGAGTACTTATAGAGCAAATTAATGTTAAGTGGTATATTGAATGAAACATTCTACGAAATGTTAATGTATGAATACGTTAAATGTTTTCAAGAAATCATTATGAAAATTATTTTCATTGTTAAAATTAATTCTTAGATGTTTAGAAAAATGCCTCAGTATTTTGTATAATATAATAATCTTACGTACTTAAATAAAGTTACTGATACCTGTGTTTAAGTTTAGCAAACCCTTGGAGTGGTATTCATACGAGTATGTCGTAGATAGAAGACAATTTCCCGCCCGGGACGAGTGTGGTAGTTCGTTAGAATTATATAGTACCTACGAGTAGTTACATTTATGTGCTTTGCTAAAGGCACGTCCACCTGACATGTATATTCCTACAGCTACAGCTATTAATAGTAATAAATGAAATAGTTATAGTTACGTAATTGTCAACAGACGACATATGTTTTCGTTTACTGCTTGTTATCTTGTACCTACGTAAAGAACTTTCATTTACGCGTGGAAACATGTATAAAGAATCTTGTTGTGATCCGAAGAATGTGGATATAATATAAATGTAGGAGTCAAAAATAGATACGATTCTTATGTCCTATTTATTATTAGATATTAAAAGCTTTATCGTTTTCTCATAATTCCATTTCACTGTCAAAATATCTGATTTAATTTTCCCTATCTATCCATTAGTATTATTAAGATAACTATCTATTTAGTTAACGTGTGTTCATTTAATGAATCTTAAGCTTATTTCACGCCCTCTAATTAATCACTTTACGTCAAAAGGATTATGCATCGAGAACGTTACATGATTAATAGCTCTTGCGACTTCGTAACGTTACACCAGGTTGGCATTATGTATCGTGTTAATGGTGATGCTAAGACGCTGTTGGTAATTTTCGTTTGTCATTAATAGAATAGAATCTTTTGTTTGATTAGAAAGTATCGGTATCGGTTAACTATGCAATTAAGTCAAAAATACGTACATAAAGTATAATACATTTATTAGCTAAATACGTCTAAAGGGAATGAGTTTCATAATGCCTTCCGTAATTAGGACGACTAATGTCTTAAACGCTTCTTATGAAATGAAGAAGACAATTTACTTGAAATGTTTGTTTAAATTTTATTAGTATTTGATAAAGGACTTAAATTTTATTGTTGCTAAGATTACAATCAAATGTATTATATATTAATCAATATTTTAAAATAGTTATTACTAATTTATTTTATTTTATGTAGGACAGAATTTTTGTAGGTATAATTCAGTTAGACAAGTAGATAGATACTTTATAACGTTTTATTGCACAACGAAACAAAATAAGGCAAATAGATTGTCAAATATCCTGTGATTTTTAAAATACGTCCAATAAGTCCATGTGAACTTAAAGAGGAAACTAGCAATAAACATATACGAATTTATTCACATCGATCTAAAATATGCTAAAATAATAAAAATTTAAAATGTGGTATATAGTAAACCTAGCTAAATGACGTCCGAATACATTTTCCTCGAGTTTCCTCCGTTGCAATATAATCAATTTTGTAAAGTCAATCTTTGTAAGTAGTAAATTTTCAACCTACCCAATTCGGAACGATTCGAAAATCTCCTAAATCAATGTCTTTTGGGTTTTCCTGCGGCACATTTGTTTAATGACAAATGTTTATATCGAACAGTTGAAACTCATCGTGTACTTATGCAGTTTCTTATATGGTAATAGAGCAATTAGCGCATTGGACCAATGTTAAGTTTTTTCGTAATTAACAAGAAGGACTATCAAATTTCAATTGATTAATTAATACTTAGATCAAATTACTAACCTAATAAATTTGTAATAATTTCCCTTATTATTTATGCGAAATGTATACATGTGAGTAGTTACAGGAATGCTTAGTTCTATTCAATCTCTTTAGAAGCTGACTTATGCAGTACAACTGACTACTAAGCACAGCTATTGTGCACAGAGTAATCTGTCTACGGAAGCCGTGATCTACCGGATAACGGGGTTAAGGCCCGATCCTAATGTCCCTCGGATTCTCTTCTCGGACATCCACCTCTAATCCTTTTACTTTGTGACCTTTGTTACATGAACGCGAAATGCTACTCATGTTCCGAATACTTTTATTGAGGCAACTGAATATTTTTTGTAGGTACAATCTTTTCTACAAAAGAATATTGTACAAATCTATCAAAAAACCTCGTTATTTTGTGCCCATACTTACCCGAATCATATAAGATACTTGTACCCATTCTTGAACAGATTCTCAAGGGAAATATTTCAATATAATAAAATAAAGAAAATTTGTGTTTCAATAGCGACGTATTACGTACATACTAATATCATAGGAACAAAAATAAATCATCTTAGAAAAAAGTATAATTATTTAATAAACTTAAGTATATTAAATAATTCTATTATCTAATAATTATAATTACTTACTTGGTATGATAATTAAGCTAAAATGCTAAGTTGGAGAATGACAAGAACGAATAGATTTACTGACGTAAGATAAACCCGCGCAATTATCCTTTGGTAAAGTTTCTTAAGCCGTTGTACGAAACTTGGTACTCCAAGAGAATGTTTGTGACGGTAGGTAAGTACGTGACAAATGCGGCAAACTCAATCTGTTCCCTATGTATTGAATAATTAAATCGAATTATTCCTAGTTTACCGCTTCCGCAGGCGCTCTGAGTGCTTTGTGGAGCCGAGTCTTGTTGTCACTACTTTGATCCGAACCGAGTCAGAGCTCTACCATATTGTAATGATACTATTCGGATCTTAACTGCTAAACATATTAGAGCCGGGTCAGATTAAATAAAGAATGTTAGTAAGTACACCATCTTCGTTACCTTATACCTTAGTACCTTAGGAAGTACCTTATACTCGTATAAGGTGGAAATCTCATCGTAACATTTCTTGAAGACGTTCACAAAAGTAACGTTCACAAGACGTTACGTAAAGTAATTCCTATATTAACATTATGCTGTATTTTTTTGACTAAATTCTTGATTTTGATTAAATAAATACTTAATTATTGTAATATATGTAATCAATTTCTCATTTTTGTGACAAATGAAGTTTTTTTTAAACATGGTAGCTTTTTTTACACATTTCTTTTCAGTTACCGTTTCTTCTTAATCGTGTAATCATAATTTGGGTTAAATTTTTCGAAAAACTTTGTGCGATCTATTCAAATGTACTAATATGCGAGAGCGTACGCTTTGGGTATACATTATTCATTGAAACATTTTTTTTACTTTTTTTACACACATCGCTTTGCCTGATTCTAAAAGTTTCGCACGCAGGTTAATTGAGTTCTACATATATATTGATTGTGTTCATGCCTACACATACAACCAGGAGCAAACAAAATCGATTTTATCTACACATTTTGTTATAAAATCACTGTTGAAACAATGCACAATGTTATAAAATCACAATCTACACAGTTAAGTAATGGAGGTGGCATGCTTCTAACTATTTATTTTTTACTAGGTCACCAACCGTTTTCTGTACAATGAAAGCCGGCTTTAGAATAGTACCTTCTCATTCTCTCCCGTAGGTGTCGTAAAAAGCGACTAAAGGTTACCATGCGGTACACCAAAGCGGTTACCACAAGCCCTGAGGAGCTATACCAGCTCTAAAAGAGTGGCCAGCGTGGCGCTTTAAGGCCATACATGCCTCATGCACAAGACAATGTGCATGAGGAGTCTTACATTGTATAAATAATTGACATACATGATGGTAATTTAATTACATAAATGTTATTCTATTAAAGACAATTAATGCCTTAACAGAATATCAGTGCTGTGCGTGGGCGTAGCCACGGTGGCCACGGTGGGGCCGGTTAGGTCGCTTGGCCCCCGTGGCATAGGGACAGACTTTCTGAATTACGCTAACTCTATTTAAATTATAACAAAATTGTTTGCTTTTGCCCCACCATGGATAAAATCCTGACTACGCCCTTGGTGCTGTGAGTAATCTCCTTTTGTTTGCATTATATTAAGCTAAATGTTTGTCGCCGTGACACATATTGCTCATTAGTTTTTATTTAGGCATCCTTATTATATTAGGTGTACAACTTTGCTTCCGCCGTTTTCCTATAGATGGCTTTAGCGGTAAGTAGTGGTCGAAATAAATAGATCATAGACGTCATGCAATAAACTTGGGCATCTGTCAACATAACCCCATAGAAACATTAGTCGATTTGTGTCTGCATCACAAAGTTATTCTCGATTGAAAATGTCAGTTTACGAGCCAAATTCTCGTCATTTGCGGGGGGTTTTAATTTTCTGCTTCAATATAAAGAAATCTGCGGCTGAGGCTCATCGAATGCTCTCAAATACTTATGGTGAGGCCGCTATTAGTGAAAGAACGTGTCTTGAGTGGTTAAACCGAATATTCACGGCTCCTAGGTCATGCTCTGTATTTGGTGGGACCAGCTCGGCGTAGTGTATTATGAGCTTCAAAATATGACCAGTTTTTTCAACGCGGGATTCGTACGCTGCCCGAAAGATGAGAGAAAGTAGTGGCCAGCGATGGACAATACTCTGAATCATAAATGTATAACCAGTTTTTTACAATAAAGCCTCGAATTTCGGAAAAAACCGGCGGAAACAAAGTTTTACACCTATGTACTATTATTGCAAGTGTTTTATGTGTCGTATAAATAAATATCTTTTCTGTTTTTCTTTCTTTCCTTGTAAAGGCATTGACAACATACCTTAATACATAAATATACTTAATTAAGTATTATATATAAAAACAAAAATAAATTCTAAATATACAAATACAAAATGGTTAAAGAGGATCATTTGTCAGTCGCACTTATAAGAGTGAATTTCCTGATATTTTCCAGGCTGTCGGCAAACAGGCCAACTTCCTAGCTTAATAATTTACCTTAATAAACTGTCAAGAGGTGGTAAGGATTCCCCTATGCTTCTGTCTCGGCTAAATATTCGTGCAGTCTTCTCCATAAAAAGCAAATGTAGGCAACATTTGCTCAAGGAACCCAAGGATTAAGGAGTTCAAATCTCAATAGCTTACAGCGAAACATGGTATCTAGCAGCAGTATGTGATTCCGAAGAGAACTCGTCGTATAATGCTAAGCACACACATAGTTACGTAGCTGGCAGTTTCTTGGTCATATTGCAGCTATAAGATAACATGCCCTAGAAACAGGTTGTGTACTAATTGGATGTGTGTAATATAGAAATTGTAGTGAGCCCGTATAAACAATATTGTAATATACGATAAATATCGTAGTTAGTGAGTACATAAACGTTCGGCAAAACGAGAGATGTCGAACGTTTTTAGACAGATTTAGAAACAGGCACTTTTTGTGTAGAGTGAAAATACACACACAGACAAAAAAATAGACACAATTTCTTGGTAGAAATATATCCATGTCCCGCAAGTTCACGTCAAGCACGAAAGTCATGTCATGTTGCGTGTCAAGACGAAATATGGCAAATATTGGCCACATATCTGTGTGACATTCTCGGGTTTAACGTATGCAAACGTATACAAGGGTGCACCTACCAATACAAAGAGGAGGTATACAAATGTACAAATGGGAGTGCGCTTCTGTACCTTCTTTTTCTTTTATAGACAAGAGGGCGGTCGAGCAAGCGGTCCCACGTGATGGTAAGTGTTACCGCCGCCTATGGACATCTGCAACACCAGGGGGTATGCGGGCGCGCCGGACCTTGCAAAATCCTATTCACAGCTTTCTTGAAGAACCCCATGTCGTAGCTTAATGGGAAGACCTCCTGAGGCAGTTTGTTCCACAGCATACGGGTTCGCGCAGACAGTGGAATACTCTCAATCGAGTCTTTTGTATACACTGTATACTTGATTTTACTATGCATTACTAGCTTTTATGACTTATATTAAATTATATAGATAGATAGATAGAAATTTTTATTTCATACACACAAGTGATCACAATAACGTGACAATGTCTTATTTTAAAAATTAATTAAACATTGTTATGCAAACAAAAAAAAATGAAATTAAAACAAGGCGATAAAAACGGCGCGGTCCCATGTGTGTCGAAAGGGTATCCGTCTCAGCACAAGCTGTATACCGTAAAAAACAGCATACAGCGCTGATTTGCAGACGGAACCAAGACGCGTGAAACGGGTGTAACAGTGGTGTAATATAATAGGTATTCAACTATAGTTTAGAGACATGCAGTTGTTATGGATACGATCTGTACAATTCTCATATAATTATGGACGTCAGTAAAACGGAATGGAAATATTTATTTTCCGTATCAACCTTAAAGATATGAGATAAAAATTAATGTCGGATAATACCTCTAGATAAAAAATATATAAATGAGATGTCGAATAATAAAAGGAAATATTTATTATATGCATATTGTACGCTACGACATTTATATACCTACTCAATCTAAAATTAAATTAAACAAGGTATAAATTATAATTTATTGTTGTAGACCGATGATGTTACATTGACGATAGTATAAATATTTACCCGAGCGATGAAAAACTTAATTATTTTTAGGCTCAAAACAAATAAAGCGAGGTTGCTGAAAATATTTGAAGTACAAATAGCATACGACCTTTAAGCACACCTGTTCTTTGGGTAATCGTCCAAAAGTGTTGAACATCTATTATAATGTCTTCAGAGGCATTGTTGAAGGGAAAAGTGACCCTTGTCGACGCAAAAAGGCCACCATCAACAAGTGGTAGCTCGTTGGTTTGGAAACTTGCGAGCCGACGCTAACGACTGGGCGAAACTGAAATGTGCGGTACTTTTCGGTTAGTTTTTCGATTGTTACGTGATCATTGTTAGCGAAGTATAAAAGTAAAAAAACTACCTTGCCAGCAAGTTTTGTCTACCTACCTAATACTTGATGGGTTTACATGTTAGTACCTTTTTGCATTATTTATTTTTAATGATAATATATGTTATTGTTTATATTTGTCAATTAAACGTTTAACTGACTAACTTTCTTGCCTATCAATTAACTAACTTACTTGTGGTATCAAGACAACCATTGAAATAAATAAATAAATTGTTTTTTTCTTGAATTCAGATATTGCTGTCAAGCCCTTTGGTCCCTTTTGTCTTTGTTATTAGGGCACAAAGACTCGCCAGTCTTTGATATTGGAGGGCCATTTGACTAATAGCTCCAGTTCGACCCGAACCCTGAGATCACAAAAGAACACGAAATATATTTCTCCTTTGTATTTATGGTAGTATTAATCATGCATTAAGGAGTGCTGATCCGCCAGGAGCACCTGCGCACCGTAATGCTTCGATATTTCCTAGTTGCTTCAATATTTTCAGTATTTTATCTCGTAGGTTCATACCAGTCTTTACCGTTGTGGTTACAAATCTACAGATATAATAGGTACAATATAATCCTCGGCGGTGCGGTGTTGGCCTGCTTTTGTATATACTAAAGTCGGCCAAGAGATGCGGTGGTGCTCCCCATCTCTTCCCGTGAGTGTCGTAGAAGGCGACTAAGGGATAACAAAGCGGCTGACACAAGCTCTGAGAAATTACACAACCTCTGAAAGAGTGGACTCGCCAACCCGTTTAGCCGGCGTGCCGTTTTATGACCATACATCACTGATGCACAAGATAATGTGCATGAGGAGGCCCGTGTCCAGTAGTGGATAATATAGAATTAGTGACGGTGACATACAGGATGAATCAAACGAATGGACCCGTGAGTGAAAGTACCTAAATATTGAATAAATACTGTGGTTCTTTTTCTTACTTATATCTGTTACATTTATTTATTCCCATAGGACATCATCTCCCGCATAGCCCCAAAGCTTGACTGGGAGATAAAGCTGTAAGGCATTAAGTCCGCTTTTGTAACAATTAACAAAAAAGAGTAAATAAATAAAAATAAATAAAGATAAATAAGGATAGCAAATTATACTCAATGGAAACTTTATTTTATTTTTAAAGATAAGAAAAACTGCATTCATGTATTTATGAAAAGTCGAGCCGGGAATCGGACCGACACAAATGCGATTAAAAAATACCGTGTATTTTTATAGCACTAATAGAAAGAATCAATGATATGGATCAAAACTCTCTAATAAACTTTATGTATTAAATTAAAACAAGACTATTTTTACATCCTTAACATCCTTTTAAGCAACAGAAGAATATATTAATTGAATTTTAAGATAGATCTAACTCTATGGTGATTAGCTAAGTATTATTACCAGGCATTCTACAAGTAATACAATCCTAAGCGAAATCCTGCTTACAATTACTACTTATAATAAGTAACTAAATAGCTTAGATAGGTAGAAACATCTCACTTAATTATGTACAACTATAGAATACATAATGGTCTACAGCCTACAAAACTTTCCTGTAATACGAGTAGTCTTTTATTGTTATCGATTTACTAGTAGGTACATTTAATATTTATAGTTATTATGTGTCTGATCTAGTTTTGGTTTTCAGCTGATACGCAGGCTAACTTCAAACTCTGTAAAAACTCGTGCCTGTTCGTTATTTTTGGTTGTTTTCGACAAAAAAATTGCACGCTATTGAAGGGCGGAACTGAACCCCGCGAAATTACTCACGTATCGATCGTGCCTTCAGTATTTTGATATACGAGTAGGCCTTCGACAAAATAGTGACATTCATTTTGTTCGTGTAGATATTATAATACCTATGTACATAATATACACGCAAAAATTCCGGGTCGCTAATAAATGGCGTGATAGTTTCTTAAATACATAAGACTAATTTGCGAAACTATAGTATATTGTAGATGGCTGATTAATATATATAAAAAAATGTGTAACACGTTCTGTACACTATATAACTTTAATTAAATACTAAAAAATAAGAAAATTTCGCTTCTAACTTATGACAACAAAAATACACTTCGCAGTAAATCTTAAAAAATAAAAGTTTTTTTGTCAATTTAATATTTTGTATTTCCTCCACGAGCCCGTATCACTTCAATAAGACGATGTGGCATGCTGTAAACCAAATTTTTAATACGATTTTGGTCTATGTTTGCCCATTCTTCCACTAGCGCATTCTTTAACTCGTGTAAGGTAACGGTAGCAGGAGAGCGTTGTCTCACGCATCTCCCGAGCTCGTCCCATGCATGTTCTATGGGATTTAAGTCTGGGCTGCGAGCTGGCCACTCCATGCAGGTAATACCGACGTCTTGAATATACATATTGACCAAATGAGCAGTATGTGGTCGCGCATTATCGTGCATAAGAATGGAAATTGCACCCATATTCACTAAGAATGGATCAGCATGCTCATTTAAAATCTCTCCTACGTATCTGACAGTAGTCAGAGAACCGTTTTCTATGATCACTAACTCCGTGCGATCCTCTGAAGATATCCCAGCCCAAACCATTATTGATCCTCCACCGAATGGCACCTTTTCTTCAAAACACGCTTGATGATACCGTTCTCCTGGCCGTCTAAATACTCTTCGTCTCCCGTCGTGCGTTAATAAACAAAATCTGGACTCATCGGAAAACATAACCTTGGACCAATCTTCATCTGTCCATCGGATGTGTTCTCGAGCAAACTGTAACCTGGCAACTCGATGTTCTCTGAGCAGTTTGGGGCCGTTTGCTGGTCTATACGGCTTTATATCAGCTTCACGAAGACGTCGCAGAATCGTATTAGAGCTCACATTGTTGTGGTGAATTTCTTGAAGACTGTTTCGGACCTGAACAGCCGTGAGATGTCGATTTCTTAACATAGTGCTCACGAGGAATCGGTCTTCTCGTGTAGTTGTGCACCTTGGCCTGCCATTTCCTGGTCTCCTGATGTTCATGCCGGTCTCTTGATATCGCTGGAGTACTCTTTGGACCGTTGATAAAGATACTCCTACTGTTCTAGCAGTGCTACGCTGACTTCTTCCTTCTTGTACCATGGTAATAATCCGTGTACATTCTTCAGGTGATAACGACATGATATTGCATCGAATACTCTGATCAATCCAAGGAACCATTTATAATGACAGCTCCGTTTGAAACAAAAGCAGAAAAAATATTCTTTTCCTAATTTTAAATTTTGAAATTTTTCAAAATGCAGAATATTTTTTTTTAAATCTGTAACTTGTACAAATGAAACCTCTAGAGATTTAGAACAAGCATTAGTAACCTCCTTACTACATATTATTTATTCGAGCGATCTAGGTATATAATTTATGGAGATATCACGGTTTTTATTAGCGACCCGGAATTTTTGCGATCCAGTGTATATATAGATTGATCTGAAATTGTAGTGTGCTTTTTATTGTCAAGTTCGTCAATATTCAATCAAAGGTTTATAATAATTACCTTTTTAACATTGTATCTGAGTCCATGGTCCGCCGTATACCTCTCTGCTTTCTGAGAGGTATGCTCGGTATAGCTTTCAGCTATTGAGCAGCTTTGTGAGGTCGCCGATTACAACACCATGCCATCTGCATAACTGATGTTGTTAAATGATTACGTCTATTGGTTTTACTACTAGGTACATATTGTAGTTTCACATTATATAGTATACTCACAACTTTACCATAGATATAAACTAGTATAACCCTATGGTTTTCATTTGAGCACACCGAATCGCAACATTCACTAACTTGTAAAATAAAATCTAGATCTGCTAACATGCTGTCACATTTATATTACAATATTCTTTTATTTGACTATGATCTCTTTCTCTCCAAATAATTATATTATAAGCCACAGCAGGTTTCAAACATTTACGTTTAACCATGTGTAAGTTGCATTCTATTTGTAACGACATATGGTCAGACCAATAAATCTATACTAATATAATAAAGAGAGAGTGCGAATTTTGTGAGTTTGTTTTTATGTGGAGGGTAATCTCTGGAACCACTGCAACTATTTGAAAAATTCTTTCACCATTTCAATGGTATATTATTTCAGATGGACATAGGCTATATATTATGTATATATATTTTGTGTAAAAAAATTGCCGGTCATGCAAAATCAAATAAAACACTACCACGAAGAAAAGTAGGGTATGCAGCTTAAGTCATGAGTGTCATGACACTGTAGAAGCATACATACAAGCGCTACATGATCTAACCAGCGCCTGCAACCGTCCAATCGCTAACATACGGGTACGTGCCTGGAGGAAGTTGCTTAGTATCAATGTACACCCGAGATTGTTCAGTGCAATAATTAGAGAGTTCTGTAAAAACAACTCACCCGGATTTAAGTCACCTAGTATGGACACTGACTCATTGTTTTACATTTTCATTGACTTGATTGTAGTATTCTACGGATGCCAATTTATATTATTTGAATTGTCCAGTGGTCTATTTTGTCGTGGAAGTCTTGACACTTATCAGGACATGAAATTAAAAGACAGTTGTCCGTAATAATAAACACTCTGTGAAGGTATATGCGGCAAGCCAACAGAGGCCCGATATTGTTTCCTGAGTCGTCCAACATCCTCCACGCCTTGTATTCACGTTGCGATGAAAATTATTTACAATTGAAGCAGTCTGCAATGTTTCTGACCTCCACCACATCAAGTTGCTCAACAGTCGCATGGTCCTTTTTTATTTTTTGTATATCACTCTGTATCTTTGAAATATCTTTTAATAGTCTAGTGACGTTGACATGGTCGAACAAGACTGGGGGTAACTGGGAGAGGAATTTCTCGGGATCGATCTTCTTTAAAAACCCAATAATATCTACAATATACCGTTTTGTCTTGCCTCCGTTCCGTGCCTTCTATAATTCGTATGACATGACGCATATGACACAGTACCTTCGTACTGCGTCAAATAATATATTTTTTGCCATTATAAATTCTTCATTTGAAGAAGTACTATTAAAAAATTTGTCCAAGACTAATTTCGTTCATCACATCTATTTTATTGCATATACTCGTAGGTAAAGGCAAGAACCTCATTGATCACGATATTACATATAGAACACTTCACCACATTTGAGGCCATTGCTCCTACAGTCTAATCTCACTATCTACTAGTTACGCACCACACGATAAGACCTTTAGTCAAGACTTGAGACGCGAAGTAAACGTAAAATTGCAATGTAAGAGTTCTTACTACCAACGATCCGTAAAATATTTTATTGGAAACAATCGGATTGTCGGCAGGAATAAAAGATTTAGTGTAATATAAAAAGAAGTAATAAAGATACCTTATTGAGTTCGCAGCATGAAAGTCTGTACTCATCTTAAATCATCTCTGCTACATCGGATATTATTTTAACCTTTAACAGATATTTTCGAGTTCGAGGCTACTTATTACTTACATTATGTTATACTATATTATGTATTATTATCAAACTCCGTTTAATAATATAGTATCAAAATTTGTGGTCTACAAATGGGTGATTCAGATACAAAGCAACATCTTTTTTCAAATTTACTTGTCGGTCTGCTTTCTGTTAAACAGGCATCACGTGATAAATAGTTGACAAATAAAACTTTTCGTAGTTAAGTTACACTCCTTAACTAGTTGTAAATTAACATTAATATAATTTAGCCTGATTATAATTTATCTCCCGGATTTATATTTACAAAATTTTAAATCTAGATCCGATACAAAAAGTCTCAGCGTGCGACAACATACAAAACCAGTATTAATAAACGTTTTTTTATTGCAATTGGTGTAATAATAGGTTATGTCAGAGATCAATATACAAGATAGGTATTATCTCGAATCATTACAAGTTTCCGCGGGAATAATTATAAAGTTCACGCGAAATAAGCCTACCTGTTGTATATCTTTTCTTATTTCCCCTCTTTTATTTATTTAATGTTACATGTCTATAGTTATTTATAAATAAAAGAAAAAAAATAGTCTTCAATATTAAAGAATCAATACTGTAGTGAGAATTGTGAAAATACAAGCGAATTGAGAGTAAGATTTAAACCTGTTTAATTATAAAATCTCACTTATACGGATTTTAATCTTAACACTATAGAAACTTGCTGAACGTAATCTAAAACATAATTCATAATGTAACGTTCCTGAAATAACCATTCAGTGATTTCAGCAATAAGTGCCTATTTAATTTATGAAACTTAGGCGTCACTTTGCGAAAGTCTTCTGGTCATCTTTGTTGGTCATTGATGGCAGTATCAGTTGTCGCCCACGACTATATTGTCAATGTCTCGTGACATTAAACAACGCATGAATGAATGACAGATATTTAACAAAATAACTTTCATTCATATACAGAGAGTAACAGAACCTTTTCCAAAGCCTTGTATATTGAAATATCTTTATAGGTAATTTGAAACATTGAATATTAAATTTAATTGCTCACCTATCGCTCTCCCAGGTATGATGGTAGAAATCTCCTAAGAGGATAAGCAAGCCTTGTGTTTATATTTTCGTTTGTAACTATTTTTACCATTTTATAAAAAAGGCGGCATATGAGCGTATAGTCCATCTGATGGTAGGTGGATACTGTCGTCCATAAACATCCGCGATACATGCCAACATCAGTCCAGAATGACAAACGTTGGCACACCCCCGGATGCGCTGCCTACCTTTGCAGATTAAGGAACGGATTGGGAGAAAGGGTGGGTAAAATGCGGGGGGATAGGATGGGATGTGAATGAGCTCTCATATCTCACTCACTACCGAAACACGTACCGTACATTAGGGAAATACGATAAAGTAGGAAATGCAGTACATTTCAAGGTAGTCTTCTGTGAGAGAAGGGTAAAGTAGCCAGTCGAGTGCGCTTAGCGGCTGTGGGAATGCAGCGTGCACTCTCCCCCTACAAATAACATTGTGTGTACAATAAGGTATATAAGTAAATAAATAAAATGTAACTTGAATTTTAAAATCAAAATCTATAAGTCCATACCGAATAAGATCCTTTTACTCAGATATCATCACACTAAATAACTATAGAGAGCACAGTAAATAATGTCATTATACAGTAAATTAAATTACAATTTAATTGAGATCATATAATGTTCTCATGTTGTGTTCTTTTGAGAAATGCTCGTTTTTAAAGCACCAAATCAATCGGTTTTGAATAAGAGTTTTCACTCAACGATCCATTGAATGTTGAGAATGTTTAGAATAAAACTAATAATGTATTGAAAAGTGAAAAAGGTAGCATTCTACATACGACTTAATTAGGAATACCATTTTAAATTGGAATACTTTTTAGCTAAATTGTATGCATCTGGTAGTATTCCAGGTATTCAATACCATGTAGATGTATATAGACGTAGCCTTTTTAGGGTTCCGTTAAATAGAAAACATCGATTCCGTTCCAGGAAAACAGATTACGCTATAACAGACTATGTTCACCTTAAACCACGAGTCCAACAGATGAGTCAAGGTATTATTAATGTATATGTTGAACAACGTGGAGACCAATATGCTGCCTGACGGACCCCGAAGTGAAGAGAGCTGAGCCTGCTGGTGTAGGCCTGCAGTGCGACACACTGATGCCTCTCTGACGAGTAACTAGTGAACTAATCCAGCGCAATACCTCTAATACCCAAATCATTCCAGATTTAGCAACAGAAAGCAACGGCGTTATAAATAAATACCATATTTAAATACGACGAAATGATATAAATAAATCATGATAAACGAATAATTTTAATAGATTTGTTGAACCAAATTCAATCCATTCACCGAAGAAAATAGCAAAACATAGAACTTTGCAATTTTGTATGATTTTGTCTGAATATACACATGCGTAGAGAGAGAAAACCTTAGGGTAATTAATAATCATAAAATAAAATCATATTTACCCATCACGATTGTTTTAGATACATTTATAGATTGAGTAGGTACCTACTTGGGCAAAACGAAAATATTACGAGTATAATTATAATATGTATGTATTATATTTTAGTAAACAAAACATAGAAATTTGAATAAACTTAACTATTTATAATATATATAAAACATAGTATAATACATAGTTGAACGAGTATTTATTTGATATAATTTACCTGTTTACGTTGTAGTCAGTCTTTAGAATTCTCCCTTTCCTTTCAGGTTAGTTCCGCATCCTAATTTTCGTTTTCCGAGATAATATGAATGTGTGTTCATCGCATAACAGCTCGCTCGACCATGTATTATATGCGCCTAGTGACGCCGATAAATCATTGCAGTGTCGTTCGTTAGTTTACCTACGAGAGCAATGCTGCCGTTATTGTTGCAACGGCGTAATTACAAATGCTATTTCAGATTTTCCGCTATTCTCTTCCCTTAATTAAGAATGCGCGTTTAGGATTAGTTTTTGTAATGCGTCGTGCATCATTTTATTATTTATTATTTATCATTGCTGTCATGATGTACACAGGCAGGAACATAGGCTACTTAGTCTAAGTTGCATTTACACGGCCCTGCTAGGGCATTGAAATTTTATAAATTCTAATGATTTTAATTCCAATTATAATATCATTTTCACTGGGTGAACTTCCTGTACCAGGAAAATATTAATCTATGTAAGTGTTTTACAGAAGCATCATAGGAGCCACTAGTATTTACCAATGTCGATATTAATCGATTGAATTTTTATTGATTCATAATAAAAGTATTATATTAAAAATTTTGATTAAAACTATTAAACCTGGAAACTAAATTTAAATAGAGAAAACAAAGCCATACACAATATTTAATTGGAGTAGTAGGTAGTTATTAGTAATTAATCGTTAGCTAGTATGATCGACCATCGATGGGTTTCGAGTCTTTGAATCCTTTGAATCCACTAACTACATCGGTCCATCTGGGCGTAGTCTCCAGACTAGCCTTTTAGCTAGTATGTAGTAGCTTAATAAAGAAAGCTAAAGGTCATGTGGGATCTTTGAATCTTTATACATAGGTTGGTGGTATGGTGTGGTAACAATTTACTTTTCTATCAACGTTTAATTTTTACAATCCGATTCGGGTATCGATTTCTCAAAATGTTATTAAATGTTGACAAGACCTCACAACATATTAACTAGGTACCGTAGTTGTAGTTGACTTGTAACTCTTATAAACCCTATAACTCAGTCATTTTTATAAATATTTTGATTTCAAAGAACTATTTCTATTATTTTCATCTAAATAATTATTTAAAAAGAAGAGTCATAACACCTTATAACACCTCAAAATTATAAATAATTTCGGGAGAAAAGTACATACGTATGTATACTAATTGTGTGTTGTTTTCTCATACTCATGTGTTCGATTAGGCTCTAAATTTAGAATTTCTGTTAGCCGCAAAGATATAACAAAGCGTGCGAACGGGAATTCAAAGAATTATCAAGTTTATCCTAGGCGAGAAAGAGTCAGACCAACTGTCTAGTGGCTAGTACTTTTTTTTATAGAAATATGGCGGCAGAGGAGCATACATTCCACCTGGTGGTAAGTGGATACTGTCGCCCATAGCATCTGCGGTACGTGCCAACATTATATTAGTCCAAATAATGACAAACGTTGGTACGCCCCCGCATGCGCTGGCTACCTTTGGAGATGTAGGAATGGATTTGGAGAAAGGGTGGAAGAGTGCGGAAGCTTTGTTATATATAATGTGTATCTTATTATGTTAGACTGTTATATTTTGAGCTGGCGCTTTCCGCTAAATGTCACTCACATTAAACTAAATTACGTACAGTAGCACATTTTTAATTATTATGGTTTATATGAATTTAAGAGAATATCATTTGTTTCTGTCGCAGTTTTTACTATTAGGATTTATTATAACATTTCTTCCCTTTGTGTTACTTATATATTTCTTACGGCAAAATGTGTAAGTTCTACATGAATGTAATATCAATTTTAATGTTGGTACTCGTATTCTGACCCAAAGTTTTTTTTTAGTGAGGTGTTTACTCCAAAAAATTCGGGACATTTATCTTATTTATTTTTAATACACAATTAACTGTTAAACACCAAAAACTTAAGCGGAGCACAAGTGTTTAGCATTTAACAAGTGTTAGTAGACTAACATCAGTGTTTAGCGACAGCAGCCCTTATAGACCACGGTCTGTGCATGGGCTTACTATTGTTGACTAAATTTGAAAAGTCAAATTATTTTAAGACGGTCAGTTGAACGTAGAATATGTAGAAGATAGTAGAACTTTTGTAGAAAGTTGCCGACAAATGGCAGTTTTATACAAATGAAAGCTAAATATAGAGTGAAGGAGCGAGGACGAGAACGCGAACACTTATTCTATCGGGTGACAACATTATTCAATATCACTGAGTAATAAAACAACAACGATGAGAATTCACTCGCCTATTGGGATTTTAATCATTTCTCATTGAAGTTCTATTTGCATCATCACCTATTGAAGTTTAATAATACCGGGTTACTGCAGCCTCGTATCAATTAAAAATCTATAGCTATTCACATCTGTATACATGTGAATTATAATCGTTAAACTTCCTCGTGTATTCATGATTATTTCCCTAAAAGTATGTTCATTGTTGTTACATGTTGATTCGGGTTCATTTGACGTGTCGTTTAGAATAAGTTTGCATTTGCATATGGTATTGCCATTTGCTTGGACACAGTTTTCACTATAATTTTCTATTCTGAAACACTGGCAAGTGTTTTTGTTGAATTGTGTATGTGTTTGTTAACAATTTTTAGTTTCTTGTATGTGGGCGAGTTCTCCGCTCTTTGATCGATGTTACCTTTACCCCTACCCCATCTACCCCTTCGGTTCTAATGATCTGATCACAATGATGTCACCATGCTAGTGATTTCTTGTTTAATTAATCAACCTCTTAATATAATACCAACATAATAACATACAATAACATCTCTACATGATTTATTCTCTTAGTTTGTTCTCCTTGATTAAATGGAATTTTGTTCGTTTGTTCCATTCATGTTGTTTCGCGTCCGGTATTGATGACTGAAAATTCTATACCTAATTATTAAATGATTGAAAGAGATGTTTACGTTAATCTGATAGAAAATTTATTTTATCTGCTAAGACCTAATTTTCAGGGTACACCTTAAAACCAGTATAAAATGACAATGTTAAGTTGTATATGATGTTAATGGTACACAAAGAAGTCGCTGTAATCTATGTTGCTAGTGTAGCATGGCTATATTGGTAATTCGTTTATATTTCCGCTTCAGTAGTTTCCTAATGACTTTACCGTCTCCAGGCGAAGGGCAAGCTTTAACATGTTTAATGCTGCTCTGTTTATATAACCCCTACATTAATTATTAACTGTTTAATAAACCTCCAAAGGAAGCAATTGTTGAGTATAAATACAAAAACGTGCTGCTAACACAGCCAAAACATCTGAGAAAGCTTCCTTATACTTTTTATTGTGACATGAGCATGAGCTCATGTCTGACATGAGCTTGTGACATGTCTGACATGTCAACGAGACATGAGCTTTACATCTGTGTGACGGAGTGCCGAATTGTCGAATCTGATTGTCGAAATGGTTCGTACTGTACCCAGTCAAATATCAAAAAACGGCGATAAATGTTTAAATGAGTTAAAATTTAATGAATTTAAATTTAATATATATTACTTTAAATGAGAAGTCTATATGCTAAATTTCATGTCTCTAACATAAATAGTTCTTGGGATATACGCATTGCATAAAAAAATCTTCTCCCCAATTTCCCCTCCTCTTCCCAGACAAATTTCTAAAATTGAATTTGTGCATTAAGTGCATTCAATGAAAGTGCATTAATTTCATTGAAATTTAATGCACTAATCCTTTCTTAGTGGATACGTATGTCATACAATCTATCTACTGTGCACATTTCATGGTTCTAGCGTCAGCGGTTTCGACTCAGCAATGATAAATCAGTCAGTCAGGACATCTCTTTTTATATATATAGATAGATGTAATAAAGTAAAAGTTTGGCACGTGCAGGAATAACGAGTCATCCATTCCCGCGATACCTACATCTTTTCTTGATATTCGAGTCGTTAAACTTCGGAGGGGAGGTATGATATATCCGCCGTTCTCGGTAAACTGTCTAGACCTGAAGTTGCGACCCCCGCCAGGTGGCTCATAAGTCAGAGCAGAGGTTAGAAATGAAAAAAAAACATATTGTTTTGGGTATAGGTAATTTATAGGTAAGAGGGTATAATTATTTACGCGAAGTGTAATGTTAGTGCATTTTTTCTTTTATTAGTAGATTTCGGAATTTCAAATTGGTACTAATATAAATACATTTCTTAATTTTGAAGACTTAATGAATGCAAATGTAATGCAATTAAAATTTAATGCAAATTAACAGCATGTCTATGTGAGCACAGTTCAGTTTCAGGAAACTTCAAAGTGCTACCCAATCGAAACATTAACTACGAATTTTGGTTCTTTAAATCGAAAATGTCCAACAAACAATATTATTAAAGGATCTAAAAGTTACATTACGAGTATGTACCTATTACAATTACAATAAAAATCAAATTTGTTGAAAAAATAAAGTATCAAATGTAGTAGCACTGAAGAACCGTTTGTGAATGTAGCACAATAAAATTATAACGGTCGTTGTGTTGGGCAAACGTGTAACCCTTCTACGCTATGGTAGCGATCCGTAGCCCTTCTACGGTGTCGAGGTACGTAGCTCTTATAAATCATTGTAGAGGATCTAACTGATTTTGAATAATAAGTATTTTGTTGTTTTGTACTAATTACATGATATGTATATTGCGTTGTTAATACCAACGACCAACGCATTGATTTGTTATTTCATAGTCTTATTTTGAAGATGTCGATTCCCGGCCGCTCTCAAATATTTTAGATAATACTTTTCCATTTATCATTTATAGCATATATGGGCAACAACCAGCCCGCGGGCCGGATCCGGCCCGCTGTAAGATATGATCCGGCCCGCGAGACATTTTGAAAAAACCCAATTAAAAAAATATTACATTAGGTACTTATACTCACGGGAGTGACAGTGAGGCGGCAAACATCAAATCCTTTGATGTTTGCCGCCTCACTCTTTGATAATCGCCGCCTCTCGGCTTGCTCGATCAAATTCTTTGAGGTTTGCCGCCTCACGGGCGACACATCAAAAGATTTATTGCTTCTCAATTATTCTAAACTAGTTTATTCCAGATTATTCCTTCATTTTGCCTATATAAGCGGGTGGATGGCCCGAACGTTAGTTCAGTTCTATTTGATCGTGAGCTACCGAGGTGATAACTTGGACAAGCGATATCCTAGCGAACTGCTCGAGCCGTCAACTTGCTTTGTGACTTTGTGTGCATCTTGAGTGGTTACTAACTATAGTTTGTTATTAAGTTTATTGAACGAAAAGTAAACAAAAATGATGTCTGGTGGAAAGAAACGAAAAGTAGATACAGAGGGTCGCCAGTTTCAAGAAAAATGGACTGAAGAATTCTTTTTTATCTTGCACAATGGTAAGCCTATTTGTTTGCTGTGTAATGAATCCATTTCAGTAATGAAAGAATTCAATATAAAGAGGCATTACTCAACTAAGCATGCTACGCTGCACTCACTGACAGGACAATTAAGAACAGACAAAATCCAGAAGCTTACCGCAAATTTGGAAAAACAGCAACAAATGTTTCATAAACAAAGAACACAACTTGATAATGTTGTGAAAGCTAGTTTTATAGTTAGCTCAAAATTGGCAAAGGCATTAAAACCATTTGCCGAAGGAGAATTTATCAAGGAGTGTATGTTAGAAGTTTGCGGTATTTTGTGTCCTGAAAAGAAAAATGAATTTGAAAAAATTAGTTTGTCAAGACGAACTGTTGTTCGACGTATAGAAATGATGGCTAATGATATAAAAACAACATTGACTGACCGTATGGCTGGTTTTGAATCATTTTCCATAGCATTAGACGAGAGCACCGATTTGTCTGACACAGCTCAACTGGCTATTTTTATTCGAGGTGTTGATAAGGAGTTCACTGTTACTAAGGAATTGCTTGCTTTACAGCCGCTATAAGGAACCACTACAGGAGAGGATATTTTTGTTGAAGTTCAAAAGGTATTCACAAGTTTTGGCTTGGCATGGTCAAAATTAATTGGAGTATGCACTGATGGTGCACCTTCTATGGTCGGCTTACGTAAAGGTTTCATCGGAATTTTGAATGAAAAAGCAACAGAATTAAATGTGCAAAAAGATGATTTGATAGTCCTTCATTGCATTATCCACCAACAGAACTTGTGTTCTAAGTCCATTCGACTCCAGAATGTTATGAATGTGGTAGTAAAAACCATCAACTTTATTCGATCCCGAGGGCTTAACCATCGTCAGTTCAAGGCGTTTTTGGATGAAATATCAGCTGAATATAACGACGTAACATATTATTGTGAAGTCAGATGGCTGAGCAAAAGAAAAATGTTGAAACGGTTTTACGAGCTTAGAAATGAGATAGCAGACTTTATGAAAATAAAAGATAAACCACTATCTGAATTAAGTGACCCAAAATGGATATGTGACTTAGCATTTCTGGTCGATCTTACAGGCTATTTGAATGATTTAAATTTGAAACTTCAAAAACAAGGACAGTTAGTAAATGATTTGTACAGCCATTTGAAAGCGTTTCAGATCAAACTACGCTTGTGGGAGTC
Source organism: Sesia bembeciformis (assembly GCA_943735995.1). Taxonomy (NCBI): domain Eukaryota; kingdom Metazoa; phylum Arthropoda; class Insecta; order Lepidoptera; family Sesiidae; genus Sesia; species Sesia bembeciformis. The sequence goes on from OX031028.1 coordinate 11,671,416, forward strand.
ACAGATGCTGTCTGGTAACAGTTACCATTTCAACACGCTCTCTGCGTATGAAAATATTGCTTATGCTCAATATGCTGAAGAACTCAAGTTACTGTCGGAACAATTTTCGAACAGATTTAGCGACTTCAAAAACATGGAAGACTGTTTCAGTTTATTTGCTACTCCTACAAAATATAATGTACAAAATGCTCCAATACACTTACAAATGGAGTTGATCGAGATTCAAGAAAACTCACTCCTAAAATCCAAATTTGAAGACGTAGTTGTGCGATTTCTACAAAAAATACCTAGAAAAAGACAATTTTCCGCAGCTTAGAAAATTCGCAAGAAGATTGATTTGTGCGTTTGGCAGTACTTATAAATGCGAACAGTTCTTTTCATTGATGAAAGTTAATAAATCAACACATCGTACAAGACTGACTGACGATAATTTGGAAAATTCTTTACGTCTTTGTATCAGTGGAATTAATCCAAATATCGATGGATTAGTTTCCCAAATTCAAGCTCAAGTGTCTCATTGATTTCGGTGTATTTAACTTTCGTAGTTTGTAACAATTGCAAATTTAACGATTTAATTATAATGTACTATTTTTTTAAATTTTATTTTGTTATTTTAATAAATTGTACTATAATAACATTGTCGTATTATTTCATGTCTAATATCTATCGCAAAAAATATTATCACTACTTTAAAATGCACTAAGTACTTTTAAACGCGGCAAAGGTTGCCCATACCTGATTTATAGGATAAAAATATTTGTACACAACTTTATTTACTTAAATCCATATCATCACTATCAATGCCTGAAATTTCTATTGATTGATTTGAAAGATGTGTTCTATAATAAATCCATAATGCCCTGAAAGCATTTACAAAATTCTTACGTCTTAATGGATCATTTATCACAATACTCTGAAATTTAATATCCAGGGAGATGACGAATAACAATTTCAGTTTCAAGATTAATGTTCATGGTCCTTTAGACAAATTTATAGGACAGCAACTTATCATTTATACTTGAGCCCCCATCATAGCGACTTGGCCCAGTTGTGCGCTCCCTCTTTTCTATTATCTTACTTAAATGAATACGTAATTTCAATTAAACCAAGTAATCTCGGTTGTATGGAGGCCCATTGTTTTGGTTTACTCTCATTAGATAATGTACACAGACCCCTTACAATGTACATTTTATTGTTTAATGTTTTACAATTACGTGGAATTTACGTTTTACGTGGAATCTGCTATATAAACTAATGGGTTGGTGTCGGTGTCGGTAACCAGTGTCGGTAACCAGTGTCGGTAACCAGTGTCGGTAACCAGTGTCGGTAACCAGTGTCGGTAACCAGTGTCGGTAACCAGTGTCGGTAACCAGTGTCGGTAACCAGTGTCGGTAACCAGTGTCGGTAACCAGTGTCGGTAACCAGTGTCGGTAACCAGTGTCGGTAACCAGTGTCGGTAACCAGTGTCGGTAACCAGTGTCGGTAACCAGTGTCGGTAACCAGTGTCGGTAACCAGTGTCGGTAACCAGTGTCGGTAACCAGTGTCGGTAACCAGTGTCGGTAACCAGTGTCGGTAACCAGTGTCGGTAACCAGTGTCGGTAACCAGTGTCGGTAACCAGTGTCGGTAACCAGTGTCGGTAACCAGTGTCGGTAACCAGTGTCGGTAACCAGTGTCGGTAACCAGTGTCGGTAACCAGTGTCGGTAATCAGTGTCGGTAACCAGTGTCGGTAACCAGTGTCGGTAACCAGTGTCGGTAAGCAGTGTCGGTAACCAGTGTCGGTAACCAGTTTCGGTAACCAGTGTCGGTAACCAGTGTCGGTAACCAGTGTCGGTAACCAGTGTCGGTAACCAGTGTCGGTAACCAGTGTCGGTAACCAGTGTCGGTAACCAGTGTCGGTAACCAGTGTCGGTAACCAGTGTCGGTAACCAGTGTCGGTAACCAGTGTCGGTAACCAGTGTCGGTGGTGTCGGTGGTGTCGGTGGTGTCGGTGGTGTTGCGAGAATCGTTTACCCCCAATATTATTTACATATTTTATAAACTGGATCTACTTTCATAAAAAATATTAATTACTCTACTAAACAATTGTCATAGCCCTAGCCCATTATTTCGTCCACTGCTGGATACAAAATCGGTCCAGTAGATCCCGCGATAGACAACGAACAATCAAAGAAGCAGATAGACATATGTTAATTTCTTACAGAATAAGGTGGCAGACGAGGAGTTTGCTTGATGTAAGTAGATATTGCCGCGCATGAACATCCGCGTAACACATGGCAACATCAGTCGATGACGACGAACGTTGGCACCGCAGATGTTCTTGACTAATTTAGAAACTGGGTATCCCTGACGCTTAGTTCTAAATTCAAAATTGAGTAGGACTGGTACGATTTAATAGTACAAGATAATATATTTCTCATAAAAATACAAACCCTAAATAATCGATAATCTATATTATTATTAAAAATGTAAAAGTTTGTTCGTTAGATTTGATGACTTTATCAAAGTTACGAATTGATACCAGATAATAATGCTGGAATTATTAGCTTATGTACACAAATGAAAGATATTCGTTCCTTAAAAAAATCCATGTTTATTTCTTGTTTAACTATTTTTAAAATATGCCTAAGCACTTCAGTAAACATATAGAAATGATACTTAGGTACACTTTATTTTGCAGACTATAAATTGCACTAAATTCAACGTATCACTTACACGCTGCGTTATCTATATTAAAAAGTATTGCGATAAATGTTATTATCTAAAAAAATATTAATAGTATTAAGTATATTAACAAATTATAACAATATCATAATTTGCGCAGATAGACAGATGCTGTATATTCTTCTCAGTAAGATAATTATGTCATTTTCAAAAGTGACATTGATGGACTCGCCCGTGCGTTACAGCTGAGTAATAATACTAATAAATTTACAGGCATACACATCACTCCCAGTGACAACTTTGTTGTACAAAACAAATAAGACAATCAGCAACGGACTAATTTTTTTGTAGGCTGAATTGGTAGGAATGATATGACAGCTATTTATTCGGCTTTATGAGTATTTATTTCTCTTGGTAACATATTATTATAGATATTTTTATTATTATTATAAGAAAGGGAGGCAGGCGGACATGTGGCCTATGAAATGGAAAGTAGCTGCCGCCGTTTAGGATTATAATACCATCTGTGCAGCTGTCCATTAACACCTGCAACACCAGGGGGATGAGGGTACGCTGTCGACCTTGTAAAACAATAAAAATAAAATAAATAATAAAAATAAGACGTCGGGGGGCAGTTCGTGGTATAAAGCGGTTTATGGGCTGCACAATGCGAGCAACTCCTGTTCAACCCTAACGGGTTCAAGTGTCGGTGGAATTAAGTAAGTGTGGATGGAACACACCTTGATGACGGGAGGTATGTTTATGTAACCCAAGGCAAAATAAAAACCACTGAATAAAACTAGTGTAAACAAAAATTAAGTTGTTAAAGTGTGCCCTAGGTTAGCATTAAACCGAGCAATCAGAGTCCTCAGAGCACTCCCCATTAATTAATTAATTATTTGTAAGCATTATTAGTTCTCAGTTTGTCACTTTGGACAAATGTTGGCATGCACCACGGATGTCCATGAGCTACAGTGTCCATTTACTATCAGGTGGACTGTATGCCCGTCTGCCGCTTTTTTTCTATCCATATATAACAAAAAGATATACCGTGCTACAACTTCTTATTTTAAACTATATAATAATATGTATGTATATCTCGAGTTATCAAATTATTCTTGCCGTGCATGGAAATAAAGACAGACATTGTTCTTTAAGTATACATAATATGGAGATTATCGAACCCTTAAAAGGATATTCTCTATATAATTTATGAAGACCCTATTATTTTAAAGTTAGAAACAAGTTATACAATTGTTCTGTTCGAGGTTTTTATCTTCATATTTTGTACGTACTAAGTCACATCTTTCAGAATTCAAGAACAATCATTTTCCAAAAAGTGAGTTCTAAAAATGTCAGAAGAAATGCTCCTAGTGCTGTACAATAGCTTGAACACTTGCTTTGATATGTGTTTGACCCAGTTTCAATTTCGGTCACTGCCAACTCATAGCTGACAAATTACAGAATCCGGAATCGTATTTTCCCATCCAATTTCATTTGGGGGTACGGTAGTCCGCAAATACCTAGCTGTTGGCAGCGTTAGCGTACTAGCGGTTTCGTTCGTTACCGTTCTCAGTTCTACCACATTTCAGTGACTAAACTTTGGATCCTTCATGTAGGTAATTAATTAATTGTATTTTGTATGCTCTCGTCATGTTTACCATTTTTATTTCCGGATTAATTATGTATGTAGTATGAACTAAAACTAAAGTAAGTATTAGGTATTCAGTACTCCTTTGTTTTATTACTAAATAAATTTAATAAATGAAAAAAACATGTTTAGAATTATTTATATCGTTTGGGACTGAAAGGTTTTCAATTAGTATACGGATCTATCTTAACAGACAAGCTAAACTAAAGAAAATTATCTTATACGTAAACAAATATCAATTTTTACTTAACCAATATTTTATAAGTTAATCTTAGAAGAACAAACAGCTATCTCATTACAATTAAAACGAAAAAATAATAAGTACGTAAAACGACAATATTACTCGAATACAGCCGTTATTTCGACGGGTTTCAGTGTTTTACTACTGCCGCTGTGCTGACTCTCTTGATATTAAATTTTACTGTCTCTGTCGGGCGAGTAAAATAAAATAACTCGTTACTCCACATAAATTGGCCCGTAGAGACCTTTGCTAATTTTTCATATTACCGTACTTGTATTTTACTTGAAGAAATGCGTCACTGCCGCGAAGACAGCGATAGGTACGTCACATTACAAGTAACAGAAAATCAGTATTTTCCTAGAATTAGAACGCTAACAATTTAACTCTAATTGTACTCGCAGTTCGTAACTTTTTTAATAAGAAATTCTTATGAAGAAAATTCTATTTTTCCTTAAGCGGAATAAGTGAATTGATAATATTTATATTGAAAATAGATTATTCTATTAATGGCATTTAAAGTATTTTTATTGCTGCGTCCTACTTACTTATTTAACCTAGGTTCGAGTATTGTCATAGTTTGAAAGAAAATACATACTCGTAGAATTGAAAAAAGCCCGAAGGCATTTTTCGTAAACGTTATAGAAAATCATTTTTAAACAAAAATTGTGGAGCTTTATGAGTTCTATCCAACAAACTGGGTTCTTTTTTTTATTTTGACCGTCATAATTTTGGAACTTCAGCACGAATTTATACTTCAGAAGTTAACGGATATATAGACTAGATGACACATCGTACGTTCTAATCAAAGAAACCTCGTTGGCAACTTCTCGGATGGGGAGGGGTGAAACCGATGAGGAAGTGAAATTTGAAACTTAAGAACTACGAAATAAGAATTTTCCATTTTCAAAATATATATGAAAGCATATATGAATTAAAGAACTCGAGAGCCACTGAACATAGTTCACTATTAGACTTTAACATGATTTTATTAGCAAGAAAAATTAATATTTCTCCACAGGATTGTTAATTAAATAAAATCACTGTGAAAAGATCCTTGTTTTCGTCTCTTCCAGTGCAATGAGCCAACGGTCGCCATTCAAACAATTAAACGTGAAACAATGACCTTCATCGTTCAGGCTCACTTCACTTTTGTACCTGAAGGACACAGTTGTAAAAATTAATGCTTTGCTTCTGTGAATTTTTTTAAATAAAATAAATAGCGGTAATATTTTACAGTCATTCGGTCTTAATTCATTGTAATTAATTATATGTTATTTCACTTGGTCACTCCTATTTTCCCGACAATATGGTTAAGACTGTCGTGATACCAATTATTGAAAATAAGTCAGGATATATTTCTGATAAACGGAATTATCGACCTATCTCCTTAACAATCATCATAGCGAAGATCACTATTTGATTAACATCCGAGCTGAAGTGAGTGTGTCACTTTTTAGTTTTAGTTAAGTTTAGTCACTTTCACTTTTATTAGTTTCACGTGTTTTAGTTTTATTAGTTTCACGTGTTTTAGTTTGTAGCACTAATATAGTTTTATAAGTCTTTTTATTACACTAACACTTGTACGTAAAAAAAATTACGTAAGTTTTAAAGTCAGCTACAGATTTTTTTTTTTTTTTTATATATACTAGTGGGCGGACGAGCAAGCGGTCCCACGTGATGGTAAGTGTTACCGCCGCCCATGGACACCTGCAACACCAGGGGGTATGCGGGCGCGCCGCCGACCTTGCAAAATCCTATTCACAGCTCTCTTGAAGAACCCCATATCGTAGCTTAATGGAAAGACCTCTCGAGTTGGATTTATCTTGCTACCAAAAATCAATGTACCTTTTAATTTCATTTAGTCTGAAAAACGTTTCTATGAAAAGTTAAAATCTAATAACAGTTTATGTGAACTTAAATTTATTATACAGTTGTAAGTAGTACAGCACAACATCGACATGGGACTTTTTTATATATTAATGGAGGCAGACGGGCAAACGGCCCACATGATGATAAAAGGTATGCCAACATTTGTCATTCTGGTCTGATGTTGGCATTAATTGCCGATGTCCATGGACGAGAGTATCCACTTACTGTATGACAGTATCAGGTGAACTGTATGTTCGTCTTCCACCTTTTTTCCATAAAGAAAAAAGAGTGTAATCTATATCTATTCTAATATAATAAAGAGGTAAAATTGTGTGTTTGTAGGTATGTTGGGGGTAATCTCTGGAACTACTGAACCGATTTCAAAAATTCTTTCACAAATACGAAGCTACATTATCCGTGTCTAATATAGGCTAAATTTTATTATGAAATTTAGAAAAAAACATTTTGAAAATAAAAAAAATTATAAACCGAAGCGAAGCGAGGGCGGCTCGCTAGTATGTAATAAACATAGAGTAGTATACGCCTCGCCATAGAGTGTATTGTGGAAATAAATGAATGGCCCACACAAAGATTCACTGTATGGATCCCATACAGTGAGACAGAGAGACAAGCTACTCAGATATGAACAAACATCTCAAATGTGGAACCACATCAAACCTAGGACTTTTTGCACTGGAGGTAACCGCACTAACATTTGGATAAATCGATAGGTAATATACCGTGAAAATTTAGTGCCCCCTGAACTGCAAAGGTGTTGTCGCTTTTCACCGCCACCGTCATAGATTTTTCAGCCCTAAGTATTTACGCTTAACGAGCCAATGTTGCTATTATTTGCTTCAGCTCACCTTTGACCTACATCGACTTGCTCCACTGCACAGATTACAGATGCCTCTCTTTTACTACGTCATTATAACAACTACAGCTATTTGCGAACAACTAATAATTTAGAATGAAGATTCTACATAGAAGGATAGACTGATAAGTAATACGTGCGTTAATATAACACTCTTATACATAAAAAAACAGATACCTCTACCTATCCATATGGAATATATTTTTAATGGTTTAAATTCATTTAGGCATGGTACGCTCTCCGGTCAGGTGGACTAACGACTTGAAAAAAGTCGCCGGCAGTGGCTGTATGAGAAGAGCTGCAGACCGTGTGTGGTGGCGGTCCTTGGGAGAGGCCTATATCCAACAGTGGAGAGATATAGGCTGATACATGAGTTGTTAGGTTTGTGCCGTGTGGTGTAGGCCGGTTATTCTCTTCTCGTGCGTGTCGTAAAAGGCGACTTAGGGATAACAAAGCCGGCTACCACAAGCCCTGAGGAACTACACCACCTCTAAAAGAGTAGACTCGCCAAATTTTAAGTTTAAGGCCAGTGGCGTTTTAAGGCCACACATCCCATATGTGCAAAACAATGTGCACGAGGAGGGGCCCGTAAACAGCAGTGGATAAGGGCTAATTACGGTTACGATTTTTACCTGTGTGTAAATAATGAGAGACAAATCAGGATTACTTAATGCGTTTAATAAAAATAATTGAGTGGCTGGTTGCATTTGCGTTCGCGTGAGTTGTGAGGAGTTCGCGTAACAAATAAACAGACAAACACGCTTTCTAATTTGTAATATTAGTGTGATCTAGTGTGGATGCTTATAAAATTAAATGTTCAACGACTATTGCTGTCTCATTTTTACCCGACTGTGGAACGTGAGGAGGTATATGTTTTTCACCATTATGTATGTATGCCCGTTTCTTTATGTATGTATGTCCGTTCCGTTCGCATCGCAGAGCTAAAACGGAATGACCGCTTTTAATGATTCGATTCAATGTCGCGAGCGCTACTGGTGTATTTGATTTCTTGTATTGCACCGGAAAAAAAGACTGTTTTGTTCAAATGGTACTGAAACTTATATATATTTTTAAACACGATATTGTGATGATCACGGTAACACTTAGCCGGGTTGAGCTCCAATATTCTCCAGGCAAACTTAAAGAAGTTTGGCAGTGATAGCTGAATGAGAAGGCACAAATTGGTGTAGGTCAATATCCAGCAGAGGAAAGACAAGCTGATGAATGGTACGGTGTTTATGTTTCGACATTTTGGTCAAACGCTAGTAAAAGATGTGAAGGGACCGTATATCAATTAGAAAAATTATCTTTCTTCTATTAACATTCTAAAAAGCTATAAATAAATAAACTTTTATAAAATAAGATACCCGGCTGCACCGAACTCCTATATGAATAAATAGTAAATAATTGGATGAGTCAAGTTTTTTTCTTTTAAATAATTCATGTATTGATAAAAAAATGAATAATGAATGAATATAAATAATGAATTTTAAATAATTCATTTAGTATCAAATACCTCGAAATTACTGATTGTGTGAGTTTCATACCAGACTTTTTCAATTTCAGACCATGTTTTCACATTGCGTCAAAACTGATTGATGTATTTAACGTCTTTCTATTATATTGAGGGCCAAGTAGATCCGAAATGGACGGCACCTTTGTTGAGTTTTTAATCGGCAAACTTTTTCAATAACCGACTGAATTCCCGTTTGCTTGTTTGAGTTTATTCTCCAAACGGACTTGACAACTTGACATGAAACTGAAAGGAAGTTAAGAGCGTTAGATAACTAGGTAGTAACTTTCGGTTCGTGCCAGTAAAAAGTGCCTAATGTACAATTTAAGCCACTAAAATATTGGGTAGGAGCATCTATATGAGAATAGACTAGATGACACATCATCATACGTTCTTATCAAAGAAAATTAGTTGACAACTTCAAGGGGGGGGGTTCAACTTCAACTTCAATTAGTTGCGTGAAAAGTGGGTCATTAAAAAGTAAAATTTGAAACTTAAGTACTACGTAATGAGAATGTTCCATTTTAAAAACACAGATGAAATAAATAATTCGAGAACTACTGAACATAGAACAGTATTAGACTAACGTGCCTGCCCTAGTGCTTGTAGAACATATCTAGTATGTATTCTCAATTCTATTGGTAGGAGATTGAAGTACTTTATCTTGTACCTACAACACTAAAATTAACTAACTGAAATTTATGACAGTATTATTTGTAGATAATTCCAAAAAGATAAATGAAATTTGTCTTATACTTAAATATAAATTCTTTGCCACATTTTGCGAGTGTGGTAAAAAGATACGGCGCCGTATTTATTCTACAGGCACAAACGGTAACTTCATGATAGTTAAAAAGTACATAATTTATGATAAATGTTATGAAGTAGACCGCTTTGATGACGATAAAGATAATTAGTAAATGGACTTTAATAAAAAAAAGAAATTAGCGCAACAACCGAGAAACTCTTTAATGACATACCGACACCCTCATTTTTCACATGACAGGTCATATAATGTCGATATAGTCGTTGCAAGTCATTTATGTTATGTACATGACGACTTACCTTTTGTTCAATTTTTTACAGAGATATAGTATGTCCTCGGGTGGTTATGGTTATAACGTATTCTTCGTTATTCGTCGTAATAAACTGAAATAGACAGAAAAAAGAAACTACGTTTCTTCACAACTAACAACTACTACGTTCTTTAGCTCACTGTTATGCATACGACGCTAACGTCATTTTTATTATTATTATTAAATATCAAATAATCATAAAATAAACAGTCTGGTAATAATATGTGCGTAGTGTAATCTCATTATAAAAATACAGTTCCTATTTAGTCCACCCAAGTGGCTCTATTTCCCGTCTTACCCAATAAAGATACACACCTCCTGTCAACAGAAGCGGCTTTAATATGATTGTAAGATTGTAACGAAGTTGTAAGATAATACGAAGTGTTATTTTTCTTGTCTGTGGTATAATAATTATGTCATTTTCGCACTACGGCGTTTGTACAACCGATCACTGAAATAACGCAATAGCTGAACGTAAGTTGTTCAGTATCAAGATTTGAATCGATTCCACCCATTGATCACAAGTGGAAATACGATTCAGAATCATTTCATTTTTGTGCCGGTTCAGCATAATAAAGCATGCTTCGACGCGTGTTTGCAGCTGACTTTATATACATTATTATTACTTTATATATAAGCTCATACGATACCCAGTTTCCGAGTTTCTTCAGTTTACAATTTCACAACAAATAAATCAATATCTTATTGTCACTTACGCCGAAGGCTGCTGCTAACTCAGATGTGGTTTGAGATGAACCCGCTTCCAATTCGTCATTATCGACTTTAATCTCCGGTTGTTCACGGGGCTTGTTCTTGAGGTCGAAATTTCCAGAACGGAAACGAATAAACCAATAACGGACTGTGCGTTCGTTTGCGGTGTTTGATCCGTATACATCGATAATGTAACGTGCCCCATGTGCTGCGTTGCTGTCACGACGGAACTCATATTAGAAATGACGCGAATTTTTAACCTTTTTATGATCGCAAACACAACTATATCTAAGCAAAAAGTCGTTATAAGTAAAAATAAATTAATAACTGATCTTGAAAAAGAATATCATAGCTTTGAATTGTAATTAATTTGAATTTGGAATTCCAAGCCAAACGCAAGATAACTAAGTTCAGAGTGGCCACTATGAACAAATGGCAAATTCATAGGTATGGCCCTAACATATATTTTCGTGCTGATATTTAGATTGCACCGTCGTAATATTCCAATGTATTTATATATATTGTCTATTGAAAGTCTATCTTTATATCGTAATTTAATTGATTTTCAATTATTATTTGCAGAAGTCTAAATGTAGTAACGCATTCACAGCTCTTTATTCCTAAAATAGCTATTGAATAGTATCTAATAGGTGGATAATGCAATTAATTTGTTATTCTACAAGAATCTGCGGCTTATTGCAAACTAAAATTACGCTTATTTTCACTGAATTCCTCTTTCATTTAACAATAAATAACATCATGAACAAAGTGGTTGGTTAAAAATAGCTTATTCTAAATATAACGTACTTTGGCTAAATTCATGTTTTGATAAGAGCACATGCTGCCCACATCTGCGTATTAATACACCTATGACATGTTTTTATGAAAAAAAAATTAGCTACTATTTTTTTTTCTAAATTTTTTATGAGCACCAAAACCTAGATTATACTTCTACGTACTATCTATCAACTACTTGTCATACAATTTTATGTATAAAACCAGTAGACCTGAGTTTCGCTTGTGCAGGTATATATAATGATATTGTAGTGTGTGTGTGATAGGAAAATCTCCCTATTTAGGCGATCGGCGTATGTTCAAGAAACATTAACTGCTTGCAGATGTGGTCGCGACCTATCAATGCCAACGCATGGTTGAATAAACTGAGACCTGACCGATAAACAGAGTATGTATGTGTTGTATGGAGTCCTGGTCAACCTCTTCAGTTTTTAGCCTGCACAAGTAAATACATAAAGTCTACCGTAAAAGTGTACCCCAACAAACCGTTAAATAGCAATAATAATAAATAAGTAAATAAAAACAAAGTATTGGGCCGGTTTAACGCATTCCGCAGTTAATTTTCTTTATTAATTATTTTATTTCTTCTGAAGCGGTCTAGAGACCATTTATTTGAAAACAATTTGAAACCTTTTAGAAACAAATCAACAGCTATGTATGTATTTTTAAACAAGTTTAAGAGTTAATGGAACAAAATTATATAGAGGAGGCATATAAATAATGCATGCTGAAAGAGTTGTTTTCTTCATCAGTATTCAAAATAATAATAGATTAAGTTAATAATTGTTTTATTCTTCTGGTGTTGTTTAGAAAGTATTTGCTTACAAGTCAAAAAAAATATTTTTAATAAGGGAAATTGTCAACGGAATGAAATGATATAGTGGAGACAGACTTTCACCAGGTAACGATTTTTGGTCACAAGGTGTCGCACACACCCTCGAGCCTCGAAAATGCCGATCCAATTTACTTGTGAAATATTTACATCCATTTAGACGGTCGCCACTTTTAGTCTGCTGCGAGCAGCTTCACATAAATCATTTAACGAAATGACAAAATTAGGCTGGACATTATACGATTACATTTCTAGGTATATGAAAGTTTTTTTGCGCAGTTTTCAACGTTAATGTGAATAATATGGAATCATTTAATAATCGTGGATTTGATTTTCACGGTGTAGATTTATTATTTAGATGGTAAGGGTGGTCAAGGTTATGTTATAATTTATAGCATGTCTATTTTAATAAGGGCTCATTGAACTTTAATCAATAAACGCCAATTGATTGATAATTGGGTCTTACGCCAATTGCGCCAAAAAGGATGGACAATCATAAAAATCGATAAATACACGTACGTTAATTAGCGTATATAAACTAACTTAAATTTTAACTTTAATTACGTAAAAATAATAATAATAATCTTGTTTTAGTACCTGTACTACCACTAAGTTAACAAAATGAAAGAAATATTTTATTAACGATATCTACTCACTTCTGTATATTGTTTATGAGTTATTTGAACTTATGGGAAGATGATTTTCTATATTGCCATAGAATTTTTCTATAAAGGACTCAAAAATATTTAGAATATGTTTTATACAGCCTAACGGGAATTACTGTTAAAAAATTACAATATGTTGGGGCGAGGTTTGTTGAATATGGCAACAAATGGATTGTTTTCAATCGCAATTACTGTAAGTTTAAAATTATTTGTTATGCAATATCGTGGACCAAGAGTAGTGATTCTAGTATTATTTTATAGTATAGACTAGACATCAATTGTTATGAATATACCGGCACTTAACCGCAAAGCACACCATTACTTTCTAAGCTTCTTTTAAGATTTTTCTGATAAACTTCCTTTTGAGCATTGTGTCATTGTTTCGCGTGAGTACAGCCATTATTACCTATATTTGTGCGTGTAGGGTTATCGTACATATGGTACATAAACTACTTTTTGTCACAAAAGTTTAAAATTTTTCAATATAGTAGTGTATAATATGATTATGCCCATATGAATAATCATATGGGAATATGATTATTCCCCGGTAGTTTAAGATAGATTGACTTCTACCATCTCACGCAATTCGTTATTTGAGAACATCTAGCCATCTAACCATTGAGAACCATCTAAAAACTGGGTCACAGATTTTAGTACACGTAACATCCAGGACAAAATTCTTATATAATAAATTTCAGCGTACATCCTTTATAAATATCCTACACGTTTATATGTATGCATTACATACAAATATACCCCTCGTTATTTTACAAATGAGAGATGTTTTCCCGTGTAAGAATATCCTTGGAGCTTACGTTTTAATTTTGTTTACACTGATAAGCTTTTGTATGTATATAATTTACGAATCATTTCAATTTTTCATGTGAATTTTACTTTAAAAAAAATAAACATTCTGAAAGCTGAAATAAAACTTCAGCCTTGCTTTTATGTTGCTCTGAATTTGCTTATTTTCAGTTAAATGTACAAATTACTGTAATGGAAAAGTAGGTTATTTCGTTTAATCTAGTTATTAAACCAAGTGACTCATTACTCGGTGCCAAATTGCTTCGAAGAATTGTCTACTTCTTTTTCTACTTGTCCCTGATTCTTTTTTATTGATTTCTGTTGCTCTGCAACTTAATTTTTGCCATAGATGTCATTGACATTGTGAAGATTGATATGAGAAGCAACACTGTTCGATAAAGTAAGAAGCAAGTATGACTTTTCTGCTACCGAGAATAATAATTTTATATTAACTATGAATTATTATTATAGGTCTAAAATCTTTACTGACGTCACTGTTACTCTCGCTAACAAACACTTCTAACAATTTATTTCTGAGGATAAATTATATTAAAACATGAAATACACTACAAATGAGGATTGCTTTACAAGTTGTGTAATAATATCTGGTATTCCCTAAACTGGGCAGGGCCGGTATCTTAGGGCTTGTATCACAGGTGAGGTGATAAGCTGATAACAGTTAGATACAAAATTATAAGTATTTTATATTTTTGAGGCCGATGAGCAAGCAGTCAACGTGATGGTAAGTGTTACCGCCGCCCATGGACACCTGCATCACCAGAAGGTAGGCGAGTACGCCGCCGACCTTCCAAAATCACCCTATATCGTAGCGTAATGGAAAGACCTCTTGAAGCAGGCAGTTTGTTCCATAGTCTACGGGTTTGCGGTATAAAGTGTTTTTTGAGCCGAACAGTAGGTATACATACAACACTCTGTATCGAGCAAATGCGGATGCACGGCACTCCTGTGACGGGAAGTGCGGTTGTAGAAACCTGAGGTGGGAATTATGTTAAACTATTCTTCAAAGCATTCCCCATTGTACAGGAACACGCAGAGAGAGGCAACATCTCTTCGAACGCTGAGGAGTTCTACACCGCCCGTGAAATAGCGATCGTCGACCATTGGAAGACGTTGGATGGAGTCAAATGGGTCTAAAGGATATTTCGATGCGCCGCGCCGCCGGCCCAGAGATGTGAGCAGTACTCCATATGGGGCCTAACCTGAGCTTTGTGGAGCGTCACAAGTTGCCCAGGGGTGAAGTACCGATTTGATCTGTTCAGCACACTGAGCTTGTTGGAAGTCATTTTGGCTTTATTTTCCAGATGACTTCTAAATTTGACTTTGATGGAAATGTCGACACAAAAGATCCCGATACTCTCCGAGATCTTCAGAGGTATGCTTTCAAAGCGAGGTGCGACGACGAAAGGGGCTTTTTGGAGGTGAATGTACGAACTTGCATCTTACTGGGGTTGAAATCCACTAGGTTTTGTCATTTTGGACTAATGTTGGCACGTATCGCATATCCCAAGGGGCTACAGTATCCACTTACCATGAGGTGGACTGTATGCTCGTCTGCCGCCTTCGTGCATAAAAAAACTTATCCACTACCTACCAAGCTTTCTTATTATTACAATTTTATTTCCTATTGCGGGTTGTTTGAACAAATGTTATGAAACAATATTAAAATTACCTGATTCTAATATTTACAGTAAATGAGTGTTTCGTTTATTCGCTTCCATTGAATGGTCCATACTAAAATAATATACTTCATTTATTCAAACTTATAAAGAACAAATAAGGAACAAACAAATATGTGGCTCAATGTTTTCTTTATAAACATTGTATCAACATCTTTATGTAAACCTCTACATACTGGATGTTATAATATTTCTAAAATATTCCATCAGACTACATGAGATAATTTTCGTATTACGTTCATTTATCTTTTGCGTTTACTTGTTGTACGACACAGATTACCTATTACAGCGTTTATCACTACCTACATATGTGTTAAATAAAGTTCTCGAATTGGAAAACTGTTAATGTTTACAGTTAGAAAATGTTATGCTATTTTCGATTAAGGTTTTTTTTTATTAAAATTGGTTCAGTAGTTTTCAAAATATAGAGAGGGTTATGGGCCAGCACCCTACGAAAGAATGTAGGAGTGTTTAAAGACTTTGTTAATGGTAGTAATGGGCGCGATCGGCGTAAATAACTACATGTGCGTGACGCGACACTCAGTCGGCACAGTTTCAGTACGTACATCACTTCCTTGAAATGCGACCTTATAATAATATTCTATTGATCATACTATTCAATAATCTTAAACAAAGTACCCAGTTTTAAACATTACTAGGGCGAAATCAAGCAAGTTTGTGTGACCCACGGTGAGACACGTCCTGTTCACAATAATGTATAAATAGCACTATGAAAATACTATATTTTTTAAACTTGTAATTATTATTATTATTTAATAATAAACACATATTGGTATATATTTTGTAGTGTACCAACATATTTATTAGTAGCAAGCATTCCATACAAGCAGACGACCAAAGCTTATATGTGACTCCCGTATACTCCTATATACGCTAAATCTACATTGACATTGACGCGAAAACGGTGTCGTTATTGCTCCTGAGTCCTGACATTTTCTAAATGAAAAACAATCCTCATATAAGTATATGCATATGTTTACCATGGACCCTGTGGTATCAGCCGGCTTTAGAATAGAACCATCCCCATCAATTGCAGTTGGTGTCGTAAAGGGCGACTAAGGGATAACAAAGTGACTACCACAAGCGCTGAGGAACTACACAACCTCCAAGAGAATGGACTCGCCAATCCGTTTGGGCAGCATACCGTGTTAAAGCCACACATTCATCATGCATAGGACAATGTGTATGAGGAGGTCGCTGTCCAGGAGTGGCTGCTAAAGAGGCTGGTTATGGTATACTGTTTATCTTGTAACACAGAATATAGGTACAGTCCTAATAAATCTAACAAGACGTTATCTTTTGGAAATTGTATGTGTAGTAGGACTTTAAGCTTAGAATGAGTTATAACTGGGACATGACGAAACTGATGTTTCTCCGCGTGTATCAAATGAAGATCGCATGTAGTTTATTACATGAACCCATGTGTACGAGTATATTCACGCACAGTTTACATTGTGGACATTGATTACTGTACTGTTTGCATGTCAATGCTATTTCAGATAATTCCAAGGTCTCCTTAAACTCAGTTTCGATAATATTCCCAGGAAATTGGCAAGTTTACAAAGAAACTGATAGATTTTATACCTGCTTGTTTATTGCGGATATGTAAAATATTTTATTCCTCCCAAACAACTCCTATACGATATCAACCTATAACGTCCCACTGCAGGGCACCGGCTGCCCCTAATAAATCACTAGGAAGTTTCGGGCCATAATCACTCATTTTGTCCTAATCATAATGTAATCATAATTACATTGTACATAAATGAATTATTACATAAATTGAATTAGCCCAGTACTAATTCAATTCTTTTTTAAATTTCCAAGCGTGCGGATTTCCTCACGATGATTTTCCTCACCGCCGAACCAGCAACAATTTTAAAAGTCCGTACTTAAGTATAAACACTATAACTTAAGTATAAATAGGCCGAGGATTTGAACTCACGATCTCACGAATGTGAGTCGTGAATAAATACCCCTAAGCTATTACCAGAACCACTCGTCTATCACCCCTAGGCTAACATTGCCTATAGTAAAGACATATCTAAAAAATACTTAAACATAGAAAAAACTGTACGTATCACAAACCATAAACCCTTTCGTTTCTACAAAGATTTTCTGGAAATATTCTATTATTTATTAAATCAAAATTCTTCAATGCGTATATATTCAATTGTATTTGTCCATTGGTAAAAGGGAATCCATGTTGAAATCGTATAGGAAATTGATGAACAATAATCAGGACTCAGATCGCCTAAAGGTACCCGAAAAGAAATCGGAGAAACGAAAACGTTATTGAATTTGCGGACCCATTTCTGTTTAGACCCACCTTCATTACTAAAATATATGGGGCACAGAGCGCTTTTAATTTCGGTTAGATATATAACGGTAAGCTTACGGAGAGATAACAAGTGCCTTCAGTTCAAGTCGAAAAGAAACCGCAAAAAATTCTAATATTCCTTTTGTTAGAGTTTTCGATGGCACGGGCGTACCAATGCCTAATATTCAAATCGTAATTCGTATCGTATACATTTATAGAATTTTCAATATGTACGTAGTGAAAGTATTGTATATTTAGTTCAGCTGTAAATCTTGTTGTCATAAAGTTACCTAATGACAGAAATAACTATAGGGACACAGCGTTGCACACAGTGCATGCAGAACGTACATGGTGTTATACGTTGTCAGCAATTTGTGGCAAGGCGTTACTGTCCACACTGTACCCACCACTCGTCTTTTGCATGCCATGCTGAATTGTGTACTTTTAGTTAATCATGTGTTCAAACAATATATGGAGGACAATAGTAGTTGCACAACATTCAGAAGCTGCCCACGGTACATCTAAAGCTAATACCTCCACAATAACTACAATATATCTATACGTTATATACTTAAATTTAAAACTAATTAAACTAAACTAATAAAGTTTAATTCAATATTTTTACATATATGTTACTGTAAAACCTCGAATAGTGATAAATATTTAATCTTACGTTACCGATACTAATAAGTAAATTTTGAGATTAAGAGAAAAGAAATTGATTTTTGTGTTTTACCACTTGCGTTTAGTACAACCTGAGATTTACCAATGTGCCAAGTAAACAACTATTACACAATATTTCGAAGCTTTACCGTTAATAATTGAGAAATGTTAGGTTTTAGTGGCAGGTAAATCTTAGAATTCACAATTGTGCAGGCTTTTACAGTAACAAGTTCAACGTGTCACCGAAATAAAGAAATCTGAAACACGTCAACTAATGTTTCATACGCGATTGACTAGCTAAATTTTGTGATACAAAAAAATATTTGGGTTACAACACAAATTTTTATTACAACTTCTCTAAATACTTTCCAAACCAAGAGTTAAAGCACTGACGATACTCTTCTTCACCGAGGTCTTCAACAGCTGCCATAAAATCATTCCGAGCATCCTCTATGGCTTTCGGAAAGAATGCCACTTTTGAATGTTCAAGCTTCACTTTTGAAACGAGAAAGAAGTCGCATAGAGCTAAATCAGGGCGATAAGGAGGGTGGCTCAATTCTTGGATTTCTGTGGTCTTCAAAAACTCGTGGGTAAGTTTTGCTACCTAACCTACAAGCTGAAGGTACCTAACCTTCAATTAATCTTTTTGCGTAAACTTTTCTTTTTATTCTTTTGGCATTTCATCAATACTTATTCAAAATTTTTAATTTTAGGGGTATTGAACCTTAATATAACCTCATAACCCTTTTAATTTTATCTAAGATTCAATTGTTTTATTAAATTACTGAGATAGTTGAGTACTCACCGACCTTACTTAGCCTTAAATATGTAGTATTTTTAGACAACTCTACTCAAACTTTGTGAGCTCTGATTACATTTATTACAATGGCGAATAAAATTTCAGAGCCCATGATCCGAGATTTGTTACCGGTCGTTTTACGTAAAAGCATTGTATTTAGTGAACCTCGGTGAAGAAAGCCGAACTTAATTGAAGTTGCGGTGAAAATAACAAAATTATTCAAAACAGTCTCCACAGATTTCGGGAGATATTAGATATTAGAGGCGCGTCTGCTAAATTACGTTTTGTTTTCTTTTAAATATCTAGTTTCATCTTGTAATGTTAAACTTTTATAATACTTATTCGCAAACAAACTTTATCGTTGATTAATAACATAAAATGCGTACGTGTGGGTTTCTACATATTATTATACTAGCTGTTGCCCGCGACTTCGTCCGCGTGGACTTTAGTTTATAAACACCGTCTTTACCTTCTTAGGGTTATTTGGTAGGTATTTTCAAAAACGATCACACACATTATTTCTTATAGCTTATTTTTTATCGAACAAATGTTCGACGTGATTCTTTAAATTGATATCACTTTTTATTTATGAACTGATTGAAATAAAACAAACACTAAATTTTAAGTGAAGCTTAACACAATACATTAGTGAAAACCGCACTCAAATCGGTTAAGCCGTTTCTAAGATTAACGCGCACAAATGCACAGACAAACAGATAAACAGACAAAAATTCTAACAATCATTGTTTTGGGTTCTATTGCGTTGATAAAGGCCCCCAATTATATCTTCCATGTACGGACAGCGATCAGTTACATTTTTATTATATGTACTTATAGATAATTTCTCGTGTCACCTTGGCATCTTTAAATATATAAAAGACAATGGCTTTTATTTTGTACAACAAGATGATAACAAACGACTTCCCGAGCATTATTGGGGTTTATATGGATAAAGCTACTGCCAAAAATTACTATCCAATAAAATTACACAACGGTACATTATCAGTAGAATTCGCTTGTCTTACAAAAAAAATATTTTTTTATTATTGTGAAATTGCCGGACAAGCAAGTGGTCCCACGTGATGGTAAGTGTTACCGCCGCCCATGGGCACCTGCAACACCGGGGGATGCGGGGGCACCGCCGACTTTGCAAATATAGATTTTGTCTCTCTTTTTCTCAAGAATTTTTCATAGATTTTTTTTTTGTTATATATGTACGAATCGGGTAATAACATCTCGGAATCTGCATACTATAGAGCCTGAGATAGATTCGAAATGTAAGAATAGATATATGTTACAATTAAATGCGTCAAAAATGATGTCGAGCTGAATTTCGTAACAAAAGACATCGTGAAAGAGATGAATCCAGTATGTAGAGAAAATCTAATGAGCATGAGATCGAACAAAATGTAGAAGGATTGTGGAGGGGGGCCAAGACCCACAATGGATTGTATGCAGCGCCGCAGAAAGTGAAGTTTTTATTTTAATAACATTTTTCTCTGTATTTCGATAATTATATATTCTACTTATTCTTAAGTTTATTTACTGCTTAAATTATGCGCCACTAATAAAACTCCAAATTATTTCGTTTATTCCGTTCACATTGAAAAAACCGAATGATTCATTTCGGTTAGACGTAAATCCAAACTAAGTAGACTTAATTGTGGCGGTTCTGGCAGAGCCAGGCTTAAACGAATCACTCACTGATACAATGCTAGAGGCGAAGAGGCCCTTCTCGTGCCCTGCGAGACTGGGGGGGGGGGGATTTGTTAATAATTTATTTGGTATTGACTAGTTATTGCTCCTTTGTAAATTTTGAGACTCATTGTCCAAATAGCCTTTTGTTATGGACTAATTATTCAGCAAGTGTGTACTATCTGTTCACCTAAATAGATGCTAGGGGTTTACTCACCGAAAGTATAAAATATTAGCATAGTACTTAAAATTTGTATCAAGAACTATCTAACTTAAGAGGCGTATCTCAGCGGCGATTTTAACTAAACTAAAATTTATTATTTAAGTTTATATTAGCAGCCACCTGATTACTGGAGTTATGGATAACTTAAGCATCAAATTAGGCATGAGCAGATACATAAGGTAGCTTCAGGTTGCTGCGTTCAGCAAATGTACACAGCAAGTAATCACTTGTAATAGCATTCCTCTTCAATGACTTTATCGAAATTGACTGCAACGAAATACGTCAATAAAAGTAAAAGGTATCTTCATCACACTGAAAATTTTATCGAAGTTCCATCTTCTTGCATTTTTCCCTCTTTAGTTACGCAAATTGTTCTCAAACACACAGACCTCATAAAGCTAAATGAAGTTGTCACGTGAAGGCGGAAACATATATGAAAAGGATGGTATTTCATATTTGCCACATAAAGGCATATGATGTTCCATAAATAACAGGGTAGGAGAAAAATCGCGGTTGCCTTTCATTAGCTCAAATAGCCGTTATGTTTCTTTGTGGTGATTTCGTTGCATTTTTACTTTTTTATCGTAATTCAATTGAATATCAGTGAATAGAGTTTATAAGTACAAAATCTAATTTAACTGCTTCTTTTTTAGGTTACACAGAGAGAAAGAAAAAAAGTAATCGTAAGGGCAAGGTCAAATTTGAAAAGAAACACGCATCGATCTCTTACTAGATAATGTTATATTAAATAAGGTATTAAAATTCCTGAAGTATTTATCGTTAACTATACTGAATACCAGTATATAAACAAATAGAATATGACGTGGAAAATGATTACATTATCATGTAGTTAATAGGTATATTCATATTTTATACAACAAATTTTTTATCACTTTTGTACCTCTTGAATAATGTTTGATAATATATTTGGGTCACGTTAATAAATTAACGTTATAGTGGTGCGTGTTCACACACGTAGTCTGTCGGTACTATATTATGTGCAATTTAAATTTAACATTTTCCATTAAAAGAACGCCGCTCGGGGGTAGAGTACTCGTCTCTCTTTATTTAGATGGCGGACAATTCGCTAAATTTACCATGTGGCCTATATCAGACACCCGACAGACGTCGAGCAAGTGAGAAACGTAACACTAAAAACGTCCGGTTGATTTACTACATGTAACCGCGAAAATACACAAAAAAAAATGAAATATAGACCTTTATAATCTACACGTCATGTCATTATGATTTACACACGCATATAAATTCTCCAGGTAAAAATCAAGCAACCATCGCATTATTCCCCAGTTGAGAAAAAGCGTCCGATTAAACGATGAACTGACAGCTGACATCAGCAGAAGCCAAAAATGTTCGATGGACAAAAAACGAAGTGGCAGTATGATTTTGATCGGCGTTAACACTTCTGTTTACATATTACGTACCTACATCTAATCTAAATGGAGAAAGAACAGGGATACATTGAATACAGGTAAAAGAGATACAGACATAAAGGTTTATATACTCGTATTATGGACAATAAGGAAAATACTGCTCTTTTTCAAGAATACAAGCAAATATACTAATAAAGGAAGAACAAAAGCATAACTCGGACTACGACCGAAATTTTCTCTTGTTCTCTTTTTTCTAATTTGACGTAG
Source organism: Sesia bembeciformis (assembly GCA_943735995.1). Classification (NCBI taxonomy): domain Eukaryota; kingdom Metazoa; phylum Arthropoda; class Insecta; order Lepidoptera; family Sesiidae; genus Sesia; species Sesia bembeciformis. Next base: position 11,694,187 of record OX031028.1, read on the forward strand.
TACGTTTTGAAACACACATTTATCATTTCAGTTAAACGTTAACTATTTAAAAAAAAATATAGTATGAGTAACAAACATCTGTTTAAACGCAAACATGTTGGACATATAATGGTCATACAAGAAAAAATTTATTAGGATCGGAAATCATTCGGTGCGGTATCTAAACAAAACTGCTATGTTACAGCCGTAACATTATTATAGAGGTCATGAATTGTATTTGTGTATTTTTAGACAACAGGTGAATAAACTAATTAAAAAACTATTGAGATGACATGTGTACGACACAATACATAAAATGACACTTCTTGGTTGGCGCTGTTCCAATCAGACGACATATACCAAATTAAAAAGATTTCTTGAATAATAAAAGCTTATATGTTGTAATAAAACACTTTAGTGCCTTTTTATTTCCGTGATTGGAGACAGGTGGTTAAGACTTCAAGGAACCGGATGGACACAATGGTAATCTCTTTGAAAATAAACTAGTTAGTTTTTAGGTTATTTTCATATAAGTACTTCAGTTTACGGCCATAGTGGTTAAATTGTTCTAAATTCCAATCCTATTACAGTATAATAAAATTAACACCTATTAATGCAAGCCGAAAATTAGCGCAGTTCATCTAATTATTAAAAATTTCATATCAGTGTTAAGGTAAATCTTAGATATTAGTGGCGTCAATCTCTATATAGGTATATATAGTATGGTATGATATTAATCACGAACATCGCGACTCATGCGCTTGCGCCGGCCGGTAGTCGACTGACATCCGGAATCAGGCTAACCTTGAGTTGAATTGATTTATTTCTACGAAAAACAACGGTTTCGTGTCATTTTTAAATAATATTTTATCTGTTTTACGAAAGTCGTAGAAGATGTGGTTATTTTATTATCTTTTCAATAAGTAAGTGTGTTTTATTTGATGTTGTTATAGTGTACTCGTATAAATCTTTTCCTCCTAAACGACAAACGTTCTTAACAAAATGAAGATTTGAAATGCCTATAGTAGAGATTTAATACATAAAGAAACTATTGAAAAGGCTTTATCAACAAAGTTAAAAGACAAAATGCTGATAAAATTAAAACAGGAAAAAAAACAGTGACCGATATTTTGGTTCGAGTTCAATCAATTAGAAATCGATGGTTATGTGATTGGGCACTATGCCAGCACCTGTGAAACAATACCGCTTTGACTCATTCGCCATTAAAGTTTTAAAGTACTGGTAAGTTTTAAGGGCTTTAGGCTTTAAGGAAAATAAGAAACCAATCCAAAATAAGGCTGTATGTAGCACCAATAAAAATATCTACTAGTAAATGCCATATTCTATCATCGCGTTAAATTCACGTTTGTAGGGTGAGAGTGCATACTGCATTCCCATAGCCACTGGGCGCACTCGACTGGCCATGTTACCCCTCTCTCACAGAAGACTACCTGGAAATGTTAGCATTTCCTACTTTATCGTATTTACCAAACGTACTTACGCGTTTCGGTAGTGAGTGAGATATGCCCGAACCCATTCCCATCCCAACCTATCCCTCCCCATTTCCCAATCCATTCCTTAATCTGCAGCGCATCCGGGGTTCGTGCCAACATTTGTCATTCTATGTGTCACATACCATCAAGTGGACTGTATGCATGACTGCCACGTTTTCTGTAAAGAAAAAATACTACGAAATTGTCCGGTTAATTTCGAACCTACACTATTTGGACTATAGTTAATTATGTACATAATGTTAGCCGTATATTCAGATATATAAACAGTCATGTTTTCTTTTGTCAGCTACAGATAGTACAATAGATAAGAATTTTTATTATTGACATTTACAATAGGTATTAAAAACAACATGAAAACTACTGAAAGGTCTTAATAATTATTAAATTACGTATAAAAAGACTATGTAGGCGCTATATTATAACATTAATATAAACCAGCTTTGTTATAATAATCTAGACTATTCTAGACGGTACACGTGTTGATCAATTCCATAGAATTCTATTAATAATTGTTTTCCTACCTGTAGCAAAGTTTTATTGTTGTGAGTCTCAATCTTCTTACATTTGCTTACCGGGTTTCGGCGTTCCTTCAAATTTTCTCCCTGACTGAATTGTGCGCGCGCGATGTGGGATATATTAAAATTCTTTCCGTTATCCCCTGCTCTCACATTCATCCTACTTTGATTTATTATTGCGCACATCACATGTAATCCCTATACAAATCATTATTACCTAAGGATTTTTGTAACAAAAAAGTGAGGAGAAAATATTCTGATATACGGCGTGAATGCTGACGTAAAGCGGTTGGTCAATTTTGTTTAATAAAACATAATCTCATTTGCTTCCGTAATGAATAAGCGCGAGTGGGTAAATCTTAATAATCCCTGAAGATGAACGAGGTAAACAATTTTCTTAACACAAAAACCTTCAACTTGTCGAGCCTAAATCTACAATGTCCCAAGTTTTGTATATTGTTAAAAATATGAGTCTACCGTAAATATTTCTACAGAGCATGTAGTGTACTGTAAATAAATATTACCCGCTGGCCACGCTAGTTTATGATTGCGGTATTTTGGTGAAAGTATTTTTGTGTTAGTAGCCGCTTCTGGCCACCAAAATAAACGAGCTTTATTAATTTATAGATGTAATCCGTTGATTAAACAGAAACAGTTATACATATTTACGTACTTGGCATATTTCCACAAAATAACACATATTAGGTGTATTATATCCGTATATTCACAGGTTAAAAACTTTATATATCAATTTGTACTTGTACTTGTATCAGCTTTTAATGTCCCATTGCAAGGCACCACCACCATATAATCCACCACGCGAGCCCGGTGCGTATTGATGGATACACATACTCCAGATTATTTTTATATTTCTGAAGTATGCTGGTTTCTCACTATGTTTTCCTCTCACCGCCGAAATAACGATAATTTTAAAAATCCGTACTTATGTAGAAACTCAGTGGTACGGGCCAAGGATTTGAACTCACGATCAGACGAATGTAACTTGAGTATAGATACCCATAGGCTATCACTGCTCTTTGGGAGTTAGGTCTCCTCGAGATAAACCAGTTCGCCAAACTGGTGCACGAAAAGTTGACACTGCTACCATACTTAAAGTGGTTTGAGATTATTACCACAATGAGATTAACCATTGAGTGGTTACAATAAGTTTTACCCAAATTACGCGAGATGGTTGAGGAGTGATGGCAATTGTCGTACTTACTCATAAACTAATACTCAAAGAGAACTGAAGACTAATATATTAATTACCCAAATATGGAAAAATTATTGCCCACTATCGCCAGTTTCATCGGGAATACGTGATTTTTGTTTAACGAACTCGTGCCGTTTAATATGCTATTTATTTTTATTTCACGACCTAACAAAAACTCGTTCCTTAGAGATGATGGCGTTGGCGGAGGAGAAAGTAAACACATGTGTGACAAAAACGATTGCATGTATATTGTGAATGCACTTACGGAGCGAGCAGCGCCGATGTGGCGGATCGATCTAGCGTGGCCGGGCTGCACCGGCCATCGGGAGCCCTCACCCGTTGCTTATGATGAATTCTGTAATGATACACTAAACACTTGTCTTCACAGTTCACGCAAACCTCTTCACTGAACTTGTTTTTAACGTTACACTGATTCACGACTATTTACATTACACGTTTGATAAGATTACAAGTTTTTATACTGCCATTAAAGTTAGTGCCTTTGGAAAATCATCCTTGACTCGCAATATTAAAACTAATATACTAGATGTACTCCGCTTCCAATTTTAGGAATTTAATGATAATTGAGTCAAGCTTTTACAAATATTGAATATAAATAATATTGAATGATATTTACGAGTTGGTATCGATCAGAACGGTAGATAAGAGATAAGCCGCCCCGTTAACTCAGATAGCTTTAGAGTCCTACCTAATGGACGGAGATTGGATGGATCGGTTCGCCACGGAGCTATGATTGCGGATTAGTTGAAGTACACTATTATTGTTTCTTTGTCATCTTCAGCTCTAATGTTTTTTTTCTTTGTTAATTAAAATACTTGCGAATATTCAAAAGGAAATAAACTAATGACAAAACCAATACAAATCTTATAAAAGATAAGTAGATTAAGTAATTCGTTTTGGTTGATCGCACCTGAAACTCAATTGAAAATCGAATTGAATTTACTTAAAAAATCTCCACACGTTATTCGTTTTGCACGATGGTCGGGGAACTGCTAATAATTCTTAAATTCAAAAGCATTAAACAATCGTTAAGCAATATAAAAAGTTTAAACCAAACCAGTTCTAACAAAGCGCCAAATGCCCATTGAAATATCAGTGGCTCGACCACTCTCGCCGTCGTATAATGCCCCTGGGCCCAAGTGAAAAGGTACTTCTATTGTATGAATGTAAATGCTGAGTGACAAGTGTATACCGTCGCCAAATCTTGGAAGAAATGTGACAATGTCTCTAGAGTGCTGACCTAGTTTGAGAAAAGGATTTTACGGGCAAAAGATTGAATTTTAGGGGCTAATAAAATATATATTTTTATAATTCGCCTAAAAAAGAAAGACATCTTAAAAGACATGCTAGTTAATATAATAATTATGGAATTGTTTCTTTTATATATTTATTACAACAGGATATGGTAATAAAATACTAAATTGAATAGACATTAATGATTTAGAATAGTAAATTATTTTTAAATACCTTATAAAACGGCAAGTTACTCGTAACTCTGTTTCCCGGTCCAGAAAACGGACACAGGTAATTTGAAGAAGCTAAAACTCCAACACTAAAACTTATGAATTGTTAACTAAAGAAAATATTCACAAAACTCAAACAACTTTAGAAAAATTACAAATAATATAGGTACATTTCAATCGCGCTCTGCGGGTATTTTAAACGTAACGAGAGTAGGGATGAATTTCAGGCACTAGTTGTTTGACACGTGCTTCGAAGCGGAAAAGTGCGGTATTTCCCGATTACGAGTGTCGCTGGTCGCGCGACGTGCAGCGATAGCAGCGACGCGGCGACACCGACTGCGCGGAGGCTGGGCGGCCGGCGCGCGGGCGGGCGGCGCAACAGATACGCCACAGGTTGGGCGGCCCGGGCCACCCGCTCCCCCCCAATGCGCCCCCCACCCCCGCACACGCCAATTTACATCCTCATTATCGTCTTCAAGCCAGTGTAACTAACGGCGATAACTGCCGACGTCTCAATAAGCTGCTCTCTTTTGCCTGGACTGTAGCACCCTTTGTTATGTACAACAAAAAGAATATGTTGCTTTATTATTATTTGTGATTCCCAGTAAAATGGAACCAAGTTTCTAAGTTTCAGCTCCTAAGTTGCAAGATAATCAAATTCTTAAAAGTTGAATTATAAAATTAATATTTAGATTTCTGTATATTAATATGTATATATTAATCGCCACTTTATCTACAGTTCCATACCACGGATATAATAATTTAATAAAAAAAAGACTAAAGATCTCAAATATGGTGTTTTAATTATTTACGAAAGGTTTTTATTTTAAATACTTTTTAGTGTTTCAATGTTTGAGTATTCAGTGTGTGTTTCAGCGTTGCCAAATAAAAATATTAGGTATATTATTATCTTTTTGGCAACGCTGTATTACACGCAGTTAATGAACTTATTAGAATATTTTTTAAACTTAAATAAACTGGATGGCAAAAATTCCGGGTCGCTAATAAATGGCGTGATAGTTTCTTAAATACATAAGACTAATTTGCGAAACTATAGTATATTGTAGATGACTGATTAATATATATAAAAAAATGTGTAACACGTTCTGTACACTATATAACTTTAATTAAATACTAAGAAATAAGAAAATTTCGCTTCTAACTTATGACAACCAAAATACACTTCGCAGTAAATCTTAAAAAATAAAAGTTTTTTTGTCAATTTAATATTTTGTATTTCCTCCACGAGCCCGTATCACTTCAATAAGACGATGTGGCATGCTGTAAACCAAATTTTTAATACGATTTTGGTCTATGTTTGCCCATTCTTCCACTAGCGCATTCTTTAACTCGTGTAAGGTAACGGGAGCAGGAGAGCGTTGTCTCACGCATCTCCCGAGCTCGTCCCATGCATGTTCTATGAGATTTAAGTCTGGGCTGCGAGCTGGCCACTCCATGCAGGTAATACCGACGTCTTGAATATACATATTGACCAAATGAGTAGTATGTGGTCGCGCATTATCGTGCATAAGAATGGAAATTGCACCCATATTCACTAAGAATGGACCAACATGCTCATTTAAAATCTCTCCTACGTATCTGACAGCAGTCAGAGAACCGTTTTCTATGATCACTAACTCCGTGCGATCCTCTGAAGATATCCCAGCCCAAACCATTATTGATCCTCCACCGAATGGCACCTTTTCTTCTAAACACGCTTGATGATGCCGTTCTCCTGGCCGTCTAAATACTCTTCGTCTCCCGTCGTGCGTAAATAAACAAAATCTGGACTCATCGGAAAACAACCTTGGACCAATCTTCATCTGTCCATCGGATGTGTTCTCGAGCAAACCGTAACCTGGCAACTCGATGTTCTCTGAGCAGTTTGGGGCCGTTTGCTGGTCTATAAGGCTTTATATCAGCTTCACAAAGACGTCGCAGAATCGTATTAGAGCTCACATTGTTGTGGTGAATTTCTTGAAGACTGTTTCGGACCTGAACAGCCGTGAGATGTCGATTTCTTAACATAGTGCTCACGATGAATCGGTCTTCTCGTGTAGTTGTGCACCTTGACCTGCCATTTCCTGGTCTCCTGATGTTCATGCCGGTCTCTTGATATCGCTGGAGTACTCTTTGGACCGTTGATAAAGATACTCTTACTGTTCTAGCAGTGCTACGCTGACTTCTTCCTTCTTATACCATGGTAATAATCCGTGTACATTCTTCAGGTGATAACGACATGATATTGCATTGAATACTCTGATCAATCCAAGGAACCATTTATAAAGACAGCTCCGTTTGAAACAAAAGCAGAAAAAATATTCTTTTCCTAATTTTAAATTTTGAAATTTTTCAAAATGCAGACAAGCAGGACAGCTCGCATGATGGTAAGTAGTCTCTGCTATTCATAGACACCTGCAACACTAGTGGGGATGCGTGTGCGCTACAGACTTGTACAATCCTGTCAACAGCTTTCTTGAAGAGCCTCATGTCGTAGCTCAATGAAAAACCTTAGTAAGCACAACTTTAAGTTCTTACCTAAAATAAATAATAGAAGAGGATTAAAATACAACGTACCGGAACTAAAAGATTTTTACGACTTTTGAGATACAATTTTACATAAATTAATTAGTAATCGTTTAAAATAGAAGTTTTTGAAGGTAACCAAACGATTTTAAATCAACAGGAGGTGGGCAGCACCAACAAAAGTGCGATACAGCTTTCATGACATGACGTTTGCAAGCCGAAACCGTTTTCGGTTGTAACATGTATTGAATGAGATCCATATCCTCTGTCAAATAACTGTCTCAAACCGACACCGGAAGACCTCAAGCTATTTGTTATGTCTTGATCCACTTTCGGATTGGGAAGGAATTGTTTTATTTCAATTGACAAAGGCTTTACATTACATTTCATAGGATTGCTTCCGGGGATAAGTTATTTCATGCCAGGAAAACGCTGGGTATCGACAGTTTTCATACCTTCAGGATAAAAAAATAGCATAATAAAGTTTTTACATAATCAATTATTTCGATAAAACGTTAACAGTTTCACAATTTTGAGCATCTCGAGGAAGTTTTGTTTATCTCATTATTATTTCAGTATACAAAAACCCCAGACATGTCAGGGATGTGAAACTACTAGTGTTATAGACAACAGTGCCTGTGTTTTTAAAGAAAGAAATTTTTAAAGAATTTGTTTTATGTGTCGTTATTTAAATTCTTAATGGAATTTGGTATTTTTGTATTTGTTAAATTAAATTCATCATAAGCTCATGAGAAATAATTAAATTGAAATTGGCCACGTGGTGGGCCGCCTTTAGAATAGCATCACCTACTAAGGGATAACAAAACCGCTACCACAAACCCCCGAGTCCCGAGGCCCTGACACTACACCACTTCTATGAGACTACGTGTGAACCCGCTGAACCAGCGTGGCGTTTTAAGGTCATACATCCCTCATGCACAAGACAATGTCCATAAGGAGGCCCATGTACAGCGGTGGATGTTAAAAAGGCTGGCTGGTATACGGTATTTGTTAAATATTTTTCCTTTCAGTGATGCGTATGAACAAAGGCAATAGAGTTTAGGTATTTTAAATTGTGAAGAGCCTGTCCATTGTGACAGCCCCTTTAAACAAACATTCAGTAACATAAAAATAACAAAAGCTTCAAATCGCCCCTGTCCTTCAAAGTTTCAGTCAAAATGTATTTTCTTTTCTCTCTCCATCAATTGTGTTGTTAGAAGAAGTTTCTGAGCACGGTACAGATTATACACGGTGCTCTGAGAGTTTTTATGTCTCTACCTACTTACTTTCTTAAGGTTGCTAAGTAATTCCCTTCCCTTATTTCCGAAATAAAGTACCAAAGAAAATTACCAAGTTTGCACATTAATATCCATTCATGTGTTGGGTACTATGAATGTCCGAACTTGATGCTTGTTGACATTCACATGAAAGGTTATTTGTGAAAGACCGAAGTATTGGGTTTTTATTTAAATATGAAGTTGCGTTTGATTTGTAAAAATGTATCAAGTATTAAACCCAAATGATTCATGTACGTCGATAAGCAATTATATATTTTCAATGGCAATTCCTTAATGCGACTGCTGAACAAATTTTCTGGGCGACGAATTCATGAATTTTAAAACTTATCTTGTAACTGGGGTTGATAATACGAAAGGTTAACACCAAAATTGTCTAAATTCCTCGTTATTAAACCTTAATAGTCTTCGAATAACCACGGGAGCCGTTATTAAACATATTTTTTTTAGAACAGAAGCGGTCCAACCTAACGTGTATTTGTGGCGTTAGATCCGTCCACCGTTCGTTGAAATTATTTGCCGTTTGGGCCCCATTGCTGCTGTCATAGAATTCACATTAGAATTCACAAAAAACGAGAGTTTTATCTCAACTTATCTAAACAAAAATAAATAAAACCCTTTAGGCGGAATAGGTCAGATTCGTAGAAAGTCAGTTTCTAATATATGTCAGATTTTTATTAGGTCGGATTGTGAGTATGTTAGCTTCTGGGTACGCCGCCAGGCGTGTGTACTGTCGTAGGAAAAAGTAATAATTATAGTAAGTTAAATCGGAAAAAAATAGTAATTAAAACCAAATAATAAAAACATAAAAAAATCTAAACATATCTTATACATACGTAAAAATAGTAAAAACGTCGGTCTGTACATTAACTACTTTTAGCAAAAAATAAATTCCGTGTCCATTATGAATAAATTAGCCCATTATCAAGACCAAATTAAACTTTTTCAAAATGTTTGTCTGTCTGTCTGAGCACGCGTCATGGAAAAAGCACTAGAAGGATTTGAATGAAACTTAGCATATACATAAACATAAACTGTAACTATACTGTAAATGTAAAAAAATAATTCAGTGATGCAGGCCCGGGATCGAATCTGCACTCTGTAACTACAAACAGGGATATCTACCGACCTGGATTTTAACATAATTTTCCTTTTTCTTTACTAATGAACCAATGGACTTTCTCCGAAACTGACCTATATCGAATCTGACCTATCCGACGTACTCCGAATCTGATCTTTTACGAATCTGTCCTACTCCTCCTAAGGGGAAATAACATAGTTTTAATATGAAACTTATTTTAAATTTGTTAATTAAAGAATAATTCATGTAATTAAATGTTTTAATTTTCATAGGTAAAAATGAATTACGTTAAATTTTTTATCTTTGAAAATAATAGGATTTATCTTTGCCAGTTTGTTGAAGATTATCTTGAATATAATCTGGGTCAGAATAGCTTTTTCAAAGTTTATCTTTGGGGTCAAATCCTATAACGAAATGCTTTTGAACGTGGTACTGATCTAGGTGACCAGTAAACTACGTAGATATCATTTTATACACATAGTCATTGCGTTTTTATAATAATTACTTTCAGCCAATTGTTCATCGGTTTCTCACAAGTGTCAACAACCACTACTGCATGACCACAATTCATATTAAATTAAAAAAATCTGTATTGGTCTGTGGTTACTGGATATAGCGTTTGTTCAGTGTCAACATTCAGCGGCGAATGTTGATTTTCGCAGCATTTTTCGAACACTCAAAGTAACATATAGATAGCTTGTGTTTTTCAATAAGGAATACATTTTGTGTATACTGTAATGCCTATAACAAGCTGAATTCCTACGAGTATGTTCCTATGTTTCCTATTCTTATTTCCTATATTCCTTCCTATGATTGAGTTATTATATTGTGAGCATAATTAATACCTAAGTAAAGTTATAATGTGTGTGGGAGGTTAACCTCTTCCTTAAGGTCATCTATTGATTACAATAAAAAATTGAGTATTCCAATCGCGTCATGATTGTACAATTGAATGTAACTAGACTCGATAAAATATTCAAAGTGATAAGCCGTGGGCGGACTTGACGCTGAAGTTGGCGTACCATTTAAATTTTATCTAATGGAATAAAATAAATCCTTATTTTATTAGTATATGTATCAGATTTTTATACGATTTTGTTGAATGCTACATAGTAATACCGTCTAGCATTTCATAATCAATGAGTTGTACGAGTGGTTGTGAGAGATATAAAATGATTAACAAAATAATTGATATGTGAAAGATTACTTGGTGCAGATCATCGTTATGGGAATAGACTAGATGAGATGACACATCATACGTTATATTCAAAGAAACCTGGTTCATGGGGGTGTGAAGCAGATGAGGAGGGGTTCATTAAAAAGTTAAATTTGAACCTTAAGTACTACGTAATAAGAATGTTCCATTATCAAAACACATATCGAGAATTAAAGAATTCGAGAGCTACTGAACATAGAACACCATTAGACTCTAACGTGCCAGGCCTAGAGTGCTTGTACTCGTATAACATTTTAGTATTCGTATGTATTCTCAAATCGATGATGCAGATTGAATAATCGGCTACAATTTTTCTAACTTCCCATTTAGATATGAAATTCTATGTATAAACACTACGTCTATTTTAATAAGTAGTTGTTTAAAAGTAATTATAATAAGTAGATAAGTATATTTTAATACTAGAGATAATAATTTAATAAGTGAATTATGGCCCGTTATGACACTCGCCCTCATGATTACCCCAATCAGAATCTAGATAATAAAATCTAACTTGTATATGGTGCGGCAACAAGCGCTTCACGTACGCGTGTAAAGTTCAGACAGCGAGGGATCATCGCGACTTTGAAAACATAAAGTTTATTTTATTTATTAACTTAGTGTAATCTACGAAAACTACGAAATTAATTTAAAAAGTTAGTCCATTGTAAGCTTAGTCGTCCCCGAGTATAAAATCTCATTATGACATCTTAGAGTTCAACAATAAAGAACAAGAGCTTGGAGCTTCGCTCTTGGAGCCGTCGGAGTAGAAAAAAGTTATTTAACTATTCGTAAAGTACCTAAATTGCTAAAATAGTATAAAATAGGCCTATAATATATAATAGGTTACAAGGAAGAATTTTATGTTACACAATCTCAAATCATCTTTTAATTATATGAAATATGGAACTGATTTTGGAAAACTGAGTACCTACTCTATATCTTCATCGTATTTGCATCCCGACTACATGATCGGCGTGTATATTTTACTCGACCGCAATAAATATGGAATTTGATGTTTTTCTACTAAATTGCATTGAGGTAATATTTAATATATAAGCGATAATGTATGACTTAGTTATAAATATTAGGTTATAAGACTTATAAGATACTAGCTGTTATGTTGATAGGTTGCCTGAGATGAGTTTACTGGTCATGGTATCGTCAATTCAGTTAGACAAGTCCAAGTTCAGTGGAGAGGCTGATAGACGCATTCACCATTGGTCCATCGGCCTCGGTTCGGGAAAATGCGTTACCTCTTCTCGTCGTCTATACCACAAAGTTTGAAGATGAGTCTTCAATCAATGCGTCCTGCCCGTTATAACTTATGGTGCTGACACGTGATCTCTAAAGGTAGGCTCGATTCACAAGTTCAAAGTCGCTCAGCGAGCGATGGAAATAGACTCTTTGCTGGGCAAAATCCGTAACGAAGAAATACGGCGAAGAATTAAGCTTTTGTATTATCGACTGCTGGCGGACGAATCACGTTCAAATGGATAGACTGAATTTTTATAATTTGGTCCTAGTTAGAGAAATATAACCTCATAATACGGCTTACTCTATAATTAGGATATTGTAGACATGCATGAACTAGGAAGAAAATGCTTATTTATAATTATTTTATTTCATAGTAAGTAAATTTGCCTATCACTGTATAAATATTTCTTTTATACGCTAAAACAACAAAATTACTTGACATTATGGCTTCAAGTAGCTTAGTCATCCTCATCAGAAAAAAAACAAAATCTATGCAATTCAGTACCAAGCGATGAGGTGAACGTACCTACTCGTAATTGCGTCATCTTGTCAATGTCCTGTCGTCATTTATAACGTATTAGGTAGGCATAGATAGCATGCTAACAGACTCACTATGCTAATAAAAGAATCTGTTACTCGAGTGTGCCTGATTGTTGTAACGAGCGTTAGAGCGCTTACTAAAACACCATAAGCTACTTCATAATATACATAATTGTCGGGACTTCGGGTCTCTCTGATTAGTTAGAAACAGGTGCCCTTTGGCATTTGGCTCTGACTTTTCTCATTAATGATGAAATTACAACGGTTTAATTCTTGATCACACGCTGTGTTGGTTATAACGGTTTGTAAACAATTCTACGTCTGGTATCACTACTTAGTATCACACTTTTAATCACGCCACGGTGACGGCCGTGCCTATTTCTACTTATATCCAGATTTTTTTACCCACGGTTAGCAAAATCTTAGGTCACCGTTTTTACCTTAATTGTAGAGACTGTTTTTTTCAGTAATATAACATATAGGTATTAGAAAGTGTACTTTACGGTCAACAAAAGAGAAACGAGGTTTTTCCACTTCGCTAAGACGTCATGCTGAATAGGGGTTTACAAGGACGGCGCAGCCGGACCCTCGCATCTCGCATGCAGATGGTGTTGCAGATGTCAATCATCTGCATCCCTAAAACGGTGGCATTCAAATGGCATGGAAGGCGGTCAAATTGACCACCTTTTAGCTCAGTCTGCCACTTGACGTTGGAGATTACGTACTTACAATTTTGGTATTTTTTTCTATTGCAATTGAACAGCGAAAAATGCCTTCTTGCGTACTACATACGTGTATGAAATGGATAAAAAGTCGGAAAAGCTGATAGTATAACATACCATGAGTTATTATTTTAATAAAAGCCTATAATAAAAAATATAAAATATTTTTCCTGTCAAACTTATAGGGATTTATATTCAGAGTTACCATACCATTGAACTTGATTACCCATTTTTTTATATGAAAAATGGGTTTAACATTAACATATATACATAGATTTAAATATTGAAGAAATTGAAAGTGAGGGGTAATTTAGTGACGGAAAACAAGATCTTATTTAATATCATAATTTAATATTTTTAAATTAACTTGTAGTTTATAGTTTCCTGATTTTAAAATTGTTAGCCATTTTTTGCAATGACGGGTTTAAGCCGTATTATGGCGATATTCGCACTGGGCTCGCATCATGAATTATGGCTGGAACCCTCTCACCTTGGAGTTCATCTCATCTTGATATTATAGGTCGGTTTTTATAACCTATGTTTTCAACATAACTCATAACATAGGGCATAAGGATTGAATATTTTATTGTATTGTTTATATGAGTATCATCGGCAATTTGGCATAACGGTTCTCCATTAGCGATATTCCAGTACACGGTTAAAACACGAGTGTTTGCATTCGCCCCTCGTACCGATAAAGGCTCTCCACAAGATTGTGCGTGTATCGATTTCCATTAGGAAAATACTGTAATGGACCCAATGTCGGCACGATAAGAGTATTAGTAATGCCAAATCGCGGTTCATTAGGGGGCACAAAATTCTGAAAAAGGACAAGGTTAAGAAAACATGTGAGAGCGAGTGGGTGTATCTGTACTCAAATTTCTGAAAGGTTCATGGACAAATCGGACTGTTTTATGCAGTTACTTTCGGTACAAATAACTGCGTTTACTATTTGCATATTATGTGGTTCGAGGCACTTATTGAGCTTACTTGATAAGAGGGTTTTCAAAGAGCATTTATTTTTAGTGTATGGGAACGTTTTGTTTGAATTTTATTTTGAAGAAACAAAATTGAAGCTTCAATAATCGTGAAAATATTTAACTTTAAAACTTAACAATACTTGTTTAGTGCCGCCGAATTATTACGACCAGTTTTGCTTTTTATTAGAGAAGTAATATAGTGAAGACACCTCAAGAGATATTAGATTAATTCACAATCCGATATTATGAAACAATTAATATGTTAACTAATTGTTAATACTAACTAACTGTTAATACCTTAATACTAATATTTGTTAACTAATCCGATATTTCAGATTATTAACTTAATTATTCCACAATCTGTCAATCTGTCAAATTGTGCAATGATCTAGAAACAACAGTAAAGATAAAATTAAATGAGTTCTATTTATATGAGACACATGTCTTTTCTATCGACTAGCATTGAAGCCTTCGAAATAAAACAGACACGGAGGTCGGCGTTGCACGGGCGACTCTCTTTTGTACGAAACGAGTCTATTGTTACAAGCCTCTATGATGCGCTTCCTTGCCGGTATCCGACTTAATTGAAAGTACCTACCTACATAGCTACTTTTATGGCGAAATCAAAGTGGGTATGTATTTTTGTATAAAGGAGGTGGCAGATGAACAGACAGTGGCATGTGGTGATTTTCGCCCTTGGACATCTGCAGCATTCAAAAATGCCGAACTGCAAGTCCGCTACCTACCTTTTGAAGAAATCAGGAATAAGAATGTAGTAATCAGCATTTGCCAAGAAGGAATAGGAGAAATGAGGAAACGGTAGTAAGGTTTATTGGGATCTAGTAGCCATGCGCGATTGCAAATGAAAACAATCCAATTATTCGATTATTATTAAATTTGAATGAATGGAACGAGTCGATTAATTGTCGATGAATCGAGGCGGGTCCATTAATCAATTAATCGAGGCGTTACAAACGGATAATGCTCAATCGATTCAATCGGACCTCGATTATTCATTCGATTATTTTTTTGGTGTTGTCGACTAATCGACTTTCAAATGATCAACTATCAATTCAAGTAAACTATCGTCGATTCATTCGATTATTATTTTAATCGCAATAGCCCATCACCAGGATGAAATTTTACGAATAACGTAACTAATTTTTTACCTTTCGTTCAACAATGACTAACGGTGTTAATACCGCAACTACCCTTTTTTGTGCACTGCTGGACATGGGCCTCCTCGTATGCAGATTGTCTTGTGCATGGGGGATGTATGGCGTTAAAACATCACGCTGGCCAAGCGTGTTGGTGAGTTCACTTCCAGAGATGATGTAGTAACCCCAGTGCTTATACTTTTGTAGGGGCTTTGTTATCCCTTAATCACCTTCATGGGTGGTGCTATTTTGAAGTCAACCGACACCACACGGCCAATGATTACTGAAAGCTTATTGCGTTACGACTAATTTTTCCAATCCGGTTTATTTGTATTTCAAATAAATTTTCAGAATTAAATTTTTATTTCGTTCTTTAACATGTATATTAAAAATTTAATTGAATAGTATCAACTCTGCTTGGTACCTGTCAGTACCAGTAAATAATAATTGTAGTTAGAAGGCGGCAGACGAGCATACAGTCCACCAGGTGGTAAGTGGATACTGTCGCCCGTGGACATCCGTGACTCATGCCAACATCAGTCCAGAATGACAAATGCTGGCATGTGGGCTGCCTACCTTATGAGATGTAGGAATCGATTTGGAGAAAGGGTTGGGAAAATGGGGAGGGATAGGATAGAATGGGATGAGAATGGGCCCTGGCAAATTTCACTCACTATCTGTGCGGACATTGAGGAATAGGATATAGTGGTAAATACAGTACATTTCAAGGTAGTCTTCTGTGAGAGAGGGGTGACGTGGCCAGTCGAGGGCTCCCAGCAAAACGAGGCGCCAATGAGATATAGTTGCAAAACAACTTCTCGAACTGGTTTTGCTTCTATGATAGAAGAAATTAAACTATTTGGCGGTGTAATTTACATTCAATCAGGCTGAGTGTATGTCAAAATCTGATGCGAATAGTCCTTTTCACTCACCTAAGACAGGTAAATAACGCTTCTTATCGAAAAAGTAAGGCGTATCATTTGCATTAGGTACATTTTACGTATTACGAAAGCAGGTATGTTCGGTAAATACACGTTAATACTGTTTACATAGGTAGGTAATCTGATGAAGCTTTTTATAGATTGGACCTTACGTAGGACGACAATTTATACTGAATACAGAAATAGATTGTTAAGTCTGTTGGGAATGCTAAGGGTGTACTTCCTAATCTCGGACGAGGAGACGGTCGCCATTGTCGCTTGATAACAATGGTGTGATGAATAGCGCGTACTACTAAATGCGATTACCTACGTGATTTCCACGGTCCACACTGCGGATTGGGGGACAACGTACTTCATACAATATAATATATTGTATGAAGTTAGTTTTACAATATAATACATATATTGTATGAAGTTAGTTTTAAGGAGGTTGTGGCTGATCCAGCTACTGGACCAGTGTTGTGGATAATATAGGTATGGTGGCGCAAGAAAGAGCTAGATTTTGGTTAGTCGACTGTCCACAGATGCGCGCGTTTAATGTCATATGTATGGTGATTACGGTCGAGGACGGCGCGGCTGCCGCGCCATCCTAGCGGGCTTACATAGATGTTGCGCGTAGGTAGATGTATAATACAGATACCTACGAGTATCATATAAAGACACTGCACTGCGCACCGTCGAACAATCGTTATTTAATTTAAAATACGGAGACACAACAATAGGTATGCACCAGAATATCTTTCTATTACTAAATATACAGGCATGTATTAAAATACTACTTATCTTACATTGCATGTACCAATTTTAATCTACAGGTGGCCTTCATCCTCAACAGAGGTTGAGGACGGGACAACAACTCCACGGGGCTTGTTCTTGAGGTCGAAATTTCCAGAATCGAAACGATCAAACCAAAAACGTGCCATGCGTTTATTTGCGGTGTTTGGACCCGTACACATCGTTGATATTGCGTGCCGTCTGTGCTGCGTTGCTGCCACGATAGAACTCATATTTGAAAATAACGTGAATTATTAAGTTTTTCATAATTACACATAGTTAATACCTATTACACAACGATATCTAAGCAAAAAGTCGTTTGACGGAAATTACAAATGAAAAACTGATTTTGAAAAAGAATGTCATAGATTTAAATTGAAATTAATTTGAATTTAGTATTCCAAGACAAACGCAAGATAGCTAAGTTCAAAGTGGCCACTATGAACAAATGGCAATTTTATAGGTAAGTAATATTGTACTTTAATGTAGTGTAGATCACAGATCTAGGATTTTTGTTTAGATACTAACTATTTAAAGATTATTATAGATGTTATAAAATTATATAATGTTTTTATAACACTTTTTTATTTATAATACAATTTTAACTACAATTTATTTATAACTAGAATTTTATTTCACTTTTATATGGAGGAACTGAGCCATAAAAGTAATTCCGATCGCAGGCGATATAGCCACGGTAAAATTTTTATTAACTTTCGCAACAGGAAAAATACAATCAGCAGTTAAATTGAACTGTTACCACTTCAGTACGTGGCAGGCTCGCCTAGCTATTATTGGTAAAAACAGGGCGTTTTTACCGCAAAGAACAATGGTCTCTTTGTGAGTAAACTTAAAAATAAAACCGGAAATGTTTAAATTTCGCTTAACTTCCAATTCCAAATTTCACTTTTCAGTTATTATGCAACTAAGCTATTACTATAACCATACGTGTCACTTGGTGTCTCTATTGTTGGATATAAGACTCGCGCGCCACGAGCAGGAAGAATGTATGGTATCGTGTTAGCAGATATGTACTTTCTTTCTATTTTACTGAAAAAAATAGAATTATAAAATGATTTATTGTTTCCCTTAAAGTAATTCCTCTAAGCACATTAAAATTTACAAGTTGATAAACCCATTTCATGCCCATCTCCATAAATTAATCTTTGTAAGACGTAGCCATGGCCGACTTTAAGTGTGATTTATTTTTATTAAAAATTTGAACTACAGTGTACATTTATTTAGATTAATTACCAGGTTAAAAAAAAACTTGGTATTTTAATGTAGATATAGGTAGCTATAAAGTATCTACAGTTACTCATGTTATAAAACGATGGTTCGGTTAACATAGGAAGAGCGCTGACAGGTCTGTATTTAATTCATTTTATGTAAATACCATTTCTTTCTTGAGTCACAATAAAATAGAAAAAAAAAATCATAAAGGACGATCGAGTTGTAAAATTATTTTCACTACATGTTAAAAATTTATGTTAAGATTTACCTATGTCAGCTATCAGAGCTCTTCCTATAATAAGCTGACTCATAACGTTGATACTTCCCTTACAAGAAAACTATAATTTACCCGTGGATTTGATTCCCAACAAGAAATCGTCACTATCAAGTAAGTAAGTATACAACAGTGGTGTACAAGTAAGTTGTACACCACAAATAAAACACAACATAATACATAAAATAGTACGCCAAATGTGAATTTATCGCTAAATAGCGATCAAATTGTCTTTTTAGATCACAAAACGCATTACATTTTCAAAACTTGATTTGATTTTGATCAAAATACACTAAAATCTTCCAGAATAACTACTGAATAGTAAAAAAAAATCAGTGCGTCCACGAGTGTGCTTTTATGACATAGCTCAAAGAAGAAGTTTTCAATCCGTGCTTCCTTCCAGTTCCAGTTACGATCCATTGTGTTCCATTTGTTCAAACTCTATTGAGCAAGCTATGGTGCAGACGGCTCCTTGCATAGAGAGCACGTATTGGGGAAATGTAGCCTGTAACTCACTTCGGCCAGGTGGACCGGTGAAATATAAAAGCAGCCGTCAGTGGCTGAATGCAAAGAAGGGAAGATCTAGTTTGGTAATGGGTTTGGGAGAGGCCTATACTCACCACAGGAGAGACATAGGCAAATGATATTGACATAAGGCAATGATATACACATAAGATTTGAGAGGGATGGTGCACGCAGCAATTCCAAAACCGCTGAGCGCCCTTGACTGGCCACTTTACCGCGAACTTACAGAAGACTACAGTAAAATATACTGCATTTCCCACTTTACCTTATTACCCCAATGTATGAGTGTTTCTGTAGGAGTGAGATATGAAAGAGTCCATATCCATCCTATCTTATTTTATCCCTCTCCATTTCCTGAACTCTTTCTCGAAATTCATTCCTAAATATCGCAAAGATAGGCAAGGCAGCACAGCACATCCGGGGGCGTGCCAACGATTATCATTCTAAACTGATGTTGCCATGTTTCTCGGATGTCCGTAGAGCAGTGGTGGTGGTAGTTGGACTCTCTGATCGTCTGCTACATGCTACCTTGTGAAAGAACAATCTTACTAGTAGAGTAAGAAATTAGCAAACAAAAAACGACGACGCTCATTTTGTGTAGCGTTAAAAGTAAAAATAGAAAATAGGTATGAGAGTACGTATTCGTACGGTAAGAACGTACTCCTAAGTACCTGCTTATATCTACTTATGAAATTGTCATCTCCGTCGCGTCGTTCGTCGGAGGTGGCGTCGCGTGTCGGAGCGTCGAGCTATAATGTAACTTCCATTTTTCGTTCGTTTGCCTCGATTCTACGTCACCGCCTTTTGTGTTATAGTGTCTGGACAAGTAAATAAATACACACCGCTATCTGTTTTTAATATTTCTTCTTTGTAAACTATTATTGTTTATAATTAGAATTGTTATATACTTATTATGTTTATTTCGAATGGATAATTTAAAATGATTTTTATAGATACGTATGTACTATGTATACCTGTTTTTTTTTTCATTAAAGTAGAAGTCGCACATAAATCTATACATAGGATAATATTATCTCTACTAGCAAATCTGGGACAACATAAGATGATGAGCAATGTGCAGGTATATTGCATATCTATATACATACCTATAGGTATCACACTTTTTTAATAGAAAAGAGGCGGCAGACGAGCATACAGTCCACCTGATGGTAAGTGGATACTGTCGTCCATAGACATCAGCGATACATGCCAACGTCAGTCCAGAATGACAAACGTTGGCACGCCCCCGGATGCTCTGCCTACCTTTGCAGAGCAAGGAATGGATTGGCAAAATGGGGAGGGATTGGATGGAATGGGAATGGGCTCTGGCATATTTCACTCACTACGGAAACACGTAGGTACGTACATTGGGGAAATACGATAAAGTAGGAAACGCAGTACATTTCAAGGTAGTCTTCTGTAAGAGACAGGTAACGTGGCCAATCGAGTGCGCCCAGCGGCTGTGGGAATGCAACATACTATCTCCCCCTACAACTAGAGTATTTATACTAGAACATTGTAGATATTAAATTAAAATCGATAGGTTAATGTTTTCAAAAGGAACCAATAAATCTATACATATTACGTTTTCGGATTAACATTTTAACTGAATTATATCAAGAAAAGAAGTAGCAATGCTATTCCGGTATGTATTATAACGAAAAAGTAATATTAAAAATATATCTATTATTATCATATACCATCAGCCGGTCTCTGCGCCTGTACGATAGAACCACCCTATCTCTTTCCGTGGCGACTAGGGGATAACAAAGGGCTACCATAAACCTTCGGGAATTACACCACCTCTAAAAGAGTCGACTCGCCAACTAAAGCCGCGTGGCGTTTTAAGATATTAATTACATTACTAATTACATTAAATTTAGTAATTACATTACTACATTATCTCCAATCTCCAGCAGTGGACAAAACATGGTTAGTAACGGTTTTACTGTTTATGTTTAGTCTCGTCTGTATAAAAGTGTTTATTTATACTTTTTATATATGCAGAACTATTTTTTGGTAACTACTAAACCATACTCATTCATGAAAAAAGTTTCATGAAACTCCATATAGTTTTAGGTAAGTATCCATAACAGTATTTCCAAGATTTTTATATGTCTAATTTCTCTCCATTACATGGAAATTTGTAATTCTTGGACTTAGTAGCAAATAGTGACGCAGTATTAAATCTTCAAATTAAAATTTAAGCTTCGTAAACATTATTGGCTTCACGGCTTCCCGCCATTTCTCTCCCTAATTACTTTTACTTAATTGGTTTCAGCGGATAAATTACACGATATTTTACGCTTTATTAATTGGATTCTACTGCAAATTTATCTTAATAAACGAAATATTAAAATCACTTGTAATTCCAGCAGGAGTAATTATGATTTTTAAGACTATTGAGAGTACCTACCTACTTAACTAGTGCACTTACTATTCTTGAGAAATTAATGAATGAGAAATAACACAGGTCTAAAAATTTTGACTTTAAAAAAGTATTCTTCATGTAAAGTAGCTTTTTTTATTTATTTTCACGTACTGAATACAAAAATAATTAATATATATTAAAATTAGTTTTCCTTTTTTAGAAAAAATAATTACAGAAATTATACAGTTTTTTTAATCATTAGTAGAATTGCGACGTGGTTTTTTCGCTGCCCGCTTGTATTCTGCTTCTGTAACATCTCGACAAGCAGTCCAGCAATAATCCGCCAACATTGAAACGTTCCAATGGCCTTGATACCGTTTTTCCATGTTTGCTATGTCCTGGTGGAAGTGCTCCCCATGTTCATCGCTAAAGCCCCACAATTATCCGGAAAGAAGTCCAAATGAGAATGTAGAAAGTGGATTTTCAAGGACATGTTGCAACCCAGTTTTTGGAATGATGATAACATATTTTCGATAAGTTCAGCATAGTTGTCACCCCACTTATTTCCCAAGAAGTTTTTTGCGAAAAGGCGAAAATCGTCCCAGGCTTTTTTTTCTTTACCTTCTAGAACCGAGTCAAAGTTATCATCTTTAATTAAATTTCTTATTTGAGGACCGACGAATATACCTTCCTTGACCTTAGCTTCACATAATCTTGGAAATTTCTGGCGAAGGTATTGAAAAGCAGCTCCATTTTTGTTCATTGTTTTTACGAAATTTTTCATCAGTCCTAGTTTTATATGCAATGGTGGAAGTAACACTTTTTGTGGGTTAACTAAAGGGTCATTTTTAACACTTTTTTGCCGAGGTTGAAGTGTCTGACGATGAGGCCACAACTTTTTTTTATAATGCTCTTTTCTATCACGGCTATCCCCATTCGCAAATAAAGCAACAAAATTTCGTGTAGTCTAATCAAGCAGCAATAGTCCAAGCAGCAGAGCTACGACTTTCAAATCCCCACAGATTTGCCATTGGTGTTCATCATACTTAATCCGCAGCAGAAGGGTTTTCATATTTTCATAAGACTCTTTCATATGGACTGCGTAACCAATAGGAATCGAAGGTAAAATATTTCGGTTATGTAACAAAACAGCTTTTAAGCTTAACTTAGAGCTATCTATGAAAAGTCGCCATTCGTTCTGTTTATACGTAATGTTAAGGGCTCCCATCAAACCACTGACATCTTTACAAAAAACTAAACTTTCAGCCATTTCAAAATATTGCGTCAACTCTTCTTGCCTAGTACGGAAAGATGTAATAGTCACACCACTTTCTAAAAGGTTCCATTGTTGCAGTCTCCAGCCTAGAAGTTCTGCTTTGTTCTTGGGCAATTCTAAGTCCCTTACAAGATCATTTAATTCAGTTTGTGTTATCCTGTGTGGCTGTGATGATGTACTAGGTACTTCGTATTCTGACATTGAAGAAATTGATGGTGAAGTAAGTGCGATTTCATCTTCGTCAATGTTAGGACGTTTCGGAATAGGGTGAAGATTGCTGTGCGACAGAGGACGAGTAGCCGATGGTAGATTTGGATACACTATGGCATTCTTCTTTTTTTTAGAAACACCCTTGCCTTTTCCAAATACATGAGTTGTCAGGCAGAAATAACAATCAGTTGCATGATTTGTTGATTCTCGCCACTGCATTGGCACTGGCGTTGGCATTTGCGCTGGCAAATGCGTTGCATTGGCGTTTTGCAGTGCCGCAAAACGAAATGATGTTTTTTTGCCACTCAGCCAATTTCTCAAACCCGTAGCACACGGATTGCAGCAGAAATGTGGAACCCAGCTTTTATCCTGGTGTTTTATGTTTTCGTTAAAATAGTAAGAATAGGCTTTTTTTATTGTAGGCGATATAGAACACCTTTGCTTACTAAATATCACTTCACCACAAATGTAACAAAAATTGTCGGGATTATTCACACATTTTCGAGACATTTTGCTATAAAATATAATTATCTTTTCACTTTTAACACTTTTATCACTTAGTAATGTATTACTAAGTGTAGAACAGAGCTGTTCTGTAGAACAGAGCACTAAAACACAATATTTTTAACATTGGATGCCAACTAAATAAATATATAATATATCGACATTATCAAGTTCAATGAGGGTAGAATCATCAAATTCGGAAAATGTCAAGTATCGCAAAAACTTAAACTAATAAATGGCTTTTACTTGTCCACTTGTATTCAGCGCGGGTGGATAAGTAGAAATTAGTTAAAATTATTTCGAATACTTTTCCATTGTAGACCAGTGTAATTAAATGAGGAGCTGAAAATTCTGAATCAGCAGCAAATCTGTTAGCAAATTTAACGGTGTGTTAGGTTATTAGGTACTCCGGCAATTCCGCTTTGCGGGACTCCGTCAATTTTGTAAATTACACTTAGTAATTTAAAATTATTTATTTCAGTTATTCAAAAATAATAGGTAGTCGGAAAAGTTCGCGGCCTCTTTGAACGTATGACTTTATTTAAACTCTTTATTAAACAACTATTTGAT
The DNA here is from genome assembly GCA_943735995.1 of Sesia bembeciformis. NCBI lineage: Eukaryota > Metazoa > Arthropoda > Insecta > Lepidoptera > Sesiidae > Sesia > Sesia bembeciformis. The sequence continues at coordinate 11,718,341 of OX031028.1, forward strand.
GGACTGGGAACCGAATCCATGACTTCTAGCACAAGAGACTGGGCTAATACATCAATAAAATTTAAAAAAATGGTTAATAAATTAAAAAAAAATACAAATTCTGAAAACCTCCAACGGCGCCGATTAATAACTCTAATTACAAAACACGTTACGAGAATGGTGGACAACTTACATTGGATTATTGCACATTATTTATAACATAAAACGTAAAGTTTTTATCATATTATTGTGTAATACAGGTCGTTCTTAAATATATGACCACTACGGTAAATGAGAAAGACCCGAAATATTTGAGTGATATTTCATACTGATTATAATTATTATAGTCTGAAATATTCGTAACCTTTAAACCAATGGAGAGTGGTGATCGCCAAGGGGTATATCTATTATCGACTCCCATTCGTGAAGTAGCGAGTTCAAATATTCGGTCGGTACCATCAAGTTTCTAATTAAGTACGGATTTTTGAAATTATGCAAGCTTGGGAAGTAAAAGGAAACATTGCGATGAAGCCAATATACTCGAATAAAAAAAATTGGCGCATGTATATCAAACTACATTTCTACACTTTCAAAGGTGGACTGTATGCTTGTCTACCGCCTTCTTGCTATAAAAAAGTCCACTGAACTGTAGTGAGCCTGCGTGGTCGTTTATGGCCGGAAACCTAATGATAAGGCCAGTGCCCAGCAGTGGGACGTTATGGGCGAATAAAAAAGAAACTCATGGAATAAATCTTTGAAATTATGTACTAAATACTTACTGTATACTACTACATTATTGTATCCATATTCAATTACAATTTGATTGATTAATGTGCAACACAACAACAATGTTAGTTGTATATATTAATGTTTGAATGAAAACTGGGACAATAAAATAATATTTACGAATCAAATATTGTATTTTAACATCACAAAATGACAAGTTTGTTAGGTTAATTAAACTTTACATAAAACGTAACTTGTACATTCATGTATTTTAAAATCTACACAATAATTTAAAATGCACTGTTTATGACAATAAGTAGGTAATAAAACTGATTTTGAAACATTGTAATTAATTTAAAGAATGCAATTTTAAAAATCATTCAATTGTGTAAAGGCACTGAATTTTGAACTTTTTAAAAAAAACACATGTATTTATTACTGAGTTTCACTGGAAATAGTTCATTATCTACATTGTATTGATACAAAAGTGCAAATGTGTATATGTGTTTGTGTTAATTCTACATGTGTATATTAATTACACACTGTGCAGTATTAATACTTCTAAACATAGGCTAGAGGTTAGGCTTTCCATTTAAAATAAAATCCCAACTCTTCCATCTTACTGTATTCTAATTTGTACTACTCAAATGCATTTTTCGACTACAATGTTACATACACATTAAATATTGTCTAAAGTGAGCATAATATTATTAAAAATCCCAAAAACAGCATATATCAAAATTACCCTAGGTATATCTCAGGTTTTTATTTTTTATTTTTATAAACCTAAATATTTAATTAAAATACTCAGTAATATTGTAGAAATAATTGACAAAAACTTGGAACACTTGAATGTTTTGAGATGCCCAACAAATCATTGCCATAAACATAGCTAACGCTTAAAAAAACATGATAAACATTTTTACTCAAGAAAACTGTAAGAATCCTGAAATAATTATTTGTCTAAAATGCTGTCACGTTGTAGTGTAGTAAATGACATTTTATTTAAATCATTTAAGAAATATTCAATTTTCATTAGTATGATGAATCACATAATTATTATCTCTAATTCAAAGGAACATAAATATTAAAATGTAAAGAGTAAAGTTTTATGTCTAATAATAATAGTATTCTAACATATTTCTACACAATCAACAAAACACAGTGTAATAATACCATTATATGGAAAACTACATCTAATTCTTGCGAAAAAATAACAAAACATGGCAAATCTCACATATCTAAATCAAATATGAGATCATTTTTAAACGTAACCTCCAAATATTGACCTTTGTTCAGTTTATCTGGATTGTACAGATCACTTTTATGTTTTATATTGTCACACGTTATTGGTTCTGGTTTTTTGACCTTTTCTTCTAATTTGGGCTCTGTGTCACTGGTATTCCCAGATTCCCAAATAGCGGGCTCCGATTGCTCAATGTTATTATTTACAATGTTTAGAAGAGAATTGATTACATTACCATTCTCTTCTTTCACAATTGTTCCATTGTTGTTGGCATTGTTGTAGCTCGGATCAAATTCCACTGGCGTGTTTTTGGACTCAGTTTCAGCGTCAGATGTATCAGCGAGGCCGCTGTCGCGACGCTGTTTTAATGCGGATTTCAGTCTTGGCTTCGACGTCTGTAAAACACATTATGCATTATGTAATCATTGTTAAAATAGCACTCAGTATTGTCACTCGGTTATATTGTAGTCTTTAATAGTAGTAGTTTAATGCAGTAGTTCAGTGACACATTTGTTTCATTAATATTTCATGATTTATAAACAGAATATGGCTCCACTGCTATTTATTTTATAATTAGCATACTAAGCAATCTAGGAGTTTATAGGAAATTTAGCTAATTTTACATGCAAACTTTGCTACTGTCTATGTGCTGTTTAGACAATACATAATTTTGTGGAGTATATTAATTTTGAATTAGAGGATAAAAAACTGTTTGAATGTTAACATTTGAGATTTTCGCATTATTCACTTAAGCATTTTGAGACCCATCTAAGTAGATTATATTTGAAAATTATTATATTAAGTTTGATGACTAGTTGACTAGTTTGCTGAGGTCTAGACCTTGTAGATTGTCTTGATGATCAACTTAGTATATGAGGGTTTTGTATTGGCAGTTTAACATCAACATCTATTAATAAAGTAACAATTAAAAACTTTAAAACAAATGGGAAATAATGGCAACCTTGGTCATGTTCGTGACGTCATCCTCAGCCTCGCTCTCGCTCTTGCGGCGCTCCAAGCTCCGTTTTTTGCTCTTTTTTCGTTGGTTCTTCTTTTTCTGACCTTCAATTGATGAATTGTATCTAAAAAAAATATTCACAAACTATGTAAATATAGACATGGAAATGAATACTGGATCATTTACAGGTGTTTGTTGTTTGCTATCTTTAACATTGATGATGTTATGTCACATGTGATAAGTTTGTAATAACAATTTGTAGATAACTGATATGAGTGTGTTAGTGTTAGTATCAACTTCATAAAATTTTCCTTTAAAGTATTATTTTTGTAATAAAATCAAATAAGAAGTTTTCTCTTATTAGATATGTATTATAAAGGCTTTATTACAAGGCTTCTCTTATTAGATAAAATCTGATTCTCTATCTTATTGGATTTACATTACAGACATTGGAAAATCAATGCCATATTTTAAAAAAATAATATACATGTCATGCTGTAAAAATTCTAGTGATTTATTAGGGGAGGCCTGTGCCCTACAGTGGGATGTTATAGGCTGTGATATCAATCAATAAATCATTCGAGATTTATGATGATAAATTATCATTAATCATATAAAATGTCACTGATTAATGAAGATAGGTAATGTAAATAAGATAAGGCAAATATTAACTACATAATATGGAACTTTACCTGTAAAATTGCCTTGCAATAACATCATTAAATCTAACACTCTTTTTCAAACTAGATTCTTCTGGGATGCAGTCAGAGCTAATATAGTCCATGGATGATGCAATATCTCCTACACTAGATTCAGAGAAACTGCGCATCATGGATTTCCGAAGTATACTCTTTGCTCCATTCTCAGAGCTACCATTATGTGTCCACATTATCTCCTTCTCACCAGGGGATGTTGGGGATTCAAAGTCATCTTCATCATATTCTTCAGCATTGTTAGAAGAAACAACAATATTTGTTTCAGTACCCAGATTGGTTACTTCAACAACTGGCAAGATTTTGTCCTCAATACATACTTTGGTTTTCTGAAATTCTGTTTTCAAACATTTCTGGACATGAGAAACATCAAAGTCTTCACAAGTCATGGAATCCTTCCTTAGACCAATCTGGAATTTCTGAGGAACGTCTCCAGCAACTTCTAACTGCAATATGACATTATTATCCCACGCTTCTCCCAAAGCATTATCAAATTTAACACTTTCATCAAAGATTATAATAGCTGCATAATGAACAGGAACAAAACCTGAACCAATTGTTGTGAATTTTATGTAAACCTCATTATTGTCTTTTTGGACTCTAACAGAGAGTGGTTCAGTATTTTTTACATGGAAAGTAAATGCCACAGTATCATCTAAAACATTGTGTGTGTATGGAGGCAGTATATACCTCAAGGAGGGATCCAGAAATCTACTTTCACTTGATTTAGGACTAGTTAATTCAGTAGGTTGAGATGAAGTAGAATCCACTGATATTGAAGACAGCTCATATATCAAGTTCTCTTTAGAATTGTCATCATCACTTTGAGAACTTAAAGTTTCTTCACTTTCTACTCCACTGTCTACCTTTAAAGATTTTGTATTTTCACAGGTATAGTTCTTTTTTATCACTGGTAAAGTTACAATCAACATATGCTTGGTTTTATCAAATTTGGCATTGCCACACTCGTCATTCACAGCATAAGGAAGGGTGATATTAAGTTTATATTTAGCTGGTTTCTCAGAAGTCAAGTACAGTGACTTCTCCTGAACATCTAATGTACAGTCGTTGGTTGATGATAGAAGTGGAAGATATATTTCAACAGCTATATGACTAGGGATGGCTGAATACTGTTTACTATCTTTATGGTAGGTGAAATCTTGTAAATCAACATTTTTTTGTTGTTTAATGACATACTTGGGTATTGTATACCCATTATCTGATGAATGTGCAAATTCAGCTCTGCCTTTTCTAGGTTTCCTCATCTCTGATTGCGAGACTGTTTCAGTTTCTTTACTTACATGATCCTCCTCCCGAGCATATGTACGCTGTGGATATAGCTTATCCAATACCTCTTCAGAAAGTTGTTCAGTTTCTTCAGTTGGTGGTTTGTAATTTGGATCTTCTTTTCTAATAACAGCAGGGTTTACCATACCTTTGTAATATGACTTAGGAAAACGAAGGTTATTGTTATCCAAATGAATATTATATGCCTTCTTCAATCCATCTAATGCAGTTTTGTTTACCAACTCTCGGAACTGCTTGTTAACCTCTGCCATGCGCAGTGTGTCAGTATGAAAAACAACATCGTAAATTACACATCGCTCCTTTTTATGGTTATAATCTTCTCTCGGCGGTATCATAGAATACGGTATTTGCCAGTTCATACCTTTCTGTCCGTTAACCTCCTGAACACGGTACGACGGTTTAGCGACATTTTCATTACTGCAAATATTTATAAAGGCTTTCCTGTCGCCAGCGACACTTGTTTTGATAACATAGCCTCCCTTTGGATTGATAAAAGTCACATCGTAACCACGTTCCTTTTCCAGTTGGGTCATTTCTTTCTGATAAAGAGCTTGGTTAGCCGGGTCACGTACTTCGTCGCAGTACTCGGCTAACATTTCTCGAAATTTCTTGTTCTTCATAGCGTCTTGTATTGCTTCAAGATCGGTACGTGTAAGTGAAGTTTCTTCATCGCGAGGTTTTACTCCTGTTGCCATTTTGCCTAGTGTCGATTTACTAATAAACACAATATTTTTCTACGGAAAGCATTCACAATATTTTCAGTTCAGCTGACTAGAGTTTTATTTGAATGAAGTTAGTGTATTGTAGATGTTGCTATAATAAATATTGCCGGCTCTTTTTTTCTTTATTTATGACTTTTGGCCTGAATTCTGAAGCAAGTTCAAAAATATAAGAAAATCCTATTATAGAAAGGTACCTATCGTTTAAAAAGGTGCGATCATAGCTCTTTGACAATACAATCTTTATTCATGCTCCATCTACTGAGTAATAATCGCACACACATTGCATGTTTCTGAATGCAGTCTTAATTGATCTGGTTTCGGTGGGAACCCGAAATAAAGAACCCGAGTTTTCGTTTGATTATTGTAAAATTGTTTATTGTAGGATTTGCAGTTTAATAGTGATAGTTTATTAAACTTCAAAGTGCCTAGTGTTAGTACATAGTGTTGTGATAATTAAATAAAAGCATGAGACTGCATTTTTCGTGTTCTTTGAAGAAGTTCAATTCTGTCCTTAGTAAACCTACTGTCACTTTACTGAGCGACTCCTACTACGACTGGACTGGATAATGACGTGATAAAAATAATTCTATTTTATTATTTGCTATGTAGACCAATAACTATGCCGGTGTCCAAAAAATAATATTTAAAAAAGGACCATTTTTTTTTGTGTTGTGAACTGTCATCAAGTATCGTCCTAAACTCTATGTATCATTAAATTGTCTTCTTTTTAACGTCTTTTTAAATATTGTAAAGAAATTGCTTTTAACCGTTTTAACTTTCTTCGATGCTCACAATTTAGGTACATATAATCAATAATGTTTATTAGAAATATTCAACAAATATTTATACAAGCAGCGGCTTACCAGCAACCGGTTCCTAGTTCAGTGAGGTTATATGGTCGCTGGATGCAAAGAAATCCAGCTAAGGTAGTATTGCCCTTTGAACATAGTTCGAAAACCAGCCTAAAAAAGGAGAGATTAATAAGTTTAGATCCTGAAACATTAAACAAATCTCAACAAAAGCAAGAAACTGTCACAGTCTCCGAAAGTAATGAACTTCCTGTAAAGAAACTATCACCAGATAAATCGAAAGAAATCAAAGGGAAAAGAGACGAAGCTATAAAAAAGAGAAAATTTTATCTTAACCAGCGGAAGGTATTTGATGACAACAATGAATTTATTTATGAGAAGTTAAAGGAAAATGATGGTCGACTAAGGTGAAGTATCCATCCATCTAAATCGTACATTTTATGCCATGTCTTCACTTATTAATATAGAAAAATATTATTACAATTTTATGCTATTCATTTACAATCTGTAGAAATTAACTGTAGACTTTATTCCCATGATGTTGTAGCGACTTACTAACTGCAAAAAACAGTATGGCATGCCTAAAATATGTACCTATTTATTAATAATAGATTCATTGAAATTATTATTAAATTATGTAATAAATCACACAGAAAAAGTTCTTTCAGTTATTTAACATGAAAATTCATTATTCAATATTTTTATAATGCAATGCATCCAGCTCCTTCACTATCCACTGTTGGACATGGGTCTTCTCATGCATGAGGGATGTAAGGCCTGAAAATGCCACACTGGCCAAGCTGGTTGGCGAGTCCATTTTTTTTTATACTATCAAGTGTATTATTATTATAAAGTTTATGGTTATTTTACAGTTCTCTTCTTGTAAAATTGAAAAATAAAAAGGAAAGATTGCGAACAAGACAAGTACTGGTTGAAGGATGGAGGTTGATTGTTGATGGATTGGAGGCCAGCTGTTCTCTACAATATATTATATTTAGCCGTTTAGAAGATTTGAATAATCTACAGCCTTTCATGCCTAATACTGGAGTTAAGATCTTCAAGATACCATATAAGGAAATAGAACTTTGGTCTGATGTAGAAACTCCTTCTGGAATATTTGGTAATGTTTTTTTTATAATTACCATACTATAAAGTTTGTAACTTCATTCCCACATAGGGTTGTCAGGCCCTAAAATACAAAAGTTGGACTCTGCGCTACATTAGGCCCGACATTTTGCCCTAAAAGCCGGACTCAGGGCTACATTAGGCCGGACATTTTGCCCTAAAAGCTGGACCATATCTTTTTCAAAGCTGGACAACTTTTATAGTAAAAAAATTCGGTTACGTATTTTAATTAAGTATTTATTAAGTACAAAGTCTTCTGTAGACTAGATAAAATCGAAGAACAAATAAAACACAATAATAAAATAAAAGTTTTTATTAAACAAAAAAATATATCCTATATATATCCTATGAAATATATTTGACAAAAAGCCTACCAAAAGCCAGACAGGCGGGTCAGGCCCGACACGTAAATATTTGGCCGTACACGACTGTAAAAAGCCAAACATGGCAACCTGGCAACCCTATTCCCACAGGAATGTAATAATACAATACTATATTGGTGAGTGATTTATTTATCTGGATAGACATGTTCAACCATCTACGGGTACCTTTATTTGTTATCTTTTTTCTCTTTGTGACCCAATGCTTAGAAGAGATTGCTTTGGCGATAACTCCACCTATTGTACTTTCTTAAGTTGCCATTTTGCAACTTGTGTTGGTGTACAATGAAGAGTACAATAAACAATAAAACTTATGTATAATAAACAAGTGTACAATAATCTATTGCAATGCAATGCAACCAGCCCTTTTAGTATCCATTGCTGCACATGGGCCTCCTAATGCACATTGTCTTGTGCATGCGGGATGTATGGCCTCAAAATGCCTAGCTGTTCAAGTGGGTTAATGAGCCTACTCTTTTAGAGGTGGTGAAGTTCCTCAGGGCTTGTGGTAGCCACTTTGTTATCCCTTAGTCGCCTTTTACGACACCCACAGGAAGAGATGGGATGGTGCTATTCTATAGCTGGCTGACACCACATGACACATTTTCTATTATATTAGGCAAAATTAAAGCAGTGGTTATTAGAAATCAATTGACAAGTGTACTAAACACAAGTATGTATTTGTATTGACAGCAATAATTTATAAAATATTTTTAATATTACAGGGGTATTTGAAACACCAAAACCAGAGAATGTAAGGACACTGTCAAGACCTCTGCCTCTACATTTGATTTGCGATAATATTCGTGTGCCAGGAAATCTAGGTGCCATACTTAGGGCGGCTGTTGGTGTGGGCTGTGAAAAGGTGTTACTGACAAAAGGTAATAAGTATATATTTTTTTAAATATAGTAAAATAGATTATAATTAGTTGTCAACTTTGAAACACCAATTTAGAAATGGTAATAGTAGAATGTTTATTCGAGTACAATACTTAAAATTACCGCTCTAATTAAATTATCTATTTAAAGGGGTCTTAATGGGAATGTTTACATTTTACTCGACTTTTCCGACTTTTCCGTTGAGTTGCACCAACTTAATTAATGGTCACATAATCAATTATTAAAAGGAGGAATAATTATAAGTACATACCTACATTCTTATTTTTGTAAATTTAAAATGTGAAATTAGATATAAATGTGCAATTAGCATCCTACTGCTAGAAGTTGGATGTCCCAGTTCTCACTTGACTGGTGACAACCCTATTTATATTTTTTTATATTCTAAATTGAGCCTGAACGAACTGTATAATAAGGTTCCTTTACTTTTTATTCCTACTCGACGTTTCCGCATGGGTTACACCAGCCGTGGTCACTAGTTGTATAAATGTATATAAAATGTGTACAAAATGCAAAAGATATGTGTCACATATGTGTGACTGGCATATATGTGTCACATTATGTGAGAATAGGGATCTTATTTCCCTCTTATTGAAGAATCATATGTTTTTCTTTATTTTAAAAATCTTAAAAACTTGGAACATATTGTTATTTTAATATAATAGAACCTTCTAACAATGAATTGGGATTGAATGATTACCATTAATCTTTGTTATAGCTATCTATTTGTAGTATAACTATAAAATTTACTTCTAAAAGAAACAAATAATTTCAGGGTGTGTGGATCTTTGGGACCCAAAAGTGATTAGAAGCGCATCAGGTGCTCACTTTAGACTCCCAATATACCACTCAATAAACTGGGAAGAAATCCCAAAACATCTAGAGGAGAATACATCAATATTTATAGCTGATAGTAATGCAAAGATTCATGAAGATACAGAGGATAGTCTAGAAGACAAATATGATGCAATGCAAATGCCAGTGTTGCCATATTATGGTGTTGAATTCGCATCTCTAAAACACACTACACTTATAATTGGTGGTGAGACAGAAGGCGTTAGTGAAGACAGTTATAGGTATGAACCATGTTGTAATTTATTTTCCAAAAAATGTAATATGGTTTTCAATGAGGTAACAATGAAAAATATGTGGTGGCGAGCCTTGGGAGTGGCCCATATCCAGCAGTAGATTAACATACGCTAATTGTATGATTTATAATGAGGACGAAAAACTATTATATTTCTGTGGAAACATTTTGTTGTATGCACCTAATTATATTTCTAGTATTGTACAGCAAAAATATCATCTATCATCTGTGTCATCCAGCCATAAACCTTTTTTATCAGTCTGTCTCACTCGCACTTATTGATCTTATGGAGCGTCATGGTGATGTGCGTAATAGTAGTGCAAGTGGATATCGATGAAATGTAATGATGTGAATTTTAACTATTTTATATATCTGATGTATATGAAAAGGTAGGTATAGTATGTTTAGAAGACTAATGTCACAACTATCAATATTGGTAACAGTAGCAGATTTTATAAAGTTTTCTTTTGGACTGACCGCGCTGCCGGAATGCGATATTTCCATTTTTATTCGGTCCACCGTCGCTGCTCACCTCATAAATAAACGCTCCATTTTCTCCTATCTTATTGAAATTCAGCCGAAATATTTTTTCGGGGTTACTTTTCAGTTTGTTTAAAAACGAGAACACGTTGTAAATAACTGTCCGAGTTTGTACGTTAATATCACCATTTAATTTCTTGAAATTCACGTTAGAGAATAAATTTTCCATTGTACACAACTATAAGTGTGCGAAGGAATGTAAAAGAAAGTACCCCATACTGAGCCCAATAAGGATCAGAGTGAGTGATCAGCGTGCTAATGAGGGTTACTATGACTCATACACCGCGCGTACGCAGGTAGCAAGCTGTCGATAATTCGCAAGGCGTTGCCACATTCCTATTGCTACTGACGTTTATGGCTGGACGACTCAGATAACGGCCGTATTATAGGGAATGAAAACCGGTTTTAACCGAAACTGGAAAAACTGTTAAATATCGGTTTTTAGGCCAAAAACGAAAACCGGGTTTTTAAGATTTTGAAATCGGTTTCGACTTTCACAAAACATACCAGCCATTATCTAAAGGTACAATCGCACCTCTTTGATTATATGAATTATGTTTAAATTGACCTACATCTTGACTTTAAAAAAAAGAGGAGTTGGTTTAGTCAGACGGGAAGTACATGTTTGATTGCCTTTATTATTAATACAGCGCAGTAGATATCTCCAAATACTTTAAATGACTAGTCTGTAGGAGCATACATACGCCAGCGCGTCCACAGCAAGCGGAGGCTAGCCGCGACTAAACCGAAGCGCGCGCGAGCGCGCTATATTTACGTGTGCTAGAATAAATGAACTTTATGACCTATGCTAGCGTTGTGTTCGCACACGCAGCTCCCTCTAACATTAAAATTCTTCAAGCCCTCCAAAACAGATTCGTGCGCAAGGCCGTGGCTGCACCATCGTCAAACTCCATCGTCAAATACATTAAAGACACCGCCCGACGCTACTATGACGCTATCCCACACCATTCCAACCCTCTGATTGTCTTCTCCCTCACCTACATACCGGACAAGAGTGCCCCTCCCCGCTATCGTCGCCCGCGGCACATCCTGGACGATCCCGACGACCCGATCACCGCTGCCAATGCGGTTCTCACACTGCACTCTACCACAGCACACAGACACCGTCCCCGCCGGCGGAGACGCGGACGTCCCCCTCGTTACACCGTTAACACACACCGGCCCTCAGCCAGCACTTTCACTAGGTATCGGCACGTGTCTGGGCGCTTCTCGCCGACTCGCGATCCCGCGGTATCCCCCCAATGCAACGCCCTAAGCCAAGGTCCGTTCCTTCCGTCGGTTTACCGGCGGGGGAGCCCTTAGTGTTGCAACACACATTTTGTCCTGGCTGAGGCCCTAACTCGCCCTAAATTAAACAAGTCCGGTGACTCTTGAAAGGCCACTAGGGCCACAAGATTTTAGACATTCCGAGAAAAAAAAAATTGTTTTGTTCTGAATTAGTCTTCCATTTCTCGACCTTAGAGCAGCCATACGAGTTACACATTGGTAACCATAGTACCAATAAGTTTAAAAATATATCTAAAAGAGCTATTTATTATACTAGCTTTTTCAAAAAAAATAACCATCGTCGATTATTGTAGTAGATTAGATTACATTACATATTTCGTTATAAAAAGTGCTTTATATCTTATAAAGTGTTATATCTTCGTGCTTTTTCTTAAACTCTATTGAAGAATAATACTTGTTTAGAATTCATAACGTAGCTTCTAGCTTATAAAGCGCAGTAGAAATCACCTAATATGTGACATAAAGAATTCAAAGACTTCAAAGAATTGATTTTGAAACAAGATTATAATAATAACTTAAATAAGATTGATTGACTGTTGTTCTATCTGCAAGTAGTGGAAATCATAAATTTTATATTTTTAAATTCTATACGACATAAGTTGAAGGGTATGATATGATAGGTCAAAATAAAAGTTATTAGAACTGGCTACTGTGCAATATGATAGAAAAAAATGCAAATTTGAAAAGGGAACTTTTTGCTTGTCAAACGCCATTAAATTTTCAAAGCTGACTTTTGTTTTTTATTTTTGGCGGCAATTTGAAAATTAAGTGTTTGCAGAAAAATTTCACAAATTTTCAGTGTTGCACAAGAGGAACATTTTCGTTCCATGATTTTTATGACTTTCGTTACGGTCTAAAACACTGCCGTCTGAAATGATGTCTCCAAATGCTTGAAAATTGACAATAATCAATCAAATTCTGTTTTTGATATAGTAACAGGTGATGAAAGCTGGATCTACTGCGACAACCTTGCGCCGTATTTATTCCCTAAAATTAAGGATGAACTCGCAGGAATAGGTCTTTTGAATGCAGAAGAAGCACTAACGACCTTTCAAATGGCTGTCGAAGAGGTGCCTAAAGATGGATCGGTGTCGGTGGAATGCTTTACACAATGGTTACTAGCATGAAAAAGCCTATCGATTGTCGCGGAGAATACTTCGAAAAGCAATAAAACAACTTCCATCTTTATATATGATTTCATTTTTGAGATTCTAATAACTTTCAGTGTCACCCGCGTATTATGTAGTAGGTGGCTCAATTAGCGTAGTAAAATCATTTAATACAATAACGTTACATGACGGCGTTTAAAAAAGTAATTTTACAAATGAAACTTATAGTACCTAATTAAGTAATTAATGTAGAATTGTATTTATTTTTACTGATACCATTGATTGTTCAATAACCTGTGTGTTAGTTTGGGATAGTATACGATAAGTGATAACAGAAATGTTAAATGTGGTGGTGGTAATGAGTACCTGCACACTCATACGTTCAGGGGCCTTACCACCATTCCTTATAGCAGTATTGTTTTAACCTTATTTCTCAATTTGGCACCGCGGCGTCCACAATGTAACCTTATTTTATTAATGTAAGCTTATTATATTAATGTTTTAGTAGGAAGTTTTGGTGACGTCAACATGATTCGATAGCTTACTGTAGTGCAAATCGGAACGTTGTATGAAATAAATGGCGTTATACAGCTCATATAGCGTTATCTCGTTTTGTTTTTTAGCAGGGAATAGACAAATAATTAAAATAATTCGTTCTATCGCAGCACTAAGCATTAATACTTTGGTGGAGGTCATGGTACGAATATGAGTAATGTTGTTTTAAGCCTGAAACAGAACATTCCTGCAACAATATTGTTTTGTAAAAGATGGTGGTAGGGCCCCAGGTCAGAAGTTCCTAAAAAGTTTAATAAATGATTGTTTAATTAATACTAAGTTTTAAATTTTATTCTCTGCAGACACCAACTAACCCTTTAAATTCTCTTTTAATAACGTCTGCCATGAAAATATAGATTAAAAAAATCGGTTTTATATGACGAAATCGAATAAAAACCGGTTTTGAATTTGGACCGGTTTTTGCATTGCATTCAAAATTCTATTTAAATAAATAAACTCTTTATTGTTCTGCGTGAATATACATATTAAATGTTAACCCGGCATATAAGTTATAATAACACTTATAACATAACTTTAACAAGTTTCACTAAAATCTGTCCAGTGCTTTTTGCGTGATGTGCCCTCAGACACAGGGACGGACAGACATACAGACAAAATTTCCATTTTTTTTTTGTTTTGAGCTCTTTATCAATTGTAATTTACATTACAACAGATACGGCATTGTTACCATTTTATTATATGTATTAGTTAGATTTAATATATAGTTGATAATTGTTAACATTTGCAGATTAGCAGCAAGATATAACGGTTTGAGACTAAACATACCAATGCAGAGAGGTGTAGACAGTTTGAACACAGGCATGGCCACAGCCGTCATCGCGTTTGAAATACGGAAGCAGCTCATACACAGGTGGAGGACAGAAAAAATGGAGAGATTAGAAAAAATGTGACAAACCGATTAGGTTACTGTTTATAACATTGTTGTATTGTAGTTATGTAGTGTTGTATTGTAGTTCGTGTGGTGAAGTAATGAGAAATTACATAATAATACATTTTATAAGTTGAATTATTATAATCCATTTGTATTATCCGTAATATATTATGTGGTTAGTTCCTATAGTCTCTATACACCATCTTGTTACATATTTAAGGTTTTTGATATTAACCTGTAATTTGCCATCGATCAATATTACACCTCCGAATTGCCATCGATCAATATTACACCTCCGAATTGCCAACGACATAGTTATCTTCGCATTTTTGTACTATAGACGTGGCAAATATGCAAACATTTTACATGGTATACTGCCGCCCATGAACATCGATCGTGATATATGTCAATCTCAGTCAATAATGACGAACAATTACACACGCTCGGTGGGGTAGCGTATTTGAGTAGTCCACTTACAGAAGTTATTTTTTTAAAACCAAACTACGTAAACAGAAAAAAAAAACTATTGAATTATAAAATTATAAGTACTAATAAAATAAGAATTGCTCTTTAGAAGTCCCCAGCATCCAGAGAGACTTTGTGTCCCTCTGCGTGTTCTATCGCCTGTACAAATTAGATGGTCTTCTATTTAAGATATTTTTATTAAACATCTAATATTGTATTTTTTATATATGTATATAACAGTATAACACTAGAGGTTGGTTGTTGTATATTATGTTGGTATTGTAGCCGATATAGCTCAAAGAATCGGCAAGCTGAAGTGTCAATGGGTAGGCTTTATATGTCGCAGGACCGATAACTGAGGGGGGAGACGAGTTCTCAAATGAAGACTACGTACCGGGGAAAGTAGCGTGGGACGCCCTCCGGCCAGCTGGAGTGACGACGTGAAGAAAGTCGCCGGTAGTGGCTGGATGAGAAGAGCCGAAGACCATGTGTGGTGGCGGTCCTTGGGAGAGGCTTTTTTTTCGGTAAATTCTTGTGCCCCTAACTGCCTTTCAAGAGTCACCGGACGTATGGTTTAGGCAGAAGGCGCTCACCCAGGAACAAAAGGTGTGTGCAGCAACGAGCCTAAGGGCTCCCCCGCCGATACACCGGCGGAAGGAACGGACCTCGGCTTAGGGCATTGTTTTGGGTGGGTACCGCGGGATCGCGAGTCCTTGAGATAACAAATTTCAGAAACAGAACTCATATGAGCTGTTGTTGTTCTAAAACGTCATATATTTGAAATTCAAATTTCGAAAGCCAAATTTAAACGAAAAAAATTAAAATGTTCTATTCACTTTTTTATTGCATTTCGCGCGCTTTTCTTTGCAACAATGCAAAGAACTATATAGAACATTTTCGTGCAATGATGATAGTGCAATATTTTCTCAATTTAAACAAGGAAGATTTTACTTGAAAGAAGAAGAAGTGGCCGTCCTGCGACTTCGGTACCGAATGAAAACATCGAGGCGGTAAATAAAATATTGCACGAAGACCCAAAAACTAGCTACAAATAGATAGAGGAAGGAGACTTAAGATTTCATCGCCGGTCATTCATGAAATTTTACACCAACACCTTCAAGTCTAGCAGCTTTTTTCGCGTTGGGTTCCTCATTCACTGCCTGCTGAACAAAAACAAGGTGGCGTGACGAGGTGCAGGGAAATGATTGTAAAATTCGAAAATGTATATATATAATACACAATATATTTAATATTATTACTGGAGATGAGAGCGTCAATCAACGGTTTGGGTGTTCCCAGACGAAGAGCTTCCCGGGAAGGTCAAACGTAGTCGCAGTGTGGGCAAGAAAATGGTGGCAGCATTCTTCTCTGCGGGTGGCCATTTAGAGACAATTCCTTTATACGCTTAAAAAACTGTTAATGACCAATGGTACAGTGAAGTGTGTTTACCAACTGTATTCGATGTGTTAAATCAAACGTCCTAAAACAGGTTTGAGAGGGCTCTTGCATCATGACAATGCATCATCTTACAAAGCAAAACTTATCCAAGACTTCTTGATGACTACAGGGATCCAAGAATTGAGCACCCTCCTTATAGCTCCACGCGACTTCTTTCTCTTTCCAAAAGCGAAGCTTGGACTCCGTGGCATTCTTTTCGACAGCCCTGAGGACCCTTGGAATGCTTTTATGGTAGCTGTTGAGGACCTCACTAAAGAAGCGTATCGCCAGTGCTTTAAATACTAATGTATAGAATACTAATGGAGAGTATTTTGAGAAGTTGTAATAAAAATTTGTGTTGTAACTCAAACATTTTTTTTTGTATCAAAAGTTACCTAGTCACCCACGTCGATATCTAATAGTAGCTTTTCCATTTTAGCAGGCGTTTATGAGGTGAACGCACGCCGTTGCCGCTCGCATCAGCTCGAAGAATTCAGACTTCATTGACAAACAAAAATAGATACCTTTTTTAAATAAATATCAAATTCCAAAAAAGGCTGCATTAAAAGTTTTAATGATTTAAATTTAGTATTAAAAGAGTGCGGGTAATTTTTATTTTTATCCAGTGAAATAAAACAGATCTTCCTTATTCCAATATATTTCCTACTTGATGGAATTGGACCGAATGTGGAGTAGTAAGAGACTATATACTAAAGTAAGAGACCTCTCTGTAGTTCACATTTATTAATTACATTATTGTTTTAACAAACGGCGGACTTAATGCTATAAAGAAGTTTTTCCCAGCCAACCTTGGCCCAGCATGTTGGTTCGCCGGCCCAATATGTGGGATTGAAAATGGGCTCTCACTCACTTTCTGAAACACGTTGGTATGTTTCATGACAGTCTTCTGTAAGAGATGACTAACTCGTATTGTTGGGTGCGGCCACTCGGCTCTGCGATGTAGCATTCGCCTTCCCCCGAATTCCCCCGAAGGTAATTAGTAATTAGCACTAGTAATTAGTAATTAGCAGTAGTAAGTAATTAGCAACGAAGAACTAAAGTAATTAGCATAGCCAAACAAGCAAACTCAAGTGCCAATGGGTCGGTCACATCTGTCGTATAACCAACAACCCCTGGAGCAAACAAGTGCTCAAGTGGAGACCACATACCAGTAAGCACATCTTGGAATGTTCCCCGACCTGATGACCTTTTTTATAGAATAGATGAGCGGGCGGTCCACATGATGGTAAGTGGTTAACGCCGCCCATAGACTCCTGCAACAGCAGGGGCTTGCGGGTGCACTGCCGATCTTGCAGAATCCTGTTCACAGCTCTCTTGAAGAGCCCCATATTGTAGCGTAATGGAAAAACCTCGGCGGGCAGTTCATTCCACAACTTTAGGGTTCGCGGTATAAAGTGTCTTTTTGACCGCACAGTACACAGCGGCTCTCTGTCAATGAAGTGCGTATGAACCGTACGACGATGACGAGCAGTGCGATGGTAAAAATCCGAAGTGGGCATCAAATTGAACAGTTCTTTAGAACATTCCCCATTATATAGGCGGTAGAAAACCCAGAGAGACGCAACATCTCTTCAAATGCTGAGTGAATGTAGACCAGACCATCTCTCATTGGGATCGTCGACAATTCGGACAGCACGTCGTAGGATGGAGTCGAAAGGCTATTTTGGTGCACTGACCCTGAGGTGTGAGTACTCCATGTAAATTCTAAAGCTTTATAAAGCAACAAGGCCAACAAGCGTTGCCCCGGAGTACCTAAACACCAAACTTTTTATTGGCAAATTTTGTCTTGCTCTCCAGATTACTCCGTAAGTCTACTTTGCTGGAAAGTCGAATTACCTGAAAAGGATGACGATGGGTAACGGCTGCCTGGGAAAGGCAAATGACCAAATATTAGAGTATTTTGCGCCTAGTTGTGTGCCTCCGTACCTACGTTCAGACAGTAGGGTAGTCAAAGACGACGAGGACGAAGTTTAAGTAACAATTTAAGCTTATTTATTTTACTTTCTGTCTGTATGAAAGGAACGAAGTACAGTACGATAGGTTAATGATAGGTATATTTAGTAGATTCGAGGCCGAAGGCACTCGCATGTAATGTAGAAAGAGACAGCTGTGTAAATAGCTGTGAATTGTTGGTTTTAAAAATAATCCACTGGGAATTCGCTCAATAATTTCGCCGTCTTTTCTACAGCTGCTCGCTTTTAGAGATACTGATACAGTTTAGCGATATGCAGAAAACTATTTAGTTAAAAATGCAATATGGTGACCTTAACCCTGTAGCAAGAATTTAGTACCAAAAAGGTGTAAGGTAAAGCATTCCAAGGATTCAGTTCCTTAAAAATTCGCTCATGAAGCAAAGTAGTTAGTTCCCAAAAGTTCCGCAATGTGGTGGCTCTGACCTTTCCGACGAAAACTACACCTACATACACACCCCCACACTGGGTATACACACACACGCACAACACACACAAATGGACACACAAATGCAAACATAAATCAGCATGCTTTATTAATAAAGAATCACCTTTTACTTGCCCACAATCTATTGAATACTGTTTATAATGTCAGTGTAATCTGTATTGGCCATTAGCACCAGCAACATATTTGTTAAATAAGTTACAAAAAAAGGCTGTAGAATACATAAATAAATAAATAAAAAATAATAATATGTGAGCTCACCGTCAGATGGCGTAATTAGAAATATAACAGGAGGCGGTCTTTTTAAATGCCGTTTATACATTAAAATTTTATCAAAAAATAGTTTTACTCAAGAACAGAAAATTATTGCAATATATAAGGAACTCCATGGTGGGAATCGATAGAAAACTTGGATTATCATTGATTGACGAAATTATTTTAGATTGCTTTCAAATATTTTATGTTAGTTTCTAAGATGATAAAGAATTCTTGGTGTTGTTACAAGCAGACAAAGTAAAAAAAAAAACGTTTGATCTCCTATGCGAATATCTTTGTCCTTAATTAATCTCCTTGTTAGTATCTCGTTGCCAACTTTACTGACGTCATCAACAGTGTGTGTGGGTCCAAGTAGGTTGTCCGACTTGTCGGCTAGACGAAATCAATGGCAGACTTCTAGGCTACATTTTATGGAACGCAATAAAAAGCTAGCATAGGATATATTTTATGTGTCCTCCATGTCTTAGGATTTTTTTCCAAGTCTTATTTTAAACACCTATCCCTACTTATAACAAGCGAACGTTACGTTTATTTTTACCCCTATTTGTACAAAAGTCTCCAATATACCTGATATTGCAAAAATGAAATTATGCAAATATTGCCGGGACACTGTTAAGTACGTCAGATATTAAGCTGAAGTCACAGTCAACGCTGCCTTAACTATGTGGTTATCAAATTGTAGTTTAGTTATCAATGTAAAATTATGTATAATAATTATTATGCTAATATATATATGCTAGTATGTATATACGCATTGGCCTATATTTTACGCAGAATGTTGGTGGTAAAACTATGGTTGCTCTTTAAGAAACGAGATGACAATTTCGTCCAAAAAGCTTTATTGTTTGCAACGAATAGGTAACTAAGCTGCCTCCACGGATCATAAGACGTGGTTTATCTCAATCGCAGGAAGGGAATTAGGGGATTTTTCAAAGGAGAATTCGTAGTACCTAGTTAAGGATGTGAAATGTAGGAAGGAGGCGTCGTCGGTCAATACTGGAGGTGGTGGTGCGCGGGCGCGGTGCGCAGGCGTGTCCCCCCCCTCCCGGTCCCTGGCAGTGCTCCCCTCGCCCGCCCCGGCACACGCAACTCAACTCGCGAGTCAGCCGCCGTGCGCCGCGATCGCGCGCGAGAGAGCTTTTGTCGCCGCTCGAGCCATGTGTGATGTTTTCATCACAGAGGGCAACTGTCAACTAGCTATCGTACACCGAATTTCACGAAATGAATGAAAACCTTCACCGAGTACAACACTGAGTGCGATCAATCACTTCACTCCAGTCGAGGACAGCTTTCGCCGAGTGTCTAGTTTTTCTCGTAAGCTCGTGGCCGCTGACATTGCAGCGCGCGGATCCCGCAGTACGCGAGTGTGGTTAATTGGCGGATAGAGTTTAAGTGGAAGTCAGCTGAGAC
The DNA here is from genome assembly GCA_943735995.1 of Sesia bembeciformis. NCBI lineage: Eukaryota > Metazoa > Arthropoda > Insecta > Lepidoptera > Sesiidae > Sesia > Sesia bembeciformis. The sequence continues at coordinate 11,738,719 of OX031028.1, forward strand.
GCGTAAACATTGGTATTTCTGATGGAACTGATGACGATGGCTCGTTCTGATATATCGACAGCTTGAATTGTTTTTACCGGTCTCCTGTAAAAAATCAACATGCGAAACATAATCCTTCTATTCCTAACAGGTAAGGTGTAGGTAGATGCAGAACATTCTTATGATTTATTTGTTTTCTTTGCTCCATTTGGTTTACGCACTTTCCTAAACTTCTCTAGTATTAATACCTAGTTATTAGGTACAAGTGTAGCCAGTTTTTAAAATTATCTAATTACACGTTTAGATCTGGTTATAGCCTAGTTAGTACCTTACCTATGATTTTTATAATTTTATCTTATAGGATGTTATTATGATTTATTAGATATTATGCTCCAATGTGTTTTTTTTTAAATAGGGGCTTATTGAATTTCTCAACACGATTGGAAATGGTAAAAACTTAATTATGAGAAACCCATGTTCAAGCATTAAGTACATCGAAGAAATAAACATAAAACTACATAATTCGTAGTAGTAGTCATGCGTTGGAAAGTATTGCAACCTATTCCATATTCCAATTAATTGATTTAATTGCACAGAATGATAACAATTAGTAATATGAGTACAATTGAGAAAGAACATCCCACACGCTGGCCTTGGGAACAGCTCAATAAAAAAGGTCAAATACACCTAAAGATATTACATACTCTCTCGTGCGAAATTTACCGTCGTAATATCGTCATGCCTATCTATTTATCATGAGAAATAAGTTATAAGACTGAGCCAAAAGACCCTCCTTCCGGGCGTGCGTCGAACAAATAGGACGGTTTGAAAGAAAAGAGCAATTTTTTGCGTGTGCCAATCTTATTCGTTGGAAGACCATTATGGCTACGATTAAGTACTGCTTATTTTGTAATATTTCTTACACGTGGGTAATAAACAAAACAACTTTGAACTTTCTTTAAAAGAAAATATCTTTATCCTGTTCAAAAACTTCTACATAAAGAATTGACGCTAGTTCATCTAACAGGACTGTGTTTAGATAAATGTAAAAGATTATTATTACAAAAGAAATCCGACATATATCGTGAATTGTATTATTGTTGAAGGAATAGCTATTGTTAAATGGACATCTGTCGGCGTTGGCTATGGGAATTCGTTCCGCTGATTTAATATCATCAAATCACGTAGAATGATGCAGCATATCAATAACTGCCAAGATATATTACCGGTATTACAGAGCAGTACCACTGTAGGAAAATTGATATGCGTATTATCACAATCTGATGATGCAGAACTGCAGGTGTAATTACTCATATTATGTATGTATATAAATTCGGTGTTTGTAGTCTAAAATATTATGTTTGTAGATTGTAGTCTAAATCGTGTAAGTATTGATGATTCGACGACCGGGTAGTGAACAAACAACGACGGTCTAGATGCCCAGAATCTTATAATGCAAATTGCCTATGCAATGAGAATTGGTACACTAAAAAAGTGCCAGCCATTAGAGCTTCATGAAGAGCCAAAGGGCTCTACGGCAAAAAATGTACAAAACAAATAACAACAAAGGTAAATATTCTGTAATTTGAAAAGTACGAAATAAGATCTGGTCTCGCTGTGTGTAAAAGTGCTTAAGTTTTTTATTTATGGCCGGCAACGACAGGTGTTCAATGCAGGTAGACGCTGTCGAGCCCGCTGGCTAGCGGTTCGCCTTTGTTTAAATAATGCACTCGAGCATGTAACTGCACAAAAATATTCACATCAAGAGTTAAAAAATTCTACAGTATGAATTGTAATAGTCCTGCATGGTATTCTGCAAATCCCGTTTTATAGATTTCATATCTGAGAGTTAGCACGTTATTTATCAACCAATATTTTGATCACAAAATGGAAAACATGGCAACTCATTTGCACGTATGATTAATGTTAAAAGTTCCTAATTTTCCCCAACTTTTGCCGACTTTCCGTCATTTTCCTCGGTGTGCTTCGTTGAATGAGCCATTGGGAACTTTTGTCCTCGAGCGATCTGTCGCCGAACTCTTATTTCAAACAGAATTTGATAAATCTCAAAGTTACTCTTGGAAAAATATAGAAAAAAGAACTTTGAAAATGTTCGACATCCCTGTACCCTCATCAGTCTACTGTTATATTGAATTCGCAATAGGTCGCGTCGAGGATGACGACCTCAAAATCATGTCATAAAACTTCTAGTTTTCAATATTTTCCTGTGTTACGTTGTAACGCAAGTTTGGCGGCTAATTGGAGAGGTGTAAATCCAATTTTAATACACAGGAAGAAATGATTTCATCGGGTCATAGAGCAATCCTATAGGAAATTCAAAAAAAGCAAACACCTGCCACAAATTAGAGCATTGGCGTGGGTTGAGAACGAATTTATACACACTTCGACGTTATTGGGTGCAATATCGAAACACTACCCACGCTCTATTTTTTGTTTCATTTAGTAGCGGATGTGAACTGCACCTGGTCTCTACTTTAATTTTTTTCCATCTTAAATTATAGTATTATTTATAGTAACCGTTCCGGTTTGCTAGATTTTATATATTGCATATTAACGATGAAAGAAACACGCAGAAGAAAATCTCAGAACTATTTGCATTGAAAATTGCAGTGAGAAATTTAAATAAAGCTCTATGTAATGTTTAAGGGTAATATTACACAAAATGCAGAAAGGATTGCGTTTTACAACAATAAAGATATATTTACATGAAAGATTTTAAAACCCACCTTTTAAAATATCTATACAAAGTCTATTAACGTCTATTATACAAATAATCTATGAGGCTATTAACGATGAATACTCGTAAAACTATATTCGTACTTTACTTACTTTCTATGACGTAGCGCCGTAAAACCCCTGTGGACCTTGACCTCCTCCACAATCATTCTCCATTCGGTTCTATATTTGACCTCTCTCTTGCAGGGCCGTTATCTTCTCATGATCCTCAGATCTTCTACACACTCGATCCATCTCTTTCGCAGCCTATCTCGTGTTTACTTTTATTGCGAAATCCAACCTGTCATTATTATTTGTAATGAGCTTCCTTGTGAAATAAATAACTTTTTAATCCGAGATAATATTTGTAATTACTGTACATGTCATTAACTGAGAACACAATTCCGTAAAGTAGAGCTGAAGAAATCTTCACATTCCATGTCTATTTCGAGGTGTTGACAGTGAGCGCATAATCGAAACGGGAGCAGGGATCGCGATAAGTGGCCAGGCGCCGGCTTTCATCTCGTTCATGTGTGCGTACTGCACCGATGGCGTCTGCGCCCGCGCACTCCACGGGGTAAGGGTCGGGACTCGCGTGAAATTTATTTATGTATCGCGATGTGATTACAGACTGCATATTTCTCATCATTCATATTTAACTTTAGACCAAAGAGGTTATAATTTCACTTAGCATTACAAGGTTACTTCAAGTTTTCAAGTTTTATATGCAAAGAAATAAACTGAACGTATTTTAATATTTCACATTACCGATTTTATACAGATTCCATCAAATACATACAAGTATTGGTGTTGAATATTGTTTTCAATCTAATTATGCAATTTAATACGACGATAATTTTACCTCAAGTCATTAATCCTCAAATTCACTAAAAGAACATAATTTCCCAGGTGTAAATTGAAGAGCTTAGAAATTTCCCCAAAGAACCATCCAAAATATAATATATCACAAAAGTTTCCTCATTTGGATTTACGAGAATAATACGACTTGAAATCTATTGTACAAAAGCGAAAATTGATGTTGAGGATACTATACGAGTATAATTGATGTGTTCGTTTTGAGAGTTCGAAGTGAAAGAATATAATTATAAAGATATTAATCACCCGGAAAAAGTTACTTATTATTTGGTATTATTTCATTTAAACCTGTAAATATTTTAAAGATTCCATTTTCGATGTTTTCTCTATATAATTTCCTATTTACCTTGAAATTGTTTTATGAGAGGACTTCTACCACAATAAAAGACAAGTGGGCAACATATTTCCCCAGTGGCAAAAGAGTGGTTCGACAAACTGATTCAGACAACATTCGACAACATGGAAACTGTTCGAAGCTGAATTTGTAATTAAACCACAGCCGGCTCGGCGTCGTTGGCTTCTACTCCCATTGGGATTTGATCCTCATTATCTTTGTTATTACCTACATTCCTTCCAAATTGCTTTTACTTGCAGGTACAGGGTTTTCTTCTCTGACCTCTCTTGTCACCGATTGTCACATTATGTGTTTTATTGAATAGCAGTGAATTCTAGTATTTGGGAAGCGTACAATCAATTCAAGGATAAAAAAGCACATACCAATCTAAACGAGATGAATAAAAGAGCTTCGACCATTCAATTGAGAATAAAAGGCATCACAGTCTATAATTATCGACCTTGAACAGTATGAGGGGTTTCACAGTAGTAGGCACGTGCTTCAAGTAAAATAATAATGATAGAGTAGCCAGAGGGGAGGCATAAACAACTGAATAACTAATTCAAGTCTTTGCGCTTTACTCTGAGTAATGGCCCTTTTGTGGCACCCCTTGCCGCTATGCGATCATGTATTATCAGGTCATTCAAGGACGTTTTATAAAAATATTTTGGAATGGCTTTTGATCATTTGTTTTCAATAATTACCAGTATTGTGAACAAGCAGTTCCAATTAACTTGTTATGCATTGTTATTTTTTACGTATATTACACCGGTTTTATGAGGGATAAATCAAGTGACAAAAGACTGTTTTCAGTCTGAACAATAAAATGTTAATTGACTCGTCGAAAAGTCAGAGAGTTGCGCTAGTTGGAAACGGAAAATATAACTTAAGGTGCGAGATTAAGCAAGTCCATCACTGACGACCATAGACATGCAAAAACCTCGTACTTATGTAAATGACAATGTTCTATCTGTTCGCGCCGATCGCAGCTTGTAAGGGCTCGATATTGTTCCGACTTATTATTTAAAGTACTATATTTACCTCGAATAGTCGTGGGGCATTTTTATTAAGATCGGTTCAGTAGTTATGAGAATATAGCGGATTTTGTAATACAAGGTGAAAGCATCAAGCATTTACCTCGAATAGTCGTGGGGCATTTTTATTAAGATCGGTTCAGTAGTTATGAGAATATAGCGGATTTTGTAATACAAGGTGAAAGCATCAAGCCATATAACCTTTGATCTTTAATAACAATTGTTCTCTTTTGTATTAATGTCCACGGGTGGACGAGCTGCGCTTGACTAGTTGAAGTAAACAATCACTCGTTTATCGCTTAAAGCTGTGATTAGGATTTAGCGCGGTCGGTAGCGCGTCTGCATGCCCCCTGGTATTGCAGGTGGCCATGGCAGGTGGTGACCACTTATCATCTGGTAAGTGGCACGCCCGTCCACCACCTCTCCTATACGAAATGGTACTCCTTGGCGTGTTTTAGACAAAGCCACGAACAGTTTTTCTATTTTTTTTAAAACGAGAGAAACTGGCCCACACGATGATAAGTGGTTACCGCCGTTCGTGGACGGTGGTAATCGAACCGCTATACCACCGTCTACAACCCCGCTAGTCGTTCATAAGAGCAATTATTGAATCTGGGTTGGCAGCAACTTTAAGTTTAACGCCTACATAAACAGACTGGGTGTTGAGCCTGATAAAAGTTGAAATAAATTTGGTATTCTAATTTGCGATATTAATAATTTATGTTTCTGTAAACTTTTTGTGTCATAAAAAATGTTGACGAAAGGGCTAAAAACACGTTGCTTATGCATATAATTGGGTCAGGGAGGTGGAGGATATAGGGCCATATTAGGGGTGGGGAGGGTGTGCGAGTGTTACTCTACGTTGCGTACGAATGGCTATATTGCCTACGATATTACAACACTACACTCCGCGCTGAAAACTTTATGGAAATGCGACCCCTTTGGCTCCAAAACTTGGCTACGTCTTGCTTTCTCATCTTATATTTTTAGTGGTTACAGTTTTAATAACGCATTTTTGATTTATCATAAGCACGGCTACGGTAAAGCCATGCGACGAATAATCATAGCATTGGCCACCTAAGATTCTTTTGCGTTATAGTCGATTCTTTTTAGGACGTTAAAACTACAAACATTCGACAATAAAACGCACTATGTTGACGACATAATAGCGTCAGGGATCGTAAGGACGGTAATAAAATTTGATTAGAGTTGATCATAAATCTTTTTTTTTTCATTATCTCGCGTCGTGCCGCCTGGGCTTGTCCGCCGGGAGAGACAGCGCCCAAATCCCCTATGTTTTGACATACAAACCCAGCGTATTTATAACACACAGTTCGCGTGTACCGATATGACATGAGATTTATGAAGTCCGCATGTGGTCTTGGGAGATTGAATTGCTTTTTAGCAAAGGATATTTGTTTTTTTACTTCCTTTAAATGGAAGTCTTCAAACGTCTTTGAATAGTAATAACAATTCCTATTGCTTTCAGTGATATAATACTTACTCACAACATTAGAGCAGTAACATAATGTTAACATAGGCAGTAACATAGGCAGTTTATTAGCGCCGAACGTTCGCCTACCATTGTTTAATTCAGTTCAATTATTTTTGCTCGCAATTTAACTATGACTAACAACCTTGTTAAACGATTCTTGAAAGCATTTAGTCAATTTGTTTCAATTAATAGGGATCTAATACATCAAAAAAATCTTCGCATACAATTGTCATGTGTAGACTTAAAAAAAAACATATTTATCGTTTTAACTGTCATTTCGTTTAAGCGCAGTAGAAACAGTTACAGTATTTGAGAAGGCAAAGATTTTTTGTGTTCTCTTTTTGCGATGTTCCCACAATATTGAATCGCGTACCCGTGTCACTATAAAATCATCCTGTAGCTTACTTAGCGTGACATGTGGGACTCGTGAGTCATCTTAGGGGAGATCCATTAGAGTTACAATTTGCAGACTCACGCTCACTTTTTGAGGGCAGCTCTTATGCGAACGATATTACGCGAAACGTTTTTGTTGCTCACACAAGATTTATTTTGTTTTCTTTCTTTTGTTTTATGTACTCAACTCAAACATAGATAATTGAATCCAGATTGCAATTCAGTTTTCATTTATTCATGTAGTATAAATTTTTGTGCTATTATAAAAATCAATATAGGTATTCTATGGTATTTTTAAAATAAGGATTATATTGGTTTCTCTTAACTTTATTGCCAAGAGCTTATCACTACGAGTACATCACACTTCCTTAACAAAACTAAAACCCTGCTTATAAGTGAAATTAATGACATTGTCACACGTATTCCCGTACAAGTGAAACGTTTGGATATAGATAGAGGTCTGTACTTAATGTGATTAAAGTTACATTCTTATTTCCTCTTTGGACGTGCGGGCAGCGGTCATCGCCGGATGCGGCGAAACACGGAAAGCATTTTAAGCGGTTGTTTCTAATATGGCTCCGTCCATTGTTACATTTATTTTGAGCACAATATATCGATCCCCCGGCCTAGAAACAAGCTGTGCGATTTTATATCACACCTTCGTTTGCCAACCACCTTCTGTGGTTGGCATATAAATAAAGCAGTGTTTTGATGTTTTACATGTGAAGTCGCAAAACACCTAAGGTTGTAGGCATAGATATGTGTGTATTCTTTCATATCAATAGTTGTAGGTTACAGCCTTACGTGTTTTGTGACTTCAGACAGATGTAAAACACCAGAATGCTATTTATGTTTGAATAACTATTATTTAGTTATCATATGTCTACAATAACTGTTATGTATATCTGCACAATAACTGTGTTTGCGAATACGTGGACCACTTTGCTGTGTGTACAGTATATCGTTTGCGGTGGTTCACGAAGCCACATAACGTACCGGGTAGCTAAATCAGCAATCTGATACAAAGCTTTAATGTACGTAACTAGAGACTCATTTACGGTTCTGCAGTGCATGTATCGTAATACCAACCACCCTTAATACAAACTTTACTGCCTTTATTAAGGCATACTTTACATAATGCAGGAAATTTATACCGATAAAGTCCTGTACTGATGACAATTCGAATATTTTCAGTTAGTGAACTCATATTTAGTTAATCTATTGAATATAGACATACTTATATTTATAACATATTTGCGACTTGAATATAAAATAATAATTTACGTAAACGGATTACTTATGATTTTTATTTATTTGATATACCAAGCCGATATTTTGATTCAGTTAGGTATATCAAATATTCCGTTATATACCGAATACATCGAGTATTCCGATTACATAAGGAAATTATTTAAATGAGCAACAAAAAATATTGATTAGGTAGTAAATCGATGGCAGCAAATTTAAAAGTGGGTTGGGTATATGATATATAGTTCTCTGGTGAGAATGAAGAAATAGGAAAGCCGTCGACTTTTTGACAACATTCTTAGTAATTTAAACTTATTTATTTCAGCCATTGAACAATAGTTTGCTTTGTTGACTGTGTAAAAGTACTAAAATGTTTGTGACCTGCCTAGACAAGAAATTCGTGGAATTATATAATAAAATACATTATACAGATCCCCTAGTAACGTTATTACAAATTCAGAACTACCTACAAAACTAGAGGAACTAATAGAAGTAACAATGTTTGTATCCGCTACAAGAAAGTAATATACTTGCAATGTTGATGGTTACTGCTAGTTGTCGAAGAAAGCGGTCCACATATTGAGAGCAGGGGTGTCGCGTGCCCCACATAGCGTTACGCAGTCCGTGGCGCCGCGATGTGGGGGATTATCCCCAGATATGGGGTGCGTACGGTCTTCGTTTTTCGGAATATTATGTGTGTCTAATATTTATTGAGTATTTGGTTATAAGCAGTCGATAAAGGTCTACTTATTGCGCCGCACCATGTAACATACGTACCTACCTATAACCAATATATTTTAACATAAGAGTAAAGAAGTTTTATACATAAAAATATTCCACTAGTCAGTTGATTTTGTCACATTATCTCATCTACATTATAGATTTAGGTAAGACATAACTTAAAAACAGACAAATCAGTAATTTTAGCAAACAGACATCAGCTCTTGATTTCTGCAACTGGTAGTCGAACAATTGCTACCCAATGCAGAGGTAGTAGCAATAGGTGGTAGTTCTTCATAGCAGGCTCCAAATCGACCTTGAGTTCAAAATAATGTTTATATGATATAACGATATTAATTGATTTTTTTTTAATTTAGTATAATTCTACAGTTTTAGTCGTCTAGATTTATACCCTTGATTAAGCTCGTCGATTTAAGTATAAACTCGTAAGTATACTTAAATCGATGAAACTTAACTAATACTTAATTAAACTTATTACTATGCAATGTCCCCTTAAAGTTTTCCTTATAAATACAACTGGGCGAGAAAAGTACCTCCATGTAGTCTGTAGGTAACGTCTTTCGCTGCATAAGGAAAATTATCGAAAGAAAATGGCCGAATCCATAGAACAGAAACAAAAAAGAAAATTTTAGTAAAAGTACCATATTAAATTATATTTCTACCACATCGTCCATTGGCAAACCAGTGATAATTAGAGAATAAAGGCATGATAGTGTCTTGAAAAAAATAAAGATCCTTCATATACTTTATCCTTGAAGTCTTACAATGTAGTAAGGTTTTTCACATTTTTAATAACAAAGTAAAAGGTAAAAGTTTCTAATTATGGTATTAAGTGTACATCCTGTCTCGCTCGTCGCGACGGCACCAGATTATCGTTGGAGTGTCGCAAAGTCGTAGTGGCATGTATGGGCATCTGCGTCCCAAGTGCCGAGGGGAGTCCCACCCCACTATTTGTCTAGCTATCGATCCACCACAGACATTGCGAATTTGTTTAATTTGCACGACATAATCCTGGTATTATGACACTGCTTACATAAACAAATTTTATCGTTTGAAAATAAATGTGCCTTTATCTGAGCAAATGGAATTATTGTTATGGACTTATTGACTTTGGTTAAGATGTCTTAAAATAAAATTTAGTTTTTTCAATATGTAGTTTAAGTAGAAACATGTTTTAACAAAAACAAAACTTAAAAATTCCATTTATATACCTACCACTGAAATATCTGTAAAACTAGAGCCGAAAATAAGGTATTTTTCTCAGATAATGTCATAAATAAACGTTGAAGGATTTGATCCATAATTAATATTGTACCTATATAAGTTAGTATTCATTTTTTACTATTATGTTTACAGGCGTATTGTGCCAGAGCATAATTGCAGATAATTATAATGAACACCATATTAATTCTTGCGAAATAAATTATTTGATATACATATTATTTATGCAGAAATACGAGTAGGTACCTACATACACTACAAATCATCTTTTTGTTCATGATCGTGACATGCAACTTTGTAATGTTTATGAGTACGATCTTGAGAAATTAGAGGTATAAAAAGATTTTTAATTCTATACTCTATCTATATCTTACAAAAATTTAAAATCTTATTATATTTTTTTCAATAATCTAATAATGTAGAGGTAGTTAGTGGGACTAAGCGGGGCACTCGCAACTTGAAGCTTGGAGAAGAATTATTCCACTCCCGTCCCTCGGACCTGGCCCACTTTTAATTAGAGCAAATCTAGGCAATCTTTTACATTACAGACACATTACTTTTGTAAATTGCAGAATACTTTTGGAAGAAGGCAATCCTTCAAAGGATACAAAAAATAGGCCATGTTATACAGACAACTGATTATGTAAAAGATGAAATCACTCTCTAGCAATTTCCATTATTATCATAAAATGATAAGTAAATACTTTTGTCGGCAACTTACTCGTACGAGTATCTGTGTGCGCCAGTTGTGCCGCACATAAATTGTGTTCGACCAATGGTCTGATAACATTAATTGATGTCCGTTACAATTATGATCATTCACATGTCCCGCATCTCTCGTAGAAACTTTATTGATTACTACTTTATATAGGTACCCTACTAAACGACAACAATTAACTTAAGTGACAAACTAGTCCACGGAATGATTTTATTGACGGCTTTACGAGAAAAGACAAATGATAAACTAAGATGAAGGTACCTTCGTAGATATCTACAAGAGATACAGGTACATGATAAAGAAAACATAACGGAAGAAATACGCCCACATTGTTTTAGCATGTACTCGTAGTACGTTTTTCTCGACTTGTTTGATCTCGACAGTAAGTATTTTTTGCGTCTTTTTCTGTTATTTTTCCAGACTGTTATTTGCCCCAAGCTACAAAAGGGAAAACGTTATTAGGGTTACCACTGTGTTTCCGAAACGTCATTTCGTTGGAAAAATTGAAGTGACTTTCTCAGGCAGTCATGGCGAAGTGTTCGAGTATCACTTAATTTTATGAATGCAAACAGTTTGGGTTGATTAAACTTAAAAAATATACATTTATTTAAAGCTCTTAGGAAATGTTGATAAATTATAAAATTTCAGGGGATTCAGCACTCGTCTATTGCACAATTTTAATTCACTATAACCCGGAAATAAACAAGAAGGATTTTTTCTCATTTTTGGTGTTATTACCATTAAACAAAGTTGTCGCGTCTGCGTCGGTGTCGCTGAGGTGTTCCAGCTATCTCATAAGTTATACATTAAACTCTGAGATTCTGCCTTAAGAAGCCTTTTGCCGATTTCGCGAAGAGTCAGGTGGATGTGATATATAACGGTTATATAATATTTTTATATAAAACAGCTTTGATAAAACGAACCTGACAATTAAACATTTGATGTGTAGGTACTTCATAGGTAGGTGCTTCATATTAACAAAAAAAATATTCACGCTGATCAAAGTCTGCGGGAACAGGTAAAAGTAAGATGAAATAACTTCAAACAATTTGTAAATGTTGCGATTAGACCCCTGAGTAATATAAAACAAGCAGGTTTTTCTTGATTACGTACAAATGTTAACTTACGGCTACTTTCGTGTTGTAATTTATTTACCTACATTTTCCGGTTCAACAAATCAAATAAATTCTGTCAACTTCTAAGAATTTTGTCTTAGCGGTACATATTCGGATTGATGTTTTTCACTTGGTTGTCATAAATTAATAAACTTTCGTAGTATAAATTATTTGTACTACAAACTGAAAAGCACTCTTGGCTCTCTCTCTATGAAGACACACGAGACTACGCAAATGTAATCGTCAAAGTTTACTTTATCTAAAGGTATAGGAATTATTTGAAATTTTATACAGTGTTAAAATTCTTTTAGAAAGTAGACCGTAGTCAGATGAAAATTTCCAATATTTTATTGTTTGTGTTATTTTTCATTGGTCATAATTCATAACAGTCATATCACACCAAATCAAAATTTTATCAAGTTTTATCCATTCCCTGAAAACTTGAACGGAATTGTTAAGCGCTTAGAACTCACACACAAAACAAAAAAAGAATTACTTCTGGGTAATAAATTAATTAATAGGTAATAAATTACGTAGATATAACGTAAATATTTTGGGTAATATTGTGAGAGATATTATAATATGATGAAAAACATATAAACTCTTCCCATAATTATCCCATAATTTCGTTATAATGTCGAGGACACTGGACAGAAATCGTTGTCGCTTGATTTTACAACGCTGCCGGCTATTGGAGCCCTCGCTTTGAGGCACTTTAATTAGCAAAATGGTCAATATTATGTCCATTAAGCGTTTCAGAGCCCCTTTCAATGAGTATGCTTGCAATTTTCATGACGCTTTAAAAAAGAATTTGTATGCCGGTGAGAGAAGTTAATTAGTGCCTACTTTATGAAAAGGTCAAAGAAGTGACAACTTTTCTTTTGAAGTCAGTAACGTAAGCCGACCTTGTGCTTCTTTGGCTTGTTTAATGGGGTTAAACTAGATCTACTAACTAAAAACAATATTACAAAAATATGAAACTACTTTATCAAAATAATATTATTTAAGATAGTAAGTAAGCATACGTTGAGAGAAACCAGCAATTCAATCTTCGTGCATGTGTGCCAGCTGCCACGAATGTTAGCGCACTTCAATAACAAACTTCATCAAGGATAAATATATACGAGTACATCTCTATGAAGTCTCTTTTAATATTACGGCACGGCTGATTTTCCGCTCAGTATTAGCTACCTAGTATAAAGGCTCATTAACACAAGGATAATTCCTCGCACGATTCGGGCGAGAATACGATACGATGTATACGATTCTCGTATGCAAGAAAACTTCATTCGATTTGTGCCTAAAACTGTAACATGATGATAAAAACTCGATAATAACAATTGTTTTGTACTAGGCAAGCATATCTTGTTAGATTTTTTCTCCTGCACGCGTTCGAGAAACTACTTGTGTAAATGAACCTTAACGCGACTAACGGAAACGGGTAACTTATCGGTTTTAAACATGTTTTAAATATTCATTCGCGTTTAATTCCGGACGAGATAAACTTTTGTCGCACTCATATGTCTAGCGATAAAACACTGCATTCTGGACTCGAGCGGCTTTTATTACATTACGCTACAATGCAATTTTAAGTCCATTAATCTTTTCCAGGCGGTTTTAAAGCTCCATACCCAACCTCCACTTAGGTACGAAGCACTCACTGCAATTTCGTTACCTACGTCAGCCATTTTGCGATAAAGACGAAGTTACGGTGTAAAGTTATTCCCGTTAATTGTTTCACTTCCCTGAGAAAACGCTTAAAATATACCTTAAAAAAATATTAGAAGAATAATTGTTCTTGCAGTGGTTACCTAAGCTGGTATTTTCTCGCGGAACTTGGTGTTCTACTGTAAGTGAGTAAAGGAAATATTATTTTCTGTGATCTAATCCTTCTCCCCATATCGTATTACGAAAATCTTAGCTTTCAAACTACTGAAAGCTAAGATCAAAACCATCAAAACGTTACTAATTTTACATTTTTTGTAGATGTCATCACTATAATTAAAGTTTTATTTAATATTTAATGTTGCTAAACGCCGGTTGACTGGGCAATTAAAATCTCCTTTGATATTGCTTTGAAGAGTTCGGCCTGGGAGTCTAGCGGGCGCCGATAAAGCGGCCCATTCACGAGATTTATAACAGTGCTAACGTTAACGACTCGCCCACCATTCGGGACACGCAATGTTGCTAACTTGTTTTTAGACGAAAAATGGACTAAAGAATTCCAAGAACTGCTGACTTTAAGAACACTCCGACGTGATGGCTAAAGAGTTTCTTCGAAAAATTATTTACCCGTCGACGATGTCCATTTTCTTGAAATATCTTCGTTGCCATTTATCTTCTACTATAATTTCCTCTTTTTGCACGTAGCTGTCAAAGTATTTCTTTCCAAAAAAATATTGTTCCAAAAAAAGCCTGAAAATAAATAGGAAGTTTTATAATTATTGTGATTACATTTCATTGATGATCGAGGTTTTTTTAAACCGAGACAACTTCAAAGTGTCTTCCTTCGTAGGTGACAGGTTTTTACGTATCATAAATAAGCGTTATCATAATGGGTGTTATACCCTCACCCTAGAGCAAGCATAATCAATTTTTTTTCTTAGAATAGCGATCCACTTGATTTATTTGATAGTGAATTTTTAATTTAAAGTATCTAATGTTTTCTAATCTATAATACTTAACATAAAGAATTTAAAGGTTTTTATCTGTATATACACTGTGTATGTATATGTAACTGTATTTACGTTATAACTACATACATTGTGAACACTTTCGCACCTACAGATAATGTCTCGCTATATTTAGGGCTAGCGACAGAGGGAGCGTTAGTGGTTGGCACGGAACTTATTCTCTGGCGGTTAGAGTAATGTTAGTTTGGAAACTTTACTCTGACCTGCTGCCGTAATCACAGCGTGGCCATCACTACTGTTTTTGCACAAGAAAGTCACGAAATAAGCTAAGCCACAACTGGCGGAACAAAACGGATTATCTAGCTTATTCTTTCGTGAAGCATTTTAATCTGACAGAAGTCTTGAATTTGCAGTATATTCGTTTATCTTTGGAAAAATATACAGGATAATAAAAGTAAATTCGAAAAATAATACCCCGACGGTAAAAACGAATTACCTTTGAAAAGGATAAAATAAAATTATAAACCAGTGGGCAGTTTTGTTGACAATCTGCAATAGTTTAATAAAACCTATCACCGTTGTCGCGCGTAATGAAGGTAGTTACCTAAAATTAAATATACCTAAAAGAAACAAGGTATTTCGTTGCGTCGACGGTGATAGGTTGTATTAAAATTTGCAGATTGTCAACAAGACTCCTGACTGGTTATTTTCAAAGGTAATTAGTTTTTACTGTCGGGTTTTATTCAAAGTTTTAATTTTGTCTTTTAATTTTCAGCTTTCTAGTCGAGAAAGATTCAATCCCATCCCACACTATTTCATCTATCGGGTAATATAATGTGATGAAGGCAACACCATATCTCATTATCCACGCGCCTTGTGCGTGATATTTATATTTCGCTATTATTACTTTTTATAGTGAAGTAGGCGGACGAGCATGCGGTCCCAAGTGATGGTAAGTGTTACCACCGCCCATGGACACTTGCAACACCAGGAGGTATGCGGGTGCGCCGCTGACCTATTATCAAAAATGTCAAAAATTGAAACGCCCACTGATGCGCTGTCTACCTTTTGGAATTAAGAATTAGGATTTGAAAAGAGGATTAGGAAGGAAGGGGAATGGGATGTTTCATATTACCCAATCCATCTCACTTTCCTCAATCCACCGTATGTGTAAAATGAGACGGGATGGCATGAGAAAGGAAAGGAAGGGACTCGAGTTTTAACAACTTTTACTCACTTCCAAATACATTTATACATAGCGGTCTTCTATGACAGTGAGAAAGCTCGGACAGTCAGACACGCTCAGTCTGCTGTAATACAGCATCGTCTTCCCCTTTGCACTAGAATTGTTCATTGAACTAAATATATCCAAAAAATTTGTCCAAACGCGATAGTTCTACTGTCAAATTTCAATGAGTTCCCTTATCCACCTTCAGACGATCATGGTTATTTGTAAAGTATACATATTTAACTATTAACAACACAAATACACATTCGAACAAATGCATTCATTTAGAAATTATAATCACGTTTGTACACATTTTTTTTTTTTGTTGGAATGAGATAACACGACCAGTCACACGCATCCAGTTGACTGTGGGATAGAGCATCATTCTCCTGTATGTATTAGAACTCTTCACCAAACAACTCCAAAAAGGAGTCCAAACATTCATTGTATCTCCAAATTTTAAGGAGTTCTCTTACCCACTTCCGGCTTCAGCATCAGATGCTGACGGTTATATGTATAATATACACCTCTTTAACTATTCATTTCAGAAATACTAATTCGAATAAATACATTCATTTAGAAGTTGTAAAGCATTACAACTTTGAAATTGTTACAGCAGCGCCCCCTGGTGAATTACAACCACAATACCCATCCTCAAACACGCTCCAAGGTATTATTAAACTTTTACAAAAACCGCTTCAAACTCGGTCCAGCCGTTTCAGAGAAAAGTGGTAACAAAAGGGTACATAAACATAGTAGTACATATATTCTAATACCTCACATGCATACTCGTATACCATACCATCTCCGTTGCCTCGCCTTGTTCGCTATATTTTATAACAGATTCTGTATAGGATAGATTCTGGAAAGGGCAGGTTCTTTTTATGACAGATTCACTAAAGTACAGAAGTAAATACAGTAAGACATGTGTTAAGAAAGTAAAATTAATTTATTAAATTTATTCATTGATTTCATAAGTAAATTCATTTTATTTACTTTCTTAAATGCCCTAATGTATACAAAGTTTAAAATTGACTCTGCACAAGCATTCTAGATATTCTGAAATTTCGTTTTTCAGTGCACTTGTAATTATTTTGTGAATTATAATTAACCAATATTGGGCAATATACATATAGTATAATTGTAACAGGCCGATGTCTGTACATTATAGATATTAAAAAAAAAACTAATATGGGGGGTCTTTATTAGAGCAACAGAAGCCAAAACAACAGTTTTTAGAAATTTTGTCTGTCTGTCTGTATGTTTGTACACGCACCACGCAAAAACTACGACATGGAATTAAATGCAGTTTTCACCGATGTATTGCTAGAGGTCTAACTTAAAATATAGGCTCCATTTTACCGCAGGAAAATATCTTATTCCGATTGTTTTAAATTTAATAAACCGAAGCGAAGTGAGGGCGGGACGCTAGTATACAATACATCTTTTCTCTCTGAATATATCGGTATAACTTCTTCCTGTAAAAAGTTCATAAAGTCATAAAATATCTCGTTTCATCCGTAATACATGAAAGCTTAGTTTCCTTTACATTCGTGTTTTAGTTATCTAATGCAGATGAAGTATTACATACCATTTTATTGTAACGCCTCCAATATACTCCAAAGAGAATCCATACCTATCTAAACACATGCAGTATTAACCGTAGGTACAACTTCTGTTACTCAATCGTAACTAGATTCTGCCTTTAACCAGAATCTGTCCTATACAGAACCTATCATAGGCCGAACAAGTGGTTCCGTCGTGTGCAAAAACTTGTTGAACATTTTGAACGGTGTACCGATTTTGTAGAACGAAAGTTTGCTTTCGAGAAAATCCTCTTTCGTGCCTAAACATTTTATCCATGAGTACATAAGTATTTTGATAATATGCTTCCCTGCTTACATGGAAAGATAAGTCGAATACATATTTTTTGCTGCGGTACAGAAACTAAGGAAGGAATTAGATATGCTTACATAGAAAATCACTATGCAAGCATTTCCAATAGAGAAGAAAAGGCGAGCGTGCCGAGGCATTAAACGGGTCCTTTTGTTAGTAAAACGTTCAGCGATTAACTCAAAAGTCATCTATTGTGGTCGACCCCAATGGTTGTAGCAAAGTCAGTGCTTAATTCGGATTCTGAGCACAAAGACACTATTTATTTCCATTTTTAATGAACAGAGAGTTAAAGAAGTCTCTCTTGTTGTTCGTGTTCAGTGGTCCGCAAGCAAAGTTTTATTCGCCTTTATAACGGCCGACACACCGCCTAAGTTTTTGGGTATTTTTAAGCGGGTTACAAAGTAATATTACTGTTTCGTGTTTCCGGACGTTTATAACTTTTGCACTTAACTTTCTCTTGTATTTTCATGTTTAAAAGAAATACCCAACCTTAAGATTGTTGGCGCCTTGTAAATCAGTTAATGCGTTACAAAAGGTCACAAAAGCGGTTCCATAATTCTCACATAATAGTTGATTTACAAAGAATCACAAACTATTTTTGGCATTATTTCTATCACAGGAGAATGCGGTTTTGTTGCGGCGTTACGTTTACGGAAACGTGTGTTTGATTCACGGCATGTCAGCAGGATGCGCCCGGCCACCGGAACAGTTGGGCCTGCAATTTGCTGGATTGCTAACTATTGTTGACCAAAAACAGAAACAACAGTGTTGCGGTCTGCAAACAGTTCACAATCCTCTTGCCAACAAACATTGCAGAAAATGTATAATGGAAATTCTGGACTTTTTATAGCGTCGTGATTTTAGAGCACACTTCCTCTTTTCTTTTCCATTATAACCTGTACGTATTGGTAAACAAAGGAAGCATGTTAACAAGGAGTATCATGATAGAGGTATGATGTGAAACTCGTTTGGGTAACGAAGCGGCATTGTGGCACAATACGGTGCCGCGCCGTCTAGCCATTCACTGACGCCGACGAGACGCATGGGGGGGGGGTGTAAGGGTAGGGTAAGGGTAGGGTAGTTGAAACACCGAGTGCGGTACTGTTCTTGCTTGTATATTATGTACTTTATGGGCGGAATTTTCCGACATTTGTATTATTGTGGGTTTTTATTCACACCCCGTGGTTTCACGTTACCTACGTGAGCCCTTGAATAAAGGCAAAGATTCTTTCTTGCTTCAGTATTTATGGAAATAAAACGAAATAGAATTTTTTGTGTCTTATGTAAAAAATACAGAACACAGAAATGTTTATTGCTCGCACATTGACCATGAACATTTGGGATACCTACATGACAACATTAACCAAAAATAACTAATATTGGTTGGTACCTTCGCAGATTAGCTGTCTGCCTTGGGAAAGTTGTATGTGAAAGTTTGTGAAGGATGGAGAATTGCGAGTATCGTTATTCTATGCCCAACCTGCTTCCCTCATTCTGTTGGATGAGGATTAGGTACTCGTCCAATGTTGAGAAATATTGCTCTTAATGTTTTTATTTAAAGGAATTTTATATTTGTTCTAATTGTTTTTACACACGTAAAATAAGTACTACTCAAACGTCTATTTTCTACACGGATGTAGTTTTATAATACCAGTTTAATGTATTGTCAGTAAAACCCGTCAAGTGTCGGTTAATGTGGGTGTTTTATTATTGCTTTAAAACGAAACGTAAATTCAGTTAGCTGCAACTTAATAGCTCTTCAATAAAATGTAATTATAACTCTCGTAAGCTTTGAGGCTTGTCATTATCTAGGTCAGATCTGAAATATGCAATTTAAACTCATCTTTTACACACTCATTTAGACTAATTCAGTGCTGTGTTATCTACAATCAATGAAAGAAAGACAATCCAATAAATAAATGATATCTTCGTATCATAAATGCCGGAGACGTCACAATTATAAGTCTTGCGTAAATAAGTATAATACTTAAATCATATTATTTAGCAAATAATAACACGTATGTATGTATATTTTATTATAGTATTTAATTAATATTCGTCATTATTCACTATAGTTTTACTTACTCCTATGTTAACTGTTACCTATTGCACCTACCGCGCCATGTCTGCATAGCTTAAATGTTTACTGTGAAAATTTTCTCCCTACTTACTGCTTACTGAATTAGTTCTAAGCATTAAGTCCGCCTTTTGTCATTTTGTGCAATAAAGGATAAATAAACAAATAAAAATTTAATTATATACTTTATTCTACTTGTTTAGTGTTTTCAAAATTAAGTTTCTACACGACTTTTCAGAATATTTTGCAGAAGACTAGTGTCAACTTCAACCCAGATGCATATATACGAGTAAGTTGTATTTTCAGCAAACTTTGCGCTGATTAAGTAGGATAACTTTACTGTTTAAGTTTCTGCTCAAGTCTAGATGAATATTTTCCTCACACGAGAAAATGTTATGACTAAGTTTGTTCTCACGCATAAAATAACTGCGCAGTCTTTCTTCTTCGTAGAGAATGTGATATTTTATATTTCTTGCTTTTGAATAAAGGAAAATTACTTTCCGAGTAACGAGTGAAGGTAGGTACTAATGCCATACTCAAAAAAATGTTTTGTCGTCTCTACCTATTAAATATTCTTTGGAGGTGCCAATGGAAAATGAAAATGTCTCTCAATTAAATTAAAATTGTTAAAGAGCTCTTGACCCGTTTGTTCCTTAATGAATTGTGAAACTTCAGCAATTTTTTCAGGTCTGCATGAGCAAATCTTTTGTTTCATAAATTCTATTTGAAATCACTTTCTTGGAAGTGTACTTATTATTTTGGAAATATCTAAGGTAGAGAAGAAAGTCTACTAGCCATTTGTTAATTAGTTTCCAACTCCTGATAATAGAAGTTAAGGATCATTTATTGTCTGACTGCCTTGTTTGTACCTTGCAGTAACTTCTCTTACATCTTTAGAAACAATACCCATTAATGTCTAAATATAGAATAATAACCTTCTCTTAAAGTACAAATGTGGAGGCGTTGAGACAGGAATGTTATCGACAAAAGTTTGTAAACTTTGTTCTTAAATCTACAAGAAAATTCGAAAGGGATTACATTATTGTAAAAGTTTTAAGCTTCAGTCTTAAAAATAGTCTGTACTTCATCTTTTAATCACTGCCATTTGTAACGTAGTGTATTTTCAGAATATAGGTACACTGTCTTCACACACTCTGTGGTAAATCAACGTGTAATCGTGATTAAAAGCCGCTCAGCTGATCGAGCGCTCAATCAGCCGGAACTGATATCTCTTACAGAGGTTAACAGAAGCAGACATTGTTACACAACGCTTAACTAACACTGGTTAATTAACGACTATTGCTTTCACGGGCTATTGTATGTGGAAAGTGAAACTCACCCTGGTTCTTCATAGTGTTATAGGAAAATGAAATACGTGGTTATTCTCAGGTGCTAACACGGGTTTTGTGACTTCTAAAAGCTGTCTATACTTCTTTAGAATACGGGTTAGCTATACGACCCAAACTGAGCAGGGCTTGTATCCTGGAACCTTATTAATTACTTAACAATAATAATTAAAAAGAAAGCGAAGATACTGTGATAATTATTGTTTTTACTGATATTTATGTAATATAATTTGTAAAAATCTCAAATCTGTCGATAAATGTTACGATTATTACTTGGTAATTTAAATCGTGTATTTTTATTTTATTCTATTATATTTGGGAAACAAACATAACATTTTGCAAATGAAGTGTTATTACATCAATATTTAGAAACAGTTATCCAAAAAATCATTATAATAAGTGGACAAAATATGACAGTATGGACTAACAATTTTAAGATAAAAATTGTTTGTTCGGTCCGAAAATCATTTTATACCGCGAACCCGTAGGCTGTAGAATGAACTATCTCAAGAGGTCTTTCCATTAAGCTACAATATGGGGTTCTTCAAAAAGCTGTAAATAGGATTTCCGGCGGCGCACCCGCATACCCCCTGATGTTGCAAGTGTCCATGGGCTGCGGTAACCTTACCATCACGTGATGGTAAGACACGCTCGTCCGCCTACTTCACTAAAAAAAATAACCTCAGTGGTACGGGTCTGAGTTCGAAAACACGACCTCTCTGATGAGAGTCGAGATTAGATACCCTTCGGCTATCACCGCTCTTTTCTAAATCCTAATAATTTTCTTATAATATGTTTTCTAAATTTGTGAACACTAATTATGATATTAAATAAATAAAGTAGAAGTCTATTCTAAAAACACATTTATAAAGAGATAAAGTTATTTTAATGAAAATACAAGTGTCCAGAGTATTTAAGAAAATGGAAAGTCAATAACCTATATTAAGAGCAAAGGAAATTATTATGTAAAATCATTAAGAGTTACCTATACCTATTCATTAGGTCGATGGGCAGAATTTGTGTTGAGGACATTGAGTGACGATGCTTTCTTGAGGATATAGGTCGCTTTTCATCACGTCTCGTGGTTGTCCAGAGCAAAAGAGCTCTTAAGTGGCTAAGAAGTGTTCACATTCTGTGAAGAATAGTCGCCGCTCATCTTAAAGCATTTATTAATATTTTTGAGGAATATAACATTTGAAACTTTCGCGTTTTTCACACATATTTCTCTATTTAACCCGGTCTTTAAGCGAATTTTTATCTTATTCATTAGTGGAAACTGGAAAAAATATATTTTCCAGTTCCGGTATCTTCAGTAGGTCTCATCTTTTCTTCGTGTTGGTTATTAATAATAGATAGCACAGCTAGCGCAGGGATTCGCTGTTATTTAATATAAACTACGAAGACATCTTATAAAATAATATTTATTTCAAGAAGAACTAAAAACGTGTTTATAATAGTAAAAGACCAAAAGACGATCAGTGCAAAAAATCAAAAGAAGAACTTAGAGCCTAGTGATGCGACACAACAACAGTGATGTGCCCATCAACAGTCTTATGCGAGGGAGTTAAAAAATACACATTTACAACACTTCGACATCTTCATCTTCAAAGGAAGTAGAAAAACATATTCAACACCTGAATTCCATTTATCCAAAAATCATTCTTCTTTACCTCACCACCCCCGACAACTACAATCAGTAGCTGTTTCTTTGAATAATAGAGCACAAGACACGTCACAGAGCGTCATAGTGTCTATGACAGACACGTCATAGAGCACAGGGTACGATACACCACAGAGGCTGTGGACGCTGGACATATAAAGCATGAGTTATTACATGTTCCGATACTTAAACGAAATGGATATAAAATGAGTAGAAGGCAGTCACGGCGCTACCGTAGGGAAAGACATCCTGAGGTCAGCACACATCGGGCATTTATGCCGTACGTTAAGGGAGTGACGGATAAAGTTGGAACAGTATTAAGAAAATACTCCATTAAGACTGTATATACATAGACCGTCCTCCAAAGTAGCGGAAAACCTACGCACACCAAAGGATGTAATACCCTATCAGATGCCAGATATCAGATAAGATAGACTGCAGCTGTGGTAATAAAGTGCATAGGCCAAACAAAACACACCATAGCAGAAAGGGTCATAGAGCATATCGCAGCTGTGAAGAATCGCAAAACGAATAAATCGACGATTGTGGACCATGTACTCAGCGCCGGGATCAATCACTGGATAGTCCATAGTCCAAAAATCCTCTCCACTGATCGCGACTATTTCTCCAGGATTGTGCGTAAAGCAATTTAAATAAAAAAACAAAGAAATTTCAATCGAGAAGATGGATACAAATTGTTCTCGACATGGAATTAAATTAATAAATGTAAGAAAATTATATCTGGCGACTTTTCGTCTGACGCTACTTCAATTGTAGTGTATATTGACTCGTATATAGCTTGAAATATTGATTCGTATGGAAGGGCTGTAAAGTTTTTACATCATCGGATTGTGAACTAAGTGTAGAACATAATATTTTACTAGATACTTAGTTTTATCGCGTCCTTTACGATTTGATAATAACATGGCAATGAAATCTAAAGTTGATTAACCAGTGTAACTGCAGTACACCGTGCACAGGAATTAACTAATGAATTTTGATATCAAGATAGGCTGACTTTATAAGGTACTCGTAACTTCCGTTAAATCCTTACCGATATAAGCCCACTTTAGTGTCGTTAACTTCCCCTAATGAAGTTATAATAAAACCATTCACTTGTAGGAGAGCCGCTAAACTTCTTTAGAATCTTATTCAAGTGAGATAAGAGCATAATTTATTTGTGGTCGAGACATCTTGAATGAAAATGAATGTGGATGGTAATGCGGTAATAACATATTCGATTCTTTAAAGAAAAAAACATGCTTTTGTTTCTACAGCGAGTTCAAGAAATAATTGCCCACTTCAAAGGTTTAAAGTGTTGTAAAACTGTCTAATGCAATCTTAGCAACCTTCCACAGTTTCAATCTATGTCAGCGAGTGCAATGCACAAACTTCACAAACTAGTTAAAGGTTCACTAGACTTGCACACGCCTAGACTTATATCTTCCCCTAAATAAAATATACGTAAGAAAATATATGTTTCCCGTTTATATGCAAATGGTACGATACGACACGTTTCTTTGGCCTAGTAAGCCTCGTCTCATGGCACACGTCTTCAATATTTGCACGTGTCTCGAATGCGACTGTAATAAGGAAATTAGAAACGCTACGTGCGAGCGCTTCGCAGAACATGGAATCATTTGTAATTGATGAGCTAAGTAGTTAAAGTAACATTGAAACGGAAGATCAATTAGGTTTTAACGAGGCCTTTTTCTGGACCTAACTCAAAGGTTTATTAACCGCGGTACCAGCGATTATATCATCAGTGGTACCATGGTAATTTTTACTAATCCTGGTACCACTGACCGAAAGTCAGCACCAACCCCGGCCTTAGTTGTTGAAGCTTGAAATCAGCTACAATAAAAAATACATTTCCATTAACACTAACCACTTCTATAGAAGTAGGTAAAACGATATATTTCTCATAGACCTAAAATTACTTTCTTCTAATTTATGATAAACTAAAGTTATTGTTGACCGGCTCCGTTTAAATAAAATAAAAAATATGTATGTGCTACAAAATATATGAACAAGAGATGCTCCTGCTTTTCTACTACATACCATACCGTACCATTAGCCTGTGTCTCTCCACTGCTGGATATAGGACTCTCCCAAGGACTGTCACCACACACGGTCTTCAGTTTTTCTACTAAGGAGTACCTACTTATATGACTATGCCGATAATAATGATTGAAACACTTAAAGGTAAGATTAGAGTAAAATGATTCGTGTATATACACACCGGTAGAGTTTCGACGTATTTGACTTGGACACGTTGTAGAGTAACTCACTTGAAAACTGAGTGGTACCTACCTACCACGGTTATTACCTTCGTACCACAGGCCAACCGGTTGTACTAGCCTTAAGAAAAAGTAACCGCGGTGGTAAAATCGGTGGTACCACGGTTAACCGTGGTACCGTAATGTTAACCGGCGAACAGATTCTCAATCAATTTTTTGAGATCGTTTATTAATAAACGATCTCAAAAATTTGATTCAGTTAATGGTTGTTGCTATTTTTGGAAATAATTCGATTTTCGATAGTTATTACTAAAAATATTTACTTATTTAAATCATATAAACAGAAGAAAAATGTTTTTCAAGTAAGTTCTTAATACAATCTAAATGTTATGGCAGAACTCGGTTATTATTAACGGTGGCGTTCCTTTTCACAAAAAGCAATTCCTATGAGCTCTTAAT
The DNA here is from genome assembly GCA_943735995.1 of Sesia bembeciformis. Lineage (NCBI taxonomy): Eukaryota > Metazoa > Arthropoda > Insecta > Lepidoptera > Sesiidae > Sesia > Sesia bembeciformis. The sequence continues at coordinate 11,764,148 of OX031028.1, forward strand.
TAAGAGTCGTAACAATATTAAGGTCTGGTCCATTAGCAGGGGAGTGAATGCGTGGTAACATAAGGCGCCACCATTATGGGTCCTGTCCATAATAGGAGCCGCGACCTAATGACGAGAACACTCCAGGTAGGGCCCTCTTTAACTTGATATTAATAATGCCCATCCTTTATATTAAAAAGACCGCGTGAAATGATTCGTCTGATTACAAAGTGTCTGATTTAGTATTGACTGTTACTTAGTGATCGTTTTATAGTTAAAAACGTATCGTTTGTAATTCGACTGTTTACCTCTTGATTTTAAGTGATTCAATCGTTATTAAAAAAAAGGTTCGGTGATATAATAGTGAAAATAAACTTGATGTAAAGTATTTTATATGGAAACTGAGTGGTGTACTACGTATACAGCACGTTTAAATTAGCAGATGTTATCGAAACATTATCACCACGTTAATCTAATACACGTGATGGCGCTTAGTGAAATTCAAATTCCTGCGCTGCATTCCGAGGTGTAGTGTTGGGTACACGCGTCGGCTACTACAAATACAATATTTATGTAATGCTCCATTCAATACGAATTTCAATGAATGGAATTTCCGAGTGAGTGCGGTTGAGTGGTACGTATGAACACGTATATCAGTCTGAGTACATACCGATTCGCTGCATTCGGTGCTGTAGGTGCATTGCCGTTGACATTTAATTAAAGTGAGTCATGTCTACTGTGATTCGGGTGATCTGTCCACACGATGAAATGCCATAAAAATGTTTTCGAAATTTATTAGCCGTCAGATGTCCAAAATATGACCGACAACAATGTATGTATTTCATGTGTCGCCGTTAATAATTAATGTTGAAATACCAAGTGACATTTCATGTTCTATTTTGTAATCTCATCCAGGACTTGACCCGAGGCTCGTTTCGAGCCATTTCTCGTACGACACATGCTTCTGTTGCTTCATTAACCGATGTGACGTAACTTATTGCGTATCGTCAAAACTTGCAAAAACGATACACGAACCCGTTATTAAAGCCGATTAACCTTTTCGCGATGCCCATTAATATTAATGCACTGCAAAAAGTTTAATATTCGTTCTTTATAAAATGTTCCCAGCGTTTTCATTTAGGTACTAACCTAAATGATTTAAAAATCTATTGAAGCTTAATGAATGCAGTTCGTTCGGTCCATTCGTTGGGGTATTTTTTACGTTTTTTCTTTAAATATTCAATCATTTATTTAGTGATAATTACAGGTGAAATGATGTTACAAGTACAATGGTATACTCCTCTGTAATATATTCCATGGCCGTACAATAATTTGTCATTATTAATAACGTAAATAATAATAAAATTACAATTTTATGTGACATAATGTGGCTGTGTAGTTCAATTTTTTTATCTTTCGTCTCTCAATATTGGTTACCGATTAAAATCGACAGAATGATATAGTATTAACAATAACAACGAAAAAGCAGGAATAAATTTTACTCATAAACCAAAATAAATATTGTTCATTGTGTTTATTTATTGTTAAGAAAGGTAAACAGTTTGTGCGCCAGACTTCCTGTTAAGAACACCGGTAAATTAAACTGTTCAAGTTCTAATCTATAGTTATGTGAGCGTATGAACCTAATCGATGTTGTTATTGTTTGTAGTATGACGCCGTGACGTGTGTGTGTGTACCGCCCTAACCATTTGCCTTTAGGAATTATAATTACTTGTTTAATTTCTTTGTATGTCCTAATGCCAGTAGCTAATTTATTGAAACGGAGTTTTAAAGAAACATTCCGTTGGTGAACTAAGTTAAAGAATTTGTTAGATAATTTCGTGTTCTTGTTGACGCTTCATCGGCATATGAAGGTCGTTGGCAATAGGTAAACAAGAGAGATATAGACTTGAGTATATAGAGCCTATACCACGGTCTTACATACAACTATAATAATTTCGTTGCTTCTCCAACAACTGAGTTGTAAGTGAGGAAATCAGAAAGTTTTGCGAAAATAAAAATAAATGTTCTACGGGTTTCCATTTTTTTTTTTAAAGTACACCACTTGCATCTATGCGAAGTTTCATGCGTCTGAACCAATTTTGAAAACATCTTTTCCACTTTTCCTCAAGTACCTCTTTCACAGCCTCTTCGAAGGTAGCCAGCGCGTCTTCCGGCGCTGAAAACTGCTTCCCTTTTAATTGAGACTTAATTTTTGGAAATGAAAAATAGTCACAAGTTGCTAAGTCGGGATTGTAATGACGATGGCCTTAAAATTTTAACCAGGGTACTGTTCGAAACTCCCTTGTTTTAATTAAGCGCTGATTGAGCGAGCGCGTTGTCGTGGTGCAGCAGCAGTCCGAGGAGACCTTTGTTTGGACGGCTGTTACTTCACTGCAGTAAAAACGTTTGCAAACATGTGGCTACGTACCATTCTGCGTTAATGCTACTTTGATTTCGTAAAGGTACAGATATCAGGTAGCCAGTTAAAGTGAAAAAACTTGCGACAGCCGTTAAACGCTTCTTTCCTCGTCAGGCAAACTTAGTCGACCACACCTAAATTCCTTGTACCAGCGAATCACAGTAGCCTTAGAATGTGCCCTTGTCTGCAAGCGCCATTTGAAGTCTATTAAAAAAATCTTCAGGTTTTAAAGAACAATTAATATCAATCGTAATTTTAGCGCGGAAATTTTGCCGTCAAATATTCCTTTTTAATGTGAATCGATATTTTGATTCAGCTCATAAAAAATATGGGGGGAATTTTATTTTGGAATGTTTTTATGTTATAGACAGTCATAGTTTTAATTGACATCAAATCAAAACCAGCCAGTGTTCCATAAATAAATACTCTTTGTTGCAAAACTTCCTGAGTAGCCGGTAGATTTGCTGTCGAAGTGTTACACTCTGTTATCAAGTCCGTCTCGATTTGCAAATAACGAATATCGTTAATTTCGCAATAGATTCTATCGAGAATATGTAATAGCGGGTGTATCCCAAACCGGGTACGCGGGCGCAACTCTACTAGCAGAGAACAGACGCATTCTCGTCCAACAGGCGCGCGGGCGTGCAGGGTCAACGGTCGGCTTGCGCTTGCGCCTGGGAACCGACGATAAATATTTGAATTTCAACACTTAATACATATGCTTAGCAAATTGATTATGACGTGCTCTGGCAACCGAGTGTGCTACGTTGTTTATCTTTAGGATTCTGGGTCGACTTGTAACTACACACAGGCCCACGTCCACCGTAAACATTTTAATATTTATTCATACTATCTATCTGTACAAAAATAATAGGAATGCATGTTTTTTCGAAAGGTCTAATAGGCGATCCCGTCTACAGAGATATTGAATGGGGCGGGTCGGTAATATAATGGCCGGACAAAACACATTTTAATGATAATTTTCCGGTCATAAATATTAATAGAACATTCCATCGCGGTGAGTCTCGATTTACGAGACATTATTTAGGGTCAAGGTATAGGACGACTAATGCCTTACGACTTGTGACTACGTCGTATAATAAGAGTCTGCATGAATCTGATAATACTGTATAAGTACCTACATGACAAGAAACATGATGCTGTGGACAGTGAGAATTACATTATATCAGCTGACTCATATTTTCTCTATATGATCGATCCGTGACGATACGAGATAGGATTTTTGCATATTTTCAACATTTATTGGTGAGGTTGTTATTTTGACCTTGGCCCTTACCGTTAGACTTCTGTACGGATTTTTCCGTATTATCACTAACTCGGAGATGAAGAATAACATCGTGAAGTCGAAAACATGGTCGATAACTTAAGATAAAGCCTGGGGCATCTACGAGGGGCGTATATACGAGTATATCCACCAATCCGCAATGAACCCGCGTGGATTATGGCTGGACATGCTCCCCGTGATTACTAGGGGAGGCCTGCGCCCTGGAATGGGACGTTATAAAATGATATTAGTTGTCAATACAGTGATCTAAAACAACGATGATTCAGAGATTGAATAACGCGAGTGCTTACTCGTAATGTGCCGGGTGAGCTATCCATCAAAACGACGATCAATCATTAGGTATTTGTTACTTTTTGACAGAGACGTTCTCACAGCCCATGAAGGCTTATAGTGAGTGAATATTTATGTACGAAAAACAAAATAAGGAAAAATCCGTTCCATTTGCCTCACATCTCTGCATTGCTGACAACATGTAAAACAACCGAAGCGAGAGATTCTGATAATGGAAGTCCCACGCGTGCATTCGAATGAGAATGCACTCGAAATTACACTTCAGCTCGAAAATGGAGCATTGAAATGAACTAGTCTAAGACGATGCAATACGTTTGGAACGTTCTATATGTAACATTGTTCTTCTAATGGGGTATTGTCATCGAATAAACTAGGAAAAAAAAGCAATATTTGACCGCGCACGTACTCTGTAATTCTCTCCCTTGTGTAGGGAATGTAATATAACTTATCTTCCTGGATCGGTATGCGACGTGCGCACCCTCCTGTCTTGCTTTAGTGTAAGCGTTTGAAGACCTCTTCTACCAGAATTTTTCAGTTAATAAACCTGTGATGGAACGCGGCTAATGGGCTGTGTAAACAAAGACTTGGTTTCTAAAGAACAAAGTATGGTTTTTACTGTATTGTGTCAAACAGCTCTTAGAAACACTTGTTTAACACCATATGTTTACTATTCTTGAAATATTATTAGGTAAAACTATAAGAATCGAAGTTAAATCAACAATGCACTGTTTGAGGATCCTTTGTGATGCGTCTCAGTGGCCCAGTTAAGTTAAAGTTCAAACAATGTGCTTGAAAACAAAGCTTTCGGTCACGGCTAGTGAATACGGTAGTGTTAATTTCACGCACAATTTAATGTCACGTTGTGTCGCTGCTCGGCAATAACTAGGTTTTAACAAACTGTTTAATAGTTTAATAGCTGTGAATAGGATATTGCAAGGGCGGCGGCGCGCCCGCATGCCCCCTGGTGTTGCAGGTGTCCATGGGCGGCGGTAACACTTACCATCACGTGGAACCGCTTGCTTGTCCGCCCTCTAGTCTATAAAAAAAAAAAAGGTTATTGGCATTAATTTGAAATATTAATTAGCAGTTTGTACGTAATTTTACTGGTGTTCTTTCAATTAATATATATTTTATTAAAACTAACGCCGCAGCCCGGTTCTGTCCCTGTGGAATGGAGTTCAGTATCAATTTAGAAGAAGATTCGTTATCGTCTTTATCGACTCAATTTCATCCATTTGCATTGGTGAGTACGTATAAGCTTCCATTCGTTTCCACGTAGAAATGGATTAATCTAATTTAATATTTTGTTTAGAACAAGCAAGAGCTTAGAGCAAACACTTTGAGATTTTTCCTCGTATTTCACTTCATCGGTGTTATATTGACATTGATACATTAGTACAAATTTTCATATAAATTTTGGAATATAAATAAAATTGCACTTAGTATATAAATTAGGATGCTACGTTTTGACTAGTTTTGGAACGTACTGTTGGAAAGCTCTATAAAAAGCTTAAAAGTTGCTATGGAGGATATTGTTGATTTAACATGTACTAATCGTTTTCCATCAAACATTATCAAAGTGCCACGTTGTTTATACTGTGTGCCACTGAAGAGTAGTGACAATATTGACAGAGTACCTGTCCACTCCAGTCTCTGCCCGCCGTTCAGTATGCGTAAGTCACATCATATGGGACGGTAATGCGTTTTGGAGCACCACTCCTCTGCAACGATGCGCTCGGATAGCGACCGATCGATGGGACGTGACCCTCTTAATAACCCAATTACCATACAGCTGTAGTTTTATTTTTATCGGATTATTCAAATATCTCGATTGCAAATTTCCCTGTAGATATCCCGTGAGACTAAAGAGTTCGATAGCTGTCGATGGAAATAGATTTTTTCTCTTTAAATTGCACATGTTTATATTCAACATTATGAGTCCTTTTTAAAAAAACATTTATTAACACTTGAAATAAGTAGACTTAATTGAGCTGCACATAACACTTGTAAAATGTACTAATTATTAATATGATTTGATATTAATATTAATAAGTTGACGAGTATATACATGGGGTGACTAAATAAATTTTGAGATACTCAAATTTCTGTACTCATGTGAGCTGTACCGTTTTATAGAATTCGACTTCTGAAAGCCATATAGGTCAAAACGAAAAGGAATAAAAATGTTGTATTCACTTTTTTATTGCATTTCGAGCGCTTTTCTTTGCAACAGTGGAATTCGAACTAAACATTTTCGTGCAATAATGTTATACGATTATAAAGTTGGTTTAAATGAAAGTGAGTTTTAAAATAGACTAGCTGTATCCGGCTGCGTTGCATGCCCGTCACATCGTCAATTAACACAAAACAATATTAAACCATACGTATAAACCTTCCTCTTGAATCACTATCTATTGATGAAAACCGCATTAAAATCCGTTGCGCAGTTTAAAAGATCTAAGCGTACATACAGAGGGACAGACGGCGGGAAGCGACTTTGTTTTATACTATGTAAAGATAAAGACAGATTAGTATCAGCTTTTGGGGACCTCGCACCGTCCCGTACAACAATTTTTTAGATGACATTCTCAATTTAAACAAGGAAACTTTTCCTTGAAAGATGATTAGAGAAGTGGCCGTCCTGCGACTTCAGTAACGAATGAAAACATTGAGACCGTAAATGTTGCACGAAGACCCAAAAACTACCTATAAACAGGTAGAATAAGTAGACTTAAGATTTCATCGCCGCTCATTCATGAAATTTTACACCAACACCCTTAAGTCAAGAAGGCTTGTTCACGTTGGGTTCTTCATTCACTGACTGTTGAACAAAAACAAGCTCGCATGACATGGTGCAGGGAAATGATTGTAAAATTCGAAAATGGAGAAGGACGGAATATATTTATTATTAAGTATTACTTGAGATGACATTTGAATCTATCAATATGACCCACTAACTAAGCGGCAATTAACTGTTTGGGTGTTTCCAGACGAAGAGCCTCTCAGCAAGGTCAAGCGTAGTCGCAGTGTGGGCAAAAAAATGGTGGCAACATGTTCTTTGCGGATGGCCATTTAGTGTCAATTTTGTTAGACGCTCAAAAAATTTAATGCCCATTGGTACAGTAAAGTGTGTTTACCAACTGCATTCGATGTGTTAAATTGTCATAAAACAGATTTGAGAGGGCATTTCTTGCATCATGGCAATGCATCATCTCACAAAGCAAAACATCTCGAAAAGTTTTTGAAGACTACAGAGATCCAAGAATAGAGCCACACTCCTTATCGCCCTGATTTGGCTCAATGCGACTGTTTTCTCTTTCAAAAAGTGAAACTTGGACTTTTTGGCATACTTTTCGACAGCCCTGAGAACGCTCAGAATGCTTTTATGGCAGCTGTTGAGGAAGTGACCGGCTGAAAGACGAATAAAAATATTTCCAAGTCTTTTTTGTCGACCAAACGACAAATTAGCTAGATTAGCCCAGTAGGTAGTAATCTTACTTTCTGTGCAAACGGACATTGTTTAAAGACAAAGTTTCTTTCGGGTTTGATAGGTGTGTTTGTCTTAGTATGTCTCTGGACCCACGATACGGGGAATCCTAGTGTGAGCCATGGAGTGTAGTGTTAAATGATTGATAAGTATCTTTTAAATGATTTATAAGTATAACTTATAAAACTTATTACTTATAGAAAAAATATTTATAAGTAGTATAATATAAGTTATAGTTATTAGTATAATCTTTTGTATGACATAAAAAAAAATTCAATTCGATTCAGTATGTATGATTTAAATAAATAACTTATAATTTGTTTTATAATATACAATTATTTAGAACTCTGTAACTTAGTAGCCACCTATGCGGCAATCTATGCAAATCGGTTTGAGGTTACTGGTTCGATCGATCGATACGAATCGGTTACTGCTACGATACACGAGAGAACACGTAGGTGATATGGATGGATGATATAGGAGCGAGGTTAAGCTTGAGGGAAATTTGAAACTGTTCATATATTGCAAAATATTTTATAATAACAGCAAATTGAAGTAGTTAATGACCTTCAAAGATAAATAAGAATTTGCCCCGCCTCGAGTCACAAGCACAACGGAAATTCACTAAACATCGGAACTCGCTATCAATTTGAGAAGACATTTCCAATTAAACTTTGTAGCGGCGCTCTCCTTTCATGTCCCTGACTTGAAACTTTCCCAAATCACATTTCTTTTAATCCTTTTCATGCGTGTCTGTATTCTAAAGTTTTTATAATCTCCATTTTCGTTCTGTGGGTTTAAATTTTATTAATTATAAATTGAAAATTGAATACGGCTCTGAGATAGATTGTCATAATTCGCCCTTTGTCCAGTCTTGAATCCCTCGCGTCCCACGTGCCTGGGGCCTTTGAATAAATTGTACGCTCACGTTCCGCTACAACCATATGGAACCGTAGTTCAGGCAAATATTGTAAAATATCGTGAAATATCCTTTTCCATGTAAAACAGAGATAATTATTGACATTTGCGTTAGCCGTTATTCTTTCTATTTTTATTCCCACCCTATCGATCCTGGACCGATCAGCGTCGAGAAGGCGTCACTAGAAGTTTGAGACGAATATATCTATCTTGGACAGTTAGACAAGCCCAACTTCACTCGAGAGGCCGATAGATTCATTCAGCTCAACTGGGCAGTATTCGGGAAAATGCGTCACCTCTTCTCGTCGCCTATACCACAATGCGTCCTGCGCGTAATGTCGTATGGTGCCGAAACGTGAGTACAAATAAGCCTAGTAACTAGTCGCTCAGCGAGCGGTGGAAAGAGCTATGCTGGGAGTATCTTTGCTGGACTAAATCCGAAAAGAAGAAATTCGACGAAGAACTAAAGTTACCGACATAGCTCAAAGAATCAGCAAGCTGAAGTGGCAGTGGGCAGGCTATATATGCCGCAGGACCGATAATCGATGAGAGAGGCGAGTCCTGGAATGGAGACCACGTATCAGGAAAAAACGTAGTGTGTGATGCCCTCCGGCCAGGTGGACTGACGTTTTGAAGAAAGTCGCCAGTAGTGGTTGGATGAGAAGAGTTGAAGACCGATAGTGGTGGTTCTTGGGAGAGGCCTATATACAGCTGTGAAGAGACACAGGCTGATGGCATGGTATGCTATGTATTGTAAGTTTAAAAGATCAGTGACGGTAATTCCCAGAATGTAAAGTTTAACGCTGCCGGTAACCTGCCAGAATGTAAAGGCAGCTTCGCACTAATGCAACGAATAATGCTACCCATTACGGAGGTTTCGGTTACTGAGAATTGTATTAGCCCTTTGAAATTTCTTATAATTTATTAAATTATAATATAAAGTGGACTCAACAAAAGGGATTATTATCTTCTTTATTTATTTCATAACATATACGAATATAACAATATGTATTACTTTGCTCCAGGGATATCCCAAACAAAAGGTCTAATTATAATAGATGTCGACGATAACATATTTATAAATACATCCTGAATACGCCTTACTTGACTTAAGAAATTCATTTGCTTATGGGCTCCTTTGGTATGAAGTTACATGCGTTTTACTCGGAAAATGTAAGAAAATATCTTATTAACGTTACCTGAGCACTCGACAAATTTTCCTTCGTCTTCAAGTAATAATGTCTTCCAAATATTTTAATTATGCAAATACACTCAGTCGCGTCGGAGGAATCTCTCGAGCAAAGCTCCTCGTTGGTGATAAAATTTACGCGGAAATTAGCTTACAGGAGAAAACGCCCAGCGGAAAAGTTCATTAACGCTGCGGTGTGGAAAGATATGTCTGGCAAACATAGACTTTACATTTTGTTACTGCTGCAAGGCTCAATTAACTTGTTTTGTATTTTATAGTGAGAACCCCGCATTATCACGTCTGTACCAGGATAACTATTAACCTACCTACTATAACACCGGGTGATGTCAGGTATGAACAACTAGGTAGTGCATAATAAAATGATAAATAGACGTGTACCAAATTCTAAAATTTGGGGATTAATCACACTTTGTATTAACATAATGATTACTAATAATAATTGTCTAACATAATGACGATAATTTACTAAGAAAAAATAGAACTAAGCGGTTGGTACGCAATGGCACGAAATGCGACGGTTAAACATGATGATAAGAGACGTCTACACTCGGTATATTTGTTCCTACTACGCTTATATTTTACTAGCGACCCGCCCTCGCTTCGCTTCGGTTTATAAGTTACTTTTTTTCCAAATTTCAAAATAAAATATAGCCTATATTAGATACGTGTAATGTAGCCTCCTATGTGTGAAATAATTTTTGAAATCGGTTCAGTAGTTCCAGAGATTACCCCCAACATACCTACAAACACACAATTTTTTCCCTTTATTATATTAGTATAGATGGTAAATAAATGCTTATCAATTGGTACTTTTAAATATTGAAACTTATTAAAAACTAGCTATTACCCGCGGCATCATTCACCTGGACTAAGCAGTTGTAAAATGTTTTTTAATACCCGTAAAAGCCTCGATATGATGGACCTCACGGATGCGCTTACTTTCAGCTTCGACACCATCTTCTCGCTTCTCTCGTACATATTCGTAGCCTCGTATATGTTCAACGTTGTTGTTCCTCGTCACTGCTTTCAGATTAAGTTAAGTTTAAAAGTTAAATACTAAGTTCCGAATAATCATACATACTTCCTTAGCTCTATCGCGTATCTTCCAAAAGTTGCTCACTTTGAATGCACTTTGATGACGGAAAGCAGTGTTATTGTAATTCGAGGTGGTCGTTGTAACAAATAATTCTGCACAGCAATTGCATTGTAAATCTATGGATGTTAATGGCTCCTAAACGGCTTGTGAGAGTATCAAACCATACTATCGACTGCTGATTATAGACCTCTCCCAAGGTTCGTCACCACATACGGTCTTCGGCTCTTCTCATCCAGCCACTACCGATGAACTCTTTCAAGTCATCGATCCATCTGGCCGAAGGGCGTCCCACAATGTGCTTCGGGGCAGAGTGGTCGCATACACGAACTGCGCTTCCATAGTTGGTGTCAAATGGGTTCAGAAATATTCTAGTACCTATACCGATTCAGAGGTGCAAGCAGCACTCCTATCTTTTATTCAGCCTCTTCCTATAAGATAATGGATTATCTCAGTACCAGGTACCGATTGCGTCGACATTTAGTGCTATTCATGGTTTACTAATGTTTTTTTTCCAGTATTTTTCTCGACATTATCTTTCTCGGCATCCCGTAGAAAGACAGTCGGAAACAACGAATGCTGGCTAGTGTCCTCAATCTGTATAAAATATTTCCCAATGATTTACTTGTTTACTACCTAGTACGCTTAGGTACATGTCTATGCACCTAGACTGGTTCTTTCATTGTACTGCTTCACACGGAACATTTGTGGTAAACATACAACGAACCGTTTAATCACAAATTATTGAGCTATTCGTGTTCTTCTTACTTCACAAGGGCCAGTCTTCGCATATCCGTTTTAACACAATCTGTATCGTTTTCGAGTATCTGTATATTAAAATGCACCCAGTAGAGCAGATGGGTTGGCGAAAAATCTCATTGAAATTGAATAAAAAATATTTTATTTGAATTATTAAATACTAAACTGACTCCAAGCATAATATATTGGCATCTTTCCTAGCACCATTCAGTCATACAATAAAGAAAATATTTCCAAATGTAGATGGAGTAGATTCATTGTCTTCGGATACTGGTGCACATATCACTATGCTACATAAAGAAAGGGATAAAAGAAGATTTTCCAGAAGAAATACATATTCTTTATTCGTGTCCAAGGAATCTATTGACAAATAGTGTAACGTATTTAATAGCCATGTGTTTGTATGTAACAAAGCGTTTAATCTTAATTTATTGGGATTTTGAGTTCTTTCTAATATTCAAAGGAGTGAACCTTCACATATTCAGTTAAATAAATACTGTTTTCGAATTTCAATTACTAAAATGCACCTAGCAGAGCCATCTGTTAGTGAATAGTGTCATGAAATAGTTTTAAATAAAGAATATTTATTTTAATAATTAAATACTGAACTGACTTCAAATAATGTAAGTGTACTTTCTTGGCGTAATTTCATCACACAAAAAAGATCATTGAAATACCTACTTATAATGATATTGACATTATGTAAGCACTTACATTTATTTTTGTTTCTACTGTTCACTTTCTTAATGTCATAGCGAGATGCCACATACTCCAGATTTCCTTCCGGATTAATAAGCTATACAATAGCGAAAATCCTAATTCATCCGTACAATAGTTTTATTACAATAGTACAAAGATACAATAAACATTTTTATAACTTTATTCACTCTTGATATGAGGCGTTTATGGATAAGATATTGGCACTGTTATTAGAATGCATACTGAGGAGCACGACAGTGAAAACCCCGTTAGAATCCACCCAATAGTTCTTGAGCAACACTATTAAAAACTTTTTTATTTTTCTCTATATCTCAACTTCCTTATGTCATATGAAGGTGACACGTACACCAGTTTTCCTTCTGAACAAATAGCTATTACATTAGTGAATACCCGATCAAATTCCGTTCAGTAGTTTTTACGTGATACTTACTCAAACAAACAGACATGCAGACAAACAATGGGGCAGGGTGCACGCTGCAATCCAACAGCTGCTGGACGCACTCGACTGGCCTCGTAAGCCCTCTCTCACAGCAGTTTTTTTAAATGAAGAGATTTTTCGTCAAATATTCTGCTAACATATTCTGTCAAATATTCTTTGAAGGGATATAGTCTAAAATCACTATACCTATCACAAGTTTATAACCTTCAGTAATTAACATGAAGTACTATAGTTACACTTAAAAGGTTTATGAAGGTATAGCAAGTATTAGTTGCAAGCTATCCCCAATTGGAAGGTTTACCCTAATCCCGGTGCCAGTGTTTGCGATATCAATATTCCCGGAACACGGCTCATAATGGCTACGGAATCGTCGGACTTGTCTCGTATTATTAGAGGATAATATTGAAACGGATATTTACCGTATTAATACCGTACTACTAACATATGTTTCTTGCTTTTATATCTCACCAAAAACCGTTTTACCACACATAATTTAATCATTTTTTTAATGTTGACCACGTTGAATATGAGTTAGAATATTATATTTGTAACGAAGAAAGAAGTCCGTTATTGGTTGTAGAATTGAAAATACACTAGTGCTGTGTGACTATGTATAATAATGTATATATATTAAAATAAAAATTAACAATTGTTTATAACAAATTAACAATTTAACTATTGTCTACAAAAAAAAAACAGTATCATTTTACCAAATGGTCATTTTACCATTGATTAATATCAATGGTAAAATGGTCATTTGGTAAAATGATAATTTTTTTTTGTTATTTGTTACAAATATAATATTCTAACTCATATTCAATGTGGTCAAGAAAAAAAAAAGATTAATTAGAATCAAATTTTATTAAATAAATATATCACAACTATAAAAACGTGATTATGATCGAAAATATATGGAAAATTCTTCGTTTCGGTTTCGTTTCTAAGTAACATAAAATCAACTTATCAATTCAGCTTTGAATAAATTAAGCTTTTAAACATTATTCATGTCCGATTTACTTGAACAACATAAGACAGACGACTGATGAGTATCAGCTATGTTTAAACGCCTCAAGCAAAACATGCAAACGCAACGTATGTACTTTATATTTGCACAACGCGTATTCATTGCAGTTATGCACATCAAAGAATTCCTATCTTTAATCTCCCAAGGTAGGCAGCGCATCCGAAACCTGCAAACGTATGTTGCTCTGGACTGATGTTGGCATGTATCGCGGATGTCCATGATCGTTCATATCCAGTATCCATTTACCCCCAGGTGGGTTGTAAGATCATCAATCTTCTTCTTTTCAAAAAAAATATGTCGATGTATGTTATTTATACTATGGCTCGATGTATAGTTATTTATACTATGGCTCCATTTATAGTTATTTATACTATGGCTTGATGTATGTTATTTATACTATGGCTCGATGTATAGTTATTTATACTATGGCTCCATTTATAGTTATTTATACTATGGCTTGTTGTATAGTTATTTATACTATGGCTCGATGTATTTTTATTTATTAGGTATAACAACAAATTTACAAACTTATCTAGTTACAGACACATTTTATAAAACATTTGTACGTTCGTAAATGTACTTACAGTTATACACATCTAAAACTATCTAAAAGGAAAAATGTCTATCTAACAGAATTTTAAAACGGGCGTTGTTTAAATAGAATATGTCAAACTCGACATCCAGGTCGTTATAATAACGACATATTCTATAAAATGGATTATTGTAAGAAACATTATTTCGAGCCCGTGGTATGTCAAACAGCTGTTCGGTACGTACAGGGCGATTCGGTGCCTTCAGATTGAGATGCCGCAAGAGATATTATTATAGTTACTTATACTATGTATAGTTATTTATACTATGGCGCGATGTATAGTTATTTATACTATGGCTCGATGTATAGTTATTTATACTATAGCTCGATGTATAGTTATTTATCTTTGTCTAATTATAGCCACTTTTACAAGACTAATGTGTTAAGTTATTTTGCAATGTGTAATTTGCGGGCCACGGAATTAGTTCCACAAATTCATAATGTACTGCCAGTGCCAGATATCGGATTTAGTTCGAATCGCGTTGCGTGTTACATAATAAGCGTGCTAAAACCGTACCTATAGGGGCGACAGGAGGGTTTTCCAATTAAAGTTTTCTACATGAAGTTTCCAGGACAGACGTGACAACGGCAGCTAATTGTGTCCCGGTCTGCCAGTGGACTTCGTGCCAACTACTGACGTCACCACTCGCCCCTTTACACTAACTAAAAACTTAATAATATTCTATTTTAGTGTTTCATAAAAGTTTTGCAGTTAATAAAGTGCTAAAAATTATTTAAAATAAGAATTTTTTTTAGATGCAGTTGCTGCTTATATTTACTTCTTAAGCGGGCGCGGCGCGTCTTTTCTAAATGTACTGAAACGACTCTGTCATTCACGCAGGCAGCGGTATCTTGGTAAGCAATAACTAGTCTCCTGCGTCCGCAGTTGCCTGTTTATTTGAGGCCTCAGCATGATTAAAATTATACAGTCATGGGTCCAGGATACATTACAAAGATACATAGGTACACACCACCCAGATCGGAACAAAAATCTTTCTTTAAACAAATGTAGGTATGTAACTATATCCGATTGGGAATTAAACCCTTGAACTATTACACAGTAGGAAGGGTCATTACCAACTGGGCTGATCGGTCTTCAACTAGGGATTATAAGGTGCATAATTTTATTAATAAATCATATATAAGGGTTGTATATAGTCCTCGTAAAATGTTAATGAATGAGTTAACATTTGTACGTATCTATAATATGAGCAGTTAACAAAATTTAAATTTAATATTTCAAAGGATTTAATCACATTTTAATTAACAAATTACAAATTCCTTCGTTTGTAACGGAAATAACAGTGAGTAAGTACACTGTAATATAATTAAAATGACCAACAAAATCGTTCCAAGGTAAGATCAAGCCCTTTCAGTAACAGTTTTAATTAAGATTCTTTATTAATCCTTGAATTTTCTCGAACATAATTCGTTCCAAGCAAGAGTTGTGATATAATTCCGTCGTGTGCAGATCTCAGAAGAGGGGTTTTATTTAGTTTCTACTTCTAAAATTGTTCTATTATAACGGGGTACGCTTTATGTAGCAGTAATGAAACCCACGTCTAGATATGCTGCGGTAGCTACCGCAAACAAGAAGTAATGACTAGCGTTGTTTTATGTGCACACATGTAGCTGCCGAGTTTGATATTCTCTACGAGAAATAACTTCGAGAAGCGCTACTTCTTCAATATATTCGTACATTCAAGAACAGATAATTGTCTAATCAAGTTTTAGTAGAAATAAATCCGCCTGTGATTTCGATACAAATCGATATTCCTTTATCAGGCTTTCAGCAAAAATAGTACCTACAAAGAAAACCTGAAAATGTCGCCGTTGGCAACACAAAACACTTGGGGGTTATATTTGTGTATTTCATTACGATTCTTACAACAGAAATACGAGAATTTTCGTTTGAAGTGTTTCGCAAATACGAGTATCGCCTATTGGGACTACCGCCTCTACCTATAAACTGTTTAAAGCACAGTTTATTGACCCTTGGTACAAATGTACAGAAGAATACTTCGATTTCACGTGACAGAAAAAAAATACTTCACTATTTTCTTTACGTTTAAAAAACAGAACTTGTATTTTCTCGAGCGACATGTTGTTTGTGTATATAATATCATACATAATGTGTGCGAACCCTTCGCGAAGCTTTGAAGCCATTAATTCTGCTTATAATTCTAAGTTAATTGACATATAAAGCTATTTTTATTATTTTTTTCTTAAAATATAATTTTTTTGGGCTTTGTATTTAGCAAAGCATGATATCTAATAACAAACTTAAAATTGGCCAATTCCACAGCTCGTCCAACAAGATTTTGTCCCATGAGGCCGAAATGCTCATAAAGGGTGTTTTTTTTAGAGGTATAGAACTTTGAAATGGAATAAAACAAGGATGAATTTTTAAAATTGACATGAAATTGACTTTATTCAAAAGATAATCTTTTGGCATTATAATTTAAATATGATTTCTGGCATATGACCGCCACGGCTGGCTCGGACGTAATCCAATCTGGAGGTCCAATTTTCAATAACTTTTTCCAACGTTTGTGGCCGTATATCGGCAATAACGCGGCAAATGTTGTCCTCCAAGTGGTCGATCGTTTCGGGCTTATCGGCGTAGACTAGCGACTTCACATATCCCCACAGAAAATAGTCTAGCGGCGTTAAATCGCACGATCTTGGAGGCCAATTCACGGGTACGGAACGTGAAATTATGCGGTTATCAAACGTTTCCTTCAGTAAATCAATTGTAGCACGAGCTGTGTGACATGTTGCGCCGTCTTGTTGAAACCACAGCTCCTGCACATCATGGTTGTTCAATTGAGGAACGAAAAAGTCAGTAATCATGGCTCTATAGCGGTCACCATTGACTGTAACGTTCTGGCCAGCATCGTTTTTAAAGAAGTACGGACCAATGATTCCACCAGCCCATAAAGCACACCAAACAGTCAGTTTTTCTGGATGTAACGGTGTCTCAACATACACTTGAGGATTATCTTCACTCCAAATACGGCAGTTTTGTTTATTGACGTAGCCATTCAACCAAAAGTGAGCTTCATCGCTAAACAAAATTCTCTTATGAAAATCGGGATCAACGGCAATCTTGTTTTGGGCCCATTCACCGAATCTACGCCTTGCTAGGTGATCGCGTGGCTTCAATTCTTGCACGAGTTGGATTTTGTAAGCACGCAAACCAAGATCTTTCCGCAAAATCTTCCATAAAGTGGATGGACACATATCCAATTCCTGTGCACGATGGCGGATAGACTGATTCCGGTCTTCCTCTACGCTACGCTCTACAGCAGCAATGGCTTCTTCTGTACGCACTGTACGACGTCTCTGTAGATGCGTATTATCATTTAGAGTAAACGTGGTGCGAAAACGGTCCATAGTTAGTCGAATTAATTGCTCTGATGGACGATTATGTTGACCGTAAAATGGACGTAGTGCGCGATACGTATTTCGAACAGAACCATTATTTTCAAAATAAATTTGTACAATTTGGAAGCGTTGTTCAGGCGTCAGTCTATTCATGTTGAAATGCCAAACCAAACTAAACACAAATCACTTGACAGCTGACAAAATGGCCGCCAGTTAAAACAGTGTTGCCAACTTAAAGTCCTATACCTCTAAAAAAAACACCCTTTATTAAAAATAAATAATATTATAATGAATTACAACGTCCCACTTCTCATTTTTAAGTTGTTGCAGTACAGTCGAGTAAATATTGATGTTGCAAAATAATAATTTTCAAATCAAATCAAATGTCTATCTATTTTCGATATTATTCCGTTATTTTCCCTAAAATAACACCCAATTAATTGGTATTCAGATAACCTTTTGACCAAATATTGATCATTATTCATTATTAATAGCAAATTATCTAAAATTCAAAGAAAGCTATGTAAAAAATATGCGACTTTTTCTACTACTTTGGGTCGCTTAAAGTTATAACAGTATTTTTTATTAGAGTCCATTCCTAGATGTTGCGTATCTTCAAAAATCCAGTTCAAATTTCTAGGCATGATGGCTATTTCATCAGCAAAACAAATGTGAACAATGTTCGTCGAATGTGAACAACGTTGTGAAAACAATTTCGAATTCAGCTGATCATCCTTAGTCGACATTTGAAGATTTTACGGTTTCTTCAAAATCTCCATATTTTTTCTTCAGAAATTACATACTTTAATTTAACTAAAACACACAAATTACAAACACAGTACAAGTAAAGTTAAATTAATCACGAAATTTTTATTCTAATTTTCATATTGGTTTCATTTATCTTTTAATATTTAGTTTGATCAATTTACCCCTTTATCGACCCATATTAAGGTAACAAAATCATAATTATTTCCGAATTTCATACTCAACTTAAGTGGCTTCCCATCCTCCTTCGCAGGATACTTATTTAGTTTCCCTTCTTATTTGCGTCCTGTGTCATCTTAGACTCCCTAACTAATTAAAATAATGTTTTCAACCATTTTGCACCCATTCTCTTAAATACATCACATAACTACCTTCTTAATACTTCCATTCATACTACAAACTTCTATACAACTTTTACGGCTCTTTTAGTTCGTTTATAGAAAACATTGTCAATACATTACCAGTGAGGTCCAAAAGTTTCTGGCCTGACATATTTCTAGATGTGTAAAAAAAACAAATTATACGTCATTGTAATAGTCATTTATCCTGCTAATTCATAATTTTTAGTCATTAGTTTTGATATCTTG
The DNA here is from genome assembly GCA_943735995.1 of Sesia bembeciformis. NCBI lineage: Eukaryota > Metazoa > Arthropoda > Insecta > Lepidoptera > Sesiidae > Sesia > Sesia bembeciformis. The sequence continues at coordinate 11,783,127 of OX031028.1, forward strand.
ACTCTTAGAACAACAGGAAGTCGCAAAATCTATAAAAAGTTTAAACTGGAATGTCCTTCCGTGATTAAGTTCTTTACAAAGGAAGGTGTTAGCCCGACCGATATCAAGTAAAGGTTGGATAATGTGTGCGGGGATTCTACTCCATCAATTTCCACTGTCCAACTCAAGTCAAAGCCTTGTTCTGAAAACTCAAGGGCGGGATAGAAAATTTTACACTTATATGATGAAGTGACCGCTACCGGTTTTCGTCCGTTTTGAAGACAAAACTTCTGACTGTTTTTATACTGGGATATAAATGCTTCGAATTAAAGGATCCGAAAAGTGTGTACAAATAAACGAAGACTATATTGAGAAATAAAAATAGTTTCATGAACTTGATTGTCCTTTTTCTTTGTCAGGCCGGAAACTTTTGGACCTTCCCTCGTACACTTACGTATTAACGCGCTCAATCGCTTGCTACTGTCAGAAAACTTGTCAAAGAGCATTTTCCTTCTTTCATATACTTAACATTTTAATATGACTTCTTTTCCTTCTACTACTTTCTTCACTACATATGTATATGGGGATTGAGCTTAATTGAGGGGATTGGGGATTGATTACTTTATTTTCTTCTCAACATCAATACCTTACTTTTCACCTTGTTACGTCTTAACAACACCTTTTCTCCACGACATCCGGAATGCAAGAGAGCATTAAATTTGCACTCATCTTTCATTCAATCGACTCCTTCACTCGCTTCACGCCGGTCACATTCCATTCGTCAACTCAGCTTAGTCACTCACATATTATCTTCACACCGCTCATCTTCATATGTATGTATTTACAGTTGTATATATTTTATATTGTATTATTATTATTGTATATTGTTATGGTTTTAATGGTAGTATTTTATGTTACATTTCACTAACCGTTGGTTGCCCGGTATGGATTATTTTAGCGATAAGGTCGCCCATTGTTTCTTTATATCTTACATTAAATGTTAACGTTGATATTAAAAACTGGTAGTTAAGTTAAAATAGGAATGCAATAAAGAATTTTCATTCATTTAGAATCTCGATCATAAGCGAAATCACTTAGTGAGTATAATAATCTTCATAACACTGAGCTTGTTAGCCCACTTGATTATATTCAATTGACTAGTTTCATATCAATCCAATAGAGATGTCATTAGGTTTCAGTTTCAGTAAGAAGCAAAAGGGAGTAGGTACATGTTTATACTCCAAACATCCGGGTAAGGGCCTACGATACTGTGGGAATATAGCTCAATACACGTGGATACCCAGAAAGTTAATAATTTTGTTACGACACTACACATAAGTAACTTAGTGTTGTTCTTGTGGGTATTGATATAACTTTTTATAGCTATATGTGTTATACGTATATTGGTTATACCTATATTTTGTTATAAGTTAAATATGCTATGTTAAAAAGTAATTTATCGTCAGCGTCTAAACCAAAGTTCGACACAAAAGTGTATCTATACGAAATGTTAACGTTTTCAAATATCAAATTCACTTTTTATTATTTATTTTGTATAGCCGATATTTCTTTCGGCTTTACCGATAATAGGTCCTGAATAATCCGTATATATAACATTTATTATGTTCTGATTTTATTTGTTAAAAAATAATTTAGTCAAACTCTACTACAACGGTCCCTAATGAAACATTGTCCCTAATAGGATTTTGCAAGGTCGGCGGCGCATCCGCATGCCCCCTGGTGTTGCAGGTGTCCATGGGCGGAGGTAACACTTATCATCACGTGAGACCGCTTGCTCGTCCGCCCACTTCTATAATATATAAAAAAAATGAAGTAAAACCTTATTTTTGATATATGCAGATATAGTACTACAAGATTTACATTTAAACATTATATTTACCTACACTAAATATACAGGTGCAATTAAAGCTTTCTGGAAGTCTGAAATCTTGAATTTTGTTCACGATTTTGAATCCATTGACATGAAAATTTTAGTCATTTAAAAAAAACATTCTTTTTGATTTTTTTCGAAAGTTTCATACAAATTTGCTAAATACAAAGCCCACAATTTTGATATTTTAAAAGGAACATACGTAACATAATTAAGTTGAAATCATAAGTAAAATCCATGGTTTCAGGCCTCAGGAAAGGTTCACTTACATCCTGTATAACTAAGACAGACAGTACTTATACGAGTATGTACCAATACAAAGTTTTCTTAGATAGGCATTATAACATATGTACATACAAGGTTTTTACAATATTAGCGCTGCTGTGTGACATCGAAGGGAATTCCACTTAGCAGTTACAAGTATTAATCGAAAGGCGGCAACGCTAATTTCCACACAAATTAGCGAATTTCCAGTGGAGTCCCAACAGAAGTAAATCATAATATATTTTTGCCGCGGTTAAAATCGCCCGTATAAAGTGAACCATGCTGTGAATTATATCGATCATGGAACACATTAACTGCGATAGCATCGGAACACTTGTCGGAACGTGTCGCCACTCTAGTTTATGAGGCAGAGGACAGCCTCGCCCATGGGACTTGGCAAACACAACACAAGGCTCCGTGTACACAACTAGTGTATTGCCATTTAGGTAAATAAAAATCACGTTATTGATATTATTATACCTACTTAAAAAAATATTATTGAAGATACAAATTCATTAGTTATCATATAAATTTACAACATATACGATCAAATTACATTTAACTTTTTAGACTCCTGCGCTTTGTCTAAGTATACCTACGTATTTATACGAAACGTCAAATAAACGGTGACTCTTGAAAAGCCATTAATGTCACAAGAATTTAGCCATTCGGAAAGGAAAGTTGATATCTGGCTATTGAGACAGTTTAGTAATTAGTATATAAATTAGACACATTTCATAATCTATTGTCATATAATAAATATATAAGTAAAATTTATTTAGACAAAAAATGTTTTATGAAAATATTCAGCGCCAACCTTCTGTTTTTATTTAGCCTGAATTTGTGTATCGCTGTTGGACATAGGCCTCTTCTAAAACAACTATTTTTTTCTAATACAATATTTATATATCTTTTGAATCACTTACGGGACATTTTGTAAAGAAAACATTGTCCTTTAAGAATATGGACTTATCTATTTCGTAATTTAGCGTGAAGTCATTACCTACTTAAATAAAAGTATTGTTTGGTATCTATTAAAAGTTCTAGAATTTGCAAAATAAGGCAAACTAGAAAAGTTTTCTGTTCTTCTTTTTTTACACTATTATTGGCAATGAAAGTAGCCTTAATTTATTTACGGATATTGAGGCCGACGGATTAAACTTGTAACGGTTCAATCCTGTCTGTCTGTTCAGAGCTCTGTGAATAGATCGGCTAAATCCGTACTCTGTCGGCGGAGCCTTCCATTTGCATAATGGACACAGACAACGCCCTCCGAACCAAACCTGCGAAGCAACCCACAAATCGAATGCTTGAGAGGGCCAGCGTAGCTACCCTTTGAAACTATTTCACATTTCTATACAACAACGTAGCACGTTTCCACAGCTATTAGACTGAAATAAACGAAAGTTTCCAGCCCTTTGTCGAGTCACGCAACGGATTGACCGATTTCGAATTAACCTATTTTTTTGTCATGAAATGTTCGTAACATGCGGCCGCAGGGAGGCATTTATGAATTAATAATAGACTGCAGCCATTATATTTTCCAACATTACCTACCAGTTAATAATGTGTTTTTGATTTTTTTCAGTTGACCTAATTTGTCATGATGATAAGCACAATTTACAAAATATGGTAATAAACTGTAGATGAGATAAAAATGAAGCTCAAAATTTGGTTCGCCGGAAGCCATTTTACTTATCTACCTACTATTGGAATTTTCCCGCACCAAAGAATTTCTTAATGAAACAACGAATTCCAATATCGAACAAAGCAACCTTTCACAAAGGAAATATTTTCTTGTCTAGTCAGTTATGTTACTAACGAAATCCGTTCACTTGTTGCTAAGGTAATTATCTAATTTACCTAACTTATATTTCCCCGAATCTTACTTCAATGAAGTTCAATGTATAATAGTAGTGTCAAAATACGATTATATTGAAAATATAATGGAGATTGTTCCACATAAAACTCCGAACAAATCTCTAAACAATAACTCGAACGAAACCCCCGAATAAACCTCTAGACAAGACTCGACAACAAACTCTGAGAACTGTAACTGAACAACCAAAAACTCGACAAGAACTCAAAACAAAACTCCACAAAAACTCGATTACAGTAAAATTAAATATTAGGCTTATTGCAATGCAAAAATGAAATGAGAGCACATTTATTAAAATAGAGCAGCGCCATCTATCGCCGTTTTGTTGACACTACGTATATTGATTAACTTGGTCATACCGCCCACCAGGGACTTCTCCTTCAAATAAACAAAACAATAAAACAAAATTCTAAAGTTAAATCTCTAAATATCTAGAATTTAAATCCCTATTGTCATTGCAATACGACAAACAAACTCAATTAACTTTAACAAACTATGCTTTACAAATTTCAGTAATCAAAATTATTTCTTCAGAATTGCCCCCCCCCCCCCCCCCACCATGAACATACGTAGGAAATGAATAATAACATATTGTAACTATTACGCTTAGAATGTGTGCTTTGTGACACTCTGTGTCTTACTTACTTGGATTGAATTTTCTGGGTTATGGCGTGATATACATGTAAACAAAACCACGTGCTTTATCCTGTTTCAACATCTCCCACACCTGACACCCAGCTACTAACTAGAGAAAGCTTAAGTCCAAGCAGTTGAGTCGTAGCTTCCGTGAAAATAAATGAGACTTGCGACCCCTGATTAAGTAGTGCTCTAAAATGGTGCTCGCAGCCATTTCTCGCTCTACTTTTTACAAGCCCAGTCGGTAGTAGAACATCGTTTGTTTGAAGGTTCCCTCTTGGGATGTTTGCCACAATGGCCGACTCAATCCCTAACGAAGTTGATGGTTGTGCTTGTTTCTCAATGTTGAATTCGTGGTGTACTCGTAAGTTGTTCTCTTTAGTACTCATAAACTATTGTATGTCTTCTTTCTCAAAGTGTAGTAAAGTATGGTGTCTTCTACTCTTTTTGCCATTTTTGCCAACACGTGGATTGTCTACATTTCTTAACGTAATGAGTTGGCGTTTAGCAGTTAAAACACAATATATTTGTCTCTCTCTTGGTTTCTGCTGTCCGATTACTTTACACGCATACAGGAAATGTTTCTCATCGCAAAATGAACAAACTGGATCCTTATGCCTTTTATTCTCGGCAAAAACAGCAGTTTGAAACGGTTTCGATTTTGATACCTGAGGATTCTGAATTACAGGCGTGTGTTTACTATATCAATCATTTTTAATGCTTGGTATCTAGCTTCTAAAAACTCTGCAAGTTGTGTCCATTTATGCATGTCATCTGACGCTAAGTAGCTCATTTGAATCTCCCACTGTTTATGAGATTCGGGATTTAACTTCGATACTACAAATAAATCAGTATTGTATCCCATGATGTAATGTCGATGCCTCAATTCTTGAGTTGATTTAGACAGCTTGAAGTGGTGTCTAGTATAAGTTTAATAGCGCTTTCTGACTCGTGACTCATTTGTTTGAGAGAAATTAATGTTTTCAGATTAGTATTACAATTGTATCTTTTGTTATTGTATCATATTTCTAAGTGCGCCCATGCCTAATCGTAGTTAGCGTCAGTTGTAGTTAAGTTGCGTAACAAAATCTCAGGTTCTCCAGATGAACAACCTTTCAGATAATAAAGTTTCTGTACTCTCGTTAACTTATTGTTTGTTGTATACTAAACTCTCAACTAATTGTCATTCGTTATATCTTCCATCAAATGAAGGTAGTTTGATCAACATTAAGTGTACTTACTTCACTTGAGGGCCAATTGGAAGTAGAAGCACTGTTTATGGACGTCATAAATTGTTCTAGTGAGTTTCCCAAAATTGATTTATAATAATTAATATAAAATTCTTCAAATTGCTCAAATAAATCTTTTGTGAAATATTTAAGCTTCTTTTTTATTTCTTTAGTAGCCTCAGTTATACTATCTCGATGATCAGACTTAAATTCACTCCATTACGTTTCTAAAGTTTCCAATCTCGATTGTGTGTAACTTTTAGTTATTCTCTTTTTAGGCGATTTTTTATAATTTCTCTCAGCTTTGATTAAGCTTTCTAAACGATCTTCTTATTGTATATGATAATTAACGACTCCATTATTTATAGATATTTGTAACAAAGACACAATAACACAGCAATAAATTAACATTTTATATTTGATAAAAACAGTTCTAAAACAATGTACCAACTCAGTGCCACACTATGTTTCCATAAATACACATCAGTCCAATGAGAAAGACTTTTACATCGGCCAGAAACAGAGTCCATACCTAAGGACCGGAAACTAAGTCGCTAAGAAATATCTTCATCCAGAGACTAAGTCACTGAATGAAATTTACAAAATATTTCTAAGTGTTTATACGTGAAAATTTACTAAGTGTCCCAACACGGATTGTTTCTTAGTTTCTGTTAACTTAAAATACACATAATTTTTTCTAAGTGATTTTTATTGCAAATATCTGCAAAATTATTTTGTACCTGAATTTTTCTAAGTTATATTTATTTACTATTATTCCCGCGTTTCGGTACCATTATGTTCGACATAAAACTTTAGACAAATCTCTAAACAATAACTAGAACGAAACTCTGAACGAACACTAACAAAATCCTCTAGACAAAACTCGACAACAAACTCTGAAAACTGTAACTAAACAACTCGACCAAAACGACTAAGAACTCGACAAGAACTCAAAACAAAACTACAAAAACTCGATTACTGTAAAATTATATATTAGCCTTATTGCAATGCAAAATGAAACGATGGCACGTTTATAAAAACGGGGCGCGCACTCCAACGCGATTTTGTTGACAGGGATGATTAATTTAAGTTTTGTCATTGTTTCAGGTAAACGAGTTGTTGCTTTTCGTACTGAGTGCCGGCAAAATAACATCCCCAAAAGCTGACAATATTTTGAGACGCCAATCAAATTTCACGCTTGTATATGTCTCAAGCTAACGTTCCATTTCTTTGTCGTTCCGCAACACCCAGACGGGCATCTGCAGTTTTTATCGCACTTCCTCGTGCTCCTCCCGTCATTTACGGAGCCCTTAAGCGGTCCTGGTGTCGACAATGGACTTTTTATCGACACGCCGTCTTTTTCTGTCGTGCACATACACATCGTTTGCCGGCCATAAAGTTTCGAGCGCAAAGTAACTACCGAGCTGTGGAAATTTGCACAAATCCCATAATGCTCCATCGGTCGTTTTCGTCTTAAGACATTCTGTGTGGTTTACTTTTATATTCCAACAAAGTAGGAATTGTTTATTACAATTGCTGAAGTGAACTTTTGTTTGTTTCGTACTTTCAGCAGCATCAAACTTAAACAAACAATTCCGTGTGATAAGTGCAACTGACCCGTATAAGTCGAAGATAAAAAATAATTTAGTATCCCTCTGGCAGGAGCGCGTTATCTGGCGGTGCGGGTACTCTGGTTGCGTCTGTTTACCCAAACTTGACGGCCACACAAAGCAACACAATATATCAACTTGCCGACTCTTCTCGTGCGCCAAGACTTGTAACACGACAAGCTGTTTGTCAAGTTACGCGATCCTATTTTATGGCTTTACTTACCTGAAAAGAGCGTAATGGTCGTAATTTCTTACAGAAAACTTTCCAAATTCTTATAGGTACGAGTATTTTATCTTTAGGGGTATTTTTCCCTTATTCTGGTATATTTCTACTAAGAATATTGACTTGTTTCGACAGCGACAGTAGTTCACTCGAAATGAAAACGAAATAAAAGTGCACAAATCACGCGTGAAATTGAGTTCCACTCGCAGCTGAAACTATTGTTCGCCCCGGGAAGTAGCTGCCACTCTTCGTACGTAGACTACACAAGATCTACTGACATTCGTTCGGGTTGCAGGATAAAATGTTTTCTAAAAAGCTTTTCAGACTTACAACCTAGTGTTTACGTCTAGACTTTATAATTCAATTATTACAAAGTTGCTACGTCTAAAGAGTTGGACACATCTATTTAAAACTTTGAAAGCTTTGATATCTTTCTCGCATTTATATGACATTCTTAAATCGTCTAAAATGTTGAAAGGATACATAATTCAAAGGTTGGGGTTGACTGAAGCTGCCGGTGGGCGGGTGTGGATGTGTCGCAAAGTTTGGTGTTTTTAGCGTGGCGGCCGCCCTCGAGACTCATTTATCTGCCAACACAAGGGAAAGAGATAATTAATTGAAATTACACTGTCAGCTTTACTTTACTGTTACTCGTAGGGATTTAGATATTGAAATGTATTCTGAGCAGAACACTATTAGATAGCGAAGTATTCAAACATGTGACGTATATGAATGAAGCACCGTTAGCTAAATGTACGCACATATATTAGTGTCGGCGAGATTGCATTCTAGTTGTAAATCGAAGCAATATTGGCGCCGCGCAGGTCATGGTGCAGCGCCCGTTGCTTGCAGAGCGCTAGGCCATTTCCATTTTATTCGTGACACGTCCGGCTATGCAAATAGGTCTCAGGCCGACGCTTGGCAGTTCCCTACCCGCTTCCGCGCTTGAACACGTTCGCTCTACTAATCACTTGTCATCACCTCCGATCCTATTAGCCCTTTAATTTCCATTGTTGTCCTACTGTGAAATGTTACAGTCTGTGACATTGGTTATGATATTTTTTTTAATGGACGGCGGCGGCAGACGAGCATGCAGACCAACTAATAGTAAGTGGATACTTTAGCCCATGGACATCCGTGGTACAGGCCAACATTAGTCCAAAATGAAAAATGTTGACACGTCCCCGGAAGCACCTACCTTTGGAAATATAGGAATGTATTTGGAGAAAGGTTTGGGAAAATGGGGAGGGATAGAAAAGGATGGGATGGAAGTGGACTCTAGCATATCTCACTCGCTACCGAAACACATACATACGTAGATTGGGGAAATTCGTATTCACACGTATTCAGGGCAGAATTATGTTACCGTGTCGATGTCATATTCATAGGACTTCGATTCTTCATTTCAGAAACAGTTTTAGTTTACTTTCTATTGTAAGGAATATTAAGGGAAAACATGCTGGTGCTGGACGACGGTGGTAATGGGTTGTCGCTATTATCGCACTCGGCGATAACATTAACCTTCGCGATTTTCTCCAGCGGGCTCTGTTGGCATTGCAACAATATTCAACCAAGGAACATTGAGTCACCGACCTTATGAGTTTGTTCAGTCTTTGGAATCGACCACGCCCTTTATTCCTTTCTCAAACTTGTATTTATTTGTAAAGTAATATTGCCATATAAGTTAACAAATGATCCTCCAGGTCCACAACAAAAAATGTGTCGTGTCGTGGCTCATTATGTCATATGTTTGCTATTAGCGTGAACTGTTTAAAGAGGGGTCACTATAAATAATTTATATCTTATAGGTTTTCTAGGTCGCATTGGCCACTTGTGATACTTTAGAGGCTGAACACCCTCTTAATATTTATAGCAATGTGTCGTGGGCATGTGACATTAAACATTACGAACATGCAATTCTATTATATCATATATGTAGAGGGAGAGTGCGCTGCATTCCCACAGCCACTGGGCGCTCACTTGACTGACCACGTTACTCCTCTCTCACAGAAGACTACCTTGAAATGTACTGCATTTCCTACTTTATCGTATTTCCCCAATGTACGTAAGTGTTTTGGTAGTGAGTGAGATACGCCAGATCCCATTCCCATCCCACCCTTTCCTTCCCCATAGTACTCACTCCGCAAAGGTAGGCAGCGCATCTGGGGGCGTGCCAACGTTTGTCATTCTGGACTGAAAGTCCATGGGCTACAGCATTCTCTTACCATCAAGTGGACTGTATGCTGGTCTTCTGACTAATTTCTATTTAAAAAAAATTTAGCGTCTTGTGCCCAATAAATTAATAAACTATACTACTAGTTCCTAAACAGCTAACACGATAGTTTATTCGACTTGCCACATTCGAATAGGGCTCTAATAGGAAAATAGGAAAAATGTCGGACTTGGCCTTTGGAAAGACGATTCAAATCAAACATGCCGACTCAAACACGAGTATTAGGCTTTATATTTGTTTTTCATGTGCTATGACTGATTCCAAAGGAACATTTTCTTGATGAAAATTCACAATAAACTTGCTTGTTAATGTTACTTATTTACAGTCTTACAGAAGACTACCGTGAAATAGACTGCATTTCCCACTTCATCCTATTTCCTCAATGTAAGGTTGTCTTGGCAGAGATCGCTATTAGCGATAAGACCGCATTTTGTGCATTTTATGTGTTACGAGTACAATGTCTGTTACCGTCTTTGTTTGTTTTGGTGTACAGTTAAGAGTTTTATCTATCTACGTACGTGTTTCGATAGTGAGTGAGATATGCCAGAGCCCATTCCCGCCCCATCCTATCATATCCCTCTCAATTTTCCCAACCAAATCCATTCTTTTAAATCGTCTGCCGCTATTTTTCAATAAAAAAAGTTATGAATATTAATTTTAACGAGATTTTTTTACCTATGAATTTTGAACTCCAAAACTTGAAAATCCATGAAAGTGCAGTCAGTATAAAACGAGGCATGTCGATAGAATTATCTGTGTAAGTAGAGATAGTACCTACAGGCGCACGTAGCGACTAATGGCTTTAAGCCGTAAATGCCGTTAATTAACTGAAAACCGGGGTTTTCAGTCAACCTTCGGATTACGAAACCGAACGACAATGAATATGTAACTTTGAGTCGTAATAGCTATGCACTGATTACAGTAATCGGAAACATTGACCCAGTATTGAGTTCAGACGTGGCATGTTTGGATTAAAACCTATATGTACAAGAATTTCCATTATCTTTTTGTATTCTTTAACATTTTAATTCGTTGAGATGTCAGTGCACCAAGTTACTGTTCGATGCGCACGCAGCTCTGCAACCATACAACTATCAATCCTTTTCAGAATACAAAGTGAAATACATACCTATTGCTAAATATGAAATCGATGTATTTATCCATTTAAACAGGTCTTAACGCGAATTATTTTACGACGTTTCGGTTGGGTTTCACGTGTGTGAAATGTGTGAAATGCATATGTTCGAAAAACGCGAAATTCCTCAAATGTTATATGCAATCGATGTATATGTTACCGGCAGACCCGATTTCAGGATAAACTACACAGCTTTTCCTAGGCCGAACTAGTTTATCCGAAACGCATTAGGATCAACCTATTTAGCCCATGATAAACTAATATGTCCTGATAAGAAAATTTACACTTCAGCACAACCTGATATTGTCTAGGCTAGAATGGAATATAGAATAGATACGAATAGATAGATGTATAAGCATGTATGTCTTCATATTCATCTATTAGATTTAGTGTAATTATTGCGCGGAAGCCAACCCTACCTAGAAATGATAGACTTGATAGTTATTTTTTAAACAACGCAAAAATCCTTTCTACTCAAAAACAATTTGTTTTAAATAAGTTATATGCTATTTATTTTATCTATTTTCTTATCAGGACAAACCAGTTTATCCTAGGCTAAACTGGTTAGTCTTAATAGGTTGAGGGGGTCTTAATAGTCCAGGTTGAGGGGGAGAGAGCACGCTGCAATCCAACAGCCGCTGGGCGCGCTCGACTGGCCACGTTACCCCTCTCTCACACTACCTTGAAATGTACTGCATTTCCCATTTTATCGTATTTCCCTAATTTACGTACGTGTTTCGGTAGTAAGTGAGATGTGCCAGAGCCCATTCCCATCCCATCCTATTCCTCCTCATTTTCTCAACCCTTTCTCCAAATCCATTCCTATATCTCCAAAGGTAGGCAGCGCATCCGGGGGCATGCCAACGTTTCTCATTTTGGACTAATGTTGGCATGTATCGCGGATGTCTATGGGCGACAGTATCCACTTACCATCAGGTGGACTGTATGCTCGTCTGCCGCCATCGTACATAAAAAAAAAAAATACGCTAGGGACAAATTAGGTCGGCCTAGGAATATTAGTTTGTCCTGAAATCGAGTTTAACCGGTAACATATATATGTATATAAATACGTTGGTACCTATTTACGACTTGCCAGATTTCAACCCTTTTGATAGTAAACTTATGTTTGACGAGTGAAACTTCGACGCAGATAATAATACAATTATTATATTTATGAGTAAACTATTATGGCTGTAATTAACAATGTATGCCCGTGTTATATTTGGGTAAATTTATATGATCCGCAGTTTCTCAAATTCTGTTCACATCCTATTCAACAAACAGATCGATAACATACCCTTGTGTATTTGGGAATAACAGAGCTATTAAGTAAATATTTGGACCCAAATTTTATGTGTGATTTTAAACTAAATTTTATTAAATGGGGAAACGAATTAATTTTAGCTAACGTGTTTACTTAGGCGCGCCACTTTGACTACCAGTAATATTCATTTACGTCATGATCGTTCCTACAGCTTCTGACGAGTTTACATTCATTTATTGTCAAGTTCGCTATCAGTAACTTTTAATCATATCTAGTCTGTCTTTCATAAGAGCATCATTTAGAGAACAGAAGTAAAAAAATATTTCAAATAACCCCTAACCCTCTCAAAGAACCCCTCTAGAGAACGTCAAGAACGCAAAAGGAAGTTCCCGTTTACCTCTTCAGCATCTCTAATGCGTTTAATTAAATTACCGCTCGAGCAATCGAGAAGTGCATTGGGTCCGCTCAAAGAGTTTACAAGACGTCTTCGTGATCTCGAGCGACGATTCAAAGAGTTTTCTTTAAGAAAAGTACCTAGATACCACGTTCAAATAGCCCTTTGACGTTTTATCAGCGCGCGTTATTACCGCTTCGTGAGTCGTTTCTAGCTTTCAAACTTTTCAAACAACGTACTAAGTAATTAAATTAATTCGCGCGGTTTAACGCTTCAGTGTCCCTTTGTTCAGTTTATTCTGGATCAAAGTTAAAATAAATGTTGTGCGAATTTCATAACGAATATCTCACGTTATCGCGGCTGACACATCCAACACTCGAGTTTGAAACAACATATCTCGCTAGAAATAAATCACTCGCAAAGTAAAGCTTTTGTCTCAGTAAAAGGACTAAAATTGAACATTATAGTTGCCTATCTTAAGTTTAGATTAAAATGAGTATTCTAGAATTATTCAGTAAGTAAAAGTAGTTTAAATTGTTTGTTTAAGCTGCTTTAATTGTTTTGTTCGATACATTAAATAATGTACTTTGCTAATTTGTTCGATTTGAAGCAAGAGATGTTATTACTTTATTAGTGACGTTTATTAAAAGCAATAATTAATATTAATATACTTCATTAAACTAAACAATAATTCTTTATTATTTAACGCTTGTTTCGTTCACTATATCTAACTTCACACCTGAAGCACCGCTGATAAATAGTGGTGATCGTTATTTATTTCATTAGTTGTAATATTGCTTCGTTTGCTGCTCTTTGTAATCAAAGCACTTTAGTGTACTAAGCGAAGCAATGTAACGTGAAATTAAAACTATTACCATTTCAACTGAGGTTACACAATTATTAGGCCTCTGGTCAGTCGTTATCTGGAGTGACGTTCATTGGGCGTGGGTGGATACCTATTTGTATACGCAACATAAACCTTCATAAAATCTGTTTCTGTTTATGGCAACACTGTATGTTACTGGGAATTTTCCTTTTGAAGTTCCGAAAAGAAAAAAAGGAATATCTTTGTGTTGCCATAAAAGGATAATTATTCTGTGTATTTTCTTTTCTTCGTTAGTTTCTCTGAACTAATTCGCGTGATTGTCTTTTCCTTTGCTTTTATAGTCAATAATCACTCCGTTGGGCTCTAGGAGTTCATTTATTAATGTTCACGCTGAAACTCCATCAACATCGTAATCGCTTCAAAATCCGCCTAGGGATTATCAGATTCCTCGCAAAAAATACAATTTATATCGGGTCCTAATTGATGAATCTGTGGTCTAATAAATTAGGGTATGTACCTACACGACATGAAATTCAATTAATTTTATGCATATAGTAATCTAGTGTTATTGTGTGCAACGCTAGATTATTCGCGATATCGATTTATGCATAATGGAGTTCCTTGATTTCGAATTAGCTTTCGTGATAAGCTTCTATAACATGTATGCACTTATTTATCAGGAGTAAATGATAAGATGGTTGCAAAAATGATCCCTAAACGACAGATAGCTTTTTTCTTTTCTTATATGACAATAACGTAATTAGCACATTGTACCAGTGTCGAATTTGGATCGTAATTAACAATTTTAAAGTGAAAACAATTCGAAACGAATTTCTTCAATGCCCAGTCTCGTCGAAATAAGTTAGAACTCGCTCAGTAAAGTGATACGCGGGTGACTAGGTAAATTTTGAGATACAAAAAAAAATATTTGGATTACAACACAAATTTTTATTGCAATTTCTCAAAATAGTCTCCATTAGTCTCTCTACAGCGACTCATTCGTCTAAACCAAAATTTAAAGCACTGGTGATACTCTGCTTGAGCGAGGTCCTCAACAGTTGTCATAAAAGCGTTCCGAGCATCCTCAGGGCTGTCGGAAAGAATACCACGGAGTCCAAGCTTCAGTTTTGGAAAGAGAAGGAAGTCACATGGAGTTAAATCAGGGCTATAAGTCATGATGTTGATGATAATGATGATATGATGTTGATCATGATGATAATGTCACGATGCAAGAAAAGCTCTCTCAAACGTGTTTTAGGACGTTTTTGATTTAATACATCGAATACAGTTGGTAAACACACTTCACTGTACCATTGGGCATTAACAGTTTTTTGAGCGTCTAAAGAAATTGTCACTAAATGGCCATCCGCAGAGAAAAATGTTGCCACCATTTTTGTTCCCACACTGCGCCCACGTTTGATCTTCCTGGGAGGCTCTTCGTCTGGAAACACCCAAACAGTGGATCATACTGATAGATCCAACTCTCATCTCCACTAATAATATTAAATATATTCCATTATTTTCCATTTTCGAATTTTATAATCATTTCCCTGCATCATGCACCACTTATCTACTTTTATCTGTTTATAGGTAGTGTTTGGGTCTTCGTGCAACATTTCATTTACCGTCTCGATGTTTTCATTCGTTACAGACATCGCACTACGGCCACTTCTCTCATCATCTTTCAAGGAAAAGTTCCTTGTTTAAATTGAGAAAGCCATATAAAATTGTTGCACGGGACGGTGCGAGGTCCCCAAACGGTGATACTAATCTATCTTTACACTCACTTTCATTTAAACCAACTTTAAAACCGTATAAAATCATTGCACGAAAATGTTCTTGTCCGAATTCCATTGTTGCAACGAAAAGCGCGGGAAATGCAATAAAAAAGTGAGTACAACATTTTTATTTTTTTCGTTTTGACTAAATGGCTTTCGGAATTCGAATTTCAAATAAATGATGTTTTAAAAATAAAACATCCCTTTGTGAAATTTGAGTATCTCAAAATTTTCCTAATTACCCAATGTAGTAGGTTTGTTTACTGAGGGCAGAAGAGTTGGCAGAAGAGAAACACAAAAAAACACCTTGAAGTTTAATAAACTATTATTATTAAACCACAAAACTCACAACACACACTTTTTTTAATAATCAAACAATCTCGAGTTCACCCCAAAAAGTTCAATAGCTCTGAATTCATTGTATAGTTAAGAGTACACTTGCCGATATTACTGGTAAGTACAGACTTCCTTAAGCCGTAGTTATGTTACATTTGCGTTATCAGAATAGTTTTTATTCTGTTAAATGTAATCGTTATACTCAATCACGAATATCAGTTCCCAATTGAAAAAAATCAATTGTACTAATAGGACCACCTTTTTAATCAATACGCAATACAATAAATATACCGTGGTCTGCTATTCATGACCATTCATCATAGATTGTCATCTCAAATAGCTGTCCGTCCATATAATAGATCTAAATACATACAACGTTCGTATCCCAATTTGTAGCATATGAAATGCCGATTGGGATTGTGTAACTATTACCGATTGAAACAATATGGATTTGGTGGTATCAATTTATTTAGTTAACTTATACATTGGATTATAATACTCATTTTAAGTCTCCAGACTTGCTTAAATTAAATCTAAAAAATCGCGTTCTTTTCGCCATCATTAAGACAAATCAGCATTAAGCCTTGCTACATGATTAACATAAATGTATGGATGCAATGATATTATTATATATATGGATGTTATGCCTTTTCTGAGTAGGTACTTAGAGAGTCACTAGCTGAGTACCTACGTGGTTATAGTAATAAATAGTATATTGAGGTTCGTGACAATTAGGAATACGTATTGGTTGTATTTTTTTTAAGTGTGGAAAGAAGATCATAGGAAATGGCCAGCCTTAAGAATGCAATGAAAAGTCGCAGGTTGATGGTATATTATAGTAACAATTATCAGCATAGGAGAGCTGTGACTCCAAGCACGGGATACTAAATAGTACCTACCAAATTATCTACCTATTGCTCCTGCGGTAGCTCTACGAACTACCGGAATTGTTCGATCGAGGTATCCTAGCGAATACGTTCCATTTAAAGTTGCTTTGTTATGTGCTCCAGAGGCCGTATTTGCGATTTGTATAATTCCATGGCGACCGTGTGATCCACCTATGGCAATTTAATCTGTAAAAATCCCACACAGTATTCCACTACGAAAGCTACGATTAAAAACTGGAGTTTCACACTCTATTGAACAGATGTAGGGTTCAGTAGAGCGAATACACTAACATGGTCCTGCAATCAAGAGTTACAATTTGCAACGGTATCTATATAACTCTTACTCCTATATTATGGTACTTATCAGATTTATCAGGTGATAAATCTACAAGTATATTTCAAACAACTGTAAATTATCGTTTTGAGTCAAATCTATTACTATAACTTTCTTATTCTAAAAAGAGGCGGCAGGCATCTGGTGGTTAAGGTAAACTTCCGTAGGACACGTCTGTCATGACAGTTCTACGCGTCACTGACCCCACAACACTTGCGATAGTAGGTATTTTAAACAGGCTGTGGATATTGTCGTCTATGGACGTCCGCGATACATACCAATATCAGTCCATAATGACTAACGTTGGCACGCTCCCGGATGCGCTGCCTACCTTAGAAATTTAGGAATAGATTTGATGAAAGGTTGGAAAAATTTAATTTTGTTATAAATTGGATAGAATGGGATGTAATTGGGCTCTGGCATATCTCACTCACTTCCCGAAACACGTACGTATATTGGGGGAATAAGATGGAGTGGGAAATGCAGTAATTTTACGGTAGTATTTTATGAGAGAGGGGTAACTTGACTAGGCAAGTGCACCCACACCGTGGCTGTGGGATTGTAACGTGCACCCTCTCATTCCCAAGTGTGAATTCAACAGTACGGAAATACGGGACACCAAATACGCTCTAAACGTCCGTGAATATGCTTTACCAAACAATGGATATGATTTACCTGTGCAGGTTTTCTATTCGTGTGCAAAACGGGCAGTGCAAACGTACGAATTAAACACACACGCTCCAAACGCTTTTTTTTTTTTTTTATCATTGTAAAGGGCTTTGTCGCACATGCGATTATGCCGCCCTCCAAACGCTTGGAAAGGGAACACTGAAATTTCATGCATTCGCACTAAATATTCGTGATGTTGTATTCCTAATATTTCCACACAGACCATATAGTTTGAAAAGCAAAGTTTTGACTCAACACATGTATCTACCTATGTATTTATGTACTCGTGAAACTCGGCAATATGTCTAAAAGCTAGCGAATGCATCAGTGATGTCTTGTTCAGCTTCATGCAACCTCGGCACACATCATCGCAAATATATCTGTTGTTGCCATTCTCTGTAATTTAGCATTTCATGATAAGTCTAGATGAAGGTGTGAATTGTAGGTATGAAATTGATATGTACATGAAATTTTATTTAAATGTTTTATTTTTTTATATGTATGGTAATGATGCAATTAGCACATTCTGCCAGTGTCAAATTTATTAGTCACTAGCGACCCGCCCTCACTTCGCTTCGGTTTATTAAATTTAAAACAATCGGAATAAGATATTTTCCTGCGGTAAAATGGAGCCTATATTTTTAGCTAGACCTCTAGCAATATAATACATCGGTGAAAACTGCATTCAATTCCATGCAGTAGTTTTTGCGTGGTGCGTGTACAAACATACAGACAGACAGACAGACAAAATTTCTAAAAACTGTTGTTATGGCTTCTGTTGCTCTAATAAAAACCCCCCATAATAGTTTTTTTTCAATATCTATAATGTACAGACATCGGTCTGTTACAATTTTATTATATGTATAGATAATAACCAATTTCAAAGTCTGAAATGTATCCTGTCAATGTCCACTCTCGTCGGAGTAAGTCAGGAGTCCCTCAGTAAAGTGATAGTAGATTAACCGAGGACAGAAGAGGACTTCCTGGTAGCTCACGAAAAACGCAGTCCCATGCTTTTATTTGATTATCACACACTACGCACGAAACACACTTTGAAATTTAGTAAACTACCACTATTAAAGCATAATTATCAAACAAAAAGTCAACTTCAGTTCTCGAGTTCTCGCCAAAAAGCCCTTTAAATTGTTTTAGAGACTACATTTCGGCATCATACGACATACAAGACACACTGATCGAAGACTTTCGTCTTCAAACATCGTGGAATAGGCGACGAGAATAGGTAACGCTTTTTCTCGAACGCTACCCGGCCGAGTTGAATGAATTTATTACAGAATTATTCCGTAACAACTATATCGTACCTATTTATAATATTAGGATGTACACAAGGTAAACTGTTATAAGTAACATTTACTGTTTTATTTTATTAGCATCCTATTACGCTGTCTGTACTTTATGATGACGTATCTAGACTATTCATGAAATGCTAAAAATACAGCCGCGACATATGATTCTTGCTGATACAGCTCGCAAAACGTTCTACTTATTCAGCCTTTTGTTAGAGCTGACAACTAGAACGTGCATCTGATCAGGGATAAAGAACTCGTATCTAATAAAATAAATTAATAACCTCGATATTACCCACGTGTACGTATACTATTTTTATAATGATAAAATCCTTGAATATGACCTTTACTTTTATAAAATACTTGTCTTGTATTTCCAATCACAGGCAAATCTCGTCGGGATTACGAGGTGATTCCAGCCTATACCTACAAAATCCGTTTCACACAAAATTTGGGATAAAGTAGACCCTCCCCGTAACGAGTTGTGCATTATAGAGCGGTGAGAGGGTGATTTTGGGAGGATTTTCGCGGCGATGTTAAATCCACAGTATTTATATAAATCGCACGTTCTTGTTTTCGAGAGAAGTTTATTTGTTGGTATTTTGTATGTTTTCTATTCATTCTCGTCATTGTTATTTAAAAATTCTTTATGTAAAGCCTTCTGTTTATCGTGGGAGAATTATTGTTGGGTCGGAGAATACTCTTTTTAGTAGATGCGTTATATAAAAATATGTATTTATAAATTATGGTTCTACTTCCAAAATACTGCAAATTCAATTCTGTGCTAAAAATCTAAAAACCTGGTACTGACACCAGTAGAAAACGTCACAAAGTAAATGCATTTTTGAACAATCTATAGTCTGTTGTAGAGCAATATTGAACCATAATCGATTTACTGCGTGATAAAATAATGATGAGTAAGAGTGTTCAGATTCATAACAACCTGTGCCCATGTTATCGTACGTACATTTAGTGACGCCACCCCGCTGCGGCTCGGCGCGGGCGCAGCGGGAGTCCACGTTACTTACTGCAATTGGTCACGATTACAATACAACCGGCCGAATACACCCTATTTCATTTACAACATAGACTTTTATTTCACGTTTCATGTAAATCAAGCCATATAAATGATACAAACCACACCGAACGTTTCCCATCGTTAGCACGATTACAAGATGTGTCAAAATAATATAATACCGTCTATGACAAAACAGTTAAGAGGTCTTCAGGTGGATGCCGTGTATTGTTGTTCACAATAATTTGTAACTTGATAGCGTATCAAGAAAATTAATGTTTCGTGACTCGTTTCGTTCCAGTGTGAAATATTTTTGAGTCGGACTAGCCGTATTGCAATTTCAGTTACGTCGCCGTTCTATTTCTAGCGGTAGACAATTTAAACACATATCCGAGCACTGGAGCATAAATTGCAACGTATGGTTTGACAGCACATATACCTAGTCTGAAGCACCTAACAGGTCAGCATCGAATGAAGTTAAATTGCTTTGTCGCTAACTGGATTTATGTGGGGCTCGCTCAGGCTTTACGTGTGTTGCTCCCGGCGAGTGTTTGTACGATTTACATTTTCTTTTAACAAAAGGCCCAGCGGCCGCTGCCAGTAGCTCCTTATCCTGCCTAATCTTATTTACCCGCTCTTTACGGCGTAGAAACTCGTTACGTTTTGGATCGACTTCTTTAAACCTTCCGGGAAATATTGGACAGCTTTTCCCATGTCAGTAGAAGAATAATGAAATGTTTTCGTGTTCAACCACTACTAAAATGTGTGCACAGTTGTTCACGCTATAAACGAATCCTTAAAATAAAGATACGTTTTGTGTGGTTTCACGATAAACGATCAGTTTGCATGTTACTATGTCTTAGTCATGGTATTTCCATTTCCATCAAAATACTTTAGTTGCACTAACTTTTCACTAAAATTTGAGTTTGTATCAATAAATTTGGATTTAGCTCGTTATTCATAACTTCATAGACCAAAAGATATCTACAAAGCAATATCTCCAAATTTGACGAAATAAATGCATTGAACTTAAATCTACTAGTATTTGCAAATATTTTTAAGGAGACATTTTAATGGATAACAACAGCTGAATGTTATTTAACAAGCCAGTAAGTCATTCACAAATCCTTATTCCGCAAGTCGACAAATGAGGGATGTGAATACTAAGATCAAGGGGCGCTCCCGGCGTATTTGCATTTAGATGGGCACGACAAGTTATTGTTTAGCGCGACAATGCGGGGTGGAAGCGACGTCGCCCTTGTTGCTTCACAATTGCTTCTTGCCGCTTCTACCATCCCACTAATTACTGACACTAACAATCCTCTCTCAGGCGAAATTAAACCAGCCTTTTTATGTCATTTTGTAGCGTTCTCAGCACTCAAATAAGCGGAAGATGCAAATCATAACGGAGTTTATAGTAATGTTTCTATAACCGGTAAGGCGGCTGTGATAGGAACTTTCACAATTCTCACGTGGTCATCAAACAAAACAGATGTAGCACGTCATATTAAGCATGTGGTCGGTAGTAAATCTCTGTCACCAAACACACGATAAAGGCGTACCGTTATCGGCTAGCGACAAGTGTCTGAGCTCAGGGCCTACGCACATGTTAACAATACCAAGGAAATGCGCATAGACCGACACTCAGTAGGTAGGTCGTAAATACTTAAAGCAGCATCGAATAAATAAGACGAGAATATGCGGGGGCGATCCGTCTACAGGAAGGATGGACAGCGATTAGCGACTGTTGTGTAATAAGCCCTGGGAACTTTACTGTTACTACTCGTCATTAATCCATGGAACGAAATAGGTAATTTTAACTACTTAGGTGCTTAAATGTTAATTAAACTTGGACTCATCATAAACTTCGAGTCTTTGTTTCTTTCTTCTTTGTCTTAAAATAACATAATTTTCACATTTTTCATCGTTTGGTGAAAGCATTATCTCATATTCACATTGTAATTTACACATTGTTTTATAAAATAGGTATTTTATATATACATATCTACATACAACTCGAAATATGTTTCGTCCTTAGAATATATTGTATAAATTCATGAGAAGCATGTTGCACGTAGGAGCTATCCAGTAAAGTGCTCTCCAGTCAAGCACCACCTACCTTGGTGAGTTGACATCTGGAGGCGTTACGTCATCTAATGATACTCAATCTATAGTAATACTTAACAACCGGTTTCACATAAGTATACATTGATCAAGTGATCACAATATCTCTGTATATCTTAATATATTATATATACGTGTAATAAACATGAAACGATGTAGAAACGCTTAAGGTGACCATACTTTGCATTGTGTCAATCCTTACTGTCTTATTGTGTTACAGTATGGGGAGGGACGCATAAAACTGAACTCCTCGGGCTCGAGAGGGCACAGGGAGCCGTATTGAAGGTTGTTTAAGCAGAAAACCTTATATTCGGAACTTGAGGTTTTGACTGTCCGACAACTTTTTATATAACAAGCAGTCTTGCATAAACTATCTGACGTAACATCGACTAATGATACCAAATCCTTAAACCGAATAGGAAGACTCATTTAGTACAGTGACCCACAGAACTGCAACTGCAAAAAAAATATTTTATGTAATAAGCCTTCATCATTTAAACAAAATTGACAAAAGTTCGTACATTACTCGTATTGACTAAATAGACACAATATGAACAATAAGGTTACCTACAAAAATTAAGTTACCACCAACCACGCTTGCCTCTATAGGTCCCACAGCGGTGATACGGAGACGACTCGCTTTTTTGAGCGCCTACAAGAGACGATTGATAGCGCAGTTCCCTTGCGCGGAAGTGGTGTTCCTCGGCGATTTCAACGCTCATCACGAAGAGTGGTTGGGATTCGAACTACCGACCGCGCAGGAAGAGCAGCTTACAACTTTGCCCTGGCCTATGGTTTCTCGCAGTTGGTGTCCCCACCCACGAGGATACCTGATATCGAGAGCCATACTCCCTCCTTACTGACTACTGACTGCCTCCTGCTGACTACGCGGCCGGATGACTACAATGTTGTTGTTGATGCTCCGTTAGGATCATCCGACCATTGTATCGTTCGAACTGCTGTGCCAGCCAAGCAATCCGTGCCGACCCATTCACAGGGACCGCGCAACGTCGCGCAAAGGGATTATGCGAATGGGTTGCCAGTTTCCTGACTGGACAGAGCATCAGAGTCGTTATCGATGGTAGCTGCTCCGACACCATGTTTATTAACGCTGGCGTCCCGCAAGGCTCCGTGCTGTTCCCAACTCTATTTCTTCTGCATATCAACGACCTGTTGCAAATTTGTGACATATGTTGCTATGCAGATGACAGCACTGGAGACGCCTTGTACAGGGGCCGCGCCAACATCCCTCGGGTTGAAGTGGAAGAGAGTCGCGCCAGGCTTGTGTCTGAAATCGAAGACTCTTTAGATCTAGTCTCGATTTGGGGTTCTCTGAACCTAGTGGATTTCAACCCCAATAAGACGCAAGTCTGTGCATTCACCGCTAAAAAAAAAACCCTTTGTCTTAGCACCTCACTTTCAGAGCATACCTCTTAAGATCTATCGGTATCGGGATCCTTGGTGTCGACATCTTCAGCAAAGTCGAATTTAGGGGTCATCTGGAAAATAAAGCCAAAATGGCCTCCAAAAAGCTCTGTGTGCTGAACAGAGCGAAGCGGTACTTCACCCCGGGCAACTCCGTATGCTTTACAAAGCTCAGGTGAGGCTCCATATGGAGTATTGCTCTCATCTCTGGGCCGGCGCACCGGAATACCAATTGGACCCATTTGACTCCATCCAACGACGTGCTGTTCGCATTGTCGACGATCCCACTCTCATGGGCGATTTGATACCCCTCAGCATTCGGAGAGATGTAGTGTCTCTCTGTGTGTTCTACCGCCTGTACAATGGGGAATGCTCTGAAGAACTGTTTAATATAATTCCCACCTCGGGTTTCTACAACCGCACCTCCCGTCACAGAAGTGCGGTCCATCCGCATTTCCTCGATATGGAGGTGTCGCGCACTGTTCGGTCCAAAAATTATTTTATACCGCGAACCTGTAGGCTGTGGAACGAACTGCCTCAAGAGGTCTTTCCATTAAGCTACGATATGGGGTTCTTCAAGAGAGCTGTGAATAGGATTTTGCAAAGTCGGCGGCGCGCCCGCATACCCCCTGGTGTTGCAGGTGTCCATGGGCGGCGGTAACACTTACTATCACGTGGGACCGCTTGCTCGTCCGCCCACTAGTCTATAAAAAAAAACTACTTATTTTCTGTTTGGTGGCACAAAAAGAATTTGTGTCAATTGTATAACATAATCTTAAAAACTCTGACCCTTAAGATACAGGTTTATACCTAGTTTGTGGGTCAAAGATCCAACTATTAATTTAATTAAGATTTAAAAAACAATCATAGATATATGATTTCAAATATGTATTCCGTGCTTCAAATTTTTCAAGAAATATTATTTTGTCTATTTTAAAATCTCTATTTATTGTTATACGATATACTTATCTATTTACTATATGTATCTGTTATTTTAATATTGGTACTTTATATATAACAAGTTCGTTAGAACTTGTTACTACGGTTATCACAAAATTTTCTATTAATATATGTAAAAGGACATAACCGCTTTTGAAGCAGCTGCTATAAATTTGGTTTAATATTCACAAATTCCAAGTTCACTTTGATCTAATTTCAGCGAATGAATGGAATACCGAGCGTCGCAGTTTATTTATTTGCTCTGTTTCGTATTAACCTTTTCAAACCAACTTCATAACTGAGATTAAATAGCTTAATTATTTCAAATAAGATTACGGACGCGTGTAGTTTTGTTGACTTATATTGCATGACAAATTCTACCACTCCATCTCTTCTCGTGGGTGTCGTATGAGGCGACTAAGACTAGGCGATGTCAAAATTGCTACAAGTCCTGAAGAATTTCACCACTGCTAAAAGAGTGGACTCGTCAACTTGCTTGGCCATACAAGGCCATACATCCACAAGACAATGTGCATGAGGAAGCCTATGTCCAGTGGTGGATGATAAAAGGGCTGGTTACAGCGCGGTACGTCAAATTCTAAAACGTATTCTATTTTAGGTTTCTGTTATACAGTGTGTTTGGTTATGATCTGTACAAATTTTAAGGGCACACATTACACTCAATTTTATCGATAAATATACTCCATATATTTATCGATCCAACCCGGTCGCAATCCAACCCCCTCTGTATGTCAACCATTTCTATAATTTTTAATTCATCGTATTGCAGGTGTAGATATATGTTCAAACTGCAATTCGAAAGTTGAAGTGATATCGAAAAAAAATACCATTTAATAGAGAAAAGTCTAATCTATTAACTATGTAACTCAAATGCACATATTAGCAACGCCACCTAGAGTCTAGGTCTAGTCTAGGTGGTGTTGATATTAGGCGGCGCAATATTTTGAAAAAAAAATGATAGTCAAATTTTAATACTAAAATTACACATTTTTTTATTATCTTACTCCAAAAATTCCTTTAAGGTACTTATTTTATATCTACACTCATTCAAGTTCTTAAGTTATTCCAAATATTTATTACTTTACAAGTTAATGTTGCTTGAACAACCTTGCGCTAACGCAAAGATTTGGAAAGGGTAAAAAAGATTTTTAAAAAATAACGTGAATAATGGAAACTGCCTTTTATTTATAATAAAATTTTAACAAAGCAATATTTTTTGAAAAAAATATCATTGCAGTGTCCACTACGAATGATACAGAGGCTAATCCATTTTTTTTTTAATTTTTAGTTGACCTTTACTTTGTCTGTCTTAAGGCGCATCATGCAAAAATCACTAGATGGGTTTTAATTAAACTTGGCGTAGCAGTTGCTTATGTGCTGGGATAACATTTAGGGTATTTTTTATGCAGGTCCATTATTAGAGTTCTCGCGGGAATCATAAGCAATGCTCCATGTACAATATTAGAGCTCACATAAAAACCACTGGATGGATCAAATTTAGTACAATGACAATTTAAGTCCTGGATCAACATATGTTGATCCAGTCGATACCACTTCAACTTCCAAAGATATTGCAGTTTGAACACACACCTGTAATACGCCGAATTAAAAATAAAAATGTTTTCCATTCAGAGGGGGTTGGACTATGACCCTACACGTGGGGTATATTTATCGATAAAAATAAGTGTACTATTTGCCCTTAAAATTTGTACAGACTATAATCAAACACACTGTATGTCGTCTGTTCACTAAGCTGTAAGGATTGTTGTTCCGAGAAGCTGCCAGCAATGAGTTACGTACACATCAGACACGTCGCACATTCCTGCTTCGCGATTGCACTGTCGCCATAACATATTTTGCTTTTGCATTATGTTAAATAACTTGAATATTTTCTTTTTACTTGCAGTAGCGCCGCCGTTTATAACCTGCAGTCAAGGTTCCCTTTGACGTGAATTCATTTTCGTTCCCTTACAACTGGTACTGATTGCTCACAATTTTTGTTAAAAAACAAAGTTTTTATCGAAAAGCCGTGTTTCTTTTTATTTTAGTGTAAAAGGACAATACAGTACACAAAAAAGTGTACCTACAATGAACAGATCCGACCGGAGATATCTATAGTTTTCAGTAGGAACCCTCCAAGTGCCGATCTTGGGCCGCAATTCAGGTTGATTAATGACCTGACCCGCCCACGAGTTTGGCTGCTTCAATGTTTCGCTGTTGCTTTAGACGCAGACAGACAGGCGCTGTTATAACGGTTTATTCCGAAACAATTTCCATTTCGCAAGGCATCCATCTCCATCTGAACAGTAAATATTCGAGGTATTAAATGGGAATGATAGGTGAAAATGTATACAGTGTTCCGGTAGTATACTTACCGGGTAACAAGGGCATCATCATAAAATAAAGCCGCAAACACGAGGTCTCTTGCTCAATAACCGTAGTCGCAGAGCTCATAGATCCGATGTCGAGTTATTGATGGGTCGTAATGAGGATGAGGCTCGTGCCGACTACTTTTGATATGTCGGTAGTACTGGAGAAATATTTTTGTTTTCAATATTTCCCGCTGCTTTTATGTCGACTCCATGCGGCGATGTTGGAGTAGAACATAAAACATGATTCCCAAAAAAGTCGCTGTGTCTGTTCGTTGTAACAACTTTAATCCAATTTAAATGCAGTGAATGTATATCGTTGGTATAACCGCGGTTTCTCTGTGTAAAATTGAAAAAGGCAAACAATTTATTTAGTACTCCACCCTTCTGCGCGCGTTCAGGGTGGGCCATTATTTTTTACGTCGCATTCTTTTACCTCACTTTTCCCGGCCAATTGTCGTTTTATAGAAATTTTAGGAGTCTCGATTCGGTTGTATTTAACGAGTATTACTTTATGATAATATTCATCCACAATATTTGTTTTTAACAAACTCAGAATATGAATTCTAAAGTTGTTTATGCTGTATTTTTACTATTAATTGAAATATAATCTTTACTTGTTTAATTTTAATAGATTTTCTACTTAGTATTGTTAAATCAAATGAATCAGTATTTAGTATTAGTATAGTATTTAGTATTAGTATTTAGTATTAGTATTAGTATGAATTAGTATCAATACATGAATTAGTACAAATATTTGTCACATGCTGTGTTAAATATTCCATTTACAGTTGCTTGCCTATTGACGAGACTATTTATTACAACTGAAATTTTTAAATGAAAAACAATTCGTAGGAAAACGTTTCAGTTGACACAAACTCTACAGCGTTTTAATTTCCTTTCAGGCTCGCGTTTGTGTTCCAAAAAGAAGTTTCGCGAATTGATATCGCGTTTCCCGATCGCACCCTCGATTGCAAGCGAGGGTGGGTGGGCTAGGGGAAAGGGGCGAGGGGTGTAATAACTGCCACACAACTAATCCTTAGATACGGGACAGGCGCGGCCACTACCCAATACTCGCCGTCTTTATCTGACCTTTTGAGAACACTTCTTTCCATTACATACGAACTACATAACTACACTTACCATTGTGAAGCTATATAGCCTTTGTAGTTAGCAGTCTGAAAGTCAGTCAATTCCGGTATATTTGTTTCTTTACCTTATCATACACGTAAAACGATAGATGGACCGGACCCTCCAATCACAGAGCAATTATCTCCGTGGCTCCAATGGTCCGGCAATAAAGCGGACGCTGTAATGTGTTGAACTCCATTATAGGGTAAATATTTGTCCATTTGTCATATAATGTTGCCAGTAGACTGTGTATTTGACGTCATCGCTTCACCACTGAAAATTTACATAACCAACGTGTGTTTATATACACCTAGGCATCTATTTTCCATATATACGTGTATTAAACACTTCTAAACATATTTATAAGAGATGTTTGTCTCTTGGCGTCATTTAGTACAACAAATTTCTTATTGCTGACAAATAATAAAGACAATAATAAATCATTTTATTTTACTTTAACCATATATATTAGGTACTGTACGTACTGTATTAGGTACTGTATCATACGATACCTACATACATACTTACTGTATGTTTCAACAAACTAGATGGAGGTAGATATAGTTTCTGAGAGAGATTGTTCTTGAAAGAAATGAGACAAGTTTAAGTGTGGAAATCCGTAAGTCCGTCTATCTCTTCAGATGCTCATATGTAACATAAAACGAACATAAAACTTTAACCCACCTAGTGATTTACTGGCGGAGATGATTTACTAGTCTTGTTGTGGGACGTATCGATCGATTCTCAAACAACGGTTATTAAGTAAACATTTAAGGAATTAAGTTAACTAAACAATAATCCAAATATCAGTTACAGAACGTTTTTTTTGTATGAGCAGCGGCTGGGCCATTTGAAGTTGATTTAACCTATTATCCCTCTGTAACCTTTCGCAATGGCTAAGCGCGACTTATCTTGCCAAATTGGGTACTGGTTTAAGTAAAGTTCGTTTACGGGTACATATCGCAGTTAGAGAGCATTACAGTTTAGAGAGCAGTTTGTTCCCGATCATTTTGTAGGGATGAAACCAAAATAGAATATCCTAAAAACCTTTCGGGTTAATTTCATTTGCGGATTATCAAAGGAAAGCAGCAGCCATTTATGATCATCATTAATCAGAAGAACCGCCATTTCTTTTTGTCATTTCATAAATTTACTTACAAACTTATCAGTGAGTTCTATTGTCGCAATAGTTTATTAATAAACTAGAAACCAATGCGGCACAAGCAAAACAATAATTTAGTCCGTAGCCTCCTGCTGTCACAGTTTAATTAAATGTCTCCTGAAAGCCATGTCGTGTTTGTTATTATAGTAGCTATTAGGTACCATTATGTGTATTATGGTATTACATTAGTTGTGGAGTCGGATGAATGGGAACGAATATTAAGGCCGCCTACCCAAGCATTAGTGACCGTCAAAAATGCTCCAGTCGCCTCATGGAGTCTGTGACGAGGGACTCTGTTTTAATTAATATTAACTATGTGGATTTAACTACATCCAGGGAGGAAGTGACATTAACTTTAGAGAAATGGGCATATTCCGGCCTAGATAAAGCAAGTTCATTACAATTGGAATATTAAAAGCAATTTTAGTCACGTGAGAATTTCATAAAAAAATTATCCCATCTGCAGAGCACATGGAGTCACGTTCTTCAATTGCCCTGTTCGTCGAAGCAGGGAATGGGATAACAGGGAGAAATTTTATAAATAAAACGAACCGTTGTCAAGCTCCAAAACTATTATTTCAAATTATACGAAAGCTTAATTTCGGAAAAACGATTTTCCTTTTTGAACATATACCGTGTTTTAAATTTTCAGAACGTTTCTACACGAAATGTTAACGTCCGGGAAGGGTTGAAAGCGGTGGGATTTTTCTTTGTTCTAAAAACGTCACGTGCTAAAGCTTTTTATTATCTGTAGGTAATTTTTCCCGGCGGGCGCTATGTGGCGCCTTGTGGAACGACTCCAGTCGTCGTGCAAATGAAGCAATACTTTCATAGTGCACACAGAAGAGTCACTAATGCGAATTATACTTACTCAGGTGTTTACTTTTTCGGTTTGAAAAGAATAAGAATCCATTGTCAATAGAAATAATTGGCTCATACTATCTATAGGGCATCAAGCGAAACATATTCGTTTTTTTTTTTTTTTATATACGTATCAAGCATATAAGATATAGGTACGTACGAGTACATACGGTAGTGTTAGTGTACTTTATGACTATGAGCTAGGTCCTGTAACTATTTTGTTCAGTTTATCTCGCACATCAACAAGTAACCTAATTATAATAAGAACGTGATATCACAAATTATAAAGGACGAACCACAGAGAATCATAAAAAGGAGTATAATAAATTCCATGAAGAGAGCTCGTACAGTTGAAACGTGACATAAATCCTGGCTCAATAAATGAAACGAGTGACGAGGTCGCGCCGCCGCTCTCTGCCCGCTCGTGATGCGTGACGCGCCGCCTGACGATCCATCCCTCATAGAAACAAGAGCATCCACTCGCGACCCTCATAACCTTATGAAATTACTCATATTTTATACGCGAATATCATGTTTTTATTTTACTCCCTCACTTTACGTTTCCTGTATATGGTATGTAGATGTACGTGAAACGTAAATAACGAATTAAATGTGGTACAAATATAAAAAATTTAAAATGTCAGAATGTTTGTAAACATAAAGTTAGGTCGAATTGATGTCTCACTGCAGGACACGAATTCAGTTGGATCGATGCCAGTGTCTTGGTTTGGCGTCCTTTTATCTTTCGACGAGTACCAAAATAAAACACTTATTTAACATGTCGCACGTGTTATGGTAAATTTAAATCGATGATGGAGCTTTATTGCATTTTTGTAATTGAGTTCTTTATTTTCAGGAACGGTGTTGGCTGTCGAAGTTCATTTCGAGAATAAGGATAGCGGTTTTTTCCTGAAACACACGGCGAGATGGAGTGGTGCTGGGCCGCCACCCGAGCCAGTGGGTACAGCATTGCCTGGCGCTCTGCTGTCTCTTGACCGGTTTACCGTGCTGCAAGGATCAGCTCCTGCATCTGTTAGAGCCACATATGGACCTTTTTCAACTAAACAAACTGTGCCGGCGCGATACGCAGTACCTGATCCCCTAGAACCACCTAAAAGAAATGCAACTTTGCTAGAATTACAAGAAGCAACAGCACACAGACTTGATGTCTCCGCTCACCTAGTGTTTAGAGAGCTTCCACGCGATGCGCCAGTGCTACGCGTTCTGTTCCATACAGGCGGGGAAGGTGGCGCTCGACGAGCCGCTACACGCCCTCGCCGAGTTTGTATTACTTTACACGCAAGCCTTGGTACGCGAGCATTGACAGCAACTTGTGGTCCCGAAGGGGAGGAAGGTGCATGCTTGGCTGAGCTTACGGTACCGGCTGCGTGGTGGCCAGCAGATGGAAAGGGCAAAAGACCCCCACGAACTGTTCGATTGGCTTACAGTGCCGCTGAAGCTAGTACTGGTGAAAGTGGAGAAAGTGCTTGTGGGCGAGTTTCTGTACAGCCTGCGTGGCCGCTAGGTTCCGTAACGCTTGCCGGACCTCGAGCTGGATACCGCGAAGCACGTGCAGGAGATGCAGCACTGCTGTTGCCGCGTGCACCTCTCTACCCGCATTCAAGATTACACCTGCCGTTCGTGGTACGTCGTGATTCCAGTCACTCCATTGGACATGTCGTAATAAGGTTAGTTTTATATTCAACATGTATGATGTCATCACTCTCTAATTTCCATATCTATGTTATCTATGTTATTAGGAATGACAATCGTAACTGGTTTCACAAGATTTCCTATGAATCAATAAATGTAAAATGGAGCAATTGCAGTTAACGCGACGCCACCCAAGTAGCATGAAGTTGACATCGAATTTCAGCCCACATACTTCGTATGTCCGTAGCTCCATCGCTGTCACCATACGAGCCTCTTCACGTTAACGGTGACGGAACGACTTGTCCGTTGCTGTATTATGACAGACGGACTCATGTTTATTTGGTATTCCGCCCAACCAGACAGGTTTATTACGTGTCAACTGTCTTGCTACGTTTTGCGTGGGACTACTTTTTTTTGTTGAACATATCGATGTCCTCTCTCTTTGTGATAAATGAAAATACGAGTATTAGGCCCATGACAAAGAGAACCTTTATTGTATGCTCTACTTAGAACTAGAATGTATATTCACGGTGAGGCGTCTGCAAAGTGCATCTTGACATTTGCGTTGAGCGGTTAGCGGTTAGCGGCGAGTGCTGGATGCTGTCGCCCTTAATGCGCCCATTAAAACTTTCGCGGAGTGTGTCAAGTGGCCAGTGTAACAAATAATTCCGCTCATTTAAGTGGGCGGTAAAGTAGTGTTGTGTGAAAACAACTGAAAGATCAAATACTTCATTATGTTATGAATAAGTGGCCGGCCTATTGTTGTATATTCCCATTAGCGAAGTGTAAAATCGACCTACTACATAGAATTATACCTGCTTAACTAGAGGTTACTGTCCTAATATCTGAAAAATGCATTGATTACACCGATACCAGGGGGTGGCGATAAGTATGCAAACAAAATGTAGGCCAATCTTTTTTTTTAGGGGGGAAGTAGGTGGTCGAGCAAGCGGTCTCACGTGATAGTAAGTGTTCCCGCCGCCTATGAACACCTGCAACACCAGCAGGATGCGAGTACGCTGTCGACCTAGCAAAACCCTATTCATATCTATCTTGATGAACCCCATATACTTTTTATAGAAATAAGGTGGCAGACAAGCACACAGTTTACCTGATGGTGAGTGGATACGGTTAATCATGGACGTCCTCGGTATGAGTACATGATGAAAAGGTGGCACGCTCTCGGATGCGCCGCCAATCTAAGAGATTTAGGAGTGGGTAAGGAAAAATTATTGAAAGATTAAGAACAATGATGAAAAGGTGGCACGCTCTCGGATGCGCCGCCAATCTAAGAGATTTAGGAGTGGGTAAGAAAAAATTATTGAAAGATTAAGAACAGAGCGCATAACGGAATAAGGAGTTTTCCTAATCCTATTCTTATAGGATTATGTGCTCTGTTCTTATTCCAAGGAAGACCTTGGAGTGATGGGAGGGGGAGTAAAGTAGTTATGTGAAAGAGGGGTAGGTAACTCGTCCAATCGGACACGCCCAGCAACTATGTAATTGCAGCATGCATACACACTCAAAATTATATCTTTAGTAAAATATTTGATATAATAGTAAATAATAAAAATGCACAATAAAAATAAGTTTATTGCAGAATTAAATGAAAGATTGAAAAGATTTGTAGTCTTGACGTCAATAAACTCAGTTTTAAACTTCGGGAATAGTCTCGACGCATCCTGTATAGTTATGGACTTTTGCAAAATTGATTAGCAAACAAACAAACGTGACCTCTTAATCCATTCTAGGCGTTTTGCAAGTCAGTCGTTTTGCTATTTAGACCTTTAGCGTTCAGGACATTCTGCATAGTTAGACTCAGCGATTTGGACGTTGTACGAGTTGGACGATTTGCTAAATAGACGTTGTGTGAATTAGACGATTTTGCTACATAGGCATTCTGATCCTAACACTTAATTATCACTTTAAAGTAAGCAAGTGATAATAAAATAGTTATATAAAATATGTAAAATCAAGAAAGAAAGAAAATATAGAAACATCAGTTAAAGCATTTTTGTGTTATTTTATGAACACTTTAATCCGCACTCTTTTACATAAGTCATGCTCGCACTAATCTGCGTCTAGACGGCCGCAAAGGCTTACTTTTGTGTAAGAAGAAATGTATAGGTATATCCATACGAGTAGATATAGTAATGATAAAAAGTATCAAAATAGCCTTTATTGACTTTTTAATGATCGGATTGGTTAATATATTTATCTATCCAATTACAGTATTTGAAAGTTAGTTCAAAATTACTTGTTATTATAATTAAAAATTTCATTAACAAGATGAAATTATATTTTTTTATAATACTATACCTATATTATATACCTTGATATACTATACGATGTATATTAATGATATACCTTGGAGTGTATTATATACTCTCAGTCAGTTTCCATCGACTTACAAATTACAGCTTACAAAAGGAAATGAGAAATATTGCAAGTGGTTTTATGGCGGCACGTTTGATGCAGTAGAAGTTACGAGTTTGTGAGATGAGTCTAAACCCAGACATTGCGCATGTGCTGCTATGTGTTCAGTACGGTGCACAACTCTTGTAACTCCTTCTTGTACCTCACGCTGACAACAATTTACTGCAAATATCCGGAAGTGAGTCTAGAATTAATAAATTTTGATACACGACCTTAATGAGACGTTTAAAAATAAATCATGATTTTAACTAGCCTTTGTTGAAGTTAGCGTGTTCGCTAGAAACATATTTCATGATTAGGCACTATTTATTGTTATTACTTACTCAGGTACTACTTTCCAGTTTGAACTACTGTTCTAGAAGTTGTTAAATAGCGATATTATATAAAACGTTTTAAGGATTCCATGGAGAATAATAGTTGTGTTCGTACGTTTGCTTCGGAAGTTGGAGGCACCTGTTCCAAACTTCTTAGATACATCTGTAACTGCATTTGAGTTATGATATGAGCCACGAATGCCACTCAATAGTAGTATGTATATACATACTTGTGTTCAATGTGTTCTAATATCTATCTACCTAATAATAAAAAACTAATTAATTGCATTTTAAAAATTTGTTTACTTCATAAATAAATATTTCTCAGAAATTC
This sequence comes from Sesia bembeciformis, assembly GCA_943735995.1. NCBI lineage: Eukaryota > Metazoa > Arthropoda > Insecta > Lepidoptera > Sesiidae > Sesia > Sesia bembeciformis. The sequence continues at coordinate 11,817,782 of OX031028.1, forward strand.
ACGTATAGGTAACCTAAACCATACATATTAAATATCTCTTACCTAATGCTTCAGTTTAGCTTGCCTTTCAAAAAACTAGCATTGATGTCTGTTCAGCAGTACTTCCTACTAGGTTTTAGTCAGTCAAATACTGCGATAGGGTGATTAATTTTCGCACCATTTCACTGATTAAAAGCCTCTAACTTAAAATGTTGCAATACTTATGTTTTATATTATCAACATTAATTAAAAAACATGAAACATAAGTATTACGTAAAGACTACATAAGAATTAACTTTACCTTATTAACGTGGCTTAATTAATATATTTACCAGGATGAAGGTGAAGTCAGGGCTGCGGCTAGTGAGCGTGACCGCAGCGAACTCACGTTGGGCGGTGACCACGGAGGTGAAGCCGCGAGCAGCCACCGTCACTGCCACGCGTATCGAGCAACCGCTGCGTGATGACGACGGCCTTGATACGTAAGTATCAATAAAGGATAGATTAAAAACAATAAAAGTCTTTTAAGGAATAAGTGACAAGGAGGCGTTTGGCCAATTTGATGTCAAGTGTCTTACCATCCATTATATTTCACTTTCTTAGTGTTTCACAAGTTCAAAGAATTGAACGTGATTCAAAGTAATGCCGTCTCTACCTTTGGTAAGTCCAAAGACAACTGCACATGTCACCAGTATATTCTTTTATTCGAACCGGTCGCTTTACCCCCTTATAACGAAACGTAACAAGCTGCTTCCTCAAGTACTTATATTTTAATTTGGATAAAGTACACAACAAAAAACTACTAAAGATATAACTTGGGTTAACTTGGCCGCATTGACACGTTTGAAGGGCTTTCACTTGGTGAACTGGTAAGAATATTTTTTCCACGTTTCCACACATCTACGGAAAATAATGAAATAAAAAGTTACATGCTCATTTTCTTTATTAGCCTTTGGTTCCTAACGTTGTTATTTATTTTATTCAATTGTCCATAAATAGTTTAAATTCCATATTATTACATAATTGTTTATTATTTAACATACAATTATGTAATTTTCAGAAATTTATATATGCGTATGATCATGGAGATGGCTTGGCTACATCTATAAACGGATGCCCACAGAAAACCAAAAGAATATAAATAAATGAACATACAAATATGAAATTTTATATCATCGTGGTTTTTGCTTTAAGAAAATGGAATATTCCATTTTCTGATGATATGAAATTGCATTCTCTTGAGCGCCAGTGCACGTGAACTCGCCCACGGGAAGGGCGGCATCTCGGATTTAAGGATTCAATTCCATTTCTATTTTCTCAAGTCTCGCCTTCAAGCCATTTGGATTCTACGACACCATTGTAGGTAAATGGGTCAACTTTCCCGGAGCTTGATTCAGCTGGGAAATACCAACTGTAGAGTGGGCAAAAGGACAAATAAAGGAATTTGTACAGCCAATTGCGCTAAGTAAGATTGAATGGGGATTTGTTAGGTAACATGCTCACCAATTAAGAGTTAAATACTTAGGAAACATTTCGTTTTAGTTACTAATCCTTAACCTTATTTATAAGGCGGGGCGTGGCTTAGTTCTGGAAGTAAAATAAGGGTGGTAATTCTGCGAGTTTTGTACAGAAACATAATATTTCTTATTTAGCGTGTTTTGTAATGAAATAAAGCATTCTCGTTTCGGGATTTGTTCACAATTTTGCTCACGACTAGGTTACATTCGCGAGGCTATAAATCGGGCGAGCGCTTGTTTTGCTTAATGAAACTCCAAGTCACGACTTCTGAACTTATTACACCTAGAAAGCTGGCGCATGGGAAGTTTTATGATATATTGTACTAAGTAGTCACTTTAGTTAGTTGTAGGAAACTATGGTAGTTCTAGTTGGAACGAGACTACAAAAATCAGCAGGTATCTTACGAAATGTTGCATCGAATTAGCTGTAAATTACGATACCTGCATGTGGTGAGGATGACTGAGAAAAATGCTGATCCATTCTTACAGCATTAAGAATAACATATAAATGATCATACGCAAAACCAAATAATATTTCTTTTGATAAAGCATGGTCAAATGTATTGCAATTAGATTCTATTTTGTTACTATACAGAGATCCGGAAGAAAACAGTGGCGCTGCAGGTCCAGGTTGGGAAGAAGTAATGACTTGGCTGGTAGAAGTTGGGGCCGAAGGTGAAGGTGATGCCGAAGGTTCAGAAGGCGAATCAGGTCGGGGCACTGCCAGACTCAGCTGGTCAGCCAAGCTCTCATCTGGGTCTGCTACAACCTCCACGACGGAGGAACCTCCACATGAGCACAGAGTTAACACGCGATTGGACATTGAGAAGGATGATATACAGGCGGTGCTGCCAATTTCTAAGGTTTGTTTTATTTTGTGATAACTGGAACTGTGCAATTAATAAGTAGACTGATCGGAAATTTAATATTTATATGACGCACATTAATTGCTATGTTTTGAAGTAGGATTAATTATAGTTACAGGTTTGCAGTTTCCTCCAAATATAAATCATTGAACCCTATCGTTTATTACCCAACGACAATTGAGCAATACTCGTACTAATTATTTACCTGAATAAATATGCATAATTATCAAAGTTTTAGTACCTAGGTAACTTTCTAGAATTACTTTGTTGTTAATGTTTAGAGGTTCTAATTTATAGAGAACCCAAAAATAACCATAAATTAACCGCAACGTATTTTCTTCCAATTAATGGTGCTACGCGAGCTCTTTTATTGCTATAATGAGATCTTTATTAAGTTGGAAAGGTTTCCGTCGAACGAGTACAGTCGATATTATTACCTATTTGCCAACTTAAATGAATGGTCGTAAAAATGAAAATTAACAATGAATGTCGAAAAATCAATAACTATAGCTTTAACACTATTAGATCCACACAATCTACTGAAATTATTATACTATTTATTATTCTACTGAAATTATTATAATTATTATCTAATTAAAGACCATAAAGTCGCATCCTACAAATGACACAGATAATAAGAAATAAATTTATATAAATAACTTTAGAAAATTAAGCATTTATGAGAAAATTAAGGATCAAACATAAAACTTCTTAACCAGTTTTAATTTCAAGTTTCATTTTAAATGAAATATTTCGGCATTATTATCTTTGGTATAGAGGTGATTGAACAAATTGTCGAGATTAACATTTAATGGTGTACACTTAGCATGAATGAAGTGCTCTAATGGGAGCTTTATCGCTGGTAATGGAGGCTGAGAAACATCGGCCCGCCCACCTCGGCTGCCGCACGCCCCGACTCTAATGCTTATAAATTTTGAATACGTTTTTACATTATCCACTTGCTTTTACATCTGCGGCGGCTTTAGAAGCCTTGTTTCTATTCTACAAGATCTACTTAGACCAAGGATGCGTGAACCCCTGGTCGATCGCGAGAACTTTTACCATTGATTGTAGAAATATAGATAGTACTACATTACCTACAATGTAGACTTCATTCGCTGAAAAAAATACATTTCCTCCCTTCATCCCCGTCCGGTATGAGCACAGCAAAAGCCACTGAAATAATTTACCTATCTATTAAGTCCTATTTCACATCACCACCTAATTTATTTAGGTACTATTTCACCGGACATGCGATTTTGAACCTAGTTATGGAGTAGTAACAGTTCACAGTACCAAGGGATTATTTTTATAACTCGTACGTGCAATGAATGCCTTATATTAAAATTTGTCTTTTTTCTGTCTAGTCTAGTTGATCACTTGCCACCCAATTTTTATTTTGTATAATATACCACCGGTAGTAAATATATGTTTTACCATTCCTGGGTTTATTTATATAAAATGGCAAGAATTGATGTCAAGGTTCCTAAAATTAATGTCATAGTTTCATACAACTTTATAAAATGTAAAAAATGTTAAGATCTTTATAGAAATAATGTGAGATTTATTATACGAGTATGTACAGAATTATTTATCAACCGAGTCATGGTTAGTTTTATTAAACTAGTTGAATATGTAATGAGTTAGTAAGTTTGAAGGTTTTATAAATCAGTAGTCCTATCAATCTAGGTATGCCTTTGATCTTTCAATTGTTCTCTGTTATATTAGTGGCCCTATTAGGTCAAGCCGCGTAAAGTTATTTCTGAAAAAAGTTAAAAGTAAATAGACATACCTAGATGAATTCTAAACTCAGATAAGATCTCTCCATCGTACCGTGAATACCGTCTGTTCTATTTATATCAAGTCACTGGCAATGACTATACTAGACGTTCGGCAAATTACTGATCATTTTATAAATACGATGTTCTTTCGGCCTTTTTGGGACTCAGAATTCAATCTCTAGTAGTGACAATGTCTAATGTATTTTTCGTTCAGAAAGTAATAATAAAGAAAACATGCCAACTCAAACATATAATATTATATTTCACTTAGAAGTACAAATTCTATTGATCTTGCACGAAAATATACTATTTATATGCATAGTATAATTTAGAAATATGCAGTATATTTATGCTCGATTTCATAAATATACTGGCTACTAATACCCCCAAATTTTTTTTTCAATAGATAATAAATTTCATACGTATATACAGGGTGTGTCGTAAATAGTGGTCCAACGTTAAGGGGTCGATACACCATATATTCAGCTATCACATACCAGAATTTGAATTTTTTTTTTCACGGGTCTCTCTTTTATTCATTATTATTATTATTTTGAAAAATGGATACCTTGAGTTACTAATTTGGTTGTTATTTCAACAAATGAAATTATTTTTTTATTTTGTTTCTTGTTTATTATTGATAAATACATGTGCTATCACATATAATACTTTTTTTAAATGGAAACTTAAAGATATTAAAGAAAAAATGTCTTTATTTCAAAATTCAACTCTAATCTCTAGCAAATCATGTGAATTCGGGGGCGAATGGTGTAAAAAAAATGTACTACACAATCTGTGCCCATTATTTTAAAAACTTGTCCAATAAATGCAGATTCTAAAATGATATTAATAATAACCGATTCCATAATGAAAAAGAAGTTATTGCCATTTCAATTGAGAAGGAGCCGAATTTAAAAAATACACTTTTTCATTTTAATTAACTTATCGGTATTGCAAAATGTTTTGGACCCATTTAGAAGTAAATTTTAACTTAGCTATTAACAGCTGAGTGGTATTTGAGTCATGCACAAACATATCACAGGTAAACAAACGTGTCTCATGTAAAAAAAAGGGTACTTGGCCAGATAATACAAGACTCATTGAAACACCTCAGTATAGCGCGCATGAGTAGTGAAAAGAATCACAAGGTTTTTTTTTATTGCTATTCTCTTAAGTATGACCGAGACAGACTATGTCAAGAAGATATTCGTAATAATCTAATCAGTTAAAATGCTTCAGTGTGATCCCGTACGTCGCATGCGCTTCTAGTCTCTGTGTTTATCCCGCCGTTAATTAAACAAAAGAAGATCTGGATGACTTCGATCTGGATGTCTGTACAATAAAGTCGGGCTGCCGATGCCTATGCATTCGCCATGAATAAAATGCATGTCAGCATATTCACGCGGTGCGTATTCACTGAGACATCGCCTAATCTTCACTGCACTGCACGTTTGTCGAAATCGTTGAGAAAATCAAAGTCCAAATAACGTAGCCGATGTCGTAGGGATCACAAAAACCAACAAGTCCAAACAGAAGCAAATCCGAGTCCAGGAAGTAAAAGAAGCAATTCAATGGCGGAGATAAACACAGAGACTAGAAGCGCATGCGACGTACGGGATCACACTGAAGCATTTTAACTGATTATTATTACTGAGTATTATATGTGATAGCACATGTATTTATCAATAATAAACAAGAAACAAAATAAAAAAATAATTTCATTTGTTGAAATAACAACCGAATTAGTAACTCAAGGTATCCATTTTTCAAAATAATAATAATAATGAATAAAAGAGAGACCCGTGAAAAAAAAAATTTCAAATTCTGGTATGTGATAGCTGAATATATGGTGTATCGACCCCTTAACGTTGGACCACTATTTACGACACACCCTGTATACTTATGTTAGCTTTCGCCAACTGTTACCGACCTCATTTTAATTACATTTTTATATTTAATTTTCAAAATGTATCCTGTCAATGTAATGAAAATGACAATGAAGACTACTATTATTCCGATTATGACATGGAGGATATTGAATACATACCACCAGAGGGTCAACCAAAATCTCGTAAACGATCTGTAACGTTTGACTGGTGATTGATGGTGCTGTGATATAGGTGTTGATTTTTTAGGATATACGTAATGTGAATAAGGCTAATAAAAGCAATATAAAGTTACATCTACATACATTACATTAAACAATATAAATAGATACTTATTATAATTAATTATCTAGTATGCAAATATACATAAATAAATAAGACCTAAGTAGAAAAAATATAATACGATTATCTACCAATATAGTGAGTTGTATAGAAAGATACAATGTCATCAGTTTTACAAGGGAAAATAACAGCTCCATATATTTCTCTGCTCTGACTCGTTACACGTTCATAAAGTTTTGTATTTATCTATTAATAAAGCATACTTTATTAATAAAGAAACAATCGAATGGGGGGTCATCCATGTCTGTAAATTACCCGTAGGTACCTCTAATTGCAGCAATTAGAGGTACCTACGGTAATTTACAAACATGGATGACCCCCCATTCGATTGTTTCCGGATTAGCCGATGGCCAATGTTTTCGTAATGTATCTGTACCAGATTTTACTTCATCTACACAGACTAAAACCAACAGATATAATATATCCTACTTATGTTTAATGAAAAGTAATTAAATGTGCAGCAAAAAATATTGATTGGGCAGCAAATCAATGGCTTAGTTTATCTGGTGGTAATAAAGCAATAGGAGTCCAGCGAAGCAGAACTCCGTCGACTTTGTGATGGCATTCTTAATAATTTAAAATATTTTTTTCAGTTGTTTTGTTGATCATGATTCGCTGCCCATTTAGTATTTAGTATTTAGTATTTAGTATTGAGTATTTAGTATTTAGTATTTAGTATTTAGTATTTAGTATTTAGTATTTAGTATTTAGTATTTAGTATTTAGTATTTAGTATTTAGTATTTAGTATTTAGTATTTAGTATTTAGTATTTAGTATTTAGTATTTAGTATTTAGTATTTAGTATTTAGTATTTAGTATTTAGTATTTAGTATTTAGTATTTAGTATTTAGTATTTAGTATTTAGTATTTAGTATTTAGTATTTAGTATTTAGTATTTAGTATTTAGTATTTAGTATTTAGTATTTAGTATTTAGTATTTAGTATTTAGTATTTAGTATTTAGTATTTAGTATTTAGTATTTAGTATTTAGTATTTAGTATTTAGTATTTAGTATTTAGTATTTAGTATTTAGTATTTAGTATTTAGTATTTAGTATTTAGTATTTAGTATTTAGTATTTAGTATTTAGTATTTAGTATTTAGTATTTAGTATTTAGTATTTAGTATTTAGTATTTAGTATTTAGTATTTAGTATTTAGTATTTAGTATTTAGTATTTAGTATTTAGTATTTAGTATTTAGTATTTAGTATTTAGTATTTAGTATTTAGTATTTAGTATTTAGTATTTAGTATTTAGTATTTAGTATTATTTTGCTGCTCGTTTTATTTTACCATATTTTTAGCCATATCTTATTAGATCTCTTACTACAAAATCTTCCTTTGCTAAATTAATCAAAAGACATATATATGACTAATTCAATGGACGTTTATTGAGCATCCAACAAACAAAAGCGGGTTTGTTAGGCGTTCTTAGTAATTTACATAAGTTAGCTCCGTGTGCGGTCTCCAACTGCGGCCTAATGAAGTTAGAGAATAATATTTATTAAGCAATTAGGTTATCTCATATTAGCTGTAAGCCGTTAACCCGACCTGCCCGGCAGGCGGAGGGCCTCTTGATGTTCCTCGCTGACGGATGGCCGGCTCTTCCTTGTGAGCTAAAGTAAATTATTGTACCTAATTGAACTATTAACGACGTAGTTCGTGGGAGAATTAAATGTTCTTGAAGCTTGTAAATGGACATCTTTGTGACATGTTTGTGAGGTATTCTTAACTATTTTATTATGACGACATAACTTGATAGGCCGATAAGAATCTCAAGTAATATAATTGTCCATTGATGCAGTTGGCAAATATTCATAGAGATTTGAATCTAGCCACTCCCTTAAAAAATGTCTAAGAACTAAAGGATACATCCCAATCATTTTCCCAAAATCTGATCCCCAAAACCCCAAGGTAGGCAGCGCGGTTGTAAATGTGCCAACGTTTGTCATTTTTAATTGGAATGTATCATGAACATCCATTGACGACGGTATCCGCTTGCCTACCTAGTCAAATTTCTAAATTGCCTCATAAATTAAATTTCTAAGTTGAAAGTTTCGATTACGTGGTGAATTTCGATTTAGTATTAACAAAACAATTACTAAACAAGAATAAACTTTTAATATACTGTTTAGGTGATTGTATTCACAATACCTAAAGCTTAAATAGTAATGACACTTTGGCAACTTGTAATTGGAATTATTTTGTTTTAGAACTGGGAGGTGTTGAACACGGCTGTACTGACTGGCAGGCAGGTGTCGCAGGCGATGAAGGTTTTGATCGTGTCGCAGGCAGGACAAGTTGCTGACGTCACACTGCAAAGCTCCTGCCACTCGGAGGACGAGAGCGTGCTGAAGGTAGACCCAAAAATTTGGTTATTTAGCATCCTCATAACACAACGAAAGTAACAAGAAGACTGGAGACTATAGATTCGCGGCGACGAAGATATTGATCTCTTATTTATTTTCTTATATGCAATGCAATCAGCCCTTACAGTAGCCACTGCTGGACATGGGCCTCCTCATGCACATTGTCTTGTACGTGAGGGAAGTATGGCCTTTAAACGCCACGCTGACCAATCGGGTGGTGCCGTGTGGTGTCGGCGGCCTGTAGAATAATACCATACCATCTTTTACCGTGGGTGTCGTAAAAGGCAACTAAGGGACAACAAAGCCGGCTACCACAACCACTGAGGAACTACACCACCTCCAAATAATAATAAAAGTCGACATCGATCTTGTCATAGGCGGGAAAATTTTCTGTTGTCAGATTGCAGAATTCCTGCCAGTCGAAGGATGAGAGTTGAAGTTATAAATGCAAGGTCTCTATAATAGAGCACTAATGACGCGGTGGCAGTATTTCATACAGTGAAGAATAAATCAGTTCAATAGTACCAAAATTACGACAGTGTAAATTTATAAAAAAATCCCGAAACAAATTAAGGACAATTAAGTTTATAATCGAGTATAAGCGATATTGATATTGGATAGGGCTTATAAATCTCTACAACTTTTGTCTATTCATTTTTTTTTATTAAACAGTACAAATAGCGAAATTTCCCTTCATTCTGACGCCTGCCATAGGCATAAGCTTTTTTTTAAATCGTGTTCTGGGCCTATATGTGCAACTTTGCTAAATAGTTAGTGGTCCCAGACGAAACAAATCACAAACGTCACATAGTATACGTATGAGTATTAAAATTAGGTAAACATAAAGAAACAATGTTTATGTTGGTTCATGCCGCTCCAACGATCCGACAAGAACCTGCAAATCCAATGCCTTTAGAAAAAATCCCTTTAAGATTGTAAATGTCTGTAAAAAGGAGTGGCCATCTGGCGTAGTATCGTTAGGGGATCTGTCTGCCAATGGTTGCATCAGAGGGACATTTACTAGTATTGTTGTTCATATTCAATGCTTATTGACATTCTTATTAATTGAAATTACCTACATTGTTAGAAATCAATTAGGCCACTATACACGTCATAATTTTCCATGTTTATGGACTTAACATGAAATGCAGAATAATAAATTTGTTATGATTAGGCAAATTGTATTATGAAAATGGCTCCTATAAGGCTTCTACTTTGTTGAACATGAATTTACTATTTTATCTACTTAGCCAAGAAGCTTAACCGCGGTAAGTGCATTTCTACATTTAAATAATGCATAGACGTATGCTGGTGAAACTTAAAATTTCGTAAATTTGACATTTACGGGCATAACTTTCTATATGAATACCCGTTTCAGCATTTACTATATTATATACCATTTACCGTGCAGTTAACTGAAATTTTAAATATTGTTACGTGTTAGTCGTAAGGTAGAGAATATCAGAAGCTCTAAAACCGGGTAAAAGGAGATGCTCGTTTCTATTTTTCAAATAGGGAAATAAGCTTTAAGCTCGTTAGCGAATAAGTGAATAAGACTCTATATAAAGGTGATAGCCAAGGGGTATCTACACTCGGCTCACATTCGTGTGATTCATTAAATTTCTATAAATTATATTAGATAAATCACGCTCATTATTTTAAATGTACAATTGATTAATATGTATTTTTGCCTAAAAAACGTAGTGACCCGCTTTTTTGCAACAGTTTAGTACATAGATACAATTATAAAAATAGAGATGAGAAATAGATGAGAATTTACTTTAGTTCTTCTTGTAGATATATCCACACGTTTATTTGCTATCTTTTAAGTCGATCATTATGATTTTGTATTACAGTTCATTAAGATTCCGTTGTATATTAAGTTTCCGATCGTAATTATGCATCTGGATACAACACCGTATACCTTAAAGATTTGCTCTTAAGGACAAATTTTTTTTATGGAAAGAAGGCGGCGGTCTAGCAGACAATCCACCTGGTGGTGGGCTACTATGGGCGACAGTGGATACTGCCGTCTATGGACATCCGCGGTACATGCCAACATCATTCCAAAATAATAAACGTTGGCACGCCCCCGGATGGCGCTACCTATTATTGAAGATTAGGATTGGATTTAGAGAAAGGGTTGGGGAAATGTGGAGGGACAGGGTGGGATGGGATAGGAATAAACTCTGGCATATCTCATTCATTACAGACACGTACGTATATTGGGGGAATAAGATAAAGTGGGAAATGCAACACATTTTGGCCAGTCAAATTCATCCAGCGGCTGCGGGATTGCAGCTTGCACCTTGCAGCTTGGTCCTTTTGTCACGTATCTATAGTTCTTTGTCCATTTGACTTATTTATGTTTCGTATTTGCAGGTATCATCATCGTGCAGCTCAGTGTACGTGGACGGATCTGAAATCCGCGGTTCATCCAACGCTTCAGTGATAGTTAAATACGGCACTTACACCGGCCTCGCGCGTTTCACCGTCTGGACGCCCGAGTACCCACTGGAGATAGACGTTGACGACAGCCGGTTATCGCAGATAAAAGGTAAGTCACATCAATTATTTATTTTCATTAACTTATAAGTGATATGTTGTTGGATAGGGCTCATAAAGCTTTACAACTTTTGTTAAAACATTTTTTACTAAAATGTACGACATCAAAACCTACCAAACTAGGAACAACTGACATTGTGAAATACACTATATCACAAAAAATATATATTAAACTGTCCGTTGTGATATCGTTGAAATAACACAGTTACTATAGAATTGAGTGACTAAATTGTCACTAAAGTGCCAAATCCCGCCTGCATAAACTTTTAAAGGACCATTGTTACTAGTTTACTAGTTATGAAATAACCGTAAGAATTATAATAATATATCATACCATACCATCAGCCTATGCCTCTCCACTGCTGGATCTAGGCCTTCTCCCAAGGTTCGCCACCACACACGATCCTCAGCTCTTCTCATCCAGCCACCACAGGCGAATTTCTTTAAGTCCACCTGGCCGGAGGGCGTACCACACTGCGCTTCCGGTACGAGAAATATGACATGGTACGAGTAGGTACATCTGTAGATAACATCTCTAACCAGATCAGTGTCACATTTTTTTTATATAATAGAAGGCAGACGAGCGGGCGGGCCACATGATGGTAACTGGTCACCGCCGCCCATGGACACCTGCAACACCAGGGGGCATGCGGGTACGGTGCCGACCTTGCAGAATCACAAGTATCACAAGCAGAATGCAGAATAGTAGCGTAACGGAAATATCTTAGCTTGCAGTTCATTCCACAACTTTCGGGTTCGCGTAAAGTGCGTAAGTTTACGTGTAGTGTACATGTGTGTGAAGTCAGCTAACATCAAATAATTATTCACTTCATCTAACGAAGCACCTGGAGTGTCCCTTATATTGAGGAGATGATTGAGGAGGAGATGAGCAGTAGATGATTATTCTTTTTGAGCAATTCAATATTCCTTTATAGTTTTCCATGTTTCTCTAGTGTTATAGATATTTAAATTAAACTAATCCCCATAGTGTTGTGTTCTTAATGATTTTAGAATGTAATTACACACGTTTCTGTATTTTCAGTAATTTATTTGATGTTGCTCAATATTAGGATTTAATTTCATTATTTTATATAACCAATCTGACTGCGAATAGAGCACACACATCTGTAGTGATCCAGGGTTTACACAATTGGCCTATATTTATTTGAAACAGTTTTAGTCTTAGCGTTTTCACATATTACGTTTTGTAACTTTGAAATCAATTACAAAGATTTGTCTCCGTTCCTAGTAACTTCCGTCGCCGTTTTTTTATTCATTTTAATTGACTGTATAGTGATAAAACTGATAAAGAAAGGTAGACTCAATAACGCTTCAAAGATAGTTCAAATAATAAGTACCTATGCACTTAACTTACGTCGGCCTCACATGGTTTGCTGTGTACCAGGTTATACAAGACATTTGTCCCAAACGATTGAAGATGTCTATAAAAATACAATATACTCGAATACAATATACAAGATACTCGTATTATAATATGTACATTCAACTGTCCGCATTACGATTCCCTTTGTCGCGTGTCCAGATGTGTGTAATGTACCTACACACAAAAGCAAATACAATCTACCCAGTTCAATATCAAACAAATATATTTAAATAAATGTTTGTCCAACTGTTAATCAAATCAGCTACCTTGTGCACAAAAGGCTAAACTACTATTTACTGCCTTTACTGGGCTAAACGGCCTGCGGCTAATCGTACTAGAAGAGTATGACGAATGTAATTTTAAAAGTACATATTAACTAAGTTTAATTAAAATCCAACAAGTTATATTTGTATGATTCTGCGGGCGTAGACGTAATGATGATTTCGTTGCGAATCAACACGCTGAAAGTAAATAAGTCTGAAAACAGGTTTAATTTGTTAATTATTAATTAAATTTTTTTCATATGTTTAGGTTGGAAGGTGTCCGACGACGTTGGTGGAAAGGATCGATTGAAGCGATCCTTGCAAGCTCGCGGGTGGGGGGGAGCAAGACCTGACGGCACCAACTCCTTAACGGATCAACGCGCCTGCCGACTGAGATACCAGCAGAGCAATGTCGAGGTAGGATTTGGATATTACGAGAATATTTTATATGAAACTGTAAAAAAACTTCAGTAGATACATGTTCTTACATTGAAATAAATTTGCCTCGTGTCCGTGACAAGCTCAAATTGTTTAGTGATTTTTCGTTTAAATGGAAAGTGTACGTGAAACAATAAATAAATGCAATTGTGATAACACAAATTGAATTATTACATTAATAATAATACAATTTTAACAGAACAAGTAGGATGGTTGAGCCTATAGTTGACCAGGCACCGGTTGTTGACCATTTGCGGCATTGAGTGTCAATATTAAGATTTCCCGCCACTATGTGTTTCATTTTATGTTGGCTATATGTTGTCGTTACTAATACAAATCAACCAATTACATTACGGCTAGAAAGAGACAACCAGTGAACCGTACAATTTCGTTTTATTTTTACTTGTCGCTGATAGTTGCCATTCAGCCGCCATTGCAGTAAGGAACGAGTTTTTACTGGTAAGAATATTTTATATTTATTTTGTATTGTTTTTGAATGAACTTTGCTCTGATGATTGATTTTTATAATGATTTTATGTTTATTTTGGGGATTTTAATGAATTTGAGGTGCAAACAATATATTTCATGAGCTATTTAACTGGTTAACAAAAGGTACATGATTTGATTAGGTGTTCCTGTGGTTGACCAGTTGGTCAACGACTAGCTCACTGAAGTACTACTTTTTTTTTGCATTTTTTTTATCTGTTTCATGTCTATGATATGATTTGTAACTCAACAATCGATTTTAATGTAGTAAATCGCATTGTTTCCATTAGTTGACCAGTAGTTTGACATTGGTACTGCATACAAAACACAAGCTCCTATGATTGACCAAGCTCTCTAAATATGAGTTTTTTTTTGCTTGTTTTACCTAGATTCAATATGCCGCCAAAAAAAAAATTCTTTCGGTACAGTGAGGACGATATTTATGAAGCGCTTAAAGAAATACAGTTAGGAAACAAAATCAGAGAAACGTGCCGCAAATATAACATCCCCCATTCTACAATGATTAATAAAATAAAAATGAGACATCCCATTCAACGAAAAATGGGTCCGCCAACAATTTTGACACCTGATGAGGAACGATTGCTATGTCGGTGGATAAATGCAATGGCTAAAAAGGGATTCCCTATTAAAAAAGAGCAGTTAATAGAGACAGTCACAAAAATAATCAAAGCCGACAATCGACCGACTCCATTCAAGGAAGGGATTCCAGGACGGAAATGGTTCGATAATTTCATGAAGAGAAATCCAGATATTGCTAAGCGACATGCAGAAGCTATAAACTCTGCAAGAAGTACAGTAACCGAGGAAGGGATAAGAAAATGGCATTCAGAATTAGAAGCGTTTCTAAAGACTGAAAACGCACAAGATATTTTAGACGATCCTGATCGGATTTTAAACGCTGACGAATCCGGTTTTCAGGTATGTCCTTCCTCGGGCATTGTACTGGGACCTAGAGGCATGGAAAATCTTTACGAAATTAAAGATAAGGAGAAAGAAAGTATAACAGTGTTAGGAACTTTCACTGCATCTGGTAAAGTTATGCCGGTGATGGTTATTTACCCCTATGAGAGAATACCAGCAGAAATTGCAAGAAATGTTCCCGAAGACTGGTGCCTCGGAAAGTCACCTAAGGGATGGATGACATCTCGTGTGTTCTATGGGTATATAGGCAATTCATTGCTGCCAGCTTTACGTAAGGCAAACGTGAAATTTCCTGTACTTCTATTAATCGACGGTCACAAATCACACATTACATACGAAGTGAGCCAGCTGTGCATTGAGAACCAAATTATTTTGTATGCCCTTCATCCCAATGCAACGCATATTATACAACCAGCCGATGTCTCTGTGTTTCGTCCACTTAAAAATTCATGGAAAAAGATAGTTCAGAATTGGAAAGTAACTACAGCAAATAGAGTTGTCACAAGGGCTCAATTTGCACCTCTTTTAAAATCTACTATAGAGTCTGCTACTGAAGAAATCATTAGAAATGGATTTCGTAAATGTGGTTTGTTTCCTTTTGATGCTAATGTCATTGACTACACCAAATGTATGAATCATGATAGCAGACATACAGTTGTTGATAAACCAACAGAAATAAGTACAGAACACTTACTGCACTTTGAGTCTCTAATGTCTGGAAATAGAATTTTGGAATTCCGCGCCATTCCACATACCGAATCTTGGACTGGAGATGAATCGGCAAAAGAGCTTTTTTATGTCTGGCGCAAAATTTTTAATAAAGTTACTAATGCTTGCAACTCACCAGACCCACCGGAATCAACAGCAAATATACATAATGAACGGGACCTTAATTCTAAAAAAGAATGCACAACGCAAAGCAACGCGTTGGTAAGTCTATCTTTACTGGACGTATTTGAAAAATATGACGAAGAAATATTATCACCCGAGCACGGACCATCGGAGGGACTAGAAACTTCAACTAACTCGACAGTATTACCTTGTTTAACGTCACCGAGTTCCGTTTATGAAGAGCCCCTAAAGGAAATAGGGAATGATAAGATTCTAACTCCAGATTCTCCAGAAATTAGCATCGTTCCAAACTCTGCATTAATTCGCCAGTCAGCACTTACTTTATCGACAAAATTATCCGACGAAGAAGAACTACCAGGTCCAACCTCACTACGTCTTGTTACAGACGATTGCAATAGTAAAAATCGAGAAGCAACGTCTACTAAATCTGTTACAATGATAGAGTTTTCAGAACAAAAAACACCTGAACCAGGATCATCCAAAAAACTAAACGACCAAGAAAAGACACCTACTAAATCTTCAAAGTCTAGAGTCTCTTTAAAACAAACTACACCTGGATATTCTAAAATTACAGTCAGCCCTGCTTTTGCGTCTTCTTTAGTTTGGCCTACAGAATCACCACTGAAAAAAGGTTGTAAGAAAAAGCTGAATAGAAAGCGATTGCCGGATGCAGTTACATCAGTAGAGTGGATGCAGTACTGGAATGAAAAAAATAAGGAACAAGAAGAAAAAGAAAATAAGAGATTAGCAAGAGAAGAAAAAAAGAAGTTACAAGAGTTGAACAAAATTGAGAAACCTAAAGCAAAACGAATAAGAAAGAGAGTACATAATAGGATGGATTCTGATTCAGAAGAGGATAATTTACCATTGGTCTATTACAGTAAGAAAGGTAGATCAGACGACGAAATATAATTAGGATCATACGTAATAGTAAACTACGAGGGAGAGTATTTTCCTGGGATTGTCAAAAATATTGACAAAGAGAGTAAAGAAGTTAGTACGATGGTGTTATCAACTCCAAATACTTTTAAATGGCCGGATAAAGAAGATAAAATTTGGTATGCTAATGACAGCATAGTCGAAAAAATAAATGCCCCTGTGTCAATTAATAGTAGAGGTTCATACAAAGTGCCAGATATGGGCAAATATCTTTTTTAGATCTGATTCCTTTCATCTGTAGTTTTTACTTTTGAGTCATTCCCTGATATTGTTAGAAATTTTATTTATGTTTGATATTTGATATTAATAATGATTAAACCAAAAACGTAGGTTGCTTAAAAAGTTTAAAGTTTAAGTGAAGTTATTACTTGTTATTTTTATGTGATTAGAAAATGTGCCATTTAGATTTAAGAATTTCTATTGTGATTGTTAAGACTGAAAATAGTAATTTACTTGTTGGTCTCAATTAGCCCTAAGAACAAACCTTAATAAAGTTGATTATAAAAAAACATCTCCTTTTGTGGAATGTAGATTTTATTTCACTTTGTTTATAAATGGTCAACCTCTGGTACAAATCCTGTCAACAACTGGGGCCTGCTGGTCAAAGTAGGGTACATCCCAGTTATATACCGATTATGTTAAATAATAAAAAAAAAACAAAAGGAATTAAGTGTTTTCCTTTTCAATTACAACTTTTAACTAGATAACGTACAATATAAAAAATAAACTAGTAATAAATATCGCAATTAGGTTAAATAACAACATTTTAAAGTTAATTTTTTTCCTTAAATGGTTTGAGACCGGTACATCCATCCTAATTTTAACTAGAAGTATGGATTATCCTTAATATTTAATAATCAAATTCTGGTTGCTAGATACAATAATGTTGGTTTGGATTTGTATCTCAGTGTATCTACATACCGGAGTCATACTAATGTCTAACATTTCTTACCAATTGGATTAACATAAATAAAAACCAATGTACATATAGGTACCACTGTAAATAAAACTTTTACTTTATATGCATTCTAGGCGTTTGAAACTGATCGAGCTTCTGGTATAATCCGTGTTACTGAAAAGTCGGTCTGCGCCATTATTTGAAAATAATTCTTTAACCACTTATTATGCAACAAATTTCTGGCTGTCATCTCTTCTTAGGACATCGACAACATTGTGCTTTTATTGTAACTAAAGATTAAAGAACTAATAAATAAAAAAAACACGTTTTTATTAGGTGTACGCACGGTTCCTCGCCAAAGACCATGACTCGGGACGCGTAACATACTTCGTGTCCCGACGCACGTGGCTAAAGATCACCGAGCTGGTGCTGTCACTGATGCGCGTGTCCGACCCGCGCATCGCGTCTCTCCGCGGCCGCGTGTTGCAGGGACGCAGTACGGGACGAACTGAAGTGCAAGTGCTCTCGCCCATCACTGGTATGTTACCTACTATTCTGTAATATTACAACAGATGTGTCACATATAGCATGTATAAACCCCGGATAATCAAAGGTTGAAAATTACGGAGTTGGTGCTGTCACTGATGGGCGTGTCCGACCCGCGCATCGCGTCTCTCCGCGGCCGCGTGTTGCAGGGACGCAGTGGTAGGACTGAGGTGCAAGTTCTCACGCCCATCACTGGTATATGTAACCTACTATTGCATAATATTACAGATGGTGTATCACATATATCTCGTGGAAACCTCAATAGCCTGGAGAAACAGTTGGTAACAGAACAAGTAGAATGCAAAACATCAAAAAGATGAGACCTTAAGCCATGGTCTAAGTAGTGGCGGACTAAGATCTTGCGGGACCCAGCCTTAGCGACTGTAATTGGGATCAAAACTACGGTTCAAAATTAAAAACATTTTCGTTTTGTATATAAAATGTATATGCAAGGGTGGGGGGCCGGTCCAAGGTGTCGTCTTAAAACTTTTTCTATATCTACAAAAATTGCGATATTCCGTTTGCGAATGCTTTTAATTAACGTTATTTTCTGTTTTATAATTTTATAATGTAAAACTTATGACATTGTAGGTATCTCTTGACATTGACATGTACATTGACTCTTGTAGGTTTACAATTTATCACATCACATACCTAATCAAAATGACTAAAGTATCTAATTTATAAGTCGATTACGAAAGAGTTACAAATGAACAACCGATAGTATGCAATTCCAACAAAATTGCAGCATATTGCACCCAATACCTACTGTGTCCCTGAAACTCGAGGTCGCAGTGATGTACGCGACCTCAATATTTTCTTTTAACTTGTCCTTATGTTGTTATATAAGAAAGCGAACCTTGACCTATATTCTCTGTAAAAGTAATATTGTTACGAATAAGAAACATAGAAGAGTTATTACGTAGTAGTAGGTGCAATGTTCTTTGGCTACATCTCCGTTCGTTTGAATACGTTTGTGTTCTATTGATAACAAAACCAAAATCTAAATTATTTACATTACCTTTACATTTACATTACATTACTACATTACCTATTGTACTAAAAAGTTACAAGCATTGATTCTTAAAAAATCGATTCTACGATACACGACTTCTCTCGCTTAACCAGTGAAAATTAAAAATCCATATCTCAGTAAAAATAATCTCGTATCCTTATTTCATAATCAGTTGTCGTGTGGTGTTGGCCGGCTTTAGAATATTACGACTCCATCTCTTCCCGTGGTGGTTGTAAACGGCGAGTAAAGGATAACAAAGCCACTACCACAAAACTTGAGGAACTACATCACCTTTAAAAGTGTAAACTCGCCAACCCGCTTGGCCAGCACAACGTGTTGTTTTAAAGCCACACATATGTTTAAGGTCATACATTCCTCAATCTCAAGACATGTCCAGCAGCGGACGAATATGGCTGGTTACATTTTTACTTCAGTAGAAATAGGTACAATGATAAGTAAGAGCCGAGGTTTCAACTCACGACGACCTCACAAAGTAAGAACAGATTTCGCCTTAAATCATTGTTCTTAAAAAAACGATTGCTAATTTACAAATGCCATCAGCCTATGTTTCCTAAATATATTCAGATTATATTTGAGAGATATATTCAAATCCTGATTATATCCTAACTTCCAAAACTCGGCTTAAGAATAAACTTTTTCCAAGCTCGGCTTATCTACAATCGATTTTATAATTTCCACTTCTTTTTATAGGTCGTGTAATCGGTCTCCGTGAAATACGCGTGGTTAACGACAAGGTTTCCATCTCGCGACTGCTGGTACGAGTGATCTCCGGTCTCCAGTTGAATATTTCTCCCGACACGGCCATTGACAATGGATACGTGTCTGAAACTACAGTTACTAGACGTCTTACGGCGCAATATCAGGTAAGGTTGGTTAACAAATAAAGTTCAGTAGGATGTTTATAACTCAAAAATATGAATCTACCAGCATCGTTGATTTTACTTATTTTTTTATAAAAAATATTGTGACTCATGAGCAGACAGTGATATTAATCAAATACCTAGCTAGACATTTGCGATATTCTCGTACGAGTATATTGCTCACGTACGTCTGCGATATTATATTGCAACATCAATCAAAAAAGATAAACGTTAGCACATCCTCAAGTTGGCTGCCTCCCTTTGGAGAGTAACGAATCAGGGGTTTCTTTCATTCCATAATACTCCTCTTTCGATAAAATGGAATGGGAAGGAAAACCTACTCCCGAAACATATTAGTGCATCTGACAGTATTTTATGAGGTTAAAAATGAATGAAGGAATTTGACCTTTATGAGGAACGATGTTGTTGTTCTTTCTATATTGCATGTAACTTCTAAGCTTTTTATCTCTCATTTTTTCAAGTTAATTTAATTTTGATTTCACCGTTTGAATTCTAAGCAATCTCTTAACATACAAGTAGCCTATTGTGAAATAATATACTAATTTTAAATTTAGCAAACTATAGTCAGCTTGTACAACGGAAGTCCGACGCACAGTTGTGGGAAGGCTGTTTGGTCGACATAACGTTTAACTCTCATGACAATTATTCGAAATCATGTTGGGCCGAAGAATATTAGATTGACAAAACAGTAGAACGACATAACGTTGAAACGAATACGTTATACAGACAACCTTCATACAACACCTATTGGTATTTTTGATTTTCCCTTTGCTAAGAAATTTCTTAAAAAAATTAATAAACTTCTTTCATTTTATAAATACTCCTAGGTATATCTTTGAATATGTTGTGTCGGTAGTCGATAGCCATTGGTCTTTTGTAAGGGTTTTGTAGGGTATTATATGGTGTTGTATGATTTTGTATGTAGGTATATCTTTAGGTATATCTTCATGCCGTGTGTTGTAGGTAGGTATATATATACTCCTAGGCATATCTTTGAATATGTTGTGTCGGTAGTCGATAGCCATTGGTCTTTTGTAAGGGTTTTGTAGGGTATTATATGGTGTTGTATGATTTTGTATGTAGGTATATCTTTAGGTATATCTTCATGCCGTGTGTTGTAGGTAGGTATATATATACTCCTAGGCATATCTTTGAATATGTTGTGTCGGTAGTCGATAGCCATTGGTCTTTTGTAAGGGTTTTGTAGGGTATTATATGGTGTTGTATGATTTTGTATGTAGGTATATCTTTAGGTATATCTTCAT
The DNA here is from genome assembly GCA_943735995.1 of Sesia bembeciformis. Taxonomy (NCBI): domain Eukaryota; kingdom Metazoa; phylum Arthropoda; class Insecta; order Lepidoptera; family Sesiidae; genus Sesia; species Sesia bembeciformis. The sequence goes on from OX031028.1 coordinate 11,839,016, forward strand.
GCCGTGTGTTGTAGGTAGGTATATATATACTCCTAGGCATATCTTTGAATATGTTGTGTCGGTAGTCGATAGCCATTGGTCTTTTGTAAGGGTTTTGTAGGGTATTATATGGTGTTGTATGATTTTGTATGTAGGTATATCTTTAGGTATATCTTCATGCCGTGTGTTGTAGGTAGGTATATATATACTCCTAGGCATATCTTTGAATATGTTGTGTCGGTAGTCGATAGCCATTGGTCTTTTGTAAGGGTTTTGTAGGGTATTATATGGTGTTGTATGATTTTGTATGTAGGTATATCTTTAGGTATATCTTCATGCCGTGTGTTGTAGGTAGGTATATATATACTCCTAGGCATATCTTTGAATATGTTGTGTCGGTAGTCGATAGCCATTGTACTGTCGATAGTCGTCGGTATTATATGGTGTTGTATGATTTTCTACTGTCGAATACTCATACTTCGGTTCAACGTTACGTTGTTCAACTGTCATGTCAGTCAAACGTTCAGTCGGTTAACATTCTTCGTAACAACGTTATGTCGTTTTACTGTTGTGTCGCTCAAACAGTCTTCGCACAACTGTGAGTCGGACTTCCGTTGTACAATTCTATAGTCATACTAGCCGTGTGTTGTCGGCCGGCTTTAGAATACCACCACCCCATTCTTCTCGCGGATGTTGTAAAAGGCGACTAATGGATAACAAAAGTGCTGCCATTGCACAAAAGAACTACACCACCTCTAAAAGAGTGAACTCGCCAATCCGCTTGGTCAAGGTGCCATACATCCTTCATGCACAAGACAATGTGCACGAGAAGGCCCGTGTCTAGTAGTGTACGGAAAAAAGGACTGATTACAGTACAGTGATAGTCAAATGAATTTCAAACTTTCAGGAGGGTCTACTGGACATAGACATGGAGTTCTCAGACGGCAGTCGCACTGCGTTGCGAGACGTGGCTGTGTCAGATTACTTCCTGTTGGTGGAGAGCCTTGAGCCCGAAGTCGTAGCGTTCGCGCCGATGTTGGCCTCGAGACATCCGCGAGTCATTGCTGTTGGCGAAGGTACGATGTTTTATAAACTATTAACTGCTGCAGTACTATCGATTTCAGCCAACAATGCCCCAGTGCAAGACAGAGGCCTTTCCTAGCAATCACGAGAGGGTTTCCTTGAGATATCCACTACAAAAAGGTCCAATGTCGATTGGTAGAAATTACACAAGATCCAGATTCTTTTCTTGGGCACGCAATTTTCAAAAATCCGTACTTATATAGAACCCCCTGGTATAGCTGTGGTTTAAACTCACAGTGTAATAAGTGCAAATTGAGAATAGATACGTATACAATTAGGCTATCACCGCTCAGTAGAAAGAATGAATGGAGTTTATTGAATGGAAGAGAGAAATTCATTAGAAAATATAAAAAGCGGGTGAGATGTGTGTACGAATTAACAAACAGATTTGACTGCTCGTTTAAACAGTATATTTAGTCAACAATAATGACGACTAGTTAATAAATCTTTCAATTAGTCGTCAGTCGCATGACAATAGCAAATAAAAAACTGTTGATATAAAACTCAGCTGATATAAAAAAGCTGATATAAACTGATTTCTTCCGTTATATTGTATACTGTGGTCACTACAGGTGCCTCCCTCCGATTTCAAATTAAAGTTCATGCTGTCTCTATGTCAGTGAGATGGGGTTTTCTTGTTTTACTTTGACCCAACCCCTTTGAAACCTTTGTTGAAGTGGGCGGAGGTCAAATACCCTTAGGACAGGACACAATAAGGACAAAATAACATAGTTATAGTACAGCGTTGGTTAAGGTTATACTGTTTACATTTAAGAGTAATCTAAACTTTTTGTGATGGCATCCCCAATCATTATCTATTAGGTATCCTTTTCGTATCGGTTATGATGTCACACACACATAAGCGAAACCAAAAAGAAAAGGTTATGTTTTTGCCATTTTGCCACTGTTGTATGGGATGTTTCTACAAAAGCTCCTAAGTTACTGGGTCGAGTTTAACAAATGAGGTATCAATATATTCATATCACGTATCACGTCGTACGCGAGGTATCACTTTTGCTAGTCATATTATTATTTAAGTTTATAAAAACGTAAAATGCTTTTGCCTTTACTAAAATATAATATAAATGTGTACATATTAATTATCGCTTTTCAGGTAGTGGCGAATTACTCCGCGTGACGCTGCTAACTCCCGAACAGTGTCGCTCCGGCCCGCTTCGAAGAATCGCTCTCCCTGGCAAAGGAGACGCAAAGACACCCGCTAACATTAAAAACATTCCCGGAGCTCTCGCCAGTGCGGCCGCCAGTGTCGAAGTGGACTTTAGTGGGAGTGACGCGCCGCAAAGGCCGGATACTCCGCAGAATGACGATATTATGGCTAGAGGTGGTGTGAGGAGTGCTGTAGCTGATCTTAGTGACGCACTCAAAGGTAAATCTTTTATAAAGACACCCGCTAACATTAAGAACATTCCCGGAGTCCTTGCCAAAGCGGCCGCCAGTGTGGAAGTGGACTTTAGTGGAAGTGACGCACCACAGAGGCTGGATACTCCGCAAAATGACGATTTTATGGCTAGAGGTGGTGTGAGGAGTGCTGTAGCTGATCTTAGTGATGCACTCAAAGGTAAGTTTTTTATAAAGAACACTAGGAAGTCCTCGCTATTGCGGCCAGGTTGTATAAAATGAAATCGAATCCAATAATGATTTCTTATATATAACTTCAAGTTATTTTTCTTAAGACTGCAAAAATTGTTTATTTTGCGATATGAGATGAATCAAGATTCACGATACGTATTTGTGAGGCCATCTTAATGAATGAATGAATGGAAATTCTTTATTGCATTCCTGTTTTAACTAATCATTTACATTAAACATAACATATGCAGAAGCAATACGCATCTAAATGAATATGATGTTATAAATTATAATCTTCAGGCAAGACTTCGAAAAGTAAGATAAACTCGCGAGAAATACATAAGAGTTCAGCGTCTTAAAGTCGGATTTTTTAATCGAGTCAGGGATATGACATGTAGAACTGACAAACAGAGTGAAATTAGTACGGAGACGACACTTTGTTGACAGTTCTACATGCCATATCCCTGACTCGAATAAATAATCCGACTATTAGTTAATGACGCCACTATTAGTTAATGACGCACGAGTTAAAAAATAATAAAAACGAAAAGATTTATCCCATTATAATATGGATTAAAGCGGAGACATCTGGATTTCAGCAGAGAGTTCACGTTGACCAGTCCCATTACGTCAGGTTCTTTACCATAATTATATCCGTGAAACGTGATACACCCCGTTTGTTTCTCCGTTCACCCACAGGTTGATTGGTAGAGATTGCCATAAGGCATTAAGTCCGCCTTTTGTGCAGTGTCTGTGTGCAATAAAATATAAATAAATTAAATAATGGTAAATGTTAAAATTGCAGGGTTCTCGCCGTTCAAGGATGAGAACAACCATGAGCCGACGGTGCAGGCGCAGCAGTACGGGTCCATCTTCCGCGCCAACTCCGCGCTGCACCCGCGGCACAACGCCGCGCACCTCACGCCCGTCGAGATTGGTTAGTATTTTATACAATATTTACAGCAATACTGGCAGATGATGGCGATGCGACATTCCACAGCCGATCGGACTGGCTAGTTACCACCCCACTCGCAGAAGACTATCGTAAAATATACCAAGATACTAACGTGTTAGAAAGTGAGTGACAGTAATTGCATGAGTCTGTTTCCCATCCCGTTCAATTCAATTTCATACCAACACTTTAAACCTATTCCTTCTATTCTCTATTTCTTCTAATCATTTTTCCACATACCTACTGATTTCCGAATACTTAAAGGTAGACAGCGTATTTGCGAACATGCCAACCTTCGTCGTTTTTACTAATGTTCACATTGGTTACTAATCATTACTATCAACTGGACTAACTGCTGGTCCGCTAATGTAATACTATATTTAAAAAATATATTTAAATGACACAGCCAAGAGTGTAATAACGTTGTAATGTAATAACAGTTCTATCTCAATTAATTTGAATTCGAATCCCGACTGAGTTTCTACTTATGTAAGTACGGATTTTCAATTACCACTGGCTCAGTGGTGAAGGAAAATGTGAGGAAACTCCGAGAATTATTATATTCTAATGTGATATCCACAAATATCTACTGGCCGGCCACAAATATCTATGGTCCGAAACTCCCTTTTGATTGCAAGCCGAACTGAAACTGAAGCCGGTATCGAACTGTGTAACGTACCTACTTAAATATTGGTAAACGAGCTCTGTGTCATATCATTCTCTTCTCTATTTACAGGAATGTACGTTCTGCTTGGAGCTTTCTGCTTTTCAATTGTCGTAAGTATCTTATCTGTAGGTATTACTACATAAAATTGTCTTTTATTTTTTACATTTTTTTTAATCCCAAGTTTTATAGAAACAATTCGTTGACATTTGTCTTGGGCTACATCGTTACAGATTACATTTTTTACAGTCTATGCCAGTCTATGGGATACATAAACGATTTTGTAACAAAAATTATTTTATAACGGAGTAGGTACTAAAGATGAGTAGCTCACGATTGAGAGATAAAAATGAGTTACCTCTTATGAATCAAACTTTATCTAGCTCACCGCTGCTCGTATTATATCCGTATATCATTTAGCTCACTCACTCGAAAGACAAGGTAATCTAGTCGCTGTATCTCGTTCGCGACGCGAACTCGGACGACTTGCGTTGGACAAAGAAAGTCATATATTTATCATTTATAATAATTGTATACGTTTCTGATACATATTTAATTGCATCATACACACACACACACACACACACACACACATTCCTTCGCAGGACTGTCACAAGTGGATGCAGAATATTTTTTTCATTGTTTATGTTGTATGAGTAGATAAACAAACATTCTTTAAATTTGAAACTTTTGAGAATTATTGTTTTTAGTTTTGAATTACCTGTCTCGTGAGTTTCATTTAACTTGTAATTTATTGTAATTTACGTGTAAATGATTTTTATTTTGTAATTCCGATTTAGGTAACTATAAATAACAAAAGATTTAAATCTTTGAGTATTATCTATAAGTATTTTTTGTGGCGTATAAATAAAAAGAAACTTAATACTGTGAGACCGTGGTTTGTGTTGTGATTTGTGTGAAAAGCGACGGAGACTGACAACTAAATAAAATTCGCAGGTTTTATTTATTAATAAGGGGTTTTCCAATAGGGACTTGACAACTTTGAATTCAATTTGTGAACGCACCCTTTCACTAATCATCGAACTGTCACTGTCAATTTATTCAGTAAACTTAACATTTTCATCATGGTAAAGTACACGAACGAACAACGTCTGCAAATTATAAAAATTTACTACAGAAATTCGGAGTCGGTGACCGCTACTTTAAGAGCGTTAACTCCGATTTTCGGTCGTAATTCTCGCCCTAGTAGACAGGCAGTAACAAGTTTAGTGCAAAAATTTGAGTCTACATATTTGTTGTGTGATGTTGCCGTGCCAGTGAGACAACGGGTTGGTCGAAGTGTCGAAAATATCGCTGCCGTTGAATCGTCCGTAGCAAATGATCCAAAGCAGTCAATTCCACGGCGTTCTCAAGAGTTGGACATCGCCCAGACCACTTTATGGCGAATTTTGCGTAAGGATCTTGGTTTACACCCATACAAGATCAAGCTGACTCAGGAATTGAAGCCGATGGACCATTTGAAGCGACGTACGTTCTCCGATTGGGCTCTGGAAAAGATGCGCCAAGATGATCAATTTCATCGCAAAATCATCTTCAGTGACGAAGCTCATTTTTGGCTCAATTTTTTTATTTGGGGCTACGTCAAGTCATTGGTCTATGCCAACAAGCCGACGACGTTGGAAGAGCTCAGAGCCAACATTGAACGCGAAATAGCAGCCGTTTCGGCCGAAATGTGTGGCCGAGTCATCGAAAATTGGGTCCAACGAATCGACCGCTGCAAACGTGCCCGCGGTGGCCATATGAACGAAGTCGAGTTCCATTCATAAATGTTTTGATTGTACTTCAACCCGATAATAAAGTTTTTGAAATATCTCAAATGGTTTGCATTTTATTTTGAAAAAAAGTTGTCAAGTCCTTATTGGAAAACCCTTTATAACTAGTGAATGAGCAAATAGTTACTAAATAAATAGCTGGCCGTCTCTCTAGATACACAAAAATACGTAAATATATTATATAGGTACATCCAAAAGTGATATACTGAAATTCGACTGGAAGGACATTGTTACTAACATGAAATGTAATTATGAATCTTTAGCAACAAATGTCCATGTTGAGACAGATAGTCTGACCTGGTAAACTGACTGCTCGTCTGCCATCTTCTAAATACAAAAAGGATAAGGAGCACCTATATTAATAATACTATACTATACTATTAGACTATGTCTCTTCACTGCTGAATATAAGCTTTTCCTAAGACTCGCTATCTCACAGTCTTTTTTGTATTGATAATACAAAACCCAAATATTTCAGATCTTCGTAGTATCGTGCGTGGTGTACGCATCCCGGCTGAAGCCCGTAGGCGCTGAAGGCTCAGCGGGCGCGCGGCCGCCGGCGCCCGAGGGCCGCGGCCTACAGGTTGGCGGACTCGTCGGCGCCACGCTCGGGCTCGCGCGGGACAAGCAGCCCACGGAGTCCACTACCAATGCTCACGATTGGGTATGGCTTGGTAAGCTATTCACATTGTTATCTTAAACATACATTTCTCCACTGTTGGATATAATAGGTCTCTCCCAAATCTCGCTGTCACACGCGATCTTCCACTCTTCTCATCCAGTCACCGCCGCCAAACTTCTTTATGTCGTTGGTCCACGTGGCCGGAGGACGTCCCAGCCATTCAAGGACTCGGCTATGCATCGGTTGTCAGTCCTACGGCAGATATGACCTAACCATTACCTCTTCATCTTGACATTATTAAAAATAAGAAAAAAAATCTGTCATTATTACGGAAGTATTGTGTGCATACTTGACAAAATAAATTATATCTATAGTGAATATCTACAGCAGCAAAAAAGTTCCCTTTGTCTATTATTTGACATTATTTGATTTTATACTCTTCTCACGTTAGTGAGTATATACTCATTCACGAGCTGGACACGCACGTAAAGAAGCGGGCGGTGTCAAAGGCGTAAGAGTCCACTACTAATGTTAAATTCCAATTCCTTTGCCACGAAAACAATGAACATGAAACCCATCGCGAAATGTTACATTTGTGTAATGTGTAATAATCTTGGATTTAACCACGATAGAGAGTGGCTTGATATGCATAACTACAAAAATAGTATCTAAAATGAATAAGATCCAAATAAAATTAACGTAGAATGAAATATTTTCAACTACATCGCAGACAAATCTATATTCAGTTTTGTGATGTGTTTACCGAAATATAAAATGTCAAATATTAATATTTAGAAATAAATAAAATAAATATCTGGTTGAGTAACCGAGCGACGAGCTACCTACAATTGCAGCCGGCCTTTTTACATACTAACACGGGAGCCATTTTTAAAAAAAAATGTATGACAGTACAGCTGACTCTATGGTTTTAACGATTGATTGCGGTTATGCGCGCGTCTAGCGACCAGCAGCGTCACCGGCCGAATCACTGGTCGCCACAATTAGCCGTCACTGGTTACCGCGACCAGCGTGTCCGACGTCTTGCTCTCTCAGGTTCTCTAAGTAGGTAGTCACAGCTCCGTCTTCACCGAGGACAATCGATTTGAATAGCTGAAGTTGACATCGATCAATGTATTCATCAGGTCGAGCGACAATCGAACGCAACGGCAACAGGCACCATGTTAATCGCATCTCGACTCTACCAGACAATAATTGCAATAACGAAATGAGAATCACCGCCAACCCCCTCAACCACAACTACGTAGACCCGGACGACGCGATTCGAGACAACGGCAACGTGATGGTCACCAGTTTCGACAACCCCAACTCTATTGAGCTACCGTCGCAGAGTGACAGAAGGATGATAGATTCTACCACGTATTGCAAGAAACCCTCGAAACATACTCGTCATCATTCCGAAGATGGGCATTGGCAGTAAGTAATCAGTACATTGGTGTTTTCTTCCTAATTATATTCTTTTGTATGTATGTTATGTTTAGAGTACAATGAATACCTCATTGACATTTTAACGTCTATTTCAGCCCTTTTTTTAGTCAAATGATATTTGACAGCATTTCATTAAAATATAGTATTTTTTGTTGGTGTAATGTATCACATGTTTATTTATATTTGTATGCCTAACGGCCAGACATAGAAGATTTTTTATAAATCTGTTTTTGTCAACCTACATAAGTGAGGGACCCTCCAATAAGTCGCATAGAAACAGCAAAATGTGATCACATATCACGTTTCTATTCTGTAGTTTCATGTTTTTCTTGTTTCTGAGGTCGCTGAATACAAATCTGAAGTTATTTTTTAATAAAAAAAGGGGGATCATTGAATAAAATGGCGTGCAATATGAAAACAAAAATGTATTACTTTCATGTTATAATTCGCTGTATCTCTGACAATTATATCCGAACTCTGTTATCTTTATCTCGAATTATATCTCTGTATCTATAAATTGATAAATCCTATAATTGATCCTTTTGATAATCTCCGTACTACCGAAACTACTGAGATCAAAGAGTATAATCAGCCTTTGTCGTCTTGCGTTTGTGTACTACGAGAAAGCCTTCGATTCTATCGAGACCTGGTCTATTCTAGAATCTTTAGTCGATTGGCGATATATCGAGATTCTGAGATGTTTGTGTAACATTACGAGCATGTCGGTCCGAATTCAAGACCGACGGTCCAGCTGCGTCGACGATTGAGACAAGAAGTAATATCTCCAAAAATCGCTGGAAGAAATTAACCTGGGTGCTAAACGATCTTAACGTAACATCACGACGCGTCGGTCTCGGAATAAACTTAGACAAAACAAAAATCATGTTCAACGAACATGTTCTTCCGGGACTGATAGACGTCGAAGGCATGACACTCGTAGTTTTTGACCATTATGTATATCTTGTATACCATTATGATAGTAGTAGGTCGATAGACGCATTCGATTTGGCTGGACAGCATTTGGGAAAATGCGTCGGCTCTTCTCGTCGTCTATACCACAATACTTAAAGACGAAAGTCTTCAATCAGTGCGTCCTGCCAGTTATAACGTATGGTGCCCATATGTGGCCTCTAGCCTCTAACGATAGGCCTGATCCACAAGTTGAAAGTCACTCAGCGAACTATGCTCGAGTTTCTTCGGAAACGAAGACATTCACTAAGAACTAAGTCACCGATATAGCTCGTAGAATAGGTATGTTGAAATGGCAATGGGCAGTTCATATTTGCCGCAGGACCGATTGGGTGGACGAGTACTCGAGTGGAGGACAAGTACCGAAAAGCGCAGTCCACCTGCCCGGAAGGCGTCCTCCGGGCAGGTGGACTGACAAATTAAAGAAATTTGCCGGTGGTGGTTGGATGAGAAGAACCGAGGATCTTGTGTGGTGGCGAGCCTTGGGAGAGATCTATATCCGGCAATGGAGAGATAGGCTGATGGTATGGTATGGTAATCTTCAAACTATTCTAAATAAAACAAGACCTATCCAGAGTACCCTCGTTTGCCTAAATGGTGAATTTATGAAAATTTTCCACACGATATCATAAGTTTATTTAAAACGTTTTTATATCATGAGTTCTTCCATATAAAACGGCTATTTCATAGGCAAGGCATAAATATTACATACCATCGTAAAAGTTGAGGGACGAAGTTTCGAACTTCATGTTATCGTTATCACCTATATAGTATTAAAATATATTAGATCTAAACAAGGAAAATTTCAGATCTTAGTATGCAATAGAAAAAAAGATAAGCGATTTAAAAAGATTAGATTGACAATCATCTGTAAACTTCATTTTGAATGAATAGGTTAAAAAAATAGTGATGTTTCTATTTACAAGAAAAAGCAGGGGTTCGAATAGTTTAAAAATATGTGCATAGATGTGTTCTCCAATTACAACATCCAGATGTGATGAAACTGTCACTATACTGACGTTTCAAGATGGCGGCAACCGGTTCCTATTTTGTCCATTTTCATTTTTTTTTCTAAATATGTAGGTCCATTAAACCATTGTTACATTGCATTAAAAGCGTGGTCGCACTGTATATACTACGAATAAATATAGATATACCTAATATTTGAATTTGAACTAAGCTATACACTTGGTCTAAAATTAAGGCTTTAGTCCAAGTATTAAAAAGTATAACCAATTTACAATAGACCAATTTGTAATTGTAATTTTATAGAAAGATGGCAAATGAGCAGCAAACAGTCCGCCTGGTAGTAAGTGAAAGTTGTTTGAATTTTTATGGTCACCACTGTAGCTGTTACAAAATAGGTACATTAAAACTAGTGTAAACTATTTTTTTGGCCTTACTTAGGATATTCATTTCTTAACAACTACAATGGGAACAAAGGAAATTCGAACACAAAACTTATTATCGTTGTCCTCACTCATTTCATTGGGGTGAACGCTACTAAACCCTTATTTCTATAATAAGAGTATCTCAAATACTTCACATAATACCCTTATAAGTAGTTCACCATGACAGTGTTACCTGAATGAGTGATTGTTATGTTCCGGTTGGCAGGGCGGAGGCGGGCGACGACTACCGCCCCCCCGTGCCGCCGCACCGCAGCCCGTGCGCCCCCCAGCCACAGGTGCCGGTGCCACCTCGCAACAACAATAAAGTAAGTAGCTTTCAATCGGACTTTTTGAAGCGCGAACGGGGAAAATTGCGTATTTTACATTTTGCGGTTTAATAGTGATAGTTTATTAAACTTCAAAGTAATTTTTGTGCATAATGTTTGTGTGCTCCCAAGGAGTCCTCTTCTATCCTGAGTAGGTAAATCTAATATATCCCGACTTACTTCAACGGCACTGGACAATGACAGAATACGTTTTAGACGTTGAAATTGTTTATTACGAAGAAAATTTGACACTGGCAGTAATATGCTAATTGCATATTACCATAGGTGCATGAAAAGAAATAAAAAAGAACCTTGAATCTTAATAGTAGATACTTTCTATCTTTTGTATTAAAGTGATCTATATAAACGTGTACTGTCCGATTATACACTATTCAAATTAGAATAGTTACGTCATCGGTGTCGATAAGTTGACCAATTACACGAGAGCGGGCGCATTCGTTAATCCTAGTTCAGTCTCCATAGATATGCTGCCTACCTTTGGAGATTTAGAAATCAGAGTTTGGTCAGGGAACTGAGAAGGATGCGGTAGTAATAAATAGGATGAAGTTTCCTCATTCTATTATACCTCTCATTCGAAGGAATAGGGTGGGGAAGTACAAAGTGAATAAACGATACCAAAATGTTTAAAAATCCTGACTTTTAAACAACTTTTATACTTAATCGATTTTTTAAACAAATCCTTTAATTTTGATTTCCTCTAAGCTTGTTGTTTCCTATTATTAACTTCAGTATTTAAAAGTCATCCTGAGCCCACTAAGAGGGTGGGACTGATCAATGTGTCCTGAAGTTCGAAGGGAAAAAATATGTTTCAATTAAATCGTCATGTTTTTAACCCTCACTCCCCCCTATAGTGAATCACGGACTACCCGATTAGAAGGAAAGGATAATAAAATATCAATAGGTATGCTTCGATAGCTACAATACCTACTGCATGGTATATTGTGTATACGTACATACTTAGGTACGTATGGTGCGCGTTAGGAACGTGGCGCTAGAGAACAAAAATAAGAATGCCGCAATTGTTGGTAGTTCTGAACTTTCCTTTGCAATTTTGTTTCGGTTGTATTCTGTGGTATAACATAGTATCATGCCGTTGTTCCAATAAATAGATTGAACGTGAAGTATTTTCTGTACTAAATGATATTCAACATCTTTCCATTGCAGATTTTGTCCGAGGCCGTCATGCCGCCCACAAGACGGAGCCACTCCAAGAACCACCACAAAAAACACGACCGCGAATACGAGCCGACTAAACGATCTCCGGAGAATGCCCGCCGCTCAGACCGGTAACTCATTCATTTCTAACGTATTAACATAGGCGGTAAAGGTAACCTAAACAGTAGTATAGGTTACCTAGTTTACCAAAACTACTGTTTAGGTTACCTAGTTTCAAAGGTAAAACATGTCACTAGAATACCTATAGATACAAGGCAGTTAGCTACAAAAAAAGTAAACCAGTTTGTCAAACGACTCGCCCACGGCACTACGGTAAAATCGAAATCCTTTCCATGGCAACATTTTTTAAATAGCAAGTTGATACCACAAATATATAAAGTATATCATAAACATCTTGATACTGATGTCGGGGGAGGGGGCATGCTGCATTCCCTGGGCGCACTCGAGTGGCCACATTACCCCTCTCTCACAGAAGACTACCTTGAAATATACTGCATTTCCTACTTTATCGTATTTCCACAATGTACGTAGGTACGTGTTTCGGTAGTGAGTGAGATTCCCATGCCATCCTACCCTATCCCTACCCATTTTCCCAATCCATTCGTTAATCTGCAAAAGTAGGCAGCATATCCGGGGGCGTGCCAACGTTTGTCATTCTGGACTGACGTTGGCATGTATCGCGGATGTCTATGGACGACAGTGGACTTACCATCAGGTGGACTGTATGTTCGTCTGCAGCTTTTTAAGGTCTTGTTTTATTTTCCAGAATTATTGATCTAAACAAAGCCGACGCCCCGTACATATCGAGCCGAGACATGAAGGATTACAAGCGCGACTCGAACTCACACCGCGACTCTGACAACGTCGTAGAGAAACTGACGAACAAGGAAGATTGTGCAAGACTGTTTGAGTTCGACAACGACGCTCCTCTCATCATGGAGAACAAGGATTATAGGGAGATTGTGGGCCTCAATAGAGGCACGGATGACTCACGACGCACCTTCGCCAAGCCACAAAGCCCTGACTACATGCATGACTCTGGAATAGGTAAAGTTATTTAAATATCTCGTATTGCTTACATTCACTCTTATTGCGTCTAGTCATCCCTATTACATATCGCCACTCTTGTTGCATAATGTTACTATTATTGTGTATTAACTCTTATTGCATATCGCGTCACCCTTATTACATACTGTTACTCTTATTGCATATCATCACTCTTATTGCCTATCGTCACCCTTATTTTGTATCGTCACCTTTATTGCATATCGTCACTTATCGCATATTGAATACTGTCATCCCGATTGTCTATCGTCATCCTTATTGCATATCGTTATTCTACTGCAGATCGTCACTGTTATAGCATGTCGTAACCGTTATTGAATATCGTCACTCTATTGATGAATATGACCTCTCTCCAGACTACACAATAGCATAATTTACCCACTTAAGCAATTGAAATGTAATTGGATCCTATTCAGCATAAATTACGCAAGTGTAAATAATAATTAATTTTCACTAACCGAGTTGAACTATTAAGTTTGTCCCGAATGTATAATTGATAGAAAAAAATATTTTATGGGCCTTCAAGCCGGAATACGAGTCATGAAAATAATTTATTTCGCGAGGCAAATGAATTTATTGAATGAATAAATATTCTCTTTATATTCGGCAGGCCTACCGGAAGTGCAGATGAGGCATAAGAGAGCCAAAGACTCCAACAACGCCAAGGCAGATTTTGTGGAGGCCACCGATCAGAACAAAGGTAAAAAAACAAAATAAAAAATTGAGATGAAGAAGCACATTATCCTCACCACCTTCTGAGAAAGTAATTGTTAACAGAACGATAGATAAATTATCTGCCAATTAAATCTAGCTGATATTGACTTTCTGATAAAGTATCAGGCGGTGGTGAGAAAGGGCCTTTGATGAAGAATAGCGAATATAACGGGATGAGTTTTCCATATTCTCTTACACACTATCCTTCCTTTAATGAAATAGACTGGGGTGTAAGCTGGACTCGATGGAATTGTATGGGATGGGGTGACAGGCAGGAAATAAAAGGGAATGAGACATTCCTCACTCTATCACATTCCTCCACTCGATGGGGTTACACCAGTTAAGTTCGATAACCATCCCCAATTATTTTCCGAAGTCTGAATGGCTTCTTTTCACGATTCTGTGTTAACTGACATGAAAATTGTACGTTTTTTTTTGTAGTTTCAACATATTTTTCTAAGAGTTCGTTAAATTGATGTTTCTATATATAAAAAAAACATACGTTACATTAAATAGGTACGTGTCAATCGCCTCAAAATCATGAGCAGAATGTACCGTACATTCACGCTTGCAGAAACGTTTAGTTACATCCTGTACCCGTTTGTCGTTTAAGTTATATATTTATACTAAATTATACTTATCTTTCATGTATCCCAATGTATCTCTCTGTTTAATTCAAAGGTTAGCTGCCAGATAATGCTATAGAAAGCCTTAAGACATGAAGCCTGCGTTTTATACGATAATGAGCAATAAAAAAATAATAATTTAAAAATAAAAACCACAAATCATATAGTAACCACCAATGGACAGCCCGTTCGTCTGCCTCCATCTTTCTATAAAAAAAATTGCATAATCAGGGAGTAACTCGCCGGAGGTGAAGCGCGCTACAATCGTGGGTAACCCGATGTACTGCCGGTCGAGCGAGCCTGCGGCCGACGCGCTGCCCATCGAGGACCTCCACATGGACTACGACCAGATCATGCACTACTTCCACAACCTCAAGGTATAAACACCGCCCCACCACGCTTCTAGTCCTAATCTACATGTCGTTACGCTTTCGATACCCCCCCCACCACCACCACCACTTACGGCGGCGTTCGATATCTACTTGTCTTATGGTTACGTATGGACGGTTACAAGGCTATTTGATTTAAAGGTCACTTTGATTTATATAAATCATTTTAACCTTCTTTTTTATCCTGTTTTCTCTCAGTGCAATTATCAATGCATATCTCTCACTTATCAAATGCAATAAATGATTTGTGACAAGTACCTATGTCGAACATCCTTACATGACCGATTAAATCTTTTTACACCATTTAAATTATTTATATAACATAAAATCACAGTGGCAATTAAGTCAAATAGCGTTTATTCGTCGATATAGTTCCTGCAACTCACCGAGGGTGCGTCAACATTGTTTGTGAATAAATGTTCGTATAAGCGAAAATTAACTTTCGCGTCGTTATATTTAAAAATATACCCATTATGAAGGATACAAAGTCTCTTTTATACATAAACACACACCACTACAAGCAAAGCAGACGATCGCTCGTGAGTTGCAAGAACAACACGTTCACAATCCCTAAAAGAAGAAAAATAAACCCTTTAAAATGTTTTCCGCATGTTATTCTCGAAACATCAAATCGTGGATTATCGTCGATCAATCGTTTTTTGTAAAAATACCAATTTTGTGGGCTTTGTATTCAACAAATATTTATGAAAGAATTAGCAAAAACTAAAAAAAGTAATTTATTTTACAAAAAAAATGTTCATGTCAATTAACTCTCAATCATGAACGTTATCCACAGTTTCAATCTCAGGTAATTGTTCGATTACACTGAACTTCAACGAAAATTGGGGAAATTACTTTTCAATCAGTTTCTCGCGTTAATTAAATACGTTGCTCTTTATTACTACAGTATAGCAGCACATTGCCATGTATCTCCACTAAGGAGTCAACGTATGTAAAATGGTTCTGAATTCTGGGTTGTGAACGTGTTAACTCTAAAGTTCGTTTATTCTGCGATGAAACTTAAATATTCAGACATGATGTCCCTCTTTCAGTCGTTTACTGATAAACTTGTTTGTTTAAAAATTGTCAAGTAAAAATAACGCGCTATTCCCGACGACTTTTAATATTTAAAGCAATAATCAGCGTAGTTCAAAACATTAGCAAAAAAATACAAAGTATATTTCAAGAATTGCATTGTGGGAGTTCAATATTTTGAGAAGTCAACGTTATGATCCCAAAGGAATAATGTCGCTGTATTAGTTCACTGTTGACATTTTAATATTTACAAAATGCTGTGAAAAGATAAATAGCTATAGAAAGAGGAAAGTATGAATCGAACTTAAGAAAAAGTATCATCGTAGAATGAATGAATGAACTATATACATAGAGCCTAACTTTTTATGCATTTAAATATAGTTCTTAGTATTTTCTATGAGTACCTAAATTTTATACAAATGTACACGTGCCGCGAAGTATTAACACTTTTAGTACCCTAATAGTTCAAATTCATTACGACTCATATCGTTACGGCCATAGTAAAAAAAAGAAAAGTATGTTATCTTCATAGGAATACCTACACGAATGACTGCTTGCTTGTGCATGCGCCATTTTCGTAAACACACGAGACGAGTAACACAATTGACGAGTTGGTAGCGTGGTTGTGAAACTCCGTGAAATATTGTGTATGCGACCGAGCTAAATGAATTCTAGGCGTAAGGTACAGAGAGTTGCTGTGGTTCGCGTCCCGATTTTCTTGCAGTGTGATATTGTGGGGTAATAATAAAACGCCTTTCTTTTTTGCTGTGGACATTTCATTTTGTGTGTGAAATATACCTACGTATTAAAATAAGAAGACAAAAGTCACCACATAGAATATAGCCCTCTATGCAAATGTATCGGAAAATGTTACTATAGCAGTTTGCTTAAATGTACATTTATTGTAGTACCAAATCCATATCAAAATTAACTGGAAATAATAATTTGCATTTTATCAGTATCAAATTAGTCCTAGCAGTTCACGTCGCTATAGATAACAGACACGTGACGAACATCTTCCTAAAGTCGGTTTCAATTGAAAAACAGAACTAATCAATGAAATATCTTAAACTGTAGCTTTAAATCTAGGGCAAACCTGCAGTCTCAATGAATCAAATTATAGATTTGTAACTAATTATCACCTCCCTATTTAATGCCGTGTCAGTTACCCCTGGCAGCCATGTTTGTCTATATTTTAGATAAATTGGATTGTAATGGTGTATATTTCCGACAGACACATTCAGTGTTCATTTATATCGGTCTCCGACTATAATCACACCTACGGATACGGCACGCAATAAGCAAGCCATCAACTGTACATATGAAGATAACTTGTCTTAATTTACTATGTCTCGGATCTGCAATAGGGATGGCAATCGATTTTATAATCGATTCCAATCGAAGGCCAAATAATCTATTCTCGATTAAATAAGTCTCAAAGATCGATCTTCGATTCGTTTGCATTTTTTTTAATATGCCTTTGAAAAACCGTTAAAAATCAGTGAAAACTAATGGACGGACAGCGGAAAAATTTGTCATTGTAATCGGCCTCTAATGTCCCAATGCAGGGCACAGGCCTCCCCTAGCCAATCCCTAGTATCGGGATAGATTCACTGTATAAGTTCAACCTTAATAATCGATATTCCGATTAATCGATCTCAGATCGCCATCCCTATCAGCAGCAGTTTTACTTCCAAGCGTACGCTAACACACGCGCGTATTGTACATAATAACCATATCCATTGTCATCGATGTAGACAGCTAGAGAGCGGCATCGTTTTATCACTAACATAGACGTAGAATGTCAACAGAACTTAGATTTTTATTAGTACAGAGGCGGACTCTCATATGTATACAGTAATAATAAATGCAATTTGATAGTTCCATGGTAGCATGGATTCACTTTACACTATTTCGCGACTCCTTATCGTGTTGTTTCAACACGAAACACGACAAATATTGACGTTTTACCTTTGTAAAGCTGTTCTTCGCTTTAACTCAGCGTAAAGAGTTAAAGCGACACACTGATAACTCAGTCACACTGATCATTCGAAAAAAAGTGATAAAATTGAAGGTATTCAATTTCAAATGGTATACGAATAAGAGTGCACTCCTGTACATAAATGCGCTGCCGAAACTTATGTAAATTTTCAAATTTTTCGCAGGAATCAAACGCCTGAGTAGAGCAGATCATTGCAAAGATCCGGCAGATATTGTCAACGTTTAATTATCAGCATATCATCAAAGCTCCCACAGGCGACGTATACAGTGCGCCCGGGGATGCGTCCGGGGCGGCTGAGGCCGGGCCCGAGGGTAGTGTGATTGACTCGCG
Organism: Sesia bembeciformis; assembly: GCA_943735995.1. NCBI lineage: Eukaryota > Metazoa > Arthropoda > Insecta > Lepidoptera > Sesiidae > Sesia > Sesia bembeciformis. Next base: position 11,857,189 of record OX031028.1, read on the forward strand.
CAACAACAACGCGCACGCGTACGAGAACGTTAACGGGAACGCGGTCGCGCCCACGCAAATGCTTTGCGACTCCATCGCGCACAAGAACAATTTCATGAAAAGACAACTCAAGTTTCTCCTTGAACACTTGAGTGAGGCCTACGAATGAATTGTTGCTTGCCGACGTCAATACATTACCCTCGACACAATATATGTCTAAAAGTGGATCCTTGCAGTGATCGAACATGAGAATATACAAAATGTAACTGTTTTATACTATCGTTAAACTTATATACTCTAGTCATCTACAAAGTTGCACACAAACAAACAAACGATAATTGTGTGCAAGTAGTTAATACTCGTTAATAGTTATAATAGATTTATTGTATGTACACGCGATATAGTCTGTGTATTAATATATCTTCCCCAAATTATGAGCTAAATAACTGAAGGCATAATTATATTACATGAGCTTGAGACCGCTGACGTCGATGTTTGTAATCGTTCATATTATACCAAATACAATACATTGCATTTGTCCTAGATCTGTACATATTTTTCCACTAGAAGGTAATATTGCTACCTCACTTTTATCTTAACTTATTATAGCTTAACTTATAAATTATTGTTACTCTGCAAGCAAACGACAAACCAAAATATGTATGTATTAAAACCTCCGTTCGCGTTAGTTCGCAGCACACGAGTACTCGCGTCATTGATAAAAGCACAAGACACACAATGCGCTATTCAAACTTGTTGACATAAAAAAAATAAGTTTGTCAGGCCAAATATAGTAGTTATTCTACGACTTACTTTAATTAAATGAATACACGTCTCTATATAAATACGTGCAATTCCTGAAGGAAACAATGCCATCTAGTGTCTTATGTCGGGTATTTAACTGAAAGTCGGATAATAAATTTGTTTTCTAGCTTTAATTAAACTAATCCTGAATTTGTATGAAACTCTTGGGAAGAAACATAAATAATGATATACATGAATTATTAACACTATTGAGAACTGTGACTAACGCTTTTTATCAATGACTCGCGTACATATATTTCGTTTCCCCTTCAACTTTATAAATTGGACAATTATGTATAATATAATAGATTGTGTAAGACTGCAAATCGCCAGTGTTTAGAGAAATAATCATAGTTTAGTAAGTTTCTAGATTAAGGCACAGAACTAGTCAAATATTTATAACTGAGAGCTATTTATATTTGCTCAAGCCTAATGATTTTCATAATAACATTCAACAAAAAATGTCGGGCTTCATGAACATTCCTGTCGTACGCCACCGGTAATTTTAAAGTAATTTTAATAGGTATTTCTATTAATAAATAAATGTCTACAAACAGTGGTCAAGAATATACAAGTGTTTTTAATGTTAATGTTGGGAGGGGATGTAACATAGAGAAAATTGTATGCTAAGAAATAATCCCGTATCAAATAACTACAGAAGCGGACAATCATTTGTATGCAATAATAAATTAAAATAGATACAAAAAAGATCTGGCTTTCTATGGGACTACATGTCATGAGAGTTATGTTGAATTGTAAGATGAAATACAACGTATATGGATACGTTAGCGACAATTCACTTCAACAAGGCCAATGTTTAACGCGTATACAAATGAGAGTCCACCTGTGTACATAATTCAAGTGTACTACAAAAAACCGACTGAAGGTTTGACGACTTTGTGATAAATTGACTGCTAGGGATTGACTTCACATGCAGTCGGTTTGATAAAAAAAAAGCCATATCATATTATGAAATGTAGCGCTTGTATGATATTATAAACACTATAATTTATTGAGGATGTAAATTGCATTTACTTGTAAGTTAGTTCCTTAGGCTTTGTAAATATTGTTATCAAGTTATATAATTTATAGGTACTTGTGTTGAGAAGACAAAGCAAACATAGGTAATAAATGTTTAGAATCGCTTGGCATACGGACAGAGTAGAGTTGCACACAGTATAACGGTATGTTTCATGTTTGTTACAGCTGTACACCGATAGTGAATGTTTTGACCTCGTAATTGTGTATATGTGACTCTTAAATATTAATAGAGTCGCAACCAGTATCTTCAAAATGTAATATTATAATTTAGGAATCAAATTGAGCGGTAGAAAAATGTATAGTCCGCCATTTTTCTTGTCTAATTTAACTGCTTAGTTTGAACTAGCCGAACTATTTGTATAACATGGATACTCTAAATTACTGATAGTGTGTTGTTTGGCTTTCGTCGTTAGGTTAGGATCGAGTCACGGGACACTGAGTACTTTATGCTGCAGTATTTGTTACTGCAATACGTTGTTTTTTGTTGTTTTTGCCATAATATATAAATGAAGATGTTTATATAAATTATTGCTACAAGGTATACAATTAATTACATGTAGTACTGAGGCTTGTCACGGAAATCCTTCATAAAATGTCAAATTTAATAAATTATTATTGAACATATCTTACAGTTTCATTACTTCTTTCACACCATAACAATTATATAATTCAAATGTTGTGTTTTCTAATTTCAGAATAAATAAAATTATATATAATATATATATAGTTTGTGTAATATATTCTTTCACATACTGTCGACATGCCAAGGAATGCCATGGGCATTGGCTTCAGAGTAATTTTCACAATTAAATACACAGCTAACCATGGGTTATTTTATGAACCATAATTGTTTGTAGAAATAAAAAATACCTACAGTTTATTTACATTACACACATTCTCTATTAAATTAGTGGCTACAGTAATATTTCATAAATTTAATTCAAAGCATTTTGAGGAATTTGTATATTTTGTATATTATTTGCAACGAATTTAATTAAATACATTTACAAATATTTTCCATGCCACCGGTGATCAACTGGCGAGAGCATTTTATGGCAGCCGCCCATATTATTCTGTATGATATACTTCATGGTGTATTTGTTCTGATTGTTCTCTTCTTCCCACTTTTCTTTAGCAGCCTTCTTCTCCATTATCTCTTGTGATACAGCTTCTGCTTTAAAAGGCAATCTTTCTGCCACTATTTTTAACATGTTGTATACCTGAAACACCAACACTATTATCAGTTACCTGCCACTGTATATTAATGTCTATTTCCTATTTATTGTCCACTTAACGATAGTAATTACAAACCTCCTTATATTCACATTTTCCAGCAACTTCTAAAATAATTCTTCCAGCTTTAACTGGAGTAACGTAATGATCAATAGCGCCCTTTCCACCACCCATTCGTTGACCCTGGCCTTTCTTAGTAATGGGCTGCCATGGGGGATCCACGCGCCAGATAGCATACATTCTCTTCTGGTCCAAATGACGAGCTATCACTAGACGAGCCATTTCAAAATGTTCAAACCGTAATCGGCCTCCACCAGTAGCCTGAAATATTTTTTATATAGAAATAAAGTGGCAAATGAACTAGAAGTCTACCAGTTGGAAAGTGGAGACTTAGAAGCATGATTTGGAAAGAGAATTGAAAAGTATGGAGAAAGAGGAGTATAATAGTATGGTTTGTATTTAAACAGGCAGCAAATCGTGATCAACAAAACAAACTATTTTCAAATAAATACCTACAGTAAACGGCCGACAGTAATACACATCGACTATGATCGGCTCGCTTCGGTTTTGTAGAGCGTCGTCTCTGTCGTGTGCCGTTACGACAGAGACGACGCTCTATGCATGCATATATGCATAATTATATAATAATTTATTATATATTATAATATCGATATGCCATGAATGTAATGTAAATATTTATTCATTTACACCCAATGACTTCTATGTATTCTACTAGACAAGCAATGCAGTATTAAAGAATTGTTCATTACGTCACGGTCAGTTGTGCACAACCCCTTCAGTCGATCGCGCGCAAGCAAGAGAAGTGCTTTGTTTTGTAATACATCAAATTGACATCAAACGCTGCAATCGACAATATACTACATGTTTGTTAAATGTGAGAATAACGTTGTTATTATTTAAATATAAAGTCATTTGTCAGCCAGCCATCTTAGTATATCTTTCTCGCTGACTCTAAGGTTAATCATGTAATCATCAAGTAGCGAGAGTGATTACCACCAATCACAAAGACAATTACCTAACAATGGAAGTAGGTAGAAAATAAATAATTGCAGATAGTTGATTATATATTTCTTGTTTAGATATTGTTTAACGTAAACAGTATATTTATGAAAATGCCGAATTGCATACTTCGATGTTGCAAAAAATATTCGTAAAGGACAACGAAGTCTTCCGAGGGCATAGCATTTCATAAGTACGTATATAATTTACTCACTCTTAACTTAACTATCGTCTCTTATGCATGTATATAATATAATACATAAGGGAATGCTCTGAAGAATTGTTTAATATAATTCCCACCGCGGGTTTCTACAACCGCACCTCCCGTCACAGAAGTGCGGTCCATCCGCATTTCCACGATACGGAGGTGTCGCGCACTGTTCGGTCCAAAAATTACTTTATACCGCGAACCCTTAGGCTGTGGAACGAACTGCCTCAAGAGGTCTTTCCATTACGCTACGATATGGGGTTCTTCGAGAGAGCTGTAAATAGGATTTTGCAAAGTCGGCGGCGTACCCGCATACCCCCTGGTGTTGCAGGTGTCCATGGGTGGCGGTAACACTTACCATCATGTAGGACCGCTTGCTTGTCTGCCCACTAGTGAAAAAAACAAAAAAAAAATAGGATCAATAGTTATTTGTATTTAAGTCTGTACGTGCATATATATGTATTGTAATGGCTGAAATTATATTACATTAGTATTTTACTCAAACTCACTCTATTATTATGTAGGTATTATAGGTTAAATTCACATTGTAATCTGCGTGGAGCATTCCGTTAATCCCTGCATTAAATTCTCCCCTCCCGCTCCCCGCACCTCAGCCGGTACAACTGTGTCTAGTTTTTCTTTAGTACTGCTTGTCTAGGAGTACATTGAAGTCATTGTATGCACCATTAAAAAACAGTTAGAAAATTGACAGTTTTGCAATTTTTCATATGGCCCAAACGGAAAATACACGTCCATCTATAAACGGTAGTAGTGTCCATCGCGACGCTCGACGTGTTTATGCTCTTAATTTAAAAAGTATCAAATAGGTACCTAATTATAACAATATTACATATAACAGTCTATTTACTTACAACAACTCCATATTGCTTCAATTGTAAAGTGTTATGCAACAGTTCAGGTCCTCGCATGTATCTAAGACGCTTCTGCATCTTTGGTGGTTTTAAGTTTGATGGGTACTGTGGCACTTTTTCATACATTCTCAATCTTTGTCTTTCGGGTATTTCAATGTCTATAAAAGAAAAATAACATGTATGAATTGAAAAGTGTGGAGATTTATAGCTGTTTTTATTAGAACTCTGCTCACTTCATCGATTTGAGAGCCCCCAAGACAAGTACGATCAATAAGTATGCCTAGATATTTTACTTTTTCGCTATAAGGAAAACATACATAGTGGACCAGGAAGAGAAGGTATCTTCTATTATAGAGTATATATATTATACGTATTCTAGTAGATGACATGTTGCCGTCGGCCATACAAGTAACTACGAAACCAATCAAAATCAATCGTCGATGGAGATATTTTAAGGGAGCATAATATACGCAGCGTGATATCAAAATCAACAGTATGAAATGCATTACTGACGTCAAGTAGGACGTCATGTAACGTAATGTTAACTTAGGACGTAATGTTAACATTTTGCTTTGAATAAGTTTGAAATCTAGAGGGGTTTGAAATCTTTCTAATCTAGAGGGGGATTGTAGATGGAATTTTTAGAGAGGAAGCAACTTATCTGTTGATGTATAAGACGCTATATGACTTTGGATGGGAAGGGATGTAGGACAATAAACAGAGAAAGAGGATAGATTCCCTTTTTTTAGAATAGTGATTATCTGGACGTCTTTCCAAATTGTAGGTAATGTATTCTGATTCATGTACTGCACAGAACTGAAACATCAAAACAAGCTTTTCTCTTCTGACAATGCCATTGCAATTAAGTGGAGATAATTCACTTTTACAATGAAGGACAAAGAATATAGTCCATTTGTGTGATGTAAATTTAAAAAAAATCAAAATGGAGGTTCGGCATAGATGGAACAATGCCAACCTCCCAGTAAAATGTTAGAATTAATTTCTTTCGTAATTAAGTATTATTTTTTAATATAGTTTTTTGGGGGTAGGTTTAAGGTTTTGTATTCTAAAACTTTAGCATCTTTTAATTGTTGCTTTATAAATTTGTCTAGTGTATTGTAATTATTTTCCTCATTAGTGGAAATTTCTTATACTTGAGTACAGATTTTAAAAAAAAATCGTGACGAAATTGGCATGCTCAAGAAATAAAGAAAAAATCTGAAGTATGTGATCCACCAATCTACACTGGGCCCGCGTGGTAGATTATGGGCCGGAACCCCCGAGTGATTTACTAGGGGAGGCCTATGGCCTGCAGTGGGCTGATACATACATAAATAAAGTACACATACTTATCAAGACTTCCAAGCATCTGAGACCATTTGACAATTGCTTCAAACTCCTTTGCAATTGAAGAACGTGTTCAACTGTTATATTTTGAATCCCCGCTCACAACATGTTGACGTTTGGATTTTTTTTATCTATAGCAAATTACATCTACAAGAAGCGTCGAGGAACTTACGGTCGTAACTTTTTGGTGGAGGGAAGTATTTTATGCCAGCCGAACATGTCACTTGGATACAATCGGCTTTTAGGAGACCTAAGGAAGTGAAATAGTTTATAAGTAACTAATGCATGAAAGAAAAAATAGGTAACATAAGTAAAATAGAATTGCAAAATTACCAATTGACGAACGAAGACTTTGACGTAAAAGCATTATTTTGTTACCTGGTTTCGTTGTTCTTACGAAATAAAATATGTTAATAGATTCGTAAACTTAATATTTTTTTAATTTCGAAATATTCTATATTAAAATTGATTAAATGTAGAAATTTGTAGGTTATTTGACTAGGAAGGTCCAACAACTGTCAAAATTGTAGCTGTCAAACAAGTCTGAGTTCCACAACGTGCGAAAGTTGCCAAAGAATTCCTTGTAATTTGTAATTTGTTCTAAAAAGTCGACACCTGTAACATCGGTAATATAATAACTAACTTTTAGGAATAAATCAATACAAACAAAAATTAAAATCCACTGTTTGCGCCATAAGACCGCTTAGAATAATAAACATGTGGCGTGCCAAGCTAGCTCAGATGAAATTTTAGCAGAAATCATTAAATTAGACAATATTATAATGAGTCGGATGTTCTCTATTGAAAATAATTACACGTATCTAAAGCAAGATTAGAAAATTACATGTTGCTACATGTTAGGCCTAGTGCATACATACAATATTTAATCTAACAACTATTTAGTTGTACGTCTGGTCTGATCTATGACAATCTAGGGAGATAGAATCAGCTCAATAGTTGTTTGACAAAAAAATTAAAAAAACCGCATCGATTGGTTTTTGACAAATCAATCAAATAACTAGCGATCGACAGCTGTATGTGTCAACTTTACGAAAACGAGCTGACAGACGTATCGCCCGCTTATCGCGATGTTGGCATTCGTATCGCTGTCGTATGAGTGTCGTAGGTGCGCGCCGTTAGAAGGAGCTACAGTATTTAGTTCATATTGCCGCGTTATAAACATTCTTTCTGAATTTTAGTATCTACATTAGGAGTTCTACGTACTCGCATGGGCTGCGGTAGTGGGTGTTTTAGAAGGCCGTTAACATTTTACTTTAAAGTTTGCTATGAGTAGTCAACTACTAACTAACGAATAGGTGCTACCATGCTTGTGTCTAAAATGAATTCAAGATTTTTTCGAGGGTACATGTCGCACTGCAGTGCGTACAAGTGCTTTATTGAGTGCATTTGGCACTCTACTAGGCAGCGAAAGATATTACTATAGTATTTCCATTTCTTTATTTTCTCGATGACAGTTCTAATTTGATAGTTGTAGTGTTGTGTGACCAAATAAGTAATGATATCGATCGCATATATTTATTATATTTTGAACAAAGACAAATACAACAAAAACATTCAAATATATTTTTTCAAGGTGGGAACACTCAATGGCCCACCGCCATTTTGTGTTTGTTTTAATCTGTCACTCGCAACAAGACGGTCGTGCTAGTCACTACATTTCTGTTCGCTGAGTTTTTTCACATTATCCATACGTTACTTGTGTATTTTGTGTTCCTCCGTGTTGATTGCTGCCCAGCTGTCAAATATCAAAATGCCGAAAGGATCTGTTCTGAAAAGGCAGGCGAGAGAACTGGTGATCAAGGTTCGTAATTACTGTGAAGCAGAGTATCAAAATGGTGGCCCGCTATTACCACTGTCGCAAGTGCGAGAGCGTGTAGCGGCCGCATTAGGAATTAGTGGACCTACTGTTTCAAAAATTACTACCGAAGCTTACGGTACAAGCGGCATGCAGGAAAATAAGCTTCGTACGCCGAAGAAAAAACGCCAACCACGTCGTGTGACATCGGTTGACAACTTCGACGCTGACGCTATTCGCCGTCATATATATATGACTATTACTTGCGCAAAAAAATTCCAACACTTAAAAAACTTGTTGTTTCTTTACGTGAATGTGGTTTGTTCCATGGCCAAAAATCGTCATTAAGCTTGGTTTTGAAAGAAATTGGATTTTGTTATAAAAAATCGGACAAACGTAAAATATTGATGAAGCGTCACGACGTTGCTATGGCTCGCTGCGAATTTTTGAGCGAAGCCAAAAAGATATCAGATTGGTCAAATGTTATTTTCACTGACGAGACTTGGTTAAATGCAAACCACACAGTATCTAAGAACTGGACTGACGACACCGTCGCTTCCACTAGTTCAGTGCCAATGGGAAAAGGTGAACGCCTCATCATATGCCATGCAGGGTCATGTCACGAAAGGATTCATGTCAGATGCTTTACTGGCCTTTAAATCCAAGAAAACAGTGGACTACCACGAAGAAATGAACGCGGAGATTTACGAAGGATGGTTTAAAGAAATGATGCAATATCTGGAAGAACCGTCGATAATTATTATGGACAACGCTACATATCACTCCAGACAAATTGATAAAATGCCGACGCAGGCCAATAAAAAACAAGAGATAATTGACTGGCTCCAACGTCATGGCGAAAATGTGGATAATACTTTATTAAAAGTACAATTAGTGAATATTTTAAAATCGAATAAAAGCCACCCTAAAAGATATGTTATCGACGAAATAGCTGCCGAATGTGGTCATTGGGTTCTTCGACTTCCGCCGTATCATTGCCAGTACAATACTATAGAACTAATATGGGCACAAATCAAAGGACACGCCGCTCGAAACAATACCCATCCCCCTTTTACGGCAAACAAGATGTTAGATTTATTAAAAAATGCACGTGCGGAAGTAACTGCCGAAAACTGGGAAAAAATTGTGAGAAGAACCCAAAACATTATAGCGTCGGATTGGGAAATTCATGTGGCATTCGATAATATAGAAGTACAGGAACTTATAATAAATGTTGGGGAGAGCTTTGTGACGTGACGTGACAGTGACGATTCATCAGATTTTGATTAAAATAAATAAATAAAGATTACCTGTCATTATAATTATTTCGTTTCATTGTCGAGTACCTACCTATACCTACTTATTTTACAACAGCTTCGAAAATTTTAAAGAAGTTGGCATTATCAATCAAGAATTAACACGTGTAACATCTTGTAATGAAATATAATATTAGTTAATAAATTTGTACAAAAGTATCCGGCAGTAGTTTAGTTTCTTACATTTTGTAAAAAAATATCGGATCTGTTATCGTGTTACGTTTATCGATAACGACATCCCTAAAATTGCTTTCTGACTGACGTGACCTTGTTAATGAAATATGACGTCTTGGTGCCTAATTTTTGTTCGGAGTTTTAGGCGTTGACGCTAGAACAAAGTTATATCGACCACTGTGTGTCAGCTGTCATCGAGAAAATAAAGCAATGGAACTTGTATAGTCGTCAGTCGAGCAAGAATTCATTTGCTTTTGTTCTGCGCGCGCCTCCGTTTCGTGCCGCCTAGTAAAAAGTAGTGGCTTTTCTCGTCAGAATTCTTTTTTTAAACACAGGATGTGGTTAACTAAAGATGCGTTTAAAAACGTGTAAAGTTCACTTTTTTGACGGACTCAATTTCTTTCAGGTGACATAAAAATATGTCAAGCAGCGATTTTTGCCTGTTTTAGAAAACAACCGAGGTTGACAACGGAACTGATTTGTTTTGGATTTTTGATTTGCTTACCGCCAGTCCATATTGTTAAAATTATTTTGATTTTATTTAAAAAATGGAGTATCGAACTATGTTACGTTTGCAGAAGTGTTTATTTATTAATGTATATATTTATGCACTTTGGATACCTGTTAATTCATTTTTCCTTTTTGTGAAGGTAGGTGACAAATGTGACAATGCATAAGTACATTCCTGAATGTCATATTTAATAAACCTTTGAAACATTATATACATAAACGGGTTACTCACGATTTATTATAGCCGATATTTCTGTCCAGTTACATAATATGTCGTAGGTAACCCTTCTACATAACAATTACCTACTATGTTCAACCACAATAACAAAAGTTTAATATTTTACTTATCCCTGTTATAGATAAATCATCTCAGCCATCTCACAAAATATTTATCAGGAACAGTGTTCACACTACTAATTTTGATAGAATCTGCGCGGCTTTACCTTGGACATGTTGGCAATTTATTGCGAGGAGTTAGTACATTTTTGCTTCGTTTATAGATTAATGGATCTACTAGTGCCACTTGTTCTATAAATGTAAGGACTCTTTGAATAAACTTGCATAAATGTTTTAAAGAGATGTGGTCTGCCCGTTCATCTGCCATCTCTTCTGTAAAAAATCTGTTTCTACAAATTTATGATCATGTTTTCCAGTAGTGTGTAGATGAGAAGTGCCAAATATTGTGTAAGATGGTGAGCCTTGAGAGAGGCCTATATCTGGCACTGATGAGACAAGTTGATGGAATGTTATGGTAATATGTTTCTATTTTTTTATAATTTTATGATAAAAATATATTATTGCTTACTTCCAAAAAGGCTTTTTCATTTGAATTAATTCATTACTCTTGAAAATTATATAGGTACTAATTTCTTTTCAGGTGCCTGAATTAGCAGGATTTCTAATGTTGACTGTGCTCATGCAAATGCCACTTGTCAGTTTCTTCCTGTTCAACCCATACCTGATGAGCACACCTTTAGAAATAACCCTACATTCTATGTTGTGGCTGATAACAGTTGCTGAAGTAGGATTTAGCTTCCTGGCTTTAAAGCAAGCAACTAACCTTGCTAAGAATATCTACTTATCACATGAAAATGTTGGTTCAAGATGGTTATCGCAAGAAAATAAATGAACTGTAAGTGTAACTCTATTTGGAATTTCTTTAAATAAAATACTTCTCCATTACTTTTGACCAGTCAAGTATGACTTGGCTCAACTGAGAGCTACTAATTAAAATGTACCGACATAAAGAAACTATTCTTTATTGCAAATTAGGAAAAAAATCTATTCATTTTTGGAGGAGGAAACAAGGGAATACGAATCCTCGATTTTTTTCAGGTATTATCAGCAAGTGCAATTTCCCTTTCTCTCAAATGACTGCGAGGGGGGAGGATCTCATTACAATGGTGAAGTAGTGAGCCATAGTCGATGAGTGATGACTATATTGATATGCAGCAGAATTAGTAATGTTCTGGGATATCAATATTAGAGAAATTTCGAAGAAATTGCAGGGTGCATTTCGTAATGGATTGAAGTTAAATTTGTCAGAAAAATAGTTGAATATGATAATGATAATATGAATAAGTGAATATCATACAACTTGATAACACAAGACTACTATTTTCAGGAGTAAATGAAACATCAAGTTTTTGCCATTAATTTTATTGTTGTTATACAACTCCATAAAGCTCACTCCCTTTGGTTTTGAATTTGTGTTAAGGCAAAATGTATATTTGAAAAGCATTGCACTTTTTACACTTTCTTGTGACATAGTTATAACTAAAAAAAGAGCACACTGTTACCTACGTTAAATTTCAACTTATAGGATAAGTAAAAAACCAGTGAAATACCAATGATAGGTATCATTAAAAAATATTGTTACAGGTGATACCATTCACATTACGTTATAAATAACGTAAAACATAAACAGCTGGTGTAAATAACTTTGTATATTGATGTAAATGAAAACAATATAATTCTCATACTTGATTGTCATACATTGTTTATAATGTTAATACAATACGAATTATATTCCACATACAACAGCACCACTATAATTACACAATCTAATACTTGTCTTTTAATATACTGAGCTATTTTTTGTCATGTATCAAATATAATTTCTCGATAAAATTGTATCCACATTTAAATAAATGCAATGTGCTTAAACTGATTGTTAGTTTGCCCTACACACTTTATAAAGGCACTGAACAAATAAGGCCTGCCACAAAGAGAGTTACGAATTGTTAAGCTATCATCACTAGATGTAAAATCTAAAGAATTTTATTTATCTATGAAGAGAAGCTTAAAAAAGCAGCAACATTAAAAATATCTTAATACTGATTGTTACGAGTATGTATTACAAAACTATCTGTGGAAGGCCTTAAAATGTTGACGATTCTGGTACTATCACAAAAAAAACGAAAGCTATAACAAATGCAACAATGCAACAAATAATTAATATAACATTTAGGTACAAAACTAGACATTTAAAATTTTGTAATATATTAAATAATAAAACATGATCATAGCCTCTTGCACTTAAAACATTAAATTCCACTAATACAGCATATAGTGAAGTCTTAAGTAGGTACTTACTAATTATTAGGTATATACAAACATTTGTCTGTATACTTTTAAAATGATCAATACAAAACGTGTTTATTATGGTTTTAATTGTTATTGGGGGTCTTTAAACATATTGTAATCTTTGAAGAAATCATCAATTTTACATCTAACTATATGCAATGTTATGTTAAAACTTGTTAATCTCCTTTCAAATAACTTGATGTCATTGTCGACTTGAAACGACTTGATGATGTGTGGAAGAGACGGTGACATTCTGCAGATGAGCTGAAGAAATATAAAAAAAATATTTTAAGCTTTGAACAATACTTACAGAAATGTGGCAGGTAATTAAATGTCATTACCGGTCATTTGAACTTAGATATATCTCACAATTTTTACTATTCATTATTGGTATTAACAAACAAAATAGAAAATAAATTGTGTATAAGAAGTTCTGGTAGAAGAAAAGTATGGTAAAATAATAGGCATTGTTCTACACATGTAATGTTATTTAATGTAATTCCACAAAGGAACAATGAGTTTCTATGTAAGTAAAAAGATCACACTTTACACTCTAATTAATATATAGTTAATTTCGAACACATTGTCTTGTAAAATTTGCTGTTTCTATTCAATCAACTTACTAAAACATTGTTCCAGAACCCTAAACAATGGTGAAACCCTCGACAAAGACACTCTTGTAGCTTTCTATATTTAACTTTACTCTATGCAGACTACACAAGATGCCCATAAACACGATCCAGAGTAATTGTAACATTGATAGTAGTCTATTTATCTGGGCCATATAGTTGTTTTGGCAGATTAGTATTTCTAAGGCTGCGTTACAAAACATGACGTGCGAAAATAGCTCTTTGACAATCAATACCTTTTTTATCTTCTAGGGTGAATCAAAAAGTTAATGAAACCTTTTTGAGGGTAGTTTATTTTTTATTCTAAGGACTCGCTGTCACACAATATTTATGTCATGTGTCACTTGATTCGATCATACTACTCTTTAGCAATTAATTATTTTGTGTAAAGAGTTAATCGAATTAATAATAATTGCAAATTTTGGAATGCAGCTTTAAATATATATAGGTATTTCTAAATAATAATAATTAGGGTACTCACAACAAATACCTGTTGCGTGATCCAGTTGTGATATTTTTTAACTGATCCTTCATATGCCACTGTGAATATTTTCTTCATGCTTACTTCACTACTCTCTGTTTGTAAGCATTGTAATATCTCTTTAAATATTAGCTCAAAGAATAATAATGCTCTGTAAAATTAAACCTGTATAATATAGTTATAATATCACTGTACTATAAATCTTATATATGTGAGAATGGAATAAAAACTTGAACAGAAAATAAAAGATCCTAAACAGTTCCTAATAAGTATAAAAAAATGTATAACATACATTCTGTACCTGAGGAGCACAAGACTTTATCTGACAAATTGTGTTTTTGAGTTATGAATGCCATTTACAGTTATAAGTTTACAACGGGTCAGAAGTTACAATATTCCACATTCGACCAAAACTCAGGATAGAGAGAAGATGTATTTGGAACTTCAACTTAATGAATAACAATGATCCACACTGTACGGAGGCTGTATCGCACTGCGCTTCCCGGAGGTATGTAGCCTCCATTCGAGGACTCCTCTACCCCAACGGCTATCGGTCCTACGGCAAATATTACCTGCCCATTGCCACATCAAACCTGATTCTATGAGTTATGCCAGTGATTTTTGTTCTTTGTCAATCACTTCGTTTGGGATTATATCCTGCAAAGAAATTCCGAATAGCTCCCTTCATAGTTTGTTGACTTGAAGATGCATGAACTTATAGATTAGATGCACTGTCAGAGCCTACATTTGGGCACCGTTCGTCATAACTGGTAGAACGCATTGATTGACGACTCTTCTTCAAGCATTGTGATATAAACAACGAGAGGTTGTCCTGCACGCTGCCTGTGCTCCACCTCACGGTTGTTTAGCATCTAAAATTCGCGCCACGAGCATGTCAATGACCGAAATTCTTCCTGTTCATGGCGCGCGCTTTAGTCCTCATTAAAGGACATATTACAGTTTGGCGGAAGAATATATGTCATATTATGTAGATGCACATGTGTAAATAAATTAATAAGATAAGATCCGACGCACTTTCACAAATGCTACCGAGCTGAGCTGAATGCATTTGTCGGTTTCCTTGCTGAATTTGGACTTGCCTAGTTGGATGATCTGTCCTAGATATACATAATGGTCATCGACTTATAGTGCCACATGCTCGTTGAACATGATTTTTGTCTTGTCTAAATTCAGACCGATACGTTGTGATGTTGGGTTGAGGTCATTCAGCATCCAGTTTAAATCTTCCACAGATTTTGACATGATGACTGTCATCAGCGAAGATGCGAAATGTACTCACCATTTACATTGATTCCACATTCTTTCCAATCTAGCATCCTAAATGCATGTTCCAGTGCGTTTGTGAATAATTTCAGAGGTATTTCATCTCTTAACTCTGTCTTACCCCTATACGAGTGTTGCTTACTCTATACGAGTGTCTTACTCTGCTGTGTTGGATTGGTCTGTTGATCTTTTTATTTTATTTTTATTTAGTGAATTTATTTCAACAATTATATTTTTGGAGTTTGATGTATGCTCTTAGTGCTATACAAACATCTCAGGATCTTCGACCTTGGCGACTTAGCACCACTGCATGCTATAAAGATTACAGAACAGCCCTAAACTCGCTAGGCTCAAAGGCTTTCTTGTAGAACACAGATGCTAGACAAAAGGGCTGATTATACTCTCCGGTCTTCTGTATAATCTGGCGCTGTGTATGAATGTGGTCCACGGAGCTGTAGCCTATTCGAAATACAGTTTGCTCTAAGAGCTGGAATCTCCGGGCGAGACAATGATTGAGTGATTACCCTCGAGAACAGCTTCCAAATGTGACTCAGGAGAAAAATGGGTCTATAGTTTTTCAATAAGGCCTTCTCTCTCTTCTTGAAGAACAGGACTGCCGCGCTTCTACTCTACGCCTCCGGTGTTATGCCACCGTGTAAGCCGGCATTGTAAAGGTGTTTCAGCTCTTGTAAAACAGGAGCTGCAACACATTTACAATGGCTCTGATGTTACACCGTCTTAACCGGCAGCTTTACCTTGTTAAAATATCTGAGGGCAACACTAATCTCACCCAGATTGAAGCCCGGAATATTGTTGGTGTTGTGGCAGGTCAACTTCGCATGGCGATCATTCTCTATATGGGCTGTTTATATCTAGTTACTTTGCTGAATCTTACCAGACATTATTGAAGATGAAGATTGATTTTCCTGCTATTTTTGTCATCTAATTGACTATTTATGTGTTTACCTACCAAATTAGTTTCAAATTAATTAATAATGTTAATTTTTGTGAGAAATGTTAATGTTTTATTAAGCATTATATTTTTTTGTAAATTTTTTTAGCAAAAAATGGTATAATAATGTTAAAGTAACCGCCATAAAATACTGTGCATGCAGTAACCACTTAGTGACAGTAGGGTACCTTTTTTCATTTGCTTACAATCTAATAAACTAACCCATAATGATCATAACTAATAGAATAACCTAAGATGTGATAATAATGTTTTTTTTTTGCACAAATACCACAATCGTATATGTAGAGGTAAAGTTTGAACCTTTGTAAAATAAAAAACCACAAGGTTTTTATTTCACTTCAACTCTTCCTATTTTTGACCCTAAAACATTTTGGTGGTTACAGTCTTCTTCTTCTCAGGTACAGAATTAAACTTAACATTAACACCACAACAATAAGATTCAATCCTTAAGTGTCAATACTGAGCGATAAGTTCATATCAAACAACTGTATTGGCTTACTTTTTATGTCAAAAATTTGAAAATACACATACATATGTTCTTTTATCACTGGGCTTCCTAATCAATTAGAAACTTGAAATTCGTAAGAGAGTGTAAAGACTGCAGTGGGTTATATATTTATAACCCACTGCAGTCTTTACACTATTAGGCTATTGCCTAATATTATATTCTACGCTGAAAGTTGTTTGCATCCTTAAGAGCCATTTCACAAAAATGACTAAAACAAGTTTAGGTAATTACAACGCAACGCGACTGGCGATAGTTCATGCTCCCGTCTTTATAGCGTAACTATGGAAAAAAAAATTTCATACTATGAATAAGCCGAACTTTTCTCCGTGTGCTTCTATAGACAATACTAATGGCCGACGCGAAAATCCCCGAATATAATAGAGCAATTAGAACAGTTTTGTGATATTAAAAAATATATATATTAAATCATAATTTATAAAAATACTTGTTTTCGTTTTAATTGGGTACAAAATTGATATTATTCTAAGTAATAATTGAAAAAATTCTTTAATAAATGATAAAAAATTGCAGTTAAATGCCAGGTATTTTACGTCGAAATTGACGCACATTATTTTATTTTTTCTCGTGATTTGTGTTAATTTACGGAAATGTTAGTGTACTATGTGTCAATAGAATTATATACTATGTATAATTGTACCTTATCTTGTTGAATTAATGAATTTTATTGGAAGAAAACATATATATTACTAAAACATGGTTGAGTACTACAGGATAAATAAAGAAATATTTTAAAATGTATCTTATTAAATGTCAATACAAAGAAATGAGCTATTTAAAATATTTACTCAGAAATGTAGAGCAACTTTCATTTCACCTATAGGAGAGCTCAAAAACATGTATTTTTCGCTTAAAACTTGAAATGGCTCTTAACACAAAAATGAATGGGAAATAATGAAATGAGCAACAGAGAATACTGAAAGAGCAGCAAATTGATGGTATCAAATTTAAAGGAGTTAGGTTTAGGTTCTCTGGTGACAATAAAGGAGAAGGAGGTGGACTCCATCAACTTGGTGATTTTAAATTAGGTATGTCAGTTATGAAATGATTGGTTATTTTGTTGATCATGATTTGCTACTCATTTAGAATTTTTTTTTACTACTCTATTAAATACAAGCCAAAACGAATACTACTCCTAAACAGTCAACTTTCCAGTCTCTAGAAAATCATTTTAGGTCAAACTGTTTCATATAGCTCTTGGGCTCACACAAAACTAGACAGTTGCTGAATTTTCAGGGGAGAAGGGATGAACTAAAAAAGTACAAATTTAGTTTGAAAATTGATTACCTGTTAAGCCATAACACACCTTCAGCTCCCACTAGTTTACCTTTACTACTTTCTGTAAGTATTAGTTCAAGCAAACAGGAATTCTCATCATATTCATAAACCTTTTTTATCTTCTGAAACAAAACATATAGATATGAATGACTCATTCCATTATATAATAATAATGAATTATAGTCCATTATAGTAAATTAATTATATTTATGACTTAAAAAGATTACATAAGTTTATCATTGAGGAAATAGGACCATGGACAAAATTGTTTACACATTTAGTGGGTATGAAAATATGTGACATTAAAGCATTGGCCAACCTATTGTTTATACAATTACAAACTTTTGTTTCATTTGTAAACAAGTTATTATGACAATTTTAAAGTTCACTTTTCTTGTGCCTTATGTGAATGAATAGGTTTGCCCTATAACATTGTGTTTGTAGTTGGTGGCCACCTATTTGCTTATTGAATAAATTGATAATAAGCTGCAAAGGAGTTTGTATTTGTGCAAACATTCAATATTGTATGTAAGAAAAGACATGTTATTGTTGGTATTATTTTCGCAGATAAAATGTTTATAAAATATCATTTTTTTATTGCTTTATCTTAAGAATCAGATGTTAGAGCATGTTTCTCTTTAAACAAAAGTTTTTAACAATGGATTTTATCAGAAAATCTTAACAAAAGTTAATAAGTCTATACCAACCATAACATCCCTTTGCTCAGATAACATCGCTTATAAGATTTTGGCTTCTTAGAATGTCCAATCTTTAATAATGATGAATGAAAGTGTCATCAAAGATAAGGTGTCATTGCATAAATTCATTACTTACATCGATATTTCCTTGCATATCATACTTAACTGGTGTAAATACCTTGCCAAGGCTTTCTGTAAACATGACTTTTATTAGAGTCTGATAACAGATTGATACCTAACTACGATAATATTTGGTTATGTAAATATCAAAACGTACCTACTAGAACTACTAAATCTGTAGTGGCTTCGAGGAAATTTACTATGTTAATTCTTCCATTGATTACAGATGGAAAATGTCTTATGTTTTCAAAAGAATACGTCTGTTCCATCTCAATAGACGCGGTTGCCATTATAGTCCTTCCGATGTGCTTAGGTAAAGTAGGTTAATGCCTTAACTGGTTTGTTACAGAGTTACACGTAAAAAATTTATTTAAGTTTTTATTACATCATTTTGGTATATTTAATAGAGGTTATGTTTCTTTCGAATACAAATGTCAACTGTCAAATTAATTTCCGGGTTATTTTTCACATATGGCAATGGTGCAATGAGAACATTCTAAAACAATTCCGGCTGACAGTACAGATATTTTTTAATTAAAATTAGAGTCAAGCTTTAATCCTATATTCAATATTATTTTTTTCATTTATAAAAATATTTATGTCTCACATAAAAATGCTATTGGAGTTTCTGGAGACAGTGTGGAATATCCATTCTAGCTATTACAATTTACATTACAAACAAAAGCTAAGTTATCGCCCCGTGTTTGGGAAATATTTGCAATTTTCTTGCTCTAGCTTGCTCTAAAGACTCACTCACTTGAGTTTAATAAGCCTATATTTGTTAAATAAAAAGTAGTCACTTTTTAGGTACTTACTACAGTAAAGTTGCAAACAAATCGAGAAGGTTTACTCCATTTTCCAATCCTCACCAGAAACTCGTTCATTTGTCACTAATCGAAATTATACCAATTTAGCCCTACACCTAAAGTAAGTGATATCATTTAACAAAACATTAAATTTAATGTATTTACATCATATAATACTTTTTGTTATACATAAGATATCTCTTCACATTATTGTCACCTGATAACACTTAGTATTATATGTTATTACTTAATAGGAAAATGTCTGTTTTAAAACATTTCCTAAATCATCCTCTACCACAATTGTCAAAATATTACTTTTAGGTGAAAATGTGAATGGTACCAAAAATCTTTTTTCTGGCAATAGGTCAGTAAACTCATATGAATCCAATACCATTCCATTCGATTCATCTCGCACTTCAACTATTCTTATTCCAGCAGTGGAAATAATCATCATTTTGTTTTTATCAAATTTCAAATATCTTGTTATGGCTTGTCTTTCTCTGCCATATTCATTGTTGAACCATCTGTGATAAGATAGTAATACTGCACAGTTTCTCGTCCAATAAATTGAATCACATCCATTGCTTCGGTTAACATTCTTTTTAGAGTCTGATAGTTTATTCGTAATATTGGAATAAACACTAGATGGTCTTGTTATTGGAGTAACATTTGGACTTCGTCTTACAATGTCAGATTTAGACATTGAAGCAAAGTTTCCTAGCGTCGTTTTACTTCTTGGTCCTAAAACGCGTAATGGCTCTGCCACATTCATGGTTACACTTATGTTGCGTTGTAAGGAGACTGTGGAATGTTGCACTGGTTTTCCGCTATAGTTGTTCATGTTGTCTTTCATTATAGTTGATCGTTTTTCGCCGACAAGAAAGACACGATCAATGTTATCAAAGCCTCGTCCCATTATACCATCTTTGGTGTGCCCAAGGTCAAATGTATGACCGAGTTCATGGAAAACGGATCCCAATGTTGTTGCAAAACACCCCCCTAAAGTACCCCGATATCCACTGTCATCCATAAATCGACGTGTGTTGACAAGTGTGGTGTCTAAAAATTTTGACACAATATCGTCCACAGATGTTGGCCAAGTATACAAACAGGCAGTACCAAATAATGCCAATCCACCACCCCCTAAAGCAGCATGAGCTTCAGTGAATGAAACAATTTCGTCATGCGTCATGGATTTATCTATATCGGTGCCTTTAAATCTTGTGCAAGAAATAAAAGCTAAAAATTTCCTTTCGTTACTTCCCAAATCAGAAAGCATAAGTTCTCTCCCAAATTGTGCCCATAACTCTGCTTGTTTCATTTTTCTTGCTTTATTCACATTAAGGCTGCTTCTGAATATAATGCATTCTGGCTTTTTGGGGTTAACTTCGTGTTCAAGTTGAAATGTTTTTCGACCGAACCCACTCTCAAAAAGCTTCTCAGCTGTTATGCTTTGAATCAATTTAGCGCTGATTGCTATTCGTGAACAAGCACTCTCTATAGTATTGTCAATCTCAGGAGGACTTTGAAAACACCCGTCATGACCTTGACATATGATGTATACTGGAGTGACCCTGAAATTTGTCTTTCGAGGTGTGTAGTCTAACAGCAGTGTTTTGCGATGCTGGTTAGTGTATTCTAAACTGATGATATTTTCACCCCTACTCAGCTCAGCTATGACCTTAAATTCTCCGTTATATACACTCCATTGTGATTTCTTTTGAATTCCATCACTCGTCACGAAGCATAGTAATTTGTCTTGATTGTTGGAGGTACCCCTAGTTATAATACCTTTAATCAACACAAGCGAATAGTTCACGACGTCTCCATATTGAAAATTTGTTATGAATATTGATGAATTATTTTCATTTTTATTCTCTTCATTCGTTCGGTTGTCCATTACCTGAAATTGATACAGTTTACACGCTGGATTATAAAGGTTCCTAATACATACTTGGAGGCTTGACCTTCGTTGTTTGTATGCAGCCAAGATTTCTTTTGTTATGGTCAGTCGACACAGTAATTGGGTTAGAGCACGAATGAAACGATAGATACAGAGCTACACAGCCTTGTTATATGATACAATGTTTTGATAGATACACAGGTGAACAAGCAAGTGGGGCGGTTTATTTTGGTTTTATCTTTGTAACATAAAGGTCGCAAGTAAATGAATAGTTTCACACGTAATGAGAATGACTCACCATGATGCGGTTAGCGTGCAGAGCCGGCGCGCGGCGGGAGGACTGTGGGTGCGGGCGGCGCGGCAACAGCACGACGAACGCTTGCCGACGTGCGGCGCCGTTCTTCCTCACTTCCCTCTAGAGCCGAATGTTTGCACGGTCGATGTGCGCATGTCCGCCGGTGCAGACCGACGCGCCGGTAACGATTGCCGCTCACCAGCCAGACAGGTACGCCGACTGGCTGTCTCCACAGGCAAGAGGGAAATTTGAACGATGCAGGAAAACAAGCGTGAATGCGACACTGTCATCTATTAAGCCTATGTTTTTATTTGTTTATTTTGTAATTGTCTATTTGCGAGCAAGTCTCAAGTAGAGCTATTTTAACTACCATGTAGAAATAGAAGTGCATAACTCAGACGTCTTTATGCGGAACTAGTTGTTGAATGTTAATTGAATACTTGCCACTTTTTATTATTTTTATTTCAAATTTCAATTTGGTAACTGCACGGGCGTAGCCAGGTTTTAGTATCGGGTGGGGTTCAAGAAAATAAAACAACAAAAAAGTGCATGAAATGACATTAATATTCCGGTGTCAGTGTCATCGGATAATCGGCGGCAGGTCGCAGCGCGGCGAATTCAAAATATTAATGTAATAATTTATACTACTCGCTTCTCCTTATTTCAATATCATATTAATGTAATATTTTGAACATTTCGGGGGGGGGGGGGGTTGAACCGCCGACCCCCCCCCCCCCCCGGCTACGGCCGTGGGTTACTGCATAGTGCATTCACAAAAGTGATGTAATTTAATTTGACAAATGTCAAGTTACATTAAGTAAAGTCCTTGAACATTCGAAGTAATCTAAGTTAAGCACTTACGTAGGTATAATGACGAAAGTATATGTCCGGATCGTGTACAATAGAAAGACTTTGTCGCATTACTGACGGAATTTTTGTTTGAATGTAGGTTTGTGCATGTTATTTGAAAGATTAAATAGGTATTTAAAGAATTTCAAGGCCGTGTATCCGTGCATGGTAGAAATTAGTTGACAAGTCGAAAATAATAGTTAAATAATTTTCTTAATGATTAAATTCTTAATTAAGTTAATGATAGTTAAATTATCATAGGCACAGTTTAAAAGTTTAATATTTATGTTTTCACTTTGAATATCGTTCAGATCGCCTGATAGTTTGGATCATAAAGGTTTTCAGAGATTTCTCTATTAAAATATTTAATAAGGCGCTTATCTTTTATCTTTTATATTTCGAGCAATATAAATCCAAACGATACTTATACCTATTTTGCACACATTATTATACTAAAAACATGTAGGCGAGATCTTTCATTGGTTGTTTAGAAATATTTTTATTATGTTCAGAATGTTATTATTAAAAAAATCAAAGGTACTCGTAATTAACAATTGCGGGCTTTGTTAATTACAATGTATATGATTAAGTGCATAACGACAAACTGTTTTTATGGACGGTTTCTATGAGAATATTTATTTAGGCGCATCATCGCCTGATAATATAAGACTATTTAACATGACGTCCTTGTTTCACGTTAGAATATTCGTGTATTAGGAAAGCACAAGGCGCTTGCGTACAATGCTTATCCCGACTGTCTGCATTATAAATACTGTTTGTTGTCTACTTTATTTAGCTTGGCTTTTAGGTTAAAGAACGTGTTTTCAGAGAAACATTAATATTAATTCTAGCTCTCCTGTAATTACAATTATTACATGCCAACATCAGTCCAGAATGACAAACTTTGGCACGTCCCCAGATGCGCTGCCTACCTTTACAGAGTAATGAATGGATTGGGAAAATGGGAAGGGATAGGATGGGATGGGAATGGGCTCTGTCTGGCATATCTCACTCACTACCGAAACACGTACGTACATAGGGGAAATACGATAAAGTAGGAAATCTAGTACATTTCAAGGTAGTCTTCTGTGAGAGAAGGTAACGTGGCCAGTCGAGTGCGCCCAGCGGCTTGTGGGAATGCAGCATGCCTACATATCTAAATTTTGGAAAAGTATGAGTAGGTAGGTACTTAAATAATAACATTTTCATTTTATTTTTACTTCATTTATTTTTATACATATTATCACCTGGTGTTTGCTTGGTTGCAGCAAGTAGACCTGCCACTGCTTTGCGGCATTGCCAAAAGAAAATAAAGTTCTGCTTCATCGCGCTGTTTTACATGCAAGCGGCACAGCGTGTGATTCTCTCAGTTTAGTGGCACAATAAAATGGCTAAATTCTTGCACAAAGTACTCGTAATATACCATAGTATCTTCTTTTTTGTCGTCAGATAAGTTAATGGAATTCGCAAAACTTGTATCACGTACTCACTAGACATTTTTTGTAATTTTTTTTGAATAACAAAAAAATCTTGTGGCTCTAGTGGCCTTTTAAGAATGGCCCCAGATCGGACAGGAAACATCGATTTGCTTAAAAAGAGCGCGCCGCCCGGCGATCGGCCGCTTAGTCTTGTGACGCAGGCGAGACGGAGTCGATGACGATGATTTGGTTGCAGGAAGCAGGCTGTCCGCAGGAGTCGGTCGTTGTCCCAGTGAACGCAGCGCTTTCGCTTTTATCGGCGAACGAACCCGGCCCATTACTACCGCGCTCACGCGGTTACACCATAGCCGTTTGATTTTGACTGCGTTTGTGGTCAGGCATGCATACTAATCTCACTTTATTTTGGGTTGTGATGTTTAGATTTCTCCACACCACTGCAGAACGTACCGTTCATTCAAGTTACTTTAATGCATGTTATTTTATGTGTTTTTAAAAATAAACCTTGTTTGTGTAAATTTGTTTATGCTAAATTAGCCCTCGGTAGCGTTAACTGGTTGCTCGAGTGGTAAAAACATTACCAATGTTCATTCATGCGCATGTATTTTGCGAACCCTTTAAATAGGTAGTAGGTACTTGTGTTAAACTTGTCGGCATTCTCTCGTTACTAATTTTTTTGTGAAAACAATGAACTCTGTTCTACCGCTTATTTTTCCATAACATTTAGAATACTTTTCGAAAGGTAAATGTAGTTTTATCAGTTCAGATAAGAAAATTCAATAAAGTTTTTAGGGCGCACGTAACTATAGAAAATAGTCGCCAAACACAAGTTTATTTCTTTGGCGTTAAGAATTCGGTAGGTATCGAAAGATATTTTTGATATTTTTGCAGAATTATATAAAGAAAGTGACCGAAGAGCAGACAGTCCGCCTGAATAGTAAGCGGGTACTGTCGACCACGGAGTTTGCAATACGTGCCAACATCAGTCAAAAATGCCAAGCGTTGGCACGTCCGCAGATGCGCTGTCTATCTTTAGACTTAGGAATTAATATTTGGAAATTAGGATTGTTAAGAATGGAAATAGGGAGTATCATTATCCAATCTAATTTCTCTCCTCCCGTTGGACAATTGAAATTTGATGAGGTGATATGGGATTGGATAGTAAGTAGTACAATGAGAAAGGAAATACATAAAACAGGCCCTGGTATCTTCTAATCACTTCCGAAGTACGTTGGTACATTTCACAAGTCTCAAAACCGCGATGCGAACTGTGATATAACGTTCTTCTCTTTTTCGTTGATTTTTAACGACTTTATTGATTCACTACATACCTACCTATCAAATATTTGATTTAAATTGGACAAGGTAAGATTAAGCATGATTTGTGACGTTATATGAGCACGGGGATCTTATTGTCGGTGTGGACTTATTGATTTGGTTAAGATTTTATAACCTAGGGTTGTGCTAATTAGAGTTCTAAACAGAATAGTTAGCGACAAACACGAGATAACTCATTAAACAAATTGGTAGGCACAAATCGAAAGTTATCAATACTTATATCGTTGGCAACAATTATAATGTAAAAAATAGAGTTGCAATGTGTAAAAATATATACTAAACATGACTGCGGGACTCATATTATAATGACGTACATATTTCCTTATATTTGGGAGCAAAACGAATGTAAAACATCTAACAGAATCACTTAACTAAAAGAACATTTGAGAGATCGTAAATTGAAAAAAATAGAAAATTTTGGAAAACCGCATAGTTATCAAAAAAACAATAACATTTATTTATTACATTTTGTAGAATTACTTACCCACCTACTGGTAACTAACATTAACGGGGTAACAATGAACATACAACATGCAGTTATTCGTAAAGCAATTAATAACTTAAGGAAATAACTACATGAAAAGAGGATTAGATACGAGTGTGCATGGTTTCTTTACATGCATCTTAGGTCAGGTACACTAACTTTGTTTCTGTACCGAGACAAAGCTAAGGCTAATCGCCAGTGTTAAATAATTTGATATGTTAAAAATGTTAATTTAATACATAAATTTTAAAGCCGCGTATTAAAATTTATAGGCGAAATTGTGAAATTCTCTGTTCGAACGTCACTTTTCAATTCTTGATGAAGTCATCCTAAGACAAATAGCTTTATGCCTCGCGGCGATTCCCGAAGAGTTTTTAATATTCTTTATTGCTCAATTTCTTATAAGGTAAAAGTGGCATTATACTTATCTATCTATATATATATAATAAAATTGTAACAGGCCGATGTCTGGTCATTATAGATATTGAAAAAAAAACTAAAATGGGGGAGGGGTCTTATTAGAGCAACAGAAGCCAAAACAACAGTTTTTAGAAATTTTGTCTGTCTGTCTGTCTGTCTGTACTGCATGGAATTGAATGTAGTTTTCACTGATGTATTGCTAGAGGTCTAACTTAAAGTATAGGCTCCATTTTACCCCAGGAAAATATCTTATTCCGATTGTTTTAAATTTAATAAACCGAAGCGAAGTGAGGGCGGGTCGCTAGTATTTAATAAGGTTAGTATCAAATCCGCTTGTTTTTATTATTGTATACCTACATGTCCAGTCTCACGTATTCATAGGTACCAAAACTTTTGCGTAGTTCGCGTGTGGCATTTCGGTGGTGCCCAAGGGCTACGTGCCCTGCAAAGTTGTTACGTGGTCCAATATTTCGAAATACCTGGCTTTGTCAGAGCGCTTGTTGAATAATAACGTCCGGTGAATGAACCATTGCACTGTGTCCTTGTTTTCTGTGTTTTTCCATGGTCGAGCTACATGTCACATGCGTAGACCACTGCTGTAGTACACCTCACGTGTCCATAATGGACTTCTCTACATGTCTTATGCAACCGACTACAATAAATTAACACTTGATTAGACACGATTATCGGATTAGCTGCGCAGATCCATGTAATCTTTAAATCATTAACCGGTCGCCACTATGTTAATGTTTGTTTTTACACCTATAGTCAATAGGAAAATTTATCAATCGTGATAAATGCGAGTGATAAATACGGTGAGTAATAAATAACCTATAATGCTTATTTATTGATGATAATCAAATCATCCACTATTGACATTCCCCTCTGGCCTCGTAATCGACACCTCAAAGCGAAGAACTTGAATTTGTTGCAAAGCACTTCTGATTCTTGATTCCCAATCCATTATTTTTTATTATTATATTTGATGATATACTCCCTTACCACTAAAGATAAGACACCCTGTTTTAAGAATAGTCGTAAAAACACTATCGTAAAAACATTTTCAGATCTGTTTATTTTATGATAAAACAGTTAACTCATTAATAGAAATATGTATAGGTAAAAAGTGGTAGACACTTGTTTACCTATATATCAGTTTATTCAGTTATAGTCATCGATCAACATCCATGGCATAGTATTATTTCTTTTACCAGAGGTGTTGTTTTTATGTTGTTTCAACATTATTACTTTAAAATATCACATCTTCAATAGCGACTAATCATAACTTGCAATCATAATCGTTAAATGTATTTATTGTTAACGCTACGGATAAAATAACAATAGAAGACGACTGAAAACAAAGTCGGCTCTCAATCAGTGCTTGTCTAAACGAGCATCTCCGGCGGGCGTGCACTACGCGTACTGTACTATTACTCGTACGAATAACAACACAACAAAAAGAATGATATCAGTTTCAATCTAATTGGACACAGCCCAGAGGCGTGTTCGCGTAGCCAGGCGCTTAGTAGACTAGTAGAACACTATTCTGTTATATTTTTTTGATACAGTTACTTTTTTCTGATGCCCCTGATAACGAGCCCTTAGGTTTGTATAAAATTGGCAATACTTAACCCACGTTTTTATGTACAATATTTACAATGGAATTTTCTACTTTGTGCATAGATAGGTATTGTTCAATTTAGAAATTAGAATAATCATTAAATAAACAGCTACATACACATTGCAAAACACATTTTTGTGCAGAAAATCTTAATTAATAGCTAAGCGCAATACATTTTCTCAATACTTGTACATATTGTAATCAATTTGATGTTAATTCAGAAGCAATAAAATTAATAAATGCAAATTTTAAAATAACTTTTAAAATTTTAAAAACTTTTAAATAACTTTTAAAAATAAAATTAATAACTTTTCCTTTACAAATGCCTGGATAGGTTTCTGAATAATTTGTAATAGGTAGTGTAGTGTACCCATTTCAAAATTACGTTATAGGGATATTTCGGAAATTTCTTTTGCGCAGATCACTACTTTGGAATTGGAACGATTACCAATTAAGTCCAAAACAATAATCAGGTTCGAAGTTTACAATTTAGTACAATATATGGTGTACTTATAGTGCACAATAACGAACGAACTAACGATGTGAAATAACGAAATTTGTGGACAAATTGAATTTCTTAATCAATTGAATTGAAATTCGTTACAGATTCAAATAGTTTGAATCTAATATCTCGTTCTAAAATGGGTCAAATCAGTTCAGTAGCTTCAAAATCACAAAAGGGTAAACGTCTAGGGATGTTTCGAATGGCAAAATATCATTATTCGCGAATACGGATACTACATATTACGAATACTTAACCTACTACGCACACACTTGTAATATTAGTATGTAATTTGTAGTTCAATTTTTTAGTGCTATAAATATTTTTTTTAATTCAATCAGGAAGTACCTTTTTGGTTTACTCTAAAGTTAAGTACCTACCTAATTTTAAATTAAACTATACATCACTTACTATTAAACTAAACAATCAGACGCGTAACTGTTTTTCAAATGAATGTTTACTCTTGAATCTCTGTATCTCTTTTTGTAGAAAACCTATTTTATCTACTATTTACATTGGGCTCTTGCTGTTGGATTAGTATTCGAGTATTCGTTTGGAAAATTGCCAATATATACGGATACGAATAGGTACTTGAAAATTGGCGAGTATTCGCTAAAACGAATACGAATATTCGGAACATCCCTAACACGTACAGACGATATGTCGTTGGATAAATTTCACGAAGAGCTAAAACTTTTCTCTAAACGTTCTTTCGTTTTTAATGTACGGAAGATGGCGAAATCTACATTTCCGACTGGCGCCTGCCATCTGCCCTTTTTAACTGTTTGTCGTTGTTGCTGGACTATTCCAAATCGAAAATACATAATGGGATTCTGTAATGGCTTTGATGATGTTCAGTAAATTCTATTATGCACTATAGAATGAGACAAGCAACACTAGTTTGAATGGAAATTGAACGATTTGTATCTAACAGCATGCGCACGAAACACAGGACAATAGCTGGTTGCTCTGCCTGACCTAATCACATCGCCCATTCAACATCCGTGCAAGAAACTGACCACACATACTGAATATGAAATGCACGCAGTTTGTGTGTCACTTTTTGTCAGAAGTAAGAATTTTCGAGTTCGGTCATCGACCCTCTAGCATTGCGTAGGCTAGCTACTTTCTCTTGGTACTGGTGAGGTGTACAGTGGTCGCGCCGAGAAGGCAGTTCTGCCGAATTAAGTGCGTGAAAAGCTGCGTAGCTGTTCCGGTAATGATGCTTCAGCTCCAAGAATGATGCTATATTTCTCCATTCCGCTTTGTAAATGATTGTTTTCCGTAAAATAATAATTAATCCCATATTGACACCGATGACAGCTACGGTTGAAAGAAGAGATTTGCACTAGTTAAGCGAATCGTTGGCTAACATTGGCTACTCTTGTAGAAGGAACATTGACGACGACAGGTAGAATTTTGGGTATCACCGTAGAATGGGCCAACGCGATGAGGTCGGTGAACTCTTTCAAGTATACTGACAGTTGCGAATAAACTTGGTTTGGGTAATTGGAACCAGGGTATACTCATGCGAGATGCTAACAAGTTATATAAGCATCTGACTTTTGGTGGAGCAGAATTAGTAACATAGTGAACAGCGAATTTGATAATTTTCAAATTGCCTACCAGTTTAATAAAGAATAATACTATATTAGCTATCTATCTAAAATTAAAACGACTAGATGCAATTAAACGCCTTGTTATGCTAATCTATACATTTTTATGGTACCTTGCAAATATCTAAATGCACAAAGATTTAAACATATTATTGTACTTATTAATTTGCATATTACTGCATTGATCATATCAATTGTTATAATAAAACGATCATTGCATTTTTGTACCGTAGTCGAGTATAACCATAGTTACCGTAATTCTGAAGTATGGAAAACCCAGTTAAGTTGTTTTTAAACTGTTCTATCGACTTTTGGTATGAAGTTACCACAGTTGCTAGGGACGTATAATTCAAACAATATATACTTTTACTATGGAAAAGCCGGGGTAGTAGCGATTTTGATATATATTATTTAGGTCGGGTCCCTAATGAAAAATCCAAGTATTCGACCTTTTGAGGCGCGACTCATCATCCTGCATTAAAGACCTAAAAAAATGATTTCTTCGAATTCAGTCGGGAACCGTTGATCCTATAAACAAAATATTTATTAAACTTGCCGACAATTTATGAATATCTAATTGCCGACAATTTATGTATCAAAACTTTTTTTGTATCTCTAATATTTAACGTAAACGCAACGCGTAAAGCGGTGAAAACTTAAAAAAAACTAAAAGTTGTATTTATATAGATATATTGTTCACAGGATCAACGGTTCCTTACTGAATTCGAAAAAAAAAACATTTTTTTAGGTCTTTAATCCAAGATGATGGCACGCGTCTGAAAGGGTCGAAAACTTGGATTTTTCATTAGGGACCTGACCTAAATAACATAATTATATCAAAATCGCTACTAAGGTATTGCAAGGTAAAGGTCTTTTTTATCCCCTATTGACTGGACTGATAGCCCGAACGTAGATTTATATCAACGTTTTTGACTGAGCAACTAGTTATCTTACTCTCATCTATAAACAGTTTGCTGTTTTGTGGTGAAGTTAGTTTGGGATGGGGTGAAGGTAAAGTATACTCGTACGAACTTACGATTACGTACCTGTAATTGCAGAAAATAAAAATACATAGATATCATAAAAGACTAACATTATAACTAATTTGTATACCTATAGTGAGATATTTTCGGGCGGTAGTAGAAAAAATTATACGAGCAGTAGAAAATGTTGAACAGGCAGCAAATCGATGGCAGCAAATTTAAAGGTGGGTTAGGTTCTCTTGTGAGAATAAAGAAACAGGAGTACTCTTACGACTTTGTGATGATATTCTTAGTATTTTAAAATTGCATATTTCATAAACAGTTGTCTTGTTGATCATGATCTGCTGCCTCCTATTCAGCATTTTTTGCAGTTCGTTTAAAAGCCTAAAAATTATATCCTAATTAGGTAATAAAAAAATTAGGTCGACGTTTAATTTGCGAATACTGTAGTGAGACCGCATTAGATACTTGCAATAATTTGAGAATAATGCAATATTTTTTTCAATAGGTACCCAATATAAAAAAAGTGCATTGAAAAGTTTGTCACTATTTCTCCATAAATCTTTGATAATCTTCATCAAAATGTATACTTTTGAATACGTAACAATCGAAATTATTAATATTTGAATACTGTTTGGAGTGTATGCCCATAGTCGTATTTTGTTCTCAGCCCACTCGCGGTTTGCGGCTGGCAACACCTTTTTTTTACGTGGGAATATTTTCATGGATATCCCTCCGCCTTGGTGGGAGGCGAAGGAGTTATGCCGAACTCTTACCGGTTAAAACCCCACGGTGTACCACCTCATCATCTTGTGCTGGGGTTACGAAAGCGCTATTCGCATTCGTCCGCGACCTCAGCGCTGGCGGCCCGATAGTGCAGGCCCCGGACTGATGTTTGTCGGCCAATGGGAGAAACACACCATCCACCCAGGTAGTGCTCTTGTACCTGGGTAACCCGAATACCACTGGCAGGCCGGGCGGCATCCGAGGGCTGGCCACCAACGACTGGTGGCCCAATCCCAATCCCAGACTGGGGATTTTTATAGAAGTTTTGTCTTCCTCGCGGTACGGGCGGTTAAGCCAAGCCAAGCCAAGTCGTACGGCGGCGGCAAAGGAGAAGAAGTCCTCCCCTTACCTGCTCAGCGGCAGGGTTA
Source organism: Sesia bembeciformis (assembly GCA_943735995.1). Taxonomy (NCBI): domain Eukaryota; kingdom Metazoa; phylum Arthropoda; class Insecta; order Lepidoptera; family Sesiidae; genus Sesia; species Sesia bembeciformis. The sequence goes on from OX031028.1 coordinate 11,889,491, forward strand.
GTACTTGCCGAGCTCGTCCTTGTTTCTCCACTGTGAATTTCTGCAATTCAGAGGGACACGCAGAGAAACGCCACCTCTTGGTTTTGTTCTGACGCGCCGGGTTACCCCGGTACCATCCACATCTGGGCGGCTTTCCCTTATCCACCACCTGGAGACGCGCTCGATGGGAGATCGGAAATTCCACACACGGCGGCTCACAACACCTGCGTTTCAACTCGTATTACTGAAACATTTTTTCTTTATCTTGAGAAACTGTTGAAATCACGAAGTGTTTTTAATATTTACATGTACACGTAGCAATGGAAAAATCTTCTTAATTACTATTTGCAGTGTGTTTACAGTCTAGTATTTTAGTCACGAGTGCGCTCGCGCTTGCGTCTCAGCGGGTTACGAAAATCACACGTCGCGCCACAGGAATACCAATCGGGCTGAATTCGGCGGCGGACAAAGGTCGGAGGCAAAATTATTTATAAAAATTGCGAAACGTTCACATAAAAACTGTGTTGGCACATTGGACGTGCTTACCACTCCACGTTCTCTCTTCTGAAGGTTACAGAGCAAAGCTGTGCGTGTACCGTTAAAAACAAAACTACCATCACTTGGGGGAACTAATGCAAATATTTATAAAGGAACTGTCACAATAGTTAAGGAGCTTGTGGCAGAATTTTTTAAATTATTTGCCAGAACTGGATAGTAGTGAAAATCTATTTAAAAGAAACATTAATGACCATGTCCTGGCGTTATGTTATCGCTGCGTTATTATTTTAATAATTAACGCTCATTGAAAATGTAAAAAAGGGTCATGAGTTATTTGCTCGCATCTGGCATTTGTTTTAACACCTATTTCTTAGTCTAACATTGATATAAATTCAATTGGCAGACGTATGTTTCTGCGTTAATGAATAATTAATATTATTATTTTATATCCTATGCTATGCTTTTAATAGTATGCTTCCGAAGAAAGTGATGGTGATATTTAATTACATATGTACAGAAAATAAATACAAGAGTTTTCATTAAATAAGAGATTAAATTAATACCAGAATCGAAAAACTAACGAATTTCAGATCAATTTCAGGACAAATTATCCTCAGTTTTTTTAACAAGTTTTGTAAACATGAACACGTTGGGACAAGAAAATTCTTACTTACTTAAAAAGAATTGAAATGCAAAAAGAAATAAATTAAATGACTAAACATGTGCACACATTAAACTGTATAAATAAGTATAGGTTTCATTACTGTGCATTTAGATATCTTTATCTTCTCTCTGCCCAAAGGTTGTCTGGCCGACATCGCTTTTGGCGATAAGATCACAATTTATGCATTTTATGTTTACAAAGTTTGTAATTGTTGTTATTTAATTTAATTTTTATTTTGACGTGCAATACAGAGATGTATCTGTATTGCATGTATTTATTTTCTATATTATTTTTTAAAGTGTACTGGTGTTCTGTGTGGTTTTATGTTTTTAATGGTGTAGTCAGTAGTGTAATCTTTTTGCACTATATTGTACAGAAGCGGACTTTCGTTGATTAAATATGATATATTCTTTAACATGATAGGTAATATTATTACACGTTAATTGAACTAGTAGGAATATAGTACATTTGAAAAATTTCCACTAGGTCATTTATTTTAATGGTTTCAAAATAGATGAACTACTGGGAAAATGTTTCACTAATTTGCCGAGTGAACTAAATAGGTGGAATAGAGGAGACAAAGGAATTAAAAGTACTATGTAGAAGGTCTATCACGCACAGCAAGTTCGTAAGGCGGTGCGCGCGAGTTGTCGCGGCTCGAACAGCGCCAGCCATCAGCACCCGGCCGCGAAGCCGCGCGGTGGCCCGGGGTCGGCTCTTGTATTTCTAGAGCATTGAACCTGTGCAACCTTGTGCGTTGAGCCCGACCGCTCTCCGTGCGCTGACGCAACCGCTCCAGCCCCTTCTCTACTCCTACCGCAACTATATCGCATAATTACTCCTTTAGGGCACATCTGCTGCTCGGATGGTTACAAATACAATGAACAATTTTGAAGCTGGCGCTAATCGATCTGCAAAAGGTTGAAATTAATAGGAGGTTATTTAGTTTTACGCAACACGTTAACAAAGCTTGGTATAACTATTCAAGTGAGTTCTCATTGCTGTTAGTTTAGGAAAAAAGAAGGGAATACTTTGTTGGGTAAAGTCAGATCAAAATATTGTTTATATTTTAGTTCATAATTTTTATGTTTATCTTAGTCAAATATGATATTAAGATGTAGATTTATTTAAATGTGCAATGTGTAACATTTCTGTAATCGTCTTAAGTATTGCACAGCCGCATGCTCTTACTAATCGAATTAGCACTTCATTGAGGGTGGAAGTGAACAATAAAGCGAGTCGGTCAAGTGTCGGGTGGCGGGCGGCGGGCGCAGCGCTAACAAGCCGCGGCTGTCCGCAAATAGTCCGCGCGAAGTGCGAAATGGTCACGTGGCTACAATTGGCGGCTGTTCCGAGAGCGTTGCGAGGTGAGGCTTACGTAAACCGCTGACATAACCGAGTCGACGACCGCCGCTTGCGCAACCACCGTCGAACCCGCAACCCCACGCACGGCACCGTCACCACCGCGCCCGTACCGCCCCACCACCTGCGAAAATTACCTAATTGTAACTAAAATTCACCAAAAAGACACTCGTCCATCGCACAACTTACGAAATCGGCAATCACTAGAGCAATAACCTCTTCGTACTCCTAGGACACGACAGAATGTTTAACTTGAGTCCGTTTCAACATTGATATTTGAATATTCCATACGTACATATTAGTTTATGTTTAGTTCGGTTGAATGAATGAATGAGCTTCAATGGCGTTAGGTATAAAACGATTGCACTTAAGTGTTACACTCCATTAATATTATTTACATGCAAAGAGAATATAGGTGGTTACTTGTCACATACGATAGTTTTCGCGTAGATACCTAAAATGAATGGTGTTGCGTATTCTCCGCAGGCTCCAGGAACGGGTAAAACAGCTGTGTTAGTGGGTATGCACGTGACGTATGTGGTACAGTTATCCTTTGTGAACGAAAGTGAAAACTCGACACGGGTCCGGTCAACAACCCCGGGCGGGTCGTCGACCGCGCCGAACTGCAAAGGCCGTTTGTGAGTGCGGAGGCCGCGTATGCGACATTTACCGCGTGCCGGCACGGGCGGGCGCGTCCAGCGGCCGCGGCGCAACCACTGTCCAGTACTTTAAATACCGGTAGGTACTGCACGATACAAACCACAAGTATCACGTACCTTCCTTGATAACAGGTATTCTAACAAATTAAAAGGGAAAGTCATTAGCATTCTTAATAGTTTTACATATTATTTTATCTAATTTGTGTCTACCTATGTTTTTATCGTCCATACGAAATAATAGATGAAAAAGCTGTGGATTGTTTGTATGTAATATAAAATAGGGCGTACATTTATTGAACTCTTAGGCACACTGGTCTTCACGGCGATTTTCCTCGCCGCCGAGCTAAAATTAAAAAAAATCGGTAGTTATAAAAAACTCCGTGGTACGGGCCGGGATTGGAAATTATGACCTTACGCGTGTAATTCCAGATAAATCTCGTAGTACGTAACCACTCTTAACGAACCACGAGATTTGAGAGGCGAGTAAACATGAAAATTAAAGAAGCAAATCTTTACTCCATTAGCTGAGCGTATGACCGATATTTAAGCTTAGCTGACGATAAGACAAAACACTCGCGAACATAAAACTTTCCGTCAATAGAACTTTCAAACCACGAGTATGTATCTAAACAATATGGCAGATTGCAATTTTAATTTTTAAGGAACTAACAGTTTTAATGTATTATATTACCGTTAAATACAGTTACGGGATATTAGGACACCGTAATAGTGAATACTATATAAACTAAACCGTGTTTGATCGCCAACTGTGAAAGTTATATATATTGACTTGTGTTTGTGTACATTGCATGAAAGTTTAATTGATGCCATATGTAGGTTGTTGATTAGGATACAAATCATTGATAATAGACAAACTGTAGTCAATATCAGCCTATAGGGCTCCACTGCAGGACACAAGCCTAGCCTTGGGTTACGACCAGAAACTCCCTCGTTGGGGGGGTTGGGGTGATCCAACATGTAGAGCTCGTATTGGTGGGTATACGAGTATGTCCCAGAATATTTCCTAATTCTCGAGCTAATTCCTAATTCCTAAGGGGTTTCCTTACGATGTTTTCTTTCACCGCCGATCTAGTCATACATAATTGAAAAATTCATACTTGGAGGAAATAAGGATAAAATAATGGAGGAAATATATAAATAATAAAATAAGAACTTTAGTAACAGTACTTACACAAAGTTGTTTGTGAACTCCGTACTGTGATAATAATTTTGGATTAATATTTGGATAATCCAAACGACGTATATTTTCCAAAAAAGTTTATAAGTATTGATTTTATTTTGTACTTGTTTGTTATTCTTATTACAATTTAGATTGTTTCTAATCAAAATGCATAAAATAATGAATACATTACGTTAAATTATTTTTTTTGAATTATCTCTGTATTTATAAAACGCAACGTCAGTCTGTCTGTTAGCTTATAAGATCCTGATGGATTATTTGTTTCTAACTTGTTTTTGTTCATTGTGACATGAATATTATGAATACGAATTTTGAATAGCATTCAGTCTATTATATTGAAATCGAATAAGATTCTGCAAGGTCGCCAGTGCACTGCCCGACGCCCGTGGATACTTGCAACACCAGGGCATCCCCCCTGGTATCCACCCACGGACGGCAGTGACTACTTGCCTTCTAGTGTGCAGTTCTATGAAAGTTTATAGCGGATTTTAGATTTTCATGCCAGACCTGCACTACTGGACGGATTTTGATTCGGTTGACAAGCCAAGCCATGAGTGCATGTACCGTGTGAGCGGAGCGGACGGCGGGTAAAAGGCTAGTCAATAATAAATGAAATATATTTATGTGTATGAACATTAACGTGCGTGTTTAATCAATGTATAATGAATTAGTATAATTGTGTTCGACAGTCTTTTTGACTTCTCGAATGGCCTGATGTATAACGTAGCAACGTCCCACGACAATGGACTTCAATTTAGGTTATTACAATTTATTTACATTAATTCGTATCCCGGTGAGTGAGATCGTACGCCACGAACTCCAGACTAATATATGACTACAGACTACAGACTAATATAATATGACTAATATGAATGAACATTGATTTTTAGTATTATTTTGTTTGGTATATTTATTTGGATTGATAGTATAATTTAGTACATTTCTAGTACATTTTCTTTATACCATTATGGAGTTTGTACGCTGCCATGTTACCGCCAGGAAGCAGGACATGGAGAATCTCATGAATATTTTATTGTAAAGTAACTTCCAGCAAATATTGGCGAACTGGACTTTCAAAAAGTATTTTGTTTGGATTCTGATAAAAGTACTAAGTGGGCATGTTCCCAATGGTTGTATTCGTTTTGGCGAATACTCGCCAATTTACAAACATTCGTATTCGTACTCATATTCGCCATTGTCTAAACTAATACTAATCGAATAGTAAAAATCCAACGCGAATAGGAGATAAAAGAGGATTCCTATAAAAAGAAAATACTATAACAATCAAAGTTTATTTCAAAATCAGTTACGTACCGAAGTTTAAATTGAACTAAAAATCACTTATTAATTAAACTAAAATATTACTTATTAATTTAATAAGTGCATGTGTTGTAAGTGGAAGATTTTAAGTTTTAAGTAGTAGTAATTTTATAAGTAGGTTAAGTACTATTCGTATTTGCGAATACGCAGATAGTGATTTTACCTCGTCCCAGTCAAAAAAAAAATTTTTTTTTTTAAATAACATAATAAGTACCTACTACAAAAACATAGACAAATTTTTAATTATAGACAATTTTTAAGCATATTTATCAAAAATGTTTATCATTTTTATCCGAGTAATTCAGATACGTAGGCTAGTTTTATATAAATGAAATAATTATATTATAGTACATTTTGTTAAGCTTTAAAGCTTACTAATAGCTCGCTCTGCATTTAGCAACGATCCGAAAACTTCAATCACGTAATCAAATATTTAAATGAATGTTTAATTTACGCAGGCATTACAAAACTTTGTATTTATTTACATTTATTACCTAAGTTGTAGGAGGAGTAGATCAATATTGATTAATCATATGACGCACGTAGCGTTGCACGAAAAAGTCATTAATGATCAATAATATCTCAATTGCACATTTTTGGTTTGGAATTTTACATACAAATTTTATTACTGTTTAATTCCATATATCAGAGTATCAGTTCCATATATCATTCTATTTTTAAGTTACACATACTTTTTACACATGTTACGAACTATTATCAGGTTATTGAATCTGATATTACTCGTACGATAAATAAATTCTGTGGCTGAAGTATTGAATGGATTAAAATATAAGACATATTTGAATTCGTGTATTTAATTGATTATTTTATTTTTTGTAAAAAAAATGTGTATTTACTGGGGTACTAGTTATGCCCCGTGTCTTCCTTGCCACACAAAACTCGGTGTGTTTTTAAAATTTACTGGACAGATAAAAAATAATTAAAATCCTACAAAAAACTGATAATTGCAACAAAATTGAATTAGTAGTTTTAGTGAGAAAAACAGAAAGTCAGACAGACGTTGTCCTTTTTTCTGGAATAAGGCGGCAGGCGAGCATACAGTCCACCTGATGATAAGTGAATTGTCGTCCATAGTCGTCCATAGCGATACATGCCAATATTAGAATGACAAACGTAGGCACACCCTCGGATGAGCTGCCTACCTTTGGAGATATAAGAATAGATTTGGCGAAAGGGTTGGGAAAACGGGGGGGGGGGGGATAGGATAGGATGGGTTTTGGCATATCTCACTCACTGCCGAAACACGTACGTACATTGGGGAAATAAGATAAAATGATTGATGCAGTACATTTCAAGGCAATCTTCTGTGAGAGAGGGGTGACGTGGCCAGTCGAGCGCGCCCAGCGGCTGCAGGAATAAAGCGGACACTCTCCCATCCCAACGCGCGCTCCTGTCGTCACGTATAGTCTCATTCATAAATAGGAACATTTATACATATAAAATACGTGATGCATGTTTATACAAGTTTTATTCGTGATGTTTGGCTTCAAGTCTACTAAGGGTAGCTGTCTTCATAATCAAAATATTAGGAACAGGGTGACTAAACATCATTTGCACGCTCGTGTTACTTACGTAATGGATTTCAGCTTCGCAATATTTGTTCACACGAGGGGAATAACCTTATGAAAACCATTGCGAATGTGCATATTTAATTTGGAATTACGTAGCACTGCCTTAAGCTTAAATAATATTCGCTAGCAGCTAAATTCAACTTTGCTGCATAAGGAAAATCCTGCCCCTATTTCCTCGTCAGTCGATGTGACAATGTATGTATATACCAGATAAATAATTTATTGCAGAACAACCATTTACCTTTATGCTTCGTTTAATAGGAGCTTAATAATTTCCACTCTAAAACCTAGTTTATAGAAGACAGTAAAAGTCCATTAGGTATAGTATAACATTATAGAAACTGTTGTTGCCAAGTGGCTACGGCTTATTTTCAATTACGCTGCGCTTGAAGTAGCGCCAAAAATACTGTTAATTGTTAATGGCTTTTAAAGTGTTAGAGCCGGAAAGTGAAAAATAAAGAATAAGTAATGAGGGCCCAATTCTTTTTAGTCGGTCAGTAGGTAACTCTCGTACGGTAGCTACAGACTGGCTACTTATTTGGAGACACATTGGAGTCTGCGGCCGGGTCCACGCTAATAGTAATTTGTTTTTAAGAACAATTTCTTTGTGAAATTCTGGTATAATAAATTATAATAAATCTGTAGGTATAAAGGTACAACTCACTATACCTTTATATAGATTTGTCAGCTTTCGAAACCACTTGCACAATTTTTTAACTGTAATTGCAATTCGCAAATAAAATTATTTTTCATTCAACATTCGCACGTGGAACTTGTGAAACCGCAATATGTCAGTACGTTTATCTTTTTGTTACTCCTGCTCAGCACCGACCTACCTAAATATGACTGTAATGTATCCTTTTGGGATATTTATCACTCGATATGGCGCTTGCAATGTTTTGGCTTCTAGTTATTGTCTCGCTATACGAACGCTATGTGGGCAGGTCGGCGCAACTAGGCCGCGCATCCAAACGGGTCTCGACTTTTTGTTCGTGATGATGCGGAACAGAAGAGAGAAATTCGGCGAGATAAAGCAGCACTCGTTAAGGAGGACGCGGTCACGAGGAGTCATCGGCTCCGAACTCGCTGAATGTAGAGCAAGCGGAGTGTTTCTCCTTGGGCCACAGCGCAACCTGTCCGCCATGTGCTATAGATAATTGCCCGGGGCCAAAATACGAAGCTGTTTTTTGGAATTGTGTGAACTACATGCAACATGCTACTACAGTGTTGTATCTGAATACAAGAAAATAGATACAGATAGGGTAATAATTTGGTAGTGTAAATGTACCTACGTGGAGGTGGATTGATTGAAGTTGTTTATTAATGATTTAGGGTAGAGGCACCAGTAGTCAGCTTGGAATCACAGGTCCAGGCTCTAAAAACGAAAAGGACTGAGGGCAGTACTCAGCCCTTTTCGTTTTATACGGGTTATAAATAACGCTTAAATTTCAATTAGCTAATGATTTTGTACCTAAATGATTATTTGATTCCTGATTGGTCGTTACCACATATCTAAAGGTATAGTTAGTGTGGGATAGGTCAGAACAGGAAGTAATACTAGTTCTACCAATGCCGTCAAGCGACAAGCACTGGCGCGCGATGTTGGGGCTATTTTTAAGGAACGAGTGGGGTTTTTAAAAAAGGTAAGAAAATGAATCTTTTATTATTATTATGTTATATTTATTGAATTACTTACCTTTGTAAAGAGTTTATTTAACTTAATTAATATGAAAAAATATTTTCTAGATGTACATTTTTAATAAAATAAAGTGGCCGTCTGTCTACACGGTAGTGTTTTTCAATTTGAATTCCAGTACCTACTCAGCCTCCCCGACTTCTGGTTTTCTTTAGATCGTGCACTGAAGATTTTATATTGAGCGATGAAACAGACATCATCTAATTAGTTTTTTTCTTAAAAGGTGCATTATATGTTATTTTGAAGAAAACCCAATAGTCAGTCACTTTTGAAGTTATTCGATTAAGAGTGGCCGATTAATGGTATCAGTAGTGCCTGAACTCGGCCATGCGGTATTTTATGAGAAACATGATAAAATTATATAAATAATAAGTAAATAGATATTTATTTGCCTACATATTTATTAAAATAGTTTTTCGTAAGCATTTTAGAGCTATCTAATTTTTTTGCTTTTCATTTTCAGTTAATCATACCTCAAAGACCAATACATAAATGTCCACGAGAGATGCTTACTCTGGCTATGAAGGTAATATAAAATGGCATGAAAATCAGAGAAGCCAGTACCTAGGTGTTTTGGTGTTTTTCGATAAACGTTACATGATACACTTCATTTATTCTGTATTATCCAAACATGAAGAAACAGAAATCGTTAATTGGTGTAGTGATCTTGCTAAATGTGGGTTTCCACGAAGTCAGGTAATCTTTTAAATGCTGTACATAGTATATCTTTCATTCCCCACACCATAAGAGCACAGTTTTCTACTAAAATAAGTGTTATTTAATATATTTTTTTATTTTCGTAAGATTTAGAGGTCAAATGATTACGCTTAAAATAAATAAAATAGACCTTCCCTCATTGAAACTTAAAATTATTTAAACTTAAATAATTTAAAAAATATTTTTTATATCTGCTCAAAATCATTAGAACAAATAACATTCGAAGGGTTAAAAAATAATAAATAGAATGAAATTAATCGCTCTTCTTAACAAACACATTCAAACTGTTTTATCCGCGATACGCGGAGTCAAAAGTTAAAAATGAAATTAAAAGTTCTGACCTTGTAACCTCCTGTTCACCTACTCTCGATATTCCTGGGGGCCCCCGGAAGTGCTGAACAGGGATGCGCTTAATAGCGCTCTTGCAAGGTCGTCGTTACACTGCACTGGTTACTGTCTGTTATATACTATGTACACTCGCGAACGCCAAGGTCTCCCAAAAATGTGCAGCCTACTTGCACAACAATAAATTGCGATCGTACCGCATAAGGATCAATGGCCGACTCGTACGGCGAAGGGTCAAAGGCTAACTAACTAACGGGCGACCCGCGCCCGCGCAGCACGTGAATTCACCCCTCACCTCGCAGCCCCCGAACAATACCGAACAAACCCCCGTCCCATGCAGAAGAAGTCTGCATGCTACTCCACTGGCAGGCGAGAGAGAGAAGTGACCGCTCTTTTCAGGATTGAGCCACCCACTAGGACCTCCGCAACCCGGGGTATTCCATCCACTCCGCGAAACAAATTAACAATGCGGCCCCGGCGCCAAAACAACGGCGGCAAATTAGCATCCTTGATTAAAACGAGGTCACCGATGCCTGGTGGGTGGGTCTTATCAGTCCACTTAACGCGCTGTTGCAAAATGTGTAAATACTCCAGAGACCATCGTTTCCAGAAACTCTGGGACAATTGTTGCAACAATTCAAAGTGCGACAAACGATTAGAAGCTACCCCTGTAAATGGGTACTCCGGCAGGGCGTTAAGTGGCTGTCCTATCAAGAAATGACCTGGAGTTAGAGCCTCCAAGTCGTTAGGATCTGACGAGAGCGGACACAAAGGGCGCGAGTTGAGGACGGCCTCAATTTTACAAAATACCGTTACTAGTTCCTCAAACGTTAATACCGTTTCTCCGATAACGCGCCTTAGGTGAGTTTTGGCTGATTTCACGGCTGCTTCAAAAATACCTCCCCAATGGGGGCAGCTAGGAGGACTAAACTGCCAGGTGATGCCCCGGCAAGATAGGGACATTCCAAGATCTACCTGGTTAGCCTCTAAAAACTTATATATATCCTTAAGGTAGTGGTCAGTACCCCGATAGTTGGTTCCGCAATCAGATCGAATTAACGCTGGAAGTCCGCGGCGGCTAACAAATCTACTAAATGTGGCAACAAATGCCTCCGTACTAAGAGCGGAAACTACTTCCAGGTGAACAGCCTTGGTTGACAGACACACAAAGACGCACAAATACGCTTTCTCTATCTTCGCTTTTCGAAGTCGCGACGTCTTGACCATGAACGGCCCGGCAAAATCGGTGCCAACTCCGGCAAAGGGTCTGGTTCCCTTGACTCGATCTGCAGGCAAATTTCCCATCATGGGCTGCAGCGTCGCTGCCTTCAATCGATAGCAAGGCAAACAACGGAAAATTATGCCACGGATGGTCCGTCTGGCTGACAAAATCCAAAATTCACGCTGCAAGATGGCTAATAATGCATTGCAGCCAGCGTGAGAATTTGCAATATGCCGGTCAGTCACCAACAAATGCACTAAGGGCCCACCTTTGGGCAACAACAATGGGTGACGAACCCCAAAAGGCAAATTGGCGTGACACAATCTACCACCAACACGGAGATATCCCTCAGCGTCGATAAAGGGGTTGAGCCTTGCAACGGCTCCTTTGAGTTTAGGTCTGCCACTCTGGAGCGTCTCAAGTTCTAAGGCGAAATGTTTAGTCTGCACAACGCGAATCCAATGCAGAAGGACCATTTGGCGTTCTTCTGGCGTGAGAACAGGAGACAGCCGCTTTTCCTCCGGATGCCGAGCGTTATGAACGAAACGCTTTATCCAGGCAGTCACGCCAAGTAATTTGGACAAGGAACTGTAGCGATCGAGCAGAAAATCAATGCCCTTGAGGGGCTCAGTCAGGACACTCGATGTGAGCCAACCAATGGGGGGAGGAGTTACCAAGCACTGGTAACGTGGCCAATCAACTTCAGAATGTAACAACCACTGGGGCCCCCACCACAAATGGTGGTGAACCAGATCCGGCGCGTCTAAGCCGCGAGAAGCACAATCAGCCGGATTCAATTCCCCTGGGACATGTCTCCAAATTAAAACCGTCTCTGAATCTTGGATCTGTGATACTCGATTAGCTACAAAGGTTTCTAACGTGTGCACCGAAGTTTTCAGCCAACACAGAACGATCTGACTGTCAGTCCAGGCGAAAACTGTTCCAATGTCTACACTACGCCCGAGCGTAGAGCACACGTGATTTAATAAGCGGGCAAGAAGCGCCGCACCACATAATTCTAACTTCGGAATTGTATGTCGAGTCCGTATAGGAGCAACCTTGCTCTTCGACATAACTAAGTGAATTTTTGTCTCCCCAGTGGTACTTACAGTACGTAAGTACAGCACGGCCGCATATCCACGCTCGGATGCATCACAAAATCCGTGGAGGGACACTGAGCATTTCCCAACAGGAAGGAAGCATCTAGGTATTGCAACCTGATTGATAGCCGGGACGGATGAGAAATACGATTCCCAATCGTGTATCAACTCTCCCGAGAGAGGCTCGTCCCACGAGAGTCCCGCAGTCCAAAGCCTTTGCAGAAAACACTTGGCCTTAAATATAACCGGACTGATCCAACCGTTCGGATCAAAAGTCCTGGCTACCGTAGACAGAACTGATCTCTTAGTCCATACCTTAGAGGAGGTTAATTCGACTCTGTAGGTAAACTCATCGTGGACTGGCATGTACTGCACTCCAAGGAGGGCTATCAAATTCAAGCTATCCGCATTCTCAAAGAGATGAGGGTCTTGTTGGTGGTCCTCCGGCAAACCGGAAAGGAGATCCGGTGAGTTGGATAACCATTTTCGCAACTCATAGCCACTAGTTCCCAGAAGCCCTATCAATTCATCTCTCAAGGCCCGAGCCTCTTCGAGACTAGATGCTCCGGTACAAATGTCATCAACATAAGCATCCGTCTCCAAAACAGAGGCTGCGCGGGGAAAATACAAACGCTCGCGCTCCGCAAGCTCCAACAATGAGCGAATCGCAACAAACGGGCGATCAAACGGCCCGAGCGAAGGCGACCAGTATTATTCTGGTAGAACAGCTCGCATTCCATTTGCTCTGGGTCAACCCGAGAAGCTGTAGGGGGCTCTTCCACTTCCCAAAATCTCTGAACCGCATCAGAGAGAACTGAACCTACAGCTACATCATCAAACTCTTGGGAATTGGCAGTTGTTGACACTGGGCCCATTATTACAAACCCGAATGAAGTCGGCACAGCGACTAATCCGTCACGCTGTAAAAGCCGCTTAGGTCCACACAACAATCTTCCAAGGACATCCGCTCCAATCAGGAGATCAATCGGGCCTGGGGTGTGGAAGTCAGGGTCTGCTAAGTCCAAGCCTGACACTACACTCAACACAGCAGACGGTAATTCTTGCTGTGGCAAATCACCAATCATCTCTTCCAACACAATTGCCGACGCCTCAATCTCCGGGTGAGACGAGGTGACAGGTGTACAATTAAATTTTGTGTGACCGATCACACGCACCTGCACCTTACCGATACCTCGCACATTGTAGGTACCGGTGTGGACGCGTAAGCCTAACTTTCTCGCCAAACAAGATGACACAATGCAGCCTTGGGCCCCCGAATCTAATAGAGCACGAATCCTCATGTGTCCCTTGGGTCCTCGTACCATAGCCGAAATAGTTGGCATGAGTACGTACATCGATTGAACGGCTGCAGTTGGCGAGTGGGCATGTAATTCCTATAACTGAGGCCAATTAACCCCGGAGCGCTCCACGTGCGCTAACGGGTCCCAGTTATGGTATGCTGGACGGCGATCCACCTGAGTCCGCTCAGGGGTAGTGTTGCCCTGCGAGCGTTGGGAATGCGGCTGACGTCGCTCCAAGCGCGGTCGTTCCGCTAAAGGGGTATAATTGGTAGGAGCACTGCTCCTTCGAGGCGGCAAAGATCTCCCGGCGATCACAGCATAATCGTGGCGGCCGCCATCATCAACTCTTCGAGGGGGAGTTAGCCGGCCCCCGCCCCTAGGGGAAGTGGAGCCCCCGCCCGTACGGGGAGAACGACGGCCTTCAAACCGAGGAGGAGTCCGTGATCCTATTCTGAGTGCAACCACCCTGCCGCGATTAGCCTCCCCGCCATGACCGTCACGACCATCCCTATGGTCGATGCCATTCCGATTGGCACATAGCAGGGGGTGATGTCGGCCCAAACAATGCTGACATGAATGCGATCTAGCAGGGCACTGCTGAATTAAATGCTCTCCCAAACAACCATAGCACCAGCGGCGCTGAAATGCTATGTTCCGCCTACCTCGGACCGCCAGACCCTCAAACCTTCTACACGAGACCACCTTGTGGCCCTCCGCCTTGCAATATAGGCATCTTGGTGAGGTGCTGCCAGTGGCGACAGCATACCGTTGTCTGGGGATCCGAACATTCCGCTTAGACAATTCCCGTCTAGGGGGCGCTTGGGAAGTGGACGGGATGGGCGCATCCGAATTATCCGCCAACCTACATTCGTCCTCTAAGAATTTTAGCAAATCTACGAATTTGGGCAAATATGTTGCGCTATCACCACCGTATTTATATTCAAATCGGGCCCTTAGCTCCTGAGATAGCTTACCCAACACAATGTGGACTAAAAGAAATGACCAACTATCCACTGGCAACTCAAGTTTACCTAAGGTATTCACCGCCCCCAATAACGGGTTTAACAATTCTAATCTTAATGAAGAAACCCGGGTGACCTTAGGTAGTGCCAGGATTAGTGCCACATGTGTGTCCGCCAAACGTCTCACGTTCTGATAACGTCGGAACAACAGCGTACGTGCCGTGATATAATTTTCATTGTTAACATCCAAATGTTGGATAAGACTGCTGGGTTCTCCCCGAAGAATCGAACGTAGATACGCCATCTTTTGGCTATGAGTTAGATCCTCCCTGGAGTCTACCAAACTATCGAACAGATTTACAAATCCGATCCACTGTTCGAGCCTTCCATCAAAATGTGGGAGATCCAAATTGGGAAGCCTGCTCAACAACGCCGGAGGGGTTGCCTTCCCCTGCCCAGAATCCGACGGCAGACCTCCAGTCTCCTCCGAAAGGGAGACTGCCCTTTCAGTGATGGAATCAGCTAACTCATAGCACTGATTCACATCGGCCTCGATCCTATCCACAACCTCAGAGCCAAGATCCGGCGAAAGCTCGGTAAATTTCGCGTAATGTTGGCCCAACTTATCCAACCGTGCCGGTAAATCCTGATACCTTTTTATTAAGGCACCATGACGATCGGGTCTGTCAATCAGACTAGCGGCCGAAGCCAACCATCGGAGTATCGCCTTTATGTTTCCACTAATGGACAATGCTGACATGGTTGTCACTAAATGTAACAACAAGTGTACAAACAAACAAATAAAATTAATATACAGTATTCAGTTTAAGGATAGTGGCCTAACAAACAAACAGGCCACACCTACAAAGCAACAATAAATGATACAAAACAATAATCCAATATGTAATAGATCCCTGTTACCATATACGTAACTTACAACTTGTTATAAAAAGTAACCACTGCGAGAAATGTTAATATAAACAAACAAAATTCCATTCCAAGTTAGTAAGTGCTCAATACCTATCCGTCGCAGGTAACCGAAACAAAACCGAGTCACTAAAAAAAGGAATGTTAAGATTAAAAACACTTGACAACGGGTAGACCTTGGGATACGTTGCTATTAACAAAGAACTTTTTTAACTAATGTTTACGTTTCACAATATAAGGTCCATATGCACAACCACGCTCTGCTACCAATGTTTTATCCGCGATACGCGGAGTCAAAAGTTAAAAATGAAATTAAAAGTTCTGACCTTGTAACCTCCTGTTCACCTACTCTCGATATTCCTGGGGGCCCCCGGAAGTGCTGAACAGGGATGCGCTTAATAGCGCTCTTGCAAGGTCGTCGTTACACTGCACTGGTTACTGTCTGTTATATACTATGTACACTCGCGAACGCCAAGGTCTCCCAAAAATGTGCAGCCTACTTGCACAACAATAAATTGCGATCGTACCGCATAAGGATCAATGGCCGACTCGTACGGCGAAGGGTCAAAGGCTAACTAACTAACGGGCGACCCGCGCCCGCGCAGCACGTGAATTCACCCCTCACCTCGCAGCCCCCGAACAATACCGAACACAAACATTAAAAAAAAATGATCCAGTGCATGACCTAAACTTATCTCCTTCTTAGTTAAAAGCATCCTGAACACGTGTAATGATATCGTCGTTGAGGATACGTAATTTGTGTCTTTTTGTTGTGTCTTTGGGTTTTTATCGGTTTCGACCCACTAGATTACTGGTCAGTAGTGCAGAAGGTAAAGAAATAAACGTACCCACGACACTACTGCTAGTGCGGCTTGTTAGTGTCGTGGGTCAGGAACGATGAAAACGATTTGAGGCAATAATATTTTAGTTTTATAGAACCTTAGTTTCAAGTTATTTCATATTAAAATCTTCTTAAATTTTACCTCACGTGCAAAATAACAATTAGAATTTAAAGGCTGAAAAATGCCTTTTTTTGTTTAGAAATTTATATATAATATTTTTATAAAGGTATTGTGAGGTTCTGTCGATTTTTCTAATAAAAGTTTAATAAATAGTTGATAGATTCATAATAACCGTTTTATAATTCGCCTTCCCCTTGAAAAATAAGAAAGCATTTAATAATTTTTTTAAAGTCTAACTACTGGTGCCTCTACCCTATGTCGCTGCGTGCGTCTCGCGTAACGAGCGACTTTCTTATGCCGCAGTGGGCAACAAAGGCTTTGTTTGGTCGAGAAATGACAAAAATTTGCGATTATGCTTTCGAAAGCATAGTGAGTCCTTATGTAAGAGTTCAACGTGACACTTTGTGTGGTGCGCGCGCCCGTTCAGCGCGCCACTTTCCTTGCGGTTCAATATTTGGTTAGCACTGCGTGTTATTGTACTGAGCAACAATACTCGTATTTGCGTTGCTTGTAGTATGAAATATGGGTTGCATTTATTTTTTTCAGAAAGTGATTCATCGTAGATTTATCGTAGATCGTAGAGGTTGTCAATTTTATTAATTATCTTTTCCGATACATGTTCATTTCCGAACCTGAACATACACGATCATTTTTTTGAATTGGTCAAAATTTGCTTCTTGGAGAATCCATATTTACGTTCGAGAGACAATTTTATCGACTATTTGTTCATAGTAAGATTATCGGCCCCGTTTGTATAGTCTCATGTAAAATCCATGATCGTGCTGTCGATCGTCGACCGAGCCGAGCTTTCAAGGATCTTCCCGTGACGTCCATGTTGGGGTTAGTATCAATAACTTAACATCGTCAATAATTTTGAGTTTTCAACTGCTTAGTTATCTGGAATTGTTAACTATAAGTTTATAATGTAGGGTATACGTAGGTCTGTAAAGCATCCATGTGATACCCCAAACACAGGACAATAGCCCAGCAAGAACTTGCATGAAGAAACTGTACTTTTGTAAAAACAATGGTAAAACTTATCTCGATGAATTCTTTGGGTACCTTTTATTCTTCTTAAGCTTATTTTGTTTGAATAAGTTTCAAAGTAAAGTAACTAAGTTAAAAAGTATGTAAGAACCAGCCATAGTTTTTTATATATTGGTAAGTACTTTTATTTCAAACTATGAGAATTAAAAAAGTGTTTATGTTTTTATAAATGATCGTATTTACTTATGGCATGTTGTTCAACAATAAATAGTAAATGAGCTTATATATCAATATCAACAAAACAATCTATTTTTGATTAACTAAAGTAAAATATAATAAGCTACGAAGAATGTCATCACCGAGTCGAAGGAGACCCGCTTCCTATTTCTTTGCTGCCACCAGAGAATCTAAACTTAAACTACAGTATTTTCAGCTGCTCATATAATTATTTCTCTTTATTTGTTTACACATTTATATTGCTGACAAATATGTTTGAGGCAACTTATGGTGCAAAATGATTTGTTTTGATATACTCGTATATATAATAGATAATATATTGTTAATAGTTACCGTGTGCTGATGAATGGAGAGAGGATGTTTGCATTCGCATTGTAAGCAGCGTGTCGAGTGTCGTTCGAAGAAGACTTACGCTGACAGCAACACCATCGGAGTCGTTGACCTCCGGCTACGTTTTACATTTGGCGAACAATGATTTGGAGTGGCGAGGTGAATGGCCGCGCACGGAGGGGCTGAGCGTGGGCAGTTATTGACCCATATTGGAGGTGAAATGTAGATCAGTGGGCGAGAGCGGCGAAATTTGCCGCGGAGTCGAGAGTCAGCGCGCACCATCTATCGCGTCGTTGTTGTTGTGTCGGCGCTGGCGCATACTGCCGCTACGTACGCTGCCTCTGAGTTTGTTTATGAAATCAGTCTTGTTCAAGATATTGTATTTTCATTTAGTCTAAGGTTCAGTTCACAGGTTCACTGAAGAAATACATGTAACTCCTTATCACCAGATAAATCTTTGGAACAGATGCCTAACGATAGTTTTATACATCTACCTATGTCGTAGAATATAAATATACATTTCTAATTGGGTGTAAATAAAATTAACCTGCATCATTCGAAAGTGCTACTGTAAACGTCATACATAATATATAGGTAAATTAGTATACGCCATTATTTCAATGATAATCATTATTTTTTTTTTAATTCAAAATAACTAGTAATACTTACTACAAGTTAATAGTCTACACAATGATTAATACTATTATTAATATTATATACCTATTATGTAATAAATAATAGTAGTAGTGGTGTTTATACTTTTATATTCCATATCCGGTTATTGTAAACGAAAAGGTGAAAAATAGGTGAGGAGTATAATCTACATAAGTCTGTCAATTTATTGAGTCACGTTACAACGCATGGCTGACTACATGTAGGAAATCATGCTGCTACTCTTACGCAGGGCCGTCTTTACCAGGGGGTGCGGTGCACCCCGGGCGCCCCGCGCCCGGGGGCGCCTGTCGAGCGCTGAATTCAGTGCCGGCTTTACCTATGGTGCAGGGGGTGCGGTGCACACGGGCGCAGGGTCTTAGGGGGCGCCGAGCGCCGCTCGCGACACCTCCAAAGAGTTCAAAACGCCTACTAGAGGGCGCCCTGCACCCGGGCGCTACATGAGCTAGAGCCGGCGCTGCTTACGTAGGCAGATACTACGATACCTTATCGGTAATTTATTGTTTTATGTAAAACACAGATAATATTAACAAGCATAAATATTAAAAGAGTCAACGAAGGGCGCCAGTCGAATGGGAGATTTCCCTATTTTCCGTACCTTCCGTTCCGTATGTTTTAAAAAATATTTAGGAAAAACTATAGAACTGTACGAGGTCTATCCAACAAAGTCTGAAACTGTGAACTCCGTTCATTCTCAGTGTATCTATAAATATGAAAAATTTACGAATCTTTTGTGGGAGATATATAATTTTATGAGGTTTTACTAAATTTTTCTTGCAATTTTGCTAGATATAAATACGAAATATTGTAAATTTTTACAAAAAATCAGAATCCATGACTTGAGGCTGATATTTGCCAAAAGATTTAGAATTTTGGAGCTACCAAATCGTTGGCTTTTCTATAGAGCCAAATCATTTTAAGCAGTTAAGAATAGTGCCTTTCAATATTTCCACTTGTTTTAGATTCAGTTGGTCAGCCTCAGTCAAAATTTTATTTAATTAACGAACTTCAAAACAAGATTAACAAAATTAGACGAATTCCGGAAGAATGTCTGATTGGGTATCGAACTCGGAATCGAACTAAGCTAATCGGTTATCATTTACTCATCATTCGTCTTTGACCTAACCGCTTATCTCTATGGAAAATGCGAAGTTAGAAAATTCCTTCGTTTATAATGACTAAGTTAATGATTACTTTTTGTTCACCTAAGTAAATAGCTAAGTTTATTCTGTAGCTACCATAATGGACCATACGTCTCTTGTTCAAAGTTGCTGCACCGGCATCGCGGAAACTTTAAGCATAACGTCCACGATTGCTCTTCAAGTGCTTAAAAATTATAACTTAATGAGATAAGAGGTATATAGGAATAATGTCCAAAAAGTACCAAGTAAATATAGAATACATCTTATTTATTTCTCGATTTCCCGTTATTTGTATGCGGTGTGAAAATAATATGTCGTGGTCGTGTGATTTATTAGGAATGAATCTTGTATGACCCATTTGGACACGTGCGAGCGAACGCGCCGTGTTTGGGAATAATGAAAAAATGTTTTATTGGCCCTCGAAACAGTTAAATGGCCCTTTGTCCTGGTCCAGACACATAAAAAGCAAGAAATTACTGTGGACACCCGTAACATTCTGTATTACGAATAACGGGCCCTAAAGTGGGTGAAGCCTGGACTCCCAAAACTAAATTTAGTTTATTTTCAAACGTGGGTGCATTTAAATGGGTTAGGTTTTCAAAAAATTGCAGAAACAACTCTATTTATCCAAAAATTTGAAGATTAAAAACTCTATATTCTAATCCAAAAAGAAAACGATTCTTTTTAAATATTATATATTTATCTCCCAATAATGATCCCTTAAAATATTACTCATTGAACTAAAGAAAGGATATGAGCATACCTAATATTATTGTTAAACGTATCAAATGAATGCTTAATTATAAGGTACACACAGATTTATATGTAATAAAAAAGCGTCTTCTATAAATAAGCGTTATTAAAATGAGTGACTGATTGTTATTTATTTGTTGTAATTTACATAACTTAAAGCCCTGTATTAAATGTAATCATTTAAATACTTATGTATTTCACAGAGGTGTGAGTCTACAAATCTATCTAGAAGTCGTCCCCATAAAAATATTAAGATTATAAAAATTCTCTTAGAAAAAAATTCTAGACGATGATAGTTAGATCTAGTTAGATAATTTATAACTGGGCTGAAGAGGAACTTTTATGTTAAATTACTAACAGGAGAAGGCGAAGATGAATCCCCCACAACAGTCTAGGCGCATCTGACCGGTCTAGTCCCCTCACTCTTATAGAAGATTGCCGTGAACACCAACTGATTTCGAGAGCGAGTGAGCGTTTCCACAGCCAATTTCCCATCCGATCCTTTCGAATAGGACGTAAAATGAAACAAGGGAATCTCATCTTCTCACACGCCATGCCATCCCAACCCATTCAATTTCATCTCATCCTATTGAACGAGTATAATAGGATAATGAAAACTTATCATCTCGTTAAAAAAACTTAACAAAATATACATTCAAAAGAAATATACATAATTACATACAGAATTATACAAATATACATTCAACATTACTTATTACCTTACTCGGTGTAGCACAATTATTGAGTACCTATTAAAAGCGTGAGCAAACCAATAAAACGCCATCTACCTAAAGATTACGCTCGCGATTAATTTCTCAGTATCGATTAGTGTTAAGGGCCAATAAAATAATTTTATCTACGGATTAATCTTAATACGCAATGACACACGAATATCGGACTTGATTAATGACATGAGTCAAGTCCGATATTCGTATTCGTAAACACCGTACCTGGTCTATAGCTTACACAAAACGTATTTATTGCTTATTAAATATTTTTCATCGAAACAAAAAGTTTACATCTAATAAAAGAGTATAAAGTATTAAATGAACGCTCGAGTGTTCGGTTAGCGTTGTTAATGAACCTTTTCAAATCGAGCGTTAAATGCTGATAAGCTTCTTAGTCTATGTTTTTAAAGAGGTTTAACCCTTGAGATTTAACGCTAAGCGCTCATTTTTACATAGATTTTTTTATTAACTGTGTACTTCAAATGCTCGTTAAAGTCAGTAAAATAAGCAACTTCATTCCTTGATCTATTAGGAATGTAACAAGATAATAAATAAGTAAAATATTATAATTAACAATATTTTCCGAAAAATTATAAAATAAAATGTCGTTTTTCGTAGTTTCCAAAATCGCGTTTAATTTGAATCTAAAAATGTGTGCTAAAAGAATTTTTGTTTAAAGGATCCCAAAAATATACAGAGAAATAGTTTTATAAAAGCCATTCTAAGTATGTGACAAAATTGATTAACATAATTTATTTAATCGAATCTGCCAGGGCTACCACTCATTTCCACAACTATCATGCCGAATTTCATGACGTCCGCCACGAAGTGACGAGCAATCTTTATGTCACAGCGTTTGTTGGCGGTTACTCGACCAAATTGATGAGTGGAGAACTCGAGGGAGAATAAATTACTGACATAGATTCTATCGGATCTCAACGAGTCTTTTGACATGTTTTGATTTCCGCCCGATTCAAACACGCCGGTCGAGAGCGAAACGCTCGACCCAAATCAATAAGTTGAGACAGACGTCTAGCCGTCTAGTGTCTAACTATATGCATGCTATATGATACAATAGCGCTGCTCTAATCAAAAGCTACAAAGGAAACTAGTGATTTACTGTAATTACATTTGTAATAAATATAATCCAATTACATATTTCACTATTTTCATTATTTGGATTAGAAGGCGTGATTACAAAGATAGGTACTTAAACGTTTAACATATATTTGCTAAAACAAGTATATCCATATCCATAGAATAGAATATATTATACATATATAAATACTTCTAAAATATTTTTGTCTAACTAAAATATTCTAAAAATAACGACTCTTTTTGTCGTTATGTAGATTCAAAACATAATCTTACGCTGAATTCAATTTTCACGGTTTATTTACTTATTTATTATTCACTGAATAATGTCCGACGTCTGAGTCTAATTTAAAAAGTTTAAGCAAGATGTGCAAATGCATTAGCTGGCAAGTTTTATCTACGTTAGTTTAAAAAATATCCCTATCACATTGATTATTATCTATTTCAAACTGTGAATATGTGGGGTATGAACATTGCCAAAAATAGTCAATTGGTTAAATGACAATTTTTAGTCTAATTTATGTATTTTACTTGACTTTCGAGAATATATCATTATTTTGTTGTATTTTATGGTATATTGCAGTCGACGGTCATTTGGACCGGACGCGCTTCCAATGGAATAAAAATTAAATTTACGCCGCGCCGGTCATATCGCCGGGCATGCCTACGGGCGATCTTGATCCCTGCCAGCTGTTTACTATTTACATATGTAACCGTCAAAAGTGCGTGTTGCACTCCTTTTCATAACGTGTCGGCTGCCGGCCAGCGGGACCCACCGCATGCGCAAGTTTCCCCCAAACTACCCATATCAATAGCCGAAATTAAACATGTAGGTACATTTATTCAAAAAGAAACTTTGTACTGAAAATTCTTACTGCACATTAAAGGAATTTCTCTCTGACAAAAATATAAAATAATAATTCATCCCAACGATTGCCAAGGAGTTTTAATGGTTTGACTGTCCCATTTGCTTATACATGTTTCATGGTTATGTGATTGAAGACTTACTCACTACTCACTACATACATTACTCACATTGTTGGCTGCAGTGGCCTCATATGTCCTTATTGGCATTTCATTCCATAATTTTATTTTTTATTAATGACTATTTAAGATTGATATTATATTATTTATTGTAAAATTCGTATTGCGACCGGGATGTAGGTCCACGAATAAATAAATGAGTATGAATATTAAGCTCATACAGTACACACTTTCCGAGCTTCTTCACATTACCGATTTGACACAAATAAATCAATATCGTCTTGTCACTTAAGCCGAAGGCTGCTGCTAACTCAGACGATTGAGATGAATCCGCTTCCACTATTGCTTTCAATTCGTCATTATCGATTTTAGTCTCCGGTCGTCCACGGGGCTTCTTCTTGAAGTCGAAATTTACAGAACGGAAACGATCAAAACAAAAACGCGTCATGCGTTCGTTTGCGGTGTTTGGTCCGTACACATCGTTGATATTGCGTGCCGTCTGTGCTGCGTTATTGCCACAACGGAACTTATATTAGAAAATAACGCGAATTTTTAACTTTTTCATGGTCGCAAACACAACGAGATCTAAGCCAAAAGTTGTTTGACGGAAAAAGAAATGATGCAATAAACATTGATGCAATAAACATCGACAAGATTCATTGATGCTTGGCTTGTTTTGATGTTATTGATTGATTCTTGTTTTATTTGTATTTATAATAATTGTTATTTCGAAGAATCAGAAAACGTTATGACGTTCTTTTTATCTAGAACATTTATTAGTTTTTGTTATTCTGATGTACTGTCCACGGTGGGTAACCAGGACTAGATAAAAAATACCTTATATGTACGAGATTAAGTCCTTTTGTGTCTTTATATATGTGTCAAGTTTTCTTCATAATAAACAATTTCAAGTCTAAAACGTATCCTATCAATGTCCAGTCTCGTCGAGTATATCATGAGTCGCTCAGTAAAACTATAGTAGATTCACTGAGGACAGAAGAGGACTCGTAGAGAGCACACGAACAACGCAGTCCCACACTTTTATTTAATTATCACAAACACCACGCACGAAAAACACTTTGAAGTTTAATAAACTGTCACCTTTAAACCACAAAACGCTTAATATGCAATTTTGACAATAATCAAACAAAAACTAAACTTCAGTTCTCAAGTTTCCGCCAAAACGTCCCCGATTAAGTCAATTTCAGTTATTTCATAGAAATTAAATTAAATTAATTTTATTGCTGACATCAAAGTAAAGTCAAACAGTAAAAAGTAATTTTTGTCCAGCAAGTTTGAAAGTTCTACAGCTTCACATACAGCAATAAAACTATGTCTAATAGGAAGTAAAATACATTAATTGGGGCCGAATCGGTCATACTAAACAGTCAAATTAGAAGCATTTGGAGTCGGAAGTCTGTAGCAGTCCAGAAAATATAAGTATGTAGTATAACTTAGTAGAAAATATAAGTTTTGACCCCATTCGTATGTCAAAGTGTCGGTCATTTTGACCCCCCACGGCGTCCAACGTGTTAAATGATAATATGTTGTTGTTTATTATCATTACACACTACGTCATCAATTTAAATTTCCTATAATAGCCTGTGTAGCAATCGAGAGTTCTAATTATATCGTGCGCGCAGTCCAACACCTTATGTCACCTCATACAAGGTTAGTATAGCGAAGAAATTCGTTCTAAACCAGTTTCTGAAAGCGGCGTGAAGAAAGTACTTTTACTAAGAGAAGACGCGACGTGGCACAGTTTCCACGAGAGACGTGGCGGTGCGAGCGCACCCGGCGCCTGCGCAGGCTTTCCAACACCGCAAATTTAACGAGCCGTCGCTTTTAGTTTGTTTCAGGCTGTGGTTGTAGTGACAGCGGGATGTATGGCGGGTATAGAATATAATGTAAATATTTTTTCAGACTTTCGCCTCTTGTACACTTTATTCTGAATCGGGTTTTAAAACTAGATTACAGTAAAATTATTGATAAATATTGATGAAATCTTAAATTAATACTATTATTACTTCGCAGCATTTCCATATCGATGCAAGTTCTTTCAGGCTCGGATAAACATACGTTTTATTGGCAAAATGAGTCTAAATCAAGGGAAGCCTTATTTAGTTCGCAACCACAAGAATTTAGCTGGGCTTCAATTCACGTTTTCCGCTTGCCCGCTAGTACGCCCTTCGAAAACGCGGGATTACTCTATGTAAAACACCCACGATTAATTTACCGGATGGATAGAAGTGATTTTAAGTTACCGATCTATTACTTGTTACTTTTTCGACTTTTCCAATACGTGGGTAGTACCTAATGTACCTAATCGAGTACACGGGCAGTCCCGTTTCCAGCGAGTTTCCCGTACTAGAGAGTTTCCATGAAGAGTTTCCTGCGTAGTTTATTAACACAGACGATATCTCTTTTCGCATATTTTACAAAACGCTCTTTATCTCCATATGAATGTGTGGCTATCTGGTGTTTGTAGTAACTTCGCAATTTGGTTTGTAATAAACCTAAATTTACTACAAACAAAATGTGTTTGAATTTTAAGCTTAATCTCCAATAAGCCATAACTAATAATTAACCAGGCTATGTAGCTAACTTAGTTATAAATCAGTTAACGAACTGAACTCTGATACTTTTTAGTTTCCATATCGGTATGTCATTTTCATAATGTTCGTTTATACTTAGAAAGAGGAAAGTTAAGTTACTGTGAGTTATCAAAATTTATGATAAAACTGACGATCAAAAGTGGGCAGAGGCAGGTGATCAAACATTTTAAACTAAATTATGTTGTGTTTACCAGACTGCGGGTCGCGAGGAATTTAGTTTATTGCAATATTTGTGTTCATATAGGAAGGACATAGTTTATTGCAATATTTGTGTTCATATAGGAAGGACATAGTTTATTGCAATATTTGTGTTCATATAGGAAGGACATAGTTTATTCAATATTTGTGTTCATATTACTTTATTTCAATACATTTGAGTTCATATAGAACTAGATGGGTTTTTGTTTTTTAAATAACTACATAGATCTTTTTTAAAAGTTTAACATTAAATTAAATTCTGTTCTTCCAACCAATCTTTAATTTCTTCTAGTCTCTTTTAAGCAAAAGTATTTGTAATATTGTGGTTAAATATCTATTTTTAAATATTTCATTTATTTATTTAAAATTCATTGCCAAATATAAGTAATTGTACAAATTTCGAATTTAATTATAAGTATCTAATTGTACAAATGGCGAACTTAATGCCAGATGGCATTTTCTACAGCTCTAACCACCAGATCAAACATAAATAATAACTAAAATAAAAATATACACAAACAAGATAGTATTTTATTATACATATACACATACATATATATACATACATACATACATTAAAATAAAATAATGTATGTTGTAAATGTGTCAGGAATGGCGATGGTCTCAGGTAGAGATCAATATTCAACATATTTATAATAGGATTTACTAAAACCATTTAATGCGATAATCTGATAAATAGACTTATAGTTTATTGCACTAAATTCATATAAAAAGTGTTCGATAATTATTTTTGTTATAGTTTTCATTTTGCTTTAGTGAAAACAAGGTAAGAGATATAGATAGATTATAGACCAACAATGCCATTAATTATTCTTTTTTTTTTTTGATAAATTTTACTTTTTCAACAAAATTACATTTCATATTTCGTAGAAATAGCTTATCGTTAGATTACAAGTATGTTTAATATTAAATAATTTTAACTATAATAATTTTACTTTCATAAATTCTCTATAATTAGCTTCCCATACAAATCTGACGGTTTGTACATATAGCATTTGAAATTATGTTTATTTTGCGAATGTGTGATAAATATTAGGAAATTATATAAAGTCCTAATTTCTTTACAATTTTGAAAAATTATGGTACTTTATTTATGGTAATTATTAGCATCGCGTTTGTTGCTCGCCCGTCCGCTTACTTTAGTTTGTATCTTTGTTGTCAAGTGTTTTTAACACCTAGCATTAGTTGTAACTACTAGTTGACCACCATAGATTAATATGACCTATTTGGTCATCATGAATTACATATTCAATATTTGAATTTAGAAAGTAAAGTGTTACTTTCTAAATTCTTAATTGGTCTATTTTACATTGACATATTTACTGATCAGCACGTGCATGACGACCGAATTTTTACTATTTTTTATTTCTTTCTAGCTAAACAAAAATGAAGACTTTCGTTGCATTCCTCGCCGTCCTGGCCGTAGCAGTCGCTAACCCTCTGCCGCTAGTTCAGATCATCGTCAATGTTGACGCACCCAGCAGCGCCGACGCAGTCGTCGTGGAGGAGCCTGATGTCATTGAAAGCCCTATCGTCGACGGTCCTTTAATCCCTGAGGGTGTAGTGCTGCCCACTCCTGCACTTCCCGAAGTTGTCATGCCTGAAGGTGTCGTGCTGCCTGCTCCCGCACTTCCTGAAGTTATCTTACCTGAAGCAGTCCTGCTCCCCGCTCCCGCACTTCCCGTGGTGGTTTTACCTGAAGCAGTCGTGCTCCCCGCTCCCGCACTTCCCGTGGTGGTTTTACCTGAAGCGGTCGTGTTGCCCGCTCCCGCACTTCCCGGCGTGTCCATACCGGAAACCGTAGTGCTGCCCAGCCCTGCTCTACCGGTAGTCAACCCCCAAGCGCCCGTTGTTTTACTTCCTGAGCTGAAATAAACTCTGACAAAACTGAAATGCACCTATTGAAAAAAATTACAATAATAAAAAAATCCTCTAATCTATTGCAGTTTTTAAATTAAATTATTAACCAGTTTTATGATATTTACTTTTATAATGTTTATTTATTGATAACGTTTATTCAAAATAATTTAAACCTATGTACTATTTCGTTGAACTAATAAAACATATTTATCTAGTAAATATCTAATAAAAAACAAATCGGCAAGTAAGTAGTATTTTTTACTTTTTACACGTTACTTTAACATATATTTGCTTTTATAACTACAGGATATTATGTAAGTTTATCATCTTGACCAGAATATTATTCTTCGCTTTCAGATCATTTTCTACAATTACTTATACTATAATAGTCCCGATATTGTCCCGATTTGCTTTCCTTATCACAAAGAAAATGCACAAGCGAAGACCCTGAAATGGTCATGTCGGGTCCAAAAAAGGTTAAATGTTTTTGTTGCCATGCAGGGCCGACCGATGAGAGGTGGCTATAAATATACCCGTCTGACTCACAGACTCACGCATGCCTAGGCGCTTACGTAGAGGTCTTTCCAGGGGTTGAATGAAAGATAAAGTCCTTATTGTTGTTTTTTCTCGAATGACGCAGAGCTAAGCATCGTTTATCACTTACTCAGATAAGCTTCTTTAGATTTTGTTTTGCGTAGCTGTGACGTCATCGGTAGTAGAAATTCTGTTATTTTATATTAATTTTCCCTATACTTTGTATGTGTTTCATTAACTCTGATATTAAGTACTAAGTGGGTTCCTTTGACAAGGTAAACGATATAATAACTAAAATATGTACATTATTTTGGTACATATACACGTAAACGTACATACATTCTTACCTAAATGGTATGAATGATAAATATTTAACGTACAAATATGAGCTTGCTCAAACATTATGGCCATACATATGTGTGTAATTAAATTTTAAATGTACTGCAAGCTGTACAGAACTTGAGACAACAATAAATATTCGTACCACGCTAAGGAACGCACCGTTCGCGTTGTATTAACTTATAACCAGTCGTTTTTGTAATAACTTATAATTCTTCTCTTTACTCCCACTGGACGCGATCGCTGGAATTCTTTCTTGCAGGAAGAAATTAATGAAATTATTCCCGCAACTCGTCGATATTATCATACAGTTTTAATTTCCTTCTCGGAACCGTCAGCACCTCCAATGTCTCGGGTGACGTCATGCGACTATGCACAAGATGCACTCGGTTGTCTATAGCCACAACTGGTTCTCGGAACGCTCTCTCGGTTCCAAGAAAAATGACTCTTTTTTCGCGCACCTGTTCTTTGGACCTCCATTTACTGTGACCGTGCAGCAAATGCGGTCATCAATTAACGTGACAGTCTACTTTTTGTTTCCACTCGGCTTATTGCTGTGATTAATGTTGCTTCAGCGGCAAAACTCCACTGTTAGTGCCAATGTTATTTTAAGTACTATTTATCAGTTTCACAATAAAATGAGTAATTTCTCGAGCGCTACACGAATTTTGAAGATGATTGATGTGTTAAGTGTTAAGTGTGTTAGGTGTGTTATGTGTTAAGAAAATAGCAACAAATTGCTTATTACATTATTTACGTATAGTAAAACATTAATTGTTATGTTTAGATGTCATTGATATCTATGCAATGGCTTGTACTTGTACATGTACTTGTATATTTACCGGTGAACGTCGACAGATTTAATAAAATGTAATCTTGATCACGTTAAGATATTATTGTGGTCCATGGACGCCCAATATCATTCAATATACGTATAATATTTCAGATTATATGTTACACGAGATATTTACAAACACTCCTATGTAAACATATAAGATAGTAATATTTATTATTCATTAAAGAACGATAAAAATAATAAATGAAGTAAGTATTTAATTATGAAGTAATAAACATTATGCTTTGACGACAGTATAGTCAGTCGTATAACGAATGTATTTTTATAAAAAAAAAATTATCCCCTTGTACCATATTAATCATATTATATATGAATAATGCCATAGCTATATTACTACCGTAAGGCATATAGTTTCATGAGGAGATAAACCAATACAGCTGTTGTAACTAAGTCGTATTAGACAAACTATAAATATATAGTAGTTTAGTTAATGATCTACTTTTTACGGCACACATACCACTCCACCTCCATGCATTTGATCTGTCGATAAGACAGCAGAGGTCACGCTATCACTCGAAGTCTCCGCCCGGTTTGACCTTGCTCCAGATCACCAGACCTTGCTCCTCGGCCGTTAACTAGTGACAAACACTTATCGATTACGTTCATTAGTACTGATTCTGTTTGACGTGTGTGTCAGAATTTGCTTACACTACTAAACGGTGAAATATGCTCATCGATCTGTAACTGAATATCTGAAGTGTGTAATAGCTAATGTCGGCAGTCACCGGTGAATGTTGACATTCACCAAATGCGTTGGTGGATGTCAGAAATTGCTTTATTTTGTATAGATTCAGTGTTACACTGGTGTATGTTGTCATATACAATAAGATATTGATGCATAATAAAAAACTTGTTAACTTGCCACTACACATTGTTGAAACAACACATACGACCGACCACATACATTACACACTCGTGAGTATTACCTATTACTTATATTACTTATTATATAACTATTACTTACCTATTACTTATAGTATAATACATACTTGTATTATTTCTAATTAATTAGTATTGATTGTTATTCATAATACTGGATCGGAAAAATTGTAGCCGTGAACTATGACAATGAATAAAAATAAAAAATAAATAAAAGAAAAGCTATGAATACGTACAATAAGGCCACCGGAGAATAGTTGCCTTGTGTGATTTTGCTCTTCAACTAAATTAGTGCGAAAATGCCATACATTTTAGTGTTCCCAACAAACTATAAGAAACCTTTATAATCCCATCATGTTTGTGTCTCTGTTATAGGCCTATCACTTTTATGATTTACTACCGATCAATACTAATTTGATTTTGATTAATACTCTCTGTAACTGTCAAGAATTGCACGTGAATTGTTCAGCTTCAAATCAGATTGTTGTGTGTCAATAACAACGGTGTTTGTCTGAGTGTATGTCAACGAATAATTTCGATCTTTCTTTTAACAGCAGTAATGGTAATTATAAACTTTTACCGGTGAATGTCGACAGTCATCAACTTCGAACATTGACAGTAACACTTTTATAAAATATGTTTATATTAAGCCTATAACTAATTAAATCGACGATAGCAGTTATATCTACACATCCTATAAAACGTAATGTATAATTGTCTATTTATCAGTAGATAGGTTGGGAACGTTAAAAGTTCTGCTTGTCAGGTACCAAGTTTTGTACACCAAGTGAAATCACGTACAACATGATAATTTATTAAAGGACTAATCGACTTTGTTACAAAACTGAGAGGTGCATTGTTATAGCATAATATGGTAAAATCCGAACTTTTATTTAAAATACCTAACAGTTTTTAAAACAAGTAGTTTTTAGTAAAGAAAATAATCAAATTAATATTAGTTTATCGGAATAAAACCGGTATACATACCTATATAAATAAATAATGCAGATGATTAACAATGATTTGCAAAAAATGGGGATAAAATACGCACCCAACCAAAGGTCTTTTTCTGTGTAAAATCTTAACGATGAATATAGTCAGAATCTTTTACAGCGATTTGGTTCAAGGTGTCATTAAAAGGTGATTTTGGAGCATAACAACAATATTTCAAGGCCACTGTACAATGGTGTTGACAAGTGGCAATGACAATGTATAAATTATGGATTGAATGAATACTTTTATAGTATTTATTCTTTTATGTAGGCTATGCCACCTTGCACACCTAATTTAATTAATTAGTAGGTACTATTAACTGCTAAAGATCTGACATAGCAAAAAATAATGCATTATTAATATTACTAAGAAAACAATGCTGAATTTAACTTATTTATGGGCGCTATAAGTTTACAATATTTTTAGAAATCAAAAGTAAATAAATTAAAAAAAAAAACAATTAAAATTACACCTTTCATTATTAGGTTTTAGAATAACTTTTACAATTACTAAATAAGCTATGAGCAGATACAATTCAATTAATACAAAACTAATTGAATTCCAAATTTCCAAATTCACTCCTAAATCTCATTCATTCATTTGGGGAAGTGATTTTTGAGTTAAAAATTTCAATCTATATTTAAGTTTATTCCATTTATATTTTATAACTGTCTGTACTGTTGGTGCATTATCTCCAATGATACAACGAAGTTCTGAATGACTTATGCACATTCCCAAAAAGGGGCCAGAACGAACCGCCTAAATTCGGATATAATTGATGGTGCAGAAAATTTAACAGCGTCTCCAAGAAAAAATAATTGAACAGTTCAAGAAGATTAGCTGTAGTGTCACTCATTGCAAAAAATAAACAGCGCTAGTTAAACCGCACTGAATACATGAAGATTAATAGTAAAGTAGATATTTTTCGCCATATTAGAAATGTAAATGAAGAAATCAATGGAAATATCTTAAGCAATGGAAAATAAATAAAAGCGCTGCTTTAGAGGCACCTCACATTGAAATGTCTCGTGAAAGCGATTCCCGCCCAAGTGCGGTATCAATATTTCCCAGCTTTCCGCCGGAGGTTGGCGCAATGTGCCCCCACCCCCCAGCGTGGGGCGTGAAAGCACTGCGGTCGTGCGCGGGCGCCGTAAGTGTGTCACGCGGGTCGACGAACGCCGGCCTAGACCCACATATTGCAATTGGGGCACAATCAGTGACAGTATGGCGAGCGCGTTGACCCCGCGCGGTGAAATGCCCATCTCTCTCTTTCACACTCTTTCTCTCGATGTTGCTTAGCGACTGCTTTCCCATCGACTCGCCGGAACATCGACACCGCGGCGTATCGTACTGCATTTTACTGGGCACAAATATAAGCCTTATATGCAACCGGCTATCATTTCTCTTGTCGATAATTCTACCAAGTTTACTAATATTCTGGCTAACTTCTAAGTTATAATCATGAAGGTAATTATGAAAAAAGTGCAGACTGATGTCGTGTTGGACCGTGAATGTTAATTTTCTCTCTTGTATTCTGCTCGCATGTGACCATCCGAACTATTTAACGGAACTGACATATGAGAAACTGTCATTAAAATATCAAATAATACAAGAATGTTCCAGTCTCTCTTTTGCTGATACATTGAGCATAATCTCGTAAAAGTACAGTAGCTACTAGTGGAAAAACATCGTTCCTGGGTTGTCGTGAAGACGGCGCAATGGCATTTGCGATACATGCGTGATTGCTGGATAGGTATGTGTGAACAAGATTTGATTTTCACTTTCAGGTATAACAAAAACGTATAACAAAAACAATCTGCTCGCTTACAGCATGACTAATAATATTGACTATTTATCTTTGAAATTACTAAAGAAAACCCCTTATAAAATCAATAGAAATAATAAAAGAA
The DNA here is from genome assembly GCA_943735995.1 of Sesia bembeciformis. NCBI lineage: Eukaryota > Metazoa > Arthropoda > Insecta > Lepidoptera > Sesiidae > Sesia > Sesia bembeciformis. The sequence goes on from OX031028.1 coordinate 11,923,131, forward strand.
GATAATTAGCTCGGTGTGGTTTTATTTAATATGTTTCGGAGCTATTACTGCACCCATCAAACAATGAATTCCACTTCCTGGATAAAAAGTTACGTTATCAAAAATATACCTAACTGAAGCACCTAAATAAACCTACCTAATAAAATATACTGACCCCGACAAAATAATTTTGAACATTTGTGTTCTCTTTTACAAAGAGTACTCATCGGCACCTATTAAGTAAATAGCTTGAAGCATCCACTTGTTATAATTTTTTTAAAGTACCAAAATCTGAGTAAACGAATAAAAATATGTATGGTCTTTACAATATTTTTAGTAAAAAAATAAGGATAATGTTATATAAAGGCGTTGCTGTCACATACTTATTTATGCCTGAGAGTTTAAATGAATGTAGTTATTATTCATTCAAGATTCACTCTAGAAATGTGTTTACCTTTCATTTGAAGCAGCAATAGCGAGTGGAATCGCTCTCTTAGAAACAAGCGAATAAGAGCGAACGGAAAAGAAAGTAAAAATGAGTGCATTGATATAAGAACTAGGCGAACATGTGCCGAGAAACGTGTGCAAGCGATCGTTGCGGTTTCATCTAGGCAGAAAAAGTGATGTCGACCGAACTGGAAACTTCAGAGGTTCCCGCGCCTCGATGCACCTATTGCATTTTTCCCCCTACTTCTTCACTTTCTTCTTTTGTACACTTTCATGGTGAAATATCTACGCTTTCTAACGTAACACTAGTGCAAGTATTTTTTTGTCGTAAATCTTTTGCAATGAAATCGAGGAGTTGATGTCGTTAATAATTAGTGCATACATATTTTGTTTTTACGCATCAGCATTTATGTAGTTACTTTCGTTTCTTTGAAATAATCTTGAAGGGATAAAAATATAAATAAGAACTTTACGCTCGTGTGCATGCGAGATGTGAGATATCGATGACATGCAAAATAAACCATCTCTCTCCATCTGTTGTTCACATTGTACCGTTTGTATTTAGGTCGCAGTCTGTGGAGGCTTGCTCTGGAAATCTACATAGACGGATGTTAGTCTTGGCTGTTAGATGTTGGTAGTTTCTCTATCGGAGAAACTTTCGGAGTGAGCGAAGTGTGTCGGCCTGCGGGCCCGGTCGTGGTCGTGGCCGTGCACCCACGGAAATGGGTCCGCGACAATAAACTATAAACCATGTCTATGTAGGCCATCTGTGAGCGACGCGGGCGCGGGATCGCGCGTCGCTCGTGCGCGCTATGCAAATCGCTGGGAACTTTCTTCCGGCGCAGTTGACAGCGGACATTGTGTCGATTTCCCCGGCGCAAGAAGCCATTGCCCTGTCTTAAAAGCTCTATGAATCTACTTTTGATGTTAATTGGATTTTTTTTTTTATTATTTCATATGCTTATTGCAAAATATTATTGAACGATTCAGGAAAAAAAAATGTAACGCTTGAGATTATTTCAAGTGAATTTGGAAGTCGACTGCATACATGTGAGGCTGTGGCCGCCGACCACAACCCGCGCAACTCGTCGGCACAGGCGCACGCGGACGTTGCTGCGCTAACCTACTTGGCGAGCGTTGATCTCTTTGTTTGTAAACATGGCGTCGACACCGCCCTGTACATTCGGTTATTCGGCAAAGTACACACCGTAGTTTCACAAGAATTTCCATTTGGCAAAGTAGCTACATACTGCGTTTGGTTCATTCTATGCTTTAAGTAATTAACCTTACCTACCTTACCGTACCGTACCGTACTTACCTAATTTAATGAGGCTTGTATTTAAACGAGCAGCAAAAAATACTAAATGTGCCGCAAATCATGACCAACGAACTATTTTTGAATGACTAAAATAAATAATTTTAAATTTGTAATAATGTTATTACTAATAAATCGACGGACACTCCTATTCCTTTATTGTCACCAGAGAACCAAAAACTAACCCACCTTTAAATTTGATGCCATCGATTTGCTCTCAATCCAGCATTTTCTGCAACCCATTTAATTAGGATCTCAAATTAAACCGTTTAAATGTTTTCAAATACTGGTATACAGTGTATACAATACAATAAGGCGAATAAGAATTTAATATATTGCGATGAGGTATGTACAGAAATACAGACTGATTATGTATATGTATGTATATACAAACTGTCGGAAATTGATTATTATCTATTGATATCCACAATTGCCAAATTAACCGAAAGTTATCAATCACCAAATATTGCTAGCGAACAACCGAAATATTTCGTTTCAAATTAAAACATGGACAATCCTTATTATCTTCCGTATTATACAATTATCTTCGGTATTCCAGAATTTAAAAAAAAATGGAACATGTGTCCACCCATCTGCACTAGGTCCACGTGGTGGATTACGGCCCGATATCCTGAAGTGATTTAATAGGAAAAGCCAGAGCCCTGCAGTGGGACGTTAAAAACGGCTGGAAAGAATATATATTTCGTTAAATAACAACGAGTCTTTATAATGTTTCTGGACATAGGAGTCGTAAATATGAGCAATAATTGTTTGTTTTTCATTGAAAGTACTCTATATGTTTCAGTATATGAGTTCAGTTCTCTATATAGGTGTTGATTTTTTAAGATATTATGTAAACAAGGCTAATAAAAGCAATATAAAGTTATATCTACATATATTACACAATATAGATACTTATTATAATTAATTATATAGTACACAAATATACATAAATAAATAAGACCCAAGTAGGAAAAATGTAATACGATTATTTAGCAATATAGTGACTCGGTTGGTAAAGATTTAGTCATTCGTTTTTCAAGGGAAATTAAGAGCTCCATATATTTCTCTGCACTGACTCATGAGTCATGACATGTTCATAAAGTTCTGTTTTTATCTCGTAATAAAGTATGCAATTAGAGAGGTATGGTACTTCATATACGTGGATGACGCATTTGGGTGTTTCCGGATTAGCCGATGGACAATGTTTTTGTAATGTATCTGTAATAATATTAAAATAGAGTGGGGTGATAACCAGTGATCGGAATAGGTAGCGCTAATTTACCGAAAAGGAGAAGGTATAACATAGAGTTGTTAAAACCACGACCTAAGTAGAAAAAACGTAATACGATTATCTAGCAATATAGTGAGTTGTTTTGTAAAGATATGTCATTATTTTTTTAAGGGAAAATAACAGCTCCATTTATTTCTCTGCACTGACTCGTGATATGTTCGTAAAGTTTTGTATTTATCTAGTAATAAAGTATGCAATTAGAGGTATGGTAATTCATAGACATGAATCACGCGTTCGGGTGTTTTCGGATTAGCCGATGGCCAATGTTTTCGTAATATATCTGTAAATGCATTTTATTGAAATTTGTATTGAATGCAAACATAAGTAAATTAAAATGCTTAAATTCCGATATACTTTAATTAACAAATTAAAGTAATTCGTAATTAACTTTAATTAATAATTAAAGTAAGTAAAGGTGAATTCCACCTACATTTATTATATATATAAACTTTTATATTTATATGCACCTGCTTTTGTTATAATTTCTAGGTATCTAATTACAGATAACTATAAAAGTTTACAAATATGATAAATGTAGGTGCAATTTTTATTTTATTTGCCTAATGTATTGTAGACGTTCTTAAAAAATATTGACAAAAATATTAATTGCAAAACGTGTCTTGCAGAATGTACTTACATTCTGCCGTTCAAATATTACACCTCATTGTTTTATCATCATAGCATTTTGTGCGTAGGGGAAGTTCGGGTAGCCCCGGACACATAAATGAATTGCAAATAAAAATACCGATTAACAAATTTTCTATCTTTATGAGCATCTTAAATTAAAATTAGGAACTTCTTTAATCATATAAATCAAAAATTAGTAATTAAATCAATTTTTTTTAAAGAAATATATAGAAAAAACTTTGGTCTTCATTTTTCGGCGACAGAAAAGTTGGCGGGTAACCCCGGACATAGTTATCAATTGTGGCCCAATCGTTTTTTTTCCTTACAAACATCACAATTATAGTAAACATCTGAAGAATCAATATAGGTATACACAATCTTCGTGGGCCCAATCTTGACATTCCTGGCACTGAATCCAGTCCTCTTCAAATGTTTCTCCGCATATGATGCATTCGGTGTCTTTTTCTCGATTTTCTTGGGAAAGAATTTGATTATTTTTCATTGTTATCAATTTATTTTTACCACCTTTACTTTTCTGGTTTTTCTCTTTTTCTTTTTTATTGCCCCTACTTTTCTATCTTTGCTCTACATCTTTTTTATACGATGAGGATGTTAGAACCTCGCTCTTTTGGGTTTTTCGAGCCCGCGTTACCATGCGTTTTTTTGATGCATCTGGAAATGGTGACAGTTGTTTTAATAAATCTGTTGGGCCGGTTGAAGGCCCAGTGCGTTCAGTTGCAGGCAATGCATGACTAGTGGAGGGCACTGATGATGAACAGTCGGCTACCGAAGGCTGATCAGATATATTTTCTTTAGAAGAAGCTTCTTGCGTAACGTCTGTCATCATTGACGGTAAAAAATCTATATCAGTAAAGATATCAGGGTTGAAAGGATAAATTCCTGTGCATTTGAACCCGTTTTGTGCTATGTCTAACCTTGCTGCTCTGCTAAAAGCTTCGTCCACAAGTGCAGCAATATCATAATCAGTGATTCTAGCCGCAGGATTTCGCCTCATCCATGCTGAACTTGCAGATGCAAACGCAGCCTTAAAAGGTTTAAAAAATGTCCTGTCCAACGGCTGTAATTTATGAGTTGTATGAGGTGGTGTGCTCAACATATGAATGTGATGTTTACGTGCATATTCTATAACTGCCAGCTCCTTATGACTAGCATGGCCATCTAAGATTAAGAGGACAGGATTCTTATCCGTTGATTGAACATGCTGTTTAAAATGATGGAACCATTGTAAGAACACGTCACCGTTCATCCATCCGCTCTCATGTGGAATGGCAACACTATCTGGCGGAGCTCCTATCATCAAACGACCGTTCTTATCCATTTTTTTTCGAGGAAAAATGAAAAGGGGTGGTATAAAATGACCAGTGACGTTCATCGCAAAAGTTAATGTAATATTTCGACCTCTTTCTGCAGAGATTAATTTGCCAACCTGTTTTTTTCCTTTTATCGAAATGACTTTATCATTTTTATGCACATTTGATACTCCTGTTTCATCGACATTATAAATTCGAGAAGGAGGGAACTTATGTTTCTCTTGAAGTTGATTGAGCTGATCAAAGAAACGGTTAACTTGTGGTTTATTAAACCCAACAGCCCGTGCAATGCTAGTCGATTCGGGAGTTCTTAAAACAATATCCGGATATTTTTTGGTAAAACTGTAAAAAAAATCTTTGCCTGCAGTTCCTTTCTCTTTGTTAAATCTATGAGGGATTTTGAGACTTTCTGCTAGATCAAACGCCAATTTCAAAAACTCCTTCCTACTCAATGGCATCAGACGATTGTCCAGTTCTTTAATGTGTTTATATAGTTGCATAGAAAATATTTCAGAAAATGTGGCTTCAAATCGACCTAATTTCGAGATAAAAGCAATCTCTTTTCCACTTTTCAAAATTTTCAGGCGATCGTGAAGTGAGCTTTTTGGTACATCATACCTGTCTGCCGCTTGTCTTAATGAGAACTTGCCTTCCATCACATATTTAACAGCTTCTTTCATTTTATTTTGATCCCATTTTCCTCTATCACTAATTCTCCCCTTGAATTTCGGCATATTTCAGTCTTTCTGCAACAATAATAACAACATTCTAAAATACTTTCCATAAATAAGCAAAATTACAAAACTATTGTAGTTTTTTAAAACAATGTTGCGAGATTGAAAACTTAAAACAATGTCCGGAGGTACCCGACATTATCATGTCCGGGGGTACCCGATCGTTATCATTCAACATTTTTAAAAATGCCTACTTTATTGTGCAAGTAATGTTACAAATACTATTACAACTGTAAAATATATAAAATATTGTAAAGCATTAACTTAAAGACATATATGAACACTTACGTATTGAACTTGATAACCTTCAATGAAGTTTGACAGGAGCGACGAAATTTTTTTTGCGGGAACAAACCACACTCTCACGTCTAAGTCACTCGGCGTTCACGCCGCAGCTGAGTTGGATTTGTTTTTGCTTCAAAGGGCGCTCATTTAAAAGAAAGTTTTACCTACGCAACGTGCTTCGTTTCTTAGAAATTTAAATGTCCGCGGCTACCCGCTGTCCGGGGCTACCCGACCTTCCCCTATATAAGTAGTGCACGAGATCTGACCTCAATATATGAGTACGAGTTTATGAATATATTATTATTCATACGACGACGCTCATGACTTGTGCTCTTGTGCACTGTGCACTTTAAGTAAACCCATGATTAATAAAAGGCGTTATAAATCAATGCGTTTTCTTATAACTTACATACAAATTATATGTACTCACATACTTCGAAAGTATAAATGGTTCCGGCGACCGTCAAGCGGTTTCGGCCCTCACCAATGACATTGTTACGTAAAGACACTACGCCTAAAGCTCGGAGCGCTGTTAATCCCTTCACATTGTCAAGAGTCATTGAACCGGTACTACTCCGATATTCCTTTAAAGAATGCAAGGACAGCGCCGGTGGCTGTTCGAGAGTAGAGACGCGACTCACTAGTGGCTCACGGGCGGCTTTCAGGCGGTTCACCGCCCGCCTGTGCTCCGCGACTATGGTTTGCATTTCCCCGGATTTATCTTAGTTTGGATGGCATCCGGGAAGTATCCGAGCGGGACCTTTGATAACGTCAAGATTTTTAAATTTTAATGTCAAGGATAATTGAATAAAAATTTCAAATCGTTATATATTTTTCAATAATGTAGTAAGCATTTAAAAATATAATAATTTTGTTCCTATAACATAAGATTTAGTTTCTTTAATCTAATTTACTAAAGCCATCATTAAAGATTAATAATAATTACTGATTATATTATAAGATCGAATATGTGCTTAATAAAAACGAACCATTATAACTAACTACCTATTTGAACTTTTATTTTATTAAACGCAACATTTGTCGTCATGAAAACTAGATATTTATCTGACAACATGAAAATTTAAAAATGATATATTTAAAAAAATGTCCGGGTTTCAAGTCCTTTTGGGGTTTCAAGTTTGTGTCCAGGGTATTCGAGCTTCATGTCCGGGTTTGATGATTTTACAAATGTCAGCTCTACGCCCGACAAACAGTTGCGTGATCTCTGTTTAATCTTCAAACTAAATATTACGAAACAACCTTTTAAACGTTACAAGCTAAAGCCATAACGTGAATTAAATCAGCAAATACTTTAACCTGCATAACTTTGTTTTCACAAACAGGTTTAAACTGTATTGAGGCGGTATTTATTAATACTGATAACATTAGTTTACCGCCCCCTAGTTTGACACTTAGGAGTCGAGTGATGCCAAAGTCCTAGAGGGTTAGTAACGTCAATTGATAACATCAGATCATTGACCGATCTTGACCAGATATATATTATGCATTTCGTAATTATATCAATTTAGTTTGAGGAAAACTAACATTGAAAAGACCAACATTCAACATTCCAACTCATATTCCTCAAGCATTACTTTATTTCCATAGGGTGCGTAGAATATTAGGGAAAAATAATCATAATGAATATATCAAAATGGTAGGATAATGTTTTGAAGTAACTATGCTTACTGTGTTTATTTTTCTTGAGGTTCATACCTACTACAGAACTGGGATTTCCTTATATTCCATGGTACCTACTTATTAACCTAAATACCTACTATAATTAACGAACATAATAAAAAAAAAATATCATTTCTCTCACTTTTAAATTATTGCAGATAATTATCTGTAATAATACTTTTTAAACAGTTAGACATGGTCATAGCGTGTGTTAAACCGAGGCGATATATATAATGAGGTCCCTGTTTTTGATTACGTTCGCTATAAATAGATGAGACTATTTTATCCACGTGCAAATTTATTCCAGTAATCTTCTCGACAATTGTGCAACAGCTGCCGGGCTAGCCGGGGTAAAAGCCTCGAATGCGCGAACTAAAAATAAAAGAAGGAAGACATCGTTATTCAAGCATTCTAGACTGCACTTGCGGCAGTAAAGGATCAAAAAGGATAAAAGAATGTAACCCGTTCAGTGGCCCGGGTTGGAGTGGACGACCGGAGCCGGCGGCCGCTGACTTTAGCCCAAGTCAATGTGCGATCGGAAAAGAGAATAGAGACGCGACATAATTGAGATCTATCTCGACCCATTCATCGACAGGAGCGCCTCGTTAGAGATTACATTGACTCGACCCTTAACGTTTCACCGCGACCACCGACAGTGATTCAATTAAAAATACCTTCATGGTCTAACTAGCTCTTACTTATTTTACCGGATTATTGGTTGGATTAGGTTAGATTAATCGTTATAATTGTTATGTAAACAGGTTAGTCAAGATTTATTATAGCTGATATTTCGGTACAGTTAGGTACATGAACAATGAACGAACATGATGGAGGGTAGACAGATTTGTCTGTCAATAGCAACAACACCTGCGCAGTCTCGCGGCGACCGCGGTCCATGTAACTGGACCGAAATATCAGCTATAATAAATATATAATAAATCGTGAGTAACCCGTTTATATAACAATTATTATGTTCAACCACGATAACAAAAGTTTCAAATCTTAGGTTAATAATCATTTACTTAAAAATAACGTACACCTACATTAAAATGTTTGTTGTTAACAAATCAGATGCACAAATGTACTCGTGATTATGGATATTATTAGCATAGCCTGTTGCCAACGAACAAGGAAAACGTCAACCTTTCAACACAAGGTTACATGAGCGTTAAATTGCTAAAATGAATTCAATTATTAACTAGGAAATAGCGTAGCTACAAGTTTAAAAACACCATTTTCTCAGCATATGTGTTTAAAACGGATTTTGACGTCTAGTCTGTCCTGTTGGAGTCGATAAAGCGTAAATGTTCTTTTAAGTATTACGCGGCCAATCTCGCGGGCGTCTACCTCGCTGTAGCCTTGCATTGTGTCAGTAACACTAGCCGCGGGATAACTGTACGATGGTTGAATGAGAATAGCATAAACGCAGCACGGCCCTGTGCATTCTGCTATGGAGCCGGCGCTCCTCATCCTAGACGGGCACCTGCACGACAATTGCCCACATATAGATGACATATCTTATCGCAAATCCACAATCAAATTCCCATGATGTCAGAATGACAAAGTGGCTGAGTCAAAAAGGACGATACTTTCAACAGAGCGAGCAACTCAGATACATAGTAAACGAACTAGTTAAAACCTTATAATAGTACACAGATTTGCTAAATAAAAACGAATTGACATGTTCACAACTTATAATTATAACTATTAATAAGTATTTTTAAAATAGGATACAAATAAACAGACAGTTCGCATCAACGCTATTCGTCTTTTACGGTATCAGGGGAAAAGTGTAATTTACCCAAATGTCCATTGGCAGATCTTATGGTTAACAAGATCTTATTTAATTTATTTATTAAGCAATACAAAAAAATTGCTACAGGAAATTTGCTTACAAATAGATCTAATGTTCCCATATCACTATATGGTGAATTATTATAAAAAATAAAATGTAGAATTTGTTACGGACAGAATTAATTGTAATCTGACCGTAACAAGTTTTATAGTAATTGTAATGAGTAATCTAACATAATAATTAAAAATGAATTAATTAGCTTAACTTTGCATACATAAACTAAGTACCTTTAACGCGCTTTATTAATTTTTATAGGCAATGCTACAATTTTATGTAAAATGTTAAATAATGTACAAAAACGGACTCTAATTTTCTAACACTGAATTTCAACCTATTAAAGCGAAAAGCGGCGGAAATATGTATTTCGACATTAGGTTAGGATTTTTTAACTTAAAATTCCGTTGTTTCAAAATTCTGTTATATCAACATGCTCTAACATCTGATTTTTAAGACAAAGTAATATATGTTATTTTTTAAGTCTCATTAAGAAAAAAATATTCATGTACCTATAAAACTAAACGCAAGTAGAAACAATCAAGACAGACATTGCTGGCGACAATGTTCGTTGGCTTCTAGACATGCGTAGAGAAGAGTGATAGATCCGTGTTCTGTCTTCAATGTTAACTAGAAAATTATAATAAAATTTAATATTACCCACACCAGTTAATTTACTTTTGGAGAGCTGTAAACTGTTTAAAAAGGTAAACGGGTATAAAAAAATTAAAATTCTTATCGGTACATACTTTGTACCTTAAGGCGATATAATACGAGGGGCGGTCAAAAAGTTTACGGAATGAGGGGAAGAGGTGGAGATCAACTATGAAATATAAAATACTCTATGAAAAATCGATTGTTTATTTTTATACATCTAGTATCATAAATTATATTTATTATGATTTAACCGATTTTGGCAGGACTTTCACCGATTTCTCTAGATAACGACTTTCATTTAAAAAAACCTTACGGATGCGTAACATTTCCTATATATCGACACATTATGATCATAGTATGTGAAGTTATCTAATAAAAGGAAAATTATTATGACATGGATAAGTCCATAATAAGTTTAATGTGAAGATTTCGTTGTTTCAAGATTTATTTTAAATAAAACTTGCTCTAATTTCTGATTTTTAAGATGAAGCAATAAGAAAATATATCATTATTAAAATCTTTTTAAGTTTCAGATTTAAGATAAAATCATAAAATGTTTGTTGGAAGCTAGAATCGATACTTACAAAGAAAAATGTCTCTACTAATGTTTATACACTGTGATAGAAGGTGAACGTTGAAGTGTAATAATATCAATAATAAATTCACGAATGTTTAATAATTATGTTAGGGAAACATCTATTTGTGTGTAGATGAAGATAAATTATCTGACCATAGTACTTATGCATCTACGATCGATTGTATTCATATTACGCTCTATTAAACACCGTAGCACTTGTCGTATATTTATATACTTAATTTAGTTTTAGAGCCTCGGTGAGGTTGAGCGGCACCCAGTGCGATACTATCCTATTGATTCGTAAATGTCTTTGTAATATTTCATACACACACCCCGATACAATCTGCAATCTCTCTTGAATCTCCTTGTATGTAATTCGCCTGTTGTAACAAATTATTGTTTTCAATGCTACCACGTTTTCTACCATAACAGCCGTTAAAGGGCGACCGCTTCTTTCTTCGGCAGCCAACGACCACGTTGAAATTCAATGTACCAACTTAAATTGTGCCTAAATTCACAGTTGCCCTAGAAAGGCACTTGTGTGCAAACGCCATTAGAAGTCTATTAAAAGTATCTTCAGGTTTTAAGAGCCATTTCACAAAAAATTACTAAAGCAAGTTTAGGTAATTACAACGCAACGCGATAGTTCATGCCCCCGTCTCTATAGTGTAACTATGGAAAAAAAGTTTTGATACATTGAATAAGCCGAACCTTTCTCCTTGTGCTTCTATAGACAATACTAATGGCCGACGCGAAAATCCCCGAATATAATAGAGCAATTAGAGCAGTTTTGTGATATTAAAATATATATATAATAAATCATAATTTATAAAAATACTTATGTTTTCGTTTCAATTAGGTACAAAATTGATATTATTCTAAGTAAAAATTTAAAAAATTCTTTAATAAATGACAAAAAATTGCAGTTAAATGCCAAGTATTTTACATCGAAATTGACGCACATTATTTTATTTTATTTCGAGATTTGTGTTAATTTATATACTACGTATAATTGTACCTTATCTTGTTGAATTAAAGAATTTTAGTGGAAGAAGCACGGCTCTGAAGTTCTTACTAGGCACGTTTTTACTAAAACATGGTTGAGTACTACAGGATAAATAAAGAAATATTTCGAAATGTATCCTAATAATAAATGTCAATACAAAGAATGAGCTATTTAAAATATTTACTCAGAAATGTAAAGCCACTTTCATTTCACCTATAGGAGAGCTCAAAAACTTGTATTTTTCGCTTAAAACGTGAAATGGCTCATAAAGAACATTTTAAATTATACGAAATCATAGCGCGGAAATTTGAATTTTCAATATTTTGTTTTTATATTATAGATAGTCATAGTTTTAATTGACATCAAAACTAGCCAGTGTTCCATAGATAAAAACTCTTAGTCGCAAAATCTCCTGAGTAGCCTGGTATGTGCCTCAGGACCCACGGCACAAGGAATCGTAGTGTGAGTCATTTGAGTATGGTTTTATTTATTATTATTAATTAAGTTTTTTTTAGTAACTTGTTTTGTAAAATAATACCACAATACTTATGATTAAGTTATGATTTATATCGCGATAATACGAGTATATTTACGTACAAATACTTATCAGTGCATGCTGTGCTACATACGCATTTTGTTCTATTCCATAAGCGCCTATTAATAAGATGCAACAATAAAATTTATACCCACATAATAACTTTGAAGCAACTTGTAACCACAGACTATTTATTAATTAATAATGTTTGAATGACAGACTTGAATTATTAACTTCATTTGTAGCACTGTAATACTTATGTTGTATGTACAGACATGTCGGCACATTCTCCTGCTATGTATTCATCTGTTTAGTTTGTGTGGGTGTGTTTAGTTGATTGTTCATAAAATAAATTGTGAATGGTAAATGCAGCACGTGGCCAAGTAAATGCGCACATTAGTATATTTGTAATAGTAGTTTGCTATTGCGCCGAGTGTACACTGACCGAACGGAACAATTGACAAAGACAATTTACTATGACAATATTATTGTCTGGTATATCGCTGAGTAAAGACAAGCTGTAGTTTTCAAACTAGTTCACAGCAATATTACTTGTTATTGTTTTAAACTTTCAGCGCTGTATCCGTGCTTTCGAAATGTTTGAACTTTTGGAAATAAGTATCTAAATAAGTAAGTTTATGCTTGTGTGGATAATTTAAAATAAAACACTTCAATAATTTCAAATTAAATGTATCGCATATCCCAAAGAATAGGAATCAAGACGATATTTATTATCTAACAAAATCAACGTCATCTCAACACAATAATCTCTAACTTGTGTGCGCGTGATCTGTCATAATGTGCGTATTATACCAGTCAGCCACTCCGTACTAACGATGGGTAACTCCGGATTCAATGAATCAAAAGATCCGAAACCGCAAGCGGAGCCGAAATTCTTAATGATTCCGGCTAACTATTATAGACTCCGAGGAGTTATTTATTCCTTTCGTTTTTGGATTGCCGAGTTACATGAACGAACACGATGCAAAGCGAATGAGTCGCTCTCAGGCTCTTATAAAATATAAGTAGGTGAATCAAAGGAGTCAAGGAATCGTTAAGAGGAGTTGGATCCGCGAGCGGAGCCGGATTAAGTGAATATCCACGACTACTCCGTAAGACTTACACTCTTTTTGAACTGGCTGACAACATGTACAGTCACAATCACAATATGTAATTGTTTAGCCACCATCCTTTATTCTTAATTTGGTAGTATTAAACAAACATCTACAACACAATATATAAATGATTCAATGATATCACGTCGTAGTCAACCGACAACCGGTATCAAAGATGACAGTATTATAACATGGCAAAATTAAGAGGATGTAGGTAGGATATTGGCTCAATTATTTCTTGCGATTGTATACGCAGTTGTCATTTGGTTTTGGCTTTTTCTCGGTAATAGTGAACGTACTACAGCTTGAATTCTCGATTGCACCTTTTATTGACCTTCGTGGTTAGCACAAAAAGTAAAAAGAAACTATGCCAGTATCAAGTAGTCTTTTTTTAATTATTTTAGTAGGTATAGGACTCTCCCAAAGCCTGACAGTACCGGGTAAGCTATCTCGGCAACTTTAGTTCTTCGTCGAATTTCTTAATATATTCTGTAAAATGTATTCAAAATTTCTTTAACTTTAAGGAATATTTCATATTTGTCGAACTCCTAATTGATTCTATTATTGTTGGAAAATTCTTAAGAGAAAAGTGTACATCGGTATGTAGTAAATAAACGAACAATATTATGTATCTTCGTCAGTGTTATAAATGCTACAATAATTACGTATCAATTTGGGATAATTATTAGCTCTATCAATTATTATCATCCTCTAGATTCTAGATCAAACAACATATTATTAAGTTGCTAACCTTAGTATATTTAAATTGATTTCGGCATTCATTTGATGAAAAGACGTCATGGCAAAAAAGTTAAGGCCACTTGACCTATCGTTGAGACGTAACCTTATTCGTTTTCTTTGTGTGTCTATTGTCTGAAATTATTTCTTCAATATTCATATCATGGAGTGCATTTTATGTCATTCGTTCAGCGTGTGTGGACTATGCGTTATTACTACTGGTCCGATAACAGCAGCTCGGACGATGACCGGCCTTCACACTTCGCCGCTGCCTGCAGCCGCCACTGCTCGACCTCGCCCGTCCGTATAATCGACAACCGACTCTTTTGTGCACACACCTTTACACTAATTCTTAATGTCATCATTATTGTGACAACATTGAGACAAGTGATTGTATAGCGACATTTATACACAACTGACGAATTCCTCTAATCGAGAACGTAATTGAGCAGCGTTTTTGAAATTGTTTATGTAAGTTTACTCATATATGAGGGCATATGAAATTGCCGCTTCTTCATAGTTGCCACTTTGAACTTAGTTACCTTGCTTTTGACTTCGAATTCTAAATTCAAATTATAGTCAATTTAATTTGAAAATTTGAAAACGCATCTAATTTTCTAGGTTTGCAAAGTGCAATCACAGGGTGTCATGTACTTAAATCCATAAGAATTCCATAAGCTGTTCGAATTGTCGACGATCCCACTCTCACGGGCGGTTTAGAACCCCTCAGCATTCGGAGAGACGTTGCGTCTCTCTGTGTGTTCTACCGCCTGTACAATGAGGAATGCTCAGAAGAATTGTTCAATATAATTCCCACCTCGGGTTTCTACAAGCGCACTCCCATCACAGAAGTGCGGTACGGATAAACCGCATGCACGGATGCATTTCCTCGATACGGAGGTGTCGCGTACTGTTCTGTACCGCGAACCCGTAGACTGTGGAACGAACTGCCTCAAGAGGTATTTCCATTAAGCTACTACATGGGGTTCTTCAAAAAGCTGTGAATAAGATTTTGCACGGTCGATGGCGCACCCGCATACCCCCTAGTGTTGCGGGTGTCCATGGGCGGCGGCTGCACTTACTACCACGTGGTACCGCTTGCTCGTCAACCTACTTCCCTATAAAAAAACAACAAAAAGCACCAATTAGAGAGAGGAACCAATCATTGGATTGAATTACACAAACCAAAAGTAATTTTTTACTGAACCCCATTACATATAGCGTTTGGCCCGAGAAATTTAAAAATGACGAAATTTCAATCATGAAGATGAATTTAAGTTGGAACATAGGTACATGGGACCATGTGATTGAACTTTGAAAACCCAGAAAAGTAGATGCGTTTTCAAAATAGCGTGTGTGTGGCGATTTTGTTAGTATAGTGCACAAGAAACTTAATCAACAAAAAACAAGGTCAGTGTGGATCAAAAACGAACACGACGGAGCAGGGCCGTCTTTACCAGGGGGTGCAAGGGGTGCGGTGCACCCGGGCGCGGAGCGCCCGGGGGCGCCTGTCGAGCGCTGAATTTTTGGATATTTCATTGAACTTAACGCCATTGCACAGTTTTATATACTTGTTACTTACGACAAATATGTATGCGCAAGCAAAAAAAAAATAGTCATTAACAATAATATTTTTTTTACTTTTATTACGCTTTCGGCGCTTGTCATACCGCATTACTACACTACACAAATAACAATTTTATTTAATACAACACGCGCGCGGCAAAATCTCTAATCCAAAGACAGTGTATGTATGTACGTTTGACACGTTGCCGCCCGGTAGCAAAATGATCTCTAAGTCAATAGAGTGTAAGTTCATTTGAAATGGGCGCGCGGGCACTTATGGTATTTACTTATGGTGTTAGGGGGCGCCGAGCGCCGCTCGCGACGCCTCCAAAGAGTCTACTAGAGGGCGCCAGGGTATTGATTGCACCCGGGCGCTACATGGGCTAGAGCCGGCGCTGCGACGGAGGGTAGACGGATTTGTCTGTCAATAGCAACAACACCTTCACCCGCCTGTCCAATCTCGCCGCGACCACGGCTCATGTAACTATCAGATATAATAAATAAATAATAAATCATGAGTAACCCGTTTACATAACAATTACTATGTTCAACTACGATAACAACAGTTTAAAACCTTATCTTATGTATGTATTGTATTGGATATTGTAGTGAATACCTCACTTTGGCGCCCCTAGTAATTAATATTAATATTTGGTAATAATAATTAATATTTATTATTAATAATATTAATATTTATTATTAATAATATTAATATTTATTTATTTAAATTTTATGAATATTATTTATTTATTTTATTATTTTGTATTTTTTGTATTTTTTGGAAAACTACAATTGCCATTTTGGCGCCCCTGAAAACCCGGCGCCCGGGGCACAAGCCCCGTCAGCCCCCCCCCCCCCCCCCCTCCAGTTACGTCCCTAATTAAATATTATTGAGATGAGTGTTCTGCTCATCCCTATAATCACTGGGTCCACAAGCAATAAGACGATATTTAGATGTTGGTGTGCATTATTATTGCGTATGGCCGCCAACAGTTTATACATTTGTGTGGGACAATCATCAGAAGCAACAACACGTACAGCAATATAAAAATTAACATGTTAAATTACAAATTAATTACAATTAATTTAATGTAGATGTTCCTCCAATTATAGCTTGTCATTGCATGTAATAGTAATGACAATATTATAAACATGACTTACATGCACCATGAACATGAGAAACATAAGAGAACAAGTAAAAGGCAAGTAAGCATGGCAGGGTGCGTCAACCATCAGGCTGTGCTCACATGTTTTTTTTTAATTATCATTGAATATATCAAGATCTGTGGTATCCATGAAATGTTTATTGTAAATCTGGGAGAGTGGAGACACAGGTGAATTTTTATCCAGGTTGATCCTATATTTATTTTAGTAAAACAAGTCGACCCGATATCGAGGTGTTTAGATCATGAATGGGAGACCATGATCATAAATTACCTTTACCTGATAAGATACAATTTAAATATACGCTGTGCTGACAACAGCAATGTAAAGATATAAACATTAGAATTATATATAAACAAGTTATAGGTACTTGTAATGAGGAATAATAAGGAATTCTAGAGGTGTGTGCAGTTGTGTGTGTCCACTACGCTTCAATATGGGTTTAATTCAAAACGCGATCTAAATTTTAAAAAATCTTGTTGATAAAATATTATTTACGTCACCTACGTTAGTAATAAATATTTAAATGAGATCTGCAATTTAAAGAAGACGCCATACTGTTCTGGAAAGCAGGGATATAAATTTCAAAAAGATAATTTAAAAAGCAAATGCCTTATAAAAAATTGATATTCCAGTATTTATCGTTGGAGAGATACCGAAACAGTCTACAGGCGACGGGCCACGTGAACGCTGGTGTTTACGGCCAAGCCTAGGTGGCGCTTCGTTGGGCATCGACTGTCTAGTCTAACATTGCAGTTGTGATCTTGAGATTAAAATCTGACATCATTCTATTATCAATATCGAATCTTCAGCAAAAAATCACAGGCAAGTCTATTTATAATAATAAATAACCTTTAGAATTACATTTTCAATGTGATTTGCTACGTTTAATTTAATATTCATATTGGATTTGTGTCTTTATTACCTCGGACTCGTAGGTGTTGCGGTGCCTCAGATCTCTTTGTTGGCAGAACTGAACTCATCATACTGTTATGTTGCCCACAGCTTATTATTAAAGAGTGTCGATAAAGCTATTAAATAATTACATAAATACCTATTTAGCTCACATAATTATGTTAATATCGTATACAGACAGAGACAACAATAGAGAGACAGCTGACAACAATTAGATAACAGATAACGACATTGTAGTTTTAAAATGTGTATGAGACTGCGTTTCCAATGGTATTTTATACATATCTTTAGGAGAATAATTGAAATGTGGTTAATTTTAATACGTATTGTCAGTAAATGGGGTTTAATCTGGAATTTTGATAGATTATTAGAAACTCTTTATAATATGTATATTTTTTGTTTGTTTTAGAATAAAATGGACTTCTTGCTAGTGTGGCTGTTTTCATTCGTCTTGGGCTTTTGGGTATTTAAGAAAATAAAAGAATGGAAAGACTTACCTCCAGGTCCATGGGGTTTACCCATCTTCGGTTATTTACCTTTCATTGACCGCCGTCATCCCCATCTAACTTTAACAACATTGTCAAAGAAATATGGACCGATTTATGGAATAGGAATGGGCAATGTATACGCAGTAATACTAGCAGATCACAAACTGGTTCGAGAGGCTTTTTCGAAAGAAATCTTCGCTGGACGAGCCCCGCTGTATTTAACCCATGGCATTATGCATGGGAATGGTGAGTAAATTATATATGGAGATGGATAATCCCAAAAAAAAATTAAATTTTGTTTTAAATTCGGGACCGGAGAAAAAACATCTTTGATATTGACAGTTTTTGTATAAATAGATGTACAGATCAACATCAACAAACGTTAGAATTTTTAAAATTATTTGACGCAGGTTAATTAGAACTTTCTTCTTACACTTAATGTAACTTACTTCTTCTGTGTACTTACACAGAAGAATGAATTTGCACCTATATTTTTCGTAGATGTTATAGAGTCAGTGAAGTTCTTGCACGTTAATATCGTCTTTATAACAAATTCAATTTCAAAACTTTCAAGACCAAGGTTGTGTTGTAAGACAATTTGTTTTGTCTTAGTGATATAAGATAAAACTCATGTTCAATAAGTACGTCGTCCGCGGGGCTCTACTCTGATTTTACGCTTCCCAAGTTTCGGGCCCGACCGAAGTTCGAACGAATGAAATGCTATAACCTTACTTTGACTTTCCTTCGGTCGTTGCTCTATATCGAGAATGTCCGATTATTTAAAAGGTGAGATATTATTATCATGAAATTTGACGTTTGTTCCCCAAGTACCTCTTGTCGGAGTGGGTCTACTCCTAGACCGGTCAGCGTCGTGGGAACATCACTGGAAGTTATAAAGGAATATGTCTATTTTTAATTGTAATCCAGCTAGACAAGTCCAACTTCCTATGTACTTCTACGGATTACAGATTACCTCTCTACCAAAATTCCATTGAAATCTGTTTAGTAGTTTAGTCGTGAGTACGTAACAAACAAACGGACAAACACTTTTAAATTTATAATTTTTCTTTTGGATTAGTGTGGGAGTTTGGATTTGGATAGTGTGTGGTAACGGGCCTTGGGAGAGACATACTCCTCTATCCAACAGTGGGTGATGATATGATGTGGTATTTATTCTAAAAGGAGAAAAATATAATCAAATTATTGATAGGCTATGGCGACAGTGTCAAGACAAGTTCATACGCGGAATAGAATTTAGATAGTTTGATTTAAAGAAATGGTTTGATTTATAGAAGCTTCACCTCTATTTTATTCATTTTGAACAATTAATATTAATTAACAGTTAATGAGAAAATGATCATTATGAGAAAATGCAAACAAGATGATAATTAACCCAAATATGTAAATACCAGTTGTAAAAGAAACATTACATCAATTGTCGCAATAAATATTATTATGTATTATTAAGCAAATTCATATTAATAAAACAAACTAATTAAAAAAGTAAAACATAAAATAGAACTTGCATCAAAGATATAGATAGAACATCAGAGATAAAGAAGATACAGACAGACGGACATAAGGAAAAATTCTAAAAATTGTTGTTTATGATTTCATTATTTATTATATCGATGAATTTGCCATCGATGAAATTGCCTATGGTTCCTGTTTCATAGGCGTAATTAGAAACATCATTTATAATTTTTAATTACTATTATTTACAACATAACTTCATTTTTATATACAATATATTATGGTGTAACATTCTTGGCCTCCTTGTAAAACAAGTGGTTGAAATTCGTACCATTTCGATCACTAAAAATTAATTAGTCAAAATTATTTAAAAGAAATATGAATAAGAATTGAATAAAATTAAAATTGTGATTTTTTTGAGAATGGCCAAATTACATAATTGGTAATTCAACAATTTAATCATATATTATGTAATTTATATAATTGGTATATTATTAGGTGTTCACCTATGAAATGACCGATTTTATTCCTGGTCACTTTGAGTATCGATATCTTCCGTTCTAATTCGAATTTCGAAATATAACAAAATGCATCTAATAGCTACGATGTTCTTATTTCAAAATCAGTATTTCATTTTATTTTGTACCTAAATTTTGTTCATGTCATTGTCTTGAAAATAAAATGGATAAATTTAAAAAATAAAATGGATAAAATAGTTAGTGCCATTTTTTAATATGAGTTTCATCGCGGCACCAATGCAAGTTAGATAGCTCACAGTATCAATAGTGTGTCCCATACACACTATTGATACTGTGAGCTATCTAACTTGCATCTAACTTGCACCAAACAGCACAAACAATTGCATCGTGCGTCGATGGTTTGAATGCTTCTGTTCTGGAAATTTCGATTTTAAGGATGAGCCCCACGCACGACCTACGACCAAAGTTAATAACGATGAATTAAAGGCTATAGTGGAATTAAAGGCATATCCATCTTAAAGTACAGCTGAGTTAGCAGCTGGATTTGTTGTTACTGATAAAACAATATTGGTTCATGTGCGTCAAATCGTAAAATAAAGAAGCTCGAAAAGTGGGTACCTTATGAAATGAACGAACGTCAGCGACAACATCGCGTCGAAGTGTGCACTGTGTTATTGAACCGTCACTAAAACAAAGGAATTTTGAATCGGATCGTGACTTGTGATGAGAAATGGATGCTGTACGATAACTGTAAATGTTCGTATCAGTGGCTGGATCCAGAAGTTGTAACCCAACAATGTCTAAAACGCAAGATAACTAAGAAAAATCTACTGGTATCCGTTTGATGGTCCTGTGCCGGTATTATCCACTACAGTTTCTTGCGAGCCGGTCAAACGGTTGATGCAGATGTGTAGGTACTGTAAGGAGCTGCAGATTATGATGGAAAAGCTGGCAAGAAAGCAACCAAAGTTTGGTCAGTCGTTCATCTCCACTTCTTCTTCATGACAATGCCCGCACTCACATACGACAGTTTTAAAACTTAGAGAGCTGGACCTGGATACTTACCACCACCTCACCCACCATACTTACCTGTCCCTGCCCCGACAGATTTCCATTTCTTTACAAAATTTGGACAACTTTTTGCAGGGAAAAAAATTTGATTCTGAGTAGCTGTGAAGAAATTGTTAGGGCCTTTGAAGAATTCATTGATATCTGTCCACGAGACTTTTACAGGAGTAGCATTAATCAATTGCCCGTGAGGTGGCGAAAGTGTGTAGATAATATGAGTCGATATTTCGACTAACATAATAAATATTTATAACATATTATAACAAAAAAAAAAACAGTTTCTCATTCAAATTGGTCATTTCATAGGTAAGCACCTAATATATTCGTGATTAATATCTTCGTTTCCTGTTTTTCAAGGGATCATCTGTGCAGAGGGTGGTCTATGGAAAGATCAGAGAAAATTAGTACAAGCGTGGCTTAAAAGTTTTGGGATGAGCAAACATAGTGTATCCCGTGAAAAATTGGAGAAACGCTTCGCTTCTAGTGTCTATGAACTAATAGAAGTACGTATCTGTTTCATTCTCTTTAGCCAACATATTCAATATTTAAGTTAACCCTTTCAGTTCTTTCACACAGAATACGTTAACAACAGATATAAAAAACGAGTGTAGGCAACGGCCCTCCTGTCTAATGTTACCGACATTCAAAGGTGCTAAGCTGTGAAGGTGCACGAGAACTTAAATGGAAAATTCGGAGTAATAACAGCAAAAACCCACGCGAAACTTTAAAGCGTTTCTTGAAAGTGACCTTCATGTGTCATTGACAATAAATGTTACTTAGTCTCGGACAGCAAATACACGATCTTCAACTTTGTTTTTTGTGCTAAATTACAATCATCCTCATATTATATTTATTTTCATTTTGTTTATGCAATATTTGTTCTTTTTAGAATATAGAACAGTCTGCAGGGTCTTCTATGAATTTATTAGACATTGTAGGACATTGCGTCGCTAACGCTGTGAATGAAATCATATTTGGTTTCAAATTTCCGCCAGAAGATAAAACTTGGTCTTGGTTTCGACAAATACAGAAGGAAGGGTCTGATGAGATGGGTGTAGCTGGTGCTGTAAATTTTTTGCCGTTTATGAGGTAAGATAGAAATATTTTAGGAAATAATTTTACTTGTTTCAACAAAATATTCAACAAGTACATATGCAATGCAATTCAATGCAATGCAACCAGCCCTTTTAGTATCCACTGCTGGACATGGGCCTCCTCATGCACATTGACTCATGTATGAGGGATATACGGCTTCAAAACACTACGCTGACCAAGAGGACTGGCGAGTCCACTATTTTAGAGTGGTGTAGTCCCTCAGGACTTGTGGTAACCGCTTTGTTACCCCTTAGTTGCCTTTTACGACATCCATGGGAAGAGATGAGGTGCTGGTATTCTATAGCCAGCCGACACCACACGGCATGATGTATTTACTGTATTTATGTATATATTTAATACTATATATGGTAAACACACGATGTATTATGTATGGATTGTTCTTTCAGATTTCTGTCACCATCAACTCAGAAAGCTATAGAAATGATAGTGCGTGGTCAAGCTCAAACACATAGACTGTACGCCAGTATCGTCGCAAGACGGCGTAAAATGTTGGGAATGAAGAAACCTAAAGGCGCTGAATATTCCTTCCACGCCAACATTTTCAACGAACACCCGGATGGTCATATTAAGTGCATCAAATACAGTAAATATGCGTCGAACACTGACGAACACTACTTCGACCCTCAAGTTTTGATTCCCACGGAAGAAGAATGTATATTGGATAATTTTTTAATAGAACAGAAGAGGAGATTTGAAAATGATGAAGAATCAAAATGTTATATGACGGACGAACAATTGTTATACCTGATGGCGGACATGTTTGGAGCCGGCCTTGACACCACATCGGTCACACTGGGCTGGTTCTTGCTGTACATGGCTTTGTATACAGACGAGCAGGTGTGAGACTCTTATGTTTTTGCTATATTACTCGTATATTGATACTAGGTTTTTAATGAAGCAAATGAAAATTGGTTTGGTTAAATTATTTGGTTACTTATACTGGAAAAGAACTGTCAAGAATAGTTGGCAAGAGCAAATAGCAACTAATTAATTACCAATAATTATTCGAGCAAAAAGTTCAAATAGTAACTTTAAAATCTTTTAATTTTCACAGGAAGTGGTTCGAAAAGAAATTTTGTCAGTGTACCCCGAGGAGGGAGAGGTAGAGTATTCAAGATTACCCCGTTTGATGGCAGCTCTTTGCGAAACTCAACGCATTCGGTCTATAGTGCCTGTGGGAATTCCTCATGGCTCTTTACAGGTTGGCTGAAGTTGCATAAATAAATCCATTAATTAATTATGCCTATTCCTTTATCATCAGAATACATAACATTACTGTTTTAGGAAACGTATTTAGCAGGTTACAAGATCCCTAAAGGGTCGATGATTGTGCCGCTGCAGTGGGCAACGCATATGGATCCGAATATTTGGGAAAATCCGGATCAGTTCAAACCGAGTCGATTTTTATCTTCCGATGGTAGCTTACTCAAACCACAAGAGTTTATTCCTTTCCAAACGGGTAACTAAATATTATCTAATATATTTATTTTATCATTTGTAACAGCTGCCCGATTTTGTGTGATATCATCAGTATATTCAGAGCGGATCACTATCTCTGAACTGTCAAGCCTAGGGGAGGGGTATCTCGACCCTTGTTTTGAGATAGTATCACTGAATTTCTTAAGTAGTACGAATTGAGTGCGGACAGTGAAATCCATAACGAAACAATGCGACGAAGAACTAAAGTTGTCGATATAGCTCAGATAATCAGCAAGTTGAAGTGGCAGTGGGCAGGTCATATATGATGCAGGACCGATCACTGATGGGGAGACGAGTCCTAGAATGAAACGTAGCGTGGAACGTCCTATGGCCAAGTAAACTGATGATTTGAAGAAAGTTGCCGCTTATGACTGGATGGGAAGACTTTGGGAGCGGTCTTTATCCAGCAGTGTAGAGACAGAGACGGATGTTATGGTATGATATGGCAGTGAAGGAAAAGTTCGGGAGGAAGCCCGCTTGCTTAGGATTTAATTAAAAATCCTGAGAATATGTAGACATTAATCTGCACTGGGCCCGCGTGGTGGAATATGGCCTAACACCCTTTAGTGATTTACTAGGGGAGACCTAGAGGAGACAGGACATTATAGGCTGACCTTAAAGTTGAAATTGGTGTGTTCATTTATAAGTAAAATCTTTCTCTCCCTCAGATTTGATGTGATTATTCTAAAGTTTGCGTGCAAAATAATTTTTTGGTTTCTTTTTAGGTAAGCGCATGTGCCCTGGTGACGAGCTATCCCGAATGTTGTTCTGTTCGTTGGTGGCGAGACTGTTCCGCCGCGTACGAATCCGCCTGGCGTCCGACCCTCCGACACCTGAGGAAATGCAGGGCGCGGTTGGCATCACGTTAAACGCACCACATGTGCTGTACTATTGTGATCTCTTGTAAGACACACCGATCTAAATTATGTGTGTGTTCGTTCTTATTTTAACATGTACCATATATTATTTCATTAACTTGAATAAAATAGATATAAAGTTGTTTGTCATTCCTTCCTCTTCTTCTTTTGTCTAAAACATTTGGCCTTGTGATGTCGGCCGGCTTTACAAAAGTAGCATCTCATTTTATCTTGTGAGTGTTGTAAAAACGACTAAGAGATAACAAGCCCTGAGGTACTACGCCACCTCTAAACAGTGGAGTCGCCAACTTGCTTGGCCAACGTGGCGTTTTAGGTCATACATCACGTCATGCACAAGACATGTGCATGTGCAGCAGTGGACGATAAAAGGGCTGGTAAAGGTAACTGTAACAGTAAGTACTATTAATTAAATATTGCTTGTCGGCCATCTTCGTATTTCATTTCAGCATCATTGAATAAAAAAGAAACAAGCATCCGAACACGCTTAGTACATTACGATACGTTGTACGTACTCTACTTTATATAGTCTCTCAGCGTTCGACCACGGACGGAAATACGAAGATGACCGACTGACATTATTTCATTAGTATCTAGTATTATACCTTAATAAATAATGTTATGTAATCTATAAACAAACAGAAATGTTTGTGAAATTACACATTATAATTGATTTATTCACATTATCTTGTTTTTTGATAGAAAGAACCCTAGTGATATTTATATGAGTAGTATACTGCATATCGAAATGAAAAGTTTGTTTATACCTTTACCGACTGAGGTTATTGACCCAGGCAAGATTGTTGTAATAACGTAGGGTTACCCCACGTTTGTCTGTTTACGTTTAAATGACTATTGATTTTCATTGACTTCCTTTATGAAAGTGCAATTAAGTGCAAGTATCAAGTAAGATTAAGATTTTATTGGGATTGTAAATTAAACAAGTATTATAAAATCAGTTTTTGTTGTTCGTTTTAATGAAAGAGCAACAAAAATAGTCAATAGGCATCAAACCCTGATCAACAAAATACACTATTTTAGAATAAATTAAATAAATAATTTTAAATTACTAAGAATGTCATCAACTCATCACAAAGTCGATGGATTCCTATTTCTATATTATCACTAGAGAACCTAAACCAAACCCACTTTTAAATTTGCTGCCATCGATTTGTTACCCATTTAGTATTTTCTCATTTAATTCTTACTCATTTTAAAATGTGATTTTAAAATAGTCATGAGTGAGTCATTTGTACTTTTTACTGTTTTAAATATATATAAAGTTTAAGTTTAGAATATTATGTATTTTTGGTAAATGAAACGAAAAAGATATTTTATAATTTCATTGTCATTTTATTTTTCAACTACACAAATTTACTGAACTTTGAAGTCTTGGTATGAATTTGTCCTGCAGTGTTTATAAATTTATAATAATAGTGTAAATGTAAAAACACACAATATATCTCATTCATACACACGTAAATAATTACAATAGCAATTCATACCGAGACTAAACTTAAATTAAAGCGTTATTTACAAAGCGTTAATGGTAATTTACCAATGTAACGGGGGCTTAATATCTAAATAAACACTTACAACAACTAAGTCGCAGAGTCAAATTTGAATCGTTAAGTTAGAACAATCAATATAATCATTACAACTTAGTATTAGACTAGTTAGAGATACATTACAATGGAATGTTAACTTTATACTCACGACAGGTAGGTACACAGTAACCTAGACATTGTTTTGAATAAATGAACACATATATGTTTATCGTAACAAAACGCAGCATGCGTGCATGAGATCACACTTAACAAACAACACCCTCTCGACAGTGGCCTTAATAAATTAATGACCTAGAATATACATTCGTTTTGGTATCCTTAGCATGTAAATTATCTTAAATAACTCTATGGATATGTATTACATACGGTGTGGTTTGCAACGGTTTTAAGGACCGTGAGCCTAAACGCGCAATTGTACATGTATCTAATATAATACTGCAATTTCACAAATGTACAACAAATTTATAATCTCAACGATGGGAATTTTTTATACATCTAAAGCAGTAAGGTCAGTTTATTTCTAATTGAACACTTTATGCACAGCCTCGAGCATCGTTGTAAACGATGTCGTCACTAAACCTAATTAAATATATACTTAATTAAATGGTCATCGATACGCTCTAAAACGAGTGATCAGTGAATACTGGTGGGTGTAGAGTGGCAATGTGTGTGCGGCAACTAGTGCGAGCCCACATGGCGGAGCAGGGGGTGGTCCGGCAGGGCGGCTGCCGGTGCGCCACCGACCGGCGACCGCGGCACGAACTTTACGCGGAAGGCTTGCGGTGCGATTGTTGCGCCGACTATACCCTCCAGCGAAGGCGGGGCGGCTCCCTCCTCCATCTGCACGTCGAACTGATGCATTATGCACGCGAAGAAAACGAACATTTCGAGGCGTGCGAGCACGTCGCCAAGGCACATGCGCCTGCCCACACCGAACGGCATGAAGAATTCTGGACGTTTGACCTTTCCGGTTTCGTCGATGAATCTGCTGGGGTTGAACTTGTGGGGCTCATCCCAAAGGTTAGGATCCATGTGAACGTAGTTGATGAGCGGAATGACTTGTGAGCCCACGGGGATCCTGTAGCCGTTTAGATACACGTCCCTGATGAAGAGAATATACTGTTAATAACCACGTAAAGCAAAGAGACAAATAAATAAATCAGATATATTTGATATTATTTAAATAGGCATGAACGAAAACCCAAAGGAACTTACTTAGTAGGCGAATGTGTCGTAGCCAGAGGAACAATGCTGGATGTGCGCAGGGTTTCTAAAATTGTGCTTTCAGTGTATACTAGATTTGGAATATCTTCAATTGTGGGTAGGCGATCTCTGCCGATCACGGCATCTAGTTCTTCCTGCACGCGTCTTTTTACATTGGGGTTCCTCAACATAAAAACGATCATCCAAAGAATCGAGGATTTAATGGTCTCCATGCCAGCAGAAAAGAGATCACCAAGGATTTGTTTCAACTGTAGTTCTGCAAAAATGAGAAATAAAATTAATATTTTTAGAAAATATTAGACGAATTTATAAATTTATTCATTCAAGGACATCAGTTTAGTATGTTACGCTTTCTCATTTTACGATAAACTTACCATGATCTCTACCCTCGAATAATTCTCCAGCTCTGCCTTCATTTTTAGCCTTTTCAATCTCGACCAGATACACATCAATAAGATCTCTGACGTTGTTAACATCGAGTGTTTCGCGGTGCTCGTCGATTAAGGTTTGGTAAAACGCGAACATTTCCTCTCGATTTTTCATTACCTTCTCTTTAGCTTCTCCTTTGCCGGGTAGATACTGTAAAAATTGAATAATTAATCACTGAAGTAGAGAACTAGAGATAAAAATATTTCTCTTATTAACCGACTTCAAAAAGGAGGTGATTCTATATTTTTACTCTAATTTTTTACAATTTTTTTTATTTTTACTTCATTGATTAGACAATTGATACTTACGTTGTATAGAGGGATGTATTCTCCATAATGTATTTCTCCGAAGAGACGCATGCCTTCTTCGATCAGAAAGTTAAGTCGCTTGAAGCGTTCATCGCCATGGTCAAACCGCAAGGACATTGTGATACCGCAGATCACATTAGATACGCCCAGCGCGAGGAGGGGATTCGCATCTATAGGAGCGCCGTCCGACCGATACAGTCTAGTTAGTAATTCATTTACTTCGTTCTGTTAAAGAAAGTAGAATATAGTTAGTTTCAGAGTTTATCGGAAATGAATAAAGTAATCGGCAACATATTTATCGCTTAATAGTTACTCGTATTATTAAAAGCGCACCTTAATTCTTCCTTCCATGATTTTCTTGCCGTTTCCCATATACGTCATTCCGAACTCGCGTAGCTTATCGTGCAGAAAGCGTCGTTGATTTTTCCATAGGCTCCCCTCGCTGTTGATGATACCTGCACAAAGGGAGGCGGTCAGCGCGGGATCGGTACATGTGGGAGGCGCGTGCGCAGCCAGCGGGAGGGCCGCCACTCTGTGCACCGCCCACATGCACATGTGCACAATGTTTTGATTACAGTATTTTTATTTCTTTTTAGTTTCGCTAATTACATTTAAAAATACTTTCTATTAATTTATGTAGGCTTTATAGTAAACAAAATAATTTCTTTAGCGAAATAAACAAATAAGTACTCACCAAGTCCGTCTAACGTGTGCATCAGCGGTGTGTTTGGGCGGCCGGTAAATTCTTC
The DNA here is from genome assembly GCA_943735995.1 of Sesia bembeciformis. Lineage (NCBI taxonomy): Eukaryota > Metazoa > Arthropoda > Insecta > Lepidoptera > Sesiidae > Sesia > Sesia bembeciformis. Next base: position 11,952,201 of record OX031028.1, read on the forward strand.
ACGACGAAAAGCTTCTCTTATAAGCCTGTAGTCGCTGAGCACGATCGTCAACTGGTTGCCGAGTCTCGCCGAAAAGAGTGCGCCGTAGTTTCGTGCTAACTCCAAAAACGTCTTGTGGCGGACACCGATAAAGGGCAGGTAACCGACGACGGGCAGGCTCCAGGGCCCCGGCGGCAGTTTGTGGATTTCCTTCATCAGCCGCACCAGCCGTAGCAACAGAACCGCTATTCCGACCGTTAATAACAGCGGTAGAGACGTGCGCGCTATACAATAATTCACCACTTGCCATAACCCCCACAACAGTTTAGAGTTTACAAATATTGATAACATGTTTAGCGTTTTTGTGTCCCTTTTTTAACAAAATACGATTATTTTATTGTCAATGAAACATAACATTAGTGCGCGGATCGTAATGTACGATATTGCGATGCGGTAATGCCGTGATTGTACCCGTATATCGCATTCAGCCGACGTCTGCGCACTGGCACGCCGCTGGCGTGGCCTTGCCAATAAATACGCGCGGGGAGGCGCGCGCGCAGGCTCTTCCCACCGGGCGCCCCTCTTTCCGCCGCTTTTCCGCCGGCTGACGCGCTACGAAGCGCGTAGCACTCTCGTAGACAGCTTTCATTTAAAGTTCTATAAAACAAAAGTAAAAGCTACATAAATAATAATAAATATATGAAGTTGTGTTCAACAAATGGCAAAAATATTAAAGAAAATAATAGTAGCTTATAGTGATGCATGTTTTAATAATATAAATAAAGTACCTGAAAAATTGAAATTATTTTCAGTTTTTTTTTTTTGAAAGAGATAAAGAACCTAAAGCAATAAATATTTGCTGTAACGAATTTCAGCTGAGCGCACTTAGGTATTTTAAAAGCTTGTCAACGTAATCGATGCGATAGGATCTGAATTTTAAATATGTTTTGACTTTGTCGATGACCTCACTCTATTCTGGTAGCTATTGATCTCGATGCATGTGCAGGCGTTGAATTTCGGCGAGAGGTGGGAGGGGGCAGGCGAGGTCGCGCGGGTGTGCATGCAGACGATAAGATTAACGAATTGCGTAAGTTAGCGCGAGGCAAGGTGAGGGCGGGTCGACGACTCGCGCCCGAGAGCCTTGGGCGAAGTTCTACGCCGTGCGACCTCTAAGCAACACTCAAATATATATCTTAATATTATATCTCTAATTACATATAGGTACATTTTATATATATGTATCTACTTTACTCAATAGACATCACACGTCTTAAACTTCCCCAATTAATACGTAGTTATATTATACAAAATTGCGTTATGTTACAGGGAATATACGTAAATCGGATCATTACTCACGGTTATTTTCTATTTACGTAATAAATATTGTAGATATCTCCAAACGCGACAATATTTACAAAGAAATATCACGAGTAGGTATAATAACATTACAATAATGATTCCTATAAATTAGTAAATATCTAAGGACCTCTTTAATAATTGTCATTTCAAGAAGTAACTAATGGCTAAACTCTTTACACAATATAAAATATTACAAAAAAAAAAGTACAATTACAATACAAGTACAATACAAAAGTATTCTTTACAAATTTATTTTAAACATTATCAATTTTAAAAGTATTACCTAACATTTCAACATTATACCCATGAGATAATTAATTACGAGTAGGTATATCGATATCATCGAAAATTGTATCACCCTGAGCACATTTCCGGAGATACTTGTACATTATTCCATGTTTTTTTTAATGAATTGTGTAAATTGATAGTTATACATGTTATAATTGAAATTGATGAACGAACAGCTCTCGTGTTAATATCATAATATCATTTGATATTATGATACCAAAACAATAACAATAAGTATTTATATAATATTATGTTTAACGTCTAGAATGTTATTTAATCATATCACAAAGAGCAACTTTAAATTTAAATAAATGAGGATCGCTTAACGTCATCTCATCTAACGATGACACGTTTCTTGAGATAACTGTTTAGATTGCATTACATTTGATGACAGTTTGTTTAATGATTAACTTTACAGTATATGTATGGAAAACTTAATACGACAGTTAGTTGACCTTAATCTAAGGATCTCACTATGTTCTTAATAATAATTGATTACATACCAAGCCCAACGGAGAGAGCCATTCTGTTTAAAATTATATGTAATGAGTTTTATATAATGAGAATATAGCAAATTATATTTATGCGTTAAATGTGTATTTGTAAAGTGTAATAAGAGATTGGTATAAAAAATCAGTATTTTCTCTTTTAAATGTATTAAAATATATCTGGAAACGTGTGTCGGGTGTACAAAGTGAGACAGTAGGCACACTTCATGAATGCCGTAGTCCCGTAGCGTTCGTGCTTTACAGTGTAACGCATATCTTAGTAAACCAGTGAACCGGTGTTGGTTTAGAGCCGGCCTCGACAATAAATATCTTAACCCCATAATCTCTCTTTCACATTTCGCAGCGGCTTAAAATTTAGTTTGAATTTAATGTGACAGTGTTTATCTTTCAACAACGCAGGAGTTAAAGTTTTAGGACATTTACCAACACTTTACCTTAGGGTCTTAAACAAGTCTAATTGTTTAGGGCGACTATGCAAGATTACTTACAAAATTATTTAATATTTAGTTCATATTTAGTAGTAGATACTCGGTTTATATGTAGAGTCGTTGCATTTTATTGTAAACTAAATGGATTTAGTTTATTATATTTAGTTTATTATCGATATCATCGAAAATTGTGAGATTTAGTGTGTGTATTTAGTTTATTATATCATAACTTTATTGTGAAGAGACTGGTAGTCGGACTGAGCGCGTTCATCTGTGCGAGTTACCGCACCTTCACATAAGACTGCTGCAGTAGGTACGTATCAAGTAATATCAGCATGTTTTATGAATGATTATCACAATTTGTTTCCCATCTCATACCATTTCACTCGACCACATTCTTTTAGTTCCATCATATCCTATAATCCCACGCCAACCCATCGCATCGAACAGTAAATAAAATGTGATAAGATCCAATTTTCATCTCATCTCCATATTCCCCATGACGTCGTTCGTGTGTATCTACTTCCCGCAGGAACTAGCAGTGGTTTGCAATAAAAAGTATCCTATACGTTAATCCAGGACAATAACTACAATTCTTCTAGATAAGTTTAATTAAAACCCACAAAGTGGTTCTAGTGTATAGTCTCCGCGAGGATCTGATGATGATTTCTGCCCTAACTTTGTAACGAAATTCAATGAAAAATATCCTAATGTTAATCCAGGACGTAAATTATCACTATGCTGTAACTAAAGGGTTAAATTATAACTATGCTATACCTACGGGGTTTATTATAACTATGCTACAATTTCGGGGTTAAATTATAACTATGATATAACTACGGAGTTAAATTATAAACATGCAATAACTACAGGCATAAATAAAAAATACCTGCACCTTATCACTGAATTTCTTTCCTCAAAATTAATATCTTCAGTTCTACGACTTTAAAATTACAATTTTTTTTTCATATAAACCCGCTCACTCGCACCGCGTACGCACACTCACATTGATTTACATAGATAAATATACCTATAGTATATGTTCGATTATAGATCTGTTTATGAATGGAGTGTGCGACGTTACTGTTCGTGGTAGCGTAGTGAGTAGTACAGAGTAACAAAGTCCGAGACTTCAGACTGAGTCGTAGAACAAAGTTGTTAGTATTAATTCTGAGAATTCAATGTTAAGAGGGTGCAGGTCTTTTTTTAAACTATGTATTCAGCAGTGTCTCAAGAAAGAGCAAAAAAAATTTTTGTTTTGTTTTGAATTGTAATTTTTTTGTGTATGATTCCTTTTTATGAAATATTTCATGTACAGCAGCTAATTGGTTATGACTTTATTTAATTGTAAGTACTTATTGATAAGGTATATAAGGAGGGAATGCTTCCAGTTATGTATACGTAATTGTTATTCCTTCTCTAATATTTCCTAAGCATCTAACTAAATTTACCAAATGAACATTATTTGTAAGCAGGAGTGCGTCTTAATTTTACCTAAAAAAAAAACAATAATTGACGGGTAATACCGAGGGAAAGAGTAATGTTTTGTCGGGTGTAATCTTTATTTTTATCTTACTACTCTGAGTAAACAAATACCTACATAAATACATGGAAACGTACGATAGAATTCCGAGTGATTGTGGAGATCGTGCGGTAGGGCCATTGCATTTTAGCAAGACACTATGCGGCCAACAAATAGATAAGTTTCCGAGTCACGCACGTTGTGCGAACTTTACACTCGGCCAAAAGATCAACGACCGTCCCTTTTATCGTTGCAGCGCAGATTTATTGTACTCGTTATCGGTATTTCTCACTGGCAATATCAGGCCGATACTAAATTGACGCAGATTTTTAATTCAGTTCCAAACTAAGTTTCCTAGCTATGAAGTTTTGTCCTATTTGGGTCCGAGTAACGTCTGAACCATAGAATCAATTTTTTCTTCAAAGGCTAGCATCAGAATCTTGTCAGGTATCACTTATTTTATTACTAAGTATTTTTGTTTCTTCATGTGTGGCAATGGTGCAATTAGCACATTCTGCCAGTGTCAAGTTTTCTTCGTAATATACAATTTCAAAAATTTTAAAACGTCTATCAATGTCCGTCCAGTTCCGTAGAAGTAGTCGGGATTCTCACAGTAAAGCGATTGTAAGTTTACTGAGGACAGAAGTTGACTCCTTGGAAAACACGAAAAACGCAGTCCTACGCCATTATATGATTATCACAAACGCCACGCACAAAAAGCACTTTGAAGTTTACACAATTTTTACAATAATCAAACAATCACTCAACTTCACTTCTCGAGTTCCCGCTAAAAAGTCCCATTACTACGTATGCATTTTTTTTTACTAGATCTGTGTTACAAAACGTGCGAATACCACTTTAGAGAACTCCGATTACAAAAGTTTTACTATTAGTACACTGATTACGAGTAGTTGAGGATTATTCCAATTATTCACCCTAAAAATTCACACTGGTGTGGATAATTGTAAAACACTTGACATGTTTTTCAAAATCCATTCCAAAGATTTCGGTGTGGAAAATCGTTTTTTTTTTAAATAATTTCCACCCAATCCAATAAAATTTATCTTCCCACTACATTTAATACGGTTGGATAGTATGAGAAATGGGTTCTGGTAATCTTACTCACTACAATACACACGCGTTGTACATGTTACGATAGTCTTCTGTGAGAAAAGTATTTTACGCTAGACTTGGGCCAGTCGGGCGCGCCCAGCGGCTGTGCCATTGCAGTATGGACCCCTCCCCTCCCTTATGTTTACAAGAATTGTACGTATACGTAAATATATTACGTAAATGTAACGGTAGACGAAAAGGTAAATGTTCTTGGGTAGCGGGGGATTCAAGGAAATTATTAAAAAAAATCCAATTATTCACACCAGTGTGGATTTTTAGTGTGGATAATTGGAATAATCCGTAGTTGAGTTGTCTCTATTGGACAAACGCACGATCGCAGCCACCGGCTTCGATTACGTGCGGAGAATGGCGTAATAAATGCCACCTTTTTAATGTCGCACAAAATAAAAACAGATTGAATAAATAACCATTCACTATGAACTGTTTTACGTGATTTGGGTCGTCGTTCTCGACGCAAACAGTTCTTGCGTAGGTATTATACATGTTCGACGTCATTGGACAGGTGCGCGCGAACTGTTTAGTTATCCTCGATTATTTACTCCTTGACATCAATCTTTAGGTGCGAATTGGTCGCGAATTTCGTCACAAATGAGCCTCCTTCTAACTCTTTAGTAAATTAATTGTATGGTTGCGCCAATATTCATTATTTAATATATATTGGGTATTTAGGGTTAGATTTTAGCCCTCATCGTACCTTACAGAAAACCACTTTCACGATCTTTTTACATAATCTTATTCATAATTTTGTTCATAATCACTTACAATGTCGGGGTCTGATACGGTTGCATGTACAAATGGGTCCGGATTCGATCAGAAACTATTAGGACTATTAGGAATCAATGACTAACATTTATTCATTTCGATTTTATTAATTATTTTCGATTTTATTAATCTTATAATCGTTTCTTCGACTTTGAAAATACCACTGATTTCTGATACACGTTGATTTTTAGCGAATTCCGATACAACATTTTTTCAACTATTCATTCATTGCATCTCCACAATTAATTTTGACGCCGCATCAACACAACAAGTTAATAGGTAGCATTTGAATATTATTTATTTTTGCAACCTATCACTCAATCCTCATCACTCAATACTTGACAAAACATATACGATAAAGATACGAGCAATGCTGTAAAGTGCATAAAATAATTAGTAATTGTACCTATGTAGTGCAATTTCCTTCCATATTCTCTTTTATGTAATAAATTGTATTTTTGATAAAAGCGACATCTATAGATGACCTCGATGTCAGTTTGTTTGGTACAGCAAAAAGAAGAATCTTATACATGAAAAACGTTGGTGTGTGAATATGTACGTTGTGCCTAAATAAAAGAATGTAGCTGAACCTACATTGAGAAAATACAGAATTTATCGGTAATAATTATTTATATACAGAAAGTAATTTTGTGAAAAATTTTGACGAGTCGTTTTGTTTTGTTTATCACTTTATACGTATAATAATATTGAGCAAATTCTGCTACCCGGACCACAATTTAGATAAATATTTTATTAGGACAAGTTTTTTAAATAATTTGTTTGTCTAATACCTAAATGTTTTGTGAGTTAACACCTGTAAGCGTGGAGACTAATGTTTTAACTCAATTTATGCTTGATGATCAGTTTTCTTTATAAATAAAGGTCACTCACTACAAACAGATGTGACTTACGCGTGGATGCATTTTAAAAAATTATTTATCGTAAAAATGAAACTAGTTAATAAGCGTGAGTGTCCTACTTAGTTCTACTACAATACGTGATCTCTATACCAGAATCTGATTAATCATCATTTAATTCAAAGCACAGTGGCGCCGAACGGGAGATATATGAAATAAGAGGAGACTGGGCTTGTATAACACTCTAATTAATTTGCGCTTTTGTTAGTTTACGTTAAAAAAATGTGATTGGTTTTGTTATTTATTTAGTAAATAGACATGTTTCGAATAGGAAAAAAATAATATAAGAAGACGAATAAAATAGTATAATAATACTTCTTGGACCTAATCTTTATGTCTTAAACGAACAACTATATCAGAATTTTTAAACAAATTAAACTAAATAAGACTTGTTTAATTTTAATAGTCATTGATAATATGAATTATATGATACTAAAAATTATAGATACATTTATAATAGGGGTTTAAAAATGAAATTGTCTCTTTAGGTAGGTACGGGCCATGTATCTACTGGTTGGTCATTTTGATTTTTAAATTATGTCTACCTATATGGTGCAATATTCCATATACGAAATTCTTTTTAGAAGTTTTCAATTTTAAATTTAGAATAATTTCGGTATTCACTTACTAAACACTTCGTTTTACATTATGTTCTAAGTATATCGACAAATTAAAAATTCATGTAGTTTTTGAATCAAGTTCTACAGTGTGGCAAATGTTGCACAAGCAGCAGGCACTGTCCTTGTACTAAAATCTTGACCTTCAAAATGAAGATTCCGAAAGTCCTCGAGAGCAAGGCCGATAGCAATGAATCGCGGGAGAAGGTGATAGTTGATCCATTTAAAATCTCCAGTTAGTTCTTGTAAGTATGTAGCACAAATCGGTAAAATGTTATTCTAAATTACTTTCCATTAAAATGACATAAGTGTATAGATTATTATGTTATTAGTATTACATTAATTAATAAAATATTTAATTTCATAGAAAATTTTTGTTTCCTATTATTACTCTCAAACCGCAATGTGAACGTATATACTTAAGTTTTGTTATCGTTTTGTTTTTGATATCGTTTGTATCGTTAGTGTAATCTTTTCGTATCGTGGTTGAATATAATAATTATTGTTATTTAAACGGTAATCCTTATATACTTACTTCTAATCTTTCAGGCGCGCTGTAAATCATTGTGGCTCTTGGCCTCTCTCAAGATGTTACAAATCTCTGGTCTTCAGATCTTTCTCTACATGGCATCCATTTCTAATCTAAGAAATTCAATCCATCGTTTTAATTTAATTCAATAACGTAACAATTGTTTGCTATTCAGCGAGGTAATACCACCCACCCTGTTTATTTAAGTTACTTTCTTCAAATTATATCTCAAAATATATAAAACGCAACATCTGTCTGTCCGACTGTCCATTTGTTCACTTGTACCTTGGGTCCTACTGGAAGGATTTTAATGTGGCTTTCACTATCTCGTAGGTTATTTCTTCCGGAAGGTTTTAGTAAACAAGACATCAATGTGTGTTCGAAGTGAGCGGAGCAGCGTGCAGAAGGCCAGTTATACAATAAAATATTCTACATTTATTATTTTTATAATTACATTCTATTCAATTTATTCGAATTCAATTAATATTGTATATACATATAGATATTAGTACAAATATGTATTTACAATTTTAGTATTTCAATATTACATTATTATTTTTGTAAGCTTTTCGTTATACAAAACAGTAAATAAACATTTATTCGATAATCCAAATATCTATTTGGTAGCTCTTTACCAATCAGCGTCTTTTAATAAAAAAATAAAAATACGTGTCTTTCCTTGAGTATGGAAACTAAACACAGATATCTTTCCAGTGCGTCACCTTGCAAACATTAAAACCTCCATATTTTTCTCTTTAATGTGATTACAAACTTGAATATACTCGTAGTTTATAGTATGATACATTTATATTTTTATGTCACTACGACTATAATTACTATTTTGAAAACAAAATACAATTGACATAGTTATTGAAACATGAATTATATACATATTAATGAAAAAGTTTCGTACATAATATGTATTTACTCGTATTTCCATTGGGACAAGTGTTGACTGGAAAGTTTTCTTAGTATGTTTTTTACTATTCTCGTCCCGTTTATAGAGTTACCCAGACTCACAGAAGACTGCAGTGCCACACTAATTCCGTTTCATTATATCCCATAATCTCATCTCATTTTATATGATTGATTAGGGATTATAATGAAATGAGGGTAACCTCACATTATGGTAAAAAAAATTCATTTTTCATGTCGTCGCTCACCACAACTTTTACCACGATTCTAACAGTTGAGAATAATAACGTAACGTACCTAATAATATTTATTTCCAATACATGTAATGTAATGTAAGTTCAATTAATATTTAACCAGTGATTTTTGTGTGATGTCGCATGCGCGGATTTAATAATGATTCCCGCGGGAACGTTGCAATTCTTAGACCTAAATAAAAAATATCTGAAATATTAATCCCGTTGAGTTAAAATTATGCTAAGTATCAGGAAAATCCGCAAAGTGTTTTTACGTGAAGTCGATTCAGATAGACAGACAGGCAAACATGCACAGAGGCGTACAAAAAATTCTAAAATTAATATTTTGAGCTCTATGGAAAATTTTATGAAGATGTCGTAATGGACGACTTTTCATAAAAAACGCAATAACTGTTTAAAAACGCACGAATTCGACAGATTATTTATTTAGTATTATTTTTATGAAATTCGGCCACTTACCACCTCCAGAGACATTAGATATTTTTACAACGAATATGATAGATAATTCAGTGTTCCAGTGTTTCTTTGCACAAACAGAATATTTCACATCATCTGGGCGGATCTTTAAATTTAGCATACATAAGTATACTCACTTGGTGTAGATGGTAAATTATAATATTATCATTATTACATTGTAAGGTTACATTCCGCCATCAAATAAAAAAAAAGTGGTGGTAGTGACGTCACCAACTTGACGTTCGTAAGACGAATGGATTATTCGCTGGCGAAAGTGTATTGCATCAAATGGAGCCTATTTCGAGGGCGATTTAGACGATTGGAGCAATATTTTTTGTTTTATTAATTAAAATTACCCCGAAACTTATTTGACACGTAGTAGTAGTACGTATACTACACACACTTACTTAGTAGTATATATACTCGTATGTAGGTATATTTATATACAAACAATTTTAATGGAATATATCTCTATATATAAAATTTGGAATGCATATATTCCTAATTATGAGAAACAGTTTTATTCAAAATTACTTTTGTTGCCATTACAAAAAACCATTTTCGGATACGACTCAAATAAAGTACCTATTTCTTTTGTTTAATATTTCAATTTTATACAATAATGGATATAAATATTTTAATAAACTTGAAATAAAACCGGAAAACACAAACCAAGATGAGCCCTGCACTACCCTGAAATGATCATCATAAAGATATTTGTACAAAGCTGACAATTTCTGAAGTATGTTGCTAAGTTGACAATAAAATTTTCTCAGTGTTAGTTTAAAAAAAAACATACGTTGTAAGATGGACGAATCACGTTTCGTGATGTAATTACAATGCCGTATCGTAACCTACTGAGAATACTTAACTGAAATATGTATATACTTAATTAAATATCAATTTGCATAATTACTAAAATATATTTTTTTATTTTGGAATAATTTAATCGATATCTAGGATGTCTGTTATCTCGATGTCCGTGACACCAGAGTCACGTAGCTAAAGTTTATAAATATTATTTATTAATATTAAGTATAACGTATGGAATCCAGATAGTTCGTGGCATTTTTACGATTGCTTCTATATAATATGTGCATAATAATATTAATGTATTTATTATATATTTAATAATATGTATATTATCTTGAAAACTAACAATATCTTCAACCTTCAATGAGCAGAAAGTAGGTGACACATTTTTGCACATATCCTATCGTAAAATGATAACTTTTTCGATAACCGTTCACATATAACTTACAACTCATTATGGCCCTTCGTTCAGAGAGTGTGTGCCCTGTGCGTGACTCCGGCTGATTTATAACCAAGGAATAATTTTTTTTATAAAGCATTGTTTACGTTTTTTTACAGTATTATATATGTATAATGTCGGTACTACGCTATTATAAAGTCGCTTGGTTACTAATAATAATTATAAGAAAAATGTGAATCCGTGTTTACTTAGGACATAAATGATACACCGTATTTAAAAGTGTTTCTGCGATTACCTATTGTTTCATTATCATACAGTAATAGTAAACAAATTCATAACACTTAATTACTTTAGAGGTATTGAAATAGATATCACGTAATATATATAACCTTTGACCATTTATCGTTTTCTTCTGTATTAGTCGAGCATCGCTTACGTAGTAGAGTGAGGTATGCGAAATGTGAATTGAACATAAACAATAGGTGTCAATTGTACACATAATTCTAGACTTTCTAGTTTGCTAGAATTTAATGTTTTTTTATTTTATCGAAAAAGGCGACAGACGAGCATACAGTTCACCTGGTGGTAAGTGGATACTGTCGTCAATAGACAGTCAATACATGCCCACATCAGTCCAAATGACAAACGTTGGCACGCCCTCTTATGCGCTGCCTACCTTTGTAGATTACAGAATGGATTGGGAAAATGGGAACAGATAGGATGGGATGGGAATGGGCTCTGCAATATCTCCTCACTACCGAAACACGTACGTACATTGCATTGGGGAAATACGATAAAGTAGGAAATGGAATATATTTCAAGGTAGTCTTCTGTGAGAGGGGGGTAACGTGGCCAGTCGAGTGCGCCCAGCGGATTAAGGAGTATCAGTAGAATTTAAAGAAGATTTAATTAGTTACTTTAAAATATAACTTAAATATGTGTAATTAATATTTAAAAAATGTTACTTTGAAATGACATGATGCCGTCCCTAGACATAGTGAACTTTATGTATTTATATGTTTTTTTTAATATCGAATAGATGGCAGAGCAGACAAGCGGGCGAGCACATGATGGCAAGTGGTCACCGCCGCCCGTGGACACCTGCATAAATAAATAAATTATTGACAAAGAATATAGCATAAAATCGTGCGTTTTATGCCATTATAATTCGCTCTTAAATAGCCCTATGACTTACATGATTGGTCATTTCGTTATGATTCAGCGAGTAATCAATATTGGACTTTTAAAACTTGAAATTTGATTTCTAGATGAGTTGTAATTACATATAACTCGAACAAAGAACTACACAAGAAACGTGCTTTATAAGGCACATAAAAATTAGGGAACAAAGATACTAAAATGAAACATAATAGATTGTATGTTGCATTTAATGTAATCTACTTGTAGGTATAATGTAGGTACAGTCACTATGTATACAAGACACCCAATATTAATGATATTTTCCGTTACAATTGTTTTTTTTTATATCAAAAATCGATACGACAAAAGTCATCACAAGCAGATTTAGAACACGAGTAGATAGACAGGGGGCAGGTAGAGATTATATTTTGGCAATAAACATTTGGACATCAGTAGCGGACCTATTAGGGATGGTTTTAATCGGAATGGCTAAATTCTTACAAGAGTCAAGTGTGTGCAACAACTAGCCTAAGGGCTCTCCGCCTGTAGACCGACGGAAGGAGAGGAACTCAGCTTAGGGCGTTGCTTTGGGAGGGTACCGCCGGATTGCGAGTCGGTGAAAAACGCCCAGGGACGTGCAGATACCTGGTAAAAGTGTTGGCCGAAGACCGGTGTGTGTTCACGGTGTAGCGAGGGGGACGTCCTCGTCTCGGCCGGCGGGGACGGTGGATATGTGTGTGTGTATTGTAAGAACCGCATTGGCAGCAGTAATTGGGTCGTCAGGATCGTCTAGGACGTGTCGAGGACGACGACGACGACGGTAACGGGGAGGGGCATTCCTATCGGGGACATAGGTTAGGCTGGCCTCTACTAGGGAGTTGGGATGGTGAGGAACTCTGTCGTGGTAACGTTGGGCGGAGTCTTTCATGTATTTGACGATGGAGGGATGTTCCAAGTCCTTATGGAAGTCAACATTGCGAGAGTACCACTGGGCAGCCACGGCCTTACGCACGAATCTATTTCGGAAGGTTTGTAGTATATTAATGTTTGAGGTGGCTACCTTATTATTATTATTTTTTTTGTATGAAGGCGGCAGACGAGCATACAGTCCACCTGATGGTAAGTGGATACTGTCTCCCATAGGCTACCTGTGCAAAGACAACGCTTGCGAAGGTTATTATGGGACTTACGAAGGTTTTGTACAATGTCAGCTTATTTCTAAGTGACATTTTACTTCTCCCGCCTATGAGAGTTTTGAGGTGACCGACTACAAAGGCGGCTCGGTTTCGGACAGTTTGTCTGTGTTCTTGGAAGGTCAGTCGATCGTCTAGTTACTAGTGCGACTCCGAGATATCCTGGCCCAGGGCGGCGACTGCGCGTTGGACAGACACGTTTATTCTTTTTGTCGAATACTCGCCAATTTTCTAATATTTGTAATCGTATCCGTATTCGCCATTTTTTAAACGAATACTTGAATACTAATCGAATAGTAAGAGCCCACCGTGAGTGGTAGGTAAAAGAGATTTAAAAAAACAGAAATATGTTAAGAATCAATGTTTACTTGAAAATGAGATTGTACCTTACTTTAAGTTGAACTAAAATTACTTACTTGAACTAATCCTCTATGCAGAGTATGGAGGCTGAGGAAATACCAGCCCACGTGTTGCTGGGATGTGCAAGTGTGGCGACACATCGGGCAAGCATCATCGGCACTATACAGTCGCTCCCGGAGGCATTCAGGATGCCAAAAATGCTTCTGCGTTTCTGGAGGGAGGGGGTTGGCTGGTGTACCCGCAATCGCCGAACATCCATACTGGAAATAAACGAATACGCACAATGGTCACCGAGCTCGACTAAATGCGGAAACCTGTCAGTTAAAGATGAATATGAACAAATTTTATAAATTGAACTGATTTTATAAGTGCGTGCGTAGTAAATCAGGTACGTAATATTTATATTCGTATTCGCGAATAGTGAGGCAAATTATTACCTACCTATATTCGGGAATCGTGTTTTTTTATTATATGAAACATGCCTACTACCTATTTATTACCCATATTATTGTATGCACTAAGTTTACTTCATGATTATGTGGTCGATTGTATCTATAAGATATCATATAATACGGTGCTGGGTTCATGTGTCTTACGTGGAAGTGTTGTCGCCGCGAGTGCTTCGTTCTGCGGCGGCGTGTCAAAGTCGTGTAATGTCTTCCCGGGATCGCGATGTAACGTAACCCGAAACGCTCCTCGCTAACATTACGTATTAAACCGCAATTCGCGCAATATTATTGTATAACGTGATGTATTTTATATAGTTCTTATAAACGACAAACAAAAACAATATTCCATTCCTACCAATCATATTAAAAAACTATTAGACGAATAGGTTCTTAGAGCGTTAAATACCTCCTTTTGCTATTTTATCGCTATATATGCTCCTATTTTTAATAATACGTAGGTATGTATTATCCATTCAATTCGTAATAAGTATGCACATAGTGTGACGTTTTGCATCTACTCGATAGATAAAGTCACATGTCATTTTAACAAAAATCCTATCAACGTGCAGCTGGTTGGCTGCTCAATAAAGTTTCCAAATCTATGTATTTTGCGTGAATGGCCGGGGTGAACGACCTGTTTAGAGCGAAGTGAGCGTTACGCAGGCGCGACCAATCGATAAGGGGACTTGCGTAAGCGCCTTCTAGGTACGCCCTCCTAAGGGACCTACTATGTGATCTATTTGACCACAGGCGTACATTGCACTCTAACATTAAATTTAATTAAGATTAATTTATTAGCGATATAATTAATGTTATCAAGCCTACGTTCTAACAATCAAAGACAACCTGTGACGTGACTGCCAAACGATCATCGACGCACTTCGTAGGTCAACTGATAACCCACTTAGACTATGTTGCGCAAACTTAATGCGCTGCAAAAATTTAGATTCTCTAATGTTGGTAATCGTTATCGAATTGGGTAACAGTTTCTTACACATATAGTTTGTATAATTTATTTATATTTAAATATAAAATTTAAACACAAGCGGCTAAAGCACAACTGCATTATAATCTAGTATTGTTTTATAATATTTATGTGCCGTGCGTAGATTACTGGTTTTCTGATTACGGGGCACCTTCATGTACGAGTATAATTCGAGTTAGGTCACCTTGTTGATAATGTTCAGTCTCACTTAAAAACCAGTTGCATGACATCTCTTAATGTCACAACCGAATTAATGCTACAATTCTGTAATTGTTATTTGTTACATGGCTGAAAGAGAAATGTGCCATAATGAAAACACGATTTAAATCTAGTTCAACGTGGTCTCAACGGACATTGAACGGTAGCTGAATACATTACCCACTATAAATGGCTACAACAATTCATATACGCAAGTGAGTCTTGTTAGAATATTAACCAATAATATGCAATCTATTATTATAACCTGTGGCTACTATTGGTGTTATTCTAAGCATATAAATAAAATCAAAACATATTTTTTTACACTTCATTGCACAATATCGTACAAAAGGCGAACTTAATGCCTTATGGCATTCTCTACCAGCCAACCTTGGGGTTGATCAGAGATGTTCAATGAAAGACACAATTTAGATGGTGTGCTAAAATAAATATAATACATTATTACATATACATACATACAAACGTATATTACATCAGAATAAATATTATACATACAAGGAATACATAAACAATGAATACATTAATTATCTAAATAAAATATCTACATAAGTTATATTAAGAGAAACAATTAAAAAAAAACATAGTGTTGACAAACGTAAAATAAAAATGAATGAAATGATAAAGCAAAAGGAGCTGACTGTGCCACTAGCGATGAGAATTGGAAAGGTAATGTTCCCGAGGCGTCTTTTTACGATACAAAACCAGTACGGCAAGAAGAGAATTGGAGTAAGAAATTGGTAGCGGAACGAAATGGTGGTGATGGGTGTGACCTAGAAACTGAAATTTATATTTTAAATATTCTGGGCAACTTGGATCGTATAGAATTGAAAAGAGGGTGCAGAGCATTCTTACATCTCGGCGTTGTCGGATAGGTAGTCAATTAAGCTGATAACGGTAATAAGAGATGTGGTCGTATTTATGTAAACCAAAAATAATACGTAAACAATTGTTAAGAAGACGATCCAATTTGTTAAGAAGGTCTTGACTAATATTGGCGTAACAAAAATCTGCGCAATCAATAATGGACAAGATAAGTGAATACACCAACAAAGCCTTAGTACCAGATGGCAGAGTTTTTTTGAAGCCGTACGGGCTACGGGGAGAGTTATAAACTTTCCAAAATACCTCAGTTATAAAGGGGACCCAAGTCAGTGAGCTATCGATGACCAATCCAAGATCTTTAACTCGTGTGGAGTAAGGAATGATTTTATCATTGTAATGAATGGGTGCAACAGTGTTCCAATCAATACTGCACAAATGACTAGAACTGCCCAAGATAATTTAGATGGATTTATTGCTACACCAAATCTGGTTGACCATTCAGAAATGTGACACAAATCAAGGTTTAGCTCTTGTACTGCTTTATTTAAACTATTAGTGTCAGCTTGAGCATAAAGATGTAAATAATCCGCATACAGATGGTAAGAGCACTGGAGACGGGAGGTAATGAGATTTTTAAAAACATAAAATTGAAGAGGACAGCGTATTCCGTCCTGTAGAATACCAGTATGCAGATCGCACCAGTCCCAAATAGACTGATTCTGTGTCGATGAAGAGAAGCCAAACCATGCAAGGATGGCTATGAGGATATCATAGTCGTATACGGTCGTATTAAATGCGCTAGAAAAATCAATCAAGAAAAAAATGGTCAACCGTGATTCCTCCATACCCTGTCTAACTTCATCGACTACTTTTAAAAGGCTGTAGTGGTACTATGTGCAGGTCGGAAACCAGACTGGAATATAGTGAGCAAAGAGTTAAAGAAAATGTAGTTTAATAATTGCGGACAACGGCTTCGAGAATTTTGGAAAGAAACCGAAGGATGGAGACAGGCCTGAAATTACTGAGAGAGGTAGGGTTAGGTACTTTAGGCAGAAACTTACTCGTATGAAGCACGTACGTAGGAGCATCACAACAGGTTTTAACTTGGGAGTTTAATTTTGTAAGATAAAAATAGTAAATCGTGTCTTGAAAAACCGGGAGCGAAAAACTGACCATGTCTTGAGACATCGATTCCAGCTGGAAGAATTAATCAATAATGGGAGGACAATAAACGACTCCGGGAACGGTTTTTACCCCACTAATTAGCACTTCCAAGAAAATATATTCTAAGAAGCCCGTATAAAGAGAAGGGGATGTCGCCGTATAAAGAAAGGAAAAGTAACATTTCTTAAAAATAACTTGTATTTTTTAAAAATGTTACTTTTAAGGATCTGAAAGAAAGAAATCGACTCCTCCCCCTCCACGTTGGCAGTGCGATCGTTCCGTGGTAATACAAAACCTGGAAGACAAGAAAGGATTGAGGAATAAGAAGGTTTAAGCCCGCTTTCAGAAATGAGAAGAGCATGTAAGTTATCAATTGCAAAGGTGTATAGAATTTTAGAAACATGTTGAGGGATGCTTTGGGTTTTAAAATGGTACACATTAAAATTCATTGGTAATCTAAGAAATTATTGAGTGATATGAGTACCAAGTGCTAGTGGCTCATCGATCATCGAAAAAGAAAAAGAAGAATCTGAGTCTAGAACAGAATGAAATGAGTCCTCATCAGACATGGTGTCAGATGCGGATAGCATTCCTACAATACATATACCTATAATATGAATATGTAATATAAATATAAAATATATAGAAGCAAATTATAACTAGGTATATAATATATATATATATACAGGATTTCATGGATTACATGTAATTATTGGAACATTATTCTTATTAATCTGCCTAATTCGACACCTAAAAAATCAACATATACATAAATTTAATACAATAAAACATAACTATATGCGATAACACTACAACACTACAACAAACCTGTCGGTCGGCTGATTATACAAGTAATAACTAAAACTTATGTATTTAAAAATGATAAAAAAGCACAATAATAGATTATACCGTATAACAAAAACAAAACATATATTAAAATGCCTCATATATAAAAGTAGGATGTGTCCCAAATCGTGCGAAACTCCGATAATTCAAATCATTACTTATCTCTATAAATCCTAATAATATAAGTTATTATGATTTAAATAACACAAAATGGGGCTTGTATTATTTTAGGTGTATATATAGGAGCATTAATTATGTTTCTTTCTTACAAAAACGGTTTCCTATAATAGAATTCAACCACCGGAATTTAATTTTACATTATCCATTATTAATATTATTATCCGTTGAACTAGAATCATTTTCGCGATTTTCTCTTAAGTTTGTTTAATTTCCATCATGAATATGTGTTTTTATTATGAGGAACATATATTTATTATATTATTACTTATAATATTATAGATATATGTATAAATAAAACTCATAGTATAAAAATGTTGTACCTATATCGTATGTGTATGTGTGTAATATTATTTGGTTTCTATTTTGTATAAGAATATATAATATACCATAAAATTATTTCAAATTAGTGTAATTCCTAATCACAATAATTTTTAATTGGGTTTCGTAAATTTAATATTGTAATTTATAAACTCACTAAATACTATCACGTGCCGCTACTAATATGTGGCTTTCAAATAATTGTTTTGATATTCTTATCAGAAAATAGTGGCGTGGTTTATATTATGATGTAATTGTAGTAAATTAATCGTACATCTGCATTATCTATTAGTTACCAAAGTATATTATGTTAAACGTTATGTGTTTATCTAACATTGATACAATACAATATATACAATTTTGATATACAATGATGATTGGAAATTTTAACAAAAAAATAGACCAAATCCCAGAACAGAATAAGTATTTATATGAGATGTGTATTTCCAAACACCTGTTCTTTAAAATACCATCACCTCATTTCTTCCCGTGAGTGTTGTAAAAGGCGACTAAGGAATAAAAAAGACGCTATCACAACCCCGTGAAAGACAAGGCACAATCACACAAGGCTGAAAGAGTAGACTCGCCAATCCGCTTGGCCAGCGTGGCGTTTAAAGGCCATACATCCCCCGTTCACAAGACATTGTGTACGAGCAGGTTCATCTTATGTCCAGAGGAGGACGATAACATGACGGTTTACGGTATATCCAAACTTCCAAACGGTCCAGAATCTTAGCAGAAAGGCAATTTCAGATACACATCGACGTTCTCATACACTTAGTTTATGCCTATGTTTATATTTTATGTCGAGTAATAAATGAATGCCATGTGACAGGATATGACTTTTGTCGATATGACTTACTGCTGATCGGATTTAAGTTACGCTGTCAAAGGAGTTTGCTACTGAAATGAATCAATGAAATGACCCGATAATTATCTGCCGTGATTCATATTGGTAGTTAAATCGTAAAGTTTATTGACACGAAACTGGTAATTCAATACAATCGTACCGTGGTTTACAATATTACCACAAATTACATAACGCCGAGTGCAATGAACCTAACTAATTTATGTAGTTAGTTATCCAACCACCCATTTGAAAGTGTAGGCATGCTGTACCTGTACCTTATCTCAATGATACTTAATGTTGTACCCGTGAAAATGTCAAGGTGTTTGCTTGACAAGTAAAAATGGTAAATGGGCATGGTTTAGGTACGTTCGTTCATATGTAGGTACATGTAGGTAGGCGAATGAATAATATAAACATGTTAATGAACAAATACACGTGCTTAAAATGTACAACTGTGTAATTTAAAAATGTGATTCGTTATGTTGGTATACATTTTAGGCTTTTCACTTTCCGTAATCGGGTTTTAGTTTTGGAATATAATATGTATTTTTTCAATATTTTTCTATAATACTTAGATAATAAAGGTAATGAAATGAATTATATTGATTCGTTTACCTTTATTATGATTCACTTCAACAAATACGACTTTTGAAAAACCCGAGTGTAGTTAAAAATTACAGTCGGCAATTTGATCACTTATTTCTTTTTCAAAAAATATTTTTACCCCGTGAATATCTAGAACTACCTAACATACGATAGTAAAATATATCTAACTGTATTATGATAGTACTTATTATACGCTAAATTTATCCGTGTTCTGAGTGATGCTAATCGCATTGTACCGGCTGACTTGCCAGCAATAATGTGGCATATTTTGAATCAAATCAAATACAATGTGTGGGTTGTGTATTAACAGAAACGAGAATTGATTTATGTAAGTGACATTTTGAGAACTTTATTCGTAAACGATCTAATCTAACACAGCTTACTTTATTTAACGGTGAAGACTTAAATATTTATAAGTATTCTATACCTATCTATCTCTATGTAAATTGAACTTTATCTATCTATTGCATGTTGTTTCAAGTACAATTGTGAAGAAAAGGAAAGCACCAGGAGACCGTTGCGGAAAAACTGAAAAATTACTAATATATTTTTTTATAGGTAAGAAGGTGGACGAGCAAGCGGTCTCACGTGATGGTAAGTGTTACCGCCACCCATGGACACCTGTAACACCACGAGGTATGCGGGTGCGCCGCCGACTTTGCAAAATCCTGTTCACATCTTTCTTGAAGAACCCCGTATTGTAGCGTAATAGAAGGACCTCTTGAGGTAGTTCGTTCCACAGCCTACGGGTTCGCTGTATGAAATGATTTTTGGACCGAACAGTACGCAACACTTCCGTATCGAGGAAATGCATCCGTGCATGCGGTACTTCCGTACCGCATTTCTGTGACGGTAGGTGCGGTTGTAGGTGGGAATTATATTGAACAATTCTTCAGAGCATTCCCCATTGTACAGGCGGTAGAACACACAGAGAGACCCAACGTTTCTCCGAATGCTAAGGGATTCTAAACCGTCCGTGAGTGTGAGATTTTATGTGAGATCGTCGACAATTTTTGATAGAAGTATAAAAAGAAGAGTTTAGTAACTTAGACAGTAAAATTTCGCTACAGTAGTCTAGTAGTAGTATTTGAAACTATTTCACTTCAACATTGCTTTAGTTGTTCCACTAAAAATAATATTTCTTCGTATATTATACCTATCTACACTTTAGTTAAACACCCAAAGTTATTTCGTCTTTCCACTATCGGATTCAGGTAATTATTAGTGGGAGGTCTGTTTCAAGGTGCAACTGTTGCGCTCCCGATAGTTGCAATGTCTCTAGTGACCAACAATATGGAGGTCGAGGAGTTCAGGGCCAAATCGACCTATTGCTTATCCATAAAGTATTTGTACAGGCTGTACGAGTGCGTGCGTCATCCAATCAGACCGCACTGACTATGTTAAGGTAATAATATATGAACGGTAGAATATGTTATGGTACTGCGTAAAATAATTACTTACTTTCTATGGAAGTATTTCATTGTAATGCAACTGATTGTTAAAAACAAATAACATTCGAAGAGTCATAGTCGTGACGTAACACACTCAAAATAAAGTTTATAATATTACCTCTCTGAATTGCTGAATACAATTTTGTGCAATAAATAAAACCAAATTGCATAAAATATAAGAAAAATATGTAAATCAATAGAAAAATATGTTACAATAACAATCAACTGACAAAAGATTATGATTATGAATGTTAAAATATTGAAGCGGAATTAACTATTTAATTAATTATTTAAAATTATTAAAATAATATTTATCCATAAAAAAAATTGTATAAAAATAATTCCCACATCATCGGTCTATTGTGTTTTAATGTAAATCAAAGTTGAACAATTTATATGGTTACTAAATAAGTCATTTAATGTTCCGAAAACCAGAAACACATAGAATTCATAGTGATGGACATCCAGTCCACTCTGATACCCGGTTAGTCCACAAGAGCACAAACTTGCATTACATAACAAACAGATAAACCGAGAAAGAATTCTAGCAAGCTATCCGATTGTTCGAGTGACGGTAAAGAACCGGCCTAAAGGAACAAGTTACTCTTGATTTCGAAAACATCGGGCAGGTGTGAATTAAACACTTTTGAAGTGACACCTATGAGCGGAAAAGTTTCCATATTGCAACAACATCGAGATCATTAACCGTGATGTCTGGGAAGTGATGTTTTGTTATTGTAAACAATTGTAAAATAAATGTGACAATACCGTGAACATTCTAAGGCCCATTAGTTCTTGAAGTTCAAGCGTACCGTCACTTGACTAGCGTTGGTGTTACATTTAATGGTATTAAACGTAACACCAACACAGTGGTATGGTACATAGACCACTGTACACTGGTACACTAATACACTAAGACAATGGTACACTAATACGCTAAAATAGCTATTCGGGTTGAAAGATTGATTGATTTGATAAATATCTTTATTCCTGTACCTAAATAACGTACAAAGGAGAACATGTTTGTTGACGATGGTCTCAATAATTACCGTTACGATATTTAATTATGTCTTTCATCATTGTGTGGGAAATTTATTCCAGAAGATTTTAGTTAATATATAGATTATCTACTAATCATTTATATTTCCACCCAAAGGCATTTAGTAAAGATCTTTCTTATATTTTTCTTGTATCTTCCTTGTTCGTTGTTTTAATTTATCCAAAAAAAAATTAATGTGTTAAGTTTTTTTCGCTAAACTTGAAGTACTACTTACATTATTTTAAAAGCATGATATAACATTTATTTAAAGATTCGAGGTTATAAGGAACATTATAATAATAATAAAATCTATAAATACCTATATAGGTGGCAACTGGCAACCTCTTTAGCTCTCTAGGTTTTGTCTTAAATAATTATTATTTTGATGAATTATATAGGTACAATAATTATTTAGGAAAATATTTATTAAATATTTGTTTTTTTACATTAATATAATAACAATTAAACTCCTAGAAGAAAAATATTGAAACCTCACCCGAACTCCACGTAGTTTTTTTGACAATATTCTTATAAATTTTAATAAGTCGAGTTGTCATACGGATATCAGACACGATAAATGATCCACCAACCAGTATAGAATCAACAGTGTGATAATTGGTAATCTAGATACCAATGCAAACAGAAACGGGGACGCGGTGATTGATGATCTATCAACCTGCACAGAAACAGCGGCGTGATGATTAAAAACGTAAATAAAAATAACGCCATAGTCAATGAACCACACTAGGATTGTCCATGTAGAGTGAGTCCAAAGACACTTAGAGAAACGTACACACCACCGAAACCCGAACAAACATTTGGCTTAAAACAAATTATTGTCCTACTAAGAATCGAACCCGCACTGCAGGTAGCGGAAGCCGGCAGTATCTATTGGACTAACCGATCGTCAAAATTGATGACCAACCCGCAAGGAACCAGCATCACGTAAACTGATAATCCAAATACCCTCCTACAATATGAGTAAGAAAACGAAGTACATGGTGAGCTCAGGTTATAGTAACTCCTGAGGTAATTAAAATGATTAAGAAAGGTAACTTGAAATAGATTAAGTGGAATAATTCCAAACGGAGGTCAAATAATACTAATTTCAATCTTTCATTATGTAGCGGGACAACTAACAATAAAAAAATATTTTTCCAAATAACCGGAAGCTTATGTTTCATTATGTTTATTATAAGTTATATAATCAAATCATAATCTTGAGTAAACAAGCGCGTTGAAATATTTACCACGTTCACGGTCGGCGTTTGAACCCGGCAATGTATGTTATATCGTAAACATCGAGTAACAATTCGGAACAGTAGTCTATTACGTAATGATGATGTGATCAAGGTCTGCTAAGGGAGTGGTTACACTTGCAATTCTGTTCTTTACATAATATGTATAGTTGACTAGAAAAAGAATGAGAGACATGCCACTAGAGCTCTGGATAGACGAAGTTGAGACAATAGGTGGGAAAGACTGG
Organism: Sesia bembeciformis; assembly: GCA_943735995.1. Lineage (NCBI taxonomy): Eukaryota > Metazoa > Arthropoda > Insecta > Lepidoptera > Sesiidae > Sesia > Sesia bembeciformis. The sequence continues at coordinate 11,976,191 of OX031028.1, forward strand.
ATGAACATGACTGAGGGACAGAACAACGTAGCAAAACCTGGAGTAGATCTTTTTATTTTTATTTTAATTTATATTTTTAATTTATCCTACTTTTTATTATATCTGACTAAGTAGAGACAGGACACATAAAAATGGCAAGCCTGGTTTCCACTTATTAATAAGAAATCACAGCGTCTGAGATGGGCTAGACGTAGACAGGTTGGATTACGCAACAAAAGGGACCACGAGGCAGGCCGCGAAAGAGATGGATTGGATAAGTTCACGGGTACATGAGAAGAGTAACATTCTAGAAAAGAGAGGCTAAAGAAAAAAACAAATGGAGAAGTATTGTGAAGGAGGTCAAGACCCACATCAGGTTGGGTAAGAGAAGTCTAAGTAGTATTCCTCTAATTATAAGTAGAATATACATATAGTAGAACTATGTGAATAAATAGCTACTGAAACTTTTTATTTCTTTAAAATTTATTGCAATATGCGAAAAGGTAATAATATACGATAAGTATGTACTCACATATAATTTTAACACTATTGTTAACCAGGTACTCAAAAATATTATACTCATATTATCTCATTACATTATTTTCCGTTCGTGAATTAAATACACTTCCTTCACACTAGCGTAGGAAAAGTACAGCGAATTAATTAATATGAATAACTTATATAACTTAGTATAAACCCGCCACGTTGTTATGGAAAGGAGAAAAATTTAACTTGGGTTTTTCCAGTTTCATATATTTTTCGAATTTAAGAAAGTAACTAGATGTCTTTTTCTAGTTACTTTAGAAATTTTTTTTTTTTGAATCATGGCGTAAAAAATATCATAAACTAAAAATCTGTCTAAAAACTAAAAAAAATAACTAGTACTAATTATGGGATAAATCTAAAATTGTAAAGTTCATTTTCGTACAATGTGTGCCGAGAGCTCGCCGTTCAACCTAAGTGCTTCGAGAGCAGATACTACAACTACTACTGGATTACGTTCTACGATGCGCCCTGCCGACTTGTACCTATCAATGCATACAGTGTACCTATATTTGATGTAGCGTAGAACAATGTTGCGTCTACGATAGTGTGTACGCGACTTTAAATGCGATATTTATTTAGCGGAATACATTTTGTTTTGTAAGATAAATAAATCATTTAGAGCTTTAAATTTGTATTTGGTTTTTAAATTCACAAACCAAAAGTCTGGTATGAGGTAATTAATCGATAAATTAATTAAATTAATGAATTGTCTTTAATCGTTGCTTAAGAATGGATTGATGAATGATAGATTTATTAAAATATCCACAATTTAGTCCACAAATCTTGATCCATAAGTTTCAAATCACTCAGAGAGCAGTGGAAGGAAGGAAGTTTCTGTGATGAATAGAATCCGAAACGAAGAAATTTGTTGAAGAACCAACGTAATAGACAGGTCAAATGATCAGTAAGCTGAATGGGTAATAGGCATGTCTTTGTCGCAAAGGACCAATGATCAATGCGGCAGATGAGTCCTTGAGTGGAGACTGCGTACCGATCACCATGGATTGGTTGAATTAAAGAAATTAAGTGAATTAGTGGCTGTATGCGAAGACCGGAAGACTTTTTCATTTTATTATTTTTATCCAACAGCGGAACCTGTCTGTGTTTCAGAGCGGATACTAATACCGATAATAGTATTCAAAAGTGTAGTTCAAACGTCGACCACGTACGATATTGTATCGTCGACCACGTACGTAAAATGGAGTACGATATTGTTAATAGTGGAATCATGTGTGATTGACACGCAGACACTATGTTGAGGCCCTTTATTTCGATCAAACGAACCACAAGTTATAAATAGTGAATAAACGGGATTATCACTCCGTCAAACGATTCGATCTTTGGTATTGGATAACAAACACATACTTATCAAACACAAACAATCATGTAGACATAATGTCATTCCGCCTTACTATCTGCCTTATACAATATGAGTTTATATACAAGCCCGACTAGGATTCTCGGCCAATGTTCATTCATGCAACTACAAAATTATGTATAGGAGATGCATAACCACAGTATTTATGTCCGTGGCGAGGTGGACATCCGCAAACCGGCACTTATTGCACATTTAGTTACATAAACATCTACTGTAAGTGTAACTCACTTATTCAATTAATGTCGTAAATTAATAATATTTTCTCGTCTCAATTATCGATAAGGGAATCTGTTTAAAGTATATAAACAGTAATCAGATACCTCAAAATATGTAAAAAATCTGTTACACAATAAAAGATAAATGATTTTACGCCACGTGACTTCCATGTGATAAGATAAAGTATATTTCTCCAAGAAGATTTCTAATTTTGTATTGTGTACTTTGTAGTTTGCATTATTATGATAAAATTTACTAACTCTTATCTAATATATGTAATTAAAAGAAATAGTTAATAGTTTTAAAGTTCTTTGAACTGAAGAATTTTTTTAAATTCATTATCAATAAGATTATTTATTGCATTGAAACGTATAAACAAATCATTAACTGCAAATTTACTCCACTGCTAATTCACGTTACCCAACGAATAGTGACGCCGTGCAATGTAAATAGATAAATAATAACGTGCAAATTTACTTCGGCAAGGATAAAGATGGCCGACGAGTGCCGCGCGCTGCATCACGCCTTCAGCATTCAGGAGCTGATTGCGCAACAAATGCAGGTCAAGGGTGACGGCGCCGACAATATTTTTGGCTATGCAATCTCACGTACTCTCAATGTAAATTGATCTTAACTTGATCATCTTTTGTAATGCACCGGATGAACCGGGCGAATACACGATGAAAATGATGCGAGATGAAAATTATTACAATGATTTATAAGAATTTACCAGTAATTTTCATTATGCGAATGGATTTGTATGAGTATTATGAATGGGTATTATCTCAATAAACAGTGGTTCACAACTCATTAAAGTAATGTTAACAGAAGCGCTGTACGAGGGGAGCTGCAAACGTTTCTGGCCTGACATATTTCTAGATTTATAAAAAAAAAATATACTTTATTGTAATAATTGTCATTTATCCCGCTAACTGACCTCACTGGTCTATACTCAAGAAATAGTTTTGGTTCAGGATGTAACCCTTACTTTAAGTCTAATGAGCACTTTTCATTATAACAATGGGAATTAAACCCCCATATCCCTCAAAAACCTCTGGCTACGGACGTCGATATATTCTATGTGATCTTTGTACTAGGAAGCATTTTCGTTGTACAATGGGTCATACCATAACCTTAATTTTTTTGTTTACTCAGTGATTATACATATTGTACTCGTACCTACCAAAATATGATTAAACCATGTTGACACGTTTACAAAAACACTCCTATATGGGACTTTGCACATCATGCAGGTGCGTAATGCGCAGACCAGACCAGACAGGTGTCTGGGATCGTTATGACATGCGTAGTTTTAATAATCTAGAGATACGAGAGACTAAGAGGTGCGAGACACCATTATAGTAATAATGAGATACGCGAATTCTTTAATGACTGTAACACGTGAATGGTCGCATACCAGTCGGTGCCAATCGCCTCTGTAACGAGAAGGCCCATTTCAGATAGCATCCAGACATCATTCCGATAAACAACTTAGCAGACACCTGTGCTCCCTCATATCGCTTACTGCCCATTACAAGAGTATAAGTCATAGATGTTTTTAAGACGGAGCGCTATGAAGTAAACATTTAGGTATGATTGAAATATTATTGTAGACGATTTATTTGTTCCGTCGAATGTTACGAATGTGCTCGGGGCGCCAAACCACTTTTTGCCAGGCTCATGCTGCCTGACCTTGACCTGGCTGATTACTACCAAACCTGTTGTAGTAATAAAAGTAGAAGCTTTCGCCAATCACTTCACTCCACAATACATTATACATAAAATAATTGCTTCACTTTTCAAATATCAGTGATTGCTTATCAAATGTGTAGGTATTAGGCAAAATTAGCCAAGCAGTGGTTAGGTATTCCTAGCCAAGCAGTGGTTAGGTATTCCTAGCCAAGCAGTGGTTAGGTATTCCTAGCCAAGCAGTGGTTAGGTATTCCTAGCCAAGCAGTGGTTAGGTATTCCTAGCCAAGCAGTGGTTAGGTATTCCTAGCCAAGCAGTGGTTAGGTATTGAGCGTGTGGGAATATAATACTAATTCGCTTGAACTTTGTTTATGTATGCGGTTATTATAATCAAGTAGCTAGTTAATAGTTAATAATGATAATTGATAACCGATGCAGGCGAATGATGTCACCGTGAATAAAATCTCACGTTTCGCAATATTACGCGAATATATATTTGTTTCAAAAGCAGAGTAAACCGTAATTTACACCTGTAATCTATTACTCGGAACTAGTAGTAACATATAGCCTTTGCATAAGAATATCGTTATTATTAATTAATTTCGACACGTCACTTCAATGGAATTTAAGGTAAAGGATTATAGGATTAATAAAATTTGGATCTATAGTAAAATTTTCAAATTACGGCCGGAGGGAGACAAACTGTATCAATTTTATCAATTTACTGTATCAACCGTATTAAAATGGTTTGCCTAATATCCTCCCATCGGTACTTCATCGGTACATCGGTATACATCGATACATCGGTATACATCGGTACCTACATCAGTATACATCGGTAGTCCCATTGGGAGTAGGTACCGAAGCATTCGCATTTTGATTTATTTGTTATTCAAAATTTCTAAATAATGGATAACAATAACAACGCAGTAATTTTTCAGAATAAAATAACAGATTTATAGAATATTGAATCGGATACTATAAAATAAAACATACGCGATCACACTGAGATACGCTATTGTATGCACAACTGTGACCTTACTTATTTTGTCTTTAAATGTATATTATATACATACCTACCTACCTACCTAGGAAATATAATTATGGACTTTTTGTAAAAAAAATAAATAGTTGTGTTTCTTCTGCTTCAAATTACAAATTCAATAATAAAATATTTATAGTAAGTACAATACTTTTAAGTTTCATTTATTAAATCATTCATAGTTTCAATATTTCAACATTGTGATAAACCGGACCTTTATTTAGATATATGCGGAGACCTATTTACAACAACCATGTACAAAGGTACCTAATGAAGGTCATTCGAAGTTCATCCGATAAACATTTAATTCCCCAGCTCAAATTTCCGTATTTATATCGAAAAAGTAAATAGATATTTTTGTTTGTTGTATAATCTTGAACATGTTTTATTAAGTTTCAAATGTACAAAGGAAAATTTCCTATTAATCGACAGAACAGTAATCTAACAAATGCATTCATTCCAGTGAATGCAACATAAATGTTTGAAACGCTTTCATATTTTCCGACGACACACTGACATATCGGTAAATTACATATCGGTAAAGGTAAATGACATATCGGAAAAATGTCGAAAGTCCTGCTTTTTTAATGCAGGCTGCCAACCTGACGTACGTAAAAGAGCCTCATAAATACTTTTCTAAGAACTCCGACTAACTACTGGTATATTTGAGTAAACAAACCCATGATCATTCTTTTGTTTGCTGAATTCCACGAAAAAAAAACAAACACATAAAAGGAATAAAACTAGTATTTCTGATGGTGCCACGATATTTATTTTCTATTGCCAAAATCTTGTCGGTAAACAACTTGATATTGAAAAATGTTTATATGTACATTTGTTTAAGAAACATTAATGTTACGGTGATCAGAAGTGATTTGGTAGGAATTCCTTTTAAATTTATAATTTTTGTACGTAATTAGTGGATTCATAAACAATACAAACACATATATAACATAACATACATAACAATACACGTATTGTTTATAAAAGTTGGAACATTGTCTAAGGACAAAAATTCTTCTTCGGTCTTTGTGACATTTTTGCAGAATTATACTCTTATTCTAAGTAACATTGTCTCAAAAGGGGGACCTTACGATTTGTACTATTTTTTTTTATAAAAAGAAAGCGAAAGACGATACAGTTTACCTGGTGGTAAGTGGATACTGTCACCCATAAACATTCGCAAAAAGCGCCAACCTCAGTCCAGAATGACGAATATTGGCACAAAAGTTCAGAATGTTTAACGTTCGATTAGAAATCTTAGTTTCTTAGTGTAATCTTTAAAAAAATGATCTATTATTCATTGTCTTAAAAATCAAATGCTAGAGCATGTTTCTATTTTAACATAATTTTGGAACAACAAAGTTTTAAGTTAGAATTTTGGTTAAATCTTAACCAAAATCAAAAAATCCATATCAACAATAATGTCTCCTTGCTCAGATAACGTCCCATAATCACTATCACAATGTAAGAAGATGCACGTAGTACCGGTTATCAAATGATAGGCTATTTGCAGAATGTATACTTCCTCGTTATGATTCAAGGTCTTCTCATACCCAGGAAACTAATAAAGTCTGAGAAACGTCGCATTCGCTCGAGACTAATAGACGTGCATAGAATGAAAAACAGTGCTATCTAGTGTTTGAGCGCTAGCTCAGACAGTTGTGGCTATTCCAAGCAAACACTGAATATATTTTATTGCTAGAACACGTTATCTCTGTAGTTGTTATTAAATAATGTAATAATAACAGCGGTGGCTCCGGAGGGTAACGTTCAAGGCGTAAAATATCCAATTTCAGAATAACGTGCTTGTAACATCAGTCTTAAAATGCCCATTTTTCTAAATTCGATAAAGTACTCTTTGCTAAAGTTGTCTTTGGGCCGTCAACAGATTATCCATTTGATATATGTCAGATTAATGTAACTAGTGATTTAAATATAGACAATCGTAGCAGTAGCATTAAATCTTTTTTTTAACAGATAATGATAATACTTTCGTTGATGTGATAGAATAGGAAATACGGAAATAAAAAATGTCATTGTGGTTAAAATAATGTTTTATTGGGTATTTTATACTATTCTGAATCAGAATCACGGGAAATACTGCTATCGTCGTCGCTATCAATTACTTGAATAATTATTTTATTGTCAATTATAGATCGCATTGTCAATTATCGCGGTCATAGTCATAAAAAAGTTTTTGTTTTTGTTTTTTCAACTATTTTCGCCCAGACGTTTTTTGTGACCTTCTCACAAGCTTCTGTTAGCAGATTCAACAATGTAAATATTAGTGCTGAATGGCGGAACTGTATCTATTGTAACGACCTGCGTAACCAGTAATACATAAAAAAGAAATCTCGAGCTTTAACTTCTTAACTTCTTTGTGTAGGATAAATCCGTGCCACTAAACACATATAACCGACTGATTGGTATATTGAACAGAATAGAACAGACCGGAAAACAGAACGGAGCGGAACCGAACGGAACTGAACGGAACCGAATGGAACTGAACCTTTAATTGGGGCCCATATTAACTCCATGGCATTGTACTGACAATGGTACGGCAGAGTTTCCGTCCGTGTCAGAGAGGTAGAACCAGTTCGTCTATCTCGTGTCGCATTTTTGTGGCCTTGTTCTCTTTCAATAGTTTTGTCAAGTTTCAAGGTCATTTTTTTTCAAGGTTTGAGTAGGCGCTTTATCCACCCACATGGAATGGTATGAAGCATTGTCCATTAAAATTACTGAAGACTCCGGCAGGCTGGGTAATAATTCTTATTCAAACTACCATCTAAAAGTGTCAGCATTTATCTCCTCACGGTAGTCAAAAATGCTCTTTGTCTCGAAATCCAGCAACGTATTCTAGACGAAGACGGATCCATCAGAACAGGCGTGACAGATAATCAGTCGAGCTCATTAGCCCATTGGCACTTTCGATATGGAAGCTATCGTGCCGTCCGACTAAGAGCGTGAAAACACGGTTCGCATATCGAATCGTCAATAAACACCATGATTTCCCAATTTGTAATTTTCTTCACTTACATTAAAAATTGGTTTCTTTTGAGCATTGTGACAAATATTTCGATAACATTGTTCTCTTGTCAGCTTTGTTGCACTCAAAGCAGTCTGTGCGCACAAGTACGAACGACGAATGACTGATTGACTGACTGTTTTGCAGACAGAAAATGGCGGCGCTAGTGCAGATTGGGATGACGACAATTAGGCCAGTGATACAGATAATATTAAAAAAATGGAATGAATTAATGATCGTTATACAATTAAAAAAAAAATCTTAATTAAGGGTCTTAGTCGTAAATTACCCTACAAGTTCTGTCACAGCTTAATATTAGCCTTAATCAAATCACACAAAAGTAATCGAATTAGTAATTTTAGTACTTCTAACATTTTACTCAGCCTACGTTACAAATATCCGATATCGGTATTCAGTATCTTGAACTTCATTTAAAAAACAAAAAATGACACGACGTAATAGTACAGCTCGTCGTGAATTGAAAAAATAATAGTTTTCTAGGTTATTAAAGAATATTTAGGGCTTCAAACAATTACGTGCAGTGTAAAATTAACTAACTCTGTCATTTTCGCGTGAAATTTGTTTTGAGAGCGCGAATTAGCGATGAAAATAATTTTGTACGCCACTTCAAAATTATCTCAACCAACTGTTCATGGACTGTCAAATCGATAATCTGGCGACGGCCTAACTATAGTAGTCACCCTCTGGAGAGGATTTAACTTTTTTTTTAGAAAAAGGCGGCAGACGAGCATAACTCCACCTCATGGTAAATGGATACTGTCTTCCATAGACATCAGCGATACATGCTGCCTATCTTTGCAGATTAAGGAATGGATTGGGACAAAGGTTTGGGAAAATGGGAACGGATAGGATGCGATGGGAATGGACTCTGACATATCTCAATCACTATCGAAACACGTACGAACATTGGGGAATACGATAAAGTAGGAAATACAATACATTTCAAGGTAGTCTTCACACACAGGAGTAACGTGGCCAGTCGAGTGCGCCCAGCGGCTGTGGGAATGCAGCATGCACACTCCCCCTACAAAGATTGTTTGTATTAATTTAAGTATATTTATTTCTTATTTTTTTTGTGCATATACACGATGCAAGGTTTCTATATAATCTTTGTTATTACACTAATGTTTATTATACTATCTTTAATGTTTAAAATAATTTAATGTTTTTTTTCACAAATCAGTAATCAAATCACACACACGTGTATTCTGTTTTCAAATATTTATATTTGTGTATCACTAATTTCTCTATTTATACGGATACTGTTGTCGAAATCATATGTTATTTTAAATGTAACTAGATTTAATTTAAGGGACTAGATTTATTTAATATATGTCGTATATGCATATTGTATATGTCGTAGCGACGTACTATAATTTTGTATTTTGTATATTCAGATACCTCAGATTATTTACACGTTATTAAAATTACAAGTTTACAAAGTACCTAAATTAAAGTTGTTTACGCGGACAGCCTTCCGATCCTAATTGGACTTCCGATTCGATAGGTTTATTATATTTGCTTGTTTTGTACTTCTAAAGGCTGATGTAAAGCTTGTATGAAGCTTACATCAGATGATGTGTGCAAGAAGATGAAGGTCTCGTGCACTAGATGCCATAACAGTTTATCTTGTATAAATACAAAACACAAATAAGCAAAATAAACACACTTAGTCCATAAACTTATGGTTAGCGAATCCATAGTTACGGTGTACGCTTAATTTTAACAACTGCATGAGACTGGCAGACAGTCCACCTGTTAGTAATGCCAACATCAGTCCAAAATGACAAAAGTGGCGCACCTCCGGATGAGAAATACCTTCGGAAATTTAGAAACTGATGTGGAGTAAGGGTGGGAAAATAAGGACGGTTAGGATAGTATGGAATGGGAATGGGCGTTTTAAAATATGCTTTTAGCATATGTGAGATAACTCACTCACTACAAAAACACTTACGTATATTCAGGAAAAAGGATAAAGTGGGTAATTTTCTGTGAGATAACTGGCCAGTCGAATGCGCCCAGCGACATACAGGAATTGCAGCATGCTCCCAGAAATTTTGCAAACATTAAATCAACAATAGTGGAACGCGATTGAACTCAATAGTAAATTGCAAAATTACAAACGTATCCTAAACAAAAGACATCTGAGTAATAATACTCGTATTGAATCCAGGAAGTTAGTATAAAAATATGTACTTCCTGGGTTGAATTCATTAGTAGTGGACAACCATGTGCTGGCTCAGTGTTTGTTGTATCAAGGTCTTATTTTTATTTTTATCTCGGAATGATACAATGTCACGAGATACGACGTTATATTATGACCTGAACCATATTATGTTTACAGCATTTTTATAAGCTGTTTAAAAATTTCGGTTAAAATTCCGTTTTTTTTATAGAAAGAAAGTTGACAGAGGTGCAAACAGTCCACCAGATGGTAACTAGTTACTGTTGTAAATGGACATCCGCGGTACACACTAACATTGATCTAGAATGACAAATATTGGCACTACCCCTGATGCGCCGCCTAACTTTGGAAATCAGGAATGGATTTGGAGAAAGGGTTGCGAAAATGGGGAACAATGGGATAGGATGGGATGGGATTGGGCTCTGGCATATCTTAGCCAATAAAGTGGTTTACCACTCTAAGGTCGGCAGTCTATCGTACGTCATAGAACGATAAGAACTATTTTCTCTTGCAAGAACAATCTGACACTGCTGCTACTACTGTTTTCATTATTTATTGCAATGCAAGCTTTATTTTGAATTTATTTGCTTTATAAAAGCTTATTTTGAGAAATTTCATTTTCCTAGTAATATACTAAGATAAACTAAAATGCTAAACTATTTTATGTTTTAAGGTTAAAGGTATGTTTTATTTCTAGGAAATTAATATCAGAGGTGGAATAACAAAAGAAACACTCCGAATGGCACCGATATTTCTTTTATTATCACTCCAGATGGACATCGAATTATTTCGAGCTTAGCGTAACAACGCGCGCGTCCGTTTAGCACCGAAACCAAGCGTAGTGAACGCAAGCGCAATCTCCCACTCGCAGATCAGTCGCAAGCAGGCAGGAACAACGGCCCTCTCAGCTATCTTCTTACTGAAACAAGTCACTGGGTTCTTTTTCATTTTATTATCATTAGAACATTATTGTTCATTACCAACAAAATACCTCTTCTATTTGTAAAAACAAAACTACCGTGATTACATGACGCTACATAATTCTATCTAAACCCTAAAAGTCCACAATAGTTCCAAACTGAACCAGCAAAATGAAAGAACAGGCAACGCCTTTAAAAATCAATGTAATAACATAAATATAAACGACTTTTGTTTCTATTGCAGCTCCCTCATTGACCCCACAAGCCCTGAGCAGTTATCAGATCCCCACATTTCCTTCTATATAATGACTAGATTTGAAGGTTTTATTATCACAGAATGCAATATTACTCCAATCCAAGTGGTCTCTGGCAAAGTTCAATCTAGCAATTCTATGAGCATCAGTCATATATATTTTCATGGCATCATGTCTATTCTGATGGAAGTCCGTGTACTGTTTGATGATCCATGATTCCATGATTTCTAATTTTTTGAGCATTCACATTAAGTCCCTGCAAAAAACTTAGTCGGTCTAAAACTTCATATCCGCGTCCTATTCTCTGTTAGCATTCGAGATCACAAGCTTTCGAAAGCTTCAACTAGAATCTGTCAAATTTCTGTCCTCGACTTTCATAAAAAATGAACAGTCAGTCTCTAAAAGTAAAAATAAAATAAGTAATAGATAAAGTAACAGCATAATTTCAATAATCATTTATTTTTGACACTGTATAAAACTTACTGATATATTTAAATTTCTAGATTTTCAATAATATTATAGCCCTCATTATATTGTACAATAATGTGCCCTCTCATGAATGGACAAATTGTAGGTTATTGAAATTATTTCATTTTCCCTTGAAAATGAAATTGCAAAAAATATTTGACAAATATCAGAGTTATTTTCAATTTTCCATTTTTTAAGGAACTAGAAGGTTTTATTTTCCATGGTTTTCAATGAAATGTTAGATTATGTATTGTAGAAAATAACAAACTAATGCTTTCATTACAAAGTTCAAAATAAAGTAGCATCTTTAACGTATGTCTTTTGTTTAGCTTGCAATCAACATCTACGACATTATTATGCATCTCTTTCAGTATTAGAATCCAATTTCAAGATTCAACCTTACCAATGTTTTCAATAGCTAGAACATACTTTACAATTTGTTAAACGACTTTCTTGGCCGACCATACATTAGGGGAATAGGATAAAGTGGGAAATGCAGTACATTTTACGGTAGTGTTCGGTGTGTTTGTTGTTTTAAATTGTTCAAATACATATCATATTAAAATCTCCGGAGTTATATATCTTGTTTATTGGCGTTATGTTATTCTATTTATAACTATTATTAGCATCAATTAATAGATTGCTTTAAATTAGTTATGTATATAATGTCCTTGGTTATTAGATACACGCTCCTACAATGATAACTAGTAATCAGATTTGTTTTTAATCAACATTGAAACGGAGAATGCAATTTTAATAATAAATTACATAATATTTGTTATGGTGTCACTCATTGTACTTTCTTTCTTTTTTATGTAACCACTAGCACATTTTCAATTAAATTTATTGCTAAAATGTCAATCATTCTATCGTCACATTATTGAGATGTCAATTATATTTAACACTTCAGTACACACTATATTAATGTATGCTTTGATATGTTGATATCTTGCTTTGTAATGCGAAAATAAATAAATGTGTCTTTTTATGGAACCGAGGTGGCAGAGCATACAGTCCAACTGGTGGTAAATGGACACTGTCGGCCATAGACATCCGCGGCACATGCCAACATGAGTCCAAAATAACAAACGTTGGTAGAGGATACATTTGGAGATGCAGGAATGGATTTGGAGAAAGGGTTGGGGAAAAATTGGGAGGATAGGAAAGTATGGGAATGGGCTCTGGCATATCTCAGTCACTACCGTAACACGACTGTACATTGGGGAATAGGTTAAAGTGGGGAATGCAGTACATTTCAAGGCAGTCTTCTATGAGAGAGGGGTAACTAGATCGGTCGAGTGCGCCCAGTGGCTGTTGTATTGCAGCGTGCACCTTTCCCGACCTGGACTCGTGACTGGACGTGGTGTGGCGTTATAGGAACAAAAGGAGCTTATTGTCGGCATGAACTTATAGACTTCGGTTAAAATTTTCTAACTGAAAATTTTGTTGTTTGAAGATTCAGTTTATGTTATATAGAAAAAAATGCTCTAGCATCTGAATTATATTATAAGATAAAGCAACAAAAAAGATGTAATTTTTTAAGATTTCGCTAAAGATCTGGGAATATATATCCAACAATAACGTCCCTTTTCCCAATATAAAGTCACATATTAATATCGTGTTACGAACGAAACATCTGAATAAGTAATTTTGAGAAAATCTTCGTGAGATGAGGAAAATAAAAAAATATATACTTATTGCAAAAATTTAAAGAAATATAAACCCAATATACATTTCTTGGGAAATCCTTTTACTTGTTTATTTTTTTAATTCATGTTATGAATGAACATTTTGATTCATTATAAAGGTTCGTTGCATTAACAAACTATAAAATTTCACATGGGTATACAATTTACATGGTGTTTGTTGAGTGTTGTGACTTTTTTAATTGATTGAAGTAATAGCGTGTTTGTTGAGTCCCGAAATTAGACGGATAACGAATTTGACTTGTTGCGACTTACGACGAAGATTAATGTTGTCAGGGACACTCGATTGATTTGTATATAGTTTTGTATTGCTGAATTCAGCATATTCAGCAATACGCTGAATTTCAAGGGTTCGTATTAGCTAGTATGCAATTTGCCGGTGCATTTCCTGTGCAACAGCGCACTATTATTGCGAGTTATGTAACAACAGTGGCACGCGCGTGCGCCGACGCGCTCCGGCGGCGCCAAGCCGACATTAGCCTTAAGGCCAAGGTGAACACTATTATCCTTGTGACATCATCGTATTGCGCAACCCGCTGCATATAACATGCAACAGGAATAAAGTATGGCGTACGAGACTGGACAATCGACATCACTCTTGTCGAGTGTCAAGTCTCGTACTCGTTTCACAGCCAATTAATTAACTACAATTCTTCTTTGAATTTAAATATATATCTTTGTAGCATTCGTAAAATATTAACTATTAGTAACCCGACCTGGCTTCGCTCCGATGGTTCCCCAAACATAGTCTATATTGGTATGGCCAGCTGCAGAGACTCCCAATGTATTGAAATATTAATACATAGGAGGGCATACTTCTCTGCAGCTGACTATACGTACGTACATAGCATAAAATTGAATTTAACTTAACACTATCAAACAAAATTTTCCCTCTCAATAATGCACTTATGACTTATGTAAAAGGATTATGGGACGGATCCATCGCGCCGCTTGCACCTATAATTCCATTCCAATCCAATTTGTCCCAAATGTAAACAAACATGGCGGCCGGAGGTAATTGACACGGCCTTAAATTAAATAACAGTGAGGTGATAATTTGATTCATCGGAAGTGCATGTTTACCCCAGATTTAAAGTTAAATATTGAGATATTTCTTTGTTTACATTTTGTACTAATTGGATTGGAGCAGAATATACCCATGTGTAATAACGTTTCGGTGGGTTGCGATTTCTCATAAAAAAACGGTAGTCATACCGTTTGTGGGAGGGGAGACGCCCCACCTCCATTTATATAGTTAATCTTTTTTCTGGTTTTATACTGTGACGTTTGTACTTCTTTTATTTAACTTTTACACATTATTTTGTTCACGTCCTGAGAAAAACTTTAGTCGTTTGCTATTCACCAGCTTTTTAGCTATTATTTAACTACACCATTATTACACAGTATCCAACGTTAGATACTCGTATATGCACCTGCGTTTATGCGTCAATAAACGCATCTCACGTTAAGAGCAGGTGGTATCTATAATACTCTTAATTTAATTATAATGACTTAATTTAAAATGGCATCGTAACGTCCAGTCTACAGACACACAATTATTAATAGAACAAGTACTACAAACTACATATAGCGTTTTTTTTATATATAAAAAAGACGGCAGACGAGCAGACAAACAAAATATAAAATATACCTTGGAAATGAAATGACCACGGGCTATGACGTCCCACTACAACTTTCGGGAAGAAAATTATAACTAAAATACTTAGTCATGTTTAATGCCATCAGTGTGTTATGACTTTAATGAAACGTACTTACAACAAAAACATTGCATAAAAGTGCGGGCTGTGAAAGACAGGAAAAAATTGCAGATTCATATATTAAAGCTATACAAAATGATAGTAACTCTCATTAGTTAAGTTATAGCAGCGTCTGTCACGCCCTTAGTTAAATTGCATAGTATGTAGTGTGCTCGTTCGCGAAAATAAAGCTGGTTAACAAACATATCGACTCCATCTGGTTCTGTGTGGACCTTCCGTGTGTCATGTTGTCATTCCATCACCTATCTGAGTAATTAATAGTACATTACACAACGCTTACAATTACGACAACAAGGAAAATATCGCGTGATACCGGTGAATTAGTGGCATGCACGTCTGACAATATGCGAGCCTCATCTTGATATGCAAATCTACAATAATTAAACATTCATAGAAGATAAAATATGTACCTAAATTATAGTTTCGTACTGTATCCGCTACACGTTTTGTAAAGTTTACTGCAAAACCTATTTACTGTATTTATGTGAAATGATTAATTTTATTTTCGTAAATAAGTGCCTAGTTATTGAATGTGCTAAATATAATTCCCAATATACGTCCAAAATATACGTAATGGGTATATTTATGGATTGGACTCCTTAACTACTACGAGTACTGATTAGTAACTTATAATGTCTCAATAGATCTAGCAAGTTACTCATTAACAATAACTTGTTAGGTATATATTATACATTTTAATAAAAAGCGGTGATAGGAATGTATCTATTCTCGATTCTCATTCGTGAGGTCGTATGTTAAAAAACCCAGGCCTTTATCACTGAGTTTCTACTTAAGTACGGATGTTTTAATTATCAGTACCTCAACAGAAAACTGGCATATTCGAGAATTTAATAAAGTTGGGACGTGTATATCCATCAATACGCAATGGGCCCGTATGATGGATTATGGCCCAAAATCCATTCGTAATTACTAAGGAATACTTGTGTCCTGCATTGGACGATATCGATCAACTGCAGAACCTAGTATGGAAAGTTATAGGGATTATTTGGTAATTATCAATTGATATACGGAATTTAAGCAAAACGGTAGGCCCGATCTATAAGTTGAAAGATGCTCAGCGAGCTATGGAGATGGAAATATACTCGGAGTTTCTTTGCGGGATAAGATTCGGAACGAAGAGATTCGCCAAAAGCGATGGAGTAGAAGAGTCCTCGAATGGAAATTACGTACCGGGAAGTGTAATGTGAAACGCATTCCGGCCAGGTCGACTGACGACTTGAAGAAGTTCGCTGGTGGTAGCTAGCTAGAACAGCCGAAGTTGCGAGCAGTGTTGCGAGAGACCTATATCCAGCAGTGGAGAGACAGACTGATGGTAAAGTATGGTATATGGTATTTAAGCAAATGTAATCTAGAATCGCGATTAAAAACAAATGATAATTGATTTTTAAAATTGTCGAGTACTTCGTTAGTGGATGTTACGTAATTGCGTTTTCTTATCAAAGCCATCAGAGCTGTAATAATTGTATAATAACGAGCGATGCAAAAACAAGATCGGAAATGGTGAAACCCTGAGTCGGACCAGGACATGGACATCTCGATGATAAATGTTCGCCATTGACCTCATTACGGTTGTATACATAAACAATAGTGTTTGTTAACCAGCCTAAGGGCACAGAGCCTACGCGCAAACATACCTATGGCTAATCTGTGGCTATGGCAAGTCGCGTGTGCCGCTTGTCAGTTGTCACGTCGAGCGGTATAATCGTGACATAATAAGTAGGTATACTTAAGTCTTATGTATAATTTAGTTAACAAACAAGTATAAAATTCTAGAGAGGATCAGCGACTTATGTCAAATGTGATGACTGTCCAATATGTAATTAATACGTTCAAATCATTAGTTGATTTTTGTCCAAACTGAATATTTCAGATATAAGTTGAATTGGGTCATAGATCAAATAAATATAAATTTAATGAGCTAAACGCTTATTTATTTTAACATATAGAATTAAACGGAATAAAAAAATACGATTAGTTAATTTAGTTAAATTTTAATTAATTATTATATAATGAATTCATTTGACATGACCCTTCTTGAGTAGGTACGTCAGTTGCAATTCTCTGAAGCAGAAACTTCCTGGCCATGACTTCCTTTTAGGTGTCGGCTTGCGTATTTGGGGTCTTTCGCTTGTTGTATCGCTTTATAAGCTTAATCATTTTCTAAAATTCACCCATATAATATATAATATATCAAAGAAAACTTTCTGTAATCTCTATATATATTTGATTAGGTACCTGTATTGACAAGAATCATTGACACATATTTTTTGAACAAAATCGTTGAAAGAAGATCGCGGTCTAGGATTGTTGAAACATCCGCAAGTGCGATCAGAACCTATGAAGAGATATTATGTATACCATCAGTTGATTAATTAATTATGTATACCTATAAGTATTAGAAAGTATCTTTATAGCCGTCATTACCATCATTTCAATTGTTCCATAATATAATATTATAAATTGCAATTAGAAATGCAAATTCCCAATAATTCAAATATGCATCCGTCAGTACGCGTGCCGAGCACTAGTAAAACAATGTCCTAGAGATGTTATCACTAATGCAGTTGCTGTTTTCCTTACTTGCATCTCAATGCCGGGGTCACGTTGCGTGCTATAGCTTAACGGTTGTGTTCTCACTCGTTACTTTGTACAATGAAATAGTCCGTAAGTCGGAATGAGGGCGTGACAAAGGTAAGTACTAAAATAATTTATAACTGTACAGAGAATACGCTGAAATATTGCTGAAAATTTGGTAACTACTATAGATCGCGCGATCACGCGATAGATCGAGGAATATTTAGCTTCAATCGTTTATCTACGTAACCGGGAGCAAAAATGTGTACCTCAGTTCCCATGGGATATTATTTCATAATGAAATGTGTATCTTCTGAGTAAATACAGAAGACTGGTGTTACCTAATAAAAATATCTCTTTCATAGATGGTGTTAAAGCTCATTGAATGCGTAACGGATAGAAAGATAAGGCAGTTGGCAATCAGACACAGTCCAATTTCTTTAATACCATAACATTAGCCTATGTCTCTTCCCTGTGGGAGCAATTGTTTTCTTTAAAATGGCACTTTAATTCGTTCAAAACTAACGTAACGAAAAATTTACATTGATATGACATGTAACAAATCAAGTCACACGAATTGACATTGAACTAGATTTTACAAGCTATTTTAATATACGTAATGGGTTTCAGTTGTGTAAACTAGGTATATAATAACACTAGATAGAATGTGTTAAGTTAATTGGAGGCACAGAATCGATCAAGGCTATTGTCAAATACAATCAATTAATGTTGTAAGGCTTTAACTGTGGCCTGAATTTGTGACCTTAGTGTACCATCACACGGATATTAAGACAAGGACATTATGATAGAGTTATAGGTATTTCCTCAGATCGATTAAAAGATGACACCTTCAATCATTAATTCATGTAACGATTTGGGTTGCCCCACATTCAATTGGAATTTTTTGAATCATGCATTTTTTGTGCTAATAACGTCGTGACGTTCCACGAAACGTTTGTGGCCGATTTCCTAAGCCTACATATTTTTATACTGAATTCAAAAGGGTTTATTATACTAAAACTTCAAATAAATTATTTAATTTTTAATTTCGTATACTTATATGTTTTGTCTTTTATAGTTACGCACCTATGCAAAAAGCTGCTAAAATTGTTTGATAAATGATCAAGTTAGTATCTAAAACAAATAAAATTAGTTGTTGCCAATTTTGTTACTAAAGGGTTCAAACCGATCGTGGGCGACGAACAAGGGTTATTTAACGGGTTTACGACTATTTGTCCGTGAGGCAATTAACGAAGTAATCTCAGTAACGGATTGCCTGCGAACACAAATTGTAATAAAGTTTGTGACTAAACAGAATTCTCGTTAAGCCACCTTTGTTCACGCTGAAGGCTGTTGTACAAAACATAGGAATTAATAGAGTTACGTTTATTGGAAAGATTTTTTAAACTTGCTAAATTATACCTATGTTATTAAAACGTTATTTTTTATTGTATGCAGGTGGCAAAAGTATACACGGTTCGCCTGGTAGTAAGCGCCTAACGGGCGCTGCGAAACACGCCGTTTGTCAAAAGTGGGGAAAATTGGTAGATCTATTGATGCTCTATTTCTTACTTCTTTTTGTCTTTTTTAGGAATTTGGCAAAGGACATTTTGAAAAAGGTTGGATGTATGAAATATCAACTCCACTTCCCTCAATTTCTTTCAATTTCTTTTCATTAGAAAAGAGAATTTAGACGAGACGGCATGAGACCATCTCATTCTATCCCGCTTCCACTGAACAAAGGAAACGAGAAGTGATGGTAGGAGATTGAATGGTAAGAAATGAGATATGACGAGATATGATGGAAAGGAATGAGACTCTGGCAACGATCACTCACTCCAGAAACATGTTGCTATACGTTTCATGGAGGTAATCTATAAGAATAGGTAGACTAGTCGAACACGCCCTGTAAGATTCGGCTGTAACATGTAAGAATGTCCTCCCACGTTAAAACCGTAGAGTTGTGTCACATACACCTACATTTGTACACCAAAGTCTTCAATGCCAATTCCGGTTAATTGCCTGGAAGAGAGCTTTCAGCGAAGAGGCCGCCCATTACTTCTGTATATGTTATGGTTAATTAGATTAATTACCCCGTTAAAACAGGAATGCAATAAAGAATTTTCATTCATTCATCAAAGTCGTCATAGAAGCACACGTAGAGGTTCGGATGAGTGTGGGATTATGTCGGCTATCACAAGAAATGTTAACATTGGGTTCATTACACGTAGCGTGCACACCTGCTGAATATGAATGCTCATTACTGAAACGAGTTACAATAGACGCACAACTAAGAACTTTTGATCAGTTGTGTAATGGCACGTGGTCCAATCTTGCGACACGATTGCGGTGCGTAAGGTCACTATCATCATTTAATTTTGCACGCTTGCGTAACACAAATTTGGCGATAACCATGGATACCAATACACCTGACATAAGGTTTAAAATTACATTCAACCCTTGACCTGAATAAATTCTTGAATGATATCATGCTCATCGCAAGTTTCGTTAATAGAAGAAAACCATAAATAACATGATTGTATTAATTAATTATTATTGCTGGAAAACTACGGGGAACTAGAAACTAGTTTTAGTAGGGGGAGAGTGCACGCTGCATTCCCCCTACCTTGAAATGTACTGCATTTCCTACTTTATCGTATTTCCCCAATGTACGTACGCTTCCCGGCCGAAAGTAATACATCGGCATTTAAAAAAAGACTATCGGCTAGCTTTGGTTTTGTAGAGCGTCGTCTCTGTCGTGTGCCGTTACGACAGAAACGACGCTTTACGAAACCGAGCTAGCCGATCATAGTCGATGTGTATTACTTTTGGCCGTGATGTGTACGTGTTTCGGTATAGAATGTAATTCTTCAGAGCCCATTCCCATCCCATCCTATCCCTTCCCATTTTCGCAATCCTTTCTCCCAATTCGTTCCTTAATCTGCAAAGGTAGGCAGCGCATCCGGCGTCCTGCCAGCGTTTGTCAATCTGGACTGATGTTGGCATGTATCGCGGATATCTATGGACAACAGTATCCACTTACCATCAGGTGGACTGTTTGCTCATCTGCCGCCTTTTTCTATAAAAATAAAACTTGATTTATATACACGATGTAATCTAGGGAAGTGCATTTGTCTGCAGTCATTAGGCTATGACATCAAACAAATGATATACAACCATATGGGGAGTAGCTATCTGGAGGGAGCGACCAGTCATAGTTTATGGAACGTAATAAATTACAAGTTTGTTTCTCTTCTTTGTGTTTTTTAATAATTCTACTGATTTCTTTTAAATCAGTCGGTTAAATTATACCTAGGTATGTAAATTTTTAATGATACTACAAAATCGCAACAAAATAAAGTAAGTATTGTAGAGCATTTTAGGAATTTTATTTTAGTTTACATATATTATGAGTAGTGTTTAATTTTCTGATATATACTTACCTTAATAATTATTTATATATTTATTACTTATTTATTTAATTTTATTTATTACTTCAATAAGCTTTACAGTGTCCCTACTCGGAGCCTCTAACAATTTTTACTTACACTAATCCAAATCAAATGTTGGTAAGAATAAAAACAATAAATGTAGACGTGTTCGGCGACTACTTACGTTTATTTTATTTTCTTTTTTATATTCTTCTTTTCAATGAACTTAAGTTGGCATATAGTTCCATCGTACCAATATATCAGACCTTGTGAGGGCTCACGAATCTGTACAAACTAAATGCTGCTCGTGAATTAGGCTCTCCTAGTATCTTATGGAACATACAAACATCATTATTGTTCAGATCGAGAGCACTTACTAAGGCCTCTCGTTCCAGTTGATTCCAGATACACTCCACCAACAAGTGTTAGACATTGCCACATACATCGCAGCGTGGAGAGCCAGTCTTGTGTAGTTCAGAATGCAGCCTAAATGCTGACCGTGTCTATTCTATTTAAATTGGTTTCCGAAAACCAGGGTATATGAGGAGGCTCACACTGAATGGTTTTATACTATACTCTTACTATGCCTTTTTCATCAAAATAATTCTTCCAAAGCAGGCTCATAATGAATGATTTCTTCTTATATATAGGCATTTCTTCTTATGTATGGGCAATATTTCCGAATAACTGAGAGGAAAATTTATTTCTCTATCCTCTGAAATGGCACGATTTGATCGCTTGTCAGCCACGACATTACCTTCCAAACCAATATGTGACGGGACCCATTGCAATCTCAAATCTATGCCACGGTCATTTAATTGTAATATTTTTGCTAAAATACCTAACATAAGCTGTTGTACACAGCTGGTCTCAGAGGCGCATCAAACTATATGTTGTAAAGCACTATACCTATACCTAAACAAGTACCTTTTTACACTCATATGTTTCTACATATGATATAGCCTCAGAGATTGCAATGAGTTCTACTGACATCATAGAAATATTGAAACACCCCTGGTAATCAGAAACTTCCTGAAACTTTAATATAATTTAGATCGCACTTGCAGTTCTTACCTCCATACTGAAATAGCAAGGTACATTGGAAAATGTAATGGAATGGTATTTCATTAAAAAAAAATAACTCAATGTTAAAATTTTTGTATGTAGCGAGGCTCCCTATTACATACAAATATTGCTTATAGACTTAAAAGAACGCAATACTATGGTGACTGGAAGCTATTATGCTATCCTTATAGAGCAATTATGAGAAGCAGAAACGTCGTGGAAAACTAAGCAAAGGTGTACGGCTTCTCCATGAAAATGCACCGGTACACGCCGCCGCAGCTGTGAAAGCTGCTGTTTCAAAGTTTGGCTTCACGGAAAGTCGCCACCCACCCTATAGTCCTGTTTTAGCCCCCAGTGATTAACTATTTGTTCTGAAACTCAAGGCGCAATTAAGTGGTAGAAGATTTTCCACTGACGATGAAGTGACCACTACGGTTTTCGTCCATTTTGAAGACAAATCTTCTGACTATTTTTATACTGCGGTAAAAATGCTAATTAAACGATCCGAAAAGTGTATTCAAATAGACGGAGACTAAATTGAAAAATAAAAATAGTTTCATGAACTTGAATGTCCTTTTTCTTTGTCAGTCTAGAATCTTTTGAACCTTACTGGTATATATCGCAATAAATAATTTTGGTTCAGAATGTAACCCGTACATTTAAGTCTAATGCGTACTTTTCTCTATAATAATGAGAATTAAACCCCCATATCCCTCAAAAACCTCTGGGTTCGGACCTCTATATATTCTGTTATCTTTGTACGAGGACACATTTTCGTTGTACAATCGGTCATACCATACCATTACGTTTTTTTAACGAGTATATTAATGATTTTTGTTTACTCAGTGTTTATACATATGATATATAACTTATACGTGCTGACTGTACTTCCATTGACGAAATATTGGGGTCAATAGCTGAATGGCCGTCAATCATGCGCGGACGCAGGCAGTCCCGCCATTCTGCCTGTTAACCTTGGCGCTTGGGCTCAAATGACGGGCAACACGTGGACCGGTTAAGGGCCCGTTTCTAATTAAGTCAAGAAACCATAGATAGAAACCAACATTAAAAATTAAGAAAAATTGTTCGAAATTTTTCCATATGAAATTTAAAACTACTTGAAAATTCATCAATTATCTCTCCTTATTAACATATCGAGGCAAGGCTCGATTAGAAAAGTATGTTTTTTTTATAAAGGAGCTGTGCTAATTGGATGCAATATTTTGGATAATATTTACGCTTATTTAAAATTATCTTAGATATGGTTTTGATACCGTAGG
This sequence comes from Sesia bembeciformis, assembly GCA_943735995.1. NCBI lineage: Eukaryota > Metazoa > Arthropoda > Insecta > Lepidoptera > Sesiidae > Sesia > Sesia bembeciformis. The sequence continues at coordinate 11,999,773 of OX031028.1, forward strand.
TACATATATTTACATTATAATATCAATGAATTGGAATATCATATCCCAAATTAAAACCATCACCTAAAACCTTGAACTTGCTACACGGGTCATGCCGATTATAATAACATTCAATTGGTTCTCCCTTCTGCCCTTTGAATTCGTAAAAATCACAAGGTCAGTGTTATGAAAGGGACAACCAGTTTTCTGACAATAATGAAATAATTCAATTATCTTTACAAATTCTACTTCGCCGGCATTTCGCATGGGAAATTTCTTATGTTTATTAAATTTGTAATCTCTGGAATAAGTAAATTTCTTAGAAATCTCCCTAATAATAACTGTTTTCTGTCTGAAAAATTCAAGGGAGATGAAACAATAAGTAATATGTAATCAAAATTTAGTAAATTCCTTCAAAATCTTCCTCAAAATACACTGAAAATTAGTATTAGCACTCTACATAATACTGAAAACAGCAATAAATCGAACTAATAAATAAACAGACAGGACAGACAGACTCTTGTTTGTATAGCTACAACATAAGTCAACGTTTCCGTATGAATGCCCTTTGTCCCCCTTTGATATTTATTAATATGTGAAACATTTATAAATAGGTAGTTCTATAAAAAAACACCCAAGGAAATTGCATATAATGAATAACAACTCAATTTGAGGTTCTCATTAATAATATTTATTGAACATTGCTATTACATATCATTACAAAATTAATCAGTGTCCAGCGCGCGGTTTTAATGTGTTTCTTAATCGATATTTATACGCAGTAATGAATACATTACAAGAATTATAACACTAAATTACTATTGTTTGTCTCGATTTTTCTCGACTGGCACTGCATTTATTTACCGTGTATACATATCAAAGTTATACAACATTGTTATACATGGACCCTGAACGGCAACTACGTCAAAACAAAACACATAATATCACATTAAGTTACTACACAATTACATTCATTTTATTAGTGCGTTCGCCCGCCGCGCGGCGTCCATTTTTCTTAGACGAAATTTATATATGATAAACAATTACAAAGAATTAATATCATAAATAAACTCCGTGTTAATCCGCAGGTAATTACAACGTGCAAAGCCTATGTGCCTGTCTCCGAATTTCCTCAATGAGTTTCGATGCAGAAGTGTAAGTAAACAGTATCGAAGCTTGGCATTAAATTGGGTAGTATAGTATGCACATTTGAGAAGTATAACAAACTTCAATGCTGTCACATTAACCATTGAAGACAATACAAATACAAACTCAATCGGAATTTCAAGAAAATCATGTATTGTGTGTTATATGAAGTAAAATCACGCCCCGCTGATAGTAGCCTGGTCTCCACAAATAGTCAATCGTAGTCATCGAGACCAAGGTATTGTAACATAGTCAACTATTTGCGCCCAATAAACGATTTTAAATTTTCAAACACAAAGAAATAATTAAGGTCACTGCTAGTCATAATGCGGTCGTTGTTGCTAATACACCGTGTGAACATGCGCACTGCGTCATTCAACTTAAATTAAAAAATCATAATAATATTAATTCATTAATTATTCATTAATAACAAAAAATGGTAAATTAAAGAGAAAGCGAAATCATATCCGGTTCAATGATTTGTCAAAGGAGCAAGTCTTAAAATAGTCATACATTTATTTCTGCACAACACAAGTTGAGAGTTCATTCTTGAAAATAGCAACGGGCAAATACCTATCATTCATTTGACAAACCAAAGTATCCGATAAGTACTAAATTGGACATTAATAAAAATTAGATAATTAGTTAGTACAGAATAACTAGATCAGGAAAATTATCTTATGTATGTCTATCAAAAATATAATATCTATAAAAACTAAAATTAAGATAAAAAAGTTTGTCAAATTAATATTAGTGATGTCATATATTAGGAATATAAAATTCATTCGTCTCTCAATCTAAAACTGAGAGTATAAGGCATTGGAGCGTGGGTTGTTCCCAGAATGCCTTCAAGGTTCGGTGTTTGTGCACCTGGGGGTAGGCTGAATACGAAATTGTTCATTACGTTCGCAAAGAAAAGGAACAGTTCCATCCTTGCTAGTTGTTCTCCCAAACAAACCCGACGACCGACACCGAAAGGCAAAAAAGTATCGGGTATTCTTAACGACCCATCTCTAATAAATCTTTCCGGAACAAATCTCTCTGGCTCCGGGAACTCCTGGGGGTCCATGTTGATTTTGTTGAGTAATGGAATCAAATGCGAGCCAGCTGGAATCAAGTAGCCGTTTACTTGCCAAGTTCTGGAACAAGGAAATATTAAACATTTTATTACTCGGATGATTTATTACTTGGAAACTTTACTATTTGGATGTAAAACACATCCATATAATAACGTTTATGCAATTCATGTGAGACTGATAAGCCATTCAATGCATATTCAGTTATGTTAATTTATTTATTAAAACTGGTATCTTGAGTCATCTGGTATCATGGTATCTGGTATCTTGAATAGACTTGGTATCAGTGTTATCACTCTTTATTTATTAAATGGATAATGTTATAGAAGATGAAATGCTTTAAACTGATTCTAAATCTGACTAGCCTTCCAGAAACAAGGAATACTGCCCTCCTTAGAACCAAATGGTACAATTGGATTTTAATCACACTAGAGAAAAATGCAGAAAAATTGGTAAATGTTCATTAATTTAGTTAAATTGAATTCGAAACTTGGAATTTAGGATAAACCATAATTTTGTATAATAATAATAATTAGGGCACTTACGTGGTATTAACATGTGTGGTTCCCAATGGCACTACATACGCCCTTCGTAGGGTCTCAAATATAACGGCTTCCACGTACACCAGCTTCGGTCGGTGATCCAACGTCACCACATGTCTAGGAGGTACTACTTCGGCTATCGCTTCCCGTACTTTCACTGCTACCTGTGGTTCTCGAACCATCATCACGAGTAACCACAACATAGTTGTTCGCGACGTTTCCATGCCAGCAGAGAATAAGTCGTTCATGACTTGCACCAATTGCTTGTCTGTTAGTGAAACACGAAGTGTTTAGGATACAGAATCTGGATAATTGAGGACATAAAAAGTGGATGAAGTTGATATTATAAGAAATACTGTTTTTTCATAAATCGATGTTAAAGTTTTTGTATAGTTTTATATGTATTTAATTCAATATTACTTTTATTTATAATTATAGCCACAAATATGATATGATATAGAGCAGATCTAACATTAGCTTTTTGAGAAAGAAATTAATAATATAATTTTACAAAAATGCCATTTAACCAGTCAATCAATGGACCTTTGACCTTTTATTGTTTGTCTATTGTTTGCGGGATGCAGAAATCCCAACGCCGCCGTACTCATGTTTTCAATTCCATGACAAAATATTTGTGACGTTATATCAGAAAAAGAACCCTATTGTCAGTTCTAGTTTCCAAGATTTTTAGATTGTGATGAAGTTTTAAAAGAAATTACATACTTTTTATTGCTACATTTTAATTAAAAATCAGATGTTTTTAATTAAGATATAAGATATTAATTATGATATTATAATTAAGATAGGCTAATTCAATTGATAAGGCTAATTTAAAATTAGCAATTGAAACAGAATCTTGAAATAATTAAGAATCTTAACTAAAATCAATATGTCTGTACCGAAAATAAGGTAGGTACCTTTGAGATTACGTTACATTTTTAAATTTTAATATGTTTTTTTTTAATATGTTGTAAAAAAGCATTTTATAAAAAGCTATAAATAACATTTCAGCTCGTGTACCTGGATCTGTTCCACTTGGAAATAGTTCAGAGGACTTTTTATCATCAATTTCGTTTAAATAAAAGTCTAACAGATCAGCTGGTTCCTGATAGTTAATAGCCAGCTGTCGGCGTCGTTCGCGACGAGCCATTATATGTGTATTATGGAATTCACGTACATCTTCTAGATTCTTTTTCACTTGCTGCAGCACTCCCCTATTGCCAGGTATTTTCTGTTGAACAAATATATTTTTATATAATAATATTATATAATTAATTATATAGGCAATTAGAAAACAAGTGACTGGAAATTGAAGCAGGTATTCCAAATTTATAAAAATTAGCAAATCAAATCATTTCATTGTGGACCCTAGGTTTATAGAGTTGTCGCGTTTAAAATTCAGATAATCCAGCTATGTCCCGCTATAAGGACACCAATCACACCATTGGTCAAGTCTGGGATTACACAGTCCAAGTAGTTCCGTCGACGTTGTCCCGTGACGGGACTTTTCCTCCCAGACGTTCCTAGACATCTTTAACTAACACCCCAAATACTTAAAAGTAAACATCATTCTTACATACAATGCTCTATTAAGTAAACAAATTATATTGTATACTAGCGACCCGCCCTCACTTCGCTTCGGTTTATTAAATTTAAAACAATCCGAATAAGATATTTTCCTGCGGTAATATGGAGCCTATATTTTAAGTTAGACCTCCAGCAATACATCAGTGAAAACTGCATTCAATTCCATGCAGTAGTTTTTGCGTGATGCATGTACAAACAGACAGACAGACAAAATTTCTAAAAACTGTTGTTTCAGCTTCTGTTGCTCTAATAAAGACGCCTTATATTAGTTTTTTTTTTTTTCAATATCTATAATGTACAGACATCGGCCTGTTACAATTTTATTATATGTATAGATGTTTTGTATATAAGTGAGAATGTTTTGTAGAAAAACCTTTATATGATATAAACCTCAGGGAAACAATTCTTTAAATTATACTTAATTAAATCAGCAATAAATTAATAATACCATAAAATAAATTAATGATACTTTGTAACAAGTTAATCGTTTTAGATGTAAAAGTATTTTTCTGATTATCTCACTAAGATAAAAGATAGAACTCACGAAGTAATAAGGCACGTGTTCCCCGTAATGAATTAAACCGTAAACTCTGAAACTCTCTTTAAGTTTCTCGTTGAAATTTATAAATATTTGATCATTTTCTTCAAAGCGGAAGCTCATCATCAACTGGCAGATTACGTTGTGCAGGTGCCTGCCGACCTCGTCTGCGGGGTCTATTGGTTGACCGTTTCTATTCTTTAGATTCGTAATCAAGTCTTCAACTTCCAACTGAAACAACAATCAATGTTACTTACAATGTAGACAATCTAATAGAAAACTGGTACATTATTTTATCTTTAAACTTTAGACACTATAATAAACATAATAAGGAACTATTCGCTCACCGATTGCTCTCCCAGATATGCTGGTCGAGATCTCCCGGGATAAGCATGCCTTTTGTATAAATGTATTTTCTTTTGTAAATGTACTTCACACGTACTTTATTGTACGTGTGATAAAAATATTTTTATCACACGTACAATAAAGTATATAAATAAAAATACACAAAGGCATTACTATAAAAAAAAGACAACGTAATAATTAATGCTTAAAATTTTAACCAAAACGCAATAATGACCTACGGTTTATTAAGTTTAGACTTAATTCCTTAAATTTAAAGTTTATCTTTGCAATAGATTTTTAAGTTTTTTCCATCTCTTGTAAAAATGTTGATACTTGTAGTTAGGTCTCAGTACGTAACCGTCAATATGTAAAAGTTAATAGTAAAATGAAAACCTACGAGAATAAATTGTTCGAAGCGTTGGTTCGACAGCAGTTTGACACCCATGGTCCGGATTTTTTCCTTAATAAACTGACGTTGTTTTCTCCACAGTTGACCTTCGCTTGTTATTATTCCTGAAATTAATGGATCAATAATCAGCGTATGATATTCCAAGGCACGGGATTTCCAGCGTGTTGGGTTTTTTTAGTCGTTTAGCTGGTTAATTTTTTTTTTTTATGTACGTACTAGTGTGCGGACTAGCAAGCGGTCCCACGTGATGGTAAGTGTTACCGCCGCCCATGGACACCTGCAACACCAGGGGGTATGCGGGCGCGCCGCCGACCTTGCAAAATCCTATTCACAGCTCTCTTGAAGAACCCCATATCATAGCTTAATGGAAAGACCTCTTGAGGCAGTTCGTTCCACAGCCCGTAGGCCCGTAACCCGTAGGTTCGCGGTTAAATTGTCTTATTGCAACATGTATTAACGTAGTGTATCTATGTATTAATTATTTATTTGAATACATATAAATAATATTTCATTTTATTTCATATGTTTATAGTTCATTTATATATATGTATGTATGTTTGTATATTTTATTCATTCCAAATTCTATTTCATACAACGTTGTTCACTTGCACCGACCACACCATCACAATATAGCCCCGAGGCTGACTGAGAGAAAATGCTTTTAGCATTGACTCAGTCTTTTTTAAGTGTAAATAAATAAATGTATTAATTTACAATAAAAAGTTTATCTGACAATGTACAAGTTCACCTTTTTTTTTACATCTTACCTAAAAAAGGTTTGAAAAAAATCTCGTGAAATATTTTTTCGCTAAATCTTTAACAAATATTAAGAATACAAGTATAGCCATGCAATGTTGAATGTTGACCGAGCAGCGTGTGACGTCACTATACATTTACATGAACACATGCAAACTTACGTTTTTCTGAATAGTTCTGAAAAAGCTGAAACGCCCCCTTTAAAGATTGTAAAGTGTGTCCTTTTAAGGGTTGTATGTATTGTGACGTAATCACCGCGAGTAACACGTTTGAAACATTGGATAGCTGTAAACTCGTCAATACTCCAACGGATTTCAAAAATATTTCATCATTCATAATATTTTACGTTAGTTTCAAACCTAGTGAAAGTTTCCGTTGAAATAGAAATACAAGTGTTATGTATTGAGAGAGGTCCGTACTCACGACCAATGTGAGTAGAGAAGAGATATCCCTAGGTTTTCAGACTATCCATCTCTCTTTATCAGTGATAATGGCCAATGTGCCATGGATGTATTAAACATTTATCTAATGTATCATTTGTTCAAACGCATTTGGTATGTTGGTGGGTTATACACAGAACTGCCACTGGCCATCATTTATTTAAATACCTAGAATAATGTGTATATCATTACTTTATTTATTTATAATGTACACACATCGTACAAACAAAAAATAATTGTACAATATATTATTAGATATTATTATACCGTAACCACCCCCTTTAGTATATCCACTGCTGCACATGGGCATTGTCTTGTGCATGAGGGATGAATGGCCTTAAAACGCCACGCTGACCACGCTGACGTGTTGACGAGGCCACTCTTCTTCTCAGGGATTGTGTTAGCCGCTTAACATTTATTATTATTACTTTATTTTAAAAATATTGTACATTACTCAAGGTGCATTACATTTATATTATTTATAAAAAGAATCCAATAATTATTAAATAAATTAACGATAATTATTGCATTTATAATTAATCATATACCTACCTAATAATTGAAAACAAGTAGATAGATACTTACCAAGTCCCTCCATCAAATTATTGAGTGGTGTGTGAGGGCGACCTGTAGAATCAGTTCTGTTAAACAACTCCCTCAATAGTCTTGCGGAACCGATACAAACCACCAGAGTAGGGCCAAGTCTCAAAGATAGGAGATCACCGTACTGGGCTGCCAGCTGCACGTACCAAGAATGAGGTGCGCCAGTATTCATCTTATGTAGGCATCCCAAAAGTGGAAGGCCCCGTGGACCTGAAAATATTATACAATAAGACAATTTCAGTTTTGAAATTGTCACGGAAAAGATATGTTACACAGATAGATTACTTAATCTATCACCTGTTAGGTATTTCATTTCATCACCGATTATACGTTCAAATATTGTGTATTCCGACTAGCCAGTAAGCATTGTCATAAACTGTTTTTATTTTGTTTTAATTTATTATACGGACGCAACATCCATGTCTGGATATTATCTGGATATTGCTATGATAAGCTATGGTTGTACAAATTAGTCAATAGACGGTAGTTATTAATAATATCCTTTGGACCCTGCTTATCATATTCCTTTTTTCTTCCAATCTCTTAATACGTAATAATGTTACATTGATTGCAGAAATTGCAGTCGTATGCATAGAGTTTCCCCTGTACTGTCAATCGTTCAGATCATCCAGTATGCTTGCGCCGATTTAATTAGGAAAATCATAATTACCTACATTAAGATTTTTTCTGAAATTCGATATTTTTTGGATGTTTTAAAATCTACTAAAATATTCAAAAGCTACTTACCAGGGGGCAGCTTCCGATATAAATATATTTTCTTTCCTATATACCAAATAGTGAAACTAACAGATACACAAGTTACTAACGGTAACCGCGTAAAAGCATGATCGTAAACTGCTTCGCAAATATTCGCACAAATGTTCTTTAAATTCAGTAACATTTTTTTTTATTTTACGCTTCTTCAATTATTGAAAACGCTGTCGTAAATGTATTTAATTTAAGCAGGTAAACTGATATATAAGCCTATTTACGACTAACATTGGATTTTTAAACTTCTGGTACACCTTGTCATCCTATCGATCAAATTAGATTTTCTGATAATTATTACTTTGAACCCTGCTATTACTTTGAACGATGTACAGTTACAATAAAATATCACTACCTATCACTCGGTTCCTACGTTTGAATCAAAGTTCCGATTATCACTAACAAATAACTGACAAACCCGAGCTAATTTATAGTTCGGTGCAAGATGATACTTAATTGTAAAGTACCCTTTAAATTTTTAATTAAAATGAATCGTACTGCAAACCGTTTTTGGTCACATACGTAATGTGCCTACCGAACAGTAGATTGATATTTTCTTATTGCTTAATTAATAATTAAATAAGTCTTTGTAAAGCTGATAAACTAAATAAACTAATAGTATACAAAATTTGAATTTAAATTTGTTATTCGTATACTTAAACACGAAATGATGGAAATTGTACGATTGCTATTCTTAAGGGAAAATTGGGAAGATTTGGTCCAATTGTTAGGTACCGTTGAAGTCACAGTCACAGAAAGACGTATTAATAGATAATCTTACGACTACTAAAATAAGTTTATATGCAACTCGTATAAAATGATCGTTGTACTCGTATAACGTTTATTATCTATACGCATAAGAATTTCAATAATTTTTCCACAAAAACTTGATATTCCTGTATTTAGGAAGTAAGACTATATTTGAGTACCTATATTTAGATAATTGAATGAATTTTCTACATTAAATAAATAAAATATAATTTTTAATTTTCCGTATGGGTCTAGGTAGAGAAAGTATATTTAGTATATTAAGTATACTTAATATATTTAGGGTTAAGTATATTTAAAGAAACATTACATGTATATCATGAACGATTAAATAAATTATAATATAATAGTATTTTATAATATACCTAATATCATTTAAAACCAACACAAAGGACTAAAAATCATTTTTTTCTGTAATTCATTCTAGCCAAAGAGTTTAAATATATTTGTGCGGTTTACATTTAAGTAAATTACTAGAGTAGGTCATGTCATTAACTTCTGCTATTAGGAGCATTAACCGTCAAGGTCGCAGCTTACTTATCAAGGACTCATAAGTAAGCAATAACAGTTGTATACTGATCATAATTTATTATCGGGGCACTGTGTCATACCTGCCACGACTGTGCCAAGTGTTCCGGGTTTAATACTCTTGCCAAGGACGTTCGTTCAATCGCAATCGATTGACGTATTGTACTAAACAGATTACCTACACTGCAAATGGCCAGCAATCTTGATGAACCACGTGCTGAAGTGATTATTAGATAATACACCTTCTTCCGCGTTTATAAAAGCCAATTTGCTTTAATCGCTGAAGTTATTGGTAAATGCAGATTTATAGTACTAGTATTATAATATCGTGGTAATTAAGCTATCGGTCATTGCCCGTTGGCCTGTTACATCACAGATATAATCAAGCTGTAGCGTTAGCATAATACCAAGAAGTCAGCATTAAGTAGCTACTCTGTGGGTTCCGGGAATTAAAACCATATGTAGGTAAAATAAAACTCGGAGTATAAACTTGTATTATACTTTCCTATAATGAACATTTTAGTCTATATAGTTGGTAGAATACCTACCTGCATAAAAGGTCTGATTGTTTCCGGGGCATTTTTTAAAGACCAATATTTGTCTGGCTTCCAGTCACCCGGGGAATTTTAGTGTGTATCACTAAAATTAATTTTGACCTTAAAAACAAGAAGAGCCTATGTATTTTCTAATACCCAAAGTTAACTTGTAAACCTACGTTAAAAATTAAAATTAATATGATTAGGTTTATAAGAGTAGATATATCTACCTACCATACATAATTATACTACGTACCGGGTATGGGGCTGTTCAAGTATTACGTAAACACCAAAGGGGGTTTGGGGGGGGTCTTTGCTTCGCTTAGTTTTGATGACATGGGGGACGGGGGGGTCTGAATGGCGATTGCGTCAGCAATATTTATTTATTTACTTTCGTATTTTTTTGGCAAAATTTAGTAGATTCTGATTAAATGAGAAATTTGAACAGATTTTGTAAAAATTATACAAATGCTTACGTTAGCATGGGGGGGGTGGTAAGAGCTTTGTTTACTTTCGCTGACGGGGGGGGGGGGTTAAAAATAACTAAAATTGTGCTTACGTAATACTTGAACGGCCCCTATGTGGGACTTATTACATATTATGTATAATGGGACTTATTAATTTATATACCTATTAAGTTTGAGTTTCAACTTTTGCCCGCGCTTTCGCTCGCATGGATTTTATTTAAAAGGAATTAATTAATTTATCCCCTGGAAACACTAATCAAAATTACATATCCTACATTCTATAGGTACGCCCTTCTCCAGATTTCAAGTTACCTTTATGCTAAATGTTGGCTCAGTACTTTAATCGTGAAGACATAACTATTAGACACACTTTCAGATACGTAACAATATTATTGTGGAAGTGTGGATACATTTTTTATAGTTTTATAAAAATGCTTGCAGTAAATTTTGAGTGAGATATCGCATTGTTTTTCGAAATAGACCAATAGATAAGGACTTGTATTTAAACGGACAGCAAAAAAATACTAATATCGTGATCAACAAATAAACAATTTTTGAAAACTAAAGTTATCATTTTAAATTACCTACTAAGAATGTCATCCCTAAGTCGACTGAGTCTCCTTTCGCGGGTCTCCTATATCATTATGGGCACCAGAGAATCTAAAACCTGAGGCACCTTTAAATTTACTGCTCATTCGGTTGTTTCTGCTGCTCATTTAATTATTTCTCACAGATAAGATAGGCAGACATTGTATAGAAATATGTATCAGTAGATGCAAGTCGTTCAGCGCAAAAAATACTCGTAGTTATTTCTGATGTTACCGCGAATGGATGACGAAGTAGACCAGTAGGTCTACTCCGGTATGGTCCTCGAATGAATGACGGAGTTACTACTCCTGGAACCTGGAACTGGAACCTTAATTGCTGATTTATGGTCAGCAACAAAATAAAACATTACATACTGTAATCTATAATATTTGGGCTTTACCTATGAAATTGCCATTTGAATGAATGAAGTGGTCACTTTGAACTTAGTTCCAAATTCAAATTAATTACAATTTAAAGCTATGATATGATATTCTTTTTCAAAATCAGTTATTCACTTGTTTTTTCGTCAAACGACTTCTGTTTAGATATCGTTGTGTTTGCGACCATGAAAAAGTTAAAATTCGCGTTATTTTCGAATATGAGTTCCGTCGTGCCAGCAACGCGGCACGGCACCAATATCAAGGATGTGTTCGGACCAAACACTGCAAACGAACTCATGGTGCGTTTCTGGTTTGATCGTTTTCGTTCTGGAAATTTCGACCTCTGAGTTAGCAGTCTGAGTTAGCAGCAAGCCTTCGGCGTAAGTGCATTTGCATCAAATCGGAAAGTGAAGAAGCTCGGAAATTGGGTACCGTATGAGCTTAATGAAAGTCAGCTGTAAATACGCGTCGAAGCTTGGCTTACTTTGCTGAACTGGCACAAAAATGAGGGGATTCTGAATCGTATTGTCATTTGTGATGAGAAGTGGATCCTGTATGATAATCGTAAACGTTCGTCACAATGATTGAACTCTAAACAAACAATGTCTCAAACGTCTCTATAATAAGATAACGCTCGCCAACACACTGCACGACGGGCAGTCTCAAAGTTAAAGGAGCTTCGCTTCGACTGGAAACTCCGTCACCCCATATAGAACGGCAATTTCATAGGTAAGGATCTAATATACCTATTCGTATAATGTATCTTGTATAATGTAATCTTATTTTGAACGTACTTATTAAAGCGTATTTTTATTATTCAATTTTGAAACCGACGCGGACGTACCTGCCGATTTCTTTATATAAATAAAAACGAACTTTTTTTCTTATACCTACCTACTGTTCAGTCTATCTAGTTGAGTGCCTGTTCAGTATAGGTAGGTCGTTCTTAAGGTGCTGATCCACCGGTGTGCGGCACATGTTCTGCACAGTGTCGCACAGTACGTTACAAAATGTTAGTGCTAGTGGATACAATTTGAGAACATTTACAAAATGTTCGCAATAATGACGTGTATTTTTGTTCACGCACACGATCAAGCGGTGAATACAGCGGTAACGCACACGCACTCGGTGCGCAGCTGTGCGCGAACACACAATATGTTTATTGTCGCCGGAGGTTTAACATTTGTGCACCACCTGTTTTTTTTTTTATAATTTCTCATGTATAAGGTAAGTACATTATCATTGTTTTATATGTGCCTTTATGCAAAATTTTATAATTACAAAATTTATAATTTTAGATTTGACTAGACTGATTAGATTTGATTAGACGGCGTTAAGTTAAATTGTAGATTTCGTAGTATAAGTACTGTGAATAGTGCAATGCATGAATTAATAAATATTATATCTCTTTCAGATTAAAAGGATTGGACAGATGATAAAATTACTAAATTCACAAGAAATTGAGATTCGTCCTGTCATATGGGATTCGAGTCACCCTCACCCAACATCGTGGTTTAACTCTCTTCTTCTTTTTAGGTAAATAGCATATAATAATGCAAGCAGAGGCAGACAACAAAACACTTTCCGCATTAGTATCCATGTTGAAACGTGAATCGTGACTGGTTCCATTATCGCAGCACATTTGTTCGCGTACAGTACTGCACTGTGCGGTAACGCTAATAGATAACACACAAGCGGTGGAGACTAAAAGTGCGGTACTGTACTCGCACCTATGAGTGCTGTACAAATGTTTGTGTGCTGAACATTATTTCGGTGGAACAGCACCATTTTAGACTAACTTTTGATGATCTTTTGTTGTAAAAAAGATATAAATTAGTTTTCGTCTATAATAACCAAAAAATCTATACAGTACCTACTTACCTATAACTTAACTGTAGTTGAATTATGACCTTATGATGACCGACACAGGATTCAAACACTCGATTTATTGTTTCCGTTTCATATACGAGTAGATACCTACCTAACGATGACATAATACTAAAACGCCGCTCGTCCTATCAACTACATACCTACCCATGGACAAATTCGGTCATACGATTTGACGCTACTCCCACCTTCATTTACCATTTCACTTTCGTTGAGTGGTCCATCAGCCGAGCCGCATCAAACGGTCCAGTGTCGATGACCCCGTGTCCTCGAGGCCGCGTGCCGATTAGATAATTTCCACGATGCGTTGTCAAAATACTCATGACCTAATGGTACAGTGAATACGCGAGTTCGATGAACTCGCAGCCGCAGGTTGACGTGATCGGCGTAAATAAACGATCGATACGAAAATCGCTATCGGTCAAATATACCGTAACCTCAAGATTTTCGAAATAACACTACAGATAACTGAGATAGGTACTTATTATCTTGGGTACTTTTCCAACAGCTGCTTATAATATAACAATATGAATGTAGGTGATCACATTAGAACAGTTTAGTGACCTGTTAAACGTCTAAGTACATAAACGTTACAATGTAATATCAATTTTAGTTTAACAGAGCCAAAATAAATAAAAAATATTTTTAATAAGTGTAGGTACAAAATACCATAGTGTAGGTACTGGTACGAGCCCTACCAGTAGAATATTAGATTGTACTCATTCATAGGTTTGCTATATCAGTGTATTGTAAACTCAAATACTTGAATAAATTCTAAAATACTTTAGAATCGATCGGGTAGAATGGATTACCTCTTAATTATTATATATTAATGTAATTGTTGAAGTTGAATTGTTTTATCCATTAACAAGTATTTATTTGTAACATAAAGACAACAACCCCGTATATAAATTCTCACCGCCCGCGCCGACAGACGAATCTACCTCGTAGCAGTTTCGTAATTTTGTACAGCTGACATTACTTTAAGTGCTATTATAACATGAAAATTATATTTTTTTCCGATACAGTCTTGGCCTACATCTATGACAATAGGTTTATTAAAGATAAACTGTTGCTCCTGACTCCACCCGCGCAGAGGCATTGATTTCGCTTCCATCGTTTTTATTTTTACGTTTATAATAACTAATAATGTTTCACACGGGAAACGGTCAAATCAAAGCATTACGAATAGAGAGACACAAACATTGCATTTTAAGTATGAAATACTCAAAGCGTGTGATTGTGCTACAAAAGAAAAGCAACTGCAGAAACAACAGAGGCTAACTCATCAAAATGCACTTGCAATGTCTGCATAAACAGAGCATCTTTATTTCACAATACGAGATTACAGACATTAGCTTCCTTGGGTGGTTTCACGACAACATCAAAACATGCATTGTCGAGTCGGTGTTATTACCGGCTGAAAATAGCTTGGAAGGGAGGGGTGCAAGTTGCAACCAAATGGCCATTGGCCACGTTACCCCTCTCTCACAGAAGACTACCTTGAAATGTACTGCATTTTTTATTTTATCATTGTCCCCAATGTAAGTACGTGTTTCGGTAGTGAGTGAGATATGCTAGAGCCCATTCCCATCTCATCCTATCCCACCACATTTTTCCAACCCTTCCTCCAAATCCATTGCTCTAAAGCTCCAAAGATAGGCTGCGCATCTAGGGGGTGCCAACGTTTGTCAGTCTGGACTGATTTTGGCATGTATCGCGGATTTCATGGGCGATAGTATCCACGTACCAGCAGCTTGCCTGTCAACTCGTCTGCCTCTTGCTTTCCATAAATAAAAAAAATATGAAATAGGGTTTCAGTATCGAGAAGTAGAATCGATTCTACCAGTTTTACGATGGGATTTTTTTCCTAATTTAATGTTCATTTTTATAATGTATAAGTGTCTTTTATTCTACGCGCAGTTTGGAGATATAAGAATGCATTTGCAAAATGGGGAGTGATAGGATGGGATGGGAATGGGCTTTAGCATATCTCACTCACTACCGAAACACGTACGTACATTGGGAAAATATGATAAAGTGGTAAAGGGAAAGTGGCTTAACATTTCAAGGTACTCTTTTAGGGGTTTAGGTGGCGATTGGAGTACGTCCAGTGACTGTGGGAATGCAGCGTGCACTCCACTCACGCAGTTACGCAAAACAAATACACTCATTGCAATTACTGGGCGCCGCCTAACTAAGCGCCCGGCCATTATCCCGTACTGAGTAATGAGCGCTATGAACATTTTCTATAGAACAACAAATCTTTACATGTTTGTAAGTTTTATTTTTCGCTAGGCCGGCTGTATATTTTAAATTGGTTAATGTATTTTAGGTTTTATGCTATTTCAGTGACACGTTATATACTCGTACCTGTGGGGTAGGTACATGGAATGATTATAGATAGAATCTGTTACTTATTTAAAAAAATAACAACAAAGATGTAACGTTATCATTACGTTATATGTATTTGCTTAGTCTCCAGATAACATTAAAATGACTTTATTAAGTTTCCTTTTATAAGCACTCATACGAAGTGGCCACTTACCTGGTGACTAGTGGTAACTAAACTGCTGAATCGCACTCAAGATCATTGCACATGCAAATGTTAAGTGCAAGTGGAACAAACTCTTTATTATCGATATTTATTCCAATACCAGCACATAATTGACCATTGTTTAGAATATTGATTGTTAGTTTATCTAAGAACTAAATGTTAATCTGTCATTGGTAGAATTTCAATGGTCTCATTTGCAAAAATCAGCCCAGACAGCAAATCACTCTTAAAATTCTGTATAATGACCGAGAATTCAGTATAAAATGTTCATCCGAGGCAAATATCAATATGTCTTATAAACATATATGTTACCAATAAATATATGCCTGTTTATATTTACCCCCGTTTACTACATGACCTTAGCCGCGTGCTGGAGACCGGTTTTAGAATAGCACAATCCCATCTCTTCCAGTGGGTTTCGACTAAGGGATAAGACAGCCGCTACCACATGCCCTGAGGAACTGCACCACCTCTAAAAGAGTGGACCCCCGAATCCGTTTGGCCAGCGTGGCGTTTTCTGGCCATACATTCCTCGTGCACCAGACAGTGTGAGGGATACAAAAATATTAATCTTGAAAGGAATGTACTCGTAATACAGTATGCATAGACACTCCACACTTAACTATACCTACATGATGATAAAACATAAATAGCAGGATTTTGATTTCTTAATTTGTATACTCGACAGTGATTCAACAATCGAGGTATCTATCGATCGAGGTTCGGCGATCAGACGAAAGGGCGGGCCTTCCTTATGTCTACAATATGCAGATTAATGCACTGCGATTAACACTAAATATAGTTATAAAAACACTGCATTTCATTTCTTAATTAGTTTACAACGTCTGAGACAGGCTATTTATAATGTTTGCAGTTTATTCACATTAAGTTTATAGGTAAACAATTTCTACAAGTAACTTATTGCTGGTATCATAATTGATTTAGTGTGGTAGGTCTCGATATCCCACGTACTTACAGTGAATTGCACGTTAATCTTCATATGATTGTAGAACATATAATTCACGTTCATATGATTCATATGATTGTAGTAATAATACTAAGGGTTTTAAGTTATCCATGGGTGTAGATAGACCTTTTGCCGACTTGGGTACATAGGTATTGACACAAGGATCAAACAGAACTCCCACAGTGGTCCCATAACCTTGCATAACTCGGGACTAGGTGCAACTAGATCTTATCTTTCTACGAAAAAACCAGCAGACAAAATGTGCGCGACAAAAATGTATGTATTTAGATTCGTATAATACGATGATATTTTTTCGATAAGACATGGATAGTTTTTCAAGTCAATATTTTTATGATCATAGACAATAACAATAAGCGAACACCAATTTTAGATAAACCCGGAAAACAGGAAGTAACTGCTTTTCAAATTTGTAATTGAAATGAAATCAAATAAGCTTTAAATCGCAATACCTATGTTCCCAGTAAGAATTTTTCAACTGCAAAATAACAGGCTAATACGGGTGCTCATTATTCCGTATTGACGTCAATACACAGGCCAATGGAATGGATAGACATTTAGATTTACGCCTCTCTAGTTACTGAGTAGGATTGTGATTTACGAGTACCTACATATGTGTTCGAATTCCATTCTAAGTGTTCGAATTTGTCATTAACGACCGCTATTGGTTTGATGTCGTAAGCCTATCGTACTCAGGAAATACTTATATTTCCAATAATGGTGATGAGCACACCCAAAAACTACTACCGAAACACGTACGTACATTGGGGAAATACGATAAAATGGGAAATGCAGTACATTTCAAGGTAGTATTCTGTGAGAGAGGGGTAACGTGGCCAGTCGAGCGCGCCCTAGCGGCTGTTGGATTGCAGCGTGCACTCTCCCCCTCAAATTGTATTTGTACCTACAATTCATATTTCTCCCATCCTCTCTCATCTTGCATTCCCCCGCCCGCCCGTTAGCTAGCGACGCCCCTGCTTGGAGCTAATTGTATTATTCGCATTGTTGTCATTGTACTCTCATTGTTGTCTCATTGTCGTATTAATTTTAAACCACCTTAAATATGGTCGAACTAGTATATCTTGAGTTGACTGTTTAATATGACTTCGGTGGCAACATAACATTTAATGTATTGTGTGTTTCTCTAAAAACAGAATACGCTGATATTCCTTATTTACAGTTATCTCATGTTTTTACAGAAACAAACAATAGATTAAATGTTATGTTTCCACCGAAGTCATATTAAACAGTCAACTCAAGATATTAAAGTATTTCTATATTTTTGGACATGTGAAGCCCTTGAACAACTATAAAATCTGATAGACTTAAAATAATAGACTTTATATGTATTTTAGCTTAAGCTAAACTGTTAGTTTAGGGACATTGCACAAAATGGCGTATGCAAACAGACACAAACGTTTGAAGTGTGTATCTATTGGTAATGTATTTGCACATAGTTCGTTCTTTTCCCTTACGTCATTCGCATTGAATATTTTTCCGCCACTTTGACCCGTTCATTTATTTATTACACAATATCTACTATATAAGATGGTGATAATATTCCTTCAAACGGCATTTAAAGGAGGTTAAGTATAATAAATAATATGTGTGTAATTTTCTTTGTCATATTTTTACACTTTTATTTCTAAGATCGGAAGGAAGTCCACTTCTTATGTAATTTAATTATAAGCTCCTGTTTATTGTATACTGTAAGCCGTGAAATAAATAAGACAATTTAACTATTTTAAAGCATTTTTACTAACATATAATGAAGTCTAACACCATCGACCCTACCTCCTTTGAGGTCTACATTCATCATAAGGATATAGGTGTGATGCATTTTCTTGTATTACCTATAAAGTCAGTAGTAATAAATATTTGGCTTTGACGTATTGACAAACTATAGTCTAAGATATTCGATAGCCTATATAGAATCTATTCTTGACTCTCATTCGTGAAGTCTTGAGTGCAAATATCCGGCCCGTGAGTTTCTACTTAGTACGAATTTTTAAATTATATCACTAGCTCGGCGGTTAAGAATATCGAAAGGAAACCGCGTGGTGAATTATGGTCCGAAATTCCCCCTTAATTACTAGGAGAGGTCTGTATTCTGCAGTGGGGCGTTATAGGCTGATATCGCTCTATCGATCAATAAAAAATAATTACCGTAAAAATACAAAGAAGACAATTCTAAATTTTTTAATTATTTTTATTGTTACTAACACGTAACATCTAGGTGTTATTTAGTAACAATAAAAATAAATTAAAGACGCCATTCGTCTTATGGGCAAGTGCGATGCTTTTTATGGTATTATAAAGTTGGTGGTTATAAATAGTAGGCGATGACGTGTGCTGTAGTAATAGAATATGAAATTTGATGTCAAAATGTTTGAAATTCAATTTATTTATTTGCTAAAATGTATGTCCAGTCTAGATGTCAAAACATAATAAGACCTATACGTTCTGCAGTTACTGGCGTGCAAATATTGATAAGTATGTTTTTTTTAAACGGCCAGAAACATAACTTTTATCAAAAATGCACTTCTTAATGCAAGTACAGACACGGAAGTAGTAATATGTCTTTATAAAGACTTACCAGCTGTCTAGGGGCTTTTTATGCATTTTTTGAGCAACGAATACATCACCCACATTCACAGAGTTACCCCATAGGATAATGCCATAGCGCAGAATTGATAAGCTAAAAGAGATGCCTCTCTGCAGTAGCTGTAAGTCTTTGGGCCTATTTCACGACCTTCAAGTAAAGTTACGATTTATTACTTAACATTTATCACTTATCTATAATCGACAATTAAAACTGCCGAGTATATCTGATCGATTTCACTGAATAGCGATACTCACACTTGGTGAAATGTGATGGCTACAATTATCGGTCACTTCAATTGTCAATTAGCTTACTCGGAGATCGTGAAATAGGCCCTAAGTCCTAAAAAGAATGAAATAGCCCTATGAACATAAATAAAACTTTGTAACTTTTTGCGTTATTTATCAACGTGAGCTGTCCAATTAAGGTGATTATCTACCTATTGTAATACCTAAAAAGACCGTTTCTTCTACTTGATTAAAATAATTGTGATTTATACTCTTGTTCATGGGTGTGTTTTAAGTTCTAGGTATATAAATATAATTAGTTTTGCTCATGTTGATTTTTAAATTATTCTAGCCAGTTCAGCTAGGATGTATTATGAATATGAACTTATGACACTTTCTAACGAAATTAAAATATAAAAAGGAACTATATTCCTTTTTATAATTTAATTTCAATTTGACAAATAAATGGTGTGGATTGAATGTGCCTCGTGATATAGTTTTTTTAAAAGCGTTTCATTCATCGATACGAACTTTGTACCCGGATGAAATTTTTGTCTTTCACTACCCGTGATTTTAATTATGTGTAATGCCTTACTTAATAAAAATTACGCAAGCATTTCTACAAATGGATAGGTAGTAAAAACAGTTGACCGCAAGCCGGTTTCCATTGTGAAAGTAAAATTTGAGATTGTGCCGGTCAATATAATAAACTAAACTGCATATTAGCGAATTTGAATGTGCATGCCTGGTGAATGCACGCGGCGACCGGCGCGAGGTCGGCCGATCACCTCCCTTATGTAACCTACACTACCTACCATAAGGTGCAACGACCACGTTCAAAATAAACAAACAGCGCGTACAGGTCTCTGATCTTAGAGCGACTGCGGTGCAATAACTAAATAGATACATACAAAACTGATATGTAGTAAATTATAATGCTATATAGGTACTTTTTGTATTTTCCTCGCTTGAGTAAACACAAACAAATGCACAATAACATTATGAATCATAAACAACACAAACAAGTCAACAATAGGAACATGGAATATGGCGATCTAGATGTTTACTTCACTCGGATGATTACTACCACGTAAGCAATAAGCGTTCTATATTTTAACAGACCTAATTTCCATGCGACACAATACAGGTTGTTACGGGTTGGAATTAATCAATGGATTATCCAATTAATTTCTTTATTATTATTAAGGCCTTAAACGTATGATTGCAGTTCTGATTGTAGCCAGTTTGGTCAAATAAGATTGTTTACCTTGTTTTGTGCAAAGTCGAGGAGTAGGATTAGGAAGGACGTAGCTCGAAGGTAAACATCAAATTGATTCATAGTTGGTCGAATTACAAAACTTACCTTCGACAATTTTGCAATTTGTAACTTGCAATATGTGGACATTTCAATCATCTTGCGATAGATATGATGGCTTGGCAGACTAAACACATGCTGTAACAATTCTTAATATTTATATTTAAATTTTAAAATGAGTACCTATATCAGAAATATTAAGCATTATGTACATACACATCAGGTGAGTAGTGTTCATATGAGTAGGTACGAACTACACTGTGTGTATATTTTATTATTAGGAATTTATTATTTGTATTTCCCCTTAAAAATATCAACCTATCGATATCAACCTATTTACGTTTAGTGTTCAGTAAGGTTTAGTGGTCATGTAAGGATTAATGAACACGTAAGTATTGTTGGACACGTAAGGATTGGTCCAGACTATATTTTTCTATTATTTTCAAGTTTGCGGGTTTTCTCACGATGTTTTTCCTTCACCACCAAGCTAATGAGTTTAAAGATCCGTATTCAACTCCGAACTTACGAATGAAAGCCAAAAACCTCTATGTATGCTATCACCTTTCTTGAAAGGACGATATTTTGTAAAACATTATAAATCTCACCGTATTAGGTAGGTCTTAAATTGACAGGGTTATCATGATCGTTCTAATTTCTACATCTACCTACTTATATATTACCTATAGATAGGTATGTAATACATTGCCATCAAAACTTGTGGTTTTTATTTCCTGATATCTTGACTAACTTACCGCGTATAATCTTGTCAACGACCTTCTCACAGATCTCACACGAAGAGCTCTCCCGACAATTTCTTTATAACTTTCTTCACATTCTTTGAAGTATTTTCCAATCTTAACTTGCTCACATCTAAACTGTTGTTGCTCACATCTAACTGCTCACATTGTTTACTTAGTGCTTCGAACTCTTAAGTTTGTGATTATAGTCGATCGACAGTTCGCTTTCCTTTTTCCCACGACGGAACGGAGATGGTAGGTATATATATGCATTTGGGGTAAGAGAATGAATATTTGTGTACCCCCTTTTGTTGCAAGTTTTCTCTGAATCCGCTGGACCGGTTTTAATGCGTTTTTTTTTGTAAACGTTTAATTGTATCTTGGAGCGTGTTTGAGACTATTGCAGATTAATTTATTTTACCCTTTTTTTAAGACTTTTTTCCTTAATGGTTTTTAACCGTTAAATTTTTGATACAGTTCGTTTTTGAAGAGACCGTATACGTAGTACACGAAGATTGAATTATTCCGGTAAGCCCACACTGTCCCACACTCTTAAAATGACTGACTGTTAGAAATCACAGAAAGTTAGATTCTACTTCAGTAAGTGTCCTAAACTAATTCAACTCCTAGAACTTTTCGAGATACCTACCGCTTCAAAGGTGAACTTGCTGCGTAGGAATCATTCCAACAGGCGCACCTGCGACGAACGGAAACATAGCATACCTACTTCAGAGAGGGAAACATAGCTAGTATTAATTTAACATGTTTGCAAAAGCTACTTATTATCGGTAAACGTTCAGATGTGGTTACTGTGTAAAGATTTTAAGTTTCACAATACGTCCGCTAGATGCTGCAGGATTCTAGAAAAAAAAACACTCACAAAATTGATAGTTGCGTCTACAAACGAAAAAATATACAGTAGAGTCATAATATAAAGTCCTAGTGTATGTACTCGTATATAAGTTTTTTCATTTGCAAACGTTACTGTCGCGTTTGCGTCAAATTATTTTTCTGTGTAAAGGATTTACTCCATGCCCCCATTATCGTCGTGAGAAAAGCGATGGCACAATAAAATTGTCATCTTCGCCGGTGAAGAAAAAAGATGTAATGCGGTAATAGTTATATTATTGCATTATTACTATTTATATATTTACTACTAGCGACCCGCCCTCGCTTCGCTTCGGTTTATGTTTTTTTTACAATTTTTTTTTTCAAAATTTTCTAAACAATTCCACCATACATTATATTCGTGTAACTCTTACGGTTTTTGCAGCGCACGCCAAAATAGCTCGCAGATGGCAGAGTTTTTTCCGACTTACTTGACACTTATCGTTATATTTTGGCTAATTTACACAATAGCTTTATAAATTATAGCTATATGTGTTATTCTGATGTATGAGCTATATTATTGTATTATAAAGTTTCATTAAAATCCATTGAGTAGTTTTTGCGTGAAAGAGTAACAAACATCCATACATCCATCCTCACAAAATTTCGCGTTTATAATATTAATAGGCTTACTTGATAATAGCAATCGAAAGGTAATATTATACACAAGTATTAATATTAGTATTAGTATTAAAGGTAATATTCGGTAACCGAAGTAAAGCAAAATCTGCAACAAAACATCTAATTTAAAAGTAGTGTTTAAAGTAAATAATAAGTATGAGTTCAAATAACCGGTATCTAATACCAGTAGTCCCAAGTAGGTAAACACGACTATTAATTATACGACGGGAGGTCCAAAAGTGTCCGGCTTGACAAAGAAAAAGTACGCTAAGTTCATGAAACTATTTTTATTTTTCAATATAGTCTCAGTCTATTTGAACACACTTGTCAGATCGTTTAATTAGCATTTCTATCTCAGTATAAAAATAGAAGTTTTGCCTTCAAAATGGGCGAAAACCGCAGTGGTCACTTCATCATCAGTGAAAAATTTTCTACCCCTTATGTCCGCCTTGCGTTTTGAGAACAAATAGTAATCACTGGGAGACAGGACTATACGGTGGGTGGTGAATTTCCGTGAAACCGCGCTATGAAATAGCAGCATTCGCAACAGCTGCTGCAACCATTTAAAAATATGTTATGCTAGAAACTTTTGGACCTCACTGGTAAATCCAAGAAAAAACCATTTTGATAGTATTTAGTTGAGTGGAATAAAACTGACAGATAAAGGAAATAATTATAATTTATTATAAAAATAATACATGATTCCATTATGGCACATAGACAACACAAGTTACCTCATATAAATTTAATCCAATTCAATTAGATTGTTTGAAAGACGTTTAAAAATCATACTACTGACACTGTGTTGAAACTTTTTACAGCATCGTCATTTTATAATCATTTAAAATATAAATTTTACATATGTTTTGTATACGTATATAATTCCAAAATACATCTTGTCCACATTTTATTAAAAAAATATTATGATTATCTATGATTACTTCGTAACTTAATACTACTTTGCGCGAAACAATTTATTTTTTAAACACCGTTCGTACAATTACGAAAAATAACGAAACAAAAACACGTTTAGTTCCAAAACCCCCGCTATCCACTCACGTTCAATATTCAGTTTGCTGTTATTTGTTTGCAAGAGTAACATTATTTGGTTATTTCACGTGTTTTTTTTTTATATTTAAAAGATGGATAGTGATAACAATAGAGACAATGTGTTAGACGTGAGGCGATTTTTATCACAAACATTGGTAAAGCCAAGTCAATTACTAAACAAAAGAGGCAAGTGGAATGCAGCCTTACAAAATTTGACACTGTTAAAGCCAGAAAAAATATAATAAAAAATATTCAAAATGTATCAAACATTACGGAAAACAATGATCATGAAAATTTACTATTTTATAAAGACCTAATTATGGCATAAGACGAAACTGAAGCCTCTGAAGATAATGCTACAAGCGATTTGGACAAACTGATGGAAGATATTGATTTAAGAGTATAAAATAATATTACATATTAAAAACTATTTCTTTCTGTGTAGCATTTTCATTTTCAATTCCATATGACATGTCGTCCGTTTCATTAATATTATATTTTATAGTGTTCAAAACGTAGTTCTAGAACTCCTTATGTGCATAGAAAAATTGCTTTTTCCACATTACAACCGTCATAATGTCTATACAAGTACCTAGACTTAATGTTTTCTGGGTTATAGTCAAATATACGATCAAAATTTTCTTCATAAAATCAGGGCCAACTAGACAGTAAAAGATTTTGTCAATATCTATTTTTGACATTGAGTGGACAAGATGCATTTTGGAATTAGACGACTCGATATGTACTTTAATAATACTTTTTTAATTTTAATATTTAAAAACTGAGATTCGAAATTTTCAGTCTTATAGCAATCAAAGGGGCAACACTATCTATTTATATTTTTAACGTAACTTATATATGGTGGAACAGAACCTTTCCCGGAGCCTGGAACCAGGGATTCCGTGAATGGTTCAGAGTTTATTGACATGAAAATATTACGAATGTTTTTCGCAAAAAAAAATTATTGCGGATTTATCAAATTTTCATATATATTAAATATATTAAGTAAAAAAATAAAAATAACTTTATATGTGAATTAACTCGGAGTCATGAGCTTCGTGGTTTCAAAATTCGGGGAAGGTTCTGCTATATTCAGTTATTCATGTTGTTCCTGTATATTCTCAGGTAAAATATTTGAGTTTTTACAATCAAATGCATTTGAATAATAAAAGTGATTACTGAATATCTTTATGATTAGTGGATTATTTCATTCATTTGTAACTAAACAGTGGACCGATATAATTTAGCACCCAAAAAGATAATTCCCATCGGCCAATTAATAATAGATTTGTCAGTCAATGGACTGAATGATATCGTAAAACAATTTTATTGTTCTTAGTTTTTGGGTCCGTGAGCTCGCTAGCCGAAACTGTAGATAATAAACTTAGTTGCCGAGCTTACACTAATTTATATTTATGATTTTACTACCGCTTTATATCTCCAGATTGGTAAAGCACCCTCTGTTAAAACAAGTCTTAGATTCAGTCAAAAACTCTTCACGAGGCTGGTAGGTCGATTTATTCCTTGTAAGTATTTTTTATGAAGTACATTGCTTCTGTATCAACATTACGTAAATTTCTATAAAAAATGAAATTAAAATTGTAGGTATTAAAATTATTTGAATGAGTCTAACACAAACATATTTTTTTATATTTCAAAACTGTTATTCTAGAATGGTTAATTTATTAATTTTATCATTAAAATATACAACTTTCAAGGAAATATAGATGAAAAACTATCCCCATGAAAATGTTTTGATGCAAAAATATTACCTACATTTTCAAGTTTTTTCAAAAATTTAACTAAATTTTAAAATAAAAAATATATGGTTGTGTTCCCATTACAGAACCACTAATTAAACAATGCCTGTTGACCATCTTCGTATTACGCAATCGTTAGAAAAAAAAAGAAACAAATATTCAAACACGCTGTTAGAGTTTACATTACGACAACGTAATGTCAACGTAATCACTCTATATTATATACATCCTTACATTACGGCCGTAAATACGAAGATCG
This sequence comes from Sesia bembeciformis, assembly GCA_943735995.1. Taxonomy (NCBI): domain Eukaryota; kingdom Metazoa; phylum Arthropoda; class Insecta; order Lepidoptera; family Sesiidae; genus Sesia; species Sesia bembeciformis. Next base: position 12,026,117 of record OX031028.1, read on the forward strand.
CCGACGGGCATTGTTTAACCATTCTGATATCGGAGAAATAAACAAAAGAATATAATAAAAGTTCAATCGCTTGAGTAGTACTGTAGTCTTTACACCCCCAATTTTCATACATTTTTAGAGTCCGGGAACAAAAACGTGTCTTATAAATGGGGTTATTTTATTTTTTTTATTAAGTACGTTAAAATAAGTCTCCTATTGTTATTAGGTGATATAAAAAGGCATATTATTAAGTTCCTTAGTAGCAAGTCTGGCTGCTCGGTTCAATGTCACATTACAATGAGAGTGAAGTGCTTCTAAGCAGTCACTCTCTTTTTTACTCCATTTAGTTTCCATCGCTGCTGAAAAAGCAGTACAAGAAAATGTACATAATAAACTTATCAGTATACATACACGCATCTTAAGAGCATCGCTGGATTGTTCTAGAAGGTTAATAAAGTTAAAGGTTTTGTCGTCAAAAAGTATCTTGTCTACGACGTCAGCATGCTCGGGTAGGTCTTGGAGCACGGCAATGAGTAGGCCGACTACGTTTAGAGCTATGCGAGGTGATTTTGAGTCTGTAAATATAAATAATTTATATATATATATATATATATATATAGGAAGATAGTGGCAAACGAGCATATAATACTAACTTATAGCGGTACATACTAACTTCAGTCCACAATGACAAACGCTAGCACGCCCCCGAATGCGCTGTCTGTCTTTGGAGATGTACGACTGACTGTATTTGGAGAAAGTGTTGGGAAAATGAGGAGGGATATGATAGGATGGAGAGGGAGGAATATAATAGGATAACTTCAAGCAATACATCCTAGCAAACTTTCCCTTTCCCGAACGTATGGATTCCGCTCATAACTTTCACAATTAAATAAATTTTATAAAAACTAAACTGCAAAAACTAGACTAGACTAGACTATAAACTCATAATAAAGGAATGTCAAAACAGAATAATTTCATAAGAAAGGAAATACGAGGCCGCAATCTCGCCCGAACTACTTCTCTTTTGAATGTACCCCCTTCATGTTCATACGGCGTAATCTTATCGGGTAATAACAAATGCCTGGTCTTGCGAGAGGCATATGTGTAGTGGTAATGCGAAATCTTCACACATAACCAATGATCAATAAACAATAATCTCATAGATACGTGCAGCCTGTGGGTGAACTATACGCGGAGGGCATACAGCGAACAGATCGTCCAAAATAATGATGCGTTCAGGGTGCTGATGGGGCTGTCACAGTTTTACAGCGCCTCAGGCGTTTTTAGAGCCACAGGTTAATGATTTTGAAGTCATGGTGCGTAAGCGGATATGCATCCATAATGGCGATTTGATTACTTTGCTTTTCTAAAGGAATAATGTTAGGAATGTGTCTGGTCATTGTGCTTATTGGTGGTGCTGTGTATTAGTCGTTCTGAATATTGGTGTTTCGCGTTAACAGAAATTGATTATTGCGCGAGTAATCGGGTGCGCGCGAGCACGAACACCACCCTGAGCGCATTAGCGGGCCGATGAGGCTCTCTAATCCCGAGGCGTTGGATACGACTGCATGCAGTCAGGTAGACGCGCCTCACGATCAGTCAGAATAGTCTGGTCGGTTACCACCATTATTATTATTGTTAAATTATTATTATTATTATAGACAATAGTAAACACTAGAAGTGAACTCACACAGTGCGAGAAGCGTGGTGAACATGCGATGCGCGTTGTAAGCTATGAGAGCGGAGGCGAGCTGCCGCACGCCGCGGCACGAGCGCACGCACAGCCACGCACACACCTCTACCATACGAGACACGCCTAATAACCTGCAATGCAATAAAGGCCACACCGTATTCTCCAATCGATGGCCACACTTTTTGTAACATTCAATAAAGTCACAATAAAGAGGCTGTTTTGAAAATATTACAATACTATCAAACAATTACTGTATATATTTTGTGCATTTTAAAATGACAAATAAACAACATTCACCGCCACCAGGAGAGAGTGGCAGGGGGAGAGTGCACGCTGCAATCCAACAGCCGCTGGGCGCGCTCGACTGGCGTCGTTACTCCTTTCTCACAGAAGACTACCTTGAAATGTACTGCATTTCCCACTTTATCTCATTTCCCTAATGTACGTACGTGTTTTCAGTAGTAAGTGAGATGTGCCAGAGCCCATTCCCATCCCTATCCCATCCTATCCCTCCCCATTTTCCCAACCCTTTCTCCAAATCCATTCCTATATCTTCAAAGGTAGGTAGCGAGCGCATCCGTGGACGTGCCAACATTTGTCATTTTGGACTAATTTTGTCATTTTGGCATGTATCGCAGATGTCTATGGGCGACAGTATCCACTTACCATCAGGTGGACTGTATGCTCGTCTACCGCCTTCGTACATAAAAAAAAGGAATTTAATGACTGCGCGAATTCTGCGCGACTCAGCCTCTTCATTCCGCGAACTTTTTGAACGCGTTTCGTAGTTGTTCGTAGCCTGCTGGAGCGATTGAAGGAGGCAGTGAAGGAAAAAAGGACCGGAAAATGGTCCAAATGTGTGCTGCTTTTACATATAGAGTGAAATAAACATACCTGTCTTCAGTTTCTTCATCAATGCTTTTGCAGTCTTTCATAAGTGTATTTATGGCAGCCACAAAGTTGTACACCACATTTGCTTCAAGGTACACCTAAAAATTCATAAAACTGAACATTATAACTAAGTATATATATTATGTTTTTTTTTTATGAAACAATGAATCTATACGTAAAGTGAGGTTTCTCCTGGGCTGGATTAAGGATCAGTTCTCGCCCAGAGGTGAGGAAGACATACTAAATGTATGGAAAAATGCGACTCTTGTGTTGAAACTGATATAAAGTGAATTTAGCATTTTTTTCTCAAATTACGTGACTGTTTTATTGTACGAATCGATAGGCCTCCATATATCTTTTTGTTAAAACACGTACTTTGTAATATATTTATGATTAATTAAATTGGTACGAAATTCTCGCAACAAGCCTCTACGTTTATTTTCTACATTTTAGTGCATTTTAATAAGAGCTTGTTTTAACAAGGTTTTTTAAGTCTAATTTATTTACTCCTTTTTGGTGTTCTTAGTTGCAGACGACGCCCGTCTCGACGAACTAGATGGTCAAGCTCATGTCACTAATTTTTGTCATCAAAACTGCGACCCCATTAAAACGAATCCAAATATGATGTGTCTCTATGTTACTGTTCGCCGTTGAGGAGTCCCACAGTGTGCTGGCTTTCCAAGTGTGTCAAGGTTATTACATTATAGTATTGTCATCGGTTTTATACACATGTTTAAAATTTCAAGGTTTCAAATTTCGATTTGCAAGATTTCACCTAAACAAACATGTGAAGTTAAATAAAAGAGAAAAGTAATTACTCTATATAACAACTACAGCATTGGGATGAAATTGTATTTTTCCAGGATTAGGATTCCAGGATTTCCATGTAAATGCTCTCGTTTTACATTTAATAATATTGACAGGATTTTTATTTTTCGTGGGTGCAACTTGTATTATATTGATGACGATATTGATGGAATGGATGACAGGTTGGGAATATTATTAACTAGGGCTCACTTCAATTTGTATCATGCATGTTTAATACATATAAAGAATTTTGAATGATTGAATTGAAGAATGATGGTATAGGTGCGTCTGAAGAGTAATAATAATTTTAACGTATTGTAACATATTTGTCGTTATACCTAAATTTATTTTTGAAATGACTGTAAATCTTCCATAAAAATAAATAAATAAAGTAAAATAAACGTCGGTTGTCTGTGACCTCCTTCTCATCGTTAGAGCGTCCAGCCCTAAACATTTCTGCCGTCTGAAAGTGTTTTTGAAGAACTAAAAAGAAAGATTTTTAGACAATGTGAAGAATACATTGTTTATTTCATATCAACGTGTACTAAATTGGCAAAGTCGAATATGGTGGACTTGACAAAATTAGGTAAAAGCACGGAATAGTAAGTAATGGGAATAATACTGGACATTTCAAATTTTGACAAGCACAGAATAAAAAAATAAGTATACATTTTATTTATATAGGTTATTTCTTGCGTTTATCAACATTTATTACAAATATCACATATTGTTATCGAATAAAAATATTAAAAAAAATACACTAAACACGACGACACGACTGCATAGAGTACTAAACAAGTTACTACACGACTGCAGAGAGTTGTCCATTTCGTTAGTAATAAAACATCATACTATAAACACAATTAGTTAAATTTGAATAAATACGAAGCAATAGGCGTCGCTGTAGACTTTTAAAAAAACAATGTTCACTATATTATGTTACGGGTAAACCGTACATATGTTCATAGTTTTATCGAGAAACACGTACTAAGCCTTAAGTTGGTCGGCGCGTTTAGCATATGCGTGCGAGTTGTATTTGAATGTCGAAGATAAAACAGTGTCGAACATGGGCGAGCACTCAACGTGGGTGGTTTTACTTAACACTTCCTTGGGAAAACAACTTCTGTTGGATTCTAACATAACATACAACATTCCTAATGTAGAATTAAACCCCTACAGTATACTTCCCATAGTGAAATTAAGGGTTAAAATACAACTACTTTTTACTACTTATGGACATTAAAGTGAACATTTATAATTACTTAGATAATTTATTAATTGGAAATTTATTAGTAAAAGTGTCACAGCCGTTATAGTGGAATTACTCAGAAACATTTTTTAAACAAAATTTTGTTATTTCCTTTGGCGTGTTCAGGGCATAAACGGTTAGTTGTGCTTGCCTCTGTACATTCCTTATCTGCCTTTTGTACATTTTCTCTGTTGTACATAAATTACCTATAAAGGGCCCTTTGACCCGGTCCGTTTAGGTCCGAATTGAAATTACGCGCACTACCCTACATGCCGCACGACAATTCTGCTATGGAATTACTGTACTTTATAATTTATAATAGTTCCTTAATAGTTTTCCCAAAAAGTACGCGACCACAATTATCAATTTATGTGCTGTATGGGCTAAAGGAAATGACTTCTGGCTTTCTGGCATTCTCTACCACTCAATGTTTGAACAGAGAACAGAGAGGTGCAGAGATCATAAAGTACGCAATATGTGCACTCACGTCCCTGTATGTTGAGCAACGAGTGCCTGGGCAGCGCGGGCGTGCTGCGGGCAGCGGGCCCGCCGCGCTCTGCACCACGCCGATCAGCATGCTCACCTCCATACACAATACATACAGATAGATGAAGCAGTAAACGCGTGTACTTACGTCCTGTATGTTGAGTAGCGTGTGTCTGGGCAGCGCGGGCGTGACGGACGGCAGTGCGAGCAACGCGCCCACCGCGGCGCACACGCGCCCGCCCGCGCCCGCCCCGCCGCCCGCCGCGCTCTGTACCACGCCGACCACCATGCTCACCTGCACACAAACGCCAGAGTGGCAGTACAAAAACGTAAAGAATCGAAAGGTATCTCACAGATTTGCAGAGAGAAACCACCGAGGGCAAATGCTGGTCAACTCTATTCAGATGCAGAGGCAATTGTTGAAGAATTCCTTCTTCAAAAAGAAACCCCACAGAAAATGAATCTGGCAAAGGCCGAACGGTAGGACACAACAAAATTGACGTCAAGATTGCAGATCGATCAACAGATTCGAGAGATAAGATCGTCTCAAACCAATTATCACACAATTTTCCCAAAAAAAAAAAAAGTTAATTATACCGAGATATTCAGCTTTCTGAACTGTTTCTTCTGTTAAAACCGGTTTTCTACAAAAATGAATCGTTTCAATTGATTAAATCTAATCGTTGATTCTCTAGTTTTTCTTAAATATATGGTATACGAACATATAGTAAATGTTGTATTTCAAATTGACTGATAGCAACGAAAACAAAATTACTTATTCAACGCTAATGATGAAATTCTGAGCCACTTGAAAAATACCGCATTAGTGTTTCCCATTATTTATTTATTTATTTCGAAAACATTGTAGCATGAAAAATTACACATAGTATAAAATACTAGGTTGTATACCTAGTATTTTATACTATGTGTACTTTTTAACCCTTTTACAATGTAATATCATTAGGAGGTTATGTTTGTGTGCGTGCGTGCAATAAAGTTACTTGTCAAAAGAAAAACCAAAGATGGTCTTGGTTATGGATCTCACGATCTACAAGTATGTTTAAAAAATCTCTGTAGCCACAAAAACACTTCTCTAGCTATCCGTTAAAAAAGCAACATACATTGTGATAGTTATAACAATGCAATAGTGTCAGATACCATGTTAAGTTGCGTTAGAGACTCGACATCACCATCCATAACTTCACTGATGTTGGAATTAAGAAAAGCTTCCCATTCCTCCAGTTCTATAGCAGATGGCTCTTTAACTGTAAATATTAAAAATGAGAATTAGTTAATATTGTCGTTATTTCACAAAATAATCAAATAATATTCAGTAAATAAGTTACCTTCATGTTTCTCCTCCGGTTTAAGTATGTGATCATTGTTAGCAATTTCCTTATCGTCTGAAGTTTCTTCAATGATTTCACATTTTTCTAAGTCTTTATCTTTCTCTTCCTTAGCACATTTCCCCTTATCAACATCAACAATGTTGGGTATCTCAACAGCAGGTTCACTTGTCCGCCTTTGATCAGTCTTATTCTTATCCCAACTCCTACTAAAATGGAATGATCTTTTGATACTCCTTGTTAGTTTGTTACCTCCACTACCAAATCTTAATTTATCTCTTGAAAATTGTAGGAGCTTCTGTTTATATGAAGGAGGCACACTTTTACTAAGACCAGAACTAACATCACTGCTACATTTACTTGAACTCTTAGGGTTCTCTAAACTTTGCGACGCAGTATCTACTGATTTCGCTTTTTGCTTTATTTCACTCTCTTGTTTTTTCCCAATCACTTCAACTTTCACATTCTCTATAACTGGCTTATCAACATTCTGTTTTTCTTCAACTATTTTATCCATTTTATTCAAATTTGCATCATTATGTTTTTTATTAGCTGCCATTAGCTGAGCCATGTTGTTTTCAAGATTACATACAACTAAATTTGAATTCATGACATTGTACTCGTGACGTAGCAGTTTAGCATTGGCTGCAGAGATTGGTTGTGATTGGTCCTCATCATCAGTTTTAAGACTGTCTCTCACACTGAACGCACTTGTAGCCCTGACACTGTCGTCATCTGACATGGGCACACATTCCATGGCTTGCATCATTCTTCGTACATTATGTTCCCTTGTATCTTGTTTTACAGATTTTTCACCATCTATTTTCATAATCCTGTAATAATAGTTTTTAACTCCACTAACTGGAATCAATATCAATGAATTGGAATTAAATTAAAAATAATTTAAACGCTTGAAAATTTAATGTTTCCTAATCCTTGGACCTAAGAGAAAAATAATATTTTTTTAACTTACTTTGCATTATTACTGACTTTCTCTTTTTGCAGCTGTTTTGCTTCCTGTTGACTTTGAGTCAAGGGTTTTGTGAATGGAGACTCACTCTGGACATCCTCCGGCAGTATTAAAACATGGCCGGCTACAAATGGATGTTCTAGAATCTCAGGCCAACTCATTCTTTTTATGGGATCTTTGTGGAGTAAGCCCTAAAACAGAAGCTGGGATTATAATAAGCTACATTGCAAAAATACAACAGACAACACTTCATAGTAATGTTAATGTAGAAGAAGATCTCACATTACAGTTACAAGGGGGGATTCAGGCCATAATCCACCTTTAGGGCTCAATATAGATTGATGGATAATGAATGACAGAATACAGCTACACAATACAGTTTAATTGAACTATAGGAACATTTTAAATGAAGAAAAATTGTGGGTATCTTTAAAAGTCATGGTTCCATAGCCGTCTGATAAGATAATATAGAAAAATGCACATTGTAGATAAGGTTAAAAATATATTTAATGATACACAAAACAAACTTAGTCAAGATATATTACAAATAAACTATGTACCTAAAGGTTTTTGTTCTTAAGTGGTATTTAATGTGTAATAAATGTGAATGAACTGTAGTGGATTGTAGAGTAATTGAAGGAGATAAAACAGGAGGTGGGAGGACGAAATTATGAGGGTGCGGGACAGTAACTGGATTAGATTTGCAATGGATGGGATAGGTGGAAGGGCATGGAGGAGGTGCTTGGCTTTGTCCATCTACCATTACAAATTAGCTTTGCGATAATTCGCAACTTTGATAAATAACTAATTAATAACACATAATAAATAGAGACAAATGTAGTTGCAATTCATTGAGACAATAATTCCTATAGTCGGAATTTTAATTCGATTCCAGATTTGACAATTTCAGTGTTGCAACGTTATGACAAGTACTAAATAGTAACGTTGCGAAATTATTCGATACGGAAATGGAATATTTCCGGATCGATTCTTCTCGTTTATAATTTTATTCTCGTAAACTAAGTATATCAGGAAATTAAATATTTGTGAACGGATAATTTAGTTATGACGATTAATTTTATTACGGATCTGAGAGTTTTCTTTAATAATTGTGTGTGAAATAAATAAATAAATGTGATCATGAAGGAACATGAGAAATAAAACAAATAGATGTATTATGGTAATATTTTATTTTATAAATCGTCGCCGTCATCGCTATCGCTATCGCTGTCACTTTCTGTAACATTTATTATAAATGTGTCTGTGATATTGTCAATTAACATATCTAGCCTACTCATTTTTTCCTCTTCTTTGACAACATGGGATACGCATTTAGACCATTCGGTGGCCGTAATTTTTTGAATGCGTTCCTCAAATAAATTTCTCACGTCTGTCAATTTGAAGGTTTTATTATTTTGAGCTACGTGCCCCTTTACCTGAGCCCATATCAATTCGATAGGGTTCAGCTCGCAATGGTAAGGGGGCAGTCTTAAAACCGTGATCCCATGTTGTGCTGCCATTTCGTCTACAGCGTACTTATTAAAAGACTCGTTATGTGGAATCAGTTCTAAAAGCGTAGCTTTAACCATATCTGGTTCGTAATGAATATTTTTATTTAAAAGCCAGTCTTGAATGGCAGCTTTTTTCCAGCTCATTTTTGGTGCCGTTTCCAATTTTCGGGAGTGGTAAGGTGCATTATCCATCACCACAATTGAGTTTGGTCTTAATTTTGGTAAGACTCCAGCGAACCACTCCTCAAAACAAACTGCATTCATCTCATCATGGTAATCTTCACAATTTTTCTTTGCTTCAAAAATCATGAGCCCCTCTTCCAGGAAGCCTTCTTCACTACCTATATGGCTAATTATGAGACGTTTGCCTTTTCCAGATGGGTTTTTTAATCCAGTGGTCAGTCCCTCCAAAAACGCTTGCCGAGATGATGTGACTTGCTTGTCCACCCAAGTTTTTTTTACAGTATGACCTTAAATCACATATAGTACATGAACATTCAATATTACTATTAAATTTAATGTAAATGTATATTAATTCAAAATGTTAGCCTTACCTGCGTTAACCCAAGTTTCATCTTGATAATATATATGTCTCCCTTCTCGTCGAAACTGACATATAGATCGCAAGTAACGCTGGCGCCATGTTATTATATCATTTCGATCAATAAGTGTGTGTATCATTACTTTTTCAGTAACAGTGAAAGCTTTTCGTAGACGTTTTTTTCTTGGAGACAAGAAAACATCCACGTCTTTTTGTGATGTACTTGGCGGAGGATCCATTTTGATGGAAAACCAAAACAAATAGATTCACTCAAAGTTCACAAAAAACTATAAACGTAACAACAAACACAACGTAACAAAACTTTAACAAAAACCCAACAAAATAACAAAATATCGATTCGCAATGAAACGAGATATTCGTGCAGTCAGACTAGGAGAATGAAGCCGAATGACAAGATAAACAAAATGGCGATAGCTGCACGAGCGCGCACGGGTTGCCAATACAGAAAACTATCTAGGCTCTTTTATTATAAGTTTTGTTTTTAATATAAAAAAAAACAAAAATATTAACTTTTTATAAAATAAAGCAGCGGTTACTAATTAATAAATAATTGTTATGAATAATTATGTATTTATTTAAATAAAAATCAATAATTTAGTCTTTAATTGGCACACCAATATTATGATTACATAAACATAAATCGCGATTGTTTATCGATTTTTGTGTTCATCACTACACTATTATATGTGGTATCATTATTTTACAAAATGACAGTAGCTAATGTCAAATGTGGAATCGAATTATAATTCCGACTTTAGAAAGTAAATTATTTAAAAAATTACCTGTAAGAATGAACGTGCTTCAACACTAATGAAGCTGGGCCACTGCACAGGCTTGTGGCGGATCATTCTCACTAACTGCCAAATAGACATGGTACAGAATGGGGGCTGCCCGGCCATCAGTTCATATACTATACAACCTAAGGACCACAGGTCGGCCTGAAATTTAATCATTATTTTGATATACAGGTGTTTTACAAGCATGTAAAATGAGGACATAAAATGAAGTTGGACCATAGTGTATCCACCTCCAATCCCCATAATCATTTTATATTGAACCGTGTGGTTAACAAGTGGAACCAGTTACCAGAAAATGCTATAGACTACTTAATACCAGATGGACTGTATGCTCGTCTGCCACCTTATAAATAAATCTTATAAAAAAAGACGCAGTACCGGTGATCCAGTTCAAGAACGAACTAGACAGATACTCAGTGTTGCCAGATCAAAAACTTATTCAGCGCTAAAAGCAGTAATCAATAAAAAACAAAAAATAAAATACTTCTCCTTCCACCATAACTGAACTCGAGGGGCCAGCTTGGCCAAGATTAACATTTATCAATTTATATTTTTCGGATGATCCTATCATTAAGCTACTTCAATAATGTCCGGAATTACAAAATTCCATAATTATTTAATGGGAAAATTCTTCACCACAGTCACAGATCACAAACCGTTACTTAGTATCTTCAATCCAAAGAAACCTATGCCTAATATGTTGTCACCGCGTTTGACCAGGATAGTGATAGCTTTGACGTCATACAGCTATGATATCATTTATAAACCTGGATCACAAATTGGCAATGCAGATGGATTAAGTCGACGGCCACAGCCAGTACCCAAGGAAGCAGAACAACAACTGTGTGATGTTCTGTTAATGACAGAAACACCTGACGATTTTCCATTTGACGTGGAAGAAATCGCGTGAGTCTCTAAAAGACCAGACGCTATGTAGTGTTATTCAGTATTTACGAGAGTGGCCTGATGGTGATCTACATCCCTACTGGTTATATCACTCTGAGTTATTAGTTCAGAAAGGCTGCTTATTGCAAGGTTGTCGTATGGTAGTCCCTGCGTCCTTACGTAGAGCTACTTTGCGTGTATTAGACAACACGCATAATGGAATAGTACAGACAAAAGCCCTCACTAGTAGTTATATTTGGTGGCCAAATTTAAATGATGACATAGAAGACTTGGTATGTGGCTGCAATAAATTTAATGCTTAGAAAATCGACATATGCCTCCCAAGACAAGTCCCGAGTGGATAATGCCAGCAAGGCTTTGGTCAAGAATACACCTTGACTTTGCCGGGCCTTTCCACAACCTTTTTTTTTAATAATTGTAGATGCATACTTCAGATGCCCAGAAGTTTTTGTAGTCAATAATACAACATCGGAGACTGTCATACAACATCAAAGAATGGTGTTTGTTACGCATGGTTTATGTGAAACGTTGGGTTTCGTCAATGGCATATCATTTGTATTGAGAGAAGTTGAACAATATTTCAATACCATACCAATAACTACAACTATATTTCAATAACTACAACGCCATACCATCCGGCCACAAATAGATTTTATTTATGAGGATAGATTTTTTTAGATTTTATAGCCCCAATTTTATAAGAGGGTGAGTGCACTCTGTAATCCAACAGCCGCTGGGCTGTTACCCCTCTCTCACAGAAGACTACCTTGAAATGTACTACATTTCCAACTTTATCTTATTTCCCCAATGTACGTACGTGTTTCGGTAGTGAGTGAGATGTGCCAGAGCCCATTCCCATTCCCATCCTATCCCTCCCCATTTTCCCAACCCTTTCTCCAAATCCATTCCTATATCTCCAAAGGTAAGCAGCGCATCCGGGGCATGCCAATGTTTGTCATTTTGGACTAATGTTAGCATGTGTTTATGGGTGACAGTATGCACTTACCATCAGGTGGACTGTATGCTCGTCTGCCGCTTTTGTCCATAAAAAAAATAGAATAGCAGAGAGAATGGTACCAAACCGTTAAGGATAAGCTACGTAAGATAGACGACATGCCATAGGTGTTAAAATTCCAAATATGTTACTGGGTTTGCATGTGACACCATGTACATCAACCAATAAGAGTCCAGCTGAACTTTTGATGATTAGTGACTGTGTACACGGTTAGATGTTAATTCATCGGGATAACAATAAATTATCAACTACACAAAAAAAACATAGGGAAAAACATGTTGGGCAGCAAGTAATGTTTAGAAATTATGCTAAAGGGCAAAGGTGGTTACCAGGACAATAATTGATATTAATAATAATTGTGAACAGACATATTGACCAACTTGTTAAGACGATTTCAAAATGCTCAAATACAGGAGAGAAGAACCAGGTGGCGGAGCTTAACAGAGAAAACACAGGAAATGGAGCTGTTGAATGGGATGTTGCATCTGATATTGCGGATAGAAGTCAGGAGCCTTGAAGGTTGGGTGAAATGTTGGGTATACCACTTTATGACAATATCTTATGTATCTTCTGTTTGAACAGTCAGAATACCCTAGATATAGACGGTCTAGACCTCACACTACATACCCTACACTTCATATACACTACATACATACCTACTTATGCTAGACATGATAGCAATAACTTGAATTAATAATTAAAATTGTGTTAGTTAAGTTTAAAAAACGTGGGCTGTTAGGAACGTTTTTAGCTAATATGTTACTATCAATATATTTGTCTTATATTTATAACAGATTCGAGGGTAATTTCAATGTAAACCTCTATGGTAAAAATCACTGGCCACCTTCATTGTTTCTTTTTTATTATTTTTTAGGACAAGACGTCAGTCAATAATTGATTGCAACAATGAATGTGTCGCATGAAGTATTTCGTGTAATGATTTTCTATGACTACAAACAAATTTAACATTTAAAGAATCTCACTAAAATTTACAAACTGCTTTGGTGAATCTTCTCCTTTGCTAGTAACCGTGACCTATTGGTACCGTGAATTTAAACATGGCCGGGAAAGCCTCGAAGATGATCCTAGGCCTCGACAACAGCAGACTGTGGTTACTCACAAAAACGTAATCAGGTTAATGTGGTTAATAAAAGATCATCAGAACATTACACATCGAGAGATTCAGGCTGAACTGAAAATTGGATCACGGGTGGTTTCTACTATACTGGATGAACATCTTAAAGTCAGGAAGGTTGCCTCGCGATGGATACCTCATTCTCTCACAGAAGAGCAGAAATCCCGACATGTAGATTGGTGCAAGTTTATGCTGATTTAGGAATGTTTGAATATAGGCTTTATCAAGATTAGTACTGTAAAATTTTTAAAGTAAAATAAACAATATAAAACTGTAAATGATTTGACAACTGACTACTTTATTAGTCTTATTACCTTAACCATTATTAAAGAGGTAAGGTTACCTGATGATCATATGGTTTTTCATCAATCAATTCAGGAGCCATGTACAGTGGAGTCCCTTTAATAGAAGTCAAGATGTGTGTGGCATTTGTCATAATGCGAGCCAATCCAAAATCACACAGTTTGGCACGTCCACTGCTATCCAATAATACATTTTGTGGTTTCAGGTCTCTGGAAATGTAGTAAATGAAACTATACAGTATAACCATACATTATACAGAGTATATATTTTTTAATCTTTTGTAATAAATTTAGTAATGCAAAGCTTCTTATTTCTGAACTTAAACCAACCACTATATTTTAACTAATTTCTATTTAAATGGTATCACTTGTGGTATTTCTTGTGGTATATTTGCATACATATACATATATATGTATGCAAATATACATATGTATGTGTATGTGTTTATTTGTATATTATTTATACATAAACCTAATTACACCCACATTCCTATTTCTGTTTGATCTGGTGGTTAACTTGTAGAAAATGTCATATGGCATTAAGTTTGCCATTTGTACAATTACTTGTGTAATGAACCTTAAACAAATAAAAAAAAAACAAAAATGGATGCTTTTTCAATTGAAAAACATTACAACATATATATTTATTTACTAATGAAGCTAAATGTAATATCAATTGAAAATAATTTGAAAATAACACCCATATCAATATTAGTTACAAAATTAATTAGTCAGATTAAGGTAGGTCAGAATTAACCTTTGTGTTATCAAATATATCATTAAATTTATTCACTTTTTTTTATAAAACAGCTTATAAATTTCCATGGCAGGTAATAGGCCTCTCTTTTAGTACAAGGGAGTTAAAAATCATAAACCAATTGATGGATGATTTTTTAAAAAATATTGTTCATTAATTTTGAATTCATCATTCATTCATCATTCATTCATCATCATTCTCATCTAAATAGATGAGAAGGCTAAATAGCCCACTGCAGGGTATGAGCCTCCTCTCTTGGGTGGCCTTTGTCTCGGTCTTGTGCTATTCGCATTCAGGGCTTGTTTGTGACTCTGTTTATGTCATCAACCCACTGGACAGCTGGACGGAGTAAACTTCCTTTTCAAGCTCTGGGCCACCACAATATTGCTCCTTCTACCATCACCACAATTATTTAAGTGTGGTAAACTCTATAAAAGTAAAATATGTATTTACCTGTGAAGTACCCTGTGAGAGTGTAAATAATATAGAGCAGACACTAAATCCCAAGTAATCTTTTTAACTTGTTCTTCGTTCAAACAACCTTCTTTTGCCAGAATGCTATGTAGCTCCTTCTCAGCATATTCTGTGACCACAACTAATTCGGTTTCCGTGTCGAAACTGTCTATCATTCGAATTATATTCGGATGGTTAAGTTGTGTTTGAATGTCACATTCCTGTCTCAAACTTCTTAAATCTTTTGACGAGCGGCCTTTCTGTGATAATTTGTAAAATTTTATATCAATAGAGTATTACTTCAAGGTTTTTATAGGTAAAACGTCCTAATACATACCTTTCGTATAACTTTCAGAGCTATTACAGCGTTTGTCTCCTTGTGTTTGGCTTTGAAAACCCGTCCAAACGATCCCTCGCCGATGAATGATATCACGACGTAGTTATCCATTGTAAGTATAATTAATTTAGACGATTGTTTATTTAATAAATAAGTAATATTGATTTATTCGTTACATTTCTCTTGAAGAATGAACAGCAAAGAGAAAACATTTAAGATACAAATAAATAGTGGAGGATTTGATAGTTGTCAATTTTTGACATACGTTCTTTTTATATATGGCAATAATGTAATTAGCACATTCTGCCAGAGTCGAGTTTTCTTCATACCAATTATTATTATAAAGCAAAAACAAATGCATCTTGTCAATATCCAGGTCTCGTCGAAGTAAGTTAGGAGTCGGTTAGTAAAATGATAGTAGGTTTACTGAGGACAGACTAATCCACTCCTTGGAAGAACACGAAAGACGTTGTCTCACGCTTATATTTGATTTTAATATCACAAACTTTACGCACAGAAAACACTTAGAATTTTATTATTATCATTATTCAAGGGCGTCGCCAAGGGGGGGAGGGGGCAGTTGCCCCCCTCTAGACTTCCGAAAAAAAAATCATATTTCTCCGATCCTCTCTCTCATCTTGCCCCCCCCCCCCCCGGCCCATTGGCTGGCGTTGACTGGCGACGTCCTTGTCTATTAAACCACAAAACGCTTAATACACAATTTTTATAATAATCAAGCAAAACTCAACTGCACTTCTCGAGTTCCCGCAAAAAGCTCTCGACTTGCTTCGGGAATAGGTACCTACTTGGCCAAAAAGTCCGACATCACATTTATTTTTCAAGAGTGTTTTGAAAGCTACTTTTGATTTAGTCTAATTAACTTTTTCTTTTGCATTCTTCTTAAGCCTGGTGAATGTCTACTTCAACTTTTTCTACTAATTGTCTCCATTTTGGGGAATTGTTCTTAATGACACCCTTTTAATATCTCTTAATGTCAGCTAATTTCTCATAGTATCGCCCTACTTGGTGGTCTCCCTACATTTTTTTACTAAAGTTTAATAAACAACCTCATGAAATTGGTTCGTGATTGACGGAACCATGTTCCCGTGGCCACCAAAGTCTATAAGGAGATCTCGATGTTTCGAAGGCTGTATTTTGGGAGCGGGAGGGTACGCGTTGCAATTCCACAGCCGTTGGGCGTACTCCAAAATTCCGTTGGACTGGCTACGTTACTTCTCACAGAAGACTACCGTAAAGTTTAGGTACTACATTTCTCACTTTATCCTATTATCCCAGTATATGTAAATTACTGTAGTGAGTAAGATATGCCAGAGCCCATTCCCACAATTTTTCCCAATCCTTTCCCCAAATCCATTCCTAAATCTCCAAAGGTAATCAAGGCATTCGAGGGTTGCCAATGTATATCATTATGGACTAATGTCTCGGATTTCCACAAGCGACAATATTTAGTTACCACCACGTGAACTTTAGGATCGTCTGCCGCTTTCAATCTATTAAAAATGTAGTGCGTACATTAAGTAGGTATGCCATTGAGGCGGTCAGTGGTCGCGCCTAACCGCTGTAGTCCGATGTGCATGACGCAAAGTTTACCCGCAAATTAGGCCGCCTGTCGTTTTGCTGGCTGAAACCAGGCCGCTGCAACCTGATGGCCACATATGAACGTAGGGAACACCTCATCTTGGAACAAGTTTTTAATGATGACATGACAGGGATGAGGAGCGGAGTAAGCGAGGAAAGCGGTTTTGAACTTCATGTTAAGTAGTGTATATATACATATATTTATATATCATTATTTCATTTGAACCCTAGATCGCGATGATGCCTATGGTATCGTAGCTAAGAAATGTTAATGTAGGTAAATTTACGTTTCAAGTATGAGTAGAGTAACTATGAGTAAGTATATAAACAATTAGGTATCACGAAAAGCGGCATCAGTTTTCATCTTATTATAAAGTAAAACTTCCTTCTCAAAGAATTGCTTATATAGCCAGCGGCAAATGATACGGGATCCCGCTTTGCGAGATTGCAATCCCTATTTTCAACGCTATGTACAAGATTTCCGCTCATAGTACCTGCTAATTTAGCTGATTCACTGTATAATTTAGCCGTGTTTATATTCTAGCCTATTTCCAGTCCCCGCAATCTGAGACGAAAGCGTGAAAATAGAACAATGAGTTTACGAAGCCTATAAAGTAATCAAACCCAACCACAAGACATCGACAGCGCCATTCGAACGGGCTTTCTTATAGTTTTGTTATCTATCGGCTATTTATACCGATAACCAGCAACCAGCTATATGCTATAAAGGTCGGAATCGCATACACAATAAAACACCAACTGGGCTATAGCTTCGGGAGTAAGAGCATTATTTAACGCTAAAACATATTATTTCACAGCCGTGCACAATTCTATAAACAAACGAGACAGACCGTGGGCGTATGTGTACATTAGGGATTTAGTAACTCGAGTTTTTTTTTCCAAAGCTTCGAAATCATGCGGCATTTTATTTACAAAACAAAGTAATTATTATTAATAAAGACATTCGCTAGCGTAATATAGAGTTCTATAAACTTTTACAAGGTCGACGTTTTTATTTAAAAATTAGTCATGGGACTACGTGACTACTATTCGTATCCCAATTAACATCCACAGTTATATAAAATCTAACACTATGCAGACATCTAGTTTAATCTAAATAGGTTATCGTTTTTCTTTGAAATTAATATGAGACTTGTAAGTCTTGTGGACGACCTATGTGTTTATATAGAAAAGTTTAAGGTTTATGAAATACATAAAGCCAGGAGGCAAAAGGCCAAAGTAAGAATCAAAAGAATTGTGTAGGAGAACTTAGTATAATATAATCCGCTATATTTTATCAAATATCCCTATATCAAACAAAAATAATAATGTTATGGTATAATAATGTTGTGGAAGAACCTAAGATCGAGGGCCGCAGGAAATATAGAGGCCAAACTATCGGATTGCAGAATTGTCCAGAATTACAGCTTGAATTTAAATTAGCCCTTTTATTATGCCAACGTAGGTACTATGTTGAAATCAAGTTACAAGCTTTATTTCGCAGTTGTCCTAATTTTAAACGCATTTACGAACTGTTGAATTCATAACAGTGTGTTGCTGAAAATAGCTTCGAGTCCAGTCTTCCAGTACCCATAAAAATGTGATTGATTTATAACCCATTAGTTCACTACATTTGTATTGGCAATCGTATTGTTACTTTTGAGTTAGCATATGTAGCATGTCGGTACGTAAATTATCTAAAAACTAACTTATTTATAGTATGCTATAAGTTAGTTTTTAGATAATTTACGTAACGACTGCAATAAAGGAAGGTACGTAGGTGGATATGTATGTATACATACAAATCTTTTTTACTTATTTCTAAATAAATAAGCAAATCTTTCGTGGTAGCATATTTCTGTTATATATAATATAGTTATGAATCCCCTAGCTCCTGAAGTAGGAAATCCTGTATCAGAGAAATTAGTACCTTCTTCAATAATATGACCTAATAATCGGTCTGAAATATAGTTGAAATGAGAAATAAAATAAGACATTTTTAGATGGCAGTTTGCATGTACCTAAGCACGTTGCGTCGCGTGCGCTTTATTAATTTGCTCGTGTATCAACTTATATACTTCCAATTAATACTTAGACTCTACTAGTATTAAAAAGTCTTTGCTTAGACTATCTGCTTGAGTTTTGTTATTCATTGATAAGAGGCGGAATGGATTGGTGTAGAATTGGTTGGTTGTAGAGTTGGTCTTCCTATTACCTATCCTTCCCAATCCTTAACGATCACCATCACATACGTCGTATCACTATCACATTCCAAAAAATCTTTTTTTTTTCATATATCATATCGCAGACATAAAATAGGAATCTACGTAATGATGTATCAAAATCGGATATTAAGTATTATAGAAATTATGGATCGGATGGACCGAATAAAGATGACAAAATTATAAGGGTTTTTACTATTGCTAATCGCCTCTTCAGTCAATGGGTGACCGGTGCAACCTGAAACTAAACATTCGAGTTGAAAAAAAGGTAGCAAAAGCCTTTGATTATATGTTTTGGATCTGATTTAAAATATATTGTAACATTTACAACTTAATTTCTTGAAAATATAACTTTTTAAATAGTTTCGTAATATTTTCAGAGCCTTAATTACTTGGAAGTCACATTATCATCATCATCAGCCTATATATTTTTCGATAGGAGATAGGAATTAAGACTTTCGATAGGAGGAAAATCTTAGGTACATAGGAGGGCTGTTAAGAACTAACTTATAAATACTAGTAGTTACTATGAGGTGTCGCAGTAGCTCAAAAGAAGTGAATGGTGTCGCCAGAAAGTATTCACAGAGTTCTAATCGATGGTTCACACCGGCTTTACTGAAGGAACCTCGCGAACTCTGTAATGGACTTCGGACGACTGGGAGAATTCGCACACTGATGACATAAACAAAGAAGCAGGTGGAAATAGGAGGTATTCGGCATCGGACTTACATTTATTGTAACGTTAAGCCCCAGAAAGGGAAGAGTTGAAAAATGGGCCAGACAAGAATCCGTATTCACGAAAGAGTGCGTCGGAAAAAGCCCACGCAAATACATCACCCTCCTCCTGTTCGCAAAGAAACATTTCCGATTGGTCCGAATTTGCGAGGTTAGAGGGATTATGGGAAGGTTCAGAAGGGGTCGCGGTTGTTGCGATTAGTTACATAGCTGGTCGCCACTACCAGCGATCCCGTGTACGCCTAAAAGTCCTAAGTTGTCAGTTACTTAGTTAGTTAATAAGAAATGATAGTACCACCTGATGACAAATAATTTAGCCGCTGCCGTAAAGCACTCCGAAATACAATATAATATGTAGATCAATTCTAATGAACGGATTTTGATCGAATTTTCACAAATGTATTGCTATGTATCCAGAAGGAAAGAAAACTGGTATATGTGTCATCTTCATATGACACAAGGAAGTTGAGTTATAGAGGAAAATAAAATAAATGACAGTAGAATTATTCAAAAATTACGGGATGGATTTCATCCGTGAAATCCATCATGTCGGTGCTTTTACAGGTGTTATAAATCTTTTACAGCTGCTTACTCCACGCGAGCGAAGCCGCGGGTAGAAGCTAGTACGTAATAATAGTAATTTAATGGGACAACTACGTTTATTTAAAGACTGAAATTAGTTTTGTAGAAAGCTTTTAGTCGTTGGAATTAAAGAAAGCGGTAGATAAGTAGTAGTAACATGTTGGGACTATGCCAATTACAAGTGAAATGGAGAGCAAAATCTAGTCCCATCAAAGAAATACGCGGTTATCCTAATATTTCTACTATGCTTGTATCCGAACGAACGCTTCGTTTTGTCACTGTTGGCGGATTATCTGTAAATGTGTTGCCGTTAATTTTACCAGCAACCTCTCGGCACCCAGGGCGGCTCAGCATATTCCAAATAAGCCACATACTAGTATTCATTCATATATTATCCGAATAAAGGACGGATAAAAACGATGCTATTACTTCTTCAAAATTCTGAACAAATATCTAGGAATTATTGAATTGTAATGAACTATAAGAAAATGTTGAATTGTCTCCGAAAACAGAATTTTGTGCCATTTTAACAAAATTTAAATTTTGACACCGAAAAAATTACCGAAACTTCGTTTTAAGTGAAGTAGGTACGTATAGCCTCTGTGAATCCCAGCTGATGTCAAAACGATTGATCTCTATTTTCATAAATCACTTTTTATAAATCAGTATCTTTTTCTGTCACACAAAAATTTATAATTTCATTAAAATATGTTTTAATCTATGTGTGTAAATGAATTGCTATATCTCAGTCGATGATTTAGCGCGAGCTTGCCAGTTTTACAATAACTATATTATGTTTTGCTTTACAAAGTCTGCAAAGTAATTAATTTCTCACAGGCTTAAATAAAAACTTCATATTTTTAGGGCACATACATAAAAATGCCGCATAAAAGTTCATTTCTTCGTTCATTATTTATTCATTTTGGATTTTGTCCAGAAAAGATTTTGTCTAGTTTTTACTGGTCTAAATCCTCCGGATATGACATGTATGAAATGAGAAATCGACTATCTCCTACTCATAAGCATGCAAAAATTTTAGTACCTATATAAAGTTTGCATGCCCTCTCCATTGTAAACACTTATGTAGTATTTAAGTATGTTAAGTACTCTCTATGTATCAGCCTGTGTTGGATATATAGGTCTGTCCCAAGGCTCGCCACCACACATGATCTTCAGCTCTTCTCATCCAGCTACTCCTGTCCACACTGCGTTTACCCCGTCGATTATCGTCATAGGATAGATGTGACCTGCCCATTTGCCACTTCAGCATGCTGATTCTATAAGCCACATTGGTGACCTTCCGTTGGTGACGAAACTCCTTGTTTCGGACCTTATCCCGCACATAAGTTAAGAATTCTGTACGGATAGTATTTCGGTATTTTTCCGAGATCTCTGTAATTCGAAGGTGTATAACGTGCATATAAACCTCATGCATCCATGATAGTTCTTGCAACGCACTAGGACGCCTCAATCATGCTTGTTGATAAGTGTCCGTATACGAGCAAAGCAACTTTCACGTCAATGTCTTTCAAGTTATATTGTGAAGTATCTTTTTACGCATTTGGACACTCACCACTACAAGCAAAGCCGACGAGCGCTCGTGAGTTTTTTTACAGAAAGTAGGTGGCACACGAGCGGACAGTGCACATGGTAGTAAGTGGATATTGTTGCCCTGTGACATCGGCCAAAGAAAGGCAGCGCATCTGGGAGCATGCTAACGTCATTATTATTATTATGTTAGTAAGTTTTGGTTTTCTCCCATTTCAGGGGTAAACTTCGTTAACGCGGGCTTATGGCCAAATGAGAGCGGGTGATAGTGAGTGAGTGTGTGGTGTGAGATGATAAAGTGATGAGTGGATTGGAGATTATGTGTATTTGGAATGGCTATGTCTATAAGGTATACAGGTTTATTTCTTTTTGTCGTGTAGTGTAATGTCAGGTCTATCATAGTGAATGGTTTTATCGGTAATTATAGTTCTGTCCCAGTAGAGTTTGGGGGCGATACAAAATTATAACGGACTACGAGCATCTCCCTGCAATATTCTTCTGCGAACTTTGATGATGTCTGTATGTATTAAGCATGTGTCGCTAAATATTTTAAGTACAGTTCCCCAGTTTCGTATAGTGTTTTGTAAAAATTTGGTCAATGTGGGATGAATTATGTAATGTTTAAGAATGTAAATAAGTCATGTGTGTGGTACCGAATCAAACGCTTTTTATGGTCAATGTACCTATGCTTAATATCTATTTTCGGCTGTTGTTATTTCTTCGATGGGAGAGTGCCTGCTCAACTCCTCATCTTCGTAGTTCGTATGTTGTTACATCGAGCATCGGCTCTAGATGGGCCCCGGCGACTCCCGGCCAACGCTCGTAAATTGTACCTATCTTTCATTATTAAGTTTATTCATCGTATTCCCACGAGTAACTAGGGACTAAGCACAACCGGGAAGAAAGGGGGTGGTTATATTTCTGGGCACCACATATCATTATCCCTTATCCCTTGAGAAGATAGAGAAGACGACTGAACCGACTAAACAATCATATTCCATTGGTTATTTCATCCGTGGCGATGGGGTCGTCACTTTTCTACGCTGTTATTATTATTATCCGATCGGATAGGATGGGATTGCAGCGTGCATCCTCCCCCTAAGTAAAGAAATATATATAACAAAGTCGCGAATGAAATTATTAGATAGTTAGATACCAACATTAAATACATAATATAATTTAACACCTAGTTAGAATTTCTTGGCGCTTGTTCGTAGCTACTCATAACTGGTCTATGCATTTGTAAATTATTAAACTCACGAGAAACAAACATGAATACTCTTACCACAAGTTTTAAAACAACATTTTTTAAAGTTTTAAAACAATATTTACAAATCGAAGCATCTATGGTGGGGTTACTGAACCTGGATTCAAAAGGACGTTACTGCAACAATTCTGTGCCAATTTTTCCACAATCACCGGTCGTGCATTGGGGCTCGATGAAGGATTGATGTGTTTCTCACTTTGCAAATAACGTTCCTTTCGGCAAGACGAAATTATTCGGCAAGTGTGGGTGTGCACTGTAGACGGAATGACAAAAGGATATGTAATGGCTTGCATTCGATTGCTGTCTAGGGCACCATTTTAGTTAATTATGTATTTCACTTGTCGTCTAAAATTATGTTTACATAATTCTATTCTTGGTACCAAAATATATTGCTCAATTGTTTAATGCTCTTCCCATAGAATTCAAATGCAACGGGTAAATCAATGTTTATGCACCTTTATCGACGTATTCGGAGGTCCATTATGAAAGCTACCTTTCTAATAGTGAACGAACTTTAATCAGACTAGTAGATGAATTTTTTACTTTGCGATAAATTTTGTACTTACTCATACACAAAACACATATTTCGTTTGATATCAGTAAATAGATAAAAGGTAAGAAAAATTTAATATAAAAAAGAGATTTTAATATGCTTTAAATTAAAAAATTAACTATATGCCTATGCCAAAATGTATATCAAGTATTGACCGTTACAAGTACATACCGATATGACACCAAAACCAAATTATATATGTTTATGTACTAGTACAACCTATTGAACTTAATATTAAAACGATAATGTAAATTTGTAGCTATAAGATTAAAAAGCTCTATGTAGTACTGCTATCAACCCCCAAACGAGCGCGACGAGGTGGCAATTTGTATTTCTTTTGTGGACAGCTTTTGAATCATAATAGATGAAGGAACGATATGAGTTGTTTCGGTTTAATACATTCCAAAATATTTATTGGTGGCCAGGAGTGTAAAATTTTCAATGTGACTTCTCCCATTAGTACTGCAGTGCAGTTAACCCCCAAAAAACTACCAAAAGTTGACTAGTTGCCCAAGACATGGTGGCTACTTGTTTCTTGTGGAAATGATAGCTTTATGATAGGAACGATATGATTCAAGTGGGGAAGGGGTAAATCACCCCCTCAAAACTACCCGCTTTTATTATCTTTTTATATGCGATAAACCGGCTTGAAAATGAGTTCCACTGGGTTTTTTGGAATGCTAAACTCATTCGGTGTCGAAAAATCTCATATCGCTCCTATCAAAAAGCTATCATTTCCACAAAAAAACAAGTTACCACCTCTTCGTGGTCACCTAGTCAACTTTTGACGGCTTATTGGGGGTTGATTGCAGTACTTAATGAGATAAACCACATTTTATACTCCTGGCCACCAATAAATATTAGAATTTCGAATGTTACTTTTAAAAAAATATTGAATTTCAACTATAGATATTTTGGCTATAGTTGAAGCCAAAATATCTATTCAACTATAGTTAGTCGACTTTTTGGCGGGAACTCGCGAGTAAAGAAGGGTATTTTGTTTGAATAATTACAAAAAATATTTATTGTACGTTTTTGGTTTAATGGTGACAGTTTATTAAACTTCATAGTATTTTTTGTGCATTAATGTTTGTGATATGGTAATCAACTAACTGCTTTTTTGGACTGCGTTTTTCGTGTGCTTACAAGGAGTCCAATAGTACAGTGAAGTGTGTTTACCAACTGTGTGTGTTGATTACTATGTGTTAAATCAAAAATATCCTAAAATAGGTTTGAGAGGGCTTTTCTTGCATCATGACAATGCATCATCTCACAAAGCAAAACATACCCAAGAGTTTTTGAAGACCACAGAGATCCAAGAATTGAGCTACTCTCCTTATAGCCCTGATTTAGCTCCATGCGACTTCTTTCTCATTCCAAAAGTGAAGCTTGGACTCCTTGGCATTCTTTTCGACAGCCCTGTGAACGCTCGGAATGCTTTCATGGCAGCTGTTGAGCACCTGGCTAAAGAACAGTATCCGCCAGTGCTTTAAATTTTAGTTTATTTAGACGAATGAATGGCTGTATAGAGCTGTATAGAGATTTGAGAAGTTGTAATAAAAAATTGTGTTGTAACCCAAATATTTTTTTTGTGTCTCAAAATTTACCTAGTCTCCCACGTAGAATGTACAAATTGCACCATTGCCATATATGTAAAGAACAAAAAATTGTTTGTCATTTATTTTTTATGACTAATTAAGACTTACTTGTCACACTAAAAATGTTTTTAACGCGAAGCGATTTTAAAGCGATAATTTTTACGATTTCAAATGTTCTCTTTCTTCGTAAAAGTGCAGTTCTCGACTTTAAAATGCTTTTGGACTTGAAGCATCATATTTGGGCACTGTGAAGCGTTGGTACACTGAATTTAATTGGGGACGAGTTTCTTTCAATGACAAGATTCGTGAAGGTCGTCTTTCAACTATGGTCACTGAGGAAAATGTGGCTACTGTCAGGCGACTCATTGAAGAAAACCGGAGAATCACATGTGATAAAATTCGAGTAGGTACATTTAAGGGATCAGTATGAGCCAAATTCAAAAGATTTCGTACGAACTTTTAGACGTTAGGATGTTTTGTTGAAGCTGAATTCCTCATGAACTCACATTGGATCAGAAACGGGCTTGTTTTGATTGGTGCAAGGAAATGTGAAAGATTAAACTATGGGCGTTCAAATGCTGTTTATGACATGTAACAGTAGACGAAACATGTTTTTTTTACAATCCGTAAAAAAAGAACTGTTCGAAGATGAACAGGATCAGAAGGTGAAGGTGTTGAAGTGCAGACCAACAAAATGCTTTCTAGAGTTTGCCGGTAGTGGTCGGATGAAAAGAGGGGAAGACCGTGTTTGGTGGCATGCTTTGGAAGAGGCCTATATCCAGCAGTGGAGAGACATAAGCTGATAGAATGGAAGGAATAAAAGAGGAATAAAGAAAGGAAATTTAAAAAAATACGAACGTATACAAAAGCGATTAAAGAAAATATGTGAAATGTTATACTCTAAGATACTGCAAATGGACAATAGTATACAAACAAAGTTTTTGTATTAACGACTTGATTAACTATAAACACATTTATAATGACACAGCAAAAAAATTAGAGTCGCCGTCTGCACGGGCGGGCAGGCGGCGCGTGAAGTCAGGGCGGGCGGCGTCGTTTGAACATTTCCCAACACCGAGCAGCGCACGCTCCGCTTGTTTACGTTTTTCTTGACCACGTTTTGGACTAAAAATACGTCAGCATCCTGCCGTTTGAGGCTCACGCGATTGGTCGGCGCACGCGCAGGAAGCCGGGGAGGACTCGTAGCGGAGGGGCCGCCGACCCCCCGCCGCCTCCGCACACCCCACATTATATATGAAAGTATCCGTAAGGCCAGATAAACTCGTGAAGCAGCAGAAATAACCCTGAACGCTGGAAGCATCAGGCCCGCGGCCAGTCGTGTTGTGCGTCTCAAAGTGTTAACTAGTGACATCAAACATGGTTTTGGACTC
This sequence comes from Sesia bembeciformis, assembly GCA_943735995.1. Taxonomy (NCBI): domain Eukaryota; kingdom Metazoa; phylum Arthropoda; class Insecta; order Lepidoptera; family Sesiidae; genus Sesia; species Sesia bembeciformis. Next base: position 12,052,808 of record OX031028.1, read on the forward strand.
TGAAGATTGGGTAGGTTTTATAGTTTACACATTTTTGAATTCCCAAATAAGCGTAATCATTTTCACACTAGACTCGTAAATAAAAGGAACGCTACAGATTGAATAAGTTAGTTAATAAATGATTGCATTTGAAGATTGCGATTAGAGCAAACGGTGTGAGATGAGTGAGATGCGCACGACTGGACGCTAACAGCTGGTGTCACTTACCCTCGTAACGTATTTGAGTGAAATGATGTATGGCAGTTCACTTTGTGAACTGCCAGCAAGCAAACAGCAAGCAGCTGTTTCAAACTTTATTCTTAGCATTTGATTTTCATGTTAAATATTACGTTTTCTCTATAACTGTCATATAACACTGCTTGGTAGTCTTAAAAAGAGTTTCTAAAGATCTCTTGATTTACTACATACCTTCAATAATTTCAAGTAAAAATGAGTATTGATTACTATACTCTATTTTTTCCAAAGACGATTAATTATATTTCATACTTTGTGGCTGACCGTATTGACTGGATCATTATTTTAAATGTAACGAATACTTTAAAATGTGCTTAGTATGCATGTTTCAATAACTATTAGATTTGATAAATGATTTCTTACATTGAAATCAGTTACTATATTTATTTATGTGAGTAGCGAAACAGTAATTCGGGTCACATCTATATTTTGGTAGATATACAATTGTTACGTGTTCATTATCTTAATATCCTTACTTAACCGTTAAAATGTATAGACAGTAACCAAAAACACTTCATTTTTCATTTGATAGTTGTTTCATTTGATTAATAATACGAGTTAGAGTAACTTAACTTATTTAAGTTAACTTTACATAAGTAAGTTATATAAGTAAATTAGTAAGTACATAAGTAAGTTACTTATGTCACTGGATATTAAAATACCTCTTACTATTTCAGAAATATGAAGGAGTGATTGATTATTTTTAACAAAATTATTATTTCGAATTTAAACTAACTACAAGTGCTTAACTGTGAAAGTATACCAATGGATAATACGAGTAGGTATCTAAAAATATATCCATCGTAGACTTTTTATTTGGCTAGGAAACAAACTAATACTTTTCAAGACGGGTATAAAAAGATTTTTTACAAAAATCGTTAGTAACTTTAGTTTTCTCCTGGAAAATTGCAATTTATTTAACTTCTTTAACTGTAGGTATAAACAATTGTGTTTATACCTACAGTTGATATATCAAATGGAAGTCAGGAATAAATAAACTACATTAGCACGCGGAACGCTAGCACCCAACTGAAGCCAATTGTTTCAAAAGTTAAGACTGCCTTTTTCAAAAGCCCTCAAGTTTTTTTACTTAATGTGAACTTTACGCGTTTGAAATCTATTCTTTAATGGACATTTGATATATACAAATGCGTGTTCCAAAATGTTCAGGACCGATGGATCTATTTATGTTTCAATTGCACATAAAATGAATTTATAACGGTTCAGCAACGCTCAGCTTTTACGGATAACTTGCTTTTACGAGCGGCTCGATCGCGTCACCGCACTGTTTTTAATGTTTTCGAAACAATCAATATATAATACTTGGTACACCTCGTTTACGCTAGCACTAGTTATTTTAAAAAAAATAAACATTGCCTATTCACGAATGACGTATTCATTTTACAGCTGTTTTATACTTCAAAGTAAAAATTAATGAAAGTGGTTTCGTATTGTCAAAGCCTTATATAAGTTTATACAAGCTCCAGAAGTCCAAAAATCTGTTGACCTATCTATTAGAATCTATTACACATCATTATTAGAAGATAAAGACTAGTTGTGGATATTAAATCGGCCGCAATACTAACATATTTGTCACGAGTTAGATGATTTATCTCATCGTTTTCTTTTAACTTTCCAGGCGGATGAGCTGCCCCCAGAACAGCTTGCCGGTATGTATACTACTTACTTTAACTTATACATTACTGTATTTATATACTTATATATGATCGTGGACATAATTATGTAGAATTCCAGAGACTCAACACTAATGATATTTTATTGTATAATACTTGTATACTATTACAATATTATCTAATGCTCTCTAAGGACTTCGCTTTTAATCACCTTGATGTTAAATCAAACGAAATAAATCTTATCAAGAATTATAAGTAACATAGTCTTCACATACCTAATTTAAAATGTTTCCTATTCACATAATAGCTTTTCAAAAATAACTTATTTCTATTGTATTAACTTTGTCGTTGTATTTACTCGTTTTAATCAATTATTTTTTCATTATTAGTTATTATTGTAATATTTTGCCAAGATTGCAGAAAATTTATGCGATAATAATAATTGTAATTATTATAGTTCAAATAATAAATAACTAAAATTAACTCCGATATTTGTTAAAAAGCAGTCATTTGTAGTTTAACTAAACAGAACCTAAGCCTGAAAATTAACTGACATATTTACGTGTTTTTTAGTTACGTGTTATTCAAAAAACATTTTTATTTTTACATTTAGTTTGGTCTTTTTTTAATTTTGTAGTTAGCTAATTTGTATGAAAAATATTTTTTACAATAAAAGATTCGTGAAATTCTCATGTCAATGAATTTAGAATCATAACAGCATGGCTTCAAGAGAGGTTTGGTCACATCCTTGTATACTTGCTATATTTTTCGCAGTCTTTCAAGACAAACTTTTTAAAATAAAGAAGTATGAATGCAACTAAAAACAGTGCGCCTGTTGGCACATTACATTGTAATTACGTTGGCAGAACGTAATTACAATGTAATGAAAAACTTGTTTCATTGTAATGTTTACACGCTTCAGGCAAAAATCGCATGTGTTGGCAAACAGCCAATTTCACAATGAAGGCTAACTTCATAAATTAAACAGGTGCTGGTGTGGGCCCCACATAATAAATTCATTCTTCCGAAATTCACGTGTGGGCTTCATTAGCCGTCCAGAAATAACCAAAATAACCCGAAATAGCTAAAATCAACTGTAGAGGGTGTGGCCAATAAAAAATAGTTACTCAAGTTATTTATAAAGGCGGATTATCCACTTCAAAGACCATTTCAGTTGATTCAACTTTGGACAAATTGTCGGGATCGTGAGAGGTAAAATTATAAAAATAAATATCAAGTGATGCCAAACCCATTAGAAGCGTTTAGGATAATTCTTTAGATTTTTAGGTTTATATTAGTACCTATTTGCCAATATAGCCTGTCAATAACATGTAAATCCCCATCGATATTAGCTTACTAACATTATGTTCAACTTAATTATTCTTTATTATTAGTTGTCAAAGATATGAAATCACATAGATATTAATTATAACCAAGGAAAATACATATTAAAATAGTACATACCTATACTTAAACTACCAAATTTTCGTCAATATTCTTATGTAAATAATTATAATAACTTAATATTCCCGAGTTGACTTATTGCAGGAGAATTATTAAATTTATACATGATTAGAGAAATTTGCAAAATTAGTTTATGCTACTTTGCCAACAAGAATTTTCTCGTTATGGACGGACAATTATGTAAAAGAGACAAAGTGAAAAAATGCTAATAGGATTTGCTAATAGGACCTATGGTCATAGAATGCTTACAAAGAGTATTTAAAAACTCGTTAATCATTACGTAAGTTCCGATGCCAACAAATGGACAAGAAAAACGTAAAAAAATTACCGAAACTTAATTCTCACGTCCGAAGCACAAGGAAATGATGACAATACAGCTGTCAAGAGAGAGATGTCGGTTAGCAGCCGACGGGCGCGATGTTTTCATTTACAGGATTAGACAGATGGTTCTGTGCTGTATGTAAAAAAAATAAAAACACAAAAAAAAAGAAAACAAATTGGTTACGTTTTAGTGCTATATGAAAGAATTAGAATAATATAGTAGATTAATAAAAAAAAACTGTTGGCAAAGCTAATGCTACGAGGTGGCGTTAACCTAGGTTCAGCAACCCGACTGAAGTTCAGGATGATTTTACATTTGATTTAACCGTAACCAGCGCTTTTATTGTCCACTGCTGGACTGCTTCTCATGCACATCTCTTCATGCACACAAAGAGTCCACTCTTTTAGAAGTGATATAGTCCGCTTGTCGTAGAGTCTTTGTTACCCCTTAGTCGTCTTTTACGACATTTACGAAATGTGGAGGTGGTATCCTATAGGCGGCCGACAGCACACGACTAATGATGCCAAACCATTAGAACAATTATATCCTAATTTATATATATGTACATATGTAAACATCGTATTCAACTGTAGTGCGTGAGGCTTCCGTGTAATCAAAACATACACCAAGAACTAAAAATCTGTAAGCTTCAGCATCAAATCTTAAATCGTGTTTTGGAGATCATATTACATTAGTCAGAATAAAACTCTTACAAGCATTTTCTTTACGAATTTCTTATCTCTCAAATCGCAAAATCTTTCTCTACTCCGGTTATGCGTCATTATAATGATTTCCGTCCGCCGAGGTTTGTTTTCCGTTGTATAATAATATAATAAGTAATTCTTGTTGTATAAAAACAAATATGTAGGTAATTAGTACAAGACGTAGTACTTATAATGTAGCTTATTAAGTAACATTTTTTATAAAAAAATTAGGTTACAACTATCATACTAGAATAGTACAGGAATATTTAGAACTCTATGTTAATAAGAGATTAAGTGTAATAACTCTTAGATTTACAGAGTTATGTTAAAATTTCTTTATTTAGGTAAATCATAATAAATGTGTGCTTGACGCTTAGACGGGCGACGTAGCAACACGCTTGGAAACACGCCAATGTACCGTGGAAGTGAGATAGAGCGTGCTATCGTCATTGTTTAACCAATATCCACGAGAAAATTTCCAAGAACGAGAAGAAATTGCGAAAATGTAACGTTACTACAGTTATGTTCTAAATCCAATCCATGACTAACTTCGTTGTACGCATTTATCGTTTGCGGTTTGTTTAATATCAGCTTGGCCTATTTATGTAATCGCAAACTGTTGCAAATGTTATATATCGGGAACACAGGTTATAAGTATAATACATAAGCTCTCTTGTAACTCGTAATCCCGCATTTAATTACTAGAACTCAACATAAACATGAATACAAGACTTTTGGATAATATTTCAGTTTTATTACATGTTTACCGTTTGACACATTACCACCTACTGCATTTCGTATAAAGTACGAATAGCAACAATACGTTTTCGTGTGAAATGATGCATATGATAGCGCTGATATTTGCCAAACAACATAAATCATGCGAGCCCACTGGACACTGCGCATGCGCGCCAAATACACAAAGTTTATTATTCAATTTAATTGCATATTGGATATAATCATTCAAATATATACAACCGCATATTGAAAATAAATTATGTATTGGCCTTCTCTCAAATAGGTATATATCTAATATAAACAGAAAAGTTCAGAATACACAATCAGCGTTAGAATGCGTAGCGTGATAATTAGAAAAATATTTGTGTAGGCAGAAATGAAAAATTCGTATTTATAGTTTTTTAATTTTTTTTAAAAATCTATGCAATAACAATAACAGGCGTTAACTATAACTAATGTCGAGTTTGTGCCCGTTTCGAAAGCAGACCATGACGCGGGGGTAATTAATAAACAGCTGAAATATAAAAAATAGCAATAAAAGCCGCTGGTCTTTGAGACAACTGCCAAGACATTTTGACGATTAAAATTAACAACGTGAAGCCGGCAAAAATAAAAATCGTGTTTTTTAAAGTATTTTGTTGCCAAAATATTGTGAGACAGCTGCGCCGTGCCGTGGAGCGACACTTGTACCACGAGAAGCTTTAATTGATCTAAAGCACGAGGAAAATGTTTTTCGAGATGCATATTACAGTGTTCCCGTATAGCTTGTCCTTGACACCAATTACACTTGTCAGCGAATCAGTACAGAACTTGCGTCAGCATTTCAGCTTAACCTAATTATTATTGTAGAAACAAAAATTAGAACTGTGCTACAACTCGGAACAGTTTCGCGTTGTATGGAATTTTGTTTAATTAATTTGGTAATTAATTATTGTGGAATATAATTAGGATTATAATTATGAATGTAATTAGGCTAATAATAAGCTTAACCTAATTATTATTGTAGAAACAAAAATTAGAATCGTTGTACAACTGAGAATAATTTGCGTCACAACGTAAACACATCTTGTTAGATATCGAGGACTAATAAATGTACGAGTATGTAAGTACGTATATTACATAATACATTCATATGAATCTGTAAAGGGTAGACCCAGGATACATATTTCATATAATAAATTAGATTTTAAACCAGGGTAACTGGGAACGCATATCTGAGAAAACCCCCCTTATTATTAAAGACCCTGTGCCCTGAAATTGGAAGTTACGAGCTGATATTGATTATTAGTGAATTGAGGATTGATGATTTGTTAAACTAGTTTTAACTAACATTCAAATTTGTTTGTCCGTAAATTCTACTTTTTACTAGTTTACTAATTTTTACTAGGATAAACGCGTTTTTAATGAAACCGCGTTTTAACTGCAACATTGAAATATCCGAGATGTATATTGTGTGTCCCGACGACACTGTACAAGTGGCTCAGCAAACGCTACAGATCTGATAATCCATAGGACTGATATGTATTTTGCCACCACCTATAGGCTCATGGTCAGCCAACTAAGCAGACCATCCTTATCCAAAATATATTCACGTCAGAGTTGAAGCTTAGCAGGTAATTAATAAGAAAACTATTATATCTCATTATTTTATTATTAAACAAATTATTTTTAGCAACTTTGCCTAAAATAGCCACTCTAACGCCATAAGAATATTCACATTTGCTCTGTGCAATTGTAGGTAGGTGTAAAATTCTGTCTTCCTAAGAAGAAAAGGCACAGAAACGAAAGCATAGGTAACATATTTGTAAATTAAAAATAAACAAGGAGAATAAACATGGTTATTCTTTTTGTTTTATTCAAAATTCCAAACTTCTTTTCAAATTAATGAAAATTTATCAAAATATTTTGTATTTTTCGGGAAATTCATCAAAATGCACTTGTCTTTATTCTAAGGAAGGCAAAATTATAAAAATACATAATACATACAGACTAGTTTAAATGAGATTGATAGAACTGTAAAAGCGATCCCGCCGAACGGCTACAGACCTCTCCCACGCCATCGTCCGCGCCGCCAACAACGGTTTGCTGTAAGTAGGCGTGGGAGTAATTTTCTACTTAATAAGTAAGCCTCTTAACTAGGTGTCAGTGCAGCGCTGGGTAAGCAGAGTATCAGCGAAGGTGCCAAAGTTCCTCATTTTTTGATTAGGTTGGCTTGTATCACAAACATTATCCGCCGTGCTTCAAAATTCACATGATAAATGTTAGATCGCTAGATCTGTCCAGGTTTTGCTCAGGCCATATAATAGGTTCAGACCACATTTTCTACCGATAAATTGCGATTTCTAATTCTATAAATATTGCAATATGCTAGAGAACCTTTATACGTAGCCTAAAGTATTGACCGACCGAGCGTTTGCAAGTTTTTTTTTGGGTTATACGAGTATTAAGGTTATTTTTAAGTTAATTTTCATTGCTGTAAGTGATTAAACAGGTTTGTTCTACAACGTTATATTAGCAGTTAGTACTACCAAACCATTTATGAGTGCAAAGGAGTTTGTATTTGTGCGAATGCTCGATTGGCCGATACTTTATGTTCATCTGCATTAGTTTAGTTTCCTAAATTCTAAAGGATTTCCAAAGTAGGTACAGTAATTTTTGAGCTTAGGTACCTATTACAAAAAACAAACAATAATATATATAATATATTATAGATTTTATTTATAATACCTACATAATATTTGTTAACAAAAATTGAAGTAAAATCACTAAATTTCCGAGTTCCGGATGTACCAAGATAACATTCATTGGATCCATATTATGTGGTTTATTGTACTTTGAACGTGATAAAGGATCAAAATACAAATGAGAGCCCGCTTTTGTATGTCTTTGCCAAATACATATGTATAAGCATATGTATCTTAGTTTGGACATTATGATGTCCAACTTGGTTACAACTAAGACATACGAGTACAAAATAATTCACACGAGTACATACATAGTAGATACATAAATATAGTAGGTTCACAATAATATAATATATTTTTCAGTACCGCCTGAAATCGTAAAGCCTTATTATTTCCGTCACAAAGGAATTGTGAAATAACTGAAATAAATAAATGAATAGGTAAATGAATAAGTAAATGAATTAATACATTATTTCACATTCACATGGTCATAACTTATGTATGACTAAATTTAAAAAATATATCATTTAGATTGAAGGAATATTTTGATGTGAGATCTAAAAGTAAATTAATCTGGTATAAAACTATCCAGAGTGAGTTCCCTGGCTTGTCTATATGAATATTAGCTGAGCTTAACTCGTTATGGTGCTTAGACTTCGATCAGGACACATTTCATTGAATTTTACTTACATGATGATGAAAGTGGGAATGGGAATCTTCCCCAAATCGCTCAACTTGTGGGAAAATAGACGATATTATGCAACATTTTCTAATGGGGTGTGTCAAGAACGAAGGTACAAGAACCATTTTAGTTAACACATTTAATATACGTGTCTTGAATATAGGTGTATGGCAAAGTATCCTGGCTGAACCTCAATCTGAGGCGGCTAGGATGTTGACTGGTTCTAAATTAAAGTTAGTGTTAATATGTGTGTTGAATGTGTCTAAATTTTGTATTGTATTGTGGGTATATGTGCACATATATATGGCATGCTCACAATTCAATTAGTTTCATTAGTTAATAATAATCTAATGCAGTTTCATTAGTTAAGTTTAGATGTAAGGTTTGATATCATGGGGCTGGCATGAATCGTAATCCAAATAAAAGAAAAAAAATATTTCACACCCACATTGTATTGTAAAAATGTTTGTAAAAGAGTTTTACAACAAGTTGAAAGTGATTTATAATGAATAACAAATTGCTCAATTGTTCAACAAAACGTTATCATCGCTGAAATTATAGGAATTTATCCGTAAAGTCTTTATGAAAATGAAATATACTTTAGCACTTAATCCATCAAAAATGCCATTAAAATTTCAGTTTATTTCTGTTAGTTCTGGCTGCTCGTACGAATTTTGACGTAATTTCATATTTTATGTTATAATAACTATAATGACGCACATTCAGTTGACACTGAAGCTGAAGTATTACTCCGAACCTTCATCTGACTGCGGCTTCATGTCCACATTACCTACCTACGTAGGTACTTGTGCAAGCAACTATGTAACACGAATTATTTTTACTAAAAAAATGTTTTCGTTTTAGTAAAAGGTATATACCACGTTAGGAATTTAAAATCCGGTAATGATCATATACTTAAGTTCATACTTAGCATGCATACATATCTAGAAAATCATTTTAATAGTTAAGTGGTTACTTCTACTTATATACATATTTGACTATGCTTCTTTCTTGTATATGTCAGAGATTTATTATCCTGACAGTATACAAGATGCATATTAAGATTACATATATAGGTATCGTACACGACGTATATTTTTCTTAATAACATACGTTAATAAATGCATTGTGTGCTCGTATTCTGCCATTTCAGATGTTTATCTTGAAATAATTAGATGGTTTTGTGTTGTATTTCTCAAGCTTTAGTAATATATTATAATAATATTTAGTCTCGCCCTACATACGAGTCACGCGGTACAGAGCGCGTACTGTGCCGATGCACGACGCTGATGCACCGAAATAACCGCATTGCACAACTTATTCGCACATCTCAGTGCATTGAACTGCTGTCCTAATCCCATCCTAACCTGCCGAACGATCAGTTTGGCTGGTTTTATTGCCAGTGCAGCACTGCGATTGTCTTACTGCAAATTTTATTGAGTAAACTGTTAATCTGGATAAGTCAAAAAAAATACCGGACTTGCCCCTGCCGACCATGACCACGATAAATATCGAGGGTACAGTCCCAGTATCAAGTTTCCGATTTTTAGCCCTTCCAAGTTACGTAATCATTAGTTTTAAAAGTGAAGTTCTAACAGCAAGTTTTCTGTTCCAGTCCTGCGCAAGGCATTCGATGGCTTCGACCACAACCGCTCGGGCAGTATCCCCTGCGATTTCGTCGCGGATATCCTACGGATGATGGGGCAGCCCTTTAACAAGAAGATCCTTGAGGAACTCATTGAAGAAGTCGACGCTGACAGTAAGTAATTTGATTCTTTATTTTAGTACTTTTTTACAGAAGAGTTGGCAAACGGACGGGCGATCCTTATATCTGATTCACTTATATGATAAGTGATTCCCGCGCCCACGGACACCTGCAACGCCAGAACATCGGGGACGTTGCGCATGCGGCGCCAATTTTACAGGATCTCATTCCAGTACTGGGCTCTCAACATAGCATCTTCTCAAGAGGAACAACAGCTTGGAATAATAACGCCATGTTCATTTCAAGCGTGCTGTAAGGTTTCTAAACTACTTTGGTATTCTCTCTACATGCTTTTTGAATTACGAGTACATACACAAATATGGTTGCTACAGAAATAAACTGGTGGAATCATAATTCCACTTACATTATGTTAATGCTAGCGAATGCCACGACGCTACATATAATCTCTTCTTATTACAAAAAATACCACAAAGTTATCGGGATACACATTCAGATAAATCTGTCCCAGTTTTTGAGTGCACTTTAAGTATGTGACCAGCAAATTTATTATTAGAACTTCGGATCGTGGCTGAAATGAGCACAGTATTAGGTATGCTCATTTTTTTTCTACAACTATAACCGCACGATTCAAAGTTTCAATATTGTTCAAGATCTATCCTACGACTTTTAGCCTTTTTGCCGTTTGTTACTAACGACACCACTGGTGATGTCGTCGGGAACGTTTTTTGAAAGTAAATTTCCAACGACACTACCAGTCTGTGGGTTTAGTGGTGCTGTAAAAAACAATTCGCAAGAACACCACCAGTTGTGTCACAAACGCTTTTTAGCGATATCGATATTTGCAATTTCAGAATCCGGCCGCCTTGAATTCCCGGAGTTTGTAACCTTGGCTGCCAAGTTCATCGTTGAAGAGGACGCTGAGGCTATGCAGAAAGAACTTAGGGAAGCTTTCAGATTATATGACAAGGAAGGTCAGTTTAACAAATACCTTAAACTCTTGTTCTTTTTTGCAATTTACCTAATCAAAACCCATTAATCTAAGCAAAATAATATTAAAAGGGGAGAAATAGTTTGTGTCAGAACCATTTTTAATTGGGTGCTTGTGGTTCTGAAATTATTGTAACGATTTGGATTTAAAATGTTCGCTTTTTGCACATAACATATTATACAATATATTTAACGGGCCTAAATGCGTAGTTTTAATTCATTCCACGTATCGATTTGGGAACAGCGACCGTCGATACGAGCTGAGGTGAACTCCGAACCTCGTGACTATGGTCAGTGTATCCCAGTCGTAATGTCGAATAAATTGAAATATATATCGCTTAAGACCTTTTTAATAAATGTAATATGTTTAATACATGTATTGTAACTATGTAGTATCTACATATTTAATGATAAATTATTGACGATTACTTCAGGCAATGGTTACATTCCGACGACGAGCTTGCGCGAGATCCTTCGCGAGTTGGACGAGCAGCTTACAGACGACGAGCTCGACGGCCTCATTCAGGAGATCGACACCGACGGAAGCGGTACAGTCGACTTCGACGGTAAGGAACATTATAGACATATTACAAATATCAGGAGTATTACACATTCGCTAAAGTTAATACTGTTAGGTTTAAAGTACATATTCTAGGTTTAAAGTTGAAAAAGCGGAACATATTCTTAACAAAATTTAAGGTACTCTAATTGTATTCATCGAGTCCGTAATACGACATTATGACAGAAATTGTTCAAAGACGTAGAAATCTTGAAGACCATTATGATAAAGAAACTTCTTATAATGAGAAACGACAAGTATCAGCTTCTCCGACTAATAAATTGTATAAAATAAAATAAAATAATTGATTAAAATTAAATTAATTGAATAATAATAAATAATTAAATTAATGTCGTTTGTATAAAATAGACAAGGCGAGATTGAGGGCAGGATGAGGGCTGAAAGGCGAAGGACATCCTGGCTAAAGAACTTACGCTAATATTTCCTGCTCTCGTACTCAGTCACTATTTCGAGTTGCTGTCTCTAAAGTACAAAAGCCATGATGATTGACAACGTTCGATAGAAGATTGCACTGCAAGAAGAATTCTTTTCTATCCAATTCAATTCTTGAGTGGTAATTTTAATAACTTTGTAATACAAACTGAGCGGTAATGCCAAAGTAGCCGAAGCGTACGAATGTGTAGGACGTTTAGTTATTAATATACTTAGTTGTTGCAAAAATAGCCGGATCAACAGCACGATTATTTAGGCCCAGTACATACGTATTAGTTTGTACTTGGCAACAAATTAATATAAATGCCCATACCGAATTTGTAATCTATATATCTATATTTTCCTTTCAAGCTTATCTGCAATTATGTTTCATTATTAAAATATTGTTTCAGAGTTCATGGAGATGATGACCGGAGAATAAACATCTCGCTTAACTCTTCTACTTATTTGTATAATCTAATTTTAAGGAAACTATTACATTTCGGTACTTCAACCTTTCGAGTCTTGGGAACACTGGACAAGAGGACATTGACATAATGACACGAAATATCTCATCATTGGTTAACATGAAAGTATTATGTATGTGCTGTACAAAATAATTAATTGTTTCTTGTTTAATTGATGTGTGTGCCTGAGTAATGTTTATATTAATAAATCTTTTATTCTACTATTGCATACGCATTTGATTGAGTGTCACACGTCGTTACGAAATTTAAACTGTACACGATTTAGAAACTAAAACACAATAATTTCACTTGTCACCACAAATTTAACATGACTGTGGTCTAAAAACAATCTTAAAACATTTGTGTCGAGATATAATATTCCGTAGAGATTTCTCCTCAAGATAAAAATAATGAATCCCCTGTTTTTAAAGCGTCGCCAAATTGTCCTAGATAATTTTGATGACATAAAATTCGGGAAATTTGGCAGCTGGCCAGTGACTAAATTGACTAAAAATTGATAAAAATAACGTTCAGATGCATTCAGATACCATGTGTTGAAAAAAATCTGCATTAAATCTGCTCCCATCAAACATTATTTTAAAACGCTTATTTTGAAATACATATATTGTTTTGACCACAGACAGAGAGATATTATAACGCATGCTGTCCGTCGCTGGCGTGCCCCAAGTGGGCACTAAGCTCCTATATCTCGCGCTGCTACAAAACACAAAAAATCCTAATTACGTTATAATCAATTGTAAAAAATCGTCAAAAGTGGTAAACCCAGTCAAGGGAGATGTTTCGTTTCACGGGTTCCCCATCCCAGTTTTCCATCATTAAAATATATTTTTGATCCTTTATTTTCAGATTTCAGATTGTAAGTTTTAAAGCGATAGGCATACAATGTCGGCTAAGGTGACCAATCGGCTAAGCAGCGGATAAAAAGATAAAGCCTTTGGCTAAACATATCATTACAAAAATATTCTATGCGCAATATTACAAAAATATAATATTAATGTATATATATATATAAATGAATGTTTGTTTGTTTGTCCTCTATGCGTTCCAATACCATTCATCCGATTGCGATGAAACTTTGGTGAGTTGTTGTGCGCGCACCCGCGAAGGTGTCTGAGTTAGTACTTGAAGACCATGCGAACGATGTCGCGGGCAGCAGCTAGTTTAATGTATAAAAATGAATGTTTGTTCTCTATGCGTTCCTATACCACTCATCCGATTGCGATGAAACTTTGGTGAGTTGTTGTGCGCACGCCCGCGAAGGATTTTGTATTAGTATGTACTTGAAGACCACACGAACGAAGTCGCGGGAAACAGCTAGTTAAATCGTAAATTCAATCGTAAGTATCTTTTCTTATTATTATTATGACATACCTACCTATTTTATTTATATTTTTCTTTATTTATTTAACATGCAGTTGGAAAAGTATAATAAAGTACTATATAAAAGTATAATAAATAGGAAAAGTATATAAAGTACTGGTGACGCCTTGTACAAATGTGTACTTGTGTAAAAAAAAAAAAAAAATTCTTATTTGTCAGCTCGTCTTTTGGACAAAAGCCTCCTCCAATTTTTTCCATTCTCTCCTATTCTTAGCAATTCCACTCCAGGTACCACCAGCTATTTCTTTGATTTTATCCCTCTATATTGCTCTTTGTCTGCCTTTTGATCTTTTAACATCTCTTGGATACCATTTTGTTATTCTGCTCCCTTTCATCTAACTTCGTAACTATATTTCGTAACCAGCTACGAAAAGGAATTCTTTTTCTCTCCTTTTCATAGCTAGTTACTAAACAGGAACATTTACTCCACGTAACTATCTACAAAAACGAATTATTTTTCTCCGTTTCGTAACTAGTTGAAACAAGAATTTAGTCATTTTCATAACTGTAAAGAAATAAAAAAGTTTAGTTGCCTATAAAAAGATAGGACTAAATGAATGCATATGTGTTGCCTACTAGCTCAGAATATGTATGTATTGTGTGTTATTCAATTGACATTAAACTAATCAAATGTATGCAATACAATTGTCCAGTTCAAGAAGCTTACATTTAGTTGCACGGAAGATACAAGCTATCATTCTCATTACATTAATTTCCGTGCGATTTGATTACTGAATAGAAACAGTGATTAAAGGAATGTTCAACATGTCCAGTTCTAAACCCATCGTGTTTATTTCAACAAAACGGGGAGGTTATTAAATTGCTCTGTGACGGTTGTCAATATCATCAAAGAAAAATTATTTTTATACTAAATTAAGAAGCATTAAATGAGAGGAAGAAACAAAAAATATTTATTTACGTAAAAGCTATAAGGAGTAATTACTTCAATACAACGTAATAGATTAATTCAATATTAATTCAATACCAACGTTATAGATCTATTCTTCAATTCTTCAATGGCTGAATTGATTTCGTTGTAGATTTCTTGATAATTTTTAGTTTTTTCAGTTTCCCATTTTCATACGTGTGCCACGTATGCATGAATTAAGTCCTATCTTTTTATAGGCAACTAAACTCCTTTATTTCTTTACAGTTATGAAAAATAATAAAGTCTTGTTTAAACTAGTTCGTTAACTTGTTTAAACGGAGAAAATAATTCGTTTTTGAAGCTTGTTACTTGGATTAAATTTGTCTGTTTAATAACTAGTTATGAAATGGAGAAGAAAAATACTTTTTCGTAGCTGGTTACGAATGATAGTTACGGAGGTGGATGAAAGGTTCTTATTGAGCATCTATCGTCCTATTTTCTAGTTGTGACCAGCCCATTTCCACTTAAATTTTCTGATTGTTACCTTAACATCTCTGATTTTTGTTCTTTCTCTAACCTTAGTATTTAACTCTTTATTTTTTTTTCGAATCGATCATACTCCATTCCATACTATGTTGACAGCTTAGGTAATAGTTGTGTTCATTTCGTTTTGTTACGGATCAAGTGTGACACCCGATGTTAAACAAGGCAGAAGACATGATTCAAACACAGATTTTTTACAGAAGGTCGGAAGCTCTCTAATTTTCATTATTTCTTTCAATGGCCAGAACCTTTTCCATGAATTTGCTATCCTTCTTCCTAATTTTTGTACATATTGTATATATTCGTAAATCGTAGTACTTTCCCATAAATAAAACAAAATCGTAATTATATTATTCCATTATTTTTATATTCGTTTGTTCATTGAATAGTTTCACATAGTATTGACAATTGTTAGCATCGCAAACAATATTAATAGTTGAGTCAAAACTTTACAAAATAGCTCGTAAAGCGAAACATTTCTTTTCATTTACTTAAAATCTATAAATAATTTCAATATTAGACGTACTCGTATCTTAACGTACGTCTTGACCCAGCAGTATAAAATTCTACATTAACTTTATATCTATTAATTTATTATCTATTGTTTTGCAAAACAATGTCATCATATTGGTATAAATTAATATGGCAACTAATTGCAGAATTGCATTATGAACTTATATATTCAAGTATTCAAAATAATTTCTCAAATAACTTATGAGCCTACATAAAACGTAGACCTCGCTTAATAATACAAATTACAAATAAATATTAGAAAGTGAATTCAATAAAATTATACAACAGAAAATGAAATATAAAATAGTTTTCAGCAGCTTTCAGTGGGAAAGCGGCAAAACTAAAAATATGTATAATGAATTCGAGATTAAACCCACGTGCGAGTAACATTTTTGAACTAAAACATTACAAATGAAAGAAGGAAGGATGTAAAAAGAAGGATTTTCTTATTGCAGAGAAAACATTGAAATAGCAAGAGATAGAACACGTTACACACAACATTATTTCGTTGTAATAGGCACAGACGAAAGAGAGGAGTAGTTAAATAGACATGATAAATGATATCACAAAGACATTTTGCCATTTTTGATGGCACTTACACGATTGTGAAAACACAATCGAACACGATAAATATTAAAATATATCTTCGAAATATCGTCAACGCGTTGTTTATTCGATCAGTATAATACACAGTCAGAAAATAAAATTCATTGGTAACGTATGTATAAACTAACGATTAAATGTAACGAACTATTATATTAAATTAAATACGACTAATTGTAGACTCTTGTAAGAGTCTGTATGTAACAAAATTTTATTTATTACCTTTATGTACACGTTGTACATAATCGCATAGCTTCTTGGCTTCGGATAGCTAGATTTAATTAAATTTTAGTAAACAACTACGGTTGAGATCTCAATTTGAACTATGATTTACTAAACGTCCCCCCTTCTGAAGTACCCAAAACTAATTATCACATTTTAAAGAAACGTTTAGCACACGTATGTTTTAAATTTATTAGGTACATCCTACTTAAAATGAAAACAGCTTGAATTATTTGTTATTATACTAAAACAGCAACCAAAGAGAAGAGTGTCTCATTTACCAGCAGATAAAGTTACATACCCATATAAAAGTTTATATACATAACGATTACGTATATAAATCAATAGGCACGAGAATGTAACTGCGGTTTGAACTTACACTTATATTTTCTTATTCACAATTCATATATTTCAAGATATAATGAATTAATTATATATAAATAAAGCTATAAGATGCTGGTCGACGTAGTATTCGCGAGGCAATAGTGAGCTGTATAGGTGGTCTTACTTTATTAGGTATATTTATCATGTACTTGTATATCTAACTATAAGTAGTGTTTATGAATACTGTTGAAGTAGATAGATCTTCGTTCATTGTAAAGCTCGTTGCGTCTTTCAGATGCAACTCCTTACGGTCCACTCGCGTACTCGTAATACTCTGGAACAAATTATAGACAGTATATATAGTAGGTACTAGTATAATACACATAATATGTTAAAACAGTTTTCAGTTTTAAAAACATTGACTAAGTCTGTCAGCTTGTTCGAACTCTATTGTAAAATATTGATCCAGCTCAATTGCACACTTGTGAGAATAATGTAATAACTAAACTTATCATATTTATTGAGAACCCACATTCTACGGTTGGGAACATATTAGCAGTCCTCTGACAATATTATATCATACCACGAATGACATTCATCTGTTTGATTTTGTTGATGAATTGTTTACTGATGACCAAATGACCAAATGTAGCCTGCATTTTCAACCGATGGAAATGATGTTTGGCACAAAAATATTTTGGTGGCATAATATGAGAAATAGTTTTCATATGCTACCTCACTCGTCAATCGTTTACGTAGTTCTTGAGGTATTTAAATATAAAGAACAGCATCTGCGGCCATATTGATGACGCCATAACCCCCCCCCCCCCTCTCCGTCACCGGATGTAGTGTCTAGGAGATCTACATCCATTTTTTTCGTACTCAGGAGATCTTGATCTAAAAGCTATTGCTAGGTATTGCTATAACCCGAGTGACTCCCACGGAATTTTCTGATATATACAAAACTTTAAGTTTCTAGTTTAATTATAATTAAATCAATGAAAATTTTACCTAAACTTCTTGCAATTATCTCGAATGTTATTAAAATTCACTTGTGCCTTTTTTGCGAGACGGCCAGAATTTACCTACAACGCAAATATGTATAAACAATGCGTTGTTGGATAGGGCTTGTAAAGCTGTGCAACTTTTGTATTTCAAAGTTAGAATTGGGTGTGTCAGAAATAATTAAACAAGCAGTAAAATTACCTCACGTTGCCACACTGGCAAATTTGACTAGTAGAAGTGTCGCCGTTATGCTCCCTAATGCAATATCGGCGGCGGCGGCCTCGCGCGACTGGCGTTCAGTCGAGGGATCGCGCTCAGCTGCGGCAAATCTGACTGCTTGTGTTTTGCCGCGCGACTCAACCCCTTGCGCGTACGAAGCAACCAAGACGGCGGCGGACCCGTACACCAGGCATCCCTCGCCCACTCACGCACCTCCACGCCTAAACGCTCGCACTCCCTCGCATACGCACTATACGCCGCACAGTGGCAATGCACCCCCGAACAACTACACGCGTCGTACACACAAGCTTCCTTATAATTGAACGGATTCACTTTAGCCCTACACTCTGTAAACGCTTCACTCGTGTCGAATCCGCGACAGAGCTTGCGGGACTTCGTCTGCTTCGACTTCCGACAACGAGAATGCATCCTCGGCAACTCTTGCCGGCGAGTACAGGCTCGCCTACCCCCAACCCGCCACGAAGTACCGAACTTCCAAGGATCGTTTAATAATCTACCGTCCCGAGTCTTCATGTCGTCCCTGGCTAACAAATTGAAATTGCCGCACAGACCGCATAGTTTTCCTTTATACGCACTCGACACTGTCACTGCTAGATAACCGTCACCGTCCCATAGCATTTGCATACCGATACTGGACTTAAGTAGAACTGACCCATTGCTTCGCACTATTTCGGCAACTCTGTTTTCCGTGTGAGGTAACGACACTCGATGTCCATTTACTTTGATACGCATCTTCTTGCCCATGTTAATTTTAGTATTGCCAATACGAAGCGTCGCTGTACGTGTCCAGGAGGAATGCGAAGTGTTTCTGGCATCATTCGATATCCTTATCGAAAATGTATTGTTGGCGCAATCCGACACTAGCTGATATTTGCACGCTCCTTGAAAACTGTAAAATTTTCCATCGAAAGTTTTATAATGAGGGTCGCCAAAAACAGTGCAGATGCCATCGATGTCAACACATTTCGGACAGCATTGACCGGGCTGCCGCGTGAGTGTTTGGTCGGGAGGGCAGGTCAGCGTCATACAGCGCTCCATGGCACAGCGTGGCTCGCCGCCATGGCATTCGCATGACTTGCAGGCGTCTAGCTGCCAAGTTTCTCCGTCCTGAAATGGCATTAGCTGATTAAAGTCTGTTTAACTAATTAAATTGAAAGAGATAACCACTACAAAAATAAATTAAAAAAAGAGACTTTAATACCCAATACGTTAATGTTTATATAAAGTTCTTAAATTATAACAACGAATTTGTAGGACAATCGTCTTCATTACGTTATCAACTCGCATTTCTAAAACAACTGGGAGTGTGTTACACGCTTCCTTTATGAAATACTCGCGTATTAACTACCTGGTAAGTTTTCCCGCCGGCGACACAGGCAGCCTTTGCTTCTTCAATCTGCGGGCATTCAGGGCAGCACTTCCCTAGCGGGGGCGGTAAGGCACGAGCCCCACACGTCAGAACTGGGCAAGTGTGCCGCGTGCAAACAGCCGTGCCGTTCATACAGGTACAGTCTGTACAGGGGTCCACTCTGAAAGTGCTGAGATGCGCGTGGTACTCCTTACCAATAATACAGGGTTTCGTCAGCATAACTCCTGCAACTGTTATATGAAACAATTTTAATGAAATTATCAAAATTCATGACGCCGGGAAGGTGAAAGAGAATGAATTTCGCAAGAATCTGGTCCTTTCTTTAATACGTAAGAAGAGCAGTGATAATAGTCCGTGATACCATTAATAAAAGGATGGATATGAAACTATTTCTTTTTTTTTATCCACGATTCCATCTCACACTTTTTATACACATTTCATAAATGACAGATATATCTCTTTTAATCCTATGGCTTAGTTTGTTTCAAGGAAGCTTATAATACAGCAATGGTAGATAACTAGGTATACAGTTAATAGTTACATACATGGTAAAATTTTGTCGGCGGTGGGATGTATGCAGCGAGGACAACACTCTCCGGGCGGTGTAAATTGGTGGGCTTTGGCGCACGGCAGCACGGGACACGCTCGCTTCGCGCAAGAAAGCGATCCGCGTACGCACCGGCAGGACAGGCACGGCTCTTCCGGGATGCGCACATCGCGTCCTTCCCACACACGTTGCCCATTGATCACGCATTCTAGAAAATAAAAGTAATATAACAATTATTGTTATCCCAAATTAGTGTGACATTATATTTAATGTGTAGGTAGGTAGGTACTATTTACTACTTCTAAAAACCTATTGAAACCTAGGATTGTTTACAAATACATGCTTGATCTCATTTCACAATCAATCTTTGCAAGCATAGAAACAATGTACGACACAGACGACACTATATTTTATTTCTATTAGATAAGCTTTTGTGTCCTGACTTCGCCAGTCTCCCGTGCCCTTAACTAAGTAGTCCACTTTATTTAATTCACATATACAGTTAATATAATATTATAAAGGACATTTAATATAATATTATAAAAATATAATATAATATTATAAAATATAATATAATATTATAATATTAAAAAAGTATATAATATTAATATAATATTATAATATAATATAATATTATGGTTAATATAATATTATAAAAGTCACTCATAAAACAGAACACACAAAAATCTATTTCTTCTAAATAAGTAGGTAAGTAATAACGAAAAAAGTTATAATAGTGTATATTAGAGTAATTAAAAGAATAATACTTAAATGGAAATAAAGAGATATAAATGGTTACACTTACAGTATATTATACAATTAATCGTCATTTAAGTCATTTACGTGCGCGTTCGGAAAACATTATACAATTATTAAAATCGCCCTGTAAAATCTAATAGCAATAAAGTTTGGATACGTATGAAATGCTTTACGCTAGTATAAATTTTAAAGGCATCGACATTTTCAGGGGATTTCAGAATAATTTGATGGTACTAAAATAGGTACTCATAAAATATCTTGAGTGAATCTTGGCTATTTTTATTTGTTTATAGTTTAAAAAGATTCTTTAAAATATTATTTTTCACAATTTTTACGGAATACGAATTCAGGAGGCTCCCGTGGGCTCTCAAAACAAAAGACTAAAATAAAGAGAAAGGCATTTTTGCAAATGGCAATGAGAGAGCGGCGAAGTGGCTGAGACAAAGCGCAAGCCCCATAAATTAGAGTGGATGGACAATGAATCAATCAGGGCCTAATGACGAGGCGGCAAGCGCGGCCGCACACCGCGCGGCCACCGCCGTGATCCGACCACCTGCAGAAGGTGTACCCTTAGGTGTACACCTACCCATATCTACATAAAAATATATAAGGGACACACACGTAAGTTTTACAGAACAGCTTTTAAGTTTTTACAGAACAAATGTCAGTAGTAGAAGGCAACTACCAAAATAAATGTGTAGGACATTTAACACTACAAAAATAATTAATAAGTGTTAATTTGCACTACAAAAAGTTTTTTATTGATTTAATGCTCATCCAAATGGAGTACTATTATGTGTATTTTAATACAATAAAACGTCAAGTGTTTGTGTCTTCTGTAGTAATCTCTATTTATACATGTATGGACTCGTTCAATTTGTTTTAATAGTCACAAACACTCAATTCTATGTGCGTGCTCGTCATGGCCCGCCGGCGCACAGTGGAAAATATTGTCAAGTGCCATATCAAAAATCTATATCTTTGTATTAACAATGTATTAGCTTAATTATTAATATGGTTGAAATTTGATATAGATACACGGCATAAACTAATAATGTAAGTGCAGTTAGACAAAATCAATATTTTTTAATATAAAATAATATTTTTACCAGTACCGATATAATGTTCCCACATAAATATATGTGTTAAATAATACACAGGTAGGTATGTACATAAATCTTGGAGAAAAATATTACGTTATTGACATACCTAATAAGACTAACTAACGATAATAATAAAATAAACTAACGAATTATTATAACAATTAAGTCGTGCAATTTTAATAATTCTATACCTAGTATCTTCATCGACCTCTTTGATATTTATAACTATTGGTTTTCTACTACTAGTTACAAATGGATCCTGACGTATGTTCAAATCCATTTTTGTAATTGTTACAATGAATAAATAAATAAAAGTAAAAGATGATAAGTAGTCATAAAATACGCAGGTCTAAGTAAATTCAATTATTTGCAGTACAGTAGGGTATTATGAAAATTTTCTTGATGCAATAAAATGCATGAATGATAAGCTTCCCAAAAAAGTAGAATAGTATACAAAACTTCAATAAAAGATTTAAAAGAAAGATGCTATTGAATTTGATATATAGTGACCATGCGGAAATTGATCATTTATATGTATTATTTGAACATTAAAGTATTTTTTACAATAAAAATATTACTGATTATACAATTTCAATATGTCAGTTAATTATTTTGCACTAAATATTTACACTAAATATTTTGCGTGAATTCGGTAAATGTATTTTTGATATGGCTTTGTACTAACGTTTTCCACTGTGCGGCGTGTGTGACAATGAAGACTCAAGACAGTCAAGTGTCTGTCGTAAAACTAGAGACGACTATACAAAGTAGGCTGTCCTTTTGTAGGCAAACAATTAACTATTCATCACCAGTCTGCACCGTTCATATGAGCGATGTGCTTTGTCACAGAATAAGCATGACCCCCTCTAATGGAACACTTGAGGCTCGGCTATCGGAATATTTACAGTTAAGTACTCTTTTAGACAATCAGACGCTGCCAACGTATATTTCTATAAAGCTTTGGGTCGTAGTATTATAAAAAATATTTTTGTGGAGACATTATGTAATAAATAGTAGGGTTAGTACATTTGTACTCAATGTACATTGCGTATTCACAACACGCAGTGCGCGTCCATCACACGCTAATTATTTCAATTTCTCAGGTCGTCGTCGTCGTCGTCGTAATAACGATTAGGTATCTAATAATAACGACGGCTCTGAAACACCGTAGGAATTTAAATGAGCTACATTTTATCACTAAGGTACCACAAGAATTTTTCATTCATTTCTAACTGACAGACGATAAAATATAAAATCTCTTCGTATTATGAAATAAACGTGATAGTGTGATATGATTCAAAAGTGCATATATTTATATATTCAAAATATATATTCAATGCATATATATATTCAAAAGTGTATATAAAAGAACGCCAGTCTGAAATGTTCAGATTAACCTCGAGATCAACTGGACCGATTTTATTGTGGTTTTCAATGCAGTTCAGTATCAAAATAATGGGCAGGTGCCATCATGGTTATGTATTTAGTTTGTGATATATTAGCATAGGAATGTATAGTGAAGATATCTATGTAGATTTATTTATATAAATTATACGGACAAACTGATTTGGACACTGGGTTCCAAGCAGGAGAAGCAACGGACAAAACTAGTAAAGAACAAATAACTGCACGAGTCTCTAGCAGAACAGTTAGGTCCTGACTGTTAGAACTTAATAGACTAGCACCATTTTCCCAAGTTTCTTGGGATAGGCTAGATACTGAAAAGTTTGTGGAAAAAAACTTGATAAGAGGAGGACAGGAATTGGTTTCAAAGGTTCACATTGAAGTCTATAACATGAACTTAAAAAAGCGTTAAAACATCATAAAGTTATCTTCCCACTAATTTACAGACGATTCAAAATGTCTTAACTTTTCACTTAACGGAAACCTTTAAAAAAATCTAACATTGATAAGACAGGAATCGTGAAGAAATAATAAGTAGAGGCAAAAAACCTAATGCACCGTTGGGATCGTAAAACAAACAAACACGGGATACACCTCTGGGTACCCGCAGCCGTGCCGACGTCGGCAGCTTTGACCCGCACACAAAAACCCACCCGCCTTTACCTTTTAAGTAGGTTGTTAACTTTTTGATTTATGGTCAATAATAGAGATGCAACGCCGTGGGAGACTTTTCGACCACCACAAATATATAATTTTAATGAAACCCCGTGAACATCATAATGGCATTTCGTTTCGTTTTAAGAGATAAATAGATTCTTCCGACTCTAGTCGCGGTATGTAAAGGGATTCGCGAAGTTCCGTCTGGGTGGTCCGGGCTTTGCACAAAACACACAAACCAACTTCACAACAATCTTCCAGCAATTCAAGACTCGATGTCTTAATACTATGTGTTTTTAATTATAGTAATTTCGATTCTCAATTTCACTCGTGAAAACATTACCTTCAGAAAAACATTAAATTTAACAATTAAAGTCCTGTAATTTGTTCTACTCCTTTCACGATTTACCAAGACTTTATTGTTTGTGTTCCTTGAACACCTAACGTGCGATTGCTCGTGGCGCCGCCGTATCTGTACGAAACCATATTAACTTAAGTCAAATTGCACAATGATATAGGTTGTTCGAACTTGTAAATATATTTAACTAAATATTCACAACTTTGTAACATTTTAACCTTCGGAAATACGATATACCTAATAACGATAATGGACAGATCAATAAATCACATTATTGTTCGACAATAGTCATCGCCAGCAATAGTTATGGAGCTGTAAGCGGTACGAGTTATACGTATTATGGCAGAGTGGTCTATTGTCTGAGGGCAAGCTACTGCGCAACACGTCGGTGCCTTATGCCATTGTCAATGACGGGGCGCGCGTGGGCGATATGGCGAGCTACGACCACCTAGAGTACACGTTCTTTTTAGCTGACACTTGAGTTATTGCCAAAGAAAGATCTACATGCGGATTGCTGGACTTAATTATTCACTGTCACGAAACCCAACAACAGCGAACTAAACTCATTTCATGGTGGTTAGCCGCGTTATAAACTAAAACTGGAGTTTTTAAGCTAACGCATGATGATCAGTCTAATACCTAACTAGAGGGTAATTAATAACCTATAAAACAAGCAGTAAAACGAGAGACAGGAATGCGTCGGTAATTTTCAAAAACGATTTCGTGTCGTCATCTTGTAAATTACTATTATTTGATATGGAATTAATAAACTTGTTAAGGTTTGGAAACGGAGGTAAATTACTTGCCGTTTTGGTTTTATTAAGTTCTCGAGGCGGCTTGTGTTTGTTTTTGTACGAGATTGCGGTGCTGCGTCGAAGTTCTTTTTTGCCGCTCATGCGTCTGGGTGGGCGCACTCCGAGACATGGCTGCGCCAGCGCTGCTCAGCAATTATAATCGTTAAACACAACTGTGTGTGCTTATACATTCGTGGTGGGAAAGGCGTTTAATGGGAAGTAAATTATTTTGAACGATTATACTTTTATGGCCATATATATACTACCTTTGCTTTTAAAGTAAATGCTTCCTGATTATACTTTCCTTCGGTGACTTTTCTCGTTTCAAAATTCGGATACTCTATTCTTTGTTTAGTTTTGGATGTATATAGCTTAAGAGATTCCTTGAGCATTGAGCATTTGAGGAGCTCCTGATACTTAAATATAGACATACGTACAAAATTACAAAAAATCCTAAATCTGTGCATTTGACATAAATATTTTAGTTTAAAAAGGAATTCAAACTTATTATAGTTAATATGAAATTAATAGAAAAGCTGCATAAGTGGTTTATCGAGTATTGACACAAATCTCACAAATGATATAATATATGTAATATTCCTATTATATTTAGTAATAATACGCAAGAAGGGTGCACGCTGCAATCAGACAGCCGGGCTTGACTGGCCGAAATCTACCACTCTCTAACAGTAGGCAGATATACCTACAACGTTAAAACAAATGTACCTACTACATTAATATTCTCTCTTTGATGTACGTGTTTCAATAATGAAAGATATATGCCAGAGCTATCCCACCCCATCCCCAGCAAGGAGGATTGGAAAGTGTACTGAATTCCTCGTCCCGTTATACTTGCTATTCCCCATTTTTCTGACCGATTTTCCAAATTCATACCATCATAGTTAGGCAGCGCAACCGGGGGCACGCTAATGTTTGGCATTCTGGTCAGTATCACAAGGAAGACTGTCTGCTCGTTTGTCATCTTATTTATATATAAAAAAATGTAGCAACCATTTAGGGAGGTTTAAGGATTTTTATGAACTTTTACGGAACTTTTATATTGCTTGCATTGTTTTATTCTAAATCATTGATACAAAAATAATATGGCGCAGGGCGCCGTACTCGGTAGTACGTACTTAGGTGTTCTACCAACATCAGTGTAGGACCTACCATCATAGGCAGAATGGTTTGTAGTGACAAACCATTCTGCCTATGATTACGTGAGTGCCGTTAATGTCGGCTTGTGCCGACTTGATATAAAGCAAACAATGTCGCGCAAAGGTGATGAACCCAGCGTAAAAACATAATGTGGCCGTCTTCGCCTTACTCAGTAAGCTAAGCATGCTTATTACCTGTGGGCAAAACAGTCAGAAGAAAGTAACTTACCATCACAGACGGGGCAGTTGTAGTGCGTGTGCCGCTGGTGCTTCGGTTTGGCGCAAGGCGCGTAGCATTCAGGCCGTGTGACGGTGACGACCCCGGCTTCGCAGCGCAATATGCGGCCATCCTCGCCCCATTCAGTGTGCGAGGCGTGTTCGGTACCGTTGTACCAGCAGCCCTTACACCGCGCGCAACAGCCCTCGCGCGGCATCAGCACAGCACAGTCATCCATGGATGCACAGTCCTCCACTCCGTTACGGCACTCCACGAAACCGTTCTGTAATGAAAAGAAAATGTATTAATATTATATATTCAACTTGTATTAATATTATATATATCAACATTTATTTTGGGAAGCTACTGGCTCCCAAGATACAGATTTTTTTCTAGTTTGGGAGTCAGGCTCATTATAAATTATATTATGTATGTTTAATACAAATAAAGAATTTAAATTTGAATTTTTGAATTATTTTCATTGATTACCAAAAAGTATACGTAACCACTATTAGAACATTAAGGTATGATGTTCTTAGAAACAACCATCGCCTATTTTAATGGATTGGCTCATTTATCTGTTCAATTTTGATGTCTCTATCAATTAACTACGTACGTACGTAACTACTATATCTAACATCCTTTTATCGATTTTATTATCTCCACGTGGAACCAACTGTGTTAACTAAATTGCGAGCAACAACAACGTTGAGGAAATAACTTTTTTTTTATTACAGACAAAATTTTTAATGTGCCAATTATGCCTACGCAGCAAAGCAGTATTACTTGCGGTTGAGTGCTGATACGGAAATGATTTTTTGTATAATGTTTTCCTTGTTCTCTCTTCATTTTAAACATCGATGTTCATCAGATGTGCGAGATTGTGGCATTTAGACACCTCTGTTTACGTTAAATTACAGCGATGTCTCAGGTACAACATAAAAAAACGTTGTTTATAAAAGAAAAACAAGTACTTACTGAGCAAAATTATTTGAGTTTATTTTTAAATAAAACAAGTGTCAAATCATTGTACAATTCTGTGCTAGAGCTGCGCCTTCAAGGTGCAATATTAATTACGCCATTTGTTAGGCAACATGCCGACTGTTGCCACGACAACAGCAAGAATTTATAATTATATATCGACGCTATTATTAGAGTAATTATTTATTTCTATTCATTACTTCTCTTAATTATTGCAATTCGTTGTACTTGTCCTGAAATGATTCAACTGAATGCGATGATTTATGTTGTAACAACCAGCCAGCTTTTTGATTTGGAGGCAGGACAAGATCAAGATAAAATTACATTATGGAAGTATAAAACGGATATAATGTACTGACGGACATGAATAAAATGAAATGTTTATATATTTGTAGTTTCATACAAAACTCAAAAGGAATTCCTCTAGGTAGGTACACTATAGATATCAAATATCTAGTATTTTTTTACAATATTTAACCAATACCATACAAATGATCTTCAGTCCAGAGTACAGAACCAGGATCTGTCTTTAGGACCATAATTACCTTTGAATAAATAATTTGAATTCTTGAATTACTTCCACCACGTCCAATTCTAGTTTGTCATGCCCCCTTTCTTCATTCAATCATAATAAAAATATGAACGAATCTATTCTTGGTATTACAAATATCTGATTATAAACAGAGTTATGAATATTTGATTAATAAACTTTTGATAGACAACAGGACTTAATTCCATATTTAGAATTAGACTGAACCTGCCCTGCGCCTACGCTGATGACTACAAGTAACACTTACTGTGCAGACATTTTGTGGTTACATTGTCACAGTGAGTTGCTCGTGGTGATTCATAAAGGAATGAATAAGGACAATAAAGAGACTGAGGATCAAACAAGTGCCAACTTGTAAGACGACGCATGTTACATATATTAAAAGAAAAGCGGACGTTGTGTTTAATAAGGCCATATGCCGCTAATAGAGCTATTAAAATTATGCAGTTCAAGTTCATAATGATAATTTTCTCAATTAATAGATACGATAAAGTGCAACCGGTAAATACAAATGGGATGTATTTATATGTAATAAGATCAAGACCCATTCATATATTTTATGTGTTCTTTAACGACTCTTTGTTCTGAAACGTATTTGCATGAACACGTGCACATACGGTGCTCACTTGAAGGATATTTAATAGCTAATCCACACAATATATTATTTGCAAACATAGGTAAGGTATTATAAATATCAGGGATGTTAAACTAAACGCTTTGAATACTCGCTATTTTAGGAACGCCACTCGATATAAATTTCAAACAATTACTTGCTGTCAAGATATACTCGTAAATTATTATCGAATATTTTGTCTGAATTTTAAGCTTGACAACATGTAGATGGCAGACGTAGACAAACATTAATGGCCAATATTTGCACAAATCTGTACACTGTCAAACGTTTTAACACCAAACAATGTTGCGTCCTAATTTGTGTATGTCCGTGGCCCTCGTCGTCGGCGCAACATACTCGTAACTTGTAACATGTGTCGTGACTCTAAAGACGTGTATTGCCTTCAAGCGATGACTCTTTTAAGTATTTACAATTGAACTATACATTTAAGATAACTTTATTTATATTCAGAAAATTCTGTAACTGTAACTTCTGTTTATTTCCTTACTAGTAGTGCCTGCAACTTCCTTCGGGTAGACTGATGATTGCCGTGGATACTCTACGAGCATAATTGATCTGGATAAAGCGTTAACTATAACTATATTTAGCCTAAGTAATTATAACTATATCAAATTTTATCAAAATCCGTCTAGTAGTTGTATTTCGTTTTTAGTTTATATTTATCAATATAATTTTTCAAAGTAAATAAATTGTAGGTTTACAATAAGTTATGCGGGTTAATTAATAATAATAAAATTGTTCTAATTTAATCAATAAGAAACAAATTAACCCAATGGTGGGTTTGTCAATAAAGTTATCGTCCTTGACAGCGGAAACAATATTTTTTGTTTGTCTTGCAATTTCAATTTCAAACAAAACTGTATCACAGAGACTTTTTGGCTGGAAGTCGAGAAATTAAGTAGTTTTTGTTTGATTGTTATAAAAAATTTGTATTGTTCGTTTTATTAAATTATTGATTATTGATAGTTTATTAAATTTCAAACTGTTTTTTGTGCCTCATGTTTGTGATAATCAAATAAAAGCATTGGACTACGTTTTTGTGTGCTTCCAAGGAGTCCTATTCTGTCCACAGTAAACCTAATTACTATCGCTTTATTGAGCGAATCCTGTGTTACTTCGACGGGACTGGACATTGACAAGATACGTTTTAAACTTTCAAATTGTTCACTACAATGAAAACCTAAAACAGTGGCAGAATGTGCTAATAATTGCACCATTGCCATATATAAACGGAAAATTGAAGGACAATTACAGCCATTTTCGTCTTTGTTCAAAATTAGTTTCTCATCTTTGTTTTTCTAGCTTTGGTTTCTTATTGAAAGAATATTTTGACATTCTTCATGGTGATCAAGTTGATTTGGAACATAAGTTCCGTCGTAGGTAGTAGATACTAGTAGTAATGCGGTTCAAATGGTTCTGCGATGTATTTCGACGTATTTGTAATGTGCGTTATTAGCTTGGTCGCTTCCGTTCTGGAATTTTTGATCTCAAAAATGAGGCATGGTCTACATGCTATTTATTCAGAGAATAAAGTTGATGAATTGAAGACGAATTTGGAAGTAGGTCCTCCCAAATTGTAAATCAGTTCAAACCGTAACTACGTTAGCGGCGACCTTTGGTATTAGTATCAAAACAATATCTACTAATTTGCATCATATAGAATCTTCTTTATTATCTATATTCTATATTATAGATAAATCAAGTAGCTCGGAAACCACGTGTGATCACGTGGTAGAAGCGTGCAGTGCTCTGTTAAACCAATACTGAATTAAAGGCGATTCTCAATAGAATCCCTATATAAAATATGTTAAAAATGAACCTTGTATGAAAACCGTAAAAGTTCATCGGTTAAATGCAAGTATAGCAGCTCAAAACGTTAAATCTAGAGATTACTTATTTTATAATTTTAAATATTCGATAACTCTTAATCCACATTTTTCTTAACACCGGTAAAGAAAGGCCTCGAAATTATTATTAACAGTGAATCACAGCTTCTAAAAATGATTATCAAATAGAACAAATTGAGTTTTTTTTTTTACAATTTTAGTCGAATATGTTTTACGCGAGGTCACCCACTCTCTGGTGTTTATTGTTTTTCAATACTTCAGCCGAATTTCAGGAGCGGCTCTTTGAACTAACCCTCAGATAGCGAAATATTTACGTTACACGTCGTTTAAAAATAACTGTAAGTCTGTCGACTGCCCATTACTTGCTTTAATGTGAACCGCAAATAAAATAGAACAGATTATACGTACAGTTTAGACTGAAACATCAGGGTTAGTACTGCCGATAAGCTCCATTATGAGTAAGTATGTCTTCACTTCCATTTATTTCCTGGCAAAATGGCAACATACTGTTGGTTCTAGGACTGTGTTGGTGCAATTCTGTCGAGAAGAAGTCACATCTCATTAGTCTAGAATAGCGTTAAAGCGTAATTAAAGCGATATCGTTTTTATCTCGGTTGCGATCGCTCTTAATGTTTGATAGCGCAACTATGGCGTCACGACATTGCGGTCACTATAAAATACGGCTTAAGCATTTATTAAGTTACACATCAACTCGTTATAAATTTATGTACCTAATTGATTTAGAGAAATATATGTAATTAATTTTTTTATACAGTAAACTTTGTTGGCGATTCCACTCTCACGGGGGTTTATGTATAGCTCAGCGTTCGGAGATATTGCATCTAATAGCGTCTCTATCAGATATTGTTCTGAAGAACTGTTTAATTTGGTGCTAAGTTCGCGATTTTTACCATTGCATCTCTCGCTATTGAAGCGCAGTTTGCAGGCACTTTACTGACAAACAGGCTGCGTACAGTGCGATCTTCAGAGACTATGTATTGCCTACCCGAAAGTTATGGACTTGAGATTTTTTCGCTAAGCTACGATATGGAGTCTTCAAGACAGCTGCGAGTAGAATTTTGCAAGGATAGTAACGAACGCAGTGCAGAGCAGGGCGTGTTGTAGATGTCCATGGGTATCGGTGACCACTTACACGGTAAGCATACCGCTTCCTTTATCCATTGTATGACAGAATGGCATGAAACTAAATGCATCCCATACCATTACATATTATCGCTACATCTTCTCGATAAAGAAGAAGTGATGATAAGTCTTTGGTCAACTAACATATTAGCGCTAAGAATAGCGCTATAAGAGCTGATAAAACTGAAGTCGTACGTTTTAAAACCTCTAAGACAGTGATCTTTACAGGTTTCAGTTGCATAACGGTGTCTTAAGCTTAAGACTTAAGCTGCATTTTTCGTAAGTGAGTTAAGGTGCTCTTGAGTGTGTTATACTATTTGATTATTTATACGATAACTCAATCTAAGATGATAATTAAGAGCTATAAGACTTCCGCAAAATGCTTGAACCTGTACAAAAGTTTTAGAAGATACCACTCTATCACTTAAACTCTCTGAGTGTCTCCAATATATATTCTAAAGTGATATGAAAGCGTTTCTTAACTCTTATAGCATCTAGCATTATTATATAGGTATAGTCGCCACTAGCTCTAAAAGTGTAACAGCACTAATCGCAACTATTATAATACATACGAGTTGCGATTAGTTCGTTCTATAGAACGAATGACTTTCATATTTACTAGTAAAGAATGTAAGGAGGTATAAGTGATTCGACTAACACTATTTAAGACCTGGCAGTAAACCTTTAGTAAGAATTAGTACACAACAGCTTTCAGTGTTGCATGCACGCTAAAGACATAAGAGTAAGCTGTACAGTGGTCACTACCAACGCGACTAGGAACACCTCTTTAACTTATAATATTTTTCTTAACTTTAACTTATAATATTCACCTGAAGTTTTAAATATTGATACGAGTATCCATTGTACAGTCAAAGGTAATTATCGAAGCTTTTATACGTCCTATAAACCACTTTAAACACTAAAAGGTTGTCGCTAGCGCCAAATTGTTTGTTGAATGAAATATAGTGCTCTTCCGAGTATGAACTATTATATACTCTGGAATATAATAAATATTTCGATTTAATGATTTTCTTACCATATTATGATTGACTTTATACAATTATATTAGATATATTAATTATCACAATACACTAGCTAACTGGGTAATCTGGGTAGGTTCCTATCGTAATTAATTATTATCATTAAAACTTGAACGATTACAGTAACAATCGAGCGTTTATTGAATTTATATGCTTGTTACAGAAAGCAACATTACATATATGTACGTACATTACACGATACATGCGCGCAGTTACTTTTGCTCAACATAACATTCTTGTCTGATAATTATAAAATGTTAATTGACACAAGTTTCAATTAATTAGACGTGTTATTTAATCGCAACAAACAATATACAGTCGATTTATGACTAATTAACAACACGACGGCAGTAATCACATGACCTACTTATCACCACGACGGTTATTAAAATATTATTAATTTAAAAAAACCATTTTGCAAGGCATGATTCACAAAAACAGTTTTAAGGAAAAGAAACTGATGGAATGGAAAACAATATCTAACAATAAAATAATTTAAGAAAGAGTTAATACCCAATATAATACTTTTTTTTTTTTTTTTTTTTAATAATTCCGAGGGGAAATCCTCATTGGATTCCTTCCGCCTTAAAAGTGATCTGTTCCTGGCGGAAGGATATGCCGGACTTTTACCGGCTAAAAACCCCTCGTTTCGCAAGTGACCCCTGACGTAAAGTGTCAGGGTCTGTATTTGTCTGTTTTGGTTTCTTGCATTCTTCCTTATTTGTATACAGTATACAGTGTATTTGCGTATACAGTCAAATTTTTTCATCTTCCACTTCTGATGTATAAGGTCAGAAGTCTTGGTGTAATCTTATATTATTTGTTGGACCTGATGTAAAAGTCAGAGTCCCAGTCATATGTATTCAACTTCTGATGTATAAGGTCAGAAGTCTTAGTATATCTTATATTATTTGTTGGACCCTGATGTAAAGGTCAGAGTCCCAGTCATATTTTTAAAGTTCTTATCCTCTAGTTTGTGTCTTATACTCCTTTCGTTCTGTCTTTTACGCGGTTTTTGTTATTTATTTCTATTTATTGTTTTCTTTGCAACGTATCGACAGAACTCTAGGAGTATGTGTCTTGTTTGGTCGCTGTCCATTATGCGAGCGAGGTTCTCCTTTTTCAAACTAGTTTCCATCTTCATTTCAGCCTCAAATCTCTTCTTGCCATATACAGGGCAATCAATGATTAGGTGCAATATGCCCTCAGCCGCGTCTGGGTCACAGATACACGCCGAACTCTCCTTGCACCGGAAGCGATTCAGGTACTCGGAGAATCCGCCGTGTCCCGTTAACACTTGAGCGATCACCGACTCCATTTGGATCTTTTTAATGATGCCATATGCCCTAATGGCGTCCGGAAAGAAGGTCTTAGTTATAGCCGCCGTCTCGCCCCCTTGGTAGCGCCGGTTCCACTCGTCAAGCGACTCCTCACGGATTTGTCGCTTGACGAATGAGACCGGATAGCTATCATATTCTGCCTTCACTTTAAGTTTCCTGGCAGCGAGTTTTGCCAGCTGGTCAGCGCGCTCATTCCCTTCCAGCCCCGAATGTGCTTTGATCCAAAACAAAGAGAATTCTTTGTTTTGGAGTAAAATTTTGTTAATGTTAGCCCTCGTTTCAGCGGCTAGAGGGTGGGGGCTGCAAGGGTTGGCGATTGTTTCCAACGCCGAGCGTGAATCGCTGAGTATGCAAAAGCTCGACTCTCCGCTTTGGAGGATCAACCTCGAGGCTCTGCATATAGCCAACAGTTCCGCCTGGTAGACCGTGCAGTACGACGGCAGTCTAAGTTTGATGGCTCTAGTTTCGGCTTCATTCTTCCAAATGGATAATGAAGCCCCCACTTTGCCATCAATCTTAGACCCGTCGGTATAAATTTTTACTGCTATTTGTTTTGTATAGCTTACAAATTGTTCTCGGTCTTCCAAGCTTATGAACTGCAGATCTATATGCTCTGCCGGATGCGGAGTGTCTGCAAATGCCACCCTACGCTCCACCTCCCGGTCCATCGGCATCGTCCGGAGTATCCCTCTCTTTGCCTCATATAGGGTGGCTGCCTCTTGTATTCTGAGGTCGAGTGGTAATACTCCGGCTAATAATAGTGCCGAGTTTAGGGAGACGGTGCGATAGGCTTTGCAGAGCTTCTGAGCAAAACCTCTTTGGACCACGTTCAGTTGCCGTTTGACGCCCATCCTGGTGGCGGCCGGCGCCCATGCGCAGGCGGCATACATGATAATGGGCTCCACCGTTGCCGTATATATAATACGAATTATGTCTGGGTGGAGCCCCCAACTTATCCTGGCGGCTCTAGACAATTGCCCATAAACATTCAGAGCTTTCTTGCAGGTGTTCGCAATGTGGGCTCTGAAGTTGAGGTTTTTGTCTACTGTGAGCCCCAGGATTTTAATCTCATTGGACATTCCAATGTCAACCCCGCCCATGCTGAGAAGTGGTATGTCGAACTTCAGCTTTTTGGTCAGCACCATAGCATTGGTTTTATGCGGTGCAAACCTAAGCTTATTCTCGACACCCCACCCCCGAACATACTCGAGGGCGGCATTGGCCTGTTCCTGCACTTCCTGCGCAGTGCCGCCGGCAAACACCAGGACGACGTCGTCAGCATAAGCTTGTACGTAGTCGCCGCGCCGTTCCAGGCCCCTCAAAAGTGGGTCAATGAGGAGGTTCCACAAAGTGGGTCCCGCAGTGGACCCTTGTACGCACCCTTTGTGAGTGTCCTTTATGTACTCTTCTCCGGCATACCTGACTCGGACTCGTCGGTCCTCAAGATAACTGGTCATCATCCGCCGGAGATTTACCGGACACTCTTCTTCGGCCAGTCTGGCTTTTATCTTCGGCCACCAAGCATTATCGAAGGCTCCCTCTATGTCCAATGATACAACTACCGCTAGCTTCTTTTCACGAAGCTTTTCGCGTATGTGTTGTATCAGGTCATAGAGGGAATCCTCGGTGCTTTTTTGTGGCATAAAGCCATACTGGCGGGTGCTCATTTTTGGTGTGAGGTGCCACTTTAGCCTCCCCACCACCATTTTTTCCAGAACCTTCCCCATGACCGGCAAAAGGCCTATGGGCCTGTAGGACTTCGGGCTGGCGTAGTCCTCCTTCCCTGGTTTCCTCAGGGCAACAACTGTGGCCTCCTTCCAGATCTTAGGGAAGTGGCCCAGCTGCAGGCATCTATTAAATATCGCTAGTAATAGCCGTGGGTCGGCGGACTGTACATGCTGACAAATGTCCGCTGTGAAACCATCCACTCCGGGGGCTTTTTTGGGGTTAAAACTTTTCATCGCCATTTCCATTTCGATCAGAGTAAACGGTGGATCATGGTTTTCATTATGTACCCAGCCGTTTATCTGATCTGCTAAAGCTCTGGTTCGGCGATGGTCTGAAGTTTCCCCTTCCTCGGAGTCCTCCGGGTAGAAGGTCTCAGCCAACAGCCTCGCCGACCCTTTATCGCTCAGTGTTTTCCCCAGCACGGCTAGGGGCACATCCTCCTTTCTTTCCTCGGTCTTCTTCATTACCCTGTATATGCCTTCCCAAACGCCTTCCCTTGTCTGTCTTCCACAAAACCCCTTCCAGCTTTCTGTTTGTGCCTTTTTGGCCTCCATTTCATATGTTTCTTTCCAATATAATACTTATACTACGAGTAGTGAAATATCTGCAGTTTCATACATTTTGAAAGTAGCAAAATAAGAAACAATGGCATCAAGTTGCTAAGGGGTTAAATGAGAGTAAGGGGTTAATAAATTTATTTGTTAGTTTTAATTACACTAATCACTACATAATTTATGAACTTTGCGGTAGTGGCTGGATTGGGAGAGAAATATTCTCCAGTAGAGGAGAGACATGATGATATTGTATGTATAGGTAGTGGGTACTCGTATGGTGCTAATGTGCGACATCTGAACTAACCTGTCATTGCAATGAAACATAAATTTAAATACTAAATCGTCTCGACTCGTCCTACAAATGCGGTTCAATACTAGAGCACGATATCATTGTTTTTTGGGTGACCGCCACGCCACTTCCCGTTTAACTGATAGTGCGCTATACAAAATATCATCAACACTTCCTGGTCTTGCGAAATTTTCTATACGCCACCTTCAAAGTTTTCCCTTGACTAGACTAATACTGGACTTTGAATAAAACTAATACGTCTTAGTTACTCATTACATATCAGTAAACATATAAACATTATTCTCACAATAAATACTTCTAATACCACAGACATGTTTAATGCGATATATAACGTTGGCAAAATTATCGTATGACTGTCAGAAGCCGTAATAATTATTACATAATAGGGTTACTTTACAGGTTTTAGTTCAAAAATTTTGAACATTTAGAGAAATGTAAAATACTTTTGAATGTAGACATAATGTAACTTTTCTCTTCATTCATATCTTTATTGACATATACAGGATACAAGTAAATTGATGGCCTGACTCCCAAACTAGAGAAACCTGTCTTTCAGGAACCAGTCTCATCCTACACTATTAAGTCTATGAAGTATATCTACATTTTTTCTTCTTCATTACATTGCTTTAGGGTAATTTTTAAAACACATTACAGCGGTTATAGCCTAGTCTAGTACGGTACGATACGATTATAGAATATGATAGTATTATATAATCTCTAACCTGAAGGTATCTAAGCTCGCCCTCGCGTCGGCCTTAACTATTAGTTCATATCGAGTACTGATTTTTTAATTACCAATAGCTTGGCTGTGAAGGAAAACAACATGGGGGAAACGGTGTGCTCAAGAATTTTAATATTCGGAGCGTGTAGTAATATCCACTAATCTGCAATGGACCCGCGTAATGAATTATGTCCCGAAAAAACCTGTGACGTTATAGGCTGGAATTATATTTAGGGTTCTAAAAAATAATGTGAAATATTTTAATGTCAATTAAACTATTATAAACTTAAACTGTTATATCTAACTGAAAACTAACACAATTTTGATGACTTTTTTTCAATTCATCAAAAATAAATAATTTGTGATTAATTTACTCGTATTCATAACACTATCCACACGGGCGGGGTTGGAGGGTAGTGCGGAGTCTATCTTAAACCCTATCGTGCTGAATGACTCACTATTAGTATAAATAGCAGGTTTCATTAACCTTTGAACAATCGACAATCACGCAACTCAGTCGAAAAGAAAACATTGAAAACATTGTCGAGAAAATCGATCAACGCGCCGTCATAAAGTTCCTTACTAAGCAAAGAAAGTCTGCTCAAACCATTTTGGAAGAGATGTCATCAGTTTACGGGGACTCTTGCCCAGGAAAAACCATGGTTTACAAGTGGCATAGTCTCTTTAAACAAGGCAGGGATTCACTTGAAGACAATCCATACAAGGTGACCACACCAGAACTTATTCAAAAAGTCGAAAAATTTATACTGGAAGATGCTCGTCTGAAGAAAAATAACTTGCAGAAATGGTTAGAGTATCCGATATAACCATTTTTAAAATTCTTCATGACCACCTCTCCATGACTAAGATCAGCGCAAGATGGGTGCCGGGAATACTCACGCCGAAAAACAACAGAGCGTTGAGTGTGAGCGTGCGTTTTTGAACCTCTATGAAGAAGACCAGGATTGAGAGTGTTGAGTCAAATTGCCACTGGGAATGAAACTTGGGTTCCCCACTATGAACCTGAGTCCAAGCAAGACTTCATGCAGTGGCATACAAAAGGTGCACCACCGCCAAAGAAGTTCAAGGTGTCACAATCGGCCGGGAAATTAATGGCGACCGTGTTTTGGGACACATAGGGAATCCTGCTCATCGATTATGAGGAAAAGAGTGTTTCAATAAGTGGAGAATATTACGCTTGAATCCTAGAGCGTTTGAAACAATCTATAAAATAAAAGAGAAGCGGAAAATTGACGAAAGGTGTCCTGCTCCTGCATGACAATGCGCCTATCCACAAGAGTCGTGTTGCACTGGGTGGTGGTCTTCGATATTTTAAGCCATCCTCCCTACAGTCCGGATCTGGCTCCCCGTGATTATTACCTGTTCCCAAAAATGAAAAAAGAACTTAAATAGGAAGAAATTTATCAGTGATGAAGAAGTGAACGACGCAATTTCGGAATACTTTGAGGACATAGAAAATAATTCTGTATTTTAATTTTCCGTCCTTACCCCCCACTAAATCCCGCGAAATTAAAAACACACCCTCGTATAATAATAACGACACCTCGTTTTTATTGAAAGTCAAACGGCTTGAAATAAGACGACGACATTGCGAACGTAAAATATATAAAGCTAAGATAAGCTTTAAATAACTTACAAAAGTTTACATCTTCTAACATTATGTCTCATTTCTTAGTATTAGCGTCAAGTAACTCATAAAACAGTTTCTGTGTCGTATTGAATTTTAATATGTTTATATCTCAACTCAATTTACATAATGGAATCTTGGCACAGACTGCTCGGGGACGCCTCGCACCTACCTGCCGTATCTATGAGGATACTCAATTTAAATTTATGCTCCTACTCGACCACTATCTTCAAGGTACACTTGTGGTAAATTATGTTCTTGATTTTTGCACTCAAAACAACATACTTTTATTTTAAAGCATACCTGCTCAGCATATCTGCTATATCAGTTCGTATAGTTACAGTATAAATTTTACTTGATAAATGTAACATTATCATTGTCGGTATGAAATCTCATTGTCGGTATGGACTTATTAAAGGAGGATGGGAAAGGTCCTAAAAAAATCAACATGTAAGGGAATAAGCATTTAAACCATGTCTTAATATAAGGGAAAGTAAAACCGCCATAAACAATATGGACCCTTTTCTCAAATAATTCGAATCCTATTCCATATTGTGGGATGATATTGAACCGAATGGAATGAGATTTAATAGAATGACATCGAATAGAATGAGAGATGGAATGAATGGAAATGAATTAGATGTGAGAGATAGGATAGAACAGAATGAAATGGGATTGAATAAGTCGGGACTGACAGGTATATAATGGGTAAGAAGCAAAATTAACTAATTAGTTACACATAGGTACTCTAAATCTCTACTCTGTATAGTACTCTAATCTCTACTCTGTATAGTACTCTAATCTCTACTCTGTATAGTACTCTAATCTCTATAGGTATTCTAAAGCAGCTACCCAAGCCCTGAGGAACTACATGAGCTCTAAAAGAGTGGATTCGCCATTTGATTTTAAGGCGTTACATCCCTCATGCACGTGTCCAGCGGTGGTTACTGAAAGGGCTGGTTGCATTGCATGGCATTACTTTTATAGATATTGAATGTTGATGTATCATTCTACACGTAATATATACATAAATATATCGGCACAGTCGTCACTGATGACTGTGCCGATATACGTGTGTGTATAAAAATATTCAAAAATACACGTTGCTAACCTAACTAGTTGTTTCACGTGGCTCCACCTTAGCAGGGACTCCACTTCAATATGTGTATAATTTATTTAAGACATTTTTGTATTTATTACCCTCAACAGTCAACAACGACATTTATGAGTATGCGTTTGCCATGACGTCTGGAGAAGTTTGCTGTATTTACGTTTTGTTAAGTAAATCATCATAGAAATTATGTAATGTGATAACTTTTAAGTATTAGTTAGGTACTTTTACGAGATATTAATACTCGTCCCTACCAGCACTTTTGTATACATTCGATCACTTATTATCATTACTAATTACGGTTATATACTGATTATTATCATTTTAGGAGGGGGAGAGTGCACGCTGCAATCCAACAGCCGCTGGGCGCGCTCGACTGGCCACGTTACCCCTCTCTCACAGAAGACTACCTTGAAATGTACTGCATTTTCCACTTTATCGTATTTCCCCAATGTACGTACGTGTTTCGGTAGTGAGTGAGATGTGCCAGAGCCCATTCCCATCCTATCCTATCCTATCCCTGCCCATTTTCCCAACCCTTTCTCCAAATCCATTCCTATATCTCCAAAGGTAGGCAGCGCATCCGGGGACGTGCCAACATTTATCATTTCGGACTAATGTTGGCATGTATCGCGGATGTCTATGGGCGACAGTATCCACTTACCATCAGGTGGACTGTATGCTCGTCTGCCGCCTTCGTACATAAAAAAAAAAAAAATATGCATTACTAATACTTATGTGTTTTAAAAGGCTTATGTCTTACAGATCGTAGGATTATACCCATTTCATTTTTCATTCACGAAGCAATGCGACATCTAAACAGACACACACACAGGCAATTTGACCTAAGGAGATTGAAAAATGTTGAAAACTACACTTAATTGAAATTCAATTTTCAATATTATCTAAGGTTAGTTATTTCATCGTATTATCTACAACATGTTGCAGACTGTGTTCGAGCGAACTTTTCTCGAAATCTGAAACCATTAATGTTACTTATGATTTTGAGTTAATTAACGCACGAGTATAATGT
This sequence comes from Sesia bembeciformis, assembly GCA_943735995.1. NCBI lineage: Eukaryota > Metazoa > Arthropoda > Insecta > Lepidoptera > Sesiidae > Sesia > Sesia bembeciformis. Next base: position 12,094,165 of record OX031028.1, read on the forward strand.
TACGTTCCCTAATGTAAAAATATACATTTTTTGAGTTTCGTAGTTAGCAAATTTGTGTAAAAAATTTAGTAAAACTAAAAAAAGAATTTCATGTAAAAGAAGTTTAGTAAAATTTCCATGTTAACGAACTAAGAATCATGAACAAAATCCATGGTGCATACCATAGTTGTGCTCAACTGCTCACCTTGTACTTGTATGTATACGTATATATAACAACAAAATCAAGTACGGAATCCGTCCGTAATGTAATGTTCTTAATAGAACGGAAACCCAATTGATACACCAATATTAAATTGAGTGCTAATTGTATACGTTTAGAGGCGAGTACAAGCCGTAATTGTATCTAGGCGAGTAAGTGATCCCAGGGCGGCGACAGCAAGGCCGAGTGTGGGCTGTGCCGGCGCCTGCAACATAATTAAAGGGCAGTACGAAATCTTCAATCAAACACTTGAAATGCACATAGAAACAAAAAACTGACAAGCCCGCGTGCTGCGGTGCAGGTTCTGGATTTAATAGATACAGTAATCACAACTGTGGTAGCGATGTATATGTGTGGGAACAATAAAGAACCGATAAGGCACCACAAAAAAAAAACAGGCCTAAAACAAGTGTCACGAGCTGGTGTATGTATGGAGTTTGTATATTCGTCTACTAATTGGAATTTGACCTTTAGTTACCAACACAAAATGTAGCAAACCTAGAGTGCCTAATTAAAGTAGATTCTAAATTGCGGTGTACTTTTTCGGAAAAGATGATATCTCTATTAAAATACCAAAATTAAACTATATTTTTTATTTCTCGTAATATGATTTTAAGTCATAATTTATTAATCAAGGCATGTGACGGGTTAAAGAAAGACTGATAAACATAAAAGTATATACTTAACACATTTCATTTATTATGAAAATTAAAGAAGATGCTCAAATTGTCAGCCGCCTGCCCTGATGCAGGCTCTACATCTCGAGCTGTAGCTTGCTTTCAGTTTCAAGCTTGGCCTCTTAGATAAGAGGTCCTCTAGACGATCAATTATATTGTGCAATTTTACAGATTGCTTAAATGTTGTTGATCGTTTAGGGAGTGGAGCGTATTGAAACTCGTTTGGATGCTAGGCGCAATTCAATAATATTATGCAATGACATTATTGTACAATTTTATTGTGGGTCTAGGGGCCCACTAGAACAGCAAAAATGCTCTAGTCACTACCAATGAATTACACAGATTTATATATTAATCCTTTTGCTAACTTATCTAGCGGATGGATGACTATTTACTTGTTCAAAATGTTCTACGTTTATCAGCCCAAAGAAACAAAATTCTTAAAGGAATCTAAATATCTGAAGGATTCCAGGTCTCTTGAAGAAACTAAACAAAAAAAATTAAATAATGTTAGATGATAACAAAATGTAATAAAATATTAATAAGAAAAAGAAACTCAACAGTCCGGTTTACTTACAACAAACAACTGGGTTTTCTAATTTAGTTTAGATAGTAATTAAAACGGTCCAATTATTAATTTATTTAAATAAATTTTTATCTACTAAAGATATCTTCTACATATTAGAAAAATTTAATTTCTTGAATAATGTGTCTATTATTATATTACTTATGTAACAGTTACTTAGCAACAGTCAGAAACGTTGGTAGACAGATGATTCTTTAATTTTAAAAACAAAATTTCAATAGAAATCGGAAGGATTCTCGGCGCAATTTATTACCGGTGCAAAGGTCGTAACGGTTCGAAATGTGTGAAAATAATCTGTTACTGAATAAAATAGCTATGGCTTTTTGCATCGTAGCAAAACATAACAACAATGTCGATGATGTGTGTAGTGTAAAAAATACGCGTTGCTAGAAGAACCGGTGCGACCGCATACCGCGCGCGCGCTCTCGGCAAGGCCTCGGCGGCACCTGCGCACCGGCCTGTGCGCGACGCCCGAGCACTCACCCACTTTCACATTTGGACCTGGCATCTCATACAAGTATGTCGATAATTATGGTCAGCGGAAATGACATCCCTTAAATTCGAATTTACTTTAATAAAATACACCTGTACCACGCCTCTGTACATTTTGAGTACATTCTGTACATATCAACGAGCCTAGTACATTTTGAGTGAAAGTAGAACCTTATCATTGAAGTCACAGTCATCATCTGTACCAAGCTTAAAGATGCGCTTGTCGCTCCACTGCTAAATATAGGCCTTTTTTCCCAATGCCCGCAACGACACTCAGTCTTCTACTCTTCTCGTATAGCAACTAGGTATAGGAGACTTTCTTTAAATCATCGGTTCCACTGGCTGGAGGGTTTTACACTAAGTTTGCCAGTAAGCGGTCTATAGTCCTGGACTTATGAACCCCATCTGTTTTCAGTCTTGGTTACTGTTTCTTTGAGCTATATCGATGACCTGCTATTTAGCTGCAATTGTACTGATTCTTTTACGAATTTCATGGTTTTGAATCCTATCCATCAAAGAAGCTTCGAGCATAAATCTCTCCATCACAGGCTGATCGACTTTGAACTAATAAATCAGCACCGTACGTTTTGCTTTGCTAATTATAATTTTGTATGTGTACCTGTCTATGTGTATTTATATAGTACACCTATATGCATATGGCATTTTTGAATTTGTATTGATTTTTTTTTTGTATTACTTGTTTATTGAACATTAATAAAATTATATCTCTTATACTTAGTTCTTTAGCTCTAGGCCGAGATTTGGTACCTACTACATAGGAACTTCCGTAGGTTTACGAGTACCTGAGGATCACTCTTGTAATGAATTAAAAAGCTATGAATTATTGAATCAAAGGCGTAATTATCCAAAACAACAAAATGAAGTCAGTAAAATAATACGTCTATGCTATGATAACTGCTTATTTTTTAAATCTTATTTTGAGTAGATGACATTTCCGAGTTAACAGTAACAGTTGACAAAACGCAACAAGGATACGTCAACTTGATTAAAAAATTTTGAGTATAAAGTTCACTCATGTATATACTCGTATATGAGTTGGCTCAGAGCATTAAATGAAAAATCTAAGAGCTAACATGCATGTGGTCAGCATCGCGCGGCGAGGTATCATCATCAGCGTGGTGTCTCTCGTAATTCTGTTGAAAATTCACCGCGATCATCGACTGGATGAGTCACAACACCTAAATAGCTGAGCCTCACGAAATCCATCAGTGATTATCGATAAAGTAATCATGGGCAGGATCTTAAGTAAATATATTAGCAGAATAATGAGCAAGTCATTCTTCAATATTCTAACATTATGAACAAGTTTCTCCGTAGCGCTGCAGGACCTACCTACCTGCGATTATTGCAGGTACTTGACTCAGCAATTTACTTGTAACTATAAAGAACAATTTACGAGATATTAATAGACCGCAGGGCCACAACAAAAATAGCAACTCGTGTAACATAGCTTGATTAATATCAACCACCAACAAACTGTTCTAGCGTTAGAAGTTACTAGGCATGATTCAATTAAATTGTCATGGAGGCACTCCAGGGCTATTATTACCGCTGAGCACTATTTTACCGTTTATTTATTAAAGCGCTTTTTATTGCATATTATTCTATTTGGTCGCACATAACGTGTCGCTACTTGTGCTTTGTTTAATATTTGTGTTGCAGATTGTCTTAACAAATTTATTTTATTTAATAAAAATTTGCACGTTATGGTACAAAAGGCGAGCTAAATGCCTTAAGACATTCTCTACCAGCTAACCTTATTCTTTTATTTCCACCAGCCGACTTAACATTTTCACTCCAACACTATGATTCTCTTGATGATTCTATTTCCAGATTATAGAATCTAAAAACTTTGTAATTTTTGATACAATGTCGGCCGACAGATTGAGAAACATTTCCCGATTAAAAGAACTATGTCGCAAAAAACATGATTAGAATAAAATAATGACTGTTTAGCGGAAATACTCGTAAATTCCGACGTGCAATGATGTAATAAAAAGCAATGTACTTTGATTCTGACAAACTTATTGGCTGCGACAAAATTATTGAAGTAGGTACTCAAATAGTTCTAAATTGAGCCCCAGACTAACTCGCGCACAACACACCTAGTAGACTTGTATATTAATCTGTGAATACACCAAATGACAATGTTGAAAGACGAATGCTGTCATGATATTCTCCCTGTTTACTGTCTGCCCGAAACCAATTGTGGACAACTACCATATGGCGTGGCGTAGTGTCAACCGGCTTTAAAATAGCACCACCCATGTCTTGTCGTGGGTGTCGTCAAAGGCAACTAGGGATAATGAAACCGCTATCGCGAGCCCTGAGGAATTAGGAGGGGGAGAGTGCACGCTGCACTCCAACAGCCGCTGGGCGCGCTCGACTGGCCACGTTACCCCTCTCTCACAGAAGAACACCTTGAAATCACCTTGAAGAACACCTTTCTCTCACCTTGAAATGTACTGCATTTTCCACTTTATCGTATTTCCCCAATGTACGTACGTGTTTCGGTACTGAGTGAGATGTGCCAGAGCCCATTCCCATCCTATCCTATCCCTGCCCATTTTCCCAACCCTTTCTCCAAATCCATTCCTATATCTCCAAAGGTAGGCAGCGCATCCGGGGGCGTGCCAACATTTATCATTTTGGACTAATGTTGGCATGTATCGCGGATGTCTATGGGCGACAGTATCCACTTACCATCAGGTGGACTGTATGCTCGTCTGCCGCCTTCGTACATAAAAAAAAAAAAAAAAATACACCACCTGTAAAATAATGAACTCGCCAACACGTTGAACAGCGTGACGATTGGAGGCCATACATCCCTCATGCACAAGACAATGTACATGTGGAGGACCAGGTCCAGCAGTAGACGATAAATGGACTGCTTGTGGTTACTACAGTACAAACATGGGATTGGCCAACGAAGTAGTCGTGTGACGTTTTACTAGTGTAAACGCTTCGTCCGACCAAACATAAAACCATCGATATAATGTGTCGACTGTCGGGGCTGTAATGGAAACGCGAAGTCCGAATACGATCAAGACCCTGACAATAAACTGTGTGATGTAGGATCCTCATTTATTTCACTAATGCTTTCGTTGTAAATAGAAACGTAAGTTTACACTAACTCTTTTCTTTAAAAAACATATTAAATTTATAGCTATTTATGTTATGATGATACAATTAAAGTTAAACAGGCAATAAATACATTATACATAGCAGCTTGTCCATGAATAAGTAAATGTTAACAATAAAATTGAATCACCACGCGTTTGTTGCATATTTATTGGACACTTAGTTCGCCCGTCGTACAATTGTACAAAGTAGAGATAAAAAAGAATCGTTAGTTTCACGCTAAACACACAGTGCGTGAGTTTTGTACGCAGTTGTGGCATTCACTGGTGGTTTAAATACGACGGCACAGAGGTTGTAATCCGCGTCGCGATAAATAACATAGCTCATTAAAGTAAGCGGTGCGCGGGAGCCACGAGATGCTATCAACCGGCTACTTGACTGTATAAAAAGGCTAATGGCACCCCCGGGTCAACACGGCACTGCCACACACCTGCCACCATGATACCTACCACCATTTAAATAAATTAAACTAACATGCAAATCAACCATGAATACCATCTAACCCACTTTATCTGTGCATTAACTGTCTAATCACAAGATTGATAAATCATAAAAATTCCACAGGACGGTATCCCATCGTCGCTATGTGGCACGCGACAAAAAAGCCCATTAAGCAAATGTATATTTTAATACAAAATAAGCGATAAATCTCGCGATGGGCTTTCGAATTCCGCGCAAGTCATCCGACGAGGTGAGATCGGCTGGGAAATACCACTCGCATATACGTACACAGCCTCACTTACGTACATACTGATGTCGTGTTTCTGCCAACTATGCACTGATAACATTATGTAAGAGTGAACAAATGGTTAATCTTTTCAGTGGATGATTCTGATTTTCCGGTTGATTTGACTCATATGAGTGGTATTTAAATACTGTAAATAGAAATAGGGAATAAAGAACGTTATAGCGAGGAATGTGGAGCGGGATAAATGATAATGGAATGTTAGGAACAGTTGCGTCGGATTCTTGAGCTGGCAACGGTTGCGTTGTTCCGCATTGACAGTTTTTGCGCGCGGAACGTGGGCGCCGCAGTCGACTGCGCGCACGCGGCACGCGCTGCAGCGCCACATGGCGACGGCGACGACCGCGCTAAACGCCCACCATAAGCCTCGCTATTTTAATTGACCACAGATAAGAATTGCAACGCGCCTTTTTCCACGTTTCTTACACAATTTAACTTGCTAGTTGGCTAACAATTTTGTAGGTAGTTTCGCCGTTAGCAGAATTTATCGTAGAAGCTTATCTGTGGGACTGAGCTAAATATTAAATAGACATAGTTCACATGTTCAATTTTAGCAATACAGGAGTATTTCAATAGCATTAAACAAACAAACACAAACTATACAGATCCTGAATCAAAAAGCGAACCTAGGACCTTTAGCATGACAGGCAGGGAGCACCACGGACTGTGTCCAATTAAATTTGCGTCCAAGGTACCTACTCGAATTTTTCAGCATAATATTATTTTCTCTAAAAGGTTGTGGTTATGGTCTCATACCATTTTATATGTTACCTTTTATACAACTAATAATAAATATTTGAACAAAATAGACATAAAGTTGACAAAACAGTTTCGTTTTATGATGTGTTACACGTCATTGTAACTAAAACGTCATTTAGTTACAATAACAATTAACACCACTGCCACAGATTAAATAATACCTCGTACATTTACTCAATTGGCTTCAACTCTTTACACATCTACATATCGTAAAACCTTAAAAGAGAGAAAAATAAACAACGAATATAAGCAGCACTTCGATTAATTAATCCTCCAAATTATTTTTTCTAGTGTAACTTTGGAACTGTTTTCCACTGCGAACAGAATAATTACGAGTATATCTTGTGACCACACTTTGTCGTGGTTCGAAGCGAACATTAGCGCAGAACATTCGCCCATATAGATACATTTATAATATGTACATACCGACATCAGTCAAGAGTGACAATTGTTGGCGTGGATTTAAGAGTGGATTAGGAAAGAAGGTAATAAACACCCGCTTCGTATCAAAACAGATGGGTTTGCCTGATTTAAAAACTACATATTATAAAGAAATCCCGTATGTCATACGTATATCACACCACACGTCACTAGGGCTGCCACCTCTCCGGATTTGACAAGGAGTCTAAGTCTATCGTAGAAGTATTTTTTCTATCGTATTGCACAGTATGCCCATAGAGCCTAAATTGTACTCGAGCCAACAGCCCCTAATTCTTAGAAATAAATGGACGATAATTAAATTACTCGTCATTGTCCATGTACGAATTTGTCACACGTATGAGTTAGAATTATTATTCTAAACTGGAAGCGTGACAAGTTGATTTAGTGACAATGAATAGGTAGTGTATAGGCATGTTCTTACCAAAACTTGAAAGACAATGATTAACGCTCATTTACAATTTCACAACGGACTTTGTTTGCTCTTTTGATTGACGACTGTTTCACTGAGGTCTAGTGGCTGTCTAAAAATATAAAATCGTATATGATTTGTAATTTGCGTACAGTAGGTACCACACGGTGAGGTGGCCGTGTAGTGTCACGGGAAGAGATGGGCTTTAGAATAGCACCAACCCATATCTTCCCGTGACAACTTACGAATGGCGTTTCAAGGTTAAAACCCCATGTACAAGACAATGTCATGTCCATGGACGAAAAGAAGGGCTGGTTACGGTACATAGTAAGGATGAAAGAAATCACAAAGTTCTGCCCCACTAATTTAATATGAAGTACACGAACAAATTTTCGTTTCATTTCTGTTCTGTCCCTCTAATGAAGTCTAGTGAGACGTGGTGGGGCAAATAGGAATAAACGATTATCTACCTACTAGAACATTTAAATTTTGAACAATTGAAATAACTTCAATGGAAGCCCAAATGGGATCGTTTGCATTCGCCTGACCCTATATTCTACTTCTGTTCTGAAAACGGATATATAACACATATATACCTACTTATATCCATCATCCGTAGATGTTGGTTTAAGTTAGGTTAGGTGACTCAAATAAACTTTAGGTGAGTGATTTTCGACAAGGCTTATTCTGCATCTTGCCAATCAGCCACATTCGCGCACTAGTTTCGTTACGGACTTATCATGCTTATTACAAGCTCTACAGATGTTATCATCTAAGTCTATCAAGGTCGGCCGCGCACCCGCGTCCCCCTGGTGTAGCAGGTGTCCATGGGCGGCGGTGACACTTATTCAAACTTATTCACGTGGGACCGCTTGCTCGTCCCAATTAATTTGATAAATTTGATATTCCCAATAAAAAAAAATTACAACGACAGTTTTTGTACTAAAATGGCCTGTAAACGCTCCGATCAGACTCCGTAGTTATCTTTTATTGTAGGCGTTATCATTAATACACTTTGTTGTTTATAACAATACAATGGAATAATGACAATAAATATTATCAATAAACAAGGAAAGTCCCAATAATTTGAGAAAAGATTTTAACGACACATAAATCCCTTGTCTAGGAAACTAAACGAAAGCATTAAAAACTATACTGATTATAGAACGAATTAGCTACATATGTGACTTATTCTATAAATACCTTGCAAATGCAGCGAAAACAGCTGCTCCACTCGTGTTCCAGTCTAGAGTCCTGAAGGTGCACAGTCTCGCCCTCGTTGGAACACGACGCGCGCTGTCCTTCTGCGATAAAAATATTTCTATTAATTATCTATTTATTTGTCTTAATTTACACAAGTAGGAAAAAAAGGCTGCGGTTACGTCGTAACATACCATACAATCCACGAATGGTATAACTTTAACACATATAACCTTTTATGCAACTTTTTATTTCGTAAGGTCAATACAATAATTAAATGGTTAAGAAATAATTAATAATTGATTGGTGGTCAAAACAAAAATTAGCAATTTTTTACAGGTCACAGTATATGCTTTTACTCAAAACATTAAAAAAACCTCCAAGAGACATACGGTGAAGTTGCCTTTATCTAAATAAAATAGGTAAATATAAGTAGCCACAGTGTAAACTAGAATTGTACTCTCTTCATGATTTAAGTACCAAATGTCTCAATACCTCATATAATCAAACATGCGATGATAAGTTTCAGAATTTATAAGTAATATCTAGATAAAAAGGTACATAGTAACATAATACTATTTTCTTTACTAAAAATCATTAAACATGTGCTGTAATTCCGATTTGACTTCCTTGCAAGCTTAGTCAGTTTAATTCCCTACTGCAGACGCCTACGGAATTGCTAATGCTGATAAATAATAATTGAATCACCTTTAACTCTGCACAAAACGTGCTACCCCGTTCCGCTCCCCCCACGTAAATCGGTTCATCCATTAATGTAACACGTAGGTACTTACAAATAAACTACATTATGTAAATTGTGCATTTGTGTGCAACAATGTATTAGGTAGTGGGATCATAACTTTCCTTTTGTGGAACTTATAAATTACTCCTGTCTTCGTTCTTCGCTACATAACTCGAATTTATGGTTACATTTGACGAAGTACATTTGAGCGAAGGATGATTGTTCGCACATACGCCGTACTTGTCTAGCCAGCTGCCGAAGTGACCACGAGAAGTGCGGAGGAGGCTGCGGTTAGTGCGATATGCGTGGGAAACAACTGTCCTATATACCAGTCGAATGCAACAAGCGTTGCGCCAGACTGTCTTTCAAATTGATGACAACGCATAAATAAGACGACTGAGTGCGTATGCAGTTCTGTCCTAGTTAACTCACGGACCATGATCAAGTCACATTTAACTAGGCAATGTTTTGGTGCGTAGTTGGGATAATTTTATTACAAATCGTATGAGGAACGTTAGATTCTTGCCTTCACTTGAAACTGAGAAACTTGCTTCATTTGTGCCTAAATTAGGTACGATAACAAATTACTAAGAATTGATAAAAAATCGTTAGCCATATTTGAAGTTATATTGCATAATTGCATGGAATGTCGATTGCGAATAATATTATGGAATGTTTTTGTTTCTATACATAATTTTGTAGAAATAATATATTAAACGAACTGATAAACTGGCAGCCTACTTTATACTGAATACAACTGTACTGTATTATAAGAGTTTCCCCGAATTTTTCCTACTATGGAGGACGTCCGGGGAGCGTCAGAGCAGGGGTTTCGATTGCATTTTTAAATTTTGGAGTTAAATAAATATTTTTTTTATTAATTGTAATTTGTTTAATATTAAGTATTTAAAATTTTACAAGTATAATTTATAACTAAACTGTACGAGAGCATTGTCATCATGTGTATTACTTCACGCCACGGATTTTAATAATCAGCTGGCAGGTTATATTAAAATTCTATAGGAAAAGTGAAAAATTTCAAAAGATTTTTCATTTGAATTTCAAACTTTTTGATTATTGTTAGAATAGATATTCTAGTTTGATTATTTTTTAAAAATAATCTATTTTGTTTATGAAAAGAAGATAGTTTTTGGTAGATTATAAAATGTTTAATTTTATTCCAGTACAGTAAATTCTTTAATTTCTTCTATCTAATTTATAAAAGTGTTTAATTAAGAAAGACTATTTGAATTTTTATTTTATTAAGCGTAAAATCCGTCGTCATAGAAACTAGATTTTCATCTGACCACGTGAAAATTTTAATAGTAGATATTATATTGGAAAAAGCGACCGGGTTTAAAGCCCCCAAAATCCAGGGTATTCGAGCTCTTTGTCCGATTTTAATTATTTCATAAATGGTAATCCTAGTACGGAGTACAATACGTAATCGGATTCTTTTATTTACGTTGTATAACATCGTCAATTTGGTGAAGATGACATCGTCATACGTCCCAGTGTCGTGGCCGGCTGATCACATTCACCTTGATTTAGAGCCACGGATCCGCATTCTTATTACGTAGCCACGTCGGGCGCCACCGGTCTCACTGTCCTGCGTAAATATTTTGGTAATTAATGTGTGCTCGCCAAAAGTGCCTTACGAAAACATTCCGCTCTAATGTTTGCTCAACATTGAGCCTTCGCTGACTTCTTTAAACTTCATAACCGACAATTAGATTTGTTTTTCATATAATATGGCTGTAACACAATTAGCACATTGTGTCAGTGTCAAGTTTTCTTCGTAATTAACCATTTCCATTCAAAACACATCTCGTCGATGTTCAGTCCCGTCGAAGTAAGTTACGAGTCACTCAGTAAAGTGATAGTAGCTTTACAAGGGACTGAAGATTTGGACTCTCAGGAAGCACACGAAAATGACGTCTTATGCTTTGTTTGATTATCACAAACATTACAAACAAAAACACTGAGTTTAATACACTATCCACATCCACTATCCACATCCACTATCCACATCCACTATCCACATCCACTATCCACATCCACTATCCACATCCACTATCCACATCCACTATCCACATCCACTATCCACATCCACTATCCACATCCACTATCCACATCCACTATCCACATCCACTATCCACATCCACTATCCACATCCACTATCCACATCCACTATCCACATCCACTATCCACATCCACTATCCACATCCACTATCCACATCCACTATCCACATCCACTATCCACATCCACTATCCACATCCACTATCCACATCCACTATCCACATCCACTATCCACATCCACTATCCACATCCACTAGCCACAAAGTCCACATTATACCATTTTTATATTATTTTTTTGACTAGCCCACTGTTGACCAAAGGCCTTCCCACTTATAATAAAATGTTTTATAATAATCAAACAAACAAAATCGACTTTGGTTCTCGAGGTCCTGCAAAAAAAACTCAATAAGAATTCATGAAGATATGAATTCTAGTACCCGACCCTGTGTATGAATTCCACAACATGCGCTCAAATTAGATGGTATCTAATTGAGAACTAAGATAAATAAATATAGATTACAGTTTCCATATACGTACGAATTTATGAGCGCGTCTGTATATTTACTCTTTATGGAAACAACAATAAGTCACAATGAGCTGATTAATATGTATGCATTAGATATGTAGATTGTAGAATCTTTCCTCGAGTGGACAAACTTGTAACTTCTCCGTATTGTGTAGAAGTCTATATTTACATAATAGCTTTTAATCCCATAGCAACAAGCGATTCTCAAGGTTAGCGAATAAACGATAAGTTCGCTGAATGCCTAATGAAGAAATTAAATCATTCAAATTAACACAAAAATGAAAACATTTTAAAAACCTCTAATGAACCAACTAAAATAACTTGTTACCTTAAACAGCAAACTATGAGTAAGTACACAGGTGGTACAAGGCCTCCCTTTATAATAACGAAGAGGTTTCGGACGATAATCCACGATTTTAGTGCGCGGATTTTAAAGTATTATATATACCGATTTAATTATTTATTTCATTTTTGGATATGCGGATTTTTCGAAGATGTTCTCTCTCACCGTCGAATTAGTAATAATTAAAAAGTACGCATTTATATAGAAACTGAGGCAGGAGTTCGAACTCACGACTTCATAAATGTAACTCGAGAATCTGTAGACAATCACCGTTTTTTCCTACATTAGACTTTTTTCCTAGTTTTGGTCGGCGGCGCACCCGCATACCCCCTGGTATTGCAGGTGTCCATGGGCGGCGGTAACACTTACCATCACGTGGGACCGCTTGCTCGTCCGTCCACTAGTATATAAAAAAAACTCCTTAATATTTGGTTATTAATTCAGTCTCAACGGTTACCATGGTGTCTGTATTATTTATGTAGTTTTCTATAGAGTTGCTGTTGAATCTCTGACTCCTTTCATAGTTATTGTGTTACTCCTGTAACACAAGGCTAATGCCTTGTGTTCGAACTCTTCCTTTCCAAGAAGCTCTAGTTCTTCATCTTCATCAGCACGTATTTATTTCATCAACCGAGGGGAGAAATACTTGCTCTATCGCTTCTCCTCTTGACGACGTCGCGATGTAAGAGACAAGCCTCCAAGCCTATACTAGTTTGCTAATATTTGTCACTTTGATTCGTTGACCTACTCTTTTAGAGCGCGTTTTCTAAAAATTCGTTACTAAGAGACTTCATAAAACGTCAAATCATTTCTATAAATGGTAGGTACCTTAACATGGTACGGTACCTAGTCCGTTGACAGAAGGTTCGAATGCATGTCACGACTGTCCTTTACCGTTTGCGCCCTAAGTGGCATAGATAAGGAGAAGCATTATAAGATAAGCAACTTTAATCGTGCACCAATGTCAATGTCCAAATACAATCAGCATTGAACTTCTTCCTATTGACACCTCATTTGTAAACTATTTATTTAAAATTATAGTAGCGTTATTTATAGTAAGAAAAATAGAGAACTATTTTTTTTAATAACTGCGTTTTTTTAAATATAGACGCATGATTGTAGCAAATCATTTTTAAATGATTTAAAAACATTATAAGATGATACAAGAATATATTATGTTGTGCTGCTAAAGTTAAAGATAAAAAGGATTAATTTCTTTCTATATAGAGTAGAGTATATATTTCTATATAGTTTTTTTTTTTCAAACTTTTAAAATAAAATATAGCCTATGTTAGACACGGATAATGTAGCTTCCTATTTGTGAAATAATTTTTGAAATCGGTTTAGTAGTTCCAGAGATTAGCCCCAACATACCTACAAACACACAATTTTACTTCTTTATTATATTAGTATAGATATAGATTTATACAAAAATGATGGAGACCTAAAATTTTACCTCTCCTATCAAAATTTATATTTCTCTCCTTATCTGTATGTCTCTAAAGAATTATACAAAAGTTATCAATTTCATGAAGTTTTATGAAATATGGATATGTATAGATAAAAACACGAGTATCTCCTTACATATATAAGTTAGTTTATAACCGTTACCCACGATTGTGCATCAAAGGTGAACTCAAAGGTGCACAAGTTAAACAAAAAGTTTTAAAACATAAAGGTGACTTATCATCTAGACGTAGGTAATACCTGACTGCACTAATAAAGCCTTCACATACACTTACGTATGTATTTTTGATGTTATCTAATGCAATTATCGAGCTAAAGCCAAGAGCGGGAGCGATTAGTTTACCATAATGCAAGCATTTTTATGTGATTGGCATCGATCAATTATGTCTTATAATACGTTATCTAAGGAAAGCTACTGTTACAAGATCACTGGAGCCGGCCAGCCCTCAAGTAATATTCCATTAACCGTTAAATGATATTATTCCTGTAAGTGAACAGAAATTATGCAAATCACAAAAATATACGGCGCTTTAAACACTTTACACGCAATTTAATTGCAGTGTTTTAGTTTTAAAGGTGCATGAGAAATATTCTTAATGCCGCTATAAGTTTTGCGTTTATCGGCTATTTCGTTAATAACTCCTAGATGAGGATAATTTTTAGAAAGTTGTTCCTGTATGAACATGCACAGTCATGGCAGGCGGTTTAAATCTGTATGCTATAAGTGACACACGGCCGTGTGGTTCGACATTACTCTAAGAACCCTAGTAGATATATAATATGGAGATATTTAAGGACCGACCTATGCTTTTACAACCACGCAGTCAGTGATAAAACATTATTATTTTACACAAGGCAATACAGACATTTATATTGAAGACAATTGAATATTCATTTATTTAAAAACAAATGTTTGTTCGAGTCTGGGTAGTGTATGCGTCTTTTTATGTCTTTGGACCCACAACACATGGAATCCTAGTGGGCCCACTATTACTTGTCATTTGTTTATTTATTTAAATGTTGTTTACAAATGAATGTAATCGTATGTTTAATGTATGTGTACTTACGATTGTGTAGAAGAAAACGTGAAAATATCTACAATATGGGAAAGGCAAGTTGGCCGCGAAAATTAAAAATAGATCCCCTTACCGCTGCTAATCGTTTGTTAGTTCTAAATATCTATGATTCCAATAGGTACCTAATTAAGAAGGTAAAGATTTTTTATCTCTATGTACTTCGCAAAAAGAGTCGAACGTAAGAATGCATGAAATAACACGTAGCACAGCACAAACATCATATTAAATTTACTTTTAACTAAGCTGATTTATTTGATATTCTTATTTTTATAATTTTGATTAAAAACTTTCGTTTTTGTAATCTTGTTCATTTTTAATTCTGTTCATGATTATCTTTTCACTTCATTTTTATATTTAATAATAAAGTGATTTTAATTTTTGTACTTATATTGAATTTGCATTTTTATTTCATAAACCAAAAATAAAAATACACTGCAGTTTTCGCTAGTGTAAATTTCACTATTAAATTTTGCACATATATTGCTATTTCCCTTTTTAACTTTTTCAATCATTAATAACAAGTGAATAAAACGAAATTAAAACGATATATAGTGAAATATTTAATATCGAGTACTGTAACAAAGTCTGAGTAAGTAAAATAAATTACTGGGGGATCAACGGTTTTAATAGATTTCGGGAAAGGCGTCTGCGACCGAAAAATGTTTGGGAACCACTGGTCTAAGGTGTCTTCAATTTCAGTCTGACGCGACTCTCTTCCACTTGGATCCGAGTGATGTTGACGTGAACCCTATACATGGCATCTCCAGTACTGTCATCCTCATATCAGCGTATGTTACCAATTTGCAACAGATCGTTAATGTGCAGAAGGAACAGAGTTAGAGATTACGGAACCTTGCGGGACACCAACGTTAATTGACATGGTGTCGGAGCAGATATCATCGATAACGACTCTGACGGTCCGCTCAGTCAAAAAGCTGGCGGCCCATTGGCACAACATTTCGGGCCACGCGAAAGATGGTAGTTTGGAAAGTAGCACGTTATGCCATACCCGGTCAAACGCTTTAGCAATATCTAGGCAAATGGCTAAAGCCTCACCTCTACTCTCAACGGCGTCAGCCCTAAATAATCACAAGATCTTTAGGTCGATAGATTGGGATCCCGAACAGTTATTGTGGTGAGTATTGATATCACCTCCGCGGAGCGGAACTGCTCGATCGCGGTGTCAGTCGTCACCTGTAAACACTCAAAGAGGCGATTCG
Source organism: Sesia bembeciformis (assembly GCA_943735995.1). Lineage (NCBI taxonomy): Eukaryota > Metazoa > Arthropoda > Insecta > Lepidoptera > Sesiidae > Sesia > Sesia bembeciformis. The sequence continues at coordinate 12,110,289 of OX031028.1, forward strand.
TCTCCGTATCACCACTGTGGGACCTGTATAGGCAAGCGTAGAGTCTGGTGGAACCGTCGAAGTCGATATGCGATCAAAGAATCGACAGATATCGCAACGCAAGGAAAGAATCGCAACAGATATCCTCCCGGACGTACATACATATCCTGGCACGCCGCACAAAACAGTGCTCTAGTTTTTAATACGATGTACCCCCGGAGCAAGATATCTGTCTCCGTCAGGAAAAGTAAGGTCGGCTTCGCCGTCTCAAGGTGGCGATAGACGGCGTCGATATTACTATGTATCACTCTGATGTTACAGAAGTCCACCTTGAGTGTGGAACTTGAGGGTTTGGCCACTGAGAAACGTCTTTTCCTTTTCTTATTTACAGCCATTTCTACAATGTCCGAGTAAGAACAAGACTAGCGAGCGAGCGTGATCTATGTGGGACTGAGCGCTGCGCGATTTCGCAACCGAAGAATTGTCGTCGAACGCACCTTGTGCAACCGGTAACTGTTGAGAGCGACTCGTTTATTGTAAGATCATACCTTGTAAAACTTCAAGAGAAACTTAATGAAAGTATTTACAGAGGTACTCACGAATTTTAATGTAATACGTAACCATATTGAAATTTATCAATTTCTCAAAGCACATCTGCATTATTTTGTTTACGTATAGAGAACACATGAAAACATTTTCATGTCACCTACGAAAGTACGTAATTTACAATCACGTAAAAAATCACAAGTAATACGGAATTAATCGTATACAAAGTAGACAGAACAATACTCGTATCTAAGGTACGGGCCAATCTCGATGTGCTGTTAATTCGGCTTTAGCCCATAACTTATACATCAGAGACGCATTACCTAAGTTTGAAAAAAAAGATCTACAAATAGGTACATAGGTCCCTAAAACTGATTTGGGTACACTCTGATGTCGAACATTATAAATTATTCATTATAGTATTCTCAAATAACAAAACGCTTTCAAGCAGAAAGCATATCGAAGAATTAGCAGAAGAATTCGTTAATATCGAAGAAAGGTAAGGCGGAATGGCCCGAGATAAGATTTACCTAATTTACAAATAGAAATATGACTTACAAAGCGTCTCAAAAACTATTAGCAGGTTGAGTCCAAAGCGATTGGCAGTTTATGATATAGCTATAGCTATTTTCCACTAAAGTATTCTCATATACTGCCAATCGCTTTGGACTCAACTTTTTGAGACTTTTTTGGACTTTTTGAGCAGAGAGCACATCCCTTAATATCGTTAATCAGAAGAATTCATTAATATCGATCCATTAGTTTCAAATTTGTGACTTGTATATCAAAAACAAACCTTTGTATACATACGCTTGTAAAGTATATATTATGGTAATTTGTTGTTGTAACTTAAATAATGGCATTGTGTAATGCGTATGTTAACATTGATTAAAGGGCACACATCAAATCTGTCGCGTTTTACAATGAAGGTCTATTATGTAGTATACATAATGAAGTAGTTAAATGTTACTGTCGTAAATATACAGATCTTGTTCTCAGAAATAAATTTTAATTTATTCTATTGTCTTTACGTATAGATACTTGCAAATTCCTAATTTATTGAAAAGAAAAATCAATAAAGACTCAAAAATTGTTTAGTTTTTACGTCAAAACGTAATTTAAATAAATTATTTTTGTAACTTGTATCGAAAGTCGAAACTCACTTCGTCAATGTTGTTATCATATCAACCATCACTGTTACTGTTGAAAGAACTTGTTCATCTTTTTTTTCTTTTTTTTTCTTATTTTGATTATTTTTCTTTTTTTCCATTAGCATTCCTTTATGGACTCAATGTATTTTGAATCTAGGCACCGCCGTTGAAGCTAGGAATAGATGCAAAGAAGACGCGTTAATTATCATAAACGAACCATAGCTACCGTGCGTAGCACTTATAACCGGTGGCGCGGGATAATTTAGCATGGTGTTTAATTTATTTTATACAAAAGCAAAGAAAATTTAACATAATAGATGTGATATTCGTTACGCGACGAGGTTTATTTTGAACTTCCATTTTTTTAACAAAGATTTAATTTTCTGAAGAATTTTCCAACTCCTTTATCTCAAAATTTTAAAGCATAAAAGGGTAATTGAATGCACTATATTATGTAATTTTATCAAATATGAGGCTTATTTGATAAAATTAGAGAAGAAAAAAATTCACTATATGTATCGGCCGACTATATATATCGAAGGTTAAAAGTCTAAATATATTTATTGGTTTTAATTTTAAACATCAGACAAAAGTCACTTTTGGTCGATTTTACGTGTATATGTATGTGTATAGATACATTAGGAAAACATTGATTTTCGGCTAATCCGGAAACAACTATACGCGTCATCCACGTCTATCCAATAAAGTATGCAATAAAGTATCTCGTAATAAAGTATGCAATTAGAGGTACGGTAATTCATAGACGTGGATGACGCGTTCGGGTGTTTTCGGATTAGCAGATGGCTAATTTATCGTAATGTATCTGTACATTCTATTTTAAGATACATTATAGTGGGGTTAAAGTCAAATTGCCGTTTGACCGTGGATATAACCGTGGATACCGTGGATAGTATTCGTATTTAACTTTGTATAGATATAAATTAGGTACCAACAGATGGTCGATGTCACGTAAGTACTTTATGCATAATGTTATTGACTTGATCTCAGTAAGGACAATATTCGCATGCATAAAACATTCACGGTTACACACACGCTTAAACACAATGCTTATAAACTTTTATTTCTATGTACAATGGATAGAAAGACAAAATGCATTTCAAAATAATATTTTTTTTATGTTTTTGCAATATTAATGGAAATGTGGGTAGAAAGAAATGTTTTTTTAAAATATGAGAAATTAGATATTATTGATTTTAGAGGACAGGCAGATTATGACAGATTTACAGATTTATGACAGCCTAGTGCTACTCTCTTAACTATGCGAAAAATCCCGGATTCAATTCCCGATTAAACAAAAGTTTTATTTTAATAACAATCATCGGGGCGGTGACCACTTACCATCGTGTGGGCCGCCCGCTAGTCTGTCATCTATTCTATAAAAGTCTAGATGGTTCGTCCTTTTGTGTTCTCTAGATACAAGGGATTCTAGTGTGAGCTATTGATCGCAGTTTTTTAAAAAATAGATATACATATAAGTACAAATAGACTACCCACATACTTATACACACGGTTTTTATCCAAATATTTTATCAGATTATTTTATGTAAAAGTTTTTAACGCATATGGTGCTGATGAAACGGTACGTGTGTAATTATGAATCATAATCTTACTAATATTATAAATGCGAAAGTTTGGATATTTAGATGTTTTATGTTTGTTACTCAATCACGTCGAAACGGCTGAACCGATTTGGTTTAAACTTGACAACTATGTAGGTTGTAATCCGGATTAACAAATAGACTATGTACACCACGCGAACGAAGTCGCGGGCAAAACCTAGTAGGTTAATACTGGTTGACTTACGTATGACACCGGTGGTGGCGAGCACGGTATACTCGGCTATCAGAGCGACGAGCACGAGCAGGCAAGCGGTGGCGCGTGCGATGCACGAGCCCCGCATGGTCGCGGCTACCGGCGCCGACGCCCGCCGCGCCGCCTCCCTCGCATCACACCCTGGCGCCACGCCACTTGCGCGCAACACCTGCAACAAGCAATCACTTATAAACGCACTTACCTATATATGCATCGATTAATCATTAAGTAATCACAGTTGCATATTAATAAAACTAAGATATCGCTTGCCTAGTTTTCGACACATTTTATATTAATTGCAACTGCAGTGACTGCATAGATAGTATTTACATTGGCAGCGTAAATGCAACTCAGCGACTGTAAACAAGGATCGCTTCTACTCGATATAAGCCTTCAATATCGTAGCGCATACGTAGCTCCCGACTACGTCGCGTCACGTCACGTCAAGTCTACACTACATCTACGTTTATTGCACACTTCATTACGTGTAGTATACAATGTATGACTCATCTATGATAGAATCTAGTATTTACAACGCACCATTATTACTAGTCGATAACGTTGGTCTACTTGAGGGAATTTCGGGTTAGAGTCCATCAAGTTAGTAAATACTGATGTGTTCTATTCAACCTGTACTAGTTTATTATAATTTTAATTCACTATAATTATATTATGATTGCTAGTATATTTATATGATGCAATACGCTCGATTTCATAGAGCGTTATTATGAAAGCAGTAAACGATTACATCAGATAGTCTCAGATTATCTAAATTTTTCATGTGGGTAAAGTTTAAGAGAATATACAAGTATCTGTGCATGGCAGGAATAAGTTGCTAAGGAAACATTAACTGTTATTCAATGGCACAATTTAAAAATGTAATGTTTGTGTTTTCGCTTTGAATATCGAGATATCATTTGCTCGAATAAATTCCTCTTAAGCTATTCATTATTGAAACGTTTAATTTTCTTATTGTAAATCCAAAGTAATACAACGTGCTGGAACTTCTTATTTAAAACTTTATAGGTATAATATTGAGTTATCAACTCATTCCCGTCGTGCATGGATATGGTGAATGCGCAAAGTAAAGTGTATTATGGGTAGTTTATGTAAAACAGTATTGTGTGATAAAATCGATGTCAGCTTTCAAAGTTCCACACTGAAAGTAATTAAGTAATTAAAGTCTTTATAATTAAGAATTATAATCCCACGCGGTGCACTGGTGGATTACTAATGTCCCATATTTTTTAATTCCTGGACACACGGATTGAGTCTCGATGTCTTCGTTCAACGCTAAGTATAATACTACCGTAATAGTACGAGTATAATAAGATCACATTGAATAAACTAATTACACATTGGCTAATAGCACTGCATACAAGAGGAACGTTTTCCTCGAGGTAAGTAATAAATTAATAATGTATTGTATAGATAACTTATCGTATTTATCAGAACAATTCCAATACAATAAACAAATCGAACATTATAACTTCCAACGTTACGTTACGAAGGAGTCAACGAACTTCAAATTATCTCAAGTAATTGATAAATAAATTTATTTGTTGCGTTTTTTTGCACGGCGACCCAGATACGATACAATCACTTGTGATTGATAGAGCAGGATTCGTGAAGCGCACATGCACACTGCACACGCGACCAAACAGAAGAACGTTCCGTAAGTAAGTAAATATTGGATGCTACAACTCACATTTCTCCGCTTGACCCTCGATTCACGAGCAACTCACGCTTGGCCCAAATGACGCAAGCATTTGCAGTGCAACGGCACTTTCTGATTATGATAACTGCTTTTGGACTTTAGGAAGTAAAATATCTACCCAAATGTTTGCCACATGCCATTTAATATTGGCAAGGTATATTATCTATATTGGAAGTTACATGTGCACTTAACAATAATCTGTTTATTCGCACTTCCTAATAAATTAACTGGTTATTTACCTTTTGGCCTCATAACGTACTTCCCTTGTATTTATTTATTTTTATTTAATTTAACAATTTACTGTACACACATAATATGAAACAAATAAAAAGGGAGAAAAAGAAAAGCTGTACAAAAGGCAAGCTTATCTCCTGCGCAGATTTCTTCCAGCAGAAATGGGAAAGTGAAATATAGGTCAAGACAGGCGTGGTGCGTACGGAAAATGTGTATGTATAATATTGTATGTGATAGCTATTTACAATACTGCGGAAATGTGACAAAACGATAGATAAAGATACAAGGAACTAAATCCCTATTAATATATCCATACGTATATTACGCAAATTCATGAATGCCTGTTTTTGCTCAGACCGTCAATCACACTCGTGATTCCACTTTTTGTGTAAACAAAAGAATAGATACTTGTAAGTATAATTTATGGAAACAACAGAAAATAAAATCGCGATAACTGAAACGACGTTCACAAGTACAAAGTCCTGTTTGTAGGAAAATCCAAGTTATTTTATCAAAATGGAATTTTGTTACATCATGATTATGTTTTTAATGGGATTACTTTAATAAACATACTAACGAATCATGGCTTAATTAATTTATTCAAAGCTAATCAGAGAATTAATAACCCCGAGCTAGCAGAACGCTGGTTCTACAGTTGATATCGAAATGACGTCCTTAGCGCATTTTTTACAGCATTCCGCGCGATCGTTGACCTCGAGTACTCGGACATATAGCATTTATTCATTAATAATAACAGAGTGAAGCAAAAAGTGGTTCATATTAAGAGCGTTTACACGGCGATCGAACTCCCGTCGCCGCCGCCGAGGGAATCTCGCCTCTCTGTTACTGTCAATTACACTAGTTCCGGTTTGAGATCTTCCTCTGTAATGTAAACGTATTATACAATTCGAAACACTATGAAAAAGCAGATAAAAACGTAATTGAATCCTTTTATCTATTCCCTTTGTTATGCTTAGTTGAATTTAAGCGATACAGGTTCATAATTGGAATTGTATGAAGGACGATTGTTAACAAACTGTAGTAATAAAATCAATAGCGATTGATTATGAGTTGAATTTAATTATGATGCACAGAGCTGATACGGAGAAAAGTTAAGTATGGATAAATACGTACAATAGGAGTGGCACACAGTTAGCGACTCGCGAGATGCGTCTCAGATAAACATCGGTAGCTGCCGCACCCGCTACCAGTATTGTTTTATTTTTTGTGCGACATGTCAATCAGCTCGTTATTAATCGAGAAAATACCAATCGAACAATAGAACCCACAAAAACTCAAGAGTAATATAAAAACCACAAAAAAGCATTATTAGCGGAGTTATGTAATGTAATCACCACATTAGCTTTGTTTTAACGACACAATTGAACTTACATAAATCAATAATAAAATTTATGATGTGCATGTTATCGATTATTTATTGGTCATGGAGACGGATTCGGGTAACTAACATACGGTAAATGATTGATTGTATTATCTATATATTAGGTATTATTGATAAGTACTTATTGTTCTAAGATCGATAAGAAAGTTAATTGAGTAGATAATAGGTACTAACTTTAAAATCAGTGGACATAATATGGAGAATCCTGACAAAGTCGTGTAGCACTTGAAACATTATAAGACCAACTGAAAGCTTGCAAGCTTAAAAGGTGGCAGTGTTTCTTCGAAAGGAAGTTAAGTGAACAATGCGAACCGAGCAGTCCTGGTAACCCACGCTCAGAAATGCCAACTACAGATTTATAAGAATATTGCTAACCATAACACAACACTTCTCCGAACGTATTCAATGATCCATTGATATATATCATGAAAAAAATTGCTTATTGTAATCTTTATAATTTAATTCAGTGAATGCTACCGAATGCTTTGATTGAGTTTACGAACGGCGTTTCTTATGCGAGCGTGGGAACAAGCGTATTGTTTTCTATCGTATTGATATCTTGATTGCGAATTTTTCATACTTAAATTCGTCAGCTACAATTATTATGCAATGCACAAACCAAACAAAAGGAGACCGATATCGATTGTCCCCTCACACGTTATTGTTGTGTTTACCCATTAAATCTGTAAACTCGATTTAGGTAGGTAACTGTGCATGTATTAATTATTTGGATTTTATTTGAGGACAACTTTTTGCCTAATGACAACCACTAATTAAAACCTTATCTCTTAACCACTGATTTGTAATGAAACTAATGAATAATTATGATTTTAGTCATTTCACACTACGACATCACCGTACTTATGTGTTTTACAAAGACTGGCAATAGAAAACATGAATAGAAACATGAAAACTGTCATATTCGGTAGATGTAAATGTCGAATTAACTTGATTCAAAGTTAATTAAAAAATATTGTCACGTCTTGTACGTTTAAGTACCTAGATCCAAGTACATTTAGAAAGCCGTTTTTTAAATTGGTATAGGGCCTGTATGCGAGTATGAAGACGGGTGCCACCGCAGCGACATCACCTACTTTCACGGAGGCAGCAAAAGAGGAGCGTTCGAGCGGCGAGGCGGGCGCGGGTGCCGGGCGGGCGGAGGCTGCGTACTGTACGCGGCAAGGTCGCCGTGAGGCAAACCACTCGTCGACCGAATTTCTTCGACGCAGAGACACGCGCATACCAGTCCGGGAGCGGAACGCGGTCGCAATAAAAACGCTCGGATATATTTCACGCGTGCGCAACATTATCTCGTCGCTCTCGGCTCCGATTACTTAATGCTCCGCGGATAACTGTACACTCGGAGTGAAACAAGATACAGGTTTTTTTCTCAGTTAGTTCGATGATCGGCAGGGGCGGGACTATATCCAGGGTGCAGTTCCGCGTACTCGGTAGCTCTTACCGTTTGGCGCACGACGTTCGAATGCCCCGTAATTAGCGCGGTAGAAACATTTCATAAATGAAGCTGCATTTTGTAGCTCGCAGATCGATTATGGCAATGTAGGCCGATCTACTCAGAGGAGTAAACTAGTAGTACTAGCGAACTCGCGGAAAAATCCATGCTATCGCTCATTATCTAACATTGTTCATTAAATGCATCCTCTTGGTAATTGACGATGTAAATGACATGTCCATACTTTTATAAGTATCTACAGTTGTAATTATGCAATTTAACTACGCTGATAATTTGTAACAAAAAGTTTGTAAAACACGTAATCAAGTTGAATACGAGTAAAGATTATAGCGTGCCACTGGGATTTATCTACAGCAAATATTGAAGGTGAATCCGTAATTACCCTTTGTTTGCCGAGATGATAATAAACCAAAGCAGACAACTAACTGTAAGCATAGATCGTTATTTTCCCGCAGATCGCACAAAAAGAAGAATACGATCTTTACTACATGTTGTATTTCAGCAGAAGGGTAAAGAAACCGGTAACATTAAAGAATAATTACATATATAGACTATATCTATATATGTAATATCTATGTATATGACATACTATATATCTATGACTATATTATGCATTTATAATATAAATTTGTATGATAATTAATATTATAAAAGCAAAAGATGATTTGTTTGTTACCTAATACTTGTAACTATACTACAAATTAACGAGTCCCTACTTGGTATACATATTTCAATGGAGGGATTAACACAGGCGACAATTTTTAATAAGTTACGAACTCCACAACATCATTTTGCCTGTCTGTGACGCTAATCTCGGTATCTGCTGGGCCGATTCAGCCTGTTGCAGTTGTTACTGTTGCGTAAAGTGTTTATCCTGAAAGGCTACTTACTTTTTATTAGTATTAGTATACTTTAAATTATATTATTATATATAGTATTAGTTTACTCATACTTTGTTTCAGTTTTGCTAAGTTTGATAAATTAAGATTTGTTAAATTTAAATTTGATAAGTTTTGATCATTAATAACAAAGATTGTATGTGTAAGTGCAGTGAATACTGTTAGCGTTGTATACTCTCGGTACAATGTTATCTTAAGTCCATTCTGTTATTACATTATAATCATATTTTTCGTGTACTTACCTAAAAAAACGTGTATGTAACTGTGGTAAAAAAAAACTGAATGCGATTCTATGGCGTTCTTGCACATACTAAACTCTCTTGCTCACACCACACTATGTATGTTCATACAAGTAGTGTGCAATTCAATCTAAATTTTTTTTTCTATCACGAATATCTTTATTCCGTAAGTGTTATTGTGACATTATCAAGGAAAAAATAATCTTATTGGCGATTATTGATGTTTCCGAAATCTATATAAAAATATTTTTTTTTTTATAGACAAGGCGGATGGAGATATACCGCCGCCCATGGAGATATATACATATATCTGTCGAAATATGTATATATCAAATATCGTATGTGAGTGGACAAGGGTATTTTTTTATAAAAGTTTGAAATGCATTGTCCATAAAGTGTGATATAAAGATAATTTTATTTGAAGTTCCCGTTGGAAGTTACATAGATTTTATGTTATTTGGAACCTAGAAGGTCTGTATTTATGACTAATAAAAGAATAAAAGGTAGTCAAAACAAAACAATCACAGACTAAACTTATCGTTAAAGATTTATTTACGTACTTCTAGCTTGGAAACAATGAGAACCGTTGATTGTAGGTACGGCCGATGTTTGGCACGTTAATTCAATTAACAAGTTAAAACACAACATGTCCATTAGGCGGTCTCTGCAAATAAGTAAAAATTTTGACGGCAAATCTGCAACCACGTCATCAAAAGTTGATTTATTGGCTAAACCTTGTGACTCAAGTTTAATTATAACCATAGATTTTATTGTTAAAACTCAGATATGCATGTTGGCATTCTGCTCGTAAGTTATTTAAGAGGTAAGCCCAAGACCACCTGTGCGCGCCCGCGGCGGGGCAGTCCAGCGATAGCTACCCATGGGTACATTTAGCCCGTCAGCTTACTTGTACTTACTTATTTAATACGAATGCTATTAGTTTTTAAACTTTCGCGTTTTGTGCACATTTTATATTCAGCAATTTATATATATTTCTTTTATATTTTATATTCATTTTAAACACCTGAATTCCATTCATTCAAAAATGCGTTTCACCTATGACATGGATAAAGACAGAACTTTGGCTGTCAAAATAATGGTTAGAGAAGACGGTTCCTTATCCCTCAATGTTTATAGAAGTCAGCACACACTGACAGATACCTGCATGCCTCCTCACATCATCATCGTCGACACCTGCAATCCGTCGTTGCTACAACAGAGCGTATGACCTCTGCGACCCCAAACATTTATAAGACGAATTATCATATGTTCAGGAGGTACTCAAACGGAATGGGTACATCTTGAGGTTAACAGACAACTAGTATTTATGCCATACGTGAAAGGAGCGACCGACAAAGTTGGAATAGTAATGAGAAGACACTCCATTAAGGCGAAAGAATTGTTAGGTAATCAGTGAATGAATGCGATATAAGATGTAGGTACAAGCTTACGGCATATAAATAATATCGTAATTTGAGTCACAGCCAGAAACCCATAAATTACACAATAGCTGAAAAATATCAGTCCGGATGAGGGCGAGCTTTATTGACAAACAAAATAAGTTGTGGCCTTGTGCGTGGACTTTGTAATTCCGCAAAATATAAATGTAACCGTAATACCAAAACCAATCCATTTTCGTCCGCTACGGGACATGGGCCTTCTCATGCACATTGCCTTGTGCATGAGGGATGTACGACTTTAAAAACACTACGCTTGGCTTATGGGGTTGGCGAGTTCACTCTTTTAGTGGTAGCGGGTTTGTTATCGCTTAGTCGCCTTTTACGATATCCACGGGAAGAGATGCGGTGGCGCTAAAGGCGGCAAACTACCAGTGTACAATAAAATATTGCAAATAGGCAAATAAGTAGATGTTATTGTACGTATAAATAAATCATCATAGACCCATAAAACTAAAAATGACAACAATGATTTCTATACAAATCTTGAACAAAGTAGAAATAGACAATTACTAAAAATAATTTAGACTTCATAAATTATATATCATATGGGGTTCTTCAAGAGAGCTGTGAATAGGATTTTGCAAGGTCGGCGGCGCGCCCGCATGCCCCCTGGTGTTGCAGGTGTCCATGGGCGGCGGTAACACTTGCCATCACGTGGGACCGCTTGCTCGTCCGCCCACTAGTTTTTAAAAAAAAAATCCAACCAGATTATTTTCACAAATTAAAAGAACAAAGTATTTCCGAAGAGGACCACTATACGAACTCATACAGGAGATTGATCACCGTGCCGGTCTTCTGGGCCTGTGTTTCTTAATAAATCCACCGATCCGCACTTGACCCGGGTGGTGTATTATGTTTCGATATCCCCAGTAATTTACTAGGGGAGGATTGTGACCTAGAGTGGGACGTTAAAGGCTAATATCGATAAGGGAACGAAAATAAATAGCACTTATAACTTCCTAATTATGGACTGGAATTCATCTAATGGGATGTTTTCTGTTTCATTCGATGTTTGCTGAGGTACACGCCTCAGCAAACATCTGGGATGCGCTGCAGAAGCGCGGCAACCCCAAAAGCACCCAGAACGCATTATTGTATTAGACACACACAGCACTGAGACTCCTGTGTATTGTTGACCTATAGGCTACACGTGTAAAACGACAAACAATAAGTCCTGAAAAGTGTGAGTTTGACACTCCTACTACAACGTGCAAACAGTATCCAGTATAGGCGACAGTATCCGTTTACCAACAGGTGGACTGTATGCTTGTATCCTGCCTTATTCCTATAAAAAAATGTGGTCATTTTTCTTTTATGAGTTAGACAAAGAACAACTCCAGCCAGTTGGCTAAAACTTATGCCAGCTCGACTGGCATGTACTTATGCCAGCTTGACTGGCATGTATTTACTTAACCACAAAACTAAAGTTAACTATGTTAAAATTAACTATCGATATCCTATTTTCATCAATATATTTTGCCTATATATTGAATCACATTGTCAAACAATCTACTATGACAACCGGTTGTGAGACATAAGTCAGTCGCTAAGTCAAAATATATAATTTATTAAATGATGACGTAGTATTGTATAAGTGGGTCCTAGCTAGAGGAACTTGATAACATTAAAATAATGATGTCATTGAATAATAATGATTATGATGATTTTTTTATTTAGTTAAATTAAAATTTCCTCTGTTACACTTTACAATAAATTAAAAACCGCATTAGTATTGATTAAATAGTCCTCAAGTTAATGTTTTATTAAGGTTATCTCGAAGATATCATCATATAATAAATTCTTTTTTTTTGACATAGCGGTAAACCTACATCCGGCAGACAACATATGGCTTTGATTTTTAGTTATTTATATTCTTCTTTTATTTTGATTTTGTGTTATGCTTATTTGATTTATCTTATGCACATATTTTGATTTCGGTGCAGCTACCGCTTGGGCCGTAAGGTCTGCATGTGATTGCTACGTTTGTTTGTACAATCAATTCTATTTGATGTGGGACTTTTGTTGAATGTTATTTGGACAGTCAATAGAAACCTAGGTGTTTAGTCGATACTTACCAGTACAAAAGACAACAATTTTTAGTTTTCATACAGGTTGTAGGGGGAGAGTGCACCTTGCATTCCAACAGCCGCTGGGCGCACTCGACTAGCTACGTCGGCCACTACCTTGAAATGTGTTGCATTTCCTAATTTATCGTATTTCCCCAATGTACGTACGTGTTTCGGTAGTGAGTGAGATGTGCCAGATCCCATTCCCATCACATCCTATCCCTCCCGTTTTTCCCAACCCTTTCTCCCAATCCATTCCTTAATCCATAAAGGTAGGCAGCGCATGCGGGGGCGTGCCAAAGTTTGTCATTCTGGTCTGATGTTGGCATGTATGGCGGATGTCAATGGACGACAGTATCCACTTATGATCAGGTGGACTGTATGCTCGTCTGGCGCCTTTTTCTATAAAAAAAATGATGTACCTAAATGGATCTTTCGCGAAGTCTAAAATCATGAATTCGCTCATGATTCTGAATCCACTGATAAGCTACATTCATACAAATTTGCTGTATACAAAGCCCGAGAAATTCATATTTTTACAAATAACATTATATTATATTATGTTAATTAACTCTGAATCATTAACAAAATTCATAGTTTCTGGCTCGAGACACCCGACATATTTGTATACTACGACATCACTCAAAGTACTGAACTAATTTCGGCAGAGGTTTTATACAATAATTGAATAATTATATAATAATCATTACCATCATTGAAAGTTTTATTAAAACTTTGTGAATAGTGTTAGGGGTGTTGATTGAAGGTAGAGTTGACGAGGCATTCAAAGAATGCATTTTCATTAGCCGACTAAGATTATCATCGATACTAACAACTAACAAAAACTCGTTAGTCTTGATATTATAGTGGCTGAGATGTCATTGGCACAGACCAATATCATATTACTACGGCCGAACTCTAAGGGCCGGATAAATAGATGTTGCTAAGACCGTTCTTTGCTTAGACTTAGACCGTGCTATTGGAAACTAATCTCTATGCTGACTGCATAAGGTGCATATAAAACACGCCTGTAACTTATTCTAAGACCGGTAATCGTCTAGCGTTAGGGTCGCATAAATAAACGATTCTCGGTCTTTGAATTAATTGTTGTCGTATTGTATAGGACCTAATGCAGTCTGCATAGAGGCTAATTTCGAATTACTCGATCTAAGTCTAAGTCTTGGATCGGTCTTAGAATCGTCAATTTATCAATCCGGCCTCAGGTCTTAACATTTACTTCACGCGTAGACGCTACGTAGACGACATGTAGCAAGTGCTACGTAAACACCATGTAGCAAGAGTTACGTAGACGCAGATGCCATGTATCATTTACCTACTACGTAGACAATAACAAGTGCTACGTAAATTTTGCAAAAAAAACAATAGAAAAAATTGTATAGAAACGCATTTTAAAGTATAATATGTATTTAAAAAAACTTATCATTGTTCTTTCTTTACTAATGGAAAATACATATAATAACTAATAACTAAAACGATGTATACATGCTGTAAGTAGTTGTAAGCTGTTTGTGTCTATAATTATAATATGTATATGTTGTTATTTCTATAAGTTCTGTACTCATATCTATAAGTTCTGTACTCATATCTAGAGAGTACAACCGTAAATGACATTGTGGATAAAATATATATAAAAAAATAACAATGAAACGATTAGGTAATGCGCAAATAGTATCGCAATAAAAATATATAAAACGTTATCCAGTTATCACAGAGTATACATGTTTCTCTTTAATAGGTTCTCCTATTGCATACAATAAATCCAAACAAATTGACTTTTTAAATAAATGTAATAGAATCACTCACAAGCACGGTTTAAGGCACTTCATGGATAAAGTTCATTATAACTTTGTAGATACTTACACACATACAAAAATAACTTTAATGAGGAGTGGAAAACGATTTCGCAGAACAATAGGGTGAGATACGAAATGAATTATTAATAGAGCTAATGAGGCGCACGGAGCGTGGCCGCGATAGTGGGGTGAGCGGCGCGACCTCGCCGCCGCCGATAGTGCCCACGCAGCCTGATTGTCGCCAACAGGCCGAAACACACAGTTTTTGCACTCACCAATCTCCAACATTAACATCTAACACCAAGCTTTAAGAACCACAATCCCGTGGCAGAATTAATCATCAGAGCCCTCATTACCATTGTCGCGATTCACACGCGCGTGAGACTTCACCGATGTTAAAAGCTACAAGAGGTTCGTCGTTGGTCTATTGTCATGCTCTTAGTTAACTGATAAAATACTAGTTATTACAGTTTAATAACGCAAATTTTAACAACGTTTGCATTCGAATTGTCCTAAGCAATCGTAATCCAATTAGTAATCAACTATAATTAATTTCATATTGCAATTATTTATTCAACTTCTAGTGCCAATAGAATGCAACGTATTGTGATTAACGAATTAAAATTTTAATAATTCTGAGAAATAAATAATGAGTAGTGAATAAACATCTACTCACTTGTTATCTATCATTATCACTTTATAGTCCTATTATATTTACCTATTCATAAATTAAATTTACTCATAAATTAAATCTATAATTTATTCATAAATTACACGACCTCCTTTAGGTAAATGTTTCTTAAAAGATAACAAGAAAATCAGCTACAATTATACCAAAAGCGACATATTTGACCTGCCCTGAATTATTAGAAAATGAATTGTAACTTATTTTCGCAAAACTTAAAACAAATCTTACGTAACTATGCCATTACTTACGTACTTATTTATAACGTATTCTGTGGTTGCACAACATATAAACTAGCGGTTGGAATCGTGTACACTGATAACAGGGGGTCGCGAGCTATTCATTCAAACTTGTAATTAAATAAAATTAATGACTACAGTGACGACCTCCTTATAAAATTTACTTACACTTTGTATCGCAAAAATGTATTACAATTACTAAAGCCTGTTGCGACAAGTTTTAATGATGATAAAACGAGATCCTATCTTGCGGATTTCCCGCGATAAGATTAAGAATTTTGTCTATTTTAAGTTAAAAGTCAAGTTGTGACATAGTTTATCATACAAATCATCTCGACAGATTATTATATAAAGAGGCAATAATGTAATTGAACTTTTATGTGAAATGAAAACATATTGACACCCGGACATGGTGGAGACGTTTAATACACTAATTTAACAGAATAATATCTCTATTGCTTAATAATGAATCCACTCAGTCAATGTGGGGATCCACTTTAGCGAAATTTTTTCAATGCTTTATCTTAAAAACTAAGTTTCTATTTAACCAGAACCTGAATCAACGAAATTTTAAGTAAGTTTGTAATAAAAATCAATAAGATTATACAGACAGTTAGGTTCCTTTGTTCAGATAACATCACATATATTTATACGTATATTACTTTTGTAGGTATCTCATATAAATACCTATACACTTATCATCGTCGTTTGGATTTCATTGTGTCGTTTTCAATTAGTTAGACTCAATTAAGTCTTTTGCTATTATCCTAGCATGTATTTCTGTAACGCGTCGTCTTCAAATAATTGTGTATCCCTCTACAACCTTTATCTAGGGTTCATATGACATGTGTATGACTCATCATCTTGTGCCATTCTTTGATATTTTAATGTAAAACTTATCTTTTTACCTGACCGGTGAATGTTATCTATCATATCAGCTTTACGTCAGCAACACATTTCTATGAATGGCATTATTGGTATGTGACAATATAATCAAAGGGCAATCGAGATTATTTTGTAAACAATCGCTTGGACGGTGTGAGGATCCGATAAAACCACATGCTTCAAATAATTCAACAGATTACGAGATGTAATAGGATACGTCATCTTGAAAGCAGATAATACTTGATACGATACATACAAATTGTGTTACTTTCACAATATCGTCGAAGCATAATCAAATGCATAGTCATTACATCAAATGTATAGTAGCAAAATTATTTAAAAACTACATGTGATTTATATATCCGTCTGATTGTTCACACCTGATGCTTACATCAAGGCGCGGTGGCACAATTTGTTCAACTGAACTGAACTGTCGCGAACTGAACCATCAGTCGCCCGTGGAAAGAGCGTTTGAACTCCTCACTCACCTCAGAAGTGTGTGACTGTGATGGGTAGACTGATGACTGAATGTAAGAGAATCCTCGAAGCCAAAATATGAGTGAATAATTTAATATATTAATATGGAAGTCATGTCATTTGTAACGCTTTGGTTTGTACCTGTAATGTTACAAATGTAATAGGAATTAAATAAAATGAAAATATAGTAAATATTATAAATTAAAATAACACTAATAGCTTCGAAACTTATTATTTAAATAAACGAGTATCAAATTGTAAAGAAGAACAAATTGTAAACCTAATAAACTGTTCGTCCGAAAATATAATAGCGAAAGACCAACAATCGTAGCAGACATGAAGAACGAATTGAGTGAGCAATCAAATGTAACTTTACTAAGTTATAAGACATTCGAATACACGGAGTTTATAGATATCTTCTAGTACTTACTAATTGCCAGGTACAAGGTGAATACAAATGCAGGCTGAGATGCAACGAAACCTTAATTAGCTAAGGTTCTCTCGTGGGAACCGAAGCGATTTTCAGTGAAATTGCCGCTTAGTTCTCGCTACTCTTTATCTTTTGGGCTTAAAGGTTATCTGCCGTTTACTTTGTTAATTAAAAAGTGTTATTTACTTTCTGTTGTCACTAGGTACAGCTTATATTGGAGAATGGTAGTATTGGGTTATTTTTTCTAAATCTACCTTGACGACAGGCGCCAAATTATTTTGTATTCGCAATGATTATAAAGTTAAACAGGAACTACTGGAATGTATTCTTTGAATGACGCACTTGTTATCAAGAATCTATGAATTACACAACTATTTTTTTTTTATAGAAGAGATGACAGATAGTAAAGTGGTCCAACTAACAGTAGGTCACTATGCAAAAAATGCCTCCTATTTTTGCAGTGCATATCCGACAACATGAGCAGTAGTGTATTACTAACAATCTCTTCAGATATCTTTCATGTGACGTATTAATCTTCAGATCCGTTTGTGTACGGGAAACGCCTGTCGTACCGGTTTCTGACTCATTCGACTGTAGTGTTTTTCGCTGAAACTAACATGACACATGTTGTCGTCACTGGAGGGAGCTACCAATAGAAAGACAAATAAATAAACTTGAAATAGGTTGTAGTTAATTTTTACTACTCTTCGTCACACAATGACTCATGAATCTCATGATAGCATTTTTTTCTAATGTTTTGTCTTTCTACAAATTTATTGTTTTGTCAAGTACTGACATGTTTCGTTCGTCCAGATATATATGTGGTTATCGGTTGGGTGCTCGTAAAGATTACTTTGTTCAGAAACGACCAACACCACGCATACGACACGCTGCCAGAAATATTAATATTAAATATTAATTGTCCCCTAACAACACTAATTGCGGAGTAAAATCAATCTAACCTGAATTAGCCGAATCTAACCGCAACGGGGCGTAATTTAGGTTTAAGTCTTCAGCAATCTTCTTTCAAATATCGTATTTTCAGCCACGTATTCGATGTTTTAATACGGGCAGACTAATTTTATTTTTTATTCCATTTCTTGTATAAATATCCACCTTGTCCTCCCACGATATATTATTAAAATGAATAAAGTTTGGGCTCCCTAAGGTTGGTTCTAGGTTGGGCATGAGAGAAAGAACTCACATTCCAGAATTAGATTATGTCAACTAATTTGTATTGCGCATGTTACGTTTGGGCAACGAGCTTTTGAGCTTCAATACATTAGTTTTTAACGATAGTCTTTGCAGTTTTAAATATAAAATAATAAAATTGGGTACTGAAATTTTTACTAATTATTTTATCTGTAATTATAAATGTTGACCTTGTAGTATTATTTAGATTGTATTTAGTTAATGGGATGGGGAAACCTGATTCCTTGTATTCCCAACTCTTTCCAATCTGTTTTCCTAAACCTCTCCTAAATCTCCAAAGTTAGGGGCGTGTCAACTTATGCCATTTTTGACAGATATTGACATTTCCCACGGATGTCCATGGGCGGTGGTGTCCACTTACTATCAGATCTCTCTGCTTGTATATTTATAAAACAAAAATATACAGTTAAGGACTATTTTAACTTTGAAACTAACACACAATATAAAAAGTATTTTATATTGTTAAATAATGTGCAATGATCAAAGCACTGATTTTCAGGACAGAGTTGTTGCGGGGGTACCACTTATTATAACGTGAGTAATAAATCTATATATATAATAAAATTGTAACAGGCCGATGTCTGTACATTACAGATATTGAAAAAAAACTATCATGGGTGATCTTTATTAGAGCAACAGAAGCCAAAACAACAGTTTTTAGAAATTTTGTCTGTCTGTCTGTCTGTATGTTTGTACACGCATAACGCAAAAACTACTGCATGGAATTGAATGCATCTAACTTAGAATATATGCTCCATTTTACCGCAGGAAAATATCTTATTCCGATTGTTTTAAATTTAATAAACCGAAGCGAAGTGAGGGCGGGTCGCTAGTGATTAATAATATTGTAATTATCTAATGAATTAAGTAATTGCTTTATATTTTGTCTATAATAATTTAAAATTATAATTCTGTAGTAACGTAATGTAAAATGAGATATTAATTACCTAACCACCTAAATTATGAATATGTAATTATCTGTTTTATAGATTTTAGTAATTATCAAATTGCTCGTCGATGAAGGAAAGCAATGTGGGAAAATTCAAATGCTCGAGATTTAAAAAGAATCACATAATTATGTAGAAGGTTTTCTAAGTAGGAACTATAAGTAAGTACATACTCAGTGGAGTAGGCCGGGATTCGAACTTAGGAATGTAGTCGAGACTAGATATCGCGGCGTTTAATTCCCCTTAGTTTACTAATTTTACAGTATTTGTGTATATACCATTATTATATTCAGTTTTCTATTATGCGTGTGGTGTCGGCCGGTTTCAGCACCACCCCACCTCTTCCCGCGGGTGTCGTAAAAGGCGACTAAGGGACAACAGGACCGCTACCACAAACCCTGAGGAACTACATCACCTCTAAAAGAGTGGACTCGCCAACCCGCTTGGCTAGCGTTTAGTTTTAGGGCCATACGGTCATTCTACGGTTACGGTTGGTTACGGTTATTCTGTATGAAGTAGATGCGCATATCACGCAATATATTCCGCGATTTCTACGATGCGACCACGCGACGAATGCGCGTACGCTACGAAAATTGAAAATTAAACATTTTCTCAATAATTTTAAATAAGTTGATTTGTTGATATGATATAAGCATCAGTCTAATAAAATATCGTTTAGATATAATAACCTAATTTAAAACAACAATATAAAACAGGGTTTGTTTATTTTCAGCTGTATTAATTTATCATTTATATAATAAATAAATAAAATCTTTATTGGTAGCAGGAATCCCCTAGATCCTGAAGTAGGAAAACCTGTATCATAGAAACTAGTGTCTTCCCCAATAATGCCTATGAAAATATTTTGTCCTTAACTTAATACATATAGCTTATGTATTCTATTAATAAATATAGCTTATATATTATATTATTATAAAATTATAAGGTACAAAAAAGAAACTGAACAATAAAAAAAATCTAAATATATAATGAAATAAATTATTTGCTGTATGTGGGTAAATAATTCTTATGTATACGTTTATATAGAGTTAAATATATTCAATTATATGAATATCTAAAAAATATTATATGAGTTGATAACTTTCTAAATAACACTAATTTAAGTGACTAGTATGGTATGTAACGCTCGTTGTGTGGAACAGAGGATGGATATCATATTAGAGGTTACCACACTATCAACTGGTTTATGTACGTGTCAGCTTAGTATAATACCTAGTATTCACAATAAGCGGTATAAATACTAAGTATCAAACGATTAAGCATTAGAACTAATAAACATAATATTTACAGCTGTCATTATCTTTAAGTGGATTTTATAACATTTCGGGACTTGTGTTTATTTATTTTATTCTCAGATAACATTTGATACTAATGTAACTACATAAATAAATACATCGATGACTGAATCGCACTTTATACACTTATTGTGAACGCAAATATCTAGGAGTATAATAATAAGTGAGATCTCATTGGTCAAATGGAACGTTATTTAACTTGTCCCAACACTACGAGGTTACATCAACTATTTAGTTGGTAACTACGTGTGTACGTGCAGTTTCAACTTGTTTTATTGCCTATACTTAACTTTCTAAAATAACTTCAGATGAATATAAATATGTGTCATATACTACAATATTCATGTTCAAGATAATTATATTATATCTAATAGATATTTACGTTTATTATTTATTACATTAGATGCCTGAAAGACTTACCTTAAAAATCAGCTCGTTTTCTCTCCTATGCCGTTTTAAATAGATATTATGTTCAATTTATTACACTTGCACCAATTGAAGAAGTTCGTAAAATAGCTAAAATGTAGCACGTTCAAACTACTTAAATTGTAAACAGAGATTGATACGCCAAAAACACGTGCGCGTATTGTTTGTGTGATTGGAATTTTTCAGTCTCGCAAGGGGTTTTACTAGATAGTGTACGAGTGTCGTCGGACTCGTCGGGAGCGTGTATCGCGTGTGCGTGGTCGCGTGAAGGGCCACGCAGGTTGGCGGCAGCGAGGCAGCGCGTGCACTGAGTGGCGGCTGTATCCAGTGGCGCGACGCTGCCGGCCGCCGCATGACTCGCCCCGCGCGTGCGTCGGACCTGTTACACAGCCTCCCGCACCCACCACCCGACGCCGCTGCATGAACTGCACACAGAAACCAGCCACTGCAGTCGCCAACCGACAAGCATCACAACACGAGACACCTACGAGGACTCAGTATAGGCTGTCAATACCGTTTTTCCCACTGATAATCCCAACTGGTGGGGATAACGGAAATTGCAGACAAAGGGCTAACTGTAATAAGTTTTGTATTCGAATTTCCGTTGTCCCCACTGTAATTATTAAGAAATAACCTAAGTAAGGTCAGAATAACGGAATATGCATGAGCGTAAACAAATGTCAGGCGTTATTTACTAAAATTACAACTATATACTTGAAATTTAATTACTTAGGCTTTGAACGGATAAACATCATGTGCGATAACCAATACGAATTTACAAAAATGATGTTAAGAAGCCCAATGAGCGTTACAAGATTGAATACTGAAGACGACAAAAAGAAACCAGGCTACAGATTTTCCGAAGAAACGAAAAAGGATATAAAGAAACAAAACTAATTGGCGTAGAAATTGGTTGTTGATTATAACAATAATGATGATAACGATGATAATGATAAACTAAATACTATATTTGACAGCGCATCTGCAACATCATCGATCTTTCTTCTGGGTAGGTACCTGTCTGAAGTTTACCCTCTACTATAATAAATGTGGTAAATCGAAGATAGTCCTCCCGATTCCATTGCTTTTAGAATGTGAACTCGTATTTCATAACTTACTAATCCATAGACACGTCTAGATGTATTTTATATTTTAAATCGGATCTGAACGCGTATAATAAAAGTATTTGTTTAACTTTTATTCGTACTCGACGTTTCGGCACGGTTTACACCAGCCGTAGTTACGAATTGACTAAAGAGGTGGGTTGGGTAGTCCAGGATGGGAGCTGCGATCAGTTTTATCTACTACCCACATTTTGAGTAAGAATAAAAGGTAAACACATGCCTTTATTATACCCGTTCAGACCCTTCAGTACATTTTAAAAAGTAACGTCTAGATGTAGTTGTTATTTATAATGCCTACAAAGAATAAAACATTCTACGGTCCATAAGACAAAAATTCTTCATAAATATATGAAAACAGAAAGAAATAAAAATAAACAATTTTATTATGTCTCGTAGGTAAATATTTATAATAAACGTGTTTACAGAAAAATCAAATATAATATATAATAGTAACAATAAATGAATAATGACATTAATTACAATGAGTATGAATAAACAGTGAGAGGAACCACACAGAGGAAAAGTTACACAAGAGAAATATATTAACTACGATGGAAGTAAGAGAAAAATAAATGTTAGACAAAAAATGTCATTAGTAAGATTGTCATTTTCGGGAAATCCTATCAGAAGAAAAAATGTCGTAAGCACAAGAACGTACCAACACAAATCACGCAGATCGTAATAACAAATACTTTATCTTCCCATACTTTATCGTCCTCCCTCTACAATGAAATTGTGCAAAAATTACAATACAACATCTTCATATTATATATTTTTTTAGTAACAATAAGAGGCCCCTAAATGATCAATTGTATTGTGCAATTTTACGGATTGCACAATTTTAAGGAGTGTATTAAAACTCATTTGAGTACAATGCGCCATTGAATAATATTGTGCAATGACATTATTGTATTATTTAATTATAGGTGCAGGGGGGCCGTCTAACATATCACTGAAAATCAGTGACATCCGAAACCAAGCGATAAAAAAAATCCTAAGAAGCCATCGAAGGTATTTAGGACATTAATAATTATAAATGACAATATTCGTACCTGAAGCATGCTTAGTTTAGACGACAACAGAGAATACGGAAATTGGGATGAAAAGAGTCAGTAAAAAAAAGGATGACAATGTCCTAAAAAAACTTGTATAAATAATGATAAAACTAAAGAATATGGTATCGACAAGTACACATTTTATTGAATGAGTAGTGCGATGAGAATTCCCAATAAAGGCGTAATACAAAGTGGTTCAGTTCTGATAACTTGTCATTTTTCCTGTTGAAGATAACGACTTCATATGAGTCGTTCACTACCTGATTCAGTTCCAATCAATGTTACCATACTAGGCAAGCCGCCAATATGACGTTATTTACCGTTCACGGCGCGACAGTGAGACGTATACATATATTATATCATATACCTACTACATTTTATTATATTGCAAATCGATCAATTATCCATATGCTTATCATCTTGTTTACTCTATCGCAAGATGTAGGCAACTGCAGAAAAAAAAACAAATAATGGTTTTATAAAAATATACTCAATAATTCAAACGATTTAATCTTTGTAAATTCAGACAATTTGAAATCTATGATAGGACGTTGTCACTGTGTTAGAAACAATGTAAAGGATATTTTCCACAATATTTATTTTGCTAAAAATGGACAGAATTGCTGGCTATAGTAAATCGTTAAAGAGGAGTTTGGACTGAATAAAATTTGAAATGGGGTCGAGATATATTTGAGTGGAGTAAAGCATACCTACTTTAATTTCATCGTCGATTATCTCAATTGAGAGACGTTGTGGGAGTTTTTACATAAGGACATGTTTTGTTTGTTTTGATGTCTTCTATCGATTTAATTAGGTTTGGCTGACTGCTGCAAAATCAAGACTTTATCAAAATGGCGGAAATTAGGTATGCCAGTTAGGTCACATGCCCTTTAAAATAAATATTAAAACTGCGCTAGCGAAAGACAAGCACAGAGTCACAAAGATATATGTACTTAATTAGTACTTATAAAAATATATTTGTATTGATCTTCGTATAAATAGTTTGTTACTTTCACATGTCATTGTGTAAAACCATGTTAAATTTTTATCTAATACATTGTAATACAAAACTTCGTTTAAGATCATTCACACCATCTTCATGCCACACGCCAAAACAAAA
This sequence comes from Sesia bembeciformis, assembly GCA_943735995.1. Lineage (NCBI taxonomy): Eukaryota > Metazoa > Arthropoda > Insecta > Lepidoptera > Sesiidae > Sesia > Sesia bembeciformis. The sequence continues at coordinate 12,135,019 of OX031028.1, forward strand.
CTAAACAGCGTTTCCCAAAACTTTACAACGCAATAGAAGCAAAGGAAAAAACCATTAGATTTATAACAAACAACATCATTATAATATGAAATAACCTCAGCTTCTACACGACTAGACAAGTATTGGGTCCTTACCTATGAAATTGCCGTTTTATATGGAACAATTCTAATATATATATATATTTTTGTATGAAAATTATAGGTATATTTAATTAATCGAAGTATTGTCCATTATTATCCATTGTAGTATCGTCCATTACTTTGTCATTTTAATGGAAGTTAATTGATGCCTCTACTATAGAACTCCCTGGGACGTGAATAAACGAATTCTCTGAAGGCATTTTTCACTGCCTCATCGGGGTTGAATTTTATTCGTGTAAAAAGATATCCAAATCCCAAAAAAAGAAAATGGAAATCAGTAAAGTTTAAAGGTCTGGCGGGTACGATGGGTTACTGAGAATTTCCAGTCGTAGCTCCTGTAACCTCATACAGTGTGCGGGCGAGCGTTATCATGAAGACGTTTGGGACATTGTTTGGCTGAGTCTCCAGAGTTCAACCATTGTGACGAACGTTTACGATTAACATACAGGATCCACTTCTCATCACAAGTGATAATCCGATTCAGAATCACTTCATTTTTGTGATGGTTCAGCAAAGTAAGGCAAGCTTCGACGCGTTTTTGCAGCAGACTTTCATTAAGCTCATACCGTACCCACTTTCCGAGCTTCTTCACTTCCCGATTTGACACAAATGAATCAATATCTTCTTGCCACTTACGCCGAAGGCTGCTGCTAACTCAGACGTATTTTGAGATGAATCCGTTTCCACTATTGCTTTCAATTCGTCATTATCGACTTTAGTCTCCGGTCGTATATGTTGCACGTTCTTGAAGTCGAAATTTCCAGAACGATAACGATCAAACGAAAACCGCACCGTGAGTTCATTTGCAGTGTTTGGTCCGCACACATCGTTGATATTACGTGCCGTCTGTGCTGCGTTGCTGCCATGACGCAACTTTTGTTCCAATATAACGTGAATTTTTAACTTTTCCACGGTCACAATTACAACGATAACAAGCAAAATGTCGTTTAACGGAAAAACAAATGAATAACTAACTGATTTTGAAGAAGAATGTCTTAGCTTTAAATTTAAATTGATTTGGAATGGCAATCCTAACGCAAGATAACTAACATAAGTTCCAAGTGGCCAATAAGAACAAACAGCAATTTCATACGTAAGGAAGACCCTAATAGTTGTATTTTGGCATAGTTTGTTCGTGCGTTATTAAAGGTTGGCGTTTAACAATTTCCACTTGATGCAACATAAAGCTTGACACATATACCTACACACGCACGCCCCACACACACACACCCAAATATACGCATTTATATAAATAGTTTTATTGAAAAAAAAATTCCTTAGTATTTCCTTAATTAGTATTTCCTCCTATAAAATTACTTTCGGTGCAGTTATTTTAAGTCAAAGGTTGTACGAAGCAACACCTTCACGTCTGATAAAAAAAAACTGTTTTTTTATTTTAGTATTTAGTTATCTAAAACCTTCTCGAGAGCTTTTTCACCATTTTGGATAACAGGTTGTTTTTATTTTCCTTCAATGTGTTAATGTGTAGGTGTGTGCCAATCATAAAACGGATATTATTAACTGCCATTTTATCGATCGACATCATTAACTATACTGAAGTGATAATAGCACCGTAATAACTAGTTCGGAGATATATCCAAGATACATCATTTGCACAGAAAATGATCTTTGTTTGAAACCTATACGATTTACATACTTGTTTCTTAGTTAAATCAACGTAATAACACATAACTGCCAGTTGTGTGCATAATGTTCAACGTTGATTTTAGTCGCGAACTAACAGCGGTGTTAAACAAGCAATTTTGTTGTAAGTAATTGCATAATGTTGGCACCCTAGTTACTGTAAATTGTTCTACAACTATTTTAATACTAAGTAACGCAGACTGTCCGATACAATAAGATGTGTGTACACTAGATAGGTGCAGCGTATATACCTACTTAGCAGCAGTTATTAGGAGGACGATAAATAAACTATAGAAACGCTAACGCACTCAGAGCGTCAAGCACGTTGAAATACATCGACTCGTTAGTGGAGATACATTGCAACGTAAATGTAATAAAGAGCAATGTAATTAGACACCGAAATGACGCAACAAAAATTATCGAAATGGTAAAATGTTTTAAAACGGAGTTCTAGACGGCAGAATTGTGCCAGCGTCAAATACCAAATAACATGTTTTACTACCTAGCTCTGTCAGCGACTTCGTTCTCATATATTTCAGAGTTACTGTAGTTATTTCGCTCTTACCTTATTTCATCCCACGCCGACCCGTGCCGTCCCGTTCTAAGAATCTGATCCCATCAATCAAATCCCACCACATCACATAATTCAATCCGACTCCATTCCGTCAACAGGAAATATAATGAAGTGAGAGTAACACTTACCCCATAATTCATATTCCCTTGTTAAAGTACATTCTAGTAGAATATACTGGTGTGAACTTTATTATGCTCCCCAAGGGAATTTGTAAAGGTTCCTGATAAAGTGTCATATATTGATTCAAGGTACAAAATATCACAGTAACCTACAAACTTTCATTATAAGTTTTCATGTGACGACTAATGTTGCACGGGCGGACTTAATGATTCTTCCGAGGGAAACTTTGTGATGGATCTCAATAAAAGTACCTTAAATGTTAACACAGGACAGAAGTATTAAATGTGCCAAATGTCATTAAAATTCGTTCATTATAAGTTTCCATTAAAATATTTTTCGTGATACGCAAAAAAAACAAGAATTACAAAATCGTTGTTTGGGTACTATACGAGTATCATTCGTAGCATATCAGTACACTGCAATAACTTTTTATAAAATTTTTAATGACAAGACATGCCTTTGTTCCTTTTAACAATTCGTCATTATAATTTAAATAAATAATTTTAGTCTAAATTTACATTCTACTCCCATTTATCCGTAGCTTTGTTCGCTTAAAAACTTATTTACTCTGTCTACTGTGTCCAGATAGGTCCCTATAACAAGAAGATCTTATTATAAATTTCTATCATACAATCATCATTACACATCTGCCCGTTATTTTCAAATTTCTGGACCAATTTTGAAAAAGAAATATTAAAACACGTTACACGGCAATAAAATCCGTTTTGTACATCCACAAACAGCATGAATTAACGGACAGACAGACTGAAAATATTGTCGCTTATGTATGTAGATTGTAGAGATATAGAGATGTAGTCATTCTTTATCATTAACTTTTTGATTATTGAAAGTGAACACATCAGTGCAGTCACTGAGTCATATTATATCAAACAATCTATTGATTATTGTTCTTTTAAAGTTAGAAGTTTCTGTAAAAACTTAACAAAATTGACATTCCATACTTTACCATAGAAACTCAACAAAAATTATGATATTATTAGCAATTGTTTTCTTGCAGAACTATGGAACTTTGCCTATATATACCTAATATTGGTAAGAATTAATATTGTAAAACTCGTTTTCTACAGGAAAATTGCAAAAGATCATCGTGTTATACACAAACTGTTACACAATCTAAACCGATTAAAAAAATAAAAATCCCTAAAATCTTCCAGAAAAAAATATCAGAATGATGAAAACTAGAAATTAGTGTAAATAAATTAAAATAAAAGGCCGTGCTTGTTCACAGCTAAATGTCTTAAAAAATTCTTAATTGATAAATTAACTTGTTTTTAACCTTGCTACACATTAGTTAAAACAGCATTAAAATCATAAAAAGTGATCCCAAGAATTGCGCGAACAGACAAGAGAGAAAGACGCTGTTTTATATAATAATATGTAAGACACGAGGTGTTTCGATTTTTCTTCCCTCATCTTTCCACTGAATTCTGTCAATCACGTCATGATTAGACAATGTCATTGTCATATTAAACATGAACAGCTAATTAGGTAACTACTAGAGAGGCTAACAATTGTCATGATAGTTTTTGCTTAGTTGCTGTCTCCAAAACTATTTATTCTTTATTACATTTAGTTCATAATGGTTTCATGTTATTTAGTTATGTATCTAACGTATTAATATCATCGTTTTTATCTGATATATCTAACAATTAATAAATATTTATTTGTTTCAGTTGTACTCGTACCTGCTACTGTGTAAGCATTAATTATATTGCTACCGCCACAATATAGCTTGTTGTATTTATGACGAACGAGTATCCCTTTAGAAATAACCGTTTGAATTAAATTGTTTATTATAAGATTGTTAACATGATTCCAATTTGTTAATGATTCATAGTTACAAGATGGTTACTGACAACAAATCTTATAAATACAAAGACTGAGCTGTAGAAATCATAACACGCTGTACTTAAATACTAAGATCTGCATCGATTTTTCTCATTTAATCGAATACAATTATCTAGTAATTAGCTATAATCGTAGGTATCCTAACAAGTGAAACGGTTATTCGCTGGCCGCCCGCGGGTTGTTGGGGGCCCGAACCCGGGGATCTCTCCTTTAATCTTCACCCCAGGAGGCTGCCCCGCCGCACGCGAAAAATCCCTTGGGGTAGCAGTTGTGCCGGAGGAGACCGGAGTGGAACCCGACTGCTGCCCCCAGGGGGGGACTGGGGGCCCTTCCGTACCCCGCGCCAGCAAATCACACAACCTTTGTGACCTGGTTTTTTTTCTGCTCCGTGCTTTGTCATTTGATCCACATGCAAGCACCTCTCTCTCCGTCCCCCTTTTCTTCTCTTCCTATTCACACTATTTACACAATGGCCAAGAAAAATAAAAGGTACAATGATCACTCAGCGGCCCACCCTCTAAGTTCCACACTTCAAGTGGACTTTTGCAACATCAGAGGGATGCATAGTAACATCGACGCCGTCCACTACCACCTTGAGACGGCAAAGCCGGCCTTACTTTTCTTGACGGAGACACAGATATCCTGCCCGGCCGATACATCGTATCTTCATTACCCGGGCTACAAACTGGAGCACTGTTTTGTGCGACGTGCTGGGGTATGCATGTACGTCCGGGAGGATATTTGTTGTCGCCGCCTCAGCCATTTTGAAGACGGGGACCTGTCGATTCTCTGGGTGCGTATTGACTATGGTGGTTCCACTAAAGTCTACGCTTGCCTCTACAGGTCCCACAGCGGTGATACGGAGACGACTCACTTTTTTGAGCGCCTACAAGAGACGACTGATAGCGTGCTCGAGCAGTTCCCTTGCGCGGAAGTGGTGGTCCTCGGTGATTTTAACGCTCACCACGAAGAGTGGTTGGGATCCCGAACTACCGACCGCGCAGGGAGAGCAGCCTACAACTTTGCCCTGGCCTATGGTTTCTCGTAATTGGTGTCCTCACCCACGAGGATACCTGATATCGAGAGCCACACTCCCTCCTTACTGGACCTCCTGCTGACTACGCGGCCGGATGACTACAATGTTGTTGTTGATGCTCCGTTAGGATCATACGACCATTGTATCGTTCGAACTGCTGTGCCAGCCAAAGTCTATATTAAACACGGATAATGTAGCTTCCTATTTGTGAAAGAATTTTTGAAGTCGGTTCAGTAGTTCTAGAGGGTAATCTCTAGAACTACTGAACCGACTTCAAAAATTTACGACACACAAACACACAAGTTTACCTCTTTATTATATTATTATAGTATAGATTATTCCTAACATATCTATTATATTTAAACTACCAAACTCCAAATCATATTTATTTCTTTATAAATATGTCGTTTACTTCATCCACCACTGATATGGCAGGAGTTTAGCTAATTTAACACTCCAACGGACGCTAACTGAATTGTATCGGTCAACGTGAATGTGCTATAACATCTCGTAGAACGTGGCTATATCAAATTTGAGTGCAATCACTGAACGCTTTCTTATACTTCCATATTTTCGTGATAACCGTCACTGATAGTGGTAGGTTTGAAAATTGGAAAATAATAAGGTCTACGGTGTTCATTTTTTATGGCTTCGATTGAGGCTCATGTTCATTTATGGCTTTAATAGCTTGGGATTTTATATGGATATCAAAGTCTCACTACAAAAATAAGTTCTATATAAATAAATATATATTTATCACTATAAATCAGAGCGAGTTCTAGGCTCGTTGGACCATTCTCTCGTCCCCCTTGTAGGGGGAGCGGAGAATTTGTTCCAGGGTTAGTTACCTATGTCAAAGGAATAATCTCTGCCCACTACTACGTGCAGGTCCCTGGGCGGACCCCGAGGATCCTCGTGTCAAATCTGGTTACGATCAAGCCCACTGAGTGAGTTTCGTTTGTATAGAAATTTCCGTGTTCTATCTAATGTGATCGGCGCGACACGGCGCCGGCGCCGGCGACTTCTTGCAAGGGACGTTTATGCTAATAACGTCAGTAGTTAACAGCCGACCAATCAACGCGACATTTCTCGGCCACATAAGAGCTAATAAATTAATGAATAAATACTAATTACCAATCTATGAGTTACAAGAGCGGTTTTTACTTTTGCCTTGAACTAGAGGAGTAAGTCGAAAAATTCATCAAATGCAGCCGCTGCGTTTTGTTTATTAATCAAAACTTTACACAGTTTTTTTATTCTCTTTTTTTTTTTTATTGACGAAGGCGGCAGAAGAGCATACAGTCCACCTGATGGTAAGTGGATACTGTCGCCCATAGACATCCGTGATACATGCCAATATTAGTCCAGAATGACAAACAAACTTTGGCACGCCCCCGGATGCGCTGCCTACCTTTGTTGATGAAAGAATGGATTTGGAGAAAGGGTTGGAGACCTGGGAAGGGATAGGATGGGAATGGGCTCTGGCATATCTCACTCACTACCGAAACACGTACATACATTGGGGAATATTATAAAGTGGGAAATGCAGTACATTTCAAGGTACATTACATTTCAATTCATTTCAACATCTAAAACGGTTGTAGCACTCGTTGCTCGGTACAGAGTAATTAATGTCAACGCAATCAATAGAATGCAACTGAGCATAGAATAAAAGATATACTAGTAATGGACAATAAGTTATGAAAAAAAAACTGTTGGAAAGACGTAGATTCTATTCTCTATACTGAATAAACTATTTCCAGATTTTCACGTTTTATACGCGGCCCGCACTTGAAGGACCTCAGGTTAAGTAAAAATTGCGTACTTGGGGATTGAAAATGGACAAACGAAACTTATTTATTGTATAGAAATCCATTTACAACCACCGGGCGTAGATTATGGACAACGTTTGGGAGTTGAATATGGACTAACTTAGTATGTGCGACCCTAGCTATCACCGCTCTAGGCTAAGTTCCAATGTAGGAAAATCGGTCTATGACAATCTCTTCATGCATCATTTTCTATCTTCATAATACAAAAAGAGACGCAGTATGTTTTGGTTTGTTAAAAAGCGATTTTCGCACATTTTGGATCTCGGTCTGAATTTAATTTACAGAGGATTTTTTTCAATATCAAATATTTTTTTTGATCGAATACTAATATGAACCATATTACATATGTGCGTCCTCCCTGATAGCCTGTTATCATAATGACTTAATCACTGTCTTAAGCGTAATCGATCAACTTTATATTGTTCATTGTCCGAAGAAAAGTTTTCAACTTTGCACTAACACTACATGGGAACTTATGTGTTCCTCTGACTTTATCTTCTACTCCTCTCTAAAAAACGATATCCATTTTTTACCTTAGCATATCTGTCAGTTGTCAAATTACAAGCTTTACAAAAGTTGTCATCTGCTAAAACCATCCTATAAAGAAGATGTTTTATACCAGTAACAAATTACTTGTAAACACTCGGATTAGACTCCGAAGTGTGTGGAACATTAATAAAAAGCGTGTGCGCACAACAGAAATATTTTCGCGTTGAAATCGGCAAAAAAGTAATTTTGCAAGTACACACACGAATAAAAGATTGTCTGGATGCGATATAATAGAGATTTATATACGGCGTGTTCTCAAAATTGTGGGTGTAGCAATTAAGTGCGTGTCTCACATACGGAGTGCCTAATAAACAATGTTGAACTGCCCGCGCTACACATATTATATCACCAACTGACGTCCAGATGTGACAACGACGTTTCTATACATACGTATGTGCAATTGAAACATTTCACTACATGTTGCTTAGACATTTAATAAAACTATTTACTTAGACATTTTAGTGGTATATTGTTTTCATTTTATATCTAGATTTGTTTATGCAAAGATTAGCCCTTTCCCCGCAGCTCTGATGTTTTTTACACTCTTCAGAAAGAAATAACCTAAATCCGTCTAGTAGAACCGAAGTTATAAGCGAATAGATAGACATACATTACATTTGAATATAGAGAAGAAGGTAGCAGATAGTCCACCTGGTGGCAATGGCAACATCAATTTAGAATGACAAAGGTTGGCACGCCCTTCTATAAGTATCAACTCTACACTTTCATGCCATTCGTCGTGAGTTCTAACCCCGGCTCATACAATTGAATTTCTCCTTGAGTAGGTATAGGTTCTCCAATTTATTACTGTTGTAGCTCGGTGGTTAAAGAAAACACTGCGAAGGAACCCGGGTTCTCGGGATGTATATATTTAATAAAATATTATAAAAAAATCCACCAATATATTTAAAAAAATATATTGATGGATTGTGTAATGTCTTCCAATTTACACTATATAGGGCCGCTTCAGTAAAGGCCCGCCACCTCCTCGTGATTAATAGGGAAGCCTTTGCCAGTGGGACATATTCACCTGAAGACCTAGACAAAGTAACATTCTATTAGAGTTAACGCTAGTAGAAAAGTCCAAAAATGTATGGAAATTGACATAAGCTAACGAATGGTCACGTGGTCTAGCGACAAACGCATAGAAAATTGGTAGACAACGTGCTATATTTTAGTATGTATATGTATTTTCCATGGTTAACACTAACAAACAGACTGACGTTGTTCTTTATATGTATCAGATATTTCGTCAATATATGTATATTGTAAGATGGCGTTGTCATTATTTATTGATGGTCCAATTCCTGCTATAGGTATAATACTATAATGTTATAGATATGGCACATTTCCATATCGACATATCAGTTATGTGTGCTCAAGTACATAACATGGACGTCATGAAGTTATTGAATGATAGGAAAGGGATATCCCAAAATGTTATAGGTATATTGGGTGAGATTAACTAACGTCACTACATTATAAGAGTACTTATTAGTTTATGGTTTGTTTTTATCTTTTTTGTATCTGGATTTTCCCCGATAGGTACCATTGACAACAGGACAATTATGTTTTTAATCTATATCTATATATACTAATATAATAAAGAGGTAAAATTGTGTGTTCGTATGTATGTTGGGGGTAATCTCTGGAACTACTGAACCGATTTCAAAAATTCTTTCACAGATAGGAAGCTACATTATCCGTGTCTAATATAGGCTATATTTTATATTGAAATTTTGAAGAAAAAAAAAATAAAAATAAAAAAATATATAAACCGAAATTATATTTTTTTATAACTTTAATTTTAACTTTAACTTATAACTTTAATCTAATAATAAGAGAGAAAATTGAATCGTTTACGGTAAAGGACTTCTATAATTAAAGTCGCGTTACTTTGTGTTACTTTGTGTTACTTTGTCAATTCTGTTCATGTTTATTTTTGGGAATGGACAGTGCTGGAACCAGGGACGTGTCCAAATATTGGTAATGTATTTATCTGCTAACTCGTAAATGATTATATTGCTACAGGTTTTGGTAATTTGTACTCGATAGCGACTGATCTTATGTGTGCATAACCTTATCGAAACCTATCGAAAGTTAAGCTAAGTAACACAATTTTAATGGTTGTATTGAGATTTTCGCAAAGTAACACCCAATTCCATAAATTACTTTCCCTTCCATCCATAATAGTTTTCATTGTAACAGTATTTATGCCCAGACTAGGTATAAATAAAAATAAATCGCCGACGTGTTGTCAACTGTACAATGAACCATACCATAAAATCTTCCATCACGGTGAAGTACCCATTATTAAAAGTTTCACGAACGAGATAAATAAACATTATATTTTATAAATTGTAAAGATTGTACTACTAGTATTTGTCTTGGTAATGAATGGGTATGTCGTTGAAACGTTTAGAAGGGTAATAAAATGTCAGTTTTTACGTTATTTTCATTAATTCAGCTCGCGTGTAAACGAGATGTGTAACACTCACCGGATGACGTATCGACGTGACTCCTCTTTGTCCGCGAGGACTGTAACAAAAGTCTTCAACAATCCACTAATTATATCAATTATACCATGCTACCACCACTTTTGTGACATTAAATCCTACTGCTCCAGAATATCTGATGTCACATTCGCAGTAAAACGTTTAACTGTCATTTTTATTCGTAACCATTTATATTGCACATACATACATACTAGCACAGCAGTTAATTATCTACCTCGTAGACTTAACAAGTGCGTATTTTTCATTGCTTGACAGTTTAAATCCAATTGACTTATAAAAAAGCTAAGCTAATAAATCCTATATTGTTATAGGTCTAGACCTACTTTATAAAGCTTTTGTTTCATTGTGTGTGGGACGCGTGGGCGCCCCTATGTTCATTCATTTAATTTGGTGTGTTTTCTCAATGACGGAGGCTTCGCGGCGGCAGTGTGGCGGAGTGTTTTTGTCCTTCGCCAACGATATAGGTATGCTATTAAGGCGGAGGCGGGCGGCGATCGGCGCGCTCTCTGGGCGGAACAACACAGCAAGTTTTACATTACAAATGAGTTTATTTCTTTCCTCACAAATAAATCCTGGATCGTCATTGATATAAAATATACATATATAAATTTTATTTGAGGTACATACGAGTACATTTGATATAATACATTATAGGAATTTAATCTAAACTTAATATTTCCTCCCAGTAAAATACACAGAGTAAACAGCACAGAGTTATATTTTAGTGGTATTATACGATATGCATAAAATTAATTTATTCACAATAACTTTAAAAAGTAGGAAACTGGCGAGCTGCCCGAGCGGGCGCGAGTACGCAACCGGGTTCCTTTTACACAATTTTATAGTGCATGAAATCTACACTATACACTACACTTAACAGCTTACATCTCGTATTAAATCAGTGACGCAAAAAAATAACTGCAAAACTGATTCAAAATATTAACAAACTTGTTATTAATATAGCAAAACTTCTTTCGTGGTATGATTAGGTCAAGTACAGATACAGGCTTTCAATTAGGGCAGTTAATATTTTTTTGTATTCATGTACACCACCATATAAGGAACGTTTAATGGAAGATTTCAAAGACAGCTTGTCACAATTATGAACAAAGTGAATGACATATATCTAGAATTGCAAAGCAACAAATAATGACAAATTAATTGATTGAAATGCGACTGTGTCTGGGTCAAGCAATCGTTAAGGCGAATGTGCGTTCATTCAATCAACGCACCAAAGTTGAAGGGCTGATTGGCCCTAAACAATCTATTAACCTCGAGATCTCTGTCAGTCAACCTATTATTGAGAAGAAGCCTTCATGCGTTTCAATTGTCTCAGATCATTTTACTTGAAGAACACACATGAATTATTTACTTATTATCATGTTTGTAACCACAATTGAACAGCATCAAATAATAATTGTTAACTTTTGATCCTTTTTACATTGACCTTATTTCAAACTTATAAAATCAAGGTCTGTCTTGAGTAGTATTATAAATATTTAAGCAGACATACTCGTGAGCAAGTATATCGACTCAAACATTTTTAGACAGTCTGTTGCTCGTTTTCATAAAATATAAAAATACGTTATATAAAAGGAAAACTAGTTTTAAATATATTTTTATTTTATTTTTATGGACGAAGGCGGCAGACGAGCATAATATCCACCTGATGGTAAGTGGATACTGTCGCCCATAGACATCCGCGATACATGCCAACATTAGTACAAAATGACAAACGTTGGCACGCCCCCGGAAGCGCTGACTACCTTTGAAGATATAGGAATGGATTCGGAGAAAGGATTGGGAAAATGGGGAGGGCTAGGATGGGAATGGATTCTGGCACATCACACTCACTACCGAAACACGTATGTACATTAGGGAAATAAGATAAAGTGGGAAATGCGGTACCTTTGAAGGTAGTCTTCTGTGAGAGCCGGGTTACGTGGCCAGTCGAGCGTCCTCAGGGCTGTCGAAAAGAATGCAACGAAGTCCATTTTGGAACGTGAAAAAAGTCGCATGGAGCTAAATCAGGGCTATAAAAGAGGGTGGCTCAATTCTTGGATTTCTGCGATATTCAAAAACTCATGGAGAGCATTTGCTTTGGGTTTTGGGTTTTGCATTGTGAGATGGTGCATTGTAATGATGCAAGAAAAGCCCTCTCAAACCTGTTTTGGGATGTTTTTGATTTAACACATCGAATACAGTTGGTAAACACACTTCACTGTGCCATTGGGTATTAACAGTTTTTTGAGCGTCTAAAGATATCTAAAGATGGCCACCCGCAAAGAAGAATGTTGCCACCATTTTTTTGCCCACACTGTACCCACGTTTGAAGTTTTTTTTCGAAATAGCTAAATTATTGTGGCCCTAATGGCCTTTCAAGAGTCACCGGACATGTATGGTTTAGGGAGAGCGCAGAAGGAGCCAGGAGCAGTGTGTGCAGCAACGAGCCTAAGGGCTCCCCAGTCGGTAGACCGGAGGAAGGAAGGAACCTCGGCTTAGAGCGTTGCTTTGGGAGGGTACCGCGGGATCGCGAGTCGGTGAGAAGCGTCCAGGCACGTGCCAATATCTGGTAAAAGTGTTGGCTGAAGGCCGATGTGTGTTTCACGGTGCAGCGAGGGGGGCGTCCTCGTCTCCGCCGGCGGGGACGGTGTATATGTGTAGTCTGTTAGTGTAGTGTAGGAACCGCATTGGCAGCAGTAATTGGGTCGTCGGGGGCCGTTTGGTCTAGTCAGTGGAGGCATGGAGGCAGTTTTGTCTGCTTTCAAAGATCACGCCAACCGTCAGTAGGCTGTGTGTGATGGCGAGATCTCTGACAACAGATCGTTCTAACTCTTGTTTTTGAATTCAGCGATGCGACTCTTTACATCCTTCTGTAAAGCTCGCTTCCTACGCGTATACTCTTCACAAGTCGTAAGCACGATCACTGCATTCTTGGCTGTTGTCAGTTCCCTTATGTCCTCAGGCAACTCCCATCGGCGATCATTCGCCGCTGGGACCCGCCTAAAGGAGCTTTAGTTTATATCCTTAAGGTGGCTACCGAGTCCAGAGACCGCCGTGTTTGTGTCATCCGCTAGTCTGGTCGTTTGGGATAGAGTCTAGGTGGGGGGAGCTGGAAGCCTTAAGGGCTTCCTCAATAATAGTCTTGTCTTAGAGGTGTGGGTCGGTCTGCCGTCCTAGTTTCATTACTACGGGACGGTGCAGGTGGTCGGAGTCTTACTCGCATAGGGTTTCTAACGAGTTTAGACGTAATGCTATATTTTTTAAAAGGACAATGTCTAGTACGTCGGGTCGGTGTGTAACGTTATAAGGGTAATGGGTTGGCGTCATTGGAGCTATAACATCAAAGTCGAGTTGGTTAATGAATCTGTCAAGGCGTTTACAATTCGGGGTGGACGTGTGGCTGTTGAAACTAGGGTGTTTGGAGTTGAGATCACTTGCCAGGATGACTGAGTTACCCAGATCGAGGAGTGACTCGAGGTCAGTCCTGAGTAATTCTCTACCGGGGGACAAATAGACAGATGCGAGAGTGACAGGTGGATGACCTGTCATAGTTAAGCGGCAGACCGGCTGACACTGAGGAGGAGTAATATTAGTGTCAGTTGCTTCAAGAAGTATTTCCATTGAGCTACGATATGGTATTCTTCAAGAAAGCTGTGAATAGGATTTTGCTAGGTCGGCGGCGCGCCCGCGTACCCCCTGGTGTTGCAGGTGTCCATGGGCGGTGGTAACACTTACCTACCATCACGCGAGACCGGTTGCTCGTCCGCCTACTTCACTATAAATATATATATATATATATATACATTATAAATAGGTCCACTATAACTTCCTAGGTAGGAATACACTATTAAATGGTTTATTTTAAACTTATTTATTTATTTTTAATTTTTATATTCAGTCTTATTTTTAAATTAAATATTAACACTCGTAACACTGATTTATGTTTTATGTTCAAAAATACATTATTACCATAGTAGGATTTATTTATTAGTACGTATGTCAAATAACTTGATTTATTAATGTTTTATTAATTAATACATATTTATGTACATAAAACATCGGCACAATATTCTTTCTAGTCACAAAACCCTTTATTTATGAACACTGTCATAGAAAATCTGGCATTGTGACAAATAACCGCGAATGTTTATGGGACGTCTCATTCTAAATGTCCATATATTTTCATAGTAGTAATTTTGTTTTGTCCTATATATTATTCTAAAACGATAAATTAACCTCGTTTTGTGTCTTACTATCGGACACCTAATATTTTGTTAAATTCTAAAATTTATTACAATCTCCAAAAATAATACCTACGTTGGTGCAGGTAACCTGTCTGCCACCTTTTTCTTCGAAAGAAAGACTCCAGAGTCCATACTTCTGGTAGTCTACCTATTTAAAGTATTTATAACAGGACTATCATTTTAGCTTTTATCAAGAACCCTCCAAATCCAAATTATACACTGCCTCCAGACTATGTACCTACTTGATGATCAATGATTTTGTGTCGCATGATTCAATGATTTGTAATATATAAATATGTTTCAGTTGAACATATACGTTCTCTGATATGTTTCAGCATAGATCTACGATACACAATAGCAATTATACAAAATTACTAAAATTAATCAATATTTCTAAAAATATCACAAATGAATTTTCAAGGTGCTTACAATTTCCTCGCATCCATTAGAGACAACTTCCTATCGCGGGGAAAACATATGAGTCCGCTATTCGGGATAACACTGAGTTCATAAGACGTATTACTTTTCTTTTATGGCCAACAAACGTGATTTATGTCATTCTTTCGTTTGATTACATACGTAAGCGATTGCCTACTCGAACAGATGATACAGCGATAAAAAATAGCAACCACACATTATTCAAAACCTTAGTAATTCAAAATCCAAATCTATGATATCTATATCTATATATCTAATCATAGATTTGGATTACTAAAAGGTAGAAATAGTTGTTGTCATAGATTTCGATTTATCCTAATTCCGATTTTGTAAAAACCGATTTTATCTAATCAAACTATATGACCTTAAATTGATATGTTTGTATTAATGGTCCTGCTGGGCCAAACCGCGCTTGACTCACACGGAGACCTAACTTATTATTAGATGTAGCGAGTTGAGATTATTTAAGCAATAAATTTAGAATTCTGCGAATAATCTAGGTTCTACTGCATAAAGTTACCTAATATTGTTTATTACATAGAAATCTCGTTGTATTGTAATACGAATGAATATACGTAATTGCTCTCAATACATATTAACGTAAAACAAAACAAATGTTTGTCTAACTTAGTGTTTAATGGGATATAGCTCAATGACGCCACAACATGAAACAATCTTTGCTAAGGGTCGTGACGTCAGTGCTCTTAAAAGCAAATTGACGCACGAATGAATTAACTAAATACAGCCACTAGTGATTTCCACCTACGCCCTCTCGTTACAACACTCCACAGTATCATTATCTGTTAATCGTGTCGACATACACGTTTTTTGTACTGATAAAATGCTAAAAATACTAACCTAAGATAAAATGCTAAAGGATCAGCGTCATTATTTACTGTCTAACTTTCATCAAGTTTATATAATCTACTTTTATTTACATAGGCTTCTTGCTACGCTTATTAGAGTATAAAACAAACATAGAAAGTAAAACACAGAAAAATTCAATATGACAATACCGCATCTACTCGTATTTATTTTTACCTTTACATTAGTTTTTAGTTGTATCTTGTCAAAGTTTTAAATACAGTTAATATATTATTGTACAAAATACAATAAAGATATTGAGGTCAAAGTGTACGATATATCTCTGTGACTTTTTCTGTCAGCGCTCAATGGCTTGATAAGAAGTGATTTTATATATGACTTATTTCCTTAAGATCCGCATTAATTCTTCTTGACGACACAGCCAATTGCACCGAATGTTATGAAACTGATTGGGTTATGTTTTGTGGTCTCCGAAAACATTCTTAATGAAAGTGATACCATATTTTTAGTAAATATTTATCAAAAACATTCGGTTATTGAGGTATATAGCAAGATAATTTTATATGCAAAATTCCTTATATTTACTTACATTTAATCATATGTCTATTTTCATTGTGGTTATTAATAATGTTGGTACTTACAGTTCTAGACCACAATTATGGAATTATTATTCCATCCGGCAAATTACCGAAGTCTATCACATACTAATGTGCATTATCAAGACCTTTGCCACCACTTCGGTCTATACTTCAAAACACGACATCAAAAGTAGGGCTCACATTATTGTGTTATTTATTACATCGTTCTAATAAATCATATCATAACTTCACACTAGGTAACTGATTAGATGTATATAAATTAAAATAATAACGTGTTGTTGGTAAAAATGAACGACTTCGGTAAGGACATGACCCTGTAGCAATCAAAGGCCGGTCACTGATTACATTTATAAGTAATTATGAAAACTTATGAATGGAATAGTTTAATGTGCGATAAATACTTGCAGTTTTGTCAATTATGAACGACCTCTTTAATAGTTGTTTAATAATTTCTCATTCATATTATTTTGTACCGACTACTTTTCCTATTGGATGATAGGAAAATCATGTTTGATGGAGGCCTATTATCCAGCAATGGAGAGATATAGCCTGGTGGTAGGTTAAGAGTATGATAGCTTATTTTGTACTAAGTATTATATATAAAATTGATTTCTTTAAAAACGAATATATTTATTGAAGTTTCAATAAACAGTCAAAGATTTGTCAAAAATCTTGCATAAATTTAACAACATCTTTTCATATTTATACATAGACTGTCAAAGGCAGTATATATTTTTAGTAATTATTATTTATAAACAGACTAATATTATCTTATAGGTAATGTAGATTACTCCTGATTATCTTGGTAAGACATGATCTTCGTAAATGGGGCATTTTGTGCAGAAGACGTATCTACCCGATGTCACTCGGTGCAATGCCCTTCTATTCGAGGGCGTCTTCGCGCTCGCATAATATAATTATTGATATGACACCATTAACTACATTGCCATTGCCCAACTAAAGCAGCCACTTGAAAAATCTAACGAATTCATTTAGTGCTTAGGTATCTAGGTATACATTGTAAAGTATTAACGACTATGAAACATAAGTACTTGTAGGTACATCTCTCAGAATATACGAGTGTATCGTATCATACGTATTATTGACAGATGTTTGTTTGATCATTTGTCTATTTATTCGAGCCAATCTCAGGCTGCTGTAAGGTATTAGAATCATCAAATATTTTTGTCAAAACTAGGCTATCATAAAAATATGTATGTAATATACATGGATATCAGGTTTTGTAAGATGTAGGTACTCACATGAGACAATTTTGGATTAATAGTAAAGTTCCAAATGATATTTAAATTAAAATAAATAAAGGTCTCACGTGACACATAGTGCTAACCTATAGATGTACTTAAGGAATGACGTCATTACAGCCCCGAGACGTCTCATAAATCTCATAATTCAAAACAATTTTTTTTCTTTGACGGCACCTAACCGTTACATTGACAAAGCAGTCCAGATAAGCGATATTGATTCTATGTAACAAAAGTTTCTTCCCTTTGTGCCGCAGCGCTAAGTGGCAACAGACAATGCGCCGAAGGGGATGGCACATTCTTCAGATAAGATAGCGGCCCTCCTTAATCGCATTGCAATCCACTCGGTCACCTATGCCACTGACCACCGCTGCTTTTACCAGTACCATCAGAATGTCAAATAATTTACAGTGGAAGTAAAATTATGATGCAATTTATGTTCAACCAATTTAGTAATTTTGTTGCGGAATAATTCTAAATTCCAATTCTGGTGGATTATTCCATCGTTTTCTGGATTTTTTTTTAAATTAATTAAGCCACTTTAATGCTCATTAAAATTTCTCTTACTGAGCATGGCTTATATATGTACGAGCAGCAAACACTGTTAAATGAGTAGCAAGTCGTGATCAACAAAACAAACTATTTTTGAATAACTGAAAGAAATAATTTTAAATTAGTAAGAACGTGGTGTCACAAAGTCGACGGAGCCGCGCTTCGCGGGATATCATTCCTTTATTGTCACCCTTGCTGCCATCAATTTGCTGTCCATTCAATATTTCTTGCTGCCAATTGAACAATTTCTTAATTAAATTTATCTTATTTATGGTGGGGTTGATGAACTAAGACACTCGTGGTCTCGTTATGGTCACTATCGTAATAAAAAAACCATTTATATCTTTCACGAGCTATTAGTCAGTACAATCTAAATTGGTAAATACTTGACACTATGTTAACGTAACACAAAAGTTTAAATGCTAATGGCTTACGACACTGTTTTCATTAATGTAATAAAATTATATGTTTATTTAACATTTAATATAATATAATTACTTAACAAGAAATGCAGTTACAAGATCAACCAGTTTCATTATTCATATGTTCATCTCATAGAACTAAAATGAAACATCTAGGTGTGTACATAAACACGAGTTTCTTTATTCTTCATTTTCTAAAATTAGATTTTTGGTAAGTCGTATTGGTATAAAATAATGTATACTGGCGTGCGCTTAGATGTTAGAGTGTGTTTATGCATCTTGATTCCCGTGGCAACTCTACAGTGGATCTCGATATAAAGTTCCCAAATTAACTAAATAAATTAACATTCCCTAAATGTTAATCGGCACATATGGTGTAACTATGTCATGTTTCAATAAAATTCGTGCAGTGGTGTTTTGTGATGCGCGTTTAGACCTACAAGACAGACGGAGAGACAAACAGACATAAATACGGATAAAAATTGCAAAAATAATTTTCAGGCTCTGTATCATTCATAGTGTACACTGCAGTATTTTTTTTTCAAAATTTATGATGTTTATCATGTACACGACTTTGTTACAATTTTAGTATACTTATAGAATAAAAACAAAGTTAAAAAAAGAATACAGGAAATACCTGAAATTCCTTCCACCTAAGCATCTTATTTCAATTTCATATACATTCCAGAAAAAAATATGTTTGACTCGCACACAATGGTCTTAGCTCCCGCGCATAGGGCATTTCTCCCTAGAATCTTTGGACGAGCTGGGGTCATATGAGTCCAGTAAAGATAGCCGAGCAATGCAGCTGGTTGAACTCGTAAAACAGCACAATCGACCCGTTTGTCCAGACCGTTTTATTGCTCTATAATAATGAATGAGTTTATTCAATTATCGATACTGAGAACCAATGTCGCGATGTGAATTTACGTGCTACATGAGTGATTTACGTGCTACATGTGAAACAATAGTTCTGTCTGATCTCAGCTTGAGTGAAGAATACACCTTTGTTTCTATGTAACTGACGGCCGAGACGTTGACACTGTTTCTATTAATACCCACCAGCATGGCTGTGTCTATATTGATTGATTGATATTATGTTATAAGTGAATATTGGTGCGAATTTAAAAAAGAAATACAGTATATTTATTTGACAGTCATCATGACTTGTATAACACCTTGTAATCCGAAACAGCATCTGAAATCCAATTGTACAACAGTTTTCTGAACAAACTGAACAGCAGCCAAACTGCTGAGTGAACTAAGACCTATATTCTGCAGTGGAGAGACGACTGTAGCAAGTGTATCTCCTAACTAACATCGGTCAGTGGATGTATATTTTGTATTCATCAAAATCGGCAGTGATTTCAGTTTTATACCAAGCTAAACATGAAGCGGAATATCACAGAGCATAATACTTAGGTAGGTATATCTTTTTGAAATAAAGCTGTGCCTATAAAGCAGTAGGTTGTATTATAACATCAGGCAGTACTTGCACCCCAGTGACCATGTCACATCACAAAATTTTAATACTTCATAGTGAATAAAAATCATTTCAAACAGTTTAGACAATTTTTGTCTCTTCTCACACCAATAACCTGAGAGGAATGATATAAAATTTTCCCCGCAACATTACCCGAATGAAGTAACTAACAATCAAAAGAAGTCTTAGCAGCAGTCTGATAAATTAAGTCAATAAATTAATTAATTCACTCCTAATTAAGTCACAACTTCACTTGAGCGAACCAACGGGTAAAGAAGGCTGTTTCATCTCAAAAACAAAAAATTATCTGCCCTTACAATAAGATCGGGAAGAAAGTTTCTTCGTATTTTCTATAGAAATTCAAGACATTTTTTTTAAAAGTTTAATTACATTTACTTGTAATAAATATGTGCCGTTTTTATCGATAACTTATTGCCATCTTGTAGATAGTGTCATGATCCCATTGCTGTAGAAATTCTGGGATCTTTGGCCAAAAAAATGCGACGAGTAGTTTTGACAGTCCTCTCTTGATGTCAACCTTACGTTACTTAAAGAGTTCTGTAGTGACCGAAACAGGTGGAAATCTGAGGGAGCAAGGTCGGGGCTATACGATGGATGCATCAACACTTCCCAGCCAAGCTCTCTCAATTTTTGCTATGGAGAATCGTCGTACCGTGAATGCTGATTGGTACACGACCATTTGCTAGTCGGAAGTTATTGACGAACTCCGTAAAACAACCATAAACGCCGCATAATCTTGCACCATGACAATGCCAGCTCTCACGCGGCCAAACAGACAAATGACTTTTTGAAGGGGGAAAACGTAGAACTCATGAGCCATCCTCCATACAGTTTCGACACCTTGTGACTTCTTGTTTCCAAAAATTAAAAACCAATTACGCGATCAACGATTTTCATCGCCAGAAGATGTTGTCGAAGAGTATGAAAAACATGTTTCCGAGGTCACCACGGAGGAGTGGAATAAATGTTATGGGAATTGGTTTATTCGTATGAAAAAGTGTATTGACGCTCACGGAGAATATTTTCAGAAACAAGGAATTGATTTTGGCCATTCATTGTATTTTTTTCTTATTCATTCCGGAAACTGTCAGTGTGGCTCTCGTATGTAGGTATATCACAAAAACAAAAGGAGAGAAGTATCTGTAAGTACTAATACTCGCACACAAGTTTGTACATCGAATTAACTAATTGTTGAAGTTTCGTCGCCAGCCAATTGCCCCTGTCGAGTTAATTCTTATTTATCGCTGGGGACATACGGGTGGACATTTAGCCGAACATTGTTTTGAAGCGTAAGTATTATTCGCGCAGACACCGCGGATAATCCACACCGTCTTCGTTTGATCGAGTAGTAAAATCCAATGAAAATCGACAAACTTGTCTTTCTTATATTAATATCAATGGATGAGGTGAGATATTGTCACCTAAAATTTTCCGAACTTCTTGCTGCTAAATCCAATAATGAAACCAATATAAAGAGCAATCACCATTCTGGACTAAAGTTACCTTTAAATAAAAGTTGTATCCAAAAATCTGTAAAAAATAAATAGTTCTAACAAGCAGATGTCGGGGTTAGGTAGTGTGATTTTGGTATTTGTGACAAAATGTATATAATAATGCGGATATCCCGGGGGATTCCTGGGATTCGGAATCGGGTTGTTAATTATGTTGTACATACCTACTTGCAGCTATGTCTATACTATATCGTGTGTGTATCGAATTATCGAAAATATATACATTTTATATACCCATATCATTAGGAGGATATAGTATGTGGTGAGGATATCAAGAAAACTGAAATTAGTTTAAAAAAATTGGTACCGTAAAATCAGTTACATAGCGAAATAAACTTAGGTACTTAGAATTTGATTCCTGGAAAAAGGGAATGTCCATATTCACTTGTCTTACTGCAAATCCCAAAATCACACTACCTTTTCCCCCACCTCTGCTGATCAGTGATCAATTCACAAACAAGCAGTAAGTAATATTAACAATATTTTCAACCCCTTTGTGTTTTAAGCTCACATATAAGATAAGGTTTGTTGCCACGAATATCATTGTTGCGAGACATTTTATTTTTTTCAAATCGTGTGCTTGAAGGAATGCAAATACGTGTATACATGTATTGTTGCTGTGCGGAACACGCGAAATGGACGTGTGAAACTAATAAATAAATTCTCCTGACTAAACGGCCCTTCACTGAAACTGCTAACGATAAGTGAAACCCTATCTCATTGATGAAACTGACAACATACGCATCATGGAGAGATATAAAAAAATAATTAATTTCGCTGAATATGACTAACCCATCACTTCTGGTGATTTATTAGGGTGGCTCCCGGAAGCTTCAAGGAGGTGGTTTTATCTTTAGAATGGGTACCTATTCGTATCAAGTGAAAATACTATTAAAAACCTTATGTAAAATTGGGTCAATCTCTTTACGTTTTTTTTGACTTCTGAATACTCTGATCCATTAATGCCATCTCGATGTCATGTATTTGGATGACGTCATTTGAACTTTAGTTTATTCACTGTTTTTTATCTTGAGCACTGAAGCTTTCCATGAAGCCACCTCACTGTTATTACTGTAGTATGGAAAGTACTCATACTGGTACCTATCCACATTAGGTAAGACGCAAAGAACATAAAATCGTAGTTCTCCATAATTTAATCATATTTCAATATACGTATCGCTCTTTACAGCATTATTTCCCACGCTCATATCATAAATCTCTCTGTTAGATAGGTCGATTTATTACAAATCACTCGTATTTTGCAAACAGCCGTGATTATTCCATAAAGCCGTTTTATTGTGTCGTAAAATATGTGTTTTATGACGATATACTGTAAAGAATTATAGCAAATTCTGAAGGTAGTAATTGAATGTACCTACCTTATAATATACTGCATTTCCCGCTTTATCGTATTTCCCCAATGTACGTACGTGTTTCGGTATTGAGTGAGATATGCCAGAGCCCATTTCCATCCCATCCTATCCTATCTCCCTCCCCAATGGGGAAAATATTCCCAACCCGTTCTCCCAATGCATTCCTGGACCATCCTATCCTATCCTGGACTGATGTGGGCATGTATCGCGGATGTCTATGGACGACAGTATCCGCTTACCATCAGATGGACTGTATGCTCGTCTGCCGCCTTTTCTATAAAAAAAATCATTTGTATCGGGGTAGTAAATAATTATGTGAAATCAGATAAATAAAAATGCAGTAATTGACAAACTGATGGCTCTATGCCCAACAAAGAACTGTCAAAGATTTCATGAATGAGAGCTGATCAGAGACAGCGGGAAGTTTTAATAAAGCGAGGCAAAGGAAAAATGAAAACAGAATTATCATTGACATGCTTGTAAAGTCGACTAATATTGATTAATTTAGATTACTACTTAACAATGATTAAAGTTATTCCATATCTTCGTTTACCTAAGCTATAGAAAGTTTGAATGGGCTAGCTTTTAGCTCCAACGTCAATATTTACTTTCCCTGTTTCGTTGAGCCGTGAATGAATTGGTGCGATAAAGCATTTGTCACGTCTGGTTTATTATTAGACGGCAGACTCATCAGGGTAATGGAAACTCATTGAGCGGGCCGGGCGGCGGCCGCCCATCGTCGCCGCGCGCTGTATCACACGTACTCCTTCCCAGAACATTACTGACTAAATCTGGATATCCTACTATTGAGAACACAGAAATGTAAGGAGACGCTTTGACTCCTATCATTATAATTTGAAATTTGATGGTTTCCGCCTTGATTAAGTTTGAAAACCATGTGAGTAAGATAGAAAAGAAAGAAAAAGAAAAGAAATAAAAACATTTTCTCATTTTTTATTATTTTAGTTTCATGCCGCCTCCATTTGTGCCTGAGGAAAAGTCTAAGGAAATTACTTAATTCTAGCTATAACATGATGGATGCGCTGAAATAAACTAGGTACATCCTTTAATTTGGATATTAATTATTAACGGAATAACTATTAAAGCTGTTCTTAACCGATTTCTATTTTATAAAGACTATTTGGCTAGATCTCTCTTAAATCTAGGTATTTTTATTTGACACGTCCCACTGGTGGTAGAAGGCCTCCCCTTTCAATCCTAAGGGGCTTCAAGTCATTATTAATCGAGAACTCATTGGCTTAGTATCACGATTCTCTATCCTTTGTCTTGATTTTGCTCAAGTAGGTATTTTGTGAGTAACTTATAGTACATCTCCATCAAAACTTTAGTAGTTAGAGTGCGTGCGCGCAACAAGGTGAATCATACATAGTCCTGATGGCGCCGAAATCCATCGAGCACCGACCGAGACTCAAGTTCGTCATAATCATAACATTACAAGAGAACAGATACTATGAATCAGTTTGTGTATAATAGTAAGTTTGTGTGTTACCAAGTCAATAGAACTGATTCATCCTCACTTGTCCAGTTGAGTTGTTCAAATATGGGACAGGAGGACACTTATTTCCCTGAAATTTTCAGAACTCAAGCGGTACGTCATACTCCAAAAAATAGGTAGGTATAATAAATAGGTAGTAATTAAATAACGCTACAAATTGACATACACCAGTCCAACCACCTTCGTATTCCCAACAAACACGAAGAGATGATGAGTAAATTAAGAAATAATCAAACAAACACCTTCACTTTCAGAGTTGATTACCTATGTTATCTACGTTTTTTACCAATCTGTGTTATTATATCTCTGAGCGTGCTGTAACCCTCGGAAATACGAAGTTGGCCGACCAGCAATATTTCATTGGTAATACGGTACAGATTGTTAACATAGGTACCTGTATATTATGTATGTATATAAATTGGCAATAATAACACTAATCTCGGGATCTATTGATATATATCCCCAAAGGATTTTTTTATAAAAATCAGTAGTTATGAAAACACAGACTTTGTAAGACAAAATGGTTAATGTAATCAAACCTATTAATTGTCTTTCTGTTTTCTTAGAAATTTAAAGTCAAAAGATATATTGTACATATTTCTTCAAGCGGCTCTAAATTCACCCCGCGAACAGCCGTGAACGCATTTGCGAGTTCGGGAGCTTGTTTCCCGGTCGGAATCGGTATTTTGTGTCTACAACAAAGGATAACAAAGGATTGTTAACATAGGTACCTGTATATTATGTATGTATATAAATTGGCAATAATAACACTAATCTCGGGATCTATTGATATATATCCCCAAAGGATTTTTTTTATAAAATCAGTAGTTATGAAAACACAGACTTTGTAAGACAAAATGGTTAATGTAATCAAACCTATTAATTGTCTTTCTGTTTTCTTAGAAATTTAAAGTCAAAAGATATATTGTACATATTTCTTCAAGCGGCTCTAAATTCACCCCGCGAACAGCCGTGAACGCATTTGCGAGTTCGGGAGCTTGTTTCCCGGTCGGAATCGGTATTTTGTGTCTACAACAAAGGATTCGCAGGCGCGAACGACGCACAGCGTAATAACACACCCTTTTTTCGGACATCCCCCTTTTCGGACATCCCCTTTTTATTCGAAAACTCCGAACTTTTTATTCGAAAACTCCGAACTTTTTATTCGATTCGAAATCTTATACTGTGCGTTGAACGCTCTTCACATTCATGCATTGTCCTCAAAGTATGTATCTACAATCGCAAGAAGCAGTGCTGAGCGAATGTACGTCTTGCATGAATTATTTTTTTCAAAATGAGTAGGTATCAGTATGAGTAAGTATTAAAGTTTTTGGAATATTATTAACAAGCTGAAGCGATATGCAAAGCATTTGCTATACAACAAAATACACGATGCGTGGGTTCGAAATGGAATGGGCTTTTGAAGATTTCCGAGGCGGAATTGGAGAAAAGGGGATTCATTATTTTCAAGTTATAGAAAATACATGAAGATGGTAAGGGATTCTATACATTCAGAGGCTAGTGCAGTTACCGTTACTTCCATTTTGAACGAGTGCGTGAATAAGACTATTATACATATGTGATTGTAGAGGAAGGCGTAGGTAGTAGGGGCGAAAATGTCACGGGTTGAATTCTTTCCCTGACTTCATGGCGTGAGCCCAAAGCTGCGCTTAGACCATAAAAATCGTGTATCTACTGTTGTTCAACTAATGCACGATAAAAAATAACATTTAATTTTTAAAACTCTTAAAACTCAATTTTGTCACTCATATCAGTGGAAACAACAGTAACAATTTTGTCTAGAATTCTCATTGTCCCCACCAGCGGGGATTGTTAGTGGGGACAATGGTACCAAACCGTCCAAGACTGGAAGGGGAAAGCAAAATGCGGAAGAAGTGTTCCCGTCTAGGACGGGAATGACGCTCGGAAGAATATTGAGGGTATTATTTTTATTGTAAGATGTGATCATTTTATCTTGTTTTGTAGGTGTAATCAGGGCCGTCTTTACCAGGGGGTGCAAGGGGTGCGGTGCACCCCTGGCGCCCCGCGCCCGGGGGCGCCTGTCGAGCGCTGAATTCAGTGCCGGCTTTACCTATGGTGCAGGGGGTGCGGTGCACACGGGCGCAGGGTCTTAGGGGGCGCCGAGCGCCGCTCGCGACACCTCCAAAGAGTTCAAAACGCCTACTAGAGGGCGCCCTGCACCCGGGCGCTACATGAGCTAGAGCCGGCGCTGGGTGTAATTAATATAAATGTGATTGTATTATCTGTATGGGTTAATGCACATACTACCTTCAGTTTCAAAAATACATTTCATCGATTGTGTTACTCTTTTCAATTTCAGTAGATGTGACATTATGTAGGTACTCGTGTGACAATAATTTCTTTATTATTGGATTACGGTTGTGGAACCGTAGAGCATATAAAAATGTAACAAGTTCTATGAGTATGATCTATGGTACGTACGTCGTGTGTTGTGTGCTATGAACATATTGTTAGGATTGAGGAGAATTAAAAATTATATCTTTGCTTATATAAAACTACCTTTGAACCTTTGTATATATTATGAAGATAGAAAAAGATGCACATTATTTTGTGTCGTAATAAAGATGCGTAATAAAGATGGGTACAAATGAAAATATAACGATTTTCGCGCTGTTTAGAACGCCGTCAATTGAACTGTCAAATTTGCATGTTCCAAAACGTACGAAATTTTCTCTTTGGCAATTAAGTTTTTCCTGTCTCTTTTTGTATTTTTAATTGTAAAGCTTGAAAATATATACTTAAAATATTAGATCTGTGCTTGAAAAAGATGCATCCTACTCTAATTACATTGTCAAAAAGCACGGTCAGCAGTGTTACCAGATTTAGCACGAAACTGCAAATCTAGCAGGATTACAAGCTACTAACCCTATAGCAGTTTATTGAGCATTATTGGTGGATTTATCAGATTTCAGCAGTTTTCATTACACTCGTTAAAGTTATAGTTTGTGACATCCCTTGCCACATATCAACATGTCACAATTTTATGTTCCAGAGCCGTAAAACTAAAAAAAACAATATTATTTATATCTATGGTCTACTTCATTATTCTTCATTTTTTTATAATGAAGAGAAAATAATGAAAACAGATAGGGTTTCGTTATGTTAACAGTGCGGTCCCTCCTTTAAAGAGTTCTCTGAATAATGTATTTTTGTGGAAGGATTTAGGTATACGATTGTATTACTTAACATTTAAAAGGACTTCGGCAGAACATTGTGTGCCTAGAAAATAATCTGTTACGATTTTGAGCCTTAGCAAAGCAGTAACATAATGGTGCAGGAATTTAGCAGTTTTTCACTTTAGTCATGGCAGGTTTTTCAAAAATAAACTGGTAACACGAACGACCAGCGCTACAACCAAAGAAAAAGAAAATCGCTACGACCGACTATGCATTCCATGATTTTTTTACAAGACCACCATTCATTGAAATTCATTCGTTCTCTTTTTCCAATTAGGTATTTTTAACGTTTTTTTAGAGTAAACTATTTTTACCTGTTTTGTTGCTACGAAAGTTACAGAAAAGGTATACGTATTCCTTTTAAAGAAAAATAATTTGTATGAATTACAAAATACATCGTACCTAATTGACTTAAATTTTTGTTTGCAGACGGCGGGAAAAACAGATAAACACTTCTGACAAAGAAAGTGAAAATGGACAAAAGAAAGCAATTTAAAGGTCCGCCACCAAAGAGGTTTAAGTCTCACGATGACAACGATAATAATGAAACTCCATGTAGCTTCGAGGAACAATTAGCAGGAATGGATTGTGAGTTTGACTCACAAGAAATTGTTGGTGACGGACCTGAAAATCAAACAACAAACATAAAGTGGTCTCGACCATCTCCGCCGATTTTGAATCCTAAAATGGATAGACTTCTTTTTCAACAGCTAGATATTGACCATTATAACGGAAAACCAATGCAGGACATGCCTGGATCCCAGCTTGCACCTATTCCTATCATGAGAATGTATGGCATAACTATGGATGGTAATTCTGTTTGTTGTCATGTTCATGGATTTACACCTTATTTTTATGTCACGGTTCCATTGAATTTTACTGAAGTAACATGTAATGATATGAAAACAAATCTCAACAGAGCAATTTTAGAAGATTTACGTTCCAACAAAGAAAACATTAGTGAGGCGGTCCTTGAAATACGCTTAGTGAAGGCACATTCTATTATGTATTACAAAGGAAATGATGACATTACTTTTGCCAGGGTGTCAGTAGCTTTACCAAAACTTATTGCTGCAGCAAAACGTCTCATTGAAAGACAACCAACATCCTTTAACTTGATGGATCCCACCTTTTATGAAACTAATATTGACTTTGATATCCGTTTTATGGTTGACACATCTGTTGTTGGGTGCAGCTGGATTGAATTACCAAAACAGAAATGGTCTCTGAGGTTAAAGAATACTCTCATTCAACCTGAATCGAGATGTCAAATAGAAGTAGATGTTGCTTGGAATGCCTTTATTGCTCATCAGCCTGAAGGAGAGTGGTCCAAAGTAGCACCATTTAGAATTTTAAGCTTTGACATTGAATGTGCTGGCCGAAAAGGTGTTTTCCCTGAACCTAATCATGATCCTGTAATACAGATAGCATCAATGGTTATCAAACAAGGTGAAACAGAACCATATGTCAGAAATGTGTTCACACTAAACACTTGTGCACCTATAGTAGGCTCTCAAGTTCTTAGTTTCCAATCTGAATCTGAAATGTTAGCCAAGTGGTCTGATTTTTTCCGTGAATTGGATCCTGATATAATAACTGGATATAACATAAGTAATTTTGATTGGCCTTACCTTATAAATCGTGCCAAGCACTTGAAGGTTCAAAACTTCGATTTTTTGGGAAGAATTAAGAATATAAGATCCGTTATTAAGGATTCTATTTTACAATCAAAACAAATGGGACGTAGAGAAAACAAAATCATTAATTTTGAAGGCAGAGTTCCATTTGATTTATTACTTGTTCTTGTTAGAGATTACAAGCTCAGGTCTTACACTTTAAATGCTGTAAGCTATCATTTTCTACAAGAGCAAAAAGAGGATGTCCATCACAGTATTATTTCTGATTTACAAAATGAGAATGAACAAACCAGAAGAAGATTAGCCATGTATTGTCTAAAGGATGCGTATTTGCCACTAAAACTTTTAAATAAATTAATGTGTATTGTTAATTACATGGAAATGGCAAGAGTAACTGGTGTTCCCTTATTGTGTCTTCTCACAAGAGGTCAGCAGATCAAGGTAGTCAGTCAACTGTTACGAAAAGCGAAAGATGCTGGATATTTAATGCCAGCATATCATGGCCAAGGATCAGAGGACCAGTTTGAAGGAGCAACTGTCATAGAACCAAAAAGAGGATATTATGCAGATCCTATCTCTACCCTAGATTTTGCATCTTTGTATCCTAGCATTATGATGGCTCACAACTTATGTTATACTACATTATTATCACCAAATGTGCAGAAAGAACTAAATTTGAATTCTGACAATATAACTACCACTCCTTCCAAAAATATGTTTGTAAAGGCTAATGTCAGAAAAGGGCTGTTGCCTAATATTTTAGAGTCATTGCTTTCTGCAAGGAAAAAAGCTAAAGCTGATTTAAAAGAAGAAAAAGATCCATTGAAAAGGTCTGTTCTTGATGGTAGACAATTGGCTTTAAAGATTAGTGCTAATTCTGTATATGGCTTTACAGGAGCACAAGTTGGAAAGTTGCCTTGCTTGGAAATATCAGGTAGTGTAACTGCTTATGGCCGAACAATGATTGAATTTACTAAGTCAGAGGTAGAGAAAAAATTTACAAAGGCAAATGGATATAAAGAAGATGCTGTTGTTATTTATGGTGATACTGACTCTGTCATGGTTAAATTTGGAGTTAAAACTCTTGAAGAAAGTATGGAATTGGGAAAAGAAGCAGCAGAATTTGTAACAGAGAAATTTGTAAAACCCATAAAATTGGAATTTGAAAAGGTATATTATCCATATCTGCTTATAAATAAAAAAAGATATGCAGGGCTTTACTTTACAAGACCTGATAAATATGATAAAATGGATTGTAAAGGTATTGAAACTGTTAGGAGAGATAACTGCCCACTGGTATCAAACATGATGAGCACATGCCTGCAAAAACTGCTTATTGATAGAGATCCTGAGGGAGCAGTAAATTATGCTAAACAAATAATAGGAGATTTATTATGCAACAGAATTGACATATCACAACTTGTGATTACAAAAGAACTTACTAAAAATGATTATGCTGCTAAACAAGCTCATGTAGAACTTGCCAATAAAATGAAGAAACGTGACCCTGGTACTGCACCCAAACTTGGTGACAGGGTGCCTTATGTTTTGTGCAGTGCTGCTAAAAATACGCCTGCTTATATGAAAGCTGAAGATCCAATATATGTCTTAGAAAATAGTATTCCCATTGATTTTAACTATTATTTAGAAAACCAGTTATCAAAGCCTCTTTTAAGAATATTTGAACCTATTCTTGGAGACAAAGCTGAATCTCTTCTCCTGAAAGGAGAGCATACAAGGACAAAAGCTATGGTAACATCCAAAGTTGGGGCCTTGGCAGCTTTCACAAAAAAGAAAGAAAAATGTATTGGTTGCAAAGTTGTTATGCCTAATGATACAAAGAAAGCTTTATGTAATCACTGTCTAGAAAAGGAGGGTCAATTGTACATTACAGAAATATTTAAATTACGACAACTTCAGGAAAAATTCTCAAGGCTTTGGACAGAGTGTCAAAGATGTCAGGGGAGCTTGCATGAGGAAGTTCTGTGCACAAATAGAGATTGTACTATATTCTACATGAGAAAGAAAATGGGTATGGAATTAGATACTCAAGAAAAAAATGTTTTGAGATTTGGAGAACCAGCTTGGTAATCTACAACTAGATTTCTTCTGAGGGCATTAATGTTAACATCAATATTTCCATATTTATTCTTTATGTGAAACCCATTGTTTACTGATTTTTGTTATTTTTACTTAAATAAAACTATTCAAATAGTCTTTAATTTTTTAATGATATTTTTATCTTAGGGGTACCTAACAAAAGTTTACATACACATACAATTTATACTTTTACAGGATTATTAAATTAATACAATTTGGAATGTAAATTAAAAGCGTTATGTACAGAGAGCTTAATATACTCTAAAACATTAAGTACAGAAAGGATAAATATAATCTATACTTATAGGAATATTACCTACACGGAAAAGCTAGATTCTCTTTAAAATATCACAGGAATATAAACACAAATAAGATGCCTCTTTGGGTATACAATTTACTATTCAATTAATTTTGTTTATACATTGTACGAGCAATAAATAAATCTATTATATTTTTTTTTTCAATACGTTTGCAACAAACATCTTATTATGTACGTAAATAATTTTTAAACAAAAAAGATTCCTTTCATCTATTTTCTTGTGATAGTGTTCTATTTAGGCTCTGTCTTGGAGTTTTAATAGTTGCTTGGGATTTATTGGAACAATTATTTTTAGACATAGTGACTATTGGAAGCGGCATATCAAAAGATGGAGTTACACTTGTACTACTGGTTAATTTCATTATATCTTCTAGGGTTCTGATGAAGGTATCACATGTAGCTGTCAGTAGGCTGGATGCATCTTCTATTTTCTGTAAAAACAATCCTCATCAATGATAGGAAAAAGAAATAATTTCCATATTGTCAAATTTTTACCAAAGGGCCTTTAATCAAACCACCACTTTTACTATTTGACAGAATAGTAAAAATTGCATCAAATTATATTTTGTAATCCCATGCCCTGCTAGGCGACATCGAGCGTTGCGTCGCGAAAATGTTCCAAACATTTGCTGCCCAAACATGTGTCCTGCGTGACGAATAAATACGGCGCGTCCGTTTGCAAATTATTTTGCTACTAACTCTAAATATAAATACTTTAAATAAATGTTTTCAGTCAGTAATAAGCGATCTGATTTTTAAGATAAAGAAACAAAAAGAGATCTCAGTAGATGTGTCAGTTTCATAAATTTCAATAGTGTCAAAATCTGAGAAACGAACTTACAAAATCATTTTTCTCAGATAATGTCACATACAGTGTTTAAACCGTTCCTGAATCCTGGAACCATGGATTCTGTTCATGATTGAGTTCATAGATGTGAAAATATTATAACCGAAATTTTTGCAATAAATTCAATACAAAGCCGAAATAACTAGATGTTTATAAAGAAATATGTAACATGTCAATTAACTCAGAATGCATCCTTTCAGACTTAGGGAAAGGTTCGGACGCACCTGTATATGTACTGATGACAACATTGTTGTTGGTTCACCAGGCCTGAGGAGAACCAGAAAGGATAGAACTATATTCAGAAATGGACATGCATATACTACTGCTCTTCTTAGAAAAAAAAGCATAAGTATATTTTGACGACATTCGAGAAAAATGCAAAAAAATTAATGAAAATTTTCATTAATTTAAGATATAGAATAAAAAAATAACTATTGTTTATTGTATTTATTTTCGAATATAATACTTTCCTTACTGATGTATTTTCTTCTTACGATGGCAGAATAGCTGACAATGTGGTACAATATCATAACCAAATATATCAGAATCTTAAGAATAGCAGGCTAAAAAAAAATCTAATGGATCTAGTGATTCTAAATCAGGCTAAATGTATCTCTACTGGATATATCTAGTGCATCATATCGCAACGTTTTTAGTGTTGCGACTCCCTAAAAAGATATAAAATAAAGTAAATAACCTCACAACCCCTTTAGTAATTATGTTTTTACCGTTTAACATTAGATTCAAAATCATTAGCTGTGCCCGGCATGCGTTGCATGCCCGTCAATTTTTTTGCACATAATATATAGCCATGTCCACCTGGAATAATGTACCTTTCAAATGTTGAAAGAATTTTTGGAATCGGATTAGTAGTTTAAGAGATTACCTCCTACATCCAAACTTACAAACTTTACCTCTTTATAATATAGTAAGTATAGATTAATTCATTAATAAAAGTTTTTCCATACATAAGTGCTTAATTTTTCCTGACCAAATGCAACCCAGGCTAAGAAACAATGTTCTAGTGCATAAATGTATTGATGATTATCACCTGTATCTCGGGTCCTCCTTCAGTATTGGTAGCAATTTTTACAGCATGAACTTGTTGCATCATGAGATCACAATACAGCCTCAGCTCTGACTTCTTGGTATTTAATGAGTTTGGATCCTCCAAGCCTGAAACTGAATTTTGTTATGCTATTATGAAATTATTTAATAAATATATAATATTAGAGATACTAACAATGAAAGTTTCTAAAAATTGTAAAAGCTCATTTACACAGACTAGACAATCGGTAAAAGCTAGTATAAACAATTGTCATCATCGAGTTTTTATCATCATATCAATGGGTGCAGGATAATTGTTTTTTTTTTCACAATGGCTAAATTCTTGTTGTGGCCCTAATGGCCTTTGAAAAGTCACCGAACGTGAATAGTCTGGGGCGAGCCTAGAAGGCGCTCAGCCAAGAGCAAAAAACAACGATGACGGTAAGGGGTAACGGCATTCCTATCGGGGACAGGTAAGGCTGGCAACTAAAGGGGGGTGTTTGGATGGTGAGAGACTGTCGTATTACCGTGGGACGGAGTCTTTCACGTATTTGACGATGGAAGGAAGTTCAAAATCCTTGTGGAGATCGACATTGCGAGAGTACCACGGAGCAGCCAAGGCCTTATTACTAAGCGACATTTTACTTTTCTCGCCTATGAGAGGGTTGAGACGGCCGAGTACAAAGGCGGCTCGGTTTCGGACAGTTTGTATGTGTTCTCGGAAGGTCAGTCGATGGTCTAGTGTGACTTCGAGATATTTGGTCTTCCTAACCCAGGGGATAGTCTCACCGAAAAGGGATATGGGGAGTAGGGAGAGAGCTATGAGTGCCACCTCTGGAAAAAGGGAAAAAGATGGCTGCGCTTTTCTCTGGGTTGACCTCTATTCTCCACCTCACAAACCACTGACCTAGGGCGGTGACTGCGCATTGGAAGCGTAGATACACGTCGTAGGTTCCTATCTTAGGCATTGAGAGTGGTGTCAACCGCAAAGAGGGCAAGTTCTATTCCAGATAAGTAGGGGATGTAGATAGTGTAGAGAGAATAGAGCAAGGGTTCTGGTTTAGGAGCCCTGGGGGACTCCAGCTCTGATAGGGCGAGAACAGGACAGAGTGCCTTCAACTCTGTAGCGAAAGGTGCAATTGGTAAGGTAGTCTCAAATGATAGGAATGAGACTTATCAAAAGCCTTCACCACATCGAAGAAGACAGCTAGGGGCTTGAACGGTCTGCTTTGGTTGAGACCTGTGAGAATCTGCTCAGTGATTCGGTGCAACTGCAGGACACTAGAGTGGTTGGCTCTAAAGCCGAACTGTTCATTGATGAGTAGGCCTTTTGAGTTGACATGACTGAGTAGGTGAGAAATGAGAATTCTTTTGTAGATTTTTGCGATTGTATTAAATAGGCTAATGGATCTACAACTAGAGGGTTCAGAGCGGTATTACCCGGTTTGGAGATACCGATAACGACGGCTTCTTTCCAGAATGCTGGAAAGAGATGATGTTTCATTGCGGCATTGTAAATAGCCACAAGCAGAGCAATCAAGTTGATCAGGAGACTTTCAAACACCTAATTAGGAATTCCATAGGTGCCAAGTGATTTTTTAAATTTTGGGACTTGTTCATATCCTGAATTTCAGTTACCATTACCGGTAGAGGGGAGTCTGACGGGCGGATAGAGGCTCGACGACCACCTCTCCGTCAACCAAGTCAACGTGTGAAGCGTCCACCAGTTGAGGCCTAAGGGAGCAGTGGGCTTCAAGGTTGTCAGCCAGGCATTCAGCCTTCCCTTCATGCCTTAAATGCGGGAGGGCCGTTCGGTTTAATTAGTGGGAATATGGAGGCAATATTGTCTATTTTTATAGATCTAACCAGCAATAGGCTGTGTGTGGTGGTGAGATCTCTGACAACAGATCGTCCCAGCTCTTGTTTTTGAATTCAGAGATGTGATTTTACATCCCTCTACATCCCTCTGTAAAGCTCGCATCCTGGGCCTATTCTCTTCACAAGGGAAGGAGTCGTAAGCACTGATGGCTGTGTTCTTGGCTCTTATCAGTTTCTTTATGTCCTCAAACAACTCCAATGGGCGATCATTTGTTGTTGAGACCCACCTAAAGGTGCTCTGGATTATATCCGTCATTTGGGATAGAGTCGAGATGGGGAAGCTAGGGCTTCCTCAAGCTTGCTCCAATCAAATCAGTCTTGTCTTGAGAAGGTGGACCAGACTGGCGATCTAATTTTATTACTACATGACAGTGGTTGGAGTCTTAACTCGCATAAGAGTTTCTATTGTGTTTACACGAAGTTTATATTTTTTTTAAAGGTCGATGTCTAGGAAGTCGTGTCGTGTGTAACATTATGAGGGTAATTGGTTGGCGTCATTGGAGCTATAACTTCAAAGTCGAGTTGGTTGATGAATCTGTCAAGGCGTTTACCATTCTGAATGGACGTGTGGCTATTAAAACTAGGGTGTTTGGGAGTTGAGATCACCTGCCAGAACGACTGAGTTATCCAAATTGAGGAGTGACTCGAGGTCAGACCTGAGAAATTCTCTATCGGAGGGCAAGTAGACAGATGCCAAAGTGACAGGTGGATGACCGATCATAGCTAAGAAGCAGACAGATACCTCCATATTAGTCAGTGGAAGCAGACCCCCATATTAGTCAGTGGAGGCAGACCTCCATATTAGTCAGTAGAGGCGTGGGTATGGGAACACAGTGCAAGGCCCTTCTGTAGTAAATGAGGTGCCGCCTCCTAGGCTAGTCAACTAGCTAGGCTAGTCCAGCAATTTTTTTTGGGGGGGGGGGGGCTTGAAGAGGCCAAGGGTGCTAAGTACGGCCTCGTAATTAATGACTAGACAGGTCAGTGGACCTGAGGGCTTTGGTCAGGTTTCTAATCTGATGAAATTACTGACTAGGGCCAGATCCTCCATTAGACCAAAAATAGTCTGGACTAGGGAGGAGGTGGCCTATTGAGAATGAGATAATGAGAATCATATACAATATTATCAGACAAACTATTAGAGAAACTCTCCTTGTGTAAATAAGCCTTAACAGTTCTTCATGATCACTCAAGCACAGTTTTGCCCAATAGTCACTAAGAGTCACCACACTTCCATACTACTACTATGTTCCATAATAGGATTCCTTGTGTTGTGGGTCCACAGACACCAACAAGGCCTGAACAAACTTTAGTCTTTAAACAAATGAATGTCTAACAGGGAATTAACCCTGGGACCTTTTTGCACAGCAGGCAGAGGAGCTACTGACTGGACTAATTATTCCATGTTCTATTGCTGCTGGGCAAAGGGCTACATGTCCTGTTATTTTTTTAAAATTGTTTATTTTGCTAATAACCATTTAACATAACCATAACCATTTTAACTTGGATGCCAACTGGTATTTATGGTATAATTCTTGATGTATAAATATATACCATAAATAAATTGATCTCAATCTTTTATTTTCAAATTTTATAGCAAATTAGCTTTCCTCAAATTCAGTAGAATATTTGACATATTGAAATTACGAATATAGCTGCTTATAAGCAAAATGTATTAATTAATATAGATGCTTATTATAAGCAAAAAACTGTAGATTATGACACATACCTTTTGGGTCTCCTATTGAGTCTACACATGCTTTTGCACTTCCTAAAGCTACTAGCCATTTTTGTCTGTCCTGTGGTGAAGGAGCTCGCAGATACATGTGTTGCTGACCCAGTATGACCAAGTCAAGTCGAGTATTATCAATAGCATTCACTAAAACAACAATTTCGTTTAATTTTGTCAACTGTATAGGCAATTACTGAGTATTAACGCTATGGTCATTGGTAAAATACGCACCATTTATCTGACAAACGGATACTTTTACAGAACCTTTACATCCTTGATTTACTTCTTCTTGCGACTTAAAATATGATAATATCCCATTTTCCAAAACAAACCATCTGGTTTGCCAACCTGTAAGTTACATCACATAATACATATAGGTACCTGATGAACCGATATAAAGTGAAGCAGTAAATAGTTTAAGAGAAAGTATATTAATTTTTACCATTCCAGAAGTTGGTCCATTTCCATAGAACTCCTTCCATATGAAACAAGTAGTTTAAACTCTGAAATTTAATAAATAATCACATTTATGTACATATAATCTTTTGTCCTTTAGTGGTGTAAATTTAACTTTCACCTAATAAGTGGCTTCTATTTGTAGGTAATTTAGATATATTCCGATGCAAAATGTCATAGCCTCATATGAGTTGTCAAAGAGACATAAAATGTTAGCATCACCTGTCAGCAGCTTTTTTTTATATATTGTATATGGATTTTGGACAGTGGCATAGCTATGGGTCCACAAAAAGCAAATAATAAAACAAAATTGATTTTACCCGTTAACAGTGTCGTCGAATTATACCAGGCGATGCTCAGTAGTATTTTTTGATTAAACGTTTTTTATAATATGTCGATTTTTTTTGGACTGTGTTCCAAAACGAATAAATCTTTTAGCAAATGGGGTGTTGATAAAACTCGCTATTTATTGCATGCTGCGTCTCTTTCTTTATTATGCAGATAGAAAAGGATGCCTCATCTTGATTGAATGAGTTTCATGATTCGGTTTTGTTCATTAAATTGTTGCATTAAAACGGTTTTACCTAAAGTGGGTGTGGCAAACAAAAATACTAAAAAGTAATAAATATATAAATAAACATTATGAACAGATATCATGTATTTGGTCTAGTAA
Organism: Sesia bembeciformis; assembly: GCA_943735995.1. NCBI lineage: Eukaryota > Metazoa > Arthropoda > Insecta > Lepidoptera > Sesiidae > Sesia > Sesia bembeciformis. Next base: position 12,173,452 of record OX031028.1, read on the forward strand.
CTATAACGCTCATTATTTGTATTACAAAAGGTATGTTTCAGTCATTTTTCTGTACAAAACTGTTTTTGTTTGATGCTTTCCCAATGTGATGTATTTTTTACAGTATTTAGCTTGGAATGTTACGTTTGTGAAAATCAAGAGGACAACAATGAGAAATGTGTTAAAACTATCAAGACTTGTGAATATCATCATGATGTTTGTTTGACGGAAATAAAATGGGGCAGTACACCTTACTGGTCGCAGGGTGCTAAGAAACAATACTATGTGTCGAAACGTTGTTCGAGTAAAACTGAATGTGCTATGACGAGACAACGGTATATGCCACTCTGTACTCACATCTGGTACCTTGACTGGGTGTGCTCAGACTGCTGTCAAGGAGATCGCTGCAACTACTATATAATTGTAAGTGTCTACTGCCTTTTATAAAAGACTAGAGTAAGGGTGCTTATACGGTCGACCGCGAGAGCTGATCGTGGATGGTTGATCATGTAAATAGTTCTACATTACCTACAATGTAGAGTACATTATTAACAAAATTAAATTTACCACCCATAATTTCCATTCAGCATGACACAACATCGATAATTAATTTATTTATCTATTATTATTTGACCACCTATATTTTTTCTTTTTCATCAGATATGATTTTGAACCTACTTATCACATTTCATACTACAATAGTGATAGTTGATATTACCAAGGAACCATTTGTATAACTCATAATGAGTAATAAATGCCCTTTTATAAAAGTTTACTTTCTCCTGCTTAGTCTAGTAGATCTCTTGCTGTCCAAAATAGTTGATGTAGACCAATAGTATAAATTTGAACATCCCTGCACTATAGGTCTAGTTAGACTGCCCGCTAAGAGTAACAGTGTAATATGCAAATATAGAGGCCATCAGAATATCTAGAAATGACTTCCATTGTACATTCCCTACACGTCAAATAGACTGATGGAATACCCCCGCTCAATACTTTCAAAACTTCTGTAATAAAACATACTTCATAAAATGCAACATGTTGCACAACAGTAAAAGCTGCAAATCCAAAATCGACAAACAACAAATATACAGATGCACATTATTTTCATGTATATATTTATTATTATTAAACACTTTGTTGGCAAACATTGCCCAGGAAATAAATAATGATAAAAGAAGACAAATTTACATATAAATACTTTGTGAGAATATCAGATTTGTTGTGTCTTCCGACCTGGGGCCCTTTTCACCTATACTTTATTGAATATGTATTTTATGTACTTTTTTTTTATAGACTAGAGGGCGGACGAGCAAGCGGTCCCACGTGATGGTAAGTGTTACCGCCGCCCATCGACACCTGCAACACCAGAGGGTATGCGGGCGCGCCGCCGACCTTGCAAAATCCTATTCACAGCTCTCTTGACGAACCCCATATCTAGCTTAATGGAAAGACCTCTTGAGGCAGTTCATTCTACAGTCTACGGGTTCGCGGTATAAAATAATTTATGTATATAGATTTAATGATATTTTCTTTTCTTGTTTCAGAGCAGAAGTAAAACTATCAGACCTTTTGTCAGCTTATTATTTGGTGGAGCATTGCTAATATGGTATTTAGTGTATTAAGAACAAGAAAGTCCTGTACAAACAGTTGTGAAATCACTATAATCCTAGGATATCAATATAGAGCTGTGCGGGATACGTATGCACTAACACGTAGAGTGCTAGTGTTTGTACTTCGCACCAACTGGATCGCCTGGGGGGTGTGGACTTTATAATAGGTTTTCCGTGAATGTTCTTAAATAAAACAACTAGGCTTGTTCTTCAATAGAGCCGGGGTAGCGCAGAGGTACTTGTTCTTCTTCTTGTTGTTCTCGGAGTGGATGCCGCTGCGGAAGTGAGGTTGGCCGGAAATGGTCCGCCTTTTATTCGTTTATGGACTTCTCCAACCTCCGGCTAATTGCGGGCTTCCCCCACCACCGGTCAAGGACGGGCTTCCCCCACCACTTGTCCATGTATGCACCCCTCCCGCTACCCGCGGGGAATCATTTATTTTCCTTAATCGCTATACACGTATTTACATAATATATATTTGATAAGATCCTAGTATGTCCTCACCTACACTATCCACCAACGATTTATCCTGATAAGTATGCAAAGACATACCAGGGAGCACTCCATTATTATTAAAATATACAACATACATAAAAACTTAACAACTAGTTGCGAAACTAACTATATACATGTTTTGCATAAGTACCCTAGCCTTATGTTTCGTCGTCAACAGAGCAGTCAAGTGTTTTACATTATATCTACAATTTTAGTTATTTTTATTCAATTGGTTTTATTAGTCTTATGGGAGATTAGGTAGTGACTCTGATTAATTATGCTGTATAAATCAAACTATACTGCAGATAACTTGATGTTTGTCCATATCTTTACTCACACTTGTTATTGGTGTTAAATTGATAAACAGAATGAAAATGGCCAAGTCACATAAATAATTAAATTATACCAAGTTCAGTAACTTCGGTAACGGTAAAAGATCACAACTTTTACTTGCAAAAAGTCATAGTGATTGGTATTTTTTTACAATTATATTTTTGTTTACTGTATAATCAAACTATGGATGAAATAAATAAATGTTTTTTTGCTTAGATTCAGATTGAGCGAATAGAAACTATTCTAACATTACAGAAATTTAAGTCAGTGATTTATAATGTTGTTTTATGTACTTATTTTAAGTAAGTTTTATATTATTATTAATTATTAACAAAAGTTCAGCTCCAATTTGATTGCGCTGAAATTGAAAAAAGAAACAACAGCAGTTTCATGACTGAAAATATTGATATTATAGGTATATTGACTTATCTCGTAATGATGATCCGTCCATTTTTACATTTGCACAATTGTAAATTATAATAAGTTAAGATTATATCTGAGCAGTTATTTGCCTTTACTTTTTTAATAATTTTAAATGTTTTAAATAACGTAATATACTTTCTGTTCAATTATAATAATATATCTTTTAATAACAATATTTTTTTTTTATAATAATATTCCGTGCATCCCTTAAGTAGTGGATCAAACAGATTTGCAGATAGGGGGAGTCACGACCTATCAGAAAATACAAACTAAATAAAACTGACACAGTTAAAAAGTTATAGGCTATCTTCATTTTTCTAAAAAAATCTCTAATGAGAAGACTAAATATGAAAATATTGAATAAAGTATGTAAATTTTCAGTTAAGATATTTTTTTTATGTTATGAGGCAAAAAAAATGTATCTTTCTGATGTAAATGTTTGTTTAGGACTTTCCTTTCATTACCTACATTAAAAAATAAGACATTTTATTAAAAAAAACTTAACTGAACAATTTCACTATGGCGTTCGACCGAAGCCTGTATAAAAAAAATGTACTGCACATGTTTTGCCCATTATTTTAAAAACTTCTACAATTCATGCCGATTCTAAAAAGCCATAATACTGTAGTGTAAAAGAAACAAACAGATTACTTTTTGGGTGAACATTTGAAGTGAGCGTGATTTCTTAGAAATTGACTTTGACTCCGACTGTTGTTATTCAAGTGCATGGAGACAAAAGGCTCGGAGGTGGCTCTCCTCGCCGTTCCCCCATTTGTTAACTTGTATAGGAAATTTAGTGACTTAGCTCGGAACTGCACACGTGTTTTATTTCACCTTTTGTACAACTTTGCTGTGTTTTGGACTTAATATTTTACTTGTTGACCTGACCTGTGCTTGATTTCGGACTGATTGTGCTTGTGATTTCGATATTGTTTAACTTGGAAAATGCCATACACATTGACGCCTCCTGAATATGCGGATATGCATTTAGTTTATAGTAAACTATAAACTCCTCCAGTCGCCTCAGTGCCTGTCCCCAAATCACAACCTCCTAAGGCCACCTGGCCGCCTCAACGGAGGATCTGGCCCTAGTCAGTAATTTCCTCGGAGCCATCCATCTCCAGGAATTAGAAACCTGGCCCAAGCCCTCAGGTCCACTGACGGAAACCCTATGGCCCGTCGACATAGTCGTCAAGTAGGTACAAGCCCATATCTTGTCATTATCCAATATCATTGTAAAATGCTCTTGAAAACTAACGGTCGTCGTGTGTCGAAAAGTCGCTACAGTTATTTTATTTTTAGGGAACATTACAGAGGTGTAGGATAATATAACAAGAAAAATAAATTAGTGGACATGCTATTTAAAGTGTCCACAAATATGCATTTGAAAGGCATATATAAAAGGCCTAAACGTTCTATTCTATGCCATCTACAGTATAAAGACAAATCCAACAACATTGTAATCGGCTCACCCGTGAGAGCTCAAGAGTCGGTCAAGAGTGGATTTTTTTTACATCAGTTTATATGAATCTTTTTAGAAACAATATGAAATCGCATACTGGCAACATTGTAGTTTGTGGTAGATGCCTTGTCAGTGATTTCGTCGTGTTTTTTGTTTTAGGTTGCTATGTGTGCAATACGTCATAAACTTGTATGTTCACAGTTATTTTACCTTTAGAAGAGTTGCAAGCTTGAGCACTGGGTTGGCATATTCAGTTTGTAGCATTCCCCACAAAATAATTAAACTGTTGGTTTTTAATATATTTTATTACTAACAATTAGAGTTGCAACGAATATTCGCTTACTATTCGGTATTCGGCTTATTTGGCCCTTTTACGATATTCGGCCGAATACCGAATATTATATTACTATTCGGCCGAATACCGAATATTATATTACTATTCGGCCGAATACCGAATACCTATAAGTTGGCTTGCAAGCAGGATATTTTAACATGAAAATAACTTACTTTTTTATAATTTTAAGTGTTTATTTTTCTATTGGTAATAACATATCTACATATTCTTTGAAATTAGTAATCAAAATTTAAAAGCGATAGATTGTGGTGTAAAAATTATATTTTTCTGCATTACGTAGAAGAAGCTTGTTTCTCTTCTCTTCATACGAACTTTCTGGTTCTGAAAAAGTCTCCGAGAAACACTGCTTCCAGGTGGGGACAAATACTTTGCAGTAAGTTTTACTAAGCCTTGAGAAAATATTGCTTTATTTTTTGCCCACCAAAAAATGTATTTTTATTCCTATGTAATTATTTTAGATTAGGTACGTATCTAGATCTGCTACAATTTCGTTGTCATCACCTGACTCACCTTTCGGCTGTTTTTCGGCAACTACCTCTTCAAAACATTCCAAGAAGGATCTGTGAATGCTCTGACTAGGCTCATTGTTAGTCCTTTTTCTTTTAACAAAAGACGAGCTGGTACTTTCGTCGCTGCTTGATTCACGGAATAAACCCTCTAGTAAAAGATGCTATTGGACTATTTCTCCCTTTGTACATTCTCAGAAAAGAAATGCATTTTAAATCGAGGATCTAATAGAGTCGCCAGCAAATATTTTTTGTCGTCATCAAGTTTTGAAAAACGTTGCTTTAATCCTTGTTGCATATTCACTATCATAAGCTTTAACTTGGGGGTAAGATCTGATGCACTGACTTTGTCACAGTAACGCTTCAGAGTTACAACATGTTGAATAGCTTCAGATATAGGTACAAGAATATTCAGAACTAGTAATTTTTGTTACTTTTTCAAATGGTTTTAATATTGAAGTTTTTCTACAAACTCCCTGTAGTAGTGTAAGGGTCCAACTTAAACAAGGTGTACACTGTACATGATGACTGATTTATTAAACTAGATCCTCTTCATTGTTCATTTAGATACCCTCAACCCACACTATATAATATTTTATGTTAAACCTACCCTCAACACCCACTGAACAGCAGTCAGATTCGAAATATTTGATGAATCGGTAAGGTAAAGGGAAATGGCGCGTATTTGTTCTAGAAGTCTGTCCAGCATATAGTACGTTTCTACGTACTATATACTCCATCTAGTGCTGATGTCTTGGATAAGTTTGTGTTCAGGCAAACCCAATTCTTGCTATATTTTTGTAAAGCTTTTAAAGTTTAAAGCAACGCGATTGCGGCGGAATGAAGAGAGCGTGAATCACTCAAAGGTCAGTGTGAGCTGTGCCTCTGCGCCTAGACAAATTGGCGCGAAATATGGCCGAATATTCGGCCGGTGACCCCACCGAATATTCGGTATTCGGCGGAAGGCCGAATATACTATTCGTTGCAACACTACTAACAATAGTTTTCAAGGGTTAGTATGCACTTCGTAAAGAGGCACCAGCATTACGTAAGTTACTACGTGAGCTGAAGCAAGATATAAACTTTTCTGAGAGCTATCCTATAAGAGTTAGGATTCAAGTATGCCAAATGTGCTAGCAAAAGAAAAATACATTGTTCAAGTATGACATTGTTGCATGGAGAGCATGGTATCTCAGAAAAAAATGAGAGCCTTTACATTTTTGTAAGAATTTGGTTTCTTGGGGAAAGTTGTTTAATACCATGGCTAGATTATTTTATTTATTTATAAACACGCCTATATTCCCAAATTATAATAGTTCCATTTTTGCTATTTGGCTTCGAAACCTAAATTTTGATCAAAGGTCCAAAAATAACCCTTATTTTGTCTATTCACTATCTACTAATTTAACTAACAACCTGGATATTTTATTAATATTTCTCACCACAACTATCAAGATTGGTCGACAGTACTATATTTTTTTATGGTGTTACCATATATCATTTTGAAAGTCCCAAGTATTTTTCCATGTAAACAGATTTAATTGGCGGACTATGCCTACAAAATATATACTACAAACCTGCGAAAGCATATGACTTGGCGTAATCGAGTAAATTACATAAATAATCTTCAATCAGATATTTTAGATTGATTCATTTGCCCTGTAATTTAGGGAAAATATCTCAATGTATCCTGGTAACACTAACCGATTTTGTTTGAATTTTTGTGTTCCGATTCATCACTAAATATTAAAAACGAAGTACATAAGTATATATATGAAAAATATCAATAATTACCTATGAAACGAAACTGTCGCGTTTTTTCTGTTCTTGGGAACCGTTTTTACAGTGTTTTTTAACACAAGATGGCACTTTGAAAAATATTACGTGACACAATCTGTACGATGCTTTGTTTCACACTGGTTCGAATTTGTATTTCCTTTTCAGTGTATATTCGCTTTTTTGGCAGCACACTTAGAAATAAAAAAGCATGTAACATATAGTCCAAGATGATTTTTTGCGTTTTGGAACGTAAGCTAGGTTACAAACGAACTAAAGCGCTTATTAGTTCGTTTGGCGAACAATTATATTTTAAATTCTTTTAACTATAAATAAAGTTCATATTGACATATATATCCTTAAACTTAGTAAGCGCTATTTAAGGTTGGTTAAAGCAAAGCGCATTTTATCTTGTCAGCCAACCGGAGTTTGACACCGCTGGCTGGCACAGCGCTGAAACGTTCAGGAAATTAAAGATATTTTATAAATACCACTGAATTGATATTGTTAAAATCATTAAAATGATTTTAATCCGGTCGAATACACCAAATTTGTTAAGTTCTAAAATAGTAGCTTCAGCACTCGTTTTGGTGAGTTTCAAAACTGCATTGTTTTATACCGCTAGGTACACACGTATCAATCAGTTGCTTTGATTTTATGGTTAATTAATAGTAAGTAATTGCTTTTTAAACAATTACTTATACTTGTTATGTTTCAGTTGTGCCATAGCTTTTATAACCCGACTGATAGCGGCGCTGTACAAATTACACAGAGCAGTTTGGATATGACATTAGGTAAGTTTTTCGTCAAATTTTTCTACCTATAGCGCTATAAAGTTATTTAATTTAGCGTCATAATGAGGTAAAGATAGTATAAATATCTAATTTAAAACTATTGTCACAAGCAATATCGATTACAATTTATACTTTTAAATATACACTATGTATGTACTGAATGACTTTTTAAGCTACTTTCAGAACTTAGTATTATTCAGTGTTCTTGACGTTTATATGAAAGAAAGAACTGTGGGTAACTAAATATATCGAAACAATAATCCTATAGAAAACTCATTAAATTGTACATATCACACAATTGAATGGATTTTTCAAAGTATTAAACATTATTTACTTTGTGCTTGTTTCTATTAATAATTAATAATTATTTTATATACATCTTAATCTACCTTTTTCACAGTAATTTGTAAAAGTTGCTAATAACATCAAAACTACATGACTTCAGTTATTCTCTTTTGTATTAAGAGAAAAGGAAACCTTTCGTCTGTGAAACAAGGTTATTCATTCTAGAGTCCTAGATTAATTCTCCAAAGTCATTAACAGATCTTTCCCATGAAAAATGAATTTACACACTCCTTTAATTAATATAACTATATATAATTATAAAATGTTTTGCGACTTTGTAGATAAAAGGTTTCAGAAGTGTGATAGCTTGTGCTAGAGTACTAGGATGGAGCGTTTGGCTTGAACATTATAATATGTACTCAAAATGCAGCTATTGAAGCTTTAGGTGGACTCAAAATATGCTTAAAGGGTCTAACTGTTTAAATTAGTATATATTGATAAATGAGTTTCTCACTGGTACAGTTTGTGCAAGTCATGTGTGCACACAATTGATAATTCATAGTTGTTCATGTTCATGCACATTGCAGTAGTGTGTGTCTGAAGCAGTGCACCAACCAGCCATCAGTTTTCTTACACACACATTTGTGGGACTCTTGTCAAGCATACAAACTTTGTTAAAATGAAACACTGTTTATGTGAAAATAACTTGTTTTATTCTCATTAAACAGTTAATAGTTAATAATTGATGTCAACATATTATACAGTACACTTGATAGTTTTACATGTACTTAATATTATTACATTGCTGTGCTGCGTAAAATGCTTATTAAAGACTTTTTATGGTTGCCACCATACCATACAATATATATGTTGATACCTTAGGGGTATCAATTCTTGACTCATTTGTGAGGTTGTTCTTTCTTGATTCAATTTCTTGATCTGTTCCACTGAATTTCACTTGAGTAGGAAGGAAAACATTGTGAAGAAACTTGCATGTTTTGGAATTCTAAAAAATCTGGAGTATGTGTTTCATCAATTCCCACTGAATCTGTATGGTGGATTGTAGCCTGTAACCTCTTAGTGATTTACTAAGGTACACCTGTGTGCAGTGGGATGTTAAAAAGGCTGACATGACTTGTAAGAACTGCAATGTTGTGTGATTCCTCTGTGATTTAACTTCTAATTCAAAACTTATATTTGTTTCAGCTTCCAATGAGGTTGTGTTCATAAATTTCTATGCTGATTGGTGTAAATTCAGTAATATGCTGATGCCTATATTTGATGAGGCAGCAGATACAGTTTCGAAGGCTGGCTACGACCCAGGGAAGGTGGTTATGGGCAAAATAGATTGTGACAAGGAAGGTGCTATTGCAACCAGATTCCATATAACTAAATATCCAACACTAAAGCTATTCCGTAATGGCTTACCAGCAAAGAAAGAGTACAGAGGTGAATGATTATTTGTTTTTTATTATAAAGTAGCCAAAAAATAACCACAAAATCCATTACAATAAAAGATGAAGACCATTGTGAATGTTATTAGCTATATTTTGCCCAACACGGAGTCCATTTATGTAACCCAGGGCTGAATGTTGGAAAAATATTGCAACTAAGTATACAACATAAAACTTTTTTTTCTTTTTGACATCCAAATGTTATAGAAAGTTTTATTACGAATTAAATCAAGAAATGTAACTTTTTAGTGTTTAAAGGTTTATATTTAAAAATAAAATACACTCATAAATCTAAAAATCTCATTATTTGGTCACTTTTTGAGAGAAAGTTCATATAATAAAATGTGAAATAATATTGAAAATATTTTCATATACATTTTTTTAATTCACAGGCCAGCGGTCAGTAGAAGCATTTGCAGAATTTATGAAGAAGCAATTGACCGACCCCATCATCACTTTCAGCCACTTGAAAGAGCTCCATGATCTAAGTGACAATAAGAGGCATATTATTGCATACATGGACAGAAGAGATCAGCAAGAATATCAGGTGCTTAGAAAAGTTGCCGGAAGTCTTAAGGATGAGTGCCTTTTCCATGTCGGCTTTGGTGATGCCTCACAACAAATGCATCCACCAGGTAATAATCATTAATTTTTTACTTGTTATTATCATTATGTGTCATAAATGCATATAAAATTGTTACAGGTTTAACAAGCTATTGTTATTTCAAATAGATGATAAAGGTGCATTGCTGAGTTGACTCATTTATTTGAATTCCAACTATCTATAATGTTAGTGTAGTCCTATTAAAAATTATTATACTTTATAGAGTCAGTCGTGAGTTCAAATCCTTGACCCATACCACTGTGTTTCTATGTAAATCTTTAAAAATTATCACTGGGCATTAAAGAATCCAATTGCATTGGGTTCACTTGGTGGATGCCCCGAAACCCCATAGAGATTTACTAAGGAAGGAAGGCCTGAGCCCTGCGGAGAGAATTTAAATGCTGACCATCTTTTATAGCACTTTAATTTAAAGAAAAAGAAATCACATCAGTTTACCATTTTCAAAAAAGTGTGTGGTGTTAATTCAATATATTGTATCAATATTGGAAGTTTATTGCAAAATTTTACTAAAGTGAAATAATGTCCAAGGAGCTTAAACACAGGTAAAATATGATAGGTTTAGTATGCATCAATTTTGATTATTGCAAAAAAAGAGTCTTTGAACTTAATTGGAGATTATTATTATGATTATTATTGTCTAATAGCTGAACATCACTGCGTATACCTGTATTGTATACCTTTGTATTGTAACTTATTGTATACCTGTATCTTGTGTTATCTGGTGTTTCAGATTCCTTCATATCTCTTCCTGTTGGAACCCATTTATTGAGTCTGTTATTGGATAATTTCTTGTGATAATCAATTCTATATGTTCACAACTCTTGTTACTGAGAAGGTTATGGCCTGCTTTTGTGAAGGCTGGTGTCTTGTCTAGTTATTATTTATTATATAAATTAGAATTATTAAAAATTACAGGCCAGCCTATAGTCGTATTCAGAGCTGATCAGAAGACTTCAACTGAACCAGATGAAACATACAATGGCTCTCTGTTAAACTTTGATGAGCTATATGGCTGGGTTCAAGAGAAATGCATTCCATTTGTCCGTGAAATCACTTTTGAAAATGCTGAGGAGTTAACTGAGGAGGGACTACCATTCCTTATCCTATTTCACCATCCAGATGATACTGAGAGTGTCAAGAAATACAAGGAAATCGTCACAAATGAGCTGGAATCAGAAAAACGTAAATATAATATTATTTTTTTTAGTGGAAGGGGAGGGTGCTTGTTGCAATTCCACAGCCACTGGGCCCACTCCGCTGGCCTAATTACCCCTCTCTCTTAAAAGACTGCATAAAATATACTGCATTTCCCATTTTATTCTATGCCCCAAATGTGTATTTTGGTAGTGAGTGAGATATGCTATGTCATTTCGTTATTCACTGCTGGACATCTCCTGGGCCTAATTATTGGCCCAGTCAGGATAATTATTGGCCACACTGGCCAAGAGGTTTGGTGAAGGTTCTTTTAGAGGTGGTGTAGTACCTCAGTTGTGATAGAGGGAGATATACCAGAGCCTATTCCCGTCCTATCCCTACCCATTCTCCCAACCCTTTGTCTAAATCCATTCCTAAATCTCCAAAGGTAGGCAGCGCATCCGGGGGTGTGCCAAAATTTGTCATTCGGACTGATGTTGATATGTACATATTGCAGTTGTCGATGAGTGACAGTGTCCACTTACCACCAGGTGAACTATTGGCTCGTTTGATGTAACCCATTTATGGAAAATGGAAAATTGTATACAATTGTGGAGCTTGATAGGGGTAGAGGTCTATATCCAGCTGTGGAGAGATAGGCTGATTCATATTTATGGAGTGACGACATAATAGGTTTCGTAGGAATATAATTAAAAATAGTTTTAGTAAATTACATACTTAAATTAATGTACTCAAGTAAAGTTTCAACTTAGGCTAAAACGTCGAGTAAAATAAATAGGCTAAAAATACGCAGACACACATTTAAGACATAATTAAACAGCCTGGTAGTGTAACAAACTGGTGAGATATATGTATTTAAAGGATTGGAGAGGCACAAGCAGAAATGTCAGCGAAGTTTAAAGCAGCTGACACAAAGTACAGTTATTTATTACAAGGTGCATAAGGAGACTGCGGAGAAAGATATAATAGACTTTATTTTAAACAAGACACATGTTAAGATGGACCTAGGCATAATTAGCATGAAAAGAGAAAGGTCGCAATGCTTTCAAATTTTGGGTTCCGAAGCACAAGCACCGTCTTGGACGGCAATTTATGATCTGACGGTTTTCTTTCCGCCGTTTCGTGAAGTTTAGGCATAGAAGTCGCGAGTTAGAATAAACAATGTTAAAATGAATAAATAATAATAATGAAACAAAAATATTAAATGGATTATACTAATCATAATTCATGTAAATTTATTTAATTTTTAATTATACGGCTCTGAAAAGAAATATGTATTGTATTCAACAATTATGTAAAAGGGCTGATATTTTTATCGGTGAGAGGTAATATTTTGGTCGTTCGCTTAGCTTGATGTACAAGAGGTCATAATTACATTATTTAAATCTTAGTGTCAATTCTTCTACTCGAGTTGCACCGAGTCAACTATGCGCAGCGGTCCCACAGCGCTCTGCGTGTTCGATATAATAATGCGTTCAGAATGCTGTTGGGGCGGCCCTGTTTCTGTAGCGTATTCAATATGTTCCCAGAAACGCGAACTGATGGATTTCACGCAATTATGGCGTAAGAAAATCGCTTCTTTATTAAACAGAACGAGGTGTAGCACCAACAGCATTCTGAGCGTTATAGCGGACAAATACGATTCATCAGGCATTGGTTGGCAGTGTTGATCAGCTGGGCACCCTCTCGTCTGTGTGCGTGCCTGATGAATAAGCCTGACTCATGTCCCATTAGTTTGTAAGTTATATCTACTAACACATTTAATGGATTTTGTAATCTGAGATTATAAATTAAATAATAATCACCTTTTTAAATATTTTATCAAAAATAATTCTCTTTTCTGGTCGCTGTCTGTTGTAGTCTTCCTTTTCTTAATGTTAAATTGATTAAGGTCGAGGGTTTCTGTAGGTGACTATATAGTAATTTAAAAGTTGTATTCTTTTCTTTTAGCCATAGAAATAAATGAAAATATAAAATAGCAAAAAATCTTGGTTATCTTCTACGGTGGATGTATTAAATTCAATTTTAATAGCTCCAGTGCAGATTCAATATTTTTATCGTCATCCTTAATAACAGTCCTTTGCGTAGACACGTTCGCGCTATTTTTTACGAGTTTGCGGGATCCGCGCACATCCGCGTAGTTATTGCGGTTCCCGCAGACCCTTAAATGATGCCAAATCTCACTTTGCGGGAATGCAATCCCTACATACAACTCACACGCACTGACATGCACTGCACACCACATAAACCACACTCACATTTCACACATTATTCTCATTAATATATGAAACCACACATTCATAAGATTAGTATATAAAAATATTCGTTCTTAAATGGCTTAAGAATTACCGATGTATATTGAAATCTAACTACATATGTTATTTATACTTAAAACTGTGGACTTTGTTAAAATAAAGTAAATGTGTAAATAAATTTTATATAATTATTAAGCGGTTACACTGCACAGTTAATAACTATTATTTGCGCCGTAAAATAAATGAGTGGTAAATATTTCACCAGTTCTCGGCGTTCGGTAAAAATCGAATGTCATTTGAGTAGAAAAGTCTTTGCTACTCGGAAACGATTCGGCTTGACACGGTCATACTTCGTGGTTATTTTTTTTTAACAACGCGAAAAGTCTTTTTACCCAGGACCAATTTGTTAGAGATAATTCATATACTATTTATTTACTACTTATCTCAATATTTCTAGTGGATCGATTTAGTAACTGCTCAGGCGTTACTCACCAATTTATAATTTCACTGCCCAATCGAATTTTCACGCATTCAAATATTTATTAAGCTACTCGTTTTTCGATATGTTTACTCATCGTCTCCATTTTTTTATTCTTCATATTTTACCTCCATTAAACTCACAATTGTTTGAACAAAACTATATACATATACTGCCTCTTTACATCATAGCCACGTAAATTGAATTCAAAGTGGCCATAGTTCCTGTTAAATTAACCAACATTTCCTTCCAGAAAATATGAACTTCCTGACCGCCGACGGCGTGCGTTTCGAGCACCCGCTCCATCACCTCGGCAAGTCCGTGTCAGATTTGCCACTGATCGCCATCGACTCATTCCGACACATGTACCTCTTCCCCGACTACAAAGACATGGAGAAACCGGGGATGCTCAAACAGTTCCTTCAGGATTTGTATTCTGGGAAGCTGCATAGGTGAGTTGTATTAAGGTATATTGTAAGAATAAATAGGTATATATTACTCATTGAAATAATGTGACCCTCTGACTCGGTAACACTGGATGATACCGATTTAACCAAAGTACAATAGATAGATAGATTAGACATTTATTCAGAACACAGTTACAAAGGAAAATACAAAAACATATTTAAACACATAACAATAGAGAAATTTTCAGAAAATACACAGCTGATTTAGTTTTTGACTTTATTTAAGTATGAATTTTTCAATCACTAGTTTAGAAGTGAATATTGAGACTATAAAAATACGGGAGGGATATAACTAAGATTGTGGACAAACTGCAGGGCCCATTACTTAACCAATGGAAATTCTGCAGAAAAATAGTTTATTATCTTGGTTAAATTCATACATGGGTCAAATCGGGTCAGTAGTTCCAAAGTTACGAGTTTTAATATATAACCGATATGTTATTGGATAGGGCTCGTAAAGCTCTATAACTATTGTTTAAATATTATTTCCTATAACATACGGAAAATAACTAAATGCTCCCTCTAAATAGCGCCTGCCATCCGCCTTTTTTTTGTTACTACCAAGCTACCCAAAGTCAAAAATCACAGAACACTACCGTAATTATTTCCCACTTTATCCTATTCCCTCAATGTTAGTACGATGTCAACTGCTTCACTAAATGTGTAACAAAACTTTACTGACGGCTCTCATAGTTTCCGTAGCTCAGTTGGTTACGCATCTAGTCTATTGTATGCAAACATATCTATGTCGTCGTTTGTTCGTGTTTCGGAATTGAGTGAGACATCGCAGTTCCCACTCGCAATTCATCTTATCCTATCCCTCCTCATTGTCCCAATCCTTTCTCCTATATCTCCAAAGGTAGATAGCGCATCTGGCGGCGTGGCAACGTTTGTCATTCTAGACTGATGTTGGCATGTATCGTGAATGTCTATGGACGACAGTATCCACTTACCACCAGGTGGAAAAACCTTGTTAATATGTATTTATTTACTTATTTGGATCAACAGTTTATCCAATCTAAAATTATAATTAACTAATATTTTGTAGCCAATAACAGAAGCATTGATAAACCATTAAATTAATTTTAAGTGAGTAACCAGACTTGAAGAGAAGGTAAATTATGGACAATTTATTCATCTTAGTTAAAATTAGTTAATATTAAATCTTTAATTCCTAATCATTGTACATTTCTAGAGAATTCCACTACGGTCCAGACTCACCACAAGTGGTGGCCAAGTCGGAGGTGAAAGTGACCACACCGCCCGAGTCCACCTTCAAGAAACTCGCTCCATCCAAGAATAGATACACTTTGCTACGGGACGAGTTATAAGGCCACTACGCTTAGGACTTGCAATTTAGTATAAGCCAGAAGCCACTTATTACAATAGTAGTTTGTTTTTTTTGTTGCACAGCTTGTATATGATTTGCTTGATTAATGCTCTATATCAAGGAACAAGATTGCATGATGCTATGAGCATATTTTCAAATAGCTTCATAATATAACTTCTTTAAAGCCCGTGGTCGTCATCGACCAGACAACAACAACGTGTGTTACCAACCCTATTTGAGCTACCGTTCTCTTTTAGAAAAATAGAAATATATGCTAAAAAAACTTTTAGCACCCCTAATTGGTATTTTCTACGTAGTATACCGATAAAATTCATCTATGAAATTGGCATACATTTAAAAATCGGTTTATTTTTCTGTTACGGGCCGCCGCTCTATAAAGTATCTGCTAATGGAGCATTAGCACAAATACAAATTCCTTTGCAGCTCATTATCAGCTTATTCAATTAGCGGTTAGGTAGCGCCAACCGCAAACATAAAGTTGTACAACAAACCTGTTCATTGGGTTAGAGTAACGAAAATTCATTTTAGTGAAGTTCACTTCACCATCACCCTAATAACCACCACCAGATGGACTGTCGATTAGTCTGTCACTTTCTTTCCATAAAGAAGAACGATGCTTGGATCTCCCAATCTTAGAATACCAGAACTTTTTTTTTTGAGATACTAACAAATGACACACAACTGTTCCATACCAACTTACAAAAGGTCTTACATTAAGGTGCTCGTAATTTATGCGTAGTGTCCTAATTTTTTTTTAAAACAACTTAATGAATTTGTATAACATGTTATCGTTTTGATGCGAATCATTCGCGGATCTGCAACGGGCTCCATTATTTCTTTTAATCATCATTCTTTGCTATTTCTTTTCATTATTTTTTTAGGAGCTATACAATTATAATTTTTCATATTATGTGCTAGACGTGACTGTATTCATTTAAACTAATTTTATTAAATCTGGATTTTAAATTATATTTAACGTTTGGCAAATTGAAATCCAGAAAATAAGTTGTACAAAATCATGTGTTGTATACTTTTACGATACTTTGCATAAACTGTTTATAAAAATATGCTTAAAACTGCTATCAAAATGTGTTAATAATAATCTCGAGTGACATGTTTGTCGTTATTAGTGAGTAAATAATGTACAATAAATTGTATTTTAAATCAGTGAACCATCTTGATTAAAAAATGTCACATACTAGACAAAACTTTAATTAAGTCAAATAAAATTATTTATTAACTCACCAGTGAGTCAAAACTTACTTTTCTCAAATTATCGAAGAGATAATACAATATGATTTAAGATTATAAATCTGTGCAAATATAAAAATATAAATATCGTAATTGACCTGTGTTCAGTAGCATTTTAACTTAAAATCTCTTTGTTAAATCTCTTAATATTCCAGGTGGATGGACATGTTAACGTTTGTAATTTATAATGGATGTGTCACGTGTCCATGAGCGATACTATACTACCACTGTGAACTACTCGCCAGTTTGCCACTTTCTTTAAAAAAAAATGTATTAAGGAGCAATGCACATTACTTCTATTCTGATTGATGCGACAAAATATATTGAAATGGTTCTTACTATGAGATCCTGGACACATGTAACACTTTTATGTATTTATTTATATCGGGCAATAAAGGACCATATAACTATACACCTTAAAATGAAAATACAAATTAAAATGTATCGATCGACACAATAACATGTCGGAACACATCTGAATTAGTGTCACGCTGCGGCAAGTAGTATATGTAAACTTGCCTGAACCACTGTACAGGTTTCAAATATTGCTTTCATGCGATAAACATAGAATTCGGGCTGTAAAGTCTGATAATAAATTTTATTTATGATTATTGTTTTGCCGCCTTACTCATAAACACTTTATAAACTTAACGATTTGAAATATGTTGACCTTTTTTAACAATTAGGACTTCAAGCAAGTTGGAAAGTAAATTAAATTTAAATAATGTTTATGAGATAAAAGGGGGGTTGCTTATTCTGCATTTTGACGAGATTTACTAATTTAATTGCTACATCACTGTTCAATGTCTATTATTTATAAAGCCCCTTTATGAAACGTAGCTTATTATATTTAGTTTCATGAAATGGAAATATTTATAAATCTGTAAATATTTGCTTTGAACTGAAAAAAATAACTAAATTACTTTTAACTATTATTCATCGCTATTTTTCCGTGCTAAAACTTATTATTCAAATTTAGGTATATTGTTTATTTAAAAACCAAAAATGAAATTACATTACCCCCGTGCAAATTAAAAACATAGTTAGGGGCACTTGTGGAAAATCGTATATTTACACTTTTTTTCCCATTCGCATATGAATACGTTCTTAACATACCTATTCATATGCGATATGGTACTATTTTTTAGCCACATCGTGAAAAAGGATATACAATAGATAGATAGACACGGCATAACTTTACTTAACTGGAAAGACAAACCCAACAATAACAACACAACACTTTTTGATTCTCTTCTAAAATTTGATTTAGTACACTTACTAGGTTTTTAAATTGCACAGCCAATTATTTAAGAAATATAGATTGATTGTGAACATAAAGTTATGAAATTCCATTACTTCTTTCATTTTCTTTTAGATATAAAATTGAACAGCACTGTTATCAATTTATTTTATTTTTAAGTAATCTTACGATCTAAGTGCTATTCAGTGGTTATTGGAAGTGCTGCTATCTTATTATTTTATGTAAATTATTTATTTTTATTGAAAAAAGATCATTCTATAATTATTTATAATAATAATTGCATCATTTAAAATAGTTAATAACATAAACCGAATATAGCAATCCATACAGTTTGATCTATAATTTTTTGTTCGTTTTGATTGTGCTCGGGGTTTTCAGTGAAAATATACCTTGAATGTACCTGTATCTACTGTTACATGCAACTGAACTCGAATTTTCATTGAATTATAACAAAAAGTAAAAAAAAGCCACCCAACGAAACTTCAATAAATTAGCTATAAGAGTTACTTCATTATTTATTATTGCCAGTCGCCAACGTAGACCTTTTAATTAAATAAAAATGAAGGTATAGTAAAGAAAATGGAATAAAATGCACTTATCATTGCGACAGAAATGTATTTCCATTTTCTGTTCATTCGTTCCACTTATAGAACAAAAAATATTTTAAATATCAATATCATTATTTTATATTTATTCATATATGTTATTATCTTGTATTTATGTACAAGTTTATTCGATATAAACACTGAGTAGCCATTACTTGTATGTTGTGAAATGAATGTACAAAATGTATGTATTGTGACGTGTGCTATTATTAAATATTTCGAAATTTATATGAGGATTTTATTTAGTATACACATCTATTTCACTCCTTCCTAATAATAAAGTCAAATCAGTAAAATGACAACTTTTCCGGAGAGCGTTTACGAGTCCCTATTAAATGGGAAACTAGATAAGAGATATTTAAAGTTACAAAGAAAATTTTTATTTATATCAAATAATTAAATTACCAACTTTTTGATTTCCTAATTGGACTTACCATATTAGATTTATTAATAGAAAAATTATAAAAAAATACGTGCTTAAATACACAACCAAATTGATAAAATTGTTAGTCAGAACGCTTTAGTAACTTTCGGGAGTGCCGCAGCGCAGCATTCTCGGCCCAGCTTTCTTGATATAGGTACATCTACGATCTGTTAATCTTAAAAATGGCAAAAAATCTCTTCTACGGACCACATAGCGTTGGTATTCCATGGAGAGACTTGGGACGAAACATTTTACAATGCAAATGTAGAATTTACTGATGTTGCCAGTTGATTACAAATAAACCTGCTTAGGTACTCTAAATATTCAAAAAACTGAATATCTAACCTTTTCCATGAGAAATGACAAGACGCTTACCCCTAATTAAACCTCAAAATACACTCTTGTGTAAACATTACAGATTCTTGTGTATGCACATCTATAGAAAGGGTAAATTTAGGTGTAGGTACTTCTAGATACACTAGTAAACTGGCAAGCCCATCTAAGTGCTGCTGTAGCTAAAACTAGAAAACTAACATGAATCTTCAGAAAATTACGATATGTTGCAAATCCTGTGATATTAAAATTAGTCACTGGATGTCACTGTTACAATTAGGTAATACGTGGGCTTAAATCACCGCAGATTGTATCTAGGTAGTGGTTCTTCATGGCTGTCAACATGGACAACTCCTATATAAAATTCAATGTCAACATTATTTTCTAATTTGATTTCCAACTTACCAATTAAACTTGTAATGTCGCACGAGCCTTTAGCTGTTAAGTTTTTTCCGCAACCGTCCTAGAACTGCAGCCGATCTGCTGTGACATTCGTGTGGACTTTCCAAGTTATAGTTTATTATACTTAACCGCTATTATTAATACATATTACAATTGTATTATATTTCGAAATAAATGTTTAGTAAAAAATGATTAGGATAACAAAATGTAATAAAAAATTAATTTTGTGCATTTCATAGAGAACTTATAAACATACCTACGTACCTTTATGTTTCGACTTGCCATTTTCTCTCAAAGAGGTTTCGAATTGTCCAATTAAATTATTTACCTAAGTATAGAAGAAAAAAAAAATGACGAGGACTAAAATAATTACAAACACTTGCAAAAACTGACCATGGCTTAACATAAAAAAATTGCAAAGAACCTAATGAGCGCGAAGCGCTGGCGTCAAATGTGTCATTAAATATCGTCATATCTGTTCAAAACGGCTTGTTGTGTTAAACAAACTCCGCTCGAGATGCCCTTTTTACTTATGTAGGGTAATTTCGGCTGTCACAGAGCCCAAAGGGAGACGTTTGAAGGCCGCCGCTGCGCTGCAGGACGTCTGCGATCCGCAGAATTCTTTCACCTACTCAATTTTTTTTCACATCATTTTGAATGGTGACGGAGCTATGCTATAATATGATTTTGTGTGATATTTTTATATACCTACAAAATAATTTTATTATTGATGTATCTACGTATACATGAATATGAATGGAAACTGGCTTTTAATATTCAGGTATGTACTTCTTATGTAGGCGATCCCTAGACCTACCTACGATAAATTTGTACATTAATGTCATTGCGCAATATTATTGATTTTCGCCTTGCATCTAAGTTTCAATATACCTAAGTACTTCCTAAACAATCAAAAACATTGCACAATCATAAAGTTGCACAATCACAATCAGTGATAGGTAAATTAATCGTCTAGGGAGCCTCTTAGAGGTAAATAGGTAACATTTCTCTATTACAGATACTAAAATGTTCTTAAAAATGAAGACACATGAACATTAAACATGAAGACAATTTTTTCGTTGACAATAAGTTAAGCAAATTCTAAGGTACAATTTAACTAATTGTAAGTACCTGAAGTAGTCAGATGACTACTTCAGGTACTTACTTACAATTAGTTAAATACCTTAGAAAATGTATTATAGATACATGTTAATTGACTTGCAAGTTTGAGGTTCGTGCAATTTCGTGCGAACCGGCGCTGTTCATTGTCAACAAACAGGTAGGTACCTACATCAAGTGATCTTGTTACATTTTAACAATAAAATCTTACCGATGTTCACTCCTTTACGCAATGTATACGAAGTTGAGCGGAATTCCGATCAGATAACACCAGTGTCCGCCAAAATACAATAGCAATATAAAACTTATTCACGATCTTCCGTAACATTTGAGCTTTTTATCGCCTTTGTTGCGACGAAGTTAGATCAAGTTTCTTAAAAATTCAATAATGTGGTACACTAAATGTGTTTTTGCTCTTATTTCTATAGCTACTTAACAATTGATAAAAAATTAGGCGCTACATTGTTTGGTTTTTCTTTACATCTAAATATCGATAAAGTCGTACTTTGATTAATAGATGAATTTATACCTACTCGTTGAATTATCGATATTCTTGAATACCTATTCAGTACGCAGAAGGTATAGTTATTATTTTAAATTTTTAATACTAAGATTTATACTCGTAATATACCTACTTAGTTTCTGTTAGTTTCATCTTTTGTCTCTTTGTTGGATTTAAATGGCGTTCACGAATAAGGCTGTTTGTGGATAAAATAAATAATATTCGTAGGTACAACAGAATTTCTATCTTTTAATTTTATACTTAATCTTTAGGTAGTACCTAAGGTCAATATTAAGTTATCTGTGGTAAAGCGAAATGTGAAGATAATTATGGAAGCCGAAACAAAAAATCACCGTATTATTAATCTTTAAAAAGGAGAAAATAATTTCGTTTTTTTTATTTATTATTAATTTTATAATAATGTATTATAAACTCTAAAATATTAAATCCACTCAGTGGGTAAAATAAGTGTTTTGATTATCAACATCTGAGCATAACCGCTAAGCGCTCTTAACTATTTAGGCAAGTGCATTCTGCACGGGCAATTGATCAATAAACTGGTGTTCTCACAGCGTGGGTGCCATACTGGCTGCGCCGGCACAATGCTCGTAACATGACACCACCACGCCGTTACAGTTCCACAAACTTATCTTTGCGTGCTGCATAATTTGAAATTAACCGCTGTTACTTGGCATTTATATGCCAGTATATTAATTATTTTCTCAGTATTCATTTGAATAACTCTAATTTAGGTAAATAATAATAATAATAGCACCACACTCAAAGGTCCACACTACAATAATTTTTAAGATTTTTAAGTCGTGGACCCAGGTTTATAAGAACCTGGGACAATATCGAATGGGAAATTATTTTTCTTGTAACCTATATATTAAGACCTGATGATATCTGTTAAACACTCTTAGGTTGTTCTTCGGATGATAACAAGTAAGCAACTTACTCATTAGGTGGGCCGTCTATTTTGTCAGCAATAACATAAAAAATGAACGCCGTCAGGTACCCGCACAATTAACTTTGTGGGACTGTACACGCCGGTACCTTTCTCAAGCCGCTTGGCCCATTCACGGGCGCATTGCCAAAAGACAGGAAGTGAAGGACAACGTGCGATAGAACCAATTACCCGCCCACGACATCGGAAACCTGTAATTAGTGTAAAATATCCGAAGAACGGAAACAGCCTGGATCGCTTCAGAATTGGTATAGTACCTACCCTACCTACATATAGATTGTGCCCATGCTTTTCTATAGATTTGTTGCAATATTTGAATGGTGATCTTGGATATACTAAACTACCTACATGCATAAATATAGACATACTAGACTGCCACTGTCAAAGACATGGGTACCAAAAAAATCCCTAACTCGTGATGCATGATTTGTCATAATGTGCGTGACAACAACACTTTATATCCATATAATTGAGAAAATTTTAAGCCTCCGCCTCCGACTACTAGAAAACGTGTGCCGTTTAAAAATTAACTAACGGTTATGACCATAGAAATTTAAATAATAAGAGAATTATCTTATTATTTAGATTTCCATGGTTCTGACTCGCTTATGGTGAATAAACTAATAGTTTGATTTCTCACTCGCACGTTTTGTAGCCTTATCCTTCATCTATTTATGTAAATCTGTAAAAACTACTTAATAAATAAACGAATCGAAATACTCAGCCAAATATTTTTGTGTGAGAAATAATACCTACCAAAGTTTCATTTTGGTTGTGTTTCTCACGCAAAAGATATCAACGCACTAAGAATCGAAATTAGAAAAGTCGTAGGTGAGCAGATCCTGTTTGTATTTGGTTCACTGAAAAGTAATCAAAGCTGCCTTGTACATAATTAGAATAAGAATTGTATTTATTGTTGGACTGTTTAATGTTAGTGCCAGGTCCTATTAGCTATGGTTAGAAGCGAAACGGTCTACCCTGATTAGACATACAATATCCAATAAAATAAACTGATATCTAACATTTTAATATCTTACTATAAATTATTAATTTAGAAATGCCACCTTAACATTATAATATTAGCGTTCCAATTTTTAGATTAATAAATGTTTACATTCTAAATTTTACTGATACAAAAAAAACTCATCCATATTATAAGAAGCCTGACCAATGAGCCATCGTTTTAAAATATGTATAAATTTAATCATAGGAACGTCTAATATAATTTGGTAACTTATATATTCGAATTCCAAAGATATAGTTAGATACTTTTTCTATAAATTGCACTTCTAATCAATAGTAAGTATAACTCATCTTTTTGTCTTATGGGAGCATTTCTTACAACATACCTACGTCTGATATCTTTTAAAAAAATCATTGGTCTTTATAAAATAAACAATTCTCCATAATATATATTCCCCGTAAGTGTAAGTTTTTCTCCTTAAATAATGTATCTAACGACTCATCACTAGCCTTACCGAACATTACTCTCAAGCATCGCTTCTGTAAAATAAAAGTGCTATTTACATTAACCGAGTTACCCCAGTACAATATTCCATACAACAACAAAGGGTATTACCATAGTAAAAAAGTTTTAGCAACGTCAACTGACGCCACAGTCTACCAGTACCGACAAAGCGAATCAATAGCTTGATGATAACTTGTTATTAATATCATTTATATGGTTTTTCCCATTTAAATGAATATCTATAGATACGCCCAAGAAATTTACTTGTTCTACCTCTTCAACTTTAGTATTATTTACCCATATATTTTAATATATATATTTAAGATGACAGATTCCTCCTGTAACTTTTAAGTTGTATTATATTCTTTTTGGTTAGATTTACTTGTAAGTTAATGCTCTTAAGCCAAGTCCTTAGTTGTGCAAAAGTATTTATTATTTCGTTTTCGTATTCATTATTGATATTGATCATTATTGATAATAAGTATTGTAGCGTCATCCGCGAACATTATACAAGGGTGCTGTGAAACTTGAGGTACAATAGCTCGTTCACGTAAATTAAAAACAATAAAGGTCCCAGTACACTGCCTAGAGGCACCCCTACAACTGGCTTTTCATACTTCGATTGAACTTCCTCTAGTGACTTATTTTTTTTTAAAGCTTGTAAGGAATGTTGCTTGCTGTCTGTTACTCCAATAATTCTGCAATAAGTCTAGAGCGTTGCCTCTAATACCAATATAATCTAACTGTTTTAGAAGTATACTGTTTTACACAGTCAAAAGTATATTGCGTTTGACATATCGAGAAATAAGGCAGTGGTTTGTTGATTTGAATTTATAGCTTGCCATATTCTCGACAGTAGTGAGTATATGGCAAGAGTAGTCTACCGTTCACTAAGAAATCCATATTGATACTCACTAAGTAGATTATTTTTATCAAGAAAGAATTACATGTGGTAATGCAAGATTACTGCCTGTCATTATATGCACACATTTTGGGACTCCGTGTGCACTCTGCAATCACATGTATATGTTTCTCTCTCTACAGAGAATGTCGGCAAGCTTGTTTCATCACATGTTATCTTGTCCTTGCAAAATGATTGAAGACGACCCCTCGGGTTTTTTTAATTCATGACAAAAACACAGTAGCCCCAAAGATTTATGGCGTGAGGAGAGTGATCATAGCGCATTAGTACCGTCTTTGTACCTTGCATGAGGCCTTTGTTGCCACTGACAGAGGAAACAGTAGCAAGGATCGCATTGTTCGGGCCTTGCAACGACTTTTATTGTTCTATGCAGTCGTAAACATGTCGACAGGTTCAGCGTTTCTAAGCGAATAGATACTGATTGAACATTTGTTAATTTAACAGTAGCCGTTCGTGGAATGATTTTTGTTATTCTGTGGGATAAGTGGAGTTTTTAACAAAATTGTACTTTGTGCGTTTTATGAATAGCTAGCCGATGCTTAGTGTGACAATTATCATAGTTACCGTATTAAACATAAAAAATACAGAAATACATAAGGTATCCGTAACCTAACCTAAAAGTAAATTAACATATGAGTTTATGATGGGTCATAAATCTTTATACATATCTATAAATAAAGTTAAATATATTTATGGTCATAAAGATGGGGTAAGCTTACAAAATATATTCTTATCATTTAGGTAATTATTACAACTACAGATAGTATTACAGATTATACCAGATAGTATTACAGAGAGTGATTACAGATTAGTAGTTGTTGATATTTTCCGTTGAATGTAATTACCTATAGTTACAGTCCTGTAGTACTATGTATAGTAGGTATTTATATAGATTTGTATGGTCATAGTTTCGGAATGTAACCACTTCTTCTATTTTGTAGGAGTATATGAGCTTGTAACGTTTGAGACCGAGAACAGGCAATTAGTGAAATAAAAAAAAATTATTAAATGTATTAAGATTGGTCGTGGAAGAAAAGGAAATGTAGTTCTCTAAGAGAACGCAGTGTTTAGTAAAACAAAAGCATTGGGAACCATTTAACAAACTGCCATATTTTAACAACATGTAATTAAAGGTTTGGCTCCGCTCGGATATGCATAAATCATGCGTCTGCGGCGAACTGCCCACCGAAATAGAGAAAAAATTAAAAACATTAAGAGGCTCAGTTCGAAACAGAAAAATAATATCATGTGGGCAGATGGCTATCTGTACGAACTTGACCATGCACCAAGCGTGTGTGAAACAAAGGTATAAAGGTATAAGAGATGTACTGGATCATAAAGTTATTATTTTATGTCTGAACTAATACTAATATAATAAAGAGGTAAATAATAAGGTACTAATATAATACTAATATAATAAGGGCACTACTATTAAGGTATGTATGTATGTATGTATATTGTATGTATCAATCAAACGCAATTTAATACCTATCTACTTAGGAAAGTATTTTTTTCCCGCGCATCCTTTAATTTTATATGACCAAATGACCGACTTAGCTATTCGGTAGACCAAATAGATCAGATTATTAACAGCGGCCACCACTGGTGGCAGACATCAGTTGGTAGCGCCCTTGCCCGCTGTGCCCGCTATGGCCGCGCCACGTTGGTTAAGCGGGTTGACGAATCCACACTTTTAGAGGTGGTGTAGTTCCTCAGGGCTGGTGGTAGTCGCTTTGGTATTCATTAGTCGTGTTTTACCACAACCACGGGACGAGATGGGGGAGCTATTCTACAGCGGGCCGACACCACACGGCCATAAAATATGATTAGATATTCTTAAAATTTGAAAGTAAGTACATATATCTATACTAATATAATAAAGAGGTAAAATTGTGTGTTTGTAGGTATGTTGGGGGTAATCTCTGGAACTACTGTACCGATTTCAAAAATTCTTTCACAAATATGATGCTACATTATCCGTGTCTAATATAGGCAGGCTATATTTTCGTTGAAAAAGTTTGAAAAAGATTTTTGAAAAAAAAAAAACTTATAAACCGAAGCGAAGCGAGGGCGGGTCGCTAGTGTCTGAATAAATTAAATTTCCTTTAGGTGCAGTGTATCTAAATGAGAACTGAAGAAGCTTGCAGCTAAAGATTGCAGCTTGAGTTAAGACTGCAAGTTCGACTGCAGTAGTTTTACAATTTCCTTGCATGCAAATTAAGTTAGTAGGTAGGTAGGTACTATTCGTTATTTGCGAAATTATATCTGGTAATCTATCAGATTATAAACAAAAGTTAATGTTATTGGCAAAGTGAAGGTAATCTTGCTGTATACACTATCATAAAATATATACCTACTTGTATTAATAAAATGCAACCTTTGTCTAGTAGGTAGGTACTACATGCACCCTCTAATAGTATATCCCCGTGCCTACTGTATAATTTTCTACGGTACTGGAGAACCGATGGACACTGATGGAGAACCGATTTTCCTACTTCAATTTTAATTTGCAACCTTTATTTACAAACATTTTCTAGTAACGTGTTATAGCTGAAATTCATTCATTAGATTAGATCCGGCCAATGAAATATAAACTGTAGTTAACAAATAACTGTATTATACTTAACACATTATTCCCGTTCGGTGCTCATATTTTATTTTTTACTAGAAAACTTTGAAACGAAAGATTCTGTACCTACACTGTTTACATTATTCACACATATGTAGCTATAACTGTTACTTTGTACTTATATCTAGTTGTTGAACCTCTCGCCTCTCATCTAATACAAATGTAGACAATGTAAACATAACCGTCACGTTGTCGATCGTGCGTCTCTCTCATGGTTTTCCCATTCTCCTAACATCATAACATAACGTAAGTTTAGCTTGTAAGCTCATAATTCACCGGGGTGGGGTGTGTCGGAGGCTGCGCCGGGCCTCTGGCTGAGGGGCGAGGGGCAGGGGTGCGCGCGCGCCGCTCGCGGGGCACCCTCGGGCTGCGGGGCAGGGGCGAGGTGACAACCGCTTGTTACGTCTATTCCAAGCCAGTTATTAAAAACGTCTCGGCGCGAGTGGTGCGCCGCCCTGTAATTATCCAGTTGAAGGCTTTCGTCGCTACGTTGTCACCACCATCACCGGAAATGCAGTACGTGGATCCGCCCGCGCAACAGGTCCGTCCGCCCGCCTAACGTTCTAACGCCCTATTTTCTGACGCTTTGACAGTTGATCAATTTAAAACAATTATTGTTTTCTTGTTGTATTTAATTAAAAATAATTTTAGAAATCTTTAATCATAGTACAGTTTAAATTTATGTAGCATGTAGAAGTCGAACTATTTTAGAAAAATAACTTTTAGTTGAGTTTGTGTAACCGTTTTGTATTTAAGGCGTAATTAAAAACTTACGTTTCTGTAACTTGTTTCAGATGATGAATATGATGAGTAGTTACGGTGCCTACAGTCGCGGCGACGCTATATCTCCAGCTTCTGATCTGTCATCGTGTAGCAGTGCCTCCTCAGGTGCTTGGTGCGGCCCAACAGCGTGGCGAGATCTGCCACCATACCCGCCTCAATACTCAGCCTACTGGCCTCCAGCTGCCGCAGCCGCAGCCGAAGAAGCCAGAGAACTTCAAAGACGTTGTGCTAAATGTCGGTGCCCGAACTGCCTCACTGAAGCTGCTGGTCTTGGTCCCAACTACGGCAAAGACGGCACCAAACGAGAACACGTTTGCCACATACCCGGCTGCGGAAAAGTTTACGGAAAAACGTCACATTTGAAAGCTCATCTACGATGGCACACTGGCGAGCGCCCGTTTGTATGCAACTGGCTCTTCTGCGGCAAGCGGTTCACGCGCTCTGATGAGTTGCAACGACATCTGCGCACGCACACAGGCGAGAAGAGGTTTGCGTGCCAACTTTGTACGAAACGTTTCATGCGATCAGATCACCTCGCGAAGCATGTAAAGACACACGCGAATGTATCGAGAAAGAACAAGAAAACGACAGAAGAAAGAGATGAATCGACAAATGCTTCGAGTGTGAGAAGTGAATCCCCAGGGAAGACGTCCAATGTAACTTCAGTGACAACTTCCGTGGGTAGCACGAATTATGGAACGGTGCCAGTCGCAAGCTTTCCTTCTAAACAAATATCGTTGAACTACGGTGCAGTTGCTCCTAACGTAGTGACGAGTGCCTCGAATTGTTTCAACGGTAGTGCTGTGTTTAGTGGTGGTGTGATGGGCGCAATGGGTACAGTAGGTCCAGTTGGTTGGTGTCCAGATGTACGACAGGATGCCATCTACGCGCGAAATTCAACTAGGGACCCTCGGATGTATCAGGAGTACCCTACGCCTTTCGCCACATATCAGTGTGCTACCAAGGATAATTATGCGGTGTTTCAAGGACATTATAATTTACAACCATCTGTAGCGCTTGGACAATGAGAATTGTATGAAAATAATTGTTTGTACAAATTCAGATTTGCCAACTTATAAGAATCCAATCAATTATAGTGTAAAAAAGCCTTTGTGAAAAACTATTGCATGTGTTTGTCGTCTTAAAGACGAATTTTATTTTTATTGCCATACTACTTTGTTAAGTTACCGCTAAATGTGATGCTCATTCAAATAGACGAGTTAAATGACAATGTGCCTTTTTGATTTTGTCTTTATTTGTGTAATATTAATTACGTCGTAATTATTTTTAAGGAAAATAAATTAAAAATCAACAACTTAATATCTGAGCCTTTTGTAATTATCCCCGCACGCAAATATTGACGAAAATTAACTAAATTGTAGTTAACTTCGAAGTTGTCTTCGATTCAGTTCATTTTCGTCAATATTTACAATTACATTATTTCTATTATACTGTATTGCACATTATGTTATACATATAACACGTATCACCATCAACAACAATTTTAGGTACTATTTAAGTAAATTAATTTAGAAAATAAAAATAATTTAAACAATTGAGATAACTTTGTATCACTTTAGGATACATTTTATACAAAGAAAGTGGCAGACGAGCAAACACTGTGAAATCTGGACTGTTGTCGATATTCATCGTCAGTATCTACAAACAAGAAAGTGGCAGACAGTCTACCTGGTGCCACCACCAGGTGGACTGTCTGCAACTTTCCTTCTACGTAAAAAAAACTGATCTCATAGTGGTAAGTGGATTATTATGGACATCTACCATATATGTCAACATCAGTCAAAAATAAATAACATTAGCACATCCGCAGGAACGCTGTCTACCTTTGGGAGATACAGCATTTAGCAAAAAAATTGGAAAGGATGAGGAGGAACAGGGAGTATCCAATCCCATCGCATTTTCCTAATTCATCTCACTTCTATTTGTACCAGAAAAATAGGTACCACCTACACTCTCATTTAAAAACAAGTTATTCATTTACTAAGAGTTGATAAATATTTCCTTAAACTTTATGTATGGGACACACACGGCTAGTTACACCTGTCAAATAACATTACTGCATTCGTTATACATTTTTACCAGCAATTATAAGCAAGTTAAATGTCACAACCATTTCACAGATACACAATTTACACTTTGAATGACATAAATGTACACAAACCACCTATAATATGAATAGGCCGATATTATCAACACACACATGGCTCAGGGCAAAAAAATAAATAAATGCATTGGCTCGTAATTAATTATACAATAAACATTTTTTTATTACAATTAATTTTAATAATTTGGGTTGTATTTTTCTATTCTTAAAGAATACATAAATCTAGAATAGTTATGTATCTATCGTATTATAAAAGAACACAAAATTACTTATTCATTATAATAAGTTATTTAACTAAAGGTGTATGTGCGCTATGATAACATTTTTTTAATTATCGCCTACGAGCTGCGTAGCACAGTGACTACGCTGCTACGAAATGCTACGGGCTACGGAGCTTTTAAATATTTCCGCTTTAATGGAATCTGTATTAGGTGTATGTTTTAAATACATTTTTATTGTTTCAATTATATTTCTTGTTTTAAATATTTTATTGACATTTTTCAATAATATTTGTTCGAGAATATCATTAGGATGCATTTAGAAGGCTGTGACGTCCTGAGAAGTTATCTTTATTGGTGCGAACGCTGAATGCAAAATTTTGTTGTTGCTCTTTTCAGTACAGTTAGTACCTATACTTATTAATAGTGTAAATAAGGAATTGCAAGATTGGTTAAAAGGTTTTTGGTTCCGACCATAGTCCACCACGTATGCGGGCTCAATGAGGATTGATGGATTTTATGTAGTTAAGTTATATGTATTCTATGTTTAGAAATTTATTGTTGCCTGAAATAAATAAAAATATTACAAATGTCCCATTTCTGGTATTAATTCTCGGACACGCAGATTTGTTTATGATATTGAGTTAATGATAATTGAAAAACACATTTAAGTAGAAACTCAGTGGTGCGAGTTGGAGTTCGAACCCATGAGCTCATAAATGTGAGTTGATGGTGCATATCTCTAGGCTATCACCATTTAAGCCTTCTTGCTTGTCGCATTATTGGTGATCAAATTTATGACGATAACGAAGTAGGTATTATAGGTAGGTACTTTATATATACTTCGACACTTCGTTGTATTTATGTTCATACCTATATATTAAATCAAACATTAGTCTTATTATGTGAGCTGCTGCATCTATTGAAGCAATAAATTTAATTTTTAGAACATTGTTAAGCCTTTGTTTCTAACGTGTTTTTCAATGGGTATTTATTTATTATCATAATTTAACAATAATATTATGAAAGTTTTATTTGATTAGTATGGCCTCTCGTCACAAGATGGCGCTAGATGTCGCAAAGCGGCTAGGAGCAGGGAACGCTCGGTGGCGCGGCTTGCAGCAGTGCGCGGCCGAGAGGTAATTGCATGCGGCTATTATCTGGGCGGCGCTCGCCGCGCATGGCGGCCGGTGCGAGCGGGATGCACTCGATAATACGTAAAACAAAACGAGGGAGTAATAATGGTAAAAAACGAGCAGCACGCAAATTATAGTGAGAAATGAGGCAGCCGGTAGCGGTGGGGGCTTGCGTTGTGCGGTGGGGGCCGTGGCGCGGCAGTCCCGATCGCTCGGCGCACGCAGACCGCCCGCGCCGCCTGCGCCGCGCCTCGTGAGTGCTGTGAGTGTGTGTGACATGCGCCACCACCGCCGGCGTCATGAGCGGCAAGGGCTCCTCTTCACCGGACCTGCTCATGAATGTGAGTCCAGCAGTCAGCGCCCTCTATCACCGCTGCCTTCACTGTTACCGCCCACACTACACACGTGCTCTTCACAATTCATAACATAACACGCCGCTTTCAAACATCACATGTTACCTATGGTCCTATGCACTCACTCATTTGGTTCCTATGCTATCTTAACTAAAAAGATATATTAAATATTATCTGATTACTACAAGAAAAAGCTTTCATGGTTCGCAATCTCTAATTTTTAGAACAAACCAAAATAGGCAACTTCATAAAACGGTTTGTTAGACAGAGATTGCCCTCGGGTATTGTCGATTTAGCACGCACCATAAGTGGCGCATTACCCGCGATTGAGGCTGGGTCCCCGAGGAGAGGGACCCTAACCTCCATTACTATTCATGGCGACCACCCTCAGGGGTCGAGTGGACCCATCGACCCGTCGCACTATAAAATACCTATATAAAATATCAAAACTAACATAAACGTTCTCCACATTTCAATACCTTTGAATAATATACTCCACATTTAGTCAGTTGGAACCTCTGAATAATAAAACGTTTCTTTTGTGGAAAATGATCAGTTATAAATGTTTTAGTAGAAATAATGCTAAGGTATGTATATTTGAATTTTTTAACAACACACACGGGTAACTAACTATTTAGAGGCATGTTGATTATCTATTTTAATGAAAAGGCTTTATCAACATATAATTTAGTTACTTAGCTTACTTACATACACCCGTATCTGTTGCATCACAAGAAGTCACATGACGTTTTTTAAAGATAGAGGTGAGTTTGTAGGTACATAAATGTAGTTAGATAGATCAACTTCTACGTGTCTTCCTATAAACAATTTATTCATTTTAGTATTTTCGGCTATTAAAACAAAGAGTTCCCACGGTTTCGTTCATGATAATTAATTTTTAAATGTACATTATGGAACGGATAGAAAGGACAATATGTATAAAAATACCAATTTTAATTTAAAATATCCGAATGATTCACACACTTATCATTGCTAAGGGGGGCGAATAATTTACCTGTAAAGCAATAATCATATCATAAACGTTATTGTTATTAACCAAAAAATGACCATTATAGTTAGTTCCGAACATTTCTAACAGCTCATAAAAACTACCGAAATGCTAATTCAATTAAGTGAAGTCAAATAAATAAAGGTCGGGACGGCGCTTTGGAGCGGCGTAACCAATCCTTAATGACACATAGAGCCTTCGTCCATTTTCTACTCAATTTCCTTTTCATATTAGTTTAATCTAGAGGCAGGACTACTGGCGCCAAAAATTATGCCACGACGGCCGTGTCGGGCACGTCTAATCTGTTTAACGTTATTGTAGGGCGCTCGGCTCCTTTGTGCGGTGAAAAAGGAAGAAATTTATGCGTTTCGGCTCCGTGTATGAGTTTTTTGTGAGAATGTAATTAATAATTCGGCGGCAAAACTAACAGTGTTTTCGTTGTTGCGTCGGCCGTGTGATTGATGTGCTCCACCGCTTCAATTAGCCTTTGCCAGAACAAAACACTATGTGCTCTATATTTCCACGCCATCTTTGCATTGTTAATTTATTTAATATATTAGGTGATGTTATATTTACGTGCTCAATAGAAGTGAGTACTTATCTAGTAGGTATTCGTTCTACCTGGATGCTCAGAACAAAGTAAAAAGTTAATTTCTTAATTACCTATAACTTAATTGCTGGTAGTTTTAGGACCATTGTTGTTGTTCAGAATTGTATCATAAAATTTCTCCTAAAGTAACTACTCCTCAGTAACTACTTATTATGACAATGGAGAGAATGATGACTTATTGAAAATGTTACTGTAATGTAATGTTAATTGTAATGTAATATATATATATATATATATATATATATATATATATATATATATATATATATATATATTATATATATGTGGCAGACCGTCAGCATTGCTTTTAAATGACAAGAGTATTCCGAAATTTAAATTCAGTAACTTTTAAAGCGTTCCTTAACTAGAATCCCAATTGTTTCTTAATATAAACACCTACTTAATACAAGTTAACGCCTAAACCGTTGCTATTGTCAAATATCTTCACTTCATTGTGGCACATCGAACCTGTATTACATACAATACAATATAATACATACTTACCTTTATTTTGAAAGTGTTTGGAAACGTGTTTCACCGGAACCGAGCTGAACTGAGCCGGTGGCGGTGCGTAGGCGCACAGGCTTCTCGCCCGCGCGAGTTACAAGTCACGCTGGGGCAGGGTACAGTGGAACAACATTATAGGGTACACAAGACTCGTGGATTTATAAACATTGCGTAAAATCAAATACCAGAGACGTCTCTACGTGTGATAGATAAATAAATTAAACTCTTTCTTGAGTAAATCTATAGGTATACATATAATAAAGAGGTAAAATTGTGTGTTTGCAGGTATGTTGGGGGTAATCTCTGGAACTACTGAACCGATTTCAAAAATTCTTTCACAAATAGGAAGCTACATTATCCGTGTCTTAATATAAGCTATATTTTATTTGAAAAAAAAGATTTGGAAAGAAATATCTCTTATAAACCGAAGCGAAGCGAGGGCGGATCGCTAGTGTTTAATAAAATTTAGCAACAATGTTTTAAGAAGAGGATTCTTACTTAAAATTCGTCTTGTAAGTACTACCGTCTTCTACTGTGTCGAATATTCTGAATCATATTTGGCGATCAAAAGTAGAAGAAAGTAGAGAGTTATGGGTGCACAAGAAATCTTATAGGGTCAAAGTAATTGGTAATTCGAATGAATGAGCATTCATGATGGCATCAACGTACCAAAGAAAAGGCCATGTACGAGTATCTACTCATCTGCTTCGCTTATAAAACGTAGATTTAACTAAGTTAACAATCGTGTGCTGCAAAGGTACTCGTATGTGCCATGTCCAGCGTGCGATTGGGACTGAAAATGTTTGCACGGGCGTTTTGGGCGCTGATACATCACACGGACCCAGTGCAGATTAGTGGATATTACACATGATCCGGAAGTCTTTTATTAAAATCTTCTCTCAAGTAGAAACACATTCGTACGGGCCGGTGTTTGATTTTATGATCTTCTGACAAAGTGAATCGAGATTAGATACCGGTACTGCATATGCTACGCTAATAATATATATCTACTTATATTCAAGTGAAACCTCATATTGAGCTAAAGTAACGAGCGAACACTTCATACCCTGTGCACAGCTGTCTCACTGTACGTTCTCAATGTAGTACCGACTGCTGGTGACCGTGGTTCAGGTGCAAAAGACCACGCCACGAATATTTGTTTAGTAATGTGGTCTACCAGGATGATTCGGCTTAAACAATAGACAGGTTAGAACAGGACTTGCTTCAGTAGGCGTATTACGCATGTAGATATGGGTTGAGAAGTTTGATTACAGTTATTTGATGCAAAAATGTTATAAAATAAAATATAACGACTCAAGAGAAATCAAAAAGAAATATGATATTCGTGCAGTTTATTAAAAATCTGATAATATACAATGCCTACCTATTTTAAAAAAGTAAGATGTAAAGAAACTTTAGTTTAATTGAACTGTGAAAGATATTCTCGTATGCAGATACTTGCATAATGAGTGGGCAGATACTAATTCTCTGACGAGGTGATATAATACCGGGGAAACGTCACAGTTCCACCCTGTATTTTACTTAAACTGACTCCGCTAAGTATTTAGCGTGACTTTATTCATCCTAGCAAAGGATATGCGCGATTAAAAACTAGTGTGTTATTTAGCTTTGTACGCGAAAATACCGTTGCGAGAGTCGAGTATGAGCGGCACTCGGCAGCCGTGCGGCAGCATTTTAATTGACCACGCGATGTTGTGCCGCGTCTCGTTCGACTTTTTCTCCTCTCTTCAAATTGCTCTAAAGTGCTTAATGAGCGATGCGTGCAATCGCTGTTTCCCCGTACGAGAGGTTGCTCTTATTTTACATAAATAGTTCAGCCAGGCGAACTAATGCCAATTCTCGGTACTGTAATTGCGTCTGTGACAGGCTTCCGTCGCCTTTCCAGAGCCTGACGGTTAAAGACGGCAAACAGCGGCGTCGCCAAATTATAGTTATTTCGCATTAACAGCGTACACATCGACTAGTGCGTGCGCATGCCGCTGCGGGCGCCATTGACATATTCAA
This sequence comes from Sesia bembeciformis, assembly GCA_943735995.1. Lineage (NCBI taxonomy): Eukaryota > Metazoa > Arthropoda > Insecta > Lepidoptera > Sesiidae > Sesia > Sesia bembeciformis. The sequence continues at coordinate 12,209,907 of OX031028.1, forward strand.
CCGCCAGCTAAAAATTTATCGGTCACATGCGTGACTAGAAAGAAAATCTCTCCAAGGGCCTCCTTGAAGAACCAAACTGCCCACCTTTTTGTTTGTCATTTCTCTTTACACCGATACAAAGCCTAATTGCGTACATAAAAAAAGAAAAAATAAGGATAGTATATCGTTATTTCACAATTACTATATTATTATGCCTAGGTAAGTACCTACAAGCATTGTATATTTAAGGTTGCACACCCTACAGAAGAGAGTATAGGATTGAAAGGCAGGAGTAAACTTATTATCAATAAATAGGTATCTCGAAGTTTATGAAATCACCAATGACGCCAATTATTTGTTTTGTTTTCCATATTCAACTTGTCTTGCATATCCGATTACACGAAAGAATCCCCTTGTACTGAGAATGTCAATTAAACAATTCCGCTTATACTTATTACCTAAAGATGTAGTTTAATGTAATACTGGTGATTTCGTTAATAATATTGGCGTGATAATGTTGTCATTATTTTACTGATTGTCGAACAACCCCTACCATAGATATTACAGTAAGGTAAGATAGTGAACATAAATAATATCTTATCTACTGTTGTAGTGCACGCTGCATTTCCACAGCCGCTGGGCGCACTCGACTGGCCACGTTACCCCTCCCTCACAGTAGGTACTTGAAATGTACTGCATTTCCTACTTTATTGTATTTCCCCAATGTACGTACGTGATTCGGTAGTGAGTGAGATATGCCAGAACCCATCCCAACCTACACCTCCCTATTTTCCCAACCCTTTCTCCCAATCCATTCCTTAACCTGCAAAGGTGGGCAGCGCATCCGGGGGCGTGCCAACGTTTGTCACTCTGGACTGATGTTGGCATGTATCGCGGATGTCTATGGACAACAGTATCTACTTACCATCAGGTGGACAGGTGGACTATCAGCTCGTCCGCCGCCTTTTTCTAGAAAAATAATCTAATGGGACGTGCAATGACACATCCATATAATATTAAAGTAAAGATCTGTGTAGTGTAAAAAATTAAATCATTTATATGACTTGTGCTAAAATACATAAATGGAAATAAATATATTTCTGCTGTAGTTGGACAGACCTTTATCGTGGTAAACTTAATTACTGACTACATGATAAAAATTAAGAACTAAGAATTAAGAATGTAACATCGCACTCTTATATTTATAATTCCTTGCGCCATAAAATTATAATAGAAGCCACATCTTAATAATTCCTTGTACGATGAGTAGGTATACTCGTACTTTGAGAAAACAAGTCATATTAATTTCTTAAGACATACCTACTGCTATTATAAAAATAATTTTAGTTGTTAGTTCAATTTAACTCATTCGCTTTGACGATTTAAGTTTTATTTTTATTGACGTACAAGGTGTAAAGAGATAATTTCCGAAACTCGAGGGGGTGACTCCATAAAGGTATTTACCGCATACAACCTTTCGGTGACATCATATACTAGTATCTTTTACATGTCTATAATTTAAAGTATTTTCATGTTATGTCTACAAAAGTCATTAATCTTACTCGTTCCTAAGTACTAAGTATTAATATACTAAGTATTGCAGTACTATACTAGTTTATATATATGTTAGGAATATTTATTATATTTTCTATATTTTTCTAAAACCCACATGTCTATTTTATGATTGCTCGGTTTCTCCAGGAGTGACTGACGCGAAATGGTCCTCTTTAGTATTATACGTTGTATTTTTGCAATAAAATACGGAAACTTTTAATAATTTTGAACTTTGTATTTAGTACCTACTCGTAGACGAAGCGCATCATCCACAGAAAGTACAAGTCCCAGATTAACAGAGAACTTGGACTTAATTCTGTGTGTTTTTGTATGTCAATTTATGTATTGGTCTTCTTCTTTTTCTTATATTTTAAACACGTGTATCTCTATTGAAGTCTAATATAAATAAATTATTAAGTTTCATTTGTTACCTTTTCCCAAAGAAACGCGCTTTTTCCACCGTAGCTATGGACACAACCTACGCAAACCTTTAAATGTCTCGATCACTTTTAAAATAAAAACAAGTTTTATCATAACAAATGATATAATTACTCACTTACTTTTGATATTATTATTACTGATCTGATAGTATAGGAGACTACTTAGTGATGGAGGACAGGTGTGTAAACTGTGTGAAAAAATATTCATACTGAAGTAGGTACCCCTTGTATATCAATAACTTTTTGCAATGTCTTATTATCGTAGACATTTTGATCGGGTTAATTAATAATAACGCCAAAGGTGGTGCGAATTTACTCATTATAGGTTTCTTTTTATGTATGAAGGCGGCAGACGAGCACAGAGTCCACATGATGGTAAGTGGATACTGTCGCCTATAGACATCAGTGATATATCAGTCAGGCAGGCTCCCGCATGCGCTGCCTACCTTTGGAGCTATAGGAATGGATTTGGAGAAAGTGTTGGGAAAATAGGGAGGGATAGGATGGGAATGGGCTCTGGCACATCTCACTCACTAACGAAACACGTATGTACATTAAGGTACGTACGTGGATCTTATGGTACGTATAAGAATAAATGTTCAATGTACTAGTGTGTATGCATCTTTAAGTATGAATTAATTTGTGCCTTGACTTCGCTTGAGGGGTTTGTATGCACCAGTGCTTGTACTTTCCTTAAACTTAAATAAAGTACTTACATTATATACCTAGATAGTTTGCCGTATGTATTTATTATTAAATAATATAAACAATTAAAAAGGGAAGTACACTGCAGTCACACAGCCGCTGGGCGCACTCGACTGGCCACGTTACCCCTCTCTCACAGAAGACTACCTTGAAATGTACTGCATTTCCTAATTTATTTATCGTATTTCCCCAATGTGTACGTACGTGTTTCGGTAGCGAGTGAGATATGCCAGAGCCCATTCCCATTCCACCCTATCCCTCCCCATTTAGCCAATCCGTTCCTTAATCTGCAAAGGTAGGCATCGCATTCGGGAGCGTGCCAACGTTTGTCATTCTGGAGTGATGTTGGCATGTATCGCGGATGTCTATGGACGACAGTATCGACTTACCTTCAAGTGGACTGTATGCTCGTCTGCCGCCTTATTTCTATAAAAAAAAAAATTTAAAATAATCCATACAATACATTTGCGGTATTGAAATATATCAATGTCTTTCTAGACTTATTTGGTTTTTAAATCCTAACTAGACATGAAATACAAGCTTTACAACATACATATTTTAATCAAAATATAAAAAGAAACCATTGCATCGCACTGCCTTTTCGATCTCAGTTGCCGACCAATCGCGTCAATTCGAGCCTTCATTGGAAAGGTCGGTATCAAGTGACTTAGGAACAGGTCCTACCAACAGTAATATACATACTTATAGGTACGTATCTGATACGAAAAGGTTGTAGTACCTCTTTAAAACTTGTCCATGTCCATCACACCAACCGGTCAAATATTTTCTATAGTGTGAATTAAAATATACTTAAACGATGCATGTAGCTTTAATTAAAATAATGGTCATATAAAGGTCTATATAAACTTCAAATACCCTATTTATTTTTGTTTGAAAGAAGACAATCGACAGACAGGCGTACGCTCTACATGATAGTAAGTGGTCACTACCTATAACACCAAGATGAATGCGTATATGTTGCTTATCTTGTAAGATCATATAGGGACATAGCTCTCTTGAAAAATCCCATGTTGTAGGTTACTGAAGAAGTCCCAGTTGACTTGAATAAAATGAAAAGCCTGCTTACGTTTAACATCTTCAAATTACTTCAATTAATTCAAACGTCTTAGGGAATATGCTGTCTTAGCATTTACAATAAAAATATAAACACGAAGCATCCGTGACCTACATAGTTATTACATTTAAACATGGTTTATTATGGAACTAAGCATTGTTTAAAATATTCCTCCCCGTCAGATCATCGATAGGTTGAAGCTGACATTTGTAACGTTCGTGTCGATTCTCTGACATAATAATATCATCTTTAACATCACATCTTAGAAAATTCTATAAATATCCGTGCGGTAATAAGTTCGACCTGTTCACACTTGTGCATGTCACGACCAAAGTATGAACTCTGAATTAGGGATGTTTTGAAGCTCCATATCCCTACCCGAAACTAACTGATATCCGAATTAAAAAAATATTCGAATACGGATTGGAAATAAAAGATTCGGTTATTATTACAAATAATTTTATTCATTGCTGTTAAAGGCGAAATTTAAACGAAGCGAATTTTGACAAGTTCTTGGTGCTTGCATTATTTGATTTGATATAATAATATATTTCGTTCGTTGTTTATGATAGTAAATTTGCAATTATTCCTAATACTAGTTAGTAATATATTTCTTAAATTTATTTATTAAAAAAAACAATTTTAATGAGAACCACAACATTATGATAAGTCAGGGACCTTTATCGTTACCACTGCACTATACATACCTATTTAGTTGTAGATTATGTTAATAATTATTATAAGCTATTTTCATTGTGATATGGACCTATTGTGTTTAGGAAACGAAATAAACCGTATTGTATGCTATTCTATATTTTGCCTTATTCAAACAAAATATTATCTATCACGCTGAGATGCATCAAGACATCAAGAGCAGTTATAAAGCAAAATGTTAACAAAATAACAAGCGACATAAATCAGTTAACCCACTGAACAAACCGATGCGCTTTTTATCCCGGGCCATTTTAACACGATTGGGGATAAATCTGGCTGACATGCCCTTGGAGTGCTTCATTTCCGGGACAAGTCGGTTCGCCGGGTATATTTTGCCGAGTAAATGGAGTTATTTACATAAAACTGCCGTTTGCTTTTTGCATTCCCATCTAAGTCGCGCGGTGCACGTGCCCTCGCCAGTAACGTTTCCCTGAATGCGTTTAAAGCGTGATTCATGACTCGATAACCTTCAATCAATTTGTTCTACCTATGAATTGTTATACATATTTATTGTGCTTAGTGATTTATTTATACTCTATTGTACACACACGTAGAGCATCTACATAAATATGGATTAACAATATTTCGTTAATTCATCTTCATCTTAGAAATCTCCCTAGGAGATTTCTTCCAACAAACTCAGTGACAGTGATCAGATGTGGATGAGATGAGATAGGTAGACATTGTGTACAGAATAGTTTGATTTAGTGATATTAGATATATACAATGAAATTTCCTTTTAATATAGTTTATTATTAATTAGTTCATAATTATACTACAGCATTTATTATGCACTTTCTATAAATTCTTTCAATTTGCTTAATAATAACTTCAAAAGCATGAAATTTATTTTTGACGCTTGAATAACCGGCGTTTTCTAGTTAAACGAGAATTGAACTATTCTCGAAGTGAGTCTGCAATTAATGAAATATAGGGAAATTATGTACATTATAGGAATGAATAATAAATTATATACACGTATCGATAACAAACATCTATCAGTTATCGATGAGTGTTTTAACAATTACCTATTTATTACCCTCACAACGTTGAGAATGTTCCGGAAAAAAGTATCGAAACGTATATTTTCTCACTCGGTGTTGTCGTTGAGGCATTTCCACGTCATTGAACATCGTACAGTTTCCGTACTCACTCCCCTGTAAAGGAAAGTACTTTTGCATTTTTTATCTCTCCCATCATTTATTAAGCTTGTCTGTTAGAAGCGTGACTAGAGTTACACTATCAACAAATGAAACGAATGAAGATAATTATTTGCTTTCATTACTTTGTTGGTTTATATCTCCCCAGTTGTTTGTAAGCTTTTTTTTGGAGTAGGATAGTGCACGGGATAGGGATAGTGCTGCAATCCAATAGCCGCTGGGCGCGCTCGACTGGCCACGTGACCCCTCTCTCACACTCTCTCACTACCTTGAAATGTACTGCATTTCCCACTTTATCTTATTTCCCTAATGTACGTACGTGTTTCGGTAGTGAGTGAGATGTGCTAGAGCCCATTCCCATCCTATCCCTCCCCTTAACCTGCAAAGGTAGGCAGCGCACTCGGGGGCGTGCCAACGTTTGTCATTCTGGAGTGATGTTGGCATGTATCGCGGATATCTATGGGCGACAGTATTCACTTAACATCAGGTGGACTGTATGCTCGTCTGCCGCCTTCGTATAAATAAAAAAAGACGTCATGATTAAAATAAATAAATAGAGTAATACTTTCCATTATTCTATACCAAAAAAATATTTTATCTGACCCACAACTGTTCCGCTTTTTAAGTTCACGTCGTAAACTTTAATTGTTCTTATTTATAATACTTATCTAAATCAGCTTACTGGAAATTTTTTCATTGTTAAAAAAGATCCTCAAACCGCAAAGAGAGTAAGAGAGAAGAAAGAGAGAAATAGGAAAGCATGTTTACTAAAATTCTAGATGCAAGTTGAAAGTCTAGAGAAAATTGGTCTATATAGAAATGAGAAGAAAATTTCGTTAGGAATCTTCGTACCAATAGGTAAAGTCAATAATAATAGGTATGTGATATTATTATGGGCCTAAAATGTTTAATTTTATATAGAATCAATTAAAAAAATATTAATAAGTTTCAGAATCTTTGCTCGGCTATCGTATTAATTACTAACAAATAAACAGATAGGTAGTAAAAATATATATAATTAGCAATAATAATTAAGGTTACTACTGGATAAATAAATACCTTGTTGCTGATTTTATTAAAACAAATGCGTATCCGAAGTGTATTATGGGACTGTAATGTAAGTCAACGGGTGAACAGAGCAATGCACTTGCGCGTCGAGTCGCGCGACTCGCGGGCCGTGCCCCAAGCACGACGATTATAATTTCGAGCGCCGATCAACATGAAAATGAAGGGCCATAAATTTATTAGACATAGTGTCGGTCCGATCGCCGTGGGCTTGCATTATATAAAATATGTCAAGAATTAACCATTATCATAATAAGAATATTTTACGCGGATAAAAATTATGTTACCGTACCGTGAACTATGTCAAGATTGCCGCAGCAAATTTGAATAAATCGTGACCTGTGTATTATTAGTGGAGCCAAGGCTGAAAAATAATTCCGTAAAGGAAAATTATAGTCAATAATTGATAGATGATTTTATTTAATTTGCATTGATCTCACCGACCACTAACAAATTATAAGAACCTACATGGTTTTGAGCCTCCGTTCACATGGATCCATAATCAGGCTCCACCGGTGGATCCATCGATAATTTTTCTTCCTCTTGGATCCTCTTGTGGGTCCCTGTGAACGGAGGCAGTTTTGATACACCTAGCTATCATTTCTCGTATATAAATATATTCTTAATAAGAATGCGTAGTTAGATGAAATTATTCGGACGATGTTGAATGAAAGCACACTAGAAAGATTTTCTTTGACTGAAAGTTAACGCATGTTTCAAATGTTCAACTGGTCAATTTTGATAAATTGATGTTCGCAATTCTCAGGAGCGTTTGATTATAAACACCGACATAGGAAACAAAAAAAAATAGCATAGATACTTATAGATAGATAAATATAAAGATAGATAAAGTTAAAGATAAAGATACATAGATACCGTGAAGCATAGATAATTTTGGAACGGTGTTCTATAAAAGCATATTTGGAAAGTATTTTTCAAATATTTTTTCAACTGGAAGACCTTTGCTCTTTTTTTTTCAAAGAACCGGGTCATTCTCTAATTGATGCTCGTAATTCTCAGATACGAGCGTTTGATCCTAAACAGAGATATAGCGGCCACGTCCGCCACGAGGGCAACATTATAAAATGTAAATTTATTGCGCGATATTTTACATAAATTCAAATTGGCCGCTGTGTATCGCTGGCCTTACATTACATCACGTAATTATGCCGCGCACAATTATTATAATTTTGTTATAATCGCGCCCATAAAGACGTGCGAAAAAACAATTTTTGAACGTAACGTAACATGATTTATGGCGATGTTATGATAAATAGCGAGAAATATCGCGTATTCATAAATTTTCTGATCAACAAATATTTCATTAATTTTGTACAAATACAATATACTCCTTATAAACCCTAATTATTATTTATTACTGATGTGGAATATTAAAAAGTTATCTATATGCTTTCTAACATCTTATTAATTTATAACTATATAATAATAACACACTATAATTAATTTATTATATATTTACGTAATAGGTCCCCTAATTTACATACGAGTACCTACATAGATAGATGTAGATATAAGATATAGAAAATTAGACAGTTATTGTTATTTTTATGAGAGGTGATAGCCTAAGGGTATCCATACGCGACTCACATTCGTGTGATCGTGAGTTCAAATCCTCGGCCCGTACCACCGACTATCTACTTAAGTACTTACGGATTTTAAAAAATTGGTACTAGCTTGCTCCAGAAATAAAGACAAAAACATCTGGAGTATGTGATGTACCAATCCAGACTGGGCCCGCATCGGGCGGGTTACGGCCCGAGACCCCCAGTGATTTACCTGGGGAGGCCTGTGGTCTACAGTGGGAATTTATAGGCTGATACAGTACAGTATGTAGGTATATTTTTATTGTGGAAACAAATTATATTTGTTTAGCTCAAGCTATATATATCTACCTGTGTTATTTATCTTTTCACATAGTTGCCGCTTGTGAAAACATCATTAGGTGCTAGAGCAATTATAACCGAAACATCTGCATCCACGCAAGTGGTCACGATGATCCTTAGGCCGCTCCACGCAGCTAATCAACGGTGATTCATCTAACGAAACAAAATTTAATTATATACTCTATGCTCTCAAATCTTACCCGTATTCGTGCTTTTAATTACACCCCACATATTGTGATTTATTGTGGATACACGTGTGTTGATGATTTATGAAATCTGGAAGAAATTTTATGAAAAACTAAACGGAAACTAATTTGTGTAAAAATAACGGAAATTGTAATAGAAGTAGAATTTACCGCGGCGTCGGAAAATGTACTTCTTCACTGTATTAATTACTAGGTTTAAAATCGCAATTAGAGTTTAGAAATGTCTTGTTGTACGCGTGAATGTGAACACCTTTCCGATAGATAACTAGTTTTAATTAAGTCTATGGGCCTATAATTATGTCCTTTGCCCCATTTGTCGGGCTAAAATTACTCTATATGATTATAGAGAAGGACGCCTTTAAAATTCCAACTTCTACTGCAGTATGAGAAACAAAATTATTCGTCCGCTATGGAAAGCGGAACTTAATTGTACGGAGATTTTAATTTTTAATCAAATAACACCTGAAATAAGCTTCAATGAGGCATGAGTTGTGTCTAATAGCTCCGATAATTAAAGACGGTCATTATTTAAATGGAATTAATTAAGGTGTGGCTGGCTGAACGCTAAACTATTCAAATGACGTGGCGTATACCTTAGTAATGCTCTTCTACATAGATAATATATTCTGTCACCGATTTTTTATAAAAGAATATTTCTCTGTGCGGGAAATTGCTGCCTTTACTTAGTTTAGTTACTCCTAATGAATCCCAACCTATTTCTTTACCTAGTTATATAACTACTTCTCCTACTACTTAGTGCGTGAAGATAGAGTCAGGTGTCTAATTAATTAATTATATGAGTCTTTACAACACAGATTACATAAAGGCTTACTTTTTGTATCCTCTTGCTGTGATTCTGTGAACTTGCTCACTTCCTACCTAATATCTAAATATAAATGGTCTTAGGTACAGTAGGTGCCTATAAGGCATTGAGCATCGGGTCACCGAACAGTCCATTAAAATCATTTCCGTATGGTTCAACATATATGTATTATGAAACAACATTTTAAACAACTGTTCACGTTCATCTGTTACAAAAGTGTGAGTGTTCACGGCGCAGACAAATTCAATCCATTCGTCTTGGAGACGCGTCGCGAAGGTCCTTGCTCTTGACTTAATGTGACTTTTATTGCATTCCACTTCCAGTTTCATTGTGTGAGTCCCCCCTCTTTACACTGTATAAATGAAATGTTTCAGCTCCTTTAAGACACTCTTTGAAAGAGCACAACTGGAACAGATTTTACTCGTATAACTCTCAACTTTATCTTTCTCGTTTGGTAATTGCTTCCTTAAAGATACCATGTAAGTAAACCCGTACAAAGAAAGCTTTTAGACGATTATATAGAAACTCGAAATCGAAACGTAAATGTGAATATAATTTCCTAATAAACTGTAAATTCTCGGTGGAAACTACACCTCGAAGACACAGTGATAATTTTAATTGATTTGAATGCGTTTTAAAAGCTGCATATATTTAAATAATAATCGTAACGGACAACAGTTTTTACAGAACACATTCATATCAAATAAATGTTCCGCAATATCATTTTCTTGTCTAACTAAATAATCGACTCACCCGTACGCACTTTCCTCACGCAAGACAGCTATTACAAAGGTAACAAAACAAACAATAGCATGTACCCCCATGCCCACGGGGGCAAATCAGCCATATGCTGTGACAAACGTAATGCGGGCAGCGCCGTTCATCATACGAGTACCGCCACAAAATGCCTCCGCGATTTTCACTGCGCCATGTTTCAAATAAAAATAGGGCAAGAGCGAGTCAGGCTTACGTATCAAGGGTTCCTCACTCCTACTTTAGTTTGATCAAAAGAGAATGTAATGTTTTTCATCATGTATTTACGCACACAAAGAAGTCAGAATTGTATTTTTGTAAGTAATGCTAAATCTATTGTCGTTATTAACTTATTACCATTGTCTTCCAGAGCGTAGACTTGAACCAACAACACTACGCTATCGATACCAAACTTTAGAAAAACAATATTTTGTATGGGAACTCTCTTTATAGCAAATGACACCAAAATGGGAATATTTGGAAACATTATGGACGTTCCGTCTGTCAAATTTGATTTTACATAGGTATATACACTTTCCTATATGTTGAAAAGGTATTACCTGTACCCACACAGGCAAATCAGCCGTATACTATGAGAATAGTACTAACGATAGGAAATGATTCTGCGATTTTTATTAATCAATATTAAAGGAGCGCTCAATATTAGAATGAATATAAGGTACCTACAATAAAACCAGATTAAAGCACAAGTTTGACTCACTACTAACCAAAACAATATTCATGAAATTGTTTCTGTATGGTAATTTAGAGTTGCGTTTATTTTATGTTAGCACACCAAGTATTGTTGGTTGCGTAAAACACAAACTCAGCCGAAATTCAAAATATCATTTAATAAAATCACCTGAGTGTGTTAAATTTAATTTCAATGAGACAAAATTAAGAGCTCACATTATATTCTTTAAATAACAAACTAGATTTCAAGGTTCTCATCCTTTACGGAACTCTTTTTTTACTTTACGGAACTTTACGGAAAACAGCGCTTTTACACCCTCCGCGATAAAGCCGTTAACACTGCCGCTCTCGCCTTTTTTACAAACACGTGAAATGGAAGTGCTTTACACAAAGGGGAGTTTGCGGTCGCGGTAATGATGAGCGAATAATATTTGTCTTCCGGCCTGCATTAGGTAATGAACCCTAATTGATTTATTAAGACTACAGAAATGTTCTTGGGTGTTACAAAAGTATAATTAGTTTATATAATGTTATATCACTTCCGGTATTTGATCGAAATTAGAACATTTTTGTGTAATAAAATTTCAGAATAGACCATAACAAAATTTCTTCTTTACGATTTGCTTTTAGTGTTATGTGCTAAAAGGGGGTAGAACCGATATTTTTCCTTTTGTAATCGTTTTATTAATTAGTCTGTATTGTAGGTACTTTATGAAACGTGAAAGCTTATGAGAGTAGGTAATTGCTTCGTATTCAAACGACTAAAGATTCCATATTATACGACTCAAACGACTGAAACCTGAATGGTTGAATGATAAATCTAACACTTGAAGCTAAAGATTAAAGTTGCTTATGTTTATATCAAACTTGAATATTTCTATAAAACGCGCGAAGTTACACGAAACAACGAAACAGGGTGCGTGTGCTATACCAAGTTTTAATATTTTAAAATGTATGATCTCCTAGGCTGTCTTATTATATCGTCCAGATAATCTCATGTAAGTTTAATGTCGTAGCAACAGCGAGATTGTTATTATTGTGAAATAATACCGGTTCTGTCCGTCCGTCCAAAGTGCCAGGACGCCGCGCAACCTTTCCTGGAAGATGATCTAATTTCATTCTAAATTATTTTTCCTGGATTGTAACCATGCTTATGCGTGCTATTATGTCGACATATTTTATACGTAACTGTAATATTTATAAGCTTAGGATTTGTGCAGTATGCACAAATGTGCCGTGTTGTGTCATTGTGTCGGCTGGCTAAAGAATAGCAAGCACTACTCCATCAATTTCCGTGTGTGTCGTTAAGGCGACTAAGGAATAACAAAGCCGCTACCACAAGCCCCGAGGAACTTGGCCAGCGTGGCGTTTTAAGGGACAATACAATAAATCAAATAAAATTCGCAAGTTCTCAATTCTCAATGACACTCCAATAGGCTTTTTCCAACGACCTCATTGGCTATTATGATGAAATAAAAAAATTAAAAAGTCTCAAGTTTTGATATTGCACTAGGTTTGTTCCAACGACCTTATTGGCTATACGATAAAATAAATATAAAAAAAACAAAATTCTCAAGTTTTGATATTGCACTAGGCTTGTTCCAACGACCTTATTGGCTGGCTATATGATCGATACCACATACCAACTCAATAACGTCGATTTATTGGTACGCCATACCAATGAAACTATAATTTATAGCTTTTCTTATGAAGAGTGTTTTGAAGACTCGCCTTCATAGTGCTTAAAGTCAATTTAAGTTTTATTATATATTGTAGTACAAATCCTCCGTTATCGTTGCGAAGGGCTTCCCTTTGCAACCGAACGCCGAGCGCGAATTAATTTTCGCCACAATTACCCGCTCGCGTTACTAATTGAGACTTCAAAGGATGGCGACACTCGGTCGCACACTGTAACATCATACCGCTTCATCAGAGACACCAACATTGAACTATAGTAGATACATACATATCAGGTCTCCATAAATTATTGGACATATTTATGGACACTTATTTAAGAGGTTGATGAACATAATGAATGAATGAACGGAAATTCTTTATTCTTTGGAAATTTTATTTCCGTGTGAACGTAGGTACTTATTTCTATATTGAAAAGTTGTAAAATTTCAATCATTATTTTTTAAATAAAATGACACAACATAGGTAACGCTAAACTTGTCAGTTTGTGGACATGGAAATTGTGTGCGTCACGCGCGCTTAAGTAGTCCCCCCTCTTAAGTAAAAGTAAAAAATGTGTAATTGAATGACGAAAATTCCTTGTCTCGTGTATACTCTCTTTTGCTAATTATTATCAATCTTTTTTCCCAATCTACTGCTAAATCTCCAAAGGTGTAGGCGACGCATCTGTGGGTATGAAAACAGTTGTCAACGACATGTACCGCGGATACTGTTGCCAATGGGCCCCCATCCACTTTCCACCGATCGATTACGACTATCATTTATTAAATTAGAATAAAACGCCCATGGGTTAAGTAACTTTTCGCCGACACTATTACTAATATATGAGGTTCATGTCTTATTAACTAACTCTATTTCTGAAGTGATCATAAAATTATAATCGAATGGACAGGATAAGTTCCATTCCATGTATAAGTTCCATTAAAGATAAGTTCCATAACTATCAACCTACATTGACGGACGTAATGAAATGTATTAAATATTAAGAATTCTGTAATCCTGTAGAATTCATATGTGTTGCTTAATTTTAACTGTTGTTCCACCCACCGCGCCCATTCTGCATAGTCCAAAAGTTGACTGGGAGATAATGCATCTAAGCAATAAGTCTGCCTTTTGTTACTTTGTGCAATAAAGAATAAATAAATAAGTAAAGCTGAGTCAGTTATCTTATTAGAACCACTTCAAGTTGTAAGCTAAGCGGCGCGCCACAGCGGCTCTTGCTGTTCGACCAACCACAATATGGGGTCACTCGATAATGCCTGCGTAATTACGCCACCATTACGCGCCTCGTTGGCAGCACAAATAGCGCACTTCTAGTTTTATACGATCAAATGTCTCGAACGTGACTCGCAACGATGCCAATACAATATATAAGGTGTTCATAAAATCATTTGTAGGAGAGAATTTTGTAGTTTCCAAATAATTAAATCAAAAATTAATTAAATAAAAAAATCATTAAATCAAAAATTAATTAAATAAAAAATTAATGGATTTATTTAAAAAAAATAACATGAACAAACAGTAGATAAATAGCAAGGACGCTCTGTATTGTGCGTGATGTGATGTGATTGCGAGGAGGGTATGAGCTGTGGGCTGTAGCGTTGTGCCTCTGTCAGAATCCATAATTATCGTTTTAAAGCACTTTCAGAATCCATCACAAGGCCTTGATGTACCGTGTACAATATGGCAAGGTTTCGTGTGCACGTTTAAGTTCGCCGAACTCACATGTAAATACGTAGTAGTGTCACCGTACTGGTTCAGTTGAATATACCTATATCAATGCATGTACATATGTACGTAATTGCTCGCGTGCATCCTTGAAAGTTATTGAGCTGCTCCCGCAGTTAGGACTACAAATCGCTCGTGATGTTCTTTCTATCATGAGTAAGTACTAATGTGGTCCCAACGTTCGTGTAAGCCAGTTTATCACTTTTCTTAACTAATATTGTGCTAATAAATACAAGTCGCATTCTTCCGATTCATAAATTATTATTCACCAGTACGACAGTCGGGCGCCTGCGTATGCGCCCGCAAGGCCACAATGTGTGTTAAAGTGATTAAGTATCGCGCAATTGTTTATCGTGGCATTAACGATTTGTCTCAGTAGGATATATGTAGTTCTGGACCAATTAGCAGACGTAATTATACTTACATTTCATAAAGAGAGAGAAATTGTCTTGAATAGTTAGGTAGAAAACGGAGTACCCATAACCCTTTAATCGATAACTTATTGTCGAGTACATCTAGGCTTAAACAAATACCCATAAGCTCTTTAGGTAACCTGCCATGAAATCTATACTAATATAATAAAGAGGTAAAATTGTGTGTTTGTATGTTGGGGGTAATCTCTGGAACTACTGAAACGATTTCAAAAATTCTTTCACAAATAGGAAGCTACATTATCCGTGTCTAATATAGGCTATATTTTATTTTGAAATTTTGAAAAAAAAAACCTATAAACCGAAGCGAAGCGAGGGCGGGTCGCTAGTTTGTCATAAAATCATAATTACAAGTAGGTCTAAACAACTGATATGCATAGGTAGATCCAAAAGATAATTATGCTAATCAACAATAATTATGCGTTACTTTTGATTTGATATTCTGCATCAAGCTAGAATTTCATTTCGCATTCTTAATACGAGTATTTAGATAATTTATGCTGCGATCCTATGAGTAATAAACAGTATCTTGGTGTGAAATTATTCGGAATCGCGAACGAAATACATACGTGTTAGTAAAGCCTGTAAAAGTGCCTCAATGCGGAGTAGTCAAGAGTCGGGAACAAACGATCGCGCACTCCGGCGGCCTACAATTTGCGCAGTGGCAGCTCCTCCGGCAATTTGTGTCCGTCGCCTTTGCAGCCGTTACTCGGTAAACGCTACTGGAATATGTAGTCTGTGGTCGACTTGCCAGTTTTAAACGCACAGTCCTCCGAACGAGTGAGATACATGCTAATTACGGGCAATTTTCAAAATCGATCGCCGAGCTTTTGCGCCGCTTGTGGCTTCCTGCGTTCGCTCGTTCTTAACAGAATGTAAGTAAATATACAGCGTTAAAATATCTACTCGTTGTGTTGATACTTAGTAGTGGTCATGCATAACTGCTTACCCACCTTATAGACAGGAGCAGTATGAATAACAGAAGCTTGTGTTTTACTAACCTCTATAATGAAGTTAAATATCATCTACTTTTATGTCATGCAGAGCATTCTTGCTCTGAGTTATATCGGAAGGTTTGTATTAGCTACCATTTAATGAAGGTATCCTCCACGTATTTGAGATTGATCTGATGAGTGGTTGCGCAATAGTTAGTGCGCGTAGTTAGAGCGCATTATCTGGCGATCGATGGCTTCCAGATTGCATCGCAGTTCTTATGGGAGATATCGACCGAGATTGCGCTGCGAGCGTGCCAGGCTACTCAACCTGCCCCTTCCGGGATCCTGCTTAATCAAATGCTTTGGCTTTACAAGCTGTACATAATAAATATATAAATAAACAATAATTTTGTATAATTTAGAGTTAAAGAAGGACACGGTTCAAGTTTAGAAAGGATATTATGCAGTTCTCGACGATGTCGAACGCGCGCCGGTGACCGTCGTCGGGACGCCGTAATTGATGACGTCGCGGGCAACCGTTGTCCGCCCATTTTCCGTCAATTTTCGTCACTTGAGTGATGGTGTAGCGTCCCGCCCATAACCCCCCCTCACTTCCCAACCACTCCGCGACGCCCGCGACCGGCACGCGCCGCGCTAAATTTAAATGGGATGAACTTGTGACGGGCGGTCGCCGCCAAGGAATGTGAACGTCATGTAACGTTAATCATACGTTTGTGACAGTTACACTCTCAAGACATCGTCTGCCGGCCCAAAAAATAGCCACTAATCTCTTTGTCCTGTCACCATTCTAAATATGCAATTTCCTGTAGGTGTAGTATGCCAATGTCATTAAACTTTTGTTCTCCTCTTTCTCTCATCTCCAAATACCGCAAAAATCTCACCCCTGTTCTGTAGATAATAAATAACGGTTCCTTTGGCTTTCCCTCGCAGAGTGCGAAGTCAGCGAAAGACAAAGCGCTACCTAATTTTCCCCCGCCGCTGTAACAATAGCCCGTGGGGATATAAATAAGCCGGGAGCACTTAATGAACACATAAACTGAAGTGGCGTAGATAGCGACCCGAAGGACAGCCGCGTTTCTATGGTAACTAACGCAAGTTCAAGAGGAATAAAGGGCAAACTCTGTTAAAAAAATTATAGATATAGTTAGGGTATATTTTTATCTTCTTCTTATGAGAATACCTACTCGCCAGTAAATTGCTGAACTATTACAATTAATGCATTAAATCAGATTATCTTCTACCTTCGTCTTGGATTGTTTCCAGTTCTTACTTTAATTATTAAAAGATTTTCCCACGAGTATTTGTATCATCTTGAGTTTCCGCAAAGGATGTTGAAAAGTCAATAACAATTGCATACGCGGATTAAGCAGTGGCGTCATGCGAGATTGTTTTTGTCGGCAGAACAATCAATAAGCTAGAAGCGGGTCGAGAACCTCGTTGATGAGCGGCGTCATGCGATGCGACGCGCACGTGTTGCTGACTGATTGTCACAGATCACAATTTATTCAGTAGGTAATCCAACTCTATTGAATTGCACCAACTTGGAAACAATTATTTCTTGTTGTTTCGGGAACTCTATTGTTGTGTGGTTGTATTCATAAGAGATACGCGCCAGTATTGTCCGGCTAATATTTTATACTACTTTTTATACAAGCAGATGATGATATCTAAGTGGCAAATTGTGCTTGCTTAATTTAGACCTAATACTGCGCGCGACCTAATACTAATCTGATGTAGACATTGTCGTCTCTAGATCTTTATCGCTTTCATTGTATTGTATTTATATTATTGGTCACTGGATTTATAATGTCTACGCCACTAGGCGTCTATGAATTACCGGTGTCTAAGACCTGGTGACATTTGAAAATTAATTATTCGAATAGGTTCTTGCTGCACTGTGGCCATATATTGTTTTTATCTAACTGCGATCATTTATGATTCTATGAAACTACTCTATTTTTGAGTGTTTCAAGGCAAAAGCCCGTGAACACAGGGTATACTTGCGTGCTTATACAATTCGAGGTTAATACGATGACCTACTGTTTATTTTAAGTACTGTGCTATTGTGCTGTTAAATGAGAAAAAATCATTAAGTGCGTTTAAATGCCGTTATTATCCATAGGTGTATCTGGGTAATTGGTGTAAGGCATTATAGTATACACGTAACAATCTTACATCCGTTACAGTTACACCGACTTAAATTCGATAATTTTCTTCTATATAAACGTGACTCTTAATAAAAATTTAGCATTGATTTATTATGCTAGTAAAATAATATGTCTATGTATGTAGATAACCATTGCACAGGTACATTTGTAGTTACTTTATCTTGGTGATAGACATAAAAAGTATGTAACTGCTGAATCCTTTCCGACATAGACAATAAAGGTAATTATCTACTACTACAATTGCCCACAGAGGTACTGTATCTAGCTACTCGTATCTATAGGTACCAACCCTCAAAACAAGTTATTGTAGCAACCCAACCAATCAGCGAACAAGCAATATTGCGTTGCTAAGTAATTGCTGTTGATAGCTGATTTCGTAAAAGTGTAGCAAGCAAAGGCAGCCAGTATAATTATAGTTCAACAATTGCATGTTGTCAATGTAATTGAAGGTATCATAACGTCTTTACATAAGTTCATTATATAGTGTTGTATCGGCGGGGGATAATCGTGCATAAAGTGTACGATCAGTGTCGTTTGCAGGCCAGTGATTTATGACGAGCACTCGTCCGCGACGGATCTCCCTGCTTCGTCAGACGCCAAGCTTTCGAAAGAACTGTATCATGTATATCCCATTGATAATAATAAATCATAAGAAGGAATGAAATAAACATTTATTCAATAGCTCAAAAACACTACATGTGAAAAGAATAAGATAATAGAAAACAGGTTTTAGAAATTGTCCTCCCGTGCGAGGTTGTGCCTTGTCTTTAGACAGGGCTCAGCATAATGCTGAATGCCAGAAACAAGCATTCAGGACTGATTTTCAGCTAAATCTCGGATGACGCGCGGACATATTGTGAGATACATGTTGCAATAAAATATAAAAATAATTAAAAGACAGTTTTCTTTTTATTTTTTATAGGTGGACGAGCAAGCGGTGGTAAGTGTTACCGCCTCCCATGGACACCTGCAACACCAGGAGGTATGCGGGTACGCCGCCGACCTTGCAAAATCCTATTCACAGCTCTCTTGAAGAACCCCATATCGTAGCTTAATGGAAAGACCTCTTGAGGCAATTCGTTCCACAGCCTATGGGTTCGCGGTATAAAGTAATTTTTGGACCGAACAGTGCGCGACACCTCCGTATCGATTAAATGCGGATGAACCGCACTTCTGTAACGGGAGGTGCGGTTATAGAAACCCGAGAAACCCGAGGTGGGAATTATATTAAACAATTCTTCAGAGCGTTCCCCATTGTACAGGCGGTAGAACACACAGAGAGACGCAACGTCTCTCCGACTGCTGAGGGATTCTAAACCGCCCGTGAGAGTGGGATCGTCGACAATACGAACAGCACGTCGTTGGAAGGAGTCAAATGGGTCCAATTGGTATTTCGGTGCGCCGGCCCAGAGATGAGAGTAATACTCCATATGGGGCCTCACTTGAGCTTTTTTGAATCTATTTGATCATTTGTTAAATAATCGTATGTCCCTCTACAGTTTCGTGCATATTAGATACTAACTTTTTGCCCGCTGTTTCACCCGCAAGTTTCAATTTAAAAAGACCATAAATTTATTTCCATACAAATTTTGACACCTCGTTTTACTGTTTGGGGGTTTAATTTCGAAATGATTTAATTGCGTAGAAAAGTGCAATAAAAATTACAATTTTCAGATCTCTAGCTTCCGGGGTTTCGGCTCAACGTTGATGAGTTCGTTAGTCAATCAGCCAGTCAGGATATTTCTTTTATATGTTTCATTTGTAATCGTCTAATACCCGCTACCTTAACAATCTGGGCTCGGATTTTATTGTTAAGGGCTAAGGACTACGGTTTAAGGGCTCGCAAAACAGACTAGTAGAAGAAACAGTAGCCTTTATAATACTCAGACTGTATTAGAAGTACATACCTATTATAAACACAGATTCCCCGTTTGAAGAACCAGTTAATAAGTAATTTCGATTGTATAAGTATAAGTATGCGCGGAGAACGATGCGGTATCCCACAGCTGTCGGGGCGTTTCCTACTAGCCAAGTTAGTCCACAGAAAATTGCTATACATATCGATATGCTTTGAGAGGGCGTGAGAGTTACTAAAGGACGTTACGTTTTCCTTCCTTCCCATTCCATGCCAACATACCTGCTTCCCGTATTATTGTTCCGTTCCTTATTGCATGCTGGACGTTTTGGGAGGTATCCAATTCCCCCCGTTCTTACCCCGTTCCGTCATCTGGTTGGATAGGGAAACGAGTGTGGAATTGGATAATGAAACTCCCTATTCTCAATCGTTTCTAGTCTTTAGATACCTATTCTTAATCTTTCAAAGATATGCAGCGCATTTATGGAAGTACCAACATTAATCATACATTCGTTTGACTGATGTTGGCATGTAATGCAATACGTAATTATTATTAATTTATTAATTAATTAATTTAGTTGCATAAGAAATCTATCTCTTCCCAGTAAAATTTCTAAAAATCCTTCGTCGGTGGATATGAATGTCATAAAATCTATCTACCTACTGTGCTAGTTTCATGTTTCTAGTTACAGCGGTTTCGGTTCGGCGATGATGAATCAGTCAGCAAATCAACCAGTCGGTCAGTCAGGACATCTCTTTTCATATGTATAGATTTTTTTCAGATGTAGATTTATAGTAGGTATCGATTCCAATTATTTCGTGATCTTTATAGTTATTTATTTACAAGCCTAATTTATGAATACTATGAATATTTGAACATGTATTAGTAAGGTACAGGAAAATAGTTTAGCATTGAATATTCATCGTGTCCCGTTGTGGTATAGTGTAGCGTAGAGACAAAGCGTGATATCACCGCGGGCCGGTTGACGCAAGCCGCTGTAAATCGCGCGGGGGCGGGGCCAATCGATATAACCCGAGATACCGGCCGTGATTTACCAACCAAATAATAAAGAAACGCATCCAAGAATCGAATGCTGTTATCGATAATTAATTTTGTAATTTTCTATCCGACGATAATTAACTTTGAGATTATGTGAGAGAATACAACATAAACCTGTTCGATAGAAATTTATTATTAAGTCGCTTCGGAATTGGAATGGAAATTGCTGGGATAGTTGTTCCGTGTGACAAAGGTTGCGGTGAGTCAAAAAGTGCCGAAGAAGCGAGGGTCGAACCGACGGCGGCGTCACGCTGCCTACACACGAACGGAAACGCTCAGCTCATGCATTATTCAAAAGCGAAGGCAAATACAAATAAATAGGCACGAAATAAATACAAACAGGCTGAATGGAGCCACGGCGGTGGGCGGGGCTGCGCGACATAAATATCAGCCCGGCCTGTCATAAGAGCGCCGGATTCTGCCCGGGCTATTTCGGACGCCTTCGATCGCCGTGTTCCAACTCTCAACTCGCAACATCAGCCAGTTTATACCTACAATTGTACGCGGCGAATGTGTCTCACGTCTGCCATAATCTTATATAAAAATAAGTGATTAAGACGTTTTGTATAATTCGACGATTATACTTTAAAATTCTAATGATATAGGTAGCCCGTCTCTCCCATTATCCAAATGATAGCTTAAGTAAATAGCGTTTTCCTTTTAAAAATTGTATTGCATTATTGCAAGTATCTATTAGGCTAAAAATATGCAATTATTTAACAATGAACAGCTGGTCGTGTCGCACGAGACGACGAGATAACGTTGTTTGGGTAGATACCTACGCAATGTCCATCTTGGATGAGTGCGTGCTTGCCCGCGTGCGTGGTTCGCAACTCGTCCACTTTCGTACTAAATTACGTGCAATTTATTGCCGAAGGGCCGCATTAAATTAACATATAATAATTTACAAACAATTATTTCATTATGACTATATACATACACTGTCACAAGTCTCTTCCTATACAGGCAGATATCAGCTCGTAAATGTATCACGTAGTCCGTTCGTAGGTAATCGTTGATGAGAATCGGCTGTAGTAATAACAATATCTTCGCTGACGGTAAATAAATTACTTACAAGTTCATTATTTTGATTGAAACATGTAACAAATTGTAGAATGCAATATTGTAAATTATTATATCATTCGAAAGACAAAATAGATTTGTGGAATTTGTAAATACATCAGCTTTGGTTAATTATACACGATAAGTAGGTACCATACATACTATAAGCTCGTGTCTCTCCACTGCTGGATATAGGTCTCTTCTAAGGACCGCCACCACACGTTATACTGCTTTTCTCATCCAGCCACTACCGGCGACTTTCTTCAAGTCGTCACTCCACATGGCCGAAGGGCGTCCCACGTTACGTTTCCCGATACGTGGTCTCCATTCGGGGACTTGGTTATCAGTTTTGCGGCATACGAGTATAAGACGTATAGTAGGTATGTCCACTGGGAATTGACAACATTACACTTGAGAAAAAGGTCTGGGGCTATCTTTTGTTTAGCAAAATTTAAAAGATAAGAAATAATTGTGCAACACCAGTGCAGGCGGCCGTCAAGGTGGCGTGCAGTCTCCGCTGCTATTTGCTATTTCAATTCTATAACTCAACTGCTTTCCTCTTAGTACCATCTATATGCAGACGATCTCCAGATCTACACGCAAGTCACAGTTGATAATATCAATCAAGACGTCTCCATTAT
Source organism: Sesia bembeciformis (assembly GCA_943735995.1). Taxonomy (NCBI): domain Eukaryota; kingdom Metazoa; phylum Arthropoda; class Insecta; order Lepidoptera; family Sesiidae; genus Sesia; species Sesia bembeciformis. Next base: position 12,232,574 of record OX031028.1, read on the forward strand.
TAATACGGACTTAGCAACCTTCACAGACTTGAGTGATTCATACGGCTTAACCGTTAATCCATCAAAAACTCAGGCGGTTATTACTGGTAGCCAAAGGTTGACCTCCAGAATTAAATGGAAACATGTTTTGCCTGTTGTCCTCAATGGTGTAAAAGTTCCGTACAGAAGCAAAGTGAAGAACTTGGGTGTATTTTTAGACAGTTTGATGTCCTGGGACCCTCAAAAAACCAAGGTTAGCAGAAAGCTCTTTTCAGCAGCAGTTATGTTAAGACGGCTTCGTAATTTCTTAGCGCAAGCCACCAGGCGCAGGTTGTGTTAGCGCAAAGTTTAATTCTACCTATACTTGACTATGGCGATGTCTGCTACTTGGATTTGACACAAACACAACTTAATAAACTTGAGCCTCTTCAGAATTTCAGCATACGGTTTGTATTTGGATAGCGCAAATATGACAATATTACTCAATTTCGCCAGCAGTTAAGTGGCTTCGAATTCGTCGTCGTCGAGATGCTCATACTTGTATTTACAAGGAGGGATCCTTTACAACTGTTTAACCCGTTGACACCCGGATACCTTAAAGAAAATTTAACTATATTTCTTCACGTCCTTTCAATCTGCGACCTTCAGATTATCTTCTCCTTAAAATTCCCGACCATTCTTCTACTTTCTATTCACATTCATTTACAGTTAAAGCGGCTCGCTTATGGAATGCATTACCTTTAACTATAATATAAAGCGCGCTCAATCTATGGTTAGTTTTAAAAGACTATTGAAAGAACACTACGTCGCAGATTAAGAGTTCTCTTACGCCCAAATTCTTTTCCTTTATCTTTCTCTATATATAATATAGGTATATATATATAACTCCTTTATGTGGCGCACACCTCTTATAATTAACTCATAAAAAACAAAAAAACATTAAAACAAACATAAAAAACACTCCATTAGACGCAAATTTATTATATTCCATTATTTCTTGGTCCTCAAACATCATCTTCAAAGTGATTGTTTGCTGTTATTCGTTTGAATGTATTTTTTTGTTATTTCACACTATCTGCCTGTGAACTGTGAACAAACAAACGTGAGTATACTCACGTGAGTATACTCACGTTTGTTTGTTCACTTTGCCGTTTGTTGTTTTGAATTTCTTATTTTTTGTCGTTAATCTATCAGTGAAAACTTGTAAATGGCTCATGTTTAACTTTTGCCTTTTGTCATTGTTTGTGATGGTCAATATTTTTCTTTTAAATAAATAAATAAGCTGTGCTAGTTCGCTTGTGTGGGATGTGGGGGAATCCCTGATTGTAGATTCTAAAAAAATACCACAGTAATTAAATTTGATAAGTTGGTAATTTAATTGCGAGCGACCGTAGGTCTACTACAACTTTTTATCCGTAAATCTGAAAATCTTCCCTTTGTTCACCTCTGAGGATTGAGCTATTAAAGTGAAATTTAAATTATTTAACCAACAACTACATTCGGAAGAGATCTTTATCTTCCGCTGAAAAATGAAAATAAGTAATCAGCTGCAACCAACTTGATAAATCCATGTGCATCGGAATCAGAATTAAAAATAAATCTGTGCTTCCTTTATGTTCCTTAATGGAATATAATTGGCAGGTAATTTGTGGAATATGAAATTTTAATTGAAACCCCAAGTCAATTTCACTATAGTACGGTAAAAAACGTCGCCCACTTGTCCGCTGGTCGTAAATTGCGCGAATCGCCATAAATTGCACAAAATCGCCAATTACAAGGATAATGTCGGGAGCGATGGCTCAGCGCAGGCGCACGTCTCCTCGTGCACCGGGTACGTGCGCACGAGCTTATGACGTGCCAAAATCAACTTACTCTACACTACGTAGCACCTCTTTATACACAGCCTTGGCGAAAAATACCTAAGTAATCTTGCGAAATCAGGATCGTTCTTTTAGTAAAAATTCGAGTTTATGTTATCGGTTACTTTCACAACGAACCCACTATGGGTAATTGAAATTTTAAGAATTTACCTTGTCTTTTGTTAAGAATTCATATATGTATATGTATATATATATATATATATATATATATATATATATATATATATATATATATATATATATATATATATATATATATATATATATATGAATATTGTGTAATGTACCTACATACATTCATTACCTTGCATTGGAACATTGCAAGAAAAAATGGCGAAATGTTCATTCGTTAAGTAGATATGAATGAAGCTTGAAACTTGAGATTTGATAAAATAAAAAGAATAACCATTATTTATTTTAATTTTTTTCCCAAATTAATGTTACATAAGTCTTCGTTACAAATGTTAAGTACTATGGTCTTTTCTTTTTAGGGAGGGAGTAATAATGCCTTCTGAAGAAGTGTAAGTAGGTACAATACGTTAGATTTGGAGCGTGATCTAGTTGGTGCTGCAGGTCGGGTGCGCGCGCGGCGACGGCATAATGGACAGCTCACGAGCGAGCTATTACCAATCCAGTTGCCCAGATGCGCATGCGCTTATTTAATGTAACCACGCTCCTTAGAAGGAGATTAGAACTGCACATCTTTCTAACGCCTTTACTTTATAGGTAGATATAAAAGAATACGGGGTGGATGCGTTGATTGAGGTCGATGACCTCGTTGACCGTGATCATTAAACATATAATGACGTCAATTTAATCTTGAAATTTTAGCACGAAAATCTCATCAACTCCGAATTGTCCTTTAAAACACGGACGGGATCGCTTGAATAAAAGGCGGTGTTATTATGTTGGTAAAACAAAATTCCCCATAATGGCCTCATTATGTGGCGAAAATTGCTCGAGAGCTTTTTTGTGTGGTAATATAAATGTATTTGTAATAGCTTTTAGAAATATTGCGAGGAACCGGGTCAGGAATCGGGCGGCGGCTGATTACCGAAACTTAATTTATTTTCGTCTTAAAAAAACATAAAAATTGTCTTCGGCGGCGTGGGAAACGACCCTGTCGCCGGCGGCCTCTATTACGTCATTATTTTCTATATTAGATTCTATATTAAATCGATGATTAATCGTAAATCGATAATCGTAAATCGATGATGGTAGGTACAGCCGCATTAAGGTTATTGACCAGTTTGACTACATCTGCACCGATGAGATTTCGTTGTGTACAACATTAGTTATGAAGTTTCATTTTGAGTCAATTTGCCACTAGGATATTTTTTATGATATTCTTAGTGTCACCTACATTACAGTAATGTATTTGCAAAAAAATCATTACCACATGGAATTACATAAGTTAATAAAAATATTTTTTTTATTATTATTTTCTTAGTAAGTAAATAAAGTGTGGCAGTGTGGTGTTAGCCGAGTTTAGAATAGCATCACAAAGTGAGCATTGTAAAAGGCGACTAAGGGTTAACAAACCGCTACCACAAAGCCTTGCTCTCACCGACTCGCGATCCCGCGGTACCCTCCCAATACAACGCCCTAAGCCGAAGTCCGTTCCTTACGCCGGTCTACCGGCGGGGGAGTCCTTAGGCTCGTTGCTGCACACACTCCTTGCTACTGGCTGAGCGTCTTCTGCGGTCGCCTAAACCATACATGTCCGGTAACTCTTGATAGGCCATTAGGGCCACAATAATTTAGCCCTTCCGAAAAAAAAAACACAAGGCCTTGAAGAAGTACGCCACTTCTAAAAGAGTGGACTCGCCAACCCATTTGACCAGGGTGGCGTTTTAAGGCCATACATCCCTCATGCACAAAATAATGTGCTTGAGGTGAGTGAACGTTAAAAGGGCTGGTTACCGTTACGGTTACTGGCAAGCAAGTAATCTAATTTACATTTACGAGTAGGTATAGTGGCACAATCACATTCCGATATAATTACTTAATGACTTGAATTACTACACCTACCTAGTAATACCTAATTTGAATTTTATATGCTAGTAAATGTCGTCGTCTATGGACACTATTCCATCCGCTCCCTTATAACACTGGGTCAGGGAAATAGGACGAGAATGCGATTGGATCAGATGGGGTCTGGTAGCTCTCAGTGACTTTCAAAACATGTTGAATTACATATTTCAGGGCAGTATTCTGTAAGGGTGTAAGTAAGCCTAACGGATGCGCCCAGTACACCGTATCAATCCAGTACTATTTTCTTCGGTCATAAACGGTGTTGTATCTCTTAGACAACGGGGTATGGCATATAGTGCGACCCTTCAGTTTTGTCTAGGTAATTTCATTAAATTATGACAAAAAATGTCTTCATATCAGATTCCTATAAGATCATAATTTGGGTAAAAGGAAAGAACACTTTCAAGCAGCACTAATGTGAATTAGTTCACAAACTAGATAAACGATAGTGGCAGAATGAAGGTGCCTATTTATAGATTGTTTTAAGTCGACTAGAAAATATCAGGAGTAAGTAATTACAACATTAGCAATAACTTTAGCATAGGTTAAGCGTAGATAAACGTAACCTTTTTTCATCCACCGCTGGACGGAGGCTCCATGCACAATACATTGGAGGATATATGGCCTTAAAACGTCACGCTGGTCAAGCAGATTGTCAAGTCTACCCCTTTAGAGATGTTGTTGTTCTTCAGGGCTTGTAGTAGCGGCTTTGTTATCCCGTAATCGCCTTCACGACATCCTCGTTAAGAAATAGGGCAGTGATATTCCAAAGTCGGCCGACAGCACATGGCACACGGCTTAAGCGTAAATCAGTGGGTACCTAGGGGTTAAATGGTAAATCTGCTCATCTGCTCGTATTAGATACATGTCACTGCTTCAAAGCTAAGGAGGTGTTAAATTGATCAGAATAGTTAGAGCATACTAAAAACTAAGTATAATGGATCACAGTTTATTAACTGTCAATAACTTCTCAAGCAAACATCATTAGGCTTGAGAACGACCGAATCGATAATGCGTTATATATCAGTTCGCGTCAATTGATCCTAATAAAGACCAGTGAATGTTAATGAATCGCTTTTCGGTTCGTTGTGAGATGTGTCATAAAACGAGCCACTGGTTCGGGTGTGGCGCCGCGGGGGGGCCGAGGGGAGCCCTAATTGATTTGTGCCCCAGGCCACAATCAAAACAGATCGCATTTTATAAGACGTATCCTCGTGGAGAGGGCGAGGGTGCTGAGTGACACGCGGTTGAATGAGTACATCGCGGTTCAAGTTTCGATTCTGGACCAGTATCAATTTAGTAAAAATTCCAGAATCTTTAATACTGAGTAAATAAGTTATTTAGCTATTTATGTCCGCTTGCTTATGTATCTTATACATATTAAAAAATGATTAAAAAATTAAAGATTTATTAAAAAAATAGTTTTTATTAAGATAATGAGAGAATCGTGTATGGCCTATTGGATCCACTATTTTATATTTGAATAGATTTCACACTTTCAGTAAACACACTGATTTGAAATAAACATGTTGGAAATTAAGATACTTATAATAAATTTATGAAAAAAATAAAATACTTATCTGATGCTATCTAACCGTTAAAACGAGAAAAATATACCTACGTGGTGCTATTTAACCAAAGGACCTTTTATTGTCGGTATGGACCAATTGGTTAATTTATTTTTACTTGAAATCTCGTTATTTTAATATTATATTTATTTTCTTTTATAGAAGAGGTGTCAGGGGAAAGGGCGTATCACACGATGTAAGTGGTCACAACCGTCCGTGGACACCCGCGTCCGGCAATACCACGGGGCATGCGGGTAGACATTTAAATATAAACATGATCTTACATTTCATTTTTAAGATTTAATACATACTTATTTATTTATGCTACTTTTCTTGTTAAAGTCTCCGATATCTGGGAAACTGGAGCCAACAATAAGATCCTTTTTCTCAGATAATGTCATATTAAAGTATAATGTATAAAAAATAATGGAGAGTGAAGCTCCAAACGACCCGTTGCTGTTGCAAATTCTAATGTGTTCAGTGATCAAACACAAGAAAATCAAATGATCATTTGATAAATAGTCCCCGGGGTGCGCCCCCGCTTTGTCGCGCTCGTAATGCGGTCAACTGAGCACCCCGTGGGCACCCCGTGCCCCGGCCGCGCGGTGACAACAACGTTACAGTATACTCGTAGTTAAGGCAATGTATAAGTACTCTGTTCCCAGTTATCGAACTTGGACTGAGATTTGATCTACCTATCGAAAAAATGCTTAAATCGAGCAGATACAACTGAAATTTTAAACATACTTTGAAAATACGCAGGTAATTTAAATTATGTATATTGTAGTTATTAATGTATGTTAATGGATTTCATAGTTTTTTCACGTATTTCATTTCATGTTCCTGACGAGTGCGAGGGCTGGCACGAAAAATGGCTACACCTACTAAGGAAAATTATCTCCAAAAATTTAGTTGTATCTTAACGTCTTTGAAAATATGCAATATTGAACAGTTAAGATGAATTTAAACTAAATATATTGGGTGTTAAAATTAGTGTAAATATACCCACGTATTTCATAGGGGTGTAATATTGAATTTCTATCCATACCATATGTGCACGACAGAATGAATAAGGGCGTAGCACAAGTGCAGTACATTAAGCATACGTATGCACGTATACATTGCAATAACGTATTATGTAAATAAAATCAAGTGTACATGATATGTACGTACTGGCATCGCACGGCTCGGGGAAGAAAGGGGGTTGTCTCACAAGGGTTGCGCAACTAGCGAGGTGAGGACGAAGGAATTCTCACATTACACTAATAGAAGCGTACGAGACAAATCCATACACCTTTCCTACGAGACAATGGGATGATAGTGCGTACATTTATATTATATTTTTTAAATGTCTTTTGTTTGTAAAATTGTATGTGTTTGTATTCGCTCTCCATAAATGTATTAGGGAAACTAGGTTACAGGTCAGGGTATAGGCAAAATAAAGGCTACCGCCCGCAGTGTGTTTTATTGAGCATTGGATTAAACATATAAAGTTGCGGGCTAGATGACGAAGTTCCGGTATCGGCGCCACTATTTTCCCTTTACCTTCAGTCCTCCCATTCCCCTTGCTACTCAACGAAGGAGGGAGGGAAAAAAGGGCTAAATTGCCCAAAGAAATGTAGATCATCATACTTCGTCATCGAAAATAGCCTTATTCTCCGCATAAGAGGAGAACCGACCCTAGGATATGTGACTTGTAACCTAGAAGTTATGTATGACGTTGGAGAGCGAATAGCACAATAAACTTCCCCAGGGAGCAGGGGGATCGCACGGGCAGCAAACTTGCTATAAAAGGCATAGGTTCCGACCTCTCTTTGCCAGTTCGTCCTTAACACTCCAAGCAGTAACTTGAACTGCCAGTTCGTCCTCAGCACTTCAAGTAGTAACTTGAACTGCTAGTTTTACATTTATCACTTCAAGCAGTGACTTGATCCATCAGACTCCTCATTGTGGAGATACCTAACAAGTTCATACAAGCAAGCTCGCTGCCGACTGCCGCTTCCTCTCTGCGCCCGTGTGGTTCAATGTGAATTAGAGCAGCGTTTTTATTTCCGTATTTCCCCCCGTTGGAAGGCAACGTGCGGCCTGCAACATTGGCCCTGCGGTATAACATCGATCGCGAGCACCGCCTTATATATTATATATATCGTCGCCAACACCATATCTATTCGATCGTGCTTTGTGAACGGCGAGAGTATAACACACTACGGGAAATTATTGACAATATAAAAAATACCGCAGTATTTTTATTGAACTGGTGTAATCAAATTGGTTTACACGTGTATTAAATTATTAATTTTCAGATGTTTTACTTGATCTGAGTTGATGGGAACCGGATGGGTGTACTCGTATATCTAGTTTGGGTCTAGTTATACCCTATGTTAGTATTTGTATAAAGATTAATTATATTTGTGTTATTTATATTTCACAACTATAACAAGAATGTTTATGGTGTGCTTAATTACTCAGGGATTAAGTACTACGTAATCAACAATCAGTGTAGTGTTTAACTATGTTAACTAGCCACGAAGGCAATCAAATATAAAATTAGAAAAAAATATTTTTCTCTAAGTGTATAAGATATATAAGTGTTACAGAAACTCTATAAGATTTTACTCGTAAAAGTTATAACCTATCGGTAGGCGGTTCACCTAGACTAGGCGCGGAAATTATCATGATTTGAAAGGAGTAAACTTTTATAAAGATATTGTTTAATTTTTTTCATTTTGTTCCCATATTGTCTAGATTTATATTTAAATCACTGCTTTAATGCACAACCTGCACGTAATTAACTGAAAGAAATAATTTGAAATTAATAAGACTGTCATCACCAAGCCTTCGCGGGACTCCTATTCCTTTATTCCACACCGGTGAACCTAAACCTAATCCACCTTTAAATTTACTACCATCGATTTGATGCTCATTCTCTTTTATATGTTTAAGTCAGCCCAAAGGAAGTACCTATGTAGACTATAATAGTTAGTATGCAGAGGGCCAGTAGATCGGAGAGTATATAGATCGAACCGGTGGCTACATTAATCACAGACGTTTGATTCGGCGCGACGTGTCGAGGGAGAACAACTCTCTGACGCAATAAATCAGCCTGGCAACTGCATTGCAGTACACACTGTGAAAAATTGCTCATTGAAATAAACATGTCGTTGTGATTACGTCTTGTTAAGATGAGTACAAATTAAGGAAAGTAATATTTTTCGAAACTATTCAGTGTCGCTCTCCAAATAATCGAAAATAATCCCAACAGCTAATCCAAACCTCTAAATTAATCCACAGAAATCGAAACAATCCAAACAAAATCTACGATTGCAATTATGTTACTGGGAAATATCCACTTGTTCCAGTAAGTGCAGTATTAGTCAAAGTTTGACACAATTGGTTCAATTTTTTTAAATCAGAGAAGAATCGCCAAGGCGAGTTTAATTAAATAAATATATTTATTGTTAAAATAAAAATATTATACTTATAGCGAATTTATAGTGAATTACAATAGTAGATATGTAAACGGAGTTATTTATTTTGTTGAATCATGACCTATGACCTATTATTGTAAGTCCCCTTGTGTGTATTTGTGTCGATATTAAGTTGGATTACACTTTTTTTTATTACGTATCGTTTATGTTCTAATCTGTGTTGTATTGAAAATAGCTTGTGAACAATGAGAATAGTTTGAGAAAATATAATTTTAATATATCTTCCGACCTCCGCTCATGGCTTCGCCTAATGGAATTCGATTTTTAGTAAAATATTCAAGGGGCTGCGCTCAACGGATGACGTAGCAAAATGATTATAAGGCGATCCAGGTTCAAACACAATGTTATATATCACTAAAATACAGAAAGACTCCTATCCTATCAGTTTTATCAGTTAGACATCAATCGAATCAGTTTAAAAATTGGTGTATTCTAATCAATTAGATATCGATTAATACTTATTTCTTGTCGTTCAGTTATCCTAATAATATTCAGAAACATCGCACAAAGAGACATTTTGCGATTTTATTGTCACAAAATTTATTATTACAGTGTAGACCAGTTTATAGAATGTTTGATATGATAACCTTAAACCTGTCTCACTGACGTCCCATTTTAACCGAAGAATTTTTGCTATAAAGCAGATTGATTTAAAACAACATATAACATAATATCAATTTATTCATTTTTACATAAGAACATTATATTGATACTTGATAGGTATATTACGAAAACATTGGCCTTCGGCTAATCCGGAAACACCCGAACGCGCCATCGACGGCTATGCAATAAAGTATCTCGTATTAAAGTAATCAATTAGAGGTAGGTACGGTAATTAAGTAATAAGAGGTTGGGATTAGCCGATGGCCAATGTTTTCGTAATGTATCTGTACCTAATTGGGTACATGATTAACCAAATTCTTATGAACCAAAGGTTGACTGGCAGAGAATGCCATTAGGCATTAAGTCTGTCTTTTGTACAACGTTTCTTTGTGCACTAAAGTTTAAATACATTTACAAATATTTACTACAAAATATTAAAATGATTATAGAAACGATAACAATACTTTAGTCTCAAACATTAATTGAATAAATATACTTTAACTTTTAAAATTTTCTGTACATTGTTGATTTAATGACTAAAACAAAAAATTGGATAAATAACCACAGGCACATAGAAACTATGGATCAATTATTAGGCACATAGAACATAAAAATTATACCATTCAATTATTAGGTACTTATTAACTGTCATACATTATAAACTACACCATACCATCAGTCTGTCTGCTGGATATAGACCTCTCCTATTAACCGCCACCACACACGATCTTCTGCTCCCCTCATCTACCGGCACTACCGGCGACTTTCTTTAACTACCCCATAAATCTTACTATGGTCACTCCTGTTACCTACAGCTTCCGCGAAAACTGATGATGCAAGTAAGAACTAAAACAATTATATTTTCCTTGTTTTTTTTTACTCCTATATCTATTATAGGTACCAGAGTTATTTACATGTAAGTAAAGAAAACTGTTGTTTATTTATATCTCTCGAGCTAGCCTGGGCCCGAGGTGCGGTGTATGTACGCTAGTTAGGTGCGCGTGCGCACGAGAATGCGCTCGCTCGCCCACGCGTACGCGCATTGTATGCAAATGGCGGGTCGCAGGTCGCCATTCGCGCCGGAGCACGTTTCGGCCGTATGATGGCCCTCCTCTTTTTTTTAGATAACATCTACGGCCATCCATTAACTCTATAGTTAGAACAAGATGTAGTCTCAGTCAATTCCATTTGAAAAAAATACCTAATTGGCACTTAAATTTTGGAAGAGTAATGCCGTGTGATGTTTAGCCTAGAAAATTTGTTTATATACACTTTAGGTAGGTACTAAATTGTGAAAAGTTGCATAGACAAATATAAAGTTAGCTAGGTTATATGTCTAGTTGATAAGTTTAGCTAATACAAACAATACTGGGACAACAGGTAATCATTGTTTGTAGGCATCCATTTCGACTCTAAGACAGAGCACTCGAGCTTTATTCCAGAGTTTCCCTATCTTGTTAAACTTCCGAAGGGAACACATGTAATGTATCCGATCTCTTCATATTTCCAACTTAAGTACTTCTAATTTTCCGTTGTAATAACAACCATGAATCAAGCTACGTGAATAAATAAAAGAAATATCCGTTGTCTATCAAGTGTTTACTTAGCGGTCCAAAATTGGCAAACAAGGTTTCTTGTGACATACGAGGCGTTTCTACATACACTAGTTAGAGGTGTTTCGAGGCACGTGTGGTGCGAAGTATGAATGGCTTCACATTCCGCCGAGTCATGGCGGGAATGCCATTGTGTCTCGTAACTACGAAACACGATAACGACACGACGCCGTGGGCCACGACATGAGACTAATTGTGAATGAATGGGGGTCAGAGATCGACACGCTTCAGCTTCAATAATACCTATTTCCTGTTATGAATCGTTTGTTGCGTTATACATAGGAATATTTTACATAATTGACAAGCAAACACCTGCCCGATACCTCATCAATGAGATTTTTAAATGACAGCATCCGACATGGTTCAAAGCAGCATGTCACATTTTTATACTTACCTATTTCTAAATTAAATGTTGATTCTGAAATAACTTTTGTTATACATATGATTATATAAATTACCGTAATGGTAACCAGTCCCCTGGTCGTCCACTACGGGACATGGACCTTCTCATGCACATTGTCTTGTGCATTAAAAACCTTAAAAACGGGTTGGTGAGTCCACTTTTTAAGAGGTGGTGTAGTTCGTCGGGGCTTGTGGTAGCCGTTTTATCATCCCTTAATCGCCTTTTATAACATTTAAGGGAAGAGACGGGGTAGTGCTGTTCTAAAGCCGGCCCCCACATCGCAGATATAAGTATAACCTATTTAAAATTAATTTAAAAACAAATATAATTAATCATCATTTCTCACATCAATAGTGGCTTAAGGGTATGTAAAAAATCTAGAGTTGTACCTACTCCATATTTCTATTCGGGGTCCATACAATGTTCAATCCTACAAAAAAATCCTGATATCTTCTGCCACAAACTGTGAGAATACATACTTGATCGAGGCTAACAAAGTCTAGAAAATGGCTTTTCCGAGTGAACCAACTCATCCTGAACTTTAAAGGCACGACTTGGTGGGCAAACAAATATTGATCAACATCTTAAAAAATCATTATGAAGCTGTCTTTGCTAGGTAAGTTTCAGGTAACTCCTTCAGAAAACTTGGGGATTTATATGAGTCAATACTACCTGGCGATCAGCCTCCGTCTGAGTGCTAAGGTATGTGTTCAACGTCAATATTGCCAATGCTCTCTAATGAAAGCGTAATGAAAGCTCTCTAATTGGAGTTGGCGGTAAGAAAGCGCTAGATTGGCATGTTTTTTCGGGAAAACACGCTAGATCAAAGAAAACATTAAACAATGAAAGGAAATTTTCATAGCACCAATTTTAAATAAAAAAATGATCAGTGCTATGTATATGTATAAAAATATGTTAAGTTAAAAGTTTTTTTAGATTGGTTTTACGGCTCTGGTGTCTTGTCCTTTAGAGCCAGTCTATATTTAATAGATAAAATTACATTTCGTTACACGTAGATAGAAATGAAGAGGAAACATTATTAAAAAAAACCTAGAATGGGCGTTAGGCATCAAGTAAGTTCAAAAAAGCGTCAGATCTAGCGCTGAAAGCGCAAAGTTGGCATCACTGCGTAACGTCCGGTATGTTATTAGAACCAAAGAGTATTGTGCGTTACGATAGTAAGAGGTCTGACGGGATATCATTGGAGCCTTGGGCGAATTACATCGATATGTGCAATTATTCTCTAAGAACCTCTCAATGCACCTCATCAGCAGCACTGTTGACAATTATATTACGCAATGCCCAACGATCCATCGAGGTAATACCGGCAGCAGGCTGAGCAAAGAGCCAAAGGGATCAAATTTGAATAATATGCTCAATTGCTATATAAGCTATATTGAGCAAGATGTTAAATAATTATTATAGATACTTTTTAAGTTCGTGTTAAATTCTAGGTTTAATAAGTATTGTAGTTCTTTCCCCGTGAATAAATTAAACCATTACATTTGTGCAATCTAGAACAAGAGTAAAGACTATGGCACAGCCCTAATACCCACAGCTTTAATTCATATACTTAACTAGGTTCAAATTTACGATTACGGCAGTTGAGTTAGGTACACTAAAGTGCGTAATTATAAAGGTACAATATTATAATTAGTTTAAATAAAATGTGTGTCAGCTTAATTTACCAACTAATTTATCAGTTATGATTTCCTTTCGTTGATTCTAATTGGACACTTGGTCTATTTAAATCTATAATGAATAGTACCCAATTCTCAATATTGAACAAAAGTTGTGATCACTTAATTAAACAACAAAGATTCCTATATATCAAAATATTTATAAATAGAACTTTTTTTAAGCAACTAGTTTAAAACGTACTAAAGAAGTATAAGTTGAAAAATATCTAAACCAACGCAAAAAGAAATAACAGAGGGTCTACTATTGCAAGGACAACAATAACAGAGGGTCTAGTATTGCAAGGACAACAATAACAGAGGGTCTAGTATTGCAAGGACAACAATAACAGAGGGTCTAGTATTGCAAGGACAACAATAACAGAGGGTCTAGTATTGCAAGGACAACAATAACAGAGGGTCTAGTATTGCAAGGACAACAATAACAGAGGGTCTAGTATTGCAAGGACAACAATAACAGAGGGTCTACTATTGCAAGGACAACAATAACAGAGGGTCTACTATTGCAAGGACAACAATAACAGAGGGTCTACTATTGCAAGGACAACAATAACAGAGGGTCTCGTATTGCAAGGACAACAATAACAGAGGGTCTACTATTGCAAGGACAACAATAACAGAGGGTCTACTATTGCAAGGACAACAATAACAGAGGGTCTACTATTGCAAGGACAACAATAACAGAGGGTCTACTATTGCAAGGACCAAAATTCATGAAAAACCATAAATTTATAGACTAATTATGTATTATTATATATTTTGAAGCATAAATAATTATTATATACTTGCCATAACAGATGAATTAAAAAATATCCTTTTCTGAAGTTGAATAATAAAATGTAGGTATCTGATTCTTTATAATATTCAAAGAGGCTAGTAGTATGACGCGACAGTCACCTGTATTTTCAAATTAAGAAATATTTCAAAATGTCGTCTATTTATAATGCTAATTTATTATGAAACTGTTTTTGATGACGACACTAAATTACCTAAATAGGAAACTCAATAACGAGTGTGTGCACGATTCCGACCGCAGATAGGACCCTCATGTAATTAACTTCACTTTAGAAACTTTTTTCTTAGGGCCTTGTCTATTTTATTAAATCGTAAGAAGTTTTCGACATTTTAACGGTTATACTAGAATAGGGGGATCCACGATATTACAATTATTTAGGTGTATTTCGGTGATAGCTGTGTAATAGTATTTAAAATCGTTTTAATTAAAATAACAATTAAAAGGGAAAATATTTAATTGGAATGATTTTTTTAAATAATCGTTTTGGAAAATATTGAGATATTGAACATTTAGAGTAAGGTGATAGATTGATATTCCTTAGTTTCCTTATTGATTTACATTTCATTTCCAAGGCCGACAGCCCACCCGCATATCCCCTGGTGCTGCAGGTGTCCAGGGGCGGCGGTAGCCACTTACCATTACGTAAACCGCATGCCCGGTATAAAAAATTAATACATCGTAAAAAAAAAGTTCACTTATAGATCTATGTCTATACCAAAGTTTTTGGTCAGTTAACAAAAACTGTTAAATTTGGTTGTCAATTTTTAATTTGTCAGTTTGGTTTTAACAAATGTTACTAATTCAGTTTAATTCTTTCCTAGTGGCATGATATTCACGTCAGCGGAGCGGTGAGCTAATCCTCTATAAGCGCGCAGATAGCAATATATACGCGCGGACCAAGACGCGTCCAGAAATTTACTGTCCATAATTACAGGGTTGCCTCAGTTAATTGCAGGCGGCCGCTCGTCCCGCCGTCGCTCGCCGCTTTTTTTGACTAAATAAAAATTGACTAATATTCATAATAAATAATGAACTCCCCGTTCTCAGAGTTTCGGGGGATTACGGTGTAGATTTTAGTTCGATTAATGTTTCGAGGGCTAATCGAATGATCGCGACGGTTTTCGACTCGTACCCAATATTAAACTCGTTTAGATTATCTATCATTTGATTTAAAAGTTATGTTATATATTTACATTAATATAGTTAGGTATATTACATACATTCCTAATATTTATAAAAATATAACTGTCAATTCTAAAGTATAATTTATACCTAGTGTTTGTAAAACAAATTTGCAACATCTTAGATTAAACCTGATGAAGGCATAAATTATCCAAGTCAGGTCATGGCAGGAGGCACATTCCATGTAGACTGGAAAGACCAAACCGTATTGGGGATTTACTAAATATATCCTAATTTAGGGAACGAAACAAAAACAGGCTCACGTCGTTGCATGTTGCCTGTAGTTGCTCGAGGCTCTCCTTATAATTGCAGGGTTTCACCCAAAAGCCCTCAATTATAAAATAATAGCAGATGTGGATCATAGTAATAACAATTATTATCACGCTGGCTCGCTATCATTATTGTTGAAATATGGCCATGCGTCCAGAGCTGTATGCAAACCTGGGAATAGCGCTCGTGATAAGCGCTCGACCGGCCAAACGGTTCAATGATCACATTGAAATTTGTGACAACTCTATAGATCTCATTTGCAATTTGACTTTTATCTATTATTTATCTATTTAGGAAAAGGTAGACGTATTAATAAATGGTAATAGTTAGGTACTACGCATTTAGAGTGAGAAGTATTTAAAGGTATTGGTTCAACAAATAAGAATAACATACCTATGAACTTGTATATTTGTACATCAAATGTGCTTAACATATAATAAGTATTCTTTCGTTATTGAGTATCTTACTTAACTAAACTATTACTTAACAATTACTATGGTCACTTAAATTTAATTAACATACACGTTTTTACGTCGTAAAAATCACGATAAGCAGGTCACATTTTCACAAGCTTTAATAATGTTGTTCTTTAACCTTGAGTGCTTGAGTCGTGTATAATCATATAATAACCATTCGTAGCCGCACAGACTGGTCAAATAGCAGACTTTGGGTATCAAAAGATAACGTCTTGACCGACTGATGTAATAGATTAATATGCTCCGTTCCACAATACTCACTTTGTTCACTGTAATTATATGTCGAAATCGTTGTATTTGAACGCACATAATAATGTTAACTTGTAATGCGCCGATTATTCAAATTCTCGACCAAGTAGACTGCCCCGCCTCTTTGCAGTCGCAATCTTAATAAAGACTTCCTAGGTGCACAACAAACGTATTTTATTTTTATGAAATATCGTTTGGTGCATGTAAGTTTAATTAAAGATAGCTTTTAATTAAACTTAATCGGTGAACAGTTACAGCGAGATGAGCTCCATGTCGACTGTGAAAACGTGCGTTTAAATATAATTGCGTTCTCATAATACCTTCCGATAGTATAATAATAAAGTGGCTGGAGGTGCGCAATTTCAGACTCTCACCTCACATTCTGTACTACCGTATGGTAGGTACCTACAAACAAAATATAATGTTAGTTTGTAAAAAGCCTGTATTAAAATCTGTATTGGGTGTCTATTCTAGGAGCGCTCCAGAGGCTAGCTCTCCGGGCAAACAATATTTCCTATGGCGTGTATCTTCCCGTCATTACATCGGCAGCCCTGCCGATTAATCATTGCTGCTCTACCGGATAATTCGGCGGTTGATTTAGTGAAAAGAAACATGTTATTACGGGATAAATCTCTATCTAGAAAAGCTAAGAAGGCCTAAGCGCGCCCATGATTTATAGCGCCGCTGGCCATCGCCAAGTTGCGTTTGATTTGTGATTCCGGAGAATTTTGTTGTTTTCATCTTTAGTTGAATTTTAATGAATAGCTCACAAATTATAAGGTTTAGTATATAATTACTATATGCAGGATCAATGATTATTATTGCTTTTAAGACAGCATGTACATATTTAATTAATGTCCATAATTTCTTGTAATTTATTAACAAAACGTTCCATTTTTTCATTTTATCAATCGCACTATTGTTAGTATTAGTTTATTAGCATATCTTCTAGTGTTTATACGCAGCTGTGTGCAAGTTAACTCGGAATAAGTAGATAAAGTAATTCGTCCTTTAGTCACTGACAACATACATATGTATGTACATAGGTATGTCGTGAAGTTCACATTATATCCGCCGACGGGCGGCGACTTACCCTTTGGTATCGGCGTAGCTGCTATGCCCGCGCGCAGATAATATCTTGATTTATTGCGGCTATCGACCCCCCCTCCCATTCCCTACTGCAACATCCCCTTACCCCCCCCCCCCACTCACCTGGTTTCGTATGGTCGCAACATAACTTTTTTCTTATTGTTAAATTGGTCAGTGTGCTTTATACTTGAAAATTCGTACGCAATATATTATTTATTCGATGGCAAAATTGTTGAGTTTAATTGGTAAGGAAATAACTATAATGTTCAATAATTAATAAATCTATCGTTTGGCCATCTCGGGCATTTAGAGGCGTAGTCTTTGGGGAAAATTAATGAAGTCTTCCGTGGTGTGTTTCGCGGTTTAATAGCGGCTATTAATTTTATCTCAACAACGCGCATCGCCGCGGAGACGCGCCCATCTATCTTTATATCTTTTCTACTTGTGCTGAAATGTGTGCTTCAATTTAATAATCGTTTCGTTGTTGTTTATTATTATTTATAGCTACGTCACGTTGGTTTAGAGCTGTTACACAGCCTCTGAACAAGGCGTAAGTACAAAACGAAAATATGTCATAAATAAATTCATTTCGGTATATCTTCAGTTCTAGTGAACTATATACCTATCGATAAGTTCTGAATATGCATCAACAAGAACAGCTATTATTTCTTTAACAGTCTCATTAATCTTATGTATTGGCGAATTCAATCTTGTGTATAATCCGGAGATTAAATTAACTCATACAAACTCGACGCCTATATGGTAATCTGTAATGGTGCGATACTTCATTCAGTTCTCAGTAAAATCTTTGAAGTCAAAATGTACCTATTAATAAGTAAGAAAGTAAGCAAGTAAAATAAGCAAAAACTGTTACCAATCTGTGCATTTACGTCATGAGATTAGTTTACTTCCTTTGAACATGTCCACTTAAATAACCATACGATGAGTACAAACAAAGCCTTAGTGGATTTAAGACCCTCTTTCAAGTCAGTACCAATCTCGAGTAAGTATTCAATGAAATATTCTGTCGTAAAGCGCAACTTGGTCGCAAAAAATGCCAAGTGGAAGCCTCGACAAGCGCACAAAAGCTCGTAAAAGCTCTCGACTATTATGTAGTTATTGTTACAGGGTGGAAACACCGTTATTACACGGGTACTGGTTTATTTTGTTGTTTGGCACGTCGCGGCGCGCGTCGGTGCTGTCAAGAGCAGCGCGCTCCACCCGCGCCCCGCGCCGCGCCTGCACTCAGCCCGACAGCGATACATGCACTCGTATAAATTTTAAATCCATTTTTACTTCACTTTTAAATAATCTTGTTATTGCCTTCGTATCGTATGTGTAATAAATAAACAAATATATATGCAGTGTCGTCGGTCCCATATACTTACATGGAAAAATAAAATGATTGAAAACTAATGTTCTAGGAAGTTGCCGTAAAAATAAACATTTGTTTTAAAAATAAACATTTATACAGCAGGTAGGGAGGGTCACTGCCAACTAGAAAAAAGAATCAGTTATCGATAGATAATATTAAATTTAAATTGGCGTAATCTTTTACCAAAACAACTTGAAAACAATTAGGAAGCTACATGTGGTATCTAAACCTTGGTTAATATATAGGACAGTGAGTGCGATGTAAAATATTATACTTTTTAATTGTCTCTTTTGAATTCTAGGTAAGCATTTGGGTATAGAATTTAATATTTTTTCCCGTCATTACCTATAAGTAAGTAGGTATACCTAAGTATAATTCAATCTGACAATCTTTCAATTCACAGAAATCTTCTAATGAACCTACAATAATCGTTGACGCAATTAAAACAAAAATAGGCAAACAAAGAAAGCAATTTAGTATCTAATGGAGTATATATATACCTACATTCCATTAAACTCCATTACATTCTTTGTATTAGATGTCTGTCGTACCGACTCGGCAATGGAAAATCCATTAAAGATTTCTCAAATATCTCAATTCAATAATTGTGTTGTAAATTTTAAATAAAACATTTAAATATTTCAAAACACAATTCGCTCTTCATTTTTAATCCTATTATGTAAACAGATGACATCTCAATATCGCGTCAAGTGAACATCTCGACACATCGACACCCCATTGTGTGCACTTGTACACCTCACACAGATCGGAAATATTCAAATGTGTTCATTTCATTCCTTTATTCCGGGATTAAGCGGAATTTTGCGTAGGAAACGGTCGTCAAATGTCTTTTGAATGCGGATTGAAAACTTTGAATGGGCGAAGCGGACCCCGTCAACAATACGCCTGTATCTAAAAGATCACACGTGTGTGAATGAAATTTGGACAATATTTTGGTTGTAAGGAGATTATCTTTGGTTGAATGACTGTAATAAAAATTGTAGATACTTACCTATGTAAGTACCTACCTCTCACAGTTTAAGGATTTGGTCACACGGTGTCGCTTGGTTGCGGCTAATACTAGTTGGCTATCGCTCGTATACATTTTTTCTGGTCCACTACCAAAGAGTTACCCCATAAAATAAGTCCATAAGACAACAGTGATGACACGTGTCCATGATATGCATTTATAGTAGCTTCTTGTGACACTATTTTTCTTATTTGACGTAAGGCGTATACAAATCTATTGACTAGTAGGTACCTGGCTGCGACTATTAGCTACGAAAATAGTCGGATGGAGTCGCTTAAAATTATTCACACGATGGACATCGCGCAGTCGCGCAACCAGCTGTTAATAGATAACAGCGAATAATAGTCGTACAATAATAGGTAACAGAAAGAAGGATTCCTTTAAAAACAAATCTGTTATACTAAATATCTAATTACTTATTAAATGTGATATAGATTTGCCATAGTATTATTAATTTTGGGCACGCTGCAAACCCAAAGCCACTGGAGCACTTAATTGACTAAATTACCCCTCTCTCCCAGTAAAGTACTAACAGTAAAATGTACTACATTTTCCACTTTACCCTATTCCCCAAATGTACGTAGGCACGCGTTTCGGTAGTGAATGAAATATACCAGAGTCCTTTACCATTACTACCCAAACCTAGTGCTCCCCCTTTTCCAAACCCTTCAGTCCAAATCTCTTGCTAAATCTTAAAAAGGTAGGCAGCACATCCTTGGGTGTGTTAACGTTTGTCACTCTGGAGTGATGTTAGCACATATCGCAGATATCCATGGGCGACAATATCCAAATGTATACTGTCAACCCGGTGGTAAGTGCAACCAGATGGACTATTTGCTCGTCCGTCTGCACATTCTTTCTACAAAGGTAAATATTAAGTGGAAAGTATGTTTTGTTTTTATGTACGAAGGCGGCAGACGAGCATACAGTCCACCTGATGGTAAGTGGATACTGTCGTCCATAGACATCCGCGATACATGCCAACATCAGTCCAAAATGACAAACGTTGGCACGCCCCCGGATGCGCTGCCTACCTTTGGAGCTATAGAAATGGATTTGGAGAAAGGGATGGGATGGGAATGGAATCTGGCACAACTCATCTCACTCACTACCGAAACACGTACGTAAATTAGGAAAATAAGATAAATGCAGTACATTTCATGGTAGTCTTCTGTGAGAGGGGCCACTGGCTGTTGGATTGCAACGAGCACTCTCCCCCTCAAATGTAACTTAATACACTCAAACTCTTTGCTTCAAATTATTTTTAACTTATGTAATAATTTCATAAACTTACTTCGAATTTGCTGCTCACTGTACTTACAAATACCGGTGTCAGTAACTGGGTTAGATAGTGTCCACATAAACCGTTGCAGCCGGGACAAGATCGAGCGCAGCGGAAGCCGGTGTAAGATTGCAACCGGATCTGTTGCACCCCTTGCTATACACCGGTGAGTTCTATTGTACAACTCGGTTTGAATGGGGGAAAACGCACGCAACTTTACTAACTGCCTAACCAATTCTACAAACCTTACATGACCATAGACCTAGTGAATTGTAGGCAGATGTTTGATAACAAGCATATTCTAAAATTAATTACACCTACCTATATACGTATTTGGCTATTAATACGTCTATTAATACGTGTGCAAGGATTTAATCAACAAAAATAAGTTCAGTGTGGGTAGGTGAATCAAAAACGAACACGACGGAGGGTAGACGGATTTGTCTGTCAATAGCAACAACACCTTCACCCGCCTCCGCGGTCTCGCCGCGACCACGACTCATGTAACTGGACCGAAATATCGGCTGTAATAAACAGATAATAAATCGTGATTATCCCGTTTACATAACAATTATTATGTTCAACCACGATAACAAAAGTTCAAAATCTTATGTCTGTAAATTAAATGTCCGTAAATTCTTTAATTCTGTTTTATGCTAGTGTCTCTGTAGACATCTAAAGTTTAGATGAGGCGAGTTTTAGAACTGAATTTCTTTTGCATGAGTTGGACATTATGTTTTGTATGAGCCGAGTTCAACGTCCAACGTTAATACAAACTGCTTACACGCTATTTTTTTCTGTACTTTGGGATTTTCCTAAATTTGCGTTTGAAAATTGTAGTCCATATACCTAATTCTTTTATTGGAAACAAGACTAGCTTCACGAATTTACATAATAGGTGGTCGTCACATGCCGTTCTCTTGTTCAGTATCAACAGAGCATTAAGATTATATGTTTATTTTTATAAGATAGAGACAAATGCAAATGCAATGCAAATGCTACAATAGCGAGCATGGCGACGCTGCCGCGCATAAGTTAATCGAGAGTTCGACAGACTAACTTTTCTACCTTGTACGTATACCAGGTAGATATTAGTACACATATTAAATTTCAACCATGATTTAAAAATAGATTTCGAGTATATTTATTAACATTGGTCACTTTAGATCGAGTTTTTGAACTAAAACCTGATAAAAACCATTCAAATCTAACATCCTATCTGGAAGCACTTGGCTACAGCCCGTACCTTACGTCTTCGGAGAGAAAATACGAAAGTAAAAACACAATCATAATAATAATAAATAACGTCACACTCAATGGCCTACACTAGAATTCCCTGTGTTGTGGGTTCGGAGACACACACAAATATGAAATAGAGAAACAACAATAAGAGTGCAAAAATATACCTAATTCTTTCGTCAGAAAGAGTTTCTAATTTGACATTGTGCACATTAAAAGTACTTTAATCATGTTTGGATCAGTAGGCATATTTTGCTATTCTTGAGTCTCACCATATAAATTTTGAGCCATTCTAAAGTAAGGCCAATTACGTTAAATGTACGAGAATGTAGACCTATGATTTGTACAAATTTCAAATAAATTATTTATTCATTCATTTATTCCACTTTCCAATAAGAAATACGTACCGCGGAAAGACAGAATACAATTTTAAACTGCTATATGTAAGCTACTTATGTAAAGACTGTTAGCTGCTTATATGTAATAGTGGTTAGATAACTGGTGGCGCAAAAGTAATGACCCTATAGGAATTGTCTATGATTTTTGCAAATGGCGTCTCCTGTCATCGTGATATTAACAGTTTTGTAGTTAAATGATTCAAAATATACGACAATTAATAATGGAACATTATACTCCTCGAGAACCTAAGCCGTGTTGTGTTATCTTCCGTTTTGGGGATGTGCATTGGCCCGCAAGCTCACCCAATCGTACCATTCCGCAGTTCTTTTTCTGGGGTTATTTGAAGTCATTGGTCTTTGTAAACAAGCCACAGACTCTCGCAACTCTGAGAGATAATTTTTGACAAGAAATAGAGAACATACCGGAAGTATTGAGAAAGGTGACGGAAAATGCCACAAAAAGGGCTCAAATTTGCATCAACGTTGTAAGCCACCATTTCAACGAAATCATCTTCAGTAGGTACTTAAATAGTACAAAATTCAAAGGTCTGAATGATAAAATATAAAAAGAAAATTATTGTTTTATAACTAAGAAAAAGTTATAAAAATATCAAAATGGTAATTATATGTACTTTGTACACATATTTACCACTATTTATTTGACCCACTTATTATTATTTCCAAAAATAAATCAGCCCGACGCGAATAAAGGTACTTTTTGTGTAATGTTTTAGTTCGTTTTGTTATTGCAATTTGATACATTGAAGTCCAGGGCGGAGGCTGGGTGGTGACTGGGCGGCACCACGCCAGATGCGCACGCGTTCATTGTGAGCTCACGCCGAGTTCTCTTATAGCAAGCAGTACGGAACTGGAGTATAATTAACGGATGTAATTATTAGGAAAAAAGTATAAGGGTGTTGATTCCACTTAGGATTTTCTTTTATCGTCACAGATTAACTCTTTATTTAAGTATAAAAACTGCATCATAAGCTAGTAACTTATAAGTTACTAGCAACCTGCCGTGACTTTGTTCATTACCTATATTCAGGCCTACCTATATTTGTTTCACTTCCTAAATGTGAAAGTAATTTTTAAAATCGATCCCGAAGTTTTTGAATTTATATTCCAGAATTTCCTGTGTCATGGGTCCAGAGATACATACAAAGACACATAGGTACACATCACCCAGATCCGAACAAAAATTTGTCTTTATACAAATGTAGGTATATGTACCTACCTAATTCAGTATGTCAGATCGGGAAATAAACCCAGGACCTTTTACACTGTAGGAAGGGTCATTATCAACTGGGCCGATCGGTCTTCAACTAGGGATTATAATGTGCATAATTTTATTACTAAATCATACATAGGGGTTGTACATAGGTCTCGTAAAATGTTGATGAGTGAGTTAACACGAAACAAGAGTGAGTGAAGGAGAGGAGTGTTGAGCTCGCGGCGGGAGCGTCGTCGCCGGCGCAGCGTGCGCACCGAGATTACAATAATTATGTGCGCACGCGCGGCCTCTGAACATGTCTAATCACTATCATTTGCACATGTTATTCTATATTCCATACAAAACACCGCCTATCGCCGGCGACATCTACGCGCATTTGACGATGGAAACTAATAATAGTGCGCCAACGCAGCTTGCTTAGTGCATTGTGTTAGTGTAAAGAGAAATGCTTCAATTTTTTTGCAATTAATTTTTATGATATGTTGCAAACGGTCTAGTCATATACTACGAAGAAAGCGCTAGTTACAAGGTTATATTATGTTTAGTTATTTTATCCCCAATCATAATAATAATAATAATATGCTGGCTGACGGTAAGCACGTGATATTAAAAAAAAAACATTTTCTTCACTACGGGTATATTACTGTGTTTCTGATTTAGTTAATGATATATTATCATATGTAAATATAGGTAATTAATATAGGTACAGGTAGCTGTTGGTGAACAACAGTTGACATAAAATCAATGATACGTGGTACGATATTAAATTTACTGTTGCACACACCTACGTAAATAGGTACCTATCTATCTAATAGTTTTAATTAGTACCACTTAGCTACGTGGTAGATACTTATAGAATATCTTCTATATTTGTATTCAATTGAGAAAGCAAAGCTTACATCTGTTGCAATATCACGTGAGCAGATTTCGCGTGATATCAATAGTGAAAGGAAAGTGTATCCTGTCATACGAGCCGTATCCGTCCCCGCACAGATTGAGCCGGTAAAAAATGGACCAATTTTTATAATAGTCCCGGGGTAACGACTAATGCTCTTTATTATGCACCGGAAATATTTATTACTTTTGCCGCTGAAAAAATGTAAAAAGATATTTAACATTTTTGGTAGATGATCGGTCCTTCATAGATTTTTCACTACGCGCTTATATACATACCTACACTTTTTAATGTTTGCATTCGAGTGGTGTGCGTAGTTTTACGTCAATACAATCTCCTTGTATGTAGTTGCTACGTTTGATAAACGGTACATGTTCTAAGTGCTATTTTTGGTGAACATTTGATTCCAGGGGTTAATTTATTTATCAATTTTAATCAATGATAAGTGCGTTATACGTTGACATTAGTTTTTCGAGTGCGTCAAGTTCCCGCCCTCACCAGCCGCCCTGCGCCACTCGCGCCGCCCCGCGCATAAACAAACAAGCCGCGCAACCACGCGGCCACAGAGCGAGACAGACGTCCGTACAACAGAGAACGTATTCGCGCCTCGCCGAGCCTCAAACCTACAATTAGTAGGCGAGATTCGTTCGCCGCATCAATTCGTTACGACATAATTACTCCGAGGAATTTTGTTTCATGAAAATTTTGTCGCGCGTGTGTTAGTGTCGAATCAGTGGATCGGATAAGAATCTAATGGGACGATATGAACTGCGCCTACTACCAGCCGCACGCGGGCTCGCAGCCCGCCACACACAATGTGAACAATAACTATTTCAACGAGGTAAAATACATAATTTAATCCAAAATTACTTGGAAGCACACCATGTTTTGTCTTTATTCAATGTTTAAAAAGAAAGCATCGTAAGTTCTTAGTCACTTTTATACAATGGTAGAGTTTTAAAAAAATATTTTATTAATTTTTTTATCCCATTTTCAAAAGTAGGACGTAAAACTGTACTTACCTACGTACAAGGAGGCGTATTTAGGGCGTACTTTCCAAATATGAAAGGTGTAAAACTACTTTGCGGACCGAAATTTTGTAAAAATATTGATTTAAATTATTAATTATCACCTGTTTACTTGTTTTCATATTTTTGTATTTTATACTTATTTGCCTATACCTACTTAGGTATGTAGTCATAAAGCAACCTTAGATTTAATTTTAGAGTTTTAGTTTCTTTAGGTAGACCTAGGTATTAAGCAAACAGAATTTTCTACCGGTATCTTATCTTAATACTACTTTTATCTTAAATAGTTTGTTGTAAATTAGCCCAAGGTAATTTTACGATATGACTTATCTACCTACAGTCTGTAAAAAAATATTAACACAATACTAAAGTATTGTGATACTAAAGTATACTAAATATTAATACAATACTAACCTAACCTAACCTAATTTTGAAAAATACTAAGAAACCAACATAAAATTTTTAAAAACGTCGTTAAACATCTTTAATGCCTATTATGCCTACTTAGAGAATATTCGGTTTCGTATTTCTTAGATATAGTTAAGTACCTACTTACCGACCTATATTGAGAAAAAAGGTTTTTTAAATAAAATAATTACTAATGTTTCACGATTATTAATTTCAATCATAAATATTCTTAAAATATATTGTAGTTATAGTAGGTACTTTCTACCTACTAGGATTCAAACGGTAATTTCAAACGGCACTTCTTGAGTTCATGTTTCCAAAGTTTAATAAGAAATAAACATACACAAAAGTCCATTTGTATAGGTTGATTTTGTATAATATGTTTCCGTAGCCGTAAATGCCTTGTAACTTAAATGTTCACTATAAGCAAGACCCCTTGCTTGTACACAAACTATTAAATTAATTAACAGCAATACGGCCAATCATTATTCTCCTAATAAATCAGATCAAATTTTGCAAAAAATACGTCTCGACATTTCTCTGCCAAGCTCCTTGCTAGGTACACATTGGTACAGACAAAAGACGCTCATGAAAATGCCTCAACAAAGGCGCACCTCGGCTGCCAACAAAGCACAATGGGAATAAAAATATTTAATTGGCGTGGTTACGAGTGTGATTACGGTCCACAAACACCTCCCGCGGCCGACAATGAACCGGCCGTGTGACGCCTTTCTTTGTCCTCGGCATTCGAAATGTATTAAGATTTATTATTATAATGTTCAAGAAATTTATTAAAGTAGTTACTCAGTTCTGATTAACTTCTACCAATTTCGAAATGTAAGTTCTGTCAATTAATTTCTACATTAGGTAAATGAATTTAGATTTTTGACAGAGAATCGGAGTGTAAATATTGATTTACTTGTCACTGTTTTTATTTATATGTGTAGATGAATATTAAAGGAGTTCATTAACCCCCTTTTAGTGACATTTTGAGTGCACGGCAGCAGGCTTTCATGATAGATATCTAATATATGATACTGTCCTATTATATACGTACTATCAATAATGTAGTAGGTTATTACTAAAAATAGTTGGAAAAATAATTTTGTTACTTGAATTCAATAATCAAATTAGCCTAGCATTGAATTCAAGTAGGGCAGTTATTATTTAGTGATAGCTTAGTCTCAACTTTCATTTGCAGCATTCTATCATACCTATTATATTATCTACTTACTTATCGTGTAATTCATAATTTTATTATACACTAGCTGACCCGACAGACGTCCTGTCCAAACTTCAATAATACAATAATTTCAATAAGTTCATACAAAAATCCCATAGAAAAAAGCACTTTCAGTTTTTCTCGAATTTTCCAATTTTCCGGGCAACTTTTCCAATTTTTCTTTCCCTAAAAACCTTATTCGGACTATTACGAACATTTAAAAAAAAATTGCCAAGTCGGCCCAGCCGTTCTCAAATGATGCGGTTACCAACGAACAGCATTTAATTTTTATTTATATAGATATATCAGGTATAATAAAACATTTTACGAATACGATGTTGTAATTGTTGTTCGAAGAATACCATTTACTTAAAAGCATTTTATCGAATTCCATAGATTTCCAACTTGATTCTATCAAGCAACATGATCCTCTAAATTGTTAGTAATCTGAACCCTTTTATGACAAGAGTATTACGATATTAACAGTCGGCAAAGGTGTCAGTAAGCTGCAGTAATGAGTGCTCGCGATTGTGATGCCACACGGAACGGTATCTTTATTGCCATCTGTGCGCGACACACTTCCGGCACTGTTACAAACGTGGATACATTGTTGCAAGTCGCAAATTTTTTGTGAGAAATTGAAATTATACATGTGGAGATCATTTTACCCATTATAAATGGTGTAACTAAACAAAAGTTTTAGGCTTCGCAAGATTGTAGGTAAGTAGGTAAGTAGGTAAGTAGGAAATTATATATTATAATTTCCTAAGTTCTTCGAACACATAGATCTTAGGTATCCACAGATATCTACTATGGAAAATCTTAGATATCTATCTACTTATGGATACATTTTTTTTTGTCTCTATCTATATGCCTACTAGAAAATAATTTCTCTAAAGCCTAGGGGTTCTTGGCACCGAGGTGTAAGAATTCATACATTCATGGCTCCCTTGGTATCACCCATAGTGTAGTTAAATTATCAGGTTTCCGTAAATCGCAGATATATATAACAGCCGTGTGCTGTCGGCCGGCTTTAGTATAACATCACGCTATCTCTTCCCGTGGGTAAGGGATAACAAAGCGGCACCACAATCCGCGAGGAGCTACACTACCTCTAAAAGAGTAGACTCGCTAATTCGCTTGGCCAGCATGGCGTTTTAAGACCATATATCCTCCATGCACATTATCTTGTGCCGTGTCTGAGTTCTTTAATGAAATTTAATTTGTTTTATTTTGTAAGCTGTGTAAAGCCAATCATTACTCACTAGATGTGGAAATTTTGTAGGTATAACTTTTGTGACACCTATGTATGTTAGTTATTATTATTTTCATGTAAGTATACTTGTATATCACAAAATGTTGAATTTCCCTTGGAAATACATAAATAATTAAAATGTAGTCGTACGTCCAAATAATATCTCGATGATTAAACATAGGTACCTACTATATTTATGTAAGAATTTACATATGTAGCTACAGACACGAATCGATCCAACAAACAAACACTCCGTAGACATAGGTAGTAGGTTATGATGGAAACTATGTTATGGTAGGTATGTTATGGATTTATAGCTTAGAGTAGGTAAACAATGAACAACTTCATTGTCTTTTGGGGTTCCATGTCTTATTATTACACGTGATCACATCGATATTATCACCTTTATCAGTATAAAGATGACAAGATCCTAGCAATATAAAAAATATTTGCACGGTAAAGAATAAACACCATTATCTATTCATTTTCATTATATACTTTTAATAAGATCATTTTTTTAAAATTCGCATCGAAGTAATGAAAAGATAAGAAATCATACTGAGTTAGAAAATCTGTTTACCTGATTTAATGTCGATTTCGATCCAAAATTCTGACAGATTACTAATAAGCATACCTAAAAAATCGCTGAGTCAGGACTTACCATTATTATTAATAAATATTATTACCTATTAATAATATCTACGGGCATATCGCCACTCTAGGCTTCTCTTATTAACTCTAGATAAAGACTATACAGTGATTACATAGTTATAAAGAAAAGGGTTTCAAACACTATCTACGACCACTAGTAGCAAGCCAAAGCACCTGCTAAGACAGTGCCAGCGATAAGATTTGTTTTTAGATACGGTGCTGCCTCAAACAGCAAGTAGTCCGGCCATATTAGTCGATCGGATGTATAATTATTATAATGCTGACTTAAAACATTTTTTCGGTTTACAATAAGCTAGTCATCATAATTAAATAACACAATCCTTTTAAGCTGTGTTAGAAGCAGTGGCCGGATAAGAGCATAAAGGGGCAATTACATTGTATTAGAAGAGCTATTAAACTTATTGTGTTATCAATAGAGATACCTGCGTAATAGGTTAATGTTTTAGTTTTGCATCGGAAAATCTCATTGTCTTGTCACCATTAAATGGTTACCGTTAAAGATAGCTGTAAATTATTTATATCTAAAGGCCTAAGCACAACACTAAATTGCTGTCAACTTTATGTAGATTTTAAATAGGTAATTAAGTATTATATAGACTATGATATATTTTATATAGACTATGAAAGTAGTCTTGTTTTATATTCTACTAGCTGTTGCCCGCTACTTCGTTCGCATGGTCTTCAATTTAATGCGATAATATAGAAACCTTTGCGGGCGTGGGCACAACAACTCACCAAAGTTTCATCGCAATCGGATAAATGGTATAGGAATGCATAGAGGACAAACAAGCAAACATTAATTTGTATATAATAGATATGAAATATTTTATTTTAGTGAATATAAGATACCTACAAGTAACAATAAAATATTAATTAATAGAGTTCTTAGAATTAAAAGTAAATATAACATACTAAAAGTAAGAAGTAGGTACTAGCCTTTGTTATATGTTAGTATTAATCAGAATAAAATAATGTTTGAATGCTTTCAAACAATTAATAATACCTACGTACCTAATAAAACTGGTGTTACAAAATATTTGTAACAAATTATTTTTATTTTCAGAATTATTACTTTAATATAAAAACATTTCTTTTAAAACATAAACAATCAAAATGACTGAATTTCTGTTTCGTTATAAATAACTGAAAAACCTTCTTCACAAACTTTTCTTCAGAGCTTTTCACAGTTTGAATAAAACTAAACAAAAGTACAAAAGTTAAAAAGTACAAAAGTCGTATGAACAAAAAAGGTCCACCCTCTGCTGGATGTGTAGATTCAAGATTCAACAGTGGGTGGAATTAGGTTGCCATTCGTGATTGATAGGTATGCGAGTGCGTATAACCGTCACATGTTTCGCACAAACATGAGATGGCTAATTGATATCAGTCTATAACATGCCACCACAAATCACGAAGTAGTTTCGGGCCAAAATCCTGGTGGATGCTACACATAATCTACGTTTACTTTTTATTTCTCAAACAGACCGATTTCCTCACTAAAGGCGTCTTTGTTGTCGAAATAGTGATAACTAAAAATGGTTAATAAGGCAACTATATGTATTGCATTATATATACATGAGTATTGTTTGTAGTGATTTTTTATTGATTAACTGTTTCTGTTTAACCTAAGGTTGACTGGCAGAGAATGCCACTAGGCATTCAGTCCGCCTTTTGTACAGTGTTTCTGTGCACTAAAGTATAAATAAATAAAAAAATAAAATAAAACTATTGGTCACTATTTGCTTATTAATTTTAATAGAAAATATTTGGCCCCCTTTATAGATTAGACTAAATCCTCATCCAATCAAAGCATTGTAGTAACCGTAATCAGCCCTAATAAGGTCCATTGCTGGACATGGGCCTGGGACATACAAATGGTCTTGTGCGTGAGGGATGTATTGACTTTAAACGCCACACTGGGCAAGTGGGTTGGCGAGTCGACTCTCTTTAGAGGTGGTGTAGTTAGTCAGGGCTTTGTTATCCCTTAGTTGCCTGTTATGATACCCACGGTAAGAAATGGGGTAGTGCTCTTGTAAAGCCGGCCCACACTACACAGACAATTGTAGTACGTAATCATAATATATCGATTGACTTTTATCGATCGATTAGTCAGTAAGTCGATTTAGGCTCCACCAATAATACCTACGAACTGCCTAAAGTTTGCTCTTACACAGTAATACCTAAAGTAAATATCTCCCTAGTTTTAGTCACCACTCCTGTAAACGTATTCGGCGCTAGAGCTCGGCGAGCAGGGTGCGGGGCTCACTCTGTTGGGTCCCGCAATTACTGAGCCCATAATTACAGGGCTGGCCGCGCGGCGCCGAAACCCGCTTCGAATCCCGCCGTAATTAAAAACGCTCCAAATTAAATTCGCTCGTGTATGGCCCGACTTATGATATTAACTTTTTAGGGACTTTCTAATTAGTTTTTGTTTTTGTGTCCCGACCGATGGGAAAATAGGAAACCGTAACACCGTGTTAACGTTACTGTTCTTATGGTGAGTCTGAATTAAATCAACACACAAGTAGGTATAGGTACCTACTACAATTTACTGAAAGAAGATTTTTTCAATAAAAGAATACAAAGTGAAATGGCTGAACAAAAACTAATTACTAACGCAAAAAATATCTACGGACAACAGACCAGTAGGTAGGTACTTATCTAGTTCTAAAGCTTATAAATGAATTGGATTTATCATTGAAAATTAAATTAAATGAAAAAATATTAACTCTAAATTAAAATCATATTATTTAAATGTACTTCAATGGTGGGGTGGATAGTTGTTCATAATAACAAAATACTAATGTACTGCACTGCCGTGGTGGGGTGAGGAGTATTTGATATCAAATATGGTGTATTTGATCACAATACACCCATTTTGATCACGTTCAAGAAAAATGTTACTTATCTGCCACGCTGTCGTAAAAATGCCACTTGATCAGTATCTTCTTGGCGGGGCAGTCTATTATAATACGTATATTTGTTTGTGCAGAAATATATGCACTGTGCAGAAATATATGCACTGTGCAGAAATATATGCACTGTGCAGAAATATATGCACTGTGCAGAAATATATGCACTGTGCAGAAATATATGCACTGTGGACAAACCTCCGAGGTTTTTTGAGTGTCTATTATAATGTATATTTTATGTTTGATAACTAATTAGATAAATAATACAATATATATTATCGTGAAATGGTTAAATTTGAGCAAAAACTGAAAGGGATGGCTCTGTTATGTTCTAATTCCCTTTAACATTGTATGAATTTTCTTACTGGGTTTACTATTATCTTTCACTGCCAGGCCTCTCTCTTCATTCACATTGTCTTGTGTATGAAGCATATACGAGTATGCCGTCGATACGCCACGCTGCACGTTTACCAAGCAGGTTGGCGATTCCACTCTTTTAGTGGTGGTGTAGTTCCTCGGGTCTTGTAGTAGCAGCTTTGTTATCTCTTAGTTGACTTTTACGACACCCGCGGGGAAGGGATGAGGTCGGACAGTTGTTTCCCAATAAGTACCACCTTAATTCATAATAAATACAAATGTATCCTATTTTCAACTTTTATCTTTGCATATTATTTATCATAGTTGTGACTTGCAATATTCAAATTGAGAAAATTAAATAAGTACTTACCTTCTAAATTTGGGAGGGCGAGAGTGCCCGCTGCAATCCAATAGGCGCTGGGCGCACTCGACTGGCCACGTTACCCCTCTTGAAATGTACAGCATTTCCCATTTTACCATATTTCCCTAATGCACGTACGTGTTTCGGTAGGGAATGGGATGTGCCAGAACCCATTCCCATCCTATCCCTTCTCATTTTCCCAACCCGTTCTCCAAATCCATTCCTATATCTCCAAAGGTAGGGCAGCGCATCTGAGGTCGTGTCAACGTTTGTTATTCTGGACTAATGTTGGCATGTAGTGCGGATGTTTATGGGCGACAGTATCCACTTACCATCAGGTGGACTGTATGCGCATCTGACAACTTCGTCGATAAAAAAAAAATTGAACACTTGTAGAATGTTTTCATTTAAGACAAAATCTCCATATTATAATTCTTGAGATTTAATTAGATCTCTTTTATTTTCAGGTTAGTATAGACCCCGTGTCCACGGATCACAAGGACATGAAGATCTTAGTAAGTACCTACTCTTTCTATTATCTATTTGTAACTTTAGAACTAATATTTTGGTCTATAGTTACCTATAGGTATAGAAATTTTCCTGCTACATATTCCCTGAGTCTATCCTGATAGGTATTATAAATTTCACATAATTTCGACTCATTACCTGTAATTATTCGATTTCATCGTCCATTCCACCGATGTCTGCGATTTTCCAGCACGAAGTCAGGAAATTATATCGGATCGAATGAAGAAATCGGTAATTTATTTTGATTTGTCGTCGATGCGATGGACGCTGTGAAATGGGCATTGTGCGAGCGCTGAGAGGCGAGAGAAATCCATTCGATACGAGTGCTGCAGACCCGTTGCGAGCGGGCATCCCCTTACGTGACCTGTCCATCTAGTGATGTACCTACTTTCAATAAGTGCTTATTTTATTAACACATTGTTGTGCCTTTCATACAACTTCGTTTACATGTCATTCTATTTACCTACCATTTAAAGTGCTTTTTGGAATCCTAAATTGTTGTGTCAGCGTCAACACATTAAATAACTATAATAGATACGATACTGTAACCCACTTTTATATCTTACGGAATCTAGACATAAGCCCATCTTTATAACCCCCTACATAGCCACTTGTTTAAGATTTAAACTAATTCTTATAGCATCTCTATGGCACAGACTCCGGGGCAGCAATAACATAATCCTGAAGATTATTGCCGACAGGACTCGTGACGTATCGCAGCATTCAAAAAATTTCAATGGATTTATTATCAGGAACTTAGATGTAAATATGTACTAACCTATTTTAATAATAAATCATTATTACCAAGAAAAAAATTACTAGCACTATCTGTGGCAAGTTTCTGAACTAAATAATAATAATAATTATCTATTATTATATCTACACTACTTTTTGCACTGTATTCATCAAGCAGCTACTAAGTAGATAGGTACATAAAACTTTTGTAGATGATGATACATGTAAAAGAACTTAAAGACGAATGAGACATTTACCTAAACAGACTCAATTAGAGACGTATCTCCGAAATGAGTCTTTACAACTGTTGGTATTCAACTATGCATTTCTGTATGCCCGAGGCTCTAGAGTAGTGCACACATCATCATCTGTCAAGCGTCTTGCCTCTAAGTTAATAAGGAATGTTTTTGGATTATGGTTGTTACACCTTTATTGTCCTGATTCCTCGCATTTGACGCTTTGCTATTCACCAACATCGCACTATAGTGCAAATTGTTATTATCCTGGCATTAGTTGTAATTGCTGACAGTCAAAGAATGTTCTGCCATATTATTTCTCGAGTCTAAATCTATTTATTACTTGTTTCTTTAAATTTCTACACAACGTCCTGTTCTCTCCTTCATTAGTATTTTTGTCGCAATGTATCTAATATTTCTATTTCACAAGAATTTTCTTTAATTTTTGTAAGGTTTGGATAGATTACTTATGGACCTTTTCCCCCTTTAAAAATACAGGTATTTGAAACTTTAGGCGTCAGACAGAAGGTCGCTCACAACAGTAGCTTGAAAGACGTTGTGTGAGATCGTTTGAAAGTGTAGCAACTTAGTAATTGATATTAAGTCTATTAGATGGTCGCGCCTCTATATACACGGAAGCTATTTTTAATCAACGTCTGACTGTATGACTCACGGAATATACGACAAGGAAATCCCAGTTCGGTGGTATGGCTGACTTTTCTATGGTTTTATGGTTAGGTGATCAACCTTAATACCAGCCGTCTTCGCCCCTCTTTGCAAATCTTCATCCATAATCAAATTATCTAGTTGACGAAAAAACTTTTTATTTGATAAAATGTTTGTTCATTGTAATAAAAAGTAATACCTACAAGTAACAAACAGCGTAGAGCTCTATACAAACGGCTGATAATGCAACAAATTTGAGATCTCGCAGTCATCGCCTTCCTTTTAGTACATCTTAGCGATTGTGTATAAAGCTATTTGTTTTAATACAATCCTCGATTGAAACCGGTATCAAGAATGAGCAATTGAAAGGGCTATCGATGAATAATGGCGAACGTTTACAATATGCATTGAGCGAAGTCCGGTATTGCAAGACGCGCCGCGGGCAGGCGCTAGCGAGCCCATGTGGGGCCGAATTGTACCCATTGTGTCTTTTCTGGTAACTTTAGCAATAGTAGGTCCATATTATTAGTTTAATATGTACCGAGGACATATTAAACTAATAATTGCTGTTATTGAAGTTCAGAATGGTATGATGATCTTTTTAGGTTATCGGGGGTACCTAGCTTACTAGAGTAGCTTTTGCTGTTTCTTAGTTTTATAAATTTGTTATACCTATCTACTTGTACCTATAAACTTCCTTAATAAATAAAAATAAAGTAAAAAAACAATGCAATCCTAAAAAGAAGCACTTCTAAAACCTATTGTAACTCTTGGGGCTGAGATGCCTATAAAAGTGCCTACTTAAATATTTTGGATTTTATTAGAGGGTGGTTATATCAATTCCGTCTCATCCTGAAATAGATACTATTGTATTGTCTAGTAGGTAATTGTGGCAATTGTAGAGTATTATGTAGCATAAGAAGTATTAGCCTAAGTTACCTGAAACAAAATGGCTAAATACCTAAGTATGTTATAGACTTAAAGCATCAAAGATGTTCGAATATCCTTAAATTAGTTGATCGGTACTTAGATATTACTTAAGTGGACAATTTCGTTTTTAAAACTACCTATTGACTTTGAAAAGCGAACAAGTGCCACTTCAAATCTATAAATATCAGTGGATATCTGTGGATAATGAATAATGTAAACATTCGCGTTGAGACGAGTTTAAATTCATAAAATATGTGTGAAAAACGCGAAAATCTCAAATGTATATGATACAGGTATCAGTTGGAAAACCTGAGCTAATCTAGGGTGTTAGGTTTAGGTAATATACCTATGTAGGGGTGTAGGTTTACGGGAAGGGCGAAAGTTACGAGCTTTCCGTCCGGTGCTCGGTCGGACTGGAGAATGAATTGCTCACTCATAGGTAATAAATGGCTTTTGACGTAAAGCTACATAGAAGCTTTCTACTCGTGCAATGCTGTAACAAAGAAAATGTTTCTCTATCTTCTATACTATACGAACAAAATTAAATTGTGCTTGAAAGGTCATATTATTAAGAACTTCATCAAGCCTAATTGTATCTATAAAAGATTAGATCAGCAGGTAGGTACCTATAACAGTACATTTTTTTGTAGATATAACTGTGATAGCTTAGGGAAATTTATTCTCAGCTTTGACTCGTGAGGTCATGTGGTCAAATCACAATTTGGTAGATGGTAGATACCTAATACTGAGTTTATATTTATGTACGAATTTTTCAATTGTCATTAGGAAACCCACATTCCCGTGAACAACAACAAATATGGGCCTTCCTAGTATGGAATTGTGTGGGATAGGAAGTGAAGAAACAGGAAAGACACGGCATCTGTCTATTACTCACGAAACACATTGATACCTAATCGGAATTGGTTTAAAATCAATTTTCAAAATTATGTAAGGATTTTAATAAAATGTCACTAGCTTAACGGTGAGGAAAAACATCATGCAGCATGCTCGCGAAATAAAAGAACATTATGGCTTATGGCCTAAAAGATTATGGCCTAAAACCCCCCTTGAATTTGATGGGAGTGGCCTGTGTGGAACATTATTAACCTGGGTGGAATATCAATCAATCAATTAATTAATATAGGACACAATCACTCGACCGCTTATGGTCATTGACGTCTTGGAACTGTTTTCGGGAATGATGAACTAAAGATCGTGAGGCCGAAAATATTTTGAAGGTCTCAGAGTTCGTGAAATTTTCATGTCAATGATCTCAACAGAATCATGATCGGAATCCACGGTTTCAGGCTTTGGGAAAGCTTTGGACGGGAAAGTGATCGTTAGAAAAGTGATGGTTTTTATAGAAAGAAGGCGGCAGAGGAGCACACAGTCCACCTGGTGGTAAGTGGATACTGCCGCTCATGAACCTTCGTGATACATGACATCAGTCCAGAATGACAAACGTGACATGTCCACAGATGCGCTGCTTACCTTTGAAGATTTAGGAATGGATATGGAGTAGGAAAATTGGAAAGGACATGATGGGATGGGAATATCCTCTAGCATATCGCACAACACTACCGAAACACGTGCCTTATCTACGCACATTGGGGGAATAGGATAAAGTGGGAAAAGCAATACATTTTGGGGTAGTCGTTTGTGAGTTCCTGACTTTTTCAATCGGTTTAACGTTCTTTACATGTATATGTAGGAGGGAAATAACGAAATCTCTAGGGCTATCACGATTCTTCGTAGTTATTTATTTGTTTTAAATGACGCGTTGGGATTTTTAAAACCATGATTTTGTAGTTTTCGTATTTCGTAAATACCTGTAGACTGTCACTATTTATCTATAGCTAACATAGTTTCAAACTTGGTATATATGTCAGGGTAGAGAGCTACGTGTACCTATGCATCATTCTGGGTGTGTATTTACTCCGGCGTCGATCACTTCCGCCTATTTCCGCCGGTCATAATCTGCTCTAGACGAAGGTCAAACTCGTCCCTTTCCACCCACTATACATCTGTATACCTTCGGACTCTGTGTAATGTTTACATTGCTGCATTTATATTCCTCAACATTCTATGTAGTATTTAAGTAAATAGTATATCCAAGTGCTTATACCAATACGTAATGAAGCCATATCATGCGCTGTTTGCGTGCTTAATTGACGGCGTATTAATTGATAAACTTTAATATTTTCATTTAGGTAGGTACGTGATAATGTGCCTATAACTTTTAATAACTCAAAATGGCCCGCGGGGTTCACGTCATCTAATAGCTGTTAATTGTTATAATGGGTGATAAAAACCTAATAGGTACGTTTTCCTTTTACATTTTTCAGGCAAAGTTGACGTTAACTCGATTTACGAGTAATTTATGTACCTTCGCCCTCATACTGCCTGATGCGGGACGGTTTATTTATCTTTTCGCAAAAATATTGCCTCTCATGAAATTTCCACGTAATTTGATTTCCTTTGCACTCGCCGCCCTCTCATGCTGTAATTTTGCATCTCAGCGTGAGTTTCGTGTTCAAATTAAAATGTTTATTGCGTTAAGCGGAGTTCGCACGGTCGCCCATGAGCGGCCCCGAGCATTTTTATTTCGTTATCCCGGACACGCCCAGCGGGCCCGTTACCCCTCGCCCCGTACGTCCCGCTACAATTTTACTATTTTATGAACCCGATGGCACCCCTGTCTAATGTCGCTATAATGCCTTGCGACTGTCATTTCCGCTCCTGTGAGAACGACACGCTACACTTTGTGCTAGACATAATAAGATCGAGTTTCGTGTGGCCTCATTGGTAAACATTTTATTCGTGTTATGCGTGTCATAAAACTATTAGCCGCTTAAGCTATTCTTAAAGCGACGACGTTTCTCGGAGAATGTTTAACAGTGGAGAACTCACCGGGTGCGGAAGGGCGCCATCATATTTTTTCACGGGGTTTTATTCGTTTATGATATTTTTATGAACCATTTCGAATTATTTAGATACATATTAAAAATTCTTTTTTTTGAGTTGTGTGTTACCTACTCTTTTTATATGTTTATTGTTATTGTACAATTACATTATTGTTATTTAGAAGTGTGAAATTATATAGGTAAATATTGATTATTAGATAAGTAGCTAAGTACTACTTGAATTTTCCGACATTGAAGTAACAAAAACTTCTTATATTCCTAAGCTCTGTATAAAGCTATATTTCTGACCATGAGCATAGTTCATCCACTATGAGACTCATCTCTCGTCCCACGTAGGTATAAGTCTGTTCTGTCTGCTTAATCAATGCTATAATCTTATAGTAAATTTTTAACCTGTTCTCTCAGACAGAGAAAAGAGAAAGACGTACCTACCGTTTAATTCCAAAGAAGTAAAGCGCTAAGAGTAAGCCAACAAAATGTTTATACACACAACACACACACTTAAGCAGTCTGTCTGAGGCTATTTGTTGAAGAATTAGTCTTGATCACATACATAATAAAAGACTCATTGCACCATCTCAAATTTGAAATAGGAAAGTAGCAAAAAAGTAGTTTACTTGAATTTCCATTATTTGTTTGAAAACAGTCATTAGTAGTCGCTTATGATGTATTGTATTTAAACTACATTGCAACAGACATTTCCCGGGGTCTCCGAGCCTCTCCAACTAGCTGGAAACATGTGCCATTTGACAATTTGTTCTAACTTTTCTCAACAATGGTGATCATACTATAGCTTGAATCCTCATTTGAGGCTGTGTGAGTATATGCGATTAGTAAAAGCAATTCAAACAATTCTCATGGATGTTCAAACTTAGTACTTATAGGCGATCTACAGCAAAATATTTAGGCGTTTAGGATCGGCTAGACTAAGCAGGAAAAAAAGACAATTTTTATTAAAGGGTATCATTTGCACACCGAGTTATTCAAATAGTCCGTCCCGTCGTAGGTACTATGAACTGTTACTACGCGATAAATACGTTCGAAATTACGTGCAATGTAGGAAGAATAATTTCCACTATTGACCGTAAAAACTCTGGCCATCGACCGTTTGAGCACCTCTGATCTAAGTTTTTTTTATAGGAAAAAGGCGGCAGACGAGCATATAATCCACCTGATGGTAAATGGATACCGTCACCCATGGACATCTGCGATACATGCCAACTTCAGTCCATAATAACAAACGTTAGCGCGCCCCCGGGTGTGCTGCCTACCTTTCAAAATGTAGGATTACCGAAAAAGTCCAGGAATGGATTTGGAGAGTGGATTGAGAAATTGGGGAGGAATAGGACAGTATGAGATGGGAATGGGGCTCTGGCATATCTCACTCACTACCGAAACACGTAGGTACATACATTAACGTAAAGTGGAAAATGCAGTACATTTTAAGGTAGTCTATATATAATTATACTATATATCAATATGGTGCGATATACGAGGTACTTAACGATTTTACAGATAAAGGCTTGCATCCTTCATAATCTCTATTTTAGGTAGGTAGATCTTATTATTGTTATTTTTCATTATTGCAGTTAGACTCATAGTTAATAAGAGCTAAACGACTCAAGCTACCGAGTTTAAAAAAACATAAAATTAAACGTGAGTGTAGTGTGATGTGTTTCTCCTTCAAGTAGTTTTTTATTGAATATAGGAAACAATTATTGCTAAGAAACAGCCGGTTAATTGAAGATTATGGTAATAATGGCACCTAGTCGTTCGTTTTCCTGAGCTATTAAAGAAATAATTTATTTACAATACATAAAGATCTATTAGGTAAGTGCGATTCCAAGTAGATAGTACCTATTCATAATATAGATAGGTTGTACCTATACCTACATAAAACACGTTTCAGATTTTTTGGCAAATTTGATTATCTTAGAATGAACTTGGGAGAAAATTATGAGTAGGTAAATGATCGCCTAAGTAAGAAAACTGACTTAGTTACAAATTAGATATCTAGGTATTAGTTGCTAAGTAAACTTTGAAAAAGCTAAATAAGTAGGTATCTACCTATGAAATTGCCATTTTATATAGGTTAGATAATTTAAAACAAAAAAAAATTGGATAAAAAGTAGACATGTACCTACTTATAGGTATAAGGAGGTACTCGTATATCTACCGAATAATTAAATAGAATATTGTAATCTAATTATTGACCCACATTATCTGGGCAGTTTTGCCATTTTATGGGAAGTTGATTGATCCCTGTGTGGTAAAAATATATTGTGCATGGGAAATCAACAAATTCTCCGAAGGCGTATTTCACGACCTCTTCAGAGTTTAATTGTTTTCCTTGTTAAAATTGTCCAAATTTCGAAAAAAGTGGTAGTCTGTTAGAGTAAGGTCTCTAGTCACAGCTCATGCAAATTTGTCACTGCTTTTTCGTGAAGCGTGAGTTCGTGCGTTGTCATGCAAAAGCAGTGGCGTGTCACACCACACAGAATAGAATCCAGCGCTACTAATTATGTGTCTACCTACGTCTACTTTTATTCTTTCCTACGTCTACATAAATATTTTAAAATATTCTTTAGTAGGTAAGTCTCTGGTAAACAAAATTCAATGATTTATGAATATCTTTGAGGAATCACCTTATAACATATTAATGTTTTAATTTAAAGATGTTTTCTACACATTTAATATGTACACCCTAGTGTTACCGAATTTATAACGTTGACACGCGTAGACGGCCTACGCTGCTACACGGAGCCGCGTAGCCGCCGATTCTCGTAGACCGTCTACGCTTTTCTACACCTATTTATTTTAAAAAGGTACTAAGAAATATACCTGTGCCCAAGTACATACATAAGTACCTTTATTGACGACTCATTTTGGTGCTAATTGAATAGGGAGGTACATTAATTTTATTTGAATTTCACTATCAGGTATTTCCTCA
This sequence comes from Sesia bembeciformis, assembly GCA_943735995.1. Classification (NCBI taxonomy): domain Eukaryota; kingdom Metazoa; phylum Arthropoda; class Insecta; order Lepidoptera; family Sesiidae; genus Sesia; species Sesia bembeciformis. The sequence goes on from OX031028.1 coordinate 12,274,538, forward strand.
ATTTTAAAACAAATTAGCATAATTTAGAAACATACTGAAATTAGGTTTACAATGTGAATTTTTTGACGAACTTTCCAAGCTTAGCTATAAGATATATCTAAATCAAGTTATAGGTATTTTTCTTAATATTGATTGCTCACTCTACATAGGTAACATTGCTATTGTGTGTATAATGCAAATGCATTGCAAATGCAATGCAGTGTGTCAAATGCACTTTGACAAAATCAGGTAACATTATCTCGGAATACGCCAAGTAAGCAACAATTTGAAACAAAAAACTTTATGCAAATCAAGGGAGCCGGAATAAAATGGAGTCTCGGCGTGCGAGCGCGTGCGATCGATAGGGCCGCCCTCGCGACCTTGCGGGCGGGGCGCGGCGTGGGCGGGCCGCGGTAAGAGGCTGGGATTGGTGAGTCCCGCCCACTTCCCCCTCCAGCCCCTCATACACCCGCGCCTTCCAGCTGGCCGACTGGTCGGCTCAACGTTCGCGCGACGTGATCCAAGCCGCGCGCGTCACTGACACAACAATATGTCAAGTATGTGGACACCCCGTCGCGACGCACACGAGTGACAAACAGTTATTTAATAGAAATTGTTGAAAGTTGAATTCCATCGCGATGTGGCCGCCGGTTTAGTGTTTGTAATTTTAGTGCAAGACAATGATTACCGACATGTACGCGCCGCTGCCGGCGCCTCCGCCCAACAAGACCGTTGTAAGTTTTTGTTTGTTTACTTAGATAAATAGGCTTCTAATAAAGAAAATGGTAATAATAAAGGTCTTTTTAATTTGTACTTTTCAAAATAATGAATAAATATATTGTATCAGCCAGCGGTTATTAGTTAATATTACCTATAGGTATTAATTAGAAACATTATGTTTGAAAAATTATTTAATTTTCCATGTTCTCAACGAATGCTAAATAATATCCACTATCTAGGTAGATATGTAATTAGATATGTAATTCTTAGAGTTAAGATATTTCTTTAATTAAGATTAAGAATTAACTACCTAATTATATATCAGTAGGTATCTATTTCATTTAGTAGCAATTATTGCACCTCCTAGGTACCTATTTAAATATAGGCAGGTTCATACGCCTCTATGAACATAGGGTATTGGTAGGCAAAGATACATACGAGTAGATAAATCTCAAAGTTTCAATTTGACTATTTATGAGTTGTGATTCAATCTCGATTGACGATCAATTAGCCCAGTTGGTAGTGACACTGGCTGCTGTGTGAAAAGTTTCCGGATTCCCAGTTAAACATCAATTTGTGTAAAAAACAATGTCTGTTAGGGCCTGGGTGGTGTGTTCGTCTTTGTATTAGTGTATAAATCCACGACACAGAGAATCCTAGTGTAGGCCATCGAGTGTGGCGTTATTATTATTATTATAAAAGGCGTAGGTTTGCTCTATTTAAGCAGGTACACATCTTCAATGTCTTGTCTATATTGACTGGATTGGGCGTAGTTATTTAAACTTTAGAAATAAATATTTAGGTACGTAGATAAGACTTATAAAATACCTAGTTAGTTGCTAACCTACCCATAACTAAGTAGGTAAGTGCTAAATCTCTAAGTGATTCCATAGACGATTTGGCGCACACCCAGAGAAATAACCACGATTTAATAAGCCTTGTCCTAATTGAACTTAATATTTTAATCAGTTTTTAACCATCCAAAATCCCGTTACGTTGTTACCATAAGAAAGTTTGCGTGCTCTGCAAGCCAGAAATGAACGCAACAAAGAATTACCCAGTCGCCGTCGGCACCTTTGAAACTGACGCGTTCGCGTGTTCGGCTCACGGTCACGAATGAATGAACTGTCTATTCAACCGTTGACATCTAGCCATATTGTAAGATAAATAGGTAATTATTTAATAGGTAGGTATGATTAATTTTATATCTGAGTTTCTATTTATGTGATAGGTGCCCATTTTCTATTTATTCTTCAGCTGAAGAATGAATAAACCATTAGATAGATTTAATAAAAGACCACTCTGCTTGACCGGTGATTTTAGCGAGTAGGTACTAAGTATGTTTAATACTTACCTACTTATTTAATACTAGAAAGAATACATATGGGTGCATTACTGCATTTATTAATACCTACCATACCATTCCATTCATCAGATTCTCTTCACTGCTGGATTAAATCTCACCCAAGAGCCATCACCGTATATCTACCATAGGTCCTACTATAGATATCATACCGTACTCATAGATATCATCCCGAGTTTCTCCACTGCTGGATATATAATAGGTCTTTCTCTAAGACCGCCACTGCATATGGTCTTCTGCTCTTCTCTTCCAGCCATTACCGGTACCTTTCTTTAAGTGGTCAGGCCACCTGACCGGAGAGTGTCCGCCACAATGCGTTTCGCGGAAGTCTCCATGACGTGGTCTCCATTCGAGGATTTGTCTACCGCATCGGTTGTCGGTCCTGTGCATAGGTATAGTCTGCCCATTGGTACACCACATTCTACTGTTTTTGTCAATAATACGTTTGGTTCCAATTCAAGGCTGCTTTGGGTGTACCTACATGTTCTGTTTGCAATGAATTTAGAAAACCAGCTCAATAATCATAGTAAGTAGTCGTCGGATTTTACAAAAAGCTGTTTTTTAAGCTTTTCCATACCGCGTAAAATACTTTTTTTGTAAAAAGAGTACAAAACTAATATATTTAGGTATCTACATTTCACCTGATGATATAGGTATCGTTAGTACCTGTCGCCCAAGAAACTCTGCGATAAATGTCAACACCGGTCTAATGTTGGCATATCCGCGAATGCGCTGCCTACGATAGATATACCGAAAAGTTACTTTCATGATCTACTATAGGTACATTATGCCTGAAAATCAAAGGACTGCACACCTATAGTACCTACATCGTTGTTTGAACACCGTCAAAGGATCGATCATGTCAACACCGACACAAAAGGTATCCATTTTCAAACAACGATCGCTCGCATCCATCTCCCCCGACAAAATATTTGTCATCGAGAATAAATTCGGGAAACAAGCGAATAGAACAATCCAAACCCTCCACGCATCCAACGCTTATTTAATTTATGAAGCGTTGAAACTGAGAACAATGAGGTATTGTTTTGATTTTCCTATTTTGATTCCTATGTATTGTAGGTAGGTACGATATTGAACAGTTCAATCTTTTTGTATTACATGAACTTACCTATGCGGTCGGCTATTTTAATATTGAATATCTTATTATCGGTCATTGTTGATATTGATCTTGTATTTTGAATGGGATATCAATAGATGATTAGGTTGAAACCTTAACGAGTAACCTTTGAACTTCCTTTATGAATTTAAAATTATTTCTTCTTAAAAATTTCTCAAGAGACTGTCTCTGTATTTGAATTCTTTCAGCACTACGTTTAAATGTGAGTGAGTACCTACCTACTTACGTACCTAGATACTAGATACTTACGTTACCTTTTCGACTTTAGGCTATAGATAGTGCAAACGAGTCGCTCTATGTCCACATGCAACAAATTACATCACTCATAATTCCACTGAATCACTAAATGTAGGTAGGTAGATATATACAGGTATGGGCAGTTTGTAGACTATTTTTTGTGCGACTCGCATTAAAAATAACATGAATGCGCAGTTATTTTCACAACGGTCCTTCAATCAGGCACTAGCATCTGATCCGCACTTCAATACGTCGAATCCATTATGCGTGTCTAATAGTTTTTTTTTTGGCGCTGGCCCATTCACAGGCGCAGCGTGAAGTCGCGTCAATGGCCATTGTGACGTTGAGCCGACGACGGACGGACCAACTTTTATTTGCAATGTCCCTAAATGGCTGTTGTGGGGATTATGGTGCTTGACGCTTTGTCGTCGTCCCTGTACTCAATAAAGTCGACAAATCCACCATTTTTTAAAGTCAACAATACATCAAAAATAAGATATTTGTTCCACTTTCATCTTTATGGCCTGCGTATTAAGGTTTGCTAGGGTTACGATTCATGTATCTACTGTCGACAGTATGACAAAGTTAGAAACCAAATGACATTAACTAATGGGAAGTACCTCCTCTGCCGAGATCTGTCACTTTTGATATTCCTTTTTGCTACGGTTTACACGGAGGATTAAACGCTTTGAGGGCGGATTTGGACCACTTACAGTCTTAAAATATTTGCTTTGAAATTATTAAAGCAATAGCTAAAAGGGTGTTTCAAGTGTGACGTAACTGGTTAGATTTACTACTAATAAAGTTTATTGGTGTAAGTCTAAGCCGATGAAAACAGTATGTTTACATTTTTTCTCAAATACGTATACCTAAGTACTTAGATAGTATCTATCTAGATACCTACACTTATTGATTTGACGACCGATTGGGCCAGTCAGTTATATCTCTGTCTGCGGTTCAATAGATCCCATGTTCAATTTCCAGCCTGGCATGTTTTTTTTGTTTTATGTACGAAGGCGGCCGACGAGCATACAGTCTTATCTGATGGTAAGTGGATACTGTCGCCCATAGACGTCCGCGATACATGCCAACGTTAGTCCAAAATGACAAACGTTGGCACGCCCCCGGATGCGCTGCCTACCGTTGGAGATATAGGAATGGATTTGGAGAAAGGGTTGGGAAAATGGGAAGGGATAGAATGGGAATGGGCTCCAGCACATCACACTCACTACCGAAACACGTACATAGGTACAGTCGGGAAGTAAGATAAAGTGGGACATGCAGTACATTTCAAGGTAGTCTTCTGTGAGAGAGGGGTAACGTGGCCAGTCGAGCGCGCCCAGCGGCTGTTGTATTGCAGCGTGCACTCTCCCTCTCAACTAATGTTTGTTTGACTTTGAGTAGACAGTTGTTTTCAACTTTGAATTTGTCTCTAAACCAACGATGCAGGAAATTCCGATTTTAGCCATTGACTATGGCGTTATAATTACATATTATTATCATGTCAATTCCTAGATCCAGTGACAGTAAATTCATTTAAAAATCTTCTAATTAAAATATTTGTCGCATGAGTTGTAGCTAATGACAAAGGCTTAGTAGGTGCCGGTAGCAGTATTACGTCCCATAACTCTTTTTTATCGCAGAGTTGCGTCGTGTTTAACCCGTTACTTGACAAAAGATAGGTATTTAAATGAATCTGTCAAGGAAATTATATTTATTGCGCCCGAGCAACGACATGCGACATTCCTACCAACCAATAAACACTTCACACGTGATACTTACATTTTTAGAAACATGTGATTAATGAACACTAATTTTATCCCTGGTTATAAGCTATTTTATTACTGTATGTACCTAATGTGGTTTAGATGTCGATACGTAGTCCATAAGACTACATAAGTAAATAAATAACTAGAACCTACTTACTTAATTTAAAGATTATAATCACAGTCCAGCGGTTTACCTAATCACAGGCTTCTATCTATGATTTATAATTAAAAGATTATATCGTAGACCCAATTATATGGGCATATAACTAGATGTATCAATAGGTATGCGAAGTATGTTAACTGTTCGCGTTCATTAAGCTGTCTCGGTAAGTTATTTATGCCCGCGTCAGTCAACGCAACGTCAGGCTGACGACAAATTTAACAATGCTTGCCTTCTTCAAAAAAGATCTTTAATGATGTACGAATCTGTCGGTACACGTGTTACCGGCGATTTATCGCGTCGCGTTCCTAATTGTTTTATATTTGTGCTAATTTTGCGCCTCACTTTCGCGGTTCGGTTCTTGGTTAATCAACCTTAAAATGTAAACTTTGTTGTTTGTGAGAAACCAAAGACCTTTCGAACTTGAACATTTAATTTCCATAATCGCCCACAATATTTCAAAGAATAACAGTGAGTTGAATCGACTTCAACGTAAACATATATACCTAAACCCGAAGGTAACCAGATCAGCAGGTCTACTTGTAATGACAATATCGACATCTTAGTCTAGTATCGACAATACTAGACACATCACTAAACAATATTTTCTCATTACTTGGGTATAAACAATCGATCGATACCTACTTCACATATTTAATATTTTTTTAAAGTTGAATTTTGAAAGTAAACCTTAACTATCCAGAGTAGAGAATAAACTGTAGAAGACAACTATAAAAAAGATTTCTATTACTGGATAACAATATTACCCACTATTTATTTGCTGATGGTCTTCTGCTTGCAGTCAGTGCTTTGTAGCAACTCTTTGTAGTGAAAGTTGGCAGTCAATTGTCTATTGATAATATAATAACTCCTTCAAATTCCTGAATTTCATTAATACATACCTGCCTTGTATAATCTTAATTTTTGCTCTTCGTTTAATGAACCACGGCTTCTTAAATAAATCTAAACATTTCAATTGTAGGTACTAAAGTGTTGAAATAAATTAATAATCCAAGAAGCAGTGACAGCCTAGAAGAGCAGGGAATTTTAATCCGTATTTACCTACTACCTACCTCCGTTGTAGGTAATTATTATCAAAACATTATCAGATATTTCATTCATCAAAACTGCAGTAAAGAAACACGTCGCATGGAAAACAATAATAAAAAATCTGGGGATTATAAAATATCCACACTGGGCCCATGTTGTGAAGCTCCCACCGTGAGTGCAATGGGACATTTATGCCCTACAGAGAGACGTTATAGGCTGATATTAAATTAGGATTTAATACTGTCACGAAGGAATTCGCATTTACGACCACAGGGCCTGGTCGTACAGGTTCGCCACAATAAACTAGATCGTGCAATTATTCATTCGGTCATGTACCGCCAGCAAAAATCAACAGTGAGGTTTCCATTCTATTTTCGTCTTTATGTTAATGGAGTAAAACCTCGTAAATGTTACGCTGGGCGTGCTATCGTTGAAAATTCATTGTGTCATGTACCGTGGTGCGGTTTATTAAAAGTAGTTTAACATTCGCTACACATAGCGGGTGTTTAAAAACGGTCCGACCGCAGGCCAACTACACCGTTTCCTGCCACAACCACAAATGACCTTTTAATGCTGCTTAGCAATGGTAATTTCGCTACCGTTGGTAGGACTCGATAATTACCTATTATCGGTGCTAAATAGTTAATCGATAGAATGTTTATGTGCATTTTTTGTAAATAAAAGTCTAGCAAATTCTCTGTGGCATGAAGATTGAATATATGTACAAAGTTAATTTCTATCGATAGATACTTGTACTATTTACTGATGTAGCTTAAATCTCGTAGGATTGAAAACACTTCGGGTAGGCAGGTAAGTCAAATTTCTGACCGCTCTGAAATGAAATCTGCGCAAGTACCTAACCTAACCTAACTTTTTTAATTCTAGAAGTTTTATCATGCCTTTTCTCCTACCCATGTTTTTTCTTATCTTAACTAATATAAATGTTGGTTGGGTTGTTATTCGTGGTGGCGAACCTGAAAGAGGCCTAGGTATATTCAGCAGTATAAACACAAGCTAATAATATATACTAGTATATATTTACCTACAGTTTGATTAACATATAGGATCATTTTTATCTCGAAATTCAGTGTGTCATGCGGGTAAAATTAGCTTCCAACAATCGTATTTAATGACTCGTTGTAAAGTTCGTTCACGGATGCGGTTATTTACGATCTTTGGTAACTGTCAACTATTGAACAACAGCATGACGATATGAAACAGTGTGTAGTAATTATCTGCTCATTTCATTAATTTTAGAAATTTATCATCACTGTCTTTATTAACGTCTAGTGGAAAATAATGAAATACCTACCTAATACAAAAAAAAATATAATACTTTATTTAATTAGGTTAACACCAGTTTACACTTTACCCACTTGCAATAAATCTACTTCCATTTAAAGTAGGGAGATATCTATTTTTCCATTACCTACCTATTAGTTTCTCACGAATTTAAGTTCCTTATCTATCTATTATTGATTTTATACTTCGTTCTCTATGTAAGAATCTTAGCAAGTGATGGGAGATATTCTATCTATCAATGTGCATTGATCGGCAACAGCCTATAGCGTCCCACTGTTGGACACGAGCCTTCCCTAGTAAATCACTGGGGAGACGGGTCATAAACGCCACGCGAGTCCAGTGCGGATTGGTGGATACATACGTAGGTACATATATTCTTGACTTAATTTTTTATTAAAGAGCATGTGGGTTTCTTCATAATGTTCTCCCTCACCTCCGAACTAATGATAATTTTGAATTGAATCCTTTATTATCCCAAGGGGCTAATTAGGTACGTCGATTACAACTTTTCAGAAGAAGGTTACAACTATGTACCTACTGTAAACATATTGTACTGAAATATTAAATTAAATGATTTACAAAACATTGTTTGGATATTACTTAATATGTTTAAGTTTAATATTGGTTTTTACTATTTCCGAAAAGTGGTCCTCTATGCGCTAAATAGTGTGGGTAATGTATGAGATAATTGAAAATAAATACATATAAGTAGAGTCACAAATAATAGTTAACTTACCTATATTATCTATTATCGAAATTAGGTATCATTATGTATCAGAAGAACTTTCTATATCTGCGCCACTTCGCCCCCACGATACTATTATAAAAATCCGTATATTCAATCCGTATTCCAATTGAATATGCTACTGGAATAGCAGTGTCATGACATTTGTCACAACGCTTTTCATTCGTTGTTAGTCTTTAATTTAAAAAAAATATAATTTACTGATGACAAGGATAGCAAAAAGTACATTTTTGTATAAATTGGTCATTAGCCCGTTTGAACAATAAATGACATATATCCTAATGACTTTAACGTATGAGAACATATACGTAGATATAACTTTGGCATTCATGTTCGCACCAGTTAATAAAATATTGGCAAGACATGCTGCCAACGAATAACAAAGTCCAATGTCATTACCTATAAAATGTTTGAGCAAAATAAGTAGCTATAAATATGACAGATGGTTTATTTGCTCGTCTGGAACTATCGTTCGCTTTTTGTTTGTTTTCGCTATGTTTTTATGCATGTCAGCCCCTGGTAATGATATCGGACCGTGGCGTGCGTTGCGTCAAGCTGCGGGTAATTCCACATCAACTAGGTACTCGTACTCGACGTGGCCAATCATTAAGCTCAACAAATATTGCATTATACCTGCACCTTGAGACGCCCAGAAATGCGATTTTCAATCACCACTTTTTATTTCTCACCGCTTCCTCTATATTATAACGATTTTTTATTATTTGCACTAGTCTTTATTGCGATTTGCTTGTAAAAGCATTTAGTTTAGTATTTCTCTATAGATTTAAAAGGCAATAGGCAATAGTGTTGTAAAAGTGAGTGCTGAGCGTCCGAGCATTTAAGAACCTTAGGTAGCCATTTTTGACTCGGGTTTTGTCCTCAAAGGTTTAGGAATATTAAACTTTGAAACCTATACTTTAACGCTCACAAACTTATAACACACGAGTTTTAAAGATTTATTAGTGCGCGTTCGATCGTGAAGCAATCGGCGCTCATTGTTACAACACTAGTCAACAACCAATTTCTCATCTAATTATCTCAAAACAAACTCCCTGAATATGCATTCGTTGCACTACTTGAGTCAAGTCTGCCGCAATCGTTGAATGCTCTGCTTTGTTGTTCACCGCCCTTTGCTAATGAAGTTCGTCGCTCGAGATTTAAGGTCGTTCGATTTGGAAGTCATTAATGTCATCGGAATCGATCTATTCGGCTTCTGGAAACTATCGAGTGAAATTGAATCTTGTGATGAAGAGAATAATCGATAGAAAGGTGAGCGTAGTCGATAATTTGCAACTCACTGCATTACCTCGGCTTGTTAGTGAGGAGAGCGGCTTGGCGGCGTAATGAACATACGAGTAGTGTGCAAGTCATGGGGGCAGAGGCGCCGCCGCCGGCCGTCAGCGCCGTCATCACGAGTCCTGTCAATATATGACGTCCCTACAACAGAGAAGGTTATTTTTGAAGGTGCAGCACCACTAATTAATGACTTCTAGTAAAAAGTTGAGCACAAGAAGGGGTCGCCATTGTTCTGTTGTCAGTTCGAGTGTTGAAATATTAGGCTAATGACGTCGGCGACATTGACAGTCGTAGCAAGTCGTAGGTAACTTTTAATACCTAAAATAATTTTGTATTGTTAGGGAAATAATTTTTTTTTCTAAAATTGCAACACATTAATCAAAATGCGAATATAAATCATGATATAGTTCAAGGTTGATGAAACCTCTAGTGATGCAAATTAGGTTTGTGCTCTATGGTGGCACAGTTGAGGTAGGTATATTTATTATTTACTAGCTGACCCGACAGACCTTGTCCTGTCCAAATTGCAATAATACAATAATTTCAAGTTCATACAAAAATCCCATATAAAAAAGCACTTTCAGTTTTTCCCGAATTTTCCAATTTTCCGGGCATCTTCCAATTTTTCTTTCCCTATAAATCTTATTCGGACTATTACGAACATTTTTAAAAAAAAAATAGCCAAATCGTCCCAGCCGTTCTCAGGTGATGGCCTTACCAACGAATAGCATTTAGTTTTTATTTATATACCTAGATTTATACTCTCTCTTCATTGCACATTATCGTATAAAAGGCGAGCTTAATAGATTGATATCGTTTGATAACATACTCCAATATTTTCGACTATGTGTAAGTATTCGACTGCCTTAAAGTCATTTTGCTTACACATCATTCAATATCAACAGCAATCAAAAGATCAATATAATCAATATTCCATTTAAAAACCCGAAAGTCTTCACAGTTGTGACTTGTTCCTAATGCGTGTCACTAAGGACAACAATTAATTTAACACGTAAGGATAGGTGGTCACGGCGCGACCCCCCACCGCGCGCCCGCTGTGCCCCCTCCGCCCCCCGCGGCGCCCGCTGAGCTCTAATTGATATCAAGACCGATAACAGCCACATATCGGTTATCACATCACCATAACAATCGACTGTTTACAGCTTATATCTTGGAATGACTGTCATTTTTCGACGACAATGTAGGTATATACTTATGTAGGATTTTTTGGACTTCATAACCCTTATACTTTCGTCATGAATATGCCTTATAGTCTGTCTGTCTGTATACCTACAGATAGAATTCGTACTAAATGGAGTAGCAGAAAATTGATTGATATTAATAAGTAAATCCAAATTCAGTTAACGAAGTCTTATTAAACCCTTTATCATATACCTAGTGAAAAAAATGTCTTTAAAATACAATAAAAATGATTTCGTAAGAGGTATTTTAATTTTAGTTAAACGTTACACAAACTCTTACATAGGTATCTGCAACACTAATAGGTATGTAAAAATCTCATTTCTGTGACTCTTTTTATTTAAGCTATTATTTATTTATTTAAGCTTTTATTTTATTTAAGCTTTCTATTTAAGCCAGTACCTATAAATAACATTTGACTTTCATTTGTTCTCTTTAATATCAGTGGCTCTATTAAACTAAGACACTTTGGACTAGTTAAATGTGTCACTATGGTACGAGTAGGTACTTTTATGAATCTGTTTTTAATCCTAAGATGGTCCGTCTCTGCAGGATAGTGCTCTGAGAAACTATTTAACATAATGCCTACTCCGGTTTTTTATGACCGCATCTCTTGTTAACCAGGCACAGAACATACTTCTTTATAAGCAGCTTTTAAAACTTTTAACTTTTTAAAGTTTCATATTTTGTACACACTAGGTAATACTTACTAGGTAATACTTACATTTTAAAGTAGGTAAATACTTACTAGATAGGTACTTTATATCACGAACCCGATACTTTACAGGTCCTCAAAGAAAATACTGCGGTATTTTCGCTGCATTACGATACCCATATACTTAGGTATATACGGTATCCAGAGGCCCTGTATACTGTATATAATCAGCAAGGTCTCTGTATACTGCTATTGCAGCTATAAGCATCAGATTAGATCTACCATCAGATGGTCCGCCTACCTCGATTTCTACTTCTTATAAATTTAGATGTATTTCCTGTCACTTCTCATCGTTACGTACAATAAACATGAGGAGTCTATACACCACAATAAAACGTCATTATTAGCACAATAAATTCAACTGCATTACGGAAAACCGCTCCATGCGTCCCATTATCTCCATTACAAGAACTATCGGAAATTGCAACTATTAAATGTAACATCCGGCTTTTAAGTGTAAATTTTCCGTTTGCAATTTGTCCCAGATTTAAACTGATGGAAGCATCTTCCATTGTAGTGGCCATTAAACGCAGTCGTCGCTGAGGACCGTAATGTTTTGAATTTGGATGACTCTCTCTTAGTAACCCTCGTTCGTGTTTGTAAGTAGCTATCTGCAACGTTATATTGTTTTTTTAGGTTTACGGAGGTATTGTGACGACTTAGGTACTTGCACTTGTATCAAACTTTTATGTCCCACTGCAGGGCACAGGTCTAGCAAATCACTGGTGGGTTTCGGGCCCTAATTCACCATGCGGGCCCAGGGTGGATTGGTGGATATATAATACATATTTCATTTTTTTTATTTTTGGAGCATGCGGTTTCCTTGCGATGTTTTCCTATCACCGCTGAGTTAGTGACCATTCTTAAAAATTCATACTCAGTGGTACGAGCCGACTATTAATTAGCTGTGAATAGGATTTTGCAAGGTCGGCGACGCGCCCGCATACCCACCCCCTGGTGTTGCAGGTGTCCATGGGCGGCGGTAACACTTACCATCACGTGGGACCGCTTGCTCGTCCACCCTCTAATATATACAAAAAAAAACCTACTATTTATCAGAAATGCAATTCGCTGAACAAATGTAAAATGTTTGCCGATCACATGCAAACCGCTCCAATTGTGAGTATTCGTTTGCACACTGCCTCGGGTCTATTACAGCTATGACGTTGACATTCTTTTCTGTACTGTAAGATGTTAATTCGTGATAAACGCACAGCTAAAAGCATTTAGTCTGACAAAATCCTTTACTCATTAATAAAAACTACTGTTATTATGTTCCGAAGATAAAAATTTCTATATTTTATGAGCAGAATAGTTTTAATATTTTATCCTTATACTTCGTTATACTTTTATCCTTAAATTAAAAACGGAAGTCATAAAAAAGCATCAAAATCATTATAATAGCTCCTGCAACCCATTTCCCTACAAATATCTATCTTAAAGCTCAACTTAAATAAATACACACACCACACTGTGTATACACACACCACACTGTGTATACACACACCACACTGTGTATACACACACCACACTGTGTATACACACACCACACTGTGTATACACACACCACACTGTGTATACACACACACGCACAACACACACAAATGGACACACCAATGCAAACATAAATCAGCATGCTTTATTAGTAAAGAATCACCTTTTACTTGCCCACAATCTATTGAATACTGTATATAATGTCAGTGTAATCTGTATTGGCCATTAGCACTAGCAACATATTTGTTAAATAAGTTACATAAAAAAAGGCTGTAGATTACATAAATAAATAAATAAATACTAAAATAAGTGAACAATATTATTACTAAAGCTTTTAATCCCAGCTACTTACCATTAGGGTCGTGCGCCATTAGCTCCCTCCCGCCATATTTCACGGTCTCTCAACGTCACCTCTCCACGAATACTTCCTCTCGACTTTAAACCGCTGCTACTGATGGAGCTAATGTGAAATCACATTGTTGATCTTTTAGGGGACGTGTCATATCTCTTTATGGAGAGTATCAAGAGAATATAATGAAATGTAAAGAAAAAATAGATAAGAACGACGGAGCCATGGTCACATCAGGTCACATCGTGGTCACATTACTTTTTACGAAACAGGTCAATACGTGCTCAGTTCAATAATGATTATGACGCGACAATGTCAAAGGATTCTGTGACTTTGTTAATTAATTCAGGCGAATCGGTCAACGAAAAGTGTAATTCATTTGTTACAAGTTTTTCTAGCGCTACCTCCATAAACTGGATTACCCAAAAAAGTAATTCCACGCTATAAAGTTATAATGAAAAAGTAAGGTGTCAATATGTTGCGTTGCAGCAAAGAAACCGAAAATGTATTTATATCGTATTTTGAGAGTTGCTTGTATCTATAATAAATGGTGAAAGGAAAATTATGGAAATCGAAAATAAGATATTTTTGACATTTTGTCAAGAAGGAAAGTCGATTATGAGTCAAAGGGCATAAATTTATATATCAGAGAAGATCCTACGACAATTATTGTCATAATACCGTTATTGAGAAGAGTAGGTATAGATGTCCCATGCAAAATGATCCCTTCGATCGACTATTTGTCGAAAAGTGCTCGTTAAAAAAAAAAAGGACGATAGATTTACTTTTTTGAAGTGTGATAGAATTCATTGATAGCGTAAGATTTCCTGCAGTCTTCTGAGTATAAAGAACCGAACGTGGATAAAATGTTATTTACGTTGTAGCTACTAATAAATTATATTTACACGTATGAGACTGAATAAGTGTACTTCGAACTCCAGCTGGTTTGTGGTTTCCATCTCTCTTTAGTAACACAATAGGGAACATTTTATTGCCTCGTTGTATGCACATCTTCGAGTTAATGATTCTTGGAGTATGTACGCGAAATAGTCTCACAGGCCAAGCTGTCAAGTACCACGGTACGTTGTGGTCTGCGGTCAGCCCATTCAACACGACCGGACGACCACTGCACTTCATTCATAATGAACATGGTCGTCGGACGTGTGGAAACGTTTAGGACAATTTGCCTACAGTTACATACAGTTTAAGGTGCGCCCATTGTAAATCTGAATGGTCATCCGATTGAGCGGAGCGTTATTGGTAGATACAAACATATATTATACATATTTTACTATAGTATAGTATTAGTATTATAGTATTACTATAGTATTAGTATCTATATTTTACTTGTGGCGACAACGTATCTACATACTGTGATGCTTTAAAAATGTTTTGTAACTATGACCGTTAAAGTTGCGCTAAGTATACCTACCTATGTATCTACATATGCATGCAGCCATTATCGTTCCCCTTCAAACAAATAAAATAAACAAATGATCTGGAATATTTTGTAGATAGTTTATTTCCGAGACCTTTCTGAGATGAGGTTGAAAACTATACATAATATTTTTTATGCATATTTCCATATCAAATATTCTAGATCATTTTTTAGATCCATCTGTTTGAAGGGAAAAGATAATGGCTACATCAATACCACAACCGATTGATTCGTTCGACTCGCCGAGTTACCCCAATACAGACTGCTGTGAAATGGACTAACGTATTTCGGAAGTGGATGTCACAATACCAAAGCCTCGTCCTATTCAATACAATTGCATCTATGGTTACCGATGGTTGAGTTGATCAAATCCACAACAATTGCATTTATGGTTACCAGTGGTTGAATTAATCTCGTCTCATACAATTCCATATACGGTTGCCAGGGTTGCTTCTGCTTGAGAGAGGAGTCACTTATATGATATTGCTCTATCTTCATCTTAAACAAGTCTAGCTCACTTTGGGGATTAATCACATTTATCTACCTTCTAGATACCTATATGTATCTCAGAAGTTATCATAGTCATGAAATGGACTCTAACTGTGCACGATTTATATCCAAATCTGGCGTCAGAATTTGATGCTATTAAATGTACCCATCTATCGACTCCTAGCGGTAAATTAAATGATAAGATGTTTCAAATGGAATAGTAGATGAGGTACTTTGGTGGTCGCGTGGCCGGGACCGCCCGCCGCGGCGGACACTGCGCTATGCTAATTCAATTGTGTTATGAGAGCGGATAGCGGCGGGCGATACCATCGACTCCGCCCGCATTATCATAATAATGCGCGAGTCACCTCGCGACGCGCCTCGCGCCTGTCGACACGCACTCAATATCCGATACACAGTCGATGCATATAGAACGTTTTTGTAACACCGATACTCGCCTGACATAAAACACGACTATGAACGTGCAACTTTTGTTAAATAGTTAGATGCGTAAGTACTTTATCAGGTAAAAGAAGCCGTGTATTACAGAGATACAAACAAACAAGATGAAAAACTTCTCAAGAAGGTTGTTGTTTCGTAACAACAAGGTTCTACCTAACTCAGACACGTTTAGAATTACGGAAAGAAACTCGATGCCTAATTGATTCGCAGAAGTGTTGAAAAGTGGCGAAAGCTGTTTGTTCTCAGGCATCGCTGCCCGCGGCTTGTAACCGTACCCACAGTTCTTGCCTACTATTACATTCATCTAGCGGGATGCAAATTGAATTATGGGACTTTTTGTGGTTGTTCAATTGTTTTAATGCGCTCGCTTTGTTCTTCCGCCGCGCTGTAACTACGTGACGATTGAACACTCAGCGCCTCGTAATCGCTGCTATCTCCTCGACGCAGCCGCGATTGTTCCGCGCCACTCTTATCCGTGACGCCAAATTATAGTGTTTTGTTTTATTACCTAATTGTTGCTATTGTTTCAAATAAGCACTCTCATAATTCTGACAACCTTTGTGATATTAGAAACCGCGTTGTCCATTCGCTTCGATAAAAATGAACTCCTAAAAGCCCTTTCTTTTCGTCCGCAATTATATAAATAATTAGCTGTAGAAAGAGTAATTATTCTAGTTATGAATATGAAATATCGTAGAAATGATAGTCTGAGGTAGGTATAATTGGAAAGAAATAAAGACTTGAGTGCATAATAATTGTTCGTTTTTATGAGTCGACTGCTATGCTGTTGGTGCGCCGAGCCTTTGTGGTTTAGGCCCCCGGGGTCTGTGCGCCGGTAATTTTCTCAGCAATTAATATGCTACGCTGTTCAATTAGTTAAATGTAAAAAAATGTGAAACAGAAGTTGAAAAATATTACCTACAAAGCCACATCTACAGTTCCACGCTATTATCCTGGCAATATCAACTAATTACGCTTTGAACAATGTAAGTATTTGGCATATAGGTACCTACTGTGACACGTGTTTTTTCTTTATTAAAAATTTCTAGGCACTAATTATGTTATAAATAGTAATTATAGGTACATGCATGTCGCTTGATAGAGTATTGATGTAACTTGTCGTACAGTTTATAACTTAATTGATAAACATTAATACTATGAAAATTGTGGAATGTTTGACCAACAGCGTCAATCAGAGCGAATGGTTAAAACAAAGCGACCGCCTCGCGCGCCCCCCGGCGATGTTCTCAAACCATTTTATTTGTTTGTTACTATCGTATAAATGGAGCTAATTATAATGATTTCTGTGGAAATTACTGGCATTAAGTTGCTACCAAAAATACGTGAGTTTAACGACGTTTTCTTGGAAGTGTCGGCGGAGCGGAGAGACGCGCAGCCGTCGGCGCAGTACAGCGACACGCAACCTTGCACGATGTACAGATCTTGCACGAACAGATTGGCCATCGGGAATATTCGGATATCTTCGGAAAACATCGAATTCATTAATATATAGAGCTACTAATACCCCTAAATATTTTTTCATTAGATAATAATTTTTATACGTATTATATATATTTGCATTCGTCAACTATTACCGACCTCATTTTAATTACCTTTATATATTTAATTTTTAAAAAGGTATCCTGTCAATGTAATTATTTTGTGATGGATGTCAAAATCCTCCACTAACACCTTAAAAAGCCACATTATTATCCACTACAGTCAACTATTATATAAGAGTCGCTTTCATAAAGAAGCCGGTGAACTTATTTGTAATAGGTACACATACCAACAAACTTACCCAAAAATTTGGTACTGGTCGTTGATAATGCTGCATATCATAATCAATATGTAAAAAAGCTCCGAATTCAAATATTATACATTGAAGCAAGATATGATCAACTGGTTGGTATAGTGTCAATAACATTAACGTCAATCCAACTTGAACAAAGCCGCAAATTTACCAAGTTATTCTTCGTCATAAGGAAAGATTTGTGGAATATTCTATTGACAAAATTTTAGCTGAATATGGACACACTGATTGAGATTACCGTCATATCATCCGGATTTCAATCCGATTGAAAAGATATGGTCGCAGCTTAAGGATTATGTAGCCCGAAGAAATGTTGATCTATATATGACCACAGTGAAAAAAAAATGATGTGATTGGTCCAGATGAATTGAAAAAGTTTGTGATCACACAATCAAATGCGAAGATGAATATAGAAAATATGAACATGCCATGGATGATTATATCGATAGGATAATAATTAATTCTTCTGAAAGTTCTGATGATTGTGACAATTCATCCAGAAATACATTGAATACATTCAACCAGAGGGTCAACCAAAATCCCCTAAATGATCTACCTATAACGTTTGACTGATAAAATGTGCTGCGGTATAGATGTTCATTATTTAAGTTTTTTTTTATAGAAAAATGCGGCAGTCGAGCTTACAGTCCACCTGATAGTAAGTGGTTTATTGATGGTATTGTCTGGTGGTATTGTCGTTAATAGACATCCGCGATACATGCCAGAATCCAGGTATCCAGAATGACAAACGTTGTCACGCCCCCGAATGCGCTGCCATTTTTTCTGCAGATTAAGAAATGGATTGGGAGAAAGGGTTGGGAAAATCGGGAGGGACAGGATGGGATGGGAACGGGCTGTGGCATACGTCAAAGTAGGAAATTCAGTACATTTCGAGGTAGTCTTCTGTGAGAGAGGGGTAACGGGGTCAGTCGAGTCCACCCAGCGGCTGTGGGAATGCAGCGTGCAATCCCTCCCCTCTAAAGAATTAGGCTATATATAATGTGAATAAGGCTAATAAAAGCAATATAAAGTTATATCTACATACATTACACAATATATTGTTTAATGTAATATCTATAGATATATATATATATTATAATTAATTATCTAGTATGCAAATATAGATAAATAAGACCTAGGTAGAAAAAAAATGTAATACGTTTATCTAGCACTAATAATATAATGCTTGTTTAGTAAAGATACAATGTCATTAGTTTTTCAAAGGAAAACAACAGCTCTATATATTTCTGTGCACTGACTCGTGACATGTTTATAAAGTTTTGTATTTATCTCGAAATAAAGTGTGCTATTAGAGGTACGGTACTTCATCGACGTGGATGACCCGCTTGGGTGTGTCCGGATTAGCTGATGGCCAATGTTTTCGTTATGTATCTGTACAAGTATTTGCAGTGTGACCTTGAACTTACACAAAATTTTTTGCTATTAAAGTACCCGCATATTTGATTAATGAGTAAATAACGATATACAAGTTTGTAGTATAAACATGCAGCCACGAAAAATATGTAGGTGGTATCAGTATAACCTAGCTAAATATGTAGGTGGTATCAGTATAACTTAGCTAAATATGTAGGTGGTATAAGAATAACCTAGTTAAATAACGGACCTCCGTAAATTGAGGAAATTTTACTGATTAGGTATTTATCAATTGTAGTTTTGTTAGTCTTCGATTTAAGTTATTATGGTACTACTACGTGGGTGACACTGAGTTTTTAGAATCTCAAAAAGGAAATCAGATAAAAAGATGGTAGTTGTTTTATTGCTTTTCGAAGTATTCTCCGCGACAATCGATACACCTTTCATGCGATGAAACCTTCGTCAGGCACCTCTTCAACAGACGTTGGGTAGGCCGTTACTGCCTCTTCTGCATTCGTAAAACGTATTCCTCTGATTTTATCCTTACTTTTAGGGCACAACTAAAAATCACAGGGCGCAAAGTCGGGACTGTACGGCGGATGACCCAATATCTCTATATTTACAGTACCTACTCAAAAATTGCTTCGTTTGTCTAGCTGCGTGAGCTGGGTGGGGCATTGTCGTGATGGAGGTCATTCTGCTTCGTTAGCGTCGTTTTTTGACTTTTTCAAAATCAGAAAGCAAGTAGCTGTTCACATACCAGTTAGTGGTTACTGTTCTTTTATTTTCTAAAGTTATAGTCGCAAAGAGCCAGATCTGCCAAAGGAAGAGGCAATCGTCTTCTTTTCAGCACTCCGTCCTTTCTTCACTTTCGTCGGCAACTCATCGAAAAGAAAGACCCACTGCGCAGATTGCTTCTTAGTTTCAGGCTCATAGCAGTAGATCCAGCTTTCAGCACCTGTTACTACATCAAAAACGGCATTTGATTGACCATTGTCGAATTTTTCAAGCATTTCGAGTCACCATTCCACGCGACGGTGTTTTTGAGCTTCGCTCAAATTGTGAGGGATCCATCCTAGTACAAAGCTTCCTTATCCATCGGTGATCGTGTAAAATATTTGGAAATTGACTCTTATTAATACTTAATAATAATGCCCGTATTTGCTGATGTCGTTCGTTTGTCTGCTTCAATCGTGAGCCGCACAGTTTTGATCTTTTCCTCCGTAACCGCTTGTAGCAGGACGCCCTTATCTAACATCGTCAATAAGGTGGGTACGACCACGTTTAAATTCAACCAGTTTGAACCAGTTTCACCACGTTTGAACCAGTTGTAAATAGTGGCACTGGATGAGGCTTCATCACTAAATGCTAACTTAAGTCTTTCATAACTTTGTTTCTGGTTAGGCCGCAACGAAATTCATAAAAAAATCATTGAACGAAAATATTGTCTTGTTAAATTCATTTTTCCGCTAACACTTCATTTTCCAGAAATAAAAACAAATGACAGCTTTTAAAAAAATAATGGTATTTGACAAACAGAGTTCCATTTTCAAAATTCGAATTTGTTTTTGCTATCCTATTGTACAGTAGCCAGTTCTAACAACTTTTATTTTGACCTATCGTACATATCTATATATTCGCGAAGCAACCTATCTTACAATTATTACACCTTATTATTTATTACACATAGCGTGTCATAATATCGTATGTATGTATTCATGTATGGCATTCTTGGTGTGTGTAGTCAAAAGAATACACTAATAAACTTTGTTTGGTTAAACAACGTGTCCGTCTTGAAGAACGAAACGATTAGGCATAAGAACGAAGTGTCCTATAGGTATACCTACTTAGATGCAGTTTTCTTTCAGTCAAACGAAACGTCGTGGTTTGTCGTAATGTACTTGTGTGCATTATACATTTCACTTACTTGTATCGAGGCGTAGGTATTAAGAATACGCTGACTTCACAAATCTATGAAGTAATATGAATATATGAAGTACAGGCAGCTTGTTATAAAAGGCGACTAAAGGATAACGAAGCGGCTACCACAGGCCCTGAGGAACTACACCACCTCTGAAATAGTGAATTAGCCAATCCGCTTTGCTAACAGCGTGTCGTTTTAAGGCTGTACATCACTCATGTACAATACAATGTGCACGAGGAGGCAGTGGATAATAAAATGGTTAGTGACGGTGACGGAAAGGAATCTATTATTTTTTGGTTGAATGAACTATCCTAGAGCAAAAGCCAAAAGTGTTAACGGAGTGGAGGCACTCCTCGATTCCGATTTCATTAGGGAACAATGTATATAATTTACTTATCGACTTAGTACCTGCCTACATAATGGACTTTAATCTAAACAATGTGAGTATATCAAAGAACTTACTATTGATAAATACATAACGTACCATCTGTATTAGCAGGAGTTCACATACCTACTCATGGATAAGTTATAATCTTATATTACTTTCACCGTAGTTAAGTAAGTGATTACCTGAAAAGCGTAGACATATCTGATTATAGTCAAAAATCATATACAATATAGGTACGGTAAAAAAAATTAAGGCCAGTGTTACAAAGACACAGAACAAAGGCTGAAAGAGAAGGGTCCCTTGTTTTCGTCCGACGTTTGTTTTTTATCGTACTGGAACTGGTTTCTCAAATTGGTGCTCCTATTATCTGGACCCGCCGATGGTCGACGTCACTTCAAAATTGTGGAGCAAATTCCGACACGCAAAATATTGATAGATCGTTTTTATGAATACAATTTTGACGATCCACCTCGCCTATTTCAATTTCGCTGATGGCTGTCACTTTAGACAACTAAACATTTGTAAAAATGTGCGGACTCTTTCTTGGTTTTTTAATTATTGAGATTTTTACATGCGATATTATTGGTAAATGCAACTCTTGTAATTTAATACAAACATGTTTGCCAACTTATCTTTGTGGCATTATATGAGAAAAGAGAAATTATTGTCGGTTCTATCTATGACTAGTGAAATCTTAAAAAAATACGTATTTTATGCTGTATGTATCTTAAAAATCAGATATTAGAGCATTCTGTTTAAACATAATCTTGAAACCAGGAAGTTTTAAGTTAGAAAATAAGACAATGAGACAACGAAGGGGTTCAGATAATGTAACATTTTTAAAAACGTTGCGATATCTGCCTGCATGTTCTTGTATTAAAAACGTAAAATAATTTATTTGTCAAATGGTATCTACATGAACTTTATATGTGTCCCTTACAAAAGCCACTACTATCTTGTTATAATAATAGCTAGATAATACCATTTATAGGAACGCATGTAGATGTCTACAATAATCTGTGGATCAATAGCGGTGTACGGAGCGGGCCCGCGGGCTAATGTTCCGACAGCGAGTGGGCGCCGCGCGGCCATGTCCGACACATTACCACACAATTTCGTCGACTTATCAAATTTAAACGCCCGCATTACCATGTTTAGACTCGTGAACCTTTATTGAAACATGCATCATTATCTGCGCATATAACAAAAATCGTATCATGACCGGACACCGACGAAAAGATAAACCCTGAAGGAAATTGTCCGGTTGCCCAGTAACGAAGTGGCCAATATATGGACATAGACGCCATAAAGTATAGACTTTAGGGCGCTTTAATTAATAATACCGTAAATCTTAACCAGCCCTACTGTCGTCCACTACTGGACATGATGTATGACTCTAAAACGCCACGCTGGTCAAGCGCGTTGGCTAGTCCACTCTTTTAGAGATAGTTAAAGTTTAATTACTGGTTAAGTTAGGGGCTATTTAAATAAATAATGATATAATAGATAATAAATAAATCTTTATATCGATCCAGTAAGTGTCCATATGTTAAAGACGAAAGGGGAGGGTACACATATAAGGTCCTACAAAAAAATTTGAAACATTTTAATATGTCAATCAGTACACTAAAACTATTATATGTATCTAAAAATTAACATGTATTCCATGCTTTTTTTATTGCGTTTAAATAAATAATTGCTGATTAATTTACTTCTACGTGCATAACACTATCCACACTCGCTTTGCACAGGTCCTTGACCTTTGAACGCGTCCGCTTCTGTTTTCTAAATATCTACTCGTAAGTAGGTAGGTATCAACTATGTAGGTATCGTATTATGCACATACGACTAAATTAAACAACAATTATGTTAAATATAATAAAAAAATAAGAAAATACATATTATATTTTGGTCGGATGTAATATTTTGACATACCTACTAGACATATCTATGACATCTGACATTTGACAGTGTAATGATTGATATACTAAAATATTTCAGACTATGTTTGTACGGCTTAATATACCTAGTAACGTAACAAATTTTGATGTCATCAACCATAAAAAGTCGGCATTCGTCAATAGACCATAACAGTTCGAATCTCGGCAAAAAAGCTAGTTCCCCACATATGTTGGTCGAATTAAGCACACATGCGTCAAAGGTGGCGGACGGTCGCAGGCCGGTAATTTCCATTTAAATAAATAATTTGTTTCGGGTCAATTTGAGGAGCGAACATGTGGCGGCGTGAAGCGGTCTAATGATCAGAGTTAACTAGCGCGGTTTCACGCCTTTTCTCACCAGTTTTGAAGGAAGTACAAGGGTGTAAGAAGCTAAGACGCCAACAGTTTACTTCGGGCTCTAGACGATGATCGACTTTAGACATAAGGCTCATTTAGGCGAGCATATAGTGTACAATTATTGTATGCGACAAAACTTAGTACGATTCTCGCTTGCAACTGTTCACATGACTATAAAAACAGTGATTCAGTTCTAGGCAAGCGTATTCTCGACCGATTTTCTCTCCTGCACGCGTTGGAGAAACTCTCCATGGGTAAATGAGCTTTAAGAAATCTACTTAATCTACAATCAATTAGATCTACGAACTCAAATCCCAAAACATGTCTATGCATATGTTCACTGCCTAGGTTAACCTATTGTTGCCATTGTTGGCTAGTTCCACTTGTTCTTGTCAACACTTCTTTTCCTCTAAATTGTAAAGATGGTATTCCATATATGAATGTAATGGTATTAATTGTTGGTAGCAGTACTTATGCCACCAAGTGGAATTCACTTACACTTTGATTTACAAAGGACAAAATAAATAAATAAATTGTATAATAGATGCCAATTTATTTATTAGGCCTATATGCAGCAATGAAGAGCTGATGAAGTATTTTTCTCAGTAAATAGAAGATATTAAGTTGATTACAACAGTGAATAACTAAAATACTTTACGAGTCTAAGAAAATTTAAAGAGCAATTTACAAGGAAGTAGAAATTTCTCTTAAGTCAACTTAATGAGTTGCAATCAACATGTAAGAGTCCACACTTCGCTGCCACCGGTCGTGTGTGGAAGACTTGATGTGGAAATAATGTCTTGGCATCATTATCCTATACTTAATCCATGCGTTCTTGAGTATCGGTCGCTTGAACGAAAACATTTGGATTTTCTTGTAATAATCCTTTTCTTGTTATGTCGGCATGTCGGAAACAACATTTGGCCAACATTTGGCCACGACGAATAAATGGTAATCGATATTTCCCCTCACAAGTGTCAAGTGACTATGGAACCCTTGCCAGCGATTGTTGTTTGGTAATTAGGTTGGATAAGTCAAATTATTTTGTAATTCGATGTCGTTTCGATACTAATTGGGTCAGTAGGTAGGTAGTGTATACTGAGAAGACGACAATGGTTTTAGAAGTAACCGCGTCATTGATTTGTATTATTATAATAAACATTATTATGATAAAAATAATTATTTAATAATAATAGACGACCAAGCCGAACAGAACTTTAGAATTTATGATCTTCTAAGATCTTAGAAGCCGCAGACTATCTTAGAATTTTATGATTCTTAAACTAATTAGTGAAAACCCTTTTGCCATATTGAAAACAGGTCAAAAATGTATATCTATATAGAATACAGAATGTACAGAATACTGTAAACGAATTATTATGAGTATGTGCAAATACATTTGTAGGTACGTGGTTTTAATATTTTTACTGAAAAAGATCGAAGAATCTGCGTTCCAAGTCAAAACCAATAATGGTTTAATAGACTTATAGGTATATTACGATAAATAAATTGTGATAATATACATGTATTGGTGAAATAAAAAAAAGATCGTCAACTTATCATCGCATTAGTATAGCTTATTTAAGTCATCGAAATTTCACAAACAATGCGTCATAAATTGTAAGTGTAACGCCAGTTAGTTTGCATTAGAATGGCGAGGGGTGAGTGGAGGCGAAGGGCGACGCGACGCGACGCAGAGCTACGGTTTCACTCAGAATTAACTCGATAATTCCCTAATTGTGCAATTAGCCATCGGCAATTTGCTCCGGGCTTATCCGGCGACGAGCTAACATGAGCGACTCTACGCCAAAGGCACAATTTTAAGCATTTTATATTTTTATGTAGTTAGGTATTATATGTAGCTTGCTGCTATTCTTCTAAGGATTAAATTTTTGTTAGAGAAGATTTATTAAGTTCTTTTTAAAGATAATGGAGGTTTTTTCATAACTCCTTAGTAGTTGATATCCTCTCATATGCCCCCAACAGGAACGTCCTCCCACGCTTTCCGAGAATACGGCATTTCCTAAACAACTGCCATCACCCAATTACCGCTACAGTACCTACGTATTTACTCGAAACATTGACGATCACAAGTACCTACCTACGTCTTTCTGTC
The DNA here is from genome assembly GCA_943735995.1 of Sesia bembeciformis. Classification (NCBI taxonomy): domain Eukaryota; kingdom Metazoa; phylum Arthropoda; class Insecta; order Lepidoptera; family Sesiidae; genus Sesia; species Sesia bembeciformis. Next base: position 12,300,356 of record OX031028.1, read on the forward strand.
GGCGAAGACAACATCCCTGTCGAGATACCGAGATACCGGCAATCCTCGAGATACCGATAAAACATACCGGCCTTTAATCAACTTTTTTTAGATATTGTCTGGAAGTCTGGAGATTTCTCAAGTTCCCAGTCACTTACAATACCTCCGTACCCTCGCTTAGTTCCAAATCTAAGCCAAGTTGTGGAATGAACTGTCAGCTAAAAATCTTATTTACGTAAATATCTCATAAAGCTCTTCAAGAGAGCTGTGAACAGGATTCTGCAAGGGCGCACCCACCCGCAAGCCCCCCAATTGTTGCAGGTGTACATGGGCGGCGGTGACCACTTACCATGATGTGGCGCGGCCGCTCGTCTGCTACTTAATAGAACCTGGAAATTTTGAGGTTCAGTGCACCTAGAAACATTAACCGTTTCATTATCTTCATTCTTCCCCATAAATTTCCTTCATTACTAAATTAATTATTGCCAATTAGTGCAAGAAGCATTTACACCTTTCTATAAGATTCAGACAATATTTACTGTAATCTGTGTTCTCTCAGCTCAAAGGGGTGGCGAACACAATTCGCTAGTAGTTAATTATGAGCATAATAACTTAAACAATATGCATGGGTATCCGTGGGTGGCGGTGACCACATACTATCTTGTCGCCCGCCTGCCCGTCTGCCACCTCTTCTATAAAAAAAATACACTATGATTTCATTTCCAATTATTATAAAATTATACGTATAATAATATTTCATTGGTATTTTTGTACAAATTAGATGCTTAAGCGTACATTATAACAGTATACGATGTAGGTGTTAAGTACCGAAATGTTTAATAGGAAACAAATAACCAGTTTGTTACTACTATCGTACACCTCATACGCTGTATAAAAATGATTATACGGCTTATTATATCCAATAACGTGTTGTCGAAAAATATTAGCTCATAAGTATAGTTATGAGTTTTATGAAATACAATTTTCCAAATAACGACTTCACGATCATCTTAATAACATGTCCAAGGCTATAAGCGTTTCTCTTGAATATTCATTTCGGCTCATCATAATTTTGGTACATAATTTTATATTTTATCCAATCCGCGCGGAGCCACCAAATCTTCCGACCTGTTACCGCACCGTCATTTGAAGCGATTTATTGCTTCTCACGTTAATTTACTTATTAATTTTAATTTAAAAAATGAAATGGTTTGCGTTTTCACATAGAAATGTACGAGTTTTCCATAATTTATTATGTAAGTATTTGCTTCAAATTGTCTTTCCGATCCTGTTCGTTTGAATAGTTACCTAAGTAGACCAGGTACATCGTGTTGTATCGGTTGTGCACAAACGTGGTTAAATCGTGCGTCGTTTCATTCAGTCAGTGTTATTATTTTATAATCCACGAGTTTCCTTACTAACTCGTATTCATTTTATCTACAACTTGTTGCGGAGCGATATTTCGAGCATTCAGCGTTCACGCCCTTTCGACTGTTTTTATCAAATTCTTCATTTACCATGTTGTTTCTCTGGGTGACTTCAATCCTATATGTTCCTTCTGGTATACTAGTGTTAGACAGTATAATACTTAATTCAGCAACATCGAATTCGTCAGATCATCTCCAATCACTTCTATAAGCTTTTATGTGTTAGTTATAAAAGTATTGGAACAGGTTGGAGAACGCAGCGTCATCTTAAGAAAAACAACACTCATAATGGAAGGCAATTTCATTCATAGCCGACGCTGTGGTTTTATATTTCGCTACATATAAGTAGGTACCTAGATGCCTACCGACATGGTAGATACTCGTGTAGGTACAAGTAAAATACTTAATAGGTACTGCACGTTGCAATCCAACAGCCGCTGGGGGCACTAGACTGGCCACGTTACCCCTCTCTCATAGAATACTACCTTGAAATGTACTGCATTTCCCACTTTATCATATTCCCCAATGTATGTACGTGTTTCGGTAGTGAGTGAGATATGCCAGAGCCCATCCTATCCCTTCCCAGGTCTCCAACCCTTTCTCCAAATCCATTCTTTCATCAACAAAGGTAGGCAGGTAGCGTGCCAAAGTTTGTCATTCTGGACTAATATTGGCATGTATCACGGATGTCTATGGGCGACAGTATCCACTTACCATTAGGTGGACTGTATGCTCGTCTGCCGCCTTCGTCCATAAAAAAAAAAAAAAAACGTAGTAATATCGATTAATAGTGCCTACTAGTACCTAACTGCCTACCTACTATTTATTTAAATACAGATACAAATATACACTTAGACCTTTGACATTGCGTAGAAGATCATTAATTAGGTACCATCAAACCGAATCCTGACTAGCTCGCCAAGAACACAACTTTACCATATGCTCTTCAGCATTTATTGCCTTTAGGTTGCTATTGTTGGTACACTTAGCTACGTTATGTAACACGTGGATGTGGTACGACCTTATGAAAATAAACCTATTTATTTAGCATTTTAGCATCACATCAGTAAAATTTTGTGGTTTCTATCTGTATTTTTGTAGGTGCCAAATAACATTCTGTAATAGGTGTTTGCCGCGGCGACTACCTGACCCTACTGATGCAACAATTTCCTACTCACATTAGGTAATCTCGTTTTATTTCATCTCATATTTTTTACGACAAAAAGATCTTCGTCATTTTTGACAAGGAAAAGGCCATCAACATTGTAATATCGGTTGGCGCCGGTGAGTCGGCTCGGAGGCGCCATCTACACTGTATGGTCTTTGATCGAATAAGCGGCGCGAGCGGCTTAAGCGGCCGAGGGTCTCAGTTGACGACCAATTACCGATATCACTCGGTTTTGGCCTTTCGGCCTTCCAAATGAAACATAATGTTACAATACATAGAGAAAACAGTAGTTCATCTTTTACAAACACCACATACAAAAAAAAGTACAGAGACAGTGTAGTTACCTACCTATACTTGGTAACTACAACATTTTGGAAGTAAATTTTAAATAAGTGATTGAAACAGCGGAACTTACTTTGACGAAGTATATTCCGTTCCAATCCAATTTTGTTCAAAATGTAAACAAACATGGCGATGTTAGGTAACTGACACGGCCTTAAATTAAATAGTGAGGTGATAATTGCTTTCATAGATAATCCATAATATGATTCATCGAGAGTGCAAGTTTGCCTTAGAATTAAAACTAAATATTGAGTTTTTTTTTTAATTTAAGGCCGTGTCATTTACCTCATACCGTCATATTTGTTTACATTTTCGACAAATTGGATTGGAACGGACTGTAATAACTACGGCTAATTTCAGCTCAGTGACATTTCAGATGTGGTAAGTATCGGTAACGGGCGAACTTTCGAAATGGTCGTGCCATTTGTGTCGAGACTTGACAGTTGAACTACTGTTTCAACTATGTCTGATGATAATGCCTAGGGTAATTATGTCTTCAGACGCTTCGCCTCGCTCGTCGACCGTCGCGTCATCTTACTTTGATTCTAGGTACCTACTCATTTCCTATTATCCTCAAATTGTTTCGATTCATTTTGTTTGGTAGATACATAAAGACGTTCACCTTTTTAATTTACTTATATAAGTAAAGGGTTTTCCAATAAGGACTTGACAACTTTTTTTCAAAATAAAATGCAAACCATTTGAGATATTTCAAAAACTTTATTATCGGGTTGAAGTACAATCAAAACATTTATGAATGGAACTCGACTTCGTTCATATGGCCACCGCGGGCACGTTTGCAGCGGTCGATTCGTTGGACCCAATTTTCGATGACTCGGCCACACATTTCGGCCGAAACGGCTGCTATTTCGCGTTCAATGTTGGCTCTGAGCTCTTCCAACGTCGTCGGCTTGTTGGCATAGACCAATGACTTGACGTAGCCCCAAAGAGAAAAGTCTAGAGGCGTTAAATCGCAAGAACGAGGCGGCCAATCGACTGGTCCATTTCTTGAGATAACACGCTCATCAAACTTACTCTTCAATAAATCGATTGTAACGTGTGCTGTGTGGCTTGTGGCACCGTCCTGTTGAAACCACATGTTGTCCAAGTCCATATCTTCCAATTCGGGCCAAAAATAATCGGTAATCATGGCGCGATAACGATTACCATTCACGGTAACGTGACGATCATTATCGTCGACGAAAAAATATGGCCCTATGACGCCGCCGGCATGCAAACCGCACCAAACAGTTATTTTTTGTGGATGAAGTGGTGTTTCATGAAGCACATGTGGATTTTCACCCGACCAATAACGCATATTTTGCTTATTGACGAACCCATTGAGCCAAAAATGAGCTTCGTCACTGAAGATGATTTTGCGATGAAATTGATCATCTTGGCGCATCTTTTCCAGAGCCCAATCGGAGAACGTACGTCGCTTCAAATGGTCCATCGGCTTCAATTCCTGAGTCAACTTGATCTTGTATGGGTGTAAACCAAGATCCTTACGCAAAATTCGCCATAAAGTGGTCTGGGCGATGTCCAACTCTTGAGAACGCCGTGGAATTGACTGCTTTGGATCATTTGCTACGGACGATTCAACGGCAGCGATATTTTCGACACTTCGACCAACCCGTTGTCTCACTGGCACGGCAACATCACACAACGAATATGTAGACTCAAATTTTTGCACTAAACTTGTTACTGCCTGTCTACTAGGGCGAGAATTACGACCGAAAATCGGAGTTAACGCTCTTAAAATAGCGGTCACCGACTCCGAATTTCTGTAGTAATTTTTTATAATTTGCAGACGTTGTTCGTTCGTGTACTTTACCATGATGAAAATGTTAAGTTTACTGAATAAATTGACAGTGACAGTTCGATGATTAGTGAAAGGGTGCGTTCACAAATTGAATTCAAAGTTGTCAAGTTCCTATTGGAAAACCCTTTATAACATGATTAGTAATTATGATACTCTGAAATAAATGATTTTTAAAGAAACAATTTCCAATAATTTATTACTTAAATACCACATGGAATTTATAATTCAACAAATAATTCACCTGTTGTTGTTCATGTAGTTGTTCTTGCGATCTTCTATCGGAGATTATTATTGTTTTAAAAACTGTAGCACGGAAAAGTGATAGAGTGATCTCGGTACTGGCGTTAATTCTTTATCCAGGATATCCTTCGCCTTCCGGGCCTCTTCTTGCTCTGGATCTCGTCTTGGCGGAGGAGCTCATATTTGTTATTTCTCATTATATGATCCAAGTAATGGAGTTTCCTTATCTTATTTATCTAGATACTGCTATCACTTCCACTTACATCCAAATTGTAAGTCACAAGCGAAACAGGAACACGTTTTAATAGGGTTTTATTATTTTTTTATGGTAATCGTAATTGTCGCAGGTTTATTGAGAGCGCAACCATATTTACAGCTCCATTCAGATCTTGTCTCTGATTACGTAGCATTATGGCCGCCCCCTTTATTTCTATTTACCCACTGGAGTGCCGACTTTGGCGTATCAGTAGATGTAATATCCTGTGGGCACGGCATTTTCTAGGGGCAATTATAAATGGGTGTTTATTGTTTGAAGAACATACGATTATAATAGCTAGATACATACAAAGTACTCCCTTCTATTAACGTAGTCTAATTAATTAATCGACAGTTTGTTAACTTTTCTGGAGAATATTCTCTTTTAGACAGAAGATAGCAAACGAAGAAACATATAGTCCATGAGAACTGTATCTCGAACATGTTGATATCTTTGGTAAAGTAAATGAAACTGTCGCACATTCATAATACGTGCCAACATCAGTCAGAATGACAGACGTTAAAATACCCTCAAAAGCGGTTACCTTTGCAAATTTAGGAGTGGAATTCTAATTCTAATTATTCTAATAAGGGTTAGGAAGGATGGGAATAGTTGATACAACGGAATGAAACAAGGAGTTTCAGTTACAAATGGTCGATTTAAAGTCTGTTTCAAATGGACATGTAGGAAAGTTCGATTTGCCGATTTAATATCAATATTCCGTCCGGCTGATCAGAATTATGTGCATTTTAGCCTTATTAGAAGAAAAGTGGGAGAATAATACAACAGAAGCTGAAAAATTCAGACCAGACTAATAGGAAGGAGCAATTGATAAGATGTTGTAAACAACTGAACCTAATATTGATTTTCTGACTCATATTGTTCATCCTATAAATAATCTCCACTTATTCTAGATTATTTTGAGTAGGTAGTTACTTATCTGAAATTTAAAAAAAAATGGAGGCAGAGGTTCACAACCTCAAAGAATAAAAAGTTAGAAAAGTAAGTACCTACCTACTTACTTACAATGTGCCAAGCTACGGGATACCTATATATTTCATCATTCAAGACGTGTAAAATCGCCGAGATGTGCTTCGAGTAACTTACTCTCTTTCGGGTTAGATGAGAATCAGCAGTTCCGAGCGTTACTTCGTCGCGACAGCTGCGCCAATCACAATGTAAAGGGGCGTGTCGACCCCGTACCCCGCACCCTACCCCTGCGATTCCAGTGATGTGATCCCCGGATTATAAAGACCACACAATGGAACTTTTTTACCAGTCCATTGTATCTCATATTAGGGTGAAATATCCGGCCGGATGTTCTCTGCACTCACCTTTATTTCGACCCGCGAAATGAACAACGTGAAAGGGTTGCGTTTTTTTTTTGTTAAGTTTGGGAGATGTTTGGGTTTGTTAGTGAGAGGCTGCTGTTTATGTAATTAGATAAAGATATAATAAAACTTTAGGTATATAAAAGTTTTTAACATAGTTATTTTAGAATATGTTTTTATCGACTTTTGACGATCAATTATGAAAAATTATAATACTATATAATTATACTAATTAATGTTTTTATGAAAATTAATTATAATTAACTCACTAAATAGCTAACTTTCCCATTGATACTAATAATCTTTTGGATCGCCATGACGAATAGGTCCTACGGAGTATTGACCAATGAATTAACAGATGTTTGTTCATTGTAATGTTTTGATAAATGATTGGTTTTGTTTCCGATAGAATAAGTATCTACCTGTACCAGGTATACCTGGCTGTCTGATTTCTTGAGGCACTGTCATAATCTATTTGGATAGTGAAGACAGGTCGTAAATATATTTCCAGGGCAATAAACCTCCGAGCTTATAGTTTACGATCGTCTCAGGCAAGAGCAGTAGGCCTTTATTAATTACGACGTCCCGCGGCTGTCCAGCGGTAGCGGTCGGGAGCTGTCACCGCGCCTCATAATTGTAAATACTGTATAAGCTTCTCATAATTTATTTTCATTATTTCTAATGGCCCGAGGCACGAGCCGATAGCGGCCGCATTAGTTCTCATATAAATTAGGCTATAAATCTGAGTCGACACTTCCACTGTTTCTCACGGTTCTAATCATGGCAGTATAATTAAACCAGCATAAAGATTAATCTTTTTGTATTCAAAATAATTAACTGCTATATTTCTGTCTTTCCAGGAACACCCGAGCTTACGCGGCACGCCTCTAGCGATGCTAGCGGCGCAGTGCAACAAACTGTCGAGTAAATCTCCACCGCCGTTAGCGGACGCGGCCGTCGGCAAGGGCTTCCACCCATGGAAGAAGAGTCCGGGCGCGCACTCGCCGCCTGGCGTCGGTGCAGCACCTCGCTCCCAGCCACCCTCCTGTAACCCCTACGGCAGAACGCCCACCTCTTGTGCCGCTGCGCCCTCATATGGCAACGACCTCTACTTCCCCTCATCGGGAGACCAACTGCTTGGAAAAAGCGAATCCAGCGCCAGTCTAGGTTCAATGTATTCACGGCATCCGTATGAGTCGTGGCCTTTCAATGTTGGAGGCGGCGGCAGTAGTGGTGCACTTAAAGCAGCTGAAATGAGTGGTGTTGGTGCCGTCGGAGGCACGTGGTGGGATGTGCATAGCGGCTGGCTGGATGTTGGAGGACAGATGGCGAATTACGCTGGGCAAGATTACTCACAGCTGACACATTCACTTTCTGGTGGCGCTCATTTATTACCGCCCGCGCCGCACCTTCTACAGGATGCTTACAAATCAGTACTGCCGACGCAAGGTTCATTTGGACTGCACGCGCCCGGCTCGCCAGCGCCGCCTGCGCAGGCTCCTTCACCTCGATCGCAACGCCGCTACGCCGGCCGCGCTACCTGCGACTGCCCTAATTGCCAGGAAGCAGAAAGACTCGGTCCCGCCGGCGCTCACCTCAGAAAGAAAAACATACACAGTTGTCACATACCTGGTTGCGGGAAGGTATATGGAAAAACGTCACATCTAAAGGCTCACTTACGTTGGCATACTGGCGAGCGACCGTTCGTATGTAATTGGTTGTTTTGTGGCAAAAGGTTTACTCGCTCCGATGAGCTCCAAAGACACTTACGCACACATACTGGAGAGAAGAGGTTTGCGTGTCCAGTGTGTAATAAAAGGTTTATGAGGTCTGACCACCTGGCTAAACATGTGAAAACACACAACGGCGGTAAGAAGGGCAGTTCGGAGTCATGTTCAGATTCTGAGGAGAACAGCCAGGGCGAAGGTGGTGCGGGTAGCCGGTCGCCGGAGCATCAGCTGGACGTGAAGCCGGGCGCGCTGGTGTGACGGGAGCACGCGGCGCTCGCCCCGCCGCTCCACCACACCTCGCCGCTCCTGTGATAAAGCCTTCGCCGCCTGTACATAGCACATATCAACATAAAACAATGTAAATATTAAATAGTGATGTGGACATGTAAAATAAACAATGCTATTTGCAGCCATTGTATATTATTATGTATTTGATGTGAGACTTCAAAGTGTTGTACAGTATAGAAACTATTATAACTAATATTAAGTAGAAGTGTAGCGAGAAATTGTACCTATGATAAATAGGATAAGTAGAATCACTTAGTCCAAAATTACAGTTATTTATTTCGTTAACAATACTTCGACAGATACAATCAAAAGGCATATTATTAATATGTTGTACCTGCCAATGTGCTTTATAATTCTGACTGTTGATCTATATTTTTTTTATGTAACTCACTAGCATATACCTATGTGTCATATGCGTCATGTTAACTGTCAATTTCTATGAAAAACTTTGTACATCCATTTTTGTGATAATGTTCATTGCCGTGCGAATATCTCACACACTTGGCTACACTTTATGTTAAGAATAATAATAAGTACATACGTACATGTAGATATCACTTTATATGTTTATCACATTACATATACGTATCGTACCTGAATCAATGGCAGATGTTCACTACAATTGAGGAAGTACTTACCTTATTCTTGAGTGATGTATAGACAATGTTGACAGAAGTTGTTTCCGATTATTTTGTCCATTGTCTAAAAGGTCCCTTAGCGATTTTACCAATTAAAAAAATATAAAATTTATAAACCTCTAATTTGTTGAAAAACATTCGTAAGGTTCGTCGTATGCAGGAATTCATACGATGTAATCTATAACATTATCAATTTATAACACACCATCCATCCCGCTTTAAAAGTAAATTGATTTCATCTTTACCTAAACGCATTGTAATCACAAATTTATATTATACTGGCAGTGTTTAATAAACAGAATACGACGATATCTTATTGTCTGTAATAGTATTGGTCAATTATTGAGGGGTCGAAAAATACAAACTTTGCAGATCATTATCAATTTATTCAATAGGTAGGTAGGAAGCACCAATCGCAAACACAACTTTGTAGAACAAACTTGTTCATAGTAACCCATAATCACCGATATGAATGTTAGTCTTTGCACTAAGCTGTTTACCAACGCAATTAAAGTTTCTAACCTTGAGAACCCTCGTTTGGCCGATGTTTGACAATATTTCTTCGTAAGAACATGAAATTTTATTTCTCATGTAACAAAAGCTATTTACACACGGTAACCAACTTCGTGTCCTATTACTATCAACATTTCCATGCATCTTAATCAAATAATTGATGCAACAAATACCTGAATCTGAATGTAGACTACATTTCTTATAGTCTTGCCTATTATTTTCTAGGATATGCCTCCTAATTACTTACACGATTTTATTAGGATGAAAATTTCTATGTATTAAAAATGTATAATGTACTATATCTATAAACTATAAGTATATTGTACAAAATTGTGCGAATTGAAATTGCCTGAAATTGATTTTATAAAAATTAAATATATTTTTCCGAGTGGAATTTTGTATCATTATTCTTTCCCGACAATTAGTTTTATTAAGTATAAGTTTACACCTATAAGTAAATAGGTACCTACTACTCGTAAAGTAGGTTGAAGTAGGAAGGTGAACAGACATAAATAAACTTAAGTATTTAAAGTAAAGACATTAAATAAAAATTACTTAAAACACTTAAATAAAAGTAAAAGTATATTAAAGTATTTATCAGAATTCATAAAAATAAGATTGTACAACGAATTTACCTATATAGGCATCAGTTCCATTTTTTTTACGTATACCTACCAACTTTTATATCGGAAAGAACAGTGGGACATCCTCCGACTAGGTGAACTGATTGCTTTAAGAATTTCACCGCTGGTGACTGGATGAGAAGAGCAGAAGATCGTGTGTGGTGACTAGTCTCGGGAGACCCCTATATCCAACATTGGCTGCTGTTAAACGTATAGTATATTTTATCAGTCCAGAATGAGAAACTTATTTCATTGTTTATGATAATAACTATATATAACTATACTGAAGACTTGAAGAAGTTACTCCTTAGTGGTTGAATGAGAAAAGCATGGGATTATACTCGTATGTGGAGGCGAGCGTTAGGATAGATCTATTTATATCTAGCAGAGGAGAAACATAGATTGTTAGTATGGTGACTAATTTATAACCCAGACACAAACTTTATTCCAAATTATTACAACAAATAGGTAATTTTCTAAATTCAATAATGGTATAAATACATGCATGTAGATAGGCTATCAATACCAAAGTTATGAGTAGGTACCTACTAATCTACTTATAGCTTAATCTTTAGTAATGAACAATACCTACCTGAGTAGCTCATTGTTCATCATATTCGTACCATACAATGCTCGATGTAGGCCTCTCCCGAGGCTCGCCACCACACACGATTTCTTCAAGTCGTCGCTCCACCCGGCCGGAAGGCGTTCCATACTGCTCTTCCCGGTAAGTGGCTTCCACTCGAGGACTCGTCTACCTCGTCGGTTAATGGTCCTGCGTCAAATATGACCTGCCCATTGCCACTTCAACATGCCGATTCTACGAACTATGTCGGTGACTTTAGTTTTTGGCTAATGTCTTCGTTTCGGATCCTGTCCCGCAAAGAAACTCCGAGCATAGCCCTCCTCAATACTCGCTGAGTGACCTTGAACTTATGGATCAGATCTACCGTTAGAGACCACGTTTTGGCACCATACGTCATAACTAGCAGGATGCACTGATTGAAGACTTTTGTCTTCAAGCATTGTGCTAAAGGCGACGAGAACAGCCGACTCGTTTTCACAAATGCTGCCCAGCCATCTTGAATGAGTCTATCGACCTCCTTGCTAAAATTGGACTTGCTTAGTTGGATTGTTTGCCCACGGCAGACATAATGGTCAACACCGTTGTATTCGTACGTTACAATTACAATGTTAACTTTTACCTGTGGCTATGTCTTCAATAAACGAGACAAAAACTTACTATGTGTTAATCTTTTTTTTATGGAAAAAAGGTAGCAGATAGGCCAGACTCAACCCAGTGCTAGATGAATACTGTCGTCATAGATATCCACGTGCCAACATCATCCAGAATGACAAACGTTAGCATGCCGAGCTGTTTTCTTTTACACACGACCTAACTTTACACACTTTCATCTACCCGACGAATTGCACATACTTATGCAAAATTTAATAACTTATTTTATTACATAAGAAACAAATAAATCAATTTTCGCAATTTAAAACCCGTTGTAGATTATATAACGTTATATAAGGTTACTTCCAAATAATCAATAACGAATTTTATATATTATTATAGTATATTTTGGTATGTTCAGTGTAGTACGTGTGAAATGTGTGAAAACTCTCATTATCGGACGGCTGCTCAATTATACTGCAAATGTCCTCCAAATTTTATACTATAGACAGTTGTGCCGGTCCCGGATTCGATTCAAAGTCGGATTTGCAATTGTCTCTGCATCATAACGCAGTAGGTATGGAATTTTTATGTGGGTCACTGAGTGTGAAACATATTTATTATTATTGTGACTAATGCATGACCGGGCAGCTAATCACAACACTTCTTGTAGCGCATGAATTGCATAAAATATGTGAAGAAGCTAAGCTAAGCTAAGCTAACTAGCTAAGCATGTGAAGAAATACAAATGTTACTTGATATACAGGCGGTCCACTTCATAGTTTCTACCTTTTACTTACAGAAATCACTTACGAGGTCAGCTATTCTATAATAAGTGTGATCAGAGTAATCATGGATTCCGTGTGAAATGAGTGGACTCGTTTCACACTGTACTGAAATGAACGAAAACTGTACTGAAATTCAAGAACCATATACAAATCTATGTATGCGATTTCTTAAATATGTAGCCATTTCATCAGATACGTCGAATTCCTTCTAGTCAATAACAAACAAACAAACAAACATTCTCATTTCAAAACTAGAAACACTGTCATCTGTGTGTTAAATACAAAGCATCCTTTAGTTTCAATTGAAGTTACTGATCCCCTCTAGATATATTAAACGGCAGCTTTTTACAGATTTTAATCATGGCGCTCTCCGCAAATACATTCAATGAAAATTGTGTTCTTATGTTGATAAGACAGAATGACATCCGCAAATTTGCTCACAGAAACCTGGTAAACTCAACCTAAAGACAATAGGGGAAAGCAAACTTTCCACTAGAACTGGAGATTGATTACGACATTTTCGGTTGGGAGTAATTTAGAAGAGCGGCCGCAAAGAGGGCGATGTTCGTCGTAAAAAGTAAATTGAAACCACGAATAATGAGGAGGGGAGCGGACTGTCGCCTCTGCGGGTGGCCGCGACTCGTGCCGTAAAAACCGAGTTCATCTGCAGCAAACTCCATTAGCGCGACACTCGCGGCCTAGGCTAATCTACGGCTTATTAATGACTCGGCGACGGTGGTCTGTCGTGAACTCATGATCATTGACCGCGAACTGCTACCAGAATGTCTCTATTTACCCATCTTATTTATTATCTGCATAGAGGAGCATTATAAAGCAAAATTCCTCGCTCGTATAGGAATTATTAACAATTCTCTAACTTAAGTAATTAATTCTAAACAAGCAAGAACGCGGACAAAACGATTTCTATAGAAGGTATGGATGGTAGGGGTCCTTGGGCTCTCACAACATATATATCCAACGGTGATGGTACTGATTGTAGACTGATGGTATACTTAAATGACAGCAGCTGCTATCATATCGCCTCAATACGAGGTTTATCTTCAGACATGATACAACATCTACTTAGACAAGATTTAATATGGGAGTAGAGATCACAAAATCAAATTACAAAAACATAATTTTATATTAGAAGGACTAACTCACATTCATTTAATTAAGCAGCGCCCCAATGGGGCGACACAACAATTCTCTCTACATTGCATGAAGAAATATCGTCATTATGCAACATAAGATCTACACGACAGTGACGCAACCTAAAACAAATGATCATTTGATCGATCATTGAATTGATCCTAGGAATGCCTGGTATGAATTGTTTTCATTGTCGTATCATGGTACGAGTAGTATCGCCTCAGTGGAACTACTACCTAAACAGAAACTCGATTACGCCTAATAATATTACGATAACGCTGACCTCTATAATAGTATGAAATGAGCCGCTATCGTACTCTGCCTCCCATAATGAAATTAAATCCCTGCCCCATAACTAAACAGAGATTTATCACCCCTAACCGAATTATATTTAAACTGATTGAGCGTACAAGATGAGGGAAGTTGGTGCTATTTTGTATTCCACTCGCGTAGGCAGTGAAGTCACCCCTGTCTGGTAACAGCAATACGTAGGTGACTAGGTATATAAATTTTGATATACTCAAAATTTAAAAATGAAACATATTTGCATTAGGTATACCTATTTTAATAATAAAATTTATTTAAAAATAGAACCATACCATCAGCCTATATCTGATATAGGCATCACCCAAGGCTCGCCACCACACACGATTCTCGGTTTTTCTCATCCAACCACCACTGGCGAATTTCTTTAAATCGTCGGTCCAGGGGGAGAGTGCATGCTGCATTCCCACAGCCGCTGGCCGCACTCGACTGACCACGTTAGAGGGGTCTCTTACAGAAGACTACCTTGAAATGTACCGCATTTCTTACTTTATCCTATTTCCCCAATGTACGTACGTGTTTCGGTAGTGAGTGAGATACGCCAGAGCCCATTCGCAGCCCATCCCATCCCTCCCCGTTTTTCCAATCTATTCCTTAATCTGCAAAGGTAGGCAGCGCATTCGGGTGCGTGCCAACGTTTGTCATTCTGGACTGATGTTGGCATGTATCGCAGATGTCTATGGACGACAGTATCCACTTAATATCAGGTGGACTGTATGCTCGTCTGCCGCCTATAAAATATTTCTAAAAAAATACCTGGCTGGAGGACGTCCCTCACTTAGAGCGAGAGAATCTTAGAGCGTTCTACCTAGCACTCATTATTAGCCTTATGTCCGTTGTTACCAATTTATCACATATAGTAAATATTTTAATAAAAAGTAATATTAATTAATTTTACCCAACGAAAGGAATTACGCAGTTGGAAATATGAAGCGCTTCTAGATTAATAAAAGTTTTTATAAAACGTAGGATGCGACGCTTTTGGCAGATATTTGTTATTAAGACAAGTAGCCAGAGTAAATTTATAGCTTTTATTAATTGATGTAGGAAGAATGAACCTCTTCAAGATGAGTATTCAGCTAATAAACTGATAAATCACGAACCGGTGACGGACCGTGGCGGAATGGCAAGACATAATTTGAGAGATCGGATTACTTTCCAGCCTCCTTCGTTTCTTGTTCGTTAGTCGCCAACTTGACTTTCCTATACTTTATTACTAAGCTAAAGATCGTATTTTTAATGTACCTTCAAATCAGCTCATATAATTTCAATCGAAGACCTATTTTTTTTAAAAGCTAACGATATTATATGAACCTGAATCATATAAATAATGATGACATATGATAACATTGCTTGCAAAATCTAAAAATGATCCCACTATAACTGAACATTACCACTGTAACTTGTTTATTTTATGGAATGGAGTATCTAAGAGGGTTATGATATAAGTGCCTCGGCATAGGTTTTAGTTTCTCTCATAAATCATATAATTTTTATTTCGTATCGATAACATAGTCCACTTATCTGGCAGGAACAACATAATTCCGTCACATAAACTGAAAAATCGCATTATCGATTACCATACTATACCAAACCATCAGCCTGTGTCTTCCACTGGTGAACATAGGCCTCACGTAAGGGTTGCCATCACACACGGTGCCCCACTGTTTGAGAACAGTGGGGCCGGCGACTTTCTTTCAGTCCACTTGGGCGGAGGGCGTCAAATGCTATGTTTCTCGGTACCGATTGCATATACCTGAGTATATTTTAATAAAGAGCTGTGGCTTTACTTCGAACAGGTGTTCAAGCCCTTTTACGACGTATACACTTGCTGTAAAGTTTCAAGTATTTACCTCAAGTTTCAGAAGTCCTTTGAGTGACTAAGGAAATGTGCCATGGAATAGTTAGCCTGTTCACTGCTCCCTTGAGACAACTGTAATAAAACTTCAAAGAAATGCATTTCATATGCTATTTGTGTTCATTCTACCACAAATATTTGCCACCTACAGAGAGTATTTATCGTATGAATCACAATAAAGAAAATAAATATTTAACTAGAACACGATATTGTGTAACGTGATGAATGATAACTGATAAGCTGACATTTAAGTCTCGTTACTATTTTATAAAGTTGACGATTATACAGATGTAATTAAGTGTAGTAGTAAAATGAACAAGATTAGATAATGTCTTTTATAAGTTTCATCTACTTCAATTGGTTAAAAGATTGTGAAATATGTGCACGGCAGGATATGTAACACTCTACATATACAATATGTATTTTAATAGCACTACTTTGGATTTACTTCCAATAAAAAAAACTTTCAATACTATTTGATAGCTTCAGAAAAATTGATATCAGCCTTAAAGATATTTATGTGTAAAGCGCTTGAGAAACTTGATTTTGAAAAGAAAGAATTTGAGAAAGTTGATTTTGAGTTATCAACTTATATCCGTCATGCACAGATATATTATACCATCTTTAAACCAATAATGTTCATTGTAAAAGTCGTTCGATATTCATACATTCATACAAGTCGAAAAAATGTCGACATTTGTATGACATTGGACAAACATACACGTTGTTACACTATTTATTATTCCTTTTACAGATCAATTAATGCTGTCATTCTTTAATAGATGGCCATTCTACAATGTTTCTCAGGATTTTAGCGAAACATTTGAAGCCAAGTAAAGCACTTATTATAATGTTATGATTAATTAAGGGATCATAAATTGTAGGTCATTATAGAGGTCAAAGATGCCGCCGCCGCACACATGGTCGGGTGGTCGGAGACACCTTCCGAGAATTGGCACTAAGCGACTGAAATGCCGACAACTAAACTTTGTCTACTTAGATTTATAATTACTAATTAGACCTCTATGAATATAGCTTTTATGGAATCACATTCTGATTAAACCATATACTTTCTGAAAATAAACTTTAAACATTTTTACACACCGCGGTAAGGAAGAAATATTTGAAGAAGTTTGCCGATAGTGGCAGAATGAGAAGACTCCAAGAACGTGTGCCTATATCCAGAAGTTGAGAGTCATAGCCTGGTGATGTATATATAGTATAAACATAGTATAGTATGATAAGGTCGCCTTACTATACCATAAATAGGTAATGTAATAGGAATTGTAATAGGCAACTACGTTTAAAATTAAACACATAATTAAAGTTTCTATAATGCTTACCCGCTATAAAAGAACAGAAAACTAACTGCACTGCCCTCTTCAAATTACGTTTGATGGTTAGAAATTATTTAATATTTTTTCTGTGTACATTATGTGTATCTAATTGGAATACTTAGCGGATGGCGAACATTGTTGCAGCGCGCGGCGGAAACACAGGCAGTTTACAACTTTTTAACAGCTCGGTCCGTTCGCAGTAAATCACGAGGTTTAGACCCCCTTTAGTAGTAACGTCGACTTCTTCGAACTCACATTAATATGCCATACTTCAATATTTAAAAGGAAACGTCCAACCACAAAGCAAGCAACATTTGAATGAGATTAACAAAACAGTATTCCGTAGAATATTAAAAAGTTCAAGAATCCACTCGGTGTTAAATGTTTTCTCAAGTTAATTAATGAAGTTGGAACAAGCGTATGACATTGTTTCGTTAGTTACTTTTTGTGCAGGAGGCGACACAACTATTGGAACTGTCAGCGAGCTTCTTAAAACCAGTGGCACTTTTCTCTTATTGCGATCGTGCCGACTCTCGTGACATATAGCTGCGGTGAGAACAGAGAAACTGTCGAGTCACCAATTGAATTATTGTCCACATCATTTTAAATGTCTACACATTATATTTTGGCATATTGGGCTTATATATATTGAGCTTTCTTAGCAAGTACTTAATATTCTAAATACAGCAGCTCACTGTACTCCGATATGAGTACAAAAAATTCAATTTTAAATCATCTTTGGTTCTAAAAAGAAAGTCTGTAGAATATCCGAGGACACTGTTTTTTGTAGATCTTATCTATATGTATGTTTTATGTATACACTAACTTATATACAAAGTCATAAAACCAAATAACATAAAATTATTAGATGTTAAGTCTACTTGCACTGAAAATAATGCGATCACTTGTACCTAATTAGTTAAGAGTTAAAAGATAGTTTTATTCCTTTCAGTGATTATTAGTGAACTTGTTACCATAATTGGTGCAACCCAGCTAAAAGGTCGATTAAAATAAAGTAAACATATGCGTTTAAGACCTCCTTAATTATATGAATCTGAAAAAAAATCGTTTTCTGAAAGTGTAAGTCAATTTTGTTTGCAGTTAACATAAAAAGTGAGTCCCCAGTACAATTAGTGACTAACTAGTGTTTGCCAGTAGCAAGATATTTTGCTGTTAATAAATCAGTACCCACCGCAAGGTGCTTTAACAAATACAGCAAACTGATCATTCTGTAATTTAATTAAAATGTCCGAACGAATTTATTATGTTCACTATGACACTTTTTCTGTTAGTCGAAGTAATATTCATTGTGTCTACAAATGCGTTTCTGACCTAGAAACTACTAAGGTAATAAAATCGTCTCATTAAGATTTAATACATTTTCCCATTGGTAAAAATATAAATATTATTATATTGATACAAATATTTAATATTCCACCAAACCCGATGTTCGCCGAAAGGTAACATCTCCGTTAAAACACGCTCAGTATAAATAAGCGTGACAGGGCCCTGTCATGTTAAAATGTTTTAATTTAGTGGCACAGTTCGTCACACGCGCCCATATCCGCCATCCGCCGCGCCATTTGACACCCGCCTTCTGAGAGGTGATAAATCTAAACCAAACTCGACGGCACTAATCACGGAAATGAAAACAACCCTTTGACTCGTTTACTTTTAATGTTCCGCTTTAATGAGGACGTTTAACTGAGCGTTTGAGAATATTTTCTCCATGCATGGACTTACTGAAAAAAGACGACATGAAACTAAGAATATTCAATAACAACATTCTTATTTATTTGTATGTCGGACATTATTTATATATTTATTATTAACATAAATCCACAGCGAAATCAAATTGTAGGGGGAGAATGCACGCTCCATTCGCACAGCCGCTGGGATCAGTCGACTTGCCACGTTACCTCTCTCACAGAAGACTACCGTGGAATGTACTGCATTTCCTACTTTATCGTATTTCCACAATGTACGTACGTGTTTCGGTAGGGAGTGAGATATGCCAGGGCCCATTCTCATCCAATCCTATCCCTCCCCATTTTCCCAATCCATTCCTTAATCTGCAAAAGTAGGCAGCGCATCCGATGGCGTGCCAACGTTTGTCATTCTGGACTGATGTTGGTATGTATCGCGGATGTCTATGGACGACATTATCCACTTACCACCAGGTGGACTGTATGTTCGTCTGCCGCCTTTTTTCCATAAAAAAGGTAAGATAGAACTTGTTTAAACTAATATCCAGGGTTGATAAAAATCACGAATTGTTTATTTTAATCAGATCTTTTTGATTTATTTCTTGAAAAAAATCATAATTTTTTTAAATCATTATCGATAAATCATTATTCGATAAATTATAATACGTAGAAATACATGAATATGCAATAGAGATTTTCATATACCTATTAAGAATTCATCTCCGTTAGGTCGGTGATTGACGTGGCAGAAAGACAAACAATTTATCTATTTCCTCCCGAATCACACGAACATCAAACACTTGTTTATAAAACGCAGTCGGCAGACGACGCCGACGACGCCAATATTGTCAGAGGGCGTCGGGTTCGCACACTCCGCACAGCGAATTTAAAATTTGTAAATACGCCGCCGCCACGCCGCCGCTAACCCGACTCGTCTTTTTGTGACGTGATAGAATAATGACAGCAAATTGTCGCCGGGACTCCTCTGTCGCGCTCTCTCCCTATCCCTTTTGTCAAACAGCTTGATCATATTTACAGTCTGTAAAAATAACTTCGAATAACTACTAGAACACAATAAGTAACGGCCACGTTTAAACGGTACCCCTTTATTGAATATCTCATAATATTTTTTAAGAAAATAAGCATAGCCCGACAGTAGTCGATCGTTGCTATACTGCAGTATATTTGACAACTAGAGACGATAATAAACCTATATAAAAAAAAAGAATATATTAAATTTGTCCGAAATTTGACATGAACTTAAGATTTTTTGGAGCTGGGAGCTAATGCTATTTCTGTCACTCATGCATGGTTGTAATGTAATGGAACTACTTATATTCTGTCATTCTGTGGTCATTTGGTTCATTTGGTAGATTGATTTATAATAGTCGTAACCTTAAGTTATTTAATTCTATAATTCCATTCCCATTCCCATCCATTCCAGAGTCCATTCCCATTCCTTCCCACGTCTCCAACCCTTTCTCCAAATTCATTCTTTCATCAACAAAGGTAGGCAGCGAGCGCATGCGGGGGCGTGCCAAAGTTTGTCATTTTGGACTAATGTTGGCATGTATCGCGGATGTCTATGGGCGACAGTATCCACTTACCACCAGGAGGACTGTATGCTCGTTTGCCACCTTCTTTCTATATAAAAAAATATATACAGAAAGAGTCAAATAGGTACCTTAATGCTTTATTTAAACAATGAATCGAACGCAGATGATTCTATCATAACAACATTTTGTAGTTAATTTGTGTAGTTAGATAAGTACCTACATATATTTTTTCTAAACCTTTTAATGTCCCAGTGCAGGGCACAGGTCGCCTCTACTAATTCACTAGCACCAGATGTTTTTTTTTTCAAATTCTAGAACTAGTGACTTAGTGATAATTTAAAAAAATCCGTACTTAAGTAGAACCTTAGGGGTACGGTCCGAGGATTTGTACTCACTACGTCACTACTATTTTTTACTTACCTACTTATATTTTTAACAGGAACGGAAATTATATAGGTACCTATTGTATGTAACATTGAATACTTACCTACCTAGGTATTTAAATTCTATTTTACTTAGCGAACCCTGTCGTTATTTAGTAATAAAACGTTACTACAGTATAATGTTTGTAATGGAGATTTACACACAAAGATAAAGCAAATTAACGCTTCTATTGAATCTAATGAAAACTGCGACGCTCTCAGCTTGGCGGCGGCGTGAGGGGAGTTTTCAATCGGCCCTCGTTTGGGGCTTTAAAGATTAAAGCAATCTCCCATTGCGTCACTTTATTAGTTCCTGCTTTATTTTGCCCTTTTGATGTTTGAAGTCGGGCCACTTTGTGTTGACAAATTGTGAATGTTACTTCACAATTCGTATAAATCACAAATATGTAAACACAAATGTATAATGCATTTATAATTTTCTGCCGTTGGGGGACCTGAATGCGTTTGCGATATTTGACTAATCAGAATAAATAGATATATGGCTAGATAAATAAATAAGGCTCACTCAAGTGTGACTACACACTGGTGTGTCGTAGCTCAAAAAAAATACACACATTATCCAGACCGGAAAAAACATATATTTAAACAAATGCATATTCGACCAAAAATCGAAACTGGGTTTTTTGCGCATCAAGCAGTTGCACTAGTAACAGGGCTGGTTAAAACGGTAAGGCAGGACGAACCCATACCGAGTGTTACTTAACTTTCATACTATGGCGAACTTCTAGGCGTCAAGGTTATGATAAACATGAGGGTTGTAGCTGGGCAAGGGCTCATCAAACTCTTTGTGTTTAAACTAAATTTCTTATGGTAAATTTTGCTGTACCTAATCGCAAAATCATTAATTTTTTATGTGTTATCAGTACCTACATTTAAATCGTTGAACGCATTTAAAATCGTATTTTATGATTAAGTTGCTTACATTACATAAGAACTAAAATGTCGCGCACTGCATTAATTTTAAAAGAAAGTCGGGAGTTGCGTCTTATTACCATATCCGTACATTTGGCGGGTGGGTTAGCGGAATGGGAATGAGGTCGAGACATGAATGACAAAGTGGATGCAAATGTCAGCTTTGTCGGCGAACCAGCCGTCGCCAATCAGAAGGCAGTGTGTAGGCAACGTAATGGATGTTGTGAGGAACATCGCTGGGGGTATTCACTCATATAAAGGTAGACAATTTCCTTTGCCATTTCCTTGTTTTAGTTTCAAGTTACGTTCAAACTTAAAAACGTAGTTACTAAATAAAATTAATATTCTATACTCGCATATATTAAATTTTAATTAATGATAATGATAATAAAATTTAGGACATAATAATAATTATGATTATTATTATAATATACCTTTACCTATGGCTTGAAATTTAGTAGCTTCTGATTAATTATTTCCATTGAGTATTTTATTTTATATTAGGTTCGCCAACGACACACGGTGCATCTTCATCCTATACAAACATGATAAACATTATAAAACACCCATTATGCTAGCCTCATAGCTAGGAGTACACAGCATTCATAATTGTAACGTGTTAAGTGATCGAAATACAACCCGATAAGCCGGTGTGCGTCACGAAATCAATCCAAATGATTAAAATTAACGATTTAATGTTTCATATTAACATATTTAATATTTTAACAGTTAAGATTTTTTTTATTTTATAGGGAAGTAGGAGGACAGGCAAGCGGTCCCACGTGATGGTAAGTGTTACCGCCGCCCATGGGCACCTGCAACACCAGCAGGTATGCGAGTACGCCGCCGACCTTGCAAAATTCTAGTCACAGTTTTCTTGAAGAACCCCATATCGCAGCGTAATGGAAAGACTTTGAATGGAAAGGTATTCATGGCAAAGAATAAAAGCAACACAAAAGTAACAAAAATAACACATTTTTTTTTCAGAATTTACCAAGACATCCGCAATTACTTTCTAAAAATATTAAATGAACCGTTACACAGTTCTAACCCAGCTTCAAACCACATATAATTATTAAGTTTGAAAATTTGTGATACCGGACTATATTTTTCTGAACTTTACTTCATAGTTTAATGTGTGTGTGTGTGTGGTCGGGAGCTGGGTCGCGGAACAGTCACAGAAATATTGGTTAGGACAAGAACCATTGTTTTTTCCATTTATAATTTTGTAGAAGTATTTGGCCTGCCATACGACGCATATACGGGTATTCTAGCGATCTATTTACCAAGGACGACAATTTGAAACAGTTTAATAAATTAACTCCCTGTGCTGTACTTATTTTGATCTCGAAAATGTACAGTTTTTTTTAAAGATGACTGCGAACTAGAGTTTTAAATAAAACCATCCAACAAAAATGTTCAATCGTAATAATTCACGTTCAATCGGAATAAATGTTAGCTTATGTCATTCTCCTTGGTCTAAAATTTCCTCATGCTAAATTTCATTACAGACAATTCATGTTGTGTTATTGAGAAACAAATAAACAACTAAACAGTACTTATACTCGTATGTATTGCAGCAATCGGTTTTTTTTAGCCACATATTCTAGACGGGCGTCAACAATGTAGGTGTTTCTGATCTGAGGTGACTTACCTACTATCGTTCACATTTCCAACCATTGCTCTTAAAATCATGAATTTTAAAAATTATATCGTTAGGTTGGTATATCAGAATTAACACGTGAGTGAATCTGTAAGAGGTTATAAATAAATCTAATAACTTTAAAAACAAATACAAATGTGTATGGACACATGTGTATGTGTATGTGTATGAGTATGCGTTAGAGTATTTTTTTAATATTTAACAGCCATATTTATTATATAAATTATGTACTTGGCGGCCGTGTGGTGTGAGTCAAATTTGAAGTAGCATCACCCAACTCTTCCCATACGGGTTCTAAATGGTAAATAAGGGATAAACGAAGCCGTTACCACGAGCCCTGAGGAGCTATTCAAGCGTGGCGCGTGGAGTTCCAAGGCCATGTCATCCTTCATGCACAAGACAATTTTCATGAGGAGGCCCTTGTCCAGCAGTGGACAATAAAAGGCTGGTGACCGACGATATATTGGTACCCGGCGGTCCGCACGCGGGCCACAGGCTGAATATGGTCGTATTACAGGGTGAAAAGTCTGCGATCTAAATAATACATACATCTAAATAATATCTATATATGTAGGTACTTCATTAAATAATATTAAATTAATGCCAAAAAAAAATTAATGCCTATTTTGTATTTGAAATTCTGTGTCACCAAATAAATACCTAGTGGTCGTGTGTCACTTTTTGCACAGGCTGTTAATGAATGTCGTGTGTCGAAGCAAAAACCAACATTCCTTGGTTATCACATAAATCTTTCAAAATTGCAGTGTCAAGATCTTTAATTAATTATGTGAATTCTTGTCGCTGAACCCCTAATTCTCTGCCACTTTAACACATTCGTGCATTCGTTGGTTCATGTAATGATTTTTTATGTGCGGAAAGCAGTAGATAAGTTTAGATAAGCAGTTGATTAGACAACAAGATTGTAAGCCTTCTAAATAGAAATAGATAGGTTTACCTTTAGAAATTTTCTTGTGTTTACTAAGTAGTTAAGGAAACATTTATATAAAATATTTTAGACTGTTAATTATGTGTTAAATAGCAGCGAAGTCGAAAGAAACTGTAAAACATAAAATAGTTTTTAAAGCTATTTTTTATAAGTGTCTTATTGCTAAATACTTTTTGTCGTTATATTCGTTTATAAAACTATGTTCCTTTTGCGACAATGGTGCAATTGCGACAAAGAAAAGTGTAAGATTTCATAAAAGTCTATAGTTGTGGGCGTCGCCTGCGCACGCGCTGCCGGATGCGGAAGTGTGTAATTACATTGCTATTTCGCAAAATGTCTCAATCACCCTTAGACAGATGGCGCGAGACACGAATTGTTCGAACATTCTTTGAATAGTTTCACTGTTTGTGCGGTTTCACACACGCCCCTTTTCGTTTTACATTTAGAGCCACGTGCACAATTATATTATATTATAATTCTATATAATAAGGACAATTCTCACCCGGATTCGAGATCATAGTGTGATAATTGCAAGAAATATTCTTAAAAACTGTCTCTTAGTTAGCTGTGTACTGGCGAACTAAGTTTCAAAATCGACAAATCTAAATTGAAAACTTATTAAAATTCTGAGTTGCTATTTAAAATCGGAATCCTGTGAATTTTAATAACCGAGTATTAATGAGGCATTGTACTAGACTCGACGGTGTCTTTTTTGACCAAAAAGAGAAGACAGATTGAAGGACTAAAACAAGATCTAACTTCAACCAATGTTAACTTCATTTAACTTTATACTAAATTAATATAGTAAAGTAAGACTAATCTATAATTCATTGTATAAGAAACTTGCTGTCGTTGTCATTTGCACATTGCAAATTAACAAGCTTTTAATTCTCTTAGGTAATATTTTTGTTTATTAAATATTCAGGTCACCATGAATGATGGCTTTCTGTTTATGAAATATAAACCATTAGGTCTGTGCGATACCTATGGATATTTATTTTATCCGCATTTGCTGTATTGAACACTTTTGTTCTCAACCGATTCGGTTGGCTTGAACAAAATACGAATAAAATAAATTATTGAATGTCTTTTTAATAAAGCGCTTATTGTTTTATCCGCAATAATGGAGGGCCCATTGTGAACTCGGCGCCGCCCAACCTTATCCCGTGCTGGAGACAATGCACAAATAATAAATAGTCGTATTTTGTTCGCGTTTTCTACAGTCGGTCGCTTCGCTGTTGTTCCGTTAATTGGTGGTGAAAATAAATTAATTGAATTATATCGCTCGAAGAGACACAACACGTCGTTCGCCTAAAATGTTTGGACGTTTCGTAATTGGGACGACTCTATAGGAATGAAATCGGTTGACTTAATTTTTAAAATCATTGTTCTTACCTACGAACAGCTGTTTATTAAGGAACAGCGGTTAATTTATTGTATTGCCTATATGGGCACGTTTCCTACTCTTGAACGTAGTATAGTATCCGAGTATAGAATTTGAATTAAATTGGCGAGCACTTACATAGGTCACACTGAAAAATAAACAATATTTAAAAAGTAATTCCAATATTTGAAAATGGAACTTTTTGGCTGTAGAATAAAGTTTGTTTCATCGAACAGTCACTTGTTTTTTGTCTTGTCTTGAGTTCATACAAAAATTTCCTAGAAAAAGCACTTTCAGTTTCTCCCAAATTTTCCAATTTTCCGGGCAACTTTTCCAATTTTTCTTTCCCTAAAAATCATAAGTACAATCATAAGTTCTTGTTTGAATATTTCTAAAAACTAGCATATAATAACAAGGGATTGTGAATTAAAAAGTCACTTTTCATGGCTTTATTGGAGTAGGCAGACTTATAAAACATTACGTACCTCTAATATCTACGTAACTTTGACACCTACGTATAAGATTGACATATTATTGATGGAAACACGATGGCGGGGGGGGGGGGGACCCTCCCATCCCATCACATCGCGTCGTAGAGTATAATAGAACAAACGAAACGAATACTTCTTGCCACATTATACACTTTAATCTTTCACTTCATGTGTAACAGTGTGTATATACGTACCTACGTATTTTATATAATAATGTATCTATTATTATTAAATTTTATTACTGTTTTATTAACAGTATTTTGCATTACTTTTCCGCATAGCCTACGTCATTCTCTAAGTCATTTCGCCACCACTAGCTTGCCTGGAAGTGATCGCTGTTAGCGACACGGCCGTCTATTACTTCTGTACACTTTACGTTAAATGTAAATAGTAGTTAGTTAAAAAAGGAATAAAGCAGAATTCCTTTTCATGTAGAATTTAAAATAAAGTAGAAACTAGTTATTGAGTAGAATAAAGTGGAATTTTCATTAATTCATTGAATTTCATCCTTCCCAAGCAACAATCATGATTATAATGAGACGAAGAAAATTCCTCCTCCTTTTTACACTACCTATTTTACATCCTTCCTAATCATTTTCACAATTATATTGATATATAAGAGAAACAAATATACGCGAGGTTTTCTTATATTGGATCGAAGTACACAACATCGGTGTAATTTAAATGACTCAATAATTTCTGTGAATTTCGATGATCAATCAATTATAAATTAGTCATATTTAACTGCGTATAAACATCCTTAGTCACGATAGTAGTAATATATAGTTACTAAATTTCGATTAAAAACATTTTTGAATAAAAAATAACCACGAGTAGGTGTGTAGGTATTTGTTTACTACAAACTGTATACGAGTAATGTTTAGTTATGATATGAAGCAGAAGATGAAATTAACACTTCACCAACAATTAACATTATCTGAGAAAAGGGGCATTATTGTTGATATATCAACAGTTCCACATTGAGACTACTAAAATCCTAAAATAATAACATATTTTTTAATTGATTTATGTTGGAATTCGAATGTTAGAACATGCTTATCTTTTAATTTTTTATATTAGGAAATCTAAACCAAAGACAGTAAGATCTCTTTGCTCAGATAACATCATACTCATACATATATTATGTTTGAAGTTAGGTAAGTATAAATAAAACAATTCTCGTATGCATCGTAGACATCGTAGCGTTCGTAGCTCGTAGCAGCTCACCCTTGATTTGTAACTGAACAATGACATAGTGAGCTGTTCCGTAATCAATTTGTTTATTTCCAAGAGGGCACGTCGATTAAAGCAGATGCCAGGTTGGTAGGTACGTACGCAGTTCCGACCCTATTTCTACAAAGCATTAGGTACATTGTTCATTCATTTATTAAAAGTATTTAGGTAAGCATGAAGCATTTACTTCGTGGTAGGTAAGCCAAGCCATCCTTTTTGAATATTATTGAATGATATTATTATTGAATATTATTAGTATATGATAATTAACAGTTAAAATATATTTCACTTAAGTTATATCCATATTTCCCATATACGTTGAACACGATTATCGTAGTTTATTACATAAAAGCTTTTGAATGAACGATAGTTGCGAGCTTTCTTAATAGTAGCGCCATCTAGTGTCGAGTAGTAAAATTATTAGCTTTGTTGTCACAAAACTTTCATTTGATTTTGAACTTGTGTGTTCGTGATGTTTATGGGTAATAAAACATAAAAAATAATCAATTAATTGATGTACACATACGAGTACCTACTATATGTTATTCATATCTACCCAGTAGACCATATCTACCATTAGCCTTTGTCTGTCCACTGCTGGATATAGGCCTCTCCTAAGAACCGCCACCACCGGAGTGCGACCACGCTACGTTTCCCGGTACGCGTCTCGCCCATCGGTTCTCGCAGATATCACCCACTGCCACTTCAGCTTGCTGATCCTTTCAGCTATGTCGAGACTTATTGATTTAA
Source organism: Sesia bembeciformis (assembly GCA_943735995.1). Lineage (NCBI taxonomy): Eukaryota > Metazoa > Arthropoda > Insecta > Lepidoptera > Sesiidae > Sesia > Sesia bembeciformis. Next base: position 12,328,433 of record OX031028.1, read on the forward strand.
TTGATTTTAGTAAGTTCTCCGGTGGTGACTGTATAATGAAGAGCTGAAGGTCGTGTGAAGTGGCCAGACTTGAGGGAGACCTATATATATATATCAGGCAGTGGAGAGACAGGCTGATGCTATGATATGATAGCTACGATGTTAGTTACCAAATGTAGACAGATCTAGGTAGCCCTTGATATTTAATAGTATTAATAGTGGCTCCCCACTATTAATACTATTAAATATCAAGGGGCTATTCTGCATTTGTTCACTAGTTCATCATGTGATGCAATTACATATCCTTCATCGCACAACTACATATTGAGTAAAACAGTGTTTATAGAAAGAGGGTCACCATCCAGCAGACAGTCTAACAACATAGTTAAAACTCGCCCATGTACATCCGCGGTGCATGTCAACGTCAGTCAAGAATGGCGAAAGTTTGACTTGTCTCTGGACACACTGTTTACTTTTGGATAATTAGGACTGGATTTGGAGAAAAAAAGATGAATGGAAAATATGGAGATGATGAGTAGTGTTCCTCATCTATTTTTTTCCGGGGGAGAGGGGGTTCGGAGAGGAAATAAACAGTAATGAGATAAGAGATTTCCTCGATGGTGTGAGGTGAGATTGGATGGGATAAGGTACTATTGGGAGTATACTGGGACTATGAATGTAGCGAAACTACATCTACAAATTGACATTATAATTACAATAAAGGTCTCAACCAGTTTAGCCTAGGCAATATCGGTTTGTCCTGTAGTTTGAATTTTCTTATAAGGCTAAATATCCTAGGCTATATCCTAGGCTATATCCTAGGCTATATCCTAGGCTAAATTGGTTGATCCTAACATGTTTTGGATAAACAAATTCGGCCTAGGAAAAGCGAGTTTATACTGAACTCGGGTTTGGCTGGTAACATAATAGAAAAATAATATAAAGGAATACAATATATTTCCTTTAACGTTATTAAACAAATTGCGGTTAGAAACGTTACGAAATTGATTGTTCAATTCCGTTGAACCTAAAAGCTACTAAAACTTTCTACGATTCAACTCTTTTGTGGTGTACTTTCTTATTTCTTTATTCTTACATAATTGGTGTTTAAAAAATTATATGTGGGTACAACAAAAGACTTTGGTAACCACTTTCGAGTTGTAAAGCCGCGGAAGTAATTAGTCAGATGGCGCGTCTCTTGTCCGCGACCGAAGGAAACCGCATACTTACGACCACGAATGAAACTAGTAACCGCGCATATGCTGTTGAATGTGATGATCGTGATGGCCTATATAATGCCAACGTTAAATATTGCTATGCAAACTGATACATAAACTATTCGATTATAACCTTTTGTTAATATAATGTCCATATAAAGTATCGACAGGGTCCTAATGAATATTAATAGGCGTATCTATTTCTCTCCTAAGTTACATACATAAGTAAGTAGGTCTCGAGGGTAATTACAAATCGTTTCGCCCACAGCCTATATGAATATCAGCCGCCTGAGCAGATTTTGTTTAAAAAATGGTACAGTTTCGCAGATACATTGTAATTAATCAAATTCATTGATTCATCACATCACATTCACACATTATGAGTGGTTATAAACCTGAATAATCACTCTCAGGGGACAACGAAAGAGGCTTCGGTTCTAATAAAATCTGGGTTGTTCTGAAATTCTTACAGCGGTGCCAATCGATTGGCGTTATACTGAAGTGCTGAGATATCTATGTAACACTGCGAGTATGAAAATTTGAATCCAAGATTAGCAAGGAGACCAAGCCGTTCCAGCTGCATCGTGCGGTTTGAGAGATGGTCTGGAAAGTCGTGGAATTAATGTGAATGTTGTCTTCGTTTCGTCGATGACATGGCAAAATCAATGGAAGATTTAACTGCGTGCTGAACTGCTTTAACACAATATCTATACACACACCATAAATGTCAGAATACTCTAATTATGCCTCTAAGAAGAATAACCATGTGTCGAAATTTGTTTCTATTTTTTATTTTATTGATCTCTTTAACTCCCTATTTGTTACACTGAGTAAGTAGGTAGTATTTACGTAAGTGTCGATTACAATGTTTTTTATAAAGGAAGGAGTAGATTCGTAAAAATTCGTTTCTTTAAACATAACTGTGAATATGACCTATTTCTTTATGTTACATTGTTACAATACGTAATTAGCTTTGTAGCGATTGATATGCCGAAATATAATTTTACTAAATAATAAACAACAATAGTTCAATACGTCTCACTAATGTAACAAAATGCCCGAAAATTACCCTCATAATTGATGGGAACACGGGAACAATGTTTTGTCGCAGCACAAGAGTCGCGACACAACAGCTGGTTACAAAGTACTCGCGACCGCTGCTCTGCCTGTTCTCTATGCCTTTTTGACTTTGATTTATGTGTTTTTTATGCCCTATTCACCCGTCACGGTAGCTTTAGATTGTATTTCACAAAACAAAATATCCATAATTGTAACTAATTTAATTTCAACCTTAAGTTAAGGTAGTAAAGGGTTCACTTTTAAAGTGCCGTTGAAGAGTAAAAACCGAAACAAATGTAGCGCAGTACGAAACGTTTCGCAGTTGCGTCCGCGCAGAGTATCGCTACATCATCAGTTAATAGTAGGGGATGAGAGGATTTTTATTTCATTTTCACAGTAATTTGCTTTTGTTAAAACACAATAACGCCATTGTGCAGTTCGATTTTAAAGCAAATATGTGTAAGTTTGAAGGGAGTGCCGGAGACACGGTTCACACCCTCTTCATGAAATACAAAAACACTTCGAAATCATATTAGGCATTGCAAATATCCTAACTAGCAATTAAATGCTAAGAAGTTTATAATTTTGTGAATAAAACGAATAAATATAACTCATAGTTAATCAATATCATTAAAGTATGTAAATATAGAAGATAAGTAACATTTAATAAGTCACGCACAAGTTGAGGGGGAGAGTGCACGCTGCAATCCAACAGCCGCTGGGCGCGCTCGACTGGCCACGTTACCCCTCTCTCACAGAAGACTACCTTGAAATGTACTGCATTTCCCATTTTATCGTATTTCCCTAATGTACGTACGTGTTTCGGTAGTAAGTGAGATGTGCCAGAGCCCATTCCCATCCCATCCTATCCCTCCCCATTTTCTCAACCCTTTCTCCAAATCCATTCCTATATCTCCAAAGGTAGGCAGCGCATCCGGAGGCATGCCAACGTTTCTCATTTTGGACTAACGTTGGCATGTATCACGGATGTCTATGGGCGACAGTATCCACTTACCATCAGGTGGACTGTATGCTCGTCTGCCGCCTTCTTACATAAAAAAATAAAAAAATAAAATCGAATGCAAATATAATTAGATATACTCGTAACTAATGAGAACATTATTCTCATTAGTAATATTGTTTCAGGGAAAGGTTTTCAAATCTGAAATAGCTTCTTTTTGTATAATATTTATTTTTTATCCTACCTATTTATCCGTTAAAAACTCATATCACTTATTGGTAGCATTAGTAAAAAAAAATCATATTTATTTGATACGCAAATAAAATCAATATTGCCAATAATAACCTAAAAAACACTGCAATTTATAAAAGTTGTCATTTTTATTTGCCTTCTACTTTTGAATGCACTTTGCGTTTTCTTTTCAATATCCAAACCAAACATTTTTTTCTTGTATTATCATTTATAGAGGCTAGATATTACAAAGCATTATAAAAATTCCCATTTATCATATCATAAAATTGAATGGCAAAGACAACTTCCATGAGCCGCAAGACATAATAAAACCAATTCGCTACATTCACTAAAGCAGAAGTGAAAATGATAGCGGACAAAAGTCATTGAATAGGACAGAGTGAGGGCGACAAAGCATCACTCCGCTCCTTCGGAAGCCAACAATGCGGCGGCAAGCGAGAGGGGCAATTTGTCAGCTTCGACAATGCCGCTCGACATATTGACCATTATTTATGGAACGTTGTAAAATGGTCGGTTTTATTGCGGGAACGATTGAACATCGCGCATTACACGCGATGACGTCGCAACCACTTTGTTGTGAAGCAACTTATGACCGATTGTCTGTGTTCGTGAATAAGTTACATGTAATCATGTGGTTGCTCTCTTTAGCTAAATAATGCCTGAAAATAAAAGTAACTTTGCTATAAGTATTTGTCACCAGCAATATTTTTTCATATATCTACCTAATTGGACGAAGATAGCAGTCGTAGGGTAATAGGTACTGACGCCTTATGGATATCTGTAAACAAACATCATTAAAAATTACAAACATCGGTAAGTCGGGTAATGCGCCGCCTATCTTGGGGACTTAGAAATTAAGATTTAGAAAAAGTAAGTATTATATGGAATAGGGAATAGGGACGATTATGGAATAGGAATAAATCTCTACTTTGATTGCTCTTTAGATTACGTGAGGCTTGTAATATCACTTGAGTATAGGTGAACATAAACAAGCCTATATAGTTACTTTATTAATAATTCCTACAAAACTGTGTTATGGCACCTACGCTATTCCTGCAAAAACTACCTATTTCTTACATTCTTAGTTATTTCTACACATAGTGGCGTATTGTGCTGGTGCTTGTTTGGTCTCAACAGCGTCTATCACATGATATATTTAGGTGTTATATAGATTAGAAAGAATATTTAGTTATATAGAAGCAGACACTATGACAAATAGACGTTTATAGCTACATTTATTCCAACCATTCCTTTAACAAAAATAACACAACGAAAACAACGTATGATGTGATACTGTGCTCACAGTAGTTAAATTATTGGATATGACATATTTGGCACAAGTTCAAGAATTTTGAGACAAATCCTTGAACTTCTCAATTTCTTCTTTCTTTTGAAAACTTTTCACATAACGCTCGTTTACTGCAACACTGTCATAACTCAAAAACATGATTTAAGAGGAGAGAGTTTTAAAATAACACCTTGCTCCAGGTAAATACTTATTTTTGGTGACAAGCAAAAATAGCCAGTGTACTTCAATGAGCAGCCTGTAGTGAAGGTATCGTTGTTACACTTAAATTACAAATATATCAATTAAAAGTGCATTTTTTATCAACAAATAAAAAATCTAGATTTTTTAATAATTCTTGCAATAAATGAGCGATAATATAAAGACACTCAAATAATGGACATATTAAAAGTTAACAATTAGATCGAATCGGTCTTGTGACTTGACACTGTGTGGACAACGCAATGTAACCTATATTTTTAACGTATTTAATAAATAAAAGGCATAACTAATTGTGTTTCCACGGGGCGGCTACGGTAGTTTACTCGCGCGTACAATCGGCGAGGCGGGTCGGTCCGCCCCGACCTCAGCTGCCGCTGTTGCCGCGTGCTGCTACGCGACACGTACCTCCTCTTAAATAACGGTTATTTCGTACTTACAGCAGCCACTATATCAAGTGCAATACTAGTAAATCTTTCTGCGTCCACATAAAGACAGAATGGAACAAAAATACTCGTATGCGTTATCTGTTTCCCAAATGAAATAAAATTATTGTACTAATAAAAAATTATAAGTACCCTACCTACATGTTGTATACATGATAGATTTTCGTTAAATAATTCCTGATTCTACAAATTAACTAGGTATATAACATATATAAGTACCATAAAACTCTCTCTCTTACAGCGGCATTTTTATTTCTTTTCTCCTCTCCTTACGTGTGCAAGAATCGTGACGATTATAATTATTAGGTACCTTAAGTACATTATATCTTTGATGGAGCCGATTGCATGTCGCAGCGCAGTTTTGTTCCGCTTCAACACGAGGAACAGTGTACTAACGTGGAACATTCGTGGGCGGAGAATCAGGGAACGTTTTTTAATAATTTGTTTTGTAAAAAAAATGGTTCGCTTTGTGCACGCTCATGAATGGAATAAACAGTAATTTATATCAACTTCTTTGCAATATTTAATAGATTAACGAGTTTAATTGTAAATAAGTAAGTACTTATCTACAATTCTTACAATTAACTTGTAGATATCTCTCCACAGCTGAATTTGAGTCTCTGGCAGGCATAAAACTATTACCGGACGACTTTCGTATATCAAGTAATTGCATAGAAGACATTCAATTGGGAAATATGAAACCTTTGTAGAAAAGGGGAATTTCCCTAGTAGGTAGAATTTATGAATTCGAACTTCATAGCAACGATAGGTCCCTCTAGCTAATAATATTCTAATATCTAAACCAAGAGCTCAAACTAGCTTAGGTACCTATATTCAGGGCCGTCTTTACCAGGGGGTGCAAGGGGTGCGGTGCACCCCGGGCGCCCCGCGCCCGGGGGCGCCTGTCGAGCGCTGAATTCAGTGCCGGCTTTACCTATGGTGCAGGGGGTGCGGTGCACACGGGCGCAGGGTCTTAGGGGGCGCCGAGCGCCGCTCGCGACACCTCCAAAGAGTTCAAAACGCCTACTAGAGGGCGCCCTGCACCCGGGCGCTACATGAGCTAGAGCCGGCGCTGCCTATATTCCTACTTTAATTCCCTGCCCTATCACGAGGAGATTTCCCCACGGGCATACCTAATATGTACAAATGTTTCAGAATATATAACATCTCATTGCAGATTATCAGGTAATTTTTGCAAAACACTTTTGGTAACATAAAATGAGGATTGAGAATAAATTTCTGTATCGACCTAAAATTTAGTAGAGATTATATCAACACAACGCAATCCCTAACTCATATTTAAATGTCTTGAATGAATGAATAATTAACGTAATTTAAATGAATCTGGAAATAAATAAATTTTGAGTTAAAATGTACCTAGATCCTAAAATTTATGATGATCTTTCCATATCAGTGAAAACCTAAATAGCTTTTATTCTAACATCAATTGTTCCTTTATATTCTTTGTTAACTGTAAGTTTTCCTAAAAGACTAAAATAAAATAAAAAACCTTAAACAAATACCTTCCGGCCGGCGGCGCGCGACATGATATCGTTACATTAATCCGAATCTGTGCTAAAGGAGTAGGATACTTGCGCCATCTATCGTCAGGTAGCATGACATTTTCATCACATTATTTATTTGTTTAGAATTGGAATTCAAATACCGATCCATCAAAATAGCAGATAAATAGTACTATAATAGTCGAGTCAATAAAGATTTATATTTCATAATCTACAAGAACAGAATCGATGTTGATGTTTGCTATTACCAATTATTCAAAATCAGAAACACTGTAGCGGGGAGACATAGTAGCGGGGACGGCCTCAAGTTAAGGTACAACCTTCGTCTACTAATTTGAATTTGGCCTTCAGTTAACAAAAACAATGTAGCAAACCTAGAGCGGCCATTTAAAAATCTTAATTAGATTTTAAAATTGTATAACACATACGGTTTCCTCTTTCAAAAATGAAGATATTGCTGTTAAAAGTACCTAATAGGAGCTATTTTTACCAAACTAAATGTCTTGAAAGAATGTTAAATTATTGTCTTATCAACAAAAATCACTTATAAACCGGAAAGCGTAAATAACTTAACAAAGTAGCTACCTAACCGTATAAGTAGGTGTCTAAGTATGTGCCGTGCCACATAAACGTAGCAGTTAACTTACAGCAAATAGAAACTAGATCATCATTCATCATGCGTTCTAATCTAAAATTAAAAAAAAATATATAAAATTATGAAGTAAAAATGCCTTAAGATCGATTTCAAAAACACCCGGTGATCATCACGAATGACGATTTCATTTTCAAAAATATGATGATAATGGCGGCTTGAACGGTTAATTATGAAACAATCTTTGTCAAATTAGAGACAATTTGGAGTAATAAAATTAAGTTTTATGTCGCATTTACTTTGATGCAGTGCTGAATAACGTGTAATTATCAAACAAAGGGTCTCGTAGGCCGGGGACCCATTCTAACTACCGACCTTCTGAAATATTGCAATCGTATCACTTTAATGACCTTCTAACATTATAATGACTTTAATAATATTGTTATAGAAACAGTGTTATCGCACTGTTTTTTATCCAAAAACACGAAAGGAATATATGTTAAAAAGTTTTAATTATAGTTTCTAAAACCTTTGACTACAATACAGTACTACAGTTTCTAAAGCCTTTTCCATCCACCACCACTGGCGTAGATATGGTAGTGGTGAAGTGCACCAGGGCCTCAAATCTCAGAGGGCCGTTGGCCAACCCTGAAGCTCCTCTCGTGCAAAAACACCTAGGTATAGTTTATTTTCCGGGGCCCAATTTTCCGCCAGGAGGGACGCAATTACGCTGCTGACCCTGTAAATCTGTATTCCTAGTTTTTTTTAAAGAATCTTACGCCATTTATATAATGTGTGGTAAAGAACTCAGTTCGTTCCACAACCTATGGTTCTTTAAAACCGTTTGTGGGCACAATGGTTCAACACCTCCTTATCTAGTAAGTGAGAATGCACCTTAACACGGTGATGGGACGTGAGGTTGTAAAAACGCGAAGACGGTATTGGTAGAACCATAGACTTAAAATCACAGATCAATGAAGTGTGTCGAAAGCTTACCCTCGCACTCCGTTCCCTATATCAATTTAAAAATTTCCATCTTAAGCCTCTGCTAGTTCAATCTTCCGATAGGGGTTAAGACTTTGCTAGTTCATTCATTTGTGCTACCGATAACTGATTTCTCAATTGTCGGTATTGATCAACAACTGTATTCGTTTCATTTACGGACTTCGTAAATATATCCTCACATCGTTCTTAGCTTAAGTGGCTGCCCAGATGTATAAGAATGCTTTGCATACATTTTTCTCTCTTATATGATCCACGTCCGCATGTAAGTTTCAGTTTCAGAGGGACACACTCATGACCGTTATCTTCGTTCCGCTGAAAACTCTATACTTTATATATTTTCTCATTGCACTGGTTTCGTGATTAATTCCTTCGTTGCTCGGGCAATAAGACTGAGGACTTCGCTTCCCATTGATATAAGGGAAGCTTCTAATATTAAGAACAGTCTCAAGAGGAAGCTTTGGGAACACTACCTCCGAAATCTACTATCTACGTATTTTTCTCCCATTGTCTCTATTTTTAAATCATCACTGAAATAATGATACTACGAGTAAAAAGTAATTATTATATAGGTACTTATCTATTAGGTCCTTACCTGTGAAATTACCGTTTCATATCGAAAAATTCAAATAAATAAATATGTAAATTAATCAATATAATTAATTAAACCAATTAACTAATTTAATTGAATTATCCGATGTATTGACCACAATGCACTTTTGCAATTTTAATGGAAGTTGATTGATGCCTGTGCCATAGAAATCTTGGGAACGGCGACCGAAGAATTCTCTGAAGGCGTTTTTCACTGCCTCATCGAAGTTGAATTTTTTCCCCTGTAAAAAGTTATCCAAATTTCCAAAACAATGGAAATCAGTAGGGGCAAGGTATAGCGAGTACGGTGGGTGACGGAGAGTTTCCATTCAAAGCTCCTGTATCTTTGAGACTCTCAGCCGTGCAGTGTGTGGGCGAGCGTTATCATGGAGAAGCAGTGGACTAGAACGATTGACCAGACTTGGTTGTTCGATAGCGAGCTTGACCATCATCGTTTGCAGTTGTTGTGCCATCAATTGTTGTGCCAGATCTCAAGAAGCTGTATAATACTAGCACAGGACTACCATTCAGTCACAATGACCTTCTTTTGACTCAGTTTACGTGTGGGATATTGTTGTTTGTTGGCAACAATATTTTGTTGGCTGGGTTCAACCATTCAACCTGGGTTCAACGAACGTTTACGATTATCATACGGAATCCGCTTCTCGTCACCAGTGACAATACGATACAGAATCCCTTCATTTTGTGCCAGTTCAGCAAAGTAAGACAAGCTTCGACGAATGTTATAATAGCAGCTGACTTTCATTAAGCTCATACGGCACCCACTTTCCGAGCTTCTTCACTTTCCTGATTGGATGCAAATGAATCAATATAGTTTTGTCACTTACGCTGAAGGCTGCTGATAACTCGGACGTGGCTTGGGATTATAGTATAAAAAATAAAGCAATAAACAGACTTAAATAAAGAAAATCATAACCAATCATAACAAATAATAAAGAAAATACTATATTATGAATCATAACCAAGTAATACAAATATAAAGGAAGAAAGCTATTGTCACATACAAATTTCCATATATAAAATTGAGATTGTTACACAGATAATAAAATGCTTACCTACCAGTATTTTACATCAGGGGTGAATCCGCTTCTACTATTGCTTTCAATTCGTCATTATCGACTTTAGTCTCCGGTCGTCCACGGGGCTTTTTCTTGAGGTCACAATTTTCAGAACCGAAACGATCAAATAAAATACGCACCGTGCATTTGTTTGCGGTGTTTGGTCCGTACACGTCGTAGATATTGCGTGCCGTCTGTGCTGCATTGCTGCCACGACGGAACTCATATTCGAAAATAACGCGAATTTTAACTTTTCCATGGTCGCAAATACAACGATAGTTAATAAGTATAAAGTCGTAGGACGGAAAACGAAATGAATAGCTGATTTTGAAAAAAAATCTCATAGCTTTAAATTTAAATCAATTTGCGTTTGTAGTTTCAAGTCAAGATAACTAAGTTCAAAGTGGCCACTATGAACAAACAGCAATTTCATTTGTGATTCCCTAATATAATGTTTATTGGTTAGTGTTGTAAAAATGGGCATTGAGCGCTCGAGTTCTAAGCCAGAGCTAATATACCTTAAGAACTTTAACCACTAGATTCAACCGTTAAAAGTTTAGATTATAAAGCTCACGAGCATTTAACGCTTGAGTATTAAATGTTCATTAACGCTTACTCAGCACTTGAGTATAAATTGCTTAGTGATCGTTTTTACAACTCTATTTATTATAGATAGAAAGATAATTATTATTGTTACATTTTGTTATAATTAGGATGACAATTTTACAGATTCAAATAAATGTATTATCATGAATATTGGTAACCTAATTGTTAATGATATGACTTAAGCATTTTCATTACCGACGACCCGACCCAGAGAACCGAAGACTTTTTCGCGATCAGACAAAACAAAGGTTGCGTGCCAGCTCCAGCAGGATACTGAAGATAATCGCCAAAATAACTAATTACTATTCCATTCAGAAAAGCTGGATGGAGCTGTTGGATCACAGATCCATGTAAGATTCAAGACATATGTTGAGTCTTGCGTAGATCTGTATAATTAAGCCCAGTGGCTTGAACTAAAGTGTATTTTGTATTGTGTTCAAGCCACTGACTAATGAGTAGCTCGAACAAAACTGCATTATACTTAATTGTATTTTTTGTAAATATTAATTAAAAATTATATACAAATGTGTACTTGTACTAACATAGTTTTAAGATCTAATGCTAATAAAAAAATAATTAAGCGGGTATGATAGCTAGAAGGCTAAGTGACGTTGATCTGTTTTACAGATGGAAACGTTACAGATAGCTGGCTACATTAATCCAAACAGAATAATGTCACTGCGACTGCTTTGTCATTTACCGTAGAAAGTACTAACCGAGGAACCGCAATCAAACTGCGTCTTTTGTCATGCATTCCCGTTACCGCTCCCACGGAAAAATGGCACTGCAAATAGCTACTCTATAATCTACAAAGAGCCTAACATTACGTATGCATTGAAAACACTAGTTGGGACAATAAAAAAATCCCGCAATCATTTTCATGGAAAATCAAAAGCGATTATAGACCATTACCCGTATGTAGGTAACATACGAGTATTCTATGGACACTAATAGCCCTAGGCTACGAGAAACATGCATTTTTTATGCAAGAACAATGCTGTTGTGACACCGCTGTGCAACTGTATGAAAATTTAAAGTGACGATTAGAAAAAAACCTTTTATCAAACAGTACAAATGTGGAAATTCACCTTCCTTTACATAAATTACGAAGCTTCCGGTTTTCACTATTATTTTCAAGGGTTTTTATTTTATCTAGGCCCTTATGTGTTATGTACCTATCCTTATAAAGTATGTACTTATGAGATTTATATTTGAATATATTCAATATAATCAAGTATATTTATAATAGACATACAGATTCAAAAGTATATTCATTAGGTAAAATTAATCTTCGTAACATATTTAAAATAATGTTATACATATACAATGTTATACATTATTCTCTATACTCTTCAATGTTATACTCTTCAATGTTATACTCTTCAATGTTATACATATATATCCAGCAGCCAGATTTATCCTATTGTGACAGCTAGGTAATACTTACACCTATAAATTTTCAGAAATTTTGTAGTCACACCTATAAATTGGTTTTCCATTGCTACTTTTAATAGAAAATGAGGTTTATTTAGCCGATGATAGTTATTCATCCTCATCTCAAATTCGTGAGGTCGAGTACGAAGCCTGTTGGAATTTTTCAACTATCACTTGCTCGGCGATGGGGAAAAATATCACCAAAAAGCCGCATACCGACCAAACGGCACAGTTGGTAATGACCCAACGCACCAGCTGGTTTTTCACCAGCAGGTGAAAAAGGTCCCGGCACCGATTCCCGGTTGGACATTCTTCATTTGTTTAAAGACAAAGGTTTGTTCGGGTCTGGATGTGTGTTTGTCTTTGTGTGTGTCTCTAGTTCCACGACACAGGGTATCCTAGTGTGGGCCATTGAATGTTATTTGTTAGTACCTATTAATATTATAGAAGCAAGAATACTCTATCTCAATAAATAAAGCAAATACTTTTCAATTATAAATCTACTTATATTATGTCGAATTATGGTCATGTGAAATGAGTATTTCAACGGAATACGAACTATACTGTATTAATAATTATCTGGCCGCATTTTTGTGCGCTCATGTCAGACGATTTACTATCATTCATTGAGATGACAAATTATGAGTTAGCTTCTAAATATTTGGTTTATTTTTAATAACTGGTATAAAGTACGCAAAAATATTTAGGTATTTGATAACAATTTAATTAGTAGCAGCACGTGATTTGAACATTTTGATTATACACTGAGGTAAGAATAGCCAATGTCATACGTTTATATGTTATAGCGATATTTCAATCGCAATATCTCGGCAACGTGACACTTTAGGACATGATATTAAATAATATTTTTTTCTTTGTCTTTGCATCCTCTGTCGAGGTACGTAGGTCTCATCGTGTGACGCAGTTTTAAAAAAACTAAAACTCGCGGTTGTAAGGGGTTTGGGGGGGGGGGGGGGGCGTGTAAGCTTCAGTGGAAAATAGTAGGTTATTTTTGTCATAATTTAATATAGGTTCCTACGTAGGTACTTAACCTAGAGGCAAATGTTCTAATCTGTAAATTCGGCACAATAAAGCATAAGTATTGTGTCACTTGTGAAAGCAGTGATAGCCTCGGCTACATCTATTCTATAACACATGTAGTAACAAGATCCTTGTCTTATATATCTACCTATAACTTACTAGAAAAACGCTTTGCTCAGGTGAAATAGCGATTTCCTAGGGAACCCAAACATAACCCATATCCACTAGCTTAACTTCCTAAGTGTCAAAATTGGGTCAGCACATAAACACAGGAAATGGCTCAATCCCCGTTTATGATATTTGTAGAGTAGAAACACCTAAATATCATTATCTAGGATACTTAATTATTAAGTAATTTTTCAAATAGTCCTAATTGTGTTAAATTAAACAGTTTAAGTAGCCTTAGGAGAACATAATGTAAGCAAACGCTATGGAAAAGTTTGCAAGAAAACACAATGTGACGACAAACTGAAAAAAGACACCTAAAACGTGATTATTCAATTATTCACTAATCATGGTGTGTTATATAGTCCCAAATTATCCTCATCATTACAAGGGGACGTTTGTTCTGTAGTTGAACATAGTAGGTAGAGACAGTGCAATCTTCTTTTTTTATATTATTGAAAGAAGACGGCAGACGAGTACCTATACAGTCCACCTAATGGTAAGTTGATACTGTCACTCGTAGACACCCGCGATACATGGCACAAACGTCGGCAAGCCCCCGGATGCGCTGCATGCCTTGGAAGATTTAGTAATGTAAGTATTTAAAGAAATGGTTGAGAAAATGAGGAGGGATAGGTAGGATGGGATGGGACCATTCCCAGATATGCCAGTGCCCATGCTCTAGCGTGCGCATAGAGTTGACCTATGTTTCATCATATTTTCAATAGGAACCTAACTCCAGTTCCCTTGAATCAGTAGTCCGGTTATTATAGCTACTTTTCTATCAACAGGGGATAACCCATTAATTAATTCCAAGTTAATAACTAGGAAATATAAAGATTAATATACTTTTTTAAATTTACGATAATTTTTTACTACAATATTTGCTTAATACAAATAAGAAAGATTTCATGTCAATTTATTTAAAATAATGACCAGTTTCCAAGGTTTCAGTCTACTGAAATAGGTACAGCTGTTACAGCCAGTAACCCGGTGCCGTTCGGCGTTACCCAGCTTTAGAATAATACTACCCCATCTCTTCCCGTGGGTGTAGAAAAGGCGGCTAATGGATAATAAAGCCGCTGCCACAAACCCTGAGGAGCTACACCACCTCTAAAAGAGTGAACTCGCCAACCCGGTTGACCAGCGTGGTGTTTTAAGGCCACACATCCATCAAGCACTCGGAGACCCACATCTAGCAGTGACTAGAAAAGGGCTGATTATGGTTTACGAATACACTCAGTAACTGTATGACAGTACAAAATGTTTTCGGCCTGACATATATCTAGATATCTAAAAAAAGCTAATTAATACGTCATTGTAATTGTCATTTAGGTATACTGCCGACCGATATCAAACAAAAGTTGAATATTGTGTACGGGGATTCTTCTCCATCATTTTCCACCGTCAAAGATTGGTGTAAGCAATTTCGTTTAAGTAAGTTGAGGCACTCACTCCAAACAACGTCGAATTAGTGGAAGAAGCAGTTCTGAGCGACCGACCGCTAAAAACGAAAGAAATTACACCAAAGACGGTGATTTCAAAAATTTCAAAAACATAAGTTAGTGTGAGGTGAGTGCCAAAACTTCTTTCAACTGTGCAGCGAAGTGAACGTGCTCTAAGGAACTTTGGAGGCCTTTCAGAGAAACGGAAACGATTGTTTGGAGTCAATTGTTACTGGGGATGAAACTATGGTTCTTTTCTATGATCCCATCCCGTTTCCAAAAGGAAGTCGATGTAGTGGCATCGTTCTGGTGAAACACCGCCCAGAAAGGCAAAGGTGACTCGGTTCACCAAAAAGATTATGGCTTCGATATTCTGGGTTCGTCAAGGAATATTGCTTATAGACATAAAAGAACGCAATACTACGGCGACTGAAATGTACCAATTATGTTAAATTTATAGAGCAATTGCGAGAAGAAATCAAGCAGAAACGTCGTGTAAAACTAAATAAAGGTGTGCGTGCGGCTTCTCCATGACAACGCCGCCGCAGTTGCGAAAGCTGCTGTTTCAAAATGTGGCTTCACGGAAATTCGCACCTACTTGGTTTGGCTTGGCTTGACTTGGCTCCCAGTAACTAATTAGATACTATTTGTTCTCAATACTCAAGGTGGACTTATCTTCATATTACACTGATGCATAAGTGACCGCTGCGGTTTTCGCCCATTTTGAAGACAAAACTGTGATTATTTTTATACTGGGATGGAAATGCTAACTAAACGATCTGAAAAGTGTGTTTAAATAGACGGAGACTATATTGAAATATAAAAATAGTTTCATGAACTTGGGTGTCCTTTTTCTTTATCAGGCCGGAAAGCTTTGGACCCCCCTAATAACTCTGTAGATACTTAACAATGCATTAAAGTACACTAAAGTCGTTACACTAAAGAAATTGCAATCGGTATAAGAATGCGAAATAGCGGTCAGGTGCGCTTTCCAGGGCGCGATGCCGGCAGCGTCAAATCAATTTTCAACAGTCACACACACGCCGCCCGCTCCGCTCGCCGCTGTCGCGTAATCACTGTGATCGGCGACCCGCTTCCAGCCGCGGGGCTTGATTATATTATTAAGTGCAGCTCTCGGAATGTCCCGGATGTTGAAGTCGCCGTTGAAAGGCTCTATCGAACGATAGCCGGCAGCGAGTGCGGCCCAATTGTCGTCAATGATACGTTTAGTTTCTACAAGTTATTGAAGATGGAGGCTACGGAAATGTCTTTCATTGAGTGAAACTAATATCATTAAGAAATGAAAACGGCTTAGTGGTCTAATAATTTGAAAAGCATCTAATTCAAGGAGATAACAGCTTCTTTTTCTGGTCTAATTGAACAATGGTTTCAAAATTGTTTAAAATCCCGTTAAAGACAATGAAGTTCTTTGTCCGTAAAATCTGGAATCGACACAGGAAATCTCAATTGCCCTAAGGGACTAATCATAATTTCTCAGGAGCGACAGAAAACATTTTTTTATATAAAATTCTCTGTAACTTTATCAGTGTCACAGCTATAGTTTTGATTAAAACAATAGCTGTTCGCAAACTTCGCACTCTTACGCCAATTGAGATTTCGAGGGGCGATATAAGAATTTTACTTGACCTTTTACTAGGCGCTCAAATCGTCTCCAACAGACTCCTAGGCCGTTTTAAGAGCCATTAGCTATAACCAGCAACGATGAAGTTTAATTAAGGTCAAAAAGAATCCATTAGCTATAATAGAATGCGAATCTTTACAATTTCGGTAAAACACCATTCGTACGTAGGAATATTTCAGACACTGGTAAATTATTCAATTTTTTTATTTCAATTGTCTGAACAAAACAACGTTATTAAATAAAGCTACGTAAAGCTATGCCGGTTTTAAAGCGCGTTGTTGATTGTGGGGCGTGTCGGCAGCTGGTGATTGGGCCGCGCGGCGCCAATGCGTGTGCGCCGTACGGTAGCTCCGTAACTCTACGGGCTACGCTCACTGCATTTCTACATTTATTCATGCTATGCTTTAGGTATATATTTAGAAAATCATATTTTAATATGATGAAAAATGTGTCATTGGATAAATGCCTACCTAATATTTTTTTGGCGTTCAAGAAAGATAGAGGGAAATTACAATGAGAATTTACAATAAATATCTAACTGCTAGGTAAAAGCACTTTGCCATGTATGGTCTGCATATTTTGAAAGAACACCGCCAAACCAAACACTAACAGTTACCTACTCAAGAAATGTAACCTGTGTGAATGAACGCTATAATTCCACCAGACCTGCCAGTCGGCTTCCTAAGAACGTTTAAGAGTCTGATATTACCAATAATTGAAGACATCGAGCTATTAAGTCTGTGGGCGCAGGTTGTATGTTCATTACTCGTAGTTATCAAGAATTTGTGCATCGGCCGACCTATTACGGTGGTACGAGAACTACGGGCGCTTCTTCCTAATAACCATGATGAAGCCTGAAATTATATGATTTGTGTGGAATTTTGTTGAAAATGGCGAAAACATTACAGAAAGTACCGGGGCCGTAACGACGTCGGGCGGCGTTGAGCCCGAGGCGGGTGCTTCGACGGCCGTATGCAAATTAAACGTAATCAAAATAATCATTTAGTATAAGGCAGGAACGCAGCGTGACGGCACCGCCTCCCCCTCTCACTCTAGCTGCTGACGGACCGCCTCGACAGAAAGGAAAAGCATCTGCAACACCGATGCAAATGCCCTACGCCCAATTCGTTTTTACTTTTTCATATCGTTTTTAACTATAATCACACACGCGATAGTGGCTTAATGCGCGAAATTACTGTAAGTGGAGTGGAACATTTCAGTAGTAGTTATTATACGGAGTAGGTAGTTGATGTAGGGTACCTATAGGAAGGATACAAACAAAATAACAACTTGAATAACGCTTACCAGTAGCGAATGTGTTGCAAGCAAAAAGTAGTAAGAGCTAGATGTAGAAATTTCATTTTCCATACTTTAGGTAAAGAAAGTCCCGGACATCAAAGTTGTTACTAAATGAAATGCCCATTTTATTTACTTGTAGGCTACAAGTTCTTACCTATGATAACAACACAAATTCTACTAGATACAAGTATAGGTACCAACTGAAGTTACGAAGAAGTTTCCTTTAGTCTCATGACTTAACGTTTTCTTCAAATGAAGAATAGGTAACGGTGGTACGAATAGGTACCTAAATAGGTAACGTAGGAAAACTCAAAGGGGTAGGTAATTACCCATTTGTATACGTAAGTATAAGTCCAAAAAAATGGACTTTTGGCAGATGGAATTGGAGCCTAGCGGATTGCCTCGGAGGGAAGATAGGTATACCAGGCTACTCAGAAAGTTTTGCGACAACAAGTTTTTACCTATCTATGGAACACTGGCTGGTTTTGATGTCAATTAAAACTATGACTAGGTATCTATAACATAAAAACAAAATACTTGCCTATTCCAAATTCAAATTTCCGTCCATATTTTTTACGAGCTGAATCAAAATATCATACCTATAGGCTTTTTGGCGGTACCTATATCGAGAAGTGGAATTTTTGTTTAATTAATTATAAAAAATGTCTATAGTGCGTTTTTTGATTTAATAGTGATAGTTTACTCGTATTAAACTTCACAGGGTTACGTAATGTGCGTAATCAAATAAAAACATGGGACTGCGTTTTTCTTGTGCTACCAAGAAGAGCTGGAAAAATGTTAATCGCAAGTTATTGGACTTTAAATGGCTACCTCATATCTGTCTGTACCTTTACGAAACCAAAGTAACATTAACACAGAATGATACGTAGCCACGTGCTTGCCAAACATTTTTACTGCAGTGGGTAACGACCGTCCAAACAAACGTCTCCGCGGACTGCTGCTGCACCACGACAACACGCCCGTTCAATCAGAGCAAACGCCCGTACCCATGGACCAATTGCAACGCACAAGTATGTGTTGTGTTATCGGTACAAAAGTCTCAACTAAAAGGGAAGCAGTTTTCGTCACCGGAAGACGCGCTGGCTACGTTCGAACAGGTACCTGACGAGGTACCTGACGAGGAGTGGAAAAAATGTTTTCCAAATTGGTTCAGACGCATGAAACTTTGTATAGATGCAAGTGGAGAGTACTTTGAAAAAATTTAATAAAAAAAAATAGCATTTTTTTCTTTTTCGCAAAACTTTCTGAGTTCCCCACATATGCTTGGATTAAAATTAGTATCATATACTTACTTGTATTGTATTGTATTATAGGTATTGTGTCAATACCTGTACCTAAGTACCTATCTATTGTATTGTGTCAATTTAATGCCGCAGACAAATCTCGAACTTTGGTACCTCTGCGACCCTATGTTTTGACGTTTTGAAAATTTTGTTTACGGACTTCAGCAGTAGCAGCGGCCGTCAGAGCTACCGTTTAATTACCTTCACGGTTGGCTGACACCAGACCAGTGGTTAGCCGCGGTTACCGTCACGCGGGCCAATTGGATGCGATTAAAAATAATTTTCATATTCGATGTCATTTCGCTTGTTACGCGACGCCGTGATGCGGGTAATTCTTCAGTTACGTGGCCGCTATAAAGTACGAGAGGTATGTAGATACCTACGTGTCTATTATCCAATAGGTATCCAGGTAGATAGGTAGGTATCTACTAAAGCAGGTATCCACCTGCTTTAGTACCTAATGCCCCTTTTTAAATTCTGGTAAGTATTTAGTACGTGGTCTCTAGCTGTAGGTCTGTGGTGTATCAGAGATACATAAGTCCAAAGTCACTCAGCGTGCTACGGAGAAAGCTATGGTCGGAGTTCTTTACGGGTTAGGATTGGAAACTAAGAGATTCGCCATAGAACACTAAAGTCACCGAAGTAACTCGTCGAATCAGCATACTAAATGCTAATGAACAGGTCCTATTTGCAGCAGGACCGTTAACCGATGGTGTAGACGAGTTCACGAATGGACGCCCCGCACCGAAGTACGCAGTTTGGGACGCCTTCCGGCCAGGTGGACCGATGACTTGAAGAAATTCGCCGGTGGTGGATAGATGAAAAAATAGCCTAAGAGCCTGTGTGATGGTGAACCTTGGGAGCAGCCTATAGGTATATCCGGGAGCAGACATAGGCTGATGGTATGGTATAGAATGGTATTTAATACAATCGTAACCAAATAATACTAGAATCGATAAAACTCGCATGTTTCATTTGGGTATGTTTGCGCTTTTTTGATAAACTGTTCCATTGTAATAATTGTAAATAATCCATTGTAAATAACGCGGCAGAGTAATGCGATCCAAACGCCATGCAATATCAACTACATGTACAAACAAACGCGCCTACATGAGCATTAATGGCTTGCTTAATTACTTTTAGTGTTAAAAAAATAAGGTTAATAACGAGTGATTGAAGACTACTGTAGATGCAGATTCTCCCAAATTAAGTCTCATTAAAAAGGTTTCGCATCCCTTGACGGCTAGATGAACTAGCAAGTCTTCCATCACTTTTAATTCTAATTTTAAGTGAAAACAACACTGCTAATTCTAACCAGAGACTTTTTAGCAACGACCTCTTTGGATACATTACGAGAGAACCACAAAAATGTTTGCATTCAAGTTCAGAATTAGTATTGCCGCTCCTTAGAGCCAGTGGAAAATGTCACGTATGTCCTTTTTGTCTCTAACTTTCCGCATATTTGTTTCCACCCTAGCAAGGTCCTGACTGTATATAGATATAACCCACATATACATACATGCGTGTTATATGTACATAGTTGAGAAGGTAGCATTTAGATAACTAAATGCTCCGAGAGCGTGGGTTATTACGCAAATTACTCAAATAGCAGACTCACGACAATTAGATGACGTCCCATAATGAATATAAATTGTCGGGTGGATATCCTTCTTCACCTACACACCTTATACAGGTATGCAGAAATTATCATTTATCTTGTGTATGTAGATAATTTCTCAATTATTTTTGTATTTCAAGGACCAACAGAGAATGACACACCATTGGGCACATAGATGAACCGTCAGATGCATTATTGCGTCTCGAAAATCACCAAGGCGGCCTGTGCCACTAATAAAACGTTGTCGTCAAACTAACGACATTATAGGGGATAACAACACTTGTCTATTCATTATTCCTAACTTTAGATGACGTCTGAATGAGGGTGTTAAAGGGTAGCGCGACGAAGAACATCTTTATAACGCCTATAATTTCGATAAGTAGCTCATGATAGATTTTTGATGCAAATGCAATGTAGTGGCCAGGTCTTATTAGACCATTGTTACGTGCTGAAGCCTCATTACCATTCACTAAGCTGAAACGATTCGAATCTACGCTTTCACCAGCAGTCGGCGCTATTGACGGTTCAGCGGCAGTGCGTTAGATGTGCGCAATTTGCCTCCATTTGCAGTAATGACAGGCCGCGGCGTCTCTCGTGGATGCTGCATAATGAGCCGATCCTCGATTGATCTACAACCTCGGTCTATGTAGGTTACACTTAGGCTGATGTCTCTTTAGCGGCGATAAATGAAAAAATATCAACCGTTTTGTCTTAAAAACGCGTAATTTATGTAATTTTACTAAGTAGGTATATGCACGACTTGTGATTAGGTCAGGTTACAGGTTATAGGTTTATTTATACAGGTTACAGGTTATAGGTTAAACGTTTTAAAATGCTTATTTTGTATGGTTTCCAGGCGCTAATGCCACTCTCTTGACTCTGTCAACAGAATTTAATCCATACACAATTATAGACACCGCCTTGTGTAAATAAAGGATGCAGACGTACTTCCTATTCCCCAGCTCTTTTTCCAACCATTCCTAAATCTCCAAACAAAGGCAGCACATCCAGAGGCGTGCCAATAATTTCATTCTGGACTGTTGGCATGTAATGTATTGCGGATGTCCATGGGCGGCAATGTTTGCTCACCATGAAGTGACTGTCTCTTCGTCTGCTATTTTATTTACATAAAAATAACTCCTATAGACGAACTTCCTGTGTTAATGAACTTGAAAATTTATAATAGCACAGTTCAGAAAGTAAGTGGGTGTTCATGAAAAAAGATAAAGGTAAACTAAGTGAGCTATCTAAAAACACAAAATCTTAACCAATGTTCCTTGTAGTTCCGCGTCATGTCATGTCCCAAGTCATGTCGGCTATTCTACATTTATTCGTTATTAACGAATAAAAACTAATAATAATGATTTGTTGCCAATGAGACAACAGCCTTATACTCGTAGCTTTGCAGTGGTAAGCCTGTAGGCAACGAATTGCACACTAAAATTACCACGTTGTAATTAGAAGCGATTGAAGCGTTATGTCCAGGATGTTGAAATCATGACATCATACTAGTCATATCTATAGACAAATATCTGTCTGTTCAGGTATATGAGGTTGGTAATTAGCATAACTCCTATATATTTATTTACTTTTTATGCACTATATTTTACACACGTGGACTTAATGCCTTATGGCATTCTCTACCAGTCGACCAGTCGTGAATGTGAAAAATTTAAGCGGATGCAGAAGAACTCAAATAGTAAAGCTTAATTTATCGCTTTAAATCACAACAATAATATTATAATAATACATTGATAGTATATACTCATACGATAAAATATATAAATAAACGAACTAAAAAATAGATATCAAATGTATTAACCGTACATATGAAGAAAATAATATAAATATAGAGATAAAAGGAGAAAAATACCATCAGCTCTGTGAATTACGGAGGTAGTGTTCCCACAGCTTCCTCTTGAGGCGGTTTTAAAAAGTAGCCTTCCTTATGTCAGTGGGGAGCGAGTTCCAGAGTCTTATATATATATATATATATAGATGTAATGCTGATGACTCCAAAACTTACTTTGGAAGCCCGAGATTATCTATTTATGGCAGCCAGACCTTCTTAGTTGTACGAGTACCGTAGCCTATACTACCTATACTATATCTCATATCCCTTATATGGTATATACATTATACACGCTAAGCCTATAGAAGTACCTATGCTAGTAGGTATAGTACCTACTTAGATAAATAAATATTTCATGGTATGATAGGAACTAGACTGCTGATATCAGAGACTTTCTTAGTCGTCCCACATTCATGGTAACTTTCAAGCACTGTATGTTGTATTGATGACGATTGACCTGTATTTGAACGATTTTCCCATAATCTAAACGCGAAAGCAACGAAAATAACACCAAGGACATTTACGGAATGTACTTTATAATGTTAAATTATAAACTTTACTCGCCATCCAATTCCCTAAAAGGAACTACCTATGGGGAATTTAATGAGATTTTTTTTTATTTTTTTTTTATTTTTATAGTCTAGTGGGCGGACGAGCAGGCGGTCCCACGTGATGGTAAGTGTTACCGCCGCCCATGGACACCTGCAACACCAGGGGGTATGCGGGCGCGCCGCCGACCTTGCAAAGTCCTATTCACAGCTCTCTTGAAGAACCCCATATCGTAGCTTAATGGAAAGACCTCTTGAGGCAGTTCGTTCCACAACCTACGGGTTCGCGGTATAAAGTATTTTTTGGACCGAACAGTGCGCGACATTAGTCTGTTTGTGGATTTATTTGTTACATTGACAATAACTGACTGTATGATGTCTGAAAAATAAATAAATAGATCAGGATTTATTAACTGACGAATTTTGCTCCTTATTTCCATTAAACAAATTCCTAAAAGCCAAAACCTCTTCTACTTGTAAAGAGGAAAAGCTCAATTTGAGGGTTGTTAAACAAATCGAAGCAGCGCTCGGGACTGGATCGCCCCGCCGTAACGAATGAGTTACAATAGCATATGTTTTGAGCGCTAGAGCACACCTTATCATTTACCACATTACGTGCGCAATGATTATAGTAATCTGCTCATAAGGGAACAATGGCGCTGCACTCTGCTCGCCACCACATGCGCTCGCGCTTACACAGGCTGATGTGATGATGTTTACTGTAAGTAGGTAGGTACTTACATGTAGGCTAGCAATGAAGGAAATTTTTTTTTATAGAAAAGGTGGCAGACGGTCGGTCGGGCCACGAGATGGTAAGCGGTCACCGCCGCCCATAGACACCTGCAACACCAAGAGGGATGCTGGTGGCATCCTCCTTGTAGGATCCTATTCACAACCTTTTTAACCTTTCTAACGTAAATATAATATTGGACATAACATGTAACATAATAACATATACCTATAGTATAATAACATATACATAGACCCAATAACAACATAATTGGACCTAACATAGAAAAGCCTCGCCTGAATTAAGAATTTTGTAACCACGCTTATAAAATTCGTAAGAGCTGAGTAAGTTAATAATTAATTTTTCAAGCAATTTGTTTGTGTTATTTGATACATCGAAAATGATCGATGATAAAAATAATTTAGTGGGTAAACCGGCAAAGATCCACTTCGGGTAGGTAGGTAGCTACTTCTTGTGAAAACCCAGGGGAGTAACCAAAATTTCGCAAAAATTTCAATTTTCACAATTGATCAAACTGCTAGGTACCTAAATGTAATCCTGAATGGATACCTAAACATTATCAAAACACTTATGATGAAGTTACTATTCGTGAAGATATTACAATTGGTATAGAGTAATGCAAAGTACCTACGAGATATTAGAGTTGGTACTATACAAGGTAAGTAATATTTTAACAAAAACACACACCCTATATGTTCAACTGTACAAATTTAATAGAAAATATGACCCTTTCACTGTTCCACATAATTAAGGAGTGCGCGACGGGACAAAGAGCCGATCGGCTACACGTTGTTAACAATGTTTTATTCGTTGGAATCGGTTGACAATGGCGGCCCGTGGTACCCTTTCTTCGGCAATTTGCCGAGCAGCAGGCTCCGGAAGTAGGACCTCACCCTGGAATTAGCGCTCCTTACACTCAACACGACTCTTATTGTAGAAGGAACTCCGCCCCGCAAGATTTTAGTGACAAGTAAGCACGTGACACGTTTTAAAAAGTTCGCGATTTCTCAAAAGAACGCCTTTACAGGGGCAGAAATGTAATGAAAGACCGTTATGAAATTGTTGATGTCTGTGGACTATGGTCCATAGTAGAGCTATTCTATTTGAATTCAAATATAAATAAATGATTTATATTTGAATTGTGACTAAATAAAGAAAGATGGATGGTTGGAATGCCGAAAAACAACAAAATTATTGTATGTAACATTACTCCGCCATTGAGACGCCATCTCCACTTAAGCTAAAATTATCTTGTTGTTCGAGTGACCTTGTCCAACCATGAACTTGCAACCACTGATTACCGAATTACTGGTGGCTCGCCTATACTTAACGCTCGTACCCGCCCGCACGGTGCCGATTTAAATAATAAATATCTTATCTAAATAACACCCAGCCATTGTTTTACCCTCTCGACGGTAATGACCTGCATTAACTCACATCGCTAATAAAATCGGCCCCGCCACGTAATTTGGCTTAATTTTGCAACAATCATCTCTGAATCAGACCCACATTTATAAATACACAAATTGTAGTAAAATTATAAAATTTTAGGTATCAGTTTCCTAAACGGGAAATGGTGAGACCTACCTAAATTCTATTATTAGGTACGCCATAAGTACTTGAAGTCTAACCCCGAGGTCTAATCATACCCCTATGCGTTTACAGATGCAATAAATCGATTTTACCTAATAAAAAAATATTACTGCACTAGACCTTTAGTTAGTGTTTAGTGTGCTATTTTGAATGGTTTCAGTTGTTTTGATTATTTTATTTAATAATTTATTGTACTTACACAGAAAATATGGAAAAAATTTAAAAAATGAAGTAGAAAAAAGTACAAAAGGCAAGCTTATCTCCTGCGGAGATTTGTCTTCTAGAGACAAAATATGGCAAAGAAGCATAACATTTTTTCTTTTGTCATAGCTTTCAAAACATTTCAAAGCTTTTCGGTTTAGTCTACCTCCACAAAAAGGTATCTAAGTACCTATAAAACAGGTACTTAAGTAGGCATATACCTACATATTAATATCTACGTATAGTAAATATTACGAGTAGGTAAATTACATCGAGTTTCTGTCTTCTTATAGCCTTCTTACATTTAATAATCTTTATTGAGTGAAGCAATGGTTGCTACAGTTACAATGTGTTCCGATCTGCGTATTAAATTTCGCAAAGTCGACAGCACGCTAGTCCCTGGTCCCTGGTGTTGCAGGTGTCCATGTGAGGCGGTAGCGACTTGCCATCTCGTGGGGCGCTCCGCCCGTCTGCCACCTCTTCTATAAAAAAAGATACTTATGCCCGTGTCGCAAGGGTATGACTTAGGTATTAGACCTATTGTGTGGGAAATGATTAAAAAATTCAAATCAAATTTGATAATTGACATATAGGTAATTATATTTAATTTTAATTGAAATCATTTATTTAATTACGATTTTAATTGCAATTACCTAATTAATTATTTTAATTGAATTGAACATACTTTTAAGTTTTTTACTAACCCAAGTGGACCTTTTCATTGTCTATACTCGTAAGTACAATAAATATTAATAATAAATAGAAAAATATGCTTATAACGTAAATACAGCAGTAGATGTGGAATATTTTTTTATACTAGTTACTATTATGTCTTTTTTTTTTGGATGAAGGCGGCAGATGAGCATACAGTCCTCATGAAGGTAAGTGGATTACTGTCGTCCAAAGACATACGCGATACATGCCAACATCACTCCAGAATGACAAAATGACAAACGGCGATATAGGAACGGATTTGGGGTAAGGATTGAGAAAATGGGGAGGGATAGGATGGGAATGGGCTCTGGCACATCTCACTCACTACCGAAATACGTAGGTACCTATGTACATTAGGGAAATAAGATAAAGTGCAGTACATTTCAAGGTAGTCTTCTGTGAGAGAGTGGTCGAGCGCTCCCAGCGGCTGTTGGATTGCAGCGTGCACTCTCCCCCTTAAAAATCTGGAATAAAAACGATGAATCAATTAATCCCACGTCATGTTTTTGCTATTATTGTAGTAGGATTAGCAACATAGCTAGTGAGGTGTGGAAAATTTGCCGGTTTCAACAGTCGCGGCAGCTGCGTGTAATTCAGTCGGCGGTAATAAAGAGCGTTCAACAGAGAGACTATTAATTAATCCGCCATATTAGTTAATTGTCCGCGCCCCGCACCCACTCGCCCGCCCCCCGCGCTTCGCTTCGCTTACCTTATGACATCTAATTGCACCTCTCTGTTCCCGTTAGGTACACTTTGTTTTTCCATTATTACCCAGTAGGTACAACAACATTAAAATTAATTACAGATGTGCTAACGAAACAATTAAGAACAGCTAGATGGGATGAGTACCTAGACGCTCTACCTAGAGGTAAGATTGTGAGAGGATCTATTGCAAAACAAGGCTATGAGCTGTACCTACCTACTGGAATGTGAACGAAAGAAAGCGATGGTATTATTAAAAAAGACAAAATTGGTAATGTTGACAAAACCCTCAGCGGTTAAAAAACTCCAATTACATTTGAAAAGGTTAAAATAATAAAAAGCGTGAATAAACCGGTCTTCCCAATATAATATGCAATAGTTTAGTAGGTAGGTACAAATTGCAAACGTCGCGTCGCGTCGTCGTGTTTAAAATTAATGATCAAGCATCTTGTTTCTTTTACATTCTGATAAACTTTCGTCGCACTTACAACTTACGCTGCGTCACATAATTAGAGATTTTTAACCGCCGGGGGTTAAGAGCCATTTCACATTTTAAGCGAAAAATACAAGGTTTTGAGCTCTCCTATAGGTGAAATGAAAGTTGCTTTACATTTCTGAGTGAATATTTTAAATAGCTCATTTCTTTGTATTGACATTGAATAGAATACATTTCGAAATATTTCTTTATTTATCCTGTAGTACTCAACCATGTTTTAGTAAAAACGCGCCTAGTAAGAACTTCAGAGCCGTGCTTCTTCCACTAAAATTCATTAATTCAACAAGATAAGGTACAATTATACGTAGTATATAATTCTATTGACACATAGTACACTAATATTTCCGTAAATTAACACAAATGACGAGAAAAAATAAAATAATGTGTGTAAATTTCGACGTAAAATACCTGGCATTTAACTCCAATTTTTAAATTTATTTTAAATTTAATCATTTATTAAAGAATTTTTTTAAATTATTACTTAGAATAATATCAATTTTGTACCTAATTAAAACGAAAACATAAGTATTTTTATAAATTATGATTTATTATAGTTATACCTATATTTTTTAATATCACAAAACTGCTCTAATTGCTCTATTATATTCGGGGATTTTCGCGTCGGCCATTAGTATTGTCTATAGAAGCACACGGAGAAAAGTTCGGCTTATGCAAAGTATCAAAACTTGTTTTCCAGATTTGTTGAATGTATGTATGAACTATTGCCAGTCGCGTTGCGTTGTAATTACCTACCTAAACTTGCTTTAGTCATTTTTGTGAAACGGCTCTTAAGTCAAAAATTTTAGTCGATTATTAAAAATATCCTCAATGGGAAGGTACCTTAGGTACACGTAAAAGTTCTAAAGCGCCACTTTTGTCGAAAGTCAGTTTTATAAAATAATTAGGTAAGTACAGCGTCTCTGGTTAAAATCATGGTCAAGCCAATGTGCGGTAAAACTGAAAAAATGAACTAATTTTGCAAGCATGTCCACATGTCAGTAATTGTCAGTAATTGTCAAAATTGTCTGGTCTAAATTTTTTTAATCTTCTGTACCAGTTTTTTATATAATTCTGAAATAACCTCAGAAAAATACGGTCGGCTTGGTATGTTATATTTTGTTACATAAGATGCATTTACCTAGTAGGTAATTTAATAAAACCTGCTTTCTCGACTATTTATGGGCTCGTTGTCGATGGTGATCATCTCGGCTATTCAATAATGATATGTTTGGATTTTGGATCATTAGGTAATGTCCCCCTTTTTTTGTTTTTCAATACGTTCAAGAAGATTTACCTGCTTTGAAGACTTACTTGCACTAGGAGTCAGCGCCGGCTCTAGCTCATGTAGCGCCCGGGTGCAGGGCGCCCTCTAGTAGGCGTTTTGAACTCTTTGGAGGTGTCGCGAGCGGCGCTCGGCGCCCCCTAAGACCCTGCGCCCGTGTGCACCGCACCCCCTGCACCATAGGTAAAGCCGGCACTGAATTCAGCGCTCGACAGGCGCCCCCGGGCGCGGGGCGCCCGGGGTGCACCGCACCCCTTGCACCCCCTGGTAAAGACGGCCCTGCTAGGAGTATCCTAACTGTTGTTGATACTCTTCAAGGTGCTTATTTTTTATACGATTCAACATGCCCAAATTCTACGCTCTTTTTCCTGTTCCACCACGAGAAATTTGCATTTGACACATTTTACACTGAATATCAACTACGTGAATTATCAATTTCCTCGAAATAAATCTATATAGAAGACTTCTTTTTACTAGCCATTTCGTTTAGTTGCTTTAGTTCGCAATCAAGTAAATTTAAACGTAAATAATACCTGGTTATGTCGCATACGTGACTTAAAACGAGCCTGTACAAACTTGCACAAATAAAACGCGATTGCGGCGGAATGAACGGAGCGCGAGCCAATCAAAGTAGATACAGCTTTTTGAACGCTTCGCCTAGACAAATTGGCGCGAAATACGGCCGAATATTCGGCTATTTGGCCGAGGACCCCACCGAATATTCGCTATTCAGCGGAAGGCCGAATGTACTACTCGTTGCAACACTAATTTACACTACTTAAAAATTACTTCGTTTGTTTGACGGAGTGAGTTGGACTATTGTCGCGATAGATGATCATTCTGTATTGTGGACGTCGTTCTTTAACGTTTTCCAAAACAGAAAACAAACAGCTGTTCACATACCAGCCCAAAGTGCCCGAAGCAAAGTGGCCCGATCCGCTAAAAAATCATCTTCATCATCTTCTTCTTTTCATCTTCTTTTCAGCTCTCCGTCCTTTCTTCAATTTCCCACTGCGCAATTGCCTCTTAGTTTCAGGCTCATAGCAGTAGACCCAGCTTTCATCACCTGTTATTATATTTACCTACTATATCAAAAATAGCACTTGATTGATCATTGTCGAATTTTTCAAACATTTGGAGACACCATTCCACACGGCAGTGTTCTTGAGCTTCGCTCAAATTGTGAGGAATGCATCTGGCACAAAGCTTCCGTACCCGTAGATGGTCGTGTAAAATAGTTTGAACTTAACTCATACCAATACCTAATGATGCCCGTATCTGCTGATATGCCGTCCGTTTGTCTACTTCAATCATGAGCCAGTTTTAAGGTTTTCCTCCGTCACGGCCGTCGCAGGACACCGTAACATCGTTACTGAGATGGATACGACCACGTTTAAATTCACTGAAACAGTTATAAACCGAACTTCATTACTAAATGCTAACTTAAGTCTTTCATCACTTTGTTTCTGGTTTAGACCGCAACGACAGTCATCAAAATCAATGAACGAAAATGTTCTCTTGTTAAATTCATTTTCCTTGTGGAAACACTTAATTTTCAAATTGCCGCCAGAAATAAAAAATAAATGAGAGCTTTGAGAATTGAATGGCGTTTGAAAAGCAAAGAGTTCCATTTCAAAATTCGAATTTGCTTTTTTTTCTATCGTATTGTACAAGTAGCCAGTTTAAAGATGTGCCTACCTAAGTATCTTATTATTTTAACGGACTGGTTCTAAATGCATTTACCTTGAATTTGATAATATATTTTATAATTTCCCTTCGTAGACTAAAGACTTCGTAGACTTCGTATACGGCAATGACACTAAGAAACAAAAACAGTGTTTGAAAGGAGCAATGGTAGCAATGTTTGAGGTCAGCTGTCACAACCTTCTGCAGTTTATCCCACTTTTGTTCAAATTATTTCCTACTTATTACCTACTTTTTTTAATAAATGTCATTTAAATACTTACCATTTAAATTATTTCGTTCGTTTATTAATTTATTTTTGGCTTTTTATGACATTAAGTCGTTGGGCCATATGTGCCATATATTTTTTAATGAAAATAAGCGTTAATTGATATTTCAATTTTGAAAGATTAGTTAATGACCCTTAGTAGATTCCTTATATAAGAATTTATGGTATTTTTAGTGGCCAATTTATATAATTTGGTATCATACATACCATATATACAATGTAGGTATGTACCTATGTGGTATCACCGTGGTTTAAAATGGCCCGAATGGCTGTTTCTAAAAAATAACTCTTTTGCAGATATACCTAATTCCTACTGTTTAAAAGTTAATTAATTAGTTACATACCATAAATCTTTATTTTAATTATTGGATATGTGATTTCTATTATTTTTATGACTTTTAAATTAGGTGGGTCATATTTGCTGCAGGTCGTATCTAAATACTCAAACGCTTAAGAACTTTACTACCTACCTAATTGCTAACAATTATTAAAGACCCCAATCTATGAGTCACACAAGTTTTTAAGTGTCTGCAATTCGGTGGTGTTGTGAATATTGGACTTAGGTTGGTACCTAGGTAGGTATATTTAATGCGAACTTTGTGTTAATTAACTAGATGCCCATTCCTCACTTGGGTAGCTATCACTTATTTTCGGCGAGCGTTTTAAATATGGTAGGTGTAGGTACTACCTATAAAGGCCCACCGTAATAATACCTACCTACGTAAAAACTATTCTGAAGGTGTTTTGCGAAGTACCTAATGGACAAAATATGCAAATTGCGTCGATTATATGTAACAGGGTTTGGAAAAAAGTGAAAAATTCGGAGGCATTTGCGTCGCTCGCTTGCGATTGGCTGAGTGACCAGCGCACTCCCACTGCCCGCGGCACGCACGCCGCCGTATGCCTCGCCCACGTATTTATATGTGAAATCTAAAATAACACTACCAACGACAAATGTAGGAAATATTAAAAATATCTACTTAGAAGCTGATACATAATGAATTGATGTCGATAGTAACTTTTTATGCCTAATTGATACCTAACTATAGCTCCCTATTAATAACGGCTACCTAGTTATGACGACCTACATGGTGCCGAAACCTGGACTCCGACTACAGTTGGCCTTAGTCGTAAAGTCTTGAAGATTAGAAAGAGTTTCTTTGATGAATAAGATCCAAAACGAAGAAATATGTAAAGGTATTAAAGTCACCAATAACCACAAAGAATCAAACAGTAGGTAAGTACCTAGGTAGGTATCTAAGTACAGGAACGCCCGAGCGCAGTCACATGAGGCATCCCTGGACCCTAAACTCTTAAAACCACATAGGTAAAAATCCGAACTCCCCTGAACCATATACCCGGGTATAGTAAATTTAACGTGCATTATACAGAAATTAGGGGAACAGAGAAGCTTTTAGGAGCTTTTCAAGAGTTGTTATTTTCAATAATGCACTAATTTTTAATATTTAGAAAACAATTATCTCTCTAAACTCAAACTTTCGACAATAAAAATAAATTCGTTCTCCCACAGACTGTGGTTTTCGAAGCTTGATCGCCCTTTAATATATCCTCGGAAGCGTCGTATGCCTTTCGAGATTTAGGAGTACATTTGGAGAAAAAAAATATGTCTATGAGAAATAGGGAGTAGGTAGGGGAGAGTGCACGCTGCATTCCCACAGCCGCTGGGCGCACTCGACTGGCCACGTTACAGAAGATTCTCTCACAGAAAACCACCTTGAAATGTACCTACTTCCTTTCGTTCTTTATCGTACCTACGTACTTTTCGGTAGTGAATGAGATATGCCTGAGTCCATTCCCATCCCGTCCTATCCCTCCCTATTTTCCCAATCCATTCCCTAATCTGCAAAGGTAGGCAGCGCATCTGGGGGCGTGCCAACGTATGTCATTCTGGACCGATGTTGGCATGTATCGTGGATGTCTATGGACGACAGTAACCACTTACCATACCATCGAATGGACGGTATATTCGTCTACACTCATAACATCTCAGTCTACAACTACATAAACCCACTTTTATTTAAATAACTCTAAAATTATTACAAACTAGCGGAGGAAGGCTTTCACTCCTCGAAAGTTCGACACGATATTTTGATTGCGCTCAAAAAAAAATACGGAGAGAATTTAAATTTGGACTGTTTTGTTTTTATGTTATAGATAGTCATAGTTTAATCGACATCAATTATTCCGTTATTCCATAGATAAAATCTCTTTCTTTGTCGCTTTAAATAACGAAACGGCAATCAGCAAGCAAGACTGCAATGAGTGCCTTGGAAAGAAAAACGAAAAATGTAGCGGACGTAGGTACCCAATCCCACAGATCTAGAATTTTTTTGCTAACCTTACCCAATCCCGTGAACATTAATTCTAGATCTGTGCATAATCTAAACCAACTAATAAAATTAATTTCGAACTACTGTGTCTAAAAACGGTCTTAGAATCGTTTCTTTATCTCGTTTATAATATTGTAGTAGGTATAATTAGTAATATGTTTATAATTAGTATGTACCTACCTACCTACGTATTATCGGTGTTGAAAGCAAGTAGGTACGGCATTTTCTTTAATACTACAATTTTCCCTGAATATTGTACACTAAATAACACAGAAGCCCAAAGGTAATATTAGATCCCAGGCATTATGATACTTATTAGATCTCTGTGTTGAATAATGACCAACGGCAATACTGAACAAAATTTGTTCAAGTTTCTTATTTAATCAGAATCTACTAAATTTTACCAAAAAAATACGAAAGTAAATAAATAAATATTGCTGACGTAATCGCTATTCAGACCCCCCGTCGTCCCATGTCATCAAAAATAAGCAAAGCAAAGACCCCCCCCCGCCCCTGTGGTGATTACGTAATACTTGAACGGCCCCTATACAACAATTTTACTCTGGCAGAATGAGAATGTGCACCATTGCTATATATAAAAGGCAAAAAAAAAAAAACACCGAATGTCATGTGTGTGTTCTTCACACAAATGTCAGGCAAATGAAGACAATCAAACCCATTGAATGAATTTCCATTTCTTTTATACATTTTTTCCGTTTCTAATAAAAATTTCCGACTAAGCTTGTATCACAGAATAACTGTGATAAGTGTTTTCGTTAAAACGCGTAGTCGAAAGTGTCAGTATTTGTGGGCCAGTACTAAAAACGAAGGTTTGTTGTTTTCAATTAAATACTGTTTTCCACAACCACAAAACATTTTAAAATGATTAACTCTGACTAGAGAGGAGCGTTAATATATAGATGCACAGAAATCCTTATGAACTTAATTTACAAATGAACTCGCTTTCTCACATCCTCAATCATATCGATCACATCCTTAACCGTAAAGACTGGAACAGAGATTTTACTTACCCAATAAGTCTGTGTAGACTTCCACCATAGTTTCAGCATACATTTATTACTGTATATATTTTCTCTAGAATTATAAGACTGATAAATAATAAGTATTTTTAAAAGTAAATTTGTAGATAAAGATTTAAATTTTGTAAAGGCTATACAATTAAAATAATGACATAAATAAAAACTTGAAGGTGTAAGCTCCGCACCATAATGCAACATCAAGACCTGACTTTAATAGATCTAATTAAAATTGATGTTAACAAATGTAGTATATGAGTGACATGTATAAATGTATATGAGTACTAGTATGTTTTATTTTACAATTCAGATGCAACTGACTTCTGACCCACGGAGAGCTGACAGAGAGCGTCGTTACAAGCCGCCACCTCCAACATCAGCTCCAGCAGAAGATCTCACAACTGACTATATGAATATTCTCGGTATTTACATACATTATTTTTATAATCATCACCAGCCCTTTTAACATCCACTGCTAGACATGGGCTTCCTCTTGTACATGAGGGATATATGATCTTAAAATGCCACCCTGGTCAAGCAAATTGGTGAGTCCTCTCTTCTAAGAGGTGATGTAGTTCCTCAGGGCTTGAGGTAGCATCTTTGTTATCCCTTAGTCGCCTTTTATGATACCCATAGGAAGAGATGGGGTGGTGCTATTCTAAAGTTGCCAACACCACATGGCCAAGTTCTCACAGATGACTATATGAATATTCTTGGTATTTACATAAAATATATATTATTTATAATGCCTAATTGTGTTCAGTCTAAGAACTGCTTCCCACTTGGTGTGATGACACATTGTCATTCCAGTAAAAGTGTTGTGGTTTGTATATTTAAATGGAACTGTTCAAATATTGTCGTTTGTGATATAACTGTCGTCCACAATGCTCTTACCATGCTATTTGTCAAGATTTCTAGTTTTTGTTCCTTTTTTAAAATGGCTA
The DNA here is from genome assembly GCA_943735995.1 of Sesia bembeciformis. Taxonomy (NCBI): domain Eukaryota; kingdom Metazoa; phylum Arthropoda; class Insecta; order Lepidoptera; family Sesiidae; genus Sesia; species Sesia bembeciformis. The sequence continues at coordinate 12,363,635 of OX031028.1, forward strand.
AATTCTTGCTGGAGGGAAGTTCCAAGTCCTTGTAGAGGTCGACATTGGGAGAGTACCATGGGGCAGGCCTGGCCTTATTCACAAATCTATTTTGGATGGTTTAATATTGGGGGGGCTGCATGTGCAAAGACAATACTAGCGAAGGTCATTATGGGACATACAAAGGTTTTGTACAAGATACAATACTTGTCAATACTTCTCCCATTTATGGGAGGGCTGAGGCGACTGAGTACAAAGGCGGCAAAAGGGATATCGGGAGTGGGGAGAGATGGGCTCTAGAGCTGTGAGTGCCACCCCTGATAAAAGGGAAGCATATGTCTACCCTTTTCTTGGGGTTGACCTCTATCCTCAAACTAACTACCTAACTCAAACTAACAAACTACCTAGGACGACGACTGTCGTAGAAGCCGTAGAGAGACACGTTGTAAGTTTCTATCTGAAGCATAGAGGATGGTGTCATCCACAAAGAGGGCAAGCTCTATTCCAGGGTAGTGGGGGATGTCATTGGTGTAAAGGAAATAGAGTGTGGATAAGTGTTGGCACGACCTTGTGGGAACAGCTACAGCCGACAGCCGCCCACTAATAAAAGTGTTGTCATGACCTAGTGGGAACTGGCTGTAATATAACTAAGCAGCAAACATGCATCATGGTCAATGGTAGGATATAAAAAGATAACCATTTTGATATTTCATGTCATCTGAATAAAATTATATAATTATGATAATGCAATAAATTTATGATTAAATTAGATTATTTTTAGTTGGACCATTTTTGTTTTCTTAGTGGCCAATAAAACAACAGGCTTTTCAAATATTTTTTTATGTTTAATCTTTGTAATATAGATTATTATAAGAAATGCACAAAAGAATGTTCACAGTAGGACTAAGTTTTTTTTTTATAGACTAGTGGGCCGACGAGCATGCGGTGCCACGTGATGGTAAGTGTTACCGCCGCCCATGGACACCTGCAACACCAGAGGGTATGCGGGCGCGCCGCCGACCATGCAAAATCCTATTCACAGTTAATGTTTAATGTTAGTTTTTTCGATATCAACCTATAACATCCTACTGCAGGCCTCCCCTAGTGAGGCCTGCAGGCCTCACTTGATGATTTCAGACTAATTCACCATGCGAGCCCAGTTCAAGATTAGTGGATACACATATTCAATGTAGTAGTTGATACAATATACAAATATAGAACTTATTATTTGCTGTTTATGAAGCAGTTTCCGATTTAACAATTTTTTTCATCCTCAAAATACAAATTCTTCTATTTTGTATCTCAAGTCATTATAATTTTACCTACTCATTTACTCTTATTGTTATATAATATTATGTACTAATTCTGCATTAAGCACCTTTCTTATGATTCTATTTGCATAAGTCTTGGAAATGTACATCATATTTTGTATAATGGTTAAAATAAATAAGTTAAATTTCTTTTAAATACAAATTCTCTTAAATTTTATTTATTTCAGGAATGGTTTTCTCAATGTGTGGCCTGATGATGCGTCTCAAATGGTGTGCTTGGACTGCTGTCTTTTGCTCCAGTATCAGTTTTGCTAACTCCAGGGTTTCTGATGACACAAAACAGGTAAACTTAAATTGCATTTAATTAATATCGTAGAAAATGTTAACTGCTAAAAATCTTTTTGAGTGTACTTAAAATAGTTAAAGATTATTTCAAATAGGAATTTTTTTCCGTTCCTGTAAAACATAGTTAAGAAAGTGTACAAAATAGATTGGCACAGCCACTGGGTGCACTCTACTGGCCATATTACCTCGCACTCCCATAAGATACCATAAAGTGTATTTCCCATTTTATCCTTTTTCCTACTGTATATACGTGTTTCAGTAGTAAGTGATATCTTGCTAGAGCTCATTCCCTTCCAATCCTAACCCATCCCTCCACATTACCCCAACCCTTTCTCCAAATCTATGCCTAAATCTCCAAAGGTAGACATCTGGGGACGTACTTACAATTGTTATTCTGGACTGATGTTGGCATGTATCATGGAGGTTCGTAGGCGAAAGTATCCACTTCCCACCAGGTGGACTGTCTACACGTTTGCCACCTACTGTCTATACAAAAAAGAATTTAAAAAGCTATATTTGAATTAATGTATCATTATTTATTTTATTTATTTACAGATTGTTAGTTCTTTCATGCTGTCTATATCTGCTGTGGTTATGTCATACCTACAAAATCCTGCACCGATGTCTCCACCATGGACTGCACTTACAACATAATGTATAGGATAATTTTATCTATTCCATAAATTGAATAAATTCTATAAATATTAATATTATTCTAATGATTGATTAAACATACTGTTTTAATTCTACTGTTTTAAGTGTAACACACTATCAAATTTCAGATTAAAATATATTTCAAATGATTAACTACATCTGTTTTCTTGATGAAAAAATTTATATCCTTATATCATAAAATTATCCATTTTTATATTATATTATCCAACCATTTTATTTGCAGCCTAAGGGCTCGCCCGCCGGTAGACCGGCGTAAGGAAAGGACCTCGGCTTACGGCGTTGCTTTTGGAGGCTATCGCGGGATCGCGAGTTGGTGAGAAGCGCCCAGGCACTTGCCAATACCTGGTAAAAGTGTTGGCTCAAGCCCGATGTGGGGAGAGGGGTGACGTACTCGTCTCCGCCGGCGGGGACGGTGTATATGTGTAGCCTGTGAGTGTAGTGTAAGGACCGCATTGACATCAGTAATTGGGTCCTCGGGGGCGTCTACGACTTTCCAAGGAGGCCCTTGTGGAGGTCGATATTGCGAGAGTACCATGGGGCAGCCACAACCTTACTCACGAATCTATTGGATTGAAGTATTTTAATGTTGGAGGGGTCTGCGTGTGCAAAGAATGCTATCGATGGTCATTATGGGACATACGAAAGCTTTTTACAATGTCATCTTATTTATAAGCGACATATTACTTCTCCCGCCTATAATACATATTAGGGTTGAGGCGACCGAGTACAAGGCGGTTTTTATATGTGTTCTCTGAAGGTCTCTCGACTTCGAGATATTTGGTCTTCCTAACCCAGGCGATAGTTTGATCGAAAAAAGATATCGGGAGTGGGGAGAGACAGGGCCTAGACCTACGAGTGCCACCCCTGGAAAAGGGGAAGTAGTTTTATTTGGGTTGACTTCTACCCTCCACCTCATAAACCACTCGCCTAAGGCGGTGACTGCGCGTTGTAGGCGTAGAGAGACAAGCAATAGGTTCCTATCTCAGCCATAGAGGGTGGTGTCATCCGCAGAGAGTGATCCTGGCGGACTCCATCTGTGATTGAGCGTGAATTAGACAGTGCCTTCGACTCTGTAACGAAAGGTGCAATGGGTAAGGTAGCCTAGAATGATGAGAATGAGACTCGCCTGAAAGCGTTGGTACAGTTAATAGATTAAACTTGTGCCAGACCTTATCAGAATCCTTCGCTACATCTAAGAAGACAGCTACGGTCTTGAAGGGGCTGCTTTGGTTGGGAAGTGCTCGCTGATTCAGTATTCCTGCTGGACACTAAGAGTGGTTGGTTCTGAAGCCGAACTATTCATTGATAAGTAACCCTTTTGAGTTGACATGGCTCAGTAGGTGACAAAGGAGAATTCATTCGTAGATTTTAGCCATTGTATTCAATAGGCTAATCGATCCATAACTAACTCCGAGTGGTGTTTACCCCGTTTAGGGATGCCGATAACGGCAGCTTCTTTCCAGCCTGCTGGAAAAAGATGATGTTTCATTACGGCATTGTAAATAGCCAAAAGAAGTGCGATCAGCTTGATCAAGAGGCTTTGAAATGTTTCGCAATTTTGGAACGTTACTTGAAAAGTGATATTGATAGATTTACTGTCGTAGATTTCCAAGCAAAAAGGAGCCAAGTAGCTAAAACTAGAAGCCGACTAATTTCCTAAATATTCGTGTTGTCCTAGAATTAATTGACATTTTTTTACTTTATAAGAAATTTTTGCATTTTATTATAATCTAAGGTACTACTCATACAAGTTAATTTTAGGACAACACCAATATTTAGGAATTTAGTCGGCTTCTAGTTTTAGCTACTTGGCTCCTTTTTGCTTGGAAATCTACGACAGTAAATCTATCAATATCAAGGTATTCGTAAAATTTTAGTTTATTTTAATTTTCCAACACTTAGGTAACATGCCTTATCACCAACCATAATAAAATAATTAACACTAATTTTAAACAACTTATAAATATATATCGAAAATAATCGACATTATATATAATTAAATTTTATCAAAATTTAACATCTAACACTTTTTTAAAATAAAAGGTCGTTTTTTTATTTCATAAGGTGAGGTGACGTCTAGTTATAGCCTATAACCTATAACTTATAGGATCTCTTTACTTTACGGATTAGTGACCGGCTTTTTTCTTAAAAACGTTAATTTTGCAATGAATCTCCATTAAAGATTCAATGTATTCTAATCTTGTTCAGTGCGACAAAAATATTATTATGACTTAATGGTTCAGAATATTGAAGCAGGTTGCCATTGTGACAAGCGTTGAGAACATTTAAAAAATAGGACTGGCGGGATCTCCTGAAGTTGAGTTTTCTTTGATTATTGTAAAATAAAAGCGTTGGACTTCCGAAGTCTTGTGCTTCCGAAGCGTCCTCTTTTGTCCTCAGTAAATATACTATCCTTTTACTGAGAGACTCCTGACTTCGATGGGACGGGACATTGATATGATATGTTTTAGACTTTCAAATTGTTTATTACGAAGAAAACTTCACACTGGCAGAATGTGCTAATTGTACCATTGCCACATATGAAGGGAAAAAAAACATCAAATTTTCTGACATTTGACCACACCATACGCATTACGCGACTATAAATGCCCGGTTTATATCTTATAAATAAATGTATGAATAATCTATTTGATTAAATCTATAAAGATATTTCTCTAAGTAACCGAAGCAAATAATAGTTATTCCAGGTGAGAAATGTGTATATACTTACACTATTGTTATTGTATAGAGGTTATTGTATACATTACTTATTGTAGGCATGGATACTAATTTCCAATATGATCATCTGGTATCAAAGGCACAATTTTTTTGCCTTCGATCCCCAGTTCTCACCTTATTTAATAAGGTGGTTCGGCGTACACAGAATTTTAAATAAGTAGTTCCCGCTCATTGCCCTTCTTTGGATGTATAGAGATAAAATAGCATTTCATAATATTATTCAATATAACTTTTTAAACTTTTGCGTTTAGCACACAATTTTCAGACCCGATTTAGAATATTATTCAATAGCTTTAGTAGGTGGTGTCGGTACTAAATAAACTATATATCTGTATTCAGTTTGAAAATATAACCATTCAAACTATTAAACTGAAACTGGACAACAGTTGATTTTGGTTTACCTACTTACTCCTGGAGGATACGGATATACAGATGAATGTGTCCAAAGTAGTTATTTCTAACTAAGTTAAATTAAATAATTAATAAGAGAAATTAGTGCCATGCATATAATGTTTTTGATTATTATAGTTTTCAATTTTCAGGATGCCCCCCAAGAAAGTAGAAGAGCCCGAGAAGAAGCCTCTAATTGGTCGTGTAGGAACAAACTTGAAAGTGGGTATTGTCGGTGTGCCTAATGTTGGCAAGTCAACATTTTTCAATGTGCTGACAAAAAGCCAAGCTGCTGCCGAGAACTTCCCATTCTGCACCATTGATCCAAATGAAAATAAGTATCACAATTATCCTATATTTTAAAAGTAAAATGTATATTGTTTATGGATATACACCTACAAATCCACACTAGGCCCCCATTGTGAATTGTGCCCCCGGAACACCTTAGTCATTTACTATGGGAGTCCTGTGCCCTACAGTGGGACATTAAAAAAGTGGAGATTATTCACAAATGTTATCATGTAAGGATATATATTTATTATAATATTTACAAACTACTTTGAAAGTCCCTAATGTGAAGATGTGAAGAGCAGAAGTTTCTGTTATAGTTGTGAGTTTTAGAATAGGTTTATGTATAGCAGTGGACAGATACAGGCTGACGGTTAAACTGAGAGTTTAATGGCTAAATTTGATTTCAAAACAAAAAATAATTTAGTTGTTAGTTGTTAGCTAATGTAATAAGTAGTTGAAGTAAATGTTTTAAACCTTTGTTTACAGAGCATTTTTTAAAAACTACCTATTCTTGTGCAATAATTTTCCAGTAACATTCTGGTTTCATTTCCAATAATAAATTCACCACTCACCAATAAAATACATATAGGTACCAGTTACAATAATAAGATACATTATTCTAAAATGTTTAATTAAATATATATAACAATAAAAATATAAATAATAAAATAACATAATATGTTTTTTAATCTTTTGGAACAGCTACATTAATTCTACCACAAACACATAGTTGGCGGAACATGAAGCGGATGCTTGATCTCTATAATTTTGGAGTAGAAATATATGACAATAATAACTCTAAAGTTTGGAGTGCATTTTTTTTTTCAATCATAATTCACATCTTTGATAAAAGTGACTCTAAATCAGACAACCTATTTCGACGGAAAACCTTGATTCACTTTTACAGTATACAAGTTTTACAATAATATCATTCTGGAAAAATAAAATCTGTAACTATCTCATTTAGTTGTTTGTATAATTCACACATCAGTGTATTTAGTATCTAACATAATTGCAAGAAACTATTTCACCTGCACTCTATTACTACTTTTTTGTGGAGGTTGCTATATTAGAATACTTTTAAGGTGTAGTTTTTTATAACATACAAATAAATATCCACTAACAAAATCTAGCTTGTTAATAATCTTTTTATAGACAAAACCTAATTTTACTTAGTGTCTTCTAGAAGGATGTCTGCTATTTTATGGATATGGATAGTCGCTTATCGTAAAATGTAAGCTAGTAAAATTTATAACTAGCTTCATACACGTGACTTAAAAATGTATATAAATTATATAAAACCTCTTTTTAACATAGCCATTTAATAAACAAAGTGATGAATTTATAGAATTATTTCTTGTCAAGTTTCATGGGTGTCAAGTTTAATTTATCAAGTGTCTAATTTATAATTGCATATTATTTTTCAATATTATGATAAAATATGATAGAATTTGAGAGCTGCTATAAAGAAAATGTCGATATTATAGATAAATTTAGTTTAAATAATATTAAAATTGATAGAGGTGTTGTGTATAATGGAGACGTTAATATTATTAAAAAGGAAAAACGGGAAGACAGTGATGAGAATATTCCAACTTTAGCAAATGCAATTCTAGGATTAAACAACACATCAGCTCCATTTCCTGTTCTTGCTGATTTTGATTGCTGGACAGATATAGATGCCCAGGAATTGTTCTTGAGATCAAAGCCAACATGCTATTTAATTCTTAGTAAACCAGGACTTGGAGCTTACTCTCTTGGTGAAGCCATTTCGAAAAAACTACAATGTGTTCACCTTTGTCCTAGAAATATTATCATTGATGAAATTGAACAAAACACCTCCACAGGAAAATGTGTTGACTTTAACATTAGACATAATAATGTCTGTACATTCAACACTATAATATCTATACTAAAACAGAAATTAGAGTCACCAGCAGTACAACATAGAGGCTATGTTATTTCAGGACTTCCATTATTTACATCCAATAGGAGTGTAATGTCTTTAGTTAGACGTTTGTATGCCGAAGATTCTGTACAAGTCACAGAAGAGTTAATTTATGATATTTTAGTCAATTTAAGAAAAAAGAAAGGAAAACAAAATCATACATCTTCTCGTTCATCTGTAAGCAGTGAACCGGAAGTTGCAGAAGTAGAAGCCGTTGAAGAAGAACAGGTGCCAGAAGAAGATGAAGCTGAAGAGGAAGAAGTACCAGTAGAATTACCAAAGTTTATATTAGAGCCTTGTTCCAATATAATATTTTCGCAAAAAAGTTATTTTAAAACTAAAAAGTCGGTCTTACTAGAGCAATTTTTTGAATTGATGAATCTAAAAATGAAGCCCGATATTATTATTCACATAACTTGCCCTGATGTTGATGTTGTCACCAAGAAAAGTCATAAATATTATAACTACATAAATAACATAAACACGGTGGAACCATTTGTAATCAATACTGAGACAGAAATAAGGTGGCCTTTTAAATACTCAATGAGTTACTACAAGCATTCATATGATAGTAACATTTTTAATTACAAGTACAACTGTAAGCAACCTATTAACTTCAAAGAGAAATCTATAGAGCAAATGTGTAATTATAAACAAAATATTTTTCCTTTTCTGGAAAAAAAGCTTAAAGATTATGATCCTAAGTTCATCATTAAATTAGATGGTCGAACATCAGTTCACTACATGATACACCATGTGACTGAAAGATTGATGTTATTGCCAATAAAACCTGTTCTTATACCTAAGCCCCTATATTTAGAAGAGTCTCCAGAAGATATAGAGGAGTTTTGGAAATCAATGGAGGTATTAAATGTTATCCAAAGTGGAGTAATTACATTCAATAGATATGCTTCACCTTGGTTAAACAGATGCCCCGTAGAACTTAAAAAAAGACAAACAGTAAAAGGAAATCCCAGATTTGCTGTCACTTTTTTCAAACATGTTTATCTTTTATCTTCTCTTAACGCTATGATTTCATTTTGTAGAAACCCACGTCCGTTTCTTCTATTAAAATATTTGGAGTCTACATGTAGAGTAATTGTGGTAGGTACTGTATCTACTGGTAAAACAATGATCTCACAATGCTTGTCATGGATCTTTGACGCTCCTGTTATTTGTTATAAAACATTTTTAGATAGTGAAAAGAAAAAAAAATATGATACTTTCGCTAGAACTATTCTATCTCAAATAATAGTCTCAATAGAAGAGATTAGACTTAGTAAATGGCAAAACCTAGAGGAAAATAGACTCTCTAATTTAGATACCTGGTATAAGACAATATTCAATTCTCTTAAAAGTTATATTCCCTTATTGATTGAACATATGAAATATAATAAATCTGAAGGTGAAGAAATATCTGAATCTTTTAAAAACAAATTTCAAAGCATTAGAAATCAGCTTTCTATATTACCAATGTTAGATGATTTAGAGCAATGTAAGAATGCACTTCAAAATAAAGGCATTATATTATCTTATGCCCCTATCGATTTATTTACACCTAACGAAAAACCAAGGTTACCTGTTCTCGGTGACGACGATGTGACAGAAGCAATATCAGCTCATATTGTGGCCAATGACCTACAAAAAGAAATACAGCCAACTCCTGAAGAAATAATAGATACAATTTCAAAAATTTTATTTGGTTTTGATACAGAAAGTTTACAAGGAACTAGTACCGAATCCATTTATGGAAAGTGGATTATTGATGGTTTCACGTCAGACCCGGAATATTGGAATCTTCTTGCGGACTTTAAATTGTTGCCTGACATTACAATAGCCCTAATAGAAAATAGAGAAATAGAACCCGAATTACTTCGAAATTATAATACAATACAGAAAAGTCTAAAAAATTATCAAGAAAGATATCTTCTGGCGAATGATCCTCTTTTAAAAACTCGCCTTAAAACAAAAGAGGTTTTTGATTTAAAATTATTAGATATGCACATCATTGTTAATGGTTTGCTTAATAATATATTCGATTCAATTGGAGAAGAGGAGAATATGAATAATGAAGCAGATATGTTGACCTCTTTTACTGAATCAATTGAAAAATTTCGCGAAGAATGGGATACCCTAAAAATAAAACTAGATGAAAATTCAAAATTATTGATTGAAGTAGAACTAGAAAACAAATCGGATATTCAAGTAATAGAGGAAGTTTTACTAAGATTACGTCAAAGCTATTATTTATCTTGTGCGCTCAATGAAGATGATGAAATTGAAAATGTGGACGATGAAGACGAAACTCCAAAAAATATTCTAGTATATAATCACCCAAACTTTTTATGTGAAACTAATATTTTCTGTCCAATTGCTTATTATGAGTATGGAGTTTTATGGGAAGGTAAACGAGAATTCAGCTTAAAGTACGATAATAAAGTACATTATTTTTGTAATGAGGATTGTTTACAACTTTTTCAAAAGGATATCACTAAATATCAGTCGTATAATAAGCCTTATAAAATGCTACCTCCTTTAAGAATTTGTGTCATTGGTTCTATCGGAAGTGGAAAATCGACCGTTTCAAAACTAATAGCCAAGGAACTTGGTTTGTTGCATATAGATTTTTCTGAAATTATCAATGAATATTTAATACCAAAACATTTCAAAAAGGTCGGACGTAAATATGAAAACAGTTTCACTGACGTACCTATAGATGAAGAAGCTGTGGTTGAGTTTCAAATGGATGAGAATAATGAAAATCTAGAATCAGATATACTAGCCAATGAAGGCGAACTACGACGAATGATTAATAACTATTTTGAAAGAGGTGCCCCTTTATTTTCGTTTCTGATGCAAAAATTAATAAAAAGGTTGTGGTTTCAAAGTCCTTACTCTACGACAGGTTTTGTGTTGGATGGTTTTCCAAGATTATCTGCGGATGTTGAGGATATGATATCATGTTTTTGTATTCCTGACTTAGTAATAGAATTAGAAGGTAGTTCAGAAACTATGCTTGAAAGGCTATCACCGAAGATGTTTAAAACCTGGAAATCTCAACTAATGCAGGCAAAAAATAAAGCAAGAGCAAAGTTTGACAACGAAAGAAAATTGTGGATGAACTTAATAACGAAAAATGTCGTTGTTAAACTTATTTGTAACGAAATTTTGGACAACTTGCCAATAGAATTCGCACCAGACGAACCTGACTTACCCGTGCTTCCAACCGATAGTATAATAATTGATGCAGATCTATTAGGCTCTTCAAATGTAAATGCAAAGTTATTAACAATTTACAATGAAATGATAGAAGAATATCCAGAACCAGTTGACACGAGTGAATGGGAAAAACCTGATGAAGTACGAGAAAAGATAGAATCTAGGTTAGAAGGAATATATGAATCGGATGATGAAAATATACAGAGTTTAAAAGATATATTATCAGAACAAAAAATTAAAGTTATAACTATTAACAGTACACAAAAGCTAGTTAAAGTTCTTAGAACAGTATTATTGAAGTTATCAAACGTAAGGAACAGATCGGAATCACTTTTTGAGCAAACTTTTACGATAACCTGTGACATTGCAGAAGTGTTAATTTCAGAGGGGTTTTATTTTTTAAGTAAATTTAACCGCACATGCCCTGTATACATGTCTGAAAATCAAAAAACTATACTGAACCCTTATAAAGTTAGCAAACACAGAAACAAAATTTTTCCTATCATTCATCGTTCGTATATCTATTTCATTAATGGTGAAGACAACGTAGAAAAATTTCGTATTAATCCTCTGAAATATGTGCATAATGTTGATATAATTGAATCATTTGTGGAATATCCTTTGAGAATCGGGATTGTTGGACCTCCTAAATCGGGTAAAAGTGCATTAGCAGCAAAACTTGCTAAAGAATATGGATTAATATGCATATCCAGAGGAATTGCTGTACGAAGTGTTCTAGAAAACATGCACTGGACTGAACTTGCAGCTAGAATGTTAAAAGCACTTCATGCAGGAGACTGTATTGATTCAGACCTAATTATGAAAGCCATCCAAACGGTTTCCTTTGATCATCGTGCTGTAACGCAGGGATATGTATTTGATGGCTTCCCTGAAACTGCTTCGGAAGCAATGGAGTTATCTAGAGAAGGTCTGTATCCTCTTATTATATTCGATTTATCATGTAACAAATATAAAAACATTGAAAATTCTCAGTCTGAAATATATACTCATATTCTTAAAACAAAACCACCTTATTCGTTTTCTTTTATCGACTATCGCTATAATAAGTGGTATGAAAAAAAGTCTGATCTTAGATATTGGATCCAACAAGATGTTCAAAATCTATACATTCTGAACGGAAGTGAATCGAGGTGGCAATGTTTCCATAATGCCATTACAATTATCATGAAAATTATGCTAAAACTTCATTATTATGTTACTAATGTGAATTCCACTATTGTACCAGTAGATGCCTTGTGTATTTCCAATGAAATATTCCAGCAAAGAATGTCAGATTACAAAGACATGTGTCCACTTTGTTTACGTAATAATATCGTCAGACATAGTAGCTTTCCTGTAGATAAAAAAGGCTTAGTGCAATATAAAAATACATTTTATTGGATTTGCAATAAGCATATGGACGAAGTGTTGAAAAGGTCCGAACGCTCCTTAATACCACCGAAAATTATGCTACCTGAAACTCCTGCTGTAGTAAATACGATTAATTTATCACTTGTTTATGAAAATGGGATTTGTATAGTAACCTATGCTGAACACTTACCTACTCAAATGTTAAAGAGGGGTAACAAAAAGTACGCTGCAAATTATCGTGGAAAAGTATACTTATTTTGCAGCGCCAAATGTCTGGATATTTTTTTAGCTAAGCCACACGTGTACTGCGATATTGTCATATTTAAACAGACCAAATTACTACCAGAGTTATCTTTGAAAAAACTGCCTGATTTGGGCTACTTAGAACAAACTATTGGTAATATATTAACTGACGCGTGTTGTTTAGTAAATGTATTGAGGCCAAAATATCCAGGACTTAGCGCCAAAGTGTCTGGATTACTTTATATAGCATTATATTTGAAAACGCATAATTCTCTTAAGGCCTCGGATGACCCTATAACACCGAAATATGTAAAGGCGTTTAAAGTTTATGAGGGTAGAAGCAAGTTAATCATAAACCTCGGTTTACGATTGAGATCCATGGATAATCCGTTTGCTAAATATCCAAAATGTTGTGCCAAACCAGGAGGCCACAAAACGCAAATTGCGAAAAGATCTTCTACAAACATCACGCCTCATAGTTCCTCAACCATGTCGCACAAAACTAGCGAAAATATTTTTTAAATATCCACTTATGTTTAATATTTCTTTTACATTTCTCGCTGTTATTATTACTTAAATATTTCCTCACCAATAAAAAAAATTAATAATCATTAAATGTGCAGTTTCATTGTTTTAAATAAAGATATGTTTGTTGTTATACCCTTTTAAACTTTCGCGTTTTGTACATTTTTACATTTCAAATCGGGTCTAAACGCGCAAAGTTAAAGGCTATTGTTTACCCTTTACTCTACGTATCGAACGTCGAGTGGAAAAGGTAAAATTAAAACCTTTAATTTTACGAGTTTAGACTTTAGACCCGATTTATCGAAACAACGTGATAAACGAACAGACACTCGAGAATGGAATCGTACGGATATGTCATCGGATGTGCCGGATGTCGAATGACCGTTGGAGATTTAGGTGAAGGTTTCCCTTGGTAACAGGATTGGGAGGAACGGAATAAAGAGTATAACAGCAGCTGTAAGATATCTTAGGGTGACTGTTAACGGATAAAATCAACCACTAAATCATAAAAATTCTGCCAGAAAGTGTATAGTATTGATATTATAGTATGTTACATTTACATTATTCTTATGCACATTGTTCTTTCTTATTCTCTTAGCCACATTATTGTTTACATTACCTACTGCATTCCATTCTTCAATATAAAACATTGGACCGTGTTTGGTTTTGGAAACCAATTACATACATATTAATATAAGGCGTGCCTGTAATGGATAAAATCGAATAGTATTTATGTTCATTGGACAGACTTGGAAGTTCACAATATTAACCTACGGCCCCCAGATATAACTTATGTTTTGTCGTTTCTAATAACTTTACACTAGAAACTTTTTACATATGTACAAAACTGTTCCACTAATTTGCATGGAGAATGTAGGTATTTCACGGTTTTCTAAAAGTGATCTAACAAAATACCCATGTTTTTTAAATTTTGTACATAAATTGTTTACGAATCATAGAAGACACTGAATGGGTCTAAATATTTTAAAACAAATTTTATTTATTTAAACTTTAGTGCACAAAGAAACATTGTACAAAAGGCGGACTGAATGCCTAGTGGCATTCTCTGCCAGTCAACCTTTGCATAAACAAAAATACGCAGGGCGAAGCATCGTGCAATCATTAAAAATGACTACTAACAATACATAACTAAACTTAAACTAAAATTTTCTGTAAATATGAGAAGTATTTTAGAAACTTCGCAATAACTGATGTTGACAAAATGTCTAACACATTGTTTTTATTTCAGCAAGTAGAGTACCGGTCCCCGATGAGAGGTTCGAATTCCTTTGCGAGTTCCACAAACCAGCTAGGTCAGTTACTACTATAATTTCTAGGTATTTTTAATGAAAATCACTTTATTAACAACTGCATTTTCTCTTAGCAAAGTGCCAGCATTTTTAAACGTAGTGGATATTGCTGGTTTGGTGCGTGGCGCAGCAGAGGGTCAAGGACTTGGCAACGCTTTTTTGTCTCATATTAAAGCTTGCGATGCCATCTTCAATCTGTGTCGTGAGTACATCACAAATATTTAAAATATAACTCTCTCTCTCTTTATATTAAAGTAGATTTACCTATCCATTTCTAAAATGAGATCAATGCCTGTTTATTATTGGTTTTACCCGGATTTTTCATATAGAATAAAGAACTTGCTGTTTACAGATCTGCCCCTCCTTTGAAAGAAAGGTGCTAGTGTATTTTGATGACATTCGAGAAAATAGCAAAAATTACAGTAAAATTTTCATTAATTTAAAATCAAGCTAGAAACTTTTAATTTTGGACAATAGAGAAAGAATAACCATTGCTTATTCTCTTTCCTTATTTTTAATTTTCGAATATAACGTTTCGAACTTTCGTTAAAAATATTACTAATTCCCTTTCTTCTTAGGGTGGCAGAGGTACACTAACACATTTCACATATCCATTAAACAATACATTCTGCAGCTGAGTGTCGTGAGCTGAGTACGCGCTCACGAGACGCAAACACACATTGATAAGTCACTTAATCTTATGGTCGTTATTTTATTCAATCTATACAATCTTCAGTCTTGGTTAAAGGCTTGTTATGAGGCACAACCTTCGTTTTTTTTACTAAACCCACCATCTTTTTCAAATTGTCTTCTAGGTAGGTAATACACTAAATATTATATATTTCTACACACAGGTGCCTTTGAAGACGAAGACGTAATCCACGTGGACGGCGATGTGAACCCTGTCCGCGATTTGGAGACCATTGGCGAGGAGTTGCGACTAAAAGACGAAGAACAACTGATGCAAACGATAGAGAAACTGGATCGTGTTGTCAACCGCGGAAATGATAAGAAACTCAAACCTGAATATGTAAGTCGATTGATCTTGGCATAGTTCTTGAGCAGCCCCTAGACCTACAATAAAATTATACAATGATGTCATTGCACAATATTATTGAATCGTGTCTTACTCCCAAACCAGTTTAAATAAGTGTATTTAAACTGGTTTGGGAGTAAACGAGTAGTTTGGGAGTGCCCTACACGATCAAAAACATTGCAGTCAGTAAAATTGCATAATATAATTGTTCGTCTAAGGAGACCCCTTGGAGATTGTCTTTATGAATTTCATACAACTCCGGAGTGGAAGCAATCCCTTATCATTAATTATCAATTAAGTTTATTTTCAGCTAAGCGCCAATTGTCAGTTGTAAAAGCAGTGATTCCTATATTATTTAGCCATACGTTAAAGTGTTTCTTAAGGAACATTCCTTTTATTTAAGTTACTCGTGAACCACCTCTCTTGCTATAAGAACAATGAATACACAGGTTCTAATACTAGTGTTAACAATTCATTTATGTAACATATATAACTTTCGCCAATAACGTCGCAAAAATAAAGTTCATTCATTGTTTAAGCGTTTAAGGTTAAAGGAGCAACGACTTTTTTCATTTATCTCATATTCATCAATAGCTACTAAAAAGTTCCAAAACGTGCGAAAAACTCTCTTTGACAATTCAATTCATGCTGCGTCTTTTTCTGTATTTTAAACGTACGTACATTAGAGAACAAGGTAAAATGGAAAATGCAGTACATTTCAAGGTAGTCTTCTGTGAGAGAGGGTTAACGAAGCCACTTGAGCACGCCTATCGGGCTATTGGATATTCTTTATTACAATTTATTTCGCCAGATATAATTTTAAATAAAATTCTCTTCAATTCTTTACAGGATGCGTTGATGAAAATAAAAACTGCTTTAGTCGACGAAAAGAAGCATATCCGTTTTGCTGACTGGAGCGCCGCTGATGTAAGTAGTTCCATTGAGCATCGAACAAATACAAATTTCTTTGCAGCTTTTCATTGACATATTTAATGGCCAACTGATTCTTAACCGGTGGACCACCGGTCAAGACTGTAGGAGCGAAGTTGTAAGTCACTTAACCAAAAATACATCTTGATTTAATAAATAAAATGTTTGAAATTCGATACCGAACTAGGAATTCAGCAAGAAGACAAATGCAAGGTCAACAATGTAAATGTGAAGGATATTATTTTGAGTTTGTATCTCATATCTGTATTTACGAGTAACAATACACTGAATCACCAACTAACCAGATATACTAGTGAGGAGACTCCCAGCAATCTATGCACAATATATATATAAGTTATTATTATGTTATTAGTTATTATGTATGGCCTGCTCACTGCCACTTCGGCTTGCTAATCATTTAAGCAACTTTAGTTCTTTGTCGAATTAATTACGAATTTTATCCAGCAATCTGCAATTATCCATCCAGACCAGTACTCTGAGCATAGCTTTTTCCATCGCTTGCTGAACGACTTTGAAGACCACGGTGCTGAAATGTATACCTGATTCCCTGTAAATCAACTGTTTTATTGATCGGTAGTAAGTTTAATTTCTTTCTCACCAAATGACCATGGTCAATAGTTCATGATGAGAAAGGAAATGGATCAAATAGTCCCGTATCTCCAATGTGGTTAATAACCACACAGTTAAAGCAGCAAATACGAGTATAAACTTCAATATCCCATTTACTTGTATTCGTGCACAGCGGCGGGGCAAGACCTAAATTTGACGTGGGCGAAATTTAAAAAATTACTGTATTTCTCATTTTCACATATTATAACCGGGAACACACAAAAAATATTTTTCAAAGTGCGAATTGTGCTTTTTGCTTATATATTTTTAATATTCTTTACGAGCTAGGAAGTTCTAGGGCTGGCCCACAGGGTTAGCCGATTGTCACATTTTTCACGAATCAAAGCTGCATGAACATTCGAGGCGCGAGGCCCCTCGGGCCGCGAGGCCGTAGGCGGTGGCCCGCGTCGCCCACACCTTGCGCCGCTTCTGTTCGTGCAAATGGTCAGTTGGGTCGTGCAATGCTCTAACTGATAATATTAATAATATTTTTAAAGTTATAAGTACACGTTTTTCTAAGTAATTGTCACAATAGCTTTATGGGAGTAAGAAATTATATTTTTTATTTCAGATAGAAGTGTTGAATAAATATCTGTTCCTTACATCGAAACCCGCTTTGTATCTTGTTAATTTGTCCGAAAGGGATTATATGAAAAAGAAGAACAAATGGTAAGATTTCAAACATTAGTATATATGAACTTTGAATTACATAATTTTTGTTTATGTATATGAAATGAAGTGTATTTTTTCTTTAAATAGGTTACCAAAGTTAAAGGAATGGATTGATAAAAATGATCCTGGAGCTCCACTTATACCTTTCTCTGGCGCTTTAGAAAGCAAACTGCAAGAAATGCCACCCGATGAGAGACAAGTTTTCTTGGAGGAAAACAATATTACCAGGTAAATATCTAGATTCAGTAAGCAATACGAAAAGGGTGCAATAAAATTAGACGTAAAAACAAAATACCATGAAATTTCTATATGTATTCTAAAATACATTTATTCTTTACTTCACGTAAGTAACAGAAAATCTTTTTCATTAAACGTAGTGACTAAAAATAGTACACTGTTCACCGAGGGGAGAAAGTGACCGATTACCAGATTACCAACGAGGGTGTAGTTTAATACACACCATTTGAGAATCACACTTTCTTCAGAGTGATACATAGTGTTTTATACCACACCACACCCACGAGGGAAATAAAAAACTAAATTTTTATTAATTGAACTTTATTGTTGTATTTATTTCTGGATTTCTCAGGCAATAGGTTCTCAATAACTGCTTGGGCGGTTTCTTTTAATTCTGGTGACGTCATCAAATCTTCACTTTCACTACTAGAACACATTTCTAGTAGAATATAGTAAACATTAATACAAATATAAATATTTGTACGATAGTAATGACGTACTTACTGCCTCATTTTTGAAATGTACTAAGGTACTCTCCGGGCACGTGTGGTATAAAAGTATTTTTTAAGACATGAAGCGTTGATGAAATAATTCGACTGAAGTGTAGGAATGGAACTGATTTAATTGTTTTATTCTGAACTATACAGTAAATGTCAGAACCCTTCTCGAAGCGAGAAACAATGGAATCCGTTAATGATTATCAGTTAATTTATATTATAATGTTATGTTTTATTCTGTATAATGTTAATGTTATCGATTTTTTCGCTTTTTGTTTAGCAGTATACTCGTAAATAAAAAAAAATGTTTCTTCCTGCAAAAAAGACATTTTTGAAATTTTCATGACAATGGACTAAGAATTAGAACCGGAATCTATGGTTTCAGGCATAGTAAAAGGATCAGAGACATCCTGTAATAATAAAATCCTGTAGGGTTCAATAAAAAATACCTCTACCCTCTTAACACTGCATCTTTAAAAGTAACTTTTGTTTTTCGTCTTTTTCCTGAACTTGATATTTTCCCAAAAAAAAATTGTTTTTAAATGAAGACTGATTTTGTTACTCTGTACTACTCACTGTACGCTACTACGAACGGCAACACTCCACACTCCATTCATAACAGCCGCTGCTGGACACGTGTCTCCTCATGCACAGTCTTTTGCATGAGGGACTCCTTAAAACAGCACGTGGGCGGCGGGTTGGCGAGTCCACTCTTTAAAGATGACGTAGATCATCAGGGGTTGTGGTAGCATCTTTGTTACCCCTTAGTGGCCTTTTACGACACCCACGGGAAGAGATAGTTGGCAGCACTGGTAGCAGAGCGTGGTTATATACCTACAAGTATGTAAATCTGTGCGAGTGAGCCGTGCGTGTGAGTGGATGGTTCGTGTGACAAAAGTGCTGAATTTTAAAAAGTCGGTGTATTTTCCGTAATATAATTACAACTGAAATGTCTTTGTTTCGGCAGTGCATTGGACAAAATTATCGTCCAAGGTTACAAAGCCCTCCAGTTGGAGTACTTTTTTACCGCTGGACCGGATGAAGTTAAAGCTTGGACAATACAGGTATTAAATAATCAAATAATATTTAAAAGGCAAAACTGCTTAACGGACATTTGGCATTACTTTAAAATACACATTTAAAAACTAAGTCATATGTTGCTTAAACTCTTTTGCCTTTCCACGGTTAAATGGTTAAATATAACCTTAATATTAAATGGTTAAATGGTGGTCGCTCGTCTAGGGGTTTACAATCGATAACCTTTTACGATCCTAATTTAGAATGAATAGGGAGAATAGTAGTATAAAGGGAGTTGTATCTGCTACGGAATAGTAGGATAAATAAGAAGTTGGGTTTGTCCAGTTTTCCTTTGGACAACTGGCAGTTTTGGACGAAATTTGCTTTCAAGTCCAGTTTTAACCCATTAACCCTTAAGCGGGGAATGCCAGCTTCGGATTTATACTATCTCACATTTAATTATGCAATAGCAATAGCCTAATTGAATGCTATGCGGTGCAGTAGCATTTCCTTTACAAGCTGTCGCGCACAGTGCGGTCTTCAAGATACTTTATACCACGAACCCGAAAGTTGTGGAATGAACTGTTCAGTGCCATAATGATCTCTTCCTAAATTGTCTGCTTTCCCAAATTTATTTAGATTTTATTTATTTATTCATTGTAACAATTACAAAATTGTATTCAAATGTTCGTTGTAAACGTCATAATAGTGTAAAATAATGTCAATTGTAAAAAAAAATGATCAAATATTTTGTCAATCAATTTATATACATATCTTTAAGAGAATAAAAGTAACCTGCTAAAAGAAACATCTTTAATTTGCGTTTAAAATCACTGGTTTTATATAAAGACTCCTTTATATCAGCCGACAGCTTATTAAAAGTTGAATCTGATTGGTAATATGTACAATGTTTCACTACATTTAGTACCCAATGCTTCTTAAAATGTTCGTTCCTAAAATGTCTTTTTCTTATAATGTCTCTTTTCCTTTTCCTAAAATGTCCGCTCCGAAATATTTAGGATGTTTTAGGAAGAAGACAATTTAGGAAGCCAACATTTAGGAAAATAGACAATTTAGGAAAATGACATTATGGCATTATTGGTTTTTCCATTGAACTACGACATGGGGTTCTTCAAGGGAGCTGTGCACTCACAACCCCCCCTGATGTTGCACGTACCTAGGTGCTGCGGCAAGGGCGTACTCAGAATTTTATCTAGGGAGCAGTAAAGCAAACAAGATTGTGTAATGGAGAAAGTCTGCTACTAATCCTTTCCTGTGCTGGAGGGCAAGCGCCCCACTATGCCCCGCCGTAGCTACGACCATGGGGCGGCGGGGACCATTTACCGCCATATGACCCCGCTAAAAATTTACCAAATCTTTTATAAATAAAAATCTAGGAAGGGTTTTTGGAATAAACCGGCAGTAGACTTTTAGCCGGGAACTCGAGAAGTGAAGTTTTTGTTACAAAAACTTATAAAAATTGTGTATTGTGCGTTTTGTGGTTTAATGGTGACAGTTTATTAAACTTCATCAAGGAGTCCTCTTGTGTCCTCGGTAAACCTACTATCATGCTGAACGACTCCCAACTTACTTCGACGGGACTGGACATTGACAGGATACGTTTTAGACTTTGAAATTGTTTATTAAAAAGAAAACTTGACTTTTAATAAACAGTTGTTTGTTTGTAGAGAGGCACTAAAGCACCGCAAGCGGCGGGCAGGATCCACACGGACTTCGAAAAGGGGTTCATCATGGCAGAGGTGATGCACTACAAGGACTTCAGGGAGGAGGGCACCGAGGCGGCCTGCAAGGCGGCCGGCAAGTACCGGCAGCAAGGTGCGCATACTCAATTGCAACATTCTTTGACATTTAGGGCTGGCGCAGACCTGGCCAGGCGCAGCGTAGCGCGGTTTTCATTAACAATCAACTTTGTCGACATTGGAATAAGATCAAAAATTCACCAACGCATCTACCTACTAGCCTTCGAGTGCGTCAAAGCGCCATTGTTATTGCGAGCTTTTATTTTACTTCGCATGTTGGTTAGTTTGTTATGGTCAAATCAAGTCAATTTTAACCCACTTCCACTTGCCTTGAAATTTTACACATGTGTATAAAATCGATGACAATACAATAATCTGATGACCTTGACCCGATGCTGCAGCCGAGCTGCCAAGCTGCTGCTGACCTGACCTGACTGTGGAACTGCTCAACGCCGATCAGAGACACGTGTTTGGGCTCAATTTGATGGGTTCACAACTTTGATGACAAAAAGTTAATGACATGAGCCTGGCCGTCTGTCTCCGGCGCCGTTAGCATTGGTTTAATACATATAAACATTAATATAATGATTAGACTTGCTTATTTAACTTGCTTTTACTTCTATGTTTCTTTTCATCATTTTAGTGCAGTTTAGCAAAATCTTCTTTTTAAAAGGTTTTTTTTAGGTTTAATTTATTTTTTAATGATAACTGCTTTCCGTTGCGCGTTGCCTAGTCTGTGCCAGCCCTTATGCATAGACTCCACAATAGCGGACCGTGACGTAAAATTACAAATTATGCTGTAAATAAACGCAAAAAAAAAAAAAAAACATAACGTACAAAAAGGATTAAAAATGAATTATTTTTTTGTTAAACAAAGAGACGTATTCGTCTTTAAAAAAATAAATTTTAGAAATTATACCCCGCCGTTAGAAGGTTACATTGTTACAGTACGTCAGCTCTAATAGACGCTAATATATGGAAGAAATGATGTAACCGTGTAATAAAAGAAGAACAAAATATGTGGCAATTGTACGACGCAACTCATCAGCTATACTCTATCTATATCTAACTGCAACAGCCTAAGATTGTTTTTTCTTTTGTCAAACTGCTTAATTTTTCACAAAATTAGGTGTCCCCGAACCTGGAACCGCTAATTCTCTTTATAATTCTAAGTTAATTTACATATAATGTTACGTATTTTTTTTTGTAAAAAATATAAATATTTGGGCTTTGTATTTAACTAATTTATCTATTTCTCAAGTTATGGTTACTTTTCTATTTTATTCGACGTTGAGAATATAATAGATAAATATGTGCGAAAAACTCCAAAAAAACTTATATTTAGCAAATATGTATAAAAATATTAAAACAATGTAATTTGCAAAAAATGTTTATGAATCGTTCATGTCATTTCATTTAGAATCATGAACGGAAACCTTGGTTTCAGTCATGGAATGCTGGAATACATCAAACACCTGTTTATTTTTTATATTGTCACCTGTATATCGTTATTGTGTCGTATAAAATTACCTGTGTATGGCCGTGTGCTATTGGTTGGCTTTAGAATAGCACCATCCCATGGGTATCGTTAACGGCGACTAACGGATAACAAAGTGGCTACCACAAGCCTTGAGGAACTAGCCACCTCCAAAAGAGTAGACTTGCCAACCCGCTTCGCCAGAGTGGCGTTTAAAGGCCATATATCCCTCATACACAGGACAATGTGCATGAGGAGGCCCATGTCCAGCAGTGGACGACAAAAGGGCTGATCATAGTGTTGTAAAAACGAGCATTGAGCGCGAAACGCTGAAACGCTGGTGAGCGCTAATGTATATTGAAGTCTAGCGTTAAAGACTAATGAGCGGTATAGTTGAATTTTTTTATGTTTGATGTTCTTAAACCCTTGTAGTTAAAAGTTCGAGTCTAAAACGGTTAAGGTTCAATAGCACTACTTAGCTCCAACGCTCAAGCGTTCAACGCTCGTTTTAACAACACTAGTTGATTACGATTTGCCTTGTATATTAATGTATATCGTTCTTAGGTCGCAACTACGTGGTAGAGGACGGTGACATAATATTCTTCAAGTTCAACGCCGGCGCCGGTCTCAAGGACGCTAAGAAGAAATGACGCGACAAGGTCCTCCTACTGTTGGTGCACATGCTGTACCTCAACCTCGTACTGTACACGCTGATGCACGTCGCCTGACGTGCACTACATTAATATTAAGTATATTTTAATACTATCATAATTAATTTAACTCAATTTTGTGTTTTCTAAGGAAATAAAGCTTCGTTGATTTTCAATAATGTATTGATTTTATTTAATAATTTATTGTACAGACATGACATGAAATAAATAAAAAAAGGAATAAAAAGAAAAGATGTACAAAAGGCAAGCTTATCTCCCGCGGAGATTTCTTCCGCAGACCTGGGAAAGTTAAATATAAGTCAAGACAGAAGGGCAGGCGTAGTGCGTACGGAAAATGTGTATTTATTATTATCCATAAATATTACTAAACATTGTTATTATGTTGTGCCCATGTAAAGAATAAATTCATGGCGGGGCAGTAAGTGGATACGTCAAAATAAATTGTTTTCAAGACACAGTTAAAAATGTTAGATGTTTTTGCTTCGAATATCGAGATATCACTTTAATGCCATAATCAATTTCTCTGAAACTATCGATCGAGCATTGACATATTTAATTGTATTTATTGTAAATTCAAAGTGACATATAATATTAGAACTTTTTGCTTAATATTATATATATTATTTATTTATAAAATATTTATTACTCGAATTATAAACTTGTTCCTGTCATGCACTGAATTATTCAATGCAACAGATACTCTACGAGTAAATGTGTTATAGTCCAATAAGGAATGATCTGATAAGGTTACCAATTAAACTAAACTTATGTTTAGGGGAAATGCGGGAAAATATAAATGTCATTAAAAATCCTGGGGAAAAAAAAGAATGATTATTTAAGGTACCAAAACAGGAGATCATTTTATATTTATCAGGGTGTCCACATTCTGGAAAGTCAAGGAACCTCAAGGTTGTCAAGGAAAATCAGGGATTTTACTACCTAACCTGGAAAATCGGGAAAATTTGACTGCCATAAAAAATTTAAAGCCATACTAAGAAAACAAAACTAAGAACATCAATTTCAGTAGTGAAATTAATCCAAAAACTAAACGTGCAGTATTAATATTTTCCTTTCTTCCTGTTTGCAAGGTGAATGCTATAGAGTCCGAATACTTTCAATACCCTCTGAGATTTTGAAAATTGAGCTTCTGGAATTGAGCTTTTGCTGTATATGTACATACTTTTGTCTTACTGTGATTAAATTTAGAATACCCCAAGTTGAGACTTGGACCAAAGAATCTCCTATTACGGACGCGACTCTCTTCCAGTTCGAACCGAAGAATATTAGATTGGTCCCTACATATAGCTTTCCCGGTAGTGTTGTTCGCGTAATAATCAATGTTACTTATTTGTAGCAGATCGTTAATATGCAGAAGTAACGGGAGTTGGCGAGAGCACGGAGCTTTGATTGAAATTGTGTAGGAGTAGCTTCCGTCGGCAACGATGTGTTGATGCTCCATCCAGCCAGAAACCTAACACAAACTTGTCTTTGCGTATCAAAGCGCGCGGGATAAACGGCATGAATGAGCGCACGCCGCCGCCTGCTTCGCCCCTCAACTAGTACGTGCAAGCGCGATAAGTAGTAACAAGTTGGAACTAGTAAAAGTAATACGAGAATAAAGGGTTATATAGCCTTGTGGTTTGAACTTGTTACTCGTCGGTATTCGTGGCAAGTGTAAACACATTCTTTGTCACGTTAGTAATGTAGAACTGTGATAAACATTAAAATATATACTGAGGGGTTCTTAAGGTTTTCTTTACTTTATTTTTTGGCTGTTTAGGGGATCGTGATACTAAAAAGGAAACGATGCCCCAGCTAGAATATCTAGAAGATGATCAACTGGCAAGCGATTCTCAGTACGAATCCCGTCATCATTGCTGTGCAGGTGATCTTTTAATATACTGTACTCACGACGTCGTAAAGGCTTCTGATAGGGTTTTTTAAGCTAACGGGTTACTCAAGATTTTATGCGAATAGATCGCCAGACTAAATAGAGCATTAAAGTAATTGCTTACGGCAGCTGCTCTTATACCATGTCGATTAATTAGTATCTTTGGCTCGCCCCAATTATATTTCTCCTGTAGGTATACCAATGAATGATTTTCCTTCCTAAAACATTTTTTCGGCGTATAAGGGAACTGATTATAATACAAACGTGAGTAGAGAAGAATACGGATGAGTTGGATCTAAAAACGATTTTCACACTTATTACTACTAAAGGGCTAGGTTAAGGGATACTGCTACATTTAAAAAGATGTTTTCATTGATATCCCACACGATAGTACAATTGACAATAAATCCATGATTCGGTCAAGGAAAATTTAATTTATGTTCACGGAAAAGTTAGGGAAAGTGTTTCACTAAAAGCTGTGTACACCCTTTTCATCACCCGGCAACCCATCTCTATAGATGGCTGTAGAAGGCTTAATGACTGTATCTAGACCTTTAGAAATAACAAAGAGATTTCTATAACTAGATTGTTTATCACAAAGATTTAATACCTGACTTGTTTATAGACAGACAGTTAAAATGGCTGCCGTTAGTACATTTTTTCCAGTTTGTTCCCAACATTTACTTAAAGACTGTCGCCTTGCAACAGTAAAATCAAATACCATAGATCCTCACTCTATTTGTTGAAATTCTATCCCCTTCTACAAGAGAATCTTTGAATTAAAGATTATTTTTGACAGAATAATTTATAACACTTCAACAAATTCCTCTATGCGTGTAATTATGTTTTGCCTCGCCACACTATCTTGTTCCAAGTCGTCGTTTCCGAATTCCGTAAATAATCTGTCCAATATCAATTTGACTTGCTTTATAAATCTTTTTAGATTCACGTGAGACAATATCCCTTGTTCCGTGACAGGAGCCAATTTTTCTTTGTCCTTCTCTGACTTTTTAAACGCATTGTTTAGAATATAAGATGTGGCTTGCGTCGCTGCTTCTTCCCATTCCTAGAGGTAAAACAGTTTTAATTCTGAACTTAATTCTGACTACAGCTTATTAAGTTAAATTTTAGAGACTGTGATAGACACACAAATATATGGATAAACTGACCCCATATTTATTTTTATTATTTTTATTTTTAGGTGGTTATAAATACTAAGAATCCTAAAAGCCATATAAGTTTTATTCTTTAAATATTTCGTCTTCGCACAGTTTTACTTACCTGGTAGTCTTCATAAAGTGAACTCAATGACAACATCTCTTCTATCAGTTTTGCTTTAAAATCATCTGTTGATTGTTCCTTTAGGATTTGAACTATGAGATAACCAACTGCACTGAGGTTGCTGCCAGCCCTAGAAACATTAAAAAACAATAACTAATTAATTTTATCAATTTGTCGATTTTAAGTCATTCTTGGCGGAAATTGACGTAATATAATACAGACATCACTTAACATTAGATAATTTGACTGTCACCTACTAAAAAAACTGAAAAACTGATACATACTTGCAGACTATTTCCTTACACCGTATAATTTCGTAGACTGACTCGATTAACCTTCGATGTGTATCTTTCATGAGGAATTCTAATAAATCACAATCACCCGGTGGTGAAGAACCGTACTGCACCAACAGTTTCTTTTGAATTACCGTGAATTGCCTTTGGAGCACGTTCATTTCATCCTGTCAAGTTTTGTTAGAATTTTAGTTTCCGTTGCGATTACTTAATCATTATTTTGTTATTTTTTTCCTACCAACCTACCTCAAAAGTTTTTAATTTGATCCTTTCCTTTGCATGACATTCAATACTCTTCAGAAACTTATGCGTTAGTTGTTTCAAAAATTCGTCTTCAAATTGTAAATTATAATGAAAGTCTGGTTCACTAACACGTGCATAATGTTCCCTCAGTTTATGTATTAAGTGATCTAGGATTGACGTGATTTCAGATGGTTCATTTGCTTCGACAGAATATTGCTGCCCAGAAGCTTTTAACGTTACAGTTTTCTTTGTAGTTCGGTATTCAAACGTGACTATATCCCCTGAACCACCTTGTTTTGTGAGTTCTTCTTTTATAAAATCTACAACATTTATTAAACATCATCTATTGTCTTTTTTATTCCTAGCCAAAGACAAGACAATAACACCTATTATCATACCTGTTAATAACTCAGTAAAATTTAAACAAGGACGATTTGCCTGAATAGATACTTTCAGAACATTTTCATTCCCCACCGCGGATGGCAAACAATAAAGGCTCAATGGTAACAATACCTTCCTTCGTAGCACAACTATCTTTCCATTGGAATCTGTTACAGTTAAGAGAACCCGAACGCTTGTTTCTGAAATATCAGCTTCACTTGATACGAAAACTTGTGTTTCTATAATCTCTGTGCCATTAATGTTTTCTAAACACATAGTAGACTCTGAGCATGTAAAGGGTGGACAACAGACATAAGTCACTTGAATGCTCTGTATGAGAGTTGGTTCTGTACATGTTAGCATCACGACTACTGGACACATCAACAAATGTAGGCCCGCATCTGTGTCGCTCGTGAATTGTTGAAATATATTTTGACTGGGCTTGCCAACGTCCGCTTTTATTTTAATTATTTGGTCTATTGTCGGGTATTGACTTGCATCTGAAAATATTAGGGAGTTTGTTAAATTTCATATACAGGTATATTATCTCTAACTAAAGGAACTGCCTTACCTTCAGTATTGTTCATTATCCTTTGCAGGGAATCTTCAATGATTTCCAAATCGATTTGTACTTGTTCCGGGTCTGCAACTTCATTCATAGCAGGAGCAGCGTTTGCATTTAAGTCTGGTTCCGTACCAATATAACTAATGCTGACAATTCCATTCGTTGAAAGTGTCACTAATCCACCTGGCAGAGATCTTAAAAAACATCTAGATATCGATATGGCTGTGTGGACGAAGTCACAAGACCAGAGTAACGTGGTGCCTTCGTAAATGAACAGTTTCGAATCTTCTGACGCCACCGTAACTAATAGTCTGGCTCCTGGTTCTAAAAAAACTCAATTCATTTTAAAACTTGTCCGTTGTTTCCAATATTATGCGTGTTACAACGACACGTACCGTAGAACCATCCAATAAGGTACGCGTAGAAACAAATCGGCATGTAGTCGAATTTAATCATGTACTTCATTAACCCATTATCTTGGAAACAATATACATTTCTCTCGCCCAAAGCAATGATGCTGGAAAAATTGCTACTCGTCTGTAATAAAAAAAGACAATTTAAATAAATAACAAAATTTTTAATTCAAATCTTTTTAAATTAAACTCACAATTAAATTACCTGAATTACTTGAATCGATGAGACCTCTTCACCAGCATTATATATCCATTGTGGAATATTGTTTTTGTTTTGTCGGACATTCAATTCGCTAAATTCTCGTAACTGTTGATAACTGAAGAAAATACCAATCTATGGATTATACATAATTTTTTGGTAATTATTTTTACAACTTTATAATGCCTAATTTACCTGTATATTTCTAGAACCCACGTTGACTTACAAATCACAAATGCATCGCTACTAGCGATATACGAAACGGTCCCTGGGATTATTATATCACCAAATATACACATGAACAAAAACGTATCTTGGTCGAAAAAACTCAAACTGCCGTCTAGCGCTTGTATGCAAATGAAATCTCTGGTCTTAATTTTGTCGAATGGACCACAGGTCATACTGTAAGCCTTTCTTGTAAATGAATGTTTTATCACCGGTGCTAGAAAGTTTTGATCACCTAAAAATTATATTGCTATTACAAATTTGAAATTGAATTTGAGTAGGTACCTACGTAGAATTTATGGGCAGACAAGTCACTTCCTGGCGGCCACCAGGAGCGTGCTATTGACTACTAGGTAGTTACCGTGTGAATCACGAAAATGTAGCTGTAAAATGTTAAATATACTTCCTGCCATTTAGTACACGTGACAGTAGGTAATCTAATCCCTTGGCTCAAAGTTGCTCAGCAAGCTATATAGAGAGACGTAAAATAACTATATTAAAGATTAGGACAATAAAATAAATTAGTAAAATAACGACAACTTGAAGAAGTTGACTGTTAGTAGCTGGATGAGAAGTGTCCTATATCAAATTGTGAAGAGACATAGGTATCATTGATGTGTAAAAAAAACATTTAGCATTGCATCACCTCCGTAGCCACCAGAGAGCACAACCTTCTAACAAAGGGTCATTCGAATCAAGCGCATATAACTGATAACGTCTAGGCACGCCTCTCTGGACTTATTAAAACGATGAGTACCCACTAATAAGACCATATGAAGCGGGGAATGGTGATACGGAGCGTCTGTTCTATGAAAGTTAAATATTAAAAGAATTCATTATAATTTCCATAAAATCTCATACAAATATTGTTTAGGCAAACTTTCTCCTTCGTTTGCGCGCTTATTCAGTCTGGTTAGAATGGAAAATTAATACTACGACGACTGTGCACCCTTTTTGCCCACTCGTACCCATGGGCCTAGCCAGGGTGGAGCGCTCGGTGGCATAGGGTCTTCCCTTATCTAAGTAACAGTCTATCTGCATTATACAATTTCTATTTAAAATTATTAGAAAATCGTATGCTTTGCGCGTCCCTGGATGAAATCCCGACTACGTCGTTGCTCGTACCACTACACTACATACAATATCATTACAATATAATGTACAGTCTCACAGAATACTACCTTGAAATCTACTGCATTTCCCACTTTAATCATATTCCCCAATGTATGTACATGTTTCTGTAGGTCAGCGCCGGCTCTAGCTCATGTAGCGCCCGGGTGCAGGGCGCCCTCTAGTAGGCGTTTTGAACTCTTTGGAAGTGTCGCGAGCGGCGCTCGGCGCCCCCTAAGACCCTACGCCCGTGTGCACCTCACCCCCTGCACCATAGGTAAAGCCGGCACTGAATTCAGCGCTCGACAGGCGCCCCCGGGCGCGGGGCGCCCGGGGTTCACCGCACCCCTTGCACCCCCTGGTAAAGACGGCCCTGCTGTAGGTAGTGAGTGAGATATGCCAGAGCCCATTACCATCCTATCCCTTCCCACGTCCCCAATCCTTTTTCCAAATTCATTCTTTCACTAACAAAGGTAGGCAGCGCATCCGGGGGCGTGCCAAAGTTTGTCATTTTGGACTAATGTTGGCATGTATCGCGGATGTCTATGGGCGACAGTATCCACTTACCACCAGGGTGGACTGTATGCTCGTTTGCCACCTTCATTTTATAAAAAAAAAGTCTACCTTCAGAAAAGTGATCCGTAACATTTTTAATTAAAGCATAAATAGCATTATATTCGGAAATTAAAAATAAACAAAGAGAATAAACAATCATTAATATTTTTGTTTTATACAAGTTATAGCTCGATTTTAAATTTAAGAAAATTTTAACAATTTTTTTGCATTTTTTCAAACTTGTCTTTTTCTAAAAAGGTGACCGCTAAGAAGTGGTCACCTCTTTGGTGACTATTGTGACCAAAGTGGAACCAAGTGACTCGCCTGCGAGACTAAAATAATAAGATTACCAGCATCCGTATGGCCTTCTTTTCTGTGTAACTGGTATATTGCGTAACTCTGTGGATGCAAAATTAATATTTGTCGGTCTTCAGTACCCCTAGAATGGTAAGATAACGTAATTTTATATTATTAGGAGGTTCTATCAGGTATAAACATTGAATACTCACATTATTTACAAGTCATGTATCTTAAATATGAATCATTAAATAATTAATATCTATTCAATGCTAAAACCTACCTTCACAAAAGACTACCTTGAAATGTACTGCACTTCCCACTTTATCTTATTTCCCCAATGTACGTACATGTTTCGGTAGTGAGTGAGATGTGCCAGAGCCCATTCCTATCCTATCCCTCCTCATTTTCCCAACCTTTTCTCCAAATCCATTCCTATATCTCCAAAGGTAGGCAGCGCATCCGGGGGCGTGCCAACGTTTGTCATTTTGGACTAATGTTGGCATGCATCGTGGATGTCTATGGGCGACAGTATCCATTTACCATCAGGTGGACTGTATGCTCTTCTGCCGCCTTCGTCCATAAAAAAAAATACCCATAAGAGAGTAACTTACGCTACAAACTTCCCAGTTTCAATGTGTAGTACTACGTCGCTCAGCTGAGATTCCAAAATGGTGTGAGATACATTTTGATCTATGTTAGGTTTGTATATTTTTAGTAATGATCCTTCGCCTATTATAATACAATCACTGTCATTATGCGAACTAAATTTGTCAACTTTGAGACAATTGCAATTCTGTAGTCCCTCTCTTGGCTCATCGCCTTGAAGTTTATCATTAGACCACCATGGTTTTAGTTTAAATATAGACATTTTTATACTTGGAATATAATTTTAGTCTGCAGGTGTTTCTGTACCAGTGTTATGTAGTTATAAGGTGGTAACCTTGGCAACGCATAAAATGTGTAGGTAGAACGTGCCTAGACACATATTCGTGAGATCGTGAGTTTCGAATGTTTCTGAGTTTATACATACAAGTTTTACAATTATCACGCTGAAGAAAAATATTATAGGAATTAGTGTGACGAATGTCGATTTTTAAATATTCGTGAATGCAGATATCCATTACCATTACTAGTATCGACTTTTCTGATCTGGCACCGTTTGTCTACGGCTAAAAATTGACAACCATGCACGCAAGCACATATCTACAACATGGACGTAGCACCGGTGGGGCAGGTTGGAGCACTTACCTCTGGGCATACGGAAGAATAAGTAACAGACTGCATTTCACTACCTCTATTTAAATTATAAGAAAATTGTTTTCTTTGCCCACCCTGGATAAAATCCGGACTACGCCCTTGATTTTAGGTACTACTTTAGGTACATTAAGGCTTAGGCAACTTTAAGGCTTAACTTATATACTTAGATATATATATATATATATATATATATATATATAACTTATATACAGTTTAGCGTAAATACGCTAAACTATCCTTAAATTGTCGACGATTTATTTCCTATAATTTAAATTCAAACTAAAAATTTCCCCAACGATGAATATTTAAAATTCGTTATTATTTGGAAAAAAATAGTTGTATGTAAGTTAAATTTAATATTTTGCCAATTACCTAAAGGATTGCTTAATACTTCCCAATTTTGTGGTATGGTACCGAATTAAAAAAAAAATGCACTTAAAGTTAAGATTCCTGACTTGCAGTACACAAAATATCAATATTTATTTTGTAATATTTAATAATTTCAAATTCAGTGGGTATATTGTAAAACAGACGAAAATTGCTCTTTTTTCTCTTCATACGAGTATATGGCAATGATGTAATTAGCATATTCTGCCAGTGTCAAGTTTTTCCTTAATAAATTAATAATCAATTTCAACTTTTAAAATGCATCCAGTACAGTCATGTAAACGTACTTAGGTCAGGAGTCGCTCAGTAAAGTAATAGTAGGTCAACTGAGGACAGAAGAGGACTCCATGGAAGCACACGAAAATTCAGCCCTATGCTTTTATTTGATTATAGCAAACATTACCCACAAAAAAAAACACTGAAGTTTAATAAACTATCACTCTTAAACCACAAAATGTCTAATATACATTTTTCTAACCATCAAACATAAACTCAACTTCACTTCTAAAGTTCCCGCCAAAAAGTCATCACAATTATTGTTAATTCATTTTTTTATATAATTAATTTGGACACTGGCGTAGTTATTGGTTAACACACATCGCTAATAGTAGTAAAACAGAATTGTTTGTAGGACCACATTGTCCAGTCCCGTCGATCGAATTAGCTAAGAGTTGCTCAGCACCACAGTGATAATAGGTTTCTTGAGCACAGAGTTGGACTCCTTGGAAAAACACGAAAAATGCAATCTCACGCTTTTATTTAATTATCACAAACACTAGGCACTTTGAAGTTCATATAAACCACAAGTTCAATTGTCATAGAGTAACTTGATATTATTAATAGCAGCGGATTTTTTTTTTTTGTAAAATTGTAGTTTTATTTTATGTATAATATTAATAACAAAATGTAAAGACAAGAAGGCTAAAAGAAACCTTGTATAGAGCCAAAGGTTATATATGCTTAACTAATAAAAAATAAAGGACAGTTAAATGTTGCAAGTTATTATTGACGTAACAATAAATCGCAAATTTTGGAAGGAGTTTAAATGCATTAAAAATCTTTAAAATTTCCATATACATTCGATCGGGCTCCATACAATAGGTGGTCTGTGGGCAATTTTCGCTGGCGGTTTTTCTATCTCTTTTTATTTTGATTTCATTTCATTCATTCGTGAACCATTCATTCATATTTCATTCAGTTTTGTTCGGGAAAATCGCGACCACTAACTTGAAATAGACGCTCGCTAATCGCTTCTTTCGTCTAATTTCCCATAGTGTTTTTGCATGAAAAGTTCCATTTATCTCAAAAGAAAACTAAGGCCCTTTTTAGAATTGTGCATTTTTATAGATTTGTATTATCCGGTGAATTTATACTGCCATTTTTACGAAATGTCAGAGGAATCTTTGAAAAACAATGGCAGTGCTGAAGAACAAAGACCAAACGGTGGCGGCGACGAAGGTGATGCATGGGGTAGTCATGATTCCTCATCTACGCGTCGATATGCACGGATGCCTGTAGACAAGAACGCTCCGTATTACAACATGAATCACAAACACCGTGGTATGGCGATTATTTTTAACCATGAGCATTTCGATATCCACAGTCTCAAATCACGCACTGGCACAAACGTAGACAGCGACAACCTATCTAAAGTTTTAAAAGGCTTAGGATTTCGTGTCACTGTGCTACAAAACTTGAAATCTGAAGATGTCAACAGATATATTCAACAAACTGCGGACATGGATCATTCCGATAATGATTGTTTGTTTATCGCGGTGCTGACACATGGGGAAATGGGTCTCCTGTATGCCAAAGACACTCATTACAAACCGGATAACTTGTGGTATTACTTTACTGCAGATAAATGCCCTACACTGGCAGGCAAACCAAAGCTTTTCTTTATTCAAGCATGTCAAGGTGACAAGTTGGATGGTGGAGTAACACTCACAAGCCGCACTGAAACCGATGGATCTTCTAGCGCTTCATACAGAATTCCTATTCATGCAGATTTTCTCATTGTTTTCTCAACTGTTCCTGGATTTTATTCATGGAGGAACACTACACGAGGTTCTTGGTTCATGCAGGCTCTTTGTGAAGAGTTGCGCTATTCAGGCACAGACAGAGATATTCTGACACTTTTGACCTTTGTTTCCCAAAAAGTGGCACTTGACTTTGAGTCAAACACACCAGATATGTTGACCATGCACCAACAAAAGCAGGTGCCATGCATTACAAGCATGCTCACACGTCTTTTGGTATTTGGAAAAAAATAAGCATTGTAATAATTTCTTTGTTTTGTTGGTTTTACCTAATTATAGGTATAATTTTTAGTTCAAATGAATGTTTTATTTTACGTATTACTCAGGAAAGGATTCCTAACTTAGTAGTAAAATATTTTTTATGGTTGTTGTTACAAATAGCCATTTAAACTTTATTTGAGATTATTTTAATTGTATTTTATAAGGAGTTTCATTTAGATATATTCATTGTCTAGATATCTAACATGCATTCTCTATGGGGTCAATACACAAAGGTCAATGACACCTCTCAACATGCTCTCAACGAATCATTGAGTAAATTAAAAAATAACAACAAAGAGAATTGAGTAGGTATGCATAATATTTTAACATGTATTTCAACAAATGTCAATAAGATGAAATTATTGTAGGGCACTTTGATGTTAAAATCTAAGGGTTATTATATTTAATGGAAGCATATATTTCCATTATTGTGATTAAACAATTTTAAAAGAAAGTGTCACTTATTGTAGCTTTAGGCAGCATTCCAAAATGAGTGATTACCACTGATAATCTAACTGAGGCTGAGACTCTTTTTGTATTATTGATATATACCACATATAACTTGAAGTGGGCATAACTTGAAATTCCTAACTGTACATTGAAGTTGTAAATTAAGCATTCATACTTTATTAGAAACTTCTAAATAGAAAGTAGCATAGCATGAAAACCATAAGTGAGGAAAAACACCACATTGATACTGACCTTTAACATAGAACCCTTTTCTCTTTATTTAAATTTAAATTATGCATCATATTCAAATTGTAAGAGTGATAATCACACATTTTAGAACATCAAATTGTCTAAAGAAAAGCAATTTTTTTCATTTAATTGTGCACAAGTATTACATTTATCAGATTGTGATAATTTTATGTTTCAGCTCAATGTAATTATAAGGTAGTTTTTATAAAGAAGTTCACTTTAACAGCTTTAAATTTACAATCAATTGAATGTTGTTGAAAACTTAAAAAGTACAGAATTTGAGTTGTACTTAATATTTTTTAATTTTATGTTTATATGCACTGTAATGAGAATTTAATTAGGTTTTGAATCTGAAAAGTTAATTAATTTATAATGTTTTCTATTCATTTGTGTCCATATGATGCTATGATCACATAAATGCATTTTTATGCCTTTCTAGGTTTCTACTACATTACATATCAGTATGTATTCAGAATCTCTTAAGTTATTGTCAATTTTGCATCTCTTTGTATTCAAAATCTTATAAGTTATTGTCAATTTTGTATCTCTCTAGTAATTAAAATTTCTCGCATTTAATGATTTTGAAAATTTTACTGTAATTATTGTAGATTGTGTTAACTCCATTTTTGTTATGTTTTAGTCTACAAATTTTATTTGAATTATAGTAGAATTAAAATCTTTGCAACTTTGAATTAAGTATAAGACTGTTACCACCACAAAAGAGACATTTCAAATCAGAATTTCGACTAGTCCAGTAGTGCATCTTGGCTAAAAGGCCCACTAATAGACAAGAAAACAATTGAAGGTTATAGGTCATAATAGTATACATTGAGAATTGAACAGCATTTTTTATATTTGTGTATATTTGGTAAGGGGCATAACTTAATTGCCATTTACATTCATATATTAAACAGGTTTTAAATGTATATATTTTCATACCTATTTATAAAAAATGTCCTGACTGCTTAACGCCATGCCAAAACCGCTGAAACCTTTAGACCTTTAGAAACATAAAATTTGGACACTTACTTTTTTAAGATGTAAAGATTTTCTCTAAGAAGGTATTTCTCTAAATACAACCCCTCAGTGGTTGAACCTTTCAGGAATCCATACAAACTTTGAAATTTTGGTATACAAGTAAACATAATAATACTGTCTTCAATATATAAATATGTGGGTACAGTTTCTATGTAGTATTAACTCTCATTTGATTATTGTAACTGATATATAATATGCCAATGAACTGCCATTTATAGAACAAAGTGTAGTTATAAATTTCATTATTCCATAATGCATTAACAGACATTTTACTGCTTTATATTCTTTTAAATTATAGTTATGATTACCAGTATGTAAGTATTAAAAATATTATTAATATGTGGTTGGTTATGCAATTTAAAAAACTTAAGTAAAGCTTTTGAAAATCTGAAACATGTTTTTAGTTCTACTGTAAACTTTAGTTCAGTGGCACTTAATAGGTTTTTATTTGCACAGTGTTAGTATATAAACAATCAACAAATATGTTGATAATTCTCTCCTTGTGATCTGATATCAAACATTGTTTTTAAGGTTTGGACTACATATTGTATGTGTGATATATGGTATGACTGATTTTATTAGGGGTACGATAAAATTAGGATCCAAAATATCTGTGAGGGGATAATAATTTATATATTGGACTTTTATCAAGTGTGCCTTGAACAAACCTTACCAAACTTTTTATGTATTAACAATTAATAAACAATTTTTTATAATAAATATTCTCCTCACAGATTTTTGCTGTAAGGTGAGATGATGTATTTGTGAACAAAATTTATTTTTGTATTAATGTAGGTAAGCAATAAACTTCCTCTTACTATAATGTTTTTATTTATATCTTTTACTACAAGTAAAATCCAATTGTATTGCAGTATCTTACG
Organism: Sesia bembeciformis; assembly: GCA_943735995.1. NCBI lineage: Eukaryota > Metazoa > Arthropoda > Insecta > Lepidoptera > Sesiidae > Sesia > Sesia bembeciformis. The sequence goes on from OX031028.1 coordinate 12,400,886, forward strand.
GATATTATTATTGTATAATAAATAATGCCACTCATTTAGCCACTAGATGAACCTGAACAAATATGGCTTTTAACAAATTCTGACTGGGATTGATCCTGGGACCTTTCGATTGGAATGCATAGGCAGTACCAACTGACCTAATTGGTCTTCATTATTTTACTTAAATGGCTGTACATTTTTGACACGAGGAAAAAATAATATAAAGAAAACGTTTTTTAAAAACAAGATTTTATGCTAGCCAGTAAAAAGTTCATCATAATAGCCATTGAGCTTTTTGAGAACAAATAATTCAATATAAACTTATTTTATTCGTTTTAGTACGTGGTGAGCATAAAAGCTTGTTTTTAAAAAAGTTTTTTTTATATTATTTTATTTACACCTTTTTAATCTATCCGTTTCAAGTAACGCATCATTACGGTAAAAAGTCATGTTTAACTCAACTAACCGTTGAGGAGTGCCCTCATGAGGAGACAATCCTGGCTGCAGCATCAGTTTATGATGAAGATCATGTTTAGCTATCAAAGTTAAACGTATATGCAAAGTTTCGTGTCCGTGCTACTAACCGTTGAGTGCCCTCGTGAGGAGACAATCCTGGCTGCAGCATCAGATTGTTTCTATCATTTTAGTCTATTGTCATGAGAACTGAACAAGCATGCAAAATTTCAAAGTCGCAAGTTTAGAGGAAGTGGATCAAATTTGGCTTGCAATATTTGTTCCAAACATACTAACAGGTGAAGTTAAATGAAAGCTTGTAAAAATACACATGTAAACAAAATAGCTTCTTTATTAGTTACACATTTGGCTAATAAACAATTCAACAAGATTCAATTCCTTGTGCTCTCTCCCGTAACTCCCAACACTGGTCCCAAAATTGACTGAGTCTTTGCTCCTGATTCGCACAGAAATGTTTGAAATCGCGCAACATTCTCATCTGGAAGGCTTCGTCTCCAGTGGCGGGTATTTGTGACCACTTCCATTTCTTTGAGATCATGTGGTTCCATGACCACAGGAAACCCATCTGAAAAAAAGGAAGAAATTTAGAAACTGAAAATTAATGACTGGAAATATAATTGTAGCGACAATGCGTTCGACACACGACGCCACGCTGTTTAATTTGTTAGTTTTTCACAATAGAGTTTTTTGCAATCGCCAGTAGTCTTAAAACGCTTCTTACTAAGCAGTTCAGTACAAATATTCTGTACTAGCGGTGGCAGCGACTTCGCGTGAACTGAGTGTTTCTCGTGAGCACTTGTATAACGGATTGCGACAAAATGTACCCTAAACGTTAAACAAGCCATAATCATACCAAGTTTCATTAAAATCCGTCCAGTAGATTTTACTTGATGCGCGTTCAGACAGACAGACAAAATTCTAAAAAATCTATAGAAATGTTTGAAATCTCGGAACATTCTCATCTGGAAGGTTTCGTCGCCAGTGGTGGGTATCTAGGTTCAAAAATCTAGCATATCTATAGATCACACGAAAATCAATATAACAAGTTGAAAATGTCGCATAGTTTAATTATTAAGCAACCTGATACAACAACCCAACAATATACACAACGACAACCTCTAGTCTAAATCCTCCAAAAATATTCATAAAATGAACGACATTAATTTTTTTGACATTGTTTATTTTTTGTGTTGCAACTTGTTCGGGTTCACAGAGGTCATACGCTCTATTGTGGCAACGACGGATTGCAGGTGTCGAGAATGATGATGTGAGGAGGCATGCGGGTATATGTCAATGTGTGCTGACTTCTATAGACATTACGGGATAAGGAACCGTCTTCTCTAACCCTTATTTTGACGTCTAGGAAAGCCAAAGTTCTGTCTTTTTCCATTTCATAGGTGAACCGCATTCTGTCTACTTCCTTTGATGATGCTCAAGATGTCATCAACATACCTTTTCTAAAGTCTCACTATGTTTGGGCCAAGACTGGGGGCTCTCTCTTCAAAGTGTTTCAGATATTAGAAATAGCTACCATAGTCTACCCATAGTGACGTCATCTATCTGGAGATAGTATTGACCTTGATATAAGAAGTAATTGCCTTCCGGACAGTGTGCAAGTAAAGCAATATAATCAGTTAACAAGTTAATACAAGCCAGCCGATCTTTTATGACCTCTAAACACTCCTCAATGTTCCTCAACATGATTTCGTGTGGTTTTGGCTTTATTTCGTCTATATTTTTTATGGAATGGCGAGAATTTTCACAGAGAAAAATGTTCTGTTCTACCGGCGAATGGTTGTAATATTGAAGAAATGCGTTTGGCCAGGTCATACGTGGATAAACCAATCTGACTTACTATCGGGCGCAAAGGCACATTGGGCTTATGAAGGTAAACAAAAAAAACTACTTTTACGCGTTTCAGACCTGATTTACAACATAAAATGATATCCGCTCAAATTAGATACTTTTTGTAGCTAATATTATTCTTATCAAGTCCTTGGTATATATTTTTAAAGGAAAAATACGTTATCAAACCGCAAGTCTCATACTTTTAGTAGTGTGGTTTTCCCATAAAGATAAACTTACCCGGCGACTGTTATCGTAGTCATCTTTATTTTTGCCGCTGACGTGTCGTGTGATGTAGCCTTCGTGGGGACTGGGTGCCGCTTCCGAATGCACTGGATACCTAAACAAAAGGTACTTCAGGTTTATTTAAAACCATTTGCTTTTGATTGTGTAAGGAGTCTCAAACGTGTAAAAAGTCCGTTCCAAATCGATTTGCCAAAAATAAAATAAAATCAATGAAATATCTCAACATTTTGCTTTAAATATAGGACAATGAATCCAATTAGGTATATGTAAACATTTATCACCAAGCTATTTAATTGAAGGCCGTGTCAGTTACCTTAAGCCGCTATGTCTGTTTACATTTTGAATAAATTGGATTGGAATGGTGTATACTTCGCGAAAAAGTATTTTACGAACTAACATCCATGTCAACCCCGTATCAGCAGAATCCATGGTTTCAAGCTTCGGGAATTGATCGGTACAATTATGTACATTCTATATAATATATGTACGTAGCCTGTTCAATAAGTCTACTCTCAAGAATTTTGTCATTTGATAAACTACAATATCACAAGTTTTTTACTATATAATATTAAAAATCAACCAAAACTTGGCAAGTAATTAAAAAAAAAAGAGGTAACATTTTTGTCAAAAGAGATCTTTTGACAGAATATATTTGTATATAACATAACTAATTTCAAGTTATGCGACCGCGGCCTTGAAACGTTAACATGCAAAAATTTAAGAGTACAGAAGAGAGCGGCTCGAAATATGTAGAGGTATCGTCACGTGTGACGATGTGACGCGTAATCCCCCCGTCACGCCTCACCTCGTACCACAAAATAGATCGATAAATCCATAGCAATAACAATAAACAAAAAAGTTTGATTGACAGTTAAAGTTACAATAGTGCCGACACGCCACGTTTGAACGTCGTCAGGGACAAGGAGGAGGTGATAAATTTAATTTTTAGTCAATGTTTTTTTTTAGTTTGTACACCCCTGAACTAAATCTTAAAAACGACTTAGTACATACCTGCTGGCATTGAGCGGCTTATTCACCGGCCTGATCCTGAGAGCCTTCTGTTCAGACTTGACCGAGGTGGGTATCAGTATGAACATGTTTCCCGTAACGTGCACGTATAGATTTTCACCAACGCCCGCGGCATGGGATGTGCTTTCTACGGTACATTTGATGAAACCGAAACGACCCACAATCGCCTCTTGGAATAAGAAGAGTCGCTCAAGATACGTCTCCTCTGGGAATCCTATTATATAAATTGAAAAACATTAATAAATGTGTATCATGTCTAAAGGCATAGTAGACGCGTTATCGACGCGATTAAGGTGATTAACAATGCTTTATCCGATGTTCTACTCATACCCAAACATCGCCGCAATTTGAATAGGTCTTAAAACAGAAGTTAAATCATTTTCGACTCATTCGTGAGGTTGAGAGTTCCGGTTCAACTTGTACGAGTACTATTAATATTGACCACTGGTGACCGCGACTTCGCACGCGTGAACTTTAGTGATTCCCGTGGGAACTCTATAACGGATATGGATAAAAAGTACCCTGAATGTTAATCCGATACCATGTACCATGAGTACCATGAGCTTAATTATGTTGAATTTCATTAAAATCTATGCAGTAGTTTTTGCGCGATGTGCAGATGCACAAACATTCGTTGTTTTGGGCTGAATACCCTACGTACAGATTGATAGCAAACATTTGTCTTTTTAAAAAAATAATTAATGTATAGACACGGCTATCCTCCGATTTTATTATAAGTATAAATTATTCACTGTGTTACCGTAATTGCGCAAAACCTGAAACATGTTAACCAATTTAAAATAATATATAAAACCGTTCTAGCGATAAATAAAATTATTTTAAGGAATAAATCAAAAGTTACAATCAAGTAAGGTTTTGTTGTCCTGTCTGAAACCTTCGTAGCGCTCATTACTCAGACCTGTTGCCTAGGCGGGCCGCACTCGCAGTCGGGTGATTAAATTTCTTGTCCAAATTATAATTTGTTCACTGCTCACAGGTAGGTTTTTAATGCCTCGACTACTGATTCCAGCAGTACTTGTATCTTAGACAAATCTGTATGGTTTATTAGATACAATTATGTTAGCTATATACTTAATCTTTGTAAAATTGTTAATAATAAAAAAAAAAAAAAAAATGTATATTAAGATTAAATGTACTAGAATCATGAAAAAGGCCTATTGTAAAAACTGTATGAATGGATCGCACTCTCGCGACACTGAACAACCTATTTTCAGCTTTCGCGTTATTTCAGTGACACTTTCAGTGAATATTATATTATTCTTGACTATTTATAATTGCTGACTAACCTTCAAACAAGGCGGTTTTATTTCTCAAGAGTGGTTCCACGTTCAGTGGGACGTAGATGGGACCACGAAGCGGGTCCGATTTGGGCGTGAATGGAAGTGCCAGTGGGTCCGCGGGGATCGGCACCATTTGTAGACGACAGTTCTGTGCTTTGCGCGCCCACCCGAATAGCTGTTCAAATAAAATAACTAGATCCTATGGATTTGTTTAGTTAATTATATAAACATAATAGAAGGAATATTACAGTTCATAAAAATCAATGTGTACGTTCTTTACTATGATATCTCTAAGAATTCCACAGCATACCAGCTCAGAACCGGCTCATTTGAGAAGAAAACATTTATGTCACTACACCTTGCTAAATATTATTAATATAACGTGCACCACGTGACACTGGATCATTACGATGGAGGTCAGTACTATGTACTATAGGAAATTACTATAGTGAATTCTTTTTCACAGTGGACACCGTTAGAAAAGACTGTTTTATTTTGCGTTGAAATGTAATGAACATTTAAATGTACGATGAAAACAAGCTCGCTTATTAAAAAGGTAAGACACGATTTAAAGCATTTTAAGTTTGATTGGTTGAAAACTTTTAAGACAAATGTTGAACACTGTTTTAATGTTTTCCATCATCTTCAAGTTAATTCGCTTCCCTTCCCATTCAGTCGACAGGAGTGTATAATGGGAAAACGTGAATTCATTGTGTCATTATACATAGTAAAATATGTTTTTGACAATAAGCTTAATTTACATGTATAATAAGTTCACATTGCGATTTTGCTATGGATTTTTGTTCATAAATAAAATTATAATCTGTCTGAAACCTTCCCATCCCATTACCGCGTGTGATGAGTAGAGTGGTGTGGAGTGTCAATATGTAAATGCAATGCAATGCAACCAGCCGTTTCAGTATCCACTCCTGGACTTCCTCATGCACATTGTCTTGTGCATGTGGGAGGCCTTAAAACGACACGCTGGCCAAGCGGGTTGGCGAGTCCACTCTTTTAGAGGTGAGGTGGTGCTATTGTAGATTGTAAATATATTATAAATAATTCACCAATTCCGCGACAATGTTCCCGCTGGCGACGGCCCACTGTATGCACATCTCGTAGGCCTGGTCCGGTCGGAAGGTGGCCTGGTACCGGGCGTGGCCCCACTCGATGCGATCGCTTTTGTTGTTCACGTCTATGTCTAAATGCGTGTTTTTGTAGAGAGGCACTGAAAACCGGAAACACCAGAACTGTGGCAAAGATCATAATGAACATAGCGGAAATAGGAACTATTTGCAGCCATCTTGAAATGTCAATCTATAAACAGATTTAGGGGAATCACTAGTAATCTGAATAGCCGTTTTTTAACTACTAACAACTTTGTTGCAATAAAAAAAATACCGTCTTGTAAACATATAACAGGTTATGGTCCGAACAATTCCCGAAGTCAGAGTCGTTTCGAATCATAATTGAGTTTATTAGCGTGAAAATTTTACATTTTTATTTGAATAATTGCATTTTTTTTGAGTTTTTACCCAATTTTAAATAAGCAAATATAATAAATCTCCAGGATATACTAACAGAATATACTTCGCTTCACAATGACTAGGCTTAACAAAGATCCAGGATATATCTACTCTAATAAATATTTCTTCACTACTTGATACATAATAAAATACTTCCACTCGTCTCGACGGCTAGTCCATCTCGAGCCTATTTTCAGACACGTCCGAAAATTCGACGCAGTGCATGTACAAGTGAGTGTCGTGTGCTTACGTGTAATTAGAAAAATGTGCCAAGGGAAATGGATTATAAACTGCAATAGGCCTGCATAATCGTGTAGAATCAGTGCACGTAGTGTATACTAGCATCGCACGTCGCTGAGCGAACGGAGTTGTTTGATGAGGTTGCGCGAAAAGTAAAGAGCATCCGGCGAACTCCGGAGCATGCGCAGTGGAACCATATAAAGGGGTTTGAGCTTCTTTTCTCCGAGATTATGTGATGTTAGTTGCATGCCTGATTTACTAATAAGGTGTTATAATGTGTATGTCATGTCTTATGTATATAATGATGTTGATTGCTTATTATACTGTTTTCCTTGTTTATATTTATGTTAATGTTTATATTTATTTATGTTTGTATTTTACCTTTTCATATTTGCGTATGTCTAGGTTATAAGTTAGGTCTTAAGATAGTCTAAGGAAATAAAAACTACGTTCTGCTATGTGTTTTATTACAAAGAGATGGAAACATAAAGTTGGGGACTAGATAGAGAAGGACAGGGAGTGGCGCCATCCCGACACTCGAGTCCAGACCCTCTCCCACACTCTTCCCGAATCCCCTTGCTACTCGGCGGGAGCGGCGAGAATAATTAGTCCTGTCCTTTACTATCGAAAATAATTAGAATCTCTGTGCAAAAGGCAAATCTCTATCCAGAACAGTGAGCTCGTTGTCGACTGTCGCTCCCCCTGTACCCCTGCAGTTCGTGTGTATCTGAGCAACACCGTCAACAATTGCCAATACACTAATTGAAATCAACCAAAATTCGAATAAGTCGAATTGATGATTTAAATACAAATTTATTAAAATGGTTACAAATCTTAACACAAAGCTTACCATTTAATTAATACTTATCTATGCTGAACCTACGTTAGAGTGGACGAAATCACGGGCGATCATTCGTGTTGATAGTGCTTCTCACATTTTCCAATCAATTTAAAACAATTTTTATATAGATACCAGTCTTTTAGCAAGTTTCACTACAAATGCATGTCACTGATATATCTACAAAGTGGATAAATTCCATATCACTCACTGTCAGTATCGGCATCCTGCATGTATCCAGGGTCGATGTGCTCGCACAAGAAGGCCGACACACCGGCACGGTTTAACAAAGGGCTGGAGCCGGCGATTTCTATAGCACCCGCCGGTGCCGGGTCCGCTAGCAACGGCGACCGCGGACCTAACACTTCCACCTCCATCCACTCGTTCTCAAAGCTTTGGAGGTCGCCGAGAGGGCGGACGTAGTCGGTCAACTCTGTAATAAACAGTGATCGGAACAGGTAGTGCTACTGCGGGTCAACGAACTTATGTGTACAATTGCGATCTAACAATGGTAGTTAAACCACTGCATAGTAGCACGGGCCTTGTGGTTAGGTGTGTAATCTTGAACATCATACTAAGCGGCAAAATGACTGAAAATGTAAAGCCGTTCTCTTCGTATTGACGAATTATAGCAGTAACTTGCACTATGCTCAATATCGTCCAGAATTGCGTCGATGATCAATTGATGCAACTGCCCTCAGTTTCGGTGTCGCCGGATCCCAAGGATCTTAGATATATTATGATTAAACTCTCTTCCGTCATGCAAAGATATTATTTGTATCCTTTGCTACAGTAATTAACTCGCCATTATTTTAGTATAATCGAATGTTTAGTATTTAGAAATAATTTTATACCGTAAAATAGCAAATGTCACAAAACTAAATAGCAATACAGAAAAAAAAAATTATATTATTTAAAATAGTTTGTGACATCAAAAACTCGTTATAAAATATAGCTTGATTACTGCTGTCAAAGTGTCAGCTGTCAAAGTGCCTCGAATAGTACTGGGACAATAATGATCAAATCGAGGTAATGTGTTTATTTATCGACTGAGTGTTATACACTATAAATAAAAATATCTTCTTGTGTGTACCTATGTGTAACTACTACCTATGGCAAAAACCTTCTGTGATTTTTAAGTTTTTATAGAGGTAGGTACTACTATTCGAGGCATTTTGACAGTGGTCATTCTAATCAAGCTAGATTTAAAAGACTCTAGTAACTAACCTTTATGATACGATTGTAGTTTCGTACGTGTTAAAAGGTAATAAGTACGTTGATAGGATGAAATAGACCTTATTGCCCGCGATGTCAGAAAGAAACGAATTTTAAAACTAGTTTTAGATAGTGATTAGACATAAATCAATATGCATATTAATATATCTCTTTTATCTAAATATCTCTATGCTCTGTTCAAGTTAAGAAAAAAAGTGATGTCACTATCAGTCACGTGATTTCACCCAATGACTAATTACGAGAGGAAGCGTTCTTCGATTGACCTAAACAATTAACGCTGTGTTATGCTGCATTGGACAGATAACGTGACTTTTTTCTTAATGTGATTAAAGTATAGCTTGTACGTTCCAGAATTTTAAAAATCCGGAACATGTGTCCACCAATCCGCACTGGGCCCGCGTGGTAGATTATAGCCGGAAAACCCCAAAATTTACTAGGGGAGGCCTTTGTCATGCAGTGGGGCATTAAAAATACAGAAAAGGTTGAAAGAGGTATACGGAGTGTATTATTATTAGATTTATTTCCGATTGAAACCATGGAGTACACTCATGATTCCGAGTTATTAGAAAAACTAAAAACCTACCTCTGTCTTTCTTCTGTGGCAAAATATGATACATATAGTAGCCAACGACGAAACGTTTTGTGGTGTCGCCTGAAGCGTGGCAAATCATTTTTTCTTGTGATAATTTCTGAAATAAAATATTATTACAAGTACAAGTATTATTATATTATAGTATTACAAGATGTTGTTCGCAAAGGAATATATGTTGTCACTACACACTATTTATCATTGTAATAATTTTGTACTATGGCAATAAAAGCTTCCACGTCGAGCATTTGAAACAGACTGAAGTGTTTTCTTTCATTTGCGTACATGTGTTTTTTTAAGATATTTATTACACAATTGTCCAAATAAAAATGGCACATGTGTTTTTGGTCCTTCGAGGCGGATATGAACCAGCAACCTACGGATGTCAAGCAACGTCAAGTAAAAATCGCACATATGTGATTGTAAAAATGCTTGCTTTCAGTGCTTACAAAGATTTAAACCATTAGCCAATTACAATTTTTTTTTCATTCGTAAAGGAACTACTACAGTGACTTTAAAATTCGTCGTTGTAAGTGAACGAAAAGGTTTGTTCTACAACGTTATATTTGCAGTTTCAATCGACTAGCAGTCTATTGAATAAGTCGATAATGAGCTGTACAGGAGATTGTAATGATTCGAACACTTGATTGATTACTTTTATTGCAGTGCTTTGTATAAAAAAAAATTGTAAAAAGGAAACACTTCAATCTGTTACTTATTTCATTACATTTAATTTAAATCTATTGAATCATTTATCACAGAAATGAAAGGATTGTTCTACTTTTTTAGCTTTTGTAGACTAAAATATTTAGGTGGGAAACTAAACCAAAAATCTAACCTACCTCCATAATAGCCGTTGCTTTTTCATAAGTCATACCCTCCATGTTAGCTTGAAGCCAATGTATCGCGTATATTGAGACGAATGCGTGAGAAGGTAAACTGTCCGTCAGCTGAAGGAAACCAACTCCCAAAGCCGGGTGACGCATGCGCTCTATGACGTCGGAAAGAGACGCGTTGGGTTTTAACTTCGGCTCTAGGATGCTAAAATGTTAAATAACCGCAATACGTCAATGGGTGCTAATTTTTGGATTGCAGTAGACATCAGGGGAGTATGTATGCATTTTTATAGAGTACGTGTCCATACTCTGATATCTGCACAGAGTACACAATATCTAACAAGTTTCGCAACACAAATATAAAGACATGAATTTTGGAAGTACTTCTTGCGAAGGTTAAATGGGTTTTATAAGAAGCATTAATCAAAATATCCTGGCAAAATCTCAAATTAATGAATTTAAGGATTATTTTATACTGTCATGAATTAATTAAAACAAGACGCAGAAACTATGAGATACTAAAGAAAATTGACTTACCCATCGTCATACGTGTCATCACATTCACCACTTTGTGATTGTGTTCTTTCAAGTACCGTCTTTGCAGCTGTTCTGTAATACATTCAAATTCCCTGAATGGGGTTCGGAACTTTGTGGCGTAGTCCCAAGACGTCATTTTTTTCTTTTTTTTCAAACTGCGTCGCTCCGTGGGTCTTACATATACGAGTTTCGTGAAGGGATGCATAAACAAACGAAAAATGTTATATAATATTATGGTCCCAGTGTCATGATACCGAGATATTACGAATCTTACCTTATATACCTTAGAAAATCTTACCTCAGTGTATAAACAAAATGTACAAATCACGTGCTAGAAGCACTAATTCTTCTGCTTCTCCATGACACACACACTGCAAGACAGACGTCTCAAGGTTACAGGAGCCTCAAGTGGAAACTCTCCGTCACCCACCGTACTCGCCAGACCTTTTTTTTCATTTTTATTGTTTTTTTTTTTAATTGGAATAACTTTTTACAGGGAATAAAATTCAACTCGGATGAGGCTGTGAAAAACGCTTTCAGAGAATTCGTCGATTCCCGGCCCCAGGAGTTCTATAGCAGAGACATCAATCAACATCCATTACATGGCAAAAGTGCATTGATAATAATGGACAATACTTTGATTAATTAAAAATATTTACATACAAAAAATATTTGAATTTTTCCATATAAAATGGCAATTTCATTGGTAAATAGAATGAGCATACCTGATAAATAAAAAAAAACATGAATGTGCACTGAATTGATTTTTAAGTCATCAAGGCATGTGAGGGCACTAAAGAAAGACTTAGAAAATATAAAAAATATAATACATTTCATTTATTGTGAAAATTACAGAATTATTATGAATTGTCTGCCCTGATGCAGGCTCTACATCTTCTTATGGCCCTCTTGAGCTGGCGAAATGTATCTTCAGGTCCTCTTGCCAGTTACAAAGCACGTTCTATTTTCAAATCTATCATTCATTATTATCACATAAACCACGCATGCATGTTGCATCTAATCAAATACTAATAATATTCGATTCATGTCAAAATAATGTTCGGTGACATGGTCTTGTTGTAATTTAATACAAATTGTTAATTAGAGAGTTTTGATCCCCTATCATTAACCCATTCGATTGGTGCCATAAAAATACAGGCTAATATTTTTCGCATTCGTGTCGGTTCTGTTCCCGGCTCAGAATGGCGATATTTCAAAAATCCATGAATGCAGTATTATCTCGGCAAAATTCGCACTCCATTAGTGCAAAATTCGTATTATCTCGGTAACGTGACACTTTAGGACATAATATTATAATATATAACATGTTTTCTTTATATATGCACCTCATCAATATATGTGGGTACCATCGAGCGACACAGTTTTGAAAAAATCAAAATGGCGTCTCGGGACTATGCGAACCTCCCTCGTAAAATGTTCAAATCATTTTGTTTTTAATACAAGTAGGTATAACTTAAAATAAACTTTATACTTAAATTAAATCTACGCATTCGCTGAAGCTATCAAGCAAATAAGTCTATTTAAATAGAAAAAAAATGAAGGAATTAAATAAAGTATGGTCGGTGTGAGCGTGACGTACTTACTTGTTGACTTGGCAAGTGTTTAGTGACTTAGTAGGTGAAACTTGCTGTAATGAAACATTCAGTAAGTATAAGAACAACAAGCAACCGGGAACATTCCCACACTCAAATATGTAGCATACGATAGAATAGAATCAAATACAATAATAGCAAATTGCAACAATTTAGGGGGATAATAAGAATTCTGAAAAAAAAAAGAAAATATTTATTAACATTGTGGTAAAGTCTTTTAAATTCCAATTTTAAAGGTTAAATATTTTGCAAGAATATAGTATAATACTTTTTGTCAGTAAAGGAAAGAAAAAAAAGTTGCGTGCAAAATCAAACACCAATAATATACTTACATACTTACGAGCAATGATATGGTAAGATGATAAGATGACACGATAAATAATTAAATATACGAGTATAGTATTAATAATATAATAATGAATAGTAAACAGCTAGAAAATGTTATAAGAATCTGCACACCATGCTCCACCACACAAGCCATCCAACATTAATTAAGTCTAACGCATTAAATTGTTTTGTACGCTTCTGTTAGCCACAATAATTAGTGCCACTCTTGTCGATATCCATCTTATCGGTGCTGCGGCTAATGTCGTACGTACAAAAGGATTTAATGACTCAATGATCCCACACACCAATGTAAACAAAACTAACTGTCGCTTGCCATTTGCTACGAATAATTAGTGACAATATAAAATAATAATTCATATAAACATGAATCTGTCATGTTATTTTAATTACTGTCGATTTTAGAAATCAATTTGACTCTAACTGGATCTGCGTTATTTGAAAATATAATTGGTATCGTATGCCGTCCAGTAGTCACGTAGATCGATGACATGTCACAAACAAGACCAGCATGTGACAGAGGGACGGACAAATGACGTGAAACAATGACATGAATGTTATATTTGTAGTTGGCGCTACCTATTATTTAACTGTGATATATTACATATTTACGTAGCAAAAGGGAATTAAATAACATAGGCACGGATGTGTGGGACCGCAAACGCTATGAGATATGTATGTGTTTGTACTGACATAGCTTCGAGCCGTAGTCGCGGGCGGTCCGGCAGCCGCGTGCTGCCAAGTCGTTCACGGAACGGCGAGCTCGACACGCCCGCCTATCACACAACACACACGTTAGCCACTAGTCACTGCACTTACCAACCATCGACTGTACGGTGTAATAAATAGAGCCCTTGTTTGAGATGAATGTACTCGTGAAACTGATTAACTTGTGATTTGAAATATTAAATGTTTATTATAATATTTTTTCGTAGTTGTGCCACTGCCACTGTTGCGGTTCCAGTGTGAACATCGCCCGAGTCGCCGCTAATACTGTAGCAGCGGTATCAAGCTGTGCTGTAGGTTATGTAAGTTTCATAGAATAATTTTGAATTTATAGTAATATCTAAGCGACCTTGGTAATTTGTATGGAAACTATTTTCTAGGTTTTTAGCAAAAGTTTTTAAGTGTCATGAGTATTTTCATCTCTGAAAGACTGCACATAAATATACACCTGGTAACTCAAAAATAAATAAAAATAAGCCAGCAAACGTATCGAAAGTGCAATACGTGCATTATAATTGCATTTTATAATAAGCAGTGCAAATATGTACGCATGGCACGTGTATATGATTGTATTCAAAGGTAGGATTGTACTAACAATTTAAGATGTGTAAGTGGGTGTTGCAAATAAAACTGTGCTCGACTCTGTAACCTTGCGAGTTTGATGTTTAAAAAAACCCCATAAAACTGCACCGTTATGTATAAAATTACAATTAATCAGGTAAATTAGTTTTCGTATTAACAGTGGCGTTGAAGTTTAATTGTTACGATTAGTTGTTTAGGGTTAAAGTAAAAAAAAGTTTTGTTCAATTAATATGTAAATCGCCACACCAGTTTCTAATCAGATAGTAGTAGCATTAATTTTCATATCACACCCATACCTTTTGGTAATAATTCTTTAATTTTGAGCCAATGAAAAGTGTGCGCAAATATGCCACATAAAATAAAAATTAAAAAAAAATTTTGAAATCCAATCGATAAAATAAATGGAACATGACATGCCAGCAAAATATCTTACTGAAACTATTTTCGATCATGAGAAAAATATTTAGGGACTTCATATAATAGTTAATTCATCAACGGTAATACCCGATTTTAATGAGGCTTTACATTTAACTTAAAACGTGTCCTAGGCGGTAAACATATGGCATACTTCGGTTTTATTGCTGAACTTACTAGGTCATGGAAAGTGGGACGATAAGGAAAAACAGAGAGTAAGGAATATGGACGCGGAATAAACAAAAATGTTGTTTATAGGTTTGGTCAAAGTTCATATGGTAGTAACTGGACAGAGTCATTAGAGGCGGGAAACAATGAGGGAGCGGGGGTTAAAAGGAAGGGCTAAGGATGAGGTACGGGGAGCAAGGAGTAGCAACGATCCAATAAACAAGGGACTATAATTTTGAGGGTTGCGAGGCGATACCTGAGCGCTGCGGCTGAGGATTGAGGTGGAGTGTCGGCGCTGCGTGAGGGCCGCGTCCGCCGGCCCGACCGCCGCGCCCGCCATCTGCACCCACACTCGTGCTATATCCGTAGCCAATGCTACGATCGTAGCTACACGCTACGTCGTAGCTCAACTCGCAGCTACGCCGCCCTCGCGATAAACTGTCGCCTCATTTTGACCAGATGCCACAACAACTATATTGGGGCCACGATCTCGAGGCTTTACTGAACGACATTTACACTCTATTTTGGCTTCACATCGACGGTTTCGACGATGTGAAGCATATCAATTTGACTACTCTAACGTCTTAAAACAATTGATCGAATTACTAAGCGTGATCGATCCGTGATTTTTACATGTCCGTTGTCAGTGTTAGGGTATTGTCGAGTTATTCTCATGCGTGTGGACTCAAACAGGAAATTGCAACCAACATGTTGTGCAAAATAAAAATAATCGCAACTCTATAACGTGGAAAATCTTCATAACATTCATGCAATTCGTCGTTCACATCAACGATCTTAAAATATATAAGATAAATATTAAGTACAGAAAATTGGACTTGACATACAAGGTATCATGCGATATGCAACACTTTCGATGCAGTGCTATCATAAATTTCATGTTTGAGTGGCCATTTAAAATTACATTGTAAATAAAACGTTAAAACGTACAAATTACAATAAAATTGATACTTCACACTTGTACCATCAGTTTTTAAAAAGCAACTGTCAAACTTTTATAAGATATTTAGAAAATTAAGTGTAATGCATGCAGTGCAGAAGTAACTACAGTGTTACACAAATTAAGTGCAAATATATATTCATGCATCATTTATACACAAGTATATACATTGTAATATTTACATTCTAAATATATCGAGGACCTATTAGATTTAAAAAAATATTTAAAATAGTAAAAACAAAATGTAATTAAATTATTGGTGTTCTCAAACAGCTCTACTCAGTTAATGTTATCGTCATTGAGTACGCGTGAATGTATACTGTCAATAACTAAATAACTCTTTACTATTTTTTCATATACAGTTTGAAATAGTAGGTAACAATGGATAAACTAGCTCAATACCTCTCTTTGGGAACACCATGTAAAAAATAAAATAGGCTGTTTCGACCGCATCTTACTTCCACGGTCGTCTATAAGGTCTATACTTACCCTTTGTTTGTTTGGTCTTTTGACCTTATTGAAATACAACTCAGTCATTTTGAGGAAGCCCTCGGTGAGTTGGTCGAGGTCTTGCCTCGTGGGGGTCGGGTAGATGTCGCAGTGAGTCGACTCGTCCTCAAGAATCTGTTTAGTCGCCGGGTTGTAGAGCGGCAGAAGCAGTGTGCGGAACCGCCAGTATTTGAGGGCCTAGTGTACAAAATACGAAACTTAGAGGCAGTGTTCAAACATGAATTTCGTTTTTTTAACATGGATTTATTTTTTCCTTCAGTTATTAAATGAGCTATGAAACGTATCGATCAGGAACGATCAAGTACTTCACTATAAACGTAATAACTATTTATCATTATTTCTTTACAAAATAAGTCTGTATTACCTCTACCAGCGCGAAGTCTGTGTCTCCTCTAGTGCAGATGTAGTGATCCACGTAGTTCCAGTTGTAGTTCTCCAACTTCTCTGTAGTGAAGGATACCCACGACACTTCGTACGTGTCGTGGTACGGCGCGTGGAAGCGGTACCGGTAGTGTATGTTGAACGGCGGGTAAGGGTGTCTAAAATTTTATTTATGGAACATACATTATTGCAATAGCCCCGTGGTGTGGGCCAGCTTTAGAATAGAACCACCACTCTCTTCCCGTGGGAGTCGTAAAAGGCGACTAAGGGATAACAATGCCGCTACCGCAAGCTCTGAGGAACTACACCACCTCTAAAAGAGTGCATTTGCCAATCCGTTTGGCCAGTGTCGTGTTAGGCCATACGCCTCTCATGCACAAGACAATGTGGGTGAAGAGGCCCACATCCAGCAGTGGATACTAAAATGGCTACGGTTACATTATTGCATTAAGCGTAATACTGTAACCACCCCTTTTATCGTCCACAGCTAGACATGGGTCTCCTCATGTACATCGTCTTGTGCATGAGCGATGTATGGCTTTAAAACGTCACACTAGCCAAGCGTGTTGGCGAGTTTGTGCTTTAAGAGGTGGTGGGTTTCCTCAGGGCTTGTGGTAGCGGCTTTGTTATCCCACAGTCGTCTTTTACGACAGCCATAAGAAGGCTGGTGTCGTCCGTGTCGTAAAAGGCAACACCACAATCCAGCTCTTGCCCGTGACTTCGTTTGGGTGGTCTACATGGAAAGTAGCATGTGTCAATTCGGATTAGAATCTATTTGCCAGCATTTTTGGCCTATTTGCCAAGTTTCAACAAAATCGGTTCAACCGTTTGGACGTAATTGAGTAACAAACATCCAAAGTTTCGCATTTATAATATTAGTGGTATCTACTATCTCCTTACCATCAAAGCGTCTCGTGGAAGAGGTCGCTTTGGCGTAAAACTATACCAAGTTTCATTAAAATCATTCTAGTAGATTTTGCGTGAAGCATGTTCAAACAGACAAAAATTCTAAAAATGTTGATTTGGGCTGTACTTTACAGTACAATGTTACGATTTTATTATATGTATAATTGTATATATAGAACAGAATATATAATAAAGAGTTTATCTATCTATTGTATTGTGTTCTTACCTTGGCCTGTACCTCGTAACAGTGATGGTAGACCCGACGAGCGTCAGTTTGTGAAATATCCGACCAATGGAAAGCAAGTATCTCTTGGTGGGTGCGGCGTTAACAGTCTTCCCGCACTGTGGCGCCACTTTTGACGGCGGCGGGGCCGGTGTTGATGGACAATGGGATTCAATTACTTCGTTTTCATTTACACCTACTATTAACTGGAAGCCCTGTAGTCGAGTATGATAAATATGGGTATTTCAACATGTTTATCATGTTTTGGAAGATTCGTTAATAGAAGTAATTATATGAACAGCAGAAAATACTGAACGGACAGCGAATCAATGGCAGCAAATTTAAAGGTGGATTAGCTTTTGGTTCTCCGGTGACAATAAAGGAATAGGAGTCCGGCGAACGTTGACTTTGTGACTTTTTTTTTAGTAATTAAAATTATTTATTTCAGTTATGCAAAAATAGTTTGTTTTGTTGATCATGAGATGCTGCTCATTGAGTATTTGTTGCTGCTCGTTTAAATACATCCCATGTTTTAACAAAAATAGGCGAATTTTTTTTTTTCTATATTTTAGTAGTATATCGATGTTAATATGCGTATGGATAAAAGTTCCTTGAGGACTCAAATGTGGTTTGGTCTAACACGGTGACTAATACATTATTAATTTTTAAAATAAAATTATAATTATATTTTTTTTTATAATCATTTTTATTTTAAAAATCATTTCTAAAATAAAATTCTATAAAAAAAATATTATAATAGAGGATTTGACATACCATACCATCAGCCCGTGTCTCTCCACTACTGGATATGGGCCTCTCCCAAGGGCCGCCATCACACACGGTCTTCAGCTCTTCTCATGCAGCCACTACCGACCAGGTAGACTGACGACATGATTTGACATTATACTGACAAAGTCAAATTAAATGAGATTAGAGGTTTAATAGACTATTAACATTAAATATTATTATTATTATAGTCTATTTAAGTAGTTTACAAACATTATTAATTTATCTTTTCAATATATCTTTACAAACCTGCGCCAACCTCTGAGACACCAATTCCTTGAACACTTCCATCGTAGTGAGAGGCTTCTTGTATATTGCTCTGTTTTTGGCAAAGTCTGCATTAACATCGTCCGGTAAAAGATTATAATCAGACACAAGGTAGTCATTCTGTAGAGATCGCTTGTCAGGGAAGTAGTCAGTCGTGATGGGAAGACACGCTGGGATGGTCAGTGATTTCCAATCCACCCCTGGAAATTGGTTAAAACTTAAATTTTATAATTTCGTCACCAAATCTGGTATATGTGATTTTTTTAAGTTGATATATAAGACTTTATTCTTAGTTCACAGACGTATATGGAGAAGATTATATTTATTTAAAAAAGATATTTATTAGTGGAATTTAAGAACACTTTTTTATTTCATTTATCTGTGTTTTTATCTACCATTTATCTCGTTGCATTTATCTGACAGCAATTTTAGATAAATTTAGAAAGAATATACCTACATATGTGTTAAAACCAGTAAGAAATTTACAGAAAGGGTACATACAGTCAAAGCTCCTTATTTTTTATATATTGAAGTAGGCGGACGAGCAAGCGGCCCCAAGTGATGATAAGTGTTACCGCCGCCCATGGACACCTGCAACACCAGGGGGTATGCGGGTGCGACGTCGACCTTACTAAATCCTATTCACAGCTCTCTTGAAGAATCCCATATCGTAGCTTAATGGAAAGACCTCTTGAGACAGTTCGTTCCACAGCCTACGGGTTCGCGGTATAAAGTAATTTTTGGACCGAACAGTGCGCGACACCTCCTTATCGAGGAAATGCGGATGGACCGCACTTCTGTGACGGGAGGTGCGGTTATAGAAACCCGAGGTGGGAATTATATTGAACAATTCTTCAGAGCATTCCCCATTGTACAGACGGTTGAACACACAGAGAGACGCAACGTCTCTCCGAATGCTGTGGGATTCTAAACCGCCCGTGAGAGTGGGGTCGTCGACAATTCGAACAGCACGTCGTTGGATGGAATGGGTCCAATTGATATTTCGGCGCGCCGGCTCAGAAATGTGTGCAATACTCCAAAAAAGGCCTAATCTGAGCTTTGTAGAGCATAAGGAGTTGCCCAGAGGTGAAGTACCGCTTCGCTCTGTTCAGCACACCCAGCTTTTTGGAGGCTATTTTGGCTTTAATGACCCCTAAAATCGACTTTGCTGGAAATGTCGACATCAAGGATCCCGATACTCTCCGAGATCTTAAGAGGTATACTCTGAAAGGTAGGTGCTACGACAAAAGGTTTTTTTAGCGATGAATGCACACTTGCGTCATATTAGGGTTGAAACCCACTAGGTTTAGAGAACCCCAAATCGAGACTAGATCTAAATCGTCTTCGATTTCAGACACAGGCCTGACGCGAATCTCTTCCACTTCGACCCGAGGGATGTTGGCGCGGCCCCTGTATAAGGCGTCCCCAGTGCAGTCATCTGTATAGCAACGTATGTCACCAATTTGCAACAGATCGTTGATATTTAGAAGGAACAGAGCTGGGGATAGCACGGAGCCTTGCGGGAGGCCAGCATTAATAAACATGGTGTCGGAGTAACTACCATCGATAACGACTCTGATGGTAGCTTGGAAAGCTGGAAAGCAGCGATTTGTGCCATACCCGCTCAAAAGCTTTCGCAATGTCTAGGCCCACAGCCAGAGCCTCGCCTCTACTCTCAATGGTGTCAGCCCAGCGGTGTGTTAAATACGCTAAAAGATCACCAGCCGAGCGATTATGGCGAAACCCATATTGACGGTCGCTACTCAGCTGGTGATCCTGTAGGTACCCAAGGAGGGTGCGTGAAGCAGATTACCGTAACGGAGCTTGTGCATCGCATGATAGACGGCGGTGAGGCACCTCTATCGTCCAGAGTCGAGTTTGAGGCAAAGAAATAAATAGCCAAGGAGATTGGCTTTCTCGTTAGACCTATGGGCCAGTGAGCCATCGGGTTTCTGCAGTGGTGAGAGTCCTTATCACGGTTCCGCTATTCGCGTTTTCAGTATTGGCGGATTAAAAAAATGTGACCACTTCATGTATTCGCGGCCGAAAATTTCTTTATTTGAATTTTTAGAATAATATGTATTTATTTACCAATTACCTTTCAAAACATACAAGTATACCCTTGGTCTTATTGCCACTTGGCCGAAAGTTCTTTGACGAAAGCCGCCGCCACCGTTGTCTTCGGGCGATCGGTGCCGAATCTTCTTTCATTGCCACAACTTGTCATTCGTCGCAATAATTTTGAGTGAATAGCACGTGTCTGTTCTGCTTTGTTTGCGATTTATAATGTCGAGTAAAAGTTAGTTCCTACACGGAAAAGAGTAGTTTTGCCACTTAAGATACCGTTTACGCCGTGGCGAGTCGTTTGCATTCATATCACGTTCTTTTAATAACAATGAATCAATTGTAATCCATCAAGAAATCAGAAGACAAAATAGGGAATTCTAAAGCTTCAAGCTCACTATCAGCAAAAAATGTTCCTGATCCAGCAATTGAAAAAATGGAAGCTGGATTAACATTATGGTTTGAAGACCGTAACCAGAAAAGAGTGCCCCTAAGTGGTGCTATAATCCCCGAAAAAGCTAATCGTCTCTACGCAAATTTTAAAGAACCTGATGATTAACATACGGATGGAGGATTTCAAGCATCAGAAGGTTGGTACAATAAGTTCAAGGTGCGACAATCACTGTATAGCATCAAATTGTTGGAGAAGCTGCATCTGTAGACACTTCAGCAGCAGCAGCAACTATCTAGAAGAATTTTCAAAGTTGTCGATGGCGGATACAAACCTGAACTAGTGTTTAATGCAGACGAAACTGCCCTGTTTTGGAAAAGAATGCCAAACAAAACTTTCATATCCGAAAGTGAAAAGTCCGCCTCTGGTTTTAAGGCAGCAAAAGACAGTTACACTGCTGCTCTGTTCTAATGCATCAGGAGATTGTTTAATTAAGCCACTTATGTTCTACAGATCTCTAAATACTCGTGCTTTGAAAAATCAAAATAAGGACAACTTACCGGTGTGTTGGCGTACAAACAAGAAAGGGTAACAAGTGTCATTTTCAGTGACTGATTTCGGAATTGTTATGTTTCCGAAGTTGAAACTTATTGGAAGAAAAATAATTTAGTCTTCAAGGCAGTTCTAGTTTTAGACAATGCTCCAGGTCATCCTCTTGAGCTTGAGGTTATGCATCCAAATATCAAGGTGATATTTTTGCCTCATAGCACTAAGGCCTTATTCCAACCAATGGATCAAGGAATAATCCAGGCCTTTAAGCTCTATTACATTAGACGAACCTTTAAAATCATACTGGATACCATGGAATGTGATCCTAATATGCAGTGCTGGATAATTTTTGACATAGCAAAGTGCATTGATAACATGAAATAATCATTGCAAGAGCTGAAGCCATACACATTGAAAGCATGCTGGAAAAAACTGTGGCCTGATCTAACTGTCGGTGATGATGAAGAATCTGCGCAAATTCAAACATTAACTGAAAAAAACCCGAGTGAAGATTTACGAATGACTAATGAGCTTTGTGATTTCTTCATAAAAATTGATCCGTCTATGGAGTCTTGTTTTTAAAATGCAAATTGTTAATGCCACCACCGAATATCAATCCGAGTTGAAAAGACCTTTTAAAAGGGGATAACAAGAAAATTAATACTATTTTTTTTAAACCATTGCTTAATGCTGATAATAATGATTATTAATATTGTTAAACAATCTCTTATTAAAAACTACTTTTATTATATATTTTTATTATTTTGTAAATTAGGAACATATCCCATACAAATTACCATTCCATATGCACGGTTTCTGTATTCTTCTGTATTCGCAGCATATTTACGGAACTTATCCCCCCATGAGTAAGGAGCTTTGACTGTACTCGATTTCTGTTTTCCTCGTATATATTTGTTTTAAGATACGCTTTAATAAAAAGAGTGACGTTTCAAATACTCGTATTGTTTGAAAGAAAAAGTGAAATAATTTACAATAAAATTATAACTTCAAGTGATTCGCTAAACCTAGCTACCAGCTAGACTCATCATGCTTTCAGTTGAAATATCAAAAAAAAACATTACCAAATCACATTTTAAAGCTGAAGCGAATAAATAACTAAACCACCTAGTGTATATAGAACTATTTAACACATTTAAGGAATTTGTGAAGATTATGTATCGGTTCATGTTAGGTTACCAAAATAATTTCATTTATATCCCCCAAGTAATATATAACCAAGTCTGTGACGCATGCGATTTGCCTTGTGATACATGCAATACTTTTACTTTGAAAGCTTTGAAAAGCCCGTGTACCGAGTAAAATAATTATATTGAAGGCATGGTCTTAGCGCATGGTTATTTACATTTTACATACATATGAGTGGTATAATAGGATTTGCTTAAGCGCGTACCACGAGTATGCAGTATTTCGGTAATTGACGTGAGCTCTGTAGACTCGACGCAAAGAGATTTGTATGAAATCGATCGCCGACCACTTTACTAGGTTTATATTAAAGTTCAATAATATGAGGGGTCTAGTAAAATGGTCGGTGTTGGACGATTTCATACAAATCTCCTAGCGTCCAGTATTGGCTGACTTCATGTCAATGACCGAAATTCTTAGTGCTCGTGGCGCTCGCTTTGTAACTAATAAGCAGTTTGAGCAATATAGAACAGGAATGTCCCCGACAGCGTGATATATTATTGATAGAACAGTTAAAGGGATATGCAGTTAGCTACTTGATGCAAATCCAATGAGTGGGATATCAAACCTATGGCTTTGTTCGCTTTGGGTCCCGATCATTCCAGTTTGTAGGTTTATTTTCAATGCGACGATTTCATGAAACATCAAAAATGAGGTGAACATTTAACACACAATACCTGTTTGTTAAAATATTTTGTACATATACACAAAACCCTTCACATAGTGACTGTTATAATGGCCTTAGTAAAAATGTGGTATTATTTCTATTTATTGGAATGATGTGTATGAAAAATGAAGCTTTTCTTCGTAAAATTTAGCGACGAAACCTGTTTGAAACGAAACGATAATGTTCAAACATATTCATAAATACAAGTTCCGTGTGACATTTTGTATAGATGAAGTCTGCTCAAAGAAACGTGATAGGTAACAGCCCAATATTAAAATTTAAAAATATTGGGCTGTTCTGGTAATATTTAATGTTGGCGCAAAAGTTAAATGCTACCAGTTTATTTGTCAACTGTAGAAATTATGAAAATTATAATTATTATAGTTGTGTATGGTAATAATTATTGTTGGTGTAAGCAACTAAGTGGATAGATGTAAACTTCAATGTACAATGTACAATGTACAATGTATGTCTCCGTGTCCTTCTTGAGCAACAATAACTTATGTGAAGCAAATATATTATGATTATGAATATAAATATTTTTCATTAGAGATTTTTCTCCTCAGTTGATTACATAATAATTATATAAGTATTTTTATAGTTCAGGTACTAAAGTCTTATATGACAGTAGATTTATGAATGCGCTAGTATTGATTAGGAATAAATTAACACAATATTGACATCTGAGTATAAAAATTGCAATATTGATATTGACATTTTATTTAATGCTTCGCTTTACTTCGGATTATAATTTTTTTTTTTTCAAAATTTCAGAATAAAGTATAGCCTATATTAGACACGGAGAATGTAGCTTCCTATTTGTGAAAGAATTTTTGAAATCGGTTCTGTAGTTCCAGAGATTACCCCCAACATACATACAAACACACAATTTTACCTCTTTATTATATTAGTGTAGATACAAGAGAAAACACCTATTTACTACACACGATTTAATAAACATATAGTAATTGTTAATATATTAGGGCCTTACCTATGAAATTGCTCTTTGTTCATAATGGCCACTTTGAACTTAGTTATTTTGGGTTTGACTTGGAATTAAAAACCCAATTAATTTCAATTTAAATCATTCTTTTTCAAAATCAGTTATTCATTTGTTTTGTCGTCAAACGTCTTTTCGCTTTGATAACGTTGTGTTTGCGACCATGAAAAATTTGAAATTTCGCGTTCTTTTCGAATATGAGTTCCGTCCTGGCAGCGATACGGCACAGACGGCACGCAATATCAACAATGTGTACGTAACAAACACCGCAAACGAGAACACGGTGCGTTTTTGGTTTGATCGTTACCGTTTTGGACATTTCAACCTCAACATCTGATAATCGGAAACGTTCGTCACAATGGTTGAACCCAGGAGACAGCCAAATCATGTCACAAACATAAACTGAGTCAAAAGAAGCTCATGGTGACTGTATGGTGGTTCTGTGCCGGTATTATCCACTACAGCTTCTTGAGATCTAGCACAATTAATGCAGATGAGTACTGTAAAGAAATGCAAACGATGATGGACAAGCTCGCTATCAAACAACCGAGTCTGGTCAATCGCTCTAGTCCACTGTTTCTCCGTTATAACAATTGCCCACACACTGCACGACAGTCTCAAAGATACAGAAGGTTCGACTGGAAACTCTCTGTCAACCACCGTACTCGCCAGACATTGCCCCTACTGGTTTCCATTTTTTTTTCGGAAATTGGAATTTTTTTACAGGGAAAAGAATTGCAACTCCGATAAGGCAGAGAAAAGCGCCTTCAGAGAATTCATCGATTCCCGTCCTCAGGAGTTCTATAGCAGAAGCATCAATCAACATCCATTAAAATTGCAAAAAGGCATTGATAAAAATGGACCGTACTTCAATTAATTATATATATAATTTTCATAGAAAAAAAAGGGCAATTTGATAGGTAAGGACCAAATGTAATATTTTATAGCCACAGTGTCGTATCGAATTGATATTTTGTAAGTATCGTTTTGATTGTATATGCTTAAAATTGTAATGACAAATGATTGTACAATGTATGTATATGTGGTATATTACAGAGGACCATACTGTAACATGTAACATCTGTTATGGCTTTGATACACACAGAACGCGGGTCGGGCGCAGGCGGCGTTGTAATGTAATACGAGACATGTCACACAGAAACCACCGCGCGTTGCGGCCGACCCGCTTTCAATACACTGCGGTTTCTGTGTAACGTCTCTATTAAAATGCCGTACGTTATACTCCATTCAAATTAAGAGAAAAGTGACGTCATCCAATGTAACATAACAGCGTTAATTAGTCAATCGAGGAACACTTCCTTTCGTAATTGGTCAAGAGATGAAATCACATGACTGATAGTGATGCCAACACTTTTTTCTTAACTTGAACAGGATATAAAACGCCACCAGCGGCAAAACCGCGTTCTGTGAGCCGAACCCATTAACCTGTAATTATTATAATGCATGAATAAGTGAATAAATATCTCCAATATATAGTAAAATGCATACCTGTGGTAAGAGCAGGCGTCCACTCTTGTTCTCCTGTAGCACCCCACAGCAACGCGAGTGAGGCGTTGTTTGTAGTGGAGGGCGTGCTTAGCGTAGTGCCCAGTGTGGAGAGTGCACCCGATGCGCTTAGCATGCGTTTGCGACTCATAATGTTGCCTGGAAAGTTATTTTAATTGAATTTGGTGAGTCAAATGAATAAAGACGAATGAAACGAAGGACTACTACATTAATATTCACCAGAAAGCATCACTGTGAAGTGAGATATTTTTTTACATAGACAGTTTGATGAAATGTTTTGGCTTCATACAATTGTTTTCTATTCAAACCGCAGCCAGCCCTTTCAGCCCCTACTGGACATGAGCCTCGTCATGCACATTGTCCGGTGTACGAGATATTCACTAAACAGCGCTTTTTATTCACTAAACAACATTTTATAGTCCATAAAGCATTTACTGGTGACGCCTTCTTGAGGATTCTATTAATTTACAGATATAAGGAAAGTATAACTTAATATTATCGGCGTGAATTTGCTGACAGTCATCACCACACCAATAACGATCACTACATCTTTACAAATATGTTACTTACCACTGACCTGGTACACAGAGTGGTTATTTTTGACATGAACATTGTATTCCTTGGTGGTTTTGTCAGCGCACAAAAGTCGTCCCACCCGATAACCATGCTGTATTATAACGATCACCACATCTATAAGTATGTTACTTACCATCGACCTGGTACACAGAGTGGTTATTGTGGACAAGGACATTGTTTTCCTTGGTGGTGTTGTCCGCGCGGTCGCGGGAGGCCGGCTCGCCCGCCGGACGGGCCTGGTAATGGTGCTGCTGGATTAGAACACCTGTTGGTCCTGTAAATTAGTTGGTTTATTAGTATACAGTACGTACATAAATTTTGTTTCTAACAATTATTTATTTATTTATACTTTAGTGTTTTAAAAATAAAATGTAAATAAATTGTATATGAAGTGTAATAATTTTTTTTTGTGACATTTAAATTTGAATTACTTGTTTATTTATTTTAATCAAAACGTAATCTTATGGATATAATATTTTAAGGTAAACTTTATTGCATTTGCACGGCAGTTATCTGGCAGAATGTGTAAGATGCTTGTGTAACATATCATAAGACCTGTACGTAACCGCATTCTTAAGCAAATCAATTATTATTATTATTAACTAAAAGCGGACTTAATGTTAAAAATCATTTTCCCCCAGCCAACCTTGGTCCCTAAATCCTTAATGAGGCTTATGGTATGGTATGTGCAAGTGAACAACAATATATAAAATAAAATTTGGAATGAATAAAATATACAAACAATAAATAATAATATACAGTTAAAATATAAATATATACATATTTATATTTTATAATATAAATATTTATAATATTTATATTTATATTATTTATAATGTATATATAATATAAAAATATAAATATATACATATTTATATTTTAACTAATAAACTATTAAATATTATATTCAAATAAATAATTAATAGATACATTAAATGATCAGATACACTACGCAAAGAAAACTAAAGGGTGTCCATTTGGAGGTTGTTTAAATAAAATTTTCTTTGTGGAAAATCTTGTTAACATTCGATACAAGCAATGCACAATGGAGGGAAAGTCTGACACATGACATTGACATTTGTATTCATAATGTCAACATGTTCCCCTTTAACATAATTTAGTATGTACCTATACTTAATGTACCTAATTAGAATTACATATATTTAATGTACTTATAGTTAATTAAGTAATTTATTTAAGTTTCACCAAGTAAGATAACTAAAAGAGATTAAGTAGTTAACTCTTTCTTGATACTATAATATGGTTTAAGTGTATCCGTAAGGTTCCATAAAAGGTCTCATAAGGTCCATTCTTCTAATATATAATGTTTCAGTTTCCTGCAGGTGTCATTCTCAAACATTCTTCTCATCAGTCAATCTACTATCACTTTATTGAACGACTCCTAAATTGCTTTCACGTGATTGGACATTGGTGCAATTGCACCATTGCCATGTATAAAAGAAAAAAATCACTATTTATAGCATTGGGTTACCTTTAGGAAATATATGCGTCCACCGGCGTCGGTTACTTGTAAGCTTGACAGTGACGTGCGAAGGGTCGAAAGGGTTGATTAGAGCGCGTCCAGTCCGGATCACCGGTTTGTTGGTAGATAAAGAGCTACGTGGTGATAACCGGTTTCCGGATCTGGTCACCGGTGAGTCCGGCGCGTCACTACTTGACTCGTATGAACCACGTTTACCTATAAAAGAAAATGTAGATTAATTGAGACCAATTAACATTAAATTAAATGTGTATACTCTTGGACAATAAGAGTCCATTTTAAATGTTATCAAACCATTACTTAGAGAAGTTAATTTCAATTTTATAATTTACGTTTGACAGGTATGTGAAAGTATCCATGTTTGCCTCAACATGTCTCTCTAATGATGAATATAGACTTTCAAAAACTAGTGTCCCAATAAGTTTCTTTATATAGATAATTTCTTTACTCTCTCAAGTATTTTGTTATTTTTCTATTACAGAAAAAAGGCTGTAGACGAGCAAACAGTCCACCTGGTGGTAAGTGGACACATGTATGTATATTGGGGAAATAAGAAGTGGGAAATAGAGTAAGTACAATATATTTGACGGTAGTTCTGTGAGTGCAGCGTGCAGTCTAACTCCCATGCGGTATTCCCGTAAAATATTAGGAGTAAAACAAAATATATCAAGTATATCAAGGAAGGGAAATTGTTGCCAAAATACAATTTACCTACGATTTACTGTCTAATAAGACAGACTATAATATACAATAAGAATTAATTATTAACATAATCAGTAATGACAATAAATAGGTATAAATCAAGTATTAATGTTATTTAAGTACTGTTCATACTAACTGCTATTTGTGAGTATGTCACCAAGACTGTGATGTATGTCTGGGTCGGACATCTTGCGGTGGTGCAATGCCGACGTGGGGGGACTCCTCCGGTTCATACTCTCTAGACCAGCTACTGAAGTCTTCTTTGTACGGGCCACTCTTTGTACACTACAATATAAGGGTTTAAAATCCATATACACCTACAGTAAGGAAGGGTTTAAAATCTATCTACCTATAGCAAACATTAAAGACCCAATTGGTCGCTAATTGCACTAATTTTCATGTAATTAACGTCGTATAATTTGTGAACAATCAAATCAGATTTTACGCAAGTACTGTAAAGCATTAGCTAACCAAGTGTACTCATGATTACAAACATATTTGTGTTCTTGAACGAGATATTAGAGGCTTTAACGTCCATTGGATGTTCTAAGTGAAATTATTTAAAAGGATTATTAATTTTAAAATCCATGGGTTTAAAGTCCATATTCGTTGTTTTAACGAATATGAATAAACAGGTTTGTTCTATAATGCTGTATTTGCGGCTTGCGCCACCTAGCTGCCTATTAAATAAATTGATAATAAGCTGCAAAGTAGTTTGTGTTGCTACAATTACTGTACAAGATTGAATATGAAGTTGGCGCCACTTAATCACCCATTGAAAATGTTAATAATGAACTGCAAATTACTTTGTATTTGTTTGAACACTCAGTTGGTTAATAAATACTCACATTTTCATCCTATCAGTTTAATATTACGCACAAAATTATGCTAAACTTACCAAGTGCTGTGCGCTGGTGGTAATTGAAATACTTGAGCATCATACGCATCATAATCGTATATCGAATTATGCATGTATTCATCTTCCTTTAACAGCTTCCCCTTGCGTTCGTCCTCATACATCTTCTTCAAAGGCTCCTGACTTTTACGTGGAGGTAGCTTTATACGGGGAATGAAATTCGAATATGCCACTTTCTTATTGGTCGAATAAAAAGACAAGTTGATCCAATGAGGCATGGAGTAGTCGTCTATGGAGTTTAGATTGTTGTCTTTATTATGGAATTTTAGTAAAGGTACAGCGTGTAATGGCTGTTCTCCCACACATACTAAATCACTGCCGACACCATTGTCAATTATTCTTTGCTTGGTGACGTTAGTTAGTTCTCTGTCGACTTCAAATACACCTACCCCTGGTGTAATGACAACGCTCAACTGTCCAGTGCGGTCGAAACACCTGTCCAAGTAATGTTTCTCGAAAACTAAAAAATAACCTTCTACGTAAGTTGCAGTTATTTTAGAAGAAAATACTATTCTACTATACTCTGTTCAAATTAAGAAAAAACTGATTTCATCACTATCAGTCACGTGATTTCACTTATTGTACAATTACGAGACAGGCAGTGTCACTCGATTAAGCAATTAACGCTGTGTTATGCAACATTGAATGGATGACATCACTTTTTCTTAATGCGAATAGAAAGTGTGAGGTTAACTAGATAGATAAGTGTGAATAGATAAGTTTGGTGGATTAGGTTTCGATTTATAGAAAAGAATATGCATACATATACAATTCGAAAGACATATTTCTTAGTAATTCATGATCAAACTATAATGAATAGAGTATGAAGCATGGGCATCAGATGCAAGAAAGTAAAAAATAAAGTTAGTAAAGTAAAGAATGGAGGTCAGTGCGATTTATTCATTAATTCTTTGGATTACCATTTAAACTCATATTGAGGACTTCCAGAAAGTTCCCCTGCGCGGCGGTAGAATTAATCGCAGTTGGTATTTCCATGTTGGGTCTCTCATGATATTGCAAAACAATCTTTTGGTAGTCAGTAAATAATCTTCTCAATTGCAGCAAAATATTCGACCAGTCTTCATATTTCTCGTTTTGGACAGCCACTCTGAATATGATGTAAAATAAAATAGAATGACGAATAATTAAATGAGCAATAAAAAGTACTGAATGAACAGCAAATTGATGATAGCAAATTTAAAGGTGGGTTAGGTTGTTGATCATAATTTGGTGCTCATTTAGTTTTTTTCTGCCGCTTGTTTTAATACAACCCAAATATAATACAAGAAGTTTATGACTAAAATTAAATTAAATTAAATTGATAATCATAAAAAAAGAGATGTTTACTATAAGTCTGTTATTCCACAATAAATCCTTTTAGGGTGGGTATCAGCGCTATATTCTATTTTTCCATTTTTTAGAATATGTATACCTGTAAAAATCTTCATAAAATCTCCCTCTGTAGTCTTTTTGTAAGCACTCTTTCATATGTTGTGGGAACTCCTCAAGAGATTTAGCTTTGTAAAAAGTTCTTGAAAATAGTACTATTGTAACTTCATGGTTGCTGCCATTTTTCTGAAAAGGATGTTTAATAACAGTATTTAGTAGTTAGAGTCGATGAGTACTGAATGAAAAGTAAAGAACAAACAACAAGTACAGTAAAAAATGAATGTAATAAATCTATGTAAAAATATTACCTTCCACTTAGCAAAAAGATCTGCAAGAAAACCATTAACAGCTTTTTCAAAGTATAAATCACCATGTATATCAAAGTCCCACATTTCTGATGACATTTGAATAAATAAATAGACCATTGAGGTGGACGATCTAAAAACAATCTTAGTGTCTTCTGTAATGACTCCACAAGCCACCCGGTCGCCTTGGGACCACATCTCGTAAACTTGGCATCTGATTGCTGTACCACAATATTCTATCTTTTTGTTTAAGTACACACAGGTGCTCACCTGAAACAGTTGAAGATTATTTAGTCAATATCTATACTTTTTCTTTGC
The DNA here is from genome assembly GCA_943735995.1 of Sesia bembeciformis. Lineage (NCBI taxonomy): Eukaryota > Metazoa > Arthropoda > Insecta > Lepidoptera > Sesiidae > Sesia > Sesia bembeciformis. The sequence continues at coordinate 12,432,549 of OX031028.1, forward strand.
GTAACTGAGCAGTGACTTGTGAACATCCTAATTTTTCAAAATATAACAATTTGTTTGAAATGCTTTCAAGCATTTAGGGACCAATCCAGCTGATATTTTGCATGGACTTTCTTGAGGAGCACAAAAAGGACATAAGCTACAAAACCAGGGTTTCCATGGGACAGTTAGCAGCATATGCCCATATGGCATTGTTAAATAAACAAATATTGCTTTAAAAAATATTTGTGATAAAGAAAATAATATATATGTTAGCCTAAGGTTATTAAAGTAGTTGTCTCACCAAATGGTTCTTTAGTCTCCACATTTCAGACCTTCCCATGTACTGGTCCTTGAATGTGAGTTCAACAGAATCCAGGGCGACATCAGCCACATTTACTATATTCACATAAACATCAGCAAAAGTTCTCAGTTGGAATGTTGTGGCTATGCTTTGTTCCACACTAATAGTGTCTAAAATACAGAAAGAAATTTTATTTTCATGACTTCAGCAATAACCTTAATATATTGTTAAAAGACAACAAAATGATTATCCTCCCATGTCTGATGCTAAACATGGTGTCTCATAAATAGATTAGATCAAAATTTACAAAATTCTATACAAAGAAGTATGAGGAATATTTATAAAATGGAAAGATATATGTACAATAAGGGAAATACAAAGCAAAACAATAATCTAATACTAATATAATAAAGAGGAGTGCGAATTTTGGGAGTTTGTGTGTATGTGGAGGGTAATCTCCGGAACCACTGCACCTATTTGAAAAATTCTTTCACCATTTGAAAGGTACATTATTCCAGATGGACATAGGCTATATATATATATTATGTGCAAAACAATTGCCGGGCATGCAACGCATACCGCACACAGCTAGTCACCAATATAATAACAAAAATAAGACAACTAAAATGGTGTTGGAGGGGACATAATATGATGAGTGATTGAAGGGATAATGGGACAGAGTGAGCTGTGGAATGATGCCGAGAGGGGGAGAAAGGGTAGACAGTTGACAGAGGTGGAACCTTCCAAGTGGATGGAGGTGCCTGGCATGTAATTGATAAAGATTATGAAAATAATTTTCAAATATACAAAGAGGTCATAAAATAAATATGATAAAGAGATTATGTTATATATAAAGAAGATTATGTAGAAAATTATCTAAACAAAATATTTATTTAACAATTAAAATAAGACTTAAACCCTTTAACATTTATTCCATTATTAAAAATAAACAATAATAAAGATTATAATAAATTTAATAAGTGACTGTCCATAATATAATAATATGTATCTAATTTGTATCCACAAATTATTTGTATGTAAATGCTATTTACTGTAAGGAACTAAGTATGGTAATGCTTAGTGTCCTACTAAGAGCATAATACTACTTATTGAATAGAGTACAGATAACAAATTACAAGAAAAAGTAACTTAAAATTATAATAAAATTAATTAACTCTTATGAAAACAAACACTTCTTTGAGTTTTAATTAATAAGAAACATGTTGAAGGCCTTGGAAGGCATCTAAATCCAGCAGCGAATAAACACGGACCTATGGTACGTTAATAGGAAAAATAACATTTCAGTTACTTTTTTAAACATGTAGAACCATACCTCTTCCCCTGCCCGCAGCATCAACCTTAGTAACCTGAAGAAGTAGTCTTGGATAGTCATTTTCTGGATGGTATATTTCCACTATATCTTTCTCCTTTAAACCAGGATAATCTTTAAGATTTATAATTAGATCCACAGCTATAAAGAAATATATAAAAAATAAAAATAATAAAACAGTTATTTTTTACTAAAATATGACAATTGTAAATGGAAATAGAACATTTTTGACTGTTCAGGTGAGTCTCATGGGTTTAGTTAATCAGTTCCAGTATTGAATAATTGACTTTGGTTAAGATTTTCTAATTTAAAATTTCAAGATTTTATTTGAATGTAACATCCTGTAATATAAAATTTTTAAAATAAATCAATAAAAAATTATGCTATTATTTTAGACATCCAATTAGCACATGTTGGTAGTGCCACTGCCTGCTGGGTAAAAAAAGTTTTTTTTTTTTTTACCCAAATTCCCAGTTCCAAAAGATTCCCAGTTTATAAGATAAATGTTTGAGTCTGGGAATGTGCTTGTCGTTGTATCTGTCTCTGGACCCACACTGAAACTTGGTATGGGCCATTTAGTGTAGTGTTATTTATTTATGATTTATTAAAGAATTAATTACAATTTTAATAATTAAGAAACTTTAATCTACAATAAGGTCCCTTTGCTCAGATATTGTGACACACCTCGCTAATACTTGTTTAACATAATATATGAAAATGCATATAAAAAGAAATTCAACAGACTGAACATTAGATAATGTTTTCAATTTTCACAGGACACAATAATAGAAAATGTATTGTTGATTTTTTTAAAGCTTTCGATAAGTCTCAATATCTGGGAAACTCGATCTAACAATAAGGTCTATTTTTTCACATAAGCTAAAAGTACATAACATAATAAAATCGCCTATGTATTATCTATTGATTGAACAATTAAAGAAGATAAGGGATTGCAGAAGATTTAAAGCATTTTGAGATTAGCTCCTTGTTCATATTTGCTTAATTAATGACAAAATTTAACTTAATATATTATGCAGCCTTGAAAATAAAATAAATAGCAAGCTGGTATTGAATATCACTAAATAGGTATGTACTTTCATCGTGATACTTACGACTAAAGCTAGATTGATGCACTATAAGTTTAAATGACTTCATTGTTTAAAATTAATGCATTCTCTGTAAATGAAATACTTTTAGTAAGCATTTGTAACTACAAAGAGAAATAGAAAGAAAAACATTTGTATAATGTTGTACAGTCTTTTGACAGTATTTTTTTTAAATATATAATTAATTTATTAGGACATAGACATAGTTATTGGTCCACCCATATAGCAAATAATAAAACAGAATTATTGTTTTTATCACGTTAGTATCCAGTCCAAGTTGAAGTACTTCAGGAAAATTATAGTTAAAGGAAAGTGTCTGACTCCATTTTTCATGTTCTTTCAAGGAGTTCAATTCTGCCCTCAGTAAACCTACTAGCTTAACTAAGCGATTTACTTCAACGGGACTGGATAAGGACGTGATAAAAACAATTTTATTTTAATATTGCTGTGTGTGGACCAATAACTATGCCAGTGTTCAGGAAAATTAATTAAAATAAATATATGGTCTTTGACAATTATTATTTTCGTTCGAAAGTCATATTTCGTTACCTTTATTGACAACTATCCTATTCTTTTTTATTTAAAATAATTCTCATTCCGTCTACTTTAAGAGCCAGATAAAAAAGCCGGGTCGTCTATTATTTGCTCAGAATTGTCTATTTATCTGGGCAGACAAAGGAACTTATACCTGGTATACTTCACAAGTCGTGGTTACCAACTTGATTTTAATATTGTCACATTGCGAATGAAAACGATAAAAAAAATTAAGTCACATTTGACAGATTAGAAATAGTCGAATTGAATTAATGATCGACAATACTGATCGACATTCATTCGAGATAGAATATTGTAGCTACCAATACGAATAACAAAATCCTTGTGTCAACAAATATTGTTTCCCAAAACTGTTTGAAAAAGTATGAGATTAACAATTAAATTAAATTGACTGCAACATGTACTTATCATTCAATTCTATAATTAGTAGTTTAGCCGTTATTACAACGATTTTCCAATTTTTGTCTGGCATGTACGTGTTTATTTCCCAAAACAAATTGTTATTAATGAAAACCCATTTGAAACTTATTGATTATACGGTATTATTTGTTTTAGACTTGTTTGTAAGCAATATGTGGCAAATAAAACAACAGCAGAGGCTCCTCCATTACCGTTTATATGCGGTATCGTATCGTAAGTAATTTTCAATCATAAATTCTCCCGTTTATATAGATAAATTACAGAAATGCTCTTCAGTAATAAATGTTTCCATGGGGAGGGTGCACTTTACCTGCGTGGCGTTCACTACTGCTTAGCTACCCTTCTCTCGCAGAAGTCTACCATAAAATGGGCTGTATTTCACACTATCCTATTTCTCAATGTACATACCTGTTTCGGTAGCGAGTGAGATGAGCTCATTCCCAACCCATCCCTCCTCATTTTCTCAACCTTTCTCCAAATCTAGAAGTGTGCCAACATTTGTCATTCTGCATTGATGTTGGCATGTATTGCAGATGTCCTTAGGCGACAGTATCCACTTATCACTAGGTGAACTGTATGCTCGTCTGCCACCTATTTTCTATATAAATAATAATCTGCATATTTCTCTGAAGAAGGAAAATTGCTGTATGCAACACAGAGCCGGCTCTAGCCCATGTAGTGCCCGGGTGTAATCAATACCCTGGCGCCCTCTAGTAGGCTCTTTGGAGGCGTCGCGAGCGGCGCTCGGCGCCCCCTAACACCCTGCGCCCGTGTGCACTGCACACCCTGCACTATAGGTAAAGCCGCCACTGATGCAACATTCCTAAGCTGCCTGAAGTGTTAATAAAGGCAGTAAAGGTCCAATACGGCAAGACTATATAAATGACCATGTAAGTGGTGGAATGCATTAAAATGCAATATAAATACTAAGCCAAAGTAATAAGATATTTTAAATACTATTTATTTTATGTACATCTATTTTCAGATCTGTATTATGGCTACTGTATGGACTAACAAAACAGGATGACAAAATAGTACTTGTCAATACAATTGGTGTGACTCTTATGGTTTCATATACAATTGTGTTTTATATATATACAATTAAGAAGACTTCACTCTTGAAACAAGTTTTAGCTATGGTTATATTTTTATCATTTGTAATAGTTTATGTTGCCACTGAGGAAGATAAAGAAGTTCTTCTAAAAAGCCTTGGTAAGCTTGCTTTTACCTTTTATTTTTAACAGCTAATTTTAAGTATTGGTATTGATACCTATGTATTGGTGTCTGTCAAAGCATTTTTGCCAAACCATCTTCAGATGTTGGAATGCTATATGTTTTAGTGTTAGAATAATAGGGCATTCGACTCTTATTAGATAATGACATAATTACAAATAAGATACTATAAATACATCTCTGAAATCAAATATATTGAGGTACATCACTTTAAGGTCTATCCTACTCTGTAGATAATTTTGCTAATACAATACACCTTTACAATCATGCATGAGTAACAGAGATTCTAATAGAACCCCACCTCAAATAATCATAAGCTCAAATGTATCTAATTTTTTTATGAACTTTAAAAAAAAATATAGCTTTCTCCTTGATTTGTCAAGTAAGCGATAAAATGCAATTTGCCATTTTTATAGTCACTTGCCATTTTAAGAATTGCACATTTTGCTACTAGACCATTTCAACTACAGTCCTTGTAAGTCATTTCAACAACAGTTTTATGATAGGTTATGACAGTATAGGTTATGATGTGACTGACATGTCCAAAAGGTACAAAAGTAATGAATAGACAATATTATTGAAACAGCCACGCAATTCTACAAGAGATTATGCTCCAGCCTGACATGGAACAACCAAAGTCTGAAAATGCAAGAGAACTGACTACACCATGCATATTACACAAAGAACTAATTTTTTTTTTTTTAATGTACGAAGGCGGCAGGACGAAGGTGGACGAGCATACAGTCCACCTAATGGTAAGTGGATACAGTCGCCCATAGACATCCGCGATACATGCCAACATTAGTCCAAAATGAGAAATGTTGGTATGCCCCTGGACTATAGGAATATAGGACTATTGGAGATATAGGAATGGATTTGGAGAAAGGGTTGAGAAAATGGGGAGGGATAGGATGGGATTGGAATGGGCTCTGGCACATCTCACTCACTACCGAAACACATACGTACATTGGGGAAATACGATAAAATGGGAAATGCAGTACATTTCAAGGTAGTATTCTGTGAGAGAGGGGTAACGTGGCCAGTCGAGCGCGCCCAGCGGCTGTTGGATTGCAGCGTGCACTCTCCCCCTCAAGAAATGTGCAATATCACAATTAGAGAAGGGAAAAACTCCCAGAGAAGACAAAATAACAATTGATACCCTAATCGCAATGATTGAATCAGCGGCGGCTCTAGCCCATGTAGCGCCCTGGCTTCAATACCACTGCAATCAATACCCTGGCGCCCCCTAGTAGGCTCTTTGGAGGCGTCGCGAGCGGCGCCCGGCGCTCCCTAAGACCCTGCGCCCGTGTGCACCGCACACCCTGCACCATAGGTAAAGCCGGCACTGGATTGAACCACTGACACCACATTTAACTAAAATATTCTATGATATATTGGTGCAGGAATACATTCCTAAGAGTAGCACTGATTCACTGATAACTCTACTGACTATGATATAAAAAAGGAAATCCTAAACTTGTAAATAACCATAGGCCTATAAGTCTATTACCAACAGTATATAAATTATTTTCGACCATACTAAAAGATACTAAAAAGGCTATCAGCAAGACCAGATGAAGAACAACCTAGGGAACAAATTATGTTAAGGGATATTCAACTATTGACCACATATTCAGATTAACTCGGATAATCGAAAAGTTCAACAAATACTTATCTTTGCAAAGTAATAAAGTAAAGTAATAGATTGTTTTGTCAAATGCTTAAATAAAATTATTTGATATCTTAGTCCACAACATTTCTTATCAAATTAAGTTATTTGAAATTATGCCCTTCTATAACAAAGATCTAATTCTAAGTATTTACTGAAATAAACGTTAAGCCCTACTTGTTGGTTATATATTCTTAACATTGTTATTTTTAAAATATATTAACTGTTATCAAGGCTGCTTTCCTAAACGTGTGATTATCACTTGACAATCTAAATCATGCTTTATCTCATTTTATGGAAGATAAAACAGCATTCTTTCATTTAGATTATCAAAATTCGATTCATGCACGTTTTGGAACTCAGCCTAATGAGATTGACTTGCAGTTTTGTATTGAATGCCCACTTTACGAATTTTCAAGCATATTCTGCAAGGACTCATAATCTGATATAGGCACAATATTTAAGTTTTGTTTGATTCAGATGCTTCACACGAAATAAATTTCCTAATTGCAGGGCTGCTCGCTTCAGGCCTCACTCTACTGACAATTGCTGCACCGATGAGCAAATTGGTGTATGTGTTAAGAGTGAGGAGTACACATTGTCTACCATTCCCAATGATACTCATGTCATTCTTTGTATCGACATTGTGGTTTATGTATGGAATATTAGAAGTGGATCTCTTTTTAATGGTAAAGCAACATGTTTCGAGAATGAGTGAGATATACCAGAGCCCATTTTGCATCCCATCCTGTCTCATATTACCTTATCCTGTCTCATCTTACCTTGTCCTTTCATGTAGGAAAGTGTATTGGGATAAAAGAAACATCTTATACCATTATGCTCTTTACTCCCAAATCTCTCTTAGTAAGGATGGGGAGGGTAATAGAATGAGTCCCATTATGCTTCCTATTCCTATATTCTACCCAACCCTTTTCCCAAACCCATTGTCCATAGGTGGGCAGCACATCTAGGGATTTGTCGTTGTTTGTTATTATGGACTAATGTTAGCATGTATTGCGGATGTCAATGGGCGACAGTTTTTATTGTGTCTGCTTGTCTGTCATTTTCTTTCTATAAAAAAAAAAGACTATTCTTCAATAACTTAGTATTTTAGATTAATTTTTGGGTTTAAATTTCTTTATTCTCGTTAAGACAATTATTGACACTTACATACAGCTATAATACAATACAATAAAGTTAATAACAGACCATTGAACAGAGCAAAAAGAAAATGAGTAAGTTGATACAATTCAATATTTTAAAGTTAGTATGTAAATAAACTATTTAATTATATTTGTTTTTTTTTATTTATTTATTATACTCGTCTCTATTTGTCTGTCTGTATGTTTTCTGAATAGGTTCCCAGATAGATAGGTAATACTGCTACTAATAATGTTAATATTGTTGGAGATCTGAATCATTCATTTTAGAGGAGAGTATTCTCGAATGATTCGTTTGGATAGTTGAGACTTAAAGACATGGTTTGACATTTTTGATATCTGAAGGTAATTTATTAAAGAGTTGTGCACCCTCAAATGTAATAATTTCCTTACCATAATTAGTTCGAGTCTTCGGCAAAGTAAGATGGCTTACCCGTCGAGTTACACAGTTGTATGCTTCATTTTGCTTAGATAGGGAAATTTCTGCATGTTTTATCAAATATTTTACGAATGAGTAAGCATGTACAATAATTATACAATTGTTTGATGTTCATTAATTTAGTTACTGTATAATTTTCTTCGGTAGATGTCAAGTAGGGATAATGAAATAGCATTTTAATAATTTTGTATTGCGCAATTTTGGATTTCATAAATCTTCTCTTGATTTGAAAAAATAACTGATTTAAATTCCAACAGTAACAGTTTTAGAGGAATTACTGAGATATGATATGTTTTTTATTTCAGTTGCCAAACTTCATTGGAGCTGCCCTGGCTTTGTTCCAGCTGTCTTTGTTTGTGAAATATCCAAGTACGCCACCATCTCCAATTTTCAATAAGACCGTGTTAGCTTAAGTTACTTTAATAGAAATATGGACTTTAATATAGTATAACATATAAATATAGTATAATATTTAATTTAGATTATTGTTAATTATTTATAAAATAGATGCATGTCTTAGAGGTTTGTTCAGTTGTCTTTTAATTATTTTCTGATGTTAATTCCTGACAATTTATTTGTTTCTTAAAACTAAGTGTTGTACTATGTTGTAATGTTTAAAAAAATATTAAATTTGAATCTGACACAACAATCGTACAATTAAATAGAAGTATTTCAATGGCGTACAGCAGGGCCGTCTTTACCAGGGGGTGCAAGGGGTGCGGTGCACCCGAGCGCGGAGCGCCCGGGGGGGGGGGGGGGGGCGCCTGTCGAGCGCTGAATTTTTGGATATTTCATTGAACTTAACGCCATTGCACAGTTTTATATACTTGTTACTTACGACAAAAATGTATGCGCAAGCAAAAAAAAATAGTCATTAACAATAATATTTTTTTTACTTTTATTACGCTTTCGGCGCTTGTCATACCGCATTACTACACTACACAAATAACAATTTTATTTAATACAACACGCGCGCGGCAAAATCTCTAATCCAAAGACAGTGTATGTATGTACGTTTGACACGTTGCCCCCCGGTAGCAAAATGATCTCTAAGTCAATAGAGTGTAAGTTCATTTGAAATGGGCGCGCGGCGCGGCACCTGTGCGCAGTGCCGGCTTTACCTATGGTGCAGTGTGCGGCGCACACGGGCGTAGGGTCTTAGGGGGCGCCGAGCGTCTTAAGGCGCCGTCTTAGGGGGCGTCGCCGCCCGCGACGCCTCCAAAGAGCCTGCTAGAGGGCGCCAGGGTATTGATTGCACCCGGGCGCTACATGGGCTAGAGCCGGCTCTGGCGTACAGTATACTGCTAATTAAATAATGCCTGTCGATCATCTTTGTGACGGAACGTTGAGAGATGTATATAGCGGAGTGGTAACAATGTAACATAATGAACTCGGATTTGGATTTCTTTTTTTATTTATCATCTCTTCGTCTTCGGAAAACGAGTATGTCGCGACAGGTTACTTACTTAATTAGTAGTAGTGCAGTAATTTTTTTTTTTCATTATTTGATTGTTAGGTATAGCTTATCAATTATTAGGTATAGCTTATCAATTATTAGGTATAGCTTATCAATTATTAGGTATAGCTTATCAATTATTAGGTACAGCTTATCAATTATTAGGTATAGCTTATCAATTATTAGGTATAGCTTATCAATTATTAGGTACAGCTTATCAATTATTAGGTATAGCTTATCAATTATTAGGTATAGCTTATCAATTATTAGGTACAGCTTATCAATTATTAGGTATAGCTTATCAATTATTCCTCGTCACACTGCGACATTTCCGAACAGTGCGTATATATTTTAAACCGGCTAGGCATTGTAATGAATTCATTGCCATATTAGCTATTATAGTGTCAATGCTTTTTATATGTAGCATATATATATATTTATATATATCCGAAGATTGTTAAAGGTGAAATTCAGTACATGACACACTATTACATTTAGTACTAAACACACCCCTATATTGATAAAATTCCTGATTTTTTAATTTTTTTACTGAACTAGTCGCAATTGAAACTGCATTATCCAAAGTTGAAGAAATAAGTATAAACGTAGAAAAGATTAAGATGGTTTATTAGTATAGAGTCATTAAATATACATTGAAGCGCCCGTTACAATAATATTTAGGGACAGCTTTGTACAATCTTTATTTATTTTATATGTACAACATAGTTGTTATTTATACAAATACAACATACAACACCTATTCTTGGTGCTAAAATCGGCCCTACATCTCGTTAAGGGTTCATGTCGAGATACTTGATCGATGACTTACGAAGTGATGATGTCTTTTATATTCTCGCGTTTCATGCTGCTGTAAAAATATGAACTGGTTCAAAATGGACTTGAACGTCACCGCAACAATTACTTGTTACACAACGTGTCATTGAAATAATGCAAAAGCTGAAAATGGTTTGTTTAGTATCCAGAGTAGAATTGATTCAGCAGTTTTTACAATACTTGGTTTGTTATAACTTATTGTGTATCTTTTATTCTACGTGCAATTGCATTCTACGCGTGTCGCCCGCTCCGTGCCGTCGTGCGCCGCCTAGGCGCCCGGTTTACACTGTAATGAGCGCTACAAACGTTTTAGACAGAACAAAAATCTTTCATGTTTTGTAACTTTTGATTTATTCTCTAGAATAATTTTATTTTTCGCTAGAACGGTTTTATTATTTAAATCCGTTGCCATGTTTCATGTTTTGCGTTATTTCAGTGACATGTATAATATTTTTTTGCTTATCCATTGTAAGTTGTAAGATGGTGGATAATAACGCAGAAATAGTGGATCTGCAGTGGATAATGATACATTGTAATAAAATAAAGTAAAATATCTACCATTTTACCACATACAATAGATACCTACGCTTTAAAACAGAGCATCAAGAAAAGGTATCTTTAAAATCTTTAAAATCTTTAGCATCAAGAATCAAGAATCTTTAAAACAGTAAAGGTCAAGAGGGGACGATACTTTCGTGAGCGTAGTTTCGGCATAATGTATGGACCTGATTGCATTTAATAGATATTTATAATTAGAGTTTACGCTGACTCGTGATAGTTTGAATGTGATTGATATCGAAGGCGGAATAAGAAATTCAGGGTATTTGAAACTCTATTTAAAGCCAAGAAAGGCTAAATATTATGAAATAAATTAAACCCATGACATATTATAATTTTGCCTTTTTATTACAATCTATATTTTAAACAAAAAACAGTAAAGACGATAATGATTATTATTATATTTTTTAACAATATGGAATACTTCCCAAACTGTCCTTACTCTTAGTCTATAAAAGACCATCCTACCATGACAAGTTTGCATACCATGACAAGATAATTATAGTTTGCATTATAAAAACATAATGTTTATATTTACACAAGTTTTGAACAAGAAGTTAAAAAATGTTTTAATATTTTTTTGTGCAATGTAAATAACACACTAAAGCCTTTACTAATACTTTTCGAGACTAGTCTAGTCAAATTATACATCGTACCATGCATAAGATATTATTTTACGTGCCGGGGCCCTATTTAAAAATAAAAATTGATGACCTCGGCAGACACCCGCAGGCACTGCCACCTTAAAAAATCGCGAAATTTTCGAGGATGTTGCGATTTTTGCGAAATATCTCTTAAACATAGCATATTGGTGGAAAAAAATAAATATTTTCATAAAATAAACTAGATTAAATATGCTATAAAGGGAGCCATGATTTCCGTACATCATATAGTTCCCAAGATACAGATTTTCGAAAATCGGAATTTGAGAGTCAAATTTGTACGGAGATGACACTTTATTGACAGTTCTACATGTCATATCCCTGACTCGAATAAATAATCCGATTTTACATGCATAGGCCGCATCCTGTTTCGCAGCTACACTCAATACCTACATTTGAATCTCTTTCAGTTCCGTGGAGCGAGAGATCAATCATCACCTGTCCAGGTGTTTTTCTTATTAACCAACTATGTCTGTATCTGGTAGAAACTCCGTAGGGTATGAAAGCAAGAAGCATCAGGATTATCTCCGGAGAAATCCCATCTCGACGATTACTTTCGGCACTTTGTAACAGATTTCGATTTTTGAAAGGCCGTATCTCGGGAATTATATGCTGTTTTGAAACCGTACTATAGGTACTCACCGTGTAGCAAATTTACTCTAGATTTATGAAGGTATAACGTTTTCCATCAAACGCACTTTAAGACATACTTAGCAAAAATCAAAACATCGAATTTTTCGAGGTGGCAGTGCCCGCGGCAGTGTGCCAAGGTCGAAAACATGGATTTTCATATAGGGTTTCTGTACGAATAACACACCAAAAAATCAAAACTACCCGACCTTTTGCACGGAGTCGCTCTCCTTTCGCGTTTCGTTATGTAGTTTATACAAATTTTGCTAGAGTGAAAACAGTAATAGGTATTGCTTATCTATATGAGTTGCAATATGGACGAGTTGCTTATCTTGACGCTTTGCGATTTGGACGACCTGCGACGAAAGGATCAATAAAAACACATTTTTTTTTTTAAAACCCCCGACGACGGTGTAAACACCTCTAACTACAAAACTTTTAAAAAGAATAAAATAATGTAAATCAGTCTTGTTGACAGTCTGCAATGATCTGCAAACACGTCGTGCGTTATGAATGATCATTTTTTGCATTCCATTATTCATTATATTAATTACAACACCCATTCAGGAATACCGTGCAACATACGATTAAACGTACATATAAAAAACTATGAAAATTGGCGCAACGGTTTCCGAGAAAAGTGAAGAGTACACAAACAAATACACATTCTCTTACCCCGAGTGTTATACTTACCATCTCCGTTCCGTCTTGCTAAATAAATTAATATGTTGAAAACCTAATTATATTATTACCGCTGGGCGCACTGTACTGACCACGTTACTCCTCTCTCACAGAAGACTACCTTGGAATGTACTGCATTTCCTACTTTATCGTATTTCCCCAATGTACGTAGGAAGGTACGTGTTTCGGTAGTGAGTGAGATATGCCAGAGCCCATTCCCATCCCATCCTATCGCTTCCCATTTTCCCAATCTACTCCCTGATCTGCAAAGATAGGCAGCGGCGCATCCGGGGGCGTGCCAACGTTTGTCATTCTGGACTGATGTTGGCATGTATCGCCGATGTCTATGGACGACAGTATCCACTTAACATTAGATGGACTGTGCTCGTCCGCCGCCATTTTTCTATAAAATAAAAAGATATAATTTTATGGTTAGCTCATGCTTTTTTGTAGTTTTATTAATTATTTTAATGAAATAACAGCATTGTTTATTTACCGTGCATTGTTACCCTAAAGATTACTAAACATTGCGAGTAGGCCTCCCTCCCTATAGGTACATTCCTCCAGGGCCCGTAATTGTTGAAGGCGTGACAGTAGCAGACTTATTTTTATCTTGGTCAGACTAATCAACTAGAAAAGTTTATTTTCCGAAAGGACACCGACTGATCCATTCAGTTCGGTTTTCAATTTCATGGTTCATGATTCTAGGTCCAGCAACCAGCCCTAGAAGCATGAAATTGTTTGTTGGGCGTAGGGTATGTATTGAATAAATAAAAGTCATTTAAGTTATACTTTAGCCATCTTTTCTTTATACATATCAATAATTTTATTTAAATTTTTTTTGGTTAATATTTTTTTATTTATACATTTGCTCATTTTACACATGCAGTACGCTCGATTATTTGGATTTTTTGCACAATGTCCTTTAACGTTGTATTCTGATATTGTTTCAGTTGGTTGAATAAGTTTATATTCACTCCCGTCTGCACTTACTTTAGCTTCATAAGCGATGTCACCAGGCGACATTTCAAAGGCCACAACGTAATAGGTTTTATTACTAATAATGTCTCTATACGAGTGCCTTCTTACAACATTTTTAAGTTTGAATTTACTGCATTCAAAGCAACGAGATGTTTCTATAGATCTCGATCTGTTTTGTATGTAAGATACACCTAATTGTAAGCTAGTTTGAGCTCCGGTGTCCTTTTGATCTACAGAAGTTAGATTGTGACAACTACACCACTTTTCGTCTACCATTGCCTCTGTGCATGTCCGGTACGGCGATTTCTCTTCAAATAAACTCGTGCAGTTTGGGCATGCTGCAGAAGGCATAATGTTAATAGTACTGTTAGATTTATTCAATATGCTTCTCAGAGTTGCATGTATGTCGTAAGGCGTTGTCAGCCGATTTTGGTTTAATTGTAAGTTGTAATATTCCTCCGGATATTTTTTACGAAATTTCATCGGAGTCCACATAAATAACATTGGTAAACGTTCCTCATAATATGACTCTATAGACCGCCTCGTCTTACCAAACCTTATACCGTGATCACTCACGAAGATGACAAACGTATTGTTAAGCACATCTGTTCTTTCAATTTTCTTTAAAAAACTGACAATATCATTATCTATAAGTGAAGGAATATTATTTAAGTTGTGACTATAGGAGTTAAGCCAGAACATTCCGAAAAAATTATCATGTTTATACGCACACGCGAAATCATGCGCGTAGTTGAGTAGATGTTTTGCGGAGGGCAAAGTTTTTGCACATATGAGATTGCCTTTACTCGATTCACCGGTTAGAAAAAAAGGCCGCGTGTAGTGGTCAGTTGGCGGAGATCTGAATCCATTGTACCGGGAAAAAGTATCGGGTAGTAGTAAATCTTCTTCGCCATACCCCGTAAGATAGCCAGATTTTTTGTATTCACTCCATATCATGAATTTATTACAAGTGTCCATGCCGGAGGCTGCACACGTTGAATACGCTTTAGAAGGTTCAATGCCAGCTAACATCGCCATTATATTGGGATATGTATTAGAACCCACCTAAAACAAAAATAAATATTGGTATAATCAAGACAAAATTGGTCATCGGTATGACAAGCTAATGCTAATGTTACTTGCTAATGTCAAATTGTGCCAAGGATTCCGTCCTTAACAAATGTATGAACTGTTACAATGTGAGATTTTTTCTGTTGATGGAGACTAATCGAAATTGCCTTCTTTCATCATTACTCATTAGTTATCTAGGTGCTCACATCTGATAGATGAAATACTGACTCGTATTAACACTCATTATAGCTATATATACCAGTGAGGTCCAAAAGTTTCTGGGTCAGGCCAGAAGCTTATACATTTATATTTCTAGATGTCTAAAAATAACAAATTATACGTCATTGTATTGTCATTTATCATGCTATTATTCGTGTATATTTTTCCTAAACTCTTAGAACAACAGGGAGCCGCAAAATGTTTAAACTGGAATATTGTTCCGTGATTATGTTCCTTACAAAGGAAGGTGTTATCCCGACCGATATCAAACAAAGGTTGGATAATGTGTACGGGATAATGTGATTCTTCTCCATCATTTTCCACCGTCAAGGATTGGTGTAAACAATTTCGTTTAGGACGAGAGTTCATCGACGACGAACCTCGCTCCGGTCGACCCGTTGAGGCACTCGCTCCAAACAACATCAAATTAGTGGAAGAAGTTCTGAGCGACCGACCGCTAAAGGCGTAGCTGCAAGGACTGGACTGTCAAAAACTACTTCTTATGATTCTTTATTAACATCTTCATATGAATAAAGTTAGTGCGAGGTAGGCGCCAAAACTTCTTTCAACTGTGCAGCGAAGTGAACGAGTAGCGTGCTCTAAGGAATTTTCGGAGGCCTTTCAGAGAAACGAAAACGATTTTTTGAAGTTCTATGGTTCTTTCCTATGATCCCCTTTCCAAAGGGGAGTCGATGGAGTGGCGTCGTTCTGGTGAAGCACCGCCTAGAAAGGCAAAGGTGGCTTAGTCCACCAAAAAGATTATGGCTTCGATATTCTGGCATTGTCAAAGAGTATTCCTTATAGATATAAAAGAACGTAATACTACGGTGAGCGGGAGGTATTATGCTAACCTTATAGAGCAATTACAAGAAGTAATTAAACAGAAACGTCGTTGAAAACTAAGCTAAGCAATGAAAACTTCTCCATGACAATGCATCCGTCCTCACCGCCGCAGTTGCGAAAGCTGCTGTTTCAAAGTGTGGCTTCACGGAAATTCGCCACTTACCCTATAGTCCTAACTTGGCTCCCTCTTTATATTTACTAATGATTGGTGAGGCTTCTCTTGAAAGTAATTTTACTCCATTTAGAGAATTTTCTAAAGAGCGGTATAAATGATAATCCGAAGATGCTATGTCTGGACTGTATTAAGGATGCATTAAAACTTCCCAGCCAAGGTCCATCAATTTTTATTTACGATTAGTCACGAAAGATGTATGCGTTCGAGTATTGTCGTGATAGAAAACTACACCTTTTCTATTTATTAATTCTGAGAGTTTTTCTTGTTTCAATTTTACTAATTGCTGACAGTAAACATCAGAATTAATTGTTTGGCCATATGGCAAAAGCCATGCACATAACATGACTTTGTTCGCAGTGAGGCCGGCCTTTGGGACTATTTGTAATGGCTCAGCTCGCTTAGACCAAGATCGTTTTAGAACATTGTTATCGTAGATAATCCACTTCTCATTGCCTGTTACCAATTTCTTCAGAAATGGATCGATTTCATTTCGTGTTAGCAACATCTCGCATATGGAAATTCTATTCACCAAGCTTCTGTCCTTTAAATCATGCGGCACCCAAACATCTATCTTTTTTACAAAATTCAGTTTATGCAGGTGATCTAAAACTGTAGAGTGGATCTGCTTCATTTTTTTCAATGATAACATTTATCTTAATAGGACGACCACAGCGAGGAACAATTCACATCAAAATTACCAGACCTGAATCTACTGAACCATTTTTATGCAGTAGTTTTAGATAAAGCATATTCTCCGTAAACACCACAAATCTCTTTTCGGACACTAGAAGCATTCATACCTAATAGCGATAGCTTCATACATAATAGTCGAAAAAATATTGTAAAACATATATATAATAATTATTTCCTTATTAACTTCCACTACAAAATTATTAAAAAAATTAAAAAGATAAAACTTTTAAGTTGTAATTTAAATTTGTCGCTATTACAAAAAAGTTAACTGTCAAACGGTATCAATGTAATGTCAATCACTTGCCCGCCAGTGATCAGTGTTTTTAAGTCGCTATCTACTATATATATTTAACCATTTAAAACGTTGTTACTTCGTGAAGGGCTTAAAAATGATTGTATACCCTGTATTTTAAACTATGTGTATTTATTCATGCTGTGAAGTTTCCGAAATAAATAAATAAAAATAAATATTTCCCAATTATAATACAATGTAAGCGAGTTAACCTACGATTGGTTTTAAGTACTTATTAGGTCCTTGTTGACTCAAACAAAACTGAGGGGACAATACTACAGTTATTAATAGAATTATCTCTGAAAAGTGTACCTCCGTATTTTTCTCGTGCAGAACTATAATTCACTAAAAACTCATGTATTTGTTTAGCTCACTTCTATAACTGTTTATAAACGAAGGTCACTAGTCACGAAGTTCCGGCCTACCTTAATTAATTTATTTGTATGATGCACTGTCACAATAGTATTTTTAGGTTTCAATATAACCAAGGAACCCTATCTAATACGATAGAAACTAACTAAGGAAATTAATGCTTTATACATGTTCGTCCGTCTGCCCACCACAGGCTTATAGTTTTTATAATTTAGGTACATTCGATTTTGATGTTTCATTTGTACATTTTTTCCACCATAGGTGAGTGAAGTTTGAACCTACCCTTTAATTTCTCTATACAAAAATGTGAATCTTTTTGAAATTCAAATATTCCGTTGACTGAGGTATTACTGGTTCATCAGCATCATAATTTCCAACTTTTCTATTCCATGGAAAAGAGAAAGTAAACAAGTAAGAATAAAGAGTTAAGAAGGGTTCATACGTAAGAATGAATGAAGATTTTTTAAGTACCTATAGGTATTAAGATTTTATTTAGAACCTATTGCTAAATATTTAGGCTTTATATATCTGGATGACATCTTGACAATAGCCATAACTTAATTAGGATTATAATGATTGGTACATTGAACTATATTTACCTTTGTGTGTCCTCTGTAATCTAACCATTCATTTTGTTGCAAATATTGTACTGTTTGAGGCATGCTGTCATATACACGAGCTCTCGACATTGTATCCATTCCCAATATAAGTACATTCCACGCTTTATCATTTCCGTTTAGTTTACTTTTCTTCACGGATATTTTCTTTAATATTAAATATGAGTCTTCGTAAATAATCTTCTTACTAGAATTATTGGAACATGCGACAGTGAAAACTTCCTGCGTTAGTTTTATTGTTGTCCCATTTTTAAACGGGAAACATGATGAATATCTAAAACAATAATAAAAATAACAGTTATAGGTATACCTAATGGATTTAAAAAACATCAACAAATATACAGGTTTACTGGTGATTCGACCTATTCCCGTTAAGGGTTCTATAGAGGAGGTTGTTTGCAATTAATTTAACCTTTATTATACCTTATGCCAAATTAATTACCATTTAAGATAATTAATGTTCAAGATAATTAAAATTTAAGATTTTTTGAAATTAAAGGAGAAATAAAATTTACTTTGAAAAACTAATGCACGTTATGAAATATTTTTATTATTTTTACGTGATGAAAATTCCAAAATTTCATTATCAATAGTAAAATAAGAATAAATCTGTAAACATTTTGAAATACGGCTTCGAAACGCTAAAACATTTTTATTATTTCTTATAAAGTGCAACTTCCACTAAAATGCATGTGTTCTTAAAAAAATCACTAAGCACTTAAGCGAAACATTTAAAAAACATCTACGCCTTCCTAGCTATCCAACAAGGTATAAAAATCTCGACTAGGTTATAAGATTACAGAAAAATCACAACTACAAAAGAAACAGCAACAAAATCATCTAAACATCGTTATTTTTTTAAGTTTTAAAATAAAGTTAATATCTAAATAAGGTACAGCTCGCGCTCAAAGTGTTCTGGGGATACGCATTGTTTTTAGTTCACTTTTCACGACCCTACTTGATATTGTACTTCTGATTTCGTTTCCCGCATTTATTATTTGCTGTTTGAGCTCTTTCTTCCACGATCGCCACAGGCTAGAAATAAAAAACTAGTGGAGTCATGTCTGGGCGTCTAGACAGCCATGTAATGGGTCATTCCCTACCGATCCACTGAAAGTATAATACTATCACACACGGTAACTCGCCAGTGTGCTGGACAGCCGTTATGCTGGTATCGCATGTTCCGCCTCTCCCAAGGGAACGTCCTCAAGCAGTCCAAACATGTCCCCTCTTAAAAAGTGTTCATACACTTCGGCATTTAAATTATTCATAAAAAATGAGGACCAACTTAATTCTTATCAATGATCCTCATCCAATGTCATCAATCCAATTGGTGTCTTATGCTACGACAAATTGGTCCGCATATGAATCATTCTATTCTTTGGACATTTATAATAGAAATACTTACATAGAAATATCGGTTTTTGTTGTAAGTGTAAGTGTTGCTAGAGCTATGAACGTCTTTGGAAACATAAACTAAACGGTAAACTCGCGTGAAGAGACATATGCTGATAGTATGTTATATTATAGTATGGTAAACTCACGTTATTGCTGAATCTTCTTTCTTAAGTACAGTCGATCGGCTCACAAATTTAACACAACATCTAACATCTTTTGATTTAATGTATTTCTTCATTTTTACATCGTCTATGTAAAATTTTATCATATCATTTGAAATCGTTTCTACAGACACCGCTTGCACACCGCATGTTGCATAATAATTTTTGGCTTTTGCATATACCATTGTTTTTGAATAATTGGGTATGAAACATCCAGGTGTATCAATTAAATAATTCTCCGACCCTAAAATGGTTAATATTAATGTAATGTGTGAAATTTTTGTACGTTCACTCAGCAATATTTTATTACTTAGGTATGTTTCAACTAGAAATGTCGTAACTTTATTGTATCGAAATTCTGGGTATGCTGCCGAATTTAGGTAAATATTCTTAAGTCTTAATTGGTTATGTAATCGACTCTTTGCTGAATCCACAATCTTCCTTTTAGGGAAAATAAGTTGATATATAAAAAAAAAACATGTAATTTAAATACTTAGATATATAAACACTACAAATCCACCAAACTGCGCTATAATAAATTTTGTAATATTTTATACACTTACCGTTATATGAAAGTATTTTCCTGGTATAAAAGCTCTCATTTAGGGTAAATTCACTCTTATTTCGATACATTCTAGTATTGACTACGTCCATATTTGCCAAGTTAAACATATTGTAATAAAACATGGAGAGCACAATCCATGACCCCAAAAGTACTGTTACTACAGTAGTCGAATTCTTATATACTACCATTTTGACATCTATTTTATATTCTACATATCGCACTTCATTTAGGCTTATTGAGACTAGTACTGTGTTAAATAACCCTGAAAACATTAAAATATTAAATATAATAAATGCAATTATTCTACAACAAAAAATAATTCAATCAATAAATAATGAAAATTGCATTTTTATAAGCTGACTACGCTAACAATTCCATAGCTTTATAATTATTGTTATTAATTTCGAGTTTATAAAAATGCTGACGACTTGAAGAAACTCTCCGGTAGTGCCTGGATGAGAAGAGCTGAAGACTGTGTGTGGGGGCGGTCTTTGGGAAGAGGCCTATATGTTGCAGTAGGTGTTTAAATAAAAAATCCGTATTTATTTAAACAACTAGGGATTTAATTAAACACCGACAAATAATGAATTTGATAAATATTCTATTATATTTATTCTATGTGATTCCAGATTATGAGGGGGAGAGTGCAATCCAACAGCCGCTGGGCGCACTCGACTGGCCACGTTACCCCTCTCTCACAGAAGACTACCTTGAAATGTACTGCATTTCCCACTTTATCTTATTTCCCCAATGTACGTACATGTTTTGGTAGTGAGTGAGATGTGCCAGAGCCCAATCCCATTCTATTCCTCCCCATTTTCCCAACCCTTTCCCCAAATCCATTCTTATATGTCCAAAGGTAGGCAGCGCATCCGGGGCCGTGCCAACGTTTGTTATTTTGGACTAATGTTGGCATGTATCACGGATGTCTATGGGTTACAGTATCCACTTACCATCAGGTGGACTGTATGCTCGTCTGCCGCCTTCGTCCATAAAAAAAATATATTTGAAAATCCGGCTTTACTAGGTATAATTAAAGACGTACTTTTTCGCAAATTATACTGGTGAAATGTAGTTAAATCCCTGCGATATATATATTCATTAGATTTAGATAGGCATTGATGAGTCATGATTTTAGTAACACGGTATTAGAATCGCCATTACCTTAACTCACGAGTGTAAGTAACATCGCTGTTTATTGAGTTTAATTGTGACTTTATCTGGCCAAATGGACCTTACGTGTATTGTCGGCGTGAACTTACAGACTTGGGATAACATTACCTAACTTAAAGTTGTTATTTATTTTAAAGATTTTTTTAAATTTTAAAGATTTCACTCAACTCTCAATATCTGCGACACTGAAATCGAACATTTGGTCCCTTTTCGCAAATAATGTCACAATTTTATTAAGGTGCGATTTTAGAATCATCTCTAGATCCATGTCGTGAGGAAATTAGTTTGAGAATTAAAAAAAAGAAATCCCCTATGTAAACATCAATCCGTAGAACGATAGAACAATAGTAGAACAAAGTAGCAATGGAACGTTATTGATTGATACCGGTTATAGAAACACGTTATTATATCAAAGGTTGAAACTGAAATGCATTTAATCTTATCTGTCTCAATTTAGCGCCGTTTCGAAAGAAAATAGGATATAAAACTCGTTAATTAAAGCAATCATTAAATAATTAAAACCACCGTTTATAATCCGGGTAGAGCATCTATAAAAATACTACGCTAATTTTGGAGAGGGAAGATGCACGGCCACCGGACTGGCCAAGATTATACTCCCATGGAATGGAGAGTGTATTAGTTAATAATAACTCCTTATTCTAATATATGTACTCTCATCTCCCCATCCCACTTCATGGATTGGAACGTTTAATGAGATGAGGAAAACTCCTCGTCCCGCTATATTTCATATTCCTCTTTTTCCTAAGTCCATTCATTTCCAAAGGTAGACAGCACATCTCCAAAGGTAGGCTGATGTTGGCATGTATTTTACGATTGACGAGATGTTTTTATAGTATGGCCAGCTACGTGGGTGACTAGGTAAACTTTGTGATACAAAAAAAAAATTAACACAGTTTTTTTGTGTCAACTTCTCAAAAAAACTCCATTATTCTCTATACCGCGATTCATTTGTCTATACCAAGATTTAAAGCACTGGGGATACTTTTCGTTAGCGAGGTCCTCAACAGCTGCCATAAAAGCATTCCGAGCGTCCTAAGGCCCGTCGAAAAGAATGCCACGTAGTCAAAGCTTCCCTTTTGGAAAGAGAAAGAAGTCGCATGGAGCTAAATCAGGCCATAAGGAGGCTCAATTCATGGATCTCTGTGATCTTCAAAAAAACTTGGGTTAGTTTTGCTTTGTGAGTCCTCTCAAACCTGTTTTAGGAGGTTTTGGATTTAAAACGTGGAATACAGTTGGTAAACACACTTCACTGTACCATTGGGCATTAACAGTTTTTTGAGCGTCTAAAAAGAAATGTTGCTAAATGGCCACCCGCAAAGAAGAATGTTGCCACCATTTTTTTGCACACACTGCGCCCACGTTTGATCTTCCTGGGAGGCTTTTCGTCTGGAAACACCCAGATCTTTCATTGCCGCTTAGTTAGTGAGTCATACTGATAGATCCAACTCTCATCTCCAGTAATAATATTAAATATATTCCGTCCCTATGTATTTTCGAATTTTACAATCATTTCCCTGCATCATCATGTCACGCGAGCTTGTTTTTGTTGGTGTAAACGAACAAAGCTTCTTGACTTGAAGGTGTTGGTGTAAAATTTCACGAATGCCTAGCGATGAAATCTTAAGTCTCCTCTATCTTTTTGTAGGTAGTTTTTGGGTCTTCGTGCAGCATTTTCTTTACCGCCTCGATGTTTTCATTCGTTACAGAAGTCGCAGGACGACCACTTCTCTCATCATCCTTCAAGGAAAATTTCCTTTGTTTAAATTGAGAAAACCATCTAAAAATTGTTACACGGTGCGAGGCTCCCAAAAGCTGAAACTAATCTATTTTTACACTCACTTTCATTTAAACCAACTTTAAAATCGTAAAATATCATTGCACGAAAATGTTCTTGTTCGAATTTCATTGTTGTAAAGAAAAGCGCGCGAAATGCAATAAAAAAGTGAATACCTACAACATTGTTATTTTTTTCGTTTTGACTAATGGCTTTCGGAATTCGAATTTCAAATAAATGTTTTTAAAATGAAATAAAATGTTTCAAATTAAAAATGAAATGAAATGTTTTAAATTAAAAATGAATGAAATGAAATTCAAATGAGTTTTCTTTCTGAAATTTGAGAATCTCAAAATTTACCTAGTCACCCTATGTACCTAACTATACAATTGACAATACGAATCTCTCTATTCCAATTCAAGCAATGGTTAATTTCGATGGGTATTTTTTTTTATAGAAATGTATCTCTAAATATATACAAAAACATGAATATATAGGCATAATATGCCCAATAATAATTAGTATTCTCTTAATTTTTGTAGGTCAAAAGCTACAAAGCTATATGTTGCAACGCAAGCTATTTATAATAGAAAAATGAGCTAGTTTTAATCTACTTTTACTATCGTAAAAGGATTTCCTTTTTAGATGTGACATAGTTCACTTTAATCTGAATGAAAAGATAACATATATTTACGTTAAATTCGGTTGTACAATTCGTAATATTTTGAATTGTATCGGTCTAGTAAAATTATTTTTTAAATTATGCGACAATAGGCAGTGCCTGCGACTTCGTGTTCGTAAGTGGTTTTTGCTTGATGTACGTTCAGACAGGCGGACAGACAGACAGATAAAAATTCCAAAAAAAATTGTTTAGGGTTCTGTGTCATTGTACTCTACACTGCAACGACTATTTCCAAAAACGTTAAATGTTAATAACACGACTGTTATGTCTGTATAGACGATTTTGGAGGGGGAGAGTGCACGCTGAAATCCAACAGCCGCTGGGCGCACTCGACTGGCCTCGTTACCCTTCTCACAGAATACTACCTTGAAATGTACTGCATTTCCCCCTTATCATATCCCCTAATGCACGTAGGTGTTTTGGTAGTGAGTGAGATATGCCAGAGCCCATTCCCATCCTATCGTTTCCCATGTCTTTCTCCAAATCCATTTTTTCATCAACAAAGGTAGGCAGCGTATTCGGGGGCATGCCAAAGTTTGTCATTTTGGACTAATGTTGGCATGTGTCGCGGATGTCCTATGGGCGACAGTATCCACTTACCACCAGGTGGACTGTATGCTCATTTGCCAACTTCTTTCTATAAAAATAAATAATAAATAAAGTGAATAATATTAAATTAGGTACTAAGAATAACGTTACCAGATAATTCAAAGCTAACCCATCGTTAAATTTGCTGCCCATTCAGTATTTTGTTGGTGCCCGTTTAATTATTTTCCTTAGAAAATCTTAACTTAATCAAAATCAGTAAGTCCTTATAGCAATGAAGTCCCATTGCTTAGATAAAGTCGCATATAATCTATTCGTAATTGCTTGCCCTCAAACCCCATCGATTATCCAAAAATAATGAAATCATAACTATAAAGGAGTGGGATACTACCAGCTTTATGTAGTTCCATACTTCCATTATTTTTTTCATTTCTTTTTGTTTATTTCTCTTTTGTTTTTCTGGTTCCTCCCGAAGGTTATCTGGAAAACAATGCATTAAGTCTGCCTATTGTATTTTGCGCAATAGAGTATTCAAATAAATAATGAAGGCATTTCTGCCCTCAAGAAATAAATTTCAATGAATCCTTGAAAATATAGATTTTTTCGGAAATGTCTTTCTAAAAACGACACAATAGAAGAAAGGTCCTTTCTCTTGAATCTTAAAAGCTCCGTCGTGCGTGAATGGTCAACATTATACTCGTATAAACAAGAGCGATACTATTTAATATCTCGATTATCTCAACTCATATGTGTAACATTATGAATTTAAACTCATTAGGAGTTTAAATTTTAAATTTAAATTTATTTAAGGAGCGTTTTTTAATCATCATTAATTCGATGGCAAAGGCATAATAAGTCGCGAAGAAGCCTCGTGCTGGAGAATAAATAAAAAATGGAGGCATTTTAATCCGCGTGATGGATTATTGTGTAATCAGCAGTGGAACGTTTTTTACTGATACAGGTTATAGAAACAAGTTACTTATTAAAATGCATTTTAATCTTATCTGGCTCAGTTTTGCTTCATATGGAAGGAAAATAGCATATAAAACTCGATTGAAATATGTAGAAATCTGGGAAGTCCTAACATTTTTTTAGTAGTTAGTCATTAACATTTTTACAATCTACATAATGTATCAAAGATACAGTCTGTTTGTCCACTCGGATCTGCTGGTGCGATTTTCTTGCACAAAAAGACTTGTGGTTTTCACCATGTCATGCCATAGCATAATATTTGACACGGAAGATATAGAGTATTTTTAACAAAATTAGTCCAGTATAATAATGATAGCAATATAAGGGTTGTAAAGTTTTGTAAGGCAAGATTGTTAAAATTGAGACTATTTCACGGATAAAATCTGATTTTAAGTTTTTGATTCTAAAATACGATTTCATAAATATTTAAAGATTAAAACCCAACAGCTTGAATATTTAATAGAGTATTAACTAAAAATAAAACGTATTTATTGTTTTTCCTAAGATATCCGGATTCCATCTTTAGTCAAGTCTTTTTGACGTTTTCCAGCCTAGCGACTCTCTCTGTCGTCCGCTTCCCGGTGGTAGCGGCGGCTTTTGTTCATTATAAAACTCATGACATGATGTACCAGGTAAAGATTACCTGGATCCCGGATATCTTAGGAAAAACAATACATACGTTTTATTGTTAGGTAAAACTCAATTAGATATTTGTTCCGTGACGATATCCGGAATCCATCTTGAGTTATGTGTTTGGTGCCCATCTCCTGGTCAATTTCTGACGATGCTATAGTGTGTATGTTATTAAATATAATAGTAGCTTATGTATATATATTCAATATACTAGCTAGATCAACAATTTTGATAATGACGTTGTTTCATTTGAGAAGTAGGTTCATTTCCTCTACGAGTATTATAGAGGAAACCAAATACTTCATCATCGTTATATCTCTTCATCATTTACATTGAATAGTATAGATCCGGGGTAGTTGAATATTTCTTTTGAGTATGGATAATACGAATGACGAACCAGTCATTGCATTTAAATCTTTGTAGGTACCAACTTTATACTTTATTTCGTTATAGGTAAGTTTTTGAAGGAACAAATCACAATATACTAATAAATAAAGAAAAAAACAACTAAAGCGTTGTTGTTAAAATTTTAACTTTGCATTCGCTAAGGCGTGGAAATGCCACAAAAGACTACGCTATAATCAACAAAGCCGTTTTTTTCGGTCACTCAATTTTTTTTTATAGACGAGCATACATATATATTATATATGCCTTTCCAAATCTCCAAAGGTAGGCGCGCATCTGGGAGCGTGCCAACGTCTGTCATTTTGGACCGATGTTGGCTTTTGACATCAACTTTAATCTTAATGTTTTTTAACTAAAAACAATTTTCTAAAGCAATCTCTTACATTATGTAACATGTAAGTAGTGAATATACCAATTTACCAAAATTTTATTTGTAGTCTATTTCGTTAAATTAAAAAATCTCACAAATTACTCGTATAGAGGATTAATTAATACCTCATTAACACTTTTGCTAATTTTAAATTTATTGAAAATCACCGTGAATCTATTAAGTATTCGGCAATAAAAATATTTTGTTTGCGTTGAAAATACTAATTTCTTTTATTTTATTCTCTTACCATTCCTTCCAAGCTACTAATATTAAGAAATAATATGGTATACCTAATTACACCAATTGAACGTAATTTACACGGTTTTGAACGTCTTACGTTATGATTACATCTCATTTTACATTTTGGTTGAGGTGTAGGTAAGAGACATTAAATTCCCTATATGGTCGTAAGAAACAGTATATCTGTAACTAATGTTCTACATAATACTTAATTCACGTAAAAGAGCATAAAAAGTTATTAAAAAAAGGTCTAAATAAGTTTAACGTAAATCATGAAAAAAAACGTTAATTTCTCGTTAGAGCAAAGTTTTTTGCTCTCCTGAAAAGTTATGATTTGACGCGATACTTACGTCAAGTTAGATTACAGTCGTCGATAAATCGGGTCTATTTTTGTATCATTACTTCTTGAAATCTGTCTTTAATTCGACTTCATGTAAAATTTCAGCATACCCTTTTATTTGTTACTGTTTCTTTTCCAACCTCAAAATATTTTCAAAATTCTGTAGGATACCTACAGGTAATCTTGCGAGAATCAAGCACCATCTAGAGTAAATTACCGAAGTATTTACTATTGTCTACAGACTTAGACAATAATATGGTATTATTTAATCAGTCCTTATTGGTGTGAGTTAATACAATGTGCCATTCCTATTTAAATAACAGAAAGTTAACAAAGAAAACCAATCAACGTCGCCAGCGTAGTTGTTCTAACGAACTGAGTTTGCCATGAAGTCTACGAATATCACGGCCAGTCTTAATAGAATATATGAATAACGAATTGCTCGTTCACCACTTGGATAATTTTCTCCGATGCTCTCTGACAAAATGAAAATGTCACTATCTATCGATATTCGATAGATACTGTATCAGCCAATAATGTTCATTGCCACATGATAAGTTAGTTACAAGTTATGTGCTCTCATTAGTGTTAAGGTAATGTTTACTGAGATGTGCAACAACAAGCCCTTCCCGGTAAACTTAACAAACCGTACCAAGAACGTAATTTGATTTCAGTGATTGTGTCTCGGTATACAACTTTTTTATTATACCTACTCGTACTTACTTTAACAGCTCTTCGTTTGTTATTTCATATGAAGAAGGCAAAAAATGCAGTAGATACAGAATACCAGGTAAGTACTCACCTTTTCTAATACCTCAAAAGATACACGGTAACTTTGCCATTGTTACCATTATGATTTCCCTTGTAAAATCCATTTAAACTCGGTATTTCAGTAACAACTCACTATTAACTAATATCAATTAGAACTTGTAGCGTCATTTCCGGCTTCAACTAATTTTACGCGAAGTTTGATAAAATATATTAAAAGCGTATGTGATGTATACAATCGGCACTCGACATACGAGAGGATGATAGTGCGTCCGCTGGCTCACTCGTGTGGACTGTATGTGATGGACGGTCATCACTACACAAGTTAACAGAGCTGAAGGCCTGACGTCGCAATGACGCTACACCAATGTTGAACGATAACTAAACCATTCAACACTTTATTTCCTTTGTTTTATTAATTAATATATTCATTCAAAATTCATTCTAAGGTTCTCAAATTACGGGGTTTCTACATAAAATTCAATTTCGCTTGCATACATATTATTAAATAACTTAACCGATATCATTTATAAAAGGCAGATCAAATATAACGAAAATAATTACTTATTACCTATATTTGAATTTACTCTCTACATTATGAATTGTTTTTCCCTCATATATAGTGTTTAGATAGATAGGCACTTCACCTACAAATATGTTTTCTTCTTATATTTTCCACTATTATTTCCACAAACTTCACTAAGAGGAATCGGTCCAACACAGAAATTCTCACAGTAACTAGAAATTAAAGTCAGTAAGCACAATTATTATACACAGAGACACCGTAGAATTAAGTTATTTTTTATGTTGCTTCGAGTTAGTTTTAACAATAGGCCGTCCGTCGGCCTACTTCATACCTGTGCAATACACATCCAATTGACTGTAATCCGTTTCGTGAATTATGATCCATATTCGTTAGAAGTAGCAAGGTCGTTTGACTGTCTGCATTCGCACCATTACGCTAATGAGTACTGTACACATGGGGCTGGAGCAGGGCGTGAACGTAATAGAAATCCAAATAAACTAATGGAAAGTGAAACTTAGTGGAATGAATATCGTAACGAAAGTAAGTAGTATTTAGGCAGTTATTTGGTTTAGTACATTCATTATCATTACCAATATGAAAACAATTATACAATTATTATAAACATCTATAACGGTATTGAATCCATTTTTTTTTTTATATTCTAGTGGGCGGACGAGCAAGCGGTCCCACATGATGGTAAGTGTTACCGCCGCCCATGGACACTTGCAACACCAGGAGGTATGCGGGCGCGCCGCCGACCTTGCAAAATCCTATTACAGCTCTCTTGAAGAACCCCATAACCCCATTTCATCTGTATAGATAAACAAATGCACATATGTTAATATATGTTAATTATATATATATATACGTAAAGATTATGAAGAATAAGATATGAAGCGAGTTTTATGACATACTTAATTAGTTGGATGCTTAATTTCCTTCACTCTACGTCCGTACACTGTCTGTATGTGATTTATTTAATAACATGACTGATATAGATACATACTAAAATACATACTTAATTGCGTACCTAGTATGTACTTCATAACTAGAGAGTGGGTATTCTGATCTAGAAAGAGTTTCACATGTTGCCCATACTGGCCGACGTGCCTGACTAACTATCCCTTTCTGTCACAGAAGGGGCCACACTGCCGTGATATAATAATCAACGTGTTTGTAGATTGAGTGACAATTGCCCATACCCATTTCCCATCCCATCTGTAGGGTATGTGTGAATGAAATGGAAGTGTTCTGTCGTCTCCTGCGTAAACGCCGAGAATGATGCAGGGTCGATTAGACACGTACTCATATGAAGGTACAACGAATGATGTATGGAACTGTAACACATTCTCATATGCTGTACACATTTAATTGAATATTCACTAAAATACCATAATGTAAGTCTCGACTCATTATACTCGTAGGATCTAGTAGGAAGTAGGTATATAATGTAGAGAGGGAAGTGTCTCATTCCAATATGCTCCTTACTGAGTATTCAGTTTCATCTCTTCCCATCGAGTAAAGAGTATAGTGGGAAAGAGCAAATCCCTTATGTAAATGTTCCTCTAAGTATGTATTACTTTTTGTGACAGACAGATGGCTTTCATAATAAAGGGTGTAATTAATCCATTCCCATAGCCCGAAAGCGTTTAAATTCTGAGTTAAATGACATGAATATTTTAGGTATTTTTCACACAAAATTGAGTTCTGTGTGAGACTTGCAAAATTTTTCATACATATTTTTATTTTTTATTTTTAAAGCCCATAAAAATACACTTTTATAAAAACTACGTATCATATTATTTCAATTAATTCAGAATCATCTATGGTTTTTCGGGAATTGACATCGCGCTTTGCACCCAAGTTTACTCATATGTGACCTTTTCTGGTCACAATCCTGTATTCGAACAAATAACCACTTTTCATTACATACGGTAGGTAATACTCGTAGGTATGTGATATTTATTAAACCTTTTTAGTGTCACAAGAAAAAACATTAAAAGCTACAAGAGGGCACCTACAACAGAAAACCACACAGAAATAATGGAGTAAATGTGTAGATGCGTAGCAATACTACATATTATTATGTACGGATCTTTGTGTATAGATCTGCGGTCACGGACCAAATACTACTGGTCGCCGCGACCAGCAACACCGTGTGCCCGACTTCTCACTACTATGCAGAAATGACAAAGATAGGTACCGATAGATCCTCAAGTATCGATTTTTTGTAATAAATTTAAAAAAAATAAAAATTCTAATAGGTTGGTTTTCTTTAGTCGTCAAACAGAAATAGTCAACGTAATATATTCATATTTCTACGGATGCAGCACCTCTTAGGTATTGATAAATAATATAATTTAATAATTATAATATAAACCACTTCCACTTAATACAATAGCCGTTTATTCTTGAAGAAATATTTATAACATAAATAGAATAGGTTTTAAATTTATAAACTATAAAACGTAATAGTAAATTATCAGTCTTAGCAAAAGTTAATTATCCAATCAGTGGCGGTACTTTTATAGAAGTCCAAAAGACCGGTTTACCGTTACCGATAGTCATACTATACTATCGGCTTGGTTGGTATACCAATAGCATTACTTTGAGAGATGTTAAGCTGGTGGGCTTTTGGGGTTCGGAAGTACCGCCCATATATAATGTGTCACTGAAATAACGCAAAGGCTGAAAATATGTTGTTCAGCATCGAGAGCAGAACTCAAAGTCACTTAGCGAGCTATGTAGAAGAGTGTGCTTGGAATTTCTTTATGGGCTTGGATTCGAAAAGAAGACATTCACCAAAGAACTAATGTCACCGACATAGCTCGTAGAATAGGCATGTTGAAGGGGCAATGGGCAGGTCCGATGGCCGTTGGGATAGACGAGTCCCCGAATGGAGACCACGTACCGGGAAGCGCAGCATGGAACGCCCTCCAGCCAGGTGGACCCACGACTTAAAGAAATTCGCCGGTGGTGGGTGGATAAGAAGAGCCGAGGATCGTGTGTGCTTTGGGAGAGGCCTATATCTAACAGTGGAAAGACATAGGCTGACGGTATGCAGGAAATATCTTTTATTTTACGAGCGTCGCCCAAGCTCCTGCACGCCCGTCACCTAGGCGTCCGCTCTGAGTAATGAATTCTACGAACATTTTAGACAGGACAACAAAACATCACATAAATATGTAAGTTTATTCTTTAAAATAATTTCATTTTCCCCCAGATCGGTCTTATATATTTCAAATTGATTGACATATTTCAGTTTTTTACGTTATTTCGGTGACACGTCACATTTATATAATATTTAAGAAAAATATTTCATCGTTGGATTTACCGACAATTATGAATTTTTTGACACACACAAAACAAACGGTCCTTAGGTTTAACAGTGCACTTCCCTAAGCCTCTATAAGGCGATATCACACTCACTGGACCAACTAATTCCATCTTCTGTCCACTTTTCATTATGACAGCTTCATAAGATACATTACCTGGTGTCATAATAAATGCAACCACATAATAAAGAGATGACTTATCTTCTTTATAATAAAAGTGTATTCTAATTACCCTATTCAACGATAGATTCATACAACCCCAACAACGTCTCGTTTCAGTTGTTTTCAACATTGATTTAATGTGGCCCACTACGAGCATAACGCTCTTTATTCCTTCCGTATCTTGAACGTCCAGAGGATACAATTTATGGCAACTACACCATTTATCATGAATGGCAACATCCTGGCAAGTGCGGTTAGCGCTAACCACATTGAATAAACTTTGGCAATTTGGACAGCCTTCAGAGACGGTGCTTATGTTACTACACGTAGACAAATGATGTATATCTTGAAATGTATTATACAAGTCGTAAGGTGTAATTAATCTGAATTGGTTTATAACTAAAGACCGAAATTTTATAGGATACCTACTCCCGAAATGAACAGGAGGAAGGATAAAGAGAGAAGGCATACGTTCGTCATAATATGATTCTATTTTAAGGCGATGTTCACCAAAGCGTATACCGTGGTCACTGAAAAATATAATGAATGTTGTTTCCTGTACACCGGTGTAAGACAACTGATTAAAGAAGTTTTCAAATATTTTGTCTGCGTCTTGAGGGCGGCTGTTAATGTTATGACTATATGAATTCATCCAGAATACTCCAAAAAATGAATCGTCTCTATATGTGTTAGCAAAATCTAAAGCGAAATCTAGTAGTTGCCTTCCAGAAGATACTTTTCCAGAACACACCAAAGACTTATTGTTCATTTCTGTTTCACCTTTTAGGAACAGTGGTCTCATGTAGTGATCTGTCGGGGGTGTTCGGAAACCTTTCTTGTTACTGAATGTGTCCGGCAGTCGAAGGTAATCTTCTCCGTATGCTGTTACATAACCAGCTTTTTTAAATGTACTCCAAATGATATGATCATTACATTGATCCATTCCTTTAGAACACAATTTGGTAATAGTAGACAAGGTTTTCCCTGTGAAAGCAGCCATCAAATTTGGGAATGTATTATCCCCTACCTAAAACAAATGTTCTACAATATAATACATATTGTATATTCAGTTTTAAAATGTAACTGTTAAATTAATATTAACAATTATAATTATTCGTTTAGTATATTTTACCTTATGATATCCTCTAAAAACAACCCAAAAGTTATCTTGAAAAACTCTCGATGTCCCAGACATTGTTTGCACGAATCGCGATAAAGACATTGAATCCATTCCCAATAATAGGACATTATATTTGGTTTTACAATTCGCTTTCTTCGCTTTTGAAATATTAATCTTATTGGCAAAACCATACACGTCATCGTAAATGGCATGTGATGTATTTTGTCTGTCGTACTCAAAACATTTCACATTAATGAAATCATGTTCTAATGTGATCTTTGAGTTGTGTTCAAATTTTTTGCACTTTGTGTATCTGAAATAGAATATAAAATTCATTGTTTAGTTGTTATATGGATACATATTTTGATTTTAAGATGCTACAGAATTCAAATACGGAATGATAACATACGCTTCATATATAACAATAATCGTCACGATTATTACGTAACTTACTGTATTTTTAAGTCCTCGTATCCAACATGACTTGATCTTCTAAGAAAGCGATAGCAACAATGAAAGGATGCACTTCTTCTTAAATATTTTCTCATGGCTTTTGTCTTTATTACTGCATGGACTTCATTGCTTTTGGACTTCCTTAAAAATACTGCACGTTTGTTGCAAGATCCACTTTGTTCTTTTGATTTTCCATTATTACTTTTGTAATTAACCACTGCGACAGGGATTTCACATCCAGGAGTATTTATCACTAGCGCTACAACATTGAAATAATTATAAAATTAAATGTGGCTTTGTCTGATCAATAGATCCTTATTATTGGTATGGACTTCTTGAATATGGTTAAGATTTTCTAACTTAAAATTTCATTGATTCAAGATTCTGTTTATATAGAACCAATAATGAGGCCCTTTTTTCAGATAATGCTACATATTATATATAGTAATTGTTATGTTAATATTCAAAGTTTTCTGTTGGATGGTTACCTTGATGATAATCTTCTAATTCAAATGAATCATCCCCCTTATCCTTATTCATGTCTCCATATACCATATCAAGTGGCACGTGTTGCATAGGAGTGCCGACAATCCTAGTAGGAACGGTTGTGCTTTTAAATCGTGTCCTTGAATAATTTTGCTTGGTCAATGAAGAACGATGCCAATAATACATTAGCATTATTATGAAACAAGAGCTTATACTTAATATTCCAACTACGACCTTTAACTGCTTCATGTTTGACTTTCTTATAAATTTTCTTATCCTGAAAGAAAATCAATTTAAAATTGATAGATTATTTTTCTAGTTAGTAGGTACATTACGGAACCTTTAGCTGTTACCGTAAACAGTAATCAGCTCTTATATTGTGCACTGCTGGTTATGGGGCCTCGTGCACATTGTCTTGTACATGACTTTAAAACGCTGCGCTGTCCAAGCGAGTTGGCCAGTCCACTTTTAGGTGATGTTGTAGTTCCGCGGAGCTTGTGGTAGCATTTTAACTAGATTAATGAAATTTAAAAAACCTAATTGTTCACTCTTGTCATGTCTGTTAAAAATGATGAAACTGGCCAATAAAATTATTAACTGGACAATCCCAACAATGAAACATAATTCGGGTGTAATTCTACAAAAAAAAAAAGTTGATAAAGTCTATAGTTGAAATAGTCTCGCACCTTCGATGCGTATGATACACTCATAGTCATGTGTATCTATGACAATTCGTGTCAAGGCGAAAAAAGTTAAGTGGATGGAACTAAATTATGTTGTTATGTAAAGAGATGTTACCTCACTGTTAACTGTGGTTGACCAAGTTTTGCTGAAAGATATTTTGTTATTAGCATGTTGACTTTTAATATACGAGTAAATGTGAAGATAGTTAGTTTACGTAACTTGTGTAAGTGACCTAATGAAATATAATACATAATTTAAAAATGTTAATAACAGAAGCGAAGATAATCGATTGTACTTCGTGAGCGCATACCTATGACGAATTCAAATCATGACTCGAGAAGGAAGGAATTAAAATTGAAGGCTTAATAACTATAGAATGTTATGAACAAAAACTACCTACTGATGATTTTTAACACAAAAAAGTGATTACAACTAACCTTGAGACAGGTAGTATTAAACATCTTAACGTTTTTAAAAGGAATGCTTTTGAATGTGATCTGGTGTTTCCGTCCATTTAATTCTTGAAATTTTATTTACTGTTGGAGATTACACTTTAATTTATGATACAAATAAGACGGAGTTAATGAGACGACTACCCGACAGCACCGAACAGTTTGAATTTTTGTTGTCATATCTCATCAATAAACAATAAATACGGTTTTACAATAACGTTTATATTTGGTTTCACATTTTATTTACATTATTGTTAAGTAAGAACACACTCTGAATCTCTCAGCCGGTACCTATACAAGAGAAACGAATAATCCCACTCAAACCTGGATACTTTAAGCTAATGAAAAACGAAAAATACGATTAAAATTAAGTATCTCTACAAAAACCTTAAAATTCTACAAAATTCTTGTTTACTGGAGTGTCTACTTGTAAACTTGGAGTATCTTATAAACTGATCAGTGATCATTTTATGAGTTGGTACCTACCAATTGACAAAATGATCACTAGATCAGTTTACAAGATACAATACACAAAGGGAAGAGATCATTCAAAACGGTGAAGTGGATACTTTGTCGAAGAGCAATCGATTTGAAAAGCTCGATACTAAAGCATGATATCATGAGATGAGTAGGTAAGTAGGTACTTCGTGGCTCGAGTTATCTCGAGACGAGAGTGAAGCTACTGATGGGTAGCAGGATAAAAAATTGTGAGAACCTTATGATTGATGACGAACAACATTATTGTATGTTGAAATCAGTCACGATTTTCTGCCGGCCCACATCGAGGTTATGCTGTCTTAACAATTTCTGTCTGCTGTACCTACTTAATCATGTTTCCCTTAGAATAATAGTGTATTACGCAATTTCTAAAAATAATCATCATTGTGCACAGGTATAATAGTGCTTGCAGTTTTATTTATGGTAAAATGATTAATGTGATTGTTCTTATAATAATAATATAGGTATTATCTATTTAAAAATTAAACACAATTGTATACTGGAATTATTGTGTATGCAGTTTTAATGATTGTAAAATGGCATAGAACGAATTATTACGATTGATTATTAATTTATTATTATTAGTATTGTTCGTTTATGTTCGTTGTCATTCTTGACTGAAGTTGGTATGTATTACATAGGACCTCCCGTGGGGGCGAGGGCGACAGTATCCATCTACTATCGGGACAGTTTGCGTAGGCACCTATCTGTCACCTTGTCTTAACAATGTTGATAGATATAATTTCATCTACCATTTTTATTAATATTGTGTATGTCCATCATGTAATATCAGGATCTCAGGGTTCTAAGAACCTAAATACTTTAATAATACGTAATTAAGGCACTTGTCAAAATTTCGACGTGGTCATTCGTAAATTCGAACTTTCGTAATATCGACATTTACTCGTATTTCATATTCACGGCATTAGGGATTTGAAAAAATGAAAACACATTAAGGTACCTACAATATCTTCTTCTTCATATATGCAACGTGACGAAGGAAAGATTTAAAGGTTAAAATGCAGACAGCGCCATTGCCTACATCATTATTACGTTCCTACATCATTTACATACAGCATCATATTATTTATTATTTTAATGACCGTGAACTTGCAAAATTAGTTTCATTTCGCGGGCCCTCCAGCTCTAACTTCTGAACCATATAATAAAAATTGGGAAGTTCTTTAAAATGACGTATAGTAAATATTTTTAATGAAAAATACCTGACATTGCTATAAAGTTTAAAGATCTTTCTTTATTTACTCTCTTAATATTGCACTTAAAAGTCTAGAAATATTTTCGGAACCTTATTATTAAATGTTTAAGGTCCAGTAGATGGAGGAAAAAAGACAAACTAAGAAAAGCTTTACAATTATTATAAGAAGAAACCTGGCACCAGTAATAAAATAACTAAACGCTATTTACAGGCGTTATGTATCCATATGATACGAATGAAACGACGTCAAAACTAATGTTTTATTTAAACTTCAATTCAAAAAGCGTAAGTACATGAACACACTCATTTTATTTGTTAGTTTTTTTTTTATATTTTGCAAAATATAAATAAATAGACTTACCCATTTCTTAATACGTTGCTACTAATTTTGTGATAGGCTCGTCTCTGCAATCTATACAAATTGTCGAAAACTATTATATTCTCATATTGCTTTTTGGCAAAAACCCTATTTTTGTTATAAAATAATATAAATTATAGAATGACAACTACAGTTCAACTCGAGCTTTGGGATGCTGCATCGCCATTTTTGTTTCTGAGAATTAGTAATTATTACGCATGCGCCCTTAGTTTTCCATCTGAAGAGAATTTTCTGGATACCAATCTGTCGAATAACATAAAATTGATAGATTTTTTTAAATCTCAGGCTATAATAAAAACTAATTTCTTTTTATAATCAGTATTCGTATCCACTATCTACATAATTTTACATATTTTGTGCCTATTTATGTATGTACTCATAAACCTAATAATATTGTCTTGATTCTAGTTCCGTTTAGGACTAGTTTCACCGACACAATATCCAGACAACAACCAGACCTAAGTAAAATCCATAACACATTGTCAATCAAATTGAACAAAGCGTCACGCTTTTCCTCTTTCTCGATCATTCCCTTATTTATGGACTTAATGAGTTTACCAACCAACGTCTATGAAATCTCAATTTATTTTGTAGCAGAAGCAAGCTTTAAAAGGAAGGATCAAAATTTAATATCAATTGAATTTTCCTGTGAGTATATATTTCTGTGAACATTTTACAAGAATCCCGGTAGGTATTAGTCAGTATCCTGATAGGTAATTTTTATAGAATTTTGAAAATAAAAAACATGTAAGGATTACCTACCACATTTTAACTTTTACCTACCAGGGGGCCTGAATTCAAACTATAACCCTGACTCCAATTCAAAATAATTTTAATGTATAAAAACATTAATTATATCTTTCATAATTATTTCATCTCCATGTCTAACCATCTAATTGGTTGTATATTGCATTTACTTAAACGACAATAACTGAATTTTTCTAAAAAGGACTAATTACCATTTTGGCGTAGATTTCATAAGACGACGCAAGTAGCTATTATCCATTCCAATCCAATTTGTCCAAGAATGCCTCAACTTTAAAGCTAAATGTTGAGATATTTCATACAGATTTTAGTTTTCAGTAAATTGGATTGGAACGCACTATACGGCGATATGTAGTATCATCGCCGTAGTTTACATATATCGTCTAAACCAGCGCCATCTTTTGTACTATGTTATAACTTATAACATTACAAATACCACGAGATGGTAACAAATGGTTTATATGTTGCTTTCAAGCTCCATGTTGATGTGTGTCAGTAGAGTAATTTAACTTGCATTCAAAAGAGGGCACCACTGAGACTTTATTATTATTTTTCTATAGAAGTGGGCAGACGAGCAAACGGTCTTACGTGATGGTAAGTGTTACCGCCGCCCATGGACACCTGCAATACCAGACTGTCACAGATCTAACTGTTTGATACCACAAGTCTATGGTTTTGGCTGTTTAAAACGTGATAAATTATTGGCATTGCAAGTAGAGGGTGCATACATACTGCATTCCTGTGGTATAACTCTGCAAGTGAGGCCGCTACGCGCTGGGCACGCACGGTTGCAGAATTATTCCAACCTAACAAAAAATTACAGTAATATTTTAAACATGTTATTTATGTTTCAGAAGTGAGTGAGATATGCCAGAACCCATTTCCGGTTCTATCTCATCGCATCCTATCCCTTTCTATCATATCAAGCAGATAATAGGGGATAAAATAATAAAATAAATAACTGTTACTCCCCAATCACGACAAAGAAGGATGGGCGTTGTATTCTCCATCCTACCCAACCCATATATTGGCATAGAGTGAAATGTGGTGCATAGACAGAGTACTAATAGCATTGAGTTCAAACAAACTCTTCGAAAAAAGGTAGTTAGGTGCAAACTCTCCCAAAAACATTAAAACAAAATATATTGAACAATATTGTTTCACTGTAGTTTGCGCTTTAATATTCTGAATTAATATTATTTTGTTATGTAGAAATTTAATATTCTGTGAAAAACGTTGATAGTCCAGATGTTTATTGTTAACTAACATTCGTGAGGTTGTAGATTCGAACGTCGTCCCGTCGCGAACTACTGAGTTTTTACTCATGTAATTAGCGAAATTTTTACTTACTACTTACTCTCGAGGAAATCCGTTGTACAAGAATAAAAAAACATGTGGCATGTTTAATATCCACCAATCCGCATCAGACCCGAATGGAGGATTATGGAGTAACCTGACACACCCTCGAGATTAAGGGGGGGGGGGGGGGCTCGCGCATTTCAGTGGGATGTTACAGACTAATGTTGATTCGGCGGTAAGGGTAAATAGAAATAAAATTAAATCACATAATACAATTAATTTAATAAATAATTATCACATTCACACACAAACACTATATTACAATCAGTTGCACTTGCCTACATTATTGAGTCAAGTAAACTTCACACTTTAAATGTTACTTCTACATTATGTAATACTTTTCTTAATTAAAGAATTTTAATCAAAAATACTGTTGTAACAAAGGTATTTCTCTTATATCTTTTCCAATTTTAAATGTATGATTTGAAGTGACTTAGCTACTGTTGATTTGATAATGTCAACATTTCGACGGCAACAATGTAGTAATTTTAATTGGGTTTTAAATGATTTATTTCATATTTACATCATTACATTTGTCTGTAAATGTGTGCGTGCCAACTGCCTTATTTGTTTTCAGTCTTATTGGGTGTGAAACTTATGTTTTACGATAATGTACAATAGCTCCAGATACTCTCCAATTTTTGCACATGATCATTTCGGTTTTGCGTCGGAACTAATAATTTATTATTTGGGCCTAGTGTTATTAATATCGGTATCAATTTACTCGTAGGACGTCGATGTAGTCATATGTCTATCTATTGAGATCAGTGTGTTGATGGAAATTTATCTTTCAAAATTATACACATAAACTCTCATAAAATTCATCTAACTTTTAGGTCTTTGTATTAGTTCATGTAGGTACTGTAAACTTTTTACTGGGCATGAATTAAGCAAAAGAAACCCTATACTTCGGATTTTATTTAGACTTTTTAACATAACATATTTCCTTATTATAATTAATTTTAAAAATCAAAGTAGACAAGACGCTAGTTAGTATAGGCAGCATAAAACTTGATGGATGATGCACTAAAGGACTTTTAGATTAAAACAATATAGTGTTGATAATGAAGAATTAGTATCGGCATCTAACGAGAGCTTTTTAGAGTATCAAGTGACCTCGGGCAGCTAGAACAATATTTAATTTTTCGGAACGATTGGTGTTTCAAAACATGTTTCGAAATGAAATAGGATCGTTTGTTTATTTACTGGAAGTGATCCAGTGGTGTATTCAATATTCACCAGAGAGCGACACTCTAAAAGAGGGTTTGTTTCATATAAATACGGTAAAAGGTCATAATTAAGTTATTATAATTTTGTCCAGAGACATAAAATAAAATGCTTGTCAAGACCTGTTTCAGAACTATTAGTGCTCTTTTTAAATTCAAAATATTCTTCTCCAGAAAAAAGCCTTTTCTCTTTTAAGCCACTTGAATCGCAAGATGTGGATATTATA
Organism: Sesia bembeciformis; assembly: GCA_943735995.1. Classification (NCBI taxonomy): domain Eukaryota; kingdom Metazoa; phylum Arthropoda; class Insecta; order Lepidoptera; family Sesiidae; genus Sesia; species Sesia bembeciformis. The sequence goes on from OX031028.1 coordinate 12,473,761, forward strand.
AAGTGAGTGGTCGCACCTTGATGATAAGTACGTACTCTAAATGTTATCCCGGCACATGAACTATATACATAACTATGCCAAGTTTTATTAAATTCAATCCAGTGGGTTTTGTATGATCACGTTCAGACAGACGGACAGAAATTCTTTTTTTTTTTAATATTTAAAGTACAGACACTGCTCTGTTAGGATTTTACTATATGGATGGATATCGATTTAGCAAAAACTGCTAAAATGCAAGTAGGAATATTATTTTTATTTTGCTTATTGGCTTTTTAAGACTATTTAAAAACAAAACAATCAGAAACTATACGCAATTTAAAATAAAACACACAAAAATGGTTTAAGATGACTGGAATGTCATAAAATGGCAAAAGTCACAATTCCATGGAATTAAAAATTGGACTATAATAATAGTGAACTACCTATAGAAATGAGAGAATTTATTAAAATACACAAATATAATATTATTTAAAAGACATTTATAACCAGATCATTCTGTACCATATTTATGTAGAATCAACCCTTGACTTGTGCCATTCTGCCGACTTCCAAGCTTTAGCCTTTGCTTTAGCATAATAAATTAATTATGTTCTATTCACATTAAGAAAAAAATTATGCCATCGATCCAAAGTAGCATCATAACACAGCGTTAATCGGTCGATCGAGGAATGGGAGCGCTATTCTCGTAATTGTTTAAAAGGTGAAATCACGTGACTGATAGTGATGACATCAGTTGTTTCTGAACTTGAAGAAAATATAGCGGTCTCATCTTCTTAATAAATCCTGTTACCTGCTGGAAATAAATATACCACTTGGCGATTTCTACTGCTGTACGCATCCTGTTTTGTAGAAGACTATGTATATTACTTAAGAATATAATGGAATGATTGACATACAGATAAGTTTACAATTTACATATAATTGACAATGCACATAATAAAAAGTTTCACTGTTGATATGTTCTGCTGAGACGTCGCTCACTAGCGAAGAAATGCATTTTGGACTTGAGATCTAAGAATTAGTTCCACTAGAAAGTTGTAACAATGTTCAAGTTGAGTGAGGTGGGGCTGAACATCCTGCGAAATAACAAAAATATTAAGTGCTTCATTTATGAGTATTGTTGGAGTAACGGCATCACAGATCGTAGCAAATCGACAATGTGAGAAACGGTGTCACGTTTGATCAGCCGGGTCTGCGTACACCGCGCATGTGCACCGGCCGTCACAGGCAACACACTATTTCACAATCATACACATAATAATAGTATTCACGAATGTAAAATGTTTGTGGAATTATGATTTGTTACAGAGTTTGCTCCCAAATTACTTTTTCTTTTTTAGCTCAAGTCTAAGAGACTGAATTTTATTTTTAAATTTATTTCATTACAAAGTTTTACAAAAAAAGGTAAGTATATTTTCGGAAATTTCTTTCCTCAACATTGCGAAAGCCAGAAGTGCAAATACATATGTGAAACTCCATCACAGCATATAAATTCTAATAAAATTATATGCTTCACAGCCAATAATGCCCTAAATAAAGGGCGATGTCAAAAATAATCACTTTTGCAAGAACATGGGTAACAAATATGGTGTTCATTATAAATATATATTATTAAATTATGTTCTGCCTGTTGAGGCCTATTAGGCCTATATTAGGCGTGCAAAAATAAGTGTAAAATAACTATTAATTTAGTAATTATGGGGTTAATAATTATAATTATGAGAACAACCAAAGTTGTTTATTCACTTCTCCGCGCCATCGTCGAGAGCGAAAGTGAAGCTCGGAACGGACGCACCTCTGGGCGTGGCTTCACAATCCGGCGATTCGTCGCCCGCATTTAAACGGAAAAAACATTTTAAAGGTATTTAATCGGCGATCGGCCTAACTGTAGTGATTTTAATTAGAATAAATAAAGTTTTACATTTTTGTTGTGTGCGGTATCTGTTTTATTGAGCAGATATCGCATAATCAATTAGGCAACCTTCTCTAATAATTAAGAGCCCAAGATGTCCGGAAAAAAGGCGACTGCAACAACCAGGATGGCCCCAAAAGATAGGGCTGCAAAAAGAAAAATAAAAAGCCCGCAATGTAAAGCCAGCCCGCAGAATGAGTCGTTGCGGGAGGACATCCCGACCCCGTTCGACATCGATACGGACAAAGAAAACTACGATGACCCTTGTCCGGTCCTGTATGCTACGGCACAAGCACAATTCCACACAGTGGGCACTCTTCTGGAAACTTCGGGCAGTATAAAAGCAACAACTAAAGAAGGCTTGCAGAAGACGATGAGGATCATGTTTAAGATATTGATAACATTCTACGAGTCACGAATGCGGCTGCAGAAGGAGATAGACGAGTGGCACAAATCGGACCCACAGAGATGCAAAAGCAATAGTACCATAGAACAAGAAACACAAACGAGCCAAACTGACGAAGGGGGCGCGGGCTCGGAGCCGACCGTACAGGAGGTTCTCGAAGAAGTAAGGGCCTTAAACCAAAAAGTGGATAGAATGTCAAATATAAAAATAAACACCCAGGAACTTGGGACGATGTTGAAGAAGGATGTTCGTGAGACATTAATGGTGGAATTAGGGGAGTTGAAAGAGGGAAATAAGGAAAGGATTGACAGATTAACGGAAATGATTGAAAGGCAAAATGAAACTTCTGTAAAGGCCACATATGCGGGGGTGGTAGCTCGGGGCACCGGACCTGTACATCCGGTGGGACCTGGGCTGCACTCCGTAGTGGTTACGTCAAGTAATGAGAACGATACGGGAGAAGAGGTGCTGGATCAGATAAGGAAAGCTGTGGACGCGAAGGAGGGATGGGTCCATGTAGAAAAGGTACGGAAGGCCAATGACAGGAAGGTGATAATGGGATTTAATACAAAGGAAGATAGAAGAAAAATAAAAGAGAGAATTGAGAAAACGAAAGGCAACCTCGTCGTCGAGGAGGTTGAAAACAAGGACCCGCTTCTGGTCCTTAAGGACGTCCTAAAAATGAATACCAATGAAGACATCCTTAAGGCGATGAGGAACCAGAATCGGGGTATCTTCAGCGGCCTCGGCGACGAGGTGGAAAGGACACAAGTAAAATACAGAAAAGTGACTAGGAATCCCCACACCAACCATATAGTAGTGAGCACATCCCCGGCCATCTGGAAACGGGCAACAGAGGTGGGAACACTGCACATCGACCTACAACGTATAAGGGTCGAGGATCAATCCCCTTTGGTGCAGTGTTCCCGATGCCTTGGATACGGCCACAGCAAGCGCTTCTGTGTGGAGGCTGTAGACTCGTGTAGCCACTGCGGAGGCCCGCACCTGAAATTTCAGTGCGCGGAATGGCACGCGGCTGAGAAACCTTCGTGCCGGAATTGTGCGAAGGCAAAAATGGACCGTCAGGACCATAATGCCTTCAGCACTGAATGTCCGGTGCGAAAGAAGTGGGACACACTGGCCAGATCAGCCGTGGCCTACAACTAGTGCGCAGTGCGAGAGCCTCACAAGCTTGGACCGCCGCGGCATAATTCTTGAAATACAAAAATGTTCAAATAACAGAAAATTAAATCGTGTTCGGTTTCATGAGAAAAAGAACCGACAAAGGCAGAAATCGGGAAACACCATGAAGGCAAATTGGATCCAGTTTCATAAGAAACTGGATCAATTACATCTGAAATAGGAAACACTTTTAAAAGAGAACAACACCGCCAATTTCACCATGCTGCAGCGGTTCCAAAAAACTGGCAAGGAGCAACGAGGAGACCACAACCAGAAGCCACAATTGCTGCAGAGCCACATAAATCAGAAGTTTTTAAGGGTGGTTGGGGATGTCTGTAAACTGGAAGGATTAAATAGGAAGAAAGAAAAAAGAAAGGATAAACGGCAGGAAATAGATAGGAAGAGAAAAGAAAGAACATGAAAGAGGAGCGACACACAAAAAAAAAAATTTTTAACCCAAGACTAAATACGAATGTATGTAAAATACACAAATGGGGTTATGACGAAACATATGTGAGTAATACATAGAATAAGTGAAACATATGTGATAATATAACAATAGTGCAATACATAATATAAGAAAATATAGAATAAGTTTTAAATAGACATAATATACAATAATATGAAAGCCATGACATGGAGACGGAGCTGCTAGCTTTTAGAAAGAAACGTAAAATATACTGAAATAAGAACAAGACATAGATATTAAGTTTGACAGTATATGTAAATATATAGAAATATATAAATAAGGAAATGATGATAAATAGAAGAATGAAACTTGGAATAAGTTTTGAATTGAGGTAAACATAAAACGGTACAACATATAAAGTGACAATATAAATAAACTAAACTGCTACCTAATCAAGACAGAAAGGATTGCAACACTAATATACAGAAATAAGAACAGAATGTAACTAAATATATAGAATATTGAAAGGAAACAAACATTGAAGTGAAAACAAGTTAAAACAAGGCAGATACAGACTCTGATCTATGTCAGAGGTTACAAGAAATGGCAAATCAAGGTTTTTAGCCGGTAAGAGTCCGGCACTACCTGGGGCCCCCATTCCCAGGTGTCCATGAGGATTTTCCTTGATTTGTCACAATAAAAACAAAAAAAAAACCAGTTGTTATAATTTATAATGATCACAATATAATAATCAATAAATATATCAATCTAGATAAAATAAATAATAATAAAACAAAAATAATGTCCAGAGACCTCTCCCTTAAATCCTTCGAATATACACTAATTTTCTTAGATACAGTTAGTCAAAAAAGAAAATGAAAACCGTAAAAAAAGTTAAAATTATAAATGTTCTGAAATTTGAAGTTCCCTCCCGCTTTTTTAGTGGCGGTCCTTAGGAGTGGCAAATATCCAGCAGGGGAGAGACACAGCCTGAAGACATGTGGTGGCTTGGTGTGGTGTGTGTAGGAATCCAGTGGGGTATTATATTATCGATATCGATATATTAGTGAACTTACTGCACACGCTGCACGCTATCTCGTCGCTGTTGTCGCCGCAGCCGTCGCGGCCGGAGCACGCGACCGCCGTGCTCCGACACCGACCGTTGCCGCACCGCAGCGGGCAGAAGTCCGCAGCACGCCATCTGCGGATACGATTACGAATACTATAAATAGGTAGATTTTTGGGAATCTTTATTTGACCCATCGTCACTGTCATCACTAGAGGTAGGCAAGCTTTAGGACATTTTTAACTATTTTCGTAAAACATTACCAGCCCTTTTATTATCCACGCCTTAAAACGCCACGCTGGCCAAGCGAGTTTTGTAGCGGCATGTATATATTAATGCCTGTAGGTATCTATATATTTATGTATGTGTGAATTTATATACAGACATTATTTCCTTATTGCACCATCTACCTCTATTTCGTCTACTGACGTCTCTTCACCACCCAAAAGTTGCCTGGATGAAATCGCTTTAGCAATGAGGCCGCCGGTTGTACTTCTTACAACTAGTATTTTGTATTACTCTATGTTTTTGGTTTATAACAAAGTGTATCCTATCTATCTCCGACATCCACGAGAAGACATGGGGCGGTACTATTCTATAGCCGGCCGACTCCACGCGAGCATTTGAGCTACCGTCTTGAGAAAATACGTTATTTCAGTGAGTGATGAAATATCCAGGGAAAATTAGCACACAAAGTTTCCCTTGGATTATTCAATGTTCGCAAGGGAGTGTCACTGCCCTTGTTGGAAACCTCCATGGTAGACAGACGACGGAAGGCTGTCGATTTGATAACATGTTTATTATACAGAAGCGAAAGTAATCGACGTCTCGATCACCTATTTCTCGTTCATTGTGAATATATCATTCATCGGCAGGTACTTACCACTTAGCTACTTATTGGTCAATACTTATAAATATTGACCAATCAAATTTTTGAGCAAATATAAACTATTTTGCATCTCATTATCAACTCGAGTAATAGGCTAGTTGCCGCCATCTGCAAATACAGAGTTGTAAAAAAAAAACGTTCTTTCAGTTAGTACATATATAGTTGATATATATTTGGCGATTATATCGAAGAAAAAAAATACCTAGGTACCAAAATATAATCTATTCTACGTCGACATAGGTCAATAACCTTACAGTTCAGCATTTAAAAATGAGGAAGAATAATTGAACCGCAACGTCAACCGCACAATTGAATAAAAAGTACTTAAGTGATGTAAAAACAAGTTTACTTCATATTAGAAATAAATGATGTAATTATTGTATTATAAAACACATACAATTCTTTCAGAGACACGAGCAGAAATGAGTCTTCAATCTGATTGTCTCCGGATATCAAAAAAGAAAACTAATACATCGCTAAGGAGCGGTTCCAAGAAAGTGTTCTAAAGTAAAATAAAAACTTTTAAAATGTTAATTTCACGGCCCATTCTGATCTCAAACGGTGGTTAGACGATGCCTTCTCTGGAAAATGAACGTCAATTAGACGGCGTCTCTTATTCTTATTACTCGTGAAATCATACAATTGAAGATAAAAGCCAAGGTGTTAACTTTTTAAATACGATTTCTAAATTTTTTTTTTCATCTTGGTTATACTGACCTAATAATCATGATTTGACTTTGATCACAACAGTCAACGTTATATTTTGCGGTTTATTAATTTAATTAACGTAGCCATCAAAACTATGTTATAATATAAACTAAGTAAGTATTATCAATTTATAATAATACAGTAGGTAAAGATTGAAATCAAAATATGATTTGTATTTAGGTAAAAAGCTAACTAGAAGAGGTTATAATTATGCAAGAAACGCACTAATATACCTACGTACAGTACAGATAGGACACGTCGCATTTTAAACTAGAAAGGACATATAAGTGGCAGTGAATTTATTATCCTTGAAGAGAGATTTGTTCCTCATACTTAGGAGCGTATTTCAAATTGCTTCTGACCAAACAAGGCTTAACCAGAAAAACTAAGCGTTTCGAACATGCGGCATACACGTATGATCATACGTACACTCTTGACATATTTTTTTATGAAGATTTCATCGGATAAGGTCATAGAATGCTGTCGGATGCCGCTTTGAGACTATTTGAAAGTTTGATGTCAGTTGTTATATCCGCAGCGGGTACCCAACACCTTATAGAGGTGTTTAGCTATGGCTATGTTGAAACAAATGCAGCATGATGTTCAAAGTGAACTGATACAATACAGAATGTCTGTATTGTATCAAGATTCTGACATTAGATTGATCACACATAATTAAGGCATTCTGCCTGATCGTCGGTTAATTAAAGATAATGATATTTTATCGTGTAATTAAAGCAGGTTCTTATTCTAAATTGCGAAAAGTAGAAAACGAACCGACATTCTTTAACTGATCTTGAGATAGTAAATAAATGAGGTTGATCGAGACAAATTTACGGCGATGTTTACAGATTTTTCTACATATAGATGTCGGTATTTATGTTTGTGGTCTTTCCTTCCAGATATTCCGTTACACAAATTCCAGTTTAATAAATTTCAAGCAATTTCAATGACAGAAAAAGTAGTCAGAATAGTTCCTACCTATTAAATTCGTATCTGATCGCCATAAAATTCTGGCGATCAGATATGCAGCCAAAATTACCAACACTTCTGTGTATAGAAAGAAATCACATAGATTTACATCTTTATGTAATAGGTATTAAAGGTTATATTAACCGCTCTAAAGCCGCTTGTGCCGCTAAACTAAGTGCTGTGTTCGACATTATTTGGGCAGAAGGTACGATAAGCTAACTGGTATTAACTTCATCCTTCTAACCATGCGTTTCCACGAGTTGACTAATTTTGTCACAGAAGTCGTGATTGTATTATATTTTACGATAAGATTGATCAACAAGTATGGGTGTTGTCTGGAGACGTACGGTGTAGAGCATTCATTAAATTGAGTTCATAACGTTCATCGTTATATTCGCGGCTAATTGAGACATTAACAGCATTTTATCAATAGCAACAATTTGTAACTTTGCAAAGCAGTTTTGCCAATTTCCAAACTGGAAAAAAGGAAGCAAAATTTTCCACACTGAAAAGAAATAATGGGGAATCTGGTTTGCATCAAGTTTTTGACTAAATTGTGTATGTGTGAAGTGTCTTACCTAGACTGCTCATTGCAAAGATGTGGTGGCTCGTCGGATCCGTCTTTGCAGGAGATGATGGCGTTACAGAATTCGTACTCCGGCAAGCACTCGCCCGAGCCGCAACGGAACGTGTGGCGCGGACAACTGCAAGTAAGATGAAATATTGAAACTCATTATTTATTTCAATTGTCCTTGATATTAAGCCATCTTTAAAGTTTTATACATTTTTAGATTTTTTATTATCAGATATTATTCTTTTTAATTTTTAAAGATCCTATTTTTCCTGATTTCATAAGTAAATTATCATAATAATTAATGACCACTGGTTAGCCGATTTGGTAGTGCTCTGGTTTGATGCCCGGGTTCTAATCCAGCATAAATTAAAATTTAAAGACAAAGTAATAATAATAATATGACTGATAAAAATTGGGTCTAACGACTTATGTCCAATATGATAATTGTCGAATACGTAATTACGTCTAAAAAGTTAATTGATTTTTGTCCAAACTGAATATTGACTTCCAGAAATAAGTCGATTCCCAATGAAGAATAAGTCATTGGGTAAATAACAATTGAATGAAATTTAATAAAATAAAAATTTAATCATTAATTATTTACATGTTGGTCCTATTAATCGTTTTTAATTAATCGTATTTTTAAACCACAAGTGCTGTCTCAGACGGTAACGAAAAAAACCATGAAAGGTGCCATTTTTTAAAAAAAAATTACGATTTTCCTTTGGACAAATTTCTTATGGGCCATTTTTAATTTTGGTCAATTTTAAATTTGACAATTCATTTTGGACAAATTTATTATTGGACATTTGTCGTTGCTTGGACGAAATTAAATATTGGACATAAGTCGTTAAACCCTAAAAAATATACCTAGGTAAATGTACCTATGTTTGGGTAGTTTGTGTTTGTCTGGTTGGTATCTGTTACTGTCTTTGTACCCACGTTAACTTTAACGTTGCAATTGTATAGCTATTATAACATTATTTATATCTCTAGATATTAGTGATAATTATCTATCGATATCAGCCCGTGACGTCCTATTGCCTGCAGTAGCACGAGCCTGATCCATTCCATAGCTAATATCGTCTGTGATTTTTACAAGTGATGTAACTGTACTGTGGCCAGGACGGAAGCCGGATTGGTGGGGATTGAGGATATTGTGTTTGTTAAGGAAACTACATAGTTGCCGATGGACAAGACGTTCGAGTGCTTTGGATAGTAAGGTAAGTAAACAGAGTAAAGGTCCTAAGCTGGACGCGACACTTAGAACACTTCGCCTTCATGTGTTCATACGATCAATTGCTCTACTATCCTGAATGTACGCGAGCACAACTATTAAATCGCACTTACAAGTTTAAAATGCAGAATTTCTCCCTTAACAGGATATGTTTGAAAATGGTATTCAATCCATGGTGAACTTCAACTTGTTAGGTTTTTAAAGCTCTATTTGGATATTTAATTGAAGCTTATTTAATTACGTCTAGAGGTTTATAATTAGATCGTGTGCGGTAGATATGTCGCTTAACAAGAAATAGGAACGTAAGTAGATTTATTAAAAATAATTCAAGTGGTACAAGTAGTATCTACTAAAATAAGACCTCGTTAATTGAAAAGTAATAAGCTACTTACGAGCTAAACAAGTAACCACATAATTAAGCAGAAACAGAGTATATATTTATAGTTATTTATTATGGAGCAAGTAGGTGATCCAGTAGAAGCCAAGAGAAGGTAAACGGAGCATTAGTCGGCCGGCGGCGGCGGCAAGGTCGTTGATATCAAAACGGTTGCAGGAGGAAGATAGACATCAAAATAAAGGTTGTAAGAAGACCAAACGAAGACTGTTATCTCAGTTTCCTTGATTTTGCTATAGTATTGAAGACGATCGCTAATATACTTCGCTTTATGGCATTAGTCTAGTAATAAATGTTTGATCCTATTGATTGATAAATATTGTCTCTGAACTCACGACATAGGATATTTTAGGATGCGCAAGACATGGGATAATGAGTGTGGTGTGTTACCCAATAGGGTTCAAAATGTTTGTAAAAAGTGATCAGGTTGATTCTAGACGACTATTCTTTGTTAGCAGTGAACGTAGATGGCAACCCGATCCTTAAATCAGAGCAGGTGAATTTGGGTGAGTTGGTTTGATGAAGTAAGTGAATCGTATCAACTAACTTTGTGGCACGGCAAATTCTCCTCGCCTTCTTTCTTTGGGTCATAGTTGCGTGCCGTCGCACCAAGTCGCTAATTATACTCACCATCCACCCGGTCGACCATAACGGAACACTCGAATTGGATCCCCAATCCGTCTATAGTAAAAACTGTTCTGGTAGTAACAATGTAACTTACCCTTTGCGCCTCGTTGTGCGACAGTTTCTCTCGTCCTCGCCTCCTGGACATTGCTGCGTGCCGTCGCACCGAGCCGCGCGCGACACGCACCGCCCTCCCGGCCCTCCACACCGGAACGCGTGCATTGGACAACGCTCGCCAGAACCATCTGAATGACAAATATTTCAGGTAAATTCTTTAATGAGTCTTAAATATACAGACAGTATTCACATGCTATGTAGATGTTTCTATGTATACGTAATAAAATGTAACCGAGGAAGTCGAGTACGAGCTGCCAAAGTAAACGGTTATATCCAAGCACGTCTTATATTGTCCACCGAACAGACAGATTCAGTGGACCGCCACAACAGACCTGAAAGTAGGTATCTAATTGGTATCGGAATTTTCAGTTGAATTTCAGACATGTTTTTTATCCAATTATCGCGAAGTCAGAAAAAAGTGAAAAGATTAATGGTCATATCTTCTTTTAACTATCTTTCTACCTATCAAGGATATCGAATTTTGACGATATACAGATCTCTGATACTATTTGTTTACAAGCAGAAGCTTTATGATAATATAATAATAACAAGTTAGTGTCTTTCTATCTACAAATATAAAATGTGAGAATAGATTTCGATAAAAAAAATCTATATTTTAGTAAGTACATACACATCAATAATACTTCTAGGGCGTATCATTAAAGGCATAATAACAAGTCTTAAGTAAGACAAACGTCTTTGGATCCACAACACAGATAATCCAAGTATAGACAATTAAGCGTAAAGTTTAAGTATATAAAGTTGTTATTTCTTTGTATGACAATGCATTCGCGTTAGGAACTTGTGTGTATCGTACATAACTACTCGTGTTGCCGTGATTGCCATAAATCTGAGGTATGCTGGATAGTCTGATGACCCGCAGGTCGGGTCATGGGGCATGGCGTTCTGGCTATCTTATTTAAATCTCGACTCGTTTGTTGTTGTTATTTTTTCCATTGTAACATGTAAGGCGACTTTGTTGCACGTTGTTATGGGAAGAAATAGATGTATGGCGTAGTTAGTTACTTAATAAATATTATAAACTGTTTTTAGATCAGTGGATTAAAAACTATTATAGGAAATAATTTACAATTATAAAAATAATATTGTTTTCTTACTCAGAATTATTCCAACTTATTTTTATCTAATTAAACAATATTTTAAGCAATATTAATTAGATTCGTTAAGTTACTTAATAAAAACGTTTGAAATTGCTAAGTAATAAGCAAGTAATAATTTCTATTGAAATTGTTTTGATTAAATTGTTTGAAAATGACCTTAGAAAAGCATTATTCCTAAACACTATGAATGTTTACGAATAATTAGTTATTAATGATGAGAAAGGAAACTTCGTCACAGCCGAATAGAATTGAAAGCAAAGAGAAAATGATAGGGGTGCAATGAAATGAATCAGTGCATAGATAGTTACCTTTACCAGTACCTTGGCACTTTTCATCGGATCCGTCGGGACAGTCACTGCGGCCGTCGCAGACGAAGTACCAACTGATGCACGTGCCCGTTGATCGGCACTGAAACAAATGTTTGAAGATAAAGTACAACTAAGGTCAATTTCAGAGGTCAAGTTTAATTTCAAAGTAGTTGTGATGAAATGAATGTCGTTTGCTCTTTGTCAAAGCCGATCGTTCCATAAAGAATAGAATAAACGGATTTCAATTAGAAGGATTCGAAAAGTTTAAAAGTTTCTGGATGGTTAGTTAATCTACCAAAAATGATATTATGTACTCAAATGTATTTGAATGTTTTTAAAAATTTGCTGCCTAGGCTATGTCTGATAATTGATCTACGAGTATATTAAACAACTATTACTACTTCAAATTTGACGAAAACTCAATGATTCGTTCTTACTTGGAAAGTACCGGGTAAACATCCTCTATTCCGTACAGAGCAAGCAGAAGTGGAGTTAGTGCGATATGCGCAGTCGCATCTCTTGTTGACACATCGAGTATTAGGGTCTACTAAATGACATTGCGAGTCTGAAAGACACGGCATTCCAAGGGATGCAGGACCCACATCTACTGCTGTTGTGCCATCGTTGCGGATACGATATTTATCTATGAAAAGAAACATTCATATATTATTATAATAAAATGAAACGCCTTTAACATTTACAAATTAAAATATGATAAAATCTCACCCTTTAAAGAAGTCTTCTTCGAGTGACCAGTTTTATATGGTTTGCCAGAACTTTGCTGCTCTTTAGGTGTACCGCTTTTCTTATTCCCTTTCTTTTCTACCGATGGTTGCGTAACTACTCTGTAAATAGGTTGATCATTCGCATGCAGATTCGCTGTCAGCTCATTGACCCCAATCGTCTCATTTGGCTCACCGTCCTTTCTGTTGACAGGTTGTCGTTTAGTTGGCTCAACTTTCATAACAGCCTGCATTAAGGGGCTATCTTCTTGTGTACTCAACACGTCATTTTTGCTAGTAAACTGTGGCAGTTTACTTGGTTTAACATCTTCTGTGTCAATTACAGTATTTGCTGGTCCAAACGGGCCTTCCGAACCTGGATTAAGATTTACTGGTGGTTTGGGTATTTTGTGAGCTAAATGTCCTGGTACTGATCCGTTTGAGGATTGCATAATGACAGCATCTTGTTCCACTATAACAGGCTCAGATAGCGGTTTTTGGGCAATGCATTTGTCTCCTGATTGCCGAAAGAATGAATTGCAGGCGCATCTTCCGAAAAGATTTGGTATAACGAATTCACAATGACTTTCCTTATCAAATAAACGACAGTGTTCATTGCTATAGCAGACGTGGCCGGGTGGGGCTGCTGTAATTTAAAAATATTAAAATATAGTATTTATATAAATATTAAAGCTAAGCTTTAAGTATACGGATAGATACAAGCAGGTACAGTTTTTTCTCCTAATAGAACTGAAGGTGGCAATTTTCTTGCCACTGACCACATGGCCCGCCTTCGCATGCTCTAATAGCTGAGATACAGTTGCACCTTGTCCGTTGCTATAGCTTGACATGCCATGTCTTCTAATTTATGGATTGTGGATTCCAATTTAGGGGTTGACAAGAATACTTTGTAAATGTATTTCAAACATATTCTACTTTAATTTCTTGCAACTTTGTCTCCGTAAATTTTAGTGTGATATCATTAATATTTTCGACGAACGGGTTTAAGCTAGTCGGACTTGATAGAGGGCTATCTGGCCAAAAGTTACTCTCAGAAATACTATTTCACTCCATATTGTTATCCCGCTATCATAGAACAGTAATATGAAAACGTATCAACATGTTTCGGAAGTGAATGAGAGTTGCAAAAGTTCTTTACTTTAACCATTCCGTTTCATTCCACTACATCTCATCGTCACCCCATAAACTCTCGTCATCCCACTACGTTCCATTCGATCAATCCCATCTCGTTGCATTCCATTCCATAATAACACTCAAATCTACCGATTCGGGAGTATTATGAGATGAGAGTAACCCATATGCCCCATAATGTCGCCCTCGAGAATTTACTATAATTCGGGAACAGAGGTGCCATACTAATTGATTACTTTAATTAAAATTGATCAAGAAGTTTTTACGTATGCTATAACTTGGTCATGATGATTCCCGGGAGAACTTTAATGGATTTGAAAAAAAGTATCGTAAATGTTAATACAAGACATATCTAAGCTATAGCTATGTTAAGGTTCACAAAAAAGTTTATAAAAATAAAAATAAAATCTATTCAACTTTACATATTTAATTTATAGAACGTAAAAAACTAATTATTACTCTTTTAAAAATCACAGATATCTTCAAATCGCGTGTATCTGAACACTTTTTACTCAAACAGTGTGAATGACTGATGTTTATTATTATTTTATTTATATTTTTATGTATGTATGTATAAATGTATATATGTATGTATGTATATGTAAATTTATATTTATGTTGTATTTATATACTTAGTGTAATAGTATCAAAACGCTATTATATTTAGCGGCACTACCCTTAGCCTGCTCTCAACCATCAAAAGTTAGCTGGAAGAAAATGCTATATAGCATTAAGTTCGCCTTTGTACACACATTTTGGTGCAATAAAGAATTTATCTATCTATCTACGGCTACGATGTTGTATATATAACATAACATACTTTTAATAAATTGTATGTTTTATATATATCACACTCACAATGTCTAACTCGGCGAGTAGCGAAAGATACACTACGTAAACATACGTAACAACTAATCAGCTTATAATGAAATGATGTATGTTGTACTCATCACTTACTATTCCAAGAAGAGAAAGAATGTATGTTAAAGATATTAACTAGGACCATAATATTAAAGCACTGCACGCACATTCTATTGTTTCACGGGCAATACTTAAGTTACATGCCTTTGATTTGGACATTGCATGAATACAAATCATAGAGAAATTAAATACAAAATAAGGACCAATGTTTAGTCAATTTTTTTGGCCAAATTATAGTGTAATTTAGTTATTTCACCGATGTAATTGGTACTTGAGTCTAGAACATCTATTATTGCTGTCATGGGTTATAAACAATCGTACGACGAAAATGGAGTTTATGCACTATTTGTGACTACTCTTTTCATCGATTGCATTTAAAACATTGCTTAAATAATGTTTGAACTCGCTAGATAATATTTATGATAAATCTTGTTGCTTCATTTACCTGCATTCATTTAGATTGTTTCTAGTACCCGCCTAGATACGGGTCATTGATACCACAATACAAACAATTGTACACATTTAAAATGCAATTACAATCATCGTTGGTTTTCTTCGTGTCAGTATGCAGGTAAACATGGTTTATGTGGGACATTAAACACAACGATGTTAACAGTATAATTTTCACAATAAGATCATAATATCCGTATTATGGAGGGCAATGAGTGAGGTTCACATGAGCGGGCGCCCAGTGGATTTGACAGAACAATTACCTTGATTTTCTCACCAAGACGTGCACCGCTGCTATATATTGCGGAAAGAAAATAATGATGTCAATTAAGCTCCGACACTATTGGGGAAATCTCTGGGGAAAAAAGGCTGACAAGCAATTTTGAAATCATTGTTGCTAAAGAGCTCCTATTGACTCGAGTGTACATAAGTAGACAGTCGAGGTTTGCGAATTCCTTCAAAATGTATTAAATAAATGAATCGCTCTTGACATTGGTATCTTGACTTTCATCTTCCCGGTTTATAGAATTACACAGCAGCGACTTATCTCGGTTCGATCCAGTCCAGTAACTCTGGCCGTGACTCGACCGATTCGGCATGAGTTGTCGTTTGAGATGAAATCGAAAGTAATAGACTAGGTACGGCACTGTGATCAAATTAAGGATAATAGTTTCGCTAGTTACGCTCGTTAGCTAAACAATCAAAACGTTCCGCTTTATTAATATGCTTTATTAATTGAACTGAATGAATGACAATGATATTCACAGAAATTATTTACACTCTTACTTTTGAATTAATATAAAAAAAGAACTGAAGAATTAACTAAGTTTTTTTTAGCAACTTACGGGAGAGACAGGTATGTTTCCTGAACTGCAAATGCCCATCTGAGCATCGACACACCCCTTCCAAACACGCACTATAGGCTACCTTTAGCGTGCACTGCTCCGACACCACGCATTCCGATCCCAATAGCGTTGCTGCAACAAAAAATATAATTAACTACAAATCTGCCGAAGAAAGTTCTTTATTTATCAGGAAAAACCCCTCGCTGAAATAAGTGCAAATGTTTGATACCTGTGGTTCATTACTGTCTATATATTTATTAACAAACATCATTATTATGATCAATCCATCCTATTGTATCATCGAGTACCCAATGAATGACAAGTTCAAGACCCGCTGAATGTTTGACCTTATTAAATCTAATCCATTGGAGGTTCGCTCTCCAACGTAGTGACCGATTTGCATTGGATGTACAATAATTTCTTTTTAAATTGTTCAACTCGTGCCATACATAACAGTGTTGGACATTTCTAGTTAAACTGTCAAGGAAGTAATATTCCCTATAATCATTTCCTCATCAGTAATATTGCTATTTCTTACGTAAAAACATGTGTTGATTATTACTTTCAAAACTTTTTCGGATTCCTACTGTCATAATAAATTATTGGAATGAAGGCGCCGAAGTTTATACGGAAATTAGCACCTAATAGACTGATCAATATTCATGAATTTTACACAGTCGAATAAACATGAACAATTTATTCAAAGATTCATGGCAATCACACGGGAGTTCCGCGTGACTATTTAATTGATGTAATCACTTACTTAATTATTGATAGACATTCTTCAAAATGCAAATGTAAACGCTTTCATTTATTATATCATTTTCACTTGCGAAAAAACATTTACTTATAGACAGGTTTAAGGAAGTGCTTACAAAACAGTAATAATTTTATTCGTAGACAGAGATGCTCTTTTTCATTTATTATGCGATTATCATTTTTGCCATCTAAATGTCAGTCTGACACAATAATCTCAAAGCGATGAGCACAAAAGCGGACGCTTGCGTTTGTTAAATTTGGCACAGTATGTACTGCCGTAAAAAGTATGATATGCGTGACTTTTTGATTCCCAATCATCCAATGAAGATTGTAATCTGGTTATACAAAGTCAAGGTCGATTCGATTCACCATACTTTGGGTTTGGGTGGCCGCATTTTGGAAGGCAGACGCGGTCACGGAATAATATCATTCGCTGTTTTACACGCGATTGTAAATAGATGTAGTTTCAATTAGATTTGAAAAAGTAGTGATGCTTTGTCTCATATTACTGATTCTGTCTCATTTTCAATGAGCAGCTCGGCGGCGAAGAAAAACATCGTGAGTAAGCATCTTCGGGTTTTCCTGAATTTAGTTCTGAACAACACATGTTTATTCAGAATCTGGGTGCTCTGTAGTCACAATTAATTTCAGATTTCGAAGGTAAATGTAATATCCTCGAATTCGTGTCCAGTCCTAGAACCCTCGAAGTCCACCTACTTGAATATGAACGCAACGGATAGCTTTTACCACACAATAGAACATTTTCGGGTAACACAGTATAGTACTCGTGAATAGGTATTGCACGGCGCGTAGAACAACTGTCTTTATTTTTATAAGTAGCTATTTATACTTTTTATGTAGAAATTAATTTTTGACTATCACCAACTCTTTTCGTAAAATAGTTACAGGTGGTCTCGTATGAAGAATGAATAATTGGAGAAGTGAAATATTTAGACAATTTGAAGATATTTTAGAAGTGGATAAAAAGCTAATGCCACTTTAGCGAAACTTGAATGGTATGGGATTTTAAACGCTGTTGTTGATTATGAAGTGAAGTGTTCACTTTTTATGCATATCTGGGTTAATGGATGTTCAGTATTGTACACCTAGGGGAAACCATCGTGTCATGTTTGCATACCTTGACTGAGAGTAATGAGACCTATAAAACTATGATTTGGAGTATTACCTCGTTCAGAGTTAAATTAAGCGACTGTGTGATAATTTTCAATTTCGCAAGTGAAGAAAGATACTCATCTTGCTTCACTTGCAAAATGTTCAGTGGTAGAAAACGAAAGACTTAAGTATTCTGGTTTACTCTGTTTATCAGACTTTTTGCTGTGACGGTATTAACATACTTTACACTGTTTTCTACAAGGCATTGAACTAGATTCCTTTCAGTTTATAAAAAATGCATTTCATCTTTGTATGAGTTAAGTTTCTTTAAAACATACTAAGGATAGTGGGTTCAATTTACTGTCGGCAAACCGGACGACAACTGAGTACAGCTTGAGGCGCGCTCGCTCTCGTAATCATCAACAAGTTTATTTAAATTGGTACCACAAATAAACTAACTGGACTCATTGCCACTAACACATATGGACCTTTAGGGCTTCAATAAGAATTTATTAGCGTCCCGCTTTATTGAACCGCGTCGCTTATGACATGACCTAATTCAGCATAAGAATTGATATAATCAGGTTCTCGAGTAGTATTTAAATCAATAACAGTTTTTAATGCTAAAAATGCCAGATATAATTGTGTAGCTGTCCATTGCTGTCGGTTAAGTCACATCAAACGGTACGCACTCTGTTATTCTCTAGATCTGATGATTGCTCACGCTTGGCACACTGACCAGGAGGAGGCTTGAGTCGACAGACTGACAGGTCTTGTCTAGACGCTTAGCCTTTCCTTTACAATCTTTCTCCTTTCCACTTTGTTTTTGATATCCACCTTGACAAGAATATCAACATAGGCATCGTATGTGTTAAATTAAACCACTTAAAGCAGGTTTCCATTTATTTGATCGTAAGATAATTGTAGCAATCTACTGTAACCTGTTATTTTCGTTACTTTATGATATTTTGTGAATGATACATTAACTATAGTTAAGTGATTAAGTTAAAATTGTTACCCTATCATACTTATATATGTAGTTGAGCCTTGTTTCAGTTTTTACGGTAATTGTAAATTGGACAATAGATTTTACAATTTCTACGAAGACTTTTATTGTTACGAATACTGCCTACGAAACTTTATACTTTAATATATTTGTAATGCATTCATGTTTTAATTAACTACGTTTGTTTATCAACGTGTAGTTTATTACGTGTACATGTATCTAACCTGGCGTAATTTATAACTGTGTAATTAATTCGCTGTCACTAATAAATGTCCGTCTTCATTTTACGTATTTGATTTTAATGTTATTACGAACGAGCGGTGCTTTTACGCAACGCTCACGAATAATTTTGCAAAAATATAATTTTTAATATATTTTAATATATTTAATATAAAAATATATTTTAATCAGTATTGTAAAAGTTTATCGATTTTAGGTTGGTTGGCCGGATAGCGGGCCTGGAGTCCGACTTCGATCCTGGTTGAAATGCTGCTTAACTGGACTCACGAGTTTACTTAAAGTATGTTACTCACAGCATCCGCTAGTAGTTCCTCCTATAACATGTTTATTGGTATGAGTAGGTACACGTGATCCAGAAAATGTCGAACTAGTATAAACAACCACTTAATTGACTCGAGCCGTTATAACAAAACCGTAAGATAACTATAAACATTTTGTCAGTGATTCCGGTCCTTTGCAAAAACGTAAGGCAATCCGCCACATAATCAGCTAAAGAACCGTTGCAATCCAACCATGATCTACTTGCTCGATTTGGTCGGATACATTTGTGGAAAAGAATTGGGAAAAGAAAGTAAGACGAGCGTGGGATTATGGGACGATCAAAATAAAAGCTCCGAGATAGTAGTCTCTTTGATAGTATCGCGTCGCGTCCAATTCGTTTTCAAATGGACATCGTACATTTGGAATCCCTTGGATAACTCCAGATTGATAGTCTAGACAGGGTTTTAGGTTACGCGCGTCATGTTAAAATATGTTCCATAAATAGACTCGAAGATGTTTTGAAATAAACAAATATTTATGCCTGTCTTTACTACGTCTACTTGGATATAATTTGAATACAAGTTGTAGTGAAAGCAAGCAAAGAATGCAAGCTCATCATTTTGCAATAATTTTACTATTGAATAGATTAACAATGAAATGGATAAAAATTGACGTTATTGTTGTTGCTGAAAACCGTACCTACTAAGAGAATTTTGATTGACGGTGTAAATTCAAACTATGTAGATAATAATAACAGCATTGCATAGCAAGTAAATTTAGTACAAGACTTAATTTTAGTGACTTTTGAATAAAACTGCCAGTGTTGATGCATAATTGAGCACTCAGTGAAAGTAAGTTTTTGTCTCGCCGCAGTTTGACCACATAAGGATCATTATAAGTGTTCGCTTTTGTTAGCAAAGCGATTTAAAATGGTTTTAAATACCACGAGAAAATCTTTGCACAGGAAGACAAGTAGTATATAATGCAGACGTGAATCATAAGGTGCGAAGTACTTTCAGCACATAATTTAATTTAATTAAGTCTTTGTTGATTGAAGTACCCTTCCCCTGTCACTGAACGGAGTTTGCGTCGGAAGAACAATAGGGGCAATATATTTTCCCCGGCTACAAGATTCAAACTTCTACGAAAACAAAAAAGGCTAGTTCTCAACATTCCACAACAAATATTTTGTTTCTTGAAACAAATCTAACTTCGCTTAGCGTGTATTACGGTAAATGTATTAAAAGAAAAGGTTTAGCCGCACGTGCGAGTGTGGTGAAGACGAAATGTGTACGTTTATAACTTGTTTTAACCTTTTTGAGCAATATTTTGAGAGCCGACTTTGTAACATCAACATCAAAAGCCAACTCTCAGGAATAGGTTTTAATATTTAGTTGTCCCTTAAAATAAACTGAACAAATGAGATCAATAGTACAGACATTTATACTATTTATAACGCTACGAAGTTTGTGGCTTTTGAAGATTTACTCTTATTGTTAGCGGGTAGTAGTCAAGTTGATGAATGCAACAGAAGTTTTGCTGCAAATCGATCTTCAAAAAAATCTTTCTCCTTTTTCAATGTAAAAAGGAAAATTCTCTTTTGCTTCCTTTTATTTCTTAAGTGAAAATATGTTAAATAATAAGACTTACACTCTAAACACGTGGTATTATTAACGCGAGCGTAGTAAGGTTGACAACTGCACACGCCGATGCTGCAGTGCGCATTTGCAATACTGCACTCTGTATTAGAGCGACACCGCTCACCCAGAATTCTACTGCTTTCAACTTGTACCGTCTGAAAAATAAGAAAGAATATCATTTATGATTACTTCGTTTGAAATTTGTTAATTATTTAACTTAGGTATAATTCACACAAGCTTTTAATTTTAGTCAGCAACTATATAATTTAAACGTCTAAATGTTCCTAATTTATAATATAACCTATGAGTAGATACATAATACATATCCATATTAATCTATTAACGCGTATGTTTACTTTTATTTATCTTACTCGACGTTAAGGCCCGTTTAATAAATAAATATTTGTGAAAAACGCGAAATTCTTAAAAATTATAAGTGACATATCCGTATGGAAAGTCCAACTCGAGCAGTTTCTCAGAAATTATTATCTACATTATTATTATTAGGCACGAGAGAATAGTAGAGAATAACAAAGGAGTACAATGTGATAGTCGTAACAAAGTTTTTTTTTAAAAAAAGCGTGGCATTTGCGAATTATTTTGACGGAGACAATAAAGCGGCTTCATCGCGTCGTTAAGCGCATTCACTACTATATTTTAAACTTAGGAATATTTTTTATGTTACTTTAATTTTTACGCTGGATATTTTTACCTGTTTTAGCAGGGCAACGATCTTGTGTCAAGCAAGTGTACAGGTCGACCTTGGTCATTCCTGTCCTACATAAGTAAATCGTTTTACAGTAAAACATTAAATTTAAGCATTAATTTTATTATGAAAATCTGTATTATCTAACATGGTGACTGGAGTCCAGTTTATCGTACAGGTATTGATTACAATTTGCCTCTACTTTGCATGTGTTATGTCATACTCGCAAATTGCTGTGACAATTCTAGTTATAACGTGTCTTCGCGTATATTAGGATATCCGCCACACCCACGTCTGTTATACATCATCCAGGATACAAATTAGTCCATTGTCAAAATGATCTAAATACCTTACAATTCATTACAGATCTATAATTATCGCATATATGATAATATTATGTCGTTCCCTCAGCAGCGGTGCAATCGACCGAAATTAAAATTTTATGAAGCAGTCCAGGAAAATGTACTTAGTAACTTATTCAACCTCCGGAATTATTCAGAAAGTTAGAGGGGTCCCATTCCCATAAGTAGGTAGTTATTATTTACATAATGTATGAGAAGGCCCATTTTATATGCCTAGCTAGCAATCAAGAAAATTTGATTGAAATCTATAGCCATTGCGTGTTTATAGCTTAATGACCTAATTTTTACGTGACCAAATTTAACCTACCCACTTTCTTGTCTAAATCAAGCGTAACTGTCGGAGTTCAAACGAACAAACGCAAAAAATCGTCCGTTACTGTATCATGCGGATTGCGGTTGGTTCGATTATGTAGGTATAATTCTACCAATTATTCGGCAAAATTTTATATGGAGTTTGCCGAGGTTCATCACCTACGGAGTTCACAAAGATCGGCATGAGAACTTTCATGAATTTCCTGGTAGAAGAGTCAAAAGGTTCCTTATTATCTTATTAGGGAACTGCGATCAAATCATTCTGTGCCATCTGATACATTTATATTCCTTGCAATTTAACGTGGAAATATACTCATATTTAGAATACCATTCTACGCTCGGGCCTATTTTTACAGTAGGTAAGCGTATATAAAAATATTAAATCTAGTATAACGGGATTTTTTTTGTTATTTTATGGTAAGCAATTCTGGAAGTTTTAAACCGATTCGAGTATAAATATCTAAATTATCACGATATAAATCTCAGTCAACGAGACTGAGAATTTTACAATTAGAATCAGGTGAAAGAAAGCTTTCTTTCCTTTGTTGCGATAGTTAATGATGTTTGAATGGAGTTTGATCACCCAGCACCCCATTAAATCGATGTCTGTTTTTATGTCAAGTGCATGTAAGAATAGGTACTTATTTTATAGAGAACATCGATATTTTTACTTTTTAAGAGATTAAACATCGTCATCGGATAAAACCGTCGCATTACTGAAGGCGTTACTTATTCTTTGTTTTAACGATCAACAATTACCACATCACGCGATGGCCGATGACACAACAAACTATTATCAAGCTAGTACAAGATGCATCTACAAAGTTAAATGCAAATTTTACTATTAAAGTAGTCACGAGAGCGTAAAACCAGTAACATCTTATTACGTTTCATTTACTTTCGTGTATCATTTGCTTTCCCGCCATTCGTATGTAGTTTCGTATAGGAACTGTGTGGAACTCTGTGCTGGTGATGACATAGAACACAAAAAGTTAACTGTATTTTTCAAAGTGTACCTTGAGAAAGTTTTTATGGGGAGCGCTATTCCGGCGTTTTACGCCGTTTTATTATGCAGAAAGAATAGCAGCCGTCTCCTTGGATTACGTATGTACAACGAATGAAAATGTTATACGCATTCGTCATTCCGTTTTTATACATCAAGCGTACTTTACGAGCTGGTATTATGGCAGGAACAGGTCTTATGTAGTTCCATCATAAAACAGGAAGGTAAATGTTTTTATTAGATACACGGTGTAGGCATCATGTTTCCAGGATTTACGTATAATGATACCTTTGTAAAAAATGCGAGGTCTCCAGCTGCTTGCCGGTAATGGATTTTTGTGTTGATGGTTTTAGATGTTTTTGAAAGGATTTAAAATTTAACATTGCTTCGGTATTGTGAAATATCTCTTAAGTGGTATATTGTTGTACTTTCTTGCTTTAGCTGCAAATTATTTCTTTGAACGGGTTCGCGGTTTTGCTTACGCGATGTAGACATCTTACTTATTACGGTTTTTTGGTCAAAAGCAACCAATAGTCCCTGTTTATTAGAACTTTACTGTTGGAAAACAATGCAACTTTGATGTAAGTATTTCTTTGAGAACAATAGACAACCGCAAGTGAATATTATAGTGTATTGTGGTTGCCATGAGTTGTTTGACATGTGTACAATTCAAAAATATCCCCTTTGAGAAAAAATACCTACATACGAATCTATTTACACATATTAAACATTTCAATATACATATTATCCTGAATGGTGATACAATTATTTCAAAAATATTGTTCACTCGTAATTTTCTTCTGTTTAAATGAACCTCGTTAAGTTGTAAGTACGAGTAAATCTTGATAGCTGCGTCCGGTCCTTAAAACTTTTAACCATGTTCATTAATTACCTAGCTAATTTAATTTAAGCAGTCTGCATGCACAGCTGGTGTTACAACGGGCCAATTAGATAATAATACTCTAAACGCTAAATGTAAACCTAGACTAGTATTCACTGTAACTTTTTAAACTTTCGCGTTTTGTACACATTTTATATTCTAAATAGTTATTTCGAGTATATTATGTATATTATATTTTTCAGACCCGATTCGTATATAAAATAGTATTCACTGTAATTGTATTAGGTAATTTGACTGTGGCTAGGACTGGTCTCTACATTTTATCACTTACAACTAAATTTCTTTGAATTATTTATTAGAGTGCTAATTTTTGTTTTAATATGCACAATAAATTCGCGGAAGTGTACAGTAGAATTGAGTTAGTTCTCATTACCTATGAAAAATGGAAGAGATACCAGTATTGAGCTGTGCATTGTTTGCCAATTACACCACCTCATACATAAGCATTCTATTACCAATTCTATGTATACATACAGATTAGAAACTAAAAGGCAATTAACAATCACCTTTGTTGTTGTTGTCTTAAGGTCATTAGACCTTCATTGCGGATGCACATCTAACTTATGGTTGGTGCAACGGAAGTCGATGAACGTTGTTGGAAGCGAATACTTCAAGCTTTTGTTGTTGGAACGAATGAGCGATTATTTATTATACTTGTAGTCTTTATAAAATAATATAAAAATATATTTGTAGGTACCTACGCTATATAGTCACAGCTATATTTGTAGGTATACATGTAGATTAAATGAGCAATTTAAAAAAAAGTACTTTTCAGAATTTATCTATACTGTATACATAGAAAATATTTTGTGAAATGCTGAAGCACGTGCAGGAGAAAATAAAAACCAAATTTAGACTAGGTACCTACCTAATAGCTTTAAATTCACATAAATCAAAGAGATCGCACATATCCGATTAGAGATACGTTGGAATGCCATTAACATAACACCTTATACTAGATGAGGTTATGTGATAAATGAAAAGACGTAAAAACAAGTTATGGGATCAGAGAAATAACAGATAACGTTAAATCGGTACATATTTAACTTTACTCATTTTTCGATGAGGTCAATGTAGTAATTTAAAACGACTTATTAAAGAGGCCGTGCAATAACTATTAAATAGGTACCTACTATGTCATTGCATTTAGATTCATACAATAATAAGACAACTTTGTAAATAATAATGCTTACATAATTAACTATTTATCTTCTCAGTTATTCAATTCGCATTTATGATTTAATAGTACGGATTAAGTTTTTTTTCTAATATTAACTAAATTTATCACTTTGACCGTAACAGATACATCAAGTATATCAAGGCTAACTTGCAAGATGGCCAGAATATTATGATTTATCTATTAAAGACATCTTCAGAAGTGTTAAACCTACTCATATCCTCTTCGAAAAAATTCTCAAATAATAGATTCATACGAAATTTTCAAATAAGACATTCCTATGGATGTGAATTCCTACAAAACGTTGCCAAAGGTTACGGCGTCTTGCAGGCGTATTCAGGGACGGTAGTTAGTTAACGCCTCGCGAGCGCTTGCACAGTGCTGCTTACGTGCTGCAACCGCTTCCTATGCGCGAGTGAACTTGCCCATGGTCGTTGACCGCACACGGTCCCTCGTACGAGTCGTACGACGTCAATGAGCCCACTACATCTTTACGACTCTTCCACACCACATACCATTTACTCTATTTGGGTAAACCAGAAATAGCCCTAAAAAAAAGACTAAACACAATTGAAAACGTCCCAAAATGAAATTCCATTTCAATTATTGTGACCTTACCATTGAAAGGAGTACCATAAACGATTGGCAAACGAAAATTAATTCTTTGTATATATTTAATACTGTCCCATAGCATATTTCCAGAGTCATTTAGATAGAGAATATTGACTTTCTATTCAAAGACACCTACAGTTAAACAGACGAATCTAAACTAGATTCTAAAAGATTCTTTAAAGAAGATGAATGAGATAATTTATTTTGTAAATATCTAAAATTGATTTATCACTCTGAGGTCAATCTGAATACACACGTACACTCAGAAAAACAATTCTGCACATTCATAGTTATTACAACAAGGAGATAAGACATTAATTGCTGATAACGTATCTGACATTATTGAACTTCGTTTTGTACGTAACAACATATAGAGTTGACTGATAATGACAGTTTCTTAATATGAGGTTTCATAAAAGAATGCGATCAATACGAAATATTATAACGAGTTTGTAATCTCGAATAAAGAATACAAACGGTTTATTTGGGATTGTACTAAACATTGTCGGCTGTTAAAACACTATTATGAGTGTCATCAATTCATAAATGGTGCATAGTTGGTAAGATTCTTAAAGAAATGTTGCGATTGTCTGACGAGACTGACTACTGACCTCTAGTTTTGAATAGAAAAATTTGGTGTGAACTTCCGTTTTGTATGTCAAAGTTGAACCGTTAAGTGGTGCAGTTACAGAGAAGACAGATCCACGATTTCGCTAAACGCAACAATGGAAATTGTAGCTAGAGATAAATATTATCAAAATGTCTTTTGTAAGAAGTTAAGCTGTTGTTCGATGTAGGTAAAAAATTAACTGTATTTAGAAGCATTTTGTATAAAATGACATTTTTGAGCATTGAGAGAATGTGCATCTAACCGTGAGTATCCACCTACGATAAAAACGTCGGCGACACTGTTGAAGATACTAAAAACAAAGCGTGAAGACTAGGTTTTGAATCGGTGTCGGGACCTTCGCAATCGACATTCGACAACCGCGACAGAATCGCGTCAACTCTCAGCACCGAGGCATGTTTTGTCGCGTAGCGATTCCTACGTCGGTACAACTTCAATTGATCGTTCGATTTTTTTGTAGTTGTCGGCAGTTTTTCTTTGGTATTACGTTGTTATTTAGGGAAATAGTATTATGATAGTCTGCCGGCTGACAATGTTGATAAATTCTGCGAAGTGTGATGTCTTCCTACATAGTATCAAGACTGCATTCGGACATGCGTCGGTAAAATAAGTTGTAGTTGGAAAAAAGAAGGAACTACTCTCATGTACATCCCATCCCATTGACTCATTGACTACTATACTTCCTATTCGCCATCCTTTTTCTCAATCATCTTTTCCTCTGCCTGTTGTGCAATAAGTCCCGGGTTCGATATCCGATCGGACAAACATTTGTTCAAAGACAGCTGTTTGTGAGGGTCTGGGTGTTGCACATATTGTGTTCGTCTTTGTGTGTGTCTCTCGACTAGTCTCGACCCACGATACAGGGAATCCTAGCGTGGGGGGCCATTGAGTGCGGTGTTCATTAATTATTTTATTTATTACTGGCTTAATGTTGACGTATATCGTGGATGTCTATGGGCGACACTATTCACTTATCACAAGGACAGTCTGCACAATTGCTACCCATTTTTATATTAAAATTGGAATATATGTCCAAAAAATATATGTATTGTTATTTCATCAAAATAATCGAATTACTTTTTTCTACAAATTATTAAATGTTACTTTAACACCGAGATCCATAAACTTTCGGTTGTTTCCCGAACCTACATTTTTATAATAGAAGACGCCTTGTGAAATATTTAAATAACGGAAACTTCTTTTTACGTGATACGATGGTACCTCCACAGAATCAAGATCGAAGAATGTCGGTGACAATATTTGTCGGTTACTGAAAATCAAAACCGAATAGTAGTGTTGTAAGTGTTGTGACACCTTGTAATAAAGTATTTCCCAGTTGTTATCGGTAAGTGTATCCTAACATCCTAGTATCCTAAACTCGGAATTTGTTTTGCTTCTCGACGAATAATTTGACGGGTATGTTGACTGATAGCTTTTAAAAGCTTAAGGGTTAATGTGGATGAAGCGAGATGAAGCGGATGAAGCTACCTAAGAGAATATGATATTACTCATCAAGATATTAATATTAGCTTGAATATTAAGGAATAGTTATTAATTGCCCTGCGTTTCCGCTCCACTTTGCCGGAAAATCACCCTAAACACCAAGAGTGGATAAAGAGCGAAAGCTGGCAAATTGAAAATCAAGAAAACAGAAAACTGATTGCAAATAAATCACGGAGCAACGAAATGTGTAATGGCTGTTTGCTTTGACTTATTGGACCGTAGCCTTAGCTTTGATGGTTTACGTTTCTCCTGTATTATCATCTTCGTCTCGGCACGACTTGTGGAAATGCAACGTGCAGCGAAAAATTATTACTAGTTTCCCCTTATCATGTCGGAACACTGGTTAGGGAATTATTCAGAGGTATTTTAGGGTTACTAGCGCTAACCTGTGAATAAATTATGAATGTGTTTAATGTCAAACAATTCAAGGTTTCCTAGCAAATTATAATGAATTAGGTGAGAGAATTATAAAAGAATACTATAGAATAGATTCAATAATATAATTTAATTGTTTAATAGTTAAATATAATATATTGTATATATTTACAATAATATATTGAAGTATCAAAACTCAAGTTATTGTAAATTAGAATAATTTTAGTAGGTACCTACGCCCTGATTAGATAGAACGTGGGTGGGAATCATTTTATTACGTAAGATCTTAATTTGTATCCCTGTTCGGTAGTATGAATATATTTGATTTGATTTAGAATTCTAGTAGAGATAAAGATACGCGGTAGAATATTTTTTGTTGTATTCTCTTAGTAATTTCACTATAAAGAGTAGGTACCTATTATAAATAAATGCTATAACAATGGCTATAACCAAAGTCCGAAAAAGGCATCTAGAACCCGTTTCAATTGATCTACGGATTAAAAATATTGAGATAAACTCAGACAGTCTTCTAAATTTGGACGAATGATAGACAGCAAACTATTCACATTTACGAAGATGAATAAGTGTTGTGCAAGATTTATGAAATTGCTAGAAGTTAGATCAAATTGGAGACGTGATGTAGATTGATTATTATGATTCTATTGATTTACAATATTGCTGTCTCCTTGGGGTTACTCGCCCTCCTGGGACTCGCCCTCCTAGGACTCACTCGTCTAGACAAGAGCGTAAATTCAACTTATTTTTAAAATCAGCAAATATACTACCTATCATATTAAAAAAGTTCCGTTTAGTCGATAGAGCTAATCAATAATTAGATTCACTGCTTCGATTTTGTTGCAGTATATATCATGGTATAAGTTGTTTATTCCGGAAAAAATAATTAGGTACATTTTGTTAAAAAAGTTGACTTATTTTGAAAATATAACGAGATCTGTTGTGAGTACCCTGTGGTGTTCAAAGATGTTCTTTCGAATGAACCCAGGTAGGCACCGCTAGTAGATATTTATAAAATGCCATTTCAGCTTTCGACCTGAAAACAACGGAACAGATTTTGATTTCGGAACGGTTTTGGTAATAGAATAATAAAGCTATAATGATTTACTGGAGCCGAGAAATAATAATTTTAATTTAAAAAAATGAAATAAGTTTTCTTAAAAAGTATGTTAAATACTTTCATTTCCCGGTTTGTCGCTATATTCGCTTCTTTCCGTATTTAACTATTCAGTCATTTAATTGATTAATAAGTAACTGACAATAACAGTATCTTTATGGTCGTAATACATTGTCCCAGAATTATGTACAGGTTTATAAACTGTAAAATTATATTATCACTTATGACGTAAGAATAGCCATTTCTATTATAAAGCTTTCAACTAGAAACCGGCGTACGGTAATCCAGTAACATTATATACCTAACTACTTTCTTTGCAAGTTAACGGGTGATTTTTGATTAGTTCAAATACATATTATGAAGACACTTTCGCAAAAGTAACGTTTAAATTTAGAAGAAAACGTTGTTATCGTCTGCGAAGATTCTCAGTCCGCATGCACCTTTTGCAACGCCACACTCAATGGCCCACACTAGAATTCTCTGTGTCGTGGGTCCAGAGACACATACAGAGACAAACACAAACCCAGACCCTAACACACATGTGTCTTTTTTTATTATTAAACAAATGTATGTCCGACCGGGGATCGAAACTGAGATCTTTTGAACTGCATGAAGGGTCACTACCAACTGCGCCAATGGGTCGGTCAACCTTGTCTTGTGCATAAGGGATGTATAAACGTCACGTCACGTTAAACGTAAAACGTCCAACGTTAAACGTCGTTAAAACCTCACGCTGGCCAAGCGGGTTGGCGAGTCCACAGTTTTAGATGTGTAGTTCCTCAGCGCTTGTGGTAGCGGATTTATTATCATTTAGTCGCCTTTTACGACACCCACAGAAAGAGATGGGGTGGTGTTATTCTGACATGGCTCGAATAATGTATGTTTATTTTTTTTATATATACTAGTGGGCGGACGAGCAAGCGGTCCCACGTGATGGTAAGTGTTACCGTCGCCCATGGACACCTGCAACACCAGGGGGTATGCGGGCGCGCCGCCGACCTTGCAACATCCTAAAAGCTTTCTCATGGCAAACTCATGCAATGTACAGATATGTATCTTCAATAGCAAAACATTATCCTACTCAAAGCGCATTTTAAAATCCTCATGTTTACCGCTTTATGTTTACAAATAAATACCTAATTTCATTTTATTTTATTTGTTTTCACATAACAATTTTTATGTATTTCACACCTAGTAGGAAAAAACATTTCAATTTCGCTCGCACCCTTAATGGTCGCAGCTAATCTTCTCCCCGATTGATGTGCCGATATGAAGCGGAGTCTATAATTGGGTATTAGCGTTAATACCACTCTATTACAGACCTCCTGTGCTGTTTCGTGCTCCAAATGAAACTCGATACGGCTGAGTGTATCCGTGATTAAAGGGAAATACTGACCATAAAGGATACTGGCGTAGTATCTACCATTCGTGATATGAACTGCCTCCGTCCGTTTCTGACTGTTTTTTTTCTTTCCTACATACAAGCTTGAGTATCATAGGTAGATACTGTTCTTCTTGTTCAATATGAGGTTTATCTGTGCAGGTTTTAAGGAATGATCAAACTAAATCAGTGGAGCAATTTGTACTTAGTTTGAATTTCGTACCGATGTGTAGCAGGTATTATTAGTTAGTTGTATTTTATCACTTGCTTCCAGCAAGAATCATTAGTCGCTTGGAAGGTCTCTTCAAATTATATTAAAGAGTCCTTAACCAAAATGTGATTTCGCAACACGTTACGTACGCAGTTGTCAACAAATCAGCGTTGACAAACTATTTACAATTAATTTCTGAATACCCGTGGGGTCAGAGCAATTGTGTTTAAGCCGACCGCATGTCCAACGGACGGGATTACAAATATTATAGGAACGATGTAATTCGGACAGTGATTTATAGAACGAGGGTGGTTGCCACCCTCGCAAGGGGCACTGGCCACCACGTATCCTAAACAACATTGATTTCTGGAAACGAGAGAGTTTTGAGTTGTGTCGGAGTGAAATACGTGTGACAATGTTAACCTAGTTACAGCAAAAAAAAACTGTAAAAAGTAGGATTTTTTTGTTTTCTTTCGAGTTTATATATTATATTACATACATATAATTAAAATAATAAAATTCTAATCATTATAATTTTTTGTTTAGTGATATCTATGTATTTATAGATTTCTTGAAAAAAATAATTTACTGTTACAAAAGGACTAAAACGAATTTTTGACCATAATTTTTTGAAACGCGATAAAATTATGAAAAAAATGGGTACTTATGTGTAGTTTAAACTGCTCTTTAACTAATAGTAAAATCTAAATATCGACATAATACGACTTTGTTACACTAGTGCGACAAGAGTTTATATAAACTTCAAGTTGTTATAACAGAAATGGAGGCACCTATTCAAATAGAAAATGTTTCCTCGTGAACTGATCTAATTAGTTTTACGCATGCAACATTCAAATGAGTAAGTAAAATATACGAGTGCCTACAATATAATGATAGAACCCCCGTGGCGCGTTACCGTCCACTTTTAATTTTATGTAGATCGTGATAACACGAAACAAGTTCAAGATTCCTTTCCTCAGACGTATGTCATTCTTATTCTTTTTAAAATCACGAGAGAGCAAATTCTTTTCCGACCCGGTGCGCTAAATAAGTAATGTATCCACTATAACGGTTTAGTAGAAAACCCTCGTTTTTGCCTGAATCTCTTGTCGGAAATAACTGTGTTAATTAATTACACCTATCCTGATTAGTGTTATTACTTGTCACGAGCAAGTGGGTCGGGTGCCAGCTGATCAAGCGATCCAGCGGATATGGATCGTGAGTTGCGGATCACCGGCTAAAGGCAGCGGTTAGTTTTTGCTGGTTGCTGATCTGACACCGCCTGTCATCGCCCATAATACTTATTAATTTAATTAAACACTACCGCTTATTGTAAAAGCGAGCTAATTATTATGTACCTATAGATTGTAAACTAATTATGGCCTTTCTATTATTCACGTTCACTTTTATTTGTTGGACGGTATGTACCGGATTTCCCGCGTTAAATTAGGTAGGTATTAGTTAAATTATCTGACGAAGATAGTACAAACTTCCTATTTCCGTTATTCTGGAGAATGTCCGTGGTTGTGCAAACGGAACTCATTCATAACAAGAGATCGTTCTTCCGAATGTTTCTCGTTCTATCCGGACGACGGATACAAAGGTCGGATGCCTATAATCCGGCTTGGGTGGCTAGAAACGTGTTTACACTCATTGCTAAGGAGGTTACCGACGGCTCAAAGCTGCACTTATATGGATCGATAGGGCACTAAGGGTCGTAGGCACAGCGACCTGGCCATTGACGGCGATGGTTCGACGATGCAACGGTACCCTCTGTCCAAGCACATTCACCATGCATGCACATTCACATTTGATTATATTGGGACGTAAAAAAGGGACATATTTGCGTGGACATATCTCTCAAAGTGTTGAGGATGTTTTGGAGAGACTGAGTAAGTAATAAAAATTGGTAATGACCGTATGCAGGTCGGCTGTTTCATATCAAACCTAAAATATCTGACAAATTTTACAGGACAGACATTTTGGGACTGAAAGATTTAGTGACTTGGTCATTATGGTACTTTGGATATTGGACCTTATGTACCCGAGCCGATTGAAATAAGATGAGACTGACTTTTATATCTTACATAGTAAGATCTATAAAGATAATGTAAGAAATTAGGTAAGATAACAGTCCACTTAATTTGAATCGACGCTCTGGCGACAACAATAGTCATTGTGTTTTTAATTAAATTCTCTTCATAGATACGTGCAAAACACTTCTCTGAAGACTGGATAGATTGAACCGATTCAACATTAGGTTCATTGTACTTTAAAAGGTACCGATACAGATACCGATCTTTAATAAGATTAACTGATTCAATGATACAACAAACATCCTGTATTGCATTTTTAGCACCTCAAGCGGGTCGATCTCAACCTACTTCGAGTCAGGGCTGCCAATAAGTATTCTAAGCGGCTTAGACGTAGATGTTGTTGACAGAATTCATTATTTTTGTCCGTCTTTCACTTCAAGCTTTGTTTGAAATACTGTGTCAGCAATCCCAATGTTTGTTGTAAACATGTTGAGCTATGTCTGACGTTGTAGGTACATGGAAAATCAACAGGATTTTAGTCGTGGCGGCCTTTTTAAACATTTCCAACTAAGGTAAATACCTTCAGCATCTCTACACCGCGATGCTTTACGAACGCTGACACTATCAGTTTATCGTAAATTGGTATACAGTTGAAAAAAAGCAATTCGTTTGTAAAAAATTGCTAACCTCTTATTATGCAGCGGTAATTGGATCGGGTCGTTGACTTTACACGGTACAACATATTCGATTATTTTCCAATCTTTTTGTGGGCTTTCGCATTTTCTCTAATGTAATAGAGAACTTGATATGTATGCTTTATAAGTAAATTGAATTGATTCGGTAAATATGAATACGTAAAAAATGTGTATAATTGTAATAGCAGATGATCATAATCCTAAGAAAAACAGGCATTACTAATATTTTTAATGAAAGCATAAGTAACATTACATTCAGAAATTTAAAATAAAAAAGAGAAAAATAGGTTATTCTTTTTGTTTATCCAAAACTTCAAGTTTCCTGTATGATTTTAAATTAGTGACAATTTTACTAAAACTTTTTGCTATCTATTCTCACGAATGTCATCAAAATGCATTTGTGCCTTTTTTCTGAGGGCATAATATTTGACATTATCTGAGACATATTTTTTGTGAAATTTAGGTATAACTTAGTCTTGAAATTTTAAGTTGCCAAAGTCAATAAGTCCATGTTATAATATAAGGTTCTTTTGCTCATTTAATGTCACATAGGTATATTGAATTCTATAAAGTACACTTTAATTCGTCTTAAATTCCTTAGTAATGTGCGTCGTAGGTAGGTACGTGTAGGTAGAGTATGCATGTAACGTACACCTAGTATGCTAGGTAGTCTACAGTTAGAAAACCTTAAGTGTCTCTGTCTGTAGGTACCACTTGTCGCAATGACAGCGACTGAAGAATATGAAGATCCGTCGAAATGCCACACTTTTGTGTTTACATTGGATACTACAAACATAATGGTAATACAAAATTCACAAAAAGCAAATTCTTCCTCTGAATAAACCCAGGCCAAAGAGTCGGTAAAGAGACATGGGCTAAATGGGCCTTTGTTATATACATAACTATATATCTACTTTAAAGGGAACATAACTAAAAGAACATCCTCGGGGCTTGTGGCAGCCGCGTTGGTATTATAGAGATATTTTTTTTTGCAGTTGAAAATTAATCTGTACAAAATAAATCTGAATATCATTGGAATTGTATGCATTGTGAAAATAACTTTACAAAAATTAAATTGTGTTGTCGGATTCGAAAATCACAAAATATCTAGTAATAATTACGCCAAAAGTTCAAATAAGTATAAAAAGTCTTTTCGTATTTTATACACCGAAGTGGTGTCGTATTGTAATTTATCGTTATGCAAATAATTTTGATTCGAGATTACGATATCAACAGCTTGTAAACATGCACAGATCCCCACGGGGAAATACGTTCACCACCTGTTATCGTCGAAACAATAGAAATCAATAGCATACTGGTTAGATTTACTAAGTGGATTCAGTACTGGGTCTATCCTTTTTATATGGAGTGTAGCCGAATCTTTTCCGAAGCCTGAAACCACGGGGTCTACTCTGATTTTACGCTTCCGAAATTTCGGGCTCGACCGAAATTCGAACGAATGATGTGCTATAAACCCTACTCTGACTTTCCTTCGTTCGGAGCCCTATATACCGGTAACTCCGATTTTATTTAAAAGGTGAGATATTGTTATCGTAATTTTTGACGTTCGATCATCAAGTATCTCGTGTTAAAATCTATATTTCGATCGTTGTGTCGTGCGATCGGAGTTGTTTCAAATGTCAAATGAACTTCGGGCGTATATATTCTATTGAACGTTTTCGTGATAGGAATCTACCGAAATATCGGCCGAAACTTCATTATTCATATTTTTGGAATAACCCCCAGGGATTCTGCTCATATTCTGAGTTAATTGAGATATCTAAGTATTATGCATTTTTTGTAAAAATATGTTTTTGGCTTTGTACCTATTTATGAATGTGTAGTAACCAAATACGAACACAAAATAATCACTTTTTTTCCCCCACTGCGGAACGCGAGGAGCGATATGGTTTTCACCATTAAGATATTTCATATTATGTCCGTTTCTTTATTCCCCCACAGAGCTAGTAAACGGAGTGACCAATTTTAATGAACGAGTTGTCGCTAGATTCCTCTTAATGTCGCAAGTGCTACTAGCGTATTAGATTTCTTGAACATTAAAAAATGGCGAATTTTAGGCGCCAAATTTAATACCATTAAAGCTTATGAAACTCTTTGACTTGGGTAAATAAAAGGTCTTGCAACGGCGATTCCAAAAATATATTTAATACTAGTATTACATCTCCCGCGAAATTGAACATAACTTATATCAACGTTGATTGACATAAAACTTGCATAAATAATTGACATAAATTGACATATTGATTGACATAAATCAATCAGACGGTACTGAAATTTATATATAAAGTCGTATAGAGAGACTTCCATGAATTCGATGACCTACTATGAAAATTCGACATTTCGAAGATTATCAGACCGTGTACAAAATTTCAAAAGCTCTCCTCAACGGTAATACTTAGGCGGGTTAACTCCAGCAAATGATATGGAAAACCTCCAGCAATCTGACGAGAGTGCAAAATAAATTGAAATATAAAATTTTAAGATGCTCGCCGTACAAAATTTAACCGATAACTCGCCGACCCGCCTGGTCAGCGTGACGTTTTGCACATGCACAGAATGTCCAGCAATGGATACTAAGAGGGCTGGTTACGGATATAGTAACGGGATGAGAAGAGTACAGGGTCGTGTGTGGCATAGAGCATTGCGTGAGGCCTATATCCGGCATAGGGAAAACAGGCTGATGGTACGACATGGTAACGTTTCAACATTATGTTCAAATGCTTGTAAAAATCTCGTGGATGTTGCGAAGAAGTTGTAGGTACATCAATTAGCACAAATATAATTCTTTGCAATAACTAAAAAGCTAAAAATAAGTTAATTATTTAAAAAACAAAAAACCCGCCTCTCCAATTTCTATATGAAAACATATATTGAAATAAACAAAAAAATATGAAACCAGTAAGTTTGCATATTATAACATTATGAATTGGTCCCGACTAAAAAATAAATATACCCTGTCCCGATTGCTTTCAATCAAGTACCTACTGATTTGTCAAAATAGTGGAGTATGATATAAAACAAAACAAACGAACCAATAATTAGCGTCTGCAGTAAAAATGCAAACTTAGTTGTTTCATTAATTTTGGTATATTTCAATGTATATTTTCACATAGAAGTTGGACGCAGGCGGGTTATTTGTTTTCTAAATAATTAACTTATTAACAATATTAAATGGAGTTGCCCTACAAACGCACATCAACTAACACGCACCAAAATGAAACAAAATTGTTCATTATGAAAAACTATTTTATTACAAAAACGAAATTATCAACCTTCTTTTAAAAAAAATACACCAGACATTGAAAAGCATTTATTACATTTTCTCGGCTTCTGTTTTTTTAAATGAAGCAAAAAATATTTTTTGAACACTATCTCAGTGTTCAAAACTTTGCAAAAGATATTGCAATTGTAATGCACGCTAAGAATTCAATAAAAGAAAATTGCAAATTGTTGCAGAGTCAGTTGGGTGTGTTTTTGTAGTATTTTTGATGTAGGTAATAACGAAATTTCTGTTAGATGAATCACAATTTTGGGGTTCATTTATGGTATAATTCTGATGTCATATGAGCATTAGATTGTTAGTCATGTATTGTTACTCGGTTGGTTTATTTATATGTAGTAAAATAATATAATGATGCCCACGTAATTTCATTTGCTATTAATTTTTGGAGCGTGATTTTGATTTGCTTAGTGTGTTGCAATTAGTCAAAAACTTTAAAAAAATTTTTTTTTGGATGAAAGGTACTCGAGTAAATACGAACTTTTACTCATATGAAAACGATTTTCATGTCAATGAACTGAATCATAAACGGAATCTATGTTTTCACATTTAGGGAAAGATTCGGTGAAATGCTTTAGAAAGGTTTCGAGGGTCAGGCGGTGTGGTAACAATAAAAACAATGCACGCAGTAATCGCGCACCCTTCGCTCCCGACATTCCCTTATTGCGAGGCTGGAGACGTTTCCTACGCGCGGCCGTGAAGACCAACCTCCGCATCCAAGCGTGACCGCGTGGATATGACGATCGTTACGTAATTTTGATCAAAATTCCGTGAATCACAGTCGGAGGGCTTCGTGCCCCATTCCACCAGCAATGGGAAGCAAATAATTGTGTTTATAGTGTCTTCTAATTGTCTCTGTAAACAATTAGAAGACACTTGTACAATGGAGGACTGTTACTCGTATATATTTATGTGACCACGTTAACTTTGAATGAGATAAATTAACAACAAACATATCTGGCTTGTTATTAATATTTAATATACAGTTTTCTGTTTTTTTTAAATAATATATACATATGTAAGGGTTTATCAGTATGCAATTAGTGACTTTGATTAAGATATTTCAACTTAAAATTTCTTTGTTTTCAGATTCTGTTTAAATAGAAACAAACTACAACATATGATTTTTAAGATAAATGAAAAATAATTACATTATTTTTTAAGATGTTATAAAGCTTGGAAGCTAGAACCGTCGAGATCCCTTTGTTTTTCTGAGATAATGTCACATATAATTAGGGATGCCATTTTTAATTAAAAAATAAAGCTAATATTTCATTAAAAATGATCAAGGTTAAAAAGATCAAACCTGGACGAAGAGCTTGAATATTCCGGACCTTTGGGCTTGAAATACGATCATTTTTTCAAATAAATGAAGGACTGATATTTTCACGTAGTCGGAAAAAAATCTAGTTTTATGACAAAAAATGTTAAGCTTATAAATAAAAGTTCAAATAGTTAGATACAATAGTCGTACTTTATTAAATACATATTAGACTATAATACAACCAGTAGGTAATTAAGTTCGATCTTTGGAATAAGTACCTAACTGATTTTTTAGGTTACAGAATGAAAAAGTTTTTAATACGTTGTTTTTAGGATAACGTTTAAAAATCCGTACGCTATGAATATCTTGCCCGAACGCACTCCTAACTAAAACGAATTCGGGGAAATCCACATGGACAGTGGCCCTACATATAATGATACCCATCATTACCACAGTACATATACAAGGAGCACGTTACAAAGTGTGCAAATTACAAAATTAAATGCATTACTCACATTGTAAAAACTTACGTAGGTATACACCCTATATAATATGATAATTTTTATTTCATGCTAAGCTCTAGTGATGTACTGAATCGATTTTTAATCGGCTATAGCATGCAATCTCGTGGCGAAGAATAGGATTCATGTGAACCAGAGCTGGTAATTGGGTGCACCCGAGCGGCGCTATAGTAATTGATACGGCAAGCTAGCGGTTCTCGACATCGGTTTATGCATCTAGCTACGCCCTTCGATGTGTATGGCTTTTCGATCGGCAAGTTCATCGTTACGTCAATCGAACTCAAAGCTTCTGGGCGGAGATCGATTCAAGACTTCCATGCACGATGTTGCAATGGGTACAGTTAGTGGACGAGATAGTTATCGCATGGTAATGGGACTAAATGTTCATGTCCGATACTTATGATAAATTAAAAAGTTTCGGTGTAGACGCTAAAAGCTTTAGGTATAAACAGTTTACCTAAAGGATTTGAATATATTTTTAGACAGTGGCAGTGCTAATGTTCCTATATCAGGTAGATTTATTGGGTTTGAGTTTATTTTATTTTATGTACAGGCTGTAGTCGAACCTTTACTGAAGGGTGAATTCATAGATTCTACTCACAACTTTGAGTCAACTTTAGTATAAACATAGATTTTTCATAGATAATGAAAAAATTGGTAAAACTAAAAAACATTTTTTTTTTCAAAATCCAGAACGGAATTCTTGATTTCGGACTACGGGAAAAGTTCGGTTATACCCTGTATATAATTAGATGCCTACTATTCTATACCATACCATCAGCCTGTCTCTCCACTGCTGGATATAGGCCTCTCCCAAGGACCGCCACTACACACGAAGAATAGAAAAGATTCTATGAAATAAAATATTTTCGGTAAAGATTTTCGAAGACAGTTTTATATTACTTTCTTCATAAGTTAATCTGTTTCTTTTTAAGGATTATATAGCTTAATTAAATTAGCGATTACTTTAAGGGCCTTACTTATAAAAATCTCGCTAAGCAATACTTAGCCACCGCTTAGTTAAACCGCTCTTAAGCTATAAATCCATGTTTAACTTTTGTTTACTTATAAACGTTGATTAGCTGTTACTTAGTTAAGAAACGAACAAAGAACGATACATAGATGGTTGGCACAGATTATACCTAAAATAATCGATTAGATAGAGAAATTGAATGAACGAAATTGTTAAAAGTTCTATTTTTTCCATATTATATCATCTATGACAGTATCCGAGTGCCGTGAATTTGACAGATAACGCTCATTTAGTACATCTGTCTACGTTTAGTACCTATATTTTATAGCGGGAATTTCATTGTAAATATCTTCATTTTATCTTTCATTTTTAATAGTAGTATTTATAGTGTATTAATTAGTTTTATTCAGTGATGGACACCCCCGAGCAAGCCAATAAAAGAATACGATCCACCAATTGGAGTGATATGGAAAAGGTATTTGTAAATAAATATATTTGTATTTGTATTATCCGATAAACTTTGTAGCGGATTAAAGCGAACTCTGTAATTCTTCGTCTTTCTTCTCCTCCTAGCTCTGAAACTGCTTAAATCAGCTACGTCGTTTTGGAAATCACGACGATCTTCCAATCCATCCATGTTTTAAGCACAAATATATTTTTTTTTACTAACAAACAAACGCAAGTATGTAGGTATGTAGATCAAACGTCACAATAGAACAGCTGATTTATGTGAAATCCGCCATCTTGCCGCTTAGCGAGAGTTAAACTATGTCTCGGCAGTGTTTAATTTTGACGGCTATTTAAACACTACTTAACGACTTCTTAACGCTAAATAGTGTTTATAAGTGAGGTTTTTGCTAATCCGTAGTTAAGCAATTGATTAAATTTTAAGAAACGTTTATAAGTAAGGCCCTAATAGTTTACCCACACAACCAGAAGGGTGAGTTGTGACACGTTCTGTAGGTATATCAAATTATTTCAAAGAAAAAATGTTATTTTATGGTAAAAATATTTTACCAAATGAGAATTTCTATCACACAAACTATAAAATTCTTACCAAAATAACGTTTGCTAGGATAAACCATTGCAAAAACATCAAATGTCTTGAGTTTAAAGACATTTTCACAATTGCACGTTAATCTCAATGTTTTAAGTCTTGTCTCTGTTATGATTTGCTTGAAATAAAGTGCGCGACTGCGAGCTTTGCGTTCCCGCCAAAAATGTGTAGGATGGCAACACCGCGCGCGACTGTTGGATGACGCTAAGCCCGCCAAACTGAAGCAGTAAGCACCGTGAGAGCTTCGCGAACCGTCTTTGAATGGCCCTCTCTACACTGAGGGAGAAATGGCGGGAGGGACGCTCATGTAGGGGAAACCGCGCCGACCGCCTCCGGTAATTCACTAAGAAAAGTTATTTGCTGACTTGCCTTATAGGGTCTCGCTTGAGCCGTAATAGAAAAATGGAACCAATTTATAAATAGGAAATAATATTCAGTTTTCTATTTGTCACAGGGAAATTCAAAAAGTACAAACAACAACAACGAGGATAGATCCTGAAATTGTTTATATTAATTCTATTAAAAATAATGTGAAACAACTTAGCAAATACTTACTTTTATTATTAAGAAAGCTCTTGCCCGTTAAAATATAATCTAAATGAAAGGACAATCAGGCATAATACACCGAAAAACAATATTGTTTCCTCATTTCTATGTTTTCATGAAAATCAAGGAATCAACAGTCATTATAAATACCAATAATATATTTTCATAAGGATTAAGTGATTGATTGATAGGATGCAGATATGCTGCCGAATTCCCTATAAAAATAAATAATTAACAAGGTTTTCTCACATTCACGAATAAACAAAGGACGTTGGTAGGACAGTAACACATGATTTACCAGTACCTACAGATCAAAAATAATCTGTTTACTAGGTTTGAAGTAATGAAATTCCCTAATGGGTTGTTTCTGCGTTCAATACAGAAAATGCAATAACGCTTGTATAAATCTAACAGAAGAGAATAAAAAATCGACGTAAAAAATAAATAGACGCGGTAAAATGTTTAAAAAAACAGTGGACGTGTAAATAGTCCGTCCAGAGCAGGGATCTTAGTAAGTATTTTCCTCTTACAGTAGTCGCGGGCGGTGCGATTAGGGTACCCCGTCTCCAATAAAATAATCGGAACAACCAAATACACCGTGGTCCGTGACTCACTTACCTTGTGAAGACAGGATACCTTAGGAAGCGAGCTCGGACGATAAGCTAACGACGGAGACTGGGCTGAAGTTAATTTTAGTTTAAATTTTACAGCCTTGTTATTACTATGATTGACAAAGAATTTTTTTGGGATTTTGGTTACTTTTTACTTTTTTCTTTTGATATATGGCAATGGTGCAATTAGCACATTCTGCCAGTGTCAAGTTTTCTTCATAATATTAAATTATTCTGTTTAAAACTTTAAATTCTGTCATGTCAATGTCCAGTCCCGTCTAAGTAAGTTAGGAGTCGCTCAGTAAAGTGATAGTAGGCTTACTGAAGACAGAAGTGGACTCCTTAGAAGCACTCGAAAAACGCAGTCCTATGCTTTTATTTCATTATTATAGACATTACGCACAAAAACACTTTTAAGTTTACTAAACTATCACTATTAAACCACAAAGCTATTTTTATTCCCATAAGCTATACCTCGAGTTCCCGCCAAAAAGTCTCAGCTTATTGATATATAAGACAGTGTTGCTTTAATAAAACGTGATATTTTCTCCATGCAGGAAACGCGGAATCACACCTCAATAAGAAAGCGAGCACAGGGTATGCGGTTTACAGCTCATATTATTATTTTGCAAAAGAGAGCGTGGGTACGCGTAACCCCTCAGTACGTGCACGGGTTCCGCCGAGTATAATTATTAACAGCGACTTTAATCATTAACTTCTCTTTGTTTGTTTACTTGTTCATTACTTATTATCTAATTATATAAAAAGTTACATCGTAAGTAGGTATAGCTAAAACCCCTTAGTATGGTTCTTTTTATTTTTTTTTGATCATTCTTGGAGACATTACCTACTGTTTATTGCTGATTCCTAATTTCGAACTTCAAGAAATAATAATAAGAGAATATACAGTCAGGGACTGGACAACCCGTACCTATGGGTACCTTAATGTGCTACTAATAAGAACTAGTTTTCAATGGTTATGGATACATTAACGTGTTGTTGATCGTTCCTATATAAATACTCCTATTATTTCATACATACCTACACCTTACCCGGGCCGGGCCAAAAGGCTATATAGTAGAACAGTCACCTAGGATTACGTACTCTTAATTAAAACTACGAATATCATAAAAGACAGTAAGCCACTTAGTTAGCATTGGGTAGGTGGGCCATTTACAGATATTCTATATTTTTATAATGGATCCTTCATAAGGGCTTCGGAGTTGCTCAAAAGAGGAACAAGGAATGTTGTCGTTAGTCATTATCAAAATATCAGGTCAAAACCAAAATAAAGGACTATAAAAACAAAAATGTTTACTTATGCTATAATGCTTATTGTTATTGTTGAAGTAAATGATCAATGCTGGCCTGCTGGCTGCTGGCTCAGCAGAAAGCGCAAGTAGGTAATAGAAATAAAGTGGTTTGAAGAAAATCGGATACGGATCTTTATACGGAAACACAGATAATTTTTTAATATGGACGGATCAATTATAAATTGATTTTTCTCCAATCACGAATCTCACAATGCCACAGTGTGACAGGCAGACAATCGAGACAGACAAAAATTCTAGATGTTCTGCTGCTATAGAATCAATTAAATTTTTATCGTAAAAATAAATCGGCTCATCGTAATTTTCATCGGTATATATTGTAAATCACTGCAAAACCAGTCAATGGTAACCGCATTATATAATCATACTTTATTATTATAAATTATATGTAGGTACATAATATAACAAAATGTAATAGGGATATCCATTCTCGACTGTCATTCGTGAGGTCGTGAGTTTAAATTCTTGGCCTGTATCACTAAGTTTCTACTGATTTAGTACGGATTTAAAAAAAAAATAAGGTGGAAGTAAACATCATGACGTAAGACTTAAAAATCTAGAATACCTATGTGTATACCTACATCAATTGCGCAGTGGGCCCGCGTTGTGGATTATGGCTCGAAACCTCTCGTGATTTTCTAGGAGGCCTGTGGTCTTGCAGTGGGAAGATATAGCCCGATATCATATAATAAACTACACATTTATTACAAAATATACATTGTTTGTCACGTAGGGCGCCAATACCCACCATTTAGGCACGTGATGTAGATACACGTAGGTATGTGATTACGTCACGCACGTCATTAACACATAACACACGTTTACGACAAAGTTGTGGTAAATAAAATTAACACAAATATGTTTTTTTAGTTTGATTTGTAAAGATAGATGTTTTTATAAACAAAGTATGTAGTTACTTTGTTCAGTAGGCGTGCAGAGTCCACATGTTGAATATAAGTGGAAGTTTATGAACATCGAGATTAAATGTTAGTATTAATATGTTAGCATGCACGGATAGAGATCTAGAGGATACGCCGGGTGGCGACTACTTTTGGAGATTTTTAAGAATAAATTTGGAAAAAGATTGGGAAGAATTGACAGTAGGGAGTGATGAGGAGTGATTTCCTCACCGCATTTCACTCACTTAGAATATAATGGAGTAAGAGATTTTTCTCATCCTATTATAATCTCTACACTGTGGGATGGGGTGGAGCAGCGCCGGCTCTAGCTTATGTAGCGCCCGGGTGC
The DNA here is from genome assembly GCA_943735995.1 of Sesia bembeciformis. Lineage (NCBI taxonomy): Eukaryota > Metazoa > Arthropoda > Insecta > Lepidoptera > Sesiidae > Sesia > Sesia bembeciformis. The sequence continues at coordinate 12,518,675 of OX031028.1, forward strand.
AGGGCGCCCTCTAGTAGGCGTTTTGAACTCTTTGGAGGTGTCGCGAGCGGCGCTCGGCGCCCCCTAAGACCCTGCGCCCGTGTGCACCGCACCCCCTGCACCATAGGTAAAGCCGGCACTGAATTCAGCTCTCGACAGGCGCCCCCGGGCGCGGGGCGCCAGGGGTGCACCGCACCCCTTGCACCCCCTGGTAAAGACGGCCCTGGGGTGGAGAAGGGAGTAATGGAATATAACGGGATGCTACATAGCAGTCTCTTCAGTTCGCTCAACCGACCTGCTGATACCAAGGGGCTTCCGCCGGGCCGAGCTCAATGTACGTAGATTCGTGTCCAGGATTCGTCCTAACGTCTGGGGCATAAACTAAAAGATCCTTTTACGGATGAATGTAAAATAAAGTTTTTCAATGACTGGCGTAATATGTTGTGGAGAGAAAGCGACGAGCGATTTTCTGAAGCCTGCATTCACAAGTGCATTTCTGAATCTCACCATTTCGATGGTCCTAAGGTTATAATCTGGGATGGAATAAGCTTATTCGATAAAACAGTACCTAGCTAGTCAAGGGCGTCGCCAGCCAACGCCAGCCAATGGGCCAGGGGGGAGCAAGATGGGAGAGAGGTTGGGAAAAATATGAATTGTTGGTACAAATACATTTTTTTTCAAATCTCTAGAGGGGGGCAACTACCTACCCCCCTTGGCGACGCCCTTGTACCTAGTATGGGCAGGGTCCGTATATCCTGATTTTTCAATGGCAAGAAATATTTAATTAATGGAGCTTGTCGGATTTGACATAATATGACGAACCATATAAACCACCGATGTGAAATATACACGATTATACTACTACACGATACTAATATAACTCGATCAATTTTAAGCGGTTTTCTTGGAAGCGTTGCGTCTACGACAATTAATATTTCACATCGGTAGATTATATGGTTCCTCATATGTCAAATCCGACCAATTAGAACGTCCTATTTCTTTATTGTCACTATAGAACCAAAATTGCCTTTAAATTTGTTACCCATGCAGTATTTTTTGGTCATTTAATTAATTTTCCATTTTAAATGCCTTTAAACAAGGATTCGAGGGACCTCGTTAGTCACATCACAGGGACCAGACGCGGCCGGTTTTATGGTCGCGATGCGATGCGATCATTGTTTTATTTATGGTCGTAAAGGTGCGCGACGAACCGCTAGCTAACGATAAAATCATCGAGACTGCCGTACTGTAATACGTCACACATCAACACTAAACATTGCTCCCTTGTCTATTAGACGTGAGCTGTTGAGACTGCCGATGGTTGGTCGCTGGGTCGCGCGACGTTGTGTGACCACATCGGAGAGCCCGAATACGATTTTCGATGTTAGCCTTTAATATAATATTAGATATTAATATGCACTTGTATCGATTGTAATATCAAAATGCTATTTTGTATATATATATATATATATATATACCTTGTATGTATGTATCTGCGTGTTCGCTTAAATTGAACCACTGCACTATTCCATCTACAATAACTATATACTATTTTAATTAAATTTGCATGATCTAACATTCAATTTTAATACATTCGATATGAATGAAAGTAGGTACATTTTTTATCTGTGAAGACATGTATGTAAAACCTTTTCGATTTACGGGTGTCATCAGTTTTTTATTTGTAAATTAATATCATCTTATCACTATTTCAGTTTTATATGATTTTATATAAATTACTGTTAAAGCATATTTTAATAGAGTATAGACGGTCTATAACGAGAAACAAATTTAAAGAAAGCTTTTTACTCGTAGCGCCATTTAACGTCAGAAGTTTGAATTAAAGTATTGCAGAAAATCCATGGTTTACTCTACATCGATTTTTCAAGATGCTTACAACAGATACTTAAATGTGACGTGGCGATAAAAATATTTTTTAACTGTTAATTGGATAGTGGTTATCAACAGTACTATATACTCGTAGGTATGTAAAAAAAGATTATTTTATATAATCAATGTTTCATTATTATTAGATACTATTGCGTGGGTAGTAAGTACTATACGCATAACCATTATGTCACAAAAAATAAAAACAAGTGGCATCATAATTACCATAAGGCAAAAGGTGAAAATTAAAATATTCAATGATCTGAATAACAATACATAGGTGGTACTTTTTATTCGAGTGTAATACAAAAATAAATAAATGCAATTCTCAAAAACCCAGTTACCATTGTCATATAAAAATTAATACATAAGTATTATACTAAATTTATTGATTCCTTCATTAAAAGACTCAAAGATTACTCCTTTGCTTAGAAATATGTAGTCACTTGCCCAATCTTTTCTTCAAATTCTCGGCCAGTTTATCCATGAACTCAAATGTTTCAAAATAGTCTGACCTCTTCACATTGTTCATGCCCTTGATGCAAATAGCAAGATCTTTAGTCATCACACCCGATTCAATGGTGTCAATGCAGACACTTTCAAGAGTTTCAGTAAAATTCTTCAATTCACTGTTATTATCCAATTTAGCACGATGAAGAAGACCTTTGGTCCATGCAAAGATTGAAGCAATAGGGTTAGTAGATGTCTCCTTTCCTTGTTGGTAGAAGCGGTAATGTCTGGTAACAGTACCATGAGCAGCTTCAGCCTCCACGGTTTTACCATCAGGGCAAATGAGAACAGATGTCATGAGACCTAAGGAACCATAACCCTGAGCAACAGAATCGGACTGGACATCTCCATCATAATTCTTGCAAGCCCAAACAAATCCACCTTCAGACTTCATAGCATAAGCAACCATATCATCAATAAGTCTGTGTTCATACCAAATGCCTGCAGCCTCAAATTGAGGTTTATATTGCTTGTCATAAATGTCTTGGAAGATATCTTTAAAACGGCCATCATATTTCTTGAGAATTGTATTCTTGGTGCTCAAGTACAAAGGATACTTTCGTTCCAAAGCATATTTCAATGAAGAATGGGCAAAATCAATAATAGATGCATCAGTGTTGAACATGCCGAGAGCAACACCAGGCCCTTTGTATTCATTAACAACATACTTAATAGGCTCTCCAGATGAAGGGGTAAAAATAAGTTCAAGTTTACCCGCTCCAGGCACAACAAAGTCAGTTGCTTTGTATTGATCGGCATGAGCATGACGACCAATGATAATAGGTTTTTCCCAACCAGTAACTAGGCGAGGGATGTTCTTGCAAATAATAGCTTCTCTGAAAACAGTGCCTCCAAGGATATTACGAATGGTTCCATTGGGACTTTTCCACATCTTCTTTAAGTTGAATTCTTCAACCCTTTTCTCATCGGGAGTGATTGTGGCACACTTAATACCAACATTATATTGCTTAACAGCATTAGCACAGTCTACAGTAACCTGGTCCTCAGTCTTATCACGGTTTTCAATACCCAAGTCATAGGTATGCAATTCAATGTCTAAGAAAGGTAAAATAAGCTTATTTTTAATCAGATCCCATATGATTCTAGTCATCTCATCACCAAGGATGTCAACAACAGGTCCAGCCTTGATCTTCGACATTTTAGATGATTCTGAAATGAATAATAAAAATATGTACATAAGAATTATAAATTATTATTATCTGTATAAAATTTATTTGCAGAATATGAGTATAAGTATGTTTTATAATATATATTACTTTTGTAAGTATTTGTGTGATTTCATGAATGACATAAAATCAAATTTTGTTTTTCTCATGTGATGTCTACTTATTGATTTCTGATATGTGTGTTAATCAGCGAATTATTTCAGGGAACACATAATAGAACTGAATAATACAAAACCCATATTGGAATGAAGTAAAATAGTAGTGTTATAAATACAGTTGTGTAGTATTACATAATAAATATGTAATCTAGCCATAAATATTGTTACAAAGAAAACATTGATATTTTTAATTTCACATTATAATTTTATTAGAAAAACAAATTGTGTTATCTTAGAAATAAATAAACAAGCATTTTAAAAATGTAAAATTTATTCAATATGATCACCATTGATTTTATACAAATCTTTCAAATAGTGGCGTTTTCGATTGAAAATTTTTCACCCTTTTCACACCCTTTCCATGGGAAAATTGAAAAGTGCCGCCTCTTATGGAATATTTGAGGGATTCAATATTATCATGGTATTTAAAGCATGCCATGCTCTCTCAAACAGACCATAAATTATAAACTGAGCAGATTAAGGTCGGGACTAGTCCTTACTAGCCACGTCTGATTCGTATTTTGATATACTTGAGTGCATGTTTTAATACCCTTTTCACAAAACCTTGGTTCAGTCACTCCTGGATAGCTAACACCCCACCAAACCATGACTGAAGCCGGATAATGGCCACATTGCACCCTATTGACCAATTGAGCAGCTTCTCTATAGTTATGAGAATAAACTTGATCATTTTGCTTGTTAAAATCTTCCTCAATGTTGAACATTTTCACATAAGATTTGTCTGTGACTTCCCCATTTGCGTACCACTGAGGAAATCGTTTTGATTTATCAACCCCATTTTTCATTAAATTATCAGTTAAAAAATGACCAGTACCTCTTTTGAAGCAGCAAGCCCTAAATGATCTTTTAAAATATGTGACATGGTTCTGGGTGATATATTCATCTCTCTGGATATAATCTTTTGCTTTGTGATGAGATTTCTTTGGGATCTCTCCACAGCTTTGTCTGTTTAGTGTGAATAGTGCGTGGCTGGTCAGGCCTTTTTCTGTCATAAACAGAGGGAGGATGTTTCAATGTACCTACCAATAGCCGGGTACCCAAACATTTGGTTAATACCACAAGGATGGTTTTAAAAATTGCATTTAGCTCAATGCCTACTTTGTGTAATGCAATTACAGCAATACAGTTTTCGTTATCAACCCACTCCATTTTAATATTAGTACAATATTTAATCATTATTAGTTGGCGCCAATCATTATTGAAGCCAAAATTTATTTTATTTACATTTATTTTTCATGTGAGAATGACAGATTCCAAATTTAAATGATTGTATTTTTTATTGTAAAACAGTATTTATGGCCAGACTAGTATGATAAAATTATTGCTATCATGTCATATTAAGTAGCCTTGAATTTGTCACCAACCTATTAAGTAAATAAAAAAATTAGCACTTTGAAAAGAGTACCACAACAAGTGATTTTGTAGATGAGTACAAATCAGATTGATAATAACCTTATCAATAAATTATGTAACAATTAAATCAATAAGTAGGTAATCAATTTTATTTGATAATTAGTTGTTTAATCAGTATGAGAAAATGGATCTTATTATTGTTTGTAGTTTCCCAAAACTTACATTTTGGGGAAAAATAACTTAATTATTTTTCGTATTCCTTAAAAATCTGATGTTACATGTTTCTAATTAAACAATCGTGAAACATTGAAATTTTAAGTTAGACAATTTTAACAAAAGAGTAAGTTCATATCGACAATAGCTTGGATAAGATCACAGATGACAATACAAGTTACAAAGAAAATAATTATAGGTATATTATTATAATTAATTAGAATAAATTCTGAATTAAATGTGAAATATGGATGTACGATTTTTGCTCTTTGATTTGATATCTTTAACATACTAAGTACCTTTTAGATCCTACATTAGTATGCATATTTACGAAAGTGAATTGACATCATATAAGCCGGTTTTGAACAGCGATGTAAGTACAAAGTTCATAGTAATAAAATTATAACGTGGAGACAAGTGGTATTCAATTCCCATAATTCCATAAATGGTAAATTTAAATAGATAAAATAAGTTTAAAAGGTAAGTAGAATATATGGTAAATATCTTTACAGGTATTTATTAGAAGTAAATCACCGAGTTTAATAATCACAACGTCCTACGACTAGTATCTAGTCAACTGATTTAATAGAATTTTGATTTTTGTTCAATAACTTGTTTGTAAAAAGCAAATATCATGCAAGCAATATCTAGTAGAATTTGTATAAGAATTTCTTAATCCTACAATTAGGTAAAGTTTGTAAAATAGAAATACCTTTCAGTAACAATAAAAAACCAACAGCTGAGAGAACAACTTGACGAAAAAGAAAAAAATTTCCTATATTTTTTAGAATTCTGAACCAGTGTTTCTACCAGTGTGACCGTTTTAAAAAATGGTGATCTACTAAAACTACAAGGTGCTATAGTCGGAATTTTAATTCGATTCCAGATTTGACAATTTCAGTGTTGCAACGTTATGACAAGTACTAAATAGTAACGTTGCGAAATTATTCGATACGGAAATGGAATATTTCCGGATCGATTCTTCTCGTTTATAATTTTATTCTCGTAAACTAAGTATATCAGGAAATTAAATATTTGTGAACGGATAATTTAGTTATGACGATTAATTTTATTACGGATCTGAGAGTTTTCTTTAATAATTGTGTGTGAAATAAATAAATAAATGTGATCATGAAGGAACATGAGACATAAAACAAATAGATGTATTATGGTAATATTTTATTTTATAAATCGTCGCCGTCATCGCTATCGCTATCGCTGTCACTTTCTGCAACATTTATTATAAATGTGTCTGTGATATTGTCAATTAACATATCTAGCCTACTCATTTTTTCCTCTTCTTTGACAACATGGGATACGCATTTAGACCATTCGGTGGCCGTAATTTTTTGAATGCCTTCCTCAAATAAATTTCTCACGTCTGTCAATTTGAAGGTTTTATTATTTTGAGCTACATGCCCCTTTACCTGAGCCCATATCAATTCGATAGGGTTCAGCTCGCAATGGTAAGGGGGCAGTCTTAAAACCGTGATCCCATGTTGTGCTGCCATTTCGTCTACAGCGTACTTATTAAAAGACTCGTTATGTGGAATCAGTTCTAAAAGCGTAGCTTTAACCATATCTGGTTCGTAATGAATATTTTTATTTAAAAGCCAGTCTTGAATGGCAGCTTTTTTCCAGCTCATTTTTGGTGCCGTTTCCAATTTTCGGGAGTGGTAAGGTGCATTATCCATCACCACAATTGAGTTTGGTCTTAATTTTGGTAAGACTCCAGCGAACCACTCCTCAAAACAAACTGCATTCATCTCATCATGGTAATCTTCACAATTTTTCTTTGCTTCAAAAATCATGAGCCCCTCTTCCAGGAAGCCTTCTTCACTACCTATATGGCTAATTATGAGACGTTTGCCTTTTCCAGATGGGTTTTTTAATCCAGTGGTCAGTCCCTCCAAAAACGCTTGCCGAGATGATGTGACTTGCTTGTCCACCCAAGTTTTTTTTACAGTATGACCTTAAATCACATATAGTACATGAACATTCAATATTACTATTTATTCAATATTCAATTTTTCAGTAACAGTGAAAGCTTTTCGTGGACGTCTTTTTCTTGGAGACAAGAAAACATCCACGTTTTTGTGTGATGTACTTGGCGGAGGATCCATTTTGATAGAAAACCAAAACAAATAGATTCACTCAAAGTTCACAAAAAACTATAAACGTAACAACAAACAAAACCCAACAAAATAACAAAATATCGATTCGCAATGAAACGAGATATTCGTGCAGTCAGACTAGGAGAATGAAGCCGAATGACAAGATAAACAAAAATGGCGATAGCTGCACGAGCGCGCACGGGTTGCCAATACAGAAAACTATCTAGGCTCTTTTATTATAAGTTTTGTTTTTAATATAAAAAAAAACAAAAATATTAACTTTTTATAAAATAAAGCAGCGGTTACTAATTAATAAATAATTGTTATGAATAATTATGTATTTATTTAAATAAAAATCAATAATTTAGTCTTTAATTGGCACACCAATATTATGATTACATAAACATAAATCGCGATTGTTTATCGATTTTTGTGTTCATCACTACACTATTATATGTGGTATCATTATTTTACAAAATGACAGTAGCTAATGTCAAATGTGGAATCGAATTATAATTCCGACTATAGTACTAAATAATACCAAAACACATGCTGAATTATACTAAAAATATACTAAAATAAAAATAAAAAGTAGAAGAGGAAAAATTGAATTAAAACACTTATTATCAGTTACTTTTTTTAATTTTACCAATTACACACCTTCATTATACAGACATATTAAAATAATAATAAATATTTACAATAAGTTTTATTACAAATAGTCAGTATTCGACGGATTATTTTTTACCATATCTTTCGATGGGTCAAATGAGACACAACCTACACTCCCTTCACTTAGACCTTGCTTAACATGCAACAGGCACGCAATATGTTTAGCTAGAAACCTGTTTCTGTATTTAGTTTTTATATGATTAACTTTTGAAAAAATTCTTTCGCATTCAGCGTTTGAAATGGGTATGCACAATAGACATTTTACAAAATTAGTCAAATTTTTGTACTTAGGAACATTTTTACTATTAACAATACAACTTAATTTGCTCCAAAACTGTTCAACATTTACAGCACTAGCACTACTACTAGAACCACACATCAGGTTTTGTACCTCTGAATCATACTTAATTTGACGATATTCCTCGTCAATTAATTGTCTTACTGTATCATTTGTAGTAATGTTCGGAAACCTGTTCATAACGCTGATAAGAGATGTAAAATTTTCATAAGCTGCTACTTGTGGGTCTATGAAATGTAACTCGGAAAATATTTTTTCATTAATGGGAAATCGACGTTTAAGTTTAGTACATAACTCTATCAAAAAGCTTTGACACCTTTTTAAACAGTCTCTAATTACGATACTACTGTTACTTGGTTGATTTCTTAACAGCGCTATTTCATTAGATACTTTTATACCTAAGTATATCTCATGTAATTCTACAAAATTTATATTACTATTATGATCTATGTCCTCAATAGCAGTGGCACGAATGTAGCTGCTTTTCATGTAGCAACTTAATATTGTTTTAAACATGTCAGTCAAATCCCGATAAAAAGTATGAACAACACATGCGTTACCTTGCAAAATTATGTTAAACTTGTTGACTATATGCAAAATATAATCTAAAAACAAAAAGTAGAGCTTTATTTGTTTATTTTCGAAACTTTCATGTAAAAAAATCGCCGAATGGCTAGGGTTATGTTCTACGAGATGTTCTTGCTGAAAATACAGCTGAAGTGCATTCCACTGTTCTACTATGCGATTTACACAGCCGTGTAGGGAGAGCCAACGTATGTCGTAATGACGTAAAATATTGTGATGCTCTGATTCTACAAAGGTCTGAAATTCTGCAAATTCTCTTTTGCGTTTGCTACTATGGCCAAAATAATTATAGACTTCTTTCACAATTTGATCCAATGCTTTAGGCAACTTTTTACAGGCATAACTTACAGCTAATGCTGATGCATGACATGCACATTTTACAAAAATACAATTAGAATTGACCGACTTAATCTTTGCAACCACACTATTATTTCTGCCAAACATTACATTTGTTGTATCAGCTGCAAATCCTAAAATATTTTCAATGTTTAAATTTAATTCTCGCAAACTTTTACACAGTGAGTTAAAAATATTTTCAGCAGTTTCACTTGATAGATTCACAGAACATAAAAATTTGGTTTTTACTGTATTATCCTGAACACTATAAAACTTTATTGCAATGGCAAGTAATTTTTCTGTTGTAATGTCTGTGCTTTCATCTATAATTAATGAAAATGTAGCAGCATTACCTGATAAATTTGACGTATTTTTTATATCGGTTAATAACTGCTTTTCAAATGATGGCGCCATTACGTCGTAAACTAACTGAGCAGATTTAGTGCGTTTGCAGGAAAAACCCTTTGCAATTTCCGAATCATAAAACATTTTGCTGAATAAATTGCTGAGATGATCCATGGCCCGAAATGGTATGTTATGTTCTGCCAACGCTGCACAAAATATAAGCTCTGCTTTTCTTACTTCTTCAGATATGGGTCCTTTCCTTTGAAATAATTTATCGATCTGAAAATAAACAGTATTTGATTAATTTTCCTATCGTAAAAAATAAGTAAAATAACTACCTATTTCTTATCTTGGGAAACTAGTGTCTCATTCAGTTGAAAATTAATATTCTTGATAAAAATATTACATATGTTTGAACCCTGCAAAACTATCTTTCCATCCCACAGAACCAGTTCGGCATGTATGTATATACCTACACTTTCGTTTATAAAAATTTCAAAATTCAGCTTTCTGAAATCGCTTGAGAATCGATTATACATGTGTGTACAACTGTACATGTACACTGGCCAAGATCCATCGGACATCCTGTACAAGTAGGACAATTAATTTATGTGCCAAAAAAAAATAAGGGACACAATAATCTTATAAATATGTTAATGGGGGCATAGCTTTCTTACCTTGGATTGTCCACTATAATGTATAAGTTTCTGCCGATGTTTTTCAGAATCTGCATGACTTTTAATTGTTGCGATTCTGCTCAAAAATGTTGCTCCACAAGTTTTACACAAGGCGTTCTCACTATTTTTATCTTTTGTCAACCATGGCGAAAATTCAGGATTTTGTTCCCACTCAGATCTATATTTCTGATCGTATTTGCGCTTCATTATCTTCACTACACACGCACGATAACACAGAGAGACATAAATAAAGAACAAAAAAATCCGTGGTCCCTTTTATACTTATTGCTAGGAATCATTTTTTAAGTTTCAGTAATTCCCCGCGACGTAGAGCATGTAACGTAGATATGTAGCTAAAGCACGATTCGCGGTTTTGTTAGCATTAACCGTTCGAAAGAGACAAAATGATACAGTTGCGGTAAACATCAGACAAAGACAAAATTATGTGAACGAAATACGAACGAATGGAAATTAGTGTTGCCCGCCCAACCCAAAAATATATCAATAATGTGTTTAAAAATGTTGAAAGTTTAAAAATGTACCAAAAAATACCAGAATATGAAAGGATACCAAAAAAAAACTAAATTAGTTTTACGGAGCCTAAATTATACCAATTTGGTACTGAATATACTAAAAACGGTCACACTGGTTTCTACTCTTGTATTTTAAAATTCCCTCGACTACAGCTCGACAATTAATAAAAGTATATTATAGATAACTACATTTTTATTAGTCCAAAATAAACATTTTAGCGAGCAATAGCAGAGAAAATACGATGTATCTTTAAATGGGATAGTTACATGTAGGTGATTTTGAGCATACTTTATACCAGGGTTGTCCAACTGGCGGCCCGCGGGCCGCATGCGGCCCCCGATGCCGTTTTGTGCGGCCCCCGAAAGAGAACAAATATCAGAAAATTACTTTGAAATGCCTTCCTTTTGAAATAGATTTTATAATTTAATATAAACAAACTTTTACCAAATATACTGGTTTATAATTTACTTTTGGTTTTATTTACCTTACATAGGTTCTTATTGATGCTTTAAAATTAAAAGTATATAATAATACTTTAATTTAAAGTTTAAATTAAAGTATTATTATATGGCCCGCAACTACGTTCAAGGTTTTAATTTTGGCCCTTTAGGCTTTGTAAGTTGGACACCCCTGCTTTATACTACGATTATCTACTACCGGTATACTCCATAAATTGCTCTCGAGATATTACTATATTAATAAAATTTAATTATTTTTGAAAACTTTGCTGAAATTTATTTAAACTAAACTAATGCCTTCGTCAATTAACTACGAGAGCCAATCAATCCCACAATTCAAATCATTTTTCTATTTCAATAATTTAAACGCAGCGAATAAATTTAAAATATATTGAATTTTTAGTGGTGATTCATTGCGATTTAGAATAATATTAGTGGATTATATTTATATTTTATATTAGTAATCGTATGTTGTGACATAAACAGAACTGCCCACTGAGTTTTTCTCCAGCTCTTCGAGAAAGTTATGAACAGATTGGACACTCCCTACCTGTCCACGGGTAAAGGTAAATATTTCCTTTTATGGGCATGGTAACCACTGTGCATTTTTTATAAAAAATAGTAGGGAGAAATGAGACGACAAAATTCTTGAATTAGTTCGTGCATTGTGGACGTTATTTTTATTAAACTCCCTAGAGCTATGTGTATTTTTTATTTCTGGTAACCTTTATAAATATAGAGAAGAGAAAAATAAACGATATTTTAATGCCTTCTTTCTACAAAATCGATATTATCTGATTAGATGAAATACTAATATCAATAATAATTTATAACAGCATTATTTAATATGATCTATTTTTTTTAAATTCATTTTCATATTTATTGACTCATTTTTATTATCTATTTCATATTATTGTATAATAAATTTATAACTACAAAGGTCCTCATTTGAGTTTTGTTAAATGAAAGTTTGGATGGTTTTTATTTAGTTGCGTCAACACGGCTGATTCGATTTCATTGAAGTTTAGCAAATAGGTACATTGTATAGCGAATTAATATATAGTCTATTATTCACGTTGACTCACGTCAAAAGCTAATATTCTATAAGCCTCATGAAACATAAGGAAATTAAGAGATTTTATTTTAATGAAACTAAAAATTGTATTTAATTGCTATATTAATGGATACTTAAAACAAAGATTTTTGTTACAAGGGGTATTTCGAGTAACGAAATAAATAAGGGTGAAATAGAAATGAATGATAAAAAATATGTGTGTACAAGTGTATGTGTACCTACATATTTATCTATTGCTAACCGCACAGTGCAAAGTCATAATATATATTATTTTACCTAAACTGGTATGTTTTTTGATCTGTGTTCATTTTGTATGGGATCTACTAAAAAGGACTTTTTAAACAAATTCGTTCTTTTCGATAATGATAAAAAGCTATATTTAAAATCTAAAGTTCGATTAATCGATTTTAACAAATCGCATGTCTCCTTCCTAAATCACTATTACGTCTCGCTTCGCTGCCAAGCCAATTTTAAATTCAATCGATTACTTTGCTTTTTCCAAATCAATAAAGAATTTATATTTTGTGTTATCAATGAAAATGCATTTATTATGAATGAAACCTTCAATGTATTAATAAAATTGTAATCGTTAAATTGATGAAACTCGAAATGGTGGTCCAAAAGAATTGGAATAACGTTGAGACATCGCAACAAAATTCGGTTACCGAAAGTTCTTCAACAGTTTCATGGAGTTTCCAGGCACCAGCTAAAACATTGACTATTCGAGCAGCGCCTTGTAATGGACAAACGGTAATGCATCAGTTATGTTGTGGTTTGGAAATCAATTCGATAGAAAAGAGTGAATGGCATGACATGATTTTTATGGTTCAGATAAAAACACCCAGATATAGAAGGTTTAGCAATTCTACATTTATATACCTAGTTTTAAAGAGACAGACAAGTGCGCCCTTCTCATCTTCTCTATTATCTCTTATTTATCTGTCTTCACTCATAGCTTGGGTTCTACTGGACGAATTTTAATGAGGTTTTATTTATTTATTCTTTATTGGATGGACATAATGCTTAGAAGGTAGGTGCAATGACAGTTAATGAATAGTAACATTATTAATCTTCTGGAAGGTTTTATTATTCAAGACTAGTGTATATACTGTGAGAGCAGATCTGTGGGCAATTAATTAATGGAATGAAATTAATGATTGATTAGGAGTGGCGATGAAATTAATGGAAAAATCTTTTAATTTTCAGAAACAGCCAATCACGCGTCAAATCGCCATTAACACACTAGCAGCTATGCATCGGAGATTCAGTCTTCCTGGCCCAGTTCAGCCACATTCAAGACCCATAGCTGAATTCCGTGCTAGTGCCAATAAGTCCTTAGACATGCTGCGTCAGACTATTCAGTCTGCTGTTACAAGAGAGATTGATCAAGTCATCAAAAAATATTTAGAGGTTAGTCTTATTTTTCTTATTTGCTTATTTTTCTGTCATAAGAATAAGTAAATAATGCAATAGATGTAAACTAATGGGTACATCTAATGTAAACTAACTAAGCTTCCGAGAGTGGCTTGACCATCTCCGAATCCTTTAACAGAAACAGGAAACCGATATCTTGGTGAAATTTGGTGGACATCTTCATTACTTGGAATTATTTTTTCCAACAGTAAAGTTCAAGTAAGGTTGACATGCTATGCTAGTGACTTGTAAGAACTATACGATGTTACATTTGCAGTCATTTGCTGTTCATGCCACTTAGTCACCTATTGAATATGTTTATAATGAGCTGCATTAGAGTTTGTATTTGATCAAATATTCAATTGGTCAAACTATAATCTGTGATTCATTTGCATGTAATTTACGGAATAGGTCGACAACCAGTCTTATGATAAGGGTACCACTTCCTTTCAAGGGTGTTATCTACAAATTTTAGGAAACTGAACTGTACCACAAACCACTGTTTGTTGTATTAGACTTGTAGATAAGGCTCCTAAAAATAATCACTACAAAAATAGTCACATCAAGAATTAAATATTGATTGTTTCAGAAATTCTTTGTTCCTGCTGTCAACAATATAAGACTGAATTTAGGAGATGAATCTGTTAGTGAAGATCAGGTATGCATTTTTACTTTGAGATGCATATAGTTATATGTTTTGACTTTTCTAATATAAATAGGTGACATGTAGTCAAATCTTTTTGAAATTAATATTTAGTAATTATTATTTGTTGTGATGTCATTAATACAGCAGTGTAAGCCCCTAAGCCCTATAAAGCCTCTAAGCCCTATAAAGCTTCTAAGCCCTATAAAGCCTCTAAGCCCTATAAAGCCCCTAAGCCTATAAAGCCTCTAAGCCCTATAAAGCCTCTAAGCTCTATAAATCTTTGAACATGCTTTGATTACAGGGGTGCCCCCCTGTAATCAAATTTGATTTGATTTTACAGATTGATTTTTAGTATTTTACTTATTCAAATCTATAATTATTTATCTAAAACTATGAGGGAGAGTCAAAAATTATCTACACTCATCATAACACACCTTTAAGGTTGTCATACTGCCTTCTATCCATGCATGGTAGAGTTGGTAGTCATGTATGTCCCATTTGACCTTGATGGTATCACATGCCTTCGGGTGGTTACAGTGTAAACATGTCTGCTCTGCGTATATGGAACAATGAGCAGTGATCCAATTTCTCTGTTTGGATGGTGTGTAATTTTATCACAATTTTTTTTGTGGATCGAGAAGTTTAAAAGTGGCCGGTCGAGTGTTACGCAAGTAGTGGGAGCAGGATCCCCATCAATCTCCACCTAGGACGTCAAGATTCGGAAGGATCGAGAGATTTTAACATGAGTCATCAAATCATCCACAAACTGATAGAGTCAGAAGGTGTCGACCCTAGTTTCTCTTGTTACATTGTGCGGCATCAATGTATGTACTCGATGGTGCTGAGTTAGTCGTCATTTGACCATTGTCGCAATACCTCGCCTGTGTAGAATATTACATTGTTATACTAAATTATGAACCTATGTGTTTTATTAAGACTATTAGTCAGAAGTACCTTTCTGATAGTCTCCGCGCGATGGGTGCCAAGACAAGGAAGAGGTGCAAAAGTGGCTTTGCTACCAACTAAAAACTTTCTTGCAAGGAATATGCAAGCTTGTGAACACTGGACCAAGTATATTGACAAGGGAGGTGACTATGCCGAAAAATGATGTACATATTGAGTGTAGTGTAGATAAGCATGTCTGTTTACAGATGATGTGAAGCACTTCAGAAATCCACTAATCAGTTCTGATACTTTGACAATGGACCTAGAGCGTCATTCAGGAGTGAACAAAGGAGTGGCTAATTAAACTTAATCCATCAAAATGTACTATGCTCCACAATGGCTGCAACACTCCCCAGGAAGAATATAAATTTGGTGATTCTCCAATTACTACTGTAAAATCTCAAAAAGATCTTGGTGTAACAATGAAATGTAGTTTAAAATGGCTTATATAGATGGCAATAAGGGTAAATTCACATCTTTATGCCATTAGATCATTCCAACATATGTCTGCTATTAGAGTACGCATTCCATTTATTAAAGACATTGATTTGGTTGAAAGGGTTCAAAGAAAGGCAACCAAACTCCCAGTCTGTCTACACAAAAAAAACATGAAGAGAGGCTCCAAATATTGCTCTCCCAAAATTACACCAATGCTGCGTGCGAGGCGACTTAATAGAGACGTACAAAATCCTAACACAGAAATACAACTGATGAGACAACTGTTTGATATGTACAAACTAAACTCAACCGAACAGCCAATACAACAGTGGGCCAAAATATATTCAGTAACAGAGTTGTGGATATATGGAATTACTTACCACAATATATCATTGATTCACTATAAATAGTTTCAAGAACAGACTTGTTTACAAATGGCTTCCAGGAGAAGAGATATGGCAAAACTTATAACACCAGCTAACACAAGATATAGGCATACCAGCACTAATGCTGCTCGCCCACCACACAACAACAATAATAATAATAATTTTTGCCTCACCCTCGTAGATTTATTAATTTATTATATATTTATTAATTTATTATATATTTATTAATTTATTATATATTTATTAATTTATTATATATTTATTAATTTATTATATATTTATTTACTCTATGCACTATATTGTACAGAAGCGGACTTAATGCCTTAAGGCATTTTTTATACCAGTCTACCGTTGGTTAAATGTGAAAAATTTAAGCGGATGCAGGTGCAAATAGTATAGCTTAATTCAAGGTAGATGTGATTCAGTTATAAAAAGACATAAGAAAAACATTAAAATATGACAGGTGAGGGCAGTGTGCAGAGCAATGTTGGATGCAACTCGCTTGTTGTACACAACCCCATCACGCCCAACACAAACTACACAAGAGAATGGTGATTTGGAAGCTAGTGCAGACTCAAAAATTTTGAGGCAAACTAGTGTGAGTATATACTTTGGACTTATTATTCACATGATAATTGTATTTATGGAATATAAAAAGTCTTCATGTCACGGCAGTCGAAGTGAAATTTCACTATTTTCGACACATATTATATACAGAATGTATCCAATCAATTCCTGAAATCTGAAACCATGGTTTCCATTCTTAATTTTGATTTTTTTTATAGAAAAAAAGGTGGTAGACAAGCAGACAGTTCACCTGGTGGTAAGTGGATACTGTCACCCTGCTACATCTGCAATACATGCCAAGATCAGTCCAGAATGACAAAGGCTGCCACACCCCCGGAAGCGCTGCCTACCTTTTGAGATGTACGAATTGATGTGGAGAAAGGGTTATGAAAGTGGGTAGGGATGGGAATGGGCTCTGGTATGGCATATCTCACTCGCTACCAAAACAAGTACGTACATTGGGGAAAAATATATTGGGAAATGCAGTACAATTCAAGGTAGTCTTGATGAGGCCCATGTCCAGAAGTGGATGATAAAATTGCTGTTTATGAATTGTAAGTGGCAACTAAATGTAACATTATCTCAGCAAAGAGACCTTATTGTCGCTATAAATTTTGGTTTATGTTTTCTAACTTAAAATTTCGTTTTTTTTTCTTCATATATGGTAATGGTGCAATTAGCACAGTTTTCTTCATACTAAACAATTTCAAAATCTAAAACGTATCCTGTTAATGTCCAGTCCCGTCGGAATAAGTCAAGAGTCGCTCGAACAGCACGTCGTTGGATGGAGTCAAATGGGTCCACTTGATATTTCTGTGCGCCAGACCAGAGATGTGAGCAGTACTCCATGTGGGGTCTAACCTGAGCTTGGCAGAGCATTAGGAGTTGCCCAGGGGCGAAGTACTGCTTCATTGTGTTCAGCAAACCGAGCTTTTTGGAGGTCATTTTCACTTTATTTTCCAGATGACCCCTAAATTCCACTTTGCTGGAAATGTCGACACCGAGGATCCCGAAAGATGGTAGCTTGGCAAGCAGCGATTTGTGCTATACCCGGTCAAAAGCTTTCGAAATGTCTAGCCCAACAGCTAAAGCCTCGCCTTTACTCTCAACGGCATCCGCCCAGTGGTGTGAAAAGTACGCTAAAAGATCACTAGCCGAGCGATTATGTCGAATCCATATTGACGGTCGCTAATCAGCTGGTGATCCTCTAGTCACCCAAGGAGCTGTGCGTTTATAACACGCTCCATCACCATGGATTGCCCTGTAGTTGGCCAGGTCAATGTGGTTACCCTTTTTAAGCAAAGGGTGTACATGAGCTACCTTCCATGCTGACGGGAAGCTTTTTGTGGAGTATGAGAAGCCTAAAGAGTCATGTAAGCACCGGAGATAACTTAGGAGCGCATAATTTGAGCACCACTGCAGGAATACCTTCGACTTTCGGATATCAAGAGATGCTAGAGCTCACCCGACTTCACGCTGGGTGAAACAGATTTCCCGCATGGAGATTGTGCATTCCGTAATAGACGGCGGTGAGGCAGCTCTATCGTCCAGCCAGAGATGAGTTTGAGGCAAAGAGATAGCCCAGAGGTCGGCTTTCTCCTTCGCCCTATGGGCCAGTGAGCTAACGGGTTTCCGCAGTGGTGGGAGAGATGACTGACAGTATTGAGTGTATTAAAATAAGATTTAAAATGATTTCAATTTTAAAAAAAAAAACCGTGCCGTTCCGTCCTGTCGGTGAGCGCCGGCCCTTATACACAATTTTTACAATAATCAAACAAAAAATCAACTTACTTCTTAAGCCAAAAAACCCAATATCGTTGTTTCAACATTGTGTTTGAATAAAAATATGGTCTAGTCTGATTTTTAAGATTTCATTCTTTTAAGATTTCAATATATTTTCAATGTTTTAAATTTTTACTAAAATGAAAATCTTCGGAACTAGAACCGATAATACGGCCTCTTTTCTCAGATAATATCACATATTATGTAGTTTCTGAAATTTGCTAAAAATGTATGTGATATTTAATTTTTTTAAATCCACAGTTTACATCTCCAACCCAGAACAAGCGCAAAGAAATGGATACAGATTTAGATCTGGATATTAAAAGGAAGAAGATAAAAGAAGAGATTCCAGACAGTGTACCCTCATTGCTGCCCACGTCGGCAGTCAGAGATCCAGACAAATGGAACCCAGCAAGGCTCACACAAGACACGCTCTTCATAATGGGATCACATGCCCATAAAGTAAGGTTCCTCATAACTTTTCAGATTGCAGCGTTTTTCATATACATTTATCTATTAAACTTGTTTTATATGCGTGTTTTCTTTTCTTTTATTCAATGATTCGGCTGGGTCAACCATGACCACGGGTTAACTGGATAAGCCAATTTACTTTGCTCCATTTTATTTGAATCAGAGATTTCCAGTTATTATTGAGGTTCAATGATTTTGTGTTCACTGGTTTTTCTTCAGTAATTCAGGAACTGGTGCAAAGTTTTATTAATAATCTGCAATAAATTCAATCTATAAAAAGTATCTATACAAAATAATTTCAGGTTCTGGGATTGGGTAATGCGCGTGGTCGATTGTATACCAGACACGCGGGCCTATTGAGGTATCCAGCTGACACCATCGATAAAGAGTGGATCGCCAATCACAATTTAGTAAATGCTGTGGGTGGAAAAACTTACATCATGGTATGTAGCGATTTATTTTTGCTTTCAATTTATGCGTTTCTGCTCTGTTAGAAGGTATGAAAACTCTTTATGGTGTCTGTAGGTGGTTGTTTTATTTTTGACTGTTTTATTACCTTATTTATTGCGAAAAATTTATTGCCTCATAGGAATAATAATAGTAAGTTTTAAAATGTCTTTTTTCTTTTGCTTCGCAGGTCCTAGAGGATATTGAAGAACTTGCAACAAGTGAGGCCTACCGACACAACTCACTTCCCATGCTTGGAGAGTTAACAGGATTTAAAGTACCACCATTCATGTTGAGGAAAATAAAATCTTACGTAATGAAGAGAGCTCTCAGTGGAGACATCAGCAATCCGGACAGTCCACAACCATCTACCAGTAATGCTCAAGACGAAGAAAAATACAAAATTGATGAAATTAAAAAGGAACCTGATCACGACAGTTTTGATAACTTTGATGCTAGCCAGTACATGGCTCATTCTGACAACTCTAGAGATTTTTCAGATGTACCTAGCTTAGACATTAAAGTAGAAGATATTGAAGACATAAAAGTTGATGGAATTAAAGTTGAGGATTTAGAGGAAATGAAAGTGGATGGGATTAAAGTAGAAGATTTGGAAGTCGATAATATCAAAGTTGAGAATATTGATGACATCGATGTTGATGAAATTAAGGTTGAGGATATAAAGTTAGAGAACGAGGATGCTTTTGATCTGTGCAAGCAAACAGATGATGATCAAAATCATTTGGTTGATGGATTGTTGGAAGCTGATATTGAGTTTTTGAGTAGAAATTTAGGGAATATTGAAAGTGACGCCGACGCAAGGAAAACGATTGAAAAACTGACAGGGGCAAATGCGGACTCAATAACTTTGGTTGGCGATGAATTTGATTTGGGAACAACTTTGAATACCAACAATGTGAGTGTATAAGTACAGTACATACATTGATTTTTCTATACTCTAAATAAAAATAATTTGATGTGTTTTTAGATGTATTTCTATTTTAAAATAATATTTTTGTGTTACTAATTACTAAATGTTACTCAATTTAACTCGAGGAACTTTTCTCAATAAATGAAAAAAAAGGAAGTAAATAAAAATTAAAAATCAAATCCGCTGCTTAATATTTCAGTTCACAAACAATCAAACAAAATGCATCACAGTCGCGTCGACAACGAGCGGCATGGTGCACAGCGTCCCGGTAGCGCACATCGCGCCCCCGCGCATCTCGGGCAGCACCGTGCACTACTACACGAGCGCGCCGCCCTCGGCCGCCTCGCGCACCATACACCACCTGCCGCAGGCCACCGTCACCATACAGAGCATACCGGGCTCCACCTCTCAGATGATCCGCGGGTGAGTTAATAACATTATCGTAGTATTTACTAGTGATGTGCCCGATCGCCTAAAATCCAAATCCGCGGATACGGATACGGACTATTCACGTCTAGATTCGCGAATACAGATATGGATCTTGCCTTTCACACCATTCTATTATTTTTCTAGTGCGCGTGACCTTGATATGATCGAGTTTTTGTTTATAGTTTAGTGTGACAAAGGACAACGTCGAGACGAATAGTGGTTTTTGTGATTTTGTTAATTACTTGTCAAAACGTCCACAAAAAAGTTTAGTAGTAAAATATGAAAATATTTTACGTTAATGATGAATGTGCTAGATGCAAGATTTGTGATGGAAATTATTCTCGGAAAGGGATCTCTCCCTTCAAACTTCTTCAAAAAAAAAATCATCTTCAAAGAAAACATCAAGAAGAATATAAGATATTTTTGTACTTAGACTCAGCTAGGAAAAGTTAGGATAGAAATATCCTAAGTCAATAAAAATTGACTATTTAATTGCAGAAATGATAACTTTAAGCGTATTGCCTTTCCAACACGTAGAAGAATTGGGTTTCGGCGGTTGACCATGTTGTTCCAAATTATATTCACAAAGTTGGAAAATATTTTATTGTAATTTGGCACTGAACTTTTAATAAGATTTCGTCGAAAATAAAGAACATGTTGAAGGATTTTGAGAAAGATTCTTTCACGTCAGATATTTGGTTAGATTCTTTGTTTGTCATTTTTGTATTTGGCCTTTCACGGCATCAATAAATATTTTATGAGAAAAAACATCGTTTTGAGAGCGGAAGTTCTTGAAAAACGCGACTCAGGAGATTACATTTCGGCAATCTTTGAGCGTATTACTTGGAGAGTGGGGAATCCCAAAAGAGAATGTGCACTGAGAGATGGTGGCTTAAACATGAAGCGGGCCTGCAATTTATGTGACTTAAATAGTATTGACTGCACAGCATATAAGCTACATCTGCTAGTCAAAGAAGCTATAAAAAGCGTTGATGATGGCGCCTTGTTAATCGCCAAATACAAAAAAATTGCAAGTTAGAAAAAATATAATTTCGACTCAATCAAAAAGTTTTAAAAGCTTTTAAAAGATTCGTCGATGCTCTGGATTCTACCTTTTACATCTTGAAAAGACATATATGTTAAGGATTACTACTACTTATTAAATAAAAGAACTTTATGCCGAAGACGGCTTTGATTGAAGAATTGGTGAGAGTACTGAAGGGTTCTTCAAGAAAGCTGTGAATAGGATTTTGCAAGGTCGGCGGCGCACCCGCGTTCCCATGATATTGCAGGTGTCCATGGGCGGGGAGTAACACTTACGATCACATGGGACCGCATGCTCGTCTGCCTACTTCCCAAAAAACAAAGTTTTTCGGGACTGTTTGTTCATCCGACAACTTCTCTATAAAAAAAAAATACACTGGTTAGAAATATCTGAATAATAATTTTCATTGTTTCAGACTACCAATTAGTACTAAATCGGGTACTTTCAGCACTGTAATGTCGCAAGGCACCGCCGGTACTATCATCGGCTTCGGGAACCGCGCCACCAACGCTACCATTTTTCGAGCGCCCACTCAGTACGTCAATGTCTCCTCAAAATCATTCCCCACTGGGAATATACTACATAACGCTATTGTTTCCAGAAACATTATAAATCGAACCAGTCCCCCTAGTTCGGGAGTGTCGTTCAACGTCACTTCAGTAAGACCTGTCTTGCATACGACTGCACCAAAGAGCACAGTCGTTACAGCCAGCTCAGCAGATTTTGACAGCATTTCCACAACCAAAGACATGATAGATAATGCGTGCAATTCATCTGTGATGTTGAAGAAAGTTCTTACTTTAGGGAGGACGGCAGCTGCAAAGTCCTTTATGATGCATAATACACAGAAAGTTTTATCCACGGGATTTGCTAAGGGTGTTCCACCGCCCAACGTGACTATTGTTAGTTCAGGGCAAAGCGGGGGTGTATTGAGTAACGCTAGTGTTGGGACCGTAAATGTTATTAACCCGAATGTTGCCAACGTGAATGTAGTTAACAAGAATGTTAACCCAAATGTTGGCAACGTGAATGTTGTTAACACAACTGTTGTTAACGCGAATGTTGTCAATGTTTCTTCGAACATTACAAGTCCAACATCGGGCACTTTGAGTGCTACACATGCCACATTGTCAGCTTTGTTGTCGTCAAACGCTGAAAATACTCAACCGATTCGTAATTAAAATGTTACATTCCAATGTTATTCCAAAGAATATGTGTATTAATGATTATGTCGTTGATCTCAATTTTAAGTCCTGCTCAGGACAATGTTTCCTGTAAAACTTTTTCTCTTAATCAATATTTATAGGTATATCTTTAGATCTCTCATTGTAAAACTATTTGGTGTCATTATTAAACGTAGAGAGAGTTTCATTAGTCTTGAGATATGCATTATTTTTATTAATAGCGAATAAATGCAGAAGTATTAGACTAATTTTATCTACCTCTTAAGTTACGACGTACTTTTTAAGTGTAGTTGTGATATGAGAAAAATATGCCATACATTTAACTTTCGAGGTTGTGTTTATTTTATAACTATTTAGAGTACAAACTTTTTCAGTATTATTTTTGCGATAAATATTTAGTAATTATGTATTTTGTATACATTTATCGAGGATGAATGGAATGCAGTTTTATTTATGATCTATACAGATATATTATAGAAAAAAATATTTAGGAGCCTTTTTTCTGTAACTTGTGGGATTTCTTCGCTAGATGTTACAAGTCGATATGTCGTTTTACTAATATGGTAGTAAGGTCTAGAGTAAGTCGTTATTTTGAGTAGATATTTGCTTAGATTATTGCGCTTCTTTCGCGCAGCCACGTTCCATTATTTCAACTGCATGTTCTGATAGTATGAGCAAGTGTTTAATAGTTTAAGACGAATGAACTGCCAACTGAGGTATTTCTGTTACGCTACGATATGGGGCTCTTCAAGAGAACTGTGAACAGGATTCTGCAAGTCCGGCAGTGCACCCGTAAACTCCCTCGTGTTGCAGATGTCCATGGGCGACGGTGACCACTTACCATCATGTGGCCCGCCCGCTCCATCTATTATATATTTAAAGAAATTTAGCGGGAGGTTAGCGAATTTTTTAATTTGGAAGTATATTGATGGTACTAACAGTCGAATTCTGGTTTTACTGGCACCATCAAGAGACAGATACTCGTGTTGGGTATAGTTTGTTCATATTACAACGCAGAATTGTATACAGTATCGTGACAGAGATGCCATCCTTCCGGAATTTTCCATTTTTTCTAAATATGTAGACGTCATTAAAGACTTTTTTTTTTAAAAGATCTGAGTTTCAAAGCTCCATCAACATCATGAAAATAAAATATGGTAAATTTTTCATGTTCAATGTTCATGAACTAAGTATTGAATCGAAACTCAAATTACAAGTGATTGCTAGAGTAAATATTACTGACTAGGACTAATATTACTGCTGTTAACTGGAATAATTTTATCTGTCAACTGGTGCCGAAGTAGGTGATGATAACAGGAAACAGTTAAGTTGCGGTTTCGAATAAATTTATCAAAACAAAAGATAGGCATGCTTTAAGTATTTTAATCTATATGAAGTTTGACCTTCAATTGTTCTGTTTTGTATTAGTAGTCCTGTTGGGCCGGATCAGTCAAGCTGCGCTTGATTAGACGAGAAGCGTCTAGTTTATTTGATTGGTCAAAAAACCTGGTGTTAGATAAACGTCGAACACTTAATACATAGCATCCCAGATGTCAAATCAATATTTTACAATTTGGGCTGCTTTTCAAATTATGCAACTGTCGCTCTGACATTTTAAATCTTTTGATAAATGGATTATTTTGTATAGCCAATATTTCGGCTATAGAAAATAAATTTTATTTCGTAGCATATGCTTTTGATATAATTAACGAGCTCTTGACAAAATTAGCAACTGAGTTAATTTGATATGCAAATTATTTTGCTTTTGCGTGCAATTTTTCTTCGTTAAAGCTTTTATGTGCAATTATTTCTTGATAAAGCTTTTGGCTTTAAATTATGTTTGTTAAAGCTTTTTTTTGAGTGCAATCTTTGTTCAAGCTTTTGCGTGCAATTTTGGCATTAACGCTTCTTCTGTGCAATTTTTTTAAAGTTACGCGCTTCGTATTATGCATGTTATTGTTTTAGCATTTCTATTTTGAAGATAGGTATTTAATTAAGTATTATTACTGCTCAGGGCAGGAGTAAGTTGATATGTCAAATTCAATTGTTTTCAAGGGCACAGTTTAAACATTTACTGTTTGCGTTTACGCTTTGAATATTAAAGTTTCAAATTATGCTGAAATTAATTTTTATCGAGTATTGAAAGATTTACTTTTTTAATTCTAAATTCAATGTTATACAAACTTTGTGCTAGAACTTCTTATTTAACATTTAATATTTTTCGAGTTATCGACTTACTCCTGCCGTGCACTGCTTTGTTCTTGGAAGAAATATTTTTTAATTACAAAGTTTTGTGATATTGGCTGTGTTTCCTATTCAACATTTTAAATATTTACTATCGTTGTTATAGCATAGTAATTCAGCGTCTAATTTGGTTGCCCATGTGGACGTTACACTGTTAATAACGCCCATTCTGTTTATAAGTTAAATTAGTAATTCTAGGTTAAAATGATTTGAGCTAAGAAAACTACTAGCTATTAGCTATTATTAGTTCTGAGACAAATCAACAAGTAAATGAAGACCATTGATGATGTATATTGATGTCCAAGAAAAAAAAAATATTAAAAACATTGCTCATTTAGTTAACTATATACGAGAAAAAGGGATCTTATAATCGGTTCGAGTTTCCTACCAATTGGCGACTTTGTCTTTAAAAAATAACATATTTATTGCTTTATTTTAATAATCAAATCAAATCAAACAGAATCTTGAAACACCAAAATATTAATTTAGAAAATCTTAAGCCAATAAGTCTATACCGACAATAAGCTCCATTTGCTCAGATAACGTCACGTATATAACAGTAGTGGTGACTGAATATCATAATGTACTTTGTACTTTTACTGTTTCTGTTTTGCAGACAAGTTCAGTAGATCTATCTGTTCAGCAGATAATAGAAGTGTTCATCTTATAATAATGTTGATTTTATAAAAGAAATCCATATTCAGAACTCGGATATATGGCATGTCATAAATGAAAAACTGATCTCTATTTATAAGCATGAAAAAATTTCGGTACATTTAGTTTACATATTCGAAATAAGGTTACATACATGTGTACTTATGTCAGCTACATTCTTATTACTCTAATTATAGTGTAAAAATCATCTATTAGCCAATTCGAGCGTTTGAACAAATACAAACTCCTTTGCAGCTCCTTATTAATATATTCAATTGTCGGCCATTTGGTGGCAACGGCAAGTACAGGGTTAAATGAAAAATAATTACACCGTCTCAACACTTAATATCTGTCATTAAAAAGAACAACCTCTGTTTTATGACTTTTTTCTAAATTTGATATTTTCCCCCAAAAAACGTTCAATTTTCAAAAACGTTCAAAACGTTACTCTGTACTACTCACTATAGACTACTACGAATGGATGTAGTAGTACTACGAATCTTTGATGGATAATCAAAGCAAGGCAAGCTTTCACGTTTGTTTGCAGCTGACGTTCATTAAGCTTATGAGGTACTCACATTCCGAGCTTCTTCACTTTCCCGATTTCACACATGAATCAATATAGTTTTGTCACTTACGCCGAAAGCTACTGCTAACTCAGTTATAGTTTGAGATGAATCCGCTTCCAGTATTGCTTTCAATTCGTCACTATCGACTTTAGTCTCCGATCGTCCACGATCGGCTTGTTCTTGAGGTCGAAATTTCCAGAACGGAAACGGATCAAAAAGCGCACCGTGCGTTCGTTTGCGGTTTTGGGTCCGTACACATTGTCGGTATTGCGTGCCGTCAGTGCTCCGTTGCTGCCACGATGGAACTCATATTCGAAAATAACGCGATTTGTTAACTTTACCATGGTTACAAACAACGATATATAGAATTTAGAATTCCAAGCCAAACGCAAGATAACTAAGTTCAAAATGGCTACTATGAACAAATGGCAATTTCATAGTAAAGGCACTAATATTTTTTATTTAACCCTGTTGAATAACGTTGTAACATAAACTCGTTTTTTTTATTAAGAGTAATGAATATGAAAGTTAATGTTAGTGTTATAAAAATGAACGTTGATCGTTCAACTCAGCGCTGAGTGAGCGCTAATGAACGTATGCCTTGAGTATCCAACGCTAGAAAGCGCTATAATCGCAAATTTTTAACGTTGTTTGATTTTAAAGCTCATTCAAACGTGACGTTCAAAGTTCGAGTCTAAAACTGTTAGGTTTAAGGTTCGTTAGTGCTGGCTTAGCACTCATTTATAATACATTGTATGACTCATCTTCGAACGCAATAAAGGATGGATTAATAGTAATAAAGGAGGAACGCGCGGTTGATCGATATGTAACACTGCTTAGCGCAAATAAATGTAATTTAAATTATTGTTATTGTGCTGATATATTGCTCTACTTAAAATCTAAACCCATAAGTACTCGCATAAAAATGTGAAGGGATGTGAAAATATGACTTTTGAACATTATTGTCCTAAGCGAAAGTTTTTTTATAATGCACTATTTTTAACAAACGTACGTGAGATGCAGCAGCTATTTAACATATGATAATTTCCATTTTTTTCAATAATAGGATACTTCACCGATTTCGAAATAAATAATAACGCTACAAATTAATGGCCAAAATATGCCTTATTCAAAAACTAGAGACGGAAATAAACTTATATAAGAAGGTTCAATAATATGAGGGGTCAAGTAGTGGTAAATCGACGATTTCATAAAAATCTCTTTACCGTCCAGTCTTGGCTGATCTCATGTCCAGCGCTTTAGCTAGATATGACCTTGAAAAAATTTTGCGAGTTGGAATACAGTGAGGAACTATTGCTATCACTGTCACTCATGCGTGTTTCTAGTGGCTACAGAAGAATAACGCCATTGTTCTATATTTCTGTTCTTTTTAAACTTGTGATTTAAATCCTTTATCAGAGTATTTTATTTATTTATAATAAAATATTATTTATTTATAAAATTACATAATAATATGTCTAACATACTGAGTGTTCTAGACCCCACACTAATTCCCCGTGTAATTTATACCATGTACATAAATAATTTATATGTATTCTGCATTATTAATATGTTTAACGAGAACATAAGTAACATTAAAATAAACAAAGAGAGTAAACAATTGTTATTCTTATTTTATTCAAAGCTCAAGTTTCTAGTTTTAATTTAATGGAAAATTTTACTAAAATATTTTCCGTTTTTTTTTCAACTGCACCTCCGTGATCAACCCAAAGATTGACTGGTAGAGAATGCCCTAAGGCAGTAAGCTCGCCTTAATTGTACGTTAATATGCAATAAAGAAGTATAAAACATATCAAAATTTTCCTAGTGTTGCTAAGCAGTGTCACTAATTGTTAGTGTGTGATTTTTCAATATATTTTGATTGGCGGCCGTAACCATTTACCGTCACGGGGCCTGTCTGCTTGTCTGCCATCTCTTCTATAATTATTTTTTTCAGTTCATTACATAAACTTTCTAATATATTTTGTAACAGTCAAGTACCCTATTGTCATGGTTGTCGTGATCTGTAATGTTATTGATATAATTGTTTAGCTGTCTTAGAATCATGTTAATATACGAGATGTGAATAAATGTGTGTTGTACTCGATGTACGTAACGTTGCTTTTTCTTTGCATTGCGTTTATCTCCTCTTTCAATATTTAATTTTACATAATTGACTTTAATCAAAAAATGAGTACGCATACTGCGGGATGTTAAAGTATGTCAGGGAATCGATTATCGATATATATTTAGAAAACAATTGAAATTTGCGTAATTTTTGTACTAACTTTCATGACTGCCTTTTTGAGGCTGTTATGTCAATATTTTGTTAAAAATTGTTTAATTAATCGATGGACTTCTTGAATGAGACCATTTTCATGTTTTTATGCTCCCTATGTTCATAGATATTGAAAAATCTCGATATTTGTTATATTCAAATCTCCGGCAAAGAAAACCGATTTTGAAAATAGGTTATTTTTTTTTTAAATACATATGTATATAAATAATAGACCTTCATTTTTATTTATAGAATGAGGCGGCAGACGATCCTACAGTCCACCTGATGGTATGTGGATACTGTCGTCCATTGACTTCCGCTATACATGCCAATATCAGTCCAGAATGACAAACGTTGGCACACCCCCGGATGTGCTGCCTACCTTTGCAGAATAAGGAATGGGTTGGGAAAATGGGTAGGGATGGAATAGGATGGGATGGGAATGGGCTCTGGCATATCTCACTCACTACAGAAACACATACCTACATTGGGGAAATACGATAAAGTAAGAAATGCAGTGCGTTTCAAGGTTCTGTGAGAAAGGGGAAACGTGGCCAGTCGAGTGCGCCCAGCGGCTGTGGGAATGCAGCGTGCACTCTACATCCACACATGGTCCGCGTGTTGGTTTCTGACCCCGAATCCGTGAAATTCAGGAGGGGGAGAGTGCACGATGCAATCCAACAGCCGCTGGGCGCGCTCGACTGGCCACGTTACCCCTCTCTCACAGAAGACTACCTTGAAATGTACTGCATTTCCCACTTTATCGTATTTCCCCAATGTACGTACGTACGTGTTTCGGTAGTGAGTGAGATGTGCCAGAGCCCATTCCCATCCCATCCTATCCCTGCCCATTTTCACAACCCTTTCTCCAAATCCATTCCTATATCTCCAAAGGTAGGCAGCGCATCCGGGGGCGTGCCAACATTTGTCATTTTGGACTAATGTTGGCATGTATCGCGGATGTCTATGGGCGACAGTATCCACTTACCATCAGGTGGACTGTATGCTCGTCTGCCGCCTTAGTACATAAAAAAAAAAAAAAAATTAAAATATCTTGAAAAACTACTAACTTATAATAGGGCTTAGAACGTAGAAGTCTCAACTTAGAAAAGGGCCCCGCTATTGTATTAATGACGTCATTAGTAAAATTGTGTCATTGTACAGCGATAGCGCCCCACCTCAATTGGAAAAAAAAGATAAGTTTATTTTCTTATTTAGTTGTCGAATAAGCTACAAAAACAAATTTCGAGTAGGTACAATCAAATACCCATTTTCTACGCCGCAAAGTCTATAGTGAGAACACATTTGATAAACCTTTCATTATTTAGATCATAAATACTGACAGATAGATAAATATCATATATCTATCTATAAATATCTATTTATGATAGATATCATAAATAGATCGTTTATCTGCGAAAAAAGTCGTGTTGAGTGTTATAAGATCCTTTCATAACTCAAGTCTTTTCATAGGAGTGAAAAGGGAACCTACGCCAATACCGACTTCCAAACATTGATTTCTTTTGGAAGGTACTACTATTTATTGGCATAGTAGATTATTACAAGTATTACAGTTCTTTCCCTTTCATTTAGTTCTTTTCAGCCAGTTCAATAAGTTCAACCTATGACTTCGTCAAATTCTCGCCGAACTTAATCTTTGTCCCCAGTTGGAGTTTCATGTAAACTCTTATAATAATATGCAATGAATGCTTTTTGATAAAAAAATTCATTTTTCCTACCCAGCTCGGACGATCACTTGACACCCAAATTTTTTGCTATAAATGGCCGATAGTATAAGTTTGAGCATACCTTCTATACGGGCTATAACCGAACCTTTCCCTACACCTGAAACCGTGGATTCTGATTATGTATATAGAGATTTGTGGTGATGTTGCATCGTCTGTTTGAGAAAAAAATACTTCAACGGTTTTATTGATAAAAGTTCAAGCTGTGTTGACCAATGTTGTGTGACATATCTTCAGTAGGTATGTACCTAACACGGATCTAGGACTTTTCAAATGTGCACGGATGTGAACCTGACAAGACATATGTACGGGTTCTGGGTTGAGACTTGACATATAGATACCAAAAGCGTTTCATTCAAGAATTTTAGTATGATTGAGCGAAATTTACCATGTTTAAAATAAAATATCGGATGTTAAAGCATCATATCATACCATCAACCTGTTTCTCCACTGCTGGATACCTATATCCAGCGGTGGAGTGGAGAAGCGAAGCTTTGGTAGATACCTATATCTCCCAAAGCTCGCCGCCATCATGGTTTTCCTCTTCTCATCCAGTCATCACTGGCAAACTTCTTCAAGTCGTCAGTCCTGGACAGAGGGTGTTCTACGCTGCTCTTCCCCGGTACGCTTCCCAGTCAAGAACTCTTCTACCCTATCGGATATGGGTCCTGCGGCAGATATGGCCTGCCTACTGCCACTTCAACTTGCTAATTCTGTGGTTGGTGTTCTTTCTTTGGCGAATCTCTTCGTTTCAGATCTTATCAGATCAGATTTGTTATCTCGAAAAAATATACTGAGCATAGGTGTCTCCATAGCACACTGAGTGACTTTAAACTTATAGATCAGGTCAACTGTTAGAGACCACGTTTCCGCAACGTACTTACGTTATAACTGGCAAGACTCACTGAAAGTATTCAATCAATGCGTCTAGATAAAACGTTAGAAAATATATTTGCTAAATTATTCTTTCGCTTTCTTATTGCTTAAACATACAACACTATTCGTTTTAAGATTTAGGGATTTTTCATAGATACGACTATTTAGCTGACAGCTCCGTGGACTGTGGTTGGTGTAGCCCAGCCGAAATG
Organism: Sesia bembeciformis; assembly: GCA_943735995.1. Taxonomy (NCBI): domain Eukaryota; kingdom Metazoa; phylum Arthropoda; class Insecta; order Lepidoptera; family Sesiidae; genus Sesia; species Sesia bembeciformis. Next base: position 12,550,339 of record OX031028.1, read on the forward strand.
TGGGGTAATATATAAAGACAAACATGCGTTTAAGACCTGTTTAATAGATAAAGAACAGACCAGTAGAAAATATTTATTAAATATGTAGCTTATTTCAAAGATTGCAAACAGAAGATGCATTAATTAGTACTTTAACCCAGATCCGCGAATAGTATTGCGAGAATAGTTAAACATTATTGATTTCAGTTTCACGTGCAGCTCGAGATAAACTATTTCAATTTATTTCGAGGACAGCAATCTATCTATAGATCTGTGAAGAATAGGAATTAGTATCAACTATACATAGGTAATAAAGTTGTTAAAATTCAATTGTGTTGACGAAGCCTAAAGTACATATATTTTGTTCTTTAAACTACAGGTTATATTTACGCACAGTAAAGTTCTTGTGCGTAGGGTGGGTGCAGCGTAGACGCGACAATACAAAGTCTGTTATTGGCACAGACTTGGAACATTAAAGGACAAAATATGTGACGAAACATGCGTTGCGTTACCCAAATAGGACGCAGGACATTGCACGACATCATTCACCACGTCCGACAATGTCACGCAACGCATATTTGCGACAACACGACTTTATTATCACTTCTTTCTATCACTGTTTTTCACTGCATCTTTATGCATTCAGTACAGGCAATTCTCCAAAAGGCAATTATTCCTACTGCACATATATGAATCTTTTTCTTTTTGACTCCCAGGTTGCGCGGTGTTTACACTGGCTCTATGTCGTAAGTTGTTGCAACAATAGGGCAAAGGTATACGAGAAAAACAAAAATGTATATATATCTTTAATATGTATTTAACTGTATTTTCTTTGCAATACATAGGCTAGTGACAAATAATTGTATTTTTTCTTGCACTGATGTATTTTTCGAAGGGCTTCAATATTCTGTTTGCCAAAAGGGCTGAACGTGTTTGACTTGTACTGTCTGCACATGCAGGCAATAAAAATATATTCGTGGAAATATCGCGTTGAAATGGTTTAAGTTGTCAGATGCAAGAGCACGGTGACCAAGATGCCAGTAAACCTTGCTAAAAATTAATACCAAGTTAGTAGTCAAAGCTAAAAGCTTCCAATAGCTAACTTGTCATTTTCTACTCGGACTTATGTAGTCCAAGAAACTATTATTATATAATGTGTCAAGCGGGAATCGATGTGTAAATGAATTGAAATAAATTCATTATTCCAAGTGATGTGCCCCTTTTCTAGCTCCTCTCGTAGTATCACATATCTTGGCAGAGTAACAATGTAGTTGCAGTACAAGTAATGATACGAGGCGGAATTATCAAATTATTTTGTTAATATTCCCATCTTAAAATTTTGTATTACAATTTTTAAAATTTTTCCCTACTTTTATTGGAAATTAAAATCATATAAGGCGTTCGTGTAACATTCGCTCGTAGCACCGTAGCTTCGTAGCGGACCTATTCGCGAAGTAGATAACCTTCGACCAACCACAATTAATAACGTAGCAGTCTGGTGTTATATGTAAAGTCTTATGATAAATTTATTGTGTTTTTGTTAATCTCACATATTTCTAATAAAGGTTTATGGCTACTAGTACTGTTTCACATAGATTTGATCTTTTTTTCGGTATAGTGAGCACCAAAACAATATTTTTAAAAGTTTTAAAGTACATATAATAAACGGTTTACAAAAGTTCATCAGTCGCTTGCTACGGAGCTTATTCCTAACAATATAATAATGTTCTTGTTCTTAGTCTTAGTCGTGTATGAACGTGAATAAACGATATGTTTAAAAAGTAAGTATGATTTCAACTGTAATCACACTGAATGTATAAAAACTTGTTTTATAATCAACAGGTGTGCTGTGGATGATTGAAATGTTGACAGCGTAGGTTTCGTCGTCGTTACAACACACACTTCAGAATCGTAGCTGTGTATGTAGAAGGCGTTACGTTCGTGTAGCGATTTCGTAGCTCGATGCTACGCGCCACTCGTGACTGTAATGACGTGTTTTCTTTGCTACATATATCTCATATCATTGTCTATCTCTACTTAGCGTGATTACAATGTGTTTGTGATTTGTTGCTTGAAGTTGCGTCACCGTAGTGTTCTAGATTCTATTTCAAGATATGTACGAACGTAGGTAGTAAAACGAAGATGATGTAAGGTGTCGCGAAGTTTGTGAGAGTTGCAGAAGTTGCATCAGAGAGGTGACAATTTATGCAGTTTCAAAAAATCGTATGAGTATTGAAGTTTAGGATAAAAGTAACTTCTTGAAGGTTAGATTTTGCGATTCTGATTTCTGGTCAAGTTTAAAGAAATATTTTGTGTTACTTTTGAAGTTCGTGAGGGGCGCGGGGGCGGGTGTGCGTGTGTGTGCGCGCGGTGGGCGTGCTCGCGCGCGGTCGGCGTGCCGCGGGGGCGGGGGGAGGGGCGCGAGCACGTGCCGCGCGCTCACGTGGTGGCGCCGAACGCGCCGCTCCTCGCGTCCATCGTGCCGACTCGTATGAATAATTGTATACGGAGTGAATGAATCGATGCGGCTACGCGGGCGGTGAGCGGGTGGCGGGCGGCGGCGGGCTGCTGCGTGGAGGGGTGCGCCGTGGCGCGCCAGTCTCGTGCCGATAGTCGGTAGTGCAACCGAGCGACTCCGGGAGCCGTCCCCGCCGCGTCGTCGCTCGCTCGTAGTCGTAGTGCGCCCGCCGCTTGGCCAGCCCCACGCCGCCGGCGCCCATGGAAACCCTAAATCAGGATGCGGCACAAAGCCCCGCTGAAGTGCCCAACGACCCGGGGTACGTGTACTCCTTAGAGGATCACTGTTTCCTGGTATAACCGGAGAAACCGCTTCTAACGTAGCCAATATTTGACTTGCAGGAAAATGTTCGTCGGAGGACTCAGCTGGCAGACTAGTCCAGGTACGCTCTTCAACTGCCAACCGTGCGCCGCCTACACCGTGGCCGGAAGTGCATTCGATGCACCCGACGATGGCTGACCGCCCACCTAAATAGCGAAAGATCGCTTCGTGTAGCCGTTAAACGAAAAGGGCAAATCGCTCTTAGTGAGAAATGTTTGAATTCGGTACATAAACACCGGTAAAGTTTGGTAATCAGCTGATTAGGCAGTCGTGTTTTGAAGTTGAACTTATTGTTGCCGGGTGTGGAGCGCGCAGTGCACGTGACGGTTTCGCTGAGAGATGCGCATCGGATGGGTGTAATTCGTCGTGAACATGTTTAATATGCTGTAATTCAGTTATGATATCGAGGTGTATCGCGAAGTCAGGTGTGCGGTGGCGGCCATGCCGGATGCGCGCGCAGCCTCCGGCGCTCTTCTGACCTTTCAGTTTCATAAGCTTGCAAGCAATTTTCGTCTGTAACGCTTCAACCGTCGGTTGTAAATACCGGTTCAGTTTCCCATAGCCGGCTTTTCACCTCAAACAGCTATCACAACATAACCTCAATCTTAAGTGCCCACGTAGAGCGCGATACCGGTGCGTTCCTTCGGTGAATAATATAGGAATTGGCAATAAGTTAACGGTTTTTAAATATTTTGTAAACAAACTATGAATTACACACCAAAATCGCTACTTTTGTTTTATTCCAATCCCGTTAATTCCGATTTGAAAATATTCATACTTTTTTTTATTCAAAATGACTTTCGCTCATATGAATTACACCGCGTGTTGACATTAACGATGTCCTCTTTAACGACCATGCAGGTAGTAGTTTCAAAGGCCAACAATTAATTTTATTGTGCGCACAAATTAGTTGCGCGAGTGCAATACGCAAAAGGTCCGGTGCGCGTGCGCAAGTGATGTACTGCTCGCGGTATTGGGTCGTGCGCCCACGCCGCACTTTGATCCCTCTATATCTATGCCAACTTTGTTCTTCTTTGGACATACATACTCGTATCTAGGGCGTTGCGATCACCCGGCAATATATATCATCTAAGATATTATCGGATCAATCAATCCTGTTCTCCTATATTTGACGGGAAATTGCATAAATAAACTTTGAATATGCGCCTGCGTCCGTTCTACGGGGTACTTTAATGTTAGTTTAACTTTCAATATTTTAAAAGCGATGTTTAAAAACAGGTATTCGTATCGGCTAAAATAGGAATAAATGGGATTTTACTTTTGTAGTGAGTAATGACTACATTATGTTTGTTGAGGATTTGATACAAACACCTTGCTGTAGACATGATAAGATAATTTTAAAGGTGGTATCACGGCACTCTAATGTTATCGTACCATAGCAAGCTTTGCCCAACATAATCTTACATTATAAAAATAGCGCGTCAATACGAGAGCTCTTTAATATTTTAGTCCAGGAATCAATCACAACCTTTGGATAAGATTGACAGATAACTAGGTAGGTGCTCAGAATTATCATTTCTTTCAAATATTTTCAGCGATAAACTATATTTGCGACAATAAATTAAGTGATAATAAAAATAATCCTTGTAAATCTTGTAATCCGTTTGAGACGGTTAACAATAACAATATCTACGGTTATTGTTTGTCGTTACGTTCATTTATCACGGGAAAAGAATTCGATAACAACAATAAAAACACCGTAATGGGCAGCGTATGAATCTCGTTGCGTCGTAGTTGTTCTTGGCAGCTACGTAGGTATTGCTTTTTGTAAAAGGAGTTGTTGAATAGAGCTATAGAGCTACTCGTTAAATTTTAAATTATCTTCGTTTTGAATTTCAGGTACATAACTAACTTCCTTTATATTTTAATTCTTTAGGATTCTTGTTTTAAGTAGGTGTAGGACATAAATATATTGTTGAGTGTGGAAGTAGGATGGGTACAAAATGAGGGAAATGGTTTAGGTATTGATTGTTTAGGTGGTCGTTAAATTCGTAATTCGTCAAATTCGTTAGTCGTCTAAATCTGGACTTGTCTAAAGTTTGTACAGTCACCAATATTCATTTCACGAGGGTAATAAAAAGTTTGGCGACGGATCCGTGGTCACGCCAGTATGACAAACAATAAGTAGTTTTTTTTTTTGTGAAGGATCCGTGGTCAGACTAGCTAGTGCTGGGAAATATCCGATCGATTTAACGGCTTGTTACATAAATTCCGATTAAAAGATAATTGTTATTTTTCGTTTATTCTAACAAATAGGTACTAGGCGAACATAAATCAGTAAAAGATTCATTGTTAATTTTTCGTAGGAAATGGAGCGGTGGCAGATGGGAGTATGTATTCTATCGCTTTTTCCTTTTACGGTCCTCATCCTTCCCATACCTTCTTTCCTAATCTTAATTCTATTATCCATATGTTCCCAAATATTGGTCATATTGGGTTTTGTATTTAATTGTACTAATATCGTGTTTGACGAGTGCCAAATTAGACGAACAACGAATTAGACGGCTAACGAATTTAATAACCAACTAAACAATTGTATTTTTGAATAGAATACAAGAACAGATATATAGGAGTAACAATGACATTTATATTATTTATATTTTTAAACATAAAACACTATAAAAAGGTGGCGACATACAGGAAGCTCCTATTGTTGTCTGTATTTCTTTATACATCACGGAGAAAGAATATTTGTGATCATCATGAAGTAATCTTTATCACATCAGTAATTTAATTTGGGTACTCGTATTGTAATAAGTAGGTTTAAATTCTCTTTATATTTATCTTTTCTATTGTATCTTTGATAACCATCAACCCAAAGTATATTAAAAATAGTCAATACACCTTTGATCAACACTTCATTCTTTGAAATTTTAAACACTGAAATTTAGTCCACCTGTTGGTAAGTGGATACTGTAGCCCATGGATGCCCGTCACATCAGTTCAAAATGACAAACGTTGACACACCCCCGAATGCGCTGCCTACCTTTGGAGATATAGGAATGAATATGGAGTAAGTGTTGAAAAAATGGCGAGGGATAGGATGTGATGGGTATGGGCTCTGGCATATCTCACTCACTACCGAAACACATACTTAAGTACATTGGGAAAATAGGATAAAGTGGGAAATAAAAATCAAACGTAGATATCTCCAACACATTTTTTAAAATAGATATTACGGTTTTCAATCTCTATGTAAATAAATCATCAAACATTTTAATGAAATGTTTAAAATTAAAGATTTAAAACCTTAAAATGATTTTATGTAATTAAAAACAGCCACTCAAAAACATTAATTGAAATATGGAGATGGCCAGATATGATTTGTTATAACTATGAGGTTTGACTACAGTGTTAGCACAATTTGAAAAATAAAATAAAATAGTAAAAAAGAATAATTGTTATTTACGTTTATAAAATACACTAAACAATATTAAGCACTTCTTCAGAATCAATCACAATATCTTATTCCTCATTTTCTCGTGTTACATTATTCTGTGACTTTTTATAATATTCTAACTTTATAATTATTGCTCTAGTCAGCTCCATAGTGTTCATCGAATAATTTTTTGACATCTGCTAATTTTGTTGGTTTCACAGATACGCCCGACAGAATTGGCAGGGGATTCATTTGTTGCAAGTTTTTGCCTCGCCTGAGAATCTGTTTACTCACTTTTCCCACTTTATGAATTGTAGCCTGTTCAGCTACCATCGCGACATATTCATCAGGCGTGATGATGACTTCTTTTCGTCTGATTTTATTTTCTTTCAGTGCAAACACTGTCCAATGATAAGTAAGAGCGACCTGTCACTAGGAAAATAATTTCGATTCTGTTTGACATTTTGACAATATTCTGTAAACAATCTGTATTATGACTGTAATAATCCCGATATACATAATATGTTGAGCTTACAGCATATTATGCCAGCCTTTACTCCATATTCATTCCTATATCTCCAAAGGTAGGCAGCGCATTCGGGGGTGTGTCAACGTTTGTCATTTTGAACTGATGTGACGGGTATCCATGGGCTACAGTACCACTTACCAACAGGTGGACTAAATTTCAATGTTTAAAATTTCCAAGAATGAAGTGTTGATCAAAGGTGTCTTGGGTATTTTTAAGATACTTTGGTTTGATGGTTATCAAAGATACAATAGAAAAGATAATATAAAGAGAATTTAAACCTACTTATTACAATACGAGTACCCAAATTAAATTACTGATGTGATAAAGATTGTATTCTTAATTGTGAAGTCGGTTAATACAAAAGATTATTTAAAATATGTTGAAATAATGTTCACCTTTACAAAGTGTTGTTAGGATAAATTATGTTCGTTGATGTTTCCATAGTGGAAACACATTATATCGGTTTTGCGCGTTAACTTCGTTTTAAACAAGTAGCTGGATAAAAGTTGAGTTCTATTACCTATCTGGCGCAGCTCTGGCGTCTGACATATTGAGATATATCATTGACACTCTGACTGGAAGATTTGCACAGACCGTCTAACTAACAAATAAATGAATTACAAAACGTATATATAGGTATATATTAGGGTGTCCCTTATATGGGTGAAAAAAATTTTTTTTCAGATATCAAAATGCATACCCCTTAATTCTTTTTAGACTACCCAGACTTATCTAAATACAAAATTTTATCTTCCTATGTCAACATTAACCCGTGCCGACAGGGCCGTAAAGATTTTGAAAATCGCTAAATAATGTAATTGTCGCAATGTAGCTAAATCAAATAAAATATTTATAATTTATAAAAATAATAATAATAAAGACAGTTTTAAAATACGTATTTATTTAATAAAAGAACATAAAATTACACATCAGCAAGGATATTTTCTTTTAAGGGTCTCTTTTTTACAATCTGGATACAGATTTCTATGCTCTTGCACACAGCGTAGCAAAAATTGTTTTTGTTCTTCCTTTGCAGTGATCAAACCATGAAAATCTTACATAAGTTTTACAGCTCTTTCAGCTGTATCATTCACTGCCCTTAAAGAAAGAACCTTTCGTTTTGCCTGTAAATAGGCAAACATCTTCTTTCCACGTAGATACGGGTTTTTTCAAGAAGTTTTCATCAATTGTTAAACGAGAAAATAAATTTGTGCTCTTGACAGACACAAAATCACTTAATGATTTTCCTGTAACAATAGACAAGACAGTATTATTATAAGATTATTAAAAACGGTGTAAGATATAAAACTAAATATTCCCACTTACCATACAAATAATCAGACATATCTTCTTTCGTTGGAATGTATCTCTTCCCAGAATCATACAAACTCTCTCTTTGTAAGTTCACTACACTATTTCCCTTGGTTTGTTCATCAATTTCTTCATCAAAGAGTGACAAAACAGTAATTTCTTCTGACAAGTACCAAAGATGACTAAACTTGCTCAGGGCTGCTTTGGAGATCTCTTTGTCAACAGTTTCATATTCCTTAAGCCTCTTTAAAAAGCGCAAATCTTGATTTGGTGCCTTCACCGCCAGACTACATCCAAGCCATGGTTTCACATAAATAACCGCAATAAATAAACAAACGTCTTGAAGTGCTCGTTTATCCTTGGCGTTAATTTGAAACTGAGATTGCAACAAACATATTTTCAAAGAGTAAATAGCTCTAGCCATCCACCTTGCTTGATGCATTGCTCCAGGAGGTCTTATTTTAATTTTTTTCTCAGTATCTCCTCCTAAGAAAATAATAGATAGTTCAATCAGTTCCCAGTAATCGTCGCGGACAATGGATTTTTGCAGTTCTTGATTATAAAATGTCAACAATTCTTCTATTATTGTATTACAAAAATGCTGCGAGACGATGTCGGTGTATGTTCCAATTAAACTTTTTAAATATGGATAAATATGATTTTTAATAAGGATGGATTTAAATATCAGGGCTACTTGTGATTTGGTGGATTTTTGTTTCAAATACACATTTTAAAACCAGTTCATAAACGTGATGGCGCCAAGCAAAGAGTAATAATTCCCTGTCTAGCTTTTGTTCCAAAAGTACACAAGCCCCTTTCAATCGCCCTGTATTAGATGCAGTTGTGTCACAGCATATTATTTGTACTTTGTCCTCGAGGTTCCACTCATAAAGTGCGTTTAACACAGCTTTAGCTTGTTCTTGACCGGAAGAGCTCTCCAGTTTGGGTACAGCCAAAAGTTGTTCCTTTTCTCCAAATGAAATAATAATTGGCAGGCGTTCTTCTTTAGAACTTCTTACGTGCAGTCCAGGTAATAATTTCCCGTCCCAGTGAACGGTCACCGTTTCAGGCAAATTATTCTGAAAATCTGATTTTATAGATTCCGCTCTATCTTTTCTATTCTGTGTGCGAATGCGCTGAATAGACGATTTGTTTATCGGAAAATCATCACAGCTTAGATCTAGTGCTTCTACTATAGCCTGAAGTATATAGACAGAATCCCTTATGCTTAATTGACATCTATCTAAAGCTGCAACTAACTTAGGAGTGATGAAGTCTTTCCTTCCTCTTTTTGTAGTAGTTCCAGAACTTACCGTTTGAGATGTCGATGGCAAGGGTTCCTCAAGGCTTTTATCAGAGCTGGTAGGTTGATCGGGATGTCCTTGCATTTCAATAAAATCTTGTGTAGTTTTAGATGACGATAAACTCTCGGAATACATTTGCTCATATATTTTTTTCTCTTCTTTCAATTTCCTCTGTCTTGCTCTTTCTTCTTTCTCGGCTAACTTTTTATCTACACCCACTAAACATCCCGGACGTCCTGGTTCTCTTTGTTTTTGTAAAAAGATTTTATCTTCTTCTATTTTCATCCATTCCAAAGCATTAGCGTGTGCTATATCGAATAATATATCCAAATTGTTTTGAAAGTCCTCCTCACGGCGCTTGTAAACATCTTGTGTTTTTTTGGAATTTTTTTGCAACTCTCTCCAAACATGGTGAAGATCCACAAGTTTTTTTACACAGTTAGGGATGGCTCTGGTAGGGATTCTAGCTTTTTCCCAGAATATAATACACTCGAATAACGAGATTTGCGCTTTCATTAACAGTCAATTTAACTTCGCGAATGTTGAAAAAGAGGACTGCAAGAACTTGACGGTTAAACGGCAACTTTGCTCCAGTTATTTGATGGTTCACGTCACCAACTAAGAAAATACTTTTTTTAGTGCTTCTTAATTCCACTGCCATTTTTTAAATGTAAAACAATGTGTTAATCACGAGACTAACTAATAGAACAAATGACAAATACAGCGAGTACGCGCCGCTACTTCCACGCAACTTGTATGAACATGATTCAATGCAAGTCGGCACGGGTTATCGTTCTCCAAATGCGGTAAAAATTTATTTCCGAGTGTTTTAACCACAAGTGAAAAAAACTAAGACCTATGCGTTAAAAAATAAAAACTTTAAAAAATAAGGGACACCCTAGTATATATATATATATATATATATATATATATATGTATCCACTCTCGACCGTTTTTTATATATAAATATGCATGCAGCCTTACCCATACTGAATCAGCAAGTTATCGCGGAGATTTATTTTGCGAAATCATATTTTTCGAACATATCAGTTATCAAACATAATTTGCTTCGTTTCGCTAAATCCACAACGATATCTATAAGTTTTTCAATAGGGAAAGAATCTTCAATTCTCAGGTATATTCTCAGGGATTTGTCTATTCAACCAAACAAAATTCACGACTTTCCTCTCAGCGGTTTGTGGATAGAGCTACTTATCTAAATTTCTAAAGCAAAATGTATGTAACTGTTGTAATTTATAAAATTGTACCGAAAAAATAATTCCCTTTGAAACTGTTAAGCGTTCACGAACAAGTAAGTTTACGCGCTTTACCGCTTGAACTTACTTGTTTAGTCAACTGGCCCGGACACAATACAGATGTAAACGGGATTGACGCTTAACTTGTTACGGTTATTATCCAGACGATTGTTAGTCCGACCATGCGCACGCGCACGCGTTCAAAGAACTCATGAACATTTTTGTATTAAGTGTATCTTTCGATGTTAACGTTTAAACAGTGTGTTAAGAATACTATTTAATTTTAAAATGTTTCAAACGAGACTATTATCTATATTTTACTGAGCAAGTAAATAAGTTCTCTAAGAGGTATTTAACGTAGGTACCCACTTGTACATTTTATGGGTAGTTGCTTCAACACGTGCAAAGTTAGAATTATAAATGGGGCCCTTTAATCTACAATGTATGAAACATCGCTAACTTATTTAACGAGCGAGTAATTAAACATAAATCAGTTTTGAAGACGTTGGAAATTATCACTGAATTTCCGGAGACAAAAGCTTCCCGAACCCCTTTCAGAGTCTGAAAGGGTCACAACTCAATTCCTTCGTCGATTGCGATGAATTCACCTTCGCCTTCATCTATTATTTATCCAGACATTTTGCATACGTTGAATAATGCAGCAGACGAGTCCCTGATGCAGAACAAACGGATTGTCCTTATTTAATTTCCACTTTGAGTAAGGTTCTCGCGATGACGCAGTCAACTCGCAAACATCCTGGCAATCAGGTGGAAACTTAGAGTCGCCAACAAAATAGAGAGTCTCCAAACTACAAACTTCGAAAATAGATATACTGATTTAGCTTCGAGTATGTACGCTCTTAATTGGAAGAACGTATCAACGGTTTAACTGTGCGTTAAACGAGTAGCATCTCACCACTTGGCTGGCGAACGTATACATTACATGTAATACTATAGCAAATATCGAAAAAGTGTTGTTCTCTAATTAACCCTGTCAGATGTTTCTACAAGAAAAATCTATTAAATTAAAAGTAATGATAATTAGAAGATTTTTTCCATCTGTCTGTAATATTTTGCTAACCCAAAAACTTCGAATCAGTCCAAGCAAACTGAAATCATTAGCAGACGTCACATTTTAGAGAATGTTTTAAGCTGTCAGCGGATGTCTTCCATGCAAATTGTTTGAAGAAACTCGGAGCTAGGTTGACAGTACGCGAGAAAAAGATCTTGCTCGGTTCGCGTCTCTGCGAACCGACATCGTTTGGGTTTCGCCTAAGCTCCTATGTACACAGTAATATCTGAGCTCTAGTAACGCCGCTTTCTAACTATGTATAGATAGTCATAATATAGACCACATACTTGAAGACCGACTATTGCTTCGTTCGGGTCCCATCTCGCGCTACACTCTATATCAAACATAATTTTTCAGTGATTTTACAGAATTACGGACAGTGTACTTGTCATAATATAATAATAGATAGCCAGTAAAGTTCGTGGCCTTTTTGAACGTATGAATTTAGCGCTATGTTTCTGGCAACACTGATCACTAGCGGTTAAGTGATATACCGCTTGACAGCTGACTTTTTTTCACGTATTTGACTTTTTTGTCACGTAAAAGTTTTATCTTTTCATATTTTTTAACATTTTTAAATGGAAGTTCCATTTAAAAATGTTAAAAAATATAAAAAGATAAAACTTTTAACTTGTAATTTAATTTTATCGTTATTATACGGAGAAAATTAGATCTGTTTTACATTTTTTTTTGACAAGGGTAAGAAGGCTTCTAGTGCTTGAATAGAGGTTTGTGGTGTTTACGGAGAAGATGCTTTATCTAAAACTACTGCAAAAAAAAACGGTTCAGTCGATTCAGGTCTGTTATTTATTAAACATTCAAGTCGCTGTGGACGTCCTATTACTAAGGTAAATGTTTATTTATTAAAATATTCGCACCAGTGGTACATCCACATATAAATCATTATCAAAAATCTTACAGATCTGCTCCATGTGGTAAACCTATTATATATGCACACAGCACTCGAATTTAAAAGAAAATCTTTGAAGCGCACAGCAAAATAATAAACAAAAAATTTTGATTGAAAATTAAAGTTCATGAAATTGAAAGCTACAATAGTGCCGACACACCACCTTTGAACACAGTCAAGGAGTCGCCAAAGATGTCAATGCAATTACTATTACAAACAGCAATAGGTATATTATATTATTACTGCTTAACATGCGACATAAAGTCGAATTCCGTTTTAATTTGTTTCTACAAAGAGGCTCATCCAAGGGTCTCCTGCTCGCTGTTCTACGTCTACCTAGCGGAACGCAGATATTAACTTTTTAAAGGAGTTCAGCAGATGACAAATCTCCATCAAGTGTTTTCTTGAGCGTGGTGAGGTCACATAAAGATCTACGACATGCTAAAGTGCACATCTTAAAATGCTTAAGGTGAACAGAGTATTCGCTTTGGCAAGAACAGGTACGATCTTTGTATGCCAAGAACTAAGTAAAGCGGCGCTAAATTCCCTCAATCCTATCGAAATGAATTTGATACGAGGGGGTCCGGACAGAACATGCGTACTCCAAGTGATTGCGGACCAAGGCATTATACAATGTCTTTATTGCCTCCAAATTCTTGAAGTCGTGGTAAGTGCATTTAACAAAATCCACCATCTTGTTTGCTTTGCCAATAATTTTATCAACATGGGCAGTGAATCGCAAACTGCTATCAAATAAAATTCCCAGGTCACGTTAATCTCTTCAAGATATATGTCCCCTAATTTATAAGAAGATGCTATTACGTTCCTCCTGTTGGTGAACTTGATGATGTTGCTTTTACTAGCATTTAGGTCATCTTATTTCTGGAACACCAAAGTTGTACAGCGCAGAGATAGCCCTGAAGAAGCTGACAATGCATGGGGCTCGCGACGCGCCTGCAAAACTTTAAATCTTTCACGAAGAGCAGGCATTCGCTATGCTTAATAACTGTCACAATGTCATTTACAAACAGGTTGAACAATATTGGTCCTAAGTGGGAACCTTGAGGCACCCCAGAGGTAGCAACATATTTCATTTCAGACTGGTAGCCATTTACTACCACACGAAGGATTCTACCACTGAGCTAGCTCTGAAACCATTGCAACAATTTACCGTGTACTCCATACTGATTTAATTTATTAACTAGCAATACATGGTCAACTTTATCGAAGGCATTGCTAAAATCTGTGTACAAGGGCTCTACCTGAATTTTGGAGCCCAAAGCACTTGTTAAGTCATTGACGTAAGTGATCAAGTTACCAACGGTTGATTTGTTCTTTGAGAAACCGTGCTGTGTGTCAGAAATCATTTTTTTAGAATAACTTGTAAGAATTGGAGAAATAATGGACTCGAATACCCTTGAAAATATTGGTAATGAAGATATTGGACGATAATTCTTCACGTCTGAAGCATCCCCTTTCTTAAATATTTCATTTACATTTGCTTTTTTTCCAAACAGACCGAAATGTAAATGTTACAGATCGATTAATTACTATTTTTAATGGAAGGGAAAGACCACTTGCCGACATCTTAATGAAAACCGGGGGTGTACCATCAGCTCCAGCTGCTTTGTATGGATCCAGAGTCTGAAGATGTTTTAAGATAGCAGATTCGGCAACTGTAATGTTTTGAAATAGTGTACAGGTCAAAAGGGCAGCATGCAATGGTTGCATCCGTAGAAGTATTAATAGTGTTCGAATTGTAGACAGTAGAAAAATGTTTCACGAATAAATTACAAACATCACTGCCCGAGTCAACAACTTTGTCGTCCAGGTGCATTTCCGATGGAAATGTGGAAGATCCACCCTTTCTTTCCTTAACGAATAAGCACAATTTACTGGGCGACCTCTACCTGACGCAAGTATGCGGAATAATCCTCTGGTATGATTCTATTTATTCTGTCATCTAACAATTTTAATTCCAGACCATTACGAGGATTTTTATAACGCTTAAAGCGACGCAAAATATTACCCTTCCCCTTGAGAGCCCTAATGAGACCCGTAGAAAACCAATACGGAAATTTACTGTTGCGCTTAGTTTTGGGCACATCGTCTATAGTTACATACAATGTGTTAACCATTGCATTGACATCCGAACACCCACCCAACAGGGACTCCCAATCAATTAATTTTAAGGCCGAATTGATTATGTTATAGTCAGCCCTCCTAAAGTTATATGTAGCGAAACTTCTACTCTCCAGTACTATAGGATGCAGCTTCTCCACCCCAACCTCAATGGGCGGATGGCGATCCTCAACTTTACACAGAAGGTCAGAACACCCAGAAGCCTCAACATCAGAAAAATTGCTGAATAAATGTTGATGTTGTCATTAAAAAAATTGAACCACATCGACACATAAGCAGTCATCAAATTGCGGAAGAGCTTAGCATTCACCGCTCAACAGTTTTGGATCACCTGCATAAACTGAATTTCGTAAAAAAAGTTAGATATTTGGGTGCCGCATATTTCAAATGACAGAAATTTGGTGAATAGAATTTCCATATGCAAGATGTTGCTAAAAAGAAATGAAATCGATCCATTTCTGAAGAGATTGGTAACGGGGGATGAGAAGTAAATCACCTATGATAACAATATTCTAAATTGACTTTGGTCAAATAGTCCAAAAGCCAGGCCTCATTCCGAACAAAGTCATGTTATATATATGGTGGGACTGGAAAGGCATTGTGTATTACGAGCTTTTTCCACATGGCCAAATGATTAATTCTGAAGTCTACCATCAGCAATTAGTAAAATTGAAACAAGCGCTTGAAGGAAAACGCCTAGAATTAATGAATATACAAGGTGTAGTTTTCCATTACGACAATTCTCGACATGCATCTTTGATGACTGAACAAAAATTGATGGACCTTGGCTGGGATGTTTTAATGCAACCTTCATACAGTCAAGACATAGCACCTTCGGATTATATTTTTTTTCCACTCTACAAAATTATAGCAATGAGATAATAGCTCTGTCAGAAAAATGGCGAAAGATAGTCGAATTACATGGATAAATATTTATGTAATACAAAAAAAAGTATTAATTATTTTCACTATAAAAAGGCCGCGAACTTATCTGACTACCTAATATTTATCATATTGTTAGGATTATGTAATAATCATGTTTGTATTATGTATACCTATTTTAATTTTAGTTTTTGTTCGAGTACATATAGAACAGAAAAAACTTAAATAAAAAAAATGCCAGTGGGTACTACAATTTTGCTGATTAATATTGTTGATCATTGAAGATTGAAATCTCCGCTGTAGGTTTGGTCTCTAGTGGCATGTAAAAATAACGTCTTGCTTGCCATTGAATAAATCCTGATAATGGAAATAAATCTAGAGACAGATTTGAAAGTTAATTTAGTTAAAAATTTGTCCTTAAGACCTTTACCAGAACATTACCAAAACTTCATCTGGATCCACAATATCTGGTTATTACCATTTGAATGAAAATCTAATATTTATATTGCATTGAACAGAATATTATTCCACTGAAAGCCGAATGGAAATTCCACTCACAGATCTGACAAGGAAAAGATTTACCAAGTGGCCAAAAGGGAAAGAGTAACCGGTAGAGGCCATCGCATTACCACAAATCGTGGCATAATCCCCTCACAAAGCGCACACTGGTTGTATGTAAACAGCAGTTTGGGAGGTGACTAGGGGCCGGATACACGTTTCGTTTTGCCAGTTATTTCGGCCTGGCCACAAATAGACATGTGAGCGCGCATGCGAACACTTCTTTAGCCTACATAAATCAAGCCAGAGAAAAATAGTAAATCATTGAGTACCGTCAAGTTTTTAGCGGGCAATAAACGACGTGATTGCGGTTTATTTTGTTTGCTTTTGGTTTGCGTCACTTCGAGAAAGGTGTTAGGGCATCGATATAAAGGGGCATCCATGTCGATCTGCTGCGGATTCTAGTCTTTTTTAAGCAAACAAGTACTACAGTGTTGCTAATGTTTTTTATAAAAAGAAAATTGCAGACGAGCAGACAGTCCACCTAGTAGTAAGTGGATACTGTCGCTCATGGACATTCACGATACGTGCCAACATCAGTCTCTTGACAAATGACAAATGTTGGAAATCTCTCGGATGCGCCGCACGTCGGTTACTTTTGGAGATTTGAATTTGGAATAAGGATTTGAAAGGATGGACAATAGCGAGCATAATGGGATGAAGAGTTTCCCTCATTCCATCACACTCCCGATTCTTTCCTTTAAGAGAAAGGGAGGGAAGTAAAAAGTATAACGGAATAAGAGACTTCTCTTATCCAATCACACTTCCCATTCGATGGGATGGGATGGAAATGGACTTTCGCAAATCTCATTCACTCCCGAAATACGTACGAGGTTAATTTTACGGCAGTCTTCTGTGAGAGATGTACTCGTAAGATAATAAATACATTGTAATAGTCTACTTACTTGTAATAGATTAGAGTACAATATTGACATAAGAACTGTAGATATTTAATCGTATAAAAGATAATAATAGTAGTTAAGGTCGCAAACTTTTAAAATTATACGACAATTCTAAACTCTCAAATAAAAGTGTTGTTTAGTGGAAAAATAAATCTGAAACTGTCTGCGCCGACGCAGTTTGCCACGCACCGTCGCACCCCCTTCAGTACCATTCACGATCCGTCCCGTTATTTCGTCACGACATTTTTTGTGCCACTCGCCGGTATCATTAGACGATAAGCGTCATGTGTTTGGGATAACTTCGTGATGGTAATTTTAGTTTTAGTATCTTAGGGGAATTCTTTTTAGTGAGTTTCTTATGAGGCGGGTTATTTGTAACATACTCCACAGTAAGTAATTAACAATGTAAGATACAATACCAACTAATAATAGGTAGTTTTCATACGCTGTTGATTTTGATGTTTAGTTTAACTACTTTTCATATTAGTTAAACGACAGCTGGCATGTAAACTAGTCTATATCGTTAAATAAATTGCTGTTAGTCTAAATATTGAATATCGACGTGTAAACATACTGTTAATAATTTCGTGATAGGTAGGTAATCTTGGCTGCGATCCTTGTTTGTATTACCTACTACAAATCTGGGAACGTTCGTCTTAGACGACACGCCGCTGCGTTGTTGTCATTACTCATGTGTCGCGTACATGACTTCATGCCACCGACCTTTACTAAAATGCCACCTTGCACAGTGAGAATAATAAATAAAATGAACTGTAAAGACTAGGCCGTAGACGATATTTCAGAAGACCATTTATAGTGCGTTTTCTCCAAACGGATTGCGTCACGTTAGAGGACAGCGCATCTTCAAACGACATGCTAATTGAAGGCGGCGTGAAGCGAGGCCTTAAGATCTGAGATTATTTTTTAAATTCGTTTGTATATTTTGAAACGGTATACCGCAGAATAGTAACGTTAAAATTGACGTTTCATAAAGAATATTTGCAACAATTTACTTCAAAGCAGTCAGAGGACCTGGCGCATTGACTTTGATGGATGATGTTTCAAACAGATGGAATGTGTTAACTGTGATACTATTATTACCATTTAATGGAATGCCACAAATCGTTTTTGTTTCAGTATTTTTATGATAAAAGTCGCTTTGACAATACAATATCTATCTATACTAATAAATATAATAAAGAGGTAAAAATCGTGTGTTTGTATGTTGGGGGTAATCTCTGGAACTACTGAACCGATTTCAAAAGTTCTTTCACAAATAGGAAGCTACATTATCCGTGTCTAATATAGACTATATCATATTTTGAAAATAAAAAAAAAAATTGAAAATAAAAAAACTCATAAAGCGAAGCGAGGGCGGATCGCTAGTCTGCAATAAAGACGATAATGATCAAGTTTACGCACCAACGACGCATTGCACCAGTATCTACGCTTTTAGTGTCTATTATTATATTATTATTTGAGATTCATATCTGTAAAATGTATTGCTGATAAGATATTCGTTGCTGTAAACACTTTATCATTTTAGGCATCTAGTGATTCACAAAGCGCGGTTGTACGTCTAAAGAATCTATTTTAGCCAATAATAAAGGAAGTTGCGTCTTATCGGATGAAAAAATTGTTTGTTACTTATTATATTTTAAAAATTTCCTTTAGCAAAGGAGAAGGAATTTAACAGTAGACCTTTCATGATAAATATTTATTTCAGTTATAACAATTGTTTTAAGTATTTCCAGTAAACAGTCGTTGTTTGAAAAGGAAGAAGGGTTGTTTTATAATTTCTTTATTAGGTTGCGTTGGGTCGCAACGACAAAAAATACAGATAAGGTTTTTTAAATATCTCTGCTTTTTCTAGTTCTTTAGCTGTGAAATATTAATAATGACTTTAATAATGTACCAATCGGGATACAATTTTACATTTTCTAATCAAAAGTCGGTAGAATGTCGAAAATGAGCATTATATTATCACTTTGAAAGTAACTAATGACAAATCACATGAAATTATTTTAACTTCAACAATACTCAGAATAAAATTAAAAGTTATAATTCAAATTCAAATCGCACTTAGTGGCGATTATCAGAATATCTATCGACTGATTAGAAATTAGGACAAAGTTCGCATTATTAGAGATATATAATTTGAACAATTTGTAGACATAGTTTTGTTATGAATAAAATGGTATGAATATTAATAATAATTATTGGATAATGAATTAAAGCTTATCTTCAAGGTCAAATATTCAGTGATATTCACATTGTATTATTTTGTAGTAAGTATAAATTCATACAATAATAAAAAAATATTTTATTTAAAGGCATAAATAATAAAAATAATAAACAATAATAAAAAATATGCATAAATTTGTTGCTATTTCCGAAAATATAATATAAAAGTGTATGCACGTAATATTATGTACATTTGCCACATAAAAAAACTAAAGTCGATAAAAAGGAAACTTTTAACATTATATATACGTACTTATAAAGTCACAAATTAAAATTGTACAATTTATACAGTTGACAAAAAGAATTTCTATAGAAAAAGATACTAGATTACAGTTATAATGTTTCTTTGAACATGGAAGTAATTTATAGTATGTCATTTGAAAAGCTTTGATATGGTAGTTACAATACTGCATATTTTATACATCCGACTTTAGCCGAGGTGTTATTTGTGTTAGGGATCCGTTATATTCGCCAGTTTAGATACTACGTAAGACACATCAATACAATGTACTGTTTTCCGCTTAGCAACACACTTTGTACTCAGATTTCAACGTCTTTTTGTGTCGTTTTGTTCCTTTTTCACAGTATAGATATTACATTGTCTTTTCAATTGAATGTAAGGTACGTGTACTTGTATACATATTATACCAGACCATACCACACCATCACTTAGTTAGTCTTTACTGTTGGAAATTTGGACACCTATGTATGGATTTATTGACTTTGGTTGAGATTTTCTAACTTAAAATTTCGATATTTGAAAACTCTGTTTAAACGAAATCATGCTTTAACATGTGACTGTTACGTTAAAATATGTTATTTTTTTAAGATTTCATTAAAGACTAAGGTCTTTTTCAGATAACATCACATATAATACAAACTTACATTGTATATACAACTACGTACATATATATACATACATACTTGTTTATGCATTGATTAATTGTGGATACCTATTGCGAGAAAGGCACTATTTTTAAAGGTTTAATGTTTGTGTCTTCGCTTTGAAAACCGAGATATCACAATTAATTTCTCTGAAGTTAACCAGTATTGAAATATTAAAATTTCAAAAGAGAGTAACTAAATTGATCTGATAAAGAAACAAAAACTAGCATTTCAATTGGTAAATTTGCTTCCCGATTGAAATGCGTAACTTTGGCAAATTTAGGTTACTGTCTAATCAAACTGTCTGTCACATGGCAATTATTGCGGTTGTATTTTGTGGATCTTGATTTCGAAAGCATTATGCAGTCGAGAGCAGCTTTCTGACTGTATTCACACGTTCGTACCCGAGCCGTGGCTGTCGAATTATCATGTTGATGGAAGCGAGGGGAAATCGCATTAGAGTGAACACATGTCGTAGTTTTGTTTAGAGAGTTCAGCAAATAAGGAGCGCTAGGCGGGATTTCATTGACTTTCCGAGTGACAGAAATATGAGTTCAGCAGTATGCCGGTTTAGAGAGGAAAGTCTCAAATCGCGTTTCATTCTCGCCGCAGTAAGCTGAATTAAAATTAGAACCACACTGGTTCTGATTTAAACATTATTTCCATCTTCGTTTCATCTATTTCTCTGTCTAAAAATAATGTGATTTCCTCGAGACAGACACATCTGCTAGCTCGGGCCGCATTTTATTTATGAATCACGAGCGTTTGTATCGGTCCTCTAACCTTGACTACGACGGTGACTTGATATTGCTTAGATTTGCATTAGGTTTATTTAGATATAATATCACAAGACGATATAGTGTTTTGTTTTTAATGAACTTTAATACTTGTATGGCCTAAGTATGATGAACGATGTGTTCGTGTGTCATTCAATATATCATTAATTCTTCATTGAGTACGCTGCGGCCAGAAGTAATTACAATCACATTCTAACGCGCACTTGTTACTAAACTTCAGGCTTCATAAAACCATAAAATTTACACTACTTCGACGTCAAGGCAAAGTTTTGCTGGCGAACCATTAATAAAAATGTCTATATCGATCCCTTTAAAACTTGTACGGTTAGTTAGTGGTAAGGGGGTATTGTTTCAGGTAAAGTTAGGGTCATCACTTCGGAGAGTCGTGCGTCTCCTACAATTAATAGCCTCCTCGGAGAACGTCTAATGGACGTCTGCCAGACGCCTGCCTCTATGTTCCATTTAATATCTCTCCAATATCCTTTTAAAGAAAATTACAAGATTTTTATTCAGGCAGTTCTATTAAATAGCCAGTTACTATCGCATACAAAGACTATCTAAAGCGAGAGATTACTTTAAAATTAGCTTCGGGAAGTAATTTTAATTTTAACCTATTGCATTTTTATATTTAGCAGTAGCACTTTTTAATATGTTACGGAGACTAACAAAAAATGGACGCGATGAATGTCAGTATCTTAAAATTTTATGCAATGGTTTCGTGATTTAGGAGAAAGTATTTGGAGCTGTGCCAAGACAAGACACGTGTCACGATAAGATCTTGAATGCAGCAAACTTGTGACGTTTACTTACGTTTGACATTTTATTCTTGTTTAATGGGCGGGTTATCGAACATTTATTAAACGTGCGCAATATAATATCAAATACCTTCAAATTATGGGAAATTAACCAGTATTGCATTATTATTTTCTCATAAAAAAAGAGCGGCAGGCGAGCGTACAGTCCACCTGATGGTAAGTAGATACTGTAGCCCATGGACAACTTCAACATGCCAATCTCAGTCCAGAATGAAAAACGTTGGCACACCCCAGGATGCGCTGCCTACCTTTGCGGATTAAAGAATGGATTGGGAGAAAGGGTTGGGAAAATGGGGAAGGATAGGACAGGATGGTATGGGAATGAGCTCTGGCATATCTCAGTCACTACCGAAACATGTACGTACATTGGGGAAATACGATAAAGGAAATGCAGTACATTTCAAAGTAGTCTTCTGTGAGAGAGGTGTGATGTGACCAGTCGAGTGCACCCAGCGACTATGGGAATGCAGCGTGCACTCTCCCCTTACAACACAATGGAGTTACCCCACTGCCTAATAAAACAATTTGTGATTCCCGCGTGGAATGAATCTTTCTTTTACGATAATGTTATTCGTAATAGCTGAGATGAATTACTTTCATAAAAAAAATTCAAGAGATATTTTTAACAAAAACACGATGCTGTCGAATTTAATATTCATAACATGAATGGTTTAGAGAAATCTACACATAAAAACTAAAAGAAGTAGTATTGAAATACGTACATTTTTTAACTGAATCAATTACTTAATACATTACGAATGATACAGTTAAACAAGCGTTAAAAACAACAGTTTTTTTCACTCTTTGTTTGTCCATATCTGTACACGCACCACGAGTAACTTCGTAATGAAAGGTAGCAAAGACATAGTTTATGTATTGGATTAATATATAGGATGTCTTTTATTCAAATCCATTATAAAGTTCCTGCGGCAATCATTATAAAGGCCATGCGAATGAATTTACCCGTAGTGCTAAGTTATAAAAAATATGTTTAATTATATTATCTAAATTAAATAATTATCTTTTATTATATCGTAGCATAAAAATAAGTCTTATTCTTAGAATGTATGAATGTAAAAGGATTCAGGATTGGATACGTTTGGTGTTCCCACTATTCCCAAAAGTTATTATATTAATACATTTTATTATGTCGAAATCTAAATATAATAAGTTAGTCATAAAATACATCTGTATTTTATGACTAATCCCATTTTAATATAAGAAATACAATAAAACAAACGAAGTGTAGTCCATACCTGATATGCGTTTAACAAAATGTAATGATTTTTTTTTAAACTTGTAATATATTTTGAGAACATTAATTAATCAATTAATTTAAATAAAATACGTATAATATTCAGCGTGTTATATTACTATTTAAATAAAATGCGTATAATATTCAGCGTGTGGCTTACTCGCCCCACATTTGCAACACACACGCGCACACAATAATTGCTAATGTACAGTAGGCGTTAAGGTATAACCTACTCGCTATTTACTCAAGATCCTAGAGGGTACAGCAAATGTTAGTTTAGGCATAGAAACTGTTCTGCACTCAAGTACGATAACACTCCGGGCAGGGTCATGACTTTGTTACTTGAAACGTGTTGAACAGAATCAGTCTTAAATGTAATTCTAATTCTGCGTTAATTACCTCTAACTGTGAATAATATCCATATAATTTGTGCTAATTATGCGATAAATTCCTCCATTGTTTTGTAAATATTTGCAAGTTTTCTTATTTTGACATTGACCTAAATGTAAAAGATAATTAGATTTATTGATAATTAAATATTACATTTAAAGTACTTAGAATTAATTAAAATATCTGCGCTTCACAATCCTTGTTATTATTACACTTGTAAGACTGGAGAATTCTTAGAACAACTGACCGATTAAGGAAGATTCACAAATCTTATAAATCTTATATTTTTTCAAATCTTACAATGAAAAAGTTCGTGAGGGATAAAGTTTGAGATTTTTGGCAGAATTAACTCATAGTTACACCCCGGTCACGACTTCTGCAAAGTGGGGATTTCAAATTTGCTTCTTAAATCTCTTGCAACGGATTGATTTTTGCTCTGTGTACTCAATAATTAAAAATAAAAAACTTTAAAGATAGAAATTCGTTATTTCTATTTATTTTACAGATAATTTCCATAAATGCCATGGAACTGTATGAGTTTATCACGGCGCTGCACTTGAGGGTAGTTAGGTATAATTGATACTTGTTTAACCGATTTAAATCTACACACTTTAATTTATACAGGTTGCTCAAAGTTACACTAATTTATATTACATTTATTTTACTAATAGTGTAGTTTTTCCTTTTTTTCCTTTTTCCTTTTTTTTCCCTTTTTTCCAACATATGTTCACGTGTTGCGAAAACTTCAGTTAGGTACTATACTTGTTCCGATGTTTTAATAAGTCTAAAGACCACTGTTTTACTTATACAAATCTGATGTAGTTTCTATCTATACATATATAGTAGTTTTTTGCCACCTCCATGTTATTTGTCGTAAGCCGAAACCTTACTGTTCTAAGCATATTCCCCCAGGTCAGTGTTCTAAAGAATTCAATTACGTAGTAATGTAGCTGTAATCCGCGAATACATATTATAAGTGTCATCGGTTGATTTATATTATATGTTATTAGCTATTTACTCTGGTTTTATTGGGTATGAATTACCTATGAAATGACCGATTTTATTATTGGCCACTTTGAGTTTCGATACCTTCTATTCTAATTCTAATTTCAAGATAAAACAAAATGCATCTAATCGCTGCGATATTCTTATTTCAAAATCAGTATTACATTTGTTTTTCTGTACCTAAATTAAAATTCGTGCTATTTTTGAATATGAGTTTCTTCGCGGCACCAACGCAAGGCAGACAGCTCACAATATCGATTGTGTGTATAGGCAAAGCACCACAAACGATCACACCGTGCGTCGATGGTTTGAACGGTTCCGCGTTCTGGAAATTTCGATCTTAAGGATAAGCCTCACGGACGACCCAATGCCAAGGTTAATAACGATGAATTAAAGGCTATGAATTAGTGGAAGCAGATCTATCTCAAAGTATAGCTGAGTTGAGTTAACAGCAGGGTTTGCTGTTAGTGATAAACAATGTCGGTTCATCTGCGTCAAATCAGCAAAATAAAGAAACTCGAAAAGTGGGTACCGTATGAATTGAACGAAAGTCAGCGACAACAATGCGTCGAAGTGTGCACTGTGTTATGGAACCGTCACAAGGAACGTAAGAATTTTGAATCGCATCGTGACTTGTGATGAGAAATGGATCCTGTACGATAACCGCAAACGTTCGTATCAGTGGCTGGCTCCAGGAGTTGCAGCCCAACAATGTCCAAAACGCAAGATAACTTAGAAAAAGCCACTGGTGTCAATTTGGTGGTTCTGTGTCGGTATTGTCCACTACAGTTTGTTGCGAACCGGTCAAACGATTGATGCAGATGTGTACTGTAAGGAGCTGCAGACCAAGCTGGCAATAAAGCAACCAAGTTCAAACCAAGTCAAACAAATCTCCACTTCTTCTTCATGACAATGCACGCCCTCACGCTTCTCATACGACAGTTTTAAAACTTCAAGAGCTGGACCTGGAGACTCCCTCACCCACCATATTCACCGTACCTTGCCCCAACAGATTTCCATGTCTTGCGAAATTTGGACAACTTTTTGCAAGGAAAAACATTTGGTTCTGATGTAGGTGTGATTAAGGCTTTGAAGAATTCATTGATACCCGTTCACGAGACTTTTACAGGAGTGGCATCAAACAACTGCCCTTGAGGTGGCGAAAGCGCGAAACGCGCGGGTTGGCGAGTCTACTGTTTTATCTGTATTTTATCTGGACCCGTGGCAGCGGCTTTGATATCCCTTATTCGTCATTTACCACATCCACAGGAATAGCTGTTCTGGTGCTATTCTAAAGTCTGCCGACACTACACGGATAATTTTCTACATATGTAGGTGACTATATAAGTTTTGAGACAAACAAAAATTATTCGTATTACATTTTCTCAAAATACTCTCCATCATGCTCTATATACATTTCCATTCGCTTAAACCAACTCTGAAAACATTTATGCCAGTCTTCCTTTGACAGGTCAAAAATTGCTTCTTCGTAGGTTGCTACCGCTTCTTCTGGGCTCGAAAAAATAATCCTTTTATTTTTTCCTTGACTACAGGTAGCAAAAAGAAATCATAGAGAGCTAAGTGAGGACTGTGAGGTGGATGAGCCAGGGTTCGACACTAGATACTTTATACGTCCTTGTTTTTAGTGAAGTGGTGCAGCGAGATTCCTGTTAGCCCTGTCCTTGGTCTCTTCTGTTGAACAGCTCGAACAATTTTTTCCAATGTAACCGTTGTGAATTCCATTCTTAATTTACTCCTCTACAATTTTCCAGCATAGATGTTCGAAATGTCCGAGAAAAAAACTTGCCACCATTTTCTTGCCAATGTTCTGAGGTCTTTGCAATTTTGTCGGTAACTGTCATTCCCAAACACCCACACCGACGAACGCTTCTTACTTTCCGCATCATATTGATAGATTCATGTTTCGTCGCTAATCACGATTTCGGAAACACGTCTCGATGTCACATTTTCAAAACGTTGCCGCATTTCTCGGCACCAATCCACACAAGCCTGTTTTTCCGTTTCGGTGAGAAAATGAGGTATCCAACGTCAACAAAGTTTCCTCAGGCCAATATGTTGATGCAAAATGGTGTTGATGCTCAGCGAACTAATGTTGACGATCCTCTCAATGTCCTAGTAAGTGATTCGCGTATCTTTTCGCACCGACATTTCTATATTTCACATAAATTCTGCAGTCAGTTTTGTTGGCGGTCGTCCATTTCTCTCCTCATCTTCAAGGTGGGATCTGATTCTTTTGAATTCTACAAACAATCTAAAAATGATTGCCCGTGACATAGCTAAGTACCTTAACGCTGATTTTAAGCGTTCCAAGCTTAACTCTTCAGTTAAACCAAATTTAAAATCATAAAAAATTATAGCACTCTAATGTTCACGTTTTAACTCCACAATTGCAAAGAAAAACGCGGGTAGTGCTATCGAAAATGCGAAAAAACATATTTAGAGTCATAAATATAACATATAATCATATTATGTCTATTTTTTAATTTAGAGTAATTTATTTTCAAATAAATTTACTATTAAAATAGGAATAATGCAGATGTGTTCCATTGTTAAATTTCGAGTATCTCAAAACTATATAGTTAACGTATAATTATGGAAAGAAAAACGTATTTTATTTGTTTTAAGATGTATGTTATAATTCTGTTCGCAACAATCAATGATGCTAGTCACAGTCAGTGGTAAAGTAAATTTCTTTTCATCGTTGTAGGTACATAATACAAACCATAACTTGTATGTAGCGGATTGCATCATTTTTATTGTTGCAACTCCCAATTGTTCTTCAATGACATGTATTATTTGCCTCGTGCACAGCAGGTACTTAGGGTTGCCATGTCAATCTTCAATAAGTTTAAAAGAGACGTATTATGTTGACTTTAAGGTTTAAAGTCGATTGTTTCTCGAATCATGTCTGGCTGTTGAATATAGGGTTGAGAAGTTGCGATTGCATTTTGCGACCTTTGAGCGGCGCACACGCACTACGCTGCTGGTCAACGATAGCAATAATCCACTTAGTGACTTGATATAAAGATCAAGTGATACGTCTTGTCATTGAACTTGCTACCGCTATTGATGTTAATCCGCTATTATTGGTACTTTAATGAGAAGACAATTAACGATATTGGGAATCGAAATTTTAATCGATTAATTTGTTTTTATGAAAAAAATATTGGGGCTAAAATGCTTGTGAAAACCGCTTTCAACTAACGGAGTTAGTTGAACGTTGCTGTGATTTTTAGTAGATACTTTTTTCGATTGAGTTCTAATCTACTCTAGCCAAATTACATGAAGCGACAAGCCGTGTATAACATATTCAAGATATGGATCAATTTAAAAGAAATCATGAATAAAGAGTTACCTACCTTTCATTGTTAGCTAGGGAAACTAAGTAGCTACGGTTAGATGTAAGGCTGCAGAAAAGCAGTTTGCTTTCAAGTGTTTGGGTAAGGCCACAGAATGAATTCTGTACTAACGTACAGAAGAGGCACTATCACAATTGCAAATATTTACAAAAAGTATTTATACCGAAATGAATCAAATATAATCTAAACGTTAGTGTAGACTTGGACAGTGCTTGTATCTTAACTATGAGCTCCCGGCACTTTTATCTCACTAACTGAGGTAAGCTATAAGTTTGAAGTGAAAAAGATTAGAGTGAAAAGGACTCTCCTCCTCCTCGATTTGGGTATCCAGTGCACCTGAACTAGGTCTAGTAAGAAGACTATTTATTCAGTCGGATACTCAGATGAAACCTTGCTGTTTTGAGAATAGTAGGTACTTATTAATTTTCAGTTATTAAATTTAATTTAAGATAGCCACGCCATCAGGCTGTGTTTCTCCACTCTGGATGTAAAGCTCCCCAAGACCCACTACCACACACTTCTGCTATTTTAACTGAATCCCGCGACTTTCTAGAAGCATTCTAAAAACCTTAAAGCATCTGGAGTTATAGTCCGATTTTTTTTATTCGAGTCAGGGATATGACATGTAGAACTGTCAATAAAGTGTCATCTCCGTACAGCTTTCACTCAGCTTTCATTACAAACATGACAGTTCTACATGTTACATCTCCGACTCGAATAAAAAATCCGACTTTATATTAAGTATTATGTAGATAATTGTAATTGTTTAAAAGGAAAATTGCATTGTATTTAAAAAAAAAAATACAGTATACTTTAATCCCTCTTATGCCTAATGTTTAATTTCCATTAATATTACCAACTAGCACTTGAATCACCACACAAAAGAAATGAATAAATACGGAAAGACAAGAGAAATCTATACTAAAATAATAAAGATGTAAAATTGTGTGTTTGTTTGTGGGTATGTTGGGGGTGATCTCTGGAACTACTGAACCGATTTCAAAAAATCTTTCACAAATAGGAGGCTACATTATCCGTGTCTAATATAGACTATAATTTATTTTGATATTTTGAAAAAATAATCTTGAAAAAAAAAATTACTCATAAATCGAAGCGAAGCGAGGGCGGGTCGCTAGATGTATATAAATTCAAATAACAATTCAGTTTATATATTTACAATTAATTTTTACACGCCTGTTGGGGCAGAACATAATGCGTCATGTATGTAATTAATATTTGTTACCCATGTTTTTGCAAAATAAAGTATTTGATATCAACAATTCAATGTCCACGAAAAACGCTTGTTTCTAATACGTGTGCTGTATAGGTGTTAGAATAGTATTGATTAATGATAAAATAGTTTTAAATCTTCTCTAATCTTCACTTGGCACATGCACACGGACGCATGCAGAAGCAAATAGAGAAAAAACTTGAGTCCATTCACTCTGCGCTGACATTTCTACGGCGTCGTTTCGTGCCAATTTTATAGGAATCGCTTCTATTGAACCTTCATGACAGACGTTTACTGTGAAAAAGTATGAAAGAACATTTTAATTGGTATTCAACACATTTCAGAACGTCAGCTGTGTGGGACCGTGCCCATTTGACGTTTCTATCGGCACACACAGATACTAAAGCTGCACAAATGTGCATTCAAATCACACTGGAGAATAGTCGCATATCTACTCTATATCTATACGTAGAAATAATAAAATCTGTACATGTATGTACATGAAAAATTTTTTTGAAAAAAATCATTGCAATGTACTCTGCGAACCTAGAACCTAAAACAATCAGTTTCAGAATTTTTGATTGTCTGTCTGTCTGTCTGAAAGCGCAGTACGCAAAAACCACTGAATGGATTTCTGTGAAAGTTGGCATAGTTATCCAGAGCTGTACTTTTTATCCAGATTTGTTACGTAGTTCCACGGAAATCACAAGTTCACGCGAACGAAGTCGCTGACATTGCTAGTATATACGAGTATAATAAAATAGTAACAAAGTGGTGTTTGTAAATTTAATATTTTTTAAAAAGTCATGGTAGTGTAAAGTTCGATTGATACAGGGCCCAAAATATGTTTTGGAATTTTTGTCTGTTTGAACGCCCATCACGCAAAAACCATTTAATGAAACTTGGCATAGTTGTAGCTTATGTGTCGGGTTAACATTTGGAGCGCTTTTTATCCAGATCAGTTATGTACTCTAACATCTACGCGCACTAAGTCGCGGGCGCTGCTAGTACTATATACATACATGTATAAATCAAAATATTATGCGTATTTTGATATAATCAAAATGTCAGTGTTCCTTAGGTAAACTTTAGCTTTCTTTCATTTCGTTCATATTGATGTATATTTCAAATAGGTAGGTAGGTGGTATATAATCTGTTCAATATATGTATGAAATGTTTATTCTTTCAACGTTATCACCAAGATTATCATTTATTGTATTTGCTTATTTTTAACTTTTTCCATATAAACAAACTCTGGCGTTGGCGTCAATCTTGACCTTAGATTGCGAGTTGCGAGTTAAACATATCGGTTGAATAAATAATACTCGAAAACTAATATGGTCAACTAACATGGAACATATTTCATTTAATAGTATATTGAGCAACAGTATGTTCAAGTGTTTGTTGTATATATCGATACTTATAAGCCTATAATGTCCCACTGCCTATAATAATGCCTATAATGGCTTTCACTTAAAATTACTATGGGGTTTCAGTTCATAACCCACCACGCGAACCCCGTGCCGATTGATGGATATTTCTTGTATTGCGGGTCTATAATTAAAGTGTGAACTGCTACAGTCGAACGGCTTTAAAAATAGGAGTTTGTATGACACCATAAATCTCGGTTACGACAAAAGTTTGTGTGTAAATCATTAGACCAAGCGCGCACACTTAATGCTACACTGCATTTTATTACACTCTCATATTATAGGAAAATTATGTCATAAATTACAATTAACATCAAAAGTAAACGTCTAATTACTTTATAAGAATTTGTTATACAACACATCCATAATGCCAATTTCAACTGACAAAATACTGCATTTGTTAATTTGTTTTGAGAGGACTTCGTAGTTATGACTTAAGTACGAACAGATCATAAACAATTTATTTTTAATTTATTTTATATCCAAGTGCGTAGTATAATTACACATAAAACTAAACGGGACATAAAGATCATTTCAATTTTCGTTAGAGCACTAAAGCGCGCAACACAATAATAAATTGAGCGCTAGCTGTTAATAGAACGGATTTACTATATATTGAATGCGGGCGAAGGTAAACAGACATTTCGGCATAACTGCAAGCGTGTTTAGCGTTAACTTAATTTAATACAAGTATCGGGTGTAATGATATAAATCGCGAACGCAGCGAGCTACTAACAGCTAGTTTCCAATGAATGGGTCAGTAATCATCTGCATTTGAGGCCATTATCTCAATTGGCGAGCACTCAATGAGCGAGCGACCTCACCGCCGGACACCGCACCCGCTCACGTTCCTCTACAATGCTTGTTTGTTTGCTTCACAATGTGCTTTTCAGCACACGATTCATTTTGAAGGCGATTTTAGATTACTATACCGTTTTCGATTTAGCTAATGCGCTCACCATGTATGTACTTTGTTCAAATATTTTGAGCAAACTCTAATTTGAATAAATTGTTAGATTTTTGAGCTAGTTTTTAGTTTAATAAATGATACCCGTGCGTAATCATCCTTATCGAACGTGCGATTTGCCGGTAAGATTGTATAAGTATAAAATCAAGGTTAATACGAAACCCATTTGTAATTTATTAATCTATTTTAACTGATTTTTTTTCCAGTAGTCGTGGTCCATTGCCAAGCAGCAATAAAAAATCTGTTGATATATTAAGAATAAATGAAACTTTATCTTCAATTAATTTGTTTAATTTTGCAACAAAATATATAGGATAAAATATGAATAATAAATCCAGGGAAAATTCGATCGCGTAAAGAGAAGTTTAGATTTAATATGGATTCCAAGCAAAATCAGTGTAAGGACTACAAGAATTCAAGATCGAAATTGTTTTATAATTCAATAAAATTACAAAAATTGTAACGCCGACAACGTTGCGTCCTACGTTGTTACAATTTATATAATAATTTAATGATATTATTATACAATTTATGTGTTTAGTATTAATTAACATAAATCTTTTACAGGTAACTGTTCCAACCAAATACAACTTCTTAGTATTTGGTAATAAAAAATTGATAAAATTTTACCTACGTAATTCACTTCTGTCCTTTCTGTAGTCTACATTAACTACTTCTTATTTATCCTCACTGTCATTACAATTTGTTGTCGTATATTATGAGTAATATCGATTACTTATTAGTTACCAATTGTTGCAATTGTGCATTAGAACATGTGCGCCTATTATTAGGCATTATTATTATTGTTTTTTTTTAGTTTCATAGACTTTATTTGTTAGAACCGATTAGCGGTCTCTAGAGTTTTGTTTCGAGTTTTGCTTAGATTTAATATTGAAAGGAAAATTTTTCTTTGAGTAAACTCAGACACCAGTGTGCAATCCCCTGACCCAAAAACAACCCCAATTCTTTACTATGTAATAGCAACATGATCACTTGATCAGTTAGCATGTTAGTTTGTAAGAGACCACATCCCGAGTTAATTTTGAGCGTATTAATTATATAATGCCCTATATTTTAAGAACAACCACTGTAATTAGAATAACTTACACGTTAGATTCACGGAGAAAATATTTTTCCCAGGGTTACGCAAGCGGTAATTGTGGTGGAGCACCTTAATTGCCATCTTCCGAAGTTTGGTAAGTGAGGCACTCCATTTATACAAAGTCTGCCCGTCGTGATTCCGGAGAGAAATATTTTGTCGATTGTACCGCTCATGCCCTGTTCACACAGCTTCCTTACACAAACAGAACTAGTGCGGAACATCACGCATAAATAGATCTTTCCCGGGAACCACCGGAAGCACATCTCACACTGTAGTCTAGTCGCTTGTGCCTTGTACACACAGCTTAGTAGATAGTCTAGCGTCTAACGTCGATGTCACGCTATGCATGATTACGATAAGAGCACGATTTTATTCTATTGATGTTGTTCGGTTAGTATACTTTGGTGTTTATTGCTCATTTTTATTGTACTTTTTAAATATAATATGAATTTTCAGTGCCACGGGTCAACATCTTTCAAGACATTCAAGTCTGTAATTCTTTAAAGAGATGGAATATTATACTTTGATAGTATTTGGTTGCACCAAAGCCATCAGTGTAATCGTATGAGGCTCCAGGAAGGGGTTTAGCCAGTGAACCTGAACGGAAGCCAACTGACCCGTGTAATAGAAGTCTTTGAGTTTGGCCCCGCCATGCTCCCCGCATCTTATCAATATGGTAATATCCACATTTGAACAAGTGGATACAGACTCATTGTCGTTCTGAAATCTTCGTATTCGCGAGTTTTATGGAATATATTTGACACAAATAGCCAATAACAATCAATAGCATATGTTTCGATGAATCGTATAGTATAAACATGTTAAATAGCTATCATATTAAATATTAAAATTTTATCTAGCCTTGTGAAAATATTTGAAGACTATCTCACGTTACAGTTTTCGCGGTGGTTGTGCACCAATTGTGGTAACTGATTAAAATAATGGTGTAAATCGATTAGTCCAGTTTTTATTTGAATCGTCGTCGTTCCGCATTTCGCTTATAACTTACGACTACCAGAGGCCTTGGCCTTCTAACGCATATTCATTTAGATCGTCCGAGCGCTCTAATAATCCCTTTATTGTTTTTTAAATGAGATAGTTCCGCTGTTTTATAGAATGACTTTTCAAGCATTAAAATTCTCGAAAATTGCAAAATTGTCGTTTCTGCTAAACATTTTACAAAGTTAAGACTTTTAAGACAAGGTTTTGAATTCGAGACTGGGATTTTCAGAGGACCTTTCTAGCATATACATATATGTTGTATGCGTATACTATGGCAGTTTGCACATAATATGTTGATTATCAAATGATGATTATTATGCTTATTAAAGGATTTATCATCTGAAAACAAACGAGGTCCTATTCTTTTACAAGCACCTACAACCATTCGTAGGTACTCGTACATAATTAATGTACTCGTATGTTTGTGGTTATAATATTGTAATGGATATCTTATGGATATAACTGAATACTATTACTATTGTTTTATTGGTAGAGTTTTTATTATGACAATAATTGTTCATTTTATTCGATGAGAAATTTAATTAATTTTATTTAATAAATTCAACTATGAGAAATTATTATTATTAACAACGTTTCCAGTTAACTAGTCATAATTCCCTATATATATTTAATGCTACTTGAATTCGAATAAAAATGCCGGTGGAAATACATACATATATGACTTTTTTAGATACAGACCTTTTTAAAAAGTAAAACGATTTAAGTTAAAAATCACTCTAAATTTCACCAGATACATATACAGATTCTGAATATCAGTCTACGAAATTCTATTTTCTCTCTTTAAGTATTCGCTAACACAAACGGCCCATTGTCTATTATGGAATATAACACGCGCTTATTTATTTAATTACTAGCAGTGAAGGAAAACACGAATTTCAATGAAACATAATTAAAGATTTTGATTAATTAACATATTTACTAAAAATAGTTTTACATAAGAGAAACTTTTATACATGTAAAGTTTGTCAAATCGAAGGAGACAGGAAAATATGATTCAAAGCAAAACAGTGGAGGTACAACAGACTTTCCAACAAAAAAGATGAATACATATCAACCACCTTATATTCAAACAAATGGTTACTTAATATTTTACATGCAAATAACAAGTTATTTTGGTTATTCTAAGCTTGACTGGAAGACATTCCTTCTAGGAATAAGTCTGCCTTTGTGTTTACGGTAATATTGTAATGTCTTATTGTAATAATTTATAACGCGGCAATATGAACTACATACCGTAGCTCCTCCTAACGCCACAGCACCTAAGACAGAGCGCTAGTGAATGCCAACAGTGCTACACAGCGCCGTAAGCGGGCGATACGTCTGCTCTCTCGTTTTCGTTAAGTTGGCCAAAGTTTGTTATAAGATGTTGGCAGGACTTTTTTCACAATGTTGTTGAGAAGAATATGTAGTACATATAGTTTTGTAATCTTGTTAAAAAGTGTATTAATTTTCAATAGAGAGCATCCGACTCATTTGTTGTCTAATTTAATAATTCCTACTGAGCAGATCAGGGGCCCTGCCACCATCTTTTACAAAACAATATTGTTGCAGGAACATTTTGTTTCAGGTTTAAAACAACATTACTCATATTCGTACCATGACCTCTACCAAAGTGTTAATGCTTAGTGCTGCGAAATAACGAATGATTTTAATTATTTGTTTATTCCCTGCTAAAAACAAAACGAGATAACGCTACATGAACTGTATAACGTCATTTCTTTCATACAACGTTCCGATTTGCACTACTGACAACAGTATAAGCTATCGAATTGTGTTGACGTCACCAAAACTTCCTATTAAAACATTCATAAAGTAAGCTTACATTAAGGACGCCGTGGTACGAAATTGAGAAGTAAGGTTAAAATAATACTGCTATAAGGAATGGTGGTAAGGGCCCTGATCTACTAAGCTACTGATTTCATCTGAGCCAGGCTGGCACGCCTCAAAGCACAATAAAGAGTAACAATAACAAGTGTTGTTGTAGTATAAATTATTTTAAAGTACCAACATATAAGGCTAGTTTGCTATTTTATATTTATGTTTATAAATTGTGTAAGTTGCAGTACCTATTATACTTAAATCCAGTCGTATTTATATGCGGGGTACGTGCAGGGCGCATACGCCGCGCACGCCGGCTGGGCAGACGACGCTCGCCTCTAATCCGATTACGGGTAACAAAATGCTACTCGCAGCCACTCGCTGTGAATGCCTTCCGACTAGAATGTACAGTAAAACCATGCTTAGTTTGCATTTCGACTTCGTTGAAGTTTAACAATGATAAAAAATACTTTGTGGTTTAACAATGTTTATGCTCATAAAGACACAGTTCATTTAACGGGAAGTATAACTGGACTCGGTGTTTTTCTCATCCCCTTAATCCTCCCAAATATAATCTCTAATATTAACTCCAACATTATGTTAGTGTTTAATAAAACACTAACTCAGATTACTAAAGTAGCACCATTTATACACGTACTTAATGTACTTCGCAAGTTTTCAATTTAATGCCGTTATTAAGTGACTGCGTTGAAACGCGGCGACATAAATCCTCGCCACGAACTGTCATAGCAAGTGCTGGTGTTATGTAATACACACTTTACAGTGTTGCCTCAAAGGACTTTATGTCAATAATCTTTTATATTATCGACAATAAATCCTGACATAAATCCTGTCTTTATAGAATAATGTCATTATTAAAACAACATTAATTTAAATTTAATCTCCAATATAAGACTCCAATATTAACTCGCATAATATACAAGTGTCAGTCTTGTAGATAAAGTTTATGTCGACGTCACAATATTTAACAAAATTCTATACGTACATTTTTAGGAAAAAACAACATATGTATTTATAAACTACTAAATAGCATTTACGACTTCCTTGCAGTTCGGTAATAAAACTGTAATTAAAAGCCCCGGCTACTTTTAGTTATTGATGCAAAATTCATCAGTGTTTTTCATTGATTTCATGATTTTTCACATATCATATAGTGAATAAAAAGGAAGATCTGTGTAAATGCTTGTTGACGACCGATTAGCTCTATTGGTAGTGATCCCTGCCCGTTGTAAGGTAAAAGGCAACAGGGAGCCAAAGATCTTGTCTAGATGAGGCGATTTACTCGCGAATCTGCTCCCACGTATGCAATCGCGCGTCGGTAAGGTATTAGGGCCCCTATATATTGTGACCAGATACATTGCGCGAGTGTAAAGTTCGCGCGTAAATCGCGTGCAGTTCGCCAGACTCTCCTAGAGTCGAGATACTAGAAAGGCCCTGTTACGTGCAGTATTATGCTCGAGCGTTGGTACGAATACTCGTATCAGCCTATAACGTCGCACTACAGGACACAGGCCTCTCCTAGTAAATCACTGGGGGGGTTTCGGGCCATAATCCACCACGCGGGCCCAGTGCAGATTGGTGGATCACATACTCACGATGTTTTTCCCTCATCAACGAGATTTTTTTAAATCCGTATTTAAGTATTAATACGGCTAATTAAAGTATTAGTTAGCCGCATTTAAGGCTCTTTGTCAAGGAAGTGTGGATTAACCACACGACGACGACAGGAGGTGCCATGGCCATAAAGTTGGCTTCAAATTGAATAATTCTTCAGAACATTCCCTCATGCATAAGTGGTGCAATTGACGATAAAGACGATACGTCAGTCTCGTATATTTATCACAAAACATGTATAAGAATTTTTTGCCTCTAAAACACGAACCAGTCTCTATCTATTTATTTTATTCATGTAGGAAAATATTTCTGACATCCGTTTAAAGTTGAGACCTTTTCCGAATAAGGGTAGACATGAAGTTCCGTGTCGCAATGTAATCCGATTATCTTCGTAACAAAATGTTATGCCGTTGAGATCGACCTTTCTAATCTCTTACATTATTATTTAATTCATGTAACCGTTTAGACTGATGTTAAAATAAAA
This sequence comes from Sesia bembeciformis, assembly GCA_943735995.1. Lineage (NCBI taxonomy): Eukaryota > Metazoa > Arthropoda > Insecta > Lepidoptera > Sesiidae > Sesia > Sesia bembeciformis. The sequence continues at coordinate 12,587,884 of OX031028.1, forward strand.
TTAGTTGGTTGTTAAGTCATGACTTAGATATAAAATGTATCAGCCTCCAACGTCCCATAGCAGGATACAGGTCTCCCCTAGTAAATCACTGTCTCGGGCCGTAATTCACTTCACGGGCCCAGTGTGTATTGGTGGATCACATACTCCATATTTTTTTATTCTTTATTTCATGCGGAACATGCGGGTTTCCTCAAGATATCTTATTCTAGGGATAACTTTGTTTTAAAAAAAATATTGTTGTAAAAATTCGTACTTAAGTAGAATCTCAGTGGCACGGGCTGAAGATTTGAACTCAGGATCACACATATGTGAGTTGAGCATAGATACCCAAGGCTATTACCGCTCTCACTTCACTTAGTCGTACTTCACTTAATTGTACCTAAATACTTTTTTGAGATGACAGTCCCGGGAACACTTTGTGAGATAACAGTCCCGCTAAGGTTTGCAAGTCCTCGACACCTGCAATCCGTCTTTGCTAATATACATTAAACAACAGAGCGTATGACTTTTTGATCCTGAAAATTTAAAAGACGAATCATCACATGTTCAGAAGGTATTCAAACGGAAAGGGTACAAAATAGGTAACCAAGGCGCAATCGGAGAGAGAAACATCCTGAGGTTAACAGACAACCAGCACTTATGCCGTACATGAAAGGAATGACGGACAAAGTTGGAACAATATTGAGAAAATACTCCATTTAGATATATTTTCCATCCTCTAAATTGCGGAATATCTACGCTATATATATAAGATAGACTGCAGCTGTGGTAGTTCCTATATAGGCCAAACTAAGCGTACAGTGGCGGAAAGTGTCAAGGAACACATTGCAGCTATAAGAAAACGCCAAACGAGTAAATCAGCAATAGACGAACACATTCTCAACGTTGGAATTAATCATTGGATAGAACTCTACACTCAAAATCCTGTCCACTGAACGTCATTATAATCCCAGGATTGTGATTGGATTGAAATTAAAAAATATAAAAAATTCAATCGGGTAGATAGATATAAACTCTCGTGGACGTGGAATCCAGTGACTAACAAATTTGCCATTACCGTCGAATACGTCCGCGGACATAGTGTAGTTTAGTGTATTAGTGTAGCCTTTCCGAATGTGAAGATCAAATGTGGGTGGGTAGTTGATAAAATTGCTCGCAGCTCTCATTCTGGACTACCCGCGTCTTTAGTCAACTCGTGACCACGACTGGTGTAACCTGTGCTGAAACGTCAAGTAGAAATAAAAGATAAACAAGAACCATTAATGTTCCGCGTTTAGACCAGATTTACAATATAAAACATAGCGCCTTTCCTATGAAATTGCTGTTTGTTCATAGTGGCCACTTTGAACTTATGAGCCAAACAAGATAACTCATCTTGTTTGGCTTGCAATTTTAAATTCAAATTAATTTCAATTAAAAGCAATTTTCAAAATATATTTTTAATAAAAAATAATGTTTATTTGTTTTTTCGTCAAACGACTGTTTGCTTCGATATTGTTATATTTGCGACCATGGAAAAGTAAAAATATTGCGTTAATTTCGAATATGAGTTCCGTCGTGGCAAGAACGCAGCACAGACGGCACGCAATATCAACGACGTGTACGGACCAAACGCCGCAAACGAACGTACGGTGCGTTTTTGGGTCGATCATTTCTATTCTGGAAATTTCAATCTCAAGAACAACCGGAGGCTAAAGTCGATAATGATGTCAATAAACCCCTCTGAGTTAGCAGCAACCTTCGGCGTAAGTGACAAAACAATATTGATTCATTTGCGTCAAATCGGGTAAGTGAAGAAGCTCGGAAAGAGGTACCGTATGAGCTTAATGACAGTCAGCTGCAACCACGTGTCGAAGCTTGCCTTACTTTGCTGAACCGGTACAAAAATGAAGGGATCCTGAATCGTCTTATCACTTGTGATGAGAAGTGGATCCTGTATGATAATCGTAAACATTCGTCACAATGGTTGAACCCAGGAGACACAGCCAATGTCCCAAACGTAGACTGAGTCCAAATAAGCACATGGTGGCAATATGATGCCGATATTACCCCCTACAGCTTCTTGAGATCTGGCACAACAATTAATGCAGGTGTGTACTGTGAAGAACTGCAGACGACGATGAACGAGTTCGCTATTAAATAACCGAGTCTGTTAAATCGCCGTAGTCCACTGCTTTTCCATAATAACGCTCGCCCATACACTGCACGACAGACAGTCTCAAAAATATAGGAGCTTCGACTGGACACTCTAGGTCACCCACCGTACTTGCCACACCTTGCTCCTACTGATTTCTATTTTTTTTCGGAATTTGAATAACTTTTTACAAGGGAAAAAATTCAACTCCGATGAGGCAATGAAAAACGCCTTCAGAGAATTCATCGATTCCCTTCCCCGGGAGTTCTGTAGAAGAGGCATCAATCAACTTCCATTAAAATGGCAAAAGTTCATTGATAACAATGCACAATACTTCGATTAATAAAATATATAATAATCATACAAAAATATATTTTGTATACAAAAATATATACTGGATCGCAAAAATTCCGGGTCGCTAATAAAAACCGTGATATCTCCATAAATTATATACCTAGATCGCTCGAATAAATAATGTAGTAAGGAGGTTACTAATGCTTGTTCTAAATCTCTAAAGAGGTTTCATTTGTACAAGTTACAGATTTAAAAAAATATATTCTGCATTTTGAAAAATTTCAAAATTTAAAATTAGGAAAAGAATATCTTTTCTGCTTTTGTTTCAACCGTTTGAAACGGAGCTGTCATTATAAATGGTTCCTTGGATTGATCAGAGTATTCAATGCAATATCATGTCGTTAGCACCTGAAGAATGTACACGGATTATTACCATGGTACAAGAAGGAAGAAGTCAGTGTAGCACTGCTAGAACAGTAGGAGTATCTTTATCAACGGTCCAAAGAGTACTCCAGCGATTTCAAGAGACCGGCATGAACATCAGGAGACCAGGAAATGGCAGGCCAAGGTGCACAACTACACGAGAAGACCGATTCATCGTGAGCACTATGTTAAGAAATCGACATCTCACGGCTGTTCAGGTCCGAAACAGTCTTCAAGAAATTCACCATAACAATGTGAGCTCTAATACGATTCTGCGACGTCTTCGTGAAGCTGATATAAAGCCTTATAGACCAGCAAACGGCCCCAAACTGCTCAGAGAACATCGAGTTGCCAGGTTATGGTTTGCTCGAGAACATCGAGTTGCCAGGTTATGGTTTGCTCGAGAACACATCCGATGGACAGATGAAGATTGGTCCAAGGTTATGTTTTCCGATGAGTCCAGATTTTGTTTATTTACGCACGACGGGAGACGAAGAGTATTTAGACGGCCAGGAGAACGGTATCATCAAGCGTGTTTTGAAGAAAAGGTGGCATTCGGTGGAGGATCAATAATGGTTTGGGCTGGGATATCTTCAGAGGATCGCACAGAGTTAGTGATCATAGAAAACGGTTCTCTGAGTGCTGTCAGATACGTAGGAGAGATTTTAAATGAGCATGCTGGTCCATTCTTAGTGAATATGGGTGCAATTTCCATTCTTATGCACGATAATGCGCGACCACATACTGCTCATTTGGTCAATATGTATATTCAAGACGTCGGTATTACCTGCATGGAGTGGCCAGCTCGCAGCCCACACTTAAATCCCATAGAACATGCATGGGACGAACTCGGGAGATGCGTGAGACAACGCTCTCCTGCTCCCGTTACCTTACACGAGTTAAAGAATGCGCTAGTGGAAGAATGGGCAAACATAGACCAAAATCGTATTAAAAATTTGGTTTACAGCATGCCACATCGTCTTATCATACGGGCTCGTGGAGGAAATACAAAATATTAAATTGACAAAAAAACTTTTATTTTTTAAGATTTACTGCGAAGTGTATTTTTGTTGTCATAAGTTAGAAGCGAAATTTTCTTATTTTTTAGTATTTAATTAAAGTTATATAGTGTACGGAACGTGTTACACATTTTTTTATATGTATTAATCAGTCATCTACAATATACTATAGTTTCGCAAATTAGTCTTATGTATTTAAGAAACTATCATACCATTTATTAGCGACCCGGAATTTTTGCGATCCAGTTTATTAAACCATATTCTAAAGCATTTGGTAAGCAGTTTGGACTTGTTGTGGACTGTTTGTTTTGATCGGGATAGCTGCCGAATTCTAGCCTAGATTCATTTTAAAAAATAATGCAAACTATAGACCCGCACCGAACCGGTACGCCTGCTAATTTGCTACAAAAACATCGATCGCCCGATTACAGGCTATGACGTCCCACTGCATGATATACTCGTAGGCCTTCTTTAGTGACCTTAGTTAGGGACGCTTTAGCTACTGCGTCGTAGATGGATCGTCGATCTTTTGTGAGATGTGTTACCTACGTAACCTACAGATGTAGGATTTTTTGCTATCCATGACGTAGCCTGTGTTACAAGTACAGCTAAGTTAGAAAGTCAGTTAAATATTTTAAAAATGATTTCATAAATGAAAATGTACAAAATATAAATAATATGTAGGTACAATATCAGCTCCATAACGTCCCACCACGGAGCATAGGCCTTCTTGAATTGAATTAGATTGTAAATTTTAGTTACTGACCAATAGGTACCAACAAATAAAAAGTAATTGAGACTTAGTTGTCGTAGTTATAAAACTATAACGTCCACGAGGTCAGTCATCGGAAAACATTGAGCTCGCCTGTTTGTTTACACGCGTCTCATTCATTTTTGATGGATAGCCCGCTTCGAGTAGACGTTGACTAAGGACTTAATACACCGCTGTTCGACGTATTGCCTTCGTTAATTAATACGTCGTAGTTTTCATCCACAGTATTGGTTTTGTATTTAGTATTATTAACAATAATTGCAGTTTGTTCAAGACCAATGTTAGTTGAAAGGGAAAAATGAATTGTTGGAATTTTCTACGGGTATTTGTGTAGTACTTTGTTATTATTAGCAGCAGTCGTTAGTAATTTTCTTGTAGTTAAGAATGTAAAATTTGCAGTGAAGGTTTAATTTTCATTGAGACACTCGCATAAAGAATAGTTATGATTACCTATGCAAAGACACTAGAACAAAAATAACCTGTGCGTTTACTCGTGTTCGATAATCAATAAAAACTTGAGTGTGTGTATGGCATAAGTGCCAGATTTGTCTGTGAGTGCGACAGATTAGTATTAACTGAGAAGTTTTGTGATTCGTGCCCTACAAAATTAAATTTTAGATTTAATCGTGCCTAAAATGGTCTGGGTACGGTATATACGATGACGGATAGCAACGGCATCGTTGCATTGAAGAAATTTTATGCTATGAACAGGAACCGGCCATGAACTGGGCATGAGCCTCCCAATTGAAAGAGGTTTATATCCAAAGTGAAGAATCACAGATAGAGTTACAGTCATAGATGATGATTTTGTATCACCATTGTTCTTTATCGTAAAATATTTAATTAAAACATCACCTGTAAAATAAAATCACTGCGTTTGTTTTCCCTAACAAAGCTCAATTATGATTTTCTAATGACTCAGCGCGTTCGATTGGGCAGTTTAAATCAGTTCGTGCTAGCTCTCCAAATAGTCAGACGGAGTCAGATAAAAACCGGTAACAACTAAATTAACAAATGCGAGAACTTCCGGTGCAGGAAAGAAGCACTTATTCTGTCTTGTGGTAGGTACCTATCCACTTACGGGTCGTGCAAGACCATACAATTTGTACTGCGTACTCACTTCAGTGTATTTATCTAATTTAAAAAGAAAATGTCATGATGTTAGTCATTGTTTTAATGTTAATGAGCGTTCAGACTTTAGCACGACTTAATGTGAGCGTTCGCTATAAATCTAATTTCCAACAATGAAAACTAAGGGAAAATTATTTTTAAAGGAAAACTGTTAAGAATTGAAAACTATCAAAAAGATCAAAATTGGACATATCGGATACCGGCTACAAATTCGGCTACACAAAGAGCAGTTTAAGCTTCAACTTCAACTTATAACAATTCAATTGAAATGAAACTTTTCATTGAAATTGAATGAATGAATGAATTGAACTTTTCAATTCAATTGAAAAGAAAGCTTCAACTTATAACAAAGATAGACAAAACCAAGGAGAAAGGAATGCTACCGGAAAAAGAAGACAAAAGTCATGTTTGGTCAGCTTCAGAAAATGGAGAGTTATAGTCTAATCAAAACGATAGAGAAGTTTTTATCTCTGTTAGAAAATGGGACTTCTGATTCCGTTATTTATTTCATATTGAGGAAGTTTATTAAAACTATTGTGAATACATATAATATATTCTATACGAATGATCTAATACAGTTAAACAAAACCACATATTATTGATATAAAACAAGTAGCAGATAACAATTTGTGAGATCACAATTGAATGTTATCTACTCTAGTCATATTTAGTAGTAAGAGTAGGTACGCTTGACTGCATTTATAACGCTCAACTCTTATAATCCTTAATACTTACACTTCCCTAAACCTTTTTCCTAGTCCACTCCTATATGTCGTAAGGTGGATGGCACATCCGGAGTCATTATTGTGGGAGATAACATTATCTCTTCCCATCGAATCTCCAATAGTGGAGAGTGGAGAAAATTTTATTTGTCAAGTTGAGCTTCGCCTAAATCTGGACACTTCTGTGATAATTTTGGTCTAAATTCATATCCATGGTTAGATCCAAATATTTATTTCGAGAATTGTCTTTACACCTTATGCCTTTTCAGGTTTTAGGATAGTATGCCACTATTGTTTGGATTCCTTGTAACATTGTTTTTTTTAAAGTAGGTGTATTTATTGTTCATATATTTTTCTACCTAGAAGAGTGCGTCAAGATTATGATTTATAAATCAGTATGTGTGTTGTATGGTAGTTAACAAAGCAAGTAAAGTGTGTGTTAAATATTAAATAAATGTCGATTCATGCTTAAAAAAGGAAAATTTTATTGACGGAAAATAAATATTTAAATCTATAAAATAAAACAAAAGCTATTAACGTTATGCATCATGATCTATGTATATACCCTATATATGGAGCATGTTGTACAAAATTTGGGCCCTGTGGCAAGAATCCCAGAATGCTGGTCTGACAGAAACTAAAATATGCAAACCTATAAAATAAAACAAACTGTATTTTCGTTGTACATCATGTTCAATGTTTATGTACTGATAAATTAATTATTAACTATAATTATTAACTCTCTGTATAATGAAGCGAGTATGTTGTACAAATGTGGTCCCTGTGGCAAGGTACTCAGCATACTGGCAGCATAACCTCGTTGAACTGCTATGTTCATGCGTTGTACGAGATACTGACCAGCTCTAGGGCGGACAGTGCTTCAGGTTCAAATAAGAACAATTTACATCACTGTTATTTCTTGCATTGGGTATAGTCGTTTTCAAAATAACTTATTTCTATGTTATTTCGTTTACATCAGGCAACTATGTACATAAACATACAATATATTAGATAAACGCCGTGATAAAACTTACCCGAAATAAATTGTATTCATACCACAAGAGTTCAAATGGTGCCTAGGTGATACAGGTGATGACAAGACATGATAAAGACGTTAAAAAGATAACAAGACATTAATAAATGTAAAATAGGAATAAATACATATACCTAGTTATAAACCTAACTTAACCTACAAATACATATCTTACACCGAGATAATTGATTTAAAACCATCGATTCTTCAGATTACAAAATGATAAGCAGTTATTAACTTAGGTTTTCATTTTATATTTCTTAATTAAAATTTTATCAGTATACTGATTACACTGTTCAAGCAATAAATTGCCTCACTTACTGTATTTAATTGGTAGAAAAGAAAGTAATTTATCCCAGTGTTGTACTCGCGGAAGCACGTTCTACTCGTAACATGTGACAAGGCGCGTTGTTAATGAATGTTGAGGGATATTAATGAAGAACGCGCTTCTAGTCATTAATAAATTCATCGCTTCGAATAAGGATGTGACACGGAGAAGCGTGGACACGCATGTAATAGAATTACGAGTACTGTGTGTGTGGAAGGCTATAAACAAATGACTGATTTTAGAAATTACCAGCCTGGCCCTTTTCTTTCGTCCGCTGCAGGACATCGGCCTCTGTATGATTCCATAGAACAAACGATAATGTTTGGTAATGTATGTAATGGTAATGGTAATCTATTTACTCGCCGATAGATGCCGCTTTTTATATGATATTTATTTATAGAAAAAAATATTAATCTATAGACAAGCAGACTGCCCGCCGAAGTTTCATTTATTTACATCCCACGTGGGTGACATTTATTTCAAAAATGAAATCAGGTATAAAGATGGAAGACTCTTTAATGTGATGAAACCATTGTGTGAAGCATTCAGACCACCGTTCTGTAGGCACCTCTTCAACAGCCGTTTGGGAGACCGTTGCTGCACAAAATGTATTGTTATCTGAGTTTATCTGTTATGAAACAAACAGTACTGGCATAAACTAAAAATTAAATGCAGACATGTAAATATGTATAATTAGATAAACTTTGGAGTACTTATTATGTGAATGAGAAATTGTATAAAGCATAGGTTTCGGTACAGGATCTGGGCGAACGAAAGGAGAGGGGAGAGGATAAAGTTTGAGGTTTGGGAAATAGGGATGATGAGGTATAAGTAGATGAGGAAAGAAGCGGGTTCTGGTAAAATTATAACTCACTGGTTCCTTTTACGACCGTCTTCTCTCTCTGTGTGAGCTTGGATAGTAGAACGGACACAGTGACAGTGGAATGTCCTAGTATCGTCGTTGTGTTACCGACTGCCATACTTCAGGCCGGGCACATTACCTAATGGATTTTAAGTGAGCTAGATTTTCAGTATCTATTGCTTAAAGTTACACAAAAGCCATACATAGCTAGATTGACATACTTTTAATAATGAAATAGGATTAGTCATATTTGATCGAAAATTAAAAAATATGAATTATAATAGGTGGGTTGTTTATTTTTTTATACATGTTTCTGGACTGACGATAGAGTATATAACATCATACGATACTCCAACACTTTGGATCGATGCAAGGTTAGATCGATACAAACGTACTAGTATAGGATAGAATGAAGGCTTTTGTTATTTATCAGTGGTACCAACCCCTCAGCAGTTCCATCAGAATGTCTATTTTATTTGGCGAGACATACTTTAACTGGGTTAGTAATAGATTAGATTCAGACCATTTGTCAATACCATTATTTTTAAAAGGCCTAAAGTTTGAAGATTGGTATTTATTTGTATTTAGTTTGTAACTGACTGCAAAAAGGCTAGTTAACAAGTCCAAATATCGTGCGTACCCACGACAGTCTGAATCTTTGTTTGGGCTCATTTAATGTAGCGTCTTTGATTTTTGTTATTGGTATTGAATAAATATTTGTTGCAACAGTTTTTCGATCAGAAGGCATATTATGGTCAGCATACAAAAATATACAAAAGCAAATCAGTTTACAGCTCTTAATATCCTCGTTGTATTTTATATTACTAGTTTATGTAACTGGGCGATTTCTGCTTGGCTTGATTGTCTATTTACTTTTAATTCTTAATCAAGAGTGTTGAAATCCGATTTATAAGTATAACCAAATAGCGTTCTGGGATGATCGTTGGTAATGTGTTCATAATTCGAATTCATAAACTAAAACCAATATGGCGTCCAAAAAAATAAGAGCATCTCACAAGAGCGCTTTGTAATTTCTCTGATGAAGTCGACAAACACATTAATGAAAGAAAACACGTTTGTTTGACTCCAGCAAAGCATTTGATACGTTAAAATACAATATATTATTTGGTAAATTAGAGCAAAATGCAATTAGAAGGCCTGTCTTAAATTTACCTAAAAATTAAACATTATTATGAAGATCGACACATCACTCTAAAAATCTCAAATAGTTTTAGCGATCTTGTATCAATGAGTCAAGGGTCCATTATTGGTCCTACAGAATATTTAATTTATGTTAATGATATATGTAACATAATTACGCAAGGCTCTGTGTATCAGTTTGCTGATGATACTTGTTTTGTGACAGCACATGAACACCCCCTGGCTGCACAAAAGACAATGCAACATAATTATGACTTGCTGTGTAAATTGGCGCACGATATAGGTGTGTTAATGAAGCCTGATAAAACTTAATTAATGTATGTACACATAACATGGCACTCACTAGGCCCGTCATCGTCGCTCATGAACATCAATGTCTGCATTCACATACCTTAAGTTGCCAGTAATAAGCCACTAGAGTTGGTAGAATATGTAGATCTCATATTTGACAACAAATTTATATTTTCAGGTATAAAATGCAGTACAGTAATATAATACACTTAAGACTGTTATATTTAGCCCTAGCGGATTACGACAAAAGAAAACTTTTTTAAAAACTTTAAAAACAATAAGTGGGACTTTAAGTTATATTTAAGGGACGGCTTCCGTACTACGGTTGAATCCTGGAAGCCTTTTGTAGTACCTATATAGATTTATAAAAGAATGTTTTGTAATCAGATCATGGTTAATTAAATAATAAAAAAAATGCAAGTCAATTTATTTCATATAGGACTGGCAATAAGACCCTCACTAAGTATTAGATGGTGATTGTTTAACACTTAAAATAACATAAAACCATTTTTACACATGCATTACACGTTAATTTTATCTAATCACATAAATGTGTGTTGGCTTGATTTTAGTACTTTTTGTGACCTGCTCCCCCCATCTTGGCATTTCAACGGCGATGTATGCCTATCACTTCGATAACACAATTTGTGTTCCTTGTCATGATAACAATCTTGTGTTGACATTCTCAAAAAAAATCTGTGGTTAAAATCCCGGACGTTCGTCGTGATATGTTATCAGCTTAAATATTTAACAATGAGTTTAAATTTTGGTTGGTTAATTTGAACTTGGGAAGGAACTTGATAGTTTGTAGTTCCGTAAATTTTAATGAATTGTACTATATTGTACAATATTGTATATGGTAAATGGATATTAAATACATTTATTTTTTGTTTAAAATTGAGATATTAAGATTCACTTTTATTTGAGTAGATACGAGGAACTTTACTTAATGTGGATTGATTAATATATTAACTACATCCTTCTCTTTTATTATATTAACTCCTTTATAAAATGGGCTTCAAGTATGTGCAATAAATAAAAAAGCCGCTTTTATATGTGTGCATACATGTGTGTACGCCTTCATATACATGTGTGAACTTGATAATATGTGTCAGTCTTATAACTGGTCATAATCCACCAGTGCGGAATGATTGATGCCACTAAAAAAAAGCCCCTCATAATAATATAAAAATAATATGTTATGTGTGTCAGTGCAAAATAAATATTTTTTTTTATCAAAAATGTTTGTAACAGACTTATAGTGTTTTGACAGTTATAGGACTGCTTTTATATAAGTATATTACAATAATGTCGCTGTAATCTCTAGAGAGTATTCGATCACTTCTACAAATTGCTGCGGATAATTCTCAGTATTTTGCGGTTGCTGCCATTTAATCGATGCTAAACAGTTATAGAACTCGCTAGAAATCTATTATCATATCATATTTCTTAAACACTACTGGATTTCTACTCCGTACGGACATTTTTTATTAAAAAAATAAACTTTTTATAAAAAAATGTGTATTCCTTTACGCATGTATGCTATCTATATATTATATAAAAATAGATGTTGGTATATCTGAGATTAATAAACACCGTTTTACCGATCACCATGAAAGTTGGCATATATATGTATTTTTCCATGGAGAAGGTTTTTATGCTATCGACTTTGTTGTAAGTTGCAAAAATGATATCGACGGCAAAACAGAATAATTTGTGATTTTATATACAGAGGTAAATAAATATACACAAGCAGGACAACGTCTGCCGGGCTTTGCTAGTAATATTATAAAGTATCTAGCTTTCCGTATTCTTTGTATACTTAGAATTCGAGTGACGCTTGAGGGATTTCGATGAAATTATATCAAATTTCGTGTGGTGTGGGCCGGCTTTAGAATAGCATCACTGAACCTATTCTCGTGGGTGCCGTCGTATAAGGCGACTAAGGGGTAACAAAACCGCTGGCCACGAGCCCTGAGGATCTACACCAACTCTAAAAGAGTGAACTCGCCAAATCACTTGACCTGCCTGTCATTTTAAGGCCATATATCCCTCATACTCAAGACAATGTGCCTGAGGAGGCCCACGTCCAGCAGTGGACGATATAAAGGCTGGTTACGGTATATCAAATTCCGTGCGGTGTTTGACATTTATTCTTTAAGGATGCGAACTATGATGAGAAATATTTGATATTAAGAATAGCCATTTCAGCCCCATAGTATGACGAATGAATAAACATTAATTGTATTGTATGGTTAAATTAAATTCCGACACGTGTATGTTGCCAAAAATTATGAATGGGAACATATATCTCGTCTCATTTAGATTCTGTATTTTATAAAGACGATAATATTAACGAGAACCACTTTATTATTGATGTCATAACATCGCTCAGTATTCAAGTAAAACCATAATAAATATAATTCACATTAAATGGCTCGTCTGGAGTGACCTTCATAACTTTCTCATTAGATAATTTAGTTTTTGAACTAAACTCGTATTTTGTTTATAGTTTATAGTTTTACTTCTGAAACTAAACATTTGAGTGAATAACCACTTTATTCGGCCAGTGACTTGGAATCACTTGTGTATTAATTATTATAATATATTAATTCTTATTAAAAAAACATTTATTCCAAAATTTTTAGCTTTATGAAAAAAAAAAAACACCTTAAATTATTCTCAAATAGATGACAGGAATTTACGTAATAGGAGCAAGTATATTATTTCTTTTGCTTTTATAATATCTTCAGTTTATAAATAAAATATTAAGTGTTGGTGTAGTATCTACTTACTAACACACTTTTATAAATATGCGCACGGTTTATATAAGCACGTGTATTGATTTTTATTACGATTTTATACGATATTACGATGGACAGCACTAGAGTTGTAACAACAAGTAGCCAGCAAAAGTTAGTAACGAGCTCATAGCGCGGTACGTTATCAGACAAACTGGTGTGTTTGTAAAGTGTATTTACACGTCATGTGAAGAGTGATGCTCTGCAAAGCGTCAAAATTAAGTTCTCCAACACACGCGCTGCAAAATTTGCATGTCCTACTATCTAGAGCCGCTTCTCAATGAAATATTCAAATATAATCTACTCGCCCGCAATTTAATTCGAGAGGACGACACACGGGCGACCCCGCTCAAAAATGTGCTATTTCAAAGTTACCCTTCAAGCCATTGCTTAGTTTGCGTTCCAGTCGGCGTGGCGTGCCTTCGCGAGAAGAACAAATAAAATGCTAGTCTTATGTTAATGGAGCTCGCGAAAAGAAGCGAAAAGTCGGACAATACGCCCGATAGATTCGCTCGAGTGCAGCTGGAGTATACTTATTCAAATGTACATGGTGGAACGAATAAATTAGATGCAATATCAATGCCAGATAACGTTTGTAATTGCCCTATAAAGACGCGGAACGATGTCGCAGTGCCTACAGAACACGATTACTTACGTCCGCGAGCATACTCTCACGTACGCAGCCATAAAATATTCTCCGTTTATTGCCTATACACGACATTTCAGATTTTTTGTTAGATTTTTCAAGCTATGTAACGTCGGCAGTCGTTTATGGGCTTTTTATGGAATTGGTGGCAGAGTGGCGGACGACCCAACTGGTGGTGAGTGATAATAGCTCATGCTGTTTGGAAATTTTCAGGTTTGCCGCCGTAAAGGTTTATCAATACATCGCGGACTGTTGGGCTTAGTTCTCATATGAGACTACCACAAGCTGTATCAATGTGGTAGTGGGTGACATTCTTAGAGTCAGTTTCTTATCCCATCGATTTTATATTTCATGGGATGGTAAACGACTAACGGACACACTGTAGTGTAATGGCAAAAGGGGTGTTCCTTATCTCATTATAGTCTATTCGATTGTACCCTCTATTTCTCCACCTCCAAAATCTTTTTTGCAAATCCAGATTCCTAAATCAACAATAAACAGCGCATTTTCGGATGTGCCAACGTTCATAATTTCTGATTCGTATTGGCATATCTTGAAATTCATGACTCAATATTCGCTCACCATCAGATATACTATCTGCTCGTTGGCACTCTCTTTCTACAAATAACACCATTGCGGTTAGAATTGCAAATGGCGCATACATCATAGCCTAATATATGGGCAAATGGTACATTTAAAATACCCCCTTTAATTGGATGACTGGTCACTTTACTTTCATATCGAAGATTAATATGCTGCTTTACATGTCTGTAGAAAATGCTTTAACAAAGCATTGTGCACTTCCTATTTTCGTCAGTCGCGATCGAAACCTTTTCTATTTATAGATGTCCGCTGGCTCTCTTGGTTGGTTGATCCAGTTACAGAGTTAGTGTAACTGTTAGTGTATATATAGTGTTAGTTGTAGACGTAATTGCTAATTAAACTTCATTACTCATTCCGATTATAGTCAAGTTTGCAATAGTCGATGAAGTACAACATAGAATCTAATCTTCTAAATATCAAAGTACGTCTAAGAAATGCTCGCTAAATCATCATCATATTAATATGAGTATCTTTCTTCAGCCAAATGGAAGGCAATGTAGAGTGTTTGTAGTAGCAACGAAAATAGGATATGAGAACATAAACAGTCTTCACTTCATACGATTATAACTCAAAAATTTGGCTGAGAAGTCCATAGCGCACAAATGGAAGTGCGCGGAAAAATATGGTTTACAATGTATGTCGGATTTAAAGATTTTCTAAAGCTTTTCGAAGTCTGTATGAGTGTAGATCTCCTGATGCGCTATTCCATTCGCAATCATGTCCCGTGCGCCGAGCAATACCGAGAAATCGATGGAATATCTTCTTTAACAATTGTCACCAGCAACTCAATACTCGCTGTTCGCAGACTAAAGCTGTAATCTGAGTTGTTTTTCAATTAATAGAAAACTAAAGTGAAGTCGGTTGCGGACTTAATCTTGGTAGTGGAACGGGTGTCCGTCCCCAGTGAACAGTCATCGACGAGTTATTTATTCTCTCTCGTCGTGAAAGCTGAAGCTAGAAATTCGAAATAGAGCACATTGAAATTTAGCAACTGTCTGTCGAGCCGCATTGGCGACTCCGCTACCGTATTTATAAATATTCGGTGGACGATGTGCGCTGTCGCTTGTGTTATAGGTCAGGATATTTACGGCCAAGCAGAAATAAAGACAAACATCATAATTTTTACGATGAAAGATATCTGTTCTTCAGTGACGCGTCAGTATGTCAACATAATACAAATATATAGGTATATATATGACGTGTTAGAATGTTTGAACAATAGCTTGCTAGTTTCGGTAATAAAATAACTGTGTGTTTTAATGGTAAGAAAGGTCTGTTTAATATGCGATTTGTTTGTCATTCTCGCGATTAACTAAAATTTATGAACGCATTAACTGCTCTTCGCTATTTTGTTCTGTACACAGTTCTATTCTATACATTATTATAGAAATTCTGAAGGGAACGGACATATGCGTGTAGGAACTGTCATTAAAATCAAATTTTGGCGTAGATCCAAACCACAGAAATATTGTTTGTCGTCTGTGCAGAAAGGATAAGTACCAAAGCCTGGATATCTTTGTGTTACTTATCTTATCCTATTATACATTTTTATATACGAAATGTGGCTGGTAACATAATAGACCACTTTGTAAGTTTTATTCTGTTGGATTTACGAATTAGAATCACTTGCGAAGACACACATTGTTATTCTAACAGAAATAATGGCGAGAGAAAAAGTGATGCTTTTAAAAATAGTTTCTAAATATAAGTTGACTGACATTATGCTGTAGGCTTGTGTTGTGTGTCACAGTGAACGGCTAGACAAAGCTGTGTGTCAATCGTCATATAATTTATTGTTGACGTGGTTAGTGTTAATGTTGTTATTTGTGTCTGATTTATAAGTTTCTTGTACTCTTGAAGCTATTTTCAGGAATCTTATATGGAGAAATACGTTCGCTAATTTAAAAAAAAATCGTCTGATTTTATTTATAAGTTACTATTTTTTATTTTCTCATTTTAAGATGAAACTTCTAACATAAAATGTCTACCTACCATAGAGTGAGGAAATAGTGCATAGGTACAAACTTAGCATTTTTGTCTAATGTAAACACCAATGTTACAATAACTTAAATACTGAGATACGTTAAGCGAAGCTGGTAGTTTTGAATGGTGTTCATCACAATGTTATGTTACAAGTAACTAAATAAATGTGCGGTTGCCCACAATACTCTATGTAATGTAACGTTTCAGCGAATGATGCAAAGGTAAACGCTTGAAATGACAATTTTATCTCGAATGTTCGATGCTTGATTTTCAATTTGTGAAATAGTTTACACTACAGAATGATCGATGTTCCATTACGAGTTTACTCAATTTGTAAACATATTTAGGTAATGTAGAAACTCAGTACCGCATTATAGTCAAACAAATGCCTATTATAACACAGTGAAAGAAATATGTGATGCCAGTTAGTCATAAGACGTGGCATTAACGTTAAGCCTATTGTCGCATAGCAGAAGAAATACTTCGGGGCCGGTCCGAAAATAAAAGCATCACATTGATTGATGTTTAGTCTCTCGCACGCTTGTTTTTGACGTCTTGCCGTCAAGAAAAAGGAGTGCGAAGCGACATGCTCTCGGATGTTCTCTCTGCTAGTTGGAACACAACGTTCGAACTGAAGCGTAGTCTAGTCACATGACTTATTGAATTTTACCATTTCGTTTATAACAGGAAATTCTTCGTCACAGTCCAAGCAAAGACACCGGATGGAGTAAGCTGAACGCGCTAGGAATAGAAGTGTGATTTTTAATTCGTTTATTTGAAATGTTAGTGAATTGACGCGTTTGCTTGCACGTGTTAAATGTGATGCTGGGAGCAAGTTTTATTCGATATTTTCACGCAGATGATTGAGTTAGACGGCTTGCGCGGGAGGCTGGGACGCAATCTCCGGTGCTGGCGCGGAAATCGTCCCCCAGCCCCCCCCCCCGCGCTCCGTCCGCTGCACTGTCACTCCCGACCCCGAGGGATGCACCCACACTCAATTGGATACTGAGATTACATGTTTTTATGAAAACTTGAAACAAGTTGAAACAATTTCAGTAGACGCAAAGTTTTGTGAAGTAACGCAAGAGCCTTATTCCTGAGAAGGAATCAAAACTGAAAACTTGTAAACATTTTCAAATGAGTTTAAGACTAATTCTCGATAATAAATTTATACACCTTCCTACGGATTTCCTTAATTATTCTTCTCGTGCAAACTTCGACAGTTCATGGCGTATAAATTAACGTGTTAAACGCGCGACGGAAATTCGGGGGATATTTTCCGATAGGAGTTAAAGGATCTAGTTTCCGCAGTCGCGCGATAAACAAGTTATTGGCGTTAGTGAGGGCTGGGAAGGGAGGGGGGGGGGGGGTCTCGGAGGAGGACGGGGACAACTCACCCATGTAATTAATAAACGAAGCGAAAGGGAATTCGAATAGATTTGATGATTTGTGAAAGACGTGTGCAACCTTCTTTCACGTAACAATGTCACAAAGTTTAGTTCCCTTATTTTAAGTAATGATCGATTGCTTCTGACGTTCTAACTGTAAAGTAGCAAAGGAAAGTCTGCAAATAACTCGATAGTTATACGTCCGATGCAAAATTCAAATTTGTCCACAGCCCCGGATTTCCGCTTTCCCCTAAAACCAGATGTTTTCTCGGTATAGAAAGTTATTTTAGTCCCTTAGCAAAGGAATATTTTACTTATTCGTCCATTCCATGACGTGAGACTGTTTTAAAAAAATACATGCAGTGATTGGTTGTTTTCTAAAAAAATTATCTCTACACAAATTGTTAGAATTTTAAAGCGCTCCATAAAAGGTCGTGAGCACGAGTGCTACTTATATCGCTTCGGTTTACACACACATATTATTGTCACCGGGGACGTGTCAAATGTCTCACCGACCGCCTCGTTGCGGCTGCAATAGAATGCAATGCATTCAAAGCGACCAGACCTGTTTGCTTATCGCCTCATTTTTTGGACGAAATAGAACCGTAATGAGTACAGTTAAAGATTGATTTAGCCTGCGTTTTGCATTGTACTAGATATCCTTCAGCAAGCAACAGTTCATTTGTTTCCGTTAGCTCTGCGCTTCTGGTCAGCCTCTTCGGCGAAGTATCAGATGTTGGACTCTCCCTGATTAGAGTCGCACGATTCTAGCGAACTAAGAGCTGCAAAGTAGGTGTGAACTACATATAATATTCATTTAACATGAAGATATCTTCTTCACAACTGTTTTGTTGATACGCGTGTTGTAAACGTGTTAAACTTATCGTCACGAGATGTTGTGGAACATAATTTGCAATGAGTGTCTAACCGATAAAATATTCACGGTCGATAACCCTTACAGTTTAACGATAGAATGGACGAAACACTGTTAGAATTTACGAGTATTGTTCAGATTTTTTAAACTGAACGTTATAAAAGGCATTGATACGTGTTAGTACACAACGTGATTTTTATCTGTGGTAACCAAGCAAAACGGGTCCATTAGTTAGTTAATTTATATAAAACTAGAAGAGTTTCCATAACATAATAATAAAAAATACATGGCTATTATTCCTAAAAAAAAAATTGTAATGGTATATCTATTTGTCAAATATACGCCCCAGGATTAGGTTTGCCTTTCTCTTGGGTCCTATAGCATTATCGCATGTTATACAGTCTCGCCAAATAAAAACATATAAAAAATTAACAAATACGTTCACGTCGCAACACTGAAAAAGATTGATTGGGCTGTGGAATAACCTTGTTCTCACATAATGTCACATATAATACGGTGCAAGTTTTTTTTTTTTCAATTGTTCTCCTGCACCAATGGCGCAGTTGTTTTTACGTCTATTTTCCTTTTTTCTTTTTCTTTTTGGATGTGTTGTTTAACACCATTAGGTATTTCTTTCTTTTAACACAATGCATCAACATGCAAACCTGATGCATGTGCATGCACAATAGATGTTGTACCTGTCTATCGGAAAATCTACCAATACGAGTAATCATCCAGGTTAACCGCACATAAACATATAACCTTACTGTAGGGTACGATTAAAAATCTCACAAGCAATTTCGCAGATTGGTTTTACCGTTCGTTGTCCGCTTGAAGATTTATTGCGTAATTCTTCGTAGCCGTGTAGTGCAACAATATGGCCCTGTGAACTATCGCATTTTACTGCCAGATACCGTTTTTGTAATAAAGAACACCGGTAATGATCAACCTAGACATTGTTTCCTATGACAACGTAACAACTTAATATGCCTAAATAAATCATCTTTCATTCGTCGGTAACAAGAAATTTTTATATAAATACTTTCAAGTTCCCGGATATTCAGGAACTGTTTTGGCAATAATTAAAACGGGATTGGATAAAAAAAATAATGCGTTTACATCCTATTGAATTACAATAAAAAATAGTTTTTGTATATGTATGAAATCTGGGCATTATTCTTGTCTCGTTTCTATCAACTTATAAATTGAGAGTCTTCGTCTCAATATAAACGATGCTTGATGTTTAAAATCCATTGTTTAAAATTAGTTTAAGTTATTATTTACACTAATATTTTATTACTGCTTTAGTTTTTTTGTATATACTTTGTACAGTGATGTAATAACATATCGATTTAACATACATAACCATAACATAATAAATAACGTCAGATTTTAATAACATTGATTAGCTGTATTAATTTTGTGCGAAATATATATTACAAGGGGATTTCCACGGGAATATACCTTGACTATACAAACATTGCAAGTAAATGTTTTTTATTTTAAAAGATTAAAGTATTGATATTTTGAAGTTTAAAATTCCTGAGATGTTTATGAAATTTACGAGTACATTTTTGAAAACTGAGTAGAACAACATATGCGGTAGTTGCTACTGCCATGTTTTTTTTAAGGAAAGTAGACGGCAGACGAGCATACAGTCCACTTGTGGTAATTGGACACTGTCGCCCATGGACATACGCGATATATGCCAACATCAGTCCAGAATGACAAACGGCACGTCTCCGGATGCGTTGCCTGCCTACCTTTCGTGATTTAGGAATGTATTTGGTGAAAGTGTTAGGAAAATGGGAAGTGATAGGAGAGGATGGTATGGGAATGGACTCTGGTATAATTATCTCACTCACTACCGGAACACATAGATAGATGCATTGGGAAAATTGAATAAAGTGGGAATGCAGTACATGTCAGTGGTTGTTTGCTAATTTGACCACGTTAATTGAGTAAGTATCAATTCAGTAATTCAGTCATAGATGGTAACAGAGACACACGAGTACTTAAATAATTTAAATAGTCATCCCAGTTAGACGTTAACACAATATATGATATTGCTCTACTAGTCTGCTGTTTAGACGTATAATAATTATTAATGAAGTTATCTTTACGGACAGATAAGCATTTTATTACTTTTGAGAGGACAAGTCTAAATCATTAAGAACAAAAACAGAAGTAATAATAAACATATAAATGTTTGCACTTGTATTTGTATCCATTAATGCGCAGGGCACTGGTTTTATGCAAAACAAGGGACATTATTCTAATGGATAATATCTATAATATATCCGGCCCTGTGTGGATTAGTATCCACATTGGCCGGATTATGGACAGAAATCCTCTTGTGATTTATATTTATTTATAAAAGGAAATTATAAAAGATTGAATAGATAGTTTACCCGATGTTAAGTAAATATCAGTAAAAAAAAATTACAAACGTTGACACGTCCGCAGCAGATGCGCTGCTTACCTTTGAAAATTTAGGAGTCTTGATTTGATAAGAGGTTTGGAAAGCATTTGAGAAGTGTAGCACGATAACAAGTTTTCCTTATCCCATTCGGTGGGATGGAATGGGGTAAATGTGGTAGTACCATTACTGATGAGATAGGTTACCGATGCTGATGATACTGATACTGGTGATTACTGATTACTGGTGGGGATGAGATGGAGAGCATAATGAGATGAGATGGAATGTACAAACTCGTACATAAATATATACAGTAATTTAACGGCACATAACTGTTATAAATGTTCGCTAATTTGTAATAACATTGACGACATAGTTGTAACAGCTGCTTGTTGAAAATGTTATTATTTTTATATACGATATAAAATGTAATTTTATTTCCCGCTAATGATATATAGAAACAGTACTGTCGAAGTATTATTAATTAATGTACTTTTTTAAAACAATGTAGAGAGCAGACGGACGTACCAATAAAATTAAGGATTATAAAACAACTTTGTTTAATTTGTCGACCATCTTAAATTGTTAAAGACTACGGGCAATTTAACACTAAAGCATTGGCCAACGGAATATTCGCACGATTACCTACAAACTATTTTGCATTCGTAAACGAGTTATTTCCGTAATCTTGAAGTAAATTTTCGTTTCTCTAACCGAATGAATAGCTTTACTATTCATTCGCTACCTAATCGCTTATTCAATATGATGATAATGAGCTGCAAAAGAGTTTGTATTTGTGCGAATTCGCCTCGATCCGCCAATACTGTGCCCTAGGTCACGCAATCTTTAACATTTATGTTTAGAAATAATTTTGCTAGGATCCGTACCCGTCAGATTTCGTAATTGTAGCAGCCTTGCAACAATTTGATCTTGAACTGACTTTATCACGTTATCATCATTAATCTGTGCACTATAATGTCAAGTGCGTTATTATTATCTGAAGCATTTTCCTTGTAACTGCAACGATTTTTTTGATTTAACACTTTCACACGTTTCCTTGATAATTTTCAACCTAAAATCTAGTATGTTAGTATTAGTTTAGATCTTTGATACAATCGATCACTGTCATTGGAATATACCTACTCACATTATCATCAGAACGTTGACCTGCTTACCAAATTTCATGGCTCTAGCACACATACTGATAAGAGCTCTCATATATAACATCGTGCGAGACGTACCTTATCATGTTTGCTTTATACCCGTTTAGATATGTCGACACCTTCGTATAAATGAATTATTTCACATGTTCTAGGAATGTTCAACATCTGGGCCTCTAGAAGTATACAAAATTTAATTCGGTGTGTTTTTGACTTATTAAGTCAAGTCTTTTGACGTCAGTCTCGTGTGTCGAGTACTGATCAGTAGGTGTAAATTCAGCGGAAATTGTGTATCATGTCAACAACTCGTGTCGTCATCGTGAAGTGAACAAGAGACGTCGTCAGTACTTTTATTGTCCTCCAGCTTATGGACAAGTGTCGTTGCAGACTTAGATGAAAGGGCTCTTATTGTTTGATATACCTATATAGATATTTCATGTTATTGAAGCATTCTACGCAAATTCAAGTAAAATATGTATAAAGCAGCGTTTCATATACTTGTAGATTTTATTATTGTGTTTATTGTTTTAGATTTTATTTGTATTGTATTGTTTTGAATTTTTCATCATAAGAAATTCTTTATAACATCTTAATGTTTAAAAAACAGTTACTTTAAGATATCTACAGTTGTAGTTTGCAAGCTCTGCAAACATGGTAATGAAGTGGTAATTGACAGCGGAACAGACTCGCAGACACCCTTGAAAGGATTCTCTTGGTTTAGTCGGGCCTCGGGGCTTTCAAGTCGCAATACCTATCCATAGAGCTCACGTTTGTTTTGTTCTAACGTTGATGATATTTAGAGCGCTGCACACAAGTTACACTGCTAAACGATTTAATTCTAACCGTCTTCATAACATGTAATAATCGTGTGCGGTGGATTACAGTAGCGACAATTGTCGGGTAGTTATTGTTTCGAGAGTATAGCTTTCGTCATAAAATCATAATACTGTTAATTTTTTACAGTTGGTCGTTGCCTACCGAAACCCAGTGTAAACACGGCGTACGTTGTTTATACTTTTGAGTAACTTCATAAGAAATGTGAGCTCACCGCTGCGCTCTAGATGAGATGGCTGCGTTGAGATACAAGTGTTGTTTATTTTCCTTAGCTCTTTTTAAATCTTAGGCTCACGGAGAAAATTATACGCAGTTTGTTTCGAAGATAAAGTTAAAGTGTTCTATGGGGAGAGGCTGCTGACGTCTTGCAAAATAAAATAAATATTTTAATCTCGTTGTTTAAATGTAATAATTTTAAAAGCCGACACGTTAACGTTTATTACGATGGTTATGGTTGTAAACTGTTTAAAGCTACGTTATTGTAGATAACATTCCTCTGTAATACAGTGAGATTCGTAGTGTACGTACAGCGTTAAATGCGATCTCAATGCAGTGTAGTGTCGTCTATTTGTCTGTGCTAAGGCAGCGGTGGCGGGTGTGCTCGCCGATAGCTGGCGGTAAGCCCCCGTGCTTGCACTATCGTCGCACCACTCGGCACGCTTTGCTCCTTGCTCTCTATAACATATAAATAGTACTTACATACATATCTCAGGCTCACATTGCATTATTCCAAAAGAGCAAGGAAAATGCATGACACATTCAATTCAATTATCTATTGCACTGATGTTGTTAACATACAGATTTTAAAAATATATGAAATATTCGTTCAACATGAACGCTGTTAGGGCACCGCACTTTTAGGACTAATATACACATTCATTTTAAATACATTAATTAATTAAATAATATTCTGGCAAGTATATTGTTATACCGATTATTTAAAAAAAAGATGTCTATATTAATTAAAATAATAACAATAATCGTAATTGTACTCCTTACTCATATTTGTCATGAAAATATTCCTGCAGCGAATAGTAATGTTTATCTATTGAGAATGATGTATCCATTTA
Source organism: Sesia bembeciformis (assembly GCA_943735995.1). Classification (NCBI taxonomy): domain Eukaryota; kingdom Metazoa; phylum Arthropoda; class Insecta; order Lepidoptera; family Sesiidae; genus Sesia; species Sesia bembeciformis. The sequence continues at coordinate 12,611,832 of OX031028.1, forward strand.
ATTTATTTTTAAAAGATTAAATTTTAATTTACTATTTATTATAAATTATAACACACAGTGCATGAGGCCCAGAATTCAATATTTTTAATTTGGAACTAATTAATTCTAGTCTTTTTTGAGGTCTTAAATGTTCGGGGCTTAACTGTCACATTAAGTTAACTATGAAATTCGACTTTCTCTGTATTTCAATACCAGTCTGAAACTATTCATTATTCAATTAAATGTTGACTTTCTGTGCTAAAATACACCTAAAGTAGGCGAGATATAATTTGGGAAATGTCACAGTCGGAGTGGGCCAAAAGTGGCGGTCTATATTTAAATAATATAAAATGACACGATGGTTCCATTAATGTTGCATTGTCGGGTCTGGGACGGCAGGTAGCCGCGCTAACCGGGTCGGTTATACTTGGAAGCGATCGAAGTACGCTATTGTTGGATTGTTTGAGATTAATACTACTGAAATTTAGCAGTCTTGCTGCCTAAGTTATAACTCCGTGAGGGCAGTCAGTTGATTAAAGAATGAGTAATTAATACGCAGCGCTCTCTGTTTACTGATTCCCTGCGGGATTATCAACAATCGATTAATACTGAAATACTTAAAAGAACAGATTGGTTTACTCCTATAAAGCTGAGATTAATTGAAAAATGTGGTCTGATCTACTTCATTTATCACGAGAACATATTGTTGTGGGTTGAAACGTTTTCGATTTTTTTCCCTCTTAAAATAGACACTTGTGTGTTCATGTCACTAATACATTTTCTTTTTGTTTCAGGTAGAATTATGCAACAAATTGCACCAGACGTTTTTTGACTCATTTCAACCTTTGAAAGTGGAAGAAACGTGAGTTTTGCTATATAAATTTCAAAGACAGGCATAAAGCATAGATGGAGAAGTTTTAAAGTTGCATGAATAATTAGTTATTCAATTATTAATGTACATAAAAATATGTAGACAGTAACATTTTATGGTTAACAGTTATCTTCTCATATTTCTCAGTTTAGGTAAATCGTTTTGCAAATTAAATATATTCTAATCGTGGTCATAATAGTTATTGAGAGATAAGTTTGTGGTGCGTTTTTATTCTTCATTTATAACTAGCGGTGCCATCGACTTCGTTCGCGTGAACTTGTGATTCCCGTATGAAATCTATGATGAATCTGGATAAAGAGCACCTTAAGTGTTAACCCGGCACATAAGCTATAACTATGCCATGTTTCATTAAAATCCGTCCCGTATATTTTGCGTTATGCGCGTTCACAAGGACAGACAGAGAGATAAAAATTGTTGTATTGGGGACTGTATCATATGTATTTTACACTGCGATGGCTTTTTCAAAAAAATATTTCATGTACAGACATGGCTCTGTTGCGATTTTATTACGTGTATGGAAGTTGACAATGCAAAATTGTGGTAAAGTATGACAACCAAACAAAAATCAAATATGTTTAAGCCACAATTCTTAGAGGATTAAACAACAAGTGATAGGTAAATTTTCAGAGAAAAGCAGAAATACTAGTTACTAAACTCTAGAAAAGTTTTTGTGCATTGAAAAGTGAGAACCTGAGGGATTGATAAATAGAAATTTCTCTGTCTTAGAATTAAGTCCGAGACGTGTTCTATAGAACCTTATTGTAGTCTGCAGAGATTTATTTCGAACCACTCGATCTAAGTTTAAGATACCGAATGGTTTTATATTCGCCTATTAATCTGAATTTCAGTCAAAATTTTTCAGTTATACCGGCACGTCGTCAAAAATTTCAACACGCCAAGAGGCCGCAATCTAATGAGCAATAAAAAAGTAATGATGCCAGATTTTTATCATTTTTTTTCCAAAATTTAATGTTAACAATTTAAACAGAGGAAAAAATTCCTCATTGTTAGCGTTAAACGCTTGCGGAGGGCGCTCGGCGTAATAATAGGACATAATATATTCAGGACGAGTCAAATAAAATTAGCACGGTGAAAAATGTAAACGGTCCTTTTACCGCCTCGAGGACGTGTAAGTATTAGGTTTTGCAGAGTGCCTCCTTTGCAGCTGAATTTAGTTTTGTTTCTGTGGTCGCCACCTTATTTACGTAAAAGTATCGCCATTTTCGCCTATCAGAGTTTCTTTTAGTGAATAAAGCTGCTGAATAGTAAAAAATCAAATACTAAATTAATTATAATATGTTCTAATGGTATTTAATCAGATTCGGAGTTATTAATATGGCAGAGTATGGATTATTACAATTCTCGTAGGATTCCAAAGCCCTACTCGTATTGCGAAAAAAATTCATTACATGACGAGCTGAATACAAAAAACGCCGATGGCATGCGCCAGTCGTATGGACCGAAAGATGGAGACCTCTTTTCTCTTTTAACTAGGTCCATGAGCAACTTTTCTCGAACAATTTTGTATTGTTTATATCCATTGTAAATAACGCACGGCGGAAAGAAATGTGAAAGATGAAAGTGTGTATAAGCGATGAAAGAGGGAACATTTTGAAGGTTTCTAAATCAATCGAGGCATGGCTGAAAATTTGAAGGTTAAAGTACTAAATACTGTTCTTATACTATACGCAAAGCGGCGGAGACCCAAGTGGAAGATAGAAGCCCAGTGGAAAGCTTAAAAGTCTGTAAAAAATTGAGGGAACTTACATGAACGTTCATGTCCGCCAATTTGTATGTGCAATATTTATGATTTCATAAATTTATATGCAAAAGAGCGCAAAAATTCGGTGATTTTCCATTTTAGCTCGTCTATTTTTTTCAACTTTCGGGCTTTCCATCGGTCACTTGTGTTTCCGCCGCTGTGCGTATAGTATAAGAACTGTATTTTCTGCTTACCTTCAAATTTTCAGCCATGCTCCGAGTGATTTACAAACCTTCAAAATGTTCCGACTTTCATCGCTTACACACATTTTCACGCTCCACTTTTCTTTCCACCGTGTGTTATTTACATTAGATATAGGCCATACATAATTTTTCGAGAAAAGTTGCTCATGAACCTAGTAAAAGAGAATAAAGGCGTCTATCTCTCGGCCTAGAAAGGAGATTTCCCTATTCTCTGTACGTTATGGAAAAAAAAGTTTAACCGAAAGTTGTAGCTTCACGAGCCCTATCCAACGCCATGTTGTTAGTATGTGTAATGTACTCGTATATACGACCAAATTTTTAATTGGAATATTTTGAAAATTTTACACCGTCATTCATAAGTCATAATAAAAGTCATAAGAACTATTGAACTGATTTAGATTCTCTTCGAATTCAACAGAGATATACTTATACACATACTATTTTTATACCAAATTTCATTTTAATCTGTTAAGCAATGAGGCCTACAGTTTGACTACAATTTTTCGTTATATACCATACAAAACCTCGAAACTGAGTGAGTCATCAATCAGTTTCATGATATTTGTATGTTAAATAATACTAGGCTAGTATTAATTATTTAACATACAAATATCATGAAACTTTCATTAGGTAAATATTTCTCATTAATATATCACAAGTCTCATTGAAGTTTATAATTATTAATTAACAATCTCCAATATTGAATTCAAAAATATTTGTAAAGTTCTCAACTCTTCCTCGTTTAATATTGGAAATTGCAAGTATCAATCGATTATGCTATGCTTATTATCTGTATAAATTCTCTCGTTGCCTACGATTATTATTATTAATTGAAATGCATTTTGCGCTCGCATCGCTAATGGGGTTGTCACATCGCGACGGCACATTTGAATAATTCCCATCGCCATAGGATAAACTCCAGCTATTTATGGCGATTAATATAATAGAGTCTGAATTAGGCTTCTGCGTTACTGAAATTATAATGAGGTGGTACGTTTGCCAAAAGTGGTTTAAATATTCCACGTACTAGAGATTTTTGGTTAACATTATCGGGTTTCTATTCTAGATCATCTCGCCAATTATATTATCCTGCATATTTGGCACCTGACAGAGGATTTGGAAGAGGTAGCTTTAATGATAAGGTCGCTAATTGTATTCTGTCATCTAAAGCAATGTATGTGCACATATAATAACAATTTGGAAGCAATAAGAGTATTTATTATTATTATCTTTATACGAGAAATTGCTCCCAGAAACATTCCCTAAGGCCTTTGTCTTAAGAAGTCCCATTCTCTTCTGCCTTGTGTTTAGGATACCACGAATTTATCACTGCGAATTTTAATTTATCTTTAAGGTTAATTTCCGCGTTTAAGTACTTTTGACAAACACCATTCTTAATCTTTTAACTAGCTGTATATTGCCCGCGGTTTTGCTTGCTTTTTTCTATACAAACTCTGACATCCCGTTTCATCCTTTTAGGGATTGAATTTCAATAAATCCCTTCTTGTTGAAACTACTGTCCAAATTTCTTGTTTCTAGCATCAGCGGTTTCGGCTCGGCATGAATCAGTCAGTTAGTCAGGACACTTCTCTTTATATACTTCTTCTATTATCTATTGCAAATTGAGAAAATCTGTCTATTCTATTCTTTTCTATCTTAAGGACAAGTGAAGTGTTTTTAAATCGAATTTTGAATTTCTAATGTTTCGGCCACATGGTGTTCCCTTGCCGCGGGTCGACAGGAGTTACGGGATTCCTTGAATGTGGGTATACAGCAGGACGTTCGCCGCGACGCGCAGTTGCCCAACTAGTTGTCGAGTGGCCTTGAAAGCTGGTCGATTTACCAGGCGGCATCAAGTGCGACACACCCGGGGCCCTATCAAACAACATTTATTTATTTGCATACATATACATGGTCTAAATTACTTTAAAAGAATAGTATTTAAACCTACGTATATGTACCCTGTTAGTATTAGAGAATTATTCCACTCCTGGCCCGAATTCTTGTCTCAGTGGAAACGTGGCCCGATATTTTTATTTTTGGTTTCCACGAGGCCCGTATTGTCGCGACAACTGTGAAAGACACAATTATCTACTTAATTTACATAACAAATGTCAGTAATAAATTGATACAATTGAATAAATACACTTAATTAATTGCATTAAGTGTATTTATTTAACACTGTACAAAAATTACCTAATTTTATTATTTAGCCGACATAGTGTTATTTTCTCTTATTTAATTATTATTAATTATTTAATTATCTGCGTTTATTTAATTATTAGGTCTTATTTTCTATTATTATTATAAGTAGGTACAGTAATTTATATTTATATGTTTCGACATTCTTCACTGATGTTGGGATGTATCGTGAATGTCCATGGGCAACAGTATCCACTTACCATCAGGTGGGCTGTCTGCTTGGCTGTGATCTTCTTTCTATAAAGAAATGTTACAGACTGATAGGCGCCATTCGTTTTCTGTGTTTCATAATACGACCTTTCGTACATTGCACATTTGTCCCACTTTCAAATACTTTAACATACGAGTAGTGGATACATTCTATTCTTTACGGCGTTAAAGTTCTTTCATATGTTACCTATTTATCCACAGGCATTATTCATTCATGCCGGTATATATATTTCATGTACAAAAATCTTGCTACTGTTTAAGTCGCTGGAATTTCATTAAACCTTTCTGTGAACAAATGAGCATATTAGCCTTAAAAAGGCTCTTAGAGTGCGGTTTTAGTGCAGGCGGACATATGAATGGAGTTAATTGGACAATCGGCCCATTGAGGCGTGCTGAGGCGGACAGTTTGGCCAGCCCAGGCGGTACGGTTGCCAGTTGGCGCTCCCTCGTTGTCCGCTAATCAGTCCGGGGAAACATTTAAAGCGATCGTTGTAATGTCACATGTGATAGACTTATATTTAGATAAGTATAATGATGACATGACTCCCCAAGTGAGTATTTAAGTTATCTTTTCGTTGTACTGGAGTCCGTCATGCCACGATGATGTGGGAACTTTTCAAGAAATCTGTGAATAGGACCCTGTAGTTTCGACGGTGCATACGGATCCTCCCATGCTGCTATAGGTATTGCCGTGTGGTGTCGGCTGGTTTTAAAATAGCGCCACTTCACTTCTTCTCGTGGGTGTCGTAAAAGGCGACTAAGGGATAACAAAGCGGCTACCAGAAGCTCTGAGGAATTACAACATCTCTAAAAGAGTGGACTCGCAAACCCCAAACCAGCGTGGCGTTTTAAGGTCATGCATTCCTCATGAGGACTCATGGTTACTGCGCTTACCACTTTCGACTGCACAACTTTTATATAAAAAGTAATAATATGTGATACTGCAAGTAGTATGTTTGTATCATATATGTCTCATATTAATAACGACGGTAAAACTAGAAATTTTCTGCCACTACTACATAAAGTGAGGCAGTACTATGTTGTAAATGTGATGAGATTAAAGCAAGCAATTAAGACAAAGCGGCCTGAGCTGATAAACAGAAAGGGCGTGCATGATCTCTCACCACGATAACGCCAGACCACACATATCTTTAGCCACTCAGCAAAAATTGAGAGAGCTTGGCTGGGAGTGTTGGAAACCCACCGCATAGCCCTGACCTTGCCCCCTCAGATTTCCACCTGTTTCGGTCTCTTCAGAACTGTTTAAGTAGTGTAAAGTTAACATCAAGACCAAGAGAGGACTGTCAAAACTACATGTGGCAATATTTTGGTCAAAAATCTCAGAATTTCAACAGCAACGGGATTATGACACTATCTATAATACAATAAGCAAAAAGTTATCGATCAAAACAGCACATTTATTATAAGTAAATGTAATTAAACTTTAAAAAAATGTATTGAATTTCTATAGAAAATATGAAGAAACTTTCTCCCCGACCAATATTATGTTCAAAGGCATATTGTTAAAATTATTATGTACAAAGCGCTATAAATTAACTTTGATATTAATATGTATTCCAGAATAATTATTTAGGTACTTTTTAAATCTTTTAAATTTTCTGAATCGGAAGATACTAATTATGTACTTATATTTAATTCTTTGGTTAAAGGATCCATTCCGTTTCTCCTGAGTACGTGTTAATGCGTACGTGGTCACGCTTTATACGCGATACGTGTTACTGCAATACCCAATTCAAATTCTTTTAAAACCTCCCCCGAACACTTTAAACGTCTATTGTTGTAGACATGTTCAATTGAACGCTAAATAATGCAAAAACCAAAACAAGACTGCGTAAAACAAAACAACATTTAACAAGACTAACCGCGAAGAACTTGTTGGCTATAAACCGACTTGTAATAATAGACTGCCGAGTTTGTACAGAGCGGTCTATGAGCGATGCCTTTTGTTCGTAGCGGGTAATACTGCTATGCGCTCGCTCACGCGCACTCAAGTAGAGAAACCAGCACGCGTGAAGACGCCGCGTGAGGAAGGACAAGGATGACAAACAGTGGAGGTGCTAAGCATAATCTGAGGTCTGACGGTTGTGTTGACTCCGCCTTACAATTGTGAATTTTGCGCTCAATTAACAAATAAAGTGACACAAACGTGATTTATTATGCGTTATGGAAATATTCGAGAAGTTTACCTTAATCAAAATATTGTGAGAAAATTGTTCGAAGGGCTGGTACCGTTATTTTGTAACTTCGGAATGAGATTCAGAAGTAGAAGATTATGAACCAAAATATTGTTGAAATTACAAATAATTATAGGAAGACCTTTTACTTGAAGACCTTTTACTGAATATAGTAACGTTTTACGAGAATGTTGTCACCATAATTAAAAAAAAAGTATTTGATACTTTATCGACTTTTCTATCTAACTGTACCTTCCAAAGCCTTTTCACGAGATTATACTCTCTTTAATTTTCCATTAGGTGTAAGCGTAATTGTCATAATTCGCTCGCTAAATAATCCTTATAAGGAAACGGTGTAATAGGTGAACTGGAAGAGCCTTTTGTCACCGTCACAACACCGTTAAACGAAGCAATTTCCGCTTCTTAAATAGACTCCTCTGTGAAATTCATTTTGTAATAGGCTTTGAAAATGTCTATGTTAATGTTGGAACGGTTGGAAATGTTTATTGATAAAGAAGGCAAATGAAAATAATAGAGATTTCTACTTCATACATGTATACTATATGTCTAATAGATGCAATGATGCAATTTCCTGCAGGAACGTATATGTTTTATCAAAATTTATTATATGGCTTTGTTGTAGGAATTTTATTTTAAAAGCAAAGCCATGATTTTGTTAAAATAAAATATTCAATTTAAAAATAGTACCTAATCGCAACCAGCTCTTTTATTGGTCGCTGTCGAACATTGTCATATTGTCTTGTGTGTGCCATCCGTCCAAGTTTCCCCATAGTTTGGAGGCAGTCCGGAGAGCGGCATTTTCGATAGCATCCATTTTTTTAAAATTTAATCCTAAAGATAACGCAAAGTTTATTAGTTTGTTTATCTAATTTATTATCTATATCTAGAGCTCACATAAAAACCACTGGATGATTTTTTATGAAACTTAGCAGTGCGATAATTAATGTCCTGGAACAACATACTGGATACTTTTCTCCCAAACCGTTATAAGTTGTAAAGTAACCACACGCACTCGAAAGATCACGCGAAGAATTCGCGATCACTGCCAGTAAGTCTACTTATGTGTTTAAACATAAAACCACTGGATGATTTTTTATGAAACTTAGCAGTGCGATAATTAATGTCCTGGAACAACATACTGGATACTTTTCTCCCAAACCGTTATAAGTTGTAAAGTAACCACACGCACTCGAAAGATCACGCGAAGAATTCGCGATCACTGCCAGTAAGTCTACTTATGTGTTTAAACATAAAACCACTGGATGATTTTTTATGAAACTTAGCAGTGCGATAATTAATGTCCTGGAACAACATACTGGATACTTTTCTCCCAAACCGTTATAAGTTGTAAAGTAACCACACGCACTCGAAAGATCACGCGAAGAATTCGCGATCACTGCCAGTAAGTCTACTTATGTGTTTAATAAAGAAGGACCATTGTATCTATTTGAACTTTTATTTTACTAAGTGCAACATTTCTCGTCATAGACACTAGTTTTGGTCTTGATTTTGAGCCCAAAAGTCTTTAGCATTTCCGGGTAATGTCTTGTCGCGTAATCTAAACATAATTAATCTTTAATTAGTTGATTAATTTAACATTTTGACGGATATAGATGAAAATATATATAAAAATCAGGAGATACTTTGATATTGAATTATATTCAGATTTTTTTTAACTATTCTGTTTTTCTTTGTAAAACCCATTTTTCATATATGTAGTCAATAAACATTTTCGTAGAAAATGTTGACCAGTACATACAATCTAAAATCCAAAATCCAAATCTATTAGTGACCGTTAAATGTGCGAATCTGTGTGACATGAGATTTATAAAACATGTAATAATGGTAGCTAGTTTTATTTTTAAATTCTGTCCGCTGCAACGTCGAGGGCGCAGCTTGTTGAGGCGCCGAGCCTGGGTCGAGGGCGCCCTCAGCGTAAGCTCGGATCACTAACCGTGGTTACAGCGTTTCCTATTTTTTATCCTTTGACGTAATATGTGGAGGTCACGTGTACCGATGTTATCTCCAACGTGACTGTTTCTTATAAAATGTTTTGAATGTTATTGAGAAATAAAGTGAGTTCTACAACTCTGATCCTTCTCTGTAAAAGGTTCAAGCATTATATTCTACAGAAGGAAGGTCTTGTGCATGCGGCGCAGTCGCACGACATTAAAACAAATGAAACCCTATTAAATTTTCTAGATTCAATACGTTTTGAATAATTTTCGTTAATAATCATGCAATCTATCAAGATTGCATGATTATTTAATTCATTAAAAAATCAGTTAATCCTTTTTTTATTAAAAGCTGCGACTACACAACGAGCTGCGACTACACTATGTAAGGCTTCTGTATGTAAATCTAGTTTGAACCTTTTGCGGAGTGGGTATTAGTTTTAGAAATTAAATGTCTATTACAACTAGATTTGTTAAAATTACGACCGTTATTTTGAACTAAAATAAATATAGCCTAAATTACGTTCATTTCTCTACACGTGCAATGAACGTGCAAATGAAGTCACATACATGCGTTCATATGTTCGTATGTACTGCTAAAATAATCCTTTCTTTTTCCCGACTACGGCAAAGCCAAATGAGGGTTATGATTTTAACAGTCTATGTTAGTATGTATGTATGTTCATCTGTTACCTCGTAGCTCCTAAACCACTCTTCACATTTTGACAAATGAGGTGTCGTTGGCTTCATCTTGATGTTCCGCGTAAATCCAATATGGCGGATATGAAACACGATCGTGTAAATGCAGATAAATGTTTCATGTTTAGTATCAAATGAAAGGTTTTACTGTGCACATTCTAAAAATATATATTTTATATACATAAAAATGTGCCATTCCCCTATGAAATTTTCCCATATACTCGTATCCGTTCAAGTGCAAGATAATTATAAAAATATTAGCCATCACGAACTCGATAATTTTAAATACCAGTTTTTCGGGATTTGGTGAATTACATACATAGTCGTAGACCCCAAAATAGTTTAAAAAAAATAAGTTAAAAATTATACCCCGACTACGCATATGTTTCAAATAAGTTTTAGGTTCGTTAGAAGGAGGCCTTTTACATATGGCGTAGTCTCATGTTTACAAACTTATGTAAAAGGCATCCTTCTTAGGAACCTAAAACTTATTTGAAGGTTTGCGCAGTCGGGTTTTAGTTTTTAAACTTATATTTTTTTATTTTGCTCCAGTTGCCTAAATATGTTACAGGAATAATCAATACATATACTATAATTATTTTGTCATACTTGATTTGCTGACTTCATTACCTATATCACACATCAATAAAATGATGTGAATATGAAGCAAATGTGGCAAAGGACTAAAGTGTGCACTGTGCATACACACTATGCATTTATTCATGACTTATTTTAAGTTTTCACAAACATTTAATTGGTAACTTTTTACATTTTTCTATTCTTGTTTATTACTGTTTCTGCCTCTTTCTCTTGTAATAATAATTCAGCGACTGTTCCTTTTTAATTCTGAGACAACTGCCAAAAGTGTATGAAGAAATTCTTTGAGACTTTTACTTATTCTTTACTACTTATTTGTTACTTTTGAGTATCTCTTTAGCCATATAAAATTTTGGAGGCTCTGATAATTTTAACTGCATCTTTAGCTTTTCCGCATAATATTACAGCTTTACTTTACATCCCAATTGTCCATCTATAATATCTAGAGCTAGATAGACCAGATCTGATTACATCATGTAACCGAGCTTAATTGAAGCACCGAACCCACTCATCTTGGTCATTATGCAAAGATGAGTGTCAGCTGCAGACCGCTACTTAATTCAAAAGATCTTTCTTCTCCTTTGTACAAAACCGCCTTAGAACTGTGTCACGACTCGAATAAGCCTTATCTACAAGATCGTCATTCATTTACTTGTGGCTAAGATTTTAATTGAATTTTTCCTTTTCTTAAGTTTTAATCTCTTTTGGTAATATATTGTAATATAATTGAGTACCTTCATAAATAATAAGAGTATTTTTTTGGCGTAATTTCTTTATGGTGTGTTATTTTTATTAACACGTGTTTTTTAACATACTATTCCAATTTCAATATTTTTTACGCAAAGATGAATTAAGAGTGACTACTTCATTTCTATGAGATTAGAGGTAACAGAGGGTAGAAAAGTCGAGTTCAGACGGCATCACGTGGAAAGCATAGTTTGACGAATCCGCACTATTTCAGTTACATGTAGTTTGTTACATGAGTTTGTGGGTTAGTTAACGGTAGCCAGGTAGATCGATTTGAATAGTGCTCCTTAGTTCTTCACCAGGGCTAATGTTCTTATGATCACGTTCGTAACAAATTGGAAACTTTAGACCGGGAATAATTGGGTATTTAGACAATTTATGGCTTGCGACACTCTGTGGTCGTCTATTGTATGTTTTTGAAATGACAATATGTCAATTTGAAATAATAAGTGTTATTAATTATTAAGACATATTAATTTGAACTTTATAATATTTTAAATGACATCTGAATATAATTATAATCAATATATTAGAGCATTTAGGGGTTCAGAGAGAATAATTGATTATGTCAAATATAATTTATAACTTCAGTCACACACATCGCTTGCTGACAATTTTTAGTCAGAGCGGCATATATTTATTTACTCGTAGAGTCTGTTTTGTATTTGGTTAATTTATAAATTGTGGTCCATCCACTATCTCTTCCAAACATCCTGAATATAGAAAGTTATTTCCTAGTTTATTAATGGATCGAGTTCATAGCCTCTCTAGGTGTTTAGAATGAGAAATTGTAAATTGATAATGCAGAAACCCGAGCCGCTCGCTCCGAATCCCCTCCATCTCACAACTTGATCTGAGGACGCTCTCAACTTTTCCACCGGCTCTAAGATAAGTTTTAATTTCATTCCGACTTCATTTCTTCCAAAGATTATGTTTTTGTTTCTTCAATACAACAATATAAGGTTTTAGTTGTATTAACGTAAATATATGATACTGATAGTATGGGCGTGCATCGCATGTAAACTAACAAGCCGAGCTTAAGATTTAAGTATAATAGTATTTGACTACGCTAAACGCGAGCGTGGCCAAGATCATTGGCGATCGATATTGTTCTGGTACTCTACACATTTTCTATCCAGATCCATTATACAGTTCCCATGGAAATCATTATGATGGCCGCATGTACAATATCAGAGCTCACATAAAGACCAATGGATGGATATTTTAGAAATTTAGTGCAATGATAATTTATGCCCTGGGACAATACATGGGTATACTTTTTATCTATGACAGATTTACAAGACATTTTTTTTTAAAATAAGGCATCAGACAGGCATACTGTCCGTCTGATGGTAAATGGATATTGTGATCCATAGACATCCGCAATACATGGCAACATCAGTTCAGAATGACAAACGTTGGCACGCCCACGGTTGCGCCGCATCGCATACCTTTGCAGATTAAGGAATGGATTGAGAATGGGCTCTGGTATATCTCACTCACTGCCGAAACACGTACGTACATTAGGAAAATACGATAAAGTAGGAAGGAAATGCAGTATATTTCAAGGTAGTCTTCTGTGAGAAAGGGGTAACGTCGACTGCGCCCAGCGGCTGTGGGAATGCAGCATGTACTCTCCGTCTACAAACATTGTACAAAACTACAAAAGATTTGATTGCCAGTAGCAACAACACCTTCACCCTCCACCACAGTCTCCCCTCGACCACTGCAACTGGTCCGAAATATCATATAAATAATAAATAGATTTATTATTTAATACGATATTTATTATAAATCGATAAACACATAAATTGATTTATTATTTATACAAAATGAGTAGTGAGTAACCCGATTAAATAACAACGATTTAAAAGGTTCTATGAAGTTAGAAGGTTCACGATTAAGAAACTAAGTTAAACTTGTTAAAGAAAATTTACTAGACTGTTGTTATAATTGAAAATGAGTTGCATTCTAATTGCACCTGTCTACTACTGAGTAAACACCCTGGAAACACTGGAAGCTACTGCGATTAAATCGTAAACAAAACTGCTTTAACTTTGGTTTGTAATTAACAACTACGGCGACAACTTAATTAATTCACAACACTAGCATAAACTGAAAATATACCATTTTATTCACACAGCAAATGCGATTAGTTTTTAAATAAATAATTAGGAGATTTAAGTGTCTTATCTTGAATTAGGCGTTTGAAACAAAATGTATACGGCATACGGAGCGAAGCTATAGGTCGCTCGCGATGCGTGTCAAAAGGTAAGTTTCTTATACTCGTATGAGAGTTCTAACACAGAAATCGCGGCTGTTGAAAGACTCGGGATCAGCGTGCTGCCTATCGAGGCTGGATAATGATCACGATAAAGGTTTCAGTTATGTGTTGCAGTGTTTAATGTAGTTGCAGTTGTGTAATTATGTGCAGGTGACGTGTCATTCTACATTTTTCAATGGCGAAGACGTCACACCAAACGCGGTTGCGGCGCGGGACTTTAGCTCGCTCGACATGCTTTCAAACCGCTGCGGTTTCAGTATGACGTGACTCATAATATAGGTAATGTCCTATATTTTAACCTGCCCCGCGTGCAAGCCGTTTCCATTACGCGCCCTGTGTGCTGAAGGCATAATTTCGCAGTTAGTTAAACCTGCGTAAGCAGAGGCTCCGGATGACGCACTAACTCTGGGTTGGAATAGTCGCTCGCCTGTGGAACTCTCTTAATAGCCGACGTGGTAAAGAAAACGCGCTATTAAATTAATGGACGTACGAATTCGAGACTGGCTCGCTTAATGGTCGCGGTGCATTGGATTAAAGAGTAGAATATACTGCAAGCAGTAGTTTAACATTGTTATAGCCAATGTTAATCTAGCGCTCTCCGTTCATTTGAATGAAGGAAAGTTGTCACTCGTTCATGGGTAATGAATATTGAAGTCTTACCTAAGTTATATTTAATTCAAGACATGATGAAACGTCACGCTGCGGTTGTAGCAAACACAGTACACTACAAAGGTCAGTTAAAACAAGACTGCGTAAAGTTTTGTGCACGCTATCATACCTTACATTTTGTGCGTACAATACAGTGCGTTATCTGTGTAGATGAACTACTGTATGTTTCACTGGCTGTATGCTACGGCCGGCGACAGACTGTGGAGACATCATTTGTATGGTAATTGAGTTTAATCGCACGTGAGATATGGTGTCCCGTCGTCGTGAAAGATTACTTAATACGTATAAAGCAATAATTAAGTAAATACAAGACCTGCTGACTTAACTAACCGCGATGTTTAAAAGTGTGCATAATTCTCTCTATTCCATTTTAAGCATAACACGCGAATCGTTCGACACCCGATGAAAGGTTACGATTAACTATCTCAAAGAAGTAGTTGACGTTTCACTCAGTTTAAAATTTTCTTTTGCTTTGGTTTTAAAACAAGGTTAATAAATTCACCTTCGTTGTATTTGCTGTCTGCATTTGTCCTCTCATTTGGCTTGTGAATGTAATTTCGTTGTGAGCCTGGTTAGTGGTTTCGCGTGGAGTCTCGTATTGTCGACCACATCTTTTTATACCGAGGCGGACACTATTGTGTGGGACGTATAATGTAAAACGGTTTTCCCACGCCCAGATAGCGTCTGCAATAAATACGACATACATTATACTTGAAGGAATAATCGTGAACGTGTGAGTAAATTGTGTTATTGTGTGTACGTCAACACACACACACACACACATACGCAGGTTTACAATACAAACTGCAACTAGTTGCCTGTCACATACAGTACACCGTACGTAACGTAATAGCTACGTAATATCACTAGCAATATGACGTGACACCTACAGGTTATCAACATTTCACAATGTTTTATTTACTTTTATAGAAAAAATAAAGTTAATATCACTTGATTTAACCTAGAGTGATATTTTAATTTTTCATTACAAACTAGTTGTGGCTAAATTTTTCTCCAAATAAAAGTCAAGCATGCAGGCCTGAAATTGTTTCACAAAAAACTAAACGGTCGGTTAAAAAAACTAGTAACAGTTTTCAGCTTCCAATTTATTAATGTTAATACACATACTCTACATATAGGCAATTATAGACAATTGTTCATAAAAATAATATCAATAATACTTTGTCGACTCACCTGCGGAACCCTAAAAACTAATATCGAATTTGGCGTGGGAGACATCAAGTTTATCTACATAGCTCCTGGCAGTGGCCCCCCCACACGCTATGTTGAATTATGAAAGTCAATAACGGCTGTAGGTGGGTCGAACTGGGCCAGGTCCCAAATTGTCCGTATCGACGCGGATGCCAAGTCCCGGCAAGCCTAGCAGCCTGGCTCCAACCGCCGCGATACAACGCACCGCTCGCTCTCCGCTCTTTGCTGCCAACTAAGGCACCTTATTCACCAAACTACGCTATTAAAAACATTAAGTCTTGTCGGGCTTTCGCATGGTACCGACTCACAACATCAATGTTTTCTGTTTTGTCGGGCGCGGCTTTATACTGATAAAAAGTTCCCTTTGGGCAATATAAGTTTCGTTCTTAGAAGGCCAGTTTCTGTGAACATCACATTCTGACTTCGTCACTTTCTGAGGAAGTCACTTTTTCCATGATTGTGTCGGCCGATGCATTTGTGTATGGTCTTCAGTGGGTGTTGTGCCAACGTACTATACCACCTGCTATGTATCACCACTGCTAATTCTAAGACTGACACGCATGGGACATGTCTTTATTTTTTGACAGGTTTTTTGAAAGCTATTGCTACTGGGATTATCTAAGCTGCCATTACCTGAAGCAGAATAATAACAAGATGTATAATATAAAAATAATTACGCTTCCTTGACTATGATGGTTTTACCATCTTCAGTAGTTTTGTTTTAGCATCTTCATTCTTTTTTGACCAGGAAGGTGTTCATCACTGTTTTCTTTTAATAGTGGTTTATTTGCTTAATTAAAAAGAGATAAAGGTGATGAAATGCTCGAAGATAACTTAAGGCCGTAGTATTGGCAGACGAGCAGATAGTCCACACGAATAGTGTCCACAGATAGTGTTCATGGACATTAGCGATACACACCGACGTTAGTTAAGAATGACGGACATTAGTTAAGAAGCACGTTCTCGGCTGTATTATTTACTTCTAGAGAATTAGGGATGGACTTCTAACTAAGATTGGGGAGAATAATGATTAGGGAATATAATGGAATTAAGAGTTTTCCCCATCCCACGGGAGTTTTCCCCTTACTTATGTGTGGGCAAGGAGATGGAGAATAAAGAGCGTTCGATTAACCCATTTTACTCTCTACTCGATGGGATTGAATGGGATTAATATTTTAGACATAACAGTATCTAAAATAACAATATTAAACATAAAATAATTATTAATCAGAATGTTATACAAATAAAAACAACATACTTTCTGTATATTTTCGTCTTTTCTGTGTACCCAGTATATACACAGCAGTGATATCCACACAAGTGACGAAATGTAATAAATGTGGGATTTTTACAATTTCTCTAAGGTTATTTGTATATTCAGATAATTTTGGATTCAGAGATTTTTTTAAAAATGAATAAGTTAATGCTGTATGTAATTAAAGATGAAGATTTAGTAAAAGGGTATCATTTTAGCAAAATTACAACCTCGCCTGTAACTTCAAATAAAAAAAAGTATTTTAATTCTTTTTCTCTGTTTTTTGCCCAGGAACAGATTTTTTTATAGTAGATTAGAATGAATTAATTACAACTGACGTCGGAGTTGAGCGCGAGACTCAATCAGCGACGAAGTTGGCCGGCATCGCAATACTATTTTGTATAATCAATCGGTCTGTATTATTGTAGATATATGATGGTAAGTGATTACCGACGCCCATGGACTCCATGGCATGGGTAATTTTAACAGTATGCCATGGTATGCCATTGCGCAGGCGACTTTACGAAAACTTATTCACAGCTTTCTTGAAGAACTCTATCTCCTAGAATAATGGAAAATCTTTTCGGTTAATTCTTTTCACGAATACAAATTTGCAGTGTTTGCATCGCACAATGCGCGACACTCTCTTATCGAGGAAATATGGATGTGGCTGTAGAAATATGAAGTCCTTCTATTGTTGGTACAGGTGTCAGAACACGCAGAGGGATGCAACGTATTTTCGGACGCTGAGAGGCTAAACCGCCTGTACGAGCCTTTTGCTTTTCGCTGTTGTGTTAAAAAGGTCCGATTGATTGGTGTTAATGGGTGTGCCGGCCCAGACATGTGAGTAGTACTCCATATGTGAACGAACCCGAGCTTTGTACAGCATAATCCGTCTATAAAACAAGTTGTAAGAAACAGAATCAAAAATCATCGACAATGTGTGTCGGTTAGTGGAAACGTGCGGTATGAAATCGCGTATGCAGTTAGTTATATTTATAATGATTACAGGTGTATGATTTAAAAAATTGGTTACTGGTTTTTTATAGCAAAAGAGGAAGACTGCTATAAGGATAAGTTGCTGACTTTGATGAGTCGACGACTTATCCTCAATCGCCATTTCTCTGAGGTTATACTGATAAATTGGTAAACGGAGATAGGCAGGCAGACAGTCGATGATGATAAATTTTATAGCATTTGATGATTTAAATGCAATGAAATTTACCATTAACTGAGTCGACTATGTGCCGACGTTTTAATAGAAATTGAAACAATGATTTTACTAAGTTTAATAGTGTTGTATCGCATTGCATCGCTATATGAGACACGTTCCTAAGTGTACAGTCAACGCGCAACTATGACGTAACACTCATATGCAATATTGTCGAGATACATTGTTAGTGTAATGAATGACTCACTACTTAGCCTATTTTATTCTTTGAAGGTTTTTCTGAAACTGCTTTTTGTTTGTCCCCCATTCAATTTGTTTCATACTAGCGTTCGATAGTAATTTCGTTTGTATGGAATTTGGAATTCTACAGTTTTGTTTTGTTGTTCTTGGATCGTTTGCGTTTGAGGCATTGAGATGAGTAGTAGGTTGATTAGATAATAGCAATAACATAGTTTTTGAGATAAGTTATTAGGTTTTATTAGATAAATGGAATAAACAAAGAGATATATCATTTTGTGCTCGTTCTCGAAGTACCTAATTAAAGTTCTGATTTCAAGATAAGAATCATTTAACCAGCGCAGCTAGAATTTGTATAGATTTTTCTGTACCCACGCTAGTGTAAAAATAATGGCGTAATTTAAAGGAGCGTAAAATACAGTGTAACGTAGAAGCGGATTAACGATATCGCCACCACGCAGACAAAAGCAGTCATAAAAATTCTTTTATTTCTTATGTAGAGTGTATCTCTTCGCGAAAAGAGACTCGTTTGTGTTATAAACTAAGAAAGAGAACAAAAGACATAATTATAAAGTACGTTCTTTAATAAAAAATGTATTAATTTGAATGAAAGTCGAATTAGCATCATTACAATACTTTGTAGATATTAATTGTCTCTTTATAATATTGAATGATAGGACACTCGTCGTTTTCGTTCCTAAAGTGACAATTAAATCTTGCGGGACTGACGTTGTATTTGGTAATGGCAACATTTAATTCAGTCAGGTATCGCGCAGACGTCGGATGCGGTGGTCAACGTGACGGCGTCCGGCGCGGACGGCACCGGGCGACCGGTCACGTGACACCAATCTTCTCATTGTTCTGCTCACTGTTAGGGGCCATGCTAACGAGTGTTATTTTGACGCTGGTTAACTGATGCTCTGAAATTAAACACATGACATTTGTTATTGAGCAGAGAGGTGTATGATTACCATTGTTTTGTAGTATAGACAACTGAATGTAAACGATGTGTACCAAATGAGTGACCACTAATCAGCTTGAAACAAAATGTAATAAACATCTTATATTTGTAAGAAGTCCCGTTCGATGAATATGTTTTTTTAATAAAAGCTTGAGCACCTGTATGGCTCGACTGCGGCGATTTATTCGTATGTAACACGCTCTACTCTACCCCATCGGTTGTGGGCCCCGCGGCCAGTATGGCCTGCCGATTGACATTTTAGTTTAAAGAATTCTGTGAGCTGTGTGAATAGAATTCACGTTCCTGGAAGCGCAGAGTGGGAAGCATTTTAACCAGGTGGATCAGAAAAGAAGCTTGAAGAAGTCTCACTTCACGGCACAGGCCGCTTTGGGCCCAATCCACCACACAGGCCCAATACGCTTTCATAAATATTACACATGGGTCTGTTTTTTTTAATTTTCAGGCACGAGTGTTTCCTCCAACATCAAGCTTGTAATAATTTAAAATCCGTGCTTAAGTAGAAACGTAGTTATATGAGTTGGAGATCGAACTCACAATTTTAGGAATCTTCGACGAGAATAGAAGATAAATCTATAATACTTTATGTAGGTATGTTAAGCAATAATTCAACGGCAGGCAGCCGGACGATTAAACGCGACGTTTAAAAAGCGCTTGTTTGTACTGTTTCTTTTTACCAAGTATACACATGTGAAATTTTATATACAATAGGTTAACTCATCTACACATAGGTCGTATATCTTAGAGATAAAGTCTACGTTCGGAGAAAGAATTTCGTTCGTAACTACTGAAGCGAAACAATGAAAGGAATATAAATGGGAACTCGACATTTAAATAAACAATTGATAGTGCTCCAAACTTTAAACGAGTCTATTGCTGGAGTGCGCTGGATCCGCGAAATAGACAAATCTGAAAAATGCGAGAGATTTGTATCTTTTTAGTAAATAATTGATTTGAGGTAGTAAAAGTGTAATTACATATTTGGGAATTTCCAAATGTTAATACAAACATAATTAATCATTATTCTAGTGTGTGGTATGGTATTATCAATTATGCAAGTCGTTTTCATGTGAAAACCATAATGTAGGATTATTATATCGCTACTATTAACATATAGCAATTATAGCATGCATGCTGGTTTTCGAAATTAAATACATAAAGAAAAATAATCTTTCTGAAACATGGTGTGAACGATGTATTCATATTCGTGAAAAAGACTTCTGTGATAATAATAAATCTAATTATTATTACAATAGGTATATTACACATATTATATGGAGCCATTTCTTTGCATTGTCGTAAAAAAAGTTAAAAAATATATAATCCTTTTTTATTTTATATTTATCCGAACTCTTAACAGTCAGAAGATATTTTTCTGTCAATGTTTATGTCTGTCATCTGTCTATGTTTTTCTAATTCAATTCAATATTTTTATGTAGCAGACCGGAGGGCCATTTAACAGAATTCCTTGTAACTATAAAGTACTATTTATGGCACTTTGAAGAAAAGTTACGTTTAACCGTTCTAAATATAGGCCGAACATTTCTGGCGTCAAAGCTTATCCCAACTTCGAGTGGGTAAAGCATAAATTTAGTTGTATCTACAGACATTCTTCGCGTGGCGAAAAATAATATATTATATTCGTTTCACGTGACATCACGTCGAATGTCCGTCGGGGTCGTGACGTGGTCATCTTCACTACGGCAACGTCTCTAGTGGGTTTCAATAATTATCTTATTAATTACACAAACAATTGAGATGTCGTTGAACTTTCGAGGGTTGTAAAATTTGATATAACGTTATAAGTCGTTATCACAGTAGTCATGACTGCAAAGCTTTTTATATTGCGTTATCAAAATTCAGTTTTTGACATAACCGACTTGATTTCCATACAAACATGCATGTCGAAGAAAATGCGGTTTATTACGAAGTGTAAAAAACTTAGCTTTAGAAAGCTAAAATCTTTTTGAAATTTCGAAACGTAAAACCGTCTGTATTACTTAAAAGTAGATGAATATTCGGTTTCAAGTGGAGATGAAGTAAAGTCTGTGCACCCACAGGGTCGGTGTGCGCTGACATCGGAGGTAGGTTAATGACTCCGCTGAGGTCGCCCATTGTTTTGGTAAACAATGCAGCGCCGCGCGCCGTCAATCCTACCAGTTATTCGCTTCACTAGATGACGTGCCGCGACCCTTTTTCGCTCCGTGAAAAATGTACGCGCTAAACGCGTCTTTCAGTGCTTTAATTAAACGCCACCAATATATATCACATAGGTATATAGGTACTCGTATCAAATATGTGCAATTCATGTAGTAATTTTAA
Source organism: Sesia bembeciformis (assembly GCA_943735995.1). Taxonomy (NCBI): domain Eukaryota; kingdom Metazoa; phylum Arthropoda; class Insecta; order Lepidoptera; family Sesiidae; genus Sesia; species Sesia bembeciformis. The sequence goes on from OX031028.1 coordinate 12,633,423, forward strand.
TCTAAAAATGATGAATGTTCCACGAGAGCATTACGAGTCACAATATTTCACTTCAAAAAGCATACTCATCGCGAGCCGCGGAAAAATGCGGCGGGTGAAATCGACGCAACGCTTAATCCGAAATCATCTTGTTCTAGTACCTATTAAAAACTTACTTTTGGATTTCACGAAAATAATCCTCAAGTTAACTTTGGAGAAAAATTAACGAAAGGAGGAAAATATAAAGGCGGAGAGCGGGGTGAGAGGGGGGTTTGGGTGGGAAGAATAACTCGGATCGCGGATAATTAATGGCTTCATTTATGTTTCTGCACTTGAGAGTCTTGATTGTGCTGAGTTAGGCCGCTTTTTTACTTTTTAAAGTTTCAAATTGCTATTGTTCTGCTGAAATCAATTCGAGGATAAAAACGTTACGGGTTCAATACTGTAAGTAATGGGGCCATTTACGTTAATTAAAAAGGAATAAAGGCATCGTTAAAGCCGTACAGAATTAAAGCGCTTTACCTACTTCTTGGATAGAAGTATCAACCCGTCAAAAGACATTTTAAATCTGAAGTCTCAAGGCGGAGAATTTTGTCCACGTTTTCTTAAGTGTTAAGTAGAAAGCATAGACGCGAAGTAAAGTGAAGGCGTATATACGCATGGTAGGTAGGTAATATTTAGGCCCTTTCTTGGTTTAGATGGAAGCATGATGGATGAGTTATATAGGTCAAGAAAATACTTATGGAAACAAAATCTACCATTCATGGTGTAAATGATTTCTTTCGAAAATATTTAATGATTTGTTACGATGTTATTCTACGTACAGATACATAGTGCTTATAATTCTAATTGTAGATAATGGAAATTTAAATCCCAGATTTAAGACTGGGCGAATTATTATTCGCAACATGATCGTTGGGACGCCACGATTGCGCCTCGTTTCGCAACCCTGACCTCTTGAACTCAGGGACAAATGTCACAGGACGCACCAAAATAGACTTCACGTTCTTTACTATTTTTTTAACTGAACGTAAGAACTTTGGACTATTTTTTAAACAATGAAATACAAATATATATGTACAATTTTACATATATACTACATATATATGTAGTATGTATTTATTTTCCTTTGAACAGTGTATTACAAGTTGGTCATTTTAAGACAATTTAGGTATTTAAATACCTGAGTCTCCCCGATTCAGGTATTTAAATACCCGAGTCTACCTGGTTCAGGTATTTAAATACCTGAGTCTGTCTGGTTCAGGTATTTAAATATCTGAGTCTCCCTGGTTCAGGTATTTAAATAACTGAGCCTGCCCGATTCAGGTATTTAAAATACTAACTAACATAACTACTACTTAAACTATATTTATAATATTACCTGTATTAAATTTTTTATTGTATAGACACTAGCGGTGCCAGCGACTTCGTTCGCGTGAACTGATGATTCCCGTGGGAATTGCATAATTACTCTGGGTAAAAAGTAGGTTTTTTTGATGTACGAAGGCGGCAGACGAACATACAGTCCACCTGATGGTAAGTGGATACTGTCGCCCATAGACATCCGCGATACATGCCAACATTAGTCCAAAATGATAAATGTTGGCACGCCCCCGGATGCGCTGCCTACCTTTGGAGATATAGGAATGGATTTGGAGAAAGGGTTGTGAAAATGGGCAGGGATAGGATGGGATGGGAATGGGCTCTGGCACATCTCACTCACTACCGAAACACGTACGTATATTTGGGAAATACGATAAAGTGGAAAATGCAGTACATTTCAAGGTAGTCTTCTGTGAGAGAGGGGTAACGTGGCCAGTCGAGCGCGCCCAGCGGCTGTTGGATTGCAGCGTGCACTCTCCCCCTCCTAAATGTTAACTAGGCACATAAGCTAAAACAATGCCAAGTTTCATTAAAATTCGTTCAGTAGGTTTTGCGTGGTGTGCGTTCACACAGACAGATAAAAATTCTAAAAATGGTACTTTCACTGCAAAGATAATTTTCAAAAAATATTTCACGTACAGACACGGCTCTGTTAGGATTTTATTCTATGTATAGATTTCATTGTGTCATAGGTTCAAAGACACATAATGATGAACTCACTATCCAGTCCCGAATAAACACTTGTCTTTAAACAAATGAATGTCCGACCGGGAATTGCACCTGGGGCCTTCTATACAGCAGGCAGGGGCACTACCAACTAGGGTAATCAGCCGTTAATTTACTTAATTGCTAATTGAGTATTTAGTTTTTGTAGTCCCCGAACATCTACGTGATTTCAAGGTTTATGGTTGTTGATAGCCTAGGAGATAGCCTAGGACTCTCATTCGTGAAGTCGTGAATTCAAATCCTCTATCCGTACCACTGAGTTTCAACTTAAGTACGGATTTAAAAAAAATATCATTAGCTCGACGGTGAAGAAAAATATCGTAAGAGAAACTCAGTCTTAAAAAAATCTGGAGCATGGATACCTATCCACGAATTCGCACTGGGCCCGCGTAGGAGAGACCTGTGCCCTGCAGTGGGAGGTTATCTATAGGCTGACATCGAGAAGCTTGGTAAAGAAAAGTTTGATTTTCACGCTTACCTACTTACATTTTAGGCTAATCTTTGTCAATTACCATGGTGTTTTTGTTAAATAATGTCCGGGTCGTTGACATCAGGGGTCAGCGTGTTCGGCTTGTTCTTAGGAAAACAACAAAAGACTATTTTAGGTACTCCACTAAAGAGAAACCTGTGGAAAAGAAAGTTTGTATAAAAACTTTGTTCTACAAACTCTGACATTTTATTAACACCCTCGGTAGTTGAAAAACACGTGAAATTATATCAAACTTTATATTTAAATAAGCACACAACACATTTGTTGGCGAACCCGCCACAATACAAGTGCAAACGAGAAATGTTTTCATTAACTTTTCGAGTTTAATTGTTCGTTATGATTAACTGTACAATAAAATAGTAATGTTCCCCAACAAGTTATTTCTATAGCCTTCTTCGCGTTATTAAAAATGAATTTATACCATTTAATATAACTTGAGTCATCGTAACTTCAACGTCCATAAGTTTTGCGAAAATGTTTTTCCACGGGGCCTTACCTATTTTAAATAGTTGGTTAATGGGTACGTCCTTAATTATAACACGTACTGAGAGAAATGGTGGCTCCTCTTCTGTTTTTATGAGAGGGAAATCTTGTGATCCCTTTCGCACAGATTTGGTCCCGCCCATCGGGCGGTGAAAATCAATAATATACGCCAGAAGTGCGTTTGGTGTCCTACCTCGTTGACGTTGTCTGCAGCCGGATGTGCTGGCTCCGGATCAAAAGTGATGCCCCTATAATCCACATTCACGAATCACTGCGTTTTTACCCAGCAGCGGAATTCAATGGAGGGTTTTGTGTTTGTTGATAAATGTTAATTATGGTCAAGTGTTATTATCAGATACTAACTATTTAATACACAATTTTAACTTACATTATTTTTTTAATTTACCCTTAATTTTAATATTGATGAAATATCGTTCTTAAGAAATTATTTTTTATCGGATTTAATAATAATTAAAAAGTCTAATCATATTCTATCAATTTAATTAAATAATAATTAGAAGAAATAATTGCAAAACAAACGCTTCTAGTTCTATTGTTGACTCAAGTATTACAACACTAAACGAAGTTAATTTTACGGTTAATTCGTGATCATAAAAAAATTAAACAATATTAATATCTTAAAAGTACTTCGTAACATCGCGAAAACCTTTTAGTAAAATTAATATGGTATCATATTTTCCAGGGTAACGTGTAATAGAAAACGAGTTTCCGATAATTGCCGAAGAACTTCCGGCAAGTTTGCCCGAACGCTAGCACCTGCATTAATTACCAGATTTACCGTCATCCCCTCCATTAATAAGGAATAAGCGTCCTACTCTACTTTCTTTGCAAGTCTTTGTATGTTTATCAAACCGAAAGATTAATTACGATACCGAAATTTAAGAATTCGCAACTATGTTGAGTCGGCGGTATTGGGAATTTAATTTAAAAATTCCCAAGTTTAACGAGACAGGTGAGCCAAACTGCTAAGCGCGTTTTGAATTTCGCCGCACTGTATTATAGTTCCGGGATTTTTCCCTGAACTACCGGAACTTTATGGCTTTATCCTTCATATTAACTCTGTTCAAGTTTTAATACTATTTGACTTATGAATACATGATTTTATTTGCTATTGTTCAACTGTTTATTAATCAATGTAGTTAAATACTTAGGTATAATATTTCATTGAGATATCTTTTGTTAGATAATGCACGTAATCTCCGCAAGGGTCTGTGTGGATTTATTGACTTTGCTTAAAATTTCCCAACTTACAATTTAGTTGTTTCAAAATTCTGTTTAAATATAAATACGATAGAATAAAAGAAATAAAAGAAAGCAATAAAAGAAATAAGACATTACTTTATAAATATTTAACTAAGAAGGCAATATATTAAAAACAAGAACCGAAAGTAATCTTCGTTTTTCTCAATGACTGTGACATTGTCCTCTATTGAGAAATGTATTACTTAAAAGTTACCGATCGAACATCGGTCGAATGATCGAACATCGAACATCGGTCATCGAACAGGACATAATACTCATTTGAGTATTATGTCCTGTTCGATGAATATTAGCCCAGAATTAGATGAAGATTAGTTGCTTTTAGTTACTGCGCGAAAACTCCCAGGTGCAACGTCAGGTCTTAACATATACCATAACAAGCCCCGTTGTCGTCCACTACTGGACATGGGCCACATCAGGCACATTGTTTTATGTACGAGGGATGTATGGCCTCAAAAGTCACGCTGGCCAAGCGGGTTAGCGAGTCCACTCGTTTAGAAGTGATGTAGCTCCTCAGGATTTGTGGTAGTAGATTTGTTATTCCTTAATCGAATTTAACGACACCCATGGGAAGAGATGTGGTGCTCTTCTGAAGGCAAACGACACAACACGGTCACTCGTTGTTTGGGTTCCGGTAGTTGGTGTTATCTTGTGCTGTTGCCCTCCTACGAGAACAAAATTAAATTATAATGAACAAGAGCGATTAAAATGAAAAGTAAAATTCAGCCAAAAATCTTGGAAACCAAAAGTACCAAGTTGTCAATTAACAAGATATTAATGTGCTTATTTAAGGGTTTCGTCGCCACTAGGAATCATAGTATCTTTGTCTCAGCCCGTTCGTATATCACAGTCACTACTCTCTGATTTTGCATCTTAGTACCTCATCAAATCATATCGTTCCTTCATCTATATATATATTTCCACAAAAATATAAGTTACCACCTCATAGTGGTCACCTACAAGATTTTTGACGGCTTTTTGGTGGCTGATTGCAGTACTATCTCCAATTGTATTTGACCTAAAATTGTTTTGTTGTCAGGCTATAAGGTCCCACTGTAAGGCAAAGGTCTACTTTACTACCATACCAACAACCTATATGTCTCTCTACTGTTAGAAACATGATCCACTGCTAGGCCACTCCCAAGGCTCGTCTCCGTACACATTCTTCGGCTCTCATCCAGCCACCGTTTCTTCAAGACGTTGGTCCACTTGGCCGGAGAGCGTTCCACACTGCGCTTCCCGGTACGCTATTTCCATTCGAGGTCCTTCTGCAAGTATGATCTGTTGCCACTTCTGCATGCCGATTTTATGACCTACATACGTGCGTGACTTTAGTTATTGGCCAATTTCTTCGTTTTAGACCAAATCCCACATAGAATCTTCGAGCATAGCTCACTCTATACCTCGCCGAGCGACTTTGACCTTAAGGTTCACCGTCAGTGGCCACCTAGTAATAACGAGTATCTAGTTCCCTATTAAGTAATCATACTAGTAATCAAAGTATGTTTTTTTATAAAGTCGTGAGTCTTGGGAGAAGTCTATATGCAGCAGTGGAGAGATGTAGAGGCTGACTGTATGGTATTGTATACAGTGTGAAGTAAAGTGAACTTCATCGCAAGTTAAGTTTTATTCTAACAATGATATGAACCATACATAGTCTGAATTAGATAATTTGAATTTAAATATGTATGAGTACTTTTGTGTAATATTTTCATAACAATGTGTTGGAATTAATCCTAACACAATGATACACACATTAGACAGTAAAATGTAGGCATTTCTATTTGCAATGAGCTTCATGAGAAATTTTCACTATTCATAAATCAAATGCCTATTAAAGTAAGAATCACGCTTGGCAAATTTTACGAGTGGAGTTTTGAAAATCGGTTTAAAAGCAGTCGTTTGTCGAGTGTTTATGTTTTATGACTTATACATTGTAAGCTTAATAAACTTTGTGTATGATGTGTTTTCCGACGGCTGGAGGAATAAAATTGGAACTTTAAAGAAATATACATGAAACGACATTCTATTGTAGGGTCACAAAGGCGACGTTGTACAATATATAAGTATCTAAATGTTTTTTAAAGTATGTAAATAGTAATTCTCAAGATCCCATGGTCATGTACATTTTTTAGTATTTATAGAAGCAGATGTTTTCATATATAGAAAGAAAGTTGCGACGAACAGACAATTCCCCCGATGGTGCTGTTGCCCATGGATATCCGCGATACATGCCAACATCAGTACATAATGACTAACGTTGGCACACCCCTGGTAGGCAGGGACCTTTCCAGATTTAGTAATAGATTTGGAAAAAGGGGTTTTTGAAAAGTACTAGTTACCTACAATCTACTTCTAAATGTATTGTGTGATAGTGGCCTTAGTTTTCGGACACAGACGCCATACAAAGTAAAAAAGTGAAAGGGACTATTTGCATATAAAGAGGATTTATTAGCATGTATCTTCCGGATTATATACAATTATTTTCCATTTTTTTTTTCGCTGTTGATCACATTGGGTTCTTTTTTACTGTTATAGTCTTACGATTCGGGAATGACAGGTTCATTGTCAAGGTCTATATCAAATCTTATGGTACCATAATAATTGTAACGTCATTCACTGCCTCTATTATGAATAATGGTATATAATTTATGGTTTTAATTAAGTATCGTAGTATACTTAACTGGAAGTAGGTATACTACCATACGCTACATTCCATTCTTCATAACAGATACGGTGAAGAGCCTCCGACACCCAATATTCAGGTGTATTACGAAGAAGCGGAGTTTGTTAGTTGTTTATTTGCGCAGTCGCGCACATTATGACAAATCAAGCTCTTTCTTACCCGTAATTATCACAGTGAATAAATAAATAAATTCTCATTTTGATAGAAATCTCGCACGTTAAAATAAGAATTTTTGTGTGCTATATCAGTGCTGTGGATTATCTGCAGCGTTTGCTGAGCTAGTTCCATTTTGGTGCCGCGACACACAATGTACTTTGATATTTCGTATCTTTATTCAATGTATCATTGTGATACGTAATTGTGGTGTTGTGATAGCGAATAAATATATTTTCTTTCTTTTTTTCATATCAACATTGTGGGTCTTGTGCAATGTTGATAGTCTACGAGTATTTACTGTTGAATTTTAAAGTTGAATTTCGTTGCTCAATGAATAGGTTTTGTTCTACAGCATTATATTTGCGGTTGGCGCTCATTGAATAAATTGACAATGATAAGGGAGATAATTGTAATTGAATAATTGTAAGGAAGCTTGTATTCGTACAATAATCAACAATACTGTACAACTAATGTTGTTGATTGTTTTAAACACGCCGTAATGATCAAAGAGTTAAACCTGATTCCCACCGAACCCACGTCACGGCAGACCGCGGCGGTATTTTAATAGTTTTATCTTTTATCTTTCTCTTCAATTGATATGATTTAAATTTGTATGATAGCGCGGCGGTGGTCGTCGGAGATGTGCGACGTCGACGAGCGATGATTATAATCGCAACGGTATACAAATTTAAACTATGTGCATTGAGAGATAAAGTTCACTATTAAAATAAAATACCTACATGACGCACCGCGCCGCTGCCGTGAGGTGCGGTTCGTTGTGATTTTTTGAGGCAAATTAAGTTGTTTGATGTCAAATCTAAAATTTTGAAAACCGAAACGTTTTTCTTAAGGTTTATATTAATGGGATAGATGATGAGGTAGAGTTACAGGGAAAAGAGAATGAACGAGTACAGTGAAAGCAATACTCGAGAATTGTTACAACGCCAGTGGGGAGAAACGAACTTCACACAACCAACTTCAAGTCTCGGTGTCAACCAAATTATGGTAAATTTTATAGGTGTTATTCTAATGAGAAATAAAGTTATAACCGAGAAATGTTCAAAGGATTTCTTATTTTGTATAGGTGCTGGGATGTACCCAAATTTTTATCAGTCCATTATTCAGTAATGTCCTTTTGTAGGGCAAAGGATAAGTCATGCCCATGCCATCAGCCTGCTTTTTTCCAGTGGGGAACATAAGCTTCATAAGTACACCACCACGTTCGGTTTTCTGCTCCTCATATTCAGCCCTTTCATGTCAACGGTATTCGAAAAAAATCTATGACACTAACTCAAACGCACCTGGTTTAATTTAACGAAAATGTATGGCCCCGGTGTTTACGTAAATCAATCAAGAGTGTACAAGCAGACGCTATGTTAAGTGGGGAGCCTTCGACCATTATGATATGAATGGACCGCCCTTGGTTTTTGGAAGTATTGTACTGAAGCGTAAAGCTAAGTGGCATATTGAAGTTCATCGAATATTTTCTTTAGCAAGAGATTTGATTAGGCTTGTAATCCGTCCTCTTTTTCTTGGAAACTCTCCCCTTTTGAAGGGAGTTGGTAACATCCAGGGATTTTTTTTAATGGGTCCCATGTTTTTACGAATAGCGTAACGCACACCATTCGTGCGTTACGCCATTGGAGACGGCGGCCTCTGCTAGAGGTGTGCCAGCTAGAGGGGGCCCGCAAAATATTTTGGGGTGAGGACGTTATTTTTTTTTCCGCTATGGAATGAATATCAGAAAACTGCTGTTTTAATGTTCAGTACGGCCGGAGTTACGGACGCATTGTTCGGAGTTTTATGGTCACGAATTCTAGTTTCTTTAAATTTCTGATGGCAACCCCAGATTTAATATATTGTAATTTGTTACAATCATTGCTGGACATGAGCCTGTTCATGCACATTGTCTTGTGCATGAAGGATGTATGGGCATAAAACGTCACGCTCTGGCCAAACGGGTTGGCGACTCCACTCTTTTATAGTGTTCTTCCTCAGGGCTTGTTGTAACGGCCTTGTTATCTCTTTTATGACAACCACGGGAAGAGATAGGGTAGTAATATTTTAAAGCCGGCCGACACCACACGGCCATAATACACCAGCTAAGGATAATACACGGAATTCACTAACAGTTCTTTCACATAATGCTGTGTTCGTAGCTCCTTTTGTTACAGTGACATGGAAAGTGACAAATTATTTGACTTCATAAGAGTGACAGTCCTTTCATTTCACATTGGATGAAGGGGTCGCCCGATGTCGCGTCGGCCCGCGTCATTAATAGAAGGGATAAGGCTAAGTCTCTTAATTAATGCAGGTGCTGCCGACCCGATAGCCTGCCACTAATGTTTTATACGCAACATTCTAGGAAAATCTTTTTCACGTTGTTGATTGATTAAATTTCAATGTTGAGCTAAACTAGTTATCTTTACATGTTAAACACTTGCATTATAAGGGATTAGGCTTATTTGGAATAGCAACAAAAATCATTATTCGCGAATGCAAATACGAATAATTTGCCTCACTATTCTAAATACGAATAGTACCTAACCTAACGAATAGTACTTGTAAACTACGCACGTCACTCTTAGTAACTAATTTATTTATAAAAGCGATGATTCCCAATACGGGGAGGGAAAACATCGCAAGGAAACCCACATGCTCGAGAAATAATGAAAGATCTGGATGGATTGTGGCCCGAAACCCCCCCAGTGATTTACTAGGATAGGCCTGTGTCCTGTAGTGGAACGTTATAGACTGATATGATGTAATTAACTAATCAACCGTGGGCTCAAGTTTTCGACAAATTAACAGCCAGAAATAAAAAAAAATATAGTTAGAAGGACTATGAGAATATGATACGCGAATTGTTCCAATCGCCTTTAAAATTCGAGAAGCGGTTCTCGTCAGCAACATGTTTAGTATCGGAAGTTACATCATAAAGATGGGATGCTACCATAAAAGAGCTATAAATGCTAACAGTTCACTTGTTTTAACTTTAAACACCATTAGAACCTATTTGAACTTTTTGTTTAATTACCCATCGTTAAAAAACCTGCCAACACCGTAGTCTTTAATAGTTTATTTAAAATGGATATAACTTTGGATATATGGACATACAGTGCGTCGTTTGGGGCATTTAGAATTCAGTATAAGAAATTGATAATGAATGAAAGTTTAAAACTTAATAGGTATAATTTAACTATTTATTTTGAAAAAATTAAATAAATACTTAACGTCAATGAATACGCCAATAGATAGATAGGTTGTTGAATAAAACTTATCATCAAGCTCTTCAACCAATGTCTTCGACTGGGTGCGTCCAAGTAGTCGTATTAACTCATTCCAACAGAAGATTAAAGATACAAACGTGATTATTATTTCCAAATGAATGCATTTATTCGAATGCGTCTTTCTGTAGCTAATAGTTAGAGGTATAATTTATATACCAGTTAGAGCTGAAGGTGGATAAGGGTACTAATTGAATTTTAACGTTGCCTGGACTAATTTTTTTGGCGATATTTAGTTCGATGAACAGTTCTAATACATAAGGGTAGATGATACTGTGTCCTACAGCTGACGGGGCGAGATTTATCACTCTCATAGAAGACCGTGCTTCGGAGGCGAGCAAAAGTTTTTAAAGCTCGTGTCTTTTCCTTTCCCAAAACATTGGACAGTTATAAAACCTCTAGATATAACTTTAAAAAGGTTAAAATAAAAGCGACAATTAAAAATTTTGAAAAATCCATGAATGTCGAAGTCTATTACGTAAGTAGGACGTACGCGTGGCGGGATGCATTAGATTATTGTAGATTGTCTACAAGACTGGTTTACGAATTTATTTTACCCTTTTTAAGGGTTTTTAATTAATGGTTTTTAACCACCGTGGGATATTTTTGTTATTCTATATTACTTTATAAATTACAAAGTTTTCACTAAAACATTTTAGGTAAAATCGTTTCTACATTTTTACCCATAAAGAAAACAATTGAAGAATTGAAACAAACGAACTTTAATTGGCCAATTTTAAATGTCAAAATACACTTATTACATATTCAATTTACGGGCTTTTGTGTTGGTAGCAAACACGTGTGGTCACGTGACCGCGCACGTGTCCACCACCACGTCTCCCCCCCTCGCTTATTACAATTAAATATTCAACAATATACCCCGTTCACCATTGTACTAATGATCTGGAATCGGTGAGGCAGAACGATTAATTATCGCATGTGTTTAGTGACCACCTTATGTAAATAGTTTCGTTTGCTGTGAAAACTCAAGTTTGCCCTAGTTAATTTTGTGTACCCTAGTACCTTCAGGTGTATTATTATGAGATGACACTAAGGCTCCCTCTGTACGTTGATCTGCTTGCTTCCCTCCTTAGTCGTATCCTTCTGTGTTAACTGACTTTTTCGTATTACGTTGTTTGCTTCATATGTGTATACATTTTGTGTTATCACTTATCATATAGGTGTATATTTCATTAATCTTTTTTTTAAAATTTATTGACTAATACAATATACAGTTTATATATACAGTAAGTACAGTGCAATATACAGTACGGTTGCCTGAAAGAGATCGCTTTTAGCGATAAGGGCCGCTTCTGTCTATTGCTTCTGTATTATAATGTTATTGTGTTTAATTTAGTTATAACGGGGAAGCAATAAAGAAGAATTACTCGTTCATTCACTCATTTAGTGCTGCTCATTGAATTGTATGTGACGTTATCTGACCTATGGAACCTTATTGTCGCTATGGACTTGTTGACTTCTGTATAAATAGAAACATTGTCTAACATTTTCGAAACAAAACTATAAACGAGTGATTTGCTCCACGGTTTGCTGGGAATTCTGCTCGTTATAAGCCTTCGTTCAAAGTAACTATAATGTAATCTATGCTTAAGTGTCGTACAATAAATATTAAGTCGCAGATATCTATACTCTGTTCAAGTTTGGAAAAAGTGATGTCATCACTAACAGTCACGTGATTTCACCTATTGATTAATTACGAGAAGTAGCGTTCCTGGATTGACTAAATAAAGCTATGTTATGTTATGAGTAGAAATCCGTATTATTTGACTTTGAACGGATGACATCATTTTTCTCTATTTTTGTAGAATAGTCTCAATTAAGTTCGACGAGACGATTGGCAAAAGCGCATTCCTAATAGGATTTTTTTTTCTGACAGAATCTGAAAAAGGCCTATATATTCATTCTCAGCGTAAAAAAACGTAACACTAATAAAGTAAAACCAATGCAGTTTCGAATGCAAACGCAATCGGAAACGTTCAAAATGTTCGATCCAATGCATCTATCAAAAGATCCATTTCAAAATTACATACGGATGTGTTTTTACATTCGTGTAGTTGTAAATGATCAAATCTTTTTCAATTTCACGATAGAGACAGTAGATGGTCATCACAAAATATAAAACCACGATTCGTGCCCTTTTTTGGGGTTAATTAAACCGTAACTAGCCGTTTTAACATCTATTGCCGGACAAGACATTGTGCACGAGGGATGTAGGGCCTTAAAATGCAACGCGGGCCAAGTGGGTTGGCGAGTCCACTTTTTTAGACATGGTGTAGTTCCTTAGGTTATTGTTGTCCCTTCGTTGACTTTTACGATACTCACGGGAAGAGATGAGGTGATACTATTCTATAGCCGGCCGACACCACACGGCCATTGAACGGCCGTCCAAAAAAAAGAACGTTCTCCGTTTTACCGTATGTTTGTTTGTATATGTTTGTCCTCGAAGTGTTACAATTAGGCCATTAGTGTTAGTATTAGACCGCGTTACAAGGAACTTACTCTAAAATAGTCCCCGTAAAAGTTTTATAGTTTTATTTTTCCAATTAAAAAAATATTTTTTTTTTCATTTCGTTAGATTTTTTTATGGACGAAGGCGACAGAAGAGCATACAGTCCACCTGATGGTAAGTGGATACTGTGGCCCATAGACATCCGCGATACATGCCAACATTATTCCAAAATAACAAACTTCGTCACGCCCCCGGATGCGCTGCCTACCTTTGGAGATATAGGAATGGATTTGGAGAAAGTGTTGGGAAAATGGAGAGGGATAGGATGGGAATGGGCTCTGGCACATCTCACTCACTACCGAAACAAGTACGTACAATAGGGAAATAAGATAAAGTGGGAAATGCAGTACCTACATTTCAAGGTAGTCAGTCTTCTGTGAGAGAGGGGTAACGTGGCCAGTCAGGGGTAACGTGGCCAGGTAACGTGGCCAGTCATCCAACAGCCGCCCAGCAGCTGTTGGATTGCAGCGTGCACTCTCCCCCTCAAAAATCATAACTAGATGTTACTTGTCAAATTGTATAGGGAAATCGCTGAAGTAAAATTGACAAATGATGTGTTTGCATAGAGATGCTGTGTGCCCTGCCCCTGAGGGGGTTTTTAAAGGGTGCGGGGTACCTCTGTAAGCCATTCGCGCACAGTTTTCCCTCGAGGCCGATTTTCTACAAGTGATCATGACTGACAAATATAATGTTCTTCCGCATAACGAATCAAATATGATAAATCAAAGCTACCACGTGGCGGCGGGCACGCCTGATTAGTGTTATACAAATAAGCGTATATAAATTACTTTCATATGTTACAGTGTTACGAAAATTATTTTTAATACATTTAGTATTAAAAATAATTTTCGTAACACTCGACTTTATCACGTTCTATTAAGATTAATTTATCATTAAAAGTTTTCTGAAATCGTGGGTAAAAAGTAATCTGTTTTAAAAATATCAAACTGAGTAAATATAAGTTAAATACTTTATATAAAGTAACAATGTTGTTTTTAAATTGAAAGGGGGGGGGGGGGGAGATGCTGCATCCCACAGCTGACTGGCAGCATCCGAGGGGCCGATCACAGAAGATAGCCCATTTTCGATCCTATCCTATCCAATGAAAAGTATAATCAAATAGTCTCTTGTCCACTTTCTCGTATATCCTCTTCTCTCATCTCATCAAGAAAGGATGGGGTGTGCCTGAATATTACATTCATATGAGAACCTCCTTCTGAACCTTCTGTAAGAAGTTATTTAAAAAATCTATAATGCCCATTAATTGTAAAGGAATTAGTGGAATCTATTATTAGGCACGACGGGGCAAGACGTTAAAATTGCGTTCAATTTATAATGTTCCTCTACATCCATTTAAAGTTTCCCACATTCTAAAGGAGCGCGAGTGTTTTCGAACTGATTTCAAACTAAACAGGGATTTAGAAAAAAATACTTTCTAACTGTTTGCATAAACAATTGCGCGACATAAAACAAACACGTAAACTTCGACGCGCGTCATTTGTTCCGCGAAGTCTTCGCAAAGTTCAATATTTTTAGGGTTTTTATTCCAGTATTAACGCAATTTTCTGTACCAATATTTGCGCCCGTTCCGGCTGCTGTTTGATTGCCGCTGAATATTCTCGTTGTTTTATTATTTCAGAGCTTAAAACAGGTGATGTGGTTCTTTCACGCTTACTATAAAATGTTCATGAATCATTAGTTTCGACATCTTTTTTATAATTATACAGCCACAGTATTTTTTTTGTAACGTATAGAGATTAATACATGACCCTAAATCGGTGGCACACAGACGCTACTAATGGTAATTTGTAAATGAATGTAGGTACTGTTTTCTGTAGACATGCAACGTGGATTATCTTTTTATTATTTGCGCACATGTATATGAAAGCGATTTCCCTCTGTTGTTTTTCGATATCATTGTTTGTTCTGTGTTTGTGTTGGACTTAAAAATCAGAATGGTTTTTTGATTATCAAATTTACGCGATTTCTATTGTTTCGTTGTTGCTTCCTGTCGTTATTTGTTTTGTATTTCAACAGGATTTTTGTGCATATCGATAAACCAATGACTAGCGTGAGCTGAAAAGTACGTTCGCATTGGCCAATAATGATTTAGTTCGAATGATATTTCAAATATAGGACTTACGCACACGTAAGATTAGACCGTATCACGCGCTCTGCACGACAGCAGAACGGGTTAGTGATCGCGAAATATTCCGCGATTTATTATGAGAGACGTTTGTCGTGTGGCGTGCGTGCAACAGAAGATAAAAAGGAACAGTATGTTAACTTATACAAACGCTCGGAATGTAATTTGCAAATAGAGACAGGGTTTTTAGAAGTAGCGGTTGTAAGGGGCGGTATGTCACATATTACACAATACTGCTATTATATTGCTCATGTTCCGAATCGGTTTACTTCGAGCAAAGTGTTGAGATAGTGTACTGTGTGTAGTCTGTTTTTATCTCTAGGCTGGCGGTGCGCTAGGCGTCAGCCGCGCGTCACCGCACGTCATGCGACACGGACAGCCGCGCCCGCGCATCGTCGCGCGTCATTTCACACCGCGTGACTCTGACTGTGCCGCCTTTATCATTGCACAGTGATAATGAACTGGCTATAACGTTAATTTGTATGCCAACATTTTGCAATATTAAAACTATTATAGTTTTTTTTTTTTATATATTTAGCTTTGAGAAATAGCTACATGAGCAGCAGAAAATACTTACTGAATGGAAAATAAATCGATACTACCACATTTAAAGGTGGATTAGGTAGAGGTCCTCTGGTGACAATAAATAATCCACCGGACTTACTGATGAGTAAACTAAAATTTACTTATTTCAGTTATTCAAAAATAGGTTGTTTCTAGTTTTTGTTCGGGGCATTTGTTCACTAATCTCTTCGATTCGTCATCACCTTAACTGTTAAATGAAATAAATATTTCATTATAATTATTTTAAAACGCGTAAAAATGGCTCTATTCATTTAAAAAAAATAAACTCAAACTAAAAACTTTATTCCAAATGTACTGTTATGGTAGATCAAAGGTTTCATAAAACTTTGGCAACAATTTAAATGGCAAAACAAACTTTTCCTGTGCTATGCCAAATAGTTCTTGTTACTTATGAATGCTACCTACAATATAGCTAGTTTATACAATGTACCTACAATATATTGTTAAAAAAGGATATTATTTTCTGAGATATTTTAGTTAGTCGACACATTCTGAAATAAAATTCGGGAGAATATTGTTTATTTAAATTTGTTTTTCCGTCTCCTGCGTCACGGAGTGTTAGCCTAGTTGGCCGATAACATTGTCATGTGACCAAGTCTACGTTATTCTCTAATCATATTTAAAACTGATTTGTGTATTTTACTTCAAAATGCTTTCAGAATTCGCAAATACATTGTGTACACCTTGTAAAATATTTACAATAATCTAAATGCATTAAAAGCGGCGTCCTGTCTAAACATCCATTAAGTACATCTACGATAAATCCGGGTTATAAAAACAAACACGTCTCGTATGGTCTTAATAAAATTTAAATTGATTTTGTAAATAAATTATTTGTTAAACGTAATTCAATTATGGAGTAAGTTAAGGAAATTAGAAAGGTTTTAAAAATTTGTTTAAAGTATTTTGAGAATTGGTCGGACGGCTCAGATGCGTCTAATTATGTCTAGGAGCGTGTGATAAATGAGGGTATTGGAAAACGCCTTGGCACGCTTCACGCGTCACGATGACTGGATATAAATGACTTTTATATTGTCTGTTCGCACCTAAACCTATCTCTCAACTCTCTTAGGTCGGTAAGAACAAATTGTAAAGTTGATTTTTTTCATTCGCATTGTGACAAGACCAACTTAGACGACTAGTTGAAATGTTTGGCTTGTGTCCAACGCAATAAATTAACGTATTTGTTTTTTATTCTTTTCAGGTAAATCGCTTAAAGAGATCTCTTGGGATTGAGTGGAAACTTCTCAAGATTCGTGGCTCGCTCGTGGCTTGCAACTACGTGACTGCGATAGCTTTAAAATTTAGCAATATGTTTGTTCCGTTTGACTAGATACTGAATTGTAATACTCCAGTAAAATAGAAAACAAATACATTTGGATGGAGTCCCAGAGTTGATAATAAACAAAGAGCATACAATAGTTGTAGCATTTTCATTTTGAAAGTAGTTTAGAAACTGTTTAAAACTAGTAGATATCTAGCTGAAGCCTTATTAGCTGACTGCCTAGCAAATAGCATTAGTAGGTTAGCATTTAATTGTATCTCTAGATATGAGTAGTCTGCAATCAGCATTGTATCCCATTTCCAACGTAAGATCATGTAAGTAGCTATTCGTAATTCTTCTATACGTATTTACATTGTCCCTAGCAGCTTTATACTTCTGATTCGTTCAGTTGTGATTCCGTAAAGTTAAATCAAATTAAACTGAACCAGATTTCGTTCATATGCAAAAATATGGATGTTTTAAGCATTCATATTTTTGTAGGGGCTTAAATATTTTAGGCTCATTATTTAGTATTATAAATTAACATAATATTGAAAATGAGTGCAAATTACTAATGCCAGTGGACTGATTAATAAATTAACTAACTTGATAATATAATTTGAAAAGTTAGTATCTCTTAATCCTTCACTACCTTCGGTTGAGTGGCGGCGTCCCTTCGGTAAATTCGATTATTAAAGCCAATCACCTCATCTTGATAATATTATATAGATGTATTTATTGATGCCTATGTCAATCACACTACATAGGTACCCCATAAAAACCATAAGTACTACATATTTATTCTTATGTAACATCCGATAAATTAACGGTTTTTTGTCGGATTGTACAATTTATTTAGGTAGGTATAGTGAAAAGAGTCTATAATATAATTTTTAACTTTAATAAGGTGGAATGACCGTATTTTACATTATCCGCTCGCATTTATTTATTTAAATCGGTCCGTCCGCATTTCCTAGATACGGAGGAGGTGTCACGCACTGTTCGGTCCAAAAATCATTTTATACCGCGAACCCGTAGGCTGTGGAACGAACTGCCTCAAGGTGTAGGTCTTTCCATTAGGCTACAATATAGGGTTTTTCAAGAAAGCTGTGATTAGGATTTTGGAAGATCGACGGCGTACCCGCATACCTCTTGGTGTTGCAGGTGTCCATGGGCGGCGGTAACATTTACCATCATGTGGGACCGCTTGCTCGTCCGCCTACTTCCCTATAAAAAAATCTATACTATGCTCTCTCTGTACTATGCTGGTGGAAGGCAGCAAACCAGCAACTTGGAGTAGCAGTTAGATAGGCAAAAACATTTAATTTGGTAAGTTTTTAGTTTTTTAAGTTAACGAAGTCATTCGCCGAAGAACCAAAGTTACCGTTCGTAACATAGCTCGTAGAATCGGCATGCTGAAGTGGCGATGGGCAAATCATATTTGTGGCAGGAGCGATGGCCGATGGGGGAGACGAGTCCTCGAACGGAGAACACGTACCGGGAAGTACCACGATCGCAGTGTGGGACGCTCTCCGATCAGGTGGACCGACAATTTGAAGAAATTGGCTGGTGCTTGACGAGCCGAGGATCGTGTGTGGTAGCGAGCCTTGGGAGAGGCCTATATCCAGCAGTGGAGAGACATAGACTGATGGTATTGTATCATAAGATTTTTTACTGTGTGTGCGTATCATATATTATACTGCGTTCGACGTGTCATCATACATTTCCATAAACATAAGGAAAAGAATGTTCACTTACTAAAAAATATTGGATAACATGAGTGCGTTTAAACTCTTAAATCGAATTAATTAAAGTCAGTCGCAAATTGCATTAATTACAAGCTGTACCTACTCGACTACCACAAAAGCGAAGTAAGTAAACATAGTCAGGCAACCACTTAAGCGACTATTGCCAAACTCTAATATAACGTGTACCCTCGACGTCGTAGTGTTGGCTGAAGTGGTTTTGGCAAGCAGTCGGGCCAACGTCTGCTCGACTTAATCACGCCGCACCTTAACCAGGCTTAAGCACGAGCATGAGCCGAGCAAAATTCGCGTTGAGTTGGAATCGATGAACCTCGCCTTAACGTGCTCTAGTATTAGCGCGACGACCGACGACGTTCCAATTTCATATCAGACTACGAATTAAAAAGTCATTATGCAATATTCCTCGGTTATGGAATCGCAATCGACTTAAACCGAATGATACAATTAGGCGCTTGCGAACGGCGATCAACACGAAATTTGAAAATTACCACCCATACAAAGTAATAAATCTGTTGTGCTGTCGCTGGCAAGTGGCGACCATTCGCGATTGTAGATTGATTCGTTGATTGAAGAGCCCCATTCGTTTCAGCCTGTACGAACCGGGCGTAGTCTTAATTGCTATCGGAGATTGCTGTACGGTAGCTATATTGTTTTCAGATGTAATTCTCGCAGCTGTGTAGGTACTTAACTGCTATACTAGGTGTGTTTTCAGTAAATCACTGTCCCCAATTCTAAGGAGAAAGTAACAATAAATGATTGCCTGTTTAAAGAGAAAATACGCCTCGGATTGTTTTTGGTAGAATAAGGCACAATAAAGACAAAGGATCGGATATATTCGTAAAATCACGATTTTGCGACAAAAGAGAGTTTGTTCCGAGATTAATCGATCCGATTTTTTAAAATAAAAAGTTATTTTAGTGTAACGACACATTAGGCCGAAGATACGCGACGGAAGATCGGCGGCCGATCATACGCCTAGTGCATCTATCGCCATAGCGACACATCAGGCCGATTTATCTATCAGCGCGACCGAATACACGTGTTGTCAGGATTGTCATTGTAATTCAATACTAAAGCCCATGCCAGCAGCAAGAAGAATTTCGATAATTGACGTGAAGATCAGCCAAGACTGGAAAGAAAAAAGATTGGTATGAAATCGTCGATCACCGACCACTTCACAAGACACCTCATATTATTGAACCTTAATATGAGGGATCTAGGCGGTATGAAAAATCATAATGATAATTTATTTTAAATACAATTGCATATAACATATTAAATAAAATTGCATTTAAATAACATAATTTAGACGTAAACACGTGATGTGGATGATTTTAATACACTTTGTAGTAGTACAGAAGTACAGAAGTTTGGTGTTTTTAATACAGTCTGCTCCTGAGAGATAAAGTGTTTAAAAATTTCTTATGTGTTTTCTTATAAGTATTATAATCCAGTCAAATATTACGAAAAAAGGAGATTCCGTACTCAGTGCTC
The DNA here is from genome assembly GCA_943735995.1 of Sesia bembeciformis. Lineage (NCBI taxonomy): Eukaryota > Metazoa > Arthropoda > Insecta > Lepidoptera > Sesiidae > Sesia > Sesia bembeciformis. The sequence goes on from OX031028.1 coordinate 12,653,679, forward strand.
GTAACATACCCAAAAATCAAAACTTTTGATTTTTGAGCTTTCGACCTCGGCATACTGCCATGGACACTGCCACGGTCACTGCCACCTCGAAAAAACCGCGAAATTGTTTTAATGTTTAACAATGTTTTAATGTTTGCGAAATATCTCTTTAAAGGTGCGTATGGTGGAAAAAAGTTATACTTTCATAAATTAAACTAGAGTAAAACACGTCACAAAATGAGTACAGTACGGTTTCCATACGTCATATAATCTCGCGATACGACTTTTCAGATATCGGAATTTCTCACAAAAAGTACTGTAAGTGGTTGTCTAGATAGGACTAATTTTTCTTCTCCGGAGATAATTTGAATGCTTCTCGTTTTCATGCCCTGCGGAGTAACTTCCAGATAGATACATGGCTGGTTAATATTGTAGAAAAAATCCTTGAACACCTTTGGTCTCTCGCCCCACAGTACTGAAAGAGATTCAGGTTCTGAGTATTTGCTCAAATATATCGTCTGTAGCTGCAAAACAGGATGTGGTAATAAACGTAGTTGCAATAAAGCGAGCCTCAACTGTTCCTCTTTATGCACGAGTTGTATGGGGCAGTCATGTGAAAACTTCGTGATCATTTTAAACAGTGACACGGAGGAATGCGGAGGAATGAGCAATGGAGGAGGAAGGTATGTCATCGTTTTTTGAGACCTTGGAAGAACAAGTGGAAACTGAATATATAGATTCTGAAACGGTTGATATTGATGTAAAAAAAAACGTAGGTTTTTCATTTTGAATTAAACGTTTCAATTCATTTAAACACTTCATTTGGAGTTAATATTTTACGGTAATTATTAAACTTGTTTAATTAATAGTAATTAATTATATATTAATTAATTACATAAATTGTGTACACAACCTATATATATAGATATAGGTTGTGTTCACAATATGTAGTTATCATATTATTATGATTTTTGTTTTGTAAATTATACCCCCGAGTAATATAATTATTAATAAGTGAAAACCCATTTTCATGTTTATTTGTAACCTCTTTAAAAGGCTGTATTTTGAAAACTGTTAGGCTCACAAATGTTGTCCTGTACCTACTCATCGTGTAGAATTTTTTTTCTCCTTGAGACAGATTTTGTCGTGATACTGACCATTTAGAAGTTATTTTGCAAAAATTGACTTCTAATGAAAAATTGAAATTATCGAATTTCTTGGCAACAAAATACAACTTTTGATAATCCGTATCTGGGTAACTATATAATATGCGGAAACCGCACTGCACTTTCATTATATATCCTTTAGTTTATAAAGTTTATTTATATTATTGCTTGGTACGGTGTCCTCGGTTGTCTGCTAGGTTAGAGAACTTGCATTTTTAAATACTTGTTACGTATAATTTGTAGCGATGTATAATTCGACTAGACTCATAGAGGTAGGTTACGGTACGTAATTAGTATTAGTTACCGTCAGTTTGTTTGTAGTTTGTTTATATAGAAGGTTTGAATTCAAAAATTATTAAAACCAAATTTTTAAAATATTTCACTGTTAGGATGCTAAAGAAATGATGAAAGTAGGATGTGCATAGGAAATGTTTATGCCACTTGAACGAGCCGCATACCTAAAGTGAAATTGCAAATATATATTATATGAAAATTAAACTAATTGTGCAAAAAGATTAATTGGTATTAGGTATGTCAAAAGTAATTATTTGTGAAACCTGCTAATGCAGTGGAACAGCTTAAATTATTATCACGGTTCCCACGAAGTAAGTATAAGATATTGTTACGTATAAGTAAAAGCGACATAATAAAATTCGGTATATACACGTTTCTAATATTTTAACACCCAGATTGTATGCATCAGTTTCTGTGGACGAGCAACAATGTATCAGTTTCTCTGCCAACTTTTTCTAATTGTCAAAAATAATAAAAGTAGTAGTTAATCCGTTCGTCGTTTTGTAGCTACCGGAGAAAATTTAAACAAAAGAAAACAAATTTCAGTTATACAGAAATGCAATAAAGAGTTTTCTTCAATTGACTTACGATAATTTTAGTGTATTTTGATTGCTTGCGTATTCTGTAGTGTTTCTAGCATCTTTCAGTTAAATCTGGGCTGTACAATTATTTGCACACTCCTTTAAAAGTCATTGATTTATTTATTTAAACCTCATTGCACAAGTAATTTACACAAACAGCGGACTTAATGCCATATGACATTTTTTTACTACTCAACCATCAAATCAAACAGATATAAGAACTTCTTTTCAATATCAATTTCAATCATTCCTTCAACCAAAGAAGTTTTATTAAGATTTTTGTCATTTCGGTACATTGGCAGTAACATCGTGTTGTCAAAGAGCTCATAATTCTGAAGTAGGCAGATGTGCTCCATAGGCACTGCCGCTCTCGACCCGTATCGACCTAGTTCGCCGATTTCTCGCTTCATGTACACGGAGTGATTATTGTTGCCTTTTTAATTACACGAATATTTATTAGTTAACTCGGCAATTTCAGTGTTTATTATGTTTTTACCCAATATTATTACGAATCATTAATCACAGTAATTGTCATTTCCTTTTGATCTGCAAACATTTAGCTGTTGGAATTTTGTCCACTTCTTACATTTATCAAAGAAGAAGAATACGAATAACAATTCAAAATATTTTCTGTCATTGACAATTATTTCATTCATGATTCTTTCTACTAATGATTCTAGTAACACACCTCACTGCACTTACTTGTCTCTATCAATTAGGGATATTATGGAGCTCCGTAGCTTGAACCGAAACTAGCTAATATTCGAATTAAAAAAATATTTGAAACCGAATCCGAAACACTGAGGAATTTGAACGAGCCGAGTTTTGACAAGTTCTTGCTGCATGCATTTGATTTGGTAGATTTTTCGTTCGTCATTTATGAGAGTAAAGTTGTAATTATTGCCTAGGTGGTCTTATTTTTCGTTGCTTTCAGTTAGTAATACATTTCAGTTAGTATCCGAAACCATAGGCAGTCGAAATAATTTCATATTCATGTCTGTAAACGAAATCAGTAAAAGATTATGCTATATATCCTATCCGTATCCAAAATATAATATCCTTAACTTACTATCAATGCATAAATTAAATTAAGCTTATTAAATTAATAAATTATGTTTAAAAATCACATCGTGTAACCTCAAAACTGATGCCAAATCCCCATTCTATTGTCTTTAGGTTTTCCCACAACAAAATGAGCTCAAACGTCATTGAAACAGTCGAGGCAAGCATCAGTCGAGAACCGCGTCGTGTGTAAGTGGCTGCCGGTTGCAGAGGAGCCATTCACTGCTCGATGACACTTCAAAATTCTTTGACAGATACAAGGCTTGCCAGTAGACTCCTTTCGCGGTACTCCCCTCTCCAGTATTCCCGGCGCACTTTAATACTTTACGATGGTATTGTGTATTCCTTTCGATGACATTTTGAATAAGTTAAACGCTCAATCTCTCACGTATACAGTTACTTTATATATTCGATTTACACGCGGGTATTTCTCTCACTACTTATTTCTCTACTTAATTCCATACTTTGCTCTGCCGTCACTCTTTTTACATTCTATTTTTTTCATTCCAATATTATGTATGTATGCACATTCATACACGCATACTATTGCATATATATGCATTCATGTATTGTATGCATCTCAGGCAGATAAGTGTATATGTATAAAATAATTTATTGCAGTTTTTACATATTCACATTATGTAAAAATTGCACCATCTATCTTTATTTGTTGTGTATTTTCTCCTTATCACCCAAAGGTTACTTGGAAGAGATCGCTTCAGTGATAAGGCGCATGTCGTACTTTTCGTGATAACGCATGTCGTCGTGATAACGTGACCAGTCGAGTGCGCCCAGCAGCTGTGGGAATGCAGTGTGTACTCTCCCCCTACAAAAGTTACTTACTTAAAGTTGTCATTTTGCAACATGTGTGGTATACAATAAAGGTTTATCTATCTATTAATGTAAAAGGGAAAGCCTCATGTTGCATGTCAGTTTCGTAATATATGATGGATGATATACCTAATCTGTTAAAAAACCTTGACCCACTACAGTTTTCATTTTCAAGCCCATTTACACAGTGGATCATTACATAGTACATTTATTTCACCCCATTCATCAAAACCGTTTAACTGGTTTAGACATGAGAAGTTCTCAAACATTGTAGTTTCACACACACACACGAATTATAAAATAAAATGTCTACTGTCTAATACAAGGCTTTATTTTCACGTCACAGTTAAGTAAATATGTGAATTGTTAGCGTTGTTCCGCTTCTGACCTATGCTTGACACCAAAAAATCGAAGATCGTGCTGACATGCCGATTGTATTCATTTTGAACAGAGTTTGTAACTCGGTCAGACATCATAAATATAAATAAATTGTAAAAACCTGTTTATAGTTATTCACAAGCGTTGTACGCAGCTATTGTTTAGTTAGGTAGTTTTAATAACATTACTATCTTACTATTGGAAAAAGGTCTCCCACATTCCCTTCTCAAGCTCTTCAGCCAGCAGCTACCTTCACCCATCGTTCGGTCGTTTCGCTATCTTCGCCTAGGTTTTCCTCGGCTCTTGCGTCCGCCTAGTGAGAACTGAGAACCACTGAAAAGTTATTCTTTTGTCCATCTCTCTGATGCAGATTTAATTATTATCTATAAATAAGTTTTCTCATCACAAGTCAACTCCATTTGCTTTATCATTTCTTTCATTTTTATTGTACTTCTGTCAGCAACATGTTTTTTTTTAATTGTTTCTCTTAATATAACTTATGTCGATATTTTATTTATATAATGTATTCATTGATTATGTATACCTTGTATGTATTATATTTATTCTTATGTATATTATGTATGTGTGTAAGTTCGTATGTATGTATACGTAATAATGTATTATGTTTATTTTACCACACCATTTAAATTGTGTCTTTCATGCACCTCCTAATTGAACTTCTCTGATCAATCCAAGGGTTGGCTGGTAGAATGCATTACGGCATTAAGCATGCCTTGTGTGTGATATTGTGCAATAAAGTGTAAATAAATAAATAAGTGGAAGTTACAATGTTTTTCAAAATACTCTCGTTTCTAAAAGTTTTTCTAAAGAACGGAACTATCGATTAATAAATTAAGATCGAAAATAAGTTGGAAATACATAATAAATAGCCGACATTTACCTACTTCTATAAAAAAGTAATTTCGAGCTAAATGTTAGGTAATATTATAATTAGTTTAATAACTAATTTTAGTATAATCAACACAAATATCATAATTATCAACATTTTATTTGTTTTATTGCGAATTAGAAAGTTATTAACTTGTTTCGAAACATGAACATTGAACAGTATAATGAAAGTAAATAGATAAAGTAATTAATGTAAATAAAGTAATTCATGTAAATAAAGTAATTAATGTAATTAAAGTGGATGCTCTGACCTGGTCACCGACGGCAGGGTTGTGGCGCGCTTGACGTCCTTTCAATTTTCAATGACCCCTGAGAACGCTTCGCGGTTTACCAGAAATGTGCTAACGCGGTTTACTTCGGTATGCGGGCTAATTCAATGTATGGTATCTCTATGTACGCGCTATTATTCGCGGAATCCGATCATCTTGTAGTTTATTTTAGACATTTTCGACAACAGTGTTGGTTTAACGTTTATTAATTCAGTTTTGATTAACTTAAATTAGTCTAATATAAAGTAGACTAAATACACATTACATAATCGGTTAAATATAATACATTAAAATAAAGGAGATAATATAACGCCACATTCAATGGCTCACACTAGGATTCCCTGTATTGTAGGTTTAGAGACACATTAACACACAAACACACCACCCAGACCCAAACAAACATTTGTGTTTAAACAAATGATTGTCCGACCGTGAATCGAACCGGGGACATTGACCAAGTGGGTTAATCGGTCGTCATGATTTACAAAATAATCTAAAGTAGATCTGTCTTTCTTACACGGTGCTTACATCTATTTCACTTTTTAATCGATTCTGTTCCTGCTTTTCGTGTATTGTTTAAAGGAATTTAATTTTTTATTAAAATTAAATGTTACAATACTTTATGATAGAGTTTAGTGTATATTTAATTGTATCATATAGATTCCTATATCATGTTATTTTATATACCATAAATCAATGATGATACTTTCAAATAACGATAAATAATGGCGTCCAAATAAAATAAAGTAGATTCGTGGCTTCTCCCTAGGCCTTCCTTTTTAAGTAGTTCATTACTTCTTTACAAGATGGCGCGGTATATGATTTAAGCTGTTTGGTTTTAACGTTCTGTTATAGCTTATATCCGATTTAACTTGAAATGTATCCTTCTGTGTGTAAGAAATAGTAGAGATTATCAATGACAACATATGATAGTTAAGTATAACATCGAGTTGGTTGCGAAAAATAGTTATGATTATTTAAACACAAGATGAATTATTAAGTTGCTTAAACTAATATATTTTTAGAAGTCATAGAACATTATTGAATAGATATTACCTTTTCCCAAAAACCAATATGTATATATTAGATAATCCATAAAATAATAAACACAAATCACAGATACCTAATGTTTAATACTGTACCTAATGTTTGTATCCCTAATTATTTTCAATTAAAACCTTTTTGTTTACTCTCATATCCTTTGATGGTTGCTTTAACATTTCATCAACCGCCAACAACATTGTTTCATAATCAAACCGATGTAATTTCGCTAATAATGCAATCCCAATTTAACGCACACTGCATTCAGTAGGTAATATCAATTAAAGAGTAAACCGCCCGCTTTAAACCCATTAATTCGTACCTAAATGTTAATTTCGCGCCATATTAATCTCTATCCGTAAATAAGTTGCTTAATATTTTCATAAAACGACAAATTTAATAAAGTGCCCGTCGCCGTTGAATAATTCAAGCTCGACGCTGGGATGTTATACATTATTTATGTTGATGACATGCCGTAGGTACCTAACATACATCTATCTTTGGTCTGCGGTTTTGCATCTCGGGCACGTCGCGGCCATATTGAGTGTACCTGTGGCACTCCTGGACCAACTTCTCACGAGAACGCGGTGGCGGAGTCTCCTCGAAGACGCACACCTTATTTGCATTCCGTTGAACCCTATCTACTCTTATTATCTTTGAGACTACAAATCCAAACTCCTAGTACCTACAGTCAAAGTTCTCCCAGTTTAAATATACGAGTGTGTACTTGCTGGAAATAAAACTAAGTAAGTATAGCTGTAAGAAGTTTCAGAACAGAAGTGTCTTGTTAGAGTCGTATAGCAGAGTTGCAGAAACGGATGGGTAGTTAAAGTAAAATCTAGTATGAGCGGATTAAGCGAGACAAAGTCTGCGGATGATAAATTTCCAACGAACAAGTATGCCACCTTGTTATACGGAGTTTACTCGCAAAAAAGCTTGAACGCTGGAACCAAGAGGCATGAAATAAAAAAGAAACGCAACTGGAATCAATCCAAATCGCTTTACCCCTTAGAATTCCTAATATAAACTAGCTATCACGAGGCATTTTGCTCGCTAACAAATACCCCATGAAATTGTGTTATGTGACAGACTACGAAAAAATATTATTTCCAATTGGTGTGGTAGTAAATTATATTTTTCTCTCTTTTGTCTGTATTTATGGTTAGCGGTTCGTTGTCATCATGTTTTCGTTCAATGTATTGTGTTTATGTTCACTGGTGAATCTTTTGATTAGATACCATGTTTTCAACACATGTAGCTCTTATCTCTTAGCACAAATCAATCAAGTTTAAACATAGGAACGTCAGTTTAAATTGATCATTGAATGTATCGATCATTTTCTGTCAACTGTTTTGTTGTTTCTTCACTACACACATAAAATATCACATTAAATTACGTTATAAGAAAACGTAAAAAAAATATGATTTGCCTTAAAAATATAAAATATTCGTTAAAATTTTACCGTTAAAATTTCCAAAATTATTAACTGGCCGTGATCTTAAAAAGAAAAACAAAATACATGGCTTAATTTATCGACCTGTGAACATCTAATAATATCGAGGGATATATCAAAGATCACTGGCATCCGGCAGAATTGAAGGCACAGATGTGCGTTTTGCTTTCATATATTCCGTGATTAAAGGTGGGTGGTATAATACATACCACACATGCACATACATTTAGTTGTACATTTCCTCTATAGCAAGTTATGTATGTATGACTTGATGATCATATATGACGAGTTCTCGATGAAGTCGAATTATAAACATGCGAAGTCGTGGTCAAAAACTAATGTGTTTTGGTACTCGCATCCGAGAAATCTAGACTTCTTCTAAAGGCAATTACAAATATTTCGCTTTAAAAAGATGTGATGATATTTATATAATTACATTCATGAATACATCTTGGTATCTGAATGTGGCTTCAAAGTGACAGAAGGAATAATATACGCGGAAGTCACTTCAACTGTTCGTTGTAAGGCAAATACATCAAAGTGTCTGTGGCTTTAACGTTAATTCAATTTGTTAACCCAATAATTAATCAAAACTAACATGTGTCAGGTCTATAAATAGCAGAAACGTAACATCTGCGAACCGAATCGAGAAAGATCAGTAACGTTTCCGGTGTTAGGTATTAGCAAAACGTATCCTGACTTGGAGACATAAGTTTCGCTTAATTATTCTTGAAATTACTATTACGTATTTCTGACTTATATTTTTACCACATAGAATTACTATTTCAACTCCCTCCAATTAAACTAAGCTTTGACTTTTAATTCTTTTCTTTTGAATTAGGTAGGTACTGTTAGCCCGAGCAGCCTTATCGAGGAGTCATTTTCTGCAATTTCGACATCTATACTTATGATAATTTAAATGAAACAACAGTAAATGCCTATACGGCATTATTTCCTTGGTACGCTCGTTAGCTGAGAATAAGTTACTTCTGAGAAGTGCAATTCAGAGTAGTAATCAAAATCCTTTGAATGGTTTCTGTAATTAGCCCAAAAAACAGAAGCAAAGAGACGTAGCGCTTTATCCTATTTTTAGTGTGGATAAAATTGTCCCGTTGTCCCCCACTTTACCATGCTTATTAAAGACTTTTTTCTCTCTTTATTTTACAATAAATTACAATCATTACAAGAAAGAATTATAAAAAAAAAGAATGTACTTAAAACAAGTACTGTAATAATTTTTAAACATAAACAATCTTTTGACTGGTAGGGAGAAAGGAGCGAATTGCAAGGTACTTAGTACGGATTTTTATAAATTGTTTCTAGCTCGAGAGATGAGGGAAAACATCGTGAGTAAACCCGCAGGCTCCAAAAATAAAAAAATAATCTGGAGTATGTGATCCACCAAACCGCACTGGGCCCGCGCGGTGTATTGCGGCCCGAAACTCCCCAGTGATTTATTAGTGGAAGCAGTCGGACGTTATAGGCTGATAGAATAGAAAAAAAAAAATTGAAAATTAATTTATTTTAAATTTCATTTTTATTTAAATTCAAATTCAAATTATTTCATATTGAAGAATTATTAATAAAATCAACAATTTAGTGAAACAGTTTTTTTTTTATGAAATGACCGAATTATCAGGTAATACAGAGATGAAACGTGTTTTAAGCAAAAGTTGTTTGACTAATTGACACATATATGCTTGACTAAATAATAGTTTACAGAATGTAAATTCATTAAAAATATTTTTTGGAATAACACCATGTAAAACATTATTGTTAAAATTCGGTTTGTCAAATGATACGTTTGTAGATCGTTGTTTTTTATTTGAATATTTATGAAATATTTGAATATTTGCCATTGAGGCATGTATGTATGACGTATACATGTGAATATGTTTTGTGCTATCTGTATTCTAACTCACAACTGCACTTGCGATCCTTTTACTATATAATCTAGTGGTTGACTGGTAGAGCATGTTTTATGGCATCCCGCCCCTTGTACATTTCATTGCGCATTAATGTTTAAAATTTCATATTGTAGACTAGAGGCTATTCTCTTACAAATCTTCACTGAAAATATGTCGTATGTTAGCGTTGCTTCTAAACGAATGAGGCGCATTATAATCTTATTTATGTTTGACTGGTAGTTGTTACTGTTCCCTATCTATATTGTGCTAGGTATCCCTGTAACGATGGTCAGTGATATTAATCTACTTAATAAATTTAAAAAGATTTATGGCCGCCATTAGTGCGATAATACGCTAATGTAATGAATGATACATAAATATGATACACAAGCGGCTGTATCGTGACTTTGCTTGGATCTACAATGTTTTATTTGGCTTTGTGGTGCACATAAAGGATTGTTACCTATATCCGCAGTTCTTATTCTTTTATTAAGGCTTGTATTTATACAAGCAGAAAGAAATTGCTAAATGAGCATCAAATCAACAAGTATAAGTACTATTTTTGAATAACTGAAATAAAGAGTTTTAAATTACTAAAAATGTCATTATCAAGTGGACTCCATCCACCATGCGTCTTGTTGACATTTGAGAAAAATGTTGGTGAAATTTTCATTAATTTAAAATCAAACGTGGAGGTTTGAATAATAGTAATAATAATAATAAGCATTGTTTATTCTCTTTGTGTATTTTTAATATCCGAATATAATATTACCTACAATGTTTTCATTAAAAATGTAACTGACCTTTTCTTCTTAGGACGTTACTGTTTAAATTTGTTACTGTAGATTTGCTGCCCATTCAGTAATTTTCGGTGCTCATTTTTATTATAACTTTTTATTATTTGATTTACTTGCTATATTCGGCATAGACAAGCGATGTATTCCGACTTTGACTTAAATTATGTAAAAGGTAAGTTTAGGGGCAAACAAAAGATCACATTGTATCGAAGTGTTTGGAATCTGATTACATATATGACCATCCCTGACATGATTGTCTTAAATTATACAGTGCAGTATTTGAGTAGTATATTATACAGTATTTATACACAGTACATAAGAAATCACAGATATTTGGATTTCCATACAATGAAGTTGCAAAATATCCTCAAATATTATTTCTATTTTTTTTATCCGCCTGAAGACGCTAGCCTTCATAATGTTTAGGCGTCACTCTTACAGAAAATATCTTTATATCAAATCTCTTTTTTTTTGAGAAACAATATATTAGAACATGTTTTGTGGTCTTCTAGACTATAAATAGATAAATTGAGCATTCATTGATTGCTTTAATACGCGCCTTACGTCTGTCTTTATTGAAACCTAGTCTGTTTTAAATAGAGCGAATCATAACGTAAGAACAAACTGCGCGTCATTGCTTGTATGCTAGGGATGCATGATATTTTTGTTAGTATCGATATTCTAATCCTGACTAACTATGGGATACGATACTAGGATCTTATCGAATAGTTGCGATGCGACCATCCAAATATCTTATAGAAACAAAGACATTTTTAATTTAGGCAACAGTCTATTTATTATTTAGTTAAAGTAAAAATACAAAACGATGAAAACTATAACAATACTTGGACACGTTAGCTAGCCTTTTTGTAGTAAATTACAAAATTACTACAAATTGAAATTTTAAAATTTTAGGTTCTTTAATATAATATTCTTGACAAATGGTTTGAATCTAATCTATTTATAGCCTCTATTAAAGTAGGTATGTTCCGCCAATGGAAATAGACTTTCTGATGGAACTGCTGAGGTTGCTACCACAGATAAATAACGAAAGGCTCCATTCGACTTGATATCAGTACGTTTGTATCCATCCAAGCCTGTATCCATGTTTCCATCCATCCATGTTTATATCGATCAAAAAACTATCGAAGTATCGTAAAATGTTTTATCGATACTGTATAATATCGTGTCGGATCGTGCAACCCTATTGTATGCGCACATATGTTTCGATTTAGACGGTCGTATCTTGTTATGATATCAATGCAACTCTATAATGAAGAATTTGTGTCGATAGGAAATTGATCGTAAAGTCTTGTATCCCTGTTACAGCTATTTTCAATATTGTTATTGCTGTATTGCAAAATGATGACATACACGTAGGTGGTCTGAAAAGTTTCCGACCTCAACATGAAGATGGCAGCACTCGTCAACAAAAACTAGGGAATGTGCTTGCGCATGCTTTGAAAGGTACTCACCAAAATTTCATCCAAACTCTCAAGTCCGGTGACTCTTGAAAGGCCACTAGGGCCACAAGAATTTAGTCAATCCGAAAACAAAAAAAATCATCCAAGTTGGATGCGCTGTTGTTGTTTGACAATCGTTTGAGTGAGTCGATGAGTGTTATTGTGAAAATGGAAAAAATTGAGTGTAGAGTTGTCATTAAATATTTGTTTTTAATTAAATAAATTAAATATTTTTACAAAAATATAATATATACATAAATTATATTTGTGTAAATATTACATATCTTTACCTGTTTTTTTATATTTTAGTTACGTAAGGTAACAACACTAACTTCTAGGCGAAGAAGTTATTGCTGGATATCCCTCGTAACTTCCTATCATTTATAAATAGCAGTATAATAATAGGTTCGTTACACCTGGGCTCTCTTTTGCAATGTTGAGCGATCAGATTGTCCTATTGATAAATGATGATCAGCGCCGCTTAAAAGTAAATGTTCTAATTGTAATTTCTCAACCCATTGCCGACTGCGACGAATTTCTTTCGACACGCTCAGCGACGACAGTTATACTTTCAATTGGTTGCTAATGGTACCTACGAGTATAATGCTTAAAATAAATAGGCATCGTGTGTTAATCCTTTTATACCGGATCCAGTCACTACCAGAAACTTCCTTTAAGTCACTAAAACTGCCCGCAAGGTGTTTCACAGTACTTGTTCAGTACGTGGTCTCCATTCAAGGAGTCCTCTACTCCATCGGTTAAGGACTTTTAAGTGTTGGGATGGAAATCGACAATTCAAATGCAGGACAATGCTGAAAAAAGAGGGAGCAAAGAAATTTAACGTCTCTAGATAGATAGATATCCAGCTACCACAGGTAAACTTCTTCAAGTAGTTCCAAGTACTTCAAGCAGTTTTTCAAAACGTCGCAGTGGTTCTTCTGGCCAGAGGGCGTCCCACGATGCACTGTGAAGAGTAAAAGACTTTTGTGGTGGCAAGTATTGGCCGAGGCTTTTATCCAGCAGTGGTGAGACGTGGACTGAGGATATCCATGAAACTTGTAGATTCGACAATTTGGTAGATTTATATTTTAAGCTAATTAGTAGTAGATATACAAAATCAAAAAAACACAGTAATAAAAATTGTTCTAATATTCATTCATAAATCTTTCATCAAAATTAACATAAGTACCTATAAACGTGACACGATATTCTTTTATATAGAAATAAGGTCATAGACGAGTAGACCGTCCTCCTAGATACATGGATACTGTCGCCTATGGATACATGTCAACAAAAGTCAAGAATTTGGAGATTAAGCAATGGATTTGGAGAAAGGATTGGGAAAATGGCCAGGGATAGGATAGGATGGTAATAGGCTCCGACATATCTGACTCACTACCGAAACACGTACCTACTTACATTGGACAAATAGGATGAAGTGGGAAAAATAGGATAATTTTAGTCTCCCGTGAGAGAGGGTAGGGTTAACTTGGCCAGTGGAGTGCGCCCAGCGGCTGTGGGGTTGCACCGTACACCCTCATCCTCTTTCATAAAACAATCATTTAGTGAAACAGTTTTTTTGTGTAATGAGCAAATTATCGTAAACAAATATTATGAAATATAATGTTAATTTTATACTTAAAGTGTTATCGCAATCGCATCAGCCGAAACAACTTCATTGGTGTTTACATCGAATACAAACGACATTGACTTCCGAAAATTGACATGCTTTTAAGCCGCCATCACCCTATTTACGCAAAATGTAATATTGAACCGACTAGAGCGAAAGCCGTTGGAGATAATTTCTATCGCCGCAAATGAATACCGCATAGGAAGATGCTAAAATTAAAACTTATGATAGCAGTTTTAATGCGAATTGGTCACAATGCAATGCGGTGAACGTTGAAACGTTGCGTAATTAACAATAGAGCAATTAAGTACGGCGGACAACGCAGCTTGTACCAAAAATGAATGCCATTTCGCGGCGGACGCGCGCCGCCGCTCGCGCTACCAGTACGTTCCGCTCTGTCGATGGACAATGCATTTCAGTGATTTCGCTGACGCCGTTTTTGCTGATTCTACCTTTACTCTCCCGCTACTGAATGGTTACATAGAAAGATATGCACAGCTGTTTCACTCTCAAGTGCACACGAAAAATTCGTTCCACCCCGAGTTATCGCTATCGACTAGTTTTGAAGTTAGTGTGGGGGAAGTCGTGATTGATGAAGTGAGTAGGTATTGCTCAAGTTTATCGATGTCGATAAATTGTAAGAGGCGGTTAAAAATCACTATGGTTCATTAGAGCTGAGTTAATGACGGTGAAGGACCGGTGCAGCGGTGTGCTGTTACCCATGTTTGCTCAGCGATTAGGGCTGCGGCTATTCCGTTATTATTCCATTCCAAACGTTAGCGCAGGCAAATGACACAGGACGTTTTATTACGATGTGCAAACGCTCTTAACATTAGCATTAGCTGCCCCAATAACATTTGATGTTATAGCACGTAGGAATTATTCGCATTTTATAGCGTTTCTTACAACACTTGTGGAAATAATAATGATTGTTATAATGTAAATAATACTGTACTATAACTACATTAATTCTTTACTATGTCATCAGATCTAGTCTGTGTGCCAGATAAAGGGTTTTCATAAATGATTGACGACAGTACAGTATAATTACTGTACTGTCATTTTGAGGACAGGTAGTGAAGTGTACTGTCATTAAGTGAGGAGGACCTTCTGTGAAGTTTTTCAAGATTTGTCATTTTGACTTTTTTTATCAACCCGACTAAAGCAACATCCTACAAATGCTGATGATTATAAACCACAATAACAATCACAGATGCTAAAAATCAGGCAAAATGGGAGAGGAAAGCATGCCCCGACTTGCTACGACAAAATCCTACGTGGAATAAGAATGGTGCTAGAGAGTAATATTAATTAGCTGAATAAATAAATGTTTAAATGATGAGTGAGCTTTGACCTTTAAACTAAAAACCTTGTGTAAAAATGATACCGTAACCGTTGTCATAGGCCATGGGCATACACTGTAGGTCATGGGCCGCCCCTTACATTTTGTCTTGTACGTGAGGGATGTATAGCCTTAAAACGCCACACTGGCTGAGAAGGCGGGCTGGCGAGTCCACTTTTTAGAGATAGTGTAGTCCTCAGCACTTGTGGTAGCGGTTTTGTTTTTCCTTAGTCATCTTTCAAGACACCCAGGGGAGGAGATGCGGTGGTGCTATTTTAAAACAGGCCGACATCACACGATCAGAAACATGCGCAAGAATGTATCGACTGGTTCTAGCGGTAATTTTCTAGCGTTTTATAGTATTTCTACCTTTGAATGTAACGTTTGAGTGAGGTGATGTCAGAGTGAACAACAATGTTCTGTGAATAATGACCAAATGTAGCAGCAACCATTATTACTACATTGTATGATAAATGTCCTGAGCACATGTAAAAATGTAAAGTTTTAGTTAGTCAAATGTTCCTTGTGAGAGAGAGCGTTAAGTTTGTAAAGAAAGATGAAAGGTAGGTGATACTGAAGAGGATGCAGGACTGCTCGTGAAGTTGATACAGCCAAATATGTGTCTTCGTATATGATCTTCGTATTCTTAATGTATGGCCAGAAATGTTGCAAGACGTCTTAATAAATGCAGTTAGTTTTATAAGATCACACACTAGAAGGAAATTGAATTTACTTATCGCTTGCACCTTTTGACGCATTCTCACCTCTTGTGTTACCCTGCTACTAATGACTCAATTATACTTACAGCTCGCACGTAAAATGACGTATACACACACACATTTTATGAATGATCATGTGACTTCAGAGTATGAGTTTAAGATTGAAAATGGTTTGTTGCATTTTGTCGTCACAAGTAAAACACGTTGCATGGGAACTTTATAATGTTAAGTTAACATTTCAGACTTTAATTACATGGTGTAAACGTGATGTTAATTGTCGAATTCGTAAAAAAACGGTGCAAATGTTAATTTATGCAGAGTTTACATTGTACGTGATTTGTGCCGCTGTAAATCTATTTAGGGGTCGTATTTTTACACCCCGATGCGATGTTATTTGCGCTCACACTGTTGCCGGAATATTACGGGCTATCACGTAATTTTCCTTTAATATATTTAATGAACGCACGTTAACATTTCGGAATATTTTAACATGTTTGTAGACGTTTTGTGGTTTACTACTAAAGATTTCATTTTGAGCAACTATTTAATACTATTTTTATGAATACCGGTACCTAAAATGCTGTTTTTTTTGTAATTTCGTGGCATTGCATGGCGGCATATTTTTGGATAATAACATGCCTCAAAGGACAATAAGTGAAAGTTAATTATTTTATCGTACGATTTAGCTAAACAAGGCCGAACTGGTTTCACAAAGTTTAGTGTACTGAATACGAGTAGTGTACTTTATCTTGGGGCAACTCCTGTTGCTGTATAAAGCCCAAGTTAAACCACAGATGGAATGTTGCTCACACCTCTGGGCCGGTGTATCTAAATACTAACAGGACCCATTTAACTCCATCCAAAGGCGTGTTGTCCGAAATGTTGACGATCCTACTCTCATGTTCGGAAAGATGTTGCATCTCGCTTCGTTTTTACCATCTGTATAATGAGCAATACTTCGAAGAGGTCTCGTTACCAAAATGCGGTTCTTCCGCACTTCCTGTAGCCAGTATGCCAATGTTCCTGTAATAATATTGTAAGCCTAAAATTTTCGGGATAGAAAAAAAGGATCAAGGCAAATTACGTTAGCCTTTTGACAAGTTTCAATTATTTAGACTCACATCTAAGATTTTCAATTCACCTACTCCCGACAGTGTTAGGATGGTTGATACGTTGGTGTACTTCAGCAAGGGATCGTCTGACTGTCTACCAAATATTGAAAAAAGGTTGATATTTTAATAACTGACTTGTGAACAATTTGTAGAAGCATTGTAGTATTATACATTTAGCGCAAATATTAGCTGTTTGTAATAAATTTGCCCGTTCGCTTAATGACACGGGCAGCAGTGTTTTTGTTGAATGTACGTACACTGGCTCGCATTCCGTGCACATGTAGAAATTATGAAAACTCGCCGCCCGGACGGTGGATATTTTGCATTGTACGGTTTAATTTAAAAGTGTATTTCACATAAAAACAAGGACATTATTTTTTACTGTCAATGATTTTAATCCGCGTTTTATTGCTTTGCATTTATGTTTATTTTAAAAACTTAATGCATACGATAGAAGTGGTAGCGGTAGCGATTTAAAAGTTATAAACTTGTGATTGTCAAATGTTATGCAGTGACCTCCCAAAATGAATTGTTATTATTTTTAAAGCGTTGAATTTAAATGCATTGACGTCAATGGTAAAAAGTTTATTTTAAGCGGCTTAGAACAGCATCGCATAATAGGAGACATACGATTTACATAACAGAGGTACATACCGTATCCCCTCATAATATGAGGCCACGAAACAGAGTATTAGGAAAGTTTTGAAATTTTCAGTAAGAAACTTATTCTTGTAGACACGGCACATGTACTTGGAGGCCGGTGAAACAAATTGAAAAGCAAATAAAAAGGATTGCCGATGAATACGAGCCAAACTTTTTCAATTACTAACTTGCATGGCACGGGTAGATGTTAAGCATGGCACCTTCGAACCGGGAAGCTACCTTCGGGTTACAACCGCATATTTTCTACTAGTAGTGTGAGCTTCAGAATCTGTTTAAAATTTTAAGATTTTTTTTTATTATAACATGAATGTGACACACGAGCAGACAATCCACCTGGTGGTAAGAGGATACTGCCGCCCATGAACATTATTATATATGAAAACATGAGACCAGAATAACAAACATCAACCTCGCCTTCGGATGCGCTGCCTATCTGTGGAGATTTAGGAATGGACATGGAAAGGTTGGAAAATGAGAAGGGATAAGATAGAATGAGATGGGAATGGGCGCTGGAAAATCATAACATTGAGGGAATAAAGTAGGAAATGCAGTACATTTTACAGTACTCCTCAGTGAGAGTATCTAGGTCATTCGAGTGCGCCCAGTGGCTAGGGGATTGCAGCGCACACTTTCTCCCTCACAAAGGTTTTATTCACTTATATAACGTGTCATCGAAATAACCCGAAACCTGAAACATGTCAACCAATTTAAAATATATAAAACCGTTCTAGCGAAAAATAAAATTATTTTAAGGAATAAATTAAATGTCACTAATATGTTTTGTTGTCCTGTCTAAAACGTTCGTAGCTCTCATTACTCAGATCGGGCGGCTACGCGGCGAGTGCGTCACGTCGCGTCTCTAGTGACAAGTGTAGAAAGAAAGATATAATAGAAGTGTACTATAATCAGGAAAAAAACCTATTCAAAACCTAGAAAAAACTGGCTAGAATCGATTCGAACAACCTATTTTCAACTTTTGTGTTATTTCAGTGACACGTATAAAACACGGGAACATGATTTTCTGTTAGTACTACTTATTTGATTTAGCACTTTTTGAGCAAATAAATTACATTTTCTTGTTAGTGAACTAGCTACTATTTCAAAGGGAGAAGTTTTTTTCTAGCAATTGAGCAAGAGATTGAGGAGGATTGAGAGAACTCGGTGGCGCGGGGGCTAGTTCCGTTATCGGCGCTTGCTAGGCACTCACGAAAATTAAATCTCTATTAAAATTTCAGAGAAGGGACTCAACTTTTATCAGTTAAGAAGTTTCATGACGTTTCGAGAAGAATTATTATCGCCTTATCTCCGGCATAGTCCCGCGAGGAGAGAATTAAACTTGGCCCCCTATTTTTTTTCCTTGAGTCTCTTTCAATTACGTAGGTGTACTGTACGTGTTACATTTAGATTCGTTAGCAAGTGGTTTTACGTTTAATATCATACACACTATTTTCATAAATTACCTGGAGATTAAATTTAAACCGTGTTCTAAACCTTTAAAAGCTTCCGGGAAAAAATATACAATATAAACTAAAACGCAACTGAAACCGCGCGTAAATTAGTCAGCATTGTATTTCACTCCCCGCGTCCGCCGCCCGCGCCCCTCGCGCTTTACAAACGCAGCGAACAGTAAAAGTTAATTAAATAAAAAATGCCAACCGAATCCGCTCCCGCTGAGGTGTCAAACACCAATCAGCAAATAAAGAACCGCCAATAAGTTAGCGAGCCTATTCACAGAATCGAAAAGGTCCTGATTCATTGTCACGTCTCGTTTTGATTGGACGTGCTTTGATACCGATAGCCGGGATTGCGATCGTTCAAAATTTTAATATTTTTTACTTTCTCATATTGGATTCTATCGTGCTGCGGTTTGGTAACATTCATGCCGCTTTTGTTTTGTTTCGGCAAGTCGCGGCTGGAATGGCTGGGAATAACTGCTGCTATTCATTCATCCAGTCTCTATAGGTCTGTGTATGTATTATTTATGTATGTAGGTATAGTCAATTGCCGTGGCGGTGACGGTATTGATTTTTATGAATTTCACATATTTATGTCTTTTATGCAGGGATACCAAAAAAGTATTCGGAATATCTCGTTACATGTTTCGGCAAGAATAATCGTTTAACAATAAAGACTAAGAAGTTTTCTTAAAAAAAATACTTTTCAAACATTTGTACTCGTATTCAGATTGTTCTAGTTCTGTGAATAGCTTTTAAACTTGGAATAATCTAGTACATTTTTTAAATCATTGCTTCGCCGATGAAGGAATAGATCGTGAGAAACTCATGCCCAAGTATTAAAAAAAAGAACTGGGACAATCCACACAGGGCGGTGGGATGACTCCAAACCCTCTTGTAATAGAGGCCTATGCCCTACAGTGGGACGTTTTAATCTGATATCAATCCTGGTTCGAGGGATTTCGAGTAGATATGCACTCTCTGCAATCCTATAAGGTACAAATAGATAATCTTGGCATTATTTTTTTTTTCTTTTTTTTTTACTTTATTTGTTTTAAAGAAGCTACTATAGTCTTTATATACTTAATTAGTTTTTGTCAAACTGCTGGTCAGCTTGTTGGCGAACATGTACCAATATTTATAAGTAAATGGCACACGGTTGAGGTCGTGACGCCATTCTCCGCGGTAACGTTGCGGCGTGACGTTTCATTCATTATGCTATGTTGAATGCGATCTGTTGGATAAAGCGCCTCTAATTATTTCCGTACTCTCTTGTCATCGAAATGCGGTCGAGTCCTGATTTGTGTTCCGATTTTGTATTAATAAAAGTCGCCAAGTATACAGCGTTCTATCCTGTACCGGTACCGGTATGTATTGTACCGGTTTATCCGTAGCTTGAATTTGAACATCTTTAATTTTTGATTTTTGAAAAAAATGTGATTAATGATTTTTTTCTTGATTTTTCATATAATTTCAAGTAATTTCTTTGGGACGTACTAATTAATTCTCAAAACTGGTAAAACTAAATCGTTAAGGAGCACAGATGCTACGATATGGAGCTTTTGAAGAGAGCAGTGAACGCACCCGCATGAAGTGGTGCACCTGGTGCTTCAGGGGTGGCGGTGACTACTTACCATCATGTGGCCCGCCCGCTCATGTGTGCATCCTTGAAGTCTGGCATATAAAAAAATTCCGGCAGTCAATACTGACATAATAATCAATAATCAGTACGGATCAATAACTTCTGAATTACTAATAGGCGTAAAATATATTTTTAATTAGGTATAAGGTCATTATGCTCTAATGATTATGTTATATTGTTAAAGTATAATGTACTTCGCTTCTATTGGAATTGTGAACGAATAAAAACAACAATAAAACTGAAAGTAAACAAGTGAGGTCAAAAATAACGTGCTGAAATATGCAATGTGATATCCGCTTTGTCATAAAAGTGGAGTCAATGGCTGTTCTATGAAATTTCCATTTGTTTTTAAAGGTAACAAACACTAACGAAAAATGCATAAAGCCAACTGCATACTTGTTCGGCTACTTAATTGCGTTTGGATAACTGCGTAAATGAAAAGAGTTGACATTAAAAGAGGGTCTTGAAAGTTTGATCTTTAAAACCATACAAGATAGTAAAAACATACGCAATAAATTAATCTAAAAAGGTTAATTTTCTAAGATGTGATTTTTCGTTTAGTAATATAATGGTAATATAACTTGTTGTCATCTTGTCAACTTATTGTAATCATATTGGTCGCTTGGACGTTTGGAGTTATCATATTATGCGTCCCAAACGTTACAGATATGTTAAGCACGCAGTAGAGAGAAAATTTAAGTTTAAAATTTAATAATTAATAATTTACATAGAACTTTAAAAGACATATCTTACTTATTTTAAGACGCCTTACTAAAATCCACTTATAAATATAACATTTTAAATTGTCCTTCTGAAAATGTCATTACATATATTAATCAGTGACTATATTGTGATTTGCGATAATTATGAGCGTGGTTACGTCACTTGTATTCACTCTGCAAGATATAAATACTACGAAAACAGGTGCTTCGTTCCAGCGAGCATGCATTACAAAGACAACCGTCAAACGGATTAGGAGAGTGAGCGGCAATACTTTAGTATATTTTAAACCGGATAGTCGTAAAAATCTCAAGTGATGAAGTTTTACGAGATGTTAAATTTAGGCATGAAGATAAAAGATCGACTGTCTTAACCTTTATACGGCAACGGTACGGTGTAGTGCGAAAATAATGTTTGCATACAATAATTCACATTCCACTGATGGAAATTAAAAGAGATATCAATTTGGAAAGATAAATAAATATTATAATACATAGCACTGCTGACTGTGAAAATTCAGCAACACCGAAAATAACGCAGTAAAACTCCTGATAATGTTATAAATTAAATGGCGTTTGAAAATTGCGTAAAATTTGTTTAGGTCAAAGTTCACTCCGGCCGACATTCAAAACATTTATTGCTTGCTATTGGCAAGAGAGTCGCGAGTGAAAATTTATAGGGTACATGCCATGCTCAACATTTGGTGAATTGGCTCAGCAGCGACGCCGGAGTCGGTTCTATTTGTCAACTGTATATAATTTCGCTTCAACTAGCCATTCGCCTACATGCACGCTTGTTTTGTTTCGCAGTGCGATAAGAGCTAGTGCATCGACTATTGCAGTGCATTCCAACGCAAATTCGAAGACATTACGTTATTTGTCAACGTCCGAGGTTATTTATATTGCAAACGCACAGAAGAGCAATCAGAGCGCACCTAACATACATACTCGTAAGTCATGTACTTACGAGTATTTATGAACGGTTTCTGACATGTGTGGTTATTTCGAACGCTTATGATTTCAACCTTCAAGGCATAGCGTTTCACATCGACATTTATTATTCAAAAGCTAATAAAATTGTAGCAGTGGAACATAAAATGTTTCATCACAACGACCGATAGAGAATATAGTTCTCCAGTAAATGCGTAGTAATTACAATTTCTTGCAATAAACGTGACCATAGCAAAGGAAAACCTTACAAATTACCGCCACTCTAACACAAAGCGGCCTGAATCTATACCCTCGCCGTTTTAAACGCAATTTGTTGAAACCTATTTAATTTTCATCCGACAACGTTTCCTGCTTTAATTAACCAGAAGGTTGTTTCTTGCCTGAAACGCTTAAACTGAAAGCTCGAAGTAGTCGAGAGTTGCAAGGAACCGATATAAACAATATTGAAAGGAACAAGTACCCCTACTACCGATACATTAAATTACCTAAATTAAGTACCCAATGAATTCCATTCCACCCTATTCTATCGCTTCTTATCCTAATACTTAATACTATTTCCTAATACTTTCTCCAAATTTATTCCTATATCTCCAATGGTAGGCAGCGAATCTATGGGCGTACCAACGATTGTTAGTGATGTTGATCTGAAATGATGTTGGCTTCAATCGCCGATGTCCCCGGGCAGCAACCTTATATACTTACCCACAGGTGGATTGTATGCTCTTCTGCCGCCTTCTTTTCTAATTTAATTAAGTTTTAAAAAAACATACATTTGAGATGTATTGTGATTGTTTCCATCGCCAAAGCTGCAAGTTATAATGATATTATTTCATGGGTTATTTGCGGAGCAACATGAGATTTTCGTTTAAAAACCATAGTAGGGGAGAAGTTATCGGAGTGAGCTGTTTCGTTTTTAAAGATTCTCTTTTCAGTTGCGAAGTGGGAATGGCGGGCTGTGATTGGAAGCGGTATGCGGAAGAGCTACAGCACGTTAGAAATGTCGACTCAGCATTCTAGCACTCATAGAAGATAGTGCCAAAATTGTTCAAAACTGCCGACTATTTTAACGCTATAAAATGAAATTACATTACAAACTTTATGACTGCATTGCATTAATTTTGAACTAATTTTTATTGTTTTCTCTTTTTTACAGATTTTTTTTTATTGTTGGACGAAATATATTTACTTTATGATTACATTTAATATACACGAAGCGTTCGAAATTGTCACCATACATACAATGCAATGAGTAAAAATTGTGTAAAATTGTAATCATATCTATTCCTAACTCTCATTCGTGAGTTCAAATTCTCGGCCCGTATCACTGATTTTGTAACTTAAAAAAATATCACTAGCTTGGTGGTGTGGACAAACAGTGTGAGTAAGCCCGCATTTTCCAAACTAAAAAAAAATCTAGAGCATATGTATCGACCAATCCGCACTGGGCCCGCGTTATGGTCCGAAACTCCCTAAGGGAGGCCTGTGACATATAATGGGACGTTAAATAGCTGACATCATCTATCCAAAAGATTAACGATTATGTTAGAATAGATAGATGAAACTCTTTAGTGCACAACGAAACAAAACAAGACAGTAACAGACATTGCAACATATGAATTGCACAAGAGGCGGTCTTATAGCTATTGGCTTTATTATTAGCTATTAGCTCTATTAGCTATTAGCTCTATTAGCTATTAGCTCTATTAGCTAATGCTTATTAGTAAGAATTAATAGATTAATATAGTCTTGATTAAACGACTACAATAATAATTACTATAAGTAGTTATGACCGACAGTAATACCTAATTCATTTAGTCTGTTTACTTTTGTAAACAGAATAATAATATTAGGTAGTATAAGTTCAATAATATATAGTATAATAATATATAAGTTCGCGGCCTTTTTATAGTGAAAATAATAAAAATTATTTATTTCTATTACATAAATATTTATTGAATATTGTCCATTTAATTCGACTATCTTTTGCCATTTTTATGTTGTTTCTGTTATTTTTGGGGTTTCTGAGCGAAAAACTAATTTAAATGGTATTATATATACAGGCTTTTCTTGAAATAATTTTACCTATTTAGAGAATTTTATAAAGTGCTGAATAAATAATAATCTGATGGGGGCTACGTTTGGATTGTATGCAGGATACGTTAAAACTTCCCAGCCAAGGTCCACCAATTTTTGTTTAGTCATCAAAAAGGTATGCGGTCGAGCATTGTCCTCTACACCTTTTCTGTTCATTAATTCTGGGCGTTTTACTTCTAGTGCTTGTTTCAATTTTACTAATTACTAAAAGCTCGTAATACACAATGCCTTTCCGGTCCCAACATACACATTATATGAATTTGTTCGGAGTGAGGACTGGCTTTGCGACTATTTGTGATGGCTCACCTCGCTCAGGCCAAGATTGTTTTCGAACATTGTTATCGTAGGTGATCCATTTCTCATCGCTTGTTACCAATCTCTTCAGAAATGGATCGATTTCATTTCTTTTTAGCAACATCTTATGGAAGCATATGGAAATTCTATTCACCAAGTTTCTGTCATTTAAATCATGTGGCACCCAAACATATAGCAAGTTTACAAAATTCAATTTATGCAGGTGATCCAAAAGCTTTCCTCTGGGGGATTTTGGGCCATAATCCACCACGCGGGCCCAGTGCCGATTGATGGATACGCATACACCAGATTTTTTTTTATTTCTCGAGCATGCGTGTGTCCTCTCGATGTTTTCCCTCACCGGCGAGGTAGTGACCTTTTTTTTTAATATACATATTACAATAATAATCTGAAAATTAGTGATCCTCTATACAGGACAATAGCATGCCCGCGGTGCGTAGGATTAATGTAGAGAGTGTATACATATGTATAAGATTTATATTAGGTAAGTATGAATTAAGTAGGCTGGTTTAATTATGTAAATTTATCTTAGATAATGAAGGACTATTTGTTTCGAGACGGAATACATTGGTGTAGATGCTACAAAAATCGGTTCAGTAATTTCCGAGATTAATTTAGTTAGATAATCAAACTTCTTATTTTATAACTAGTTGCGCCCGCGACTTCGTACGCGTGGAATTTTAGTTTTTAACGTCTAAATTGGGATATCTTTCCTTTCTATTCGAATTCCTAGTCATATTTAAAGCCTATTCGAAGCGCCAAGCTAAGCTTAATTAATCTGAGGAAACCGCATGCAAATCCGTTCAGTAGTTTTGGAGATTAGCATGTTCGAACATACAGAAAAACATTTTCAAAATCGTCTTTTTGTATTCTGATACTACTCTTCCTTCATAGCCCCCAATCAGTTTTTGGTAAATATATTCAATGTACAGACACGCTGGTTCTACAGTTTTATTATATGTGTAGATAGATATTACGTCGTCCCCGTCACCGTCACCATCACTTTTATCGTCCACTGCTGGACATGGGCCTTCTCCTCATGCACATTGTCATGTGTACTAGGAATGTATGGCCTTAAACGCCGCACTTGCTGGGTTGGCGAGTCCACCCTTTCAGTGGGTGTGTAGTCCCTATGACTTGTGCTAGGGATTTTGCTATTCATTAGTCGACTTTTGTGACACCCACGGGAACAGATCGGATATAAGTAAAGAAGATTAGTAGGTATGTGTTATAAGATATTGTCACGAAAGTTGCACAAAATAGAAACAAATGCAATAAAATGGTTCTTTCTCGAGCACTGCATGCTAGTGATCGCACCATTTATTGCGTCGGAGTACAGTGCAAGTTTCCGCTGGGAACGTTCTAAGGCCGAGAGTTCTTTTACAAGTTTTAAAACGTCCTACTAACTGTGCCCTCGCAGTGTCGGTGAGAGGTTCAAGTGTGTTCGATGTTATGTTTAAACTGATAAAAGGTGGGTTTTTTGCTATATTACCTATATATTGGCGACAATCACACTCCTTACAATATTTCCCTTTTTTGTCATACCTGAGATATATGAATGGAATTTCTAAAATAAAAAAAAAACATATTATATCATAATTGTTAGTAACAAATATGTCTAATAAATTTTAATTGAACACCTAATTCCTGGACTTTTTAGCGGGAACTCTAGAAGTGTCGAGTTTTTGTATGATAATTATAAGAATTGTATAATTATTGTGGGTTGTGTGGTTTCGTAGTGTTTTTGTGCGTAATGTTTGTGATACTCAATAAAAATACTGCGTTTTTTATGTGCTCATTGTAGCCTCAACTAAACTTACTCTCAGTTTAGGCTTCCAAGAAGGCCAATTCTTCTATCCGCAGTAAATCTACTATCACTTTACTAATTTATACTTTATCAATTTGCTAATTGCGTCAGCTAAATTGCCATTAATTTGCTCTAGCAAAAAAAGTCCGTAATTCCTAAG
This sequence comes from Sesia bembeciformis, assembly GCA_943735995.1. NCBI lineage: Eukaryota > Metazoa > Arthropoda > Insecta > Lepidoptera > Sesiidae > Sesia > Sesia bembeciformis. Next base: position 12,680,417 of record OX031028.1, read on the forward strand.
ATTAACTCAAACAATAAACAGACAGATGTTACGCTCTATAGAACACTACATATTTTAGAGGATGGCAGCCAATTGTGACTTTTTTCGAATTTTTATTTATTTCTAGAAATCATCGTTCACAGTTGTATTTGCATTTTAAACCGATACAATCGTACAATCACTAACTTCAGGACAAATGTTCACTTTGTATTCTATCCGGTGTCGTCAACTGTATGTAGCGTAGTAACAGACGGGCGTTGATGTGAATGGCGGATTTTAGATAGTCAAACTGAATTTGAATTAGTTCCTCGTAGAAATGGAATTCATTTTGTAAAGGAGGATATTGTGCGTCGCTCCGGCTTTACAAAGTCGATGTGGGTAGTTGGCATTCAGTCATCCTACAGCCTCCCGTGAAGGCCCTATTGTGATGGCCCTTTTTCGATTCCTATATAATTTGAAATTTCTCTAGACGCAAATTACTTTCGTTGCTATGTCAGAATATACTCGCATATTAAACTAGGAACGTGGCGTCGGCTGCACTTGCATAGGTTTACAGTAATATCATTTGTAACGAAGTGAAGAAAAAAAACAACAAAGGCTCACTCCACCATTACGAGTGGCTTCCCCTTCCCCTACTTACTTCCCATTATATGTCTGATTAGACTATAAAGCACGGGCATACCCACATTTTTCTAATAGGCTAATATACATCTAATATAGTGTCTTTATTTTGTATACTTCCAGTATTGTATACTTAAGTTAATCATACGTTTTCTCTTTAAGTGATCTATTTAATGTTCTTTGAGAAATAAATTATACTTCAAACGAGCGTAGAGTCTGATCAGTGCAACTCTCAGGTCTCGTTTAATTATTTTGTGATAATTTGGACATCAATATATAAGTGAGTAAGTTGTTGTTGTCGTTCTTTATTGTACTTATGTTGAATTGTTAGAATAATACATTACAATATTACCGTAACTACAAAAGCGGACTTATTCCTAGAATAAATCTCTTCCAGTGAACATCGGAATAGCCGAGAGGAGTTATGTCATTAAAAAACTGGCTATCGCATATAAAAAGAAAGAGGAGATATATTTGCAATATAGATAGGTACATAAATATAAATATGAGTGTGTGTTATTTAATAAATTAAAATTATTTCTTTATTTATTATTTTTTAATAAATCTTTTAAATTAGTTTTATTACTTTCTGAGATTACCACAAAAAATATTGTACGAATATTAAACTAGCTGTTGTCTGCGACTTACTGTGTTTCTCTCGTGTGGATTTACTGGCGTTTAATTCGTGTTTAATTTCGTGTTTAATTATTTGTATTATAGAATACTAGCGAACCGCCCTCGCTTCGCTTCGGTTTCGTTAAAACAATATTAAACCTTCCTCTTGAATCACTCTATCTATTGATGAAAACCGCATTAAAATCCGTTGCGTAGTTTAAAAGATCTAAGCGTACATACAGAGGGACAGACGGCGGAAAGCGACTTTGTTTTATATTATGTAAAGATAGAGATTTGTGTTAACAGAACGTATGTCCTGTTAACAGAATATTTATGTTATGTTCAAAGTTAATAGGACCACTAAATATTTTTTTCTATACAATCTTTGACACCCCGGTTTACTCCTTCAGGTGTTGAATTTCGAGAAATCTTTTCTTAGTAAGTCATTCTGTCATAAAAGGAGGCGTCTGTTTGTTTTTTTATATTTCTAGTCATTCTATATTTTTATATATCACTCAGTCGGGGCATTTCTCTTTATATGTATAGATATAAGATATGCATTGACATTATCACAGTTTTTCTTGACTGATTTGTTCGTTCTGCTCTGTTAACATAATGATTTCTCATTAAGATTTGACCCAAAACCACACAAAAGACAACAATAGCTAAAAATCAGCATAATTAGACACCACTTGGTTTTACATTACCCGTGAAGTTTCACAATGTTCTAGATTTAGCTGTCGGTAGCGACGCGCAAAATCGAACAATGAGATAACAAAGAGTCTGTAATCAGTTTAAAAATAGATCAATAATGATTGCTCGAGCACCGTCTGCGGCCGTGAAAGAACAAAGTGGCTACTGATTTGTGGTCGTCGCCGACGTCGCATTCAGTGTCTCATTCCTAGAGAGAATGCACAACACATAGCTGGTGACACTTTAAAGGAAACATACAGTATGGTAACCCAGCACAATTGAAGAAATATAATTATTTTCTAAGTTTCAATGGAATATGGGTAATGGATATTTGCTAAATTATTCTTAACAACCTATACTTAACATTTTTAGCATCTGTAACCCTTATTCACACACACATCCATACATCAACTCACAATCAATTACAAACATTATTTACCCTATGCTAAATTTTCTAAAATCGGTTATCTAATCGTAAAACCACACTCTCACGCATACACATACAGACATACATACTTATATAAAACACACACAACGTATATATTATACACAATAATTACCACTGTTTCTTAGATAGCTGTAACTTAGTACTAAGAATAGATCTAAGGGAAGGAGCTGGCAGCTGTAAAACAGAATATTCTAGTACAGATTGTATACCTTATGTATACCTGCCTACATGTAAATTTGATGTTTTGTAAACTACATTATAAGTGACAATTCCCGTATAGAAAATAAGTAAACGTCGTAAATAAATAAGTAAAAAATAGTAATGTGACCACTCTTTTTTTAATTTTATTTTCAATTTTTAACACGAGCTTTTGTCCTCATATATAATATATATACTAATATATATACTCATATATATACTCATATATATACTAATATAATAAAGAGGTAAAATTGTGTGTTTGTAGGTATGTTGGGGGTAATCTCTGGAACTACAGAACTGATTTCAAAAAATCTTCCACATATAGGAAGCTATATTATCCGTGTCTAATATAGGCTATATTTTATTTTGAAAATTTAAAAAAGAAAGACTTAAAAACCGAAGCGAAACAATTGCGGGTTGCTAGATTAGTATACAATGCTAATTATACTCCCACAAACACAATTAAACTAACACTAAATCATACAGCATCCTTGCTTCGCCTGAAGATGGTTTAACTAATGCTATTAAGTTTAGTGTAAGTTTACATGATTTTTTTAAACATTTTTAATACATTTACTGATAAATAATTTGGTGAAGTGAAGACCGGGTGTCATTTATTTTCTAAGAACCACTCTACCGTCTCAGACTTGTTAAAGTCGCAATGGGAAGGTCATATTTGCTGCAGGACCGATAAATAACCGATGGGGTAAACGAGTTCTCGAATGAAGGTCATGTACCGCAAAGCGCAATATGGGACACCTAAGATGGACTAACGACTTGAAGAAGTTAGCCGGTGGTGGTTAGATGAGAAGAACTGAATATCGTGTGTGGAAGAACTGAATCCTCGCCATTTTGAAGAGGCCTATATCCAGCAGTGGAGAGACGTAGGCTGACGGAATGGTGTGTAATATGTATTAAGAGTTTACACGTTCACACAACACCCAATAAGTACATTATCGCAGCATGTTGCGAGCAAAAAGCGTAAACAGCATGCTCGTATGTGTTACTCCTACTTCTAAGAATATTTCATACTGTTTTTGATTTATACTAGTACGTGTTGTGACATAGCTAGTGGTAACTACTGTACACGTCCGTGTGTGGAGCAAAAAGAGCAAGCTGGCGTGTGCCCAACCAACTGTAGGTACTTGTAGGAAACTCTACGTCATTGCAATTGTGCATCAAACAGAATCTCGCCGTTAGATACCCACTAAGATATTTATGATAAGGTCTTAAACCAGTAAACATATAATATTTTTGCCAACAAGTCTAATTAGATGACACGTAACGTTCATTATGAAAGAAAGAATCTGTCAGTTTTAAATCAAACCGAAATGCGGAGGATTTCACAAATTCTAAAGCTATCAAAATTGAATTGCTCGTAATTTTATTTTCCTCAAAATTGTGGATAGCTAACTGATCATTTTCCTGACAGGTAACTTTTTAAGAATTTGATATTATCAATTCAATTCCTTATAATTCTCTCCCAGTTAGCTTCAAAAGCAGTTAACAGGAACTAACAGACCTGCAATCAGAATTTTTGACCGACTATTATATACTGTTTCCATATATTTTCCAATAATAAATAACAGAATTTGCTATTAAAGTTGCTTAATTTTAGTAACATTTCTTTATGTACTTTGTGTCGTTGTTGGATTAGCAATAAATTAAATTAATCGCTCTTATATACAAAACCATTTTTATTATTATACTTATACTAAAACATTATACGTGTAGTGAACATAAAAAATCATATTAAAAGAAGCTTTACTGATACTATTAGTATTGTATTTTATGTATACGGTTGAATTTTTAAAATGAACCAATTAGCTTATAGAGTAATACATGGAATAGACAAACATTAATCTGCATTTCTCTGGATTGCCAAAAACTTCCCAAAGATTTCGATCTAAATCCCCGGAAGGTGGTATGAAGTTTTAAAGTAATAGCAATCCATGGGAGCACAAATCGCCATCGCAATGCTTCTGAGACGCACAAGATCAGAATCTTCAAGAAAGAGCGGAACATGTGTCTCAATAACGCCTTATGCGATATGAGATAGCCTTGCCGTTAGTAGGGAAAGGATCTTTAACTTTTATATTTTGGTAAATTGTGATTTTTAGACCTTAAAAGTACGTTGGGATGATCTAATTTTATACAAGTGCATGTTATTGTTTATGCATCGTGTATCTATGTGCTTAACAAAATAAAACATTGCTGTTTTTCTGCCACAAGACAAACGTTTATTTTATTAAAAATAAAATCAAATAGCAATTGTATTTGTTGTTGTTACTATTTATTGTATTTGTAATGATTGCAACAATAAAACGTTACAATATTACCGTAAGTACACAAAGCCGAACTTATTCCTAGGAATCTTTTCCAGTCAGGCTTAGAATAATTGAGAACAGCATTTGTATGAAACATCTTATAGTTGTCCATACTGACTTATTACAGCACACTGTGTGTGTTGTGCTGCTTGTGTCAAGTGGACATAACATCTTAGGAACAACATAACATAGGAAACTTCTAAAGAAAGTCTATGAAACATTTTAATATCGCTGTTGCTAACGTTTTAAACTTGGGCCGAGGTCCTGAGGCGGCGGGTGGAGAGTTGCCATTTACATGTGGGGGGGGGGGGGGTCAGCCGGTCCGCTATCTCTTTGATTTACTACCATATTCAATTGTTAGCAGAACTTGTATCAACAGCTGCCTCGGACAAATAGATAGTTTGGTCACTGTCTCGTGTCACGTGACTTATAGCCCGTCAAATTTGGCTGTAATGTTAGATTTTATGCCGCTAGCTGTCGACAGCTGATTGTAATGGTTAGGTATAAATGAATTTTGCAATAGAAACATAATAATATAAAGTATTCATTATGTCTTGAAGAGTAGAGAAGAGCATAATAAGATGGTGAAGTTTCAAAATTAATTTAGACGGTCGTTCCATTGGGGTGATATTTCAGTCAATCAGTTTAATTACACAAATAAATCAGTTTATTCAATGGTATTTATCTAAATTCATAAACATACGCATATAACTAAATTATTTAGGTGCATCGCAAACAAGGACTTTATTTGTATTTATTTCTGTTTAACTTAAGATTGTTTTGGTAATGAATAGTAATGAGTGAGATACCAAGCCCATATCCAACCCATCCTATCCTATCGTTATCCATTTTCCCAACCCTTTCTTCAAATCTATTCCTAAATCTCTAAAGGTTGCAATGCATTTGGGGGCGTGTCGACGTTTTCAATACTGGATTGATGTTTTCAAGTAAGGCGAAAGTCCATGGGCAACACTATCTATCTACTTACCATCAAATGGACTGTGACCGTCTGCCATCTTTTTTCTATAAAAAAAAGTTTTACTTGAAGATAATTGTCATTATAACCTTATTATTAAGTCCATCTTTTGTATGGTGTTTTTGTGCCATAAAGGTTAAAGACCAGGCCAGGCCAGGTACTTATCATACAACCCTCGTAAATAAACAAAATATTATAAGTACGGAATTGTTCATTAAGGCTATGAAAAAGTTGTGAAGATCACACATATTTTTATTCCAACACTCATGCTCGTACGCTTTCATTTTAGTTAAAATGTTTTAAACTTTACCGCCACTTTGATTCACTTTTACTGTCTCGGTTTATTCAGTATCACATAGAAAAGTTAAAAAATAAGCTTTTTAGCAGTGAACACACTCCCGAAATACTATACAGCAAATTATAATACAGTATTCGCGGTGTAATCACAGTTTGCTATTACTATTAAATAAATGTATTAAGCTACGGAAGAGGTTTTTTTCAAGCCGTACGTTTCCCGGTAAACTAGGCTGCGTTTTTCTTTAGCCCAAGGAAGCCTCGCCGTAGGTAAACAGGGTGGCACGATTTATACGTGGAGTTTGAGCGGCTTTCGTTCTTTGTTCCAGGTAATGACCCTGCTTTCATCTGAGCCTCAATGGGCGTGTAAAGAGGCAGATACCGGTCGTCGTGAGCCTGTCTCAAGAATGATGCTTATGATATATGTAACTAGAAATAAAAATCTAAAATTTGCGTAGTGAGTGTGGATTTTTAAGGAGAAATAAAATGAGTAACAGAAAACACAGAATTGACAGCAAATCGATATCAGAAAATTTAAAGGTGGGTTGGGTTAGGTTTGGGTTCTCTAGTGACAATAAAGGAATAGAAGTCCATCGGACATGATAATAACATTCTAAATAGTTAAAATTATTTCCATAAAAGTTATTCAAAAATAAATTGTTTTGTTAATCATGATTTGCTGAACCCATTTAATATTTTTTTTGCTCTCCGTTTAAATACAAGCCATTCTTAATGGTGCTTAAATAAACAAATGTTTTAGTATTCTAGGTATTTGTTCCCGGCTCATTCGTGAGGTCATGAATTCGGACCCTGATTGGCCTGTATCACTGAATTTCTGCTTAAGTACGGATTTTTCAGTTATCACTTGATCGGCGGTGAAGAAAAACATAGTGAGGAAGCCTAGGTAGTGTTATTAAATGAACGCTGAGCGCTCGACGCTCCAATGCTGAGTCAGTGTTAGTGAACCGTTTAGGTCTGATTCCCACCGAACCGCACGTCCGACAGCGCGAGCGGTGCGGTGAATCAAATAGGCTAGTGAACTTTATTCCCAACGTACATGGTTTAAATTTGTATCAGACCTAAGATTTCGGTTCGTAAGGTTCGTAAAGTAAGGTTCTTGCACCTTAAAATGAAAAAAAAAAACATGACATGTGCATTGTGCACCAATCCGCACCTTGTCCGAGTGGTGGATTGCGACCAGAAACCTCGTCGTCATTCCAAAGTGAGGCCTGTATTCTGCAATCCTGCTGTTACAGACTGATATCGAAGTAAAAAAATAAAAAAATGAATCTCACTAGAGGTATCTTCTATGTAACTGAAGTACACAGTCCTTTACCTCAATTACATAGCAAATAAATAGATAAAAAGGTAGAATAAGAAGCAAATAGTTTTTATTTTTGGACATTAGTTGTGGAAAGATAAGTACATATTTGTTTAGTCTTCTAAAGAAGGAAATTCATGTAAATAATAGATGCATTTCTGTTAATATTGTATACTCTAATTGACATGAAATTTCCGTTTACATAAACGTATTGGAAATCTTAAAAATGATCACTAAATGTAGAAATTCGTTTCATTTGCAACGAAGACAGATTTATGAGTACGAGTTGGTCATGTCTGTAATAAGTCTAAATGAAATCAAAGTTGGCAATAAAAATAGACAGTACTAACGGAAAGATTGTTGTAGCTACCATTTCTCAATGAAATAATGCATTCAGCTGTTTACTGAATTGCTATAATCTGCTCGCGTTAAGAATGCAATGACTCCGCAGCATCATTAATAAAGGATTTCTCACATTGATTTCCAATATTTGGAAATTATAAAATACATTTACATTTACTAGCATAGAAAGAAAACTTAAAACGTAAACATAAATACAAATTATTGAATTTTAATATGAGGGGTCTAGTAAAGTGGTCGGTTATCGACTTCATACAAATCTCTTTACCGTCCAGTCTTGACCTCATGTCAAGTGACCGAAATTGTTCCTGCTCGTGGCGCGCACGCAATGTGTTTATGTAAATACTAAAATGTTAATTATTGTGTTAAAAAAAATAAAGAATAATTAATTATCAATCTGAAAGTATCATTTGTATTTATTTGTAATAAGAGAATAAATTTCCTTTTTTCAATGTCCATTACTGATTTACTTTGTTTTTAAGATACCAAAAGTGGAAATGTTGATTTTAAAATCTATATAACACGTGATAGTTTTATAAACAACAGACACAACGACCCGCATGAAATATCGAGAGAGATTGAGATGTGCATGTCACTGTGAAACAAATCTAGGTATTGGTCAATAATGTCTTGGGAGATGAGTCACTGCATTCTTAACGCGAACAGACTAGTAGTTGTTCTGTTGCTACAGTAACAAAATTTTATGTACTAGATACCTACTTTATCTACATTCACCAAAAGATACATTATTACAGTATTACATCTAGGATTTAATTTGCAATTGTAGTTGTCGCAGATAAAGTTATATCTAAGTTTTATATGAATGTGTCGTTGCGTCGTCCAGTCAAAACAAGTCGGTGTGTAGCGTACGTGAGAGGAGCGTCGTGACGTCACGAGGCCCGTTCCCACTGTAATGACCCTATAACGGCCCGCATTATTATTTATGTTGTGTAGCTGAGAACGGCATAATAGTGCCATAAGAATGAAATAAATTCTCACAAAGGTTGAGTTCTTGGCTTCGTTTGAAAGCAGCGATAGCGCTTATTGTTTCACATTTGCGAAAATGTTTTCTCGGACGTGTTTTGCATGCGGCGATTATTTCTAAACTTTTTGCGGTTTTGGTTTAACGTAGCAGTTTAGAATAATGTCTCTGTTCCTCCTCAATTTTTCCTGTTTAACCACGACTTTCACATATCTATGTATAACATTTACATTGCGATTGTTTTATTCACGTTAGCCTTTTAACGTCCCACTACAGGCCACACAAGCTTCACTTAGTTAATTACTAGAGGGTTTGGGTCTATAATCCACGGGGCCGATCCACTGCGGGTTGGTGAAAAAAATGACAACATTACTTTGAGATTTTTTATGTCATAAATAAATATGTATAATAAAATAGTTAATAATATAATATACTATTCTACGTGCAAATATATGCATGTACGTTTGTACGTGCAAGACAAACTGTGTCGTACTAAAAAAACAGCAATAAAAAATAAAGCAAATAAGTCTCAATATCTTTAAAATTAGGATCGTCAATAAGTTACCTTTTCTCAGATAACGTCACATGTTTATTTGCATTTCATTGCCCTTATTAGCCCAAATTCATCACAACACCACCTGCATTTAGTAGTCAAGCGACGTCCAGTTAAACGCCCTTTTATTAGCCCGCAGTTCACGTCCAAAAACGGATGGGCAGGTGCTGTAAGTGACTTTACCGGCAGTCGCTGACCGATACGCTCCATCGATCTCTTGTTACTTTGCCTGGCACCGCAAATAGGTCTTTGGTCCCGAATCCATTCGGTCCTTTAGTAAATAGCAGCATTTATTTTTGAATTCGCTTTTTCGTTTCATGCTTCGTTTCTAGATTTGTTTGGTTTCTTCCGTCAGCTTGATGAATTGCAACCCTGACGTGTTGTATAGCAGACTCGTAGTTCTCATGTGTGGTTTTATACAAATAGAACTCGGCTTTAGATCCACTTCATGTCTTCCGTGGGTGCCGTAAAACAGAAAACAAAGTCGCTACCACAATCCCTGAAGGACTTCACCACCTCTAAAAGAGTGGACCCGTCAACTCGCCTGTCTTGCGTAGCGTTTTAAGGTCATACATCCCTCATGCACAAGACGATGTGCTAAGGAGGTCCATGTCCAGCAGTTGATGATAAAGGAGCTGGTGATAGTGACGGTCTATATTAAAATTATTTGCATTATATAACTCCTTTTAAACGTTTAAAAGTACGTTTTAAAGTCAATTATCATAAAAAGATGATTAGAATATTGAGCTTATATGAATTTACTTCGGTCGCGTGCACTGAGTCATGTTTTATTAGCGGAATATGTGAAATGCAATGTAGGTAATGCATTCATGACGTTCATGTATAAGACAAATTAAATGGCTATTAGACAAATTACCTACTTCAAAATGTTAGACAGGCTTTCGAATTTAGAGTAAGTAGTTACACAATAAATTGGCTTTAGATCGACATACATTGTATGGCAATTCGATATCAGTCTATAACATAGATAGAGCTCCCCTACTAATCACGAGAGGGATTTCGGGCCATAAACCATCAAATGGCACTGGGCCCGTGAGCTATCTGTGTATCCATACATGCCCCAGATGTTTATATTTTTAGATTTATTAAATTCATTATAGCTAGTACTGATTGAAAAATCCGTACTTAAATCGAACCGGTTTGATCTCACGACCATACGAATAAGAGTTGAGAACTGATGGCCCTAGGCTATCACCGTATAACAATTATATTTACCTGAAAAATTCAATTTAACAAATTATGTTAATTCTGTTAAAGATATTTGTGTCCTAATTACGTGTTAACAATGTTTCTGGTATAACTGTAAATAGAAAATTTTCCGCAAATATAAAAATTATACGCTGAATTAAAAAGTAAAACTGGTTGCCATTCAGAGGGGGTTGAAATTTGACCCCACATATGGAGCATATTTATCGATAAAATTAAATGTACTACTTGCCCTTGAAATTTGTAAAGACCATGGCCAATAACACTGTGTATTACGTTACAGTAGCCCTTTAGAATGTGCAAGTTAATTTTATATCAAGGAGCCTAACTTATATTTTCCTGTTCATACATCGAAACCCACGGTCGACATAGTTCGTTTCTGTCGTAAATAAATTACTTTTTCGTCGAGCACGTGAATGGTGGTTAAAGCTCGATAGAAATAACGTTATGAATATCAGATGAAGTCTGGTGGGTTCACGAACACTGTATAACTCACCCACTTCATTATCACTCGTTATTGGAAACCCAATAAGCTTTATATAAATGCATATTTTCTTTTACCTTTGTTTTTTTCTCGTACTCGGCGAATATATTTCTGTGTGCTTATTTTATTGCGGCGAAAATAAATATCGTGGCTCAGTGGGGCACAGTTTTATTATATTATCCAAGAATATCGGTGAGGGTAAAATAAAGTGACTTATGGTTTTAGCCGGTTCATGTTGACATATAAATTCCAACAAATGAATATTAGAAAGTAGCACGGTTTCGGTGAAGTGAGGAGTCAGTGTGCTGAAGTGATAATGGGCAGTTCCTATTTGCTGTAGGGCCGATAACCGTTGGGGTAGACGAGTCTTTGCATGGAAGCAAACGTACTGGATAGCACACTATGGCCACGACTTGAAGGAGTTCGCCCGTTTGTGATTGGATGAGAGGAGCCGAAGATCATGTGTGATGGCGAGCCTTGGGAGAAACCCATATCCAGCACTGAGAATGATGGTATGGTATTGGTAGTAAGGTTCCGATAGCTTGGGCTTACAGATTGTGATATTTTCAATAACTCTAGAGGTCAATTACATTTTTAAAAATATTATTTATTTTGTGCGGCAAATAAAAATAAAAATAAAAATAAAAATGAATCATGCTTTTATATTTTAGGAATATATAAAACTGTTTTAAGGTCACTTTTATAATACAAAAATATATATGAATATATATAAAGATTCCTCCATTTAACAAAATTTATAACATCTGATGAAATATCGTAATTTTTTATGAACTTGGTAATCACTGCAGAGGGGCACGGAGTGAAACAAAAGGGTCTATCCCACTCATTTATTCAGACGCTGAGGATTCTTAATTGCTGGAGAAAGTTTCATATTTCTTAGCCAATTTTATTATAGAATTAAAACTGTGCATAATTGCGCCGCAGTTATAGTTCAGCCTACAATTTGTATGAATAAAAAGTTTAACTAATAGTACAAGTGTTAAAAATAAATAATTATTCTGTGGCTGTGATTAACTTAATGGAACTTTTTTATTTATTGCCTTGAGACCTAAATTTATATAGATTACTGAAGGTGATGTGACAAGTGTTGGCAGACTTTGAAATATCCACTAAATTAGTTGTGAATTACCAGAACTGTATCAAAATTCTTAAGAGCTATGTTTTTTATACTCGTAGAAACGGAAGGTTGCAAAAGAGCAGATAGTTAGCCTGATGTTCTCTTCTCGTCCAGCCCCTTCTGGCAATTTTCATCGGCTGGACAGCGTTCTTCTCTATGTTTCTTGGAATGCTATCTTCCCTCGAGGGCTCACCTACCCCATTCATTTATTTATTCTTTAATAGCTATTGCCCACGACTTCGTTCGCCTGGTCTTCAATTTAATGCGATAATACAGAAACCTTCGCGGGCGCGCGCACAACAACTCACCAAAGTTTCATTGAAATCGGACGAATGGTATAGGAACGCATATAGGACAAACAAACAAACATTCATTTTTATATATTAGAAAGAAGAGTAGAAGAATAGATTGCACATAATGACAAAAGACGCATTTAATGCTTTATCTCCCAGTTAACTTTTGGGCTATGCAGAGATGGTGGGGAGATGCAATTACAGTTTAAAACAATTTAAAATTATCTTAGTTAATGACGTGAACATATTAGTAAATTTAATATCATAATATAAATACATACGTACATAGATACATATGTAGATACATACATACTCGTATATATCCAACGGTTGTCGGTGCTGCGACAAATTTAAACGTGACTTCACGTTTAAATTTGTTTAACGTTAACCGTGACGTTGATGACGTCAGCTTTATGATTTTTGTACTAAGTTTTTGTTTTAATCCTTTTATGAATTTATTTGTTTCGAATCCTATCCATCAGAAAAACTCCGAGCTTGCTATATCGTATAGTTTCTTAGGTAGGTACTTATGGTTCATATTTAGTAATTATAATAAAAAAATAGCAATGCCGGCCCCCCTTGATCGTTGCTGTATGTATGTATGTTATTGAACACCATAGTTATATCACGCGTTAGGTTAACATAATAATATTATAATGGGGTTCATGACAGATCTGTGCTACATTCCCCTAATACAATACGCACACAATATGTCTCCGTGAGTAAGTAGTCGACAACTGTCGCCTAATTATAATCAATCGCGCGCTGATTGACGAGTGTCGTCTCAACGACGTCCACTCATCGGAAAGCTACGGCCACATCACAAATAGGAGACAGTATGGAAACTGTAAATACACGCTTAAATTATGAGCTGGTAACTTGTTGGTACTGATGACGTAAATAGTTTTACATCATAGCCAAAGAAATAATTACCTTTTGTCTAACACTGTGACTGTGTATGATATTGATATGGTTTAAGGCTTATTCGAAAACAAGACAAAAAACATACAATTAAACTGTTTTTTTTTTTTCAAATTCATTAAAAAATTTGGAGATAAGAACTTAGTATTTTAGGTTGTGAGCTGTCGCTATCTGTGACACTTACGCGTGGATATAATGTCAGTAATTTGGTGGTGAGGCCCTGAACACATTAACGCGGTCCTTTTCCAACGTTCGATATCGTCCAACTGCGGAGCAGCCAACTGCAGGCCTCTTACAATATAAAGGAAATTTAGGCCATGTTGGACCAATCCGCACGTGGCTCGCGTGGTAAGTTTGGCCCGAAATTCTGTGGTGATTGTAAGAGGAGGCCTGTGCCCCGTTTATACGGGGAGGCTAATAATATAGATGTTTCGATGCGCATCTATTTTGTTAGACCACCAATTTAGATAAAAATCTCAGCCTTACACATGACCGATGGCAGGCGTCAGTAGGAATGGAGATTACACTATATTTTCTGCGTTTAAAAAGTTTTTAGACAAAAGTTGTAGAATTTTATGTCGCCTAATATTATTATTATATAATAATACAGTATATTTTAAATTTATTTCAATATACTATCTCATTTGAGTCTTACGCACCTCCCAAGGTCTTCTTCGATTTTTTTTTTCAAAAACCACTGCAAATTGGTTCAATATATTTTTGTGTACGTGGCATTAACCCGTGCGATTGCAATCGAGCGTAAGTATTTTAGTTTCCTTTCTGTTCTTCATCTGTCAGTGGTTACGCTGATGATAGACGAGGCTCTAAATTTTTTTAACGAAATGTGAGCAAGCGACAGTTTTTGTTTTTTTTTTAAATTAAGCTGGCGCAACACATGTGTTTTTGAGGCGCACATGTCACATCTAGTCGAATTTAGAGAAATTAACAAAACTTTTGTTTTATTCAATGTTTTTAAGTTCTATTGACGACTGATTAGCCCGGTTGGTAGTAGTCTTGCCTTAAATGTGACTTTATCAGTTATCACGTAAAAGGGACCTTGTTGTCGGTTCTAGTTCTCGAGATATTCAGACTTTAGTGAAATCACCAAAAAATTTTTTTTAATATATATTGCTGTATCTCAAAGATCAGACATTAAAGGGCGTTTGTGATTAAACACATTCTTAAAAGAAAATTTTGAACTAAAATGTCTTATCCAAAGTTTAGTAAAAAGGTACCTTGTTGTTGGTTGTATGCCGTTCCGAGCTCACGGCGCTTCAAACGAATTTCCAATCAAATCATTTTACTGTGGACCCTGAGTTTATTATGTACCTAATATGATAGATTGCCTATTTATTCTTATTCATCATTATTTATTCATTATCGCTATATGTCGGTGCAACACAAGTGGCATCGTCTTTGTATTGCATGAATTTGTGAGCATTCAGCCGCCGCCCGGCGTCACTAATTATTCAATGAATTTGGACAGTCAGTAACCGATACTCTTTTGAACAAATTGAACAATGAACAAATTGTTATAAAACTATTAAAAATCAACATACCTATTGTGATAATGGTAGCAACTGAGATCGAATGTACCCAGTAATGTATTTAGTAAATTTTTGATTTTTCTCTCCACACATTTTTGAAGAATACAATTTGTTGGTCATAAAAAGTTTAGTGTTTTTTTTATTTTAAATCTTTTTTATAAAAATTTATTACATTTGAGCATTCAAAATCAATTATTCTTTATTTACTGGGTAAATTCGATATCAGTTGTATTACTATTAGCACAATACATTAATTATTAATATTTTTTTTAACATTGTTGTTCATTGTTGTTATCGAGCATAACGAAAAGTGGTAAAATATATGTGTGACAACTTTAAAAACGTTTTATTAATTGTTCCTTTATTCGTACACTTTACTATGGTTGTTTAGCGCGTTTGCACATAAAATTTATCTTAGTACATAGAACTACCTATTATAGTTAGTACAACAAAAAAATGTGAAAGAAATAAACGCTCACAGCGATTAATGGTTTCATGGTTGATTGTCGGTAGGTTTTTGGCAAAACCTCTCAACAAAACTGTAAAATTATTTTATTAGTCACAATTACATATCTAGTTTCCAAATAACATAAATCTATGTAACTTCCAATGGGAATATACATTTTCGCAGTCTTAATAATAATAATTCATTTATTTCAGACAGTAATTAATCCACAGTAATTTTTAGTAGAAAATTAAAATCTATGTTGGTAATATAATTGGTAATGTTGGTAATTAATAAATCAAATTAAATTGCACTAAACGTAATTAGTTACAAATTAATTATTTAATTAAATTAACAGTCCTATCCAGTATTTCTGGATAGGACAATCAAATTTACCACTTATTATATTGTTGTCATTGAAATGAAACAAATTAAATGTTATATTGTAAATTTGGTCTGAACGAGTAAAATTAAAAGATCTTGTTTACCTTTTATTTATACTTGACGTTTCGGCACGGGTTACACCAGCCGTGGTCACGAGTTGACTGCAGAGGCGGAAAGTCCAGAATGGGAGCTGCGAGCAGTTTTATGAACTACCCACATTTATTCCTCATATTCGAAAAGGCTTCGACACACTACACTAGCAATGTCCGCAGACGTATTCGACGGTAAATCGCAAGGGTTAAATTTGTTAATCCCTGGATTGGATTTCGCCGACAGTTTATATCCATTCCATGAAAGAAATTTTTGTATTTCTTAATTTCAATCAGCGAACGTCACTATTAAAGTGACGTTCAGCGGAGACGATTTTTGGAGTCCAGAGTTCTATCCGGCGATTAATACCAGCGTTGAGAATGTGTTCAGCTATTGCTGATTTACTTGTTTGGCGGTTTTTTACAGCTGCGATGTGTTCCTTAACCCTTCCCGCAACTGTACGCTTAGTTTGGCCCATATAGGAACTACCACAGCTGCAGTCTATCTTATAGACACCTGGCGTCTTGTAAGATATAACATTCTTGGGTGTGCGTAGATTTCCGCTAGTTTGAAGGACGGAGTATATACAGTCCAGCATTTATGCCATACGTGAAAGGAGTGACTTTCACGTATGGCATAAATGCTGGCTATCTCTTAATCTCAGGATTTTCTCCCTCCGATTACGCTTTGGTTGCTCTGGTTACTCACTCCGTTTGAGTAGGTACTTTCTGATCGTGTGATAATTCGTCTTTTAAATATTCAGCATAACAAATGTAAACAAAATCCTTGAATTTTACTCGTTCAAACCCGATTTACAATATGAAATGTGTACAAAACGCGAAAGTTTAAAAGTTATGTTCAAATGAAATTATCTCTAAATCACATTTTATGGACATTTTATTTCAATTTTAATAATCCTTAGCATCTCTTAGACCAACCTTAGGCTTAGCACCCACATATATATCTAGGTGCATATTTCGATACATGTTTTTAAGTAGATTTTGGAAAAATCAATTATTCCTATCGACAGTACAGTCCCTTTTCTCCTATAATGTCACATGTATTTTATTAAGGTCTTTAGGTCTCACTTTTTGGCCTTAAATTAAAGTCTAATACTGACAAAAGGTTTCTGTCAGTATATGACAAAAAGACCCATGATACGTGATTAATTAATCTATTTTATTTAAAACGAATTTTTTTGACTCATTGAAAAAGCATTCAAACTTATTTCAATCATAAATTTAGGATATGATTGTCGTCCCCCAATATGTTCACTTAGATGTACCTAATTCATTTTGAAAATTATATATGTCCTTATTGGTAGCAAGTTAAAGTATAGTAATGAAGTACTAGTATTAAATGTTGTAACAACTTGTGTATTATTTGTATTATAAGGAACTAAGGAAAACAAGCTGAAACAAGTTGATAATAGTGAAATATCAAATTTGATGTGTAGGCATACATACCAGTATATATGTATTATGTTACATTTGTATTTGTATAGTGAGATTTTGTAATGTAGATAACACTTAATGATAATTGTTTTTTGTGTAGGTACACCTACCTAATTTATTTGCTTGACAAGGTAAAGTCTTAAGTAATCAATTAGGTACATGTGGGCTGACTGAAAAATAAAAACACAAGGTGAAGTCAAAATTGAAGTGATATGAACAATCCTAACATAACCCATATGTGTACATTAAATTTATTTTCAATCGAACCTGTACAACTATTTGATAGGTACGTGCGTGTTGTGGGAAAAATAGGAATGCTCAAAAATCGCCAGTCAACAGTTTGTTTAGTTAATAAATGAAAACACGTTTTTAAACAAATAAAGCGGCAAACTGTTGCGAGTGTGCGGATATTGCGTGTTTATCTTTAGCTTTAGTTTCATAAATAAACAAATACGCGAGCGACATCTACTGTGGCGTTTACTGAAGAAACTGAGGTTTATGGTTTTAGTTTGATGAACGTCCAACTACCGCCATCTAGTAAGTACTTAAGGAGTTAACTCGTCCCATTAGAGTGCAGTGTTGGTAGACGCAGCAGTTGAGTGCATGGGAATAATTAATTGCTAGAGACGTACGAACCAATATTATAGTTAGTATCTCATAATCGATATCTCCATTAATATAAATACGTCATATTTACATTTATAAAGAAAAATGTCTTGAACAAGATGTCTTGTCCTGTCTTGTCTTTCGGTTGATCACCGCCTTTGATATTAACAATACCAATAGATGTAGTTTTAAATCTTAATTCCTATCACTAGCATTTTCCTGGGGTTAAACTTGCAAGTTATTATAGCCTATATATTAGATAGAACATAGACAAGAACTAAAGACTCATTCTAGGCTCTAATTAAACGAAACAAAGTAATTTCTATTAATTTTTGTTTATCTTTTGTCTCATCCGTCAATGAATAGAGTATAACTTGTCATATTTAAAAACGCACTTAGGCCGGTATTACCTACCTACATTATAAAAGTTATTTTACATGCATTGTTTGTTCTTTTAATAAATATAGTTAATTTGCATATACAAAATAACTAACGGTCGACTTGTAGAGAATGCCTTAAGGCATTAATTCCGCCTCTATACAATATTGTGCAAAAAGAGTACCTAAATAAAATAAGCAATGATTATTTTGAGAACATAAATAAATTATGGTCAAAGATCTTTTATAATGTACGAGAGGCTTTAGACGTTCTTATTCGTATCTCAACAGAATACGAGATATATTATTAGAAATTGATATATTATTTATAAATATGAAGAACAACGGATAGGGAAGTAGCGGACCAGCAAGCGGTTTACTGGAGGTAGGTACCTACTTGTATATTTGACTCACATTACCACCAGTATCCACTTCTGTAAGGATCACTTCAATTAACATTAGTCCACGGTGTAGTAGAGTAACATCTTGAGGAAACACGCTGATCCGATAAATAATAATAATAAAAGTCAAATAACAATAATAATAAGAAATAACAGAATCGCAAAACTTAGTGCATTGAGCATATAACAGTGCAGATATTTAATTTAAAATTTGTTTTATGTATGTATTTTATTTTGTATATGTATTTCCTATGGGACTTGTCTGAAATCAAAAAATATAAAAATTAAAAACTCCTGAGGCATTCCTATCATCCACCAATTCGCACTAAGTTTCGCGTGGTCACTATGGCCCGAAATCTCTTAGTGACTCCAATACATTGTAATCCAATGCTCCTGCAATGGAACTTTATTGCTTGTTAAATCTATCTATCTACACATAATATAACGAGACTGACTGACTGACTGTTTTATAATACTATAATACAAATAATTAAACACTTGTTCTGCCGTTTTTCAAAATTGTGTAGGGGCTAAAGGGTTATTTGACTACAGGCTGTCAAATTTTATTACTTATTACAATTAGGTATGCAACCTGCATACCTTTTGGTGTTGCTGGTGTTCACGGGCGGCGTAACCACTTACCATCACATGGGGCACTTGTCTAAATGGTTTATACAGGCTTCCTTTGAAAGTAATTTTACCCCAATTAGAGAATTTTGTAAAGAGCAGAATAAATGAAAACCCAAAGGAGCTATGTCTGGACTGTATGGAGGATGCATTAAAACCTACCAGCCAAGGTCCATCAATTTTTGTTTACTCATCAAATATGTATGCAGTCTTGTATTGTCGTGATGGAACACCATACCTTTTCTATTCATTAATTCAATTTTACTAATTGCTGACAATACACATCAAAATTAATTATTTGGCCATGTGGCAAAAGCTCGTAATACACAATGCTTTCTTAGTCCCAACATACATATAACATGACTTTGTTTGGGGTGAGTCTTGGCTTTGGGACTATTTGTGATGGCTCACCTCGTTTAGACCAAGATCGTTTTCGAACATTGTTATCGCAGGTGATCCACTTCTCATCGCCTGTTACCAATCTCTTCGGAAATGAATCGACTTCATTTCTTTTAGCAACATCTTGTATATGGAAATTCTATTCATCAAGTTTCTGTCATTTAAATCGTGCGGCACCACAAACATCTAGGTTTTACAAAATTTGATTTATGCAGGTGATTCAAAACTGTTGAGTGGTGATTGCTAAGCTCTTCCGAAATTTGATGACTGCTTATGTGTCGATCTGCTTAATTTTTTTCAATGATAACATCAACATTTACCTTAATAGGACGATCACAGCGAGGAACATCATTCACATAAAAATTACCAGACCTGAATCTACCGAACCATTTTTTGCAGTAGGTAGTTTTAGATAGAGCATCTTTGTCGTAAACACCACATACCTCTTTTCGAGCACTAGAAGCATTTACATTTACACCCTTGTCGAAAAAAAATATGTAAAACACAACTAATTTTCTTATTATTAACTTTTCATTTTAATTGTTCAAAAATATGAAAAGATAAAACTTTTAACTTGTTATTTCAATTTGCCGCCATTACAAAAAATCAGCTGTCAAAAGTGATCAGTGTTGCCAGAAATATAACACGTTAAAATTATACGCTCAAAAAGGCCGCGAACACTTCGGAGTACCCATTATAAATGGCGTATTATACTGTGTAACTATGTTTTACCTTACCGTGTAAAAGCTAATATATAGTAATGTCTACCACATTGTGAACGTTCATTGTAGTCTAGTTTGATGTGCAGTATACATTTGTCATTGTAAATATATATAGCTTCAGGACGCTTCGTGGAAAACTGTACAACAGCTCTATATGTGAGCCATCCAATGTTAATGTTAAGCCTCTAAACTAGACCATTCGATTGTAACAGAACATAGAGCATTCACTATACTCCATCACCTTCGTTTTATTGTACAGTACTCTTCGGTTCGTGTGGGACGGGGAGGGGCGAGGAAAAGAATAGCCACAAGTTTGGATGGGAGAAAGTGCTTTATAGCATTAAATTCGATTTTGTTAATACAATAAGATGTAAAATAAATAAATGAAATAAGTTAAAAATAGTTTTCAGTAATTCGAATGATATTGTTATTTTATTTTATTACTGTAATGTAGGTATCATTCGATCGAATTATCATAGTATGTATGCACGTTTACGTATGCAATAATAATTGTTTATACATAAATAGTGGGAAACTTGAACTTGTAAATATGGGCGTCATACAGTAAATTATCACATCCCTTCCATACATAATTATTTAATGTTTTGTAGTGTGTAATTTTGTGTAAAAGATACATAAAGATGAATGTGTTTTTTCTTTCATATAAGTTTTCTCTTAAATATTTTTTCTAAGTGGCAATCGGACCACAGACCTTTGTATAGTAGACATGTGTATTATTTTAGCCATGTACACAGTAAATAAATAATGCTCCACTCGTTGGAATACTATAGGTTCTGATATAAAACAGAAACGAGAAAAGAGAAATAGGTAACAATGTCGCTTCATTAATTAGCATAATAACAATTAAATTATTTAACGTTTGAATGTTGTGGTCAGTCAGTTTGTCACGAGTGCGCGTGCCTATCTATAGAGGTGATACCTTTGTTGCCGATGCAAGCAGCGGTTGCTTCTATTTCGACCGACGCAGTGCGTTGACCGGTCCATTTCGTCGAGTAACACAACAGTCGATAATTATATTGTCAACTGACTAAGGCATACGGACTACAAAGCCGATCTGGGCCGGATCACTCGCTTTTTGTGCTCAACAAAGGCCGTTACGCGAACCGTTTCCGAGAGTAAAGTCAACACTGTTATGAAGTTTCCATTGAGTATTTTAGTAAAATCGACTAACGTGGGAAAGCTGTGATTGCGATTTGAATGGATAATGAGCTCCAGCGTATTCGTTAATTGAGTCGATAAGTAAATAAACAGCGATCGGAACTCACTCAATCATTACCTGGCTAAAAGGCTAGTTCGCCATTTTATTGTTGCCTCTACCTTGATTGTTTGAGCTGAATTACACGGCGAATTGCGATTTAACCACCACTTAAATATTTCCGTAGAAAATTCAAAATTGTTCTCTGTAAAAGCAATGTATGCAGATCACGTTATCAAATAAACGGTATAAAAAGCGCAGCTACCTACATAAAGCAACATTTTTTGCTGTGGAATAGTTCTATAAATTGCATTTCAATCACCAAAATATATTATATTACTTCTGTGCATTCAATTTCACTGTAAAATGTCATGCGATATTTCTGGTATGCTTTGTTAGCTAAATGAAATATGTTTAAATCATATATTTGTTAGACGTTTTGGTATTGCAATAGTTATGTACAATGTGGGTAAAATGTATCAAAGTAGGGAGAAAATAGAACAATAGAACTTAATATTACAATATGAGTACAACTATAAAACGTCATAATATGAAATTATGTTGTAGTGCTCATAGTAACGAATATAAATACATCTTAAAATATTGTCAGATTGGATTTTGAAAATCGGACTATTTGCATACTAGACATGTGTATAGGTGACTGAGATATATAGATTGTTTTGGCGATTTTTTGGTGAATCAAAAAATCTCGCAGACAGATTGTATTACACAAAACTTTAGCAATTACAATTTGTAAAAGTTATAAATCTGTAAATACAAATTCTGCGCAAAATTTATTCGAAACAAATTGACAATAGCCGTGAAATATTACAGTTTTCCTTTTAATTTTCTTTTTGTTCACTACACTGTTGGTACAGGGCACAAGTGTGTTCTCGTTCGGTTCGCAGTTAATACTGAACGGTATCAATTAAAACTGTCGACTGTGATTTATTTTATTGTTTCAGCAATTGATTACATTACGCCAAATTGACCGCAATGAATGGGAGTCTCACGCGACGTCGCACTGCGTTTAAAAACCCGCTAAGTTTGGTGAATGTGTTAAGAAAATTTAAACCTTAGATATTTTTAATTGTAATTGTTTTAAGGTTTAAAATGGTTAAATTATAAAATTTGAATTGTTTTAAATATATTAACAATAGCTATCTGTATATACGACTTCTGGATATATATATATATATATACTTCTATCTTCCAAGGCTCGCTACCACATACGATTCTCCACTTTTCTCATCCAAACACCACCGGCGAATTTCTTAAAGTTGTCGGTCCACCTGGCCGGAGAGCGTTCCACACTACGCTTCTCGGTACGTGGTCTCCATTCGAGAACTCGTCTACCCCAACGGCCATTGGTCCTGCGGCAAATATGATCTGCCCATTGCCACTACAAAATGCCGATTCTTCGAGCTATGTCGGGGACTTTAGTTCTTTGATGAATGTCTTCGTTTCGGATCCTATCGCGCAAAGAAACTCAGTGCATTGCTTTCTCCATAGCTCACTGAGTGACTTTGACCGTATGGATCAGGCCACCCGTTAAAGACTGCGTTTCGGCACCATACGTCATAACTGGTAAGACGCACTGATTGAAGAATTTCGTATTTAAGCATTATGCTATAGGCGACTAGAATAGCCGATGCATTTTCCCAAATGCTGCCCAGTCCAGCTAATCGACCACTTTGCTGAAGTTGGACTTGCTTAATTGGATTGTTTGCCCAAGGTAGACATAATGATCAACAACTTCGAGTGCCAAGCTTTAGACGTCTATCAGTCCCGGAATAACATATTCTTTGAACATGATTTTTGTTTTGTGTAGGTTCGCTCCTAGATCGAAGTGTCGTGATGCTGCGTTAAGGTCGTTTAGCATCCAGCTTAAATCTTCCAGCGATTCTGCCATGATGACTATGTCATCGGCGAAACGAAGATGCGAAACGTTCTCACCATTCACATTGATTCCACGTCCTTTCCAGTCCAGTATCCTAAAGGCATCTTCCAGTGAGTTTGTGCTTCCATACTACATCTCCCTGTCTCACTTGTCAACGCAGCTGGATCTCTCTCTTTGAGAAAAACTCTCTCTTCGAGACCAGAGAAGAACATTTTGTATGGAAAACTTTACGCCGGCCGCACATGCATCTGCGCCTACAGCCCACGAGGAGAACGACCACTGTGCAACGTTAACCCGTTACTACACCGACGATATCCCGAACTTCAATCTGGGTGAGATTAGAATTGCCCTTGGATAACTTAAGAATGGTAAAGCTGCCGGTGAAGACGGTATAACATCAGAGTTTCCGAATGGCGTAGGATCTCCCGTCTTTCGAGAGCTATAATACCTCTTTAATATCGTCTTACATGGTGCCATAACACCGGAGGCGTGGAGCAGGAGTGGGATGGTCCTGTTCTTCAAGAAGGGAGATTACACCTTATTGAGGAACTATAGACCCATTTCTTTCTTGAGCCACGTATACAAGCTTGTATACGTGGCTTTACGAGAACAGCTGTCTCGAGGGTAATTACGAATCATCTCGCCCGGAAGTTTGACGTGCTCCAGCCGCCGGAGCAGGCTGGATTACGAAAAGGCCACAGCACCGTAGACCGCATCCACACACTGTGACAGACTATGTGTAAATTACTTGTAATGTATTTTGAGGATTAAAAAGTACCACATGGGTTAGGTAAGCATCTCTAAAAAAGGGACAGGATTGCCAGGGCATTAGTTTCTGTACTAATGCGTGGGGTTAGTACTCGTAGTTTACAGTTAAAATTATATCACGATAAATGATCCATTTACATAATTCTAATCGTAAAGTTGTTACTTGTGTATTTGAGAATATTTCAAAGATCTCTTAACAAATGAGAATATAGGTAAATCGAAATATCCCTTTAAGGATATTGGTGGATTTTTGGGAGTGTAATATTATACAAGCCATTGTTTTTACGGGAGTCATCACGGTACGGAACTATCAATCACTTCACTAATTGCGTTATTTATCTACCCCCATTCTGAAACCGCATTGTCATCCGCTCATGTAATTTCACTTAGTGGGTCTGGCCTCTTTACTCCTCTATTATTTCTTAGTTATTTTTCGCCAGTCATTTTCACTACATGATGACGCTTGTAATGGGAATTGACAGTTTTATTGATGCCCGCTGCAAATTAATGAGTACAAAGGGGAATGTTACAGCTCTTTATAGTTCTCACCCATTCATAAACGTTTTTAGAACTAAAAGAATGTTCGTTTTCACAATTAAAGAATGTCGTCTGATATCAAAGGATCATAAGGACGATCCCTGTGTATGAGATGTTTAATATACTGTAACATAGTTTTATGACACATGATTACATGACACAAGGCAGGTGTGAACTAATATACCTAAATTAATTTTATATTATGGAAGCTAAATAAAGAATTACTTTGTAGATATCTGTCTATTTAAGTTTACTTGGAATTTAAATAAATACATATCTTAAATTAACAGTTTCATTAAATAGAACAAAAGTAAAGTTTATTTGTAAGAGATCTGTAAGTCTGGCTTTGTGGTCTCCCATCTCTCCCCGTGGTTGTCGTAAATGGCGACGGGTTAATAAAGCCACGAGGAACTACACTACTTCTGAAAGAGTGGACTCGCCAACCCACTTGGCCAGCAGCGTGGCGTTTTAAGAACACATCCCTCACCCACGAGACCATGTGCCCATATCAAAAAGCAAAAAAAGACCAAAATAAAACCAATAATGAAGTTTATTTACAGTAACTAAGTGATCTGTGGAGTGTCGACTATATAAACAACTTTTAACTAAACTTAGTTATGTAAAATGGCAGTCCAGATGAACTTTCTTGTAAACTCTAACAAGCTAAAATCAAAAGGGGTAATAAGCCAAGAAACATACAAGCGTCTAGTAGGGTTTCTTTTACCAAAGCAACATACAGACAACATCCAGATTTGCATATGGCTTTGGTAAAATTAGTTAATGGAAATAGAATAAAGAGTGTCGACGACAATATTGTGGAAACGTTGAGTAACGTTAACAACTAAGTAAAGATAATATTGGCCTGTCCGGTCGATTTGCGAATGACTGATGTTCGAAGTCACCAGTTTCAAGCTCAAATAATCCCAAGTATGCGAGACAGAGTATTTCGCAGTAATAATTTGTCTAGTTTGTTGAATGTACGCAGATGAAATGGCACAAACATTCATTTGGAACTCGTTAACCCATTCTCGTTTGACGCCAAGATTCGACTTAGTTAATTTTAGTTGTCGAAGACAGTCTTTTCAAAGGTGATTACTCAGGCGTCGTTTTAAATTAAACGTGCTAATTAATGCGAATACAAACACAGGTTGTTCCGATCAATATGAGGATACGGTTATTGACCTTTTCATTGAAAGTGAATACTGCCAATTATTCGTTATCCATTAGATAGGGCAAATAAGAAAAAATCTTCACTGATTCCTCTATGGACGGAACGTATTTTTTATACTTAAAAGGCCATTAGCGGGTACTTGCGTATAATAAATCTCGCGCATGTGGCCGACGCTGGTGTTATAAGAAGTGGTCGGTTGCTATGGTGACGGTGGCGATTCTTGCTTAGTTAAATGTTTTCTGGAAATTCGCACGCATCTGAAGAGGGTCGGTGGCCGGCCAACCGGGCCGACTCGAGAATTATGGCGATTGTGATGATATATGGGGGCGCATTATTTTCTTATCTTTTCTCTTTCTCACTCCACCGCCCATACTTCATTCCCGCTCGTATTATAAACGTTTTACTTTTCATATCTCGTAATAGACGCCTCGGGCCTGAATGGTGTTAGTATTACGTAAATTTCTGGTAATATGTTATAGTCGCTGAGCCTCTCTGCGTTGTTAGGCTTTCGTGATGATTTCATTTGGTGCGGGGAACGATATAAAATAATTTTTGTTTGAGCGCGACTCAACAAAGGAAATTGTTTCTTGAAAATGGTACATTGTATTGAACAATGTTACTGTTGCAAACAAGATGTCACAGTGTGGGTGAGAAACATAAGTGATATCCGAGATTGAAGTTTTCCATTATAAAATAAGCACAAAACACAGTGTGTTAAAATTCAACACAATTTAAATTTCGTATTGTTATACATACAATAAACCTAGTGTATAAATGTGATCGACTGTAAATGAATCGGCAGTTGGGCTTCATTACCATAGCTTAAAAGTCAATAAAGCCACAGTAGAGTTAAACAAGCAGTAGAGTAATAATTTTTATGTAAACGGGTTACTCACGATTTATTATTTATTTATTATAGCCGATATTTCGGTCCAGTTACATGGACCGCGGTCGCGGCGAGACTGTGGAGGTGTTGTTGCTATATTGACAGACAAATCTGTCTACCCTCAGTCGTATTCGATTTTGATTCACCTACCCACACTGAATATGTTGTTGTGATTAAGACAGTGAATGTAGTGGAAGAGTTGGTCATCTGGATTGGTACCATTTTTATACCTAGCTTCACTAAGCTAATCGCATCCTCAAGTCGATAGTGTATTGATGGTTTGCTACCGTTGTCTAAATTGACAATCCCCATTGGTGGCGACAACGGGAACTGTAGACAAAATTGTTGTCGTTATCACCACTGACATGAGTGTGGACAACGATAATCCATTGTTCCCACTTTAGTTGTTGTTGTAAGGTCAGAATAACAAAACAACAATATCAACAAATTGTAATGTATTTGTAAATAAAATTACAATTAGTTCAAATCTAATTGCCTTTTTATTCTTGCCATAGGTTATTTCGTAATAATTATAATGGGAAGAACGAAAAATTCAAACACTCCGTTTCCGTTGTCCCCACTCATGTCAGTGGGGACAACAGTAGTAATTTTATCTGCAATTCCCGTTGTGTCAACCAGTGGGTATTGTCAGTGGAAATAACGATACCAAAGGCTTTGGATGTGGGGATAAGACTTCCGGCTGTCGAAGCAGGGTATGTCTAATAGTTGGTGAGTAGGTAGTGAACTACCCGCTCTATGAACGGTTAGAAAAACGTCGTATTATTTGATAGACGTACTTAATAGAGAACCGTATTTATTTATGAAAGACATTTCCATATTTTCTATACGGTACTTGTCACTTATAACGTAGTTTACAAAACATGAAATTTACAAGTTGGTATACTTACATAACGACAATGTATGCTGACATCTGTACTAGAATATTCTGTTTTACAGCTGCCAGATCCTTCCATGAGATCTATTCTTAGTACAGCTATTTTAGAAATCATTTTAATCACGTGGTAATTATTGTGAATAATATGAACGTTGTGCGTGTTTTATGTAAGTATGTCTATATCTGAATGTGTGGGAGTGTGGTTTTAGATATCTGATTTTAGAAAACTTAGCATAGAGTCAATAATGTTTGTAATTGAGTGTGAGTTGATGTATGGATTTGTATGTGAATAAGAATTACAGATGCTAAAAAAGGTATAGTATAGGTTCTTAAGAATAATATAGCGCATTGGTTTAATAAGGATTCGGTGTCATTATAATCATGGTTAAGCCAGTTCTTGATTTTGTTTTTAGTTTGATATCTAATCAGGTGATGAATCCGCAACTGTCCATTAATTTTATTGTATAGGAAGGTATAGGAATAATAAGAATAGGTATAGGTATAGGAAGGTGTATTGTATAGGAATTGTATATGCAAGATGCATTTCTGGCACTTTACCGTACTGTCATTTTATCCATTGACGAAGATCAACAGTTAGAAAAGGGTTGTTGGTAAACAACTTGACCTTACTGGCACCTTGACCCTTATCATCGAGTATTGTAAGCGAATCATAATATGCGGATGGCGGGACGCGCAGCGACCTCTACTCCGAGTAAACATGAGTTCACCTTCGGACGTAGCGAGTCGTTTTAAGAGTATGTAATCCGTATCATTAGTTACTGTACAAAGAGAAAAGGGACTGAGAACAGATGTATTTGTGCTTCAAGGGAATGAAAATCCTAGTCCTAGCAAATTGTTGTCCTTTCTTTTATCTCTTACAAGCGGCAGGTCTCACATGAGGTCTCGCATTCACCTACAAATGAACTGTGTAAATATTTTTAATGTATAGGCTATTTTAATATTCTTATTATAATTATATAATATACCTACAGACTATTCCCGAAGCTTGAAGACATATGGATTCTGCTCCTGATTTGGAGCCATTAATAATATACATGTTTTTTTGTAAAAATAACTGGTTTTGGGGCTTTTTATTTGGCTAATTTGTATTAATTAACAATTGGGTAAAGAAACCATTGATTTTATGCATAACGTCTTTGTAAATGTCTTTGTTTAGTAAGTTTGATTTTCGTGAATGGAATTCGTGGTTAAAGCTTCCGGAATAGTCCAGACATACTCTCTGTAGATTGATATCGAATGATTGATTCAGATCCACTAAATCCAGTGCTATCCATTGTATAGCACTAAATTTGCTATACAAGAAAGCATTAAAATTATTGTAGTATCTTATAAAATTTAGTGTCATAGTATGCACTTGTGTTCAAACACACCCACAGGAAGAAACGGTTACGTAACTCTTTCGAATTAATTTTAAAAGTATATACCCCTGAGACTTACATAACCGTCACCGAGGTAATGTCCGGAAAATGTGTTGTTAAATGATCAAAGCTTAATTGCATTGATCGCGCTTCGGCGACAGGATATCCGGCGAGATCACTCGAACAACAAATAAAATGGATTAAAACAAAAGTAGTGGCTACCTTAACGACAGTGACAGCTTAGACATAAATTGGACTTCGCTGTAAAGTTTAAAATATAACAATGTTGAACAAAATATACTTTTTGTAAAAAGAATTTGTTTAAGATTTTATTAATAATAATTACATAATTGATGCAATCAGGAGTTAGGTATTTTGCGAAAATCAACGATGCAATGTGTTACTTTGATCTATATTTCGCTAGGTATGGGTTTAGTAAATGAGTTTAATAACTATCAATGACGAATAAGCACATAAATACAAAATCAATATATCATTATTATCAATATATCATTATGGTGACCGACTGGTGAAGTGGCCGCTCGAAACATGTCTTGGTATTATTGCATAAGTTACGTCACGAGTGCCAAGCCGATACCAATGTCACATGAGTGCGAACCATTTCACATGTCACATCCTATCCTAACCTTATAACCTTATAACTTTATAACCTTTCGTTTTCTTAACCCTTTCCCCAAATCCATTCCTAAATTTCCAAAGGTATGTAGCGCATCCGGAGTTGTGGCAACTTTTGTCATTCTGGACTCATTATGGTATGTATCATGTACGTACACACATTTACATCCACTAGTGACAGTATTCACTTACCACCAGGTGAACTGTCTGTTCGTCTACTATCTTCTTTTTATAAATGTATGAAATTTAAAAACCTCCATATGTATGGAAGTATGGTTATTGGATTGAAACCATATTCGTAGTTGATGTGAGGAGCTAGCTATTCTAATGCAAGCAATGCAAATTGGTGAACGTTACCCATGATGCAGATTTTTTTTTTAAATTCTCGAACTTGTACTGTTTTTGATGTTTTTCACCGATGTAAAATAAAAGAAAAAAATCAGTGGTATAGGCTGAGAACATCTAGGTCGTCACCAGTGGTAAATAGTACCAAATATTTCAAAAATAAAGTTAACAGAAAAGACTGGTCTAGAAGTATTTACTTTTGACAAATACTGTTTCGGTAAAATATTCATAGTTATAGTAAATTACTTTCAAAGACTATTTAAACAATAATATAAATTGGTATCATTATGAAGTATTATTTATTATTACAAATAACCTTTATAACTTTGTTTTATGGACATTAAAATAATGATAAAACTGTTTTGCCGCTCCTGGAATCACAGAATTATAGATAGGTACTTAGAGTAATAATTTGTATTAATTAACTTATTTCTTCGTGAAATTACTGTTACAAAAAATTGAGACTGAAATTATTTAGGGCTCTTTGAAAATAAACTTTTACGAGCCTTATTCATCAACATTTCGCGTGTATATATTGATACCATAGTGGCCGTGGCACCGTGCCCTATAAATGTAGCCTCTGACTGTAGGCTCAATCCATAAGTTTAAAATCGCTTAGCGAGTTGTGGAGAGACCTACGATTGGAGTTACTTTGCGGGTTAAAATTCGAAATGAAGAGTAACTCCAAAGAAATAAAGTATCCGATATAATGCAGGTTATATTTATTTGCCACAGGACCCATGAGGTTTTCGAATGGAGGTCACCTACCGGGAAATGCAAATTGGGACGCATTCCAGTCTGAATGAGCCGATCCGGCTGAATGAGAAGAATCGAGGATCGCGTGTGGTGGCGAGTCTTAGGAGAGGCCTATATCTAGCAGTGGACAGACATAGGGTGATGATGTGGTATGGTACTCATATTCTACACGTCCGCGTCCCCAGTAGGACAAGCGACAAAACGTTACACGGATCGCCCTCCACACTCTTACAACCTTGTTCGTTGGAAGCCGCAACAGAAAATAAAATTGATATCGCTACGCCGCGGGCGACCCGAGAAAAGGGATTTTGAAATAAATGACTTTTTAAATTTCATCGTTGCACACAGTTTCTCTATCAACTGTCGAGGCTCGCTCTTCGTAACTGGATTTCGCGACGGGCATTTATTGTGTGCCACATACAAGATCGCGACTTTTATACCGTGGACGTTGGTAAATAAGACAGGGGATTCCCCTGTCTTATTTACCAGTCTGTATATTCATACAGACTGCGTTTTATCACGAACCTCTTGAGGGCAAATCCTAAACTAAACAGCTGCGTGGATTTGTTCTATAAGGAACCATAGAAATTATCATGGAAATTTGGAAATAAAATCTGCATTTATCTTCTTTTTGTTATTGCCAAATGTTTCAATAAAATGCTTATTGTTACTTATTTTCATATATGTCGACTAGGATTTAACTGAGAGTAGTTTGAAAAAAACGCACCTCGAATAAATGCTTTTTAAATATAATAATTTCAATGTTGTCATTACAGTTTCCAAAAGATAAAACACGAATAAGGTTTTAAATCCAGACTTTAAAATGATCATTGGTCCTAATTTTATGTTTGCGAGCTTTTAATAAGATGTGGAGTATAGAATACACACTTATGTGGAGTATAGAACTATAAAACGAAAATTTAAATAAAATAAATTAATAAGACTAACCCTTCAAATAAAACTTTCCTACACATAGACACGATACATATCAGACTAGCCTTTACCCGTGTCCTCGCACGCTTGAAACCCGGTTTCAAAATCGATTCAACCTACCGGTATATACCTACGTATGTCTACCATTTATGTGTATACATATAACTTTATTATACTGAACGTTGTTATATGCTAAAGTGCGTGTATGCTATATTAAAGCATAAATTATTATTTTAGTAATGCATATCTGTATTTGAAAAATAAGTATTAATTTTTGATAACGGCTTCGACTGCGTGCTCACTTAGTTTTGTAGCTTATGTTCGTTCAAAATTTCAACTCATTGTGTCCATCCGTGGACGCTTGAAAGCATTTTAAAGAAACCGGTATCTTGTCATTTTTATATATTACTTAGGATTACGATAAGTTGTAATTTTTACAATCAGTGTGTATTGAACATTTAAGTTAATCATTTATTGTACTTGCAATTTTTGGAACTATTTAACTGTAGTTTATAAAGTTACTAGTATCGATCTACGAGTATCTCTGCTACTTCATTTATTCTATACTTGTTATTACTGGATTACTGGAATTTCAAAATCAAGTTAAAATCTTCCTAAAACGATAAAAACAAGTAGGTATGCCACCACATCTGATGTTCGCGTCCTTTTATTAAATTTTTCAATCAGCCAACCATTCTTGAAATATGTAATAAAATTGAACTCCATAGTATGATAGAACAGTAAGCTAACTTTGCATACAAATGCGTAAGATGCAGATCACGCATACAGATTCGAAAATGTACACGTGCGACTGGATCTCCGGAGGTACGTACTCGTGAATGAGCGGAAGTTCACATACATTAAAATTCAAATAAAAATTATATTTATTTTTTTAATAACAAAGTGATTTCAGTAATTATAATACATTTAAATCTGTAGGTACATAAAGAGTATAACCGAACCTTTCTCAAAGCCTGATTTCATGCCTGAAACTAAAAAAATTTTTTTCTGTAAAAAAAAAAAGTATTCGTGAAATGTTCACGTCAATGAACTCTGAATTATGAAAGGAATCCATGGTTTCAGGTTTCGGGAAATGTTTGGTTCCACTTTATATAAATAAAGAACAACGTCGGTCTGTCTTTTTGTTACCATTAATTTACTTATAACACATTATATAAATTGTTATAACAGTTATAATTTAAATTAATAATTACGGAAACACAGATTAAAATTTTATAAACTTTAATGTAACTTAAAGGAAATCGTTGTATAATAATTGATATGGATACTACCGAAATTTTTATCAAATGTGTAAGTGACAACCCTTGTATTGTAGCTCACAAATTCAGAATGGTTACGTTGACCTACTGTGTTTATATCACTATTGTGGCAATGATGAGGACGACGAACGTATCTAAGCAACGTACCGACGCTAATCGACTTATATCACGAGACAATGATCATGATCTTGTTAATCTTTAAGCCGATTGAAGCCAATGAGGAAATCGCCGATGTATTTTATTATAAGGTAGGTACTTTCAGCTGTTAGGTAAATCTAATAATATATAAAGAAAAATTGGCAATGAGGTTTATGATAGGGATGGGTACTTATGGACTTGTAAATGTTTAATGCACTCTTCAAGGAGCGGAGGCTGTAGCATTTTTTTTACTTTTATAATAGCTCCATGTTCGACAAACATGAAATAAAAAGGTGGTTGTCTTTTGTTGGCACATGTCAACCTTAGCCGCTGGTAGACTCCTGCGTTTGCTACATTTGTGCAGCCGGTATGCTAGCTTTGTTAGCTTTTGTGTAGTTTTCAGTTGGCGCATTGCTGTTACGCTTTTTACAATTTTACTTGACATAAAAAATTGTATAATTTTTTATAAATTATAATTTTTAATTTTGCTTTAAAAAGAAAATAATATTTTATAATGGCTTATTTCTATTTCTTTTTAAATTTGAACGAAAGTATGATCTCTCAAGCTGAGACGTAACCACTAGATGTAATAATAACAGTGCCTTCTTATATGTAACCATTTAAATATTAAATTTAAATAAAATCTACTTTTTTAATTCATAATTTGATTTAAGAACCTCAATTTAACAACTGTATCATATAAAAAGCAACTAAATTATATTTATTAATAATACATATTAAAAACCAAAAACGACGAATAACTTTGGAACAGATAGAGTTTCTTCAAAAACCATTTAATATTTTTTTTTATTTAAAATGCTTTATTTCACATTATGGAACAAAAGTCGAGCTTAATGCGAGCTTAAGGCTTTCTCTACCAGCTAACGATTGGCTTGATCAGAGATGATCAACTGCGATGAGAGGTATAAATATATAACTTACACGACAAACAGAATAAATAATTTACCTATAAATATACATGATGAATACATACAATATCATACAATATGCTAAATATGAATAACACTAAGAAAACTTGTGATAATATTAACTATTTCTAAAGCTGAAGTGCATAATAAAGAATTCGATTTGTAATTTTAGTCGCCTATGGAGATGACAATTATTTGTCGAACCAGTGCTTATATCAAGAGCGTTCGTTTAAGATATAATAAGTAGTCACTGAAAATAGAAATTGCCTTAAGTTCGATACCATCAATGATGTTACATTGAAGTTGAAAATGTAAGTTCAAAGTCAATGCCAACACATTCCAAAAATAATTTACAGCCTACACGTGAACCGGCTCGTCAAACTTTAACACGATACTAAAATGTTTAATTGTCTTGTAATTAAACTGGATATCCAATAGACCGTTTATACCGGAATATTAACGCTTAACATAGTTGCCGAGGTGTAAAAGCATGCGCAATTACTGAAACTGACACGTGCTTGGGAAGGGTAAGAACTTTCATAGACATGCCTTACATACCTACAAATTGCGCTAAGTAAATTCAACACACAGTGCTCACAGTGGATCCTTACAAGATTTTCTGCTTGTGTAATACTTGCGTATTCAGTCATATTTGACGTACGAGGGGGCGTTTCGCGGAATGGTAAGGTTCGAGGGTGGTTCGGAGTCTATTTTAAACCCTATCGTGCTGAGTGACTCACTATTAGTATAAATACTGGGTTTCATGATAATAGGATCATTAACCTTTGAGCAGTCGACGATCACGCAACTCAGTCGGGAAGAAAACATTCAATATGCAGAAAATCGAGCAACGCGCCGTCATAAAGTTCCTTACAAAGCAAAGAAAATCTGCTCAAACCATTTTGGAAGAGATGTCATCAGTTTACGGGGACTCTTGCCCAGGAAAAACCATGGTTTACAGGTGGCACAGTCTCTTTAAGCAAGGCAGGGATTCACTTGAAGACGATCCACGGCCTGGGCGGACCACACGTGACCACACCAGAACTTATTCAAAAAGTCGAAAAAATTATACTAGAAGATGCTCGTTTGAAGAAAAAACAACTTACAGAAATGGTTGGAGTATCCGATACAACCATTTTTAAAATTCTTCACGACCATTTTGGCATGACTAAGGTCAGCGCAAGATGGGTGCCGAGAATGCTCACGCCGCCGCAAAAACAACAGCGCGTTGAGTGTGCGCGTGCGTTTTTGAACCTCTGTGAAGAAGATCAGGATGGAGTATTGAGTCGAATAGTCACTGGGGATGAAACTTGGGTTCACCACTATGAACCTGAGTCCAAGCAAGACTCCATGCAGTGGCATAAAAAAGGTACACCACCGCCAAAGAAGTTTAAGGTGTCACAGTCGGCCGGGAAACTCATGGCGACCTTGTTTTGGGACACAGAGGGAATCCTGCTCATCGATTATAAAGAAAAGGGTATTTCAATAACTGGAGAATATTATGCTTCAATCCTAGAGCGTTTGAAACAATCTATAAAAGAAAAGAGACGGGGAAAATTGACGAAAGGTGTCCTGCTCCTGCACTGACGTGTTGCACTGAAGAGTCGTGTTGCACTGACTGCCCTGCACAAGGTGGGATTCGATATTTTAAAGCATCCTCCCTACAGTCCGGATCTGGCTCCCTGTGATTATTACCTGTTCCCAAAAATGAAAAAAGAACTACGTGGGAAGAAATTTACCAGTGATGAAGAAGTGAAGGACGCAGTTTCAGCTTATTTTGAGGACAAAGAGAAATCTTTTTTTTTCGAAGGCATACACAAGCTAATTGAAAGATCTGAAAAATGTATTAGGGTTGCAGGTAAATATATTGAAAAAGAAAAATAATTCTGTATTTTAATTTTCTCTCTTTACCCTCCATTCCGCGAACTTAAAAACGCACCCTCGTACATGATACAAGACGTAAATCTAGCATTTGCCACGGAAAGTAGCCTCAGAAGTGGTTTATTTAGACTTGTTATCCGGAGACTGTTTGTAATCTAATGTAAGGTCTCCGGTATTTGACAGACTCTTCGTTCTTCGTCAATAATTTTGTATATTTTGAAGATGAGCGTACGGCCTACAGATTACTCGGTCACGTAATCAGTTTAGGAATTGTAGAAAGACATGTGAGCGAAAAGATGTTGAATTTAGACTTAGCGCTAAGTATTGTGCTATCCCGATGTCGATCAGACTATTAATTGATAAGAGTCTAAGCCTACAGAAAAAGAAACCTTGGATTGGGTAGCTTTTCATAATGACGGTGTTTACTGATTAAGATTTTTTTTATATTGTACAGTGCTAATGGATACGTCACGGTGAAAGTAATTTATTGTCTTCATTCCAAGAATGCTGTTATTAGATTCATTTTTGATTTTAATTTTCGAGAGATCATTTGAAAATGCGTGGGTTTTGGTTTTTGTGCAAGCGATTAAAGCCCTTCGGAAATGGAGCTGCGTGCTATCGAATTTATTCCTGAAATTTCGAGGTGTAGGCGTGTGTGTAAGAGGCGTGAAATTGGTCCAAATGATATTTTTTATTTGTTAGTCGAGGTAGCCATTAGTTATCTTTATGCAAATCCGATGGGCATCAATGCTTACAAATTGTTTCTATCGATTCGATTGGAAAATGACTGTTATTCAATAATTATCGTTAAGCAATAGTCCGACGAGCTGTCGCTATACCTATTAAGATTTGCAATTTCGTTTGAGCAATGTAAACATCGCTGTAGCTGTAAGAAGTATTACATAGCAATGTAATATTTCTAACCGTGTTCATATGAAGAAAACTTTCTAAAAAAAATATGTATATATATATTTATTTAATAAATGGGACTTAAAAATTTGACCTACCATGTAGACTAAGAGATTATTCAACCACGTCTGAGCGTTCGGTGTAAGCGAAAAAACGATATTGATTCATTTGTGTCAAATCGGAAAGTGAAGAAGCTAGGAAAGTGGGTACCGTATGAGCTTAATGAAAGTCAGCTGCAAATACGCGTCGAAGCTTGGCTTACTTTGCTGAAACGGCCCAAAAATGAAGGGATTCTGAATGTTTTGTCACTTGTGATGAGAAGTGGATCCTGTATAATAATCGCAAACGTTTATCACAATGGTTGTGAACTCAGGAGAAACAGCCAAACAATGACTCAAACATAAACTGAGTCAAAGGAAGCTCATTGTGACTGAGTGGTGGTCCTGTGCTAGTATTATTCACTACAGCTTCTTGAGATCTGGCACAACATTTATTGGAGATGTGTACTGTGTAAGAACTGCAAATGATGATGGACAAGCTCGCTATCAAACAACCAAGTCTATTCAATTGCTCTAGTCCACTGCTTCTCCATGATAACGATCACACACACACTGCACGATAGACAGTCTCAAAATTACAGGAGCTTCAACTGGATACTCTCCGTCACCTACCATACTCCCCAGACATTGCCTCTACTGATTGTAATTTTATAAGGAATCTGGATTACTTTTACAGATAATTCATCGATTTCCGTCCCCGGGAGTTCTATAGTAGAGGCATCAATCAAATTCTATTAAAATGGCAAAAGTGCATTGATAATAATGGACAATACTTATATTAATTAAATAAATATATAATTTACGAGCAAAAAAAAAATTTGAATTTCCTATCGATGAGTTGCTGACGACAGTGGAGAAAGGACTGAGTGCTGAAAAAATGATGATAGCGTCCTTCTTTGGCAGATCGGGCCACTTTGCTACTATAACTTTAAAAAATAAAAGAACAGTAACTGCGGCCTGGTATATATAATATGAACAGCTTCTTGCCTTCTGTTTTGGAAAAAGGTAAAGAACAACGCCCACAAAGCAGAATGATCCTCCATCACGACAATGCCCCAGCTCACTCCGTTAGACAAACGAAGCAAATTTGAGTACTGTAATTATAGAATTTGCGCCCTATCATTCGTATTTGTTCCCTAAAATTAGGGATAAACTC
This sequence comes from Sesia bembeciformis, assembly GCA_943735995.1. NCBI lineage: Eukaryota > Metazoa > Arthropoda > Insecta > Lepidoptera > Sesiidae > Sesia > Sesia bembeciformis. The sequence continues at coordinate 12,718,676 of OX031028.1, forward strand.
AGGGGAATACGTTTTATGAATGTAGAAGATGCAGTAACGGCCTCCCAAACGGCTGTTGAAGTGGTGCCTAAAGAACGGTGGACTGAATGCTCCACACAATGGTTTCATCGCTTGAAAAAGTGTATCGATTGTCGCGGAGAATACTTCGAAAAGCAATGAAAGAACGTCCGTCTTTACAGTGATTTCATTTTTGAGATTCTAAAAACTTTCAGTGTCACCCAAGCGAATATGTAAACAAATCTCGGTAGCTCACTGTGTAGTAGGTACGAACACTAACTAGTTCAGAAGTTGTAACTAGAAATGAAATATGATGGACGTCTTTAGCGAAATGTAAGGAGGTGTGGTTGTGGGTAAAGTTCGCGAAATTCAAAAGTAATTTAAGCGAAACTCATTTACTAATAGAGTATACATTCTATATGTCTGGTCGCATATGTCAGGTTTTGATGCTTGTATCGGCTTCTGTTCTTGATGACAACGCAGATTAGTGTGTTAGGAGAAGGGAACTGTTTGTACGACTGATCAGAATTATTGAAGGTGATCTCTTTATATGCAGCGACTATAGCATGCTGCATGTAGATTTTCTCCGGATACTACGCTAATGATCTCAGTCTTTTAAACGTTTGCTTCAGGGTATCGGCCTCTCCTACTAAATACTATCCACCCAATGTACGCACGTGTTTTGGTAGTGAGTAAGGTGTGCTAGAGCATCTTCCCATCCTATCCGTTCCTATACTTCTCCATTTTTCCAACCCTTTCTTCAAATTCATTCCCAAATCTCTAAAGACAGGCAGCGCATTCGGGGGAGTGTCAACGGTTGTCATTCTGGCATGTATCGCAGACGACATTTTCCAGCAGGTGGACTGTCTGCTCGTCTGCCAATTTTTTTCTACAAAAAAATATATTAAAACCACCCTAATAGGAACTTACGTGTCACTGCTCTTAATATGTATGTAACGTACGAGTATATACTCACCTATAAGCCCAAATTGCTTGCACGTCTCATTAATGTCACTCACGAACCGTCGTCTTGTCGTTTGTCACCAGTTGTTGCAACATTGTAACGATGCAATATTCGATTACATTCGCTGTCACTTACGACTTCCATGCGTTTTTACTAACTGACAACATTGTCGAAGACACTGTAACTTTTGAGATTTTCACACATATTTATCTATTAAACTGGTCTTAACGCGTATATTTATCTTATTTATTTTCAAAGACTTTTGTTTCGTTACGACAAGTCTTACCCAAGCGACATATAAATAATATACAGACTTGGATTTGTTGTTGATAAAACTATCGTAAATGGGAATAGAATCAGATAAGAGAAACACTAGTTTACCGACGCAACATTCAGACAAAATCCAAACCTGGATGATGGTGAACTTAACCTTAGCTAGAATTAGAATTAACATACACGTTAATTTTACCGACGCGACATTCAGACAACATACATACCATAATGATGCGTCCATGATATTAGCCGTAAGTGGAAACAAAATCAAGACAGAGACTAGTTTTACCGCTGGGACATCCGACAACATCCAGACCGGGAAGATGCGTTGGTGAAACTAGTCGTAGAATCAAGATCGACACTAATTTTACCGCTGCGACATCCGACAACATCCAGACCGGGAAGATGCGTTGGTGAAACTAGTCGTAAAATCAAGATCGACACTAGTTTTACCGCTGCGACATCCGACAACATTCAGACCGGGAAGATGCGTTGGTGAAACTAGTCGTAGAATCAAGACAGACACTAGTTTTACCTCTGCGACATCCGACAATATCCAGACTTGGATGATGCGTTTCTGAAACTAGTCGTAGAATCAAGACAGACACTAGTTTTACCGCTGCGACATCGGACAACATCCGGACCGGGGAGATGCGTTGGTAAAACTAGTCGTAGAATCAAGACCGACGCTAGTTTTACCGATGCGACATTCAGATAACACAACCTACCTAGATCTTAATGACGTGTCGGTGAATCTAGCCGTAAATTTAAATATAACCAACACCGAAATGAGTTTACCGACATGTCTGTCCATGGCCGTCCATGAGCGCGATATCCAGTCCTGGATAATACGTCGGTGAAAGTAGTGGTAAAGTCCTCTAAATAAACACAGATATTATCTTGGTATTAAAACCTAGATTTTTGGTAACCTAGGTAATTGGTAATATTGGATGGCGACAGGGATACAGAATAGAAATTCAGAATAAAATATAAACAATAATAAACACATAAAACATATTAAGTTATTAAGTAAAGTTATTTTTTGGTCACCTTTTTTTTTGTTAAGAACAGAATGGATGAAAGGATTTTTTTATTTATTTTTTATTTAGGGTCTTTTGTCCTACAAGGATATATGAGCCGCGTCATTCCCTGATCTTACATAGCAAACTCAATTAAGGATTAAAGGATAGATTTGAAAGATTGGCAATCTCTCTCGTTTTACATGGTTTTATTTCTGTATGTTACAAACTGAGTGAGGCAAGTAGATGAGTTTATTACTAATATATTTATTTTAGTCCCGGCCTACCTGCCCTGAAAGTGATAATTTTCCCAGTACATGGTATCTGAAAAAAATAATTCTGATAGTTATGGCATTACATGTCACACTGGATTCTAACTTTTATTTCATCTGATTACGGAAGTTTTCTGTACAATGGGTAGAATTCAATGAACATAAGACATGTATCGGTAATTCTCGAAGTCCATTAACAACAAAAGAGAAGTTCAAATTTCAAAATAACAATTGTATGTGTAACAGCGTGTAATAGCTGGCTGTCATAAGTCGTTATTTGCATAAGTCACGTACTGCACTCATTACAAACGAGGTTTGTGCTCCGGAGGAGTATTCTGATATAAATATTACAATACTATCTATTTTTTTATTACTTTTTTTATAAAATAAATTGATTATTGAGCGACAGGCTCCAAAAATATAATGAATTAATATAGTTTATTGAATTTACTTCTGTTTGTTTAATTTGTTTTAAGGCAATGTCTGCGAATGTACCTACTCTCCTAAAACACAGTATGAATGTCATTTTGCTGTCAAGTCATTTCGCTATCTAGTTGTTTTGATACTTCGAGGTTATGCGATCTGGATGTATTGCGATTAAGTTCTTTTGAGATTTGGGCATTTTTTTTTCTACTAACCGTTTTCCTACTTCGACTTTCCGCGCCCGACCCGAATTTTGTACATGTCAAACGACTATGAAGAGAAATGATTAGAGATGGTGCATTATCTGTCATATCTTTTCATATAACTACATATATATGTTGTCGTATTGTCCAATATGCAATGGATGAAAGCGTTGCCTCTTATTATGAAAGCGTAATTAATTTATTAGGTTCATGCCATTCTATTAGTTCTGTAAATTCAACGACATGCGAATTCTAATATAACTAAACATAGAAAAACAAACGATTTTAACAATATACACGTACAGTCTTGAAAATTATACTGTCAATCATTAATTATTCTAAGGCGGAATATACTGTACGAGTATATGTGTGAATACGAAAACAGTATCTTTAATTGATTAAGAAACAACACTCGCAGTTTCTACGTAGGTACTAAAGTTTAACACGCCAATTTGCAAAAGTTACCTAACCGTTAATTGTGATTGACACGGTACACGGACGCGGTCAGAATCCGATTACGAATGGGTATCATGTTAGGACTACAGAATACGGCCGCAGCCCGCCCGCCGTCACTCTACGTTCAAGATCATGGCCTCTCTGGTGGGATTATGTATGTGTTCAGAATGACAATTAGTTGTGAACAGCCGTACGAGTTAACAGTTTGAAAGGCACACGTTTTTAACGTATTAAAATGGACGGAAAACTTAACGCAATTATGCTTTGCGGTTGTATTTGGGGTGTATTTCGAACATGATTCCGTATGGATTTTAAATGCGGTCATCATGAATTATTACACTGAATTTAATGTAGTTTTAAATAAATATTCGAATGTTTGCTTAATAAACGAACGCTCTAATAAATCTTTCGTTTCAATTAAATCTGGATAATTAATGCATACCACAAACATCATCAATCAGTTGTGGTAAAAATGGCAGTAGGTAAAAGCAAGTCCAAGAATATATTCCTTGATTTTTTCATGCCACTTTGTAGGTAGGTAATGAAGCGCACGGGTCCTCAGAGGGCAGTACAAGGAGGCAGTGATGCGATCAGCTCACGGACCGCATCAGGAATCAATTAGGAACGGCTGGCGGCCACGACGCGCCTACCGCATGAATTATTGACGACGTTGCCGCTCGTCCGCGTGATATGTTCTTACTAGAAATTCTCGAACGAAAATCGAAATTCTACTCACAAAAAGTGTTTTTTTTTTTTATTTAATAAACTTTATTGTACATTATGATACAAAAGGCGAGCTTAATGCCGTAAGGCTTTCTCTACCAGCTTACCTTTGGGTTGATCAGAGAGATACATTGATCTTATAGGTAATCGTACTATTAAGTTGCATGTTTGCCAGATGTATCTAATTATACAAAAAACTGCTTTAAATTTTTTAAATACATAATTTTAATTTTTTTTCTACTATTCTATTTTATTCCAAATGTGTGACGGTATCTGAGCAAAGGTACCTTATTATCCGAATGGACTTTCTGATTGTATTCATATTTCTAACATCTGATTTTTAAGATAGAACATAAAATTATATGTTATTTTTTAAAGAGGTTGGGACATTATTGTATGGAGCCTGGCATATCTACTTTCCGCCATTTTGAAAAATTCTAGACTTTGCTACCAACCAAAAATTGATAAATTGATAGAAGACATCAAAACAAAAAAAAATCGTCAATAAGGTTCTTTTTCTCAGATCAATCATTACATTTTGATTTACCTCTTTAAATGGGTCTTAACGCGAATGTATACCTTATTTAATTTTACTCGACGTTTCGGTTGAGTTGTACCCACCATGGCCACGAGCTGACTGAAGAGGCAGGTAGTCCATGTAGAGAGTTGAAAATAGAATAGAATAGAAAATGAAAATAGATGAATATGTGTGAAAAACGCGACAATCTCAAATGTTATATGTTACCTTTTGTTCTGAACCTTACTCTACATAAGATTTTTAACTGTGGATAATAAATTAAGTAATAGCTATTATATAGGTAGATATAACAGTGTTTTATGCTCTTCCCTCTTCTTGCCACTTTCAAATCAAATATATCAACCCGCATCTAGCTAGCCTACAAAATGTGGTAATTTAATTTACGGTTTACGGATGCGGATTTGTCATGTAGAGTTAAAGTAGCTTTAATTTTGCCTGTATTCTGTTCTTTTTCTCCACAATGTAAAAAAAGATACTTATATAATCACACTTAAGTAAGCTGGTAGACCTGATCGCTAGTATTTAACTAGCATCTTAATGATAAACTAAAATTTAGACACTAAAAACGTCATCTCGATTTACCCTTACCAAGGAACACGCCTGCGATAAATTCCGCAACTCCCCAGTGAGCGTCTAGTTTAACAATAGCCACCTAGGAGCTCGATTAGCGGGCAAACTCGATTTCCTTGCCAGATTATCCTGTCCGTCATACACTTAGCTGAATGTGACGGCTGAAATTTCGTACAAGTACTTACAGCGTTAGTTGCTCACTGAATTGCAGACTTAAATGGTGTAACCGGGCAGTGTTTATATAACAACGCGAAATTTTGCTAAAGCGGTGTGAAAATTTAATAACATTTTTGTAGTGATTTTAAAATAAAGCTTACATACAATTTAATATTTAACAAAGTTAATTAGATTGTGTGAAATTATTGTATGGTTCCAGAATGTTTGTGTTGATATGTATATGCTTCTGCTCAGAGCCGGCTCTAGCCCATGTAGCGCCCGGGTGCAATCAATACCCTGGCGCCCTCTAGCAGGCTCTTTGGAGGCGTCGCGGGCGGCGACGCCCCCTAAGACGGCGCCTTAAGACGCTCGGCGCCCCCTAAGACCCTGCGCCCGTGTGCGCCGCACACTGCACCATAGGTAAAGCCGGCACTGCGCACAGGTGCCGCGCCGCGCGCCCATTTCAAATGAACTTACACTCTATTGACTTAGAGATCATTTTGCTACCGGGCGGCAACGTGTCAAACGTACATACATACACTGTCTTTGGATTAGAGATTTTGCCGCGCGCGTGTTGTATTAAATAAAATTGTTATTTGTGTAGTGTAGTAATGCGGTATGACAAGCGCCGAAAGCGTAATAAAAGTAAAAAAAATATTATTGTTAATGACTATTTTTTTTTTGCTTGCGCATACATATTTGTCGTAAGTAACAAGTATATAAAACTGTGCAATGGCGTTAAGTTCAATGAAATATCCAAAAATTCAGCGCTCGACAGGCGCCCCCGGGCGCTCCGCGCCCGGGTGCTCCGCGCCCGGGTGCACCGCACCCCTTGCACCCCCTGGTAAAGACGGCCCTGCTTCTGCTGACATCAGGAAGGCTACTTCAATGATATCTTTCAAAAGGATGGTTCGGGATCACTATATCATAACTTATACTTATATTAAACAAAACTTATTTTTTTCTTTTTCTACTTAAATTTTCTAAAAAAAACATCGCATCATCGGCATGTTATATGCCGGCATGTATAACTTTATGTTTTTCTATGTTATTTATTATTACGTATTTATTGAATTATACACGTGTGTATTATATACTACATATAGATATCATATATTATGTATCTATACGTACGTATATATTATGTATTTTTTATTCAGTTTTACTATGGCACTTTGCATGAACTTTACCTTGCACCACGCTATTGCAATTCTGTTTAACCAAATACTGACCGGCAGACTTAACCAATACTAACTTAATGCGATTAGACATTAAGTCCGTCTCCTGTACAACTTTAGTGCAGTAAAGATTAAATAAATGATAATTAATAAATGATAGTAATGATAACTTCTGTACTCAGGAACATCTCACATCAGTGATGATTAACATTTTTTAAAACCTTTTTTCTGTGGAAAGGGTTTGCAGTTTTGTAGTTAGTTTCCATGATATTTTGAAGGAGTAATAAACAATGGTCTGTGTATTTAGTCGTCGCTTCTCTCGACTGTTCTGGAGTGAAATGTCCGCATTATAATAATACTGCACTCAACTCGTACGGACTCGGGAATGGAACGACTTTACAGTTTTATTGTGCTAATGTAACAAAAGTGTGTTTAGAGGTAGTCGGTGCTAGCATAAGTATAATCATTATGTAAATGTCTAAATTGTAAAATCTTTTTAGAAATATACTAACAATAAATAAACAATAAATTTCATAATTATTTAAAAAAAAACAACTCCCGTAACAAACGTCCTGTCATTCCACGTTTAAGAAATAACTCTTTTGTCAATAAATGTGATTTCCAGGGTGTTAAGCAAAAGACACAATTTTTAGCCATATTCAGATTAAGTTTTAATTTTATGTTCAACAGTTCACCTTAACAATTTTACATGCATGCACCTTTACATGCATGAATGAAAAAAAAAAATTAGGCACATAAAGTTATGCAAGCGACAAATGAAGATCTCGTACCGAGAACCAAGCCGTACAGTTTATGCACCTAAATTTTCCTTGACAGTAACTTTCTACTTGACTAGTTCTTGCACAACAGCAATAATTAGTGCCAGAGCCCGACGTAACTCGTTACTATCTTCTAATTGAAATGGTAACGACGCGAATCGAGACTGAATCTGTTGCAGAGTGAGGATTATGCCAGGATTCGTTTGTTTGCCATTCGTGACCTTGCAAGTACACGCTTGATTAGTTAAATCCGCTGGAGTTTATTGGTAGCGGTTTGAATACTTTGAGCGTGCGTGTTTGCTAGAAAGATTTACGCGCTTTCCATTATTATGACTAGTTCATTAGATTATTCATATGTTTATTACATAATAACGTGTGAGTTTGATTAGATAACAACGTGATAACAAGTTTTCATATAATTTTCATCCAAAAAAATTGAATTTTTCCATATGAAACGGCAACGTCATAAGTGAGACCATAAGTCATAAGTAACTAATATAGGTGGAAGTTAGAGTCAATAAATTGTGTTTTATGAAGAATGGCCTACAACTCGTTCTGCATTATGAAAATTTGACGAGCGTTCGTGCTGTCACCTCATGGAATGATCCCATACCGTAGTCGGGCGTAGGCGTAGCCGTAATATGTTGAGAGCGCTGTCTCAAAATATGTGTTTAATTTTATTAAGCTTAATGCATATACAAATGAAAACGTTTTGATTGGGTTGCACTAACCACGTTCACGTCGAGAATTGCAACCAACCCAACCGAAACGTCGAGTAAAATAAATAAGGTAAACATACGCGTTGAGATCCGTTTAAATAAACAAAACCTTCAAAATACAAGTGTATCCAATACTAAAATTAATAAATTTAAAATTAACATTTTATTTATTCTAAGTAAGTATTCTAAGAATAAGGAAAAATATCATAAACCTAAACTTATTACATGTATGAGAAAAGTTTCTATTAAAAACACCGTTTATGCGGTGGAGATAAAACTTTGTAGCTAACTTTCTTTATCCAATAGATTTCCACTTAAACTGAGTGATTAATAAAATGTGTATTAGGTATAATACAATACCGTAGAATGACGAAAGAGTTATTCGGTGGAATTTAAAAGTGTAATGCTGATGACACTCGTTATTTCCAATCCTTCTCAATCCTTTTACCGAATTCTGATTCTTAAATAGCACAGCATACAAATCTTTAAGGGAGTCGTCTGCGGATGTGCCACGTTCGTCTTTTTTGACTGATGTTGGCATGCGTCGCAAATGTCCATGGGCGACAGTAACCAGTTACAATCACGCGGGCTGTCTGCTCGTTTCCCACCTCCTTTTTATATATAAAAATTCAATTTCTTCCAGCCTCTCAGAAGGCTGGCCACCACGTAGGATCGTCTGCTTTTTTATTTAGTTAATATCGATTGTTTTTTTTAAGTCGTTGCTACACCTGGCAAGAGGGCTTCTCTCGCTACGTTTTACGGTACGTTTGCGCGTTTTTCCTTTTTAAGAATTCATCTATCCCATCGTTTATTGGTCAATTTGAATTTTCAACCGTACTTTGATGAATTTTATTGCATTATATTCGAATTAGCATTTTCATTAGGCACAATGCAGTCGGCATATTCGTGCTGATGAGGTGAATAAATGGTCTGGTAATGAGGGCTAACTGCATTTCATTGCATGTTAGATATCATTGTGTGAATATTGATGTCTTTCATTTAGTCCATTTTTATTGATCTAAACTCGCTGTTTTGTCGACATGACTTTAGTTTTATATTAATAAATATCTAGGATACGGTAGAAAATATTCACAGTTATGTATGACGGTTTCATCCTATTTTAATTTCCAATCTGATCGTATGCATCTAGACAGGTGTACGAATGAATATATTTGGTTCCCGTACATAACTTGTTCGGCACATAAGCGCATACGTCGCTTCAGTACAAATTTTGACACCTGTTGGATGCACTCATTTTAACAACTTCATCAAAGAAACAAGTGTATTTTTAGACAGAGACCAGGCCAGGTGCATTCACTTAACAAATGCCTAGCTCATAATTACGAAAATAAACAACTTTAACTTCAACGAGTCTTTTAACATTTAATATTTAACAACAAAATGCGTAGATGACAACCCCTACAGATCCACAGCTTACAATTGATGACTTTTTAGCATATAAATTATGCTTCGAATTTTCAAATTAACTTTTGATTGCACATTTGAATTATACGAGCATAATTTTATTGGAATTTGTTTTGCATATATTTAAATTGTTAACAATGCCAGGGCAATAAAAGCTAATTGATTTATAGATGTTAGATTGTCATTGAATTAATAGATTATAAATAGACTTTTATAATAAATAAATTGCGACCTCATCTCAGTATGAAACATATTCGGCCTCTTCCTAAAGTACAGCTAGCCTTTACTCATTTGCGGTAATGCCAAACAATTATACTATCGTCTAGTTAATACAGATTCTTTATGAAATGGCTAAATTGTTTACGTGGATAGCGTCGTGTGTTAGACCGCGTAGTAGACTTTTCGCCTCAGCACGCTCAATTTGCTATTTATACTCAAAATACTCATGTAACATTTATAGCATTTAATGAAATGGTGTGTTTATAAAATAATAAAGGTATTGTACTATAGTAGGATTCATGAAGCGTCTGGTACTACTAATCTAATTGAAGTGTAGCTAGCTTTTAGCCGTGGCTTCGCCCGCATTCATTTAGTTTTAAAAGTAATCCTTGGACTTTAAAATAGTCAACTTTCCGGGACAAATGCATTCTATATCCTTCTCCGGATTCCATATTTTTTTTATAGTATAGATGGCAGACGAGCGGGTGGGCCATATGATTGTAAGTGGTCACCGCCGTCCATGGACAAAAGCAAAACCATGCAGTGCGGGTGCGCTGCCGACCCTGCAGAATCCTGTCAAGTTTCATTCAAATCGGTTCAGTAGTGTAGTCGTGAATACATAACAGACGGATCAACACACTTTTGGGTTTTGTTAGTGTGTACCTTTAGTGTGAATGTGACTCAGCACGGATTACTGTGGATTGTTTGAAGTCACAACATAAACTGGGGGATTAGTTGCGTTTGGTAATGAAGCTAAAGATTTTAAATGAAACTAATTCTCGTCAGGCTATTGTGTTGTCTTTGCTTCGTGAAGCGTCTAGACTTGTCATGAAGTGGATACAACACAACATACATATAGCTAGTTTTAATTAAGAGTTTCTCTTCTCTAATACCTTATGTGAGCATGCGACATGTGTTCCTCATACGTGCCGGCAAGTGGAAGTTGCTCTTGAGGCGGTGATCCTCAGTTTTGAGGTGCGCCACAGTCGTGACTATGCATAGTAATCCATCTCGCGAGTTTGCCTCTGTGGCAAACTCGCGAAAAATACTAAGAGTTACGACAAATATCCACCTTAGAAGATATGATGTACTCTTGGAGACAGTTCAAATTTTCATTTATACCAGTGCTAATTGGTATGAGGGATGAGTCGTTCATGGTTTGTGTCTTAATTAGACAAACTAAACATCACAATAGGATATCTATCGATAGGATACTTTTGTAATCTTGTAGATAAAATTCATTTCATTTTTTCTTCCTTTATTGACATGATAATGACAAATATGCAATTACAATAAATACAAGTTTGATAATTCGGCATCATAATGTTTTTCCCTGTGTCTGAGAGCTGGGAATGCCGGATGATTATTGGACTTTATATAGAGAAAATCATTCGTTATATAAAATCATTCGGCACTCGGCCAGGAGAGATTTTTTTTTCATATAGAAAAAAAAATCTCTCCTGGCCGAGTGCCTTTTGCCCTAAACTATACATGTCCGGTGACTCTTCAAGGACCATTAGGGCCACAAGAATTTAGCCACCTTGAACCACCTTTAAAACCTTGAAAAAATACGTGTATTAAGATAAAAGTTAATGTTACGTAATCGCAGCAGTAACTTTAAAGAATGGTTTATATTAAATTTTTAGTCAATATTTACTGAATGTCGATAAATAAAAGGTGAATCAGAAGATTAAAAAGTTTTGTGTATTACTTAGTAACCCTTGAAAGAAGTCTATATCCAGTCGTGAAGATACATATATACACATATTATATATATAAGTATATATATATACACACACATATATATATATATATATATATATATGTTATAATAAATCCAATTTCCCCTATCCTTTCTTTATACCTAGCTGAGACTAACCGTTCTGTAACCAACCATTTATGAAATCTGAGTCGACGTTGCGTCCAATAGAATGAATATGCGAGTAGATCCTCCGATTACCTATCTCCATTCCTTTGACTTATGCTCGGAGGAAATCGTCTCATAATATACCGGTGTTTGAGATCGAAGTCGACTGTAAGAACGGTTTACCTCGTGAAATATTGCTTATTGGTAAAGTTTTATTGCACTTGTCACAGGTGTGATGATATTCCAAGATTTTATTGTTAGACTGTTACAGTGTGTTACGTGTTATGTTTGCGAACGTTTTATGCTGGTTGTAAACATAGAAATAAATTAAGTATGAGGTTGCTTACGTTTGTGTCACTTACCTAAGAGTATACCAAGATTTTCGTGAAACATGCGTAATATATATGTCATATGTCAAATAGTATTTGTTACATGTATAATTTAATGTAATTAGTGGTAACTTAACTGGTGTATATAATAATTGTAATTTTATCTTTTAATATATCCTATTATACTGTTTGTGTCCAAATAAACCAAAATAAAATAATTTATAATTGTTCCAAGTGAACACTGGGTGTACATCCTCTGACAGTCCAAATTAGGAATTAACCCGTTTTTCCAAAATACGGTTGTCATACATAAATACCTACAATATAACCGTATTCATAAAGGTTGTTAGGTTAAAAATCGCTGTTTATCAAAGAATGAAGAAGCATAAACATTTTGAAGCACGCTATAAGCATTATTGTCTTCAATATTTCGAGTCAATAGAGTTAATGAGTATGTTTTACAAGGCGTTACACAGAAAACAAGCCGCAATGTTTTCAATTTCAGGAAACAATTATTCCGCCATGTCATCAATCGGATTCCCGCTTTGATTGCGCGGCAAATTCGTTTTGTTTGGACACAAAAATTGCAATATAAAGAGCTGCCACATCATTCCCTTTTGGTTTAACGTAGATTGCTTCCAAAATGTAATATTGTTTGCAATTCATTTTCAACAGGCGATTGGTCACTTTTATTCCATCAATTTTTTGCGCCGGCAGTAAGTTTTCACGGGAATTTAATTTATTCGTTTTTAACGCGCATTGGAAACTAAACTATTCGTTTATTATTTTATTTGTTATGAAGATGATTGTACATAAAATCTTCAATTTAAAATTACGTAAGTACAGATCAGGATATGTACAAGACTAGATAATCGAACATAGGTACTACCGTTGGACTATTTTTAGTGGTAGGAATAATACAAACCGTTAGGTCTAAACGTATGTAATTACCATTAACTAGGTACCTAAAGGCGATGCCTGTGATTTATGGATCAAATGGTTGATCTTATTTCCTAGTATTCTATATAAAAACACTTACAGCGTAACTTCTGACGATTTGTATGACTGAGGATAATATCAGCATCTACTCGATTTGATGTAGAAACTGTTAAAAAAATTAATGATGTCCCGGAAAACAAATAGCTTCATGGGAGCGCGTGAGAGCGAAGGCTAGTACGAGGGGAGGTCCAAAAGTTTCTGGCCTGATAAAGAAAAAGCTCATGAATCTATTTTTTTTTTCAATATAGTTTCCGTCTATTTGAACACACTATTCGGATCGTTTAATTGGCATATCTATTCCAATATAAGAATGGTCAGAAATTTTGTCTTCGAAATGGGCGAAAACCGCAGCCCGCGTTGAGTTTCGAGTTTGAGTAATTACTGGGAGCCAAGTCAAGATGCTAGCCACACTTTGATACAGCACAGCAGCTTTCGCAACTGCGACGACGTAGACGGGTACATTGTCATGGAGAAGCCGCACAACTTTACTATGTTTTCCCACGAAATTTCTGCTTGATTGCTTCTCGTAATTATTCTATAAGGTTAGCATAGTAGCTTCCAGTCACCGTAGTATTACGTTCTTTTATATCTTTAAGCAATATTCCTTGACAATCCCAGAATATCGAAGCAATAATCTTTTTAGTGGACTGAGTCACCTTTGCCTTTCTAGGCGGTGCTTCACCAGAATGACGCCACTCCATCTTTTGGAAAGGGGATCATAGTAAAGAATCACAGTTTCATCTCCAGTAACAATTGACTCCAAAATATCGTTTCCGTTTCTCTGAAAGGCCTTCAAAAGTTCCTTATAGCACGCTACTCGTTCACTTCGCTGCCCACTTGAAAGAAGTTTTGGCGTTCACCTCGCACTAACTTTATTCATATGAAGATGTTCATAAAGAATCCTACAGACTGTAGTTTTTGAAAGATTTGTCCTTGCTGCTATTTCTTTCGTCATTAATCGTTGGTCGCTCAGAACTTCGTCTTCCACTAATTTCATGTAGTTTGGAGTGAGTACCTCAACGGGTTGATCGGAGCGAGGTTCATCATCGATGATGGAGCCTCGTTCTACACGAAATTGCTTACACCGATCTTTGACGGTGGAAAATGATGGAATAGAATTCCTGTACACTTTATCCAATCTTTGTTTGATATCGGTCGGGCTAACAAGTTCCTTTGTAAGTAACATAATCACGGAACGATATTCCAGTTTAAACATTTTAACAATTTTGCGACTTCCTGTTGTTCTAAGAGTGGAGGAATTAAAACTAACGAAGGTTGAACTCTAAAAATTATACACTAATTAGCAGGATAAATGACAATTATAATGACGTATAATTTGTTTTTTTAGACATCTAGAAAAATATCAGGCCAGAAACTTTTGGATCTCCTTGGTACTTATTATAATAACACGATGAATTTATTTATTCTCACATATCAACGACGAAACAAGAAAATAGCGTTAAGACGAGGAAGTGTTTCTGTAAATCTTTCTCTAAACCCAATTTCAATTGAATTCATATAATTAAATTGAGCGGGAAATCTTCCGGGTAACGGCGAGGAAAGTTACGAAGGCAAGTGGGTGAGTGCCCCGAGCACAATATAATACTTGAGATAGAACAAATGCGGACACACCTTGTTGGACTGACTTCTTTGCGAAGTGCCAGTAATAACACTTCCCTTTATTCTTAATAACAATCCCTACTGACTTTTATTAATATTTTCTTCGAGAAATTACGCCATCATCTGTAGTGAGGGACTATTCCCATCCAAGCCCGAATTATTGTCCCTGTAGCATCGTGGAATTATTAGTTTCAACGTGTTATTTTTCAAAAAAAAATATTTCATTTGTTTATATAATATATAGACTCTTCGTGGCCCTAGTTATTTTTTTCATTAATTTGTACAGTTGACAAACACGTTTATGATTTTTACCCTATTAATTATTTATTTGTCTTTGCCGCTATTCTGCCCTGCGGTCGGTCCTATTTTTCAATCTACACTTATCTATTTAAAAGGAAAATCCGACATCTTCGATCTATTGTTTTACATTTGATTATTCAACGATTTTTAGTCGCGTCAGTAACTTGATACCAGATATACAGGCCACAGCATGAATTTATATATGTAATTTGATTTTCATTAGTAAAAATTAGAAGACACAGAAATAAACATATTATTTTTATGCTCTGAGGTATATTGTAGCGTTTTTTGTAACTGTCTATCTATACTAATATAATAAAGAGATAAAATTGTGTGTTTGTATGTGGGTGGTAATCTCTGGAACTACTGAACCGATTTCAAAAATTCTTTCACATGTAGGAAGCTACATTATCCGTGTCTAATATAGGCCATTTTATTTAGAAATTTTGAAAAAAAATATTTGAAAATGAAAACTTATAAACCGAAGCGAAGTGAGGGCGGGTCGCTAGTATGTTATAAAACATAAACTTCAAAATATTTCAGCTTTTTATTTTAAGTGAACAATTTACATTCTGTGTATGGTTATATTCTATAGGACCTGTCAGCCGCACCATGCTTCGTGAAAAATTGTATAATGAGTGTAGCAACCAAACCTGTAGAACATGTATTTTTTTTATAGACTAGTGGGTGGACGAGCAGGCGGTCCCACGTGATGGTAAGTGTTACCGCCGCCCATGGACACCTGCAACACCAGGGGGTATGCCGGTGCGCCGCCGACTTTGCAAAATCCTATTCACAGCTCTCTTGAAGAACCCCATATCGTAGCTTAATGGAAAGACCTCTTGAGGCAGTTCGTTCCACAGCCTACGGGTTCGCGGTATAAAATAATTTTTGGACCGAACAGTGCGCGACACCTCCGAATCGAGGAAATGCGAATGGACCGCACTTCTGTGACAGGAGGTGTGGTTGTAGAAACCCGAGGTGGGAATTATACCACAGAACTATAATTTCTGTAGGTATGTCTACGATTTATACAATACGCATTTAGATATTAAATATGGGTAATATCAGAATTTGTGTTGTCTGAATTGAATTAAATTTTTCTAAATTGAAATCCCGTTTCAAAAATAGACGTTCCATTTCAGGACAAAAATGTTCATGTTAGAATAGTAGAAGGGTACGGCGGAGCCTCTTACGTTGCGACGTAATCAGACTGCAGCCCCAAGCTAATCTTGACGTAGGTACCAAGCTATTCTTAGAGCTCAGCTAAGTTTGTATTATTGCACTTCTCTTCACATTCCTGCTCCACTTTTTGTATGAGTATCTGCATACTTAGTTCGAAGGAAAGTTTCTATTGAGTTTATTTCTTGTGAACTTTAAACGTATATATTTATTCTGAGGAGATACAGGTGTACAGGTTAGTGGTAGGTAAACCATCATGGCGTAATGAAGTAGTTTACAAGTGAATATACACTGGATCGCAAAAATTCCGGGTCGCTAATAAAAACCGTGATATCTCCATAAATTATATACCCAGATCGCTCGAATAAATAATATGTAGTAAGGAGGTTACTAATGCTTGTTCTAAATCTCTGAAGAGGTTTCATTTGTACAAGTTACAGATTAAAAAAAAAATAACCTGCATTTTGAAAAATTTCAAAATTTCAAATTAGGAAAAGAATATTTTTTCTGCTTTTGTTTCAAACGGAGCTGTCATTATAAATGGTTCCTTGGATTGATCAGAGTATTCAATGCAATATCATGTCGTTATCACCTGAAGAATGTACACGGATTATTACCATGGTACAAGAAGGAATAAGTCAGCGTAGCACTGCTAGAACAGTAGGAGTATCTTTATCAACGGTCCAAAGAGTACTCCAGCGATTTCAAGAGACCGGCATGAACATCAGGAGACCAGGAAATGGCAGGCCAAGGTGCACAACTACACGAGAAGACCGATTCATCGTGAGCACTATGTTAAGAAATCGACATCTCACGGCTGTTCAGGTCCGAAACAGTCTTCAAGAAATTCACCACAACAATGTGAGCTCTAATACGATTCTGCGACGTCTTCGTGAAGCTGATATAAAGCCTTATAGACCAGCAAACGGCCCCAAACTGCTCAGAGAACATCGAGTTGCCAGGTTACGGTTTGCTCGAGAACACATCCGATGGACAGATGAAGATTGGTCCAAGGTTATGTTTTCCGATGTGTCCAGATTTTGTTTATTTACGCACGACGGGAGACGAAGAGTATTTAGACGGCCAGGAGAACGGTATCATCAAGCGTGTTTTGAAGAAAAGGTGGCATTCGGTGGAGGATCAATAATGGTTTGGGCTGGGATATCTTCAGAGTATCGCACGGAGTTAGTGATCATAGAAAACGGTTCTCTGAGTGCTGTCAGATACGTAGGAGAGATTTTAAATGAGCATGCTGGTCCATTCTTAGTGAATATGGGTGCAATTTCCATTCTTATGCACGATAATGCGCGACCACATACTGCTCATTTGGTCAATATGTATATTCAAGACGTCGGTATTACCTGCATGGAGTGGCCAGCTCGCAGCCCAGATTTAAATCCCATAGAACATGCATGGGACGAACTCGGGAGATGCGTGAGACAACGCTCTCCTGCTCCCGTTACCTTACAGGAGTTAAAGAATGCGCTAGTGGAAGAATGGGCAAACATAGACCAAAATCGTATTAAAAATTTGGTTTACAGCATGCCACATCGTCGTATTGAAATGATACGGGCTCGTGGAGGAAATACAAAATATTAAATTGACAAAAAAAACTTTTATTTTTTAAGATTTACTGCGAAGTGTATTTTTGTTGTCATAAGTTAGAAGCGAAATTTTCATATTTTTTAGTATTTAATTAAAGTTATATAGTGTACAGAACCTGTTACACATTTTTTATATATATTAATCAGTCATCTACAATATACTATAGTTTCGCAAATTAGTCTTATGTATTTAAGAAACTATCACGCCATTTATTAGCGACCCGGAATTTTTGCGATCCAGTGTATTACACTAAACTAATAAGTATAATATAATGATAACGATAATAACGATAACTTTATAACGATTATTAGACTTATTTTTTTCAGTGACGAATATCGCTTTAGTTGCAAAACTTGTCAGTGTTGTCAGCGTCTAAATCATAAATAAAGTGCGAGCGCTTAAGCGGATAAGTTTAAAGGACTTAGTGGGATGAAAGTTAAAAAGCGGTGCAATTCATGCAGCGCAGGTGACCGGTGGTTTATCAGCGCGCCACAGCCGGACAACGGGCGGCAGGGGGCGGTGTTCGCTAGTACGAGGCGGCGACGGGACGACATCGGGGCGGCCGCGCACGAGCTGTGGCCGGCGAGCATCTATCGCGAGGACCTCCGACGCTGCGTCGCGGATAATCGCCTCATTTATAAAGTTTAGCGGGACAAAGCTGCGCGAGTTTTTGATTGAAAACAAACTTAGAAGGGACGGCCTCATTTGAATAAGTATTCTACGAATAAAGTGTGGCTTTATGTTTTCCTTTAGGTGTTTTTTTTGCCTTTGTTATGCAAAACAATGTTCCACCTTGTTTAGGTACTACAACACGTTTTATTTTTGAGTGAAAGACTCTTTTGAAGTTAAGCTTTCCTGTATAAATTATTTCATTTTCACTGTATTGTTCTAAAAGGACAGCCTTTTGTAACTTAAATGGTTCTAAGGTCGTGATTGTTTGGAGCGGAGCCTCAGTTTATTATTTACAGTATTTATCTAGAGACAGTTAAACTAACTCATTTATATTTCAAAACTGCAAGAGCAGTAATATAAAATAAGATAAAAAAAATCTATAAAGAATTTTACAAGGACTGGAATTATTTACATTTCCAAACGTCTTTTGAGGGATTGCATACTAACCACTTTATGTCCGGATTCGTTTTGTGTCTGTGATAATTAATATAATCGTCGATGACTTGAGCTCTACTTACAGAGATATATGAATACATCTAGTAATATAGTAATTACATGTATATTCTTATACAAAATAGTATTTTTATTAAATTGATTATAACAGTAACTGGTACTTAGTTGCGCCGTGTGTACCCAAACCACCCAAAGTATCGCCAGATTCGTTATAATCTGATCACCGATTATATAATTCGGCAACAACTATATATGTATATATATATATATATATATAATAAATCAAGTAATGATATCTAGGGTAAAGTTATATGTGTCGTATAGAGAATTCATTTCAAATTCTTTAATACATTGAATGATCGGAGTTGCGACAGGCTGCTAATTGTGGTCTCTCCCATGCCGTTACCGTAGAATTCAGCAACAGTATGTTCACTTCACATGAATATCCGAAATTCCTTTATACCTTGAGTGTTGTGAGAACGTTGCTTGTATGCAACGGTTCTCACGCAACGGAGGTTTTCGCAAATAAGGGTAGGCACATGTTAAACATGCTTATTTAGTCATAAGTTATATACTGGAGATTGCGTGGAGATTATGGCTATAGTTTAAGCCACAATGGCGCCACAGCAAGGTATGTTCACACCCATAAACATCCTGTATAGGATACGTATCCTACGTGTCCTGTAGGTCGCAATATTAAACTTATAGTGCATTGTCTTTGCACAAATGAACCTGCAGTGTAATACATACGCGAATGGCAAGGAGACTTATTCTCTGTAAAGTAAAGACGACAGCAACTGTGGACGTCTAAGTATCGTTTTTGATGTCGCAATAGATAAATAATTGATGTTGTGATTTACGATATCATGTTCTAACCCCCTGCAATAACACATTTGACTATCAAACAAGTGAAAATCTCATCGGTTTAATACACTTTATTCAGGTTAAATTTAATTTATATGAAGATTTATTACTGTTTATAAAACTATAGCATGCTACACCGCTAATCGCGAACGCTCTGGTACACTGGAACATATTAGCTGATGGACGCTATACCCGCTAATCGAGACATGGTGGAACAAGTTAGCTGCTCCACGCGAGATTTGTCTAATCAACATCACGCTGCCACTGGGACGCGATAATTGACAACTTTTGCGCTAAAACGTTTAGTGCCTAGCGGGGTTACTTGTGTTGTGTTTGTTCTTGAATATTATATAATCTATTAAGGATTAATTATGTATTAAGTATCTATTAATTAAGGATCATAATTGTTATTTTATTATGAGATATTAATTTCATTGGTAGGAAACAATGGGACGGACAATATGTTTATCTTAAAAACAAAAAAATTAAACCCCAAGTAGTTTCCATAACTGTACAGTTGCGTGTCAGAACTTTAATTAATATTTTTAATATTTAGTATTTATCCACTGCTCTATCTAATTCTGTTCTTTTTTTCAATACTTTGTATTTATTTAAAATTTAAAACTGTATTTAAATGTTCTATATGTCTGTGAGTGGTATGAGCGGCAAGGTACACTGCTCAACCACATAACATACCGGTAAATGCAGTGTGGAGCATTTAATTTTTTAGTCGTTTGTTCAAATGTCTGTTCGAGAAATTTCTAGAACAGACATTTGAACTAGCACTTGCTAGGATACGTACTAATTATGTGACATATCGAGTGGCGATGAACTGACCCCCGGGCCTATAAGGTGGCTATCACTGTATTATTTAGTATGTGATGTTTATTAAAACAGTTGATAACCAAAAATAACTAACTTATTAATATTAGATGTTTTAGGTAAAAATATGTGTCTTACAGAGGTCACCTGACAAGAGCGCGCCATTTATAGTCTATGGACATAGGGTGGTAAGCACTCTAGTTTGACAAACCACAGACAATACAATCACAAGCTGTGTCATTCAAGGTATCCAAAAAAGAATCAACTCACCACTCAATGCCAGCAGTTCATTTTATGGTAGTCTTTAAATCTTCGATTGGAAACGCAGAAAACACGATAGCCCCTAGTAACAATAACCGGGCCCTACTATACTTAACTATGACAGCGGCTATATTTACAATAGAGCAGAGGATGATAAGAAACCTTAGTAATTGGAATTGTTAAGGACCGTAATGCTTAAAAATTCACACATAATAAACATTTTAATCAATACTAAACACTTAAAGCTGTTTAGTGCTAAGTATATAATTTAACACTCTGTAATTTAACGCTTTAGATAATCAAACTCAGCTCATACTTTTACCGGATTTTATGTGAACGTAAAAAGAGATGGCACCATTAAAACGCTCCTATTCTTAAAAACAAACAGTAAACTGAGTAAACCAGTGTAGGATCTTCATACGAAGACTTCAATGCTCACACACACAAACATAACTAACGGAAGCTTAATTTCTTAAAAAAATAAGTATCTATTTAATTGCGTGTCAAATCGCTATCTATTCCGTTGAAACATTGTTAGATGCGCCTTAGATTTCGTATGACCATCATCGTTGGACATTTACCTACCTGAATTTTCAAAATATACAAATACCAACGTATGTGTGTTTCAAATGAGCTACAGTTTTACTTTTAGTTAGAACTGCACGATTTAAGCGTACAGTCTGAACTGTACAGAGTTTTCGTTTATAGAATAACACTGTGTAGAATAAATATGTACAGTTCGGACTGAGCAGTAAAATCAGTTTTAACTGAAGGTGTGTAGCCCGCTTCACGAATTTAGTGATTACTGTATAAGTAACTGAAATAGTCCAAAACACGAGCGTAGTACTCAAGACACAGTAAAGAAAAAGAGACGGTAAACTAACTGCTCCTGTTACATTTATACACATGAAGTATCGACACTAATTCTTCTGTGTACCGTGAAACAGGTAAGTTACGATCCCCTTTAAGTAATATTTAATGAAGGGGCCGTCGGCCGACATTCATAGCCGCAACATAATTAGAAAAGATCAATATCAATCGCCTTATTTATTCAAACGTGTGGGTATTGTTTATTGATATTGGTATTATTGGTTTGTTATAATATATTAGTTAGTGGCTAAATGTTTACGGCACATGTTGCGGTTTCTCTGAATTAACTGCAGATTAACTACGAACCCGGTAAGAAATATTAAAATATAATGATACGTAGTCATAATACAGTGGTTTAAAATGATAATAATTTGAAGCTTATGAAGGAATTTATGTAATTGATTAGTGATTACAGAGAATCGACTTCAGGTCACGGAAAAAGGATTTCATTCCATTAAATAAAATTAATATATCGCACAAAATAAAATAAGGGTCACTCACTGACTTAATGGTTTTTTATTTCGTTAATTACAAACATATTAAGTGGTTTTAACACCCACAAAAGTGAGTGAATTCAAATTTGCATTAAAGTTAATAAAACTATCAATTTTAAGACTGTTCTTAAAAAGTGCTCAACAAACACACAATAGAACACAAGTTAATGTAACGTTCTAGAATAATATTATAATAGTTAATATAATAAAATTGAACTTGGTGTTTTTTTTCTCCAAGTGCCGCTAATTTTATTTACGAAATATATGAGCAGCTTAAATACCGAAAGGGACAGCAAATCGATGGCAGCTAATTTAACGTGGGTTAGGTTTAGACTCCCTGGCGACAATAAATATGCAGGACTTCCGCGAAGTGCGACTCCGTCGACGTCGTGTTCACGTTCTTAGTAAATAAAAATTGTTTATTTCAGTTATTTAAAAATAGTTTGTTTTGTTGATCGTGATTTGCTGCCCGATTGTTGTGCTGCCCGTTTAAATACAAAACCTTTTTATTTTGATTAGATTATACTGAAATTACATTTGAAGACTTATTAGTATAGGTATTCTTTTCCTTATACCAAAACAAACACTAAACAAATAATTTTGCTCTAAATATTTCTGTCACCTCATACCGATCAAATTAATTTTAATAAAACTGTCAAACGTTCATTGTTCCCTGAGAATGAATGAAGGCGCGCCACGTGTTGACATAACGGCGTACCCACCGCACGTCCCCTCACCTCACCTCAAACACACACCGTCAATTTACGCATCAATAAAATTAAGAAGCCACCTCAGGAAGCCGTTAGACATTCAAGTGAAGAATATCTTGCACCGCAACACGCCGAGCTAAGCTCAGTTTGACGACGACGCTCATAAAACAGAACTGTTTTATTGCTGTTGCTATCCACCTGGCGTGAAAGGGCACAAACGAAGTTGCGGGGATAAAACATCAACAATGTTAAATCAGTGTTTCAGAGACATCAGAACTGTCGAATTTCGGAAGTAAAACTATCCTCAGTTGAAATTAATAAAAACGTTCTGGTTTTTACAATCGCCAACAATCTTGAGTAGAGACCACACACCGACTCTGCCTTATTTCATTCCATGGGTGTTTATTCCATTACGACATGAGGTACTTAGAAAGCTATGAACAGGATTCTGTCAGTTCGGCAGCGACCCGGAACAGCTCCTTGTGTTGCAGGTGTCCATGAGCGACAGTAGTAACATCCCATGGGCCACTTGGCCGTCTGCCTCCTTTACTATAAAGAAAACGCAGTGTGGAACGGCCAGGTGGATCCACGACTTGAAGATTCCGGTAGTGACTGAATGAGTAGAGTTGAAGATCGTAAGGATGTGAGAGAGGTATATAATACATACGAGACTACCAAGTAGTGGAGATTAACAACCTAATACCTAGTTTGTTAATCTCCTAGTATTAAGTGATGCCTAGTATTCATGAACATTAATTGAATTAATAAAGTTTATTTCATTAATTTCTACATCACTATTATTGTGTTACTGTTTTTTTTATTATTATTTTATAGGAAGGTAGCGGCAGAAGAGCTTACATTCCACCTGGTGGTATGTGGATACTGTCGCTCATAGATATCCGAGATACATGCCAACATCGGTCCAGAATGACAAACGTTGGCACGCCCCCGGTAGGAATGGATTCGGAGAAAGGGTTGGGAAAATGGAGAGGGATGGAATAGGATGGGATGGGAATGGGCTCTAGCATATCTCACTCACTACCGAAACACGTACGTAAATTGGGAAATAGTATAAATGCAGTACATTTCAAGGTAGTCTTCTATGAGAGGGGGGTTACGTGGCCAGTCGTCTGCGCCCAGCGGCTGTGGGAATGGAGCGTGCACTCTCCCTTTCCATAATTGCAATGTATAGTGTGCATTGAATAGAATAGGTACCTATTAAATTAGTAGGTACATAATAATGCAGGATTTGTATGTTTCGTATTATAAACTGATATATTAATTAAATGTTAAGTTTTGTTCAAGAGGTAACTAAATCACAATTCACAATTGAGAAAATCCAATTATCGCTTGCACAATAGGTCACGAAACAATATAAACTAAGAAAATTAATCTTCTGAGTCCAGAGAGGAGCACTGTCTGTGCAAACTTACACAATGGATTTATAGTTCATCGAATCGATTTGGGGCCATCGGAAGCGAAGTGTGACGGGGTATCATACCAGACGATCGGGCTGTCAACTTACAATACGAGTACAAGGAGTCGGCGCCAACTGCTTACAACTGTCAGATTGCAGTCGAACTATCCAAATGACGTTGCTATATATTACAAAAACACGGGCTTGTTTTGTATAGAACAACGGTATAGAAAATTAAATTGTGTGTAAATACACAAAAAAGTTGTCCAAAATTGATATTAGGGCTTAAAAATGAGAAATAATTAAATCAGTTGCACAAAATTTTGATTGGACAGCAAATCATTGGCAGCAAATTTAAAGGTCGGTTAGATTTAGGTTATCTGGTGACAATAAAGGAATGGTAGTCTTACAAAGCCTGGCTCTGTCGACTATGTGGTGACCTCCTTTGTATTTATTTCAATTGTTCAAAAATTGTTTGTCACGATCATGATTTCTGAGCATGCAGGGAACTCAATAATTTTGCGGAATATTTACGACAATCCTATTTTGTTTCTCTCGATGAAGACGTTCGCCAAAACGACTGAGCTGAAAAACCGTTTACGGGAACGAGCTGTGCATCTCGAAAGCAGGTAATATTATAAAAATTGAACGCACAACTTCTTGGCAATCTGAGTCTCGTTGAAAATGAAGCAAATAAAGTAAGACTGTACGCCGGCGAGGGTCGCGATTGCGTCGGCCTAGCGTTACGAGTTACGACGTAAATTTAAAATGTTACCTTTTAAATAGGGGTAACAAAACGGGAACCTAAACTTGTTTAAACGTTTATATCGTTAACTGAGACTGAGCTCACGCGAAGCCCGGATAATTGCGTTGAAATATCGTTGGACTACCAAATTCGGACATACTAAGCCCAAATGGCATTATTGTTTTATTTATAAGTGACAAAAGGGTTAAGGTACTCTTTATATTTACGAAAATAAATTCAAAACCTATACACGCGACGTTTAAAATTGTAGCTATATGCAATATCACGTTCGTTCGTAAAAATGTTGGCTTTTGTTTGTATTCGTATAATAAATATTTCACGAAATCCAACGTTAAAACTCGTCGAATGAGTTTTTCACATATTGATGATGTCGCTACATTCAAACCAAACAACGCTGCGGCACAATCACGATTGGCTGATTTCAATCTATGAAACAGAAGATTCATTTAAAAGAATGGAAAGCTAACTAGTGAAACAGCCTGCTCGTTTATTATAATTAAAAGTGTATTCAGTACTCTACAGGTAACATTTTTGAACAGGTTTTATGACCTTTTATTTATGGTATTCGGCATTCAATTCTTGGAAAATTGTAATATTAACCATAAATTTTTTGAATTTGTAATTTTTGAAATAAAATTATTATTTTAAATCCTTGTATTATAACATCATGCCGTTAACAAACATGATATAATATACATACATACATAGATAATACATGATAGATAGAGTTACAATATTGACTGAAAAGGACATCTTTCAATAAACAGTTTATCTGTTATTAAAGTATATATTTCTATTTTAGAAGTATATATAGACAAAAAGAATCAACACGTTCGCTTTTTATTTCTGAGCAACAGTAAATAAAGACGACATTTATATCATATTTCTTGAATTAAAATCAAAATGAGCGCTGCATTTGTGAGATACGCCCGGCTGGGCTCGTTTCCTCTAGCTGTCACAATTTTATCTTTACTTATTTTTAGTTATTACTTTTTACATTCGTTCGTTGCGTCTTTAAGTTGACATTAATTTCAACATAAATAATATTTCTCTCGTCAACTTTGAAAACAATTCTTTAGTTTTATTTTAAACACATACAATAATAAACATTTTAGATTATGATGGCGACATATGAAATATTTATTTAGAACTAGCAGTGCCCTTGACTTCGTGCACATAGAAGTTAAGTTCATTCCCGTGGAATCTTTATAATTGATCTGCATAAAAAGTACCCGTTATAGTAACCGGCATATAAGTTATAACTATGCCGAGTTTGATTAAAATCCGTCCAGTGGTTTTTGGTAGAGACTTGTAGAGGATGCCATAAGTCATTAAGTCCTCTTTTTGTATTATACATTTTTGTCTGTGCAGTAAAGTTTACATAAATGAATAGATAGACAGACAGACAAACAGACTGACAGTACCGTTCGTAAGTACAGACATGGCTTTATTAGGATTTTATTATATGTATAGATTTTCTGTCTATATTGTGATCGAAATAATAATGTTCGTGTGTGAATTTGCGTGTTGATTACGATGCTGATCGATTTCCACGAAGGCGATGTTAAACGTTTACAACAAATTGGCGGCTCGCTGTCCCAGCTAGTCCCGCCATTTCGCCAGGTTTAATATTTTACGCATTCGGCTCACGCGCCGTCTTCAGCGGCCGTCATGATTGCTGCTAAATTGAACTAAAAACTTCGTCAGAGCTTCCAAAGCGTTTCAATTATATCTAATATTTTCATGAATGCAAATGTTCATGTCCCCGCACACATTTTCTACCCTTGTCTTTTACGACAGGATCCTTATCTTGTAGAATATTCCACAACAAGATTATTCCCAAATATCCACCTATCTGTATTAATAGAATCGAGTCCTACTACTTTCACAGTAGGTAAATGAATTCTAACGTTGGAGAGCTAGCTTAATTCCAGGTATAGTTTGAAATATTGGAGATTATGTCCTAAGTATTCTCAATTGTAAGTTGTTTCCTCGGTAACAATTTATTGCCCGGTATATAGAACTGGGAGGAGCGTTAAGATGTTTTCAATAGAACGCCAACAACGGGATGTAAAGTTTTGCAATAGTGCGCTCTCGGATCGTGCAATTATTGCCAACCAAGTCCTGATTGAATTCATAGGTCAAGTTTGCGATCAAAGTTTGCATAAAAGGCGCCTTGCAAATTAACAATTTTCTTGTTGAACATTTCTACATCTTCAAGTTGCGTCATTAAATGAGAAAAATGCACTTATTAATGACAGATTTGAAATTGTTGTGGGCGGCAATTCAAATTTTAACTAAATTGAAAATAAACTCTTTAAAATGTTCTCCGGAATTGACCGAGCGCCAACATTTCGTTAACACGCGTGTCATGTCTGGAAGTTCCGTCCGTATTTTCGGTGGACTATGGGGAATTTAGAATGGATTCGTTTATAAAAGCATTTACTAGGGCTCGCATTTTCGATGAGGGCGAGCCGGCAGGTGAGTGACTTGTTTGCCGGTGGCGCGGGCGTCGCAACACGAGCAAAACGCGGGACAGTTTAGTCGACGCCGCTGTAGCGCCCTCTATAAATCAGCCTGCGATTGACACCTTCCTACAGGGAGTGATCTATTCTGGCCCCTCCATGATACAGCTTCACTTCCAAGGATTTTTCAGAACGAATTTCGACATTGAAACGAAATACAATGGACTGTAATAGATGGTGCAGTAACTTCGATATTTTCTGTTAAATTAATATGTACAGTTTGCAAGAAATATATTTAAATCTATCATTATATTATATTATATTATTTAAATAAATAAATTACTTCACATTCAACGGCCAACACTAGAATACCCCGTTTCATGAGTCTAGAGCCACACAAAACACATATTCGAGTACAAACACTCGATGGAACATTTGTTTTGTAATAGTATTTGTCCGACGGGGAATCGAACTCAAGCCCATGTACACAACAGGCAAAACCGCTTCCGGTTAACTTAATATTTTCAAAATAAATAAATAATATTTTAACGAAGTTATATCGTCTAAAACATTGTTAATATTAGTTCCGAGTAGGGTTGATATCTGAAATTTAAAGAAATTACGAATAGAATTGCATTGAGAACATTGCGTCCGCAACCCCGGCCGCGCTGAACATAAAAACATAAACCATTTTTTATTGACCATCTGCAATTGTTTAAACAACCTATCACCGTCGTCGTTGTGCGTTACTCACTTCTTAAAGGCCCCGGACACATTTCAAAAATCCCCCCGGACGTACTTCAAAAGAGGACAGTGTCCGGTGAAACGAGAATGAATGGTAAGGCTAGTTCCTAGCGTTAACTTAGCGTTTGTTTCATCGTGATAGTAGTCATGTTTTGGAACTTGTATGTAGCCTCTCAATCATTTTCGGCTCAATATTGGGCTATGCACCCATATCCCCCGACGTTGTTGGTGTCAATGGATGGACCACTAAGTGGTTTAATTCCCCATTTTTCTGTATACATTTCCTAAACATTCTTTAAAATAATAAAATGCCGTAGATGAATATGATTATCTCTTATAGATCAATATTTGTCTAGTAAAAAGCAAAACAAAATTGGGAAAAAAAATTACTACCAAATGTAAGTATTATTGCTGTCTAGGACTCCAAAGGCAGGCGGCACATAAAGGGACGTAGTAGAAATCCACTTAAGTACTTTCAGGTGTATTATGTGCTCAGGCGGTTTATAAAAAAATAACTGAATTGTAATTAATACGCAATATATCCCTTTTTTATTGTGATTTTATTGTGATCCACCAATCCGCACTGAGATCGCGTGGTGGATTACGGCCCGAAACCCCCCAGTGATTTATTATTATAGGCATGTGTCCTGCAGTGGAAGTATAATCCTTTTTCAAATAAAAAAACATGTAGTGTGCTGTGCGACTTTAATTTCCATATTTAACTACAAAAGATGTTAGCAGACACTTTTTGATATGGACTGTAAAGCAATGAGCCCTTTAAGTATCCACTGCAGGACATGGGCCTCCTCATTCGCATTGTTTTGTGCATGAGGGGTGTATGGCCTTAAAACGCCATACTGACAGGCGAAGCGGATTGGCAAGTCTACTCTTTTAGAGGTGGTGTAGTTCCTCAGCGCTTGTGGTAGCAACTTTGTTATCCCTTAGTCGCCCTTTACGACACTCACGGCAAGAGATGGGGTGGTCATATTCTGTGGTAACGGCACTTCTCTGATAGACGTAAAATTATTCAGCTTGAATCAATCATTCTGTATTTGCATTGCGTAAAAAAATATTTTTATTGTAACAGAAATTCGCAGAATTTTCATCCAATGAAAAAATGTTGTATACGCATAACATTAACAGAATTAAATATTTCTCTTTTCTTTATAGGTAAAGGATCATCCAACAAAGTTTAACGGGGTGAAATTGATAATGGTAACGAAAAGTAGTAAGTATAGAAAGAATTTTAATAGGAATGGTATTAATAAAACGATTTAGTTTGACGTAAGGGTTCAAAGAATTATTTGGACAGACAGGTCACTTGATTTAAATGACTTATTGACCAATTTAATGGAGGAGGGTGACACTGCACATTGAACAGAACGGTTCATGT
This sequence comes from Sesia bembeciformis, assembly GCA_943735995.1. Taxonomy (NCBI): domain Eukaryota; kingdom Metazoa; phylum Arthropoda; class Insecta; order Lepidoptera; family Sesiidae; genus Sesia; species Sesia bembeciformis. The sequence continues at coordinate 12,748,423 of OX031028.1, forward strand.
ACAGTTCTTAATTAAACCTAAGAATACATAATAGTACTAAACTTTCTTGTATAAGTATGCCAAATATTAGCTTCCCTATCCTTTTTTCAAATCCTCTCCTAAATCGCAAAGCAAAGCCACGATCCCGAGGATTACCAACATTTGTTATTATTGACTAATTTTGGTAATGTCAATATCAGTCAATAAGTCAATGTCAATAAGGTAAGACAATATCCACTCATCACCTGGTGGATTGTCTACTTGTCTGTATATTTTTGTATATAAATATAATATCGTCCATTAAAATGTTATTATATAAAATTATAATAACTGTATAAGTGTAGGTATACCATACGTAACCACTCCGACGTCGATGTTGCTGATTATACATACCAGGGCTTGATCGAAATCCGCCACTAAATTGCCAACAAGACCTTACGCTGGTGTTCCGGTTGTGTGTCCTGTGGGAGATTCGCAATCCATCCACAGTTTCTCGGATGTTACTCGCCTGTTTTGATTTATTTTATCGCAGAATTGTATTCCTGAGAGTATGTAAATAATCGAACTGAACATTCACGCGCTTACCCATTGATATATTTCAAAGTCGTCAAAATGTTATGTATTTGTGTGTGTATCTTAAACTCATGATGTAAACTGCCATGTGTTTGGGAGTGGGGGGCTGCATGCTGCAATCCCACCGCGGCAAGGCGCACTTAACTGGTCATGTTACTCCTCTGTCACAGAAGAGTAGGTATTATACTAAAGAGTAGGTATTATTACATTTCCTATTTCTATCCTATTCCCGAAATGTACATACCTACGGGTTGTGAGATGTGCCAGAACTCATTTTCTATCTCATCTCATCCCATATTATCCTATCTTCATTAATCCCATCGAATGAAGAGTATAATAAAATAAAAGAAACCAATCGAGGATGAGGTTAGAGAAAACTCCTTGTCCCTTTATACTTCCTATTCCTAATTTTCCCAAACTTTATTTATTTATTGTACACACATAACATGCAATCAATAAAAAGGAATAAAAGAAAAGATATACAAAAGGCAGCTCATCTCCTGCGGAGATTTTTTCCAGACCTGTGAAAGTGAAATATAGCTCAAGACAGAAAGGTAGGTGTAGCGCGTACGTAAAATTTGTACCTATGTGTGTGTAATACAATATAGTACAATAGTACAATAATACTAACAAAATACATAAATATATATATAAATATACATATATAATACTTATACCTAAATATAACATGAGGGGGAGTGGAGTGGGGTGCAGTGGAGTAGGGTAGCGTAGAATAGACTAGAGTAATTTATTTCAGTTATTCATAAAAATAGGTTGTTTTGTTGATCAAAATTTGCTGTTCATTTAGTATTTTTGACATCATTTCATTGATTTCAACTAGGTCTGTTGAAGCTGGTTATAATTTACGTTTAGATACTAATTCACATTATGTGCTCCACAAATTAAAAAATATGTAAGTATTAAAACATTAAAATAGGCATGTATCTATTTATAGTCAAATTGATCCTCTTACTCTGATGGATTATAAAGTCCTACATGATTTTATTTTTTAGCTGACGTCCCTAATTAATAGCAGCCTAAAATAGTAAAATTCTGCTGACAAAAAAACATTGTAAGCAAATAACGATATTTTATAGCTGACCAAATACATGCCATTGATAAATATAACATTAGACGATTTGATTTTTAAACCAGCTGCTATTCCGACCATTTGCGTGTTTGGCCACCTCATACTAACCCTTTTTGCATTGAAGTGTGCAGCAAGCCTAATTGGAATTAAACTGCGATCAATATGAGTACATTTGAATCGATTGTGGTTTTCGAACTACTGATATTATGTGTCACTTATCCATATTTGTGGAAATAGAGCTAATATTTGAGGCTTTAAAGGTGTGCATTGGGGCGGCTGTTCCACGGTACATTTGATATTTTACCAAGTCGCCTCACGCGCCATCTTCAACTGGCCCTGATTGCCGCCCGATCGAAATTATATTTCAGTGGCGCATTCAAACCTGGCTGGACAAGATTGCTTCAGTAAATAGACGAATTGAAGAACCCCAATACTAGGTATATATGCTATGATTTTGTATGACATTATATGCATTATAATATCGCTTATTTCGAACATACGTTCAATGTGAAAGTAAAAGGTACCAAAATGGATTTTGTTACTGAGCTGGATGAAACATCAATTCATCTGCTTTGCTAATGTAGTTTTTTTAATGCACTCACGTCTATGGACGCTCACGGTTTATAACAGGAAGAGATCCTACAATAGTGTATTTGACTGTTTTAAAATAAAATTATATAAATAAATAACATAAGATACTAGAGAACGATCTGAAATGAAAATCAACAAATATAGAAAGCTATTAATTTATAGAGCTTAGAAGTCATAAGATAGAAAAGTACTGAACTATTGTGTTGATGATGTAACTAACACAACTACATATACAACCGTGCATGAAAACAACGACAAAATCCCACCAGCGATATTCGCAAGTTCATATCAAATTAATTTTCCGATGAACTTGAATATTCTTGTTTGGTTACTGTTCTCTAGTTGTCGACCATAAAATATAAATTTCACTGGCTGCTAAAACTATCCTACGGTACTTACAGATAATAGGCATTGACAGCAAACTATAAGAGAGGAGGCGACCACAAACAGATCAGCATTGGTCGCAGTGATACGAAACTTGATCGCAGCGCCCCTAATTCTCAATATTAGTACTTATAGTAAATCGCTTGCTTTGTGTTTACAAGTTTTGGTTGAATTTGGTTGTATCTTTTTGGATGACATAAATCTATTTTTTTGGTTTAATTTTGAGAGAGATGAGAAGTGTTCTCGACCCATGAGATTGTGATGTCGAACCTCGACCACTGACTTTATACTTAAGAATTGTTGTTTTATTTGTCACTGAGTCGGCGGTGAAGGAATATATTCAGACGAAACTTGCATTCCCGACTATTTATGGGTTAAACCAGAATCTGATTCACTGATTTGTACTATGCCCGTGTGGTGGGTAACGGATCTCCTCAAGATTGCCATCATAAACCGATGTCAATCGGTATCTAATCTAACAGATCGATAGATCTAATCTATATTTCCTCACCGAAGCTAAAGGATTAGTTTATTATTACGTGATGAGGAAGATCATTTGATTCGTAACCAATTGGATTAGTATCGAAATTGTATTACATATATCATGTGCTAATTGATTGATGTTGAACGATATCAGCATTTAACAGCATTAACACAGGGTTCCCTTTGCAATCACAAGGTGGTTTTGGGTTACAATCCTCCACTTGAACCCTATACTGGGTGGATATTACACATGTCTAGATTTTTTTAATTCATGCGTGACTTTACGATGTGGTCCTTCACTGCCGAGCTAGTGATAATTGAAAAAATCTTTCTGAGGCCTAAAGCAGATGACCGCCGTTTTATGAGTGGGAAATCTGCAGCCGACATCTTTCGATTTTTGTCGACTTTAGTCTGAGAAAAGCATGTATGATTGTAGAGTACGTGAAGACCAGTGACAAGTCTATCCATGTAGCCGTTACTGTGACGTCACGGTGTTTTTAATAAATTAAAACTTTAAAATGTTCTAACTCTGCGATTATCATCTTTCCAACACCGCTACGTTGTAACTCAATATATATTAGTCTAATCTATATAAAAATACACAAAAATCAGGGTGTTAGAAAAATTGTACCATCCGCATTGTCGGCTGGGTTCAACGAGAGTCGATCGGATTGGACATCGAGAGAAATCGGCGGATCGGATGTTCTATTTTCACTCATAATAGTCGGGCCGATTATTGTCGATCGTCTGCGATAGGCCTTAATTAGAAAGTCAGTGGGTTTTCCACTCATGACGTCATGAATGTAAGTCAAGAATAAATATGCTATTATCGCTAAGGTTTTATCGCTCTGTGCTAATAATAACTGAGATATTTAATATTCGTATTCCTTCATATAGAATTTCGCAGAAATATTTTCGTTGCTCAAATAAATGTGAAAATAAAAATAACGCGTTCTGTAGCAGCACTCGATAAAGCAGAAATAATATAACAATTAAGATTGTTGGGTAACAAAATATTGTTAATAAATCAATAATAAATAAATCAATACCTACTTTTGTACTCGATATTAACTAAATCAAGCTATTCTCATAGAAATTTCTATGAAATAAACATAACTAATAAACGTTTTAATTTTCTCTTCAAAGAAGAATCTTATTGAATATTCACAAAGACACGATTCGCAGTAAAATAGTGTTAAATTTCTTTTAGACGATTTTTGAATTCAAGGCGTAGCTTAAATTCAAGAAGAAATTTTCTCTCCTGTTATCTGCAACAGGTCGACCATAGGAATCTAAATGAGCTGGTACTAAACGCTAAAATAGAATGATTTTTAGATGCGCTATCGAGTGTAAGACAATATCGCTTTATCGAGGTCTGAGAAAAATGAAAAGTATTGTGTGTACAAGGCCGACATTTTTTATACTAAGAGCTGTCCGTATGAATATATTTTTTATGACGTGTATCGCTTCTATTTTTGTAGAAGAGAAAATTGGATACTAAAACTATAATTAATTTTGTCTTCCATATTTCAAATTCGCTTCATATCAAGGAGTCTTTACATTTCCTTTATTATGTGGCGGTTCTTTTTACACAGCAAGCGGTGAGATCGCGTGACCGAAGGCCGTGATTCAGCTCAACAAGAAAGAGTAGCCACAATATTTGTTAATCTTGCTTTCATTGTATAAAATATTTCGGAGCACCTAAAAATCCTTCGCGGTGTCGGTTGGACCGGTCTTTATTCTATGTAGATTTTAGACAGAAATGTATAATCAAATTTTGAACCGAATTTTTTAGCGGGCGACGGAAATAATAAATCGTGATTTTGACAAATTTTGAGGAGTATGATGTATAGAAAAATGTATATACAAATTCAGAGAAATTTAAAAAAAAATCGCTGTAAGATATGGTTTGCTGTTACTTGTATTATGCGATGCGGGATTATTTCTTTTTTATGTATAAAAGTTAAAATCTTCATTAAATAAACATTAAAATCTTAATGCTGAGACAGATAATGTTTTGTCACCGCGACACACAGTCAAGGGTTGACTAGGCATTACCTAGTCAAAAGTGCAGTGCAATTATGTACAAATTCTTATTGATTGATGTTAACTATGTGTTGTGTTGCGTCAAATAAAACATTTTCTTTCTTTATAAATATTTATATGAACCATTTTTATACGTTTATTTTTTTTCACGATTCAGCAATGCAACAGTGCAATGCAACCAGCCCTTTCCACTGCTGGACATGGGCCGCCTCATTAACATTGTCTCTTGCATGAGGGATGCCAGGGACCATAAAGCGCTACGCTGACCAAGCGGGTTGGCGAGTCCATTATTGTAGAGGTGGTGGTAGCACCTCAGGGCTTGTGGTAGCTGCTTTGTTATCCCTTAGTCGCCTTTTACGACACCCGCGGAAGGACATGGGGTGATATTCTATTGCTAGCACCACACGGTCCGACCCCATGTACATAATATGTCGGCCATATAATAATATTTATATTTTTTTTTACTATAACCTTGTAATAATATATTATATAGAAATATAACGCTGTTAAAACTGAAACAATTGCTAAATTAAATATTCCAAATATTTGACACAAATTGATAGAAAGGGCGTGGGGGGACAATAACAGAAAAATACCATTAACTTTATATATTTCTGTGGCAATACTCCCAAAGCATCCTCTTGAAACTGTTCTTATTGGGAGTTTTCTAAATATCAAGGGACCGCATTCCTATGTACTTAGAATTTTCTTTAGCATTAAGTATAGTATTCTTGAGCATATGTGTATGCATATAGCAAGCCATCATGGACATTTATATGTATGTATTTATATATTTATATGTAATATAGTTATATATAGTATTTATTATTTATTAGAATAAATATTTATAAATACGTTACTTAACATACTACACATAAAGAAATTGCTAAAAAGCAATAAGACCGCCTGGTTGTATTCTCTTCGTATACTATTGTTTCTTAATTTTGTCATAATGTAACATTTATACAATGAAGAGTTTATCTATCTACGAGTATGTAAAGTTAAAACTTCATAATTATGAATTTCTTTAAAATGAGAATTAACAGTAGATACTCGATCAAAATGGTCTCCAAACACATAAGATTTTAATTACAAACAGTTAGTGGTTAACTAAGCGGGCATACTCTACATTGGAAGTTCGACTGCCAATTATTGAAGACATTAGCAGTCGCTCCCAGCAGAGCTGGAGTCAGGAACTTGAACATGTTGGAACATCTTACAATAATGTAGTCTGAAGACATTAGTTAATATTCATGTGGCATGTGATATCAAGACAGAAGTTATTGCCTGCATTTCATGTTATTGACATTTTGAATTATGTAAATCTAAGTGCATAGTAAGTAAGTCATTATTCTTTATATTATGTGCCGAAGACTGTACAGAATTTTGAATTATATTATGTACTGAATGTACAGAAGATGTATGTACCTTGAAATGTACTGCATTTCCTACTTTATCGTATTTCCCCGATGTATAATACGTACGTATTTCGGTAGTGAGTGAGATATGCCAGAGCCTATTCCCATCCTATCCTATCCCTCCCCATTTTCCCAATCCATTCCTTAATCTGTGCAGGTAGACAGCGCATCCGGAGGCGTGCCAACGTTTGTCATTCTGGACTGATGTTGGCACGTATCGCGGATGTCTATGGACGACAGCATCCACTTACCATCAGGTGGACTGTATGTTCGTCAGCCGCCTTTTTTCTAAAAAAAAATATACCACATTAAATATCTTCTAAAAAATAAACCACATAAAATTTAAAAGGACTATTTCAAACAAATATTTGACGTACAAACACGATTATGTTACGATTTCATTATATGTATAGTATATTATTATATGTATATGAGTAGTATGTATAGTATATGTATCACTCAAAGTGATAAGCTCAGGAACTACACACTGATTTTATTTAATATTTATTCGTTCTACGAGTAACCTTGAATGTTTCAATTACTATAAAATACATTTTATTTTAGAATCACAGCGCATAAATCTTCACGGTCCCACGAGTATTACGTTTACAGCACACAAACATTTCGTATTCATGTCAGTCACAATAATATCACTGTTGGTATTTTACTGATTATAATAAAATAGAACTTATTTCTTTGTTACCACTCGCTATCCCGAACCTATATAATATTTTTGGTCCCCGTCGTGGGGGACCAAACAAATAATATGTTTTTGAGTACCGATGAATTAAAAAATATATAATATGTTTTACTTCTAAAATCTAATCAACGAACAACTATAAATTTAAGAAAATAATTTTATTAAGATTTACAGAATAAAAATGATATACAAAATATCTTGCATACAAACAAAATAAATACACCCATTTAAGACCGTCAGTTTTCATTCCCTACTTCCATAACGAAAAAGAAAGTTAAGTCATCAATTTGAAAACTTATTTATACTATTTTTCTTAGTATATCCACACTAAATTGTTATAAAAAATAAAATTACAAATATGTATAACAATTTAGAAAATCACCACTGCTGAAATAATCTGTATTCGTGTATGGAAAATATCATTTTGTTTTTGTAGTTTTGTTTCGTCATCATAAATTATCCTTAATATTTTTTCTAATTCGTTTACCTATGATCATGACCAAAAGTTCATCCAGCGGCATAAACGTGTTTTTTTAATTTGCGTCTGCACAACATACTGCCATCTACAGGACAGTAATATCTCACGTGTGAGAGAGAAAGTAGACCGACTCTTGCTGGGAGTGCGCGAGCAATATTCCATTGTGCTCCGAGAAAAACGATAAGAACTTTATCAAATTCAACAAAATTGATATTTCGCACTGTATGAATTGTGACCATAAGTAATTGTGACCCTTTGTGCCGGCTGGCGTACAGGGGAGCGCTGGAGGCAGGTGGAGCGATAGCTCAACAAGCAACAGTGCCATCAGTCACGGGTACGCGGGTGACATGGAAGTTTCTAGAATCTCAAAAATGAAATCAAGATAAATAAAGATGAAAGTTGTTTTATTGGTTTTCGAAGTTTTTTTACGCGATGAAACCATTGTGTGAAGCATTTAGCCCACCCTTCTTTAGGCACCTCTTCAACAGCCGTTTGGAAGGCTGTTACTGCCTCTTCTGCATTCATAAAACGTATTCCTCTGTATTTACAGTACATAATAGTAAAACAGTAAACAGTAACATTCATAGTAAAATGCATGTACAATATGTAATAATGTATTATTTTAATTTTACCACACCATTTAAATTGTGTCTTTCATGCACGTCCTAATTGAACATCTCTGATCAACCCAAAGGTTGGCTGGTAGAGAATGCCTTCAGGCATTAAGCTCGCCTTTTGTACGATATTTTGCAATGAAGTGTAAAAATAAATAAGTAAATAAAAGGGTAGGCAAGCAGCTGTTCACATACCAGTCCGCAGTTACTAGTCTTTTATTTTCTAAAGTTATTGTAGCAAAGTGGTTCGATCTGCCAAAGAAGGAGGCAATCATCTTCTTTCAGCACTCCGTCCTTTCTTCAATTTTTTCGGCAACTCTTCAAAAGGAAAGACCCACTACGCAGATTGCCCCTTAGTTTCAGGCTCATAGCAGTAGATCCAGTTTTCATCACCTGTTATTATATCAAAAACAGCATTTGATTGAACATTGTAGAAGTTTTGAAGCTTCACGCAAATTGTGAATAATTCATCTAGCACGAAGCATCTTTAAACGTAGGTGGTCGTGTAAAATAAACTGGATCGCAAAAATTCCGGGTCGCTGATAAATGGCGTGACAGTTTCTTAAATACATAAGACTAATTTGCGAAACTATAGTATATTGTAGATGACTGATTAATATATATAAAAAATGTGTAACACGTTCTGTATACTATAAAACTTTAATTAAATACTAAAAAATAAGAAAATTTCGCTTCTAACTTATGACAACAAAAATACACTTACAGAAATCTTAAAAAATAAAAGTTTTTTTTGTCAATTTAATATTTTGTATTTCCTCCACGAGCCCGTATCATTTCAATAAGACGATGTGGCATGCTGTAAACCAAATTTTTAATACGATTTTGGTCTATGTTTGCCCATTCTTCCACTAGCGCATTCTTTAACTCGTGTAAGGTAACGGGAGCAGGAGAGCGTTGTCTCACGCATCTCCCGAGCTCGTCCCATGCATGTTCTATGGGATTTAAGTGTGGGCTGCGAGCTGGCCACTCCATGCAGGTAATACCGACGTCTTGAATATACATATTGACCAAATGAGCAGTATGTGGTCGCGCATTATCGTGCATAAGAATGGAAATTGCACCCATATTCACTAAGAATGGACCAGCATGCTTATTTAAAATCTCTCCTACGTATCTAACAGCAGTCAGAGAACCGTTTTCTATGATCACTAACTCCGTGCGATCCTCTGAAGATATCCCAGCCCAAACCATTATTGATCCTCCACCGAATGGCACCTTTTCTTCAAAACACGCTTGATGATACCGTTCTCCTGGCCGTCTAAATACTCTTCGTCTCCCGTCGTGCGTAAATAAACAAAATCTGGACACATCGGAAAACATAACCTTGGACCAATCTTCATCTGTCCATCGGATGTGTTCTCGAGCAAACCGTAACCTGGCAACTCGATGTTCTCTGAGCAGTTTGGGGCCGTTTGCTGGTCTATAAGGCTTTATATCAGCTTCACGAAGACGTCGCAGAATCGTATTAGAGCTCACATTGTTGTGGTGAATTTCTTGAAGACTGTTTCGGACCTGAACAGCCGTGAGATGTCGATTTCTTAACATAGTGCTCACGATGAATCGGTCTTCTCGTGTAGTTGTGCACCTTGGCCTGCCATTTCCTGGTCTCCTGATGTTCATGCCGGTCTCTTGAAATCGCTGGAGTACTCTTTGGACCGTTGATAAAGATACTCCTACTGTTCTAGCAGTGCTACGCTGACTTCTTCCTTCTTGTACCATGGTAATAATCCGTGTACATTCTTCAGGTGATAACGACATGATATTGCATTGAATACTCTGATCAATCCAAGGAACCATTTATAATGACAGCTCCGTTTGAAACAAAAGCAGAAAAAATATTCTTTTCCTAATTTGAAATTTTGAAATTTTTCAAAATGCAGAATAATTTTTTTTTAATCTGTAACTTGTACAAATGAAACCTCTTTAGAGATTTAGAACAAGCATTAGTACCTTACTCCTTACTTAGCGATCTAGGTATATAATATATGGAGATATCACGGTTTTTATTAGTGACCCGGAATTTTTGCGATCCAGTGTAGTTTCAACTTGGCTCATACCAATACCTAATGATGCCCGTATCTGCCGATATGTCGTTCGTTTATCTGCTTCAATCATTAGCCTCACAGTTTTGATGTTTTCCTCCGTTACCATATACATATGACTGTACACATATAACCGTCGCAGAACGCCCTTCTCTAACATCGTCACTGAAGTGGGTACGACTACGTTTATATTCACTGAACCAGTTATAAATAGTGGAAATTGATATGCCTTCATTATTAAATGTTAACTTGTCTTTCATATCTTTGTTTCTGGTTTAGACCGCAACGAAAGTCATAAACAATCGTTGACAGAGAATGTTCTCTGCTAAATTCATTTACCGCAAACACTTAATTTTCTAATTGCAGCCAGAAATAAAAAACAAACGGCAGTTTTGAAAATTTTATGGCATTTGACTAGCAAAGAGTTACATTATCAAAATTCGAATTTTTTTTTTCTATAGTATTGTCCAGTAACCAAATCTAAGTACTTTTAGGTTTAACCTATCATATGTTGTGCATATATTGTCTCAGTGTTGAGCTTTTGGTCTAATTTTGAACTTTGTAATTTTATCGGCTGAATTTCCGAACCAGAGTAATTGGTGCCGTGACCACCAACGGCATCATGTTACAAGTTTAATATCATGTAGTTTTTTTTTTTTTTAAATAAGATGACAGACGAGCAAATAGTCCACCTTGTAGTACGAGGATACTGACGTTCATAGGCATCCACAATACGTGCCATCATCAGTCCAGAATGACAATCGTTGGTGCGCTCCCGGATGCGCTGCCTACCTTTGGATATTTAGGAAGCTTGAGAAATTGTGGAGGAATAGAATAGGATGGGTTGGGAATGGGCCATGACATATCTCAGTCACTAAAGAAACACGTACGGTATATTGCGGGAGTACAATAAGGTGGGAAATGCAGTACATTTTACGATAGTCTTCTGTGAGAGGGGGGTAACTTGGACAGTCGGGTAACATGGGATGGTACTGCGATTACACAGAGACTCAACTGCATCGCGCACATATTGAAAAAAAATATACATGAAAATTTGTGTAGTTGGGCGACCCTACTCCCACACGAATGAAACTAAGAGAAATAGCGTGCAATTGAATCAGCGGACTATTTATTTATTGACAGCCGCTTTCATAAAAGATCATAAGTAGTTTTATAAGTTTCAGACGTAATCATAAGTATTTCATAAACACTCGATTGTACTGTCGACACAGATGTTACTCATCAGGTAAATTTGTTCAAAGACGAAACCACTGCCGATAATGTAGCAGACTTCAAGATACCCATTATGTTGTTGAACAGTTAATAACAAAGCAACTAGAGATATTTTGGTACCCATTTCAATTTAAGGGCACGGCAGGCACTGAAACTTATCCAACTCTCGGGTAAAGTTTACAAGAAACTCTGTCCTTCGTGGCATTGTCTATTAATCTGCAAGATACACTTGCAGGAACAGGGGTGTACGCGGGTTATAATACTATTATATATATGTCTATTATTTAAATATACTACCTATATGTAATGTATTACATATATTTATTTTAATTAAAAAACTTTATAGCACATTATCGTACAAACGACGAGCTTATGCCTTAGGGCATTCTCTACCAGCGAACCATCTCTCTCTTCATATAACTCTCATTTTGGCGGTAACTTGAGCAGTGAAGTTGAGTTTTTGTTTGATCATTGTAAAAATTGTGTTCATATTGTGACTAGATAAATTTTGAGATATTCAAATTTCATAAAGAGAACTCATATGAGCTGTACCGTTTTTAAAACATAATTTACTTGAAATTCTTATTCCGAAAGCCATTTATTTAGTCAAAACAAATAAATATGTTGTATTCATTGTTTTATTGCATTTCGCACACTTTTCTTTGCAACAGTGGAATTCGAACGAGAACATTTTCGTGCAATGATGATAAACGATTTTAAAGTTGGTGTAATTGAAAGTGAATGTAGGGATAGATTAGTATCAGCTTTTTGGGACCTCACACCGTCCCGTGCAATAATTTTTAGATGATTTTCTCAATTTAAACAAGGAAAATTTTCCTTGAATGATGATTAGAGAAGTGGCCGTCCTGCGACTTCTGTAACGAATAAAAATATCGAGGCCGTAAAGAAAATAATGTTTGTTTATTTTAAATTAATGTCATTGGTTACAGTGGAATTAAACATATTTAATGTTTATTGCACAAAATGATGTAAACATCATTTAACGCATTTTGTGATTTTGTTTATAACGTTTTTTGTAGTGAAAGAAATATTAAAATGTTTACAAGGAATTAACAGATGTAGCGTCTTCATAATATTTCCAGCTATCCACCGGCCAGATGGACTGACGACTTGAAGAAAGTCGCCAGTAGTAGCTGGATGAGACGATCAGAAGACCGTGTGTGGTGGTGGTCCTTAGGAGAGGCCTATATCCAGCAGTGGGAATCACATGCTGATGGTATGGTATGGTTATTATTAAACTCATGATTTTGCCAAACTACAAAACTTCAAATACTTGACCGAAACCTCATAGTAAGCCTCTGTTATCAATAACGGCAGACTATACTTCGATGGCGTTGGGACATTATGTTTTACATATTCAGTTGAGTTTGAGTCCAACAGATTTAATCTTTAACGTAACATTAAATCTCTTAATAAAATAACGTACAGAAGTTAAAATGTTGGTACAATTGTTAATTATTATATTTTGAAGTTTGAATGTTTTGTTATTATGCCTATACCTATGCATAAATACATATGAATATATGATTAAGACGACACAAAACGACACTTAAAAAATCAAAATTTGCAAGTAACATCACACGCTCCAAGCATTATAATTAAGCATTCGGAAATATAAACACATTCCAACTTGGGGCAAACACGACACGTCTACATAACTCCGGTATTGCAGGGATGCCAACATTATAAACAAGCCGAACTTAATATTAGACCACAGTGGCACAGTTTATTCATGTCACCAGGTGTGGGAAGGAGGCCTAGCGCTCCAAGTTACCGCCGTATTACACGTAATACGATATTCAGACACATTACACTCAAGTTTACGACTCCAACTGACGAAAGCTTACGTTTATGAATCTTTAAACATCTTTTAAAATCCGTATCATGGTGTATTTTATGTTGCCAACATACATTATGGCCACATCATCATTACTGCTTGTAGCTATATCAAATACAAGCGATGAAATGCTACACCTTTGAAAAATAAAACACTCGCAAAAGAGCCAAGTATTTCAAGTGATTCCAATCAAAATGTTACATTCACGGTAGAATTCCTTGTATCGTGGTCACCAAATTATGACTGCCAAGTTATTGTAATTATTATTCGTGCACGGTGGGAGTAAATTGATAAGTCAAAAACAACTGTTTTTCAAGAGCACAGTTTAAAAGTTTAATGTTTGCGTTTTCACAGAGCACACTTTGAATATCGAGATATCACTTTAATGCTGAAATAAATTTTTGTCGACTATTAAAAGATTTTAATTCGTTATTGTAATTAAATCTAATTAAATTATGTAATTCAATACTTATTGTAAATCTAAATGAGACAACGATTTAGAACTTCTTATTTAAAATTTTATAGGGGAATTGTGCTTAAGATGACATACATTTTGTTTTGAGGCAAATATTTGAAAATTCAAAGGTTATAAAAAATAAATGTAAGGCTACACATTTAAAACGTTTATTTACGACGCACAAAAATTAATCTTGACGCTACAGAAAACTTAATAATTGAAATAAAATAAAAAAACACCAATCATGTCCATGTGGGTAAGATGACACACGTCAGTCTAAGTTGACATACCTAATTATCGGTGCACATTTCACATTTGAAAACCTTAGTTCTTGGTGCAACGCCAGCACATGGAGTGTGGCACCATCGCTTACATAATTGGCAACATATCCAATGCTTTCCTGGCTTCGATTTGCTATGTAATTCGTTACAATAAAGGCATGCAGCATCGGAGTCATCAACATCATCAGCGTCCTGATTAAAATCTTCCATAGATCCGGCCATCTGAGTCATCCTGAAGGATAGTACGCTTCACCTGCTTTCGAGCTCTAACGCTCTTGCGATTTTCCTTCTCTTTTTTATTTTGGACTTGGGCTTTAACTTCGTCCATAAAAGGAGTGCCTGACAGAACCTGAGAGCCAGTGATTTTCCTCTTCGTGCTTCTTGCTTGCCCCGTAGACAATGATTTCGGAAATGGAGAAATTTCATTTAGTATCTCCTGGGTGGTAGACTATCCAGCAATGGCTTGGCAATCACGCTGAACTGGACCGACTGATGTAGGATCTTTAGTGCTCTTTGAGAAAGAAGGTCCACCAACGACTTGGCTAACACGCTGAACTAGATCGACTGTTGCAGGATCTATCGTATCAATCAAACAATAACAATGTTAACTATCAAATAAATACTATAAGAAAACTTAAATAATAAAATCTACTCAAACAAAGACTTAAAACTATTGTCGCATCGGTCGTCCCGAACAAAAATAAAACAGGATTTTAAAGTATTCATAAACGCAAGAACTTCAGGGTAAGATGACATACTATGTCATCTTAAGCCGACCGTTGCTATGTCATCTTACCCTACGAGGTAAAAAATATTTGCCACCTTTTGTAACTTAAAAACTTTAAAGTTACTTTAATTATTCTTCAATATTCATAACCCACATTAACCACAGTTCATATCAAAGTAGTCAAACACAACTAAAAACTTACCTGAACATATTTATTGGCACAAACACTTTCAACAAAATAATATTTTCGAGTGACGAAATCAAAACAATCCACACCACATCCAAACAACGCAAGCGGTCGCTCACAAATGTTTTGAGTGGTGACGCCATCTGTGAGCCGATGTGTGATCGTCGTTTAGGCGTTTGTGGCGCGTATATTTGAACGGATATAGGCACTATGTCATCTTACCTGAGTATGTCATCTTAAGCACAATTCCCCTATACTTTATCAAGAGTTTAAATATCTATTCTGTAATTTGAAAGATTATCACAATATTTCCCTTTGATTGCGACTTCACCTTCACTGAACTTTTATAAAAAATATATTCTATTTTGTTTCTGAAATTCCAACGAATATTGGTAAGGTTTTATTCAAATCGCCGCAGTATATTTCGTATTCAATTAACATATTACGTCATACACAATAAAAATATGTACATAATGGGTAAGTGCATACCCCAACTTCTTGAGGTCTATTTTCATATATATATTATGACTTTATATGCCAATTACCAATGGTCATAGAAAATATATATCATACAATAATCAAGGGACCAGTTAAAAAGACAGTATAGGTACTTATGTTCAGCAGACAACAATACCAGAATGTATGACAAATATTTGCTCACTCGTTATTCGTTTTATTGTCTTAAGATTTACGGTCTGTGAATATTTTCCACAGAGAACTGTGAACTAAGGAATATTTTAATAATACAACATAATTCCAACCAATGCAATGGCAACTTACCCTTTAAGTATCCACTGCTGGACAAAAGGCCTCCTCCAGCACATTGTTTTGTGCGTGAGAGATGTATGGCCTTAAAACGCTACGCTGGCCAAGCGGGTTGACGAGTCCACTCTTTTAGTCGCCTCTTACGACACCCACGGGAAGAGATCGGGTGGGCTTGCTCGTCCGCCCACTTCTCTACAAAAAAAAACACATGGCCGACACCACACGGCTAACAAAATAATTAGTAAACACGAAATGATGTTAGTTAAATACTTAAGCTAATAGAGTGCTTTAAACAATGTCCCAGTATTACTATGTGAACATTATTACTCATTTCACGAATCGATAATATCGGTCTGGTTCATTTTCGAGAAACTCATTTTCATCAAAAGCGCGCCAAATCAACTAAATCTATACCTACATATCGCGCTGAACCACCCGGGACAATTTTATACCACTAATCTACCAACCTATTATGGATTATGGAACGAACGCATTACGAATTAGAAATCCTATTGCACGATTTGTAATAACAGCAGAAACGTGTTATAGGCGCACAAATTATTGTACTGTATTTAATTGCGTTCTATTTTCAAATGTAGTTTACACAATTTATGCGACCCGTTCATTGGTCGCTTCCTACCACTGTCCGTTCCCATTCACGTTCGCGATCGCGAAATGAATGGATGTCACGAAATTAGCCACTCGTATCGCGTGCCAGCTCATATCTCACGCAGAAGACGGTACGGTTGTTGACAGGGATCTAGACAATTACATGGTATTACCTGATAATTTATCATGCGACGCAACAATCGCACCCTTAATCATTGCCTACGTGACATTTGATGATCAATAACGTAACTAATTTGCGTAAACACTGTAAAATTATTTCTTACTGACTGCCACTGGATATATGTCCACTTACTAATAATACAGTTAGTATTTTTAATAATTTAATAGAATTTCAAGAATGCTATAAGTAATAAAAGTGTCGCGGAGAATACTTCGAAAAACAATAAAATAACTTCCATCTTTATATCTGATTTCATTGTTGAGATTCTAAAAACTTTCAGTATCACCCAATTATACTAAAACATGGTTTAAGTAACATATCATAGCAGGCAAAATAACTTAACTACACTTTGAAAATAGTTCGTATTACTATAATCAATTAAAGATTAAAAGTATGTAATAATAAACTAAGATGTTTCTAATTTCGCCACACATAAACTATAAGTATGCTGATGCAGTGCTACGTGCAAATACATAATAATAATATAAAATATAGGTGAAAATCTTTTATATGTCAATATATGTTATGTGGAATTTATTTTTACAAGTTGACTGTTTCCACTTATTCATTCCACATTCACATTCGTTAAACAACATTATTATATATAGACATATGTACTTATATAGATATAGATACTACTTATGAGTAGTTCAATCTATATACCCTTAACCTTTACCATTTTCTACGAAATATTCTAATTTCCATCACAATACGTTGTTTAAAGTTATATAATGTTAAATTTATAGGTTAAATCACTATTGTGGTGTTTGTATGTCCCCGTACTGTCGGCTCGGAGATTAGTTGACAATGTCAGAAGGAACAAAGTTCCCGGCAACTTCCCGGGAACTTGTACAGCTTGTGCCCTTAAATTGAAACTATGCAACATCTGCAGTCGCTTTGATAGTTATTGGGAATAAATTATCTTGTTGACGTATTTTTCTAGGCTCCTACACAGTTATTGAATCATTTAGGCATGTGCAGGGGCAAGCCACGAACGAATATAATCATCTCAATAAGGATTTTTAGAAAACACAGCTCTGATGTTTGATAAATAATTGCATAGAGAGGATCACACGAAACATTTTTTTTATAGAAATAAGGTGACAGACGAGTACTGTCCAACTGATGGTGAGTGGTTAACGCTCATGGACATTAGCAGTTCATATAACTTTTTAAACTTTCGCATTTTATACACATTTTATATTCTAAATCGAGCCTGAACGCGTATAATAAAGTTATTTGTTTATTCCTGCCTTTTATTCCTACTCGACGTTTCGGCACGGGTTACATCTGCCGTGGTCACGAGTTGACTGAAGTTCAGGATGGGAACTGCGAGTAGTTTTATCAACTACCCGATTAGAAAATTAGCAGTTCGTGCCATTACCAGTCAATAATGAATAATGTTAGCATGCCCCCTTTAGAAACTCAAGAGTAGATTGGAAAAAGGATTGAGAAGAAATGGGAATAGGTTTTATAAAGGTATGAAGAGTTTCATTGGTCTCCATATTACATTTATGATTAGTTTTGCTCAACGCATTAAGTTCTCATTCTCTCCGATCTCTCATTCATTGTTCTTTAAAGCAATGAGTTATTTCCCTTATCTCATTAATACTTCCCACTCGATAAGATGGAAAATGTGCTCTAGTATAACTCACTTACTGCTGAAATACGTTAGTACGTATTACGACAGTCAGTTCTGAGATTTAATGAAGCATATGCTCTCTTCATTAAAAGAAATGCGAGTGTATGGCCTAACACATGTTGAATAGAAAATGCGTCACACTTGTATACTTATCTCTGGCATGCCCAAAAATGTTTAGGTACCTACTGATAAAGTTCGCAATACATAATTTTTCACCGAAAACATCTGCATCTGCGGTGAATGGATCGCGTAGCTAAATCTGACTTGTATCATCGTCAAAGCACTTGT
The DNA here is from genome assembly GCA_943735995.1 of Sesia bembeciformis. Taxonomy (NCBI): domain Eukaryota; kingdom Metazoa; phylum Arthropoda; class Insecta; order Lepidoptera; family Sesiidae; genus Sesia; species Sesia bembeciformis. The sequence goes on from OX031028.1 coordinate 12,767,070, forward strand.
GTAAGTAGTTTACTGTGTTGCGCTACCTACGAAGACGAGGAAGCATCACCTCCCTTGCGGTTTCAGACAGGTACCTGCGATAACCAAATACCATGTAAACCATCGGTCTATCTATCCCATTCCACACGCAGATACAAATCGAAAACACTTACCGCGAACGGCCATCCGTTAAATCGTAAAAACAATACATTACGCCCATGTATATTATGGTCGAATCTGAATGTGTCAGTGCGTAATTTATCGCGGAACGTGTTTTTTGCGGAGGCTCTCACTTGACCTCATAAAATACAGAGCCCGGCGCAGGGCTGGTGAAATCGGAGGCGAGGGCTCTCGAAGCGAGCTCGGCCCGCTACGCCCATCGAAAGTGGGAAAAACAAGCGATCGCCACTCGACTGAGACGCCCCGGATGACACTTCACACGTCGTCGTGATTTTTACAACGTTTCCTCTCGACTCCAGCGTTTTTCGCTCGCAATTACTTTGATGTACGGGCTTTTTTGTTTGTGGACTGTTTTAATTGTAACACATGTAGGCTGGTGTTGCTCTTAGCGATGCCAGGACAGTGAGGCAGATTCAAAGAGCGAATTCGATTTCATTCCTATTGCATTTCTTCCTAATGTGCTATTTATTCTTTATATAGGAATAAGGTAACAGATGAGCAGACGGTCCGCATGGTGGTAAGCATCTACTGTCGCCAGTGGACATCCGTGATACATAAAACTCAGGTAGTAGAAATTGATGAACAGCGAGCATTAACCCTTCCTCATATGCACTGCTGTCCTTTGGGAATTTACAAAACAGTATTTCGTTTCTATGCTTATGTTGTTAAGCAGTTCTCTATGATTCTGTGTGGAGATAAGGGAATAAGTTTTCTTTCACTACGTTTGTGAATCATTTCCATTTCTGATTAAACTAATACTTGACAATGACAATACTTGACTAATACTTGTCGGTAACTTATTCACTGTTCAGGTTCTCATACTTTAAGTGGCAATCATTTACTTCTATCATACGAACTGTCTGCTGCCATCCATGTATTCCATAAAAAATATCCATAATTGTGTAAGTTCTCGTATGTAAATGCTACCATTGCGCCTGCGCTAACAATTTTTTCTGTATGAAATATTAATTTAAGTTTCTCAATAAGTACTTTGGAAGCGCTGCTGGATTCTCTATACAGAAAACACATACTGGAAAACACAGAAAACACATCTATGTGAACACAGTTCACATAGATGAAATATTTGCGTTTACAAACGAAAAAACTTACACTCAGGTCACTGTATGACACTAACGTTTATCGATTCAAGCATTGTGGATTCAGATAACAACATTTTGATTATTCAGTGTTCATGTTATGTGGAATGATCGTGGACGAGCGACATTCAGCGAGTAAGAGATTCGGTTTGGACGTGTGGTGGTACGTGGCTGGCAAAACGCCAACCGCAATATACATTTAACGGTGCGATTTTATACACAGGACACAATTTCAAAGTAGTCCATAAACTTTAAAAGTAACAGTAAGTAACTGGAGAGCTTTGTTGATGTTGTTTTCTTTCAGATCATATCAGTTCAGTTTCAGAGATATAAAACAATCTGTAACTGTTCTACTTCACTAACTTTAGTATATTTTGAAATCAAACTAATAGTTAAATCTAAACGGTGAATTCGTTAATTTCATTTTATATAGTAATTGTTTACAAAATTTGTACTTAAAGATTTAAATTCATTTTTAAATTGCAGTAGATTGCTATAACTATCTCAGTAGATGAGTTACAATACAAGACTTGACGTTTTGACTTGTGATGTAGTGATTGTTCAATCGGTAATAATTTCATTCCCAAATAAGAACGTGATGGCAGCTCGGGACGCTATCCAAACAAATCAGATTTCTTTGACGTTCTACCACATTGACATCTGTTCATTTAATAATATAAAAATAAACCCGATTTTTACCATCCATAGTCTGATGATTCATAGTTACCATCCATAGATATACAATGATCCATAGTCTGTGGAAAGATTAGTTCTGCTCTGTACAGTGTGCAATAGAAAATTCCTACGTAGAAAAGTTGCCATTCTATCGACACAAAATTATAATATATAGCGACCCGCCCTCGCTTCGCTTCGGTTTATAAGTATTTTTTTTTTTTCAAAATTTCAAAATAAAATGTAAGTGCGTGCCGAGCAGTAATCTACCACGCGGACCCACTGCGGATTGGGAGATACACATGCTCCGCATTTTCTTTAATTCTGGAATTTTCGGGTTTCCTCACAGTGTTTTCCTTCAACGTCGAGTTAGTGGTATTTTTTAAAAATCCGTACTCGTGTTGTTACTCAATGGTACAGGCTAGGATTTGGATTCACCACTTCACGAATGAGAGTCTAGAATAGATACCCTATCACCGCTCCATCACATAAAGATACCTAAAAAAAAATTAAACTAATTCCGTAATTGTTGCTGATATTGTTGCTGCTCTTTATTATACACTAGCGACCCGCCCTCGCTTCGCTTCAGTTACAAGAGCAATTTTTTTTTTTCACAATTTCAAAATAAAATATAGCCTATATTAGACACGGATATTGTAGCTTCCTATTTGTGATAGAATTTTTGTAATCGGTTCAGTAATTCCAGAGATTACCTCCAACATGCCTACAAACACACAATTTTACATCTTTATTATATTAGTATAGATTATTATAACAGGGAAAACGCATCCGTTATTTACTCCACTAATAAACAAAACATGAAAAAATTTAATTGAAAACTGTATAAAAATGAAAAATGCTATAAATAGTGTGTCAATTTAGTACAACCCGTCGTAAAACTATTACTGCGGCACACTTTATTTGCTGCTAGCAGTGAAAATTTGCGTCAGGCTAAGTGCCAAATTTATAACATTGAACTGTACTACGAAAGGTTTTTACACTAATTGGTCCGGTTGGGATTGTTAAAGATAAAATATGCGATGCGGATTGTTTTTGTTTACATTTTAATTGATGACTTCATTACTATTGTGAAATTGACATAAATGTATATGTACGAGTAGCTGCGGATTGTGAAAATTGGCGAAAAACTTCCTTTTACCTGTCACCTTACTCTATAACTCATACTATACCATACCATCAGCTTACGTGACTTTAGGATATAGGCCTTTCCTAAGGCTCGCCACCACAAATTTCTTCAAGTCGTTAGTCCATCTGGCTGGAAGGCGTCCCACGTTGTGCCCTGCAAACAGGCTATACTTGCCACAGGACCAATGAGCATCTACAAGCCTCGGAATGGAGAGTAGCCCAGAAGCGCAGAAGCCCATGGGTTCTGTAAATACAGAGACTACATCATACAAACAAACGTACAGTCTATTATACTTAAAATACTAGTAACAGAGCCTACTGCCGCAACGACTATGTCATCGGCGAATGAAAGATGCGGTATCTTTTCACCGTTTATATTGATTCCGTATGTTCTCTGGTTTAGCATTCTTTAATATATATTTTCTAAAACTAAAACATCTAAATATCCTAAAACATCTCCCCATTTCTTCCCTCGACATAGACCTATAACAATGAGGACTTAAGAAAAATAATTCTGGAAAAGCAGTAGGTAATCTAGGACACGTAGCGCAATCTCTGAACTTATCCTAAACATCGATTTGAATATGTAAAGCTATTCGTTATTGCCCGTGGTATCTCTAAAGATCTAATCCTTGTAAATGTTTACGTATGTGAAATAACAATTCATTTTGTTGAGAGCTAATATTGTATTGTTTGTGTGATACGAGTGGTCATTTCGGCACACCGGGCTAGTTTCCAATTTTATGGTGGTTGGGCAAGGGCGGCCGGCCTTACATGCGCATAATGGATAGTCGGACAACTATCCTAAAATAATTTGGATTTGTCTTTACTGCTTACATTAAAAAAAATATTTTATTTTTAAACTTCATTTACCCACAGTTAACGTATACTTTCTGTTTACTGTATTTTATTTCATTCAAAATATTATTCTATATACAACTAAAATTTTTCCTATTGGTAAACAACAATTAAGTAACCACTTTTTAATTTAAGTGTAGGTATACAAAACTCTTTATAATTTACAGAAATATTTTTTCAGTGCAGGTTTTTAGTAACTTCTAAGTGTCAGATTAATAGAAAAACCTTTGCCCTATGACTCAGTTTGTCATCTGAACACCCTCAAAATTCGATCAGGCATTAACACGCGTTTAATTTGCACGCAGCCTAATTTTGGGTGCTTGCATTAATTCAAAAAAATAATGTTTGCTTATTTATTGTACATATAAAATAACGTATTGAAGCAGATGTACCTATTTAGGTGGTTAACTGTCCCGAGATAATTCACCTGCGTGATTGAGATAGATTTCTGACGTTTTTGTGAACATCTGATACTGGATCTGTAATTTATTTATCTACTTGGTAGTAACGAATAACAGTCAGTGACTGATTTTTATCATATCTAGGTATACAATAAATTCATTTTAGATTTAATTTTATATCTATGATCGCACAATACCCCCAATATCCGTGTATGTATTATTAAATCGCAAAAACAGTTTCGAAATTGTGATGAATTATCCGTTTCATTTATCGCTTCGTGAAAATAAATTTGTTATATTTCAGTTAGACGGCCCTGATTCGTTCCGCCGCGGCCCATCACAAGTTGTTGCCTATTTCTGCCAGATTCCGCACAAAAGTTAGTAGATTAAAACTGCCAATTAGGGAGTATTTCAAGTTTGAGTTGTTTTATAATTCACGTAATTATTGTTGAGTGAACAATTGCCAAAAAAGACGAAATGACCCTTTATGCTGTAATAATCGGTTCCATTTAAGTTAAATTTGGAGACGACTTTTACGCTTGAATGTTTCAGTTTAAGATCAATTTGGTTAGGTTCTTAATTATACTGAAGAGAAATAGTCTTCAGTTAGAGAATGAAAAAGAAAACGATTCCTAAGTCTGAGTGACGAATATGTAAATAATTTTAAATACCCTTATAATTTATTTCGGTAAAAAGTATATTAAATATATGTTACCCGGCATTTAAGTTATAACTATAGCAAGTTTCATTCAAATCCGTCGAGTGATTTTTGAGTCGGTGGCTTAGTATCATTCGCAATTTACACTGCAACGACATTTTCAAAAAATATTAAGTGTTACGATTTTATTATGTAATCGTATTTTTTTTTTAAATAGACATGGCTTTCGTAGACTTGAATGTAAATATTTATTTCAACAGGAAATCTCGAGATAAAATTAACAGATCATCGCTTTATAGTAATATTATGATAGCTTAAACTACTTATATATAACTGGAATTAAATTATGTGGGTATGTGACGTAATAATTCAGTAACAAGGTGCTAGTTCGGGAAGTGTAGCTTGTTCCAATTTAATGGTGGTTGAGCAAGTGCTGCGTTCGCCTCCCCTCCTTCCTCCCTGACAGTATTAAGTATTATTGCACGTTTAATATTTCCTTTTTAATTAGTTATCAACTTATCGTATTAACGTACTGTCTGTACAGACTCCTGTGCAGTCAACTCATTAACTATTTATTCAATAACCGGTTAGGTCATGGGCGTAGCCTCGGTGGGGCAGGTTGGGGCGCTTGTCCCAGCAAAGTACCAGACTTTCTGCATTACAATACTTCAATTTAAATTATAAGAAAATTGTTTGCTTTGCCCCACCCTGTAGATAAAATTGTATGCTTTGCCCCACCCGGGATAAAATCCTGACTATGCCTAAGCGTTACGTAGCGCCAACCGCAAATAAAACGTTGTAGAACAAATTTATTCATTCAGTTAGAGAAACGAATATGGATTTAAAAATCACCGTAACTCGATTATGAGCGCAAAATAAGTTTGTAATCGTGAGAATGCTCCCTTGGCCAATGCTTTATGTGTAACATTATCTGAGCAAAAGGGACCTTTTGTCGACATGAACTTGTTAATTTTGGTTAAGATTTTCTAACTTAACATTTTGTTGTTTCAAGATTATGTTTAAACAGAAACATTTTCTAAGAACTGATTTTCAAGATTTCAAGATAAAGTCCACGACAAGAGTCCCTCTTTTCAGATATTGTCAATAGAAATTCAAAGGTTACCGACAAATACCAAGGACCTTTTTAACTAAAACAAGTGACAAACTCGAGAAAACCCACAACATCCGTTTTAGCAGAAACGAAATCTCCGATCCCCTATTTCTTGAGGAGTGCGGTCGAATAATTCAGGTACCTCCACAAGTTGTGTTCGGATGAAAATGCTACTCGCCAGCCAAATGCTAATTTTATGGTGGTTGAGCAACTGTGTCGAATCTACCCGCGCCTGTCCTTCGCAGTATTGCCTAGTAGGCGTCATCTAAATAAAATATACACCGAGCATGAGCAAAATGACGAGGGTCGCTGCGACTAGTTCAACTGACTTGCTGCTTTTGATTGTTTAAATAATGAACTTTTTTGCAAAGGGGTTCTATTTCGTAAACGCAATTTGTATTTTCCAATTTAAATTATGTGTGGTTCAAACATACGTCAACGTAATTATGTGTCAACACTAGGGGTAACAGCGTGTTTGGTAAAGGGAGGAAGGCGACTAGTGGGCCGTGGACATGATAATAATATGAAGATGACAATGATATCATATGTTCTTCCGCGACTGATAGATGTCGAAGGCGTGGCGTGGCACGCGAAGTTGTTGACCATTATTTCTACCTTGGGCAAACAATCTAACTGGGCAAGTTCAACCTCAGCAAGGAGGTCGATAGACGCATTCATCTTGGCTGGGCAGTATGTGGGAAAATGCGTCGACTTTTTTCGTCGCCTATACCACAATGTTTGAAGACGAAACGTCTTCAATCAGTGTCGTCCTGCCAGATATGACGTTTGGTGCCGAAACGTGGCCTCTAATGGTAGGCTCGATCCATAAGTTCAAAGTCACTCAGCTATGTTGAGAGCTATGCTTGGAGTTTCCTTGCGGGACAGGATCCGTAACGAAGACATTCGACTAAGAATTAAATGCACCGACATAGCTCGTAGAATCGACCTGTTGAAGTGGCAATGGACAGGTCATATTTCCCGCAGGAACGATAACCGATGGAGTAGACAAGTGCTCGAGTGTAGGCCACGTACCGGTAAACGCTGTGCCAGACGGCATCCGCCCAGGTAGACCGACGACTTAAAGAAATTCGCCGGTGATGGTTGGATGAGAAGAGCTGAGAATCGTGTGGTGGTGAGCTTTGGGAGAAATCTATATTCAACAGTGGAAAGACATAGGCTGATGGTATGGTATGGTACTGATAAGATATTCGATTATTCTTAGGTTGACTGGAAGAGATTATTTCTAGGAATTATTTCCCCTTTGTACCTATGGTAATATTGTTCTAACAATTCATGATTTATTGTAACAATTCATTCTATCTATACTAATATAATATAATAAAGAGGTTAAATTGTGTGTTTGTATAATAGTATGTTGGGGGTAATCTCTGGAACTACTGAACCGATTTCAAAAAATATTTTACAAATAGGAAGCTACATTATCCGCGTCTAATATAGGCTATATTTTATTTTGAAATTTTGAAAAATATATTGAAAAGAAAAGCTCTTATAAACCGAAGCGAAGCGAGGGTGGGTCGCTAGTGTATAATAAAGAGCAACAACAATAACAGCAACAATTACGGAATTAGTTCTTTTTTTGGGAGGTAATCCTTATGTGATGGAGCGGTGATAGGGTGATCTCATTCGTGAAGTGGTGAATCCCAATCCTAGCCTGTACCGTTGAGTAACAACACGAGTACGGATTTTTAAAAAATATCACTACTCGATGTTGAAGGAAAACACTGTGAGGAAACCCGAAAATTCCAAGATTAAAGAAAATGCGGAGCATGTGTATCTCCCAATCCGCAGTGGGCCCGCGTGGTAGATTACTGCTCGGCACGCACTATAGATTTACTACGGGAAGCCTGTACCCCGCAGTGAGATATTAAAGGTTGATATCGATTCATAAATATCAAAAATAGAAGATATTTATAAGTAGAAGATATCCGTATTAACGGGTATCAATCTCTTCAAGCGAAACCAGTCCGCGAACCTGGAGCACAAAAAACATTGACTGTGAAGTGGTTGAAAGAATAAAGTAAGATTTTTTGTAATCATTCTCATTAAACTTGTTGATGTTCCATTAGTGAATGATATGTGAAATTATCTTGGAATAATAAAGTTTATTGTTAGGTACGTAATTCTAAATGTAAGTTGATATTGAGGAACTTATTAAAAAATCTTCATAAAAAAGATTCCAAGGTTCATGAAATATAACATAAAGTGGTGCAAATTCCTTTGCCATAATTAAGCATCTCGACTTTTAGACGGGAATTCGGGAAGTGAAGTTGAGTTTTTGTTTGATTAATTGTGAAAAAATGTGTGTACGTTTTGTGGTTTAATAGTGATAGTTTATTAAACTTCAAAGTGTTTTTTGTGTGTGATATTTATGATAATAAAATAAGAGCGTTTTCTTATGCTTCTAAGGAGTCCTTTTACGTCCTCAATAAACCTACTATCACTTTACTGAGCGACTCCCGACTTACTTCGACGGGACTTGACACTGACAGAATACGTTTTATATTTTGAAATTGTTTATTGCGAACTTGATACTGGCAGAATGTGCTAATTGCACCATTGCCATAAAAGAAAAGAAAAAAAAACTGCATCTCAAAACGTTCATCAAACTTCGAACCGTTCCCATTCCATTGTTTTTTTCAAATAAAAATAAAAATTGGGAAACATGGACTCATATAAGAGTAGGTTGGAAGTGATTAATGGTGGAGTCAGCATGTAATCGTTACTTTTCATTACTGTTCCGAAGTGCGGGTACCCAGGCCGCAGCCGCCTGGTCAGATTAGAAAAGTTCTCTCGGTAACAAGTCGAAAATCGACTTTAAAACCATGGCCCAACATTTGGTTTTAGAAGCGCCTCGCCTGCCGGATTGAAGGCAAGTTTAAATTGGAATGTATCCCGCAATAAGCCTCTCGTGATTGGCCTGTTTGTTCTTAATTAGTATTAATCGAAAGTTTTACACAGAGGAACTCGATAATGTATTGTTCAATGTACCTACATTTAAAGTTATGTAACTTTAAACCTTTAAAGTTAAGTTGCAAATAAATTGTAATAAATTGCATCGTAGTTAGTTTGAACAGTGATTGCGGTTCTGATTTTACATCATCGTAACAAAGCTGCTGCCACAGCCTCCTCTAAAAGAGTGGACTTTCCGGCCCGCTTGGAAAGCGTGGAGTTGCGTGGCCATATTTAGATCCCTCATGCACAGGACAATCGCTTTATATAAGCCTACTTTTTGTATATCATTTATTTAAACTGTAGCGTCACTATTATGTAATCTGTGGTGTGCAATAAAGTGTACTTACTTACAATGTGCATGGGGAAACCCATGTCCAGGGTTGATGACGGTAACGGTTTAATCACTTTAACTAAGTCCAAAAAATAAAGGCATATGAAATTGATTGCTTATAGAAAAGTCAAAATCAAGAATTAATGATAATAATATGTTTATTGTTAATAGATTTTTGTTGACAAATGCGAGAAATGTTAGATATTTCTCAGTTTCACATCCATCTAATATTTAGATAATTTACGAATATAAAGATAACTTCAAATTGTTGTAAAAGGTCTAATAAATATTACCAGAGCATCAAATGTTTGCCAAATTTCGGTTAACTTTCAACGTACATAATAATACGTCACTAAGCTATGTATTAGGTACTACAATTTGTCATAGTTTAATCTGAAGTGTAACTTCCTATATTTTTATATACCGTAAACCTAAACAGGCGACTAAGGGATAAGAAAGCTGCTACCACAAGACCTGAGGAACTCTAAAGAGTGGTCTCGCCAAACTATTTTGTCAGCTTGGTATTATAAGACACAAACACGCACAAGACAATTTACATATAGACAATGTGCCCATTAGTGGACACTAAAAAGGCTGGTTATGGTATATGGTATGGTTACCCCAAATTATTATTATTATTTTAAATATAAGTACCTTGCCTTTTTTACTAAATTGAAAATAATTTAATAATACCTCGGTTACTGACCGGAAATTATGTAAAACAAGCCTAAAACACGGACGTGGGAAATCAGCATATTCATTTTAGAGGGCGCGTACCCACCCTCTCCATTAGTGAGTCTTACGGAGACGGTCGCAAACAAATCTCGTCGTGGATGCTCCTTGCATGTATTTAAGGCAAACATTCGAGACGTTTTAACAAGCCAACATAAATAGAGAAACACGATACTAAATACTCGTGCTTCATGTCGGAGCAAATCTCTCGTGACACGATAAACAGCCGGAACGGTTCTGTCGAGCGGGCGCTCTCGAACATTCTGCCTGACGACTCCTTCAGTCATTTGGAGGGAACGACTCTTATCATCTTACTTTTATGGACTGCGAATCGAAAAGGCTTCGACGTTACAAAACGAGACCCTTCTATTGTGTGGAAGTGTTGAGTGAATGTACCATGAACCTTTGTCGCTCTACCAATGCGTAATTCTCTTAGAAAAATTCGATTTCATAAAAATGAATTTCTTCAAACATGAAACATTATTTTATTGTGGGAGATAGGTACATACTTATACAATATAGGAAAGCAGAGCGAGCTTTATTAAAGCAGAACATAAAGGGAGCATAACAAGAGAACGTAAAAGAGATATTAAGTATCTTTTATTTATAAATACAAAAATACAAAAATATTTTAATATGTCAAACAACTAAAAATATTATGTACCTGTAATTAAAAAATAATACGTATTTCACGGTTTTTATTACACAAAAAATAAATAATTGGTGATTGGGATTACTGGTATGTCTAACACGTTACGTAGTTCATACCTACTCAATGAACAGAAGCGGGCGCATTCAAAGGTCAAAGACCTAAGCAAGCGATTGTGGATAGTGTTATGCACATACGAGTGAACTAATCACAAATTATTTATCTTGTGCGATAAAAAAATAATGAACTACAAGCTCATTTTTAGTTAGATATAATGTTTATAGTGTTCTGATTAATATATTAAAATATTTTACACTATTTTTGTGGGACCTTTTTTGTAGGACTTCGAGCATACGAATAAATTATTCACAAGCAAGGTTGACATAGGCTCGTGAGCTACAAGAACTATATAGGTACGCTCTGAGTAAGCGCGGCCGGAACGGCGCGTGCGTCACACTGAGCTCATAGCAACCGACTTATTTCAGATTTATACTTATATTCAGCAACCGATCAGACTAATTTCCTTTGTAGGTATATTTACTAATCCAAAGTGCAAACTTGTAAGTTGAACCACTACAGTCAGCATCATAAATATGTTAACACGTTTGTACTATGTCACATTTACTATTTGCCACTTGATTTCTAAATTTTATACAAATATGTAGAATAGACCTATATTTATGCGACAAAGTACGAAAGTGTTAACATATTTACGATGCTGGCTATATATAAATACGTGTCATTATATGAGAAAATTGACTTTATTGTCAGTTATAGATTCCCAGATATTGAGAGTAAAAAAAAAGTTAAAGTTAAGTAAAACTAAAAAAAGTTTTTTAAATGTATCAAAAAATAAAAAGAATATCAACATTAAATGTCAGACCATTTTTCTATTTAAACAGAACATGAAACAACGAAATTTTAAGTTATAAAATATTAACCAAAATCAATAAATCCATAGTGACAATAAGGTCCTTTACGTCCAAATTATTTTCCTATATCTTTCTATATGTATATGTATTAATGCATGTATATACTAATGCCTATAGGTATCTAAATACTTCTGTATGTATGTATTTTATTTATTTGCAATTAGTTAAGATTGTAATTGACAGAAATTTAGAACACACTTCAGAAACAAGTTTTTGGAATTTGTGGTTTATAACTGGTTCTTTACACTATTACTCTCATAAAAGTCTTGTTGTATGTCTACCAGTGTGCTTATAGTCGTGTAAAAACTGCAATAACGTTATTGTTTCTTTCTCTGTGCAGTATAGTAAAAGAATAATACGTAATAATGATATAATAATGTCTCTTACGCCATAACTCATGAGATATTTTTATATTAAATGTATAGTAGTAAAGTACTTATATTCGTAATGACACAGAACTTTACAAAGTTTACATTAAATGTGAGTTAATGGTTACGCCCCATTGAAAGAAAAAAATAAATGTACGTTACAGCATATATTTTTTACACATAACCAAAAACATAATGATATATAGTACAGTACAAAATCGTTATTTGACAAAACTAAACAAAATGGGAGTTAAACATTTTTATCGTGATTTGTCCATTACGCCAATTAAATTCCAACCCTGGATATTTTTATATAAGGTTATTATGTACATATGTGTATTTATTATACATTATTATGTATGACATTTGTGTTTTTAAACTAAAACTACACACACGTTCTGTTTTCTGTTTGTTCTGGTGGTTGACTGGTAGAGAATGCCGTCAGGCTTTAAGTCCGCCTTTTGTACATGTCGAATACTTGTGCAATGAAGTTTAAATATATAAAATATAAATAAATGAAGACCCAATTTTGATAAAGAATACTCTCTTCTACTTTGAACCTACCTTCACTAATGGTCACACAGAAACTAAGCTTCTTGAAAAATGTCTAACTTGTTTTTTTTCTTCATCTTTTACAGAAAGCCTCCGAGACTACTTTAGCAAATTCGGCGAAATCACAGAAGTTATGGTTATGAAAGATCCAACAACGAGGCGGTCGAGGTACGTTTTGATGATATTTAATTTACTAAATATAACCCAAGTTAACTCCGCCTCACAAAATATTCTTGACAAGAGTTGCGTTGTCTCAATTTACTTTTGCGTGCGCTCGCAAAATATGGAATTAAATCGTTTAACTAACTAGCATTCTTAAAATAAAAAGATAGAAATAATCAAAGGAAAAGGGAATGCGTTCATCGTATAGTTCGTGAGCAGCGGTCGGTCCGGTGGCGATGGTGGCGAGAACTGGACTCCACTCGTACTAAAAGTTATAGGTTTGCAAATAAGTTTCGTTTTATAGAAAGGCATGCTCGTTACGAAATTTGCGGTTACCTTTGCTCCGTAAGCAGTTAAATGTTGAATTTCAAATTTAGAACCATAACAATAGAAGTCGAATTATTCCAACTGAATTAAGCGTTAGGACGAGTCCAATGAGAATTTCGGTATCCACTTTACAGTTGCTAAACTAAATTCCTTTAATGGCCGTATTGCTTTGGGCATAGCTCGAATATCTCGCTTGGTACTTCTGAACGATCCTTGTTTGCCTTAAAGTTTTTAAATGTTTGCTCTCCGCACTAAAACAGTGAATATAATTTACGTTGCTTCTCAACCGTTTAAAGAGTTTGAAAACCTTTGTTTATATTTTAATAGTTATCGCCCTTGAAAACTTCGATCTCTATAACAATCACTATCACAGTGAACAACAATCAGGCCGTTTATACACAAACTGGAGTGGCTTAGCAACTCTCGAGACAAGAAATAAGTTGTCAAAGTGTCGAGCTAAAGTTCGTCTGTAAACAGCGTCTCCTGTTAGGTAAATCGTCGGTTTCGCAACTCAATATTGCCCCGCGTCCGCGTCCCTCCCTGAAATAATATCCTAGGAACCGATATTGAACAGGCTCAGCTGGGAATCTGAATGCAGCCTGCCAGCTATTACACTGCTCTGCCTCTCAGCCAAATGTAACGTAAACGTATTTTGTTTATGCTTATTGGCTATCGGATATTGGTCAGTGACTGTCGATTAAATATTTGAGCTTATTGTGGGCTAACTCTCTAGATGTGTAGGTATTAATTGAAACTAGTTGGGACTGAATTAAGCCTTGCAAGGCAGATCAACAGTATCAATGAAAATTATCGTTATAATATAATACAAGTACTCAATAAGACAATAATGAATTCAAGAATTCCATGATTTAGCAATTTTCAAAAATCTCTATACAAATGACAGAATATTAGCTGTGCCAAAAAAATGCTAAGCTATGCGTCATATGCTAAGAGTCATAAAATATTATGTCGAGTGCATTTATCAAGATTTTTAAGTTTTTATTAAACCTGGAGAATGTAAGGGGATGCTCGTATTTTATACAACTAGATACAAAACTAAGTTTGCTTAAGATGGTGTACAATAGAGAATAGCGTCATGGAAAAAGGTGGAATCTAAGGTGCTATTTTTTGCTTTTAAGTCTTTTTGCGACGGTGTTCAGTATCCAGAGGAAGCGAAGTTTTTCGGTCGACACCTTATCGTTACCGTAAATCAAGTGGACATCGGTAAAGCCGTGATGTACCACAGCATGTAAAAGATTCAGTATTTCACCTTAATAAAAAGGCGTGAAATCACCCATTAAGATGCAGGTGTTCTGAATAACTATGCGTTTTCTTGAAAAGAGTTTACGTTCTACCACTAATTGTAGTTAATGAAGGTCGATGATTGATCGTTATTGACATAGAAAACCATCGAAGCTGAAAATAAAACAATTGATATTCTTTACTGTCACTCCTAATTTACTGTGTCATGTTAAAACTGGTTATAAAGGATGAGCTATTGGAACAAATGTTACAACTGTTGACGTCTGTTTACTTATAAAAAATAATTGAAAAAAACCACTGAATTCCTGCGCTGGCTGCCAAGCAGAGCAGTGCTTCGGTGTTTCGTTAGCGCCCTCATTAAGCATTTCTACTTTTTGCAATCAGATGACTCACTACCTTCTGTAAGTACTGTGGCGGACATGTACCGTTGGCCCGTGTCCTGATAGTGATAACAGTTTAGAAGTTGCCGCCGTAAATAACAATATTAAAAGTCGTCCGTGTAGGGACCTAACGAACTCAGATATCAGTCACAGTTAGCAGAAAGTTTATTTTGAATGTAAGTTTAATAAATATTTTTTTTTAGAAAAAGCAGACCGCCCACATGTAGCATATCGTCATCCCTTTCTACCTTTGGAGATTTAGGAATGGATTTGGAGAAATGGTTGTGGAAATGGAGAGGGACAGGACAGGGCTCTAGCATATTTCAATCACTACCGAAACACGTACATACGTACGTACATTAGGGGTATAGGATAAAGATGTAAGTACGGTAGTTTTCTGTGATATACATTTTATTTACTTCTGTGTACTTTTTACGGTCCCCTATTCCGATATGTTCGGAATAAACTTTTTGTTTATTCAGTTGTACATTTTGGATGAAATTTTTCCAGATTTTCAAGTTTTCAGTTATTTGAAACTAGTTAAACTAGGCTTTCTCTGTGGATACACATTGTTTTTATTGCTAGAGCAGGCGGGTCTCCTCACGATGTTTTTCTTCATCGCCGATCTAGTGATAATTTTACATATTACTAAATCATACTAAATCTAAATACTAAATCAGTACATCATACTAAATACTAATAAACTTATATACTAAATCAGGAGCATTTATGGGCCAAGGATTTGAATTCACAATTTCACAAGTCGAGAATAGACACTATACTGAGGCTTATACTGAGAATAGGCTAATACTGAGAACGTAATAATCTTTATAAATTATTTTGTTATGTCTACGGATTGATCTTTGTTTTATTGTATCATATTGTTTCATTGTGTCTTATTGTAGGGGAAGAGTGCATGTTGCATTCCTACATAACATGTGGGCACACTCGACTGGCCACGTTACCACTCTCTCACAGAAGACTACCTCGAAATGTACTGCCTTACCTATTTTATCGTATTTCCCCAAATGTACGTACGTGTTTCGGTAGTGAGTGAGATATGCCAGAGCTTATTCCCATCCCATCCTATCCCTCCCCAATTTTAAATCCATTCCTTAATCTGCAAAGGTCGGCAGCGCAATCGGGGGCGTGCGAACGTTTGTCATTCTGGACTGATGTTGACATGTATCCCGGATGTCTATGGACGACAGTATCCACTTACCATCGGGCGGACTGTATGATCGCCTGCCGCCTTTTTTTTCATAAAATAAAATTATATCTATATCTTATCATTTTATCATATCTCTATTAAAACTATCATAATAAAATAACAGTATAGCTAATAGTAAAATAATATTAAGTTATATGAAATACATATCGATGCCGCAATGTGGACCCCGACAGTGCACTTGGTTCATAAGTAAAATTCAAAAGTTAGTTCCATTCAAAGTAACTCAGCGAGTAATGGATGGAAACTAGGAGTATCATTGATCTAAAGTTTAGATTCTAAACGATGAAACGAAGAAATTCGTAGGAGAACCAAAGTCATTGTCGTAGCTCAAACGATCAGTACGCTGAAGTGGCAATGGGTAGGTCACATTTGTCGCAGGACCGACAAACGACGGGGTTGTCGAATCCTCGAGTGGAGACAGCATATCGAAAAACGTATCGTGAGAAGCCTTCCGGTCAGGTGGACTGATGACTTAAGAAAATCGCTAGTGGGATTGGGTGAGAAGAGCAGAGGGCCCAGTGTGGTGGTGCGCCTTGGGCTCTCCCAATATCCAACAGGCCTTGATAATTCAATTCAATTCAATGATAATTCAACAGTGTAGAGATAGGCTTACTATCGTAATTAATTTTAATTTTAATGTTAGGTCTTGACTTGGCTCATGAATATGCCGTCTCTTCGTTAATAAGTTAATTACGAGCTGCAAAGGAATTCGTAATTGCTGGATTGTCTGTCTGGCCAAAATTGTACACTTCGTCGAAAAACACATCACCTTGACATTGACTAATGCTGTGTGGCGTAGAAGTAGTGAAGAGAATGCCCTCCATCCACGCTCGTCACATCGACATGGCATAGAGATCATACGGAAAGTAGCTCAACACTTTCATTTATTATATCTATTAGTTTATAGCTTATGAAAAAACGAGAGAGAGATACATGATTTATAAAACCACTTCCGTATAACACTGCGCATTGTTCCGGCAACGCTTAATTTGGTAGTAAAGTTTTCCTTCAGGACCAAACAGACACCAGGGACCGTACCCTTAATTCTTCAGATCAAAGGCCGTTTACTTTGCTCGCCACGGACTTTCCCCAACTACAGCTTATGCAAGCAAAGTAAATCAATACCGAAAGTCAATGAATCAAGAGTAATATATTCGGGTACATAATAAATGTGCGCTACCTGAAGGCAATATCTGAAAAATTTGCCTGCTCGATATTGCTTACAAGGGAGTTTCCTTTCTCCCCAAAATTTAATGCGTCGTTCGCATTTTTATAAAAAGAAGTAGGTAAGTGAAATAATTTGCGGTCGGTGCTTTATTTCCTTTTATTTATTTTAATGGCAAGTCTCGTTTCTTTGTTTTTTTTTCTTTAGGCTTACGGGGAATGAGGGTATCCACCAGAAAAAAATGTGTTAAATTTGCGTATCGTTATAAATGTAAAATTTCATAATGAGTTTGACAAATTGGCTTAATTTTGATCGTTTTATGAAAAGGCAATTGTTTCTTCGACTTTCTTATCCTAATTTATTCTGAAAATCAAGGACTATTCCAGTCTTAATAGATGATGGGCATTTAAAGGCAACTTTCGGTAAGTTATTCCTTTCGTATAAAAACAAAACCCTTTATTATAATTTTATGGTCCAAGTTTCTGTAGTTAAGACGCCCATTTCCTGTTGAGGGGCCGAACAGATGATATGATTTAGCAATCGTGGAATTTTCGTAATTCATTTGTAGGCTCCAAGTTTGTGGAAATTTGAAGTTAGCGCAATTCTCGCGAATTTTAGGACGAAGTGGATTCGTACAAACGCGTGTGTAACTTTAGGGTTTTCTGATATGTGGCCGGCTGAATGGGAGTTTATATCATCGCGGGGCTTACAGAGGCTTTCAGCGGCCGCGTCTCCATTCACACTCGTTTCATTCGTTTCGCTTTCCACTAAAAATCTAAAATCAATAAAGGATCACGGCATAAATGCAAAGATTACTCGCTTCGCTTTTCGCGCAGCATGAAAAATGTACGCCCCGTTACGGCACGAGCCGTCCTAAATAAAACCGCGAATCACTATGAGACTGTAAGTAGCACCATAAAAGGAGGATCCTTCGTCTGAATCGCTTCGGCAAACACCTACAGAGGAATGGAGCGGTGTTAAATGAGAGGGATTGCGAGTTTCCCCCGCGCCCCTCCTGCCGCCGGCTTCGCGTCCGATGTCGCAAGCTGCCTCTACTTAAGAAGTCGTATTGTAATAGATGTGTAAATGCTATTGCTACTTTATCCATCTTTCAACATACGAATCATTAAGCATATTATCAGTTTTCGATGCATATGTAAACTAATCGACTAATAAACCTTGCCACAAAGCTTCAAATCTCCTAGAGTAATGTAATAACAATGTCGGGCGGGCCGCGTATTATTCTGACCGATTGCGCAGCGGTATTGCATCACTTACGGGATAGTTTGCATGTATTAGTTTGGCTGAAAGTTCCTGTAATTGATTGGATCTAGTTTAGTATATTATAGCAGCGTCAGTTTTGTAATCCATTAACCTACTTATTGTATTTAATAGTATCTACCTAATTTCTGCATTTAGTTTACAGAACTGCACTCATTTGTTATGTAATGTGAGCTCGTCAATTCCAAATCCACAATGTGCTCTCGGAGTTACATTCTAAAATATATCATTGTCCGCATGTGAATTCGAAATATTTTCAGGGGAATTGGGAGCTGTGTTTTGTTTTTGAAATTCGAACGAGTTTTTCATGGAGTAACGTTCATTAATAGTTCGATAATCGGTTGGAAGTAGTGCGATGCATAATCAAGTAGTTGAGTCTGTGGAACACGAAGGGGTGCGGGCGTGGATTGGGGGGATGTTCGTAAAACCATTACAGCAACGTTCTGCGGAGCACTACGCCGGCTTCATTAATCGGCCATCGTACGAGTATGAAGCTATCCGCTAGGGTTATGATATAACGGTAGGCCGACGCATCGCTACATACGATAACGGTTGGTGGTAGCTTTGCATGGTTCTCAGAAATTGAATAACCCTGTTAATTTCACTTGAGTTCATGTTAAGCCCATATTTTTTTATTCTCTAAATTTTAATAGCATTTTGTATGGGAACAGAATTCTATTCAAATTGAATTTATACACGTATTATAATATATTACAATTGAATGTGTGTGAAATGGGAGCTTAACAACTGGTTGTACGTACAAGGGCATCGGGCTATATATTGCTGATGGGAGACCAATCTTCATGAGTGGTAGAGGTCGTAGAGGAGATCGAAGTTGGTAGCGAGCTAACAATTCTGTTTCTGGTACGCCACTGCGCCCGATCGGATTAGGCTCAGTGCTCATATCGAGGAGCTAGAGGAGTCAGAAAACGTTTTAATTAGAGACATCTTTTGTGTTACTGTGTGATTCCTGGAAAAGTATTCATGATAATATAAACTAATTGGCCCGCGGGATCATGGGTATGACCTCGCCAAGGTACCCGACATAGGTATTAAATTTTCATTTAAGCCAATTGTTCGATTTAAATTTTATCAAAATTGAATCAAAACCTCTTTATTCGTGACCACTATGTATCTATCATATCATATAAAACGAATGTCGTGAAATGATTTAATATCAATCTGTCCAGTTGAGTCGAAATATCATTAATGCTACATGCATTTTTATTCCTTTTTAAGTTAAATATTTTTATTCCTTCAGCTTTAACTAATCTGTGTTCCAGCGCTTAACCGTGCTCAAAGTTCGCCACAACAGTATCGAATTTAAAGAGAATTCCGACTTACAAAAAATCCAGTCTGCAACATCTGCATGCGCAATTGCGTTTTATGTATATTGCACATAATTGTACGTAGTTTTTGTGAAAATTGCAGTGGTAGAAATCGCGGCAGTGTGTTCGAAGTCTTACATTCTCTGAGCCGGACCAGATTGTGTCGATCTAACAAGACCACCCGTGTACTGTTGCACTCAATACCACTTCAATGTCGGAATATAGCATATTTGGATACATTTACCAGGGTATATCGTATACGGACCGATTTGGAGCAATAACGACTATGCTGCTCGCTCGCATATTGAAATTGGTTAATTATATAGCGCACAAAATTTATATAACCTAAACGTAGTAAACAAACTGTTATGATTACGTTAATCGCAAATAAGTGCATTAATTTGATGTTAATGCATTCATGCTGGGAAACTGAAACTGCAAGCGAAATATCGTAACCGTTATCAGCCCTTTTAAGATCCACTGTTAGACTTGGGCCTTCTCCCTGGCCTTAAACGCCACGTTGATCAAGCGGATTGGCGAGAGCACTCTTTTAATGGCGCTGTAGTACCTCAGCGCTTTAGGTAGTTAGTGGCTTTGTTATCTCTTAGTCGCCTTAGTCTTAGAAATGGAGGGGTGCTATTCGCACACGCACACACTCCCACGCACACAGTAATATAATAATAAGATTATGAATCCACTGTACGCGTTCTCTGGTAATGGATAGCTCCATCAAAATGGCCCTCACGATATAGGCTATGCCTAGTGTGAGGACCTATGTTGTTCTGAATTGCAATGGTGAACAGGGGTAAAATTATAAACATGCCACAAAGTTCATTTACAATAAATATAGGCGTGTTTGCCATTACTCAGGTTGACCTTACATTATGCCAAAAACTTTAATTAATTTAATTAATGAAGTACGATGTATCTTTATTGTATTGTTACAATGTGATAAGGTTTAATAAAGTTGTGGGTTTGAAGTTGAGTGGTGTGAAGATAGCATGTATGTAAGTGACTGAGCGGAGAGTTGACGAATGGAAGGAAGGTGAACGGTGTGAAGTGAGCGAAGGAGTCGACTGAATGAATGGTGAGTGTGCATTTAATGTTCGTGTAGAAAACGAGAAAAGGTGTTATTAAGACGTAAGGTGAAAAGTGTTAAGAAGAAAATGAAGGAGTAAGGTGTTAAATTGGCTCAATCCCCACAGTTATTATTATTATAAAGTCGGCAGACACCACACGGACACGATATTGTATAATTATAAATAAAATATTTAATTTTATAGCACTAGGAAATACATCATGATTAAATCCGCATGCTTGAAAGTATAAATCCATCTATACCACGGGGCCCACGTGTTGTATTATGGACCGGAAAACTCCCAGCAATTTACTAAGGGAGGCCTGTGCCCTACAGGTGTTCTTGTAAAATTTCAATTTTGTCGCTTGGATCAGTTCTGCTGTTATGCATAATGTAGTCCAACTTAGGTATTAAAAATCATATAAAATATATCATATAAAAACCTACATGTATCGGCATTTTCTTTTGATGTTACCAAAATTAATTAACACTCATATAATGAAAATAAATTTAACACCATAAAGTAAGAGAAAACATAAAGACATTCATTGCTATTTCTTTGACAATGGAAACTGCGTCAAACTGAATATGACGGATAAATCCCGGAATTTTTAAATTTCGTGTGTGGTGGATTTGGCAAATATGACAGGCGCTAAATGTGAGATCAACACTTTTAGACGTGTTGCGACAGACATGTGCTTGAATGCCAGGATCCCGATTCTGTTGGATATTTTTATGCGAACATGCCGTTAGCGGTGTGCCAAGGATTAAGTGCTGCAATTCCGGACACAAACAAATAGACAACATTACACATCGAGTACGTGATTGATTATGGTGTCAAAAAGCGAACAATTGCGTTTCCTGCTAGCCACTGACTTTCATTACGTAATAGCGTTAGACGTACGTGCTCAACCCTTTGTTGGTTTGTACCGTTGTCCCCACTGACAATTCCCACTGGTGGGGACAAGGAGAATTGTAGACAAAATTATTTCCGCTGTCCTCACTGACATCAGTGGGGACAATGGAAATTAGTTTTGTGTTTTGAATTTTCGTTGTCCTAAAGTTGTTAAAAAGTTTTACGAAATACCCTAAGTCCGGGATAAAATAAGCGATTAAAGGTCTAGTAGTAATTTTAAATAAATAACATCTGAGATTCTTTTACGCTCTTTTTCGGATTGTTATTTTGGTTTTAGGATATTTCGTAACAACTACAATGAGGGCAACGGTAATTCGAACAAAAAACTTATTACCGTTGTCCCCACTCATCTCAGTAAAGAAATAATTGTTTCTACATTTCCCGTTACCCCACCAGTGGGGATTGCCAATGGGGACAACGGTACCAAACCCCTTTATTGTGGATGATTCTCATTACTTATTCGACCCGTTCGCATTCGATTTACATTCAACACCTCTATGAAATAATTACCATATTTCCATACATAAAATATTACGGTTTTGAAAGCCACTGCATTTCTTACTCAACTCCTTTTTATCATGCTCTAGAGATTGAATTTCGCTACTAATGGAACGGCAGTATAAAATAAAACTTGCAATTTTAAGCCGAAGAAACTAGAACTAGATATCAACTTTCAGAACAAAGGATTATTATATTCGTAATTATATATTGATCGGCGCATTAGATTGGTACGGTGTTTACATAACCCTCTCTTTATGTTGTTTTAGTTGAGCGAACTCCACTGCGGGAAGAATGCCAATAACAACTGGTTAATTTCACTAGTGGTTCGTACAAAATGAAAGCTCGGACTCATATTTCTAACTCATGTATTATTTATAGCGGTATAAGCAATCTTACCATTGGAGGTCTAGACGCGGTGTGAATGAGATGAAATGAAATATATCGACTCCGTACAAAACTGTCCTCAGGTTTATTGGAATGGCAACGCTGAATGTCCGTCCACGTTATTGCGTACTCACCCTAGCTGAAAGGCAACTGAATTACATGATTTGAATTTGTATACTGAGTAATATAAAACTTAATTCAACTACTGGAATTTGGCCAAGTGTTGTCCAGCTTTAGAATATCTCCACCCATCTCTTTACGTGGGTAACGTAAAAGACGGCTACTACTCCTTTCTTACGTCCCCTAGTGGGGCAGAGGGCAGACAATACTTCTCCATCTAATTCTATCGGCAGCTGCACGCTTCACTTCACTCCAGGTGAGACCAATTTCCTGCATTTCAGATTTCATTGTACGCCGCCAGGTTTGCTTAGGTCGACCCATACTTGCGTTGACCCTGCGGATTCCAATCCAGAGCTCGTCTGAAAATGTGGTTCTGATCCCTGCGCAAAGTATGTCCGACCCAGTTCCATCTGCAAAGTCTTATCTGCAGTTCAATAGGATGCTCCTGTCACAGTCTCCACAAGCCTACATGGGTAACAGTGTCTGGAAAGAAGATCTCCAGGATCTGATGCAGGCAACGGTTGACAAAGACCTGGAGTTGGCGTGTAAGGTCTTTTCCTTCATGTCTCACAACCGTGTAGCAGAACTGATTTGACATTACTGTTAAAAATCTTTAGTTTCGTTCTATTTGAGAGGTGTTTAAACAGCCACACAGGACGTAGACATGCGAAGGCGCCTCTTGCCTAGGCGATCCGGGAACGTATATCCAAACCTGTCCCCCCAGCTAGTGACACGATACTCCCCAGGTAAGTAAAACTGGAAACCCTTTCCACTTCCTCTCCGCTTATGAAAAACAGGGTTTGGTCATGCGCCCCGGTTCTCAAATCCTTCGTCTTTCGTATATTAATTTTAAGGCCTACTGAAGCTGCTTCTCTGTGTAAGTCGTCTAGCTTGGTTAAGCATTTCTGCAGCAAAGAGGTTGTACCCAGGCGCTTTTCCCTCTTTAATAGTTTTACAGACTTCATCGAAGGATGGGGAATCCGAGTTCTAGCCGGCAAGTCGGTGTCAGATCTTGGTGTGGGTTGTGTTGATGAGCCGCGAAAGACTTCTGTTCGTGCCAGCGAAGCAGTTGGTCCTCAGATCTGGCAATGAACTCACTACTCTTTGATCTCAAAGGCCTTTTTTTGGGCGATGGTTTCTTGCCGAGGTTTTACTAGCGTGGTACAACTCACCAATGTTACCGCAGGCAGCAACAAGTTTTACTTGATCAGCTACTTTATCTGCTAAAATAGGTTTATCCCTACGGTAACGACGATAGATCCTTTTACGCATTTCCCTGTACCGCACTTTTCGATCTTGTTGAGCATTGGTATGATTAGCAGAAATAAGTTGCACTTTTAAATCTATTCTCTGTATTGTGGGGTCGCTGGGGTCTGTATCGCTGGGGGCTTATCACCAAGGATTTCGGAGCTCGTTTCTTTATAAACCGTTCTGATACGGTTCCACTCCATATTAACACGAGTTTGCGTCTGCTCGAAACTCCTAAAACGATTCCGTAGTTCCAACCTGAATCTTTCCAGAGTCTCCCGGGTCTTTAATTTCGTCACATCGATTTTTTTTTGTGATTTACACCGATGGCGATCGGTGTGGGGTTGCCCACCTTGAGTCGTAACTGCACAACAACCAGTTCATGATCGCTCTGTGCCGGCACCTCTACGGTTATGGACATCTAGTAATGAACCTCTCCATTTCGTACTAATGGCTAGATAGTCTATTTGATTTTAAGTTTACCCGTTTCGAGATGTCCATGTGTACTTATGGCAATCCTTATGTGGGAAAAGAGATCACCCGATCACAAGGTCATGATTTTGACAGAATTGAAGAAATAATTGCCTATTCTGATTACACTCACCTATCGCGTGCTTGCCTAGGCGGCTAGGGGATAATAAAGCCGCAACTACAAACCCCGAAGAACTACACCACCTCTAAAAGACTTGAACTCTTCAACCCGCTTAGTCAGCGCGGCGCTTTGAGGTCACACGTTACACATCCATTCATGTGCACGGTCATGTTCAGCAGAGGATGATGTTCATTTAGAACCGTTTAGAAAAATTCTAGCATATACGAATAATACGACTTTTCAGTGCAATCCACGTTTTAACAATCCACAAAAAAGCTGAGAATAAAACGTGTTCGCAGCAATATATGTTCATATAAAATAAACGTAAAACGCGATTATCACTGTCGCCTTTTCAAAAGGCGAGGTAACCGGAACCAAGATTTTTCCTAAAACCGCAGGCAGATCTCGGTAAATATATCACTCGCTGTCACCGCGTACGTGAGCGCTTACCTGTACTGCCTCACTAACGGCGCTGTAAAAACTGAACCAAAACAGTCTTGCGTCAATTTACCTCTTGAAATAGTTTTGTAGGACAACGACAACATTTTGTTAGAGCACGGAGCACACCCACTCACATCTATCAAAGTTTTGTCCATTACATTCGTTTATGTCTTATGTAGTAGATACCTACGTATTTGTATTTCGTAAACGATCCCACTTTTTTGTAAAATTGTTTTGTATCGCGTAATTTGTGAATAACAACTTCAATTTGGAATAATATTAGACCGTAAAACATCATAACTTAAAACGATAACATTAATTTTGTAGGGGAATCTCTCTCGTAGCAATCTTGACTGGAATATACGATTACATGTCATAAGTTTTATGCCCCGAAACTTTCAAAGTAAATTCGAACATCCATCGATAAATCTTGGCGACGCTCGGAACGATTTCATTTTCGAATTTCAGGAGCGATTGCCTCCACTGTTAAAGTTTGCCTGAAAAATGTTCGCGGACGATTGACTCGGTATAAACGGAAATAAAAAGTTTTGTGTTAGAGCAATAGCGTAGTACATTGCGCATATAACGCAAAGAGAGCTCCAAAGAGGATCATGATTTGAAATACTCTAGGATTTTCCAGATTTAAAATGTTACCAACTTTTTTACACCAGTTATTGTGAAACTAAGTTCGCTTCGATAAACTTGCATTCATCCTAAAAAAGTTTAAACTTCCACTCTGCATTTATAATTTACTTTTCAATTTGAAATTCAATTTTAAAACAAATTTACATGAAAACTAAGGTTAGTTCAAAAATATAATACTAATTCGCCGTAGCAATAAAGATAAACACGAAATTCATGGCGCACAAGTTTAATTCAGTTAGGCTAGTATCAGCATTATCATTACTAAACAGCCTTTATTATTCCACGATATTTGGCTAGAGGGTCTCACACGCGCGCTAATGGAATAAAAAGTAAGGTCACAAAGTAGAAAGATACAGTGTGCCTCCCGCGGCGGCGCTATGTGCGAATTTCGACTGAAAATTTTATTCTTTCAATCTATTTTGAGCGCCTTTATTCTGTGTCTCGCGATCCCGCCTCTGCACAAAACAGTTTCGTTTTCAATTATTGCCCACTTGTGGAACAGGATTCGATGGAAAAACAAAAACATAAGAGCTAGAAATGATATTTTATAGACATTTACCGCACTTCGATTTGTACTCGGTCGAGATCTGTGATGTTCAAAGAAAATTATTGACGAAACGTGCCGGGATAGAGTTGCTCCCAGGGAGATGGAAGGATATCGCACAGAAGCCCTTTGCCAACGGTCTGTACGATTCAATCGCTTTAATGCCCTCCGAATATTTCTTACTCGCTCTCGGCCCAGCTTTATTTTAAAAAATCCACATTTTAAATGAACACTTTTTAGGGACTATAAAAATTATATTGTTCGTCGTAACCTTAATTCGCGCAAAGCGTTAAGAGAATTAAAATTCCAGCGAGAAAATGAGCTCCGACAGATAAACGTATTAGCTTTTACGTTCGTCAGAAAAATCCCTAGTAGGGAATAATTTTAGAGAATTCAATTTAATTCATTAATGAAACGTAACGGTAACTCTCTGTGAGTGTAATCTGTTTTACATGCTATAACCAGAGCTGCGGAACGTTTAAAACGACGATTGTACACGTGTGACTGTGACGTTTATAATATTATGTAAATGCAGCCCTTTAGACTAAATTATTTTCAGTGTTTGTTTGTGAGTGAAATTTTACAAGAGCTTTCATTAGGGGAATGCATGCATTTTTGTGAGATTACAAATTTCGCGTACGGCAACACTATGCAATCTTGAATTGCATTCCTAGACGATGTACGTGCGCACAGCTTCCAGCGGAGGGAAATTCATTTCAATGCGCATTTTGTTTTCTCGTTTGAGTTTGTTATACTTTGTAAAGATGATAAAATCGACACGTATCGCACAAGCGCCTGTGAACAACATTTTAAATAGATCTGCTTTTCAACTAGCAGAAATGAAAAAGATTTGTCACATACCGACATAGTACAATTGTTAGGACTCTTTAAGCCCTAACTCATACTAACATTACTAACATCATATGCGAAAAACCCATTAATAAGTTTACAAGAAGGATTATGATGAAAAAACATTTGAGTAGTTCTCCGTAATCTTATAAACAACATACCGATTTGGATCCTCTCTTTAGAATTCCTGATGAAAAGCCTAACTGAATTCAGCTATCATACACCTGTGTACGTAACCGTATTTTTTAAATGCTCTATCTACGTAGCCGCAAAGCTTGTTCGTTTGTTTGCAGCAGTTTTATCCCATTTTTGAGTATCGGAGGAACAAAGAGTGCAAGTTCAGCTGAATACAGCCCGCAGCCCCACAAAGCTTTGAGAGTAAGAAGTGCGGTCCCAAGTGCACGAGCACCCAATCGCGGCCCTGTAATTTGAAGTTGACATCGTTGAACGTTGCGTCACGGGTTTTGTTGGACGCTATCGGGATTTTTTGTTGGGCTAGGCATTTTATAAAAAACAAAATTGTCTTTTAATATTTCTTATAATATTCATCGTCAGAACAAGTAATTTCGGCTTCAGTGTCGTATTAATAAAAGTCGTATACTGATATTTAAGGTCGTGGCTCCATGCTATATTTTCTTGAATAGATGATAATTATATTACACTGTTTTCCAGCAAGGTGGATCGTCCTTATGTTACGTTCTACGAGATTTACAAGTATATTTATACACTGTAAACGTAACCAGACCGGTCATAGCCTAGGGGTATCTATACTCGACTCATATTCGTGTGATCGTCAGTACGATTCCTCGTCCCGTACCCACTGAATTTTTACTAAAGTACGATTTTTTAAAAATTGTGTGTTGCTCGATGGTCAGGGAAAACGCCCTGAGAAAATTCGCATGCTCCAGAAATAAAAAAAAGATCTGGAGTATGTAATCCATCAATCTGCAATCGGCCCGCGTGGTGGATTACGGCCCGAGACTCCCCAGTGATTTACTAGGTGATGCCTGTGCCTGCAGTGGGACGTTAAAGACTGACTTTTAACACCCATTGCTGGATACGGGCCTCCTGATGCGTATTGTCTTGTACATGAGGGATATATGGCCTTTAAAAACGCCACGCTGCCCAAGCGGGTTGGCGAGTTCACTCGTTTAGAGTTTGTGTAATTCTTAACCCATTCTGGGCGCACTCGACTGGCCACTTTACCCCTCTCTCACAGAAGAGAATTTACCCAATGTACTTACGTGCTTCGGTAGTGAGTGAGATATGTCAGAGCCCATTCTCATCCCATCCTATCCCTCCCAATTTTTCCAACCCTTCCCCCCAATCCATTCTTTAGTCCGCAAAGGTAGGCAGCGCATCCGGGCTCGTGCCAACGTTTGTCATTCTGGACTGAAGTTAACATGTATAGCGAATGTCCATGGGCTCCATGATCAATGATCCATGGTCACTTACCATCAGGTAGACTGTATGCTCGTCTGCAGCCTTTATTCTATATAAAAAAATACAGAGACGGAGACTTATAATTTTATTTTATACTTGCACAGTGTTGGTAGTCATATCCAATTTTACGATTATTGCGTTTATATTGTTGTGCGAACGGATAGAATAATTTGTAACTAGGGCGGGTATTATTTAAATGAGTTATCGATAGTTATTATCGACAGTTATTTATACAGTTGATGAGAATGACGAGACATCGATAGTGCTCGTCGAATCGAACCGCACGAAACCGCGCCGCAGCAGCGCCGATCAATGCAATACATTTTGCATAATTGATGTCCCATTCACAGCAACGGAACACTTATTCATATTCATGAATTTTACAAATTTTTCAATTTGTGTCGCGTGTAAGTGTATTTACAATATTGCTGTGTCGTATTTGCGCCAATACAATCTGTGTAAAAGCCACGTTGGGAGACGCTAGCGTCCGTGGTGCAGCGGACCAACGAGAAAAGAAGCCTCTAATGTGATATTTTTGATGCGACCGACAATACCCGCGCTGCCATTATTATACTTACTGCTGTGTTTTTGTTCAATACTTTACATTGGTTTCGTTTTATAACTGAATATATGGAATTACATAATAAACATATTACTTTTGTTTCTCTTTGTTTTGTTTTGAGAGTGTACTTTAAGAGTGTACGCTACAATCCAACAACCGCTGGGCGCGCTCGACTGGCCACGTTACCCCTCTCTCACAAAAGACTACCTTGAAATGTAGGTACTTAATTTCCCATTTTATTTTATTTCCCTAATGTACGTACCTACGTGTTTCGGTAGTGAGTGAGATATGCCAGAGCCCATTCCCATCCCTCCTAATTTTCCCAATTCATTCCTTAATCTGCAAAGGTAGGCAGCGCATCCAGGGACGTGCCAACCTTTGTCATACTGGACTGACGATAGTATCCACTTACCATCAGGTGGACTGTATGCCGCCTTCGTCCATAAAAAAAAAACTATGCGACGAAAACTTGACATTATTCATCTATGGCAAATGGAAATTATTTCTTCTAATTACATGGATCAATAAGTACGGTCCTCCCATGTCTAAATAACACAAATTACCAAAATCAATTTTTTCTCATTATTCTTTTACTTCCATTCTGGTATGTTGGTATGAATGAACCGTAGTATCCGCACTACGGCCAATCGAGTCTTCGCATAAATACAAACTGCTTTGCAGTTTATTATCAATTCGCAGTTAGGTGGCGTTCAGTTCAGATGAACTGATGTTCATTCATTCTATCGTGAACTTTAAAATAACAACATAATAACACGTTTAAAACGGTTTGTAAAAAAAGACTGGGTCATTTACGTTATTTAAAAATTATTTAATTAAAGCATTTATTTAAAGTCATTTATTTAAAAAGCTTTACGTTCATTCTCAATAGAATCATCAACTAAATAGCCATCCATGACAAGAAATCCTAACAAGAAAATCGAGCACAAGACATCTGATGATATATACTTATTTATAAAAGATAATTAAATGAGCAACAGAAAGTCGATGTTAGCAAATTTAATGGTAGGTTATTTGTAGGCTCTCTAGTAACAATTAAAATAGCATTCCCGTATAAATTTGGTGATGACATTCTTGGTAACATAAAATTGTTTACTTTAGTTATTCGAAGACAGGTAGTTTTGTTGATCACGATTTGCTGCTCATTAAGTATTTTTTACTCCTCGTTTATATATAAACTATTTTGAAGGATTCCAAAAATCACCAAAAGCGAGTAGAATATACCTACATCACTATTTATTTTTATTAACAAAGTATAAGTAAAAAAAAATCTTTTATCGACAAATGTACTTGCACTTAAACGAACAAAACAAAATCGCTCAAAGGAAAAAAACTGTAACAAAACTAATTCCCCGTAGGGCCTGAGCCTTGGAGGTAATGGGTGATTGTAAAAGGAGGCAATAAAAGCTTAGCATTGTGTGTGAGAGCCGTAAGGGAGTCCCTGTATTGTGTTCGGTCCACGGAGGCCCCCAGGAATCGTCTGACCACGGGCGCGGTCAAATTGTACAGAAATGAAATTATCAAGGTACGCTGCCGATTTTCCGAACCAATGAATCAAGATCCAATTCCCTTTTGTAATAGAACATCGTCGCGAAACGCGCCCATGGAGTTATACTAGCCACTCAGTGGACGGTCAAGTCTCGTCCACACATGTACTTATTTATTTAATGTTATTTATTTTTAACTGATCCGCCGTAAAGAAGGACGGACGATGATTGGTATCATTGCTTGAACTCTTTTTAAATTAGCCTTTTATTGCCGATTTGTCAGCGGATGTCGGATCTACACTTAAAGGCTTCATTGATTGTTTTTACTGTTTCGTTTATTTATGATGATTAGTATTGTTAAACAATACACCTGATTTACTATTACTAGATATTGGAAGTATTATCCCTTACTGCAGAGGTCGTGGTAATTAAGCTGTGGTCATTCCGACTTCTTTCCGTTTCTAAGAGTACATTTATTCTAACCTCCTAAGGCATTAGTAACAGTTTTAATGAAAGTAACATTGTATTCGGAAATTCGAAATGAACAAAGATAATTAAATAAACTTGATATTAAATTAATTGATTTTTCTTGAATGTCATCAAAATGCCCTTGATGACAGATACTTTTCAGGTTCAATCCGGAAGAAATCCCTATTTCATTTCTCTCTCCCAATGTATATCTCTTAGTATGTGTACGCCCTACTACTATCGCATCACTAGTCAGTACGTTGTCCGGGTGGGCCCAACACAATACATAATAACGAATGCCCGCTTAATATTTCCTCACGCCGCTCATGAGATTCGGATCAATTCCCGGGTGGTGCGCGGTTGATGGAGGAGCGATATTCCTGATCTACCGTGCATCATAATGTAGTAACTAATATTTGATGGATCCTGTTGTATAAACATGTATATGGTACACGTCAAATAAAAACACAAGTCTCTACAATATATTTATTAAACCTGATTATTAAATAATTGTTTTATTAAACAATTTTCAGATTTAGATAATTATATACTGAAGGAAAACGACATTGTCCGACGAACTGATTTTAAAATAGTTGTAGTTTTGGCACATGTAAGTGACGTGTAAAAAAAGCCTTACGATTATTTATTACCAGTTAACAGTTTTAGTAGAACGATTTAAATTCAAGTTAATAATAATATAACCATATTTTGGTTATATAACCAAATAAAAATAGTTTGATTCTAATGAATTTAAAAATAATTCTAATGAACTTTATAGTTCATTAGAATAATAAATAATATAACAGACTTTATAGAACATAACTATATAGTCTAATAAATCCCTCAATCACTGATTTCGGAGCCATTCTTTATTTTTTTTGGGTGTTTTCCTAAATTCATTGAAAAGCGTTTTCCGGAGGGTAACTGAATGAACAGCGAAGTAATCCGACATGAAACAGCAAGAATTGTCGCTGAAACGAAGATGACTATGAATATCAGGGATGAATGAATCGTATCAAACCAAATAAGTCTATATAGTATTCCTATGCTTCTGCATTCTAAGATTAACTACATAAGGTCCTCAAGTACTGTGGTTACTGCAATATTTTTGACTAAGGAACAGAATTATATATTTTGCTTACACAACTTTGTAGAATTCACAGTGACTCCAAATCTGCTAGTTCACTCAAAATTAAATTCAGATCACGATTGAGATTACCAAATATTTACATTTAAATAACTGACTTCACTTCGGGCGTATGGTCTTGAGCACACGGATTTATTGATGGCTAATCAGAAAGTCTAAAAATAAGTCTGTCGGTATAAAAATATTCTTCTGTAAATAATCATAAGATAATTATAATTCACATAAATGTGCTAAATGTATATTTGCATTTCTTAATTTATTTAATAATTATTATTTCTCGCAGAGGCCTATCGGTCTACCAAACAGTATTTTTCAACGACATATTCTAAGCAAATTTAACAGAATTCTTCATTACAAATAACAAGTACTTGAAGAAAGTCACCAGTAGTTTTCGGATGAGATGAGCAGAAGACATTATGTGGTTCTCAGGGGAGGCCTATATCAAGTGGTAGAAAGACAAAGACTAGCGTCGTATGATAAGTAAATAGAAAATATTAAAACCTAAAGCAAACAATTTCCAAACAATTAGAGGTTTTAAGATTATTAAGGTGTCTATCTAAATCGCGTTACTTTTTTATTCGATATTTCGGCTGGTTCGCAAAAATCATAGCAATTATATGCACAACAAACTTCAAGCAAAAACCAGCTGATCAAATAATGTCTCGCATCCTGTTATAGATAGTTTATACGGATGATTATAACGATACCATCAAATAAAATAGAATGATAATTTGATTAATTACAAGGTCGAGATAATTTAATATTGAAATCAATATTGGTTCACTACATATTTTAACCACAGAACCTATCCAATACTATAACAAACGAAATATACATAATTATTTTGAACGGGCTTTAATTTTTGATGGATTTGACACATAACATGAAAAACATCACTTTTGCCTCTATTACAGTGATATTTTATTATTCTTAATATTCTAGGTGAAAATTGAATGATCTTCCATTCGAATCCTGTGATTATCAATTCGACAACGAATGAATTTAAATTTCATTTCGGCATGATTACAGAACATACCTACTCAGTGAATACATACAAATACAAATCAATCAATTGTGCTGATCAATCAATTTTGTAATCGCCGAAATATAGAAGATTCGATTGTTACATTGGCAATTTGTGTAGAGAATGAGATATGACGGAGCTCATTCCAATCCCATCCTATTCCATCCCTTCCTATTTTCTGAACCCTCTCTCCAAATTCATACCTAAATCTCCAACAGTATATCGGATGCGTGCCAACATTTGTCATTCTGGATTGTCAGTCGTCTGGACTATAGCCACTTACCATCATCTGGACTGTCAGCTCGTCCGACAGTAAAAGTCGAGCAAACATTCCGTCTGTTGATAAGAGGACACAAGACGTGGCGTATCCATGGATCCAAATAGATATCTATTAGATAAATATCTATCCAAATAGAAATCTCTAGCGATATCACTATAGGTATTTTTAAGGGATTTTGTTCATTCCATATACTTTCTATTTGATGGTTTTTGATTATGGAATGACATGGAAACAAATTGCAAAAAGCCGAATTTTAACTGATTTCATCTAAACATTTGTATGGATAGAAACTTTTAAAAATGGAGGTCTGCACATAGTAATAACTTCTTAATATTTTTTTTATAATTCGTCCAATTCATAAAAACAATTCATAATTCTTCGTTTTATGAATTGTTTTTATTGGGTTATTTATAAAGAAAAATTATTCCTTTTTCTTTCAAATTGTGTATTCAATCTATGGGCGTTTTATTCATTTTATCCAAATCAAAGGGGCATGTCTACAAACATTCGCGTTTCAGTAAGATTCCCCCCAGTCATCCCGTAATTTCCGTCAAATTGACTTTTCCGGCGGCGAACTGACAAATCTTCGTTTGTAATATGCCATAAACGAGCCAAACGTATTGGACTCAATGCTCAGAGGTTGATAAATTTCGTTGATATTTGAATGCGTTATATTCCTTTCGAATTATGTCCGACCGTCCCTTCAATAAATACTTGGGAACCTCGAAAATTTTGTTGACGTTCTATAAGCCTTGATGTTAACCCTTCCAAAAATTTCGCACAGATATCCTTGTGGGCGTTTGAAACAAAAATTTAATAATGCTTGTTAAGAAAGTTGCCATATTACCAAAAGCTAATAGAAATCCAATCCGAAAAAAAAAAACAATTTTCTCTCAAGTTATAAACCTGCACAGATTTCCATTTCTTCCCGGAGTTGATACAAAGTAATTCCTCCGGTTTGGAGATAAATTTTGCGTCATTCATTTCCTGTCTCCTGGAACTTGGCAAAAATTATCAGGCATCGGCTCGGCTTTAGTACCATTTAAAATTAATGAATAATGTTATCTGATAATAATTTTGGAAAGTTTAATTAAAGTTTTTCTTTTTGCCAGTTTTCCTCACTTTTTAATCGCGGGAATATCTTAATTATTTTATCCAGAAATAAGCGGCTTCTTAAACTTGGGAGCGTGAAGAATAATTCTGCCGATAAGCGGAGCCTTAATGACATTGAGATTCATCGGGAGTTTTAAGTTTGTTGCATAGCTATTTTGGTTGTAACCGGCGTATCAACAAAGTAACTTTGAAAAGATCCTCGGGTATTTACGCTGCAGTGTGCCATGGATAAACATTCGATTTTTTATTAAGCCTTATCGTGCCACAAAAGAAGCATGATGTGTGGTAGGAAAAGGCGAAACGCAAAGCCAAATATAAAGAATTTAGATCAAAAAGACCGAAACATTTGGGAAATCGCGATAACATCATTCAAAGGATGAGGAATGGAGAGCTTTATACGCCTTTGAGCGTGTAAAAATGAATATTTGCGGATCTACATACCGGAGCAGGAAGAATGGGGAGTTGAATATAATTCCTAGAAGTTCGAAGAGTTGTAGGATTCTGGGTGTACTTTAGTTTAGGTACTACAAATTGCTTGCTAATTCACAACTAATTTTCGTTTTCCCCGAAAGAATACTAGAAGAATAGGCAATGTTGTATTTGAGAATTTCTTTTCTATTAATCTATGTTTCCCGCGGTTGTATCTTCTGCACTTCTCATTCAGTAACTACTTACCGGTAAACCTCTTGAAATCGTTGGTACATCTGACTACAGGCTGTACTATATTGTTTTTCGCGGCACGTGACCTCCAGTCTAAGATTTATTATAATAATAACACTATTGTACCCTGTTTATGCAAGTAAATATTTGAATTTGAATAATAATAAATAACGCCACATTAAAAGCCCACACTAGGATTCCCCGTGTCCCTGTGAGATTGATTCCATGTAAGATTGGTTTACCTCATCGATTGTCGCCTGTCAGTTCTACGGCATATACGACCTACCACACTCATTGCCATTAGCAAGCTAATGATTTGTTAGTTAAGCAAAAATCTTACGGAACCTACTGTACTATGCGGAACCTACCTACTGTCTTTGAAGAGATGGACATCTGACACGGAGTATCCACAAGAGTTCTACAAACAGAACTACCGAGAAATACTAGTGTTTAGTAAGTGTAGGTGTGTGACGGTTATTATAAAATGTTCACCACACGTATAAAAAATTCCGTCATGCACGCCGAAGGTGAGGGGAGGGTGGTGTCGCGGTAATTGCTAGCAATTTGTAATGCCCGTGTGATTGCCGGGCGGAACGCAGCCGCTAAACTGCGCTATTAATTTTGTACATTTGATTAACGAAACTACTTGTTATGCTAATGAACGCAGGTAAAGAATGCACGCTAACGTGGCAACGTGACGCCTTGTCGACACGCTGTCGTGTTTGCAATATTTTCGCTTGTAATTACCCAAGGAATTTTACACGTGGTTTGTGTGTTTAGTAATAATGATGTAAACTAACTCGCTTTTTCAAACGGTTAATATTTAAAGATTATTTGAACTGAAACCACAGTACGTATTAACTAATAAAATTTCCTTTCGTGTGGAATGTTAAAGGTTAGTGTGATTAATGTAATTGTGTCTTTCTGTACTTCGCTTTCATTTTCACTAATGTTATAAGGTCTAATTATATATAAATAGTTAAATATCATCAAACACATCAACAATTGCGTACTAGCAGAAACTTCGCTTGACAGCAAAAGAATACACTCATCCATGGACATTTGTCCGTGGACATGTGTTCATCATCAGTAAAAAGGTTCACCAACTTTTAGGAATTTAGAAATTGTGTGAAAATGAATCATTTTAGAAAATGAGAGATTGTAATATTATGCATCAGCCCATCTACTTCATTTATTTTATTTTATAATATTATACTTTCTTAATCGAAGGGATAGGGTTGGATGGATTGAATATGATAGTCCCTAATGCGATGATATGAGAAGATACCTAATAGTTACCTGGCAACGCATATGTACTTCCGAAATGTCATGTCGTAGTCGTATCCCTAATTGAGCGCTTCATGAAAAGTCAACACTCCATGTAGTGCGAACACAGCATAGTAACAGATAGAGTACTAATGGTCAAGTTTCTTGTATTTTTGTTTAGGAAAAGGCATCAGACGAGCATACAGTCCACCTGATGGTAAGTGGATACTGTAGTCCTTAGACATCCGCGATACATGCCAACATCAGTCCAGAGTGACAAACGTTGGCAAGTCCCCGGATGCGCTGCCTGCATTTGCAGATTAAGGAATGGATTGGGAGAAAGGTTTGGGTAAATGAGGAGGGATACGATATAATGGGATGGAAATGGGCTCTGGCGTATCTCACTCACTACCGAAACGAACATGGGGAAATACGATAAAGTAGGAAATGCAGTACATTTCAAGGTAGTCTTCTGTGAGAGAGGTGTAACGTGGCCAGTTGAGTACGCGATATTAAGATGCGCGATATCGCGATATCGGCGATATTATGAAAAGTCTAAGTACTAATCATTTACTCATAAGTAAATTTAAACAGAAATAGCTTTTAACGATTTGTCCGTTGTAATTATCGAGTGAAGCGTGGTTAGGTTCGTGACATGTGACGTCACAAACAACACGTAGAGATAACATCGGCACCGAGGTGTTAATGGCGATGACTATCATAACATAGTTTAGTCCGGTGACTGTTTACATTCATCGTGACACCTGCCTTGTCGCCACAGAGCAGTAATTCAGTGGACGGAAATGCTGGTACTGTTAGATAGCAATCAAATAGACTAAAATTTAATATAGGTATCTATAGTTTGAATTTCCAAATATTTTTACCTTCTGAGTTACAGAATTGAAAATTATTTTTTGATTATATTACACTAATAGTTTGTCACTGTTATGCAAAATCATAAAATAATATGACAATATTTAATGTATAATTTAATTATACACACTAAGCTCATAGTTTGCTTAGATGCCACACCTTCAACCAATAGTGAGAGCGTACTCAGCTCAGTTAGCAGACTTAATGAGCCTGTGAAATGTTTGCTTGCTCAACGTGAGTTGCTCATTCTTTGTTATCATGAATATGCTTAAATGGCTTGATATTGTATTTGCAACTACGACCGATTAGCGCGACGACTTCCACACAAACGTCACCTTCCTAATTTACCAATTCTCAAGCTATGGTCCTTGTAAACGTGCAAAGCAGATTAGAAAGACCTAATATGTCAAAAGTGGCTGCCACTATGTTGTTTCAACTTCATTAAAATGGTTAATTACTATAATTAGCTACGATATGGGGTTTTTCAAGACAGCTGTGAATAGGATTTTGCTATTTCGGCGGCGCGCCCGCATACCCCCTGGTGTTGCAGGTGTCCATGGGCGGCGGTAACACTTACCATACGTGGGGCCGCTTGCTCGTCCGCCCACTCGTCTATAAAAAATATATATTCAGGAACGGGTCTTTTGCTTTCACGCACACGCATACTCTGCACGATTACTTGGCATTCGATGAATCACTGTTTACTAATTTATACTCTTTGCTTCCTATAACGTCTGGTAAATTTAGCATGTAACATTTATTTAACAAAAATGTTAATATTTTTTGGAGGATGAAATTTTTATTACGTATATTATTCATTTTGGTATTAGAAAGCAATGTCTGCTTGAAGAGCGAAGGGTTCCGGATCCGGATGTGATTTCCGACCGAGACAATTGCGTTAAGGGGCCGAGTGAAGACTGTGTAATTTTTGTTTGAATTGGCAGATAAAATGGCAAACTATTTTGTATTTGGTAAAAATGTTTCTGTTAAAAGTCAGACAATTATTGTGTTAATAATATTTTTACTTTGCTTCAATTAGCGAACAGACAAAACTAAATCAAAATTATTTAGAATGTTGTCTAATTAAAATAATTTGTTAATGAATTCTCACTATTTTTGATCTATTACAGTTTAAAATATTACAGTCCATAGTTTAAAAATATCTATTACAGCGTAATTAGGTATCAGCATGCGATAAAACTAATTTGAACAGTTAATGCTATTTGGTGCAGACGATTTCAAGGAACTTGCGGATATTCATGATATAGTAAAATTCGTGACTTGTCGATTTTACGATATCGATTCAATCTCGAGACAGACGGCCGACTGAAAAGTTTACAACACGGAAGGGATTGGCGCACGCGAACCTTTATCAGCTAAATCGGGCACGTTGTTTGATGTTTGCACAGTTATTCATTTTCCAAATTAATATTGTTAATTAAAGAGAAACAAGATATGTTGAGTTGAAGTCTGTCTTGAGGAGTGCAGCAAAAACAGCCTTTATTGAGGCTGGCAAGTCTCAGAGAGTGCTCCTAAAAGTAATGGGCTTTCATCCAATTCGTTACCTTACAAACGACATTTATGACACTTGGAATGTACTCTTCATTCGGAAACAGTTTATAACTTCATCAATAATTGACACTTATACACAAAATTCCAAAGTAATATAAACGGACGATCAGTTCGTCTTCCAGTACCTACGGTTAAGACAGCTTCTGCTAGAAGACATTCCTTATTTATGGGACCAAAACTCTATAACTGTATAAACAAAATCATCATAATCCAATCCCTATCAAAAAGAAATGCCGCCAAACAAGTAAGGAAATAGCTACAAATCATAAATTATTAAGAATACGAAAAGCTTTTTCACACATATTTATCTATTTAAACGGGTCTTAACTCAAATGTTTTCCTTATTTTTTAAATAAATAATAGCTGTTATATATATACACATAAGATAAAATATAATCGAAGACTAAATACGTCATAGGCATACATATTCACCCGCCTAACAAAACATAAACACCCTCACTCACTCACACACATATTCACAAGTACACATCATGACACACATTCATACCCTTTCATATTCAACTTTACACACTCTATCATACACAGTCTCACTCACCTTCCCATACACACTCTCACACACACTTACAAATAGAGAAAGAGAGAGAGAGAGATAGTCTCGCGCACACGGCCACACCACACACTTTAAGATTTTGTGAGACGCAGAGCGACTGTCTAGTCGCTGTACACGTCTAATTGTTCACTTGGCAGAGCACCGGCCACTGCGACACAGGCAAGCTTACTGCAGGTGTTGGGGTGACATGTAAATTATTCAGCTTGGTTCCTTTTATATAGTAGTGTAATAAAAAGCCATGTACTTTAATCGTGATTAAATTATTGAAATTTTCGGAACTATTAGTTTCTGTGATGAAAATGAGTGTTATTCGGTATTACCCATTTTAGTGAACAAGTTATTTGAGTATACGTCCTCAAAATGTTTCGTGAAGTCAGGCAGATCACTGAAATGAAAACAAAATTCTATTATCATTTTAATACTAAACAACAGAAATTAGTTGTGAAACAGGTCCGATTTTCACCTTTATTTATTCCACTCAGTTTTACGGAGGGTGTCTCAGCAAAGGCCTCCAAAGTGATTTCATGCATTAATTAAGGCCACAGAGCGAGATTTACAATTACACGGGATCCTATAAACAAACTTGATTGCTTTACAAAAACTCAAATAACTAAGGCACTGTCTCAAGTAGAGGTTCATTTGAATATCAAAGACGAAATTCAAATTACGCCGTTTACAATAAAGGCTCAGTCGGTACGGGATTACGAGCTGATGTAAATTTCCGATACTCATTTTGAGGATGGAGTTCAGATGTCTAAATCGCGATCCTTCGTGCTCAATGTTCTCTAGTATTAAAGAGCACGGTGTCTATTCTTTTTAGTCTAGTCTAGTCCTAGCGTTTCACTTAAAACGTTACTCTTCTTGTGTTGTAATTGCCGTTTCAACTGTTGTATAGATGAAATCATTCACGAAACAAATATAACAATCGCTAAACGTCTAACCGTATAAATATCTTATGAACAGCAACAAATAAGAAGTTACGTAGTCAATATTCTACAAAATAACTTGAACGAAAAAGCTGTGGAAATACGCTCCTCGCTTTATCTGTCCCTTCTGACCTACAATTTATTCGATGCCTTTACGGTTGACTTAAATGCCAAAGCATGGAATTTAAGTCGCAAATCAAGTTCTTTTTTGGCTCTTTTTTAGGAAGGTTTAATGGAGATTAAAAAGATTCTAAAAGTAGGTTGTAATCAGAAAAAAAAGTTTGGTTAATATGTAACGCTATTAGAAAAGTTAACGATCTGTTAAGTTTTTAGCGTACCTTTTACTGGGAAACGTTGTATAAGGACAGCCATAACGGTCACGAGCGGCTTCTTTCATTTTTATTACTCTTTGCTATGTTTCCTGTTGCTTCTTTTTTCGCTCTGAAATATTCTGCTAATTAAGGAAGGAGTGGAGGCTGAAGATTTCCTGCTGGTCTAGCAGATTACTGACGGTATCTCGGAGAAAAATGTAACTCACCGGCGGCTTTCATTTTTGTGGCTTAACTTTTTATACGACGTTTATAGTTTGCAGTGGAATTAATGAAGATGATGTATTACAAACTGTATTTATTACAAATGATTGCGTTAATAACTGCTATAACATTTCGGTATATTGGTATACCAAGTTTGTAATATCGTCTAAATCAATTAATGCCACTAACGTTCTTGGCTGAATTGGCTCTAAGATAACATCTTCTATGTCGAACAATGGAACTATGTGAGTAGCATCATCTTGTTCGATATACGAGTGTCCTAACTGACATACGACCGGGCTATGAATATGAAAGCCAAACTTGCATTGAATGTTATTGGTTCAGGCTGGATTTATATCGAATCCCATATCTATGTAATGTATTGAAAGCGTTTGATTTAGTACATTGAATATGAATAAGATGACAAGTACTATTGTATGTATTGAATGCAAAGCGAATAAAAATTTAATGCTACCATTTAACAATGGTTAAAATTTTACTTTTTTAAATAGGTTACAAAGCGATAAAAATATTGTATAATAATTTAACCATTGATTTAATTAAAAGATGTGGATTTATAAGAAAGGGGGTGCGAGTAAATGGTTTAAAAGCTAAAAAGAATATGAGCAACAAAGGGGTGCAAAATCTTACTGTAGAAGGTACAGAACAATAAAAAGTTTAATAAGTGTGTAGTTACACAATGTAGGTAAAGTTGCATATATTTAACTTTGAACAGTAAAAGATGCATATATTTAACAAGTGCATCCTTTTTCATCCTTGCTTTCACGTCATCACCGATTATTCGCAGGGCCGATCCTGCTTCATGTAGATACGCATCAGATTTGAGGCATTGTTATGCAAATACCTACTGGTGGTTCGGTTTGCTGGCGTCAATGTACAAGACAATGCGATGTTGACGACCGACATCAGGCCATCAGACCGACATCCTATGGACCACTCAACTGGTCAACGTATATCGCATACCGACTAGCTCTATACACGTTGTCGCTTCTGATGCTACTGGCTTTATTTAATTAACATTAAACCTATTGTGTTTGCATATGTAAAGGTAATTTTGTGTTGGTTTTAAAATATCTATTTTATACTAGTAAATCAGATTGTTCAGATTAAACATATGGCTTCAAAATACTTACAAATACCATAAGTACGCTTATATATGTTCATCTTATTATTCAATACAGTCGTATATGTATTAAGATACTTTTATTTCTTCAATATGTCTAATTGAACTCGAATTGTGTGAATGTATTTTAATCGCAATATAAATCTTTTAGCCGTTATTTGATAATTTAAATATTTATGTACTTAATGTGTGGTTTATTATTAGTTCTTATAATCGGAATTTATAAGCAAATCTACATTAGAAGAAATTAGAAAATTGTGGTATAATTTTCTTGGTAAATAATTTCAGGCGTTTCTACAAAACATATTCAAAATTCGTTGTTTAATTTTTTCACGGAGGCATTTCAATGTCAGTCAGATGCAGATAGTCTCACACTTTACTTGAAATGTAAAGTGTGAGGCGAACGAGGGCTTTTTATATTTGCGGCATCCACGCTAGAATTTGCATAATATTGCTTCCTTAACATTTTCTACCGCAGGAAATATAACACAATGTAAGACATTGTAAATAAATCTACATAATCACAAGCCTTGATTTCAATTAACGCTTTAATATTCTAATTAATAGGGGCTGTTAATTACGAATGTTCTTAAGATAGCGATAAATATTCGTATGTACCTATTTAAACTTTTTATGGTATTTTAATAGTCTGCGATATATGAGGAATTTGAGATCATTTTTAAAGTTTGACGTTTGTTATTTTTGTAAGATTTAAAGGCACTAAATAAAATTTACATTGTTCTAGAATCTGGAAATCTAGATGATATTGTATTATGTAGCATTATGTAGCAGCCCAGCATTAGAAAATAAAGTTAGCTACTTAGATAACAATACGGCAATTCAACAAATAATGTAAGTATGTATATTATAATAATTGTAAGTAACTATTATATATTTATATAAGTGAAGATATTTATCGATTTGTTAATTTTATTTAGTAATATATATATATATATAAAAAATATAGAAAATTTTCTATATCAAATATAGAAAATCAAATTATTAATATATATATATGTATATATTTATATTAATAATTTGATTTTCTAATTCGTTAATGTATCAGTTCAAAAATTCCAGTATTTATTTTCAGCTATCCATTCCTTTTGTTTCTCTGTTTGCTCAATGGTTGACTGATAGGTGTCATAAGGCATTAAGTCCGTCATCTGTACAATATTTGTATAATGAAGTATGAATAAATAAATAATATTATGGTATACTCATTATTGATTGAAAACGTCATACTTCTTGAGTAAAAGTCATTGAATCATTTTACCACATAAGCAAAAAATAAGTAAGCAACGGGGAGATTAGTTGGTGCAATCTGCATAATATTGATTTCTTAATACGCGAACTGCGGGCAAAGGACGCAGAGCGAAATTGCTTTTTTTCTCAAGTGTGGAGTCAATGAAGTCAGTCGCAGAGGATAGTGGGGTCGGGCTGCGTCTGATATGTTTGCCTAGTCAAATGCGATGGTAATGCGGCCCGCCGTGCTCTGTTACATTTCTTTCAAAATAGAATCTTTTCATTTTATGTGTTTTTGATTTGCATGATATATTTCGCGATTAAATCCAGTTTATTGTGGGCAATGATGGATGAAATTTATGCTTTTAAAATTCTAACGATCAATAAAATTACTCAAAAAAAAGTGATAATAAAGTAGTACATAAACTCACATTCTCTTACCCCGAACACATATTATACCATCTCCGTTCTATCCAACAAGTCCCGGGTTTGATTCCCAGTCGAACGGGTGTTTGTGCGGGTCTAGGTGTTCCACGTGTTGTGTTCGTCTTTTCACCTATGTGTCACTGGACCCACGGCACAGAGGATTACACTCTATGATTACACGGTTTGAAGTCGCACTTACCTTTTTACAGTATTTGTCATTATCAAAAATATTTACGCATTTTATGGAAACATATCGTAAAGTAAATATTTTCCATCGGTACGGTAGAACATGGGGCCTCCCGGATCCAATATAACAACGCGTTCCGTGTGTTGTGCCCCGCTTCTGTTTGCAGAAGCGCGTGTTGGCTGTTTTACGCCACCACACGCAAGAGGAC
This sequence comes from Sesia bembeciformis, assembly GCA_943735995.1. NCBI lineage: Eukaryota > Metazoa > Arthropoda > Insecta > Lepidoptera > Sesiidae > Sesia > Sesia bembeciformis. The sequence continues at coordinate 12,811,317 of OX031028.1, forward strand.
GCCCTTGGTGCGCCAGCCAGCCCCAACAGTGTCTTGGCTATGATAGGGGACAGGTTAAACTGTCCCTTTGTGCTTCACTGCTGTAGACGTTCCCAGCAGTCAAGTTAAATAAATAAATGTAGATAGTTATAAATAGGTACAAACACATAGTATAAGTATTTACTAACAAATATTTAAGTCTATGTTATTTATAAAAATAAATAAATTGGTTATCATTATTCTTCAGCCTTAGGGCCTTTCTCACCACCTCCTGATACTTAATCAGAAGGTATCAGAAAGTCAGTATCAGCTAGATTTAATTTGCTGATAAAATATCTGCCAACAGTTACTAACAGTTGTTATCAGTTACTTTATCAGGAGGTGGTGAGAAAGGCCCTACGGGCCTTCTGAATCTGATACCCTATCAGGAGGTGATATGAAAGGCCCTTAGTGTTGCAAAATCATCAGCGTCCAACAAGCGGTGGACAAAGTTAGTAAAGCGATAAGAAATGTTAACGGTTACACATTGCTTACTTTTCAAATATATAATATATTCGTATAAATTGCTCTTTTCGACGATAAACGTTGACTAAACCATGTCAATAATACTGAGCACGGGTACCATTTTACTAAACATTTCTGTGTAAAATATGTGAATTAGAAACTTCATTTAAAAATGTTTGATGCATGAAATTATAGGTGCATATGTAAACGTGACCGTAGAATAATATATAATTCAAATAAGAAAACGTATTTTTTTCACACAACTTCATAAATGATATCTCGGATATCTCTGGACAGTTTAGAAAAAAATACATTGCAATCCTATTTTCCCCATCAAAACACTCTTTTATTTATTTTTTTCTAAAATAATTCTCAAATCTTTGATCTCTCAATAATATATTTCGGTATATTTGACATTTAATGTATATATTTAGTACGCATAGCACTAAATGTACGCACTAAATACACTATTTTTAGATAAGTACGCATAGCACAAAATATACACATTATTAAATTTCCTTAAGGAAAACGTGTTACCTCTTCGAAATTAACAATAGTCCGACTTCGCTGTCACAAATGTGTCATATAAGAGCAGGTGCTCTTTTTCTTGACAGCGAACGGCACACGTGTACATGACGCCATTATTTGCTACGGGTTTATTTATTCGAAACTTGTGCCTCCGGACCACTGTCCACTCACAACCTGTCACTGTATTTTCCTGACCCTTTATTTTCACTTGACAAGAATATTCCGAGCCGCGTCCTCTCGATATTACATTTCGATTCGACTTTTTATTCGTGATACATTTTTCCAATTGTCTCCGTTGCGCGCCTCCGCAGTGCGAACTAACGGAATAGAATTTTCAAACAGTTTTGATTGATAAAGGTAGAAAGGTTTTCGTATTATTTGTTTGCAAAATTAAATTCGGTAGATGACGCGAAAGTTCAGTCCCACTTGATAAATGGCGATTTGAGGATGATTAGAGTAGACATTAGGCCGCGTTATAGGATAACTTGAAAGTTCCATGTGGACGGTGCGCTACTATACAATAGACTCAGCTTCAGGATAGCACCACCCCATCTGTCCATGGGTGTCGTAAAGGCGACTAAGGGATAACAGAGCCATTGCCATAACTCCTGAGGAACTACACCAACTCTATAGGAGTGGACTTGCCAACCTGCTTGACCGGCGTGGCGTTTTTAAGATCGCTTGCGTGAGAGGCTCATATCCAATAGTGGACGAAAAAAGACTGATTACGAATACAGTTATTCTATTATCTATGTATCATTCTAAATATTCGCTTGTATATTTATCTAGACTAGATTTATTGATAAGATAAGTCATTGAGACCAACAGATATATAAATTTTGCAGATTAAGCGGATGGTCCGCCTTAGATCCGCAAACCGGCTTTACAAAAAGATTTTAGGAACCTTTCCCCTCACACATAAATAATGTTGATATGCAAGATGGCGATATTATCTTATTTACCGAAACAACGCCCGAGTCACGTTAATATTTGATGTGTTCTCGACTTTGCTCGAATTTAACGAGCCGATTAAACATCGCCAGGCCAAGGATTTTATGTGAATATTCTAAGTGCTGTATTGGTTGTAGTTTTGCAGAAAAACAACACATTTTTCTTGTAATAACTCATAGGTGTTTGTTTATTATTTATTAGGAACAACTAACAATGATAAAATATATTTTAAACAATACGATTACATTACTATAAGGGAGCATGTTTCATTGTATCACCTACTTTATTGTCAACAGATTTCATACAATGAATATTTAAGACGCACTATAAGTATTTATCATAAACCACCGAACAGTAAACTATCATAACAAAAATAAGAATATAAGGGCAGTGGACCGCGAAACGAGTAGTTATAATAGTAAGACAATTGAATGCAAATATTACTTACTCTGATTGCAATACACTACAATTGTCTGTGTAAAAGGAATAATTAATTAAAGATAATTCCTCTTTGTTATTCCTCGCATAATCTTGTTAAACTACGACATGTGAACATGTGATACATATTAAGAGCACTAATATTATTTTGTTTCTTATTGTGATTACTTTGTACCTACCTACTTACTTACTCACTCCGTTGGTTCAGTGACCCGAAGTAGATCTTCGCCTCCGACGGTAAGAGATGCCGTCTTTTTCCGTCCTGCGCAGCTTCGTGCCAACAGGCTACGTGGAGCTCCGCTTCGTCTCTTCATCGGTGCTTGGGACGTTCCGCGTAGACTTGCTTTACTGCGCGATCTTCCCCCTTCCACTCCACGTGACCGAGCCAACGGAGTCTATCCGCTTTAATCTCGCCGATAACATTCAGGTAGGACACCAGCTCTTCCAACTCCTTGTCGCTTTTTACCCTCCATGTACCATCTTCTCTCCTTATCGGTCCCAAATTCTTCTAAAGATTTTCTCACTATTATTAGAAGTTTCCTTTCTTCTTTTTGCGTCAGCGTCCAGGTCTCGCATCCATGCACCGTGACTGGTCCAATGACAGTTTTATATATACGAATCTTGTTGTTCCTGCTTGATATCCTGCACGTTAATTAATGCCTTGCCCTACACCTGAGAGTATTTTGAACATTTTATCCTCTATATAACTAAGTATATAGTAAAATGTGGCCTACAATAAACTGTAAGTTGACGGTGTAGAATTAGCGGAGGCAGGAATATTGAAGGTAGTTCTGAGGGGCAAATTGGACACATAGTTGCATCCCGCAGGTTGGAGGACCATTAAATACAAGGATTACTTTTATGGCCAAGTTGGTCCGCCTGAGATAATATCGCTAAATTTTATGGTTGTAATAAAGGGAATTCGATTTTAACCAGTCATCTGTATGCCATTATGTAGTCTCAGCTTAATATTGAAATAGTATCCACTCCCATTTCATTAAATATTGCAGCTAAAACTTGAAACTTGAACCAAGAACTTGAAAATGTAATGGAATGGTAATTTTAGCAAATGGTCGACATGTTCTCTCTAACTTATGTAAATACCATAAGATACTATCAGGTTGTCTCTACACTGCTGGATGCAGGTCTTTCTCAAGGACCACACACGGTTTTCTGCTTTTGTCATCCAGCGACTTCATTCAAGTCGTCAGTCAACCTGACCGAAGGGTGTCCGATGGTAGGTCTCCAGGTACGTGATCTCCATTCGAGGACTCGCCTTCCCCATCGGTTATAACATAAATAACGGCTACAATTTATTAAAATTATTTAGATAATATATTTGTATGAAATGACCTAAAATTGTAGAATGTAAAGTAAGGAAAACAATGGAGGCGTCCATATACTCTGTCAAATAAACAAATGGCCTGTCATTTAATTTGAAGGTAATTTAATTTACGGGACTCTTAAAAGATTTCTCGCACTAAGAATAAGAAGTTCCCAAAGTTTACATTCACAATCAGAAAGTGGGTTAATGAGATTCCCTCTAGAAAAACATCTCCTTAAAACATACATTATTCAGGATCCCTCGAAGTTATTCCGCGTTCGCGCGTTTATTAGGCACGGTCGTACCGTCTCGCGATTCCCCTAAAGTGTTCTAACACACCTACTTATCACCCGGACAAACTATTTTCAAGTATTTCGGGGACTCGTTCACTCCGATGCACGCCGGCTTGTTATTTAAATTTATCACTCAACTTTTATCCTCTAAATTCATTGTAACAGGTAATATTTCACGTGTTATTAATTACGTAGCGCCGGCATCCTCGGTGTAACTCTTATTACATTATGTCAGTTGCAAATTGAAAAATTCCCGGGGCGTGTGTCCCGTCTCTGCGAAGTATTTTGGCAAAATTATTCTCATTCATTAAGTCGAGAAGTGGAGGGCGCGCTCGCGAGATTGTCGACGTACTATTCACTCGTGAGTAACGAGGTGACTTCCTGTTATTAGTTATGTTGGGAAATTGTTTTTCTTACGCTTTTGTGCTCCAAGTAGATAATAGGTTTCGATTTTCGCGTAGCCGCCTAATAAATTAGAGATATTACAACCTATATACGACGAAGTATCACGATATATCGTTGGGTTTACCTTCACCTTGATAAATTATACAAACACGATATACGTTTATCCTTTAAGTACTGCAAAAGAAACATATCAGGACTGCTTCTTTTTCTATCACAACTGTCACCTGGCACTGTCAAAACAAAAGTGCATCTGTTGTAGGTTTGTTCGTTTATTACCTAACAACTCTATACTAAATCAACCATATACTACCAAAGAGGTATAATTCATGAGGGCGGATACTTTAATCTACTACTTTATCTTTTTTCTACTTTATTCTAAGCCTGACCAAGAATATAAAAAACCTCGCCATGATGCGTAAAACTAATATCTTCCACTGACAACACTAACTAGCTATGAAAAAAGCAAATGTGGCGCCCCCAGAGCTAGTTTTTTATTTTTCTGGTCAGGCTTCACATAGGATACTTTTAATCCTAATTCTATGTCAGTGATGAGTGATGTCGCGAGCAGCAACTAGTCACGTATACACAAAAAATAAACAATATTTTAATAAGGATGTGTCACTTCAGCTTGCAAAATCGACATAAATGATTTAAACCCGTAGGCTGTGGAACCATCTGCTTAAAGAGGTTTCCACATTGGGTTCTTCAAGAAAACTGTGAATAAGATTCTGCTAGGTCGGCAGCGCACCCGTATACCCTCTGGTGTTGAAGATGTTCATGGGTGACGGTACCCACTTGCCATTATGTGGACCGCTTGCCCGTCTACCTCTTTTAATATGAAAAATAAAATAAAAAAACAGTCATCTAACTTCATATCCGCAAAAAGTTCTCCTATTGTTTGTTTTGCTAATAAGTCTCGCAGGTATTGTGTCGGCGATGTCCATCTGACATGTTTGTAACAGAACGTTGTCCCCAACCGCTACGCGTGTCTCCAAGTACCAATTCATTAATTAAAACTTATTTTGTTCCCGTAAACATGATCACCTAAGGACGACAAACAAGTTGTCACTAACTCAGAGTACATAGAGGACCTACAAGAGCAGTTCTCATTTTATACATTTTCCAAATTTATTCAAATTGACAGCACGTTGTCACACGTATTTTAATATAATGGAAATTGAACAGTCAGCCCTCCAAATAAATCCATTCAAAATATTAATTATATATATGACATGTGATTGACTTTAATATATTATTTCATAATAGTTTGCAGACAGGCATCCTTGTACTAAATTTTGTTTTAAATAGTATTTTGCCTAATTTCATAAATCAAAATATTTATGTATTTATTTACGCTGCGTGACAAAACTTTTTATAAAAAATATAACAGGAAAATCAAAGCATGTACTATTGCCAAATCGTTCTGCACAGTACTTGCTTTCACAAAGTGATCCAGTAAAGGCGCTGCAGCCTTCAATTTCGACGTTAATACAATCGACGTTAGAGTTTCCGCAAAGATGGAAAATCTCTCAAAAGGATAGCGTTTAGCACGAGACAAAGACTGATTTAGATCTCCTCTGGCGAAGCTCCTGTCGGGCCACTATTTACTTTTCGCAAGGGACCGTGCTCTTCGGGAGCCTGCGGCATCCGAACACGATTTTACAAAGTGCGAAAATCGTCGTTTTACACCGAACCCGTTTCTCCGTGTTATTTGAATTTTATTGAAGCGCCATTGGCCTGACGCGAAGAAATTCCAGGTATTAACTTTCGTGAAATGTAAACGCTTGCGACAATGAGCGGCTCGGGAGGCGTCCTCTAAGTGCCCTGGGCCATAATCCCGAATTGTTCACGTATGTACGTGCCACCGCCGACGTTATTCGACGATAATTCCTCCATATAATTTCCCATGCTTAACTCGGTGTAATGAAGTTTATTCGTCGCTACTTCATTGTGACTCGTTCGCAGCGAAGGCGGAGGAATGTAATCAGTTGCGAACTAATACCGTGTCGTTTGCAAAGCCCCCTCGCGTATGGAAATGCCTCGTTGGAGCCGCCGTTAGTTCTTTTGATTGCTGGCTTCTCTGCTCCTTGTCGAATTAAAACGAGAGTGGATGATTTTGAGAAAATTAAAGGAACGTCCCATTTTCAGTCATAGCCCTTAACGGTTAATATTAGTATGATTGTGGGTACCACTTTCATTGGAAAATGTTTGGGTAGAATATGCCCGACCCATTAATGCGTGAGTAGATGCATGCTTCTGATTTAATTATTTTGTTTGGTGGTGATATCATTGCGCGTATGTATGTGTTTTGTTTATGAAAAACGTTTCCCTGCTTTAGTGGCCTAAAATGTATATATGTATATTGACTTCCAACGCCTTCAAAGAAAATGCTAAACATATCCGGAACATTTCAAACCGAACCATGATATCGCGTGCGGTACGCCCAAGTTCACGCAAGATTTGAGACGAGGCATTATATACTTTATATTATTGAGTATAGAGTGGAAATTTTTATATGGAAACGACGTGAAGTAGCATGATTAATGCATTTTAAGAACGTTTTAGTTGCAATAGAAGACTTTGACTTTCGGAGCGTGACGGTAGAGTGCGATGCTGCGGGGATTATGCCATAAACTGAGTTTTATGTAATAAAACTAAGTTATTTATGACTATACATTCTGTTAGTAATAACATCAATTACCAAAAATTCATAAAATAAATGAATAGGGCCATTAAGTAACACAATGTGCGTCATTGACACGCTCTAACAAATGGAAACAGATTACTCAACTAAACTGGATCGCAAAAATTCCGGGTCGCTAATAAATGGCGTGATAGTTTCTTAAATACATAAGACTAATTTGCGAAACTATAGTATAACATATTGTAGATGACTGATTAATATATATAAAAAAATGTGTAACACGTTCCGTACACTATATAACTTTAATTAAATACTAAAAAATAAGAAAATTTCGCTTCTAACTTATGACAACAAAAATATACTTCGCAGTAAATCTTAAAAAATAAAAGTTTTTTTTGTCAATTTAATATTTTGTATTTCCTCCACGAGCCCGTATCACTTCAATGAGACGATGTGGCATGCTGTAAATCAAATTTTTAGTACGATTTTGGTCTATGTTTGCCCCTTCTTCCACTAGCGCATTCTTTAACTCGTGTAAGGTAACGGGAGCAGGAGAGCGTTGTCTCACGCATCTCCCGAGCTCGTCCCATGCATGTTCTATGGGATTTAAGTGTGGGCTGCGAGCTGGCCGCTCCATGCAGGTAATACCGACGTCTTGAATATACGAGCAGTATGTGGTCGCGCATTATCGTGCATAAGAATGGAAATTGCACCCATATTCACTAAGAATGGACCAGCATGCTCATTTAAAATCTCTCCTACGTATCTGACAGCAGTCAGAGAACCGTTTTCTATGATCGCTAACTCCGTGCGATCCTCTGAAGATATCCCAGCCCAAACCATTATTGATCCTCCACCGAATGGCACCTTTTCTTCAAAACACGCTTGATGATACCGTTCTCCTGGCCGTCTAAATACTCTTCGTCTCCCGTCGTGCGTAAATAAACAAAATCTGGACTCATCGGAAAACATAACCTTGGACCAATCTTCATCTGTCCATCGGATGTGTTCTCGAGCAAACCGTAACCTGGCAACTCGATGTTCTCTGAGCAGTTTGGGGCCGTTTGCTGGTCTATAAGGCTTTATATCAGCTTCACGAAGACGTCGCAGAATCGTATTAGAGCTCACATTGTTGTGGTGAATTTCTTGAAGACTGTTTCGGACCTGAACAGCCGTGAGATGTCGATTTCTTAACATAGTGCTCACGATGAATCGGTCTTCTCGTGTAGTTGTGCACCTTGGCCTGCCATTTCCTGGTCTCCTGATGTTCATGCCGGTCTCTTGAAATCGCTGGAGTACTCTTTGGACCGTTGATAAAGATACTCCTACTGTTCTAGCAGTGCTACGCTGACTTATTCCTTCTTGTACCATGGTAATAATCCGTGTACATTCTTCAGGTGATAACGACATGATATTGCATTGAATACTCTGATCAATCCAAGGAACCATTTATAATGACAGCTCCGTTTGAAACAAAAGCAGAAAAAATATTCTTTTCCTAATTTGAAATTTTGAAATTTTTCAAAATGCAGAATAATTTTTTTTTAATCTGTAACTTGTACAAATGAAACCTCTTTAGAGATTTAGAACAAGCATTAGTACCTTACTCCTTACTTAGCGATCTAGGTATATAATATATGGAGATATCACGGTTTTTATTAGTGACCCGGAATTTTTGCGATCCAGTGTAGTTTCAACTTGGCTCATACCAATACCTAATGATGCCCGTATCTGCCGATATGTCGTTCGTTTATCTGCTTCAATCATTAGCCTCACAGTTTTGATGTTTTCCTCCGTTATCATATACATATAACTGTACACATATAACCGTCGCAGGACGCCCTTCTCTAACATCGTCACTGAAGTGGGTACGACTACGTTTATATTCACTGAACCAGTTATAAATAGTGGAAATTGATATGCCTTCATTATTAAATGTTAACTTGTCTTTCATATCTTTGTTTCTGGTTTAGACCGCAACGAAAGTCATAAACAATCGTTGACAGAGAATGTTCTCTGCTAAATTCATTTACCGCAAACACTTAATTTTCAAATTGCAGCCAGAAATAAAAAACAAACGGCAGTTTTGAAAATTTTATGGCATTTGACTAGCAAAGAGTTACATTATCAAAATTCGAATTTGTTTTTTCTATCGTATTGTCCAGTAACCAAATCTAAGTACTTTTAGGTTTGACCTATCATATGTTGTGCATATATTGTCTCAGTGTTGAGCTTTTGGTCTAATTTTGAACTTTGTAATTTTATCGGCTGAATTTCCGAACCAGAGTAATTGGTGCCGTGACCACCAACGGCATCATGTTACAAGTTTAATATCATGTAGTTTTCTTTTTTTTTTAAATAAGATGACAGACGAGCAAATAGTCCACCTTGTAGTACGAGGATACTGACGTTCATAGGCATCCACAATACGTGCCATCATCAGTCCAGAATGACAATCGTTGGTGCGCTCCCGGATGCGCTGCCTACCTTTGGATATTTAGGAAGCTTGAGAAATTGTGGAGGAATAGAATAATGACAGCTCCGTTTGAAACAAAAGCAGAAAAAATATTCTTTTCCTTATTTTAAATTTTGAAATTTTTCAAAATGCAGATTTTTTTTTTTAAATCTGTAACTTGTACAAATGAAACCTCTTTACAGATTTAGAACAAGCATTAGTAACCTCCTTCCTTACTACATATTATTTATTCGAGCGATCTAGGTATATAATTTATGGAGATATCACGGTTTTTATTAGCGACCCGGAATTTTTGCGATCCAGTGTATATTGTATTTGAATTTTTTTACTATTTTTCTTACTTTATATACCTAATTAACCTTATTGAGTCCTATCCATCAGCTGCATTACGCCCAGGAGCATGGGACCAGTGCAGCATAAAAATACGAATACAAACTATACCCCGACTTAAACCAAACCAATTGTCTTTAAACAAATATTTGTCCGACCAAGTATAGAACCCTAAACCCTTTCATTACACAACAGGCAGGAGTACTACCGATGTAGCTACTTTGACATCATAATGCAATGGAAATTAATTAATACTTCTTGAAAAATATTACGACTGGAATATCACCCAGTAAATACACCCAATGACCTTGATTCCCATGGCTATTATAAAGTTACAAGCAATGTTTGTATAATGTCCGTGGAACTCATTTCAATCTCTGAAGCTATAACGTACATGGAAACAAGAATGTAAAAACAGGCAGTGATGTGTACAGACAGCAGGAGTGCCTTGTAACATATAGCTCGATGCACCTCTAGTGACAGAGTGTACAAGTACTTCGACATAGTGTTATGAAGTTGATATTATAGTGGGTTCCAGCGCACATTGGTCTGAAAAATAATGAGGAGGCTGACAAATTGGCGAAGCCCGGAATCGCAGAAGGGTCAGAGATCCGTATTAAACTTTGTTATGCAGAAATACTGTTAATATATAAAAGGGAATGACTCGAGTTTTGGCTGGAACCCTTTAATGAAAGATCGCTAGAGAAAGGGATATGGTACATAATTATGCAGGCTGAGTCTCCTCATATACCTTTGTTTATAGAAACCAAGTTTTGTAGAAAGTTCATAGTTATAGCTTGTAGATTGAAATCCGGCCACGTGCCAATTAACATGTTTGGATTTCTCATGAAGAAAATAATAACACTTGTTGGTGAAATGTGGCCGGAACTAATGACGACTCTCTAACTAAACGTAATGGATATTTGTGAATTTAACAGAATTTTAGCAGAACCAAACTCAAAAGCTCCCCAATAACTATACAGGTTTGTGAGTCTTCTTTAGTAGCTAATTTTTTTAGTTGTTTTGATTTTTCTTTTGAGTTTGTGTAGTTTATGTTACGATGGGGCTGACACGAGGCACATGCACATGCATCAAAGCCCTTAAATAAAGTAAAAAAAAAACACGTAAGTAGACGTAAGTAATTATTTCAATACAACACATAAACGACCCATGCTTCACTTCAATACATCGTTATCGGGCATGCAATTAGGTGTTAATGTTAAATATTGTCCAGGTAGTCACCGTATTTTTGAATAAAGAATACAATATATACGCATCAGTCTGGCTAGCCATTCAGGGTGGTAATGCCGCCAGCTTGGTGAGTACCATGCCACAGAGACCAAATATATTGGAGTATATTTGGAAACTAGATAAACTAGGAGGATATCCGACTAACTGTCGTATTAAAGAATTTAAAAAAATATATAATATATAGAAAACAACAGGTTGATTATTCAGAAAAATCAAGTTAAAAAAAAACATTTCGAGAACATCGAATATTTAAGTTTGATTTAATAACACGATTTTATAGGATAAATTAATATTTCTCACAATTTGTTCATAAATTTCATATTTACTATAACGTAATAAAAGAAAAAATAGAGACAAAGTATATAGAATTTGAGTTCATTAAAAACGAGCCACATTTCGATGTTTAGTTCAAGTCACAAGTCACATTTAGTCAAGTCTTAACAAGCAACTTAGCAACCAAATTACGTAAGTTACAAACATTACGTAGAGATGCTCGTGGGATGTAATTGTAATAATCACGATTTCGGACCCTATTCCACCACGCTGGTTCAGTGCGGATTGGAGATTTAATAAATCAAGATGAGATAAAATATTTTTTTCTTATTTTTAACACATTTTTAATTATTATAAAACTATGGGATATACGATCTTAGTCTAACAACAAGGCTTGCTTTTTGGGTCTTTGGGCATGGAAAGGGTTTTTTGTAGAAGAAATGGCAGATGTTTTATGCAATCAGCCCCTTCGGGTTTTTCCCGGTGTGGTGTCATCGATTGTCTGATCAATCTGACCAGTTTTAATCCTGTTTGTCCTATAGACCCTCTGTTCACATTGTAACAGTTACATAGATAAATTCTAACTACACCCGTGCAAGTTATATATCCATGTTAACTTCACGTTTGAATGAATCCGAGTTAGAATTGAATTTAGAGTTATTTTATATCCATGTTAATTCAGACCAAAGGTTAATAATATAATTAATAAAAAAATGTAACTGTGAAATATCATTCTTCATAATACTAATTTTAGTGGTGACTGTACACTTTTTTAACATTGGACGGATGAAAATGACAAACGGGATTAAAACTGCCCACTGGTCAGATTGATTGGACCACCGGGAAAATCCCGCCTGTTCAGTATCCACTGCTGGAAATTGGCTTCCCCATGGGTATTGTTTTGCGCATGAGGGATGTGTGGCCTTAAGACGCCACGCTGGCCAGGCGGGTTGGTGAGTTAACTCTTTTAGAGGTGGTGTAGTTCCACAGCGCTTGCGGTCGCGACTTTGTTACTCCATCCCTTAGTCGCCGTTTACAACACCCAAGGGAAGAGATCGGGTGTCATATGATCCCAGCCCGCAGCCGACACCACACAGCACATATGTTTCGTATTTTTAGTTTAAGTGCTTATAGTTTAATTAAAGCATGTATATAGATGTTTCATAAATGCTTAAATAGACACCGCCATAATATTAACTATACGTAGGTCTTATCGTAATTTTTATTTCCCTTTGTACAATACTTCTACCTAAGAAACCGACCGATAATGATGTTTACTTACCTCCTTATTCGCTTCCGTTTCCGCCCCCGCTGCCGTCTGTGTTTTGGCCCTAATGCAAATTAAATTATACTCAAGTTTCGCCGACTTAACCACACTGTTGAGAGGATAACTCGTTTCTTGTAGCTAGTGTTAAGAAAATTATGATTGTAATTTGTTCTGAACATAGGTGTACCAAGACTAAACTTTATGGCTAAACTAGTTTATGTGCACTTGCACTTACCCCGACTTCGTCTGAGTAGCAAGCGTGACTGTATACCTATATAGTATGTTGCTGAGAGTGTCCTGGGTACTTGAACCTCTTTATATATCACCGGGAAGTGCTTTATCCCTTAGAATGAGAAGATTGTTATGTAATAATTGAATTAGGTATCAGCCTATAACGTCCCACTATAGGGCCTCCCTTTGTAATCACGTGACGCAAGCCCAGTGCGGATTGGTGGATACTACTAATTGGTGGATACTGGTAAATGTACAGATATTTTATCAGATAGCCCTATACTTTCGTGTTACTCAAAATTTAGTAGTTCAACTGCGCAAACATTCCCACAAAAGAGCAAGGGATAGCATCTACAAAACACAACAACAAAGTTGTGCGAATCCGCTGACCATTGCAAAAAGCACATCGTCCACGGCGTCCTGAGCACAATATCATCTCAAATTGTTCGTGAAGGCATTATGCACTCGACGGTTTCAATTTCCTCGCGAACTAGCCATAGCAGATGTTCGGACGACACTCATAAATATGATTTGAAAATCGTTTTATGTATAAGTCATAAACTTTTATCTCCGCTGCCAACGAGGCTCTCGGTCTAAACGGTTCCAGTTAGTTTCCTGCACAAAGACTGCAGACGTTTTAATATCGCACCGTCTGGGTACCCGGTATGTATCTGCCGGTGTAAATTTCGTAGGAAAACGGCCGTCCAACACGCCACCTCTGCCTGGTCAAACAATACAGACCTAATGGCTAACTATTGCTTAATGTGTTTCGGTGGAATAGAATGTGTTGAGCTTCCTGGACCAATAATGCTAGTCTAGACTCTAGGCAATATCATACAATTCAGAACGTTATCAAAAGATGTTCTATTAATGAAATTCCCTTAGATTTTTATTGAAAGGAATTATTAGTTTGTAATTTAAATAGTACAAAAGACACCCAAACTCAGGAACAAAAAGACTCAAAGTGCAACATTTGAGGAACGGGAGTACATTGTTATTATACAAAAATCAAATTTTACCGGGTAGCACTGTGACACTAGCCTAATTATATGCCTGCATATTTTTCCTACCCGAGTAAATCGCTGATCACTTACTGATTTAAAGCAGGCTTAAATAATCATCAATAATCATCGTTTGATCGATTTTGTATTACAAAAATCGATGTTTATAAATGTTCATGAACGGTAAATGATTTATTGAGTGGTAATTACAATTGGTTGATGGTACACCGTATGTCTGTCTGCCCCTTATAAAAACGAGTAAACCCGAAAATAAAGTGTTTAAGTGGATGCGCTAATAAGCTCTTAGACATTTTTTGTACCTCACTACGACGTCGCGGACCATCAATCAACTTCAAGTGAGTGTTTTGCTATTTTATCTGTATTTCGCTCGTTTAAGAGAAACGTAACATTTGTTATTTCCTTAACGAAAGCCCGGGTGTTTTAGCGTGATTAGCATGCTCTATAGTGGCTGTAGAATTTTATGTTCTGAATGAAGCTGCTCATTGTCGTTAGGACTGACTACTTTTGGATATCAAAAAGGTTCTTCTAATCTATCCTTGATTGAATTACCTTTAGAGTGTCACGTTTTTGTATAGAAAGAAAGTAGCGTATGAGTATGTAGTCCGACTAGTCAGACATTTGCGATACTTGTCAAAATTAGTCTAAATTTTACTGCTGGAATGAACTGAGGTGTAGTAGAAACTGTCGAATAAAGGTTTACGAATAAAGTATAATAAGAATAAGGTATAATAAGAATAAGGTGAATTTAAATTATCGGACGTTGACACTTCCTCGGGTGCGCTGCCTACTACTTGGTATTCGGGATTAAGTATTTGGGAAAAAGATTGAAAAGTATGAACAATAAAGAGTACCATTATCTCCCTCATCTTATTTGAAATGGATAGGAACGGATGATAGACGTGTTCGGGCAACTCTCACTCACTTCCGAAATACTTTGGTTACGTTTCAAAGCGATGTTCTGTAAATTTAAAAAATCTATGTATATATCTCTAATTCTTGAATAACTTCCGAATTCGTTAATGCCTCCAAAATTGTTAAAAATGCGATGTTGCGAGGTTATATCACCATACCATCAGCCTGTCTCTCCATATAATCTCTCCTGGATATAAGCCTCTCCCAAAGCTCGCCACCGCACACGTACCTCGACTCTTTTCATTCAACCGCCACCGGCGAACCTCTTCAAGTTGTTGGTCAACCCTGCCGGAGGGCGTCCCACACTGTGCTCCCCTAAGACGTCTCCGCCAACGGCTATCGGTTCTGCGGCAAAAATGACCTGCCCACAGACACTTCAGGATGCTGATGCTGTTAGCTATGTCGGTGACTTTAGTTCTTTGGCGAATCTCTTTCATTTCGGATATTATCCCGCGAAGATGTTAATTATGAAAACATTTACTTTTTAGCTGCATTATTATAAAAATTTGAATCATGAAACTGCGAGTATGCCCTGAATTTATTTACAATATGAAATTTATTTACAAATTAATTATTTATTCTTTTGGAAGTAAACACTGGCAGTGCGTACGGCAATTCGACCATGCTCGCATTCCTCTCCTGTGGTGCCTGATTGAGCGAATGAACGCTTGTTGACAATGACGTCTGTAGTTGATGAGTCGAGGTAACTGAACGCAAACAATTCACTAGCGACATCTCGCCGATGACTGAACGTGATTCTTGACGACGAAAGAATATGAGGACACATTTCTTTCGTTTCATTTGAATGACTTTTTCGGAACTACCAAATTCTATATGTGTATGTATATTATTTAAATCGCCGCTAAAATGTCCCCTTTGATCACATATATTATTTGGTTGATATCTGTAATTAAATTACATTATCTTTTGCTCACTGTACACACTATCAGACCAAATTATTTCGTATATACGAGTGCAAATAGTGTGAACACGTGGACCACATATCAAAACGACAGTTTACTAAAATTTTAACGGCACATTCCGAAATTGTTTGATATTGACTGAGCGTCATAAAATAATTATGCAACGTTACATAAATATTAAACGGAATAATTGAATGATGGAATTTAATTAATTACATTTCCACGGCAATACTGAAGTATTTGCTTTGCGGCAGAACTATTGCGTAGGATTTTGATGGCTTTACACTAAACTGATTTATATAGTGTTAACAAAACATTTTTATTTGACTCTTTACGTGACTCATGCTAAGAGTAATTAGTGAAATGAATATAAATTGAAGGTGTTACTTTATTATTTTTTGCGTTATTTTCATTTATGAGAGTTTCATTTGAGTTAAAAATATAAACTGTTTCGTTATGGCAATAATGTATTTGTATTTCATCATTACCGGATACTTAGCTCAAGGCTCTTCACTTTGTCATCCTTTCTTCTCATCAAACTAAATACGTTTCCACTTAAATGTAATAGCTTGTTTTTAAATTAAATTCCAGCGGTTTATATGAAAGTATAAAGGAAAATGATAATGTAGACAGTAGTTACTGTTGAGATATCTCTTTGGCCGCAAATGAATACAATTCTGAGAACAGAATTCCAAGAAAGGAAGGGAAAGGCTTTCCAAAAAGAGAATTTCGCGAACCTCACGCTCTAAGCCGAGATTGTCTTCTGAGCTTCAAGGTTATAGCATATTTGTGGTATAATTATGAGTATTTGGGTTTATAAATACACCAAACAGAAAAGTTAATTATCAAAATTTAATGTGAATTCACATGCTACTAACACGTAGTAATGTTGCTATGCCGTAGTTGTCGTAGTACAGCGGCTACGCTGCGTTATACTCGGCCTCCAGTATCTCGTAACACCGCTACCAATTTCGTACTAAAACGCGTGAACTAGTTTTCCGTAAGTCATAATGTTATTCATTACCTTGCATCTGTCATGATTCTCTTACTATAAACCGTAAACGGTTAGTTCCACAAATATTTATACAACATTAATGTTTGTATGTTGTCTGGCTGGACATACTTGTAAATTAACACACGCAAAATCAAAACAAACAATGTTGACAACAATGTTCATTGACTAGTGGAAACGCACAGCTAGGGTTCTGTCTCATTTATTCATATTGTCTATAATAGAAATGGTGTTTATTAGATAATACCTGGTAGTGGCGTCACCACTACCGTAAGTGGCGTAAGTGACTTACCGCTGCAATGAGAGAGGGCAATCCTCACGAGGTATTTAACGTTTGCAAGTCTAGTCAGAATCTCAGTGAAAGCATAAGCCGTCTCTGCTATTTTGAATGGATGAATGACGGTACTTACTCCCTATGTTAAAATTTCAGTGGAAGGGCGCGTTAGGTTAAATTAGATACATGTTTCAAACCCATCCTCTGGGCTTGACAGATTGGAAGAGTTACGTCTTTCTCTCTTAGAGAAGACTGCAATAAAACGTACCAACGTATTTCGGGAGTGAGTGAGAGTCCCCAGAGCTCATTTACTATCCCATTCCATCCCATCGAATATGCAATTCCATCGTATATCGAAAAGTAAAACCTTTAATACCATTATATTTCCTACTCCTCATCCATCCTGGACCTTTAAAAGTCACGGTACTTTTTAGTCTTCTGCTGCCTTCTTTCTATAAAGAAAATTACTTGTCGGTGCCGTTAGCGGATGAAGCTAGCCGTTGGTGTTGCTAGCAAGCAATCGGCCGATCAAATTTTTCCACTGTTTAGTTTCATCGAAATCTAAACGGAACTGAGCACTTAGAAATCGTTGAACACAGTCAAGCACTTCACTTAATACGATACAGCAGTGGACATGTGTAAATAGTGGGTACATAATCAATAACCCGGACTATGGACGTGGCTAATGTAATTATTAACTAAGTACACAGTGACCTCTATCGCGGTATCCTTGTACATATTCGACATACAATGTCCGTGCAGACTGTAAACAAATAATATACGATGAATTATTGCGACTGTTTCAATAACATTAACAATTAGCTTTTGATCGCGACTTCACTCGCATTTATAGCATAACGTACACTAATATATGTCGTCCGCGATTCGTGGAGCGTAGGCCATCAAAAACCTGCGTTGGGTCTCTGCACTTTCTTGAGGCTTATAAATTATTTTTAAATTTTCGTATTTTATACACCCTTTATATTCTAAATCGGGTCTGAACGCGTATAATAAAGGTATTTGTTTACCTTTTATTCCTACTCGACGTTTCGGCACCGGTTACACGAGTACGGCACGATCACCTTTCTTATACGCGTTCAGACCCGATTTAGAATTACAAATTCTTGTTTTCACAATGATACATTGACAGTTAGTCCGGTGTCAAACAGATCCTATTTTACCTGTTTCTCTGTTTGTGAACTGCTATAGTGCGGATCACACTGACCCAGTGCGAATTGGTCCGCGCTACGTCTCAGATATATTTTTTGAATCCCCGGGAACGTGGATTTCTTCACAATGTTTTCTCATCGCTCAGCTAGTAATAATTAAAAAATCCGTCTTTAAGTAGAAACCTAGCGGTACGTTATAGCTTCCGAACCATCTCCAGATTGACGCTGAAAATAGGTAAAATTATCTACTAGTGGAAAATTTTACATGTCAAACAACGAGCTACCAAGTGTTAGTAACATACTGCTGCAAATGGCTTTCATAGTGACGTTTATCAAAGCCAAGCTACAAAACAAGGCACAATACAAGCTCGCCGAGATCATATTGCTCAAACAGCGCTGCCGAACTTGCTAACACAAGCACACAAGTCGCGAGGCCTCCACTAGGCAAGTAGGTTGCTAATAAATAAACAAGGCGTGTGTACCGGCCGATAAGCCTGGAGTCAGAGCGACATACATAATATCACAGTAGAAACAAGCAGTGGGAGATAATTTTGGAATTATTAACGAACGAAACATAGTATTATTATTTATATATCGAGTAGAGAGTATAGGAATAAACGAATCTCCTTGTCACATTATCTCAATCCCACCTCCTTCATTCACCAAGGAGGAATGAGAAATGTAATGCGATGAGAAAAACGCCTCGTTCCATTATATAATATTTCCTTTTCTCTATCCTTTCCAATCCTTTTTCTTAATCCTCTACTAAATCTCCAAATTCAGACAGTGGATCTGTGGGAATACCAACGTTTGTCATGACGTTGACACTTATCGTGGACAGTATTCACTCAGTACCAGGTGATATGTTTACTCGTCTACCATTTTCTTTTCAGTAAAAAAAAATATTTAATGGCCTTAAACGCGTATGTTAATTTACTTGAAAAATGTTACATTTGACATTTTTCGGACGGATTGCATCGACCATTGTCACAGGCGAACTGTAAAGAGATTGTTAATCGACGTTAAGAGCTGCGAGCAGATTTTCTCTGGTCTTTATAATCTATATAGCTGCGGTACGGGACTTTTAAACCTCGCGTTTGAATTCGTTTAATACTAGTTTGTATAAATAAATTTATGTGTGTATGACAAACGAAACATATACTAAATGAAACGTAATATGTGGTCACTAGCGGTACAAACATTAGTTAATTTAATTACTATTGAATATATCACTCATTAGTACCGGTACAATAGTCAAGAAGTCTAGACTAATGCAATACTTTCAATAACCACAATAATTGTTTGTAATCTATATTCGACATATACTATATATGGAAGGACATATACTGCACATCCTACTACAGCTTCTGCCCATGACCGACATTGACTATATAACTAGCCAACTTCTCTCACAGAAGACAACCGTTGAAAGAAGAACAGAAATGAACTATAATATTCCACGCCATCCCATAACATCCCATATCGTCACATTTTAAACATTTGTAGATATGAACTACTGCGGTCTCGGTATACTCGTGCATACAAGTACAGTTCCGACAGTTAAACTGAAGAGAAATTCTCGATGTACTGACATTACGAACCGTGGAACATTAGTCCAAATAAAATTATTTGTTGACTTTACTTAATACGATTATTATTTGGTACTTTTATTCATTGGCATGTTGCCTGTTCTTGAGAATAATTCAATATTAGGATGATCCCTTAATTTCAATATTAGAAGATAATCTACTGTTAAAAAATCTCAAAAAAGAAATAATGAAAAATCCTACGAAAGTAACAGATAAAATTATTCCTGATCCTAAGTTTTAGGCTTATTCTGTTATAAAGATAATTTTACAAATTTTAGCGAGAACTTTCAAATGGCTCATGTATTTTTTTACCTGTGATTTTTACTTATTGTTTGTAATGGGTCAATAGATTTCCAAACATTTATAAAGTAAAAAAAAAATGAAAATTTGGTAAATGTCACCTTGAAGTGGAAATGTAGTGGGAAGCTTTTGCTATCTTTGTAGCTGGTTTCATATTAATTTTTAGAAAAGGACCTTTAATATTATTATATGGTTTTTTATTGTATACTATTGTATATCTCTGAAAAGTACTTAAGTTTTTGCCCTTTGGTTTTGCACGCTGCGCTGGTTGTCCAAAATATTTATGATTGTCGGGAAGCAATGTAATTTTATATTCTAATAATTAAACATACATAATATTTATCTCCATTTACCTATTAAGCTATATGGGCTTTAACCTTTCATATTCTTCTTTTATGTACTTATTTAATCATTCTTATTATATTTATCTTTTCTTACTAATACCTTTTTGCTTCTCACGGGCCTGTAATTACGATCCTTTAGAAGCCGATAGAAAATAAACTCTACACATTGCTTTTCCATTGATTTTTGAGTGTGTGTGTGGTATTTATTATTTATTATTATATTATTTATTATAATATTTATTATTTCATGGCCATTTTATATTGAACCCATAAATGACAAATAAAGGCGATATATTCAGATAACAGGAGTTTAGACCGCTCATTGAATATGTCAGATGACAGGAGCTGTAGTGAGGGGAGAGTACACGCTGCATTCCCGCAGCCGCTGGGCGTGCGTGCTACACTGGGCACATTACCCCTCTCTCACAGAAGACTACCTTGAAATGTATTGCATTTTCTACTTTATCTCATTTCCCAAATGTACGTACGTGTTTCGATTGTGAGCGAGATATGCTAGACCACATTCCCAACCCATCCTATCCCTCCTCATTTCCCCAAACCTTTCTCCAAATCCACTCCTATATCTCCAAAGGTAGGCAGCGCATTCGGCAGCGTGCTGATGTTTGTCATTCGTTACTGATGTTGGCATATATCGCGGATGTCTATGGACGACAGTATCCGCTTACCATCAGGTGGACTGTATGCTCGTCTACCGCCCAATTTCTATACATAAAAGAAGATATTAAGGTAAAGCCCCAACATCACACACATTTTCAATGAAAATGAACATACAAGTATTGTCAGCGGAAATTTGTAGCAAAGTAGTGTCGTTTGTCGCTATGCACTTTGCAGTTGACAGTTTCGGCAGTAAAATTCAGGTGGAATTCCCCTTCGGTGCCGATATCCTAAACTACGGATACTGTTAATTTTTATTTACGTATTTATTCCATAAAATAAATGCCTTAATCTAAAATACATCTACATGTAGACTAAACATTATTTGCCACTATTATATGATTATTTTAACACCTTTATTACAAATACTTAATATAGTCGTAGATAGGAATCGTCATTTTAAGGAGAGAGACAATAATAATAAACCATGAATTCTTTCACACTTCATACATGAGTCACCTTGCATTCCTCCATTCACCGCTGGCTCACTCGCATACTTTTCTACAGTTACATATATTATAATAATATAAGCTAGCTTTTGCCCGCCGCCTCGCCTGCCTGGATTTCATTATCAAAGTCCCTGGAAATACTAGTCAATTTTCCGGGATAAAAAGTGACCTATGTTCTTCTTCGGATCTAGGCTACATCTAGGCCAAATTTCATGGAAATAGATTAGTGGTGAAAACGTAACAAATAAACAAACAACCAGACAGACAGACATACAAACGTACTTTTGAATTTATGTGTTACTCTTAAATTGATTTATTAATGTGGATTCTTAAAGGATATTAAATTATTAGATATTAATTACTATATTAAATTGTGCTTTGATATGTTGATATCTTGCTTTGTGATACAAAATAAATAGATATATTGTGGCGCGATCCAGTAGATTCCACCTGTTGGTTAATCTTGTCGATCTTTACCTTAATGATAATAGTATGCTTCGATAAATAAATAATTAGTACGATAATGTGGAATGCTTACATAATATAGATTTCAATTTCTAAACGTTCGCGAACATGCCACCTTATCACCATTTTCATGATAAGGTAATAAATAATGACTATTGTCTTTCTAAGCATTTTGAATACATGTATAAAGCCACAAGTAAAAGTTACAAGGAATTCTCCTTATACCGCCATCATGAACCATAGATTCGTTAAACAAATTTATGCTGGTCTATTCTCTTTTATTTGTGTCAGGTCGCAATATACAGTGAACCGAAGTAGCGATGAGATTAGACCGTCTAAATTCGGGCTTAAATTTTAATCGCTGGTTGAAGCTTACGTGAACAGTCTCCGAAAAGCCCCTATATTGAACGCTTTAGCGCTATTTTCTTAAATATTTTCACGGACTTTATACATTGTTGCTGAAGGAATCTGTAGCGTCAAAGGCTTTACTTTATCTAGGGTATTTGCAAAATTATTTAATTAACTTTAAGTTTTTATTATTTTGCGCATATAAGTTATAAATTATTTTATTTTATTTATGTATTATTGATATTTAAATTAACTATTCAAATTTCTAATGTTATAGAAATAAACCGGGTTTTTAAAATAAAATTTTATTTAAATAATCTCTTAAGAACACCTATGTACTCACCTATCCATGTAATATTTATTTTTATATATTTACGAAAGGCTGTCCCAGATTGAGCGCCGGATTTAATTTAGAAAAAAAGTTAGTCATTGTTTCTCCGGCTGTGTGACATGTGGTACCATCCTGTTAGAACCACAGTTGATCAAGGTCCATATCTTCCGATTGGTGTCAAAAAACTCCTGTTCCGATACCTATCTATGCCTACCTAAATATCGCCGAACTAAAAGCCACACCAAACTATAACTCTTTGAGGATGCATTCGTTTTTCATGAATCTCATGAAGATTGTCCAAGCCCCAAATATGACAATTTTGCTTATTGACGTATCCGTCAAGGTGTAAATGGGCCTCGTCACTAAAGACTTTTTTCGCCAAAATGATGGTTCACTTTATACTGTTCTAAAATTCATACCGTGTTGCTCTTTCATGTAGAGTTCCATGTTGACTATTTGCAACTGTCATATGTGACATCTATAAACAAACCATAGTTGCCAACCTTCAAACAATAAAATGTCGCAAAATTTAAATCCGGCGCTCAATCTGGGACACCTTATATATATCTTTGTAGCATTCATATTTATTTATATCAATACATATTTTTGTAGTAAGGCGGCAGTATATATAGCATTATATGCAGTATATAAATTATTTCAAATTCAAATTACTTATTTGCCAAAAGGTGTCTATAGTATAGATGTCAAAACATAAAATAAGTTCTACATATTCTACCGTTACCGGCGTGCAAATATTTAAATTAACATTCACAATAACATTAATAGTCACAGTAAATATTAGTCAAACAATTATTATAATCAAGGTACAAATTTTTATTCTAGTTTTTATTTCATTTTTAATTTTTATTTCACGCTTTTCTCACGCTACAATAAAATTGCGATAAATGTATCTTAGAAGGTAGGTATATATAGATTCATAGATAATCATTACTGAACAGCTGTGCTAATTTTTGTCATTTAATTGATTATGTGAAATATTTTTTGAAAATAGATGTTAAATTTCTATAATTATACCTACAAAAGTTATATTTACAAAAATCAAATATATGATGCTTGAATTGCTATATGAGTTATGTAAAGAATTCATAGGTCGTAGTAGGTATTCTAAGTAATACTGTTTCGTTTTAAATAATAATATGATATCGCCAATTTTGAATGTAGTGCTCGAATTAGCCATCAATGCGAGTGAAATTATTCGCTTAAGTAGCTCGTTCAGAAATCGCGGGGTTATTTTTTATCCGGCTTTATTTTTACGTGGAGCTACATCGACGGCCGGCTTCGAACGGGATTCTAATCAATTTAATTTATCAGGGATCCCCGGAGGCGGCGGTTCACTTCGTTTAATGCACGTATTTTGCGGCAGGGCTGATTGTTTTGAAGCATTCGGTTGTATGGACCATTTAGATTAATATTGGATTACTTAATTTAGTACGTAACGCTTTTACTACGGATGCATATACATGATATAAATTAAAACTATAATAATATAACATGATATAACTGCGCATGAAAATAAAATACATTTGTAGCTTTATGCCCTATGTTTCATAGGAGTGGTTTAAATCGATTTTGTTAAATAACTTTTGATTTGAGACTGTTTAAATCGTGAGAAAATATACTGCGCTTCAATTCTGTTTATAAGGAATCAAATCTTTGATATATCCAATTTGCGACAAAAGCCTGTGAAATTCAATTAGAAGTCAAAAATATTTATTTGTTTCCAATCGGAGAACGGCATATTACTATTTAAAATAATAATAATTTCACAAGTCACTAACATATAACCCTAATATTATTAGTAAAAGAAGAAAATATATTGTAGTTCCGTTAATTTCTGCTAATACAATATTTGCTAGAAAACAATCACTGTAGACATGCTAATAATAAGCATATAAACATTTATCCCATGAATTCCTACAAATACAAATACTTTTCCTACAATTCCTACAATACTGAATGAATTTAGTTAGCCAAATACTTTTTGCGATTGAGAAGCCATTTTGAGAAATAATACTTAATAACTTAGCACTGGATATATTTTAATATTTTAAATCTGCTTTCTAATATTTAGTATTATTATATTTATACGCGAAACATATTTTTATTACACACCAATATCTATTCATAGGTACTTATGG
The DNA here is from genome assembly GCA_943735995.1 of Sesia bembeciformis. Lineage (NCBI taxonomy): Eukaryota > Metazoa > Arthropoda > Insecta > Lepidoptera > Sesiidae > Sesia > Sesia bembeciformis. Next base: position 12,836,183 of record OX031028.1, read on the forward strand.
TTATACACATACACATACATACACACCTTCACTCACGCACATACATTCACCACACACTCTCAAACACGCCACATACATGCACACATCACACCTCGGCCCTAAATTTCCTTAAATTACCATTTCATCGTGTCATTTAAATTACCATTAGTCATGTCATAAACATATAATGATGTTACTTGTTATGGTCTCCTGGTATAGGTATTTCTTATACTTAAAAGGAGACCCTCACCACGTATATATATAAAAAAAGAATATACGAGTAAATTATTTAGATTCGATTTAAAACCACTTTTCAGCGGATCGAAATATAAGGAACTGTCAATAAACGTAATATTTAAGTTTATTATCCTTTGAAGTGGCTGGTAAGTATTCCCATTACAAATAATCAATCCAATAAATTCAAATTGATAAATAGCGCGTATTCTAAAGTATTTATCTCGCTCGAGTAGCCCGAGCTATTTGCTTAACTAATAGAATTCCTAGACGGATGAGTTCGCGAAACCGAAAAGCCAATCGGCACCCGTAAGAAATATTAATTACAGTCAAGATTAAATAAGAAAGGTGGCAATCGAAGAAATAAGGATGGAATTACGAGGAAGCGTCATTTGTCCCGGCAACTAATAAAGGAGACAATATTGCACTCGATACGTATAAATGTGCGAGTAACATTTGGGGCGTGATATTAATTCCGTCGGTAATTGCTATCGGTTTCCACCCGAGGCTGCAGCCATGAGCCATGAATACGGGAGTTACCGCTATTTGTTCCTGACGTTGCGGTTTATGGTTTTACCTCGAGCCCGTCCTATATTTATTTTCTTCGAGTTTTGTCCAAACACACAATAGCTGAGTGGATTATCGACCTCGTTTCGATACTTCGGGCCTAACGCTCCGGAAAACAATGGGCTTATTTCAAATAACCCTATTGTGGTAAGCATATGTATAATTACCATCCCGCCTCCATTTGCGTAATATTTACTATATACGTATTAACTAATTAATGTGACCTGTGGCCGTCTATTTTTTCTGAGTAGATAATTAAGAAATATAATTATTTAACTAATATAATAATAATTTATTATCATATGTAACATTTGAGATTTTCGCGTTTTTCTCACATGTATTTAAAAACTCTCAATACTGAAAAACACTTGTCAGAAACAGGGCAATAACATTTGCAAACGAGAAAAACTTGTATTATGTGCCCTTTGCTCTGTTTAATCATTTCTGCTTAAGTAATCTAATGAAATAGAGCAAGTCGGTTCTAAAAAGATTCATCTATATGTACCTGAACAGTATTAAAATCTCGTCATCCATAAATTAAGGTAGCGCGGCTACGCTGGCTACCAGTTGAGGTATTTAAGCGCCATTGTGCATAACCGAAGAGGGACAGGAAACCGCAAAACAGTTGACACTAAACTAGCACCAATGTATCTCTTACCAACACTAAAATGTAAATTAATAATGCTAGTACTTTTAATTAAATAATGAACAAAACAAAAGCAATGACTTTATTCCGCTAACTGCATTTCTTCGAAACAGTTATGTTATTATCTTACTCCATACTTCCATAAAAGTCGGAGCTAAAAATACTCTGGATTCGAGCTGCAAAGAGCGTTTCTAAGCTTATTATCACATATTGTAAAAGAGAATTGAGTTGTACCTCTTGCAAGAGGAAGAAAATAAGGCATCGTCTCCTTAAAGATAAGTAGGACGTAACTCCATTCTATAAAGGGCCTCTCCACTCGTAGCTCGCGTAGTGCTTCCAATGTGTGAGAGCTCCCACGTCTCTTATATCAGGATGTGAATTGAAGGAGATAGGGGAAATCGGTAGATCTGCGGTGGGTCGGTTATCGGTGGTTGTGCCTCACATAGGCGGCTTGATGCGCGGTGCGAACGAAGGCCCTCGTTATTTTCAATTTCCATACACGAGCGCCCTACATGTTTTCGTATACGAGTATGAGTAGCGAGTGTATTAAGCCGCGAATCTTATAAAGCCTTAAGCTGATTTAAAACGTTCCCGAGGTGCAATTGTTTTGTGAGTTTACAAAGGTGATTTATTAAAAAGTAACTATACTCGGTGAATATGTTTATTCATCACTGTAAATCTTTTTAATTGGGGTTTTAATTTCTTATGAAATATTATAAACTCTATACTCGTACATACATATATAAAATCGTAACAAACCTATGTCTAAGCATGACATTAAAAAACATCGCAGTAGAATGTGGTAGAAAACAACATTTTTTGGATTTTGTCCTTCTGTCTGTCCGAACGCGCATCACGCAGAAAGCACTGGACGGACTTTAACATAGGCAACAAAAGGCATAGTTATAACTCAAATGCCAGATTCACCTGTAGAGTATTTTTTATCCAGATCAATTACAAAGTTCCCCCGGGAAACAAGCTAACCAAAGTCATAGTCAAAGTCTAAATACCAAAGCATTATCAATTTATTGAAAAAAAAAATCTAGAAACGTTATAAATAACTTTTGGAAATGAAAAGGTTTTCCGGTTTTCGGTGTCAAAAGGAATACTCACCTACAAAGGCCCTGTCGAAAATATTTACGTGTTGAATATATTTATTTTGTACACAAATCTCTGTAGTTCTGTTTTTAATTTCCAATGACATATAAATATCAATTTATTGAAAATTGTCAAGAAATAATAAACGAATTAAGGTATGCCACATTATAAATAACTTTTGGAAATGAAAAGGTATTCCGGTTTTCGGTGTCAAAAGGAAAACCGGCTTACAAAGGTACGCCACACATTTAATAAATAAAGAATGGCTACTGATTTTTCCTATTGCAGCTCATTTTTTATCAATACATCTATATTTTTCTGTTGTGTATATTTCCAATCTGCGCTCAGCATAAAGTTCCAAAGTAATCATATTTTTTGCACAGAAAGACCCACTCAAAAATATTAAGGGAGATGGTGGTGTTATTATAACACATCTCTGGCAATACGGGTAGGTAACACGGGCGGCGGGTACAACGAGAAAATTGTATTTCCATTTTTACAATTTCAATTTAGTATTAATTCGAGTCCGGAGCACGGTCGGGCGCGCAGCCACATGTAAAATATGGATAGGCTAAGTGAAATTAAAATGCTCTATAAATTGTGATTTTTGCAAGTCCTAAAGTGGAGAAGGCTTTTTATTATTTATCGCCTGTCCGCTCTCGGCCAGCGCCCGCTTTCTGAAAATCTTTGCGTTATTATTCAATTTACTTGTTTGAAATATTAACTCAATGCCACTCCGAATACCATTTTCGCAGTCGACTTTTCCGCAATATTTCTTATACAATCAATAAAGTACCGCTTCTGGCCTTCAAGTAAATAATTTCAAATAAAATCACCATCGTGGAAGTTATTATTTTAATTTACTTGAGTTCCTTCAAAAGTTTTTAAACAAACTTAAACGTTTGTACAAAGTAAATACAAACGTCATTAGAGTGCCAGTCTCGGCGCTGTGTAGTGTCGAGGTGTAGTAAAGATAAACAGACAGTAGGCAAATTTAACGGAAATCCTGTTTATGTAGTTTTAAATAAATGTAGTTTCCCGTTCCATTTTCTTTATCTAATGAGAAGCGGGCGGAATGGAGTAGTATAGGATTGATTTTTATCTATAAAAAAAGACGGCAGAGGAGTATAATAAAACTAATATTCCCCATTCCCCATCCTTCCCAATCTCACATCCAAATCTTTACTGCTAATCCCAAAAGACAGGGCAAACGTCTACGAACTTTTTAACCACTTTTTATGGCGGATGTTGGTATATATTGCAAAATGTACATGACAATGGGAACCACTTATCGTTAGGTGAACTGTTGGCTTGTCTTGATTGAAAAAATCGCTGGAAATACTTAAGGTGTCAGTGTCTTTTTTATATTTGCACAGTGGAGTACATTCATCACATCACCATACATGGTATGCAAATAGTTAATATTTATTATCATACATATTATTAATTAGATAACAAAAGATTAGCGCCTATATTGCAGTGCTCCAGCAGTGTGAGTAATGTGACAGTACAAAATTTAATTAAACAAAACCAATTAAACAAAGTTACAATGAAAGAATAAATATGAATGTCAATTATTAAGAATTAATGTCAAATTATAAAAATGTCGAGAAATTAAGAAAAGTCATCAGTGTTCTAAACAATATCATACATTACCATAATATTAATTAATATTACAATGTCAAATAAACATAACGATGTCATACTACCTAACGTTTGAGTAATATGTATAGTTACCATATCTTTTATTTTATACATATACAGTGTTAAGGCACCGAGTATTTTCGTTATAGAGAGATTTCGTTATAAGGAGACCAGAAAAAAACAAAATTTTACAAATACGTACATAATTTTTTAATGTTTGTAACAATTATACCATAACTTCTAGAATCATAAACAATTATTATTCTAAATAATGTATTTGGTATCTTACACTAAACTTTTCTAAGGTAAACGCATATATACATTATCCGACAGTAACGGTGATCATGTGGTATCCACCACATCCACCACAACTGTCTCTTAGAAATTTGGGCTTCTTAAATATTGTCGCAGTCTTTTATAAGCCCATAATAAATATTTATTGACGTCTAAACATTGACGTATTGTTTCGTTATAGAGACAGATAATCACTTTATGGGGAGTTTATCAATGTATGGGTTATAAGGTAAACCAACCCAGCTCAAGTAACGGCTACGTTATATGGAGACTTTCGTAATTGAGACTTTACGGGGTTATATAACGAGAAATGACCTGATTGATTAACTGTGTGACTCAATAATGCCGAGTCGAAACTGTTGAAGCCAGAAAATTGGAATTTGTACAGTAGCAAGAAAATATTTATTTTTGACTATACCTATGGTATGCAAATTAAGGACAGCTGGTGCGGTTCCGCAAGATTTCGTGAAATTAAGGGCCATGAAAATAAAGTTCTCTTTGCGTGGCTGAGTTTTAGACGTTTGTATTTGTACCTACTGGTTTGTATATAGTTGTGGATCTTCGTCTTGCAATCAGTGAGACAGCTCCTATCGGTATGTCCCCGTCTCTTTTGCACAATTTTATTATACACACAGGGACGTATTTGAATTTGTACTTTAACTAATTGAACAAGTTTATTTCCAAAAAAAATACTATAATACAGTTTTACATCACAGCACAAAACATTATTTATCCTATACACAGTAGGGGGAGAGTGTACGCTACTGCGTTCACGCAGCCGCTGGGCGCACTCGACTGACCACGTTACTCCTTTCTCACAGAAAACTACCTTGAAATGTACTGCATTTCCTATTTTATCGTATTTCCCCAATGTACGTACGTGTTTCGGTAGTGAGTGAGATATGCCAGAGCCCATTCCCATCCCATCCTATCCCTCCCCATTTTCCCTACCCTTTCTCTCAATCCATTCCTTAATCTGGCAAATGTGGGCAGCGCATCCGTGGGCGTGCCAACGTTTGTCATTCTGGTATTGGCATGTATCGCGGATGTCTATGGACGACAGTACCCACTTACCATCAGGTGAACTGTATGCTCGACTACCGCCTTTTTTTCCAAAAAAGGCAAAATGTGTATGTGGTGAGTTTATAGAGAATTCAACAAACTATTTTTTTTTTTATGTACGAAGGCGGCAGACGAGCATACTGTCCACCTGATGGTAAGTGGATACTGTCGCCCATAGACATCCGTGATACATGCCAACATTAGTCCAAAATGACAAACGTTGGCATGCCCCGGGATGTGCTGCCTACCTTTGGAGATATAGGAATGGATTTGGAGAAAGGGTTGAGAAAATGGGGAGGGATAGGATGGGATTGGAATGGGCTCTGGCACATCTCACTCACTATCGAAACACGTACGTACATTGGGGAAATACGATAAAATGGGAAATGCAGTACATTTCAAGGTAGTCTTCTGTGAGAGAGGGGTAACGTGGCCAGTCGAGCGCTCCCAGCGGCTTTTGGATTGCAGCGTGCACTCTCCCCCTCAATAGTGATGGCATATCCCATATAGTGATGGCAACATTGATTTGTTTAACACATTTCGCTATTTATATGTTAATGTTAAATGTTAAATTCTGTTTATAAGGATTAATTTTAAGCTGTAGGTTTTCCATGCAGTATAATTAAACAATTAAAATAAAATAATACATAAATAGGATAAAAAATGATGTTAAAATAAATCATTATGAATGTAACAATCCACGTAATAATGCCGATCAACTGAATTGAATACAGAGATGATTAACATTTAACTGGATTATATTTACCAAAACCACAGTACAGTTTATTATGTAACACACAGTGCATAATCAAATATTTAATCCACATTCCACTAATTAAATATCCGTTTGATGGGAAGAATCGTAAATATAAATACAAGATTAAATATAAAATATCTGTACACTCTTAATACTGAATATCTTTCATGAAAGGTAGGTAACGACATCTGTTCTAAATAAAAACATTGTAAATTTACCTAAAAATGTAATCTACTCTGTGAAGCGAAAAATACGCAACGTTGTCAAACTATTTAGAATCAGAATTTTCAATCGGGCTGTGTATTAAATAAAGAATAGAAAATAGAGGCAAAGTCAGAGACATTATTTATTTTTTGGAGAAAATATCGAATCAAATAAGGCGCAGATAAATCAAATAAGGCGTAAAAAACGAGTGGCAACTATGAACATCTGGATGAACATTTTGGAAGCTTAGAAGAATAGATTCGGACGAATGGTTGAGAACATGAGGTAGGATACAATAGGATGGGATGAGAATGGGCTCTGGTATCTCCCTCACTACCGAAACATGTACATACTTACATTTCGCAAATTTTCCCGATTCCTTGTGGGAGTTATTGAAAACCGATTTTATTATGAAAACTACGATTAATCATTATTTAATTTGGTCTCTAGTGATCAAATTAGAACCTAACCTTGTTGAAGGTAACTTCGTTGCAGATTTGATAAGTTTACGTTATAGATCACTTTACAATAATTACTTAATCTATGCTTTCTTGTTGTTTCAGGGGCTTTGGCTTTATCACATTCGCCGACCCATCTAGCGTAGACAAAGTATTAGCGCAAGGAACACACGAATTAGACGGCAAAAAGGTAACTAAACATTTCTTTTTCTTTTTATACATAATTAGATAAGTACCGTGTTATTATTTATTTTGTACTACATCATATATTTTATTATAAAACGCAACATCTCCGACTCCCTTCTCTATTTCTCTCTCATCACCTGGCTGTTCCTACACTTATGTATCTAAAGTCTCACGAATATTGATGATATTGATTAATTAATAATCAGTAAATAAATACGAGTATAAGGAGGTTTTAAGGTTCCAATAAAATCGATATAATTTACTATTTATATTAGGATAGAATAAAAACAACTAGTGTACGAGTAAAATAAAGAGCTACTTTGAATTGTAATTTTAAATTTACCACTTAAATGCCCATAAATTTAAGCATACCCAATTGCTTTCCATAAAATAAGGCAGTGATTTTTTTTACAATAAATTACACTTCAATGTTGTTTACTTTCATTAGATCGTAGCTAAGTGTTCAGATGCGAAGATTGGATTGACTTCTCAAATCGTCCGAGAACAGCCGTTTTTGCTACTAATTTCCAATCATACAATTTTAAAGAGAAAGTTCTCTGAGCGTGTTTGTTTTCAAGAGTTCATCTTGCAATCTACTCAAGCAATTTTAAAAATGCTTTCTTCAGGAAGCTTACGTCTTTCCATTAGACTGGCTGTAGTATAAGCTATTATCCTATAATACCAGCTGATTTTGTAAAACTAACATTTTAAGATGAAGTCACTGACTCGCTGCTTGTCGAGATGAAATAATTAAGTTCGCTTACTTTAATTATTAATTATTCTTAAGGGATAAAACTTTAAGCCTTGCTTAGACACAATGCTGTGTTAGTAAGAGAATATACTGACACAGATGTACTCGTACGTAGCGTTGGAAGCGCTCCGGCCAGGTGGGCTTGAAGAAAGTCGGTGGTAGGGGCTGGGTCAGAAGATTAATATGATAGTATGTGGGGACGGTTTTTGGTAGAGGCCTATATTTAGTAGTGGCTCCCCACACAAGCTGGTGGCAAGTGGTTAATAATAACAATAAAAACAGATGCGCAGTGTTCCTTACTGATGAGTATAAAAGAAGTACTTCAACATATTTCAACATAATAATCTAAAAATACATTTTTCGCAAACCTCCTCGATTCCTTTTGAGAGTTTATTGACACATCCAGAGTGACATAAATTTGCCTCTCCTCGACCAAATAGCCTTTACGACCGCCATAAACTGTTAAATCATGACTGAGTTTAATTTTTCAACACGTAAATTTTGTTTCTCTTCAGTTTAAACGTACAATTTTATTCGCGCTGATAAACTTGTGTGCTAAATTTGTAATTAAAAAGTCACATTTTTTCGGAGCATATTTGTAATATTCAACATTATAAATTAGAGTTAAATCTTTAATTAAATTTAGATCTGCAGCGAAAACAACCTTTATAAAACATATTTTTTTGCATTATACGTCGCGTATGATTACGATTAATGATTATAATTTTACAATAAAATTCAATTATAGAATTTCATTTACCATTTACCTTCATTTCTGAAAACCTTTATTCAACTGTTAATTTTAAACGTTCTTTTAACTTTATTCACTATTCATTCATTTATTAACTTTATTCACTAATCCATCATTTATTAACTTTATTGACATTAATAATCGTAAACAGGTTCCATGAAAAATCATTATAATTTAAATAGTATAGGTATATTAGACCTATACATTTGTCAGTATTTGATAGAGTGAATATTTGATCAGATACTTAATAAATACTTAATAATGATCAATTTCGTTATTATAGTTACTTTCCAGGTGTTATAATTCCTTTTATATCAAGGAGCTTTATATACTTATGGATACTTCATAATAATGTGGATTCTTTTTTAAATTTTAAAATAGTACAATTTAGAATTTAACTTCTCAGTTTTTAAGTTTTTTTTTTAATTCCAAATTTCCAATACAGGATTACAATCCTAATTTGAAACTAAGTAATTTCAAATTGTTTGTTTTGGATCCAATATAGAATACATTCGAGTCATAGTTTCCTTGTAGTAGGTACCACTATTATGTTCGCAATGTGATTGTCGTAACATAATTGAAGCTAAATCCGTATTATTCCGTCAACTATACTGTTCCACTCAAATTATTATTTCAATAGATATTGTAAATTATGAAAATGGAAAAGGTTTAAACTGGATTTAAGCCACTTTATTATATCCATTGGCCGTTTATACAGGCTTAACGGTGTCCCTAGAACAGACGAATGTGTCAACTGTTGCGAATGCTTTATTGTAGTACAAACTATTTGTATAAACTGAAATAGTTCCGAATATCGCTGCAAAATATAAGAGAAACTGTTATTTATATAACTTCTAGCCATTTATGGAGATAATAATCATCTTTGTATCTCGGGATTCGAGACATATTACGAGCTACAGTTCCGAGCGTTCTGTGTACAGATGGAGAAAAAAGTCGATTACTATCGTTCGCCACAAAATAATCTAGATAAATTACAGCGCTCGTCGTTGTTTACTTTGATTAAATTGTAGTCGACTGGCGGAAGATTAGCCGAAGCCTCGCAAATCGAGCGGGAAGAGAGAGCATTTTCTCAATTTACATAAAACGAACGCGGAAGATCGCGACAGTGGATTCCTAAGTATTTGTTTACATTGCTCTTATATCGGGGCTCGCTTTCCTTGAATTTCACATCAATTATTTTTACAAGTTATTCAATGAGATGATCTAGTTACGTAAATATCATAGAAGTATTTACGATGCACATTCCTCACTTCTTGAGTTCCAACGCCGACTTGTACCATTGAGTTTCTACTTTAGTATTAATTTTTCTATTATCACTAGCTCGCAAAAGAACGTGAAGTGTCCGCGTGTCTGATAATAGAAAACCAATTGGAACAAAATACTCGAAATGTAAAATAAATAAACGTAATGTAAATGTAGTGTAATAATAACAAATAATACTGTTATTATATACATAATATAATATATAATAACGTGTGCTGTCGGCTGGTTCATCTGTGTGCTGTCGGCTGGCTGAACTGTGTGGTGTCGCCTGGCTCAGCTGTGTGGTGTCGGCTGGATCACCTGTGTGGTGTCGGTTGGCTAGGCTGTGTGGTGTCGGCTGGTTCACCTGTGTGGTGTCGGTTGGCTAGGCTGTGTGGTGTCGGCTGGCTCAGCTGTGTGGTGTCGGCTGGCTCAGCTGTGTGGTGTCGGCTGGTTCACCTGTGTGGTGTCGGTTGGCTAGGCTGTGTGGTGTCGGCTGGCTCAGCTGTGTGGTGTCGGCTGGTTTTAGAATAACACCACCCCATCTTTTCCCATGGTGTTGTAAAATGCCCTAGTTTTAAGTGCTGATTGAGCGAGCGCAATGTCGTAGTGCAGCAGCTCTCCTCGGAAACCTGTGTTTGTACTGTGTGTGTGTTTGGAATGCTGCTTTGGTTTCATAAAGGTACAGGTAGCCAGTTAAAGTGAATAAACTTACGATTAATCTTTTTCCAGTGCATCATGCTCTTTTCACTTGAATTCGGGTTGTCTCACTTTAAAACAGCCAAACAGTAGATTGACGCTTAGTTTCTGGATCATACTGGTAGATCCAAGATTCGTCACCTGTGTCAATGTCGTAAACGCTCCGAGACGATCCAGCTTCGAATTTTGTTATCATATCACGCCACCATTCGACACGAACTTGTTTTGAGCCTCGATGAGGTGGTGCGGCACCCGGCGCGATACTATCCTCCTGAATCGTAGATGTCCATGTTATATTTCATACACACTCCCCAATCCAATGTACAATCTGTCCTGAATCTCGCCTGTTTCACAAATGAAATTTTTCATTGCCACCACGTTTTCTACCGTAATAGCCGTTAAATAACCGTTAGCCGTTAGGGCGACCGCTTCGTTATTCGTCAGCCAAATTTAGTCAACCACGTTTAAATTTATTGTACCAACGATACACAGTTGCCTTACAAGGGCACTTGTCTGCAAACGCCATTTGAAGTCTGTAGCGCGGTAATGTTCACGTCGAATATCCATTTTTAATGAGACACTTTATTTTGATTCAGCTCGTAAAAATATGGAGGAAAATTTGAATTTGGAATGTTTTGTTTTTATGTTATAAATGGACATAGTTTTTCATGTCTATATATAAGCAGTGTTCCATAGATGAAAACTCTTTGTCGCAAAACTTGCTGCGTAACCTAGTATATTCAACTACTTCAGAATGAGTTTACTTATGTGAAACCACAATCAAACTTTATTTTATTGACAAATAGGCTCTGAATTTGGCTATCAACTATCGATACATTAAATTTTCAGGCTGATAGATTGCCAACTTCACTCTTCTGGTATATCTACCGTCTGTTTCGTAGGCTCTCCGCTAGAATTAATAGACCTTTTTAATCTTTCTCAGTCCTTCTTAGTCTTTCTCGTCCTTTTTTCAGACCCTTCGTTTACTTTGGCTGCAGTTAAAAATAAAAGGGCCTTTCAGATATCCTTCGTAGTCCGTCGTAATTTACGGGACTGAATTTTGAAATACAGTTGTTATCGAGTTCGCCGAAGTCGTCTCAACTTTTAAATTAAAAGTTTTTTATTTAACGTACATTTTTGACAGTTAGCATTAAAATGGAGAACATTTTAAGCAATCATTATACGTCTATAAAGTTTTTAGTGAATTCAGTCTTAATAGGTACATATATTTTCATAATAGTTTACCTCGCACTATGGAAGTATCGAGGGATTGTAATATGCATATTATATTTAACAAAATTTAACGTTAATATCGACGTTGACATTTAATGTTTTTATTATCCTTATTATTATTATTTTAGTAAATTCGATATTATAATTGGGTTGTTGAACGTATTTTTTTTATTTTTTTTTTCGAAAGTTTATATACGTTTTTTATTGAGAAGTAATTTTTTTTTTTTTTTAAGTCAATATTAACGAAGATATAGCGTTTGGAAAATTGAATAATAAATTCATAGCCGACGACGCTCCGATTACGCCCGAAGTTACCCGAATGGTCTGTGACGTCACGATGTTATACGGGATCAACGAATTATATTGCAAGTACGGATTTTAATTGAAAATGACAACAATTAAAACATACAGGACGTGTTTCGTGCCTTTGTGTAAAAATACGACGAAAAGTGCACCGAACAAAGTTTTTGTGACGGTGCCACAGGATGTGAAACTCCGTAAAAAATGGTTTAACGCAGCGCAACGGGATAACCTCAAAGACAGTAAATCGAACTTTTTTTGCTGTGAAGATCATTTCGACGTAAGCAAATGTGTTTTATACCCTAAAAAGAAGTTAAATTGTTGATTTAATATTAATCATTGAGTATTAATCATTTATGAATCTTTTATAATGTAGCATTGATGCTAACAACAAATTTTGTATTTACAGCTGCAAGAGGATATGGAAAATTACCTATATTATAAAACTATGGGAGGTCCAGCGAAAATTAAAAAAAACGTGCAACCACACAAATTCGAATGCCAGCCGGATCGTAAGCGTAGGACATGCCCAAGTCCACGGGTCTCATCGGAGAAACGGCAAAGACGGATGGAGATAAACGAGCTTCTCGAAGAAGCATGTGGATTCTCTTTAACAAGTCCTTTCGATGCCATAGATCACACTTCAATTTCAACCAGAAGTGACCCTGTCGCAGCGAAGGATGATCTTGTTAAATCTTCAGCGGAAGATAATTCTACATTAACAGCAGCTGCCAAAAAAGATGTTGGAACGCAGACTTCTGTAACGCAGCGTCATGCTGCTGTGCAGGCTCATATTCGCCCACATTACCGAAGTGTGAGTAGTATGTGCAAAATTAAAGCATGTACCGTCGACGAGTGTACCTCACCAATGAAATTGCCAAACGTTTCTAATATAGTGACGTCTCCAAAAAAATACCGTCCAAACGTATCTGAATCTATAAGCACCTCAATTTCGTCGATAGGCATTGTTAGTTCTAATGATTATTATACCCCTACTAATCGAACGAGCTCCAACGATTCTAATAGCCCAACGAAAACTGTTCAAGATATCCTAAAAGTAACAGACTATTTTATAAGTACCAACATGAAAGCATACCTCGGAATTCCTAACGAATGGAACGAGTTATTGAATCTTTTGAGTATGAAAAGTAACATTAGTATGCAAAATATTAAATTATGCTTGATGAAGATCAGAAGACAAGATACGTTTGAAAGACTCGCTGAACAATTTTGTATGAGTCCTAGTAATGCAAGCATAATTTTCAATAAGACAGTTCCGATTCTCAGACATTTTCTTCAAACTTTGATCTTCTTTCCTAACCCAGAAGTCGTTACAAAAAATTTACCGATTGCTTTTCGAAATTCGTACAGTCACGTTCAATCGATTGTTGATGCTCTTGAAATACAAATCGAAAAACCGAGCGATCCAGTAAATCAAGCCTTGACATGGTCTGAGTATAAGAAGTGCAATACTCTCAAGTATTTGATATCATGTGGGCCTGACGGATTTATTAATTTCATTTCTACTGGATTTGGAGGGAGAATATCAGATGTATTACTATTTGAGAAAAGTAATATACTAGATCAGCTACCACCAAAATGCGGCGTAATGGCAGACCGAGGTTTTAAAAATATACAATCTTTGTTAAAAGAAAAACATTGTACATTAATAAAACCGCCGAGTGTATCTTCCACAATTAAACCAACGAAATCGGAAGTTATAGAGACCAAGCGTATTGCTAGCTTGCGTATTCACGTAGAACGTGTCATTGGAAGATTGCGAGAATTTGATTTCTTAAAACCACACGCCGTTATCAGCCACAGTATGTTATCTCACACTGATGACATCATCGTTATTGCAGCAGCATTGGTTAATTTGCACTCACCTATAATTAAAAAATAGTTGAATAGAATGGATTGATAAGGACATGTGAAATGATGGAAAATTATAATGTAATGGATACATGTAAAAATACAAATGACTGTGCATTAAATTTTTTTTTTTATGTTGTGTATTGTGGCAGTAACTAGTTTTATACATTGACAGCGGTTTTTTGTACAGACGATAGTAAGAGTGGAAATATATTTTTTTCCCAAAACAATGATGCCTTTTTCATCAAGTCCTGCACTGATTCGGAGTCGTATTGAAGCCATTGCATGTGTACTTTTTTTGTACTCTCGAATGTCGGATCAGCTACACAAAATAATCCTTTTTTCTGTCCTGTAGCTAACATTTGTAATTGCATTTGAGCTGCGCACTTCGAATTGATAACATTATCTTTTGACAAGAATCTGTTGAATGCTTTTTGATTTGAAGGACATTTTATTTCAATTATATATTCCTCCGCCAAACCATCAGGTGATGCACCAAGAACTGGATAATGTGGCAATAAATACAGCCCTGCTTGCTTAATGCGTACACTTTGTATATGTTCGACTTCCGATAGTACAAGATTTTCCAGCTCTTTACCTCGCAACATTGCGGTCGTTTCATGAACTTTACTTGCCCCTGTAACCTGTTTAACGAATGAGCCAATTTCAGTTTTACAATGCGCTGCTTCATATAACTTCGAAGCTGTAATTCTTCCATATCTAAGTTCATGCCACAGTGGGGAATCACTCTGGTTTCTCGTCAATCGTTCAGCTTCAACACACAAAGCTTGAGTCATCTCAGAACTGGCGAAAGTCAAAAAGTCTCCTGGGTTTAAACCTCCACTTAAATGAAATTTTAAGAGGAGTTTGTGCAACGATAATTGATTTGTTCGTAGACTCTCTAAATCTACACCTAGTCGAGAAATCTGACAGTCTATCTGTTTTCTTTCCGCAATTTGTAGGACGTCGTGTAAAAATGTACTATTATCCAGGGTTAATGGTTGTTGCGGCTTTGATGTTGTTGATTTCTGCAGATCCTTTACTTCGACGTACTTGACAGCTGAACCGACTCCTGACAAACGTGATTTCTTCCAATAGCATGTGATTTCTGTGGGTGCGGGATCTTCATTTCTTCGATGTACCCACATAAGAAATGCCAATGCATGTTTACAACCACCTGGAACGTAAAACAAATTCCATATTATGTTATTAATATAAAAAATTATTTCTACAGAGGTTCATTATACGTATTCATTATTCATAGATAATTACCTGTTGACGCTGCGCAATCGTGACAAGAAACGTCTGTAATCTTTTCTGTTTTTTCATTAACAATTAGTGTCGCTGAATATGTCTTGCTTCGCACTTTATGTTCAGGACATACTCGACATTTCACGATGCAGATGTCTCCTTCACGTTTCAATTGAACATAACCTATTGCTGCATCTCCGTAGCTCTCACGACCAGCCCTTCGAATAATGAAATTTAGAAAAAAATAATATAACCAGTATCACTTTGCAGCAAATTTTCTTGTCAACTGCAATTTATTTATGCAAAGGCAAGAATTTTACTCACAATGAAGCTTTCGCACAACGCATCTCCGGAGCATTGAAACGATCGTCGTCTTTCAGAAATTCTAACACCATGAACATATTTATTTGTGGCAAATTATTAGCCTTTGCTTTCACAAATCCATTTTCGCACATCACTGCTTTTGTACTTCACAAAATATTAGAATTTATCGAAAAATTTCCGAACGTTTAAGAGGTTAGTCACACAGTTTGCCTACAGTCTGGAGCACTCGCGTGGCGTCCGTATAACATCGTGACGTCACAAACGCTTGGACCAATCACGTAGCGTTTCACGATCATATGAAAAATTTGAATTTTTCAGACGTTTTAATTATTAATATCTATTTACAGGCTTATACAAAATCAATACTTTTTTCTGTTTTGGGCTCTAATGCGATAAAAGCTTCATAAAAAAAAATAAAAATCAAAGTTTTTTTTTTTTTCAACAACCCAATTGGAAATTTATTTATTTTAAGATGTAAATTACGAAGAGGTTATGCAAACGTATTTTGATAGAGTTCACATTGAGTATCAATTTGATTTCTAGTGATTCATTTTATAGTACATAAAAGTCGTTATCTTAAAAAAGTAAAATTATAAAAATCTAAGATGGTAATAATGTAGGAAATTAAAAAGTATATTTTTAAACATCAAAGCGACAAAATACAGATGCCTATTTTACTTACCATTGCTATTTTTTGGAAGTAACTCGCAGAAGTTAATCGCATGTCTTTGCCTCATAAATTGTTGTGCACATTTTTTGGGAGTACGCCTGAACGTTATAGCTTTCTGCGTCATCAATATTTATAGATACATTTACGATTGTGCGGCTAAATAGCGCACACATGTGCTATTCTCTCTTTTGTGTACGAAATCTGAGGCCCAGTCTTATGTACTTAAGTAGGGACTTAGGTAGGTACGGGAAAAATACTCGTAAAAATACATATGGCAAGTCCTTCTAGTATGCTATTACGATAGTTACTTAATTTCGCCTGCATAGTAGACATGGACAGTAGTGTCAAATCAAACTTGTAACTAAGTAAGTCGGTACTGGAACAGTCCAAACACGAGGAGTCATTTTAAATCCTTGAAAAGCATACTCTCTTTTTTGCCTTTTTTTACGTCACCATCTATGATATATGATAAATATGTGGGCGCTACCACTATTGATGAATATCACGACATCTATGATTAATATATTTATGTGTCATTATACGTTCAGTTTTAATGACAGAACCAAAGAATAGTAGCTACATTTGGTTTGTTTCTTGTATTCACTCGTGCATACATACTGTCAAATAAGTATCGGGAATTTTGAAAAAAAGAATGCCCGCATAAAAAGCCTGCGTAAAAATATATTGCTGTTAGGTTGGCACTATTATAGCTACTTTCCATGTCAAGTTTTTGCGCGATCTGTCAAATAGTTGGTTGAAAATTTTCATATTTGATAGACGATTTCGAGTGTGCTTTGCGAATTTTACAACGGATAAATATATCGAACGAAGAATTTGCCTCAAATTTTGCCTTACTAACAATATTTCTTGTGCGGAATCATTGAAAATGTTAGATAAGGCCTACGGTGAGTCGACTTTATCAAAAACAAGAGCATATGAGTGGTACAAAGCATTCAAAGCGGTTGAAGACTTGCCTCGTTCTGCTCGACCTTCACCATCTTCGACTGAAAGAAGGTGAAGGACATGGTGATGGTAAATCGTCGCGCTAGCTAAAGAGAGATACCTCAAGAAGTTGACATGTATCACGAACCTGTTCGCACCATTTTGGTTGATGTTTTAAGTATGAAACGCGTCGCGGCACGGCACAGTTGACACGCAAATCAGCCAACAAGCTTCGGAATGGCGCTTCGATAGCGAACCGAAACCGAAAAAACCACGTTAAAGCTACTCAAAAATCAAAGTAATGTTGACTGTTTTCTTTGATGGTGTTGTTCACTCAGAATTCCTTTCAGAGCGTCAAACAGTCAATAAACATTATTATCTGAGAGTCTTGAGGCGATTACGAGAGTATATTCGTCGGAAAGGATCAGATTTGTAGAACAACAATTCTTGGGGATACTGCACCATGACAATGCGCTGTCTCACACCTCAATCATCGTACGAGAATTTTTACCCAAAAATTCAACGAATGTCATCGACCAAGCACCCACATTCGTCAGATATCACACGGGGCCCCGTGTGATTTTTTCTTATTCCCAAGACTCAAATTACCACTTCGTGGCACCCGTTTTGAGTCCGTTGAGTATATGTACGTTTCCACGAAGGATTATTATGTACAGATCCCGATTATTCAATACCGTTTATTTAATCCAAAGTATAATTTCATGTAATATTAATGATTCCGTCATCAATATTACATGATTGCGTGGTAGCATTCACGTTATTTATTGATTGTCTACCATTTACCATTTACCATACTATAAGTTCATGTACATGCACAACTGGATATGGATCTTCTCTAGGTCCTGCCACCACGCATGATCTTATGCTGTTGTTATTTACCCACGACTACATACTTATGAATCACCTCCCAGTGTGACGTTCATTACAAATTTAATGGAACTGAAATTTGTATTATAATATATAGATGTTAATAAATCACTTAAAGATTAATAAATTAATCCAAATAATACCAATAATCCTTGTATTTTCTTGTATTGTTTGTCGGAACTTGTATTTTATACATAAACTTTCTCTATTATATTTTATTAACAGGAAATGTTGGAGCTTAAGTACTTCATCATTGAACTTTGTTCGAAGGTTCGTCGGTTGAGAACGTTTCAAGGAACTTCTTTCTAATAAGAGAAAGGAATTATAATGCACTTAATGTGCTATTAAATATAGTAGTTAAAAATCTACTTGTGATTACGAAAGGTTATTTCACTACGACATTCCTTATCAATATGACAAATACATAGACAGATTCATACACAGATGAATTAATGTGTATAAATGTATTTGTGTATGAATACATATATTTACATAAAACAAATATTACGTATAAACAATTAGTAATTAAGTAGTTTAAGTAATTGTTCATATTAATAATGTTAGAGCTTTAAAAGTTATAAAATAAAAGAAGTTATAATTATAAACTATATGAAACTACGCTCTCTGACATAGGCAAATCCCTGCGAGCTTGCTGTCTAGTCTGTAGGTTTTGGTCAGAATCAAAGCTGCAGATAAGTTTTCTAGCAATTACGTAAGAAAAAGGCCAAATAATAACAGAGCAAAAGACAATCATTAAATTGTATTCTATTAGCCGTATGTAGATAAACTATTAATCTATAACTACGTTAGAATTGTGAATTTATTGAATGGAAATATAATTTCATCTAAATTGTTGTTACTCCATAAAAGTTGTAAAAGCGGGGAATGTTGGATGGCAAACAAAAAACCATCGATGTATCCTGAATGTGACATAAATGTCTCCTCTCATCCCAGATAAATAGCATTTACGCTTCTGCGTTAGCATTAAATCACGTCGCCACCGCTTAAAATATAGCGTCAGAATTTTTCGAAAAATTAAAATTTTCACTTACTCGGGAAATGTTCGGTGTTTTATGCGGTTTCATATCGGCGGTGTTTAAAAATATGATGCACTTTGCAATTGCTCGACCGTTACGGAAACGCAGTGGCACATTGCTGACTATTTTTTAATAAGAATTGATTCTACTCAAAATTCTTTTATATTTATTTTATGTAGAATCGTGGTACAATGTATAATTGCGTGTACACGTCTGTTTAATAAGGTCACTGTCTAAAATTTTTGATATATTAAAAAATACTAGATAGAAGAAATGGTTTTCGCAAGTAAATTTAATGGAATTGTTTTTAATAACAATCTTACCCTGTTTAATATTATATATATCCCCCGTTAGTGGCTATGACGACACGTACTCTATTTAACATAGAGGCGACACGGCGAGCGCATAGTTCAGTCCCCCCGATGTCGGCCCACACGCGAACGCAGTGTAAAAGAAGGGCTTGGGGGTTCCTTTCATTTTGACAGTCTCAGCGCTGACCTATTAAGTCCCATAGGCTTTCTATTGTTATTTTTAAATTATTCTAAAAGTTTGAGATTAAGTTCTTAATGAGTTGAAAAATAAGGCTTCAATTGTTGTAAATTATTCAAAAATTTTATATATTTTTTTCTATCGAATTTCCTATCTGGCCTATTAAAATCCAGCCTAATCTTTTAAAGTCGTTATTGTTAAATTAAAGGTAAGGCCCGTAATGAATTGTGAAAAAAACCTTTTTTTTGTTGTAAGTTATATAGGCTTTTATTTCGAAGCCAATTAAAAATTCTTTATCCCCGCTATTCGGGGTCCGGATGGGCTCCTTTTGTCGCGGCCGGATCTGTGTGGGGCTGCTCGCCGAGATGACTCTTGAATTCCATCTACTCGCACTGAGCCCTAACGAGACAATGTGAACTATTAAAAATAGTACGGTTACTGCAACAACAAGTGATTTAAAACTTTCGTTTTGGTGCTTAAACTATGGTTGCGAGTTTCATTCCGTGCATTTATTTTTAAGTTTTAATTCAAAAAAGGAAGTTTTATTTTTGATCTGTAATATGTACGAGTATAATTAGGTCGTGAGTTAAAATCTTCGCTTTGTACCACCGAGTTTATACTTATATATGAATGAACGAACGGTGAATGAAAACTCGTGAGGAATTTCGTATGTTTCAGAATTAAATATAATAATCTGGTACATGGGTATCCACTAATCCTTACTGGGCCCGCGTGATGAATTATTACCTGAACTCCCCTAGTGGTTTTACTATGGGAGACTGTGCATGCAGTAGGATATTTAGAAGGCTGACATCGAACTCCACTATTATCCCAGGATAGTGCGTAAAGCGAATGAAGTGAACAAATTTAAAAACTTCAACTTGGAAAATGGTTATAAAGCTGTCATCAATGTAGAATTTGGTATTAATAAGAACCTGTCGATTTATTTTCTGATACGTCAGCGGATATTGTTAGTGTACGATACGATACGATTCCATCTTATAACTTCCCACTGCAGGGCACACATTTCTAGTAATCATGAAGGGGCTTCGGGCCATAGTTCACGATGCCTGCCCAATACGAATTGGTGAATAAGATATATCCCTGATCCTGAAAAACCTCGTGATGTTTTTCTTCATTGCTGAGCTAATGATAATTGAAAAATGCTTTGTTAAATATGATTGTTAATACGGATCGTGCTTAGAACTCACAACCACATGAATGCGAGTAGAGAATAGATACCACTAGACTATCGCTTTGCTAGTGTAGTGTAGTGTGTCGCAATTTTTCGGTAATTATGAAGACAAAATTCGCGTAATTTATAAAAGCCCTTTTACTCCGTTGTGAACACTCTCGATACAACCCGTGTCGGGGCATGCAATAATAAAAAACATATGAAACAACTAGAAAAGTAGCTGAAAAGGAAGAAAAGTAACAGAAACATCGAGTAGTAATAGAAGAAAAAATCAAAACCTAAGGCTTTTATTTCACAATAATCAGACATTCATACTGTAACCTAACACATTCAGTGCATTCCGGCTGCACTCGATAATACCACGGCAAGATACGAGTCGCCATCGTCCATAGAAATAAAATGCTTTCCAATACGGCTATGTATGTTCCTATGTAGCTGCATAAATTTGCTCTATGACGCTATTTGAATTATTGCATAACTTGTAAACACGTTTGGAACCAGTCGCGCTTTCAACGTAGACATCTTCCTTTTTCTCTCCTATCGACACTTTTAAAAATATGGAGCGCAAGCGTTTTTACTTAAGGTATTCCGAATGAAAGGAACGCTCCACAGTTTCCATCTGTGTCTTTGAATTTCAATACATCGTCTTGCAATTCAATCATTTCAGCGCTTCCAATCCCATTGTAAGACTAGAAGTGCCCGCGACTTCGTGCTCATAGATGTTAGAGTATATTTGTCGCGGGAATATTGTAATTGGTCTGAATAATAAGTACTCTGATTAATTATTGACGAGACACCAGACGAGCTAAGTTTCATTAAAATCCGTCTCCGATAAATCCAAAAAAAGGTTTTTTTGGGCTCAGTATCGTACGTTACACTGCAACGATTTTTTTAAATATTAAATGCATAGACACGATTTCGTTATTATTTTATTATTGTATTGTAAGATGGCGAGCAAAGTCGTTAATATTAGGTGTCTTGTTTTCTACAAGCGCTCTCGTTATGCACCTATTTGCAGGTTGTTAGCGGGAACGTTAGGAACGGTTAGAGTAAACGGTCGGAGTTAAGTGATTTTTATCGCTCGACGATTACGTTCCGACAACATCGCGAACAAAACACACATTTTGTGTGGCACCACTACATAATGTAGACTCTGAGTGTTTTTGCGCTGGATTACCCGTTTAAACAAACCGAGCGGCCGGAAAACCAAATAAAGGGAAACACTAACCGGCGCTCGCGTTATTCTTCCAAAATTAACTCATAACGCCAAGAGCTCGTTGTTCGTTTTTTTCGTTTGTAATCTGCTTTAATGGGCAGAGGGCCAGTGGCGTACATAAATCGGCTGGCCACAAGTACCAACAAATGAGAATCTTTAAATAGTGTCGTTTTAATGCCACGCCCCGACACTATTGGACCGACAATTAACGTTATAACGAGTTCCTTAATGATTGACGATTTAAAGGTGCTTTATTTGGGTTAGTTTTATTGGAAGAATTTAAGAAAAATAACAAGCGTTATTGCTTGCAATATTACTGGATATGATATGAAAATATATCAACGAAATTCTTGATTTAATACTATTTTATTATCCCAGTGTGAATAGTAGTTTCATTAACTGTAAACTGTTATAAACTTTGTTTCAAAATTCATTATATATTGATTTTTTTCTCAAAAATTTTAGGTAATTTCATTTTAGGTCAGTGTGATTTTAGTGATTTTATATTCAGTGTCATTTTAGGGTAATTAGTTATTATTTCAGTTACGTAATAAACTAAATAAAATAAAGTGACGAGATATTTTTGTCAGAACAATTTAAATTGTAAACATAAATTTATAAATAGATCTAAATCAATATTTGAGGAAATAGAGCGGAGTCACAAATAAAAAATAATTTAACATATGAGTTAAAAAAAAGAAAATGTATATTTATCTACGAGGTTATTTCAAACGTACGTAGTGAATGAGGGTTCGGAGTTTAATTACCTGAGAGCAGATAAAAATTTGTTATTAAAACTATTTGTTATAAATTTGCTATTATTTTGGGTTTATTAAAGGCACGAATATACAGTTTTAAAAATAATAATGAATATTAGGTAATAATGAATATTCGTAAGCACTCGTACCAGCTTATAACGGTGTTAATGGGCGGCGGCGACTACGAGTATCTACTTACGACAGTAGTAAGGACATACGACGATATTGACCGCCCGCTCACTTGCAACTTTAAAAATCCGAATATTTATATGAGCTAAATGTCCCAACTCCTACCTGACATATGTAATAATATTTTAAGGGCTAGTTTGTTCTAGCCCAGGGATCGGCAATTAATTTTAAGTGAGGTCCAGATGATTAAAATAGTTGTCGAGTCCAGAAAAAAAAATTAAAAGCAACTTTGTATGCCAAAAGAGCAACGTGGTCAATAAAAGCTATCTATAAATAATTATTTTCATGTTTATTAAAGAAGCCATAATAGAACATAATTAAATATTAATTAATTAATTATTCGTATTAATTAATTTACTTATCTACTATTGAAAATTGCATCACATTATGCAGATTGTACAATAGAAATAAATGAATGAGTTTTATACCATCCGCGGTCCGCATCCGGATCGCGGTCCGCCAATTGCCGAACCCTGTCCTAGCCCCTAAAGTACTTATTTATTTTGACAGAAATCTCTCAAAATTCTCTAATTTACATAATAATCGTTGACTACTTCCAAGAGAAACATCGCAAAAAATGTTTTAAGAGCTTAAAATATTTTTACCTTCTATATAATTTGTATCATAATATAAAAAAACACATTCCTTTAAAAAAACACGTATTTTATATATTTCAGCTGTAGAGGCAAAACAAGCAAGTGGCATGCGGTTCAGAAATAATAAGTTGAAGTTCAGTTCATGTCCTTTGGCCACCTTCTATTGGGGGGGGGGGGGGGGGGCGGAGTCCTTTACTTGCACCCGGTATCCAAATAACAACGCCGACTTCAATATAACCATACGGCTTTCAATTTGTTACCTAGGTACTGATTTACTTGCCGTGTGATAGATATGTTATAATTTATTTGAAAAGTAAAACTTTTTGAGTATTTCGCGTTTAATACACATAATACAATATTTATTTATAAAAGTTTTTTGTATTTTACTCAACGTTTCGGCTGGGGGGGGGGGGGGGCTGACTGGACAGGCGGGGCGGGTAAATAGTAATTACCGAGCCTATAAATTATATGTTGGAAACTTATATGTATAACGAGGAATGCTCTGAAGAATTGTTGAATATAATTCCTACCTCGGGTTTCTACAGCCGCACCGCACCTCCTGTAACAAAAGTGCGGTCCATCCGCATTTCCTCGATACGGAGGTGTCGCGTACTGTTCGGTCCAAAAATTACTTTATAACGCGAACCCGTAGGCTGTGGAACGAACTGCCTCAAGAGGTATTTCCATTAAGCTACGATATGGGGTTCTTCAAGAAAGCTGTGAATAGGATTTTGCAAGGTCGGCGGCGCGCCCGCATACCCCCTGGTGTTGCAGGTGTCCATGGGCGGCGGTAACACTTATCATCACGTGAGACCGCTTGCTCGTCCACCCACTTGTCTATAAAAAAAAAACTATTCAAATATTGTTACCATGATTATTTATATTATAAATTATTGTTTTCGTTCTTAAAACAGCTATTTGGAACAAATCTAATAAAAGTGAGGACTATGTTTAATCTTATTTTTGGCGATTGTACTGCAGTTGGAACTTTACTTTACTTTTACTTTCATATAAATATTTTTGTTCCGATTTATACTATTTTGTTTTGGCTCAAAAATAACAACAACATAAGACTAATCTACTATGTATAAATAAATAAGAAATAAGACAAAGCTTATGTCAAAAACAAGCCTCCGCCAAAAACATATCGCGAATTAGATATAATAGAAACTCCGGCTTGCCTGTTTACGTTTGGCTGACAGGCATTCATTCTATGCACGAAAACTTTCTCTCAGTCGTGTCAGTTCGGGGCAAACTTCCCTAGCTCGGACACCAGGAACCCGCGCAGATACAGTTGCACAATGGAATAAAGTAACATCGGAAGCTCGTTGGAGTGAATAAATAATACAGAAGTGGAGTGACATGCGCAGAGTGCACGAAGCGCCCTAAGTCTGTTTTGACTGCAAATATCTGCGCCGGATGTCTGTCGGAGCTTGACGTAGATCATTGCCTCCGTTAACTAGATAAGCCGAGTCAATACGTACTTGTTCAGTATTAATATAGGGATATGGAAAAGGCAGGTCACTTTTCTCTTTTATAAATTTTTCTCAACACTGACTTTGATTTTGAACGGAGATATAAATAATCATTAATGAGTAGTAGAAAATACTGAATGCACAGCGAACGTAACAGCAGCAAAATTAAACGTGGTTTAAGTTTAGGTTCTCTGGTGACAATAAAGAAATAGTAGATCTTCATAGAACTCCCTTTCTCTAAATCCATTTTTACATTAACAAAGGTATGCAGTGCACCCGAGGGCGTGCCGAAGTTTGACATTCGGGACTAATTTTGGCATGTATCACGGATGTCTATGTGCGACAGTAGCCACGTACCACCAAGTGCACTGTAGACTGTAAGCTCATTTGCCACCACTTTCTATAAAAAATAACTTCATGGTTTTCGTGATGACCTTTTAGAAATATAAAATTATACATTTCATTTTTTTTTTAAATTTATTTGTGGATCATGATTTGTTGCTTGCGCAGTTAATACGAACCTTTTGAAAACATCGGCCTTTAATATAGTAATGAGATAATGTTGCGTCTGAGATGATTTCGTTTGCAGAGATCCTGAAATCCAGAGAAAGAAATAGGATACTTTTTATCCCGGAAAATTGATTTGTTTTTCCAGGGAAAGCCAATTATTTATAAACAAAATTACTGATACATGCGGACGAAGTCCTGGACAAAATATAGTTATATATTATCTATAGGTTTACGGCACTGACCGCTTGGAAGATTCGTTGTTTTAGAGGAAAGGTACTTAGTTATTTAAAAATATATATAATTCAATTGTCAAAGTAAGACTAAAATAAAAACCTATTTTAATTAAGTCTAATTTTATATCCAAATAATTTATATCAGTAACTTATTAGTACTTTATATTTTATTTTATTTTTCAAATAATTCTCCCAACTATTACTACTACTATTTCTTACTAACTAGTATGCTAAGGGCAACTGCCCTTAGCATCAAATAAAATTTTCAATAAATTATCTATTTCTTTATATTGTTTTTTGTTGCTTTAGTGATCTCATTGTGGCAAGAACCGCTGAATGCATTCAAAGTACTGGATCAGACTAAATTATCAAATTAGACCTATAAAAATTCGGCACTATCCAAAGGAATTAGATTAGATCCGTGTTTGTCACATACGACAACAAAAACGCAACACATATGTGAAGGGTACCTGTACAAGCTAGTTTAGAGATTGTTTATGCCCGTTAGCCTCATCCAGAGGTTAACTGAGCCGACGTTATCAACGTTTTAGACGAGTGAGTTTGGACGATGGCGGCAAACAGTGCGTAATCTTTGTCTCGCAAGACCACCGCCGCATTGTGCCGCTCTCGGAGCCCTTTGTGCTGCCCTCAACTGCTAAATAAGTTTACACTACATCTTCCTTGTCAATTGTAGCTGTTTAAGCAATGATTTGTAATTATCGCATCTTTTATTAAATTAATGTAAAATTTGCAATTGAAGATTCTAAGTTAGTCTTGTTCAATTCTTCATTTATAGCTTGTGATTTAACAATTTCATTTGTTGAAAATTATTCATAAAAATCATTCAGCAAAAAAAGAATTTTTCTCATTAAATATTAAATACGTTCATGCAAGTGAAGCCACTGGAAAATGCTAATAGTAATAATAATATACACATGTGTTTATAAACGTTTTTAATAACGTATAATATAGAAATAGTTTTATTATTACATATAATATAATAATAATATACACGTATAATATAGTTTTATTATTACATAGTTGTGCTTCTTCATACTTTGGAATTATTTTGCTGTTTCTTTTATTTTTACTTAAAATATTATCATAGAGATATGGAGTTATAAGTAGGTACTTAAAACGAGAGACAACGTATTTTATTTATTTTAATATAAGCGAATTTACACAGCACTTTCAAATATTTAGACTTTATTACACAGTATGTTTTTAATCCTACTGCCAATAACGGACTTATATTTTCTTCTTACAAATATGATATTCTAAGTCAAAATAAATATGGACATGTGCCTTTTAACAACTTCAGCAATAATTAATTTACCTTGCGTTCAAGCAGGGACGTAAAAGTGTATATAAATTAATAAAAGGTAATGTATGTTATATTAATAAAAGTTATGTAATTTTAATAATAAGTGTGCATGTGTGTATGTTTATTGAGTGTCTGTGTAGTGCATATATATATATATATATATATATATATATATATATATATGTCTGTGGATACATATATATGTTTGTGTGTAAATTTGAGTATGTTAAAAGTATGCATGAAGTGTTTAGGTGAGAGACTTTAAGGGTTTTTTTCATTCCGGAAAAACTGTAGAGGAGAAAATTAATGAATAAAGCATACGTTAATAGGCGGGCGTGTAACTACAAAGCACCCACATTAGCGCCCGACGAATAAGGTTCGACTGATAGATAAGATTACGTCTCTTCCCTTCCGCCGCTTACGCTTTCGAAGGCGGTATTTAAGAGAAAGTAATATCTGACAAAGTGGAGAAAATATATTTCGGCTGCACTTAGGTGTGAAGAGTAGGCGCGAAGGACCGGTGCGTTAGTTCCCACGCCGCCGCTTGTCTCGTGTTACACCGAAAAGAATCCCACTTTTTTCTTCCAAAATTAAACGGGCGATAAAATTCTTGCGACGTCGCATGAAAATGTGCGTTACCTGCCTTGCATATTTATGCGGACCACGGTAATGACGTTTGTCGAGCCTCTAACGCGGCATCATTACAGCTTGTCTTTGGTAGGAATGTTACAACGTTGCAAATCTGGTTTTAATGAACAATCCGTCTTATCACGATGTTTTATGATGATGTCGACATTTTCAATAAATTTATTTCTATGACATTGAATGCAGAACGTTACATTTATAACTACAAGTAGGTACTATTGGATTTTTATAGTATGCATCTACAGAAAATTTAAATTACGATTTATAAAATACATTGTAGCTATTTTAATATGATTTTACCATTTGTATTTCTTGTTAAACAAGACCCGTATTAAGCCGTCGCGCCGCTTAGCAACACTTCACCGGCTTATTCCAAGAATGTGGATAGGTACATAAGTCGTCACTGAGCGTAAACTCTGGCTAAACTGTGCAATATCATTTATCTTGGCTGCGAGGGTAAATATTGTTCTTAATTTAATTCAAGTTAGTGGGAGCGCACGTGGGTGATGGCGCAAGCTAGGCGGCGGCGTTTGGCGGGCCACAAGTCGCGCGTTGCACATCAAATATTTCAGAGGAAACAGACTGGAATATAGCCGTAGGTATTCGCAATGGTCCGCCCCTAATCTTGAGCCAACTCGAGTATTGCACCTGCAGCCAAATTCGTTCCAATTAGGAGAAGTTAGAGTGCGCGTTGCTGACTGAACGGCAAATGATGCGGTCCCACTTAGCGCCGCGCTGCCCCGGCGACACTTCGCGTCGTCTGCACGTAAATAAATTCAGTTACGGCTTGCACTGAGCACACGTCATTAAACTTCCTTGTCCTTAACGCCACCCCCACATGCGAACTTCGTTAATTATGGGGCTTTTAACAACGCGCTTGTTAATATTAAGTGTGGTGTGTAATTATGAAGAAATTCAATTTTTTCGATTATGTACTAAATTCAGTTGTATTGTAATTAGTGAGCTAACAGAAATGAAAATATTTGAATTTAGTTTCCTACGTTATTTTATTTGTATCGTATGTTTGTAGACTTTACTGATCCATAAACGAAAATGCCTTTAAAAGTGTTAAAAAGTAATTTTATCTTTAAAGAAATAAATCGAATGTTAACGACGAATGTTGCCGTATAAGGCTTTAAACATATAAACGTGAGAGTATTAATTTAACATCTACCTAGAGCTAGGTTGTATTTATACGTCACGACGTCTGAACCACACGAGACATCGATAACAAATGTTTGCTTAATATAAAATTTAACGTAATCGACTTTACGTCGATGCCGTCGAGCGAGTACATAAAGGGAACATGCTCTTTTCCAACCAGTAGTGATATCCCACTAATGTGCTTTCTCCTACAATCTATCCTTGCGATGACGAGCTGAAATGTATGGAATGTTTGAATGAATCTGAGTTCTAATGCGTATGTTTTGAGGTGCAGTTCAGTTTGTTGTTTGCAACTTGACTTAGGATAATTTGAAGTTTAAAAGCGACGATGTCAATCTTTATCGCAGGAAAGTCGTAGGGAGGGGAGGTCTGCTAAGAAGGGTGCGCCACTGCGTCGATTGTAATCACGCAAATGGCTCCATATCAAAATGTCACATTCGTATCGATGTTCCGCTGTCATTTTTGCGCAGGAGTAGTTCGTATTTTTCAGTTTAATTTTTGTTGCAGGAAATATTTCAGGATAATTACTGAAGTAATTTCTGTTTTAATAACTGTTTTATTTATTGATGTTAAAGTACTTATGAGTAAAACAATAACTACGAAGTGCCTCAAGAGGTATTCCCATTAAGCTACGATATGGGGTTCTTAAAGAAAACTGTGAATACGATTTTGCAAGGTCGGTGGCGCACCGACATGCCCCCTGGTGTTGCAGGTGTCCATGGGCGGCGGTAACACTTACCATCACGTGGAACCGCTTACTCGTCTGCCCACTTCTCTATAAAAAAACCTATATATATGGATTCAGAACAGATTGTGATAAGCGAGATCGTTGGAATCACTGTGCAGACGTTTACATATATACGTCTAGATACCTTCCCAGATAATATACCTAATTACATGTAATAAATAACATAATTTATATAACACGGGTATTAGTAGATTTATACCTAAAATTATGATATTTATCAATTGCTTATAATAAGGCTATTTTCGAATTCGATATCCGGAACTGTTATAAGTTCTAAGAAAATTATTGTTGATATAATAATACAGTCTAACTTTTATCTTATTTATTATTTTGCTCGAGAGCGCTGGAGAAATTATACAACGGTGACAAATTAGACATAGTTACAAATTGCAAGTAGAATTATAACACGCATTTATACTATTTGTGTTTAAATAAAAATATACCCTAAAATATTATGTATGATGAAAATATTTTGGAAATCCGTCGGAAAATGACCGAGATATAGTTATTCATAGTTTCAAACCAGTTACTTGCGATAGTGACGTCACAGTATTTATAATCCTTATAAGGCCTTAGGTACTTTACAAGGGAGATTCAGTTAGTATCCGGATGTTTCAGAAACAACAAAACCGACACGTTGTGGAGTTTCATGTGCATTATTCAACGATATATTGTTAGTACGTAACTTTGTATGTAAATCATTTTTAAAGATATTATTAAAAAAAGGATTTTATTTTCCAAATCGATTTTAGGTAAGAAATAAAAAAATGCCGAACTAATTAGTAGAATGATCAAAATATAGATATCAGAATGAGTCAGGGCACCGACATTTGGGTTTGTATTAGCGCCCAGTAATTGTTCTTAGGGATTAGTAGCAAGAAGTTCGGTAAAGGATATTGATATGGGAATAGACTGGGTGACACTTAATACGTTCTTATCAAAGAAATCTGATTCGCAACTTCTAGGCACGGGTGAAGCAGATGAGGAGGGGTTATTTAAGAAGTAAAATTTTATTTTAAGTTCTACGTAATAATAATATTCCATTTTCAATAACACATATGAATTAAAGAATCCGAGAGGAACATAGAACACTATTAGACTCTAACGTGCCTGTCCTAGAGTGCTTGTAACCTATCTAATATTTCTCAAAACGATGGGTGACAATACGGAGAGTATTGTCACTCGCACCTTTTGCAATGTTTAACATCTCTCGTTGGACAAAAATTTCATGCTCTCACGCCCTTGTTCAGAAAGTAATTATCATTAAAACTCAAAAGAAAACTCGAATAAAAAATCACGGGGTCACGTATTAAAAAGTCTTTTGGAGACTTTTGTTTTATTTTTCTATCGGCGCAGGCTGCCGGCTAGCCACTGACTGCGATCGCCTCCATTAAAATAATCGTTAAAATTTATCATCGACCCGCTTAATCGCTTTAGCGCCACCATCTGGGGTTTTATGATTTTTCTGCTTGCTCTGTATACTTTCGTGGTCATTTTACAACGTTTACAAAATTGCTTGCGTGAGAAGCTTGAAACCCTTCTAACAATATTTTATAACTCTTTTGTGTCTACGAATATTTTAGCAATGTCACAAATCATTACGTACGTGTTTCGGTAATGAATGAGGTATGTTAGAGCAAATTTCCAAATCCATCCTATCCCATCCCATCCCATTTTATTCCTTCCCGTCCCCTCGAGTTGAGGTCTTCTTCCTTGTCAGCCTGTATCTGTCCACTGCTGGACATAGGCCTCTCCCAAAGTACTCAATTTATTTGTCTTCCTGATTCAATCTTTTAGGTCGTCGTCGGTCCGCCTCGCCGGGGGACATACCAAATAGTTTACGAGAAAAGAGTATAATGGAATAAAAAAGTCATTATTCTATTATTATTATTATATCTTTCTATAAAAAAAAATCTATAATGTTTTTCTGCTATCTATAATGTGCTCGATATCAGGCTTTAACGTTTCACGGCGGGGCACAAACCTCCCCTAGTAAATTACTTGGGTGTTTCAGACAATAATCAACCACATTGACCCAGTGAGAATTGGTGGACAAAATGCTCCAGATTTTTTTTTAATTTTCCCAGATTCGCTCACAATATTTTTTTTTACCGACGAGTTAGTGATATGTTTTTAAAATCTGTACTTAAGTAGAAACTCTGTGGTACTGGCCGAAGATCTAAACTCACGACCATACGAATGGGAGTCGAGAATAAATACCGCTAGGCTATCACCGCTCTATATATAATAAAGTGCCCATAATAATGAAGTAATTGTAGTATTAATAAGTAAAAATTAGTTTCCTCTGCTTGGAAATCCAATTTAATCAAATTATGCCGGATTTTCTGCAGTTGCGGTGTTCCGTGGCGCACTCAGAAGATAATTAAATAATTAAAAATGTATGAATGACACTGTAAAGCCGTTTCCCTTATATTGTAATAATGCAGTCCTCTTGGGCAAAATCTTCTGAATTATTCTCTTACGGTCGCTTCGCAATTATGTGGTCGTAAATAGCTTGCGCTAATATTGTGGATAAACTTAAAAAATACGAAATTATAATATTTAGATCACAATACAAAATAATTAAGTTTATTTTGTTTTGTTAATCAAAAATTAAGTTAATCAACTTTTTACTCTGTAAAAGAATTCCGTAAAAGAAACTGGTATTAAAAAGTACCGACAAGGTTTATTTTTCATTCTAAATGGTTTTCTAAAATATAATGCATTATTATTAATTATTTTATGTATCTCTTATATAACATTCTGCACGGACATACAGACAGAGATAAGAACAAAAATGTTTCGATTTATCAAGTAATATACATAATTAAGTTCCAAGTTAGATATACATATTTAAATAGATATGGCCTCGCTCTTTATAGCACTCAAAAGTAATTCCAGAAAAAGAGCAATGAAACTTATAAGACTTAAAAATCGCGCAAAATGGCTGGCGTGAGTTGAAATGGAGCGTTTTCCTTTAAAAATGTCAAACGTTCCTTTGGGTTTATGTTTTGCGTTTATAACGGTCAGCGGCGCGTCCAAAGCAAAAAGACCTCTGCCGACCGCTGCCGAGAGAAAATCTGGGGCTTAAACATTGCCACGTATGAAATAGTGGCGCCTGGTTACATGAAAAAGACGAGAGGGTAAATCGAGTGACAGGACCACGGAGCAGGATTTAAAGAGCGATGCTTTTTGCAGCCGGGATTTTAGTGGACAAGCGACACGAAGCCGAGCGAAGGAAATTATTGGACTTGAGCAAAACGTCCTGTACAATATTTAAGTCAATCTTTTTTTCATAGAAGTAGTGGCAGACGGACGGCCTACATGATGATAACTGGTCGCCGCTGCATGTGGGTACCTGCAAAACCAAGAGAATTGCAAATGCGCCGCTGACTTAGCAGGATCCTATTCATAGTTCTCTTTAAGAACATCATATCGTAGCTTCGTGGCAAAACCTTAGTTGGTAGTTCGTTCAATAACTTTCGGCTTCGCGGTATAGAATGTCTTGAAGACTAATGTACGCAGCAGCTCTTTGTTAAGAAAATGCGAATGCATGATTCTAGAATTGATATCCCTAGGCTATCACCGCTCTGGTAGGCTCACAATGATACTTATTTTTTATTTTATAGGAATCGTTACCGGTCATAAATCAGATACACGACGATGTTTTGAAATAAAATTACCGTAATCTGTATGATAACGCGCTTGACTTGATACGTTTGATGTCCTAATCCGATATTTTCCTTTTCAGATTGATCCCAAAGTGGCCTTTCCCAGAAGAGCACATCCAAAGGTAAGTTTAATAACCTTCTAGTTTGAAGTTATATGAGCTGAAATTTCAAGTCCAAGAGTAAATAAACTAATTCGAGCATTAAATTGCCTCAAAACGGCAACTAAGTAGTGTAAAGTTACGACATATTGTGATTGTAAAGCATACCGCCTGAACGCGGTTTGTTTATTTTCAAACATTTACACAAAATATTATTTTAGGCTGGACATAACTCTCTCTTGCTATTAAGATGTTGGCTCACGATGCATAAATAACTAAGGGTTAACAATTTAGTATGCGGGCTGTGATCTTGTGGCCGTCCGTATACTGGATAGCTTCTGCCTCTGATTGAATCGCATAACAACGTATTTAGCCTATTTCCTTTCCCTTCTCTCTATCATGTACGTTTATCTAATAAATAATGGAGATTTAATATGTGTAAGTACATACTATACTATTTCACTCAGTTAAAGAAATAACGTTTAGAGTTGAGGTAATTTTCGGCTGGAAATGGTATCTGATAAGTATCTACAATTTATAACGTTATTGTAACAAAAGTCGTCATAAATCTAGCTCACTGAAAATACCACTGGCTATATAGAGTAACCTACTGTTAACTGTACAGACATGACCTGTGGCAGCAGCACTGATGGCGAGTGGCTACTGTCGCAAACGGATATCTGTGATGCTCGTGGTCTACTCCCCATTATTTCCTACCGCTTTTCCAAATCCAATCATAAATAGCCTAAGAAAAACTCGTTGTAATTGGCGTGTATCATGAAAGTCTATGAGCTACAGTTTCCACAAAAGCACATGCCAATACCAGACAAAACTAATATGATGATATGAGAAATTAGAAATCTGAATTTACGAGTGATAGGAAAAAGGATTAGGAAGAGTAGAGAATATAAAATGGGATGAGGAAAACTGAGGGTTTAGGGGATTGGGAGAGACGGGTTCTGACAACTTACTTACTTACTGCATGTATTCGTAGTATCCCCGAGTCGGCAACGCACGTCTGCGAACGCCGGTGACTATGTCGAAAATTACATTTTATGCCCATCTGACTTACGCCTTACCCATATGCGCAAGAGACAGAGTATTGATTAGATCGAATATTATAATAACACATTTATATACTACACGGCAATCTAATTAGAGAGTGAAGTAACTCAGTTAGTTGATCACACCCTGCGGCTGCGGTATCTGGCAACATCATACTCATTCATAATATCGTGGTATTACTATAAATGGAACAATTAGACACATTTCTGTTGCCATTGCCTCCTAGTTTCTAAATTAACGATACCTTTACATTCTATAAAAAAAGTAGTTATACTATAATACTCGTACATATTTTAAATCATTATCTACTTTAACAACGGCACAACTCGTTATATTATTCCGACCACCTACTCAAAGCAGTTGCAAATTTGACTCCTCAAAGCGACCACGTTAAAAACCGCATAAAATAGACCATTTTGAATCCAGCAACGAAATGTTTGAGACTTCGTTCCGTGAACCACAAGTAAGGGCGAGTTGCGCGGTTAGTTACTATACGACTCGTTTTGCGATATTAGTTTTGTTAGCAGTATGTAAGTTGAATCATACAAATCGTACTGCAACTTTTATTATACTGAATATCTAAGAATCGATTAATTGTAATAAATTCGATGTATTATTTATATTCTAGTATTCGTTTCAACAGAGCTTATTGTATAATTCGTCAACTATAAGTGGGTGACAGCCCTAATGTTTGATGATCTTATTTCCATATTAAAATTCAACTTTGCTTATTCAACTTATATGTTCCTTTGTGTCTTTTGCAATGGCAGTTATAAAATAACTACTCTACCTACAAATACTCTCCAGTAGTATCCACGTCCAGTAAGTAGGTAATTATTTACAGTTACATACGCATTTTGGTAAATTATTAAATACTAATACCTACATCATTAATTAAACCGCTCATCAATAATGTGAATACCTCCTATTCATTTAGATGACAATCATTGTTTCAAATCAGCAATCATTTGCTAATTAAAAACTACGCATTACATTAATTCATGCACGATTTACATTCTCACATATGTATTTATTATTTAAAAATGATTTTTATTAAAATTATATGTATTTGTGAACAAACCGGAGGACAATTTTCAACTAATCGAAATATTTGACTTTGACAGAGTTTGTGTCTGTATTTTACTTAAGTTCGTAAATGGACCAAATTTTATGAGTTTCAAAATTGCAATGTTTTAAACTCTTCAAAATACCTAGTCTAGCCATAAATATTGTTACAAATAAAAACATTTTTTTTGTATCTTCTTATTTTATTAGAAGAGTTTGACTTATTTTAGATAGAAATAGGTAAGCATTTTAAACGATATAACGATTATTCGAAATGGTCACCATCTACTTTTATAAAATCATTCAAACGTTATGACCAATTTTCGATTGAAACACGCACCCTTTCCATGGGTAAATTGGCAACTGCCACCCTTATGGAATATTTTAGGGATTCAATATTACCATGGCGTTTAGAGCATGCCATGCTCTCTAAAACAGACCATAAATCACAATCGAGCGGATTATGATAGGCTAGTCTTCAGCTCTAATGAAGTCGGGAATATTCATTTCTAGCCACGCCTGTTTTGAGCGAGCCTTATGATCTGGTGCTGAGTATTGCTAAACGGACCATTTTTAGTTATGGAACAGGGCATTGTTAAGAGGTTTTACGATCTTCTCAAGAATCGTATCTTGATACACTTGAGCTGACGATTTTTCAGAAAAATATGGTTCACTCACTTCTTGATAGCTAACATGTCACCAAACCATCACTGAAGCCGGATAATAGCCTCGTTGCACCCTATTGAACAGCTTCTCTAGAGTTTTGAGCATAAACTCGATCATTCTGCTTGTTAAAATATTCCTCAATGTTGAACATTTTCTCGTCCGTAAATAAGATTTGTCTGTGAGCTTCCTTTGCGTACCGTCGAAGAAGATGTTTTGATTTGTCAACCCTATTTTTCTTTAAATTATCAGATAAGAAATGACTAGTACGTCTTCTGTATGCAGTTAAATCACTCTTAAATCATCTTTATCATCTTTACCTACCATACACAATCATTCGGCTAATACCAAACGGATGGGGAGTTTTAAAAATTGCATTTGGCTCCATGCCTAGTTTGTGTAATGCAATTACAGTAATACGGTTTTCGTTATAACCACACTCCATTTTAATATTAGTACTTACAATACTAATGATTGGCATCAAAATAATAAAAAACATCTATTTTTCACGCGAAAATGACAGATTCAAAATTCAAATCTAATTTTTTTTTCTCTATTGTAACGGTATTTATGATCAGACTAGGTATATATAAAATAATACAAACCTAATATAAAATTGCTAATGATACATTGTCATATTAAGATCATAAGTTTTCCAAATTGTATTTGTGTTTATTTAAGTTTTTTTTTTTATAAAATCGATGGAAGACGATCGTGTGCGCCACATGATGGTACGTGATCACCGCCACGGACACCTAATAAATTAATAAGTATTGAGTATGAGTATAATTTTATGAAGGTATTAAACAACCTTTATAAATCGAATTTTATTCAAATGATCATGTAATTGATCATTGAGGTTAGTAATTTAGTAAGAATATAATTAAATACTAATGTTATATATAGGTATGTAAAGGTATTGAGGAATATGCAGCGACTTTATAAACCAACTAGCGACCCGCCCTCACTTCGATTCGGTTTATTAAATTTAAAACAATCGGAGTAAGATATTTACCTGCTTTAAAATGGAGCCTATATTTTAAGTTAGACCTCTAGCAATACATCGGTGAAAACTGCGTTCAATTCCATGCAGTAGTTTTTGCGTAATGCGTATACAAACATACAGACAGACGGACAAAATTTCTAAAAACTGTTGTTTTGGCTTCTGTTGCTCTAATAAAGCCCTCCATATTAGTTTTTTTTCAATATCTATAATGTACAGATATCGGCCTGTTACAATTTTATTATATGTATAGATTGTTCAAATGCAGATGCACTCGAAATAATCTTAACTTCACTTTGTAGCTCGAGAAAGTGCTATCAGCAGTCCCCCTTTGATGTAAATGTAGGAGCGCCACGCCTTCTCACCGTTTCTACCGAATAGCCACGTTTTTACATTCAAGTAGCTCATACTTGAACAGTAGTCAAGCTGTTTGACCCAGCTTTGTTGGACGCTCTTGCCTTTCGGCTTTGGGCACAAGGGTATATGCAATTGACAATTATGAATTCAGTGCAGATGAAAAATTTGCAATGTAAATTGTATTTTTATTGTAGTTTAAGAACTTTCCGCTTGTTAGCCTAGTTTTTATTTGTTCTCATTGCATAGCTTGTGACGTTGCAGGTAGTTATTGCAGGTATTTGCAGGTCTCTCCCATTTTTTACAATCAAATAAATTATTTTGTTAAACAATCTTAATGTTATTTTTTAAATTATCACTAGCTCGATGGTGAAACCTGCATGCTCAAGAATAACAAGAAAATCTAACGAATTTGTTTTCACCAATCCGCACTCGGCCCACGTGGTTGATTATGACTCGAAACCCTCTCGTGATTACTAAGGCAAGCGTATGCCATGCAATGGGATGTTATAGGCTGAAGTCGATCGATCAATTAAGAATATTATTGGCATGAACGAAATAATTGATTTTTTATACACAGTGTCCAAACAATAACTCCAAAGTCTATGTATTTGATGCCATGTGGTATCATATACATCTACTTTAGATACCTCATACCATCAACCTATGGCACTTCACTGCTGTAAATAGGCCTCTCCCAAGGTTCTTCTCACTCATGAGAGACATAGCTGTATGATACACGAAAAAAACAATTCATGAGTAAAATTAACTTATCAACTATTGTTTCGACGTGAAA
Organism: Sesia bembeciformis; assembly: GCA_943735995.1. Classification (NCBI taxonomy): domain Eukaryota; kingdom Metazoa; phylum Arthropoda; class Insecta; order Lepidoptera; family Sesiidae; genus Sesia; species Sesia bembeciformis. The sequence goes on from OX031028.1 coordinate 12,874,550, forward strand.
GTGAATTCAGGCTATTTGAAGTATAAAGTAAAAAATAAGGAAAACTAGGACTATCTATGTGCACAAAAATACCTAAAATCGTCATATATTTGAACATCAGCAAATCAAAAACAAAATCCGCGGAGAGTCGGCACGCCACGCTAGCTAGCTCCTTCTTTTATATAGACATTAACTGTGATGGATGGTTTTAAAACATCACGTTATATTACTCTATCCGGGCAGCCAGTGCGGTGTTGCGTGGCCGGTCAAAGGGGATGCCGGCTATGCGAATTACATGAATACATTAAGGGAGTAGCCTGGTATATGTTACAGTGTAATGCTTACGAATATATTTAGACTATGTTCCTTCATCACTACCAAACGGTAACTATGTATGTAAATTTGACCGTATAGATCCTTCGGCGATAACGAGCGGTTCACGATTCACGCGATGACGTTACGTTGAATCACTTAGAGGCCCCCTAGACGATCAATTATATTATTATAGTGCAATTTTATGGATTGCTCATGTTTTTGATCGTGTAGGGAGCGTGTTAAAACTCGTTTGAGTGCAAGGTGTGATTCAATAATATTGTGCAATGACAACATTGTACCAATTTGATTGGTCTAGGTCTAGGGGCCGCCTTATACATAGTAATGTAAAAGCGCTTGCTGCACTTTCAACAGCACCAATCAACTCGGATCTTGAGTAAATGTTGTTCAGATGAATAGCCACCCTGCGACAGTGTAATAATGAGATTTGAGTTACTGAGATAGCGTGCCGATTTATAAGGTGCTTCGATTAATAATAATCTTCATTCTACGGTGTCGTAAACAATTACGTTAAGTACTTCTCCTTCGTCCCATTAATTTCGATGATTAACAAACACCTAAAATCGGGATGATTTTGTCAGCGGGCGTTCGCGGGGGCCAAAATTTAAAATTCTGATTATCGTTTGTCGTCTCCTCTGCTTCCTTTTACGCAAACAATAAAAAAGGGGAGACCGCTCTCCAGGCGGAAACTGAGAACAAAATAAACGAATTTTTAATATCGTCTTTATCGATAATTGAGACTCTCGCGAAAACCTCTTATTTTGAAAACTTTTAGAGACTGTGAAAGAGGAATCGTGAAAGAAAATGGAATTGGAAGAAAAACTTTTTTCATCTTCTTTGTTTGACATTGACAGTTACTAAACTTTGTATTTTCACAGTGGATCTATTCAATTTAGATTTGATTCAACGGAATTTAATTGTCTAACATCTGGCAGATGACACGGCGTGATATTAAAATTTTACAGTTTCTCTATAAACTGACAATATGATAAATTACCACTGTTGAACTAACGATTTCAACCTGTATAAAAATATAGTTTATTAAAGGGCAATTATCCGTTTGGAATAAGGTTTACGTGTCGTTTTACACCGATTTCTGAATTGAGACAGACGGGCAGTATTGACGTCGCGCGTCGCCTTGACAGCACGACACATCAAAATAAAAATTGAATTCTAAACTGCTAAATGAGCTTAAGAAAATTAATTGCTCTTTGCAAAAACTGGTTGTACGAGGGCCACACTGAAAGTTTCCGGAATGAATAAGAAAAAAATACAATGATCGCCCAAAAATCAATTTATTGTTTCTCAAAATATTCTCCGTGAGCGTCAATTGACTTTTTCATACGAATAAACCAATTTCCATAACATTTATTCCACTCCCCCGTGGTGATCTCGGAAACATGTTTTACATACTCTTCGACATCCTCTTCTGGCGATGAAAATCGTTGACCGCGTAATTGGTTCTTAATTTTTGGAAACAAGAAGAAGTCACAAGGTGCCAAGTCGGGACTGTATAGAGGATGGCTCATGAGTTCTACGTTTTTCGCCTTCAAAAAGTCGTTTGTCTATTTGGCCGTGTGAGAACTGGCATTGTCATGGTGTAAGATTATGCGGCGTTTACGATTGTTTTTACGGCGTTCGTAAATAACTTCGGGCAAGAAAATGATTGTGTAGCTATCAGTATTCACGGTACGACGATTCTCCAAAGCAACAGTAGTCACGTGTCCAGTTTTTCTAAAAAAAAGAAGCGATCATCTGCTTCGCGGCACTTTAGTTGGGTTCTGCTCACCTTGAAAGACCCAAATGGTCGATTGCTGCTTTGTTTCGGGGTCGTAGCTGTAAATCTATGTTTCGTCACTTGTTACTATGTTCCACATCAAATTCTTTGATTCTGGTAAGCATGGCATTGCACCAAGTGACGCATTCCATTTTTTGAGCCTCAGTCAAACTGTGTGGGATCCACCGCGAGCACAGCTTTCGCACAGCCAAATGTTTGTGTAAGATTGATTGTATCTGACTCATGCCTATGCCTAAGGTGAATGTCATGGTAGCATGCTTGTCTGTTTCGATCATATAGCGCACAGCATCCATGTTTATGTTGTTGACAGCGGTGGGCGACATTCACGAAATTCGTCACTGAGATTGACACGACCGCGCTTGAATTCTACAAACCAGCTATAAATTATCGTCTTGCTTGGTGCTTCATCGCCAAAAGCTGTTTGAAGCCGAGCGGGGCTCTGCTGAGCTGTCAAATTACACTTAAAGTAGTATAAAATATTACAGCGAAAATTTTCAAGAATTAAATCCATCGTAATGCAGACATGGAATTTTTAGAATGACGGCACAATGATAAATCAAATAACCGTTAGATGAAACAAACTTTATTCTACAGCTAAAGGGTTTCATTTTCAAATATTGTAATTACTTTTTAAATATTGTTTATGTAAGTGGCCAGTTCCGGAAATTTTCAGTGTGACCTATGTATAAACCGAAACAAAACGTTCAAATGTATTTAGGCCAAACCGGTTTTAAAATATAACAGGTTTCCAAGTCTTGCAGTAAACATGAATAGACATCATACAATAGATATGTATGAAATCATTAACAATACTAACATAGTATCGTAGCAAATATTTGTGGTAACATGCAAATGTTACATAAATACAATGTAGTATTAATAACTGAGTGCAGAGATTCGCGATGCAGTGCGCGAGTCATGCATTCTAACGTCGCTCATATTCTGTAACAGGCCAAATTCTTGTACACCGGCAATATATTTTACTAATGTACTAACAAATCAAACATTATAGCTCAGTTTAATTTATAAAAAAGTTATATCCATAAAAAATAACTGATTATACAATTTGAGCGCGGCACACACAACTTTTTCAACTTTTCTTAATAAGGTGTCTGAGTCCACAAAACAATTCTTTCAAATACTATGCATTGGAAAAGATTCACGAAGAATAGAAAATAGGGACAGAACGTCATTCTTCCGTACTGAATTTTTGAACCACGGCAATTGTTACAAATCAAAGTTAATTATTACCACAAGTGATTGGATACTAATTTAATTGCTCAATGGAAGGTCTGCTTCAAGATCTTGGCATGTTTTTCACATACATTTAGTCACCCGCACATGGGATTACACAGCGAGTTTCTTGCAAGTAAATACCGGAGGATAGTAGGGAGCAGCGAGCGGGGAACAAAGGCTAATATGTCATCGCGGCCAAGTTAATTGACGCGGTTTCCGCACCGGCGCGGCGGAACGCAGACGTCAGCGTTTCCTCCGCTTACATATTTATACGTAGCTGCGCTGACTCGCATACTATGAAATAATACATATTCGCTTTTAATTCCAGCTGATACTTTATCTTCTACATGTAGCCTTGAGAACGGTTGTGTGTTCTGGATATTATTTACCAACATTTGCAAGTAATTTGGGCAGAAGTAAACATTACATCACATAGCCTACCACTTCCTGTAAGTCATTTCACTGCCCCTCGGTTGTCTGGAAGAGATCGCGTTTAACAATAAGGCCGCCAATTGCTTCTGTACATGTTATGTTTAATTAATGTAAATAATTAGTTAAAACAGAAATGTAATATAGAATTTTTATTCATTGATTTATATTATCAGTCCATATTGTAGATCGAAGAAAAATTATAAAATGTAATACTATTATAGAAATCCTACTTCATAAAGATGAACGGTTGCTTCTTTGAATACCATCTCTTAAAAAGGTGATATATTTTTATAACTATATACCAACGGGATTTTAATAAAACCTTTACAAACTAAAATCTTCCGGAATAAATACCATACACAATAGTGAAAATAGCAGCAACATTAGAATTTTCTAAACATTAGCACAGATTATATAATGATATTAGTTTAACAGTAAAATATGTACAAATGGAAGTTATTTAGAAAATGGAATATATTTAAAAAACATACTTACGTATTTAGATGTTCCGGAAAATTATTCACGGTACAGTTGAAAGCCATTCATATTTGCATCTAGTACTTAAATAAAAAATAATAGCTTTACCAAAAACTAAAATTCCAAACTTGATTGCATGATACGAGTATTTGTAAGAGGATTGTCGATAGAACGTATTTGATGTGAACTACGAGTGCCATCGTACGAGTGCCATTGAATGACTCCAGCAATCTGTCACTTCACAGTATTTATTTAGAAATATTAAAGGCCGGCGGCAAAATGTCAACATGACTGCAGTGCTTGGCTCGTTTCCTATAATACTTTGAAGCCTACTATTTCTCGTTGCCACTTCGTATTGAGCATGGGTAAAGATAAACGATGGGTAGAAATATTGATAAGACGAGCAATAGGTATAAGAGCTCTCATTTAAACTGATTTTCTGAACATAAAACAAGAAAATAGTAATCAAATTGGCTTCCACTCTCGTTTAAAAGTTCAGTTATACACTAAGAAAATGCGGAGGGATATAATTACGAATAGACTTTAGTTTTTATAACTTGCGACTTTCATCAAAATGTTTTCCTTAGAGTAGAGTAGGGTAACTGTTTCTTAATTAAGTCTTCTAATTAGCCTACTTAACAAGACGTCGATTTACGTGGATTCCTTCAGTTAACGTTCTAAAGAGTTAGATTTAGAAATCAATGCCCCTCAAAGTTTGTCTGTCGTAATTTCAATTAAAAAGCTTTAATCGACCCCAAAACGGTCGCCAAAAACGGCGGCATTTGTAATCACCACTGCATGAGTTTATACTCTTTAATGGACTTTGCAGAAGTAGTTCCAACTCTCTTTACGGCTAAGATATTTGAGGAAAAACTACCCGCCACCTACCGCAGTAAGTGGCGAAGTTGCCGAAGTATGGCAGGCGCGGAGGGCACGACGGCGGCGCGGGCGGCGGTGCGGCGCGCGACGTAGCGGAGGGGCCCAGTTGGCGCGATTTAACGTGTTTCATTAAACGTTTTGTCGGTGTAATCGCAAGTAATTTAAGTGAAGAGAGCCGAGCTTCCGACTTTGTAAGCATTTTGTGTTTTCTTTTTTAATTACTTCGTTTTAACTTTGTTGTCGGGCTTTTAAAAGCTGACTGACAGCCAAATAACAAAGTTCTTTAGAACTATTTAGGGAGGATTTAATGAAATTGTAGGCTTTTTATGCGATAGCGTTTACGGATACGGTAATTTGGATGTGTCTGTGTACATGCAATTACTTTTTATAGTGTTTTTATAGTAGCTTTTATATCTGACGGCGCGTTAATTTTGTACGGCTTTTGTGTTAGAACTGTAGTCACATCAGGGATTCAATCCACACACACTACTTAGTTATTACTAACATTACATTACTTACAATAGTTTTCTAAAGTTCAAAGGTTCAATATAGGTATAAAAAGCTATTGATCAATATAGACCGATAGGTCTAAATTTTTGACCAGTTTTGAATTATTTAACTTATCGAGATGGATGGTGTATACTGCATCCCACAGCTGGAGCCTCTGGGTGTGCCCGACTGGGTATGGCCAAGTTACCTTTCTCTCTCACAAAAATTGCTATGTGATGAAACTTGTTTTGGGAGTGACGTTTGCCATCGCATCAAGTGGGGAGTATAATGGGCTAAGGAGAGTCTCTCATCCATTGTGAGTATATTCCCTACTCATTATTCCATATCATCTACTTCCATCTCGTTGCATAAAGGAAACTTATTATCTTATTATAATTTTTACTCTCTATCCCAAGGAAGAATGGGCAGTGTATTGGGAAGATGGAAATCTCCTCACTCCTGTATACATCCTAATCTTATGGGAAGTATTGTATACTTCCCAATCCTTTTTAATATTATTTTTTTCCGTTTTTAAGTTGTATAATTATTCGAATCAGAGATCATTAAGATTTGTATCTGTCTTGTTTCTTTGCAATATCAATTTATAAGTGATCGGTCCGTATATAAAGCTTTTGCTGCGTTTTCTCCAAACCGCCTTTTTCCTATTACTCCGTTTTAAGATGAGCTGAGCAGAAATTTATCATTCTTGACTGATGTTGAAATATATCGCGATTGTCCACGGTGTAAGAATTTTACATACAAATAAGTATACTTAGACATAAGTTGCTTTGTTATAGGCGCATGCACGTGCCCCATAATTACTTAGTGCAATAAACAGAAGTGCAACAAGTACACACAGCTTTTTCTTTACAACATCCTACATAATATACAAGAATTAGGCAACTGATCCTACACATGGCAGCAGATGGACTATCTTCTCGTCTGCTACTTCCTTTATATTATATAAAAATTAGTTCTTATTGAATTCTTAGGCTTATTTTACATCACTGTTCCATTATTCTGCGCCTACGTTTACCGTACCTACCTGTAAACCCCGCAACCGAACCGCTACAAATCTACTATTTAGCAGATTTGTAGCGGTTCGGTTGCGTTCATACTTTACATACATATTTATGTATTTAAAGTATCAACGCATTAAAAATATACCTTTAACGGATGCTTTTAATTAAGCACATACACATTACTTCATTATGGCAAAATAATGTGAATCAAATGGCGACCTCATAGTTACCCCATCATTCAATAAATTTTATATGAAAAATATAATACATTGATTTTCTTCACCGCACGTCACCACACAGTAGACTTGTGAATTAAAAAATAAGTTAGTTTTCACCTTATTATAAAAATACACGCCAATTTTTCATACAAAATTTACTAAATTCAAACCCCGATAAATTTAAATTTATATTTCTTTTTACAATGTCTTATTATAAATCAATTTTAGCGCGTATATATTCGTAATTTATAACGTAAAACGTGTATTAAAGGTGTGTCTGATGAAACAGACGTTGCAAGTGACTTATGGCCGGGCCTCATAACTACCGTCCGGCGGCGCATAAGTCCCGCGACCGCAGAGTGAAGCGCACTGCAGCCCGCGCCGCTTACATCATTCACAAGTGCACACCAACACGTTTCGTAAATATCTACCTGCGGACTATAAATTTAAAGGAAAATTCTGGAATCTATTCTACAGTAGTCTATAGTACTAGTGTTCAATTTATTTATACTGCATTGTACGATTGTACACATCGATATGTACAAAAGACGGTCTTAATGCCATAACCTACCAGTATTCTCTGCTAGTCAACCAACCAGCCCATTATATAGAAAAAAGGTTCACAGGTGTAGTTTTGTATTAGAAAATAGACAGCCCACTTAACTTTATCGTGCTGATTCATTGGCGAATGTCTTCGTTTTTGATGCTATCTCGCAAAGAAACTCCGAGCTTTTAGTTCTCTCCATAACTCGCTTAGCGAATTTGAACTTATAGATCAGGCTTACCCTTAGGGGTTACGTTTCGGCATAATATGTCGTAACTGGCAGGACACACTGATTGAAGACTTTCGTCTTCAAGCCTTGTGGTATAGGCGATGAGAAGATGCATACATTATTACTACTCAAATACTCTGCTATGCCCGGTAGCGCGTAATGTTTGGTCCAAAAACCACTTTATACCACGAACCCGTAGGCTGGGGAACGAACTACCTCAAGACTTATTTCCATTAAGCTACGATATGGGATTCTTCAAGAAAACTGTGAATAGGATTTTGCAAGGTCGGCAGCGCACCCACATACCTCCTGTGTTGCAGGTGTCCATGGGCGGCGATAACACTTATCATCACCTGGGACCGCTTGCTCGTCCGCCTACTTCCCCGTGAAAAATAAAACTCGTAGTAGGTTGAATGTCACAAAAACTACTGAGGGTACAGTGGGTATTACAAATAAGCATCTGCTACAAATTATCAACCCGTAATGTTAAAAAATACATGCTAACATCCGTCAAAAATGTGGAACATTGGCACGTCCGCACAAGCCCGGTCTACCTTTGGGGATATAGGGATCAGGATTTGGAATAGGGATTAGAAAGAATGAAGAATAGGGTGTATAATGGGATAAAGGAATGGAAAGGGCTCTGGCATCTCTCACCGTCGAACTATGTCATAAATCGATATCTATCTTATTTTTTACTTTTCCCTTATGTAAGCTCATAAGATTTTTGGTTTTATCGGACCGACATGGAATTATACTCGTATTAATAGTAGAGAAACTGAAACATAAAAATTGCGGATATGTAGTTCTTTCATACCCCTTTGAGGTCTTTGTAAGACGTTAATCCAGAACTAGAACTAATCAAAATAAATTTTTGGTGTATACGCTCGTTTTATTCATCAACATTTCATTTTGACTATTTGTTTCATAATAAAATTGTATTACCTTAATGCAGACTAGGACATAACATTATTACAACAACATATATAAAACAACATTATTACTTTTACCTATAATATTTGAATTTACATAATTTTATCTATCGACATTAATTCATATTGATTAAATATTATTTGACATATATTTTGTATTAATTTGATAATTGATAATGCTACTTACAATAATATTTGACGTCTTAAATTTAGTTAACCATTTGTGATGTATGTACAGAATGTGGTTGACAATTTGGAGCGTCTAATCGTGTATTTTGTGGCAAGTTTCACACTTTTTGACAAATGTATGATATACATAAATAGATTGATAGTATTAGAATAATATAAGAATTTACACCCCCATGAGACTGAGTATTCGTGAACTTGAGTAATTAATATCTTTTGTAACCCGTACTTTAACAAATAAATGAAGAATCTGAATCTAGATATAAAAAAATAATGTGATATAAATATTATAGAATACGAAATAATAAGTGACTAATTAACGCCACACTCACTGGCTCACACTAGGATATCCTGTGTCGTGGTCGTCCTGACACATACAAAGGCGAACCACCCTGAAAGGAATAAACATTTCTTCGGTGCTTAGATTTAAACAACTGAATCTCCGACGGGAGATCAAACCCACAGCAGTAGCACCTTTCGCAAAGTAGGCTAGAGGTACTTATTACTAATTGGGCTGATCGATCGTTAATGATAAAATAGTTTTACTGGTTTTATTAGTACAGTTTAATACATCAGTTTTATTTTTTAATTCGATCTTATAATAGCACAATCTGACTATTGGCGATATTTTGTGACGTCGTAAATAAAAATATCTTTCTCAAAGTCTTTTTGGTTGGTATGGTATCTTTTTGGTATATAAAGTTTACATGTATTTTTCAGGGTAGGTATTATAATACTCTATATTAAAAAAATAAAAAGACAATTTAAAAAAAAAACTGGTCTAAAAAGCTATTAAACCAAAAAACCAGAACCCAAAACAGTAGTTATTAAATTTTTTGTCTGTATATTTAAGCATCACGTAAAAACTACGTAATGGATTTTAATCGGGTTTTCACTATCTGTACAATGTATACACTACTATGTATAGCGAAGTCTCGAAAAGGAAAACTGGTATACTATGTGTCATCTTCATATGACACAAGAAAGTTGAATTATAGAGGAAAATAAAAAAATGACTTTTAATAGAATTACTCAAAAATTGCTGGATGGATTTTCATCCGTGAAATCCATCATGTCGGTGCTTTTACAGTTGCTTAATCCACGCGAACGAAGTCAGTTACTAATAAATTTGAATAACTCGTTTATTTAATTCTTTGGTTGTAGAAGAATGCATAAAATATATTAATTTCAAGCAAAGTCAACTACCGACATTGTCTTATATAGCATTATAGGACTTTTAGTTTTGAAATAGATAGTTTGCTCCGCTCGTTGCGCTTGTTCCATACTTCTGCGCTATCGTCCCAACATTGACGTACTCAAAAACGATTCGAAAGCAAAAGTTCCACGTAGCATGAGGAACATACTTTGAAAAGAAATTGCATTTAATCATGTCGAGACCCTCTCATAACTTGGCTCTCGTATATTTTATGAATTCCTGACATACTTTCCTGTCATCCTATTACTTTAAGACTTTGAAAGTGACATAAGGTATTTGATTGTAACATTTAATTTTCATACGGTATTGCTACTTCCTCTTTATTGTGTATAAAGAATTTTTCGGGTTTCAATCTGAAGAGTTTAATCCCGTTTCTATGATATAGTATGTTTCCTTTTTGCAAAAGTATTGGACGCCGAACAAGGTGGAAAAATTGGCAAACTATTAAAAACCCTCTGAGATAATTCGTTTAAAGCAACCGCTTGTTATAGTTCTATGGAAATGAGAAAGAATCGACTTTAGTCTATACATTAAGCACTCTCTCTTGGACCCTACGCCTGCTCAAAGCTCTTATGCACTAACGCCCAAATTTGGACTTGTTTCATTGCGCTTTGAAAGCATTTCGCAGGGCGGCAGTCAATATTCAATGCTGATTACATTTGTAGTTTTATTGTTACTTATTTTGTTAGTATAAGTACATTTGTAAGGGGCTCTGAGTAGGCGCATTAGTGGGAATGTTTAAAGCCTACTCAGATAAATAAATATATATAATAGAATTCGTATAATATAATATAATAGAATATATATAACAATTTCGTGTCTGTACATTATTTTTTGAAAAACGTCGTTACAGTGTAAGGTCTTGCACCTTACACTGTAACGACTTATTTACTTATTTACGATGTACGGTAGCTTATTTACTGTCTATTTCACGGCCTTCTGATATCACTGTACAAATTGTTTTTTTAGTAGTAGAAGATTGAATGTCTCAATTTATTAGTACATCATAGTATTACGCTACTTAAAAAGGTCTGAATTGATGAACTGAATCTAGTTAAACAAACTGCAGGTAAAGAAATCTATTCACTACTCGAGCAAATTGACTTAGAAAGCACGAAACTCTTTGCACAAACGAAGTTGGTACTTGACCGATTTCTGTACAGTGCTCGTAATCAAGGCTGGTGCATACCTACTTTTTTATTGAGATTGAGTTTTGTTTCGCGCACGATGTCCTAGCAACTTTTAATTAATACCTGGTTGTGCTTGAGCAGCTCGAGCTGCCCGAGCCAGGATTAATAGAAGTTCGTTTTCCGTATTAAATTTTTCTACGGGATGCAACGTACCGAAAATAATATAATTTTTATACGTTTTTTTATATTTTTGTTAATGAAGGCGACGCAGACTAATCCGAGTTCTTGTACACGACGTGTAATACCCCCCCCCCCCGTACAACTTCACATGATGTCATTTCGCATCAGTATAGCTTTCAATAGTTTCTGGTTCTAATATCTTATTGAAATACATCTAATTATTTTTGATGTTAGAAAGTTCAGTGTCTCAACGTTTCGGAGATGGTATGATTGTTCAATATTTTTTCTAGAAAGTAGGTGGCAGATAAGCAGGGAGTCTACTTAGTTGATCGTGTTTGTGATAAAATCTGTAAGAAAAATCAATCATAATTATAGTGTTTTTAAATAAGTAATACTCTAATAGTATACATTATTTATGTCTATTTTCTTACTTCGATAAATATACTTTCAATTGAACAAATTTCTCTACTTATTCGCAGCAATCATCAGAATAAACAAGATAGTAATGCCAACCTACGTGACATTTTAATATATCCACTTCATTTTTAGCTTCACCCAATTTTAGTTAAACAACAAAGTGCCGCGAAACGGTGTGATCACACTTCCCTAAATAATAGCAATATTAATTAATAACTTGAAAGTCAACACCCTTCGCCCTGTCATTAGTTTCAGAGACGTATGAGTATATCAATCATTAGTTTCGTTATCGTGTTCGCACACAACGTGCCTCCAACTTAGTTAGTCGGCTTATGTTTGTATTATTTGTGCTTAAAATTTTGAACTCCTAATTTCGTTAATATGTTAGAACCAGGAAAACGCTCGTTTATTTTTGTTCAACTTGTAAAGTAGATAAAAATATTAAAATCAATTATGAATGATGAAGAACTTGAACCGCGAAGTATCATTAGCTCTCAACCAGTTCCAAATCCTGTTGAGAATACCTATGTATATTACAAATTTCAAAAATAATGCCTAAAAGCTTTATTTCAGCGTGGCGACTTGCCTGCTCTATAGAGATTGTTCCCTGAAAGACTACACATTTAAATAACTGAAAAGTAGATCATTCAGTTATCAGTCCGCTATCATTACAAACAGATGATCAATATGTGAATGGTTTTAGACGCAACAACTGACGCCACAGGTTCCATCCAGTCGTTAAGTGATTTTGTTCACTTTCGATAAGATATCAAAGAACCTTCAAATCTGGAGATGCTCTATTTCACAAAAATGTTTAATCCTTTCGCTCTAAAATATGTATTTTTCACACGTGTATTTTTCACTGTCTACTCAAAAATTACACACTTTTGTTTTTATCCCGGATGTAGGACTGCAAACTGGATTTCAAAACGGGCTTGATGTCAGCTCTGCGCATGCTCAGCGCCGTTACTTTTCAACCCGAAATTCCTAACCGCGAATTTAATATTTAATCTCACCCTTGTCTAGAACATTTACCAGCGGGCGTCCCAAAATACCTTTCCCTATCTGTGGACGAGGCACACATTGGTTAGGTAGAGTTTTTTAATCGTTCGGCCACCACTTGACGTGCGGTTGTGATGGATGACGACCGGTGCTCGGGTCACGTTTTGTCATCTTATTAATACTTAAATTGGCCACCCGTGACGCGAGCGAAACGCGAAAAGGACAAAGCGGGCTTATTTCGCTGTCTTTCAGCTGACTGAATGGGCCATAAACATACTTATTACTTATGCAGGCTACCATATTATGCCTACTATATATTATAACTATTATGGTAAGGTTAGTATAACAATAAAATGGACTGATGTATCGTCGACTACATTAAGGCATAGAAGGGATACATGCCAACGTCTGTCTCAAATGACGAAGGCACATTCGCAAATACATACTTAGGAATCGGGATTCTGAGAAAGATTCAAAAGGACGGAAATAGGAAGTATCTTTAACCAATTTCATACCACCCCATCCTCCATTGGTCAGTGAAAACAGGACACTGCGGAATGGAATTAAGTAGATTATAATTATTACATATGATTGATTTACTATTATTATTAATGTGTTAATGTATAATAAACATAGTATATATCACCAAAATAAAAAACAAATCCAATTAAGTGCCATTCTTAAATTTTGACAAAGATGAAGCCTAAACTTCTAATACGAACATTTTTGACACGTTAAGAATTAATATTAGGACCTTACCGTTTTATATGGTAAAATTCAAATATTTTTTTGGTATGAAATTTATATAATTAATTAATCGAAGTAGTGTCTATTATTATCAATGCACTTTTGCTTGCTATTTTTATTGAAGTTGATTGATGCCTCTGCTATAGAACTATTGGGGATGGGAATTTATGAATTCTCTGAAGGCGTTTTTCACTGCCTCATCGTATCCCGTGTAAATAGATATTTTCCCGTGTAAAAAGTTATCCAAATTCCGAAAGAAATGGAAATCAGTAGGGGCAAGGTCTGGCGAGTACGATGTGTGACGGAGAGTTTCCAGTCGAAGTTCCTGTAAGTTTGAGACTGTCTGTCGTGCAGTGTGCAGCGTTATCATGCAGACGTTTGAACATTGTTTGGCTGTGTCTTTTGAGTTCAACCGTTGTGACGAACGTTTACGATTATCATATAGGATCCGCTTCTCATCACAAGTGACAATACGATTCAGAATCCCTTCATTTTTATGGCGGGTCAGCAAAGTAAGGCAAGCATCGACGCGTTTTTGCAGCTGACTTTCATTAAGCTCATACGATACCCACTTTCCGAGCGTCTTCACTTACCCGATTTGACACAGATCAATCAATATCGTTTTGTCACTTACGCCGAAGGGTACTGCTAACTTAGACGTGGTTTGAGATGAATCTGCTTCCACTATTGCTTTCAAATCGTCATTATCGACTTTAGTCTCCGCTCTTCCACCGGACTTATTTTCGGGACGGGAGGTCGAAATTTCCAGAACAGAATAGTCCATACCAAAAACGCACCGTGCGTTCGTTTGCGTGCGTCTCGTTTGCACGCCGTTTGTGCTGCGTTACTGTCACGACGGAACCCATATTCGAAAATAACGCGAATTATTAACTTTTCCATGGTCGCAAATACAACGATAGGTATATAAGTATAAAGTCGTAGGACGGAAAACGAAATGAATACTGATTTTGAAAAAAAATCTCATAGCTTTAAATTGAAATTAATTTGAATTTTGAATTCCAAGCCAAACGTAAGATAACTAAGTTCAAAGTGGTCACTATGAACTAACAGCAATTTGCTTGCTCATTGTTTGCTCAGGTCAGAGTACTCTGTTTCCGCCTTGGCGTACGTTGTGTAATGGATTCTCGAGACAAGGAATTCTAATGTGGACTCATGTGGAGGTGAATCTAAAAATAAAAAATTAATATAATTTTTTTAACAATAACAAATTCCATTTTTAGAAATAACACACTTAACAAATAAATTTATTCATTTCACTAACGCACGTTTCGCCGACTTTTTTCTTTTGATAGTATAAAACTACGAGTACAAACATGACATATTCAGTGGCCCGAATTTTTGCACTAGAATTAACTCCTTTGCGATAAAATGCATACCACCCCGCATTTAAAATGAAGGGACACATCTCTGCCGGTGAATAAATAACTCTATAACGCACAGCCTCTCCATTTACAAGCCCCAACGAGACATTATGTCCGTTACACATAAATCTACCACAGCAAAGATTAAACAACCAGTAGCGCAAAGTTATCTTTGCAATATTATCACACAGTGTGTGCAACTTAGCTTTACCCAGACATCTCTGAACGGATGTCAATATACTATATAATACCATTATGTAAAAGAGTACATCGCATGATTCGTGAGCGTCGCCTCCATTATCATCTCATTTACGATGAGACTTTATTTCGGTTAATTTGTTGTTACAGGTACCCATTCAAATCTATGCATATAGTAAAATCGTAACAATCTACTATAAGTATAAAAAATAGTAATATTTTTTTTTAGAGTAGAATAGAATATTTTTTATTCGTTCTAAGTACTGTACATCAGTTAGTAAGTCAGTATAAACATGCATCGTCTACGTACTAAACCGCCTCCGGTATACAAATTTACAATTATTATTATTTACAAGTTACAAAATTAATTAAAATTATCAATCACTGTTATTATTCACAGATTACAAAATTAAAAAGTTTTTAAAATTACAAACATTTTCAGAATTAACACATTATCATATTCTAATACAGACAATACAAGCATATTATTATATGTAAATGTTTGTCCATCTGAATTCATTAGTAGAGTAAATAGCAATGGTCAAGCAGCCATTTATATAATTTTATTTTAAATTATATTAATGGAGTCACTTTTATATCAGTAGGAATTTTTTTGAATATTTTTTCACACATAGCATAACATAACAACCTTTTTATTATACATACATATTAAAACTCGTAACAAAGCCGTTAAATTTAGTATTTCTTGATTTTTCAATAAGTCGTTGCAGTGTAAAATGCTAGTGATTCAGAGCCTAAAACAAATTTTCTTGGATTTTTTTCTTTCTCTGTCTGTCTGTCACTCGTCCGTCTTTCAGTCTGAACGTGCATCACACAAAAACCACTGGACAGATTTTTATGAAACTCGGCATAGTTGACTCATGTGCCATGTCAACATTTACGGTACTTTTTATCCAGATCCGGATAAAGTTACCACAGGAATCAAGCTGGCGCGGGCACTGCTAGTAATAAATATGAGTTGATTTGCAAGTAATAACATTTTGTGGCTTCATCACTTAACTGCGGCCATCTCTAGACTGTTATGTAAACAGCGCTTCTGTGTGCGTGACGCACATTCTGAAATATCGTTGTCTACACTGTTCAACTCCTTATTATATTGTGGATAAACCGACCTACTAACCAAGTAACTAGGTAGGTACGTACAAGTCTCAAAACATATTAGCAAAGTAAGTTACCAAGCCGAGTCCGCTTGGGTTAATGGGGTGTCATCGTACATGATGGGTCGTCCGACGAGAGGGTTACAGGCACATCAGGACCAGGTTTGCCGTATTGACACATAAAAATAAATAATCGTTGGTTAAAGCATTTTTGACCATACATTAAGTAGCTAGTTATTTAAATTCAAAATTAAATAGTATTTTTTACAGGGTTAAGCAGAGGATACCTGCACCTGTTAAGAGGTTAACACAGAATTTCTTTCGCGAAAACTAACAACTTTTGTTGTAAATTCAGTACTTCTTTTTTCACACAAAACACTCACTCACACGCACCGAGTAGGCGATTTACGCAGTTATAGGTATTTAATAGCAGTGGTTCCATTAGCAGCTGTTTATAAATGGAGTCTGCGGCGTTACCGTTCATAGTAGCGCGTAGTGTTGTACAGAGTAAAAAAGTCAGGGATTTCATGTAAAAATTCAACTTTGTTTTAAATAAATTTTTAATTAATTAATATTGAGTTCAGAAAAAAGTCGTAGAACAATAGCTGGTAGTGTAAATTATATAAATGTTACTAGCATGCAGGTTTTATATTAGCCTATAGAAAAATACGAATTTTGTCAAATGTGGCATTATCTGAGAAAAAAGATCTTATTATCGGTTCTAATTTCCCATAACATAGACTTGTGAAATTTAAAAAAAAATAACACCAATATTTTTTAACACTATGTTAAAAATATGTTAGAGCATGTTTCTATGTAAACATAAATATGAAACAAAGTAATTTTAATCTAGAAAATCCTAACTAAAGTCAATAAGGTCATGCCAACAATAAGGTCCTTTATAATATAGATCTTTTTATAATGTGATCATGAAAAATTACCTATCTAAGAAGAACTTCTAGTGTTAAGAATTTTAAAATTAGCTTTAATAGATCAATTAAAGTGGTTCTCTCGTTTTAATATCTCTCATAATATAGTGTTGATTTTAAAAATAAAGGTTCGAATGTAATTGGATAAATTTTTTTAGACCATTACCGAACGGTTAATTGTTAACAAACAGACTAACAAACCGATATTTATTTATTTATTCATTCTTTATTGCATATAAATATTGAACAACATGTGAACTTAATGCTTTAAGGCATTCTCTAACAGTAAACATTTATACAAACAGAGAAAAATAAAATGGGTGCATTTTGTGTTATACATTGAGATGTAATGTGAAGATCAGGATTTAAAATATATGACAACGTCTAAAATAACTTTTTCATATAAGTATAGCTTCCGATCTGTGTCTATGTTTTATATTTGTATATTGAACGTCAAGAAGCGACATTATACAAACTATATTTAACATCGTTCGGTACTTTATTTGCGTAGTACGTCCCGTAGCAGAAGCTAACGGGTACTAATGACATGTCATCGCAAGAGACCGCCCGCCCGGCGAACGATCATTGAACACTTGCCGGTAATAAGTTCCTCGGCCATCGGTTATACTTTGATGACACTGGGGACGTTTATTAGAATTCTACTGAAGACAAGAGACAAGAGGGAACTACATTTAACTTTAGTTTAGAACACTAGGAGTATTTCAGAGATATAACAGCGTTTATATTGAAGGTAAGTTTTTGATGATGAGTTGACATGTACCTAATTGCATCAAGACCTAAGAAGTAATGACGCCGTAATGATCACATCATAATTATCGATATTGATATCAGGCTATAACGTCCCACTACAGGGCACCCCCCCATTAGATAGGTGGGACTCGATCCCTACCCACCATTAAAGTGGCTAAATTGTGAATGTTGAATGGTGTTTTGACCTCATAAGTATTGTAAATAAAGTACTTGTGACGAAATTAGGATCTTTTGACATCCGAGGCCTGAAATCAAGAGCAACTTCTATTAAGTCTCGTTTAAGTTCTATTAAGACTATTAAGTTCTATTAAGACTCTATTATTCTCGTGCAAATGTATAACTTTCTTATAATACCCATAAAAAAATAAGTTCAACTGACTGAGTCGCCCGCTTTGGCCATGGAACCTTTTAAGCCATAATCACGCGAAGACAGTATAAACTCTAGAGAGGTACTTTCTTACACATATAAAGTAAAATTTTGGCAACAATACACATTTTCCCCATATTCCTTCCTAACTAATGTTTATTTATATTTATGTTCTCATTCAATTGAAATGAGAAACTGCATTAAAACGCTTGCCAATAAGATAGCACAATCTTTGTCTCAAATACCGAAGAGCATAAAACTCTTAACCTGCAAAAGAAAATTCACGTTCAAAAAGTAGGGAGTAACAATCTAGCGAGGAATAATTTTCCGTGCGATTGCGATGCGATGTTTTGGCGCATCGTTCTCAAATAGCTGTCGTCGCAGTCCGCAGGGCGCTACGCTGACGCTACAATTTCTTACCGCCGCTTACCGTGCTACCGGCAAGTAGGAAAAAATGTCGAGATTGGCGGAGAGAACAGCGTAGTCTCGGGGTGTTGGCTGCCGATTCACCATTCTGCTACAGAGATTGGACTGTCTGTTTTGTTTGCCCCTTATTGTCTTATTTCCAGGCGAAGAAATTGTATGAAAGCGCATCTCACTAACAAAATTTTTGAACAAACAAAAAGCTTCAAAACCGAGTTTTTATTACAACTATGATATCATCAAATCTTTTAAAAGCGCGCATGGCATACAGAAAAAAATCTTATACGGCGGTAATACCTTAAATGGCAGTAAACTTTATCTAGTTAGTAGTTAAATAGCTCATTCCCATTCTTGGAAACGTTCTTTAACGTAATAAACGACAAGAGTAGGAAGTGCCGCGTGAAAGTTGAGAGCGTATGCTATCTCATGCAAATTACAGCAGATTTATCATAAGACGTCTCCGTAATTGCGACGTGAGAAAATATGGCGGGAGCGCTTAAACCCAGTCTCCAGAAAAAAGACAATTAAAGGGATAAACTAGAGCAGTTAGGTCGGGCGTCACGCTCGCGATATCTCTGAAGTGCGCGCGGCGGGCGTTCGGTGGCGCGCGGTGGCGTGCCTCGTGCGTTCTCGCGCTGCTCCTCTTCAGATCGGCGAACACGTAAAAGGCGTGGAGCAATATCATAGACTACAGACTAGAGACGGGGGAACATCCGCCACTGACGCTATTGCTCTTGAAGCTTTACAAAGCTAAAAGCAATACAGTTATTTGATTTAAGTCGCTGTGTACGCCTTGCGCTGGATTGTGTTTGTTCTGGTTTGGCAGATGTCAAAGTTGTATGTTTTGAAACAGAGCCTCATTGTTGTTTGCGATGTTTGTTTCGAGGTGAAAGGTATTAGTTGGTTGTACATTCATCTATACGTGTGTGCTATGCAATCACTTTGTCTCTCTACATTGATGGACAATTTTGCCAAAACATGTGCTTATTGACTGATGATGAGAATATGCTTGGTAAGAGGCTTTTAATATGAATTCGATACAGCAATTGGTCATAATCGAACGTCGGGTCCATCAAAATAATCATTTGCTTTATGAGAACATTGTCGATATGTGACGTTCGGTAATTAATGCAAATCAATGGTTGGGCGTGCGATTGATTCCGGACCGGCGGAAAGCCGATCAATTACGTTAATGAGCTCCGAGGAACCGTATCGCTGACGTTTCAATATTATGCAAATGCTTACGCTTATTTGCCGAGTAAAAGCACTAGTGGCTAACTGGTGCATCCACAGAGTTTATAAATTGAAGATACACATTGGGTCATTACATCAAATTAATATTTACATTGGCATTGGTTATAGACGATTTAGTAAACCAATTTCTTTAGCAAGCTTTTTAATGAAGTAATTCCTCTCAGTTTTTTTAAAGTTAACTGGAAGAGATTCCAGCAGCAACTATTTTTTTAAGATGTGTTAAATAATTTGTAAGACTAATTCACAAGTAATTAACAATAGAATAATAAATAATGAATATAGTTATGAATATAATATTTAACATATTGGACTCTCATTAGTGAGGTCGTTGTTTTAAAAATTTTCAATTATTCTGACTCAATAGCTCAGGGTAACATCGTGAAGAAACCCACCCGAGAATCTGGGATATATGTAACCATCAATCCAAACTGGACCAGCGTGGTCCATTACGTCCCGAAATCTCTTCATGATTACTAGGGGAGGCCTGTGCTAGTTTTAGTTTTATAAAGAATATTATTCGTTACTATACGAGACTAATGAGTCTAATGACTAGGTTGTCAATGCTATCAGTTTATACAGGTAGTTAGGGATTAGATTTAATATTTACTTTTAACGAAATACAATTCTGCAAATTACGTGAAGCCTTAAAATCAGGTTCGAACAAAGGCAGTAATGATAGGCCACGTTGTTTGGTATCGTAAGCTGATCAGTGACGCTAACGAGCCCTAGGTACCATGTCGGAACGTTTCAATATTATGCAAATGCTATCAGTTGGCCGAAAGCCTCTAGCCTTCTCAGTTAACGCTGTAAGTAAAGCTACATTTTCATGATTGAAACGGATTGTTAATAGATAAGTGATCATTTACAAAGATACACGCATCACTAGCTGTATTTATGTAATTAATACTTATACTGTGCAATTATAACAAGAAATATAGATTTAGAGTGAAGTTATCATTTATAACTATCGCCAAATAACAAAAACGAGGATACTATAGGTATAATTTATTATTATGATTTTTATTAAATACAAATGCTAATTACAAATCGGAGCCCCACAAACCAAATTACTTTATTAACTGAAATGAGTTTGTTCGTTGACACTTATATACATTATGTATACACACATTATACATATATTAAGTATACATATATTAAGTATACATATATTAAGTATACACACATTTATGTAAAACTAATATGTATGCAAATCTTGTATAGTCTTTATAGACTCATACAAGTTTTACTTACGACTAATAGGCGATATCAGAAACAGGATTAGGTACCTTTTTGATGTTGTTTCTCTTTATTTTACTTTTATTGAATTGTTACAATAAGACATTAAAATATCACCGTAAGTACAAAGGCGTACTTATTTCTAAAAGCAATCACTTCCAGTCAATCTTAGTATAACCGAAACGAATTATGTCATTAAAAACAGGCTACAACATATTTATAAGAAATAATAGATACATTAGTAGATATATATATATATATAATAGTTATACCTTGTTTAAAAATCAACGATTACCTTGTTTATAAAGGAAAAATTAAGGATTACATCAAATACAAAATTTGTATTAATAAAAAGTATGGATTGTAAATATGGGTAGGGTTAAGATGTGGCACCGCATTGCACCAAAGTAGGTGACGTGGCTCCTTGTAGGGCGACACTGATTGCTCGTTTATCAAAGTCAATATCGCTTGTCGACGTTGAACCACACATATTATAGCAAGCACCTATTACTTGCACAGGCGTGAACGTCGCGAGCTAACTTCATTGTGATCGGACGGTTCCTAGGGTAGTTCTTTCAATTTCACTGGAATACTGCCGAGATAAAAATAGAAGGTACTTACTGAATGTTGTAAATATAGTGTTTTGTGTTGTGAATATAATCTGTCATTTACAACCTTTAAGAATTTAACAGGAAACGTGTACATGAAAATTTAAATTTCGGTACATTATTTCAGAAATATTTGTGTTAATGTAATGTGTGACGGTTGTCTCTCTCCTGCTTACTTAAAAGTATCGGATTGTTGCAGTCATTGGTCAAAGTCTCCAAGATTGATAGTGAGTATAGTTCATATTAAGAGTATAAAGCAGAATGTAAGATCAGAATAACAGTAAACGTTTCAAATATAAAATGCACGGCATATAACAATGTTAACGCAATCGCGAAAAGCGGAGCGAAGGCGTTTGACAGGAACAAAATAACCCCGACCCGGATCGTAAGAAACAATGCAATGTTGCAATACTGGCACAAATCAAATTTTTGTTCATACATCCTCGACTCGATATTCTTAATATTAAAACTTGAAAATATCGAAGATTACGGGCACAGGCGGGTATTAAAAATACTAGAAGTGGATCGAGGCGTATTTCAATTGTCATATTTCACGGTTTGCCCGATGTATAAACACGTTCTCCGTTCAATCATCCTGTGATAGGCGGCGCCGGCACGAATAAATCAAGCCTCTCACTTTTTCACCTGCCACACACAAAAGCTTTCGCACTGAAACTTGATTCGAGTTATTTCTGACGAAATATCAGCCTATTTGTTATACTATTGATAGGGGCGCGCGTGCGCCTCGTAAGTTTCTACTTGTTGTTGAGAGGGATTGAGTGAAAATTGCTTCCCTATTGCCGACAATGTGCATAGAATTTGACGCTAACCTTCTCAGATCCTATTGCTGTTAATATGTTGCGCATTGGTTTTCATGTATTTTTATTAGACATTGCATTTTTTTCATTATAATTATAACTTACTAACAGCTTGTGTTTCTCCACTGCTAAATATAGGCCTCTCCCAAGGACCCATTATTCTTTCATATTTAATTGTATAATTCGTAGCACCTTCCTTTGACTTTCTTTGTTTATTTTCTCCAATTTATAACCATCTGCTGCTGGGGGTTGGCGCCATCGCTCCTTTATTAGCAGTCTTATCGACAGTTTTATGACTATCCGAATCATGATCAGTTTGTGGATTATCTTCAAACATTACGATAACCGATTTTGTATCTACAATGAGTTACTGTCATTGTCCATCATTAATCGACTCAGTTATGGCATCCACCTCCACTATCTCCGTGGATATCCTAACTTTGTGGAAATACCCAACCAACCCCGCTGCATTGCTTTTTGAGGGACTTGCATCTTCTCTACTATTTCTTTAGTCTAAGTTTCGGATACGTAGGTTGTTGTAAGATATAAGTCTATGTACTAACTCAAATGCTTGGTTTTTGCTTTTTGATTATCTTCTTTGACTTCAGCAGATCACTGAGACTTCTAAAAGTTGTTTCACTTATCTGTATTTGTCTTTTTAACTCACGTTCTGTGATATTCGATACCTAGCGATATAAAATGACAAAACAGTTTCATAGTATGTTAATAGGGCTAAACACTATGCAAAGACGGTTGATGTCAAGTTTACGTCGAAGGCAATTTATTGACGCTCGAACACCCCCACCTGAGAGTGAGTAATAATTCAATTATGGCGTAAAAGCGCGTCGCGTATCGCTGATGATAGCACAATCTGCCTCACAATCTAGGCAAGGAGGCTGTGAGGCGTCTTATTGTGGTGTCTGTAAGTGCCTATTTGAGGTTACGTAGCCACTTACGACGCGGGCCGATACCGTAATCCGAATCGACGTGTATTGTACGTCGCGATACTGCCTACCGAGTGCGACGGCATCAAGCAGACTATTCCGAGAGTATAATCTTCGCCGTAAATGGATTTAATGCAAATTTCCTCAGCGGCCTGTTTTGATGGTTGTTTGATATAAATACTGAACTTTTTGTGTGCAAAAAATATTTCAGTGATAACGAAGTGATAGGTTTAAAACTAATATTGAATGCAAATTTTAACGATAAAGTTTATTGAAATCAATATTTTTAAGATTATAATGTTTAGGTATGTACCAAAATTAAATTCTTATTTCGCGTTTTAATTTTGATAATCGCGTCACAAGCTTAGCATGGTGTGGTCTCTATTTAAAAAGTGTCTGTTCTCTGTTAATAAATATCATCACTTGATCTATACATATAGTAAAATATACATGTGAGCCGTGTATGTATAATACATGCCATATTTTTTGAAAAAAAAAAAGCATTTCAAACATAGTTTTTTGAAAAAAATCATGCATAGTGAACAGCATTGTACTCTGCGAACGATACAGGGCTCAAAACAACCATTTTTAGGATTTTTTGTCGGTCTATCTGTCTGTCTGTCTAAACGCGCATCACGCGAAAACTATTGGACGAATTTTAATGAAACTAGGCACAGTTATAGCTTATGTGCCGGGTTAATATTTAGGGTGAATTTTATCCCGATCCATTACAGCGTTCCCACGGGAATCATTCGAGTTTTTTATCTAGTTTCACGGGAATAAGGTTCTAGCGAACGAAGTGGCCGGCACCGCTGGTTTTATAATTTAATAATTTTACGGAACATTATCTCATTACCGTAATTGAATAATATGAAAATATCATCAAAACAACTCCACTTCCCGAGTACTATTTGTTCGACACATTCCAAAGAGGATCTAATAACAGAGTCAAATTTACATAAACAGTTTCTGTCTTGCGGCTGTTATCATTCAATTAAACGAGATTCCACGGTGGGTACGTAAATATACCTCACTTAAATCAAAGTTCTTGACGCTCATTGACCATAAGCTAAGACTATGTTCACAGTAGCTTAATAGTTTGCTGCCAGCAGAATGCAAATATTTTACCCAATAAAAAAATATCAAAATGAAAATATGTAATACAGATACACTATACTCTGTACAAATTAAGAAAAAAAGTGTTGTCATCACTATCAGTCACGTGATTTCACATATTGACGAGAGGGAGCATTCCATAACTGACCAATTAACGCTGTGTTAATGCAACATTGTACGGATGACGTCACTTCTTTGAATACAGTATATATATATGTACTTAGCTCGCATACTCGTAGTAGCTCGAGCTCGCTTATGAACAAACAATTTAATCTTTGTACAAATTATAAATATGTCCCAACCATATACTTAATACAATATAGAATAATAATATATTTACAGTTTCTCAATTACTTGTTATTACTTTAATTAGTTTAACACTAGAAGGACGGGAAGAAATTGTTACCTTGAAAGACGGCCAGGGTCAATTGACCCCTATGTAGTAAGTATATTTTTTATTGTTTATGATAACTTGAAAAAGATTATTACATTATAGAAACAATGAAACTAATTCTCAATTACAATAAACGTATTTATTTATGAAAAATAGAGTCAATTCTTATGACAATTTTACTTTCAATGATGACATATAAAAATTTCTATTCATTGCAACTGTAATATAGCGGCTTTTTAAAATATCCCAGTCTGTGTTAAATTCGTTTGAACAAATACGCAGATATATGTAACGTCCTTTTCTTGAACCTGCAGCTGCAGATCTTATCAACATGGGTTGCTGCACTGAAGTCGATAAAGTCGAGATGTAACTGAGTTCAACTGCCAGCTGCAGAAAGAAACTTCTTCCATAAACTTTTTGCATATAACTTTTGGTTCAAAAATCATGCATAGCAATAAATGCCAAAAATATGCATGGTCCAAAACATTGAATAAAATACCTGTACCGGCCATCTTCTTGATGTCGTTCCCACGCACTACTTCATGGCCAAAAACATCAAAATCATACTTCGTGGAGTTGTAAATAGTAACTGTTACAGCTCTTATTTATCTATTTTAGCATTGTCTTTTATTGTAATATTATTATACGCATCTAAATATTGTTTGAATATTACCATATTATTAATCTGATGATACCACGTTGCTTCTCTTTGCTCGTTAAATAATACCTACCTAGAAGTGTGGTGGTTGCGATCATCAATATAATTTAATTTGAAAATGAAATTTGATTGATTTTTCGGCAAAAAATTAAGAAATATTAATATTTCTTTGTCACGAATATGTCGAGATATATCACGCTCACCAAAGCCTCATAAAACTGAAGTTTATACTATAACAGCATCAAGAGTAATGCAACCAAGAAATATTGATGTGTATCAATCTCAGTAATACAAGAGTAACATAAACATTGTGACCTATCCACAAAAATATATCGCTAATATTTTAAATGGGTCAAATGACCCGCGTTGTCTTTCTGAGTAAATGTTGAATTCATTTTTATGATTATCAAGTTTATTTAAAAATTTATGATATTTTAATAAAAGACAGAAAACAACGCAGAAACAAATAGTGTTAGAATTATCGACAGTCAAATTTTAAATTGGGACATATGTCCCCCAGACGTCTTTCTCGTGTGTTACTTATTTACTCTTTGAGGCGGACTTAATGCCTTAAAACATTCTGTACCAGTCGACCGTTGGTTAGGCGGATGCAGAAGACTTTAATCAATCAGGAAAGCTTAATTCATCTGTATATAAAAAAAAAATAAGTATAATAATACATTGTGATAATTTAGTTATACCATAAAATATACATACTAAAATAGACCATACATATTAATAACATAATATAAATATAGAGAAGAAAGGAGATAAATACCATTAGCTCTGTAAATTTAGGACGTAGTGTTCCCAAAGCTTCCTCCTGAGGCTGTTTTTATTAGGAGCCTTCCTTATGTCAGTGGGGAGTGAGTTCTAGTCTTGTTGCTTGAGCGGCGAAGAAATTAGTCATGAAACCAGTGCGATGAGAAAAGACATAGTGTTAATAATATCCACAACATAGAATTCGCTGTATTATAATATCTGCAACACTGAAATAGATGTTAGCTAGCACTCGGATCACATCTTCAAACCGTACCGTACCGGTATAAACACGCACGCACTCGCTATCGAGTGATCACTTTTCATCTGGCGATTGCGTGGTACACGATTCATGACGACGTATACATAATATTTTTTTTTTTAATTATCGTATCTGTAAAGTACATATACATAAACCTATGTATACGTTATTATCCACATAATACTAGATTCGAGTCCGTAACATGACGTGCATTTTGAATACCTAATATGAAGTTCTATCTACGCTCATAAATAACAGAATTAATAAAAAAAAAAATTACTTGATTTATACTTAAACTTTTTGCATGGGTATCTTAGATTTTGGAGGTAAAATATCATTTGGATTCGATAGTCATGAATAGGAATCGTCAATATCGTCTGATATTTCAGCTTTACATGTGGAATATAAATTGCAAAATCGTTCAATTACAAATCCACGTGAAAGGCGGGCAAAAGTAATCACTCTCCAATTTACTGAACCAGAAATGACGTCTAAATCGGGCCGTATGAGCGCATTCGTTCGGATATACT
Source organism: Sesia bembeciformis (assembly GCA_943735995.1). Classification (NCBI taxonomy): domain Eukaryota; kingdom Metazoa; phylum Arthropoda; class Insecta; order Lepidoptera; family Sesiidae; genus Sesia; species Sesia bembeciformis. Next base: position 12,901,763 of record OX031028.1, read on the forward strand.
GTATGAATTCTGCAAACCGCACCGGCTGCAGCGGCGGAACATACGGTCTTTACCGTTCCGTAATCAATGGCCAGGCATCTGCAAGTACCGGCCGATGCGTCAGAACGCTGATGGACTTCGCCACCATTAGCTTAGCTTAGCCATTCACGGCGGGAAGCTTACCCCTAGCTAGATACAATTTGAATACCGCATACGAAGGGCCGTACTGCGGTACTACTCTACTATCTACGTGTTTGCAATGCGTAAATATGCCGAGTCCAAATTACGACCAGGCCGATTCGTGCGTGTACTCGGAGCTGGAAAGGCAACAACATGAAATAGTAACGGGCATCGGTTGTGGGTCTGAGGAACAAATTTCGGGTACTATATAGCCGGTAAATTCATATTGTAATGTTGCTGTTGCTCGGGTGCATTAATTTCTGTCAAATTATGTTAGTAAAATAACTTGAATTATACTTACATTGCCCTTATATAGTTTATATTCCTCTTATTTTTGTAGAAAATTATATTTTATATTTCGTGTGGGTTTTTAGTCAATTCTTCATAATAAAGTAGCAGTGTTCAAATAGTAGTACAATTCAAAATAATATGTAGCCATTTAAACGGTTTTAAAATCATTCGTGGTCTTACTCGGTAGGATATTAAGTTTTATACAATCAAATTATTTGATGCGGCCGTCTTACAACCTATATTTGTAGCTTGATTTATTTTTGATGAATTTGGCTTTATCCAAGCTTTATTAGATAATGCTAGCTTTATTCACACATCTAAATTAACCGTAACATATAAACTGTTATGTATGTACGATCTGTATTGGTGTGTATCATTGATATGAGAGAATATGTAGTACATCATATTGATGTGCATGCTAAAATATAGTAAGTTGCTAAAAGAGCGAACATAGGATTTCTGCGTCAGTACCCGCTCTTTTGTATGTTTGAAGTCTATTCTATTCTTCTATTCTAGAAGAACTATATGTAACTATAATCCGGTACAGCTCATCAGATTGGAGTAGGCAGAGAACATAAACATTTGCCATAATCTCTTAACCTCATCTACATACATAAACTGTGGTCACATAATAGGTTTTTAAAGGCTTCTAATGTAACAGATAGCACCGTTGTGTTCCCTTTTTACGTCAGCTTATCGTGGACCATATATGCTTTATATGTAGGTACCTATATGTCTTTATATGTTTATTCAATCTGACGGTGTTAGCGTCTTCTTTCGCGTGAACTTTAGAGTGATTCCCGTTGGAACTCTATAAAGGATCTGGATAAAAAATACCCTAAATCTTAACCCGCCACAGAAGCATTGCTAAAACATTGCCAAATGTCATTATAATCCGTCTAGTAGTTTTTGCGTGATGCGCGTTCAGACAGACAGACAATAATTCTAAAAATGGTTGTTTTGGGCTCTGTGTCGTTCGTAGAGTACACTGCAATTCGTGTACATACACGGCTCTGTTACGATTTTATTATTTTATGTTTATTATTTTATTAGATTGAAATAAAATGTATGCCTATTTGGCACGCCGCATACACGTATTATTCAATTTATTGAAGAAAATTTAGGTACAACGCAAATATAGATATGGAAGTGGGTACGAACCGAGGAAAGCCAATCAATTCTATTTGCATTTCTGTAGTCGCCATTAGAGAATCTCCCGTCGCGTCAAACGCTGTCCAAAACCAAATTTGTGAATTAAATTCACTCGGAATGTATTTAAAGCGTTTATTATCTGCGTACCGAGCCGCGAGTGATCATCCTGAATAATTTAGCATTTGATACTATCTACTCTAAATTATAATATGACCGTGGAATTTATTTGTACATATTTTTCATTTTGTTTTGAATGAGGTCTTACACTTTTGCACCATTTGCTCCATGTTTTAAATTATTTTTACTACAAGGTCGGCAGCACCTTGGAATCCGTTTGGCGCTATATGTGGCCATAGACAAGTGTAGTCACTGACTATTTAAAATTCGTCTGTCACATTTCATACAGTGATGTACTATAACAGGTAAAACGAAACATGCAGAAATTCGCATAAATATTGCGAGAACTTAAAATAAGAAGCGAGATCGTGGAAAATCACTGGGTAGCGAGCGCAATTAGCGGGCGAACACCCAACGGAAATAAATAAGGATATTTGCTTCCTTGCCGAGTGCGGATAAAAAATTATATTACTCTGTGAAACTTAGACTCGATCGTTTAATAATTTCGCTATTACCTACTGATGTTGAATACTCAAATAAATCTGAATTAGAGACTCAATCACGAGATAAAAATAAAATGTGACCTGTTATTGACGATCAAGACGAATATTAAAGACGATTGAAGGTTCAGAAACTTTTATTTTCTGTAACATCGAAATAATAGATATTTACAGGTTAAACACCAAAATAATTATATTATTTCAAAACTTTATGTCACGGTAATAAACACTAACACATGCCTGCAATGCTTACAATTGCACGCAAATCACAAATATAATAAATATCTCTAAACATAGTATAGTAAATTTAATAGAAAATATTCTAATAAAACCACGAACGACGTTGCTTATAAATGAGAAGATAGATGACACGAACGAAATATAAAATGACGAGTAAGAAAATGATAAACTAAACTAAAAATGATACGTTTGCCAATTCCAATCACATTTTATTACCACAGTGTCTTTTTAAATATATACCAAATAATGATCAACCTGAAACGGCACAATAATAAGTAGATTATAAAGAAGGAATCTAAGTCAGATACGTATTCGATTGTCTTATGATAGGCGATCAAGAGGGGGCGGGCAAGCAAATGGCACACGGGACTTGATCATGATTAGATTGGGGACTGCATCGGGAAACGCACAGGACTATCGACTTTTAGAAATAGTAACATTGTTTAAGTGTAATATTTATTTGCGTATACGTGGTACAATAATTGTTACAATGTTCAGATTCCCACATGTTTTGTCAATTTGTTATGACATACAACCTGGCCATATTTCGGTTCAAAGAAACTTTATTTTCATAAGAACATTAAATACAGTTTACTTACATGAGATTTTATAAAACATTTCAAGTCCAGTATATATCTATACATATAGGTATAAGATAAAAATATATTATGTGTTTAATTTCAGCTGGTAGTCTATTGTATAACTGTGCTCCCTCAAAAAAAATATTTCTTATTTGAAATATATTTCTATAAAAACTATTGTAATTTATTGTATTCATTGCGTCTTTGGGTCTTTCATAAATGTACCCATGGCGAATTGTGGCGAACACATCGGACTAAATTATGATATTCAAATAGCACACTAAATAATTTGTGATTATAATTGAATAAATAAGGACTCGGTAGAATATTCTGGGCCACATACATTTTCTATACTGAAAGTCAGTACCTTACACGAAAATATTCTAAAATATTTAAAAAAACAATCATCTTATGTTTTATTTAAAAACTTCCTCAGTTACCTACCAGTTTGTAATGATTAATCGACCATGCAAAGTAAATAGTTTGATTCCTATTAATACTTCGAGTAACGTAAGCATTATTAACGTGCAATTCTCGTTTTATACCGACAGCTCGTCCCTGCGCTTCTCCGCTAAAACCGATTCCTTGTTACTTGATTTCTGCATTTCGAAAAAGCGTAAATATTTTCCTCTTGGGTGCTTTTGCAGCTATGAAGAATTCAATGACCGCTACTCCGTGGTGAATTCGTAATTGTGGGTACGTAGAAAAAAATTCTCAATATAAAATATGAAAGTTAACAAAAAACATTCGAAGTTTCTATCTCGTGGGCATTAGAACAAACAACTTTTAATATGACCTTCGGCAGTTTAAAAATATATACACTTGTAAAAGTCCTGTCTCTCAGGAGATTATATTGGAATATAGTTGGAACATTGGAAGTTATTTTTTGCCAATTTACATATGTGGTGGATACTTTTTCGTTATAGTCTAAACAACAGAATAACTTAACGCTTCAAATGGTTTATCAGAAACTGAGAATTGATTAATTTTACCATTGATAAAGTTTGTTCTAATGAGAAATCTTTGCAATCTAAATCAGGTCCATTCAGATCAAAGTCATAATGGCAAATGAACGTGATAGTATTGAATTGATTGCATTTCATTCCTTAAGCGATGGCGGTCTAGTAAAAGAGCCTATACATCAAGGGCTCCAGCAAAAGGCCCGGCACGTTAAGCACGCATTTCATTTGAGTAAGTGGGGCCGTGCTCAGAGCTCACACCGCAACTGTAGCACAGAATACAAAGCATCTAGCATGCAACCTACATATTAACGCTTAAAATTGCCATACTTACAAAAATGCAACCACAGATGCAAAGCTTATATAAGCGAAATATTTAGCACATCCAAGCGAATCCAGTGCCTGCAGCGTTAACTTCTGTGTCAGTGGTGCTGAATTTTGTGTGCCATGCCATACCATACCAAGTTTACCTAACTGTTTCCTCCATATACTGTGACTATGTGCTGTAGAACTCTCCATACTTTTCTAATTTCGTGGTTTCAAATTGCGTAGTAGAGAAAATGAAGTGCCCTGTGATTGACCAAAGTATGAATGAAAAGTAAATAATACCTCGCAAGAACCGGGACTTCGCTGGCGTGGTTGTGTTCATTTCTATCTTACGGCATATATTATTGAGACAGAAAGAAAGCTGTTAATAGAACCCTTTTTATAGAAAGAAAACCTGCCGGTACGTAGACAGTCCACCTGGTAGGAAGTAGATACTGTCGCCTATGGACATCCGTGTTACATGTCAACATCGGTTCTGAATGACAAACGTTGCCACTCCCCCGGATGCGCCGCCTGCATTTCGACATTTACGTACGTATCATTGGTGTAATAGGATAAAGTGGGAACACAGTACATTTTATGGTAATTATCTGCGAGAGGTTGCGAGTGGCTGTGAGATTGCATGCTGCAAGGTCGGCGCGCACCTGTATTCCTGTATACCTGGTGTTGTAAGTGTTCATGAGTGGCGGTAACTATACTTGCCACCTTATCTGCCACCTCTATTAGGAAGAAATATTGAGTATTTCCCAAATATTCTTATGGTATTCCAAGAGTATTTCCTATGTATTTCCCAAGTCAGGAACTTGGGAAATACATAGGAAATGCTCTTGGAATCTCTTGGAATAACTCTTGGTTAGGAACTCTCTTCTTCTTATAAAATTATCAAAAAAATAATTTAATATGCACACACGCTCACAAACACACACACATCCGCACACACTCGCACACGCACACACACTACACACGAAAATACATACACACGCACATAGAATTACGATCAAATATATAAGATGTTATACTATCGTAGGTATTATGTTGGTTTTGTGTTGAGCGGGTGCGAGCGACTGTGGCTCGCTGTCACCCCAAATATGTTTGGTAATGGATATGTTTAAATTTAGTGTAATCTTGTATTGGCCCTGGTTTTTAACTTTATTTCTTGTATATATATATGCTATGTATCGCTGTTAGATTACAAAATAAAATTAAAAAAGTACTTTTTAAATGTTAAGTGTAATCTTGTTATCACTTCCAAGAGAATTTGGAAATTTCAATGAACATAAATAATATATGCTTATTTAATTGGGGTCTTAACGCGCACCAACCATGATCACGAGCTGACCGACGACGGCTCGCGGCCATGGTTGGTACAACCCAGCCGAAACGTCGAGTAAAGTAAATAATACTACGCGTAAACATACGCGATAAGGCTCGTTTAATAAATAAATATGTGTGATAAACGCAAAAACCTTAAAGTTATATACGTACTTTATGATTGCATGAAAAAAGTGAGAGTAAGGGTGGCCACCTTGATTGTATTGCACAGATAAAAGGGATTAGGTTACTGCAGTAGTTTTAGGCAATCAAGGTAATAGTTTTGAAACTATAATACTAAAATATGAAACGCGAATGCAACACGGACATAAAAGCCAACATAAAGAGCCATCAATCCAATTTTGCTTTTTGTGCGTCGAAACATATTTCGGTTTCTGATAAAAGCTAAGTACATTTGGAGCATTTTCTGTTTTTTTTTCTTTGGTAAGAGATTGCGCTAAGTGATCACATTTCGATATTAAACCATTTGCCGAAGGCCGGTGCCGGCTACGTATTTCATTTTACTGAGTGTCTGACGTGAGTTTTGGAGACTTGCTTTTTGTCGGAATTATTTCCCAATCTCTTTGTTATATCTAGTGTCAGTTTTGCTGTCTCCCTTTTTGTATGGAATTACTCTTCAAATATTTTTTGGACGAACAAGATGAATTGTTTGATTGATTGGATAATTGCCTTCATGTTATCTTTATTTTCGACGTCGTAAAAATATAAAAATTGATGACAAACGGAAATGTTGTTTTTTTATATTTTTTTTTTACATTGCATCGGCGTGAAACTGACGTTCATTGACAACATTTATCTAATAGTAACAACGCATATGTTATTATCGGTCATAAGCAAACATAAGCACATAACTTGTGCGTCAACTGGCATAAGTGCAGGCGTCAGAACAAGATTGAATTCGTCGAGGTTGAAGATCAAATTTTTGACAAACAATTCCTACAAGTAACTATATGTATCCACCAAATATGTTTTTTTTTAATTTATGTTAAAAAGGTAAAAGGTTTGACTTTCCTAGTTGTCAAAATATAAATAATCAGTACTTAATGATAATGTTGGTTTTCTTATAGCAAAGGAGTCAGACGAACATGTGACTCACATTGTGAAAAGTGACAACCGCGATTTACGTGCACCTGCAAACCCAAGGGGATCCAAATGTGCTGCCAATCATGTAAAGCCCTATTCACAGCTTTCATTCGCATTTCATTAAAAATCCACATTTACATTAAATACATGGGATCGAATTAACTCACGTTATAATAGCATGGCCGTGTAGTCTCGACCGAGTATAGAATAGCACCATCACATCTGCTCCCGTGGGTGTCGTAAAAGGCGACTACGGGTTGACAAAGCGACCACCACAAGCCCTAGGAACTACACCATCTCTAAAAGAGTGGACTCGCCAACTCGCCTGGCCAGCGGGGCGTTTTAAAGCCATACATCCCTCACGCCCAAGACACTGTCCATGTCGAGCAGTGGATAACAGAAGGGCTGGTTAAAAAAAAAAATGCAATGCAGTCAGACCTCAGGGGTCACTTCGTTCCATAATCTATGGATTCATGGTATAAACCGGTTTGTAAACCACAAATACATGGCACCTACTGTCGCGAAATCACTTCGGTTATTGAAGATTATTGAAGAATACTCTCCGTTGTAAAGACGATCGAACACGCAGACGACGCTGACAGGTTCTTTAGCTTTTGTGAAAGTCGTCGACAGTTTGAGTTGAACTGATACTTCATTGCACCGGCCTTGAGGTATAACAGTACTCCATAATAACATGGAGTTTAACATGAGCCTTTTATAACACCAGGCGCTGCCTCCATTCAATATATGGAATTTTTTTGAAGCCAATTTGGCTTTCTTGTTCAGAGGCCTCCTAAATTTGACTTTGCTAAACATATTGTGAAGGAATCGAACAGGCCTTGTCAGGGAAGTGAGGTGCTATGATAAATGGACTCTTGTATTGCGGAGAATATAAAAACTTGTTTTCTTGTTGGGTTGAATTCGACGAGGTTTAATGAATTATTAATTGAGACATCGTCGACACAATGTTCGAATTGAGACTCAAGCCTGAAGTAACTTTCAGCGACTTCAGTCCAAGAGATATTGGCCCCTATAAAAAGCATCCCATGTGCTGTCAAATGACTTGTAACGGATGTTACTAATCAGCAACAGGTCGTCCATATGCAGAAGGAATATACTTGGAGACAGCACGGAGCCTTGCTCGCTCGGTTCAGAAAGCTGACAATCCATTAGTATAAACCGTTATACAACCTAAAAAATATAGCTTACAAAATAGCTCTTTGTACCATACCCATTAAAAAGTCTTAGCGATATCTAAGCTTACAGCTAGAGCCTCACCTCTACCCTAGATAGGGTAGAGGGTCTATCTAATGATGTGTAAAATTCATTAAATAATCACCAGCCTCAGACTGACTTCAAGTAACATTATGCCATTACGCATAGTGTTTTGTTCTTGTTTTCTTCAACCCCAATTATTCCTAATTTAACAAATTACACGATATTGCCTTTGTTGACATGATATACCGTTTATGTATATTACAATATTCTCTTTGCGATGACACCGGACTTCATACTGCGTTTTTTACTTTTCCGCAGGTATAAGTACACGAGATATAAATTATACCGATAGTTATATATACAATTTAAAACTAAAAACGCAATAATATTATGAAACACTACGGTTACAAAAATTGAGACACCAACGAAATATCTGACTATCATTAAAGGTAACAAGAACTATATCATCACTTGAACTGCAACATTACATGTCGTAGTTCATTTAGACGTCACAACATGCACTGCAATAGTAGAGTGAATAAATACCACTGACGATTCAACTTAACTTCGGTACTAAAGACATACTACGCAACTCCAGGTTTCGACCAACATGAAGTAAGCGGACGTGGCATCAAAACTAAACCGTTTTATTCACGTGCCGTTGACAAAGGTCATTGCATGCGAATAAAATGTCTTATAAAAATATTATATTATTTTTCCAAGAATAGTTTTAGTTTTAGGGAAACATCGAACGATATGTAATTTGGTGTAACTATCTATAGTCTGACTGTCGATTGCTGTGAATGGAGGGTAAGATCGACGAATTGTATTGTGTGCGATTTTTTTCTGGTAGTATCTGAAATCCGTATCACAACACATTGGCATGCAGATCAGGTTCCACTGTAAGTAACGCGTATTCCACCTTGTGTGAATACGCGAACTTCTTAGAGTAGAAGTTTCTAGTGTGTAGAGACATAATCGCTCCACTCAATCTTTGGTATATATATATTATACAATATATGTACAATATAATATAATTGGTTATCCAATTCGAAGGAAATCGCGCCGTGATCGTGTCGGAGGTAAATTGTATACATTACAGCTTGACAGATTTATGACATTGACATATATTAAATCACTTGCCTTATAAATAGAGATTAAAGTCTATCCATTCATTTCACACTGCTCAAAGTTCAACAGAACGGAGGGAGAAGAGCTTACTTCCTGCCCGGTCCGGCGCCCACTCAAGACCACGGACGCAATCCCCGGCAATTGCGCCCGGACCAGAGTCCCGGACACCGCATGTCCTGACTACTGTAACTGCAGAACCACTTTGAATGCAAATTTGTACCGAAGGAATCTTGACGCTGTCCACTTACTTAGATATACATCAGAGCATGGATTTTCCGATCCGTAACTGCGTTTAAGCTTGCCCATCTGCGTGCATCAAAGGGACGAGTGTAAAAATGACAAGTCTGATCAATATAATAATTATCGTAATTACAGTATCGGCCAATCGAGCGTTCGCACAAACAAACTACAAACTACTTTGCGTCATTATTAACCTATTCAATTTATTTATTTTTTATAGAGAAGTAGGCGGACGTGCAAGCGGTCCCACGTGATGGTAAGTATTACCGCCACCCATGGACACCTGCAATACCAGGGGGCATGCGGGTGCGCCGCCGACCTTGCCAAATCCTATTCACAGCTTTCTTGAAGAACCCCATATCGTAGCTTAATGGAAAGACCTCTTGAGGCAGTTCGTTCCACAGCCTACGGGTTCGCGGTATAGAATGATTTTTGGACCGAACAGTACACGACACCTCCGTATTGAGAAAATGCGGATGGACCGCACTTCTGTGACGGGAGGTGCGGTTGTAGAAACCCGAGGTGGGAATTATATTGAACAATTCTTCAGAGCATTCCCCATTGTACAGGCGGTAGAACACACAGAGAGACGCAACGTCTCTTCGAATCGCGCCATTCGACTACCACTTGTTCAGACCACTAAAGCTTCATTTACGAGGGAAAAAGGTATAAAGGCCTGAAAAATAAAAATAATAATCGGTAAAAGAAAAAGTTTTTATGCAGTTTTGAAGCTGGTATATTCACCATCATTTTGGTGCGCTATTGTTCCAAATTTGAAATCACGAATTTTAACTACAGAAGAAAAGTATAGTCAGTTCATAGTTTGGAAAAAACTAAGGATGCAGAAAGTTTGAATTGGAACGTTTTTTTTGATTTAATGGTGTTTGATTTTTCAATAAAAGTTTCGTTAAATTGTTTTTCCTGGGATTTGAATCGATTTTGACCTTAAAATTATGGACACTGCGCCTGAAATAGCTGCTCAGGCTGTGGCACTTCTTCAGTCTGGGCTTGCACATGTGAGTGCACAACTTCATTTAAACCGTTCAGCTGTCCGCAGACCTCGTAAGAGCTGAAAACTGACATCAAGGAAGAATGACGTCATGGTGACGTTGATTGATTCCATGCCAAACCCCAGGACGGCCATCGTAAACGCTCTTGGAGGCCATACCAGTTACTGAATAAACGATTTTTTTAGGTAAAACATTCTTTTCTTCAAAAATTCGATACAGTCTTCCCCATGAGAAAGGCGGATACACTTAATCTTAATTTTTTCAGTATTCTGAATTCTAATTTGGAACAATAGCATAAATGATGGTTAGTATGCCAGCTTCAAAATTGCATAAAAACTTTTAAGCGATCAAAAATCTTTTTAAGCGTCAGGCCATCGAAACTGAAAATGCAGGGTGGCTCGATTCAGGTGTCCGGGAGTGTAGATGGCCTAAAGTGACATATCTGGAGATCATATTGTCTATTAATTGTTATTATTAATAAAGTTATCAATAAATTTACAGTGTTTTTCTTGGTGTAAGACATTTCCACCAACCTGATTATTAGTTCTATTAACTGTCAACTGTTAATTGTAATTAAATTATTTCTTTTTAATTTAATCCAAATAGGTATGTTAAATACATTTCAAAAGAATATTGTTACTAAATTTTTAAATAAATTAAATGTTTATTTTGAATTAAAAAGGATATTATTACAAACTCCTACACAGATGATGTACTTAATGAAGTTAATTTACTCTATTTATTTTATGACGCTTTCCATTTTGTTCCGTCCGACAAAGTTGTATGAGTATTTCTACAGTGTTAAACAGCATTCCGGAATGGAAACTTGCAAGATGCTTTCGGGAAGTTCCCAACGCGATACGATTCCCTGTTTCTTTACTCATTAAGTTCATTAACAAGATTCAGCGTCAGTATTTTTGATGCTCGCAGCGCGCTTTCAATATTTTCTATTGGTATAATTCACTTTGTGTTGTGCCCGACGTCTGTGTAAGCGAAAATATTCGAGGAACGCTTTGAATGTAGACGTTCTATGTTTGAGGTAAATAATTTAAGCACTTGTGAAAACTTCATGCTTTTGATTAAGGGAGCAGCCCAATTAGGTGCCTTAAATTAACAACGCTTTAACAACGCTTCTGTATTTGTTGGGATCTTTATCGGTTATTGAAGAAAGAGTAGGTATGCCTTGCGTAATCAATAAATCTTTCAAATGTTTACCCAGCATTTCATTTAGCGCCCTGATACAGTTATTTCCCCTGTTATTTCTGTCAATGAACCCCTTTCAATATTGGGAAGTGCATACTGTAAAGAATCTACTGGAAAGATTGTAAAAAGAATGTTGAAAAATCTTAGACACAGAACATAACACAATTCCTGGATTTAGTCTTAAATTTCGAGATTTTAAATATTACAATGTACTTCGTCGAACTGCAGTGCGGGCTCTGTAAATTCCATTTAGCTAAATAGCTTTTGAGAGAGATAAAAATCTAGCCATACAATGCTTCCCTACTTCGAGCGGGAAACTAAGAAAATTGAAAAGAGAGTCGCCAAGTAAAACTGCAACGTCGATGGTCCGATTTCAGGAAACCAGAGATTTCAAATTACCAACATCGTAAAAATTGAACGGCGATAAACACTTGGAGTCTTTTGAAAGTCGGGCAAAGTTTTTATGTGAGACAATCCCCTCGGTCGGGCAATCTTGGTTTTAATAAGTATATAACGTTCGGGAGATGTACCTGTGAGGAGGGGATTTACATAATCATTACCATATCTGGCGCAGTGGCGCGCGTATTATGCCCGAGAGGTTAATAATGCTATTTTCTCGCCACGTTTTCACGTTGCTATTTCACGTTATCGACCCCTTTAATCTGCGTCGTCATTGTTACTAGCCACTGGCGGGACGAACGCCGCCTTGCCCCCTCCAACACTCCACGGCTCTGGTTACACCGCGCTTACTTATTTTACCCGGATCACACATCTTTTGTGCTCTTAAGATAGTTCATTTTATCCGTTCTCAGTTCACCAAAATATTTGCAGGAACCAGGAGTAAAAACTAATTTGGCATGTGAAATACCATACATAATGCCGTCAAGAGCTCCAACTTTCGAAATGGGATTCATTAAATTTTACGTCAAAATGCCGGCGTGTTCAGAATATTCTCGTGTTTTTGCGAACAAAACAGTTGAAGACGAGTGAGGCGGTGCGTGCGACGTGCACATATGCGCGGAAGTCGGCTCCACTCTCTTCAACTCTGATTTAACGGATCAAGGAGTGTGTTCCTTCAAAAATAGATTTCTAAGTAAGCGCTCATCCGGATCAGTTAGTACTTGAAATTACTTTTTGCGTAGCGGAATGATTGGAGGAATTGAATCGGTAAAATGGCAGCCATTGTCGATAACGAATATGTCACTTCCAGCTGAAATATGAGCTTGAATCTTAATTTGTTTTGTGCCTATTCGTGGCGTTTGTATTTGGTTTAGTGGACATCGTTTCCGCTGTTATTAGAAACGATATTGTTCGGAACATATTGAATGAAAATATATTGTTGATAGAACTGATTTTATATTTTTGATATTTTCACATTCACCTTGTTTTTATTAGTCGGGAATCATACAGATATTATGATTTAGTAATAACTACAACTAAAAGCTGCCGAGTCGTGTAACGCGATAGCCAATAAATCTAAACTTTCAGACAAAGTATTACTGTTTCTGTACTTATACGATATCCTTGTCTCCAGAGATAACTACACTTTGTAAACTGCCGAATGTGCGTCGTCCTATAATCATATCTGTTTGATGATCTATTTTGTCACTGTAGCATTATTTTTCTTTTTTGCGGCGTAATAGAAAAATCAGAAGATACAAGGAAGTTTTTGTTTTTTCCCCACAAAAGTCGTCTACGAGATACGTGAAGTAAACGTAAAATCTTTCAGAATTTTCACTTGGTCGGTTAAAAGCGCGCTTTGTCAGATGAATAGGATTTTTTTCAATGGAACAGTCACCTTTATAAGGACTTAACGTCGCAGGAAACGGTCGTCTGAGTATACGAGCGCAGGGTCGCCCTCTCGCGGCTGATAACAAAATTATCCGAATGACGCCATCTGTCTTTTAAATGTTCACCTTACTTTTAGACACAGTGCGTTGTTTAATATTAAATATATACAGTTACCTGCAACATTTCGCTCGACATTTTTATTTTAGAAAATAGGCAGCAAGCGACCATTGATATTAACCATTGATGCTCCTTGCCCGTCGGCGTCACTTATTACTTACACTTACACTTAGTACTTTTATTATCCATGAGCCATTGTCTTGTGCATGAGGGATGTACGAGTATAGCCTTAAAACGCCACGCTGCCTAAGCGAGTTTTCGAGTTCACTTTTTCAGAGGCGGTGTAGTTCCTCATGGGTTGTAGTAGCCGCTTTATTATCCCCATAGTCAACACCTATGAGAAGAAATGGGGTGGTCCTATTCTAAAGCCGGTCGATATCACACGGCCAAATGTTTATTTTTCTAATAGTAATTTCTATTTTTTTCTAACTTCTAGTTGGTAGGGGGAGAGTGCATGCTGCATTCCCACAGCCGCTGGGCGCACTCGACGGGCCACGTTATCCCTCTCTCACAGAAGACTACCTTGAAATGTACTGCATTTCTTATTTTGTCGTAGTTCCTCAATTTACGTACGTGTTTCGGTAGTAAGTGAGATATGCCAGAGCCCACTCCCATCCTATCCTCTCCCTCCCCATTTTCCCAATCCATTCCTTAAACTGGAAAGGTAGGCAGCGCATCCGGGGACCTATCAACGTTTGTCATTCTGGATTGTAGTTGGCATGTATCGCGGATGTCTATGGATGACATTATCCACTTACCATCAGGTGGACTCTATGCTCGTCTGTCGCCTTTTTCTATAAAAAAAAATGTAGGAAGGTGGTTGACGAGCATACACTTGGTGGTAAATGGATACTGACACCGATAGACCGATAGACGATAGATATATACGGGTTTATGTGTATACATATGTATGTTTACTTGTTTATTTATTGAAGTTAAAGAAAAATAGATAACAGCTTAACAATATACTAAGTAACAAATTAATGATTAGAAATTAGTCTGTAACATCCCATTACAGAGCACAGGCCTTCTATTTCCAAGTGGGTTTTTGACCCATAACCCACCACGCTAACCCAATGAGGATTCATGGATTTAAGTGTATTATAATTGAACTTCATTGTAAGTAAAGGTCCTCCCTATAGCTGGTCGTTGCTTCTAGTTGCAATCTAAACCGCATAATGCATTAACTGATTACTACGGCGATCCATCTTCCGCGTCCGACTGCACCCAACGTCTTAACCGTGTTCACACCTACACCTGCTCATAACTTAGTCGATTCACTTGCTGAGAATTTTCTAGACTCAACTGGAGTACGAGTTATCATTGTTAAATAAAAATACGTTGTCTCCATTGATTGCAGTCTTAATATTTGCAACCACAGTCCATCAAATATAATCATTTTTGAAAATATTTTTCAAAATTATTTTCAGTTTATTCAAAAATTCTATATCTATGTATTTGTTCTTCTGACTGAGGGATAACAAAGCCGCTCCACAAGCGCCGAGGAAAACTAGCACTATAAATTACCTAGTGCTAGTTGCTAAAACAATGAACTGGCCAAATCGCTTAGACAGCGTGACGTTTAAGACCATACATTTTGTATCTATAATGGTGTTGCAGAAGCCGATGGGCGGCGGTGACCACATGCCATGATGTGGCCCACCCGCTCGTCTGCTATCTATTCTATAAAAAAAGCCCACATCCAGGAGTGGATACTAAAAGGACAACCTTTTTACAGTTCGACTTGTATTTAAAACCCACTTAATCATATGACTCATCTCTAATTCTGAAAGACATCAGCGTAATGCTACAGGTGGTGGTAATCATTATTAGACGAACCTGTTTCCATATGCCATTGCGTGCCTCCTAATTAATATCTTGAAATTAAACGCTTAACACATTCGCCGTGACCGTCGGCGATTATCTATTTTGTAGAAGAACGAGATACTCGTACGTACAGAGCATAGTACTTGTAATTACAACACTTTGTATCTGTAATAAAAAGCGAGCTACTGGCGCGTGGCAAGTAGAACGCCATTCCACTGGAACAATGTGAACACTCTACGTACGTACGATAAGGACGATAGTTATTTCACAACGGAAGATAGGTGTTCCCATAATAACTTTAACGTGAGTTTAATTTGAACTCCGGGCGATGTATATACTTGTTGTTCATTAGTGACAATGTTGATGTATCGCTTCTCTTCCAGCTTTGTACAGCAATTAAGCGATGTAATGTTCCTAGTATCTCCTAAGTACGTTCTTAGTATCTTCTTAGAATTAAATTAAACAACTATCTGCGAAAAGCGCTACGCCGTCGTACTCCTCTACGAATTGTACTTTGGAACGTACTTACTTACTACTCAAAGGTTCATAGTACTATAAGACCTTCGATAGATTACGTTGAGTGCTAGTTTCTATTCAAAATGTGTATATTGTAGTTTAAATATGGCATTTAATGCCAAACAATCGTCCCAACTGTCGTGATGTCTCGCGTCCCCCCAGCGGCGTATATTTGCGACTTCATTGTTTATCCCCTTAAGACGATATATGTAAGCCAGTAAATATTGCGTTGTGTTTAAAGAAAAATATGTAAAACACGTACCGAGGCGGCCTTTGTTGTTGAGAGACGTATTTGGGACGATGATTTCGTTTCGCGCCAATGAACACATTTTTCCGTTTTGGAGAAAAATCAAGAATGTAAGAGCATTAAAATCTCTTGCCTTTTTGTGTGTACCTTTATGGCTTGTGAAGAGGATATTTACGATAGAAATATTCGTTGATGTTTGCTGATAAAATGTTTTTCTCATCTTTTACTCTAATGAGAATAAGCAGAGGAGGCGATAAATTGAAATTTATTTTCTTCGTGGAACGCGTTCACATAGGTACATAAATATTTATTACTTATTAAAGTCAGCGGCAATTCATTAACGAGGTTTTACGAGTTATTCAAATTAGATTTATTATTCTGAAATATGTATATTGAGTGCTATTATGTTATGATTCGCAGATTAAATAATATTATTACGACAATTATCGCATTTATATTAGGTTGGGTACAAAAGTAATCGAATAAAACCGACGGCGATCCCGGGGCGCTCTAGGAAAGTTGAGAGCAAGTTTTCTTATATTTAATAAAATGACTGGTGTTTGTCGAACTTTTCCAGCACACAAATTATAAGTAGGGAACACAAATAATAGTTGACGTAGGGCAGAGGGCGGGCGAGAGTTGCGGGCGGCCGCGGGCGCGGGAAGGGGCCGGTAATCAGCCCGGACAGTAATTCGGGAGCCTTAAGGGTGTGATCGGTTGGCGCAGACAAGGGTACAACTAGCATCCTTGGAGAGAAGAAATACTTTAGTTCAACATTTCCGATGTGGTTTTGTTTTGTAGCTCTTCGAGATTAGGCAATTTCTCAATAAACATGAGACCGAAGCGGGCAGCTGCTATTGCTTAGTTTGCGACGTCTCCGGAGAAATTAATGTAATGTGGAATATAAGTTAGAGCATCGTAATAAGATTGGGCTCGATGTTTCTGTCTGTTTCATCTACTAGTTTATTTAGGGGTGCGATGGAAACGCTGCCGCAACTTGGCTGTTTTATTATATTCGTAAACTACTTAAAATTAAAAATACAGCATCTTAGAACTCGGCTACAGTTGAAGAAATCCTTATAAAATGATAGTAAAAGTACATCAATGAAGTTCTTCACAATAAATCCAACTGTAACCCAATTAACGTTGGTTTGAATCTTTTCAACGCACGGAATAGAGGAAATAACGGCTGCCTACGCAACACTCAGTGGTTCTAAGTATACAGGCAACCTCTGAAGAGCCCTTGAGCCGCTCTCACCAGAAGACTTCGGGTATCTTTGCACCTTAATTACACTCCGACCGGCACAAGTACAACACGTATAGTCTCAATCGCTATGAGCACCCCAAAAGAGTAGGGTGCGGAAAAATCGTACGCCTGAAGCCTAGGCTCGTGTATGGAACAAAAGAATGGTTTTTCAAAAAAATCTCGTCACTGAACTGGGTATAGCAATCTATTGTGTAGTAGTATTCCAGTATAACTAAAAAAAATTATAATTTTGGACAGGCAGAGGAACATTATGCCGATTATATTTTGATGAAGTTATAGGAAATCAGTTGTAGCTGACAAAATATTCTATAATACTTTTAAATTTTAAACGTATAAATTTCAATAGGTCTTCGATGAAAAAAGGACCCACTGAAAACCATTAGCTTAAATTTAAAAAAAATTGAGCCGAGCGGACGGTCATGGGTATAGTTTAGGGAAGTTATGGACATTTGGGTGGACAAAAACAATTTTGTTTCATTTATTTACTCTTTTTGCACTATTGTACAGAGACGGACTTAATGGCCTTAAGGCATTCTCCACCAGTCGACCGTTGATTAAATGAGATAAATTTATTAATATACTCATTAATTATTATTAATAAGATTATTGTAATTTCGTTTTAAATTCATAGAACTATTGTCCCCCAACACAATAACCGACATTGTAGACACAAAATACTGTAGGTCTAAATCAAACGGGAGTTTGTTGCCGGTGAAGATTATACAAAGAATATCTCTTCTCTATATATATAAAATTCTCGTGTCACAATGTTCGTTCCCGTACTCCTCCGAAACGGCTCGACCGATTCTCATGAAATTTTGTGAGCATATTGAGTAGGTCTGAGAATCGGCCAACATCTATTTTTCATACCCCTTAGTGATAAGGGTTGTCCACCCTTAGCGCCATCTGTTGGGCAGCCACAGCAACGCGTGGCCGGGCACAGCTAGTTTCATATATAAAATTAGGATTTCTAGTTAACGAGGCTGGTGGACAGTCAGCAGCATATTTTCTATTCAGCTCTCCGATGTCACAGGCTTGTAAATCTTCTTTAACAGGTTGCAATTACCCTTTGGCATTCTCAAATACATTAAAGGGTCTGTCTAGACAAGTATTAGAATTTATTTAAAATGGGTTCTACTGTTTAGAAATCCTGGATAACTTTTTGTATAAAAATAATCCTGCCTTAAAAAGAAGATATTTATTTGAGTATTTATTATTTCTATGGATTCTTCCATGAAACATACTGAGTCCAAATTATTGCGTTATTAAGTAATACCTTAATACTTTTACTTAACATATTAGGTTAACATATTGGGAGTTATAACTAATTTTTATAAAAAAGTTTTTATTTTATTTTACATGAAACAACATACACACATACACATATGCATACACAGAATAATAATTATATTGTAAACAATCTCCAAACATATGCCTAACAAAAGATAAAAACTGCTATAAAACTACCTGTAAATTCTGGTTCTAACTTTATGAAGATTTTCGATGTTTATTTCGGAAACTCTTAAAACATTCCTCTTTCTGTTTAAATAGTAAAAACATTGTATACACTAGTATTATAAAAAGCTTAATACCAATCAGAATCCATGATTCACAATTTTTATACTAGACGATGAGACAGCTGTCAATGCTCAATTGTTCATATAATGGTCATATAAATTGATATTTCTACAACTAAACCTACATTATTACAAGTCAACGTTGAAAATATTCGTATTCGTAAGAATGGAAACAGGAACAGCGCACAAGAATACTATCGACATTCGTTTTAAAAATATGAAACTGTAAAGTAGATAACATAACAATAACATAACATAAGCCGTACGAAGTCCTGTAAGCCTGCTTATATTTAGCTGTGCCGCGCTTCGCCGAAGCCTACTAAAGCTAGTCTTATCTGCCAACTTTTACATTATCTGCCGAACTCTTCCATAAATTTGAGCCCCCAAGTCTTCGTACGCTTATCAAGTCAAAACTACTAAGCGTGTATTTATTTGTTTCTATTTTCTGGCTGATTGAGTCGGAAGCTTCTTCGGTGACTCGGATGGTTTAGCCCACATTGCAAAGTTGCTCACCCCTGATTTAGAATCAGTTAATGTAAAAGTTTATTTTTATAAGTAAGATTACACGGGAGTTGGGATAGAAGTTTCTCGAAGCAGCTTTCTTTAGGAAATCCCACGAAGTATTGAAGCGATGCGCGGGTCGGCTTCGAGGATTAATACGGAAATCGAAATAATTCCCGCTCTCTGTCTCGAGTTTTTATCATTCCAACGTGTATGGAATTAATGTTACTTTGTATAAGGATAATAACGAATCTAATTAAATTAGTTTACACAACAGATGTGTTGTTTGTCAGGTTTCTACAAAGTAAACATCCGGCAGGATGGACTAAACAAAATTCGACACATTTATATAACGCGTACTCAGCACAAACAATTACCCGACTTAATACGGTTTACCATTGTATCGCGTTATCGTTTGTACACGTCCAATCGTCAGAATTTATGTACGCTTCCCGATGGAGCTCATAAACATTGTAAAACTTCCGGCAGATGGCGGGCGGGCACCCGATTATGCTACGTAGCGTTGACCCTACAATGTTATAATATAACGATTCCCAAACACACGAAGGTACACGTGCAGACAAAAGCCGAAACGGCTTGTTTATTAAACCGCTACCAAGAAATGAAAATAATATCCAAATTCTTAAAAACGTACGGCACACTTCGGAATATGTCATTGTTTCCACGCGCAAAATATTGAAAACAAGGTTTTAGGTGTTTACCGCTCCATAAATTTCGGGAAATATTATGGAATAAGAAAATGATAATGACGAAAACTAAACTCGATTACAAGTTTATGGAGTTTCGTAACTGGTTAATGCAAAACTGGTTGAATCTTTTCCGTTTAATTATACGACCACGAAAGATTTTGAACAAAAACTGAAAATGGCTACATAATTTTTACAGGCGACATCCACTCAGTCATAATACGCCATTAACGCTTGAGCGACACGGCCTCTAATTCACGGTTAAAAGCCTGCACTTGAGTCAAAGTCAGCTGTAATTTCGTCTTAGCCAGCAATAGGTAGCTAACAAAAATCTAATTTGTCAAGGAGCGCGTTGCGGCTACTGAAGTTGTTGGATGAAATGATATCCTCATAATTTTAATGGTAACACGAAATGTCGAGTAAATTTTTGAGCGATTTGAGTACCATTGTAAGATATGAATATTTTCATTGAGATTTTAAATCCAGGTGAGGATGTCCAATCGTTGGTTATGCCGTGACGAGGAATCGACTCGTGATGTCCACTTTAAAAAAAAAATCCATACAGCTAATAAGTAATGAACTTCCTTACCACTATAATGATTCACTCTTATATAATTAAAGCCAGGGCACTTCTAGCTCGATATTTAGCAATGATTACACGTTGTATTAGCTGTTATTGGTCTAGATAAACTGACTCGAATGTAACTTAATACTGGGATACTTATAATTATTATGATACATAATATTTTGGATAATTATTAAACATTTTATAACAGCGAGCATATCAGATACTGCCAACATATTATAAACTGTAACTAACTGTACCACTGCAAACATGTCATCCAAACTAGAGCCAAATGCTATTGTATCAAGCTTGAGAAATAGCTAAATAAAGTTATTTTTTACGCTTCCTACAATACTCGTTACTATGTTTTCTTTGCGTAAAACAACATTTTTGTCCATGGATTCTCAACAAAAACAGAGGGCGTGCGTACATAGCTGTATTAGTAGCGATTTGTTTCTGGCTGTCAGAGGCACGCAGGTCGTGGGTCGCGTCTCGGGCCCTCACGCGCTGCTGCACCGGCCTTTAGGATATAGTAACGAGAGGAGCGAAAAGCGATTTATTACTAATCTTATTAACTTTGAAATCATTGATTTTTTTTTATAGATACGCGTTAACAGAAACACATTTTAATTAAACTTGCTCATTTGTATTAAAGCAAATACCCTCCAAAAGTTAATTAAGTTAATTAACCTTCTGCATATCAACGACCTGTTGCAAATTGGTGACATACGTTGCTATGCAGATGACAGTACTGGAGACGCCTTGTACAGGGGCCGCGCCAACATCCCTCGGGTCGAAGTGGAAGAAAGTCGCGCCAGGCTTGTGTCTGAAATCAAAGACTCTTTAGATCTAGTCTCGATTTGGGGTTCTCTGAACCTAGTGGATTTCAACCCCAGTAAGACGCAAGTCTGTGCATTCACCGCTAAAAAAAAAACCTTTGTCGTAGCACCTCGCTTTCAGAGCATGCCTCTTAAGATCTCGGAGAGTATCGGGATCCTTGGTGTCGACATCTCCAGCAAAGTCGAATTTAGGGGTCATCTGGAAAATAAGGCCAAAATGGCCTCCGAAAAGCTCGGTGTGCTGAACAGAGCGAAGCGGTACTTCACTCCTGGGCAACTCCTTGTGCTTTACAAAGCTCAAGTGAGACCCCATATGGAGTATTGCTCTCATCTCTGGGCCGGCGCACCGAAATACCAACTGGACCCATTTGACTCCATCCAACGACGTGCTGTTCGTATTGTCGACGATCCCACTCTCACGGGCGGTTTAGAACCCCTCAGCATTCGGAGAGACGTTGCGTCTCTCTGTGTGTTCTACCGCCTGTACAATGGGGAATGCTCTGAGGAACTGTTTAATATAATTCCCACCTCGGGTTTCTACAACCGCACCTCCCATCACAGAAGTGCGGTCCATCCGCATTTCCTCGATACGGAGGTGTCGCGCACTGTTCGCTCCAAAAATTATTTTATACCGCGAACCCGTAGGCTGTGGAACGAACTGCCTCAAGAGGTCTTTCCATTAAGCTACGATATGGCGTTCTTCAAGAGAGCTGTGAATAGGATTTTGCAAGGTCGGCGGCGCGCCCGCATACCCCCTGGTGTTGCAGGTGTCCATGGGCGGCGGTAACACTTACCATCACGTGGGACCGCTTGCTCGTCCGCCCTCTAGTCTATAAAAAAAAAATTAAGTAATAATATAATCTTATTGAGAATAAAAAATACAATAACAAATGAAATTATTTTAATTGGTACCAAATGAATACAAAACGATGGTACAAAAAAAGACGCCGGAGGGATCTGCACACATTTCGTAGAATGACCATTGCAATTAAAGGCTTATTATGTGGGAATGTTTTTCAAATTTAGGTATAAAAGATATTACCAACGACTTTTATCTACCATCTATTTTGTGTGTAGAAACGACTTTATTTGTGTATTAATTAAGGAAAAATTCAAAATATTTCAATGTATACTAAAACGATTAAACCAAGCATTTAAAACAAACTTGAAAATATTTTTTTTTACACCATTTTCAAAGTTCCTTTGTTTTGAGCATGTTGTACAAATTTAGTAGCTGTGGCAAGGTACCAGCATGCTGGCGGCATTACCTCGCACGTTTGCTAGACTCATGCTACGTGAGAGATAATTAACATAAAACCAGAAGAAGATTGGACTCGCCAACTTTGCCAGCGTAGTATGGCGTTTTAGGGCCATAAATCCCTCATGCACTAGTCAATGTGCATAAAGAGGCCCAGGTCCACCAGTGGACAATAACGGACTGGTCGTGGTATATTTTAACACGATTTCTACTTGTGGAGTGGAGAATCGGTTTTGTAAAGCTGTTTCTTTAATGCACGTTATAACATTCTTAACCATTCTTATCCACTAATAAGGAGTGGTACTAAGAACACAGCTTAACTTAGACTTAATGGGTTAAGTAGGTGGAGAAAGTTGTAACCGCTTCGCCTTTGAAATTATATTTAGAGGTTCCACTGAAGCGTAGTTGAAAGAAAGATATAACTTATTACTTACATGTATTATATAAAGGGTTTAAAGAAACCTTTTCCGGTTTCTAAAACCACGAATTTTGCTCGTACTCGTAATTATAAACTAATTCACACAGTATACATATTTATTTGTCAAAATATAATTTTTGAGCTTTGTATTTAGCAAAACTCAAAATTGTTCAAAAGAGATTCCTAAACTTTCATGTCAATGTACTCGAGATAGATTGGTTACAGGTTGTGCTCGTGTATAGGATGCTAATATTTTGCCATTCATACAACTGAATTACATGAACTGAATTTGTATACTGAGTAATACCATACCAGTATACAATCAGCCTGTGTCCCTCCTTGCTGGATATAGGCCTCTCCCAAGGACCGTTACGACACACGGTCTTCAGCTCTTTTCATCCAGCCACTACCGGAGACTTTAATATAAGAATAAAAAAAATATTTATTCAGTAATTTATGCGTTGGCCGGCTTTAGAATACCTCCATCCCCCATCTCTTCCCGTGGGTGTCGTAAAAGGCGACCAAGGGATAACAAAGCGGCTATCACATACCCCGAGGAACTACACCCCCTCTCAAAGAGTGGACTCGCCAATCTGCTTGGCTAGCATGCCGTTTCAAGGCGGTACACACACACATTGCCATACACATCGAGGAGATCCATGTCCAACAGTGAATGTTAAAAGGGCTGATTATGTGTTTTCTTAATCAGTTAGCGGTTTCAATGTTTTACGTAGCGGCCGTCAATATAGACATATATGATATTAGAACTTTAACATTTACAAGCTTATTTAATAAGTCTAAATATTTAAATACACAAAATTAAAACCCACATTAAACATGTTTATCATGGGACCCTTGAAGTAACGGCCGCCCAAACCGTCCCATACAGGTGTGAAGCGATGTTAAATCGTAATAAAACTGAGACACGCGAATTATTTTCCACGTATAAGTTACACTAAGTTACGTATAGTGTCGTAAACTCAGCTTATGTCTCTTCAGCTTTTAAATTACAAAAAAATTACGGTTTTATCGCTGTTGTTAGGAATTACGGTTCGGAAACTTTGTTTACCCATGTGAGGATTTTTTAGTAAACTAAATTGAAACTATTTTCTATTAAACTTTTTTATATGTGATTTCATCAGTCAAAACTCTGTTGTGGATTTTAATATAATCAAATTGACTTTTTGACGGGATTTGGAGAAGCTAAGTCGAGTTTGTGTTTGATATTATTATAAGAAGAATGTGCAATGTGGTTACTAATGTTGGAGAGGGAGGATGCACGCTGCAATCCGACATCCGCTGGATACACTCGACTGGCTCTCACAGAAGATTACCGTAACGTGCACTTCATTTCCCATTTTGTCCTATTTCCCCGAATGTAAGTACGTTTACGTGTTGTGGAGTGAGATATGCCAATGCTCATTCCCATCTCATTCCACCCCATCTCTTTCCCATTTTTTCCAACCCTTTCCTAAATCTAAATCTCCAAATCTCCTTGGAGATTCCTTAATCTTCAAACGTAGGCAGGGCATTCGGGGACATGTTAATGTTTGTCATTCTTGTGTAATGTTGGCATGTATCGCGGATGTCCGTGGAATGTTTGCTAAGCATAAGTATATAGTTACAAAATTAATATTCATACTATTTATTAATGTGTAATTTCTTTGTTTCAGGTAAGAATGCTACCAAGTACATCGTTTAGGACGTGAACAATAATTAATATACGTTATCGTAAGTTAACATAGACATCTGGAGACCTTTACAATTTTTTTTATTTATATTTACACTTCATTGGATATAATCTTACAAAAGGCGAGGTTAATGCCTTTAGGCGTTCTATTCTGTACCATTCGATCTTTGGGTTATCCAGAGATGTTCAATTGGGAGGTGCGTTAAAGACGCAAATGAGATGGTATGGTAAAATGAATAGAAAATACACAAATACACTGTATTATTATGTGAACCCAATTTACCTGTTATGTGCTCTGCTTTCATAACTACCCACAATTTTATACAAACTCGTAGACTAACAAAGACGAGGGACGATATTTCGTTACCCAACTATCAAGCATACGGTTTTAACAATAAACTATCGAATTACATTGTTAAAGCAAAAACAATGGCGAGTTATTGTTTCATGGAATCTCCAAATTACAATTTCCCAAATTCCCAGTAGCAAACTCGGCGCCGTCGAGCGCTGGTCAAATTACCCTTAAACAATTTTATGTTAACTGAACTGCGATAAGCCGCACCTTGAAACAAATTGGTCATTACTGCGACCGCAGTCTTTCTTCCCGTTTTAAATAGCAAACTTAAATCACCGTTCAATCGACAAGTTAAACCAGTTACGCGATTTATTTAAAAATACAAATACTTTCTCTTAAATCGGTCCGTACAGATAGTATTTTGTATGAAATATCAACCTATAACATCCCACTGCAGGACACAAGCCTCCCCTAATAAATCAAGAGGGAGTTTCGGGCTATAATCCACCATACACTATGGATTGGTGGATGTTTACCTTCACCGCTGAGTTGGTGATAATTAAAAATCCGTTATTAAGTAGAACCTCTACGGGCTGAGGATTTGCACCTTGACCTCGCGAATATGAGTCAAGAACTGATAAGGCTACATTTTTGTATAATTTTGTATTATTTACATGTACAAAATTATATTACTATGTACAAAATTATATTACTATGTACAAAATTATATTACTATGTACAAAATTATATAATGTTTTCTATTACAATTTTTGTACACAAGTGCTCTGCGAGTGTATCACTATTAATCTTTATCAACAGAGAATCTGTCAATTTCTCAATGTGCAAGTGTGAGTTTGTTAACCACAGTCTTGTGAGCTTATAGTTTACCAGTTGGTCACTACTGATTACTAATTATGTAACTTATGTATTCAATTATGTATATTTATTTGATTTATTTATTCTTTACTGCACAAAGTGACAAAAGGCTTAGACGCATTATCTCCCTGTCAACCTTCGGGTTATATAGAGTTAGCGCGGTAGCTGCAATGATAGGCAAAATTAAGTAAAATTATAGTTAACAGTGACGCATATTGTAAATTATTTATAACTTATATACAATTATTTATTGTATTATACAAATCGACCAATTCAATTCATAAGTTAAAATGCATTTTCAGCAAATACAATGTAGGTTCTTTAATCTACTGTCCCTTACTCATAAACGCTGTTCAAATTTAATAATTGCTTAGAATTTTCATTGCTATATTTTTTAAATTGGTTTAAGTTGTTTTTGAAAAGTAATTGTAGTCGCGTTGTTAGTATTGATAATAGTTGTTATTACCCAATAATTGTTGAATAAGATTTTAATAAGATTTTAAGCATTAGTTAAATATAAATAGCGTATATGAGTAAGACGTCTAGTCTTTGTACGTATTGGTATTTTTGGTCAAACATAAATACATTCTGCTCTGTCATATTGTCAGTCTGTTACAGTCTTGGAATGTGCAATTCTCTCATTCTTCGAGACTGACGGATTAATATTTTATCAATATCTCTATCTATTCGTTCGTTGTGTATCGAAAATTTGTTGACATTGGTAAATATTTTCCAAATTTTATAGTGACTGTACCCTAATTTAAAATCATCTTATGAAATTATTACATTGCAACTGTTAAGAAGTTTCTTGAATAAAAGTCTAGATAGAAAATATTACATTTATTCACTTTATTAAGTTTGTTCTATTTTCAAAATTCCGCAACGTTGTCTCGTTACTTAACGTGGGGTATTATCACTTAATTGAAAAAAATCTGCACCGCGTTATGTCGGTAAAGAAGGCTGGTCTGTTATAAATAAGCCGGTTTCATTCTAATAAATACGTACTCAGCTTGACAAAGTCTTTACTCGTAAGAATTATATCATTCATCCTTAAAATGGATTCCAAAGAAGGAAAGCAATTTCATTTGTGAGAACCTGCTCCTGCTTATAATCCGTCCGAGGTAATAACATTTCATATTCGTAATAGAATCACTCTGCATCGCCCGGAAACTTTATAGTCTCATTTTCATTGAAAGCGTTTAGTACGAATAAACTTGTACAATATATTTGAGAACGGGCCCAATCTCCGGTGCCCTTTAACCAGCTAATCACCGTTGCTTTTGACAATTATTTTTCAGCTTTCACTTAATAACGCTCCGTAAATATGAGCCGCTGATTTATATCACTTCTTTATTCGCGTTAATTGTTGCAAATTAATTGCGGGGTAACAAGAAAATGGTAAGATTTCCAATCGCTTGATCATTTGAGACATGTGTATGTTCATGCTTCATTGAGAAGAAAGATTAAGAATAACACTGACGCACAGTTGGTCCAGTACACTTGTTCTATGCCAATTTTCGCGAAATATATGTACAATAATACTACATCACATTAAATATCATCCAAAGGAAGTTGTTTCTACTTATATGTATATTTACTTGTAATGTTCTGTGCTTGTAAAGAAACAAACTGAACGTATTTACCATACATATAAAAGTTAAAGCCAATTATTCTGTACGTGGTTATCTTTTGCAGATTGACAAGCTTCCAGCAAATTATTAATTAAATCCAGTACCGCAAGTGATGGCTTGCCGTCATAAAGGTTCTGTGAATATTCAGCGGTAGCTACGTATGAACGAACAAATTTAAAAATGCCGTTGTCGAAATAAACAAAGGTGACATTATATAATATATGTCTGCGTCACAGAGGACTTGTTGCTCTAAATCTGATGTGTTCGCATGCATGAAAGATAGAGGTTTCTATATATGGGAAACCAAACAGCGCTCCATTGTGACTTGG
Source organism: Sesia bembeciformis (assembly GCA_943735995.1). NCBI lineage: Eukaryota > Metazoa > Arthropoda > Insecta > Lepidoptera > Sesiidae > Sesia > Sesia bembeciformis. Next base: position 12,929,757 of record OX031028.1, read on the forward strand.
ATTAGTTATCTCGCTTGTTGTTATGACGCTTATACGCTCTTAATTATCTATTGAATTATACAATAGACAATAAGGTAATTATGAATAACGATAATTCATTTAGATTTACTCATGGTTTAAATAGGTAATAATAAGAATAAATATGTCCCTAACTTTACTATTGTATTTTTGAGAAGAAATTTAACAGTGCCAGTAATTAAAAATGGTCTTGTATAGAATGGTTTAGACTATAATGGTTTTGTATTTAAAGTAGCGCTCTAGACTTGCACAACCTACTTTATGAACTAAAAATTAGATATAGATTAATGCTTGTAGCCTTCCAACTTAAGAAGACGTTGTTATAAACTCAAAGTGTGCTCCAGGCCTATAAATCCACATTTTTATCATTGTGTATTCGGAAGGGCGCGAAGAAACATTCTAATTTGTTGTGTTATCGAACACATCGGAGGGGGGGAGTGCGTAGTCACCTCTCGAGGTGAGCGGGCGCCGCGAGTTCTCGCAAGGACAAGATTTATGTAAGGACTTTTGTGTTTGTAGTTAAGCAAAGGTGCGGGGTGCGGGGCGCGGACTGGGCTCATCTACATTCGCTTTTACCCGCGTCAGATACCTAACAAAGTATAGAAAGCCCGCCTTTTGTCTATTTTCGCGCATCCGCTACAGTTTTCTTCAACGAAAAGTAAGGAAAAACGCGTCGTTTGAAAATTCTATGCGTACGTAGAGGCACGAAGATATAACTTTTTCTTTTTTTGCAATTTCTCGCTATAGACATATCATCTGGCGTGGATGAGTTTTTGTTGGGACGTAGGAAGTCCCTTTGTGTACGGTATGAAAGTCGGAACTGTAAGGAATATGAAGCTCACGGCAGTGCCGTATGTAGGCATTGTTTTGAGAAAAGTCTAAACTCAGACTTTTGTGCTGAAGCGTTGTCTGTAAGAGCAACACGTAGCTCTAGCGCTAAGTAATGAAACCTACATAACTTTAATTAAAAACTCATTACGACATAACTGTTGACCAATAAACTAAAATAGCCTTTGTCGTAAAATGTTTAGCGTTGTAGTTAACTTTTGTGATTTTATAGTAATCTCGGGTTAACGGAAGGTAGGGTCAGACATAAAATGTTATGAATTACACAGTTGTGAGATGTCAAAACGTATAGTTTGGACGAGAATAAAACGCACATAACCACTGCTTTGTGAACCCCGCCCCGTAATGTTGTATATAATAGAATAATGTGAAACGCCATAGACAACTATTTACACTGACATACACATACAAATAAGTTTTAAACAACCCGTGAGCCTTGTTCAAGTTTACGTCTAGGACAATATTTATTTGTTTCTATTACACTGCGTATGTACAAGTAATGATATTTCCAAAGGTTCTTTTTTAAATCTTATTCAAAAGTAATATTTCTCGTAAGAGACGAATGTTAGTTTCTAAAGGAATAAATGCGCAGTCTCTGAGTTTGCCATAGGCTCTTTGTCTCCCGGGATTTCAGCGCCAGGACAATGTAACATAGTCTTCATGTTATTGCCTCAATTAATCATAACTTTGTGTTAGTGAAATTTCTCTGGTGGGTAGACCATTGGTGCATAAGTTCACGAAGGCATGAAATTGGATCGCGAAACCTTAACGTTCGCCGTTCTTAGAACTAGGGCAGAGCTGATTTTGAAATTATGACAAAGTATGCTTTCCATTTTAAAATTTATACTAATTATGTCTATCCTGATTCAGCAAAAATTAAACGCGAAATTTTATTACGAAACATAAAGCTCCTGAGCTTGGGAATATTAAGGAGATAATTTTTGGGAAACTGTACGCTTTGCATGAATTAATTGCTATCTAGTGAATTGCAGTTTGTAGCTACGCGAACTTGAACGGGGACCTGGCGTATCAGAATGCGAGCATAGAATTATGATAATAGTTTAAAAAGTTTAGAATACACCGAATTTTAGTATACAGCGTAGCAAGCAACAGTCGTAGGTTCACACCTTCTCGTAGCATAGCGCTACGTGGCTACGACGCTACGCCGTAGACGTGTCTTATTTATGTCTTGTAATAATTTAGCATAGTTTTTGCGGGCGAATTTATTGCTTCCCGAGTTATACGTAGATAATTTCGCACTTTCCGAGTTCATCTAGAGTAGTTAGCCTTGTTAAGATTTTTTTAATACTATTACCTTATTTATCCTCAAATTAGGTAACAAGACTAAGGTACAATAATAAATACTTTCGTTACTGGAATGATTTTATTTTAGGCGGTATGGCGCAATTAATTGGGATTAGTGTGTGAGGTCGTGCGTTCCGGTTCCCTCTTATTTTTCACGTTAGGAAAGTTCAACGGAGGTCCGTCCAGCGTGCGCGCCACCGTATTATTGAATTAAAGTTGATAAGTGTATTAGCCAGTGTTGTTGCTCCATTCTCTTGATTAATGGGCGACCGTTGCTTTTTCTCTCTCATTTATATGATAATGAGTCGGCAGCCGCGACCGAACACAATTATTATGTGTAAATGAACGTAGTTGGAAGTGAAATCGCTTTTAAAAAATGACTGCGAAACGAATTCGCAATGATCGGCGTCAAAGCGGCCTGAATTTAAAATTGTAAATGTTTAATGATTTAACAAAATGAACTTTGTTTATTTCCAAACTGGATTATGTTAATTAGGCTTTTGCGTTTAAACAACGAAATCGTAATCGAAAACGCCTGTAGTGTTGATTTACCTAATCAGCTTGTTTTGTAACTCGCATGATGACGGATTATCCAGAAAATGTATTTGGATTAAATTGGATCTAATAGATGAAAGGCGCATGCATGTATACTATTATCTAAACAAAAAAGGGAGAAGATTTTTTACTGCATTTTTATGTCAGAAAATAAAACTGAAATGCGTGACGTAAGTGGTAGGAGCACAGAAGGTGAAGTAAAGTGGTTCATACTCAGGTTGGTCGCAACGGCGGCAACGGGCGCGCCGCGCTGTCTGCTATTTAATTCCCCTTTGTTTAATACAATCTACTGGGAACACCGCAGGGTTACGTTATGATGACATTTGGATTTGCTGTGTGTAATATAGTGCGCGCGGTGGGAATGAAATCCGGAAATATGAGTGCACTGTCGCCAGCCGTGAAAGCACTCCTTTCATCCTGAGCCGTGTTTCTTGGATATTAATGATGTCAAACGTGGAGCGTCTTTGTCTCGGAATTGACGAGTTCCTCGGAACTACTTCATTTGAGAAACTCAATTCGCATACATGGGTACACCTTTTACGTTTACTGTTTTAGTTTAACTTATTAAACAATAAAGTGACCAACTAATTTCGAGACAACTTTAAAGTACGTATGGTGTTATATTGCGGTGTTATCCTGAAGACTAAAAAGCGGTGTTTCTGTTTAGTAATCAGTATAGAACTTTCTGCATCACTTACATCTGATGCCTTAACCATACAGACACTGCGTTGTAAAATTCTATTTAGCCTGCTCTGAAAAGCCTGTCAATCTCGGATAGACGCGCCGACAGCTATCAACAGATAGCCGCGGGCTCGTTTGACAGCCTCTACGGCGTACACACTACAGCGACAAAGGATTACCTAACTGAAAGGCTACGAGCAATTTTACCTGTCCATAACTCTACCGGTTGCCATTTCGTCATCCCGAATGCCATACGCTAAAGTGTCAAAGTGGAAAACTTCCAATATTTGCACTTTCATAATCACGTTATCGATTTCCAATTTTGGTAAGCAAAGTGTTCGACATCGAGTAACATTGTCATATAAGTTGAACTTCGAAGGGATAACGCTCAATAATCTTTCGTTGCCACTGAAGTTTATTAAGCAAATAAGTGGCCACCGGTGCGCTAGCGTCCACATCATCTAACTTTCCTTAACAAAGCATTGAGAAAAGGGAAAACACACTCCCAACAGTGGCGGCACAATAGCGAACTTTATATGGAAGGTCGAGAAAACCGGTAGAAAAAATATGACGTTTGAAAAATTACACGCATTCACAAATCATGCGGGGCCTTCTTTTGTGTAAAGTTTCCAAGTCTACAAAGGAGTTTAACTCCCTCTCAAGGCGTTAAATTTCTTTACTACCCGTATACGGCATTTGTTTGTTTTTCATCCTCTATAAATAAAATAGTGGAACCCAAATTAAGCATAACAGTTTCCTTAATTAAAGTGGTAAGGAAAAAGCTGATTTGTGCATCCAACGCTTCAGTTACATTGTATCTATGAATTAAGGGGTCCGTAATACACCTGATCGAGTATACTGCGCCGAACAAAACGCTGAACGTTTTATGAATGGAAATACAAAATTCCATTTGGTGCCGTAGAGAGGAAATGAAGCAATTAATTCAGCAGATGGCGCCGCCGTGCGAGCATTAATCATCAACTAATCGTAGCTGCAGTCTTCGATTAAACCGCGAGCTCGCGGACCTAGTGCCGATCCTGGTGCGACACAATTATTTGCTGATGTCTGAAATGTGAATGCATTTTCAAGATGCAGGAAGCATTCAATCAGTGATTTTATTCTTGTAATGCTTCATATAAATCATAGATCAGCCAAAATTTAATATGTATTTATTAACTTTCACGTGAGTATAAATATTTACTTCATTTATTTGGGTGTAGAAAAAAATTTTTGGAATAAAAAGGATAACGGGTAAATAGAATGACATATCATCCATCACATTTTATACCCACTGTGATACGTTGCGATAACATTCTTTTAATTACAATAATCATTGTATTTTAACAACAATATTTGAAATGTGTAGTTTAGTAAATGAAAACATAGATAATGGGATACAGTTTCTAATTTAGTCCGTTAATCATTTCGCTAATCAAGAACCTATAACCTAAGGATCACACTAAAAGAAAGTCTGACTTATTACTGCTTTCTTTAATAAATTAACAGCGATATAATCTATTATCACATTGGTAGCACTCGAAATTCATCCAACACAATTAATTTTAGTTTGAAAATTTTAATAACAGAAGAGTGAGATCGCAATTAAAAGGGGATTATACGTAAAAATGAAGCAAGTGGCGCGTTTAAGAATCGGAATCGGAGCTAGCAGATTAAGGCACTTGCCCGATTGGGATTACTGGACAAGCTAGTGGTAATGAAATTCTCTCAGAGGGAACAACGGGGTATTGAAGGCCTAGTGTCCTAAGCCTTGTCCGCGACCGCTGATTGTATTTGATGAGAGTTTTATCTGTTTTGCACTATCGAATGGGGCGATCGCCGCATAATCTTACCGATTTAACTTTGTTAGATCCTCACTTAATTGCTCGCTGTTATTTTAGGCTTTAACTGAAGTCGATTAAAGCGCCTCACGGGTACGGATTATGCGTTATTATTGTTCATATAATCGCTTGTGGCAACTTTCCGTCCAGCGGCAGCGGAGTCAAAAATGAAGGGTTATTTATATTTTAGGCGCTCGGTTTTTGGATGTTTGTAGGAACACATTTGTTTGTCGGTATGTTACTTCCTGAAATTAATTTGTATATTTTAATATAAGATGGTATTCCTCTTGAAAGACTGTGTCATTGGTATACTAATAAAAGTCTTTTTAATGTACATACAGTCACATTTATATATACTTGTTTTTTCGTATATGATAATGGTGCAATTAGCATATTCTGCCAGTGTCAAGTTTTTATCGCAATAAACAATTTCAAAGTATAAAACGTATCCTGTCAATGTCCAATACCGTCGAAGCAAGCCAGGACTCAAAGCATAAGAGGACTCCTTGGGAGCACACGAAAAACGCAGTCACACGTTTTATTTGATTATCACACACACACGAAAAACACTTTGAAGTTTAATAAACTATCACTATTACATTGAAGTTTAGACCTCGTGACATTACCATTCCACCAGCCTGTGTCTCTCCACTACTGAGCATAGGAAATCTATTGGAGAATTCGTCTCTTCCATCGATTATTGGTCTTGCAGCATACATTGACATTGAATTTATATGAAAATTTATTCATAATATTCTATAAAAAAAAACCGAGAGTGTCTTATTAGTGTAGAGTAGAGTAGTGTAGTCTTATTAGAGAGGTTTAGTTTCAAATTCTTCTATGAAAATTAAAATATTTCGCCAATTTAATGAAATATTTAGGTTTATCATTATATAAATCTCAAAAATCTACCTTTACAACAGAGAAAACCCAAAGGACGACAATGCGACAATACTAAATCCCTACCATTCAACGAAGCATGACTGAAACGTTAGGTCCCAATTGTTATCCAGTTAGAATCGGCCGTGTGCACCTTAACCTAACTAACGGAACACTGACCGTTTTGTGTCAGAAGACGTATGGGACACAATTTTATTACGTTTACTAACTCGACAAGACTGTAGGCGGTGATCGTGCACAGATACAGAAGTGTTGATAAATGGAAAACAAACTACGACATTGGTATTTGAATTGGTCACAACATAATAGTTGATAGAGAAGTGATTGCCTAGGGCAGGGGTTGGCAACCTTTTGAGTCGAAAGAGCCAAAAATTACAATTTACAAAATTTCAGTTTTTAAAGAGCCACAAATTTTTTTCTTGCCAACAATAAATAGTACTTGCATAAATAAAGTTTTTTGATAAAAAAACTAATCTATTTATTCATAAGAAAAATATCTATTTATTCATATATAAGTAGTGTTTTTTCACAACAAATTAGATAATATATATATGGTATTATTAGATAATCACTTATTATTTAAGTAAAAATTAAAACAATTAAACATTTACTTACAACACTAACTTGTACTTCAATAACAAACAATTGAGCAAACAAATTCAATGGGAGCGATGGCTTTGCATGGTTATTCAAGTAAAGACAAGAGCCGCAGCTTCACAACCAAAGAGCCGCATGTGGCTCGCGAGCCGCAGGTTGCCGACCCCTGGCCTAGGGTAATCTACTATCAACTCTCATTCGTGAGATTGTGAGTTCAAATCCACGGCTTGTACTACTAAGTTTCTACTTAACCGTAAAAACCTTAAACGTAACCAGCAACTTTATCGTCCTCTGCTGGACGTAGGTGCGCCTCCTCTCGCATAGTGTCTTATACATGAGGAATGTTTGACCTTAAAACGGCACGCTGGCCATACGGGTTTGGGAGTCCACTTTTTTAGTCACCTATTTACGACACCCATGGCAAGAAATAGGATGTTACTATTCTAAATCCGGCCAACAGCACTCGTAGTACTTAAATACGATTTTTTAAAATATCACTAGCTCGGCAGTGAAGGGACTATTCGCGAGGAAATCCGCATGTACGGGAAATGAAAAAAAAAATTGAAGCGTGATACATTGTGTATCCATTACTTTTTTTAATAACCCTAATACAACATAACCCTAAAACCAAAGCAAGCTCTTTTATCATCCACTGCTGGGCACCGTTCTCCTCGTGCACATTGTCTCGTGTAAGGCCTTAAAACGCTAAAATGACCAAGCGGGTTGGCGAGTTCACTCTCATAAAGGTGGTGTAGTTCTACAGGGCTTGTATTAGCAGCATCAGTATACCTTAGTCGCCTTTTATGACACCCACGGGTAGAGATGAGCTATTCTAAAACCTGCCGACAGCACAAGGCAAAAAAATCATAACCTTTTAATTGATTTGTTCTTAAACATCAGATTTATTAGACTATTAGACTACAGATCTATTTAGACAGAATCTTGAAACAGCGAAATTTTAAGTAAGAAGAACTGAATTGAAGGTAACTTCAATAACAATAAAGATCTTTTACTAACGTTTCGTATGTTAGATATTGTGAAGAAAATATATTGCTATAATAATATGAACACAAGCTGAGATAATTCATGCTGACCTTATTAATAGACTTCTAAATAATTGGATGAATTTGTATCCATTCATGTCTCTTTCAAAGTGCTATAAAAGTAGAAATTAACATTCTTAATATTCTTAAAAGTACTCATAAAGAATAAATAACTGTATAACTGTTCAACTTTCATACGAAGCATGAAACATATATTTTTAAACATAAATATTCTAATTTAAATACATTATTAAACATAATTAATACATAATTTAAACATAAGCTTATAGTTTCCGAAATATTCACATTTTACATTTTTCCGAAGTTGGCTGAAAAAGTGTCTATTTTCGATTTGAAATGTATATTATTCTACGGTCACATACCCTATAACTTCACGCTACAAACATCCTTATATGACGTTTCTGAATTAAATAGTATTTTTGACAGAGATATTTTATTATTTATTATTGACTAAATTGGATTGGACATTTTGAGCATAATTCATATTGGACATTGTGACATAGGTATATCTACTACCTATATATATTGGTAAGTCGCGGGTAAACTTGTTAGAAATTAATTAAATTTTCACAATAAACCATCCCTATGAACCTAACTGCCAAGTAGAACTTGAATCTTTCCAAGTATACTTTTTTACTCCGAATTTTAGATTTTCTTTTCTTTAAATAACCCTTATCTATCCTGTATTTTTCATTACGGTATGTGGTCAGATATATTTTCTGATTTAGAAATTGACGCCCAACTATGATAAAAATTTAGACGCTAATTTAGTTTTAGAAATTAGATTTTGTAAATATACAACATCATTGTTTAATTAAAGCTTGCGATCTGCATAATTTAAATAAATACATTTAGTCTGAAATAGCATATTAATGTTTATAATTTTAACTATTGAATAATGATTACGCAAACATTCATTAATTTAATCTACTCTGCATGCGATTTAACATGCAATAGTAGATATCTTAACTTCATAATAGTATATGTATGTCTATTTTATTAGAAGTCACTGATTTTAACGTTGTTTTTAGTTTTTTTTATATAAATACTGTATTTGTAGCATAAATAGATTCAATGGGTTGTGTAACCACAAAATGGTTACAATTAAATATAATTATTATGTGATCACAATTATAAGTACATCAGTGAGCTTAGTAACTCATACCAATTCTTTAAGTCGTGGTCAGCGTATAGGAAAATATCAATTGTCGAGATTCCGAATAAATACTTCTCTGTAAACAAACATTTGTCAGACCGAGGATCGAACTCAGGATCTTTCACATAATGAGTAGGCAGGCATTGGTATCAATGTTTCCCGTGTGCACCGTAATTTTATCGAAACAAATTATTGATTTTTAAAAACAATTTTTTAAATGAAATCTGTTCCTAAACGGATGAACTTCTGCTAAAGGGGCTAGGTTTGTGAAAAGATCCACTTACGCTAGCCTTGAAATACAAATTAGGTGTATGTATGATAAATTGAAACCGTCAGAAATCGCCTGATTTCACAGTCGTCGCTGTTTCTGATAGTGACACTATAGTAACACCCTTTCATAACACTGAAGACTTGACACGGCTGTCGCTGTACGCAGCACATAATTAATCACTCGTACTATGCAAACAAAGGAGCCTTTCTGACTTATGCAAAAGTAACATAAGATTTTAGAGGCATATAAACGCAGACCCCTATCGCAAATAGATTACGCAGGTAGGCCTGTTATTTTTCATATCACCGTTCGGTGATTATTTTTAATTTCACCTGCGTCTTTCAGAAAATTCTGCCTAAATTCTTGGACGAGTAATATTTTTAATTGCCAATCGTAGCAAGTAATTACACACCGATTAATACGAATGTGTAAGGAAAGGTACTACTTCTTCCACGGCTAATATTTATGACAATTTATTACCTACCAAATGTAACAAGAAGTTACACACCGAGTAATACGAATGTGTAAGGAAAGGTACTACTTCTTCTACGGGTAATATTTATGACAATTTGTTACCTACCAATTGTACCAAGAAGTTACACACCGAGTCATACGAATGTGTAAGGAAAGGTACTACTTCTTCCACGGGTAATATTTATGACAATTTGTTACCTACTAAATGTAACAAGAAGTGTATAACTAGTAATATAAATTATTAGTATTACCGTAATATAATATAAACTATAATTAGTAATATAATATAAACTAGTATTACTGGGTAATATAAATGTATTGGTATAGGAAAAGTAGTATGAATATATAATTTAATAAATCGGTTTAGATTTATTCATATGAATGTACAAGTTTAAATACATTTACTAATTATATGGGTTTTATTTTTGGCGATTTGTTAACAAACCATTTTATCAAATAAATTCAGATTTAGTAATATGAATATATAATTAAAAATGCTGTTGTCAGTATATGGGTGATAAGTATAGTTACAAGTATACTATCACCCACATGTATAAAGTGTATAGGAATGTATCAGAGTGTATAAGGAAAACTATTTTGACTAGTATATAGGTGATATATTTGACGACTTGTTAACTAACAATTGTATGAAGTAGATTCAGACTGAGTAATATGAATGCATAAGTAAAAGTGCTTTTACCACTGCACGCGTGATATATTGGACGACTTGTCAAATATCATTTGGGCCAACTGGATTCAGTGTAACTTTTAAGATTTCACATTTTTCACATAAAATTTATCCACGAACTGTAGCAAGTAGTTACACACCGTGTAATATGAAACTATAGGGAAAAGGTACCTTTTATATGTATATTTTTGACAACTGTCAACGCCACTTGTATAATTTAGTTACAGATCAAGTGATATGAATGCAAAAGTTAAGTAAAGGTCTTAATCTTCACGAGTGATTTTATTGACTACTTGTTAAATACAAATCGTCTCGTGCATGAGGGTTGTATGGTCTTGCGGGCTGGAGAGTCCATTCTTTTAGAGGTAGTGTAGTTCCTCAGGCCTCGTGGTAGCGGTTTTGTTATCTGTTCGTCACCTTATACGATAGGGCTAATATCATGGATCATATCGTCAAAAATAATGTTGAATGTCAAAAATGATTGGCTCGTTTTTTGACATTCAACGATTTTAGTGAATTAGTATTTGTTTCATAGTAAGAAATCGTCAGACGAGCCGTACAGTCCACCCGATGGTAAGTGGATACTGTCGGCCATGGACTTCGAATTGATTAATTTCTTGATCTTATTGAGAATAAATAATTTGGAGTTGTTGATTTCACATATTTTTCAAAGAAGTATATGTACTTTGTTTATATTTTTGCTTATCGTGAAGTGAAAATTGATATTAGACTTTTTATTATGTATTCATATTATCTTTTTTGACGTTGACGCGTAAATATAAGAAAGATGTAGGTGTATCCTTTCAACTCTCATTTGAAGTTCTGAGTTTGAACTCCAGAATTATCAATAATTCAATTATGACAAATATAATGAGAAAACCCATAAACTAAAAACTCATCTCAGGTATAACATCCACCGATCTACATCTTGAAAAATAATCAATACCGTTGTAACATCGTTTATCTTAAATTGCTACGTGTAATAACTAAACTCACTGATAAAGTAGTAGAAAATTGATTACCAGTATGAAAACACCTTTATGTGTCATGTGTCATACAGTTATGGATATTGGCTTCTAAGTAAATATTGTAAAGCAATATAAACTATGCAGAACTTGCATATATTTCCTTGTCTGAACTCCGTATTTATATCTGTCAGTGTCACACAAGTTTTATTGCAACGAATACAATATAGAAGTCCACAATCTCTGTAACAGCATAATAGTCTTTCGCATCAAAACTTTAAAACAAAACTGCGTACCGGCTACCTAAACAATTTGAAAATGGGACAAGGGTGCCTCATACTTTGCATAAAAATACCGAGACGTCAACCGTTTACAAATAAAGTCTTTCTCCGGTCGGGGTAATTTTTGTTTTTCCCTTTACTGAAAGTTATGACACAAATATGAGAATATTAAAATTGAATCGTGGCCAAATATGTTAAGTTAGTGAGGGAATGTTCGAGGCAGCGTGGCCTACGCATACCAATGACAATATGCCGAACTGGACTGTCATATTGTGTAGGGGTCTACAGCTACTGCGTAGACAGGTGCTACGGTGCTACGCTGTAGGCCTATCGGTCTACGTGTGTAGCACAGATAACGATGAGAAATGCACAGTACGTAAACTGCGTAAATTTTAATTATGTATAAAATGAATAATTAAAACGAGGTTCCTATGATATTGGATAATCAAAATTGCAATAAATTAATAAACTTAATCCGTGCGCAACTTATTAATTAATTATTCATGGATGTAAATATAATTTCAATATAATTTGCTTTTCTTTCAATTATTTATTGGTGTTGATATTGTTTATCAAGTTAATTTTCTTTTACAGTTTATTTACAAAAGTTCAGTTTAAAAAAGTTTGGATCTGTAGTCTTGCAATTGATTTTAAAAGTAAACAGGAAAAAAAAATGTATGCATTTTTAGGATCAATATACTTGTTTTGATCAATTGATGCTAATTGGGAGGCGAACGATCGACACCCAGTTTTATTGTAAGAATATTTCAGAGCCACTGCGGTGATAAATCAAACTCGAAACCGTAATGAAAGCGAACGGATCGCGTCGCGAAGAGGAGGGAGGAAAAAATATCACGGAAAAAATCAGGTGCGTCCCCCGGTCGGGTGCCGAGAGAAAAACAGTCGGTCGGGCGTCGCGGGTGGTGGGCGGGGGTGGGTGGTGGCGGTCGATGCGGGGGGCGGGCGCTGGGCGGGCGACGCGTGCGCGAACCCGCTCCCGGCGCGCGGCGGGCGCCGGCGGCCACACTCACAGCGGCCCCGTCGCACATCACCCGCGTTGCCCGTCCGCCGCAACCGCACTCCGCGCCGCGCCGCCGCCGCTCCTAACGCGCCGCCGCCGGCCCGCGCCGCGCGACAACACTCAAGTGACACGACTTTACATGTCAACAGTGCTAAAGTCAGTGCTTCCGATTGCTACCGAGAGAGTGCTACCGCAGCAGATTCACAACTTGGACCTGACCTGCACAACAATCAGGGTTAGTACAATATTAACATTAATAACAATACGAATATAGACCGCAAGTGGCCACAGTGATCGAAAACACGGGTAATAAAAAGTTTATTTCGGGATCGCAAAGTTTCGTAAAGTTGAAGAGTGCGCGCGCGTCAGATGCACATTGCCCCAGCCGCAAGTGGTTCCTATCGGTTACGCGGCGCCATCGTGGCGCTCCCTCCTCTCGACCCTCACAAAAACAACAAACAGATCAATCGACCTGTTACATATAAACAAATTTTAATTCCAAAAAATAATCCACTTTCCATGTCGAAAAAGATTTGAACTGATGACCTAACGCAATTTGTTTATGAGCCTAAACAATGCGATAAGATAAGTAACAATACTAATAGCTTCGAATAAAATTGTGGAATGGCATGCAACTTCGACATTAGCCGAATGGTACAAGTTTACCTACTTTTTCCTTGGATTACCAACGTCTACCAAGCGTTTTACAATTATATAGGATCCAGTGTTTTTGACTATCCTCAAGGTGTTTCTTACCTAAATTACATGATTATAATTTGCAAATTTTAAAAAATAAAATTATTTTGATATTGTTAGAAAATTCTGTCCGTTTGCTTCTGCAAGTCACAAAAATATTATCTATCTTGTTAAAAATATAGGTATGTATTGGAATGGAATGCTATTAATGCATTAAAATACTATTAAAATATTATGCATCATTCCATCCCTTAGTATATATCATATTATTACCCATTATATCATAACCCATCATTACCTAGTATATACAAAATGAGTAAATTATTTTGAGTTATTTCCATAAAATATAATAAATTTCCAATTTATACATAAAAAAGAAATATTCCGAGTAATTTATTATATGTATGTTTTACAATATGAATATTTATCACATAATGTTATATAAAAATATATAAAGTTGTTTAAAAATTTCAAGATATTTATGTCACGTTGCAATTCGTCTAAGCAACAGGCTATAAATATATCAATATCACAATGTAAGGTAAATTTGTAAATATAATATGTATAATATATCCTATAATTAATTATATCGTTGCTTTTTTACATTATTTTATTTTTAATAAAATAAATAATAAATATAATTAGCAACCACTTCAATAATGAAGAACATATTACTTCTCTCCACAACACTCAAACAACACACAATTAATAAATTTCCATTCCAGGAAATACTTATATAAAGTCATACAATATAATATATGTATAATTTAAAGGTAAAATAACAGTAGCGCTTTAGACGTCAAATTTCGGGTAATATATAATATTGTTTCTATACAAATTACCCATTGTATGATAGCTAACTATTGCGTTACCACGGGAGCCCCTTGTCAGATTCTCGATCATAAAACTCAATCCGCGCCCTCGATTGACGCAACATTTCAAGGGAAATTTTACTTTGCCAGTCTTACTCTGTAAGAGAATTTTAGGAAAATCAATAAATTTTTATAAATATCTTTTGTGATCTCGTAACATTGACTGGGTTTTGTGAAAATTTATAAAATGTTATTTCCAACGCTTAAAAGTAGGTCATTTATTTTATCGTACTTAATATAAGTATACTGATACTTCTCCACTATACTTCTCGTAAAGTCTCGTAAAAATTGGTAGTCTCGTAAAGAAAAACAATAACAAAGTCACGCTTAAATATATATATAGTAGAAACAAAGAAGTATTGTACAACACAATATCCTTCAAAGATAGCTTACGTATTTTCCAAAATCGCATAATTTTTTAGTGGCGCTAAACATGACATTAAAATTTGTATAATAGTTAATATATCTATCTGTCATCTTTGTTTGGCTCCCCTGTGCTATTATTTGCAAACTGTCACCATATTTACACTATTTTCAAATAGCAGTAAATATAGTGAATATATTTATACAATATTCGATAAATTAATTTTAATGCAAGGATGCTGTAGTTATATTTATAACATAAACTTCAGTGTATATGAAATCAAAGCGTAGGCCTAATTACACATACATTACGAAAACATTGGCCATCGCCTAATCCGGAAACACCCGATCGCGTCATCCACGTCTATGCAATAAAGTATCTCATAATAAAGTATACAATTAGAGGTACGGCAATTCATAGACGGGATGACGTGTTCGGGTGTTTCCGGATTAGCTGATGGTCAATGTTTTCATAATGTATCTGTACAAAGTAACACCCACGGTTCTGTTACCATAGTTACTATAGCAACAGATGGTGTCAACGGAGTTGTCACAAAAATATTTTTTCATCTTTTAATATTCTTTTTAATGTTCTGTAACAAATTTATTTTAGCACCGATGTACTACTGTGTACGATCATTGTAGCAAAAACAAGTTCCAAAAACAGGTATTTTTTTCTCACATCGCGTTTTTATCACTTGACTTCACTTTCAGTGGTATAATTTGTTAGTACGTGCACGATTTTAAACTTAATATCACTGAATAGAAATATTTCCAATAAACATAAATAAGTTCTTAAAAAAATAATGTGTCGAAATATCAATCCTACAACAAATTTTAGATATATTCTTATAAGGTTAAATTTTGTAGGAGTTTAAATAATTACTTTTATTGGCAAATGGTTGTAAAAGTATTTCAACCGTACGCGATCCTAATTTTGATATATGACTGGTAGTAATATTTACTTTGCGTGACGTGATATAAAAATAATCAGGGAACATAAAGAATTTCGATGTCTGATTTCCCTACTGTATGTGTCATATGTAGGCTAATGAGAACATTTTGATTCAAATATTGAATGTTATTCAACAAATTATGATTTTTACGGTGACCTGTAGAAAGTAAGATTTTTTGTAATTAATCCCAAATATTTTTTAGAAAATAAAATTGTTTCTGAACTATAATCGTTACGTTACTGTTATACAGTTTGTCAAGAGATCGATTCGACACATATTTTAAGGGAGTGTTATACGCTCATTTGTATCGACAAAAATATATCTTTCTATCTACTCCTACCCCGCTCCTCTCTTAAATATCTACTCCTCCCTACCAGCTATCCCTCTTGAATAGCTGCCATTCAGTTAGCTAATTTTACGGTAGGTAATTTTAGGTACATAGTTAATCCATTTTGTTAGTTAATTTTATAATCGGCCGGATAAGACATGAACTAATAAAAAGAAAATAAATTTGAACATAGGGATCGTAGAAACATGAAAATGATGTCATTCGAGAGGGGGCTGTCATCGCGAAAATGTTATATACCGTTTTAAAAATAATACCAACCATAACATTTTATACAAAAATACGCATTTTTTAATTTACTGCAAATACGAGCCCTTTAACTTACATTTGCTTTGTACTTAGGTCTTAACGTGAAGTATCGACGAATAGGTTTAATATTTCTATAGGCCTAAGTATTTAACTTCTAGCCTAAATATTCAAGTAACAAACGATATGGGGCTCTTAAAGGGGGCTGTAAATAGATTTCTGCAAGGTCGGCAGCACACCTGCATCTGCCCTGGTGTTATAGGCGGCGGTGACCACTTACTACCTTGTTAGAGACCCGCCCGTCTGCTACCTCTTCTATAAAAAACCACTAACTGTCGAATTTATTAGTATTTTCCAGTAACTAATTGGCCTTCATCTAATTACGTTGTATCAAAACAAATACGTATTTGTAAATACGATTCGGACAATGACGGAAAACGTTCAAAAGCAGTAACGAATTTCTGGCAATGATTTTCTATAAGCATTCTAGTAATTACAGGAAACAAGCTAATACAAAACTAATATAATAACGCGCCTATATAGGCAATTTACGAAGTTTAGTGTGGCTTAACAGCAATACGATGTTCTTGTCTTTACGAAGAAGTAAACAGGACTAATGATCGAAGAGCGGAGAATGATGATAGATGAAACTTAAATGTCTCACGCACACCTAACTCAGTTGTCTGCTGCTATACGTGATATATCACATCTCCGGTGTTAATGTCCCTAGGTTGCGACATGACAGTCCTGCATCTCGCTCGCACTTGACATAGACTGTGTCAGTATGATTAAGACAGATAATAGTATATTTCGAGGTATTGTATAGGTAATAGGAGAACAGGATATGGCTAAAATGGATATACGAGTAAAATTGAACTGTTAGTTCAATTTTACTTGTAAGACTTGACGATGCTTCCAAATTCTTTATTTTTTAAAATAAAATCAGTATATTTGTATCAATTTTAGAAAATCTATTTAGTCTAAGACATTTTGAATTTTTTATAAATTATCCAATAAAATTTGATTTCTTTTTAGTTTGCGATGTCGGTTACCTATTTGGTGAAAATAATATAAAACCTTTTGCGGTGACGATTGCTTCCGATAGGAAGCGTTCGACATAATTTATTTCCGAGATCTGTGAACTAGTTTGTTCACGATTTTCAATCATGAAAAGGGACGGTTGAGAGAAAACATCGTTGTGACATCAGAGATTAAGATCTTTATTGCATGCTTTGCTTCACAGAAGAAATTCACTGTTATTAAATTTTTCAACATAATAATTCGATGGCTAGTCGGAAAAGGATTTTTTTTTTCTAAACATTTTCGTGAGTTTTGGAAAACAATTTGTTGTATTTGACTGTATTTTTAAGGACTGTAGGGTCTCAATTTAAACTATTTCTATATCTTATTTTATATCTTAAATCAAGTAAATGTACATTGCTTTTTATTAATTGACTAAAATAAAGTAAAAAAAATATTGATGTGGTAAAATGTTTCTCAATTTGAAGTTTGTCATCCTGAATGGAAATGTACTGAATTTATTCCCAAATACACGAATCGTGATCTCAGAAAATCATAATGTTCATTCGAAGTCTTCATAAAATGCTATTCTAATACAAGTTCATGTACTAGTCATAAGATTAGTTAAGTATCTATAAATTACTGGTACCTACTTTCAATCTTACAGAAGATTGTCGTGAAGCTAATCGACCTGTTTAGGGAGCGAATGAGAGTTTCCAAATCCCCATTCTTTACCTACCCGTCCATTCCTCCCAACCTATTCTGTCTAACATTTACCAACTCGGCTCATCTCCCTTGTCTAGTGGGTTGATATGGAATACATCCAACCCCATGCTATCCCGATCTGTTTCTCTAATCAAATAGAAACGGGATGATAAGATAATAATACTTCATATTACTAACCGTTCGCGATTATTATCTATAAATCGTAATTTCTAATTTCCCACTGGGAGATGGTGGTATATCTAAGGATGTATCAACGTCCGTTATTTTGACTGATTATGGCAAGTATCTTAAGGCAAAGCAAGCTTACCATCAGGCAGACTATAGCTTATTAATTTTATTAATTAGTTTGCTACCTTATTAATAAATAAAAATCTAATAAGTAGCAAGTTCAAAAGTATCTAAACTTAATGGACTTACGTTTGACTACATAAATCATGCAAAAAGTATTTGAAAGATTGTTGTATGTGACGTCATTGTTTAAGAAGTGACAGGGGATATAAATTCGCACAAAGTAAACTATCGAAGAAAACTTTATAAAAAGAATTACATTGCGAGCTCATTTTAAATTAGCCCTAAACACACTTAAAACTTGTAGCATAGGCGATCGGCGATGTAGTCGTTTATGAGTAGCTAGTTGATGCGATCGAACGGTTAACTCCGCAAAGTGCAATCGCACGATTCGTTGTTGCAAAGCATTGCTAACAAATGTTTTTCCCCTCCTCCCTCATCGTCCGTTAGCTTATCGCGCGTGATTGCTATGTGGCATCACGAGCGCTGAGAGTTGCCAAATATAAAATCAGCCAAGAGTTGCAAAATCGCCGGTCGCCGGTGTTAAATTATCAATCAATCAATCATTTATTTGTATAATGTGAGTTTACAGGATTGAACATGTCACACTAACCACATATATAATAATAATGTTAACATAAACTAAACAGTGCTACAATAATTGTAACATATTTAAATTAACAATTATCAAGTGTGTTTACGACCTTACGTGGTAAACTGGACTCTGGAGTGTGGCAAACTATTTTTGAATAACTGAAATAAATTACTAATTGCTAAGAATGTTACCTCAAAGTCCGACATAATTGAATATATCGCCTTATTTTATACCGCGAATCCGTAGGCTGTGGAACGAACTGCTTCAAGAGGTCTTTCCATTAAGCTACGATATGGGGTTCTTCAAGAGAGCTGTGAATAGGATTTTGCAAGGTCCGCGGCGCGCCCGAATACCCCCTAGTGTTGCAGGTGTCTATAGGCGGCGGTAACACTTACCATCACATGGGACCGCATGCTCGTCCGCCCACTAGTCTATAAAAAAAAAAGTCGACGGAGACTCCTACTACTTTGTATTCACCAGAGAACCTAACACACCTGTAAATTTGCTGCCCATTTAGTATTTTTTGGTGCTAATTTAATAAATTCTCAATTTTTACTTTAATTATGTCATCCAATTATACATAATAAATAATACATTATAATAGCAATACAGGCCGAACAAAGTTTGAGACGAAAACATTATTGAAGTAAAAGAAAATGATTTGTCAATATCTTGTCACTTTGTCATTAATGTATTATCTGTATTATTTGTCATATGTAATTAATTACTTACTTGTTGACTGTGCGTATTATTGTATATACCTTCTCAAACACTAATGGTAGAAGACTTCTCTCTTGGAAACATGCAAGAAACTCTCATCTAGATGAGCTTCAAAACACCGTTAAACTAATTGCTCGTTTTCATAGTTGTGTAAGACAATATCCAAAGGCCCCTTAACCTGTTGTTTTGACGAAGTAATAGTTGTTCTTGTTGTAAATTACTCGCTGGTTTGTTTTGAAGCATATTATTACCACGTGCCCACTACTTCCCAAGGGGAGGAAGGGTTACGGCTGTAGTAGTTATTAATTCAAGAATTTACGTGTTTACACTGGTTAATCCTCGATATCTTCACCTTTTCGCGTCTATTAGTTAGGATTTGCCGGATTTAAATTATTCTGCTAATTGAGTCGTGTATAATCACAGGAGATTTTCTCTTGGATAGAAATTGACAGGTGAATTTTAGAAGCTTGGTCTCAAAAATATATATCGTACTGTAAATATATTTTAATGGTTATATATACAAAATTCTATACTAACTTTTCATAGTATCATTCTGGCAACTTATTTAATCTTATACATGGTTCGAAAACAATTTGTAACTGTTGAATAGGAAAATATTAAATTCCGATTGAAATTAATTAATCATTGTTCAATGAATACATTTAATGGAAGACAGGGCTGAGTCCTAAAATTGGAATGCATATAGATTTAGAAATAAATGAATAAAGAATACATAGAAAAATAGATGCGTTTTAGAGTATGGTCTCGGCGAGTTCTGTTTATATGACACAAGCATGTGAAATTTATTTAACAGGAAGTTAATAACTATATCATTTATTTTCATACAACAAGGACTCATCTAAACACGACATAAAACTATTTCTTTTTTTATGGAAATAGGCGGCAGACGAGCATACAGTCCACCTGATGATAAGTGGATACTGTCACCCATAGACATTCGCGGTACATCCAACATCAGTTCAGAATGACGAACATTGTCATGCTCCCGGATGCGCTGTCTACCTTTGGAGATATAGTAATAGACTGGGAGAAAGGTTTGGGATTAATGGGGAGGAATACGATAGCATGGAAATGGGCTCTGGCATATCTGACTCACTATTCCAGCATTTGTCATTTTAGAATAATGTTGGCATGCATCGCGGATGTCCATAGACTACAGTATCCACTAACCAGCAAGTGGATTGTATGCTCGTCTGCGGCCTTCGTCCATAAAAAAGATATTTCTTATTATATGTGATTGTGTTGTAAAATAATAGGGTATTTATACATATCTACCGTTTTTATCAAACATCCTTAATTATACTTAAACGACATTTATCTCATTCAAACATATAGAAATGTGTCCGCTAAACCCCGTAAGTAATCACATTTACATATTTTAACTCGAATTAAATTGGAAACCAAACACCTACACCTCCATCCGAAGTTCCATACGGTTACACTTAGTTTCAATAGTCATAGTTCTAAAACTTTGTCTATGATGGTAGCACATTAATTACTAACCGTTGGGGGAAAGCCCAATAGGACAGTGTATTTAGTTTAGCCATGTAGATTTACGATCAAACCCTTTCATTAAAGAGGTATCAAGGAGACAGATAAGCTTGTACATTACGCACTTGTTCATACGACTGAGGACTTCGCAAAGCGTATAGGCGCAAATGAAATTGCCCGACCCGACCGTCTCAATAAACCCCTAATACTAAACATTGCGGTTTAATTTATAGAACATCTCCGAACTGTCAATAGTGTACATGAAAAGGGTGAACAAGACTTGCGACGTCTTTGCAAAGTAAATCATGCGGCGTACCCAAATATTGTGCTTCGCAAACCAAAACTGTTTTAGTAATACACAAAATTCAGACTACTACAAAATTATATAAAACACCGTTATAATAACCGAGAAAATTGTCGGATAAAAGCGTTCATTTAGTTGAGGTATACGAGGATGCCAGTCCCTTGTTTCATTTTGCACTTACAAAGAACAATCGATTTTAAAGCTCGCTGGATTGAAAATTATATGAGGAACCTTAGAGAGGCGGGTGCGGGCGTGGTGTTCGTGAGCCGCCAATGCGCTTGTCTTTCGGTTCAATGGGCTTTCTTTAAATTGGCGACGGCTCCGCCGCTGGCCGCTCCGCTTATTGCATCCCCCGCCCGCAGCGTCGCGACGTCCACGATATTGCCTTCATTCGACCTTTAAGCAAATAGAATTTCCTACTCGGTAAATAGGATGGCGTTATAGGTAAATCCACGCCGTGTCCTCGCACCGTTTACGAGTAAAGGTCGGAATTCAATTTTTATCGGTGCTCCACCGACTCGTCGATTATGATCGCTCCTGTGAGCTACAACGCGTGTACACGTTTTAACTTACAAAGCATTTTTGCGGAAATTTGTGCGTGATGAACGCCAATTCTTCATCGCTTGTCAAGAAATTGTCTCGTTTCAGAGGGTTCCAGGCGTTCTTTATTCATATTCATGTTTGGAGCTCGACGAGGCCGTTCAATGTGGATAACAAAATACCACACAATGTCGTTTTTATTCTGACGAGTGAACGCCAAGAAAGTGCGTGTCGCGAGGATTTTCATCATGGGACCTATCAAATAATAACGAGGTCGCCCTTCTCTAACGGCGCTCCGCCTGGTATCGAGGCCCGATCTATGCGGTAACAATCGTGGGCGATCTTTTGTACTTTATGATAATACATGTCATTGTTATAAACAGTCTTTTTACATTCACTCATGTCGTAAAAAACATTGGACACAATGAAAATATAATATTTCGATTTTGGCGTATCTCTGTTTGAAGAATTATATAGGACATTATATAGGACATCAGCACATTATATAGGAGAAGCGATAACATCTGTATAGCAGCAAAATGGTTCAGTTAATAGGTGGCGAGAGCTCACATCTGCAGTATCAGTGCGAAGCGGTCGGCCGGGTTTAAGCCTATTGTCGCCCGCACGAGGAGCCATCACGAATTCTGTCCACGATCTATATACTCCACGTTTTATTGTAATTTACAAAACTGACGGCGGTTTTGGGGTTGTTATTCGGGAGGCCGTTTATTTTTTACACAGCTTCTCCGAGCTTCTACTACGATCTTCACAGCTTCTTCTAAGATTTTCCAAGCGCTAAAATAAGGTGAAACAAACTAAAATGGAATATTCAATGATATTATTGCGTTTTTTTTCAATGTTTTGCGTCCTAAACTCTAGGAAAATCAAATCAAATATGTATATTAAATCAGCTGCAGACGAAGTGGTCGGCATTTGTAGCACTTGGTCTTACCTGTGGAATGTCAAATAACGCTTGGCATTTTGAATTTTGACCTTTACGAATTAGGCTGTCTATTGTTACACAGTGACCTTACTGTATCTAATGAAGTTTGTAGAACGCATAACACGTTAAAATATAATTAGTGTAATAAGTGAATAAAAAATTACTTAATATGCCAAATGATACTCGTATTTTCAATAGTATTGAAAAAAATCGTCACAAAATAATATGCATGTTTTCTACTTTCAAATATAAGAGATGTTATACGTTTTACATAGAGCGAGAGGCTACTAATGGCATAAATTGAAGAGCGAGCGCTGCGCTGGAAGCTACCACAGGATTTTGCGTATTTGAAATTCAGTTTCTCATAGTGTGCACGGCATAGCGAAGGTTCGAGAAGCGATCGCCTCTGCAACTCGAATATAAATTCTGTACAACGAAATGGAGATGGATCGTTTTAAAACTCGAGATCCACAATTTTGAATTTCCATCCCAACGCATCAAAAGTAAAGTAGTGGGTGGAAACAGGCGCGGGGATATTGCAATATTTCGATTAACAAAATTGAAATCGTCAATTTCGGATGTTACGTTAAATAGTTTTTCATCTCGGCGCGAAGGCAATTAAAATTCCTTTTTCCGAGCATTATAACAACTGAGCAATCTGTTTGTGATACACGGAGTATTAAAAACACTACAACACAAAAGTGTTGAAGCATATTGAAGGGGGAGAGTGCACGCTGCAATCCAACAGCCGCTGGGCGCACTCGACTGGCCACGTTACCCCTCTCTCAGAATACTACCTTGAAATGTACTGCATTTCCCACTTTATCATATTCCCCAATGTATGTACGTGTTTCGGTAGTGAGTGAGATATGCCATAGCCCATTCCCATCCTATCCCTTCCCAGGTCTCCAACCCTTTCTCCCCAAATCCATTCTTTCATCAACAAAGGTAGGCAGCGCATCCGGGGGCGTGCCAAAGTTTGTCATTCTGGACTAATATTGGCATGTATCACGGATGTCTATGGGCGACAGTATCCACTTACCATCAGGTGGACTGTATGCTCGTCTGCCGCCTTCGTCCATAAAAAAAAAAGGCATATGCCTTCAATATGATTGGGTCGAAATACAAACCTAAAACAAAATTATTATAATATACCATAATGTTCCTCGAATGACAATATTTTTATTATGGATGTAATAGGCTAAGTAGCGTATGCTGATTCGCCCAATCTGCTTCTGTCAGTTGTGCATCTGTTTAGTATAGCATATGTCCAGCCGGTTCTGAACTGTATCACCGAATCTGCCTCTGTAACTTTTTTTGGTAACTGGTTCCACTCGTTAACCCGTTTAGTTATAGTTAAATTTTAATGTTTGGGTAAAATAAATTTTAAAAACATCTTACACGTAAAAGCGACACTACTTAAAAGGACAGTAATAAAAGTAACACTATGTTACACGTAAAAGTAGTGACTTGCTTTTAAACACTGAAATAAGAACACTACATTCACAGTTTCTAATAAAGTGTTAAAAATTCGATTCTATACATTTCAACCGTAACACTATGGTAACAAGAGCCGCCAAAAATCGCCGTTGAGTGCTATGTGCACCTTTATCTAGGAATGTCTGCACATGACCAATTTTTGTAACATGTTGTTGTATTAAACTTTTGGCTAACATTGGTTAACTGGGTTAAAGTTAGGTTAGGTTTAGGTTCGATACGAAGGAAACAGGAGTTTCGGCTTCGTCGACTTGGTGATGACACTCTTAGTAATTTAAAATTATTAAGTTGTTATTCAAAAATAAGTCGTTTTCAAACTACACTGTG
Source organism: Sesia bembeciformis (assembly GCA_943735995.1). Classification (NCBI taxonomy): domain Eukaryota; kingdom Metazoa; phylum Arthropoda; class Insecta; order Lepidoptera; family Sesiidae; genus Sesia; species Sesia bembeciformis. The sequence continues at coordinate 12,954,368 of OX031028.1, forward strand.
AATAATGTATCTTGTGTTCTTTTAGTAATGTCTGTAGGAGTGACGGGCGCGGATGAGGCGATCGCTAGAGCGTCATATCAATCACCATTGCCACGAAGCCGCCCGATCCCTTGGCACTTGGCCCAGATTCGAAATTACACAAATTTACGTAGAGTACGGCCTAACCGCCACCGTTAGTCGAGCACGGGGATTAGGCGCTCGGGCGCAGCTTACACCGGATACCCACGCCCCAACACCGCCGATGTCCGATCTCGGTTTCCATTACGGTATCCAGAAGATTTGATTAGTTCAAACTATAATGAAATCATAAGAACGCCGTGCCTATATAGGATATATTTTTTGAAAAAGTGATCTCAATATAAAGTAGCAATATAAAGACCCGTTACAAAGTTCCCAAAGGAATCAAGCTAACCACACATTTCAACGTCTACGCACATGAAATTGTAGGCACTGCTAGATAATAATTTGAGCGTATTTAGTTCAGCAATTTAAGAAACGGAAACTTTATAGAACTTGCTTAATATCATTATTAAGCAAACTATATAACATTATTAGGCATTGGGCGTTATCAATATTAGGCATTGCTCAGATTAGGTGCTCTGACGTAGTTTATACTATGTAATTACTTACTAGTAAGCCCTCTATCAATGCCCAAACATTGTTTGTAATAATCTTTCAATAAACTTCAACGGTTTAATGCAGAATATGTTTCCTTACATAAAAGATGATTCAATGTCTATGTTTATACAGAGTTCAAAATAGTTACTGGGGCGCAATATATACGGGTTAAACATACTTGCCGTGTTGAAAATATGCTCAATTATTCTGCCACCTTATTCTTAGTTGACAATAGACGTTACAACAATTATGTCGTAAGAAATCCTTTCATAGACAAATTAATAAGTATAAAAGTTTGAATATCTACAAAACTCGTCTTAGTTCGTCAATGTTGAGAGCCATCAAAAGCGAGTGTCTACTTAAGCAAAAGTTACAGTAAAGTAGGATTTGTGTTAGACTCCTTTACGCTTCCTCAAAAGGATTATGGGAATATCATATTGACAACATATTTAGCAAACTTTGTTAAGTACTCACGGATTGGGTTGTTGTTTTTGACTGTAGGTATGTATATTTGACAAACCCCGTTTTTCTTCTAATAATTAGAAATTCTAGAATTGAACAAGATTTTTTAATACGAATAGTAACCCACTGTTCAATGTCATTGACGTTTCTAAATCAAACGAATGTCATAGTATTTATTTTCGGTACACTCGTATGAAAACCTACGCTTTCTTACGTGTAGGAACAGGCCAATTTTGAATATTACTATTTTGTTCTGAGAAAGTTTTACAAAATATAATAAGTATTTATTATTATTATGGAATTCATTTTAATTAAGTGTATTTTGATTTGTCTTAACTTTGATATTGTACCTACCGCACCAACTCTACATAACCCCAAGGTTGATTGGGAGGAGATAATGATTCAAAGTATTAAGTCCGCCTTTTGTCATTCCGTACAATAAAGAAAAATTAAATAAATAAATATTAGTAAAAATGTTTTCTGGTCAAAACAATACAATGCCAGGGCGATAGCAGTAAAGTCATAGGTACTGATCTGCTCGTAAATTGTCTTTGTGACGCAAAATATGCGCTATTTCGATTTTTACCACTTGTAGTAAGCCGCTCGTTGTAATAAGTAAACACGCGTAATACCCTTTCATTTATAACTCCCGCCGCGGTTCCTGATACAGGCTCGCCCTTAATTCCGACTTAATTAGTGTCACGCAAGTTCCCTAATCCTAGGCCCGAGGATCGTACGACCGTTCTTAAAATGGAGATTAGTGCGGCAAATATCTCGAACTACGCTTTCCGCTCGCTCATAAAGCCACCCCCACACTACGCTCCAAATAAGAATTTATTTGGTGAAAGAGTTCGGCATACAACGTACTTTGATATTGAAGGTGATTTGATAGTGAATATTTGTATATTTAAGATCGCGAGAAAATCATAATTTAAGAATTTATAAAATTAACTTTTTCTATATACAAATAACAATAAGGTATTTATTATTTATTTGTTTAATGCTTTAATTATTATATAAGCATATTATTATATTAATGCTTTAATTTAACCACAATAATAAGCAGAAAGTACTGGCATAACGCAGTAATGATAGTAAATATACATTGCTTTCGCAATATCTATCTTACATCTATGTACATATAATAATACATAATATACAAACTAAGAAGAGCCGGAAGCGGTTAAACATAAGATTTTAAATTTGGTTTTCGTTATTTGGTTAAATTAAAATTTGGTTCGTATTTTTTTCAACTTTTATAATTATTTCGTTATAATTATTTTACAAAGTACAACAGATAGGATAAACCATTATTTTTCACGTATTAAATAATGCTTCCGAAGCGTAAAGCAAAATAAAACGAAAAGGATAAATAAAAATACAATAAATTAAAAAATAAAATCTATTATAAATTTTATTTCACAGAAGCAAAGATATCCCGCATAAAACAAAAAATTAATCTCTTCGAATTGTGTTACATTGGCTGCAATATGTGTCGGAATATGTGAAAATGTTTGACAAACTCGTGCCGTTTTAGCCACAAATGTGATTTTGTTCCGATCAATTCTCGTCTATTTTTACGAAGCTATTAAATATTATGAAACAAATAAATGAAAACAAACTTATATATTTCTATAGCTAGCTTACAGTAACTATCATATTTGCAATACGCTATCGTCAAGAAAGGAATGATTCTGAAAGAATTGAACACAAAAATATTATGGTATTTGGTATACGGATGTCCTGCTGCAGTCGTATACTCGTACAATGGATGTACAGGAAACGCTTGCATACTGAGTAGGCGTGCCTAAAAGACACTGCAAACTTTAGTTCACCTAGAACGGGTTAGACGAAACCTAAACATGCCACCTAAATCTGCGACATACTGTTAAAAACGATGCATTTGTCTTTTCAAAGGTATCTAATACTGCGCAATATTATGGAACCGTATGACTGATACCGTGCTCACAGTTTAGCGGAATTATGTTTATTTTGATTTAAAATGTTTGATTGGAATTAAAAATAATATAGCGGCCTATTTCTGCACTGCTCGATATAGGCCTCTTACCACACTATGTCTTCCGCTCCATTACCCCCTGAGCGATTCAGATCTTGGGGATCATGTTGCACTACTCGATTATATAATATGATAACAATTTACAACATGACACTCTGTTCTCATTTTTCGTACAAAAAGCGTCATGAAAATGAATTCTTAGAAAAATTCAATCAACTCCTGACGCGTCTAAATCCACAACGTTCACCTCATTTCCCGTTAATCCTATTAAAATTTTTAAAGATAATTTGGCACCACGTCGAACGTCACCAAAATTATTTCTAGATTATCCTTCAACGTGTCAGTCGACAAATTAGTCAGGGATTTATTCGTGTCAATTGACGACCGATTTTATTTTTAACGAGACATCAAACATCACCGAGGGCCCCGCGAGGAGTTGCTCAAGCGGCTGTTTACAAATAAGAAACGTCTATGAGACGAGTGCGTAATAAATTTTATAACACGCATCGATTCGGATTCGAATGTAATAATAATATATCGGCTGGAAATATTGGAATGTTGCGGTGCGCTCGGCCCGCATCTGAAAATAAACCCTCATCAAAGACAAGCAGGTTTGCAGCTGTAAATCCATTTCAGTGTGGCTTGTCCGCATTATAAATTGGAGCGTACATATGTACGTTTGCATGTTTGTTTGTATGGCATTTATACAGAGCGGGCGACACGTCCTGCGACCCACCGCGCTTCCATCTCACGTCGCTGAACATTCGTTTGCGTTTTCTATTAACATGTCCGCGACACTATTAGTCAAACTAGATGGATGTTGTAATTTAATATATTTTTGTAGCTTAAATTATTTTAAATGTTTGTGAAACAGAATTCAAATGTGCATGTGTATTTTAAATTGCTTTTGTTTTAACTTTAATTATTTCAATTTGTTTTTACCTACGTAAATGTTGATCAGCTTTATTGGGGACTTCAGAAGACACAGCAAGGGGCCGAACAAGTAGGCGTAGGAGTAGCATAGCCTAGAGCGTAAATTGTGAGTGGGAGGTTATCAATGATAGCATTAATACTACTACAAGTTGAAGTATTTACAAACTATTACAACACTGTTTCGATAGGTCCTCGATACAATACAAAGGTGTGATTCGATACAAAGGTCAAAGCATAGTGCCAATGTGATGATTTTTTCTGATTTTGGATTTTCGCGCTATATTAAAAATATAGCTATTTAACATATATTAAAAAAAATCTAACCATTCTAAGATTTTTAATGAAATATAAGTGCTCTGGTTTTATAAAGTTTCACAGCTTCAATGAGGAATTTTAGGCCTTTATGTCTAAGACCCATCGATTTGAGAGTCTAATCCCATATCCATTGTAGGACCTAACTATTTACGAAGCAAAGAGATTTACGACAATTATATACAAAAGTAACTACTTATATGTTTTATGTTGACTATGGATCTTTTAATTTTTGAGGGAGAGAGTGCACGCTGCAATCCAATAGCCGCTGGGCGTGTTCGACGTGCCCCTCTCTCACAGAAGACTATACTTGAAATGTACTGCATTTCCCACTTTATTTTATTTCCCTAATGTACGTACGTGTTTCGGTAGTGAGTGAGATGTGCCAGAGCCCATTCCCATCCTATCCTATCCCTCCCCATTAATCCCAACCCTTTCCCCCAATCCATTACTATATCTGCAGAGGTAGGCAGCGCATCCGGGGGCGTGCCAACGTTTGTCATTTTGGACTAATGTTGGCATGTATCGCGGATGTTTATGGACGACAGTGTCCACTTACCATCAGGTGCACTGTATGCTCGTCTGCCGAATTCGTCCATAAAAAAAAACGTTCTGATGACTCTTATGTCTCTTATATTTATCTGAAAACTATATAATTGTCTAAAAGACGTCAGTTTCATTTAAAACAATGTCACTCCCTTGACTGAATACTGTATGTTAATTCTAGCCAGATTGCATTTGATGAAACGCGGTACGCGGCCGCGGGCTCGCTGAACACTCTAGACTACCGCACTGCATAGATTTGCATTTTACGGTTTTGATACGTGAGCGAATATTCAGTGCGGTGTCGGCGTAGGTATCTTTTCAATTCGACGCGGCAGGCGAAGAGTGGGCGCTCGAGGACGCTCGAGTAGCGGCGCGTGCTCGAGTGCCGGCCCCGATGCGCCTGCGCAACACTCTCCCTCACTCCCTCGTCTGGCTCCATCCCACCCTTGCTTGAAGCTTATTACAATTAATTGCAACGCTGATTTGAGTCTCAGTTTGGCACTACAGCTGTTGCTTAACTAAAAACTGCACTTCTTGAGATAAATGATTTATTGTGCTCCTATTTTTAAACACGTTTTGTTCGTTTTTAAAAAGATACCCCACCCCGCACTCTATTCACTCCCAAGCTTTTTATCTGTTGAAATAATTTTGTAAAGCTGTCGTCTGACAAATATTTTGACTAGGTTATCTACAAAGAAATATATTCAGAGATCCCAAACATGAAGTCGGAACGTGACGTTACTCGTGGTCGCGTGGCGCGGAAGTCCGCCATATTGCGGTGTGTCAGCTGGTCGCAGTCGGAAGCGTCGTCAGCGCTACAAGTAGGTACTAGCCGAGCATAACTACTAGTAGTTTTATGTCTTACCACTCATAAAACTTCGTACGTTAGTCCGCCACGTTGCTCTAGTGCACTATTAATCAATTGAAACTCGAACAATGATTTTGATATTGTCTTTTAGATCCATTAAAACTGGATGAATGGCGCGCACAAAATGTTTACGACCCGTTGCGTCATGATTTATAATAATAATTCTCTTGATTTATAATAATAATCAATCGATTAAACACAGATATAATTGTCTTTGTAAGTTACTTCTAATGTTAATCGCACTGTTTTGGACACGCCAAAATTTTGCTATGCCATGAATTTTGCACTACATCGGCATGTAAAATAGATCATGCGTTAAACACATCCATCGAAGGGGAAAGAGGGTGCAAATCTGTCGCGAAGGGGGGCGACGGGGACGTAGTACCTACGTACGAACGATTCATTTATCCCAGGCTGTATTGAATCGTATTACCGGCTCATTGGATAAACAATTAATATTGACGACTCATTGTCCCTATCCCATTGCTGTACGCACTATGTGGCATAATACATTGTAGGTTACATTTATTGTATGTTTTTATCACGGTCATATTTCATGGTTTATCAGTCCGGGTACAATAATTTCCATTTCTCTTTTTCATCAGCCTCCTAAACATAAAGGTTAGTTTACACGTACACATTTATGTTCGTTCACGGCTTGTGAGGTCTTTTTCATTTTAAAATCTGTCTCAGAATTTGCTTTAGACAAGTTATAATCGATTATATTTAACAGTTATAATGTTGCATGCAAGTTCGTAGTCAGAATCGGTATTTAGAGTTACTCCATAGTAAAGAAATTATTTAAAAACTGTCTAAGTGCATGTAGGATTCGCGCTGAGGGGTTCGACAATATTATTGATTTTATGAAGCCTTCTGCGGAACCCCAATTAATGCGCGTCTGAAATACCACTTGACCGATTTTACATAATAGGTTTATTATACTTTGGGTGGATAATGGGGGTGGATTCAACGCCCTCGGTCCTCCACTGGATTGGTCACATCTTATAAAATATTTAAGAATGAGAGAATGGAATAATATATCCTTGTATGATCCCTATTATTAAATTTCTAAGGAGATTACGATGTCGTAATATTAAAATATAATGTCCTATTTCAGCAAGCCCGTTTGAAAGAACGTTTAAAATTTATTGACTTGGGTCTTCCCCTGCTATAAAAGTTTTCATGGAACGCACAATATACTACAATTTTAACAACTACAAACTATGTTTAATAATACTATCACGTACATACATACATAAACATGCTGTATATTATACACGGCACTCGTAATTATATTTCGTAACGTTTATTTATGCAATGCGCCAATGTCGAAAGTTCGCAGGCGCATATTAAAATATTACCTCAACAAATATAAATTGCGAAATTACACTTTGTCATCCGCTACTTTACTCGTATTATATGCATTTATACTAATAATAAAATCGAGACCAAACCCTATAAAATGATGTTTTTTTTTTTAAATTGAGTTATCGAAGGATAGCTTACACCCTACTTATTTGAGTATTTTATATTAAGAACAATTCTGCAAAATTATATTTACAATGAAAGCTGAGTAAAGGACACAGTTAACTAATTTTGTAATTTAGTGTCAGCGAGACAGTACTTTGAATGTGGTACGTGAGTGTATACCTTTTGTATAATTAAACTGCGGGCAAACCCAGTTTAAGTTTAATCCTATAGCCTCTTGACACCGCACTCCCACTCGGAGGGGAGCTTATTTTGTTCGTCAACACTATCGACCGATGTGGAAACGAAAACGCTCAACTGCGATACAAGTGAAATACAGAACTCTACTGTGATATGTGTGTAAGACGTCTCATTTTCCATTGTTATTTTGCAGAAACGTCATTTTCTTTTAGTAGGGATTCTGAAAAAATACGGCTACAAGGCATATAGAGTTCAGTCAGACGACAATCATTCATAGGGATTGCTTGTTTTGTAGGCAGCCTCCATCATACACGACACTTGTTTCTGTAGTTTGTATTTATTTACTCTTGCCAAAGGCTTTACATTTCTCAATATAAGAGGTAAGAAGCCTTTTAGTTTCCTTATAACTTTCGGAGTGATGTTATCGGCTTGTAGTTTTGTTATGAGAAGCAGCAAGTGTTTATGTTGATGGAATTACATTTATTACAAAAACATAGAATCCCTTAAAAGTTGTATTCTAACCACGTTTTCGTACAAATCGAAGTATCATTCAAATTGTGTCCAATGCCTTGACGTGTAAATAAGTGCTCCTGTCGACCCCACGACGGCTTTCTACATTTAAGTCCTTATTTCGCATTCTCGACATTTGCTTAATGTATGAAAATTTTAAAGAACGAACCGTGTTGATGGCACTCGAAACAAAATAATTGCTACGGTCGCGCGGTCCCGGATTCGGCCTCCGCATTCATTATTCACTTTTTATTTCACCCTCCCCTCGGCTTATAATTTGAGTCGAAACATAAAATCAAGTTTTATTTGATTATGCGTAGCAAAGAAAAACTGGGAATATCTTGTATCCTTCACTCTTAATAGGGAAAGGAATCTTTACATTAAAAGAGGAAACTTCATTTTATTTCCGCTGATTTTGGTTTCATTTATCATAAATCTTTTACCACGAAAATGTAACACACCTATAAAATAGTACTCAACACTGATCTAACAGGTTATAGACCAGTAAGATTCGTTAAACAATCCTTAAGAGATGTTTAACATTATTTATATATGTATATTTTGATTACAATCTAACGTAATCTGAGCAAAAGGATCTTATTGATTTAGGTTAACTTAAAATTTCATTGTTGCAAAATTCTGTTTAAATAGAAACTTGCTGTAATAGCATCTGTTTTACAAGATAATGCAATAAATTATGTTTTCTTATCTGAAAAAATAGAATCGATAATAAGGTCTCTTTTCTTAGAGAATGTCACAAATTATATTGAACTCCTAATATATTGCATAATACTATACTTCGTCCACTATGTTATTTTCTATTTAACGTTTATACGAGTAACAATAATGTTTTGAAACAAAAATATACTTGGAAGAAAAAATATTAGGTGGTTACTTACTTGCAAATAAAACAACTAAAGTAATGTATTATAGTTATTTAGTATTTGTCACGGCCAGTGTTGCTAGAATTAAAAAATCTGCGTTTTCTTACGATTTTATTACTCATGATTTTATTGTTTACATATATATATATACAATATAATCGATTTATTAAATTGATTTCGTATTAACTACATTTTTGCAGTTAACAAATCAATTATTTAATAAATCGAATCTATAAAACCGAATGAAAATTGTACTAGAATTGTATCGATAATTGAATCGGTAATCGGTATGAAGCAATTCGGACATCACTAAACCGATCTGTCATCGAGAAAATAATATAATGGACAGAGAATAGGTGTTAAACATTTTGTGTTCCTACATTTTACGTTCCTCTGATGCACATAAATTTCAACATCTGACTGCATATTTCAAACAAAGCAGCCTCAGTCAATCTTGACAATAGAGTAGGGTTGGTATAGGCGCAGTTTTTGCATTTAGCAAGAAGGGGGAGTAAGCGACAAGGCGTCTCGACGTCTCGCTTTCATCCACTCCCAGGGCGCGCCAGCATAAAAGAACGTGCACCACGCTATATGTCGAACCCTTTCGGATACAGAATCATTTCAATGTGTTTAGAATGGCTTTCGATGTAGAATGCACTGAGCCGTTTCAATTTTTAGACAGCTAAATGTACCTATTGTTTCGCGCGACTGTGCAAGCTGAAGTATCGCGATGCTTTTAGGCGTATTTTCTAGTCAAAATAGCATTACTACCGGAATTTCATCGAGATACCTATCTTTCCTTATAACTGTACGTACATACGTACGTACTTCTACGTACAGTACTTCTATTGTCTTAATAATTATTGTGTAAGCAAGCCATCAAATGGCAGATCGGTATAAAACTAGTACATAAAAACTATAGGTAATTGGAGCTCACTTCTATTCGTATTGAGAGACTTGAAAGAAGTGGTTCTTTGTTCGCTAGTGTCGAGAGCCTGGTTACGAGAAATAGGACATAAAAAAGTGAAAGAAGCGATATCTAAGCCTGGAGGTACGTACTTCATCCTTTTCTACCATTGTATGGAGCCTCTTTAAATTTTTCATGGGCTTATCAACGCATCGATCAGGCGTTATTTATTCAGCTCACGATGTAATTCTAAGAAGTTAGCTCATTTACATGCATTCGCTTTTTTCTTTCGTATTTACTTGTTTGTACTTTCTTATCGGATATTGAAAGAAAACACACGGAACTCAGCTGAATTTTTATATATGTCCTTATTAAATTTACCCACATATTTTTTTTATACGTACGTATGTAATTACATATAAATACTGCCCTGGTAGAATAGAAGTTTTATTTTGGATAGCAGAACAGTAACACCGTTGTTAGCTTTACAACTACAATCAAGCGTTCTAATGTTAAACTGTCTCTCTTTCAAATAACAATACACGGGTAGGAGCCAAATGTAGTTATTCTGAGAATTAACTAGTCTACGAAGCAGTTCGTCGGCATCAGAACGAGATAGAGATTAATACTGTGCAAGTGTTGGTGAAGTCGAGAAGCAATAACGTTTCGTTAATGTCTGCCATTTAGAACGTACTCGTACGCGGTTACTGTCTTGCGTCGCCTGACGTCGTACGCCGCAAGCGACTAGTTACGAGTATTTCACGTCGCGTCGCTTCTCCACTGAACTAACGAGACTGGCACCCTAAGCCCTGAAATCACCATTTGCCACCCGTGCGGTCTCCGTATTGTTACAAATTGCACAGGTTTGCTCGCAAGCCCGGTGCGGAACCTAATGAGCTGTGAAACAGATAAGGTTTGCGACATGCCAAGACGGGATCATACCCTATCCAGTTAGCGAGCTCACTGCACTCGAGGAATACGAATCTATTTAGAAATCAATTGCAAAAACATAACGTATATGTTTTTGCTACTACTGATATTCTAGAAAATTACAATTTATATTGCAATAACATTAACTTTATATGTATTTAATTGTTATACAGTAATGAATTAATCACTTATTTTTCTTTCGTTACAGAAAAATCTCTTAATAAAAGTGTTGTGTTAAATTTTCTATTCAAGTTATTAAAGCTATGCTATTTTTATTGCGTAACAATTTTTTTAAAGTGAACTTATTATACAATACGGAGATCAAATTCTATCTCGTGGGTATAGTAATAATGAAAAATGGGTGCTTCAAAGCACGCATTTATTCAGGAAGACAAAGAGCGGACCAACAAACCAAAGGCTGTGGGCAAACAAAAATGAAATGCAACGTCAGCGTCGGGCGGGCGACCTTTGTGCTTGTAATCGCGCGGCGATCCTACGAAATTGTCTCTCTGTAAAAATTGATTAATATTGTCCCAACGAGACCGCCTGTAACGCAATAAGTGATATGATCTCTTTCGTGTTGCAGAAAAGACGCGGAGCAAAGTGCTTTTAACCGAGATTCGGATTAATTTTTCCTTTCGAAAAAAGCAAGTCGAAGTACGCTCCTGCACACGTAGACTGGATTGGGGGAAATAAAAAATAGCCATTGGAGAGTAGGTAATTGTGTGTGCTGACGTTGGATGACTTTATATTTTTGAACTTATTTAAAGCTGTCAGTTACACGTGGAACAAAACTTGCCACTCCGCGTGTACTGTAACGTGGTGTACTATGAATTGAGATAGAGCTAGTAGCGAGCTCGTACGTGGTCGCGTAAAGGGTCGCGACCGCTGGTCGCCGTAGGCTCGTAATTGATGTGTGTAGCTTTTTGTCGTGTTGCGGATGTTTGCTGTTTGGCGTCGCCCGTGGTCAAGTTAGACTAAATTAAATTGTTGTATTTTTTACAACAAATTGACTGCGACGAGTGCCCGAGTCCTGTTAACGAGGGGATGGATAATGTCGTTTGGCCGAGCGACGGCGCGGCCGTGTGTGGGGTAAACACATTTGAAAATTTTGAATTATGAGACGCTAGAGCATAGCCTAATTTTCGGCGTTGTATGCTAAGCGTAGTTAAACGTTACGACTCGCTCTGTGTTTTTACTATTTTTATAACGTTCTTTTACAATGCTTAGTTTTCGTGTCGTTCTTAAAAAATAACTGCGACGATTGAGACCTCTAGAGTATTTTTCCTTCAGTAAGCAGTAACCTCTTAAACTAAAGATCCTATTCATTATTCATGATATTTTAAGTGGTTCTGTTGCAATACGTGAATGGGGTATACGTACATTCACTCGTAGAAAATGTTTATTCATCAGAACTGTATTTTAAGATGAAAAATAATTCACCAAGCATCCTTAAACAGATCGTCCAAATTTGGCTAGCGGACCCGGCTTAAGTCGAGGCTACGATTAATTCAGGCAATCACAGGTAGCGCGTTCCAATTTAGAGAGAGCCAAAAATTGGATATGCGGTGAATAATAATTTCCCCTGTGGAGTGAACTGCGTTGTCCACATTTAAGGTAATTGCCAACAGTTTCGGCTGACGTGGTCACCGGCAAACCTGACATTCGCTCTCTCGGGAACACCCTTTACAATACCACTAATAAATGCGGTTTAATCAAATTTTTATTTATCGTTCCCCGCGTGCGGCTGCCAATAATAACGCATTTGAATATAAATAATTGCGTCCGTCGTAACAAGACTAGCTAATTATTATTTTACGGGTTGCACGTTACATAAAGTATTAATGTATATTTACTTTTAGCGACCTCGCACATTTATGCTGGAAAAACTTACTTAAACAATTATTATTGGAATATAGTCCTTTTAAAAGTTATTTTCTCTCTTCTTTCATTTAAACTTATCATATATAGTTCTGTGCGCTACGAATTGGTTTATACGGCAGTAAGATCAGTCACTAACTTTCAATTAGACCGATCAGTAATTAACTTAAATTTCGTAGACGCTTAGCGTCAGCGTGTAACACGCAGTTAAATTAAGTGGACGAAAAACGGCTTGGTTTGAAGAGACACCGTGACGCGGGCGTCGGGAAATGTTGTCGCACTCGAGATTTACAGAAAAGCGGGCGGAGGTGTACGGGTTGCGGGGAGGGCCACTTGGACACGTACCGGACTCCCACCCCAAGCCATGCCACTTACTCATCATTTATATTTGAGTGTGATTTCGTTTGGGATCGTCGCAGAACTTCGGGCCCCTTACTCACTTACATTAGTTACATTACGTTACCGAATCTTGTTTTATTAAATTTCTACAGGGCTATTATCTATCGCCACTCATAGTAATTTGGATTCATTTCTAAAGCGCGATACATTTTTGGTTGCTCTATAGTAATCGAAAGAAAATAAGTCTTATATTACAGAAGTAAATATAAATATTTGAGACTTAATTGAAACATTTCGTAACTAGTTGTATCACATAACCGCTATATTGTTTGTTTAAGCCTACGTTGTTTCCGCCTAGTTCCCGTTAAAACTTTAAATTTTACTAATCCAATTTTTGCATCTGACAAAATTCTATGAACAGGAGAGTTAGCGTAAACTTTCAGAACGAGAACAGAAATAGAGTCCGTGAGCGACCATTGAGTTTGAAAAACGAGTTGACAGCTCGCCAGGGGTTAATTGTTTGACTTTCCTCGACCACTTTACCCTTCAGTACGTGGCCGGAGTCTCGGACTCTCCTATTATGCCGATACTAACTTTTGTCATGACGTACGACGTAATTACAATATCGGTAGCAGCAGTCTCCGGTTGCGGGCTCATTACTGATCGGAAACCCCGTGGAAATCACGACGGCCATTGTTACCGGTTCTTACTTTACTTTTTTTACTTTTTGCCTCGTTATTACCTCCGCATAAATAATCAAGGAGAAAACACATTGTTAAAATATGCATTGAATAAATAAATTATCCCCTAGCATCATATTCATTGAAGGTTACTAGTCTCCCGCGAGGGATTTTTATAAGTTAAAGCTACGGAGATTTAGCAGAAATTAATTCCCTCAGACTGGTTTAAACAAACACACCCTCATAATAGTAAACAAGTCTGAACAGAGTATAATAGTAAGCGGTCGGTGGCCGCGGTTCTCCTACGAAGCCATTATGTATTATGCGTTCTTCAGAAATATCCCTCGCTAACCTCTGAGCGGGAGGATTGCATAATAAATTAACGGTAATTATTCTTACATTTCGCCCGTTCGTTGTGCGTTCCGTCACTTCGCTTCCAATTGTTTGAACGTTACTATCCGAACCTTTCCTTACATCAGTTACACGTGTGTAGCTAGATGAACATACTAAATTACGAAATATTAATGTGTATCTATTTGTATTAAAGATTCGACTTTGCAGTCTGATCTGATGACCCCTTCTTTTGACCTCTTTGGACTAAACACAACTTGGTCCAAAAGGGCCACTAATACATAAGATAACATTTGAATGTCACACATAATTCAGCTTAATAGGTTAAAAAGTAAAAGAACACCGGGATTTACTCAACTATAGCTCTATTTTCAATATGTCTCTTACATACAAATTCAGCCTCCATTTTGAAAATTATAATATGATTTCTGCATATAAAATTAAAAACACCATTTTGATCAAATGGAATTAGAAATACTATAAAGTAATTGATTATATCTACATTTACATTTTCGTTGAGTAAGACCTTACTGTATTTAAGTCTTGTACTTCAATGTTCTATATTAAGAAGAGTGCACTGCCCTCTTCTATTATTAGCATTATAAGTTTAGTAGCTTTAGATGGTATTTTATTACAAGCCAAAAATCTTCTCCATTGATTTCCACAACTTTTTAAATTCCCGGTAATTGATTTCATTCTTGATCCCCTAATGAGACTATCCCTCCATCTCCTCCTCAATACCGGAGTGCATGCAATGGCTACAAATTCGTGGATATATTATGTTCGTATTTAATAAAATTAGATATGGGCCTATAACATCACACTGCAATCTCAAGGGGGTTTCGGGCCATAATACACCACGCGAACCCGGCGCGGATAGGAGGATATTACATACTCTCCAGTTTGTTTTTATTCTGTATCGTACTGGTTTCGTCACGATGTTTTTCTTCACCGCGAAGCTAGTGATAATTGAAATAGACACCTCGAGTCTATCACCATGTAATTACAGTTTTATAATTTTCATGGGTTTTGTTACAGATGGTCACCAGGACAAAGAAAATCTTCGTAGGAGGGCTATCGGCACCCACAACGCTGGAAGACGTAAAGAATTACTTCGAACAGTTTGGCCCGGTGAGTGTTATGACTACTTATGACACTTATGACTGATATATACACAGTGCATACTTTATTTTACGTTTAGGAAAAAGTGACGTCATCCGTCCAATGTAGCATTGCACATCGTTAATTGGTCAATCGACAAACGTTCCCTAACATAATTTGTCAATATGTGAAATTACGTGACTGATAGTGATGACATCATTTTTTCCTTAACTTGAACGCCACACTAGCGTTCGAATTCAATAGAGCAGCTACTGCTCTGAAACTACTAACATTGTGAAAACATTCATACGAAACACTGTCATACGATATCTAATCCGTCAGTAAATGTCATGCAAGCTACTTTAGAATTTAGTTCGTTACAATAAAAGATAGACACGCTAATGAATTTGATTGGTCGAGAACCAATTTGACTAGTTTTGAAAACCGTCTTAAAAGTAGTTATTGTAGTTTGTGTTTTGTGATAAAGGGGAGTCATGCACTCCCCTTTCCTGCCATGTCAAGAGCACGATTTATGTGGACGTAAAGGACAGCAGCAGACAGTGAAAGTATCTGCTTTAATATTTTATTTTATATATTATACACAATTTATCTTAATTAATGTTATTGTATAACAAAAGATTGATTGACCAATTATTTCATCACAGTATACAAAGTGAGTTGTATCCAACTGGTTAGCACCTTGCACTAACTAAATCAGTTTACAATGTAGATACTGTATCACACTTTCCGGTTATGAAATCGATACCATTGATGCAACATATTAATTAATGTTAGGGTATTAATACATAATTATAACGTTATTTATTATATGTATTCGATAATTAAAGAAGGAAACGCATCTATATTAAAAATATTCTGTTCTAGGAATAAGCCTAGAAATAAGCTGACTCCCTAGAAATAAGCTTCATAATAGCCACTTTTCAAGGGGAACAGACGACAATTTTTTTAAATTCTTTTAACCTTGTCAGTGTTACAGCTATTGTTTTGACCTTAAGAGATTCCTACAGCTGTAACACTAACATAGCTACAGGGATTTCTTCGTCTTCTAAAAAGCTACGATTAATCCCTTGCGTCAATTGTAATTTCCATGGTCAATAAGTGCTATTACTGTCTGTGTCATTACTGCATTAGAAACGTCATTAACACAGTAGTTTGATTTTTCTTAACTTGTGATTTCTAAACTCTATATTTAATCAGCCTATGACACCACTGCTGGGCCACTTCCAAAGTTGGCCACCACACACTGTCTTCCTCTATTCATACCCAGCCACTACCGGCAAACTCCTTCATGTCGCTGTTCTATGTTGCGCTTCTCGGTACGTGGTATCCATTCAAAAACTCGTCTAACCCATCGGTTGTCGGTCTTGCGACAGATATGGACTGCCCATTGCTACTTCAGTGTACTAATTCTTTGAGCTATATCGATGATTTTCGATCTCTAACCAATTTCGTCCTTCCGGATCTTATCCCGCAAAGAAACTCTCAGCATAGCTCTCTGAGCGACTTTAAACTTCTGGATCGTAACTAGCTAGACGCGCTGATTCAAGACTTTCGACTCCAGTATTATGGTATAGGCGATGAGAAAATCTGACTCATATTCCCAAACACTCTATAACAGTCATTTTTCAAGATATTTTGATATTGATTTCACTGTGCGATTTTGTATATATTATTTAAATAATTATTCATCTAAAACAAATCAAGTACCCAATTGTGCGTGTCTATGATCTGATATCAGTAATAAGTCTTAATTTTATCTGTAGAGGTCCAATAAACGGTACCAGAAGTGGTAAATGTGAAGGCACTTTTACCAACTTTAGATAAAGACATGTGTACAAAACAAGCGCTGAGTAAATATTCGATTATTCCGAAGAATATTGTTAGCAACACGAATTTGGAACGCTGACATGTTCTACGCAACATGTCAGCGTTGAGCGCGCGAAGTTACGAACTTCGCAGCGAAATTTAATTTACAGCAAACTTTTTGGAAAAGTGTACCTACCTACTGAATTTGCGTTGTCATGTCTCAGTTGTTATTAAGCAGCGCTAATTTCGCTTGCTAAACCATTCCGCGCACATAACATTAAACACGTTACCCGCAATTTTGCACGTCGGTCAAACTCCCGAAGTGTGTTATGACCGTTTTACGCCCGCTTTATTTGTTTGCGGATATTTTGTATTAAATTTAAACGGTTTAAGTGAGCACAGTTTATATCTAGCGTTTTAATTAAAGTAATATCTGCGTAAATTACATTATTTGTTCGCCAACATTTTGCGGGCGTCTAATTTTGTAACGTTTTCATTTTTTTTTGTACATTTAAGAAAAATATATATTAGTTTTTTCCCAAGTTTTTAATACGTCAGTATTTTTATGATGTGTGTTTAAATTTACATTTTACCTTGCATACCTACAGAACAGTATATTTTACATCTACATACCAAAGTATGTGACCTATAATTTAATATAGATTGTCGTTTAAAAAAATTTTCTTTAACTGACAAAGCATATAATTACGGTATAAATTATTTTTTTTATTCTCAAATCTTATGAGCCAGGATGTGGAAAACATTCATGATATCTGTTTATTATCAATTCAATTTTGTAATGTTAAATAATGGTAATCTTTATAAATTGATATAAATGGTGGCATTTGTTTTGAAAGATTATCAATTAGTAATCCTATGATTTATTTCCATGCTCTAATTTAAAAGCAGAGTATAGCAATAAGATGTCGATAATTACTATTGATAATATCATCTACATCTTATGTCGATAAATTTAACATATGCAGCAAATAAATAGCAAACAAATAATTAGGACTTAATAAGTAAGTAGTAATTACAGAGTTCGTATATGGTATCGCTTTGAAATAAAATTACTCTTACCTATCGGTATTAATTAACAGCAAAGATTTCTATCAGGAAACAATTTCTTTGTCTCATTATTGTCTCAGATCGACGTTGAATGGGACTTTCGTCTTATTAACAACCTATAGTCTCTTTTAGTAAACGGCGACGCGCGAAAAGGTGCTTTGACTGGGGGAGTTAAAGTTAATATTCGTTTAGAACGGTGTGCACGCCTGTAAGTCTGCGATAACTTAGTCTTTGTCTGGCGGCCGCGAGTCAGCGCAGGTGTCTATCTACAAAAGTTTCGCCGTAATTAGCCCCGTATCCAGTGAGATGCGGACTGAGGAACTTTTCAGAATTCAACATTGGCTACAGCCGGGAGTCATTGTGCCAGCTCTCAAAGTAATCGGCGCCCGCCAGCCACCCGCGCCGATCAAGACCTTCATTACCTATTATGAGAGTTTAGAATAAAGCCAACGAGTTTTTCGAAGTGAATGTGATTGATGCCGAGAGAAGGAAATATCCCGGGAGAGATAAAAGGAATTTAATGAAGACTCTTTAAGAATAATGATTAAGGGAATGGTTATTCCTTTTGGTCGGCAGCCTAATGATGGCGGTCCTTTGAATTACTTTTTGTGTCCGCGAAGTATTGTGTAACCGCAATTAATCTAATTAAACATGGGAAAGGAAAACGAGTGAAATGTGTGCTCAAGGTATGTGTTGTAACGATGAGAGAACGTTGTGCTATATTCCGTAAAAGTGAAATATTAAGAAGAAAAACTGCTGAGTGATTAAGTTTATACGCTATTAAATTTTCTAGAAAGGATATATAATATGCCTAGTGTGCTAGAAACGGTGGAAAATAAATTAATACCATTATTACATCCAAGAACGCACACCGAGAATTCTGATTACAAATTAATTCAATAACATTCAAGCCGTGCACTGTGCTCCCGACCCGGCATCATTTCGTAAGGGTGTCACATTTTGAGCAAGTTTAATTAACAATCTAGTCGCTTTTGTAGGTGCCTTCATTAGTGTATTTGTGGATAAACATTGCGCAATGAGCTCGGTAACTCGGGGCAATCCGCGGTGCGTGCGTGTGCGTGCGGTGTCGTATACGACGTCAGATCGTGTATCCGACACCAGTGCGTCACGTGCGATCACATCAACCCGCGCTAGTGTGACACTATGTGACACTACCGCCAGCGATTGTGTGCGTGTTCTCCGTGACTCCGATGCCTCGATACGGCCCCGGCCCACCCCACGTGCGAGCTTTCCGAATGCAAACTGTCTCAGAATTTCAAATGAGCCACTTAAATACTGAACACAATGACTACGCCCACCTGAAGCAAAGGCCGCGGGGACGCGTGCACGCAACGCCGTCGTAAATGAAAGGAGCCGGCCGGGTCGGGGCCGAGGGTGGGCGAGGTTCAACCCCGGTAACGATTTCCTCCAGATAATGGAGAATTTTCTGATGAAAGCTGCTCAACAGTGCTCTTTCAAGGATTTAGGATCCCTCGTATTTATGGCCCGGACGGTCTGCGCAAATTCCGCACGTCACGAGTCACGGCACAGCGTTTCCTATCGCATGCATAACGCCGATCTATTCTGGGAACTGTGAGTCTTTTTTCTGCAAAATCCGCTATGTGTGAAACTTTTAAGTGGCACTGTGGGATAACTAAAGAGTTATTGAGATAACGTGCTTCCAGTAGTTAGCTTGCACAGCTGTGGCAGTAAAAATGAAGAAACGGATTGCAGCGAGATGATTTCATAGCGGGCGATTAAAGTAACAAACACGTAGGCGAAATTACTTCCTTGCATACATTTTCAGGAACGGTTTAAGGTGGAGGTAATTTGCCAAATCCAGTTGGCCATAACGCGCTGCTCACGAAACTCCCGTTAAGCACCCGGTAAATACTTAACCTACCAATAATTTTCAGCAAAAGTCATTCAAAGAAGTTTAACGTTTTAAATTTTGTGGCGAGAATCTTTCCACCATGCAGCATATTCAAAACAAGGCAAGGAATAATTAGAGTTATATTTCTTATTAATCCTAATGTAATATGTTTGAAAATATTTTAATTTACTCAGTAGTGGTATAGCATTGGCTAATAATAATGTTATACAACAATTCATACCATTAAAAATTAATTATATTGAATCATGTTTAAGTATGGGAAGTGAAATGTTAATTCAGCTGTTCTATTATCGACTTCCATATAATAACTGTAATACAAATCGTATTTTATAGTGTGGGTAAAGTTGCGATTGACTTCAAAATATGTTCAAAATATTGGAACATGTGCTCAGTGGGTAAGAAGGGTTATCAGTAAAGAAAACCAGCTGATCTTTTCTCCAGAATTGATTATCAAACATAAATAAAAAGATGTTTTTTTCATATATTTAACACTGTGCGACAGGTCAAACTAAGAGGTCTTAGAATTGGCTACTGTACAATACGATAAAAAAAAACAAATTCGAAGTTTGGAAATGGAACTCTTTGCTTGTCAATCGTCATTAAATTTTCAAAGCTGCCAACAAGTGCCACTTTTTATAATTGGTTCAGTGAATTTAAACGTGGTCGTACCCACCTCAGTGACGATGTTAGTGAAGGACGTCCTGCGACGGCGGTGACGGAGGAAAACATCAGAACTGTGCGGCTCATGATTGAAGCAGACAAAGGAACGACATATCAGCAGATACAGGCATCATTAGGTTTTGGTATGGGTCAAGTCTAAACTATTTTATACGATCACCTACGATTAAGGAAGCTTTGTGCTAAATGAATTCCTCAAAATTTGAGCGAAGCTCAAAAACTGCCGCGTGGAATAGTGTTCCCAAATGCTTGAAAAATTCAATCAAATGCTGTTATTGATATAGTAACAGGTGAGAAAAGCTAGATCTACTGTTAAGATCCTGAAAGTAAAAGGCAACCTGCGCAGTGGATCTTTCCTTTCGAAGAGTTGCCGACGAACACAAAGAAGGGACATAAAAGAAGGGACATAGTGCTGAAAAGAAGAAGTAGATAATAAAAGAACAGTAACTGCGAACTGGTACGTGAACAGCTGCTTGCTTTCTATTTTGGAAAAAGTCAAAGAACAACGCCCACGAAGCAGAATGATCCTCCATCACGACAATGCCCCAGCTCACTCCGACCCCAATGCTGTAAATTTTGCAATGCCCCAGACAAACGAAGTAATTTTGAGTACTGTAAATGTAGAGTTAATGGGTCATCCGCCATACAGTCCCGACCTTGTGCCTTGTGATTTTTATTTATGTCCTAAAATTAAGGATAAACTCAGAGGAAAACGTGTTATGAAGTGCTGAGTAACGGCCTTCCAAACAGCTGTTGAAGAGGTGCCTAAAGAAAAGCAATAAAACAACTTTCCATCTTTATATCTGATTTAATTTTTGAGATTCTAATAAATTTCAGTGTCATCCATAGAGTAAGTGGACCCACAAATTAACGATTCACAAGCTTTTATGGAACACATACAAAATGATCGAATTTGCATATAAATAATGCATTGACACTAAAGACTTTTGGGGAATACAATAAGCACGTCCTTACAGATCATGTTTGACATTGGGAGCGAATTTTAAATTTAAAAACAAAAAAGATTTTGTACGCAACTATAAAATAGAATCGCAGATCATTCTTCGAAAGTGAATGGCAGTCAGAGGTATTTAGAAGAAAAAAATAGACAATCCACGGGAATGTATTATTAAATTATTTGCTTTATTGTTATATTTATTCAGAATACTGGTATCCAATAATTGTCATACATTATAGTAATAAGTTTCAATCAGGCCATTCACATGTGGCGTTTTCTTTATTTTTCTTTCTCGTATTTATTTTTAATAATAATGACTACCTATTGATAATGATGAAAAGGGATATAATGATAACAGTGTTTGCTGGCACCTCTTCCCCCAACCGAATAAATGAGGAAAGGATTGTTTCCTTTCAATTACTTCGTTGAATTCCCTCTACGATTCTCCGTCTTCTCCTCCTGATATCCGCACTGTAACTTGAATAAGACAATAAATAAGTCCCCTGAGGCAAAACCTTCACATTGCTACATTTTTCCTCAAATTTTTATTCTTCTTAAACTGACGGTTAATAATTAAACAGCTAAACTTTCAGTAATTGTTATACAGCTTTCAGGTGATTTTCCACGTATAAATTGATGTCCGTATTTAATGAAATATTTATCAATTACTACGGCCAATAAGCCGTTATACTGTACTCGTAGTTCTATTTATTATGTTAATTAAATCAACTTGTTGCATATTATTATGTTAACATGTTGTATTGCTACAACTAATAGTAACATATTTGTAGTGTCATTAAAACGGTGACAATTTAAACTGATTATATTTTCTAGATTAAAATGACCTGAAGTGAAAATAAAACAAAACAATATATATGTTCTTTCAGAAATCGGTTATCGCGCACAAATTAATTCCAAACAAGTCAGTACTTCTCAAACAACAACGAATTCAAATCGAGATTTGAAACAATGTTTGGAATCAAGAAAACTGAGTCGTACCTCTTATATATTTAAATCGCAGAATTCATTTGGAAGTCGAATGCCGTCTGTCGGCTCCGGGATGCTGACTTAAAAATTAATTAGCTGAAAGACCGGTGTAATCTCCGAAGCCTATGCTTATCTAGGAGGGTTGTTTGTAAAGTTGACTCCATTGGTTGGTGTGAAGGTGTGGTTTGAAACTGTTCTCTATGTCGCTTAGGCCGTTTTGGTCCCTCTCGTCACGGGCCCGCGTCTGCCAATCTCTGCCTCAGTCAACAGCAAACGCACACTTACCCTCACAATTTCGCTTACATTTTTTTCTGTCTCATGAAAATGTATGCCTTCTTTATCTGTCTATCTGCTTCGCTAAAGCGATGTTATTTAACGTTAAGAGGACGACTTTATTACCAGGAGTTTTGGCTAAGATCTCTGTATAATATTGTGAGAATCTAACGCATTATGAAGTGATTTTAGTACGTGATGTTAAATCGTCTAATTGAATATTGTCAACTAATCTTGTCTCTCGCAGAAACTGAAACCCAAAAACAATTAAGTGTAGTAGGTAACCGTTTTTATTAAAAGCTGTTTTGTAAATAACAAAATACTTCACTTTGAAATTTTCAAGTTGCAATATTATGCTAGAAAGTTACTAAATATTTTTATTAATTTCCCCCTTTGTTTTCCTAGTGGTTATTTCATACTGCATTTTAACTATAATATTATTAATTGCTTTTTTAGTTTTCAGTGTTCATAGTCTTAGAAAAAACACTTACGTGTTCACTCTTAAAGTGTTATATTACTAGTTCAAAGTCCTGTTCCGAAAACTTAAGCCTATAAAAACTTAAGCAGTACGTCTCTTGCAGAGCGACAACGAAATTCTTTTGTATTCGTCTCACATGAATTTAGCGCTTACGCTATTGCCACGTAGGAAATACATTTGAATAAGATGCACCAGTAGGTACTAGGCATATTTCGAATAGCAAAAAAACACTATTCGCGATTACAAATAATAGGTACCTAAGCTACTAAGCACAACTGGTAAAGTTAGTAGGTATTTTTATAGTTCTAAAAATAAGACATTTTTATTTCCGTTTAAGTACGTATCTGATTTTAAAATAAACTTTGACGCTTAATGTATATTTTCTTTAATAGAAATCCTTTTTTAACGTTGGATTTTTATTATTCGATTAGTATCCGTGTATTCACGAATATGAATGCATAAAAATTAGCGAGTATTCGCCAAAACGAATACGAATATTCGGAAATTTCTAGTAAGTACGTTATGGAGACAACACGTATGCTACTGCTAGATAACTATATCATGTCGTCGCTAACGATGAAGTTTCCTAACCAATATAAAGTTGGCGAGCGAACGTTCACTAAGCGTCTCACGCACAAGAGGGTGGGTGTCTTTGAGAAAGTTCCGTTGCATGCTTGATTCGCTATTGTTTCAGCAGTCGGGCAAGTCCAAACTCGGACCGTAGCTGCCTCCGCCGTTAACTAGAAGGCAAGTGTGTTGTCTTCCGCTGCAACTTGCTCGATTACTTGTTATTATCTTAACGTATGCTTAACTTTGCGTCGGCCATCGACATATTCACGGCACTGCTTGTAGCAATATTGAATCGAGTTGCGAACAATTGTATAATAAGCATACGAGAAATGGCTTTGTGCGATTGCTTTCAAATATGCATTGGGAACATTATCTTTCAATTTAGTTCACTCAGTTTATTGTTGTGTAACAACTGTAGAGAACTGTTCTTGAGCAATCGAAAATATTCAAAATATTATATTACGGTACAAAGAAATAGTATTTCTCACGACTAAAGAACACGTAAAACGACTTACTTTAATGCTTTTTTCTTGAAATTCTGCTTTACAAAACAACAAAATAAAGCACGAGAACAACTTAATTCTAAGACATGATCATTGAGTTATAAGTTAAATGATAATAAATTCTTAAAATAATAAATGGATTAACAAACAAATTTAAAAACTGAAAATGAACAGAGTAGAACAAAAGAACGTTTTATACTACAAATTAGGTGTTAAAAATGAAAACTTGCTAATGCATGCTACACAATACATATGCACAATATTTGGTAGGGATTCACACGTACACAATACACACGCTTATGTACGTACACGCAAGATTTTGAGGTCAATTCTTATACCTACTTGAAGCTATAGAAATAATAACTTGTGTAATAGGAAAACCTTACACACGTAAACCTTACTCTGTTAAAGAATGATTAAAAGAAAGTTGTAAAGCTTTATGAGGCTTATTTATTTATATCGCTATATCCTACATATTAAATAATATAAACTTTCATACTGAGGATGATTCCGGAGTTTGCCGGTTGCCTTTAGATATTTTCCTAATTTCGCAACCTCGTCTATCAATTGAAGATCAAAATAGTATCTGAATCTTGTGCGAGGTTGCTTACAATTTACAACATGTAATGATCAACAAAACAACCTATTTTAGTACCTTAGTACATCATTTTAAATTACTAATAATATCATCACCAGCTCCTATTTTTTATTGTCCTCGGAGAACCTTACCCACGCCTTTAAATGAGTTATCATCGATTTGTTGCTCATTTAGTATTTTTGTTGCTCATTTAATTATTTCTCTCAAAGTAACATCTAAGTACCTTTTTGGCCGGAACTCGAGAAGTGAAGTTATTGTTTGAAAAATATAAAAATTATGTTACGTGCGTTTCGTGGTATAATAGTGATAGTTTATTGAACTTCAAAGTGTTTCTCGTGCGTAGTATTTGTGATAATCAAATAAAAGCGTGGGACTGCATTGTTCGTGTGCTTCCAAGGAGTCCTCTTCTGTCCTCAATAAACCTACTATCACTTTACTGAGCGACTTGTGACTTACTTCGCTTACTGTCTGGACAATGACAGGATACGTTTTTGACATTAAAATTGTTTATTACGGAGAAACCTGACACTGGCAGAATGTGACAATTGCGTCAATGCCATATATGAAAAGGAAAAAAAAGTAATATCTAATTTGCAAGGATTTTTATCCATTAAAAGAGCAACGGTGAGATGTGTTTACAAAAATTGTCCTGTATTAATGAAGTAGTTAATTTGACAACTGTAGACCAAGACAAAATACAAATAGTCATAGAACTTGACTTACTACACGTGTATATATTTGTGTGTGAACAACATACGTAGACGTTTCACGAAGGCAAACAGTCCGAATCCGATGCCATGTAACACTTATCATTCGTAACACTAACTAAACGTCGCTTACTGTCAACAGCACTCGAACTGTAACTGAGGCGGGTCCGGAATTCGGCTTAACTACACGATAGATACGATATCATCTAAGGCTGTATATCAATCAGTTGTTCCACCGCCCCACGGTTGTCGTTTATCTTCGGGGCTGCTCGGATCTGTCTGTCCAGATTTGTGCATTGTTCCAACATTAGCCACGGTTGCCGAAACTGTGGATGTCTGAAATGCCGGTGTCGGTAGTGGCGTTCCCGTTGCAGCGCATCACAGCTCGAATAGAGAACCGTAGTAAATCTTTGTAGAAATACTCGAAATGCATGTAACGCTCCACACATGTAATGTAACACTGCATGTAACACAAAGCCGAAAATATATGCGTGACATCATATATCATCATTATAGCAACTCTATATTTTAGAATTATGTTCACACACATCCATTGCGATACGTCATCCATTGCATAACGTAGATACAAAATTACTGGTCATTTGGTGTCGCATAGGTACAGTCCGTACATACCGATCACACAGGTGTTACAGGTAGATGCGAGTTGTGCTACTGTTTCGCATATGTTACCATGGGCACATCGAGCGCCCGATAGCGTTTCCAATTTCCTGACTTAAATTGCTCTAATTTGGTTATGCGCTGACGGGTGATCGAAGGCTGCTAAAGCCCGATACCAGCGACATTCGAGTTGCGGCTTGTAATTTGTTAGCTGACGGTGTACCATTTTCCGTTTGGATGTTGAACTAAAAAAGCTACAGAATATTATTTCAGCGTTAGGAATGAAAATTCATATTTAGGACGTTTGTCATCGAAGAAACCTGTTTAGTTTTTCCACTAACATGGTCTAATTGAATTAAACGCTTAAAGATGTAGGTATATAAATAATTATTTTATTATTTCTACCGGAAAGTTCCTTAATATATTTGCCCCATTCCTGTCCCACCTATTCGCTTGCGATATTCGCGTCTCATTGGTGAGAAGACAACAGAGAAAATTCTAAAGTATAGCGCATGTAATATGCGCCCGCGCCGTCATGAATTTAATTCAATATGTGAACTTGAGCAAAAATCATTAGTGTCCGTGGTGTTATTTTATTAGGTTTTATTATTTTATTTAACGCTAACTGCACAAGAAATTGTGAAGCAGTTCTAATGTAATTGAACCGAGTACTTTCAAACTGCAAAGCAGCGGTTCGGTCCTCTGAGAAGACAGACTGACAGACAGGCAGACTGATAAACATATATTTATTTATCTGTATAATGTACAGGTATTTTTAACATTTACTTTTATTTTTAAATTTACTTATCGTTTCGGTTGGGCTACACCAGCTACTATATTTTTTAAATAACTATTGAATTCGCTTTTAGGTTTGCTACAAAGAGAACAGCAGATGCCGAGTGCCAATATATTAGGTTAATGGAAAACTAATTACTCTCTCGAACGGTTTTACAGGATCACGTTATTACTCCTCAAGGAGCCGTTCTGATTTCTCTTTAAGAATTAAACATTTTGTATAGTAAAATCATTTCCTTGCAAAAACAAATAAAAGGTCGCTCACGTCGCTCAAACAGATGGCTTAATAGGCTCGGGCTGAAAATGTTTTTCGAAAAAATATGGTTACTGATCTACAAATATTGCGATATCGTAAGGAGCTTAATAATAGCCAATATTAATCTACATTAATTTAGCTTCCTAAAAGTGAAAGAACTTTCAAAATATGTTCTGTAGTTTTTGAGTTTACCTCTTACACAACCGTCGTTCATAATATCACTATAGAATATACTTGAGAAACTCGAAATCTGTTTTGATAATATACTTATGATTATTTTTATATTACAAAATAAAGTTACGGTATCGATAACTTCGATAAATACCAAACTAAAGTTTACTAACTAAACGTTTCGTACTAAAGTTTAGTACCGTTATACTAAATTACATTGGTACGTACGTACATTCGTGAAATATGATAAAGTAGGAAATGCAGCATATTTCAAGGTACTCTTCTATGAGAGAGGGGTAACGAGATCAGTCGAGTGCGCCCAGTGGCTGTGGAAATGCAGCGTGCACTCATCCCCTACTTTACATACTGTATCAAAAACAGTCTTTGATTGACCATTGTCGCACTTTTCAAGCATTTGAAGACACCATTCCACCCGACAGTCTTTTTGAGCCTCGCTCAAATTGTGAGGTATCCATCTAGCACAAAGGTGATCGTGTAAAATAGTTTGAACTTGACTCATACCAATACCTAATCATGCCCGTGTCTGCTGATATGTCGTTCGTTTGTGTGCTTCAATCATGAGCCGCACATTTGTGATGTTTTCCTCCGTCACTGCTGTTGCTGGACGCCCCTCTCTAACATCGTCACTAAGGTGGGTACGACCACGTTTAAAATCACTGAACCAGTTACAAATATGCTAACTTAAGTCTTTCATAACTTTGTTTCTGGTTTAGACCGCAACGTTAGTCATACAAAATCATTGAACGAAAAATGTTCTCTTATTAAATTTCTTTTTCTGCAAACACTTTTTTTTCGATTTTCCGCCAGAAATAAGAAGCAAATGACAGCATTGAAAATTTAATGGAATTTGACAAACAACGAGTTCCATTTTCAAATATCGTCACTTTTAAGAACTGTTACTTTGACCTATTGTATTAACACCGGTATTGCGAGTACATAAAAATGTCAGCTCTAATATGATTTAATGACTTACTTCCTATCTTATAAATAAACGTGTGAAATGTATATACCTACTCGTATGTATATAGATTAAATATCCTCCACGTATTTTATCACACTTGCACGTACGCACAGGCACTCACAAACACACACTCACAACACATCGAATCTACTTAAAGTTTATATAATTTGTATACATACTGAAATTCCTTGTGACGATAAGAGTTATTTATATTGTTTTAAGTTCTGTCTTGGTTTCGCTGAGGATTTCTGTTAATAAATAAATAAATAAATATCAGTGTATAAACTGTTAAAGGGAGGCCTGTCCTTTAATCACGAGTGTGTTAAAAGGCATACAAAGGCATCACATTTTTTCAAACGGTACGCTGACCAAGCGCATCGTTGGCGAGTTCACTCTTTTAGAGGTGATGTACTCGTATCAGCGCTTGTGGTAGCGACTTTGTTTACTTATAATCACCTTTTACGTCACATGTAAGGTACTAGGAGGTAATTCCTGCGATAGTGAGCGACAGTTATCACCCCCTCCCGCCCCCCTCTCACAAAACTTCAAAACAAAACTTTATTGTGATAAAATAACGATATTTTGCAATAAAAGTAAGTTTCAGTATGCACTTTATGCGATTACGTAAATTTTAATTAAATTAAATTAATTAAATTTAATGTAAGTAATTAAATTTTATGCGATTTATGTACTTGTTGCCAGAGAAATATAGTCATAATTCTATTACTTTACTCCAAGTAAAACTAATTACAACTCTTCCGTTAGTTACGTCGTACTCGGGTGAAAATAGGCTTTATTATACGATGTATGACAAAGTATGACCTCTGAAACAATATCACAGAGCACGCTGTACCCCGCAGAAATAATTCCATGGACTTCGCATATCCGCATTTGCAATTTGAGCACTGAAACAAATTTGCACCTTGTGTTTCCCACTAGAAAGTTTATTATACGAAGAGAGGAATAAAATCGGAATGCGGTGGGACAATGATGTAATAGTTTTCCCGACGTAAGAGGAAGGGAGGGGTTGAAGAGGAAGTGTGTATTCGCAGCTTCGGATAAACGTACCCTCGGGCGAACGATTTGTATTAGCCGTCTGGAATTGTAGGTACTCGTAATTGTCGATGCCCGGGGCTACATCGCGATATGTCGTGCACTCAAACACGTGAAAGGGGCAAATCGTGAAAAAAGTAATGAGAGAATCGATAAACGCCATAAAATTCTCTTGTATTCACTTCATCCAATCCCATTTCAATTCTATTGTTTCACAAAGGACAGTTGACGCCAACCTTTTAGCAGCTTAATTTTAGCCGGCTAATTATTTTTATTCAAAATAAACTCTCTTTATTCATGAAAAAATCTCTTGATGCCTCGACTGAATTGTTATAAATACGATTCACGCGTCAACTAGTCCATTCTGTTACAATGCTCGAACCAATGGGACGTTATAAGCCGATCATTTACGAAATGCGAAAATAAATTAAATCTCCAAAAGAGTTACAAAATGTACTCGGAGGTAAAGCTGATTTTGCGCGATTATTGGCAACCCTCTCGTTGTAGCGTCGCCTCATTTAAAATTAATTTTGATTTCACACAATATTATTAAAATGTAATAATGGATTTATAAATGTATCATCGTGACCTTAAAATGGCAAGTATGTTACCTTAAATGGCAATACGTTTCATTTTCTTCATACCCACAATCTTGCGAAAAGATCCTTTAAAATGAGAAAATCAACGTAGGCATTTGAATCAGCTCACAACAGAGTCGTCTTATTCAAAGCTCCTTCAAAATCGAAAGAGGTTCGTTTCACGCGTGTGTGAATACCTACTCTAAGTCGACTTTGCGGACTTGAGTTTATAAGCTCGCAAAGCTGATTCGGGACCCGCTCAATTATTCTCCTTATTTCTTTTTATCTGAAGTTAATTAAACTGTTTTAAATTTTGCGATCCTCGTCTTCTCACGCCGTATATAATTCTTTGTTCTCACATTAACTTTCCCTTTTTTTAAAATATCCGGCTTTGCGTGTGGGTCGAGCTGTTAAATTATTCCTAAATTTTGATTGCCTCGTAGAAATCCGTCCGGATTCTGCAGAGGGGCTCTTCATTTTTTGTTCCCGTTTCGAGGGACAATTAGGTATGCTAATTCATTTATTTTATGACGGCTTTGTGAAAAAATTTTGAGAAAAGATCAGTGTTGGGATTTAGGAGGGCGGTTTGGTTGTAAGCGGCCGGAGGTGGGTGGGCGTGTACCGGCGAGGATGACGTCTCACGGCGCGCGGTGCGACGGTAATTAATGGATCGTGCGTGGCCTCTCCAAGGATAACCGTATTACACAGATTTTGTACCGTATACTATACATTATCTCTGATAAAAGCGTTGCGCGAAACACAAAACACATCTAAGAAATGCAGCGACTAAGACACCTACTACACATTATCAGGGGTTCGGAATGAAACCACGTCGTGCAAGGAAAGAGGGACAAAGTAAACATGATTAGGCGTTCGAGAGAACGGCCACGTTGATTGGACAAGACGCGCCGACACTTTACGAAAGTAATTTCACGTGAAAGGTAATATTTCAACCGGAAAATATCCTTTGATTCGCATCATTATCTCAACAAACGAGCTATCTAGATCAGTTTTGAATTTAAAACTCTGCGCTTACTAACATTTGTTCTCAAATGTTTTAGGTTAAAGGTGTTTTTAAAGAGACAGGGGAACGTTCTGGCTGAAAGAAAAAATCATTTACATATTCTCCCTCAAAGTCTGCTGCGAATATATTATAACGTCCGGGGTCGGTGCGCAAACAATAGTAAGAGTGTATTGTAACAAGTTCCAGTTTGTTTTATTACTTACGCATTATCCAGTGGCGTGTGAGGGAAATGGCGAAAAATAACAACAGAACGGGCGGGCGGTGACAATTCAAACTGTCAAATAATTCAAGGTGCGGCGCGACGTTTCTCACAATCAGCGAGATCTACAGCCGTTGCGAGCGAGACTCGGTCCGTTCCTTTTTTCCATCCATTCGGTTTCTTTATTTCTCGTTTCGCCTTATAAATATAAGAGTTCGGCATTTCTACACGAATTCCCAAGATGAAAAGGTATTTTTCACACGACAGCCGGGCGCGCCGCAGTGCCTCTACCGGCTAAACTGTATTCACTGCAAAGCTTTCCACTATCAATGCGTGACTTATCATAACATTTTGTTAATGTTTATTTTCTTTTACCTCAGCATTTCGTTTGACTGAATTCTATAGCACTGTCAGTGGTGGTAAACGGATAAATAACAATTTTTACGATCTTAGTTAGCGGTAAAATCGCGATTTATGCAACACGAGTCCCATTTTTTGCCTTTGCATGTAAGTCTTTGGATAGACGTAATAAATCTTTCATGAGCTTAATCCTAGACATTCTTTGATATTACAATAAAGTAGTTCTTTAGCTATAAAAACTGTAAGTTTATTAAATTCTGCTTTAGAGCTCACAGAAAGAAGTATGTTCCAGGTTTTTACTCAGAAAAAAGCATAGTTAAGTAACATT
Organism: Sesia bembeciformis; assembly: GCA_943735995.1. Classification (NCBI taxonomy): domain Eukaryota; kingdom Metazoa; phylum Arthropoda; class Insecta; order Lepidoptera; family Sesiidae; genus Sesia; species Sesia bembeciformis. The sequence goes on from OX031028.1 coordinate 12,986,280, forward strand.
TTGAGAGGGACGCCTTTATTATTTCGTAAAATCTTATCGTCGAGTCGAGCCGACGCAACATCCCTCACTTACGGCACAATGTCGTAACGTCGTGTTTTATCGTAAAAGAAAACAAAAGCAGGCGTACTCGAAGTAATAAAGCAGCTCGATTTCCGCAATTTAAGACCGCCGAAGAGAATTAAAGTTCTTTTTAAGGGAAACTTCGCCCTAGTACTAAGAATGTATAGAGCGCGTAATAAGAATTCCCTGCGGTCCGCGGGGCGGGGGCAGGCACTTTGACGAAAAAACGATGATGAAGCACGATCATGTCGCCCAAATCCCCCGCCTAGCTGACTGACAAATTGTCGAACATTTTTTTCGCTAAAATTCCTTTCCTTCGAATCCAATTATTGAGCCTTACCGATAGAACGCTTCGGCGTCTTTGTTGCTAATATACAATTGATTATGATCGGCTGAACAACGCGAGGGAATTGAATTGAGTTCCACGAACATCTACACGTTTACTTTGAACGTTTACACTTTATTGTAAAACACGATTTATGTGTTCTATTAAAGCTTTCAGTAGTAAAAGTCCTTCAGTTTTACGTCTGAGCATTGTGTACACAGCTTGCCTTTTTGTAAAAGTCAGAAACAAAATGTTTTTACAACAATTCCATGGAGAAAGGATGTCCCCGACCGCCCGTGCTACGTAAATCGACACCAACCATCAAACAGTGCGGATTTAACTTAAGCCCCTTCTTGATTAACTTGTCAATCTCGGGCTAAAATAAAGTGCTCGTAGCTCAGAAGCTAGGAGCACTTTATTTGCTTTTTAACTCGACGCGTTCATTTTTAACCCTTGCTCGCAACGGTTATTTCACTCGCTCACGTAAATCTTATGCATTCTATGTTTGCTTACTAAAGTTCGCATGCGAAGAATATGGAATCGACGTCCGGACTAGATATCGTCCTCAAGAGGCCGTAAGGGTTTAGAAATCCTAATATTTTCAACGTGAACATGTTTTCTGCGGAATCTAATTTTATTTGCTCTATGTTTGCCACAGTAAAATGTGAAATTTCGCTCAGCTAAGGCAGCCCAAATTGGTTTGTTGTGCAAGCACCAAAGTAAAGCGACTGTGAGCATTTCGTAATATTGCATGACCATATGAAAATATTGCATGTTTAGTCCTTCTACAAAGCGTCAAAATGAATATACATTAATTAATTTTAAAAAGTTTTTGGCAATATCTGTACACACTGTCCCATCAAGAAAAATACAATCAAGATATATATTGATAACTATACAATATGAAAATTTAACATGTTTGTTACTTTCCTGCGTGTCCGAATGAATGTATGTTAAAGAAATTTCATGTTACGTAAAAAAAGTTAATGACAGCATTAATACAAACTGCCATGTCAAGAAAAATAATACAATATATCTATAACAAACAGCACCCTTGTATGGGCCACCCCTTTTAAACAGTAACACCCGATACAAACTGTGATAAAGGTTCGATTGTGTGCAGTAAATAAAATATGACTTGGCCATATTTCCACTTTCGTTTCTTCTCGTTTTATGTCCCTTTTTTCTGGCCTCCAAGGGAAACCGTTCATACAAAACACCTCTCCGATATTGCCCGACTTTATTAGCATCGGGCACGTGTTTTTATGTATATCTGAAATATCTTTTACTTCTTCGACCCGTGCGAAATAAAGATTGCCACATGTGCTCCAATATTATACCTTGATGTATAGGAAAAGCTATTTCTTTTTGTACTTATAATTTATTGTAAGTGGCATCAATATTGAAACAAACTAGTTGTGATTTTATTTGCAAATAACTTTAGGCGTGTTTTATTGTAGAACGACGCGATAAATGTTTTATTGAACTATATTTTTGTTTTTCTTAATACACAAACAAGCGTTTAGATTACGATATTACGGATCACGTCAGTGAAATTATTTCGAATACTATTTACAAGGTTTAAACCGGCTGAAGCCAGCCGCGGTTTGGGCTTACGGCGCAAATAAATAGCTTCTTCGAAAGCTATCGCGGGGGCGAATTAGAATAATGTGCCACGATTTGGCGTTTCAACAAACGAGAATGTAGAATGGCCCTCGGTGGATTATTCGGGTGGATTCGGGTAAATTCAGGTATAAATGGAGGTGTCGTGACTATAACGGAAGTTCGCGAGACGGTGAAGGGACGCTGGAATCTTGATGGCAATAATAATACGAAGATTTTCCAAATCCCATTTCCAGAGGAACCAAGGTCTTCCGACGATAAATGACAAGTTTGAACCTTAAAGAATATAATAATATGGTGTGGTTAAACCTACATTTTTAAATTATGTTGCAATAAAGATTCCTATTTTTTACAAAAACGGGTTGCAATCTTTGCTCGCCTGATCAAATAAAATGGAAATATTTATTTTAAAACAAAAACAACCATATATTAAACAAACCACCCGTGTTTTATTTAATTTATTTTGGTTATTTATAGTATTAGTGCGACTATATTTATGATTCTATTTACACAAAAAATAACAGTAATATAATTACGCTAGTTTCAGCGGTGCTACAACCCGTTGTGGGTCTTTTACCCCTCCACAATCCTCCATTTAGTTCTATCTTTGACCTCTCTCGTCCAGTTTTCATACTTGTTCTCATACTATTCAGAGCTTCCTGTACACACTCCATTCGGCCAAGGTCATTGCGTATTATGTGATCCGAGCTTTCTATTGATATATTCCGATATACTAATGTAATCCCACTTCTGTGATATAAACATTTAATATTTTAGTTTTTATCCATTAAACCGGTTTAAATGCATAATTAATCAGGCCGAAATATCGAGTAAAACTAAAAAAATAAACATACGCTTTTAAGACCCGTTAATAGATGAATAAAATCTATTAAACTTGTAAAATACTTGTAATAAAGTAAATGTATAATATTTGTTATAAAGTATCAAATAATTTTAATAATACGCTTTCGAACACATCGTTCATATGCAAGAGAAGACAGTGGTAATAATTAATTATCAGTGTTAATATGCAGCATATACGAGTAAGCCAGTGAGATTTCGTCTCTCAGATCAAATGGCGCCGACCTGTCCCCTCGATGCTAATTTCGAGATTAATGGAATTACACAACCGGAGCTCTGCGAGAGAACACTTCTAAAATTGTCCTTATTATAATACCTTTGAAGCTCTGTTCATTTGATATAATTTCCCGCGATATTTTTCAATTTGCACCGAAACTTGTTAAGAAGTTTGCTAGTTTATTTGCAATGTCGCCGGAACTCTTACTGTATTGCTGCTCTCTACAGTAACTGAAATCACTTATCTATATTAGATCAAATCCAAGTTTTCAGTCGTAAACATGTCTGATTTGGTTTTTAAACAAAAACTGAAATACGTACGTTTGTCACAAAAATCCGAAATTGATCTTGTTTTATTACAAAAGATCATAACTCAACCCACCCAATAAATGAGCTGCAATAAAGTATCCCATCAAGTTGAAGCTTAACTCATTTTTGAATTATTGTATGCTGGGATCTCATACTGTGCGCAACATGTGTTTTATATCATCTCATCTCACCTGTATTTCGTAACATCAAACTACGTATGTACAGAAAAATGTGCCAGATTGAAAACGCAGAAACTACGTACAGGATTCAATATAGAGAAGAAACGCGGAATAGAAAACTCGCGTCGCATTCAAACATGTTGAACAGTTATAATAATATGATTTCAAATGTATTTTGCCTATAAACATAGTTATAGTTACATAGATACTCATAATTTTCTATGAGCTTAGGTTTATTCTAAACATATAATTTCTTATAGTAAAAATACATATTGATATCCATTTTTATATAAATATATATCATAAGCATACAATCTAAGCAACAAGTGGTAGCTCAAGTGGCAGGAATTTATGACGGGTAGTAAATATAAATAAAATAAAAAAACACCGAAACCTGAAATCTCATGTAGCTAATTATAGACAAAATTAACTAAATTTATTCTATTTATTATTAAACAACTTACCTTAATAATGTGATTTTTATATTTAATTATAGCTGTATAGATCTAGTTCAATCTCATGCACATATGAGTACAAGCATTTTTCTGACTGTGAGGTATACGCAATAGCTGAACATGGGTAACATACTGACATTCAAATTTTTACGGAGTGCAACAAGCATGTCCTTACTATTAAATGACAGATAGCAAAAGAGTCAAAGTGCAGGTATTTGAAAGTTGGAGCGAATATTTAGAAAAACATTCATATTAGGAACAAATCATAGAATTATTTTTCAAATGTTTGCATTAGCGGCAAAACTATCACGCTTCATTGGCAATGTCCATTGTTTCACATATTCCGGTATAAAATATTGGCTTTATACAAAAATATGTTAAATTGTAACATGTATAAAAAAAAAATATTGAATTATATTATATTTGTAAAATATACTTCAAGGGCGCGAACAACAAATATAATTTTCAAAGAAAACCCACTAAGAACTTCTTAATGATATGGAGGGGGCTGAAACGCGCTAATCCCCACTAAAATAAATAATTCTTAATAGCGTCTTTATTTTCAATAAAAGGCCTATTTTCATCAACGTCGGCCTAATAAAACAGTTTTACTGCTATCCAAGGCAATAGAATTAGATAATGTATCTTTGTAAAAAGTTCCTTCGCTACTTTAAACCAGTAAAAATCTAATTGGTGTTGGTAATAAATATTTGCCTTCGAATCGGTCGTTGGGAATGTCGATAGGGGCAGCAAGGGTACCGTAATGCATGCCAATAGGTCCTTTACAATTTTCAGTCGATCCACGGAAACCGAATCCTTGTCATCATACATTTTAAGGCTTTGATTAATAACAGGCTTTCTCTCTACACGTGCTTGGGAACCGACGTTTCCTTGTGGTTATGTAAGGTTATATATATCCTACATGTACGTAGTATATGGGTAAAATATTTTACGATGTAAGAGCAGTATAAACACATTAAATTGTTATACTACATTGAATATCTATACGGGAAATATTTGATGGATTGCGGATATATTTTGGGAATTATAATATGCCAGATCGATATTAAGATTATCTATAGAACAGAATAAACGTATAAAGGCAGAACTAGGCAGAACATTAATATTTATACAATACTACTCGTATACTTAGCTGTTTCCGTGGGTGCCGTCATAAAAACAACGACAATGGGTGCTATCAAAGGCGAACTAATAAAAGCAAGCAATCGCAAAGCGTACCACAATATTACTGCAACTCTAACAATGTTACAGTTCGCAATGCTTTCTCGATCATGTCGATAATTCCTTTTCTCGCAGTTTTTAAAGTTTCGTGAAAATATAAATATTATTAACTATACCCATTTGTGCAACTTAAACTGATTGTGATCGTTGGAATTGATGCTAAATTTCATTAAATTTTTAATGAAAATACGTCAGTTACTTATACGGATATGATAGGTAGGGTGACAAGATTTACAGGTGCAAACTGCAATCGATCGACACAAACAGATTGTAGCGAGATCGCTACCATTGGTTCATAATTATTGTCATTTACTACTGCTTTTCGTACTACTTTTTACTCCACCTACTCTAAATCACAAGTAACCTCTCTTTCACGCTATTTTCTTTTAATTCTCGATGCATTTGAGTCTTATAGTCACTGTCGCCGATACTGCCTATCATAATTCCGCACAACTTCGGCAAGGAGACGTCCCATACTGTGCAGTTTACAAAGAGCTTTATAGCGCGAAGTAGGAGGTTAAAGAATGTACTGCCCGTTCAAGAAAGTTTTGAATAGGAATAGGGGGGATCCCCCTGGTGTTTCAGATGTCCATATACGGCAGTACTTACTTACCATCTTGTGGGTCTTGTCATCTTGTCCATCTGGCCCCCCATTTTTTGTGCAAAAATGTCATGCTTCTTGTGGAACCAGTATTGTCGACGCAATATACAAATAACCTCCAATATTTTTTGTTATAACTAGTGGCAGATAAATGGGAATGAAATGATTTATAGCATTAAGCTTTTTGTTAAAACAATAAAGAGTATAAAAATAAAGGTTAAAACAATAAAAATAAACAAATAAATAAAATCAAGATAAAAAGTTTCAGTGCTAATGATAAAGTATGCTGATTGGTGGAAACGAACGCTACGAATGATACCACTTATTATCGTTGATATTATTTTCTTATTTAACAGCCCCTTGCACTTATCCCATCCCTTGAACCAAAATTAGTTCAGGATGTTCATTGTCTCTTTTACCCATGTCTCATCCGTTGCTATTCGGATTCTATTAACCGCTGTACAATACCCTGCATCATTCCATTGTACTACTTTGAGATTTGATATCAAAGTATGATATCAAGTGTACCTTTTTTTACAGTACTTTTGTGGGACTCTCAATTTGTTTTGTTTACACGCGCTGATATATTTACCAAAAAATTTATTTCGGCTAGTTATTAACGGAATCCGGATATTTTGTAAAGCGCACACTTTGCTGCCTTTTATTCACCTGTCTATTCATATCGTTATTTTTTATTGCCTGCCGAGTTTGTTACATTTTAGTCGAATTACAAACATTTTGTTTCATAAAATAATACAATGACAATATCATTGTAAAGTAGTCTAAGAAATTGCAGTGTGTTTCTTATCATTTCATTTCTGACTTCTTGTTTTATAATTGTTATAAATTAATGTATTTTATAAACTGCTTCTTTAGCTATTACAGTATTATATAGTTATTATACCTTTAGCTTTACATATTGATCAGTCAATTCGTTTTTATTGTGTTACAAGATTTAATCGGTAGCAAATTAATAAATCTAAGGCCTACAGCTATCTAGTTAAATTGGTGTCAATCTTTAGTAAAATTTCCTAATTAATTGTTTAATAAGGAGAATTACGGAGAATTGTATTAATTATGTAAAAAATTATACTAATTATAGTATTAATTATATAGGTCGCGCTATGGTTATACTATGCTGCACTATGGTATGGTAATTTTTATATAGCATACAAGATCCTTGATGCTTTTTGAAAAGTAACAGTAACCGAAAAAAATCGCCCAGTTCACTTTTGGAATTTGCAAAGAATATTTTCCCATATACAATCCCATATACCCATATACAGTGTACAATCTTTACTACTCTCGTGACTTTACAAAACTACTCGTCTCTTTAACATGTTTTTTCACAGAACTTTCAACGTTCCATTTGATATATAAAATTAGTTGACGACGAAATTTGTAATTCTGCTCTCTTAAATACGTATACCATTTTGCATTAATTAAAAACGAGGATTGAATGCATCATATAAATATAATTGCCTACTTGGATTTGTATAGACAATTTATCTACGAAGAATTTCACGTATTTTGCTATATATAAAAACATATATTATAATATTTAGCATTAATTAAAAACTCGTCGCGGTCTTGTTTGTACTTCTTCCGTCTTGTATTTACTCTTTACACATCAAGTTAACGTATGAGTGGGAGATGACTAATGAATAAAACTTTCGTGGAAATAACTGAGTAAATTCAACGTGTTGTACGGTAAAGTGGCGATATCTGTGATACATTCGAGCACCACCCACGCTTTTGAAGGGTCTTCTTCTCCACAATAGAGACGAAAACAGTGTACAATCTTTACTACTCTCTTGACTTTCACCAAAGCACAATGGAAACATGTGTTGACGCAACATCGTGCGGTCAATATTTTTTTCATCCCACTTCAGAGAATACGGTAACTTCTAGCTGCGATAGTTGTTTGGAATGCAGTCATCCCCCAACGAGACGACCGCATTTGAGAGTGCAGCACATTTTGGGCGTCTGCCGCATGAAGATAGCATACTGTTGCTTTTTATCTATATTGTGCCTCTGTCACCCGTAATTAGTTTTTCCTCCGAAGTAATCGCTGTCGGTACAAACATGCAACGTTGTAGCTTCCTAATGAAAACGCTCTTAAGTGCTCCTGTTTAATGTTTATTTACTTCCACTTTGTTTTTTAGCTTCTTACTTCGTATGGTAAAAGCGACCAAGAAGTTAGGAAATAATGTTAAAACTTGTTTCTTTTATGTTTTTCTGACCATTGACTGTCTTCTAAGGGCAATGGTAGCGAGTGCTTTTAACTTTTGCGACCACTAACCCTCTTAATAAAAACGTTAAAGTGCACTGTTATTGTCGATTTATAATATTGATATAAGAATATAAGAACCGACGACATCCAAAACTGCGTAATATCTTGTTACCAAGAAGATCCCAATGCTAAGACACACTTTACGAAGGGTAAAAGACACGATCTCCATGCGAGTGAAGACCTGAAGGGCGATTTATAGGACGTTTTTATTGTACGCGAGACGGTTCTTTCTTTTAATTTTGCAGTACGATCGCGGGTTTTCGGCAGGAAGCGTCCGCGACGAGCGGCGGTGTGTTTCGCCCCTATCTTGCCGCGAGCCTAATGTCGCGAGGCGACGAAATTTATCGCGCCGCTTGTAATTCCGCCCTCGCCGCCTCCGCCCTCCCCCGCCGCGTCACCCGCGTCACCCCGTCACCCGGCGACACACTTATAACGTTTTCTAATGAAATTGTCCACAAACTCCCGCTCGCCGCAACCCCCGGCCCGTCGACGCCGCCGGATGAACCGAAAAAAGTACAGCTCGCGTTACTAATGGCTTCATTTATCACAGTCACTTACAGTGATACACCGCAACGACGTTTTATATTTAATTTGGCTTTCTGCGGAATAAATTATAGCCATATCGAGACTAGAGCGATAAGGACGAGCTCCGCACTGGAACAATCGACTCGGGTCATGGCACCTATTAAGTCGGTAACCTTCTAGGATTAATTTGTTAGTGGCTAAGTGACAAGTTTGCTGACGTCTCGCTTGCGTGGGTCGAAACTTACGTCGTCGCAAAACGAATTACAAGAGGAGCAAAGTTCTAAAGCGATTTTTCATTTGTTTTGCCTGAATATGTCAAGTAGAGATGGAATATGGAAAGTTTCACGTTGCTGCAAAATGACTGTCACAATATTGTGAGAGACTTAAGTTATTTCGCAATAAAGATAACGTCCACGGTTCATGTAGAGGCAAGTAAACGGTGTAGTAAATTAAAACAATAAGCTATATTACATGACGACGTTGTGAGATTGAACGTCAGGTGCGAAGGAAAATGGTCTCAAATCGTGTAATCTTAAGATATATTTCTTCAGACATGATGATATGTGGACCTCTGTAACAGGTCGCTTTACGCTTGTGCCAGTTCTTGACCCATGTAGTTTGTCTTATAGTACTAGTTTAGTGCATGCGATAAACGTATCGGGAATGGGTGCGACGCTTGCGCTTCTACATTCATAAATTTAATGATTTGATTATGTAACATTGCACCATTATTGATTATGGAATGTTTTGATATTGTTATCTGTTTTCTCCCTACCACCCAAATAATGCCTTGAAAAGATCGCTTTGGCGATAAGGCCGCCTATTGTACTTTTAGTGTTACTCACATAAATTATCTTTTTGCAACCTTTATTGATGTACAATAAAGAGATTATCGACATTTCTGTCTAAGACTAATGAAATTTAGCATTGGTAATTTGAGAAGTTTGCCTCAATTTTGAAATAGTTCATAGATTTTCTTCCATTTTTTTAATGATTTGATACAGAGAAGAACACAAATATCGCAAGGAATATTCTCTCAAACAAATGTAGACAGCAAATTGTATTTGAGAATAATTATTTCATACGAATGTAATCTCAGCGGGATAAATATTATATTATTTCTGTTATCAAAGGTATTATTTAGAATAAAATGCGTTACATCAATGGCGATTTTTAAACTCAGGAAATTAAGTGACTGTGTAATGGAGACAGGCTAGTATTGATAAGACTGTTCATGTAAAAAAATAATGCACCGGGACAGTACTGTAAACAGCCCTTTTATCGGCCACTGCTGGATATGGGCCTACTCGTGCACATTATCATGTGCACATGCACATTAAGGGGTCTATGAACATAAAATGCCACGCTGGCCAAGCCGGTTGGCGAGTTCACTCTTTAGGGTTGGCGCAGATCAAGTGAATTTATTCTAATGTCGATAATGTTGATTGTTGTTTGTTAATGAAAACCGCTCTGCGCTGCGCTGCGCTTCCTCTGGTCTGCGCCAGCCCTTAGAGTTGGTGTAGATCCTGGAGACTTGTGGTGACGGCTTTGTTATCCCTTACTTTTAGGACAGCGACGTGTAAAGATGCGGTGTTGCAATTCTAAAGCCAGCCGACACCGCACAGCCGAATATAATGCACAATAAAAACAATTACTAATTTTCATAATAAATACCACCTTTAAAATAAACATCAACCCCCTTACTACAATACAAAAAGCAAACACACCTTTAAAACACTGTTTCAACGCATTACATTCGTTAGGTACTTATTAATGGCAAGGGGGTAGGAATTTAAAAAATCCTTTCCCTGAAAATCAAAACTATAAAAAAAAGAACTAGAAGTGCTATGCGAGGATTAGAAAAATTGCCTACAAATGGCACTTTGAAAAACTTTTCTAACGAGTCAAGGCAATGATCAAATAAATTACCCTTTTATGATATTGTAGACAGATATACGGAATGTACTAACCTGATTCACAATAGTCAATAAGTAGGCAAGGATCAAAAACCTCTCATTTTCACATGTTCTAAGTTACTCTGGGTTACTTCCAAGCTTGAAAAGCTAATTACTTTAGCAGTAACTTTAATTAAATTTTAGCGAATTGAAGTAACTAAACATATTTTTTTGTTCCAGAACAGCTTTGTTCTTTTACTCGTATCTAGTGACTTTTATCACACCTCCCAATTTGCCTCTATGTTGAATCCAAAGGTTCAATGACAGAGAATACTTTAAGGCATTAAGCTCGTGTTTTTGTACGACTAAGTGTAATTAAGTTTTTTAAATAAATAGAGGAGTAATATATGAAAATAATGTAAAAACATAATTATATACTACACATTGCTTTAAACTGCAGTGCATGCGATAAATATCCCTGTAAGTACTGCGATTGTTCATAGCAAACTATAACATTGTTTTTAGTTATAACCAGAGTTTGATTCTTTCGGGCTTTGGTTTGAATCATGTGACTAAATTTTTCGTTTTTAAAAATCAAACAACAAAGAGCCGTTAATATTGATTAGACATTGCTATTTGTCACTATTCAAAAGATATAAAATATGGTTGTCTATCTTGAAGCAGTCTGTGTTCAAAAGATTTTAAGTAAATAGATGCTTTCAAGCAGCCTTGTGTCGTGTGCAATAGTTTTGCATACGTGTCGTCAAAGAATGCTGCCTAATTATCAAAGAGCCTTGTTTATACCGACTAGTTCGGCTTATGTCACAGTGCATTAGCTCAGGCGGCGTATTACCGCCTACATCGCACGAGATTAAAGTAAGCCCACATTTATACAGCGAACCGCGTAATTTGGCAACTGAGCTGTGATTAGATAGTGCTACGGTCTCGTTAGCTTAAACGCGAGCGGCTTTGTTAACCTTTGCTTTTCGTATTAATGTCATCTCGTTGCTTAATTTCTTTCGCACACACGCACTTTTTCTGCTCAAAGTATTTGCTAAATTAATGTAAAGTACCGTTGTATCTGCTAAGTACATCTATATTTCTGTAAATTTAAGAAAATCGTAAGGAAGTCGTGTTTATACATGAGGTTTTTAGAGAAGGGCAAAGACCCTTATCCTGTACATTACGAATAATACAGAGTAACCAACAATATTTTTTGGAATTTATTGTCTATTTCACAAATAGACATCTGTGCAGGCATCACGCAAAAAGCGCTTAGCTGGTCATTGATCACACCAATATATGTAGCAAAAAGTCAATGTAAGTAAAAAGTACAACAATCGGCCTTATCGCTAAAACGATTTCTTCATGCAAACTTTGGGTGATAAGGAGGGAGAAAACTAAAAGTAGTACCGAGATATAAGATCAAAAATGCGCGATTTACTTTTGGTATAATATAAACTCAAATTTGGCGATAAACTTATGAAAAAAATTGGGTACATCTAGAGTTAAATGCTACTTTAAAAAATGATAAAATCTTAATGTCGACATAGTATATCTTACGGTTTTGTTACAATGTTGGTGTGATATATACTGTTAACAACTTTGGTAGGGAGCTGTTTTTATATTCGATTGATATATGAGTAATTCTAGTAGGTATATTACATCAATTTCCATATCTCCAATTCATTTGTAAACCTCTGTTTTTGGCCAGCGACTCCATATGAATCTGTTTTGCTTTACTTGCGCTCCATCTCTCCCCCTACGAGTATATGTAAATCGTAGACTATTGCATCCGCTAGCACGACGTCAATACTTCGCTGGGGCCGTATCTTATACTTTATTACTTCGCTATGATGATCCAATACGATTATGTTTGTACACAAACTGTAAGCAAGAAAGTTTGTACTAACCTCAGATAGAGTAGCTCTAGTAGGTTCCAATAAGTTCAGAAATAAAACTCGGGTATTTTTTTATAGAAAGAAGGTGGCAGACGAGCACACAGTCCACCTGGTGATAAGTGGATACTGTCGCTCATGGACATCGGAGATGCATGCCAACATCAATCCAGAATAACAAATGTTATCACGTCCCCGGATGTGCTGCTTATCTTTGAAGATTTAGGATCTGGAGAAAGGGTTGGGAAAATGGGGAAGTATGGGTAGGATAGGATGGGATGGAAACAGGCTCTGGCATATCTCGTTCACTGATGAAACACGTGCGTACGTTGGGGGAATAGGATAAAGTCTGAAATGCAGAGGTACATTTTACGAGTACGATTCGAAATGGATTCTCTTCTATACTAATTTCTTATTATTATTGTATTCTAACTAATGATCTAAAGACTCGTACTCGTAATAATACTCTTCAGAGCATTGTCTCTGATTTTTGTTGTTCTTGTTTCTAAATTCCTATGAGCTCCTACATTTAAAGGGTCAAACCTTTAAAAAATTATACTGTTATTCTATTCTTTCCAACTGTATGATTTTATGTTTTCGTTATTTCAAATCTAGTGTTATCTTCAAATCTTAACCTTTGACTCTTTTGTTATCTACGAGAATATTTGATTTGTAAGGATGAACCTACTGAACTATATAAAAAAACACTCTGCCTTACTTATGTGTGTATTCAACTACTGCATAAAATCTCAAAACAGCTGGTGAATCACTCGTTTGTGAGTGGGATTCTGTACTAGGTCCATATAGCTGAATATATAAGAAAATACTTTAATAAAACATTCAACGTTCGTATAAAACGTTCGTGCGTATACAAATTTTTTTTTGCGATTGTAAACGAGTTATTGCGGTAATTTAATGTTCATATTCGTTGCTCTGGGTTGAATCGGTTTGTTGTACAACAATATATTTGCCGTTGGCATTACCTATAACCCGTTATTGAATCAATTTATAATGAGCTGCAAAGGAATTTGTATTTGAGCGAACGCTCGATGGGCCGATTCTGTAGGTGTTTTTTATGTATGATAATAAACACTGAGGAGTACCAGCTTTATTGAAAAGCCCTTCTACTCAGCTAACGTTCCAATAGAGAGACACAATATTGTGTTTTTAAGACGAAGTCATACATTTTTGTCGCTTGCCAAAATAAAGAAAATTTGAACACAGGAAAATGCATACATACCCGTAATTATAGGCATCGCTTCTACCATAGTAACCGTCACACGAACTGCTTTGTCACTGCGGTAACTTTTATAACGAAAATGTATGTGCATCTGCATGCGTATTTGTATAACTGGTCTGCTGACGTATCTTTTGACAAGCGATCCGTCAAACAGTGAAAGCCTTATAGTTCGAATGTTTGTGTATGCGGAGATATTTTTTAATTATGCAGAATGCTCCATACTATTCCTATACCGCTGTATAAAGGTCCCAAGATTCGTCACCAAACACGATCTTCGGCTGTTTTCATCCAAAAAATGATTTGGATGCTGTTTCATCCAATCCAATGACGTCTTCAAGCTGTCCGGAGGGCGTTCTACGCTCCGCTTTCCGGTACGTGGTCACCATTCAAGGACTCGTTTATCCATAGCCTGCCACATTCTGCAGCAGATATGACCTGTTTGTTGCCACTTCAGCATGCAAGCTATAAGCTATGTCGATGACTTTCGTTTTTGGCGAATCTCTTCGTTTTGGATCGCATCCTGCATTGATACTCGGAACATAGCTCACTACATAACTATACTTTGTTCCCGTGAAGAACGAAGTGTTCATCAATAGTAAAATATTTATAAAAATATGTTCACATTAATTTCCAATATTTGAAAATAATAAATTGCATTTATATCTGCAATGCAATGCAGCCAGCCCTTTCAGTATCCACTGCTGAACATGGGCCTCCGCATGCACATTGACTCGTGCATGAGGGATACATGCATTTATATTTATTGGCATAAAAATAAATCATAAGACTAGACTCAAATGCAAATATAATTATTATTACTAAAATATGTTTATTAATATAAACATATATAGAGGTAATCCTTTATATATAAAAGGTAATTATTGTGTAAAGAAAAATTAATTTTCAATCTGAAAACTATATTCGTATTAATTTATAATGAATACATTTCCTTTCTTCACATTATTTTATCGGAATAAACAAGGTGGATATGTTCATTTTAAAATCGCTATAAAACAAGTGGTACTTTATGAAACAATAGACACGTCCGAACCGCACGAAATGTCGAGTGAGACTAAGATGTGCATGTTACTGTAGAACAGACCTAAAAATTCTAAAAACACAATAGGTTAATAAAGATGACACCTATTGTCGTGAGTGATAACTTGACGATTTACTGCATTCTTAACACGAACAGACTAGATTTTTCGTTCTTTTTTGTAGGTATATCAGATTTTTGTATATTTGTAAAAGATTTTTATATATTGCTACTATAAATTGATCGATATACCTATTACTTTTGAAGTTTCTTGTAACATTGAGTTGAAACTGTGAGCTAACATTTTTCGATTTATTTTTTTAAATTGAAGTCAATTTGCAAGAACATTGGAAATAAAACATGATGTTAAAAATAATAAATTCCTTTATTTCTCATTATATTCAAGGAAATGTAATCCTTATGGAAATTAGAATTTTATCTAAAATTCAACAATACGCTAGGAACGTACTCGACATTCTGTTTACCTTCTGACATTCTGTTTACCTAAATTTAAGTATGTAGCAATTTTTGGTTTATTCCTTCTCACAGAATTATTTCGACGCAAAATAGTTTCGGTGTACTCGTATATTTGCGGAATCGTACATTGCTTCGGTTTAGTTAAGGTTGTTTCTACGGCTTGGCGAGTCCGCCTTACTATTTCAGAAGTAATGTAAATCGTCGCGAGCCACGGCGAACTTCCCGAGATATCTCGCCAAAGGACAAGACGTTAATATATGCGCAATCCTGCACTCTACGTATTGTTGCCTAATGCAGCAAGTTTGTCGGCTGTTTCTATTTGAGCTCACCGAATTGTGAACATTGCGGACTAAAGATTGTTTGAGTTAGTGGAATTTTTACGAACACTTCTCTAGTTTGTACTGTCCTACTATTAGTGTAAATTAAAATAAATTTATATTAAAAGTGTTGTAAAAATAGCGATATACTCCTAACAAATTAATTTACTTATTAATTTTTTTTTGTACGATAAAATACGATAAGATAATAATAATTTATGTTCTTTATACGCCTTCGTATTAATTAATTACCTTAACTACGCACTTTCTGCATACCTTTTTTGCCGGGTGGATATTTATTTAATGAAAACGGTAGTTTAATCAGTATGTACCACGCTTAAATCTTTATAAAATTATATTAACGAATTAAGATGGAACTAATTTCGTAGCTGTGAGTACTGTCAGTCATTGTTTCACTCTGTAGCGGGCCACATAACAATAATATCTACATAGATAATCCCTTTGTGTTTACACCTTTGTCTCGCTGCTATTAAAGTACCGGCGCGGTTCCGGAGCCTAGCTGCTGAAGCCATTTCTTAGGCCCTTTTCGCTTAGTTAATTTAAATTAATTTATTCCCCGCTCATCCTGCTACATAGTTCATTGTTGTATTTTAAACGCGTTGTACAAATGGGGGAGCAAGCATTACATTATGTACTTACACACGCAACGAGACAATCGTAAACTGTGATTAAACTCGTCATTTTCTGGAATATCCTTTGTTTTGCGGCCCTTTAAGCGTTATGGTTCCTATGTAAACACATTCGGCGGATTTTCCCCGGGCACACAACCCGATGCATCGCGAGGAGTTGACCGAAGAAAAGTATTTGTATTCCATTATCAACAAAAGCTTTGCGGAAAAGATGACGCTCGGCGCAAATTTGAGCTACAGCTGCTTACGCTAAGCCGCAGTCAGATGGGGCCCGAGCAAAGATATTTCGCAGTATTTACTCAGGCGTGTCTAAATTGTTTGCTTACATGTTTGACGCGCCGCACGCAACGCTCATTACGCCGAGCAGGCTTTTGTTCAGACTTAGACAACGTTTTGTTACACCCGATGGAGCACGATGTTCTTTATATTTTATATATTTATTTTTATCATTTCAGGTAAGTTCGTGGAACCTTTGTCGGAATTTAATGGCTGCGGGTGGGTAAGGACTTCCCTTTGAATCTGTTAAACGACGTGCTATGACAATCCTACAACATTTTATACCCATTTTCTATTACGAGCATATTTCCCCAGAATGTAACTAAAGATTATCTATCTTACTTCCTAAAATGTTTAGCAACATTCACGTGTGCGCAATCTGTATTCTACTCGGATAATACGAGTAAGTGCCTACCAACCAATTTCGTACAACGAATAGCGGCAAGTGGTGAACTGGGTTTGAAATTCGCGGACGGGACTGCTCTACAGTTTAACGATACAAGCATTAGACATACCACTTAGTGGCAGTAAACATTCATTACGTTTCTTCCCACACGGGCGCAGGTTGGCACACTTAATTGTTCATACAACAAGCCAGTCGGGAATTGGCTCTAAATGTTCCGCTGTCCGGGACGTGGTTACACCGCAAATGCGCTACGCGGAAACAGTCTGAAGCATCACATTGTACGAGCCAAAACGAACCGAATCTTCTTGTGTCTTAGTTTGAATTTTGAAGGAAGCGAACGCGCGGGATTGTGCGAGACGCCGAGGGCAGTGATGGAAAGCGCAATAGCTGGCCATTTACACCTGCGATTCTTCTTCATCTTGCCCTAAACTGGCGCCTCGCTTTACCTAAAGTAATTATACTTACCGCGCAACGTATTAGTCTTTTGGGAGCGAATGCGTGTTGGAAACGCTTAATCATTTACTTTACATTTGCGTACGCAAATAATCCGTTAATTTAATTTCGGTATGGTATTTATGACGCTTATTTATTATCATATCAAAGCGAAGGCTTTATTTAGCGGGTTCGTGTGCGTGCGAATAAACGTTAATTATGATATCATGTCGTTAGCGTACACGAGGGAAAAATGTAAGCGATTTCATAATGTCGGTTTTTTAAATAGGTTTCATTGTTTGTCTAGAGTTTGTGTTATTTTTATACACTGATTTACATAATATGCACCCAAAAGACGAATCACAAAAGTTTTCTTTACTCACCGAAGCCATATCATAATATTATTGATCATTTCCGAATCTCTGTATGATCCGTCGTAAAACGCATATAAACATTCGTATGCTCGTTGTCCTTTTCCCTCTTACCCGATCCTAATAAGCCATCTTTCTCCGTCCGGGCGACTTACTTAAGGCTTAAATCGCTTTGAGCCCTCCTCACCATTGATATTTATGCTTTTTTCGGGATTCTTTCGGAGGGTAAGTTGTTTTGAAACTTTTCTTTTTGGGAGAAATGGCTGGGTTCAGTGGATTAATGTAACTAGAGTGTTGTAATTGGTTGAGAAGTTATTACTTTTCTGTTTCTTTTCGAGAAAAACATAAAGCAATTTTACAAGTTCTTCGAGAGAGATTTATTCCTATTCAGAGGAACAGCTCCTCAAAACTTAAAAACAACATTGGGAAGAGTTTTGTATGTCTTGATAATTTATTATTTATTAGATTTCAAGATAAAATTTTTAGAAAACTCCAGAAAAAGTTTTGTGTTCGAAAATATATTTATTATCTTTATACTTTTGGTGGGAGTAAGAAAGTTTTAGATTGTACAGTTTTCTATTTTCTCTGACAGTGTTGTTATTGAATTCGAGTTATTGGTTGTGTAAACATCCATCAAGAGCTGTTGATTCTTGTAGTGTTTTTATGTTTGCCGCAACTCTCAGTGAATTTTTTTTAATCAAAATATATCATATAATATCAAAGTTTACAGACCTCAACATAAATACATTGTTTGGTTGAGTGCCATCAAACTGAATAGTTTATCTTAGCACTGTACATTCGCTCTATTCCTTAAATAGTTATTATAAATATTATCATATCCACGGATAGAGAGTATTTCCGTTTTTATAATTGTAAAGAAATCCTGACGCCTCGCGTCGAGGTACAAAAATCCGGTTGTAATATTGCGCGTACACACTGGTCGCCTTTTACACCTTACGATTTAATTATTATATTTATTTTATGGAAATAAACACAGCATTCTGATGTTGCATCCTATAGCCGACTGGGCGCATCCGATTGGTCTAGTTACTCAATTCTTATAGAAGATTTGCCTACCACAGAATACAAAAGGTTTCATATCACACCATCACTGCTTATCTCGGTTGTTGGATATAGACCTCTCCCAAGCCTCACTACCTCTCAGTGTTTCGCTCTTCTCCAGTCACTACCGTCGAGTTTCTTTAAATCGTGGGTCCACCTGGCCGGAGGTCGTCCTACGCTTTGTTTAGTGATAAAGATGGTTAACTGTCTTGTAAAACCACAAAAAGCTATTAAAATTTGCCTATCAAAATGAATCGCAGTGCCGCACAACATTGGATCTAAAAGTCAGCAGTGAGCAGTCAGATTTCAGTGGAAAGCCGCCAGCGAATGTAGTAATTTGAATTCGTGGCATGGACTACTCGTGTTATGAAAACGGTCCCGCCGCCAGAATTGATTTTTGTCTGTATATTTTCGTACCTAGAGCGGGAACTCTTAAACTCGGCAGCGAACTTCGAACAGCTACCGGTGTTCGCACATCGACAGCACAAACCTCTGTTCTCTCTAGGTACGAGTACGTGGAGCTTTTCAGTACCGGACTGACAGTTATTGTGTCGTCAAGCTCCAGAATGGGGAGAGATGAAAGAAAGGCCAGAACATCATTTAGTCGATTAGTCGAACATCATTTAGAAACCTAGAGAGTGGAGTAAACCAGCCTTACCACAACTACAATTTTATTCAGAGTTACGTATCCAAAATAAGCAAACATAGCCACGATCACGGTTTACGTATGACCGCACTTAAACATTTGTTTCAGTTTGCTTGTAAGGGTCTTAAAATATGCTATTGAGAAATAAAACACAAAACCCATTTTCTCTGACAGGACCTTGTTTGAAATCATAACAAATAGCCTTTTAGGAAACCGCATCCCGGTCCGAACTGTCCTACAAAAAGGGGTTCGTAAACACATTACAAATCTTTGCTGCGGCATCGGACAGTTAAGAGGGTTGTCAATGAAATCCCTCCCTTCTCTGACTATTCGTCATGTGTCTTAATGGATTACATGGAATAAAGTAGGCATCGACAAAACAAAAGGCCGCGCTCCCCCGAAAATCTCTGACCGCACATAGTTTGCGGGCTAAAACTATATTTATTACGTTTGACCTTTAGTAATTCTTGCCGGAGGTTTTCTAAACTAAATGTATAGAGGCAGTTTCGGCTTTGAAAGGTACGGTTCGTGTTCGGCCGTTGCGGTTTTATACGCAACTTAATATTTATGAGTTACAAAATAGTTGTGTAGAAGTATCGGGCCCAGTCGAATTTTGATTTGATCTCGAAATCAGTGGAGCTAATTCTAGTTTACTTTACGTGAAACGAAGTTTTAGTATTTTTGGTATTTTTTTTAATTTACCTAACTTCAGGGAACAGCTCAATGTCATTGACCTTATTGTTTAAAAAAGTGAGAAATTGTAGGAACTTACATAATATTTACTAAGGCCGTCAAGTGTAGAAAAGTTGGGTATCTGGGTCACGTGTTAAGGCATGAAATACACGAACTGTTGCATCTAATCATGATGGGTAAGATCGTTGGAAAGCGGCGTTAGTTGCGAGAAGAATCATGAATGCGTAACATACGGTAGTGGACTGGCATAGCGAGTGCCACCGAACTGTTTCACCTCGTGAGAGTTAGATTAAAATATTCGGAGCGAATTGCCAACCTTCACTAGCTGAAGAGGCATCACAAGAAGAAGAAGACACAATAGTTTCTTAAAATAACGATCTATTTAATCTGAATATATTTCACTACAGAATTGTTAAGGTGGCACTTAGCTAATCACATTTTTTTATATAAATAACTTGGTCTGTAGATATACAGAGCTAATTCCCGTACGGGCGCGCAATGGATGTCTACTCTACAGCTCGATGCTCATCACATTATAACTTACTTCTGCCCCGATCACCGCGATTACCTGCTCATAGCTCGTTCGTTTTGCAACTTATTCGAATGCGTTCCACTGTAAACGTGTTCATTTCGCGCTCTTTGAAGCCAGCGTGTTTAGAAACGTTTGATTTCAACTCTTTTGCCGTGATTAAGGTTATACTGCGCAAGCGTGCCTCGCATTCTGAAACAAATGGAGACGTATGAAAAACAGCTTTTAATTCGCCTAATGCACATGATGACGAGAGATACCTGTCTTTGAAACTGCGTGTCTTTTAAAGTGAAGTACATACTTTTACAGCTTCGTGCTTGCATTCTGTCACTGTTGTATTGTTAACAGTTTACTCGTATTTTTAATACGTCGGAATTGTATGCCATTTTGTACGACGGAAACTTTAGGCAGTTACTGAGATGATTTTTTAATAAAAAAAAGTGCATGTAAAGAAACTTGGAGGAAAACTTTATGATGAAATATTGTGTATTAGTAAGAGCGGTACGATTTGTTTTTTCTAAATTGCTGATGATGAAATACTTAATTATATTTGTCTTTAGTAATTATAATATGTGCACCGTTTTTGTGTTCACATATGTCTCTCCCCGTCCGAAGATAGCGATAAGGCCTACCTTTTATATACCTAGTTATTTAAACTTGCGTATCACTTTAACTGTATATTTCTTTGGTGTGCAATAAACTTACTTAATTTAATATTTATTTTAGATAAGTTTAAACACGTGATCAATTCAATTAATCAATCAATTAGGTGGACTGTCCGGTCGGAAGCCACATTCTTCCTAAAAAAATACATAATATTATACAAACGACCATTTGTGTTACATTAAATCCTTACTAATATTTATTTGTTATAAAGTGGATTATATTTTAGCAATGATGAAGGAATATCTTTATTCAAAAATATGTTATTACATTATTTTTTCAGTACCTACCTAATTTTTAAAAGCAAAAATGTTACCACTATATTTTTTGAAACAAAATGAAACTTGATGATTCTGTCTATTTTAATTTCTCATCCGACGGAAGGGAAATTTAATGGAAGTTAAGCAAAGTCAGTCGAATACAAAATAAATCTTCGCATTAATATGCAAGAGCAAAGTTTTTATTCAATATAATTTGCAATGTTTTATCTTTTACATCAATAAAACAATATTGTTAATTCCAATAGCTGAATAAAGTTATTGATAATATTTTGTTGTCGAGCGATAATTGTTTTAATTTCTTAATGTAGAAGTATTTTAAAGTTTAAAATTCACTGTCACGTTGTTGATGAAACTCCTCAACATCTTATTAATTTGTGTTTCTTGCTTGTGGAATGTGGAATTTGTTTGTATAATGTTGTATTTATGTACTTATTAATATGTTGTATATGTTGTACTTATTAATTTGTATTTATGTGGAATTCAATTATATAATTCAATGATAATACATATTTTTATTTATGTTTTAAATACCCTATTCGCTTAGAAATTACATTTTATTTCAAAGTACGTGTTATGTTCTATTTCATTTTATACTAGAACAAAAATCGTTAGATTTTTATTTATTATTTAGAATTAGACCCCAGAGGGCGCGTGTTTATACTCGTATAAGTGTTTGAGTGCCGTCGGTCGCGTTCGTTCTGTAGCAGTCTCGCTGCGGGGCATCGAATGTCGCCTCCGACACCAGCCACCTAATTCTGATATGAATATGAAATTATACGTTGGCCGAATATTCCCGTACAACTTGACAACTCGACAGCGTCGTAAATACACGGGCAGCCCTGCACCGAATACAATCTACACCAACGACATGCGACCGGCTACTCGAGTAAATTTCTTGGTTTATCGTCTCCGTATCGTACGTACCAGCAAAAGTGTCCGAAGCGTCAATTCAACGTGGTCGTTGAATTCAAGCCTCAAATCAATTCGTAGTGTACTACTCTAACGAGAGCAATACCACCTAACTACATTTAAAAGAAACACCCCTTCTGTTTTAAACTAGAATCCATTTCACGACTACAAACTCCACAAATGTGCATTTTCTAGAGCGAAGCGCTCCACAAAGTTGAGTTTTACCACTTGCCATAATTACCAATAAAACGTGTTCTTGCCGAGGGCACGTCAACGAGGGTCACATCAGAATTATGAAGTTAGCGCTTGCCACCGTGACACCGCGAGATTGCTGACATTTCAGTCTGATTATCTTTAATTAAAAAGTTGTTTTAGACGCCCTCAAAATTCCAAGTTATTAAAAGAAATTGCCGAGGCCTGAGAAATGGTAACTTAGTGAATTGTCGTAATTAGATTAAAAGTGGCTGGGGAGCTGACTATATTTTTGAATAAATAATACTAACGAAATACTGTTATTTATTCACAAAATGTATTTAGAACGATTTTATTTTATTATTATTTTTAACTATTCTATTGATGTTATCTAACTAACAACACTCATAGCTCTAATTCTCTTATTTCATTTCAGAAACGTAGTTAGACGTAACAATTGGTTCAAACGCATCATATGCTTAAAGAATATTTGACAGATATGATCACTTCTCGATTGGAGATCGGCCAACATCTAGATTTTCGGTACGATTTGTAACTGGATACTACTCGTGCTTCCTTTTAGAATAGATGCGCCATTTTGGGGTGTTGCGTTTCTCTCGTATTCGACGTGCGTTTCGATATTTATGACAGTATGCACTTCACGTATTTGCATGATATAACTTTGATTTGTAACTGCATAACTGCATATACGATTTGATTTATGTGTGTATTTGTAATGTCCGTATAAAATTCTCCGACAATTTTTATAAGTTATTGCAGGAATAGAGTTAGCGAGAGAATGGCATTTAAAATTCAAACGAATTTATATTTTAATATTGATGGTCGTGTTACGTTGATACGCGTGCATTCCGCTGCGCAGTGGAATATTTGTTCTGGGCGCAGGGCACACTACGCCATATTAATTCCTTTTATTTATTTTAATCAAATGTGCCGGTTGTTGTTTTGATGCGGTGGGGTTTGCTGTCGCGGCAGTTTTGTGTGCTCCATATTTGCCATGAATTCCTGTGCGCAGAGCTGCACGTAGATGAATGCGTTAACATTTTATATATCCGACGAATGAATTCACTGTCGCAACTGACGTTTTTTGCGTTTCGTTCATTTATTTGGTGCCTTTTCGTTTACACCGTTTAACATGTATCATATTTCGGTGGAGTTTTTCGAGTTTTAAAATCAAAATATATAATTTATATGCATAAAGTTACAGATTTATAGTACGAGTAAATCTATCAGTCTTATATTGCTATTTCTATTTTTTTAACGTTATGAATCAATATTAGGGCGACAATCCCGACGTCATAAAACGTTGCAATGAAAAGTAGAGGAGTGAAATCAATGCAGCACGATAATGACAATCGTTACTTTTTTGTAAGTAATTGACATTCCTTTTTCTGATTGTGCGTGCGTCGAGCTGCCGTTTAGTAGTGCCAGTAGTAGGCCCTAATCACTAGGGAATCAAGGATTAAGAGAGCAGAGGGTACAGAGATACCCGCAGGGAGGTCAACAGTATTCATTTAAAATGATGCGCATCTACTGTGAAACGCATCTCCGAGATTGCCGTTTGGGCTCTACAATCAGATCGCTTTACTGCTCTCATATCGACTTTTTTCGCTTCGGTTGTTGCGCGCGGTTTGGAAATAGTTTTTTATTTCTATTCAACTAATCAACGCTTGAGAGTGGCTAACGTGAAATTGTTCCCAAAAAAATCCTGGACGCGAATGTTGTTCTTTATATAGCTATGCCTCTAACTGTATATTTGCACTAGCTGACAAACACCATCACTGGTGCAGTCTTAATCACGATTTACGACGTTGTTTACCAATTTAACATTCAGATTCAGTCGAATGTCAGCCAACAGCGTCGCGTTTGCGTCGCAGCATGCATATCATCAATCGAACTTTGTCGACACTGCTGTGATATAGTCTTCATTTACCACTTCACCATTTGCGTTAGAACAACGCAAAACTGATTATTAGTAGTACAAAAAAAATCACCAGACGCAGTCTTACCGATGCTGTCGTGTGATGTTTAATTAGTGGGAACGTTTCGCTAGACAAAACGTAAAACATCGATTTTGCGAGTCGTCGCGTCTGTAGGTACAGTTACCATCCGTCCGGATTTCCCCGTATTCGTCGTAATTTCGAGTGTCTAATTAAGAACGGATTTAAAAAAAAATGTGCAGTAGTTTGGGGGTGAGAGAAAACATCGTGAGAAAACACGTATACTCCTGGAAAGGAAATCTAGAGGGTGTGATCCACCAATCCACACTGAGCTCGCGGGGTAGAATACAGCCCGAAACTAGTGAATACTAGGGAAGGCCTGTGTCCTGCAGTACAATGTGCAGAGTGTATCTGGGTGGAATTTTCAGATGTCGAATTTTTTGCGACAAATTTTATAAAAAAAAAAATCTTGTATTTTTGGACATTGAGTATATAAAATGTCAGTAATTTAAAACTAAACTGCAATAAATCGTTGTCATCTTATGTGTGCCATAGAGAACGTAAGAAAATTTCTGTAACAACATGAAAAATTCATTCGAACGTGATAATATTTGAAAACTTACCCTGGTTTCAAGGTCAAAAGTCCGAAGTATTCGAGCTCTTTGTACTGGTTTGACGATTTTCAAATGGTAACCCTAGTCTTCGGTAGATAACGTGAAACGGCATTTATCCAAGATCTCGAGGAGAGGAGAGGAGAGTTTCTCGAATGATTCAGACGAGAATATTGTATAGGATTCTCGTACACAACTGTTCACACGATGATGAAAACTCTATGAAAACAGCGATCACATGATGATAACAGTAGTTTATACTATGCACGCATTTCTTGTCCCAGTCTCTCTCCTGTACGCGTTCGAGAAACTCTCCTTGTGTTAATGAGCCTTAAGTCTGTGATCAAACCTTGCCCCCTATGTTTTTCTTGAAAGTGGAAACGCACAGTAATATACGTACTCATTAAATTGTTACGTACTTCAACCGAACTGTACGCTGTAATGTTGTACACAGGAATTAAAGTGCTCGTAACAGGTCAATTTACAGAATTAGGTGAGACATAAGGTCGACGAGAATAAGGTCGACTTACCCTTGGCTTGAACGTACGTAATTTACCTTCGGGAAATTTGCGAAATGGAGCTACGAGTTTACTACAAAAGTTTTCGTAGAAAAAAAACGTGCTTTTAATCAACAAATATTTAAAAAAAACAAAGAATATAAATCAAATATGTTAAAAAAGGCGACTCTAAAAATGCGCTATAAAGCTAATGCCTATGATTTTATATAATTAATACCTATGTATTCATTTTGATTACCTTAGATTTTTAATAATTTTGATCTCTAAAAAGTATGATAAATATCAAGAAGTGTAATAAATGTTATTTTTGAAGCAAGGTACTGGATGGATCTCCATAGTCCAAAATCCTCTCCATTGACCACCACTATCTCACCAGGATTGTGCATGAAGCAATTGAAATAAAAAAAACAGAAATTTCAATCGGGAACATGGATACAAGTTGTCCTCGAATAGGAATCCAATGATTAATAAATTTAATAAAATTAAATCTCGCGATATTTCGTCTGACGCTACTTCTGATATTGTGAGTGTTGTGTGCCACAATTTTCCGGACTATGAAGACCAAATGCGGACTACCACGTCTTCAGTTAGCTCGTGACAGCGGTTGGTGCAACCCAACCGAAACATCGAGTAAAATAAATAAGGTAAACATTCACGTTAAGACCCGTTTAAATACATAAATAAGGTAATTTTTATAGGGCGTTTTGGAAGGAGGCTTTTGGATATTTGAAACCAAACATTCTCACTTTTGGTACCAAGAAAATTCACAATTGTTACTAAGTTCCTCTAGATCGTCAATGGTTAATGACCGGCCCGCCACAGCTTTTTATCGGGCCCGTGGAACATTCGAGCCAAAATCACCTAGAACTAGATAATTTCATTTACTCAACGATAACATCAATTGCAAACCAGTAAGTACGCAAGCAAAGCATTCGAATGAAGTTCGAGGAATATCGGCCCATTGACAAATAAAGACGTATGTATGTACCTATACCCATGCGTGGGCGATTGGCGCGCGGGGGCGAAAGAGAAAATGGGGAGAAGCCGAGCGCGAAGAGAGGTGCTGGCCGGACATGAATGAACATGATAGGTCATTATTGTTTTTGATGTGATTGCACTGCTCGTCACGTTGCGTTGCGATAGTTTTTAGTTTTGTTAGTTCAGACGGTTCCTTGAAGAATGTCTGAAGTGGACGAAAAGTGGACTGAGAAAGTCCACTTTTCGTTTTTTAACATCAGACATTGTAACCAATTTCATGAAAAATGGACTGACGAATACTTTTTCATCGTGCACAATGGTAAACCAATCTGCTTGTTGTGCAATGAATTTATATCAGTTTGAAAAGAATACAATATGAAACGGCATTATTCCAGTAAACAGCATACACTCGCGGGTCAGTTACGAACACATAAAATTCAAAAGCTAATCACCGGTTTAGGCAAACAGCAACAAATGTTACTTAAATAAAGGACACAACTGGACAGTGTTGCGAAAGCCAGCTTCAAAGTAATTTCAAAAATAGCAAATTCCTCCAAACCATTTGCTGAAGGAGAATTTGTCAAAGAGTGCCTCTTAGAAAATGCAGATGTTATATGCCCCGTGAAGAAAAAATAATTCGAAATAAATTAGTTTGTCAAAACGTACTTTTTTTCGACGTATTGATATGACGGCTGATGACATCAAGAAAAGGTTAATTGCTCGTGTGACTGAATTTCAAGCATTTTTTATTGATTTGGACGCTTTTGGCGCCTACAGCCGCTAAAAGGGTCCACCACTGGACAAGACATTTTCGATGGGGTTATACGATCCCGCACGCTTAACCCTCGCCAGTTCAAAGCAAATTTTGGATTACCTCCTTTCAAAACACGATGATGTGACTTACTATTGCGAAGTAAGGTGGCTAAGCAAAGACAAAATGCTAAAAAGATTTTACGATAGCGGACTTAGACAAGACAAGAAATAGCGGATGTTATGGAATTCAAAGACAAACCCTTGCGTGAAGTCAGTGATCCAAAATGGGTATGTGACTTGGAATTTCTGGTTGACATCACGGGACATTTATAAGACTTGAACTTGAAACTTCAGAACAAGATCAATTGGTGAACGAATTGTACAGCCATCTGAAACCGTTCCAGAACAAAATTCGCTTGTGAGAAACACAATTGCGACGTGGAAACTCTTTAACTCTATCCTATCTTGTCCTGAAAATATTATTCATGCTCAATATGCTGTACAATTGAAATCACTGTTGGAGCAATTTTCAAATAGATTTGCCTACTTCAAGAACATGAATAGCAGCTTTAACCTATTTGCCACTCCGACAAAAAGTGACGTAGGAAAGCTCCGACACACCTGCAAATGGAGCTGATCGAGCTACAAGTAGACATATACATATTTGAAATCGAAATTTGAAGGTGTCGAGCTGAGTGATTTTTACAGATCATACCTTGTTGAAGAAAAGTGTCCAAATCTGAGAGCATTTGCAAGGAAACTGATTTGCGCATATGAAAGCACATATAAATGTAAACAATTTTTTTCAGTGATGAAATCAATAAATCGAAGTCTCGAACGATCTATGAAAATTTGCAAAATACTTTGCGCCTGTGTATTAGTGGGATTGATCCCGATATTAATAATCTTGTATCTCAATTTAAGGCTCAAGCTTCCGATTAATTTTAATATTAATAATAATAACTAAATACACTACTACTTAAATACATTGTAACTTTGGTTCAATAAATAAACGTATAAAATAAAATATACCTACGTTTCTTTTTTTATACACATCTACGCGTCTTCATGAACATCTGAAATTTTAGCCCACGACTTCCCAAAGGTAGCCCATGCCAGCATTGGCTGAACACAGTTAGACGGGCGGTTGCAGTACGAGCAAACTCCCGGCGGTTTCTACCCCACACGCCGGCGGGACGGAGAAGTCGTCCGGATGAAGGCCTCTCGGAATTCTGGCTTAGGTACATGCAATTAAGTACACACCCCCGTGTGTTTGCATTGCACATTAGTTTCAGTATGCTATCCAGAGCTCTAGGTGATACAATATTATGTATTTTCCGGAACCACTAGTAGATTATGAATAATTGATAGAAGCATGGAAGCATGATAGAGGTATGCAAGTTTCTTGTAGGCAGGATGAAGAGACTGTGAAAAGTAATTAATCGATGCTAGAATCGTTGGTCGAATCGACTTTCGATGGATTCTGCGGGGCGTGCGAACTACATCAGCACATAGGGCGGGTTATCAACTTCATTGCCAGCCTCATATGAAAATCTAATAATATTTCATAATTAAGTTTAGAAATTGTGCCTAAATAAAAGAGTAATATAAATCAAAGAGATAGTAATTGAGATTAGTTGGAACAGAATTAAATAAATTTAATCAAATTGCTGGCCACGTGGTTGTGATGGTGCGAAGGAAGATCCGCTGCTAGGCACAAAATATAATTTTCTGCATATTATTGCAAGGCATTGATATTGCGCTTCTATCTAAATTTCTGTGACAAATGACGAACAAACACCACAAACGTCCTTAAAATGTCATTTTAGTTGTTCACTCAATGTACTACTTTTCGGCATCAGTATGATATCTACTATAGACGCTCAGATGAACACCGAGACGGCGGCGGCGCGCTCCGTTAATATGTAAAATAATACGTCGCGAACTAGAGAATCAGGGCCTAGGCCTCATAGGGACGTATTTGTCTATTATACCTAATAAAATTGAAAACCACATTAAAACCCAATTAAATAGTGAAATGTACTAATATGAAATAACTCAAGTTATTTCTATATCCGTACCTTGTCATCGCTATCAATTAGTTTTTTCCTAATTATTTTCTCAGTTCTGGGCATATTTCAATGAAAGAATGCATAACACTTGAATTAATTACATCGATTGTTTTCAAAAGTTTAGTGTTGATTGATTCAGGACATTTTAAACATGAATGCAAACATTGGCGGTGTGGTGCTGGCCGGCTATAGAATTGTACCATCCCCATCTGTTCCTCAAGCACTACACCACCTTTAAAAGAGTGGACTCACAAACCCGCTTGCTCAGCGTGGCGTTTTAAGGCTATATATAGGTACATCACAATGTGCACGAGGAAATCCACGTCCAGCAGTGGATAATAAAAGGGTTGGTAACGGTTGGTGAAGGATACTAACATACACATACAAAAATACATATTTTGAACACAGAAACTTCTTATTTTAAAGTCGGTTAAAATAAATTTGAACAGCAATCCTTACAAAATTCACACTATAAGTGCTCTTGCTTGTAATTGCGGTTATGTGGTGCGAATATCGATTTACATTCCGCTGTATAATTCAAAGATTGAATAATGTATCCGCCTTCATTAGCACATGGCTACCAGGAGTAGCTATTCGCACGTAAATTCGCTTAGCCGCGTCTAGTGAAACCCCACGTGTGAACGATTATCCTTTGACGCGATCAACTTTAATCGCCTTTCGCTTTTGACATTGTTATAAAAATCTGATGAAATTTTCAATTTGGAATATTCTCCGAACACAACTTTTTTGCATAAAAATCTCCTTGATACTGTATTTATTTTTCTTTCTTTACTAAATTAATGTGACTAAGGAAAGAGAGATGTGTAAGGATGCATGGTGAGAAGTAACAGAGAACATAATGATTACTACAATTTCTTTCATTAAGTACGTAACGAGAGGAGCAATGGAGACAGATTTTTAGTTAAAAGAAATGAAACGTTTTGCAATTGGATCTCATATTCTAATAATTAAAATTTTTGAATCGACGAGACAAACTATGGAGAAGTTCACCATTTTTTATAACTTACCTAAAAAAAGGTATAAACGTCCAAAAATTTTGGTGATTTTTTATGATATCTTTAAAAATGACGAAGTTATAACCTTTCAAAGTTGGTAGTTGATAAAGTGTCAAACAGCGTGTGACGTCACAACACATGTACATACAAACTTATATTCAATCGGTATATCGTTGGATAGTGTTCATGAGGCGCTACCACTTTTATCTAAACATTTTTTTTATAAAACATACGGAATATAACCGAATTTCCCTTTTAAAGATTGTAATGCAAAATCTTTTCAGGATTACATGTATGTATGTATTGTGATGCCATCATCGCGAGTACCGCGTCGGCGGACTAATCGACAATTGCAGCATAACTTTGAATAGCTATATTTCGATTATTTTCCAACGGTTTTCAAAAAAATTTTCACCATACAAAATTCGTTAGTTCTAAACCGTTCTCTATATCGTTTGTGTCTCTCCACTGCCTTTCCCATGGCCCAATCCCATACACAATCTTCCACTCTTTTATACAGCTACTATCAGTTATTTTCCTTATGTCGTCAGTCCACCTGGTCGAAGGCC
The DNA here is from genome assembly GCA_943735995.1 of Sesia bembeciformis. Classification (NCBI taxonomy): domain Eukaryota; kingdom Metazoa; phylum Arthropoda; class Insecta; order Lepidoptera; family Sesiidae; genus Sesia; species Sesia bembeciformis. Next base: position 13,017,417 of record OX031028.1, read on the forward strand.
ATCCCACTCTAAGTTTCCCGTCTCCATTCGAAGATTATCGTTTATTCATTCATTTCTATTTTATACATCCACTAGCTGTGCCCGGCAGCGTTGCATGCCCGCATATTTCAACAAATTAACACAAAACAATATTAAACTATACGTATAAACCTTCCTCTTGAATCACTCTATCTATTGATGAAAACCGCATTAAAATCCGTTGCGTAATTTAAAAGATCTAAGCGTACATACAGAGGGACAGACGGCGGGAAGCGACTTTGTTTTTTATCCAGTATACTATTTATATATAGTTCGTTCTCTCCTTGTTCAATCTTTTTTGCTTTTGTTCCATGATTTATGTTTTACTCATACTCTTTTCATTACATGACCAATTATTGTATACTTCTGCTAAATTATGTTCTACAATTTCGAATACCTAATTTTACATGTATGACAATAACTGATAGTCGATAGATAGATAGATAATTCTTTATTGTACACCCACCTATGTTGCAAACAGTAAGTGAGTAAGTAACACGAATAGTGTAACATTCGGCCATTCAACATTCCTTTAGGCAGTAAGGAGAAAACAGATGACAATATCAAATAAAGGTTGTATATAATTAATGGAATTAATAAGGTACAGCCGAACAACAAAGGTTATCAATAATAATAATAATAATCATCATCGTTTACAATTAGTTGCTGCGAGAGCAGTAAATAGGCTATGTTTATTAGCATTACACAAACAACAAAACTTCATTACAAACTCGTGCACAACACACAACGCGATATTATCGGATTAAATGTTCCCCGCGCGACCCCTTAAACAGTTCGACACGCACTAAAACTATAGAACTAAACAGGGAAAAATATTATTTCGATACTAATGAAGTCAGATAATTGCAGACTTACCACACGTGATATTACCTCAGAAACAGCTCACCTCAATCATTATAATGCCCGCTTAATTAATATTCATTGTGGGACCGTCCTCGATGGCCGTCTGAAGTTTGTTCCCGATACCCATCTCTATTTGCAATCATTACACCGCAAAAAGCAGGCCCGCTTGATTAACGCGAATGAATACAAAAGGGTATTAGGCTGATCAATGTATTTACAGAGTCGTTTTAGTTTTAATTAAGCTACAGCCGGCCGTTAAGCCGGACCGCGCAGTAAAACCGACTACGCAGCGCGTGCGGCGCGATAATAAGCCTGCGCGAATTTAACTCCGAGCGTGGACCGTAAATGAGAATCGCCAATAAATCGGGCATTATAATAAACATTAACGTTATTGTTTCCCGTTAAACGGCCCTTTCCCCCGCACCCCTCGCCCCCAGGTGCCGCCGCAACAATCCGCTCGGAATTTCAACGACTTCAATTATTGAGTGCCTACGAAAACCCAACCCTTTGGGCTTCTCAAGGGGCCGGACTGTCCATTTCGCCCGACGATAATGCCGCGTATCATAATACCTATATCATTTCCGCGTGCCTTAATATTATAGAATTATTTAAGTAACAAGCCATTATCATTCTTTTCTTTTGTATCTTTTTCCAACGAGACATAGAATGGAATTTAATTTTGAAGGTAGCAACGCTAGGCGATATAAATATATCATTATTATATAAATAACAAGCTATTTCATTTTTATTATAGGTATTTAGTTAGAAAAATGTTTTCTAAGTATTCCATTCATTCTTTCCATTCGGAGAAATAGAAAGTTAATAATATAAGTCCAGGATACCATAGATTATTCTCTCGTTTTCAGGGCAAGTTATTTGAGAGCGCTGTTAAGCATGAAGTTGAAGAAGGAAAGAAGAATTAATGAAAAAGAAAGATACAGAGAAAAATATGTTTATTTAAACAACGTACACCAAAGGATAGGATAAAAGTTAAACAACTTTGACATTGCAATGTGACTTGAAGAAGTTTATCGCTAGGAGCTGAATGAGAAGAGAAGATCGTATGTGGTGGCGAATTTCGAGAGAGGCCAGCAGTGGCAAGACTTTCTTCTTGAGTCAATCAACATTAACACAGTAGAGAACCTCTGCGAAAATATTCATCCATAATACAGACACACACAGTTTATAGTATCCGGATTAGGCACGTGCATTGTCTTACAATGTATGTCATGCCCAGTGCAACTTAGTTGATACACAGATAACGGAAATAATCAGGAAGGGATCTTCACACAAAAACTATAATGTGTGTTAGATATAAACCCTAACCCTTAAAGGAGAGTTCAAACCTGAATGTAATTCTTTAACATGCGAGATAATCCTTCAGAGTCCTCGTCAATGATTTAACTCATCAACCTATATGCCCCTTGAGCTTAATTTTTTCTCTTTTGTATTCTGTAACCTTTCATTATCCACTACTGAATATGGACCTTCCCATGCACATTGTCAAAATGTTTGAGGGATGTATAGCCTTATAACGCCACGCCGGCCAAACGAGTCCACTCTTTTACAGGTAGTGTAGTTCCTCAGCACTTATGGTAGCGGCGTTATTATCCCTTAGTCGCCTTTTACGATACCCACAGGAAGAAATGCAGATATGCCAGCCACATGGCCAATATAAGTATAAGTAGGTATACCTAGTATATTTTCTATAAGTGGCTCTATTGGAACAATCCAGGCTTGACTGATCAAGCGAATTTCAATAGTCCTTACAAAAGATACAAAAGATGGCCAAGCTTCGAACCCGCTCAGAAAAATGTTTTGGACGAAATGAGCTGCGGTCAGTTTGAGTCATGCTCAGATCTTTATTATCCTTATCCAATTGAAATAGCACGAACATTAATAGAGAATAATAAGTAGCATGTGCTGACGCTCGTACTAGAGTTTCGTGCACTGTCGCATTTCGGATATCACATTTGCTTACATTCGTGAAGATTCCACACTGGCTCGTTTTGCATACTGTGGTGGATGTCTAGTGGTACTCGTAAGGGAGCGCCTAATCCAATTGAAGGTTTGCATAATTCGCTCCGACATCCTACTGTACGCTGTAACAGTAGAACATGGAACTAATAGTAGATATTATTAGATTTCAGCGAGTTCGCTAAATGGTATTACAGTCATAATAAATTAATATGATACAGAAAAAACCATAAACGGAATAAGTGGAATTATTTTGACACAGATGAAACACTTTTTAACAATAATACAAATTAAGAAAACAAATAGATAACACATAAAAATTGAAGTAAATACTCGTTGCTAGATTTAATCATTTCAGCCTCATTTTTTTTGTTGTTCTTGTGTATGAAAAACTTTTTTTTTAAAAAGTAATTATTCAACCGGTTTCTGTTATTAATTAATAAAAGTTCCGAGTTAAAGTTTTACATATAATAAATTACAGTTTTAATTCCACACATTTCGCCATTAATCTCAACTCTTTGCGCAATCTCTTGCCATTCCAGCGAATAAACAATACCCGCCACCTTTCACAGAAAACAAAGAGAAAATAACAAAAGAATGGACTCGACGAATCGGTGTACGGCGCATTATCGGGCTCAGGTTGAAAACCACGTACGACTGCCTCTGACTGGTCTTTACAACAAGGAAATAAGGGCGCACCAAATACTAAGCTTCGTTGCAACTCCCTCCAAAATTCCACCGCACTCGAATCACAAAAGGTGAAAAAGTTTACAAAATAAATATATTAACCGGATACTGGTCGGATTTCCCGTGGTTTGTTATCATGAATCAGCTTTGTGTGACTACGATTCAGTCAGAATTTTTAGGTGGCACAGCTAGTTTTACGTCCACACTGAACAGAGAGTTAGCCGCTGGAATTCCATCGGAACTTTTTTCGTTTTATGATTGACAGCACACGAGCTGTGTTCGGTCGCGCGTTCTGTGCCCAGCGGCCCGTGAGCTGCTGCTAAGAGACATATCTACTAGCCGGTGTGGCCACACTGTCACACGTTGCATAATATAGCAGAACTCTGAATACGTTCATTTCACGCCACGTTTGAAGTCACAAAAATCAAGTCCTCTGAAAACAAACAATACCACAGCGACACAGAAATAAAGCGACGTATTCTCTCGAATATAGAAAAAGTGTGTTCATCTCGTTAAAACTTTCGTCTACAAATATAAAATTCAATTTCTGAATGAGCGCAAAAAATCTTCCACCTTGTTTTTCGCGTTCATTTTGCATCAACCAACGTAGAATCCTAATTATCTTTCCCAGTTAAGCTTAAGTGAATTATTCCAGCCGCCCACTGCGGCGCACAAACAAAACGGCACCGAGTTCGCAACCTCAGTCGAAAATACTAAAACATTAAAAGAGCATTCCCGGCGTACGTATAATATCCGCTAAGTAGTATACGGCGCGTAAGCCTACTATTTTAGCGGAGGTAACAGAGCTGCGCTTTAGCCGAGTTGACTTGTAATAACACTCGAAAAATCATCTAATTAATCTGATTACCGATGAAGCCGCACAACGCAATGAATGCTAATGCTTATTTCTGAGCATTAAACAAGCCTACTTGGTCGATGTAGCGCGGTTCGGATTAGTCCCAAGCCCGGGCCTACGAGAGCCGGCCAAAGTCTCGAGAAAGTCGCCCATAAGTCTCCTTTTTGACCTCACGTTTGCTTAAAGGATGTGCTATACTCGACTTCACATTATTGCTAATGTCTGCTTGTTAATCTTAAAAGTTAAAATTATACATGGATATTTCAATCTGCACTTTCTTATAAATAAAGGATAAGGAAAAATACATTCACTATTTTTATGTCATAAATAGTATTGTTTGTAGTTACTTGCTACAATATGTTTATTGTTTTTACAATACACTGCCTTTAGTATTTCTGTTTAACCAAAGGTTGATAGCACAGAGTATAGCCTAGTAAGGCATTAACTCTGCCTTTTGTGCAATGTTTCTTTGTGCACTGAAGTTAAAATTAAAAAATGTATAGGTACACTTGTATACTTATAAATAAATAAATAAACGTTTCACGTTAACACTTTTACATTAAAAGGCCCTTAAGAAAAAGATCTTAATCTTTAATTAATAAGCCTTTATGCAGATATAAAAATTAAGAGAATTTTACATAAAAATTGTTTTAGTAAAAGTCATTGAAATAAGAGGTGATACCTAGTATCACAACGGATCGTTTGTGAGCACCCCTATAAGTGTAATTATGTGGCTCTAGAACGCTCTTCCGTCCGCTCCCACGCACACGATGAATAAGATCTGCGACTAACGGAGATCTTATCTGGCTAAGATGGAGTAAGGTGGCCGCCCTTAACAGTATAAACTCGATTATGTACATATGGACTTATCTTGACCAAATAGGAAAACCCAGTGGAGATGAATAGCCAGTGAGCGATCTCACTGGTTTTTTCGTATTACATCGTCAAACGAACGCAAGTCGTCACTCTTTCTTGGAACAACAAACACATCACTATATGCCAATTACATTTTTTCGCGGCGACGCGGTTCATGGATCTATTCCCTCGGTCACCCCCTAACTCGCTACGATACGCATTTGTGTGGGTGAGACACATTTCTACAATTTGTCCAAAAATTCTATACTGATATTTATTACACCGTGGCTTAGTTAGGTCATAAATAAGACCCGGCTTTGATTTCTGAAGATGACCCTCGCTTTGTACGTTTCGAGTCCGTGGTTAGGAAGTCCCTTTAATAATCCTCAAGAAAATCTCGCTTAATTCGTATAATGATAATGCGGCGTCGTATAAGTAATTGAAGTCGTCATAAATCCCTTCAATAGAGATTTTTTTGAATTTTGTGTGTATTAATTTCTCAGCAATTACCCGTTAATCCGTTTTCTTCTCAAATTAAATATTTAACTCGGCAATTTGTGGTGCTTCCGCTTCACACAGTGCGGTACAAAGAACAGGCTATTTAACAAAAGTAATTTTCAAAATTATATTGTTACTCCGCCTTTGGATCTTGTAACAATTATCTCTGGACGCTTTAACAAGTGTCTAATTTGAGTAGGAAATTAAGTCGTGCTTTGTGTTAATTTTCTATACCGAGTTAACCGTTCTGCAACAGTATAACTCAATAATAGCAAAACTAAAACAATAGGACTAGAATTATGGATTTAGTTTTTTTTTTTTATAATTATAAAAAGCGGAAGTATAGAACGCGAAATGAAAAAGAATACAATAGAGCTCAATCGAGTGAGCTCGCTTAAAAAGCATTTTGAAAAGAGAACTCTGATTTCGATAAAAGGTAGAGCCTATTGGCGGCTCAATCGAGTGGGGCAGAATACAGAAAGAGGTTGGCAGCGGGAAGCGGGAGCAGATAGGCAGCCCGAGCGACGCGAATGCGACATTTCAATTTGAGTATATATTATTCATGGTAATGCGTTAAAAACGCCGGCATACAACTTGTTCGGTTCGAGCGGGAAGCAAGTAATCGCCGCGCACGTGCGAACACCAGATAAATTCAATGTTGTGCTTTAAAATTGTCGTTTCGCGCCATTTGCAGTTGCCGCGCCCGGCCCGATGTGCTCCGCTTATAAAGTAACTCCACGAAATGTGGTACACGTTTTTATTTATCACGCTCTACAAAATCGAATTTTTTCATCTATCTGTTGGTGGGAAAATCGCGCGCGCTACTGGTGCATATAAATACATGAGAACTTTGTCTTAAAATGTAAATACGCGTACACATCGCGTATCACAAAACATTAGATTACATTTCTAAATGGTATGCGGTTAATGGAATATTGGGTACAAGATTTACGAGATAACATTGCTTGTGTATCAGTACAAACAAGATGTATTGAATACCGTACATAAATCTCTTGCGGCACTATAGAACAGACTGAATCCGTTGGTACCGCCACATTACCAGCGCAAGCGTTCAAATAATTCCTATGCACGCATTCCGTAGCGCATTCCAAAAGCGTAATCTAGTCTTACAACATAAATAAATTCCAGCAATGTTTATATAGAATTTCTATTGCAAAATCTTTCCCTAGCATAAGGCCGCTACCCACAAGGGGCTTACGCTTGGATTTGAAGTCGCGGTTTCTAAATAATAAATTATTTAAAGCAAATAAATGAAGCTTTTTGCCTAATCAGTTTCTGTAAATAAAATGTGCATAATATCTTTTTACCGTATTTTTTAATTTATATAGAGCATAACTATAACGAATATAGGTACCATTTTTTTTCGCCATAGTAGGACATACTAGATTTTTAGTAGTTTATGACAAGGCTAGTGTTCTCATTTATGTTTTGACACTAATTGTTACGTTTTTTATATTACCCCTGTTATACCTACATCCTTTTCACATACATATGCATATTTTATAAATCTATTTCGAGATATGATACCATTACGGTGATATGTCTCAAATGCAAATATATTAAACTTTTCTTATTTAAGTACCTGAAATACAAGCGTCTGCGATATTTATCGAGTACCTGAAATACAAGCGTCTGCGTTATTTATTGAGTACCCTACCCTATTAAGTACCTGAAATACAGGCGTCTGCGATATTTTTCATAAGCCCTTTCATTGTTTGTTTACACTAATAGTAAACAATACTATCCACAAATGGTACACAAATGTACTCCAGTAGTTGTGTATAGTGCTTAACCCAATATGCGTGTTTGTCCATGTGTGTGTACCCCGAAGAGGTCGAACTCAAATTGCGGCCGGCATCTATTATTCATCGTCGAAGACACGGGAACGGGAATGGGAACGGGAATTTGTGTAAGTGCGTTGTGATCCAGCCAATCTCGCCATCTTTATTTCATTCGCAATAAATGGATTACGTTGTTTCACGAACGTTGTTGTGTTGTTGGACGTTTTTTATCCGACGCTCTATTGTAGACAGGTAGTGAAAGGTGTAACGATAAATTATCCAAGTTTGTTTTCTCTCGCAATTGCTTTTTAATGTTTTCCAGTTTGAATGAAATCTTGTCAGCGAACACATTTTTCATAAAAGTCTGCTTAATATATTGCTAACACAAGGCATTATCTAATTCACTACTTATTTTGACTTAATCACTTTAAGCCGTGAAATTAATTGGGCAATTTCAAATTATAGACAATTAATATATGATCAATTATAGATAATCCTAGACACCATGAATACATCACGAATATACACACTGAATTTCAGTAGTGACTATTAATTCATATACAATAAAATAAATAGAAGTAATTCAGTTGTTTTGTAATACAAACATTAAACAAACTGTGGAATTAGCCTGTTATACCTACAATGAAGGTTTTTTAAATAATTAATAAGTTAAATTGTCATCTGATCGCCGGCTTTCGAATACCATCACTCCCATTCTCTTAGCATGGGAGTCGTAAAAGGCGACTAAGCTATAATAAAGCGACTACCACAAGACCACATTAAGTACATCACCAGCGTAGTGGTTTAAGGCCATACATACTACATGCACAAGACAATGTCCATGAGGAGACCCCGTGTCCAACAGTGGGTACTAAAAGGGTCGGTTGTGGTGAACATGCAACTAGACTACAGCTTGCACCAGAAACGTTTCACATCAACTGCCCATAGTATATTGATTGATTAGGTTAAAGAAGAGAACGTTGTGAATGAGGATGATAACCATACACGTAGTTCTATGATCCAGTGAGCTCAATCTCCATCATCTCGGATGAAAGAATCGCGCACACTGTAAATGCCAACCACCACGCCTCTATAAACAAATAAATCAAACCCGTTTGAACTGAACCCCGGATTTCCTTCGCCGGAAAAAAGGCTATAAGAGGAAAATAAAATTTCAAACGCCACTCAAAATTACACATGACCTGTCTTTTGCAAATACAAACGTTTACATTCTCACATTCCTTTGGAAAGGGATTTTCTTTAAAAGGAACCAACAGAATGTTAGAAGGGCACGCTTTATTTCAATATGATTTTTTTACCTCAATATGGCTTTTTGTTTGTCGACTGAAGAAAAAGATGTGGTGACGTCTATGTCTTCTCACAGCTTATCAATATACCCGTAATACCAGGTTATACACCCGTAATATACACTGGCTGGTTTTAATTTCAATTATAACTATCTATAATATAAAAACAAAACATTCCAAATTCAAATTTCTTGCCATTTTTTACGAGCTGAATCAAAATATCATCTCATTAAAAAATGGATATTCGACGGGAAGATTTCCGCGCTATAGACTTCAAATGGCGTTTACAGACAAGTACCCTTCTAAAGTAACTGTGTATCGTCGGTACAATGAAATTAAACGTCGTCGACTAAGTTTGGCTAACGAAGAAAGAAGCGGTCGCCCTTTAACGGGCAGCGGGTGAATTACATACGAGGAGATTCAGGAGAGATTGCAGAATGGATCGGAAAGTCTGTATAAAATATTACATGGATATCTACGAATCATTCTGGGTGCCGCACAAGCTCACCGAACCTCAAAAACAAGTTCGTGTCGAATGGTGCTGTGATATTATGACAAAATTTGAAGCAAGGTTGTCCCGGCGTGTTTATGACATTCTCACAGGTTAAGAATCTTGGATCTACCAGTGTGATCCAGAAACTAAGCGCCAATCCACTGTTTGGCTGTTTTAAAGTGAGCCAACGCCTACGAAAGTAAATAGAGCAAAAAAAATAAAAAGCTGGAAAAAAATTAATCACAAGTTTTTTCACTTTAACTGGCTATCTGATATCTGTATCTTTACAAAACCAAAACATTTACAACGCAGAATGGTAGTTACCTGTGGCCAAACGTTTTATTACTGGAGTGAGGAACAACCGTCCAAACATAAGTACGCACTATTCGTACTAAATAGACAATTAAATCTGTGAAGGAGAGAATCCGAAGAAATCCCGTCCGGAAGTAAAAGATTTTATTCAGAGAGATGAATATAGCACCCAGAACCTTGTCGCATATTTTAAAAGGATTCAGAACTTACTGCTTCAAAAGACGTACTGGTTATTTCTTACCTGATAATTTAAAAAAAATAGGGTTGATAAATCTAAACAACTTCTTTGGCGGTATGCAAAGGGAGGTGTGAGGTCAAACAATTCTTATTTACGGACAAGAAAATATTCACCATTGAGGAACATTTTAACAAGCAGTCTGCCATAAGCTTTTTTTTTTATTATGACACGTTAATCTACCAACGAGTCTCCTTTAAACTGACATCGCGATTGTTTCTAAATCCTTAAGCCCGCCTAATTGGAACTCATCAATACAATGTTTTGTCACATTTCCGTCGATAACAGAGGGTAAAGATTCTAGGGCAATCCCTCAAATCTGATTGTTTGCTTACCCGCGAGCGTGCGTACGCATGCAGCCCTAGTGATGGATGGTACTCTATATATCAGCCGTAAACATGGAGGCCTCGCGATTATTAATCAAGTCACATAACTTTTGGATTTACGCGTTTTGTACACATTTTATATTGTAAATCGGGGTCTTCTGCGCCTTCCGACATAGCTTATAGAATGCTAAAGTGGCAATGGGCGAGTCATATTTTCCGCAGAACCGATATCCAATGGAGTTAACGAGTCCTCGAACGGAGGCCACGTACCGGAAGGTGCAGTGTGTGACGCCCTTTGGTCAGGTGAACCGATGACTTGAAGAAGTTCACCGGTGGTAGTTGGATGAGAAGAGCTGAAGATCGTATGTGGTGGCAAGCCTTGCCAGAGGCCTAAATAGGCAGGCAGACATAGACTGATGGTATGGTATGATATGGTGCCTACCATTAAACTCGTTCTTTTCTATTGAACATTTCGGCATGAATTGCACCGGTTATAATCATGAGATGACTGAAGAGGCGGCTATTCTACGACAAGTGCTCCGAGCAATTTTATCTATTATTCGCATTTGGTATTCACGTATATGGAACAGTTGTGGTTAATGACTACTCCACTCCAATTGTCTGATATACATATACGTCCGACGATAAATTATATCCGACAATAAAATTAATCATCGGACGACATTTTGATGACAGCTTGAATCATGAAGCTTGAAGTGTTTATTTCTTTATTTCAGTCGCTTCATGCACTATCCTGCGATAATAATGGAGTTCAGTGGAAATGATTTTTGGATTACAGAATTCTGTCCAGTGATTGATTAATTCCAGTATTGTGAATATGTTCTCTTATTGCCTTTGGAGGTTTTTTACAGCTGTTCTTTGACTGTTTCGGCTATTACTACTGCCATTACTATCAACTTGTGTCACTGCTGCACACAAGCATCTTCCAGGGCACTACACTCAGTCGTCAGTTCTTCTATCTTTAAATCTTATGTCTTTTCTTTAAAATTTCCACTCGGGCTATACTACATTTCTCGATATACAGTCTATCATATTGACACGTGGTGTCTGTTAAGGTACACGTTTTGGTATGCATAGATTTTTGCCTAATTTGTACGTACCGACTAGCGATTTTTCGCTAGTCTGTACCTATAGGTACCGTGTGGTGTCGGCTGATTATAGAATAACGTAGCACCATCTCTTCCCTTGGGTGTAATAAAATACGACTAAAGGATAACATAGCCGCTATCACAGGCGCTGAGGAACTACACCACCTTTTAAAAGAGTGGAATCGCCAACCCGCTTGGCCAGCTTGGCGTTTTAAGGTCATTCATCCCCCATGCACAAGACAATGTGCACGAGAAGGCCTATGTCCAACGGTGGATACTGAAAGGGCTGGTTGCATTGTACCTACAACTCAAATTTAGTAATTTCTTAATGTTGTTTCGGTTTCGCTAGTCATACTTTTTACGTACGGCATAAATACTGTTTGTTGGCTGACCTTAAGATGCACCTCATTTTGTATCTATTCCTTTTAAGTACTCACCAAACCTGTGACAATCCGACTTTCTTAAGGGTCAAAAGAGTCCATGTATTTTGTTGTTCAACATAACAAATGATTAATGTACATACCGAAGGTGGGGTGGTGTGAGGAACCATATAAACCATATATTTGTTAATAACCATATAAGTGTAGCATACACAGTGTGGGATAGCGAAGCGTTTTTCATTTGTTACACACTGATGTGTATCATATACAGTTTGAGATAGCGAAGCGTTTTCATTCTAACATCTAAGAAAGCTAAAACTGTCTATTTCTATTTCATAAGCCATAGTCATTTTCGAATGAATGGAGTTGTGTTCAATATAAAATGAAAGGTAGGCAATATAAATTGAAAACCTTCAATTGTACCCGTTTAAGAACCAACTTACTTAATGAAATATAAATATTAACCAAAATTACTCACTTGTATATTTTAATTTAAGCACAGAATGCCACAATTAGATATAGACTGCTAGGTTTTAGAGCAAAATTAAGTGATGTTAGTGGTCACGATACTGTTGTTATAATTTCTTATAATGTTATTATTTGTTAGAAACAACATTATGTTAATTGATAAAAGGATATATTATAAACCGGTTTATGTAAAATATATTTTTATATAAACATATTATGTATTATATAAAAAAAACTTCACAATATTGTCGAAGAAGCTCAGTGCTATTTTTCATAGAAATAGGAGAGTTCGGTAGTCACCTGTGCCCGGTTCTCCGTACCGTTTATCGGTATCCAGAGACATAAATTAGAAGTAAAAGTAATCGTTGAAACTTTCGCAAGGCAGGCCGGAGGGCCAGGGGCCTGGAATTTCTACCAAATTACCTGCCACTGGTTTTAAGACTTGTAATTTATCAGTGGAGGCGCCCGTCTCGATAGGTCGTAGGCCGGCGACGGCCAGCCGCCCGGAAAATGGCGTTACCTTAAAAGATCCCCGGAAGTTTAAGTTGGGGACTAAATATAGATTTATTGTAGCCGATATACCAAAATAACGGTCCTTTAGAATCCCGGCAACTTGTCAAAACCTATAAACAGACATATTCATTTCTTAAATTAGTTTACCGAACAAAAAAATTCTTTGCGCGAAAAACATTAGCTGAAATACGCACCCGGCTTGTTTTATGCGTATATTATGGTATCTCGGAAAAAGGCGGGTTTTGATTGACGCTGGCAATCCGCTTAATGTGACCTCGAGGCAAGTTTTGCGCGGCACACAAACGACTGGTTAAATTCAGAGGTCGACGCAAAGCGACGCAATCTCTCACACGTCACACTGAAGGAGCTTTCCATATAATTCATTTCCCTATTCATATTTGTCTTAGAAGTTGATTCTTGGGCGAGAAAAAAATTCAAAAAGCCTTGGGTAAGATGTAAAATGACATGATATTTTACTGTGAGAGTGTTATTGAAAAAGTTTCTCGAGCATATATCCCTCTCACTTCGCTATTCATACAAATTGAATCGAGTCCCTATTCTAAGGTTATAGGACTATGCTAGGCGTATGTTTTATATTCGTCGTTGGAGATTACGTGACTGGAAATAGTAAAATCGGGTGATGATGTTGATAATGTAGGTCGTAATGGGCCATTGCCAATAAAACGTTATAGGTAAGCGATGGATTAAAAGGAACTGGGTCAGGGCTGGGCTTCTACCTTATGAAAATAACGCGTTTTGGATGGCTGTTCCCGTGCACTAAACAGTCGGAAGTATCGCCCTATCTATCAGTCCACCCAAAAAGCGAAAAACACACCCATTTTATAACGTCTCTACATATTACGTAGAAGATTTATTTTAAAACTCCACTAATTCAATCAAGAAAATAAAGTAGAATAAAAAGTAGCACTGGCTTTAATCTGCACTTAAAAACAATACTAATTTACGTAGAATACTTACTTAAGATTCTCTTTTCAGACAAAACAGTAGCAACCTAAGGGGGCGGCCAATCACACTAACTTTGCATTACTTTAAACTAGTGTTTCGACTCTAAAAGGAAAGTTACATGTACTCTATAGGAGGCCGCTTAAAAAAGTTTCAAGAAACGTCAATGGAATGGCAATTCACAACTTGGCAATATCGCTTGTCTCAGGCAAATGAATAATTATTAAAATTTAATTTAAATCTTATTTCCAGTCGCATTAAGGCGTTCTAAGCGGGTCACTCTTTTTGTATAATTAAAACTGTTTCCATTATGCGACGGAACTTCGGTCTTATTTCGGAAATTATAATTATCCCAACATGCCTTATTTAAGATATCAACAGTATTAGCTTCTGATATTAATTTATCAGAATTCCGAGGGTCAATTTGTTGAAGAGCATTTTCCGTTCAATATTATTTTGTTACTATTGCAATATAATAGAAGCATTTGTAACTGCGTATGGTTTCTTTACTCATACATGTATTGAAAATAGATATAGAAAGCGGCAATAGGGTAGAATCCTCATGTATCGGACAGGGTCATGTTTTCCGCGCGTGTCATTTACGCCCATCGTTAGCAGCAGCCGGTGTCGCCCGAACGTGCAACCACCTCCTCATTTTCACAGGAATACTGTATTAAACTGACAATGTACACTTTTTTACAATTATATGCCAACAACATCATCATATTTCAATAATATATTTTTGGTACTGCAATCTCTTCCTTTACCATCTCTGATCTTTCAAAAGATAAGATCCTTGTTCAATACTGTAACTTTCGTCCACAAACTTAGTAGCCGCAGTAGCCGACCGAAACTTTCATGTGGTTGATAATTTACATAATAGAAGACCGTAGGTCCATCCCCTATCGGGGTCATCGAAACTTCTGTGGATTAGGGCTTTCACCGAGGCTTATCGGATTTTGAAACGAATTTCGGGATGCTTGCGATAGTGACGTCATTATCGATACCCGATTTATATGCAGATTGGGAGCGAAGTAGCAGGCTGGCGGCACGCGCGGCTTGGTCACGGCAATATTGTGACGTCATATTCAGCCGGCTCGGCGATATCCATAAGATGGAATACTCTATCTGCAACCTTAAAGACGAGCTTGCCAAGGACCGACATTGTGTCTTATTAAGGCAAAATTATACGATTAATACTTCAACTGTTCAACTCTTCGTTCAACTTTTGCGCACTCGACCCTAAGACGACAGAGCCTCCATTGTAAGGATTTAACAATTTCTCCCGCCTCGGTGCATTTCACCGAGTTATAATAAATTATCACAATGGATGTCAACTCTATTCTTGATAAGTGGCCAAGATGAAAAGCGTCAGTGGCACAATTCACCAAATCAGGCGGAGAATAAATTTTGTGGAGTGATATCATGATGGACTTGTAACAATGGACGATACTTATCCTAATAATCCTTTAAGACAATTATTGGAACAACACTTGTCAAAACAAAACATCTGTATAAACTGTGTCAACTTTAATGGAGCTAAGCGACAACACTCACTCGGAATAAAATAGCGGATTATTTTCATTCGTATTCTCATACCTTGTAAACAATATGGAATATGAAGGCAAATGTTTCACGTAACGTATAGTGACGCAACAATCTACATCAGACTAACGAGTGAAACTTATGTGGTGACATTACGTTGGTCGCGATCGGTTGCGCCGTCGAATGCTTGCTGCATTGTCCTTTTTCACTCCACTATAATATAAACGAGGTATTCATGCTACCGATTACCGGGCGACATAGTAAATCAATTGAACAAGCCTGCCTGCACAAGTTTCGGTTGCATTTGAGCAGATTATGTTAGGCATTAGCTACCCACTTTATCAACGTTCGAGCATGTGCGCTAGAATAATTTCGGCTATACGTTTTCACTAATTAGTTTCCGTCCGAAACGTGCTCAGTCATAATGATATTACCTGATAAGTACGTGTTATAATCTAAGGACGTACATTGTTAGAAAGTGTCAGCTGTCAACTTCACGTTGTTGTTGTTCAACAATTATTATTCATGTTTCCGTGAATTTCTGCCCAACTTTGAAGGAAAAAGAAAGCAACAAAAAGGCAACACATCATTCATCTTTCACCCGAGCTGTCTATTATGAGTTGCAGTTTTTAAAAAGTTGGTAATTAACATCAGACCGCAGTCGCAGGCTACGTCCCAACTTGTGAAGTGTTCATAAAGTTTGGAAATGCCCTAATCATTAACAGCGAGGGTCTCGCTCAAAATGATGGCGTTTTTATTCAGATTTCCATGACCAATCATATAATTAAAAAGGCTGTTTAGAAGTTTGTAACATCTTTAAACGTGACAGTTTTTGACACTTACGAAAAATATTTTCTGTTTAAAGTCACGAATTATAATATCTGTGATTTTTTAATAATATACTTTATCTACATCTTACACTGATAAAACAGCATGTCAAATAAATATATAAAGAAAATAATCTCTTTTATTTACTGCTATATCGACTTATTTTAATAATATAGGAAACCAGTGTATAATATTCGCTCTTTATGTTACAAAGCTGAATTTCTTTGATGTCCGGGAATCTATTGAAGTCTATCAGCAACAATAGATCAACCTTTTGAAGCGTTTTAACGATATCGGAACCGGATTTGTAATCATTTGCTAAGCCCTTTATAATTGCGTACTAACCTCCTTTCTACGAATCTTTTCTACGAATCCTTACTATACTTATTGATATGAATTGTGACTCTATTTAATAAAAAACAAACAAGTAATACATAAAAGACAAAATCTTTGAACACGTACTTTTTATATGGAAAAAAGATACCAGACGACCCGTCAATTTGTCTGCAGTACAATATTTCATAAAATCAGTGATGCTGTCAAAATTATAACAAGGAAACGTTAAAATACAAATTAATCTTCATTCGAATTCATTTTAGTTTTCAATAAACCTATAAAGTAGTTATGAAAATATACCAAGTTTAATTAAAAAATAATGCGTACAAAACACTAATTACTTACCAATCGAATGTAGTTACATCCTAACTACATAGCTAGTAAATCGTGAATTCAATTTTTTACGAAGTGGTATGTACATGATTTTAGGAAGTTCCAAATTTGTTCCAATATATGACAGTGTAAACTTACCAAAAAATAAAAAAAACACTCTCCATCTATATAAACGAGTACGTACCTGTGTCGTTGGATAGGGCTGAACAAGGTGTACAAAGCATAAACGCTTTTTCTCTAAAACGTACCGAAAATATCGAGATATACAATACGACTGGCCCTGTCATCGTGTTTTTTATATTATCCCTACATGCTTAATTAGAAATGTATGGTAACTTTATATACGGCCTTTTTGCGTGAACTCCAGAAGTGAAGTTGTGTTTATGTTTGATTATTGTAAAAAATGTGCTTTAAGCGTTTTGTGGTGCAATAGTGATAGTTTATCACTATTAAAACTCTCTTTCTTCTTTTTTACAGTCAGGATAAATCTTTCTGTGCTCTTGTACACAACGTAACAAAAATTGTTTTTGTTCCTCCTTAATCGTAATCGAACCATGAAAGTTTTATTTACTTTACAGCCCTTTCGGTTGCATCGTTTACTGCTCTTAGGGTTGACACAGTATTTTTCGCTTCTAGAAACGTGGCGTTAATCTCCCATAAAGGAGGATATTCGTGGAGAAAACTGTCATCAATTCTGAGACGAGAGAAGAAATACTTGCCCTTGACTGATACAAAATCATAGATATTTTTCCCTCAAATAAAGAAGAATAGTTAACGTGAAATTGCATGGTATAGACAGAAAACTAAAGAAACAACTACACACCATTTATCTGTCAAACTAACCGTACTATAAACCACAAACACCGTGAAATAGTGACAGGATAGCTGTTTGATCAGTTAAAAATCATAAAAGTTGGCTAAACTTCTGTAGAGCTGCTTTCGAGATACTTTTGTCAACGTTTTTGTAAGCCTTTAATGACTTCAGAAAACACAAATCTTGGTAAGGTGATTTACTGCGAAATTGCATTGAAGCCATAGCTTGTCATAGGATGTCACAATAAACAAGCAGACGTCTAGAAGAGCTGCCTTGTCCTTACCGGTTATTTTCAACTGAGAAAATAGTAACGATATTTTCAGGGAATAGATCGCTCTCGTTATCCATCAAGTTAGTGCATGGCACCTGGAGGCCTAATTATGAATTTTCGGTATTTAATTTTGTATCTTCATCTAAAAATATGACTAAGAGCTCTCTCGATAGTCATGTCGAACTATTTTTTGTCAACTCAGCGCTATAGAATTTAAGCAAAGCTTCAATTTTGGAAGCGGTAAGGTATGTTTCCAAAGTTTTCTCTATGGCACTGTATCTTGTCGAAATCGACGGTTTTCCAATTTTCTCTGAACATTTTGAAGAGCGGAATATCGGAACTTGTGGTCACTTGACTGATTTTTACTTCAAATACGCTTTTTAGCACCAGTTCGTAAACGTGATGGCGATAAGAAAAAATAAGCAACTCCCTGTCAAGTTTTTGCTCTAGGAGCCTAGACTCTAGGCACCATTGATACGACCTGTATTCGAAGCCATAGTATCACAAAAGAGAATGTGCACTTTATCTTCGAGATTCCAATCTGTGATCGCATTCCAAACAGCCTGCGCCTGCTCTTTGTCGGTAGATTATCGAATTTTAGCACAGCAATAAGTTGATCCTTATTTCCAAACGAAATGACTATAGAAAGACGTTCTTCTTTGGAGTTTGCCGTCCCAGTGAACAGTTACAACGTCTGGTACCTCATTTTAGAAATCAACTCTTATGGCTTCCACGCGTTCCTTTCGTTTTTCCGTACGGATTCGTTGGATGGAAGACTTACTTATCGGAAATTCATCCATATTATGTCCAAGTGGCTGGATAGCATATTGAAGAATAAACACAGATTCTCTCATACTCAACTGACACCTGCCTAACGCAACTACTAATGTTGGAGTAATTAAATCTTTCTTCGTTACCATTACAGTAGTCCCAGTCCCAGGTTGTGTGCTCTCGATCACAGTTGTCAGATCATTTTGTGAATCCATATTTTCACCAGAACTGGAAGCTGAATCGTCCTGTGCAGGTTCATACGATGCCGAAGAAGTTGACGCGGAAAGAATATTTTTCAAATATTTGGTAGGCATTCGTGCCTTTACTCAAAATATAACACACTCGCCTGTTAACAAAAACCTGTACACATCTACCTGTTTAACAAAAAAATGACGTGACTGAAACAAAATTAATTAGACATTACAGTAGAGTTAGTGCTGAGTCACTCGATGGACGTTAAAAACATTCGACCTCACATTTACTTGCGCAATCGATTACAAACCGATTTAAAAGTAATAATAACCATACAATAAAGCTAAACATGAAATCGTGTTTAACACTAAATTCTGTCTCTCAACCAAATAAGTTCAAACCGCTCACTTTTTTTTAAACACTATCATACCAAACCGTCAACCTGAGTCTTTCCAGTGCTGGTAATAAGCCTCTCCCAAGGACTGCCAACACACACGGTCTATTACTTTTCTCATCCAGCCACTTCTGACTTTATTCAAGTCGTCAGTCCACCTGGCCGGAAGGCAACTGACGCTACTTTACCCGGTACGTGGTATCAATTCGAGTACATGTCTGCCTCATCAGTCCTGCGGCATATATGACTTGCCACTGCCACTTCAGTATGTTGATCCTTTGGGTTATGTCGGCAAGTTTGTTGAATTTTTTCGTTACGGGGTTTGTCCAGCAAAGAGACTGCGAGCATAGACCTTTTCATGGCTCCTTATCGCTCGCTCATTCCTTGTTTAAACACCAAGGGCCAGATAAATAGATATTTTTCGGTCTTGGAATTAGTTCAAGGCGTGTTTTATAAGACCTTACGCAGTCTGCACAGTGGTTAATTTCGAAACACTCTTAGATAATTTTAAATCATAGAATCATCTCTTCTCTTTATCGAGACCTTAATGTACCACAAAAAGCACGTCTTCAAAACATTATTCAACGCTACGTTTAACAAATTATCTATCAATTAAGTTCGTTAGAAGTTTCATATAACACTGTTTGAATCTCGCATCTTTTATGGTAAAGGTTTGTATATTTTATTGCCATTAGAGGGTTGATAGCCATTGTAGATGAGATTAAAACCACATAGAATTCAAAAGATATTGTCACGATAAAAATATTCCCGTATAAAGGCGATATTTTGGTTTGACTTCCAATTGGGTAAGGCTGAATTCCCTAGGGCCGACGTTCGGCGTTCCCTGTTTGTCTCGTACTCAAGCGCAGGTTAATAAGTAATGAAGCGGATTCCGCCGAGTTTTGTTTGTTAAAGTGATTATTCAAATACGAAAAACGTTTTCGGGTTTTCCTAAACTTCTCTCATATTTTATTCACCGATTCTTCACGGTTTGAGATATTCGTAATTGCTGAAAAAATTTGAGTTTTGTTTTGATGAGTAAGATTGTTCGATATTGAAATCATTTGTTTTAACATTATAATTAACGAAAACTTATAAATATTATAACTGGCGGAGAAGGCAAACTTGAAATGTAAAGGGAGTCCCGTACTTAGCCATGAGACTGCAAATAATTTAAAAAATATGAAAGAAATCTCTCAGAACTTCAAAACGCTTAGATATTTTTTGCACCGTACTTACAATTATTAATGTTGATTTATTTGTAAGATTTAGCCACAGATACTAAGTAATTTTTCGATTTAATTGATATATTTTTAGTGTATTTGCTTAGTAGTTGGTTAATATATTTTCCTTAAATATTATCTCTTTTATTATTTCACCTTGTATTATTAAAAAATAATTACCTTATAAAATAATTAATTAATTAAATAGTTACTCTTGACCTATAAAATATTCGCCAAAGAATGTTAATAAGGAAACTGCGAGCTCTCCGAAAACTTTCCTAAGAAAACTAATCCCATCCCAGATTATTTCGTGAGGCTCCCAATCAATTCGCCTATAAAAACACAAGGATAAAACGCGGCTATCCTCTTCCGAGAGTTCTCTCCTTGGAGAATCATTACGTAAATACGACAAAATTGTAGACCGTCTGTCCCCTGGAAGGGTGTTATTTATGGAGGGCAGAGGCTGGAGTGTATCTGAGTGGCTCTATTAGCTCAACTAATATTTTCTTCTTCAAGTTAATTGTTATGTCGCCTTTAAGACCAGGTGGCTTGTCCCATTAGGACGCCGCGGGCGAGTTAATGCGGAGGCGCGAAACTTGAGAGCCACCGAGGGAACTCCGGCCCGCGGAAATATTTAAACAAATTAAAACTTTTTCTTTGTGCTATTTGCCGAAGAGTGTTCTTGTTCTGATTCGTTTATATTGAGTTTCCATACTTTTTCGGCCTCTACAATTAAATACGTGAGTGTAAAGTTAATGCAGTTACAACTCGGAGTTTTATTGAGAATATACATATAAAACCAGAATTCCACAAGGAAAAGAAAATACTTATTCATATATTATTTATTTAATTTTTTTTTCACTATATTGTGCAGAGTAGGATATAAGCCTTAAGGCATTCTCTACCGGTCAACCATTGATTAATCCGTTCGTCATTTGTTAGCCACCGGTGAACTTTAAACAAAAGACAGAAGACACCTCCCCCAGAAGACTACCTTGAAATCTACTGCATTTCCCACTTCATCCTATTCTCCAATGTACGTACGTCTTTTGGTAGTGAGTGAAATATCCCAGAGCCCATTCCTATCCCATCCTATTCTATTCCCTCCAATTATGCCAACCTTTTTCCCAAATTAGACGCGTTTAAAATGTTTCATTTTGGACTGAAGTTGCCATGTAAACGCAGATATCTAAGAGCGATGGTATCCACTTACCACCAGGTGGACTGTATGCTCGTCTGCCGCCTTCTTACTATAAAAAATAAATAAAAGATTAAATGTCAATTGTCTGAGATATATTACGTCTTTTTAAAACGATTAAATTGATTTAAATTTAAGTCAAATAGCCTTCTAACCGTTCGATATGTTTTTTTTTATATAAAAAAGGTGGCAGACGAGCATAAAGTCCACCTGATGCTAAGTGAATACTGTCGCTCATAGGCATTCGCGATACAGGCCAACATCAGTCCAGAATGACAAACGTTGACACGCCCCCGGATGTGCTGAACACGTTTGCGATTAAGGAATGGATTGAGAGAAAGGGTTGGGAAAGTGGGGAGAGATAGGATGGGATGGGAATGGGCTCTGGCACATCTCACTCACTACCGAAACACGTACGTACATTGGGGAAATACGATAAGGTAGGAAATGTAGTACATTTCAAGGTAGTCTTCTGTGAGAGAGGGCCAATCGGGTGCTCCCGGCGGCTGTGGAAATGCAGCGTGCACTCTCCCCTTATAAATAGTATAAATAAATGCATTACATTCGTATGTGTGTACCTAGTACAACATTAAATATACATATATTATACGTATTTCATTGCTAAAATCCAAAGTGAGTGTCCACCTGTGTAACCTACCTATATACTCTAGTCACATCAAGAAAAGAATGACGTCATCCGTCCAGTGTAGCATAAAACAACGTTGGTCAAAAAAACAAATTTGGTCAACCGAGGAACGCTCCTTCTTGTCATTGGTCAATCACGTGACCGATAGTGATGACTTCGCTTCTTTCTAACTTAAACAGAATATACTATATTGACCAAATAATATTAGTAATAATTTTGTGCGTTAAAATAACTGAAGTAAGGACAATATTATTGTCATAATAATAAGTAATTTACAGTTTCAAAGTGCCAAACTAACTTTAAACAACTGAGTAATTAGAATTATAAACAGTTGCGTCGTTTAACTCAGTTGTCCGCAACCATCTTCGGTTAGGACTTCTCAAACTATGCAACAGTTTTCTGAGTTCGGTATACTTAAACAGTTTCAGAACAATAGTCCAGTGGCGTCCGACTCGCGTCCATCAAATTACCGACGATGTTGGCTAACAATGCCGGTTGTCTGTTAGTGTTGCCAGCTTGGTTAGAGCTGGACGAAAATCTTGCATATATTAAGCTTCACTCGCAGTTACGAATTTGCAATGGATTTTGCAACAAAAACATGAACTTGGGATGGATTTATTTTAAATCTGGTGTCGGTTTAAGCTTAAAATAATTGGGAAATTAAAACGCGAATTACCGCAAATTTCACATTTAATCTCATCATATTGCGGATATTTTTATTTCTTACACATTTAAAAAAAAAAATAACTGATTTCTTTTTGTCACCTAAACTTTTGTAAATAAACTATACTGAACCCTAAATGCGCCTGTACTTATTCTATCTTTTGGCGAATTTAATACGCATTCTAAAATTATACATTTAAAGAAATTCCTTAAATGAATTTACGGAAATGGCACGAATAAAACTGAGCGATCGGTAACAATTTTTCCCAGTTAATAAATAAATAACTTGACAACCGCTTAGTTTAGAATACGCCTGTTTGCTCCTCTTCGGACCCCTAATGTGGGTTCCTTACCTATGGGTTTCATACGGACTTCTCTCACTGGAACACTACAAAGTTAGTTGATCACTTAATATCTCTGTAATGGAAAGTTCTATTCTTAATTCACACAATAAAATTCGCAAACAATATTAGGTACTAGATGGTTTGTTACACTTATAAAATGTAATAATTAAAACCAAAGTAAATAACGTAATATACATACTATAGATAAAATGACAAGAAGAATTAAGAGTATTTTAAATTACTAGTAATTACTAAGCTCCTTAGCAATTGGTACTGTATATTCCAAACCCGTCGTTGACACAGCCTGTGGTTATAGTGAACAAACACAAATCAATGCGTCACTCTAAACACACACACAAACAAGCCGTCGCGTCGCGGCGTCGACTGCTCCGATATTACTACTGACAAACGTCCGTGTTCCGCTCGCGATATCGCATGCTCTATGATGGATTGCAGTATTGAATGTAATGCGTCTAATTCAGTAGTTGCAGTACTTGCTGATCGACAGCGAGGACTGCTCTAGAATGTTCTGCGCTAAGAAAGATTACGTCCGGAGCATGACTTTATTTCTGATGTGTGTCTACTGGACCATTTCGGAAGCGCACAACATTTTGATGAAATCGAGGGCAGGGAAATTATTTGCCTACCTGCGTCGATATATGTGAGTATGGTATGATGCTCCCACTCACGATCGTAGGCGGTGTAATAACCTCTGTCATCTGATATTTTCTAAATAATAGATATATAGATAATCCATAGATAATTCTCATAAACAAAAGACATATCATCAATAATAATATATTATTTACAAATTAAAAAAATAAATTGAATAAAAAATATGTCAGTGAAATAGAACATCATTGAAATAGATCCGCAAATTATCTTCTTCAGGTAGGTAATTACCTATATTTTAATGAAATGGCTTACTGGCATCAAATTCGATAAAATCATAACAGGAACAGTAGATGTTTGGTTTACCTAATAACACTGCAGCCTATTGTTATGATGACAACCGATTTGTCAAAATTCCAAGATAATTCTGTGCAGTCACCTATGGCGTTCACGCGATTGCTACATTAGTAGTAAATGTAATGACGCGGGCTCGATTCGGTTCGCTACACCTGCACAGATATACGCAAGATGCTCCTTTACCAACTGAATGCACATATATTATCAGCCTCTAACGTCCCAGGGCACAGGTCTTGTAATCGCGAAGGATATCAGGCCACGATTTACCATGCGGGCGCAGTGCGGGTGGGTGGATTATACAATATGTCTTAGATTTTTTTTTCCGGCACTCGGATTTCACTACAATGTTTACGTTTATCGTCGAACTAGCGATAATTGAAAAATCTATACTGAAATACAAAGAAACTAAATGGTATTGGCCACTATTCGAACTCACGGACCAGACGTCCGTGAGTTCACATCCCAAACGGATGTGAATCGATAATATCACTAGATAAATATCCCTTAGATTATCACTGTTCTTCACATATACAACTCCACAAATACTACAATATAGATATACACAATTTGTTAACAATTCAAGAGTTCGGATATGAGTCGCAATCGAACTCAGCCTGCCTAGGACTGATCAATACTTTCGATCAGAATTGAACAATATGGCTATGCGGAATTTGATTAATCACTATTGATCAGTCAATTTTATACACTAATGCACTATAGACTTTTAGATATTACACTATAGACTTTTTATACATGTCATAGAAGTGGACGCAGATATCCAAAACAATAAAATCCTACGTTTAATTTTTACTTAGCAAGTACATACAGCCCATGCATACATTAACAATGCCATGCCAGGTCATCAGCATGTATCTCTCCATGGGATTCTCTCAAGGTCCGCCACCATTCATAGTCTTCTGGTCCAGCCACTTGAAAGCTAAGCTGACACCTTAAACAGCAGCGTAAAAGTAAAGAGTCCAATCTCTCTAGCGAAACTCTGGGTCTCATAACACAGAAATGTGAAAAAACCACACTAACTATATCGGTAGAGCACTAACTCAATAGCAAACCTCAACACAATATTTATGAATATAAATAAATAAACCGACTTAAAATCCGTCACACAGCAATAAATCTCACAAACAACCAAAGGAAAAAAAGAAAATAAGTCATTGTTTTAAAAAAGTACACGTAGCAATTTACTTAGACAGGTGTCTTCGGGGACGTGGCAGTGCCTTCCCATTAAATAAAATAATAATAGATCAAGCAAGTTGCCATGACGTTAGAGAAAATTGTATCCATTTATCGTGGGCGTGTTTATATCACCATAAATCCAGCTAAAGTTAAAGATAACGCCCTCACTAAACTTACTCGTATTTTTAAAGCAAAGAAAAAGGATATAATCGAGGAGGAGAAAACTTTGTAAATAATCGCTGAAAACTTGTTTTATTCCCGCAGTGTTCGACAACTATAAAAATTCCAGGCGTTTACAGCGTACCTACATTGTCTCCAATTCTGCACTCTTACCCGCTCTGCTATGAAAAGTATCTGAGCAAAAGCGGAATTAGTAAAGTTGGTAGGAATCCCACACGAGTGCGCTACACATTGCCCGAATATTAAAAGGAGAATTAGACTGGTCACGCGTCGAAGTGCTCATAAATGTTCTTATTACGGTTCAAGTTGTAATCGCGGATTAAAGAGTAACAGTATCCCATCTGCATAAAAACATTTGAAATGCAGCGAAAGCCCACACACACTACACGGTCTACACGGTTGCCTCAGGACTGACTTCTCTACAAGTAAAAATAGTTAAATCTTGCTTTGATGCTACTTGTTTTGCGTCAGCGATTTGCGATTTATGTAAAGACTACGTACTACTTGATTCTACTGTGTTGTTACAGAGCATTTCAAGCTACGTGACTACATTGAACTGTTACCATTGTCAGTTCTGTTAAAATATCGTTCTAAATAAGTGTAACAATGGTTTAGAGATTTCAATGGCTAAGAGTTTATTTGTTTCAATCAAAAGACAGTCAGGTAAATCGATGATATAAAAAACAGATATCAAAAACGAATCAATATGCAATTTGGGGACCTGTGAGGGTGTTAGCTTTGAAGAAATAAAATCAGTAAATAAGAATTAACTCCAAGATTTATTGGTATCACTTCCGACTGTATCACTTGGCTTTGCTATAATATATATTATTTTCTTATGCAGTACCACGGTTTACTGCTGATTTTTATGCTAATTACACTTATTTAATTATTCGAACTATGATTTAATGCTTTTATTATAAAAAGAATACCTACCTACCATAATCAAATCATTATAATTAATTTTTAACTAAACTAAAATGAACGAAATTAAAATCGATTTGAGAATTCCTGGAAAAAGATAACCAAAAGCCCCACCGAGCCTCGACATTGATCATTGAACCAAACTTCAGTTTCGCCCTAACGGCACCCAGGGGAGAACCCCAACCAGTGTCAGTCCCTTGTCTTGCTTCCACGCACGCGATTACCCATAAGAAAGAAGGTGACGACACAATCTAGAAATTACAAATTGTCCGTGACAATATACCATACGATCGCTACATGTTCACTTCTATATCTACATCAATCCATTTCCTTCAAAAGGCAGTTATTTATTTGAAGGAAGATAAATACAAATTCCTTCATTAATTTCATTCCTTCATTAATTTCTGAGATTTAGTGATTAATTTTATTCATCATTAAATTAACTACCTTCTGAAATATAATCATTATTTATAGTTGAATTTGTTATCGTTTCACTTAATTTCAATAACAAAAACATAATTAGTGGCGACGTTGAAATTATTTTTGTTCTTTACAATAACACGATGTTTATCCAGCGTCGATAGGAAATAATGTTATGTGTGGGTAATTATATTTTCTTGGATTCGAGACAGATAATTTTAGTACAAGTGGCGTATCGATCACAAACTGTATTGACGGCATGTCGCGTAGGCGTTCGTCTTACAACGTCACCCAGGGGAGTGAATCGCGTCGAATCGCTGCCGGCCACCCTCTAGCCCCGATGAAACAAATTCTCTTAATTTCGTTACAAGATTTCCTTACGTCGAACTTCCCTAATAAAACGTTTCAATTGCCGCTTATTTATTTTTTATTCGCTTTATAAACGACAACGGCTGTCTGTATTAGGGAAAATATCGAGCGAAATTTCATTTAACTAAGTGAACTTCAAAAATTTCAGTTTATTTCGAAAAGAAAATTCCAACGAACCAAAATCAGAAAGGCCACTGCCACAGTAATGCGAAGGTTACAGTGAAGGCAATGCTAATCCGCGTTAAATTTAATCTAATTTTTTATTTACCGCAAAAAAGGGTTGTTCACTTCACACGTGCCCAAACAAAAGCATCGCAATTCCCGCTCAAACAAATCACCGCTAAACAAACGTTTCTACAGGTAGAAATAATTCAGCGAAAGGTCACCTGTTACGGGTATTCGGCATCGATCATCGGGAGTGCGTTGCGTCGACCTTCCCGCGTAATGTCGCCCAGGGGAGCCGCCGACGCCGCCGATGCCAACGCCGAGACAAAACCCCCGGGCCCCCGCCTGTCAAACCGACTTGCCCGCTTTTGTTATACAAAAGCACATTTTTCACCGTGGGTCACTTCGCTGCCCCCTGCGTAGCCTTCGGTATACTCGATATCCGACAGCTGGTACGCTCCTGAAAAGTTAATAAGGAATTTATAATTAAATCGCGGGAGCGGCACCTATTTTATACGTTTGTACGTGTCACAAGCGCCACGCGTCCGTGTGAACATGAATGTTTACGAAGCAATTTCGTTCCATTTCAGATTTATCATTGTTATGTGAATTGGGATTTTTAAAAATTCCTTGGTGGGCAAATTGAGATGTGCGCGGGCAAGGCAGGCGGTGACAGTGCTTCTCTGCTCGCGTGTATTGTTCCGCGTGTCCTAACCGCCGACTTTCCATTTATTTCTCTATGAATACGTTATTACCTGTTCGCCCCCGCTTATCAAAGTTTATTTGCAGCGTGTGGTTTACTCTGTACCGGTGCTTATTCGTTATTACAGCGCCGGAGTGTTTTATTGCCGGGGCGGGGCTCAAATCGCGCACGCCGCCCTTGTTTTTCGCTATTTTTTCCTCCAGATCTTTTCAGGATTTGAAGTTTATTTTATGTCTTTTTTCTTGTTGCAGATCGAGGACGCCATGTTAATGTTCGACAAACAAACCAATAGGCACAGAGGTGAGTCGTAGTAAACTTAGAAATGTACTTATACCGAGGGAACGATCACTTACTTTTTATTATTCCCTGTAATTTCAATACTCAGTGTTTAAAAACTGTAGGATTGCGTGATGTAACGTCCTATACTCCGGCTTACAAATAATTAATTGACCATTACACTCACGCAACCGAACTTTAGGTAGGTAGCTATACTTCCTTGGATAAATGTTTAAGACATTGAATTCAAAGGTGAAAAATATGATCCTTCTTTACACTTTGAATTTTTATGGAAGAATTATTGGTAAATAGTTCTATATACTAATTAATAAAATAATAGTACGATATAATCAATAATCGGAAAATAATAATAAACAGATGGGCTATAATTATTTATTAAATAATATTTACTTTCACTATTGTAATCCACGTTTAAAACACGTTTAAAATATTTTAAAACCCGTTCATATAACGAATGCCTTTCAAACATATACACAGGTATATACATAACATTAAATTAAAACGAATAGATATCAGTTTTTGTAAAAGCACGTCAATATCAGTGTATCGGGTAAAAAAGCGAAATAAATTCCAAAGGCAATAACATTATATTATTACTTAGCCGCCCGTAACTTACTCGGGAAAGCACGCACGAGCGCCGCCGTGTCACCTTGTTTTTCCTTACGAAACATCAAAACTTCCAAAGGCTTGCATGCCATACAAGGAAACATATCATTTTTGTAAGCGTCTCGCCT
Source organism: Sesia bembeciformis (assembly GCA_943735995.1). Classification (NCBI taxonomy): domain Eukaryota; kingdom Metazoa; phylum Arthropoda; class Insecta; order Lepidoptera; family Sesiidae; genus Sesia; species Sesia bembeciformis. Next base: position 13,046,593 of record OX031028.1, read on the forward strand.
CATTTCACTGGCCGTCTTAGCCACAAAGTCGCTGCTGGTTACCTAGCAACGGATAAATACCAGGCGCCAACCCTCCATATACCGTCCAATGGATTGTGACATGTCACAGCCTAAATACATTGCTATGTAGCTCCATCATTTTTACTAGACAAGGAAGAAAGAAGAGTTCAAGTTACATTGGACATAATGAAGGAAAGCAAAACGGTGGCTCTAGGTGGCATCGTTACTAAATAGGCTCACCGTTTTCGGTATTGTGCTCTCCCCCTTGTGTTACAACTATTCCCTGCTAATAAATAACAAATCGACGTTCGGATAAAATATACGGTTTCCTTGTGGAGATTTTTCGGTTGATATAGTAAGAGTGAAAGCGGGAATTGGGTTAAAATATGCCTGTTTGAATCCACCAATACACACTGATCTGCGTGGTGGATAATGACCTAAAACCCTTCGTGATTGATAGGGGAGGCCTTTGCCCTGTAGGATATGCCAGTATGGACAGATATTAATGCCTGTGTTTACATATCTTTTACACATTATCATGTAATGTACTTTTAATTACAAAAATAAATATTTTTAATTTCATAAAGAAGTACGCGATACGTAGAAGGAGGAGGTATCTCGTTAAAAAAAATATTATTTAATTATTTATGGAAATAAATCAGTAGACGAGCTTACAGTCCACCTGATGGTAAGTGGATACTGACGCCAATGAACATCCGCGATACATGCTGACATCAGTCCAAACTGACAAACATTGGCACGCCCCCGGATGCGCTGCCTACCTTTAGAGATTTAGAGGAATGGATTTGGGGGCAGAGTTGGGAATATGGGGTAAACAAGAAAATTGATGTTAAATTTGAAATGATAACATGTTTGGAACATATAATTAAATTTTCGTCCCAAAACACTATAATACAATTGTCAATGGTTTTCATTTATCCTACGTGTAAGATTTTAATTAAAATCCACGGAAAATCAAGGCCGGCAATCTTTTGTCGGCGAAGGATCCCTTGCAATATTTACAACAAATACAATGTTAAATGTACTTTTGTAATCCCCATTACACAAAAACAGGTTGACCCAAATATTCAGCCTGGGTGAAATATCGTTGCCGTCATTTATGCAAGTTTGCAAAAACGAATCCTATTTCAGGGGAAGCTCAGCGAAAATAGACCTTCTTCTTGACGTAATAAGATATAAAATATTACTCGCAAATTTCCACTTCCAACTTTGTGCCCTTTGCGTGTCATTTAGGTGATATTTCGAGCCCCACACTTTTACTTTTGTGCTCGTAATTAGAACAAACAAAATCTGTTCCTTTTTTGTTTAACAAATTAATAACAGTGTATTATTATGAAGCTCAACGGATAATGTACATTAACGTCTATTCAGGGTAATTTTATGTAGTCAATATTAATGCCTTTGTACAGAAATATAAAGAATTTATGAAGACAAGGTAAACGAGGTAGCAATTCCTTTATAAAATATTTATGAAGTGTCTCAAAACCTTATTTGTAAAAATCTTTTTTCTTCATGTCTCACTCAATAATTTTCTTCTGACGTACAGAGTACATACATAGTCGTCCAAATACACATAAGTAATATATTATTGCAAATGATCCTTACGCAGCCGTAATACTGGTTGGGTTATTATCCCCGAAACGTAATCAGTTGGGTCGGGTTACGCCAGAGAGATATGTAAAAATATCCGCTGTTTATTTGTATCAAACTCGGGCAAAAGGCAACCCAAACGCGTATTCAAACTGAATATGAATGTAAACTGCCCCGGCGAACTGCCGGAATGGCGAAAATCAAATTAGGTATGGCGTGAATACTTCACGGCGACGTCAGAAAAAAAATTGAAATCAAATATTCATTGACTTTCAACCGGATAAGCCGGCCCGCAGCCATTTCAATACATTTTATTATCTATTTTTCGCGGCGAAGCCGGCCCGCGACGACATCGCTCCCCACAAGACGACATAATTCTGCCCACTTGAGTCATTATTTTTTTACAAAACACTATACTTTTCCGAACGGCAATGTTGTATCTTATATTTTAACAGCGTTTCAATAATTATTGATAAGAATACGAAACCAATATATTATTAAGCAATAAGTAACGTCATAAAAAATGTATAATTTCTCTCATTACTCAACTACTTGAGAAATTTGAATTCAGGAAATTTAAAGTATTTTTTAATTCCATACAAATAAAACAGTTTAATGAAAAGCGTATTTCCGCTGTTTGTTTGGTTATGTTCAATTATTGCGAAAAGCATCCTAAAAATCCTATACATCATCCGTTGAATAGAGGTTCAATTCCAAGGATGATTTTTATGTAAAGCTGTTGAATCTGTAAAATATAAAAACCTTTTAGCTTTTTCAGTACATTAAATATGCGCGAATAATGCGTTTAATAGCACCCTTTACTTTTATTTACGACCTTTCCTGGTTTGAAAAAATAATTAACGATGTCCCCACGCAAAAAATTCCATTGTCTTCTTTTTAAATTTAATTTTATACCTATAAAATCCCTTTACGTATGAAGCCTCTTTATTTATTTTCATAAATTGGCACAATGGATACGATAAAACGTAAATAATTCTAAAATATGACAATAATGTCATTCAAATATTGCCCGAATAAAATGAAAATGAAATCAACATACGTAAGAAAGTAATAACCGTGAAGAATGTAGGCGTGTGTTCACGTTCGTTTGACATTCAAAGTGCCAACCAAGCCTGAAGTAAATGCCATTATAAAAAGGTGAAACGCGATATGTGACACACAAAGTTCATAAATATTAAAGAAAAAACTAGTGGAACCAATCTCGGCGGGGCGGATTCCATTTGGTTGCTGGAAGTACTTCACGCGCCTATGGGACGCATTTCTTCGAGTGCGTGCCTTGCTACCGTGAAAATTTCAGTTCTCACTTTGCATAAGAGTAGTGTTATCTATATTTCATTCGACGCCTATTGCACGAATCATGAATGACTATCGTTTCCGACAAGTGCCCTGGTATTTGTTCAGCTAAAAAAAGCAAAATATTAACATTCAAGTCTATATTTTCACATACATTTTCACTGATATATTTTTTATTTTGTTCCTATTTTTGAGCGATTATGAGCATTGGAGTGTCGAGCATACGGTGTTGCGCGACGACCCACTACCAGGCGACCAGTAAATGGAAAATTGTGCAGTCGATACTGTACAATACTGCCCATCGAGTTTTCGTACAAATACAAACTCCTTTGCAGGTCATTGTCAACTTATTCAATAAGCAGTTAGGTAGCGCCAACTGCAAGTATAACGTTGCCGAACACACCTATTCATTCTGCTAGAACAACGAATATGAATTGTCACATTAATAACTGTTTACGAACGCAAAAATATTTGTAATACGACCGCTCGATTGGCCAATACTTTATGGGGCCGCTTGAAAGTGTTCATACTATGTCGCGAGGTCACGGGATTATCTGTCAGCCAACTTGACACTCTGATGCTTTACAGTTTCGTTTTAATATCAAATACTTCAGCCAGTATTCTTCCTATATTTTCCATATTAAAATAAAATTCTATATACATATTTCAGAGTAAATAAATATTCGTCGCTATTTTTGTACATGTCGGGGTAATTCCAACGTGAACAAGGTTTCTGAAGTGGACCTCTCAGACTACGTAAGGTTTGCAATCGTGCTCAGAGCTGTTGAACAAACTAATTCGGGCTTTATTTGTATACTATTAGAGTTGAATGTTCCATTTTGTAAGTTTGTAAATGTGTGCTCACCAAGTGCTAAGTGGCAGCACGTGGCAGCCTCCCTTGAGGCGCCGGGAATACACCAGCTTTAGATACATCTTGCGGGAAACCAAGCGCGTCCATTAATAAGTATATCTACCATATGTTTACAATTAAATTCTAAACAATATTCTCTTGAAATTCACCCACATCCGGCATTAAAATACAATTCAATAAACATTTTACTAAAGAATTAGCCAATCGAGGATTTGCACGATTACAAACATTTTTGCATTCATAAACGAGTGATTATAATTGTTTTATTATTGATATTTCCTACAGAGTATTTGCGGTTGTATTTGCGGTCGACGCCCCCTAGTCGCCTATTGGATAATTTGATAATGAACTGCAAAGGAGTTTGTATTTCTCGAACCCTCGAATGGTCGATACCGTAAGTATAACAACTCTTTTCGATTACTGATCGTCTGGTGCCTGGTTGTTTTATAACCGCCCAAAATACGTACCATATAAATATTTTATTATTCAAATAGAGAATCATTAGAAAAATTAATAAAGGGTTTGATGCAAACCATACTCACCATAAGAAAAACCGTCAGCAAAGCTTAAAGCGTACCCCAGTAATATACATAAAACTTCATTGTAATAAAATCGTGTTTTTAAATGAATCTATGAAAAAATAGTACGTAATAAGAATGTACGGAATTTAATGGAGTGTGCTTGTCACATCACATTAGTTGACAAGCTGTCCGAGATGCTAGCAGCGACGCTTGCGACTTTTAAAAATAGCACACATGAATGTTTTATGTCATTCTACCAATGCATCCACTGCATTTGTGGCAAGCCATGTACATGTATTCCAGACTCTACTATTACTGTTCGATCTAGCACTATAGGTACCTATATATTTACGTGTAGGTACACTTTATACACGGGTATATACAGATATAAACTTCCTGATATATCGACACGTATCGAGTCCCCTTCAACCGGCATGTTCCCACAGGAGCTCGGTTGAAAATGCATCCCAATGTATGGCATGATGCATATTGGAGAAAGTGGGATCTGGAGCCCGAGGGACCTCTCGGTAATCACCTGCTCACGGCAAAACTCTTAGCCGTACGACGGGCGCAATACCGCGATCGAAATTCGAAAGTTCCCGTTGGAAATTAAATATGTTTTCAGTTAGAAGTTGATAAACGGGTTCACATTTCATTTTCAAAATCAAAATATGTTGTTCTGCCTTCTCCATATTCCTTGTATTTATTTATTTATCAATTTGTGTAGCCATTTGCGTATGCGTGTTTGAACTTGATTCCCGTGGGAACTTTATGATCTGAATAAAAAGTACCCTAAAATGGTAACCCGACACATAAGTTATAACAATGCCAATTCTCATCGGTCCAGTGGTTTTTGTGTGATGAGAGTTCACAGAAACACACAGAGAGAAGGACAAACAAGAAATCCAAAAATTATTGTTTTGGGCTCTGTATCATTCGTACAAAAATAAAGTGTACTTTCGTGTAGAAACAGTGAAAAAAAAACGATTAATCAGATTTAATTGTATATAAAACCCTGGGAGCAGTGGCGAGTGCTGAGCGGTAGCGACGCGATAAGCGCAGCGGCCGGTGATTATTCATTATCGGTGTGCGACAATGAAGGGACGCGCATTGACCGTTCTTTGCTGCATGCATGTGCCAAGCGTGGCCTTCAGTGTAATACTGCTCTCCGCTTAAACCATACTCAAACAATGTCACTCGCCATACCGCTGACAGTCGCCGAACCTCCCAACATCTTTAAAACAATTCCTCCGTCATCGTTTGCAGTTTTTACAGTACATATTTATTTATATATTTTAAACCACTTCATTTCACATAGTAGTGTCTACAAAAGTCTAACTTAAGGCATTATCTACCAGCAAACCTTTAATTTCAGCAGAGAAGATATATTTGGAGGTGTTATGAAAGATATAAAATATAAATCGAACAATAAATTAGAAAATATATTGGACAAATATTTATAATGGATACATACAATATCAAAACTATATTATATACAATTTCAAATACATATATCTTTACAAGTAGCAGAAGAAAGTTATTACAGGTTGAAATTTAAATTATCAAGTCAAGAGCAACTTTCGTGCTAGATCTTAAGAACTGTAGTGAATTACACCGCAGAGGTCTACCAGACAATCACCAGAAGCTTAACTAACTTACTAATCACCCAAATTTCTAACTAATCATCTGCTCCAGACATCGTTTAGTTTAGACATTTGGACGACATTAATATATACCATTGTCGTACTGTCGTACATAGTCTATTTTTATGATCGATAACTACATTAATATATTTAGAATTCCTTCATTTCAATATTAGTTTAAAAAGCCAATGCATATTTCCACACGCGATCCACGATTGTGTTCTTTCAGTAAATGTGGCGCCTATTTTTTGGGCTTCTTCAACATTGTTATATTAAATCTATTATCATTATTGTTACACATGTCTAAGACTATGTGAATAAAAGTGAAGGCCTTTGAAATGTGGGTTTATAGAAGAATGTTAATGATAGTCACCAACGGTATAATAAAAACACCCGTTCATTGCAGCAAAAGTTACTGTGTCCAAAATTCAAATTACTAAAATGATCGCCAACCTTGGATGAATGACATTCTAAGAAGAAAATGTCTAAGTCTTCTAAGAAACTACTTTCAAAAACCTTATTTAGCTCTCACAACTGAGCACTAAAGAATAAAAACTCTGCCAATAAGCAACCGCATCTCCCAGTTACAATAAGTCCATTTACACGTCAGAGGGAGATTCAGGCCCCGGAGGATTTCCAGCGCGTAGTGCTGTAAAACATACTTGAGAGAATTTTAAAACGTCTCTGTTTTTCTCTGTTAGAAGTATGTGAAATTGTCCACTGGTATATAAGACCATCGGGAATCTACTCAGCTGATATAGTGTTTATCGGTTCGAAAAGCGATTACTTACAACAGAAACCTTACCTAGATAAGATGAAGGATAGTACAGTGGAAGTGTTTAGATCATATGTTCTATTATACGTGTGTGTAATGCAACCAAACGGAATCACGTTCGAGCTCAAACTCAATACACCCAATAATTCCATTGGAATCAACAACAATGGCTCCATAAGAACGGATAGCTATAAATCGAAATCACGAATTGATCGTCAATGGAGCATTAAGGAGCTGACGCTTTCACAATATACATTAGGAGTGTGTTTTAGCAAATCACTTCCTTTACCCGAAAGGGATGGATAAAAAAATAGTGAGTGCGGGAAGTGACACAGTAGAAAGGCTTTGACGACCTCCTTACTCGCCAAGGTAAATAGAGTGGCAGCAATTGAAAAGTCATCCATTCTTGTGGCCGGGAAAATTACAGTAGTCCTACATTGTCAGCTCCGCGAACAATAAGCGGCGCATTCGTTGAACAAATAAGTCGATGGTGTGGTAATTACGGAGCCAGTGGGTGTGTGTTAGACCTTTGACCGGTTTCCTTATATTAATTACATATTTACAGTAGAAAATAATAGTTATTCCCACGAAAAGGATATACAGAAGAAATATACATCTACTTTAGAACGCGCTGAAATAAAGTGTAAAATTAGATATATAAAACTCATTATTGCTCACCAAACAAAACAAGACCGTAACAGATATTGTTATACATGAAATGCACCAAAGGTGGTCTGGTCTTATCGCTAATAGCAAAACATTGTTTAACAAGAAACAATATTTATTTAAATTTCCGAACTATACACTCTTCAACAATACACACTGTGATACTCGTCGATATCATTACCTTTTCCTGTTAACTGTAAAATAACTTTTGAGAGATTTTACAATACTCTCAACAGAGAACTTGAACTTTAAAAAACGTATACACTAACTAAATCTTATAATAATACTACCATGGTTGTCTTCATACATTTCTTGCATTATCCCTGCAAAGTGCAAATAGATGCCGCGTGTACTTGAGGGGCGTGAATACGAATAAGCCTCTAACATAAAGAAGACAAATATAAACTAAATCTTGCCTTGGATCTGACACGACTGTGTTATTAGATAACGTAGTATTTGCACACAACTTCACCGGCTCTATTGTTAGTTCCAACTGACAGACAAAGCTGTTGAATGTTTAGTACAAGCACAAGTTCCAAGAAACATCTTGAAATAGTTTTTGATATAAAAATTAATTGTAGGTAATAAACTAAAAAGCCTACTTATATAGCCGAAAAAATATTTTTAAACCGGAATGCTTGCGCTCTAGCCAGTGAATTACACGTCTCAACGCAGACATATTGTTATTTCTTTATTTATTTACTGTTTTTTGTAAACTTATTGTAAACAAAGGGCGAATTTATGGCCTTGCAACATTATATCCCAGTCAACTTTTGAACGGTAAATACAGAATATAAAGTGGTAGATGTAGAATACAGAAATGAAATTAGTGTAAATAAATATTAAAATCTAAATGTAACATAATATACATACATATATAATTATTGAAGTGATTTAAATACCCTTAAAAAGTTAAAAAATATACCTATATTTTATATAGGCTGTAACAACAAATTTCCCGAAATGTCAGAATCGTGATTTCTGGTCATGATGTAATTAACGCATTTTATAAATTACAAGTAAGTCACAAGTTATATATTTTTTTGTTAAAAATATCAATTTCTGTGCTTTGTGTTTAGCAAATCTGTATGATTTTATTTTGATAAAACATTATATATTTTGCATAATATTCTCATGTCATTGTGGGTGTGTAGTGTCGGCCGGCATTACAATAACACCATCCCGTCTCCTCTCGTGGGTGTCGTAAAAAGCAACTAAGGGATAACAAAACGGCTACCACAAACCCTGAGGCCACATCTCAAAACGTAGGCTTGCCAACCAGCTTGCCCAGCGTAACGTTCTTTGGGCTATTCATCCCTCATGCATACGACGTGTGCGTGAGGAGGGCCCACGTCCAGCAGTGGGTAATAAAGGCGCTGTGACGGCGACGAATTTTCATGACAATGAATTCAAAATCATAAACGGAATCCATAGTTTCAGGTTTCAAGGAAGGCACCTTGTTTAAAAGTTTGTACAATTTTAAATTCTCTCTAGTTTGATGAGTTCATAATAGTAGAAACAAGCTCTATATGCGATATCTATCTGTCTGGGAATGCCACGCAGATCACCCGGGGGACGCACGACATGCGTTTCGATAGATATGATTCCCTGTTCTATGAATTGTGTTGCGAGTATTGAACAAGCAACAATCATACCTCGACATAATATATACATAGTCTATATTAGATGGAAACACTATTGTTGATTTCAGTTCACGTGGATACGATCAATCACGAGGTAGAAGTGGAAATATGATAGATATTTACTTCACTACTGATAACTGCGTGTTTAGTTTTAGTTACCTATTATTATTTTTTCAACTATTTTGCTACCCAGATATACTCAAAAGTAATAAATCTAGCATCTAGCGTTTAATAAACATTAAATAACAACAATTATAAAATGCAGGTAGTGTAATGTCAACCTTCAACATCCCACTACAGGACACAGGTCTCCCCTAGTTAATCACTAGGGGCTCCGAGCCATAATCCACCACACGGGCCCATTGCGGATTATAAAGTATAAATTATAATAATATTTAATACTTTACAATCGGTACGCACTATGTCGGCCCATTTCATTGCCCACCTATCGCTCTCCCATGTTTTCTGATAGAAATCTCCTAAGGGTATAATCTCCTAATCTCCTAGCCTTTTGTACGTATTTGCTTTTGTAACAATTTTTCATATTAATTATTATTTGTGTATAATACAATAAAGTATATATAAATATTTACTTACATTTCCATGTAAGTTCTATTTACAAAGTTATGAAGTATTAGAATATTTATAATTGAAATAAATAGATAAAATTTTTATTTAAGTTACAATATCTATTTGCTAAAGTAAACGCATATAATAGCACAATTACAATTTTATCAATTTTAAATAAATTAATAGTGGAACCCCTGACCCTCAAACTAGGTATAAACCTGTATCTTGAGGGTCAGCGTTCTCCTTAGATTATGTTACATGACATACATTTTTTGTTTTGCATTGATTCTTGTGTAACAGTGTGTGTATATGTGTGTACCTATATGCTTGGGTGAAAGAGAGGATATTAGATGAGATTTAGCAATATTGTATGTGTTTATATTATACATTATTAATTTATACAGAACTTTAAATACAACGATTATAAAGTCATACATGACACGCATTAATTAGTGGCAAACACTAAATTTGTACGCACTAAAGTAATTACAAACAACTGCTGTAGCAAGTTTTGCTAGTAAAACATAACTAGAGTCCTTCTGTCACATTAACATGAACACTTAAGCAGAAGTTATTCGCGCTTGTTTTGGTTATATTAAAGGATTCCAGGCATATCTCAAAGCGACTCACTACGCACCCACTTATTAACCATCTTAATTACTAAGGCCAAGTTAATTATACCGGGTAAAACTTAACATCTAAACAGCGTTATCCCGTTAATTTAGTGCCAAGTCGGTCTCTCGAAAATCTCTTTATGTCATTCCACTGTACGATATCGCCAAAGTTTGTATGGGGGATTTGAAATTGTACCTTTAATGGTGCTGTGCCCCCAACTTTTCCGTAATAAAATTATGGAAAAAATCTTTGCCTACTTGGAACGATTTGAGGCAACATTTTTATTTATTGCTGGCAATAATTTACTGTCAGAGAAATAAAGCAATGTCGCGAGGCAATGTAGACATTTTTCGCTACTTAGTGAATTTTCTAGAAATCTTACGTTATGTCGATTGTGTGAGGCAATCAATCTCAATCTTAGTAAACCTTGATTGAAACGGTTTTTGTAGGAATTCTATTTGATCTCATTAAATATTGTTAAGGGGATTTATGGATATAATTGCACCTTTTGTTATTAACTTATTAATTGCGAGTAAGAGCGGTGATAGATATCCTAATTAGTGGAGTAAATTTAGCGCGGAAATACGGACATTTGCAAATCTTTTGATTTCACTAAAAATCAAAAGGTTATTTATGGAATTGTTCGATCGTTATTTTTTAATAATTCAAATAAAACACGTTTTTATATTATAATTTAAAAAAATCAAATTCTCCAATTTCTCAAAATTACATATTTATAGTTTTTGGGGGTCGACTTGGTAAATTTTAAACATTTAATGTTCAAAATTACATATATAAATTTTTGGGGTTGCTAGAAACAAATATGATGTCAAAAATTTTAAATTCAAAATGGGTAATACAACATAGCTGGGCTATTAGTTAATATTATAATTTACAAATGGATACGATATCCTTATTAAAGGTTGTAATTGTAAGTTTTCTACTGTAATTTGAATATAATTAAAATAAATTAGACATCCAAAATACTTCTTTCTATTACTAACAATTCAATAATTCTTCCTATTCTTCGTTGGTCAGCCAAAGAAAATGCGTCGGCTCTACTCGTCGCCTGTACCACAATGCTTGAAGATGAGTCTTCAATCAGTGCGTTCTGCCAGTTATAACATAAGATGCCGAATGACGTGGCCTAATCCATAAGTTCAAACTCACTCCACGAGCTAAAGAGAGCACTATAGCATAGCGCTCTCTTTAGTGTCTCGGAGTGAGTTTGTTTTTTGTCTTTCTTATGACAAAATATTTCCAATTCCAATTATGTATTTCCAAGTGTATGTACATTTTTTTAGGTCACGCATTTATCAATATTATTATATCATTTCAAGAGTGAAATGTTAGTTTCAATTTACATTTTTGAAAATTGTAATAATGACAGTTCTTTAATAGAGTTTATCAACAAATTCCTTGTGGTTTACTGAGATTCAGACGTTAAATACTTCCTAATACTTTTATTAAAAATCTCAAAATATGGGGATCCGTTAGCTGAAATATTCTACTTTTTGTGTCGACTGATATTTAGGAAGTTATAGCAATTTTAGTGTCATGTGGGCGTGGCTACGCGCTTTACGGGCGCTGTAGCATGTTTTCGTGTACTTTCAAATGGCATCATTAGTTGAAAATTAGTTGGTGTTATTTGCCAAAAACTGGTATTTTATAATACAACTTTTTTGTTGAATAAAAAAAAGAAGCATAGACTCTATGGTAGTAAACTTTTTGTGGTACCTATGCCTAAAACATGCTCACGAAGGTCGGAAAAAAAAATTACCACGGGGGAGTTTCTGCTAATTGAATATTTAACTTTACTCCACTAAATGGTTAACCATTCTCTACTCTCATTCGTGAATCGTTTAAATTCGTTAAATCCTCGGTCCATATCACTTTAACGTGTATTTCAAAAAAATATTAATAATAATAAAGCATATGTATTTTTAAGGAAAACATATAACCAATCCGCACACGCGGGTGAATTTTGACCCGAAATCTCAAAATAGTTGCTAGGATAGGCGTGTGTCCTGTAGTGCGGCATTATAGGCTGTTTTTGAAGTACAATTACGATTAATAGTCTCTGTAATAATATATAGTCTCTAAAACTCTATAATAGTCGTAATTTAATAACTAATTATTGGAACCTAATAGCTGTAATGTCATAAACAATTATAAATCAAAAACTCTTAATTGTTTATAAAAACTTAAAACTACTAACAAAATTAAATACATCCAAAAAATCGAGCTTGAAAAGAGCAAATCGACTTATAACTTATAACATACATATATCATATATACCATCATACATATATCATATTTCATATCATTTTCATGCTTTAAACAATATATATATTATATTGAATCTGAAAATTATAGAATCCCCAATTACGTAAACAAAACATGGTTCGGAGTAAAATCAATTAAAGCATTTATCAATCAATATATAGCCTATAAATTAGCATCCCACGTCGTCTATCTAATAGAAATGTTGTTTCGATCTGATGGAATGCGTGCGGGCGTGTGGTCACTTCGTATTATATCGCAGTGTAAAGGGAAAAGAGTAATACATATTAATGCATACATACATACAGAGTAAGAATAAAATACAATAAAATCTTATCTATACATATGATTTAAATAATAAAATCGTAATTAAGCCGATTTTTTGATTTGACAAAAATATTTTTTGAAAAAGTCATTGCACTGTAAAGTACGAATGATACAGAGTACAAAACAACAATTTTTAGACTTTTTTGTCTATCTATACAGATCACGCATCACGAAAAATCCACTGAACGAATTTTAATGACATTTGGCATAATTTTAACTTGTATCGAATTAACATTTAACTTTTTATTCAGATTAGTTATAAAGTTCCCACGGTAATCAAGCTAACGAAACATACTCTAACGTCTACGCGTTCGAAGTCGCGAGACAAATGACAATGGAAAGCTGTCTATACATGTTTGTTTATATGACTATCTGCTACTGTTTCTTTTGGTGTTAGGTACAGTAGCTGCACAATTGTAATCAGTCTAATATGTTGAATAGTGGGTCCATCTCATTATCATGGGCGACCACAAGTGAATGATGCCGTGGCACGAGCGCTGCCGTTTTGTTTGTGGTCGATTTAACGCCGAGGACAAATTGCGTGTTTGCCGCCACAACCGGGAGATCATTCCAGAACAGGGAGGAATAAATCGACTGATTACTTTTGCACAATTTGGAATATAAAGCGAACGCTGTTTACAGGCGAGCGTTTTCGTGCACAGTTCTGTGCAATACGGTGAATTATAATTCCTTGTGACTTCTAATATAATATTTGTCATGATACTATAATATTATAAATACAACGACTCATAAATACTAAATGCAACGACAACATTAAAATTGTTGATAATGCGTAAAAACGCCAATCAAAGTGCATCTTTTAATTGTATAATATAAGTAGATGTTTCTATTATATGTTTTCAATTTCAAGTACCTAAACAGTCCTGTAAGTCATTTCACTGCCTTTTGGTTGCCCGGAAGCGATAGTTTTTAACGATAAGGCTGCCTTTTGCTTCTATATATATTATGTTTAATTTAAATAATTAGTTAAAACAGAAAATAAAGAATTTTTATTTACTTTATTTATTTTACTCGAGGTTTCGCTTGGGTTGCACTAACCGTTGTCACTATATTTTTAATGATTCGATTCATTTTTCTTCTGAATATTTCAAATCTATATAGTTTATACTTATAGATCATTTCATTCTATACCAGATCCGCCTAGCTATTGCTTTCAAAAACTGAAAATAGCTAAGAAGGAGGGCTCAAATTATTCATATTTATTTCCTTGTCGGAAGCGAACTAACTCTTGTTTTCGACCTCTTAACAAGAACGTAATCTGTCGACCTCCATCGCGATAACGGGATTTTTATGTAACAAACTCGAGTCGCGCCTACCCTCACCTAGCCTGGGGCTCTCTCATGAAATCCTCACATTATACTCGCCTGCCAGATTCTACTAAGGATTTGGAGTAATATACATTTTCCCGTGTCGAAATTACAGTTGTATTTTGCTCATGCAACATAAAATCGGCGTAAAGGCGACGCCCATGAAAAGGCTCTGCTGAAAACCTACCCCTGCCTTTATTTAGTTGGCTTCAATGTAACAATCCACTGAAAGTTTTACTGTCGACTGTTTCAGCTTCGCCGTTTCATAAGCGAAACACCGTAAAGTGTAACAGCGCATAACGCAATGCACCTCGAGTAAGACAAATTCGTCTGCAATGTGATACACTAAACATACGTCTGAAACAACTTGTATTGTACCTTTGTACAAATTCCACGCTCTAGGCACTAGCTCTGGGCAGGAAGATTACACAGTTCTTTTGCATTACAACAATTTGTTTAATTTGTAGTCTCTTCATGGCCTAACATAATGGCAGGGCCAAATACATTTCTTAAAGTTATGTTCAGTTCCAGCTAAGTGATAACATCTAACCGCTTAAAAATTATATAAAAGTGTCGCGCATACGCAGAGCTTGTAACATGTATGGCACTAAATTTTAGTTAAAATCGTTGGCCGTTGGCGGCAACAGGTGCGCGGGATGAGCCCGCTAGAGACTCATAATTATCATCATTACACCTTACACACACCACTAGCACTACACACAAAAACAATTTCATAAAAGAACACATCTAATAGCAACACTAGTTGCCACCCATTAATTTCCTCGTTTAAAATATAATAAGCTCTATAAAAACATAGATCCAATAACCGCAGAATATTAATCACTGATTTTAAACGTTCGGTTTACAATGAACCAGAATAAAGCAATTTCAATTAACTGTTTTCGTTCATCGCGACCACGGGCGACCCGGTACCTTTAGGTGAAATCAAAATTATTATAAGTTTAAAACATTTCGCCAGACGCCCACGATACATGCAATGAAAAACATCCTGCCGGCGACAACGTCGCTACATTTACACATTTTGTTCACTTGTCAATTAAATGTCACACGCGATTCGTTTCGAATTTACTCAGTCGATCGCGAATATCAACTGGCCAAATGGAAATTTGCATAAAAAACACATTCTCAACTTTACAACAACGCGGACGCCTGTTATATCTACTCGTACAATGTATGCGACAACGGGCGGACGTTCGCTGTGTAAACGTATTGAAGTACAAACAAATTCAACAATTAACTTCAACCAGGACAATAATTTCAATAAAGCGATTCACACTACAAAATTTACACCCCATTCTAAGTGTTAAGCAGAATTTCTAAAATTATGCCAAATAACCGAAACAATATTTCCAATTGATATTCGTTTAGGGCGAAAACTACAAAGCACACGCGTTATTTGGGGATAGAGAATTTGCAGCACAACAAAACCTCAGACTGAATTTTCATAATTTAAACATTTATTCGGGTTACCTGCCACTCACTGCCACTGCCTAAATAAAATTTTATTCAGTTTGGCGCAACATTTCCAAAGTTTTGATGAAGTTGTAAGAGACGAGGTCTATAAATTCGGGGCAGGCTGGGAGCATGCAACGAATGTGTACGGTGAACAGATTTATTACGTTTGTCTTGCATCACGCTACACGGCCACTAGTTGACAAAAATATTACGGGCTAAATGGAAACGTAACACAGACACATGTCTCCGACAGAGGTCATTCTACTTTAAAAACATTAGATGTACCTACTAAAATGCTATGTAACATTCTCTTGTATAGTTAATTGGAGAATTCCGAAGTTGTTTAGAGTTTCCATTTAATGTATTTGTATAGTTCAGTGAAATGAGAGTTTTTATTTCTCTGGCGACACCTTCTAACTGAAATATAAGACCTAAAGCAATATTTTCTTATTCCTGTAAAATGTTTGTTATTTTAGGTGGATGTACGAGTAACAAACTATCCATTTTACTACTTTACATTTTTCTTACATTTTCTTACATACTTCACATTTGTCTAATGTCATAAATTTTCAATAAATTTTATATTGAACATCAATGAAATAAAAAATATAAAATTGATTCATGCAATTATCTATCTATATTTGTCATCATTGTTTAACATTTAATAAGTAAATAAATTTTCTCATTGACCAGAAAAGCCAACCAAGAAATTCACAACTGTATTGTCGCCAAACTTCAACAATATATACAAAACTGTTTAAAATCACGACACCACGAGGTGCGATGTGTCAATCGAGAATTAATTTAAACTTTGCTGACCAAAGCGAGCAACCTACAGGCCCAAGGGACGGAGCGGACATAAAATCGGAATAGAAGGTTATATTGACTAGTGTCGAACAAACAAAGGCCGAACTCACGAACATAGAATAATGAAATACCGACTTTAAAATATTAGATATAACTACTAAAATGCTTTGCAACGTTGTAGTCTATATATCATTTTCACTCATACGCAATTAGTCGAGTCTAACAATCCTTTAGTAGGTGCTTCGCAAAAGTAATTTGCGAGGCTCGCGGTCGATCCGTTTAGATCGCGTCGCATTTGCTTATTTTATTTTATTTTAGGGTTCCGTCAAAATCTTATAAATATATTAGCGAAGGAAAATTTAACAGCAATGCTTTTTTGTAGTTCGTTTGATTTTAGCATATTTAAAAATATTGTTTTGGAATATCCAAACTTAATTAGTACGTGTAAAAAATACTCATATGTTAAAAATGCTAAAGAAAACATTATATTTTAAAGGAATAAAACAAAGTTTAAATAAATAAATTTAATCGTAGTCCATTTACAATTATCAACTTACTGTCCACTAATGGTTGACAGTACGTTCTCAACCTTCATGAGTTTCAATCTGATACTACTAGTAGCACTCACGTTCAGTTAGGTTACCTGTATCTACCAAGTTATATAATAAGGTGTGAATATTATTTAGGACATAGATACACTTTAAGTTTTAGCAAAACAGTCAACAGTCCAGTGGTAAGTGGATTTATTGTCACTAGTATGAGAAGTCGCTCGTATATTTCTGGTATATATCGTATATTTCTGCAAATTGAAGCCGTTATGTAACGCGGTTTGACGATATTGTTTTAACACCGCCGCTGAACGGTTGTGTTAAATCAACATTCTTTTGGTTTTGTATTTTTTTTGTATTTAATCAACATTTATTTATTATCTCTATTGTTATCTCCATTAATAATGTTTCTATAATTATTATTTTTATAAATATTTATTAAAGGGTTTGGGATATTTTTGTTTAGAGCCTGGCATACCTACTTTTCCTCACTATGAAAAATTCTAGATCTTGCGGCCTCCAACCAAACCTTAGTACTCGTAAATCGATAGAAGACGTCAATACAAACAAAAAATATCCTGAAGTAAAATCTCCTAAAACGTCTCAGAACTGCGATAATCAAGGTCAAATTTATAATTTTCAATATTGTCTCAATTTCTGGACGTTTTAGATTTTTTTACCATAGACCAATTTTTGTTTATTTTGATGTTTTCTGTCGATCCATCACATCTAATTTGGAACTCATAAAATATTTGGAACGGGATATTATGAAAAATACTTCTTTAAATCGAGTAAATCAAAGGTAAATCAGTCACGACTGTATGTGTGCTGGTGACGACATAGTGTCTAAATTAGATGTAATAAATCCATAGAAGACATCAATAAACAAAAAATGTTCTTAGGCACCCGTATAAACTTATAAAACGACTTGAAACCGATATAATTAATATTAAAAGTAATAACTTTGATTTAGATTATCTCAGTTCAAACACGTTTAGGGAGATTTTACCTAAGGATATTTTTTGTTTGTTTTAATGTCTTCTATCGTTTTATTTAGGTTTGGTTGGCGCCTTCAAAATTGTTTTTTTTGCAAAATGGCGGAAACTAAGTGTCACTTAGGCCACATGCTCTTTAATCAATTCTCGATCGCTTAATATCTCTTGTGTTTTACTAGCTATTAGAACTTCAAACTAGTTACAAAGTAGCAAAAAGTTTTTAGATATAATTATTAAGCTTAAACATTGTTTATGTTTAAGGCAGTAACTAAGTAGTCCTATTGACCCTGCACCACAAATAAAAACCCAACATAACACAAAACATAATATAAAATACAAAAAGCAGCCTTAGATCGCCAATAGCGATCTCTTCCAGACAAGGTTTAGGTTAGAAAGTTGACGAAAAATAATTACCATGTAGATGGTGCATTTACATATATTAATATAGGTATAATATTAATAAGTATACCTGTATTATGAGTATACACATAATAACATATAAACCTACATACAGAAATAAATATTTGAATGAATATAAATACATACAGATATGTGTTGCTATTATGTAAAAAGCTATTTATGTATTATATATTGATATCAAATCTGCAGGCGGTTCTTTACAGATATCAGTTGCATTTAAAAGTAACAAACAAAAATTAAAATCCTCAAAAGAATGAACTTTGTCGATTTTACATCTCTATCTAAACATGATTTTAAGTAATGTTTCTAAATCATTTAACATATCCCTACAGTCCCTACCTACTTATCAAACAGCCACTAAATGCTATACTGACTAACAAGCACTAAATGCTTGTGTGAACACTAAACATTAACTGTTCACCCATTCAAACTAACTTCCAACTCGACTGGTTAACCACGTAACTATCAGAGCCCTCTACGAGCCCTGGGAATCTGACCATTTCCTGTCTAATAGTGACAGCCTCAGACACCTCAGGGACTCACCCCTCACTGCACCTCACTTCGAGGCCTGGAGGCAAATTAAAAACGTCAATCAGGCCTACTAGCTATTACTGATAAATCACTGGGAACATTATCCATGGCTATTAATTGCATTCGGCTTAATTACATTCGTTCGTTCCAGTTTAATTGTAAGAAAATTAATGAAGTAACCATTTTGATTCGTTCGTGAGACTCCCCTGTTGTAATGGTCTTCTTCTTCGGCTTGATGGCGGTATCAGTCGTCGACTCAAGCGCGACAACTATTTTGCCAATGTCACGTGTAAATGAATTTCAAGTAAATATAGCGTCGCTCAGTAAAGCGATATTAGATTTACTGAGGGCAGTTGGATTTCTTGGAAGGACACGAAAAACGCAGTCTGCTTTTATTTGATTATCACAAACATGACTTTTTGAACTTTAATAAACTATCACTATTAAACCAACTTTGTGGTACATATTTTTTATAGTAATTAAACAAAAACTCGAGCTCCCGCCAAAGAATCGTTGCAATGCTCTTAGTGGTAGATAAATACACACCTGCCATCTGAATCAACGTTTTTCCCAGCGATTAATAAAATTTGAAAGGGATCTACCAGGTAAATATATTTAAACCTAAACAGGCTCTTCATTAAGGCAACAATGGATCAAAGTGCTTATACGAATACTTATTTGGGTAATAAAAATTAACATTCGTTTTATAAAATATTCTTGTAATCATTTCAAACAATGGCCCGAGGTTGTTTGATGTCCGCGGAGACCCTCGATTAATTTCGTCTTTAATAAAAAATATGTATAAAAAAATAACTTTTTCGGCTCCATTCATAAAAAGGTTCGGAATTTTAAATGCTACGCAGATGCCTTGGATTATGAAGAAGATTTCGTTCGTAGAAAATGAATTATTTTGCTAATGAAACCGCTCTATTTAAAAAATGTATGAATATATAATGAAGCATTTTTTTTAAATATTTTACCAAATATTAAATAGAAACCTTTACTATTAAAGTCTTTTTATGATACTCATCTATTAGTGTTCAACTTTCGTCTTAATAAAAAAGTCACAGATTATTTGTATCATTATTTATAGTTAGGTGCTTAATTATTACTCGGAAAACGAAAATCATCTGAATCCTCTTTTTTTCTTTTAATTTAATAAACTAAATTATAATTTACAGGAATCGTCTGTAACACCGGTTTGAAGAAATCGGGTGTCTTAAATCGGTGTTTAGTTAAAAAAATTCTTGACATAAATTGAGTACACAGAAAAACTATTATTTTATTTATTCCATTATTTTATTTATTTATTCTCAGAAATATGACATTACTGCCTATCGGTGGGGAAGCGCAGTGTGGTACGTCCTCCGGCTAGAGAACCGAAAACTTGAAAAAATATGTCCATAGTAGCTGTATGAGAAAAGTGAAACATCGTGTATTATGAGTCCAGAGAAAGCCCTATATCTAGCAGTGAACAGACATTGGCGATTCAGCAAATAAATACATACCTACAACATCGAATCGGGAGTAATCAACGCAGATATGTAGGTACGCAGATACGCCCTGACAAAGAAAAAGGACACTCAAGTTCATGAAAAAAATTGTATTTTTAATATAGTCTCCGTCTATTTGAGCACACTTTTCGGATCGTTAGCATTATTATTACCCCAGTATAAAAATAGTTTTGTCTTCAAAATGGGCGAAAACCGCAGCGGTCACTTCATCATCAGTGGAAAATCTTCCACCCCTTAAGTCCGCCTTGAAATTTGAGAACAAATAATAATAATTGGGAATCAAGTCAGGACTATAGGATGGGTGGCGAATTTTCGTGAAGCCACACTTTGAAACAGCAGCTTTCACAACTGCGGCGGCGTAGGCGGATGTATTGTCATGGGGAAGCCGCACACCTTTGCTTAGTTTTCCACGACCTTTCTGCTTGATTGCATCTCGTAATTGCTACATAAAGTTAGCATAATAGCTTGCAGTCAACGCAGTATTGTGTTATTTTATGTATATACGCAATATTCCTTGACAATCCCAGAATATCGAAGCCATAATCTTTTTCGTGGACTGATTCTCTTGCCTATCTAGGCGGAGCTTCGCCAGAATGACTCCACGACATGTTAGTACTTAATATTTCTTCTACTTAAGTAATACAAGGCCTCAATTAAATGTACTAAACTAACTTTCTCGGGATTCAGTGTCTGAAATCGGAGACTCTTTAGATCTAGTCTCGATTTGGTGTTCTCTGAAACTAGTAGATTTCAACCCCAGTAAGACACAAGTCTGTGCATTCACCGCTAAAAAAAAACCTTTTGTCGTAGCACCTCGCTTTCAGAGCATACCTCTTAAGGTCTCGGAGAGTATCGGGATCCTTGGTGTCGACATCTCCAGCAAAGTCGAAGTTAGAAGTCATCTGGAAAACAAGGCCAAAATGGCCTCCAAAAAGCTCGGTGTGCTGAACAGAGCGAAGCGGTACTTCACCCCCGGGCAACTCCTTATGCTTTACAAAGCTCAAGTGAGGCCCCATATGGAGTATTGCTCTCATCTCTGGGCCGGCGCACCGAAATACCAATTGGACCCATTTGACTCCATCCAACGACGTGATGTTCGTATTTTTGACGATCCCACTCTCACGGGCGGTTTAGAATCCCTCAGCAGTCGGAGAGACGTTGCGTCTCTCTGTGTATTCTACCGCCTGTACAATGGGGAATGCTCTGAAGAATTGTTTAATATAATTCCCACCTCGGGTTTCTACAACGCACCTCCCGTCACAAAAGTGCGGTCCATCCGCATTTCCTCGATACGTAGGTGTCGCGCAATGTTCGGTCCAAAAATTACTTTATACCGCGAATCCGTAGGCTGTGGAACGAACTGCCTCAAGAGGTCTTTCCATTAAGCTACGATATGGGGTTCTTCAAGAGAGCTGTGAATAGGATTCACAGTGAACAGGAATAGGAAATAGGAATAGCTGTGAATAGGAGCTGTGAAATCCTGGTGTTGCAGGTGTCCATGGGCGGCGGTAACACTTACCATCACGTGGGACCGCTTGCTCGTCCGCCCACTAGTATATATAAAAGAAAAAAAATCAGTAATATATACTATCCATTCCCATCCAGTGGAGAGTAGAATGGGATAAAAGATTATCTCACCCCTAATAAGTATAATTCTATGTGTAATTGGGAGAGAAACTGCTTGCTGCAATCCCACAGCCGCTGGCCTAGATACCCTCTCACAGTAGACTATCATAAATTCCCACTTTTCCCACTTATCATATTCCGTCAATATAATTACATGTTCCCATACCATTCTATCCTATCCCTCCCCATATTCCAAACCCTTTCTCCAAATCCATTCTTAAATCTTCAAAGATAGGGAGCTCATCCGGGAGGCATGCCTACGTTTGTTATTCTGGACTGATGTTGGCATGTATCGCGGATGTACATAGGCGACAGTATCCACTTATCATCAGGTACAAACGGTACGGTACTTATCATCAGGTACATCAGGTGCATTTAACCAGCGCAAAAATATCGGACAGTGTGAAAAACAATGAGAAGTCATCGAGCAACTCGGTATCGCCCTCTTGTTCCCCTAATTAAAAAATTAGTAACGTCGTATTAGCTATTTCCTTAGCAGCTAAAAGTCATCAGTTTAAAATCGAATCGTGAGGTGCACACGTAACTTCGTTCCAAGTGGTTCGTGCCATTAAAGATTTACGCTTCTAAAATAACGCCTGCTTTTTGTGTATTACTGTACGATTTTATGGGTCTTTTATTGTTCCTTGATCTGATCAGAGCATTACTCTTCAGTTCGTACCTCCTTTACAAACAAAGCCTGGTACGGAAGCGTTTGATTGCCACATTTAATGTCTTCTACACCTACGCAATCGACCTAAAAACTGAAAACGTATTTATGACTTTTATCGAAGCGACATTGTTATTTTTAAGGTCTTTGCAAAGTGCTATTGTCGATGATAAACAACTTATTCAAGGAATTGGAATTGTTTCTAATGACGGACTCTTTTAGTTCTACTCTTTGTAACAAATGTAAATATTTATTCCTCAAAGTTATATTAACGCTGAGCTATCGCAATTCGTTTTGACTTGTTGGAGTACGACAAAAAACAAATACTTACTTTACCTGACCATATTTCAGATTAAGCCTTCGTAACTTGTTACAAAAATGCGGTTGCTATGTCAATATGGAGCAAAGTCGACATACCGTTCCCTTTTATTTACTTCATTCTTTTAGTAAGCGGTCGGCATAACAAACATCGTAAAGGACCAAATGATAAAATAGTCTAGAAAAACGGGCGGGTTCTCGTTACAAGCTACATACATAAATGATACTGCGAATCTGACAAATGGCACGGCAGAGTATAACAATGCTTGTGGCTCCAAGTGGCCGTTCAATTATGCAAATAGGCGGCGATGTTCGTCCGGCAATAATAAAACTGTTTAACAGCTGTCAAATACTCGCAGTTCCCGTGAAACATTTTCGTATTCAGTTAGCTTTCTAAGCAATAAAACGAAAGCAGGTACTGAACACCAGTCGTATGATGAAACGCCCGAAGCTCATATTAAATTAGAACTCCCCTGGCCGTCCACTTTATTTTTATTTGAATCCCATGAAAATATGAAACGTGTTGGCTCCTCGCATTCGGTCCGGCTCGCCACCATTTTATTCGCGAGTCAATGTTTATGAATTTGTCAATAAACACGCCCGAGTCGCTGTTACCTCTGCAATTTATGCGTCACAAAATTCGCGGCAAACTTTCATTCGTCTGTTGGGGGTCGTAAATGTTATCGCTAATTATCCGAAGTGGGTTATTCGACTGAAATAAAAAGTAATCCGATAGTAATTTGGATAAAAGAGTCTCTTTTTACGAGGTCTCATGTCTTGATTGGTGTAGGGTCGTTGAGTTTAAGAGTGGTTATCATGCAAGAAGAACATAAACGCTATCGCGGGGGGCGTGTCGCATGACGGAGCGTTATCGACGCACTGCTATCGTTATCGAGAACAATGTAACCAGTTAGTAAATTGTCAAGTGTCTAGTATAAATATACATATAGTCGAGAAAAGATTTCATATGACAACCTCAGAAGTATTTACATTTTATCGACGTTCTCAGTTGTAACTAGATATTTAAATTAATTCTTACTTTGAAATATCATTTCAATATTACGTCATTACTCATTATTCATTAGGTACAAATTACTTTTGAAAATAAAATGATTTCAAGATAAAAAATATGTAATTATTCAATTCACTCCAAATATTTGGTAGAGTACACAAAACATATCAAGGTCAACAGATAAAACTTGCTGTTGGGATTGCTCCAATATAATAACATAGTTTCCAAAAATCATATTTATTTATGATCGTCATTTTTGATATAATAAATAATATTTTCTTTAATATAAGTTCCGTTTGAATTTGAACTGACGTTCTCATGAACGCGAGGTATCCCTAGTCTATCACCGCTCGTTAACAGCATAGTGGTGCGTAATACCTAATAATTGTATAATTCCTGTTGTAATCAATCCAATTAAACAGTATGAAATTTGAGATTTTCGCTTTTTTCACACATATTTATCTTAACGCTTATACGGGTCTTAACACGAATGTTTAACTTATTTATTTTACTTTACATTACGGTTGAGAGCTGACTCATGAATCTGCTCCTGACCATGGTTGGTGCAACAATTATCGATAGAGAAATTAATAATATCAGACATCTCTAGAGATCTCAATGAAATGTCACTTGTTCATTAATTACGTATGTAGGTATATACTCAAAATAACAAGACGATTAATCTCAAATTTGACATGGTACAAAAATCACTTATCAAATTGTAATAATGTGCATACCTACAAAGGAATAATAAGCCATTTTGTAATAAACATGTTTGTCGGGCCGCCGCGCACCGTGCTGCATGATTCTGAAATACAGACAAAGTGTAAGAGATCGCCCATGCTAATTAATCAGTACTATGTAATATCTGAAACCCTTTGTATATTAGATACAAATAAAATACATTTGAATTAAACTTCTAACAAATATCTTAGTGCAACTAAAGCTATAAAAAATATATTCAACGTTTTATTACCATAAAGAATGCGTATAAAATGACATCTATGCGTTTTTGTGCATCTTTTTAAATCTTATCAGATATTTTATCAGGCCTAGTTGAAATATGAATGGAGTAATTATCTAAAAATTAATGTCGGACGTTAATAATGAAAATAGGATTATGAATTTATTAATCAAGGGCAATTTTTCGTCCGTAACTCCTCATTAAACTGATCCAGCGCTGGGTGCTTCATCACTCAGTCAAATTACGTTTCGCTTAATTTTCTTTCCCCGGCAGGTGTGTTCGACAGAGCAATTATTTACACCGTCAGCCCGTGACGTCACTTTCCCTCCCTTCTGTGTGCGTTTTCCCGGAGAACAAAACTTCCCATCGTTGTCTAGATAGTTTAAAACTGTAAGTTATTCCCGTTTAAGTTTTCCTATTTCGTTTTCTTCAAGCGCCTATCGTAACTTGGTAAATTGCGCATTCATCATCGCTTTCTCCTGGAAGCACTTCTTTACCAACGGGAAAGTAAAAAGTATACTAAGCAACTTTACAATCTCGCTCTAATTTTACGAAAATGCAACTTCGGCAGTTTAATATAAATTATATAATCCTTTCAAGGGTTTTCTTCACTTAAACATGTATTGAGAAGACGCTTAGCTACGAGCTTTTAAAATAAATAATCAACAATTTTAAGAGTAGAACTAATTGTTGTCAGTCGTGTAAAATTGCGTGTATTTCGAAAACTCGTTGTCACTCAATCTTAAAGAATAGCAACATTGTATGACATAATAGGCTATATTAAAATGAATATGTAGACATAATTGGAGACAACCCTTCTGCTTACCCTACATTATAACCAAGGTCGCTTAAACTGAATGTCAGATCCATTTGTTCCCCTCATGTTTGGAAATGTCACTACGACTGATATGCCTATGGTTATGTCTGTAATTTGACAGTGACATATAGGATTAAATTAGAATGTCATGCCACGAAAATGAATTTGCGCTCAGATTGAGTAGCTATTGTCATTGTCGTTTGGTAGTAGACGGGTCTTTTGTCCTTTTCTTCAGTGTGTATAAGTCAACAAAGGCATTAAAATTTTACCGAGTGGCTATTTCAAACAAATTATTTTTATCATGGTTCGGTAATAAATTAAAATTTGTTCCCACGATTAATTAGATTGAATTTCAAGTAAATTAATAAGTAAAAACTTCTATGAAGCTTATATCTAAAATTTATTACATAAACAAAACTGAAAATGAGGATTGACTCGTCTATTAGACCTTACAAACTCGTCCAGATTATTCATGTTGAAATATTATTATATGAAATATGGTTTCTAAATAAGATCTCTTTTTATAACAAAATTAATGGACCTAAATATACTGGTACATTTAGAGAATGTTGTACGTTTGGAACGAGATCCGACCTTAAGAGAACTTGTCCGTCGTGAATCATTACGAGAGGAGTATAAATATTACGATATTACATGACTTCACATGAAGAAATTAAACTGTCTACTGATTGTACTAAAAATACGCGAACGTTGCCATTTCCGTTCCTAGAATGACACAATCTGCTTATTGTCAAGAGGCGGCCTGTCAGACACTTCTATAAAAAGACCAAGATCGTAACAGTGTGCCATTATTTTTGGAATAGTAACATTGAAGTGGCAGTCTTTAGCACGGCATTTACACAGGTGTGGGCACTTGACATTTAGCCTAAATACATTTTGCAGAGACGTAAAAATAATCGATATCACTAAATAACCTTTTACCTAGCCACTTAAAAGCGAATTAGTTCATTTTGTCACGCGATTATTGAAGAGGTTTAATGTACAATCACACGATGACTGCTTCTTATGAAAATTAAGTAAATAGGTAGGAAAATTATATTTTGAAGGTTACCCGAATAGCTGTTAAGAACCTCTAGGGATTATGTAGAAGAATGTATTGTATACACCACACAAGGATACCATTCACTCTATTCTACAATGCTTTACTACATGTATTTCCCTTCTTTATCGGAAATAAATTATTAGGTACATCATATTATATTATGTATAAAGTCTAAAGTTTAAGTTTAACTTTTAAGTCTTTAAGTTACACTAACACGAATATCTCTATTTCACATCCATGTGGCAAAAACTGAAAAAAATATAAACCTGTCATTTGGATAAATTAAATCGTAACAAGGTAGAAAGGAACTCGATAATATATTTCATACAGAAAGAAAATTTAAATTCATAACACAAGTTCTCCAATAAATGAACGAGTGAACCGAACTACACGAGTCAATACATCTTGCCCATCGGTTGCAGCGATAATGCAGGGTACACGGGCGCACCTTTACAGTATGTAATCTAACATTATTCTCACAAAATATTTGGTCAATCGCACTTACACCCGAACGCCAGATAAGTTATGGTCGATGGATATACGTCATCGCAAGAACGATAGCATTACAGTCAAGCCATGGCAGTATTTGATTGGTTATAGAACGCGTTGCTTTTAGAGCTATAAGATTTCACTCCCTATTTGATCATGGAGTTTTATTGTAACGATGGAATTGTACCTTAAAATCAAATATATTACCTACTTCCCTAAATGAGTATACATGGAATTTTGCCCTAAAATGGTACTATGGTGTGATTGTATTCAAAATTACTTTTGTTACAGTAAACACGAATCCTACAGTATCTTAGAACATCATGTAAGCAGCGCGTTAGTGTGCGTGAGGCACTTTTCGCGCACTTACGAGTATATGAAACATACTGTATTTTTATTATAGTACCGCTTTAAAGCCTCGAAGAAACCATTTTATAATAAATTCCCCTCTCCTGTACCCTGTGGGATTAATCGTCTTACTTTTCTCTCCCGGCCGTAATCCGCGCGGGGAATTGTGTGACCAGGATTGCTTCGACCACTACCATCAGCTTATATTGGATTATCGGTATACTTTATGTGATAAATAGTAAGAAATAATAACAATAATAAGAAAGTTAAATCACTAATTATTAATTTTAGTCACAAACATTCGACGACCAACTAGGCCAGTTGGTAGTGCCTGCGGGATTCGATTCCCCGTCGGACAACCGTTTGGACAAGACAAGTGTTTGTTCGGGTCTGGGTGTTGCACGTGTTGTTTTCGTCTTTGCGTGTGGCTCTGGACCCACGACACATGGAATCCAAGTGTGGGCTATTGAATGCGACGTTATTTAATTATACTTCAATGTCGCGTGTGAAGAGATGGAAAAAAATATGTATTAATGTCTAAAATTAATTATGACAATATAGTTAGTGCACGGTAGGAGTTTCAGAAATGTAAGAGATAGTTCCAAAGTACGTGAAGGATTTCACCGCATCACTAGTTGCGCTAGATAACTATCTTGTGACGCTGTAACTTATGAAATGGTTTCTTTGTGCAGTGCTCTGCTTCTTTGTTGTCTGAATGCGAATAATTGCTTTCGTTCTGTTGGGATATAGATTCAATGGAATGGCAGTTTGTGTGTTCTTAGTTAATGGCTTCGTACATTGAAGGCGCCGTTGTCATAAAAGCGGGTATCACCTACGTCGTTACACATTTAGATAAGATTGTATGACCTTAAAAATAATGTTGCCAGTGAAAAATAATACTCTGTGACTTTTTGGCGGGAACTCGAGAAGTTAAGTTGAGTTTTTGTTTTTGACTATCGTAAAAATTGTGTATTAGGCGTTTTGTAGTTTAATAGTGATAGTTTATATTTAACTTCAAACTGTTTTTCGTGCGTGGAGTTTGTGATATTTTTTTAAATTTAAATATATCATAGAATAAATACATTAATGTTGCCTAGTTTGTGCCCGTAAACCTAGAAGGTTTGTACAGCCACTGCACATTCGTATATAAACTTAATTACTAAAATATGAATATAGTACATTGCTGGTTTGTTATTTTTAAAAATTGAACACAATTATCGCAACACATCAGTCACAAATATGAAGCCACCAATCGTACGGAGAAACCGGTTCGTCACGCTCGTCGATACAGGCTGCTCCATAACTTATTATTTATTGAGATTTTCCTTATTAATTTTATGTATTTTATTATTCTATGGAAATTCCTGTAACATTTATATATTTGTTTCTTGTTTTTATAAATATGTAGTTTAAATATTATGTAATCTTAATTTTGTGATATAAGTAAATATGAATATTGTGTTATAGTTGTAATTATGTACACATTATACATTATAATAGATAATATAAAATAATAACAATAATATATTTATAATAAAAAAATTACTTATTTTTCATTACTTAATCATTTACTACTAGTTTATTCTTTTAATTTTTGTTTAATATTTTTTTCATTTAGAAATTATCTCAATTGAATTGGAATAAAGTTCATAATACAAAGTATCATATAAGGTGTTGTACGTTTTCTACTTCAACGTAGTCTTCTTGGTGAAATTGTAACGTGGCCAGTCGAGTACGCCCAGCGGCTGTGGGATTGCAGAGTGTACTCTCCTCTCTACAAAATAATTAAAATTAAATTATTTTTTTAAAATTGAAATTAAAATAAGTTGATATACAACAGTTAATCTTTACATACAAGTCACACCATTTACTCAAATTGATAAAATTCGTGGACCGTCAACCGGCTTGCTCGACAAGTCATATCGCCTCTATCTCAGTTTTAAACACTTGCATCAGTTACATTTTAAGTAGGTGGTTGTATATCGTTGGACCTAAAACATGAATCAACATGTTGGATTTAATTAAAGAACGCTTAACAGTCGCTAACATAATATTAAAGTTAAGGTAAATATTGAGGTTAAAAGCAAATATAGTTAGGTGTGGTGTCGGTCAACGTCAACAATATTAGGTCAGGCTCGCACCTGATGGGTTTTACTCGTGGCAACAGGATTTAGTTGTGTCACAATCGGCCGCCACTGCAGAATTAAACTCGCGCGCCCGCGCTGGCCCGCTCCAAATGTCACTCTTATTATCTTCTGACACGTCGGGATTACCTCGGATAAATTGTTTTAACGTTTTGGAGGCGGCCATTTCACTGGACGTCGACGGTTGTTATCTTTACGAATTAAAACTCGAATGACTAAGCCTATTTTGCTAGTCCATTTGAATTTTTCCAAAGGTAAAACAGGTAACACAGTTAATTTGGTTCCCTATGTGTGCATAGCCGAGTCAATTTAGCAAGCGTTTGATTGGTTGCAACAATCACTTACGTGCGGCTGTGTCAACTTTGACGTACGAATGAAGTTTCACAGGAGGCCGGGCGGCAGTACGTCTGCTAATGCCATTTTCCGTTTGGCTAATAAGTTTAGCATGCGCTATTACCAATCTACCGTTGAGCTCGGCGGCGCTGCCGAGCGCTTCTGCACAGCAATCAATTTGTTTCATGTCGCACGTTTTGATTCCCTGAATTTCACGTGAACATGACAGTGACTCATTGCGGCGTATCTTCATTTACAAGACGGTATTTCACTTGTTCAGTTTTCAAGCAAGTCCCAATTGTAATATTCTTCGAAGTTGAAGCATTTAATTTTTTCATTTCTGCTAAAGTATTGTGATCACAAATTCGCCATCGCTTAATCGTTATCGATACAAAATCGCAATATGTAAATGGTGAATAGAGCTTTCGGCAGCAAAGCCGTAGACCCCGGGGTCTTGAGGAGGGTGCCATTCGAGTTCATTTGACATTCGAGTCACGATCGCCTCGAACGATGTCCCATCTTGGCTCACTCACACCGATTACATTAATTTTATCAGTTTATAAACGATTTAATAGACAATATTATGATTTACTTAATTCCAGCCTCCGAACATTTCGCCTCATGTCTCAATTCTCTATATTTTTCCTTAAATTTCAAAACGCAATTTCGTGAAATAATTAAAGTATCGTCCATTTTGCTGAACTTCGTTGCCTTATATTCAGTGGTGCCTATATAATTAAAATCTCACTTACTCTTGACGCCTGGAGTGAAGTTTAATTTATTCATTAGCGCCGCAGTTTTTCCGATAAGTCGCGCTTATGCATCGGATCTTGGAATAAGCGTACGGGGGTCATTTCACTTCGGCCGCCTTCGGTGTATTCTTGGCAGTATTCAAATCAATCTCTGAGAATTTTCAATTTATTTCAGTGTCCTTATCTCTAGCAGCGTCGGCGCTGAATTAATCTGAACGGACTCATCCCCCTCCCTTACCCGCCCCTCCGCCTGCCTCTCACCGGAAATTAAACGAATTAACGCCATCCAAATGTACATTTTTCACTCGCGCATCCTATCGATGAATCTCCAGTCTTTTTCATCGAAAAGCAATCGGCGGATCTGTGCGTTTATCTGTCTTCGCTTAGATTGAACAATTGATACGTCAATGATGTACTGAGAAATGTAAATTGAATTCGCTGTATTTATTTGTTTGCGTCCCATTTATCTGGAAAGCAATTTGATTAAATTTGGACATGTTGATCATGGCCAATCAGGATCAGGCTGTCCGACTGACAGCTAGCTGTCACGGGTAAATCGACTATAAACCAGCTTTCTACATGTGCACCTTATTGCAATAGTAATATAGATTTTAATGAATTGCAATGTTCGTGTTAAGTTTCTGTATGTTGAATACAGACGCGAGCGGTCAATCGTTCGCCAAAGCGATTCGGCCCCCGTGTATTTCGTAACATAATGGCGTTGTAAAGCCCCAAATACACCTGCCACGTACCAAACTGTAGACGAAACAGTATAAATCTTCATTCAAACGCCGCGAATATTTTCACACATATAGAGCTTGCGATTCCCTGCTGTTTGGGAAGTTGTAACGGAACGCTTTCACTTTCCACGTTTTCTTTTTTACGGTGGGAGGCTCAATAGTAAGTCACAACTTACTATTAGCTATGCCATCAAATATTCATATTCAGAATTCTTTATTTGCCGGAAATCTAAATCTCTTATTTGAGTCTCTAATATATTTTTTAAAGATTTCACTAAAGTCGCATTATTTTGGAGACTACAACCGACAACGAGACCTTTTTTTTCAAATAATTTCACATATAATAATATGACTAAAAATCAGTTAATTAATATCAAACAATTTTCAATTAATTTCGATATAAAAAACAAATAATATCACTTTTTCCCTGTCATGACACAGTATCTTACGAATTTAATATAATATCTCCCGTTTCAATGTACCTGCCGTCATGTTTACAACAGCGCTAACACATCCTACTGTATGTTTTCATACAGTGTATCCATACAATGCCCGCTAATTAATTAAGTAGCAGTGTTACGAATACGATACTACGATTATTGCATTGTACCCCCAAAACTGTTGGGTGTAATATCGAAGTGTTATTACTCTTTTAGCTAAGGGCGAAGGGATTGAGTTACTTCCGGAGTACTTTACTCCCTTGCTGCATTTAGACGTTTAACTATTTTATTGTAAATAAATGTTTGCCCTTTTTATGGAAATGAAACCTAGGATATATTTCATCCAATAGTTATAATTTTAAATATGTTTGATATTAATATATCTTCAACACAACCTAATATCTTCAATAATTGAAGATATTAATCTTTTTTTACAGTTATTGTTAAATGAGGTTTTTTAAACCATTATGAAATAAGGCCACTGGAAACATATTTCCGTAAAAATTACCTTATTATTTTTTCTGAGAATCCATTAACTTTATAAATATGTTACGTCTTAATTTTTAATTTTATATCTTTACGATATTTTTAATTTTATGTCGCGCTGTCTCTTTTACAATGACGTTTGTCTTGCCAATGACATATTTTAGCACTCCATACTGCTATCTATCACTTACTTACATTATCTTCACAATAATCATTCTCACTTCCAACTTATTATTACTTACCAAAGGTGGAAAATATTTTGAAGTGAAAAGTCGTCCACTATTCTGAATTATTAAACTTAATATGATACGAGTATATCAATATAATTATTATATTATATAAAATTTAAACCGATTTAAATCGTCATATTAATTGTCATTAATTACTGGGAGTCTATTCGCGCCGCAATATTTTCTATGTTTTAGTGTAAAACAACTCTGAAATCAGAAAAAAAAAACATTTCTTATAATTGTTGATTGTTTTTTATTATTATTATTGCTTACTGTTACTTACTAACGATTGTTGAATTATGCAATTTCAATTACGTTTAAATGAAAATAGTAACTAAATATTTGTTTAGATTAAACGTGATACATGCACAGTTTAAGCCGAGGGCTCTGACGCTCATCCTTTTAACGAGGCTAGACTGTCGAATAAATTGCTCGAAACATGTAGATTTTAATTAATTAAGTTAAACTGAATATTTTTATACAGATGTAAATTCATTTGCTGCATTGCAACAAAAACTGGTAACAATCTACAAAATGCATAATATACTAAATTAAATGTGTTTTTTTTATGTTTATTAATGACAGTAATAATATATATACATATATGGGTGGTAAATTTCAATTAATGTAAGTGACTAACAGGACCCACGTGGTGGATTATGGCTCGATTTACCTACTAGGCCTGTATCCTGCAATTGGACGTTTTAGACTGCTGTCGAAGGGACAAAGTAACATTTTTCCAAAGTAGTAAGTAGTATTTTTCCTGGAAGTAACATCATCAAATCAAAAGATTAGACGTATTTTGACATCTACGGGACGTACCCCAGATAGGAATTGTTGAACGTCAGTAGAACTTGTGTTTCAATGTGGCGCAACAACTTAGCTGTTGGAGCGAGTACCGTAAAACACCTTAAGTGTTATCGCGCGCCGGGAGCAGCTGCCCCGCTAACTAACCGTGATTGCTTCTGCCCCTCCGCTCCCCTACCTGTCCCGCATTCCTCCTGACGTGTATCATTTTTTCAACCCTCTCCGCAGGACCGGCTCACTGTTCGTCTTGAAATTGCGATACTTAGCATTAAATTGTGAGGCTCTTAAAGGGCATTTCGCCAGGATTACGCGGAGCGAGGCATTTTTTTCATTGCGCCCGTCTAGATTGCGCTCGGTAAGCTGTTTTGTAAATACCTTAAAGGTATCGGCGAGCATAAACTTGGCCCGGATCTGCGTTGACGTTAATGAGCCGGTCCCTTTCGTTATCTCGGAGACGTACGGTTATACCGGAGCACCCGCGATACTTAGGAATTATCTCGGCTCTAAGGGATTTTTTCCTCTTTAAATTTTTGCAAACTCCCATTTAAGGAAATCAGTTCTTTGGGTGTTCAGTTTCATATTTGACAATATTACGTCTTCTCATCAAGTAAATTATGACTTTAATCTCATAGAAAGTTCCAGCGAGTTTATTTTACTTTACTTTTAAACTTCTCTCTCTGGCATTCAGCGCTCGGTGATTTATGAAAACTAGAAAATTCTGAAGTGTATAAAGTATTTTCCATTGCTCCAGCTAACTTTGTTGTCATGTTTAAACACTTTACAATTGCATAAATTTCCCATATTATATATTCCATTCGCAATGAATTTTGTGGTTTGAATATTTTTATTTTGAATACAATATTTGTGCTCTAAAATACATTTGTGAGGTGTTCCAATAGTTTATTAATAAATAATCCTTGAAATATTTTTACTATATATTTATATTAAAAACAACCACTTTTAAAAAAAAAAGTCACTATTGGCGGTCAGGGAAAACATCGTGAGTAAACAAACACGCATGCTCCAGAAATAAAAAAAAACTTAAGTATTTGATCCACCAATCCACTAGGCCCGCGTGGTGGATTGCGACCCGGAACCCCGCAGCGATTTACTACATAAATACGGGGAGACCTGTGCCCCGCAGTGGGATGCTATAGGCTGATACAAACCACTAGTAACGATAAATTAAAAGAGCGCATACATTTTTTTCAAACACAAAATACAATATTACATTTCTTTTCCATCAAATAAATGAAAGCACAAACCACGGTATTTTATTTGAGCGGGATCCTTTACACGTCAATCTCTCACAGGCATAACAAAACGAAGTACAAGAAACGCGATCAAGCATTAATATGGGTCTATTCATTTCCAGCCAAGCACTTTAGACTTATTTACTCCCCCTAATGCTGTCTGTTTGGGAAGATAAAAGAAGTTAATTCTATAAATGGGCCATTCCCGTATAGGTAGGTAATCTTGCGTCGACCGCGTTATCTGGATCCAATCGTCCAAAGACAGATAGCGCGGTCGACACGCGAGCGGCGATTGATTAGCCATGCCCGCACTGCCCTGACGGGTTAATATAGCCTGCTGCTCGCTGATTGCCTAGTAAGCTACCCACAAATTCCACTAATATTTTCTGGATGTTGTAATACCATATACCTTAATTTTACTAAAACATAATTCTATTTTTAAACCAATACAAATCCCAAAATGTTTTAGCATCGAATGAAAACTATTCAACAAATAAGCATCCGTATCATAGAGGTTTCAGATTAACAACGAAGCTGGCCGTATTCATAGGGATTAGAGTGGCAACAACGATTCTGTTTTAGAATACAAAACTTTATTCCGTCTGTGGTATAAATTAATCAAAGTATTTTGTATAGAGTGTAGCGATTATAAAACAGACGGCAGACAAAGCGCGCGGCGGCCGCAAGTTTCGGCGACCATTCCAGCCCACGGATCGGATTAGGCGGTCGCTGCTCGCGGTCACTAGCAGATCTCATGAACATGGTATACGTTTCACAAAGTTCTTCCCGCCAGCTAAATTAGAAAGTCACTCGGCAACAACAAATCTGGATTTACTTGGCTCTCTGAAAATGACATTTTTAAACTCCTGTCTCAGCGTCGGATCGTTGAGCGCACAAGCGACGCGCATTATCAGAAGGCACAATGGGCTTCCCGCGTTGCGTGGGATTATGCAACAAAAAATGTGCGTTAAAATAACCCTTTTTTCGAGGGAGCGAGCCGATGTGACGTGAAGTTTCTTCCGCCGGGCTGCCGGGCGGCCTTGCGCGCGACGCGGGCTCGCAGCCTAATTGTTTGACGAAAATAAATGATTCCTAAAATAAAAATAAACGAGAGTTTCGCGTTTCGTATTAATTTTTAACGTTACTTCGCTTTTGGCTTCACAGTTAAACATAGGTTTGAGATTACAGTGACACGCACAAACATTATATTAGCGTGCATATTATCGCGAACCTATACTTTCAACAATAATCGGATAGTTTATTTTCCTATATGGTAGGTATGTTTTATTACTTGACTTAATTACTTCACCTTTCGTCATTACCTGAAGTAAACTTGAATATCCTTAAGAAACCTCTCAGTAAAAAAGTTATTGCTAGTAAAATGTAGGAATAATATTAAAATCTATATACATGGCTGCTACAATCATCACTGTTAGTACAAGTTAATTCTATATGTGAAATTAAATGCAGTGTTTGTTACAGTGCTTGAAATGAAAACGTTAAACGGCTATAATAGAGCCATAACTTAGTCATAGCGAGTAGATGAGGACACAAATAATAATTACCGTGGGTATGTGTAAACATTAAACTCATTCTGAACCGTGATTGTTAGCACGCACGCCACGAAAAACATACAACTGACAGTGGATCAACTTTATAAATCGCTCGAAATGTACTTCAATCACAAGCCGCATATATCACGGATTTCTAGAATGTTGCTCTAAATACTCCATTTTTTTTAAACAATTCATAAATGAGCAAACAGCCCTTTCAGTATCCACTGCAGGACATGGGCCTTCTTATGCACATTGTCTTGTTCATGACCTTGTGCATTATGACCTTAAAACGCCACTCTTTTAGAGGTGGTGTAGTTCCTCAAGGCTTGTGGTAGCACTTTGTTATCCTATTAATAAGACGAGATAATTATTATAACCGCTCTACCGAAGCGATACTATTTCTCTCTAACGACCCATTCAGACTATTATTATCTCAGCTTCTAGTTTCCGAGATCCTTTCGGAGCATATATATTCTCATTTTTTGGAGTTGGGTGAAAAAATGACATTTCTCGATTTGAATTGTTTATTATTCTTGATTCACGTATCTACAATTTCATGCCACAAACATGTTTATACCGCGTTTCTAACTCACGTATTTTAGACAGAAACGTTTAGTGAAGAATAACTTACATCAGTATGCCTAATTTATTAGTGACAATTATGTAGGTATGTTTGATATTTTTATTCTGAAACATTTTGGCATCAATATATCTACAATTTATCTACTGCTTAGTCATAGATACAAGTCTCCTGTTTTTTATGTCAGACGGGCGGTCGGACCACATGATGGTAAGTGGTCAGTGTCGCCCATGGACACCTGCAACACCAGGGGGTTTGCGGTTGCACGCCGACCTTGCAGAATCCTGTTCACAGCTCTCTTGAAGAGCCCCTTATCATAGCGTAATGGAAAAACCTCGGCTGGCAGTTCATTTCACAATTTCCGGATACACGGTATAAAATGTCTTTTTGACCGCACTGTACGCAGCGACTCTATGTCAGGGAAGTGCGGATGAACCGCATGACGATGACGAGCAGTGCGATGGTAAAAATCCGAAGTTGGCATCAAATTGAACAGTTCCTCAAAACATTCGCCAATATATAGGCAAGAAAAAACGCAGAGAGACGCAACATCTCTTCGGATGCTGAGCGCTTCTAGACCGCTTGTGAGAGTGGGATCGTCGACAATTCGGACAGCACGTCGTTGGACGGAAGTGCCAAGTAAAACTGTGTTTCTTAGACCGAACTTTAATGTTCAATTTTTTTGAAATGAATGTTTTGGTTTTGAATTTTTTTCTCTAAACAATCCTTATCTAAGCTGTAGTTTTCTTTACGTCCTTACTGTACGTCTTTACTGTAAGCTGTAGTTTTCTGCTCATAAGTCCAACACCGCCCATCAATCGTTTTACTTGAACGCTCACATATTTTGATAAATACAACAATAATATTCAAAAAATAGATAGATATTTTATTTTAATAAGTTAATATGACTAAGTTATGGTACTGCTTTATATATTTGCTGTGATATGTGGGTCAGAGGCTCCACCGTGAGTTTACAATTATTATTTACGCTGGTGACTCGGCACAATTCTGTTCTGTTTGTCCTATAACCCCACTGACTTCACTACTGTCAGTTCTTTTGAAAAATTAATCTCAATATCCGCTTACCGTACAGTTGTTTGGTTCTACTTATTAAACTAAGCCCTCTTTCATTGCAATCGGATACCTATACGATTTAGACGAAATCAACATTCATTGTAATCGATTCAATGAATTTAATTGACCATGTAAAAAAATGTATTATAACGTTGCTTGCAACGCACACTGAGAGAAAATTAGTGGTTATCAGATAAAATTAAAAATACACATGTTACTTCAAATAACTCAAATTTTGATGAAACATATCGACTTATTGCAATTATTAATAATGCAATTTTGAAAAAACACGACGACTTATAATTTTAACCTCAAATTTGATTGTCATTAATATTCGTTAATGGCAGAAGAAAGTTGATAAAGATATAAAAAATATTTAAAAAAATGTTCTAAAATGTTCTAATGTTAAATGTTCTATCACTTCAGATTTACAATAAAATAAATTATTTTTTCAGTACTCCGTAATTTCAGCATTGATGTGATTGATATTTTGGATAGTCAAAGCGAGTACATAAACATTAAAATTTGCTGTTACAAAATTATTGATTTTCACGCCATCCACTGATATAACCAAATTCTAGATCTCAGATAGAAGAATTTTGGTTAGTTTCTCTCATTGCATTTAACGAGCATTTAACATAATGCCTACATGTGACATTTAAGAAGAAGCGTTTGTAACATTTAAATATTCCGACAGTTTTTGAGAACAGCACTTTGATAAAGTAGATTTTTATGTTCACAAAAAGTTGCTCTCATTCAATATTCTTACACGTGAAACCTCAGCGTCACTCATCTAATTTGACGTGTTGGTAGAACGGGGCACAATGTTGCCTCTTACCTGAATAAAATTATTATGACATCTTAACACTGTAAACGCGTGTATTTACCTTTTTATTTTAATCGACGTTTTTTTTTTAAATTAAGACTACATATGACATATAGACTACATCATACTATATATGCGTGATTAAGTTAATTATTTAAAAAAATAAAATTTTGCCTGCGTCCAACATATTATGAAGACATATTTAGGTAAAATGAAATAAACTAAAATCAATTAAATAAGTTAGTTTTCATATTTACTGCATACACTAACTGGTTTGTTTGTTTTGTTTTATGAATTACTCTACTATTTTGTCAATTCAGTATCAGACTTAAAGCAATCGAAACCAGATATATTTATTTTGTAATCTGCTCCCCGTAATCTGTGATCTTTATGACTTAGTTTATCTTATACTATCTTAGTTTGAATCTGCAGTAAATATGCAAATTTACTTGTTTCATGAAATTTAGTTTATGTCAATATACTTAATATGTGTTCATATAGGAGCTGGACGCAAGCGGGTTTTTGTTTTTTAACTAATTAACTTATTATTAACTTATTTACAATAGCTTATTAGTTATTGCAAAAAATGATATTTTTGCTAATTGATGCATCTATAACTTCTCCACAACATCTACATTTTTACAAGCATTTTTTTGACCATAATGTCGAAACGTAAATCCGATACGTCGGTATTGTACCGTATGTATTGTACTCTTCTCCTAAAGTTATCGTAACCGGTACCGGTCCTCTCAGTATCTACTGCTGGAAATGGACCTCCTCATGCAAGTTTCTTTGTGCATACAGACTTTGTGCATAGCCTTAAGACGCCACGCTGCTAACCAAGCGGGTTGGCGAGTTATCAGTTAAATTTTGTACGACGGCCATCTTAATATTTCGATTTATTTCGCATTGTCTGATTCCTGGAGGTTTTCTACATTATTTGTTCGAGATAGCCCGGCTAAGTGTTACCTTAGAAACAACATTTCTAAATGAGCCAGTTTTGTCTCAATTAACACACACTACAACATTGATATAAGTTATGATCGTTTTAGCGAGAGACTAGTATTATATATTTTCGGAATCACATTTTCAAGATCTTTAATTTGATATACCACTTTATAAACTTTAATTTATTTGATTCAAACAATCTGGCGCCTAAAACTCCGGCATTTTGAATTTTCAAGAAATCAAGTACACAAGTAACACTCGCGACATCAATACAAATCTAACGACATGTCGTCATTAAAAGTGGTCACTCCAAGGCTCTGCGAGGAAATAAAAAAACGGACATAGATACATAACGATGGAAAAACATATCCTTCTTCGCGTACTTTTAAATGGCGAGAACTTTAAAATTTATATCTTATTGATATGTTGTTTATTGATATTTATATTACTGGTCTTTTGTATTAGTGGCCCTGTTGAACCGAGGCGCGCTTGACAGGTCAAAAAGTTTACATCTTTTAAAACAGATCACCGTTTTAAAAGACTATCATGTCTATATAGATAGACTTAATAGTCTTGATATCTATCTGGCGGCGATTAAAATACCCAGAGGTTTTCCGACAGACATAGCTTTAAACGATACTTAAAATGGATTTTTAAAATTATCAACAGCTCGGCGATGAAGGAAAACATAGTGAGGAAATCCGCATACTCGAGAATTAAAAAAATAAATAAAAGCATATGTATGCAGCAATACGCGGTGCGCCAGCGTGGTGGATTATAGTCCGAATCCCCGAGTAATTTTCCACGGGAGGTCTGTGCCTTGCAGTGGGACGTTATAGTTTGATATATCTGAATTCCAGTCTTACTATGATATAAGGAACAGCTGGATCTATGAAAAGAAAAGAAAAATAAGGATATTCGTACAGCGTGTAAAACCATTTTCACTAGGTTGATGACCATCTACGATTTATAACTGAGCCCGCTGAACTATTAAATTTGACTCAAAGACACACAAATGGATTTCCTCATCTCATTACACTCCCCATTCTTCCTCAGAAGGGGAATAAAATGGAGAGTAGTATAATAGGATACTAGTATGTAATGTATCACTCTAGTCGATGGAAGGGGGTAGGATGTGGAGTATTAATGATGATGGTATGTAAAATTTCACAATAATAAATATTATTATTATACTTTAATATTTACTTACACAAGTTCTATATATACTTCTATATCTGTTACATTTATTTATTTCTCTACCACTTTTAGTCCTGCATAGCTCAATGATTAAGTGGGAGATAATACTGTAAGGTATTAAGTCCGCCTTTCGTTATAATTTACAAATAAGTGTAAATAAATAAATCCCCGTTATACTCCTTATTCGATGGGATGGAATAAGGATTAAGCTTTGGTGATACTCCCCTCACTTTCGTGCACACTTGTACGTTTCAAGGTAATTTATCTGTAGTCGTTTTGTTAACATTTTTTTTTGAACGTGTATGTTTCGTGAGTAGTTTATATACATTTGGATTTGAACTTTTTTACTCGTGAGATACTGCGCGCTTATATATCTTATATATCTTATATATCTTATATGTCTTATATATCTTATATATCTTTGACGAACTGAAATCGTTTATATCATTTATATGTGGACGTGACTGTATAATACACGAGCCCCATTGCACCGGATTGCCCTCTTGGATCTTAATAGACTTTCAAAACGTATGAATCTTTTTACTTCAATACGCATTTCCCACAAGGAAGCTCAGGAAGCTCTAACTTAATAATTTCCCAAACACCGCAATATTTATCCAAGTGGTCCCCAAGTTAACAGCAACCTTGTAAAGTCACGCGAGGTTAATCCGTCTTCATTTCCTATCTATCAGAATAACGGTCGAGCCCGCGGGTGGAACGGAGCGCTGTAAAGCATTAGCCGATATCAGGCGACTTCGCTAGTGAAAAATGATTTCCCACCACACCTTAGCGTAGTCTTTCACCATCTTTCACTGTTTACCTTGTGTTTTGAACGTTATCTATTGTTTCGGTTAATGGTTCGCGTGTCTGTATTACGTTACTGATGTTTTTCTCTTTGATTTCAGGTACGTATCATGATT
Source organism: Sesia bembeciformis (assembly GCA_943735995.1). Classification (NCBI taxonomy): domain Eukaryota; kingdom Metazoa; phylum Arthropoda; class Insecta; order Lepidoptera; family Sesiidae; genus Sesia; species Sesia bembeciformis. The sequence goes on from OX031028.1 coordinate 13,088,641, forward strand.
ATAGTAAGGTAAATGGCTCGGTGTGTGGTTCGAGAGTTTCGCATCAAATGCGGGCGCATGATCGGGATTCTTTGATATGGCTGTGTTGTGATATGGCCCGCAAACAGGCGGAAGGTATTTGATCGAAGCCTATTTGAACCTATCAATCTGCATAGTACTTCGTTTACCTCAATTGCGTTTGTTCATATAGCCCAGGCGTGGAATCCATTTGGTATATAATTCTATATAGTAACATAATATTACCTAATTCATAAAAGTAACATATATAAATTGTGATAGCGATAATTTCTTTACTATGACAAAATACTAATGCCACAAAGTGTATATTTTCACAGGAGTTTATTTTTTCTACATTAACAGATAATTCAATTTACATGTCGTGATACATATGAAGAACTAGATTACATTTCACTCAGCAATCTAAAATTAAAATATAAAATTTTATCTCCATATTCCAAACAACTTAAGTTAGCAAAATCTTCTTTCTATGTTTCATTCTCAGTGGAGTATGGTAATTATTTTTAAGTACTACAAGCTATAGTTAGCTCTACACTCTTGTACATTCACCCTTATTTATTGCGCGTTGCAATTTAAAAAGAAAAATGAAACGCGAATATAGCATGGTACGTAACAATCTTTCTTACGTCGACATAAAGGCGAAAATAAAACAAATATGACGGTTGATGTACTGTCGAGTGAGCATGTAAAACAACGGAATAGTTATGTCCCCCGGCTCTCCAACTAAGGCAAGGGATGTCAGATGATGTGAATTTTAATTACATTTTTACGATACTAAAGCGAGCTCACTCAAGTATGTATGAAGGGCAGGGACCCCACGCCATTCGAACTGACGCTTCCGGCGGGCGCATACAAAATGAATAACCCTTGCTGACTCTAAAGCCTTGTTCAGACGTGCAGTCAAGTGACTGGTATATAGCACACAATATAGTGTATCCTCTGAGGTGACGTCCCTAAAACTCAGCCTTTGATGTGAAAATTGATAGGCGGGGTGTAAAACATCTATTCCATTTTAGTGCGCTTAGAAGGATAGTAATATTGAAGTTTCCATTTTAAGAGCCTGCGTGATATACTCATACGCCGTCAATAAAGTTGATTACATGTATTACTTTGCAAATTCTGCTTCAATATAAATTATTTTTGACTATCAATTTTAGAAAGTACCTTTAACTAGCTAAGCTAAAATACGTGAAGTAGCTCAATATATAAATGATTTGCTTAACGACAACTAACTGATCATATTTTTCTGTGGCTTCGATCGAGGTCTAGAAATCAAATAGAACATGATCCGACTCAACTAGCGTCCCAATTTCTGGTATTCGCTATTTGTCCGTCAGAATTTCGTTTACTTTATCCTGTTTGCGCACAGATTTCGAGAGACTTGTTTTCCTCGAGACAACGTATAATCTATTTCACTTTTACGTATCCTTTAACAACTTTCAAGGTCGTGTCGAAAACAATTGCTAAATAAAAATGATTGAGAATATATTTAGTTCTCAAGAAAATAATGACGCAGCAATTGATTATCATATCGACTATATTTCATTTGAGACATACGAGATTGCTGTTAAATCCGAGATGTGTGCAAGCGACCATTTATATCTTATTTCGTCCATTCGGTTTTACGTCCGAATGTTATACGTTCACGCGCGTAGATGTATTGGAAATGCAAATAAGCGGTATTTTCCAGTAAATCACCGCTGTATATGCGGGGGCGGCGGCAAATGGGCATTATCCTCCTATACATAACACAAAACAACCGCATTTCTTCGGCACGCATTAGTCTTTCTTCATACATTTGATGTATGTCGTCCCAAACGTACTTGGAGTGCCGTCAGCGGCCTGCATAAATCACATCCCGGAACTAAATGCGTCGGAAGCGCGAGCCGAAAAACAAATGATTGTGTAAGCTCCAACGATCATGAATGTACGATAAATAGAAAAAAAATTCAATGTTGAAATGAAAACTGGCAACAATGAAACGTGGCTTTCCATAAATAACGAAGCAGGCTCCTCGTGACGACGAATATGGGTAGATTATGAAGCTTGTACATCCGCCGAAGCGTGTTCGGTAAACAACGAGAGATATTTGAATTATGCGATTTAACACTCAAATTGTCGGCACTGGTTTATTGTGAATAGATTTCACAAATAAGGGGCAGGTGCGCCGATATCAATACGTTCACCTGAAAGAATTAGTATGCTCGCCGCGCTCCTGTTTTTATTCGCAATTTTTTCGTAAAATTCGGAATAATGATATCATAAGTCACCGGAGGAGATAAGCTTCTGATGCCCGTTTGTTTATTTGGTCCCGACGAGACTTTTAATAATTTTAAGACCTTTCAATACCTACTTATTATTTTGGACCCTTCAGTTTATATTATTATTAATAACGAATTGTGTCTAATTGACACACTGTAGTGGTGAATGGTATAACTGTTTATTTTGAATGTAAACATTGGTTTCCACATTAAATTACAATGTAAATACTATCAATTTAAATTGGTCACATTAATATCACTCGTTATTATTTAACAACTTATTAAGCTCAAATGAATGAAGTACGAGTATAACTACAATACGCTACTGATATCCCGATACTAGTCATGGTAAAATAAAATAATCTTAATAAAATTAATTAGGTATAATTGGTCGTTGTCGTGACGACAATATTTAGCATTCTTTTTATTTTAACGCAGCCTTATCTTTTTCTATCTATTATGACACTTTTGTTTTTCAACATTATTGTAGGCGCAAACAGAAGGAGCATAATGGCCGAACACACGTACTAAAAATTAGGCGTTCTGCATGAAGATGACAATAGCTTTATGAATTTTTAGCACGTAATCGGTTTACCTTGAGTTGCAGCAGACAATAAGGGTTCATATAGTATGCGTGTGACCGGATACGACTCGCGGGGAGCCGAACCTTTATACATAGTTGAGTAGGACACCCTTACAACTAATTTAAAATTCATCCTGTAACGACGGCTAAATGGGATTCACCGTTTGAACGTCATCATAACCACAGTCTAAAATGTACGTGAAAACTAATATTAACAGCGAAAACCAAATCTTACAAAAAAGCGGTTATTATATTTCTTGTGTACATACAGTTTGTGTGTCCCCGTCGGCCAGTAATAATCTGCATTGTCGTTTACGTGGACAATATTTTTTCATTTCCCGCAAAAACACTGGTACGAATGGGTTGCCGTTGGCGGCAACGTTTGATATCGCGCTTTATTACAAATAAATTCTTTTGAAGCACACGGCAATATATGGAAGTAGCAACGGCTGCATTATTGTCACTATCTTATCCGATTTGTTACCAAATTTATATGTCCAAGGAATTTAAAAATCTAAATCAAAGGCGCCCATAAAATCCAGTCTTCAATACTTTAGAAAGAAATTTGCTGTGTCTAAACGAATTTTCAACTATACAATAGAGTTAAATGTAGTTAGCTAAATCCACAGTTCGAGATCAATAGAGATGGAACAAATGAAATATTGGATTGGATTTAAAAAAAGTTACAAGAGTACCGAGCGATTTCGGAAACGGTTTTCATTGTCATAAGCCAACACACGGGCAATCGACCGCGATAGCCGCAACATGATATTACCGTGCCCGTATCCAGCTCTTATCTCTTGTACGGCGAGAGCTGCATTTGATCCAATTTGCCAATACAATCTGATCTCGGTATTGCAATGGCATTATCTCCGGCAGCGGCCGAGGCTGGACTCTAATGCAATCGGGAGTAAGAACTTTCGCCTGCTTCTGCCTACCGCTATGCACATTACACGTGTCTGGTCTGCTATTCTGATAATGTAGATAATGAACACAACTAGGAACTATGGAGCTGTCCTCTCCAGGGGTGAACATAAAGTTTTGTATTAAATGCGTTTTTGTTTTTTTATAAACAGCACCTTTAAGATTTTCGTTTTGCACTCTTATTTATCTAACGGATCTTACACGCGCAAGTTGTCCTTTTTTATTTTACTCCTCATTGCTCTAGTTTACACCAATCATGGCCACAAGCTGACTGGCTAGCTAGAAATGTTAAATATACGGGTTTCAAACCCGTTCAATATAAACAGTAATCGATCTATGAACGTAATTACTCAGTAATTTACTCGTAACACTGTAACCTTTTTAATTTCCGTCCTTCTCCCATTTAAATACTAAAAATAGGCGGCATCCACACAAATCCACACAAATTTCTCAAATGAGCGCTAAAAATGTAAAACCCTTAAATCCGACTACACGCATAATTTGAAATAGTATCGGCTTCGCGGCGCCCTGGGAAATCCTCCAAGGTGAGAGGGCGCCGGACAGTGGAAAATCTTCCCCACCATCCTCCCTGATAAGATTGTCGAGTGCAACTCCCAAAACGCAGAGGGATTTAAAACTTTCACCGAAACGAAACATCCTAGGGGATCAATATATTCGGAAATATAATATCTGAACGATTCGCGCTCAAAAGGTCCCAACTTTTTGTTGCGTTTTGTGTGCTGTCGTTATTAGTTCAACAAACAATTCAACCTTATATTTTATGTGTGCCAATTGAACCAGAAGTTTGAGTTTATAGTAATATAAAAGGTATCAGAGGTAAACAGATAAATAGTAAGTTGTTACAATCTGTATTAATTATTCTCAACCGGTATAATTTTCTACACATATAAAATAGATTTGTAAAAATGACTCGGCAATTGAATTTTTTTAAGAGAATATAAAAATGCTTTAAGCTAAGGACTTTATTTTTCAATAAAGATTTATTTAATTTCAAAATAATTACCTAGTAATACATCCTAATTTTTAAATGTGTCACTAATTTATTATAATTAATTTTCAATATTTAAACAATACGCCTGGCACCGGCAAATGTATCTAAAATTATATCTATATCTTTATTTTAAAACATTGAAACAGTTATCTTATTACATCTAACAAGGCCGTCGCATTGTCATTGTATACCTCCGAGACGTAAATAAGTGGGTTTGCGAATTTTTCCTGGTAAAGTTGAGCGGTTGTTTACATTGAAAGCGGAGTCGTTTACTTAAGGGGCAGAGGGGGGATCACTAACGTAATTAGCACAGTTGGTCGGAGGCGACTGTACCAGCGTCACGTCTCTCGTACGTAGAGCCGTAGATAAAAGCATTAAGAAATTAGAACGTGTATGTTTATTTTTAAAGCAACCCTCGATTATTTTCTTTACTCTTGTAGTCATCAAGTCAGGCCTTCAAGTTTATTTATTGCTGTAATGAAATTACTATATCAGTAAATAAACAATATATACATAAGTGAAATATCAGCAAGAAAAAAAACTATAAATGTATACAGAAAAATTCTCAATAGTAAAATATTGAAACGCTAACGTTTATAAATCAAATACAGCTAGTGTTGCGCCTCGCACTGTAAGCAGTCTACCCACAACAATAAGCACATTGAAAGATTCACAGTAAATCAATATCGAGATGGATGTCTTCAATGTAGAATTTTAATTTCCGAAAACTTCGGCTAAAGCGCCGAATATTCGTAATAATGGTTGTGTAACTATCGAGCGCATAACAAAAGACAAGTTTATTTCTATGCTAGAGGGACATTCGATTACATCCTTCAACGTTTCTAATTTCCTGGTGCTCGAATGTGGCTAACGCAATTTCCGAGACTGGATGTAGGAGGTACCTGGGGACGGCCGCCCGCTTCTGGGGCCATTATCGTAAAATCAAATAAGAGTCTTTTGCGATTACACGATTGAGATGAATTGTCGATAAAACGTTCCTTGTACAATAAAAACCTTACCCAATACACGCGCCTACTACCTAAATTGAATAAACAAATTTTGAAAATAAAGACAATCCTGGAAGCCGTTTATCTAACGGCGGAAAAAGTACGTTTATTTTATTGAGGTAAGCCAAATCGCGTAATAACTCGTGAGACAAAACGTCTCAATACCTACATTCCGACATTCCCGAGCTTAGATATTGACATTGCCGGGAGAAAAAAGATAAATATTTGACAGTTCGCTGTAAGGAAATGTTCCTCCCGAAATGATTGACAATATTGCCAACCGTCTCCCGAGTTCCATTTCTTAATCTCCTCTATAATATATGGCTATATATAAATATACATTTTATGAATCTTTGATGACATGTCGACGTTTATTTCATATTTTGAATACTCGTATCGTAAGGACCTACAGAAACAAAGTATTGCTTGAGGCAATAATAAATGAACAAACTCCATTTGTTTAGATTCTTCTCCTCGTCTGTAGCGCCTTCACAGAACTTCTTATTTATTATTGCTACCGTGCTTACCACTCCTAATACTAATAGCTTTTGTCCCTTTCCCGGAGCAGTAGACTGCCAAGAGTTTTACGCCAGCTTAACGCTCTCACGTGTCGCCCTCAAGCGTCTCTATTTCAAATTCACTTGACTCAATCGACTGCGGCACTTCGCGAATTCGTCGCCATTTATCATTAGCTTCATTTATTTTTGCGCCTCGAGGAGATATGATTTATCACACCAAGGCCAAGGAGTGTAGGTTTGTTTTTGCTGCGCCCGCGAAGATATTAATCGTTATCGTGCGCGTGCCACCCGTCGTTTGTTTTCGTTACACTGGCACTACCCATTAATTATCAATGAACGTCCGGCCACGCCGTATGATGAAGGTAGCGCTGTCCCCTCAGCTTTTCCAGGTGACAAGGCTACTCGCTATCAACCCTTTTTAAGCCTCCGCATTTAACGCGGAGTGCCTGACGTCATAAAAGTGTCCGATTTGGGCACGATCCGCGGACATTATCGCTCGCGATTAAATTTTCCTCCTTCTAAAAAGCGGCCTTGTTTTTCGAAATTTACCAGTTCCCTGTCCAATATTATGTATTTTATCCAAAATCACGCGACAAAATTGAGTGCTGGTATATAAAAAAGACGATTAATCAAAACGAAGGCCCGAAAGGTGTTTTCTTAAAATTAACATTGTACTCGTAGATACTCATGGCAATCGGCGGTGAGCATCATTAATTATTTGGGATCTTTTTGCGTTTTCATTTTCATATACAAAGCGTAGTCGAGTTCGTGTTATCGCGGAGTTTTTGAAAACAAATGATGTTGAGTTAGCTAGTTCTTAATTCGTGCCCCCACGTTTGTTGTTCCAGCGAATATTGTCTTGTCGCGGTTACGTGACGTGTCATCGCCATAACTAATGTTCCGCGGTTAAATCGTTTTGAAGCTTTGGTTTTTTCTGGAACAGCATTTTTTTAATTAAGACACATTTATCAATCGGTGTTATGAATGGATTAAAAGCTACATAATATATACACATTTAGTATTACACACGTTTTATTAAGAACTAAATTTTGATTATTAGGAGTAGAATTGCAAGTAATCTAAGAACTCTTCAAATGTTATCGACTTAAGCCTACATATAAAATCGACCTAGGGAAATAAGTGATCAATAAGATATTAATTATTATTTTTTACTAATCTGCAATCAGCTACATTAAACTTCGTATAAAGTGTGCCAGTTACCGAAAATTGTTTTCTAATTTCTCTTCAGCCCGTGCTGCCATCTGGCGTGGCGCGTCGTCGGCAGTGACACTATGATAGATGGCGCTCGGCACGCCTGATTGATCATTGACGTGTCCACAAGTGTCGCTCATCATTCCTGCCAATACCCTCCACTCGATGAAATATGTTAATTTTTGTACTCCCAGTAATATTACTGAAATTTAATTTCCTAAGTGCTGCCGAGTTCTAGGAAATAATATTAGTACTACAACATTTTCAGCACATTTCTTGTTAATAGATACCTAGGTTACCGACAATCAGAAATTTTGTGCATTTTGTAAGAAATGTTGTGAAAAGATCGCTGTTACAATCCTAGTGCTGCAGATATCCAAAGGGTAAATTCAGTCAGTTGCCAGTGAGGACGTCTACCAATCTACGACCTTTATAAAAAGGAAGATCTGTGCTTTAAACGCCAGAAATTCCATAGCAACTATAGCTATAAGATTCTATACAAGTTGCTATATTCTATAGCAACTTCTATAGCTTCCAAAAAATGTACTATTTGGAAGTTACCAAAATATCAACATTAGGTATACAGTATACGTTATAGGTACAGGAAACGTAGTGAATCGATATGAGTTGAAATTGGAAAGTTGCGTCTAATTGAAGATTCTGGGGCGGGATAGCGCTGGGGCCGCCACGTGAACGCAATTTCGGCGATTAATGGCCCGAGCCTAATCCAACTAAGCAGGGAACGGAAGGCATCGCGGGACTCATCCGCACATATTTTACACTACCAACTATTCGCGAAGTTCGGGGTCGGCGTTGTAGATTCTACATATAAATGATTATATCTGAATTTAGATAATTTTATTATTAAAAAAATGCAAATTGTTTTTAGCTTAGATTTGTATTCCACTTTTGGGCCAAGGCCTCCACTCTTTTATCCCATACCGTCCTGTTTGATGCTATGTTTCAGCAAGTTGCTAAATTAGTTTAATTAAAAAATGACAAATTTGCGTTAAAATACTTTCGATTGAATTTCTGAAACTTTTATTATTATTTGATAATCAGTAATAATGTCAAATCACACGTCCTCGTATCGCACTCCTTTTACGAGTTAAGATCGAAAATTGCTCGTAAAGGTACACGACATCGGTTCATTAGTTTAATCATATTATCTCATGCCTTGATGATTTCACGCTTGCTTTCAACGTCGCTCATTTCGATATCTTCGATAGGGTCGGAGAAATCGATATAATCATCGAGCAACGATTAAACTTCTGATTATATCTTTCATGATTGGGGATTTGAGTAGAAACGTAATATTAAACTTTCGACTATATATGGAGTGAAATATGGTTCGAAATTGTAGTTAGTCGATATCTCGTAATTTGATTGCCATGAAAGTTCCTTATGGTAATTATGGGAGTAATTTAGTAGGTTAATCACAAAGTGTAATTTTCTATGATATCAGAAATAATTTTACGAGCATCTTCATAAATTCAGACATTTATGAAAATAATAATAAATGAAACAAAGTAAAACGAATAAATTAATAATAATAAAGAATAAGTGAATAATGAAATTTCAATTTCTTAATTTCGAAATGTTTCTCCATATGAGACCGACTGGAAAATAACTCACAAATATGCTGAATAAAATATTAGCAAATGACGTATAATTATTGAGTAAACATTCAATTTATATTTATAACTTAAAAGCAGTACACTTTTGTTGAAACAGACATAATGTCTAAACAGATTACCCTTAAAGAAGAAGACTTAACACTACAGTAGGCGACGCGTGCTATAAAAACAAAAGGAATATTTTCGTTCACTAACGACGTATAGCGGGGAGAACATTACTACGCGTGGGAAGGCCGTATGCTGCGTCAGGTGATACGATTCACAAAACAAAAAAGAAACGGTATAAAATCTTCCATATTATCAATCAAAATTAGTTATCACGCACACAATCTAACACAAAATGTTACACAAAATAGTGTAACATATATTAATATGTCACTGAAACTATTATATTTAACTAAAAAAATAACATTAAATAGTTTGAGTTTCTTATTGACGTATTAAAATATTATACACTATTTTTGTAGAACCTTACGTAATGCATAGTCTTTGCCTTTAAAGAAATTAATATTGATCAGGAATCGAATCAGGAACCTTTTACGCAGCAAGCACTATAACTGGCCTAATCGCTCGACATACCAACTGGGCAATATACCTATATTCAATTCAATTCATTTTTTTATAGAAAGAATCCATACAGATCACCTGGTGGTAAGTGGATGCTGTCAGCCGTATACACCAGCGCTACATTCCAACTTCAATCCAGAACGACAAACTTTGTCACGCCCCCGGATGCGCTGCCTACCTTTGTTAATGTAAGAATGCATTTGAAGTAAGAGTTGGGGAAATGGGAATAGATAGGATGGGAAAGAATAGGCATGGGTTCTGGCATATCTCACTCACTACACCGAAACACATACCAACATTAAGGAATTTGGTAAATTGGAAAATGCAGTACATATCAAGATAGTCTTCTGTGAGCGAGGATTACAAACTGGATTACGCATTCAACGTATCACTACGTATTTATTGTGACGATGACATTATATTGCGTTGCCCTTTCCTTAAACTCTATATTCGCTAGTCGTATTACATTGCAATGCAACCAGTCCTTTCAGTATCCACCGCTGGACATGGGCCTCCACATGCACATTGACTCGTGCATGGGGAATGTAAGGCTCTAAAACGCCACGCTGGCTAAGCGGGTTGGCGAGTCCATTCTTTTAGAGTTGGTGTAGTACCTCAGGGCTTGTGGCAGCCGCTTTGTTATCCCTTAGTCGCTTTTTACGTATTACATTATTTGCATGTAATTATTTCTTAGACACTACCTGTTTAATTTGTATACGACGAACAACGTACCGTGCATTCATGTGAGTGTTAAGCCTTCGTCGAACAAACGTTTATTTTATCCGTATATTGCGTAATAAGCCCTTTCATACGAATATACAGACAATAATATAGGATAATGTTCTCGTTAAGAGGATTTGTATGTTAATATCACATAGAAATCCAGTAATAATATTACATATTCTGTGGGATATTGACGATGTAAATTCGTCATAAATGTCAATTATATTAGGTACAAAGTCAAACCCACACATATGAGCGAGATAATAATAATATTGATAATTATATTAATAATACATCATTTTTTATCAACCTATCTACCGAATATAAACTTCTCCTATGGTGCATCAATTAAACTCGACCTTACGTTTCATGCCATTTTCTTTAGTTTATCGGTCGTCGGCAGGAGGACGTCTTTCAATATTAAAAACATTAGCATAGAATACGTTTTCAATAGAAGGAGAGAAAACTTTGCAGAGCCTACGGCCAATTTTTAATAATGAAGAAGAACTGAATAAAGTAAAATATTTAGTTTAAAACCTTACAAAATAAGCGAAAAAACATTGTCTTGTGTTCACAAATCACTAGCTTAAACGTCTACGACAAACGTCTTAGTGCGTAGCATGTAGCTACGTCGTAGCGGGCTACGATCCGTAGCCGCAGTGCGTTACCTACGCCTTCCCATATAAATCTTGCGTGCGGATTAGACTGATTCGCTTACAAGTTCTTACGGCCTTCCTAAATATTAATGTTGAATCAATCAACGGGCTTAATTTAATACGATAAAGCTTAGACATGGCTTTTGGTGTCATTACCAAAGTTACTAAATAGACTATTAAAATACAAAATGTTGCATAATTTAAATTTTCAATTATAAAAGACTATCTACCAATTGTTGAGCTATACTTAATTAAATACTTGAATTAAAACCATAAAAAGTATAACGTCTCTTTACTGTAGTCCCGTTTTAAATCACTCGGTTATTATTTACACTTGTCCGCGGCGAGACTTCCTTTGACTTTAATGGACTCCCGGTTACTGTTAGACATATCTTTAACTGCCATTGTCACTTAATGAACTCCTTGCTGGACTGGACGAGGAGCAGCCACCCACCTCGTATTAATATTTGATGTTGGCTTCAAGCAGTGGTGCAGATAACGAGTAGACACACAAACATGTAGGATATGATTCGTGAACATTTATATCTTTTTATTTATATCTTATGTTTATATCAGCGTAAATTGTGTTAAATATATTATGTCAGCGTATAAGTTAAAAACTCTAATATTTTGATATAGTAAGCTATATATATATATATATAGCTAGGAATCTAATTATTGTTGTTTTTTTTACACTAAAAACGCTACACTCATTGGTCCACACTGTGTACGTTATAAGATTAGATACACTATAAGATTTTACGTATCGTAGGTTCAGAGACATACAAAGACAAATACATACCACCCAGATACGAACAAACATTTTGTCTTTTAACAAATGTATGTCCGACCGGGAATCGAACCCGGGATGTTCTGCACAGCAAGTATCGTCACTATCAACTAAGCTAATCGGTAGTATTAATTAATAATAACAAAAAATACATAAAAGTACTTTTATGTGAAAGTAATTACTTTTATTTATATGAACACACAGTTAAGAAAACCAAAAGCATTCAAGAAATAAATTAAATAAATTATTTGATATATTAAATACGAGTAATATATCAAAAATCCAGATAATGAGGGCTATCAAGTACGAAATATACTCGTACAGACCTTTTAATTGTACCACAAAGAAATCCCAAGTTAATATCGTATCCGTATCCTCATTGATTTTCTTTTAAATTTAATGTTGTGTATACGCATATATTGGTGTGTTCGAATAAATAAATAGCTGACACGACACACCCTCTCCTGCTACCTGCGATACAACAGATGAGTGACCTGTACAGGATATGTACTCATCACGATTTAAACTTGATTAATGTTGTCCTAAACAAATTGGATCATTTGATTCCAATTACGCAATTCCAGTTAGCGGTTACAAAGAGTAAATAAGGACAAGATATCTCGGATTAAATAAACTTTAATACTAGTAGTAGAAGGGTCAAATGCGAGGCTCTAATCCCGGATCCAAATGCAATAGTTCGTGTTCAATTACCGATAAAGCTCTCCAAGATAATAGAACTATATGAACTGAAAGGGTATTCGAAATCACGTTGCCTTTATCCGGTATAACGGAGTGTCCCAATGAACTAAACTTAACTTACCTATCTACATAATAGAAATATCTCTGCCTTGTATACTATCTGTTATAGATATGTTACAAACGTTTGTGTTACACGGATATGATCTGCTATAGATACACTTTTAGTTGACTGAGTGTTTATAATTTGTAGGATTTGGTTAACTTTTCATTTCATTATTTATTATATGTTAAATAAAGCACATATTATATTTATATTATTTAATTTATACATATAATCTATATATTTAATATTTATGTTATTCAGTATCTGCATTTATGTGTTTTTATATAAGTTTATTAAGGTAGATTATTATTGTATTATTATATATTCAGAGCAATTAAGCTGTTGAATTTCCTGCTGCACCCGCTTTAATTCGTCCCGTTTAACCAATGGTCGGATGTTAGAGATTTCCTTGAGATATTAAGTCCGCCTCTATACAATATATATTGTACTCGTCTAAGAAGAAGAAATAACTACATAAATAAATAAAAATTGATCTTTGTATAAAAAGGTGTCATCTGTTGCATTATCAACAGATGATTGAGAAAATATGGGCTGGAGATTAATTGTGACTTTTTATCTGATTTAAATCGAAACATTTCTGTGGCCATAATTCTATAAATACATTTTATAATAATTGTAAAAATTTATTGAATCTGTATATGCTTAATAATTTTATTTGTTTCATAAATATGTAATATTCCTTCGTTTCTGTCATACGGTATTATTATTATTAATTTTCTATCATTTTTATTTTAATGAACAACATAATATATAAAAATAATAACTGCTTTGATTTAAAAAAAAATGTAGTAGAATTATGAAATACTAGAGTATTTAAATTTTTTCGTAATTCTCGTTTTTTCGACTAAAACAATAACACATAATTTACATTAAGAGGTAAAGTTGTGATACTTAGTGGGAATTCTCCTTAAATTTTACATCCATAGTAGACAGAACTTTCCACTAGTCCTGATTTACGATCCGTCCTCGAGGAAGGAACGTCTCACTACAAGGAACAGCCTTAAAACTAACATTAGACAATCTTAGCTCCATCATTGAAATCGACTTGGCCTGTAGAACATGGGGTAATAATAACTGTTTAGAAAATAAAAATATATGCAAGTGCAAGCATATGAATCGCAACCGTTTGCTTTTTATTATCTTTCAAACGTCATGTTTCAAGCGATAATGGTTGAATCACTTAGCAACAGGTTGATATGTCAACAATATCAACATTCACGGATGAATGTCGTCACACAAAAAGGATATTCACAGACACATTTTGTCCGTGCTGAAGAATTTATTTATCCCAAATTTTGTAACGCTTAACGCGAGCGACGGTCTCAATCGGGTACAAACCACATCGCCAGCCATTTTTCTACTGTAAACTTGTAACTCAATTGTGCCATACTCAAAAAACAATAATTATGTTGGCCTGTGTTTTAACTAAGTTTGGCCCCTACGAGTATATCGACGTATCGAACTAAATTCCTAGAATTAAAACAATAAAATTAGTTTTATGACTTTTTCTGTACGTGTGACTTTATTTATTATTAAATTTCTATTGAACTCTCTGATAAATGGATTACTTTGTATTCATAAAACTAATAAATTAATAGTAATTATTATAACAATAAAGGTCCAATCTAGGCTTCTAAGGCTCAATTGTCACTATAATATTAATAGGTATTTTCCTCCTTAATTTTATACTTTTCAGTATTTATTATTTTTCCATACTACAATAGTATCTTACTAATATCTATGTTTACTTCACATAGAAACTTATGCTTATTACACACAGATAACCAAGATGTACAACCAGCTAATCCGCCGACCACCCATAAACTTGTTAATTTTGATTAGCCGCGAACCGCCATCATTATTTTTGTAGATAATAATCACCGCATCTCCCACCGTATAAATGAATGAACAGTATGTAACCTCCATACAGACGTAACGCTCCCATACAACCACACTAGTTGTCAAGTGTTTCGTTGCGTTCGCGTTGTCCACGTTAATATGGAAGTGAGTATGAAACAAAAGTTGCACTGCATCAAAAACTTTTTTATTTTATTAATATTATTAGGGACGGCAACCCTCTACCGATTGTGTAGAAATGGTGTAAATGAGCACTGAGTGCTCGATACTTAAACACTAAGTTAGTAATCAACCTTAAGATTCAATCGTTAAACGCACGTGAGCGTTTTAGATTTGAGTATTTAAGTCTCAAGTATTTAAATCGCTCGCTTTAAATCGGTTCATTATCGCAGAGTCAACTCTCGGGCACCGAACACTTAGTACTCATACAACTCTAAAGAGTTCTTAAATGGAAACAATGTATCGAGAGACATATCGTAGGTTGTACCCTCCGGCCAAGTGGATTAATAACTTAAAGAAACTGTATGAAGACCAAGAGCGGACCAAGACTAGATGAGCAGAACACCAAGTGTAGTGGCAAGTCTTGGAACAAGTACTATATCCAGCTGTGGAAAAACGCAGTATGATAAATTGTGTGATTCTTTATCTATCGAACTATAGTGATGTGTTATTTCCCGTTTCGGACAAGTGCAGGTCAAAGATTTCGTACTGTTTGTTTTAACACTTTTGTGGCAGAAGCGTGTTCCTTATTAATAACTCGGGAGGCGAAAGAGTTAACGGCGTTCCGACACGATTGTTACTAAACCGACGGAATTTTAATTCGTCTCGGGGTTTATTAAGTGCGTAAAGTTTTAGCTGAAGGGCTTCAACGCGAGCCGTAAATTAAGTGAATTTGTTCGCAGGGCTGGGGAGGTCGTGCCATTTTCAATCTGATCACCGCTACATTAACAATTTGAAATGTGACGTCTTATATTGTACTTTCATTTTTACTGTCTATTTATTTTGACTTTATTAATACTTGAACCCCTATGACCTTAATAAAAACATCTTAAAAAAACAATAGTGTATTTTTCATTCAAAATTATATAGAGGTCCTGTATAAAAAGGTAGTAAAATAAAGCGAAATGAGTGAGAACCGTAAAACTCTTTCCATACAATATTCAATAGAAAATATTTTATTATACTGAGATTTGCACAATTTGTCGATAAATTCGTGCTACATCTCCAGTTTATATCCTTCTGTAGGGCAAATTTGTTTCTTTTTCACGTGATTCAGTTATAAATCTAGCTATGCGTACGCCTCTCCGGTTACGAGTCTATTTTATGGCCGTACACGCCGAAGGTTAACCAATAAAACCTTTTAACAGCCGTAACTATTTCGTTATAAGTTCTGAGTACGCAATAAAAACGACGAAACAGAAATAAATCTGGGGGCACAATGTCCACGAGGCGCTCGGCGCGGTGGGCAGCGCGATCGCTCGCAAGAAATCAATCACGGACGGGCGCGCTTTAATCGGTCCAATTTAAGTTTTTCCTTTCTTGATAGAACAAATTGATGAAAATAGTTGAACGTTAGATATTGCGATTCATCGAGCGCGGGTAAACAAACTTCCTCTTACGTGCGTTTACGGCGGGCCAATAAATCTCGCCCGCTTTGTGCCGTCTCCCTCAACATCTTCAGCCATAAACGGCACGTGCGCTGTTATCTGTATTTTTGTAACGACCTACAAGTGAAAAAATGTTGTTAACGTCGCACTCTTCCTGTTTCCCTGTTGTTTCGCGGCGATACGGGTATTGTTTACTGAATGCGACGGTGATATTTTGGCTCGTCTCAACGCAACTTGCCAGTCATCGTTTTTTTTACTTATTTACCCTCAGCGTTCCATTATTCGAAAATGTCTCTATGAGTTAGGAATAAGCCGTCATACACGTAGTTCATTCGGAGACAAGTTTCATTCCCTAAACTAACCCGAAGATAAATTATTCCAGCACATTTCTCATCACGATCCATTCTTTCTCCCACACGACAAAGCGTCAGTGAATCCCGGGACATATGAGCGTCCTTATCCGCGGAATAAAATGAGCCCTGTTGTCGCGTAGTCACTACGTCGCTAAGTAACATCGCTATGCGCTCTTGCGATCTGTGTACATAACTACCACTTTGTCGACGTATACACAAAACAAGTATGAATGAGAGCTGATAAGCGTGCCTCGCAGATTTGCAGGATCGCGCGACCGCCTGCTCTGCCAAGTTTCTTGCACACCGCCTTCAACATTTGCATGTTATGGACGCATCTTTGCGCCATTGTACTGTAATGTATATACATTATAGTACTGTAATATATACCTATGCATTTGGAAACGGAGAAGGAAACTGGGTGTATGGAAGCATTTGTTTCGTATCTAGTGTTGTTAACTGTTAAATAATTAATGAGGAATAAATCCATGTAATCGGATAAACAAGAGAGTGCCAGCATCCAGCGCCCAATCATTACTCAGAACATCCGAGTGCAGCAAAAAGCGGACTAATTGCGCCCGTGAAGGGCAAGGGCTAGTCTGTTTTCTCAGTCGCAAACATACTTAGTTACATTTAATGGTTTTCTCTTTTCAAGTTTCTCATTTACAGACTGCATAATTACCATACCATGCCATCAGCCTATGTCTCTCCGCTGCTGGATATAGGCCTCTCCCAAGGCTCGCCTCCATACACGATCCTCGACTCATCTTATTCAACCACCACCGGCGAATTTCTTTGAGTCATCGGTGCACCTGGCCGGAGGACGTCCCACACTGCGCTTCCCGGTACGTGGCCTCCGTTCGAGGGCTCGTCTACCCCATCGGCCATCGGTCCTGCGGCAAATATGAACTGCCCATTGCTATTTCATGCCGATTCTATGAGCTATGTCTGAGACTTTAGTTCTTTGAGTAATGTCTTCGTTTCGAATACCGTCCCACAAAGAAACTTCGAACATAGCTCTCTCCATAGCTCGCTAAGTCACTTTGAATTTATGGATCATGCCTACCGTTAGACTCCACGTTTTGTCAACATTGGTCATGTTGTTTTGTCAACATTGTTAACCGCAGGATGCACTGATTGAAGACTGTCATCTTCAAGCATTGTGGTAAAGGCGACGAGAAGAGCTGACGTATTTTCCCAAAATAATTACTACATAATTATTTTTATTTATTTATTAAGATTTTAACGCCATTTACAATTGTAACATAATATATAAGCTTAAAATACTAATAATGATCAGTCTCTCTTTATACAATATGAGATATATCTTTACATAGTATAAAACAAAGTCGCTTCCCGCCGTCTGTCCCTCTGTATGTACGCTTAGATCTTTTAAACTACACAACGCATTTTAATGCGGTTTTGATCAATAGATAGAGTGATTCAAGAGGAAGGTTTATACGTATAGTTTAATATTGTTTTAAAAACCGAAGCGAAGCGAGGGCGGTTCGCTAGTTTTATATAAAATACAGCATGTGCACATTAATTAATTACATTATATTTACTATTAATAAAAAATTATCACAATATTTTAGTGAATTGATTTTAAGACAATATGAAAGCTTGTTGCAAGAATATACGAAAACGGACAAAGCTTCATTGAGAATCCCAGTGGAATATTAGCTATTGTTTTTCTATTAGCTACATATGTGAACCAGTGCGAGTGCACTACTCATGTAACCTGTGAAAAGATTTCCTGAAAGTGCACCAGCTTTGTGG
This sequence comes from Sesia bembeciformis, assembly GCA_943735995.1. Classification (NCBI taxonomy): domain Eukaryota; kingdom Metazoa; phylum Arthropoda; class Insecta; order Lepidoptera; family Sesiidae; genus Sesia; species Sesia bembeciformis. The sequence goes on from OX031028.1 coordinate 13,106,965, forward strand.
AAAAAACTTGTTTGCAAATATTTTTCTTAAAGTTGGTTAATTTCCTAAAAGAAATTCGCTAGTGGTGGAGTTTTAAGTTTTCGCTTACATTGCCCGTCGCCGGTCCGGGGTAAACACCTCACAAGTTGCCCTTCCCGAAAGTTTTAAGAAATTGATTTTTAAGCTGCGAACAAGTTGGGATGGAAAAAACTACGAAACATGAAAAAACTATTCTAACACAAAGTTGGGAATGAAATTAGTTTCAAGCGACAAGTTCATTTCAGTTTTTTACCGGCAACCCGGTTCTGCAATTGCTAGGAGATTCCCGTTGAAAGTTTCCCAGTGCAGATTTTGATTACACACGCTCCTTCAAGAAACTTCCTGCCGGATAGGAATATTAAATCTTATTTAAGTTAGACATCCACAGCGTTTCGCGTTGTTATTTCGAATAAGGTGCTTTATAAACTAAGAGCGCCGGTGAACTCGCAGACGAGAACATTTTAACCTTTCTGTTGCATTTGTCGCTCTTTAAAATGTTATTTCTCTTATACCTGTACTATAAATTACGTACATGTAATTATAAGAGCGTTACAACGCTCTTTCAAGTAATGTACGTCATGTTCCACTCACTAATTGCTAATTCTACGTTTTACTGCTTCCTCGAGCCTTAAGTAGTTGCTACCAAATTTTCTTAATATTTACGTCCGGCCCTAACATTTATTTCTGATTTAAGAACATCCTTTTAGGGAGCTCGCCGCGCTCGATTGAGATGAAATAGAGTACTTGTACAATCTTCCGTACAATTTTAGGAACGGTTACATTTTAATTGCGTAGTAAAAGTACGGTTATATAATCATTACGGGGAACAATACGGCAGCAGAGCGCGGCGAGCCGACGGTCTCACTCCCGCCGACTTCGCGTTACATGGTGCATTTGCCTAATTACAGCTCAGTTCACTGGTGTGACAATTCGTGATCACCGAAATGGTTATTTCGGGAGATATCTACTTTATTCAGCCCGATTATATTCATCAGAATTTCTGCTAAGACATGTAGTATAATCCCAGCGATTTCTCTCGTATAAATTAAAATACCACACCATTACTCGTAATCTAACACTCGGTAAATATGATATGTCCATGAACGGCTTCAGTTACGATCCCAACAAGTTCGAAGCTTGAAGTATCCTTCGCATGAAACGATTCTTTTAAATCTCTCCAGGGCCCTTACTTATCTCATATTTCTAAAAGTTGTGTTTAACAAGTTATGAAGTTAATATAAGTCAGTCGTACGGCTGGCAGTGAAAAGGAAGTCCAAAAATAGAGTTAGTGCGAAGGGGCGGGTGGAATCGATGGATGGCGCCGCAGCGGCGGTGGAGCCTCCGTGCCATGCTCCTGTGTGTTTTCGGTAAACTCGCACAAGTATCCCGCGCCTCAGCCGCTGCATTTTGTTGAGTAGCACGATACCTCGAGACAGTCTGACGGCCGACGCCGCATGCACGTACTGCACTTTTGAACTCTAACTCCCAAAGACAGCATGATATTTGTGTCCCAGACAAAGTTTAAAATAAAACACTCGAATAAGTTTTGAAATATACAATACTTAGTGGTATAATAACAGTGTAAGCTAACGCGGTTGCATGTTATCTTAACGTTTGAAGTTTTCTCAAGCCACTGGTTTTAATAATCGCACGTTAGAATAGAATTAGAGGTGCTCCAAGAGGGCCAAACTATACTTAGAACTTCTGAACTAGCTTTACATACATTGCAAGTATCTGGCTAAGCATCGGGGCACTTTCCTTTCGATTAAAATTAAGTTACTCTCAGAGACGATTACGCGATTTAGCAAGTAGAAAAGAATATTAGAATCAAAATACAGTTACAAAGCTACCGTAAACACCGCGAAAAGGAGCACGGACCGACATTTTAATTTTATTAAGCATCTACCAGTGCCGAGATAAAGTTGATTTCTTTCAGTGCCAAGTAAGAATTTCGACTCGTATAATAATTTAGATTACGTAGCTAGCAATGAGCGTTCATTATCGTTCTTTTGTACCTGATTTCGTAGAGATCTCATTCGGATAGAGCGGCGGACCGCGGCGGCGTTCTTTCGAAATGGAAAGTGCGAAAATGAAATTATAAAGCCCCGCGATAAAAATAAATTAAATTGGATTTCGCGTTTCGCAGTAGCTAGGGATGAGGAGCATTTTGTAGTCTGCAAATTCCTTTCTCTTTTTAAATATTTGTTTTAACAGTTGATTTGTGGCGTAATGAGAAAATTCTCACTTAACATTTTCGCCCTTCTTTCTTTTGTTGCTTATCTTGTTTTTCTTTTTGACAATACGAGATATAATTTCCTTCTATTATGACTCAACAGTACTTACTTTATATATGAAATTGCAGTCGTATCGCAAAGTAAAAGACATGTTGCTCCTTGCAGCTTTCTTAGGTCCCGCCTCCACTGCGGCAAATCACTCCGCATTCTCACCTTAGTCGCTGACGATTATTCAAATTAGTAAACGGTACGACAAAGACGAATGGTACTAATATCGCTCGCTTCGCGATCGCTCGGCGCGATTGTACGCTCGGTACGTGCCCTACACACGCGCTACAGATTCCGTCCGCCGATAAACACCGATTGATCCGGGCGATACGCTTTTTGCGTAAATACCGAAGCTAGTTTTATGCAGCGCTATTAACACAGAAACTTTGTATTTAGTAGGTCATGCTACACATTTGTTACATGCTTCATATAAAGCACAATGAATTTTATTTGCTGACATTATTTTTATTCATAATATATTATGATTTTAAATTTAAATATAATTAGATATAGCTTTTAAGTGCATTGTATTATTTTGATCCGGGAGTAATGTCCTTTTTACATAATACTTGCGAATAATAGAGTATCTAAAGTGAGATTTATGAATATCGTAATTAACAAAATTTAACGAGGTGAGTATTTGTAAGCTCATTTGTTATACTTAAAGTAAAACAATGTAATTATATTTTTATTGCTCATTCCATGTTCAGTAAATCGGGTCGGTCATCCCTGGGGTCGTTTTAACTGAACCGACCCTACTTAATACTCTACGCAATAAATAGAAAAATACAGTAGTGTGACTGTTTTCTATACTTAAAAAAATTAATTAATACATTTCATCCGCCAGCCAGTCAGTTGTAACTTACCAACTGGAAATGTAAACAGCTAACGGTTACAAACTTTGAAAGATGCGATGGGATAGAAGGTATCACGGTGTCACGCAACGCATTCTCGTGTGCAAATTTTTATTTGCACAATTTTTCAATTTATATCTACTTTTTCAATTTTTCATATACAAATAACGAATACATACGAACTTCTTGTTGATGGTATCACAGGTATCATAACAATAAATTTATTATTTTAATAAAATATTAACCTTAATATTACTATTTTATTATACGGGAGTGCAATGGTGCACATTGCAATCCCACGGCACGGGTAACGTGCGCTGGACTGGTCACGTTACCCGTCTCTCACAGAAATCTACAGTAAAGTGTACTGTATTTTCTGTTTAGGTAGTGAGTGAGATATGCCAGAGCCCATTCTCGTCCCATCCTATTCCTCTCCATTTTCCCAACTCTTTCTCCAAATCCATTTCTAAATTTACAAACGTAGGTAGTGGCATCTGGAGGCGTGCCAACCTTTGTTATTGTGGGCAGTATCCACTTAATCCACTTACTTTTGTATCCATTTCGAATGTTTCTTTAGATTATCTACTATTGTCTCTATGTACTGTGCTACTTAATAGTCCACTAGGGGCAAAGGTCAACTCGGGCGACACTACCAGCCTTTGTTTATGTTTTTAGTCCCTTGTGTTTTGTAATCATGAATGTAATTACCATACTCGAAATTGTATCAATCGGAGGCTTAGAGTACACACTAAATACGTTAGGTGAGTCATCATTTCTTGTGCCGCGAGCCAGGCCGATGTAACTTACCAAGTGGAAAATAAAACAGCTAACGATTACAAACTTTGAAAGATGCGCTGGGATAGAAGGTATTACATTAATCGATATATTCAACTGTATTACATTATTGATTTGGTACACGTTGCACAAGAAACAGCTGCTGTTAAATCCCTCGCAATTTAATTTATTTTATCTTATTTGAACCATTCCTGAAGCCAAAACTGTTCATAAAATTGACATAAAAAACGTTTTTTTATAATTTTTAGTTTCTGTTATACATTACATATTGCTAAACAGAAAGCATAAAAAATATAATATATATTTAAATAAAAATCGAAAAATATAGGTAGCATATTATTATTTATTATTTTTATTATTTTTTATAAAAAGAAGGTAGCAGGCGAGCAGACCACCTGAAAGTAAGTGGATATAGATGCCCATGGACATCCGCTATACATGCCAACATCGTATATGGAGATTTGGGAATAGCTTTGAATAGAGGGTTGGGTAAAAGAGGAGAAATAGGATAGTATGAAATGAGAATGGACTCACTACTGAAATTCGTATGCACATTAGGGGAATAGGATAAAGTGGGAAATGTAGTACATTTTACAGTAGTCTTCCGTGAATGAAACGTGCCAACGTGTAACGTGGCTAGTCCATAATCCATGATCTAAATTTTGGGGAATGGTTCACTTATACTGTGTATGTATGTATATATGTATTCATATATGCCAGCCACACTTTCTAGTTTAATAGCGCATGCGGCTTAAAGCCTAGATTCGACATACAATACAGAGCTTAAGGTGTCTGTAACTGACATAGATAGAAGTGCATTACCAAATTGCTTCCGCACACCGCTTTAGCGGACCGAGTCATTTCCCGAAAGTGACGTTTCGCAAAGTAATTTTAGAGATACGACCGAGTGGGCTGTCTGTAATGCCACATCATGAAATTTTCTATACGACTGAGTACATTGTATGTGCGATTTAAAATCGTATAACTGTGTCAACATGTCCAATAAAGTACGGTTTACTGGATACTTTGAGGGCACGTGTTAGTTAGTACCGCTTACTTATAAATTGTCACTTTTCTTAACATGCAGGTATATCGTTTAATAAATGATCTAAAACTTCGTAATTAATATATTGTATAACTTCGCCCTTTAATTCCATATTTTGTTGCTTTGTCATTTGTCAACTAAATCATGAAATTAGGTATCTATTTAATAAATTTATTAAGATCATATGAATTGGCATATGATCCATTTTATTATTATCCTATCCCACATTCTCGTTGTTTCTCTGCTTATAAAGTATATGACCGCTAGTGTATGTATGAAATGCCGCACCGTTGGGTGTTTTCCTTTGCGCGAGGGAAAGCCGATCGCAATCGTTTTTCCACTCATATCGAAAGACCATATAAAGTGTGTAACTGAAACTTTTGCCTGCCTACCTCACAACTACACGTCGAAGTCACCTTTATCCAGTGCATGCCGGAAACGTTTAAGTGAGGTCACTAGATTAGCTTGGTCTCTTTGTCTTTATCTTATCTTTGTCCTATAGCGATAATCATAACCTAAGATCAGGATCGACCAGATGTCATAGGTCAACCGCGTTTACAATATATATAAACTGAATTAAACTTTTTTTTTCATCTTAACCAACAATCTCTTGATCTCCACTAAGACTACTATATAATTATTATATCTTTATCTTTTCAGTGTTTTTATTAAAATAAGTAACGTTCTTGTCCTAACCATCTAGAGAAAATGTCAGCGGTATGTGCAACACATCCCGTATTTTCCGTTAAACTGTGAATGTTAACAACGTACTAATCTTAATTCTGAATTTAGCACACGAAGAATGCCCTGCCAAGTTGTTAAGAAAGCGTGTTCTCTTTAATCTTGTCACAAAAGCCTCATCTAATTCAGCGAGACCACGAGCACTCTCGGAGGCACAAACGCGGAGGAATGAAGCGGAAGAGTGCCCGGTACTCTGAATTACTTCCTAATGAAAAGTGACGAGGAGTGGGACGGAGTGGGATAGAAGAGTGGAGTTTGTCACGCGGTCGCTAACGAATGTGGTGAGCCATTCGACTCGCTCGAGTGTTCGCTTGACGGTTGCTGTCGCTGCTTCAACTCTTCCTACACTTATTAGAGCCGTGTATGTTCAACTGAATAGCGGCAAAATGTAGACGGAAAATTAACAGCATCCGATCTTAATACGAACGCCTGAAATGTGCTGTTCTCGTGAAGATCTTGTAACATTATAGCAAATCATATTTCTAAATGTTAACAATGAAGAGTATCTATTCAAAATAAGCTATTTTCATGCTAACAAAATTTTACAGGAAAAAAATAAAGACCTTTATCTAATTGAATGTAGGTAGATATTTACTCTCTAAAAATCATTAAATGATTTTTGAGAGTAAATATTACAGCTCCCATTCCAATCGTGAATACATGTTCCAATTATATTCCATATTCCAATCGTAAATCTACTCTAGCATAAGTGTGATCGCTTTTCGTTTGTTTCATAATATATTGCTGAAATATGGAAAACGACGTCCCAAATTGACCAAATGATATTTGCATTACATTACACGCGCCATCTGACCATATTTTGGTGGCATTCGTTAATATGTACGTCACGAAAGGTCCGGCTGTCGCGCGCGCCGAGCCTGACGTAGGACGGTACCTGTGTCCGAACACTCCGAACTTTGACATCCCTCATCATCTCTACATAATTTATTCCCTAAAAGGTTTGTCCTTGTATGTGTAGGTTTTCATGTTCAGTCAAAACGTCAACCACCGTTCTAGACATTATCGTATTTTAGTTAAGAACTCGCACGCCTATATATTTATGTAATTATGTAATTAGCCTTTTCGAAAACAAACTCTTATCAATAGAATCGCGTGCCGTTAAGCAATTTCACGATAATATTAGATTAACCTTCGGTAAAACAAAATGTTAAGCGGGTGTGAATTCGCACACAATTTTACACCCTACTCAAATACCATTTAGCTGAAAAGCGCTGAAATTCGTATTTCGCGGAAATATCTAAAAGCGGTTTCGATTCTGTAGTCTTTTAAAAGCTTTAATAGGTGTTTATATAAAACAGTAACATCGGTACAATATCGAACATGGGCAGAATGCTCAGCTCATGTTGCTCGCGAGCTACGAACGAAAAGCAAACATTAGAGACTGTAAAAACAGAAAAATCTAATAAGCCCGTTTTATCAGAAACAGTGTTCTAAAAATCACTACCTTTGTCTTATAAGAAAAAGGCTCGATAAAATATATTAACTAAATAGTGTATTTTATATCCAATATCGACAAATTTTATCGTTGCGGATTTTGTTAGCATAGATAGATAGATAGATCTTTCCATTGCTTGCTGAGCGACTTTGAACTTGAACGCCCTCCGGCCAGGTGGACTGACGACTTGAAGAAAGTCGCTGGTAGTGGCTGGATGAGAAGAGATAAAGACCGTGTGTGGTGGCGGTCCTTGGGAGAGCCAGCACGGAGCATCTATATCCAGCAGTGGAGAGACAGGCTTATGGTATGATATATCCAATTCCGATACTTATAGACATTTAAAAAGTTAAATAATGAAAAAGCTTGCGCTTACTGAAAGGTTCTTAAAAATATTACTAAAAATCCAAGAAAACAATTCGGGTTGTATTTTTCTCTGCACTTACAAGAATTAGTAGTAAGTACAGTAACTGCTATATCTACAGTCCTAACTGTTAAGCAAATGCAATTTATACCAATGAAAGACTCATCCAATTAAGTCTAAAAAAAATAAAATATTCATTCAGGCTTCCCCTAGTAATGACGAAGAAGTTATGGGCCATAATCCATCGCGCAGGCCCAGTATGTATTGGTGGATACATATACCCCAGATTTTTCTTTAATTACCGCACGATGTTTCTTTCCACTGCCAAGTCAGATAATTAAAAATATTGATAATGAAATGCGAGTATATCTATAATTAAACATACGAAAACATCGTAAAGGTGCATGCAATATCCATTTTTTTGAAATAAAAGAAAGTATCGTTAGTACGTTACTGCCACGTTAGTAGCTCCAGGCGCGACACCATAACCGATGGATCGCTCGCTCGATTGTAACGATTCCAATATCGTTCCAATTGCATAACCGGCGATCAAACATTTTTATTTGCTTGCCCATTCAACCGCACGACTGGAACTAATGAAGAGGAGTTTCGATTAAATTAATACTGATTTTATTTTTGTTATGCTTCTACCCACGTGAGAGGTTTTTGCACTATTGCTACATTCTTGTTCATCGTTAATTGATAAAATACGCTCCATCAGTTCGGATTCATTGCTGTTTTCCTGCTAGATAGTTTAACTCGTAGTTTCTTTTTAGCTCTGAACATTTATATGAAATTATAACTAGCCAGTGTGAAGGTATTTATATATTTTAGTATGATATTATAATTTATTATTCAATGCCTGAACCAAATTTATTTTAAACTTAGATTCTGTATAAAGATAATTAGTCTAAATATTCAATTGTGCCACTAATATGCCAATTAGAGTTTATGACACAATTTGACTAGAATAGCTTTCATCATTTATTATTTCTGTAAACTTATTATTAGCTCTACAAACCTTTACTATTATATATTAGTATTATGTAATTATATACTTATTAAGGAATATTATATAGCGGCGATTGTCTAGGAATACCCATTTTCAACACACACTTTTAACTGAAAAGTGGTTCAGTTTCCACTTCAGTACGGACTTGTTCAATTATCATCAGTTCCAGTTAAGAAATGCATTTATGTGCACTGGACCCACGTTGTGGATTACGGCCCAAAATTCCCTCTTGTGCCCTGTTCATGTTGGTAGCTATTCATTTGGATTCTATTTAAAGGCTTACAGCAAACAACAAAAAATAAATTATATAAACATAATTTTAACAAGAATTATCAAAAGCTTGAACATAACCAGTTTCTTAAACACACCAAAATATTGATTAACAAAATCAATTTTAATTTCCTATAGCTTTAGAAATTACGTTCAACATTATAATTAATTGAAGGCAGAGCGAAGTTTAATAAGCAACAACCACACCGGTGTTGGCTTATTCGTGTTAAGTTTCTGACTTACGTAAACGAGGTAATGTGTTCCGAGCATGTTTTAAACTGATATTAACACGATAGAGCCGTAATCCTCACACCTGGGTAATCGTTTAAGCAAATAGTTGCTGCGATTAGTTTTGTTACTTCGATTCATGTGTCTAATAAATTACTCCGGTCAATTCAGTTTTAACCAAACGCCGTTGTAACGCAACGTTTTCCACTAGCTAAATAATTTGCGTGTGTGATATGAACATCAAGACCCGCAATTAATCTGCGGTCTCGCCCGGCGAAATCAACCGCGTTGATAAATCTCATTAAACACGAGTATCGCTCCATCCACTCGCTAGTCGTTCTCATTTTCGATTCCACGTTTCCAAACGATTCAATCACAAATCGTGACGCAGAATTACAATTCGGACTCGATCTTTTGTTCGACGAAATTTCTCGGCGGCGCATAACGACAGATCGATCGAATCTTGCAAAACTCGCGTGCGAATCGAACAGTCGTTAATAGAAGTTAGCGCGCGCAATTAGCTAACCGTCTTGGTTTTATTAAATTTAATCAAGAACTTGTGTAATATTACACAGATTGGGCCAATCAGGCCGTGTACAAGTTTCGATAACGTTCTAGTTTGAAACTAATTTTCGGAAATAAGCGGAGCTATCTCGGTTTCCACTCGGTCGCCTTATAAAAAGGGGATCAATGTTCTTTAATAAGATGAGTAGATAAGTCCGAAGCGCGTGTGGGGAGCATATTACGGTCTCCTTACAAGTGTGGAGGAGATAGCACTAGGGCGGATTACGTTAATTACATTCCATTTCCCTTTAAGGACTATGTTTTTGTAATAGTCTACTATCCTACTATCCTAGGATTAATTTTGTGTTCGCTTTCAAATGTAACACTAACGTAATTTATGATGTTCATCCGTATATAGGTTAGAGCATTTACACAATGAATGTAATGTACGTAGGTACTACACTACATATGTACCGAGCGCGTTATCGGCGGTGATAAGCCGTGCGCGGCGGGCCGGAACCTCGCCGTCGACCGCCCAACGGCCGACGGCTATATCTGTGCTACATTACAGCTCCCTCGCTACAACATCATTCTGCCTGCACATATGACATTAACAGGCGTTTCACGCCTTACATGCTATGCAACATAAAGTAAACATAAAAAAACAAAGATTCACTTTCCCGTTTTAAAAAATTACCAGTTAGTATTTCTAACTGTATTCGCAAGCCAAACAAAGATACCGATTTCCGCCTCCGTTGTACAAGGTACCTGCGAAACTACCATCACAGTTTGAAAACAAGTATTGCACAATTTTAAAAAAAGCTATAGAGGGGACAGAGGCATTACCATAAACCGTGGGCCTGTAGAGAGCGAAATTGCTTTTTTGAACTGTAACTATGTTACCACCATAAGGAGTTAGAAAGAGTTGAATAAGGGTGGCGGAGAGCTGTATCGTCGCCGTGAGGCGCATAATCGTATTTCGATTTAACCCAACTTCGGTTAGTTGATGCAGAATGGAGTCACCTAAACTGTGTTTACACAGGTCGCGTGCAACTTCACCGCTTAGGGGCGCAAGATTAGAAGTATTTACGTAAGTCGGTGCGAATCCTGAACGTGCTTTTTCGCAATTCTACGGCTCATGGTACTTAAACTAGATAGTTATCAACCTTTTGCACAGTAGATACAGTCGCTGCTTTTCTATTCTGTACACGCGTAAATTAAACTGAACTTTTCACTCGACTATTCGGAAACCAAAGAAGAAGGAGCCAATGTTTGTATTAACAAACTACCTACATACAATGTTTTCTTCCAGTTGGAAGATAAATTATATGATCAATTTTATTATGTATGTCATATAATATTTTTGAATAAGAATAGAAATTATTTCTAAAAATTAAAATAAACCAAAATGCTATTTCAGCCTATTTTGATTGGCAATTCATAAAAACAAAATGACGACAGTATTAGTCAGCAAACGATCATAACCATGAATGGGATAATTCGTATATATGTGATCATAACATAATCACAACGAATAAATGAAATTCCATTGGTACCACTAACACATAATGAGAAATCGTGATCGGTATTTGTACGATAACAGATACTCGTACGATTAGATCTCGACTATAATATTGTAAGAACTTTATTTTAATGAAAAATCACACTACATATAGTACAAGTCAGAAAATCAGAGTTTTTTTTTTGATGGACGAAGGCGGCAGACGAGCATACAGTCCACCTGATGGTAAGTGGATACTGTCGCCAATAGACAACCGCGATACATGCCAACATTAGTCCAAAATGACAAACGTTGGCACGACCCCGGAAACTCTGCCTACCTTTGGAGATATAGGAGATATAGCAGTTCACGCTGCAGCATATGCGGAGTTGGTGCCGTTACAGCAATTAATATTAATTTATTATTTACTTTCTGCTCAATTTATTGTCTTCCAATATTGTTGTTGTCAATAACATTTTTTTTTTCTTTTTTTCTTTCATATTAAATATATTAAATCCATGCCATAAATAAGTAATGTTTTATCTATAAACATCGTTAGTCAAAAACAAATGCATTCACAATTGCTGCATTTTCATTATTAATAGAAATAGCTTACGACACCAGAAATGGATTCGTAAAATAAGAAGTAAATTATCTTGTAAAATTGGTGAGCTTAGGAATCGGAAAATACCGCACAAGAGGAGAGAGAGATTTTCAAATATTTATTTATTTATTAACAGAATTTTATAAATTATTACAAAAGGCGGACTTAATGCCTTAGAGCATTATCTCCCACTCAAGTCAACGTTTGGATTACGCAGGACATGAAGTAGTAGGAGAATAAATAAATGTAACAAATATGGAATAAGCAATAATTGCTAAATGTAGTTTCAGTATAGGCAACTAGGTCCTATAGGCATTAAAAACTCCGGAACCATTGTTCCGCTCAACTCCGATCGAGGCGTGCGTGAACATATTTTATCTGCTTCCTCCACTCGACCACTAACAATTATCAACAGCGTGTTCTACAGTCATAACGCAGACACTTAAATACACTGACCCTTGCCTTACTTCCCTTTATAAGAACGCTGTACCACACAAGAACGGTGTAAAATCTTATTGAAAACGTCAGAAATAGGTTTACGCAACAAACGTAATGAATTATCGGCAACGATGGCGGCAGTTTGTTGCAAGTACTAATAGCAGCGAGAAGTTCTGTCACAGAAATACTACTTTTCCATTCAATTAATATTACGTTCTTAATTCAATTAATATAACAAAGTGTTTTTTATTTTTTAAATCTATGTATCGTCAGCAACACTATACAATAACCAAAACCATTCCAACCTAGCTTTTATTATTAAAAGTGCACATGGCAACAGATTGACCTATTGCTGACCATGTTACTACGTGCTCATATACGGTTGTACAGACATACAAAACTGAAACCAATGCACTAAGGAACTACTCTTATTTCATGTAAAACGAAAATATCCAATGTACGTACGTGTTTCGGTAGTTAGTGAGATGTGCCAGAGCCCATTCCCATCCTATTCCTCCCCATTTTCCGAGCCCTTTCTCAAAATCCATTCCTATATCTCCAAAGGTAGGCAGCGCACCCGGGGGCATGACATCGTTTGTCATTTTGGACTAATTTTGGCATGTATCGCGGATGTCTATGGGCGACAGTATCCACTTACCATCAGGTGGACTGTGTGCTAGTCTACCGCCTTCGTCCATAAAAAAATAAACTCTTAAATTTTAAAAATATAATAGACGTTTATTATAACAAAATGATCAATATACCACCTGATTATAATATACTGAGCGACGTATTGATTTTCCATAACTTTCCAAGATAAATAATAATTTAATTCTTAATGATAAATAATTATCTATTTTTCGACTATCATATAGTCGATGATCGATATTCTCAAAAGAACATAAAACATATAGAACATAAAAGAGAATATTATACACACTATGACTTATTTCTCCGCTAGATGCACCGCTAAATATCATTATTTAGCGGTTCATCTTCACTCATGTAACAACCCTAAATGAACATTAGTCACTTGTTTTATAAACTATCGAGTTTCGCTACCGTTTCTTTTCTTCATAGCTTTCCACTAATCTATGATTATAAACTCAAGCTATAATTTACAACTCCCTATAATTAAAGCATCAACAAATCACTGTCGGCGTGTCTACAAAGTATCATCACGATTACCCTTAATTAAAAAGTAGCTAACAGAAATCATTGTACCATAATAACATGTTACGCGATTTGCAATTCGAGTTAAGTCGATCTTTCTGTTCCCTGCGAATATAATGACGATTTGTTTTACTCTAGATATCCCAAATTGACTTCATTTGAATACATCTTTTCTTGGATGTACAGTCAAAATATCTGTTACATTTGCGTTCATTAATGCTGAAACGCAAGCCGGTACCGCGGACTTGCAATTAGGGGGAAATAATTGTTAGGTACATAAATACAGGGATTCGCCAATAACTGTACATAATATTTACCAAAGACGTCGTTTGTATTAAGTGGACTATTACGGTAATTGCTTTACGGCGGTGGAGTAATAATTGAGTGGAGATCGTCATTACAAGTCCTTAGGGCGTGTTTAATGGACGCCGCTATTTTTGTTTATATTTTACTACAAGGTTAGTACCTACATTAGGCTGAACATATGAAATGTATGTTTTAATCCGCGAACTGTGCCACTGGGTTTTAGAAACAACGAATTTATCAAATTACAGTAATCACTAACTCAGCAGTAAAAAATCAATAGCGTGTGAATATAGAGTACAATTTTAAAGTTCCACGTGTCTTCTAACGTTCGACCGTAACCTTTCATAATAAATAGGCATATTCCTTTGGGCAGAACTAATTACGTAAAAAAATAGTTTTTACACACCTGTCATAACTTCAATAAAGAATTAGCTGTCGATGTTTTTGGGCTATCGTTTCCCATATTTAAAACTTTATTTTGTTAGGTAATGTTGTACATTTCGATTCAACGCTTTCTTTATTTGTGTTACGGGACAGTAAGTAGGTCTGTATGTAATCTATTCAACTTTAATTATTATATGACTATGTTCAATTACACATGCGACTGTTTGTCCTTAAATAAATACATATGAAGTTGATGCCTTAGACATCAACTTCATAGATGTCTTCATAGATGTTAGACGACCGTTATTAGTAGTTATTTAATCTTTTATTTTATCTTCTTATTAGTAGCCCGATTGGGCCGAGAGTTATTTGACTAGTTAACTAAAATCTGAGGAAACGCAAAAGATATAATGACTTGAATCTCATAATCACAGCTTCACAGCAGTCACGAATGAAGGTCAAAAACTAACAGTGAGGCGCAGGTACGTACTTAGACTAAGATAGTGAGAACACTTGGGTCCTCGTTATACCACGACTCATTATACCGCGGTTTTTAGGTAATACGGTTGCGGAGACACTGCCCCACCAGCACATACAGGTCTCAGATATAAATAATCATTTCTCTCCTCACATTTTACACATATACACGAAGAATACGATTATAGTTAAAAACATATAATGTAAATTATTATTGTAAATATACAATTGACACATTTAGTATGTAATACAGGTCTCCAATAGGTACAGCATCGCATCCGAATCGTATCAACTACAGTTACTTTCGTTATAGTTTAGTATTATAAGCGAACAACAAAAAATCGAGTGACATTAAAAGACATTGACCTTGTATTACCACGTAGCAAACAGAAGACAAGGATATTTATTCAGCGTGTAAGCGGTGAACAAATTGTTTGCTCTGTCTCTCTCTTTACCTGTGGCCCGGAGTTTTCATAACATTGCATAGCCGCGGGCGCTCCGGCGACAATTTGTAAGACTCGGCTCTCGGTTGAGGATTCGCTGACGAGCTCGTTGCTTGTAAACATTTTCCCCTTTAAGACGAGTGACGTGGCGACATCTGTATGGAGGTGAACTTCTTTTAACAATTGAAGTATTTTATAGTTGTGTGTGTGTCACGTTAATTGCGGGTTTTTTTAACTATTGCTTGTAGTGTTTATCTATATAATTGAACGATAATAGATTTCACCTAAATTCATTAGCATTTTATTGTACCTAAATTCATTAAAATTTTATAATAAAAAAAGCAGTTGATAGGGTTATTAGTTATTACATTTACTAACTTTGATTAAAACAGCCCATCCTAATCTACTATGTTTAACAACTCCATAATGAACTTGTTACATATATATTAACGGTCGTTGTTATGTACCAGACTAACTAAAATTTTAATATCAAAATTGCTTTTTAGTCCTAAAATTAACTTGGTCGTGTTGTTGGCATTAAATAATAATAATACCACCATATGTTGTCAGGTGAGAGTGGCAATAATGTAACTCTTAAAATATCGTACCTATACAAATTTTATAGCTCAGAAGTTCACGTGTTCTTACCGAGAGCGTTGTCAAAAGTGAAGGTAAACTTTCAACGCGTCGTAAACATGTTTCGATGTTGTTACTTATTTTTCGTTGTAACATGTTTTGTTAAGTGTAGTTTAGCACGGAAAAGCCATTATGTTCCTTTTTTGTGGACGAAATGTGGAGCCGTGCGTGGAATAAGGAATACTGACGCTAATTAATAGAGCATCTTTTGCGTAGAATTTATAACTTAATGTAGTTAGTACCTATTTAGGAGAACATTTTGTTAATCCTGATATTAAGACCAGTTTAGTCTCGTGACGACGTCGTTAGTTAGGTAAATACGGCTCTTTTCAATCAAATGTTCTTAACACTTTTTAAATTGTGGCCGAGCATATAAAATACTAGATTTTCCCGCGTCTTTTACATGAAAAATAACCTTATATTAAACCGGATTACAATCTACCTAATTTAGCCGTTTCGATGTGATTGAGTAACATACATCCAAACTTTCGCATTTATAATGTTAGTGGGATTGGATTTTCCAAAGCAAAATTCAACAACTTTGGTTACAGGTGTGGTAGGCAATGTAGACGACTGTATAGGAATATACATTTAAAAATACATACGAATCATAATACATTTCCTATTAGATACATAGATAAGTGGAAATGTTATAATTATAAAACCCATAAAAATATTTTAGGTGTTGCTCTAGGATTGCCGCCAAGCCTATATTATTTATTGTGGGGTATGGACTGGATTACCAAATTCGCGTGGAGCACATGAAATTCTTCAAACGAGAAAAATGCTCACTTACAAGTTTGCGAATTCTTTGCAATATTCACGAGTTTTACGATGTTTGTTTCTCGCTCCCCGGGGCGAAGGATCAGTTCAATTCACCGCATCTGCGTACTGCTTGAGCGGTCATATTTTATCCCGCGATATATATTTACGCTAACAATGTAATTTTATAAATAAATTTTCTGAATGAATAATTCAATGTGGTGAGCGATGCACAGTTTATGCAACTCTGTGAACTGTTTGCAAACATGAAAACATATCTGAATTTTTCCAAAGGTAGTTTCTTGAAAGCATCTCTGTGATACGGCGGCGATGAAGTGGGGGGGTTACTTTGTACTCGGCCACGGAAGGCTTCATTAGAAGCGACCATTGAGCACCGGGGGAATGCAACGTCACTCCTCCCTTGTAAGGAGGGAATCCGCCACGGGACCGCAAGTATAATATATAAGGGGCCAAGGAAAATAAATTCCCTTTTTAGTAACAATCTGCTTCTTATAGAGTAAACTAGTTAAACTTCAAAGTTTTAATATTATAAATACTTCACCGCTAATGAGTGCGAAGTCTCAACAATGAAAGTCATGGAAAGAAGTTTTACTTTGTTAATTAACATCGCGATAAAATCATAGTATTATATTAAAGCGTTCGGAAGTTTCAGATACATTTGGAAATTTCAAAAATTTCAGGGTCAGCGAGATTATTTAACTTGAGAAACATCAGAACAAGAACTCTTATAATATCTTTGTTTGTTGTTACAAACAAAGATTGAATTTGAACTAAACAAAAATTATTGAATGACTAAAATTATTTAAATTATATCTGTATCTATAATATTTCAATAAAATATTTTCAAGACTAGAAAAACGCGTAAAATTATATCCAAACGCGTAAAACCGCAGTCACTGGCTAGTATATGGTAAATGACTGTATAATTCTGGTGGTAAGAAATAGTATGCCAACCTAAATCGATAACGACTTAATAAAACGTCCAAATACAGAGAATTATTAATGAAAAGGAAATTCGTGCCTCTTTTATTTATATCGATTTCCCCTATATAAATAAATTAACCTGTTTGTGGCTCGAACATAAGGTAACTTTGTAAATGAATTTATACTGTAATTACACGAGTCAAACTGTGGCAGTGTTCTATTAAAAATAAAATGCCATATAGCATTTTCATTCGAACTGTGTGTGAATTATTAATGCTCGTCCCACCAAGAAAATTCTTAATCCATTGTTTATTAGGAATTAATTGAGGTGTTTCTGGGTTGCAAATATTACTTCCAACAAATAATAGTTACAAGTAAGTAAACACTAATTTAGAGAGAATATGTAAATCAAGTTCCTTTATTTTATATGTTGCACTACTAGCATTTAAGCGCGGCATCGCCCGTTTTGGACTCTATTTACAAATCAGTTTAACGGTGTATTTGTGTGTATCTAAAATGATTAGCTGCTATCCGTGCTATATTACCTGCAATATCATACCATCATCTAGATTAATAACCATAAGAATCGTAACCGTACCCAATCCTTATTTCGTCCACTGCTGGACACGGGTCTCCTCATGCCAAGCGGGTCGGCAAGTCCATTTAGAGATTGTGTGGGTCCTCAGGGCTTGTGGTAGCGGTTTGATTATCCCTTAGTCGCCTTTTACTACATCCACGTCGTAAAGCTGGGGAACTACACCAAGAGTGGACTCGCCAAGCCTCTTCGCCAGCGTGGCGTTTTAAGACCTTACATCCCTCATGCACGAGATAAGACGCATAAAGAGGCAGTCCTCCTCATGTATATAGGTATCCGGTGGATCCAGCAGAATCCAGCAGTGACGATGCATAGAAGATAAGTAAAGACTTGCATCCTTACAAGACGAGATGCACCGATTTATTAAACAAGTATTTTCATTACTTAAATTATCATAGTTATCTACTAAAGATTCCCGTGGTTCCCATAAGACTCATAAATACTTAAGACTCCCATTTCTTCCCGTGAGTATCGTAAAAGGCGACTAAGGGATGAAAAGGTCTACAATCCCCGAGGAATTACACCACCTCTAAATGTGTGGACTCGCCAACATGCTGGGCCAGCGCGGCATTTTAATTCATTCCCCATGCACTGCACAATGTACATGAAAAGACCCATATCCAACAGTGAATGATAAAAGTGCTTTGAGGATCGATTCTTGAAAGTCTTTAGCGCAAGTTTTTGTAGAATTTCTAACTACATACACCTCATCAAGTCAATGTAGAAACCAGTGCGTGACGACGCATAAAAGAAAACTAATATGTCGTAATTAAAATTTACAACGTTCCGGAAATTTCTGAAGACGCATCATTATAAGGCGAGGTACGCCGCGGCCGTAGGCGGTGAGATAAGACAGCGTTCATAGCACGCGGGAAATTGGAATTCTACATTTAGACGTACAAATAACTGCAGCCAGAAGAAAGTTGATTTAAAGTGAAGTCGGAAGATCTTTATCTGTTTGCAAAGTAGTAATTCATAACGTCTACTTTATCTTGGGTATTTCATAATTACTGTACGTAGAAATTTATATTATCTTGCCAGAGGTGTTCCTCTTTTCATCCATAGGTATTCTTCTTTTTCTTTCGATACCGTCTCCTATCGCTGATTTGCTATCAAGGTGGCAATTATAAATTTAAGAACTGCATTTCGGAACGCGGGCCTGATACTCATTTTTAAACAATCCTAAAAAGTACGTCACCTGCCAGGTTTCTTGGATTTCTTCTTGAAAGATAATATGGAAAAGGTGATATTTCCTATTATTTTGTGTTCTCCCAGCTATATCTTCTTCTCTTGGTCTCCAAATATCGTATCAGTCGTAGAAGCTTATAATTTTGGGTGTAAGCGAATGATTTCTCAGAAAAATGATTCTGCATATGACAAATTTTAACATTTGTGCAGTAGGTGCGTCACAGATCTTACATCCTTATTACACGCTCCAACGATGTTGTCACCTGCTAAGCTAAAATCTTCTTAGCTTATCTTATAGAGGATACTTTATGTACTAAATTGTCCTGTAAACACTCGAGTCAAACTCCAAAAGAATTATTGCTATAGGTTAACATTTTTCCATCCAGCATGAATTTATTATTTTGAGTACTCTTCTGATCCATTATTTCCTCTTTCATTAAACCAGTAGTGGCTTCATCAGATCATATGCGATTATAGTCATCCTGAATGCCGCAACATCTCACGATAAGGTACATTTATCTTGATCTTCTTGGTTATCTTTATCCTCTTGAGCAATGTGTATACATTGCTAGGGTACACTGAATTTTAGCTAAACATTTAATGCAAAATAAGGATTTTTAAAAATATATTTAATTGTAAATATATTTAAGCAACGTGCACTTTCCGTCCACGTTGCTTTCCCACAGCCGCTGTGCACACTCGACTGGCCACGATACCCCTCTCTCTCAAAATTCACTTTGAAATGTACTATTTAATCGTATTTCCACAGTGTACGTATGTGTTTCGGTAGTGAGTGGAGATATGTCCATTCTCATCCTATCCCATCCCTCCTCATTTTCCTAACCCTTTCTCCCAATTCATTCCTTAATCTGCAAAGGTGGGCAGCGTCGTAGCCGGGGGCGTGCCAACATTTGTCACTCTCGACTGATGTTGATATGTACCGCGAATGTCTATGGACAACAGTATCCACTTACCGTCAAGTGGACTGTATGCCAGTCTGCCGCTTTTTTCTATAAAATTGTTTTGATTTTTGACCCTCTACGTTTATTCATCCTTGCCCTGATTTGGCATATGATTTGCAGCAACATCAACGCAGTAACACAACAAAATTCCAGTGATGCCGCAACAAAATATGTAGTTAGAAGTACCCAAATCCTTTTTAATATGTATCACGTATACCTGACAGTCTTATTGAATAATAATAAAAGAACACACACGGTCTACTGCGGTCTGTCAATAAATTTCGTTTCTGAAATAGTATTATGAAATCAACTGTTTTGTTAAATTCGATTTCCAAGTTCCAAAGGTCCTCGAATGAAAGAAAGGAATTCGATTGTACATATTTTATAATATCATCGGATAATTTTAGCTGAACCATCTTTATTCTCAGAATAAACCTGCTTAAAGGATCACCACTATTGCTACTCATTTTACTCCAAACAACAGCTTCATGTATGAACCTTCAGTAGAATTTAAGGGCGTTATTCTAGATTTCGTTTTATCCATCTTTTTATAAACTTTAGTGCTTTTTAAAAGCCGCGATCACCTTACTCGTAAAAACATTCTAATATAAATAAAGTTGAATATTAGAAAAATCACCGTGAACATTTCCCGCATCCTTATTTCAAGGTGTGTTTACATCTTAGATCCATGTCTTTGCAGGCTACGTTCTACATGCACACAAGAAGCCAACGCGCTACTACCAAGGCTTTGAAAAACTTCTTAAGACGGAGATTACTTTTTTTTTCTAGAAAAAACGTGTTTTACCTCCGCAACTGATTAGACGTATTGTCTGCATTTTGATTTAAAAATGGACTTACTTGGACTGGAGTTTAGAGAACGTCGTCATTTAATCGGAATGACTAAATAACTGGGACGACCAAAGAACCCATGTAGTCGATTAACCTAGTTGAGAGAATTCCTTGCTTACTGAGTGAAAGGTTCCAGGTTCGACTCCCGATCGGCCAAATATTGCAAGTCAACGACAGTTTTTTTGGGGCATACATATTAGTTTTTTAGGTCATTCCACTTGGTCCGACAGGATTGTGCGATTACAAAGTCTACGCGTAGTTTTTTTATTCATAAAAACGTTATTGCTTGCCTCACTTTCCGTTTTTTATCACAGCCTCATCAAGAGGAACCAATACAAATGATTAGATCAGTTGGACCAAGTAGAAAATAAACTACGCTTAATCTGACTAAACGGACAATCCTGGCACAATAATTGTATTTCATTGACTCCATTGACTATTCAAGAGGCAACTTCTTACTTGTTTGTTCAAAAAGTACATCAATTTGTTTTCTTCTTATCCTTCTTCTTCGCGTACTACATCTAATGCATCCATTCCTGGTATATCATTGCGAATGCTCTTAAGAACTTCAATTTTAAGCTAATCGAGTATCATTAACGTCAGAGGTTACGTCATTATGGTCTATTACAACAGGTCCGTAAATGTTTGTAGACGTATAAAACATTTATAAACTAGAACTACATGTAATAAAACACTAAAATTTTTGGTGTCGATCGACATTAAGACGCCCAATTTGCCGCTTGTTACAGCAGCAGCGTTACTGCCGCGATGTTGTCGCACGGTTCGATTGTCTAATATTGTTTGTTCATTTTTACGATGAATTCTAATGAAGAGACATTACTTTTGGTGAGCTTGTTCACTCCTACACTGAGGAACGTGAAAATATGTTGGAGGGGACCGGCCGCAGGGAACAGGTCTATTACCGCGACCTCGTCAACTCAGAAACGAACATTAGAAGTCAGCGAGAGTTCGCACACCACTAGCACCGAAAGAGAAGTCTTCGCCAATAACCTAGCTGTTTTGTACCGGAGGTAGTAGAGCCCATGCTCCGAAAAGTGGATAAGGGAGATGGGCGCAGAAGAAAATTTCTAGATAGTCAGATACGCGACGGAAAGAGCCTACGCATTACGGTGCGTATCTCCCTCGATTCGGTTTGTATAACCGGAAGGTTGGCAGGACCATGGGAGGTGAAGGATCATTCTCTTGGTGTAGAGACAAAAAAAAATTGAACAATCAACTTGTACCCATCACACATGAGATACATCATACCTCAAACCTCAAATTGAGGTATACTCTAAGAAGTGTACCTAAAATGAACGCTTTCTTAAAATGAACATAAAATGATAGATCTTTTTTATGTTAAGGCAGTTAATATTAAAACCGTTGGCGAACCCTGCTGTAAACCGCATTTCTATCCTTATCTTCTTTTTTAAACGGTTTTATTTAGCTCGACCCGTACGGAATTTATTTGTTTATTTATTTGGGTCAAAATTAGAAATTGAAATTTAAGCACCTTCCCGTTGTCAGATTGATCTGAAATTTGGTACACACATTTAATTTAGATGACAATACAATATAATAAAATCAATAACATTATAAATCTAAGATGGCCGCCGATACAAAATGGCGGATTACATATTTTTCCTTAACCCCCTCAATATGGGTATCAAATGAAAGGGCTACACGTAGTTTTCAGTGCACATAAAATATAAAACTGTTTAACTTAAAAGTTTTTTAAGATTGTTATTTGTAAAAATATTTTTCATATTTTTAGTTTGCTCATTGCTTTAGCGGTTACGATTACTTATAACTGTTATTGTGGATCATAACAAGTATGACATTGTCACAAATTTTATGGTCGTTGGTGGGTTGGAACCACACCCATACAGTTTACTTTCTTTGGTGAGTGGTAACCACACCCATACATTTTATGTTTGTTGGCGGGTTGGAACGACTCTCATACATTTTATATTCGTTGGTGATTTGGAACAACACCCATACATTTGTTGCTATCATCCTTTAATCTGTACAGTCTACAGTTATAGAACTATATCATTATTATTTTCTTCTAGAATCATCATTAAAATGCTATGTAAATGTGATACTCATAGTTAAAATATGTTTGAAGCACATCCTTAAACCCGCCCCAGTTACATGGTTGCGTGGGTGAAATACGATTTTAAAATTAATATTACGACTGTCTCCAACGCTGCACTCGGTATAGTCCTGGAAATCATTTCAATAGTTGTTTTTCTGCAATCTTATTGACAAACATCGTAATTTTTTGCAGCCATGTAACGAACGTAAATGTATAATATTATGCAGGGTATATTGGTTATATATCTCCAAACTTCTCACACCGAATTCAGTACTTCCTTTTATACATTTTGAATTATATTTCAATATTATATTGCTATCGGCTCCACTCATCACTCATTTGTGCTCATCATCTTACCGGGCATCTCCTCCTGCAAGCGACGCAACCTGCTCAACAACGAACCGCGCTCCAGTAATCAATTAATGTTGATATAACCATTTAAGCCGCTAGGTCTCATATCCAAGACCGGTGAAGGGCAGTAGCATCGGTGGTGTGAGAGGCCTAGTATCATCAACTCGCCTGCCCAGCGAAGTAAAACTTAAACGAAGAGTGTAAACTTTCGTTGGGAAAAGCCTAAATCCGATTATACGAGCATAAAGAAATAGAGTCCATTATTACGGCATGGAACACTAAATGTAAATAAATCGTAAACAATACTGATCTTGTAGTTATGCATTTGCAATGATCAATCAAATCGAAGTTAATTAAAAATTATTTTGATAATATTCCAGTGGATATAATAAAACCATTCTGAAAACACGTCTAACTAATAAGTACTCTAACCGCCCTAATTGCATTAAAATAAAATGGATAATTTTCGAATTTATTACAAACATTCAGAGCGACGCATTAACTACAAACCATAGTGTTTATATATAGGTATTATATGTATAAGATCCATTTTCTTCATACTTCTTGTTCATGGACAAGGACATTCTTGTTACTAAGTGGCCTAATACATACCTGCAACAACAGGCTATGCACCGTCAAACTTTGAAGGCGCGCCGTCTAATTGATTTAGTTACAGTAAACTATTAATCACATAACAGATGCAATATACACTACGCAATATATATTGTAGTATACTTATATATATCAATATATATTAGTATCTTACAGCTTAGCCTTATGCAACCGCAAGCACATAAGCTCACATTGAAGTGCGTATAACCCGCGCTGTTATTAATATGCACAAATCATGCATATGTAAGCCTTTGCGGCATATGGCTTCTTCGAGATGAACCGCGACCTACGCCATAATGACGCGCTGGAATATGAGCGAAATGTTACACAGTGACAACTGTATGTCTCATATGTTTGAGTACCGTTGCTTTTATGTTATTGCAAGCGGTAGGTATATTCTGCTTCACATTTGCGATGGAAAAAATTCTTGTCGAAGAGCTCTCTGATTTTATATTTTTAAGACACAATCAGACAAGTCATATAATCTGAGCAAAGGCACTTTATTGTTATTATGAACTTATCGACTTTGGGTAAGATTTTATTCCTAAATTTTCGTTATTTCAAGATTACATTTAAATAGAAACCTATTAAGACATCTGATTTGAATGAATTGTTTATTTGTTATAAAGCAACACACCCAACTTTTAAGCATTTGGTTTGTAGTAAGAAAAATAAAAAAATAAGTGGGGTCGCGATAAAAGTATGAAATTATGTGTGTCGCAATAACAAAATGGACACCGAGCTCAGCATATTAATCCCAGTAAAATACTTATGCTATTTTATTAAGATTTCACTAAAATCTTAATATGTGGGAAACTGGAACCAACAATAATCTTTTCTCAGTTATCGTCATATATTTTGTTGTTATTATAATTCTCTAAAGCATAAGAAACTTGTAATACACAATTTGTAGAATACATAATAATTATGAGCATTAACATCACAACTACTTAACCGATTGTATGTAAATAATAACCGTAATATACAATTACACACTATATGTTTTCCTAATCTCCGTTATATTCAATACCTCACTAATCGCGCCATATATGTATCGAATCAAATTCGGATAGAAACACATTAATCAGGTATCTATTTACAAATTAATATTAGTGTTATAAAATATAAACTTATTTAATTGTATGCTTCTTGTATTTAGGCATAGTAATTAATTATTTACATATAACAGTTATTGTATATTTTGTAGCCTTGGCCAGTACAAATAACGATTCAACTTAATAATTCATATTTACGTACGGCCTTAACAAAGAGCTATGTTATTGAGTTATTAAAACGTTATTAATTACATTCATCCGTCTTTGTGTCACTTACACACGGAAATTTAATCATATTATTCCCATGTCATTGTCCTTTAAACTGGAGTTTACTGCGATATACGCTTTATACATCGACCTATGTTGTAGACTACATACACACATAATTTAGCCGAACACATTCGAGATCAAATATTAACCGCTAGAGTAATTAAATAGCAAATTACGTTACGTTACGTTAGTCTAAACTACTTATCAGACGGGTGTAGCGTCATTTCCGTCGCATATACTCGTACACGCGGATTAGCCTGATATCTCCTGCTTATTATATCGAAGGCGACGCGATAGGGAACCAGCAACGTCAATCCCAGCCAGGTCATTATCGTAAATGTTAATGACTACGACAATTACTGGCAGCCTCGAAGCTTCATCAAGGGGCTGCCGTCGAAATTGAACATTCCCAATCTATCGGCGCCCGGTCGATTTGTCCCTCTATAAACTCCTTCCACCCCGAGTGACTTTAATGAAAATAGTTTCACGGGAAAAATACTATATTCCCTTTATACTTTTTAAGAGCGAAATGAAAAAAACAACAATTACACCTACTTCCAACGTTAGTAGAGTCGCGCGTAATTTCATTGAAACGAGAAAGTTCTTATAAAAATGAGAAAATACATTTTTAATTTTCCTGTTTTTTATTTGGTTGCGTAATTCAGTGAGTCGTTTGTAATTAACGATTAAAATAAAAGTGACAGAAGAAATATTTAAATTTAACACTAACAAAAGATGCAAACGTAATTATTATGTAAATGAATTGTAATGATGTCGCAAACAGGAAAACAGAGCGTATCTTACAGACTTTTATATTTCGTCGAATGGAAAGCTTCGAGCGAAAGAAATGAGTAGTTCGTCTCTGTACAGGAGTAGACGTATAGTGTACAAAGAGGCTCTCCAGAGACAATGGACGGGGGAGCAACTTTCAATATTAATGATGCGCCGAGAATGCACACAGAGCCCGACGAGTTTCAAAAGCCTCCCATTGATACTCATTAACTATTGATTCATAAGTAATACGCTTTTACCGTTACCGGACCAAACGCTCCGGACAACTTTTCAAATTTAAATTTAAAAGAGGATCCGATTTTTAAAACAGCAGACGTTTTCAATGAGATAGAAATTTTCGTTTTATTTAATGCAATATTGCTTTAACGTATAGATCTATAATACAAGTAATACAGTATTAGCTACTTGAGCTAATAGCTATTTGCGATTAGCATTATTATATTAATGGAACCAGATTGTATAACAGTTTAGCACATGTGAGTATTAAGTTCTGTGTATTACATAAGATGCATTACTACAAAACTACATTGTTAAATAACAAATATTTAGTTATTATCTTTTAAGTCATATTTATAACTTTATGGCACCTACCGTTATGATAGATAGATAAACTCTTTATTGTACACCAATATATGTTGCAAAAAATACAACAGGTGGCCTTATCGCCAAAGCGATCTGTCTCTCTGTTTAACTCAAAGGTTGGCTGGTAGAGAATACCTCAAAGCATTAAGCTCTCCTTTTGTACAACTAAATGCAATATACTTTTACAAATAAAAAGTAAATGAAATTATTGAAGAAATATCACTATTTTTAGAATATTGATTATAACTGGAATATTTAAAATGTCACGTCACCAAACGAACTGCAATCGAACATTGTTGCATTTGCAATAGTCGGGAACGCATTAAACATGTATTGGTGCGCAGTTGTTTCATAAAGTTGTTGTAGAACGCATTTCTAAACCTATAAAGGATAGATTTGAATGGAATAACAAGTAACAACCAACGTCTCTTTCGAGGTTTATTGTTCTAACATCTGTCGGGATATGCAAAGTCGGGATCGTAAAACAACGGTTCGCCTGCGATTACTTCTCGCAATTAACTCTCTCTTACGCTCATTTTTATTAGCAACGTACTTACCTGTAAATTTATAATCTGATGCTTACATTATAACTTTGATTAACAGTAATGACCATAGCCAGACCTTTGAGTATCCACTGCTGGACATGGGGCGACTGAATGGGGGATGGCATAGCCTTAAACGTCACGCTGGCCAAGCGTATTGGCGAGTCCGCTCTTCTAGAGGTGATTTAGTTCCTTGGGGCTTGTGGTAGCCGCTTTGTTATCCCTTAGTCGCCTTTTACAACATCCACGGGAAGGGATGGGGTGGGATTCTAAACTGTCATTAGCCGGTTTTCAATAATTTCAGGTGCAAATCCTACTTGTTGTCCCAAAATGTTGCACTCGCGTTATCCAAGTATTCTGAACGTCAATACAAATTCTACAAAGGTCAATCTGAAGCGCGAGAAAATCACTGAGACCACTGACCACTGGGTAATTTATTAATTTCTGAAAACGATAATTCCTATTTCAAGCTGTAAGTTTAGAATGATAGTTAAAATAGAGCAATTAGCTTTGTAATTATTTTTTTATTTACCTAAATATTTACGAAGCAGAGCTACCGGTGTAAAGTTAAAAACAAATATTGTTTATTTTTAATTTCCTCCGTTTCAAACCGTTCCCAATAATATGCCAACTTTCATTCCAAAACTGTTTTGTCGGCAGTATTGTTAAAATTCCCATTCAGGATTTAAAGTTAAAAAAAAATATTAAAAACATTTACACTAATCGTTCTGAATAATGTTTATTTGATAATATCTCACTTACAGTCCATACTAGAGCTGTCACCAAACATTAGTCACTCATCTACAGTTGTACATAAATACTAAACAGTCAAGTGGTTTGGCCCAACAGCGCCACTAAAGTTAAATCAATATACCATGACGCTTATAACAGTTGAAAATAGTGCTTGGAACCATTTCAAATTTTGTCGATAGAAAAACAACGGTCAAGTGTGAGCCATGTACTCTTAAATGTTCTTTCTATAATTTTGAGACAGTGTGAAGAGAGATAGACAATAATAAAATATCAATAACAAATTTAACTCTTGTTTAATATATTAGCGAAATTTAATATATTATATTTAATATATTAACTTATTTACGAAAATATTAATCAAAGAATTGTATTTGTTGTGTCGCTTATGACTACGTTACTTTTGTGTCATAGACAAGTGGCACTTTATTTGTGCGACCATTCCAGAAGAGGAGTGCTAGTGACTGACTGCATAATCTTTATGCATCGACGACAAAATCACATTAGAATTATACTCCTGTCCCCACATTTGAGAATAATTGCACCTATATATCTATAGTAACTTTTCGATTGCAAATAGTTTTCACATTGAGTCCAACTCTATCCTCAGTAAACGTACTATCACTTTACTGAGCGACTCCTACTTCGACGGGGCGACAAATAACCTGATAAAACCAACTCTGTTTTATTATTTGCTATAATATATGTGTGGACTAATGGCTATGCCAATGTCCAAATAAATTATATTAAAAAAAAAATCTTAAAGGTATTAGAATCGATTTTTTAAAATTAAACCTTTAAATTCTATTTGTACGTAACATGATTTATTCAATTTGTAATTTCAAAAATTTTCATCATTTTATATTTATTGTGTTTTGTGCATGTGATGCATGGCCGTAGAATGTCAGGCTGGCCAAGCCGGTTGGGGATTCCACTTTTTTTGAAGTAGTGTAGGTCCTCAGAGTTTGTGGTAGTGGTTTTGTTACCTTTTACGACACCCACGGCAAGAGCGCGCTATTCTAAAGCCAGCCGACACCAAGACGATCTAATTTCATATATCCCACTGATGAGTCCTTTTTAAACACATATATCTTCCGAATACCAACGCAACGTATGCCCGCATTATGCGAACTAAACTTATCACCAGTCACTTCTGCCGCGTAATCGCGATGCGCAAATACGTTCTGCACTTATTGTTCGCCACTTGTGTCAGGTGCTCCGTGTGTGCGCAAACACTTCGCAGCGAACATAGCGAACGGATGAAACTGTATTGTATTGGCAATCGACTTATAAGTGGCTCGGTCTGGTACATATTACAATGAATGACGTGCTGCGACGATTTTTGTTGATTGCTTTCGAGCTCTCCCTTTGCATATAGTGAATGACACTTTCCTTGTTTCTGCTTCGCAATACAAGGATTTCTTTCGAAAATACTTAGGACTTCTCAATATTTTTGATTCCTAATATTTCCATAAATATTGTTAAGAATGATTTCTTAAAAATCGTAGAAATATCTATGTCAAAATGTACCCCAACAAAACAGTTTTTTTTTGTCATCCTCCTTATATTCCTTGTCTTCACATACACCGTCCGATGCAATTTTTGTTATTCAACAACATTGTGTATTTCGCTTCACAGAGTAGATTGCATTTTAGGTATAACAAAAAATGATTTTATTTTTTTGTGAAAATTCCTAGATTAAAAGTTGTTAGTTTTCACAAAAGAAATTCAGAGTTAAAAGGGTATATTTTATTAAACCCTGTATATCTTTTAAACTGGTTTTATTGAATTCTGTATATCTATTAAACTGGTTTTATTGAAGTCTGTATAAATATTAAACTGGTTTTGTTGAACCTTGTGTATCTATTAAACTAGTTTTATTGAACTCTGTATATCTATTAAACTGGTTTTAAACGTGGAAGTAAAATAAAACAAGCAAACCTTTAGTATCGAGTTCGCTTCATTTACCTTTGGAGGTTTGGGACTATAGCAAACTAATTGTCATGTTTTAATTATTTCAAAGTTCGCAGTGAATTTATTTAGTTTATTCCAGTTTCCAGTATAAGTTAGTCACTTTTACGGGTAGGTAAAAAGTACTAATGATGTTGTCGAAAAATTCGCAAACTTACAACGAGGTCGCACAACAATATTGCCGAAATCAGCAGGAAACAGTTCTCTAGTGTTCAGCAAACAAGCACGGACGTAATAAACCGTCGGCCGTGGGTTCGGTCACTCGAGAACTCGGCGAGGACAGCTCAAAATATAACCCTCCCAACGTTACTACAGTCAAAATCAAATAAACAGTCATAATATATTCTTAGTCGGCGATGCGATTATCTATAAATAATATCTACCGATATTTATCTATCAAACATGTCTTTACGCGTAATTTTTATGTGGCTATTTTCGTATCCCTCAGAATGTCGGGACTAAATGAGATATTTACGTAAATGCACCACAGGAATTTAGTACCTATTTGCTACTATTTAGTACCAATAAGGAATTATTTGGAACCTCTTCATTAATAAAAAAATAAATAACAAAATGGTCAACCATTCTGACGTCGGGATGTCTGTACCATTTTTTGTTTAAACAGTTCTAGGCTTTATATTTTGATTTCGTATTCATGAAGATTTAGTACCTAATTGCTATCTACACATATATTATTTTCAGATTTCTTGAGCACTAAAAAAGTGTTTCGGAGCATGACCTCTAGTTCGTAGAATAACGACTTCCTAAAAGTACTATATTTTCAAAATGACCACTTCCCAAAATGACTACTTTTTCAAAATGACCACTCCCCATAATGACTACTTTTTCATTCTTTTTTGAGTTTTCGTTTTAAGAACGATTCTTTTTAAGTTTTCTTTTTAAATATTCAGAGAATAGTAGTCATTACGTACCTAAATACGTACCTAAGTAACACACCATTTAGGCTCCTGACTTTCTTGTTACACTTACTTGTTTGTGGTAAAATGCACTCCGTATTTTTGTAAATATGTACTGTTTACTTTAACCAGCCTACTTGAAATGGCTCTTTATCGAGTGCAAAGTTTTGTATTTCGACTGCAATTGTAAATATTTGGTTTTCTCACTGCAGTCTTCTTAACTAGTGAAGCGTGGTGTACGTGCAAGCGACCACTTCAGCGAGGAAGCGAGGCGCGTTGCTAGCATCACAATGTCCCTCGTCCAACCCAATTCTGCTGCTACGTTAGCAATTAAAACTGTATTACCTGATTCGGGATTTTCTTTTTAAGAAGATTATAATGGAAACAAAGTTGATATGTTTATTAAAATACGGCCTTTTTGAAAAATATTACCTTACCTTACTTACTAGTGACAGTTACCTCATTTATTGCAAATATTTTGTGGTCAATTTTATTTTAATTTAACCCTAGCGTGCATGGTATTAGAGTGTGCTTATTCTTCATTGATGAATATTATTAGCCTCCGAACCACTGGTCTACACATTTTCATGATAATTTCTCACACGTACACCATACAAGTAAATTATCTGTTTCGCAATATCTCTAACATATAATAATATAAACGATGGATAGTAGAAAATTAGTAAGTAAATTAACTAGTGATAATCTAGAGGGAATGTACCAGGCCATAGGAATTACCTCTTAGCACCCTACAACGTGTCTCCCTGGATACATATAGGGTAAAGACAATCCGACCCCATAAATATTGCCGCCAAAAATGAACCTAAATTACTCCAAAACGAGTAAACTCACCAACATGTCATAGCCATCGCGGCTTATTGAGGCCTTTAAACCCCCCTCGAGACTATAACGGGTGACCTAGAGAGACGTCTCTTCTAAAGTAAAATTCATTAATTTAATCAAAACAAAACAATTTCAATGATTATTCAAAGTGAATTGTCCAGCTGGGATTGCAGGCAGTAGTCTAAACCGCAAGAGCAGAATTCCCGTATTGTGTCTGATGATCCCGCAAATCTCACAACCAGCGTTACAGACACGTCTTTCGTGCGGATTCACAACTAACTAGAAATAAGTAGTAGACCTATATGACTGAAATTGGAGTTTATATTTATTTATTTAAACTTTCTTACACAGACGAAATGTACAAAAAGCGAACCTAATGCCTTATAACATTTTATACCTCTATGGAGTTATGAGAGAGAGAGAGAGAGGTAATGACGCTATTCAAATTGCCAAAGAAGAAAATGGTAGAAGTAATTGGATACAATAGTAATTGGAAGTATTGGATAAATGTGACACCGAAATAATACAAAACCTGAAATACTTCAACTAATTTAAAAGATATAAAGCCGTTCTAGCGAACAATCAAATTATTTTTGGGAATAATTCAAAAGTTACACAAACATGTAAAATTTTCTTGTTCTATCTAAAACGTTGGTAGTGCTCATTACTCAGTGCAAGGTAATGAGCGGGCGTCTAGGCGACGCGCAGCCCGTACGGGTGGGGTGACACACGTCGAATAAAAGATATACTAGAAATGAACAAACGACAAAAAACCTATTGTAAAAACTAATAGAATCGATTCTACTCTCAATGCTGGACCAACTCTTTTCAGTTTTTGCATTAATTGAGTGACACGTTTATAAAGAAATCACATAAACAGGTATAATTTTGGAATGAGTAAAGAATGCAACAAAATTACTTCTGAAAATCAAAAATTTGTAATTATAATACAATTGAATATTTCATTTCCGACACAGCTGTTTCCTTCACCTCTCCAATACTTGGAATCCGAGTTGCATTCCTTGAATTCAATTTTGAGACCAAAGCCGCATTGCAAGACGAACGATGTAATACTTGGGTAAAATGAAATCTTGAAATGGTTCCCATTGTCGAGGCTTCAGTTATCAAACCTAGACTTACTTATTCATTTCCCAACAATAAAATGTTATTAAAATTACACCTGGATTTAAGTGGTCTCAGCATTTAAATATATTTATCACTGTTTTTGACAGATTTTTTTGAGATGTCCCTAAAAAGGGAAATATTTCTACAATATTGGAATTCTTAAATCAATTGTGTCAAAATAAATTTACATTCTATTCAATTTCTAAAGCAATTGACTCAAATTGAATTACTATTTAAAAATACGTATACACTTCAAACCGTCGCGTCGATCGAACATCCATCTTCTCTAATTCTAAGCAATATACGTGACGTTATTGGAGCAAAAGAGAGACCTTATTGTCTGTATGGATTTATTGACTTTTGTTAAGGACTTGAAATTGCTATAGAATTTTTGTCTGTCTGTATAGTAATGATATAGAATTTTTGGAATTTTTGTCTGTCTGTCTGAACGCGTATCACGCAAAACTACTAGACGAACTTTAATGAAATGTGGCATAGTTGTAGTTCATGTTCAGGGTTAACATTTAGTACATCATTCTATGGTGAATTCGCGGGCACCAGAATAAATAATAAAGTCGTAACAGAACCGTGTCTGTACATGAAATATTTTTTGAAAAAAAATCGTTGCGGTCTACTCTAGAAACGATA
The DNA here is from genome assembly GCA_943735995.1 of Sesia bembeciformis. NCBI lineage: Eukaryota > Metazoa > Arthropoda > Insecta > Lepidoptera > Sesiidae > Sesia > Sesia bembeciformis. Next base: position 13,140,350 of record OX031028.1, read on the forward strand.
CAAAACCCAAAAAAAACATTTTTAGAATTTTTGTCTACAACCAACAACCACTAGACAGAATTTAATGAAACTTGGCATAGTTTTATAGCTTACTAGCGACCCGCCCTCGCTTCGCTTCGGTTTACAAGTTTTTTTTTTTTTTCAAAAAAATCAACCTAAAATATAGCCTATATCAGACACGGATAATGTAGCTTCCTATTTGTGAAAGAATTTTTGAAATCGGTTCAGTAGTTTTTGAGTTTATTCGTTACAAACATACAAAAATACAAATCTTATAATATTTATAATATTAGTATAGATTAGTTGGGTTAACACATTTAACGTATATTTTATTCCGACCCCACTAAAGTTCAAGTGTAGGAAGTCGCTGGCACCGCTAGTGGCATATATGGACAGACATTCAATATATATGCGATAGATAAGCACAAACATATAGTGCATGTTAGCAATCAATAGATGTGAATAGTATGACTATAGTGCGTCCACATATCCACTCAGATTTGGCGTGATAATATGCCGAATTGCACCATCCATTGATTGTTGCCACTGTTAGCCGTATGTAGTGTCAAACAATATTCAGTATTAGAACAGTGATTTGACAGGTGAAAAAAAGGTGACAGACAAGTGCATGAACATCCGCGGTACATGCCATACCAACATCAGTCCAAAATGACAAATACTGGCACACTTTTAGATACGCCATCTACATTTGAAGAGTGGAATAGGAAAAGACTAGTGACAGCGCCAGGGATAATATCCTATTTTCCATTCGTTTTAGAATAAAGTCCAAGCCATTTCCATTTTTGTGGACGGACGAAGACAGAAGGCTTCACGTGGAAATAAAAACTGAAAATAAAAAGGAATCGAAATAGTCGAGGGTGGCCTTCGCTCAATACTGAACTACCAAAAAATAAATGTAACAAGTTTTTTTTTCATTGTCAGTTTAAAAGTCGAAAAAGTGCCTATAAAAAAATTGTCAAGCTTTTTGAGCCCCGCCCCATCTAACGACATATAAATAGTTTATGTCTACGAGTATAGTAGAATTATTTTTTACAACAATACACTATATACAACAGTGAATTCAGAACGAAATTCAGCCTAAAAGTTTTTCAATTTGTGACTCTTTTCTTGTGCCACGATTCATTTGACAGACTGCCATAGATTCGAATGATTAATAATATAATTGATTTATAAGTCGATATGGTAATCGTCTTTTCGTTATTGAATATTAGCATTTTTATTTTCTGTTTACTTCGTTAACTATAAATAGGTACGTGCCGCGCCAGGTCGCAATCGCGGGTCGAAGTATGTCGTAAAACAACACTGTCGCGGATAAGGCAACTGAATCTTATTAAAGTAAATATTTATGGCATTGCTATCAACCGATTGGACGAGGGTTCCGTCGCCCTTGATAAATTGTCCTGCCGGTGGCGGCCTAACGGCCAGTCTGCCAAACATTTCTCGTGTTAACGTATCGCTCTAAAGAATTTTCGATGCGTTTGATTTATTGAGAAATTTCCTTTCGCGTTTTGACAAGTTTCCTTAAGAATTTCTGTAAATATGTCCCAAAATTCCTCCAAAGAAATACCCGTATCAAAAGAAGTTGTACATATAACAGTTGATGAACGCAGTCAATACAAATAAAGCCAAGTAAAAACTTAGGTAGTGAAAGTTGGGAATTTAAAAGTTGAGCATCTCGACGCACAAAGTAGCGGGCCAATTGTGTTTCTATTTTATTTACCTGAACATAGACAATAAGGGTGTCTCTACACAATCAGCTCGACGAGAAAGTTGATTGTTCGTGTTCCATTCAACTTCACAATAGAGAAAATGAAGAGGAGCCAATTCTTTTTACAACGGCTTTTATCCGCTATTTTCTTCGCGCCGAAACTTTACACTTGGACTCCACTTCGCTACGAATGCATTAAAATCTGTGCACATATTTGTCTTGGAATCAAGTATTAAGTATTCTTCGGAGCAGCAATTTTGATAAACTGTTTGTTTCTATTCTACACGATAAATTTCCCACTTCTTTGTGCAATCTCTATCTTTGTGAATTCTAAGTACTTCAGAAAATGTACATGACTTGTACGTTAGTTTAATTTATTTTCTTATTAGGTTTACTACATATAATTAATCGGATAATGATGTCCTACAGTGTTGTAGGCATTTCTCTTACTAATGCCAGCGTTTCGCTAATAACTTACGATTAACTAGTTATTATTAGCTGAGCTCAGAAACAATCCGGCAATCATTTATGTAGCAAACATTCTGTCACGAAAAGAGCTTGTAGATAAAAGTTTCGGCCTACTATTACGTCAGTAAGGACAATTCCCGAGCATCTCTTAATTATGGCACTACGTATTTCGTATTACAATAATGAAGCGAAACAATAACAAAAGTTTGGACGTCGGAGCGCGGGCAGCGAGCAACTTCGCCACTGCTCATTTGAGTGCTTGTTGAGCTCACTCCTAATGAAAACTTGCTAGTTACCGCTAACGTAGATTACTTTTATTTGACGCAAAACGAGGACAAAAATTACTGTCGCTACGATGAGTCCCGGCAATTTACTGTCCTCTTTTGTATTCCACTTTCGCTTTCTTGAATCGTGTCTGAAACATTTTAGACCATTTTAATAACAATGGTAATGAAATATGAAATTCCGGCAACATAGAAAAATGCCACCCAACTTCCTTCGTCAGCATAAAGGGCATGAAGTGGAGGCCTAAGGTTGTATATAACGTCCGTTATCGACGCCTACAATAAGTCGCGTTTTATACGGTTATTATAGCGCCATAAACGCCACCGGCCGGTGTTTCATACAGTACCGGGGCAGATTATACTGCCTGTGGCCCCGATAGGAGGCGGGGGACGCGGGGCGGCCCGCCCACTGTCAACTCAACGTGCCGCCCGACAGATGTGTCGAGATATCCGATATCGGGAGACACTTTCATAATCTACGTCTTACAACCTCCCGCTTTTTATATTAAAATAACGAGCCGTGCCATCACAGGTGTGAACTCGACGTGAATTAATAAAAAGCGCTGTCGATGCCGATGCAAGTTTAATTTGTCAAAGAGCTGAAGGTCCGAACGGAGTCGTTCGCAAATCTCCCGTAAGCCTCCGGATTTAATTAAAGTATTTCTGCTAAAAATAAAGGTACTTTAATTGAAGCCGGGAAAAAATAAACTTAATTCCTTGAGCGACGCTGGAGAACTTTCATTAGCGTTTCACAGCTACAATTGCAAGTTCAAATAATTATGTTTACGGAATCCTTTTCTTACACAGAGATTATTTATCTTCTCCATTGTTAGGAGAAGTGACGCGGACGAATTTCACGAAAATGCCCCATTTATCTAGAGCCGGCACACAAAGGCAACGCGAAACCCAAAACTTTTTACGTGGTCAGTGACAATGCTATTTCTCTCTTTTCTCTTAACGTTTCATTTCCAACTTCCATGCGAAAAAAGATATCGTGTTGGCACAGTTTGTGTATATGACAACAACATTGACCAAATGCACCGCTTATTTAGAAGAACATAATTTACTTTGATACGGTGGTCCGATTTCATATTTGCACAGCCATCGGGCCCGCAGATAACTTTGCTCGACGACCGCTGTTGCTTACTTCTTACTTTATTCGGTTTGCAAACCCGCATAAATAAGGGAGGGAATCGGCTCCACTCGGCACGCAACTACATTACAGTCCTGCGGTCTACGACCTTCTATTTTACTCGCAGTTTAACTGTCAAAAAGGCACTTCATCAAATTGTCTATGGCGCCAAATAAACATGATTTTTATGTAAGTGGAGATTGTTTCCAAGCGTTTTATTCCCAAAGCAATAAGACAGAAACGATTTTTCTTTCTTGGCCTTATAATGCACAAAAAATACAGCCATCTATGGAACTCGACTGAACCCTTATTTGCCTTTTTGGGGTGTTATTATCTTTGCCTCAATTCCCACGCAAAGCCACCCGACCGCGCTCGAAATACCAAGTACGCCCTAGTTTCGCGAACATACGGATCGCGCTGTTTGTTTAGGCCAGCTCGAGCTGCGAAAGGTGATGGACTAAATATTAACAAAGAGGCCGTCAGATTATAAACATAGCCGACGCGAAGGATATAACATTTTGACCTGTATTTATTTATTGCGATCAAACCATCCGCAGTGATTTTATTACGTGCCACTTTGAACCGAAATTACTCATGTTTGAACTTCAGGATTCCTTGACGTTAATACATTGTCAAAAAGTTAATACATTGTGGACACGGACAAGAAGCAGAAAGTTTGTTCGGTGGACACCCGCTTGTAGGTGTCAGCATAATCGCGGCGCCACCTACTGTTTGCCGAGCGGCTCGCTAATGCTATTTGTCGTGGTGGACACGTCACGTCACATGTGTGTGTGTCTTTATCGTTAGCAGACAGAAACACGCCTGCTCATCGCCTTGTTTTGTTTGCCACTTTAAGCGGGAACTTTGTCGGCGTCAGGTGATTACGTGATTCGGGAAAACGGGCGAACGTGTTTCGAAGTTGAAGGATTTATTTGTGTGACAGATTGTAAGCTCGACAGTAAGTTGTCGTATAGAATAGAGTAAATATCGGAAAGCGATTCGGATGTCGAGTGCGAAACTCGAAATTGCAATTTGTAATTCATGAATCGTGTACGTAAGGGGGAAGTTGAGCGATCTTTTGAGTCCGGGGAACGTATAGGAAGTTGATCGTTGCAGCGGCCACGTGAAGTTCTTGAGAGTTTCAAAGGAGGAAATATTGTTTGGTTTGTCGCTGATGGTGGAGCGAAGTTTTATTAAATTGGGTTTAAACGTGTTCAAAGGCAGCGGTGGTCGGTGCCTGGTCGCGCCAGCGCCGCCGCACAATATCGCCCCATAGCTGTTGTCTAAAACTGATTGACGCGCCTTTTTGTATTTTAACCTGACGCAAATTGACTTTAATTAAAACGCTATCAAAGATGAGACTTTTCCGTTTTGATAACCCGAAGTAAACTCTATAAGTTTTCCGATTGAACACCTGAGGTTATTACGTTCTATAAAATATTTGTTTCTAATTCGACTTGAACTAAATTTTGAATACTTTTTAATGAATATAGTATAACTATGTCTTTGTATTGTTTCAGGTTTCGGATTCGTCACATTTCAAAGTGAAGACATTGTAGATAAAGTGTGCGAAATCCATTTTCACGAAATAAACAACAAAATGGTAAGTATGCGAATCTGTGTAATTTTTTTTCTTGACGAAATTTTATGTCTAACAATAATAATAATAATATCCATTACAATGTATAATACTTCTAAAACATAGGTGTTAGTCCAAAATTTTTGAGCAAATCATTTAAAACGAAAACTGCCTAATTTATTGGCCAATCTAGGGATCGCATAAATGCAAACTCCTATGCAGGTCCATTATCAACTTATTCAATAAGCGGTTAAGTATCGTCAACTGCATATATAACGTTGTAAAACAAACCTACTCATTCAGTTAGGGCAACGAAAATTAACTTTGAAATCGTCGCAATAACTCGCTTTTAAGAACACAAAAAATGTTAATAATCGTGCGAAACCTAGATTGGCCAACAATCTTTTTTATCGGGGAATAATAATCATGAAATTCAAATTCTTCAAAAATATCGAAAAAAAATTATAAGTAATTCTTTTTTATTCATAAAACACGTAATGTGTACGCGATTATGACTATTCCCAATTACTGCTAGTGACATACTGAGGGCGTCCGATCGCTACAACATTTGATATACTGAAAAATGTATGGCTTGCCCGTTTATAATAACTAATCACATAAAAAAGATAATAACCAAAAATTAAACTATGGTTATTTGTTACAATAACCATTGTTACTTACAATAAAAAGTACGTGCCTAACTACTAAACATCAATGTAAACATACTCAGTCTGATATCAATTAGAGGCGTAGGAACTGCGCTGGCGATGGTCCAAACAGGCCCAATAAAACAGTACTAAAGCCAGCGTTTACTGTGTTTAGATTTTTCCCCACCACTCGGTCGGGGAGGAGGCAAGTGTATTCGAGACGTAGCCATGGTAAATACGTGTTTCAGAGCACCGTAAGTAGATTGCGAGTGAATAATAAGTGTAACTCCCGCCAACACAAGTATATGTCTACTGTTTTGTTTATTGTTTACATATTTGTAACTATCTCTTGCTGGGACTCCGTCTGCAAGGCTGTTTTTTATACATATACAGCAGTTGGATTTTACTTTCAGCCGGCGAGTATAAAGTTACTCTCATAAAATTAGAGGTTATATTATCCTTCTGATAATATATAATGTCACGTAGAAAAATAATAAATGAAAAATAAAATAAATTAGAATAAAAGACAGTAATTTGCACTATCTATCAAAAACCGCAACAAAATCATTGTTTATGTATATTCATTAAATAGAAAAGTTTTACATACACTTTTTTCTACTCATTTATCTATTATGTAGTAACAGCTGTTTATTTTTCTAAGTTCTGTGTTTTGGTCACCGACGTTGACATGCCATTGTACAATAGTTTCAATACACATGAACTATTTATCTTTGTAAAACGTAAACTTCCAGTATGTTTTAAAAATAGTCTTTCTATCCTATTCACTAAATTTGTTATATTTCGTATACGTTTTTCACGTATATTTTACCTTTTCAGCTTCGCGGTTATAATGGTATCGTTTTAGAATAGACCTGAACGTTATTGCATAACGCTGTCCACTTGTCACAATACATTACCAGTCGCCCTTTACAAGACTATTACAATCATGTGCTATAAACCTCTCCCCCGATTAACGTGCCACGCTACGACACGCACAGAATATAATGTTGTCTCACTCCGACACCACTGCTTTAATTTAGTGAAAATTTTAGGACATTACAAAACAAATTGTGGGCATCCACGCATAGTTTGATAGTAGCATTAAAAGTAATTATAGCATAATTACCTCGACAATGAACGTGATATGGCCATACCAGTGTCCCACATAAATGAGGTTATCAGTACATATTGACGTTATTAACATTTAATTAATTAAATATTTGACAACATTGAGAAATATTTTCGTAGTACACGTGAAACACTACAGCCAATTTAAAACTATGTACTACGGAGTGCTACTTAAAATCACGTGTGCTAAAAACTTCTTTAAAATCCGATTCACAATGGGAACCTTTCCTGAGCCCTCATTCACACTGTCGCTCGAACTTTTCACCACCACTATCCCGTTTTCTCACTGAAAGGATTCGGGACCCACCCTCCGTTGGCGATGCACATTCCTGATTATTAATGCTTGTTTTTTGCGTCTTGCGTCATTTTCTCGTGCAGTAATGGCTGTACGAAACTCGCGGCATGTGTCGGGCGGTATCGCTACGGTGATGGGATGCTCGCCCTAAGTGGAGCAAACAACGAACAAAGACATCAAACAAATGGGTGGTGTTTTAGAGTAATTACGGTTTACTTCCGTGCGAAACGAGAGGTGTGCATGAAGCGAGCTCGACTCTCTCCCGTAATGTACGACTGGAGAGGACGCGGGAAACTAATCGCTTACTTTTTTGTTACATGACGTGCGCATGATCAATTGCGAAAGTATTAAAGTTAGTTTACATTGTTTGTTTACATGCAACATGTCTGTTTTATTTTTTAGGACCTTCCGATATACAAGTGCGACCCGTAAATTATGCGAGCCATTAAAAATTCGCCTCATCGTATCATAAACGTTCTGATAGTTATATTTACGTACGCAATAAAGAAGACAGAGGCGTCACGTCAGCGCCAGCGTTTACGCTACGCTACGGTAGCTGCCCTCGTAAATTTAATATGTCATCTGTTATATTAAAAAGGTCGTTAAGCTAATAGCTGCTCCGCCTTCCCGCACCAGTGATATGGTGATGCCGGGTTTACTTACAGTGTAGCCCACACTGTCTGACGGATTTTATAATTTGGAGCTATGTCCAAAACTAGATCTCTAGTTATTGACATTGGAACAAAAGGGATGTTTAAATTTTCCAATGCATTTCCAACTATCAAAATGGTATTCATAGAATGAAGTATCACGAATAAGTATCCTTTGTGATAACTTTTATTTGTGATAAAGACAGTTACGACACAATCATAGCAATAAATTGTCACATGACTATACACAATACCAAGGCCACAATAACATAACTATATCGCTAAATCGCAATATAGCTGCACCAGATTGTCTTTAGAGGACCAATTTTTACTAAGTTTTGCTAGTCCGGTTACTCTTAGGAGTATAAAAATGCGTACAGTGTTGCGAAAACGTAATTGCGTTATAATGTGTGATTGAGTGAAGAGACAAGCTCTCTGATATGCAAGCGTAAATACGGGTCCATTAGAACGTTCAAAACAAATCCTCGTCACTATTATGTCCTTACACATTACTCCCATAATTGCTTCCGCTTACCGTGAATTATAACAACAAAGAAGCGTCGCGCCGCAAAATGGATAAAATATAGTGCAGTTTAGATTTCAACTCCTAACATCAATTCCTATTTGCCGGATTTAAGCACCGGGACACGTTCATACACCTGCGTTCTTCTTTATAAGGTTGCCACCTGTTAAAGTCGCGCCATTATGGAGCAAATTGGGTGCGCACTTACAAACTTTTATAAAGGTATTACAAAGTTGGAAGGTACTAAATCTGCTTACGTCATCAATGACGTGTGGGTTCGGGTAAACGTTTTTTGACAGATGTTCCAAGTTTCAATGCCATTTATTTAGCCTATGACAACTCCAAATACTTAGAGAGTATTTCTAATAATTTCCTCTGCCATTTTTAAAAAAAATCTTCCGTATTGCATTATCTTGCACGGCATTGCCAAATATATTGGGAGCGAGTGAACGCTGCAATCCAACAGCTGCTGGGCGCATTCGACTGGCCTCGTTACCCCTTTCTCACAGAATACTACCTTGAAATGTACTGCATTTTCCACTTTATCAATATTGCTCAATGTACGTACGTGTTTCGGTAGTGGGTGAGATATGCCAGAGCCCATTCGCCAAATCCATTTTTTCATCAACAAAGGTAGGCAGCGCATCCGGGGGACGCCAACGTTTGTCATTTTGGACTAATGTTGGCATGTATCACGGATGTCCATTGGCGACAGTATCCACTTACCACCACGTGGACTATATGCTCGTCTGCCACCTTCTTTCTGTAAAACAAAAAAAATATAGCTCAGAGAATCAGCATGCTGAATTGACAATGGACAGGACATATTTGCCGCAGGACCGGTAAACGATAGGGTAAATATGTCCCTGATTTGAGGCCACTTACGGGGAAGCGCAAAGTTAGTTAGAAGTTAACGAATTGAAGAAGCTCGCCGGTGGTGGTTGGATGAGAGAAGCCGAAGGTCGTGTGTGGAGCAGAGCCTTGGGAGATACCTATATTCAACAGTAATGTATGGTATGCTATTGCCAGACATCATCATCTCGCCTACTCTTGAGACATATTTATTCCCTTAACACATTTTCTAAACGACGTAACATACTGACAGATTTTTAAATTATTCTTCTTTACAAAAATATTAAAACTTACGAAAACATTTCAAACTAAGTTAATACTAGGCACTATGTCATATCCGCTGACAAAAAAATATTTTTCAGTCCTCAGACGAAATATATCAAAGTAGCTTCAGAGTTACAAGTTCGTGTAGGCTCAACTTACACGGATAAACAACTTTTATTGCGAGCGCCACACGAGCGAGTTTGCCCGGTTTTATTTTCGAGCTACGTTTTATTGGACGTTTAACTAATGGTTTTCCAAAACAACGTGACAGGACTCGATGATTCATACGCAACTTTTTTGTACCTACGCAATGGTGTCAATACTGTTTTCATTTCGAGATTTACTATAACTTTGAATTTTCGAGTTCAGTTCAAGCAAAAGAGCGCATTAATACTTCAGCATTTCGTACCTATATTTTGATACTACATATTTTTATTTCGCAATCTAATTTTCTTTCCGATTTTCAAGTGCACTTTCTATTGGCCACATAAACACTTCAGCGAAGACTGGTTATTGCGTACATTTTCCTCCTCAATCGTACATGAGGCAAACAAATGGCTTCCGTTTAGGAAATAACACTAAAAGTAGGCACATTTCAAACTGCCACTTAAATCTTGGATCCTCGATCGCCATTTCTCTTAGCGTCTTAACTGGTGTAGGGCCGGGCACACCCTTGCCGTAATGCCGCATTAAGGATGTATCGTACACACCCCCATGTATCGTATCTAATACCCGAGCTGATAGCGCTAGATAACTAAAGATATCCATAGGCTGAGATCGGAGATTATATCAGATAATGAATGAACCTTATTCTTTGAGTTCCATAAAAATAGATCTTTAAGATCGCAGTTTACTTATGACATACAATATTTAGACAGTCCAATAATTTTCGCCATTAAATCGTGCTAATTTTGACACTCATTCAATATGCAGAACCCGCGATAGAATTCGAACAAATCAGTTGATACCTATCTGCATTAAAGTGGTTTTTAATTCAAAGAGAAGTATTAATATTTTTAGTTAGAATAATAAATATATAAGTAGTGATTAACACACATCGTAAAGTTTCGTAGCACAATCTTAACACCCGTAGTACGTTACAACTTACAAAGTGTTGTAGCACAATCGTAGCACCCGTAGTACGTAGCAACTTACAAAATATCGTATCACCCGTAGTACGTAGCAAGTTATAAAGTATCGTAGCACCAGTTGTACGTAGCAACATACAAAGTATCGTAGCTCTACATACATAACATCCGTAGCACTTACCAACTAATGCCTAATCACTAGGAAACTCTACGTTTCTTGTAAGCAAAAAACCGCATCGTTTATTTTCGTAAACTCCAAACACTTAAAATTTCGTACTCGTCCAAGACAGCGGCGGCGTCCGAGAGACGCGTTCAAACAAGGCAACACTGTTCTATCCCTCCCCCTATTGTAGGTTCGCGTCGAACAATCAATCACGTGTTCCTCCGCAGCCGTGATTACCATAAACTTTCCGTTTTAGCGGACCCGGCTCGCTTCTTCTAAGGTTTATCGATTCGTCCGTGCCCATTTTTGCGCCTCCTACACGTACATCAAGCGTCTGTGACAGTCCCTTTTCATTGAAACTTGCAATTGGCAAGTTGGAAAGGATTTCAATCCGGCCCTTTTCTTAGTTTTATTCTTAGCGAAGTTTTATGCACAAGTCACAAAAGAACTTCTAACAGACAAAAGTAAAATCGACAACATATTAAGCTATAGAAAATATGTGTTTAAGTGACATATCTACCTTATTTGTATAAATGAATGCGAAATGAATTTCTGATTTTTTTTAACAGAAACTATATATTATTGAACATTTAAAAATCGTATAAATAAATTCTCAAAAAATTAATGCAATCAGAATCAGCAATCACTACAATTATTGCACTGTTACTATAGCTTCAATTCATTTGCAAAATTTCTTAATCGCCCAATTCGTATACAAAAATTAGAATCAAAAATGTCCAACTGAATCGGTTAATTATTACGGCGTCATTACAATTATAATTTACCATTTTTAAGTAAACAAAAATATTTTCACAACTCAAATCCCTGATGCATTATATGAACTACAGAATCGAAACACATTCAATAAGAACGGTAATTATATCCAAAAACACTCAACAAAATCAGAATTCAGCGTAATTGTTGCCGCGTCATTCATAACGGGAGCGAAGCCATAGCTGCTCCGGATTTACAAGATGCAATACACACCGCTAACGAGATCCGAGCGAGCTCTCAACCGCGCCGAATAGTTTGGAACTGGTTACATTTCCGCGTAAATTACATCTGTAATTATTATCTAACAGTGTTAATACGTCGTTTGTTCTAAACTACTCTAATATAAATAAATACAAATCAACTCGAAAAAGACTCCAGAATTTCTTTTATTCACATTCAAATCTTAACCTTGGGGTGTTTCATAAAGACATTTTATAATTAGGTACCTTTTTAAGTAAAAATTTACAAAAATCGATTACAATATGATGGCAGTCACTATTTGAACAACAACCCAATTTCCTAAGTACAATATAAATTTAATGGTTATAAGGCACCCGGCACGCAATTTCCAAATGACGGGACTAACTAAAGTCGAACGCGAAGACGTAAATTATGGCTCAACAGGCCTTTCCTGCCGTTAACGATTGCGACTTGAACTTAAATTCGAAGCGTGAAAGAAAATTAATTAATCACAGGTGGTGCACGGTAGGGTGGATACACACGAAACGCGTTCTGCGTACACACGCTATATGAAACATGCGAGCACCCGACCACCTAACGATCCTCTCTAGAATTTCCTTTCTTCCAACAAATTATTCAATCACCATAAAGTATTGTAAGAAGCCGCGCGTAATTGAAACGGTGTCGCTGCGTAGGGAGACAATAAAGTAGCGACAGTGTTGAGGGCGCGGGCGTCATCAATAAAGGCCATACGTTAGGGCAGGCCGGTTCATTACAGCGCTCGGCGTCTCCACATACCCATTACGGTGGAGTTAGGAGACGTGCACACCGATAAATAGCGGGCAAGAAGCCCTGCTTTGTTTCTTGCACAATTTCATTTACATTAGAGGTGTTGAAGTTTCCTCCTGAGAGTCATACGGCAACAGATTCATGCAAAACAAATTACGAGCTACGAGACCACGTGCGCAGAGCTTAATCTAGCCGGTGGTGTGACAAGGCATCGCCGCCGGCGCGACGCTCCTACTTAATTACTACTAATTGCCACAGCTTATATTAGTATAAACGTCATAAAGTTTCTCACGAGCTGGTATTAATTCAGAACATCACCTGGATTTGTCTCGACGCTATTACAGTATATATTTATTTGCTCCGATTGACGCTTTGTTGTTTGTATACGCTATATTGGATTATTGTTACTATATTTTCATGTAGCATCAAACGCTTGCAGCAAAAATATAGTACATTTGGTAAAAATAAAATAAACTTTGTCGGAAGTTTTTATATAATATTTATAACAGTTTGGTACATTAAACGTGTTATTGTTCCTCGTACATTGTTATTTAGTTCTGTCTATAGAAATTTTCATACAATAACCTATATAAAATTCATGCAATTAATCAAAATACTACTCTAAAAATTATAAAGTTATATACATAATTATAAATATTTAAAATTTAGCACGTCGCACTGTTCCTTAGTATAATGTCAACTGTTCACGTAGGCACATATTGTTTTTGCCAGTTATTTAGGAATAAACAGCGATTAAACCGTCGATTGACTTAATTTTGTCTCGTGAAGATCAGTTAAGGGTTAAATTTAATACTAAAATCAAGACGTCACATGGCTTCTTAAAACTAATGTATTCTTCTTGGCACAGCAAACAAAATCTTTAAAATTTCAAATAAAAAGTAAAATTTCCACGTTGATAGTATCATCCAATTTTACAAATTGCACCGTATTAACACATACATGACCACATGCACCGACATTCAACAATTATTTAAATGCAAATTGCCCTCATATAGCTCTAATGCGCCGGTTTTTTTAGTTCCAATATATATTTTGCAATTTTATTTGAATTCGTCGAGGAGTTCATTTTAGGAACATTCAATTCGTACATGGAAGCACTTTTATATCTTTTCCACGTTCGTAGCTAATACAAATTTCGTTATACGTTTCAATTGGCTAAACGACGCGGTCGCCGTCTCCTCTGGTCATTCTCAATCGTTTTATTCTCTTACCCGTACATTCTCAGTACCTACATACAGAAGCAGTATTGTAACTCGATAAATCTCATGGAATAATTACTTTCGCATGCTTGTTTAAGTATTACACATATCAAAAGTTATTGATAGATAAATAGAATTCTTTTAAAAGAATTTTAAATCACATAAAAGAGATTTTAAATGTCCAATAAAGCACATAAAAGAGAGTAGAGATGAAATAAATATTTTAATTACACGTAGATGATATACAGTATCAATAATTACATGATAAGCGTTTATACTTACATACATATTGTAAATGTGTATACGATACAAATAAAGTAGTTATATTTAGTGAAAGCAATAAGATAATTAGAGTATTGTTAAGGTAAGTTCGCTCTATCGTAATCACGGTCCTCCTGGGACCTCGTGCATAGAGCTTGTAGGTATTAATTACATCTTAGCGCGTGTGTGTGTAGTCTCATGAATTTATTTATTTATTTTGTGTAACATGGAAAACTAAGCATGAATAAAACAATATCCAAACAAAGAGTTGACATGGACAGACAATTAAAGCCAATAAGTTTCCACTGATAATTATCTAAGGTTGCAGACAAGAGTAAGCATAATATAATGAGACAAAAGATATGCATGATTATTGAAAAAAAGCTAGCGAGGTGGAAAACCGAGTTGCAAGTAAATTTCTTATTCCAGTAGATTTTTTATGTGCAGATAAACTACTTAATAGCCTACATCTTCTTTAGCCTTCTTCAACCAGCTGCCTGGTGTGCGCCTCCTTTTACTTTTTAGGAATAATTTTTATTATTTTAAGCAGTTTACGTCCAATTACGCCCCCCCCCCGCCCTCCTACTTAATAACCGTCCTAATATCTCATTTGCTTTCTTTCTCTAGGTTTTTTATTATCCCAAAATTCACAATCTCTTCTGCACCACAACTCTGACTTTTAAGCTACATGTCCTGCCAATCTCCATTTAAACTTCGCGATCCTTTGCACGATATCTGAAACTGCTTTGCTCGTGAAACCGTTTAATTGGCTCTTTTGTGTCTCAATGTTCCCCCTACCTGGTGGCATCTGCTTATAGAGGCTGAAGATCAGCATAACTATCCTCACACGAAAGACGGAATAAAGACTCATCCAGAACCATTTACTAAAATTCCTGAGCCAAGATGTCCTTCTTCTGCCAGGTTTTCGTTGACCCTGCATTATATAAGTTGCAAAAAATGGTACATACTGTTAAATGGCAAATGACTTGACTAAAATGTGTCAATTTTATTATTTTTAACTGCTTTTATGACTTTCAACGCTTTATTCTTTCTCTACAAAACCTTTTCATTTATCAGCCGGTGCACCGACGATAGTCGTAATATCCTTATGTATACCCACATTTCAAATGTCCTAACACTTTGCACATAGTCTGAGTGAGTGTTCAGGATTCTACATCGTACAAAATGATAGAAAAGACCTAACACTGCACTAGACGAGTCCCAGTATCAAGACTGAGAGAGGGGTTACTTGCATTCCTCTCGTCCACCTTAGATAAGTTGAGATTGACAACAAGCCGACAGACATATCTTCAAATATGTTATAGACCGCTTGAAATTGTTGCTTACTGTTATTTTCTTGTATTGTATGTAGTACATTCGAGTGCCTTTTAACCGTGATACGAATTAGTTAAGCATCGAGTCCGCGGTAATCATGTACGAGTATACTTAGAATTGCAAATGGTCGCTAATGCTGCCGAAGCAATACACTCTCCGTTTGTTTTGTACGAAATTTAATTGGTCTTTTCATTTAACTTTACGGTAATTTGTTCTAAATTTGAAATCAATTAATTCCATTGTTTTAATTGCGACCGTTTCAATTAAAATTGAGGGCTAAGCCAAATTGAATTGAATTAATGGATATTCATTACATTGGCGCAACTACATTTGAAGTGTTTTAAATGAAGTTCTATCAATTAACATTTTTTTAGCCTTTTTTAAAATGACTATTGTACTTTTTATTTTAAAAAAATCAGTATAATATTTAGAAAATTATTAACCGTTCTAGCGTAACACATTTAAAAAAAAAATACACTAAAGAAAGGAAATTTGTATCAAGAATAACTCTAGAACTCCTGAGAACGCTAACCAAAATTTTACTTTCCTTCAATAGCTACTTTTAGTTGTAATAAAAAATATTGTAACGAAAACCCGGTTAATTTAAACTTCGGTGACTTAAAATCTACACCACAAATCGCCATGGCAACGCAAAACTGTCAAGTCATTGTCATTGTTGTCCCTGAGATGCTATTTTTTGGCACCGACTTTTATTTCTGAGATGTCATTTTGTTGGCATTATCTAGGAAAAATCCGCTTTCGAAACTAACGAGTTGAAACTTAAATGAAACGACAAGATTTTCCAGTTTTGAGGATTTTTTCAATTTAAAGTGGCAATTTACGGCTTTCGTAAAGTATTTCTTACCGCCTTCGTTAACGTAAAAAATATTAAATATTTAAGATACCGTCAAAATTATTTAAAATTAGAACTATGGGACAAAAATAAAAATTCATATTTTAGTACTAAGTTTCGTTTTCATGAATAATTAATTTGTGAGGTGTATTTTATTTATTGTGCATGAGCATTTTTTTAATTTTCTAGAATATCTCAGAAGATTGTTAAAAATTACATCAATGTTTATTTAATGATATCTATAAAAATAATTAAGACAGTTTTTACATTCCTTCGCGATAGGAATCTACAATGCTGATTTTTAATGTGCGATGTTGATTATTGTTTTTAAATTTGAGAAATTTTCATTAATATCGTTTCAATGCGATTAAATGAAATCGTTTAATATCTTTTCGATTTAGCCTACAAGTCGGCTCGCTGTCAGGTTACAACCTCAAGTGTGATTGCCCTCCAGTGTGATCGATTTCCCAGAAATAGCCGCGGGTGCTAGACATGCTTCCGACACAGTATAGCTAAGGAAACGTATAGATTCTTCATTTTCGCACACACTACAGTCATTGCAATCACATAATTATTATTAAATGTTACCGTCGCACCATGAGTTTATAAGTGCCTATTTCTTGAGTAACTGGGCTATCAAGCGTCCTGTTATTTCGTATTAAGGGAGTACGCTACCATCGGTTGTTCTCTCAGAACGTCAAATAATGCCTAGTTTTATTTGCGATTCCACTATTAACGGCGTATTCATATTGCTTTAAATTTACTAATATTATGATAAACGGAATGTCACATATCATTCGATGACCATTATTCCAAAAAAACGGTTTCAATAGGCATTTCTACACGTATGCCCTGACAGCTACGGGATGGTGTGCATACTTCACAATTCTAGCACTGCAAGATTCTCTACTGTATATAATGATACTGTGGTTCCGCGGCGCAATGAATGTTGCAAGCCGCGCGGCTCAGACCGTGTATGCCACCCCTTAATATTTAATATCTACTAACATTTCTATGACGGTGAATTGCCGCCACTAAGCGAATATGCCACTGTAAATTGAAATTCATCATGTATGTGCCACGAACATATAGTAGATATATAGTTAATCGAAGCCCACGAAGTATTACATTTCCTAAGTATTAAAATACTGTATGAAACCGTAGCTATTGTATTAAATTTTATAGATATATAAATCGAATGTAATAAAACCACACGAAGATATTTAAAAAAAGGTTTATGTTTAAATTTTCTTTCAACCTATTTTACTATGCCTTGTATTTAAACGGGCTGCAAAAATATACTAAATGGACAGCAAATCATGATAAGTAAAACGAACTATTTTTGAATAACTAAAATAAATATTTTTAAATTACTAAAAATGACGTCACCAAGTCCCGCTTCCCGGGACTCCTACTTCTTTAATATCACACGAGAATCTAAACTTAACCCAACCCTAAATTTACTGCAATCTATTTGCTGTCCGTTCATCATTTTCTGCTGCTAATTTAATTATTTTATTTTTACTATTTACACATTTTACTGTTTTCCGATGAATCCATTTCGTCATAGTTTCGTATCTAACTGTAAAAGACGCATGAAAGAATTATGGCATGCTAGAAGGAAAAACGATATTCTATTCCGGTTTTATTAAATCTGAGAACCAGAACGATCACGACACAATTTAACTAACTATTTTTGATGTCGAATATCGAAAAGTACAAAGTACGAACCACAAATCCATTTCAGCCAATATAAAACGTTTACTATATCAAGCTGAAGGGAAAGCTATCATTGAACGTTGCAGGTTACCGCTTATCGTCAACGGGCGACGAGTCGATTGCTTATATCTGATTTGAATTTCTCGCATTACGGCCCATCGGCCCCTCCCGCACCCCGCACACCCTCCCAAGTAAACACTCCAACACTTAGGATCAAGTAAATGAAAGAAACAGTAACGCATCTCTGTAACCACCAACGCTTCGTTGGTTCCACGCACTCGTTTGGCAGTACGTTGACTGCGCTATAAATGACATTGGTATCGTCATCGAGCATTTTTTTGCCCTAGCCTTTCTGTTGCCTATTCCACAAAAATGCCTTATAGCATAATTAATTGATATACGAATAATTTTATTTTTTTAAGTAACAAAGTTTATTGCACTGAATCATACAAAAGCTTAATGCCTAGGGGCAATTCTCTACCAGCCATCGATTTGAGAATACGTATACTAGATATGTTTTATACATACTCTAGGGCTGGCACGGAGTTTAATAGTGTTCAGTAACTATCGAATTCATATCTGCTTTGAAAATTGAACATTTTTATTACATGTGAACATGTGACATGTGTGACATAGAACATGTGAGGGGGAGAGTGCACGCTGCAATCCAACAGCCGCTGGGCGCGCTCGACTGGCCACGTTACCCCTCTCTCACAGAAGACTACCTTGAAATGTACTGCATTTCCCACTTTATCGTATTTCCCCAATGTACGTACGTGTTTCGGTAGTGAGTGAGATGTGCCAGAGCCCATTCCCATCCCATCCTATCCCTCCCCATTTTCCTAACCCTTTCTCCAAATCCATTCCTATATCTCCAAAGGTAGGCAGCGCATTCGGGGGCGTGCCAACATTTGTCATTTTGGACTAATGTTGGCATGTATCGCGGATGTCTATGGGCGACTGTATCCACTTACCATCAGGTGGACTGTATGCTCGTCTGCCGCCTTCGTACATAAAAAAAAATAAAAAAAATAAACAGTACTTAAGTTTCGAATTTTACTTTTTAATGAGCCCCTCCTCATCTGCTTCACCCCATACAAGTTGCTAACCAGGTTTTCATTGATAAAAACATATGATGTGTGATCTAGTCTATTCCCATATCGATGCTATCAGCCAAGCTTTGGGTTGATTTGAGAACTTTTATGATGATTAGTTACTTATAGCAAATATATACCAACTTATAAATAATATAATATATGTAATTCAATTGATAATCCTACTATTTTATAACTACGTATTTATTACTGAGAATTTGAAGGTTTACCTCCTATTTCAACGTGGCTTTATGCAAAAATAAAAGCGTTACTTAAAACTTTCGATATTTCACGTGTGAACAGCATAAGTCGTGGGTTTGTGTGCGTAAATTTCATTTCAAGTGTTCGCAAGAACATGAGCTACTGTTCTTCTACATTTACCATGTCTTAGGTAACTGCGATGAAATTCAACGGAAAACGACGACTCGCGCTTGTCTTATTTCTCGGAACAAGGGTTACGTAAATATGGAAAGAGCTCCCGGGGTGCGGCACAGTCTTTCATTATCCGTGACCTGTTGAGCGCAAGATTTGTGAGTCGTCTCGTTTACGTAACGTCGTATCGCAACAGAGTGGTTTTCCTTTAGCTTAATAGAGAAAATACAAACTTTCTGACACTCTTTAAGGCTGACTACAGTCGTATTTTTATGCAGTTTCAATCCCTATCGGTAGTTATATCTCTCATTTTAACTATTCATTGGATTTATTAAAGGGAATTCAGAATGAATTGTATCATGTAACATGTCGAAAGTAGTGCTTTTGTCGTTCTGTACCAATAGAACGTCTGATTCACCTATGGTCTCAGCTGAACAAACCCCAGCCGATTGTGTAATTGAATAGACAAGAGAAGATTCAATCTACACATGTGACTATTCAGTAAATGAATTGCAATGACGTGATTGTCACACAACTACCAAAATACAATACAATAGCGTAAGATATACTTCTACTATATTTGTAGTGTAAAATAATATTTATCTTCAGTTAAAAAGCGTTTTTTTTTATAACACGTGCATACATATGTACACTACATGTATTTGTTTGAAAAAAGAAATTACATCCTCGAACACGTTTGAAAATGTACACACATGTAACATGTGGCAGACGATCATACAATCCACCTGATGGTAAGTGGATACTGTCATCCATAGACACCGGCGATGCATGCCAACAACAATCCAGAATGACAAACGTTGCGCTGCTTACCTTTTGAGTTGTGGGAATTAATTTGGAGAAAGGGTTGAGAAAATGGAGAGGGATAGGATAGGATGGGATGGGCTCTGGCATATCTCACTCACTACTACAACACGTACGTATATTGGGGAATAGGATATTGTTTATAATGCAGTACATTTCCATGTAGTCGTCTGTGAGAGTGGGGTAACATGACCAGTCGAGTGCGCCCAGCGGCTGTTTGATTTAATGAAAACGATAATGATTGAATGTAAATAATGAAAACTTTCATGAAAATGATCTCTTACCTCTGTGTTTCTCTATTTCTCATTTTTACTGGTGGTTCGGACAACTAACAATATTATATTCGAAAAACGATTCTGCGAGTCAAATCATTACTTTTTAAAATTAAATAATTGCCTCTAGTATCACATGGTACGTGCATATATACATTCTAAGTAGCATATTGTGTACTTCTATGTACCTATATACACATTTTAGAATTCTAATCTACTTGCCCACATTCTCCTCTCGCAAAAACACAGTCATCGTTTTCGATTGCTTTACACTTCTTCAACATTTGAAGTACTTACTCAATATTAAAACAAAATATAATTTAAAGGATAAATATATACCATATAGTACTAACAATAGCAGATTGCTATCTCTAAAAGTAGATACAATCGCCACCGTACTCGTATTTTTATCACCGCACTCTGAGGCTCTCACCTAGCCTCCGGTTCCCACGCCTCGGCTTCCGTTCAACGACAATCAGGGCGAGGCCTGCGACGCTCTGTCAATACGACGCCGAGAGGTTTCCCTGATAAACTTATCTGGAACCTCTGCCCCCTCCCACTTCACTTCCTACTCTCCCCCTGCGTTTATCTCTCACGTATGTTCGTATACCGCACCGCATTACTCTTGTAGAATGCGGCTTAACTGCTTCTTGACTTTTTATCGTCCTTGTTGAATCTGTAATTTAATAGGTATATTATTTATTTTGTAGCACAATGTACATTATATATATTTATTTCAACATAATTTAGGTTTAAGAATGATATATCGCAGTAAGAGAATTGTTTAATATAATTCCCACCTCGGGTTTCTACAACCGCACCTCCCGTCACAGAA
This sequence comes from Sesia bembeciformis, assembly GCA_943735995.1. NCBI lineage: Eukaryota > Metazoa > Arthropoda > Insecta > Lepidoptera > Sesiidae > Sesia > Sesia bembeciformis. The sequence goes on from OX031028.1 coordinate 13,161,678, forward strand.
GTGCTGTCCATCCGCATTTCCTCGATACGGAGGTGACCGCGTACTGTTCGGTCCAAAAAATATTTTATGTCGCGAACCCGTAGGCTGTGGAACGAACTGCCTCAAGAGGTCTCCCCATTAAGCTACGACATGGGGTTCTTCAAGAAAGCTGTGAATAGGATTTTGCAAGGTCGGCGGTGCACCCGCATACCCCCTGGTGTTGCAGGTATCCATGGGCGGCGGTAACACTTACCGTCACATGGGACCGCTGGCTCGTCCGCCCTCTTGTCTATAAAAAAAATGCATTTCACCGGCTAAGAACCACCTCACCAACTATTTAAATTACTGATCGACAAATGTTACTATAATAATAAGAACTTATTTATTTATATAACGTACACCAACAGTATAGATATAACTAATCTTATATGTAATCTGTATTGTATTACTCTAACTGTTAAACATACACTTACTTTTTTTTGATGCATGTATGATCAGTATTTGTGAAACAAAACTAATTTCTAACTATTCATTTGGTTCTTAAGCGACATATGGTACAAGGTGTATACATTTCTACATTTTGTTACGCCTATATTAAACGATTACTCGCTCCTTTACGTCAAAGTATCAAATGTCGCCGATACGTATAACAATTTATATTAGTTTAGAAACGGCTACAATATTTTATCCTCTTATAAAAGTTGTCTATTTGGCCGGCTGCCCACGCTTCGCCACAAGAATTTTAAAGGAAAAGGAAACAAACGCAAAATCTTATAAAATTCAGTTAACGTGAACACACATGCGAACCGGTACTGTGAGCGTATACTCCACTTGGAGGAATTCACCTTATTTTGTAGCTCCTAGACGCCGACCGCCTCTTAGAACGGCCATTTTAAACTTCCCGCTTTTACAGTCTTCATAGAAACAAAATCACGGGTTATTTTAGATATGTATTAGATTATTATCACGTCGAGTGTAAGTTGAATATCGAATAGTAGCTTCAAGGCCTTTTCACCCTCGCTGTCACACGCACCCTAACATAGCAGGCACACCGATATATTCTATAAGGTTTTACGATATCGCCAATGCTTCACGGTGTCTTTTGTTCCAAAGGTCCCCGTTAGGACCGGGGTCGGCCATAACTCATCGGCCCCAGCATTATACAGCCAATACTGGAATTAATAAAATTCGACTCCGGCCTGGATCTACTTAAACGCACCCCGGGGCTTTTACTCGCAATACTCCTGAGTATTTTATTCGTTCTATTTTATTTCGACGCTTTTTTACGTCAGCTAGCTGGCCCGTTGAGGTAAATTAAAAAAACATCAACCGGCGGCCGATTGCTTTCCTAAGCATTCCACGAATATAATTGGGAAATATTCGAAATGCGAACGCAGAGGAGTCAAAAAATTATATAAAAATTATGTGAATATTTTTAAAAACAATTTTCTTCACGTATTTCAATAAAAGCACTTTGCGATCATTATTCTGAAAAGGTAGACACAATTCTTAGCTTTGGAATTTACATCAGTGTTTTACCTTAAAAGCCTTTCGCCCATAACCAATCGGGTGGAAATTTAATGACTGCTTTCAGATTCGTATTAATTCACCTTCACCTGAGGTGCTGGAGCTCAGAAAGCGCCGTTTTCATGAAACAATTAAATTTCTCATACATCGATGAGATTAGAAGCAGAGTTTCCGGCTGAGAGGAACGAGTTCGGGTGGCATTAAGCTCCGGCGAGATCTTAAGTCCGCTCGGTTAAACGCAGATCTTTGCGTCGGCGTCGAATAGGAGCACTCGATCCGTGTCGAATCGATATATCGCCTCGAGGGCGCGCCTACGTAGCGGGGGCTAAATACAATTTACCTTTGTTATTTTTCGTGTCATTAAACTGCGTCGCGATCTAGAACGGTTGATCGGAATTGCGAACTCCGATGCGAATTGTTTGTGAGCTTTTGTTTCCCGCTCCACCCGCCAGCGACGCGACATCAATTAACGTCGGTTCCTCCGACTAAAGTTTCGCCGTGGCCTTTCCTATTGTAGGTAGATATAAAACGAAATCTATTTGCACTGTTGAATAATTCTGAATGTTTACAACAGATTTTGCTTTTCAGTTAATGATTTTAATTGTTGTAGGTTGACTTCCGAAAGAGGCCAAATATATGTGGTCCATAATTTAGCAAGTCTCCAATTGTCATGTTATCGTGGATTTTAAAGTGGCTCGGCATTTATCTGGCGTGTCCCGTCGGTTGCGTGTCCCGGAACAAATGGAGGGTGGGTGCCTCACTGGCGGCCGACACTGGCGTAGGCGCCGGTTCATTTGTAAGGCTTTATCGGACCTGACAAATGGCGACACTCATTGCACTATTTTTATGTCGCGAACGATCGGAGAATTTCGTTCATGTTACAAATGGACTCGACTACAATTTCAGCTCTTGTTGCTTTTACTTACCTGTGTGACTGAACTTGCTCTTAGTTTATCTAGTGTAAGACACATATCCAGCACAATAAACATTTCAGGCGTAAAAGACAAATCTACATTTTGCTGCATGCTTTACGAGTTCCTCCGTATTTTACACGTTGATTATTTAGCCTTATATGGACATAAAACATAAAACTTTGTGAATACCTTGTGCCTAGCGCACCCACTTTTCCCACGTTAATGCAGAAGCACGTAGTTCTACGTCTTCGCAGAAAGTTGTGCAAAGTGCACAAAGTGCGCGAACGGCAAAGCCTTCATTTGTCGGCTCGTGACGTCCGCGTGACAAATGTGGACGCGACTTTATGTACCTCCCGTTCCCTACGAGGACACACCACAATTATGCACCATTATGAAAAATGTTGGAGGAAAGTTTTGTCTGGCGAGCGGTTTCAAGTGCGCCAATTTGTCAAATACGAATTGTTTCGTTTTAACGTTACAGGAACGTTCCAAAAACACTTACATTTTCAAATTAAAATCATTTATTCAACAGAGACCTTGAGCTTAGAATAGGATTAATAAAAATCTATAGTTATGAAATCTGCTGACAATAAGGGATAAAACACTCGCCCATAATTTTTAAATCCAAATATTAAGATTACGAAAGAGATGTTTTAATAACTCCAGAAATTATAAATAAAATAACTCCGGCAGGGCAAATGGCTCGATATAATGTGCAATGCAAACTTTGGTCACTCGTCCATACACCTGGAAATATGGCCATAAAGTGGGTGCCACAAGACGGACTTCGACGAACAAAAAGATTATAATGTAAAAAATCAATCAGGCGGGCTGTGCCATAATTAAAGCCTCCGTACTTTTATGTCAAAGCGGCAGCGAAAATTCTATTGCTAGAGGTTAGGGTGAGCGTAGATTGGGTAATTTATACTTGCCTCCTGCCCTCCCCCCTCCGGGGCTGAGGGAGATAGGTACAAGCGCTGCAGTGAGCTATCCTGTTCGTTAATATTATTAAATTAATCGATTAAACGTTGGGTTTAAATATTGGCTCAATTAATATAGTTTAATATAATAGATAACATAGTACATAGTTTTATGTAACTTCACAATAATTAATATATTGGAGTATTTTAAGTACAAATTTTAATAAAGTTCTGCGATATTTTGTTGGTGCAAAAAAGCAACAAGTGTTTACTCAACACCCCTTGTAAATGAAATATTGCTAGTTACTTAAACCTCATAAAATTGTCTTGATTTATAATAAGTATTCAATGATAAGCTTCTCCACTTGATAAAGCAAATTAAAATACAATTTGTGATTTGAACCGTGAAGCATAACGGATTGTCGACTACCTCCATCGCCCCTTTCTTCCATAATGTTTCGCGAGTCGTCCGATCTCGAGGAAGTATTTGTTCAATTCTGCAGACTTTAATAATAGCACAATCGACTCTTGAGCTTTGTAAAGCAATCTACGTTAACGAGCGAACTTCTCGTTTTACGTAATTTGTACAGGACAAATTGTTTTGTTTCAGGTGGAATGCAAGAAAGCACAACCGAAAGAAGTAATGCTCCCAGCGAATCTGGCGAAGACGAGAGCCGCCGGACGCGGCGCGTACGGTGAGTTGTTAGGTAGCGCCGCGGCGGGCGCTGGTGGCGTTCGTTACGCTCCTTACCCGGTCCATGCGCCAGCGCAGTTGTTGGTGGCGGGTGCGAGCGCCAGCAGCGCGGCCCACATGGCCGCCTATCGCCGCGCGCTTGCCGCCCTCCGCCCCGCACCGCGCCCGCCGCGCCCCTCGCTTGCCCCTCTTACCATTCCACCATTAGCCTATTCAGTCTCTGAGCTCCTGGGCGCTCACGCACTCGACATCCAGACCCTGTACTCCCCTCTCACCCACGCTACTCTTCCGACTCCTCTACCCCTCTGATCCGCAATTCTCTTCCAGCAACATCCGCATCACCCCTTTTAAACCTGCCTACTCACGGTACCCTGCCGTATTTTCTTTCAGCCCTCACCATTTCTACAGTCTTCATTGCATTCCTCTGCGCTGCGCTGGCAAACTCCTATCCATTCCTATTTTTTTCTTACATTCCTCTTCTCTTCTACCGACATCACAGATCTGTAAATGTATAATAAGGAAACTGATAATATCCAAAGTGTCTTATTTTTAGTAATTGCCATTAGAGAACCAGTTAGATAGCAGATTTACGAATTACTAACAAACATTAGAGAATTTCATAGATTTCTGATATTATAATAAAAATTGCCATAATTTTAATGAATAGTAGAAAAAAAACTGGATCAATTTTAAGTAGGGTCGATAGAGAATAATATTTTTCTACCAGGTAGTAGGCGCTGCTTTCTTCGATTTGATTTATGAATAGATAGAGGAGATACTTGAGCCTGGTGTTTTTCTAGGTAGCTTTTAATATGAAACATTTGTTGAGAGCGGTAAAGCTCTGCTGATTCTTGCCAGTTTTGCTACATATATAATACATATCCATCCATAAATTAAACTAAAACCTTTTAGCATTCAGAATCTAGATACGTCATTAATCTAGATACGTCATTAATTGCAAAATTTTGATATTTTTAAAGTATTTTCTAAGTGGTATTATATATTCTTTAGCTTTTTACAATGAATAGTTTTACAGTTTGATGTCAGCTTTCCAAAAATGTTAAAAATGGACGAAGAGAGGTATTATCATTGAATGTTACTTTAAGTTTTGTGAGATTATTAGAAATGTTATCGATTATTGTTTTAAATTTATTTACAATTCTGTTGTAACACGTTTGAATTTAGTTTAGGTATTTAAAAGCATTAATATTATGTGTGTCCTTAGTCACTATTAAATAGTAATATATATTTCATTTAAATTCTTATTCTTTATCATATTATTTACATTGTGCCATGCCAAAGACTTAACATTTGTTCACTATTAGTTTTATTTACTTGTAAATTATCTTCCAATTTATTCACATAAATAACTGTGTACTGTATGTGTAACAGTGACTTATGAATAATACACTTGAATATGTATTATTAATTAAAAAGTAGTACACGTTAACAAATAGATTTAATTGTAATATTTTAATAAGTAGAAAAAGTCAGTAGAATATTAGATTAATAAATATCGATTCTAAACATTACAAGATGTCTGTTTGTTTAACATGTGTAGCTTTAGACTAACAAATGTAGAATAGATTAACATGTAAAGTGAACAATATCTATCGTCAATGGTGACCAAACAGTACACTAATATTCCCCATTAAATAAAATCTTTAAAACATTTGGTGGCAGGTTAATATTTGAAAAATTCTACATTTATCGTAAATTTAAGTATATGTTATATTCCACCATTTAGTAAATGTTATAGATGTGTTTTTGAAGTCGAAATTTTTCGCCAAGCAAAATAGTGTCTCACGGCACATTAACTTTCTCAAGTATAATCTTAGTGTAACAGATACACACATAATTAAATGTAATGTAAAGATAGATCGATTTATGTAAATGTTTTTACATTTCTAGATTTCATGTGGTCATTGGGTGCTCTTCCTGACGGTAAGTTTATTATTCACATTTTATTATCAAAGTCACATCATTCTACTATTCCTGCAGATCAGATCATTCTCACATAGGAATGAAACACGTTTAAAGTTACAGAAATTTTAACGTCCAAAATAACGTCATTGCTGGGGTGACGAAGTGGACAATGGCAATAGTTAATTAACAAAGCAATTCACTTAGACTGTTAGTAGGTGTTCGTGCATTTAATCAATGGATTATCGGATATCACCGTGTCGCGTCGTACCTCCATCTGCCATGTGATGGATCGCGTGGCCTGACAGATACACTATTTTGATTGGCAATAATATGATAAACGATCCGGTGTAGTAATCATATCACTCTCTGTGGACGGCCCGGCCATCATTCATATTGCATTTTTTTATAATGGACTTTATGCTGTTACAAAACCAATAGTGCAGTGAAATGTTCTGTTTCTATATATTAGCTGTTTGTACTATTTGTTTCATTTTAGTTTTAATGCCATGGTATGAAATAGATAAAAGTAGCTCGTTTGTTTGGTAATTCAATAAGTTGTTAATCAAATCAAGTAGGTATCTGTTACAGCTGGTTAATAATGCCGTCGTCGTCGTTATAGCACTGCTACATTAAACGTTGTTTATAAAATATCGTCGCTGGACATTGTCCAAAGTGATCTCGTACGAAGCATGTACGATACACCTAGATACTTACCCACTTTTTATACAGCTCTATTTTAGAATTGGGCCATCGGGGCACGTGTTACATATCAGGAGATAAATACAGGCCAACAGTCAGGAACACTGATTTATAACACTAAAATGTTGTATTAACATCGAATATTTCCATGCATCTGATAATATTATTAACCTCCGCTTTAACGGCTTGTATTAATGCTATAAACTATAACGTGTGATTGTTTGTTGCGCAGGTTTCCCCGCAGCGTACGCCGCCTACGCGGCAGGACGTAGCTATTCGGGCTATCCTAGCTTCGGGCTGCCATACCCAGCAGGTAATCCCCTGGCGAGCTTGCACCACCAACTCTCCGGCAATCACTACCACCACCTGGCGACACTACTGCCATACCACCCGCTGGAACTCAGTGGGGTTTACAATGTACACGCTATGCATCTGTGAACTCGCGCCAGCGACAATGCATTCCACTAACTCACTAACCGCCGGTGTCTCCTCGACGGCACCGATTCTGTTTGCAATATATTTTTTTTATTTTCAAAATTTATACGAATCGCTGCCGTCTACTTACTGTTTCTTTTCCACAACTTATCAGTCACATAAACTTAACAAAGCATACGCTAATTTTCGTAATGTACCGTGGTGACTTCGGCCTAACTTCCTATTTCAACTAACTCGTGCCAAGGCAAAAGTTCGTGTGAACTCACACTAACAAGTTGACACCCCTAACTATGACTGAACCATCTAGATAAATCTGCCACGCCGTCAATTACAAATCGTCCAAGTTTTGAGAAATGCTATTTATTGTTTATCTTCAAAATTTTATCTACAAAATCCGGCCAATAGCGCGCGTCTCTCTGTGTTTACAGACGAGTCGCCCTAACGATTCTCAAATGCTACGCGTCGAGCAAACACTCCAGCGCAAATACCGTGTTCGCTCGCTTTCGCTCCTCCAGACATCCGCCTCGCCTCGCCTCGCACCCCGCACTCCTCGCTCGCGCCGCATAGCCCTCCACCACTAGCACAGTACCATCGTCTACCCCTCATTAACAGCAAAAGCTTTTAAAAGAGATTTAAACAGATTCAAACAAAAGTACTGAAAAAGTGACGTCCTTTTTGTGGTGACTTCTATGTAAATCTCGGGCCGGACGAAAAAGAAATTCCACTAATTAAACGTAGTCCTCTTGAGGCTGGCGGTTGAGCCCCACTGAATCAGACCAGAATGTTAATTTTTGCGTGACTTATAATTCTTTGGAAATTGGCGCAAGTGTCGAGCGACTGTTCGATCGTATGCGAACACGGTATCCCTAATAAGCGGCGTGTCAGAGCACAGCTGTGCAAATACACTTCACGTTGTTTGTCCGCGCTGTGTTTGAGCCACCTTCTCTGCGCCATAATCACGCCACTAAGCTTTGGCTTTCTATTTTTTGCGGCCCTCGAACAATTTTTTCAGTCGGACGCTAACGGAATCTCAAAGAGCCGAGTCTAAAGTTACCTCCAGGAATTTACTATTTGTTTAATAGATATTGATGTCATCACACTCAAACCCGCCACTTTGAGTAATAAAATGTTTCTTTCATACGTATAAAGTGTACCGCCTTAATTACTTTCGAGCGATCATTCTACTGCACGCGAGACGACGTTTCAATAGTCGGTTAACAAAAAGTTACCGATTGTTCGTTCAATTGTAACGGTAACGAAGTCGTATAATAGAGCAACGGTAATTACGCTCGTGTAAGTAACATATACATTTTTTCGTAGTGATATGAAATCAACTCAGTCGTTTCAATTGGCTGATAAATCCGCCCATTGGGAAAGAACTTTAAAATATTCGTATACTGAATTTTATAGCAATAAGCATTTGTTAAAAACATGCTCTCACATACAAAATTATTGTATCTGATTACGAGCTATCTATGTGCAATGCTTGTATAAATTAATTGCGATGGAGAATCCAGCTCCTTGCGTGTGGCGAGCGATATGACCACAACGTGCGTACATTGTGCGCCGGCGCGGCCATCCGGCCACAATTAATGTGCGCTCATTACACCCATTAGCATTCCTCCACTGACGACGCTGCCAGCTTATTGGTAATGTCATGTACATCACCAATATTTAGTCCATCATAAATTATTGCCTAGATATGTGAATCGATTAATTTAACTCCACGATTAGAATAGTAACAACTAAATATCACAGCATCACTTCTAAGTGACGCAATGCCCTTTTAATTTCATTATATTACGTACTCAAACGTCGATACGTACTTTGATGCAGCAGATTCTATGACAAAGTGTCGCATTTTCTCGACCCAGAATTTCGGCACTAGCATTTCAAATAGCATATTCATTTTATTCAAAATTATAAAACTGTACGTTAGCTTAGCTTTGTTAGTAAAGTTAAATATAACTATAACGTTAAATATTACTTGACTCCGATTTACTAACTTCCAAGTTATAGCTTACATTATCATTTTTATCGCAACAATGTATTTAATAACACGGTAGTCCCCCGTGTCTTATATTTTTACACATTCTCAGAGAGGATGCGAACCGCAAGGGCGCAGTTTTCACATAGCTCGCAACACGTCGGCGAATAACTCTACTAAAATTATTCCACCCAACTATTGTACGTAATACGGAACCTAAACGAGAGTTTTTCGAAACCGCTCTGATTGAGGGCTTTAAAATACAATTACAAGTCCGCAATGCCAAAGATAATCAAAACGTAAAACCTTACACGCTGGAAGAACTAATCTAATCTGCATATTTATTGAAAATTTTAGTCCCGAGTTTAGATATTAGTACTAGAGATACGAGTAGCATTCTAAAATTAAGCTTAGCTGTTTTCACTTCTTCATCTATATTCTGTAGACGTAAACTATAAGGCAGATGCGATTAGGTATAGAATTACTGATTATTCGTATGTATCATAGATTTTATAGTCCTCTTCTTAGCTTGATGTAGTGATAGCGGGTGTAGTGTTTGGATTTTAATAGTATTAGGTTAGACTGAGCACGACGTTGAGATTTATTTTATTGCCCCAGTAAATTACGACTGATTTTCCATACTTTACAATTTACACAATTACAATTTGTGCTATATTAACCCACAATCAAAACTAAATATGTGGTCACGATTTGTCAGTATTTAATGTATAGCAGACTCATATAACCACGATTTTCATAAATACTGAATACCTATTCACCGTAGCAGTCTCAGCCGCAGAACATAAAATGATCTTCTTGTTAGAGAAAATCTTTCTTTAACAAGAAGCTAATCAAAAGTATATGCAACAGACTCGCTTATCCATCGTCTATCGTAAAACTAGTTAACTTAAACTCGTGGTAGGGTGCATGCATATAAAATGATTTTCGTACCCGCCTCTGTATATAACAATAAAAATAATAACGAGTCATTTGTCCTTGTCCGTTTTTGTCAGTATTTTATACAAATGTACGTAGATACAAATTTATATTCGCCTCCAATCATTATCCGTGTGTGCGTTTTATGTGTGCGATGAGAAGGACTCAGGTAATTCAATGTTTTACGCAAATCTCATTACTGCTTACGTAAATACGTATAAATATATTATACAGAACGGTTATTAATTATTTATATAATGAGTAGACATTACTTTCCAGTTACGGGTTCCTTCTGTGTCATTACTTTTGTTTTAAAGTATAATTATTGTAGCTACATTTAGCGTAACACCAGTATATATTTATTACATCAATAAATAAATAATAAAATAGAATTCTAAATGATCTTAGTCAATGGCTTAGTTATTTCTGACGTAAATCTGCGTATTCAATAACAACCGGTCGTTGTGTTCAGTCATCTTTTTAGAACTTTGATAATGTAAGAATAATGAAGTAAAAATATCGATTAGATAGTTAAGAAGCGTAGACAAAAATAGATATTAATTTCAAGAATTACTAAGTTTAGAGGATGTGTACCTAACTTACCAACATTTAGACTTTTATTTGCGTAGTTCTTCATATTTTAGCCTTTAGTTTAGAATGGCGTTAGGTTGGAGCCGTGTCCCATTATTTCTTTAACTTTCTAATAAAAAATGAACACTTTATCGAGCTTGAAATGTGTTATTTTAAACCTAATAAATATTCGCTATAATTACATTATAATAATATTCTCGTATGTATGTATATGTGCTTTAAGTTTCAAAGTTGTTTCTCTGTTATATTTTAAATATGTACACAGCTTGTATAACGATGTTGTTGATATTTATTGTTGTTGTATAATATTTTTGTATACAAACTATTTTACGCTACCTTCTTCGTGTTGTTGTTATTATAAAAAGATTCGTTATAATTAAATTAACGGTGCAACGAATTTCTAGGGTGACTACGATTGCTCTCCAACGATTCTCCGGGAGGATTGTTTACCTTCTATAGCAATAAATCATTGCTCTATCACAACCTCGCAATATTTTATTTGTCAAAATTAAGATATTGTATCAAAATTATTACGTAACTATAAGTTAACATTTGATCATTAAATCGCTACGTGTGCGACCGTCCTTATCGCCATCCTCTAAACTAGTCATACAATTATTATTATAAGCTTGAATTACTATATCGCATAAAGTAAGTTTACAGTTAATGTGTGGCTATGAATATAATTACATAATTAAACTAACTCGTGTAACGAACTCGATTATAATTAAAGGAGTCGTGATCAGCCGATAGATCGGGCAGATAGTTTGATATTTTACCCATTACCTACACATGATCGTACCCATTGCGTGTTTAGATAATACTAATACATTAATGAAATATTCAGTAAATAACACCATGTTCTTGATTATAGTCGCGATGATGGAAATAATACGTAGAATAACATGTAATGACCCCTACCCCCCCGTCCCTGCATCGTGCCTGTGCGTGATACAGATAAGTTTGCCTTATTACAAAAACACAATAAAACCAGTCTATCATTCCGTATCTGTGCGTGCAAACAATTTTAAATAACCCCCGAAAACAGTAAACAGGAAACTATCAATTCTAAGTTTCCCCATAAAGATTCGATGAGTGGAGCTCCGGGCGATATTCACCGCTTTTTACTCTATTTCTCGGCGTAATGACATATTTTTATAACTTTTGGTTTTGCCTCCTTTTTAATTTTTTTAAAAGTAGACGTTGGAACACTGTATAGACTACTAAAAAGTAGAGACAGGGTTCTCAAGCGTTTGGACCTTTTTAACTTTACTTTGTCAGTGCTTATTTATTTAAACGCGGTTCTGTGCTCTCCGTAGCTCGGTAGCCGGCTTTTAGCTTTTTTTATTTTGTTGCCGCAGGTGTAGTGGGAGTTATACCGCCGGAAAGTCGTCTCTTGGTCGGCGCGGAGTACGTTAGCCCGAGCGTGCTCGGTCAGAGCTCGTAAGGCCCGGACTCCGCGGGTGCCGACCGTCGCGCCCACACCACCGCTAACCACTCTCATACCCGGAACACCCGTTAACGGCTCCCGGACACACCTTACGAACACAAATAAATCTAATCTCTAAACGTATCTCTTTGGTATTTCGCCCCTACCACCCGTCTCGAATCGAATCGCGGTCAAGGAATGCAATGTCGCAAGATAAGTTTCTGATATATTACAATTCGAACCCGAATTCGCAGATGCGTGCAAATGATCGCCCGACTAGGTTTGCCCGATGCTAAAATTTCTGAATGAAAATATAGTTTCAAAATTAATTAAAAATATGCGGTCTCCCTCAGGAAGTCATTCCAATATTAGATATATATAATGCTAATTTAGGTGTATTTCATGCTGCACAGACTTTTCATTATTGTATTGTAACCCATGTGTCAAATTTCTTAATGTACCTATTTAGGCGTACCTACTCTGTAATCATAAGTCAATAGTATTGTTCTTATCGCTGTTCTGACATATCGTCTTATATCATTAGTCGTAAGTTTATGATATTGTGAAGCGCTATATTTTAAAATAAAGGAAATTGCCGTTGTATAAGCAAAACGTTTTATCGTTTATTGTCCAACTGATCGTTTAGAAATCAAGGTCGATCGCGGCCTCACTTATTTACCATTCGTTCACATATCGATTACGACCAAAATAAACTGGAAGAGATAGTGTGTCAGCGTGGAGTTGGCTAGCGTGCAGTAAAGTTTGATTAATTCTCATATGACCGAAGTTTGTATATCCGATGCCCGACGCTTTATAAACGTATTTTAACGGTGGCCTTTTCGTTTTCTGACTCATCCAATGCGGCACAAGCAGCGTGGTGTCCGCGTCGCGCTCCTACACAGCAAACCGGTAAGCACATGCGTGGTACGGGGGCAGTGGTCACCGCTACCGGTGTCACCGATGTAATGTTAGGTGGTTCTGGCCCCGGCGGAGTCAGGCACGTGCGACCGCGGGTAGCCGCCGGCCGCCCGCTACCGCCGCATCGCCAGCATTCCTCGCATTCAACACGCACGCCCTCAGAATGCAACCCGCGGACCGGACACCCCCACAGCGCACCCACATAACCGTTTGCTCATTTCGATGATACATATTTGCATTTCAACGCCCTACATTTGTTAACAAATTCAACCGAGTATGTAAAAACACGGTACAGTAGCCGTACCTACTTGCGTAATTAAAATAGATCAGATTGTAGTAAATTAACAATTTGTTACAAGTTCATACAAAACAAAAATAAGGAAACATGTCGCGACAAATTAGTGCCTTGAAACAAAATTCCTTAAAGGGTCACACAGCCGTCGGGTTGAATCCAAATAATTAGCTGGCGAGGCGGCGAGTAGCCGCGTGTCGTGAACAGTGCCAACTCCATTTGTAATTTAAGATATTTGACCGTTAATTGTGTTTGTAACTGTTACGTTTAGTGCTTGTTGCTTGGGTCGGAACTCGTGCGACCTCGTTCCGCACTAATCTCGACAGCTCCTCCTTAGACTCTCATGTAAATACTAGAAATAGTGAACGTTCATAGCATTCAGCGGGAGTCCACCGCTCTCTTAGATTGCGAGTGCTGTTTTGGATGGGTCAGAATTATTTCTTTATTTTTCTTTTTGTTCTAAGAAATTAGTTAGTTCATAGTTCTTAGTTCATCTAAGATGAACCTTTTATTTTTATGGATGTTCATAGAGTTTACTATAAATAACTGCTAGTCTAGCGAACTCCATCGCCCATTTTTATTGTAGAATTTCACGGAATGGAAATGTATCCGTTAAGATAAATTTGACATAGTATACATACCGATCTCTTCTAGTTAGTGTGGGACGCACAATTTGTGCAGAGTATTCCACAAGTGTTCAGTTAAGTCCTTTCTCCCCTGCATGGACATCCGCGCTAGTTGCTCGTCAGAACGGACACATTGGCCCAACTTGTATTTTCAAATTCACACCCGAAACTGCTGCCACTTTCGTCATTACCTGTGTAACATCCCTAGAGGGGAAAAGGGATTTACCTACAAATAAATCCTACAAAATGTGATATTTTACGCGTGTAAGCCGAGGAAAGTTTGTGATAACCGAAATACAAGAAAAACAGCAGTTTGGTGAAAACAGTGAGCCGTCCGCTACATCAATAGGGCGAGTAATTTTATATATTTGAAACACTTTGTTCAGTATCGTACTGCGTTGGAGACTTAGAAATAGAGTATAATTGTGTGTAAACATTTTCATTAAAGTAACAATTCAAGTGTGGTAGAAAGTTAATAGTTTTTCAAAGAAGTAAATTAGCAAAGCGTAGCCAAAACTAATAGAAACCTAGACTAGATTAAGAAATTAGAACATTAAAGAGATTCTGAGTAAGCAAACATGTGTTCGTAGATATATTGATCTGGCTATTAAGACCTTTTGTCAATAGTCTAGACTTAGATGTTTTAAAGTCAATTGCGGGCGATTTTAACCAATAATGTATTTTAGAAAAGCTTCAAAATTAGCGTGGACTTCTAAGGTCATTATATATTCATTGCTGAGATCTAAATTGAAACGTTAAATTGAAAGAATATTTTGCTTCTGTCAGTATGTTATTCAGTAGGTAGCGGCAACTAGATAGAAATTGGTGGTTAAAATAATGTGATTGGTGGTGCAAACTCTTTATAATAGTCGTATAGTTTTTTAAGTATTGTATAATTTTAAGATTTTATATCTAGAATAGATTTCTTATATTGTAATTTTATAATGTTGTGCCTTAGGCAGAAAGTAAAAAATAGCATCAAAATGTAATCGATTTTAAGTTACAGCAGCGGCATAGAATAGTGCTGTTAAAGTTTATTATAATACATAGAATAGAAAAGAGTTATATTATACGTAGGTAGTTACAAAGTAGTTGTAAGCGGAACTAATCCGCAAGTAAGGAACAATTTGACTACATGGGTAGAATCGTTTTAAAAATTAGTTTTCAATTCGTAGACATTTTTTTTTATAATTGTACTCTTCGATTGTGTGTATTTACGAGGGTTAATGTTTCTTAACTTTCATTTTGCTTATTTAATGTCGCTTTACATGTTTTCTCTTATTAATGTACCGGTACATGGCTGAACCATTGACTAAAAGTAAATGTACTAGTCATTTGCTAACTGTTGGAAAAAACTAGCTAAAATAGTGAGAGAGATATATGACAATAAGTGATGGCGACAGGTCTATGATAAGCCTGTTTTCGTAAATGTGTCAAAGGCCTATCTATATTCCGATTCGCGGACTGCGTGCGCGAACGATTAGGCATGAGAACGTAAACACATTATTGTACGAAACAGCGAACCGCAATAAAAGATAGACTCCCAGGAGAAGATTTAAAATAAGGACACGCGCATCCTTTGAATTACAAATCTGAGATCGGGTGGCGCTTGCGTGTCGGCCGGCAAGAAACCAGCATAGAAATTCGATTAATTTGCAATTGAGATAAGTCCCAGCGGCTAAACGATCGAAAACCCGCAAAAGCGTATCATCTTCGCGGCGAGTTATTGATGGCACCTATTAAATATACGTTTTCGGTTCCTCGAAACGTGTGCGAAGCCGAGACCTCAGTAACTGTTCAAATAAAACATTTCAATCGCGCCAAGTGGGAAATGAAGTATGGTTCGCGGAGGTGAGAGATGTGAGATACCAACTTCTCAATATATGAGGATTTTCCTACTGAAATTTACTAATGGATGCTCGTATCGAGCAGATATTTTTTCTAGCGACCGTTTTACTTTATACCTATTCCTCTTGACAGTTTTATTAATTTGCAGGATATTTCCTACGTGTAATAACTTCTCGTAATGTAGTATCTTCAAGGGCGGGAGTTACGTCGCGAGTACGCTCCGTGAATATTCGACCGACCGTCATCCTACTTCTGAAGAAGAATTATTAAGTTTCCCCGAACTTCGCAATTATGAAAGTTCGAATAGCTCTCGCAGGACGGCCTCTGAATTTATAGATGAATATGTGCGACCCACACCTGCAACACAATATAGATTGGAACAGTATGAACACTCATACAAACTCCAAAAATTTGCCTCCCGCGCACAATCCTACTACCTACATGACATTACATTGGGTTTGACATCGTAACTATATGGGGTAATTCAGTAGATATATTATGAACTTTCCGAGTACAAAAAGATGTGTTAAGGCTTTATTTGGAGTACAATATTTAGAGCATTGCAAACCCATATTCAAGGAATTAAAAATCCTCTTCCATGTCAATATATTTTCGAGCTCTGTGTTCTTGTGAAGAAACATCTTCATTTCGTTTCTTCACACGATGAAATTCTAAAAAAAATAACAGTGTGGATCCAACTAGACTTTTACCTTCACGACAAGGATTGCGGATGTACAATAATAATGGGTAGTGTATGGCGATAAGAGTATTTAACAAAGTGCCCAAATATATAAGAGAACTACCCACTTACCAAATTTAATTAAGAAATATAGGGTTGGTTGTTGGAAAAATGTTTTTATTCCACAAAATAATATTTAGAACTGAGGCATAATGTATAAATACGGCATGATATTAATTGTGAATTTAATATTTTTCTTAATTGATATAATTATCTTATTAATTGACATTCTTTAATTTTTTTAATATTGACATTTTAGTATCATTAATTGATATTTTTTAGTTATCTATATTTATTTAAATTTTTCTTTAATATTTCCACGCCAGCAATTGCAGAAAGTATTGCAATAATAAACTTAAGACCTTGTATACCACATTTTTGGAAATAAATAAATATAAAATGTAGTAAAATGTAGTTAACGGTATAAAACACAAGCGGGAATTTGAACAAGGTTTCTTTACTGATTTTTCTTATACTGCGTGAGGTGATGTCCCTCGATACGTACCAAGTACGAATTATTCGGACATGTTATACAGAGAATAAATCCAATTAATAAGAAAAAGTTTAGAGAAAGTTTTAGGTGTGTCATTTTCTGATACGACCCATACTGCTGTTTGCTATTTAATAACAATATGAAACTGTCACATTTTGCGATGTTTATTATATATCTTTATTCACATTTCGTAACAGTTGCGATCACGGAATATAAAAATTTCAATTCTATAGTCGCGACAGTGAGAAAAAAAGAGATTACCATTATTTAACGAAGAAAATATAATAGTCGGATCTTATTTCTTTATGGGTGTACTTATGGAATAGGTAGCAGGAAAATAGTCACAAGTGGCTTATCGCAGTGTAAACCATTCGCAACCTGTAACTCTTCACAACTAACAAAACGGCAACGAATTTCTGAGCCTTAAAATTGATAATTTGCATTATTTATGTGGCAACACTATTCGTCCCATTTTTTCCTTGCAATGGTCAATACTTTACAATTGAATAAAATTAGAAAAAAAAACACCATTTCACACGTCTTTCCATTTTTATTTTTACTTTTTAAAAAGGGTCAAAAACGAGAAGTACCGCACCACATGCAAATCACTTATTGCTGAGAAATAAATACACGAGAAAGTGCCCTCTCGAATAGAAGAGAACAAAACATGCATAAATGGAAAGTGAACAACAATGAAATACAATGAAAGTGCACAAATTACTTAAATTAAATTAATTAATCTTGTGATTACAAGATTAATGTATGTACTTATTATTAATTTATTCAATCATATGTCGCCTAGTTCAAATCTGGTCTGAAGGGCCACATGGATACATGATTGAAATACATGTATGATTGGTGGGTCCACTCTTTCAGAGATGGTGGTGTAGTTGTTCAGGAATTATGCTTATCGCTTAATCGATTTTAACGACACCCACGGGAAGAGATGTCACGAGGTGATACTATTTTAAAGCCGACCAACACCACGCGTCAACGTGTAATATAGTTCGTAAAATAAAAAATAAATACAAATTTAATACCGTAATATAAATTAAAACACGTATTACTTGAATACTTATTAATCTCTACTTATTAAGTATATTATTACTCGAGATTTCAAACAAAACTAACAAGCTACTTATACGAGGAATGCCACAGTCGAGCGCCGCAAGAAGCATAAACACGTACAAATTAACTGCAAAACATTTGTAAAACGCCAAACCCAGCAAACTGGATTCTCCATCGACGTTAAAGTCCACCACTGATATGAACACTGTACGGAACTGTTCCTACGCCCTTAAACGTCAATTGTTATACTCGTAAATTTATTTAAGACATTTCCATCTCGACTTTGGTTGCTATGAAGTATGATTGAAGCACATAAATAACAGTTTATGATATTCGAGTACTCCTTAAAACTTCCCCCGTCAATTTTTAGTGCCTTTTCGATTTGTTAACGTCGTTCCTTTGCTGCTCAGTACAGTCATAATTTGGATGCATTTATTTCCCAATATTACAAATATTATTATAGATTTAAATCTCATTGTATAATATCTCCCCATCTAACCATGAAATAGTTTCGGACCACGTCCGCGTGTTGTAATACCCATCATTGCTCAATAGTGGGTATTATTACACACATCCCAGATTTCTTTTAAAGTCACGAATGTGAATCGAGAGTAATTACTGCTAGGCTATCGCCACTTTTAATTATAGGCTCTGGTTAAAATACACTTTCAATTTGTTTATATAAATTAATATCCAAACAGAATTAAAAAAGTAAATGGGTAAGATGTCTACAGCAAACCTTCCAAGTTAAATAGATAACAAGGTATATTTTTAAGCATAAAATATCACTGTGAAAAATCGCAATTCGATAATGAGTAAGTAAGCCCGCCGCTCTCGCTGTAATGGGAAAAGAATGAACTTTCCCTGATCGACACGTTAACGATCGAAAGACTTGTCCGTGCCACCACTCAAATTCGTATTTGTTACACGACGACCCTAGAATAAATAACCTTTCTCATCGCAAAGTAATGTTATTAAAATGTGTCAGCATTTTAGTTCCCGGTGAAGGTGGCGTAACGGGAACAGAAGCGCATATTATTGCGGAGGCGAGAGCGGGCGCGTGAGCGGACTCACTGCCCACCACGCCATCTATCATTCATCCTCCATTACTTATATTGTACTTTTTTCGCAAAGTCATTCGCAGGCCGGTAATCACCTGGTGCGACCGCGAACCTCCATTTTTCACACTAAATGATAACTCGCGCATCTGACAAAAATAAAATTTGTCGTACAAGCCGATAGGGCTAATGGTGACAGTATGAGCAAGCAGAAAAGATGGCACGAATATTAATCTGCTTCTTGTTAGGATTTACTACCTGCTTTTTAAATAAAGAAACCTTTTAACGCTTTTGGCTCTTAAGTGGATTTAATTCCGGACTCTAGACGTTATATGAATTTGCATCGTTGCACTACGTAAACCATTGGAAGGAAACGCTTTATTGTTCGGTTTTGGAATACTCAAGACGCAAGACAAACGCGTCCGTGCGTTGTACCGGTAGCGGCGCGGCGGACAGCGGGGTAACAAGCAGAGCGTAAGCGTGGCGGACGGAGTCAAGGCGCTGCGACGTGCCCCGTATGCTAATGCCTTCCCCTATTCAATAAGCAGACCGCCGCGTGCCAGCGAGAACTCACGTCGGATAATTTACTGGATATTTTGTAAAAGTTTTTTCGCCTTCTGTGATTTATACCCGCGAAGTTCGAGCTCTCTTTTTCATTTGAATGCACGTGACATACGCGATATTTTTTTGTTCCGACATAATCTGTGCCCGGGGAGTCTTCACTGTCCTCATTCGTCAGCATAGCATCTGTCTCCAACGGCTAAATTATTCATGCATTTACGCGCTTCAACTTTATCCGCGCCGGAGAACTTTAATATTGAGTTGGGATTACATCGATAGTCACTTTACCGTTCAATAGTTTAAATTCAGAAAAGATGGGGTGTTGCGCGTAGCCCCCGGGCGCGAATTTTTGAATTTAAAAAATGCGATGGTTCAGTCATGGCCGTGTGTGTGTTATCACTAACGAGTGTGTGGGTCACTCGTGTACGTGGAGGGAATGCGAACCATGTGTATGTTTGCAGTTGACCTGACCAACGGCCAACTCACACCGAACAACAACACACCGCTGCTCGCGCAAGCGCTCTCAGGTGAGGACGCTGATCATTCACACCTCGTCACTCCACCACACATCACCCTAATTTCCTCATACCCTCAACTACATAACAGTAGATATGTCTACGTCAGATGTTAAATTCCTGTCACATCAGTGCATGCAACATTCATATGTGTGGGTTTAGTCAACGATACGTCAAGACAGAATTTGCCACACCTGACATATTTCGCTTACTTGCTCAATTTTCATCTATCCATTCTTTGCTAAGATGTTTATTTTATTATAATAATTTGTTTTCTTGTCTCTCTAACGGATATAAAGTCATATAATACAATAACGAATTGTATGTTAAGGTTTATACAGTAGGCCAATTAATTTTTATGGTCTTCGATACGTTTTTATATTCATACATCCATTTCCCAAATATGCACACAAACATTTGATTCGAGTGCATATAAATTCCAATTATGAGTGCATATAAGTGAAATGCATATAGATACTATCCGATATACATATGTATATAAGAAATGTTAAGTCAAAAATATATCGTTTCTTTAAAACTGTCAAGTTGTTATTATCGTTGCATATTTACAAATAAAATAATTTATACAAGTATAATTCCTAATCAGAAGACAGTCGTGTAATTTCTTAATTCCATATACTTAAACCTGTAAGTACTTGCAGTTTTTAAATTTCAAAAGTTAATGCAGTCCGTGCCTGTCTGCTGCGTCTTCGGCCTGATTCGGGCCAACTATGCAACCGCACGTCACGGGCCATGTCCAATGGACACGATTTAAATTTGTTTATACTAAATTCAACGCAGACCTTCGACTCCGCAAGTTTCCGTGAACGACTGCTGGCTATACTTGCAGCGTCATACAATTTTAAACAATAATAAAGTTACTTATTAATAAAATAAACAACCTTAATATTAATTACCTAACATTACGCCATTGTTACGCCCCAAGATATTTTATAATCACTCGAAGAACAAAACAGAATATTATAATTTTTATATCTAAACGATTAATTCTATACTTTTACATTTTTCCTTTACACCCCATTCTTTTACTTTTTCTCGTCTAAGATTATACTATACTTCTAATAATAATTATACTTCGTCTAAATAATTATACATAGCATTTTTGTACGATCCCACTAAACAATTTACCTTATAAGGCAAGCCACATTTATTTTTACCCAAATTACTGTATTAAAAGCCATATTTCTATATGTTTACACAGGAAACACTAACATTTATGTCTATATCTAGTAAAGTAAAACTAATAGGTACCAAGTTCCCCTGATAACAAATAACAACATGACCAAATAACAAGGTAGTACCATACCGCCAATAATAGTAGAAATACCGCTAATATAGCTAGTGTACCTCTGCTTCAGTTTTGCCTTAGAACTAGAACGGGCACCTAGAACTCCTTGAAGCAACATTCTTACACAATCGAGACTCTCAATCCATTACTTCTTATCTTTGTGTTCGTATTTCGTTTTCCGTCACGTTTAAAACACTACGATAAAGGATTCTCATAATAGGATAACATAATCGAGATTTTAAGCAAAAGTGAACAAGAGCAGAACCATTTGATACTTAGACGTTACGAAGCCCTAGCATTAAAACAGTTTTAATCCATCCATCTATTAATTCATGAGAAATATAAAAAAAAAATATTTGTTAACAACAATTAGATAAATTGAGCGGAAAGTAAAAAGAAAGGAATATTAATTGTAGTGCCGACTAGCACCCACTCAGCATATGTCGCAGCGTGAATTACGACGCTGATTTTCATCGCTGGCGACGGACTGCCCACATCAGAGGCCGTGCTATTTTACATTTTTACAAAATATATATGTATCAAAAAAATTAAATATGAATATGATTTATGAAAGGAGAAAGTCAAATTCAACAATGCAGGTCTGTCTGTCTCGACAGTGATGAACAACTACCAGGCAGCAGCAGCCGGCTTCGGACCTCCGGCGTCGCCACACGCCGCCAGCGGCCGTGCTGGCTTTCCAGCTGCCAGCTCGCCGGGCCCAGCGCTGGATGTCTACGGTTCTGCGGGCGACAGCGTCGGCTACGTCCAAGCCACAAGCCCCCAGCCCTCTGGATTCCCCGCGATCGCCGTCAGCCGCGCGCCCCTCAATTACACCCCGGTAAGTGCTGTGTGCGTGCATCAATACATATAAAGAGAAATGTTTTGCAGTTTTCAAAATCGTGTTCAGAATGTAGTGTCAATTTTTGTATGGAATCACAATTAATCGCAACTTAATCAACGCAAGCGAAACCGCGGGAAACGGTTAATTGCATATAATATACTTCTGATAGGGCTATAGCGCCGTGTCAATTGCATATTTACCAACCTCTTAATTACCAATGCAATTTTATACTTATATGTCGATATATGGTAAGCACTTCCTTGTTCCTCTTTGCAGATATGTTTTGCAATTTGCAAGCCAACACATTTAAGCTTTGGGTGTAAGTTTTTCAGGTGAAACCTGTGAAGGTTTCATATGTGAAGTAGACACCTGATAAAACTGTACATAGCTATGTCGAGACTCTACATGAAATAAAACAATATTTTTTCAGAAACAACCGATGCAGAAAATTTGAGGGGAAATTTTTGTTTGGCGAATATTGAAAGTCTTCATGTAATTTAATTAGTTTATCAGATATATAATTTATTTAACTCCATAAATCAATTAGAACATTTGATGGTTACGGAATGAATATAAGAAAAGTTTCATACTTATTTTATTTCGTGATAAATGGGATAAAGTTATTAACTTTTGATTCTAACTTTTTTCATTTATTACGTCAAGTTCAAAAATGCTTATTTCAGTAAGACTCAAATGAAGGCAATTCCCAAAATTGTCCTTGTTCGGGAAGTTTCAACTGTCACGGAATTCAAATTAATGTTTGTTTTGTTTTCTTTTTCTTCGAGGGCTTTTGATTCACGCTTTAGGATGTTAAAATTCATTTCTACACTTTTTTACAAAAGCAATAACAACCGCGCTACGGTATTTAAATTGTCTTCGACATCAGACCGATTCGTAACAAGTTTAGTGAAGACGAGCCGTGAGAGATAGACCTCGGTGAAGTATGCGGAGACACCGCAGAGGCAATTAGCAGCCGCCGACACTAAAATTTTAGCGAGACGGTCCAATCTCATTACAGAACCGATCTTCCTTGTCGCTCTTAAAGCGTAATCACCATAAGTTAGCGAGCGAGTGAAGTGTAAGAGATGCGATTATAAAGTGTTCCGAAATATGAGCGGGGCGGGCAAGCGACGGCAGCAATCTACGCGGTGCAGTGCCGCGGGTAATGGCTTTTTAAAACTGCGGCCGCGCTCCATAACTGCTTCCCTGAGATGCCATCAGTCTTCATTGCTTGTCGGCGCGCGCCAGCGTCGTCGCCGCTGCCGAGATCTTAACTCCTCACGTTGCCCTATCTCGAACGTTTCTCGAGCTATTCATAACTTCCTACAGTTATTTTAGGTAAATCAATCTCGATTTACCTTGCATTATTTACAATAAATCAACAGAATCACTTATACAAGTGCTACCCGAGCTTAATTCGGCTCGTTCGCGATACATTAAGCTACCCTTCCGTTTCAAGCGCATCATATATCAAATGGGATATTAACTCAATCGTCCGTAATCGCTGGGGCAAAACAAATACGTCGCTAATGAGAGAATGAACGGTCTTACGGCCGGGTCGGTCCGGCGCATGTGGTCCCCGGGTGTAAAACGGTCTTATTAGGTAACGGGAGTACCCCCACGGGCAATAACAGTAAATCAAGGAGAACAAGCGGTGTAATTACCGTTGCCGAGCGGTCGCGCGTTGCCCTAACTCATCCACTCACTGTTTTTATTTTGTTGGCCACCGAGCCGCTACCGCTCTATCGACTGCGAACACCAAACTTACTACCTTTAAATCTGCCCCCGGGAGTTTAATGTTCGACCGATCGCTTTATACTCCCATTCAATTAAGATGCTACAATTTAAATTTACAAACTATACACAAGTCCAATGAAACTGCCTGGAAGATCGAACTTTAACCCTAAAATGAATATTTACTAAGAAAATATAAATTGTAATTACAATATACTGATTTTACTTTCCGTTTTATTTCAGGGTCCCTTGATTCCTGCGGCTTTTACCAACGGTTATCATTGAAAGTGTTACAGCACAAATACAATACGTAAGTATTAATTTCATTAATTTCCCCTGTGCGTATGCTTGCCATACTATTAAAATGTCTGTTTGAAAACGTTTCTGGCAACCGTTTCAACAATAAATTTATATGTTATCTTCTTTATTTATTTCAGCGGTATATATTTGCTCAGCTCCGACATCGTGCGGAATTGATAGCGATTGACTCAATAAGCAATATTTTAATTGTTGCTTAATTTAATTTCTTAACGTCCTTTGTTTCCTTATTTTATGTTTTTTTGTCGATGTCAATGCAAGCTTTTATTTTCTTTCTTTCTAGAAAGATAGTTTTTTTTACATATGTTGATGTAGGTAATTTGGTTTGTCGACCAAAAATTTCTTAAATGTTATGAAAGGTATCTTTTATGTGTCACGTTCAGGTGGCGAGCGGTGTGGCGGCGCGTAGCGGTCCTCCAGGGTGCAGCCACGCAGTCCGGCCGCCGCGAGACACGCATTCTCCTCTAACGTCCTGCCACCCCGCCACCACCTTGCGCCACGACACTTCAGCCAGCGTGATAGTGCCACCAGCGCCAAATGCCACTGGCGTCAAGTGCCAGCGGCGCCAAATGCCACTGGCGCCAAAGCCACCAGCGCACCGCAGCGGCGACGGTCGTCTAATCCGTCCGGCCACCGCGCGGACCGATCCGTTGACCGCAATATCTCAATCTCAAGCCCTAATCCCCTCTCCCCGGACCCATCCTCTCCCAGTAACCCCACCGATCCCATCCTGAGGAGACCCTGTCTATTGTAAATAATAATAATCTACTTTTTATCGTGTGAACGAGAGATAGTCTATTACTTAAACAGGTATTTTTTCAAATTTTTCTCGCTTTCAACTGTACCGTAGATGTGTTGTCAGAATAATAAATAAACAACAAAAAAATACATTTCATAATTATATAAATACATCTAGATGATTTATTGCAGGGAGGTGTAATGTCTTAAAATATTTTATTATTCATAGTTAATACAAATAAGGTGTATCTACGAGTACGTGTTTGTCTTTCGACGCGCACGGGACTTTCATTTTAACAGATAGGTATAATGACATTAATGACGTATTTCTTGGCGTGTACATCCGTGATCACTGTTGGGAGCGCTCTATGTATTACATTTTCATTAGGAGGCTTTTACTAACAATATTTTTCGATTCCAAAATCATTATGACCAGTGTTAATGAAATGCTATTGTATTGCAATAAGCTTGTCCCTCTCCCTCGTCCCGTGTGTACAGAGTTGAGTTCGTCGGTAGCGGTACAGGTTGGTAGTGAGGCTGGCTCGGCTGCGTCGCTGATCGCCGCGAGTCGTGACGCGACGCGACGCGGCGGCCGGAAACGGAGACAATAACGCGACGCGTAACTGACGTTCCGCCGCGCGCCTCCTCGCTCGTCCACCAACACATATTTTATTCTATTTTAATAATAATGTCAAATATTAACATTAATTATTATAATATTATATATACGCATATTTTACCTATAAATGTAATTATTTTTCGCCTAATTCGAATTGTATAAAATCATCTCTTTGAACGGCTGTTCTGTTTCAGTAGCGAACAAAAGTTTCTCGATTACTTCTGTATAAGACTATGTTAGTTCAATGAAATACTACGTATACATACTTTCTAATATGATGTATACCTAAAATTTTATCCTAAGGATAATATGATCATATTTACGATTCATAAGGACGTTCAAAATGCTAAGTCGAAGTACATTTCAAAATAGGTATCTCTCATCGCGTTAAGGTAATCATTCATTTCTATCTTTACCTTTGAAAGTAGGTATTGTAAATTATAATAAATAACAATTTTGTGCATTACGTAATAAATATTTAATTGTTTCTTACGATTGTATTTACCATAATATAAGACCACGGTTAACAATCACGAGGCTCCACTGAAAACGCGGAGTCACACCATACTTAGATATATTTAAAATTTTAATCAAAATAGTGATTAATGACAATTAAACGCAGTGCAGACAATTAGTCACACAACACAACATTTCTATAAAGTAAAGACAGGGATATTAAACAGAATCAAATATTTCAGCCAAAGGCTCAGGTTCGAAGTAATAGAATAAATGTGAAGTCAATTCATTAATCATATTCGTAGGTACTGGAGCCATTTTATCGGCCACTGTCTAGTTTGCTGGCAGTTGGGAGCAAAGCGTAAACCTGCGTAGCAAGTGGCTGTAGCGGCTGTAGCGCTACGGCGTAGCAAACCGCTACACGCTTGTCTGCGCACGTAGACCGCGCCTGCTCTCACCGCTCGCTACACAAATGCACTCGGTTGCATTCATTCGTTATTTACTATTATTAATTATTATTACTCATTATCTACATCAATTAAACATTAATATTATAAATCTAGGTATTAAATTTTAGGTAATAATAATAAACAATCTTTTAAATGCTATTATTATATAAATACGTTATAAATATAAATGTTTCCTGTTAACAAATAAAATATTGAAAATGATACGAATCAATATTCTTTTTAAAGGTGATTTATTACTTATGAGTATGTAGTTAATTGAATAACGGAGTGTTAGACGGAGCGCGCACCGCGCTTGCTTCGCGTTTTTTGTTCGTTCGTGCCGAGAGATCGTTCGCTGAGTAGAGCAGAGCGGCGAGCAGCCGCGCGCCGCGCCGAGCGCCGCGCGCGGCGCCGCGCCGCGCACACCGCAAGAGACGCGACCGCGATTATGTTGTTAAAACGTTAGCTAGGAAATTGATAATGAAATCGAAAGGTGTGAGTCTGTAGGACGGTCGGATAAATCGATATCATACCTAACAAATTAACGTAATTATTTGTTTTATATTTACGGTGTTATAGGTATTTAAGACATTTTTTCTTAGGATATTTAATTATTACGATGAGATGTTATAATCGTTAGGCCCAGGCCGGCGGCGGAGCGGCGCGGGCGCACCTCGCCGCCGTCGGCCATCTCATTCTCACTCTCACATCCTCACTATAATTATATTTTCTTACCGACCTTTTTAATGTAAGAGAAGCGCACACGGCCGCTTGTCCCCGTGCGAGTACGAGTACAAAATCTTATAGTGAGAGACGTTCGTTTCGCCGTTCGTGAGAAGCCATCGGTTCGCCGCGATGATGATAACAATTACTATTGTATATACATAGTTAGCCGCATGTGTAAAAAAACGAATTAGTCGATACCACCTGGTCAATATTAGACTCATTCGAGCTGCAATCAGGATTAGCTTGACAAAGATATTAGTTTCATTTATTGTTGTTATAGTTTGTTAATAAAACGATTTGTAAGGTTGTTTGTTTAGTATCACCCTTAGACGGCCGCGGCGCGGTCGGCGCGCGATGCTGAGCGGTCCTTGCAGGCCATGTATCGCGGTCGCCGGCGCCCGCGCCGCCGCGCCGTTCACTCTCGCTTGTTCGTATATGCGTTAGTTGATTTATTTCATTCACCATTTTAGAGATATCAAAATAAAGACTACGTAATAATAAGCGAGATCTCAAATTTATTTTAAAAATTCGTTAAGTGATCCTAATAATGCGACTTATCGTAAAATATATATAAATAAAAGATGATTTATTATATTTTGTATAATGACATTCTACATTATTTTACACTCGATCTACTTTATATTGTTATAAAAGATAATAATTAATTTTAATCTAATAAAGTGACAGACTGGTAAAGTTCGTAGAGTCGCCGTGGCGGCCTTAGATCATGTAGCTTTGCATATTCGGCGATGGCCAACTTAATGTTTCAAGGACCAAAGGTATACTTATTCGCGTAGAACCGGACGCGCATTGGCTCCGCACGAACCGACTTCAGCCGATCGGTTGTTTCATAGCAGCATCAGAGCGTGTCTAAGAGTAAAACGTTTGAGAACTTCACCTGCACGGCGAGCCGTGGAGGTGGTGGCGCGGCGCGCGCCGCGCGTCGCGCCCCCGCCGGCCGCGCACCCGCCCGCTCCCGGCATTCTCTAATCCCGCCCCCCGCGCAATGCCGCCCGCTTGGTTTTGTTCTCGCGGTTACTTCTCGATTGCGTGCTTCGCGTGCTGACTGATTTTCTATAGCAATAAAAATCAATTACCTAAGATTTTACATTAAAATAAATTTGGATTTATATACGTTCGAATTTGGTGTCATGTACATTAAAATATTAGGGAAAGGATATAACGATAGGCGAACGATCCGCGACGTGTCTGGTCGCGGTGTCGGCGCATTATTTTCGTCATTTCTTCGTGTATAATATGTTACATGAATCTGTATACAATATGGATATAAATCATAATGATGAATAAATTAGTTTTTACGGCATCTCTTTATTAAAATAATGATAATATATCAACATTTTGTAATAAGCGGTGGGTGTGTCCGCCGCGCCGACCCGTGCACCAGTGCACTTTAACTTATTGGAATATTACATTATATAACGTACATTATATACTATGATATATATAATCATACAGCCTCTCGGGGCGCGCGTGTATGGCGATGTATGTATACACATTGTGCAATGTACATATACCTATTATGATACAATGATTTAAGACAAGGTTCACATCGTGCCGTGTGTATGTGGTAATAAATATAATATGGACATTGTTCAAACAATAACCAGTTGTTTTATTTATTGATCCCAAATCCAATATGAAGTAAGAACACACCTGAAAAAAAATATTATTATTTGTGACGTAACCACTCAAAATGATTTACAGTCAATAGCTCAGTCATTTTAGTTATCATCTTCACAAAAAATCTTAGTTAACTGAATTTTGTCATAAAGCTTTGTAATAGTGTTCTAAATAATATCATAAAACGACATTAATATCGTATGTGCGTTTTGAGATATTCAAGCTCAAAGGACGCTACATGCAGTTTTTCGCTAATATCTCGCTTTCTACGGCTCAGAGGTCAGTGGAGGTTATTACAAAAATAAATTCTACAAAAAAAATCTATGTTTTTGTAGAACCAACAGTTTTCGTCGTAGAGTGCAGGGAAGGTATTATGGAATTCATTTGCATATTCCATAATATCCTCTATGGCAAGACGTATACTCTATATAATAAATTTAACTTTATTAGATGTTTGACTCATAGTCTCACTAATTTGACCAACCAGTGGGACACTACCTTGATTTAATGGGTTCCCATGACAAAATTCAGATAACGGGGAGTTTTTTTTAAATATTACTTGATTTTTAGTCTAAAATGGCCCCAGTCATTGATGAGAAGAAGACAATTGGCTATAGGTACTCCCATTTTCTGTTGAATGAGGCTCCTCATACAAAGCCTCATCAATCGCTTTGAACACTTTATGATCACATCTTTCTTATCCATGATATGCACTATAATATATCGCCGGGTCCTGTACTTCTTGTACCGGGAGGTGATGGAGTTCCTCAGGGCTTGTGGTAGCGGCTTTTTTATTCCTTTATCGTCTTTTACGGCACCTACGGGAAACGATGGAGTGGCGCTATTCTAAAACGGCTAACGCCACACGATCAAAAATAAATACCGTTACTGTTGTGGTAATGTTGGTAGAGAGGAAATGCGGTACACTTCAACACAAAACTGATAATTCAATAGTTATGAGCTGAGAATAGAGTTAGTAAGAATAGGGAATTGCGAGACAGATGGCCTGAATCCTACCTTAAGACTAGCTAACATTCAGAATGATTAAATAACAGACAGACAAACGTCCGTCTGTCAGACAAAAAATAGAAAACGGGCAAATACAAAGATAGCCAAAAATTCTAAAAAATGTTCTATTGCGCTCTGTATCCTACCACCACATGTATTTAGGACCTATGTTGCCTCTAAAATAGTGGATTCGCACTCAGTTTTACAACTTTGTTAAAAATATTGAATGTAACAGAACAGACACGGCTGTATTAATAATTTAATGTCCATCAGAATGTATAGATTATAGATCGGAATCATTAAGTATCCGACTAATAAAAGGAGTAGAGCCTAAAGTCTGCAAGGTTCTATCACACAGAGCACAGATCTGCCTTGTAATAACAAGAGTGTTTTTATGCCATACTCTACTAAACGGACCCAGTGTGGAATAGTGGAGAATCAGCGTATGCGATTCTCGGACAAACGGGTTCCTTCACGATGATTCCCTTCAGTGCCGAGCTGGTACTGCTTATTACAAAAATAATTCTTAAGAAAAACCCGATTATTATGGCTACCAAATATATTAATTAAAAGTATTTATCTAGTTACTGATAAATATTTTGGAAAACACAGGTGACGGTGACAGTGTGATCTAGACCAGGCAGCGCGTGGACTCTAAAGAAAGAAGTTCAATAAATACAAAATATTTCATAAAATAAGGTGACGATCAAGGTTCGAAATCAGGAACTAATGAAGTGAGTCGGGAGTAGATACCTACCCCTAGATTATCTCAGCTCACAACAAAAGTTGTTTACCATAACCATTTTATCCAATAAACTTTGTTCTTTCGTTATTGATAGGCTTGAGCACCAATGTTACTATGCCTTATAAAAGTAACAACATTTCACACCTTAGTCCATTTGTACAGCTCCTTGACCGTACTACAAGATTTTAGAGTGCAACGTATTGGAATTTTGATGGAGTGTTTCCGAAGTAAAAGTATTTGAGAAGACGAATATTTTGTGGGAATTAAATTTTGCCTCAAGTGAGATAATAGCTACTATACAACATGGAATATCTAAAAACTTACAAGTTTTAAAACTTGCAAATTACAACTCTATTATACTTTGATTGCACTAATTTAACAAATCTCTAATAAACCCTCTTCCTTGCGCCAGAAGTATTGAGATTGAAAATCGATTTCAAAGTATTTAATCTCTGTAATTCCGCTCATCTGTTCAACCTACTGGCCTTTATTCGAACTGGCGCTTTACTGTGGGAAAGTCACCTTCTACGTTTTATACATGCCCTTCTTATAAGATACGTGACTCTATTTCGTGAGCAAAGGGGCTGTTTCCAGCAATTTCCCCGCACCGAACTAAATGGTCCAATCTGTTGAGGCATTGTGACGTTCAATTTGTGCAAACTAAACTTCAGGGTGGAATCGATGACGTGTAGCGTTAGTGAAAGAGACGTACGTCTATAGATACATTCCAATAACGTTAAATTAATCTTACTATTGTATTCTTAATAACACGATTTATGACACTGAGAAAATATTAAAGTATCTAAAAAAGGACCTGAAATGAAAGAAGGTGAAAATCAGAAACCAGATATTTGAGCAAGTTCCTATTTAAAAAATCTTGGAATAACAAAATTTTAATTTAGAAAATTAATTATTTCTAACTTAAAGTCAACGCCTATTCCGACAATAAGGTCCATTTGCTCAGATAACGTCACAAATAAATAATTGTGATTGAAAATTGTACTAGGCGTAGCAGTGTAGCACTGCTACGTCAGACGAAATTACATAATTTCGTCTGATAACTAATATATAATTATCTATATAACTTTATAGGTATACTCTTATTATACTATATAGGTAAGTATCTACTATTTAATAAAGAAGAGGTCGACCCACGAGATGTTATGTCACCTCCGACCATGGACATCTGCAACAGCGGGGGGAACTACACTGTGCTGTCGACCTTGCAGGATCGTATTCACAATCTTCTTGAAGAGCCTCATGTCAAAATTAAATGATAAAACATCAGTGATCAGTTCATTCCACAATTATCTGGTTCACGGTATAGTGTCTTGAAAACCACACAATACGTATCAGATCTCTGTCAAGGAAGTGCAAATGAACCGCCTCTCGATGACGAGTAGTGTGATAATATTGTACTTTATACGGCAATATACCACATACCGTAGCTCCTCCTAGCGACGCCGCACCCAAGACAGCGCTAGTGAATGCCGTCAGCGCTACACAGCGTCTGCCTGTGTATTTTCGTTAAGTTGCCAAAATTTGTTATAAGATGATAGCAGTAAGTACTTTTCCCACAATGCCGCTGAGAATTATAATATGAACTTATATATTTATAATTATAATTTATAATAATTATAATTATAACTTATAATAATTATAATTATAACTTATAATAATTATAATTATAACTTATAATAATTATAATTATAACTTATAATAATTATAATTATTATAAGGTACGGGCCGAGGATTTGAACTTACGATCATACGAATGTCAGTACTATCTATTAATGCATTTTTATTATATGGAGAACGTATATATGTATATATGCATTTTGTTTTATTTACATTTCAAATTATTACAATTTATTAAATTTTCAAAATCGCTTTGAATATTGTAATTTATTTCATGTGTATTTTTAGACGCATACATTTAACAAGTATCGTCAGCATACGTATACGTTCTAATTTTTTTTTGTCAACATTACTGATACTACATATTTACTTGAATGATGTACCCAACTGATCCATTGTGTATGGATCAGTTGGCACACCACTAAGCCCCTACACAGACCTAACAAGAATCCACTTATTATCTTAAATTTCAATGCTTCCAATTTTCTTATCAGGATTTATTTTTAGTGTTAGGTTTCAATATATACATATATAAGCTGTAAATAACTGGTCTCTATTTAAAACTATAAATTTCGAAGACATTGACATATAACATTTGTCGTAAGAGAATATATCTTATCTTTCACAACAGGAAAAATTACAACAAATTCGGTTTGTTCCCGAGATGAGCCCGTATAGATTGACAGGTAATGCTTACCACGTGATAGGATTATAACACCTAGCTAGACTAAACGGCTACTAGCCTCTTACCGCTAATCTATGCCTGCAAGCAGCTATGATAATACTCTAATCCTCAAATCTGCTACGCGTCTGCATCACCAAATAACAGCACGAATACAAATACTATTATTAATACTATTATAGTTGCTATAATATGGTATTATTACTACAATTATTGATTTGTAATGTATTCTTTAAAATTCACGCGTCTTTAATTTTTAAAACTTGTGAAATTTGTGATCCTTTGGAACACAAAAAAAAACACTATGTGGACATAGATCCATCACGTAAAAAGTCCTTTGAAGTGACTTCGCTATAACTGACGTTCCGATTTTGGTTTTTCTTTGCGTTGTATTTATTACAAAGACATATATTTTACTTGAATTGTTTAATTTTCCTTTTTAGGTTCTACATCAGTACTATTGGACACCATTTATGTCGATTAAAATTACTGAAAATGAATTACAATTACCAACGTAAATCTACATTTAAGTAATTTCTCAATTACTGTCTGATTAGATAAAAATGTAGATATATGTGTAATAAAATCGTCACTAAGGCATTTGATACTTTATTAAATAGTTATTGTTTGCGGTGTAAGGTACGAGTGTCACAGAGCCAAAAACAACAATTTTCGGAATCTTAATCTATCCGTCTGTCTAAACGCGCATCACGCAAAAATCACTTTATGGACTTTAATGAAACTTGGCATAGTTGTAACTTATGTACAGGTTTAATATTTAGGGCAATTTTTATCTAGATCAAGTACTATAAAGTTCCCACCGGAATCAACCTAACCATACATACTCTAAAGTCTACGCGAACGAAGTTGCGAGCACTTAAACAATGACTTAAACGCCTGCATTTAGTAAATAGTAAGAAATAAACTTGAGTCGTTTCTCGTTAAACATTTTATAGGTGCATTACTACGAAGTGGAACGTTCAATATGAAACGTAGTCGGAGTACGTACAAATCATTTAAAATTATTGCCTCACCGTTGCGGTTATCCCAGAAGTGAGAAGTAGCACTAAGTACAGAAGATAAATTCCGGTGTAAAATTTTATAATGGTCTGTTAACAGTTCTCAGGCTGCCTTCACGTTTTACGTCCTCGCCCGAATAGACCCAACTTATTTCTTTGTAAGTATAATCATTTATAACCAAGTTATTAAGTCATACAATTTAATATGCGTTAAAATCAACAGACTTTGAATTATCAAAGCGTTTTTACAATAGATATACAATTTATAAATGTTATGTACTTAAATTATTTTTATTTATTTTATATAACCATGAACCGTGGTGACCTAACTGTTTTAAAAAAACTACTTTTCATGAAAACGTGATCACGGGCGACTTGCGAAGCCCACGTAATTGGAATGAAATGTTGGCTATAAAAATAATTAAATAAAAAATTATTAAACTACAAAAAATGTGTGACGACCAATTAGCCCAGTTGATAGTGACCATTCAGAGCTGTGCAATAGGTTCCGAGTTCGATTCCCGGTCGGACAAACATTAGTTTAAAGACAGGTATTTGATCGGATCTTGGTGTTACACGTGTTGTGTTTGTCTTTGTATGTATTTGTGGACTCACGACTCAGGGAATCCTAGTGTGGGCCAGTTGAGAGTGGTATTATTTAAAGAAATAAAAACAATGGGAAATAATAAACCTACATTTTTTTTGTTTCATTTAAAAAATATTCATAAAATGTAATTCATCAGCTTATTTTTTACCTACCATTTTTTGTACCATCAACCTACAATGTCTCTCCACTTCCGGATATATGCCTTTCCCAAGACACCTCCATACATGATCTTCCGCTCTCCTCGTCCAGTTTCCATAGTATTTATTATGTTCATCAACCATGATAATAATAGTTTAAAATCAAATTTAAAATTGTTACCACAATACAACAATTTTAATACATACAGTTTCATATCGAGGGCCGCGATCCACAAAACAAAGCATTTGTTATACAGCACGCCTGTCATATCTATGACGTTAGTTTTGGCACCGGCTTTACTGAAACACGAATAAATCTAGCCATCCGCACCGCAGACGATTTTATCAATTTCATTCATGATCTGTTCGCATTCAATAAAGTAATCTGATTTCGCGCATCGCATTGTCGATACGTGTACGTATATTAAACGAATATGCTCTGCATTTGGCAGCCGATATAATCTTCACAGCCGACTGGTTAAGGAGGATAATTAACGCGATTGGTGCGTCGACATAAGTTGGCAATTACAGTACAATATGGGCGTGTGTAGTCCGGGCTTAAGGTATCGGGATACATTCACCTGTAGTGTTGTTCGGATATATCCGGTTTTAGTTTAGCGCTGCATTGAACGCAAATTCGAATTCGAATGTCTTTAATTAATAGTTCTATTTGACACACATAAATACAACTCAATAATGGTCTATTTAATATTATTATTATACAATATAATCATATATTTTTTCAAGATTACATTTGTACCTACCTAATTATTACCATATCGTACATATTAATCCAAAATGGCAACAAAAGACTGAAATTTTAAAAATGCTCCGAAACAATAGGTACATCTAATTATTATAATTTACGAGCATAAAATTAACTTTAATATCATTGCCTATTTCTTTTATATATTACAAAAGAAACTTTAATACAACATTTTTTAAAGTCGTTTCTACCACATTATTTGAGCTTAAAGTGGGGTTCATACAAGAGCAATGTGGGGAACCCTTCATTACCGAAAGGAACTCTTTCCCATAACCGTTTATTTAGTTGTCAACGTATTACACACTGAACCAAAGGACGTGTATATATATATATATATATATATGTGTATAGTATAAATAATAAAATAAAAATATCATAAAGTAACAAAGTTGAAATTGTAGATAAATCTTAAATGCCCATGGGCCTTTTTTGCATTCAAAATTCTGTTATATTGTTAAACGTTACGTGACCCGTGACGCGTAATGTGTAACTTTTATTACTATATTTGTCATACGGCCAGTTTAACCGACAAAATGTTAAAGCTACAACATCGCTGTAATAACATTCAAAATAAACGAAAACTGCGTAATATACATCACTGGATCTTGTCCCTTGTGGAGTGTAATTTTAATACTATCAATTATGCATTCTTTTCCGTAATCATGATATCCTAGTGGGTAAGTAAGCCTTTTTATAGGATTATCAATCCAAAACTGTAATGATACATTCCAGTGGCGTTTTTCGAAACATCTGGAGATACACCGCAAAAAACTCTAAGGTATCAAGAAGGAGCAATCAAGTTTTGTCTTAGGAATTTTCTTTGTCGGCTTATTTAAGCCGAAAATTGAATCGCGTATTCAAGAATTCATTCTGGGCCAGAGCGGTCGATTAGAGACCGAAACTCAGCTTAAAGTTATGAAAGGAAATTATGTCCTGCACTAGAAACCTTGAAATATAAATTTTCTAACTGAACATAAATTAATGTCCATAAAAAAAATCAAACTAATAATAATAATAAAACTGTAAAATAAAGGAAAATAAGTCGATTATTTTAAATTGAGATGTTACAGTTATTGGTTTCTAAAGGAGTACTAAATAAAATGTATAAATACTTACTACAATAATTATAATTAACATTAATAATATATGTATAATAATCTTATTAAAGGGCATAAAGTTATATTATAGTTGTCAAAGATATAATTAGGAAATGATAAATGACATAATTAATTTTATTTGACTCAGATAATGAGTTCATAATTAATTTTTGTTTCATTTGTTTTTGTTCTTAATAATTTGTTAAATTTAACATAATATTATTTTATATATATGTAACTATAGTTTTATCTCGTATAATTGCATGCATTAATTTATAGGCCGAATGTGGTAGAAGGTCCATTATACGTGTATTTTAATTAACACACTATGTACCCACATTCAGCAAATAAACGATTTGATTTGGTTTAAAATATCTTATTAACAATAGTTTTAAATATACGATTACTTAAAAAGTAATTCACGTTTCCACGGTACTAGCAAAATTGCGCTCCGACGACTTATTTTTGTTCATAGTGTAAAATTTCGTTTTTGTTGTTTTTTTATTTTTTACCTCTCAGCTACGGACTTTA
The DNA here is from genome assembly GCA_943735995.1 of Sesia bembeciformis. Classification (NCBI taxonomy): domain Eukaryota; kingdom Metazoa; phylum Arthropoda; class Insecta; order Lepidoptera; family Sesiidae; genus Sesia; species Sesia bembeciformis. The sequence continues at coordinate 13,198,894 of OX031028.1, forward strand.
AAAGACTTAAAATGAGGTGGATTTAAAAAAAGTATACGAACGCTAGTATAAATAATTGTAGTCACAGGAATGTTTGTGATATCCTACCCTATGTCCTAGCTGGGCGCGCGAAGTGACACGTCGCGTCGCACTTTGCTTCGCGACATTCATTCTACAAAACTTACACTGCACTCACGTGAGCAGTGCATCTAGTGTTACATCCGTTTATGACTTATTTTGCTCCCAGCCTTTCTAATTTTTTTTTTTTTTTTTTATGTACGAAGGCGGCAGACGAGCGTACAGTCCACCTGATGGTAAGTGGATACTGTCGCCCATAGACATCTGCGATACATGCCAACATTAGTCCAAAATGATAAATGTTGGCACGCCCCCGGATGCGCTGCCTACCTTTGGAGATATAGGAATGGATTTGGAGAAAGGGTTGGGAAAATGGGCAGGGATAGGATAGGATGGGAATGGGCTCTGGCACATCTCACTCACTACCGAAACACGTACGTACATTGGGGAAATACGATAAAGTGGAAAATGCAGTACATTTCAAGGTAGTCTTGTGTGAGAGAGGGGTAACGTGGCCAGTCGAGCGCGCCCAGCGGCTGTTGGATTGCAGCGTGCACTCTCCCCCTCCTAAAAAAATAAATACTTTAAGTAAATGTCGTAATTTTTTTGTGTTGTCATATTAAAATTCGAATAGTACCAACGGCAATTGCACGTCCTCGACTACCACGTAGCACAACGCGTCAGCGACGCGACGCACCGCGCCGCAATGCATTGCAACGCGCTGCCTAGCAGGACAAAGCGAACCAAATGGTCAAAACAAGGCCACTTTGACAGCTGTCGTCTTTATCAATTCCTTTTCAAGTAACTTACTTGTACAGATGTTGTTTGTCGTAAAGAAACCGGCGACCGTATTAGGTATATCCAGTTTCTTCTTGGCATGACAGATAGTAAGTAGGCTACTTTCTTTCTCCATCATATCTTTACATTTTTATATAGAAGAAGGACAACAATCAAATAGTCCACCTGGTGGTATTATTGTTATGGAGGGTTAGGGGCTCCGCCAGTTAATACAGCCTGGTATCACTGCGACCATTGCTGATCCATTGTGGTCGCCACGTGGTGGTAAGAAATTGTTGTCCACGATGTATATATCAACGTCATTTATCACTTTTGTTTCTATAATATATTTTTTTGTAAGTATGAATACTTAAACCGTTATAAACAACAGAAACTAATGGAATTCACTATAAACATTAGAATCGTATAGCAATAATAATTTAAACCAGAACCGAATTACATTAATGTGTTTCATGTAATCCTACACAACTTATTAGGATCCCGCAAATTCCATTATAATATGCAATTTCAAAATAGTCTCCAATATTTTAGTGAGAATTTAATCGATTTCGCTTTTATCTATCGGACTGAGGGAATTGTACCGCTAAATCCAAGATAATCTCCTTTCTGCCGTGTATCGAGTTCCGTATTATCTGGTTAAAATAAAATAACAAAATATTGCTGCAGTAATAACTGGAAATGCATTAAAAGCATTATGTCGAGTGGGCTCGGTTAATCCTTACAAAATACAAATACAAAAGTACATTTATTAACTGGAGACATAAGTTTGCAACGTATACTAGAAGAACGTCCTCGATAGGGGATATGACAGAATATTAGCGCTGCAGTGTGTTCCATTCCCCATTGCAGTGACTCAATTAGGTATATTATACAATTTCTCTTTTTGTTCTTGCATACTTTTGTATTTCTCTTAAGACTTGTCACTGTATACAGGAAATAAACAGTTTTTCTTTCTTTCAAAAAGTGTACATGAGGATTTGTTTACAAGCTGTATATCTGGCAGTATATAAGAGAAAGGACGGGTCGCAATGGAATCAATGGGAGATTTACTCCCATCGTCCCCGGTACCAGGCCGGGTGGAATAAAAAGGACTCTCAAGTAAAAAAACTATACAATTCCCATCATTCGCGATAATGAAACAAAATGGTACTGTCGATTTAATTATGTTTCATTGTAGTAATGTAATAATAGGGTGTGTTTGCGCCGCTTTATTATTTTGGCCACGTTTTTGAACGCAGCCTATAAGTCCACGACCGATGACAACTGACAAATGTCACCGGCAGATTAAAACTACGCAATTAACCTCGCCTCGTCGCACGCGCGCGTTGTTTAAGTTCCCATTGTTCGGCACCATCAAATAAAGTGCAAATAGTTATTAAAGAAACACCAATCGAGTTGCGACCCCAATTTAGTTATGACAGGTCTGAGTGACCATGTCTTCGCCGGCTGCTGGATGAACCGAAATGAATTACTACTTTAATTTCGGCTATTTTTTTCACTTTATTTCGCACCTCGCATCGCAGACATATTTAGTGTTCATCCCATCGAACATGGCCAGTTCTAGCCGGATAGAACGGATACATCGGAGTTTCTCTCCATTTTGTCATTTATTTCGTTTTATTTTCGCGTCCCGCAGGTCCTTCGCCCGCTAATCTTTCATGAGCCAAATTGAACCGAAAATGTAGTGGCGTTATAGTTTAACCCACTGGTCTCGCGTCTACAGCGTGTATATAATTATTATTTATGGATATTTGCTATTACTCAATAATATTGAAGCAATCTTATTGAATTATTTTCTTATTCTTATTCTTAAAAATAATTATTTTCGTATATAGTTCTGTTATTTGTAACTTTTTCTTTAATTCTATAAACGTAATTAGTAAGATTTAGAATGTAATCAATGTACATACAATGTGGAATTTTAGTTTGAGAGAAGTCAAAGTGATTATTTACTTGATTTTTTTTATTGGTTATTAATTTATTTATTTGGTTATATAATTTTGTAATGTAAGTAGTTATATTTATACTGTGATTAATGTACAATTATGTACATTAATTACATATTGATTAATTACAACATGAGATTTAAATTTAAGAAAAAATAAATTGATGATTTACGTATATGATTTAGTTATTTGTCAGTTATCATTGATTTCTATAATGTAGGCACTAAGATACGGACTTTCATTTAAGTTTTGTATATTTTTAATAATTATAATAGGCATAATAAATATGTATATCACTACAAGTATCAAGTTTATATTTATTTTTTGCGATTGCTACTATATTATCGAGTAATAGCAAAATATCCATAACAAATATGTATTACTACCGGAATGAAACGTAATTAAACGGACTGTACACTACAGCTTTTTTGTTTCGTTACCGGGGATGATGGTAATTGTATTGCGCCATAAAAAAGGTACCTTTTCCCCATTCGGCCCGGTACCGAGGACGGGCCACCGGGGACGATAAGAGTAAATCTAATAGGGATTGGGGTGATATGGGATTGGGCGGGAAAGAGATGGAATGGAATGGCGTGGAATGGGATCGGGCATGAATACAATTAACTAATTAAACACACTGTGAAGAATATTATCGAGTAATAGCAAATATCCATAAATCATATCTATTACTACTGCAATGAAATATAATTAAATGGACTGTACACTACAGCTTTTGTTTCGTTACCGGGGATATTGGTAATTGTATTGCGCCGTAAAAAAGGTACCGTCCTCCCCGGTAAATGTTTTTACCGGAGACGACAGCACTTTTTTCCCATCCGGCCCGGTACCGGGACGGCCACCGGAGACGATGGGAGTAAATCGAATAGGGATTGCTTTGACATGGGATTTGGGGGGCAAGAGATGGAATGGAATGGCGTGGGTATGGGAGCGGGTAGGAATACAAACACACTCTGAAGTCCACGCGAAAAATTCGCGGTCACTGATACATCCTTTATGTATCCGTTTCTTGATATTTTACTTGGTTTTGCACAGATCCCATTCTGCTATTCAAACTTCGTAACAAATGTTACTCGTATAGAAAGCATAGATCCTCATTTATACCATACTTATACTGTTCAAATAAGAAAAACCTTGTACAAGAAGAACACTCTTCAACTTTGCAGTGAGTATGAGTAAATAAAGCCATTTAATACCTCAGTCTTGTAAGTTTGCTCTGTTGTACAGTTGGGGAAAAAGGACACCTGCGAAAATATTTCTTCTTCTGCCTGCTAAGTAGGTATTTTATCATAAGTAAATATAATAAAACGACAACTGTCATTCTAATCAAGCTAGATTTAAAAGAATGTAATTGAAAAAATACTGACGAAACTTTTAGGAAGATTCGTGATTTTTACGAACATTATTTAAGCAATCGTATATAACTATCACAATCGCAATCAGTCTTTTTTTCGTCTATTGCTGGACCTCCTCATGCACTTTGTCTTGTGCATAAGGGTTATATGGCCTTAAAATATCAAACTGCCCACTCTCGAGGTGTAGTAGTTCCACGGCGCTTATGGAGATTAGTAGCCTTTCGCGACATCCAGGGGAAGACGTAGATAGGATGGTGGTACTCTAAAGCCGTTCTCGCGGTAATTTATTCCATATATCCACAACTCTGTTATTGATAATGTTATGGCCTGCTTTTGTAATGGCCAGTGTTTTATCTAGTTTTAGATTATTGCAGCGTATTTGCTGTTTTGAACATGTCAGGTAAGTCACGTAAGGGGGAGAGTGCACGATGCAATCCAACAGCTGCTGGGCGCGCTCAACTGGCCACGTTACCCCTCTCTCACAGAATACTAACTTGAAAATCACTGCATTTCCCACTTTATCTTATTTCCCCAATGTACGTACGTGTTTCGGTAGTGAGTGAGATGTGCCAGAGCTCCTTCCCATCCTACCCCCCCCCCCCCCCCCCCCATTTTCCCACCCCACGTAGGCAGCGCATCCGGGGGCGTGCCAACATTTGTCATTTTGGACTAATGTTGGCATGTATCGCGTATGTCTATGGACGACAGTATCCACTTACCATCCGGTGAACTGTATGCTCGTCTGCTGCCTTCATCCATAAAAAAAAGTCCCCACAGTTGTATTTCTGTGTTAGGAGGATCTCTGTATAAAATAACATTAGGATAAATAAACTCGAAATCATAAGCAGAATTCAGTTTCAGTCCTCTGATACATCTGACACACCTTGGCACAATTTTAAACTCAACTGGTTTTGAATACAAAATAGGTTTGATCAATCGGCGGTGGATTCGCATTATTTTGTTGCGTCTGCACTTCCAGTTGCTGAGCGGCGGCTACAGCTGCATTCACATCGGTCTTTTGTTCCTCTTTCATCGCTACAAGGGCGGATTTACGCACTTCTATTTCCTTTAGAAAGTTCGATATCATGACCTGGAAGAAAGAAGAATTATAAAGCCCTGACCCATCCAGGTGTTCATTTTGGATTTTAGTTACGTTTTTAGAATTTCATTTTATACTGGAAATATTGTCCATTGGGACTTTAGCTTTATTAAGTAGATTTGCAAACCTGTTTGGCCAGCGTGACGTTTTAAGGTCATACTGCACGAGACAATGTGCATGACGAGACCAATTGCGACGTTTGCTCAGACGGTAGAGGGGTTCTTTGTAAATAAATGACACCACTCCAGCAATTTATTTATCAGTAATAAGTATTAAAATAGTAGAAAAAAAAACAAATGAAAGACACTTAAGAAACTGATTTTATAAAAACAAACTGTGTATTCAAAAATGGACCATTAAAAACTACTTAAAGATGTTTTTTTACAAATATTAATTTACAATAAAACGTGCGCAATTACAAGCGTTTTAAGAGATATTCACAAATATACAAATACACAGACAAGGCTTTACCGAATACGTCTTTACAGATCGAGAATTAGACAGCAGAATGAATCAAATAGCAATCGAGTCAAAGAGTTTGAAGTAAATTTGAATTTACGTTTTTCACTAGCGACCAGTGGTCAGGATTTAGCAGCAAGAAGGTCGGGTCGATACAGGACAATATTCGAAGGAGTATTGTTACACAATGTCCAGCTGAACGACAAAAGGGTTGTTTATGGTTACGGTAAGCCAATTTTATAATTAAATTACTGAACATACTATAAATCATTTTTTTTAAAAATAAATGTGTTATAGCAGTTAGAATTCACAAGTTAGAAAAATACTGTGTTAATGGCGCCATTATTACAATAGTAGGTACTATTACAGGCACGCGTAAGCAATAGGAATTGCGAGCGATAGCTCCCCACCAAAAATATGTTTTTATTGTTTAAGTTCATATTTTATTTTTTAGATTTTTTAATGTGGGTTTGTTTTCTTTTTTAATTATCTAATATAACTTAAAATATATAAAATTATATTACAGTGAACTACCCTATTACGCAATGTAAGCCAACGATCGTTGCAGTGTTGGGGGTAGGTGTACTATTGTATTGTAGGCGTGTTCTGAATGAAACCAATCGTCGTAATTCATTCAGTGACTGTTACAGTAAAATAATAAAATCACTGTTACGCAATCACTGTTACGACTTGTTACGCAATCTAGCTCACACCACACAATTAGATACGTTTATTTTATCTATTAACACCACTTTATATTAAAATTCAATTTGCACAACAATTTGTATAACTTTCACACAACAACTAGTTTCTCAGTCAGTACAAACACTTGCGTTAGACTTACGCGGGTTCAACTTCCGATTTGAGTTTGACTCTGCGAGTTTAAGTGGTACGTGCCGCGATACCATCACACGCAAGCAGCACAATTTATCTGGGAATCACTCGTTACGACTTGTTACTCACATAACTTCACATAATGGTGGCGAGAAATCAATACAAGTTACAATCAACAGAAAGTTACAAGCGACTACAATCTAGTCACATTAAGAAAAAAGTGTCCAATGTAGCATAACACAGCGTAATTGATCAATACTCCCTCTCGTAATTGGTCAATAGGTAATTGGTCAAATCACGCGATAATATTTCTTCTTTGAACAGAGTATAGTACAGGTTACAAATACTAGCTTCTAAGATATTTAAAGCAGATATTAGAACATGTTTCTATTTCAATACGTAAACAATCTTGAAATAACGAAATTTTATGATAAAAAAATCTTTGCCAAAATTGGTAAGTCCATACTGACAATAACGATCCCTTTTTTCAATTAAAAGAAAAACGTATAAAGAAAGTATGCACAGTCACAATAATAAATCAGTATTATTACCGACACATATTTAGGAAGAAGAATTAAAACAATAATGATTCTAGATGAAACATAGTTTTGATTAAGAAATTATGATAGCAGCTCAATGGGTTCTTTTGCACGCCTTGACCCACTTACACGTCCAATTAAGACGCCCTTTATGTCATATTTCCACAAAAATAATAATAATAAAGGCGTCTTCAAGAAAAAACAAAGTAGTATCGTTTTATTAGAAATGTCATAAAAATAGTGAAATTAATAAAATTTAAACTGACTAACAGTTAGAACCGTAATAATCCTAAAGAATACAATTTTGAAATTGTCGGAAGGGGGGAGTTTCCTTTTGGTGGGAACTAGAGAAGTGTAGTTGAGTTTTTGTTTGGTTGATTGTAAAAATTGTGTGTCGTTTTGTGGTGTAGTATAGTATAGTATAGTGGTGTAGTAGTTTTGATAGTTTATCAAACTTCAAAGTATTTTTTGTGCGTAATGTTTGTGATAATCAAATAAAAGCATAGTACTGCGTTTTTCGTGTGCTTCCAAGGAGTACCCTTCTGTCCTCCGCGAACCCACTATCACTTTACTGAGCCGACTCCTAACTTACCTACTTCGACCGAACTGGACATTGACAAGATGTGTTTTAAATTGTTTTGACTTTACGGAGAAAACTTGACACTGGCAGAATGTGCTAATTGCACTATTGCCATATATGAAGAAAAGAAAGGTTAAATCAAGACTCACTTTAAGTTATTTTTCCACACGAAAATAATAAACATGTGCCATTACGAGAATAAGTAATATACTTAAAAGCAAAATTCACAAAAGCAAAATTATTTTTATTGGAAATAGTTTAAAAAATACTGAAATAATTAAAATATAAAATCCCAGAGTGTAGTAATACTATTTATTCTCCAAACAATTTCTGAAAGTAATTTATTACAATAATAATGAGTAAGGAATAATCGATTTGATAATAAATATTATATACCCTAAAATATACCCTATAAATATACCCTTTCAACTTTATTGTCTTATATATACACAATGAGTGTCTCCTCGGGGAATACTTTAATTTAATTTGTCTCTGATTTACGACGTCCATATGAAAGAGTTGTGCGTAAGGCCAGTTAATCGAGACCCATGAAATCTATATTGTTTGCCATTTATAAGTTGATTTCATAAAGATCTAGAGGAGGCAGGAAGGGTCTATATTGACTAGTGCTATAACTGCCACCCAAGTTCTGCAGTATAAGTTATATTAGTTGATATATTCATTATATTTCTCGTATATTATATTGTGAAAGACGAATATTTGTAGGTTAATTGTAAGAAATTGTAGGAATATTTGTAAGAAACATAATATTAAAGTATGTAAATATAATTAACATAATTAATTATCGAAAACTAAAAGTTTTCCTACTACTGAGTCTTCTGTGCCATACATGGCCAGTTGGGTGCGCCCTTGCAACGCTTGTGGGATTGTAGTGCCCACTTCACCTCTCAAATGTCATTATTGTAATGTCGATGCCTTGGAATGACACTGGAACGGGTCTATTATATATACTATTTGGATTTTTTTAAATGATTATTAGCTACAGTGATGTGAAACCGTTAATTATTATTATTATTATTATATCGTATGCCTAGTGTATACTTTTCTAATTTTCGAATATAATATATTATTTTTTAAAGATAATATGTTTCTATTCTATATTATAATTGTAATAGGATTTCTGTCGTTTATTTTTATCTCAAGAAAAAATTCCAGTTACGAATTTTATTATTAGCGCCATTATTAATAACTCTTCATTTATTGACCTGAATGCAGGAACATACAAAGACGAACACACCACCCAGACCCGAATAGAAATTTGTCTTTAAAAAGATGAATCATCCAATCATGAGTCGAACTCGGGACCTCCATAGAGGCACGACCAATTGGACTAATTGATCGTTAAATTATTGTTAATTATTGATAACAAATCTCCAAACAATGCTGCCTAAGTTGTAAGTCCTCACGTCGGAGTCAGCGCGGTGTGCAACGAGCATTCAACTGGATTAACCAACTTCGTCTCAGCCTCCCCGCGGGGTAAACTTAAAATTCTGACATCAGTTTCGGGAATTAAAGCATTCTCTCCATAAATTTATAAACCAGGTTACTCCTACTTAATCTTGTTGTTTATTCCTAGTTCTATTAGCGTATAAATCGCATAACTAATTCTCTTTTGCACATTGCAGCGGCTAGTAAGTAATTTGATTACAAATTTTGAACGGAAAATTACATAATTTATTCAAATATTTTACTTTTTGGCGAGCAAATTTGAATAGGAGGTAATTGTTGTTTAATATAGAAACGGATTATTTACTTTACCTACCAACGCCGTTTGGCAAATTGTATTATAGCTCTTGTATTGCAGCAGCTTAGAGCTCTGATCTGACGTGGTTTGAATCTTGGATTATTCTTTATATGTTCTATGGGCCCTGCAGTGCGACATTACAGGCACTCAATCAATTGATATTGGTGATATCAATCGATAGAAATTTAAGCCACTATTCCAGTTTCTATTGTTTTAGAAAGAATGACGCAGTCGAGTCCACCCGATGATAAGTTGTATCCCGTTGATGCCATTCTCCTATGGAGATCCGTAATACGTTCTAATATCAGTTCAGATCCAATATCAACACTGGCATGTCCCCGGATGCGCCGCGTATCTTTGGAAATTTAGGAATGAGTTTAAAGAAGGATAAGAAAAGATGGGGAATAGTAAACATAACGGGACGATGAGTTTCCTTGTCCTATTACACTTCCCATTCCAGCTTGGAGGAAGGATGGGATGGGATGGAGAGTAGAGTATAATAGGATATGTAATTTTTATACGTTTGTACTCTCCACTCAGTAGGACAGGAGGGTTCGCGATGGGATAGGAAATGGGGAATATAATGGGAAGAGAAACTTTTCTTATACCATTATTCTCTTCAGTCAATGCAACGGGAAATATATGTCTGGCATATTTAAATCACTACCGAAACACGCACATAGTACGTTTTACGCTAATCTTCTGTGAGAGAGTGTTTATTTATTTAGCTTTGATTCAATAGTGCCTTGCAAACGACATCCAGCATCGACCAGAAATATTGCGCATCTTATTTACCTTTGCATTCGGCTCATGCTCGTATCAACACAGATTTTGACCCACAAACAGGATTATGCTTACAATAAACCAAATAAATTGAAACATCATAATGTTCACTTTTAGTTTTAAAGGGTTTAAGAGCAAGATCTGCAATTCGTAACATGTGCTACTCGCAAGTACTGGTACAAACGTAACGAAACTTAAACACCATGAAATTCTAAATATACTTTATTCGTATATTATTTTACTTATTATTATTTATTATTATTATTTTATATTTTACTTTTTTATTATATTATTACTTTATTTTTTTACTTCACTTAACAAAAAATCTTTTTAATTTAACTTTAACTAACTAAAGAAAAAAGTAGTCTTTAAAATGAGATAAAAATGGCTTTACACTTTTGAATAATCTATACTAGTCTATACTAATATAATAAAGAGGTAAAATTGTGTGTTTGTATGTTGGGGATAATCTCTGGAACTATTGAATCGATTTCAAAAATTCTTACATAAATAGGAAGCTACATTATCCGTGTCTAGTATAGGCTATATTTTATTTTTAAATTTTAAAAAAAAAAAATTATAAACCGAAGCGAAGCGAGGGCGGGTCGCTATTATTTTATAAAATTGCTTCAGATTTTACAAAAATGATTACACATTTTGCAAGATTTTAAAGATTTATTATCATGTTTAAAAAAAATGAATTAGAAATTAAGAGGGGGACCACTCAGATAGTAGGTTGTTTGTTCACACATTTGTTAAGTTGAGTAATTCCTTTTTGATTTTCATTTTCATTAATGTGAGTGTCTTTTTCCCTTTCACTTAGGCAGTCTTTATTTATTGTATTATTATGCAGGTTGTGGCTGCCTTAAATAGGTGTTACACTTAACGTTTTATTATTATATATGATACTATACTATTTAAGCATTAATGTAATTAACCACTGGCTGTTGTTAAATAAATTAATTGTACATTATTACGAGCATAAACCTTTTAAAATATCGCTAATAATAAATGAATTAAAAATGATTTATTATACATCAGTTTATAATTAATAATATAATTTAAAACAGATTTATAATAAATGTCATTATTAAGTATGCAACTGTTTCAATTCTGTTTGAAATTATAAGTTCAAACGGTTAAATCAACGATTAACGAGTGCATATATGGATATTTCAATTATCGCTAGCTCCAAAGAACTTCTTTGTAAATTACAAAAAATATTCAAAGGTTATATGTATCTATCTGTAATTGTGGATATTCTGGGGATACAATGAACTAATCACATATATGTACTCGTGTACACTAAATTCCGCGCAAAGTCGCGGGAACTGTTAGTTATGACAAGTACAAGTATATATCTTGATACTCTCACACATGCTCTAACAAAGTTTTCATAAATATCGTGTAATGGTAATGGTACAACGTTTTTTGCTGACGAAACAAGTAACGAAGTAGAAAACTCCAAAGACTCTTATGAGTATGACAAATAGCTGTTATTTGAAGGGATGATAGCAAAGTGTGGACACGCGATCCGCATGGTTCTTGAAATATAAATTGTTACAAACAACTCAGGTTATTACAATTAAGTAATTATTGAAAACAATACTTTATTAGAAATATTTTAATTTCCTACTTTATCTTCGTTTTAAACTGATAGCTATTTAATTTCTTTTATGGATGACGAGCATACAGTCTAACTGATCGTATGTGGATACTATCGCCCATGGACATCCGCGATACATGCCAACATTAGTCCAACATGACAAACGTTGGCACACCCCCGGATATGCAGATATTGATATGAGATATAGAAACAGATTTGGAGAAAGGGTTGGGAAAATGTGATTTTGATAAAAAATAAATGTTATTAAATGTTTTGATATTTAATATTTGATATACGTATTAACGTATAGATAACGATAGGAGGGATAGGATAGCGATTACTTATTACACTTCATTAATACGTACAAAAAGAGATGTCCTGGCTGACTGATTCATCATCGCCGAGCCGAAACCGCTGAAGCTAGAAACATGAAATTTACACAGTAGATAGATTTTATGACATACGTATTCACTAAGGAAGGATTTTTAGAAATGTTACCGTGAAGAGGTGGGAATAGGGGGATATTTTTTATGAAATGCATGTAGAACTATTTAAGTTAGAGACATGAAATTTAGCACATAGAATTCTCATTTAAAATAATTAAACACGTGTTTCGCCGTTTCTTGATATTTGACTTGGGGGGGGGGGGACATAAAAGGGAGGGGCGGGCGGTTTTCGACGTAAAATCTTTATCTTAAAAACATTTTAAGTTGGGGACTTGAAATTTGATACATAAACTATTCCTTTAACATAATTAAACACGTGTATCGGCGTTTTTCGGTATTTGACTTAGAGGTGGATAATTAAACGGCGGTCGTCGATAACTATTCAGGTTAGAGACATGAAAGTTTGCATATAGACTTCTCATCTATACATATAAAACGAGATGTTCCCTGACTGACTGATTGACGGACTGATTCATCATCGCCGAGACGAATCTACGACCCCTATGTTCATACATATTGTATTTTAATTAGTAACCTGCCAACTCAAAAATTAAGATGGCTGTCATTCAAAGAGGGGTGGGGTAGGAGTTAGTAGGGAGGTATTTTTGTTGATAAACTTGTAAAGTGTATAACTTGAAACTAGTACTCTCTTCAAATATCCGTAATCGATTATATGAGTTATTACCCACACATTATCCACACTATTACTAGTGTTCCCTGTGGTGTGTTCAAAAACTAAAAACAAAGAAACATTCGCATATAAAAAACGAAATTCAAACTAACGAAAATGCTCCTAATGAAACGGCGCAAATACTCGCGAACGCGGACATTCAGGTTAATTATGCAAAATTTTCAAAATCTATTACAAGACCCACTAATTTCCCTTCATATCCCGGGTAAACTCGGGTTGAAGGTAAGCTCGTAAGGTCCCGGCACATCATGCGGGCGTGCTATGACACACGGCTTTGCGATGTGATGAAGCACCTGTTCGTATTTTATAGTCCACACATTAGGATAAAATATATCGTGAGACTGGGGCTGAGATGATTTATTATATTAATAATTGCTAATTTACGTCAGTGAAATATTATATCATACATAGTATGTTATATCTATTAAGGTCTTAGTTGTAATTACTTACGGCATACTTGTATTACGCAAATGATGTAAACGGCTTCAAAATGCCCAAACTACTTGATTTAGTGTCATTGAATTTGGCTTATTTCAGCCTTGCTTAGACAGGAGTCAGTCAGATCTACTTCTTAGTCGTATCTTAATTCCTGAAGTTAGTGTTTATCATAAAATCTTTTTACACAGTTGCTTTTTATTTTTCTCCACTGGAAACGTATTCGGTATATCGCAGGACTGCGGTTGCCGCTAAACCAATCAAGTCGCGTATTTATTCCGATCATTACCTTAGAGATCACCCTCGACATTGATTAGATATCATCAAATTGATGAATCACATGTAATTGCAACTTTTTCTATAAAACTTCTTCATTTCTGACTATCTATATACCTATTGTATTATTATAATACTTTTAGCTCTTCGTTTCCAGGTATTTTCTACGAATGATTGTGTGAATATTTTTTCTTGAATGTGAATCTTAGTCTAACCGTAATTTGCCTTGTTGGCTAAAATATTTGTTTTAAAGGAAATATTTCTTTAAGTCTCGTAACGCAGTAGGAACCCTAGTCTAGTTAAAATTTAGTATAGATAATTCACGGTGCGATTTTTCACTTTAAACATTAACATTAGAAATTCAAAATGAAGCACTTACTCGTTTAAAGAGTGTAAATGACAAAGGTCGTAGCGAAAACCTAATTTGTTACCTTCTCGCAAACGTGCGGACATTTTAATATTTCACACAAAATACTGTAACACCTGCGATTTAAAATTCTTTTGTTACAAATCACTAGCAGACACGATTTTTTAACTATGATTTCGGGTTATTTCTTATCATTTGCTTTGAAATTTGCTATAATATAAGAGACATTTGCAAACTGCGGAATAGATTCCACAGACTCACCTGGACTTGTAAATGGACATAGACTACATTGATATTTTTCCACTAATTCATACGTGGGACATTGACTTCCTGGAATCATGTCCAGATATTGGAATAACTCCTACGGCCTAACCGTTAATCCAAAGGAGACCCTGACCATTTTATTTTAAGCATAGGTTGATATCGCAAATTTATTGGAGCCAAGTACACAGTCTCATTGAATTGATGTTCAAATTCCGTGCAGAAGCAATGTAAAAGTAACTTAGGATTACCATTTGAACTCTGATTTAGTAGGAGCAATACCTTCAAGACTTCAAACTGTATACCTTCAAGAATTACACAACATATGACCATGTTTCTCAATTTCGCTAACGGGTCAAGTTGCTTCCAATTCGCTCATACGATCTCCCTTCTCTATTCTGGAACATGGACCTTCTGGACACTCAGATACCTCAAACGACTTTTCAGTTTCTTCTCATCCTCTTCACTTTATTTTTTTAATTTTCCTTCTTTCAACTGAAAGTAATCTAAAATAACTTTAATAATTTATAAACTTATACAACGTTTTACTACTTATGTATTAATAGTATATAATGAAATGTGTCTATAGTTATCTCAAAATTCCAAATTAATTGGTCATGTTTTGGATGCAAATAAGAAAACCAATGGTCTCACAAATCCGTTTCTATAAAAAATCGTAAGCAAATGCAGTTTAACTTTTTTATTGTGGTATAATATATATGTATATACTACCTATGTAGTATATTATCCAAATACGGTATGTAGCATGTTAAGGCGTTTAACCCTCATGCATAAGACGATGTATATGAGATGGCCCGTATCCAGCAATGAACGAAAAAAGCGCTGGTTGCGGTTACTGTAGGTAGGTACTGAAGATGTTTACCTCAATATGTTCTCAACATAGATAAAACAAGAAATACTCATAAAGTAGAATAGAAATTCATTAAAAACGATTGCTGCATAAATATGTTTTCATTGCGGTACTCAGATTAAGAAGATTGTTGGACAGATTCAGAATAGGACTGCAGTCTTTTGGCGGGCCAATATTGAAATATGCCGATACTGCAACAAATGTGCCAACCGGATTACATTTTTGCTTGTACGTATTATCCTTTTATGTAGAACCGGAAAAAATATAGACTCTTTTCAAGTCGAGCGAGACACAACAAGTAAAATTGACAGAAAAGTTGAACATGAAACCGATATATTTAACTCTGTAATGCGGTAAGTTTACTCGATTACCTGTACATTTTTGTTTGCAATAAACATAGATATAGTCTGTATTATTTAATTGGTGGCAATTAAGTATTAAATTCATATAAAAAACGATGATCCATTGGACAAGTGCATAAAGCATTGACATCTAGATAAGTTTTATAGTAGTCATTAAAATTTAGCATTTAATCACTCGCCGATTTTTACTATTACTCTCATGAATTTAAAGACTTTTTACAGACTGCCGCTATATATCTTATCAGTATATCCCATCAGTATATCCCGTCAGTATATCCCGTTAGTATATCTCGTCAGTATAATCCGTCAGAATATCCCGTCAGTATATTCTATTAGTATATCCTATTAGTATCCTATTGTATGCACTATCAGAGTAGACTATTATATTAACCCCAGCCTCAAAGATCTAACACTAAACAGTTATGTTTTTGATTCCCTTATGTACTTTCATCTAATCTTGATTGCATGTAGTTAGTTGCTTAAACTACATAAACGTTAAACTTTGAAACTGGTATTATTTTGCCTTGTGTCTAGAACTCAACCAACATCTTAACTTTGACAGCTTCAATAGCTGGATTTTAGACGGTCTTTTTCAAAACCCTCTCACGAAATATTCAATAAATCCCGTGTTACAAAACGCCAAGTGATGATATATTCTCCCTGCATTTACTCAGACAATGCTGGAAACACAAAAAAAAACATCTAGAAGGAAGTGCGCTCGAAACGTGGACACGTTTAAATCAAATGAGCGAAATAAATAGTTGACATAAATCACTCGAAGAGCAAATAAGATAAGCGCGGCTAACGTTTTATTTTTCAACCGTGGGCCCATCGAACCGCCCGAGAAGATAACATTCCTCTTTTTTCAAATGGCCTGCGTGACCAGCAATTAGATAAGGCTTTTTCTTTATTGTGTACACGTTTTTCGGAAGCTCGAGGTATAATTTTTCAACATTAGAGCCGTTACTGGCATCTTACAGAATGTTATCGCTCGTATTCTGCGCGCTAGCAAGAATTCCTGAGTAAAAAGGTATACCGCCTACATTGTACAGCGATACTTTCGTTTGAAAGATTTGAACTATCGAAATCATTGGGAAACCAATAATACATTGTATAATGGTTTTCTTTATTTTATAAAAGCGAACCTAGACCTAACGGTAAACAGTAAACTATGCGGTAAACGGCATTAACGAGGGCTGTTGATTACCTCACGCAACGCATCTGCTTAGTTATCCAACGAGCTTATGCCTCCAGCTTGCTGCTATAAGGACCAAAATTTATTCAACATATTGAATATATAGATAAATATTGTACAATAGATACTTCTTATTTTAAACTCTAAAACTTCGATATTTAATCCCGAAGACGAAATTGACATACACAAATGTCAAACTTGAAAATAATGTTGATAAAATTAATTTGCGTAGTGTTTGTTGTCCTTGTGGTTCCGCTTATTTGAATTGTAAAATTATAAATGTGTTTTTATGTATAATATATTGTGTGTATTGTGGGCAATAATTAATTAATTTGTTACATTCAACATACTCGAGGATAAACTATTGTCATTACTTAACATACTCACGATATTTTCACTATATTAATATTTAAAATTCACTCTTATGCCATATGATTATTTTTAACTTTAATGAATTATTTTATCGATTTTGCAGAAAAACCTTTTTTAAACAATATTTAATACGGTTTTATTAAATTCGATTGCTGGACATCACTATTTTAAAAATGCCAAAAACTAATAACACATGAAATGTCACTTTGGTCTCCGGGATTAAAAAACGAACTTTACGTACTGCAATGTTTACTGTAAAATGACATTTTACAGTAAAATGAAATATTACCCTTTAAATGAAATAAATTATAATGAATACCGAACAAGAATTTTCCGATGTGTGAAGGAATTATTTTCGGGTTCGATTACATATTATATATACGACGAACTCTAGTATAAATACATTATTATAAGTACTTAAATAGGCACTCTGTGTGCCTTAGCACCAATTTCCCTCAACTATCAACAACTTCAATAAGCAATCAACATCGCACCGCGTGCCGACGTGTAATGAATAGCCGAACTAATTCTACGTTATGGACCAGAAAAGGCGGAGGTGTTATAGTTCCACCTACTTGAAAACTACCCTGCTCCCCGCACCGCATTCACACGAGAACGAGATAGGGGTAACTATGCATTAAGTTATAGGTCATAATTGACAGGTTGTACGCAATCCGCTCTTTCATATGGACGTCATAAATCAGCATTGAAATTAAAACCAGGGTCGCATGGAGCGTATTAATATACAGCAAAGTGAGGCTGCCCACCAGCGCGCCAGTCGACAGAAACAGATTTCGTGGTCTTGCAAATCTCGAAATTCAGGCGCAACGTAACACCTGGAAATTTCTGTCGCTCTAGTGCCCATTTGTTTCAGAAAATGTACGACGTTGCCGCTTTCTAATAAAATTGTTTTTGTCAAGTAACACGTCGCAGTAATCATGGGAACCTACTTTAAATAGAGCCTAAAATCGACTAGATCTTACGTATCAAATGCAAATGCGAATACTTATAATTAAATCTGCACATAAAATGTGGGCGTCCAATCAAAAAGGGGTCCAGATAGGCGGCATTCTACTTATGGGCCGATTTGGAAACTAGAATAAATAGTTGACCACATAACGTCCAAAAAGTACATTTCGAGAAAGTCGAATATTAAAAATAGAGTTCTTGGCATTGGATTACCTAATTACAGAGAGGTGATTTATTAAGAAAATTTAACTAATTGCTAACAAATTTACCCATAATTTAGTAGTAGATGTCATAGATATATGTAGTAAATATACTGATGGCATAATGATCAATATAAATATATGAAGATTGTAGGTATATCTAAACCAAAATACAGAGATGTAGCATTGCGGCCCTAAAAAGGTGGCATTTAAATGGGCATATAAGGCATGGCAATAATGGGATGTACAATTTTGGTAATTATTTCGATTGCAATTGAACAGCTAAAATGACTTCTTGCGTACTACAACTAGTAAAAAATAGATAAAAAAGTCGGATAATCTGAATGTATAACATACCATGAGTTAGTATTGTAATAAAAGCCTGTAATAAAAATATGAAATAATATATTTCCCGTCAAATTTACAGGGATTTATATTCAGTGTTACCATACTATTAAACTTGATTACCCATTTATATATGAAAATGGAATTTAATATAAACATAGCATTAATGTATAGCTTATATTATGTTTATATTTATTAATGTATAGCATTTAAATTTTGAATAAATTAAAAGTGAGAGGTAATTTAGTGATGGAAAACAAAATCTTAATACAAACAGTAACTTTATGTTACGATTCTATATTTTTTCTACCTAACTCCTATCTAATTACATCTAGTATACGTACTTTTTTTAAACTAGGGAGAGTCAAAAAATATCTACTTTTTCATCATAATTCATAACATACCTTTAAGGTTGTAATGTTGCCTTCTATGCATGAATGTTTAGAGTTGGTACGACTGTAGTCATCGACCTCGATCGCGTCACTTGCCTTCCGGCCGTTACAGTGTAAACATGTCCCTTCCCTTAGCAGTTTGCACCAAGGATGAACAACAAGCAGTGATCCGATTTCTCTGGTCGAAAGGTGTGAAAGGGGCTGAAATTCATCGTAGACTTTTATCCCAATACGAGGACAGTGTCTTGTCACGTAAAAGTGTTTTTTAATGGACCGAGAAGTTTAAAAGTAGCTGGATGAGTGTGACGCACGAAGAGGGAGTAGGACGGACAACAGACGACAAGATTAAGCAACCTTGAGAGATGGTTCTGACACATGACCGAGTTACCATCGATCGATGAAGTAGCGTCTTCTTTGAACATCAGCCATGGTTCTGCCCATCAAATCATCCACGACGAGCTCGGCTGTCACAAAATCTCTGCGCGATGGGTGCCAAGACGTAGACGTACAGGAAGCGGTACAAAAGTGGCTTCGCGACTAACAAAACTTTCGTTTCAAGAAGTCAAGCATATCAATATTTAATCAAGTCCGAGAATATTTCTATCAAAAACTCACCTTGAACAGTTTTTCCTTTTTTAAATATCTTGTTGTAAGAGCGACGTTTCACCGCTACTTTTTTACAGTGGCCGACTGAGGTAACTAACTTTTGATTCGGGTTATCGAAACTAAATAGCATATGTTGGAAAAAAAAACGGAAGGGGACGAAATTTGGCGACTGTACCTTATGCAATTTAAATTAAGAAATCACATTTCTTCACCCAACTTCAGAAAAATGTGAATATCTAGAATCCAGAAGCCGAGATCTGGACCCTTTTACCTTGAACGCCCCCAAATAAAATGAAAATCAATTTAAACAAAAAGTGCCCGGCGGGGAATGGAACCCGGTCTCCTACGTAACGGGCTAACCACTATACTACCGAGGATTACGTTGACGTGACCCAATCTATACATTTTTTTTACATATCGTAGGTAGTATGATATATGTACCTACCTAGTATGTATTTTTAAAATTTTAAGAAATTTCGTCTATTATTCTCATATCTCTGTTACAGAGCTTACGAGTAAACTCGTTAAACAATACGTGTTAAATATAGTGAATTTCGTACCCACTGCATAAAGTGGATTCATTCCTCAAAATGGACGGGTTTATTCAGTAGAGTCCACAGGTGCCCGATAACCGTACCAGGATCACCCGCTCGTTCAGCGCTTGATGGAATTGCCGTCTTGGTTCCACGTTGCATAATGCAATTTGATGATGGGGTCGGAATACGTTTTCAACTGCAATGTATATACGTAAATACAAATTTAAATGTTGCACCTTTATTCATTAATTTCCTTGAACGTTTTTTTCTAATTCTTTATGGACTTACTTTTACTTATATTTATAAAAATAAGTCCATTAAGAATTTTTATTCTTAATTTTCTTGCATTTTATTTACTTTTTTTTTTAAATTATTCGCCGCTATCAGCCGTAAATGGAACCATCTTTTACACAACCATTTGGGCTTAAAGAACTGACCACCGGCGCACACCGCTGTTACTCCCGTCCACGCGTCTTAGTTCCAATCCGCGCTGTGTGCTGTTTTTACTGTGTGTGTATATTATTGTGTGTGTATCGGATTATCGAAAATAGATACATTTTATATACCCACATTATTACGAGGCTTATAGTTCGTAGTGAGGATATCGAGGAAACTGAAATAGGTTTATAAAAATAAAATAATTTGTTACCGTAAACTCAGTTTCATAGCGAAATAAACTTAGATACATTTTATGTATTATATTTTTACAATAATAGACCTCCCGTTCCTACCAGCAAATAAACATCTAAGTAAGCATAGAGAATACCAATCGTGATAAATCAATATATTAATTAATCTATAATCTATCCATTAATATAATGCACGTACACATTAATCACGGCTGAAATTACGCATTTGACTTATTAGCGCTCGCGCGTATAAATCAACATACATATATTTGTATATGGCGACGTATACCTTTTTGGTAATTTCCGAAAGAAGTAAATGCTCGTAATATTTAGGCTAGTGTCATTGCTAGTTTTTAATTATTGTTTCAGAATGTTTACTTGTTTAGCACACCATAACATCAGCCCATGTCTCTCTACTGCTGGCTATAGGCCTCCTCCAAGGCTCGCCACCACACATGGTCTTCCACTCTTCTTATCTAGGCACTACTTGCAAACTTTTTCAAGTGATCGTCGCTCCATTCAATACGAAATAGTTACGTACTTTAAAATCACGCTTCAATAGGACATACTAATTGTTTGATTGCTTTTGCCCTACTTACCTACTTGTTGCTCTAATAATTTAACACTAGCAATTCTAAACAAATGTGAACTGTCAAAATAATAATGACTAATTAAGCTGTTTCTTTTTAAAATTAAAAATCCATTAGCTATGAACATTAATTGAAATCAATCGTCAAATTACAATTCAAAACTATTAGTTACTATTACTATTAACACACAGGTAATTTTTAGCGATAATTATTAACATAATGGTTTAAACCTTTCCCGAAGCTCGAAACCATGGATTCTGCTCACGCTTCTGAGTTCATTAACATACTCGTAAATATTATTATTTTTAAAATTTATTTTGTATTAAACTAATATGTATAAAAAAATTAGTATGAACTCTAAAAACCGATTTTGCAGAAAAACTAATTTCATTTGTTTGAATTCAGAATCATGAACACTCCTGAAGACATTCTGTATCTGTAAGTTTCAATGCAATTCTAACTTTAATGGAGTTTCAATTTTAATATTAACATGCTCGTATATACGGTGGCTTTTGTATATATGGGAGTAAATTGGGGGGTAGTTTTGACTAATCACTTGTGCAGGAGAAGCACAATCAACAGATGACAAGCAATTAATTCAATTAATTGCACGTCGGCTGGCCCGGACGCAAATCACCGACTGGACCTTCGAGAGACTCCTTATCCTGCAAGGATTTATATGGTTAGATATACAACGCCAGTATTACACGCCCCGAATATCCATCTACGGAACTACTAATTAAATAATACTGGTCGGTCATCTTCGTATTCCGACAAAAACACAAAGAGACGATTTACTCATCAGAAAAGAAATAAACATCCAAACCAAAATTCACTACAAATACTCGTAAGTTATGTTGTAACCACTCTATTATATACAGGAAGGGGAGAGTGCACGCTGCGTTCCCACAGCCACCGGGCGCACTTGACTGGCTACGTTACCCCTCTCTCATAGAAGACTACCTTAAAATACATTTCAACATAGTATTATATGAAAGAAGGGTAAGGCGTTTCCCACATTATCCTATTTGCCCAATATACGTACGTGTTTCGGTAATGAGTGAGAAATGCCAAAGCTCATTGCCATCCCTTCCTATCCTATCCCTCCCCATTCTCCAAATCTATACCTATATCTTCAAAGGTTGACAGCGCATCCGGGGGCATGGCAACGTTTGTCTTTTTGGATTGATGTTGGCGTGCATTGCCCATGCCCATGGACGACAGTATCCACTTACTATCGGGTGGACTGTATGCTGGTCTGCCACCTTTTTTTCACAAAGAAAAATAAATATCGCTCAGCGTTTGGTCACGGTTAAAATAACGAAGACAGCTGACCGGCATTATTTAATTTATAGCACAGGGGGCAGATTCTACTAATATAAAACTGACTAAACATAAGCTGAACCGTAACGGAAATTGTACTAAATGTCATTTTTGTCTTCCACTGATTACAACGATTCAGTTTCCGTTTAGTCGAAGAAATTGTTCCTACCTATATTTTGACATGTCAACTGATTGACATTAAACCGGAATTCCCTAACATACGAAAATCACTCTTTGAATAGTCAAAATAGCTAAATGGCTAAATTTGGTAATAATGACAGCAAATAATTATATTAGAACCAAAAAAAACGGATAAAAAATTTATAACTGGTGCATCCTTTTCTATTTTTATAATACATAACGACAGATATACAGTGATTTCGATTTTTTAAAAACGTTTTTTTACTCGTTTTGGAACTGAATGGTAATGGTTAGGGAACGGTTCAGTTTTATAGTTTTTTTTTTTTAATAATTAGTAGAATACGACATTTGAGATTTTTGCGTTTTTCACACATATTTATCTATTTAAACGGGTCTTAACGTCAACCAAAACGCCGAGTATAAATAAATAAAGTAAACATTCGCGTTAAGACCCGTTTAAATGAATAAATACAGTAGCATACAGTTTTAAATTAAAGTCGAATGTCTACTGAAACTGAAACATGAAACTGAAAACAACAGTAGGTACATAATGCAACTAATAGAATTAGCCCCCTGCACCTACGGTAAGTATAAAAATCTGTACCTTATACATTATTTTTCAATTGTTCCTGTAAAGTATTTTAATGGCGCTAATGAAAAAAACGGGACAAATTTTTGGGCTTAGTACCACCTTAGCCCGTCAGTGTGTGAAAATTCCGAGAGCCCCCT
Source organism: Sesia bembeciformis (assembly GCA_943735995.1). Taxonomy (NCBI): domain Eukaryota; kingdom Metazoa; phylum Arthropoda; class Insecta; order Lepidoptera; family Sesiidae; genus Sesia; species Sesia bembeciformis. The sequence goes on from OX031028.1 coordinate 13,222,469, forward strand.
AATTATTTTAATTTGTTTTGTGTTTTGCATTTAATTTATATTGTTTTATTGATGTGACTAATTTTAATGCTATAACGGTTCGGTGTTAAATTTATTCGGTATTTTGAAAGAATATTTTAATTTTTATTGAAATCTTAATGTGACAATGTTTCGTATATCTATGAAGAAACTTTATCACGTAATCAATAAGAAATGAAGTAGGTCTATACTGGAGAATCGAAGTGCAAACACAATAATTAAATTGTAGTAAACTATAACACGGCTTCATAACTATACTGTTTTAAACTTTTATATTATTAATTGAAAACTGCAACCTGTTAAGATTTCGAACTATCAAGCTTCGCGAATCTCGATGCGTTCCTTAAAGTTTTTAATAAATTTTATGAGCGAACTTTTCATGTAATACCTAGAGGAGTTCAAAAGATTAGTATGTATTTATAAGATTAAAGAGTTATAACTGAAAGTATTCACTATAAAATGGAGAGAACAATTATATTTTTTTATATCTTCGTTTTGTGAGACTACTACTGTGGGACGCCCTCCGGCCAGATGCACCGACGACTTAAAGAAGTTCACCGGTGGTGGTTGGTTGAGAACAGCCAAAGATCGTGGGTGTTGACGAGCGTTTTGAGAGCCCTATATCCAGCAATGGAGAGACATTGGCTGATGGTATGTTATTGCATTAATTTAAATGTGAAAGAAAAAAGTATTTTTCTCGATGTGCTGTTTTTCTGTAGAAGACTATTTCGTTTTCAAACTCCTGTTCAGGTGATCTCCAGTTGATGTAAATCATTATAAATTAGTAGAATTAAGTATGTAAGTAGACATTGATAAAATAATAGAATAAATGTTTAAAGTATTACAAAAAACACTGATATAAATATCACTCATTCATTGAAAATTACGAGATAAATCTACAGAAGGTTTAATGAGAAGAAAGAGAAATGAATTTAAATTAATCACCTAAATGCACCATTTACATATTGTTACTGTTGTACTATATAATACGTCACCGCCCACTCAATGGTTCCTGGAGATCACTTTAGCGATAAGGTCACCTTTGTGTGCCTATATATCATACTGTTACGTCACTGCTGTATCTCAGGTGTGCAATAAAAACTATTTAGTTACTTACTAACCACTCCTAAAAAAAGTGTGCTCTAAGAAGGTTTAAAACTTACGAAACCATTATTAACAATAGATTTACGAAATCATTTAATGTTAATATTTTGTTGTAAGAAGTAAACAATTTATACAAAAATACTAAAGTAAATTATTTATTACAATCTTCCCAACTCAACGTGACACAAGTGAGGAAACACTATAAGTATAGTCAGGACCAAATGAACTTGATATTTTATAATATCTAAATCTACCAACTTGCCTAATTCACTTTCTTTTATACTATTTCGTAGTTATACCCAATAATTGACAACAATCACAACATTTATTATGTGATTCGTACATTGACACACACACACACACACACACATTTGTAATAAATAGCTAAAAAGAACACAAGTAAATCCAACGTATCGTATAAATTACGGCACACTACAGATTCAAATTAATTTTATATATTTTATTTTATTTGGGAAACAGTATGCAAAATAATAACAATTAAAAAGATTTTAAATATCTTAAACCAGTAAAGCTTCCGCCATTAAACTTATGCAAGTAGTGAAACTAAATGACATGTGTAATATGTCACTTCATTTCACTTAATATGATATATAAGTGATATTAATATAATTCAGGCTATGTAAATAGTATGTTAAATATTGCACGCTTCTACATGAGCATCTGTCTTATATGTTTCATGTAGCTCGAAGATATATATTTTTTATTTAAAAGGCATAAGTCGCTGAAAATGTGTCAATTTTCGATTTTAACTTATTATAAGCGGTGCTTGAGCATCTAACCCACGTATTTCTAGCATATGAGTAATTTCTTTTAAAGATAGTAAGAAACATGCAGTAGATAATTTCATTTAACGATAGTAATGACTACTGAAAGGACGACATTTCAGATTTGAAGAATCTATTTTGGGTTAATAATTTTACACAAGAATATTCAATCTCTGACATTTCGTTAATGTTTAAAAAATGTTGTCATTAAAAACTCTTCCTGCCGACTTCCCATCTAAAACAATATCACACACAGCATTAACGCTAAGTTTATATTTAAGGCGACAATCTGCGATTCAAATCAAGTTTATCATCAACAAGCCGTGTGTACGAGCTCGAAGTTTTCCAGGCCTGCGACACCTGTGACTTTCCCACAAATGCTAACCAGTTCCAACTCGCAAGTGGCTCGACCCGAGAACTTTACCTTCATAATTAATTCTTTATTCCGAGCAACTTGCTCTTGGACAGCGACGGGCCGCGTAAGCACTTAAATAGTCCAAATTGTGTCGAAGACGCTCTCCTTTTAATGACTACGCTCATTTTTAATTAGTTCCAAAGAGCATTTTAATTGTTAATGTCAGCGTTTCAGTTTCGCCTTTACGGTACATTATAAGTAGGTATAAACATGAAAAACAAGATAAAAACTTGAATTTTAATATACAGTGTGAAATACGAGAAAGGTTCAATTATTTAAGATATAGTATCATGCTTTCCAGTGCTAAACGAAATGCATATTATGCTCTTATTTCTTTTAATAATTAGAATAAAACACATTTGCAAAATCGGCAGCGCACCCGCATACCCCCTGGTGTTGTAGATGTCCATGGGCGGCGGTAACACTTACCATGGGACCGCTTGTTCCTCCGCCCACTTCACTATAAAAAAAAAATCGCACCGTCGACGATTGTAATAATGACAATTAGTATCTATATTTATTTGTATAATAATATTGTGTGTATCGTAGCTGTTATATTTTAAGGTTAAAGTAAAAAGTAACTAGCCCTTTTAACATCAACTGCTTAACACCTCATACACATGTCATGTGCACAAGGGATATATGGCCTCAAAACGACACGCTGACCAAGCGAGATGGCGAGTCCACTCTTTCAAAGGTGGTGTAGTTCCTCAGGGCTTGTGGAGGACTCCCTCAGCTTTGTAATTAATCTCTTAGTCGCGTTTTACGATACCCACGGATGGGGGTGATGGTATTCTACAGCCGCACGACACCTCACGGTCTATGTTAAGGAGGATTTAAACGTTATATAAAACTCTGCAAAACTGGACATGTAAGTTCATAACAAATGGAGTGAAAATTCTCGTAATGATAGTTTGACATTTATAGGAGACTTCTCACTTCTACACATTTCTTATCTAAAATAGCCTAGTTAAATATTTCATAATCAACTAACGTTCAATATTTACGGGGTAAGTGGAAGATAAGTGTAGTACTTTAACAAAGTAACGTGCCACCGTTAGAACCAACTGACACTAATCTAATTATCTTACGCAACTCGTTACCCGCGCGTGCAAACAATGCGTTTGACAAATCAATCCGAATGTTTACAGCGCCTGTTCCCAGCAGCTGCGTCACGGTACACATGAAGCACGCAGAAGGGGCCGTTGACTATTAATAAAAAAAAGGGTTTTCAAATCCAACCTAAAACACTACGAGTATATCACTGCCGTAAAATGTACTGCATTTCCCAAAATATCTTATTCCCTCAATGTTTCGGTAGTAAGTGCCAGAGCCCATTTCCATCCCATTTATCATATCTCTCCTTACTTTCCCTATTTCCTTTTTCCAAATCCATTTGTAAATCTCCAAGGGTAGGCAGAGCATTCGCCGACCTTTGTTATTCTAGTAGACAACACCAGTCTAGGTCATGCACCGCGGATGTCCATGGACGATAATATCTATTTATGGTATAAACATGAAAACATGACCAGATGGACTGTCTGCTAGTTTGCCGCCTTATTTCCATAAAAAAGACAGAATAGTCCATTTCATTGTTTAAAATACAGTCTACAAAGTCATCCACAAACCTTTTAAAAATCGCACTTGGATTCAATCACAATTGCAGTCGTCAGTCAAGACTACCTACTGATTTTTTTATATTAGTGAACTGATAGTTTAAATAGAATGCGACTTAGCGGCACGATTTCATAGAAAATATGTCCCGCCATAATTTTAAACTATTCGTAAAGTATTTTCAGTTGTAACGCCCAGTATGGTATGAAGAGTCCATTCTGTTTCTTATCTATTTTGTGTCTGCGTGTTTGTTACACGCGTCTATTGTTCTGCGGACCGAGCTTAAGTTCGTTACGTCCGGATAACGGACCAGTATTAGTGATGCGCGTGGTAATGGAGTATTGTTTAGACGTGTTTCCATCGATAGCGACTACGCGAAACCGATATACGTTTAGCAAGGTATTCGTGTTAACTTTAGCATACATTTTTTATGACCAATTATAATCCTCCATCAAATTTGAAAGTCATCAGATTTTTAAAATTCAAACCCCTCGTCTTACTTATCAGGTTGCGTCGACAGCCCTCAGTATCGACACTATCCAGCGTAATCACTTCATTTCACTCCGCGTGCATAATTCACCTAAGCTTCCACAATGGAACATCGGCGGATGGACCACGTTGGCAATACGCATATTAATCAACCAATTTCAATGACACTAATTAGTACTGACACTGACAGGGTTACACTAAGCGTTCAAAATTAGCATACATATACTAGTTTTATAAATTACAACATGTTGGACTTTATGTACTTGATGATAGAATATAATTTTAAACAGCCTTTAACTTAGTGATTGGCCATGTTCCTAAATTGCTGTTGACATTAAGTAATTGCAACGTTTTAAGTACTTTCATTTCCAAATAGTAAATTTTACAAGAACAAAAGAATACAAACACGGCAAATGTTACACAAAAACCTTTTCTTGGAACCTTTTACCTTCTTTGCGAACTAGGTATAATTATTAAAATGTACTAGGCGTATTCAAGAAGGCAACCTTTATTTACGAGTAACTAAAGTATATCTTTGGTGTATTTTCTTTTTTATAAATGCAACTGTTTACATTGCATAAACAAAACTAATTAAATTCATTACTCACTGAACATCTTAAGTATCATGCTTCAAGAACACATTTATATTTATTAAAGTACCTATTAATAATTATATTAAAATAAATTAGACATAAATTAAATTGTTTTGTATATTTGTAGATATTTATTCTTATGTACTCGTACATACGTATGTGTGTAGGTTTTAATGTATGTATCTAATAATAATCGTGTACTTTATATATATTTTACCATACCATTCTTTTTCGCACCTCGCAGTGAAGCCTCTGAACACCCATTGGTTGGCTGATAAAGAATGCACCGAGGCATTAATTACGCTCGCTTTTTGTACGTCAATCTGCCATAAAGTTTATAATAAATATATTAAATGCCCACCAAAATATAATTCACATTACGGAGCACTAATGATGTAAAGAATTTTAATTATAAAAGTATTTATAACACAAGCAAAATGAAGTTAAATTAAATAAAATAATACTGAAATTGTGAAACTAAACTGTGAAACATAACTGTGAAACATTTCAGTTTCACGACTAAACAGTCAATCGCAGAGTATATTGTGAGTATGACAAAGCGGGGTGTACAATGACGAGAAACAATGAGTGCGGCCTGCACCGCAAACAGCGTTCTAGCTCTGTCACTGTCAGACCTAATTAGCGCAGCCATTGAGATTGTCTGATTAATACGCGTATTGTTTCCTTCCATGTCGCGCTCTTACTCAACCTAAATTATCGGCTTTTCAACAAAAGCCGACGCGCTAGCGCGTTAAGTTACCGTTATTGTGGGGTTCGAGTATTGAATTATACTTATTTTACATGTATCATACTAACGTCATTGTTAAAATGTATTTATTGTGTGTCTGTTATTCATTATGCATTAACATTGTCACCATTTAATTTTTTCCATCATAAATAAATATATTTAAGAGTCTATCTCCGCCCGGTTTTATTTGTGATTTGTCCCATCGAACTAGTGATTGCAATCCCGCAACCCTGCTCGATCCAGCATCATTTAAGAGTCCGCAAGATCCCGCAACTAATGACTTGAAGTGTATTAAAATTCTTTACTTTTCTTACGTCCGCAGTGTTTTGGAATATTGTTGTCCAGTCGGGAACCTTCAGTACCACAAATACATAAATATCAACGATGGTATACAGAAGAAATTTCTACATTATCTAAATCAGCGGTCGGCAACCCGCGGCCCGCGACTGTTTTGTAAATAAAAGTCTTATCATTCGGAATTATTTTAATTTCGTGCCAAAACTGAAATCTGTGACATCCACGAAAGTCAGCCTACCGCGCCGGCCCACAGAACATTTTACTTGCCGCGATACTTTACTCACTTGATCACTTTACATTGATCACAGATGAGTATTTGAGTGCCATTCTACGAATTTCTACGACTGACATGAAAGCAAACATTCCACAAATAGCCAGTCAGCCTCAAAAATCACTTTAAATTTTGATTCGACTCGCATGTATAGTTATTTCGAAGTTCTCATTTAATATGTATGTTTTTTCTCATTTTCTTTTTGTTATTGTTCCTACTTATTAATAAAATTTAAATAAAACGATGAGAAATAAAATGTAGAAGTAAATATTTGTGTTTTTACATTTTAATATCATTATGAACAAGTGCGGGCCCGCCTTTATTTCATTTTGCCACTATGTGGCCCCTGTCTGCTAAAAGGTTGCCGACCGCTGATCTAAATTATCAGAATAGGCATAAAAGTGCTGACTATCAAAACTAATGTTCGCACCATAACTTGATGCCACTTGTAGACCGCAGAAAGGTGGCTGACATGACGCGTGAACTGTGTTGCATTTGATTTTACACTACTTTAAAAAAAAAAAAAAATTTTCTACTCTCAAAACACGTACGAGGAATACACAATTGTTTTTTATACCTTTCTCGTATACTAGTTACGCAAGTGATTCTGTTACTAGAAAAATATTAAAAACTTATAATGATAAATTTGCAGAAAGTGGTCCCATCTGCTCCTCAAAAGCAGTGGGTATTTAAAACAAAAGTCTTTAATATTTTAACTTATTAACACTATTAATTTAGGTAGTCGGATAAATTCACGGCCTTTTATAGTGAAAATAATAAAAACTTTTTTGTAAGACGTAAATATTTATTGAACGGAATATTGTTCATTTAATTCTTTTTCCGTTTTTCTATCAAAGCCATAAACGCATCGCTATGAAATTTTTGGAGTTTCTGAGCGAAAAACTGATTTAAATGGTTTATATGGGCTTCTCTTGAATGTAATTTTATTCCATTTAGAGAATTTTGTAAAGAGCGAAATAATGATAATCCGAAGGTGCTATGTCTTTATCTATACTGTATGGAGGATGCATTGAAACATCCCAGCCAAGGTCCATCAATTTTTGTTTAGTCATCAAATATGTATGGTTTCGTGCATTGTCGTGATGGAAAACTACACCTTTTTTATTCATTAATTTTGGGCGTTTTTCTTCAAGTGCTTGATTCAATTTTACTAATTGCTGACAATAGATATCAGAATTAATCATGTAGACATGTGGCAAAAGCTCGTAATACACAATGTCTTTCCAGTCCCACCATACACATAACATGACTTTGTTCAGAGTGAAGCCTATCTTTGACACTATTTGTGATGACTCACCTCGCTTAGACAAAGATAGTTTTCGAACATTGTTATCGTAGGTGATCCACTTCTCACCGCCTGTTACCAATCTCGATCAATGGATCGATTCGTATTAGCAACATAGCTAGCTTTTTCAATTACAAAATTCAATTTATGCATGTGATCTAAAACTGTTGAGTGGTGAATGCTAAGCTCTACCGCAATTTGATAACTGCTTATGTGTCAATCTGCTTCAATTTTCTCAATGATAACATCAACCTTTACCTTAATAGGACGACCACAGCGAGGAACATCGTTCACATCAAAATTACCAGACCTGAACCATTTTTTTGCAGTAGTTTTAGATAAAGCATGTTCTCCGTAAACACCACAAATCTCTTTTCGAGCACTAGAAACATTCATACACTTGTCGAAATACACTTGTTCAAATGTAATGTAAATTTGTAAAGGCTTCAGTGTGGTATAATAAAATATGTGAACTTTGCATGCAAATAAGCTGTAGATTTATGTGATAAAAAATAAATAAATAACAGCTAAAAGTTTTCTCCGTATCCACTACGAGCGTAGCAATTTTCCGTAGCACTAGTGTAACACTTCTACAATGACGTAGCACCATCCTGCGCCCAGCAAGCTACATTTTAGAAAAATATTTAAATTCACTGTAACATTATGTCTTTATAACAAGCATGAATTTATTCCAATAAAATTATAGTCAAATAAATCGAAGCTAAACATCCTCGTAAAGTTATAAAACAAGTCGAGTACTGCGGTCGTCATAACCGACGACGTAGCGAGAAATACGTTCGACGAAATTACCACTTTTTGTTGATAAATGTTCTTGCTCCCCCTACAGGCTGCTGTTTATGTGCCCATTAACTTAAAATACCTACTTATTAATGAGTAATCAGTAATTGTAAGTTGCGCTTGAAGCACTCGGTAACTGTGTATCTTGGGAATTGTTACGACCATGGCGAAGACAACAATTTTAGCGGTAAATATGCCTTTCACTATTACTATACATTGCATTACCGAAATCCGGCAAATTCTGAACTAGGGGTAGTTTATAATACGTAGTGATCATTCCGTAATCTCCACATATATGCTTACATAAGTCTAACGTGTGTTAAAACGTCTATTCCAGATAGTTTGTAGGTCCGACTTAACTGTATAGATTTTCGAATACGTCATTAAACACTTTAGTAAAACAAAGTTGACAAAAGTAATCTATCTCCTCTAAGTCAAATTTAGATAAACACATATACTTTACCGTACACCAAAACATAGAGAAAAAAACACAAAAAAACTCGTACAAGTAGTTAAAATACAATTGGCGGCCTTATCATTCCAGGCGTCTTTGGGTGGTAAGAAGTCTGTAGACGAACAGAGGTAGATCGTGCAATAAAGAAATAATGTCTCCATATAAAAAACATACATACCTACACACATACACATACGGAAAGAACTAAGAAACAAGAAAAGTTAAAGGAAATTGTATGGGTCGTAAGAGAACTGTTAATCGGCGAGATAGTTGTGCTTTCACGAGTCTTTTAAAACTTGCCAGAGATTGAGCTCGTTTTATAATTTAGTTGTCTGTTTGAATCGTCTTCTCTGACCTTCATTTTTAATGTTCGTGTCTATCATAAATTATTTTTAGACAGTTGGATTTTCTTTCCGTCTACTGGTCTTCGGCATGTTGTAGGACAGCGGTTAGTGTTGAATCAGTCAAGTTGCGGTATTTAATCTAACCATTTCGCCTTCGAAGTCGCCTTCGAAGCCGTTTTCATCAACCAATGTATCTGCAGTAAACATTAACTTTACTGCGCAGCCCCTTAGTCACTTAGGTCACATCGCCAAAAAGTATTCAAATAACATGGAAAATCTAGATAACGTCATATGGAATATGGAAAAGCGTCATAAGAGGGAAGGAGCTTCCGATCCAATGGGACAAACGACTAAAGATTTTTCTAAAGTACCTGGCGATATATCATTCAGTTTTGAAAGCTACACCGAATGACGGAGAAGGCGCTCTATAAAAACGAAAATAGCCGATTGTCTCGTTCTCATTTCCGACGCGCCGTTGTAAACTAGTTAACAATTTATTCGCTCCATTGTATCACCTTTAGCCAGTTCGGCCGGTACACTAATCGGATTACAGTGCATTGACGGCAGATGGAAAGTAAACAACGAAGATATATCCACGTGTGTAAATGGTTATTGTTTTTACAGTTACACGACGTCGCACGTAGTCAACACATTTTTGTATAGATTACACGACATGATGGTAAATGGTCACCGCCGCCCACGGACACCTGCAGCGTCAGGGGGCTTGCGGATGCTATACATACCTGTTGCTAAGTCTGTATTATTTTGTTCTTTAATATCTGTATTGCCTTGTATTGTCAGATGGCAATAAGTTTATGTAGTCAACAATGCGCCTTTACTCTCATCCTTATCGGTAGCTAATTATTACTACCCTACAGCTATGACATTGGCATCTCCCAATGTTACTAGTACTACAAGTTAATTTATTTCCATTCGATATCAGTCTATAACGTCCGTCCCACTGGCCTATATAATAACAGACCCTCTGAAGTATAATATATTATATTATTATATAATTATATTAAATTCATCGGAGGGTCGTCAGAATGTCGGTTATCAACTTACTAGTAAATACCCTCATGTCCGAACGCACTCTCGAATAAATGAACGGTCAACAGCTATTACGTATTTTACTAGATTTCCGCATTTCCCTGTGTTCTTCGTGGTTTTGTTATGATTGTGATTATGAAATTAAAAATTTGTTTGATTTTGATATTTTAGCTTTATTTTTAACTTTTACTTACAAGCAAATAACATCATCATTGCTACATAGGCTCTCATTACATTTTTTAAATTATACATTGGCTATGTCACATTCAGCCAACAGGTTTAATGAGGAGGAAGTTCCTTACAAGGCCGCAGTGGTCATTGCGAGTTGACTAGTCCAATCAAGGGATATTTAGGGCCCACGGTTTGTAGCAGCCGCTTCGTTAACCTAGAAGGTCGGGTTATTGCTCCTGATATTCAGAGATATATTGTTACCTAGCACGACCCGAAGTACATGGGCAAAGAGGTAAATCTAACTTAAAAGTTCACAATTGTTATTATCATAAATATCTGTATTATTAGGTCCTTATAAATATATGAAGTTTTCGTATGTTCATAGTGGCCAGTTTGAACTTAGTTATCTTGCGTTTGGCTTGTAATGCCAAATTCAAATTTATTTTAATTTAAAGCTGTGTTTAATTTAAAGTTCTTTTGTTGTGTTTGCCACCATGGAAAAGTTAACAATTCGCATAATTTTCAAATATGAGTTCCAGCGTAAAAGCAACGCAACACATAGGGCACGCAATATCAACGATTTATACGAACCAAACACCACAAACAAACGCACGGTGCGTTTTTGGTTTGATCGTTTCCGTTCTGGGAATTTCGACCTCAGGAATAAGCTCCGTGGACGACCGGAGACTAAAGTCGATAATAACAAATTGAAACCAATAGTGGAAGCAGATTCGTCTCAAACCATGTCTGAGTTAACAGCAGCCTTCGGCGTAAGTGACAAAACGATATTGATTCATTTGCGTCAAATCGGGAAGTAACGAAGCTCGGAAAGTGGTGCCGTATGAGTTTAATGAAAGTCAGCTGCAAACACGCGTCGAAGCCTGCCTTACTTTGCTGAACCGGCACAAAAAACGGAGGGATTCTGAATCATATTGTCACTTGTGATGAGAAGTGAATCCTATATGATAACCATAAACGTTCGTCAAAATGGTTTATTTGAATTTTTCCATGTTAAACGACATTTCATAGTTAAAGACCTAATACTTTTTGATTAAAAAAGACCATGAGATAATACAAATATTTTGTACGTTTCTTGGCAATTTACTAATTAAAGAATTCCACTTTCATAAGATACGAAATAATTATGTCATAATATGCGAGATTTGTAAAATATAGTGTGAAAGATACGTTTTATTAATTTTAAATGTACTTACTACATATCATACATGTACTACATATCGATCTACATATCAGTTCAAATGATCAATTAATGTAGATCACAATTTTAATATTAAAACGTGAATTTGATCATAATATTGAATTAAAATATGTATTTTACAACCACTATTTCAGTATATTATTACACTTTAGAAATATTTTGACATAACTAACAATACTGATGGAAATATTTGGATAGTGTTAAATTTTGGAATCATTATATTGGAAAACATTAATATATTTCAATAATTTTAAACGAAATCCGCAGACGCAAAGTAGTATATTCTAATTCATTTCTACAAAAGTGCTCAATGGAAATCATTACACGGTGGCATTGTTTTCATAACACAATTCATAACTTTATTACTTTACATACTGAAGACCCTGGAAATCTTAGCTCAGTAATCGATATATTAAGACGGGAATAGCCCAGTTTCTACAACCTGCAATTATGTAAAACGTGTAGCTTTCAATTCCGCTGCTGCTTCGCTGCTTCAAAGGACTATTGTGTCCCACTGCGAATGTAAAATTACTTACGTGCACTTATGTAGGTAGTTTCATATACACGCCTATACATATAAGTCGAGCATACGTTATGCTCTAACATCTGTTCGAGAGCTAACACAGACCTCGCAATTTGGCTTCAGTTTGCTTACGTAAAGTGTTACGTAAGGGGTTTTTCATTCTAGACGTTAGGTTTCCTGCTTCGGCCCCTATTAATTTAACTGTAGTACTTTAGTACTCATATTAGCTATACAAATATCATATAACGTCTCCTGTTAAGGTTTTAATGTATAAGTTCTTAATCAACAAACTTTATTTTTAATATAACTTAATAGCGGAAATACGATTTTTTGGACATAACGAAAATAAAAATGTAATGAAACATTTTGAGCTTGTGCCTGTTTCTCGTCTAGTATATCTAATATGTGTGTAGATGTCTACTTCTTGTTGGGTCTACCGTCCTCTGATAATCCTTTTAGCTCATCCTGGTCCCAAGCCTCAACTTGTATGGTCATGAATATAGTCTACTATTTGACTTTCCATGCTACAGGACTACTGTATAGAACAGAAAAAATAATTAACATCATTTTAAAAATACGTTTGCAATGGCCGTGTGTCGGCCGGATTATAGTTAGAGTTAGTTTAGACTTAGACTTAACTTAAAGTTTTGTATAAAACAAAAAGAATAACTATCGTTTGTTCTCTTAACTATAATATATTGTTATTTACATTTTCTTTAAAAATGATACTGTGCCGTTTTTTAAGAGGGCAGATACATATATGACATCCTAATAGACAGTGGAGTGTTTGTCAAACGTTTCCTCATTACCAAAATACGATTAAAATGTGTAATTCAAGTTTAAACATTTATATCGATGCTCTACACTTCTAGTCCTACTATTAATGATTGAACAATACGGTCGTATCTATAAAATTCTTCAATGAATGAGTCTCATTCCTGTCCTACATATTAATCTGTAGAATCTCCTCTGGCATTTGTAACGGTAGCTTTATATGTGCATCTTAAATGTCCTACTAACAGCTATTCTTGTTACCTTCACAGTTATTATCAACTCCTACACAACACTTACATTAAAATATGTTATCATCGTGATTATTCAGTGCAGGAACATGTTCTTAGTGAAGCGCAGACAAGGCGTGTTCATTTGCATGTTAATAGCACGCGTGCGGTTCGAGTTCGTTCAGAACTCTGTGCTGACTTCATACTATTCGGACTAACGACTTGACTTATGAAGAAGAATTTCTAAAGTGCATCAATTTTTAAAACAAAATGACTCGTTGCTTTCGAATTTAACAAAAACTAATTTACTTCAATTAATTTCAAATTATTTAATTTCGACTTTAACACATATAATTGTTAGTAGGGATAACTTAAAATTGCGTTAGTATCTACCAATAATTTATTTATTTATTTTATTAAAGGAGAAAATGCGAACTACATACAAGAGGAAACATTTCAATAAAAAACGCATTTAAATATGTACATTCAGAGCACTTCTCGCTAATAATAAAGTATGCACATAAATAGGTGACGGTGCGGTGATCCGTGATCGAAATAAAATGAACGATGAAAGAAAATGAATAAGACGCATTCTAAGATAATTAAATGGTAGTTACAAAACAACTATTTAAATTAAGTAATGATATTATGGTATTATATTATTTATTGAAGCTATGTTTCTTATGATGGTGTGGAAGCCATCCGTGTGAGCGTCTGCAAACACTTCATGCCCTGCAGCAATTGCCGAGTGCAAGTACCTAGGCAACCTCAATAACATCCTGAATGTGTTATAATATTGCACGCGCAGGATGTTGATTGTTTTCTGCGTATAATTCACCCATAAGCTGAACATACAAACAGGAATGACGGAAAGACTTAAAAAGCATAAACTTTTACATAATATCCCAACTAGAGTACAATTAGCCTCTCCTTACACACGTTTAAATTATTTGTTATTCTCCGACACGATGACAGTTTCCTCACGATGTCTACACCGCCGTGCTAGTGATAATTTTAGGATTCATATTTGTATTAAAAGCTGTATAGTCAGTAGATATAAGAATTCGTGATGTAAGTATTCGTGAAGTAGTGAGTTCAAACCTCGGCCCGTACCACTAAGTTTCAATGTAAGTACAGGTTTTTTTTTTCTTAATTATCACTGTTTTTATATATTTTCTTTAAACATGCATTTTAATTTATTTATTATCGGTGAAGGAAAACATCGTGAAGAAACCCAAAAATTAAAGGAAATCTGTAATGTGTGGCACCGACGTATTTATAAAGGAAGCCTTTATAAGTTAGATGTTAGGTATTACCTAATCAGTAAGTCATTTTATTTTAAACGCAGTCTACTTTCAAGTGGCTAGTTCGCCAAGAACCAAGTCCAATTTCCATTCCGGGATATATTATGTATGTAAGGAAAAATTCGAACGATGAAGGGCCCATGATTTTTTTTCTATATTCCTATTCCTATTATGATTATAGCCTTACCCAACTGGATTACTTACCGACCTTGCCGCGATATATATTACCTATATAAACGAACAAGAAAATATTTTGCTATATTTAGATAAAAAAATGTAAACATTCACTCAATGGCCTACAATAGGATTACTTATTTTTAGGTTCGTTGACGCGTACAAACTACCCAACCCACAAACAAACATTTGTTTTTCCAAACACACAAGCATCGCGTGGGCAGTCATATCTGTAGGACTATTGGAATTTTTTTAGCGAATGTTTGATTCGAGAATTCTAATCATGTTATGTCTGCGTCAAGTTCTAATCAAAATACATTTTAAATCGATTCTTGGTATTGTAAATTGGTTGCTATCTACACGTATAGTGATTCCTTATATATAGAGTTATATGCTCTATATTTATTTATTTACTCTTTTTGCATTATATTGTTCAGAAGCGGACTTAATACGTAAAGTCTTTCTGTTCCAGTAGACCGTTGGTTAAATGTGAAAACCTTTCTGCCCTGCTTGCCTGTAGTGAAATGATCACGTCGAGGGGTTTTTCTATAAAAAAAAATTAGTTTTTCAGTACATTCCCTAGAGACTGCTTGATACAATATGCGGAAAAAACTTAAGGGAAATAAAGGTCACAATAGCCAAAGTCAGTCATTTCGAAACTCACTTCTTAGTGTAATGTAAAGCAAAACACATACGGAATGTTCTCGTGGGCTTAATTACCTGCTCAATTATCCATATATGGACATTTCAATATAATATGACAGAAGTGGAAACAGGTCGGCCTATGAGAAATCAAACCCTAGTACTTAGATAGTACTTAGGGCTAAAATTCTCTAAACGTTAACATGTTCTCGAATCACTGACGAGTGCATGCCGTAAGTTTCTTTTTTACCGGCTGCTAGAAAATAATGAGAAATCGACGCAAAAGAGAGAAGAGGACGCCAAAAGTGGTACTACCAAAAGGGTTGCACGTTCCAGTTCATTTGTTCAAATCCTGATCCCACATCCCTAAATGTAGGTACATCTTGGACGAGCCAGCTTCGTCATTTGTCATTTTTGATTGGCATTCGTTGGGTTCCTGTATATTCACCACAGTTTTAAATTTGGCACAGAAGAACTTATGAAAATTCACCACAGCCCAGTTTTTATGTGTTAATTCATCACAGGTTCATATTACTAAGCTGGAAAAGTATTATCCGTAAGAAGAGTAGAGTAATGTATTAAAACATATTTTTGCTAAATTGTACAAAAACATGTGATGAATTTACACAAAAACGTAAAAAAAAAAAGTAGAAAAGGACGAAAAGCCCTGAACTGTGTTTAAAGATCACAATCTAATATCTTAAATTCTAGGTTCCAGCTTAAATAAATTGAAAGTATTAAAATATAATTTGACGTTTGCAGATATGGCAATATTTCACAATATTGTTGATCCGTAGTGACTGTTGAATCAGGTTCAGGTTCCTATAATTAATTATAGAAATTAAATTTTGTGGCGAACATACAATCATTGTTTGGACTATTAAAAACGTGTCATATTTACAATGTGGTGAAAATACAGTACCAACATGTGAACTGTATTTTCATGTCACCACTTTATATCTTAAATTGTCCATGGGCGGCGGTAACACTTGCCATCACGTGGGACCGCTTGTTCGTCCGCCCTCTTGTTTATAAAAAAAAAAATGACAATAGTGGTAGAAATAAAAATAAACAATATAACTTTACATCTCACTACATATCCCAGTGTCTCTCACTATAGTGACACCGGAAGTTGTATGAGGCAGTAACCACTTCGTCTGTCTAGAGAACGGGTAGAGAAGCAACGTGAAATCAGCAACACCAATTAAAATGAAGTGGATACAAGTGTCGAGTAGTAGTAAGTGGACTACTACTCGACTATGAATCTAAACGAAGCACAATAGATAGTGCATATGTACCACCCTCCTTTGTGACCTCGCCTTGAGATTCATTGTTTAGCCGAGTTCATAAAGTGACAAATATATCATCACTACGTAGTAAATAGAATAACTGCATGTTTCCTGTGCGGCTACGGTATAGCAGAAAATTACTGATAAAAATTTAAAGCAGATAAGTATATATATTTAAGTATTAAATTTCTACTGCACCCGCTTTCTCATTTAACCAACGATTGACTGGTAGAGAATGCCTTGCGGCATTAAGTCCGCCTCTGTACAACTTAGTGTTAAAAGAGTAAATAAATAAATATACGCATGTGATGTTATCTAAACAAAGGGGCCTTATTGTCGGTATAGACATTGATTTTCGTTAAGATTTTCTAACTTAACTTATCGTAGCAAAAGGAAAAGTAGAAAAGGACGAAAAGCCCTGAAAACTGTGTTTAAAGATCATAATCTAATATCTTAAATTCTAGGTTCCAGCTTAATCTATTACTACGATAATTTATATTAATGTCAGGCACATCCATACATATCAGAGACATGGCTACCGTCTTGCCAGAGATTACTTCGTAATAACTTACAATGTTTTTATTTTAGGTAAAATAAATGTAGTGAGATAAAATACCGTACAAATATATAAAAATTACGGCTATGCATGATACGTTTTGTGCAAATAATTCACTTTTATTGTATCTTACACGCTCTTGACTATATTTATTGCTCAACTACTTTGTTTAGGTGAATGTATTAATAATTTTATTTCTAACTTCATAATATAAAGGTGTATTAGTTTCCAAAAAGTTTTTGTATTATTACATACTTATGTAAATCTTTCAAGGCCACTTTTCTTAAAAGACTTCAATAAATTTAACATTTAACATTTGTGTTTTTTTAAGTACTTAAGTTTAAGTACGGTTAGTAACAAGCCAGCCTAGATCCATGGACACATTAATGAACTAATGATAAAGGCTACAGATGTCTGTTGTATCTATAAAGTATGGTTATGGCATATTTGACAAATACTGGATTCCTGTTAAGGTCCTATACACACTACCGCTTACCGACTAGGCTAGCCTCAAAACGAACCGCTTCTGGGGAAGCCAGCAACGTGTTACTGCGGACACTATGAGATTTATTAGTATACGTATAAGTATACTGTTAAGTATTTATTGAAATGCTGTTAACCGCGTGGGAGAATTTTGTTTGTAATATTCAAAACAATTTTATTTTTTATTAGATACTAATAGACCTGCCCTGAGTGCACTCGGTCACTAGCCTATATAATATCCACTAACCCACAACAACAACAACAGCAGATATAGATATAGGTAGGGCGGGGCTAGTTGATCAATTTTTCACTTGATCGATCATAGCTCCTAAACGCTATGTCGAAATTGCTTGATATGTATTCTGATAGATAAGTAATTTATTCCTTCCTAAAATCCTCCCAAAAAATTTATCTCTCATAAATCTGGTTTAAGAGCTACAGTCGTTTAAGTGAGAAAGGTCAAACATGCTCAACCTACCCCATAGGTGAGGTAAGTTGAGCAAGGGTATGGGGCAAATTGAGCAATTAGAACATTAAGCCATGCAATGACGTGAATGTTTACTAGACATGTAATGAAATTGCTATTTTACAATCAACTTTTTATTTATAATCTCTTAGTGATATAATAGTGAAACAGAAACTATTCTTTTTTCAAATATTAAACATAAAAATATAATCAACATCAACGAAACATTTCTTAAGCTCAATTTTGGAATAGACTCAGTATTTTTGTTTAAAATCTTACTTTTACAGTTATGTAATGATCAATGGGGTTTAAATATAAAAAAGAAATTAATGTGATATAGGAAATTAATCATCGTTGTCGCTAGTCGCAATTAATGAAAACGTAAGTAAGACTAGCATTTGGCGCACATTTTGTATGTGCCCATTCCTTGCAAACTTGGCACTGGATCCATTTTTCACCTGGTAAACTTTCGGAATAGGCTTCGCAACAAACCAGGCAGGCATAGTCATCTTCATTGCTTTCCTCACTTGATTAACTCAGCTAACTTTTCAATAAAAACTTTAACGTTTTGAGCATTAAATGATGTTGCCCTACCAAGGCTGGTGGGTTCTGGCTTTCGAATAGATAACTCGGGATTCCGTTTTAAAAACATCGTAAGCCACTCTTTCCCGGCCATCTTATTTGTAGACCAGGTGACTGGAATTTTGATGCCGAATTTAACAGCACACTCGTAGGCAAGGCGACGAACGACTTTCGGGGAAAATCCATAGAAGATTGATGCCATTTGTAACAAGTATTTTTTTAAAGAATCCTCTTGTTCTGAAGAAAATACTTGCCTCGGTGCTGTATAACCCATTGATGGAACACCGCTTTCTGATTTTAATTTCTTTATAAATCTTGTTAAGGTCATACGTTTAATACCAAATTCCTTGGCGGCGGCATTTACACTTTTGCCTTCGTTGGTGACTGCCTTTGCTGCATCATTTAACTGTTGTCTAGAAATAGAACCTCCTGTAGTCTTTCTTTTATATGTCCGCATGCTAAAATAAAAGAAAACCATATATTGCTTTTGTTTTAAACCGTGGGGCTAGTTGAGCAACAATTGCCCAACTAGCCCCTACCCAAATATTTGAAACAAAAGTGAGGTTATGAAAAAACCGTTTGAATAAGAACCAAATCCTTTCGAGATATCGTATATATAATAGATTTATGAAAGTTTAACACTTACGTGATCGAAAACGGATGATTATTAACGTGTACAGATGAAATTTGAACCGAAACTAATATTTTACTTTTTCGTCGCAAAACAAACAAAGCGTGCGCGTACGTCACTCGATCGACAAGTCGTCACTGGCGGTCGTGCGGTGAGTTCCCCTCCTGCGACCGCTTCTTTCCTTCATTTGATGAGTTAACTTGCTGCGTGTAGTTTTTGAGATATTTCGATTGCCCAACTTACCCCTATGCTCAACTAGCCCCGCCCTACCCTATACCTAATATAAAAAGTGGGTAATCTCACCTCTTTTTGCGTCCACCACTGACATTTACCTCCGTCTTGTACCGAAATCGATACGCAACGTAGTGGACACCACATTCATTTTGAGGCCCCTCATCATACACACTCGCATCCAAAAACACTCTTATCCCAATTTAGTACGGCTTATTTCAGATAGTACCAAACGCAAATGTATAGGAGTGCGTGCAAAAGTACTTGTGCGGTTTTGTGAAGTTGTTGCAGGGTTTTAATAGAGCCGTATATCGCTTGCATGGAGTTGGTGTAAGGCTGTCCATGCAGGACAGTTTGGGCGATCGTTCGGAAGGAGCAAGTGCGTCTGACAGGAGGTCGATTAGCGTACCTATCAGGAGGTCCGGGACGTGTGTTCTATCACAGACAGAAGACTTGCTAGTACATATACAATCGACATAAGTGAGTCACGAACTAGACAGGTGGACAATATTATTATGCTCATTTTTGTCTGTGCCATTCGATACTGACCTATATTGGTTAATATTTCGATATTGGTCGCAATGCCAGATTTAGGCTTCCCGAGAGGGTTTCGGGCCATAATCTACCACGCTGACCAAATGCGGATTGAGAACACACATATCCCAAATTTTGTCTTAATTCTCATGCTTGCGGGTTTTCTCATTTCCTTCGCTGTCAAGCTAGTGATAATTTATAAATCTGTACTTAAGTAGAAACTCATGTATTATAGTACGAACCGGAGACTTGAACTCACGACCTCACGAGTGAGAGTAGAGAATAGTTAGCCCTAGATTATCACCACTCTTATCATACTCCTGACAAAATGTATTTGTCCAAAGAAATTATAGTAGGTACTTGACTCAATCATAGACCTAAGTTTGAAACAATAATTAAATAAAATTACATTATTTTTATTTTCGCTTTCAATAAGGTCGGTACAACAACAATAGATAATTTAGTGCTGCGTATATTCTGGTCTAATTGTAACTAAGCCCAAAAAATAAGTCTCGGTTACTTTTATGTGTAATTTATACACAATATTTTTCTTCCCCTAACTTCAGAGCACAATAATCAGCTTATTTTTAAGTCAAGGAAAAAATTTCTTGTTACTGAAGGGTGTTAAAAATAAATACATATCAAAAAGATTTTTTTAATTACTTAATTAGGTAATAATTGGAAATAATTAGAAAACTACAGAAATAGTTGAGATTTGTACACTCATTATTAGTGTAGTAATGTGTATTTTTTACTTTTGATTTCTAAACTCTTTATCTAAGTTATTTTTGAAATATTTCGGTTTCGATGTCACGGATTAAGTTGTAACTAAAGCAAAAAAATATTTATCCTTAATTTGAAGAATTAAAGCAGAATTCCATTATATTGGACCTATAGTGTCCTTTTTGTCTTAAATTGAAAAGAATACAAATGACTTTGGGATTAGATGAAATATCTAAAGATTAATGCATTCACGCCAGTTACAAAATACCTAATATTGTCAATGCATTTAATTAAATTGATATTCTTACATTGAGAGATCTATAGCAGAGACATCATCAACTTCCATCAAAATTGCAAAAGAGCATTGATAATAATGGACAGTTCTTGGAGTAATTAAATATACCTATAACTTTCTGACAAAAAAATGTTTGATTATTTCCATATAAAACGACAATTTCATAGGTAAGGACCAAGTATATTCTGAAATTTTCTGCAAGGGAGAAAAACAATCGAGAGGGAATAATTCGGAAGGAGCAATGCTATTTCTAATCTAATAATAGTGTAATTAGTTTGAGTGTAATTAGTGATTACTATTTCTATAAAAGTTACTATAAAGTTACTATTTCTTGTGATTGTACTTATGTAAATTGTGCAAATAGGAATCATTTTCGTCTATCAGTGTTTCTATCAAGAAACAAATATGCGTAACACTATCATTGGCATCATTGCGGTGTGCATAAACAGAATAACCGGTCAACGATCAACTTTGGGATCCTTCTATTCATCGAATTCCTTATTTCTCTGTTTGCAATGCTTCTTTACAAAGCGTACATCGCCATCCAACCTACCTGTTGAGCAAATAATAATAAAGCGTACGTTTTACGGACGCCATGTTGTCGAGGAGTTTTACGCGCCATAACAGCGCGGGCATTGGGAGAGCGCAATTAAAGCCACTGTCAGCCGCGTAAACTGTTGCAGCTCTCCAATTGAGCCTTACATTGTGAGCTAAGTGGCCGCCGGGTTATGGCCGATTATCTTGAACTGGCCGGCTGCAGTTTTACTCTGTGTTTCGTGGGGTTTACATAGTTCTAATAACGACACATTGATATGGGTATAAAGAATGTATAACACATTGATATGGGTGCCAATAGCGCAATTAGCATATTGTGCCAGTATTGAATTCTCTTCGTAATTTAACAATTTTAACGTCAAAACGATTCTAAACGCTCTATGTCCAATCTCATCGAAGTTAGGAGTCACCCAGTAAAGATAGTAGGTTTACTGAGGATAGAAGAGTTAGATTCATTAGAAGTACACGAAAAACGCAATCTTATATTTTTATTTGATTTTCACAAACTTTGCGCACAATAAACACTTTAAATAATAGACTATCCCTATAGAACCACAAAACCCATAATATACAAATTTTATAATAAATCAAGCAAAAACTTGACTTCACTTCCTCAGCTTCAAAAAATCTATTATGTATTGAAAATAATTTTCATGTTTTTCAAGAAAGCCCATGGAAACATTACGAGCCGTAAAAACAGTATATAACTGTTTTATAGACTGTTTTTAGTAGCCGTATATAACAGATATATTGACTTTCTTTCTATACAGCCAAAGCCGCGATGCAAAGCTAGTACGACGAAATTAAAACTTATTTTGCTAAACGTTATTATAGATTAATTTACCCACAGAATGTATGAATATTCTGGCGCTCTACTCGTAAGTGCACATTATTTAATCCTAATGAAAAATTATTTGAAACGATACGGCCATAAATCTTGCTTAGTAATAATGTAACGCCAATTAGTATTATAATACTGTAATTACGATATAATCTTTCCCGTTACAGTTTCCTTTTATTACGGTCCATTTTGTCGTATATCAGGAAATTCTATTAAGACCGTGTATGTGACATATTGGCCATATTGCACAGCCATTTATCAAAAAACTACTCTCGTAAACTCTCACTAATAAAGGTTACATACTGTACAACAATTAATAGCACGTGTAGGTAAGAAAGTAGCAAAGTTTTACAGTGCATTTAAGAAGATATCTCTATAAAACTACAGTGCTCGTATTCAGAGAGCGCGGAGCTGATAAACGAAGTTACGTAAATACAACCTGTATTTAAAGAGAAATACTTCAATGGCAGCTAAGCAGAAAAGGATAATTGCACCATATATTGAAATGCCCCAATAATTGTGGGTTATGTGTGTTGGGAATATATTTTAACGCAACGCATTGCAACCAGCCCTTTCAGTATCCACTGCTGAACATGACTGGATAAAAGGGATGGGTTGGCGAGTCCACTCTTTTAGAAGTGGTGTAAACTACACCACTTCTAAAAGAGTGGCTTGTGGTAGCCGCTCTGTTATCCCTTAGTTGCCTTTTACTACTCCCACGGGAAGAGATGAGATGGTGTTATTCTATAGCGGTGGATGAGGTACATTTTTATAATAATAAATAACGCCTCACTCAATGGCCCACACTAGGGTTCCCTGTGTCGTGGGTCCAGAGACACATACAGAGTCAAACACAGACGCACACCCAGACCCGAACAATCATTTGTCGTTTTTTTATTAAACAAATGTTTGTCCGACCGGGGATCGAACCCGGGACCTTTTGCACAGCAAGTAGAGTCACTACCAACTGCACCAATCGGTCGGTCAAATAATAAATATTATTTGTTAAACTATAGCAACGCATAAAAAGTTCAACAAACGTACTTTTTACTTCTAACGGGCAATAAATACGGTCAGAGTCTGGCAAATCTAATATATTCAAAGAGGAGAGATTAAAATGTATCACTTAATATGAATAAGTAATTAAAATTAATGTGCTATGTAACAAATTACTAATTCTAGACAAAAATTGGAAAAGGTGCAAAAAATTAGAAACAAAATTAGAAACCTTATAACGTACTCATAAAGCACAACCTTTAATAATTTTAGTGGTAAATTAGAAAAATGGTAGAGTTTTTCGTTCAAAATGCTTTACTGTAGAATTGTATTTTTGTATAGAATAACCATTTTTCTTTGGTTCCATTGATTTGTAATACTGCACTTGTATGAATAAAGAAAATTTGGAAATGGAAAATCATGAACACCACCGCCGAAGGCTTGCCTGCCTTGTCGTGAATTAGGCGCATTAGACAAGTGGCCCTGTAATACACTGTGACAATGCGTTTAACCATGACTATGCCCCAGAAAACCAAACAGCTCACCTGTAAAACAAACTCTATATAAATGAACCTAGATTCTAATTCAGCTCGTAGTTGGGCTCATGATTTAGGCCTTTTTAATGTGCTAAAGCCGTGACTATTTGTAGCAAGAGATAACAGCACACGAGCCGGTACTAGGACCTGTTGATGATAAGCGACGTCGCAGATAAGGCCTTCCACTGATGGACTGGCCCAGACTGAATTTCGGCGAATGCATATTTCATGAGTTGATTAAATAGTTGCAGTTTGGATTTAGGTACACACTCTAATACTAATACTGCAGTATTTCACCGCAGTTTTTGGATAGTTGTGTTTATGTATTGTTATTTCTAGAATATGAACGTTGAGCATTTCGCTTTTGCATTACATTGCCTTTTTTTATTTTTATGGACGCAGTCGGCAGACGAGCATAGAGTCCACCTGATGACAAGTGGATACTGTCGCCCATAGACATCCACGATACATGCCAACATCAGTCCAGAGTGACAAACGTTGGTTGGCACGCCCCCGGACGCACTGCCTAGCTTTGAATATATAGGAATGGATTTGGAGAATGGGGAGGAATAGGATGGGAATGGGCTCTGGCACATCTCACTCACTACCGATACACGTACGTACATTAGGGAAATAGGATAAAGTGGGAAATGCAGTACATTTCAAGGTAGTCTTTTGTGAGAGAGGGGTAACGTGGCCGGTCGAGCGCGCCCAGCGGTTGTTGGATTGTAGCATGCACTCTCCCTTTCAAAACTATTGCAAAAAATATTGCAACGGGATTCGTTAAGTTCAATGAGACTTTTAGCAAAATTAATCTTCGGTTATTTCAATCGGGATATATATAGGATATAAGTACTACACCATTTCTGTAAAGTAATATAAGTACCATTCTGTAAAGTTTATTAATCGAAACATTAATTAATTATATCAGATAAAAATCAGTAAAGAACTGATTGTCACGATTTTCCTTGATATCTGTATCAGCATTACATTTCGCTGCAGGGCCCGGGTCCCCAGTTGCATTCGCAAGAAAGTTTCTATGACTTAATAAAGCAACTTTTTCCTTGGTTATCTATTATACATTATTTGGTTTCTTGAACGCCCAGTGGAATTCGACTTTGGCATATTAATAAATCTAATAATAAAAGTATAAAATACTAATTACTTATAAACCATCTTAACTTATGATTTCTAAAGAGAACTATGCCAGAGAATTCTCACTAGTTTCTTCCTACACCTAACAGCAAAGTGAAGAACAAAATAATAAGAATGCATGAATGAAGTTAATGAAAATAAAATGAAATAATTAAGAATATAAAGAAAAATATGTTATATTCTTTGGTTTTCTCTTTAATAGAGATAGAATATCGCATGTAACATACGTTTTTTGTGAACCATTTCTTTAATGCTTTTCTACAATAATATTTCATAACGTAGGTATTCTTGTAGTCACTAAATCGTAAACCGATAAACCATTCATCTTCAATACGTAGTAGTTGACTAAACGGGGTTATCTAAAAAAAAGAAAATATGGTCTCACGTGAGCGTACAATTGCTAGCGGTGAGTACTACTATGAATGTTAGTGACAAATTAAAAGTGACTTTACAGTAAGAATAAACTCACATGAGGGGGAATAGGAAAATGTTTAAATTTCTTGTCAAAAACTTGAATCAATCTAATTTTTAGATCAATCTTATCTTATCAATCATAGTTTTAAATAATATTTTTTATGGTTACTAGAATCGTAATAGGTCTTAGAGGTGGATTTTGACCCGATAACGCTTTCATTATTGCGAGAGAAGGCCTATGCGCTGCAGTTATCGAGTAATTGAAAGTAGCCCTTAAAATACTTGAAGTGATTCTACTCGTGAATATCATCATGTACCTAAAATTTAAAATAACTGAGCAGTTAAGTGTGTAAATATAATATTTTATGAATTACACTGAAAATTCTTTTAATAAAACTGACAACGGAAAACTGACCGGTAACCTGTAATGGGAATGTGCAAAGATATTTTCATTATAAGGCTTTGCAAGATTGATTGTACTGAGTCGATAAAACATAACGTATGCGACTTCTGTTACGCTATCCGCATAAATAATTTTAGCCTCTTCATGTAACGACTAAATATACAATATTAGTTAATGTAAAATTGTTTGGCGTTACAGTACGGTCCTATGGGCTGTGTTGATGAAAAGACTAAAATGTTTAGGTACTTGGTGCAGAAATTGACTCTTGGCAGGTCGGCTGCCCCATATTAAAACCCAGTAACGAATAGATTTAGAAAAAAATGATTTTTGACAATATTTGATTTACAAAACTAGCTTCCAAACTAACATAGACACAAATATTGAAATCTTTAAAGTCTTTGCATCACGTGATGCTTGTAAATCATTAAAAATCATATCAAAAACCTACGAATACTATGTTAATATAGGCATGATATAATGTCTATCATCTTGTATTGTTTGTAATAAGAATCAAATTTTGTTTTAACTTCCTATGTTTTCATTTGGCTGTCTTGTACGCTCCTGTGAAATTTGTTAAAAAAAATACTAATTTTATTTAATAGGTATTGATAACCCGAGGCTATTACACTATCTAGCTGCTCTTCATGAAACATTAGATTATTATAAGTCGTTACGTCATGTCACAATGCCTCTATGAATTCATAGAGTGAACTAATATCGGGAAATCATGGTTACACAGCGGTCGTCATATGAGCGCGCGTGCAATAGGTAAGCAATGAATAAACCGGCCGGGCCGAGTGCGCACGATAAAAATGATATATGCTTTCCGATGTGGATACCCCACTACTAGTTTATTTGTACACAATAAAATGTGAAGTATTTATTTAAATTAATATAAAACTGAATAATTATACGTTGAGATGTTTGTGGTTTAGATGTCTACAACTTAGTATTTAATTTCAACAGATCTACTTTATCCAGTATACAATACTGACTTATGACATGTATCGCGTTGTTGGCATGTACTAATGTTGGCATGTATCGCGGATGTCTATGGGCTACAGTATCCACTTACTATCAGGTGAAATGTATGCTCGTCTGCCGCCTTTTATCTATAAAAAAGTAGTTAGTTGAAATTTATTTTATTGGCGCTATCTCTGGCTCTATTTTGTTCCATGTTTCAGTATAGATAGCATCTTACTGCACAATGAGTCAAAGTTTTGTGCTACCTAACGAATAGAATAATAGTAAAAGAACAAGGATGTCTATGGGCTACAGTATCCACTTACCATCAGGTGGACTGTATGCTCGTCTGCCGCCTTCGTCCATAAAAAAAAATCTGATTGTCATCACATTATATTCTCTACTGTATACCACCACCACCAATTCCGTCCCATTAGAGAATATAATAGAATAAAGGAATGTCCATATACCATTTTCTTTTATGGACGAAGGCGGCAGACGAGCATACAGTCCACCTGATGGTAAGTGGATACTGTCGCCCATAGACATCCGCGATACATGCCAACATTAGTCCAAAATGACAAACGTTGGCACGCCCCCGGATGCGCTGCCTACCTTTGAAGATATAGGAATGGATTTGGAGAAAGGGTTGCGAAAATGGGGAGGGATAGGATGGGAATGGGCTCTGGCACATCTCACTCACTACCGAAACACGTTCATACATTAGGGAAATAAGATAAAGTGTGAATGTGTAACATTTCAAGGTAGTCTTCTGTGAGAGAGGGGTAAAGTGGCCAGTCGAGAGCGCCCAGCGGCTGTTGGATTTCAGCATGCACTCTCCCCCAAATTAACTTCTTACACTCCGTTCTGACCATCCCACCCTATGGGAGCAATGGGATGATGAAAACTCCTCGATTCGTGACTTCACAAATAAGAGTAGAGAATCGATAGCTATAGTTTTCTTGTATGTTTTTTTCTTGTACACGACTTTGATTAGACTGCATTCTAACATAGCTCTCACGGACTATGACTATAAAATATTAATTATTTAAACAGAACAGAAGGTACATTACAGTTTATAAAAATCAATGCGTACATTCTTTATAACGATTTCTCTAAGAATTTCACAGCACACCTGCGCAGAACCCGCTCATTTGAGAAGAAAACATCTATATCTACATAGAACATATACTATCAGAAATAACATCGATAGATATATCTACGAGTAAAACGGCCTTTCTCACCACCTCCTAATACCATATCAGAAGATATCAGAAAGTCATTTATACTTTATGAGAAAGTCAGTATCAGCAAGATTTAATTGATAATTCATTTATGTATCAGATTGTTAACGGTTACTTTATCAACTTGTTAACAGTTATTACCTCCTGCTACCTTAGCAGAAGGTGGTGAGAAAGGCCCTTACTCTTCTTATAGGTATATACATTTTAATTATCCCTTGAATAGCAAAGTCAAAACGCAATAAAACTCAAAAACGCAGATATTAAAAAACTTATTTTTGAATAAAATATGTATAACTTTAAGCATCGATATTAAACTGACTAATGTTCATTTCTCGGATGTTAAATGTAAAATAGCGAAATTGTTCCATTTCTCAAATGTAATCGTTTATTTTTTGCCTAATGACCCTCTCGTCTCCTGCGGGGCCGGGAGGGGGCTTCCTGCAAGATACCCCACGGGTATCTGATAGGTTAGCTTTTTCGGCGCTCGCATTAAGGGAATAGTTAAAACGTTGAGTAAAATACCACTGAAATAATGCGAGTGCCTATGACAACGTTAGTATTAAAGCATATGTTTGTAATCTATTCTGGCATAGGTCGTTCTAGCATAGATATCAACTACATTTTGTAGGAGCCTAGAAGGCCTCCTAGGGTGCAAGATTTTCAAATGGATTAAATGAAATTTTCGAAGTATGTATATATTTTAGTGATATCAACAGTATCTATATACTTTTAAGAATACCCCGAAATAATTAATTTTGCAAATTAACCACTGAAATTAAAATGCCTTGGTTCATAAATTCATAACTACATTTTTTAAATTATATTCGAACGATTACATTGTTTCTTTTGAACAAAGTCTTGTGGTTTAATAGAAGTAAAAGTGAAATCGGTGAAAATGAGTTTTCACCATCTGATAAACCGTTTTTCAGAAATATTTAAAATGACAAATTGATGAATATGTAACAAAATTGAAAAGAAGAAAATTTTGGAAACATAGTAGTGCCTACGCGACAAACATGATTAGACTTAATTGAAATGTTTTAAAAGTATAACCAAACGTTCCAGGATAACATTACCAATATATATTTTTGCATTTAAAAAAAACAACTTATAGAAATGTTCCCAAGAAATATGAACAGTACCTACAAAAGACGCCGTAAGTTTATCTTATCGTCCTTCCTGGCTCGTTAGGCAAAAGCGAACAATTGATTTCGCACACCCATTCGAAGATTTCGCTAGATAAAACCCGAGTTCGGAATATTATCGTATTTTACCGTGTCACTTGCATGTACTGTTTGTTACAGATGCAGTTTTATTTCAAGCCATTATTCAACTTCACATGTATGTTAGTTTGTTAAGATCAATTCTTGCAATTGGATTCTAACCCACTTCCACTTGTAGTACTTCCTTGAAATTTTATACATGTATAATCAATTGATGACCTTGACCTGAGGCTGCAGCCAGGATACTGTAGATCTCCTCAACGGCGAAGGATAGACGTGTCGTGCTTGTGCTCGTTTGGCTCGTCGTTTTAATGACAACACCTTAGTGTCATGCCCTTGAAATGATGCTGCACACAGCCAGGAAGACTAGCACACTGTGGAACTCCTGAACAGCGAAAGGTAGACATGTCGTGTCTGGGCTATTTGGCTCGTAGTTTTAGTGACTACATCTTATTGTCATGACTTTAACCTGATGCTGCAGCTAGGAAGGCCAGCACATTATGGAACCCCTCAATGGCGAACAGCAGACACGTCGTATTTGGCCTCGTTTTGATGGGTTTCGTAGAGAAGATTCTGGAACTCAAAACACTAAAAGGGAGTAAATAAATTAAATGTAAAAAACCATTTAAAAACAAACTTTTATTCAAATGCACTAAAATGAAGATAACAAACATAGTAGGCATTGTTTGTTGTTTGTTAATGTTTTTATATGATTTTAAAGTTTGTCGTGATATTTTAATAAAAGTTCGTTTTTAAAAGGTATTTCACGTTTATTTTCAGTATAGCGTTGTTAATTAATTATATAATACTTATATGAATTTCAATTGTGTTTTTTTTAAGATACCAGTCGAATGTTAAAAATCTAATGTTAAACCCATTTATGTCTGTAACAACATTTTGTCTGCAAGTGTTTCCCATGAAATTGGTGAAATTGAATTCTTGATACTGTTTATCAAAAACCACGTAGGATCTGTAATCTGTAAAATATACTATATTGCCCTTCCCTATCCATTCACTCAACTGAATCTATAACAACCTCGTTGAGTGGTTTTCCGTTTAAATTAAAACACGTATACGTGTTACTTACTATAAATAAATGTAATTTTGGTAATACAAAATAACTTAATGGAATTATTTATAATGCAATTTTGAAAGTACAAGACAACTTGTAATTTTGACCAGTTATCTGATTGTCCTTAATATAACCAAATCCTGGCTGCCAGATAGGTACAAGGATTTTGGTTAAGATTTGTCTCAGTGCACCGTGGTGATATTGGAACTACTGGACCTGGACTCGACATTAAGAGATTAGTATGAAATCGTCGATCCCTTACTTACTTTACTAGATCCCTTATATTAAAGTTCAATAATATGAGGGGTCTAGTAAAGTGGTCGTTGATAGACGATTTCATATAATTCTCTTTACTCTCCAGTTTTGGCTGACCTCATGTCAATGACTGAAATTCTTCCTGCTCGTGGCGCGCGCTTTAAAAATGAACAGTAAACAAAAGTCCTTAATTTAACGCGTTCAGACCAGATTGACAATAAAAAACATTTATCAATTTAACTGAGATGCACACCCAGAGTATTTTTAAAGGTACCCACGTTACCAAACAATATAAAAAATTCGTGATCTCTGTTATATCCCTAAAATAAATTTATGAAACTGACAATCGGTGCCCTGACACAACTATATTTTATATATACGGCGACATACTTGAACATTACCTGCTTACGTTGCGGGTTCGAACATTACGGATAAATTCTGGAAGAGCTTCGGAAACGGTCGCGCCTATGAAAAATATGACAGGAGGAACGGGAAGCGAGCCCATAAGCCTTTTATGAAATCGTTAATGACCCTGTTGATGGCTCGCAATGAGTTTTTTAGGTGTTACATGTGCTCTTATTTTCTTCATATTTTTGTAAACGTATGAAAGTAAAATGAATGCTATTAGGACTGATATTATAATAGAAGGTTCAAAGGTTGTTTACAAAAGACATTTCGGAAGCAAAATCGTTTTCAATGACTTTACTTCATTTTTGTATAGAAAGAATACCGTCACCTATGATGCGATCAGTAAACATTGGTAAGGTCCCGTTGAAAATTTAGAAACGTTAGAAATGACGGAATGGGGTATTTTCCTCATTTCCTTATTCTCCCTATTCTCTTTGGAGTGAATAGGGATAGGGATAAGCTAGGGAGAAGGAATATAAAAGGACAAGGAGTTTCATATATCCCATTACTATCTACTAGAAGAAAATACAATAAAATGAAAAACTTTTCTAATATCCCCCCATACTCCCCACGCGATGGAATGGAATGAGAAACGGACTCTTACAAATTTTACTCATTCCCGACACATTAAGTACATTTTACAACAGTGAGAGGGGGGTAACCAGGCCGGCGGCATTGGGATTGTAGCATGCGCTCGGGCATACTCTTCTGAAGTACAAAAGTAATAAACGAAACTAAATATAGACTTTAGTGGAATACAAGTTGAAATTTATCCATCAGAACCACCAGATTTAATTTTGTGAATTTTTCAATGACAAGAAATTGAAAAAAATCGTAATTTATATTAGAAGGTGATCTCAATAGATATACCTAGACTAATATTTCTAAATAGAGAGTAGGCAGTACAAATGCATGCACGTGCAAATGCACTCCCTGTTGTATAGACACCTAATTAAACAAACTACATATTAACTACATACTTAGAAAACGCATGAGTAAATAACATATCTTTTTACATATGTAAATAAAATACAAAACATAAAATTTCAGTCTCGGATTCGCACTTGACATTCGCCCGCTTTAATTGCCGTGCTCCGCGTCTACCGCGGTTGGAGTGGCCACCAGCCACGGCCGGCGCGACAACTATGCTCTCACAAAAACTACGTACTTGCACCGAAACGCTCGGCTAGAATACAGCAGAAACAAAATAAACAGAGCGGAATTTCAAATTTAGTTTTAAAATTACGATTAATATTATCAAGAGAGTGCTAACATTATTAACGCAATCAAACACATACGTTACGGTACTGAACAATACTGAACTTTGATCATTTTGGTCATCATCAAAGATAACCTAAAGTCATCTTTGAGTTTTTTTGGACACTTAATTTATAGTTTTCTTCTTGTTCTTCCTGAGCAGGTACAATACATATTATAATCCTATCAATACAGGTACAACTTGAGTATCAATTAGCAATCCTAGCCCACATCAGGATTACTTGTGTATGTCCACAGACATACAGAAAGACGAACATACAATACCCAGATCCGAACACACATGTATTTTTTTTTAGTAAGTAGGAGGACGAGCAAGCGGTCCCACGTGATGGTAAATGTCACCGCCGCCCATGGGCACCTGCAACACCAGGAGGTATGCGAGTACGCCGCTGACCTTGCAAACACAGATTTCACAAAGATTTGCAAACATGTATTCACAGATTTCTTGAAGAACCCCATATTGTAACGTAATGGAAAGACCTCTTGAGGCAGTTCAGTTCACAGCCTACGGGTTTGCAGTATAAAATTATTTTTGGACCGAACAGTACGCGGCACCTCCGTATCGAGAAAATGCACGGCACTTCTGTGACGGGAGGTGCGGTTGCAGAAACCCGAGGTGGAAATTATGTTGAACAATTCTCCAGAGCATTCCCCATTGTAGAACACGCAGATTGGCAGATAGAATTTGTAGATTGGTAGAACACGCAGAGAGACGCAACGTCTCTCCATACGCTGATCTTTATACATATTATGTCTGTAAACACACTTGTTCATCGGGAAATCTAACCAAGGACTTTTTGCATACCATGCCCATTTTTGTTAAAGGTTAGATATAGGTAAGTAAAGGTTTTTCCACAAGAACTGTCATGGACAAACACCTTCTATGTATTTTATATGAACAAATGCTCGCACTGTTATAATTGTTTAAACAGCTTGATTAAATGTTTTACGTAAGAGGATATTTTGATTTTATGACTGAATAAAGAAAAAATAAGGTTGTATGTTTACATACAACATTATTTCTATTAATATTATTCTATTATTGATAATATCATTATATGTTTTAATCAAATAGCTGGAATGTCGTCATAATTTGTAGACAATGATGTTCTTTGTTTTAAATCTTAATAGACGAAGACCATAGATGTAATCTTGCTAATACTAATTCGTTACTATCGTGTGGTTGTAATGGCATTATTACGTTAGTGACGTAATCATTTGTCATTTTTCGATACACTTTTATTATGATTTTCATCATTTCATTATAAGAGTATAATTTTTAATTAAAAAGTATCATTACCCCATTTCAGCTATTGTTTAAAATCTCAGCAAGAAAACATTATTGAAACCGTGTTCTAGTAACACGTGCATTTGATAAATAATACATTAGTATAGTCATACTCGTAACATTAAAACTCTAATACTAAGTATGAAAAGAAACTAGCAGAAAACAAAATAAAAGTTACTTCAAAGCATCGATATAACATGGAACTGCTGGGTCCGAGGCACGCATTTTAAAAAATGGCACAGCTTATGTTCCCGAGCGAGAGAGCGGAAAGCGGGCGGAAGAGGTGCTACGGGGGTAGGTGGGGAGGGCCTCCGTAGTTTATGGACCGAACTGATACCAGGGACCCAGGGAAGTGCTCCAAGCTTACGCCACAATATAGACGAGAGTAAGAGTCGAAACTTCACGAGAATGCCCGAAATGCGACGTACAACAAGAACTATGTAGGCACACTGTAAGTAGTTGTAGGAAAATGCATTCGTTAGAGCAAGAAAATTGTAATATGATCAAATTAATATTTTTTGTTGATATGGTGAAAGGTGTTTTATAACCCACAATCAAGTGATAAGGTTCCAAATCATTTATTAACGCGAGTTTTATTCTATTTTATCTTAATTCCAACATAAAAACCAGTTTAAACTATTATTTATAATAATTAACACATTAAAATATCTAAAAAGCTATTTAGAGATTTTCACATATACATTTTTGTGGAGAATAATAACATCTTTAGCTACTATTCCTTACTTATATTGAGCTTACGCTTAGGATTTGTGTGTGCAAGGTATTTACATGGAATTTTCTGTTGAGAAAAATGTGTGAAAATATGTCGTTCTTATTGGAATACATTGGGGTCAAATCATATTTATGTTGCACAAACACAGATGTACAGTCTCAGCATAAGAGTCCCTATTTTACAAACAACCTGTTTGACCTACATTCTATGTATTATCATCTATATGCGGGAATCCGAGGGATATTCATTGTCAGTTTAAATTACCAGTATCTCTGTGGTGAAGGTAACCATCGTGAGGAAGCCGTCCAAGAATAAAAAAATATTGGGCTTGTGTAATGTGCCCGCGTGGTGGACTATGTCTAGAAATCTCCTCGTGATTGCTAGAGGAGGCTTGTGTGTACCTTTCAATTAATTTCACTTCATTTTTTCTAACGTGAGTAACAAGAGATGGCAAGTCGGTCACATTTACCAGTAATGACGTCCAAAATAAACAGTTAATTATACTATTTTAAATGAATACCCGATAGTCATTTATAAATAAGACTGATCTATCGTCAGTATCAGCGATGTATCGGCTCACGACAGAGACGACACTGTACAAAGCCGATCATAGTCGATGTGTATTACTTTCCGCCGGGATATGTAAGTACCTACTTATAACTTATGTCAATGACTAAAACTCAAGTTGTGCAAAAAAATAAGATAGATCACACAAGATTAGCCACAGCGGCTTTGTTCGTACGGTTTGCTCCACAACCGCTGGGCGCACTATACTGGACACGTTACCCCTCTCCCATAGATAAGACTACCTAGAATTGTACTGCATTTCCCACTTTATCCTATTCCCCCAATGTACGTACGTGTTTCGGTAGTGAATGAGATATGCCAGAGTCTATTCCCATCTCATCCTACCCTATCCCTCCCCATTTTCCCAACCCTTCCTCCAAATCCATTCTCAAATCTCTAAAGGTATGTCTACTGTGGCAGTCATGCATCCAGGAACTCCAGGAACGTTTGTCGCCAACGTTTGTCATTCTGAACTAATGTTGGCATGTATGGCGGATGTCCACGGGCGACAATATCCACTTACCACCAGGTGAACTCTCTCCTCGTCTGCCACCTTCTTTCTTTGAAAATAAGAAGAGTTATAAAGGTTTATGTTAAAATCTATTAAACAAAAATATTCGTAAATTATCCAATTCTGTGAGTTCTTATCGCAACAACAGTTGTGTTAGAATGTTCAATTTTAGGTCAATTGTAGGTATTTGCTCGTTAAATTGACCATTGGCGGTACTTAGCGGGCGATAATGTTCGGAGGACGCCGGAGGGTGTGAGGGGAGGGTGAAAGAGGTGCAGGACCGAGGGCGGCGGGTCCTGCGGCAGACATGACTTATTACTACCACCAGGATACAACCCTATTTCGGCCCTAATGACGACGAGCCGTATAGGGCCTTAATTTCGACGCCCCACAATTTTTATTTACGCCTTCAAGTATCGGGCAATTTGGGCCGGCCCTGCTTTATTGTCGGCCTATATCGTTCGCCATTAATTTGTAGTTTTTGTTCTGTGGTGCTGATTAAACGAAACGTTTTTGGAGATATTTTAATAGATTATTTATGGCAAAATATACCTAATAGGTTTTCTTCTAAAAACAAAAGATGTTGTCATGGATTGAGTCAGCTACAATTTATGATTGATTGAATACTTCTTTCTAAAGCTCAAAGATAAGTAATGTTTCTGATAAAAATATACATGTTTCTCCTTTTAAAATTGCTAAGTAATGTTGATATTCTAATAAACTTAGATAGGTACTATAAGAAATCATTTTAATTCTAAAGAATATAGCGACCTTTGAAAAGATATGATTAATATTGGTTTTCCAGTTCTCCATATCGACGAGTAACAATTTCGCCGCTCACCTACTTTTAAAGGTCACAGAAATGTTATTCGAATTATGGGCCATTTCGGTGTATTCCTTTATACAGTGAACCCTTCATAAAGGGCAGACAATGAAGGAGGGACCACACTACCATTCTTCGTAATTTGAGCCCCATAACCGGCACTAAACCGTTTATGATGCTGCTCTCGGAAAGGTTAAAAACGGCCGGAAAGGATGAACGTAAATCGGTAACAACAACCCCAATAAAATGCTAAAAATAAAATAGATTTTTCATGTTACTTTAGATCAGTACGAGCATCTATACCTCGCTAATTTTCTACCGCTAAGTAAAAATATTAAAATACATAAATGATGAAAACATGCAGAGAAAAATCGCAGATTCGTAATTTTCTCAGGAAATAATTTTATCATAGTTTCGGTATCTACTGATTTCAGACAGATGAGCAGAACATTCCACTTGGATAAGGGGGATACTGTTGTCCATGGACAATATGGACATCCAGGATATATGGCAACATCGCGAATAGGATGTACGCGATATGTATGTATGCGCCTTCATATCGTATTCAAGTAGTTTTAGTATCGGGGACGTGGTTTGGTACCAGTGTGGTTTTACATTACGTAGGCACATATTTACTTTTCCGTGTTCCGAAGCCATCGTCATACATTACGCGCAGCGTTGGCAAATTTAGATTAGTCGAATGCACTTGTGCATGGCGAGTGCGTGCAAACGCTGTTAACAATGCAAATTTATTCTAGTTGCCGGATTAACGGTTCATCATCGAAGCTCTTGGGGTAATTGTATGTACGCCGTACGCGTCGCGGATATCCTGGCAAACGAACTATGCTCGCATCATGTAGCGGGCTAGTTTTTAAATTTCACTTAATATTTAAACAAAGTAAAGTTTGCAATAGCAAAGGTTTTCTTGAAAGAATAGGTTGAAAGTGTACGCACTCAACTGACTGACTGACTAACAGAAAACCACCGTAAAATGTATTTTATTCTATTCCCTCAATGTACGTATGTATTTCGGTAGTAAATGGGATATGCTCAATACTTTCTCCCAATCCATTCCTAAATCTCCAAAGGTGGGCAGCGCAGCCGGGGGCGTACCGAAGTTTGCCATTCTGGACTGATGTTGACATGTATCGCGGATGTTCATGAGCGACTGTATCCACTTACCACCAGCTGAACAGTCTGCTCGTTTGCTACTTTATATAAAAAAGTATAACTAATTAGTTAAATCATTTTTGCGTAAATACGAACAATTGTAGTAAAATGGTTGTGTGGATTAGATTGAATAAATTTGTATTTTGCAGTCTGCCATTAAAATGAGTAGACACGAGCGGACTTAAGTATCCAATTGTCTGATATAAATAGCCGTTGTGGTGTAGCACCACGGCTATCTCATCCCGGCTACCACAAGCTCTTAGGAACTTAGCCTTTTAAAAGAGAAGACGTGCAAACCTGCTTGGCCAGCGTAGCGTTTTAAGGCCATACATCCCTCAGCACAAGACAGTGTGCATGAGGAGGCCCGAGTCCAAGATTAGATACTGAAAGGGTTGGTTGCATTGTTATAAATAAATAATCTAAAAATAGTACTAGTAACAGATTAATACAATTTCATTAAATCTAAAATAGCCACATATATGGGACACGGAAATTTATTCTACGTTTGTTTATATATTATATAAGCATAATGGCAGTACATTGTGCTTATATAATATGTTAAATAACCCTCGGTTAATCCACGTTTGTTTGTGCACTCACTCTAGCTAGACAAACCTCCGTGGTTTTGTATTTGTTTGTATTCATGTACGTAACTAATTTACGTTGTATCGTTATAGGCCGATACAACTTAATGGTTTATATTTTTATTTATTATCAAATGCAATTTATTATTGCACAGCAAGGCACAGGCCCCCCCTTAGTAAAAATCTGGAGTATGTGATCCACCAAACGCACTGAGGGTTTGGCGGATCACATACTCCAGATTTTTTATTTCTGGAGCTTGCATGTTTTCCCTTGCCGCCGAGTTGGTGACAATTTCTAAAAATCTGTACTTAAGCAGAAACTCAGTGATAGGGGTCGAGTATTGTGAGTCGAGTATAGATAACCCTAGGCTATCATCGTCCTTATACAATCTCTATATACAGGCTTAAATAAAAAATGTAAGCACCCTCTTAACACAGAATTTATATCATTAAAAGTATGTAATATCTTTTGTTCTACAACTTATTTCTGAAGTTGATAAATAATTTCCCCAATTAATCAATATCATTGTAATTAATCATTGTAAATTAATCAAAATGATTAAATTATTAATGATTAACTGTAATGATTAAATTTATTAATATTGAAGTTGTTAATTAGAATACTTTAATGACATTTGAGATATTTTAATACCTATTATTATCTATTATTAGAATATTTATATAATAATTGCACGTTTTAATTTAAGCAGATTTTTAAGGAAAATATTAATAACAATTAACATCTTATGGTGTCTACCCAAAATCTCAAACAAATAATGGATAATTTCATTTCGTTTCCCAAAATAAGTTTTGGGGTTTTGTCGTTTTCTAAATAGTCTCTGAATTTGTTACTCTATACTTACACACTATACACACTTACACACTGTATAAGTAGTGTTCGTAGTACGAACGGCGAAGCCGCACACTGCATTTATAAACAGCTGCTAATCGATCCTCTATTAGATACATACATTATGTAAATCTGTGTAGTTAAGTGTATGTACGCTCTGCGAGTAAGTAAGTGGTTTGTGTGAAAAAAGTGCTGAATTTTCAAAAGTCATAGAACAAAAGTTGTTAGTTCTTACCAAAGAAATTAATTTAAACCTATGTAAGGGACGGCACTCACTGGCTCTCAATATATAGACTTAATCTATTTCAGAGTCAGGACTCACTCAAAGTATGATATGTAAAAACTGAGAGAAATTGTTAACAGGTTGCAGGTTTTTTCTTTATTTAAACCTGTATATATTGGCGATGATTTTTTTTTTAGATTTTTATAACAGTTTACACCGTCGTAATTGTAGAACTCCTGAATGGATTTCGCTCATCTAAAAACTATTATTGTGTCAAATTTCATGTCAATCGGTTAACAAATGCGTCATGCAATTTGTCAATAAATTTTACTATAAATATTAAATCCCACAATCTCTAAAAATGCACAGTAATGTGTTAACTGCATAAAATTCATAGTTTAAATATTTACCCATGCTTTGAATCCACTTAAAGTTGCCAGTTTCGAGTGGTCTCCCAACTACAGAATTCTAGTTAAGGTTACTCGAGTGCCCCTCGTAAACCGCCGATAACGGTGTAAGTAAATATTATAAAGTGGAGGGCTACCAATTTTCAGTACAACATTTTGGAAAATAAATTAATTTGAATTTAAATGGATTCTTTCGTTTATTCTCACCAGTTCAGTTAACTGAACTAATGCGAATTTTTTCCCCACTAGCTCAGTTAACTGAACTAATGCGATTTTTTCCCCACTAGCTCAGTTAACTGAACTAATGCGATTTTTTCCCCACTAGCTCAGTTAACTGAACTAATGCGATTTTTTTCCGCACTAGCTCAGTTAACTGTACCTACTAATGCTATTTTTTCCCCACTAGCTCAGTTAACTGAACTAATGCGATTTTTTTCCCCACTAGCTCAGTTAACTGAACTAATGCGATTTTTTCCCCACTAGTTCAGTTGACTGAACTAATGCGATTTTTTTCCCCACTAGTTCAGTTCACTGAAAGTCGACAGACAAATAGACACAATGTATTATTACATTTATATTTTATTTTGTCGTGACCGTGAGTATTATGGACTGTTTATTACTACTATACTACTCTTTGATTTACTATCAACCTAGAGTACTGTCCACTTTACATATGTACTTACAGTCCTGTCAAAATAGATAAAATAGTCAAAACACTTGAGAATAATTCCGATGGAGCTATTTTTTCTATGAATTTTCATACTATATCATATCCGAATGCTGTTTGTTTGCTTATAAAAATTATGTCAAAAGTTAAAAAAAAAAAACATTTTTTGATTATTATATCTCCATTGTCTAAAAAAATATCTCTTTAAATGACTAGTCTAATGGTAATAATATTTATTACCAAATTTATAGCTCATATAATTTCCCACAAAAAGTTCTTAATACTCATAGGAATGACCGCTGGTGAGATATAACAATGTCAAGAATTTCAAAAATGCATACTTTCACACACTTACTTAATGCATTTGTTAGTTCTTACTGCATGCAGTACTTTTTCACGATATATTCTGCTCAAACAAAAAATTGCTCACTAACAAAAAACAAATGATCAAACAAATGATCAACAAATGATCAACAAATGATCAACGTGGTGAAACGCCTTAGTCATGTCCAAGTACAATGCTGTTACTGGTATCTTTTTCTCGACATTTGTCATAATTTTATAAAGTAGGTAAGTCATAAATGGCCATATTTAGTGTTTTATTTGTTTCGGAATCCTTATTGTTCATTTGACAGTATACTGTATTTTTCTATATAATTATATATATTATGTATAACTTTTTCAAAAACTTTTGACATAACGAGAATAAGCGGAATGGGCCTATAATTACTAATGTTACTTCAGTCACCTTTTTTAAATAATGGTGGTTTTTAGTCTATCAGGATAGTTACCACTTTCTATACAAGGATTAATCACGTAACTTAATACCGGTAATACAATGTCCGCCACAAGTTTTATCACTTTAGGAGTTATTTCGTCATGCCCTGTACTATTGGTATTTTTTTGTATCTTTATGATTTTCGGGATGTCATTTGCCATTTGCCGTAGTAAGTTTAAAGAAAATATAATTAGAATTATTATATGAAAATCTAGTATTATCTTTTCCATCAGTATTACAATGTGATTTTACTTGGTCAACAAAATAACTATTTAATATATCCACGATATCTTTGGGATTATTAATAAACTCTTCATTATATAGTGTTTCAGTTAACTGTACTTTTGGGATTCGAAGTTTTGAAGTATTTATCACCTGCCATGTAGCTTTAGATATGCTCTCAGGCGAATTGATATAGTAATTATTTTGTGACTTTTGAGTTAATTTGATTATTTTACTAAATTGTTTAGAGTATTCTTTTATTGTCATCATTTGGACAGAATCTGCATTTCCACAAAAGTTCACGTTTGTGTTTACTATAATACATATTTGAATACCAGTCGAAACCCATTTTGGATTCTTTAAAATTGGAATTTTGATCACTTTTAATGTAGGAAAACAAATGTCATAAATTAATTTAAAGTAGTCGAGAAATCTATTAAAAGCTTCAACTGAATTATTCGTACGGTAAACTTGGTCAAATGTACATTTACAAATGTTTTCTCTAAATTTGTTTATGTTATTTAGACAATAGTTTCGACTCTTTTTAAACCAGTACTTAATTTAAAGTAATTTTGAACAGTTTCCGTATTAAACATTATGCGTTGAGAAATATAAATGTAATTGAATAGTTTAAGTATATTATGCATCTTCCAGATTTAATAAAAGTATCATTTTTAGTTCCTGACTAAAAAAAATAAAAATTCGGTAAAATCACGAACAACGACATGTGACGTAGCCCTAAGTATGAGTTGTTTACTGATCTAAGTATACAAAATTTAATACATTATAACTAAAAGGCAAACCATATTATAGTCATCAGCTGTTATATACATGTTTCATTTTCATGTTTCATAGTTTAATAAATATTAATCTTGAAGGCAAAACCTCTGTTAATACTAGTTTTATTTTCAGTTGAACTAATGGGGAAAAAATCCCACTAGTTCAGTCAAATGAACTGGGTAACTGAACTAGTAGGAATAAACTTATTTTGTTCATGACGGAACGAAGATGGTATATGCTTTTTGGGTAAGAGAATGTGTTTGTATGTTTGTGTAAAAGTTGTGTAAATTAGAATTACAATTTATGAGGGTGTGACTACACTCTGCAACCTTTGTGCATTCGACTGGTCACGTTACCCCTCTCTCACAAAAGACTACCCTGAAATGTAAGTATATTTCCGACTTTACCCTATACTCTCAATGTACGTATGTATTTTTTTATAGAATAGATGGCTGACGATCGGGCGAGACATGATAATACAATATAACTATTAGTGGTCATCGCCGCCCATGGACACCAGCAACACCAGGAAGCTTAGTAGTGAGTTACATAAGCCAGAATCCATTCCCATCCCATCCTATCCTATCCCTCCTTATTTCCCCAACCCCTTTTCCAAATCCATTCCAAATGTTCCAAATGAATTTCCAAAGATAAACACTGCGTCGGGGTGTGACCTAACGTTTGTCATTCCGAACAGATGTTGGCATGTATCGCGTATGTCTATGGGCGACAGTATGCACTTACCACTAGATGGACTGTCTGCTCGTTTGCAGCCTGTTTCTATAATAATATATAAGACTATTTCATTAATTGAATTAACTAATTAGAAATTTACAAAGACGAGAAGGCCCACATGACTGTCTATTTACTCTTAGACCCACGGTTAAAACAGCAAGCTTCTTAGCGGTAAGGTATAGACAAGGATTAAATCTCTGCTTAAGTGTGTTTGACTTCATTAAGTTAAAAAACTAGCATTATGCAACTAAAATGCTATTTAAGCTCATTAAAATTCCGCTCCCGCTCCCGCTCCGCGTTGTGAACTACGCAAGCAGCGGGCCACAAATCTCCATTAAGAGAGGCGCAAAGAAAGGCGTGCGTCGCGTGGCAATGCTTTAATTGTAAGTGTTTATCGCAGCTATTAGTCTTTGGGCTCAGGGCTTAAATAGCACACATACGTCACCGGCAACATGTAATTATTTTACACGTGAAACACTCGAAAACGCTCCGTTACGCGCTGCCTCCGGAATGAGGCAGTTACGTTTCGGACACTTTAATTTATCTATCGGTTTCCTTCCATTTCGGGCACAGTACTTATATTTATGTACTCAATAATCAATATAACTGTGATACAATTCTTAAAAAGAGTACGTTTTTTTGAAAAAAATATCTTAACAATTGTTAACAACCGTACCTAAGTTTTTTTATTTGAAAATTATAGGTTCAAAAGGAAATTGTTACCTCTACAGCGTACACTCCTAACGTCTACGACCGTCTACTAAGTAGACAATATAGATTAAACACCCCCAAAAGTTACTGTAATATTTCTACACAAAATAAGTCACAACATAACATAAGAACACTATCATCTCTATCAACATAACAACACTATCAACAAGGGGCAAGATACGCTAGCTCCATCCCACCTCCAAAGAACCTGCGAGAAAGCTGGTGTAGCGGCGAAGGCGTATCGGCCCCGAATATATTTTTATTGCATTCGGTGTTGAGACCCTTCGCCTATTGGGTCCATGCTGGGTACCTTGCCACAACCAGCATGCTGGGTACCATGCCACAACCAGCATGCTGGGTACCTTGCCACAACCAGCATGCTGGGTACCTTGCCACAACCAGCATGCTGGGTACCTTGCCACAATCAGCATGCTGGGTACCATGCCACAACCAGCATGCTGGGTACCTTGCCACAAAGATGCAGTACATTTGGTTGCGAATTTTTCTGCGCACATATAATTTTTTGTATAGGCTGCACTTTTTTTGAATTCTCGATTTGGTTTATTTATGTATGTATTGTATAAAAAGTTCCAAACATAAAGGGTATGTATTACTTTTCCGGTCAATAAATTTATTTTACCTTTTAATATATTTTTCTTAATATTTAAATTGCAGTGCCCATGCAGGGCGTTGTAAGTCATTAGATATGTAAGTTTAATGTACATACCTACAATACGGAATAAATAAATAAAATTAAATAGTGTAAGTTTCTATTCTTTACAAATGTTACTATCGGATTCACGCCTATGTTTTTTCTTTATGCATACATAGATTTTAAGTTCCTCAATACGTCCGCTAGGGGCGCTGTTTAATTATCTATAAAGAAAAACATTTAACGCGATAGAAACTTTTGCAAATGTTACACTAGGGCCTCTGATTTTTTTTTGTTTCTTTATACTTTATAGACAATTTACGAAACGA
Source organism: Sesia bembeciformis (assembly GCA_943735995.1). NCBI lineage: Eukaryota > Metazoa > Arthropoda > Insecta > Lepidoptera > Sesiidae > Sesia > Sesia bembeciformis. The sequence continues at coordinate 13,266,952 of OX031028.1, forward strand.
CGTACCTTATTAGATCCTACTGTATTTGTATAGATTATAGGTATACTCTTAGTATATTGGTATATAAACCAACATTGATTAATTGATTGACTGTACCCGCATACCTCCTGGTGTTGCAGATGTCCTGGGCGGCGGTAGCCACTTACCAACACTTGGGCCGCTTGCCCGACCGCCTCCTTTATTTAAAAAAAAGATAATATTAAATAAAGAAACATGTCTAAGATTTAGGAAGAAGAAATATAAATTCAACAATATCCAACAACTAGGTACACCAATTTTGTCGAAACATTCTATTGTTAACCCATCGATGAAAATCTTTTATATCCGTTTTCAAGAGTCGAATCAAATACATGGCAGCTTACGTGCGTTTATACAAAATATACGTATATGTGAACAGACCATTATACTGGAGAACTCTTTATTTCTTCACAGTCGATACTCGTTGGCTTTATTGCGAAACTTTCGCAAGCATTCCTCTTTTATTACTCCAATTTTGCAAGACTAAGCCTACCCTGCGGAGGGGGTGGCTCGCGATCTTTATTATTTAGATTTCGATTGCTCGCTAGGGCGATTACACACGGATAAACCTCGATTTTCCATCACATATTCAAAACGATAGTTGTAACCAACGTTAGACATAGTACCTATAACTTGAATACCTACTTATTATAGTACAGTTTCTTTTTTATATATATACATAGAAGGTGTCATACAGACGGACGGGCGACAACTAAATTGACAAGTGGTCACCGACACCTACAACATCAAAGTACAGATGTGTGCTGTGACTAGAGAGAATGCGAAGTACTGCCAACCTTGCAGAATTATATTTACAGCTTTCTTAAAGAGTCCCATGTCAATATGCAGTCTATTCTTCCATTTTTTTTTTTTTTTTTATATACTAGTGGGCGGACGAGCAAGCGGTCCCACGTGATGGTAAGTGTTACCGCCGCCCATGGACACCTGCAACACCAGGGGGTATGCGGGCGCGCCGCCGACCATGCAAAAATTTAAAAAATTAAAATTTATTAAATTTAGTATTTTGAAAATTATTTTGCATAGGAAGCAATTTCCAATACTTTTTCAAATAGTTTCAGTTACCGATTTATATGTCTCCCTGGCTTAAAGAATTTGCGCTAGGTATGAATGTATATTAATGCCAATATTGTAGTGTTATAAATAGTGTTGTAATTAGCGCTAGCGCTCGACACTCGAACGTTGAGTGAGCGCTGATTAACAGTTAATACTTGAGCGTTAAACGCTCTCGAGCGTTTATAGTACATGTTTTTAACGATTGATGCTTTTAATCCCCTGAAGTTAAAAGTTCAAGCCTAAAACAGTCAATGTTAAGGTTATTAAGGTTCTTTGGGCTGACCTAGCGCTCGAGCGCTCAGCACTCATTTTGCAACATTTCCCGATATACATATAATGTTTGTATACATACAACTCTTGTATAAAAATTTCGGATTCAAAATACACATACATTGACCATTTACAGCGTAACCTATTTAACTACATAAATACGAATTCCTGTGTGTGGGATTACGTTAACCCCTTTAATGTGAAGGGGCTTTAACTTGACTGCTTTGGAACAAGGTTCGATTTCGCTTCGAAATGTCAAAATCAATGAAGGATACCCCGCAATGGATAGAAATATTTTATTTGTATGTTGACTGAAACCTGACGACTTCGCGGAATGAAATTATCGAGTTACACATTCGTTTCGTTCAGTATACACGTTATATGTAAATGTGTTATACGTAATGGTACTCGTAAAAATTGTATCTATATATTTTTACTTACGTAGGTACATGAGCCTAGAGTAAATACAAACAAGTAAATACAGTAATGTGTCGTGATAGATTTACAAATAATTTTCAGAATAGAAAAGGATATGCTGGACTAGATCAGAATTCCACATAAATGTGTACATATGAATTTATTATTCGACTTTTCTAAACACGAGAATCGAGAATAATAAAACATCCGCTTGCTTTTTCGGTTTCTGTGCTGATTCTAAATATTATTCGAATGAAATCAGCTTTAATTTAAATTCAGCAAAAACAGAATTAATCCTAAAGCATTTGAAACATGTCGGACATGTGCAAAACTCGTTATGTCAGCAAAGGTTCGGACGAACCATTTACGTGATACGTAATAGAGAGTGGAACGGCATAGTTCCAACCGCACTAGGTCGAAGATTGCAGCCCCGGCTCGGCATCGAATCCCCAATCGGGCATATTAGATTTGGGATATCGACTGGCACAAACTATTTAGCGACTACCTGGATACGTCGTACCTAATGTTTCAATGGTATGGAGGAGACTTCTGTTCATATAAATCTTGGACATTCAATTACTTTTCTGAGGGGTTCAAGGTCTAATCGACTGATAAATTTGTGACTGCGCTCACATAAAGTACTTAAGTAATTAATGTTTATTTTACTGATCGTGATTACTCCAGACTCTATTAGTTACTCCAGATTTTCATGGAAGGTCAAAGAAAATGCATTTTGAATTCAAACATAATAAAATCGCTTTTACAACAATTACTGTAGTAACTAAATATTTTGACAAGTATATATTTTTAGCATTCGTCACAATAGTAACTTGCTGCGTTAAAACTTAAGGTTAAATTATAAATCAGAGCTGTTAAGACGAAGCGCTAAGGCTCTACTCTTCAATCCCTCGTCTTCACATGAATATGACCAAACGAGTTATATTGATTAATTTTATCCATTGATCTGCTTTATGACCTAATGGGATGAACCTGATTAGAAATCTAGTAAAAGATCTTACATGGAAAACCTAATGAAATCTGGTAAGAGGTACATTGTAAGACCTGTTACTAGATTTTCTATCGGGTTCATCTCATTCGGTCATCAAGCAGATCAATGGATAAAATTAATCAATATGACTCGTTTTGTATACTTATCATAAATATACTTACTTTCGTTACAAACTATTTTAACCTTCCATCAATCAGAAACGGTAGCAGTAGTGCAAACGCATTTAGCAAATGTGCGTCCACAATGTCCGAGCAGGTATGTGCGGCTCCTTCATCGCTGGCTGCGAGACATTGACATGGGTCCTGAAATCAGTCCTCGGACCCCCCACCCTTGATTATGATAAACGACTTATGAAATTAAAACGGTCGCGTACAACAAGTTGCCATTCAAATGAATAAGCCCTTTGTTGAAATTCGTTCCCTTGACAAATCGCTCCTCAGCACTGTTTATACATTGTCTGTTAAATTAAATGGGCCTTTGCCTATTGAAATCGTTTCTCGGAAGGCTATTCTGAAGACAAAACGATAATACTTCAATCGTGTTCGCGTGCCGTGTCCGTTCAATTCTAATCTGGAAATAGGCCACTGAATATACAATGCTGCTGCATATCGAACTAGGTTAGCTTACAACACTAACTGAATATCTATAATTGTACAAGCGTCATATCTAGCACAATATTAAAGGGCTCGATGCGGATTTAGCTTCAATTATAGTATTATTGCATTAATTACATATTAACTTTCCAGCATGGTTTTGTTGAACTAACTGCAATTTCAGAAGTAAAATGACATTTCTCGATTGAAATGAGTTAGTTTCTTTGTAAAGAAACATATTATCTAAATAAAATTACAACATATTTATTTTGTTACTTAGTTTCGATATCAACCTATAACATAACATAACACATGCCTACAGCTACCCAGCCTATCACGAAATTGAAAGTATGGATGCCTCTCACGAGAGAATTAGTAATTCACACTGTGCCAGTGTGATTTGATAAGCCCAGTTAGTACATGCACATGTCCTATAACGTCCCATAGCAGGCACAGGCCACCACGCGGGACAGTGCGGATTGGTGGATGTGTAGCATGCGGGTTTCCTCATGATATTTTCCCTCACCGCCGAGATGGTGACATTTTTTTAAATTCCGTACTTAAGTAAAAATTCAGTGTTACAGGCCAAGGATTTGAACTCACGATCAAACGAATATGAGTCCAGTTGGTATTGATGTCGTATTTTTCAAAAATAAGTGAAAAATTTAAGAAAACCATGAAAACATTTAATACTTAAAACTAAATAGATATAGGGGAGAAAATAAAATAATATAATTTATTGGCAGCTACAAATACATCTTGAAGCGTTGAAAGAGTGCAATAATGTCGTAAAGGTAGATAGATATTCGCTGCGAGCGGTCCCTGACATCGTTCCAATAACTTTGACATTCGCTATCTGTGCCTCGCCCGCGCCCAAGTCGGCGCTCGTGACACAAAGAAGAGAGTGCAGTAGCCATACTCGATCTATTCTCAAGACCCCTCAAACAGTGGCGACCGGCTGAAGTTACTCCAAACGGTTTGCTGAACTGTGCAAGCAACGTGCAAAAATCGATGTCGGTTTTGGTACATATTTAATATTGATTTTTTGGATATAAATTTAAGATTGGTATGCTAGCCCACATTTTGGAACTTTGGAAAACATTATAATTTGGAAATAACCATTGTTTATTCTCTTTGTTAATTTCCCAATATAATGTTACTTGTTTCCCTTAAAAATCCTGTTCTTCATAGGACGGCAGTATGTGTGCTTGCAAAAAGCAAAAATCAGTTGATGCATATCGCCAAAGATCTCATACTGTACTTTTCTATATCGTTGTCTCCCGCCTCCTGCCGCCCTCTCACAAATTTTCGGCCGAAGCGGACTGTAGTTTGTTTTCTTTGTGTCATTTCCTTATCGTTCTGCCAAAATACGTTTCATGGCTGTTACATCAGCTGAAACATACTTCAGGTGAAAAATGTACTGCGTTTGTGCAATTTTGATTGTTGCATATTTTTTGACACTAAAGTAATTAAACACATATACACATGTAGTCGCAACCTTAACAACTTTAGTCGCCAAATGTCAGCGTCGTCCAGTATAATCGATATATTACACTCCCAGATACCTGAATCGAACCACCCTTCATTTTCAATTCTGATGGGCAGAAGCTTAAAAAAAATGTTTATTGATCAAAAGTAATTTATGCGGTTTTGAAGCTGGCATACTAACCATCAATGTGGATGGCATCACATGAGTCTCTTGGCATTGAAGAATATAACAGTCGCCATTTAGTGGTGGCAACCGTGGTCCCGTTACAACCTGGTCTAGTTATGCCTTCTGCGGAAATTCCTCCCCAGACCGCCCATGACTTCCGCCATTACTCACTTTCTCTTCAATACAGCACTGCACAAAACGCTCTCTCTGCCTTCGGTACACCTTCCTCCTTCCATCATTACTATACAGCATAACCTTAGATTCATCAGTGAAGAGTACCTGGCTTCAATGACGTTTAGTCCAATGCAAATGTTCGCGCGCAAAATGAAGGTGCGCCGCGCCATTAGATGAGCTCGTGTCAGTTTGGGCCCATTGGCAGGCTTATGTGGATTTATATCACATTCTTCGACTCTCCTTCTAACAGTCCAAGTGCAAACAGCCACTCCATGAAAGTCTTGAAGCTGTTCTTATATCTGTTCTGAGGCCAGGTGACGATTTCGTAAGCTTATCGTGAAGATAAACCGATCTTGTATTTCCGTCGTTACTCGGAATCGTGGTCTTTCTGGACGTGAACGAAGCCGCCAGTCTCTAGATATCGATGATACACTCTTTGAACAGCTGAACGAGCAGATTAAATGAGGTTGTGCAGTCACATTTCGCTGATTAAACCCAGACTGACGAAGTGCCTCAGCTTGCGCGGCTACTTCAGGCGCAGCATCCATAATTTTAACGTCAAAGTCGATTCAAATCTCAAGAAAAACAATTTAACGAAACTTTTATTGAAAAACAGCACTTTAAATATAAAAAACCGCTCCAATTCAAACTTTCTGCTTCCTTATTTTTTCAAAACAATGTTCTGGCTCGGTTTTTCTTCTGTAGTTCAAATTCGTGAATTCAAATTGGGAACAATAGCACACCAAAATTATGGTGAATATGCCATGCCAACTTCATAAAATTCATAAACTTCATAAACCAACTGCATAAAAAATTTTTCTTTGACCTATCATTATTTTTATGTTTCAGGCGTACATAATAATACAGGGTGGTTCAATTCAGGTGTCCAGGAGTATATATTTGAAATATTATTTTCTGCCTTTGCAGGTTGATTTAATTACACGACTGCAAAATAAATTTGCTATCATTCTTATTATAAATGCTGTTCAACTGCTTGATGCAGACGACCACAATTACCAGAAGTTTTCAGAAATATTTTACCGAAATAAGCCCGCTGCACACCAGACCAATTTTCGTATAATTTTCGAATACAATTTTAATGTAATCTTTACTTAAATAATTGGCCCTTTAATATGTAATACCCATTTATTTATATTGACATTATTTTAAATATTTTTCTGTTGTTTACGAATGAGTAAAATTGTTTCATGTTTTCGGTGATACACTGATGGTTTTTAACTCTTACGATAACAATTTTGTGAATGATAAAAAAAAAATATTTTGATAAAACTTTAAGTATAACTTGAACTATAAACTTTATTTGACTTTAATTAAATGAGCGGCAAAAATACTGAAAGAAGCAGCGAATCGGTGGCAGTAAAATGTGTATTATACAATACGCCAACGTTTAAAAAGCTATAACATTCATAAACCTCCAATAAATCCACAACCCTGAGCAGATGCAATTTTGATAAAAGTACATTATAACCTTCCGGGATGACAATAAAAAGTTGCAACAAAGTCCTTGCACACAGTCAGAAAAATGAAACCTTAGCAACGTCGTTTGATTCTACTCCTAACTGTAGCCTTATGTAGGCTAAGTAACATTACACTTTGATACCGCTTCTTTTGACACATCCGGATGACGCAGGGAGTGGAAATAATATGTGCGTAGGCAGTAACGTGAAACTGTTAAACCAGCAGTCTTTTTGTTGTGTTCGTTGTGGCTTTCGTGTGGTTGTGGTTTCTCAAAGCTTGTTGTACCGACGGTATGGGGTAGTGCTATTCTGAAGCCGACCGACACCACACCCGGCGTGACAAGTCAAAAGGAGGCTTTCTTTTAAATGAAGAACATTATTCGTTATAATTGGCAAAGTTTTCAATATAGCTGGCCACTGAAAATGAAAAAAGTATGAAGTAAGAGTGGCTTCATTTTTCACCTCGTATTACCTAGACTTAACTATTATACCTAGCGTAACACTACATGTATTGTATGAATTCTGAGCTAGAATAATAATTTCTCAGTAGCAAGTGTCAAGATGTGGAGAGCACTTGTCGGCACATGCATATGTCCCGCGACCGAGCTCCGTGCAGCGAAACAACATCTATTTGATTCTTATCTCATCCTCCCCCCGCTGCCCCCTCCAACTGCATAACATGAACAGGTATAATATTTTCTTTGTGAAGAAAAACTTCATTTCGGAAACAACATCGACCACTCTTTTCGGACATTAGGAGGTGCAATACGTACAGGACGTGTTATCATTTCAATTTTGAAGACTATCAAATGTAGAATGAAATTAATAGTGAAATTACATTAAATTTAGATTAAATTTCAATTTCAGAGAACATTCCTAAGATAAGTTATTGAAATATTGCCAACGTATTTATAATAATACATGCAATGTTAGTTGATAATAAGCTATGTTTACGAGGTGGTAAAGTAAACAACTTTTTTCAATGTTATTTTCTATAGAAGTGTAAAACACTGCTTATTATAGAGTTTATATTTAAACAAGTCTGAAAAGTTGTCTTGTAGTTATCGTTTGTTGTTGTTAAAGATCTTCGACTACTTTTCTATTGTACCAAAAATAACTTAATAAAACCTATTTATTTATTTATTTATGTAATCTACAGCCTGTAACTTATTTAACTAATATATTGCTAGTGCTAATGGCCAAATACAGATTACACTGACATTATATACAGTATTTAATAGATTGTCCGCAAGTAATAGGTGATTTTTTTTTCTTATTAATAATACATGTTTGATTTGTGTTTGCATTGGTGTGTCTGTCTATGTGTGCCGTGAGTGTGTGTGTGTCTGTGTGTGTATTTATTAAAGATGAGCTTTAAAAATAATTGTGGGGAAATATTTGTAATATTTTCATTTTCAGTTATCCCTTTGAAATGTTTTTCACTGATAGAAATACCTACTGAAAAAAAATATTTCATGTATGTTGACAACATTTAATTTAATTTTTGGCGGACTCTCTTTTCTGCGCTATAAAGATTGTTGATTGCAGTAGCTATACAGTGTAGCTATAGTTTTAAGCCAACCCTAATAAATTTGCAGTATACGTAAGTATTAAAATAGAATTCATTCCAAACGCTTAAGTCTATTTCACACAAACTTAGTAACTAAGTATTGGAAATAAAACTTCTACGGGTCCTCACAAACCTGAGTGTAAAGTGCATTTGTGGCCCAAAATCACAAGTTGTAAAAACTTAAAATACCAAAATAAGAAAAAAATCTTCCGCATTGTAAACATTTGTTCAAACGTCTATAAACTGCACGGATTTCTCAAACGTAGCTTGAATAAATTGCGAATTTTATAGAAGTCATCTCGCAAAATGTTACCAAAATCATAGCGCACAATAAAAGTTTTATTGGCTCGCTATTGTCTCACGGGAGGGGGTTCTGCAGCTCACGGGAGTAAGCGGAAAGCGGATTTCAGGATTGATGCACGGGCGATAATGGAAGCAGGTCGGCGGACGAACACACGCACCGGACTAAGTTTTTGAGGCTCTTTAGTGGACACACAAAACTTGCCTAACTTTTGCGATGAATTTTATGAACGAACAAACACTCCAACTTTTCAAAAACGCTGATATACGCAGGTTTGCACAATAAAAGTCGACGCAAAGAAACACTTGAAGTTAAAATTAAGTATGTACTGTATTTTTAAAGTGTTACAATAAAATGTAACAATGTGGAGTGAATTGCATCGACCTCTATTATTTCTCTGCGATTGGAGCAGACGGCGCAAGGCATTAAAAGAAATCGAATCTAAATTCATCGAAAACAAAATAAAATCGTGGCACTGAAAGTTCTACCGTGCAATTAAACCTCACTTTACTGGTACAATCCCTTGAAATAAAGGAATGTCCTTTTTGCTCGGACTTCTTTATTTCTTACGGCACTCGTTGCACTGAAAATAATGTGCCCACTGCAATAGAACTACCTGCACAATTGCACATGAGTGTCGAAGCCGTGCTTTTAAATTTTAGATTTCTTCATATATCCCTTTATTTATTTACAAATATTTTAAATTTATTACGTGAAAGTACAATTATGTGATAAGTTCATAGATTTAATATTTTGCTAACCACAAATTCTTCTTCACAAAATTTCACAAAAGAATTCAGTCCATAAGGTTCGCTAAGCAAACAAGGGGCAGAACTATATAATAATCAAATGGCATAAATGTGAAATGACAAATCCTAATATATAAATACATTTTACAGATAAGTTACATTTTTGGAGATGGGTTGATCTCCCATCATGCTGCAATACTCAAGAACATTCGATTGCAAAAGAATGATTAAAGAACTTTCAGAGCATTATAAGGACATGATTTTCATAATATAGTGTTATCAACATGTACCCTCATCCCTCATTTCTCAGCGGCGATAAGTGGTAAATTTCTAGATTCGTTATGTTGGGCGCCGTCGAATCATATATGTTTTCTTGTAATCATCCGTATATATTCGTAGCATGACATAATTTTAGACCGATCTTTTTTACGCAATCTTACATGAATCACGCAAAAACAAGAAATTATGACTTCTATGCACTTTAACATACTATTGTAAAAATATCTTACGTATCTTGACTACCTTGACTATCTCGAATATCTTGACACCAATACTTAATGCTCGGACCGTACAAATACGTATGCATACGGTGATCGTTAAAAAATGTCTATGCATGCAGCACGCGTGGACGCGACGCGGCAACACGCAGGGGGAAGTTGTTGACACGTTAATTTAGCTTTAATCAATCAAAGCTTCGAATCATACGTCATGATATCATAGAAATTGTCTCGAATATTTTTTTTTATGGACGAAGGCGGCAGACAAGCATACAGTCCACCTGATGGTAAGTGGATATTGTCGCCCATAGACATCCGCGATACATGCCAACATTAGTCCAAGATGACAAACGTTGGCACGCCCTCGGATGCGCCACCTACCTTAGGAGATATGGGAATTTATTTGGAAAAAGGGTTGGAAAAATTGGGAGGGATAGGATGGGAATGGGCTCTAGCACCTCTCACTCACTACCGAAACACTACCGGGGAAACAAGATAAAGTGGGAAATGCAGTACATTTCAAGGTAGTCTTCTGTGAGAGAGGGGTAACGTGGCTAGTCGAGTGCGCCCTTAAATGATTAAAAATTAAAAATGATATTCGATTTTGAATATACTTGTTCCGAAACTAAAGACGTTACGTCAAAACAATTTATGAACATGTATATTAAGACAATTTCTCATAAAGGTAGTAAACACAACAGAATTTTATCGCCCTTTCCAACTGTCATCAAATAAATTGCATAAGATACATATTTATGAATGTATTTGTACATTGTAAGAAGACTGTCTAACTCTGCGGTGCACACATGCGGACTTTCTGAGAATTCTTCTATCACTCGTAATGAGTGATTCAAAAATGATTTTTCTTTTCTTGAAACCAAATTTCCAATATTACCACAATATATTTCATCGTCGCATAACTAACTCCCGCTTGTAATTAATAGGAGTTTGAGAGTTTGAAAATTTCCATCCGACCGAGGAGAAATTTTAAGAGCAGATGAACATTTGTTCCCGATAAATAACTTTTCCAATGTACCTAATAGATACCTAGACTATAGGTAAAAGTTCAATTTGGGTGACATATTTTTCAAACTCATCTTTGATTAAATGACAATAAATAATTCAGATACGTTTTGATAAATCTATCGATTCTTTTATTTACTAACTTAAATATTCGGAAAAATAAAACTGTTAGCTGACAACGCAAGACATGTGCTCCTGGGCCCTTATGAATTAAGTGGGGCGGGGGTCGCATATAATATCACATAATTACTACCCTCCCTAAAACCCTAATCCTCGCCAGCGAAATATCGCTTGCATCCGATACAAGTGTGCTCGAGTGCCCCTCAGTGTACGAGGCATTGTTGCCAGTCTGAACAATGCGAAGGGCCCTTGGCGGCCGGCGTGACCTCGCTCCACCCTCACGCTCTAGCGCGATACTCTTTGTGATAGCACGTTTTTAGGCCGTGTTACATTGACTGTGCATAAGTATCGTCTTAATAAGTAATCAAGCTAGGGGACTCTTGTTGTAAATAAAAACCACGTCGTAAAAAGCAATAGAAATTAAACATCAAACGTTATAAATTGAATATTGCTGAAAAAAAGTATTTTGTTATCACCAAAATTGTTTCAAGATGTTTCAGATGTAAAACTTTCGCATTCGAGTTTAAATAATAATTCGATAATTTTGATTTCACTATTTATTGTCATACTGTTTACGACTGTCTATCTAAGCAGTGTACAAATGTACAAGACAACTAGGGCAAATATATATCTACATATTATGTAGTTACATCTAAGTAACAACATCCTGGTCTTTACTTGCCACTGCATACCATTTTGTCATGCCTTATATTGCCGATTTTTTTCAAGATAGACAATTTTCTCTTCAGTTTTAAGCATTTAAACATTCTAAACATAGATTGATACCTACTTTAATTTAAAACCAAATTAAAAGTGTACAAAAATATAAAAGATCCCTGTGCAATTTAATTCACAGCAAAAAATTACACTATCAGTCGGATTGTGTACCATCTCTCCGAAACAATCCAATTAGCAGTCTTCCTTCTGCAAAGAGTCTGTTATCAAAGCACTACTCTAATCTAAGCTGCATAAAGCTGGCTGAGAGAGCGATGGCTTTTACTTTGTTATTGTCAGTTTTTAACTCTACTAATAGATGGCAGAAAATTGTATGATGAACTGTTGAATTTATATTTAAAAGAAACAAAAACTTTATCTTTTCATTGCTAAGTACAGGCCTCTTTGAAGCCTTTATACCAACCGTACATAATTTTCAGCACGAAGATTACTATCTTAAGTTCTTAGTTCACATAACTATTTTAACATTCTAAATGTGTCTAACTCATACCTATATTTTTAGAATTTGGTTGCAACATTGCATAGTATTTGCTCTAAAACTCGTCTTGGAATATTCTACACTATAACAATGTTTTGGACGTAACATTGTGACTTTAAAATGTAAAATTAATGCGTAAAGACAGAAAGAGCACGCCACCGAGACAAAGACATAGCTTACACGCCGCGACCACTCGACGCGCCACCTCCAGCACCTCTCAAACTTTGCAGTTTAACTTTTTGGCGTTTTCCACTCCGGTGAATTTTCTCATACATACTCGTACACAACACCGGGCAAGCGGGTCGACAAAAATCTTTTATTTTGACATTATTTTTTATAGTAAAATACATATCTATTTTCTAAATAATAAGTCTTCTACCCATAAATTTGCCGTTTTTGTCCTCGACAATTGAACTTTAATTATATCTATTGGTTTTACGAGTTTCTTTTTTAAATATGTTTTAAATTAAAACCGTCATACCAGGCAAACCGTCATTGTACAAAACCAGTCATTAATTTGTTTTTCTGTCTTTTGTTTCCCGTTGGATATTTTCACATTGTTCTTTAATAATCATTATGAAAAGGTTTTTCAATGTGAATTCTGTCATTACAGTAATTAAGTCCGAACGGCAGACAATATCAATATCATTCCATTCAGGAAATTGACATCTAAAACGAATCCCGTAAAAGTATGGAGATTAAAGTTAATAACGAGAAATTAAGGCCATTGTGGAAGCGGACTCCTTCTAAATCATGGCTGACTTATCAGCAGGGTTTGATGTTAACATCGAAATATGTCTCATTTACATTAATTCGAAATATGAATCAAAATAAGCTCTCGACGCTGAAATAAAGAGTTCCTAAATTGGATAGTTTGGATACCTATGATGAAAAATTTATCTTGTAAGACATTGGCAAACATTTATCAGTGGTTAGATCCAAGTGTTGCAACAGAAGACTAGCTAGAAAAACTCATGGTCTTCTACCTGTATTATACGAGTATACATATTTCTTATCATCTGATACAAGAACTATCGCAGATATGTACAGTCAATAATTGCAAATCCTTCAGTACTGTCTATAGAAAAATAAGTGTCACCGAAATAACGCAAAACCGGAAACATGTCAACCAATTTAAAATATGTAAAGCAATTTTAGAGAAAAATATCATGATTTAAAAAATAAATCAAGAGTTACAAACATGTAGGGTTTTATTGTCCTGTCTAAAATGTTCGTAGCGCTCATTACTCAGACCGGGCGCCCGAGCGGCAGCGCACACTTGCGGCTAGGGCAACGCGAGTAGAATAAATGATATACTAGAATTGAACTATAAAGCACAAAAATAATCCTGTTGCAAAAACTAGTAGAATCGATTCTATACTCTCGATACTGGACGACAAATTTTCAGCTTCGGCGTGATTTCAGTAACACGTTGTATAATAAATTACCAGAATTAACAAAAAATATAAATTAAACGTCAAAGATTTCATAAAAAAATTAAAACAATTATACATCTATGAATACTTCAATGATACATTATAATTTTAAAAATGATACATTATAATAAGTAGAGGGAGAGTGCATGGTGCATTCCCACAGCCGCTGGGCGCACTCGACTAGCCACGTTGACCCTCTCTCACAGAAAACTACCATGAAATATACTGCATTTTCTACTTTATCGTATTTCCCCAATGTACGTACATGTTTCGGTAGTGAGTGAGATATGCCAGAGCCTATTCCCATCCCATCCTATCCTATCTGTCCCCATTTTACTAACCCTTTCTCCCAATCTGTTCCTTAATCTGCAATGGTAGGCAGCGCATCCGAAGGCGGGCCAACGTTTGTCATTCTGGACTGATATTATCATGTCTCGCGGATGCCTATAGACGAGAGTATCTACTTACCATGAGCTGGACTTTAAGCTCGTCTGCCGCCTTTTTCTATAAGAAAAATAATAATTATATAATCAAAATATAACTACATTCGATGATAACTATTTTGATTATTTATTAAGTCCTCCTCTCTCCCAATTTCTATGCCCTACAGGATTCTTAATGATGTCATAGTTTTGCTATGCCCTGCAGAGCCAATAATTATCTGATAGTTTTACTATGCCTTGCAGGATCCTTATTGATCTCATAGTTTTGCTATGCCCTGCAGGGTCCATAATGATCTGATAGTTTTACTATGCCTTGCAGGATCCTTATTGATCTCATAGTTTTGCTATGCCCTGCAGAGCCAATAATTATCTCATAGTTTTACTATGCCTTGCAGGATCCTTATTGATCTCATAGTTTTGCTATGCCCTGCAGGGTCCATAATGATCTGATAGTTTTACTATGCCTTGCAGGATCCTTATTGATCTCATAGTTTTGCTATGCCCTACAGAGCCAATAATTATCTCATAGTTTTACTATGCCTTGCAGGATCCTTATTGATCTCATAGTTTTGCTATGTCCTGCAGGGTCCATAATGATCTGATAGTTTTACTATACCTTGCAGGATCCTTATTGATCTCATAGTTTTGCTATGCCCTGCAGGGTCCATAATGATCTGATAGTTTTACTATGCCTTGCAGGATCCTTATTGATCTCATAGTTTTGCTATGCCCTGCAGGGTCCATAATGATCTGATAGTTTTACTATGCCTTGCAGGATCCTTATTGATCTCATAGTTTTGCTATGCCCTGCAGGGTCCATAATGATCTGATAGTTTTACTATGCCTTGCAGGATCCTTATTGATCTCATAGTTTTGCTATGCCCTGCAGGGTCCATAATGATCTGCTAGTTTTACTATGCCTTGCAGGATCCTTATTGATCTCATAGTTTTGCTATGCCCTGCAGGGTCCATAATGATCTGATAGTTTTACTATGCCTTGCAGGATCCTTATTGATCTCATAGTTTTGCTATGCCCTGCAGGGTCCATAATGATCTGATAGTTTTACTATGCCTTGCAGGATCCTTATTGATCTCATAGTTTTGCTATGCCCTGCAGGGTCCATAATGATCTGATAGTTTTACTATGCCTTGCAGGATCCTTATTGATCTCATAGTTTTGCTATGCCCTGCAGGGTCCATAATGATCTGATAGTTTTACTATGCCTTGCAGGATCCTTATTGATCTCATAGTTTTGCTATGCCCTGCAGGGTCCATAATGATCTCATAGTTTATAAGTATACCAACTTGTATAACATTGTGGAATGCACTAAGTATTGCGTATATTTATATTTAACTAAGTACTATACTATGCGTATATTTAGTACTATGCACTAAGTATATTTAACGATAATATTACATATTTTATTATATATTTTGGCTGATAATATCACATTTTGGTATTTTTACATTTAAAATGACTACTATAAGACTACTTATTAGAGCTACGTCATGAGAATATGGAATATGAAGTTGTGGGAATTATATCAAAGTTCATTTCGTTAGAATTTATGGTTAATGCAGAGTGACATAATAAAAACCCGCATTGAAGAATTTATTTTTAGCTAAATCTTATTTCTCTTTTATTTTTAAAGTCATATGGCATGAAATTTCAATTTTAATCAGAACTTATTTTATAAGTTGTTTAAAGAGTCAGTAGTAGACAGGCTTACCGCTAGGCCTGAATAATCTTAGAGGATCGCAAATATAATAGAGATCTATGAGATATTTCACTGTGAATCGTGAAATGAGGAATTTAGTAGCAATTTCTATAATCAATAACAACTTAATGTTATTATTTATTATCTCCCCAAACACTTAAGTAAATTGTACGAATAAGTAACTGGTACTTTTATTATCAGTTCGATGGTATCCTCAAACCCCACATATAATTAGTTATCGATGTACAGAGTTATATACAAAATACCTTTACCATCTTAACACAGTTTCTAACATTAAATCAACAACTTTTGTTGTACGACTTATTGCCTAAAAACAAGTTACTTTCTTTGAAGGCCAAAATTATTTAAATGAAGTTTCTGACGTAACAGAGTCGTTTCTGGACATGAAATATTTTTCGAAAAAGAGCCCAAAACAACATTATGTGCCGGGTTAACATTTCACGGAAATCACAAGTTCACGCGAACGAAGTCGCAGGCACCGCTAGTAAACAATAAAATATCTGAGCAGACGCAGCGATCTGTCGCAAAGCTAGATTAAAACTATACTCCGTAACACTTGTTTACGTTGCAAAGTTTGTACCTGCTGTCCAGACAAAGAATCTTAATTATTTTAAGCTGTGCCAGCTCTCTCGTAATTTGTAGTGTTGCACTTAGGGCTCGAGCCCGCTGTTACTGCTTATTGCTTATTTTATTGTACTGTCAGCAAGACTTAACCAGTGCTACACTATTATTATTATTCAATGTTCGCTCTTATATTGACGTAACAAGACTTCATGTTACGCTGGATGTACCGACGATTATACTTTGAACGAATCCTTCACTCTTTAATTTTAGTTTGACCTTTTTTGAACTTTTTATCTTGAGCTCTTGATTGAATTTTAATTCAATTTTCACTAATTCAATTCCGCTAGACAAGTTCATTAGAACTCTCACTTTCATTTATAAGGTTCTTATTTTAATTACAAAGAAGTTGTGGAAATCTAGGAAGAAACCTTTATCTTGTATAGTACAGCGCGGGAGTGCGATTACAAGGAATCTTTTAGCGATATAAAAACAAAATTAGGTTGATAGGGACTTATTGATAATTTTAATTTTAATTTATATACTTTTACATAATATAAAATAATTTAAAAAATCAAACAACATAACAAAAGCGATTAAACTAAACTCAAGCCAGAACCATACTCGAGCGCTGTCGCGTGCTGTAGTAAGACTTAATTAATTAAGACCATAAAAATCTGTAATCTGCAAACGGTCGATACACAAATAATATAAGTGAATTCTTGTGCATCCACCTCTCACAATGCCAGCGTTGCACCGCCCGCACCGCAACCGCGCAGAAGAGAACTTATCTTGTTTTGCCTATAGATATAGGCCTCATCTTTCTCTTGCTACAGAACGCGGTCCCAAGCTACCCTTATCTTTCTGTTTGGTCCTCTTCTGTTCGGGCCTTAACCAACAGGTTGTTAGACGTCCGAACAGAGTTGTTTAAAGTTAGATTACCCATCGTCCGTCTGCGTAGAGGCCATCATGCCATTATCACTTTCCCATAGTAACCGGTCTATAAAGTACCTATATCTGTACATCTATATCTACAGTCTATATATGTCTATATATATACTATAAAATCATAAAAACTTCTGTCTGTACATTAAATATTTTTTGAAAACATAAAGTCTTGTGGCACTATGAACGATATGAGCCCAAAACAACAATAATTTCTATCTGTCTGTTTGTGTGTCTGGACGCGTATCCGCCATATTTAATGAAACATAAACAACTTGAAACTCAATCCAACAGCCGCTGGGCGCACTCGATTGGCCCCGGTACCTCACTTTCACAGAATACTACCCTTAAATCTACCACCATATACATATACTGAAATATACTATTCCCCAATATACGTATGTGTTTCGGTAGTGAGTGAGATATGCCAGAGCGCATTCCCATCCTATCCTATCCCACCCCATTTTCCCAACCCTTTCTCCAAATCCATTCCTACATCTCCAAAGGTATCCGGGAGCGTGCCAACATTTGCCATTCTAGACTGAAGTCATATATACCGCAAGACATATACCAAGACATATACTGAGGCATATACCGCGAATGCCTACGGACGACAGTATCCACTGGACTGTAAGTTCGTCTGCCGCCTTCTTCCTATAAGGAAAAAAAACATAGCATAGTTATAGGTTATGTACCGAGTTAACATTTACGTTACTTTTTATCCAGATCAATTATAAATTTCACACGGGAATCAAGCTAACCACATATACTCTAACGTCTGCGCGCACGAAGTCGCGGACGCTATACTAACCGGCAAAATATACTCGTACATATTACCTATATGGGTACCTCCTACCTATTGTGCTAAATAAATACTGGAACACTGAAATAAAATACAAAAGAGAAACTTCCCCCAACAAACAGATATGGAACCGGCCACAACCACAACAAATTGTATCCATCAATTGGGTTCGACAGTGACCCATAACTAAAGAAACAAAATCGCAGAACTCTAGTGAAAATACCTATAAAAAGCAAGCATGTCGAACGGTTGGAACTAAAGGATGTTTTGTGAAAGTTTTCCGACATTTATTGCAGTTAGGACACAACACAATATCATAAACAGTAAGCCAGCATTTATTCTCTTATTGGAAATTTTTGCATACAACGCTCAATCGACATAAGGTCACTGTCACTTCAAGTATATTAATTATTTCAGATTTCGGTGCAACTGATATTATTTATTATGCAAATAATTATTATTTATTAATTTTTATTTGATATTCAGGTTGATTATGTAGTACGCAGCCGGAGCTTTGGGATTTATTTTTCGCTGTTCCCACTGGTTTACTAATGTAAAAACTCTTAAAATTCTATATTGTCCCTTCGTTCGTAGCCACCTTGAATACGCGTCACAAGTTTAAAACCCACGCTAAGACATCTATGTGTCACGTATCGAAAACATACAAAAGCGCTTTCTACATTTGCTACAATGTCTACATTTGCAATTTCGGAGTCGGAAAGCCGATAACAGTTATCTCTCCCGCTGTACAAGACATTACATCGCCCCATTAAAGAACCGCAGGGAATTTTGGGGGAGAGTGCACGCTGCAATCCAAGAGCCGCTGGGCGCACTCGACTGGCCTCATTACCCTTCTCTCACAGAATACTACCTTGAAATGAACTGCATTTACTACTTTATCATATTCGCCAATGCACGTACATGTTTCGGTAGTGAGTGAGATATGCCAGAGCCCATTCCCACCCTATCACTTCCCATGTCCACAACCCTTTCTCCAAATTCATTCTTTCAGCAACAAAGGTAGGCAGAGCATCCGAGGGCGTGCCAACGATTGTCATTTTGGACTAATGTTGGCATGTATTGCGGATGTCTATAGGCGACAGTATTCACTTACCACCAGGTGGACTGTACGCTCGTTTGCCACCTTCTTTCTATAAAAAAAATGGCCGATGTTTGTTTTATGCTTAATAAACTCGAGATACGTGTACCTTTAAAGCGTACTAGAAATCTCTTATCCATTAGAAATTATATCCATTGGCCTATAATAGATACCGGCAAAATTCCTCCTTTTTGCGTGCATGTGAGAATTATAATAGAATTAATTAGTCGTGATATAGATTTTGATCGTTTTTGTAATAGTGTAACTACACTTAGAAGAAAATTTTGTGATCGCTTCTTCTCCACTATTACATGATTTCCACTGACAATATTTGCTTATTTTAGACCATTTATTAATAATCGTACAGTTACTATATTTTAAAACTTGTAATGACATGTAATTGAATATAATTACCTATAACCAGCCGTAAGTTTTCCAGTGAAAATGAAATAAATAAAAATAGTGCTCTATTTTCAGCATAAAAATCCTAGTTTCTGTAATTATGAATTTAAACATGAATTATAATAATAATAATAGTTACCAAATAATAATTAGTTAGTCACTCAGACTTTTGGATAGACCCAAATAGACACCCAAATAGTTCTCCAAATAGACCTTTGGAACTTTTTTGTTTTCTTTTGCTTAATTAATTTGTTCGTATAATTATGTCTTTTTTTTACCGATGCGTGGCCACAAAACGACGAATTAATAAACTGATATACAGACAATCATTGTAAAGGGGAGAGTGCACGAGTGTACGTTGCAAACCCAGACCCCAAGCGACGACGCACCAGTGCGACTCGCTGGGCGCTACGTTACCCCTCTCTCATAGAAGACTATCATTAAATATACTGCATTTCTCACTTTATTCTATTCCCCAAATGTACGTACGCAATTTGGTAGTGAATGAGATATGCCAGGGCCCATTCCCTTCCCATCCCTACCCATTTTTCCAAATTCATTCCTAAATCTCCAAAAGTAGGTAGCGCATGCGGGGGCGTGCCAAAGTTTAACATTCTGATGTTGACATGTATGTTAATATTAATGATATCTTCATGCTGTAAAAGAAATTACAAAATCTACGTAAATAACACGTTATTTACGATTTAGTTTTAAACAATAATCGTAATTGTTGTATAAATTAATATTTATTGATATTGCTTAATATGTGGAGATCTCTAAATGTTATTATGTAATATGGAACGACCTACATGATGATGTGATATCACCGTGATGCAAATAAGTATATTCCCGAAGATCACCACCGTGCATTAGCCAATGTGCGTAATCCGCATTATTAGCATTGATTTGTATAAAAAAATGTATTAGTTTACCTACCGTACTACCGTGATTAGGAGGCATACCCAAGGTACGAGCCACGTCTCCAATTTCTAACGCTAGCCAACTCGCCGAATAAGACATTTTACGCTTAACATTTTTATACGAAGTAGATGCCCGATTACACATAAAGTTGAGAGTTTATTACAAAATTAATTATCTTTTTGGCACGAACACTGGCAGCATAATGTGGCCAATGTTAAAGTCACTGCTACAAAAATGATTACAAAGAATTCACACACAAATTTACTAAAGTAGCCGTGAACACTCGATTTACTTGAGATCGCATGTCATCGCGGTGATTAATCGTGTACTCGATTGTATATTGTGTACTCAATCATCATTAACTTTAAAATAATAAACAATAAGCAAAAAATTGGGGAAATGGAAATAGAAAATAATGTAAATTTTGGGAAGCACTTGTGAAACTGTGTCGGCTCTCATCATTGCGTATACCAAAATACTTGATGTTAAGAGCCATTGTGTCCTAGCAATTATGATGTACGGTGTCGAAATGTGCACTAAAACGGTTCAAAGTTTCTTAGCGCGCTATAGAGCTATACCTAATTGGAATTTCTTTGCGGGATAAGATCCGAAATGAACAGATTTGTCGAAAGAAAGTCACCGACATATCTCAGAGTATCAGAATGGTGAAATAGCAATGGGCAGATCATATATGCTACAGAACCGATAACCGATTCAATTTTCTGGAAGTACTGGATGGTACTCCCTCCGGCTAGATGGAGGTGGTAGGAGCTGTAGTGTAAGGACATGGGCTCATGGATTGGATTCGATAATTTGAAACAAAAAAATACCAATGCAACGAAAAAACGGAGTTCTAAGTCAGAACTCAGTTTAAGTGCGCTTAGCCACTCTAAACATATCTATCTCTGTGTAAAATCATTTAATGAAACTGAAGAAGATTTGTTCATCAAAATTAGAGCACACTTAAGCGTAGTTCGCTTCATTAAGTCAGGTAAGTGATGTAAACAGGTTCAAAGTGGTTCTCGTCTGTATAGATTCTCCTTCAAGTTTGCATCGTGTGGCTTACCCGGGCTGTTCCGACTATATCCAGTGTCCCTGCCGCCGCTTAACCACTTTGGTTAAGAATTCAAAGTTAATTAAAGCGATAAGATGCTGGGTTAATTAGGAAACATTGTAAAGTTAACATTAAATTTGATACTTTAGACATTATCTTATTTCAACTACAATATACATGCTATACATACATACATATTACAAATATTATACTATTATTACATATATATTTATGTATATATGTATGTACACATGTATATTACATATGTTATACTATTATCTATTTTGACAACAGATGAGAATAAATATTTTTTGAGGTCAGGCATCGATTTATTTCATTTATCATCAACACGTCTGTAGTACTCATATTTTTATTGGCCTGCGTGTTAACTAAAGCATTGGCTAACCAAATGTTCATATGATGCAAATATTTTTTGCGTTCTTAAACGAGTTAAAGAGGTGAATTTAATATTAACAATCTTTGTTCTAACTAAAAGTACAGGTTTGTCCTACAACGTTGTATTTGCTGTTGAGGCAAAGAAGTTTTTTCGATATTTTTTCGAACGTCGGATTAATTATGAGGCTCTGTGTTTCATCTCCATAGATATAGAAAAAGTATACCTTATAGAAATTTGATTAAAAAATTATCAAAGAAACATTTAATTTTTAAAACAAAATTATTTTTATGAACGAATTTCGTATGTTCCGTGCGATGACGCAAATGACAGCGATGGGCGGTAATAAAGGGGGGGAATGTAATTTTCAGTGACATGTTAAGATGTTTTACGACCAATTCTAGTGGACAAGTACACACGTCAAAACCCGTTTATCACCTTCAAATCTTTAATTATCTTCGAATATTGACCAACCAATCTTGGCGGATAATTAAGCTTATAAAAGATCCTCTGCGCCATTTCAAGCACCTGCTCTCAACAGTAAGAGATATGGGGGCACAGCAATTTTCATGTTGAAACCAATATATTCAAAAAAAAATTTAAATATCTGAAATCAAAACTGGTTATATATAGATCATATCTTTTTTTTTTAAATAGTTTACTCGATATATTTTTTTTAAATGAGATTTTAATTTCTGTATTAATTCGCTTAATTTGAGGGGATGGCTATATTATATCAGTACTTTAAATGACACAAAAGATATCTTATAATCGTCCGTTGCTTAGCTACAACATATATAAATTACGGAACTGCTGTGTGTGAAACATAGTTAAAAAAACAAAGATCATATAAAAAGTAATAAAATTCTCATTAAGTACTGCAATTCTCATTAAAATTCTCATTCTTCTCTCAATACGCTATCTATAAACGTTTTGAGTTTTTTTCTCATTCACTATTAAAAATAAGTAGTGAAAAGTTTGAATTTTCCTTACATTATTACTTTATTTATTTAAACATTACTGCACTAAAGTTGTCCAGGAGATGGACGTAATGCCAAGTGGCATTCTCTGCCAGTCGACCTTCGGTTAAACATTAGGTGTGGTAAAATACTGGAATAATTTAATTTTTAATAATTAAACATTATTTAATTAATGACCTAAATACAAAATACATAAAATTTACCTACATACATACAGATACATACGTGCATATAGATACGTAATAATACTTTACTTGTTTTCTAACAAATGTACATGTTTCTATGAATGTGATAACAAAAATGTTTACAAACCTTATTTATCTATGAAGCTGAATTTCAATTACTTTCCCGGCTCAGGAAGATCACTCTAAGGTTTGATTCCCGATGCAGAGCGATAAAGTGTGTGAAAGATTCATCGCAGCCCCCCGGGGCCGATTCCTCTTCAAACATGTTCCCTCCGCACCCTCGCTCCGCTACATCATATTTTTCAAAATGTTCCTCAAGTTAGTTGAAAATTTTCGACTCCACTGTAATGCGAACTTTTAACATTGAATTGGATTGTCGATTTTGTTTAGGCGATAACTGTGTCACTTTCCTGTATGTTATTTCTTCCGCAAACATACAAGACATCAATCAGTGTAACATACCACGCGAGATATGTCGCGAATAAAAGGCTTTGAGAAACGAATAGAAACAATAGAAAACATAACATAACAATAGAAAAATATCGAAAGAAATGTTATATTTAATACTATGCTATTAATACTGAATACTATGCTTGAAATTAATTGTAAATTTTAATATGTAAGTATATATAAATCCAATCCTAAAAATTAAAATGACCTGATCAGAACAACAAAAATCTGTAGAGTACGATAATATTCGTAGTTCATAGAAACTTATTCTCGAATCTCTTTTGTCCATCCGTGCAGGTTCTGGAACATCACTCCAACTACTTGACCTATTGAGCTGATTTTGGAAGGAAAATGTATGTAAAACCTCATCTCATCTTCGCAATGAAAAATGAAATAGGGAAAATCTAGAAAAATCTTTTTTTCGGTACGCCTTAAATTTAAATTATTTAGACGAGAAAATTCCGTGGATTTTAGGTCACCATTTACTACAACATATTTATTAGGTACACATTTTATTGTGATTTTTTTACCTTGTTTATCATTTACAGATATAAGTATACGTAAAGATAATTTTTTTGGGCCATTTAAATGTTGTTTTCTTGGAGCTGCACATTCGCTTATACCTATAGTTGTTAAAATTGATACATGATTGACCGATCTGGCAAAAGTCCAATGTGGTGAACGTGGAGTAAATCTAATTCTTTGCCTCTTCAGTTGTTCCTTAACCATGTTTCCATGCTATCCAATCCATCCCCATTTTCCCGACCCTTTCTCCAAATCCATTCTTACGTCTCCGAAGGTAGGCAGCGCATCGGGGGGCGTGCCAACCTTTGTCAGTCAGGACTGAAGTTGGCATGTACTGCGGATGTCCATGAGCGACAGTATCCACTATACTACTGCAAGCTAGTCTGTCGCCTTTTTCCTATAAAAAAATATATTTATAACTTAACACAAAAGTGAAAGTGTAGACTCTGAAGTTAGCAGAGCTACGGACAGATTCTCCAGGAGATTTTAAAATCAATATAACGACCTGCTGCTATTTAATAGAAATGCGATCAATGCCATTGCGATAGAACCTATATAAAACTCTTCGGGATAAGGGTCAAACAAATCCTTAAATGCGTTTTTTAAAACAAAATTCCTGCATGGGAACGGTTAAACAAAAATACGTATTCTCAAACGCAGCACTGATGTTGCGTACCACTGTGTGGGCACAAAGATAGCCTTTATGGCATGTTAGAACTCGTGTTCAAAAACTACACGAATATGTCCATATTGAACATGAACATGAATTTTTATAAACTGAAGCGTAAACAGATGAATAGGGAAATTTTGAATTAAAAATTGAATGGCTTCAAAATAAAAGTAATTTGAATTTGGAATCTTGTACCATAAATTAAATTCAAAGTGGCCAGCGCTGAAAACATCAATTTCATACTTTAAACCCCTATTACTAAAATAGAACGTAAACAACTGTAATTTTCGTATGCATTGTTGCGTATAGCGGTATTCCATAGATCTCGAGAGCTCAGCTTTAACATTGACTGAGCATTAATTAAATGCGGTGTATGTAATGCATAGGTATGGGAATGCACTTCAGCTGGCTTGTTGCTACATGCTCGAGGATCATCACATTACGATGTCAATACATTGATATACTAAGGCGAGACTGAATTTTAATAATAACACAATAACAAATCTTTATTTGACGGAATATGCGTATGTCCAAACATTACACTTATTACACGTTACATAATTGGCATGAAAACATAAGAAAAAATGATTTATTGACCAAAAGTTTGGTCGGTTCGTTAATTTGTGTTATGAGATATAAATACATACATATACTACATAAACAAAATAATTCGGATATTTTGTTTATGTAGAACAGAAAAGATGCTTTCAGTTCAGTTCATTTTGAAGTTATAAAAAAATATTCATTTAATGTGAAAAAAGTGTGAAATGTAGGCTGTGGAACTTGTGTGATGAGAGAGTTATATCTAGCAATAGAGTGGAGTGGACTGTAGTGGAGCAATCTGCAGGAGATTGGCACGGAGTAGTGGCGTGGACAAGGGCGTAGTCAGGATTTTATGCAGGGTGGGGCAAAGCTACCAATTGTCTTATAATTTAAATTGAGGTAGTGTAATTCAGAAAGTCTGTTTCTTGTTCTTCCCTATGCCAGGGGGAAAGCGCCCCAACCTGCCCCACCGTCCCTGAAGGGGAATGTGCTCACTTACTACTGAAACACGTACGTACATTGGGGAATGGGATAAAGTGGGAAATGCAGTACATTTCAAGGTAGGTTCTGTGACAGAGGGGTAACTTCATAACGTGACCAGTCGAGTGAATCCAGCGGCTTTTGGATTGCAGCGTGCACCTTCCCCCTCCAACATGCAATGATTATTACTACTAATGTTACAAGAAAACATTTATTGTTAAATTTTCATTTGTTACCTTTCACATTGAGTGAACCTTGGTGTTCTTCGAATGCCAAGTTAATGTCAAATAAAGCAGTGTAAAACTGACCTAATTCGTGAACTGTCACTTATCTGCCTCAAGAGCAAATCAGCTTTTCAATGCAACTTCAGAAGCGAAAATGCAAGTATAATTATTACGAATTGTATATAATTCTTTGCACAGTTCATTCGTCTATTTTCCTGACTCCTTTCTTGATTTCCTTATTGATAATTGTCTCTCGTTATTGTTCCGTTAATAACGAGTTAATAATTAGGATACTGTTAAGGATTATTAGGCCATAGAATAACTGTTATGGGCCACAGGTGACTATTGACTTCGTTCGACTATTGGTGAATGTTGACTTCGACGTGGAAATTTTCTAATTTAAAATTTAGTTATTTCAATATTGTTTTAATGATAACAGGCTCTAGAATCTCTTCTTATCGTTTTCAGCTTAATTGACTTCCAATCCGTCAGCGTAGGTATCGCTATCTTCGTTCTGGTGAGAATGTTTCCTTACATGTCCTGTCTTGCCGCACCGGCTTTATGTCCAATTCTTTCACAGCTCAGGCTATCAAACTCTGGAACACTCTTCAAACTGACATTAGGAAAGCCTCTTCTAAATTTTCATTTAATCGGCTTCGGCGATATTATCTTTGTCTGCAACAGAATGGATAAATATAGTTTTTTTTCTTTCTCTGAAACAACTTCCCCCTGTCAATGACTTAAGTATATTTTAATGCTATATTTTAAGTAATTCAGTTTATAGTAATATATTTATATATGTGTGTGTATTAGTGTACCTAGTATGTATAGTCATTTTTAATGATTGCACGATGCACCGCCATTCGTATTTCTCTTTAACCAAAAGTCTGCCAGTCAGAGAATGTCACTAGGTATTACAATGTTTTGTACAATGTTTCTTTGAGCATAAGATTATTTACCAGTCAGTGTAAATAAATGAAAAACACAGATCTGTAAATTAAAGCAATAGAAATACGATTTTTTAAGGTGTTACTAAAATCTCAATATCCGGAAAACTAGAACCAACAACATATCGTATCTTAGCGACTGAGGGATATCTAAGGAATGGACTAATTAAAATAATTAACCTGTATGTTTGTAACATTTAGTTCGATTGGATTGCTATTTCCCATGTTACTAACGGACTTTTTGGCGGGAACACGAGAAGTACACTTGAAGTACACGTATAGAAGTACACGTATAGAAGTACGAGAAGAAGAAGTGTAGTTTGATTGATTGTAAAAATTGTGTACTTTACGTTTTGTAGTTTAATAGTGATAGTTTATTGAACTTCAAAGTGTTTCTCGTGCGTAGTATTTGTGATAATCAAATAAAAGTGTGGGACTGCATTGTTCGTGTGCTTCCAAGGAGTCCTCTTCTGTCCTCAGTAAACCTACTATCGCTTTACTGAGCGATTCCGGACTAACTTCAACGGGACTGGACATTGACAGGATGTGGATAGGATACGTTTTAGACTTAGAAATTGTTTATTATGAATAAAACTTGACGACATTGGCTGAATATCATATACGTCATACAATATGCACGATTGTCATATACGAAGAATTTTTTTTTTATCAAGTTAGGCGTTAGTCATCGAAGAACTATGAAAAAAATCATATTCTATTCCTTTTAATTACTTTTATTTTGTGGTAGCTTCAACCTGAAGTTGCATTGAAAATATATTTTATTCTTGAGACAGCTTACGGTTAGTGAATTAGGTCAATTTTTCACTTTTCTCAGATAACGTAGCATAGTGATAACACGTAGTGTTAACAGCATATCAACGCAGATATCGAATGCACCATATTCCACATGTAAACGCTTTAGAGTTAGCGAACGATTTGAGACACATAACTTAATAGCTCTCTATCTTCAATAGTTACTGGTCAATCGTGCGCAGTAACGAGACATTAGTCCGCAGACCAGTCAAATTGCTCCTCTACTTGATTATAATTAACAAGCAAAACTATGTAAGCAAATATCAGTAGTGTAACTTACTGTAGTACCTCAGATCGACGATATCCTCGAGTTGTCACACTAGACCTCGATTCTAGTTCTCTAGATCTCTTCATCACGCGAACAATAATAAATGTCATTACCTTTAACTGTGGGGGAGTAACACTGAAAAGCATATTGGACATACATATGATAGAGTTGCGTAAATATTTCAGAATAAATATGTAAGTAACTAATATTCGATAACAATTACTTTCTTATATATACATTTCCCTTTGTTATAAATTTATTTCACTTTCACAAAATCTTGTTCTTTTTCGTTTCAGTGCTCATTATAATATTCACTGAAAGAATGATTTCTTGATTCTGTACTGAAAAATAAAATTACGGGGGACACCTTGATGGTAACATTCTATTTACACTTTCATTTGAATAAATTCAAAAATTAGATAGTGACAGGACTATGACAGTGTCTATGACATGACGATACGAAAAGCTACGGAATACTAAAAATAGGTACTTAATTTTGTGACTGTAGACTGGAGAACTGGTCGTCACACATAATACATAATAAACGTTATACATAGCGCTTAGCAGACTTTTTTATAATGTATCTACTACTCGTTTGAGTAATGTAATAGATACATACTAGAGATGCGCCGAGTACTCGTTTACTACTCGGTACTCGGCATACTCGGCAATTTTTTTAGTATGTACTCGTACTCGGCCGAATAACTCGGTTTAAGTGACGAATATTCGATTAAAATAATATAGTGTACAAAAAACTTGATTGTCGGAGAGACGCGAGCGTCATCAAAATAAGCATATTTAATAGATAGAGTAATGAGCATTTATTAATTTGAATTAAAGTAAACAAGTGATATAAATTGATTAATTTATATACGAAATTTAACAATGGCAGCTTATGGTGCACCAGCCGCACGTCGCGATCATGATTAAGCGTGTTTTCGTGCCCCATACCTGCATAAACTGAACCGAGTAATTCAGCCGAGTACTCGGTTCGGCTAACATAAAACCGAGTAATATTCGGTACTCGGCTACTCGGTAAAACTAGTACTCGGCGCATCTCTAATACATACTGTATTTCGAAAAAATGTACACAAATATAAGCAATCTTCTATAGAGATTTCTTCTAGCGCATACGGGAAGTAAAACAAAAACAAAGTCGAGACAAGAAAGCAAGTGTAATGTAAAATATCTTTCACTTCAATGATTCAATATTAAATTAATGACTTTCAATTCAAAGATGTAATAAGTATGTTTGCGTGAGTGGGCGTTTATACGCAGTTTCCGTACTGTTCCTTGACCAATGTATTATGCTAGCAAGTTATAGCCAACGGCAGCCTCTCCTAAGGACCATCACATGAACTTAGTTAGGGAGAACGCAACTGCAGGGCTGTGTTTTGCCGAGATTGGATTCTGGCTTCAGTGAGATTCGAACGTTGAGACGAATTATCATAGCTTTTAGACCACTATTAGCTTATTAGTTATCACTATGATTTACAAGTATTACTTAACACCTTATTATGAACTGTAAAGGAAAATAATTACCATACCATAATTTTGTTCTCCACTGCTGGTTATGGATCTCTCACAAGGCGCGCCACAACACAGCTGTTATGACCAACCAGTACTGGCGAACTTCTTGAAATCACTTGTCGGTCCTGCGGCAAATATGACTTGCTCATTGCCACTTCAATATGCTGTTTCTATGGGCTATGTTGGCGACTTTCAATCTTTGGCAAATTTCTTCTTTTCACGTCATAATCGCAAACACCGCTATTTTATTAATATGTTTAAATTTCACGTAATTTTATTTTTCATGACGCTTTTCGGAAAAATATGCAAAATCGTGCAATGATAAAATTATTGATTTGCCATTTAGCGCCATACATTTTAATAGGATTACAGCTTACGCTAGTAAAAGAGTTGGTCTGTTGAACGAGCAGGTAGTGTATTATAAGATATATCTAAGATATGTATATTAAATTTTAAATAAGAAATTTTAACACGTTTTATTACTTTGGATGAACAACAAAAAATGTAAATCTTTCAATCTGGATATTCAATATGAAAATACAAACATTAAACTTTTGAACTACGTCCGTGAAAAACAGTTGATTTTGAATCAACTTATTGCATGCAAAGATATATGATGTTCAGAAACTTCGAATGAGAAACTCAACTTAGACGAACTGCACACATTCGTGCAGGGGTGTGCTAAACGTTGGTATTATTCGTATTTGCACACCCCTGCACACCACAAATGCGTCTTCACAATGATAGTAAACGTTAATACGGGAGATCTGACATAATCCTTATATCAAACACGTATAACTCTCCGCGCCCGGCAGTAAATAATCAAATCAGTGTGATTTATTAGTTTAAGCCTGGTATGCTTATTAAACTAAGCATCAGGACAGCTATTTGATTGTGAGAGCTTCTACGGCGGGTTTAATCAGACGTGTGTATGCAACATGCACCTCGACGTGTAAGCAACCTCTGCTTACTGATAGATAAGTCTTTGTTTCCGTGTTACAACTATAGCCTATGTATTCTATGGCTAGGTATACCTAGGTATAGCTGAATAGGTATAGGCAGGAGTATAGGTGATATAGTACTTATACAACCACTTCCAATTACAACTAGATATGCCTAGACCTCTTCCACTAATACAACCCACAACCCCTTCCACTTATGGCTATATATACCTAGACCTTTTCCACTTATACAACCCTTAACTTATATTTATGACTTGATATAGGTACCTAGACCCCACTTATACAGAATGTTATATACACCTACCACTTATACGGGCTGTTTATTCACCTTTCCCGAAGCCGTGGACCATTCATGATTCTGAGTTAATTAGATTAAAAAAATTATAAATCTTATTTACAAAATATTCTGGTTCTTTATAATTTTTTTACTATATATATATATATATGTATATTATGTCATCTTATGTCGTGTTGTACGTAACCATATGCAATCTTATTTTTAAACTCATAGTCGCATTATTAAATTACGTAATAAAATCCCCTGACATTCTCTTACAATGAATGTTAGCGATGAAATCAACTGAAAGTCTGTAGCAAAGGGCGACGGTGACAGGAAGCGGGGTGCAACGGAGCGCGGCGAGCGCGCTGACTCAGCACACTGACGGTGCTAGTAACGGAACGCGAAGAGTACTCGATCGGGCGACTCATCCACCTCGACGACCTACTCACCACTACTTGACTACTTGCAATATTCACAATATATGACCTACAAAAGGCGCGACGAAAATATAATGCATTAACAACTTTTTGTCGTAAATTAAAACTCTTATTTCACGTCGCACATTAAAGGGATTTTATATCGTTGTAGAAAATTTTGCTTCCGAAAATGACGCATTTACCAGCGAAATGTACACGTTTAACAAAACAAAATGCTTTCTTAGAACAATGGTAGTAGTCCAGAGCCGCGAGTAAGCGATTTGGCACATTGCGCTCGGGAGCAGGGGCGACCCACGGTATAATTACTACGAAATGTGAGCTGTCGTTTAAATCTTGCAAAGCTTAAATTTGAAGCGAATTCACTAGGGCTGTATTAATTTAATTTCAGTCGCTAATGGATACTGCATCAAAAACTCTATAATAAAATATCGTGTTTTAGACAAATGTTAACATGTAAACGGTTAAAGGGGACAGTTAAAAGCCTTTCATTGCTTGAAAATTATTAATTACAGGGATTGACTTTATGGATTTTCAAGTGTAGCAAGCGTCCGTAGTTGGTGATAACTGGTGATTATATTATAATATAAACAAGCTATATGAGGACACTATTATTAGAACTATTTCCCAAAGCACATGGGCAATGTACTTTGGGAAATAGTTAAATTATATTAAGTTAAAGTCACATTCCCTAATGTAAACTATCCGACGACAAGTAAATTGTATAAGTTTATAATGTACATTCTTTTAATAATAAACTTTTACTCAATCTGACGTGTGATAAAAAATATTTATTTTTTACAGTTTTTATTTTTTATATGTATTATCATTATAAATTCATTCATTCATCTTTATATATTATTATTTATATATGAAAAAACAATACAATTTGTACCAAAGATGAAGAGTTAAATTATAATAATCGGTAGTTGGAAAAGTTCACGGTCTTATTGAGCTAAATTTAGGGTGCTATATTTCTGGCAACTCTGATCACTGGCGGGAAAGTGATATACCGTTTGACAGCTGACTTTTTTGTAATGGCGGCAAATTTAAATTATAAATTAAGAGTATTATTATCTTTTCATATTTTTTAACAATTTTCAAATGGATTGTGGTTTTTACGGGGAACATTTTTATCTAAAACTACTGCAAAAAAAATAGTTCAGTCGATTCAGGTCTAGTAATTTTGATGTGAATGGTGTTCCTCGCTGTAGTCGTCCTATTAAGGTAAATGTTGATATTATCATTGAGAAAATTGAAGCAGATCGACACATAAGCAGTCATCAAATTGCGGAAGACCTTAGCATTCACAACTCAACAGTTTTAGATCACCTGCATAAATTGATTTTTGTAAAAAAAAAGCTAATGTTTGAGTGCCGCATCATTTAAATGACAAAAACTTGGTGAATAGAATTTTCATATGCGAGATGTTGCTAAACGAAATAAAATCAATTCATTTCTGAAGAGATTGGTAATAAGCCATGAGAAGTGGGTGATCCACGATAACAATGTTCAAAAACGATCTTGGTCTAAGCGAGGTGAGCCCACAGCCAGGCCTCACTCCGAACAAAGTCATGTTATGTGTATGGTGGGACTGGCATTGGGTATTATGAGCTTTTGTCAATGGCCAAACGATTCATTCTGATGTCTACTGTCAGCACTTAGTAAATTTGCAACAAGTACTTGAAGAAAAACGCCAAGAATTAATCAATAGAAAAGGTGTAGTTTTCCATCACGACAATGCTCGATAGCATACATATTTGATGAGTAAACAAAAATTTATGGACCTTGGCTGGGAAGTTTTAATGCATCCTCCATACAGTCTAGACATAGCACCTTCGGATTATCATTTATTCCGCTCTTTACAAAATTCTCCAAATTGAGTAAAATTACATTCAAGACAAGCCTGTATAAACCATTTAAATCAGTTTTTCGCTCAGAAACCCCAAAAATTTTATAGCCATAGGATAATGGCTCTGTCAGAAAAATGGCGTAGGATTGTCGAATTAAACGGACAACATTCCGTTCAATAAATATTTATGTAATACAAAAAAAGTCATTATTATTTTCACTATAATTCTACCAAAGATAAGTACCTGCATATAAACAAGATACAAAGGCCTTTAATACAAATGCAAAATATGTGATAAGGTGTGGATCGTGTGTGCATTGCATTTGATATCAGCCTATAACACCCCTAAAGGCCTATAACAGGGTTTTGATAATCTACGGTATCCTCGCGATGTTTTTCTACACCGCCGAGCAGGATGATTATTTAAAAATCTACACTTAAATAGAAACTCAGTGACATCAGGTTTAAATGAGAGTTCTCACGAAAGGGAGTCGAGGATATACCTCTAGAGTATCACCGGTTTGCATTATTAGAATCAAATACAAAGTGAGATAGTGAGCGAGTGATACAGGGATTGAAATACAATGTCATTTAAATCAACCCTAAAATTTTATACATATAATGGGTGTCCAAACCTAATTTTATTACATTACATTCTATCACATTAGTCAACAGATGTCGAAATTTATAGCATTAACTCAAACCTAACCTAAGTATTATTGACAAATAAATTTAAAAAAATCTCCAAGGCCTCCCCTAGTAGATTATTACAGGGCTTCGGACCACAATCCACCACGGGAACCCAGTACGAATTGGTGAATACATAAGCTCCAGTTTTATTTTAATTTTTGATATTGCGGGCTAGTGATAATTTTTAAATAGCAACTCAGTGGTACATGCCAAGGTTTGAACTCACACCTCACGAATGACAGTCGAGAATTATCACGACTATCACCGCTCAAGTAATTTAAAAACCCTTTTTTGAGGTTGAAAAAGATTGAGAAAAAAAATAATTTCATCTAATACCGATGGTTTATTCAGCGATCTAATTCATCTATCGATGGTATGTAACAGAGAGTGATCGAACTTCCCGAAGAGAATGGTTCCCTTTTAATATCACCGAAGCGCATTCTCTGAAACGCATTAGACTACCAAAGCTGAACAATTTAATGACGATTGACTATTCATACCACATTTGAACGGTTGACCGCTTTGCTACTCTTGATTTAAAGTCTAATTATTCTGCTATCTCAGCCATGGCGGACGGTTGTGGAGTACGTAATGAGTGCGGCGCGACGCGGCACGAGGGCGAAATGCAAAATGTTGCAATTGCATTTCCCCGTCAGAAAAACAGCTTACACTGGCAAAAATAATTAAGAGTATTAGTAGAGTCGCCGAGCGCAGTGTCGCGCAGTAAATAGTCTGCTAAATACCCACCTACATTATTGGCGCACGGGCTCCACGAAGGCCAGTGTAATAACGGAAACAATTTTGCCTTTTAAAACCATGTAAGGTTCTTTTGTTTACAAATGGTTTTGTTGTGGGCTCGAAATAGAGTCGTGTTTAAGCGGCATGCAATTTATGTAAGTTTATTGGGTACTAGCAGTTCCCACGACTTCGAACGCGTAGACGTTGGTTAGTGTAATTCCCTTGGGAACTTTATAATTCATCTGGATAAAGAGTATCCTAAATGTTAATGCGGCACATACGCTATAACTATATGCCAATATTATTTAATTAAAATTTCATTAAGGCGCGTTCAAACAGATAAACAAAAATTCCAAAAAATTTTGTTTTGGGCGTTTTTGTTACGACTTTATTATATGCAATTCGCTGTGGATAATACTCGAAATAGCAGAAAACGAATAAATTTTTACCTTTGGATTGATCTTTGACCCTAATAATAAGCCTAGCTATCATTCAACCTCATTCGACGCCAGTTGACGCGACAATGGCAGGGTATTACCGGGTCACTGCCGGTAAGTAGTGGACCCTATAGTTACGATTCCGATGCATCATTTGTTGGCTGTCAGCATGACCCTTGACGACGGTCCTTCCACGGTGTACCCACGTGCCGCCCGAGCGGAAAAAAAGATAATCGGCCAATTAAATGGAACCACTGTCCGTGAAATTGTTTACCGTTTTAGATAAGGATTTTTCGGATTACCGGTGGAATACGGGTGGTCATTTGTAGTTCTTTGTGGGTAACGACGACGTGAATGTGGTATAAGTAGGTAAATTGTGATGTTTAAGATTTCTCTCTTTACGCACCCCTTATCGACTCATAAGTATCATAAGTACCCTAACATTTGTATCTTTCGTAGTTGTATTTATGTTACATTTACAATTCCATTTGTCCTCTTTTTAAAGATGTGGATGAATATGCGGGTAACGAGGCAATTAATAATATCATTACCGTATTACCGTTCATGAACACCAACACTAAACAGGTGGGATATCGACTTCCAGGCTCCTAGTTACAGTTTTCTTGAAACCATTAATATTTTGTTGCTCCGGCAACTATTGGATATAATAGTCTATGTCAATCGCAAACTGCACATATAAACATGTAAATGAATTTGACGCCAATTTATTGTAGTCTACATATTTTTTTGTTTTAAAATTAACCTCCCGCCTAATGCAGTGCCATAGCGTGACGACTCCGGCCTCTATGTTAATACTGAACTATCTCTATGCAAAGTTTCAAAAAAGGTTTTTAGTGGTGTGACAACAAACAGAACCTTACTTAGAATACCTACTTATTTTTTATCCCAAATTCCAAAAACGAGTAGGTAGGTATGCACATTGATCCTAAAATAAAATCCTAAATAATTATGTGAACGTTCTTACACACACATAATTGAAATACGGATGATTACTTAATTGATACAGTACCTACCTTAGTCTATAAATTGTATTATCATAGTGAATAGTGACAACATTGAAAAGATTTAATCTTAAATATTTTCTACTCACTACTCACTTTGATAATTTAAAATACCTAAACTAGGCTATAATGCTTTTAACGATAATACTATTCATTTTCTTCCCCTCTGTAACAGAATCGCTGATCTGTAGGTGTATTGAACTATTTCATTTTGTTGTAATTCATCAAGTTTAGACATCTCAAGTCTCAGTTCCCCGGACAGAGTAAAAGACAATGCAGTCCGGGTCCGAGGAAAAAATCTACCTCCGCGTCAGCAAACGTGTTCAAATACTCCTAATATTCGCGTTTAATGTTCAGGGTTAGATACTACATTCTCTCGAAAATTAGGTACAGTTAATAGCAGTAACATATAATAAATATGTATACTGCTTATCACACTTGTAGGTATACACCAGTGTTCGACGCAAAACGACATGGTGTTTTGTGCTATATGTATTTCCTCTAAACACTAATCATCAGTACCTACTGAACGAAAAATGGATTCATTTCCAATGTCCTGCCTTACGTGCCTTTTTTATTATTCAAACAAATAATATCTGATAAAGGGCCCTTATCACCACCTCCTGATACTTTATCTGAAAGTATCAGAAAGTCAGTTATACTTTATCAAAAAGTCAATATCGGCTACATTTAAGATAATCAGATAATTAGTGGCAGAAGATTTATCTTTCAGATTACTAACAGTTACATTATCAGGAGGTGGTGAGAAGCCCTAAATGACCTTTTAAATACACCTGCGGTGAGACCCTTATATGACGATTCTGTTATTTGGCATCCAATTTCGAAATTAATAGTTTGGTCGTGTGGTGTGGGCGGGTTTTAGAAAATCTCCACATCATCTCTTCCCGTGCCTGTTGTAAAAGGCGACTAAGGGATAACATAGCGACTAGCACACGAGCTCTGAGCAACTACACCACCAGTAAAAGAATGAAATCGTCAACTCGTTGGGCCACTATGGTATTTTAAGGCTATACATAACCTTTACACAAAACAATATGCACGAGGAGACCGATATCCAGCAGTGGGTGGTGATCCAGTGGTGGTCCAGCAGCAAAAGAAAAGGGGTGGTTACGTTGACTCCTTAATGGATGTCATAGGAGAGTTCGTGGAATGGACTGTCCATTGCCCGCTATCTGTGTAAAAACCTATGCAATATTAATTATTTAATCATCATTGCAACCTAATTGGTGCGAATGCGCGAACATTTTCTCGAGTGCCTTGGCAGAGACACAGTTCGCTGGCGGCAACCCAACCTCGCAAGCCGAGGGCGACACAAAGTGGTCGCACCGTTTACCGCCTTCATTTGGCAATCTTTCACTGCATAGTAATGTGCATTCAATTCATGTCATACCAACCTTTTGAATAATTTAGCAATTATATATGGGTGCGGATGAAAAATTGGGAGGCGATTTAATTAGAGCCAATATTGTTATATTGCTATGACTCTATGAAAGACTTCATTTAAGTTGATAAGGTATACACTCCGTCACGACTGAGCGTGATCGATGATGGTGGCGCTGAGGGAGAGCCCATCATAATGGTAAACAGTGGCGATACTTTCATAGAGTCCCAGAAGTTTGATTTACCTAAGAAATCTGAAAGAAATTATATAAAACACTAAGTTATTTTATACTTTTGATTTAGCACACCATATCATCAGCCACTCTCCCAAGGCTCTCCACCACACACGATCTTCGACTTTCTCACTCAATCATCACCAGCGAGCTTCTTTAAAAAGACAGTTCATCTGGTCAGAGGGGGTCCCACTATTGATTTGGTGTATAGGTTTGACATTTTTAGATAGTAGGACTTTTTGGGATTCTGTAAAAGTATCGCTACTAGTATTGACGCTGGGAAAACGTAACAATTTTATATATTTCAGAATTATATTCGTAATTTTGGTTCCAAGCGAACCTAAGTCAGTTTAAAACCTAATTCGACTTGTTACATTATTATTTCACTTAATTCTTATAATAGAAAATGTGTGACAATTGACAGAGCAGCAACTCTGTCAATTGTCACACACTGTCATACAGTGCGGTCTTCCGTAAGTTTTAGAAAGGACTGCTCACCATGGGGCTCTTCGAGAGAACTGGGTAGGATTCTAAGAGTAAAATGTCAGCGGCGCATTAGTACAGAATCGGTGCTATTGTTTCATGGGCGGCAATGACCACATACAATCATATGAGCCGTCCGTCTGCCACCTCTACTGTAAGAAAAATTGCCAAACCTAATTACGTTGTAAGTAATTACACTATATAATGTACAATAAACAATTATCCATCAAACCGCACTGCGTTGACGTAAATTATAGGAAAGCCTATATATAACGTATGCCTTAGGTTCCTCGTGCGAATTACAGCATGACAATCAAACGATGTTTTGATTGTCAAACTTACTCAATCGTTTTGGACAATAATGAATGAAATGTTTATGATAAATAAAACACTTGTGAGGTATAATTAAAGGTAAACTGTATTCAATAAATACTTACATTATAATAGTCACCATTAGAAACACAATTTAAATGATGCGAACGTTGGAATGTATAAACATGTTTACTTACATTGTAATGCGATCGTCAACAAACAACGTGAAAATGTGATATGTATGCGAAACTATGCTATTTGCAACTACGATTGCTTCAAATTTATATTGACATGAATTATTGCTATATACTGCGCACTGTTATTATCTACTTATAAAGAAATATATTTATGATATTATTAAGCGTTCCTTGTTCAATTAGACCTGCTACATAATTCTTTGGTTTGACGTCTTCAGTACAACTGATGCATTTTATAATAAGTCATATAATTCAAGCTATTTCCAAATAACAGACGTACCACCGCCGTGACTCCTGAATTTTCATATAAAGAAAGAATACCTCCATTAAAAATAGCCATAGCATTCTGCAAACTCGTTTTGTTTGACCTTTTACAGTCGACCTTATTCATCGTAACAATTTCGACTCTATTACGTTGGCATTGAGTAAAGCTTCGGTATCAACTGATGTCCTCTATTGAACATGCTCGTTACGAAGTTGTTCCTAGCCTTAAAGCTGCACGTAATGGAAACATAACAAATGTAGTCCCGATAAACAATTCAGCTTATAAACAGTCCAACTTATAAACAATCCAAATGGAAAATAGACCAGCTTATAAACAGATTAACCTTATAAAGTTCAGTTTATAAACAGTCTGTAAACACAGCTTATGAAAAGTCAAACTAATAAACAATCTAAAAGCAATGAGAATATTTAAAAGTAGCATTTTATTCAACTCTCAAAAATCTGTAATCAATCATAGAGGAATCATAGTAACGCAATTCACATAACGGGAAAAAATTGTACACCCTGTGCGTTTGTATTGCACAAATAAAATGTAGTTAAAAATATAGCGTCTAGCAAAGTATGTAGCAGGCCTTATTTCCTTATAATTAAAATACAGAAAAAAAAATTAAATTCGCTATAACCCTTCACAGTTTCGCATCTACCGTTTTAAAGTAAAGAGTAAGATTCAAATAACTATAAGATTTAAATACGGAGCTGCAATAAAGTAATAAGTTCGAACGTAAACAAAATTCCATTTCAATTCGCTTTCTGTACGAGTATTTGGAGTCTACATACATTACCCGGTGATACATACAAGAGTTCACATGACCATGAATTACAGAGAATTACAGAGAATGCATTCTACAACAAACAAAAATAAATCAAATTTTCCTTTTCCTATTTTCAACATACCGTATATATTGCCGGGTACTTATTATCTATACCTGTTTACAACGTGTGAAACAAACAAACACCGTGCTATTTTCAATTCTACATGTGTTATTAAATCAAATAGGTTAGAGCCTTTCTCACCACCTCCGGATACTTTATCAGAAGGTATCAGGAGGTCGGTTATACTTTATCAGACAGTGAGTATTAGCTAAATTTAATTGGCAGATAATTTATCTATCAGATTGTTAACAATACTTTATAAGGAGGTTTTATGAGGATTTTACAGTATTTTATAACGAGTTTGAGAAAGACCCCAAGGGACTTTCTCAAAACCTTCTTATTGGTGAGAAAGGCCCTAATTAAATAAAAAAGTTATATTTTTTTCAATAATACTTGCAAATACGTTACTTAATATGAAATCATGTACATGACATATTTTCGAGGCCTCTCGTGGAAGTGCCCTTGCTAAAAGACCTTACCAATCAAAATAAATAGTATTATTTTTTATATATTATATTAATTTATATCATAATATAATTTGTATATTTGACTACGCACTACAAAAAACAATCGTTTTTTGTACATTCAGGTAGCTCAGATTTCCTATTATCACAATTAATCTCAGCCAATAAAGTTGCAACATATTTTATAATAATTCGCAATAATAATATACATTCATCTTCCTATAATCCTTTATTTAAGCAATACACATTAGCTTCATTTCCATATATTTCTGGTAATAAATTGGCACATATTAATAAATTTCTCTACCCTTTTCCTTGGCCCTTTACAATCACTTTATGATAAATATTCAACTTACAGACTGGATACTACAAAACAGCATCGACGTCATCGCTAACAGCCAATAACAACACTAGTCAACAGCGAAAATGCTTCGTGGATCAAATTAGCTAACAATGTCCTTCTAACAAATATGACCATAAAAATTGATTATTATCTCTTGTTCAGAAGATACAGTATCAGTTGATTTCGCGCAAAACCCTCTCATTTTAGTGAATCAAATCATATTTATGACCACATTTCATGATAAAATTATCTAATTTTATTCTTATTGCGTGTTAAGATTGTATCTAAAAGTCAGCGAAGAGGGTTCATATTTCAATGATTGGCGCATGAGCCATTTCATGCTTATGGCAGACAACTGATCAGAGCGGAATAAAGTGTAATCTGTATTTTTTTATTTTGTAATAATAAACTGGACCAGAGTTAATCCAATTCTGAAATCACATAACTGAGTCGCGTTGCTGTTGGCTATTAGACCCTATGTTCCTTCTCCATCTATATGCAATAATGTGCATGCGTGGATGTATACCCTAATTGTAAGTTAATATAGTATTATACATACAAATTTTTGTTACATCTGAGAGATAATTTATCTATAAGTGACCCGAGCATACACCGACGGTAGCATTGTAGAAACGGACAGATCAAAATAAAGACAACTGCACTAAATACTGAAGTACACTAATAATTGTGAGTTCTATGAACTGAGTATATATATTTTATGATAAATACCATGAAAACAAGAGTTATCTACGCGTATTTTTAAATCTTAACGGCCAAGCTAGTCTGGAAAATGAAACGTGTTAAAAGAGATTGAATTTGAATAATTAATTAAAATGTATGTGCAGCGTACCAAATTACTATTAGGTGAAAATAGAAGAAAAAAATGCTAAAAAGAGAAATCAATTATCTTATAGTAGTACATAAATCATAACATTAAGATACTTTAATAATAATTTTAGTCTGATTCAATGGTAAATAAAAAATGACAAGTTTTATTTTCGGTTAAACTGCTTTCCTGTAAAATTAGCTTTGTCATGTCCGTTTTACTTAGCTGCCCTCGAAACATTGCCGTAAAGCGCAACACTTTTCATATTTTACGTGTAGAAAATAAATTAAATTGATGAATTTATTTTGAACCGCAAAAAAAAAAGAAATCAGCACCTTATATTGGATCTGGCAACCTACACAGTATAGCAAGAGCACACAAAAGATTTTACCTAAAACATGTTCAAGTATATGTTATACATTGGTAGATTTCTTCGGGACCGATACTCGGGATGAATTCGAATAGATCTTCTTGAATAACTCCTGGATGTTGTTGTCGGGGAATAAGTTGATTAATGCCACTGAAACGATATTATTTTTTAACAATATTAAAAAATTTGTTAATATTTTTAAATAATTAACAATATTATGATGAATAGGATTTTGCAAGGTCGGCAGCGCGCCCGCATATCCCCTGGTGTTGCAGGTGTCCATGGGCGGCGGTAACACTTACCATCACGTGGGACCGCTTGCTCGTCCGCCCACTAGTATATAAAAAAAAATATATATCAAACAATGAGTTTTTTTACTGTTGCAAACCGTATTTTTTTAAACTTGGTGTTAGGGAACGTTTGGCAAATAGTGGAATCATATTTTCTTTGCGAATTATACCTTATTTCAAATAGAATTTATTCACATTGTTAAGTCTTCAGGGCCAATGTGTTTATTAGGACGGTAGTTTGGTAAGTTACCGCCGCACCCCATCTCTTCCCGTGGGTGTCGTAAAAGGAACTAAGGGATAACAAAGCGGCTAGCACACGCTCCAAGGAATTACACCACCTCTAAAAGAGTGGACTCGCCAACTCGCTTAAGCCGCGTGCCAACGATTTAATACATGCAAGATCGACAATGTCGAAAAAAGTCGGAGAAATTCTATCGCTCTTCGTGGACCCTGCCCAGAAGCGATCTCCATTGTCGGCATTGATTACTCTGCATACCCTGTGGAATTTGCCTATCACATTTATCCATCATAACAACAAATTCAAGGGTACAAAATTGTGAAATAATTACGAAAAAATACCTTCAAGCAGTACAAAAATGAGTCGCCTGTTGATCTCCTGCGTTTGGAAAAGATCGAATAACGTTAACAAGCCGCGACGCGCCGCGTCCGTCCCCACTATGTGCTTTAGGTCGTCTGCAGACAAAAAATAAATAATTTGCCCAATCAATCGCGGATTAGGATTAGTTCGTGTTCACGATAAGCGAGAAAGACTCGGGACCAACTTAAAAATAAAGGCTAGAATGTAATAGTTTCGTGTGCTATACCTGAGCTAGCTGACAGTAGAGCAACTTTAGCTGCGACTCTCGTCCTGGCTTTAGTTGCAGCATCTCTGTTTATTGAACTCTGACTATTGCGACTAGTCAGCCATTGTCTGAAATATACAAAATATATGTGGAAATTTTGTCACTCGTAAAAAATACATTTGGTATTATTCAATTTAATTTCAAGAAACTTACTTCAATGTTTTCAAATATTGAACCACATTTCTTGGCGATGTTAACGAGGACACCAATTCTAACACCTTTCTGTGAATAAAGAGAATGTGATTTTAGTAAACATATTATTGTTTTTGGCTAATAATAGGTTGTAATACAATATTTTATAGTGGTTGGATGAGAAAAACTAAGTATTTATGTCTCTTTGTATTAAAACAAAACAAGAACCTTATATTTGGGAAATAATTAAATGAAGAGCAGAAATACTGAGTTAGGTTTAGGTGATTATAAGGACTATCTGGTGACTATAAGGCCATAGGTTTCTAGCGTGATGACATTCTTCGTAATTAAGAATTGTTTATTCCAGTTATTCAGAAACAGTTTGTTTTGCTGATCATGATTTGCTGCCCGTTTAGTATTTTTTGCTGTTCGTTTAAATACAAGCCTTATATTTCTCCCATGATTTTCTGCTTTTAGTCATAACTTGTAGAGAAATAGTTTGCTTTACCTTCAAGTAATAAAATAAATAACTGAATAATTAATTTGAATGGGTGCACGGCACGAGTAAGTTGCTAACTCGACATAATAAAACCTCACTAATATTGTAAATGCCAAAGTTTGAATGTTTGTTACTCAATCACGTCGAAACGGCTGATCCGATTTCATTGAAACTTGGCAACCAGATAAATTGTAATCCGGATTAACACATATACTGGGTACATAAGTTATGTAGACCGAGAGAACGTAGTCGCGAGAAAAAGCTAAGTCTTTTTGCTTCATAAATAAAATACAATATTATATTATTTTAACAGAATACCTGTTAACACGATCCGCTATGAGAGTGCGAAGTGGTGCGAGCAGTCGACGTCTCAACCATAAACCTCTAATTCCCAGTACTTCTTCTAACAATCTTAGCGCTGCACTTTCATCGCCATCCTGTTTAAAAACAATATATATACAGAGAGATTTCATATATATATAATTATATATATTTATACAAGTTGAAATTAAAAATGCAAGTATTCAATTGTGTTAAAATATAATTGTCACTCCCATTGTCAAGTGAATAAAGTTTATAGGGCACATATTAAGAAGCATAAAAGAACTTGTCAAAATTTGATATGTAAATATAACAGCGAAATTTACTTT
This sequence comes from Sesia bembeciformis, assembly GCA_943735995.1. NCBI lineage: Eukaryota > Metazoa > Arthropoda > Insecta > Lepidoptera > Sesiidae > Sesia > Sesia bembeciformis. The sequence continues at coordinate 13,311,160 of OX031028.1, forward strand.
AAAATTGGTACTAACATCTTGTCCATCTGATGAATTACCGCTTTTTAAACCATTGTAATAATTTTCGCTCTTGCCTTGAAACACTTTGGAAATGCCTGTAAATGAAACATAAATTAACAATATAAGTGAGTAAGGTGGCATAATGAACAATAAAAAAGGACAATGAAAAACAAAACAAGAACAATATAAAGTAACGCAATACTGTATGTTTGTGAAAGTTACGAAACTGATTCTATAGATAGCGTTAACATAATAGAAACTGCAGTAAAATCTGATAATTGCGCCAGTATTAGCCAATATTAGACTATAACTATGTCATTGCGTAGTCACAATGTTAACGTCACGTGGTCATTGAAGATAAATTAATTAACTTTAAAACCAACTTATTATGCCACTTCTAGCGACAGAATATCCTGGGGCGGACAGCAACTGTTGTCGCAAACTTATAACTTATATCTAAACTCCATCTGTAACTGTTATTTTTTGTACATATTATGTCTCTTACCATCCATGACACCGTCAACTGTGTTCGCGAATTGATCGGGCATGTTTTTCAAAGTCCTCATACCAGCTCTTAGCGAGTTTACCAGGAGACCGTCAATCTGAAGCGTGTGAATGCAAATTTATTATATAACCTCGTTTGCAATGTTAATGAATCAAATTGAAACAATAAGAAGCTCCCAACAATGGTATCTATGCTAGATTACTTTTTGTCCCGAGTAAAATTTCAAGATTTTACTCAGAATCACTTATAGGACCACATTGCGATTAAAAAAACAAAAAACAAATCAAATAAATTACTAAATTTTTTGCCATCCTTCAAGAAACGCATAGCCATATAGCAGCGCACAAAAAAAATAAGAAGGAATAATAAGGAAAAAACATTTTTTTTAATCGCCATTGATATAAATGATTCGGAGTCAAATCACGAAATTTGGCTGGTGAGTGGTGACAAAAAAAGTAATCCGACATAGAAGATTGGCCAACCGGGCATTTTAACAATTATGAATCTTTCTGCAATTCGTTATTTACATACGCGGCTAGGTGACTTTCAGAGCAACGAATATGATCATTTAAGTCGCCTTAATAAATCGTTTACGAACTCAAAATAATTAATGTGAACGCTCGGTTAGCCAATGCTTTACGTATATTAAACAAAGTGGCTACTAATGAACAATGTTTGTATCAGAATGAGTAATAACGAGTAAGAACAGCTTTTGTGATCTGTATTTGTATGGGTATTGTAGGATGTGACACAACACTATAAAATACGTAATGTTCCCGTGATCATTTAATTTAATAACGAATAGCGCGCCTAATTTAATTTCACATTTCACAAAATCGCATAAAATAATATTCAAGAATCTTATGGTATTGACGATAAGAAATTTATATTCGGTACCATAGCGACGTGGACGAATGTATAATGATCCACTGCGGAGGACAGGCCTACCCCTATAATCAGGAGCGAGTTTCGCAAACAAAATGATAATCCGCCACCCGAACCCAATGCGAATTAAAAGAGAATACCTACAAATGCCGCATGCCTTAGATTTTCTTTAATACGCGAGCACACAGGGTACCTTGCAATGTTTACCTTCACCGCTGAGCGATTGAGTTCAGTACCATAAGTTTCTTAAAATTCTTCAAAAAATATGTTTTTCATAAAGTTAATTAGCTCTCTTCTGACATCTTATTTCCCATTTACGTAATATATTTACCCCAATTCTAGACAAATAAAAGCGTATCAGAACACAATAAAACTTTATCAAGACTTCACATATCCAGTGTACCCAGCAAGCGTGTGTTTACGTTCCATACATACAGTAGTCAAAGCATTGGCGTTCGAACGATTACAAATTACTTAGCAGAATAGGCGATTATGTGGCACCAAATGCATCAACAACATTGTAGTGCAATATTATTGCTTTGGTTCAGAGCAAAAACGAGTAACAAACAAGTACACAAGTTAAACAAATGGCCTGAAGTGAGCAACGTGAACATACGAATATACACGTTAGTCGCTTCAGATCACTTGTTTGCGATCCGCAAGAAATACTGTAATTGTTAGAACGCTTTTCTTCCCCAGTGTAATTTGATAATGATACAAGACACCATGTTTAGACACGCAGGTTGTAGTTGAGAACCGACTTGTCCTCCACAAATGGTCATACCAAACCAACCACGTATTCTTTCGACAACCCCCTAACCTGTTGATTAGATGCCCTTCGGTTTCGAAGTTTATAGCGCCTCTTAGATTTGACAGAATTCGCTAGATGTCGGAGATTTTCAGATACTTTTGGCACCCTCTATAGTATAAAAAAATATATAGTTAACGTTATCTGCAAAATGCTTGATTACTTGTAATATAATATATGCGTTACTTTCTTTAATTAAAAGAAAACCCTTAGTACGCCTTTTTTAAAACTATTGTAGGCGGTCAAATAGTCATGAAATTGAAAACAGTATTAAAAGAAGGAATGTGTGAAATTTATTAGCGACATTTGCAATGATTGAATCCTTTGCAAATGTCGCGATTTTGTTAAAGTCGGCGGAGCACGGTCGTAAGGTGTCTCTCACACGGGGTAATTGTTTTCATAATCTAAGGCTTTGTCCTGCTAGCAGCGCGTTGCGACGCGTCGCGTGGAGCGTTGCGGTGCAGCGCGTCGTATCGTGGACGCGTTATCCTACGTGGGAGTGTCAGTACTTTACGAATTTTAATATGTCAACACATAAAATTTGTCGCTTATTGGATTGGATTACTCTGTGAAAACATTTATTTAAATATATTTATATTTGGAATGACGTGGACCACTATTTTTAGTAAATTTGTCTTACCGAATTACTATGCCTTTCCGCCTGCGTCTCTGAGCTGAGGAAGCCTCCTAAGTAATCTTGCGACAATAGCGCCATATATCTTGTTTCTCTCGAGAGATTCGTCAGATTTTGCAAGTAGTTATTAAGCATTCTTTTGCGATTTTCGAGAACGGACCTTGAGGTGTTTTGGAAAGTTTTCTTGGCGGGAAACGGAAGATTCGCTAGTTCTGGCCACTGAAAGAAATTTTTATGAGCGAATAATTCAAACAGATAATTCAAAATAACTTAAATTTATAAGTAATTAATTCATATAAAGCATTAGCACGATTTCAAAGTTTCGTTCATTCATCAGTTCATTTTCGTTGCTCTAATTGAATAAATAGGTTTTACTACAATGTCATATTTACTGTCGGGTACCTAACCATTTATTGAATAAGTTGATATGAGCTGCAAAGCGATTTGTACTTGTGCGAACACTGGATTGGGCGATACTTTAGATATAATATATTAAAAATAGTACATACTTTCTCTTTAATGGAAGAATGCAGATCATAAAAATCGCTGTATCTCCTATAGATGTGCCACTCTTCATTATCCGATAGTCTACGGACGGCTATCGCGTAAATGCCATACGGACGACCTTTGTCTTGGCCAAGAGCTGAAATATTCAAGCAATTTATTATGATACAAGATTAAATGGTATAAATAATGAAATTCTAGTAAAATTATAAAATAAAAACATTCTTGAAGGAATATTCCATTTACCAGTTTCAATAATGCACGCCGTGAAAGATGACATCAAATTCTTAGCGTTCTGACTTATTTCCGAGTGAGATAACGACAAGTTATTGGATGATGATAAATTCGACGGTCCTGAAATATTATTACTTAAATATCAATTAAAGTGTATGCAAGTATAAGTACAAAGTATGTTCCTACATACTTTGTACTTTAACAGTTTTATTGTAATATGAATCACACTATATTACTTACTCTATTGTTATTTTGCGTTTCGTTTGTGGACATTGAAGATGATCATCTTGAAGAATTATTATAGCAATAATATATTAATATATACATAGAATCTTCATAAATTAGCCAAAATTATTTTCAAGGAGTGATCCAGAAACAATTATTGAAAATAGTTGTAATAGAAAAAAACATTGCAAAAAATCGACTATTCATACAAAGTTGCACGCATCGTAGAATCGTAGAGTAGTTCAAATAATATTATCAGATCAGTTCAAACCACCCTGAAAAGGATGTCCGCTAATTTATGGAGACCTGACAGCTATATTTCACTAAATATTGCATTAGTGTACCTGCACTTTCATTGATCATTCTTTGAGCTATATTCCCAACTATATCCGATCTAGAACGATTATGCCTTATACCTGGCACTGGCAACATGTTCTCACCTATAATAATAATAAAAAATAATATGAAAAAACCACTTTCCTTGGCGATAAATGTATCCATTTTCCAATAAACATACAGTGTTAACTTTCTCAAATCATTATAAGTATGAAGATAAAGGAGGTAAGATTACAACTATTTAAATATATTATCTAGCTACTGAAACCCTCAGGTATTATTTTAATACGAAGGTAAGTACATAATTCATTTATCTAACTACCCCACAACTACACTACCATAATAAGCTATTTCGAGTACATATTTTAAGCGATCCTTTCTCAACCACCGTATTGAAAAAATACATAGCAAGCGACCTCTACAAAAACAATGTAAAAAAGGGAAATCTTTAATACCAAAAGTTTTGCATTTAGGTAGTGTGTGGTTCTTGCCACTGGCGACTCGACGCGTAAACGAGCGAGGAAACGTCGAGGATTTGTTCCGGAGATCGTATTTGTACTTGGACTTGAAAATTTTTGGGAACTGGTTTAGCCAGGACTTCATTAGTCGCTTGCATTTATCTGTACATTTTTAAAGGCAGACGTCTGATTCATGTCTATTTTTTATTAACTATTTGATCGGTAGATAAAGACGATTATAGTATTGTGTACTAAAACAGTAGACAGGAAAATGTATGAAATTATAAGAGACCCGAGGCGATCAAATATTTATTCAATGTTACATTATGCAATTTTACGGAGGCGCGATTCAATGATATTGATTGTGAAATTTATTTTATTTACTTAAAAAACTGTATTGCTCATTGTGGTACAAAAGACAAGATTGATGACTTAAGACATTCTCTACCAGCTAACCTTTGGGTCGATCAGAGAGATACATAGACAATTAACATACGAGATGCAGTAACATTGTTGTACAATTTTATTGTAGGTCTACGGGTTAGTACTTAAATAATATTTTATATTAAAAAAATCAGCTCATATCAATAAGAGCTACAATTACTTTCATTTTCAAATAAGCATTAGAGTCTTGACGTGTTTGCCTAGTTTAAGATTAAAAAGAGTAAATAAACAAGACACTTTTCACACTAGATTTTTGTTTAGTTTTTTTAATGACACAGTATTGAATAAGATATTCAGAATAAAAGTTGTACCAGTATATAGCGTATTTGAGTCGATATGTAAAGACAATATTCTGTTGAATGTTTGAGAACATATTTAATCACTTGATACATATTAATACCAGCTTTGAACATCAAATTGTAATTAAATTGTTAAGAGCACACACACATTCTTTGACAATCGGAAGGAGCCCAAGGAGGTCGGGGAGGGGGTGTTGCGTTCCAAAACACGCTTACAACGTTTCGCTATTACATTGAACAAAGTAGATATGCCTAATACAGTCAATAATATGTACATAAATATATGTATCGAATCCTAATTTTAGTGTAATTAATTACAAATCATGACACACTCACCACTATAATTTTTATTTAATCCTTTTTCGTCTTTTTTGTAATCACTGAAATAAATGACATACATGAAATCCATTAGTTATACAGAATAATTACGTGTTGTAAATATGTTTTATATTAATTTACCTGGAATTTCTCTCTAGACTTTCGTTCTCATCCATCATAAAATCAGATTGCCAGGATGGATCATCCTATGATGTGAAAGTAAAACGATGGATAAATAATAATAAAACGCCATTTTTGATCGATTTTACGCTACAGGAGTATATATCATTTTAATAGTTTTAAATTGTATTTTTTTCATTTATTGCTAAAACCAAATTTCACATAATATAATCTTATAACCTCGAAACCTAAATATTTAGTAACCTAAAGCTCATCTGTAGATAACTTTTTGTTTAATTAATGACAATAACGTAGTAAGATTTACATTAAAGTAGTAAATAAGATCGCTAGACCTCGCAGTAAAACATGCGAAAATCTTACAAAACAAGATATATTTTCATATACGTATATCTAGTAAAAAAAAAAAAGTATTTTTTGTAAAACATAAAAGAAACGGAAAACTCACCTCAAGAGCATCTAAAACACACTTCTGCACGAAGTCAAAGCACATGACGGGGTTATTCGTGAACTCCTCTCCCTCGGTAGTGATTTTTCTAACAAGTTCAGAATGACAGTTCTCCGGTATACCACCAACGGTAGGGCGGTTCGGGGCCAGAAATGTATCGCATAGTTCAAGGGCTGATGATCGAAGGTTATCTATTACTGCTTTTGATGTTTGTGGTGAATCTACAAAGAATGTAGATATAACAAAATAAAAAAGGAGAATAAAGGACGATGTGAAAAAACGTTTCGTTTTCGTGAAATGTAAAATAATGTTTAAATATGACAAAATATAAGAATATTTTCTACGTGTAGTTTATGATTTTGTAAAGAAATATATATATGCTTATTTGACTATTTAACAGTTATAACGTTATAACTAGTTATATACTAGTTATATAACGTTATATCGTTTACATATAACGTTATGACTAGTGTTGTAACGAATAGTACATTCGGCCTTCCGCCGAAAACCGAATATTCGGTGGGGTCCTCGGGCGAATAGCCGAATATTCGGGCAAACTATTCGGCCATATTTCGCGCCAATTTGTCTAGGCGCAGAGAGGCACAGCTCACACTGTCCTTTGATTGGCTCGCGCTCCCTTTATTCCGTCGTATTCGCGTAAGCGTCGTAACGTCAGGTGTTGTGACAACGAAATTTTAGCAGACCTAGATATTTATCTTAATCTAAAATAATTACATAGCAATAGAAATCTATTTTTTGGTGGGCCAAAAATAAAGCAACATTTTCTCAAGGCTTAGTAAAGCTTGCTGCAAAGTATTTGTCGCCACCTGGAAGCAGTGTTTACTCGGAGAGACTTTTTCAGAAGCAGAGCATTTGTATGAAGAGAAGAGAAACAGGCTTCTTCCTCGTAATACAAAAAAAAATATTATTTTTACACCACAATCTACCATTTTTAAATTTTGATTACTAATTTCAAAAAATATGTAGATATGTTATTATCAATAGAAAAATAAAAAATTATAAAAAAGTAGGTTATTTTCATGAGAAAATATCCTGCTTGCAAAACAACTTATAGATATTCGGTATTCGGCCGAATATTAATTTGATATTCGGTATTCGGCCGAATATTAATTTAATATTCGGTATTCGGCCGAATATTAAATGTTCGAATAGGCCGAATATTCGAATATGTTCGAATATTAATGTTAAAGGGCCGAATAGGCCGAATACGGAATAGTAACCTAATATTTGTTGCAACTCTAGTTACAACCGAATTTGTTTTATATATACTTATATCGTTTTTCAGCATCAATTAGATATACTACAAAGTCAGGAATTTAAAGTTAAACCCTTATATGTAGGACCCATTGATAAACAAATTTAAAAAAGCATTACCAGTTTCATTGAATTCGATTTCTAAAAGGTATTGTGCATTTGACCTCCACGCAGTAATGGCGCTGAGGAAATTCAGAGACCTTGTCACTTCCTCCGATATTTTCTCCGTGCTATTACTTGTTGAACCTGTTGAATAAAAATAAATTAAAACATTATTGTAATGTATGATAATTATTTAGAAAAATATCGCATTACTGAGTTGATGACATCACTACGCGCTATATACTACTACTAGCGAGCCGCCCTCGCTTCGCATTAAAAGTATTTTTTTTTTCAAAATTTCAACATAAAATATAGCCTATATTAGACACGGTTGATGTAGCTTCCTATTTGTGAAAGAATTTTTGAAATCGGTTCACTAGTTCCAGAGATTACCCCCACCATACCTACAAACACACAATTTTACCTGTTTATTACGTTATAGTATATATAGTAGACATAGATTACGCGTAAACAACACAAACGGCAAAAGGTACCTTTAAATATTCACAAGTTCACATCTATCTAATTTTCTAATGAATTCGACAAAAATCTTCTTAATATCAATATTTTCTTCTCTAATTGTCAAACTACGGAATGGAAAAACTAAGACTGACCTTCTTGTGGTCCTAAAGTAGCCTTTCTTGCTTGTATGATCCTGGTCAAATAATGTAAGGACGACAGCTTCTGGCGGTCTTGTAGCTCCCACTCGCCTGCACTGTCCCTCGAATGCTATCAACATAATATTATAAATTATGCTATACAGCAATATTATAAATTCTAAATTGTGTTTGTCTGTTACATCTTCGCTACTAAACCGACCTCAATGAAATTTAGCAGAAAAGTAACCTGAAATCCGGAGGAAGACATATAATACTCTTTATCCCGTTGTCATAGAAAAAATCCACAAATACGAAGATGCGGTCAAAAGCTAGTTTGGAAAAAATAGCAAGCGCAGTGGTTAAATTAATTCAAAAAGAATTTCAGTATACGGTGTTATGTGCACTTTAAACGAAATTTCAATACCAAATTGAGACAAAAAAAATATTTATCAGCGAGATGACACAAACAAAATCCTAATTAAAATTAAAAACGAGTAAATTAGTGTGTGTTTGTTACCGATTCAACGAATCAACAACAATAAATTAAGGAATCACTATAAAATTTTAGATATGTGTAGTTTGTGGCCTGGATTACCACATAGGACATCCTAATTATCAATACAGCCGGAATTCCACTCATGTAGTATGTAGTGGGACAAACGGACTAATATCGATGTACATATTGAGCATAATATCACCATATCTGATGTTCAAAAGTGCAAATTTATAGTACCTAGCTAGATAACTGAATATTCGTAGAATTACAAACTTTTTTGCATTAATAAACGAGTTATTATGTTGACATTAACATTCATTGGCCGTGTGGTGTCCAGAATAACACCACCCCATCTGATTCCGTGGGTGTCGTAAAAGGAAACTTAGTGATAACAAAGCCACTACCACAAGCCCTGAGGAACAACACCACCTCTAAAAGAGTGAACTCGTCAACCCACCTCCCGCCGCTAGCGTGATGTTTTAAAGCCATAATTGCGTGAGGAGATCCATGTCCAGCAGTGGACAATAAAAGTTTCAAAGCCCCATGTCAGCCCTGAATGTATATGAACGTTAACAGTAACATTCATATACATTAGCCTAACTCAATGAACAGGTTTGTATTACAACATTGTATTGGCTGTTGTCACCATCTAGCGACCTATTGAATAAATTGGTAATGAATTGCAAAGGGGTTGGTATTTGTTCAAATGCATGATTAGCCGATAATATTAAAGTTTCTTACAAGTTTCTGAATATCTTTCTGAACGAGCTCCAATGTTGCATCCAATTCCTCTGCATCGCCGCAACTCCTAATCACTATCAGGAACAGCTCTGATGGTAGACACGAGTCGCGACAGCACTGAAAACCAAAGTCTTGGATATTTATCACAAAGGAAACATAATTTGCCAAACCACTCTTTGTGAAGGCCAGTGGGGAGAGTAAAGGGTATAATGGGATGTTTGCTTCATCCCGTTATACATTCTATTTCTACTCAGTAGGATGAGATGGGCTAATAATAATATAATAAAAGAATTCCCTTACCACATTATACCAACTTGATGGGATAGGATGGGAACAATTAAGGCTGTTGCAGACGATGCCCATTGGCTTGTGCAAGTAAAATCATGCATCAAATTTCAACATGTGAACACATTTTGCATAGTGAAAATGCGAGTGCAAGTTGCTTATGTTTATAATCGATAGTGGATATCGACGCTGGAAATTTCAATTGGCGTAAGGGACAAACAAAATACTTCACAAGGACGATTCAAATACGAGTTTTCTATATAAAAAAAACCTTTTTAACTTTATTAGTGTTTAAGAGATTTAATATTAAAACTATGAAAGAGCTTTAATATTAAAACATCATTGTTTTAATATTAAAGCTCTTTCATAGTTTTAATATTAAAGCTTTTAAAATAAAAATACCCCTGGTGTTGCAGGTGTCCATGGGCGGCGGTAATACTTACCATCACGTGGGACCGCTTGCTCGTCCGCCCACTAGTATATATAAAAATAAAAAAAATAATAACTGTAAAACATTAGCGACATCTGCATTCTATTATTAGCTCGCATCCCATTCCAACAAATACATCACTAACTCCCGAAACGTTTTGGTATGTTTTACGGCAGTAGGTCGTGAGAGCGGTAACTTGGCCAATTGAGCGCACCCAGTAACTCGGAATGCAGGCAGCATACACATACTATTATTTAATTCAAAATATAAATAATTTAAAATCTGCTATATACATTAAGATACATTTGTAACACTTACAGTTCTTATAATTGTCCTATTGATATTATCAGGGTCACTCAACAGGTTGATCAATGGATGCAACACCGATGATGATAGCAGGTCAATTAGTATCAACTTCATTGCGTGACATCTCCACGTTTCCTCCGGCATAATTAGATATAATACAGCCTCGCTTAGTTCACACAGTAATGCTAAAAGTAGGTACACAATAGAAATGCATTAATTGAAAATGAAATTCATATATGTGACACAAAGATATCTTTATGTTAAGATTGTAATCGGATCTGAATGCATATAATAAAGGTACATATTAGTTTGCCATTTACAAAACAATAAGAATATAAAATGTGTACAAAACGTGTACATTTAAAAAAGTAAGATTTTACATATCATTGAAGTGTACAATATTTCCAACACTTGCCAGTGCTTTTTAAGATCACTGGGCCCCCACTCACGGGAAAATAGCCATGATACTATAAACATTGATGGACAATGCAAGTTTATAATTGTATGGAAACCAAACGTGTCATGTGATGAGTATTCCTATCACTAGTTGTTTAGTGATGGGAAACCACTCAATGATGAAATCAAACATCTCCCTTGACTCGGTTCACCACACTTGACGAATTTTCACAATTGATTATAGTGCAATTAGGCACTTGTAACAATGACTTGGGCCGAAACAGATGATGGGCTGGTGCGAGTTTCGATATTTGTTATTCAATCACGTTATAAAGGGCTGAACCAATTTCATTGAAACTTAAAATATAGGTAGATTGTAATTTTAATTAAAACAGACTAACTACTATTCTCTTGTAGACCATCCGAACGAAGACACAGGCAAAAGCTAGTACTGAATAAGGTGATTAGCAAGTAATAAGATATACACATAATGTCTTACCATGTTGTTGTTCTGGATCTATACAGAAAGTATCACGACAAATTTCTCTTTTTCCAATGGAAGATTCAAGATCGAAAAACAGATCTTCCAATGTTTTACCAGTCAAATTTTCTGAACTCTCATAGAATTTTGACTTGCCAAATGACAGTGTGTCTGAGAAAGAAATCTTTTATTACAAATAAATAACAAACAAACAAAAAATCAGCACTGATGTTATGTCAGGTTGATGTTAGTGTTGATCATTTGTCTGAGAATTTACAAATCAACCAACCAATTACTTGTAGATTCATTAGATGTCAACATTTTATTATTATGGTAATATTATTATGACAGACAATAATATTATAACAATAAGATATCTATGATAATAATCATAGATAATAATAATTAGCTATGTCCTACTTCACTGGTTCTTCTGATTCTGATTCTTTACTGACTACAATAATTACATGAACTGATTTTGCTTTGTAAATATATATGAACTGTATATGTACTTCAAATTATATTTATGGCCTTTTAAAAACTATATAATTTGATGTGTTCAGTGAAAATCCTAGTGATCAAGCGAAAGTTATCAATAACTTTTTTAATCCCCTAGCATTGGTTCAATAGCAAATTGTTTTCCAGTTTTGTTTTGTCTGTATTTGAGTTTTTATATCTACAATTTTATTTTGAGCTATTTTCTTATATAATGAGATATTTGTTACTTTACTATTTAAAATAACTAAAACCAATGCAAATCACTGCATCATTGTAATCTAATTCAAGAACTGTTATTCTCAATACCAAAATCAGCTCACAATCAGTATTACCTGGTGGCCATGTCAAATCAGTCTCGCTCTTATTTCTCCTATGCATTTTTCTCTCCTCCTGCTTCTTAGGGCTCTGCCTGGAATTCCCATTAGTATCTTCTTTAGAAGCCACTATATTTATATGTTTGAGTCTTACTCTGGTCTGTTTAAACAGTTTTAAATGCATTGTCAACTCTTCAGGAACTCTAGTAGAAAGGAGATGGATCCAATCCACACATTTCACTCTGAAATTGAAATGAATAGTATAAAGTATAGTCTAACAGGTTTTAAATACAAAAATTTACATTTTACTCATTGTTTCAGCTAGGTTACACCAACCATTGTCATGATTGGTATAACTCAGCCAAAATGTCATTTAAATACTATTTAATTAAAGAAATAAATGTGTGAAAAATAACACTAGTTTACAAGGTTTTTATACCCCAGCTGAAAGTTGTTGAATTTTATCTATCCATCTAAAGGTAGTCTAGGAAAAATATTTAAAAAAAACCATCACGTCCACATTCAGAATTATTTATTAAAAAAAATAAGAAAATGGACTAAAACGATAAGAAATAAACTAAAAGTCTTTAAGTTTGGCTTCGGTGATATAGGGAAAAAACTTTTGTAAGTAGTGGAAAGCATCACTGTTTTTGTCTAATGCCTTAACGAAATTTTTCATAAGTCCCAACTTTATGTGTAGGGGGGGCAAAACAATATCTTCTGGATCTACCAAGCAGCGCCGGCTCTAGCTCATGTAGCGCCCGGGTGCAGGGCGCCCTCTAGTAGGCGTTTTGAACTCTTTGGAGGTGTCGCGAGCGGCGCTCGGCGCCCCCTAAGACCCTGCGCCCGTGTGCACCGCACCCCCTGCACCATAGGTAAAGCCGGCACTGAATTCAGCGCTCGACAGGCGCCCCCGGGCGCGGGGCGCCCGGGGTGCACCGCACCCCTTGCACCCCCTGGTAAAGACGGCCCTGCTACCAAGGACTGATGTTTGATGTTCATTTTGCCAGGAATATACTCATTTCGAATGGGCCACTCTTTTCTGATATAGTGATGCTCTCTGGCCCTGCTGTCCCAGAGACAGAGAAAGCAAGAGTATTTGGTGTATCCACCCTGCAATCCCAACAATAAACCTACGACTTTAAGATCACTGCAAACTTTCCATTTGTGTTCTGCGTACTTAATCAGCTTCGTTAGAGTACACATTGTATAGTAGCTCTCCTTGCAATTTACAGCGTGGCCTATTGGAATTCCCATTTATTTTGTTTTGTATTCCCATTATGCAATAAAACAGCTTTCAAACTATACTTGGAAGAATCGACGAATAAACGCCAGTCTGTGCTAGTGTAATTTTGGTTCATTGCTTTAAAAAGACCCGGAATATCAAAACAAAAACAATACTCCTCTTCTCTTTTGAAAAATTCTGCATACAATTTGCTTCTACTTCTAGCCAATGTAACTTTTGTACCTGATGTTAATAAATTCCATTGTTGTAGACGAGACCCCAGAAGCTCAGCTTTAGATCTTGAAAGTTGTAAATCTCTAATGAGATCGTTCAATTCGGCTTGTTTGATCAAATGTGGGGTTTTTTCTTCAAGGGAAAAATCCGCTGAATCGCTATCAGCAGATTTAAATGACACGTCACTTTCATTGTCATCCTCAAGGTTATTTTGGCTCGTGCTACTACAACCACCGGGGCAAACTGGATATGGAAGGTCTTTAGAATGCAATATTGGCTTAGTAACAGATTGTACATCGGCATACACAATACCCGACTTAGTTTTCCTACTAAAACCCGAAGTCTTCGTAACACAAAAGTAAGTCATTTTCGTGATTACTTGGTTCCCTCCACAACATTGGTGTACCAAATGAAAGGTGTACGTTTTCGCGGGATGACCATTGCAGTAAAGTGATTCTACAGCTCTCACAAAACACATGGGGAACCCAGATTTTTTCTTGGTTAGCCACAGGAAATCCGAAATAATGAAGATATGCACTTTTCAAGGATTCTACTATATGTCTTTTCTTTTTTGTAAATATAAATTGTCCACAAACATAACAAAAGTGATCACAACTTTGTTTACACTTTCTACTGGACATTTTAATTGAGTTAAACAATAAATATCTCTTAAACTAAACAAGTAATGCAGTACCAAAGCTAAGCAATTAAGTATGATTCTTTAAAAAAAATATTTGAGGGTAGTGATACTTTTAGAACTTATAAAGGTGGCGGGAAGTACTGGTATAGGTTTTGTGAGGGGTATATAAAAAAAAAAAAAATTGTAACTAGTGTAATTTAATCAATTCAATTTTAAGATCATTTTAGTTTTATATCTATTAATTATTATCCATTGAACTATGTATTATTATTAAACAAACAGATTACACAGATCTGACATTGGCTGTAAAGGCATGATATGTTACAGAACTCTCAACAATCTTTAATATCATAACTAATTGATTACTCCTTATTTCAGAAGGATTTGTAACTGAAAGCTTTCTGCCAACTAATAAAAGTCCTATCAAAATCCATATAGTAAGGCTAGTTACCAAAATGTGCAAAAATTGCTTTTTGGTAATCTAAATATTATGCATTCTTTTCTATCTTCATTACATAATAAGAGATATATCATGACAATTATGAAATGACAAAGACTGATTATAACACATACTGGAACTCAACTTAACTATGTGATTTTAAGAGAACAAACAGGGTTGATATTATGTTGCATACAGACTATACAGTTAATTATTTATTATATATATATCTCTGTTTATATGAATTAAGTTGAAATATTACATTATTTATAAATAGCTATAATCTGTTATAAGTATTTATATAAAATATTTACTAATCATCATTTAGGTTATATACATATGTTGCATTGCAGTTTCCAACATGCCTCTGTTCAACACAAAGGTTGTCTGGTAGAAAATGGGTACATGAGCTTTGTGTTTGTGTGAATGCACACCAATAGTGTACAGTATGAACCGTTTCAACAATCGGATTGGACAATTTGGCACCCACTCACGTAGATGCAATGCTCATGTCTCATTGCAAGGACTGTATTAAGTACGTCTTTATGTAGGACTAAGTGCAATGGCTTTAAATTTAAATTAAAAATAACTCACCTATTAGCTACATTAGCACCAGCAGCAAGCACCAAACGTTTTATAGAATGCTTTGTGAGCTCTTCGTCATTTGTCAATATCTCATACCATGGGTTTACATAGTCATTCATTATTATTGTTATAATTTCATTCAGAAACGTGTCCACAGTTTCACTTCCTGTAATTCTGTTGTCAAATTTCGGTAAAGAGCTTTCATCTTGAAATAATTCCAGAACCTGCAATTTGAAAATATAAATGTATATTTTACAAGAGATTGCTGCATGGAATGTAATTGTGTATTGGGAATATAACACAAGCTTACCTTTGGAATTTGAATAGAGAAATTTGTTTGTTGCAAAGGATCGTCGGGACAATCCAAATCGACAGAGAAAATCTTCTTGTTGTCATAATTATAATAAAGAATTGTTACAATTCTGCAAGTTTGAAAATCATATAAATGGACAAATGGCGATCAAGACAATAACTTACATGTGAGATTATAGTCAATGATGCTTATTATTCAACTTACCCTACAAGGAAAGACGCTAATAGCGTAAGTAATGTAAAATACGCACTAAATCCCAATAAACCAATTAAAATAACTGAAACGAGCCCAAACCAACCACCCAGTCTTAGAGCCATTAAGAGGTTGTATTTTGTCGATATTGAACTATAATTTCTATTAAAAACAATAAAATAAAAATGTTATGCAGTGAAAACAAAAACACTTGACAATTAAGGTTGAATTCCAAAACGAGTAAATATCGCTATTTGACAATCTAAATTGGCTGCTTCCTTTTCTATCTTCATAGTACAGAAAGAAACGCAGGTAGATTTAGATCGTCAAAGAGCAAATTTTGCACTTTTGGAACGCAGTTTTAAATCCTTAGTTCAAACTTGACACCTGAGAGTGAGTGTATTTAGCAAAATAAAGTGCCAACCAGCGTCGGCCAGTACTCCTAATAAAATTTTATCTGGTAATACAAGAGAATTTTTGCACACTCTTTTTCGTAGGTCTTTAGCTGAGAAAAAAACACCATTATAATGTCCTTAGGAATATTTCAATAAATTCTTATCGGTATTATCTTATTCTTATCGGTTTGGTTTGGCATTTTCTGCCAAACGAACTAATTATGTTTATTTTTCTTGTTTTGAGGCCCTTTTTATCATATTTACGAAATTGTGGATTATACGTTTTTTTACAAAGTACTCCATCAGTTCATGACCTATCAAGGATTTGTCTAAGCCCAGTTGAAACGTCCCGTTACACCGATAGTCTTGACTAACAAAGCGTGGTACAAGAGCGGCAATTTTAAAAAATATTGGGCAGTCCAAAATGAACTTACAGTCGGAATTATAATTCGATTCCACATTTGACATTAGCTACTGTCATTTTGTAAAATAATGATACCACATATAATAGTGTAGTGATGGACACAAAAATCGATAAACAATCGCGATTTATGTTTATGTAATCATAATATTGGTGTGCCAATTAAAGACTAAATTATTGATTTTTATTTAAATAAATACATAATTATTCATAACAATTATTTATTAATTAGTAACCGCTGCTTTATTTTATAAAAAGTTAATATTTTTGTTTTTTTTTATATTAAAAACAAAACTTATAATAAAAGAGCCTAGATAGTTTTCTGTATTGGCAACCCGTGCGCGCTCGTGCAGCTATCGCCATTTTGTTTATCTTGTCATCGGCTTCATTCTCCTAGTCTGACTGCACGAATATCTCGTTTCATTGCGAATCGATATTTTGTTATTTTGTTGGGTTTTTGTTAAAGTTTTGTTACGTTGTGTTTGTTGTTACGTTTATAGTTTTTTGTGAACTTTGAGTGAATCTATTTGTTTTGGTTTTCCATCAAAATGGATCCTCCGCCAAGTACATCACAAAAAGACGTGGATGTTTTCTTGTCTCCAAGAAAAAAACGTCCACGAAAAGCTTTCACTGTTACTGAAAAAGTAATGATCCGCAACGCATATAAGTACGTGAAAAATGAAACTTCTGCGCAATTGGAGGCCTTTGAAGTTGTGGAAGAAAATGAATGTATGAACAAAGTTGCTCACATATTGGGAATAACCTCACGCTCTGTTTGTAACGTTTTGAAGGAAGTAAATAAAGGTGCGCCGCCAACTTCCCCTAAAAAAACTGGACCAAAGCGAAGTTTCAAAGATAAAATTGATGAATTTACATTCTCCGCAATACGACGAATAGTTCATCAGTTTTTTTACCGAAATGAACCTCCAACCATTGCAAAGGTTAGTCAATCAGTCAGACAGTATTATTTTATACCTACATCTTTTATATATAAGTAATGATTCCAAACTATTATAAAATTTACTATTTCAGATTTTACAAGTGATGAACGATGATCCAGAAATGCCCAAGGTTTCCAAAGACACCCTCAGAAAAATTTTGAAGCATCTTAATTTTAAATTTGTTGCACGGTCACGCAAGAGCACACTTATTGATCGAAATGATATAATAACATGGCGCCAGCGTTACTTGCGATCTATATGTCAGTTTCGACGAGAAGGGAGACATATATATTATCAAGATGAAACTTGGGTTAACGCAGGTAAGGCTAACATTTTGAATTAATATACATTTACATTAAATTTAATAGTAATATTGAATGTTCATGTACTATATGTGATTTAAGGTCATACTGTAAAAAAAACTTGGGTGGACAAGCAAGTCACATCATCTCGGCAAGCGTTTTTGGAGGGACTGACCACTGGATTAAAAAACCCATCTGGAAAAGGCAAACGTCTCATAATTAGCCATATAGGTAGTGAAGAAGGCTTCCTGGAAGAGGGGCTCATGATTTTTGAAGCAAAGATAAATTGTGAAGATTACCATGATGAGATGAATGCAGTTTGTTTTGAGGAGTGGTTCGCTGGAGTCTTACCAAAATTAAGACCAAACTCAATTGTGGTGATGGATAATGCACCTTACCACTCCCGAAAATTGGAAACGGCACCAAAAATGAGCTGGAAAAAAGCTGCCATTCAAGACTGGCTTTTAAATAAAAATATTCATTACGAACCAGATATGGTTAAAGCTACGCTTTTAGAACTGATTCCACATAACGAGTCTTTTAATAAGTACGCTGTAGACGAAATGGCAGCACAACATGGGATCACGGTTTTAAGACTGCCCCCTTACCATTGCGAGCTGAACCCTATCGAATTGATATGGGCTCAGGTAAAGGGGCATGTAGCTCAAAATAATAAAACCTTCAAATTGACAGACGTGAGAAATTTATTTGAGGAAGGCATTCAAAAAATTACGGCCACCGAATGGTCTAAATGCGTATCCCATGTTGTCAAAGAAGAGGAAAAAATGAGTAGGCTAGATATGTTAATTGACAATATCACAGACACATTTATAATAAATGTTACAGAAAGTGACAGCGATAGCGATAGCGATGACGGCGACGATTTATAAAATAAAATATTACCATAATACATCTATTTGTTTTATTTCTCATGTTCCTTCATGATCACATTTATTTATTTATTTCACACACAATTATTAAAGAAAACTCTCAGATCCGTAATAAAATTAATCGTCATAACTAAATTATCCATTCACAAATATTTAATTTCCTGATATACTTAGTTTACGAGAATAAAATTATAAACGAGAAGAATCGATCCGGAAATATTCCATTTCCGTATCGAATAATTTCGCAACGTTACTATTTAGTACTTGTCATAACGTTGCAACACTGAAATTGTCAAATCTGGAATCTAATTAAAATTCCGACTATAGTTTTTAAAACAAATATCATCTCGAATTTTTTGTTGTTATATTATTCTGTAGTTTATACCTAATCATTTTCTACAATGCCAATATTTATTATGTCATCTGTTAAATGTTTTCAAGGAATAATGTAATACTGTTTACGGCAACAAAATTATTGTAATGGTAATGTGCTTCTGAATTGAGCGATGATTGAAACTATGAATACAAAAGTATCGAACTTCGATTTTTCTGTACTGGAAACCTTTCCATATACAGAATCCGTGCACAAACTATCAATTAAGATGTTTTGATTTTTTAAAGTATACAGCGCGTCCGGTAAATAGTGGCCAACCTTGGAGTTGTTGATAGGGCAGCTCATGACCTATAATATAACCACAATTTGATCTTAGTAAAAGTCGCATAATTTTTGAGACAATGTCCTTTTTTATTTTTTTTAAATCCCTACCTTTTGTCAGTAATTCTCACCCCATAGCTTCAAATCAAGGCAATTTCACATACTGCTTGTTGTTTATTGTTCTCAAGGAATGGTTTTATTAAAATAAAATCAAAACTTTTCATTTAGTCTTATGGTATTTTGAAAAAAAATACGTTATTATTCTCAAGCCAAGGTACAACATTCTAGTGCGAATTACAGACAAAAGGTAGGGATTTAAAAAAAAAATAAAGGGCAATATCTCGAAAACTATGCGACTTTTACTAAGATCAAATTCAAATCTGATAGCTGCCGTATCGACAACTCCAAGGTTGACCACTATTTATCGGACACGCTGTATAAAATGAGCATATGATTAATTAATGGAGTCATTTACTCATCAACAAATCAAAATAAAAATTTATTATAAAATATAACTGTAACAAGAATGTGCATATATACCACAGGGTAGTGTAAGAGAGCCTAAGTAAGAATGAATTGTTTAAAAGAAGGTTCTAAAATAAAACCAAATAAATGCGTAACAGTGTTTCGGTTTATTGAAATACAACACAATTACAAGAACTGTATATTATGAAAACATTTAATTAGTCTGAGACTACCTAATAATACTAGTTAATATTATTTTATTGTCAAACATGTCAAAACAATAATTTGTTCTCAGATGGTCAAATTCATTTTATCTCATTCATAGAAATTTTGACTTGAATAATAAATAGGTAGTAGATAATTAATAATATTGTAAGAAAAAGTATGTTTTAAAATGCATACCAGTAAAATAATATTATGCGGCCCAAATGGCTGTAATACTAATGGTAATTGATATATATTGAAGAATAAATAAAATACAGAAACGTGTCATTATAACATAATTACACTTTATCATATATACTTGGTGCATTATAGTAAGTATAGTAATTTATAAGTGCATAAAAATATGTTTATATTTTCCAATTCCGTTGTTCAATTATTATCACATATTTAATTACTACCAATCGTGAGATTTAGATTAAAAATAGAGTCCCCCAGCTTCGTTACAAATTCATTGTTTTAAATATAGGACTCGGTTTTCGGTATTTACGTAATCTAAAAACTTAATTGACTACATAATGACGCATTCGAGATATTAATTAGGTATTTTTCCAATAAAATATCTATCTTATCTATGTAATATTATTATATTGAAAGAAAACAGAAGCGTTATTGCTTCACGTTACTTCCAGTTTCCACATTCCACTCAGATCTACCATACGGGTACATACAGTGAAATAACAATGTAATAATTCTTCAAAGAATATTGTTATTTTAGTCTTGTCTTAACTATCTTTGAAGTTAATATTTGTAGCTGAGAGAAAGAATAACAACAAGAAAGAATAAGGCATACTTATATGCTGTTCCAAATCTGAACATTGGGAATGTTAAAATCTCAATAATAACTGTTAAAATCTCAATTTAAAAAATAACTAATTAACCTTTACCCCTCAGCTACGGTTAAATTTAACATGTAATGATAACATATGAAACGCAACATGATAACTCAAGATATACCCATCTGTTCAAAATATATTGGACAATTTTCGTTCCGACATGAAAAAAAATTTACAAATCTTCAAAATAATCTTTATAGTATATAAATATACATATATAAAATGGAATATTTTAGAATTTTCTCGGAAGTCATTTATAATAAAAAAATATTGCATTTGTGGGGTCTCAAATAGTGTGATGCCGTCAAGCATGGCATATTAAACACAAGCCATAATAATAATATGTAACAATATTTTGTGCTGTGGAATATGTATAATATTCAGGATAAATGGGTACGTTGGAGTAAGTATAAAATGATTTTTTTGGCGAAACTATAGTCTTTTTATTTTTTCAACCCGTTGTAATCGTATAGAAAATAATTATCTATGTTAATTTAAATAAATAATATCCTTCCAATACAATTTATTTGGATTCCTACAATGGTGATAGATTCTACAAAAAGCTATTTGAAAGGTAACTATTTGCTTTAGGGGGGCGTGAAAAGCACAGGGGCGGTTTTAAACCGATTTTTTAACAAATATCACCTCTATGGTCTATGTTCCCCTTAATTCCCGCTATATTCCCTTTAATCATAAACATTTTAACCGAAGGGAAATCCAGAATTTCACACTAGTTCGACAAAACCGCAACATAACATAGAAGATAATGTTATGTAAAGCAGCCACATTGCTGGCTTATATGGGACAAAAGGGCCTCAAAATCAATGATCCCCGTTAGTTGCAAATTGAGTCAAACGATCTTCAGTCCATACTTACTCCAACACACCGTACAATTTACACGAAAGTGCCAGACTAAAGTTATAGTTATTTATCTATAAGGTATATACAAACAAAAGCACCATAGAAACAAAACTGTAATAGATTATATTCATTCTATTAGTGTGTACAATATTCAACAGCTGGGAGCCAAATCAACTCGTAAATTATTTGTTAGAACTGCGAAATATAATTAAAGATAAACATTCTGTACAATGTTTATATTATTCAGACCTAATCGTTATTTGTGCTCGGGGTTATATTAATATCAGTCATATGTCATTGAAATTAGGACAATCTGTGGATGGAATGCAACAAAATGTGTGCAATGCAAGTGCAAAATAACAGACACATGAAGCCGTGCATACAAGTGACTACATACTTGACATCATCTGAGCAAAGGAACCTTGTTCTGTTCTCGGTATGGACTTACTGGCTTTAGTTAAGATATTAACTTAAAATTTCGTTGTTCCAAAATTCTGTTTAAATATAAATACGCTCTATCACAGGAATGCTCGAACTTATACTATCGGCGATGTACAGTAAAAAAAATTGGGCGGCAAACGATTGACTAGGCTACGCTGGCGAGAAAGGCAACTTTTATTAAAGGACAGTTATTGCACACATACGAGTTATAATTATAGTATTATTATGAATTGTCACTGCGCGATAGGTTCAAAATCGCATGTCCGATGAAATAGTAAAAAACGTAGGTGGTGATGTGAAATAGTACCTAGGTAATAGGTAGGTAAAATTATCGATGCGTTTGCGGCGCCGTGCCAGACGAATTTGGTAGGCGGTAAATTTATTTTTTTCAGTGAATGTAGTCTGAATTACCCACTCCAGCAATTGACCTTTCACCAATTCTCTTTCGTTTAATTTTCCGCCGGCGCCCCGAAGTCGCCTGAATAGGCAAGTAATATAGAACTATTTCCGCCATCGACCGGTCGATTGCGGTCGACCGTTTGTTTCTGCAGCCCCGATTTTAACATCTTTTAATACAGAGCAATAAAAAAATGATATTTTTTCATTTCAATATTTCTAAATATGTGTTAAAATAGAACCAACAACAAAGTTCCTTTTCTCATGTTATGTCAGACATTTAAACAATAGATTTTTCTCTCAACTCTCAAATTGCACACACAACCTAACACCCGCCGCTCCCCACTCCCTACACCTAAATAAATTAAAGTTAGTTATTACGCATTATACATTATACATTACAATATACTAAATAAGAATATCAACAATGGACTTGATAACTATCATTAAATAAATACACGTACATACAATAGGTATTTCTTTTTGCTATAAATACGTATTAGAAACACCGTAACGTTAGCTAACATTCAGTTAAATACTATGGAAGCAGATCTTGATCCCACTATGAAGTCTTTGTACTGAGAAAACACGCACAACTGAAAAAGAAGAAAATGAAATATTTAAAACTGAAATATTAGACTGAAGATATTTAAAACTTTGACATTCGGGTGCAGATTTAGGAGGGAGAGAGTGCACGCTAAATCCCACAGCCGCTGGGCGCACTCGACTACCCCCCTCTCACAGAAGCCTACATTGAAATGTACTGCATTTCCCACTTTATTCCATTTTCCCCAATGTACGTAAGTGTTTCGGTAGTGAGTGAGATATGCCAGAGCCCATTCCCATCCTATCCTTCCCCATTTCCCAAAACCTTCCTCCGAATTCATTTCTTTAAATCTTTAAAGGTAGACAGTGCATCCGGGGGCGTGTCACCGTTTGTCATTCTGGACATTAGTATCGAGTAGTATGTATCGAGCATGTCTATGCGCTACATACAGTATCCACTTACCACCGAGTGGGCTGTTCGCTCGTCTGCCGCCTTCTTTCCATAAAATAAATAAATAAATAGGTGATTCTAAACCCGTTCTGTTTTTGACTATGGTTCAAAACTAAACTAAGCAGCAGTCTGCAACATAAAACACGACAAACTAATTCTAACACTCAGAAACATCTATTTATGAGTCTTGACAAAACAGAACGAAAGCGACATTGAGGCGGTGATTTAGTCCATCCAAGTGGCCCAAGGCTCCAGCCTCATACAAGACTGGATTTTAAACTCAATGAGGTTGAATTTCAGACTTACTCAAAGTTCCACCTAAATAAAAGTGTTTCTAGAGATGAGTTATTACCACAAAAGCCTTTGTAATGTATATTAATAAATCTACGACAAATGACTCGCAATGTGCCCTGGATTCGCTTAGGTGGCAACCTGTTTAGAATAGCCAAAGTTTATTTAGATCAGTTTATCCTCCTAAAAATGAAAGAATTATCAAAAACGGTCCATTAATTTTTAAGTTTACTCTTACAGAAAACAAATTTAGTCTTGATAATATTTATGTAGGTCAGTGGTTCGATTATTCATATTTTATTTCCATTTTCGATACAATGTGATAGAACGCGTTATCGGGTGGAGCTGATGGAAACCACTTAATTATATATCAGTTTTATTTGTTTTTAACTAAGCCTTGAAAAAATATTTGATCATTTCCCAAAGCGTACTTGTTAGAATTTGTCATAGGGGTAACAATACTTTCCTAATCACATTTCCCTGTTGCAGGTTTTCTGGAAGATATTGTATAATTGCAAAAAGACCGCCTATTGTTTTCTGTTTTCATAGCTGTGTGCAAGTTATTATTATTACCAAGAATTGACATAAATTTGGTAGCCACTGGTGTAGATAGGAAACCATTGGTATTAGTAATACCCAAAAATAAAAAATCATTATCAAAGACTACAGAATTCTGATAACGATGAAAGAGTTTGATTCCGTGATCAAACTCTGTCAGAAAATGTTCGAATTTTATGCAAACTTTGTACTACAGACTTTGTCCTACGAAATATGTTGCATAATAAAACCATTAAGATGCAAATTTACTGATAAAATCATAATCACTTATTTATTATGTGAATATAATAATGTTTATCCTGTTATCTATAAAATTGCTAATAAGACTTTATTGCTTATAATAAAGAAGCAATTGCCGAAACCTTATCAAGTACACTCGTCAAGTCATGTCAAGATAATATTGTACGCCCAAGGTACTCTGATAATTAATGACCACACATTAATTACAAGTGAACTTGAAGCCAAGGCACTAGATAAAAATATTTACTAAGGAATGCAATCTATACCTTCTATACATATAAAAAAGCCGTACCTGTACATGGAAATGTTGTTTTCAAAAAAGTCATTGCTATATAAATTATTAATCACAATAGAGCCCAAAGCATCATTTTTTGGAATTTTTGTGTCTAAACGCTGATTTGATTTTAATGGAACTTGGCATAGTTATAGCTCATGTGCCGGATTTACATTTAAGGAACTTCTTATCCAGATTGATTATAGTGTTCCCACGGGAATCAGTCTAAAATTCACGCGAACTAAGTCGCGGCTACTGCTAATATATAAATAAATCTATAAATATATTATGAAGAAACTGTGAGTTAGTGAGTTTCTGAGTTTTTTATCGGTAAAAATAAACTCGAAAATACTGGACCGTTTTAGAAATTTATTTCATTTTTAAGAAGCTAAACTAATGTAGGACGACATAGGTTATTTGTGGTCTATAACCTGAGCGTTAAAATTAGTTAAATTAAAAAAATGTACAAACGTAGTTCTATATCTCCGATTTCTAAAGATAAAAACAATATTTTATATTAATATTCGAGAATATAAATTAAATACATTATCTTTGAAAATAACTTTTATATCTTGAATATTTTCTTTGGGTATCGTATTATTAGTTGATTATAAGAGTCCAATTAGCACCAAATTATGTTGATGGTTAATCAACCTTCAATTACCTGTTAAGTTAATGAAACCTATCCTTATGGGAGTACAACAAACACATAAAAATGAAACTAATTTACTGAAAATATTGCCTGTATTACAACTAAGTATATGCAATCATGTTTACTACACATTGTGTTTACATATTAAAATAATAAAAGTAAATAATAGTCATATATTCTGTTGTAATTTACTTTAGAAGTGCCTATAGGTAATAGTGACAATAATACTATTGTAAGGAAATAGTGGTATTTGTGTCAGAGTATATACAGGCAGTATATTCTTAATGTATTCATAGATAGTATAAAATTTAAGAAATTAACTCCAATGTAAAATTAATTAATTAAAATGCTTACTGAAGGACTAGGAAAGGTGGAAGGGTCGGAGGAGGCCTTTGCCAGATGGCTGTATAAATAAGTCACCAACATAGCTTGTGGAATCAGCATGTTAAGGTAGCAATGGTGGAAGACGTGAACCGACGACTTATAGAAGTTCGCCGGTGGTGGTTGAATGAAAAGAGCCAAGGATTGTGTGTGGTGGCGAGCCTTGGGAGGGCCCAATATACAGGAGTGGAGAGACATGGGCTGATGTTATGGAATGGTACTGTATTATATTGTACTTCAGTTTAGAAGTACCTTCAATTATCTACACTATCTAACCTTGTAACCAAGTAATAGTGACATTTGTCTCGGAGTATACTTAAACAGACTATTTTTAATCTATCCTTAATTAATACTTAAAAAAATTGACAATTTATGTAAATGAATGGCTCATCTTGACAGTTCACCGACAGTCCTTATTATGACACAATATTACAGTAGACAGTAATGCTTACCTTATCTTTAAGCTGTTGACACATATGGAGTGCTGCTGTTAACATGAACAATACATCACTAAGCCACGGCACAGAGCAGTCCGCTTGACACGAGTCAATTCTCATGGTGCCGTGAACTGAACTTAATTGGTATGCTACAAATATCAGCTTAGTCGACTGTATGTAGAATGATATTGCTAAGTCTTCAGGTAGATTAGGTGCCAAAGCTTTCTGTGAAATGGAGAATTTATTATTAGATTGATCTTTATTAGTAGTGATAGCTTAGAGGTATCTATATTTAACTCACATTCATGACCTTGAGACTTTAAACCTTGATCAAAACATCGTCAAGTTTCAGATTTTTCAATTGTCACACCTACATGTGAGTAGTCCATTTGCAGAAGTCGCTAGTTTGACAAAACCAAACTTTACGTATAATTTTAAAAAACTGTATTTAATTATCAATGTAAAATATATTATTCTAACGTTGGAAGGATAATCTATAGTTGAATACCAGAAATTAAAAACAAAATATGTAGGTCATTTTTCTAATCTTTTATAAATGATTAATTTTCCATGCTTAATAATAATATTCTCAATAATAAAAGTTAAACAGGGGTGTTTGCAAATGGACTACTCATGTCAGGGTATGAAAGATAAAATTACCTTCCATTTAGATTCACCACAATCCGGAGAAAATCTGGAGCATGTGACCCAAAACTCTATCATTGAAATGTTCAAATTGAAATTGAGAGAGCTTTGCTGTGCAATGGGACATTATAGATTGACCCATCAATTAATCAATATTAATATTTTGCTACTGCACTTTATCAAACTGGTGGAACCATTCATGGCCTCATTAATTTAATTAGTGTGACCACTGATCAAATTAGTGGTACCATTAATTTGATTATTCCACTAATCAAGAAACTAGTGGAACCATCATAGACTGATCTTAAAACCTTTCTAAACAAGTGAGGGATGTTGATAAAATTACCAACTTCTAGTAAGATTAAACATGGACCAACCACATTTATTTAACAAATGGATGAACAAACATCCAGTATTTTTTTCAAACAGAAATTACAGCAGTGCAAAAAGTTAATTTTAATAAGTAAACAGATGAAAATAAGTTGAAGATATTGTTTTAAGATCATACCATATTCCTACTTTTCATAAGTTCATCAATGGCTTTCTTTTTTGGCAGTACTAAGGCTGTGCGCGCTCTTTGCAGTGAGCCAAGGAGGCACTGGATTATATGTAACACTTCATCAGATGACCTGAAATATTTATCTATTTAGATAAAAACTAAAAAACACACCTTTTATTTTTCAATTACACATTTTTTTACAAAAGTTTTACGTGTTCTACAAAATTTGCATAAGTAGACACAAATTAATTAAAGAATAAAACCAAATGCCAAAATATAAATTCAAACCAAAAAGGAACAAAACGAGTTAGTTTTCTTTTCTAATGGTGACAAAATCATGCAAGAGTCCTTTAAATAACTATGTGATTTATAGATAGGAATAACAAATTTTAACATGGTCCAATGTAACTTGGCACTATACATGGAAATTATTAATAGGAAATTCTGTTTTCCTTAATGCTCCAGTCGTATCACTCTCCACATACACCTTTAGTATGGCATTGACTGTGTTAAAACTTATGAGGGAGCAAAACAAACTCACAGAAATATGAAACATATGACCCACTCTCAGTGAGGTATTTTTTTGCTTAGTAAGCACATCAAGGCATCATTGTAGAACAACTTGCTTGATTTTTATTTTTAGGATGATTTAGTTGACAAGGTAACCCACAAAAATATTGTGAACCTTGTATTATTTACCTGAACACGTAATGTTTGTCTACATTATCAATATAACCTATTGCTTGCTGCAAGTGGTTAGCAGCATCTTGGATCTGTTGAAGCTTCCATGGCCCATCTTGATTGATTGATGTGCGACATATTGTGTGCATTTGACGCAACACTTTGAAACTTATGTCCTAAAATACATAATGTTGCATTTATATTATAACAACATAAGGCAATTAAACTGTCATTAGACAGGACAAATGACGAGAGATAGAGAATGGTGTCTGAGAGAGGAACACTGTCAAAAGGCTTATGAGCATTTTTCGAAAGTTTCATAAATAAATGAAGCTATGTCTTGCAACATCATTCAACAAATTCTTATTGTGGTCAAAAGAAACATCTTTTCTTACAATTGTTAACAATAAAATTGCTGTTTAATTAAAATATTGCTAAAAGGGGAAATGTACATTTCTAGCAATAGTTTTAAGAGAACAAGCATATAATTAAAAGAATGCTAATTTGATACTGATCCAGATCAGTTGTATTATATTTTAACTGTTTTCTGTTTTTATTATATTTTCATGTGCAAGTATGTCATAAAATAAAGTCCTTATATACATAACATAGGAATGAAGTTATAAATGAGCTTATCTATATTGTCACAGATAAATTAACTTAGAAAATAGTAGGTTGTTTACATATAAACTAAGTAGGTACTTACTGCATGTGTGATACTATCACCGGTCAGTGTTACAATGCACTTAAGTTGTTCAGGTTGTGATGTCAATATGAATTTATCTTGTTTTTGGCCTTCATTGCCATACAAAGGCACGGGGAACCTATGGGCACATTCCTGCAAAACATTTTATTCATTTTTATATCCCCAAAAAGGTTTCAAGAAAAATATAAGTACACTAGATGTTGGCCGCCGCTTCGTCTGCGCGGCCCATAGTAAATGGATAGATGTTTTATATGACAGATGTTTAATGGATAAAAACGGTTATAACAAGAAATCTTTGTGGCCCAGAAGAAGATATTGTGATAAAAAAGAAAAAACAATGGTTTGTTTCGATGCATTATTTAGTGAAGTAGTATTTAGCGTTATTTAGTATTTAGTTAAGTACATAAATATCAAAACGCAACTTACAACTAAAACTGAATGGAGCTGATGTAATACCGCGTGAACTTCTTCACGGAGGACCCATTCGAACTCTTCTTTCTGAAAGTAATTGAATAATTAATATGAATAGCAATACTATTTGACGCGGCCTCCAAAAACATAATGGATCAGAGATATTGATCTAGAAGTTAAATATAAATAGCTCACTAAATTAGCAGCTTCCTCCTTTTCGTTGTCATTCATTTCAAATGATTTTTAGGAAGGCAAAAAATAATTCTAAAGCGTAATTTTGTCAATTTTTGGAATGGTTTGTTCCCGTGAAGTAATTTCACAAATTGACACAGAACCAATTTCAGTCGTGGGAGGCGGGGGAATGTATAATTTGACACTGACAATTGATAATTGTGTTCAGAAACTTATAATAATCATTAATTTGGAGTATATTTACAGCGCAACGAGGCGCTTCAAAGTTTCTCCATTTGATCAAATAACTTTGGTACTGACCGGATTTTAAATTATTTTATTCGTTTGTGTACTATCTATTTGACTTTACATCGACATTTACATTTCACTTCAGATTCCATCAAAGATTTCGTTGTACTCTAAAACTTTAAAAACTGTGAATTCCAAAAATATTATCTTAATTGATCGAACAAAACAAATAAAAAAAATGGTATTTCCAAAGCAACTTGCACAAATTTATGATAAATTAGAAGCATATTTACGCGAATGTGATTACATTTCAGGGTATTTAACATTTTACGTTAAATTTTTAGTACCACTATCTGGCCTAATTAAATTATAATCTTTTTGTGTTCCACGTGAGTCCTAAAGTGTAGACACATGATTATTCTATTTTCGATATACAAATGTTTATAATAATTAATTCATATTATTTTATTATTAATATCGATCATCTTTTCTAGTTTCATTTCTTAACTACCGCGCAAACCTAAAATTTGATGAATGTACATGGGTACGTACGTATACATTCCCACATACTCAGTTTATTTTACACATTCCCAGCTTTATTTTATTGATTTTTTACTTTAGCACTATTAATATTATTTTCTCACTTTATTCCTCTCCACCACTCGTGATAAATTAAAAAATCAGTAGGTAGGTACGTATTCAATTTGCGTGGTATATTCGGGATCGATCTCACGACTTCACGTATTAATTCTGAGCAAGTATTTTCAACTCATTTGTTGAACCCCTGAGTATCAAGCGTAATTGTTAAGACTTAAAAACTCCCATAATTATAAGCCCTTCATCTATACGTAAATAGCTTTCCAGACTGATATCAATAGATACTTCCACATAGGATCGTGTCTTGATTCGTCACATTTATAACAATCGCTACTCTGACATCAGTAAATACCTAATACACTGACAAAGATTATGAACATAAGAGTACAGCGGTTCCAAAAGCACCGGTTCTCGACTCGTAAGCACAAAGAAAGAAAGATCTCAGAATAATAAAATGTAATATTGTTTCAGTAAAACGGGTCGGCACATGAAATTTCCCTATACAATTTCGGCTAAAATGGCTCAATTTCCATATTTCTTTTACATGAAACATAACAATATTTGGATGTATTACCCTCTCGGAATAATTGGCGGTGCCTATGTATTTTGGAAGTTACATTTACTTGTTAACTCCGATGAAAATAAAAGGTCATGGGCCGAGACCCAAAGAAAACATGCCGAACAAGAACACCACCATTAATAAATTGTATTCCATATATTTTGTTTGTTTCTTCATGCTCACATTGTATTGAAATAATATTTTATTTAATAAAGTTAATAGAAACCTTCAATCGCAATTCTTTTAAAATTTCCCTGCAATATGTTAATAATCTAATAGAGTATCGTGAGTTAAAAAAAATACTCGAAATCAAAAAACTGATAGAAAGCACCTAGAAGAGCTATTTTTAAAGAGAAAGTGGCAGACGTGCAGACTGTTCACCTGGTAGTAGATGGGTACTGTCGCCCATAGACATTCACGACACTTACCAATATCAGACCAATATGACAACGTTGTCACACACTGTTGCAAATTGGTGACATACGATGCTATGCAGATGACAGCACTGGAGACGCCTTGTACAGGGGCCGCGCCAACATCCCTCGGGTCGAAGTGGAAGAGTCGCGCCAAGCTTGTGTCTGAAATCGAAGACTCTTTAGATCTAGTCTCGATTTGGGGTTCTCTGAACCTAGTGGATTTCAACCCCAGTAAGACGCAAGTCTGTACATTCACCGCTAAAAAAACCATTTGCCGTAGCACCTCGCTTTCAGAGCATACCTCTTAAGATCTCGGAGAGTATTGGGATCCTTAGTGTCGACATTTCCAGCAAAGTCGAATTTAGGGGTCATCTGGAAAATAAGGTCAAAATGGCCACCATAAAGCTTGGTGTGCTGAATAGAGCGAAGCGGTACTTCATCCCTGGGCAGCTCCTAATACTTTACAAAGCTCAAATGAGGCCCCATATGGAGTATTGCTCACATCTCTGGGCCGGAGCACCGAAATATCAATTAGACCCATTTGACTCCATCCAACGACGTGCTATTCGTATTGTCGACGATCCCACTCTCACGGGCGGTTTAGAACCCCTCAGCATTCGGAGAGACGTTGCATCTCTCTGTGTGTTCTACCGCGTGTACCTTGGAGAATGCTCTGAAGAATTGTTCAATATAATTCCTACCTCAGGTTTCTACAACCGCACCTTCCATCACAAAAGTGCGGTCCATTCGCATTTCCTCGATACGGAGGTGTCGCGTACTGTTCGGTCCAAAAAATATTTTATATCGCGAACCTGTAGGCTGTGGAACGAACTGTCTCAAGAGGTCTTCCCATTAAGCTACGACATGGGTTCTTCAGAAAACCTGTGAATAGGATTTTGCAAGGTCGGCGGCCCGCCCGCATACCACCTGGTCCATGGCGGCGTGACTGAGTGTTGTTGGCTGATCCTGTTCTTTGGAACCTGTCGATCCATTGTTGTTTAATTCACACTCACTAATGTTGCGCAAACCGTATTCAGAGATCGGAACAGGCGACGCGGACAAACAGTTACGTATGATCGGTTGTTCTCGAAAAATGCGCGCACGCGAAACGGGCGTTGCTCTGCTGTGTAGCGATTCATGATTACTACAATTTTAGGAACCAAACGACACAATAACACTGCCCGCGCTCCCTTTCCTTCCAGCGTTCATTAACTGCAGGACCGCGAAAAGTGAATTTATCCACGTGTCACATGATATAACGGAACGTGGACAGTAACGGAAAGTAAAAAGTACGAGTATAATGGGATACAAAGATTTCTGTATAGCATTATAATACCCTCCACTGCGCTATACTTATTATCCCGTTATACTTTCTAATGGATCTAATGGTACTTTTTTATATGTATGGGCTTGGATAGGAAGTCGGTAATAATGGGTTGTAATACCTCTCTTACACCATTATTATTCTCAGTATGAGATGAAATGGGTTCTGACATATCTTAGTCACTCAAAACATTAAACATATTACTAATTGCTGTAAAATATATATTTCACGCCAATCTTTTGTGAGATAGGGGAATAGTGTAAATTGTTCAGTCGAAAAGTTTTTTCTTTTTTTTTTCGGAATGGCTAAATTCTTGTGGCCCATAAGCCCTTTCAAGAGTCACCGGATTTGTATGGTTTGGGGCGAGCGCAGAAGGCGCTCAGCCAGGAGCAAAGAGTGTGCGCAGCAACGAGCTTATAAGCTCCGGTAGACCGGCAGAAGAAACGGAGCTCGGTTTAAAGCGTTGCTTTGGGAAACTGACGCAGAATCGCGAGTCGGTAAGAAGCGCCCGGGCACGTGCCAATACCTGGTATAAGTATTGGCTGAAGGCCGGTGTAGCGAGGGGGACAGTCCAAAAGTGTATATGACTTTTGTTTATCAATACCTACAATGAAAGCAATAAACTATTTACCGAATATTCAACAGGGGGCGGCACTGAAACATAAGATATCATTATTAGATAGCTGAAACTAGTGCGTCTTCACTGTTACTGATATTTTCGTTGATAGTTAAAAAAAATATCGTAAATTTGTATTATTTTGGGAGGTAAAGTGTTATAAATATTTTTTAAAATCATAGGCGCGGCACTCTGCGCCGGACCGGTGCGCAACCATAGATTAGAGTATATTTAAGCTCTAAACACACCTTACACCGCTAATGTCAACGTCAGTGTTGTCAAAGTCGATGTAAAACAAAATTGTCAAAAAAACAAATTGTCGATCAGTAATCGGTCGGAGAAAATTAAGAAATAATTTCATTGTTCTTCGTTGGTCGATTTCATTACATTGAAAAATGTATTTGTTTTTATTCTTTACAGGTGTATAATTGACTTATTCTAAGTATAAAATCATAAACATGTGGGTAAAACCTCAAGAAGTTTATATAAAAACTGCGTTGTGGTTTGTATTCATTTTATAGACATTGCTTATCTTTGTGCCGTGTTGCTGTGGACAAACTTGTTTGTGCTTCTAATATGCCTAATTCGTTAATGATTTTTTATCCACCGCAGGGATTGTGACGAAACTACGTTATATTTCGTTTTACAAAGACGAAAAGGTCATGGAAAATCAAAAGGGCTCTCCTCGCTTCTAGTGGGTACTTTAGACAGCGTTCGAGACACGAAACCAGCGCCATATAGGATATTGCACCAAACACCTAACTCTGAGGTTTATTATGGTAGTATTTTGAATATTATTAGCTAATTTATTACTTAAATATAATATATTTTCTGCATTTTTAATCCAAACAGCTCTGTTTACAGCATGGCATTTAATTTGACTGCAGGGAAGGCAGAATCTTAGAATTAATTTTACCCATTATTATTATTTTATATTACAGTAATAGCAACAGCCCTGACCGAGCAGGAAATAAAGCAGGACTGGCAGTGGTTGTTTGACAATGTCTGTCCAACATTGCATTCCTTTGATACAGAAGAAGAGATCACAGAGTTTGTTTGTTGCAAAATCAACTCAATTATTGCAACTGAACAAGAAAACCTTACAGAGGGTAAGATTTCATAGCAAATCAAATCAATTAGCAATAGAGATGATAAATATTTTTTTGTATTTATTTTAATTATCAGGAATTATCAGAATGATGATAGCTTAGAGGTAACCAACTATTCTCCAGTCTCATTTGTGAAGCCATGAACTTAATCCTTGCCCATTGATTTTCCACATGTGGTTTTTAAAATTATCACTAGCCCAGCCCGGCAGTGAAGGAAAACGGCAAAATAAAAACCCAACAATCAAAAAATAATTTGTTGGGTGTGTATCTACCAATTTCCACTGGGCCTGTGTGGTGAATTATGGCTCAAAACCTAGTGATTTACCAGGGGAGGCCTGTACCCTGCAGTGGAATTTTATAGGTTGATATCAAAATCAGTATTAAGAAGATTAGGTATACAATCAGACTATTAGATATAAGTTCTTTGAAAGGTATTAGGTTTTCTTATCATAATATGTTTGTTTGTTTGTGGCTTCTAATATGTGTAGCACATGAGAAATGCAATGAATATCAATGGGACAATCAGGAGAAAGCTTAAGGCCAATGGGTTCCATCTTACATTAGCAGAAAAGTACACATATCATTTAACTGCTTAACTATATTAACATGAGCGAAACAGCAAACTCACAGTAATATATATTATCCTAATATTTTCTTTTTACTTAAAAAGTGTCTTCATATGGATAGATATTCTACCACATACTTTCTTCTCATAAACAATACACTCCACTGCCTAAGTCTTAGAGTAAAGGCCATTTTTAATAGAGAAATAATTATTGAATGAGCTACACAAAATACTAACTTAGCAACAAATTGATCTTGCTGAAATTGATGTTAAATTGAAAGGTGAGTTAGGTTTAGGTTTTCTGTTAACAATATAGAAATAGCACTCCATGGACTTGGTGATGACATAAGAATGTCATAAACATTACTAAGAAGCAATTCTTTATTCAGATAATGTCACATATTTTAATATCTTTTATTCCTTCTATTATTTTATCCAGATGAAGACACACTTGCATACAAAAATACGGATTATGAATTTCACCAAAGATTTGTTATGCCAAAAGATGAAAAGTTGGTATCATACTATTCTTGTAGGTAAGTTGAAATTTTATTTACCTCTTTATTTGTTTCTTTACCACCAGCTCATGTAGATATAGATCAAAAATTTTGATATACTAAAAGTAATCACTATTGTTCATTCCTTATAGCATTTAGTTTTTGACCAATGACCAACTACAACCACATGAGTAAATATCCATACAGAGGCCAAGCTTCGTACAAACCTGGCACGATAGGTACACTACTACATGCAGTGGCTATGTGTATGTGATCACTCACAAACAGATTCACACGTTCGGAAGGGACAAACCGATTTACACCAGCTCATTGAAGGGACAAACATTGAGAGTGTCACATGCTAAATATATCCAGCAACACAAATATAGAGAAATTGAGAGAAATAAATATGTGTAATTTATTTTATTTAGTCATTGTAAGGATTAAAGTGAAGGCAATGTCTTTGGAAACATTGTCTCTAAATTTTTTTCTGACAAAAGTTCCATAAATATTAATGCAATATTGTTAATATTGGTAATGATTTATTAAAAAAGAATACGGGTTTGTACTTTTGAAGTGCCAAGTGAGTGTTTCTCAGTAAAATATTTAAAGAAAGTTCATAGTAGACTAAGAATTCACACCATTAAAAAAAATAAACATTTGAAAACCAAAAATATTTAGGAATAAATATTTAAAGTACGTAATTTTTAATTTAATTATAAATGTTATGTTGGGTTAATTAATAAAACTGTGGATTCATAAAATTTATTTTTATCTTTGCGTGTACAGCAGGTATAAATATTCGGCACCACAAAAGAGCTGTTGCTCTGTACGGATATTTACTCATGTGGCACAACTCGGCTCAATAGAGCCAGTAATAATAAAAAGAACATTTGAATGTCATATATCTTGATATGTTTATTTTGAATATATCTTGTCAGATTTATTTTAGTCTTTATGACTTATGATTCTTAAGTTTTACATATATCAACTATGTGTTAATCCGAAATACAATATGTCCAATGTTTTAACAAAATCGGTTGAACTGTTTCAATGTGATTGAGTAACAAACATCTCAACTTTCGCACATTTATAATATTAATAGGATTAATGACGTGCATTCTAATCTAGAAGTTAATTTAGAAAGACAATGCATTGTGCTCTTTTCTAGCTACTGGAAAGGCAAGATGCCTCGTCAAGGATGGATTTACTTGTCAGTACACTACATGTGTTTCTTTTCCAACATTTTTGGGCACAAAACATCCCTCAAGATCCGTTGGGCGGACGTCACGGAGCTGGCAAAGACAAACAGTTTGCTTTTCCCTGATTCAATAAAGGTTGTGACAAGGGACGGTGAACATTATTTCACCATGTTTCTGAGGAAAAATGAAACATTTGCCTTGATGCAGCAGTTGGCTAATATTGCCATGAGACAGTGAGTACATTTCATTGTAGTGAAATTTTATTTAATATTTCTCATACAACGAATACATACATTTTATTTCCATCGTTTTTTTCTGTGATATCTCGCTTATTGCTTAATATATTTAATCCCATTATTATTAAATGTAGACAATATGTAGGACATGATAAGAAAATAATAACAATATTCAAGCCTAGGAAAATTACATATTTTATTTCTTTTTCCAATTTTGATTTGTTTTATTTCCTTAATCGATAATGACTTTTGGTTTTAGGGAAATTTCGAAATAATTTACTTCTTGCAGATATCATGACTTCGGAAATAAATCTGTTAAATGTATTAGGTCAATATCTCTGTAGATGGGCCAAATCGGTTTAGTAGTTCCAAAATTATGACAGTTTAAGCTTTCCCAAATAATAAAAAAAAAGAAAATTAAAGCTAATAAACATTTACTTACAAACAAAAGGTTTTTGGAAAGGGCTCACCATACTACATTTTTTTATAGTGCATGGGGAAGAAAAGTAAAATTTATCTTTCCCATTGGTGTGTGCCATCAGTTTTCCATAGTTCATGAATCTAAAAACTTAAATTATGTTCAAACCTACTGATCATGTAGATCAGTGGTCGTCAAACTGCGGCCCGCGGACAATATTTGTGCGGCCCGCGACAAAGCAAACAATTTTAGTAGATAATATCAAAATATGATTTAGCACATGAAGTTAACTAAATAGAAGTACGCGGGTAGGTATAAACTTCCTCCTGTTCTTTGTGTCCGTTAATTGTATGCTAGTTAGTTCATTGAGTTGGCAAATAAAGACTTCACATTGGTCACAGGTAGCAATTGCCATACAAAATCTATGGGACAATCGCGTTTTGACAGCTCATAAAAAATATGTCAATTGATTGGTGGTGTCAACTAAACAATCCAAGAATGTGCGGCCCGCAGTGATATCTCACATTGTCCTATGTGGCCCTTGACCAGAAAAGTGTGACGACCACTGATGTAGATAGTTAGTCATACAATTCTGATAGTAACAATTTATTATAATTTGTGTGATATTTGCTCTAAACACCACTCCTAAACAATATCAGGTTACTGATAACAGTTGCTTTGTTACTTTCAACTGGTGGTCTTCATATGAGATAAAATAAAATTCATTTTCGATAAATGCAAATTAGATATTAAGGTCAAGTTATGGTAATTGGTTAAAAGCAGAGACATTTCATTTACACGCATTAACTAAAATTGGTATATTCGTGTTGCTTTGTGTAATTTACTTAACAAACGTCATCGTTACTTGAAGTTGTTGACCTTACTTGGAATTTTAAGAAATATCTCAATAACTATTCAAATGTTAAAATG
The DNA here is from genome assembly GCA_943735995.1 of Sesia bembeciformis. NCBI lineage: Eukaryota > Metazoa > Arthropoda > Insecta > Lepidoptera > Sesiidae > Sesia > Sesia bembeciformis. The sequence goes on from OX031028.1 coordinate 13,349,433, forward strand.
TTTTGTTCAGTTAGAATTTTCATGCACAACACGATTTTCGGAAAAATATTACCACATCTTGACGAAGGATGAGCAGCTGAATTCAAAATAACAATTAGTTAACGGTTTGAAATGAAATTTGGTAGAAAATGAGCCAAATTAGCTCAGTATTCCCAAAATTATGGTTGTACCCTTTTATAAATCTGCAAAAAAGTGTTTAGAATAAAATGTACATGTAGAATGTACATAAAATAGTGGAATCAATCTTCAGGGAATTTTAGTCGGCAGACACTAGATTTTTATTTGCAACAATCCTTCACCGCTTTACTCATATTTACATAATTTATGTATTTATCACAGGGATAATTCAGAACAAACTACATATATAAAATTTCTGTACTGTACCATCCAGACTATATTTTTCCGCTTTTACATACTTTTACTTCTCCCAAAATCCGCCACCAAACACGATCGTTTATTTTAACCATTAATCGATACATTTAGATCCAAAATAGCCAACGAAAAAATTATCTTACTCTTTCGAAGGTTAATTGACGACAAGTCTGGTAGCTTCGACATCGACAAGGATCTGTTGACGAAATTGAGCAAGAATGTACCAAAGAAGGCTTCATTCCTGAAAAGGGATTTGGACGCGAGAAAACAATCTAGTCTGTTCACATTACGGTTTAGATTGCCGCAAACTGAGAAACTAGATGGCACTGAAGAGTGCACTTTGTGGACACCTTACAATAAGAGGCACAATTGGGGCAGGCTCTACTTATCACAAAATTTTATATGTTTTGATAGTCGGGTAAGTTATCTTTCTTTACAAAATCCTTGTTGTAATATATACAAATATATTTTAGGTGTAACAGACTAAAATTGAAAGTGACTACCAGAATAACTTTACATGTGTTGCTTGTTGCATTTATGCAGTATTTTTTTGTTTGTATTTTGTCATTAGTCTGTGAAGCTTCTTATGAACAATTAAATGCAAATAATCTTAAAGATACTTCCACTTAAAATGGGATTATAGCAAACTCCAAAACTCGAATTGTGATTAGATTTAATATGGGCATATGGTTTCTAATCATGTGTGTCTGCCTGCATATCAAACATCTATATAAGTAATTCAAAGGTTTCATAATTAATTACTAACTGATAAATCACTGAATGTGACTACTATAAGAGAAGATATTAAATTGCTTGCAACAACATACAAATGTACGCTTAAAAACCTTCCAAATCAATTTGTAGTTCAGCTTACAATATCTGCCTATGCAAGACTTCTAAAGAGACGTTACATAATGAACCGAAGCAGTCAGGTTTAGGCCTACTGTAAAATGACGGAAGACCCTTAATAGGAGTATCTTATGAACGTCAGCACAGATAATTTGCTTAATCTCGATGACTGATTGCACATCTAAGGCATACCAAAAATAAACGTAAAAACCCCACAAATACAAGAATGCGTAGCCGTACTCGTTATTTGTTTACATAGTTTCATATAGACATCACTCACAGTACTGTAACAGAAGGACTCCTTGAATAGGTAGTCCAGATAATTATTCTTACGTAATTTACAAACATCTTATCGTTAAAGTACTCACACCTATACAATCATATTTACATTTCTTGGGTATTGTGTGGGTATGTCGTGTAGCATGTGAATCACTATGGGAGTGTGTTACTTATTCATCCTTTGTTTATCTTTATTATTGACAACCCGCCGATAAGCTATATCATATGATTTTTGGATTATTTATATTTACACATTCAACTGTACATTGTATCCAAATAGTGTTATTATTATTCACTGGTAACTATGTGTAATATGTAACATTGCGTGTAAGATTTCATACAAGGTGTTGCTTATTTTATTATTGCTTTAATCAGACAGACAATTTTTGTAGATTATCAGAATGAAAAGTATAGATTATAGGGATTTCAATGCTTTACTACTCTCACTACATTAGTAAATGGTTAATGTTTTGTTCAAATAAAAAGTATTTCCTAATATTATTTTTTCTATAGAAAGAGGCCGTCAGACGAACACATTGGCCATTTTTTGATACGGAGATATAGTTTCACGAATGCAAATTTGCTTTACATGCAATTCTATTTTTTTTAACATCAACTAAAAATGTCGGCCAAATGTCTGTTAAAAATTGTTGGCAATTCCGCCGCGTACCTAGGAATTATAATTTAAAGATTGGGAAGGATGGGGAATAAGGAAAATCAATAGGATAAGGGAAAAAGGATCTGGACGGTATGTGATTAGATGAGGTGAGATGGAATAGGATGGAATGGGAAAAGAAATGGACTGAAAATTTTTCGAATCACGTTGATTTTGTATGTTTCACGGCAGTCTGCTGTCTGAGTGACGTAACTTGGACAGTCAGACACCCAGTCTGCTGTGGTTACAAATATCTATAATATGTTATAAAGTAAATATTAACTTCAGGCTTTTAGTTCACACAGATGAAATTTATATTTACACAGACAATGGTACCGTATTGCGTAATAGTTGCTAATAATTATGTCATCGCAACTAAACGTGTGAAAAACAAATGAATGGAACTGGACTATATGAGTTTATTTTAAAAATTAGACACTTTTAGAAGTGTGGCATCAATATTTTGTATATCGCAACAACGAAATGGAGCTGGCTCAGCAAATATTGCAGATAATCTGCAGCACTGATGTTCTGCAAGTGCAAATGCGCTCATAGTAGCCTTTATTGCAGCCTTCGATTCGGTTACGTGCCAATATTTGTCATTCTGGACTGATGTTGGCATGTATCGCTGATGTCCATGGGCGATAAGATAGTATCCACTTACCTCCAGGTGGTGTCTGCTCATTCGCTTCCATAGACATGGATAACGGAATTACGTGAAATTATGTGGAAACCAAGTAAATTTTAGTGGTGGGAAAGCACTCATCAATGAAACAAAACATATTCCTTGACTCGGTCACCACTAGCGTTATCAGCAGACGGACCGCTTGACAGGGGGATAGATAACGTAAACTCAGACGAATTACCTTTGTTAATACCTTTTGTCCATTAAAAAAATCTTTACCCTCTTCCAGGTACCAAAGTTAGTTCGCTTGACAATTCCACTTCGTAATGTACATCAAGTGGAACGCGCGGATTCCGGCGGAACAGGCAGTTCAGGAGATTTTGGCAGCATACTAATTACTACTGCACATCACACCAGCTTCTTCTTCGGAAATATACAGGATCGGGACTTCCTTGTTTACAAGATTTCGGAATTACTCGCTAAATTGCCCAAGTGAGTTCATTCAAAATTAATTTTTGGGTGCCTTGTGTATATTGTATTATTTTTGGGGCTGTACTAGTATTACAAGCCACTCGTCCTCTAGTGTTTATTTTCAATCTATTGCATGTAAAGTATTGAGCAACTAGCCGTTCGAATGTTTACAAATTTCTTTACAGCTCATTATCAACTTATTTAGTTGGTGGCTACCTGATACTTTACTACTATAGTTTATAGAGTACTTTATGTAAATAGTTTACCAACTACAAAAAATATATAATATAGTATTTCCATTTCTTTATTTTCTCGATGACAGTTCTAATTTGATAGTTGTAGTGTTGTGACCAAATAAGTAATGATATCGATCGCATATATTTATTATATTTTGAACAAAGACAAATACAACAAAAACATTCAAATATATTTTTTCAAGGTGGGAACACTCAATGGCCCACCGCCATTTTGTGTTTGTTTTAATCTGTCACTCGCAACAAGACGGTCGTGCTAGTCACTACATTTCTGTTCGCTGAGTTTTTTCACATTATCCATACGTTACGTTGTGTATTTTGTGTTCCTCCGTATTGATTGCTGCCCAGCTGTCAAATATCAAAATGCCGAAAGGATCTGTTCTGAAAAGGCAGGCGAGAGAACTGGTGATCAAGGTTCGTAATTACTTTGAAGCAGAGTATCAAAATGGTGGCCCGCTATTACCACTGTCGCAAGTGCGAGAGCGTGTTGCGGCCGCATTAGGAATTAGTGGACCTACTGTTTCAAAAATTACTACCGAAGCTTACGGTACAAGCGGCATGCAGGAAAATAAGCTTCGTACGCCGAAGAAAAAACGCCAACCACGTCGTGTGACATCGGTTGACAATTTCGACGCTGACGCTATTCGCCGTCATATATATGACTATTACTTGCGCAAAGAAATTCCAACACTTAAAAAACTTGTTGTTTCTTTACGTGAATGTGGTTTGTTCCATGGCCAAAAATCGTCATTAAGCTTGGTTTTGAAAGAAATTGGATTTTGTTATAAAAAATCGGACAAACGTAAAATATTGATGGAGCGTCACGACGTTGCTATTTTTGGCTCGCTGCGAATTTTTGAGCGAAGCCAAAAAGATATCAGATTGGTCAAATGTTATTTTCCCTGACGAGACTTGGTTAAATGCAAACCACACAGTATCTAAGAACTGGACTGACGACACCGTCGCTTCCACTAGTTCAGTGCCAATGGGAAAAGGTGAACGCCTCATCATATGCCATGCAGGGTCTACGAAAGGATTCATGTCAGATGCTTTACTGGCCTTTAAATCCAAGAAAACAGTGGACTACCACGAAGAAATGAACGCGGAGATTTACGAAGGATGGTTTAAAGAAATGGTGCAATCTCTGGAAGAACCGTCGATAATTATTATAGATAACGCTACATATCACTCCAGACAAATTGATAAAATGCCGACGCAGGCCAATAAAAAACAAGAGATAATTGACTGGCTCCAACGTCATGGCGAAAATGTGGATAATACTTTATTAAAAGTACTATTAGTGAATATTTTAAAATCGAATAAAAGCCACCCTAAAAGATATGTTATCGACGAAATAGCTGCCGAATGTGGTCATTGGGTTCTTCGACTTCCGCCGTATCATTGCCAGTACAATGCTATAGAACTAATATGGGCACAAATCAAAGGACACGCCGCTCGAAACAATACCCATCCCCTTTTTACGGCAAACAAGATGTTAGATTTATTAAAAAATGCATGTGCGGAAGTAACTGCCGAAAACTGGGAAAAAATTGTGAGAAGAACCCAAAACATTATAGCGTCGGATTGGGAAATTCATGTGGCATTCGATAATATAGAAGTACAGGAACTTATAATAAATGTTGGGGAGAGCTCATCGAGTGACAGTGACGATTCATCAGATTTTGATTAAAATAAATAAATAAAGATTACCTGTCATTATAATTATTTCGTTTCATTGTCGAGTACCTACCTATACCTACTTATTTTACAACAGCTTCGAAAATTTTAAAGAAGTTAGCATTATCAATCAAGAATTAACACGTGTAACATCTTGTAATGAAATATAATATTAGTTAATAAATTTGTACAAAAGTATCCGGCAGTAGTTTAGTTTCTTACATTTTGTAAAAAAATATCGGATCTGTTATCGTGTTACGTTTATCGATAACTACATCCCTAAAATTGATTTCTGGCTGACGTGACCTTGTTAATGAAATATGACGTCTTGGTGCCTAATTTTTGTTCGGAGTTTTAGGCGTTGACGCTAGAACAAAGTTATATCGACCACTGTGTGTCAGCTGTCATCGAGAAAATAAAGCAATGGAACTTGTATAATTGTTCGGACGCCTATTTGTACCATTATTTAGTGTACATTTCCTGACAATTCTATTTGTGCTTAATTGTGCATTCTTGAATGTGTCTCTTTACTGTATCAATAATTTATTAATCGAATAGCGAAACTATAAAAGTATGTTGATCATCTCCATATTTATTTTAATATTTAAGTCTTATTGCATGGTGGACCAAAGGTCAATTTATTTAAAATGAAATGAAATTATAGATCAAATGAAATGACATTAATGAATGACATTTGTGTACATTAGTCCGTTGTGGACTGTACAAAATAAATACACTTGCTTATACATAGATTAGAAGTGGTCTATAAATATAAGTTAGTTTATTTACAATAAGGCAATATCGGCATACAGACTTCGGGTACTAACAGCTTTTTTAATTTCTAAGATTTTCTTTAGGATTTTATTCAGCATATCTATCATTTAACATACAAGTACAATACAATTATCTAAAGAAGTCTCATCGGCATATCTTGAATTTTATCGGAGGAGTTCGGAAGTGCCACTATGACAAATTATGCGAAGTACATTGTTGCCTTTTAATAGAATATCAAGCATTCCTGATAGTTTGGAAGAAATAATCTAAGTCATCTAATGTGATGGCTCCAGTCACCTTTGAAAAGATTATCAAATTATGTATTAATCTTCAGAATCAATTATAATCACTTTCGCATCGATTCAGAATCAATTATAGTCACTTTCGCATCGAAATCATATATCATTCGCCGTATTACACTGTAATCGAAATCATCTAACTTCAAACGATATTTCTTGCTTGGCATTCCTTGGATTCTTGTTTTAGCCAGCTCATCAATGCATTTTTCGTCATTTTCTTTTAAAATTCGCATTACACTTTTTCTTGAAATCCCCGTTGCTTCAGAAACTCTTTGCGTTACCTTCTGATAATAATTATTTTCAGTCTTTTTAATAAAGCAGCTTCTTTACAAAAGTATTTATACACGTTAATTACAATTTCACGAGACTGTGCAATAAGCGGTTTACCGCTTTTTATATTGGTTTTAGTTGAAGCCATGATAATGTAGGTATTGTTATTCATTTTATTTATTATACAACAACGATATTAGTCTCCTATTGTTCGTCTTTATTGAGAAGGTCCTCATCAATTTTATTATATTATAACAGGAAAACAAAGTAAAATAGATAACAAACTGCAACATTGATAAAGGAAGTAGCTAGGATGAGGTCGATAAGGAAATCTATTAAATATCTATTATTAAATACATTTTATTAATACAAAATTGATAACCGATAACTACAAACAGTCAACAAGACAAGACATGTCAACGAACATTGTTCTATTTTTAGGTAATCATCTTTTTATTACTGCTCATGCTTTGATTTAATGCAAAGAGATTTAATATTATTTTTCTGCCACATTCAACACGCGATATTTGACGTCACACAATATGCAAAATTGCATCTTCATATAAGTGAAGTCTAATAGTTTTAATAACTCAATGTGTTATCGAGCTTTATCGACTAAAACCGAGATATGCTGATGAGACTTCTTTAGATAATTGTAGTGTAACACCCCATTTGACTCGCAAGGTAGGTCTCTATATTCGAACTCTAAAATGAATGAAACTTTCTGCGTATATACAGTAGTTCATTGTAAACACAACTATATTTTTTAAATCCAAATTGTAGTCTAATATGATTAAATCAAGTTTTGAAAAACAATACTTTTGTAGATCATGTTTTTTGCTGATTTGTACTTTATTTCAAATTGAATTTTTTCAAGTAAATATACGACTTTCAAGGAGTTAAAGACGAAAAACTACCCCCACGGAAAAGAATGGTCGCCACATATTTTTCGAAAAAATAAATTAAATAAAGTAGGTACAAATCAGCAAAATTATGATGTACATAAGTTATTTTAATAGTTAATTTAACCATTTCATATATGTTTGTGTTCACAATGTACCTGTATATACCCACAAAGTCATGCATTTTGGAGAGTCTGGGAATGGAAACTTCCCTTCTCTCTGGTATTCTTCAATTTCATTGGAACGCTAACAACGGGGCATGTTAAGTCCCACGTTGTGTCCAATACTCAATCGTGATTGGTCACTGATGTGTGCAGGGAGAAGGGTCCGCGAGCGGGCGCGAGGGCGGAGGGGAAGTGGACGCCGCAACCGCCTTTAATGACACTGTTCAAGACCCACCAGACTTCGCCTATAAAGCAGATCCAGCAGAAGAAGGTAAGACGCTTATCTTGATAATATGAAAATAAATATAGTGGCAACCATAGACATATATTCCATTGAATTTGTCCAAAATATAAGCGAACATGTGGCGTGAGGTAACTGACACGGCCTTAAATAGTAAAGTAAACATTGTAATTAGATACCACGAGACTGCAAGTGTGCGTAAATTAAAGCCAAATGTAGAGATATTTGATTTTCTTGCGGCTAATTGGATTGGAACGGACTATAGACATGCAAGTCTGTGAAATTGTATGGAAACCAAGCGCGTCGCGTCACGAGTAAATTTTAGTGATTCAATGAAACTAAACATCTCCCTTGACCTCTGTTCATCACTTCTGTCGATTTTTCCAATTGATTATAGCGCAATTAGACGTTTGTGTGTTTTGTAACAACGACTAAATAGCGGCGAGATAAGTAGGAGCTTAACGCCAACTTCGGATACGCAGCGACGGACAATTTGCGTTATCTATCCCTCTGCATAATAATACTCCTTATTGCATACACAACAGACAAAAACAAAATATACACATAGTTAACACAAAATTGGCGGCATTATCGCTTAAACGATCTCTTCCAGACAACGATATCCCTCTGTATCTTGTTACATGATAACAGTTTATTAAAAGTACCTATATAGCTTCGCAGCTATATAGGTACGCCTGTATCGCACAGGCGATGTACAATCTCCAGTGATCTTATTCCTAATTTCGTTTCCAGGAGAAACAATGGGAAGATCACATGTCGGAAATGGGACGTGGGGTTAGCATGTACCAAACTACATCTGGTAGCGAACTGGTTGTTAACGGCATCCCGGAATCACTACGAGGGGAACTATGGAGTGTATTCTCCGGTTCTATACTACAGAAGGCACAGAACAAAGGTCTCTATGAGAAGCTAGTCAATGAAGCGTTGTCGTCCAAAAATCAAGCAAATGATGAGATTGAGAGGGATTTGCATCGGTCGCTGCCTGAACATCCTGCATTTCAAAATGATGTTGGTTAGTTTAATAAATCATTTGGAAGTGTATTGTTTTGTAATAATAAATAAAAAAATACGCAAATGCAAATATTTTCAGAATATGTTTTTAGAGGAAATTAATTTAATGTTTTGTGGAATGATAACTCATTAAGTCAATTATTCATTAAGATTTTTACGTTGGCTACTTACAATAATAGTATTTTCGTTTTAACTATGTTTAATGGCGTACTTTTGCCAAAACAGCCAAGCGTACTTTAAATTAGATTGGCTGCTTCCACTTAAAACATTCTTAAACACTTTTTTAGGCTTTATGATATTGGACATTTTAACTGACTTCGTTTTACTAAATCCTTTTTCCATCGATAGTTCGCTCGCTCGAAATGCCTAGCTTCATGTTCATAGCTTCTTCATGTGGAAATAGGATTTATTAAAACAAAAAATGAGAATATTGGGAAATTATTGAATTATTGATATCGGATTTTTTTTATTTTGTTTCGACTGGGTTACACCAACCATGGTCACGGGCTGACGTTTACGACGTATTGTACGTTTTGTTATCAAATAGATTTTTTAATGTCTCGCTTATCGTCTATTCCGTTATTTTTTTACCCGACTACAGCAAAGCCAAAGGATTATGAGGGTTATTAATGATAAATGTAGTACATGCATTTTTTTATAATTCGTGTCGCTATAGTAAATAAAAATATTTCTCTGCAGGTATCTCCGCCCTCCGTCGCGTTCTATGCGCGTACGCAATAAAGAACCCCACGATCGGATATTGTCAAGCAATGAACATCGTTGCTTCGGTGTTGCTAATCTACTGCCCCGAAGAACAAGCCTTCTGGCTGCTCGCTACCATTTGCGAGACTCTGCTGCCGGATTACTATAACACGAGAGTGGTTGGCGCTTTGGTAAGAGAATTTGCTTCTTTTTTTCTTAATTTTTATTTGAAACATCCATATTCGGACATGTCAACTCCATGACCTATTAGATCGCTATTTAGACGCAGTACGTTTTCTGTTCTTATTCATGAAGTAACGGGTATACTCTGCATACTTGAGAGGTGCCGCTGCAATCCCACAGCCCCTGGACACACTCGACTGGCCACGTTACCTCACCCTCACAGAAGATTACCGTGAAATGCACTACTGACTGAGATATTCCAGAACCTATTCCCATCCCACTCTATCCCATCGAATGAAGAATATAATAAAATAAAACTAACTCCTTTTTCCATTATACTCTTAAGTCCCCATGTTATCCCATCCCCCAAGTAGGAGTGGGAAGTGTAATCGTATTAGGAAAACTCGTCGTCCTATTATACTTCCTATTCCCCATTTTCCCAACCCTTCAAATCCATTCCTAAATCTCCAAAGGTAGGCAGCGCATCCGGGGGCGTGCCAACGTTTGTCATTTTGATATCGGCAAGAATCACCGATGTCCATGGGCGACAAGATCTACTGCCACCTTAGGTGGACAGTCTGCTCGCCTGCCGCATTCTCTTTCTAAAAAAAATATTATCCGACCGAAACTGATTTTGCTGCCGAAACCGAAATAGAATCGTCGGTCGCAATCGCAGTTTCGTCCGAAACCGAACTTTTCCAAGGACTGTATTTGCACACTGTAAACAGGCTATTTTGAGAGATCTTTGATGTAAAAGTAACCTTTTTCACTCAATAATTTGTTGATTAACAGGTAAGTATTTAATGTTTGCCATCATTACTTGTCATTGTCTTTGCTGTCATGTTTGATATGTGCGACTGTGGCGTGATATCGTTAAATTATATATGGCTTGTATTACGAGAAGCAAAAAAATACAAATGGACAGCAATTAGCAAATCATGATCAAAAAACAAACTATTTTTGCAAAACTGAAATAAACAATTCATAATTATTAAGAATGTCTACACAAAGTCGAGGAGTCCTGTGTCTTTATTGTCACCAGAGAATCTAAACCTAACCCACCTTTAAATTTGCTGTCGTTGATTCGTTGCCCGTTCAGTATTTCTGCTGCTCATTCAATTATTTCTGATCGAAGGATTATGTCGATGTTTACTGCCAAATTAAGAATTAAAGGTAGTGGGCTCAATAATCAAATATTGTGACTGTATATGTAACAAAATTTATGTTTTTTAGGTGGACCAAGGAGTCCTCGAAGAGTTAACCGAAGTCCATCTTCCAGAACTGCATGCAAAGTTAGACGAACTCGGCATGATGAAGATGATCTCCCTCTCTTGGTTCCTGACGTTATTCATCAGCGTCATGCCTTACGAGTGTGCTGTTAACGTGATGGACTGCTTCTTTTATGATGGTGCTAAAGTTATTTTCCAGGTGAGATTTTTCCATTATTTTCCATTTGTTTAGTATGAAATTTTGTGTTAAGTTAAGTTAGATTTTCTCCAGTGTAATTTTTTTCTGTCTGAAGTTATTGGATACTTTTACAATTAAAAAAAACTTCAAATCAACCGTTCAACTTCCAACCGTTCACTTGTAGGCTATTGCGAATATAAAGGATTTGTTGAGCACAATTTGGTGTATTTACTCAACTATGGAGAATCCAAAGAGGATATAGTTTTTCATGCACGTCTGTATATGGATATCTACTCGTACGTATGTATGTTTATCATATAATATAGAAATACAAAGCAATGTCTGTGATGACGAAAAGCTAATATGCCCGAAGCTTCCCTTTTTAAAGTATTCTTGTTCGAAGCGTGTATTGTCTTGTTTGTTGATTTTGCGCTCTATTTTTTTCCATACTCAATGATCCACATTTTCTGGAGACACAGAGATAAACATATACCACCCAAACCCCAAGGCGCCAACTACACGAGCGAGAGTCGCGACGATACCGTCCGTCGTCGAGTAAGCTACCCGGCACAGCGATTATTCCGTCGGCGTATCGCCATCACTCGTTGCGGATCCGTGACGAGTCGTGGCGACTCGCTGCGATACGCCGCCGAGTGCAATAAATTTGAGATAATTCTTTGAACAGTACTGCCATTGTTCTGCGGACACGCAGCAAGCGCATTGAGTCTCGCGGCGAGTCCGTGGCGTTTTCCTCGTTGAATGCCATTCGTCATATCGCCGTGTGTAGATTAGGTCCTATTGAAATTAGTGGCACGGCGAGATTATCGCCGCGAGGAACTCGGTTATATTGGTGATGCCTAACGACATTTGTCTTTAAGGCTTGTAATATCGAACCTGGGACCTTTTACACAACGAGTACTACGAACTGAGCTAATCGAACATCGTTTTTAGGTCACACTCACCATACTAGATATAAATCGAGACAAATTGCTTAAATGCACAGAAGATGGTCAAGCTATGCAGGTGCTGAACGACTACCTCGAGGGGATATACAACGATGAAGCGATGGCGCTGTCTACAGAACCACGCACCGCTGAAAAGGTAGGAAAACATTGTATTTGTAGTATACCTATGTACCTATTGTATACCTTGCAACGATTACTCTTAAAAACAATCCAGAAACGTTTATTTTAAGAGTAATTGTTGGTACTCTTAAAAAGAAACCTTATTACTTTGTAATAGAACAATAGGGGCCTTTCTCACCACCTCCTGATAAAGTAACTGTTAATAATCTGATAGATAATTATCTGCCAATTAAATCTAGCTGATACTGACTCTCTGATACCTCCTGGTACCTTATCAGAAGGTGATGAGGAAGCCCTAAATATCTAAATACCTATTACCTTTAATAATAACTCTATGCCGATACATGTGTGCACACGCAAAAATAATAACTAATAAATAAATAAAAAAGTGTATTTAAACATTGATAACAATAAATTGATAAGAAGCCTTCCCCGAAACGGTGTTTCACTCAACAACCGGACACCACTACACGCGAGAGTCACTTCTTGCGTATACGCACATTTTTTAAGATGCTGCAAGGAAGATCAACGCAGCCTTTATTTGTATAAAGTATTCCCGGATATCGGATATCCGACAAATGCATGAGACGGATATATTGCATGCGAATCTATAATCACATGAGCCACATTATTATTGACCAGTTAACGGCTCTATTCAGAGATTAGTAATTTTATGAAAATAAACCGTCTATTGCCTATAATTGCAGAAAAAAATTATTCACTTTTGTTTTTAGGTAAGTATAAATACAATTTTTAATTAATTATTAATAAAAACTGTATTTTTTATAATCAGCCGATTTAAACTGATTATTTTGCCTCGAAAGGTCTTTTCATTATGTTACGACATGGTAGGTGGGCCTCTTCAGGAAATCTGTGAATAGGGTGGGTTATGCAAGGTCAACAGCGCACCCACATATATAATAAAAATATTGTCCAGTATCCAGCTAGATAGCGAAAATGTGGCTGTATTATACCGAATAGTTCCCGGATAACAGGTGTATAAAGAAAGAAAATTGTTTTATCTCTGTATTGTTTTGTGCATGAGAGATGTATGATCTTATAACGCCACGCTGGTGGCGAAGCGGGTTGGTGAGCCCACTCTTTTAGAGGTGCGTGTAGTTCCTCAGGACTTACGGTAGCGAATTTGTTATTCCTTAGTCGCCTTTTACGACACCCGCGGGAACTGAAGGGACGGTGGTATTTTAAAGCCGACCGACACTGCACGGCCAAGCTTATCACTTAAAATAATCCATTTCAGACTATAAAAATCCAAGAGCTAGTCTACCAGTCGTACCGATCATACGGCTCGACTGTAACGAGCGAGTGCATCGAACATTTACGACTGAAGCACAGACTGCGAGTCGTGAGACATCTCGAGGACAGTCTTGAACGAAATACGTTACGGGCGTTGCAACAGGATAGATTGTTGGAGCCGAACGAGTTGCAGGTAATGTATCTTAGAACATACATACTTTAACATTTGGTTAGCTGACATAGCTTATCTTTAGCAGACATTTAAATTGAGCATAACTTTTTTTCATTAACACCTTTTATTTCCAAATGGCTAACATATTTTGTTTAACACTGATAATATAATTTCCGCGAGGCTATATCTAAATCGTATCGTATCAAAAGCTTAATCTTTTATTTAACTTCACACATTTGTTAGTTTGTTTAGTTCAAATCTTGCAAATCGGCTTTAACCCACTTCCACATCTTCTGCCTTGTAATTTTGTACTTGAACTTTGAATAAACTTAAAATATGATTCCCGGAAAAAGCGGATGTCTATATAAATCTTTCTTACTGCAAATCGCAAAATCTTACTACCTAACCCCGGCATATGACTATAAGTCATCTTTCGTGTTTCACTACGTACTATGGCTAACTCCGATCACCAACAGCCACCAATATTCCATGGCCTACAACCAAGGCCGTCTTTACCAGGGGGTGCAAGGGGTGCGGTGCACCCGGGCGCGGAGCACCCGGGCGCGGAGCGCCCGGGGGCGCCTGTCGAGCGCTGAATTTTTGGATATTTCATTGAACTTAACGCCATTGCACAGTTTTATATACTTGTTACTTACGACAAATATGTATGCGCAAGCAAAAAAAAAATAGTCATTAACAATAATATTTTTTTTACTTTTATTACGCTTTCGGCGCTTGTCATACCGCATTACTACACTACACAAATAACAATTTTATTTAATACAACACGCGCGCGGCAAAATCTCTAATCCAAAGACAGTGTATGTATGTACGTTTGACACGTTGCCGCCCGGTAGCAAAATGATCTCTAAGTCAATAGAGTGTAAGTTCATTTGAAATGGGCGCGCGGCGCGGCACCTGTGCGCAGTGCCGGCTTTACCTATGGTGCAGTGTGCGGCGCACATGGGCGTAGGGTCTTAGGGGGCGCCGAGCGTCTTAAGGCGCCGTCTTAGGGGGCGTCGCCGCCCGCGACGCCTCCAAAGAGCCTGCTAGAGGGCGCCAGGGTATTGATTGCACCCGGGCGCTACATGGGCTAGAGCCGGCTCTGCCTACAACACCACATCGGCAACGGAGTCAGCACAGGTGTCCGGATCTTCTAACAAGAAGCAAAGCTTGTAATTGTAACTGGCACCGCAGTCTGGCCAAGACAGTAGTCAGATGAGGTCTAACCAGGACTTATTGCAGATCTCGATGTCAGTATAAAGTTAATATCCTTTCAGATTTTTAAAAAGACAAATCGGCATGTTGAAAGCACTCATATCAAGTCGTTTCCAATACGTCATCATCATTAGTGGACTTTTATAGAATAAATAATTTTAATAATGGATGTGTATATACACTATATTTTCCAATTAGGTAAAGACTTTTAATGATTTGACTTTCCTGACAATAAGGAATAAATTAAATTAATAACATACATACTTACAAAAAATATTACAATTACAAAAACTTATTTGAAGGACCTGTACAACGTTTAATTATACGATAATTGTAAATTGCATGTTTTATAGACAACAAGTATACAAAATAATTGATCAAACTTCAATAAAATTCAAGTATTATAACCTATCGCATGATCACGTGGTGTTGCTTGTATGGATAATTATTAGGCAGACTGTATCTTAATAGGGGAGGACACCACCTGCGAGAAGCCATAGACCAGGGCGAAGTCGTGCTATCGTTTCGATAGCCATATTATAGCACTACTCTTGACAAATCTCCACATTTTCGTCATTCGTCTTGTAACATTAATATATTGACTTTGCTTAATTATAGGAGTTACTAAACGCAATCCGTGAAGAACTCCTCTGGGCGAAGCGTGTGCCCTGTGAGCGATTGGAAGCGCCTTACGAAGCGTATAGACTTGACTACACACAGTTCAAAACGCTGTTCGGTGCTTTATCACCTTGGGCTAAGGGAGATTGTGCTGAAGCTATCACGGCTAGGATGTTCAAGGTAACAACAATAAATATTATTTTAGAATATCAGTGAAAGATGGTTCCTATATATACCGTTATACTAGTACACTTAGAAGTATGTATAAATATTCTGCTGTCCGTAAATAATGCATCTACCGTAACCGATGTGGATTTTGAGATAGATTAAAAAAACAAGTCTGGTTTTGAAATCTCTTAGAAGAAGCAATGTTTGAGAAAACTTGTTACAGTTGGCATTATTTTATTTTTAATATATATATATACGAAGGTGGATTGAAAATTTCTGAGCCAGCATGAAAATAAACAGGTATTTTTTATAATATTTTTATTTTTCTACAGTCTCCTGAAAGATCAATGCGTTTTTCCACCTCTATCCTAAAACCATTATCCCATTTAGAAAAAGATTCTTCGAGTTCCTCGAAATAGGTATTGACTGCCACTTGAACCTCAAGATTCATTGAAAATCTTTGGCAACTCAAGTGTTTTTTCAAGCTTGGGAATAGATGAAAGTCCGCAGTTGCCAGATCTGGCGTTTATTCGCCTTAATGTGGAAGGTGTGATAACAATTTGAATCCACAATTATGGATTTCTGCCATTGATTGTGCCGACGTGTGAGCACGAGCATTGTCCCGGTGAAGCAAAATTTTTATTGGCATCATGCCAGGCGTCTGCAATCTCCCTGAACTTTAATCTCCTATCAGCCCTAATCATATGCAATATTTTATTGGCATTTTCTTGTGTAATCGCCGTTGACGGCCTATCGCTCGTCTTTAACGTTCTCTCGACACCTTTTTACCAGAATTTGGCTGCCCCTTTTTACAAGTGGCTATGATGGAGCAAATTGTCCTAACGTCTCCTGCATATCCTCGAAAATTTGCTTGGGGTTAAACCCCTTCTTTTGCATGTACTTGATGACGGAACGGTATTCAATGTTCTCCATTACTGAAAAATCATAAAATCATGTACGAAAAGTTTCACAAAATCTATTATATTGTACAATAATAACAGACAGTAGACAAATGAACTGTCACGTGATGACTAATAAGAATGACAGTTATTTGTGCCAGTAATTGTTTTTATTTTTTAATCACATTTAATACCATAGACTTAGAACTCTTCAATCCACCCTCGTATTTTTTTGTGATTTTTTATTTGTAAATTGATTTACCTTTAGAATGAGGAATTTAATAATAAAGTTGTATTGAAACGCTTGTAGTGAAACTGTAACTGAAAAATTAAGATTTTTTTAAAAATCTTATGCTTTGAGGTCAAAATTATCAATTTATATATATGAAAAAAATACTTAAGTGTAAAATACTGTAGTGTTAAAATACTTAGTATATAATATATTATAAAAGATATGAGAAAAAGATCTCTTTTTACTCGTACAAGTCACCATTACAAGTCGCGCGCTCGTGAGTTGCAGGAACTACCTATATCACAATGTGTTAGTCCCTTATTGAGCAGTTTTATTATAATTGCCGTAGCTAATGGACAACGACGACGACGGTATAGTGAGCGCTCGAGCGTTATCGCTCGCTATCGGCGTGAGCACGCGAGCGGAGGCCGCGCGGCGGCTGCGAGCTCTCTACTGCTGCCACGCGCCGCCACTGCTCTCGGCGCTCGAGCTGCTGCCCGCGCACTACACCAACACAGGCGAGGAGCTCGCTGCTGACGCGATCGCGTTCTTTGACAGGTACGTACAGTCGGTTGCGGGAAAGAGACGGTAACCCTCAGTGAACAATGACGGCGGTATAATGAGCGTGAGGGTTATTGCTCGCTATTAGTGTGAGAACGTGAGCGGACGCCGCCGCTGCTCTCAGCGCTCGAGCTGCTGCCCGCGCACTACACCATGCGGTTAGGGAGGAGAAGATAACCTCCAATGGACAATAACGACAGTATAGTGCACGTTAGTGTTATTCCTCTGTATTGAGGCGAACGCTATTACTTAATTATTACTGTTACGTAACATACTATTACTCAATTATTACTATTACTTAAACGTTACTATATTACAAAAATAAGAATAGATGATATCACATAGAAATTAAACTCGAGTGCCGATCGCGTTCAAGGTCTCGATAATAGCCTACAGTTTAGCATCGTACCATACGAGCCGTTAATCAGAGCCGCGCCGCCTGACGCCCCGCGCTCGCTGGATCGATACATCGCCCACCTTGCTTTTTGTAAAACTATTGATAAAAAAACCGATTACTTTTGTTATAATAAATTAAATGTTTAACTATACAATTTACCTAACTAACATAATAGGTATACGGTTATTATAAATTATAAAGGCGCGTATAGACATCATGAGGCATGCCTCGTATATGCCACGTACAAAAATGCATCCGTCCGAACGGCACATGCTCGGGGTGAGCGCGCAAACAACCACGCTGCTCGCATCTGAGGCAGGGCGTGAATCTGCTCGCAACGTGCGTATGCGGCGAATGATCACAATGAGCACCCACGTTCACACAGCCTGAAGCATGTGAGGCGAACCATTCGCGGCGCATGCCTCGTGATGTCTTTAAATAAGTAACAGCCCTCACGGCATCCGTGGGCGACAGGCACGTTACGAGCTGAGCGGGGAAGCAGGTGTTTATTTCGCGGGTTTTGAGACACGCACAAAGGAATTTCCCTTCTATACGGTATTATTTATTCTTATGAGTATACTAGCACGAGCAAGGGGCTCGTCGGACGCGATCGCGTTCTTTGATAGATACCGTACTGAGATCGGGGCCAGATGCAAGGAAATTACTTAAATTTTACATAACAAAATTACCGTATGATTCAAATACTTTATGACAAAAACACTAAATCGTGTGTGTTAGCGGCCTTGGGAGAGGCCTGTATCTGTCAAAGGAGAGAGAAGCTGTATATTACAAATGGCCCCCTTATTCGACTCGGGGACCATCTGTTATTATTGTTGTAAGTCATCCGATCCCAATGATCGACAAATGAATGTAGAATCACTCGGACCGAATGACTCACAACAACAATTTTGTTGGTGGGGATGACTTGAAAACACACGAACGGCCCCTTTGAACCGTCCGTATGCTTTCTTGTCTCCAGTCCCTTCAACGGCGCCTTCTTCGTGGTTTGTGATCACCCCAGGGCGCGGCTGAACGGGACGTTGTGCTCGTGGTAGGTGTGGTTCTGATTCACCGAACTCGTAGAATGGCGGCGCAGGAACCAACGTCTATGGAGGTCTTGAAATGAAAGTCTTGATATTTCTTCAAAATAGCTTGAGGGCTTGCGGTGGTGTTTTGAGGAGCGAGACGGCGGTATTTTTCTTCTTCTTCTTGTGTTGACGTTTGAGGATCACGTAAATTTACGCGTCTTGCTTCATGCTTATTAGGCCCGCGGCAGTACCGTAAGGAGAGCCGCGCGACCTCATTTACCGCCTCACCCGTCTCCTCACCACCCCTCCCCCTCAATCATCTTTATTTATATTTACATCTATACATAGTTACATTTTATAGATATTTACATTTCATCCACATTTTCCTACGTCTATTCATTCAAATATCTATTTACTTTTAAAAGATCTGCCTACTAAAGGTTCTCACAATAACCCATCGCCTACTCCCTCTCGGAAGACAGGCGATATGCTTATTAAAAGCATTGGCAGAGCTTTATTCTTCCCAAGATACCTGTAGCAGGCACACATCTATACTATTTTTCCTAAACAATTTTATCTACTTTTAAAAGATCTGCCCTAATCTACGTGGGTTTTATTCCATCAACCCTATTCGCTATTTCTCACTGAAAATAGACGAATGTGCGTGCTTAAATCTTATCCCTTAGGGAAAATAAAAGACAGGCGGGGGCAAAGCTTTATTTTTCTAAATGTATAGATGTGTGCCCGTTTGCACATACAGGCTTTTTCTTATGCTGACATATTTTCCCCATTGTTCTGTTTTCTAATGATTTTATACATTATCAATTATAACAATCGACAGAACAATGGGTACTCATTTTCTTATCAACTACTTAAAGTTAATATTTTCATTCATATATTTTCAATAAACATATTAGTGCAACTAGCATTTTACAATATAATACATTACAGACGACATTCTTTAAGACATTTATTGGCTAACAAGCTCACTCGATTTGCTCGGCAAGAAACTGTCTAGTTGCACAACTTAAAATTCTACCTAAACGATTATTTACTGACAAGGTTTAGGGGGCGTGGCTTCGTACTTAGGAATCTTCATCTTGGGTGTGCATTGTTAACACTGTATGTATGGCATGGTATATTTTTTCCTGAGTCCTGTCATGTATTGATTTATACTTTATGTAGCTATTTCGGTAAGAGAATACGCCAATGTAATTTTTAACATTATTTTTATTTACTCATTTCAGTATAGAGAATCCGTCAACACCCGAATCGACTTGTCCTCCTGCATTGCAGCGGTCCAGCAGCGAAGCTTGCGGTGACGGCAGTCTTATGGAAAAATCTAGTGATAGTAGCATCAGCCAGTCAGGTAAATATTCTTTTACTAATAAAAAACCTGGTTAGGGAACACTTATTCTCATTATACTGAATACTTTTAACTACCCTTGGCCTCAACGTCCGATAACATATGATATAACATGTAAAAACATGCAATAGGTTTCGAAAGTAAGCGAAACCTTACGGTCGGATGCACAAACGTGCGATAAAGTACGGTTAGGATGTGGAAACGGTACGGCCCGTCATAATATGCTCGACCCTTTAACATCCGTTAGCTCGCGAAAGGATGCAATTACATGTTATCGGATTTAAAAGCTTTTCGCGAGATTTTCGTACCCAATTTCAAAATATAAATCTCGCGACGAGCTTTTAAATCACGTAATAATATACATGCAGTTTACCTTTTCAATATTTAAGGCCTTTCTCACCAACATAAAGTTACTACTGTTAACAATCTGATAGAAAAAATATCTGCCCATTAAATCTAGCTGACACTAAAAATATAACTGACTTTCTGATACCTTATCAGAAGGTGGTGGGAAAGGTCCTTAATCTCATGTATTATTTCAGTGTTATTTCTCCAACATTAATTGTGCAATTCTTAAAAATCAATAACGGCCAGTGAAGACTGGCCGTTATTGATTTTTGAAGAATCCCCTATCTAACATTGCAGTGCAGTGTCAAGTTTTTTTTCTAAATGGATAACTAAGCATTATGTCACCTTTAATTTTCTTCCAGGCAGCGCAAGCGACTCATATACGCAGGCGGCAGCAAACGTCCGTTCATGCGCATGGCTCGGCATCTCCGCGGGCTCCACCCCCGCCACGCCCGCGGGCGCCGCGCCCCCCGCACCCGCCGCCGCCCCACACCTCCCCCGCACACACTTCCTGCAGCTGCTGGGGGTGTTGCGAGACTTGACACAGCGTAATGTGGAATTGCATGAGGCCGTCATGCGAGCAGGTTAGCTCATGTTCATAGGGACACCGACAATTTCTCTCGGTTGGCCCCCACGAAGTTTCTTGCCTTTAACCATTCCGGCTGCCACCAATAATTACACTTTTTTCTTTGAAAACCACGGGTGCAAGAGAGTACTTTTTACTACAATCCGGTTGTTCTGTTGATCATGATTTGCTGCTCATTTGGTATTTTTTTGCCGCTCGTTTAACTAAAAGCCTTTGTTTCTTGACTATTTGTTCCTATGTCTACAAGGGCTTGCGTCTAAAGAACAAGTTTGGCTAACTTAGTTTTGACCTATAATATAAAAAACTTATTTAATGTTTCCTATTAATTGATGAATAGCTGTGGTGATGTACTGTTACTGTGCAGGCACGTTACTGCTGCAACTGGGCGAGTACAGCCACCGGCCGGAGTTAGACCGCGAGGTCTCACAGGACAGCCTCTATCTAGCCGCGGCCGCCAAACAGCTTGTCCTTGAGGTAACTATTAAAAAGGGTAAAATTGGGGCTATTCCCGTTGTCCCCCACCTCTACGGTCACAGTGGGTCAAGACGGGAAAATAAATTCTCGCTGTCCTTCACTTAGTTCATTTTTTCATTATTCATCCACTTATTTGTTTTAGGATCCAAATGGCAACCCCACAGAACCAGAAGAAAAGCAATCGCCCACCAAAGAAAATGGTCCTGTAGAAACCATATGGTCCATAACCCTAGAACAATTCCTAGCAACCATGCTCTCGGAGCCCTTACTCGAAGAATTCTTCAACGAAAAGGTATCCATTGTGCCCCAACTGGAGGCCTTAAGGCAAAGGGATAGGTTACAGTCTGTGTCATAGCTGGAAGAAGTTGTATTGAATTTGCATTTATATTTGAATATTGGATTCTAGAAAGTTCTTTCGACGATCTACTGTAGAGCTGTATTTGTGAGAATATTGCTTATAAACTGTAATAGGTTTCGAGCTATTACGTCCCACTACAGGACCATACACCTCATGTAAACACGCGCGGGCTTTGGGTCATTATCAGTAATTGGAATAGGCAGTGCCATTTTATGGGATTATTAATAATTAATTACTCAATGTGGCACACGTTTTATACATTCTGATAAACAAGTTCGTTTCATTGAAAGTACTTAAACATTTGACACGCAGTAGAAAGTCAATGAATCGAGAAAAAACTTCGGAATAACTAAAAATGTTCTCATATGAAATGGGAACGAAATGCATTGAGAACAGCTTTTTGACAATGTCAAATATATTAATGTACTATGTATTTCCTATATATTGTCAGGTTTTCGCTTTGTATAAATGTATAAATAAGTTATGGCCACTGCAATATTAATCATGTTATGTGGTAGCATTAAAATGTATTTCAAAATATATATTCTAAAAATGTGCGATAGTTTACATTCCAAAATTATTATGAAATCGAAAATATTTAAACTATATGAGGAACTAGCGCTTATGGAATCTGTATTATTACGATGCCATAAATATAGTTGAAATACTTGTGCGCAGCCATAATAGTTGTTAAGAAGTAACGCATACATCGTATAGTATAGTACAAATGAAGCATTTCTACATATATATGGTAGTTAAGAGATTAATAGTTGATGTGGGCACGGGTCGCGATCACGTGTCTCTAATTGTAGTCTTATTTAGAAACCACACTTGCCATGAGGGTTCCATTCTATTATTTCGGGACCCAAATAAAAATTGTTTATTGGCCTACATTTATTATAAATAAAGCAGAAGGATTTTCGCGGTTTCCACACATTTGATATACATACGTAAAACAGATAAAGCGCGCGCCACAGGACAAGACAGGATTGTCTTGGCTGACCTCATGTCAATCACCTGAAAGTCTTCGGGCTCGCGGCGCGCGCGCTTTAGACAAAGAAATAGGTATTTTACTCCGCAATATACTGTATTTATCACAAATTGATCCTTTCCCGAAGATTCTTAATTGGCATATAATATAAAATTATTATTTTGTATTTGTCCTTGTGTGACAAATATGGCAGGACTTCTAAATATCGAATATTTAGCAAAAATTTTTTTATGTAAATAAACTCAGAATCTTGAACGGAATGTAATATCAGTAACTTGTTTCAGTAACATTTACAATATTTATTAATAAATATAAATGTATCTACTTGTTTATGAGAATTAATTAAACGATCAACAGGGAATACTGAATGAGCAGCACATTTAAAGGTGGGTTAGGTTTCGGTTCTCTGGTGACAATAAAGGAGTAGGAGTCGACTTTGTGATGGTATTCTTAGTAATTTAAAATTAGTGATTTCCCCAATGTACGTACGTGTTTCGGTAGTGAGTGAGATGTGCCAGAGCCCATTCCCATCCCATCCTATCCCTCCCCATTTTCCCAACCCTTTCTCCAAATCCATTCCTATATCCAAAGGTAGGCAGCGCATCCGGGGGCGTGCCAACATTTGTCATTTTGGACTAATGTTAGCATGTATCGCGGATGTCTATGGGCGACAGTATCCACTTACCATCAGGTGGACTGTATGCTCGTTTGCCGCCTTCGTACATAAAAAAAAAATATATCTATTTCAGTAATTCAAAAATAGTTTGTTTTGTTGTTCGTGATCTGCTGCCCGTTTAGTACTTCTTTGTTGCCCGTTTAAATATCTCATTATCTCTAATAACCCGTAAAACAACACAAGATATGTGTGCGCGGCCGCAACTAGTTGATAAGACAAATTCAACTGTTTTCGAGGGCATACATTAAAAGTTTAATGTTTGCGTTTTCACTTTGATTACACTTTCGTGTTGAAATTAATTTCTCTGAAGCTGTGGAGTATTGAAAGATATATTTTCTTAATTGTAAATCCAAAGCGATGCAACGTGGTAGGACTTATTTAAAATATTAGATACTAGCGGCCCGCCCTCGCTTCGCTTCGGTTTATGTTTTTTTTTTTTTTTTTCAATATAAATTATAGCCTATATTAGACACGGTTAATGTAGCTTCCTATTCGTGAAAGAATTTTTGAAATCGGTTGAGTAGTTCCAGAGATTACCCCCAACATACAAACACACAATTTTACCTCTTCATTATATTAGTATAGTTATTAAATGTATTCCTACCGTGCATGAATATATTACGTAGTAATAAATATGTATATCGGAGTAAAATTTTAAAATGGAATTGACATTCGCTTTGAGCCGGCATCTATGCTCGTTTCTCAGCTTTTTCACGCTATATTCGAGTCTATGTTTGTATAAGTAAATACTATAATGCCTTCGTGTCTGAATACAAATTGTAAATATTGCAAAGTGTATAAAAGGTTAAATATCCCTTACTTACATTTACATAGAGAACCCCCAAATAAACTTTATTATCAATGTTGTAGTGACAATGATATTTCTGGGACTATGTTTCAGAGCGAGTGAAACATTCAAGTTGGACGATTCTAGAAGGGGGCGTGAAATAGCGAATTTCTGCATGTTTTAGAACAAATTCCCACTTGTAGGCCCGTAGATAAGGAACACAAGATACGTCGTGCCTCGTCCATAAGTATTTACATAGAAAGTGCGTTTTATAAAATTGTCTAGCGCGCTTATCGTTCAGATTCGACACTTAAAAATGCACTTTATCTTTGTTGTTTTAAAGTCGAAAATTTAATGTATGTGAGGTGTGAAGTAAGAGATTTTTCCGGATAATCTTTTATTCCAAAAGACGACTACAAAAATCTTGTCTTGCCATTTTTCGCCATCTTATTTTAAAGTCTATCCCTATC
The DNA here is from genome assembly GCA_943735995.1 of Sesia bembeciformis. Classification (NCBI taxonomy): domain Eukaryota; kingdom Metazoa; phylum Arthropoda; class Insecta; order Lepidoptera; family Sesiidae; genus Sesia; species Sesia bembeciformis. Next base: position 13,374,277 of record OX031028.1, read on the forward strand.
ACACTTCTTTCCTTCTCAATCGCACCTCTCTACGTTTCGTTCCTCCAATATTTCATTCCCAAGTGTTATAGAAACAAATTAGTTACACTTTTCTATTACAAACTGTGAATCTAGCGTTCTTGTTGATATTTCAGACAAAGGACATTTATTCCTTTCAGATAATGACTAATTTAAACACATCGATAGCCTTTGATGATGTTGATTTCCTACCATAACTGTTTCGTACCTACGTAATTGAAGGTGCTTGAAATCGCAATATATATGTGCTTGTTGTAATAGCGTATGTTGTATATTAAACTCAAAAATAGTTTTTTTTAATATATATTAAGTAATTAATAATTAAACGTTCACTTTGTAGATGTGGAAAAAACTAAATATCGCTCCTAAAATAGCATAGCCTTATAAATGTATGTACGAGTATATTAGCACGGCGAAGTAACAAGCTATTTTTATATTAGTGTGAATAAGCAATACGTAGCTTACTAGCATATTTATACATTTATTTTTATAAGTGCTTTAATACTGACCACAATCGCTCAGATATCTAAGGATTTAAGTAAACAATAAACAGACATATAATTTGTATGTCTGTAACGATCCCAACTCCGTGGCTTTTCAATAAATATGGTAACATACAGTCCGCTTGTTGGTAAGCAGATACCACTAGCAGCAGTCTATCTGCCAATATTAGTCAAAAATAACAAACGTTAGCACTCCACAGATGCACCGCCAATTCAGAAATCATCTGTTTATGCAGTGGGAACATTCCACAAAACATCAAAAATCATTTCCTTCCATTATCGCTTTTATGACTAAGCAACCAGACTTGCTAGTGGTTACGTTTTAATGGATTTGATAAAATCCATTAAAAAAACATTAAAGGAATAAAATTATTTTATTGCCCACTCCAGGATTCTCGAACAATTAATACAAACCACTTTTGTAGCTCATTGTCAACGGCAGCTAGATGTTGTAGAAGAAATTTGTTCATTCAGTTAAGAGGAACGAATGTGAACATCGAAGCCTCCACAATAACTCGCTTACGAACGCAAAAATACTTTGTAATATGCGAACATTTAGATATTTACTGTATGTTCCAAATCCACTCCCTAAATCTTCAAAGATAGACTGCGCCATTCGGGGACGTGACAATGTTCGTTATTCTTGAATTTCTTGACAATGAATTGGCGCGTGTCGCGGACGGTAATGGGCTTGTTGCTCGTGGATAGTGAGATCCATGGACTATTTAGTCGTGTGCCACCTTCTTTCTATAAAAAAAGAACTTGGGTGCCATTATTCCGCCTGCGCTTTTTCTAAACGCACTCTTTAGATCATTCGATCATTTATGCGACCTCCAACGGAAATTTGCAAACAACATTGACCATTTCATTCAATGGACATCTCTAAGATCCAAAATTTACTAAGTTATTTAATATTTTTGCGTTTTCACACATGTTTATCTATTTAAACGGATCTTAACGCGTGTCTTTACCTTATTTATTTTACTCGACGTTGATATGACTCACGTTGCGTTAGAAACCGTTTAAATCGATAAATATTTAATATTTATTGTTCTATGTTAGCATGTCGCCATTATTAAAACTTAATAAATTAACCCGTACGATACTTGGGAAGCATCAGAGATATATTGAAAATCAGCCTTCATAATAATGTGTTAGAAAAAAATGTTAATGTGGAAGTTGAATGTAGCACAATCAAACACTGCTCCGATTTCTTATACTTTATTGATTTCTATTTAGACTAAGTTGTTCATAAATATAGACAATATTATACAAAATTAAAATTGTGTTTATTTTCATGAGGTTTTCCAACCATACATTACCACATCAGCCTATTCCTCTTCACTTACGGGCCTGTCTAAAGGCTTCTTAACAACAGGTGGAAAAATATTGGTTTCTTACAGAAAATTAAAATTACAACACTCGTATATGGAATTTCTTTGTACTAAATTTGAAATGCCACAGTTGTTAGTTAGTACATCTTAGATAAAGAAACTGTTAGTACATCTTAGATAAAGAAACTGTTAGTACATCTTAGATAAAGAAACTGTTAGTACATCTTAGATAATGAAATGATAAATCCTTTTAGAGGATTTTTCTTCTAGAAGACCTGTAATAATGAAATAACATCTACAAGACAGTGGAAAAAATATCTTGTAGAATACTACGTTGTGAACTAATACGTGTATGTTTGCCGAAAGTTCTCCAAAAAATAGAAATGGAATAACTAATGCAGAACTTTAATAAAATAAATTTAATATTTATTTAATAATAATATTTAAATCTGTTTCACCCATCGTGAAGTTCGGCGAGCTCTAGCATCTCTTGATATCCCAAAGCCGAGTGGGACCAGATGATATTGCTGCACTGGTGCTCAAATTATGCGCTCCTGAGTTATATTCGGTGCTTACGCGACTCTTTAGGTTCTCATACTACAAAAAGCTTCCCGTCACCATGTAGGGTTGCTCATGTTCACCCTTTGCCTAAAATGGGGTGACCGCACCGAACCGGCCAACTACAGGCCAATAGCAATCACTTCCCTCCACTCCAAGATGATGGAGCGTGTCATAAACATACAGCTCCTTAGGTACCTACAGGATCACCAGCTGATTAGCGACCGTCAATATGGATTTCGCCATAATCGCTCGGCTGGTGATCTTTTAGCGTATTTAACAATGCGCTAGGCTGACACCATTGAGAGTAGAGGCGAGGCTCTAGCTGTTGGCCTATGACCGCGTATGCCACTAATCTCTGCTTTCCAAGCTACCATCTTTCGGGATACCCGAGGGATTATGCGAATGGGTCGCCAGTTTCCTGACTGGACGGAGCATCACAGTCGTTATCGATGATGACGATGACGAGCAGTACGATGGTTGGCATCAAATGCACAGTTCTTCAGAACATTCCCCATTATATAGGCGGTAGATAACGCAGAGAGACGCAACATGAATGCCCACTTCATTCATGAAAATTGTCTATTTTTTATTTTTAGATTTCCATTGTTTATTTATTTCCATTTCCATTGGAGGGGGAGAGTGCACGCTGCATTCCAACAGCCGCTGGGCGCGCTCGACTGGCCACGTTACCCCTCCCTCACAGAGACTACCTTGAAATGTACTGCATTTTTCACTTTATCGTATTTCCCCAATGTACGTACGTGTTTCGGTAGTGAGTGAGATGTGCCAGAGCCCATTCCCATCCTATCCTACCCCTGCCCATTTTCCCAACCCTTTCTCCAAATCCATTCCTATATCTCCAAAGGTAGGCAGCGTTTCCGGGGTCGTGCCAACGTTTGTCATTTTGGACTAATGTTGGCATGTATCGCGGATGTCTATGGGCGACAGTATCCACTTACCATCAGGTGGACTGTATGCTCGTCTGCCGCCTTCGTACATAAAAAAAAAAAAAAAAAAAAAAATCATTCCATCAATTATAGCTTGTGGCCAAATAAATTCTCTTTTTAATAATACCTACTGATTTTGTTGTTTTATGTCAAACATGTATTAAATCATAGACATATTTCCTTAAGGTTCGCAACATCCAACTCTCCCCTACTAGGTCAAGTATGCATTGGTTGATTAATGAATCCGTGTGTCAAATGTCCTATTAGTTTTTGCTTTTCTGTTGTCTAGTATCTAAGATAACTGTTAGCGATAACTGGAGGTCAAGAGGTACTTCACAAGTGGTAGCGATAAATAAGTAGGTACACTGAATATGCACTTATAAGGTTATACCTATACAGACAGTTCACTCTCTAAAGCCGGTCTTCCACTGCAAGTGGGGAATGGGAAGGAAATAGTTGAGAATGAGATGAATGAAGTGGAAACTATTACCTAAAATAAGTTTATCTTTCTAATAACAAATAGTTTCGTTACAAAGAGAGTTAAACGAATTCATTTAAACCGATGTTTAATTGGTCAGTCCGATCCGGTCGCCTCTTTGTTTTTAGAAGCATACATTTTTGTATGCAATTTACGTATCGAGTAACGGAGACCGTTTCATCCGAGTATAAGGTGGGCTTTAGAATTAGTTTTGAGTCATGGTTGCAAGGACCATGACTGGACATGGATAGAGATTAGTTTCCGACTACTCTTGACGAAAGAAACGGCTAAAATAATTAAAAACCTAATAATAATTTAATCATATTCATTAGGTACATGTATTACTTACATTGTACCTATAATTGATTATTTTGGTTTGATACTTAAGTATGCTCTTTATCCTTAACGCATATATTAAACAAAGGTTCGAGTTACCAAATTGATTTCTTTTATAGAAAAAAAATGGCATACGGCCTGTCTAAATGGTGGTAAATTGATTGTCTCTCATGAACGAACATAAGACCAGCAGGAGGCTAGTCTACATACGATAAGTCAAAGTAAAAGTTCTTAGAACTGGCTACTATACAATATGATAGAAAAAAAACAGAATTGAATTTTGAAAATGGAACTGCTTGTCAAACGACATTAAATTTTCAAAGCTGTCATTTGTTTTTTTTATTTCTGGCAGCAATTTGAAAATTAAGTGTTTGCGGAAAAATTAATAGAGAATGAAACTATTTAGAGAAGGGCGTCCTGCGACGACGGTGACGGAGGAAAAAAATCAAAACTGTGCGGCTCATGATTGTAGCAGACAAACAAACGACATATCAGCAGATACGGGCATCATTGGGTATTGGTGTGAGTCACATTCCAAGCTATTTTACACGATCACCTAAGGGTAGATAAGGAAGTTTTGTGCAAGATGGATTCCTCACAATTTGAACGAAACTCAAAGACGTGGAATGGTTTCAAATGCTGTTTTTGATATAGTAACAGGTGATGAAAGCTGAATCTACTGCTATCTGAAAAAAGAGGCAATCTGCGCAGTGGGACTTTTTTTTCGAAGAGTTGCAGACGAAAGTGAAGAAAGGACGGAGTGTTGAAAAGAAGATGATTGCCTCCTTCTTTGGCAGATCGGGTCACTTTACTACTATAACTTTAGAAACTAAAAGAAAAGTAACTGCGGACTGGTACATATCAGTTATTATTATCTGTTCACATCATTAAGCAGCTGTTCACGTGAACAGCTGCTTGCCTTCGATTTTGGAAAAGTAAGTAACTTGTAAATGTCACATAGACCATATAATAAAATAGTGTAAGTGGTGTAGCTGTTGCTGACCGCAAATGAATATAAATAATAATGAGGGCCGTGTTACTCCTGTAACACGGCCGCCGCCCGCGTCGTGGCAGTCACCGTGGTAACCTGTACCACTACATACAGCCGATCATAGTCCGATCATACAGGATCGCGAAACAGAATCACGTGTTGAAAATAGAATGAGTGAGTGTAGGAAACAATAGCGAAAGGTCAACGGAGGGCGACGATGAGAGCAACTGAGGCGGGCGATACGGAGGCCTGCCCCGTTGAAAATTGTAATGGCGCGAGTGACGCAGGTCTGTCGCTAGATCTCCGGTTACGGCTTATAACTAAAATAATAAATTATAAAAAAATATTGTTTAATAGGTATACAATCCTACGTTGTAAACTAATATATATATGTATGCCGAACGTTCTCCAAAAAATAAATAAAACATGGAATAACGAATGCAGAACTTTAATAATAAAAATAATGTTCAACGTCACTATGTAATCTGTATGAATGTATATAATAAAATTCCTAAAAATAGTCCCTGAAATAACTTAATAAATTTTGTATATCGATACAATTATCAAATATACTATATGTAATTAATTTTAATTACTTAAACAACTTATCAATACAATAATTTTCACTTCTCAAACTATTGTTTGCTGCTTAAGTCGTACTGCTTTATGTAAATAATAAAAATCGGGCAACTATGTAAATATAATGTAAATAATAAGTGTTGGAATAAATAATTAATTTACGCATTAAGGCATGTTCAGATATAAGCAATATTCAGTGCCGCCCGCGGTAGCGAAATTCGCGTGGGTACGCGATAATGCCTATCGTTCAGACATACGCGATATTCGCTAACCGCTTCGCGTAGTGATATCCGCCTATAGCAGTCTAGACCCAGTGTTAACAGTAACGCTTACCCAAGCGGTAAAACGAGTGCCTAGGCGATAATCATTCCCGCTGGCGAATTCACTCGACTGACAGTACTCGTACAAAATACGCGGGGGGATATCGCCTAGAGCCTAGACATTATTACCGTTACCGTAGGCGACAGTGGACATCGCTTATATCTGAATAGACCTTTAGACGTATTTGTAAGGTTCCAGATGTTTTCGGAACTTTAGTTCGATGTTAGTTTCGTCGAAATTTGAATATTCATGTTATAGTTTATGAATAAAACTTGAGGGTCCACGCGTGCTGTGATTTCACTGTAGACAAATCGGGTAGGGTGATCTTAACAACACCGCTGTTGATCTGCCACTGAAAGAAAACAGTTAAGACTTTTATACCTATATAATGGCGACTACATTGTGTAACTGGCATGAATAGTAAATGTACCTAATAAATGTAACATTAACAATGTTATGTTTATAAATGTAACATTAACAATGTTATGTTAATAAATGTAACATTGTGTTATGCTAATAAATGTAACATTAACAATGTTATGTTAATACCTATTACAATTTATGAAATGTTCAATGTATAACAATACAATCTATAACAAACATCTATAACAATACAACATGGTTTTGTAGCATTAATGTCGACACATAATCACATGTTATTTAAAAATATCGCTGTGGCTGCAGCAGCTAGCAAAACATCTCGTCGTCAGATTTTAAAAGGAAGTAAAGAAAGGATTCATTTAAAGGAACGAGTTTTATATCGTAGCCGTAAAAATAAATCGTAGTGGTGGATTGTGTTCGTTGTATGTAAAAAACATATTTCTAGAGAATTTTAGGCGGACATATTTCTAGAGAATCGCCAGATTTAGAGAATAAATACTCTGCGTTGGTTGATCAATGAATCCGTATTATTAAATATTCTATTTTTTCTCGCTTTTCTGTTATTCAGTAAGCATTTGTACCAACACTAAGATAACTGTTAGTGATAACTTGATAAGACGAGGTCAATAGGTACTTACTTCACAAGTGACAGTGATTAACACAATGAAAACGTAACATTTACTACATGAATGTACTCTACGTGCATGAATGTGAAGTCATACGAGTATACTAAGGCCCAATCACATAAACAATTCAATGTTTTAGAATTAGTTTGAGTCATATTTGTAACGACCGTATGGACAGAGATAGGTTGCAAGTCCAAGGGGGGGGGGCAGGGGAGGGCAGTTGCCCCTCTCTAGAGATTCGAAAAAAAATGTATTTGTACCAAGAGCGTCGCCAGCCAATGGGCCAGGGGGGGCAAGATGAGAGAGAGGATGGGAGAAATATGAATTATAGGTACAAATACACTTTTTTCGAATCTCTAGAAGGGCAACTGCCCTCGCCTGCCCCCACATCCCGCCCCCCACCCCACCCCCCCTGGCGAGGCCCTTGATTTGTAGCAACAATTCATATTTCTCCGATCCTCTCTCATCTTGCCCTACGTTATTTTCGAGTTATTTTCGAATATGAGTTCCGTTGTATCAGCAATGCAGCACAGACGGTACGCAATACCAATACCAACGGACCAAACACCGCAAACGAACACACAGTGCGGTTTGACACAAACCACTCACTTGCACGGCGTACCGTAAGCTCGCACCAATTTATATTCTGTTCCAATCATATTCGTCTAAAATGTAAACAGACATGGCGGCCTTTAAACACGACACTACTTGAAATTAAATAGTGAAGTGATAATTGTTTACATGTTCATAATTTTATTTATCGAGAGTGAATCTAGGGCTATAAATCTAGGGCAAAAGATTTAAAGTTAAATGTTGAGATATTTCTTAAAAGTCGTGTTAGTTACCTCAGGGCCTGTTTGTTTACATTTTCGATGAATTGGATTGAAAAGGAATGTACTGTAGGTATCTAATAGTAGCGGTTCGATTAGTAGCTGTTTATGAGTGGAGTGCGCGGCGTTGCCGTTGGTAGTAGCGAACAGAAAAGTAAAAAGTTATATCGGGGAAAATATAAAGTTCAGAAAAAAGCCCTACAACAAAAGTTGTTAGTTTTAATGATAAAAATTCAGATGGTGCAGGTATTTTTTATTCTACCCTGCATTACCGGTCAAATTTCCGTAAAAACTGAAATAATAACATTTAAGTTAAAAATTTACTACTCTGTCAATACTTACATCCAGCTCACCGTCGTTGCCCAACAGCTGCACCTTGTGATGTTCCTTATGCAGAAGAAGGACAATATCTTTCAAGGTCAAGACGTTATTTTCTGGCCATTTTAGGAATATGGCGTACACGGCTAGAATAGTATCGTGTTTCTCAGGTATTGCTATAGGATTGAGAGCGTTGTACTCTTGTTTAGTGCACGTGTACCAAACATTGCCACTGATGGAATCGTTTTGGTGCAGCCACGGCGAGCTGCCATAGATAGCTTCACCGTTAATCTTAAGCCAAGAACCAAGGGCCAGTAGTCGTTCTTGGAATATTGGCATTATTGTGCCCTCTTTTGTTGGGCCCACGTTGATTAAAGCATTACCTAAAATATAATAAGGGCGCTTAGTTAACTGATTCCGATATTGGTTTTATGAAAATAAAGGCATATAAAGGATGTAGCAATTCGCAAAGCCTTATACCTGATTTAATTGATATAAAATATTATTATATATTTTGGCCGTGTGGCCAAAATAATCGTCCGGCTTGAGAATAGCACAACCCGTGGGTGTCGTAAAAAGCGACAAAGCGATAATGTGCACGACAGAACAATGAGTGCGTAAGCAAGTGAAAGTGCAGTGTCCATTGTGCGTAAATAGAGTCAATGCACGTAGTATGTGTGTACTGGCATCGCGTATCTCGAAAGGGAAGGAGTCGTCAGAATTGGGTTGCGCAAAGGGTGAAGAGCATACGGCGAACTCCCGAGCATGCGCGGTAGAAGCGTATGAGAAAGTGCGGACTCCTTCCCTCCGAGATTGTGCGATGTTAGGTGCATACCTTATTTACTATTGTAATATGCTATGTTTTATGTATAATGTATTGTTCTATGATTTTGACTATTGTAAATTCTTTCCCTTGTTTTGTCTGTGTTTGTATAATGTTTTATTATGTTTAATGTATGTGTATTGCCTTTCAGCTCTCCATATTTGTGTTTGTGTGTCTGGGTTATAAGTTGGGTCGGTAAGGATAGTCTAGAGAAATAAAAGCTACCCGTTTATTTTATCTGCTATGTTTTGTTTAGTCTGTTTAGTCTGCTATGTGTTTTATTTTATAAGAGATGGAAACAAAGTTGCGGACTATATGGATAAGTATACGAAATGACGCCATTCCGGCGCTCGAGAGGACCCAAGCCCCCTTGCTACTCGGCGAAGGAGGAGAGGAACGAAAGTTAAGTTTAGCTAAAAGGGCAATTAGTTCCTGTACTTCACCATCGAAAACAGATTCGCCGTACAAAAGGGGAACTGACCCATTTATGTATAATTATGTAACCTAGAAATTATGTAAAGTTCCTTCCTTACGATCGCAAGCGCAGCAAGCTCCTATAAATGGGAAGGCTCTGGCCAGGGAGGCCAGTTACACTAGTTCGACTTGTACAATCGCCCAGTTATCATGTAACAATTTAACGGAAAGTAAAAGTGAGCTCACTGCTGACTGCCGCTCCCACTGCACCCCTGCGGTTCGTATGTAGATATTAGAAAGCGACGTTTTACTTTCCGAAATTCCACCCCTACAAAGCCGCTACCACAAGCCTCAAAAATTGTAGTTCTCTTTTTATAAGCTTTTTATAAGATTTTTTTTCGAGAGTTCTTACCTCCACAACTGACGGTAGACACAACTTGTTCCAAGAGCTCGTTGATGGTGAATATTTCTGAGAGAGACATATTCCTCCTGTAGCCCCATGATTTGGAGTCCACGGTGAAAGCGTTCTCCCATTTGTGGCTCAATAACTTACCTAAGACAGTAAACAGTGAGTACCTATAGATATAGAACTTTTTGGTAACCGCAAATATTTATTTGTTTGCATACACATATGTACATGGTTTAAATTACATAATACTAATAATATTTAAACCTAAATATATATATAATAATAATGGTATTTAAAGACACACACAGTGCGAGGGAGAAGACCATCTTAATATACATTCACCATATTTAAGAAAGAGTCAAAAATAAAGTGGCACACAATTTCAACTAATTTGACAATTGTGTGTAACACACATATTACGATGTGGTTTATGGTGCTTGAGATTGTGTTCAAAAAGTGTGATTATCGATTATTGACAATTCAATTCATGTTGTGTATCTTTTGTGTCGCTAAGATAAAAAGGATGCATTATATTTCGGTTGTCAAAGAACAGAGTCAAAGATGTTAGAAAAGTCAATGGTTCATTGTGAATGCAGAATGGTCCATTGTGTATGTGGTGTTTACAATTATTTGTCATCAAGACGAATATTTACTTGCATCAAAAGATACAGATGTCAGAATTTCAATCGAACTCCAATATTAAGAAAATGTTGACTTTATCGTATTAATTATAATGCGAATATGTATTATTAATAACACGATATGAACATAAAAAAATATCACGAACACAAAAATTAGACATGAACTAATAGGTTGTTTTTCCTTATTCCGATTAATTAAATAATATTCAAAATACCTCAAAAATTACTCACACAATTTTTTACTGAGCAAAAACAAATTAATAATTCCTATACTATTTAATTGCAGTCTATGACAGGCCCATTGCAAGGCACAGGCTGCAATCACACAGGGTAACGGGTCATAATCCACTACGCGAACCCATTGCCGTTATTTTGTTATTAGTAAGAGGCGGCATATGAGCAGACAGTCCACCTGCTGATAACTGGATACTGTCGCCCTGCGACATCCGTGATACATGCCTACATCAATTTACCGGTGTATCTTTTAACAAAAGAAATGGCTGAGCGATCGTGTTTCGAAGTGAATTCTTTGGGTTTTGACCTTTTCTGTCGATTGATGTGATGCTATTCCGCATCAGACGTGACACGTATGTCTGTCCGCAGCGTCGGATGGGACGTGAGTACCGCCGCTCACGGACTTGTGTGGGACATGTGGTTGCAAGTGCACCAACGACCTCACACGATCCTATTCATAGCTTTCTCTATAGAAAGAAGGCGGCAAACTAACAGACAGTCCACCTGGTGGTAAGTGGATACCGCCACCCTTGGACATCCGCGATACTAAGGAACATCAGTCCAGTATGACAAATGTTGGCACGCGTTCCCACCTATGGAGATTTAAAGGAATAAATTTGGAGGAAAAGTTGGAAAAATAGGGAGGGATGGGATAGGATGGAAATGGGCTCTGCTCCGGCATACCTATCTCACTCATTACCGAAACACGTCCGTACGTTGGGGGAATAGGATTAAATGGGAAATGCTGTATATTTCACGGAAGTTTTCTGTGAATAGGATGGTTGGTAGGGTTGATGAATATTATGCTTGTTTTAATTTTCAGACTTCTTCGCAATGTTTTCCTTCTCAGTCATAATTGACAAAAAAACTCAACTTAGCCCCTGAGTTGAAAGCTGGGATTTAAAAGCATGACACCGAGAATTTAAATTGTATGATATTACTACTGTTATAACAGGATTTTACTTACCAGGATTATATCTATCAGCATAGTTATAAAAATCTCCATGTTTCCCAGGAATGTCTATTCCCCATCTGTCATTCACTACCACTTCGTCCTTAATCGGGCTTTCATTGTACAACCAAGCAAGTAGTTCTGTTGATTTCCAGTATGTGTCATTTGCTTCCCAGTCCCCATCAGACCATATTATAGATGGCTCGTAATCATATACTATCTGTTTTATGTCGTGCCACAGTTTCGTATCAACAAACTTTTGAGTTTGAAATGATGACTCCTTATCTTCTTTATATATGGGGTTAAACCATTCATATAAGGAATGATAAACACCAAATTTTAGGCCTTTTTCTCTTACAGCTTTGGCAAGGTCTCCAACGAGATCCCGCTTCGGACCCACCTCTAAAGCATTCCAACTAAAAGAACGCTTTGATGGAAACAGTGTGAAGCCCTCATGATGTTTACTTGTTAGTACTATGTATCTAAAACACATATAGTTAATATCAATGTTATTTATTAAAAAATATATAAATATTTTTTAAATAAATCCTGAAAAAAGCAAAAAGCAAAAAATCCTGATTCAAGCAAAAAGGATCCTGATCTTGGCTTCTAGTTTCTGAGATGTGTATTTACATTTTTAGAAATTGGGTGAAAAAAGGACATTTCTAGATTTGAATCATATATTATACGTGGGTGACACTAAAGTTTTTAGAATCTCAAAAATGAAATCAGATATAAAAATGGAAGTTGTTTTATTGCTTTTCGAAGTATTCTCCGCGATAATCGATACACTTTTCCATGTGATGAAACCATCGTGTGACGCAAACAGCTCACCCTTCATTAGGCACCTGTTCAACAGCCGTTTGGAAAGCCGTTACTGCCTCTTCTGCATTCATAAAACGTATTCCTCTGAGTTTATCCTTAATTTTAGTGAATAAATAAAAAACACGGCGCAAAGTGGGCCTGCATGGCGGATGACTCATTAACTCTACATTTACAGTACGCAAAAATTGCTTCGTTTGTATGATGTAGTGAGCTGGGGCATTGTCGTGATGGAGGATCATTCTGCTTCGTGTGTGTCGTTCTTTGACTTTTCCAAAACAGAAGGCAATCAGTGGTTTACATACCAGTCCGCAATTACTGTTCTTTTATTTTCTAAAGTTATAGTAGTTATATAGTGGCCCGATCTGCCAAAAAAGGCAATCATCTTCTTTTCAACACTCCGTCCTTTCTTCACCTTCGTTGGCAACTCCTCGAAAGGAAAGACCCACTGCGTAGATTGCCTCTTAGTTTCAGGCTTATAGCAGTACATACGATACAGCTTTCATCACCTGTTACTATATCAAAAACAGCAGTTGATTGACCATTGTCGAATTTTTCAAGCATTTGGAGGCATCATTCCACGCGGCAGTGTTTTTGGGCTTCGCTCAAATTGTGAGGAATCCATCTAACACAAAACTTCCTTACTCTTAGGCGATCGTGTAAAATAGTTTGAACTTGACTCATACTAATATCTAATGATGCCCGTATGTGCTGATATGTCGTTCGTTGGTCTGCTACAATCATGAGTTGTACAGTTTTGATGTTTTCCTCCGACACCGCCGTCGCTGGATGCCCTTCTCTAACATCGTCACTAAGGTAGATACGACCCCACGTTTAAATTCATAAAACCAGTTATAAACAGTGGCACTGGATGGAGCTTCATCACTAAACGCTAACTTAAGTCATGTTTTTGGTTTAGACCGCAACGAAAGTCATAAAAATCATTGAAGGAAAATGTTCTTTTGTTAAATCCATTTTTCCACAAACAATTTTCAAATTGCCGTCAGAAATAAAAAACAAATGACAGCTTTGTAATTTTAATGGCGTTAGCCAAACAAAGAATTCCATTTTCAAAATTCGAATTTGTGATTTGTAGTAAATACCTTATATCGTTCATACCCGTCTCTAGACCCGTGTCCTTTGATTGTAATATTATGAATAAATCCAGGTAAGAATGTGAGAAATACCTTAAAATTTTATAAGAAATAATTTCCTATGTTAACATTCTCAATTTCTCGAAATGTACTTTTTTTACTTGAACTTTGGATTTTTTTTCTGTGAAATCCTTATGTAACCTATTTCTTCTGTTTATATCTGGACCCATTTTGCTTGGACGACCACATATTATAAACCAATAGATAGTCTTTTAAAAGAAACTAAGAGAAAAATATTTTAATTTTATATCTACCTATATTAAATATTCAAATATTTTTTGTGGTTCTATATAGTATCTGAGGACTGGTGCTAATAGGACCAATGTCAATAGGTATTCCTTACTTTCAGTAATTAGCATACAAACAATTTATTAATATTTATAATATTATAGTGGAGTGTAGACTTTCTCGGCCGGTGTCCATATTAATTGAATCTTCCGGGCTACTTGGCCGAGGTCTTCTGGAATCTCTTCTCTTTCTCTTTCGCTGTCAGTTGCGCTCGAGAAGCCGAAGAAATAACATCTCTACGAAAGTGAACGCAGCCGCCACTGAAGATGTCAACCGCAGTTGTTGACGAAACGTTTGGAAGAAATAGAAGAGATTCCAGAAAACCTCGGCCAAGTAGCCCGGAAGATTCAATTAATATTTATAATATTGTTAACATGTTTTAATGTAATATTAAGAAGTTATTTCTTATCTTATTTACTAAATGTTATATGTAGATTTATCAGTTAAAATTAAATTTTTGAAAAAACGTGTACTTAAAATAAAAAATATTTGCTATACTTTTTCACACTGAAAGGAATTAATTCTACATTGACGTATAAAAATAAAAGATTAATGTTCTTTTTTGGAAATTTATCCTTGTATTCAACAAAAATGAACGATGGTTACAATGTCTCATCATCTGAATCTGACATGATATCATCAGTTTCGGCTATCGGTAAAAGTGACATATAAAAGGAATAGCTTGATGGTTGCAGATAGTCAAGAAATGATTGAAGGTCTCTTAATTTTTGTGCTTGAAGTTTAATTGGTTCGTTATTGAGTGGCATGAGAATTATTGATGTAATGTCGTTTGATAGCTGTTGTGAACCTGTTAGGTTACGGTTGTTTCAAGTCTAAAGCTTTGAACCCCTCATTAGCGTCAAATGAGTATTTATAGAAAAGTATGTCTGGCTGGTTCTGCTTTTCTGTACACTGTAACCACTTTATTTGGTTCCAACATAATTTTTCTTTTTATAGAAAAGAATTATATTTGCCTCGTTTTCGAAAGTTAAAAAAGTTAATAATATTTGGAGAATTCGTGGCATTTACCATAAAATACAGGACCATAACAAGTACATAAATATTTCTATTCTGGCCTGAACATCTATAGCAATAGTAATACATGTTAATTTCTTCCAAATTTTCTGGAAGAGTATTTAAATGATTATACAAACATGAAGCTATTTCTTGTCCTTCTCTTCCAGCAATAGTTTCGTCCCAGAACAAACAAAATGAATTAGAAGATTCCTTTGATACTCTAAATTGTTAAATTCAGTGCACATAATTGTCACTTATAAAAACTGAACCCAGCTGTTATAAAGTGCATTTCTGCAAGTCAAAAGACATTATTATAGCTTTGTCATTCACTGAGCTTTTTCTTTCAGCATGTTATTATGATAACTTATATAATTTTACATGTTCATTTCTTTCCGTCTCAAGGTCTTGCTTTTTTCTAAATCAGTCCCAACTTCCAATTACAACTTAAATTTTTAACATTTCCCATAAGTGTCACTTTTTAAATGTCAAATTAAAATTTTCCACAAAAACCTTTGTGTGATAACTTTGTTTAACAGGAGTGTATCCATTTTCATCACAGCATGTAACATACAAGCGATTCATTAATGCAATAAAAAGATCACCATTCAAGTACTTTTTTTCTGTATGAGATCTAGAATAGTGACTTGTATTGTATATGCTGTCAGTATGCTCTTTAATAATCCTCCTGCTGTTCTAACTAATTTTCTTGTTGACCATGTTTCCCTCTTTGGTCACTCGCCAGCATTCCTACCCCTGAGTTCCTTTTCTTTGCAAACAATCACACTTATTTTTTCAGTGATAATTAAAATATCTCAAAGAACATTTTTTGATATACTTCACTTTCGAGTTCACTAACGCCCACTTGGACCATTGACAATCCTATTTGATGTTTTTGGGAATTCTTCAATCAAGTTTGTCATATATTATGTTCTGAAGATAAATCATATGAAAGAAAACTTGTCTAGCTAATAAAGGAAACTTTTCAAAGGTTGCAACAGCAAAGGTTGCTCCAGCTCTAAGCTGGTTTTACCATACCTTTGCAATATATGTAGCTTTCACCATGAGTTCTATTCTCTTTTCTAATATTCCTTTTCCATATTTTGATATTTCTTTTTCATTACCTGGATAATTTTTCCTTCAGGAAGAGTAGACAGGATTTAAAATATTATTATTTGAAGGTATAGACAACTTGAGTTATGGCAGTTAGAGGTTCTTCTGTATCTGAGAAAAAACTAGACTCATAAGTATGTGGCATGTAGTCATCCAAACTATCACAAGATAACTCTAAATCACTCAATAATGAGCTCTTGTTCTGTAATTCCTTCACTATAATCTCTGTCATTAGAATTTGATACTTACTCCACAGAAGACTGGATTCTTCATTTTCAGTATCTGGAACTGCACAACAGTTCTGCTGCTCAGTGGCAGTTGATGCTGTAACTGTTGCTATTAATTAGGGTTCTTCTCCATACTCAGGTTGACTATTGACATATGAACATAATAATATGACCTGTTCAGGTGACCAGTTGCTCTGTTGATCATCAGTTATTGGTGCTGTATCTATTGGCATTAGGGATTATTCCTCTACATTGTTCTTGCGCAGATTGACCTAAAAGTAAATAAAATGTGTATTACATATTCTTACAGAAATCAAACTCTAGAACCATGTTCAGCAAAACGATCTGTTATTAAGTGTTGTACAATAGTGACAAGTTGCTAGCCCATCGGCTATGAACTCCACAAAGGGTATGTTGAAACTACCAAAACTATTAATGACTGTTACAAAATTTAGTAACCAATAATTTTAGTAAAGGTGGTTCTAGAACTAAGTTTCTGTGATAAAAACTTATTCTACATCTCTGTCAACCTCTGTGGATAAGTTCATAGTACCTACAATTTATAACATAAATATACCTACCTATCTATGAAAGATTAATCTCAACAGAATCTTACCACAATCATTTGATTCTTCTACAGTACTGCAAAACACTTAAGCAATTTCAACATTTTGACACTTCCCTTATCTTTTATTCAAATAAAATTGTTGCATGGTTAGTGTTTTTATAACAAATGTTTAATGTTTTAAGACTAAAAACATGCAAATACACAATTTATGCTATAATTTGAACTATAATTGTTTTTTTTTGTAGAAAAAAAAGCGGGAGACGAGCATACAGTCCGCCTGATGGCAAGTAGATACATGCCAACATCACTCCAGAATGACAAATGTTGGCATGGCCCCGGATGCACTGCCTATATTTGCAGATTAAGGAATGGATTGGAAAAATGGGGAGGGAGAGGATGGGAATGGGCTCTGGCATATCTCACTCACTACCGACACAAGAAGGGCATAAATGAAGTTTGGTCATTTCAGTTCAAATTGTGATATAAGCAAAGTGAAAACA
This sequence comes from Sesia bembeciformis, assembly GCA_943735995.1. Lineage (NCBI taxonomy): Eukaryota > Metazoa > Arthropoda > Insecta > Lepidoptera > Sesiidae > Sesia > Sesia bembeciformis. Next base: position 13,391,659 of record OX031028.1, read on the forward strand.
AAATCATTTCTTAACATATCTACACTGCGGCCTTATTAAAACTTATAAAATTTAATTAATTGATATGAGTGTCCATCTAGTTTGGCCTTTTTTTACAAAAATAAAAGATGGTAGTAGTACAGTTATGACCTTTTAACACAAATATGAGTATTTTGGTGTTGATATCTCATTTGACACAAAAATATACTTTGGCCCTATTAGCACACCAGGCCACAGAACTATATTAATACAGTATTAATATAAATTTCATTTTAATTTAAAAAAAAATAGTGATTACTTTGCTCCTGCATTAGCAAAAAGTTCTGCCCACTGATCAGGTTCAAAGAATTCTGCCGTAAACATGGGTGCAAACTCTTGGTATGTGAATCCTGGAGGGTAGTTCTTGCTCATAAATTTTACATATTTTTCATCACTGCCTAAAATAATAGTTATTATTAAAATATATTTTTTAGTCCTATACCTAGGACTAAAAAATATGAAGCTGTATCTGCACATACATCTGCATGTGTGTGCTAATAGAGTTTTTAACTTAAAATTATGCTGTTTAAAGATTTTGTTTTTATTATATAGAAAAATACTCTAATATCTGATTTTTAAGATAAAACAATAAATAATATTTTTTTAAGATACTATCACTGGGATCTACAATAAGCTTTCATTTCCTAAATAATATTACACAATATGATAAAGTTAATAATATGTATACAAATAACGACATTCATAATCAAACTGGAATTCGAATTAGGAAAAACAAGGCAGTCAGTGATTATCTCATATAATTTCAAGACAGCATCAAATATTACACCAATAAATAATTTTTCATTCAGTTTTCTTATTTGAGAGTTTTGAAACAGACTAAATGTTTATAAATGTAGGTATAATACTTACTGTTCCAATTTGTCCAGAACCACTCAGAGCCAAAACTAGGTACGGAGTACACACCCCAATGAAGGAAAATGCCAATTTTTGCTTTATCATACCATTGGGGCAACGGGCGGCTATCTAAATCGTCCCAGTTTGGTTTATATTTTTTTATTTCATAATTATTATCATGATAATCATCATAGTTGATTTGTGCAAAATTTGCGGATACTACAGATGCGAACAATAATATAAGGAATGACTTCATTATTTCAATATATAACACTTTTATTATTTATTTCGTTGATAAAGAAAATATTCGTAATAAAGAAATAAAGTTCAAAAAGAACCGCAGTTTGCGAGTGTATCGCAAAGCGAATTAAAACGAAGTGTTTATCTTTATATCCTCATACAAAACAGTTGTTTTTGGAGTGTCACACTGTCACACCGACAATTTGATATTTATGACATCTGTCACACGTCGGAAAAAGTTTCTGCTTTATTTTTCTTCATATATGGCAATGGTGCAATTAGCACATTATGCCAGTATGACATTTTCTTCCAAAGTGTAAAACGAATTCTATCAAATAAGTCCCGTCGAAATAAGTCGGAAGTCGCTCATTAGAGCGATAGTAGAGTCACTCGTGATTAAAATCGTTTCGTGTGGACTAGGCTTTAGATACATTTTTTTTTCTACGTACCACCTAGTTTTAAAAATATATTTTATCTGCAGTACTCCATAGGTGATTGATTAGTTTGCACTGATAAGGATTACCTATTTGTCAATTGCATTATCAAAAAATGAGGTCAAGTATCAAGTTTTCAAATGTGTACCACCGGTACCTTACATAAAAGAAGGAATCGGCTTTATATTTTGTTGTTGTTGATTTAGTTTAGTATGAGAGCTTACAGATACAATCAAAGCGATGATTAATTTATTGATATAAAACCGTAACCAGCCTTTTTTTCTCGTCCACTGCTGGTTATTTAGGAGCCTCTGTGCATGAGGACACGTGGCTTTAAAATGCCACGCTCTGGTTAACCCTGAATAAAATCGTAGCTCGCTAAAACGAGTCCATTCTTTTAGAAGGTGGAAAAGTTCCTCAAAGCTGTGGTAGCGGTTTTGTTATCCCACATTTGGGACACGGTATCGAAGGAAAATTACCTATCCATACTTATGAGTAGTATTGCAAAAAGTATCATATTCGTCGCTATCGATACTTTTGCTAAAAGGTTCTTGATAGTGAAAAAGAAAAAATAGTACATGATATAGGTACTTTCGAGAGTGAATGAGTTGTCAGAGTCCACTTTCCAACCGAGTGGGGCGTAATTACGTAGGTAAGCCTCTAATACCATTCATTACACAATATCTTCTACTCCCTTTCATCCCACGAGGGTCTTTATAAGTGGGATGGGGAGAAGATATTATGGTATGGAAAATACCTCATTAAGATTCTATTAAGTAGAGTAAAATAGGATAAAGGTTTGTAATGTAAATGTAATCGCGGGACAAGATGTTATGTGACGTCAAGCGATGTTCATCGACGTCGCGCCACAAGCGAGGTGTGGCGCGACATTTGTCCACTATAGTAAACACGAGGCTTCTTATCTTTAATTATTATGTCTGTCTGAACGCGCATCGGGCAAGAACCGCATAATTAGGATAATATAATATTTATAATAATATTTAGGATACTTTTTAGACAGTTTAATTATATAGTTTCCATGGGAATAACTAGTTTGTGTGAATGAAATCTCCCGACTCTGACACCACTAGAACAAATAAAAATAAATTTTCATACTTAATACCCATTTTATTCAATAAAAACCAAAATAAGGTATTCTACACTTACACAATAAAATATAAATAGAGATCATAGTTTCAATACAGAAATTAGTAGTCTTACAAAAATACTTTTTTTACATAAATGACATAAATGAGAATTAATTTTACTAGGCCTTTGTTTTAGGCATCTAAATGACTAGAAAAAATAAAATTAAAATACCACTATATATACTTCATTGAGTGTTGGCATGGTCATTGGTCACATTAGGACTATCTGTGTCATGTCAGAGACACACATAGACAAACACCACCCAGACATGAACAAAAATTCGTTTTTTATGAAATGAATGTCCGATTAGGTACCTAACGTCGAATCTTTTGTAAAGCAAGTAGGAGCACTACCAACTGGGCTAATCAACAATTTGACAATATTTTTTTGTGAGCAAAATCATTTTAAAAGTACAAATACTTGCCACATCAATTTTTTTATACATATTTAAAATATAATTTATGATTCAATTTCTTATAGTATAGGCCTCATGTTTGTCCACTTCCCCACCAGGAAGTGGATGGCACTGCTATTGAGTGTCAACCTTAAAATTTGAATAATGGCATGCACTGTTAATGATGATCTCGCTGATTCCAGAAGTTGGTGTTGTGTGAGATGTTGACAATGGCTCTATGTGCGGTGTTGTAGGTGGACTTGTGTATAATTTACCACTATGTATAGATGTAGGGTTATTAGGCTGAGTTGAATGTGTGTATACTGTGTATGTAGATGCTTGCTCAGGCCTCGGCTCACTTATTAAACCCATTTTAACTTCAAATATAGCATCTTGAATCTTTTTCTTTGCAACTATTAAGTTTTTTTCTCCCTTCAATGACCGTAATTCATTAGCTATGTATTCACCAAACACTGAGAACTCATCTCTGTCTCTAGGTGATGTGGGATATACCACTTCAGACTTAAACGGGTGAAGGACATCTAGTCTAGCAATTTTGTGTGATGGCGAGAGTTTGCAATCACCAATAGAGCTATCTGAGTGAGATGGTAAGCTGCTATTCACCTCTGAGGGCTCCTCCTGAAATACAAAAATTCCGATTTTTACCAAACTTCAATAATTTTCATTTTAGAAAAGGAGGTAATTAATGATTGGAAAAATGAGATTGCGAATACATACCGATTGTAATACCCTGTACGGTTTGCTGGAGTCCTTCATGAAGTGCAGGTATTCATATGCATACCAGTTGCTAACATATCTGTCGTTAGGCTCCTCTGAGTTTGCCCGCGCTTCCCTTGCAGACTCCCTGTTGTATTGCGTTCTAAGATGTTGTATTTTCTTCGTGGTGTCCGGAATAGAAATACCAAGTATATCTGCTATAGCGCGCAGTTCCTCTTTCCGCTTCTGTTTGTCCCTGCGCGTATCACACAATGATGGGTTCCAAAGACTTGCATTCACTTGTAACAATTCGATTAATTTCAATGTTTTGTCCTTTGACCACTCCATAAGTGTTTGTTGAATGTTGACATTAACAACGATGGTTGAATAACATCAACATTGGATTTTGATTTATTTATTGAATTATTCAACGACTAATCGGAAGATTTTAGTAACGCACCATACAACGCTTCGATCGATTTGTTGATTGACAGATCGAGTTAGTGTTGCCAACACGCTAACCTAATTTGAAATTTAGTCAAGGATGTATATTTTTAACATTTTTTTGTTTTATTCTTCATTTAATATTTTTCTATGATATTTTCTTCAAAGTAATATTTGTGTTATGTAAGTAATAAGTTCTATGTGTAAAAACGCAAAGAAATCTTAAAAATATAACTTCATATTCTAGTAAAATTTATAACAACAAGTTTAATTAAATTTAACCTAAATTGAACTAACTATACATTGGCGATTGAACTATACACAGATCAAGAATTTCTACGAGTACGTAGGTGACTTTATAAGTTTTGAGTCAAACAAAAATTAGGCTATAGAATTTTATTACTTTTATTATATTTTTTTTCAAAACTCTCCATCGTGCCAGTTCCATATACACATACACAGTTCCATTCGCTTAAACCAACTCTGAAAACATTTATGCCAGTCTTCCTCCGACAGGTTAAAAATCGCAAAAAAAAAAAAAGCTAAAAAAACGGTTAAAAAGCTTACAAAAGCTGCTACCGCTTCTTCGGGGCTCGAAAAAAATGTCCTTCTATTTTTTCCTTGAATAAAGGGGGGAAAAAAATCACAGGGAGCTAAATCAAGACTGTGAGGTAGATGAGCCAGGGAAAACACCAGATTTTTGAATAAACGTCCTTGTTCTTGGGGAAGTGTGCGAAGACGCGTTATTGTAGTGCAGCAAGATCCCACTTAAGCGTCTTTAGTTTCCTCTGCTGAACAGCTCGAAAAACTTTTTCCAATGCAATTGACTGATCTACATACCATTCTGTTGTATACCATTCCGAATTGACTGATCTACAATTTTCCAGCATAGCTGTTGCGAGATGTCCGCCCAGAGAAAAAAACTAGCCACCAATCTCTTGCCAACGTTCTGGGGTCTTTGCAATTTTGTCGGTAATAGTTCAGTTACTTCTTACGAACGCTTCTTACTTTCCAGACTCGTCATCCACGTTTCCAGATTCCACGTTTCGTTGTCAGTTACGATTTCGGAAATAGGTCTCGATGTTCCATTTTCAAAACATTGCCGCATTTCTCGACACCAATCCACACAATCATGTTTTCCGTTTCGGTGAGCAAATGAGGTATCCAACGACAACAAAGTTTCCACTGACCAAGATATTCATGAAAAATTGTGTGGATGCTCACCGAACTAATGTCGACGATCCTCTCAATGTAAGGCCTACTGTCCACGTAGCGTCGCATCATACGTACGCTTTCGTCATTTGTCCCTTGCTTTAGGCTTGCTTGCAGCTTGCGTATAAACAAACGGAATCTCTGTCTACGGAGCGGCTACATCTGGAACCTATTTAGCAACATTTCAGCAAACTTAGACATCTGGAACTTATCGAGGTTCAACACTTCAGCAGACTCAGATATCTGGAACCTATTTGGCATTGTATTCTCCAGTAACGCCGGCTTCACCTCAGTAGTTTCAAACATTAGAAACATCTCATCAGGCTTGTGATAACATTGATGATTTCGAAAACATTATTCAGCGTAATTAAGTGATACCCTCTTAATTGAGCAAAAAAAGTTTGATAAGTACTAAACACCTTTACGTTATCTATCAATAGTCTTTCTTCGGGACAGATTGGTTCTCTCCAATTTGTATGCTGCTTCTGAAGACCGTGTCTTACTTTCGACAATGTAATATGAAAACATTCTTGTGACATTTTTATACACCTTACGGAAACGATCAGGATACATATTGATATAACTGTTCCATTATCTTAAAACACCTATGCTCTTGTGCCATTTGCCATACAGAATGCACACAATATCTTCTGTCTCTGCACATTAATAAGTTGCAAAGCCAGCGCATCGTCGTCTTCTGATGAGGAAGACATACTATCACAACGAAGTCAGCCTGTACAATAACATACCTTGGCACGTCATCGCCATTTTGTTGTCGCGTCCGTGCCACGTCAGCGCCTGATGTCGCTTCTGTAATAAAGCGTGCTTAAGACCCGGCGCTCACAGAAGGGGCGGGGCGGGCGGAGACATCTGACGGCGACGCGGCGCGGACGTGACTTTTTGGTTGTATAATACGGTGATGTATGGAGTAAAGCTAACAGAAGCGGCGGGGCGGGGGCGCGCATCACCGGAGCGGCGTCCGCGACACGTCTTTTTGTAGTCTAGACAGAGGCACCGAAGAAACGCGACGTTCGACAAAAACGTTTTTGAATTCAACGTGCGATTTATAGAATTAATAGAAGAAAATCCGTGTTTATATGACAGTACAAGAGGAGATTATTATTACGTTGACATTTTGTAGAAATTCCGAAATCGTTCCGGATAGGTGGGTAGATACATATTAATTTTTTTCATGGTATCGAATAGTCCGTGTTCTCTTCCTTTTTTCTGCCACAATAGATGAACCCAAAAACGTCTTCTGCTATTAATATTTGCAAGATTTAAATCCAATATATCTTCATCTTCGGAGGACGACATTTTGTGACGTAACCACTCAAGTGTCTTTTCAGCTGTCGTGTTCGCGCTACGAGTGTTTCTTTCGGGTCTTGCGTCCCTCTGGCGTCTACGCCACGTCACTGCCCCACCTCTTGTGAGCGCCGGGCCTAAGGTTGCTTGTGGTTGGTTTGAACACTACGCCTCCTATATTTTATGAAAATTTAAATAAAATTAGATCCTGGAACATCCTTTGAAATTTGATTTTTGTTCATATACCTACTTGAAGCTTGATTATATCTACTCAAAATAGTTGAGAGGGTTTATATTCGCATCACCTGTGATTATCGAAGGCCGTTTCATTCCTAGTTCTTGTTTAAAAAATATCTTTATACCTACAGTGAACCAGAATGTTGCAGAATGAACTACCACCTGAAAATTGTTCCACCCAACTACGAGATGGGGCACTTCAAAAGAGCTGTGAATAAGATTCTGTATTGTCTGCCGTTTTTTTAAACTAAATACTAGAATGCAATTTTAATAAAAGACAATAAATATAATCCATTCTCATTTATTTACAGACTACAATGTGAGAATTCTATCACATTATAAAACAAGTGAACTACCGTTACATATATGTATTTACACTATTTACAACTGTTTTCACAGAAAAATGCAATAAGTAAAATAACATACAAACACAAAAATTACAGTGCCACAAGTATCATTGCATGTGCCGTATAATTTTGCCTATGATTTCATATATTATGTATATTATCAAAACATAAGGTATTGGTATATGGCGAATATCGCTGCAGTAGAACACACTCTTAACGCGGCGCACTGGAAGCACCGACTTTTTTTAGAAGTAGTGTTTATAGGGGCCTCATGTAGTCTAGAGGTTAGTTTCCATCTATTTGAGACTATGTTTAATGAAAAGAAACAACTAAGGAAGTCTTTATTCATTGTGGCCCGAGTATGTACCTATATTACTAGGCGTTGAGCAGAACATGGGGTTGGTCGCGGCAACGCGCACCTTATACAACGTTCCATTGACCTTTTACGATCAAATAAGTAATTAAAGCACAACTAGGGTTCAATTATGCATAAGTTATCCTTGTAGCACTGTACGAGACTCCGCTCCACAAATCTATAGGTAAATTTACACATGCAACCATAGAGGAACCAAAATATAACAATTATAAAACATTATACAACACAGGTGTTGAGAGTGCTGCACACTAAACTACATTCACATAACTTACTTGCACGTACGAGTAAAATACAAAAAACAATCAGTTCTTTTCATAAAACCAACAGTGACTATTAATTTATTAGTATCTAGATTATTTACATCGTGAAATAAACTAACTTATTTTGGTCACCGAAGTGATCTGGAGCTGTTTTAGTTCATGTAGATTTTCTAATTTATATGATAAATAACTTATAGAAATAAAATACATTAAATTGAAGGTCACATAGATAACAACAACAATAATAATAATAATAATAATAATAATAAAAACAAAGAGTAAACGAAATATATCATCAATTATTAAAACAGAGAAATATTAAATAAAGAACCTCCTTTTTTGATGCGACCTTTTTAACAAAAATTTTATCATGTTACTTATAATTTATAAGATTAATTATTATGTGAGAAAATGGACCTCATTGTCGGTTCTAGCACCTAGATATAGAGACTAGTGACATCTTTAAAAAAAACTATATTGCTTTATAATCAGGCATTAGAACATGTTTCTATTTAAACATAATCTTGACACGTAATTTTGAAGTTAGAAAATCAATACAAAGGAAATAAGTCCATAACGACAATAGGGTCCTTTTGCTCAGAAGACGTTACATTTATAGGACTATATCATTACATATTTGTGCTTGATTTCAATTCAATTTATGAGTCAGTCGGATATTAAATTGTCAGTTTATGCTTCAATCACAGATGGCGGAGGTTCAAGTTCTTCCCACAAATTACAAAATTGTTATGTAAAAAAAAGGATAAATATCCCTTTAGAGTCAATCGGGTACTTGTATACACGATAGTAAACATACTTTAAAATTCGTATATTTTACTATAATGGTACGATTCCGAACTCGACCGCAGACCGTAGCAGCAAACCGCACGCTCCTATAGTTTCCTATGAAGCGTATTCAGAACACAGCGTCACTGTCGCCTGCCGCCGCACCACTAAACCAGTAGTGTCGCCTACGGTTTGCTGCTGCTGACCGCAGACCACAGGCTCTGTGGCCTGCTGTCCAGTTCGAAATTGCACCTTAAAGGCGTATGTTTACAGATGACCGATTTTAGTACCAGTTGTGCCAAAGGCTCCGGCTTTAATTCCCAGTCGGATGCTCATTTCTTTAAAGACAAATGTTTGTTCGGGTGTGGGACTCTGGATCCACGATACAGGGAACCCTAGTGTAGGCCGCTGAGATTTATGAGCGGTAGGTCTATTTCACGTTTGGTCCAAATCGCAGGTCCTCCAGACTTACTGCGAATATAGAGCAACTGCGTGTGGACGTACTGCGATTTGGACTAAACGCTAAATGGACCTACTGCTAATAGTATCGCCGCTGAGTATGGCTTTTATTTATTCTTTATTATTATTTGTTATTAATTGTCCCTATTATTAATATTACCCCAATTTACTCTGTTTGACCCTATATATTTGAAGAAATGAAGGTACAATAGGATAAATTGTTGGATAAATACCTATGACACTGGGTAGAAGCAGGCATAACATAATATTGCAGTTTCTAAACATTACTTATTTATTTCTTAATAGTAGATACGATATTAATTTGTTTAGAAATCGTTACTAAAAAAAAGTATGTGGTTCGTTCATTGATGGAACCCATGGGCAGGTACCTACATTACATAATAAAGTGCTATAATAAACTGGTACGTTATGGAGCTCGGCGAGTAGAAAAATAGGTATCTTGATTACAGTCCAATACCTATGGAAACTATTTAAATAGACTTATTATCAATCATTAACAAACAATTTATTATACCTATATATCTATTTGTAACAATTGACAATAAATTTGTAAAACTGGTCATGTGGACTACGTAATTACTAACTTACACCACTGTCAAATATTGCTGGTCGGCCCTCTTCGTATTCCGAACAAATACGAAGTTGATGAGTAAAAAAGAAACAAACATCCAAACACACTTTCAGTGTTGTATAACCACTCTTTGTTATACATCTCTCAACGTTCTAATACTCCGGAAATATGAAGACGCCCGACCGGCATAATTTAATTAGTAAAAGGTACTGTACCTATTTTATTTTGGACTTATGTTTCAACAAATTCAACATTTTCAATTAGGCCTACAATACAATTATGAGGAATTATGGTCACTCCCTTGAGTCCATACATCGCTACGATACTTATTAAACTAAATAAATACTAGTTACAACTGTACAATGTCTCTTCATTAATCAGACAGATCTCACTAATTACTTGCAATTTGTCACAAGGTCGGATTTTACGTGACGTCGAGGCTTCGGGGCTCACGAGGCCTGAAGAAGCCCTTTTCCGTGCGACATTCTCTAATGGTAACGGTTTGGAGGTTGACGGTCACGTCTGTGATGAAGATTTGGTCTGCGACGGGTGATCGCGCTATCCAGTAAGCGGCGCCGCGCCGAGGCGGAGGCGGTGGGGGCTGTGTGGGTGTGGGTGCCGTTGTGGGTGGTTCGCCCCATGAGTCCTCGTCCTCGGGTTGCACCGCGGGGGGTGGTGGTCGGGCTCCTTTGGGTTCCGCCGGCGCCGTAGCTGCGGGCTGAGTGTCGGTGCGCCGTTCACGTTCAGGAAGAGTGTGTGCATCCGCTTCCTCCGGGGAATGTGGGGCCCGCCGCGGTCCCGTTCGCGGTGCAGCCGCTTCCGCTGCCGGAGACGCAGGCGTGGGGGCGCCACCGGGAAGAGCCGCGGGCGGTGGGGGTTGTGCCGAGTGCTGCGTCCTGGCACCGTTTAGTTTGGTGGTGCTGGAGTCGTGTTTTTTAGCAGGTGGACTCATAGTGATAGTGACACCAATTTTCCCGGACTCCCGGGAGAGCACTTCGGCCTTGCGTTTGCCGGCGGGTGGATGTCGCTCCTCGGAGCCGCTTCTCGCTCGCTCTACGGGTGAGTGCTCGCGCTCCCGTTTCCTCGAGTGGCGGCGTTGCTCCTCTCCTCGTTCGAAGCTTTGAATGAGGCGCGGATCTAGAATGTTCTCCTCCGGCTCCCATGTATTGTGCTTCGGTTTCCACCCTTTCCATTTCACGTAGTACTCCACTTTGTTCTGGAAAGAGAGAAATTGCGCGGTTAGGTAAATGTTAAACGGTTATTTTTAAAAGTGGGTGGCAACGGGCGCTTTGGTGCGCGGCCCTGGCGCGACTGACTGGTAGGTGGCGTGTAATAACAGGAGGGTTATTCATGCACTTTGACTTGCAGAATTTTACAACGAAAGGGGATTAAAAACCACTTTATACTCAACACCGGAGCCTATCTAATTACTAAGCGGATACTTAAACTACTTACACATAATTTAATTAAGGTTCCTGTATTTCCAGTGTTATTGGTAAGGACTAATGTCTAAAGAGTGTGCCTAAATACAAAATAAATGCAACAACAATCCGTCGTTGTTGCATTTGGGACTTGCATTTATCTTTCGACATTTACGGTGAGTCCGCGAGTTCATTTCGTTGCACCTGTTCACACCAGCTGTCGTCGCTATCTCCCCCGGAATCGAACAGAGTATGTATATTTCGGGTCTCATTCCATAACACACCACTATAATAATATTGCATAGATGTGAGTGAACATACTATAAATATACATGCAACGTGCAATTAGTAACAAAAGGTGCATAAGTAAAGTGTGTACAAATTAGAGCGATACTGTGTAATGTTCAGCGAATGATACTTTACAAATAGCCTATTATTATTAAGTATTTATTATTTAGGTATATGTGTTTATATGTCTTGTATATGTATATATAAATAGATAGGTATATATGTATGTATTTTGTTAATAGGTATTATTGTACTATTTACTTATTATACATACAAATTTTCCGTACGCACTACGGCCTGCCTTTCTGTCTTGACCTATATTTCACTTTCGTAGGTTTGCTGGAAGAAATCTCCGCAGAAGATACATCTTTCGCAGCTCTAAGATCCGCAGCTTACCCTTTGTACATCTAACAGCAGGGGGGGCACCTGCTGTTAGGGGGTACTTACGTAATGGGCATTGAGTTATTAACTCCAAATGGACATCGGTCCGTCAAGTGTCTGAACTAAAAGAGAAACAAAACCAAAAAAGAGAAACAATTCCTCGACAGTCTTCGTCAGTCAGTCGTCAGTCGTCAGAAACATTCTGCCGAGCAACCGACGGCAAGTCTCTATTGCTGTATTGTGTGGTGAAAAATTGTTAAAATTACGCAGCAAGAGTGAAAAAAAATGATGGAATATCATATTTTCAGTGCGTATGATTAATATTTATCCTATCAAATTATTTATAGTACCTACCTTCGAACACGTCATTCCATTTAATTTTGAATTATTTGTATGTTACCTACTAATAGCCGTTGTCGCACACGCACTTATTAGATTATGCGTAATTAGTCAAAAAGAGAGACGCATTTGTTTTCATTGCCTCGAGAGCCAAATTTGCGGGCAATATTTCACAAAAGAAATGGAGTCGCCTCGAATTTATTCTATTTTTTTATATACCTTCAACTTATTAGAATCAATTGAATTGTTTGACGTTACATATCGTTGTTATTACCTATAGACCAATAGTTATTATTATGTAATAAGTTAATCATAGTTTATTTCAATAGTGCATAGATATTATGGCATAGTTATGCATATTTATTTTAGTTTTCAAAAGAAATATCGTCAACTCATCATTCATTACTATTTTTTATGTATCATTGAGTATCTTTGTTAAAGTTCATCAATCTTTAAAGTCTTAAAATTTCTTTGATTTGTTTTTGCAAATCAAATCATTGTCAAAAAAAATTGTCAAAGAAAACTTATAAACCGAAGCGAAGCGAGGGCGGGTCGCTAGTATTTAAATACTTTTACGAATGCAACCACGCCGTGACTTTTATGTTCTTGCAGTAGGTAGGTACTATCTATTATCGCTAAATACGATTGTAAGTAGGTATATGTTAACTCCGGACGTTTTGTTCGTGAATTTTGTACTAGACCCGTCGCCCATTTGATACTAGGTCCATTGGTGTTTGATTTGTGGTAATTTTGTGACTTTTAGCAATATAACTATTTTGCAGGTTGTTTACGACAATTTTAACAACTTGAGGCAACAATGAGAAGTAAATACTATAGATAACAATAAATTAATAAGAAAATAAAACTTTTAATTATTAAATTATGCATTCAAAGTCTCAAAATGTCATCTCCGTGGCTGTCACAAGAGCCACTTTCTCATGTTCAATGAAATAATACAACCAATAGGTATACTCGTACTACAGTACTACCTACAAATTAAATTTTGAATAGGATATACTTAATATAAGAGTTCTTACATCATAGAATTTAGGAAATATTTATATTTAAACACATTTCACACGATTCCCACGTAATAACCGTGACCAGTCCAAACGTTCGTGTAGGTATAACCAACCTGCTTAGAACGTCCGGAAAATAGGACCTGTACATCCCGGCCAAATTTACCTGTGTAGTGTTGGTGATTTCCGAAAAAATCAAAATATTGGAGTAAAAATCTTGTTTGGATCAAGTCTGGGCCTTATTACCATGAAATTTTCTTTTCGGTAAATATTTGGTAATTGATATTGTCATTGAATTCATATGATTAAAAGTGAATAAATACACGTTAGCTAAAAATGTGAGAAAATTTCTAGAACCTTTCACGAGTAAAAAGGTTTTTCAAAAATGTTCGTTCTCGTCACTATCATGTTCGTAATTGCCATGGTTTACCATTGATTTTAGCACCATTGTAATGACGGTAGCAATACGGTTATAATTAAAATTGTATATCTATGCCCCTTGCATAAATCAATAAGCCTAACTTTATATAAATTACTAGCTGTGCCCGGCGGCGTTGCATGCCCGTCACATCGTCATATTTCAACAAATTAACACAAAACAATATTAAACTATACGTATAACCCTTCCTCTTGAATCACTCTATCTACTGATGAAAACCGCATTAAAATCCGTTGCGTAGTTTAATGTAAGGAAGATTATAACAATTAAAAATTCAGTTGTTCAAAATTATTTTCTATTTATTTCAGAAGTACATTCTTGCTTTTTAAGTGTTAAAAAAAAAGTTCAAATACGAAATAATAGAAAAGCACGAGATGAAAGAGCAAGGCGAAAAAAAATAGATATAAACCTACTATGGAGAATATTATTTGACAATGGAAAAGGTTACTTACCTACGAAAGAGAAGAAAACAAACTAAAAGCTGAAATGACTCTTCGGGAACAAACACACACAGAAAGAAGGTGGAAAAGCGAATTCAAAATAACAAGACAAAGCAACAAGAAACCTGATACAAATATGGACAGTCAAGTCATTAACGATATTCACCCAGACAACTACATTATTTGTTACTCTTTTGAAACAAAGCAATGCATTTGAATTGCATGAAGGAGAAGCGGTAAAAATTCCCGGTGGAGCATAATCGATCAGGGCGAATTCAGGGTACCAGGGACAATAACAGGCGGGCGATATGGGCGGTACAGAGCAGCGACGTCCTCTGCGTCTTCTTTGGAAGCGAGCTGCCCTGGACACCCAACCGCCTCAGATTGTTATCGAGGCTGATCGGGATTTCGGATTAAATCGATTGCAGACAAAACGAGTTACCCCGTACATCAGCTTTCTTCTCTTATCAGTTTCAGCTTTCACGGCATTATCGTCGTGAAAGATGTTGATCAATCCATCAACATTATATTAGAGCCTTACCAAAGAAATTGCCGTTTTTTCATAGTGGCCACTTTGAATTTAGTCATCTTGCGTTACTTGCATATCTTAGTTATCTTAGTCCAAATAAGTTAAATTATTTAGAATTCCAAATTCAGACGAATTTCAATCTAAAGCATTCTTTTTCAAAATCAGTTATTCATTTGTTTTTCCGTCAAACGACTTTGCTTGGATATCGTGTTTGCGACCATGGGAAAGTTAAAAATTCGCGTTAATTTGATATGAATATGAGTTTCGTTGTGGCTGTGACGCAGCACAGACGGCACGTAATATCAACGATGAGTACGGATCAAACACCGCAAACGAAAGCACGGTGCGTTTTTGGTTTGATCGTTTCCGTTCTGGAAATTTTAACATCAAGAACAAGCCCCGTGGACTACAAGAGACTAAAGTCGATAATGACGAATTGAAAGCAATAGTGGAAGCGACTTCATCTCAAACGACGTCTGAGTTAGGTGCTGCTAACTCAGACGTGGTTTGAGATGAATATGAGATGAGGTTTGAGATGAGATGATTGCCTTCGGCGTAAGTGACAAAACGATTGATTTGCATCAAATCGGGAAAGTGAAAAACTTTGAAAGTATGAGCTTAATGAAAATCCAGCTGCAAACACGCTTGTCTTACTTTGCTGAACCGGCACAAAATGAAGAGATTCTGAATCGTATTGTCACTTGAAACGAGAAGTGGATCCTATATGATAATCGTAAACGTTCAATGTAAACTGAGTCCAAAGAAACTCATGATGACTGTATGGTGGTCCCGTGGCGGGATTATCCACTACAGCTTCTTGAGATCTGACATGAACAATTAATGCAGATGTGTTGAGGAAGAACTGCAAACGATGATGGACAAGCTCGCTATCAATCTACCGAGTCTGGTCAATCGCTCAAGTCCACTGCTTCTACATGATAACGCTCACCCACACACTGCATGACAGGCAGTCTCAAAGTTACAGGAGCTTCGACTGGAAACTCTTCATCACCCACCGGTATTCAATTTTTTCGAAATTTGGATAACTTTTTAAAATCACAGATGGATAACAGAGTAAAAAATTAAACTCTGATGAGGCAGTGAAAAACGCCTTCAGAGAATCCATCGATTACCGCGGGAGTTCTACTGATTGATGCAGAGGCATCAATAAACGAAATCTAAGGGAAAAATCTACCTACTTGGTTAAATGAATTTCTGACTGACTACTTATTTCAGTTCGATATGTCGTGTAGTATTAGACTACTTACTCGAGAATTCGGGATTCCTTTGAATTCAGGGAAAGGGATAATGTCCAAACCCCTAACGCATATAAGTGTCTGAGGCATGGGAGATAAATGTGCCCTAAAAATAATGTACAGATTAAGTATACATATTTATAATGTAACATAACAAACAAAAGTTATTGTTATAATAATAATATCTATGTTTATTATTGTTTTGTGCTAACAACAATGTAAGTATAGAATACCTAGATGCTCTTGAGGTACCTACCTACCATTAGTATCTACCTAAGTACATTCTGTGACTTGATTTAAATCGATATTTCTTCTTATAGGTTTATTCTTCTTTACCTAATGACCTAAAGTGGTAAAGAAGAATAAAACCTTTTTTTGTCACGTTCTGATGGAAAATATGCATGCTTAAAGGGGGCTAGTTATTTTTATTAAATATTTCATAGTATTATATTTTTTCCGAGGACCGATCCCGAACGCGGTCTCCCGATCCCGTGGTGGGATCGGTAGAGGTGCGAGTCCTCGAGTAGAGACCGAGTACCGGGAAACGGAGCGTGGGGCGCCCTCTGGCCATGGAGCTAAATAACAAAAGCGGAAGACAGAGTGTGTGGTGGTGTGCCTTGAGAGAGAGCTATATCCAGCAGTGGAGAGATATGCGTTAAGAGGAGAACCCACCTAATAGTGTTAGTTAATATTCTTATCTCCCTGGATCCTGCGTCCTATCCTGAGAGGGGTCCTATTTTATAAATATCAGCATAAATAACCATTTATTTAAAATTAATTCGTTGTACCTTATCTATCCTTTGAATGCAGTTTTGTTCCGTTTTTTCTGTAGTCGAATTCTACAAACTCATTTTAAAGATAAATCACCAGCTTTACAATATTACTACCTACGTCGCATGGAAAATATCTTAGTTATGATTCCACTAGGTCAAACGTAAAGTAAATAGAGTGGAGATTCACATGTTAAGTTTGAGCGATATTATAAATGAAGAATTTTGATAATATCAGGTAATTACCTAACCAAAAAAGTTCGTGCGGTGTTTCTTATACAGATTTGCAATGAATATTTTTTTAGTTATTTATTTATCCTCTTTCCTCTTTCATTATTTGTTAATTACTCTTTCATTTGATGCATACAAATTTTGCGACAATTGTTTAATTCCTATTGTGAAATAACTTAAAATGGCCACGAACAAAACGTTAATTCGAAGTTGTTTAATGACTACAAACTTGGCACTAAAGCGGCCGAGGCGGCGCGAAAAATATGTACCGTATTCGGAGATGACGCTGTAAGTGATCGGACAGCACAGAAGTGGTTTAAGAAATTTTCCTCGGGAGATTACATCTTGATCGATGAAGCACGCTCTGGAAGACCGAAGTCAATCTGTATAAGAAAAACCGCACGAACTTTTTTGGTTACCTACCTGATATATTTAATAGAAAATGGCTGTTTTGTTTCAAACATCTGTGGCACTTCGTGGTGACATAGCAATCACCCAACACGTCGCAGCACGGACCAATATAACCACATATTTTATTACGTGCCTTTCTCTTTACTCAATTAATTCAACAACCCTTTACAAACAAAAATGACATTAACAACGTATAACATAAGGTGGAGATTTGGTTGGTTGTTGAAGTATATAAGGCGTTCCGGAATTCTAAAGTGCGGCTGAACCCTCGCGTCTTATTGGTTTTACTGATGAAGGGTGAGGTTGGTTTTGGTGCGTTCGATGTGACTTTGCATTGACGTTGTATTTCAATAATTTGTAATATTTTTAGAGTATCGGGATTAAACCATAACAAGCGAACATTACGTGGAAAAGAATAGTTATTTATGTAGAGAGAGAGGAGATGGGTAGTTGTAGTGTATAGTTGCTAGTTAGTAAAAGAATATTTTTTTTTACAATGAATAGCAATACTTTGCTCTAGCTGGTTGTTCTTAATATTAATATAAATACCTACGTAGATACAAATAAACTGATTACGATAAAAGGATAAAACAATTTGAATACAAGAATTAGCGAAGAACTGTTGATAAAGTCCTAAATAAAACAAAAAGATGGGTGATTTAATGTACCGAAATCATATTGATATTTTATATGCCTATTGAAACTGTAAAGCTGCCAATTAGGTACCAAATAAAAAAAATATGTATACAGTATAAGACGTAATGTCATTGCTAAGTCATACATATAAACAAAAGATAACTATGATTTATGACACAGAACAATAAAACTATTGTATCTACGCTATCACATTTTCATGTGAAACTAAAAGAAGTCATTCGGTAAAAAAAAGGACCCACTGGGACGTGTGGGCAAGGTGAGGTCGGTCGGCTGGCGCGCCGCTATTGGACGACATGCGGGGCAGGCGGGGCGAAGGGAGCCACCCCCGCTTCGTCTCACCCCACCCCCGCCTGCCTGGAGCGACCTACCACATTACGAATGCTGCCAACATAGGCTTTAAAGTAAGTACGATACGGTTGGGATTGGAATGAATAGGGGGTGTGGTTAGTATGGTAGTTTTGATGGTTGTAATCGCGCCATGGGCGGACCGTGCTTCGGAAGCATAGACACCAATTATAAAGAGCGGATCTGAACACGTATAGCAATTAGTGCGCGAATAATTAATACTAAGCTATAGAACGCATCGGGGACTACGTTAAAGGGAAGTTGTTAACTAGTGACTAGTGACAATTTACAGGTAAGATTGATTAATGGGTAAAATCAAAAGCAGAAGTCGTAATAACTCGGAACATTGTTTGAAAATTGTATTCTTTTTTTCTTTTTATACCTCTACATTGCAATGGTGCAATTAGCACATTCTGCCGGTAAAATTTTCCTCGCAATAAACAATTTTAAAGTCTAAAACGTACCTACCTATTCTGTCAATGTCCAGTATCCCGTCGAAGTAAGTCGGGGACAGAACAGGGCTCCTTGAATGCACACGAAAAACGAGTCCTATGCTTTTATTGTCACAAACATTATGCACAAAAAACACTTCGAAGTTTAATAAACTATCACTATTAATTCACAAAATGCACAATACACAAGTTTTATAATAATCTAACAATAACTCAAATTCACTTCTCGAAGTCCCGCCAAAAAGTCCTTGAAAAATATACCTATCTGGGTACCTACTTCTTAGGCAATTGTAAGAAAAAATGACAAAGATAAAACAGCACGAGAAACTATAATTGTGAAAGTAGAGATTACATAATGTCAGATGGAGAAAGTAAGAGTCAATTTTGGGTTATCTGTTCCAAAACTGCATTCTTGGAAAGTGCTTGCAGACACGAAAATCTAGAAGCGCAATCGTGCGTTGCAACTGTTTACCACAATCATAATAATCGATAGAAAATAATGGACAGTTTTACTAGCGGAAATAAAAAAGTGCTTTAAAAGTGAACTAAACAATCGAAACGACGGCGACGGCGATGAATCAGCCACCACTGCTGAATCCTAAACGATTCATCGAGTCATGTGTTTGAAAACACGATCCTGTCTTGTTAGTTCGAGTAGCACTGACGATTTTTAAAAAGCTTAGAAAGCTTTTGCTTTCTTAAGTTTAACAAAGTAGAAAATTTACAGATATGAGCCTACAGCGTCCCACAGCAAGGCACAAGCATCCTCCTTATTTTTGTTAATTGATTGATATTTCACATGCTCCACATTCGAATTTATGTTCAGGGATTCCTCACGTGTTTTCCGTCAACTCCCAGCTGCTGATAATTGAAAAATCTGTACATAAGTAGAAAGTAAGTGGTACGGGCTAAGTTTCGAATTCGCGACGTTAATATTGTAAATCGAGAAAAAATACCGTGACGTTTTAAAGTATTGTGTACCTACCTACATAAAATCAACGACGTCATTCTATTTTGCATTTATTTTGTTTATATGTATTTCTCAAGGTGACTAGATATTTTCCTTAAAAGGGAACAAATTAGATTATATTAGGTAACCTAAAGGATAATTATTATTCAAATCAGTTGAGTGACTAGAGATTTGACATCCAGGACAAACGCGAACTTACTACTTCGGATAAATTGACTATTGAATAATAAACAGGCTTGTTACAATTCTAACGATACCCGCATATTCAAACTAGAGCTGTGATTGTTACGAGACATAAATCAGTTGACATAAGAACAGAGGTTAAGTAATGCAAGAGGACGATGCAACAAACACGACGGCGATTAAACACTCTATTTAATGCATGTCATATCGTAATATGCACTTAGTATTATCACCAATTTACGAGATGAAGACTAGGTACTTGAAAATCTCAATGGTATTCACAGAAGCCTAAGTATCTAATGAAATTTTAATTTTGTGATTGTGCATTATTAGTACTTATATAGGTACCTACTTATAGCAAATTATTAGTATATAGCAAAAGCTATAAATAGATCTAGATAAGATAAGTACAATACAAAGAAAGAGTGAGAACATGTAGAAAAACATAAAAAAAGCTAGACACGAAATGAAGAATGACAGGTGTAAAATACCTACCTAAATGTAGCAAAGGACTTTTTAATCTTTGATTGTAAGATCTGTGGCTTTCTATTCAATACTGTAATATGTAAGTAGTACTCGTAAGTTCCTAAGTGTTCCATAAATTGGTGCTTCCCCCTGCATCGATTCGTAGATTTTTCTTACAAATACGAGTACTTTATTCTACAACAATAGTGGTTATGTTATCATTTATAAAGTTTCTGTGAAATAGTACCTTAAAGATCTTTCGGTAGCTTTTTGTCTAGTAGGTATATCTCGTCCAGCTAGATAAGGAAATTATGGGATATCAATATCACCGTACCTATCTACAAGTCAATGTATTTATTTTTAGAGCTATTGCTATATATAGCGACTAATCGACTTGAAGTGCAACCTAGAACGCCAATAGAGTTATGTCCTCCATCTATAGGTAAATATATTATAAACAATGTTTATAGGAATTGCAATTGCAATGGGATAGTTATTGGATAGTTTACTTTTTTATACAGCATCCGCTAACTGAACCTTCGCACGCTTATTGCGTTCATAAACGGTTATTTGGCCATGCGGCCGTCAGCCGACTTTAGATCTCCTCCCGTAGGTCTCTTAAAAAGCATCCAAGGGATAATAAAGCTGCTACCACAACCTGCAACTACACCATCGCCAAAAGAGTGGACTGGTCAAGACGCTTGGACAACGTGGCGTTTTAAGGTCCATTCCAAATGCACATTATCTTGTGCATGAGGCCCATATCCAGCAGTGGACGATAAAAGGGCTGGTTATGGTTAAAAGAGTTATTATGAGGCCTTTAATGTTCATATTCGTAGCTCTAACTGCAAAAAAAATTTTAATTACAAAGATTTGCAGTTGGCAAATTATTGATTGTGATTTGATAATGAGCAGCAAAGCCGTTTGTATGTATTTGTTCGCACGCTCAAGTAATTTGAGCGTACTCGAGTCAAAGGGCTGATACCCACTATAGTATCGGCCTATAGGAGATACAGATGATTCCTGTATTTCTCTACCAATATTCCAACTATTTCTCTACCAATTGAATTCCAAGTGAGCTAATTGTTTAGATGCTGATAATAAGCATTTTCTAACCATTTCTAATTTTCTTTGTTAAATGCTGGCCATAAACATTTTCAAGCAGATTGTTTCATTTCAATAAAAAAAAAGGGACTTTGCCTTGAAAAAGAATCTAGCTCGCAACTAGGGAGGATAGGTAATTTTTCGTTTGATATGTCACTTTCGTTTGCCGTAAAAAATAATGCTGTTTTGTTGTTTCAACAGACGCCTTCAGAACAATTTCTATGAATAAACTAGAGGAAAATGTTTGCTGTAAGGCTGATTCTACGTTAAGAGGTCGTCAGCTGTTAGAAGCAGCGGCACAGCAGAAAAATATCATTTTTGAATTATTTTTTTTACTATCGTTAATTAGCAGTTCCTTTAAGTATGTATGCAAGCCAGCTACTCATTTATTTGAGTATTTCTAGTTTTAAGTATGTCCAGGGGAAATACTTGATACAGGGGAGAGACATGGTTGGTAGGGTAGGGTACAGTATGAACAGGGTAGAGACAAAATTTAGGTTTATGAAATGACACTCGATACATTTATGAGAAATCAACTTTATTTCAACATTTTTAGTTAAATTAACAGACTTTTAATTATGCAACAGTCTTACTTATTAGACTAACTCTAGACAAGTACCTAACTGAAAGTTACTGGTAGTGTCACCATAAATAAAAAACTTCTAAGATGTTAAAACAATATAAAAAATAATTAAAGCTCTTTGGTTCTTTGACTAATTAACTCAATAAAATCAGTATCTAATTCAAAATAACGATTAAATCACAATACAATCAAGGAAACAAACATATGATATAAAATCAGAGTAGATGTTCTAGACTTGCTCAAAGACGTTAATACTTTTGTTAAAAATACAGAACATTCGTTGTCCTTTCATTTTCATATTCGGTGTCGGAAGATGTGCAGCGTGGTAAAGAGCAGTCATGGTCAAATCAATGTTTGCATGTGTGACACAGAGGCATGTATCGCGTTTATCGCAGCGTAGTGGAACAATCCACAAAATAGAGAATAAGAAATCTTAATACCAGAATTCATCTATGAAAGATTTGCGCAAGTTTAGCAACGTATTCAGCATTATTCGCTTCTGCTTTCGCTCTCCTTTATTTGTCACAAAGTCATTTTTTCCAGCACAGGCTCTACTGTAGGAATCCTCTTCCATAAAATTTGCAATCTTTTGTTTCAAAATTATGTAACTTTTTATAATTTTACGTTTAGGGTCTACAAATTTTAATTTTCTCGTTTCTTTTTTTAAAGGCTTCATTTCCTTCTCTGACTGTAGAATGCCGTATTTTTTCACTAGTTTTTCACTTATCGTTCTTCTGAACACTTTTATCTTTTGCTGTTGAAAGAGCTGAATAATTTTATTTAATTGTTTATGTAGAACTTCACCAAATAATAGTTTTTTCTTCACGGTTTCTTGAGAGCTAGATGAATCGAGCATTTGGTTTACTTTGGTGTTTGGTGTAGGTTCAGCTGGTCGTTTTTTAAACCTTTGAAACCATTTTTTGTAACGCGCCAGTGTGGCTTTAAGTTTGGCTATTTCCGCTGTATTTTTTTTGTCCAACAGGTACCTTGCTCTTTTTGCCTTCTTTCGTGCTGCTTCAGCCCTCTTGTTATGACTTTCATTTTGCAAAGGTTGCGGCGCTGCATCATTTGAACTCGGAGATATTATTGGGGCATTGCTAATTTCCGTTCTTCTTGAATTATTGGGCGTTCTTATTGGGCGTTCTTGAAGTGCTAGACGATGCCTACGTTTCTTTGCTTTTTCTCTCCATAACTTTCTTGCTTTTCGTTGTTCTCTGGGAGCCATTTGGGATACTGTCTTTAAGATTTCTTTTCTTTTTTCTTTTCATACTTCTACTTTTCCTTTTCCTTTTTCTGTGCATACCGTTCTGGGTCATTTTTAATACGTTGATATCGCATTCTTTCGGCCTCACGCTTTTTCTCAAGACATTCTTCACGTGATAGTTTTTTTCGACCAGCCATGTTCTATAACAAAATTCAAAGGTTTACAATTAAAATAGTGGCATCTTTTACTTATTACCTTTTTTTCAGACATCACAAAGTTATTTTCGCTCAACTGTAGATTATCTGAATCATAAGCTCAAAACTCATATTTCCCCCAGTCACTAGGTCACTAGATACGTTTTCAACTAAAAACAGTTATATAGTCGAAAAACCGCTTTGTAAGCAATTGACGATGAAGTATGAAACTAATTACACATGTTGCAGTAAATATACATAAACAATGCACAAATTAGATAAATAAATGCAAATTTAGACTCACCAGGGGAGAGATCGCGATCACCGTGCACACGTCCGCACCACAGGCAGTGGTCATGGTGTGACCAACTAACAAGCAATGGAGCGCGAGACGGTTCGCGCGTCATTTATTGCTTCACGTCAATCACGTGACTTGCATTTATAAGAAACCCGCAGTCCAAGTATTTGAATAATAATAAGAGTTTGCAAAAGGCCAGGGTAGGAGACGTGAAATATGCGGGACAGTTTTATTTTCAAAAATATTTAGTGTGAAATGTATTATTGAGTAATTTTCCAAATTACATTGATATTGTTACCTATGCTAGTATATTATAATAATGAAATGGGTAAGGGACAGCCCAGGGGAGAGACGTTATACAAAGTTATGGCGAGATTTTAAGGAAACTAAATAATCTAAGTAAATAAAACTTGTTGCCCATAAAGCCATCGTTGTTATCAATAATTTCTATTGTTATCAATCTTTATGGAATTTGTTAGTCTTTATATCAAAAAATAAATACTGGTAACACCATCTATGGAACTTTTGTCTGTACTAATGTCATAAGGGTACTTGTGACGATTCGATAAATAAAACTTGACAGTTCAGTCCGCTCTGTCTCCTCAACATGCTTGCCTTTAATTTATAGAATTCACCAGATTTTAATAAAATATATGTTTTTTCTTTTATGCCATCGAAAATACCTCTTAACGTAGAATCACCCGTAAGTAAAAAGTTAGGTAGTCTATCTGAAAATAATTTGTTAGCTATACTGATTGTCACGCAGCCACGAACGAACGGACAGGCAAAAGAGAAAAGTATCGCTTTTCTCTTCAGGACACAAAATAATGAAGCAACAAAAATGACCGAATAAAAGGCTTTTATTTCGGGTTTCATTCAGTGCATTGTTGAAGAGACAAAGTTCGGGACAGTGGATTTACGGAGTAAAATATAGGTACAAACCGAGAAACGTTGGACCGATGCCAGTTATAACATCGGCTCAACGCGTCACTTGAATAGAAAATTTATCAATTCGGCAAAATTAGTAAGTAGGTACGAGCTAGCAATAGTTTAAGTAGGTACGGACCAGCAATAGTTTCAAGTAGATACGAGCTAGCAATAGTTTAAGTACGACTACTGCTGGTTTAAGCTAGCAGTGGTACGAGCCGAGGATTACAAATAAATATGACACGAATGTGAGTAGAGTATCGATACCACTAGGCTATCACTGCCCTCAGCGGTGAGGGAATACATCGTGAGGAAACCAGCATGCTTGAGAAATATAAAAAAAAGTATGAAGTATTTTTTTAAAGAATAAATGGCATGATCGGGCGGGTCATATGATGGGTAAGTGGTCACCGCCGCCCATGGGCACCTGCAACACCAGGGGGCTTGCGGGTGCGCTGCCGACCATGAAGAATCCTGTTCAGAATAATACCTTGCAGAGTACGTGTATTCATCAATCCGCAATGGGCCCGCATAGTGGATTATGACCCCCAGCCCCTCACAGTTATTTACTAGGGGAGGCCTGTGCCCTGCAGTGGGACATTATAGGCTGAGATCAGGTGTTTGAGTTTCTTTTCTTAAGAAAGTAGGTGGCAGACGAACATATTATTACGAGTCCATCTGGTGGTAACTAATTAATAAACTTTAACTAATTAAGTTTAAGATTTAACAACTCAAAAGTAGGTACTGTAGGCACGTTTCCATCTGCACCAAAAGGGCGTTTTAGTGTAGTAATGAAATCAAATTCAAAAGATTTAAGAAAATACTTTTTCAAGCTTATTGCAAATCAAATCAAATGAACATTTGCTCAAAGTGTGTCGTAAATCGAGATATTCAATGTTTCCATGCACTATGTTATTTGTCTGCATTTCGCCGTCTACCAGTCGGTTGCAAATTGTTCTCACTACGTAGCGGTTCCGGATATCTCCCGGGCAAGGGGGTGTAGGGGTGGTGAGAGGTGGAGAGGGCGGGCGGTTGGTAGATTAATGGCTCGAGCAGCGAGCCCACGGGGACCGATCGAGCGTTTAAACGCAAATCCTCTTAAATTGCCTTAGCTATGTGTGATGGCCGAGAAATGTATGAGGATATTATTTAAAATAAAAGTAAGGTCAAATACATGAAGTCCTAAACGTTTTAAAACGCGATAGATAGGTACTACCAGACTTAAAAGCTCGACTTAACAAATCTTAATAAACCCATAGTATTACAGTTTTCGATAGTATTGGATTATCTGATGTATAAATGTAATAATGATTTTAGATTTGTTACGTAAGTCGGGTACTGTGGAATGGAAGTACTATGGAAGAAAGTACTGTCACTGCATATCATCAGATTGACTCTTAACTACAAAAGATTTTCTTAGGTCGTTAGTCCAACGCTGTTTGTTTTGATGTTTAAATTAGTTCAGTGTAAATAGGTGTATCTACTGTGGTGTCTGTGTGAGAATTCATTTTGGTGCATTGTCGAACCCAGATAAGCTAGTTCGATAACTCTCGATACAATACCATACCATCAGCCTGTGTCTCTCCACTGCTGAATATAGGGTTCTCCCAAGGACAGCCACCACACACGGTGTTCAGCTGTTCTCATCCAGCCACTACCGGCGAATTTTTTTCAAATCGTCAGTCCACCTAGCCGGAGGGCGTCCCACGCCACTGTCGATGCGACTGTGAAACTGGTCAAACAAAGTGAATAGAATAACCACTAAGTGAATAGAACCGAGTACATTTCTCACATAACATACCTACCTAGCTCACAGTTAGTGCGTGACCGCGTCGCATTGTTGTGTGAGGAAAGCGTGGCATGCGTTCGCACGACACTTGCGTCCATTAACGCCGTCCTTGTCATGCGAGCCTGGTCAAACAAGTGGACATTTCTTGGTGATGACCATACGATAATTGGAGCTAACCAGTCGGACCAGTGAGCAACAAAATCGAAAGAGTCGATAATGTATCTCCGGCGCAACCAACGGCTCAAATTTATTTAATTGTTTCATTTGTAACATGTTAACAATGAAATTCACTGTTATATCAATAAAATAACCTTACAAAGGTAAAGATCGCGTATTGTAACTGGTTTATTCACAGATTCGGAATAACAATTTCGTCTAAATAAGGATTCTTTGAAGTGATCCATATATAGCGGGACTATTGGTTAGGTATCACGTGTTGAATTGTGTTCATAAAGATATTATTTTTTGTGATAAAAATAAATCAGCACTGGTGCATTATCTAACTCAACAAGTGTGTTAAGGTTTCTTGTTTCTTGATGATTTTGACGATAAAAGGTTACACAGCAATGGAATGATTTAATTAATTAATATCTATATAGAAAACACTTGTCATTACCAGTTTTAGGATATCTGTTGTTATTATTTAAAAACAAAATAAGATTATTTTTAGAAGCAGCAAACATTATTTATTACCAATACAAGGTAAGTAAAAAATGTACCTATACCTACTATAAACTGTTTGCTAACTACGAACCAGGTTCTTTGATCCATATCGTGATATAATATTACTCAGTACACGTACAAAAGAAATTCATTGCTATAGAAAAGAGTAACCTAGCAGAATAACGAAACGAACATTTTCATTCATCATCTGAATTACTTATCATCATTATGAAGTCACCAAATGTCATAAGTCATTTAATTCTACTTGTCACTGCAACTTCTTTCCGCGCCAAGCCCACTTTCTGCATTAAAATTCAATTTCTGAGCACTTACGAGATTGTTGGTTTCGTCGCACGCGATAACAAGCGCAATCTTTAACTCCGCATGGTTTAAATTCGCATATAATTCAATTGTCGTGTTTAATATCCAGGAGGGGTTGAGGCGTTAAAAGGGCGCTGGAGGGAATCTAAAGGGCGAAGAGTGAGGGAGGTAAAATTTCGAAGGATGAATCTCGGGTCGCAAAGGGCCTGGGGCGATTGGCGCGTCTAATAACGAAGCAGTGATTAATTTTTCACTTTTATTGAATCGATGACTTGTTGAATGTAACCGTAGTGTTTATCTATCTATCTATATATATGATAATAAAAGCGTAACAGAGCCCTCCGTGTCAAACATGAAATATTTTTTGAAAAAAATTAAAATCGTATAAGTATCCACTATTCGAGCACTATGCTAGTTGTCTTTGCTAACATTTTTTTTCTCTCTTCGCAATATATTCGCGGCTTTACCACTAGTGTTTACAAAAACTTTTTCGTGAAAATAAGTGTGTTAAATATCAAATTCAACACTACCTAGTAGGAAGAGGAAATATATTAAACTAAATCATATTAGTAAAGTCACAACGAAAACTGGAGCGACAGCAGGGACAGAAAATCGAGCTGCACAAAGATCTGCATATATAGCCATATCAGAATTATGAATTTTTCTTTGGAAGTCTTCGTAATATTCTTTGCTAATATCTAGTCCTAGACCATAGGTCACACTCAGGTTGGAAGTTGCACTACTCAGCTTAGGTCGATGACTCACGAAAACAACTGAACTTGTGTTGAATTTTATTCAATTGGATGTAATATTTACTAGAAATGTATGTTTATAGGTAATAAATAAATGTGTGATTTAGAAGAAAAAAAAATTGTCTTGGTTTCTTTTGGTAGCTCACAGTAAGATTTACGAACAGTACGGTTGCTTAGTGGCTTCAAACTTTGACGACCACTGACCTAGACTATGAAACCATTCTTTGTAATTGTTTATAATATCGCATACGAACTTTCCTTTAGAACTGTTCATAATAACCCTCAATCAACACGGAGAGCTCTGCCCCACTATGGCAATATCTGAATTACGAACTTTTCTTTGAACTTTTTATATTGTTAGTCAGGTATTTGTTAAGCACTCGACGTTTCGGACTGCTTGATAAAGCAGTTTTATCAAGTACTCACATTTGATCGTTACATTCGAAAGGCTGCAACACACTAACGTATACGACGTGTCCGCGGACGTATTCGACAGTAAATCGCAAATTTAAATTTGTTAATCACTGGATTTCACGTCTACGACAGTTTATATACATCTTTCCGATTTAATTTTTGATTGAAGAAACCGCCAAACGAGTAAATCAGCAATAGCCGAATACATTCTCTTCGCTGGAATTAATCACTGGATAGAACTGTACACTCCAAAAATTATATTCACTGAACGTCACTATTATATCCCAGGATTGCACGTAATGGGATTGAACAGTTCTATACAATATTCGTTAGTTATCTAATAGATAAAGAGGTATCTGGCAGCAGTGGAACTGGTCTTAATCTACTTACAAAAATTAAGTACTCCCCTCAAAGTTATATTAAGTCTCTTCTGGGCTGACACATTCTCACAATTTTGTGCTTTGTATTAATGGCCCTATGATAGTTACTAAATTGTCATAACAATTTTTACTCATTCGGTAACATGTGCCAAATACAGAATCATCTTCCACCAACTCTCTTGCAACAACAAACATTCTACAATGAATACTTTTTTCTATATAAATATGTATGCATCCAATACATTCGGCGTCTGGTTCGCTGCCGTCAAATATAATAGTGTGCCATAATGACGTCTTCATCGTCGCTAGAACTTTTTGCAAATCGTAAATGGAAAAAATATCTGGATGTTCTCTTAAACCTTTGTATAAAAATGTCTGGCTTGTAAATCATTGGCTCGTGAGTGGATGTACCCAGTAGTATATGTGAAAACGCTTATTTTTAGACGTTTAATTAACAGAGCAACGACACAAACCTGAAGTCTATCATTAAAGTGCTCACTTCTAAACGCGATTTTCAACCGTAGTGAGTGTTACCAAGTGATTTGGTTCAATCGCGATTTTAAAACGCGACTGAAAAAAATTGTAGTGCGTCCTAAGTCTGAAAGACTGTTAACACTTCTTTTTTTTAAGAATTGTTAAGTTTATGTTCAGAGGTAACAATGTCAATATGATTTAATATACCTAAGTTGAATTTTTTTATCTATAGTTTCCTTTCATGTCTGCCCCAAAGATTAACTTGGAGATTAACTAAGATCTTGGAGCAATTAGAATCTTTTTTCTAGTAATTAGGCAATATGCGGTTTAGTCGATGTATTTTAGTCCAACGATTTAGGCATAATGAGTATTGGACAGTTTGCGTTTTATACTTTATGCGTGTTAGACTATCTGCGGACGTACCCCATTCGTCTTATACAGAGAACAAAGGAATTCGACAGTCAATCAAAAGTAAGCAAACATTGACTGGCTCAATAATTATTAAATAACTATGACGAACCACGTTAATTTTATTAAATGTCGATATTTTCTTAGATCAACTCTCAAAGTCTACAAGAAAATAAATTAATACTAATCTTGAGGACAAGGCACTTCGTATAATTATGACAGAACTTCACTTCAGGTAAGTTCGTTTAATCATCAATTATAGCTTAGGTGTTTGGGCTAACATTTAGGGGACTTTTTATTCAGATACAGAGTTCTCACGGGAATCACTAAAGTTCAAGCGAACGAAGTCGCTAGCACTGCTAGTTTACGATAAATTCTAATTGATTTGAAAACCAAAATCGTACGAGATTGCACATTAGTGATTGGTTTAATAGCTCAAGAATATCAAATTCGTAATTGCAGTACCTACATCATAAATAAGTACAGTTACTTATTAGGATAGTCCTTGCTGCTGAATTATGATTTAGGCACAAAGAAAACCTTTAAACCCTAATAAACCGACAATCAAAAAATATTATTCCTATTATAAATCAGTGTCATGTTTGGGTGTTTCTTTTCAAACAGGGCAGCAAGTATGTATCTCGCGTATTGCTATAAATTTACTGTTAGTTTTAACTACATAGGTGACACTGAAAATTTCCGGAACTGGCCATTTACATAAACAATATTACAAAGTTATTACAATATTTGAAAATGGAACTCCTTGGCTGTAGAATATAGTTTGTTTCATCTAAACAGTCATCTAACAGGGACGAATTTCCTGAAGGTCGCCCGTCCACCGTTGTCAACAACAAAAACATCGATGCTGTGCGCCGCGTGATCGAAACAGACAGGCATGTGATCTACCATGAGATTCGGGCATCCTTAGGCATAGGTATGAGTCTAATATAATCAATCTTACACAAACATTTGGCTGCGCGAAAGCTGTGCTGGCGGTGGATCCCACACAATTTGACTGAGGCTCAAAAAACGGAACGCGGCACTTGGTGCAATGCCATGCTTACCAGATTCAACGAAGGGTCGTCAAATTTGGTTTGGAACATAGTAACAGATGATGAAACATGGATTTACAGCTACGACGCCGAAACAAAGCAGCAATCGACCATTTGGCTCTCAAGATGAGCCGAACCCCACCAAAGTGGCGCGTGTGCAAAGTGCCGCAAAGCAAAAGATCGCTCCTTTTTTTAGAAAAACTGGACACATAGCTACTGTTACTTTGGAGAATAATCGCACCGTGAATGCTGATTGGTACACGACCATTTGCTTGCCGGAAGTTATTGACGAATTCCGTAAAAATAACCGTAAACGCCGCATAATCTTGCAACATGGCAATGCCAGTTCTCACACGGCCAAACAGACAAACGACTTTTTGAAGGCAAAAACGTAGAACTCATGAGCCATCCTCCATACAGACCCGACTTGGCACCTTGTGACTTCTTGTTTCCAAAAATTAAGAACCGGTCAACGAATTTCGTCGCCGAAGAGTACGAAGGCTGTCCTAAAGGGCTGTCGAAGAGTACGAAAAACATGTTTCCGAGGTCACCACAGAGGAGTGAAATAAATGTTATTATGGAAATTGGTTTATTCGTATAAAAAGTGTATTGACGCTCACGGACAATTTTTTGAGAAACAATAAATTGATTTTTGGTCATTCGTTGTAATTTTTTTTTATTCGTTCCGGAAACTTTCAGAATGGCCCTCGTACGTGCCAATTATTTTCACGTTTAAGTAGGTAAAAATCATGACTTGAGAAAATGAATTATTTACAACGAACAGAAATAATAAATTATAATGTGGTTAGATTAGTTAATGTGTATACCTACAGGCGAACTCTTTGTATTCTTTACACGATTTTCTTTACCCTTAAGAGCGAATAGCAGCACAGTGCCGGAAATATGTGAATTTCGTTTTGAAATTGCAGCAGTGCTTAACATGAGAGCGCAGGGAGAAGGGCCAGGTGAATCTCTTTCTATTAGAAACTGTTCTGCATCTATTTTTATTGTATATACGAAGGCTTTCGTAGAATGCTGACGTTGTGTTGGGTGAGACATTGGAAACGTGAGGGTTAAATTAAACGAGTTCACACCCCGACTGCTCAATATTATCTATTCCACTCGCATACGGGGGACCTCCTCGGAGGCGGACGTGACGCATTCACTGCTGACATTTTGTATGCGCCACACCAGATATTGTTGTCGTTAAATAGATACGCTTACTATACAAGTCATTTTACCTACATACAGTGCCTATGATAAAATTTAAGTAAGATCCGGCACATTCAATTAATTTGTTTTGCTTGAAGTAATTAATTAAAAATACATAAATTATTGCGTAATGTTCAGTGATGTTCTAAACATGTCAAATTAATATTTAAAAATTCACAGATTGATTAACTCACTTGATTTTATTTATGATTGCAGATTTTTTTAAACACAACCAAAAACCTGAATATTTTCAGATTGAAACGTCAATTATAAAGATACGTATAGTAAACAAACGACTATTTAATAAAAAAAAATGGTCAATAAAATCATCAAAATCCCGTGAGTGTTTGGTTTCCTTGCGCAAGTGCGATCTTGCGCGTACTCTTTCGTAACTCGGGTACCAGGAGCGCAGAAATCCCCAGTAGGTATGTTCGGAACCACAGCGCAGTGTGCGAAGAGAAAATTGATATGTCAGACAAGGTAAGCAAGTCTGTTGGCTGTTGAAACACAAACAAACGGTGGCGGGCGTCAGCCGCTAGGCCGCCACGCCACTAGCTCGCGCCACGCCAGTCGCAGCGCAGCTCTGTTACCATAAGCACTTATCGTTTCGTATAAGACTCGATACGTCCATCTGCTCTCGATAAATGAGCATACATTGTTACGACCGCAGGCATACATCGAGTTAGTCGTGGTTCATTGCAGTTTATACTTATGCATTGAAGACTATAATTCAATTTGATGGGTAGAATACCAATGATAAAGCACAGGCGTGATGTACCTAAATGGCATAAAAATAATGCGATATCGTTACGTTACATCCATATATGTTTTAGCAGTCCTTAAAAAACGTACTTTGATAATAAACAAGGCGACAAACGGCTGATAAAAAGTAAACTAATGTAATACCCCAGTAATGTCGGTAATGTTCGGTCTCGATTCAGAAATAAAAAACAGTTGTGCCGTAACGGCGACTGCACTCAGTGCCACCACAGCCACGGTCATCGACTCGGCGACAATTAAATCAGTGCACTGTCAACCGCAGATAAACCCGCCTCGTGGCCACTTTATACTCTGTGAAAATTAACAACTAGTGTACTTTCATCAGGTCAAATAACAATAAAGATACGTACGATACGTAATAGGTACATAATAGCATGATTCAAATGGATGTTACAAATTTCAAATGCATGTTACGGAGAGATTTCATCAGATCGCAATACGGATATTATAAATTGTTAAAAACAAGAAGCTACTTTTTTTGGTTTAAATAAACAAAATCGAGTTTAATGTCTTGGTAAACGGCAATTTACAGATATGATCAATAATTCTGTCTATTTACCAAACTAGATGGCATTGTGAATATTTTATTGCTGTAACATCCGGCTTAAAACTGGTACACTCAATACTGTAGTGTGGATATTTGAACAAATTACGCAAACTGGCAAGGTAAGCAGGGGTATAGAATACAAAGGGGATTTTTGGACCCTCGTTTGGCACTTGTGGCCAAGTTCGTGAGCAAACACTTGTGAGGGCACATTTCGATGTGATTTGTCAGCTAAGCAATCTTTATTTCCTGTATTGACTTTGTTTTTTGTACTGAATAAGCATGTAAGAAATTATTAAGGAATCTATTGAGACTTACGGGTAACACTTTCCTTTTTAAGATTTCCACCAATGTACATTTTTCTACAAACAAATAAATAAAAAAATAAAATGTAACGGTTAAGATGACACAATGTAATGTCTATAGTACCTAATAGAAGACTCAAAGATAACATTTGCATGATTACACCAGTGACATCTACTTAATATAATCCCGAGATAAATACGTTACTAATAACTCAATTAAGGGGGATTGCGCCCCGCGGCGGGATGGTGATATGGGAGTTAGGCGGATAAGAAAAAAATCACAATACCGGAGACCGGGTGGTTGTGTGGCGCGAGGGGACCGCCGAAGGGAGATATAACAAATATTTTCAGATATCCTGACCCTTGTCTCGTCCCTTCATAACAGCGGCGTAACTGATTACATTCTATTGTTATTAAAAGTATTAAACAATATACAAACACTGCAGATTATATTGTCCCTTACGT
Organism: Sesia bembeciformis; assembly: GCA_943735995.1. Lineage (NCBI taxonomy): Eukaryota > Metazoa > Arthropoda > Insecta > Lepidoptera > Sesiidae > Sesia > Sesia bembeciformis. Next base: position 13,425,949 of record OX031028.1, read on the forward strand.
AGATATTAATGACAGCAGTTATTGCGAAACCAACATCTTTTATCCAAACACTTTTCTAAATTAATTAACTAATTAATTAGTTACATTTAATTTGTACTAAATAATAAAATATAAGACTACGCAAAAATAATGGTAAGGTCTTACAAGCGTGCATAAATAATACTTCTAACGACCACGAACTGTTCGCCGTTACAACGCAACGATTACGTGGGAACATCTCGCCTGCGGCGCCGTCGTTCGAATATCCTTCACTAATTACAAACCCTATCTGATTCAGATAAAGAGGCACACAAAAAAACTACCGTCCTTTCCTTTTCGTTTTACATTTACATAATAATGCGTGGGGCATAACGACCGCCGGCGAGACAGCGAGCGCATATAATGACGACGCAGCGCCGACTTGTCTCATCGTTTTTATGTATGCCTCGATAACGGTGTCCATATTCCACCTCTTTGATAGAATCCACCACCTTTGATCCGCTCCTAAATTTACAAAAACTGAATGAGAGGCATTAAAACCTCGAGATGGACGCAGCGATAAGGATATCGCATTTCGATATCCTTATTTTTACATCGACTTTACTTTAGCAACATTCATCGTTCATTCTTTTAAAAGTATAGTGTGCCTGAACTGAGATAAAGTGTGTAGAGCAACGGAATGCTTTTGTGAGCAAGAAAGAGTTTGCAAAACAATGAAGTTCCTCGCTTTATTGTAAGGGGGCTCCCATATGACGTTGCCCCATTCTCTACTTTAATATTCGGAGCGTATACGTGCATGCGATTAAGTATGCTTTCTAAATATAGGGGGACCCTTCACATAGTTTTATATTCTGAAGGGTCGTAGGGTACCTACGAAACGGGTATATAAGGCCCTAGTTATAATTGAACGTATGATTTTTAACAGCGAAATCTATGGAATTGCTATTGAACTGTTTTTCGTTCTACTATTGTTTGTTATTCTGAGATTTTTTGTTGTAATGTTTGATGATTTTGACAGAAAATGAAGTAAATAAGAAATCTATCCTTTCAAGACGTTTGATCATATTTTTGATATAGGTACCTACATTGCTAGTTTCATATATGCCAAATCGAGTAATTTTATAACTTGACTAGAATAAATAAGGTAGGTATATGAAACAAAGATCTCTGATCTTCGATAATGTAGTAGCGGCCTAACATTACTCACGTACAGAGTTCCTACAAGAAAAACGAATATATGGTGGTATTTAAAAATATTTTAGGAAGTTATTATGTCATAAATGACATCATTATTGTCTCATGTTATGATGACACTTTATCGGGGGACGAGATCTACATGTTAAAATGAGTGATATGGTTAGCTCATGACGTGATGGCATTGTTCGTTCTTTACAATAAGTGTAAGAGACATGCCGCGTTTTGTTCTCAATAATAGGTATATTGAGTACACACTTCAATTCGCTTTAGGGTTTTTGATAGACTTTTCAGTATCAGTTTGTGTTTTCATAATTATTCAAAATATTGCAATGATTTCTTCTCAGGTGAGCATCTCAATTTTTCATTTCTTTTTCTCTTCTCGTGTCGAAACTTTTTATTGACTCGTGATTTGCATGACCTTTTCATAGAATCTAATTCTAAGGTATTTGTTCCTATTAGAGTAAATTACATTATAAATTGGCGTATTAATGGACATATCCTTTACATATTGGAATAGTTAAATATCCTTTCCTACAAAAAATAATAATTTAAATTATAATGAATATCATCTTACAGATTTAGCCCAAAATGCAAGTAGATAACTATAGGCACATATTAAATATTTACAATTTGCTATAGGCATAATATATTTTTTGAACTATTAAAAACTACCTATATATAATTATAAAAGTACGAAATAAAAATGTTTTAAAACAACTAAGATGTCGGACTTCTTGTCGGGATCTCGAAAAGTGAAGATGAGTTTTTGTTTGCTGGTTATAAAAATTGTGCGTTTTGTGGTTTAATAGTGAGATAGTTTATTGAATCTTCAAGTATTTTTTGTGCGTAACGTTTGTGATATTCAAATAAAAACAAGACTCCTGCGTTTTTCGTGTGCTTCCAAGGAGTCCTCTTCTTTCCTCAGCAAACCTATATCAGTTTACTGAGCGACTCTTGACTTACTTGGACGGGACTGGACATTGGTAGGATACGTTTTCGACTTTGAAATTGTTTGTTACGAAGAAAACTTGACACTGGCAGAACGTGCTAATTGCTAAGCTATTTATTATCAGCGGAATAGACAAGATGACTATTCGACTAGCGGATGACTAGCGGAATAGACGGTATGGGAATAGACTAGATGACACATCATACGTTCTTATCAAAGAAGAAGATGAGGGGGTTTTTAAAGAACCCAGGGGGGGGGGGGGTTCATTTAAAAAGTCAAATTTGAAACTTAAGGGCTACGTAATAAGAATGTTCCATTTTTAAACATATGAATTAAAGAATTCGAGAGCTACCGAACATAGAACATTATTAGACTGTAACTTGCCGGCCCTAGAGTGCTTACATAACACATCTAGTATGTATTCTCAAATCGATGCCAGATTCATATTTCATAATATAGGTAGGTATATATCATCAGATTTATACCCTCGGACTTATCTATATATAAATTAATAAGTCTGAGGGTATCGTATCAGAAATAACTAAATGTGTAGATATGTAAAAGAGGTTTGTAATATTAATGTAGTAAAAAGTATATAAAAAGGTTACGTAAGTCGACTCAATTCATGGCCCTGTCCGGTTCGCGCTTTTTTATTTCATTTCGACACAGGGATGGATAAAATTACGGTGCAGCATTGTCAAGCGATTATTTATAGAAAATTTGGTCGCTTTGTGTCACTTCCGAGTGCACACTTTGTGAGCCCTTGGACGAGACGATTCGATTCAAATTATCGACTCCTCGTGACATTGGGTTAACGGTTTAGTTTTTTCTATTATTTTTTATTAAACTTTCAAAAACCGTTGGCTACAACACATTGTTCGAATATTATTTCCTCCATAAATAGTGAATAAATAATATTTTAGAAGTATTTATCAGAAAAGTAACTGAAATTTGGTTTCATGTCCTATGTCCTATTCAAAATGATTTCAAAATACCTACACGTAAGAGATGAAACCTAAAATGATCTGGTAGGTATAGGTGAAATGAAGTGTTATGAAAGAAATGCAAGAAATGAAGAAGAAATACACAATTCCAAGATTGTTATGATAATAAAGATTTAGGCAGTTTGATTTCTAATATCTATGGGTAAATGTTTGAAATTTGTTTCCTTTTACTTACCTACTAAGAAATATCGACAATATTTTCACTACTACACAATAATAATTCATAATTTTTTACTAGGAATTTTCTGAGGTTTAGTTATTTTTTTATATTTATCATAACGCCATCTAACCAATATCTCTTGAACTACTTCGTACATTTGCTAGCAAGATGATATTCACAATAAACTATACAAACTTGAGAACTGTGTTAAAAGATATTTATGAAAGAGATTTGTTATAATTATAAAAATAGAAGAAACAATATGGTTAAATTACGTAGAACTTAAGTAAACAGTTATTTATTTAGTTCGAAATGTATTTCGCAAGATATTTTAACCCACGAGAATTGTGCTCGACGCTGATTGGTCGTCTCTAGCGGGGGGGAGCATGCGCGCTCAACGACTGTTCGGTCGAAGCCAAATACTGGCGCGTTTATTCCGAGATACCAGGGCCGCAGCACTTTGTAGGAGTTCCTATGGAACAAACTACCTTACATTGAAATTTCAACTCTATGATCAACAGCTAAAAGGCAAAGTGGACTGCCGGTAACGAATCGTGTACATGCGACCATGCCGGCAGATAACAAGGTGAGGCGATTGCAAATGGAAATAGCCTCTATTACGATAAAAGATATAGTTTAACTTCCAGTGGACAAAGTTTTGTTTTGTCGTTAAGTACTTTCCTAAATTTGACACGGCGTGCGTTAGAAGGAAGCCATTGGAACTTTTAGGTTGCGGTCTGCCGTATCTATTAACTGAGGGAAATAAAACTTGTAGTCGGAACAGTAATAACTAATAACATTTTAGTGTCAATATGAGGAAGAGATTAATAATGAAAAGCCTTTCAAAATCGATTTCCTTGCAATATCGCAATAAAGGCATTTTAAAACTGGAGTTGTTATATCGGTACCTGTATCTTGAATAGCCTAGACATGCTATCTATAATACCTAACTGTTGAAATTCTCTTCAAATAAATTATAAATCTATATTGAAAGAATATTAGCACATTAAAGAATTTAATATAGGTGTTTGCTAGTTTAAATACCACTATAAATACCACGTAGAAGATGATAGCTAGTTCCATAGCTTAATGACTATTTCCAGTAAAATTCCTTTTACTTAAAAACAACAGAAAAAAGCTGAAGGTAAAGATAATTCTAGAAATAATCTTCTAAATGGAACTGTTCGCTTACATGTGTGACTTGATTTAGAGGGGAAGTTTAGAGATTTGTCAAATTTTGTAATAACATTACCCCTACGTAATATTTAGAAGTACCTACGTAAGATATCTAAATAGAATTAGAAGATAATTTAAAAGTACGTAAGATAAATAGAATTAGAAGAAGATAATTTCTATAGTAGGTATATACGTGATTTGACTAGAGGTTAGTTAGGACATAGGTAGATACATTTAGAATTTTAAATAATTATCTTATCGATGTTGTAATATGTACTTACATTTTTTCTTTAAAATTAATAGAGAAATTTAGAGACATTTCATGCAATGTTGTACCTATGTAGCAGAGACTTGATTTTGGAAGTAACAGAAGTGTAGAAATTTAAAAACTTCAAAATGCAGTAAATATGCTTTCCACTTGATATTTAGAAGAGAAAAATTTCTTGATTTCACAATATTTAATTAACTTATGTTATTTAAATTTAGAAATGACGATAAAGACCGAATCAAGTTGCAGAGAAAAATAATGCAAAACGACGAATCCTTGTTAATGATAGGAGGAACAAGAAGTAAGAAGCGGAATCATCTTAAAATAAGAATTATTTAGTCAGCGGGCGAAAATATGCAGTCTTTAAATTAAAACACACAAAATCAGTATTAAATGTTATTATAAAAGTCACAAAATAGGCGATATAAACACAAATTTTCAGTTAAACCACATTATTTGGTTATTTTAATCTATACTAATATAATAAAGAGGTAAAATTTTACGTTTGTTTGTGGGTATGTTGGGGGTAATCTCTGGAAATACTGAACCGATTTCAAAAATTCTGTCACAAATAGGAAGCTACATTATCCGTGTCTGTAATAGGCTATATTTTATTTTGAAAATTGAAAAAAAAAAGAACTTACAAACCGAAGCGAAGTCAGGGCGGGTCGCTAGTTTAAAATAAATAGCTTCAATCCAAGTTAATAATGAAACTATTGCTTGATAGATTATTATCTATTAGGTACGGGCACATAATATAACATTTTTCGAACTTTAGGGTACCTAGGTACTATTGCTAATAGTTCCATATTTTCTTTAGGGGAAAACTGGTGCTGTCCATGTGGCCTGACCGGGACCGGCACGACACTATTTAATACGGATAGTAGCTAACATTTATGAGATTAAATTCGTAGTTGAATTGAAAAGAACGTGAATTAGGCATGAATTCATTATGGCTTGTATTTATATGAGCAACAAAAAATAACCATAGTATAAAATCCCTTAAATGTGTCTGTATGTATGATTACTAAACTCGAAAATCACTTTGATGCAGTTCGTGTCAAAATACGTGATCAAAATAAAAATAATATGATCATAATCAATATAACTAATATGGTAGTGTAGTACCTAATGATAAATTGGAAAGGAGGTCTCTATCCAGTCTACTGACTGGGGTGGTGTTGGGGTCCGTCACCACCATTTAGCGCGGTTGGTAGTAGGTACCTACCTGCTGTACAAAAGGTGCGGGATTCCATTCCCAGTAAGACATTCATTTATCTTAAGTCTTAAAACAAATATTTGTTCGGGTCTGGGCAGTGAGTCCATCCTTGTATGTGTATCTCTGGGCCTACGATACAGTAAATCCTTGTAGGTCATTTAATACGGCGTTATTAAAAAACATGTTAAATCATTTTAAAATGTTATCTCACCCAGCAAAGGCAAGATGAGAAAACCAAGTAGCGTAATATAAAAAAAACATCTTATCAAATACCTATTGCAATAATTTATTTGCAAGTAAATGTTATGTAATGTTCTTTAATTTTAAGCTGAGATTTAAAGGGTTGTTTCAGATTTTAGAATCATTTAGGTGCGAACAACTAAACAAGTCGCCCTGAAAATTCTTACCACTTACCTCAAAGGCGCGCCACAATTTCTCACAGCTTCCGTCGACTTACCTTTTGGTATCCTTGACGAAAATGAAGGTTCCCTTGTCACTCATTTCATTTCTTTCATTATCTGTATAGAAGATCCCAGTGTCCCGCATAGGAAATATCTATATTTATGTTTTTTAATGGTGGACAATTTTATTGAGTGACAAAAGATACCTTGAGTACAAACTCAAAGATAAAATAACACGCAGAAAACGAGCAAAACTGAATTGTAAAAGAAGCCAACTCAAAACCAGAATTTATTTTGTTAGGTATCAGGTTAGTAACTGGAGAGTAAAAAGGTGAAGAAGTCGTATCACAATAAAACAAGGTTACCCCTCGCACAGTTTTCATACGCGAAACTTGTTTAGTGTCAAAAACTCAATGTAATCTCAAGAAGGGCACCATTTACAAAGAAGTATTCATTTTCTCACTGGTGCCCTCAGTTTCTGAACATAAACCCGTGTAAGGGGAACCCTGATAATAATAAGCAACGATAAACAAGCGTGAAAGGAATCCAAACCCCTTACGACAATACGCGAACAGCTGCTGCCCGGACCACAATGCTCGGATTAATACACAAAATCTAAATTACAATTAAAACATGCAGCGCAATGTTATTTATGTAAAAAGCTGATGTCCATACATTTTTGCAATTCAGTGCAAGAATAAACGAAAACAAGCAATCGTTAGTTGTGAAACAAGTGGTTCACAATAAAGAGCACCAAATTAAATATGCGACCGATACGTGATCTCGAATGCAGGTTTCGTAAACTTGAAATCTGTTGCAAGTTGCCATTTTAATTCTTTTACGAAAGCTCACCTTTCTAATCCTCTTCTTCATGATACGTTCAGCGGCGTACACGCTATCACCCAGCTCCATCTTGTGCATCCCCAGTTTGGCTGATGAGAAAATCCAAATAACACTGCAATCCGATTAATGTAATCCAATCACTGCATCCAAGTGGTGGAGCACTGCAATCCGACATACATTCTCTATCACAATACACTTTGCGAGCACTGTTACTGTTCGAACTTGCCGCGCGAACGATCCTTCTTTGCGACGTTAGGCAGTACGTGTTCAATCCACAATGTCACAGCCCAAACTGAAGTAGAGGGAGGATGCTTCACCCCGCGCGTCCCGCACGACTCACTTCGGCGAGTGCCGATAGAGAGCGCCACAAGTTCGTAAACACCGCTCGATATCTGTAAACAAGTTTTATTTTCATCAGTAATGTTCTGTAATTTCAGTGTTAAAATATGATGAATTTTAAACTGAGGTTTAAATTAGGTGCCTACTAGTCTATGATGAAGCTGAATTGTATTGATTAATGCAAATTATAATAATAATACATAATATATTTCAGGTACACAATGTAGGTACTACATAGAAATTTACATAAGTAAGACTGATTAGATTAGTAATTACTTAATTAATGGTATCGATTAAGTAATTTTAATAATATACACGCAAGCAAGTATTGTTTTTTAAGAAATGCGTTTAAGTGGTGGTACGGTTAGTAGGTATATTGCGTCGGCGGTCGGCAGTGAATGCGTCTCGACCGGCGGACGATTCCCCGCAGCGGCGCGTGGAGGCACGGGTGCCCGCGGGTGCGACGTTGCCGTTATGCGCCAGCTGCGAGAGAAAGACCGAGCGCCTACCCTATTATTTACGCGCGACGTTGCCACACCGCGCAGCCTACGTTGATTACGAGGACACCGCTTTTACGTTCGATCATCCGGCGCTCAAATGTATGTTTATTACGCTATTACTGAACGCTGCTACATTTGTAATGAAATTACCTGTATTTTGATAGCATCTAGAGTAAATATATCTTAAATAATGAGCTGTACCTGTATAAATAAGCTGGTCAGGTAAATCCTCTAAGAAAACACACAGTCCATTTCGAAAACCATTGCCAACTTATTTGGAAAACTAGAACTTGATATTTGTAGTTTCACAAAAATAAACGGCGAAAGCGTCCGGTCTAGAATACACTCGTCAAGTAACTAAGGCATTTTCGGTCGTATCGAATCGGGTCGGCAATCGTGAGCGGTCGGTATTTTGGGGCTCGCGGAGTGCGGGGGAATAGAGAGAGCGCTTAGTTGATTGGTGGAACAACGCAGGCGGCGGATGATGATGTTGACGGGCCAATGAGAACGAGCGACGCGCCGCTCCGCCCCGCCCGCTGCGAACCGGCTGCGTATGTTTCTCTCTCGTTTTATAAGACCGGGTTGTTCAATTCTAGCATCGTTTTTTGCGTCCTCTCGACTCATATAGAAAAATAAACGGACATCTTGGATTACGTGCTACGTGAGAAGGGTCGCCGGATCCGGGCGCGGCAGCAAATGCATTTATTTATTCTGTGGGTATTGTTGTCGGGAGAGAGATACGGCGCGATAAATAGATACAGCTTGCGTCGACTCGACACGTCCGATAGATAGCGGCGTGGTTTTATTTTTGAAACGTCACGTTTGATGTATGAGCGTTTGTTTAATAAATTCAGACGTCTGTCGTCAAAACCGGCACGGGGCGTTGTAAATCTAAAACATTATAGCCTCAGATTGACAGATTTACTTAGGGTTAGGTGCCCAGACGCCGTGTGCGCAGTTTTTGAACAATGCTAAGTGTCATAAATCAGATAATACGGGCTTTAGATGCATTGTAACTAAAATTTTCTGTTTTAAAGACACGTTATTGAACTTCGTAAAAGTACCTGGTCTATAGGTACCTATCTATCTAAAATCAATAAAAATATACACGTTTTTTATTTATTTATGATTAATTAGTGACATCAACATCTTTGCGCACTTAGCATTGCTATAGGTACCTACCTGCTGGAAGAGTACGCACAACAGTGCGCACGGTTAGTTAAAGGCTCGCGCACATTACAGACGCGACGCGCCGCAACCCCCCAAAACTGTTGCAAAACTTTCTTTTAAATAAATCATTATTTTTTTCAACATATTGCCATTGCGCTGATACAGCAAGATTCATGCCTGAAAATATTTCAAATTTTGTGAGGGCGACTCCACTGCTGTAAATATCGCAGAGCCGTTTTGTAATAATTATAATTATCGATTTCTTTGTCAAATAACTTTATTGAGTCTGAATAAGTAAACATCATCCTTTATCTTATCATACTCAATTTTAGTTTGAATTGCCAAAAACATGGCTTGAGCGCGTTCTGCCAGGGTTTGTTCAAGACTATGTACGAGTTCTTTGACTTTTATAATGGCAATATTCGATTCTTCTATTTTATATTATTTGTTTCTTAAATAAAAACGATTGGCTGTGTAAAAACAGGAAGTAAACTTGCGATAAAGTGCGATTGAAGAAATCAACTATTGGTTTCGGTGGTCTGATTTCTGCGAAAAAAAATCTTTCAATGGTTACCAAAATTTTAGTATTTATAGTTCTAGTAGGTACGTTCTATCGCAGGCAACAAGAACAACCACCTAGTCCTCGAATGATATTGTAAATTATCGTAAATTACATCAGTTTGCTCCACAAAAGGATTTTAATTTTTCATTTCATTGCTTACTTACTGTGAATATGAAAAATATTTGTATATTTTAAATAAGTAGGTACCTACTATAAAATAGACTCCACACCAACAGAAAGTAGGTACATCAGCAGACGTGGATGCTGTATTGTGTAAGATGTGAGCTGGACAACCAATACCTTCGATGTCTTTTGACAGCTTCGATTGCCGTTTGTAGTATTTATCTAAACGTTGTTCGTTCCATGTCTATGTCGACCTCCGCGCTGTCGCTGACGATCGACAGCCGCCATGGTTTTAAAGCGTATTCATTCGCGTCATTTTAATGTAAAAAGAAAAACAATGTGAAACCATGAGTAGGGTAGGGCGGGGCTAGTTGAGCATAGGGGCAAGTTGGGCAATCGAAATATCTCAAAAACTACACACCGCACGTTAACTCATCAAATGAAGGAAAGAAGCGGTCGCAGGAGGGGAACTCACCGCACGACCGCCAGTGACGATTTGTCGATCGAGTGACGTACGCACACGCTTTGTTTGTTTTGCGACGAAAAAGTAAAATATTAGTTTCGGTTCAAATTTCTTCTGTACACGTTAATAATCATCCGTTTTCGATCACGTAAGTGTTAAACTTTCATAAATCTATTATATATACGATATCTCGAAAGGATTTGGTTCTTATTCAAACGGTTTTTTCATAACCTCACTTTTGTTTCAAATATTTGGGTAGGGGCTAGTTGGGCAATTGTTGCTCAACTAGCCCCACGGTTTAAAACAAGCAATATATGGTTTTCTTTTATTTTAGCATGCGGACATATAAAAGAAAGACTACAAGAGCTTCTATTTCTAGTCAACAGTTGAATGATGCAGCAAATGCTGTCACCAACGAAGGCAAAAGTGTAAATGCCGCCGCCAAGGAATTCGGTATTAAACGTATGACCTTAACAAGATTTATAAAGAAATTAAAATCTGAAAGCGGTGTTCCATCAATGGGTTATGCAGCACCGAGGCAAGTATTTTCTTCAGAACAAGAGGATTCTTTAAAAAAATACTTGTTACAAATGGCATCAATCTTCTATGGATATTCCCCGAAAGACGTTCGTCGCCTTGCCTACGAGTGTGCAGTTAAATTCGGCATCAAAATTCCAGTCACCTGGTCTACATATAAGATGGCCGGGAAAGAGTGGCTTACGATGTTTTTAAAACGGAATCCCGAGTTATCTATTCGAAAGCCAGAACCCACCAGCCTTGGTAGGGCAACATCATTTAATGCTCAAAACGTTTTTTTTTTGACAAGTTAGCTGAGTTAATCAAGTGAGGAAAGAAATGAAGATGACTATGCCTGCCTGGTTTGTTGCGAAGCCTATTCCGAAAGTTTACCAGGAGAAAAATGGATCCAGTGCCAAGTTTGCAAGGAATGGGCACATACAAAATGTGCGCTAAATGCTAGTCTTACTTACGTTTGCATTAATTGCGACAGCGACAACGATAATTAATTTCCTATATCACATTAATGTCTATTTTATATTTAAACCCCATTGATCATTACATAACTGTAAAAGTAAGATTTTAAACAAAAAGACTGAGTCTATTCCAAAAATTGAGCTTAAGAAATGTTTCGTTTATGTTGATTATATTTTTATGTTTAATATTTGAAAAAAGAATAGTTTCTGTTTCACTATTATATCACTAAGAGATTATAAATAAAAAGTTGGTTGTAAAATAGCAATTTTATTACATGTCTAGTAAACATTCACGTCATTGCATGGCTTAATGTTCTAATTGCTCAATTTGCCCCATACCCTTGCTTAACTTACCTCACCTATGGGGTAGGTTGAGCATGTTTGACCTTTCTCACTTAAACGACTGTAGCTCTTAAATCTGACTTATTAACAATAAATTACTATGGACACTTTTGCTAAGGGATAAATTACTAATCCATCAGGTCGCATAACAACTCATTGAGACTTATCATTGAGGAGCTATATCCGCTCAAGTGAAAAATTGCTCAACTAGCCCCGCCCTACCCTACTTATTTGTTCACCGGGACATGAGCGGGTTAACCGGGACGACCGGGGCCGAAGTTCTAAGCCAGTGACATGACCCGGTGTACCCTACTCTAGACACATATTCTAAAACATACCTATTTTAATATTAAAACGGTTCACAGTAGTACGCAGTGTCCAGAAGAATACGCGTGCGCACTCTTGCTATGTTATTACAATCCTATGTTATTCATGTTAAATACACCAGTTTCGTAAAACACACTCATGCACCATCTAACGAAAACAAACGGCAACAACTGCACAAGAATTAGATTATCGATAACTTTTCTAATTTTACTATCAAAAATTTGCAAAGGTAAGACAGCGCATCCGGGGGCGTGTCAACGTTTGTCATTCTAGACTGTGATATATAGCGTGGCATGCACGGGATACGTAGGTACATACTAGCGTATCGCGGATGTCTATGGACGACAGTATCCACTTACCATCAGGTGGCCTGTATGCTCGTCTACCGCCCTTTTTCTATAAAAAAAGAACGAACAATGTATTGAATTTCTATTGAATGTACCTATTTAGAATAAATATGTTAACATAACTGAAAAACATAACATATTTTTAACAAAAACTGCAAAAATCAGAAATCTTACTTATTTCCTTCGAAAATTACTTATTTTTTCTCAATTTGTCGTAAAGTCCACATGTACTTACGAGTACTTATCTATATGGGCATTCAAAAGACCACTGAAGTTCGTTAATTTCATTAATAATCGTAGCGAATACAACAACTGCGTCCTCTTGCGAACCGCGCACACTTGTGGCACCTTACCTTAACTTTGAACGATCAAAAATGGAACAGACAGACGTTTTTGTCGTTTCTCACTACTGTTTTTATAAATCTGTATACCTAATCCTAAAAGATAAAATTGGTGCTGAACATTATTATTGTGGGTTATGGGCTCTACGAGTCACTACAGCCTCGGATCACTGCGACAATTGGTGATCAATCGCGACCGTTTTTACCAGTCTAAGTATATAGTTCGCTGCCAATGCCTATTGCCTGCAGATATCGCAGGATAGTTTTATCAGCGAGTTCTTGGACTCTTCCGGCTTTAGCATATGATCTCCATTCACAAAGCAGGTGCATTGGCGTGTCATCCTGATTACAACAGAAATTGCAGGTTTTAGAAGTCTTCATTCCCAATTCAATATATGTTTGTTTAGCCTGCAGTAAGGGCCCCTAATGACAGTGCAAATTTCGTTCCTGCTTAGAGCCAGTAACTCCCAGAATAATTTCCGCCTGTATCCATTTATCAGACTTTTAGCGTGTCTGTTTTCTGGGGTGTTCATTCAGTAAGTCTTAGACATGCTCACATTGCATGGTAAGAATCTCAAGGGTCTGGGCGCTGTGATATCCCGCTGAAAGGCTCTCGTCTAATCTGCTGCTTTAACGTCCCAGCCCTTGCAAGTTCGTCGACAATCTCATTTCCGACGAAGCCTGAGTGGCCTGGAATCCATCTCAGTATCACCCCATTCTTTTCACTCAGAGCGATGAGGTGAGCTAAGCAGTTCTTAAATAATTTCGAGCCAACTATGTCCGCACATATAAGAATGGCGTAAATCTCCGCTTGGAAGATGGATGCGGATTTTCCGAAATTGCCATTTAAGGAAACTTTGGGTCGTCTTTTATATCCTACATCATTTCCTATTTTTGACCCATCTGTGAACCAGAGCAGGCCATTTTCTTTGCAAGATATCTGTTCATTGTCATTGAAAACGAGTTAAGGCTCATTTACCTACATAAGGAGAGTTTCTCGAACGGTTCGGGCGAGAATATTGTATACGATTCTCGTATACCAAACTAAATACAATTCTCGCTCACAACTGTTCACATGATGATAAAATTCTCCCCGTCGAACAGAGATCAGACGATGATAACAATTTGTTTATACTAGCTTTTGACCGATGTTCGAGAATCTCGCGTTCTAGAAATTCTCTTTGTGTAAATGGACCATTATTACGGTTACTTTAAAATTTTCGTTGCTCTACAATTGTTGTTCGTTTATTTGAATAGGTCAGCGCCATTAAACCAATTATTGGATAAGTTGATTATGAACTGCAATGGAATTTGTATTTGTGCGAACACTCGACTATAAGGACTACCGCAGACTAGGCGAAGCGCAGCGCGATTATAATTATCAAACAACAATCAACATTGTCGGACATTGGAATAAGATCAAAAAATTATAAACGCACCTACCGCCTACGCTCGCTTTAATAAGCTCGTTAATGTTGTTTATGAATACCGCACTGCGGTGCGCTTCGCCTGGTCCGTGCCAGCCCTAATCGTCGTCGGAACGGTGCTATTGTATAGTAGCCATTGATGTACAAGCTCACTGATAGTAGCTATTGTATAGTATCTACAAATTCAAAAATATTGCTGTGTAGTGACTTTAGTATACGGTGAGTAATCTCAAACGCCCCAAATATATAAGACTTGGGTAATTCAAGAAACTACGTTTCTAAAATGTTTGTCATAATTGAATGCGTAATTAGGTACCTATTATAAACCTGCTACGGTGTTATGGTAATAAATGCATTTATACGTCAGGTATCTTTTCCGACGATCAGGCGGCATGGAAAGCCTTTGATGGTGGAAAGGTAGACTCCAAATTTATTCGTGCAAACTAACCACGCGCAACCTTAGATGTCTAAAGTACGGTAGGTAGTCTTTAGACATCTAAGTCATAGGTATACATAAGTGTAAATATAAGTAGGTACCTGAACATTCTGGTCTCAAGAGTAAAAAAGATGTTGATGAACTGGCAAGAAATGTATCAAGGTGGGTTTAACTGCACTCGAATTTATAGGTGGAACTTAGAGCTACACTTCAATCTGAGCTTAAAACTTCAACATTTCGAGGAGACTAGTACAAATACGTTTGGTGAACCGTCCTAGTTATGAAGAATATGAAAGAGCTCGTAAATAGCTTTTCGACTTTTATCTTTGATCTCATTAATAAGAATTAGATCAGAATTCTCATAACTGAATCTGTCGATTGTTTCCTGATTTTCTTTCTTGAGTTTCTCGAACATCAGTCAAAAGCTAGTATAAACAACTGTTATCATCATCTGATCACCGTTAACGTTGTTAAAATCAAGTTTTAATCACCATGTGATCAGCTGTAGGCGAGAATTGTACCTACGTAGTTTGGTCGCATACAAGAATCGCATACAATATTCTCGCCCGAACCATTCGAGAAACTCTCCTTGTGTAAATGAGCCTTAAGGAAGCAGCTCTGTCGTATGGCTCTATCGGGAAACAATCTGCAGATTATGTTATGGAGTGCCAGCAACATATACCTACTTATAGATCTGTGACTTTTCAACATTAACAAAATCTATTTGTTGGGAAATCACGTACCTATTGTCTCCAGATTTGGTTAAAGCACTTACACTATACATTAGGTTTGGAAATGTGGCCCTTTAATGTATAAAAGATATCTTACATATGTTGGCCTTCATCGACTAAAGCCATAAGTAGTCCGATATTTCGTTTCTGAAACTAATCTTAACTAACTAATCTGAAATCTTAGTCCATAGAAATTGGCAGCGAAGTATAAAAAAGAGGCGTTCACAGTATATACGAGACTTATAACTCTCAGAGATTCTAAGTTAATAGGTAATTAAAAAAAACATCAGGGACCATCGTCTGGTTTATGGAATTTGTAGGACTTGAGAGAGCTGTAATACCTACAAGAGGATGTGCTGTTATGTACTGGAAGAAAGGAATCATAATGGATCTTGAAAGTCACAACGACTTGTTATCCTCTGGGCTCCAAGCAACGCTCTTTAAATATCTGAATATAATAAGTGGGTACTACGGTATTAATTATTAGGAAGCCTACGTAGTCATTTGTTTAATTAACCACATAAGTAGGTTCCTGTTTGAACAAACAGGAACCTACTTAAGCGGTAGGTACCTACATAATAAAGCAGAATTCTATTGACAGTGCGATATTTTACGTTAAAAATTATTCAGTTCACATTAACGCAATGTAACGGTCAAAAATCGTCCCAAAATTGTAATAAACTTTTTGTCTTTCTTACCGCTTAGCCACCTTCCGACCGAGGGTCGCTAGTTCACTGTCCGATCGTTATCTTGGGCCTCGTGTTAAATTCATACGCCGCCAGTTGAAATTAATGATTTAGGAAATTGTTGACGACTCGTTTTAAAGAAATAGTTACATTGG
Organism: Sesia bembeciformis; assembly: GCA_943735995.1. Classification (NCBI taxonomy): domain Eukaryota; kingdom Metazoa; phylum Arthropoda; class Insecta; order Lepidoptera; family Sesiidae; genus Sesia; species Sesia bembeciformis. The sequence goes on from OX031028.1 coordinate 13,442,086, forward strand.
TTAACCTTTTTGGTTTCTCCAAAACTTCGTGTTTCAATTTAAATCAATGTAATGTTCACCAATCTTCTTTTGCATTTTCTCGAATGTCAACAAAATTCACTTGTGCCTTGTTTTTCTGAGGGCAGTACCTATAGCTGATATATATACCTATTTCATTTACCTACCTGGTTGTTTGCACGATGTCGTAACTCATATCGGAAGTATTTTTCAAGATTTGACTTTAAGCTTGGAAGCTTTCAGATCACGAAAGGGTTCAATTTTTTAACTTCACCTTTATAAATAATGAGTACTAGGATGACATAATTTCTCAAACAAAAGACATCTCAATAAGAATAAAAATTGAAGTGGCAGTGTCAAATGTGTATTTCGATGTGGATTCAAGTCCTTTTAGCCATTATATCATCCGTATATTTTTACATCTGTAAACGGGATGCAGGTATTTTATAGTACGTAAGTATTTTTTATACCTACCTACCAAATGGTTTATCACCATGGCACAGGTTTATCACCATGGCAATTAAATCGTGAGAGGAATGTAAGACAAGCTAATATTTTGTCTGTATTAGGTATCGAAAATAAGGTCAAAAATATATCTCAATGTCTGTCTGTCATAAAGTCGGGTCTGTCGGACTTTTTGGCGGGAACTCGAGAAGTGAAGCTGTGTTTTTGTTGAATTATTGTAAAAATTGTGTATTAGGCGTTTTGTGATTTAAAAAAGATAGTTTAATAACCTTCAAAGTGTTTTTCGTGCGTGGTTTTTGTGATAATCAAATAAAAACGTCGGACTGTGTTTTTCATGTGCTGGAGTTCTCTTCTGTCCCCAGTAAACTTACTATGGTATTACTGGGCGACTCCTGACTTACTTCGACGGGACTGGACATTGAGAGGATGGATAGGTACGTTTTAGACTTTGAAATTGTTTGTTACGAAAAAAACTTGACACTGTCGAAATGTGATACTGCACTATTGCCACGTATGAAGAAAATAAAACTGACTGTCACTGGTCTTTTTTTCTTTTTTTATAAATGGCAATGATGCAATTAGCACATTCTGCCAGTGTCAAGTTTACTTCATATTAAACAATTTCAAAGTCTAAACGTATCCATTATTTTTAGTTAATCAGTGGCCAGTGCAAGGTTGGAAAGGAGTCCACAACTGCCACATTTGAAAAAGTTCATTGAAGAAATGATATAATATTATAATTTTATTTATATAAAAAATATTTTCAGTAATTTAGAAATAAGATAGGTACCTACTTCGTACATTGTCATTATACCTACCTATATGTAGGTATAATGACAATTTGTAAGTAAGTATAATAGGTAGGTACCTAGGGGAGATCCTTGTACCTCGGGACACCTTGTACCTCGGGACAAGCTTATTACAAGAAAAATATTGCTGCGCGGAAGTACATTTATCACCATCTAGTATTTGATGTAGTGTAACATTTGGAAGGCATTCGGTAAAGTCAGCCATTTTGTTTCCTGCCAGCGCTGAGTGAAGAAGTTTGTTTTTGCAAGCGCAAACTATTTATAATTATCCGCTTTAACCTTCGACTTTGTGCATTTATTTTGAAGTAAGTAATTACAATAAGTTTTAGTTTATTAGTGTACACATTCATAATACTATATTTTAATGGAAATCATATTTTTTTAATGTCTTTAATTTTTACACGTGTTTTATTTCATCAAGGCAAAAATTGTACCTTGGGTCAATTGATTTTTTGTACCTTGGGACTGTCCCAAGGTACAAGCCAAAGGTTAAATCTCTTTTTTTGTTAAATAGTTTTTTTGTTATTCACTTTTTAGATGCCGCGAAGTAAAAACAATGTTACCCGGCCTAAACCATGTAAGGAAAACGTTATGAATGCTGTTCGAATGGTCATTGAGCAACGAATGTCGATTCGAAAAGCAGCGGAATTCTTCAAGCTATCGAAGACTTTGATCGGTCGTTACGTAAAGAAGCATAAGGAAGCTGGAAATGACGAATTCATTTATCAACCTCACAACGATGTCAAGCGAGTCTTTACAGATCAAGAAGAAGAACAGTTAGTAGATTATTGCTTAAAGGCGTCTAAATTTCACTACGGAATATCAAAAGAAGAGTTCCTAAAGTTGTCATACGATTATGCAATTATTTTGAACAAAGCTTATCCACAGACTTGGAATGAAACCAAAATGGCTGGTAAGACATTTTATCAATACTTTATTAAACGGCATCAAAATCTAAGTTTGCGCAAACCGGAAGCAACTAGTCTAGCACGGGCAACTGCATTTAATAAGACAAACGTTGAATTATTCTTTACAAAGTACACAGAGTTGTTGTCAAGATACAATTTTACAAGCGACAGGATTTATAACGTAGATGAAAGTCGTCTGTCAACAGTTCATACCCCAATGAAAGTTCTAGCCCCGAAAGGAAGCAAACAAGTGGGCAACATAACATCCGCAGAACGAGGTAATAATGTAACAATTATTGGATGTATTAATGCACTTGGAAATTCTGTTCCGCCTTGCATGATTTTCCCGAGGGTTCATTTCAAGGACCATATGATTAATGGTGCTCCTCCAGAGACATTGGGGCTTGCAACTCCAAGTGGGTGGTCCAATAGTGATAAATTTGAAGAGTTCTTACAGCACTTTATCAAACACGTCAAACCCAATAACGAGAACAAAGTGCTCCTTATATTGGACAATCATGAGAGTCACCTCTCTATTAAAATTATTGACTTGGCCAAGAAGAATGGTATTGTAATGTTTACATTCCCGCCCCATACCAGCCATAAGCTTCAACCTCTAGATAGGGGGGTTTTTGGTCCTCTCAAGAAATATTACAATAAAGCGTGCAATGAATGGCTTTTACAACATCCAGGAAGTCCAATTACAATATATCATGTCGCTGAGTGCTTTGGCAAGGCATATCCACTGGCCTTTACACCCTCAAACATACAAAGCGGTTTTAAGGTTTCTGGAATATGGCCTATCAATGAAAATATTTTTGCCGACGATGAATTCCTTAGCTCATATGTTACTGATAGGCCGATAGACGAAAATGCCCCTAGTGATATTGAGAATGCACCAAACAACCAATCCACGAGTGCTAATACACAAACAAATATTCGTAATAATATTCAGCAAACTGATGCCGACACACAAGAAAATATGGCCTTATCAGGACCATCGACACGATTTGCTGGTAATAATCAGCCAAGTGATGGAACTCCATTACTTCTCAAGTCACCTGAAGATGTTCGTCCATTTCCAAAGGCTCCACCACGCAAAAATATAAAGGCAAGAAACAGGAGAGGTAAAACAAGAGTACTGACGGACACTCCAGAAAAACAGGAATTGGAGCTTTTGGCTGCAAAAAAAAGAAAGAAAGCTCTTACCATAAGAAGGAAAATTATTAAAAAGAGGGTTCTTAAGGAAGACAGTATCAGTAGCACAGAAGACGAAACTGATTTAATTTTGGAAAGTGATGAGTCTAATGATGATAATATAGGCGTTCATGATGAAAATATTTGTGTAGGTTGTGGTGAAAATTATTTTGAAACCTCGAGCAAAGAGGACTGGATTCAATGCAGCATTTGTCGCTCCTGGATTCATGAGGATTGCACTTTCTTTGACAATTATTGTCAAAAATGCGGAATTAAGGAAAAATATAACCTTAAAAAATAATTATTTCTCCTAGTTCAAGAAGTTCTTGTTTTTCTTATTATGTGCAATTTTAATAAGTTAATAAATTACAGTTTTGATGATTATATTTTGTTTTTTCATTTAAATACCCTTTGAAATTAGTGTCCCAAGGAACAATATGTAGTGTCCTAAGGTACAAGCCCCGTTTGTACCTTGGGACAAAAGTCTCTTTTTACTTTTTTGACAATTTTTCATAAATTATATTGAAAAAGAAATTTATTGCACCTAAACATGTAATGTTATTAAAATATTAATGGATATTTTATAATTATTTAGGGAAATATATCAATATCCACTAAAAAATATGAGTTTGAAAAAAAGTGTCCTGAGGTACAAGGACCTCCCCTACTAACTAATAAATCATCTCGAGGATGAAATGTTTGATTTTACTCTTTCTAATTGTACCTAGGTACCTACTCTATTTTATAATTATTATAATTTATTTATTTTTACTTATTTAATGTTTTTGCACTATATTGTAGGTGCATACAATGAGAACGACATATAATTACACTATAAGAGAACTAACTACATATTATGTAGTAGGTACCTATTTAAAACGCACAGCATGAACGACTTGTATAACTAAAGCCTTTCTTAATTGAGCAAACAACAAAGAACAATGAAACAATGCCGAATACTTCATCATCTATAATTACCACCAACAAATCATAACATAATGGACCGCCTATGCAACCTTGAAAAAACTTTACGGCTCCTTTCTAAACTGACTTTAATAATGCTTCAACATGTGACACAAAAAAATATTGAAAAAAAATATAAATTTGGTCAAGGAATGCCGCATTGTAAATAGCTTTTGAAAACTCGAAAGCAAAGGAAAAGGATTTCATAACAATATAACTGAAAATATCCCGTCAGTTTAACGAACACCTTTCCACGGAACACAACTATCAGCTAAAAGCGCTTTAAATATTACTAAGGCTAGACTATCGTTAGCTTTCAAGTGATACAGCGCTGCAATATTTCAAGATGCGAGCCGAAAGCCCGGGGAGACGTAACCCGAGGGGGCCTCGTCCGTGTGTTACGGAGTTAGTTAAAATAAAGCTACGGCGGTTGAATTTAGAGTTGGAAATCGTAAGGCTATCATTTGCTTTTGTAATAAAATGCCTGGCTTACATAAAGGGGCTGCGAGACAGGACAAAATTGCGCGTGTTGTAATGACGCGTTTACAATAGATTTTCTGGGAACGATACCGACTTTTTGCAATATCGTGCAAATTTTTATGAGGATCACCATATGGTTTTGGTGCTTTACCAAGAAACTACTGGAGTTTACATATTTTTCATAGAGTAAGGAGTTTATAGAAGTGTTCAGAAGATATTGGGTAAATCAAGTTTTAATTTTCTAGTCTATTTTTCTGACCAGATAGACTGATGGACCTCAAGAATATCGCTGCATGATAGTCTTTCGATAAGGTAAAGAATACCTAAGTGAGATGATATTCATATACTTAATTCATATTTGAAATGGGGCCGTTCTTTGCTTTGCTTATTTTTGATGACATGGGGGACGGGGGTCTGAATGACACGTTAGCAATATTTATTTATTTACCTTTCGTGTATTTTTTTGGCAATATTTAATAGATTCTGATTAAATAAGAAACTGGAACAGATTTTGTAAAAGTTATACCAATGCTTACATAAGCATGGGGGGGGGGTGTAAGAGCTTTGCTTACTTTCGCTGACAAGGGGGGGGGGGTTTAAAATTAATAAAATTCTGCTTACGTAATACTTGAACGGCTCCAATGCATAAATAACACCTCAATTGTCTTCATTATAAATCGCGATGTATTCTACCTAGTTTGACATTCAGATGATGTTTGAATGTCCCTAGCTACGGATATTTACGAAACGGCTAACTAACATTATCTCGAAACTTTTCCTCGGATTCTGAATTCAGAAGAATGGCAGTGCGATTTTTTACGCCAACGATGTCTTTACGATCGATCGCAGAAATGACTACCCGCAATATAAACTACATTCACAACAGAAAAAAAATCCGCTCACCATCTTTCCGGCACGGCACCACGAACATTACCGATAATTTACCCATGTAAATACCTACCTTTTAACAAAAGAAATGGCTGAGCGATCGTGTTTCTAAGTAAATTCTTCGGGTTTGGCCTTTTCTGTCAATTGATATGATTGTACTCGTATTCTGCATCAGACGTGACAAGCATGTCTGTCCGACCCGTCGGATGGGACGTGAGTACCGCCGCTCACGCACTTGTGTGGGACATGTGGTTGCGAGTGCACCACCGACCTTACACGATCCTATTCATAGCTTTCTCTATAGAAAGAAGGCGGCAAACGAACAGACAGTCCACCCGGTGGTAAGTGGATGGCGGTCCATCCATGGACATCCGCGATACTAAGGAACATCAGTCCAGTATGACAAATGTTGGCACGCCCCCTGATGCGCGCCCCCCTATGGAAATTTAAAGGAATGGATTTGAAGGAAGAGTTAGTAAAATAGGGAGAGATGGGATAGGGTAGGAATGGGCTCTGCTCCGGCGATTACCTATCTCACTCGTTACCGATAACACGTCCGTTACATTGGGGGAATAGGATTACGTGGGAAATGCAGTACCTACATTTCACCGTAGTCTTGAGAGAGTGCGCCCAGCGGCTGTCTTTTGATAAAGCCCAGCTTTTTGAAAAAAGAAACAAAAACAAAGAGCTTATTTTCAATCACAAAACATCAGTACGAACTTAAATAATCCTGTTTGAATGTACCACGATAGTGTATTAATCATAAAACAAGGTTGAATTACGAGTAGGTGGTTTACTACTGAAAATCATCCAACCTCAGACCACGCCAAATCACTTCTCTAATCGTAGGCATGTTTCTGATGAGCCCTCGATTTTCCTTTTTCTTTATTAAATTTAGCAAGGGCTAATTAATGTTCAATGGCTATACCTATAGTATTATGATTATGATGTTCAGAATTGACGAATTCGCCAAAGAATGACAGCAACAGAATTAGTAAGCTGAAGTGGCAATGGACAGGCCATAGCTGCCGCACGCCATCCATCCGTTGAATTGAGAGCACATACTAGGAAGCGCATCGTGGGACACTCCAGCTAGTTAGACCGATGACTTATAGAGGTTTGAGCGAATGGCAGGTCTCTAACCTGCCTGTTCGACTGTTTGTTCGGCGACATGTTATAACGACAATACAAGGGAGAATGAATAGATTGAAAAATTGATCAATTTATTGACGCTTTGAAAGCCCTTTAATGTTATAGGAAAAGCTTTATAGGTATCTGAATTCTTTTGTCTAGATACATATACGTGAGGCACGCTGAAAATTTTACGTAACCTTGAAATAAAATTCCTTATAACGAAACTAGTATATTTAAAACATTTCAGAGTATTCACCGTTAAATTTTAAACACTTCTTCATTCGCTCGAACTACTTTGCAAAGTAAGAGGCCTACACATCTGACGTGCATGTCAAGGAAGCCATCACTGTCTCTTCTGGTTTACTAAATGTCAAACATCTCATAAAAAATTGATTTTCGGGAAAACAAACAAGTCAAACGGTGCGAGATCTGGGTTGTGACCAGAATAGGTCTTGAGCTCTATACAAAAACGCCTGTGTTCTATTAGCAGTAAGGAGTCGCATTGTCATGGTGCAAGAGGATACGTGTGCCACTCTACATTAACTGTTCTTTCTTATCGTAAGGGCAAATTATAGACATGGCCCGCTTGTGGAAAAAACGCGATCATTTTGTCAACGATTGCGTTTTATCGGAATCGTTACGATGAAATGTTACGTTACAATGTCATAAACAGCATTTGAACGCCCATTTCCTTGCACCAATCAACACGAGCCCGTTTCCGGTCCGATGGATGTTCATGATGAGACCAGGAGCAAGAAAGATAACTTTTAAATGTACCTGCAGTTTTTTAAATTTGCTTCATAAAAATTCAAAGATGTCCACGAATTTCGTGATATTGTTGTGATTCGTTGATTTTCTTCAATGAGTCGCCCGACTCTTTGGCGGAAATGCGAGAAGTGAACTTGAGTTTTTATTTGATTACTATAAAAGATGTATGTGTGTGCAATTTGTGATTGAATTCTGATAGTTTATTAAACTTCCAAGTATTTTTGTGCATAATATTTGCGATATTCAAATAAATGCCTAGCACTAGGTTTTTCGTGAACTTCCAAGGAGTACTTTCCACTTTACTTGATAGAATCTGTTTTATACTTTAAAATTGTTTATTGCGAAGAAAAACTCTATACTGGTAGAATGTGCTAATTGCACTATTACCATAATATAAAAAGAAAAAAAATGAGTCGCTTGCAGGCAGCCACATTTTCCTCGCTAACCGCAGGTGAAGGACGATCTCTTTATTCAAAGAAACGCGACCACGATGAAAATCAGCGTACCAACACTCCACTATGCTAAGATGTAGTGTTACATCTTCAAAAGTATTGTGTAGTCGAGAACTGCATTCTTAAGGAAAAAGCGAACTTTTAAAATTGTAAAAAATCATTGCACTAAAATCTTTTCTCGTTAATTATATTTGCAGTGCGAAGGGTTCTTCTTCTTCAGGTTTATGGCAGTATCACTTATTTAAGCGCGACGACTATTCTACTAACTTTCGATTAGTCATACGTAATAAATAATTGACAAACGATTTCCCACCAAAAACTATTGCAATAATTGAAATTGTTTTTTTTTTAAAACGTAACATTCGAAATTCTTATTTATGATTGACCAGGAGTGCAAAATATTCAGTGGCCCTATGTAGGTACTACCTATATATGGCCCTATGTGTGTGTTTAGTCAAACCGTGAATGTTTTAGGAAGAAAATCGTAAAGCTGTTTGTGTTATCTGACCACGTCAACTGACGAATACAGCGTTGACGTAAAATCTTAATTTAAGCATTTCGTAGATACCTACATACATACGAGTAGTAGGTACCGCCTACCTGAAGCAACTTTATGCAGACGAGTTCTTGGAAATGTTACGCGATTTGTGAGTCATTTCTCGAAACGTCTCACTCAATACAATGTGGAAGGACTTGATTTAACGCTCACCTCACTCGATTGGTGAGTCAAACCGCAGTCATTATGAGGAAATAATGACTGTTAGCTTATGATAATACCTACGTTTTTGTTTAAATTAAATTAAATTTTAAGTGTAAAAAGTCCCGAGTCAAAATAGTGATTTTAACTCGGGACTTTTTGACGGGAACTCAAGGAGTGAAGTTAAATTTTTGTATGATTATTATAAAGACTGTGTATAGTGTGTTTTGTGGTTTAATAGTGATAGTTTATTAAACTTTAAAGTGTTTATTGTGCATAATGTTTATCATAATTAAATAAATGCATAGGACTGCGTGTTTCGTGTGCATCCAAGGAGTCCTTTTTCTGTCCTCAGTAAACCTATTATCACTTTACTGAGCGACTCCCGACTTACTTCGACGGGACTGGACATTGAGAGAATACGTTTCAGACTTTAAAAGTGTTTATTGCGAAGAGAACTTGACACTGACAGAATGTGCTAATTGCATCATTGCCATATCTATATGAAAAGAAAAAAAAACGTCCTCTTTTTCGTCCGTTAAAAGCCTGATTTCGCTGAGGTATAAATCGCCGATTTATATTATAAAAAACTCTTGAACCTATTTAGAAACACGAGTAAAACGTTGTAAAATAAAAACAGAAATTAAATTAGCCTAATAGGTTCGAGATTAACTCGGATAAACATGCAAACATGCACATATTAGTTGTGCTTTCTCATGTAAAGAAGCAATGCACTATGCAGTGGAGTGACAATACACATGCAATCTGAGATTCCATTGAAATTGAACAAAATTGAACCAGTACGTATGTCCCATGGTTAGTCCGAACAAGCATACATATATACCTACGTTTACTTCTATCTAAATAAAATATGAGAAGTAACGTTTTAAAAAAATTGTTACTGACCGACCAGTAGATACCTAACCATTTTTGTTATATGAAAACGATTAAAATAGGCAGACTATTTTGTTTTCCTGTCTGTGGTTTATATCTCGGCGGTCGCAGAGTAAAATATACGAACTGTTACAAACATAAAATATTGTACCTACTTGTTATACTTTCATTTTACTAAACTGACATATTTGTTTGACATTTAGTGTAAAATAATAAAATCTGATAAAAACATTTACAGAGATTATATTCGATATTAGGTAGGTATGTAAGGATTTATGAAAATAATAAAATTACAGACCCAAATTAACGATGGCGGGTTTTTTTCTTTTGGAAAGGGTTGGTGACGTGGGAAGGGATAGGATGGGAGTGGGCTCTGGCATATCTCACTCACTACCGAAACACATACACATACCTACTTACATTGAGGAATATGATAAAGTGGGAAATGCAGTACATTTCAAGGTAGTATTCTGTGAGAGAGGGGTAACGAGGCCAGTCGAGTGCGCCCAGCGGCTGTTGGGTTGCAGCGTGCACTCTCCCGCTCCAAAAAATAATAGCTAAGGGAATATAATAATGATACCTATACCTAACTTTTAAAAAATAATTTTACTAGAGCAAAACATGTATTTTTATAACGTATTTATAAGCTAAGTTCGACGAGCGAGGGTGGGACTTATCCTCTAGAATTATTGAGTCATTTTTGAAATACATAATTGAAACGTACATATTTTTTTTAAATACCTAGATCTCTTTAATTTGAGAATATCTGTTGTACGTAACCTATCTAACTGTCCTATAGAACCGCTTACTCGTTGGGTAAAAAAGTCAATTAATATTGTAGGTAACCCGGACAAGGGACGCTATGGTACCTAAGTCATATTTTATTTCAAAAACAATAGTAAAATATTCCCGGACGCAGACAACACGCATCCGGAATGTACAGATAAAAATTCATCCCTCTAGCTGCTTTTTAATAAAATTACTCGTGGAGGGTTAGTAAGGGGGTGGGAGGGGGTGAGAGAGCGGAAATTGAAACCCGGGGCGAATCCCCCCTCGGTTATCTACGGGGAATGAGCACTCGCACTGTTATGGGTTCAATGAAGTGTGATACGATTCAAACCCATCGGGTCCGGGTTGAGCACAATGTGTTTGTGAAAGGATTAAGTGGAACTGGATTTTAATTGGATTGATTTTGATTTTGAATATTTTGTAGGATCAATACTTACTACAAGAATTCGGCCTACAGTGAAATAGGTCTTTGTATGTGATACGTTACTACACATATATCCTTGTATCTGTTTTAGGTAGGTACACTTTCTACAGAAAAAAACAGTTACGACATATGACTGGAGTATTCACGGGCCACTTCAGTACAAAAGGCCTGTCTATAGGATAAATTTAGCAGATAACAACAACAACCTATACAACAAACTATAGGCTTTGTTGTAGAGTCTGCAACAAAGAGGAAGAGTTGATGTCGCATCTTCTGTCCGAATGTGACGGTTTGGTGAGATGCAGAATAAGTCTTCTAGGTAACCGTAACCGGACCCAGAAGACTTCAGACTTCTACGACTGCCGGATATCCTAAAATGCCATAGGTATATCATATACTTATGAGAAACATTAATATAATATAGGGTTGAGAGTATAATATTTGCATGAATATAGAAATGAGAAAAAATAGGCTGTATATTATTGGAAATCTGGATTATAATTTGATGTCTATTACTATAAAAAATATAATGTCTACAAAATATAGTCTGACTTTGTGAAACAATTTATTGAAGTAGGAACTTAAGATGTAAAGTTACAAATATTTGTGAAATGTAGATACGAATTTCTACGTAGGTACGTCTACCTAATACGCAAAAAATGGTAGATGTCTTTATTTATTTTATCTGCAAATAAAATTAATTTATTTTCATTTAAATCTTGAAACCCTTGGAAACACACAAAAATTTATTTAATGGGAAGACCTGTACCTGTCCATTTTAAATTTATTCATAATAATATGAAGTCGATGAATATACTTTACTTACTAATTGATATACCTATCCACAGTAGGAAGGTATTTATGACGCAAATGTCTCTACCTTACTCAAAAGTGACACCAGTTACTGTTATGGGAACCGGCTTATCATCTAAGGTATAATTATTGTTTTTCCAAAGCTCCACGTTTCTAGATTAATTATATATTTAAATCTATTTAAATGAACGTGAATGTTTACCTTATTTATTTTAAATCAAGATTTATTCAGACGAATAATTCGGCGATAGCGCACCATGTAGGTAGGTACCTACTCGACGCCGGGATCAATCACTGGATAGAACTCCTACTCCAAAAATCCTGTCCACTGATTGCCACTATTTCTCCGGGATTGTGCGTGTAGCAATTGAAATAAAAAAACAGAAATTTCAATCGAGAAGATTCCCGTTAATACCCGTTTAAATAGATAAATATGTGTGAAAAACGCGAAAATCTCACATGTTAATTTAATTTAGCTTAATTTTAAATTAATGAAAAATTGCATAATTTTCTTTTATATTTTCCACAAATATCATCACTTTTTTTGTACGGTCAGTAGGTAGCTACTATTCCTCAATTCTTCCTTTTCTGACACCTACGACTGCATTCTTATCGCAGGGTAGAAAATATCAGATCATGCTATAAAATTTATGGAAAGCATGATTCCCTAATCCATGGATTTAAATCGAAGTTATACAAAGAGGTTATAAAGCAAATAAACAAATTTGATTTAATTCGTATATTTAACGGCCGTGAATCCTATATACGGAGCAGATCTATCTCAGGCTCGTATCAATCTACTGTTGGATATAGGTAGATATCGATCACAATAATCGATCATTCGTATTTTACGTACCGTTACTATCTTACACTTTCCTCATGACTCATGTCTTTGCAATTCAGTCCATATATCAAGGGCCGTGTTAAATATGCGTATCTTGTTTACATGATGTATTTGTTCCACCACGTAGCTTTGGTAACTTGAGTTCATATACGAGTATATTATTAAAGCGTAGGTATTTAAGCAGTGGCGTAGCTAGTCCTAAATGGGCCCTGTATCAAAATTTGTTGGAGGACCCTTTTTATTTTTGCTTAGACACGTCAGGGCCCCTGTAGCTCGGGGGCCCCGTATCATTGATACGGCTGATTCGGCGGTAGCTTCGCCCCTGTATCTAAGTATCTAAAATAGAAAGGTTTTAGTGTATGTCTCATCTCATTATATTTACTACTTAGATATTGTGATGACAAGAAGGATGGAGAGGATAGTGGGATGGATTTAAGAAGATGTTCTTACATCCATCCCACTACTAATTCCATGTACCTAATGGAAATTAAGGAAATTCCTTGTCCCATTATGCTGTTTACTGCTCATCCCATCTTATTCTCCTCCAAGGAAGCATTGGGAATGTAAAGGAACGAGGAAAATATCTCATCCCCTTATTCCTATTTCCTAATCCACTCATAAATCTCCAAAGATAGGCGGCGCAACTGACATCGTGTAGTTTGTTATTCTTAACTAGCAGTGCCAGCGACTTCGTTCGCGTATACTTGTGATTCCCGTGGGATATTCATAATTAATCTGGATAAAAAGTACCCTGAATGTTAAGCCAACATATAAGTTATAATTGTGACAAGTTTCAATTAAATCTTTTCAGTGGTTTTTGCGTGACGCGTATTGAGACAGACAGACAGACAGACAAACGGCCAGAGAGACAAAAAGACAAAAATTTCAAAAAAAATGTTTTAAATATTAAATGTACAGACACGGCTTTGTTACGATTTTGCTATATGTAGGTTATAGATAGATGTTTTAATACCTAGTATCGCGGATATTCATGGGCGACAGTATCCACTTACCACCAGGAGAACTGGTTGCTCGTTTTCCACCTTCTTTCTATAAAAACTAATTTAAAAATATTTACAGGACCCATATTATGTAGCACATTCACACTTAGTACTCATTTCTACGTAGGTACCTATCGTATCTGTTGCTTTCGCCGACAGCCGCAAGTTTATCAAATAAGCGCCCTGTGACAACTCACGCTATTGTTTCAACGCGGTTTCAATAGTGTACGTACCTACTGTTTATGTAAAATGACGGGAAAACTCCACATCAATAAGAGTTCTCGGTTGGAGGATCCCAAAATGTGAACTTAATTGTGACAAATTGATTTTTGTTCTATTTTCGCTTTTATGTCGACCCAATAAGGCTTACGAGTACTGTGTTTCATTCGATGTGCTGTCTTGTGTACCTCTAGGAATAACTCATTGTAGCGACACAGTGTTCGACATACGACGACACGCTGTTTAATTTATGTTAGTTTTCATAGTAGAGAACTTTTAGTACCTACCTATCGAGTTTTTGTGCGTCCTGTGTCGTGTGCTCGGCAATCGCCAGTCGTCTCCTACGCTTCCAACAGCAGTTTACTTTTATGTATTTTCCTGTATTACGCGATTAATCAATATAAAAAATTAGAGGGATATTATAATACATTGTTTAACTAATCACCTTCTGATACAATACCAACATAAATAGTATATCCACAATAACCAACATCCACAACATTGAGAAAACCTCAACTTTTTAGATTCGATGTTCCGTGTTCTGTAATTTCAGTAAAAAAAAATTAAGATATATCCTGTGGTTAAATTATTTGATTAAATGAAACTTGCGAAGCCCAATACGAAGCGCAGTCTAGAGCATTTGAACTACCTACTGGCAAAGAAATCATTTGACGGACATACTACCTATATAGATTCCGTATGCAAACTCAATAAACAACTAGGTACTAAATGCTGACAAAAGGGTTTGTATGGCATCACTTATATTCACTAAGTATGTATAATACTGATCAGATATAAACTACCTACCTACGTACCTATTCAAAAAACATCGTAATAAATAACATTATCCTACTTCGTCATAATCTGGTAAATGTGTGAACTGATTTTTATATGAGGTCATTTGGTAGTTTATCAGAAATGTTCTGACCTAATGAGGTCATCTTCAATGTCAACACTCAATACAGACACTGGATAATTCTTTGAAATATTTATCTACCTATTAACTATGTAATAATAAATAGATTTTAAGTATGTGCTATGTTTAAACGTAGATATGCTGCCTACATACATCTAGGTTACCTACTCGTTCTTAAGTATCATTGAACGTGTGATTCATACTCGCACTGCTCGGGAAAACAATAAACCCCTCAGCAGAACCCTCTTTCCAAGTCTTTTTATAGAAAGAAAGAAAGAACATAAATTTATTTATAAAAAGACTTGAAAAGAGGAGGCTTCTGCTGTCTGTAGTGAAGTGTAGTGTGTATGTGAAGTGTCTGTAGTGTAGCTGTCTGCTGTCTGAAGAGCGCTATCTGTAGTGACTAATGTCACTACAGATAGCCTACAGATTTAACAAAGGAACGATAAAATGATAATGTATAAACAAAAAGTACAAAAGGCAACAAATAGGTCCTCAACACAGCATATTGCTTCCCCAATCGAGGTGAAACACTGATATTGTGTTGGGGACTCTAATGAAACTGATGCCCGTTTCATTAGAGATTAGTTTCATTTATTTATATAGTATAGACAGAATAATAACCGCCGCAGGAACGGAGTAGACGAGTCCTTGAAAGGAGACCAGGCATCGGGACGCGTAGCGTGGGGCGCGTTCCGGCCACGTGGATCAAAGATTTGAAATAGTTTCCCGTTAATGGTGGAATGAGATCTTGAGTGGGGATGAGCTTTAGAAGAGGCCTTCCTATCCATTAGTGCAGATACATAGTCTGATTGAAGGTATGGTAGGTAGGTATATACTCGTATCGATGGCTTCTAATACTGAATTTCATTTTAAGTTTTTTTTACTAGGTCAGGTTAATTTGGGTATGTTAGGTTAAACTTTCAATATAAAATATTAACGTTAAAATAATCGGTACTGGTCTATAATAATATTATAAGAAGAGATTATGTGTTGGTTTATACTAGTATGTAAGAAATAATTACATGAACCACTAACCGATTTTCTTTTTTTTTATTTTAGAAAGCTAAACCAATGCAGAATGACAAAGGTTTTGCTCTGGTTCTTTAAGAAATTGTTAATCTACCTGAGCGAAGTCAGGACGAATCGCTTGTTTTATATTAAAATTATGGACGACGCTTAATCTCGGACAATAGGTCTGATCCACAAATTTAATGTTGCTTAGCGAGTGATGGGAAAACTATACTCCCTATATATAAGAATTGCTTTAATAAATGAGATTCGGAACAAAAGCAGAGTTAGGAACCGGTGCAAGTGGTACAAATATAGCTCAATTGAGGCAGGCAGGTAGTCACAGCCCTCAGAACCGATGGGGTAGAAAAGTTCTAATGGAAACCGTGTAAAGCTTTTAAGGTTTTTGCACGTATTAAAAGATCCTGGTCTTCATTTATATATGAATTTTTGAGTAAGTACCCTAGTAAAATGTTGAATACAATAAACAGATAAACATATGCGTATATAAATACGCAGACTGCATAACGTCAGAGCTCTGGTGAACTGAGGAGTTACAGAAGGTCGCGGGTAATGGCTGGAAGAAAAGTGCCGAAGATACAGGGTAGTGGCGGGCATTTGCAGAGGTTTATATCTATCCGCCGGTGAAGAGACAAGCTGATGGTATGATTGTTACACATCGGTGACGAGATATGGATACGTCGTCGCCAGCACGGACGGCACACATTTGTCTGTTTTTAAGTTTTAAATCCTATTTCTTAGTGTCTTTATATTGAGAGTTTCGATGTCCTCTTTGAGTTGAGTTTCTATATATTTTTTTCCAAATAAATAAGGACGCTAATTAGCCTCCATTAGTCACTGTGTCCACGATCTGTTTACAAACGTAAGTAGTCTTTGTGACGATCGGAAAAGTGTGGGATTTGCTCACCGCTGACCAAATAATCTAATTACAAGCTCGCAATAAATTGTTTAGCAAAACATTTGTCTGTTTTTACAGTATCTGGAACTAAACTATTTTTAAAACAAAATACTGTTTACTAAGACGCGCTAGAATTTAAAATTACTATGTTTAGTTTGTGTAGGTACAATATTTCCCATTTTAAGACTTCTCATAGTCTAGTCGTTGTGATTTTTTATACCTGTTATTCTATTATTTGGGCATTAACTTCAGGAAGTGGTACCTACTTATCAGATAATATATAGGTAGGTACCTACTAAAAAACGACAAAACTCTCAAGTACCTACATAGATACTTACGCGGTGAAGTGTTTCCGTGCATCATTGCTAGACATTTTCATAAACATATTGTTTCTTTTAGCATAAGAGAAAAAATGTGATTTATAATAAATCCTATAACAAAAATTTTGTTTTCGATATTTGTTATTTCGGTGTCGACATGTTGTCCTTATTTTTCCCAACAATTCTGTGGAATCAACTAAATTGCCGAACAACTTATAATAAGTTATAAAGTTTGGTATTTTTATAATAACACTGTATGTATATAATTATAAGATACAACTAACTGGTGCCTGCGACTTCGTTCGCATGGACTTATGATTCCCCTGGGAACCCTATAAATGGATCTGCATGAAAAGTACCTACCTACTCTACCATAAATGTTAACTCGGCATATAAACTATATATGCCCAGTTTCATTATAATCCGTCCAGTGGTATTTGCGTAATGATCGTTTAGACAGATAGACAGACAGAAATTCCAAAAAATGTTGTTTTGAGATCTATATTATTCGTACTTTTTATTGCAATCAATGTTTTCAAAAATATTTCATGTACGGAGACGGCTCTGTACATGTAAACTGTACATGTAAGTACGATTCTATTATTATGTAAACTAGGCGGTGCTGGCGACTTCGATTGCGTGAGCCTGTAATTCCCGTGGGAATTTCATAATTAATCTGGATAAAAAGTAGGTATCCTAAATGTTACCACAGCACATATGTTATAATAATTATAACGGTAAGTTTAATTAAAATCCGTCCAGAGGTTTTAGCGTGATGCGTGGTCAGACAGACGGACAAAAATTCTAAATAATTTTTTTGGGTTCTTAGAGAGTACCTACACAGCAATGATTTTTTTTCAAAAAATATTTAATGTACAGACACGGCTCTGTTACAATTTTATTATTTGTGTAGATTCACATAACCAACGCTTACAACCCATCACTTGTGCCCTACACACTTGCTACAAGACAAGACAATAGCTGAACGGAGATAGGGGTCGCCATCCGTCATTGTTCCGTCCATTCAAACGTCACTCGAGCAGCTCCAAAACGTCTCGCAACGTGTGTGTGTGAATGTGTGACTGCTGTCGTAATGGTTTTTAAGATAATTGCCTTTTCATACTTCGTTTACGTGTACAATGTGTTGTAAGTAGAGATATTTATTTCATCGTCCCTTTATCTTCTTCTCGGTCTTCACAATTGTGAGGAGAGTGCCTGTCTATAGGCTTATTGTATGTATACGTATGGAATCAGCCTGTAATGTCTTACTGCAGGACACAGGCCTCGCCTAGTAAATCACTGGTGGTTACAGGTCCACCACGCGGGCGAAGTGCGGATTGGTGGATATACATACTCCAGATCTTTTTTACTTGTGGAGCATCCGGGTTTTCTCACGATGTTTTCCTCTCACCGCCGAGTTAGTGACAATTTTTAAAACTATTAATTACTGTTCTCTATATCTAGTATTGGATAAGCAGGTATACCGAATGATTAATGATGACGATGGATATCTTGAAGATAATGGTGATAATGTTAACGATATTGTTGATGAGTTTACCACATTTTTCATATTAACCTTACCGCATTTTTCATATTAACCTTTCCGCATTTTTCATATTAACCTTACCGCATTTTTCCATTCTCAGCTCTGCGCATAATTCGCCAAGTTGAAGTCACAGAAAGACCAAGTTCTTGCCTACGAAAATAAATTGACTGTCTCGGATTATCACACACACTATCCCGAACAACGATAATGTTTTCGATAGACCTTGCGTTTCGTTGACGTGCAGGAGGTCTTCGATCGGCAACTGACCCGCTTTCTTCAAATTTGTTGATTGGATGTCGAATTGTCCCCAACAATTGAGTCGTCAACATTAAACAGGCGTCTGTTGAGTCCTCTCAACAGGCCGATTATTCTGACCAAGAATTCCACATAACGGCCGGAACGTTCCATGAACTGAACAGTCATTTTGGTAGTAAAGTTTAATGATTTCCACGCGTTGTTGTATCGTGTAATTTTCCATGATTAAATGGTGAAGCTCAATAAACATTGGTGTCAAATATGACAGACATATCTTTTTAAAGATGGCCGCACTGGGATTTTAAAAATCGAGCGTCACTTTTGAAAGTCCTATTACCTACATTAGAACCCGTTTTGAAAGAAATACCTATCTTTAAATTTGAACTCTTGTCTAATAAAATCGTTTATCTTTAAAACTCCTCAACCGGTTGTTAATAAAAAAATAGTAAATCTTCCGATATAACCCCTAAATCAGAGTAAAAATTGCATCAATATCCGTTGTTTTTTAGTTTATCACAAACATACATAGGTATAGGAGTTAGTTTCCATAACCAGAATTCCAACAATTATAGGTACTTTATTATTACATTACTTATTTGTTATGTCATTAGTATTGATAACTTTATAACAATTACCATCATTGTGGCGTTACCATCGTTTAACCATTAAATGGTCGTGTTAGCATCGTTACACCATATGCAGGCCATGTGGTGCCACGTGACCAACAATTAGAGGAAGGGCGTACCGAGTCCGGAACTATGACAATAAATATTAGTAGTCAATAAATACGTTTAGTTAGATACATAATTATGTTTTATTAGCAGACATTTATAGAATAAGACTAGCTGTACCCGCGACTTCGTACGCGCTTCGTTCGTAAAGCCTATTCGAAGCGCCAAGCTAAGCTTAATCAACCTGTGGAAATCCCATGAAAATCCGTACCGTAGTTTTGGAGATTAGCGTGTTCGTACAGACGAACAGACAGACGGACAAAAAAAATCAAAATCGTCTTTTCGTATTCTGGTAGGTACTCTTTCTTCATCGCCCCCGATCAGTTTTTGGTGAATACATATATTCAATGCCTACAGATACGCTGGTTCTACAGTTTTATTACAGTTCTACAGTTTACTTATACATAGGTATATAGATTACTTAGGTAATAATAATTAACTATTTAATTAACTATTAATAATAATAACTATTGATAACAGGTGGTGTAGTTCCTCAGCGCTTGTCATGTCGCTAGACTTTGTTATTCCTTAGTCGCTTCTTACGACACCCGCGGGTAGAAATGGGGTGGTGCTATGGCCAGCGTGGCGTTTTAAAGCCACATATCCCTTATGCACAAGACAATATGAGTTAGGAAGTCCATGTCCAGCAGTTGATACTAAAAGGGCATAACAGGCCATGTAAGTCCCTTACCATCTAAAAGTTGCATCAATTGGCACATTCCACTTACGTGCGTCACCGGGGCTCCAGCTGAAAATCAGCGCTGAATGCATGTCTGATCGTGAGGCATTTAACATTATGATGACCTGGAGACCCTTTCGACAGGGCACTGCCGCGCTCAGCATGACAATTATTAAAACTTGCTCCTTGTTTTGGTAATTATTTTCTCTCTTTTTTGCTTTTGGAACTTGTCTTGTTGAATAAATATTTCTTTCTTTCTTTCTTGTGCTAATAATAAAATCCACTGCTGGGGCCTCTTCAAGGCCCGCTATCACACACGGTCTACCACTCTTCTCGTCCAGCCGCCACCGGCGATTTTCTTTAGATAATTGGATTAATGGATATTAGGAATTTGTTTAAATTATTTTTCTGTATAACTGTACCGCACAACCGCACTGGTTACATCAAGGGCTGGTTGGACTGGTCGGGATTCCTGCGCTTGCTAACGAGCGGCGCACACGCATAACCCGTGGAACATGGAAACGGTTCGTGGAAACTAGATAAGAGACTTCTGGCTACAATTTGTTGGGCTCTTGATCTTTCTATCAGAGACTGCATGTGTATGTTAAAGACAGATTATAGCTAAGCTACTTTTATAAGTCTACTAGCTGATGCCCGCGACTTTGATCGCATGGATTTTAGAGTAGGATATATGGTTATTTTACTTCCACCTTGTCCCGTCACTCATGCAATCCCGTGATTAACATCCCATCTCATTCCCTCCCTTCTCACCATCACCATCAATCACCTCTCATATCATTCAGTTTTCATTCATTATTCAGTTTCTCGTTTTCGTTTACTTGGTACTTACCTACGTATAAGTAGTAGATAACTAGGTAGGTAGATATAGGTAAACATTTTTCGAAAATTTCATTTTGCTGATTTGATGCAAGTCAACATTGTTTAGACACTAAGATCAAACCCTGCTACTAAAGTGCCTGAGCCAAGGTAAATAGCTTTTTCAAAATTAGTTCAAAATTGAAGCGTTTAAAATTTATCGTTATTAACTTTAGTCTCCGGACTTCCATGGAACCTCTTCTTGTAGCGATCTTGAATGGAAACGATCAAACCATTGATGCATTTATTGATGCATATACCTACCCACTCTGCGTTCATTTGTGGGATTAGGTCGGTAGGTATTATGTCGTTGAGACTTGTATTGCGTGGGGAACGCATTATTGCCATCACGGAACTCCTATTCGAGAGTGAGGCGAATTTTCAACTTATGATGACGCATGTGAAAATATCAAAAGAAACAAATGACTAATTGTGAAAAAGTAATAGTTTGGCTGTAATATAATATAAAACAAATGCTCCAATTGCTTTAGTAGGTAGGTAGCTACCTACAGTCACGTGTTATCCAAAATAAAGATAACTTTAACAAAAAGTGTTCTTGCTTACAATTTAATAGAAGATAAACAAACAAACAAAAAAATGCAATCAAATCAACCAATATGGTCTTTCAATGCACACATTGATTAAATCTAAAACCATAAATAATAACCATGAGTCGTTCCCACGTCACTTTATAAACGTCTTTATAAAGTTATTCATTCACGCACTTGACCCTTTCAGCGGCACAACGCCGAGAAACCGGGACGCGGGTCGCCGAGGCCGAATAAAATTATTAAAACGAATAAAACGTTACCCTCTCACGCTCACGACCTGCCAAGCGCACACATGCAAGCGGTTGATAACCTCAATCGCTCTCGTATCAAACGTTTGAAAACTCACATACAGAAATGAAAGGTCGTGTCGGCACGCGCGCACACTGGCGCAGTTAACACCAAACACGATTATCGCCTTCCCTCGTCGCACGCACACATGTGCAGAACTCGAACGATACGCTTGTGTGGCTTCGAATTTCAAATGAGCCGAGAGGCGGACTTAGCTTGGATTCGACCCACGTCGCGCGTTGCTTCTCTCAAATGTATTGCCGGGTATTTTTAGAGCTGATGCGGTGTTTTTGCGGAGAGCGCTAGTGTTTGCGGGTTAAACGGTGTTACCGTTAATTCAATGTAAATGTTGGCGCCGACATTCGTGCAGATAATGAGCAGATGAAATTTTATGGAACGTTTGTATTTCTCTTTAATTAAGTCGTTAAAATAAAGGATAATTTTACAACACGCAATACGCAGTAAATTATAAGCCTTAACATTACATGTCATAGACACGAGCGTAGAATCGTTAAGTGATAAAATTGTAGATTGACAAGTTCTTATAGGTTATGAAAAGAATAGGCAAACGGTTTATACTGTGATCGACCATTGAATTTACTGTACCATACATTAGCATGGCATGACTATATATCTACTGTTGGATAGGCTTCTTTCAAGGCTCGTCACCATACATGATCTCAGCTCATTCTTCAGTTGACACTCCAACGGGTCGAAAAGCGATCTACACTACGCTTCCCGATACGTGGTCTCCATCCTATCTTATCCCAGTGTCGGCTTTAGGGTGGGGCAACCCGGCCGGTTGCCCGGGGCGTCAGGGCCAGAGGGGCGCCGCGCACCAGCCAATCAATCAGTTAAGAAAGGGTAATGCCACTACAGAACAAGAGAAAATAAAAAAAAAACCGAAAATCACCGATCCAAAGTCTAGCTGATAATAACTACCCATCTCTTTTATCGCTTTGCAAAGGTGAACATTTGGTCGTTTTCTGATTGTATCTTTTACATAGTATCCAAAGATCTAACTCTATGCCAAATTTAAAATTTCTAAATCAACTGAAAGAGGTCTAGGTTTTAATTTCGACTACTCTAGACACACACTCGGCTGTTTTTTTTATTTGATTGGCTGAGAACACTGATTTTATTCGCATAAGAAATAAAGGGCGCTGAAGAAAATCTCGCCCGGGGCGCCCGAATGGCTAAGGCCGACGCTCTCTTATCCCTTAGAATTTTGTTACAGAATCCTTTACTATTTCTTACATACAGCAAAAAGAACATTTTACGGCAGATATCCAACTAGCCTGTTATAAAAATAACATTGTAGGTACAATATCCAGATTACAGACGAGACGTAGGTATTTTAATAGACAGATAATAGAGAGCCTACGTAATGGTAAACAGTTAAATTACCTCAGACTTAACAAGTAAACTTAACTCGTCAATAACCTCAGATATTTGGTACCAAATACTTACCCTCATCAGAACAGATAGCTACCTATTTCATGTTTCATCTAATTCTATGATTGACGTTGACGGAAAGAAAGAATATTTATTTAAACATGACAGAAAACATATTATTACTTTTATTACACACGAAAATTATACAAGGAAACAAC
Organism: Sesia bembeciformis; assembly: GCA_943735995.1. Taxonomy (NCBI): domain Eukaryota; kingdom Metazoa; phylum Arthropoda; class Insecta; order Lepidoptera; family Sesiidae; genus Sesia; species Sesia bembeciformis. Next base: position 13,465,533 of record OX031028.1, read on the forward strand.
GAAAAATAACTATACCCACATCTAACTATACGTTAATGTATATAAGTACTTATAGTAACTCAAGGGATAACAAAGCCGCTAGCTAGCTACCACGAGCCCCGAGAAACTACACCACTTCTAGAAGAGTCCACTCGCCAACCCGGTCACCAAGCGTTTTAAGGCTATACATCCCTCACGCACAAGACAATGTGCTCGAATAGGCCCAAATCCAACAGTGGATTTTAGTAGAGCTGGTTGTAATCTCATAGTGACGTTCGAATGGAGCTCGAATATACTAATATATTCGAGCTCTCAGTATGTAGAGTTAATTAAGCAGCCAGAATTAAAATCAGTTAACCTATGCAAAAGATAAATAAGTCCGATTACATGATCCGTCTAAGTGATAAAATTTTTTATCGACTTAAACTATAACGTAGAAACCGCTTTTGATGATAAAGTCGGTTTGATATAAAAACTAGGTACCTACAAATGTATGGATGCACATTAACGTTGTTAATTAGATAAAGTATAAGCTAATTATTCCTTATCAATACGGTTTCCGTCCTGGTCACAGCGCTAGTAAAAATCACTGATGACATTCACCATGGTATGGACTACAGTCATCTTACGCTACTGACACTGTTAGATTTCAGCAATGTATTCAACACTGATCTCTATGATTTAATTATGATCTTTTGATTGATATACTATGTTCTCATAATATATCTCCACTGGCAATTGGCTGGTTTCATAGTTACTTGCTTGGACGCTGGCAACGTATACACATTGATGACAACTTCTCCAATTGGTGTTACACCAGCGCAGGGGTCCCGCAAGGTGGCGTGATGTGTCCCCTTTTATTTGCTATTTTCACTAATTCAGCTACTTTCTTCTTCATACCACTTGTAAGCAGATGACTTATAAATATATAATCAAGCCCCAATTGATAGTATTTCCCAGGCCGTGTCCATTACAAATGCGGATCTGGCAATCATTGCGGAATGGAGTAATTCCTTAGGCTTAAAAGTTAATCCTACTAAATCCCAAGTCATTATTATCGGTAGTCAAAGGATGATCTCCTAGATTGACTGGGAGAATCTTCCGCGTGTTGTTTTCAGTGGTGTGCAGGTTCCGTGTCGTAATGAGGTAAGGAATTTGGGTTTACGTTTAAATAGCACCATAAATAACGGAGGTTATCAGGGGGATGTTTGCGACTGCAGGTTCGTTAAAACGGCTTCGTAATTTTCTGCCGCAGGTCACCAGGGTAACATTGGCTCAAAGTCTACTCCAACCTATACTTGACTATGAAGACGTGTGCTATCTGGATTGGACAGAAGAACAACTTAATATACTTACTTACAAAACTTCTGAATACGGTTCATATTTGATTTGCGGAAATATGACCATATATCCCAATTTCGTCAACAACTCAAGTGGCTTCAAGTTCGTCGTCATCGAGATGCGATTACACTCTCCCACTCCTCTAGAGAATACTTTTAAATCCATCGACACCTGGATTTATTATATTATAGAGTCCGCAATTAAGTGTAAGTGGCGGAAAAGAGTCCGTAGTATCTACAAGATTAAAATCAAGAGCGACGGACCAGATCTGCGGCGGCCGACGAGAGTAGTGGCCTAACTGAACGTCTGAGTTTTTCTGCTGTGGCTGAGTTTAGGCTTTTAGGAGCGCTTGAGGCTGAGATGATGTGTCCCAGGGCAGCTGGGCTCCGGGACAGGTCTGTGACTTATATTTCAGCTATTCTTCACCGGTCACTCCGAAATAACTCATGGCAATTCAGTGTGCACATAGACATTCAGTGTGCCCTATGTAGTCACATGCGTTCCAAAACCTCCCCAAAGTTAGATGTTATCTAAGTATTTTTGATTCTATTAACTTTGTCTAACTGCACACTTCTACTAGTGGCTACTAGCAAGGGGCAACATGCAGCTCACATGATGGTAAGTGGCTACCACCGTGGCTATCAGAGAGGATGCCAGTGCATTGGCGATATCGTATACCTACGAGTAGTCCACATCCTATCCACATCCTATAGTCCTATCCACATCTTTAGCGGAAAGATTTTAAGGGAGAGTTCGTTAAACAACCTTTTTTTATAGAAACTAGGTGGCAGACCGAGCATACAGTCCACCCGATGGTAAGTGGATACTGTCGTCAATAGACATCCGCGATACATGCCAACATCAGGAATGGATTGGGAGAGGATGGGATGGGGAATGGGCCCTGGAATATCTCACTCACTACCGAAACACGTACGTACATTGGGGAAATACGATAGTGTACGAAATGCAGTACATTTCAAGGTAATCTTCTGTGACAGCGGCTGTGGGAATGCAACATGCACTCTCCCCCTACCAAGTGAATAAAATATTCGATTTGTGGACCGCATAGTGCCCGACAAGTTCTTGTCGATGAAATGCCGAATTCTCTACCATCCCACAATATGTGACGTAAAATTTTTAGCGTTTGGAGAAATGTTCCCTTTTTTCTTTTTTAAATTTAAATGCTTACACCGTTATTAAATTAATATTGATGTGCTATATAGGCACATACGTCGGCGTGCGGTGTGGTGTTGGCCGGTTATAGGATTTCACCACCCCATGGGGGATCCCGTTGGTGTCGTGTCGCGGCGACTGAAGGATAACAAAGCGGTCACCACAAACCCTGAAGAACTACACCACTTCTAAAAGAGTCGACTCGATACAACCTGATTATCTAACGTGGCGTTTTAAGACTATACAACCCGCATGCACAAAACAATGTGCTTGGCCCATTTCCAGCAGTGAATACTGAAAGGGCTCGTTCCATTGCATTGCGCCATTGCATTAGGATATGGGAGCTCCAGTGGGTTTTTTAGCAAAATCAATAGTTTTGTTCTACTGACTGCTCAAAACACCGTTCAAATCATCGATGATTCGTACTTCTTCGTACCTATATGTGCACTAGTAGGCCTGAGCCTTACAACGGCGATTTTAGTTTTAATTTATTTACCTACTATTGAATGTGATGTCACGTTTGGGATACCATACCATACTTTTGTCTCTCTAGTACTGGACATAGACGTCGCCCAGGGCTCTTTATTACACTTTCTTCCTTCTACTCTCATCATCGAGACATTACTGGAAAACTTGTTAGGTTTATGGTGATTTATGCTAAACTTAGTTTTCTAATAGCGCCTTCAGTAACTGATTGCTGGCTTCGAGTTGCATTCAGTTTTAAAAACGTAAGGTTTTTTCGTCGTTGTCCGGGATAACGGAAACAATGCGCAAACAAAGTTTCCTATCGCTCAACCTTTAATGTTTATTCAAATTATACTGTGAAATTTAATGTAATTTGTGATGTGGTAGGTAACAAACTATTGATGTGGTATAATATAACCTAATGGGATACAAATAGGTATAATGCACCTAATGTGTCTGGACCCTAGTAATAGTATCCTCATATTACTTATAATATTACAGCTCCTCAATACTGTAAAAGAAAAGCAACGCGTAACTTTAAATGTGTCATTATTGGAGAAGGGATCAGATTGTCGGTTCTGGTTTCCGCAGATATTGAGACTGATTAAATCTCGTAAAATACTTAATATTTATTGTTTTATCTCAATAATCAGATGTTTAGAGTATGTTTCTATTTAAACTGAATCTTAACCTAAAGTTCATATTTCCATACTGACGGTGACCTACCACTTCATGTCCTGCATAGCCCAAAGCTTGACTGGGAGATAATGCTGTACCTATAGCGTTAAGTCCGCCATTTGTAATAATATATAGAGTAATTAAATAAGGTTCCTTAGTCAGATAACGCCATAAATATTCTTAAACCCCATAAATAGCGGTTAGTTTCGGACTTTCAGCTATTTACTTGTCGTCTGATTACAATCTTGTCTATGATTCTATCTCTATTTCTTTCTTTTTTTTCTTCTCACTTAGTTTCACGTCTAATTCTAAGAATAATAAGGGTTTAATCACGTGAAGATCACAGTACCTACCTACCCATTGATTAAAAAGAGCAATCATGATGTAGTGAAAAGAGTTTACACCACGTTCTTAGGTGATTTTATGAATAATTATTTTCCAAAAGCAATATTGTTTTCCAAATATTTTGTTTGAAACTTTTTTCTACAAAATTACATAAAATTAATGTGGTTATATCAGAATACCTATTAACTACCCAATGAATACCTACAATGTAAAATCTGATACAATTGATTTATATTGTCTGGAGAATTTATCACTCGGTCGCGGCAATCTATTGTCAAACATATATTACAGAGTCAGACAAGTATGCGTCGAAGATGTTCTGAATGACAATTGATCAGTACAATCGTCTGCCTTATCGATGCACGATCACGATGGCCTCATTCACATTGAATTTCAACCAGCGCAGATCACGGCACAACTCATCTGCATCGGGCATTTAAATTTGTAATCAGATTTGCGAGACCCTCGGTTCATCCATCATTCATTACCTCCACTCGTCGATTTCGATGCCTATTAAAATGGAGTTTTAGCATCCTTTGACGGTGCCTTCTTCAAATCAATTATGGGATTAAGCGAAAAAATAAATCGCCGGTCTCGATCCTCGACTCGCCAGTAACCACTCATTATTTCTTCTCGCACGTTTTTTATTGCGGCAACATTATACGTGGGTGTGGTTGTAATTTCCTTTCACCGACGTAAGGGCACACACGCAATACTCAAACCGGGTCAGCTATTTTAAACCTTAAACACTACATTTTTAAGTTTCATTTTGCAACAATTTCTCGTTTCCTGATGAGAAGATTGCTGATAAAATATTAAGGCTTCCGTCCCTTTCTGTCCTGTAGGGTCGGTCTCTGTTGCTCGCACTGCGAGAGTTTCTGTGGATGTTTTTACGCGCGCCGGGGGGCAAAATGTTCGTTGTTTTGGCGGCAAAACGCTTCGGGGACCGCGTAACTCAATAACGCGAATGTTTCGAAGGGATCAGCCAGCGCAACATGTTTTATTTACGGCGTTTCAATACAATTTCATGTGTTTTCCGCTGAGTGATATTAGTGAGCCGGCAGTTCTTGCAGCATGTGCGTGACTTCAGAATGGCAAGCTATTGATTGTATTCCGTTCAAGACTAATATTGCTTTGGATATTGGGTAATTTATAAGGTCGGTCACGCTGACACGCAAACGCTGTTTGTCTATTGCAACTCATTATAACAAATCATTATCAAACATTCTATGAAGAAAACAATTACATATGAAGGAACGAATATCATTACCGCCCGGTACAGTTTCTGTGTTGTGCTAGAAGGAGGAGTAATATCAGAATTGTAACGAACTTCATCGTCACAAAATGAAAATTTAGTTTCTATTAAAAAACTATCCACGTCACCGGATTAACTCCGACAAGTAAAGCCCAGTTAACTAAAACAAATGGCTGCTTTGATCCGCAGCGCGAAACTCATACTTTATTAAAATCCCGAGCGAAAGCGTTTCATGCATTACCCCAATTTAGGCGCGCAATTAGTGTACGCAATCCCAGGGGGGTTAGGGAGGACTCCACCCCGGCTCCCCCTCCGAGGGCCAGAGGGAGGCCCGTCGCCCGCGGTAAGGGGGACACTAACAACCACCGAACAACGGCTAGCCTTTGTAATAACAAAGGAGAAAAGATTCCCTTTTGTTCCACGCGGTTTCCAATGCGCCGTTCCGGGCAGCGGAAATGGAATTGGAAAATGATTGGCTTTTAGCTGATTGCTTGTGTTTGCTAGGACAATTAATGCAATTAGCATGGTTAATAGCACAGCGCTTCAATGTTCACTACAACGAGTAAGTACCTACTTAAAACTGTGTCAAACACAATTCAAGTTGTATGTTTCGGTTGGTTATAGATGGAAGGTAAATAAACGTACCTTTTATAAACGATTCATAGAAATGCACGATTCACGGCTTGTTTGTGTGCGTGTTATTTTTGTACGCTCAACTACACAACAGAATCGATGAATTGAAACGACACATCGGGCGCTCTATGAAATTCGGCAAGATTATGTGTGGTCGTTGGAATACAGCACGTTTGTATGTAAGCCGTAACATATGCATGCACCTATCAAAAACCACTTGTATTTTCTATAGAAAGAATTTAGTTGACACTTGAAAGAACGATTATAGTAAACGCTTTCTATCGCCAATGGACAGCTGCGATACATACTACGCATATCCCCGCAACACACAGTATCATCTTCAAGACTTTCACCAGAATACGCTACAAGGACCGTCTAAAAATGCCCAATTGTGTAGCCAGTTGATGTTTCTGGACACTCTTCGACATCCTCGAGCACAGCATCAATGTTCTCATCCGAACGGCCTGTTCATGGTCTACCTGCCCTTGACTATCTCGTATTGATCCAGTATCTTCAAGGCATGCCAATAGGCATGGAATTGTGTGACCGGTCGGTGCCGAACGGTCAAGAAAATTACAACCAAATTCACGTTGAGTTATAATCGCTGGTGAATAATTCCGCAAAAAGGTCGACACAATTAATCCGCGTTCTTAGGGAGTATAGTGTTCCATTACTAATCGTGGTATATTTTGAATCTTTTAACTACAAAACTGTTAATATCATGATGACAGGACAATTCCTATAGGGCCATTAATTTTGCGCCACCTGTTAGTTGAAAGGTAGGTACTCGGAGTCCCGACAAATATGGTGCTGTGAAGCACATTATGGCATACTTAATCAAGTAAGAGACTCTGTGTCACATTGACACTGTGTGACTTGTATGTGTATAGTTAAAGTAATACATACCTAATTAATATACATAATAATCCAATAAATGGCGTTGGGAAATGTCGCAATGAATTTGCAGAGTAGTAGTCTAGCGTCTCGGTCTGCTTTAGAGTACCTACTATCACCACTTGGGTGTCGTAAAAAGCGACTAAGAGATAATAAAGTCGCTGCCACAAGCCCTGAGGAACTACATCTCTAAAAGAGTGGACTCGCCAACTCGCTTGGCTAGCCGGAGTGGTGTTTAAAAGGTCATACATCCATCATGCACAAAACATGTCCAGCATTGGACGTAAACAAGAGCTGGTTACGATTACGGTTTAGTCTACAGTTTACAGCTGGAACGTAACAGATTTTAAAGGAAATTTTAAAGACACCCAACACGCTATTTACGGTTCTGACAATAAATGGGTTTATATCTGAATCTTTGAATAAACTTACTAACCGTCGTATTGAGTGCAAAATAAAATTCTAGACGAGGCTCTGACTGTACACGTAGTTTTCATCGATGTGTAATTGAGCGACATTAAACTCTGATTATGACAACACGACTGTTGTCATGACACGTAAACACACATAGCTGGATTTATTTAGTAGCTGATAGATTCTGAGTCTCAGGTTTTGAAGGTTGTATCTATTTGTCGCATAGCGCCGATCCTAACCTTTTTAGGTTGTGTTTCTTCAATACCGGATATAGGCATCCACTTCCAAGGCCCGCAACAACAAACAAGATTTTATTCTTCTCATCTAGTTACTATGAGTGACTTTGATTAACGATTTCAGTACACTTGACCGGAGGGTGTCTCGCGATGATTGATGTCAGCCGTTTCTAAACGTCCCACTGCTGGGCAGGGGCTTTAGTAAGTCACCAGGAGTTTCGGTACATAATCCACTACGCGGGCCCAGTGCGGATTAGTGCATATATCCGTCTTCCCATCTGGTCACCATGGGCGACTTTCTTTAAATTGCCAGTCTCAGCGTAATACGCAAATCAAAGTCCTTGTACTTACAGTACACATATATATTGTGTGATAGGTATCGAATTTATTAAGTACGTGCAGTCATGGGATTTTAGGTCATAATTCAAAACGCGGAATCCGTGTGATTTGTCGACCCCCAGATATATGGACAACGAGATAAAATGCACGTAGATACTTATTGTGGTTATAAAATGTAGGTGTAAGTATAATGATATCCAAATTAACAATTTTCCACGCCAAATTGGGTTCTAAACAGATGAAACTGCGAGCGAATCAGTATTTTAACAATCGAAGTAGCCTGGTGATCATCTCAACACCACAATTTTATCACTCTTGAACGATCTTATTAAGACGTACAAGTCCGGAAAAGAGCGCTCTTATACTTGTATCTATCTTATAGTACATAATACTTACATAATACGTAGGTACTTGTATCGTTTAAGAGCATTACGTGCTCTTATATTTATCTTACATAAGGCACTTACAGAAGCAATCATGTTTATAACGCGTTTCGCAATTTCTTTACAATACAAATGGAAAGGCGTGTGAAAAAAATTGTCGTGTGCGGTGTGCGGTGGATTTAAAAAACAACATATGCTGATATTTCTTATTTTTTAATGTCGGGCGAGAATGATATTGTTATTATTTTATGAAGTCAATGTGTTACTTTACGACATTAATTTGTATGGAGAATCTTTTTTTATGTAAATATATACTATGTTTTTGGTTAAATTTTTAACTCCCCTCTTTAAACATGTATATTTAATATTACCTAATGTTAAGTTATTTATTTTGGCGTTGGCGCAGATAGCCGTCATGTTATGATGAAGCTTGCTTCCTAACATCATTTATAGTGTACTCCCCCGTCTGACCATTATAATAATATTATATTAAGGCTTATAAATTTTATAATAGTATAATAAATTTTATATATAAAACGGCAACTTCATAGATAAGGGTCCAATAAAAATACTATAATATTTATATTAGGCCCTTACCTAAGAAAATATACGATACCAAATACAAGATCATTTACTTAGGTATAAGAGTTTTTTAATATAAGTTTTATATATAAGGCCCTTAGAAGCCTGTCGTTATAAAACTACTTTGCTAGTTGGCTACCTAACCATATGATGTTAGACATTAATTTATAAAGTTAACTATTGTCGTCAATTATATGCGAGAGCGATTTAGATGAGAAAGTAAATCGATTCCTAAATAGGTATAATTTATTATCATAAGCCGTAGGTACGAGTACATCTCGGTGGGACTGAAGTCGAGATTTTGCTCTCATTGTCCACATCTATGATAGAATGTTGTTGCAGTTCTTTATTGTACCTACATATAATTAATTGTTACAATAAGAAGTTACAATATTATCGTAACTATAAGCGCGGGCTTATTCTTGGAAGGACCTTACCTAGAGCTTATTTCCAGTTGATCTTAGAAGAATTACATCATTAAAATGTTGCCCCAGCAGGCATTAGTCACATACCTACCGATACCTAAGTACTGAGTTCGTCCTACTGAAACTGACAAATCCCGCATAATTGCTCGAGACAGTTATTTATAGGAGAAAATGAACAGTTGCACTTCTATAGGTAAAAATGTCATGGGCGATCTGGTGGGTGGGAAGCCGCAGATCGAGTTGGTACTGAGCCAAAATGACGGTTGTAACTACGAACACAAGACATTGTCAACAGAACGCAGTGGCTACTTTATACTTTTGTCGCTTTAGAACCAAACTATACAAACACAGAACACAGCTTGTCTTTTGGACGGAGATGATTTTTTATGGAAACGATAATGTAAAATGTATTTACAGGTCCATACCGTTTAAAAAAAAGTGAAAACGACAAAGGGGCCATTCGTCGACAGAAGTCCACGTCAATCTTCGTGATAATCGATTTCGCAGATATTAATTACAACTACTGTTCTACAGTTGTAGTATGGCTATTTTTCATTTCTAGTATTTGAAACGACTTTTTGTAGTAGGTAATATGATTTGTGCGCAGTTTGTTAGCATGTCTATTAAGGCAAAACATGTTGGGCAATGTAAGTATTTAATGTTAACATTTTGTTTTAGCTGTGTTCTTTATTTACAAATAAGTAATTTGAATTTAAAGAAATCTCAGTAGGTAATCCAGCTGGGGAGTACTCCGAGGAACTATTTAAACAAACAACGTGTCATCGAAATAACTCAAAACCTAATTTAAGAGATATAAAAACGTTGTGAAGAAAAATAAAATAATTTTATTAAATAAATCAAAAGTTACAGACATGTAAAGATTTGCTGCTCTATCTAAAACGTTCGTAGCGCTCATTACTCAGTGCCGGTCATTAGACCATGCGCCTAGGCGCATCAGGTAATTGCAATAAGTGTATACGTTTTGCGTAATTGAGCGTAGAATAAAAGATACTTATACTAGAAATGAACAACAAATTATAAACAAAAAAAAAACCTATTGTAAGAACTTTTAATATCGATTCTGATCTCATTACTGAACAACTGTTTTCAACTTTTGCGTTATTTTAGTGACACGTTAATTAATAGCTACCTCGGGTTTTTATCACATCCTGTCATCGAAGCGCGGAAGATGTACTGTCATTATATAAAAGAGTCATTACTACTACTAGTCATTACAAGTCATTACTAGTCATAACCGATGGTTATGTAATGTAATTTGTTATGGGGTTGTTCAAGACAACTGTGAATATGTATTTTCAAAGTAGGTAATGCATCTTTAACCTTCCCACTATTGCAGATACGTAGTCGAAGGTTGTAACCACTTAACATTAGGTACGACATTGCTCGGGTGAAGTTCTTCAAGAAAGAATACCAACGAGTTTCACTCCAGCAGTTTGATAGTAAACGGGAATAAAATAAAAGAAAAGCTATTAAAAAAAGTAAAAACCGGTCTATTATTAAACTACACATGGCCGCCACACACGAACAGTTTGATTCGATAGAACGTGCCTAATTCACTATTCTGAAGCCTTCAGTGTGAATACTACTTATATTTGAGAATATTCCAATTTTAAATATTGTAAATACATGTCACAATTAGAGGAGCGCTTCTTTGCGCATGGAACATTCTATAACAGTCATTCCCAAAGTGGTCCATACGGACCCCTGGGGGTCATATGGACCCCTACCTACGTGCAACATACCTACCTACGTGCAATTGTCTCATCAGAGAGGTCAGAATAAAATATTTTTTAGTAGGTTTTATTTTATCATAAAATTTTATGTTATGGTAAGGGGTCCATGACCGAAATAAGTTTGGGAATCACTGTTCTATAATATACAGCTAAAGATATATTATAAACACCGTGTTAGAGTAATGACCATTACAAAGTATTGACTGAGCAATGTAAACAGACAGTTAAAACTGACCTTTTAATATGAAAAACTGACAGTTTTAACTGACAGTGTTTGGTAGCCATTACTCTAATAAGGTATTTTTTTAAATAGCTTAGCAAGAAGTGAGGTGAAGGACAACACCCGAAACATTATTGTTACATCATTAAGTTTACCAGCTTAAATATAAACAAGTCTAGCTAGATCGAATCTCAAGCACTATATACCTACTCACTGCATACAGTTTTAAGGGGTTAACCTTTTACACCAATAAAATTATGTACCTACCTATACTTATTTTTTTAAAGAAATAAAAATCTTATAATTTCGTTTTTCTTTAGCCATATTTCATATTTAACAATAAAATAATCTCTATTAATTCTGTGTCAAAAGATAAATTATACAAACTTCAAAACAGATACTGTGTCTGCTTAATATCATTATTCACATTAAGTCGTTCGTCAAACACTAGCTCGAATGCTTAGTTCGGACAGTCTACCGACTTCACTGTGTACTTTATACCGGACTAAATAAAAGTTATTATGCATTGCATGAGACGTCTGTGTTATGAGTCCGCAGTGAGCAAGGCTGCCTGCCGGTCTAATTGGCCGCCGGCCGGCGCATACTAATGGACGGATTAAAATAGTTTTATGGCCAGTAAACGTTGCTCCATACGTCTCCTATCGTAAACCCGACCGGATAGTTGTCCTTATTAGACATAACGCTAATCAAGGACTCAGAAGTTGCTTGTCAAGTTACCGTAGTTAAGACCTGGATGTTATATCGCTACGTGTTATGTGAAATAATTGTTTCCAGTATCGAACATCGGGTAAATGGTTAGGATAACCTAACGAAATATTTTTTCTTACACTCGTATTCTCCTATATGTGCCTGGATACTTGGATAGTATAAATGCTTCCACATTGGTAAGTATCGCGATCGTACTGTATTAATGAATTCCCTCCGGAGTCATCTACTTAAGTCAGCGTAGTCATCTGGAGAGCAAGACAAAACTTGCCCGCAAAAAGCTCGATGTAGTGAATAGAGCCAACCTGTACTTCTCTCCGGGGCAATAGTTGTCGATTTATGAACCTTAAGTTAGACCCTACATGGAGTACTGCTAACACCTCTGTGCTGGTGCACCGAATCACCCGCTGGTCGGTTTTGACTCCGTCCAACGACGTGCTGTCCGAATTGTCAACGATCCTACAACTCTCACAGGCAGTCTAGAATCGCTCAGCATTCGAATAAATATTACGTTTCTCTGCGCACAAACAAATTCTCGACAAAGAGTCGCTGCGTACAGTGCGGTCACCAACACATTTCATACAGCGAACACGAAAGTTGTAGAATGAACTGCCAGCTGAGGTTATTCCATTATTATACGACATTGGGCTCTTCGAGAGAAATGTGAACAGGATTCTGTAAGTTCAGCAGCGCACCACGTGTAACAGATGTGTATGGGCAGTGCCACACACTTGCTATCATATGGTCCGTCCGCTCATCTGCCGTGTCATCTATAAAAAAGCATAAGTATGATTTTTTTAATTAATATTAGTTTGGTGATGAAAGAACACATCGAGGCGAAACCCGCGTGCCCGTGATTTAAAAAAATAATCTCGAGCTAGTGTTGATTGTAAAGGAAGAGCAGGAGCTGTGCCCTACAGTGGGAAGTTATGCATTCTTAATGAAACCTTACTTTTAAAATGAGTCAATAAAAACTTGGTAAGTCCACAGCACAGCGCGTTTAAAATTCAACGACCTTGGTGCTCTTAGCGTGCATGGATCCTGTGTGCAAATTATTGCATGCAGAATAAGCCCAAGTTTTTTTTCATAAAAATACCAACAACCAGGACACCGTGCCGTTTAGAATGACGCCACCCCATCTCTCCCCGTGGGTGTAGTAAAAGGTCATTTAGATAACAAAACCGCTAACTATAAGCGCTAAAGAATTACACCACCCTTAAAAGATTGGTTCCGCTGATCTGCTTGGCCAGGGAGGCGTTTTCAAGCCATACATCCCTTATACACAAAACAATGTGCACGAAGGATGCTCACGTTTACCAGCGGATATTAAAAGGGCGGTTTACAGTTACTATGCCATCAAAGGTATCATCCAAACTAAACTAACAACGTTTATTTTGGACGCTCACTTCTAACAACGTCTAACAACTACATATTCATATAAATATTCGTCACGTCCAAGGGTTTATTAATTATTCATATTACTTAGTTTGAAGTTAAATGAAAGTTAGTATAAGTCCAAAGTTGTATCTGATCTGATCTGGTGTAAGTGCTATAGGAGCCCAAATAGACGTAGACATGGTCTTTGTTAGAATTTACTATTTTCACTAGATTCGCGTGGTCCGCGAAACCTAGTGATTTGTTGCGGGAGACCTCGGATTATTAAATCTAAAACAGTTCTTAAACGCGTATGTCTAAATATTTTTAATTTTACTCGACGTTTTATTGGGTTCCAAAGGTTACGTGTAAATGGTGACCAACCATGGTCAGTTTGTGAACAAGGCTGGTATAACCCAGCATAAACGGCAAGTAAAACGGTAAACATACGCGCTTAAAAATCGTCGAATCCAATTAATATTATAAATTCGAATGTTTGGATGATTGAATGTTTGTTACTCAAAAACATCGAAACGGCTAAACCGATATCGTTGAAACTCGACGAATAGGTAGATTGTAATCCGGAGTAATAGATAAGCATCCGGAGTAGGTAATTCAAGAAGAATACGAGCGAAGTCGCGGGCAAGAGCTAGAAGATAAATATGTGTGAAAACCGCGAATATCTGAAAGTTACATACATGTATTCGTATATGTGTGATATTGTAATGAATGTAGTGGGTGGTTTTTGGTTGATAATCGCCAACTATCGGTGAAATTAGATCGTTAGACAGCTCGATCTATTGGTCAAAGGTTTGCAGGGTATCTTCACCATATTTATGAAAAGCAACGTCAATCTGTCCTTTTATCGGTCCGTTCGCTTATAATTTGGGTTCTACTGAACGGATTTTGATACAGTTTACACTGACTTTAGTATAACCGTAACTAGCCCTTTTTGCTGAACACTGCTGGACATAGGCTTCGTCAGGCACATGCGTGAGGGATGTAAGCCGGCCGACACCACATAGCCGATGCTCAAATGCTCAAAACTAATTACCAAATGTGGTTTGAGACCAATATACCACAATGGGATTAATTATACAGAAACTAGCTTCGTTCAAAATCAAATACTCGATGTGGTTGATGATGTTTTAGTTTAAGTACAAGACTTTAATGTACCTATGCAAGACACCAGAAAAGCCTCGGGCAAAAGGTTAGTTTCATAAAGTAATGCCTCGCGTACAGAATCTTAGCTGGAAACTGCGCTAGAGCGCATGCGTGGCCGATCAAAAAACTCACGCGGCTGCCCAGGCCAGTCCGACCAGTTTCGTGCTTCGCAGAATCCGCCGACTGTACGAAAAAAACAAATTGCCACTTAACTTGCGGCCTGAGTCGTAAGCCGTCAAGGCTTTCAACTTTTCAATAAACATTTATTTAAATTTAATTACCATAATGTATGTTTTAATTGATAAGGAAGAATGCGAAATGCGATGGTACGAAGAGATTATTCGCTGACAATAGATTTATGATTCAGTATTGAATGATCTAATTTGTGTATTAAGTACATTTTATTGTACACCGAAGGCTAATTTAATTATTTCTCTTGAATAAATACTTTTTATGAAATATGGCTTTGTCACTGCAGCGATCTATTTCAGGCAAACTTTGGGCGAGAGAAGACATATATTAAGACCTCATTGTATTGAGCGGATGATTTAGATATTATTTTATAAACGAAATCATTTGTTTAACCGTGCATTTCCACTAGCCGAAAAAACATTGTCGCCCTTTCCATTAAATACTAGTTTTATCGACACAATATCTATTTGCGATGACGACCAGTGCAACCGACTACCAGCAAAACATCTGTATGTTGTCCGGATGTTGAGTCGTAAAACTATTCGTAAATGTAAACAATCAAGACAGATAATGTCGGTGACAAATGATAATGTTTGTCGACTAGTGGAAAGGTACGGTAAGCAATTGTCTAAGCACCAGATTTGGTAGCAAGAATCTTCGTTAATAAATTGTATATTCTAAATCGGGTCTGAAACTGTATATTAAAGGTATAATATTTGTTTACCTTTTATTCCTGCTCGATGTGTCGGCACGGGTTACACCAGCTGTAGTCACGAGTTGACTGAAGAGGCGGGTAGTCCAGGATGGGAGCTGCGAGCAGTTTTATCAACTACCCACATTTGATCTTCACATTCGGAAAGTCTGCGATATACTACACTATCAATGTCCGCGGACGTATTCAACAGTAAACCGCAAACTTTAAATTTGTTAATCACTGGATTCCACGTCGACGACCATCTTCTCGATTGAATTTTTTTCTATTTCTTAATTTCAATCGCTTCACGTACAATCCTGAGATAATAGTGACGTTCAGTTGAGAGGATTTTGGGAGAGCAGATTTCTATCCAGTGATTAATTCCAATGTTGAGAATGTGTTCGGTTATCGCTGATTTACTAGTTTGGCAGTTTCTTACAGCTGCGATGTGATCCTTGACCCTTTCCGCAACTGTACGCTTTGTTTGGCCTATATAGGAACTACCACAGTTGCTGTCTATCTTATAGACACCTGGCGTCTGGTAAGGCATAACATCCTTGGGTGTCCGTATATTTTCCGCTAGTCTTAATGGAGTATCTTCTCAATACTGTTCCAACTTTATCCGTCGCTCCTTTCACTTCTCCCTCCCTCCGTTGTTTCTCCCTGCGATTGTGGCTTGGTTGCCTTTGTACTCGCTTTGTACCCATTCCGTTTGAGTACCTCCTGAACATGTAGTAATTCGTCTTTTATATGTTCAGGATTACAGAGGTCCATACTCTCTGTTGTTTATTGTAGCCACCATGGATTGCAGGTGTCGAGGATGATGATGTGAGGAGGCATGCAGGTTTCTGTCAGTATCTATAACTATAAACTTTCTTTAACGAACTGTCTTCTCTAACCATTATTTTGACGTCTAAGAAAGCCAAAGTTCTGTCCTTTTTCATTTCAGAGGTGAACCGCATTTTTGGATGAATGGAATTGAGGTGTTTAATATATATATTGCTCCACTTCCTGTCTACTTCTTTTAATGATGCTGAAGATGTCATCAACATACCTTTTCCAAAGTCTCACTATGTTTAGCATAAGACTAAGGGCTCCCTCTTCAAAGTGTTCCATCGAGATATTCGCAATTACTGGTGCAACAGGAGTACCCATAGCGACGCCATCTATCTGGAGATAGTATTGAACATGATATAAGAAGTAATTGTCTTTCAGGCAGTGTTACAGTAAATCAATATATACAACATAAGTGTTATACAAGTCACCCTATCTTTTATGACATCTAGACACTCCTTAAGAGGAACATCAGTAAAAAGCGACTCAACGTCAAAACTCACCATGATTCCGTGTTGTTTCAGCTTTATTTCGTCAATATTTTTTATGAAATGGCGAGAATCTTTCGCAAAGGATGATGACGAAATATGTTTGGTCAGGTCATATGTGGGTGAACCAATCTGACTTACTATCATGCGCAAAGGAAGATTGGGCTTATGAATTTTCGGTAGGCCATACAACTTTGACTATTGTAATGCCTTCGGTTTATCTTTGTCTAAAATTCTAAACTCTCCGTCGTTTGTTTAAACTTTAGACGATACTTAGGTACTTATCGAATATGTGAACTATAAAAAAAGGTTTCTTTAATGGAAAATAGTTTTTCACTACATAAAGCATGTTGAGGTTTATTGAAGTAAGATGACAGTCTTTCCAGAATCACAAATAGAATCACGTTACAATGTGCTTTGAAGAATCTTATATGACAGGAGGATCTGATGATGTAGATAGAAGACGCGGCCAACTCACTTTTCAGTACTTATTTGCCTGCCCTGTGATCTAATTTCATAAAAATGATTTTCAGTATTTTATGTTTTATCTTATGGGCATGACCCTCTTCTGCTCACGGTTTTACTAGTACTTTGATGTACATGGACCGAATCGCAATCGCTGTCATCATCGGAATACTCTAAACCCGGAGCTTAAAAAAATTAGACAAAAAACGAAACAGGAAATTTAGTAGTAATTTTTTAATTTAAAGTTATAGGTACATACTTTAAGTTATAGAACCTATATCTAACATATTAATATTCGTGATGAGATAATTACCACAAGATGACTTATACTGTCTTTGATACAGAAAGCAACGCTTTAAATTATACCTTGCATTTGTCAGAACAATAATCTTTACGAGAATTTATATTAGTATTAATGTTTACAAGAGCCAGTTCCAAAATCATACTGCTCATTTTTCTATAATTTTTGAAAGCTCGCGTCACAGCCACGTCGCCTGAAGATTTACGATGTCAACCCGTAGACAAGCATCCTTCAAATCCGGGGAGACTTCAGGTCAAACCCGGAGGGATGGCAACCCTAGGTACGCACCGCACCGCGTAGATTCTTTGGGTGTACCGTAGATTTTTCTTATCAAATCACCTATACAAATTCTCATTTATACTCCATAGCGAGGCTCTCTCCTCTGAGAATTCCAGTACTGAGTAGCTCCGTCCTACGTCCGTTAAGACGATTCTAATAAATAGGTTTTTTTTATGTACGAAGGCGGCAGATGAGCATACAGTCCACCTGATGGTGAGTGGATACTGTCGCCCATGGACATCCGCGATACATACCACCATCAGTCCAAAATGACAAACGTTAGCACGCTATAGGAATGGATTTGGAGAAAGGGTTGGGAAAATGGTGAGGAATAGGATGGAAATGGGCTCTGGCACATCTCACTCACTACCGAAACACGTACGTACTTACATTAGCGAAATAAGATAAAGTGGGAAATGCAATACATTTCAAGGTAGTCTTCTGTGTAATAAATAGTATCTACCAATTTGACAAAATATATAATTATTCAAATGTGTTTTGTGTAATCCTGGCTACGTGTGCGAATGTGCAACAAATTCGTTTAAATGAGTGGTTTTAAACTACACGGACCGCATTCCCTCGCCATATTCGGCGATGGCGGTACACAGTAGGTACGGTACCTACATGTTACTAAAATCATAAGATTAAAATGGCGAATTATGTCAACGGCTTTACTTTTACTTAAGAAATATTAGGTAGCATTCGCACTAATAGCTAACTTAGTTACTTATAGTAAAGTAAAAATTTTATTATTAATAGAATTTACATTATAAAGTTATTAATCGTAAATTTTGTTTAAGGTCTAATTCGGCGGATAGTTTTTCAATTTTTTTTCTAACTTACATCATTTGGCAGTGGTTAGGTAGGTAATAATAAGTTAATTGAGATTAATATTGTTCTTTATTACACAAAACATTGAGGGTAAAATAATTTGTCATTTACTTTTCCAAAGTTATATTTGTATCTATTTGTTCATAAAACACAAGACACCCAATATTATATATAATATGAAGAATATTTTGTCGTTCCGTCTGTCAATGTGACATAAAAGCTGGCCTGTAAATTATACCAACGAATAATAAAGTCATCTCAAAATGACAAGAGAGATCAAGCTTCTAGAAGTGAGATCAGGGAGATTTAGGGAGATACACAGAGCGGTAGAGCCTACTAAGTCCTGTGTAAACTGATAGTTATGATGTTTATCAAAGCACATAATTGTCATATAATTACAGTTGGTTTACTGTAGAATGACGTATAAGCATGAATCACGGTTCACTGCAGGCGTTCCGACAGGCGACGCCGACGGGAGGCGATCGTTACGCAAACATTAGCCCACTATGCGTTAGGGTTGTCACTCACCGTATACACCGAAGAACCTATGTTTTTTCTAGAATGAATATTCTTTCTAGAAAAAAATATAGCCAAGTTCTCAAAAGGAAACCGTGTACCGTCAAACGGAGTGTGGAATGTCCTCGGGTTGGGTGGACTGACGATGAGAAAGTTGCCGGTAGTGGCTATGAGAAAAGAGTGAAAGACCGTATGTAGTTGGGAGAGATGTAAGCCCGACAATAGAGAGACACTTAGGCTGATGGAGTGGTATGGAATTAGTAATGATTTAAAATAAACTTGACAGTTATAGCCCTGCGCCATAGCTACTTAACTACACCCGGTAGCTATTGTGCTAGTAGTAGCCTAATCGCGTGGGACTACAATTTTGTATAGTTAAGTCATTAGTAGTATGTATTAGTACCTACTCAATGTGAGTCTTGTTTGTAGGCAGCGGTAGGCAAACGTGAATAAAAAGAAAATGCTGCACTTAATGCAATATCTTTCTATGAATCGGTTTTGAGCTATAGATCTTTAGCATTTAATTATGTACTTAATACCAGTAGTGCCCGCGACTTTATAATTGATCTGGGTAAAAATTACCCTAAGTGTTATCTAACCTGTCACTTAAGTTACGAGTATAACTATGCTAACTATGTCCAGTGGCGTTTGCGTGATGTGCGTTCAGACAAACAGACAGGCAATTCCAAAAAATGTTGTTTTGGGCTCTGTATCATTCGTAGTATGAAACAGAGCCCAAAATGATTTAAGGCTATAATGATTTTTTTCAAAATATATTTCATGTACCTACAGACACGGCTTTTTTATATTTATACATTACGTGTTATAGATAAGTGCTACTTTTAGGGGTCGGGATACCGAACAACTTGGCATAATGTTTCCTGACGTCGTCATGGGCACACGCTCGAAAGTTGTATGGGATAGTTTGAAAGTATTTACACCAGGTTAACACAGTGTCACACAGCCGCACGTCACCAGGTCTCCATAACCAGTGAGTCACCATACTTCACATTTTAGCTTGGCAAAACATTAGACGTTATGTCATTCCAACAACCAATCGGCAATGGGCAATTAAAAAGGACGACGTTGTTATATACTTCATATTATTTGCAATTTACAAGTCAGATAATTGCCGGAATCGATTAACAAATGCCTACAAATAACTTAATCGTTCGCCACGTTCACGGGTAGGTAGGTAGGTACCTATAACATAAAGTCATTTTAGTGTAAAAATGACGGTATAAAAGTCATGTTTTATGTTTAGCCGGATGAAGCATTTCCACTAGTAAAATATCTTACGACTGCTTTTTAGTACTAAATTACTAATCCGCAGGTTTCCATCGATGTCGTGTAAACTTGGAAGTCGTAAATGAACACGAAAATTAATTATCATAATAAAATATGGCCACAAAGTCGGTCAACAACGTCGTTGAGTGTTGCTCGACGCTGTCGGCCGACATTGTATCGAAAGTCGAATGCAATTGCGAAAGTTTCTTATCGATAACCTCTTAATTTGTATACACACCATATGTGTTATAATGTTTGTATTCATTGATTTGGATAGTTACATCAGAAACTAAGGAAATCTTAGGTAAGCTATGTAAGTAATCAAATCCTTATAAAGTGCAATTCTCTAAATAATGAATCGATTGCTTGTTCTTTCGATAATAAATAGTTATCTTTTGAATTAGCCCATCGCTAACAGAATCAAGACGGTAAGTCTTGGCGACAATGTATATCGTCTACTGGAAACGCACGGTAATTATGACGCGAGCCTAACGATGAGTCTACAGTAGCTGGAGGAACGGGCGGACCCGCTACCATCGATGACTTCACAAATTCTAATGCATTTTACACTTTTTATTTTATTTTTCCACAACATTTTGTATACTATTGTAAAATTAAGCGCGGAACGCCCGACGCTCGAGCGATGAGTAAGCACTTATGAACCTTTAACAAGCGAGCGTTGAACGTTCATTTAACGTTTGATGGTTAACCCCTCGGTTAAGAGCTCGATTCTAAAATGGTTAGAGTTAGGGTTCTTAAGATTTATTAGCGTCGTCAGTTTGTCGAGCGCTTATTTTTATATCACCATTTTAATGGCACCAAACAAAATTTAAAAAAATCAACTATCTACCTCCTTTTCGACTTGTGACTCTCCACTAGTAGCTACAGTGCAATGCAATGCAATGCAATGCAATTAGCCCATTATGCAATCCACTGCAGGACTTGGGCCTCCTCAACCACATTATCCTGTGCATAAGGGATATATGGCCTTAAAGGGCCATGCTGGCCACACTGCTGTTTCCTCAGCTCTTGTGGTAGCGGCTTTGACCACACGGCATGCGGTAACTACAGTGGTTTGTTGGTAAATATTGCAGAGTAGGTTTGGTTCGTTTCCGGCTTTAAAATAGTATCGCCCATCGCTTCCCGTGGGTGTAGCTGTAGGAACCCGCCGGCCGAAGCCAACTAGATCGACATCTAGTTGGTCATGAAGTTTTACGTCGTCTTATTCTTTACGTCTGCCATTATTATTTTTTCTCTTGTTTTCCGTTTTACCATCCGTATATTCAAGTGTTTAGTTTTTAATGCTCTTTCTATATATATCTTTATCTGATTTGTAAATATTGCCTTCCACATAAAATATAAAGTGTTGTAGGTACCTGAGTGTGGACTTTTACTGAGAGGAGGCCCGAGTGTTCACACGCAATCTATATCACCACTTTATAGTAAAGGCGACTAAGGAAAACAATACCGGTACCTACTACAAACCTAGATTAACTTGGCCAGCTTGCCAATTCTGTTGGCCGGCGTGGTTTTAGGCGATGAAACAATGTGCCATGGCCAGTAGATGTTTAAAGAGCTGGTTACGGTATTAAATTAAATTACCTATACATTGGTTGAATATACGTGCGTATAAATAATCTACTAAAACTTGAGGTTTTTGCGGACTGCAGTAGATGTATCCTGGGATCAAATAATAGATAACAAATGAGACAAAGGGCCAGCCCTATTAATGTTTGGAGCGAATTCGAAATTTAGAAATCATAAATTTTTAGTGAATCGCAGAATAGTTTTTCAAATGTTGGATTATTTAGGAGTGCTGAAGAATTTAGTGGCAAGTAGAGCAGTAAGAGACGATACATTGTACTTAGAAGTAAAGAGACAGTGTGAATATATCGTGCAAAATTCACATTAGCACGGAGTACGATAATGATAGCTCGATAAAGTTATTGTTATAATATTGCACGGCAGCTGCGCGCTTGCGCCGGAAGCTGATAACACTTGATAACGGAGTGTTATCGGCACGTGATAGCTGCTGCGCGATCCGATATACCGGGAGAAAAATATTTACATACATGTTCGCCGACAACAATCGCCAATGACAACAATAACTTCGTTGGTGGTACTCCTTGGTTTACGCAGAACGGTGTGTGGTCGGCGTTATTTGTTTTATTTTTTTTATAGGTAGTAGTCGAACGGACACTCCAACTGCTTCTGGCGCTTGTGTTGGTGGTAAATGGTTACTGTCGCTCATGGACATCCGCCTACATCAGACCAGTCAGTATACGCAGGACAGGTACTACGGTGGGAGAAAATAAGAATGTAATTAAATGAGTAGGTACTTAGTGAAATTCTTATTTAGCCAATTTTTTAGTTTACACGATACAGATTCATACATTTTCCCTTACTCAGCATTTTTAACGTCCCATGACACAGGCCTTCTATAGTTAATTACTAGGGGGTTGCGGGTCATTATCCACCACGTGAGCCCAGTGCGAATAGTTGGATATACATGCTCCTGATTTTTTTTAAATTAAGTAATAGTTGAGTATTTTTATAATTATTCATCTGTACTTAAGTTGAAACTTAAGTAGATCGAGTATTTGAACTCACATTCTCACGATTGAAAGTATAGAATAATATTTATTACTCCTAGGCTATCACCGCTCACATTAAATTCAACATACTCAGGTATCATAAATATTCACACGTACTTACACATTACGAAAGCAAAATAAACAACATATAGGTACTGGTGACCGTTACTTCACACTATTAAGTCAATATGTACTCAATGTCCAATTATGGAAGAGCCTTATTTCATGATCATATTTTAGTAGAAGATTGTCATATTTTGGTCATGTTAAATGCAGTGTTTTCATTAGGAGGTTATGATTAAGAGCTATTTCACATTTTAAGCGAAAAATACAAGTTTTTGAGCTCCGCTATAGGTGAAATGAAAGTTGCTTTACATTTCTGAGTAAATATTTTAAATAGCTCATTTCTTTGTATTGACATTTAATTGGATACATTTCGAAATATTTCTTTATTTATCCTGTAGTACTCAACCATGTTTTAGTAAAAACGCGCCTAGTAAGAACCTCAGAGCCGTGCTTCTTCCACTAAAATTCATTAATTCAACAAGATAAGGTACAATTATACGTAGTATATAATTCTATTGACACATAGTACACTAATATTTCCGTAAATTAACACAAATCACGAGAAAAAATAAAATAATGTGAGTCAATTTCGACGTAAAATACCTGACATTTAACTGCAATTTTTTATCATTTATTAAATATTTTTTTTAATATTTACTTAGAATAATATCAATTTTGTACCTAATTAAAACGAAAACATAAGTATTTTTATAAATTATGATTTATTATATATATTTTTTAATATCACGAAACTCCTCTAATTGCTTTATTATATTCGGGGATTTTCGCGTCGGCCATTAGTATTGTCTGTAGAAGCACACGGAGAAAAGTTCGGCTTATTCAAAGTATCAAAACTTGTTTTCCATAGTTACGCTATAGAGACGGGGGCATGAACTATTGCCAGTCGCCAGTTGTAATTACCTAAACTTGCTTTAGTAATTTTTGTGAAATGGCTCTTAATACCGGGATACGTAGCGTGGGACGCCCTCCGGCCAGGTAGACTGACGACTTGAAGAAAGTTGCTGGTAGTGGCTGAATGAGAAGAGCGGAAGACCGTGTATGGTCGCGGTCTTTGGGAGAGGTTTATATCCAGCAGTGGAGAGACACAATGGTATGGTATGGTATGCGTAGTGATACCGTCTTTTGTAACTTATAAGACAGGGAAATATACATGGTCACCGTTAACCTGGCAGAATACGTTTTACCTCAACAATCTTAATTCCGGGTACCAATCTCTCGTGTGGGAGATCTATTCTGATCGTCAACCTCCTTTATGAGTGCGGTATGTGTAGAAGACTAATGAAATCTTCACTAAAATAAGATAAATAAGAACTGGTCGGAGGATTTCAGGGCATACATAATCTGTTGTTCATTAAATAGAAAAGCTTTTAGTATTAATATAAAAGATGTCTTCGACTGGCACATACTAATGGGTGGCGGTAAATCATTGCAAAATAAATCATTCAGGTAAATAAATTGGCGGTAAATCATTCAGCCCGAGGCCCTTTTCTGAAGCCCACAGTTTTGAGGTGGGTGGCGAATTTCCGTGAAGCCACACTTTGAAATTATTGAATTATTGAAATTATTTTTATTATTAGTTCTGCATTAGTTATTCCATTTTTTATTTTTTGGAGAACTTTCGGCAATCGGCAAACAATCACATATATATAACATACATATACCTATTACATAACATACACATTTCGTTATTACAGGTCTTGTAGAAGAAAAATTACCTTGAAAGATTTATCATTTCATTATCTAAGATGTACTAACAGTTTCATTAACTAAGATGTACTAAGTAACAACTGTGGTATTTCAAATTTAGTACAATGAAATTCCTTATACGAGTGTTGTAATCTTAATTGTCTGTAAGAAACCAATAATTTTCCATCTGTTGTTAACAAGTCTTGGGAACCGGGGGATAAATGATAATTTTATTACAATGACATATAATTTGTTTTCATTACACATCTATAAATATGTCAGGCCAGAAACTTTTGGACCTGACTGGCAGCGACATTACGAAAACACTGGCCATCGGCTAAACACCCGAACGCATCATCCATGTCTAATGCAATAAAGTAAAAAAGTATCTCGTAATAAAGTATACAATTGGAGGTAGGTATGGTAATTCAAAAACCTTAAAAAATCCGCTAGATATTCAAATCCATCGAACCGATTTTGATAAAACTTGCTTACTTTCCGAAATAAGTAAATACAGTATAACAACATTGCAGCAATAGGTAGGTACATACTAAAAAGTAGTATCCAAGACGGACTTAGTACATAATACCTACTATCGAAGTACAATTAAGTAAAAGTCCTCGCTTTTACGGCAGGTTGCATAGGTAGAAACTACACTAAATGAGTGACGTAAAATGAGCGTTTCCATATATTTCTATGTAAAAGCAAGTACCTACCTACCTACGTAGTTAGGTTCTCAGACAGGAAAAAGAAACAGTTTTTGCAAATCAACCTGTTTTATTAATGAATTAGCTGTGTCCGGCGTGCGTTGCAATGCGTCTTTCAGTCTTCTCTAATGGCTCTATAGTGATTTTGATATTTTTTTGTCAGAAACTATCGCGAGCTCGCGCACTACAACTCACCAAAGTTTCATCGAAATTGGATAAACGGTTTAGGAACGCACAGAAGACGAACGAACGAACGAACAAACAAACATTAATTTTCATATATGTATTAAATATGGAATATATGTAAACAATATGTTAATGTTTAAATATATGTAAATATATATAAACAATTAGTTACTGTAACATAAATATTAAAGACAATTATATTTTTTTATATAAAAAGTCCCGTACTTATTATAATCTTCTCTATAGACCATTTCTTCTTATTCTCATGACTTTTTCTGTGACATTTATAGGTGAGAGAAATGTTATTATTATTAACTTCAAAACTCCGTTCAAAGTTGAGATCATTTCATTCAAATATTTGCATTGCAGAAAATATTGAAAACCTGGTAAAAACCTGGTGGTAAAAAACTCGATTAATTTCTTTGAAGTCAATTGTTTACATTCGACGCTGTAAGAACCCAATTCCTGTTTCTTTAATTCAACTAAATCTTCATTTGATAATTTTTGACTTCCACCAATGTTCGCCACCATACATGATCCTCGGCTTTCTCATCTAACCACAACCGGAGCTATGGAGAGAGTTATGCTCGGAGTTTTTATTGCCGGATAGGATCCGAAACGAAGACAATTGCCAAAGAACTAAAGTCGCCGAGATGGCTCGTAGAATCGGCATGTTGAAGTGGCAATGGGCAGGTCATATCTGCCGCAGGACCGATGGGCTGGACGAGTCCTAGAATGAAGGCCACGTACCGGGAAGCGCAGTGTGGGACGCCCTTCGACCAGGTGAAGAACCCACGATTCGCCGGTGTGGGCCGCACATTACCTAGTCTAGTCATAAATATTGTTACAAAGAAAACATTGATATTTTAATTTTTACATTATCATTTTATTAGAATAATTTGTGTTATTTTAGAAATAAATAGGGAAGCATTTAAAAAATATAACGTTTATTCGAAATGGACACCATTTGCTTTTATACAATCTTTCAAACCTTGTAGCTAGTTTTAGATTGTAACACGCACCCTTTCCATGGGAAAATTGACAACAGCCACACTTATGGAATATTTTAGGGATTCAATATTATCATGGCGTTTAGATCATGCCATGCTCTCTAAAACAGACCATAATACTAATCGAGCGGATTAAGATTGGGACTAGATGACGGCCAGTCTTCAACTCTAATGAAGTCGGGAATATACAGTGTTGAGCGAGTCTTATGACCTGGTGCTGAGTTTTGCTGAAAGGACCATTCTTGGTTATGGAACAGGGTGTTGTTATGAGGTTTTACGATCTTCTCAAGAATTGTATCTTGCTACACTTAAGCCGACATTTTTCACAAAAATATGGTTTAATCACACCTTAACTCCCCACCAAGCCATCACTGAAACTGGATAATAGCCACGTTGCACCCAATTGAGCAGCTTCTCTAGAGTTCTGAGTATAAACTTTATCATTCTGCTTGATAATGTCTGTAAATAACATTTGTCTGTGTGCTCCCGTTGCGTACCGCCGTTGAAGTTGTGTAGTTGTTATGTCAACCTATTTTTCTTTAAATTATCAATTAAAAATGACCAGTATCTATTGCAAGCAGCACTCTTAAATCAACTTTTAAAATACGTGACATGGTTCTAGGTGCTACTATATATTCATCTCTCTGGATAAAATCTTTTACTTCCGGACGGGATTTCATCGTATTTTCTCCTTCACAGCTTTACTCGTCTGTTTAGTTATTAGTACGAACGGTGCGTACCAGACCTTTTTCTGTCACAAACAGAGGATGTTTCAGTGTACCAATATACCAGTTTATCTACCAATAGCTCGGTACATAAACATTCGGCTAATACCAAGCGGATGGAAAGTTTTAAGAATTGCATTTGGCTCCATGCCTACTTTGTATAATGCTATTATTACAGCGATACGGTTTTCGTTAACACCCCACTCCATTTTAATATCCACAATATTTAATAATGATTAGCGCCAAAATGAGAAAAAACATGTAGGTATTTTGAATACAAATGTATTTTTATCATTATTGTAACGGTATTTATGGCCAGACTAGGTGTAGGTGTTTCAGATTAATTCGGCATAATAATAATTCATCACCATCATTCATCGGACGACCAACGCTTCGTTTACAATTACGCCAATAATGTACTCATGCGCATTATTGGTTAAATATGTGTCTTAGCTGTGTAACCGGCCTATTCTTGTCCATTGCTAGACATGGGCGTCGTGATGAATATTGTCTTGTACACGAGGGATGTATGGCCAAACGAGTTGGTGAATTCACTCTTTTAGAGGTGATGTAGTTTCTTAGGAGTTGTGGTAGCGACTTTGTTATTCCTTAGTCGCATTTTACGACACCCACGGGAAGAGATGGGTGGTGCTTGCTAAAACCGGCCGACACCAACGTCCGAGCTGTGTTTATAATAATACCAAATTAATACTTATTCTCATAGGTATATTTATTATGATTTGGCGTAACGCCTTCGATATTAGCTACGAATTATTTATTAGCTTACCTAGTGTTAAATTATAGCTCTTACAAACGACATTTGAAAATATATGCATAGACAAACATTTACTTAACAAATTATTAGAACCGCTGCTTCACAGGTTTCAAATTAAAAGTAGTATACTCAATGTTTGTATAGAGCTCGGAGTCAATGACTGGCACGAGCGAGATTAGAAACGCCGCGCCGCTTTCTACTCAGAGGCAGCCTTAATGTGGACTCCTGACGAGCGACGTACTGCGACGTTGCCAGATCGACTGTTGCCAATCGTCCCGTTTTCAATTGAACAGTCGGCCACACGCTAATGTACCCTTATTTGTAGCGTGCGTGCCCATGGATACTGGTTGATCTGTTGCCGACTGTACAGTTCTGTCACAGAATATAACTAATGTTGCTGTGTAAATAAACCGTTCTTTTGCAGTGTGACAATGCATTTTGAAAAAAAATTGTGTCTTGAAGTTATAGCAAAGCGATGTGCAGCTGGATAATAATACCTACTTTTTGGTAGAAATTAATTTTTAAAAAATAGGTAGGTAGGTAAACTAAGAGACTTGATTTTTTTATAAAAGAGATGGCGGACAAGCGGGTCCACATAAAGGTTATAGTCCGGTTATTACAGCATGAGCTCAGACAGATCTGGGCGTTGTCTATGTCTCGCAAAACTTTTTTACTCCGTGAAATTTAAAAAAATATTTTTATGACCGTATACGAGTCAGATATCAAGTGTTTATTGTTCTTTTAAACAATAAACGACACAACGGATAAATTAATTTTCCCCGATTAATAGGTAAGTACCTACCTATGCTAGAAATTATGCATAAAATTATGTAAATTATGCTAGAACTTACAACCGATTTTTGTCGATTGTTGTTGATCGATTATTTAAAGTAATATAATTAATATATTAAGTAATTACCTACATATAGTAGATATTAAATATATAATTTTATTAACATATTGTTTTTAAATGAAAAATATCCGGTTTTTATTTTGATCCTGCTTTATTATACCTACTTATTTATTATTCTGCACATACAAATATATGTAGGTATAAGTATAATATGTATACCTATGTGTATAACTGGCTTCTAACTTTCTAGTTTTAATCTACGTTGGGGTTGTATTTTAATAGTAAATTGAATGGAAAAGACAATCGAATAGAAAAATCATGGATCGATTAACCTTTTATTTAAAAATCATAATTTTAAATAATCGATTAACTAGGCTGTCGATTAACAAAGTCTATTCACTGTGGTTTTTCATCTGTCAGCTGTCAGAGCTCATGCTATAATAACCGGAGTAAGTATAGTGGTCACCACCACAAGGATAAAGTGCAAGGTGCGATGCCAACGTTTCTGAATCCTATTCAGCTCTCTAGAGCTGTACCGATAAGGGTGTCGTATCATAACGGAAATACCTACTCAGCTGCCAGATCATTCCACAACTTTCTAACCCGAAAGATCTTAATTAGTCGATCTTAACGTGCTGATTTCCAGGGATCTCATGAACCATCTAGCCCAATACCCCGGGTGACGCCAAAAGATATGATTTTCTAGACATGACTATTATTTTAGAATCACGCGTAATACCTATGCACCTATTTTATGAGTGAACGAAGAACTTCTGTTCTATTTAGTGGGTCAACCAGTTGCTGCGTAGGTAGTATTATTCGGTTATTTTTCTGCACGAATTGAAGTGCAAAATTGATCTATAGCTTTTATTTCGATACTAATAAACTCTTTAGTTCTCTTTAGTTGGATATAAGACACTTCAAGATGCGTCAAAATAATTCAACTTCTCTATCTAACATTTCTATTCATGTCATCAGTTCATCTGGACGTCTATCTCAATCTGCGCTTACTGGGTACCTAACTACCTACGTGCTTTCTATTCAAGCAGTCTATTCTCTAGTTCTCTATTATATTCAATAAAATTCAATTGCTTTAGCATTTGTCGAATCTACGAAATATATAGAACGAGGTTCACGCGCACTGAATATAATTCAAAATCAGCCACTACATATTTCACTGTAGGACACGACCCTCCCCCAGCAATCACGAGGGGGTTTACGACCACATTTTACCACGTAGCCCACCTTGCCATAGTTGTACCAAACTTGCAGTTATCCGGTCGTGGGAGGAGTGCACCGTACTTGCATTGACCCTTTCCAATGCGCTCTTTTTAGCTCCCAACAAATTCTGTTTCTATCTCTGTAGGTAGGTACTTATATCTTTGTATTCTTATCTATTTTCTCGTTACAACCCAAAGGTTACGAGAAGAGAATGAGATCACTTTGGCGATAAGGCAGCCTGTTGTACTTTTGCGTTATATACTTAAATTGTCTTTTTGCTACATGTGTTGGAGTAGGTACAATAAAATCTATCTATCTAAGGGCTAGATATCAACTCTCCCCTTTCTGAAACTTGACGGCACATGGACAAGACGCCGAGCAGTTTCTACTTCTACCTTATGTTCTTATAAGTGTATCATGTAATGTAGAACTATTTTCGCGATCGACCGCAAAAGCTCTAGCAATAGACCGTTTGAGCACCCCTGCTCTAGGCCTGTCATCACTCTAAGACCATAACGTACCATACTATACCTACTTAGCCTAGGTATGTCTCTCCACTACTGGTTATAGGCCTCTCAGGAGCTTTGCCACTACACAGAAACTTCCTAAAACATTACTCCTACCTACCTACATATTTCTCTTACTCGGTTACGATATACAGTAACAAAACAAAGAAAAGTATAGGTATGCAGGTACTTACATCAACGCAATTAGAACATGTTTATTACAAACATAAATAAAGCACGTCATCAATATGCGCTATTCATGACTCATGAGGCTAGTTCTTTTATTAATAATGATTTAATGATAGTGCTGCGAAGAGAATTGACTGTACCTAATCCATCTGTCTACAGAAATGTATTTCTCAAAGAACATAAATAGTTCACTTAAAGAGAAAACTTACGTTTACAATACTTTAGTAGGCATATAAAACAATGACACTATAATGTTATATATTAGCTTATTAGGAAAATGTGGGTAGTTACATTGTCATAAATGTAGTCCCTTTATTTTCGGAATGGCCTAATTCTTGTGGCGCTAATGGCCTTTCAAGAGTCAGCGGATATGTATAGTTTAGGGCGAGCGCAGAATGCGCTTAGCCAGGAGCAAAGAGTGTGCAGCAACGAGTCTAAGGGTGCCCCCGCCGGTAGACCGGCGGAAGGAACGGACCTCGGCTTAGGGCGTTGCTTTCGGAGGGTACCGCCATATCGCCGGTCGGTGAGAAGCGCCCAGGCACGTGCTGATACCTGGTAAAAACTTTGTAGAGCCGTAAACGGTTTTTAAAAATGTTTAGTGGCTCATTTCTATAATGTTGTTAGGCAAATTATAGTATAACTGCAGTCCCCCATAAGTTTCTTCTACCATAATTAGTTCTAGGTGTAACTACCCTACTTTGTTCTGCGTTATGTCTGTTCCTTAGTTGAATTTTGTGTGTTCGTTGAAACGTAACTTAGTAAGAGTTAAAAGTTAAGTTAAGAGTCCTTAGTTAAGAGTAACGTTTGAGTGGATTTTTTTTTAATATTTTTCGTATGAATAATTATTAATTTTCTGTCAGTATAAAGAAACGAGTCAATGCTTTTTATTTGCTTTAGGCAAGTGCAGTAACCTGCTCCACCGTGGCTACGCCCATGACTGTGCATGTACAGGTAGTCGCGACAATTCTTGCAGGAAACTGTGTCTGCAATGAGACGTAATAGACTGATATCGACGATAATCACAGAATAATACCCAAATGACGCAAGAAGTCTTATAATAGGCGCGTGTACATTTAAATAAGTATCGCGGGTAGGTACAGCTATAGGTACCTATATTTTGCGGTATTGTTATAAAAATGACGATGTCAGTGTAATATATAGATACACCATTGCAACATAATATAATGTGAATAAATAAATAAAATCAATCCTAAATTACTGTACCATACATATCTGTAATAGAATTAGTTTGACGTCAAATGATTAAATGTAGTCTTTAATAAAATGATGTTATCAATATGACAGCTTGATTTTATTTTTGTATAACACTTTTCTCATGTGAACTTGCAAGGCCATGACGATATTTGAATTGATATATATTGATATCAAATGAATATTTGTTTACAAAATTTAAGTGTAGAAAATAAACAATGTCAAAACAATTTTGAAGTCGAAAATTTATAGAACTTGGATAGCTTTTTATGAGGCGTCGGTACTTAGTAGTGAACATCATATACCCGTAACTATTTTGGGACTCTGAGAAGCACCCTGCGTTTATAAATGTATGCATTGTATATAGATGTACTTGAATTGAGGTACATTTTAGAAATAGGTAGGTATAAATTTATGGGCTGCCTGATTTTGTCAAATTGTAAATAGATTTTAGCGAGGGGCGGCTCGCTTGACGAGGACCTTGCCTCTTTCTTTTTTGCATATGTAAGGGATGTCCCCGGCCCTGCTGCTGGGCAGCATGGGATTGTTGAAGTTGTGTTTAGCGTATTGTGCTCCTGGGTTCACGTCTTCGTGAAGATCTCTGGCTCTGATGTAGGTACCAGGGATCCTCATCGAGCATCTCCCATATAATGCTAGTGTCCGTGTTGCGCGGTAGATTCGCAGCAATCTTGAGTGTAATTCTGTATTGTCGTTCTATTGATAGCAAGTTGGACTTGCTGACCCTGGGTAGTGTCTGTATGATACCGTAGTCTAGGATAGGCGGCACGCGGGCTTTTATTATATGTAACTTAGTCCCTAGTGACACTTTGCTGTACCACCTTATGATGGGGGCCAGCATTCCGCGCACTTGTTTCACTTTTGTTATAGTATCTACTTTTGACGTGGTCTTTCATGACCAGTCTTTTGTCCATTTTAACACCGAGGTATTTTATACACTGCTTCTATTCTATATCTATGACTGTCCTTAATTCTTATGGAGCCATTATATTTTTTCTTGTTGGTGAACATGAAGGCCTCCGTTTTGTCGAGCGATATATGATTTCGTCTGTCGACCAGCTCGCGCGTATGATGTCGGTGTCCGGTCGAACGGCTTCGTTGAGTATGCAGAGGTCGTCCGCGTACTGGGACATCATTTCGCCTGCTATTCTCGCCTTGGGAATGTCGTTGACGTACAGGTTAAAGATGAGCGGTCCGAGGATCGATCCTTGGGGGACGCCGTAATGGACGATCATGGTTGATCCGTATACGGTTCGGAACTTCCCTCTGGTGATCCTGTCGGCTAAGTAATTCTCAATTAGTTTGATTATGTTGTTTGGATTTTTTTTTTTTTTTTTTTTATGTACGAAGGCGGCAGACGAGCATACAGTCCACCTGATGGTAAGTGGATACTGTCGCCCATAGACATCCGCGATACATGCCAACATTAGTCCAAAATGATAAATGTTGGCACGCCCCCGGATGCGCTGCCTACCTTTGGAGATATAGGAATGGATTTGGAGAAAGGGTTGGGAAAATGGGCAGGGATAGGATAGGATAGGATGGGAATGGGCTCTGGCACATCTCACTCACTACCGAAACACGTACGTACATTGGGGAAATACGATAAAGTGGAAAATGCAGTACATTTCAAGGTAGTCTTCTGTGAGAGAGGGGTAACGTGGCCAGTCGAGCGCGCCCAGCGGCTGTTGGATTGCAGCGTGCACTCTCCCCCTCCTAAATTGTGTGTTATTAGTTTCTGGGTGAGGCCTCTGTGGTTGATGGAGTCGAACGCTTTGGTCTGTGGTGGACACTTAGGTCAGGTCAGGTCAGCTCAAGTCAGTGGACACCATGGCCACGCTGTTACCCTGTGCCAGAGCGTCTGTAATTTTCCTGCATATCCTCAGCAGTTGGATTCCCGTGCCTTTCTGTTTCACGAAACCCTGCTGATATTCGGAGATAATCTTTAGTTTTGTGGCGGCTTTTAATATCCTGTCGTACATGATTCTCTCACACAGCTTCCCCATTATGTTCAGCAGTGTGATGGGTCTATACGAGGCTGGGTCGGTGTGTTTCTTTCCGAATTTATGTAGATAGATGCAGTATGCAGGTAACGGTAATGCATTACCGTACCTCTAATTGCATACTTTTTTCACGGACATGGATGATGCGTTCGGGTGTTTCCGGATAAGCCGATGGCCAATGTTTTCGTAATGTATCTCTACATTGTTTTAGTAAGCGCCGCGTCGCGGCGCCCGTCGGAATCCCAACTGAGCGTTGTCAAGTTTACGCACACTAAAAGTATGTACCTACCTACCTACTTACATGTACGAGCTCAACCGCTACCTAGGTACTAAACGAAACCCGCCTTGTAAAATTAGAGGACTCTACTAGAATAATACACACTTTTCCTGATATACATTCGTATAAGTAAGTGTATTTGCTTTATGATGTACCTATCTGTATCTTTAATGAAAATCTCGTATATCGTAGGTATATGCCACACGCAACACGATAAAGGTGAATTCCTATAGTTACGGAGGAATGAGGACGAGTACCTACCTACCCACTCAATTTCTGAAATTGAAATCCTAACACGGCATAATTGGGGTCCCGCACGCATCTTATGCAGGTCCCTAGAAACGGGTCGGCCCATCGCCCGCGTGACTGAAATGCAATTAATCTTTGTTTAAATAGCAGCTTTTAAGACTAATGAATAAGCAGTGTTACTTAGCAACTCTGGACTTGGGAGTAAGTAACCATTAAGATGTCGAGGCTCAAATATTGAGTTTCAACAACATCTTTGCCTTCAACAGATCTGTGTCCACTGAGAGATGATAGATTCGGGGCAGTGCTACCCCACGACTAACTACTGCTTTACTATGCAGAAACTCCTCTAGAAAACTTGGTTTAGTCACCAAGCAGATTTCATCGGCTAGCTGAATAAAGTTCCATTTCAGTACAAACCTCTCCTTATAGCCACGAAATTTAAAGGCTAGCTACTTAATAAAAATCTAATACTGACTAACTGACAGACAACGCACAGCCTAAACCGGTGGGTCTAGAAGCATGAAATTTTGCACAGGAGTTCCTTATATAACGTAGGTGAGCACTAAAAAAGGATTTTTGAAAATTCATCCCTTAAGGGTGTAAAATAAGGGTGTAAAAGTTCCTGAAAAGTTGACGATGAGATTTCTCATCATAATTTTTTTAACAGAACAGATTAAATCTTAAAAAAGTATTTGAGTTTTAATATTAATATGCACATAATGCTGAGGAGTATCAACTCAGAGAGTGGTAGCGAGTCATGGAGCATAGTACCTACCTATATTGGGAGTCAAACTTACACAACGCATTAGGTATACCCTACTACGCGTAAATAACAGACGTCTTTCAAAAGACTGTAAAGCTGAAGTGGGCTGGTGATATCTGCCGCATGCTGAAAGATGTATGGGCTATAAATACCACCGAGTGGATTCCATACAATGCCAAAAAGCATCGTGGCGGACCTAGAAAACCATGGCGGGAC
Source organism: Sesia bembeciformis (assembly GCA_943735995.1). Lineage (NCBI taxonomy): Eukaryota > Metazoa > Arthropoda > Insecta > Lepidoptera > Sesiidae > Sesia > Sesia bembeciformis. The sequence continues at coordinate 13,501,077 of OX031028.1, forward strand.
GAATTTGCCGCTAATTGTATTGACTGGCCGTCGAGGGCGCAAAACAGAGGGATGTGGAGGCAGTGGGCAGTACCTATAATAATAATAATATGAATATCATTTAGGATCTCAAGGAAACAAAAGGTTGTTCTCGAATTGGAAGTGCGATGGGAAATGTAATGTTTTCACTGTCCCAATGCGGTATTCTAAATGATTGCAGTAATCATCACTTGAGATGAAACGGTGAATGCACTCCGCTGTCACTGTTATTGTTACAGCTCACTAGTGAATTAATGGAGTTTAACATAGAAAGATCTTTGAATATTATCTGGGGCCCCGCCAAGTCGAGCACAGCCGTACCATCCTTTTCTCGAAGCGACTCACGGCACTTTTGACCCCCCCTGTAACTTCGTTGTGAATAAAGCAAGAAGTTTGATTGAATAGTGATCAAGATATTATTTTTCCTAGAAGGAGACTTCTATCTGCAATCTCTATTTTGACTAGATAGGTACATATTTATGTAAATTATAAAGTCCTAAAGACAGATGACTGTAAGTCGATACTCTAATATGTAATCTCTATCATATTATTTGCAGAAAAATACGCTATCTTCGTTAAATACACGAATAAGTATTGTCTGCTTGCCTGTAAAAATAATAATAGACCCCGACAATTGGTTCTCCGAATACATAATTGACAGCAATATGTATTGTATTCAAGACTTCAATACTTACCTTCATAAAACCTTCAAAGGCCAATTAATTGATTACTTACGAAACAACCATTAAATCCAATTTAAGGCCGCCGCGTGTTATTCAGAGCGCGTATTGAGCGGGCCAAGCGACCTATACATAGCCACCTGGACGGTCACATAGAAAAATATCTTACAATAACACAGTGATATCGTACTGAAATTTACAAATAATAGCTCTACGGGGACGACATAAAGTTCACTTCCAAACAGTTCCGAAGAATAGAACCCTGTCGCCCTAACTACCCGTCAGTATTCTGTTAGTATACAATAAATATTCGGCGCCAGTTGTGCCAGAACACACATATACATAGGAAAGTGACGTTGCCTGCCAAGAACGGCAACGTTGCATCGCTTCACGGCGGATTCCAAGCTTGTTGAATTTAGATATCTCGGGAAGACAAAGTTCTAATTAGAAGATTCATTATAATATCAACCTTAATACAATATGTTTAGGTTGTAAATAAAATTTATATAAATGTGACAACTTTGTCACAGTAAGGTTATTATGCGGTCGTTCCGAGGGTAGCGGGACGCGTGGCGTTGTCGACGCATTGTTCGCTTTTTTACATGTTGCGATAGAATCGATGTCAGTTGGCAGATTTTTTATTTTACCGTTTTTTGGCCTTGTTCTGACGAAATAGCGAAACATGGACAATAGCGTTGCAAAACAAGCTTCACAGGGAGAACAGCGTTCGGAGATAATATCTGAATAGTGATTATGTTGATCTTTGGATTGATAAAATCTATAGAAAGTAATCTGGTAGTTATTTGGGTGAGCTACTGTTGCAGTAGCTAAGACATATATCGTGTAATAAAATGGTGGGTGATCATAAGGTGATAGGTACTTGTAATAAGTAAGTACTTAATAATGGGAAATAGACTGTTATCAAGTTATCATACACCGTATTCAATGTTAGCACTCTATGAAACAAGCAATTATAGGAAATTATCTGCATGATGTGAACTGGATTGCTGTTGTGACTTGCTAAATTAAGTTATTTGCTACCAATCGAGAACAAACTACAACTCTCTTTGTTAAAGTACGGTAGGTAGCTACAGTACAATTAATAAGAGAGAGAGAGTAAAGTAATTAATCTAAACGAATAACGAATTTAACATTACTATTCCTATTATGTTTGTTCTATTCTTTTCTTCTGTTCTTTCTCTTCATTTGCTTCTTTAAACATGAAAAACTGTGAGCGGTCACAGAGAACAGCCAGAGTAGATTACAAAGTTATCAGAGGTATCTAGAACTCACAAACTTACCGTTTCCACTAAAGTGATAGGATTGGATCTCTTCAGCATATTTCAAATCATAGTTTTCACTGAAATCACAGTGGACTATAGCTTCATTAAATTTTTGAGATGTTTGTAATTTACTCAAGGTTTTGTACCGAGCACTTATATTACCTAAGCACATGCCAAAAGTATTGTTTGAGATCATTTTCGAAAGAATGCAAATCTTTCTTTATATCTTTATACAGATTTATACTTTCTTTATATCTTTGCAAATCTTTATACAGTGTCAATTACCTACTTTTAAACAGATCTGTCTCCAGTGACTACTCTCCTTTACTTGATTTGATCACTTATTCTGACTCTTTCACGTATGCTGGCAGAATTAATATTCTGGCGTAATGGCCAGAATTATAATTGCAGGTTACAGCACCACACGACGATTGAGCATCCTGTTGATTTCCTGTTTGTTGATTTTTAGACAGCGTAAGGTACAACGATTCATAATACATCGTACATCTTACATCGTAGTAAGGTACATCGATTCGATTAATACAGCGATTTCATAAAGCAAAGATTAGTGTTCTACAAGACGGGTCATCCTGTCGCTGCTCCCATAAGTTCTCCCTCGACATGTTGAGGAGCCAACTTTAGATTACAACTGCCGTCCTCATATCACTGCGGGAGACAAATTTATACACAACTTTCAGTATTCAGAATGATATTTGGTTTATCACGTCTTTCACTACCCTCATATTCTTCTCAGCTGCCTCTAGCTTTCAATGGAGAGACATAGGCATATCTCTCCACTGCTGTCTATACGCCAAGGCTATAGTCAGTTCACTAAATACGATCTAGGCACTCTACATACGATCCCTCGTTTGTATCGTTCGCCCACTGCCGGTTCTACGTACATGGAGCCTTGTTTATCACATCAGTCATAATTTTTCTACAAACATGGCCCGCCTATTGCCTTTTCAAATTGCTGACGGTTTGACTAATGTCGGTAACTTTCGTTTTTTGTCCAATTTCTTCCAAATTAATTAAAAAACAATGGTTTCTAGTCTGAACGTATTTTTTTATCTTCATGAAAATTATGCATTTGAAATTTAGTTCGTCAAGAGTTCGAGACTCTTGATTTGTACGAGTACCTTTGCGGAATAAGTTTAGTAATAAAATGAATGAAACCATGTAAGTAATTACCTAAGTTGACCTCCATCCATCTCATGAATGAAGATGACACACGATTGTACGATGTACATCATTTACAATTTTCATTACAAAGCCACAACAATGCCGAGCTATTTCCTTGCTTGCGATATTCCGCTCATTGTGTCGTTCGAGGAAATACTGACAAAGGTATCGTCAGAACCGCAAGCGTTGCTTGGTGTTAGATTTCTTTGACGCAACCTAAATATATCGCGGTTTAATAAAATAAATCTCAAGGTACCTTACTATCTATATATGATTGTTTTTTTTTCAAAACTCAGTAGAGAGTATAATGGAATAAAAGAATTCCCCTTATTCTATTTGGTACACTCTCTTCTTCCCACCCCAACCCATACTGATCCAAGGACGGATAGGCAGTGTAATGGGATGAGGGCATTTCTTCGTTCCGTTATAATCCTTATTCTCCAGACTTCCCAACCTTTTACCATATCCAAAGATAGGCTGCGTATCCGGTAGCGACAGACCAACGTTTATCATTCTGGACAGATGGCATGGCATGTATTGGCCGTGTGGTATCGGGCGGCTTTGGGTTAGCACCATCCCATCTCTTCCCGAGTGTGCCGTAAAAGGCGACAAAAGTATAACAAAGCCGCTACCGCAAGCCCTGAGGAGCTATACCACCTCTAAAAGAGTGGACTTGGGATTTGCCAACCCGTTAGGTCAGCGTGGCCTTTTAAGGCGATACATCTCTTGTCAGAGTCTTGTGCATGTGGAGACCTATGTCCAGCAGTGGGCGTTAAAAGCGCTGGTGACGGACGGACGGTTGGCATGTGTCGAAAATGGCCATGGGCGTCTGCCACCTTGTTTCTATAAAAAAATCCAAGTAATTAATATGAGAATAACTAATTGTTTAAATTGAAAACATCTTCACGGTGACAATGACACAAATCTTTTATGACATTGTAACATTAACGTAATAGTAAAATGGATAAAATCGGAGAGATAATAGTGACGACCTTGAACGGATTTAAGCGTTTAGTAAACAGTTTCTCATTAATTTGGCAATGGCCATTTGGCAATGCTCGAGTAGGTACCTACTGTTAGAGAGAGAAATGTAAACATTAGGTATTTGCAGCAAAATGAAGATAAAAAGTAAGGTAGGACGTCGTTTTAAAGGATAGCTTCAGTCTTCACTTCAGACAATTTTACCAGACATAAAACGGTTAGGGGGTACACTTTTAATTTTTTTTTCTCTAGAAAGATTGCGGCAGATGAGCATGGTGGTAAATGTATAGGTAGGTACCTACTATTGCCAACGGATTAGGGTTGCCACCTTTTTTTTGGAGGAAATTCAGGAAAACAGTTTTTGTTACGTTCCTTACCAACATTAGCGCGACAGTTGAATTGGCGATGAAAATTATTTTTCGTACAATATTTCTTCTGAACAGTATATAGTACAGTTGACTAAAATATAGCACGACACTATACCTATAATATAGTACCTACGGGTTGCAATCCTATCATGGACATCCGCAGTACATGCCAACATCAGACCAGAATGACTAACGTTAGCACGCCCCCGGATGCCCTACCTACGTTTGAAGATTTAGGAATTGATTTGGCGAAAGGTTTGGGAAAATAGGCAGGCATCCGAATAGTGATGGGATGAGAATGGGCTCTGGTATATCTCAGTCAGTACCGAAATAAATACGTACATTAGGGGCATAGGATAAAGTGGGAAATGCGCTACATTTCACTGTAGTCTTCTGTGAGAGAGGAGTAACGTGGTTAGTCGAGTGCGTCCAGCGGCTGTGCTATAAATACATTCATGTAATCATACAGATATTCATAACAGAAGAATAAGTACTTATTAGTAAAACACACTAAGAATTAAGTCTCGACGAAACTCAGAAAACAATTAAAAGAAACCCATAAAAAATAAAAGAATAATTTTGTGTGTTCTATGTCACTATACGACAGATGTTTTAATGTAGTGCGTGCATTTCAGAGTGAAGCATTCTACATATTAATTTTTTACATATCTTGGAGTTATTAATGTGTAAATAGTATAATGGCAATGCATGTAAAAACTCGCTTGCGACGCATAATGAAACGACTCATGGTTGTTTACCCACGAGATCCTTACACCTTGTGATCTTGCAGCGAGATCATTGGCCTGTTTCATTTCAATTCTGTTTAGTATAAACTGAAAAGTTAGTACGATTAATATTAAATCGACGACGTGGTTATGGCGCTCCGCGCTGACTGCACCGTCAAATGAGTGTTCGTGCTCTGATGTCTAAAATTCGCCTTAAAGTTGGTAGGAAATTCAAACTATATACCTATTAACCTAATTACGGTATACGAGTACCTATTCATGTCAATTTTTATCTATGTATCTGACAGACAATTTATTTCTTATACAGAATGTATCCGAACATTTTTCGAACCCTAATACCGATTATGATTCTGAGTTCATTAGATTTTTTTTATGTTTTTAATTGAGAATCGTGAGCAGAATCTATGATTTCAAGCTTCAAAAAAAGTTCGGTATATCAATTGCGGCTAAGGTTATCAGGGTGTGCAGAGTAAGCATTGTTTGGGCAATGCCAACGTTGCACATCGCTCACTGATTCCCGCACATAGACAATGCCAGACAATGTCAACACTGCCTAGCCACTGTAGTCTGGCGAAATGCGAAATTTACCTATAGGTAATGTATTGAAGTGAGCACGATTAAAACATTTGCCAGGGTTTAAATGACAAGTGACATTATTATGCTCGTAAATATCATATACCTAGGGATATTTATTTTAGGAACATTAATTTGTCCAATTTTTATTGGACTTAAACACGCACCAGAAGTTAAAAGCAGGTTTAGGTGCAATTTTGTAACAGGTGTATGGGGTGTATGGGGATAAATTTTAAACTGTAATAGAAAAAATCATTTTTAAGATTTCACTAAAGGATTTTTTAACATTCACATTTTAAAGGATTCACATTTTTAAGATTCGTTCAGTTAGGACCTCACGGACTGTCTTGCCTCTCGAGTGACATCTCACGACATACCACGCTTAGTGACATCATACGTCGTTCTCTTGCCACCGCCAACGTATCGGCTTTACTGGAGCAACGCGGTATCGTGCGTGATGATGGTATAAAACCCGACTGGGTGTCATTGGTGCCGTGGAGGCACCACGGCAACACAACAGTGTGGGACGCAATGTGTGTCGACCACGCTGGCTCTGTCTCACCTCCACGGAACTAGTACAAAGGCTGGGGCAGCTACAGAGGAAGCAGGGAACCCAAGACAGCCAAATATAGGGATATCGGTCCCGAATACATTTTTGTTACCTTCAGTATTGAGACCCTAGGTCCTAGGGCGCTTTCGTTTTTCAAAGATCTTACAAAGTACCTTGTCGACATCTGGGGCGACCGCAGGGCTGGCCATTATCTCGCGCAACGCATCAGCCTTGCCATCCAGCGAGGTAATGCCGCCAGCATGCTGGATACTTTGCTACAGGCATCAAAATTGTACAACACTCTCAATGTGCAATCCTATATTTTGAGCATTTTGTACAATAAACAGCTATTATGTTTTTAAAATTAATTTTAAATTACCTAGTTTTAATTAAGTAATTAGTTTAAAATTATTTTATAATAGGTATGATTTTTTGTCTACTGATAATTATTTTCACTAAAATATTTATGATGACTAGTGAAGAATACTGTTAGGGAGTCACGTAAATGGTATTGTAGGAACCTTTGCGTCGAACTAATAAAATCTGAAAGTTGACTATCAAATGGAGAAAGCGCATCGGGAGAAAGCGCATGGAGATGCGAGCTGGCGTGAAATAACCTACCTATTTGAGCGAATTAAAGGGTCAAGATAATAACATTAAAGATATCATCATATATAAAATACGTCTGTATGGAACTACTCGAGAAATTGAAAGGTACATTATCGAAGATTAAATGGAAGCATGCATTCTATCGTATACATTAACGGCGCTTGTTTTGTGAGTATTGTGACTAAATCGATGCAAACAAAATGGCTCCGTGTAGGTACATGTTTAGGTGCGTAACTGAGAATATGGTTAATTTTAGTTAGATCACATTGTCTATGTTGACGGTAGCCTCCGGACGATCATCAAAGTATTTTAATCCTTACTACATGTTCTCGTATATCTAAATTATTTTGATAATTCCTTGTAGCACAAGTGATCGTGGCGATCACATGAGCCTCCTCGTGCCTTAAAACATCACGCCGGCCAAGCGGGTTGGCGAGTCCATTCTTTTAGAGGTGATACAGTACCTCAGGCTTTGTGGTAGCCAGGTGTTATCCCTTAATCGCCTTTTACGACATCCACGGAAAGGGATGGGGAGTTGCTATTATAAAGTGGCACGTGCGTGCCGTCACCACACGGCACGGCCCACACTATGTTGCCTGCTCTTTTAGTTCACTGTAATTTTTATCCTTAATAAGTCCAGGGCCGTTTTTACCCGGGGGTGCAAGGGGTGCGGGGCACACTTACGCTGAATTATGGGGGGCGCCGGGTGCCTGCTACCGAAGCCGCCTAAACTCTTAATTAGGTATATACCTAACTATTATGAAATTAAATAATAAATAATTTTGATCTAGCTAGAATAACAAAATACCTCTATTACGGAAATGTATACCTGATTTTACCTACTGTTTCACTAAAGGACTCGACTTTGTGCGTTCATTTGAGTTGAGTTTACCATAAATTGAGTTTAGTAGATGGCCCCTGACTACATAGGTTATATTATAAAATAGACTCAACTGTTCTGGTGTTGGCCGGGTGACGCAATCACACGACATAGGGACCATAAGGTACCCCATGTGTGATTCTGGCTTCGCAACCGACACCCGTTGTAACTAGTTAGTGTAACCTGTATTTTAATGTTAAGTTGTTAAATAAATAAAATTTTATCAAAGCGTTTTCATTGGGAGGTTTGAATGTTTGAACGATTTTCAAATGTTTGAAGACGAAAGTCTCCACTCAATGCGTCTTGCCCGTAATGACGCATGGTGCCGAAACGTGGTATCTGACGGTAGGCCTGGTTCACAAGTTCAAAGTCTCTCAGCAAGCCATGGAACGACCTATGCTCGGAGTTTCTTTATTGAACAAAATACGCAACGAAGAAATTCGACGAAGAACTAAAGTTGCTGAAATAGCTCTAAGTATCAACAAGCTGAAGTGGCAGTGGACAGGCCATCCTTATATACCGCAGGACCTATAACCGATGGGTGAGGCGAATTCTCGAATGGAAACCACGTACCTGGAAACCTAGTGTGGGACGTCCTCCAGCCAGGTGGACTGACCACATGAAGATAGTTGCCGGTAGTGGATGGATGAGAAGAGCTGAAGACTGTGTATGGTGGCGGTCTTTGGGCGAGGCTTATATCCAGCAGTGGAGAGACACAGGCTGATGATATGGTATGTTATTTTATCAAAGACGACCCGCGCCAGCGGCGCGGGCGGTGGCTACGGTGCGGAGGCGCTTGTCATTCTCAACGGCGCGGGCGGCACATTGCACGCGAAATTAACTCTAATGTCAAAATATTATGTTGTATTGAGCTGTCAGCTACTACGTTGCGGACGGCGAGATCAGTCCGGTCAACAAAGGCGCCGCTGACCCCGAGTGAAACATTGCAATTTGAGTTTTAAATTCATCCCATTAAGGTCATATTCGTTTGGACAAAAAATAATGTTTATTTATGCTAACTTTTGGTACTTTATTTCAGTACTTAGTTGGGTTAGATATAAATTCGGCGCAATAAACAATTGATTAGGTATTCATAAAAAAATACTTTAAATTATAAATGGGCCCGAATAGAGCCTCCTTCCTGCATTAAGGGACACTGGACGGATCTTTGCACCCCGGCATCGCATACCTATGCTAAAGACGGCTCTGAATAGGTCTTTATTCACCATTGCAAAAAATTGCAGACACTTACCTATGGTTACAATTTCGAGTCGTCTCATTGACCTGAACAAGTAGTAATTTTTCTGAAGTCAACACTCGCTATAAAGCATTTTTACGATCCATTGTGAGCATTTTACGACAACGCAGACCACGATTGACTTCTGGTCATAAAATGAGTTTTCTATGTTGCTCCTAAATGGTCTTGTTTTACCGCAACGCATATGGGTAAGGCTTTGTTTGTACTCAAATGTGCTGGCGCCAGCGAAGTCGTATTGTTTAATTATAATAAATTTGTAAAGAAATTTCCTAGCGGAACAAATGTACTGGTAGATATTTCAAATAGGTAGGTATACATGAAATAGAGGTAAGAAATGATAAAAATTGGAAAATAAAAGTAATTTAAAGGGTTTTACAGCAGGGCAAAGGAGGGCAAAGATGATACTTGCTTGGTCCACAAATTCGCATCATTAATACCTTTATTTTGTTAGAGAAACTGTCGCTTTTGTTTGCCTACTATAAACAAAGGTGACAGAAGTGTAAACATTCACTTGGTCCAATTTCTGCTCAGACCGAATTTAGAGTTTTGAGCGCGGGTACGTCTGCGACGTGGCACGCGTACCTATGTGTGAGGTTACTCGAATCATCAACAAAACAAAAGTCAGGAAGACATTAGCAAAAATTTGTTAGAAAATATAGTTCCCCGCACCCACACGCGATGCCAGAACTATGCTAGGAGTCTCTTTGCTAGATAAAATTCGGAACAAAGATTTTCGACGAAGAACTAAAGTTGCTGACATAGCTCAAAGGATCAGAAAGCTGAAATAGCAGTGGGCAGGCCATACCTATATGACGCTGGATCATGGGAGAGACGAGTTCTCGATATGGAGACCGCGTAGGTACCTCAAGGAAAACGTAGCATGAAACTGACGGCTTGAAGAAAGTCGCCGGTAGTGGCTGGATGAGAAGAGCGGAAGATCGTGTGTGGTGGCGGTCCTTACGAGAAGCCTATACCTATTTACCAGTAGAGAGATACGGGCGCCGATGGTATGGTAGGTATGTAAAATGTAGAATCAAAAACAATGCAGAGGTATTTTAATGAGATTCATATTTAATATACGAGTTTTTACGTACTTATTCGAGTAATCATTACAACGTACACGTTTCATTTAAGGCCCACACTAGAGGTCCCTGTGACGTTGGTCCAGATTAATAGGTAGGTATACATGGAATGATAATGGAATGCTTTGCTTTGAAGTTCTCGCAATAAATAAAAATATTATCATGTAATGAATTGATGATATAGAAAACAAAAAGTTATTTAGGTTTCATTTTTCTTTTCTTTTCGCTACACCGTGAACCGGTGTGTGCACCGGCCTTCAGTCAACACTTTTACCAGCTATCGGCACGTGCCTGGGCGCTTCTCACCGACTCGCGATCCCGCGGTTTGACGAGGAATTTTTTGAGAAGAGTGCGCGTTGCAATCCAACAGCCGCTGGGCGCGCTCGACTGGCCACGTTACCCCCTATCTTACAGAAGACTAGGTACCTTGAAATTTATCTTGAAATTTGAAATTTACTAGGGACCTACCTTATTTCCCTAATGTACGTGTTTCGGTAGTGAGTGAGATGTGCCAGAGCCCATTCCCATCCTATCCCTAGCCATTTTCCCAGGCTTTTCTCCAAATCCATTCCTAGGTATGTCTCCAAAGGTAGGCAGCGCATCCGGGGGCGTGCCAACGTTTGTCATTTTAACTAATGTTGGCATGTATCGCGGATGTCCATGGGCCACGGTATCCACTTACCATCAGGTGGACTGTATGCTCGTCTGCCGCATTCGTCCATAACAAAAAGAAAGAAAGAGATTTTTTACATAATAATAATTAATTTTTTATGGCAATTAACTCTCAATGATAAATGAAATTCATGGTCTCAGACTTCGAGAATACCTATCTACATCTTCTATACATACATAGGTATAATGAAATCGTAATAAAACAATAATTTTGGATTTTTTGTCCGGGTGTCTGTCTGATCATCTGTTGGAACACTCATCACCCGAAAACCAATGGAAGGCCTTTAATGCAACTTGGCATAATTATAGCTTAGGTATGTGCCGGGTTAACATTCAGGTATTTTTATCTACCTATAGGTATCAATTCTAAAGTTCCCGGGAATCAAGCTTAAAATAGTGAAATTGCCTATTTAGGTATGTAGGTATGTGACTCCGAAGATTAATAAACAGTTACGAGTATAAATAAACAAAACCGAAGTCGAGCACCATTCAGACCTCCCGTAACATATCATATTACGTTCTAATGAAACCAGTCAGAATAATTAATGGATGTGATGAGTTGATGTGATGTGATGACAGACAATCTAAATACAATTCTGACTGTGATACGTCTGACAGGCCAACGAGAATCAGTACCTACCCTGGGTAGGTTCCTACCTAAAGATAAATACAGTTGGTGTTTATCTGTTATTATTAGGTAAATACTTTCTGGGTTATACGCAGAGAATTACTATAAAGTAAGTATTATTATTTATTATCTACTGTAGTTTCAAATATTGTACATAATACCTACCTAATGAGAGATCATAAAATACTATAGGTACCTACCTACCTATTATCACTTAATTTTTAACAGTCAACTTAATTTTGAATTTAAAAGCTATAGGTAGGTAGGTACTTAGGTAGGTAGGGGAGACTGGGGCTGGTTGTGACATTTTTTTTACAAAGTGTTACAATTTTTTGTTTGTTTGATTATTTTACGTAGACATGGGTTTGTTTGATTAAGTAACTATTCAGGTTTTAAATTTAAAAAGAATTTTAGGTATCAGCCTATTAGAAGTGACATAAACGAATGAATTCTGGGAAAAAAGGCGTGTAACTTTTAACCCCGCGCCAGGGGCTGGTTGTTACATCACAAGGGGCAAAATGTTACAACAAAAAACAAACGAAATCTAAGGCTTTGTATTAAGAACAATCATAGTTTCTTTCGATAAAAACACAATATTATTATGTTTACAATGTATTATAAACCAGTCATTTGCCTCATTAAAACTTCTAAATCAAACATCAAAAATTTAGTAACTTCTAACCTTGAAGAAAATTATAAACTTCTTTCTTAAACAATAACTTAGTAAGAATCAACAAAACATACATTATGCCTAAAAAAAAATAACAATCAGATAAAAGCTAAACAAAGCAGTTCAGTCACTATAGTCTGAACAATCACTTTCACAATTCAAACATACGTAGGATACAACATCCGCTAAGCACATCTTACGTGTGACCATTTCTTACAAACTACACGCTGTACCCATTCCTCACCAGCTCGACTCTGATCAAACGGTTCACAACATATCAGGCAAAAATAATCATCTTCTACGCTTTCTTCGTCAGTCATGTAACACCTTCCTCTTTACAGCTATCTTTCCTCTTTTCTTAACTGTTTTTATTGTATTGTATTTCCTTGTTTAGTTATCTTTCTTGGCTCAGTTGACTTTCCTTTCTTAGTTATCTTTCCTTTTTTAGATGTATTTTCCTTTTTCTTGCTCTGTTCCAGTGTCAATGCATTTTTCTCTGGCGTATCAGTTAAAATTGCTGATTTGCGAATTTTTCGTGTAATATTGTTTGTTCTCGCAGCAGCTTTTGGATAAGGCCGAATGATCTCGGGAGAAAAAGTACATTCATTCTGAATCAGATCTCTGCTAGAACCAGCAACTGGATTAGTATACTGATACTAATCCAATTGCGTTTTGATAGAAATACTGGTTGCGTTTTAAAAACGCTGTCAGCCAATCGACTCCTGTTTCTTTATTGTCAAGCCACGATTGCGGCATTGCAATATTGTACTTAGTGCACAAGCAAATGCTAGTTGCCTGACATCTTTTGGGGTCAATCCGTAGTAAATTTGGCTGCATTTAATTAAGTAACTCACCAAAATGGCTTCTTGTTCATCGTTGAAAACTTGTCTATTCTTCTGGTAGCCAACTGTGAGAGATTCCATAGGTATGTCCTTCTCGTTTGCTTCTTTTCGTTTCTTTAAATATCTTATAAGCGACATATGACATAATCCGAAGTCTTTTGCGATAGCACGAATTTTTCTAGTTCTATCCTTCTCCAAAATAGCTGCCTGCTTTTTCGTAAGTCTCTTTAGATATTTTTCGACGCTCAGATTTTCTTTTATACATCCTCTTCCTACAAAAAACAACAAAGTATATAGCCCAAATTATACTAGTCGGCAAGAAGCACTACGGGGCAGGTTGTGGCATGTCACAACCTGCCCCGAGCAAATGGCACTTTTAGCCCCAACGCCAAAACCGACCATTCAAGGTTAAATAGTAAAAACACAAATAAGTATAACTGTATAAACGTAGATTTATAGCAAAAAGAAAGCATTAGGGCATAAATATCACAACAACACACACCTCTGCTTTTATGGAAAACAGGTTTTAGACCAATATCACTAAAAAATGAAAATGTTACTAACGTGCGGTTTTGACGGCAGCATGCTCGGGCTCCTCTCGCAAAAGTGCTAGCGCCACTGGCACGCGTAGCGTGCTGGCCGATGGTGGCGTGATCATTTGTGTCTTTCTAACGTTAATATAGCGTTCTCTGTTTAGCCACCGTTGCCGCTGTAACTACCTACCCCTGTCACAACCAGCCCCAGTCTCCCCTACTGATAAATATAATTAGCGTAACGCATTTCCGAGATTTCCCTTGACTCGGTATTTTTATAATTCTTTTCATGACTCGGAAAAAGGTTCGTTTTTTATTTTTATAAAATGGAGTTGAATTTTCATACTTTAATATTTAGGCGGTGGGGTTCCGTCTAAACATTAAAGTTTTGATGATGACGTTGTTATCTTTGAATAAGACACCGTATCAGTTCAAACTTTTACTGGAGGAGACCGGGAACGGGGGGTTAAAACGATGAACAAGGATTAAGTTTCAAAAATGACAAATACTTAGAAAATAATAGTAATTGGCAGTTAAATAAAATGGCTTGTATTTAACTGGGCAGCAAACAAATATTGAAATGCAGCAAATGATGAGGATGGCATCAATCACCAAGTAGATCCCCAATCCTATTTCTTTAAATTTGCTGTCATCGATTTACTTTTGATTCGGTAGTTTTTAAGAAATAATTAATTCTGAAATAAAATGTGAACTCTGTGACTGTAATTAAAAGTCTTCGAGATATAAAGTTTCTTAATTAATTAAATTGTAAAATGAATTAAATTTGAAGTTTGTAAAACACAGGAAAATGTGCTATGAAACAGATGCGAAGAAAATTTAGGATTTCTCGGATAAGCTCTAAATCGACGTAACCACAACAGAGGTTACATTCACATGTGCACCGTAACCATTGTAATCGTAATCAGCCCTTATAGTATCCACTGCTCCATCCCGTTACCGTCGTCGTCCTCGGCACGTCCTAACAATTTTGTGTTCAGTATCTTTTATTTTTTACCAGCAACTATCTACATACAGTTTCAAAATTCGAAAGAAGTAATTGACAAACATTTATGAGTAGGTATAAGTAGATACCTAGTGACTACAGGTAGCATTTACAGGTAGGTACCTACCTACCTACCTATATTGCGCGTCTGTCTCGCTTGTGGTGGTGATTGTCCGTACGAGTAAAAAGTCTTATATCTTTCACAATATATGTTTAAATAAATTGATGAGAAATTTATATTTCACGGTATATAGATACATATTTATCTACAAGCAAGTCTACCTTGCGCGCTCGTGAGCTATAAGAACTATAAGAATGTGGGTAGGTACCTACACTTGTTTATAAAAACAGAAACATTATCTATACAAGGGGTTTATCAATTTACGGCGATAACCGTTGAACTGAAGATGAAAGTCGATGTCTGTCGCGCTATTTTTATTATTAGTTACCTGATAAACGAAGACGATAAATTCATAATAATATTTATTATGTTATCATGAATGTACCTATATATTTTACCGTAAATAGGTATACAAATTAAGAAAAGAAAACAGATAGTAGAATTTTACCAGCTGTCCGTGTGTCTCCATTGCTGGATAAGTATAGCCCTCTCCTAAGGCTCGTCACCACACACGGTCTTCCGATTTTCTCATCCAGCCACTACTGGAAAATTTCCGAAAACCGTTAGGTCGTCGGTGCACCAAGGTTTACCACCATTCGCTTCCCAGTACGCTAGGAGTTCCCTTTCGACAAAAAGTCAGAATTATTTAAACAATTGGTACGATTTTTCGAAATCAAATTGGCTGTCTTCTAAGAATTTTCCAAATTTTAAGCACTGGTAATTGCTGATGAAAAATTCTGTACTAATTCTACCTACTGCTTAAAAATTTTAACAAATTTTCCTCTTCATCACAGATTTCTCTTCTATTCTAAAAATTACACCATTTCTTGTATGGATTCCGACAACTTCAGTGTTTACAGAGCGCATATTTTCTTGATGAATAGTAAATGGATAGATAATGGCGTTGCAGAGCCAGCATAAATCTTATACCTAAAAGCCGAGTTATTGGTTTATTGTAATTTAAATTTAGAATGCAATAATAGATATGAAGCTTTCCTTAAAACAAACAAGAACTGTCGACGAACGATCACGATCAAAGTAGCAAACAAGAACTGTCGACGAACGCTCACGATCAAAGTAGCAAACAAGAACTGTCGACGAACGCTCACGATCAAAGTAGCAAACAAGAACTGTCGACGAACGCTCACGATCAAAGTAGCAAACAAGAACTGTCGACGAACGCTCACGATCAAAGTAGCAAACAAGAACTGTCGACGAACGCTCACGATCAAAGTAGCAAACAAGAACTGTCGACGAACGCTCACGATCAAAGTAGCAAACAAGCTGTCGACGAACGCTCACGATCAAAGTAGCAAAAAATACTCTTTTAAAAATAAAATATAAATAAATAATTAAACAATAAAATTTAATTTTGAAACATACTATAGGTATATTTTTTCCAATCTATCTACTATAGGTTTACTATGTGTGCTAGCCCCCGCTAACAGTTTTATGGTGCTTGAAAATACCTACTATAGTCGGCCTAAAAAAGTAGGCTGCCCTAGACGTCACCGACATAACTGAAGTGGCAATGCGCTAGCGCATTGCCACTTCAGTTATGTAGGTATATCGGTCTCAGTATCGATAACCAATGGGGTCCGCCACCGTCACCATTATTTCATGATTTCTATTCTATACTATTTCTTAGCAATTCCCTTTAGAAACGAATCAGGTACAATTCCAAATTCGACCGCAAACCGCAGGCGACAGTACCTACTGGTTTATGCCGCGGCGGCAGGCGACAGTGACGCTGCCTTACGAATACGGTTCATAGAAAACTATAATAATCCTATATACGAGTACAGTTCATTAACTAATCCTTGAGCTCTAAATGTTTTTAAGGGTTTCATTTATATTTCACTTGCTTTGCTCCTCCTGATTTTTCGATTTGAGCTATGGATTTTCGTTCAATATTCCTCCAATTTCAAATTCCATGTTTCTTTGTTCTTTTTTAACTTCTTTCAATGTTTTAAAAATATTATGTTTTTCCTATTTACTAGTACCTACACCTCATATGCCAGCTGTCGATTGGATTTTGAGTGGTAGGAATCGAGCGAATCGGCTACAGACCACATTTCTGATGGAAATATTGCTGACAACTTCTACATTTTGTTACCGTCTGATAAGTAATCATTTTTTTCACCTACGTATGTTTCGAAAAACCAGTCGCTGCCTTTTTTGGCACACTTCTTCATTTATTAATCTGAAAACTGCTGGTATTTCCTTTGTCGGCAAATATGCTAATGATGAAATGTGTTTTACCTTAAGGGCGAATTCGCTATTATTCACGTAGGTACTTACTTGTTCAGTTTTATAGCTTACTAGCTGTGTCCGGCTTGCGTCGCATGCCCGGATTTTTTTTTGCACATAATATATATACATAATATATAGCCTATGTCCATCTGGAATAATGTACCTCTCAAATGGTGAAAGAATTTTTCAAATAGGTGCAGTGGTTCCTCAGATTACCCTCCACATACACACAAACTCACAAAATTCGTAATCTCTATTTACATATTATATTAGTATAGATTATTAAACGTGTTGAATAAATATTATGATATAAACAGCAGTTATGCTTGCTATTGGGAAATACGCTCCCCTTTATTCCTGCCATCTCAAAGTCGAAGATTGTTATCTTGACTTTAATTTTATTAAACATATTGATAAAAAATGGCGCTTCATTATTTTTAATAAGATAAAATAGCAATTTCTTTATTATTTTTTGTTTAGAAGAACTCCATAAACGAGGGGAAGATTTGCATGAATAGATTTTTTATTTTCAACCCTGTCATGTAGGTATGGTGTTACATTACAATTGATACAGTAATTCAGGAAAGCCCCGAAATATTCCGTCAATTACCAAAAAAATCAGAATTATGGAGTAATTTTGTTCTGTACTGAAAATAACAGCGGTCTCATCATTGTACATAATTATAATGTCCTATTAGAAATTGAGTGTTTTATTCATGGTTGGGAACTCTTATGGAATTTCAAAATCCTTCCATTTGTAGAGGAATCTTAGGTTTGTCCCGATTTATTACCACCCGTCCTATTTATCATTGTTTTTGCATTTTGCATAGCATCGACGGAGCGCTAGAAGACAGAAGGAATGTATCTCGGTTATATTGCTCTATTAGATATTTCGATTGGAGTGTCCATGCTATAATTTGCCTCATGTTTGAGTTTATTGTGTAACTCGCAAATTTTCATCTCATCGGGATCTGGCTCATGACAATGCCAATACGTCATTTCACACTTTGTTAACGCAGTAAATATAAATGTTAAGTACTAATTGATCTTTTTCATTCCTAGATTCTATTATATCACAGGAAGTCATTATGAATAATCTATATATATAAAAATGGATGTTGGTATATCTGTCTGAGATTAATAGACTTCGACACCGTTTGACCGATCACCATGAATCTAATGTATAAATATTAATGTTTGCTTGTTCGTCTTCTATGCGTTCGTAAACCATTCATCCGATTTCGATGAAACTTTGGTGAGTAGTTGTGCGCGCGCCCGCGAAGGTTTCTAAAAAAAATTCTAACGCATTGCAACATTTGCAACGCATGCCGGGCACAGCTAATGTTTGCAAATACACTATACTCCGTCGCTTTACCTACTAAATTTGCAAGCAAACGATGACTTTACAAATCTCATTGTAATAATATAACTCAAAATATATTAACAAAAAATTAATCAAAATGTTTGATAAATACATATTTATACACTTTGGACTGTAAGTAATAATTGAACTAAATTGATCAATTGATCGTATACAGAGGTTACGTGAGAGGAAGGTCTTAATCAATAATAGTCAGGTAATTTTTATTTAGGTAGATAATTACCTACTTATTGCTTTAATACCGCGAAATTAGAAGTACCCGTATAAATAAGTATAATTTGTCCTAGTAACAGAAATAATTAAGTACCTAGTTGTGGCATAAACTGAAAAGTTGCAAGAGAGGAAAAACTACCGACTACACTGACCGATACACTCATTGTATTATTACATTTATTACCGACTGGGTGCTCATAGGTATTATGTGCAAACATGTCCGCCATGTAAATTGCATAATATTCAAATTATCCTCCATTGCAAATAAAATAAAGAGAGAGAAACAAAAAAATGTGAGTGGCACGCTTCATGTTAATAGCGCCCCACCCGCTCGGGGGAGAGCATTTTGTATAGACATGTACGGTAGGGCGCGTCACCCTCCGCAATCAATTGCATCCCTCTTCTATTACTACCAACTGTCCTGCTCTAACGTAACCCAAGTGGTAATCATCTGTCTTTGTCTAAAATACGATTAAAAGGGTGCGAGAAGTTCCGAACAGTGCCTCGGGCCACGTTGCGAGTTTTCAAGAAATAATTATCGATGTGATTGACAAAGTTTAAGTTAGTATTCAGAAAAAGAAACTTATAACAAAAGTTCGATATCTATAAGGATTAATTTCCAATAACAAATTAGATTCGTGTCTGTCTGTAAATGATTGTGTATTGAACAAATGATGTTGAAATGTCGATGAAAGGATGATTCTATTGCGTAGATGCTCTAGGCAATAAAATAGTATTTCAGTAGGTGTACTGATTTATTGTCAGTATCTTTTGACTTTTTTTTCAAATTGGGAAATAGCATTTCAGTTTTGTTATTGTAATTGTAGCAAAAATTTTGTTTTACTGCAATTACTAATCTATATTATTCATCTAAACCTCCGATAATCATTTACTCGTATATCCTAAGTATTATGACATTTGCATTATCTGAGGAAAAGGACCTTATTGTTGGTTCTAATTTTCCGGATATATTGATTCTCGTGACAACGTGATATATATATTTTCTTAATTATCAGATGTTAGGGGAAGTTTCTATTTCAATATAATATTGAAACTTTATGTTAGAAAATCTTAACCTATCAATAAAACAATACCTACCTACTGTTTCTTTGGCTAAACTACGTTACATATATTGTATTGCAAATAATCGTAATTCAATTGACTTAGGACACATTATAATAATCCTATAAGAGATGTAAATAAAATTTTATTTTTATAATATTAAATAAGGCTTACATAAAATAACGATTAATTAAATATCCACATAAATATATTTTCAGTCGACCTATTTCACAATTCTCTGCTTGAGCACTAATGAAAGGAAAATAAATTGAGATGTTTCTTTTTAAAAGGAAACTCCTATGAAACCAGGTTATTATATAAATATAGAATGATTTAAAATCATTTTATTGTGTTTCTATTAGTTATATAACGTTAGTTGAATTATTAATTTTCCTCTTTTATTTATGATACCATACCTACGCGTACATGGAGAAAACTATTCTACGAGAAAACTATTCTACGAGAAAACTATTCTACGAGAAAACTATTCTACGAGAAAACTATTCTACGAGAAAACTATTCTATATGGAGAAAATCATGTAGAAAACTACATACATGGAAAAACTGAATAGTTCTTTTTATATAGACGCATGTGTAAAATATTCACATGTTTGCCTATTAAACTTTATTAAAGGCAACTGTACTTTAACAGTGTAAACTGTCAGTTGTAATTTAAATACAGTTCTTTTTATTATGAGTAAAATTAGCAGTTACATATACTTCCAATGAAGAGATTGAGGCAGTTTGTACTATGAAAAGATTGTTAAAGATTGCTTGCTTGTCGTTTTTATTGTTTGTAGCTTTTACCCCAGTGTTAGTAGTACGTCATGTTGTCATGGTGTTGTTAACCTTAGATTAGTTAGTTAGTTAGTTTACAGATAGAAATGATTTGATAAATTTTACACTTAGGTATTGTTTCAATTACAAATTAATTCACCATTAGCTTGTATAATATTAACTAATTATTTTCGTTTATTTGTTTCCATTAATTTTTGGTGATGGTGTTTACAAAAAATGTTTTTATGGTTTGTTTACAAAAAAAAGCAAAGCACGCAACCGACCGGCCACCGAACACCGCCATCTCGACCGATACGCAAGCGATCTCATGTACTAGGCTCACAGGAACGATTAAGCAGTGTCAAATACCTTCCAACTAATCTATCCTGTTCGCACTATCGCCGAACCCTATTCGATTGAACGAGGCAAATGATATTCTGTGTGGACCCGTTGACAATGAAATCCGTGTCATGCGCTCTAGAGATAAGGTTCCTTCTACAGACCGGAAAAGTCTTCCATTGTAGGAACCTTCATCCAAGAGTGAGCTACAAAAATGGTAGTTCGTTTCTTAAAGCACGTAAGGAATTTTTGATATATTTTGTAAATTTATGTTGCCCTGATAAACTCGATGCTTAAGGATCATTTTGGCGTAGTTGACATTCCTTTTTGTCGTTGATTGAAAGGGGCAGTATTAGAAAAAAAAGTGGAGGAAATTATAAAACGGAATGTTTGGCGGCATTGTGTCGGTTTTTATCGACGTCTGTCGGTCGTTCTATCGCCGCGCCGTCAGGCCGTTTATTTACTCATTTTAAAGCTTTGTTCAGAATAAAAATAATAATGTAATGTAATGTTGCAAGATGCAGCAACTTGGTGCGAGCGGCGGGATTAAAAGAGCCTAGAATGACTTCGATGACAATTGTCTTTTCACGCTAGCGTATTTATGGTTTTTGTTCTATTTTTTAATAGTCCTCTATTAATATTAGAGTAATTAATTAATATTTAACATAACCTACGTACGTTAAATAAGAAATTATAGGGACTGTGTTACGGTTTATTGAAAATTGACAGTTAAATTCTAACGTCAGGGTAGGTCATTAACAATAGACGTTTGTATAAAATCTTATTATTATAAGTTATTATAACATTGTACGTCTATTCGGTTTGATAAATAGTTTAAGGGTTGTTTTTATTCCTAATATAATGACCTAGGTAATAATGACTGAATAGAATTGCTTTTTTAATGAATTTTACTTCTATCGATGATTTTATTCTAACAGTTTTTCTGTGAGATATATTCTTACCAGAATTTTCGATTATCTAAGTAAGTAGTAAATATACTTCGTAAAAACCAGTTTTACTGTAGTTTAAAAGCCATCATCAAGGAATGTTTGAACCTTAGTTATTACGTACTAATTACGTAATTCACAATGGAGAGAAATTAAATGCTTTAAACACCCGGTTTGGTTCCAATGCTATGCATGCGCCTTGGTTTTTACCACAAGAAGTTCGAGAGGAGTGCCTTCTTGTGGCAAGAAAGATGGCGCGTGACGCCATATAGCGGACATTGTTATTAGGATGTCATAACTTCGAGAAGTTCTATAAGCAGCAGACGCCACGTGCCACGTCATTCTCTTTCACTATCAGTAAGTGTAAGAGAGAGCGGCAATAATGTTTGGCGCAGCTGTTGCGTGATAGCGGTAAAACGTTGTAAGTGTTGTTTGAAAGAGTTGTAGACGTTAAGGCCCTTATATTATGATTTAAATTGAAGGCATCTATTCGCTACATGGATGGTGCAAGGCGAGGGGAATATATGTAGACTACTTTGGGTTGATTATGATACTCGGGTGGCTAGCGCGCACTGCGCAACTCCCCAGACACACGACGTCACGCACACTCCGCACGGAGTGGTTGAGCACATAAGCCAAAACTTAACACAGGCTTGATGTAACCTAAATACATGGGGCTCTTCAAGAAAGTTGTGAATACGATTCTGCAAGGTCGGCAGTGCACGCGCTTGTCACCTGGTGTAGCAGATGTTCATGGGCGGCGACGACCACTTACCACTTTTGGATCACCCACCTGCCTGCTGGCTCTTCTATAAAAAAAATAGGTAGTTTTTTAATATGGTACACATGGAATAAATATGAAGGAAAGAGGGAAAGCACTAATTTTTTTTTTCAGCTTGTGCAAAGTCTCACTACAGGGCACAGGCCTCATCATCTATTAAATAACTAGCGGGTACCATTACGCGGGTCCAGCGCGGATAGGTTGTATTGTATCCATCTGAGATCACGTGACTAGGTTTTTTCCTTCATATACTTATGGCAATGGTGCAATTCGCCCATTCTGCCAGTGCCAGCACATTCAAAGTCGGGATATGACATGTAGAACTGTCAATAAAGAGTCCTCTTCGTACAAATTACACTGTTTGACATTTCTACATATCATATCCCTGACTCGAATAAAAAATCCGACTTTAGTCTAATACAGGATACGTTTTAGATTAGCCAATGGCATGTTTTCTTCGTAATTAACTATTTCAAAGTTTAAAACGTATCCTATCAATGTCCAGGTCCCGTCGAAGTAAGTTAGGTGTCGCTAAGTAGAGCGACAATAGGTTTGTTTACTAAGCATAGCATAGGACTCCTTGGATGCGCACAATAATCGCAGTCACATGCTTTTATTTGATTATCACAAATACCATGCAAGAAAAACACTGAACTCTCATTATTAAACCACAACACGCCTAACACACTATTTTTACAATTATATCAAACAATAACTCAACTTCACTTCTCGAGTTCCCGCCAAGAAGTCTACGTGACCAGTTACTTGGGGCGTAAATTTTCCATAGGATGGCACGCTTTTACAAAATAAAAATGTTATACTTTTCCATCCGATTTAGCGATTCATTGCAACTACCTAAACACAGACCAAAATATTTTTTTTTTCATTATTTTTAATTATGTATAAATTTTTTTTCTAAGCAGATTTGTCATTTTATAGGAAGTTGATTGATACCCCTTCTGTAAAAATCTTGTGGACGGGAATCAATAAATTCTTTGAAGACATTTTCACTGCTTCCTCGGAGTAGAATTTTTTCGTTGTAAAAAGTTGTGCAAATTTCGTGAAAAGTGGTAGTCTGTTGGAGGAAAATCTGGTGGATTTTGAAATGTTGTGGTGCAGAACCAGTGGCGAAAAGCAATAACCAACCTCGGTTGCTTGATTGCGAGCTTCTCCGTCATGATTTGCAGTTCTTCAAAGTACAGTGTACACATTTGCGATAACTGTTGTGCCAGATTGCAAGAAGCTATAGTGGATAATGCCATCACGGGACCACAAGACTGTCACCATGAGCTTCTTTTGACTTATCTTTCGTTTTGGACATTGTTTAGCTGCTACTCCTAGATCCAACTACTGTGACGAACATTTACGATTATTGTACAAAATCGATTCAAATTCGATTCATTTTGATGTCGACGTTATTACCTAAATTACTTAATATTATTTTTGTCATTTACATTTACTTAGCCCTACTTTGAGACAGATCCACTTCCATTATAGCCTTCAATTCATTATCATCAACCTGAGTCTTTTGGTTGTCTTCGGGGCTCGTTATTGAAGTCAAAATTTCTAGAACAGAAGCGATTGAACCAAAAACGCCCGGTGCGTTCGTTGTTTGGTCCATTCCATACTTACACTTTATTTATATCTGAGAAATAACAATCAAGAGAAAAACAAATGAATAGCTGGTTTTGAAAAAGAATAATCTACCTTTAAATTAAAATTTATTTGAATTCGGAATTTCAAGTGAAACCAAAGATATCCAAGTTCAAAGTAGCTAAAAATAGGTGAGAAAGCGGCAACTTTACGGATAATGGCCTAATATTTCACTGGAGGGATACGCATGCATCCGATTTTTTTAAATTTTGGAGCACACGAGCTGACTATATTATTTTTAAAATTCGTATTACCTTTGGGCAGTGTGAAAATCACTAAAATTTATAGTCTTTGACAGTGTCATGATAATAAATAATAATAATATAGGTAATGAATAATGATGGGATGTAATTAAAAGCGTTCAGTTTTAATTTCATATAACTTATTTTGAATCAAATGAATAATCAAGCCGAATGAACTAATTTTATGTGGCAATGCAAATGTTAGTTAATAAACAGTACGATTGAGCGGTTTAAGATTACAATGAAAACATTAAATACATCAGCAACTATCCCATATCCCCCAATTACGAGGTGTTTTTCTGTATTTACTTCGCTTACAAAGTTCCAGTGTTTATAGAGCTATGTCGTTTATAGTTAGTTCTCCTCCGTGCAAGTTTTTAGATTGATTGAGGGGAGGCAGAGTGTGTCAACATTATTTGGTTATATGATGCTTCATACATCTCTCACTGTTCATGTTACCCTGGTTAGCTGCGTACAGTGCGGCCGTTTAGAGGCGCGTTGCAAACCGTGCCGTGGCCAAGCGCGGTGGCGCATTGTCGGATGTAGACCGTGTGTGAAATGTATTTTGGGGAGACGGCCTGGTTGGTGTGCTTCTACGAGTGAAAAGTAGATTGGTGACGTATGACTACTACTGACTTTTTGGCGGGGAGCCCGAGAAGTGAAGTTGAGTTCTAATATGATTAATGTAAAAATTGTGTATTGTGGGATTTGTGGTTTAAATAATGAGTTTATTTAGCCTATAGTGTTAATTAGTAGTGCATTATGTTTGTGATAATTAAATAAGTCATTGTCCGACTGCATTTTTCGTGTTCTTCCAAGGAGTCCAAATCTCTTCTCAGTAAATCTACTATCACTTTTACTGAGCGACACCTACTTCGAAGGGACTGGACAATGACGTGATAAAACAATTCTGTTTTATTATTTGATATGTGGACCAATAATGGCTAGGCCAGTGACCAAATAAATTATACATAAAAAAGTGACTGCTACTAAATTATGGGTTAGGTCTAAATTTATTTAGTAGGTATAAATTAATCGAGGTAAAAAAAGCGATATTTATTATAAAGCAATTCTAAAATAAAAAACCCTTTCTTTATTTTCTAATAATGTAATCTAATTGTTATCATTTAAAACCAACATAGTTTCTGTCGATAATTTGTTTAGTCTACCATAAAATATAATGTCCGAAATCAACTTTTCTGCAATTGTTCTTTGCATAGATGTTAGTTCACTTATTTGGAAGCCTACGGTTCGACCGAATGCTTCAGCTTCGCCTGAAACCACGTCTGCATTATTATCGGTTAACAAGTATTCATTATTAGGAGTCTCTAAACTGTCATGTTGCTCTTCTAAATACATTGTCGACATTTTTGCTTTCTTTGATGCTGGTGGAGACAACTCTTCTTCTTGAAAATCTATTGTCTGATATTCCTGTTGAAATTAAAGTATAAGTAAAATTTTTACCACAACATACCGCAATGTAAGATTAGAATTACAAAATCTGTTACACAATTTGTGTAATACGGGTCATGACGACAAAGTAATAATCCATAAAATAATAATAATAATAAAGTAGATATCCGTCCGTTTACGCTGCATAAGGTCTCCGATACCCATGTCGGAGGACTTCAAAGTATATATTACATGCAAACAAACAAAGAGATTAGAATTATACAAACCTCATCTTCTTGCAAGACTATCGAACGGTCTCTTCTGAAAGATTCACTGTACGAGTATTCTCCGTCATCTAAGAATGTCAAAAGTTTATAGTACCAAAGAGTCGGTCTATATTCTTCATCGTCATTTATCCTTGCCGCTAAGACCTAAAACATTTGAGAATAAAGTCAGTAACATTTTCATTTTATTTAAATACCTTTCAGATACTTGATCTATTAAAAAATTAAAGAAAATGGATAAAAAGAGGCAGACATTATCTTTTCAAAAACTTGTTGGTTTTGTAACGACTGTGGATACGGGTGTCAATAATTTAGTACAAAAGAGAACTTTCACAAAGTGTGTTGAAATACTCTCATGAACATGGTTAAATTCCCATTCACTGGGATTAATTTTAAAACGAAATTGAGTCAAAATTTGCAATGTTTTGGAACGAGCCTTAGTAATATTATATTATGTCTAGCGCTTAAGTCATAAAAAGGACGGATTTCATTTTTTTCTAAATACATGATTTCAAAATTTCAACATTAAAATCATATTTTTACATACCCTTTTATATTCTCGTTTGTAGCAACACCTCATGTTTTCTATTTTATTTTTGACGGTCTCTATTGTAGCCTCGTCGTCCAAAAGTTTGTATTTTTCTAGTAACACCTTAATCGCCTGTAAACGTGCTTCTTTGTTGTTGTACAATTTGTTTGTATTATTCCAGAGACACGGAAACTCTCTGTATAATTTTAAAAGTTCGGCTATAATTCTACGTTCCTTCATTGTTGTGCAAACGCGTGTTAAGTTCGTCGTAGCCGATGACTGACTAACTGCGGTTGGGTCTGACTGAACTCGGGCTGAATATCGACAAACATGTCGGATAATCGAGCCGACGGGCGACGCGGCACATGTTGTCTCTTTCTGACACTGCATGTGAAATGAGACGAAATGATGAGCGAAGGGGCCCGCCTGACAGCTGCGTTGCGTCGCGAGATGCGACGTCCGTATTGCTAAAAAGATCAAGCATGTTTGATTATTTTATTTATTTGAAGTATTTATTATTCTTTCTATATCCCGTGGACTTTTGGGTTATTAACTCGCAAATGTTACAAATATCTACGATTGAAATATCTGGCGCATAGCCAGATAACTATGACGAAAGAAAATTTTTCGTAATAAAATAATAAAATCATTAAAAAACGCATAGTTATTAGACATATCATTAAATTAAAATCATTAAAAAACGACCTGGATGTCGAGTTTGACATATTCTATTTAAACAACGCCCGTTTTAAAATTCTGTTAGATAGACATTTTTCCTTTTAGATAGTTTCATTTTACCTATTCTGCATGTCAAGAGTTAAAGTTGTGTATAACTGTAAGTGAATTTACGAACGTACAAATGTTTCACAAAATGTGTCTGTAACTAGATAAGTTTGTAAATTTGTTGTTAAACCTAATAAATAAAAATAAAAAAAATAAAAATAAAAAATAAAATATCAATAATATTCAATCTTTGATAATAACTGATTATTATGGCAAATTAGATTAAAAACTATAAGTTTTTACGATATTTTTAGGAACACAATTTTTCTTTACTAGGTATTAATATACATTCACAAAAAATCTAAATATAAAAAAGAAACAAAATAACTAAATATTATAATCTATACATATAATAAAATTGTAACAGGCCGATGTCTGTACATTATAGATATTGAAAAAAACTGATATGGGTGGGGGGGGTCTTTATTAGAGCAACAGAAGCCAAAACAACAGTTTTTAGAAATTTTGTCTGTCTGTCTGTCTGTATGTTTGTACACGCATGTACACGCAAAAACTACTGCATGGAATTGAATGCAGTTTTCACCGATGTATTGCTAGAGGTCTATCATAAAATATAAGCTCCATTTTACCGCAGGAAAATATCTTATTCCGATTGTTTTAAATTTAATAAACCGAAGCGAAGTGAGGGCGGGTCACTAGTAATAAATAAAGCATTAAATAAAGGTATGTACATATTGTACATAAAATTAAATCCTTTTTTATAGAAAATATGCCAGACGAGCGGGAGGGCCACACACATGATGGTAAGTGGTACACCGCCTCCCACGGACACCTGCAAGTCCTGCAACACCGTGGGCCATCTTTTAATAATTTAACAACTACAACTATCTATCTTGCCAGAACGCGTTGTGGTTGGTTAAGCGAACACGACACGACAGACTACGGATTTCAAGCGTTTCATAGAAAAGCCACAACACACGATTTGAATTTTGTTTTATTGTAGTTTTAGATAGTTATACACTATAGTTATACACTATAGTGTTAAATAATGAATGAATGATCTTTCGCTGAATGAGAATTCTTTGGTTTACAGTTTAACCTAATATAAGTACAGTTTACTAAAATTAAAATGTATGTCTTGTGTCGTATAATTTGCTTGAACATTATTATTTATTATTACATTATAATGTTTAATATTGACTTGTAGGTATCTATCATTCGCGATGTTTCAAATTTTTAATACTATTAGGTTGGCCAATAATTATTTAACCCCGTAATCTCAATCATTCTAAAAGCGTTCTGATTAGGTATATCTCAGAAAGATAATGGTAAGCTGCGGTTGGAAAGTCAAAGCTGTGGTCCACTGGGAGTTGCTGCCGGAGAGATCTACTGTTAATGCGAAGGTGTACTGTCAGCAGTTTGACCGTTTGGCGTGTAAGCTTCGTAGCCAGCTGGATCGAGTTTACTTTTTGCACGATAACGCCAAACCACATACGGCCAAATGTATTCGACGAAAATTGCAGTTTAGATGTGCTCTGCTGCTAAGTTTATCTACCGTTAGCGCCTTCGGATTACCACCTTTTCCGACCATTGAGTGAACATTTACATGGGAAAATATTCGACAGGAGACATGACCTCCTTCTCAAATTCTTTGAGACAAATTCGCCAGATTTTTATGCTGAGGATATAATGTCACTGCCTAGCAGATGGCGGCAAGTTGTATATAATGATGATGTACTCGTATATGTCGTATAACACTAACTGTTAGGTTAGATACATTACATTTTAAATAAAGTTTAATAAAATTAAAGTTCGGGCTAAAAAACCTAGCCAACCTAATTCATGGAATTGCTCACATTGAATGCTCTTAGGCTATTGAATGTGGCGTTACACAAAAATTCCCACTATGTCTGCCTATCCATCTGTCCCTTTTCAGAACAACCTTTTAGATAGAGTTGCTCTCTATGTACCTACCCTTAAGTGTAATTTTCATCAGCAAAACTGGGCCGGTACGTTTTTAATGTAACTGGTTTTAGGAGTTTCCAACGAAAATTCTCGACGATCTCTAAGAGAAAATGTCTACCAGTAATGTATAATTTTATTATTTTTAATGTAGATATTTATCCGGAGAAAGTACATTTAAGGTTAATTATAGGTATGTATATTACATTTTCTCCAGGCCGAGCGGCGGTTTGTCGGAGGAAGAAAGACGCGTACATTACAGTTAATTATTTAGTACTTACAATATTCTAATTGGCTATTTGGCCACCGTTACTAATGTCGGATTTTTTATTGAAGTCAGAGATATTACATGTAGAACTGTCAATAAAGTGTCATCTCCGTACAAATTTCACTCTGTTTGACAGTTCTACATGTCATATCCCTGACTCGAATAAAAAATCCAATTATAACTATATGTACTTAACTTCCTGAAGTTGGCCCCCGACGGCAGCGGGGCCTGAGCCCGGTACACGGTGGTGACTGCATGGCGACGGCGGCTTGTCAGACATATCAGTTGTTTTTGAAATTTTAATTTAGGTTCTATTCTCGACTCACATTTGTCATGAGTACTTATGCTCAGAGGTTCTTTGTGTAATTCGTAACGAAGAACTACAGAAGTCGACATAGCTCAAGGAGTCAGTAGACTAAAGTGGCAGTGAGCAGGTCGTATATGCCGCGGCACCGATAATCGATGTGGTAGACGACTCCTCGAGTGGAGACCACGGAATGGGTAGCGTGTGAAGTCCTCCGATCACTTGGACTGACAATTTACAAATTGTCGCCGGCAATGGCTGGGTGAGAAGAGCAGAAGAACGTGTGTGGTGGCGTCCTTAGGAGAGGCCTATGTCCTATGAAGAGGCCCATGACCTCAATAGGAGAGAGACTTATGTAGAGAGTTTAAATGCTGGTTTGTTCCACTAAATTTTATCGTTCATATTTTTCAATTAGTATTGCTAGTTCGGTAGTAAAGATCGTTTTTTTGTGAAGCGACCGCATATCTGAAATTAAAAAAACGGAACAGTTGTGAAATGCTATCATACAACCCTATATAATTTAAGGTTTGGAGAATAAAAATGAAGCATTTTGTCCTTATTGCGGAACGACAGATACAACAGACTTATACCGACCACCAATGACAGATACATACGTCTTAACGTTATCGTAACCGTAACCAGCCCTTTAAGTATCCCTTTGTTTCCAATAGTTCTGTGCTGTAGTTCTGTACACAGAACTATAAAGACTTTTTATCCCATTAGTTATGTGTACAGAACTAATGAGAGACTTTTATTCTATAGTTCTGTGTAGAGAAAAAGCAAAGACAATGGTCTTGTGCATGAGTGTGTGTATAGCACTAAAACGCCACGCTGGCCATGTGGGCTAGCGAGTCCACTCTTTTAGAGGTGTTATTCCTTAATCGCCTGTTACGACACCCGCGGGAAGTGATGGGGTTGTGTTAGTCTATAGCCGACATCAAACGGTAGGATCCTAGGTAAACGTAATGTACCATTTTTTTATTTATTCAAATATAGGTACCAAAGAATAAATACATTTATGTTGGCTACTTTGTGCCCGTAAACATAGGTTTGTGCAGCCACTGTACATTCGTATATAAACTTGATTACTCAAATATTAATATACATTGCTGGTTTGTTACCGTAAATAATGAATACAATTCACGCAACACATCAGTCACCATAATGAAACCACCAATCGTATAGACTAGTATAGAGAAACCGGTTCCCCACGGTCGTCTATACAATGGTAAGGTATGGTGACGGATGGTGAGGTATGGTGAGGGATGGTGACGTAAGGTGGCGTAAGGTGAGGCGTAATGTCACTACTGTCCTTAATTAATTAATTAACGAATAGTCAATCGATTACAAACAACGGAAATCAAATATCGCGTGGATCCGATTATTCCGACTCAAGTAGATACCGTACATCGCTAGTCACAGTAAGCTTGTAAGCTTGAGAATATTTGGGTTGGTGAGCGTAATCTGTCCGCGTAGTTGTAATGGTATTACTCTATTAGTGACGTCATTAAAACTGTAGTGCGGTCCTTTCTAACTTATAATTTTTAAGCCCTATAACTCAATCATATTCCAAGAAATTTTGATATCACGGATTTATTTCTAGTACCATATAATAACGTGCCATCAGCCCGTCTCTCCATTGCTGGATATAGGTCTCTCCCAAAGCTCACCATCACACTTGGTTGTCGGCACTTCCCATCCGTCCCTACCAGTGATCTTCTTTAAGTCGTTTACCCGGATCGACGGGCGCTTGTGCTTTCTAGTAGGTACTGTAACCTTATTAAATTATGTAATTATCTAAAAATAATCGAATAGCCTATTCCTTTTGAAGAATCTTCGTAAGTTTGCATAGAAGTGTAGTGCTCTAAAAGCTCGGAATCTTTGATAGAGATGGGGAATGCAGTGGTATGTCTAAACTAAGCGTCAGTTTCCATTGTTTTTAAACTAAAATGTTTAATAATAATGTCCTTATTTATTAATACAAATCATTTAAATTTGCTTATCGTTTTTAATTTATACGGAGTTTACAGAAACATAATACCTATGCTAAAGAAAATGTTATTCATATGTTATACCTACCAACGAAATTGCAGTTACTTTGATCATCAACATCCTATAAATACCTAATTACCTATAAATAGACATAAGAGAAAAAAACAAACTACCCTGAATATTGTTACTTACCACTCCAGTTTAAGGCCGCCTTTTCTACTAGATAACGTACAAAGATCCTCGCAGGGGTGGCTAGCAGTGCGGCAACGTCGCACGAACGCTATTGATCTGGGGCGTAGGCTTGCCAACGCTTGAAGCGAAACGTAGTCCCATTTATACTAAACGCGAGTTTTCCTGTAGCGCTTACATCGCGTTATTATACATTTCAAAAGATTCCACGCACACATTCAACGATGTCAAGTGTAAAGCGTATTCAGCGCTTCAATTTTCTGGTACTGCTAAACCTTCGTCCTCGAAAGAGGTATAAAGCGGAGGAATGACACATTGAAAATCTGTATAAGTACGAATATATTTTCATGTTGTGTGGTGGATTAGAGGGAGAGCAAGACTATTGAAACGGAATGTTTTGACAGGTAAAGATAGCGAGTAATATACCTATTTAGATATAAATAGATAGGTACAAAAAATAGGTCCATTACTTTAACAGTAGTTACTTTAACTGTAAAACGACAATGTATTTACTATGAATAAGGGTTGTTGAAGGAATTGTTTTACAAGCGGAATCCTCCCGGTAGGCTAGCACCGCGAGGACGGCGTGAAGAATCCTGAGGCAGCACCACGACACTTAGGCGCACCCCAGTAACCTGTCAGTGATGGTGTGACAGAATTCAGTGAAATACGAAAGAAATAACATCTAAAATCATGTTTTATTGATTTTTCTTAGAAATCAGATCTTAGAGCATGTTTACATTTAAACATAATCTTGAAACGACGAAATTTAACGCTGAGAATCATTTCACGCTCTCTCACGGAGGTGGAGGAAACTGTTCGGGACAGTGTCCCCTTCGGTAGTATCACCTCTGTCCACTAACACGGACAGGTCACTGGGGTGGCCTGTGAAGTGAGTACCGTGGTGTTGCTTCAGGATACTTGACGCCGTCCTCGTAGAGCCAATCTACGAGGAGATTAACCATGGAAAAAGCGTAGCGAGCGGTCAGCGTCGAAGGTGAGCGACCAGCGTAAGAGACGACTTAGAAAACCCCTCGGAGTGACGCGTCGTACGGTGCGATCATCTGCTCGCGTGGAATAGCCTCACCATCAGGTGCGATGAGAAAAATTTGCCCCGCAAACAAGCTCGACATGTTGAGTTGTTTTTCCATTTAAATGAAAATTATATATGTTACTACAAATAAATGCAATTTTGATAATGTAAATTTAATTAATGCAATAGAAAAAAGAACAACGCAACTTGTAATTTTAAGGAGAAGTCTGATTTAAGTAGGTATGACCAAATTCTGGTGCGACCAAATACAAGAATTTTGGTTAAGGTTTCTGTCAGTGTGGTTGCGGGTGCAGTGGCGCCAACTCCCTTATATCTATAAAAGAGGTGTTAATGTGGCACATCAGTGTGGGTAAAAATGGTGTATTGTGTTAAGGCGGCCAATTAATTTATCCAGGTTCTCTATGCATAAGTACCTCGTGATTATGGCATTCCTCAGGTAGCATGGAATGCCCACGATTTTAAGCAGGGATTGGGTCTGCTGTACACGTAATGCTTCCTGTTCGCTTCAAGCGCTAGGGCGTACCACATCGGTGCAGTATACCTACGTGAGGCGGGTCGAATCAATGTTTTGTAGACTTTGTAGACCGAGCTTCATCCGAAAAAAAATTAACCGATCAATAAGTCCACATACAATTGCTGAGATGACGTCACAAATTATCACTCTGAGAAATAACAGGACCCTAGAGATATTAATTCTTTATCCCCCTTAATGTTTTTTTTCGAAGTCCTGTATCTCAAGGCAGTGGTCACCGCTGATTGGTATTTCTTTCACCGCAACCACGTTCATTCTTTTGTAGAATTGGTATACTTATGATGAAGATGTATATGAAGGCGTGTGCCTCCTACTTTCTATAAAAAATAAATCAATTTTTAATGCGTGGTTGTATTGGCGATTTGGAAAAAATAATATCATTTCTGTACAAGTATAAACAGTGGAATTTAGTTATAGTAGGTTGTAACTTGTGAATTCTAAGCGCTTTATATCACTCATTTCACAGATTAAAAGTAAATTCTCGTATTTTAGGATAATGGATAAATAGTCCACGTAGTCCAATGGATCAATCAGACGAAATTTCATTGTTTTGGGAATTACAAGTTGGGAATTAACGCAATCACAGCACATTCGTAGGTCATTGTGCTATTAATGGTGTACAGTGTACAGGAAAACATGTACATCTGTGCTCCATATTGCCGCTAATGATGTATGTCTGTATGTCTACTTTTAAAGCAACTTATAAACTTATAAGCCTGGCACACCCCCAACACATGTCATCTCTGGGACTTCCGCAATTATTCTGGCGTTTGTTGTTTGTGTGCCGTGTCCAAGAATTTGGGCGGTTTGTCCCAGAAATGCACACTATGCTAAAAATATTAAAACTACTAAAACTATGCACACTATGTTAAACCTCAATTTTAATTGTAACTAATTATGTAAAATTATTGACAGTTTAATAAGTATCGCAGATATGCTTGCTATTCATAAGTTGTAATAATTAATTTTGTTAATACTTTGATCCGTGTAGTAGTAGTAGTTGATTTTATATAACAGAGTACTCAATATATTATATTATTGCACGATGAAATGGGCTTCAGATGAATAAAAATATTAATATTTTTTTATCATGATCTCCAAAATATTAATATTTTGGTCGGCCAAGTTTTACGGCGAACGGTCGCCCTTTTACGGCTGTTACAGTAGAAAATGTGGTGGCAGTGAAAATTTTAATTTCTGAAAACAGGCGTATTACATACCAGGAGATTCAGGTGAGATTGCAGATTGGATTGGGGAGTGTGTGTGAAATATAACACGGTCTTCTACGAGTCGGGAGGATAGTATCGCGCTGGGTGCCGCACAACCTCACCGAGGCTCTAATACAGGTTCGAAACGAATGGTCGTGATATGATTACGAAATTCGAAACGGGGTCGTTTCGGCCCGTTTGCGACATTGTCACAAGTGACAAATCTTGGATCTACCAGTATGATCCAGAAACTGAGCGCCAATCTACTGTTTGGATGTTTTACTATCCACTGTTGTGAGCCAACGCCTATCAAAGGGAAAAGAGTATGAAGCGCTGGAAAATTTTTAATTGCAAGTTCTTTCAACGTTAACAAAACTTAAGCAGCTTTAATGCAGAGTGGTAGGCAGCCACGTGCTTGTCAAACGTTTTTACTGCAGTGAATAAAAACCGTCCAAACACAGGTGTCCGCGGACTGCTGCCTGAGCGCTTAAAACAAGGAAATTTTTGTACAATACCCCGGTTAAAGTTTTAGGCCATCCTAGTTACAGTCCGGACTTGGCACCTTGTGACTTTTTTATTTCCCAAAATTAAATCACAACCAAAAGGCAAGCAGTTCGAAAAGGCTGTGAGTGAAAGAGGTACCTACCTGAGGGAGACTGGAAAATAATGTTTTCAAAATTCGTCCAGACGAATGAAACTTTGTATAGATGCAAGTGGAGAGTACCTACTTTGAAAAAATGTAATAGAGAAATTGGAACCCGTAGAACATGTTTTATCTTTTTGGCAAACATTTTCGAGTTCCCCGCGTAGGTGTGTCATTTTTTATAAGATTTCACTAAAGTTGGAAGAACTGGGAGAATAACTCCAATATTTGGGAGAATAGAACCGAAATAATGTATTTTCCTGTGATAATATTATATTTAGTTAGCACTGTTAATGCTGATTTAACGTGATTTCAAAGCGTAACTGCCGCGAAGTGCGTCCACAAATTGACACTACGGAGTGAATAATTGGTTAACGTTTGCATCATAAATGAAAAGTAATTGTCATCGATGATTATGGAAGTATCTTGTGTGTGTGTGCATGTATGTATACCTAAGCATAGAGAATCCTACATGATGATTTGAAAAAGTTGCTAGTCATTAATGGGCGTTTGAGTAAAACGGAAGGTATTGATGAGCCTTCGAAAAGACCTTTTAGAAAAGTACTGTCTGAATATGTTGTACATTGCAGGTAATTCGTTTGACCGTATTATTCATTTCTTTGAAACGCAATACTTCGAACTGTAACACTTGACAGCTTATCTCGCAATCCTGTAAGTAAAATACAGCCCGCGCAAAGCCCTTAGGTACCGGCCGCCAGATCGAGATATAAATTATCGCTTTTATTGCTCGCCCGCACTGGAGAGCGCGCACGCCGGGCCGGCCATAAACACGTAAAATGCATGACCAATCAAAATACCAATGTCGGGTCACACACACAACCACAACCTGTAAAGTAAACGCTACCGCTGCATAGTTACAGAGAATTGTCCCTTGTGTGAGTGCAAAATGCATTAAGTTAAACATGAGTGCAGTAAAGGCCCACTCACACATAGATGGTGTCCGCTGAGATGGAACACTCGTTCGAGGGATAACGGAGGGCTTACATCTATTAAAATTGGTCATAGTGTGGATGAGACATAGTAAAGGTATAGAAACCTCATCAAAAATATTTTTATTTTGATGAGGTGAGACTTAGGAATATGAAACAATAAACCAAAAAAGTTACATTTGTTTCAAGAAATATGTATATAGTTAAGTTCATTATTTGTTTACTTAAAATATGTAGAAACGAGTTGGCAAAAAGTACAATTAATCACAGCAATGGGACACAATCATTAAAAATTACCCTCAAAATTTCTGTAAAGAGATATACTCTACTCTATACTCTGTAAGGTGATTCTTCTACTTGCAGTGCCTGCTTCATTATTGGAAACTGTCCGCCAACTCTACCTAAATTTCGTGATCTTTAGCCAACCGAAACAGCTCTTCGACGTTATTGCCTTCCAACAACGATTAAATATAACATTTAATAGAACCCTGTCAGTTTGTGATTTATGGCTTCCACGGTTTTAATTAAAGCTTTAGATTCCGTTGACCATAACCATAAATTGTATGAATTACACTTATCTATATGAAACTGGAGGAAGACAATAGGAAATAACATATTGTTATTATCATACAAATATGTAATGAAACCGTGCAAGTAAATATCTTTAATCAAATTAAAATAATGTGTTCACAGGAGGCGTACCACAGGGGAACATGCTAGGTTCTTTCCTGTTACTGATACCTACGTAATTGTAATAGTAGGTATAAATAAATGAGTGATGTTTTCTAAAGACACTCGGAAAATAAA
Source organism: Sesia bembeciformis (assembly GCA_943735995.1). Taxonomy (NCBI): domain Eukaryota; kingdom Metazoa; phylum Arthropoda; class Insecta; order Lepidoptera; family Sesiidae; genus Sesia; species Sesia bembeciformis. Next base: position 13,538,262 of record OX031028.1, read on the forward strand.
CTAATAAAAGGTATGTCCACACTATCGAGGGCCAGGCGTCTCACAGCGCGAGCCCCCGCCCACATAAAAAATGACATCTAAATAAATCCATTAAGACCAGGCGCGGCGGTGCGGCGCGCTCTTCCTGTCTGTAAGCCCCTTTATTTAATTTCCTCCGCTCGTCTGTAGGTGCCTTTATTTGTGTTTTGACAGCGACTTTAGTGACTCCGACTATGATAAGTGATGAGAAACATATTTAATCAACGCCGTTTTTATGGTCCTGTATAAAGACGTCGTCAGCGCGATGTTATGAGTCGGCTCTTTGTTAGCTACTGTTGTTTATGGATTAATGGCTTTGATATCCTTGTTTGTAATGTTAATCGTGCATCTGCTGTGCATTTAGGAAATATGCTGACTTTCAAAGAGACGTTTTTCTACCTATAAAATAAAAATATTTTTTGTGCCATATCGCCAAGGTTCATAAAAATAATAATGAGCGTATGTATTATTATTTGTATGTTAACTAAAACTTTTGTACGTAAACATAATTATCGGTTCAAAATAGCCATGTTGCAGCAGCCAAAGATGCAGCAGTAACTTAAATAGCACATTTGTTTTCACTCACTTGGTATGATGACTCTGCTTTAAGTTCATCCGAGTATTTGTTTACAATGCATATTCAATCAATATAAATATACAAAATTTGAACCCCACTGGCTTGATCTCAAAGTAGAATCGGTAAAGGCTGAATAACTCTGTGGTGGTATGGAAAAAAGAATGAATATTGAAAATTGACTGAGACTGAGATTGACTGTTGACTGGGACATAGTCTGGGAGGTAATGCTTTAAAGCATCAAGTCCCCCTTTTGTCACTTTTGGCAATAAAGAATTGAAACAGTTGTTTATTTACTTATTACACTATGCGATACGATATCGGTACCTATAAAACAGATAGCTATAATAGATTGCTATTAGTTACAGTATGTAGGTAGTGGACATCTTATGTTTCTATCACGTCTTGTTTTCGAGGTACCCGCCGATAACTTTTTTAACGACCCTCATTTTACGCGTATTGGTAAAAGATATCGTTATTGACGAAATATGTTTATTTCATGTTAGTATCTTTGTGATTAACTATTTGTGAGCGTAATTAAATAGTTTTTCAAGATGAATACCGAAAAAAGTGGCCGTCGCCAGTTCAAAAATTCACCAAACAAGTTTTGCGACGTGTGTGGACAGTAGGTACATTCTTAAGTCGCAAGAAAAAGAAGTGTCTGAAAAAGTATGTACCTAATGCGTATTTCCTATATTTTGGACGTATTGTGTATCAAGATAAGTCCTGGATTCCACAACTGTTTTGCGTATCATGCTATGCTACTCTCCTGTCTTGGCTGAATGGAAACAAAACATCCATGCCATTTGCAATACCGACACTATGGCGCAAACCCAGTAAAAACTACAATGATTGCTAGTTTTGTATGGCTGTTATATGAGGATTTTCGAAGAAAATCAAGCATAATATAGAGTACTGTAAATTCCGTATCTAAACCAATACATAGTGAAGACATGCCTCCTCCTTTGCCTCCTAATAAAAGTCAAAATGTAGAGTTAGACATGCCGAGCGATGAAGATAACGATACATGAAGACATGAAAATTGACAATCAAGATCCAGAATTTTTACCCGATCAAGTGTTCTATACTGTCCGCATTTAATTGAACAACAGGAATTAAATGATTTGATATGAGACTTGAATTTGTCTGTGATACAAGCTGAATTACTTGGATCTAGATTACAAGAGTGGAACTTGTTGGAACCGATTACAAAAATATCTGTACAGCGAAAACGAAATAAAGAAATGGCTTCATTTTACACCAATTCAGAAAACATATGTTTCCGTAACAACATCGTATCTTTGATGGGCGAGTTGAAAATTCCCTACGAAATAAAGGACTGGCGTTTGTTTATTGATGGTTCGAAAACAATTCTGAAGGCAGTTTTGCTTCATAACGGCAATCAGTATCCGTCAATACCAATCGCGTACCGATGAACAGGGAGAGAGGTTTCACCAAGATGTAAAAAGGCTTGAGGAACGGTATCAAGGTCATTGGAACGCAGCTATGTTAGGCGATTACTGCTGGCGTTTGAAGCGGGAAGATACTTCCCAACATAATAGGAAAAGATAAAAAAATTACATATTTTGTGTTTTAATGTGTGTAATATTAATAATAATTTTTGTCGACGGTTTTTCTTGAATAATTTTTCATAAAATTAAACTATGTGCTTACTTTTGTTTTTTGTGCTTACTTTCCCATCAACTGCGTGCTTAATTTTTGTTTTTTTACTAGTAACCGTACATAAAAAATAGTACGTGTTAGAAAGAAAATACGTATAGTATATTCTTATTAAGCGATAAGTATAAATAAATAAACAGGAATATTTGAAGAGGGTACTTAATTTTTTTTCTCATTTGTAACGTAGTGTTATTATTAGCATATACACTGGATGGCAAAAATTCCGGGTCGCTAATAAAAACCGTGATATCTCCATAAATTATATACCTAGATCGCTCGAATAAATAATATGTAGTAAAGAGATTACTAATGCTTGTTCTAAATCTCTAAAGAGGTTTCATTTGTACAAGTTACAGATTTAAAAAAAAATATTCTGCATTTTGAAAAATTTCAAAATCTAAAATTAGGAAAAGAATATTTTTTCTGCTTTTGTTTCAAACGGAGCTGTCATTATAAATGGTTCCTTGGATTGATCAGAGTATTCAATGCAATATCATGTCGTTATCACCTGAAGAATGTACACGGATTATTACCATGGTACAAGAAGGAAGAAGTCAGCGTAGCACTGCTAGAACAGTAGGAGTATCTTTATCAACGGTCCAAAGAGTACTCCAGCGATTTCAAGAGACCGGCATGAACATCAGGAGACCAGGAAATGGCAGGCCAAGGTGCACAACTACACGAGAAGACCGATTCATCGTGAGCACTATGTTAAGAAATCGACATTTCACGGCTGTTCAGGTAGGAAACAGTCTTCAAGAAATTCACCACAACAATGTGAGCTCTAATACGATTCTGCGACGTCTTCGTGAAGCTGATATAAAGCCTTATAGACCAGCAAACGGCCCCAAACTGCTCAGAGAACATCGAGTTGCCAGGTTACGGTTTGCTCGAAAACACATCCGATGGACAGATGAAGATTGGTCCAAGGTTATGTTTTCCGATGAGTCCAGATTTTGTTTATTTACGCACGACGGGAGACGAAGAGTATTTAGACGGCCAGGAGAACGGTATCATCAAGCGTGTTTTGAAGAAAAGGTGCCATTCGGTGGAGGATCAATAATGGTTTGGGCTGGGATATCTTCAGAGGATCGCACGGAGTTAGTGATCATAGAAAACGGTTCTCTGACTGCTGTCAGATACGTAGGAGAGATTTTAAATGAGCATGCTGGTCCATTCTTAGTGAATATGGATGCAATTTCCATTCTTATGCACGATAATGCGCGACCACATACTGCTCATTTGGTCAATATGTATATTCAAGACGTCGGTATTACCTGCATGGAGTGGCCAGCTCGCAGCCCAGACTTAAATCCCATAGAACATGCATGGGACGAGCTCGGGAGATGCGTGAGACAACGCTCTCCTGCTCCCGTTACCTTACACGAGTTAAAGAATGCGCTAGTGGAAGAATGGGCAAACATAGACCAAAATCGTATTAAAAATTTGGTTTACAGCACGCCACATCGTCTTATTGAAGTGATACGGGCTCGTGGAGGAAATACAAAATATTAAATTGACAAAAAAACTTTTATTTTTTAAGATTTACTGCGAAGTGTATTTTTGTTGTCATAAGTTAGAAGCGAAATTTTCTTATTTTTTAGTACCTATTTAATTAAAGTTATATATTATATAGTGTACAGAACGTGTTACACATTTTTTTATATAAGTATATTAATCAGTCATCTACAATATACTATAGTTTCTCAAATTAGTCTTATGTATTTAAGAAACTATCACGCCATTTATTAGCGACCCGGAATTTTTGCGATCCAGTTTATAAATCAATTCTATCACGAAATGAGTCCAACGTATACCTATTTTACTTATTATTTATTTATTATTACTTTACTTTTTACTTATTATAGAGAAAAAGACATAGGCACATTTACTTGTGATTTTATTTCATTATATATTACTGTTCCTCATAATATTACTGTGTATTAGACATATATTATACCTACATTTTCTCATCCAGTGTAATATAATTTTCTGGGTTATTTTTCTATTTGTTACTTACTGGCTTTGATTCTTTCTATAGTAGGTATTCATTTTCTTGACAGTTTAATATAGTTTCATTCTCTATACTAATATAATAAAGAGGTAAAATTGTGTGTTTGTAGGTATGTTGGGGGTAATCTCTGGAACTACTGAATCGATTTCAAAAATTCTTTCACAAATAGGAAGCTACATTATCCGTGTCTAATATAGGCTATATTTAATTTTAAAATTTTTGAAAAAAGAAAAATCTCTTATAAACCGAAGCGAAGCGACGGCGGGTTGCTAGTAGTTTATATGATTGCTTCGCTTAAACGTAACATACCATAAAAACGTAACATAGTAGAGGATGCAGGCGAGCGAGTTACTCACCAGATCGCAAACAGTCATCATTGCTGCCCGTGGACATCTGCAACACTAGTGAGGATGTGAATCTTGCAGAATCCTCTTCGTAGTTTTCTTGAAGAGCCCCATGTCGTAGTTTATTGGAAAAGCTTAGTAGGCAATTCAGTCTATAAGTTCAGTTCTAAAGATCTGTTCATTCGAGATAAAGTATATTGAAGATCGCACCGCGCATGCATATTGACGGTAGGTGCTATGGTAAAAACAGCTCTTTAGATGTCAGATTGAACAGCTCTTCAGAACATTCCTTATTATACAGAGGGTAGTGATTTACCGTAACTTAGTAGTCTCTATTTCTTCAAACTATTACAATCACTTCAGGTACTCCATTTTCTCATTTGGATACTTCTAGAAGAAGACAAGGGGCATAAATAAAATATATTATATTTATCCGCACTGGAATAGCGCTGTTAATTATGACTCGAAACTCCCTTGCAGTTGCGAAGGGAGGCCTGTGTCTCAGAAAACGTTATAAGATATATTTATGTACTTGCCAAGAGAAAAATAATATTTCGAAATACCTATAGGTATATATACTTATGTATATATATATATATATATATATGGAAATTGAGCGTTAATTTAAATCTAATATTAAGTTTTACAAATGAACGTTATTTGGACATGTACGACTTAAGTGTAGCTATGATATAAGGGAGCAAATTTATTAAAATTTCTTGCAACAATATCAAAACGATCTGAATAATTCGTCAGCCATAAAACAGTCTCTTTAAAGTGAAATGTGAGAGTCTTTAAAATATTTATTGTTCGGCTTTCTGTTGAGTAAATTAAAAGGAGATCAATATCATCAGCCGTAAAGTACCATTGATCGGGAGGTGACGGGCGCTGCGGGATGTTGCGCGCGCGCCTCGCAAATCGGACGTTGCCTTTTCTTTGCTTTATTCCTTTTAAAATTACAGCCATATTGAAAATACATATATTATTTTGCATTTACTTTTTTCGTTGACCAGTGAAGCGTTGCTTGGTCCAACAGGGCCACTAATACATAGAGAACAACTGAAGATTAAAGGTCGAATAGCTTGATAGGTTAAGATTGTCAAGAATCTATAAATAGATAATCGTAGGGATGTGCAAAAGGACACACCTAGCAGACTGCAAGAGAAATATTTTAATTGCTTGATTAGAGTTTTAGTCTTTAAATTATCAGCCGGTAGGTGCATCCAAACATCTACACTTCCAAAATTTCGCATTTATAATATTAGTGGGATAACGTAGATAACAATTTAAATATTCTGAAGTAGACCTCGAACTTGCTCACTGTATTTTTAAAATCGTTTACTAAGGGTGCACTTATGATTTTTTCTGGTAGTTTGTTCCAGTTTTTTGCGATTACATTAGTCAGGAATGGTTTTAATAACTATCAAAAATTACTTTATGTATTTACATTTTCAACGAGTAGGTAAGTATATTTGTGTCATAGGTATAGGTAGTTATAGAAATAACGTTTTGAAATAGACTTGTTCAATGATCACATCCTTCCGGAAAAAATGAACTGTTGTTATTTTTGCTTTTCCAAAACAAAAATAATAACCATTATTTATTCTTATGTTTACTTTTAATTTATTTTTAACCTATACCTACCACAATGCTTATAGTTGTGATGTTTCGATCAATGCGACTTGCCAGATAAGACGTACGGTGCCGAAACGTGGCCTCTGACGGTGGGGCATGATCCATAAGTTCAAAGTTGCACAGACAGCTTTGGAGAGAGCTAACCTCGTGGCCAAAGCCATATTTAGGTTCGTCAAAGAACAGAATTCGCCGACATTACTCATATAATTCAGCATGCTGAAATGGCAATAGATAATGTACAGAGACTGCAAAAATGTACCTATATTTCATGGAAAAACCATAGTTATTATTAAGTATATCCTCAAGTAAATAGTTTTCCATTCCTTTACAATAGACAATTTATTAACTCCCCTCAAAGATATTTATTGCACAAATGGAACCGAAGTGACATGTTTATCACCAAGCGATTTTCGAATTCTCCAAATATTCCCGAAGCAACAATGGGATTGAGGAAACGAGAAAAACCTCAGCAAATTGCCAGCTAATAGACGAGGGAACAGGAAATCACTTATCTATTGAAGGGTATCATGCAATAGCAGAGTGTTAGTGGGGTGTATTAACAAAGAGTTTAAGGTTTTTCAAATGTCTTTATTACACTACGCTTTAACATTGACTTACTTTTCTAATTTTGTATTTCTATGTTCCAGTATTTGTTTTAAATTCATCGTGACTATTAAATCACTGCATTATACTGCTAGTGTCTACTCTAGTTAAGACTATAAATACTTAGATATTTTTGCTATATTGATGTTCCACTGTGAGTAATTACTAGTAGGTATAAGTTTCAAAACATTAAGCTTCATAGTTTTCAAAAGCTCTTCTTAATTAAAAAAAAAATCACAATTTACACGGACCGGACTGTGAAATTAATTAAAAATATTACTTAAAAACAAACTTAGTTTTATTTTCAAATACATATTACAAAGGACAAGTTGTACGAAACCTCAGAAAGTAGATGTGGTCGCGCAATACCCGCCAATGGTTACGTTAGCGCCAGCATAACTTAACCTACCGTTCCGCCCGTTTAACTTGAAGCTGTAGATGATAGAGAGATGATTGAGGGTGTGAAGAGGGGTCTAGATGAAGTGGTTAAGGCAGTAGGCAGTAATCTAAGCGCATTAGAGCGCGCGCCGTCGCGTGACGCCCGGTACATTGACCGCACCGCTTACTATAGCAATTGCTGCATTCGTAGGGCTGACACATTTCTTTGGAGACTTATAAAGTCCCTTTTTTAAAACACAAACGGAGGTGTTCTTTTATGAGATTTACGGAAATCGGAAAACATTTATATATTGTGCTATTTATTCTAAAGTGACTTGTTACACATTTATTTAATATACACATCTTGTTGAACTCAGAATTATTTTATATGGTTAATTTTTTATCTACAATCTGTAAAGGGCCTTTGGCTTGTCATTGCACAACTGTGCAACTTCATACAAGTTCATATGGACCCTTGTTTCATATGAAACTTCACACAAGCCTACGGATGACTAGACACTAAACTAATTCCATAATATTTAGTGCGGGACAAGGGACAATCGTGAGCCAAATTTTCAACACGTGTCAACTCAACACAACACTTTTAGGACACGACTATTATTTTAAAATTCGCGCTTGAACTAACGAATAACTTAGCGAATGAAGAACGAAACGGATACATTATTCATTTATTCCATTAAATTAATTCAATGAATCGGTCAACCAAATGTCACGAGGCAAACATTTTTTTTTATAGAAAAAATGCGGTAGACAAGCACGTTCACGTGATGGAAAACAGATACTGTCGTCCATATACATCCTTGATACATGCCAACATCAGTTCAGAATGACAAACGTTGGTACGCCCCCGGATGCGCTGCCTACCTTTGCAGATTAAGGAAAGGATTGGGAGAAAGGGTTGGGAAGATTTAGAGGCACAGGTTTGTATAAATTGACTATTCGTTTTAAAAATTTTCCCTGTGTCGCGCATTATTATAATCACATTATTATAAACCTACTTCAATTTTTTTAAATTATCTTTTACTATAGATTCCCTACGGCTCATTTGACAAAATATTTCAACAAATTTTACTTACCATTAACGGGCAAGATAAAAAGCGTACAATATCAGGTTCTGTTCCGGTCGCAGCCCTGTCCATTAGTCGCTCTCCAAATCTGGGAAGTGATTTGTCCGCTCTCGCTCCGCCAATCTGGGGCCAACGACCGTCGCGGATGCAAACCCAGCGGCACCGTGAATACACTACAAATAAAACTAACAGTAAGGTGGTATTCTGTTTGTGGTATTCTTGTGAAATTTTAAAAATTAAATCTACGTTTACCGCCGTCTATGCCACCCGTAGTACTCTGAGATACTCAGCTCAACCCCTGAAGAATAGCATTAAGTAAGCTCGTAACCATGCTTAAAGAAACCCAGACGAACATAAGATTAAAATATGAAACATTTAAAAATAAACATACCTAATTAAAAAGAATAATAAAATCATCCAAGATGACGTCAAAGTGGATTTTTTTGAGTCAGGAAATTTTCGTCGATAATCTTGAACCGTCAAGAGTAAATATTGCTTTTGCTACACATTAGTGGTGTGAAGACGATTGTACTCTTCCATAAACGCTACTCCTCCCTCTGCTATGTCGTTAACAACTTTCATAGAATATATAAAAGTCTTACATTTGTTGTAATCATCATCAATCATCATCCTTCCAGGTTTTGACATCTTTCTCCAAAAATCACAAGAAACGGCGATTGTATTGTAAAAAGTCAGTGTATGATTTGCTACAAAATCTTCTAAGATTTTAACGAGAAGGAGATCTGGTCAAGGGTCGCTCACTTTAGAGAATCTTCCAAACCTAGTGTTACAAGAGCAGTGACCATCCTCTGTTTTGTTTCTAAGGAAACTTCATCATCAAAAAATGCAAAATCAAAACTCTTCACACAGATACCAAAGATGTTCCATAATTTTTTTCGAAGCAGCTTTTGTAAGTGGATGATTTATCTCTTCGTATGCCACAAAGTCCTTCAAAAGCTGTAAATCATTCTTTAGCGCAGACCATGCGCCGGGAGCTTCAAACCAGTACTTTGCGTAAATCCGAACAGTAAAAATACAAACATCTTTAATGCCTTTTAATTCTCTTTTTGTCAATTTTAGCATACAAATACATCTTTAAAGCATAGATTGCTTCAGCCATCCATCTTGATCGGAGTAGTCCAACAGGTGCTGTAAAGGATACACCTCTATCAGGTGTTCGTGGTTGAAACTGCTTTAACTGATGTGTAACAAAAGAAATCATTATTGTGGTTACATCTTCAATATACGTTAATGTCTCAGGGTCAGAATCAACTGCCTTGAAGTCCTCTTGTTTAATTTGAGGCCAACGTTTTTGAAACCTTTTAAAGTTCTCTATTTCATGCGCACTTGAAACACCAACTGCTAAAGCTAAGCTAAACTGCTTCAAGCACAATCTTCAAAAGTGTGATGTTTGCATGGAAGCCATAATAATTTTTTCTCCAACTTCTGCTCTAATAAGGTACAAGCTCCATTAATTCCATATGTGTTTGATGCAATGGTATCAAAACATAGATTTAATTTTATCGCACAAGCCCCATGATAGTAATGTTTCAAAAACAGCTGAGGCCATTGCCGGCCCTATTCCATTTGATAGTTCTGGAATACCCAAAAGCTGATCTATTCCCGGGCCCGATACTAAGATGGGTAAATGATCCACAAACTCATGTCCCGTTATATCTTCTAGCATTTTACCATCCCAGTGATTAGTAAGCGTGACTTCTGGTTTAAACTCGCTTTTTAAAAACTATAATTTTTTGTCGTCGCTGGATTCGTTGACGCTGATTAGAAGAAGAACTAATGTTCTAATTCGCAACATTACAGCCTTGGCTCCTGAGAGTAAATGTCAACACAACAGTCGCTTTTCGATCGCTTAGCTTAGCAACATCAAGACCTACAGCCAAACGGTCGTCGATTATTTGTTTCCTGCCTAATTTTCGTTGTGAAGTCGATATAGATGGTCCTGGAAATCGAGAACCCGGCCGAATAAAGTTTTCACTATTGTCTGAAGATGTCAAAGACGATGAAATTAACACACACTTTTCAGTGAGACTTTTTATGTTTTCTGATTCTCACCTTTTTCTGCTTTCTAACTTTGCGTCCACTTATAACTTCATAGATTCTTTCTTTTCAAGCTCTGTCAATACCGCCTGTACCGCAGGTCAGAACCTGGGCGTCCTTTTTCTCTCTGGGCAAGTAGAAACAGTTTGTCTTCCTCGATAGTAATCATTTCTAGTGCGTTGGAGTGAGCATGTCAAAAAGACATTCTAAACTTTTCTTCCATTATTCTTCCTTATTTTTTATCACAGCCGAACGTTTTGCTTTCTTTTCTTTGTTTTTCTTTCAATTTCTTTCATATATTTACAGAACATCGCACGTAGATTTGTTATTGTTTTTCTTCTCTATAGTTTTATAAAAAAAAAAAATCATGACCTCTTTAATATACAGTAGGTAATCTTGATTGAGAGAACGCTTCCTATTGTTTAGAACACTGCGGGGGCAGGGAAAGAGGTGTGTTCAACCTATCTGCGGCTTATCTATGCTACATGCAGTGACGTTTGATTTGAAGCGCTGAAATCACAATGTCCTAAACGGCGAGAATTTTCGAAATTTTGATCAACCAGGTAAATCAATGAAGAATGAAGATAACATATGTATTAGATAACTATAAATGAAGAATATAAAACTGTGCCCCGATAAAAAATTGAAACTTTTATTTTTTGAAGCAGCCTATACCTAGTATATGTATATGTGTGTTTGCATTTGTCTTTTATGTGTTTCTGGACCCACGACACAGGGAATCCTAGTGTGGGCCATTGAGTGTGGCGTTATTTATTTATTTATATATTATGATATATGCATGTTGTATGATGACTGTATGTATTCATGAATACATTGTATAATATGTATTCATCGTGAATTTGTAGGTAAATTATTTATCCTGTATGTCGTTCAAGTTATATATTTGTGCCTCTTATCGCACCTCCCAATACATGTTTCTGTTTAACCCACAGGTCAGCTGGTAGAAAATGCCTTAAAGCATAAAGCTCGCCTTTTGTACAATAATGTGCACTAAAGTTTTTTAAATAAATAAATAAATATGGTTATATAAATAATTCGATACGCAGTAGCTGCATTTACCAGGAGGACAAGTAATTGCTGTCCGTTCAGATATGATTTAAACCTAGATGTGGGCTTAAACTCGTATGTAAGCCCATACAGCAGAAATGATGATGGTGGTAAGATCCATCTGCCTTGATTTTTCTTATCAAATACATCCACAGAGCACTTGCAAATGTTGTTCCGATAACTATTTACCATAGTTCGCCGTGTAGGCAGCGCATCAGTGTGCGTGATCCGCATTTTTGACGTATAATGATTGCAGAGGCCGATACTGGGGCAATCCATTGTGCCGCGGAAGTACTGTAACGGGCCTTGACGTGCATTTTACTCCAAGTTGTTTTGATGGCCCAATTGGCATTAGGCTAATAAGCGAGAGAAATCGTAATTGAGAACATACTAATGTTGGCATAGGTACATTGCAAAAGTATCGCAACGTCTCAGACGGTTTAATTTTTTAGGTATATTGTTTAGAATAAAAATATTTAAGGGTTACGTGAGCGGAAGACTCCCAAAAGAGTCGCGTAGAAATGCGACCACGCCGTTCGAGTAAGGAAGTTTTTTATTCAAAAATAACTTTAGATTCGTATTCATTGACATCGAAAACGTAAGAAAAACCTGAACACAAGTTTAGATTGGTCACTAACAGGTCATTTTAGGGGGTAGGGGTCCCGCTCGAGCACGTTGTTTTCCGTACAACAAACGTTTAATTGTTATTAAGTTAAGTGAATTTAAATTTAATAATTTAAATTATCAGAAAAAGGGCTTTCTATTATATACCTACATTGTAAGCATTAGTATTTTTTATAATTTAATCTGGTGTCGTATTCCGAGCACTGCTATCAATTAGTACGAATTAGTAGTACTACACGGAAAACATATTGATTTTAAAAAAATCAGCTATAAAAAGCTGGACGGACGACTTGTAGAAGATTGCCGGTAGATTGATGAGCAGAGCGAAAATCGTGTGCAGTGAGTAGAGGGCGCCTTAGACCTATTTTATATCAAGTTAGTGGAGAGATGTAGGCCGATGATATACCTGTATTTACTATATATGCCATAGGTTTAATGACTGTAGTGCTATTTGATATTAGTTTTATTTAATTAACACACGATGATTACTATTATTTGCATGTTTTTAAACTTAGGAAATAATTGGTAGCGATGAGACAGTCGGACTATCTGACGGTAAAGAGTTTTGCAACTAAGCTGCAGTTAATGATGTCCTAATCACTCAGGCACTTAGGTCAAGTTACTTAAATTATTTAATTGCTAAAGATAAGATCACCTTTGTATGCTATTGTCGTATTGTGTTGTGTTTTTACCTGTGGTGTACAATAAAGGATACTTATTTACTTACTTGGGTTATTAATTCACTCTCTCACAGAAGACTACCTTGAAATGCACTATATTTCTTTACTTTACCCTATTCCCTAATGTACCGGTAGTGATTGTGATATGCCAGAGCCCATACCCATCCTGTTCTATCGTATCCCTCCCCAATTCCCAACCCTTTCTCCAAATCCTCTCCTATATTTGCTAAGGTAGGCAGCGCATCCGGGGGCGTGCCAACGTTTGTCATTTTGGACTAATGTTGGCATGTATCGCGGATGTGTATGGGCGACTCGCCACCAGATGGACTGTAGGGAAGAAAAAGATTTAATTTTATAACAACACTGTTTAACAAAATATATTATATTATAGTAGAGTAGTAGATAGATGTAATACTACTTATAATACTTAGATGTAATACTTACTTAGAAACTATAGAAACAAATTTTCGAACAAAATATAGCCAAATATTTCCAACCTTGGCTATATGATTCGTTTTTAAATCCCGGAGACAAAATTGACAAGTAGGTACAGATGTCAAACTTGAAAATAATGTTGTTAATTACTTTGCATAGTGTGGTCCTTCTGGTTTCCATATGATTCCGGTTATTTGAATCGTAAAATTTTAAATGTGTTTTTTGTATATTGTGTGTATTGAGGGCATTAATTAATTAATTTATTACATTCAATATGTTCGGTCCAGTGATGTGAATTGTGGCCGGGACTAGACAGGTCTACGACGCAGGCTAGACCCCGGTCTAGCCTGCGTCGTAGACCTGTACCGAAATATCGGCTATACAAAATACATAATAAATCGTGAGTAACCCATTTGCATAACAATTATTATAGTGACGTCATCGTCCAACGTATCATAATTCATAACACAGTGTTAATTGGTCAATAGGTGAAAGCACGTGACTTCAATAACATAACAATAACATCCATTTTTTCTTAACTTGAACAGAGTAGGTATAGCCACTACACAAACATCGGATAGCAGTAGTAAGTAATGAGGCCAAGAGGCCAGGCCTCGTCAATGACCTTAATAGCCATTCCTAACAGACAATAGTCCAAGCTATGCCTTAACAGTAGTTAAAGCGCAACTTAGCAAGCGTTTCGCCAGTTTCATCTTACAGTGCAGTTGATGAAAAGACAGGGTATTGGTCAGCGAGCGGCACATCGATGATCATAACCGAAGATCCAACAACATCGTAACTCCAATGATATTTAGTTACTTTTATTATCACAATAGTGCGGTCCTTTTCAAAGACATTTTTTAAGATATTTTGATTTTGATTTAACGATTTAATTCCTAGTGTTTTAACTCATTTAAGACGACGTATTGTTGCAGTTGTTAGTGACCCCGCCTGCTGTGAAAAAACTCCCGGTTTCGATTCCCGGTCAGACATTCATTTGTTTAAATACAAACGAATGTTCGGGTCTGGGTATGCATGCATTCGTTATTATCTTTGTGTGTGTGTCTGGACCCACGACACAGACAATTCTAGTGTGGGCTATTGTGGAGTTATTTTATTGTTTTAATTATATTATAATAATAACTAACGATGCTCACGACATTGTGCGCGTAGAAGTTAGAGCACGTGTGCTTAGCTTTATTTCTGTGGGAACTCTATAATTGATCTGGATAAAAAGTTTGCTAAATGTGAACCCAACACATAAGCCAAATTTCATTTAAATCTAGTGGTTTTTGCGTAATGCGCGTTCATACAAACAGACGGATTGACGGACAAAAATTGAACAAAATGTTGTTTTGGTCTCATTGCAATGACTTTTGTCAAAAATATTAAATGTACAAATACAGCTAGCTTAGTTACGACTTTGTTGAAGATATGTGTCGCGAGGCGTCGGCCGCTTCTACAATAAATAGCACCAGACCATCTCTTCCCGTGGGTGCCATAAAAGGCGACTAAAGGATAACAAAGTCGCTACCACCAGCCTTGAAGAACTGCACAACCTCTAATAGAGTGGACTCGCCAGTCCACGTGGTCAGCGTGGCGTTTTAAGGCCATAGATCCCTTATGCACGAGACAACATGCGTGAGGACGCCCACGTCCAGCAATGGATACTGTAAGGGCTGGTAATATTGCATTGCATATGAGATATAATTCGGTATAAGTAATTTGTGGCTTTATACGAGTACAAATCTTAAGTTATACATAAAAAATATAATTAATATGTCGGTTCTGTTTTGTATGCGCAAGATATAGGTACATTATACTTACACATATCACGGAATAAAACCAATTGGACATTTTATTTTAAAAGATAAATTATTGTTGAATTAACACCAAATTATCTCTTAAATATTTTTAATAAAAGCAGTGAGCTAAGTTGATGGAATTAATGGCATTTTTAATTACGATACGCCAATTAATGTGCTAATTTATGATAGTGCCGATATCCGCAGAATTATCTGCCGATATGGCGTCAGACTTTTAACATTCGATAATGTGCAATTACGTTTAATGGAGGAAAATGCGTAAAGATTACAAATAGGTTATTTATGTTTATTGTCGTCTTATACATATTTATTTACCTAGCTACTGGAGGTATTTTCAATGCTAGGGATCCGTAAAATATAGAGATAGCACCTTCACGGAAGAGTGATAAAGGACAACGTCTGTCTCTCTGTTTATTTATTCGCCCTAATTAAGGGAACTCTCTGGTTTAATTTTACGAATTATACATAAGTACGAACATTGTTAGGGGAAGGTCGGGCAAGATGAACATGGTGGGCAAAGCGGGTACTTCTTCTATCTCTCTATTAGAACAAGAGCGAGACAAAACGTTTGCCGCTAACGCTAGCGCACTCCCACCCGCGACGAATCAGTCCGCCGCGGCCAGCCGCGCAAGGCAGTCTAGTGCATAGGAGGCGGGACAATTTTTCGCGCGCAAAAAATAAAATAAAATAACGGTAAGTTCGCTTTGTTAATAATGATTTATGTGAAGCTTCCTGTTCATCTATGTTGACGTTGATGAAGCTAGGTTCGTCATTCAACTATTACTAGTGAATCAAAGTCAAAATATTCAATTTGTACCTAAATGTGCGTCATAAAGTCAGTGAGGGGGGTGGTCGGGTAAGATGGGCATGGGCAAAACGGGTATTGGGCATTACCCTTTTTACCCGTACCCATCTTGCCCGCCTAATATTTTACACCGAATACAAGTAGTTTTATGTTGAGTATGGGAATTATGTTTCTTCCAGATGGTGTATAATTATAAAAGAAAAACGCAAAGAGCTTCTTGGTCAGAGAGTACGATGAAGGAAGCAATCAATGAGGCCAAACAAACCTCCATCAGTAGTGCTCCCGAAAAATAAGGAATACCTTATAGTACATTGCAGCGGCGAGTCAAGACAGGGTCCTGTACGAAGCATCTTGGCAGGTTTAAGCCAATTTTCACGGAAACTGAAGAGTTGGAACTAGTGCAGCATTTAAAGAACCTAGATGCACTTTTCTATGGACTTACAAAGACAGAATTACTGCGATTGGCAGGTGATTTTGCAAGACGGAAAAATAAGGAAACACCATTCAAAAATGACGTTGCAGGTAAACAATGGTATAAAAATTTCAAAAAACGGCACCCAGAAATCGTATTACGTACCCCTGAGTCTACATCCATAGCCCGGTTGCAAGCATTTAATAAAACGGCAGTTAACAGATTCTAGGATTTACTAGAGAGCACGATACAAAAAGAACAAATACGCCCAGATATGATTTTCAATATGGACGAAACAGGTGTCAGAACGTCATCCACAAAACCGCCAAAGGTGCTATCGGTTTACGGTAAAAAACAAGTGGGGGTAGTTAGCAGCTTGGAGAAAGGGACACTTACAACAGTTATTTGCTGCTGCAGTGCCTCTGGAAATTTTACACCACCACCGTTCTTCATTTTCAAACGCAAAATATTTCAAGCTCGATTGCTGGATGGCGCGATGCCAGGTTGCGAAGCTTCTGTTTCTGATAGTGGCTGGATAAATGGCGCAATATTTCTGAACTGGCTCTAAATTTTCGTGAGCCGAGTAAGACCAACTCCTGACTGCAAGGTTTTATTGCTTCTAGACAACCACGAATCGCATAAATATTACCCTGCTTTAGAATACGCCACTAAAAACAACGTCATACTTTTGTCAATTCCACCCCACACTTCACATAAATTACAGCCCCTTGATGTGTCCGTATACTCGCCATTTAAAACATTCTTTGAGATTGAACTCAACAAATTTCAAAAGAAACATCCTGGACGAGTCATGGTGCAATATGACATCGCTAAGTTGGTAACTCAAGCGTACCTTAAAGCAGCAACACCGCAAAATGCTTTAAGCGGTTTCCGAGCAGCAGGAATCCAACCATTTGATCGACATGCCATTGGGGAAGAGTATTTTGCACCATCCGTTGTATACAATCGTGAGCAGGAAAACGTAGAAAGCCACAATGAGGTTAACCATTGTAACCCAGTCGGGTTGACTGAAGATATTACAGTTGCACCACTAATTCACATCCCAGCAGCTGGTCTGTCAAATCTCAGATCTGGAATTGTACACCAACGGCCTGAAAATACTTCTGTTGAAAAACCAATGGATACCACAGCTGCTGCGCCAAATGCCAGTTCTGTAGTTGTACACCAACGGTCAGAAAATATTCCAGTTTCAGAACCAATGGAGAACTCAGCTTTTGCGTCAAATATCAGTTCTGTAACTAGACCAGAACGACCAGAAAATATTTCAGTTACAGAACCAATAGAGTACTCAGCTTCTACGCTAAATATCTGTTCTGTAACTGTACCACAACGACCAGAAAATATTCCAGTTACAGAACTAATGGAGAACTCAGATGCTACGCCAGATGAAAATGATCCTGGTGAAAGTGTACTGTCTGCACTGAATGTAATAAATTTAGAATATATGGATGGAACAATTACACCACCAGACAGACCCACGAATACGAGCATAATACTTCGGGAAATATATCCAATGCCACAATGCGTTGAAAAAAAAACAAACTGACGTAGAATGACACAAAAATCTGAAATTTTGACAAGTACTCCAATAAAAACCCAACAAAAAGATAAATTTGACAAATCACAGACCAAGATAACAACCCCTAAGCCATCATCATCTAGACAGAAGAAAGTCAACAATTCAAAGCCATCATCATCTGGACAAATAAAAAAGAAAAACAAGAAAACCAAAGAAAAAACCAAAGAAAAAGACAAAGAAAACGATTTTTTGTGCATTATGTGTAAAGAAAAATATTTATACCCTCCTAATGAGGATTGGATCCATGTTCGCAATGCCAGGAATGGTCACATGAATCATGCACTTCCTATAGTGGGCATGGGTCATACTTTTGTGATCTTTGCTTCGACTAAAATGTTATTTTTCGATTATGTTCTCTTTGCCCGCCTAGGGTATCCGTTTTACCGACCCCCTGTGGGCAAAACGGGTTCTTTCCACATTTTAAAAAAATACATATTATAAAAAAATGATGATTATTACTGATGTTAATTATGTTGATTATTGTTACCAAAGAGGTGGTGTTAATTTATATTCATTTTGTTCATTAAATTTCTTAAGCTTAGGTGTTAATTTTATTGATCAACGTTAAGTCGTCCCTTTTGCCCGACCTTCCCCTATATAACAGGGCTTTGTTCTAGTTAGACAGCGCGTTGCGATACGTTGCGTTGCATTGCGGCGCGTTGCGTCGCATCGTAGGCACGTTGTCCTACGTGGATGTCGTGGTCATGAGATTGCAGTCAGTCAGTCCCCTTTGAATTAAAATATGACAACAGATGAAATTTGTCGCTTATTACTCAGTGAAAACATTTATTTAAAGTATTTCTATTTAGAAAGGCAAGGTACAAAATAAGTCGTAAAAGGACGCGCTCCACGCTCCACAACGCTAGACACATAGCTTACGTAGGACACACGTGGGCGTAGCTAATGTTTGATATCTTCGCGACGCAACGCGCGACGCGACGCACCCAGCTAGGACATAGGGTCACCCTATCTGTATTATAGTCGACTCTGCTAGCAATAACGCGTAGGATGCCGTTGTCATTGGCCACGGACATGGCTTTGCATCGAGGCGGCTCTTTCTTCAGACAGCATGAAAGGCATCGCTCGGTGTGAGCGACTGAAAGTATGTATTTTCTTTATTTTTTTTTTATGTACGAAGGCGGCAGATGAGCATACAGTCCACCTGATGGTAAGTGGATACTGTCGCCCATAGACATCCGCGATACATGCCAACATTAGTCCAAAATGAGAAACGTTGGCACGCCCCGGATGCGCTGCCTACCTTTGGAGATATAGGAATGGATTTGGAGAAAGGGTTGAGAAAATGGGGAGGGATAGGATGGGATTGGAATGGGCTCTGGCACATCTCACTCACTACCGAAACACGTACCTACATTGGGGAAATACGATAAAATGGGAAATGCAGTACATTTCAAGGTAGTCTTCTGTGAGAGAGGGGTAACGTGGCCAGTCGAGCGCGCCCAGCGGCTGTTGGATTGCAGCGTGCACTCTCCCCCTCAAGATGCATAGAAGATGTATAAGATGTATGTATAAGATGCATAGAAGGAAGACGATGTAAAAGCATTGTCTTTCCTTCTTATGAGTTCTAACAACTATTTTCGCTATCTAATCAAGTCATAATTAACTAAACCACGAAAGTAATTGTAGTAATTTGAACAGTGAGCATTTGGATTTCGTAGAATCTTAATGCTCTGGCGTTTCAGAAGATACTTCACTTAGTCTAAACCAAACCGGCTAATTGTCTGTTGGTTTTTCTATAATAAAAACTGTTCAATTATAATCTTTAGGCAAATTAGTTTCTTTAGTGGGTACGGAATCCATTGAGTAAAAATAACAATGTCACTTGACTGTTTTATTACGATAGCAACTTGATATTGACGTGACTACTATGAGATACCAACTTCGCCGTTTGTAATTAACTTTCTTAATTTATCTTGTGATGCGAAGGTGGATCGATTTTAAAATATTTTAGTAGGTACATTTAACCTTACATTTATTTTACCTAACCTACGCCTATTCTGTGGTTGGCAACCATACACAATCTTCGATTTTTTTCATCCATCACATACTTACCTACAAGGAACTTCTTTAAAACATAGTTCAGCCTAGCCGGAGGGTATCCGCTGAGTTTCGATGCCCCCATCGGTCCTGCAGCAGATATTATGACCTACCGTTTGTCGCTTCACCATGCTAATTGTATAAAATGAACATGCTGAACAAATTCATAGAATGTACATTCTGTGGAAATCCAATAGTTACTTGAAACATCGAATCCTATTAGAAACAATTTGTTTTATAAAAATACATATTTTTACTATTCATATTTCTTTCTACTTTTATAAAGTCGAGGTTAATCTACTCGTGGTGAGAGGCAAAACGAATGAGTAAAGTTGGAAAGTATTCAGCATTATAACATGGCCAATTTGCAGACCTTGATACCAATACCATTGCTAAAAGCAGGGAGGTCATGAGAACTGGTTATTAATTTTGTTCGCCTCGCGCCACGAACATGTCGCCGGCCTCGATGTTACCACGCCGTATAGAGAGAGATGAAGATAGTAATATTTTGTAAATGTGAAAGGGATGGAAGATACAGGGACAATCCGAGTAAATTGCTCCATGATTGGATAATTATTTTATTGATACAGTTAAATGTCATTGAGAACAGACCTTTAGGGCACAAATGGAGGGAAGCGGTGGTGACGAGGTAATTTATGGGAACAAACCTTTATTGCTTTTACAAGAATGAACACGAAATGTTTGATAATGGGTTTGCTTATAGAGATAGAAGTTTATGAGTTTGAAAAATGCTATAAATTGTTATCTATTGAAATATCATGCATCTGGTGGGGCTGGAAGCTATAAGACACTAACTACTGCATGTTTTGTACTCGCGTAACCGAAGCACATCGCTTATTTTAGTAATCTCCTTTTTTTATTGTGATAAACATACGAATCTCGGGGACACAGATGCAGCCCCAGCATTATGAAAGGTTTAAGAAAAATATTTGGGATGGACAGAGAATAGGAAGTACCTACTGGGATTAGGAGGTTCCCTCGTCACATTGCACTCCCTATTCTTCATTAGAGGGGATGAGATGGGATGGAAATGGGAGTAGGCTGGGGGGGGGGTAGTTTTACGGAATAAAATTCGATACAAAGAAAATCTACCAAAAAATTAAAGTCCTCGGTGTACAAGTAGGTAGGTCACAGATTTTTTTTTATACTGAATTAGGCGGACGAGCAAGCGGTCCCACGTGATTGTAAGTGTCACTATTGCCCATGGCCACCTGCAAAATCCTATTCACAGCTTTCTTAAAGAACCCTTGATTGTATATTGTAGCTTAATGGAAAGACCTCTTGAGGTAGTTCGTTCTACAGCCTACGGGTTAGCGGTATAAAATTATTTTTAGACCGAACAGTACCTACGCGACACCTCCGTATCGAGGAAATGCGGATGGACCGCACTTCTGTGACGGGAGGTCAAGAAAGCTTTAGCAAGGTGAAGTGGCAATGGGCAGGCCATGACAATTGATAAGGTAGAAGACGAGTCGTTGGAGACCATGTACTGAGAAGCGTAGTATGGGGCGCTCTCCGTCGCGCCAGTTGCTCCAGCGCAGTGGCTGGATGAGAAAAGCAGGAGATCGTGTCTGGTGCCGAGCTTAGGAAGAGGCATATTGTAGTGGAGAGACGGACTAATACGGTTCTTATTAATTTGTTTTCTGTCTATGAACAGTGCGACAAACAAATAAATAACAAAACGCTTAGGTTAGTTCTCATATTTGTATAAGTATTTCATAACAAATGATCACATATCGCAACCAACAAATGAAATCAAACTCTACATAAATTGCAAGACGTCCTATAATGGATGATATGGTCTCTATTGTAGGTAATCAGATTCCGCTGAATCGAGTAGTTTTATTGAAATATCTGATTTCATTCTATATTTAACTACATACCTACTTATAGAAAATTGTATAATATCTAGAAGCTTAAAAATAATATTCCTAAGGTTTGAAATACCAGAAGTCAATATCTAAATGCAGAATAAACTAAAAGAAATGTCTGATATAAAGTGGTTAAATGTTACACTTTAAGAAATGGACAATAATATATAATTATGACGTTATTATTCTATATTGCCATTACAACTGGCTGTGTGACCGGCATCATCCCAATAGCACCACAATATAGCACCAACCCATCTCTTCTCGTCGTAAAGGGCGACTAAGGGATAACAAATCGGCTACCACAAGCGCTGAGGAACTACATCACCTCTAAAAGACTGGACATCCAGCAGTGGATGATAAAGGGGCTGGTGACGGCCATTACAACAACGCATAAGTGCAAGAAGTAGCAATAACTCTCCAACACGTCCTCATATCTAAATATTCTCATGCTCATCTACCAATTATTTTTTTTAGTAATTTAGTAAATTATATTTTTAACTAGTGATCCGCCCTCGCTTCGCTTCGGTTTGTAAGTTTTTTTGTTCAAAATTTCAAAATATAATACGGCCTATATTAGACACGGGTAATGTATCTTCCTATTTGTGAAAGAATTTTTGAAATCGGTTCAGTAGTTCCAGAGATTACCCCCAACATACCTACAAACATACAATTTTACCTCTTTGTTATATTGGTATAGAAGTATAGATGAGGATTAGTTTTCGTCCTCACTCGTAGTTGTCGAATAATCCACATGAATTTCAGATAGAAATAAATTACCGTTTTAGGATGCATTTGGTGACGAACACAAAGGTAAATCAATATTTTTACAAGAACGTAAATAAGGTTTTTTAAAGATAGAGCTTTTATTAAAATGTACTAAAATGAAGAAAATAAACATAGAAGTCGTATTATTTGATGTAATTAAGCACCATTATGTTAATGTTAATGTTTTATGTTAATGTTAATGTTAATTATGTTAATGTTTTATGTGATTTAACGGGTGTAAGAGGTTCCTATCACCATCAGACAAGATCCTAGCCATCGCGTCCTGCAAGCGGAGCACTTTACTGAAAAACGAACGAAGCTCTGACGATCGATCTGTTTATCCATTCTATTTGCTAGATCTCAAATACCGGAGACCGGTAAGGGGCAGCAGCATCACCGGTGCAAGAGGCGTAGCACTGTGATCACCAATCCGCCTGCCCGGCGCGGTGATTAGGGCATAAACCTGTCATGGAAAAACAAATCACACTACGGCCCCCAGTCCCCAGCGGTCCCACTGTTCCTAGCTACAAAAGTGACTACGGCAACGGTAGTTTTCTCGTTGTTAACAAGAAATCGTTGTTTCTCGTTGGAAGGTTGTTAACGAGGACGAATCAAAATTGCGAACCTATCGAAATGAGCCCAATTACGACATGTCAACCGTTCGTCGTTGAGGAGTTCCACAGTGTGCTGGCTTTCTTGCCTGCAGCATGAGATTAAGATATTGTCATTACGAGTCAAACAAGCCCAATCACGACATGTCTACCGTTCGTCGTTGAGGAGTTCCACAGTGTGCTGGCCTTCCTGGCTGCAGCATCAGGTCAAGGTCATCAGATTATTGTATTGTCATCGGTTTATACACACGTGTAAAATTTCAAGTTAATAGTACAAGTGGATGTGGGTTAAAATCGACTTGCAAGATTTGACCTTAACAAACTGACAAACGTGTAAAATTACGAGTAAAAAGCCTAAAGTAAAATAAGTAACATTGTAAAGTCAATTAACTCAGAAACTACGCATCAGGCTTCCGGAAAGGTTCGGACACATATCATTCTGTATAGTTTTCTACAAATAGTCTACTATTCTACTAATAGTACTATTCTACTAATAGTACTATAGTATATATATACCTACCAAGTTTTGAAATTCACTGTTCTGTTCTAAGACGGAGTTTAGGTAAAATGATCATAATCATAAGAAAAATCATACGTTTTATTATGAAAAAAAAAAACAGATAAAAAAAGTACATCTACCAAATAATATTTCATCCTTAAACCTCAACCTTAACGCTCTGTATTAAGGAGTTTTCTAAACATACATTTAACCACAAAATGATCGGCGTATTTGAATGACTCTGCATGTAGTCGCTAATGGCGCATGAAATTGAATGCCGTGAATGTTGGATATTTTTAACATTCCTAATAGGTACGTAGCTTGAAATTGTGGAATATAATTTTTGCTTATTAGACTTATGAAGAAAATACATACAATGTATGTATGTATACATATATGTACAGATACATTACGATAACATTGGCATCGGCTAACCGTGAAACACCAGAATGCGTCATCCACGTCTATAAATTATCGTACGTCTAATTGCATACTTTATTGCGAGATAAATACAAAACTTTATGAACACGTCACGAGTCAGCGCAGAGAAATATATGGAGCTGTTATTTTCCCGTTAACATTTTTCTACTTAGGTCTTATTTATTTATTTATGTACATTTGCATACTCGATAAATAATTATAATAAGTATCTATATTGTGTAATGTATGTAGTAGGTATATTGCTTTTATTAGTCTTATTCACATTGTATCTTATAAAATCAACACATATCAAACCACCTATATATCATCATCAGTCAAACGTTACAAATCATTTAGGAGATTTTAGTTGATCCTCTGGTAGTAAGTATTCAATATCTTCCATGTCATAACCAGAATAATTGTAGTCTTCATCGACACTTTCAAAATCATCAGAACTCTCAGAAGTATTAATTATTAACTTATTCATAAAATCATCCATGGCATGTTCATATTTTCTATATTCATCTTCGAATTTGTTTGCGTGATCACAAACTTTTTTCCATTCATCTGGACCATTCATATCATTTTTTCCCAATAACATTTTTTTACTGTGGACATATGCATATCAACATTTCTTTGAGCTACATAACTCTTAAGCTGCGACTATGTGTTTTTTAATGGGATTGAAATCCGAATATAATGGCGGTAATCTCAATACAGTATGTCCATATTCAGCTAAAATTTTGATAATAGAATATTCCACAAATCTTTCCTTATGACGAAGAATAACTTTGTAAATATGTGGCTTTGTCCAAGTTAGATTGACGTTAATATCATATTTCACCAACCAGTTGATCATATCTTGCTTCAATGTATTTGAATTCGGAGGCTTTTCCACATATTTATTATGATATGCAGTATTAACAATGACCAATACTGAATTTTTAGGTAAGTTCCTAATCAATTGATTACGGAAACCATTTTCCACAATTGTCGCTGTTCATCTCATTATGGTAGTCTGCTTAATTTATACATTAATCACGCCCCGGGAATAAATCCATTTTCACTGTTTACGTGTACTACCTGTATTATGTTACGTGTACTTATAAGACCTTATCCCGTAGATTCAGTCTAATTTTTACCTGTGACATGTGATGTATGTACACAAGTTTCTTCCATATGTACAATTTTTCTGCCTTCAGATCAAAATCTAATAATTTTATCCGTTTCAATCTTACATCATCCTTTTCCATCAAAACTTCCCTGTTGTTGTTAGTTGTACAAAACCGAAAACTCAACTAACGAAGAATTTTTCGTAATATACTCTCGCATCCTTTGACATCAACGGCTTCTATTAGTTTCAGTTTTAAAGACACGAGTGTCGACGCATGCTTAAACCTCAATTAAAAAGTATGCACCATTGTTCTTACAACATAATAATAATAATAATAATAATAGTCAATAAGATTCAATAAGATTTTTGTTTTCGGTCCACGTTGTTTTTGAGTTTCTTATGAATTCGAGCTGTCGTCTTGAGATCTTACAATTTTACGGATACTTACTTTGTTGTATCTTGTTAAAATAGTATTTTTCAGACGTATTTTTAAATTTGATTCGTTTAGTTAAAAAATAAATATAATTTCATTGGCTTGTTTATTTATGGGTTTTCCTTGTCTTTAATTCTTCGGCATCTTTATGAAAGCGACTTTTATAGTTGACTATAGTGGATAATAATGTGGCTTTTTAAGGCGTTAGTGGAGAATTTTGACATTCATCACAACATCATTATATTGACAGTATACCTTTTCGTAAATTAAATATGAAAAGGTAATTAAATATACGTGTAAAATTAATTATGTATTGAAAATATATTTTGGGCTAGTAGGTTGTAGCTCTATATATTTATATATGAATTCGTCGTTTGTCGAAGGTACCCGAATATTCCCGATGGCCAATGGTTTCATGCAAGATCTGTATGTAGGTGTATATTTATGTTAATGTTTGTATTCATGTTTTTATGTAGAAATATATATATTTTATTTTTATGGACGAAGGCGGCAGACGGGCATACAGTCCACCTGATGGTAAGTGGATACTGTCGCCCACAGACATCCGCGATACATAGTTGTGCAATATATAGTTGCAGTCTGCTTTTTAATATCATAACTCCTTCCGGTTATTCTAAGTTTGACTGGAAGAGATTCCTTCTAGAAATGAGTTCGTCTTTGTGTTTGTGGTAATACTTATAGTAATGTTTTATTGTAATAATTCATTATAAGTAGATATAAAAAAGAGCAGCAAGGATTTGTAGAGTTGGGAAAACGGGAAGGGAAGAGATAGAATAGGATGGGCTCTGGCATACCTCACTCATTACCGAAACACGTACGTATTAAAATTAAAATATTGGAGTATTTTGGAGTATAGGAGAATAAAGTGGGGAATGCAGTACCTTTCAAGGTAGTCTTCTGTGAGAAGAGTAACGAGGCCAGTTGACTGTAC
Organism: Sesia bembeciformis; assembly: GCA_943735995.1. Lineage (NCBI taxonomy): Eukaryota > Metazoa > Arthropoda > Insecta > Lepidoptera > Sesiidae > Sesia > Sesia bembeciformis. The sequence goes on from OX031028.1 coordinate 13,564,851, forward strand.
CTAGAGGCTGTTGGATTGCACCGTCCCCCTGGTAACTAACATCGAAAGAGATAATAAAAGATTCTTAAAAGATCTAAATACAATTCCTGATAAAAAAATGCTATTACAAAAATAATAATTACGTTTTGCTAATTACGTGTATGTATATAATTCGATTCTGCCAAAGCACTAGGTAGGTACTGCACTTTTAATTAGATTGGCAAGAATGCTGTGCCCCATCGGATTTATATGTCTAACTATACCTTATGCTAAGATCTTCATACTGTATGTAGGTTCGCAATAAATGTTTTGAGTTTGAGTTTGCATAGTATATCTATTTTAGGTATCTATATAATCGTGGCTTCAAAGAAAAAAATATTAATGAGATAACAGACGATATCCTATTACTTACATAGACACAAAAGACTTTTGAATAAACATCTTCGTTTTTGTAACTAGTTTTTTATAACTGTGTGCTAGACTTAATTAACTGAGACTGCTTCAAGGTGAGCTGTCTGCTTGTTTGTCATCTACTCTAAAGCGCGTTCCACACGTACCGATCCGATCCAATCCTTTCCTAATAATTATGAGACAAAATTGAGGAATGGGCAGATAGATAGGTCAAACTAATCATAGTAAAGTAAGTGAATAATTCTCCTTTAAACCAATTAGCAGTTTCGAAATTGTGTAAGAACTATTGCGTATTTTTAAATTATTATATTTTATACACACATTACACTAACGTTATCGATATTAGTTTGCTACGTGCCACTGCAGGGCCTCCCGTGATAAGGTGGTTCAGGGTCATAAACTACCATGCGGACCCACTACTGATTAGTGGATACTCTGAATACAAATGCTCCAATTTCTTTTTCCTTCACCGTTGTGTTAGTGATTATTTATTTTAATACTTATGAAAATAATTCAGCGGTATAGTCAAGGATTAGGCATACATATATGTATATGTGACAAATTGACAAATGACGAACTTATGCTTAGAAGCTTTATCTCCCAGTCAAACTTAAAGGAATGCAGAGATGCCGCGGTAGATGTAATAAAACAGTTAAGATCACATAAAACTATAGTGAATAGCGATGCATATTAATAAAATACAATAATATTATATATTATTTTTATTTTGGTAGGAAAACTTAGTTAGTTACAATTTTATTCAAATACCTACGTGCACTGAGGACATTACAAGTTTTCACTTATAACATTTTCACAAATAATTCTACGATTATTAATAAATCGTCTAAAATACGCCAATGTTGTCAGTTATTACAAAAATATGGAAGTCGCGTAACAGTGGAGACAAAGCGATCACAATAATATATTTTAAGTGTGGTACACTATTATGAAAATGATCAAAATCTATATCACGAGCAATTCTATTATTACCACGTGCACACAAAAAGAGGGAATTTAAATAAACGTATTACATAAATACATACCATATAGGTATATACAAAATAAACTATAATATGCATATAATTTTACCTCCTTTGACTGGTTTATTCCTTGATTCTTTTCTTAAAACTGGCACGAGACTGAGACTCTCTGACACTGAATGACATTATCTGAGGAAGAGAACCTTATTATCGGTTCTGGTCTCCTAAATACTCCAGTGACGTATTTAAAAAAAAAAAAAATTACTTTATCTTAAAAATCAGAGCCTGTCTATATTTAAACAGAATATTGAAACAAGAACATTTACAAAATAAAAAAAAGTCAATAAATCCATACCGACAATAAGGTCGGTCAGATAACATCACATATGCGTTTGTTTAAATATAATAGTTTAAAGTTGTTTCGTAGACTTCTCTTTTTATTTTTAAGTATTTGTAACCTTCTGCATTCCCACTGTATCTATCCATGTAGGTACATGTCCCCTAATGTCCTCGTACGTAGGTACATGTTTCGGTAGTGAGTCAGATATGTTAGAGCTCATTCCCGTCCCATCCTATCACATCCCTCCCCATTTTCCCAACCCTATCTCCAAATGCATTCCTAAATCTGCAAAGCGCATCCGAGGGCGTCTCAACGTTTGCCAATCTGGACTGATGTTGATATGTACCGTGGATGTCTAGGAGCAACAGTATCCACTTACCATTTGCCTGTGGGTAATGCATAACCTTTGTTCCATGCCAATTTAATAAGAATTAGGGATCTAAACTGAACCTGTCACAGAGAGAGAGATAGAGCGAGAGAGGTTCGCAAGGAATACCTCACAAACTATGTTGAAAATGCTACAATGATAAAAATTGCAACAAAAGTTCCTGTGATTTGTCTGACCTAATCGGCAAACAATTCTTGACCTCCTTTGATTTTCTATTTAATCTGACACGGACAAATTAAGTTGACACAGACAGTTTATTCTGCATGTACGAGTATATGTAGAGTTGGTGTTGGCGAACCTACTTACCTACATAGGTATTACTCATATTTATAAACGTCTGCAATTGTTTATAGGCACACGAGCTATGTTATTAATTCGCGCCACGCAAGCGAATTCCGAGATTGAAAACAAGCGGAAAACGGCCCGACTCGAATGAAAATATTTCCAACTCAGTTGTTCAAACACGGTAATAATAGTAATTGACCAACATAACTTGACCTCCCTGAAGCCATACGATTTCTTAAAAACCTTCCTTATTGTTGAATGTTGAGAGGAACGGGGAAGGTCAAGTGAAGTTGAATACTTGTTGAGGTTAATGCGTCAGAGCGACCGAAGTAAACATGATAAGAGCACAGCACCGCATTGTAGTTGATAAGATATGACCACACCAATTACAGCCACGTAATGTCGCATGATGGAGAGTGGTAATTTAGGTATTTTTAATTTTTGTAGACAGTTCAGAATACAAGGCAAGCATTATTTTCAATAAAAGGCGACGAGGCAAAGAGAAAATATCGTTCAAAAATGGCGCAAATATTTTGGGAAATGAACAAGAAATTACCGGATGCTCCGGATTTTGAATGAATTTCCTGATGAGTTATGATTTCCACACTGCTCTATGCAATGTTACAAAAGATACAAATATACAAGTATATAAGTATAAAGATATAAGTTACAAAGGATACAAAAGATATTTTTAATGGGCTGTAGATTGCTGAGGGTCTGAGCCCACCAGATATACTGATGAGGAGACTCTCAGTAATTAATGCACAATATTTAGTCATAGTTATTATAACATAGTATATAATGAGGGCAGTTATAATTTGTAATGGTACAGTGTATGTTATTTTTTTGCTACAAAATAAAAAAGAAATAAAAAAGGTAAGGGAAGAGGAAATCCTGAAAGAATAGCGTATACCTATTCAGCGCGGGAAGATGACTGTTTTAATGAGTTTTACAGTGCGTAAAAATAAAATGTAAAACGAACTGTTTTTTGCAGAACGTCAAAAGAAAGAAAATTGTAGGTACCTATATCTGGGCACGTGCCGAGGTGTAAATAAGTTATGAGCTCTTGTAATGATCATGATCATTAGCTCTTGATCATGTCGATAAGAGACGTGCTAGTCTTTGGAGGAAGCCGTAGCTACATGATAATTGAGAGTGGACGGGCATCGCAAGTGCTGCATCTCGCCAAATATATCTTCATATATCTAGATAAATGATAGATAGTCAAATACACGCAGTTGACTGGCACTGGCTGGAGAGATAATTTTATAAAGGAGAAGAAGAAGAAGAAATAAAATTACGGATGGCTATGAAGAATAGCATCTCATATAAATAACAAGCAGAGATAGCACCTACATTAAAGTAGGTGATCCTCTTCTTGACATTTCCTAGTCGGTTATGAACAATATTTATCTATGCAAGACATAGGTACTACCTACCTACTTACTTAGTCTCAAAAAACAATGTACCTACGTCTTTAATGGTTATAGTGACTGGCTTAAAAGACCTGAAAGTAAAAAACTGTAGGTAAAACTGAAGGAATGTGCCAAGAACAGTTAACGTGATTCAGTTACTCTCCGCTTTTGGTCTTTGGATTTGCTTTTTACTTGAATAGAAATAGTGCGTGTTTCTATTTTGGCATCGACTCACAGTGCTGTTATGGTTGTGTGTTGGGGGTAATTAAAACGATTTTAACTTCTATTTTTAATTTTATTTGACAATAGCCTATTCATAGTTACTTTAAGAGGTTTTTACGGGAAAAATGATTTTATCACATACTAAAGAGGATACCGTAGAATTGCCATTTGTATTTTTTAATTTATTAGATAATGGCTAAGTCGGACGTACGACCAACTACTATTGTGATAGTAAAGTACCTACTTACTATAGATCGACCAGTCGGTCGTATCCAGTGGTAAGTGGGATGCAAAATCATCCATGCCAGTAAAACTTTCTACTTTGTATGTATGACTTTGTAGCTACTTTTTTCTTGTTCAATTGATTATACTTACATACTATCTAAGTAGGTAGTGTCTCAAGTGTTCTTATTACTTAGCTATATACGTATTTGTGGGAGCTTACTTTTAGTATTAAGATAATCAGCGCCGGCTCTAGCGCATGTAGCGCCCGGGTGCAATCAATACCCTGGCGCCCTCTAGTAGGCTCTTTGAGGGCGTCGCGCGTCGCGAGCGGCGCTCGGCGCCCCCTAATACGGGCCCTGTGTGTACCTACAGGTGCCGCGCCACGCGCCCATTTCAAATGAATGAACTTACACTTTATTGACTTAGACTTAGAGATCATTTTGCTTCAAGTGCGGGCGACCGGGCGGCAATGTCAAAGGGCGCAATTACTCGCCTATGACAGACGCACAGGTGCCGCGCCGCGCGCCCATTTTGAAATGAACTTACACTCTATTGACTTAGAGATCATTTTGCTACCGGGCGGCAACGTGTCAAACGTACATACATACACTGTCTTTGGATTAGAGATTTTGCCGCGCGCGTGTTGTATTAAATAAAATTGTTATTTGTGTAGTGTAGTAATGCGTTATGACAAGCGCCGAAAGCGTAATAAAAGTAAAAAAAATATTATTGTTAATGACTATTTTTTTTTTTGCTTGCGCATACATATTTGTCGTAAGTAACAAGTATATAAAACTGTGCAATGGCGTTAAGTTCAATGAAATATCCAAAAATTCAGCGCTCGACAGGCGCCCCCGGGCGCTCCGCGCCCGGGTGCACCGCATCCCTTGCACCCCCTGGTAAAGACGGCCCTGAAGATAATCAATATGTATGTTGTGTTTGTTAATAAGTTTTTCGGTAAAAAAAATATAAAAACTAATAAATAAATAAGAGAAAGTGTAGTACAAATAAAAAAATAGAGAATGAGACAGGAATTGAAGTGAAAGAATTTTATATGTAGGTAATAGATTTTAAGAAATGCAGATGAGTTCAGCTGTTTAGTTGGCGGTTTGAAAGTTATCCTACTAATTATAATCTTAATAAATGTTTTTTAATTGTTTTCATGTATAATCCTACTCGTAGTTCACCGATCCACCAGCATAAACAACCGAACACAAACAAAATTACAAACTTTATTTGTAAATACGTCAATTAAGAGAATTGAGATTTCGATCAAACTAATACTGTCACACACTCAAACCCCGTAAAATGGTCGTATCACGACAGAAGTTAAAATCAGCGTGCAAAAAGCACTTTACCTGTCGCTAACTATCACTAAATCAGATTACAGGCTCCCTCAGTACAACTTTTACGTGGGGCGAGACGACCTGTAACTTTCATACGTGCCGTCTCGCTACGACGAATTTTATTTATAAAAATATATTGACTTCCACATATTTTTAAGTAATAAATGGTTTAGGTATAATGTGGTTTCCTCATTACGTTTTCAATCACCGCATCGTCGAGTTAGTGATAATCTTTAAAAATTCATACTTACGTTGAAATCTCAGTGGTACGGGCCGAGGATTTGAATTCATAAATAAACTCACGAATGGGATTCGAGAATAGATATCCCTTGGCTACCAACACTCTTAAAAAAAAGGCCGGAGCTGGGATATGGCCCGAAACCCTATGATAATTTACTAGAGGAGGGTTGTATTCTGCACTGGGACGTTAAATAGGCTAATATCAAATGGATTAGATTCCCAGTCCTATATAATTGAACTATATAGTCCTATATATATATAAGATTTAACCTATATTAATTGATTAACGCATTCTTCTCTGAAGAAGTCAGATGAGACTTCTTTATACATTTTTTCTTCGGCGAAGAAAACGTAGGTACACCATCCGCTGGATCCCGGTTCGTCACTCATAGTTTTAAACGTGCAAATTAAAAACTAATCTAAGTACAATTAACAAAATAAATCACACACACTCGAAACAGCTAATGGAACGTAATGTCAGCCGGTTAGTTTAAACCGACTATGTGCAAGCAATTTCTGTATACATTCCATTTCACACTTTATAATATATGTATATATATATATATATATATTTAAATTTTTGTCTGCAAAATTCAGTTTAGAAGTAATAATGAATTTTACTCGTAAATGATCTTCTGTCTTTCTTTATTTAATTGTAATTTAAAAATAAAAACGTTGCTCACTTTACCGAGTTGATGTTTTATTGAAACACATTATGTAAATAATAGAATTATTTTTATTCAGTAAAAGAAATAGATTTTACAAAATTATTTATTTAATAGGTATGAAGAAATGTTGAAATCCTCTGTAAAATAGAACAATCACTCGTACTTTATGGTGGAACACTTTATTTGGAAGGATAAACATGACACATGTCAACAGTATAAGATGACTAAATTAAAAATTACATTATGATGAAACATATATTTTTTTTAGACGTATATTTAATTTGATGTCAGGGTTATAGTTATAACCCTGACATCAAATTAAAGATACGTCTGTGTAAAAAGTTCTATATATCTGATTTTTTAAGATGTCAGTCTAACTCTGTTGAACATATTTCTGATCAATTTTATAACTATTGATAAAAATAAGATAAAACAAACTTAAGTCTTACATAATTTAAGTTAATATACTATTTACCGAGTATTCATGCACACAGGTGAAAGAAATATGAGTTAAATCTATTTTTTTTTCTTATGTATCTAAATCTGGAACCCTATTTAACATGATTTACCATTTGTTAGTAAACATTTCATCTTGAGAATAAATGAGGTATAGGTAGGGTATTGCGCCGGATACGTGTCACGTGCCCTTTGAATGAAATATTGACGTTTGTTTAATTTTTACTAACTGTAAAATTAAACCAATTTCTCATTTTTATTCGACACAACGAGGTCGTTATTTGAAAGTGCGTCGTCCCCTTGCCAGTGCAATAGATGTGCAGACGCAGACCCTCTCCAATTTCATGTAACTTTGACTTGTGTTACATTGAATAAAATTACAGGCTAGTCGAAATATAGTACGATTATTTAATGTAATGATTCATATATTTTATATATTTTTTCGGTTATAAATAAGTAAATACTTATAAGTTTAGGACTACCTATAAGTATAAGTAATACTTATAAATATACTTGTAGGGGGAGAGTGCATGCTGCATTTCCACAGCTGCTGCAGTACCTTGAAATGTACTGCATTTCCTACTTTATCGTATTTCCCCCACTGTGTGTCGGTAGTGAGTGAGATATTCCAGAGCCCATTCCCATCCCGTCCTATCCTATACCTCCCCATTTTCCCAGCCCGTTCTCCCAATCTATTCCTTAATCTGCAAAGGTGGGCAGCACATCCGCGGGCATGCAAACGTTTGTCATTCTAGACTGATGTTGGCATGTATCGCGGATGTTCATGGGTTACAGTTTCCATTTACCATCAGGTATACTGTATACTCGTCTGCCGCCTTTATCTATAACTAAAAAAAAGTTAATGCAATGCAACCAGCCCTTTCACCGCTTTACATGGGCCTCCTCATAGTCTCGTTTAGCAATTTTTCGTCTGACGCTACTTCTGATATTGTTAGTGTTGTGTGCCGCAACTTTCCGGACTACGAAGACCAAATGCGGTAGTTGATGAAACTGCTAGTAACTCTCGACGTAGACCACTGACGTGGTCAGTCGTGACCGTGGTTGGTGCAATCCAACCGGAACGTCGAGTAAAATAAGCGATAAGACCTTTCTTTTGTATACCATATAATTAAACATTAGTATTAATATCATGTATTCTTTGGTGTAAGTAAACCAAACTTATAAACAGAAAATAAACACGTAAATAAATAGAGGTCTGTAAATTAATCAGCCAGTTAATAAAAATATTCTACTAGTAAGTTAGACTAGATCGCGATGCGTCCCGCAAAATCATGAGGCATATACATACATATGTATGTATTTCTGTACCTGTAATAATTTCAGCAGCTAAGTAATTAGTTGGTTGAGGTACAAAGTACCAAAAAGTTGCCTGAGCTATTAATTATTATTAGGCCCAAAGGTTGCCGAAAAGAGATCGCATTACTGATAAAGTACACCTTTTATATATCTACCTATTCATTCAAATTGTTATGTCACTTTCACTGTAATTAATCTCTGGTGTGTAATAAAGTGTAGGTACCTACTTACTAATTCGTGCGTCATATAAAAGATGTATTGAGGCTGACTACAAATTTAACTATCAGGCTGTGATGACAACCAAATTAATCATCGGTCCCAGGTGATCGCCAGGGGAGGGCGCATGCTGCAATTCCACAGCCGCTGGGTGCACTAGGCTGGCAAATTTACACCTCTCTCTCTCAGAGGATTACCGTAAGATCTTACTACATTTCCCCCCGATTTTGTTATGGTATCAAATGAGACGGGATGTGATGTGGGTATATAAGACGGGTTTGGTGGTATGTGAGAGATGGGATGGGACGGGATGAAATGGCAGAATAAGAATGGATGAGAGGCGATGTGATAGTAAAGTTGGAACAGGACGGGTAAAAGAATAATAAAGTAATAACATACGAGTATACTTTTAAGTTCATGCAAATGAAGTAGCGTGCCCACACCTGAAATATAGCTAGCTCAGCCTCACTAATAACTCAGAAAGGGAATTACTAATAACTCACTAATAACTGGAATTTTTCCAGAAAGGGAATCCTCAGTAATAACTCAGCCTAATCAATGACATACTAAAGCGTAACCATAGAATACATAGTACACGTAAGGTGGCATAAATTTTAAAATGAAATACGTACATACTCGTGTAATGTAGAAACATTTCAAACGTTAGTAATTAGGTGATTAAATCGAGCAGCCAATTATCACTGATCCCCGCTTTCGCGCGAAGTATCCTCGTCACGGCTTTTAATTTACGGACCCCACAACAATTACTCAGGTTGTCCCGAGGTTATCCCACCGCGGTTTTCCCCTGCCACTTGAAGGGTGGGAAATTGGGTTGTGGTCCCATTTGACGCGGAATGAGCTGCGGGGATAAAATCAAATTTTGCTATTTGTGGTTTATTGGTAGGTATATATGCAATGCAATCAGCCCTCTATGTATCCATCTTAAAACTAGCAATGTCGCTACCACGAGCGCAGAGGAACTGCACCACCTCTAAAAGAGTGGACTCGCCGACCCGTTTGGCTAGCGTGGCATTTTTAGGCCATACATCCCTCATTGTTATATAGTATGTATATAAATATATTTACTACATAATTGTTTCTAATAATTATAATACGTGCACCATCCACCTATTATTCTTGTGTATTAATCTACCCATTATTTGCAAACATCTCCTCTCGCCCAAAGTTGCCTGTAAGAAATCGCTTTAGCGATAAAGCCTAAGTTTTGTACATCTGTTTTATTAAAACTTTTGTATCACTTTCACTGAAAGCTGAGAATAGGATTTTGCAAAGTCGGCGGTGCACCCGCATACATTTAACATCACGTAAGAAAATTTAAAAAAATTTTGGTGTGCAATAAAGTGTAGATACCTAGGTAGATACCTAGTGTAGATACTTATATATTTTTACTATTGCAAATATTCCGGCGAGCAATTCCGGCGTGAAGTCCGGCGAGCTCTAGCAACTCTTGATATCCGAAAGTCGAGTGGGCCAGATGGTATTCCTGCAGTGGTGCTCAAATTATGCGCTCCCGAGTTGTCCCCGGTGCTTACGCGACTCTTTAGACTCTCATACTCCACAAAAAACTTCCCGGCAGCATGGAAGGTAGCTCATGTTCACCCTTTACCTAAAAAGGGTGACCGCACAGACCCGGCCAACTACAGGCCAATAGCGATCACCTCCCTCCTCTCCAAGGTGATGGAGCGTGTCATAAACACACAGCTCCTTGGGTACCTCGAGGATCACCAACTGATTAGCGACCGTCAATATGGATTTCGCCATAATCGCTCGGCTGGTGATCTTTTAGCGTATTTAACACACCGCTGGGCTCACGCCATTGAGAGTAGAGGCGAGGCTCTGGCTGTAGGCCTAGACATTGCAAAAGCTTTTGACCGGGTATGGCACAAATCTCTGCTTTCCAAGTTACCATCTTTCGGGATACCCGAGGGATTATGCGAATGGGTTGCCAGTTTCCTGACTGGACGGAGCATCAGAGTCGTTATCGATGGTAGCTGCTCCGACACCATGTCTATTAACGCTCGCGTCCCGCAAGGCTCCGTGATGTCCCCAACTCTGTTCCTTCTGCATATCAACGACCTGTTGCAAATTGGTGACATACGTTGCTATGCATATGACAGTACTGGTGACGCCTTGTACAGGGGCCGCGCCAACATCCCTCGGGTCAAAGTGGAAGAGAGTCGCGCCAGGCTTGTGTCTGAAATCGAAGACTCTTTAGATCTAGTCTCGATTTGGGGTTCTCTGAACCTAGTGGATTTCAACCCCAGTAAGACGCAAGTCTGTGCATTCACCGCTAAAAAAGCCCCCTTTGTCGTAGCACCTCGCTTTCAGAGCATACCTCTTAAGATCTCGGAGAGTATCGGGAGTCTTGGTGTCGACATCTCCAGCAAAGTCGAATTTAGGGGTCATCTGGAAAATAAGGCCAAAATGGCCTCCAAAAAGCTCGGTGTGCTGAACAGAGCGAAGCGGTACTTCACCTCCGGGCAACTCCTAATGCTTTACAAAGCTCAAGGTAGGCCCCATATGGAGTATTGCTCTCATCTCTGGGCCGGTGCACCGAAATACCAACTGGACCCATTTGACTCCATCCAACGACGTGCTGTTCGTATTGTCGACGATCCCACTCTCACGGGCGGTTTAGAACCCCTCAGCATTCGGAGAGACGTTGCGTCTCTCTGCGTGTTCTACCGCCTGTACAATGGGGAATGCTCTGAAGAATTGTTCAATATAATTCCCACCTCGGGATTCTACAACCGCACCTCCCGTCACAGAAGTGCGGTCCATTCACATTTCCTCGATACGGAGGTGTCGCGCACTGTTCGCTCCAAAAAATATTTTATACCGCGAACCCGTAGGCTGTGGAACGAACTGCCTCAAGAGGTCTTTCCATTAAGCTACGATATGGGGTTCTTCAAGAGAGCTGTGAATAGGATTTTGCAAGGTCGGCGGCGCACCCGCATACCCCCTGGTGTTGCAGGTGTCCATGGGCGGCGGTAACACTTACCATCACGTGAGACCGCCTGCTCGTCCGCCCACTAATAAGTATATTGTATATAAAAAAAAAAAAATATTACGTCAACGAGTAAATTGGTGCTTTTTTAAATAGTTTCTATCATAATTCAGAACATACCATCAGCTGGCTGATTTAAAGTAGTTTCTCCATTGCAGTGATTTAAAGAAAATCGGCGGTAGTCGTTGGGCGAGATGACCGTTGATTGAAACCGATGAATAAAAATACTGGTTATTATAATAAAGGTTACATTCAGAACGAAACTGATTTGCGTCATAAACTCAAAACTTACTGGGTTATGCCAGATGGGTAGACAGTTGTGGGAATTGCATTGACAACTGTTTGTTGTGCAACTCCTCCAGATCGGACATCAAAGTTCAATTTTATATCGGTAAATGTACGTTCAAAATTTGAGAACTATTCTTTGATAAACTAAGTTGATCAATAGTTTACAGAGAGTGGGTATAATAAACGGGACGAATGAAACAGAATCAAAGTCTTCATAGGTACCTACTAACTTAGTAAATCCTGACACAAAAACGCGTGCGTGTTTTTAAAAATTTAACATGTCTAATATTGTTTTAAAATGCTCATTTCGGTCTTCCTACAGTTGGCTGCAACCCCGATCCGGCCCCAGTTTATCCCCGCGCTAAATTTTTCCCAACTGCGAATGATGGAAAACTATTTTTATCGTTTTCTCTTTAATACAATGCTTACCGAATGTGTAGAGAAAGCTAAAATTGTTGAAAAATTATATACTGATTATTATATTGAATCTGTATGTAAATGATCATTAACCGAATTCACTATGGTGGTGGCTATATGGACTTTGTGCCTGTCTGTGGTGACTCGGTGGTTGGGGCTATGGACGTTTGACAGTTCAATCTAGTGACGGAATACAAGAAAGGTATTTGGTTACTTGTGTCTCAATAATCTTCCTGGAGATAATTAAATAGGAAATCAATAGCTGTAATGTTGTTTCTTTTTCCAGGTAAGATTTTGATTGTAAGATTGTTAAATTGATGTCGAATGTATTAATTGTATCCACATTGGATTTAATTAAAATAAGCACTTTCCAGAGCAATGCAATTTGGTTTTGATTTCGTGATTCCTACACATTATCTCTGGTGTTTATTAGAGCACATTATATGTATACATGAATATGAATATACATAATATGTATTATGTATTTATTAGTATGTATGTATTACAATAGGATATCAGGCAGTCGACTACAGGCAATAAAATTATGTAGTATTTGTATAGGTATTGTATAAAATTAAATGTTTTAGTTGTACTAATTATTAATAGGTAATATATAAATAAACAAAACACAATTCAGAGTCACTTTTTATAGTGTTAGTTCAGATAAGTAACTACTTAAATTACGTAATTGGGCAGTATGGTTATTGTACACTCTGCGCGGGAAATACTAATTTTCTCAACGTAGTTGAACTCGCACCTAACTTTGACTTCCATTTCCAGGTCAAACAGCATACGTGTTGTTAAATGAATTGTGATAATAGTTGGAGCAGAAACATTTAGTTAACTTTTGTAGGTACTTTTATTCTATTATTCATACATGTTTATTCATAAATGTAGTTAGTTGTAGGTACTCGTATTACCTATGTTTGAATAATATTACTTATATTTCTACAAGTAAATTTCTTCCAAATTATCCGTGACTAGTGAGTAAGTTGCCAGATGAAAAAAAATAAAAGTATATCAGTATGGTTTTTTATGCTTAAAAACGACAATTTTAAAACCAAAAACATTAAAATTTATTTTAAATGTTTATTTTGTACCTTTTTTGTACTATCGCACATATTTTTCAGAACTTTCTATTTTCTTTAAAAGTTTTTCATTTTTTAATAACAACTTATAAAAATCTTCATAACAGATGTCCTTAAAATTATACTGCGTAAGTGTAAGCGCCCGTACCTACCCACTCAATACTGAGTCTGTTCCTCTCTTTCGTCATTTGGGCGTTGATCAGCAAGAATACCCTCTCCACATTAGGTATGGTTGTGCGCGCTTACACAAACATAAAAGTCGCATATTCCGATTAATATTTATATTTTTGGAAATATTCAATACTTTTAGAACATTTAAAGTAGGTATCTATATTTTCCACAGCTCAAGCATTTTTTTTATCAAAAAAATTTTCCTCGCCGTCATCACCTATCTTAAACTTACGATTAGGAATGAAATCAACTTGCAAAATTGATCGAGCATTTTAAAGTCATCAACCTTTATACCTCTGGTGTTTAAAACAGAATTAAATCATCATATTTTATCTTTTCAAACTCCTTCAGTGATCCACTCAAAATATTCAAAAGCTTCTAAAGGTTTCTCCTTTCACTTTCTTCAATATCACGAAGCAGTTACTTTACTTTCAAAGGCACGAATTTGTCTTCGCTTCAGCTTCGTAACATTCGAAGAATTTCTATGTTCCACTATGTTCTATGGTCTTCAACCTTCGCCAGATTTGCTTGAAAGATTGACACGAGGGAATGTGTGAACGATAAACTAACTTCTGATTGGGACCTTTCGAAAAATGACTTAAGGATGTATGATGTCTGTCTGCCTTTGTGATAAAAAGTATTCTTTTAGATTAAAAAAAGGAGGACTTTAGGTGGGCAGGGGAGGACAGGAGGACAATAATTGAAGAAGGAGGACATGTCCTCGTTTACGATACCATCTGGCAACCCTACTCGTGAGTCACTTTAAGTACTTGACTGAAGTTGAAAATAATTTCTTAATTAATCTGCATACACATCCATAGTCCAAATAACGTAGGAATGTAGGACATATATCAATATCAATAATAATAGAATAATAATTATGATTCATTTTATGGATTCTAGTCTTTTTTAAGTACTTGTTTGACGGATCATTACAAATATTCATATCAGTAATATTCAAGTAAAACAATTAATAAGCTTGTTTTAAGTAGATATTTGTTGTTTTGTATTTATAGGCTGTGGAACGAGCTGCCTAAAGAGATCTTCCCATTACGCTACGATATGGGATTCTTCAAGAAAGCTGTGACTAGGATTTTGCAAGGCTGGCGATGTAGGCGCATATACCTCCTGATGTTACAGGTGTCCATGGACGGCGGTAGCCACTCAGCATCATATGGCCCGTTCGCTCGTCCGGCTACATTCCTATAAAAAATACAAATGAGGTAAACTCAAACACTCATCTACAGATTTTGAAAATAAAGAAAGGTGCAAACAAAACTAATGCAAATGGATATAGGCAATAGGCATGTTTGGGTTTTCTAGGAAATCGCAATAATTGTAAATTTGTAATTGCAAAAAGATAGGGGCCGAAGCCTGTTATGGCAGTGTCGGTATTGTTTCATGTTTCTTTGATCGGAAAAAAATAAATTTAAACGAAATAACTCCTTTACGACACAGTTTTCCAGAAAGGGAATCCTCTATTGGTTGCAATATTGTGTTATATTGTTATAATTGTCGTTCTTTCGGCTTACTTAAGTAAATTCGTAAAACAGATTCTACAATGGGTCCTTGTAGAAAGAAGACTTTTCATTCAAGGTGATTAGTTGCATCTCTTCTATATTTCATTGAAACTTTTATTAAGGCTTAGATCCCTATATTTGGTATTTAGTTACCTAGCAACCAGCCGTTTTATTATCCACTGCTGGACATGGGTTCCTGAACAATATTGCCTTGTGCATGAGAGATGTATGGCCTTAAAACGCCACACTAGTCAAGCTGGTTGGCGAGTCCACTCTTTTGGAGATGGTGTAATTCCACAGGGCTTCCGGTAGCCGCTTTGTTATCCCTTAATCACCTTTTACAATACCCACGGGAAGACACGGGGTGGTGTTATTCTAAAGCCGCCCAACACCATGCGATCAATCATGAATCAAGATCTAATCAAGGTGGATATATATATCCGAAGGCTGGATTCCGTTCGTGATTTTGAACTAATCAGCGTTCCTTGTGAGAGCGCGTCTGCAATGGAGAGATACAGGCTGATTTCATAAACTCTATGGTGGGAGGCACGAAGAAGTGGATATTTCACGAAATTTAACAAATGAGTTCTTTCATATTTTTAGTATCTTTACAGTAATTTAAAATTGTGTTTACACTTTTTTTTACTTCGATATTATACCTACGTGACAAAATGAATGGGTATATTTCGACACATGTCCATTTAAACGTGATTTTATTTTGTTAAAAATATGCGACTGTTCATTTTCGTGATTCATTCCCCTTGTACCTAAGTACAGTATAAAACAAAAAATCGCATGTCAAATTTCAAATTTGATTTGACCGTATTAATCGTTCACCACACAATAGGGCACCGTTGCGACACCATCGTCAGTATGCTGTTCGGGCTGCCTCGAGTTCTACTTAATAATGAGGCGGTCTTTTTTCTCCACACGGCATCAAAATCATCCGTGTGGTTCTCTGCGAACATTGACGACGTAGGTAGGTACTACAGAACGGAGGCATCGTCAATACGCTTGAATGCGTTTGTTGTACCTACTGGATACGCAAAGCTTTGCATGACTTTTGGGTATATCTCACCCATTGGCCCGAGTACAGAGAAGTGCCTTAAAAAGTGTTATTTTGTCTCTCTGGAACATCGGGCAAACTTATGTGCGGTCATATTAACCCGGACAGACAACGCTTTGCGCTTAATTTCCATGTCTTCATCGTCCTTAAGGTCTTCAGAAACTATATGTCCGAGGTATTTAAATTTATACAACCTAGCGAGCACAGACCCATTTTGTTTTATTGGGGGGACGGAAGATGGAACATTGTTACCTGCCTTAAAGACGATGAACTCGCTCTTTTTAGCATTGTACAGCAAACGATGTTTCTCGGCGTAAGTCTCACAAACAGTGAGAAGCCTACCGAGTGCCCCGACCGTTGGAGCCAGTAGCACCATGTCATCCTCGTGGCTTAAGTTATTAACGAACACATGCATGTTGCTGAGCTTAACGATCAGAGCATTGGATAGAGACTGAAGAGGCGCGAAGATGTTAGCCCCCTCGTGTCAAACGCCGCATTTCAACCTATATGGCTCAGAGACCTCATTCGTCCATTTTACCTGATTCACCTGGCCGCTATACTAGTGCTGAAATATACTGATAAGGTTTAGAGGTAGGACTTATTTCTTTAAGCTTCTGCCAAAGACTACTAGGAAATAGGGTAGATGGTTGGCAATGAGAGACCAGATCGAAGGCCTTCGACAAATCCAGAAAACAAGCATATACAGGTGAGTCTGTCAGTATAGTAGGTCTTGACAGTGTGCTTAAAATCCAAGATGGCACTTTCTGTAGAAAGTCCCGGCTTGAAACCGAACTGTGTGTCGTGCAAATGTAGGGACTTATATAAATGGAAATAAGTAGGTACCTACCTATATTTGCACATTTACTACCTACATTTCAAATTATATTTACCCAGTTTTATTAAAGAATATTTTTGGAATTTTAAAGGTTCATTTGCGGTATGCACTGGCGTACAAAACAACTCTTACTTTGAGGTAGGTACCGCTCCACAATACGGTACATCAAAGGCACCGCCAATGTAATGACGATAGGTACCTGCATCCCGACTGAGATATACCTACTGGGTAACTGAATTAGGTATATAAAGCGTTCGTAGCTTCGTATATTGCTTTCGTACCGAAAATAGTTTTTATTATAAACCAATGTAAACCGTTAACCGTCAAGCCTAAATATCTTAATGATTTTTTAAGTGACAACAAGAACCAAAACGAGTGTCACTGCGACCGGATAACAGAGTAGCCATGTATGGGAAATAGGTTACGAGCGAGATGAAAAAAATAAATAAATTGCCTCACTCGAGTGTAAAGCACGCCGGGCGCGCTGCTATGCATTTATTTCATTGAGCCCATCAATTGGAATTCTGCTGTGTGGTCGGGGTAGCGGCGTAGTTCAGTATTATTTGTCTTTGTTAAAAGATTACTGTACGGGATACGTATGCACTAACACGCAGTAGAATGAATGCTAGTGTCTGTACTCCGCACCAACTGGATCGCCGGGGGGTGTGGACTGTATAATAGGGTGTTTCCGTGTCTTGATTAAAACAACAAGGCTTGTTCTTCAATAGAGCCGGGGTAGCGCAGAGGTACTTGTTTTTCTTCTTTGTTCTTGTTCTTGTCGGAGTGGATGCCGCTGCGGAAGTGATTTTGACCGGAAATGGTCCGCCTATTATTCGCATATTGGGTTCTCCAACTTGCGGCTAGTTGCGGGATTCCTCCACCGCCGGTCAACGTCGGGCCTCCCCTCCACTTGTCCATTTATGTACCCCTCCCGCTACCCGCGGGGAATCATTTATTTTCCTTATCACTAACACGTATTTACATTGATAAGATCCTAGTATGTCCTCAATTACACTATGCACCAACGATACCTATACTATGCACCAACGATTTATGTAGGGACATACTAGGGATTACTCCATTATTTCCATATTATATACATAAAAACTTAACAACTATTTGCGAAACTATATACATGTTTGCCTAAGTACCCTAGCCTTTTCGTCGTCAACATATCTCCCGCCGTCGCCGTCTCGCGATCTAATTGGTAGAACGACGATTTTCTTGGTCGGTCGCCGCAGGATGTGGCCGTTGCTCGTCTGGACGTCGATGATGCGAACCTCGCCGTCTTGCCCGGGGTACGTAGCGATGACTCTTCCTCTGGGCCACGTGTTCCTCGGTAGGTTCGGGTCGCATATGACGACCAAGTCTCCGACGCGTGGTGCCTCGCCGACTGTGCGGGGCTCCCGCCGGTACTGTAGCAGGGGGAGATATTCTCGGAGCCAGCGGCGCCAGAAGTTATCGGCTAGCCGCTGGGCGCGCCGCCAGTGTTTGCGCGCATTCACGTCGTCTGCAGTGAAGGCGCCCGGCGCTGGGACATGTGAGTTAGGCCCCAGCAGCAGATGATTGGGTGTGAGCGCCTCCGGCTCCTCCGGTGTTACCGCCACGTGTGTGAGTGGGCGGGAGTTGACTGTGTTCTCCGCCTCGATGAGTAATGTGTGGAGTGTCTCGTCGCTAGGGTACTTCTCGCGTAGCGTCGCTCGTAGGGCTTCTTTGACCGTGCGCACCATGCGTTCCCAGGCCCCGGCCATGAAGGGGGCGGAAGGGGGAACGTGACGCCACGCGATGTGTTTCGCAGTTGCTTCCTCTTGGACCGCGGCGAGTGCGGCCTCGGTGAGCTGTTTTTCCGCGGCTTTAAAGTTAGTGGCGTTGTCACACCATAACTCCGTTGGGCAGCCGCGTCGCCCCATGAATCGTCGTAGCGCAGAGATGGCGGAATCTGCGCTGAGTGATGCTGCCACTTCCAAGTGTACAGCCCTCGTGGTCATGCATGTAAATAAGGCGACATATCTCTTCTCTCGATGTCGGCCCACGGTTACTTCGATGGGACCGAAGTAGTCGAGCCCGGTGAAGGTGAACGGGCGCGCGTGATGTGCTACGCGCGCGTGCGGTAGATCGCCGGTGGCTGGACTTGTCGGTTTCGCCTTCCTTAGTTTACATGTCATGCATGCCTTTATGACGCCCCTTACTGTAGGGCGAATCTTTCCTATGCACAGTCGCTGTCGCAGTTCGTTGACGATTAGCTCGACGCCTCCGTGGTGCATTTTCCTATGTACATGGTCTATGTACAACCTTGTATAGCTGTGTGAACCATCCAACACAGCCGGATTCGTCGTTTCCTCGCTAATCTCTCCTGCGGCAGCGATTCTTCCCTTTTGTCGTAGCAGTCCGTCGGTTCCCACAATCACACTTAGTGCGGCGAGTTTGTCGTCTCCCGCCGGTGTGGCGCTACGCTCGATGCGCTTACGTTCGCATGCGTAGCTGTCCTCTTGTGCTGCCTTCATCCATTGATGTTCCGCTCGTATGAGATAGTGCGCTTCCATCTGTACGAACTTGCACTTGCCGCGCGCTGGTTCTACCTTTTGTGCAGTCTTAGCGTCGCCTTTTCTTGTTCCTGACCATGCCGGGTCCGACGTCGGGTTGGCAATGGTCCTTTTGCGACGCGCAGCTGCTACTATGTGCCTCCTTTTGCGGCACAAGTCGATGAATTGTAGAGCGCGTGCGGTGGCCCGGATCAGGCGCTCCCATTTTGAAAAGCGCGTGATATCGGGCAAGTGTGCATGCCGCTTTGTCGTGTTCGTAATTGCGCAGCATTTCTCTTTTTCTTCCCCGGTGCGTTCGGCTATTGTGTTTGCTTCGACTGGCCATTGCTCCTCGGGCGATAGTAAGAAGGGCGGGCCGATGAACCATCGGTGGTCTCTGTTGAAGTCCGCGGGCGTTGCTCGTGTCGCGTCGTCGGCTACGTTGAGTTGCGACGGTAGCCATCTCCATTCCTTTTTCTTTGTAGTATCTTCTATTTCCGCGATACGATGTGCGACGAACGTTTTGAAAGCCCGTGGTTCGGCTCTGATCCACGCGAGTGCGGTGCGTGAATCGCACCAGTAGACCCGTCTTGTTGCCTCAAAGTCGTGCTCTTTTGCGACGTTCTTGGCCAGTCGCGCGCCGAGTACTGCCGCCTGGAGCTCAAGCCGCGGGATTGAGACGGGCTTGAGCGGTGTGACGCGGCTTTTTGCAGCGGCCAGTGCGATCTTCACGCTGCCGTCTGCTCGTTCTAATCTCCAGTACACGGCGGCGGCGTAGGCTTCTTCGCTTGCGTCCACAAACGTGTGCAACTCCCTTCTGGAGGCCGGTTCCATGTCGTAGCAGCGGGGAATGCGAAGCTCCTCTAGAGCGCGCAGCGTTTCCATCCACCCGTTCCACTTTGGTTGCAGCTCTTCCGGAAGCGGTTCGTCCCAGCTCGTTCCATACCTCCAGGTATCTTGCATGAGTCGTTTCGCCGGAGTGGTTATCGGCGATACGAGTCCGAGCGGGTCGAACAGCGACATAATTATGCTGAGTGCTTCCCTTTTGGTGGGTGGGCGTCTGCCTTCTATGACGTCAGATGGTGTCCTTGTAGTATTTACGCGGAAGCCGATGCAGTCTTCCTTTGTCTCCCACAGCAGGCCGAGTGTTTTCTCTGTCTCGCTTCCGCCGATGTCGACTGTCGTGGCTCCGGGATCCGTTGTAAATTGTTTCACAACGGACTTTTTGTTGGACACCCATCCGCGCAATTGAAAGCCGGCTCGACGGTGTATCTCGTCGACCGACTTTACGACTCTCGCAGCTTCCTTCTCGTTTGTGAAGCTGGTTATGAAGTCGTCCATATAGTGGTTCATTTGTATCTCTCGGACGGCGCGTTCGTCTTCGTGTGCGAACTCGGCGGCGTTGCGATCTTTAATATACAACGCGGTGCACGGCGATGACGTCGCTCCGAATATAACCGACGTCATCTTGTACTCTTGTGGTAATGTATTGCCTCGCTCGTCGTCCCTCCATAGGAAGCGTAGTGCGTCTCGATCTTCCGGTCGAACCTTTACTTGCATGAACATCTCCTTGATGTCCGCTGACACGGCGATGGGATGTTGGCGGAATCTCATGACGACTCCGGGCAGTGATTGCAGCAAGTCAGGACCCGATAGCAGCATGTCGTTGAGGCTGCGTCCGAAGGATCTCGCAGCGGCGTCGTGGACGACTCGGATCTTTTCTTTCGCCGGGTTGATGACGGCGAAATGTGGCAAGTACCACGTTTTATTTGCAGGTGGCGCTGTAGTCGCAGGCTCGGCGTATCCCGACGTTAACAAGTTAGCGATACGCTCCTTGTACTTTTCCTTGAGCGCCGGGTCGCGGTCGAGTCTCTTTTCCAAATTGTGCAGCCGTTTGAGAGCGTCCCCGTAATTGTTAGGGATCTTCTTGTCATCTTCTTTCCACAGGAGTCCGGTCTCGAACCGCCCGTCAGGTAGCCGTCGACTGTGCTTATCCAGTAGGTCGATGGCGCGCTGCTCCGGGTCATTCTTGGTTGTCCTCGGTTCGATGCCCAGTGACTCCAACTTGAAGAAGTTCTTCATTAACTTCTCCATTTCGTCGCACTTCTCGCTGATGTGGCCGCAGAAGGCGACTGGTTCGCACACTGAAGTGCGACATCCATGTAGCACCCAACCTAGTAGCGTGAGTGACGCTACCGGCTTGTTTCTTCGTCCCGCTCGAACCTGGCGTGAGACGATCAGCTCCCAGTTGTCCTGCCCGATGAGAATCTTCGGACAGACATCCTTGTAGGTGAGCTCGTCCCTGATGTCGTCCAGGTGTGTGCAGTCTTCCAGGTCCGTTTCCCCGATGGTCTGCGATGTGAAGTTGAGACGCTCGATGGTGCGTGCGCCCTTTAATTTGTGCACGCCGTCCGAGTGTAGCCCTTGTATCTGTACGTCAACAGTGCGGCTCTTTTCATGCTTCATTTCGCCACCGTTGATGCCTTGTATCCACATTGTGTCAACCGGCCCGTCGATGCCGAGCGAGTTGATTGTAGCCTCTTCTATGATGGTGACGGTGCTGCCTTCGTCGAACAGCGCGTAGGTGTGTATCTTCGCGTGTGGTCCGGCAAGCACTACTGGCGCAATCTTCAGGTAGGCTCGACGTCGATGCGGTGATGAGTTCGCGGCGGTGGCCTTGTTGGTCAGCTCTGTTGTTGACGTGACGATTTCTTCTTTGGGCTCTTCTGTCTTCACTGTTGGCGGCAAAGTTTGACGTGTACGATGTAGCAGCCGATGATGTGACATCCCACACCCGTTGTGTCCGCATGGCTTAGCTCGGCAACTGCCCCGGTGATGGTCACTACACAGGCAGCGGAAGCAGATGCGGTTCCTCTTCGTTACCTCCCATCGGGCGTCGAGATCGCTCTCGGCAAACCGATTGCACGAAGGTAAGTAATGATCTTCTTTACACAGCGGGCATAGTTTTCTTTTTCCGTCGTTAGTGGCGCTGTATGTTCGTTCCGTCCTTTTCTTTGTCGCCCTCTCTCTCACACTCGCAGGTTCAGTGATGGGAACGGTGACTTCTGGCGGTGCGTAGGCACTGCATTTGTCGGCCTCTATGTTGAGGAACGTTGACAGCAGGCTCAGCGTGGGTACTTCGTGCTCCCAGATACTTGCAAAGTCGTACCACTTGCTCTTCAGTATGGGTGTGAACTTCTCCATTATAGCCCGTACTAGCTCGGGGCTATATAGGTAGTTGTCCCTCTTCATCGCTTGTATAGTAGCCACAGCGTTGGCCACCTTACTGGCGAACACGCAGAGGTCGCGGGGCTCGTCGTTTAGCTTGCGCAGGCACTTCAATTTTTCTGTTTCGCATGCGACGAGTGCGTCCGGCCTCCCGAATCTCCTTGCGAGAGCTTCCATTATGTCGTCCGGCTCTCGGTGGGCGGTAAACAAACTTGCCACTGCCTCTATAGCGACACCCTTCAGGCTCTTTCTTAGCCGTGCCAGGTTGTCGCTCTTCGTGAAGGTGTGCTTCGAGTCTTCGTAGGCACCCTTTAACCCCAGCCATGCGCTGCCTTGTCCGTCGAACGTCGGCAGCTCCATAGTATAACGCGGTGTCTCCCTCGCCGAAATCTTCACTGCCTTGGAGATCGCGGTAGCCATTTGCTCCACGATGTCTGCAGTAGGGCGCGCGGGCCGAGACGTGCTTCGTTCTCGGTGCCTATCCTCCCCATTGTTGGAGGTATAAGCTCCCCGTCCTCGTCCTTCCTTCCTTTCCGGCGAGATCTTGCGAGACTTTGGCCCCGCCCCCTGCGGGGGTATGGGGGGGGGGACCTCGTTCCGATTTAACCATTTTTCCAACCGGAACGATTCTTCTTTTCGTTTGTCGTCTTCTTCTTCTTCAGAGCTCGATCCCAGCTCCGCGAGCCTTATTTCTTGCTCCTTAGCAGTCAGGCGCAGCTGTAGCAGGGTTCGTTCTATTTGTAGACGCTCCTTCTTCTTCGCGGACGCAGTAGATCGGTGCGACCTTGCCGCGATGCTTGCGGCCCGTGGAACGATTGTGACGTCCGCCGTCCCATTATCATCGACGTGCGCTTTGCCTTCCTCGTCTCCACGTATCGATTCTTCTCTACGCGTAGAAGTCGTCTTCGTAGTGGCCTCGGTGCTGGTGGCCGTGGTTCCTGTAGCTGTCGTGCCCGTGCTCGTGGTTGCTGTGACCGTAGACTCTGTAGTGGCAGACGTTGACTCCGTAGCGGTCTGTGCTCCGCTCTGCGACCCCGTTCGGCTCTGTGACCTTGTTGTTGCTGGCATTGTAATAGGTACGTCGTGAGAACAACGTAACTAAACAATCAAGTCTTTGAACGTCTTTGGAAATCAAGATCGGAAATCAAGATTGGAAACCAAGATTAGAAACCAAGATTAGAAACCAAGATTAGAAAACCAAGACGTGAAATCAGGACGTGAAACTGAAAGATTGGCCCTAGTACGGACGAGTACGATGCGTCGTGCCGCTCTCCGTAGAGCCGTAGATCGTACGGGGATTCTTAATAATCCTACGACGCGACCGTATCGTCTCTTCCCGCTATTTCTTAATAAATAACGCCGTACGCCGTTCTTCTTATTCCACGAGGTCTTCAAACACGACTTGCTTGATTCAATATCCGGCTGCTCGAAGGACCATAGATTTACGGGATACGTATGCACTAACACGCAGTAGAATGAATGCTAGTGTCTGTACTCCGCACCAACTGGATCGCCGGGGGGTGTGGACTGTATAATAGGGTGTTTCCGTGTCTTGATTAAAACAACAAGGCTTGTTCTTCAATAGAGCCGGGGTAGCGCAGAGGTACTTGTTTTTCTTCTTTGTTCTTGTTCTTGTCGGAGTGGATGCCGCTGCGGAAGTGATTTTGACCGGAAATGGTCCGCCTATTATTCGCATATTGGGTTCTCCAACTTGCGGCTAGTTGCGGGATTCCTCCACCGCCGGTCAACGTCGGGCCTCCCCTCCACTTGTCCATTTATGTACCCCTCCCGCTACCCGCGGGGAATCATTTATTTTCCTTATCACTAACACGTATTTACATTGATAAGATCCTAGTATGTCCTCAATTACACTATGCACCAACGATACCTATACTATGCACCAACGATTTATGTAGGGACATACTAGGGATTACTCCATTATTTCCATATTATATACATAAAAACTTAACAACTATTTGCGAAACTATATACATGTTTGCCTAAGTACCCTAGCCTTTTCGTCGTCAACAATTACCTAAAACAATACCCCACTTTTGTCTTTATTGCCTTTGTTAGACTTTTTTATTAATTTTATTATATTATTTTAGTTAATTAAATTATATTTCACTTTATATATTTAAGTGTTTAGAAACATACGGTACACCTTTTAATATAATATCTATATATCTATATATATGTATATATATTTAATGTAGGTACCTATAGCATGCGCTTAATATCAAACGAATTGTGTTAAAAATACAACTTTAGATTAAAAATTTTGTCTCTATTTTTAACAGTTTTAATGCAAGTAATTTACACAACATTACAATTAGCGTTAAGAGTCCTCAAACGATTTAAAAATTTTGTAGTCATCTCTTCACCTTTTACAGGCAAATCTTTTGAACGATTATGTATGGAAACTTCAATCAAATAATTTATTATAGCGAAGAAAATCCTTATTATTTGTTATTTAATTGACTTCACTGTTTTAGCCGATAAGATTTTTGATTTTTCTTTAAAACAACTGCAACGGTGTAAAATTCTCAGATGCTATTGTAGCAGTATCTAGAAATAATAATCTATTTTATGCTGTTTCCCATTCATGTTACAAAATTTATCTAAAAATTAATTGAGCATCAACGATTCCCCGAATTTGTTCATTTCACGATGTTCACACAACTGGCTGTCGTGGGTGTCTAGGGGTATCGATTGAAGTCTGAAAGGGATGGTATTATGCCTCTACCACAAGACAGAAAGGGACAGTCGACCGGCCTTCCAAGAACAAGATAGCATCAAGAGTTACGTCGGGAAGAAACGAGATTTCGCTGGCGCACCATCAATAAAAAATTCTTTTCGTTTGAAACTTTTTATTACTTTGTTAACTGTTTCGTTATTCATAACACCTTTGTCGGTTTTTTGTCGCTCATTAAATGGAATTAGTTCAAACACGCGTGCAGTAAGCATCTTCATACATATTTTTTATTTCATTTTCTCGAGTAAGGCAAAACTTGATATTTACCGTTTATTATTATTAGTGAAACAATTTGTCATGTTAATAGGTCCTTCTGCTGTTAAACATACAACGGGAGTTTTAATAAATTAATATTTGATAAGCAGCTAGCTACTATCCATTATGCATTCCTGTCTACCTAATAGAGATTTCCTCATAGACTTTTAAGTAGGTATTGTTCGACCTCGTTAAGACTACACATTTATTCATTTAATTCTAATAAATAAATTATACTCGTACTATGATTAAACATAACAGAAGAGTTATTCTTCTATTATGTATAATCATTAATCATAATTTGATATTGTGCAATTATCTACTAATTAGTTTGGCAGTTTGGTATTTGGCATTATATAAATTTATTTTTACATAGATACTTCAAGTAGCATTTTTTAAAGTTAGGCTAATTAAGTAGATATAGTTAGTTTAGGTAGATTATTTGTTGTTCTCTTATGAATCATGTTTGTAAAACTACTTACTCGTAAAATGGAAACCGAATCAAGACAGACGACAGCATTTACAACAAAATATATTATTATCAACTATAGTGGAAACTAAGTATGAAAGATTCTAATTTTATCATGTTCAGTATCAAACTGAATAATGTTGCCTATTAAACTGAGTGATATATCACCTGGCTTAATACTGCCTATTCTAATGGCCATTAAACCAAATAACTGAATATTCGGCGTATAGGTAGGTACTATTTGGGCAGATTTGGCGCGTACAATCTTCTGTGTTAACAATACCTAGGTCCTACGCTGTCTCGGCTTAGCTCAAAACGCAGTAATACCCATTTTACTGTTTTTAATTTGTATAAAAAATATTTTATATCAGCAGAAACTTCTATTGTATCTATTGTAATAATTCATGATCATTACATGTAATTAATACAATAAAGAGCAACAACATATGTATAGGCGAGAGTATTTAATTTAATGACGCACCGTGGACTCTCTGCTGGCCTCTCAACTTCTATAAAAACTGGTTTAATGATGGTTAAATGTATGTAGTCTAGTCAGGTAACGAAGAAATGAATAAATAATATTGTAATGATTATGATTGCTTGATATAAATAAGTATAAAATAAATATTTGAGAGTAAGCGTCTTAAAGTTTTTTTTATATGTACGAAGGCGGCAGACGAGCATACAGTCCACCTGATGGTAAGTGGATACTGTCGTCCATAGACATCCGCGAAAGGTCCAAATGACATCAGTCCAAAATGACAAACGTTGGCACGCCCCCGGATGCGCTGCCTACCTTTGGAGCTATAGGAATGGATTTGGAGAAAGGGTTGGGAAAATGGTGTGGGATAGGATGGGAATGGGCCCTGGCACATCTCAGTCACAACCGAAACACGTACGTACATAACACGTACCTACGTAAGGATGTAAGCTCAACCTACCGAGGAGTATCAATATATAATACCCACATACTTTAAGTTTTATTATTGATGTAATGTCAGGAATTTAGGGTGTTTTTGCAATAACGCTATATATTCTATGTAACTAACTACCTACTTGTACATCCGTACTTCGTACCTGCTCACGCTTGAGTAAAACTTTTTAAATAAGTTATTGGATTTACTCATCGATAGAAATCGCTCCACATACGCCCTCTGCCTTACATAAGCGGTTGTTAATTAATCGAGCTTGCGTGTTGCCAAAGTTGTCGGTGAAACTGCTTTCTCAAGACTACGCCAGCGCACGACTCGCGAAGCGCATTTCTATTTCGTGTACGAGACGTCACGACAGACAGATGTATACTCATGAATATCGCTCGCGCCTTCACACTGTTTAAATGCTAATTGCTATAAGAGATAAATCACTACTTTTCAGAACGAGCAAAAAACAATTCATGCACTCTGTTAGAGTTCTTCCATATACATACCATACCATCACTCTGTTTCTTCACTGCTGGATAAAGGCTCTCTTAAGTCCCGCCACCAAATGGTCTTCTATTCCACATCTTATGATATTTATAGGGACTTTGGTAGTCTGACAGTATGACGCTCATTTGATTCACATACACATTTCATGATATCTAGAGTGTGGTAGGCTGTTTAATTGCATGTAGCAGGGATCCGTTTTCCGAGGTACAACTGATCTAAAAAACAACCAAGAAATATGTGGATGTGTTCCTCGTGGTACAGCTGAGTGAATAGATACAAGGTTAGTACTAATATGAATAACCTAAAAATTGAAAGAAGTGTGTAATGGCATATGTATTTAGAGCAGAGGGACGTCTCGCGTCCGCTTATGAGCAGGAATCTGTGTAGGACAGTATCCCCCTCAATAGCATCCAGTAACCTGTCCGCATACACGGACATGTCAGTGGGACGCAGTGTCTTCGCAGTGCTGGCCCACCTAGGGGATTCTGCTAGTGGAAAGCCCAGTGAGCGACCAGCGTAGGCGGCGACTTAGGAAAACCCTCAAAGTGAACATATATCTACATATACGAATCGCAAAACTATATTAATCAAATGTCAAATGTTTATTGTTCTTTTAATGTATATTTTAACGTAATTTTGTTCGACACAACGAATAAATTCATTATCCTCGATTATTAGGTATGTAAATTCACATTATCGTGTAACGGAATGTAAATTTTGCTAGTGCTTACCTACATCCGATTTTTTTTCGATTGTTGGCGATCGATTATTTAAAGTATCTAATATAATTACCTATATATAGTATTAATTACATAATTTTATTAAAATATTTTATTCAAATTAAAAATATCCGGTTTTTATTTTGATGCTCTCATCCTGCTTTATTATATATCATTCATAATACATATTTATATTTGCTGGCTTCTAACTTTCTAGATTTAGTTTATATTTAGGTTGTATTTTAATGATAAATTGAATATAAAAAAGACAGTCGAATAGAAAAGTTAACTTTCCTATCAAGGATCGATTAACCTTGTATTTCATAGTTGTAATCAATAATTTTAAATAATCGATTAACTAAACTGTCAATTAACAAAGACTGATGAGTCTGACATGATGATCTGATGAGTCTGTCTGATAGCTGACATCGGTGTGGTTTATCAACTGTCAGCTGTCATAGCGCATGCTGTAATAACCGGAGTATAAGTAGGTAGTGTATCTAAATCGGTTATTGAATAACATTAGAGAAAAGTTTCACACGATATAAGCTATAAAAAACTATATTAATCAAATCTTCTCTTTTATTGCCCATTTCTAATTATTACGAGCGAAACGCACGAATAGGTAGGTACAGATGATTTTTTCTGAGTAACAAACAGCACGGCAGTATTAATACTCGTTAGAAAAGAAATTTCACCAACGGATCACGAGTTTTGGATTTCGGAATAATTGCAGTACATTTTCACTGCAATTCACTCTAATAAGTTTCTAAGTTTATCTATATATTTATGTACAGGATATACGGGTGGGGTTTTCGTAGTGTTGTGAAAGACTTGAGTCCTTGAGCCTTTATCTTGAAGACTCAACTTGACAATTCAGGACACAAAGCTTGTGTTGGACACTAGTCCAACTCTAGACTCTAGAGTCTACATAGAGTCGAGCACGTGTTTTCCTTATTACGTCCGAGTCATGAGTCTTCAGTGCGTTTCTTAGAAACTGACCAATTTAATTGTTAAACACAAATAAATTACTCAATTAATACCTACGTTACACCACAACCTTTGGACTCTTGTTACATAATCTTGTTATTCTTTTGTTACCCTCGTTTAGCCCAGTTGGTAGTGCTTCCGTGAAATATTTTTGAAAAAGTCATTGCTATGTAAAATACCAATGATATAAGGCCCAAAAAAAATTTTGGACTCAATCTGTGAAAAATAAATCAGTGAAAAATTACTGGATAGATTTTAATGAAACCTGGCATAGCTATAATTCATATGCTGGGTTAACATTTAGAGTGTTTTTTATCCAGATCAGAATGTGCTCAGAGTTTACAAATATTATGGCAAAAGAAAACGAAAATATATAGTACTTACCTAAATTTGAAAATAATTAACTTACTTTTAGATTTAAGAATTAAAAACACGTCCAAGCTGTCTTCATAAACAAATTTAAAAAAACATTTATTGGAAATATTTGAAATACAGTTAAAAATAAATCAAAGTTTACATAACGTTAGTATTTTAACAAAAGTATTAATATATTTTGTAACATAATACATTATTGTCATAATATACACAAATACATACAATTGTACAATAGACTTCACTACAATTAATTTAGGCAGAGAGCAGTTCTGCCGACAAGCTGCTCTGCAGTTTGGCAGGTATTACTATGTGATATATTGTATAATTATTTATGTAATCTGGTTAAAATTAAAAAAAAAGATATTCTCACGGGAATAACTCTAAAGTTCATGGGAACGGAAGTCTCGGTCGTCGCTACTTTTAAATTAATTGTTTTTAAAACAGTTCGATGACGGAAGGGAAAAGAAATTTCGCTATTTTCTGTATGTAATAGAAATATTGTTTAGAGGAAGTTGTGAATTATTGCGAGCCCAATCCAAAAGTATACATTTCGATTATTTATATTAACGTGGAAATTATGTTTTAATCGATTTTGTAAAAGTTTACATCGTTGGCTTGGAAACGAATTGGCTACATAATTATTATAGTTACTACGATGTCCATTTTTGTGAAACTAACAACGATTTTTTTTGAGAATTTCAATTCAATTCGTTAAAAAAATTCGCCCTATAGTTTGTCCACAAACGTTATATTCGTATATATACGTATATGTATATAATACACCACCAGTATATGCTTAATTGCAAAACGAATACGAGTTCGTATTCGTTTTGACGAAAACACGC
The DNA here is from genome assembly GCA_943735995.1 of Sesia bembeciformis. Taxonomy (NCBI): domain Eukaryota; kingdom Metazoa; phylum Arthropoda; class Insecta; order Lepidoptera; family Sesiidae; genus Sesia; species Sesia bembeciformis. The sequence continues at coordinate 13,595,337 of OX031028.1, forward strand.
CAAATTTCTAGTATTCTTACTTGTATTCATTATTTTCTAAACGAATACCCGAATAGTAAAAACCTAAAGTGAGTACCTAGTGCAATGACTTCTATCTATTATACTAGACTAGCAGTGCAGTACTAAAAAAATACTCATTCTGTCGCGGTCAATTGTCCACAACTCCTTTAGTCGATCGAGCGAGAGAAGACGTGCTTTGTTTTGTAATATATCAAAATTGACATCATACACTGCAATCGACGAAATACTACATGTTTAGTTTAATGTGAGAGATATAACGTTGTTATTATTTCCAAAATGATTTGAAATTGATTTTATGTAATTAACTCATTTATTTTGTATTTTCCTACAAAACCAAAATATATTATAATATCGTAAATTAAAGTCATTCGTCAGCCATCTTAGTATGTATTTCTTGTTTATTCTTACTTTAATCATGTAAGTGCGAGCAGCGAGAGCGACTACGACCACTCACATTGACATAGAATTCTAAGAAACACTCATGCGTATGAGACAATTTCCTAACAATGGAAGTAGGTAGAAAATAAATGTTTGCAGATAGTTGATTATATTTTTTTGTTTAGATATTGGTTAAAGGAAATAGTATATTTATGAAAATGTCAAATTACATACTTTGATATTGCAAAAAATATTCTCAAAGGACAAAGAAGTCTTTTGAGGGAATAGCATTTCATAAGTACGTATATAATTTACTCGTACTTACTCTTAACTATCATCTCTTATGCATGTATATAATTAGTGATATGTGTTTAAATATGTACGTACGTATATATGCATTGTAATAGCTGAAATTATATGACATTAGTATGTTACTTGAACCCACCCTGTTATTATGTACCTACATATGAGTCGTATAGAATCAAAGACGGCAAAATAGGTTAGTAACTTCACCATAAACTCTTTATTAACTCTATTAATTAACTTTATTAACTAAGAGTTAATCAAATCAGTTTAGTTTTAAATTTTCTACGTTGCCATATATTTACCTCATTTTTACTTACTAACCTATTTTGCCGTCTTGGATTCTATACGACTCATATATAGGTTAAATTCACATTGCAATATATGATTTCACTACAAATGAGCAAACTTCAGAGAGCATCTTTGTAGCACCTCGCTTTCAGAGTATATTTCTTAAGAGCTCGGAGAGTGTCGGGATCCTTGGTGTTGGCATTTCAAGTAAAGTCCAATTTAGCATCTGGAAAATAAAGCCAAAATGGCCTCCAAAAGTCTCGGTGTGCTGAACAGAGCGAAGCGGTACGTCACCCTTGGGCAACTCCTTGTGCTATACAAAGCTAAGGTAATCCCCATATGGAGTACGGCACACATCCCTGGGTCGGCGCACCGAAATACCATTTTACTTCATCTAACGTCGTGCTGTTCGAATTGTCAACGATCCCATTCTCACCCGTTTAGAACCCCTCAGCATTCGGAGAGACGTTGCGTCTCTCTGTGTATTCTACCGCCTGTACAATGGGGAATTCTCTGAAGAACTCTTCAATATAATTCCCACCTCGTGTTTCTAGAACCGCACCTCCCGTCACAGAAGTGCGGTCCATTCGCATTTCCTCTATATGGAGGTGTCGCGTACTGTTCGGTCCAAAAATCATTTTACGTCGCGAACCCGTAGGCTGTGGAACGAACTACCTCAAGAGGTCTTTCCATTAAGCTACGATGTGGGTGGGGTTCTTAAAGAACCCCCTGGTGTTGCAGGTGTCCAAGGGCGGCGGTAACATTTACCATCACGTGGGACCGCTTGCTTGTCCGCCTACTTCTCTGTAAAAACATCTTTTTTTTAAAATAATTTCCTCTCAGGGACAAAATGGAAATAGACAAAGATTGTTTCGTTTCGCATCTGCGTGAGCGCTTGGTTAATCACTGCATTAAATTCTCCCCTCCCGCTCTCCGCACCTCAGTGGTTAGTTTTTCTTTAGAATTGCTTGTCTATTAGAATACATAGAAGTCATTGACCTAATAGCTAAAAGAGGTTTTCTATAAAAATAAATATTTTAAGAAGTTAAGTAAAAAACACATAAGAAACGTTAATTTTGAAATTAGTTAGCGACCTAACTTTAGATTGAACTAAAAATTATTAATAGGTAGGTACCTATTAGTCGAATTAAAAATACTTTCTGACTTGAAATTGAGCTAAAATGACTTACTGATTTATCGATTTTATAAATACGTGCATAGTACATATATATTAGGTACTATTAGTAGGTATGTACCTATTCTTATTTGTATTCGCAAATAGTGGTTCATTGCTACTCGAATCATTACTAGGTATAGGTTGGAATAAGTTGTTTGAGATGTAGTGAAATCGTGATCTACGCAATCGATAGATTTCTTCGATATCTCCCTAAATCAAGTTTAATTTCTTCCATGTACATAGCTAGTAGTGACGTAAATCGGCGGCCTAAGTAGCGGTCCATTGGATGGCAATTTATCAAAAGAGCTTAGTTTCTACGTCGTGTTCGATGGTGGCCATAGCGGGTGCCGGTCGAGGTAAATCACTTGTGTTTACCAACACGCCGCGCGTTGCCTATTACCAATGCAAATGACGCCCTATTGAGTGGCGAGGTAGTTGTACTCACTGCAAAAGAACCGAAAACATTTTTATTTATTAGCAAAAAATAACTTTCAATTACATTTTCTTTTTAATACTTTTATTAATACCAGGATAGATACAGATGCATTGCTGACCTGGCGGAATTGTATTCTTTAAATATTTTTAATAGGTATAATACTTAATCTCGAACTAGTTAGAATTAGATTTTAGTTTGACGCCCACTTAACAAAAGCTAGTGTTTAATCGTTTCGTGCCGTTAAATAGTAGTCGATATTTAACCACCTCATTAGGTCTCAGCCGTGTCACCACACTAAATCCATTCTAAATATGGGCGTCACCACGCCCAGATTTAGAATGGCACCACCCAATCTCCTGCCGTGGATGTTGTAAAATGCGACTAAGGGATAATAAAGCGGCTACCACAAGCCCTGACTACACCACCTCTGAAAGAGTGGACTCACTAATCGGCTTGGCTATACAAAACTATACATCCCTCATGCATAAGACGATTTTCGTGGGGAGGCCCATGTCGAGCATAGGATAATAAAGGGGCTAGTGTTGGTGACAATAGGTCTCGTTAGCTCACTTACTTCAGCAAGTCGCTGAAGTCGCCCCGTTGACACAGAACCTGGTGACACTAACATGAACGCAAGATCCAACAGTATTGTGCCTACGCACTGCTTCACCGGTATTTATAAAGAGATAGCTGCCTAAGCTAATGATTTATAAAATAGCTTAAAAAATATATGTCTTTGAGAAGTCAATTTATATGTCTAGCGTTATACCCACATTCCACTCCACATATTCTTAAAAGGCACTGACTGTATCTATAGCACGTAAACTGTTTTGACCCCTATGTTCCTTGATATAACAATTACATATTTAAAGTTGTTAAGGTCAGCTCAATAACAGATAACAGCCTGATATCAGTAAATATTTTTTTTTTATAGAAAAAGGCGGCAGACGAGCTTACAGTGATAAGTTGATAAGTGATACCTGATAAGTGGATACTGTCGTCCGTAGCCATTCGCGATACATGCCAACATCAGTCCAGAATGACAAACGTTGGCACGCCTCCGGGCGCGCTGCCCACCTTTGCAGATTAAGGAATGAATTGGGAGAATGGTTTGGCAAAATGAGGAGGGATGGGATGGGATGGGAATAGGCTCTGGCACATCTCACTCACTTCTGAACGTACGTACATTGGGGAAATACGATAAAGTAGGAAATGCAGTACATTTCCAGGTAGACTTCTGTGAGAGAGGGATAAAGTGGCCAGTCGAATGCGCCCAGTGATTGTGGGAATGCAGCGTGCACTCTGCCCCTACAATAATTTAATGAGGCAATATTAATTAAAACATGAACTTCAAAATACTGAACTTGCTGGAATGTTCAACAACAATCTTGCTAGAGGTATCTACTTGACTATTAAAATCATACCTAAATTATACAAATTTTACTTACACATATAAAGATCTAACCGATATGATGAAGACAGTAAGTAGTATTATATTTCAACTGATCAGTAAGTAAGTGGTTAGACAATGGCTAGCGTCTGCCATTTACGAGGTAAAGGCGGCCATTATTTATTATTACATTATTAATAATAGATAGGTACTAAGAATTAAATAGTTCATAAAAGGAACTTGTATCCTCAACCTCATTCGTGAGTTAAATAGTTGTTAACGCTAAATCTGCAGACCGTACTCAAAATTTTCGACAGCATGTTTTGCTTTTGCGTGCACCCGTGCCGGTGTGTGTCTGGTTTGACGGTTCAATGTATTTATTCTATACGTGTACATACCGCACACGTTGATGAAAAGACCAGTTTTAATAGAGCCACCGCGTCGCTCTGGTTGTAACGTCGATGGGTGACTGTGGGGGACAGGAGGCAGGTTCGACGTGTCTCTTTAAGTAAATATATGCATTTGTGTGAGTGTGTGCGTGCTCGTGAGCGACGTGTTAGCACTCGGCTCACCTTCGCACGACCTCGCGTTTCGACACCAGGCAACAACTAGTTATTGTTCTCCTGAAGGTTTGCATCGTTGCGCGCGCTGATTACTGATGAGCTCTCGTTCCGCCGGCCGCCGTCTATTTTTACATTTTGATTCAGGTTTTAAAACTCAATAAGTAATGTTTAGTCTTTGTTCGTAAATGCGTGTTCGTATAATGTCGGCGGATAATTTTAAACCTGTCAGCAGCCAACTTTTAGTCGGTGTATGTCTGGCATTTCACATTAAGAGATCTCGTGATGTGTTGACAAAAACGAGTTTTATTTAACTTTTACTTAGTTGGATTTTAATTACACAAAGACAAATGCCATGTTTATTTCTACTGCTTATGTCTTTTGCAGTCTTTTGAAATACAAAGAGCTACGTACGAGTGTTCTACTGTACCTGGCCTTACATTAGTAGGAACCCCTAAAGTTTAGATTCTTCCGTTTTATTATAACTTTGGAGATTGTGGCGTTTTTCTCACATTTATCACACATTTTTTGTATTCTTAGTATTTATTGAACTGGTCTTGACGCGTATACCTTAGGTACATATTTATTTTACTGAAAGTTTTGGCTGGGTTACACTAACTATGATCACGAGCTGACTAATAAGATAATTCCGCATTATAATTGCTTCTCTTATCCCTACCTCTAGATGGCTCTTCTTGGCATTGCGGTATACTTTGGAAATCAGGTAGATAAGAGATTGACGTCGTCACAAAGAATGCAATTCCATTTTGTTTCTTTCCTGTCACTATAATGCTCAATCAATACCTTTTTTTTTTAAAAAAGACGGCAGACGAGCACGCAGTCCACCTGATGGTAAGTGCATACTGTAGTCACTAGACATCCGCGATACATGCCAACATCAGTACAGAATGACAAACGTTGGCATGCCCCCGAATGCGCTGCCCACCTTTGCAGATTAAGGTATGAATTGGCAGAAAGGGTTGGGAAAAAAAGGAGTGATAGGATAGGATGGGAATGAGCTCTGGCATATCTCACTCATTACCGAAACACGTACGTACATTGGGGAAATACGATAAAGTAGGAAATGCAGTAGGTACCTACATTTCAAGGTAGTCTTCTGTGAGAGGGGTAACGTTGCCAGTCGAATGCACCCAGCGGCTGTGGGAATTCAGCGTGCACTCTACCCCTACAAATTACCCTTTTAATCTACGAATATAAATGATTAAGTTGTAACATAATTAGAAATTAAAAATATTTTAATGTCTAAGTATATCCAGCAGTGGAAAATGTATACCTTTTATTAAACAAAGAAGCCGGCGGACGGAGGTAACTTGGATACTGTCACCCATGGACCACCGCGATACATGTCAACATCAGTCCAGAATGACAAACGCACTACGTTTGGACATTATGGATTTATTTACAATAATAGGTAAGTAACAGCACTTTAATATTTGTAAGACTTACATACTTTAAACAACATAAAACTTGCTGCCTATTATGAATTTTCATTATCTGGGCCAAAATGTGAATTAAAAATGAACATACATTCATTTTGGAGAAAGAATTACGAAAATGGGGAGGGATAGGATGGGATGGGAATGGGCTCTGGCGTATCTCACTCACTACCGAACCACGTACGTAGTTAGATTTTCTAGTTTAAACACACAAAAACGAACTTTAATCTATTCACATTAAGAGTTAGCCTAACCGTGAATCGAGTTCAGGACCTTTTGAACTATATACCAACTAGGTGAACCTTCAATCCGCTAAGGTTCTTTAGACTCATATCTCCAGAAGAATGCATGACCCAAGAGATCAATGACCCGAGTAATTTGACAATAGTTTTGTAGTGCTGAGAATTCCGCAATATTTGAGGAATTCTTAGTATTTTTGTTCGAGAAAAAACTATGAGGGAAAGTAGGTATGGCATATTGAATCGACAACTAAATTGGACCACCCCTCATATCTCATAAAGTGTTTTTTCAATTTTGTTATTGGCAACACCAAGCGATATAACTTCGTTGCATTTCGGCTATACTTATTGTTTTTGTTGTGACATTGAATTTCTGTTTTTGAAAAATCTTTTTTTGTTATTTTTAATGTAAATTCCATCGAGCTGTGTGTGCTAAGAGTGTAGTTAAGTTAAAGGTAAGCATACAGTGTTTGTAATTTATAGTTTAGAAGCGTAATTTATCTACAATCAACATACGCGAAACGATTGCCGGCATTTATAGGTTATATTTTATTAGATTTGTTTTCATGGCGTATCCACACTGTTGGTTAAAATGGACCGCAAGCAGTTAGATGAAAAATCAATGTAAGCGATAGTGCAGAATCCGACAATGAAGAAGAACTCCTTGTTTTGGACGATTCTGAGCTGCTAAGCCTTGGATCAGAAGACAAGGAGAATGAATGTGCCAAATGCAAAAGAAATTACTACGATAAAAAGGCTCCAAAGTTGATTGGATACAGTGTGTGCGTTGCCAAAATTAGAATCACGCAGCTTGTACTCAAAATCCTGACATTTGGGATGATTGTACTATGTGAAGGGCTTAAAGTATTTAGTAGGTTTGTTACCGAGACTATTATGTTTGTTATATTTTGTTTTACCTCAGAGCCTATTGAGGTCCAATTTAGCAACCCCATGGTCCAAATAACAGAACCAACAAATTGTGGTAGCCGTCCTGTCAAACCAGGGGTTGATCATCTCATATTAAAGGTTGTTTTGTTGCCCATTTGGCACCAGCCGAAGAATACGTACAGAGTACTGAAAAGTAATTGATAAGGACGGGAATATCAATTACCTACCAATATAAATAAGCCCAAATTATTACATTTTTGACTGATATTAGCATTTATCGCAGATATCCATGGCCCAAAATAACCACATGCCATCACATGCTTGTCAGTCACCATCTTTCTATGCAAAAATTCCGAATATATACAAGATGGTGACGAAAACCGCAATACTTTTCGTCTTTTGCGATGCCGTGCGTTCTCTGTGGTAAAAGTTTCAACCAAATGCAATTTATATGAATAATATTTTTACGACTGGGTCCGTATATTTTGATCTCGGTCCGAGCTGACGACACTCAAGGGAGCAAACCCTTTTCCAGCACCCTTCCAAATAAATGAGACACTTAACAATCTTATAGCTTGTAGGGAAATAGGACGAGACAGTTTATTTTGATGGGTCTGTGTAAAATGGTTGCTACTTGCGACCCCTCTCTAATCCTTTACCTAACTGAGGAAGATGGATAAACGTAAATAAGACAAAATGATTTAAAAGATAAATGGTTAGAACTGTAATTTAGACGCTGATGTGTTCTCTTTCAGACTGCTTTTTTTTTAAATAGTAAAGTATTTTTTATCTAGAAGAAAGTGTTACACAAACAGACAATTCTAATTCTGATGGATGCATATATGCATCAAAATGCATCAGTATACAGATTTTAGATACATATATGGTAACATCAGTCCAGAATGACAATAATTGGCACGACTTTGAATGCGCTGCGCTGCCTACGTTTGGAGATTTAGAAATAGATTTGCATAAAGAGTTGGGAAAATGAAGAGGTATAGGATAGGAATGGGCTCTGGCATATCACACTCACTACCGAAACAAGATGTAACTTTACATTGGGAACATAGGACAAAATGGGAATTGCAGTACATTTTATAGTAGGCTTCTATGAGATAAAATGAGATATGAGATATGTACTATGAGATATGTACTTCTATGAGATATGTACGGGTAGTCGAGTGCGCCCAATGGCTGTGGGATTGCAGCGAGCATACTCCCCTTCCCAAAGAGCCTTTTGTAAATACGTACCAAAGTATTTTTAAAAAACTTGGTAGAAAAAGGTTTTTAAACATTCAGAGTCGTTAGTACTAACTCAGGAGCGCTAGAATGATGTTTACCAAATTAAATTATACTTATTCTTGAGTAACATTAGAGAGATTGTAACCATTGAGTTTTTACTTAAGTAAAGCCTTATCGTTCATCACTGTTTCAACGGTAAAGAAAAACATCGCGAGGAAATCCGCATGCCCGAAAATTTAAAAATAACCTTCGACACGTCTAACGAGGACCACCGATCCGAATTCAGTTTGCGTGGTGGATTAAAGCTTTTGGGATATAATCTTCCACCAAAATATTTACAATTATCAGACTTTACCCTTTGTCCGCTTGGCTTCCATGCCGGGATCCCATAAAGGATCCTAGTGAATTTTGAACCCCTTGATTTTGAATTGCGTAGAATCGCAAACGAATCTACGAAAATATTTTATATGAAATAGCCATTAAAGAATGCAAGTGCACTATCAAGTTCACTGGGATTTCGTAAGAGATCCTGCCACGGGTGTCAAGTGGACAGAGGAAGACTGTCTCCCGTGCCCTGCGGTGGGACGTTATTGTCTGATATGGATTGATCAACTCATCGATGTAAGAATATACCTTTTCTTTACTCCATACCTTTCCGTACCGTCAGCCTTCGTCTCTCCATTGCTGGATATAGGCTTCTCCCAAACTTCGCCACCACACGTTTCCACGCTTCTCAATCAGCCATTAACGGCAAATTTCCTGAGTCGTCAGTCAATCTGGACGGAGTGCGTCTCACACTTCGCTTCGTGAAACTCTAGACGAATTTGATTATTATTAGTGGTTTCCCATATCTCTTATAAGGTCTAATATAAAGGCCTCACGAGATTATTTTCTAAACATATATGTATAGATGTTTAGAAAAGAATCTCGTGATGTATAAAGAGTACTGTTCCTGACCGACTGACTGATTCATCAATGCAGACCCGAAACCGCTAATGTTATGAACATGAAATTTGGGTAGTAACTTCCATTTATGACATAAACACTCACTAAGAAGGGAAACGGAGTGCCAAAGTTTGTAGGGAAAGAAAATAATGGTCATATAAACTTGAAATTTGATACAAAAATTCTACAATACAAATAATAATTAGATAAATATGTGTTTTACCTTTCTCAAAATTCTGTCAGGGCCTAAAATACAGGGTACTAAATTATGTCTTGACCACCCCACGGTCAATCAGGTCAAAATTGTTGTCCTACATCATAATTGACTCAAATACTGAAGCTCTAATTAATCATGAAATGTTTTAATCCCATACTAAGTAAAATGTTTCCCAACATCTAACTTCCCGACTCTGTTCTCCCCTAGCAACAAACTTTTATTTATTTTTGTTTTCTTTCAATTTCACGGCGGCTTCACACGCCCCGACTTTTCCTTTGTAGTGAATAAATTATGTTCGCACCTCGTAAAGTGTGTAAGATCTGTTTATTTTTGGTTTGCGGACGTAAAAGATTTGCGATTTCGTTTTCTCTCTTTTAAATAATGCATGAAAACATCTAATGTGTGAAATGTGAAAGGAAAAATTGAGTGCAAGGAAAAACGTTCAACAAAACCTAAACGTAATTTATTTAAGTAAACTTATTTTACTTGAGTAACGAGTAGTATACGAAGATTACTATAAAACCTGCGACGTGTTGTAAATTAGTTAGATGTGTGGTTGTTCCTAAAGTTATGTACAGTTGGACAGTTTAAGTTAGTTAGGATCTATTTAGGTCTATTTAGGGTCTTGCTTATGAAATTTCCATTTGTTCATAGTGGCCTTTTTAGGCATTTTAAATTTAGTTATCTTGCGTTTGGCTTGGGATTCCAAATTCCAATTAATTTAAATTTAAAGCTATGATATTCTTTTTATTCGGTTATTCATTTCATTCATTCACTTCATTTCCGTCAAACGACTTTTTACTTAGATATCGCTGTGTTTGCGACCATGAAAATGTTAAAAATTCGCCACGTTTTCGTGTATGAGTTCCGTCGTGGCAGCAATGCAACACAGACGGCACGCAATATCAACGATGTTTACGGACCAAACACTGCATGCATTACCGCAAACGAACGCCCGGTGCATTTTTGGTTTAATCGTTTGCGTTCTGGAAATTTCGACCTCACGAGCAAGCCCCGTGGACGACCGGAGACTAAAATCGATAATGACGAATTGTAAGCAATAAAGTGCGCGGATTAATCTCAAACCACGTCTGAGTTAGCAGCAGCCTTCGGCGTAAGTGATAATACGATATGGATTCATTTGCGTCAAATCGGGAAAGTGAAGAAGCTAGGAAAGCTAGGACCGTATGAGCTTTATGAAAATTAGCTCTAATCCACTGCTTCTCCATGATAACGCTCGCCCACATACTGCATGACAGAAAGTCTCAACGCTACAGGATCTTCCACTGGAAACTCCGCCACCCACCTTACTCGCCAGACCTTGCCCCTACTAATTTCCATTTTTATCGGAACTTGGATAACTTTTTACAAGGGAAAAAATTCAACTCCGATGCGACGACGGTGAAAAACGCTTACAGAGAATTCATCGATTCCCGTTCCCAGGAGTTTTATAGAAGAGGCATCGATCAACTTCAATTAAAATGGCAAAAGTGCATTGATAATAATGGACAATACTTTGATTAATTAAATATATAATGTTACACCGCCCAATCCCATTCCGCCCCGTTTCATCCCTTCTATCACATACCTTCTTAATACACACTATGATGATGAATCCTCACAGACACTTACTAGTTGTATTAACCCTATAAGACTGATGTTACAATTAGGCACTTGGTACTTAATAATCACTCAGTTGTTGTTTGAGAAGAAAAGTAAGTCCAGGTCTCGCCTACTGATGCCACACTGGTTGTGAATAAAATCTTATTCTCTACAAATAAATATAGGTATAAATTCTTTCAATGAGCAACTCAATGAAAGAATTGCTAGTGAGCTCTTGCCAGAAGTGCACACTCTAGTAGCTATTTCATCCAGTGTCGAGGGCGAGATGAGGACGAGGCAGGATGGGATTGGATATTTCTTTTATAGTAGGGGATGTGAAGCCGAATGAGTCGAGCTCTGGCAAATTTCACTCACTTCCGAAGCACGTTATTATATTTCAAGGTAGTCTTTTGTGAGAGTGGACAACTCGGCCAATCTTTCAATCTTTCAATCCAACTTGCCATCTCACAGATGAAGCGTCATTTTCGCACTTCTTTATTGGAAAACTTACTTGGGGGAGGGACTTTAGTAGGAATTAGCAATCGAATTAAGTCTGCAAATATAATAGTCTGATAACAATGCAGTTAGCTTTCTTTTCTTTAATATTAACAATGCAATGCTCATGAATACCACAGAAAACCAGTTCGTTTAGTAAAAACTTCATCAAATGTAGTGGAGGGAAATAGGACATTGCGATAAGTTAATTGTTGTCAATTATTAATCAATACTGTCGATTATTACCAACCCTAGCGTTAACTACGGCATAAATAGACTCGGCGTGAATTACCCCGAACTTGTTCCTTGTCGGATGGCAATTCATATCGGTTTTCCAGACACAATGTGAATATTCATATCCTGCCCCATAACTCTGAACTATATCGAGCTCGATTAAGGTCTACTATCGATTAACGGTATTTATTCGATAAGACAAACTGGAATCCGACATCGAATGATTACTAGTCTCGCATGTTTGTGTTTCGAACGTCGTATTCTAGAACGATGGATTTCGAAAAGTAGCCGTATGTCGTTAGTGGTTGAGATTAATTTTGTATATAGTTGATGAATGTAGGTTGTTTTTGAAGCGCGCTTCGGTGAAGCAATGAGAGAGGGCGTACGATAAATAACGGCCTTTGAGCCGTCACCGCTCGGCTATTAAAATATATTCAGAGATTGCTTGAGATTTTTTGCGGCGGGACTCGACCGAGTTCCCGGGGTTATTTGCTGCTTTCGAGTATGCGGTCCGAATTAATTTTTTAGTGCGAAATTGTGGTTGATGAAAGCAAAAACTGTTTGTTCTGCTGAGTTTTGAAACGTTTTGTCTTAAATTTCATGAGCAACTGAAGACTTAATGTCATTTTTGGATAAGTATGACACGTTTAGATGTCACCCTACATAAAAGTGATATGTGGTAGGTTTTCTCTCTTTTCTGACTAAGGACAAAGATTGTAGCTCACAATCAATAGTTTGTTATATTTATGGAATTTACGTAAATATCTTTATATTTACGTAAATTCCATTAATATAACTCATAAACTTTTTTTTTAATCAGATGCGTTGATAGGTACGAGGCACATAAAAATACATTACCTAGATGATGGTAAATAACCATTGGATTTTCTGTCCTCCAACACAAAAATAAATGAAATGAATGACAAAATTAATCTCGTATTCCCTTCTGTAAATCGCTAAGTGCTACCACTAGCGCCATCTGTGGTTGGAACTAGATTTATTAGAGTTCTGGCGTTTATTCTCTTCATCACCTATAACAACGTTTTACAGGGAAGTGTACAATAACATTTCTAATAATATCGATAACCTGCTTACTTTTGGCATTTTTTATTTGCGATGTGAGAAAATAATACTTAGATGATAATTAAGTACCTACCTACAGGATCATCACATTTAGATACCAGAATTGGCGTGTAAATTTATGAAAAGTGTCACAGTATCTGGCAATTTCGTCCGTTTTGTTTGAATGGAAGGTGGTGATGCTGCATCCCTCGGTCGACTAGCACAGTTATCTTACTCTCATAGAGATTTCAGTGAAACGTACTTTAGTCTGTTTCACTAAGTGAGTAAGTAAGTATATTTCACTGAGTGAGAATTACGGATAAGTACCTACCTACGGATTCTAATGGAATAAATCCGTATATGGCGATAGTAAGTTGATAAGTCAAAGTCAAGTGTTTTATAAAGGACACAGTAACGTTTTTCTGTTGTTTTCATATCCATTATTATAAACGATATATATATATAATGCAGTGGATCGTAAACAATATTACATAGGTACTGTAACCAGTACTGAATGAAAAATAATGTAAGCAAGTGATGTGATGGCGCTACAGAACGCTTACAAGATGTATCTACAACAATTTTCTGGAGTTGCCCATTTCCTTCTTTAACGACGAATATGATAAAGGACGATATTTCAATAAAATTACTGGTACAGGGTAAGGAAAATCTCAATAAATATTCATATAGCAAGATGACAATAATAATTTTTAGCCTCGGGCTGAAAATACCTTATAAATTGTACACATTTACAAAAAATGCTGTAAGTGGAATTAAATCCTTTGCACCCACATCACCCGTGCACGCCGCCGACGCAATTGCGAAAGCTGCTGTTTCAAAATGTGGTTTCACGAAAATTTCCCATTTCTATAATTGTGACTTGGCTCACAGTGATTACTATTTGTTCTCAAAACTCAAGGCGGACTGGGGTAGAAGATGTTCCACCGATGATGAAGTGACGGCTGCGGTTTTCGCTCATTTTGAAGATTAAACTTCTGACTATTTTTATAATGGGATAGACATGCTAATTAAACGACCCGGAAATTGTGATGAAATAGATGGAGACTATATTGAAAAATAAAAATAATTTCATAAACTTTAGTGTCCTTTTTCTTTGTTAGGCCGTAAACTTTTGGACATCCCTGCTCGGTGCCACTACCTAAGTAATATAAGTAATACTTATATATAATAATTTTAAACATTATAAGTAATAATAAATAACGTAACACTCAATGGTGCACACTAGGATTCCCTGTGTTGTGGGTCCAGAGACACACACAAACACAAAGACACACCCAGGCACGAACAAACATTTGTCTTTAAACAAATGTAGGTATGTCCGACCGTAAGTGGAACCCGGGACCTATTGCACAGCAAGCAACCAACTTCCAACTGCACCAACCAACAGCGCCGCCAATACTGTTCTAATTTTAAACACAACACAAAACCGAAAAAGAAAAAGCAGATTTAGTCCAACCGAGTCTTCTTCCTATTTTCAATGACAGCAAGTTTTATATAAAATTACTAGCAGGGAATATCTGCAATGTTAAATACACTTCGCAATTAGTTCTATCCGTCGAACTGTGAATGTGTATCCTCAGGGCGGATAGCGGATAGACACGAGCATATATGAATATATACCTATCTACGGATATGGATAAGATAACTTCTAGTTGAGGTGGTAAATCACGGGAGCAAACGACATTTTACCGGATATCGCCCTCCAACTGCGTCGAGTGCTGTCTCGAGAGATAGCAGTGCGTGGAATAGGGTTGGCAAAAAAGTAATAACGTTATTTATTTCGTTTTGTAAACCTAAAAATAAATAGACTTCGACAGAAACACTGACTTCGTTACAGATTTGTCTGCAGCTGACTAAATGAGAAATTATGATTAAATAAAAAGAAGAGATCGCTTTAGCGATAGGGCCTACCTTTTGTATACCATTTATTTAAACTTTTCTGTCTTTTACTGTATTCTTTGGTGTGTAATAAAGTAGGTACCTACTTACTTATTCAGTAGGTAGAGGTACCTGGTTAGTTGAAATTAGATTAGGTATCACTTAAGCAAATCTTTTATTTCCCCTATAGTTCTGTTTTCAATATTATGTTTTTAATTACTGAAGATCGGAATCCAGTGATTAATAGGTACATTTAATAACATTTTTCGTGCGATTTTTCGTCTGACGCTACTTCAGATATTGTGTGTTGTGTGCCGCGATTTTCCGGACTATGAAGACCAAATGCGGATGGTTGATGAAACTGCTCGCAATTCTCGGCATGGACTACCCGCCTCTTCACTTAGATCGTGACCATGGTTCGTGCAACCCAACCGAAACGTCGAGTAAAATAATTAAGGTATAGACACATACGCGTTGATACTCGTTTAAATATATAAATAGCTATATTTCTTAAAAATCTCCCTTAAATTCAATAATTCACTGAACTATTTTGCTATCGCTGCTTAGGGCGGGGCGCCACGGCCTCATTATTTAGACATTAAATCCAGCACGCTCCCTCCGTCCTCTGTACTCCTTGACCCGACAATTCCACATTTACCACAACCTCATGTTTCAAGCGAACGTACTCCTTATTACATACTTACAAAGACGAGGTTAGGATGAAGTTGATTGAAAGATATTGAAGGTATTACGTGGTGCACTGTACTGTTCCCTGTCACGTCTCGTCGACTGTTTTTAATGAATGCACGACAGTCGTTGGTAGGAATTGACTGCATCGATGTTGAAATTTAACAAAATGTAAATGTTTAATTGGTCTTTTTCGACTCTTAATTGCTTTTATCTTAATGAATAATGTTATTGCGATAAAATTGTAGTGACTTTTAAATTGGTACATGCACAGTGCAGTAACAGTAAAAACATATTCTTAGATGATGCGTTAGATCTGGACTGAGTGATTAATGGATGTCGTAATAAGACGCATCCAATGTGGAAAGCCCCTATCTCGCGTGCGGTCTAATTTATTATATGTCATTGTTGCCTGGAGGGTCGTTTCGGCCCCAACAAAGAGGCGAACGTGTTTTATTGGTCATTTAAATGAGACCTGTTAATGTATAGCCATTTGATTGCTACCACGGGATACGTGGCATGGCAGGTATTAATTGAGAATTAATTATATTATAATGTAATGTAACAAACAGCTTTTTGCTTGTTATCTAATAGATAATGATCTAGTTGATAATTGTGATACTTTGTGAAAGTTTAATTAAATACTAATAAATAAATTAGTGTCATTTCAGACATTTCATTTATTTTCTGGAAATTAGGTTTATACTATCTCTAACAAAGTATGACATCTTACAAATTGCACCTACGAGTGGTAATTTACTCTAGATTACAACACTGAAACAGAAAAACTTAAATTCATAGTTATTCGGCTATTTTCCCGCTTTATTTGCACCCCCCCGCGCCCCGAGATTCTCCTCCCCGGGTATCTTGCTCAGACGCACCCATAAGTTATTTTCATCATGCAAACTTTCATACATTCTTTCATGCCAATTACCAGCAATGATACACTTAAATACATTAATATTTGAATGTATAAAATTATCGTCCAAATTATATTAAAATTGTGTAAATATAACAGTTATAAATTTGCCTTCTATCCAATATGAAACATTTATAATAGTTAGATATTCATTGTATTGTAATATATAAACTAATAGACCTTTAAAATTAAATCTAATTGGGTAAAGTAACCAGTTTATGACCTTACATATCATGGTCCCAAAGTACCCTGCCTTGTTTGGGAACCACCAGATGTTACACAGTTTGTCATTTGTAGCCCACTTCGTGTAATTAGTATACTGAATAAACTAGTGTCTGTAGTGAATAAAAGGATTTTTATTTATTCTTAGATTGTCCTCCTAATGTTAAGTAATATGATATAATGCATATCGCTCATTCGCTCAAAGACGTCCGCATTTTATATTAACTCCTGCCAAGTATGATTGATGTTGCCAAGTATATCCGCGGATACCGCTGCCTGTCTTTGAATAGAGGACTTGGGTGTAGGAATGAGGGGAAGGTTCGGAAAGGCGAAGCTCCCCCCCCCCCCCGAATGAAGAGAAAAGAAAGGAAGGGAAAGAAATGGGTGAAAGGAGACGCCCGACTCTTACTCACTGATGTGACGATAATGACGCTCCTACTCAAATAAACGTAAATACACTTTATATCAGCCTATCGTTCTACTCCGTGGCACAAGCCTCCCCTAGTTACTATAAGAGGGTTTTAGGACATAACCTACCACGCGAGCCTAGTGCGGATTGGTAGATAATCAAGCCCGTTATTTTTTTTTTATAAATCTCGAGTTTTCCTTACGTTATTATCCTTTACAGTCGAGCTAATACTAAGCAGATATTTACGAGTAACAAACAGAAACTCAGTAGTGTGGATTGGGGTTTATAACTCATGTCCTCATAAATTATAGTCTAGTACCTACTATGGTCGTCAAACCACGGGCCGCATACATACTTATCCTTACTAATATGTATATAAAAATTAAACGATGTCTGTTTGTTTATTGGAAACGTTTTTACGCATCATCGGATGGAGGAATTGTACCGAAATTTGGCACTGAACTTCTTGTAACCACGAAAAGGACATAGGATACATTTCTTCCTGAGAAAATAACAGTTTCTGCGGCAAATAACACTGCGGAATGTACACTAATCTAATCAATAGAGATATATTTATTCGCTATAACTAAGTCGTATCCAAAATCACTTTCTATAGCTAGTCTGGGTGGACCACCATACTATACCATCAGCCCGGGTCTCTGCACTGCTGGATATAGGCCTCTCCCAAGGACTGCCACCACACTCTTCAGCTCTTCAGTCTTCAGCTCTTCTCATCCAGCCGCTATCGGCGACATGGTGTAGACAGGTCTCGTAAAATACAGCAGTGGGGCGCACACACGTATTGTGGATTCGGACCGCATGCGGATCACGGGCCGATCACGACCTAGTCTAGTAGGTATATATATCCCTAGAACATTTTTTCTCAACCTTTTCAGTGCCGCGACCCCCCGGAAGGACCGAAAGTAAATAACCTCACGACCCCTTTACTAATAATTACATATACGTTTTTTGCCTTTTAACATTTGATTATTAGAGATAATTGTATCTAAAACTAGGTACAAAGTCAGCAAAGTTAGTAAGTCAATTTTTTATACAACCAGCCCTTTCAGTATCCACATCCATGCATTCCGGCAATAGGCTTCTTTGTTAAATGTTATAACCACATTGTACTAATGACTACTAATACGCTTAAGCAGTTTAACGCACATTGCACATTAAATTAACACATTGCACGCGCTATAATGCGATCTGACAACATCGCGTTCCCGGCTGGCAGGACCGGTACGCACGCTAGCATTGCGAGTTTCTCACGTTGCCGTTCCGCTCGACATTGACGAGCCGACACCGGTCTCGTCGCTCTCTGCCCCCTGCACCGCCAGTCTCGCTAGAGCGCTATCGACTTTATCACGTCATTTCATTATTTCGTCATGGATTTAAATTCTGATTCTTGTGATGTATCGCCCAAAGTGGAACCAGACTCGGAAAATAGTGACAATAGTAACGCAGAAAAGGAAATATGGTCGAAAAAAGACACCAGATTGAATTGGACGTCTCTGAAAACATGGAAACTGATTCATATGATGGAAAATGATTGCAAAGAGTTATGGGACACGAAACATCCATTGAATAAGGACCGTAATGCGAGACAATTGAAACTAGAGCACTTGGCTTCGATATTTGGGACAACTGCCGAGGAGATAAGCCGAAAGATACACAACTTGCGGTCTCAATTTAACAATGAGTTGCGGAAAATAAAGAAGAGGCAGGGTTCATCGATAAATTCTTCTTGGGGCGAGTTGTCTGCGAGCTGTTCGAGTAACGGAGTTAGTGGATGGGAGTATTTTGATGCTCTCTCATTTCTACTGCGCAACCCCTCCGGCGACCCGCTCGATGTAACCAGGGAAGGAGTAAATCTTGCGGTACCTACGTCATGAGATTTCAATAACTTCTTGCATCTATCAATAATTACTAGTCGAATTCTTAATCATTTCTTTTGTTTTGTTATTTATTTATTTCAAACCTGTCAATGCTATTATTTCATTTAAATGTTTTAATTCCAATTGTTTTATAAAATTTATTTCATTTGTTTAAATACAAATGTTTGTTTGGGTTTGGGTGTGGGTTTGTTTTTGTATGCTCACTGGACCCACAGGGAATCTAGTGTGGACAATATAAGTAATCGCATAAAGCATTAATTTAACACAGATATATTTAAGTCCCCTGTATTCAGCAACAGTGTTACCAAGAACTAAAATAAATTAATTATGTAATAAATAATTACACGCTAATCACTAGCTAGACAATCAATAATAAATTGTTATTAAGTAATGACTACCATTATCAACTGTAGTAGGTAAGTAGGTACATTAAAAAAAATTTAAAGCCAACTTTGGAGTTGTTGTTCTCAAACTGTAGGTAAAACAAGTTGCACAAAGCAGCTGTTTTTATGAGAATTAATCAATAAATAACAGAGTAAACTAGAGCGAGAGATGCAAAAGCATGATAGGTATCTATAAAAATTGTAACATCTTTAGATATCTATCTATAAAGTCTGTACTGGTCGAGTGTAAATAAACACGAATGTTACAGGGCACAAAGGGAATTTTTGTGCAACGCTGACTAAGAAATGTTCTTTATCTTTGCCTTAGTTGGCAGAGTTCCAAGTTACTGAAGAGGAGTTTGGAGCTCAAGCAGCAGCTGCATCTACCAGCGCTACCGGGAATCCCAAGGTTAGGGTGGCAACATCTTCAGCACCACCACCACCTATCAGCGAGCAGCCATTGGTGTGGCTTGATGAGCCGAGATTGGCGTCTACGTGTACCAGAGTAGTCACTTACGCCGACGAGTGCAAGGTACTCCTACCTAATAAGACAAAATCTCAGAAATTGTTATCTTAATCTCTGAAATTTTAAAGATTATATCCTATATTCTTTCAAGTTTTTTTTTAGAAGGTGGTAGACGAGTGTACAGCCCACCTGGTGGTATGAGGATAATATCGCCTATGGCATTCCGTGATAGGTATGCCAACATGCCTACATGCCAACTTCAGTCCAGTAAGACAAACTTTGGTACGTCCCTATATGCGTTGCCTACGTTTGGAGATGTAAGATTTAGAGAAAGGGAAGGGATAGGATGGGATGGGAATGGACCCTGGAAAATTCAAGTAAATGTAGGATTTATCGATTTGTTAATCTTATATATGTGGGTCCAGCAATATTATCGATATTTACTTTCAAATTTTGGGATGAATTACAATATGAATTATTTTTATTTGTGACGTTATCGTGACGTCCATATGAATTTTTTGACTTTGTTAAAGAGTTTTCAACTTAAAATTTTGTTGTATCAAAATTATGCATAAATAGAGACATGGTCCAACATCCAATTTTTAAGATAAGTTAGTTTTTGTCATTACACTAAAGCCTTAATATCTTGTAATCTAGAACGAACAATAAGGTTCCTTTTCTCAGATAATGTTACATATAGTAGAAGCAATCTATTTAGATTACCTATTTATTTAATAGTCAGAATCGCACGAATTGGAATTCAAATACTACCTACCACCCCATTTCTCAGGTGGATGTCATAAAAGGCGACTAAAGGATAATAAAGCCGCTACCACAAGCCCTAAGGAACTACACCACCTCTAAAAGAATGGACTCGCCAACCAGCTTCGCCAGCGTGACATTTTAAGGCCATACATCCCTCATTCAAGAGAAAATATGCATGAGGAGGCCCATGTACAGCAGTAGACGATAAAAGGTCTGGTTACGGTCATTAAATTTAAAAATAACTTCACTTTAGATCTTTGGCGACTTCGTAGCATCAGAACTACGCTTGCTGCACTCAAAGGAGTCCCGCAAGAAGCTGAAGCGGATAATCCAGAAAGCTATACTTCAAATCAGCGACGAGGAGGACAAACACCTGATGATGCGAAAATAAAAACTCTGTCTCCCCATGTTGTTAGGTTACTCGCTACATCCAGCATTGAGGCGTAGGCAAAAACGTTTTTTTTTTCTTACATCTTTTTCAAATTCAATTCTTATACAAATTAAATAAAAGTTAATAATTAAAAATAGATTAATAAGAAGGGAGAGAGTAAAATCTTGCAGTGCAGACACAGACTAATGGTATGGGAAATATTTTTATATGAGCTACGCTGAGGTCTACGCTGAGGTCTACGGCTCCAATAAGTAAATATTTTTGTTAATTAATGTCTTCTATAATTATTTTTAGGGTAGATCATTTATATAAAATATTTATGTAGATTTTATATTACGTATATACTTATTTTATTCTAACTTTTGATTCTAATGATACAGTTTTTTTATGTTGTTTTACTCTGCTGTTATTTCTGTTCTCGATGTAATTTTGATATAAATACATTTGTCTTCACTAGCATTTATTGTATGTGGTATAACTTCGTAGCACCACGTGCAAACCTTGGCTTGAGATGAATAAAACCAACATACGAAATTCTTTTTGATAAAATATAATATGTTCTTGTCTTCATCCCTGAACAATATTTCCTGAATCTGAGGCATCCCAATAGGGCCAAGAAGGCCTAAACGTTAAGGAAATCCAGGTCCAGTTATTAGTTTATACAAAGTGATTGCCGACACTAACCTGTAAAATATTTATTAATCATGGTTAAATTTAAATTTTTATACATTTCATCGCACCTCCCAACGTGTGTTCTACCTACAGAACTGGGATTTCTCTACATTCATATATTTCGTGGTTCTACCCAAAGGTAATTAATGGGTAATTTACTGTGAATGGCTGAGACTTTTTTCTTTTTACTAAAGATCTAAAATAGTTGTGATGTAATAAAGGTCAAGCACCTTCAGTAATATGATGATATTTTGTAGCAATGTAGGGGTGAGTATGATGGAGAAATCCCACAGCTGACTGGGGGAGTCCAATTAGTAACTCACAGAAAATTACCGGGGGAAACATACTGATGTCATTCTGAAGTGACACTTTCTCTTCCCTTCTCATACAATCCAACATTCATTCGCAATCCAATCTCATCTCATCTCCACAAATAGTGTGTAATGGGGATGCCCTTCTCCCTGTTCTCTAATCTTTACAACTTCCTGATTTTGATTTCTTCAGCGGATTGCGGACGTAATTTTTGACAAATTTTGGCATTTACTTATTGTAGGCGACAGCGACACCATCCGCTTAACATCTGAAAAAATACCAAATAGAAAGTGAAATAAATACCACTTTTTACCCACTAATGGTGTCAAATCAGATTTCCAGTCAAAACAGTAGATTCTGTCCGTTTTGATTATGACGTATGGTGCCTGATTCTCAAATTCAATTTTTTTCGTCCACTATTGGACCCATGTCCATTTCCATCGGTTATAATTATCATCGTTTGTTATCTCTTTAGCGCTGTTAACTTTAAAGATGTAGCAAAACTATTTCGTCGTTAAAAATAATAACACCATCAATTATATCCGCCACTTGAACACGAATAAATAATTGTTGAACAAATGCAACGATTCCCTTCGTTAAGAGTCCAATTTGTGTCATAGTGTGTCACAGTGTATTGATTCCGCCCCTATGTTATTAACGAGTGAAATTATTGTTTGTATTGACAGTATAGCCCAGTGGTCGTCAAACTGCGGCCCGCGGACGATATTTGTACGGCCCGCGACAAAGCAAACAATTTTAGTAGATAATATCAAAATATGATTTTGCACATGAAGTTAACTAAATAGAAGTACGCGGGTAGGTATAAACTTCCTCCTGTTCTTTGTGTCCGTTAATTGTATGCTAGTTAGTTCATTGAGTTGGCAAATAAAGACTTCACATTGGTCACAGGTAGCAATTGCCATACAAAATCTATGGGGCAATCGCGTTTTGACAGCTCATAAAAAATATGTCAATTGATTGGTGGTGTCAACTAAACAATCCAAGAATGTGCGGCCCGCAGTGATACCTCACATTGTCCTATGTGGCCCTTGACCAGAAAAGTGTGACGACCACTGGTGTAGCCTTTACAATGATCAATGTGACTTGCTCCTGCACGAAATATACGGAAGCTAGTGTTGTTCTGAAGTGACATTTTTTGGAATTACTCAAATATATGAACACTGTACGAGTACGTATAGCATGAACCAATCGAGCGTTCGCATGAATACAAACTTTTTGTGTATTCATAAACCAGTTATTAGAGTAATTTCAACGTTGATATTCGTTGCTTTAACTGAATAAATAAGTTACTTCTATAATTATAATAATAAGTCTATAATATAATATAATTATATAATAATAATTATAATAATAATTCTATATTCTATAATAATAAGCTACTATACTTGCGGTTAGCACTACCTAACGAACTATTTAATAATTTGACTATGAGCTGCAAACGTGTTTGTATTTGTGACTTGTGAGAACGCTCGATTGGCTTATATAATCTTATAGACCTTAAAGCATGTTAAGTTAATGACTTTTGTTGCATATGAAATATGATAAAGTAATAATCACAAGGACTACCACTATCTACCACATCTAGCAGTCATCCTGTACAATATAACAATAATTATTTAATACGTACAGTATCGTAGCTAGCTAGGGTCATGAGCGCCCCGGGCAAGATGGAATTTTGCGCCCTCAACTGAAATTACTGAATTAGTGATTTAAGACATTTACATTAAAAAACACTTCTAGCTGTTCCTGGAGCCATTTGCCAAATACCTGTGATGTATATTTTTGTATAGGGGCGCAGTTTAAACTTAAATACGCCGCGCGCCGCCCCACTAAATATTTATTTAAAATTCGAAAATTACAAACACAGAATTCCTATATCCCTAGGTAATCCCTAGTTTTATATTGAGTATAGATTTTATGAACGTGATTGACTAGGTATTTTTGATAGGGTTGCTAGGAAAGTGTGTCGAAATTTGCGCCCCCTGGGTTCTGGGGCCTTGACAGTCGCCCCTGCCGCCAGCCCCTAGCTACGACGCTGAATACGTATGCCTGTGTGCGTTGGTCATGTTATAAACCTAATAACAAAGTTATCAAAAATGTATTTCCATTCGATGTATTTGTTCTTCTATAGAAGTACGATAATTACGTTTCAAATATTTATCATATTGGTACGGTTCATATATGTATATAGGTATTGCCACAAAGAATATTATTAACGACAATAAGTTGAAACTATTATTTGTTTTGTGACTCATCTGTGTTATTGTGGTAATGATAGAAATTACGATTCACAAGCAAAATACCACGGATTCTAATCTCTATCTTACCAACATATATCTACCTTCACTCAGTTTAATGTTAACTTATGTACCTACACTCGGAATTCTGAGTGTTTAATCGGACGGACATGCAGCCCACGTGATGGTGAGTGGTTAATGTGGTTCGTAGAAACCTACGAGTACAATAAACACCAGGAGGGACGCGGGTGACTTGCCAATCTTCACAAAAGCACTATTCAGAAATTTCACGGAGAACCTCATGTTGTAGTGTAGCGAGAAAAAGGTAATATTCATATTTTAGTAAATAATAACAACAGAGCCAGCTAAAGTACAATAACAAATTTGGAGGACCTCATATATGAGATCAAAATTAATGGCATTGTTCTTTTACATATTTTATTATCGGTGTATTCAGAAATATTTTTTTTTCCTTGGAGCAGGTCGCGTCTCTTTTCCCGTTAGGTAGGAAATAGATGAACATAAAACATTTATTAATATGAAAACATGTTTATTAAAAATAACTTAGTTTAGTAAATTACAAAATTATTGACGAGAAAGTCAATATGTCCACCATGGCATGTTCAATAAGCTCTGTTATTAAACTTAATTGTAAAATAAATTCTCATTCTAATGAATAATTTCAGCAAATAATCTTTCGGGAAGCAGGGGCACGGCGATGAAAACTTAATATCACTTATTTCCTCATTTATAGACATTCCAATCGTAGAGCTTATGTATTTATGTATTTATTCTCAAAAACATAACAGAACTTCTGTTCCATCCTCTCAATATAATTAACAAAATCATCAGGTGGAATTACTGGTAAGTTGCAAATAATTATCTTTTGCATAATGTCTGTACCTGAGGAACATAGTCTCTGCATGTGAATTGTACGCTTTTTGATTGATTTATATCCATGTAAAATTTCAGTGACTCACAATCATTATGATATTCAAGACATTTCTTTACCAGAAACCCCACAAACATGAAAAAGAAAATGTCTCTCGGGAAGTTCTAATTGATTATAGTCTGAGCACCTGATGTCATGCAATGCAAATTCCTGCAGATTCTTCTCCCTCTCTTGCAGCTCCTCGCACTTAACTATAGTCAGATCAATCTGACTGTCGTCACTGGTTTTAACATTATTAAGGTGAGCAAGAGTTTTTGTAAAGTCATTTTCATAATTAGGTACCTCCTTTTAGTGGTTTCAAGATATTAGAAGAATGTAGTTTTCGAAATACAGATATAAATTGCCTGCTCGTTGGTTTTATTAGCTTAAAATTTTTTGATCTTAATTTCCCAAAGGAATCCTTAATAACGTTTTGATTTAAATGTCTTGTCATTAAGTATTTATACCCTTCTCGTTTGAGCTCTCCATACAAGAAGTAAAACGGACTTGATCGTGATTTGGAAACCTCGAATAAATTCAACGTTTTCCGTGGTGTCATTTCCATTTTTTAGGCTGATCCGCTTCAAAGACTGAAAAAAATTCAACATTTTATTAAAACTTTACTTGTAAATCATCTCCGTAAAATGCTTTTTTATGTTAATTGCTGTGAAGAAGACTCGAAGAATTCAATGTATCAAATAAATCGTTCATCATTAGTATAAATTGAACTGTGTCTCTTCCCGACTCATCAATTACATTGAAATCTACATACGTTGAAATACCAGCAGCCACAGATTTACTTAAGAGTTGCGTCGCTGCACATTCATTTTATAAAAATCCATCTGATTTATATGGTTGTTTGTTAATTTAGGCGCAAGTCTTAAACTCTTTGTTTTATCTTGTTCATAAAATTTGACTATGTGTTCATACTTCGCTAAACATTAAATAAAATTATTGAACTTGAAAATAAAAAACTTCATTAAATGTAGTGCCTCAAACATAGTATTTTTTTATATTTTTGATAAAGAAGTATGGTTTATCGATTGAAATATATTTCTTTAACTGTGTTTAACGACTGTGATCTAAAATCAGATATGAACACTGATTTTAAGCCTAATCTCAAGAAGTTTCATCAAAATTTTATTAATCCATTGAGATACATCGTCTCAGCTTTTACGTTCTGACAACAAAGCGAATCCGACTGGCTGCATCCAATTCACAAAAATGCCCTGCACAGTCGCAACTAAAGCATATTTTGCTGGGAATGGTGATTGTACTCCATCCACTTCGTGTGTCTTCCAGCCAATGATTTTGTCTTGCTTGTTATCATAAAAGAGATTAGGCTTTAGACTAACAGTGTTAACCATTATAGAGCAAATCTTTTCCTTATCTATCATATTGTCTATTTTTACTTTAAACGCTGCAAATATTTCATTATCGATTTGGTTAGAAACTGGAATGCACAACTTATTAAGTGTAGTTCTGCAAGGAAGAGACAAATCTTATTCCAGTTATCGGTACATTTGAGGACTGGCATAGTACAAGTTAAGACAAAACATTTTAAATGCAAGACTATGTCTGTTGTCTTCGTGACTTAAGTAAGATTGCGCATTTATAAATGCAGCTAGATCTTTCGATAAAAAGTTTTCACTTAAGTTATAAAACAACTCTTGTTGCGAACTTTCTTCTTTCTCCAGCTTTTTTAACCGTCTTCTACACTCTGATAGATCGGTTTTAAGTTTTCTTTTACGTGGAGTACCTACTTGAAGAAATGGAGAAGGGAGTTTGGGTAATGTTATCCGATACTAATCTCCTTTCAGTCTGAATCAAACAACTGTGGTTGCTTGTATTTCCTTATCTTCTTTGTATGAGTTTGGCAAATTTAAACATGGCATAGATTCCTTTTTTAAGAGCTTCCGATTTGGTGTTTCTAGAATATCCTTTATGTCAAAATGTAATTCAGATACATAATGCTGATATGAAGATTGCATACGCCTGGAAATAACATTATATTTTAGAAAATTGTGCACATTTTGGCAGTCTTACAATGCAATATCAAAAGATCAAACAATGACCGATTTACTAAAAGTGAGGTAACATTTTGAGTGGTCTCCAAGTTTATATGTACCTAGTATAACTTTTCTAAAGAAGAAACAAATATGTATAGCCACTCACTATAGGTACATGAATTAAACTGTAATATTGTATATCATCTTCATCAGCGTGAAATTGGGAATACAATTAATGACTATTAAGAAATAATATTAACCAATCTGTGAAATTAAAAACAAAATATTTAACAATGACTCAGATTAAGAACTTAAAAGTCTCAAGTTAGGAAATAACAGGAACGTAGGACAATGACGTCATACCATAGAGACGTTATAACTGCGCATGAATAAAAGAGATAGCAATAGCAGCCCTATCACTAAGTATTCTCAAACAAAAGTACAAAAGTAGGTAGGTAGCTTTGTTATGAAATGTATTTGTCACTTTACTGATGGAATAAACAAAAAAAAATACGATTAATTCAGTAACAGCGCTTAAAACATATCCAGTTGTTTATTTCTGATAAAATTCAGGTTCCATATTGTATAATTTTAGAGATATGTTGCTATTTTGAATCAATTAAATTATTCAGAGATATATAAATATAATTCTTTAATTTGGAATATGATCTCATACCAACCAAACTTGACCCCCGATTTATGTAGGGGCGATACTTCAAAAAGGTTGAGTTGTATCTCAATTCTTTTTGAGCTATTGGGATAAATGAATATGGACTAGCTCACATGAAGAGTTCTAAAATATCCGTCCAGCGGTTAATACTCTATGCGCGGATAAAAAAAATACATAAAAGTAATTTTTGGCTTCAGAAGAACATGGACACCGCCTATGACAGATAAAATATAAATATATATATATATACAGTTATGAAAATACATAGGTACAGAAAATAAGAAATAGTAATTAAGCGATTCTGAACTTACCGTTCGGTATCAACAGATAACGAAAAATATGTGTGGTCCGGATTTTTTAATGTAGGAGAGGTCCGGGCAAACGTCCACCCGCTTCCCCTCAGTCGTAAACAATCGTAGGTGGCGTCGCGTTCGAAGTTAAAATCTAAAAATAAAAAAAGTGAACATTTGTTGTGATTTTTCAAGGTACGTAATTCTTTAATAACTTAAATATATTGTTAAATGATATTATTGTTTGATTGTGTTCTCAAAGTGCATGTTTTTAGTAAAAATATTGAGAGTTTTGTTGGATTGATGTTATTGATTTTTATTTTAGGTTAAGTTATGTTCAAAAAGTATCTGTAGGGCAAAGTGATCACGGGCAAAGCGGATATGGTATCCGATTTGCCCTAGTAGGCATTCTGAGTAATTGATTTCATTTTCTATTGTTTTAGATGGTTTACAAATATAAAAGAAAAAGCAATCAAGCCCAATGGAATGAACACAGTATGATGCTTGCAATAGCAGACTGTAATGCGGGTATTCCTGTAAAAACGACGGCAAGAAAGTATGGTCTACCTTATGCCACTCTTTATAGGCATTGGAAAAAAGGTAGTTCAACTGCTCAGCTTGGACGTTTTCGAAGAGTTTTCAATGATCAACAAGAGGGTGATCTTCAAACATATCTACAAGAGATGGACAGCATTTTTTATGGTTTAACCCGAGAAGATTTTAAGGCGTTGGTTTTCGTTTACGCAAAAAAGAATAATATCATATACTCGCCAAGTTGGGACAAAAATGAAAAGGCTGGTAATGATTGGCTAGCAGGATTTATGAGTAGAAATCCACAAATTACCCTCAGAGTACCAGAAGCAACATCAATCGCCCGAGTTAAAGGTTTCAATCGTCCTCAAGTGGAAAGATTCTATGAGTTATTGACTGTACAAACAGAAAAATATCAAATTGATGGTACCAGAATCTACAATGTCGATGAAACCGGCATCCAAACTTCAACAAATAAACCACCTAAGGTTCTTTCAGTTAAAGGCAAGAAGCAAGTTGGAGTCATTTCCAGCACGGAACGTGGACAAACAAGAACAATTGTGTGTTGCTGCAATGCTGCCGGATCGTTCGTACCACCTTTTATGATATTTGCTCGTAAAAGGATGCAAGAGCGCCTATTAGATGGTTCTCCTCCAGAGACTCGGGGATCATGTTCACCCTCGGGATGGATAAATGGAGAAATATTTTTGCAGTGGCTCAAATTTTTTGTTAGTCATGTACGTCCGACTGCAGAGAAAAAAGTTCTTTTACTCCTAGACAATCATGAAAACCATAAACATTATCCAGCTCTGGAGTACGCAAGTCAAAATAATGCCATCATATTGTCGTTACCACCTCATACGTCAAACAAATTGCAACCCCTGGACGTTAGTGTATATGGTCCACTAAAAATATTCTTCGAACAAGAAATTAATCGATTCCAAAAGGATCATCCAGGTAGAATAATCAATCAGTGCGATGTGGCCAGACTATTCACACCAGCATATCTGAAAAGCGCCGCTCCCAACAACGCTATCAAAGGCTTTCAATCATCTGGTATTTGGCCAACCAATAAAGATGTATGGGAAGAAGAAGACTATGCACCATCCTCTACAATATTGACGAGTCTTAATACCGCTAATCAACAAGGAACTGTTATGGATTCAACCAGTCAAGATATCGGAACAACGATTGACATCGAAAAACCTTCTACATCAGGGCTTCAAAGGCCCTCTCGGCAAAGTGTACTTTTGCAAATCTCTTCAAGTGACGACGATGTGGAAACAATGGAACAAATAAGAGCAGAATCTACTGAGCTGGTAAATGTAGCACCAGTTGAAAATAGTATCTTGCCTATGGTGTCGGTGTACGAGATAACACATTCTAGAGGTGTATCACCTTCAATTATTGCTAATCAACAACCGACTGCTATGTATTCAACTAGTCACATAATTGACATAAAAAAACCTATTTTGGAAAACTCTTCAACTGACTGTTCAAGTGATGACGATGTGGAACCCTTGAACTATGCTAAAACAGGTCCAGGGCTATCTACTGTTTCACCTTTTGCCTATTATAGTCCAAAAGACATAAGACCGCTCCCAACTCCACAAGTTCCTGTAGGTACTCGCAAAAGAAAGATGCAGAAATCTGAGGTGCTTACAAGTACGCCTGTGAAAGAAGAACAGAAAGTTAGATTTGTCAAGATGAACGCTAAAATAATGAAAAGCATAAACAAAGACTTAAACACAAAACCAAAAGCTACGGCTACGATAAAGAAAAAGATTAAAAATAAAAAAAACAAAGCAACAAAACAAAGAAAATGACGAAGAAAAGTATACGTGCTATTTTTGCGGAGAAGAATATATAGAAATAAATAAGAAACTAGTCGATGATTGGATCCAGTGCAGTACCTGTAAACAATGGAGTCACGAGAAATGCACGGCTTATGAAGGAAAAGGGGCATTTTTTTGTGACATCTGCATCGATTAGTTTAAATCTTAATTATATACGTGTGTTCACTTTGCCCTATCGTCCTATCCACTTTAACCGGTGCGTAGGGCAACGCGGATAGTAGCACTTGTTACAATATCATTAATAATTACAATTAAAGTATTGGTGTTGGGTAATTTTTGTTTATTATATTAAGAACTTTAATAAATGACGATTCACTAAGATTATTTGTTTTATTTTTGTGTCCATTGGTTTTCTTGGTATAGCTTACCAAACGTTAAGGTATCCATTTTGCCCGGACCTCCCCTACTATTCAAGCATCCGTAAACATTACAATATCGACGAGGGCGTAATTTGGACATTTTCAAATTAAAAACATATATTCAAAATTATACATCAAGCAAAGCAAGTAAAACGGGTGCGCGTCAGAGGTTCAATGAGTTTACATTGAAACACGGAGTAACCCAATTGCCGTGTAGCCCGTACGATTATAGACGCGTTGCGTCGTGAGATCATGTGAACAGGGTTGCCAGATAGGGATTCTAAAGATCCCCATAATACACTTATTTTTCTTCCAAAATGATACCCATTTTGTTTTATAAGTGAAGTAATTACGTAAAATTTTACCCATAAATTATCTTGTGCTAATGAGGAAAAAAAATATTTCACTGTTTCTTGCTTTATGTAAATGTAAATGTATGTAAAATGATAATTTAAACAACATTATTATCTATATCAATATGTCTTAAATAACATTAAATTTTTATTTATGTATATGTAATTAATAACTACCTAAGAAAATAATATATTTAAAATATTCTTCTTCCGAAAGAAGAAAGTGATAAGTCTGAATGATATATTAGAAATGAGTATATAATATAATTATAATGAAATATATCTTCGAAATATGTAAATAAAATATTTTGATTTGTTCGCTATCAATATGAATATCTACTACTTATTTGTTACTTCTTTTAGTTGTTAAAAATATTCGCATCTGGCAATCAATGGGCAACCCTCAGATGATGTGATTTTCTGTAGTTGTGTGCACGAATACTATACACACACAAGCGAGCTGTAGCTCTTGCGTTCCACTATATTATTATAGTCTAGACTCGTTGTTTCGTGTATTCTTGTTCTGCACTTCGAACATACTTTTAATTTTCTCATAAAAATCTATTTTATTTATACAGTAATTGGTTTAATCGCTTGTTATACATGGTACGTTAGAGCCGTATTGGGGTCTGCGAATCCCCTCGTTCAACCCTTATTCACCTGCGTATGATACTTACGACCCTTTCACGATTAATTTTGTGAACCGTATTATTTGACGTATCGAATCCAGGGTCTATTTTTCAAATGCTCCGTCAGCGAATATTGTGATTTAACTAGTTGCCTAACTTATTTTTTTTTCATTTTGCCTAACTTAAAGGTGCATTTTAATTGCATAATTTAATTTACAACTGCAAACCAACAGCTTTGGAAGGAAATGGGGAAAGGTTTGGTCGAGCACTGAAAAATACAGTCTATTAAAAACTAGCAATTCTCCTAAATGGTAACCAACAAGTACAAAAATACTGTCTTACTCATAAACATTTTATATTTAGGTAATTTGTACTTTATTGTACACACACACAAACATACAGAATATAGCACTAAAAAAGAAAATAATAAAATGTTGTACAATAGGCGAGCTTACCTAGGAAACCCAGCGAAATTGATTAAGGTGTAGTAGATATCTATATGAGATACTCGAAGGTAGACAGCGTATATTGATGCTATATTCACTTATTTTTATATTATTACTTACTATAGATACTTATAGTAAAAAGCTAAAATTAAAAACTGCGTAAATACATACAAATATGAAACATATCTATATTGTAAAATATATCAGTAGGTATCAGTACATTAAAGGCCTATTACACGACCTTCTAGTAAAGTTACGATTTGTTCTTAACAAATATCACTAATCGGCAATCAAGGCTGCCGAGTATCTGATCGATTTCACCGATTAGCGATACTCGGACTTGGTGAAATGTGACGCTGTAATTAATCGGTCATTTAAATTATTATCGGTTGGCTTACTCATAACTTACTCAGAGATACTGAAATAGGCCCTAAGTGAGAGAAAGGTAGTACTTAGAAATATAGAGTCACAGTTTAATCATTACTTAATAATTGCTTAAAATTCTTTGTCAATTACTATCCAGATGGAATCCAGGGATACTAAAAAAGGACAAGAGATTTTAATTTATTTGTCAACCCACAAGACAGAGCTGCAAACTTCTACTTTCTCTTTTACTGATATATCAAAGCCTAGTTATAATTATTATCAATTGTTTCCACGTAGCTAGAGATATTGCGATAAACTCCGCCCTCGCGTCCGATGTTTACTTATTAAACGTGTTAGCTTGGGGCAGGTCGGGTTTGTTAATTGCTCTTTTGCGGCTAGAACGCTACCGGAGGGTTAGAAATGTGAATAAGAAATAGCAATTGATGTTTTCTTAATGGCGTTGTGATTAACATTTTCAGGTGATTTATTTTTGTAAGGAGCCACATTCGCTGGGTTTTGAAGTGAGACATTCGTTGCTTATTGTTAGGTATAAAAGAGAGTGAGTTTTTTTTCATTTTATAGCACTTTACTATTTACTAGCTGTTATCCGCGGCTTCGCTTGCATGGCTTTAGTTTTATGTTCAATTGTGATTTTATTAAAAAGAAACCTCTGTATTAAAAAATAGCCCCCTGACGCAATAGTGAAATATGGTGAAACACGTGTTTATTTGTACCAGGTTTCAATTTGATAAAACCGTCACATATTTTTTTCCATAGAAATTTTTGACACCCCGTTTCATCCTTTCAAGGATTGTTTTTCGAGAAATCTCTTCTCAGTAAATTTTTACGTTATAAAAATAAGCTACTGTCCAAATTTCGTGTTTTCAGCTTCAGCGATGTCGGCTCGCCGTTGACGAATGACGAGTCACAGGACGTTTCTCTTAATGACATACATATGTCATAATTTGTCATATACGTACATACCTATTATATAATATTTTATTTATATTGCATTGGTGCAAAAAAAATCAAGCAAGATATCAATTATAGTATAAGTATACAATGCACAATTTAATTAAGTATACATAATTATTGACATCTCAATCTTCAGATGGCAACGTAATTAACTTTTTGAACATAAAATTTAATAAGTTGGTACAATAAGTGGTTAAAGTGGCAGAGTGGAGTACTGACTGACAGTGTGGTGGCGGCCGGATTTAGAATCGTAAGTATTACCTATACCATCCCACCTCTTCTCGTAAGTATAGGTAGTGAAAGGCGATTAAGGGATAACAAAGGACTACTAAAGGGTGTTTTTTTTAGAGGTATAGAACTTTGAAATGGAATAAAACAGGGATGAATTTTTTAAAATTGACATGAAATTGACTTTATTCAAAAGATAATCTTTTGGCATTATAATTTAAATATGATTTCTGGCATATGACCGCCACAGTTGGCTCGGACGTAATCCAATCTGGAGGTCCAATTTTCAATAACTTTTTCCAACGTTTGTGGCCGTATATCGGCAATAACGCGGCAAATGTCCTCCAAGTGGTCGATCGTTTCGGGCTTATCGGCGTAGACTAGCGACTTCACATATCCCCACAGAAAATAGTCTAGCGGCGTTAAATCGCACGATCTTGGAGGCCAATTCACGGGTCCGGAACGTGAAATTATGCGGTTACCAAACGTTTCCTTCAGTAAATCAATTGTGGCACGAGCTGTGTGACATGTTGCGCCGTCTTGTTGAAACCACAGCTCCTGCACATCATGGTTGTTCAATTGAGGAACGAAAAAGTCAGTAATCATGGCTCTATAGCGGTCACCATTGACTGTAACGTTCTGGCCAGCATCGTTTTTAAAGAAGTACGGACCAATGATTCCACCAGCCCATAAAGCACACCAAACAGTCAGTTTTTCTGGATGTAACGGTGTCTCAACATACACTTGAGGATTATCTTCACTCCAAATACGGCAGTTTTGTTTATTGACGTAGCCACTCAACCAAAAGTGAGCTTCATCGCTAAACAAAATTCTCTTATGAAAATCGGGATCAACGGCAATCTTGTTTTGGGCCCATTCACCGAATCTACGCCTTGCTAGGTGATCGCGTGGCTTCAATTCTTGCACGAGTTGGATTTTGTAAGCACGCAAACCAAGATCTTTCCGCAAAATCTTCCATAAAGTGGATGGACACATATCCAATTCCTGTGCACGATGGCGGATAGACTGATTCCGGTCTTCCTCTACGCTACGCTCTACAGCAGCAATGGCTTCTTCTGTACGCACTGTACGACGTCTCTGTAGATGCGTATTATCATTTAGAGTAAACGTGGTGCGAAAACGGTCCATAGTTAGTCGAATTAATTGCTCTGATGGACGATTATGTTGACCGTAAAATGGACGTAGTGCGCGATACGTATTTCGAACAGAACCATTATTTTCAAAATAAATTTGCACAATTTGGAAGCGTTGTTCAGGCGTCAGTCTATTCATGTTGAAATGCCAAACCAAACTAAATACAAATCACTTGACAGCTGAAAAATGGCCGCCAGTTAAAACAGTGTTGCCAACTTAAAGTTCTATACCTCTAAAAAAAACACCCTTTACAAACTCTGTGGAATTACACCGCTAGATGATTGGACACGCCAAACCGCTTGGCAGCGTGGTGTTTCAAGATCGTAAATCCCTTAAGCATAAGATAATGTGCACGAGAAGTCTATGTTCAGCAATGGCCAAAAAGGACCAATTACCTACGGTTATTGTACGAGGTTCGAAGCAAATAAAAAACAGAGTAATACAAAGTGGAGACCTAATATTCACACTCTGTGGTCAGAGCGCGTTTGACTTTATTCTTGTTGCTTTGTGTAAGAGGTACCTAAATAAAAAAACTCCTGCATCGATTTTGAATATCCTTTTATTCTCAATTCGATAAACTAATGCAGATGCCTATCTGCTATAGCTATAGGCTATTTTTGGTGTTCCTAAGAAATTGTGTAAATCAGTATGTAAGTAATCGCAATTTTTACAAAAAAAAAAGCGGCCTGAGTCTATTCTGCCTTTCTTAGAAAACAGGCAAAGGTGCATTTATTTGACAATCAAGAAACAATTGAAAAACATCCATCAATCAAGCTAGAAACTTGGAGTACAGAACACAATATTTTTTATTATATTTTTTATGGAAAAAGGTGGCACGCAGCATATAGTCTATCTCATAGTAAGTGGATAGATACTGTCGCCCGTGGACATCCGCAATACATGCCAACATCAGTCTGCTTACCGTTGGAGATATAGGAATAAATTTGGATTTGGGAAACTGGAGAGGGATAGGATGGGATTAAAGATTTAAAGATATTTATTTATTTTTGGGACTTCTGCGTTCACAAGACAATTATC
This sequence comes from Sesia bembeciformis, assembly GCA_943735995.1. Classification (NCBI taxonomy): domain Eukaryota; kingdom Metazoa; phylum Arthropoda; class Insecta; order Lepidoptera; family Sesiidae; genus Sesia; species Sesia bembeciformis. The sequence goes on from OX031028.1 coordinate 13,631,391, forward strand.
AGCCCCATCGTGTCTTATATATAACCTATAAGTACCTATACAATAACAGATACGATATATTTTCGAAATCGGTTCATCAAACTTTTCTTAGAAAAATCTCTTAAAAATATGAAAAATAACGAAATATATTAATATTTTCGACGGCATCCTGCCATCGGCAATTTTTCTTTATAGCCCTAGTACCATCAGATGGGTCGTAAGTGCCATGACACCTGTTACAGTTAGGAATGTTAAATAATTAATATACTTTTTAAATCTACTATATATAAGCTGAGATCATTAAAATCCTTTCATCATTATTGGCTTTAAATTATGCGTGCTCGTTATTGATGCGACGTAAGTAGATATGAGTAAATACTGGCATTATGAAATAGGACCGTTTGCATTAGTACGTAGGTATTATTTATGTGTTGTCTGTATGTATTTTCTATTGTAATTTTATTTTGACGACGGTATTTCCTTAGATATCGTAAAATCTGAAATGAAATGAAATAATTTACTACCTAGTTAATATAAAATGTAGTAATAATTAATATAAAATGTAAAAAACAAAGAAATATATGTGATACCTAATATCTTAAATTAGGTATTAATAATAAAGAAAATAACGATCATAATAGGTGGGGTCCAAAGACACATACCTAAAAAATCACCCAAAAACAAAATGTCTTTAAACAAATGAATCACTGAACATACAAACAAATGACTCGAAATCGAACCCCCAGGACCATTGTGGCACAGCAACTAGGCATTAGCCTAGATATCAGACTGATATAGCTGATAGATTATATGATGATTTAATATAATTAGAATGTTCGTGATTGTTCGGTATTTTCTGTTTTCTTCATTTGGAACTTGATTTTCTCAACGCTAAATCTAACTATTCGAGTTAATACGACCGTATTGGCCCCGCTTCATATTCCTCCCTCTCGTTCCCTCATATTACTTTCTATATACTCGTTCTTGTCTCAAGGCCGTCGACCCGGCAACCACACCATTAATTCTCGCGGTAAAAGTACAATCCATACAAAGATTTTGTTATTTGACATCTTTAATACAATGCGTAACATCGATAAGTAAGTACATAATCAAAATTTTCAAATTCATTAATTCTTCTCTCCTCTGTTTTACTTTAATCTTCTATTTTTATAATTGAATTTGTAATTGTTACGATACATCATAGAATAAAACACGTCACTCTCTCTGTCCTTAAACAATAGGATAAGATGTAATTTGCATTTAGGGTTTCAGGACACCACGATTCCATTAAAATAGTGTTAATGAAATTAACAAATGTACAAAGTTAATTAATGAACAAAACGATCATAACTAGTGATTGGACTAAATAAGGCTTGTATTTGAACGAGGAGTAAATCATGATTATTAAATTATTTTCGAATAACTGAAATAAATAAATTTAAATTAGGTACAATAGTGTTATGACAAGTTCGACGGAGCCGTGCTTCGATGGATTCCGTCGCGTTTGTGATGGATGACGTTTCTTCATCGTCACTAGGGAACCTACACCTAACCCACCTTTGGTGCCATCGATTTGCTGACTATTCAGTATTTTCTGAAACTTATTTAATTATTTCTCTGTAAATAATCTCAGAATATTTTATTTTATCTACCTATAGGTATTAATATAATAAAGAGGTAAAATTGTGTGTTGTATTATGATATATGTTGGGGGTAATCTCTGGAACTACTGAACCGATTTCAAAAATTCTTTCACTAATAGGAAGCTACATTATCCGTGTCTAATATAGGCTATATTTTATTTTGAAAAAAAAACTTATAAACCGAAGCGAAGCGAGGGCGGGTCGCTAATATATTATATTTCAGAATATTCTCTGTTCGCCACTTTCTATAATAAATTTAAAAATATGTATAAGCATCTGCTTTTATCTAAGTAATTCAGTATCAGCAGCGCAGAACACTAGAACAGGCTGTATTCCCATAAAATTACTGTTATGGTCGTCCCTGGACCATGAAACCTAGGGATTAGGAGGGGAGGGTGATCACTGCAATACCACCGCGCCGGGTGGGTGCACTCGACTGATCATGTTACTTTTTTTCCTCGCATAAATAACGTTAGAGGCGGCGCGCTATTTAGCTTTCTTGATTTGAGTTTTTTTTACTTATTTTTCTTTTTTCTTCTATTACTTCTTCTTCTAATTATTAGTACTATGTAGTACTATTATTTACTATGTAGTATATTGTATTTAGTATACTGTATATTATGTTTATGTATTTGGGTATTTCTTTTATTTTATAACTACATATGGTGACTAGATAAATTTTGAGATAGATACTCCAACAGAAATAAAACTCATTTGATCTGTACCTACCGTTTTTAAAACTAGTTTATTTGAAATTCCGAAAGCCATTTAGTCAAAACAAAAAAAAAATTTGTTTCATTCTCTTATTTGTTGAATTTCGCGCGCTTTTCTTTGCAACGATGGAATTCGACCGAGAACATTTTAATGAACATGTTATACGATTTTAAAGTTGGTTTAAATGAAAGTGAGTGTAAAGATAGGTTAATATCAGATTTTGGGGACCACGCACCGTCCCGTGCAATAATTTTTAGATGATTGTCTCAATTTAAACAAGGAAAATTTTCCTTGAAAGATGATGAGAGAAATGGCCGTCGTGCGAATTCTGTAATTAATGACAACATCCCAACACGAGGACCCATAAACTACCTACAAACTGATAGAGGAGGCTTAAGATTTCATTGCCGGTCTTACCTATCTTGCATTTGGTTTGGAATTCCAAATTCAAATAAATTTAAATTTAAAGCTTTGAAATTCTTTTTAACATCAGGTGGACTCTCTGCTCGTCGGCCACCTTCTATAAAAATAATAATAAAAGAAAATAATAACAAAACATAGGTATAGAAAGTTTGAAAAAATAGATATGTAAGTATTATTATTAGAATAATAAGAAAATAAACACGTAGGGAACAGAAATCAATCTAAAGAAGACAGTAGTCGAAACGTGGAAGGAACAGCTCGGAACTGCAAGGAATACTTAGAACAAAGAAAGGATGGCATCGTGCTGTGGATGATGTCGTCAGCCAATTCTAATGCGAAGAAACAATAAGAACAAAAGGAAAAGAAAATAACATGATAGAATAGATTAGAATCTAATCAAATAATCAATTGTAACTTGGGTGTGATTCCATTCAATACGAGTATACTTAATGGCATTCTCAATCACTCAACTGGGTCTGGGTGCACGAATGAATGTGTTTGTAATAATTATTTTAGTTCAAGTGACGCGATGTGGTCCGTCGTAAATAGAATCAAAGAAGAATTTTGAACAAAAATATTTCTTATTCTCAGGACCGACAACCTATGCGGTAGACAAGTCCTCGACTTGAGACTACGTAGGTATCTGGAAGCGCAGCGTGGGGCGCCCTCCGAGAACCGATGATTTAAAGAAGTTCACCAGTGGTTGCTGGTCGAGAAGAGCCAAAGATTTTCTGTGGTGGCGAGCTGTGAGAGAGGTGGAGAAGCATTGGCTGATGGTATGATATACCTAGTATGGTATTCCTGTCATGATGTCACTAAACGTTCCTACTTCCAATCATTCATTACCGAGTGCATGACATGAATACGTTTCTTGTAATTAACTCAAGTGGCGTGAAGTGATCGGCCGTAAATAGAAAAAGACCTTGGCCCTCAATGTTCCATGACACGAGTTCTGTTAACACTATCTGTAGCACCGTTTTTATCACTAGGTATATAAGAAATATTTTCTCACTATTTAAAAGACAATTGTCTATACTCTTTATACTCTATACTATGTAATCTCTATACTCTCTACGGAGCGGAATAGAGCTTACAAAAAGAAGATTCTCACATCCGGCTAGCAGAGCAATAAAATAAAACATCTCAGGCGGGCTCTGCGCCTGTTCAACAATTTAGTACTATAGATCCCGGAGCTGGACTTGTTTAACTGCGCCTTGCAAGCATTTCCCAGGACAGCAGTAGGTATTCATTAGTGATTTACCTAATTAATGATTGTTTGTTTGGATTTTGCGTGGCGTTTTCAAGTCTTACATCTCTCATGCACGATATTGGAAAGGTTTTGATCGCACATTGCATTGCATATTGGTTGCATTGCATTGTATGTCCGTTTTCAATTGTAAGGGCGAATTGATGAGCAACACTATAGGTAAAGCTTACTCAGGTGATTAATAGATGTATAATTTATTTTTTAAAAGGTATTAATAAATAAAGAAATGTATTAATAATACTATTTTTTTTATAGAAGAGGTGGCAGGCGGGCAGGCGGTAACGCGAGTCACCGCCGTCCATGGACGCTTGCAACATCAGGGGGGATGCGGGTGCGCTGCCGACCTAGCATGAATCCTATTATCAAACTTCTTCACATCCCACGTCTTAGCTAAATGGAAAAATCGCAGTGAGCAGTTCGTTCTTATTACACTTAATCACTGACAAAACTCATAGGCTGATGTGACAAGGACTGATGACCGATGGGATAGACGAGTTCTTGAATGGAGGCCACGTACTGGGGTAACGCAGTGTCGGACCCGAAATGTGGACTTGAAGAAGTTCGCTAGTAGCAGCTGGATGAGATGAGCCGTAGGTCGTGTGTACTGGCGAGTCTTGTGAGAGGGCTGTATCCAGTGGTGGAGAGACATAGGCTGATGGTATAGTTTCTACCTAAAATAATCGAATGTTAATACATAGAATCCTACTCGGAATTCCAGGAACTACTCATTATAGAGAAAGGATATCAGTAAACGGAACGTCACTCATGAATCTCATTACAGTCATTTAAATACTGGACAGACGAGCCGGCAAACAGCTGCCCCTAGCTGTTGAGAAATGGCGATGAGAGACAAGCAAAGACCCTATTCCTACAGTTCCTGTTTTGTCTAAATACTTGAGCTGTTCCTAGTGCTATAAATATTTAGAGTTCATTGACTATTACTATCAGATCAATATAATCTGTGAATTAAACTATTTTAGACCTACGGGTTTAAACTCATAATCAAATTATTTGAATAATTATATTTACATGTTTACATACACTAACAGATTTATTTGTAAATACATTAACATTAGGTATATGTACCTACCTACATTACTATTCGAACATCATAAATTTTTATACGTTTTATAAAATAAAAGGCTTAGAAAAAAAGTTATTAAATTTCATGACCTCTAGTCAACGACATTTTATTGTATTATTGTTTGTAAGGTATGAGCTTTTTTGGATTTCGGGATTATTTGAATATTTTTGGTACCTATTCATTGCAAAGTTTACGCTGGTGTTTTTGATTTTTTTTAAAACTGCTAAACCAATTTGGCACAACTAACCATACTTAACCCAGATATAAATCTTAATTTTCAAAAAAAAACATTTCCGTCGATTAACAAATACGCCCTTTAGTTTGAAACTAACAGTAGGTACGGTAGCTTTGAGGTCTGCTGGTCATGTTGAGATTTTTTCCGGGATTCGAAAGTCATTATCGACAATAGATAGATTTCTGCGAAATCTCCCTGCATTGGTAGGGAGATTACGAGAATTATACTACTTACACTTGCTCATTATTCTTCACAATAAAGAAAGCATCATAGCAGCGAAATGAATATCACTTTTATAATAGGGCCGTGATACACATACGTGTTACTCGCATTAAAGCACACCAGTAGGTACCTACCTTGCAAGTGCGTGCTAACTGCTACTGGCCAAGTTTATTCAGATTTTACCATTTTTGCAAGGTCAGCGGTGCACCTGCATACCTACCCCCTTGGTGATGCAAGTGTCCATGGGCGGCGGTAACACTTACCACCACGTGGGACCGCTTGTTCATCCGCCCACTTGTCTATTAAAAAAAGCTGTTTAGTACTACGTCAGTAGATCGCAAACTGTTTCATTTTTCGTGTACATGTGCCCCGGCGGGGAAGCGGGGGCGAACCTACGAACTTACGAGCCTCTATTTTGTGGTTTTCAATTGGCACTCACGAAACGTTTGTAGTAATTGTCGCTAGCATGTTTATTGAGTTGTCCATTTACTGGCATGTGTATCACGGCCTTAAAGTCCGCTTGTGAACAGTTAGCTACTACTTCCTGTCAAGGATTTGCGATGATGGATAGACATGCTAATAGCCCCCGGCTGTCCCCATCGCTATAAATATTCAGTGTTTTGATGCGTCAGTAAATTGTTTTCAGTTTAAGTGCTGCAATTTATCACGGAGTCGTGAAATGTGACTTCACTCCAACGAAAAAGGAAGCGAAAAAGAGAGTGCGTCGAGAAATTTCATTTGAAAACTTTCGTACTATGTTTACTTGAGCTCCTGGTTAAATTAATGTGTACCTACCTACTTAAGTATCTTTAGAGTTTTTTCAGCTACATATAAATATGCATTGCGCATTCATAATCTATATATAACAGGTAGGTATGTATATACCGGGTGGAAAATAAGAACTCCCGTACATGTACATGGAGGTAAAGTACATTAAATATTGAAAATATCAAATTTCACTCAAAGGAAACAATCTTTTGTTTTTGAAAATAAGAATAACCGCATTCAAACATTTTTTAAAAAGCTTACCTGAACCGGGAATCGAACCAATTAACAATGCAAAAAATAGACAGTCACTATTTTATTGAACCAATCGATAGGGTATATGATAAGGATAAATTCTCTCGAACAAACATTGTATTTACAATTAAAGAAAACCATGAAATCTAACAATTCGTTCCTATCGAATTAACCTGAAGGATATGTAGGTACCTAGATAGATAGATAGATCTCTTTATTGCACATTATTATAACAAATGCTTACAAACAATATTACAATCTGAATAAGAAAAAAAGTTTCCAGAATGAATAAGAAAAAAATACAATCAATGGCCAAAAATCAATTTATTGTTTCTCAAAATATTCTCCGTGAACGTCAATACACTTTTTCATACGAATAAACCAATTTCCATAACATTTATTCCACTCTTCCGTGGTGACCTCGGAAACATGTTTTTTATACTCTTCGACAGCCCTCTTCTCGCGATGAAAATCGTTGACCGCGTAATTGGTTCTTAATTTTTGGATACAGGAGGAAGGCTTATGAGTTCTACGTCTTTCGCCTTCAAAAAGTCGTTTATCTATTTGGCCGAGTGAGAGTTGGAATTGTCATGGTGCATGATTATGCGGCGTTTACGGTTGTTTTTACGGAGTTCTTCAATAACCTCCGGCATGCAAATGGTTGTGTACTAATCAGCATTCACGGTACGACGATTCACCAAAGCAACAATAGCCACGTGTCCAGTTTTTATAAAAAAAAAGAAGCGATCATCTACTTCGCGATATTTAGCACACTCATCTTGAAAGACCCAAATGGTCGATTGCTGCTTTGTTTCTGGGTCGTAGCTGTAAATCCATGTTTCGTCACCTTTTACTATGTTCCACACCAAATCTAACGCCCCTTTGTTGAATCTGGTAAACATGGCATTGCACAAAGTGACGCGTTCCGTTTTTTGAGCCTCAGTCAAATTGTGTGGGATCTACCGCGAGCACAGGTTTCGCACAGCCAAATGTTTGTGTAAGATTGATTGTATCTTACTCATATACCTATACTTAAGGATGCCTAAATCTCATGATAGGTCACATGCCTGTCTGTTTCGATCATATGGCGCACAGCAGCGATGTTTTTGTTGTTAACAGCGGTGGACGGGGCCGACCTTCAGGAAATTCATCACTATTGACACGACCCCGCTTGAATTCTGCAAACTGCAAACCTTTTGTAATCAAGGCCTATTCAGATACAGGCGGTATTCGCTGTCACTGCGGTAACGATATTCGCGTGGGTACGCGATGAGTCCTTCATTGAGACATAGGCGATATTCGTTAACCGATATACGGCGTATAGCGGCTAGACAGTCTGAGTGGTAAAACACGTGCCTAGGCGATATTCGCACCACCCATCTAATTCGCGCGGCTTGCGGAACTCGTACACAATACCCGATTGAATATTGCCTAGATATTATCGCTATGTTGTTCAGATGAACAGGCCTTAAATTAAAGTACTTACTACAAAACACGACTTTGAGAAATTCTTAGACTGATAAAGGTGTGTTTATCCGAGTCTAAGATTCTTTTAAAGTGATGACGAACACTTTTATGCTAATTGGGCACGAGATTAGTGCTACGATAAATAATCACTAGTGTTATACTTTTCCATTGTGTTCTACCGTCTCTCCATTCAAATTCCCGCTAGCCTCATGTTACGCAATTACGACTTTTTTTATATTATTTTCATTCATTTCGATGTTACGGCGCATTTTAATCGGCTCCTGAGCCATTCATTTTGTCCGGGACCCGTCAACCGAGACGGCTTGTGTAATGTTCCGGTCCTCTGTATGTCCTTGTTTCTCTGGTACGATGTCGAGTATAGTTGTCTCTGTCTAAACACCGCACGACTCCTTTGTGCCGTCATAGAAGATTAGGGGAACTTGGCACGTTCCTGAGAAAACGGCAGATGTTCCAAGTTTTTGGACTCTTGTTGAGTGAGTTAAACTTTTGATAACGCTGACTGTTGGGGTTCGGCAGGGATTAGACGAATTTCAAAGACTTATAAAAGTTTGACCTTTATCTTTGAAGTAATGCAGCGGAAACATACTCGTGATTAAAGAGGCAAAATTTGGAATAATTGTTGGAAAATCAGTATGGGAACTTATTAAATTTATCCGGAGCATCTCTGATTCTTTTGAAAATGCCTTCTTTTGAAAAGAAAATTCCTACATACAAATTTAAACGACAATAATTTTCGTAGTTTCAATATATGTATTACCTACACCTTTACCTGCTGTGAGTTATAATAACTATAAAACCATAAAATACCCATTTATAAATTTTATTGATCATTTTTTATTGTACTTTAATATGTAGGTACCTACTTATCTAATTAAAATGCTGGCACCTGCAAATTTTTTATTCTCACATTTTTGGCCTTATTAAATGAACAAAACCACTATTATCGACCAAACAATAATGAATCCAATTCTTTCATAACATCCACCTCGTAAAGCAAACGCAGAAACAAAACTGGTCTCAAATCACCTTTTTAATTAATCGCTTTATGAGCCTTAATTAATAATGTTTAAATCACAAATACACAAACAGGCTTGTAATAAATCAACGCCTCCCGGTGGATGTGTTCCTACGCCCACCCATTGCTCCCCTCTCAGCAATTTCACAGGTTCCAAGAATCATAATAAAGGAAATGATAATCTAAATAAAGTACCTACATAAAAAGGTATTTTTGAATGGGCAGCTGCTGGTGTAGGTAAACTGTAAAATTATTGTTCTTTTTTGGTGTCCAATTTAAAGCGCTGAATGAGTCCTGTCGGAGACAGAATGATAAATTCGTGCCAATGTTTAATTTTACGTTTTATTTATAAGTTACACATTTGCATGATATTAGGTAGTCGGATAAGTTCGCGGCCTTTAGGTAGGTATATGATGAAAATAAAATAAGCACTTTATTGGTATTACATACATATTTATTGAACGGAGCATTGGCCATTTAATTCGACTATTTTTCGCCATTTTTCTGGCAGAGCCATCCCATCGCTACAAAATTTTTGGAGCTTCTGAGCGTATAACGAATTTAAGTAGTTTTTATACAGGCTTCTCTTGAATGTAATTTCACTTCATTTAGAGAATTTTGTGAAGAGCGGAATAAATGATAATCCGAAGGTGCTATGTCTGGACTGTATGGAGGATGCATTAAAACTTCCCAGTCAAGTTCCATCAATTTTTGTTTAGCCCTCAAAGATGTACCTATGCGGTCAAGCATTATCGTGATAGAAAACTACACCATTTCTATTCATTAATTCTGGACGTTTTTCTTCAAGTGCTTGTTTCAATTTAACTAATTGCAGACAGTAGACATCAGAATTAATCGTTTGGCCATGTGGCGAAAGCTCGTATTACACAATGCCTTTCCAGTCCCATCATACACATAGCATGAGTGAGGCCTGGCTATTGTGATGGCTCACCTCGTTTAGACCAAGTTTTTAAACATTGTAATTGTAGGTGATCCACTTCTCATCGCCTGTTACTAATCTCTTCAGAAACGATCGATTTCATTTCGTTCAAGCAACATTTCGCATATGGAAATTCTATTCACCAAGTTTCTGTCATTTAAATAATGCTGCGCCCTAACATCGGGCTATTTTTACAAAAAACAGTTTCTGCAGGTGATCCAAAACTCTTAAGTGGTGCATGCTAAGCTTTTCTGCTTGATGACTGCTTATGTGTCAATTTGCTTCAATGTTTTCAATGATAACATCAACATTTACCTTAAGAGGACGACCACAGCGAAGAACATCAATCACATCAAAATGACCAGACCTGAATCTACTGAACTATTTTATTGCAGTAGTTTTGGATAAAGCATCTTCTCCGTAAACACCACAAATCTCTTTTCGAGCACTAGAAGTATTCATGTCGAAAAAATAATGTAAAACATATCTATTTTCTCCATATTAACTTCCATTTTAAAATTGTTAAAAGATATGAAAAGATAAAACTTTTAAGTTGTAATTTTGCCTCCTTTACTAAAAAGTCAGCTGGAAACGGTATATCAATTTTCCCTGCCAGTGATCAGTGTTGCCAGAAATATAGCACTTTTTCGACTACTTATAATATCCACATAGATTACTAACTCAGTAAAACGTTTATGTAGTATTTGTATTAAATGCTTCTTACTTTTGACAAATTTATACAAATCAAACAAAACCTAAGTAGGTACAGTAGAATTATATAAAGAAGTCTCATCGGTATATCTCGGTTCTAGTCGAAAAAAGGCACTGTCATAAAAGGCACTGTCGACTATGTAGGTATGGTATGGTGGGATCCGAAGAATAGACGAAAGTCTGACATTTATTCACGCCATTAAATGTGAAGAAGAATAAGTATCTGACACAAGAATAAAAGCTTGACATATTTAGTGACTATAGTGACTATAGTTGATTCTGAAGATTAATACATAATTTTATAACCTTTCCAAAGGTGACTGGATTCCTAAATGTAAGTAAAAATTCTGTATATTCAGAAGTTTACTGTTGACAAACTACTATCAGGATGTAGAGGATGTTTACTGCGATGAGATGATGACCATCTCATCGCATTAGATGACTTACATTAATACTTTCAAACTATCAGGTGATGCTTGATATTCTATTAAAAGAAATTTACATTGTATAATTTGTTATAGTGGCACTTCCGAACTGATCCGATAAAATTCGAGATATGCCGACTGAACTTCTTTAGATAATTGTATTGTACCTACTCGTACTTATAAATATGCAAAGGTTGTTCTTTACATTAATATTATTTCATTATTCCCTAAAATCCCTTAAATTAAAGATTGATGAAGCAAAAAATAATATTAAATATCAATAAGTAGGTACCATAAATTCAAATTTATATCTTTTTAAAATTAAAACGAATTCCACGGATATCAACAGCATAAGATATTCTTCAATAAAATCTCACGATTCAAATTGATCCGGCCGGCCATCCATTGACAATTAAGAATAACGCGACGCGCGACATTCTACCGATGATATCAGGCGACATTTCTGGGCTTTCGACTCTCTCACCATTCGTTTAACCTCCTTGTGTGCTATGCTGCCCTGGTAGTTGTCACCAGTTTTGAGTGAGCATTTGTCGTTCCAAATTAGTTTTTTTGTCGTATTGATTTTGGTTGTACAAAAATTTATGAAACCTGTCAGTTATTTTATTATAATAAGAATTCAACGTTTTTAATTTATATCTATCTACAATAGAAACTGGGTAGTTTAGTCTCAGTGTTATATGTAATAAATAACTAACGAACTATGGACAATGTACCTATCTATCTATCTATCTATTTATCAATCGATACACTCGATAACTACAATTTGGAAATATGAAGAGGTACTAACTAATATTTATTATGGCTATTTAATTAATGGAATTGCATGGTAAATAAACAGTTAAATAAATTCTATCATCATCCAATGCCTATCGCGTTGAACAACCCAATGTTGTTAATAAACTAAACAAAGAAACATAACATACGTACCTCACAGTTGCATTTCATGTTTTATAATACACTGGCGGTGGGTGCGACTTCGTTCGCGCGAACTTGTGACTCCCGTGTGAACTCTGTAATCGATCTGGATAAAAAGTACCCACCCTAAATGTTAACCCGTCACATAAGCTATATCTATACCAAGTTTTATTAAAATCTGTCCAATAGATTTTGCGTGATTTGATTTGACAGACAGACAATAATTAAATAAACTATTGCTTTTGATTCTGTATCATTCGTACTTTTTACTGCAATCACTTTTTCGAAAAATATTTCATGTACAGACACGGCTCTGTTCGATTTTATTACATGCAATGTAATGGCATTAATTTTTTACTTAGATTCTCAATTAGTAAAAGCCTCACAAAACGTTTTTTACCATTGATACTTTCATAACAATTTTATATAAACGTATACATCCCATTGGCCATTCTAAGTTTACAATATAATGAAATGGTGTTTATAGACCAATTAAATGAAAATGCAAACTGAGCCGTTTTCCGAATACTTATCACAAGCACAGACGGATTTGCATAATCATCGCAACTTGACCGAACAAACATTTTGAAATTAGAAACTACGACCTAAAAGTTTCCTACATTGTTGCCAGATAATTCCGTTGTCAATTAACTTTTCTCATTAGCAAACACAGTTTCACCAATAATCCTCGACAGGTTATTGGTAGAAATATATTAAACGTTGCATTGCCAAGCATCGTAAATATTACAAATGCTTGAAACTCGGACCGAACTTCCCAGACGGCAACTTTCCAAAGCAATAAAGAACGGAGTTGAGTTTCGCGACGATTATGGTCCCTGGGAAATTTGTGGCTTTAAAATACAGTTCCGCAATTTGTTGGGAAGAAGTTTCATGAACTGTTGTTAGTCCGCGCTATAGGTACCTACTCATATTTAGAGCTAGCATCAGCAATATCTCCTAAAAAAGATTGATTATTTATTTAAATGTCTTCAACATTACTACATCATCGTCAGATGCAATTAATTTATTAAGATTTCCGTGTAATTTATTATTTTCAGAAAATAAAACTGACAACGAAGACCGACGGTACATTTGTGGTATTTTCTAGTCTTACTTGGGTAATCTTTAAAGTAGGTACAGAGGAGTAAACGATGTCACTTCGATAACCACTGAGTTACCATTAATTTCAGATCGATTCATTATTACAGGCATCTTAACAGGCAATCGGTGACCGGATAAGTCCACGGTACCTAATTGATGTCTGCTGCTGGCGGGCCATTTAGCTCACTCGTCCACTTTTTTTTCATTCCTACAAAAATACAAATCTCTACTTTACTTATTTATGATAAGGTTGGTATTCATCTGTGGTGACAACATGCGTCATTACGCCGTGAAGGTAATTTGAAGCCGTACGGTTAGAATGGACAAACATATGATTTATGTCACCACGTTCTTGTGTGCGTGGCTGCATGCGGTGTGTGTGTGTGCGGTCAATAGATTGACACATGCGCACTACACCTACCGCCATCTGTTGACAGCCACGTGGTTACGCCGGCAGTACGCACGCGTAGATTCATCGATCCCGTCACCTTGACGGGTTAATAAATTCATGTACACGAGCGTCGTCGCGTTTCTTTCATAAAAATCACCTGTTTGCACCTCTTGTGAGTATTTGTCGAGACTGACGATGTCATACACACTTAATCGTTAAACGTTGAGGTTTGAGGATCGTGCCAATTGCCGGTCTACATTCATGTTTTTACTGCGTGATGTATTCTAGAATCATTTGTTTGGTAGATACTTACTTTCTACCATATAGACAAAATTTAGAAAATACAATAGAACTCTATGATGCAAATACCTATCACATACCTACGTATATTTTACATGTAGGGCTACCGATTTATTAATAAATCTGCTCCCGATCTGATCTCGATATACTAGGTTGACGTATGTTGTTCGTGGAAATGCCGAGAAAGGTACGCATAGATAGATACGCATAGATAGGTACGCTTCAATATCAACGAAGACAAAATTTTACGATGCGAATAACGCACTACGCAATTAAATATTACGAGCTCAGTAAGTAAACTGGCTGTTTATTAAGTATCTAATTAGTGTTGGAAAAGAAATTAATAGACGATTACCACGTTCGCATTAAGATACTAATTTGCTGGCGACAACATGCCATTAGAAACACTAAAAAAGATATATAACCAACAGCACACAGCATATTATTATAATGAAATTGTGTCTCATAGTCTTTGTTTAATAACTAGCCCTAAGGCTCATTGTTTTAAATAATGCAGTGCTTTGCAGAAGACGAACAATAGTTTCATTGTGCAAATTTGTAGCGCCTTCTAGGCACTTGTTTTCAGAATTTTTTTCAGGTCTATTTGCAACAGCATAGGCTTTAAATTTAATACTTTAAAGGACGTTAATAATAAGTAACTGTTTATCAGTATGAGTATTACTTATATAAGTAGTTAATGCATAGTAATAGTTTTATTATTAGATATGTAGGTATTCGCCATTTTCCAGGCATCATCACCTGATGGTAAGTTTTTACCGCTTCCTTTAAATACTTTCAACAGCGCGGTAAACTGTAATTATGCTGCACCTGTATAAGTAATTTTTATTTCAGATATTCATAGTTTTCTCAAAAAATCCCTCGACTCTGTAATAATCTTCAAACGTTACGTAGGTACTTGATTTTGACCTAGTTTAGGCATCATATCTATTTTTCAAGCATAAGGTATGAAAAACTATAAGCTATTTGAAATTCCTCTAAATTACTCAATAGACGATTAACGACAGGCGATACATAATTGTTATAAGACACAGAGGGTTGGTATTATGGACAAACGTTACATTTATCACTACATTACCTGTAGATTAGGCCTCTATATTAATCCAAATCAATATAGAGGTCTCTATATTAATCCCAATCAATATAGAGGCCTCTATATTAATCCCAATCAATATAGAGGCCTCTATATTAATCCTAATCAATATAGAGGCTTCTATATTAATCTCAATCAATATAGAGGCCTCTGTATTAATCCCAATTAATATAGAGACGTCTATAGTAATTCCAATCAATATAGAGGCCTCTGTATAAATCCCAATCAATATAGAGGCCTCTATATTAATCCCAATCAATATAGAGGCCTCTATATTAATCCCAATCAATATAGAGGCCTCTATATTAATCCTAATCCTACCAACGATACTTTTACCGCACCCCGACATCGGAATTGACGTGTCGATATGCAGTGACGATGGATGCAAAGTTTCGCAAATATTGTTTGTGTCAATAACTTTTCGTTGTCCGTGTCTTAACTTTGTCGTTCTGATCAACTAAGTAATTGTGGACACAATTAGCTGGTCAGGGCGAACATTTTATTTGAAAGCCGTTTTTCGAATATGGCTTCTATTTGAGTCCCTAATTCCTTCCCGGGAAATGAGTAGTCTTCTGAACTTGTATCATTCTTCTTATATCATTAGTATCATTCTTGGTTGGGATGGATGGTTTGCTGCCTGTGGTACTAAGAATGGAAAGGTATTTGTTTAGTGAATAGTTGAGAAGACTATCACTATTTGAAGGTTACCTCTGCTTAGCTTTAGAAGTGGGCAAAAGTTTGGCCAATATGACCAAAACATGTGTTGACGACGGAGTGCTGTCTCAAAAACAAATTTATTTCGTTCAGATTTACAAACGAAGAATGGTTTGCATTTTGCGAAAAAAATCAACACGTTATGCAAAGTAGGTAAGGTTTATAATCGGAAATATTACTTTCTTAAATTTTCAAAAATACAAGTATCTTGCGGCAAATATGTTCAATTACAATTCTATATCAATACGAATTAAAGGAAATCGTTGATTTTGTAAGGCAAAATCGAATTGTAAACAAACGGGCATAACTTCAAGTAGAAACAAGTCTCCTGCCTATTAGATGACGTAACTACATCGTTTACATTCCATTTGCAACTTTATCGTTTACATTCATTCCATTTCTAATTTTACATAACAATTTAGTCAAGACATCAATTTCTAACCGATCTATTAAGATTCCTGATCTGTAATCTACTAAAATACCTCGGCTTCAGGTAAGGGGCAAGGGCTCCAAACAAAATTGATGTACCAAAAATGCTGAAAGTTCAGGAAAAGAAAGCTAGAAAGTACATGAAAAGATATAAAAAAGAAAGAAAGGAAAGAATTTATCTTACGTATCCATGACAATGTATAACAAAAACTATAGGAAGTCCGTGTCCCTTGTTCGCAGAAAATGATGAAATACACAAGGATATCCCAAGATCTGTGAAATTACACTCTTCTGAGAAGGTAATTTCTACTAATCGTGTTTATTTTTTTGTTAGGTTGGTACCTCGTTTACACTCTCAATTTTGATTGACAATGTAACAATGACTTTGCTGTGTATTAAGTGTACTGTGTGCTGACGCTACTTTCTTGTAATTAATGACAACATATATTTATATAAAACATAAACAGTAAGTATGCTTGCAAATAGGCATAATAATAAGAAATACAAATTAAAAAAAATATCTTGTCTGTTTGTTACACTCATATTTTTTTATTAGAATTTACATGACAATGTAAGAATGACGTCACGGTACTAGGCGCCCATATGCAAGTAAGAGGTAACAAAAAGCGCTAGCTAGTCGAGCGGGAGCGGGCACGCCCACGCCCTGCGCCCCTCTACTCGAGGACTTGAGCCTTTGTATGGGGACATAACAAGGAACTAACTGTGGCATTATTATGTTAAGTTTTTAACTATAAATAAAAATGACAATGAATAAATAGGTATTGAAGCTACAGGGCAGGGTTAATAATAAAAATATTCCGAGTATTTGTTTTATAGCTTGGTTGACAGGGTGGAATTGGACAGGAGGAAGTAGAGCTCCTCTAACGGTAGGTACCTATACCTAATGGAATCGAGATTCCATCTTCAATCATAATCAATAGAGAACCATTTTTACGGAGCCTTTCTTCTACGTACCTACCTATATAGCTTTCTACATTAAGTATTGTAAATTATTTTTACCAAGAACCTCGGAAAGTTATTCTTATGAGGTGCAGGTTTAACCTTTTACAACCCTTAAAAAATTTGCAAGGTACCTATATATTAATAGGTAGGTATTTAGGTATAGGTAGGTATATATTTGATTCCCCATTACATCGACCCGACACCGACTGCACCGTAGATGAGTTTGATACAAGGTGTCGAGACGTCGCGTCGTGTCGTCGTAACCGGTAAATATAAAATATACATCATTTATACGCCTACTAGCAAAGTTTGCAAAAAATATAGGTACCTATAAAAAGTTATAACATAACACGTTTAAATACACACACGCATAGGACACAATTTAGTGATCTTGTTATGTTTAGTAGGTAGCTCCCTACACACGTGACAATTTTGTATTTACGAGTACTTTAATTGTATTATAAACTTATCTTTGCAAGTAACAAAAAATTGTTATAACGCATCTATACTATACCATTATTAGCCTATGCTCTCACAAAGCTCGCCACCGTACACGATCTTCGGCTTTGTTCAGAATGGCTAAATTCTTGTGGTCCTAATGGCCTTTCAAGAGTTACCGGACATGTATGGTTTAGGGCGAGCGCAGAAGGCGATCAGCCAGGAAGGAGCAAAAAGTGTGTGCAAGAACGAGTCTAAGGCTCTTCCGCCGAAGGAACGGACCTCGGCTTAGGGCGTTGCTTTGGGGTTGTACCGCGGGATCGAGAGTTGGTGAGAAGCGATCTTCGGCTCTTCACACCCAACCACCACTAGCGAACTTCTTTCAGGCGTCGAGCGGTCCACCGTACAACGGATAAGTAGGTACTCTAATATATTTTTAATGCCATTTCTTGTGATACCTAGTGCATTTCTTAAATGTCATTTTGCTAATTGTGACTAACGCATATTACTTATTTATTTTAGAGGGACTAAACTATTTACGCCAATACTAAACTAACCTTTTTAACTAAAAATTCCTTGGAGCGAGTTTACTGCGCAACTAAGTTTTTATATAAAGAAGGCTGCAGACGTGCATACAGTTTACCTGGTGGTAAGTGGATACTGTCGTTCATAGATATCCGCGATAGTACGTGCCAACATCACTCCAGAATGACAAACGCTGACAGACACTTCTTCGGATGCGTGAGATGTACGAATTGATTTGGAGAATGGGTTAGGAAAATTGGGAGAGTTAGGAAATGATGGGATGGGTACGGGCTCTGGCTTACTACCTTATCTCACTTACTACCGAAACACGTACCTACATAGGTACATTGAGGAATAGGATATGCGGGTACGCCGGCGACCTTGCAAAACCCTATTCACAGCTTTCTTGAAAAACCTGTCGTAGAGTAATAGAAAGACCTCTTGAGGTAGCATATTACTTAAAGCTTACGGGTTCGCGGTATAAAACGGTTTTTGGACGGCACAGTACGCTACACGTCCGTATCGAGAAAATGCGGATGCACCTCACTTCTGCCACGGAAGGTGTGGTTGCAGAAACCCGACGTAGGAATTGTGTCGAACAATTCTTCACAGCATTCCCCACTAACCACATGTTTAGAACTGTTATCCCGTACGTGGCTGTGCTCCGCATAATCAAAAGGGTTTCCAGCTCTATATAATACTGAATACCTGAGGCAAACTTTAAAGGAAATACTTAATTGAATACTTAAACAATACATAAATAAACATCTAAGCGGAACAAATCTTCGAACATTTACAGCGTTTTTTTAACATTCACAAACAACTTAGGTATCTGAGTGATTAACATTTATATTCGGGGCTCTAAACTGGAAAAATAAAATTGTAGGTACTACGTTGTTTTTACAGTTGGCCTCAGAAACATAGCTACCTATTAAAAAGTCGATAGCGCCCTGCATAGGATTTGTACTTAATTGTTGGAACACTTGGTTGACTTATATCATCTAGATTCTAGTCTATTCTCATATCGATTGTATAACCCTTAGGCTAAGTTCACATGACCGCGCGGTACCGAACGAACGACTCAGAGCGGGGTAGGTACAAGATTCATACTTACTAAACAGTTTATACCATCGATATAGGAATAGACTAGGTTCTAATCATAAGTTCTTATCAAAGAAACGTGGTTGGCAGCTTCTATGGATTTTAGTGTTCATTAAAAAGTCAAATAGTACATAGTACTTAAGTATGTACTATGTAATAAGAATGTACTATGTAATAAGAATGTTCAATTTTCAAAACACATACCTATGAATTAAGGAATTCGAGAGCTACTGAAAATAGAACACTATTAGACTAACGTGCCTGCCCTAAAGTGCTTGTTTAATATATCTAGTACACATTCCGGCCGAAAGTAATACACATCGACTATGATCGATTAGCGTCATCTCTGTCGTAACGGCACACGACAGAGACGACGCTCTACAAAACCAAAGCAAGCCGATAGTCTAAAGGCCGATATCTATTACTTTCGGCCGGGAAGTGTATGTATTCTCAGATCGATGTCTTATATTTACCTAATTTAAAAATTTAGATACAAGTCTATATATACTACATTTATCTCTACAAAAAACCTTTTATCGTAGCATTTCGCTTTCAGAGCACACTCCTGGACATCTCGGAAAATAGGTATTGGAATCCTTGGGTGACATTTCCAACATAGTCGAATTTCAGAATCATATGGAAAGCGAGGCGGGAGAGGGAGGGTAGAAAACAAGATTGCGTATCTCAGAAGACTGCTCACGCGCGGCCGCCCGATGGCAAGGCCTTACCACGCGACCTGATCGCGCCCGAGGCCGAGTCAAACGTCGGGGCTTGTTAAGATACCGCCCCGCCGCCCAAGCTGGTCGTTCTCCGGATTTCTCCTCCCGGTGAGCTAGTACCGCGGAGCGGGGGCTAGCAACGAGGCCACACAGCGCCAAGTCTGACCGACCACGACCCAAAAAGGGTTACCCCAAGGACCTGTCCGTATTGACAGACAGGCGCCACCTCAGAAAGCGTGAAATTTCGGCACTGATTCCTCCGCCCCCCTGTAAGGGCGTGCGAGAGAAGGCCAAAAGAAAAAAGAAGGCTGCATAGGGAATAAGACTTACCTAGTCTAAGTGGCGGTAAATCACCAATACTTAATTGAGACGCTTAGGTTCTTATGTCTATCATATCATCCAATAAAAATATTTGGCGGAAATGGCATTCAGAATGTATTCTTAATTATTTTACTATGTTTAATAAGACCGTTCCTTATTTAATAAGTTTAATAAGTTCTTTAAACTTATTTGATAAAATATACCTAATGTGCTTACAATTAGGTACATTAGGTAAGAATTAGGTACATTAACCTGTCATACATATGGCAGTTGTAGCGCTAGCAAGGTATAACAGGTAAGTATCTTTTTTTTTATATATACTAGTGGGCGGACGAGCAAGCGGTCCCACGTCATGATAAGTGCTACCACCGCCCATAGACCAGGGGGTATGCGGGCGCGCCGCCGACCTTGCAAAATCCTATTCACAGCTCTCTTGAAGAACCCCATATCGTAGCTTAATGGAAAGACCTCTTGAGGCAGTTCGTTCCACAGCCTACGGGTTCGCGGTATAAAGTAATTTTTGGACCGAACAGTGCGCGGCACCTCCGTATCGAGGAAATGCGGATGGACCGCACTTCTGTGACTTCTGTGTTCTTTTTTTTTATATAAAAAAAAGTATCTTATTATTCCCAATCTAATTAGGTATGTAGGTAACTAAGAGTTATTAAAAGTAGCCCCTACTACCTAATTAAATAATTAATTGTAATATCTGCTACAAGAACTTGTGTAATCGTGACTGCAATTCAAACTTTTAACCAAATTCAGCTCTGTAATGCTCGGAATGAGGAATCCACACCATTCGGTCACTTTTATTCCATCCAAATTCAAATTAAATTCCGATTTCAGTTTTTATCTCTGACTGTTCGTTTTCGAATTTCAAAATCGTAACACCAAGGAGCTCGTCTTGAAGGGCCTCGGAAGGGCGGGGCGGGGGGGCGGAGCGCAGTGGGCCCCCGCCTCAGGGAGTGGCCCTGCGTCTGCGCGCACGCCCCGCGCGCTCGCACGGACCTTGTTATGAGGTATAGTCATTTTATTTTTGTTTTTTTTTTGTTGCTTGATTTATTGTACAGACTAAATAATCTTAGAATTATGTCTGCAACGATTTTTATTATTATGGTTATTACTACGTTTTTGTAATTATTGGTACCGTTAGTTACAAATATAAACAACATTAGGACGTGCACCTTAGAATTATTTATTACGAAGCTGTATTGACCCACTGCTGGTAGAGAGCTCATCCCATTTAGACCTGTGCTTTCGGTTCAATGCTTTCGCCAGTCTCTGAAGTAGGATGGATATGTGAATCTCGTCTTGCTAACTTTTTGGTGGGAACTCGAGAACTGAAGTCTTGTTTTTTGTTTGATCTACTTATTTATAAAACTTGTGTATTGTGGATTTTTGAGATTTAATAGTGATAGTTTATTATAATAATAATAATTTATTTCCAATCATAGGTATGTAGGTAGATACACAAATGCAAAAATCTTAAATGTTTAGATAGTCCGGCTATGATTTATCCAAAGGGCGTACAAATATTTAGTCTCCGTTTTTATACTTAGGTATAGAGTTAAAAAAACAAGTTATAATTATTATACCTAGGTATACCTACTTAGGTACTAGGTAGTTCCTAGATTAATATCATAAATTTTAGTGTCAAATTAAAACAATTGTCAAATACCTAATACCATTATAATAATTATAAAACGTCTCTATAGACTTTTATAAACATTTAGGTCATTAATTGATAGTTACGTTATGACTATGACCTATGATGGTAGGTACCTATGTTATGATGACATTAGGTACATACTTAACTTCAAAGTCCCCGATGTTTGTGCATAAAGCTAGGTGATAATCAAATAAAAGAATCAAACTGCGTTTTTTTCGTGTGCCTCCTCTTCTGTCCTCAGTAAATCCAGGTACCTACGTACTATCTTCGACGGAACTGGACATTGACGAGTACTACGAAGAAAACTTAACACTGGAACAATGCGCTAATTGCCCCATTGCCATATACCTACCTACCTAAGTAAGAAAAAAGAAAACCTCGTTTCGCTATTTTTTTTTAGGTTTGCAACGATGTTTTCTGTGTGGGAAGCATTTAAGTGGTACCTACCTGCTTAGTCATTATTATGCCTGCAGATCTCTCGGAGCGGCGCACGTGACCTGTCTATTGCAACATAGCGGATTTTATTTAAGAACGTCGGTCATTTGTCGTCATATACCTAATTCTTAACTTGATTTATTAAATGCTGTTAAATTCGACCAGAATAAATTTATACAGACCTCAGGTGGGCGACTTAGGTGAAACATCTCAGGTGAACAGTTCAAGTTGTCGACGATCCCACTCTCACCGGCGGTTTAGAACCCCTCAGCATTCGGGGAGACGTTGCGTCTCTCTGTGTGTTCTATCGCCTGTACAATGGGGGAATGCTCTGAAGAATTGTTTAATATAATGCCTACCTCGTGTTTCTACAACCGCACCTCCCGTCACAGAAGTGCAGTCCATCCGCATTTCCTCGATACGGAGGTTCGGTCCAAAAATTATTTTATACCGCGAACCCGTAGGCTGTTGAACGTACTGCCTCAAGAGGTCTTTCTATTAAGCTACGATATGGGGTTCTTCAAGAAAGCTGTGAATAGGATTTTACAAGGTCGGCTGCGCGCCCGCATACCACCTGGTGTTGCAGGCGTCCATGAGCAGCGGTAACACTTGCCATCACGTTGGACCGCTTGCTCGTCCGCACGTCTATAAAAAAAAAGTTCTGATCAACAAGCAAAAAATTTATATTGCGATTAAAAACTTAAAAAGTATTTTTTATAAGTACATAACTTACCTATATGGAATTGTTTGGCTACATTATAGGTATAGATAATTCTGGTATTCGATCAAATAGGTACAAACCATTTAAAAACTATTGGACTAATTTGGAAAATTCTTTAATATACTCGTATCCTAACCTCTGTTCCGGATAGGTATGCCCCTTCTCGTTACCATAGTTGTGGTCGTCCTCGGCACGTTCGATGACCCAATTACTGTTGCAAATGTGATTTTTACACTACACCGTCTCCGCCGGCGGAGACGAGAACGTCCCCTTTGGTACACCGTGATCATACAGCGGTCTTCAGCCAACACTTTTACCAGGTATCGGCACGTGCCTAGGCGCATCCCACCGACTCGCGAACCCGCGGTGGGTACCGCGGGTGGGAGGGTTCCCAAAGCAACGCCCTAAGCCGAGATCCGTTCCTTCTGCCGATTTACCGGCGTTGGAGCCTCGTTGCTACACATTGTTTGCTACATTATTTGGCTGAGCGCCTTCTGGGCTCGCCCTAAATTTTACTTACATGTCCGGTGACTCTTGAAAGCCTATTAGGGCCATTTGAAAAAAAAAAACATTACTATTTACGAAGCTAAGGTAGGTAATGCAGATAAGATAAGGGCGAATCGTTAATAAATTAATTGAACTACAACGGAAGCGTTCCTTTATTTTCGGACGTCTGTTCGAAACTGAATTCTAAACTAATTTGAATTCCAGCGATCCAATTCAAACTCTTAGGATATTTAGATGGTCAATGCTTTTACTATAGATATGAAATTGACAAATATGAGATATGGGATTTCATATTTATGGAAAAAGATTAGCGGAATATCTAACAGTTTGAATACCATAGAATTCAACATATAGGTACCTACAAGTATGCGTTATGGGAAAGTGTTTGTTACGAGGCTGTCCATCGGGCTTTACGATCAGTAAGTAGGTAGGGGAGACCGGGGACAATAGTACCAATCTGCATTTCATACTCGATTACGGAAAAGTCATAACTATTAGGTAAAAAAATCCTTAACTCACAAATACCTAATCTATTTAAGTATAAAATTAACATACGTGCGTTTCTATATATGTCATAGAACAGAAGTTATCCGCATTTAAGTTAAACGGGGGAGAGTGTTACAACTGACCCTTGGCAAGGGTCAGTTGTAACAAGATCTTTAAGCCAGTGAAACACATGAACGGAATTTTAAAACTTTAATGTGTTTATTACTAATACATAAAACAGTCAGTCTGGTATTGTTACAAAATAAAAAACTAGGAACTTTCTCGTAAAATTACCAAAAAATCAAACTTAAACCTTTTTTATTATAACTTAAAAAATATTCATTTTATGAAATGTATTCTTTTAAAATCTATTTCCATTATTAGTAATTTGCTCATAAAATATTTGACAATTAGCAAAGGTCTAACAATAACAGAAAAAAGTAATAATCTTAGTAGTATGGCACGACATGCGGTACAATTGTCCCAATGGTACAATTGACCCAGTTAATAATCTATGTAATATATTTTTAGTAGCAAAAAGGTAACATTTAAATAGTTAACAATGAAATTTGGCATACACATAGCTTATGACATAGGGAAGAACATGAAATACTTTTATCCCGCGCAATATTTTTCCTTACAGGGAATATACTTTTCTGTGCGAGCATTTACAGCAACTGTAACCGTTACCAATGTATCGCGTTCTGCAGATATTAACGCACCAACCTGGCGCATACCTTTTCTAGTAACAATTTTGTCAGGTTTCTGAACGGCCGTGATTCCAGTTTCGTCCATGTTGTAAATGTCCTTGGGAGCGACATTATCTCGATCCAAGACTTTCGACAAGTTATCATAAAAGGCGTTAACGTTCGTTTCGTTAAAACTGGTCGCTCTTGCGAGACTGGTGACTTGAGCGCATCTAATCGACAAACCTGGATTTCTTGTCATGAAGGCAGAAAACCAATCCGCCCCTGCCACACCATCTCGATCCCATGATGAAGGTCTATCAAGATTATATTTTATGGCCAAATCGTATGCTAGTCTTCTTACTTCTTTGGGTGATAACCCAAAATATATATCTGCAGTTCTGATTAAATAATTAGCTATGGTTATTTCCTGGTCGTCGGAAAACACTTTGTTTTTAGGTCTGTACCCCATCGTGACGGTATCTGGAGAATTCTCTGCATTTTCTCTTTTATTTTTGTACCCCATTAAAGAAACGTGGCATAACCCAAACATCTCTGCTGCTGCGCGAATAGATTTTCCATTCACAACTTCCACAAATGCTTGTTCGTAAAGCAGAACGTCTTTTGAACCTCTATCAGTATTTCTTTTTCTGTTTCTTGGCATCTGTAAAAAAATATAATCAATTTGTCAGGTAATTCCTTTCTATTTCTTATACTATAATCCCGATTCTTACAGCAACAAGTAACTATGTGTACCTACTATCTCTAAGTATGTTTGTTTCTGTCTTCGCGGAACCAATCAACACTATATACATATGCCGTATTGAGAACCTCCTTTTCTGAAGTCTGTTATTTGGAAGAAGGAGTTCATGCTAAATTCCACAGCCAAAAATTGACCACGTACGACTGGCCGTGTTACCTTCACGCCGGTCCCACAGAAAATCGACGTGAAGCGCTCTGCGTGTTTCGTCGGTAAGACGGGAGATACCGAGTCCATTTCCTTTCCCCATTCTTCTCCCTCCCCTATCCCAAACACCCGTTGCATACGCAGTATTTTCAGGCGGGCGTTTAGCTAATGCGTGTTTGGTATCGCTGTGTATGTACTAGGTGTTGTCCTTCCCATTCAATTCTCCAAATCTCTTTCCCTTAAAAGAAATAAAGGCGATGGCGCATCTGATAATTATAATGTGTGTCTGTAGTTTCTACTGATATTGGCATTGGGATGTCTATGGGCGGCATTTATTACCACTTATCATCAAGGTAAGTGGTCTCACCGCTGCCTGCCCGTTCGCTACCTATGCCATAAAAATGTATTATATATTTAAAAAAAATAACACTATAAAAGTCACTATAAAAAAATAAGGGTCAGTTGAACCACGGGGACAATTGCACCGCTATAATCGTCCCCGCTAAAATTGGTACAATTGCCCCCAAGCGGCCATTTTGCTTTTATATATTATTTTCTCTAAGTATTCGATTCAAAACACTTCAAACTGAATAATCATGCAAACATAAACATGTGACAGTGTAGCTATAAAATTATTAAAATATAAGTATTGCATTTACAATCTAAAAATAGTAAATTAAGTCAAGCGAAAATTTTTACCTCGATGACGGGAAAAGTTCTCCTTAGATTTGTCGACGACCGGTTCACACTACGCCCGTGGCTGACTGGGGCATAGTTCGTACACACTCCACGATGCTTCCAGCGCACGCACACATTCATATCTAGCGTGATTACAAGAATATTCGACATGGTACTATTGCCCCGTGGTACAACCGTACCCGGTCTACCCTATATCACGTAATCTAATCTATCACCGATAGACCAGAGTGCGGCTTTAAAATTAAACCCACCCTTATTGTTATCGACTAGGTCGTGGGTGTTTTGTTCCACTTCAACCGCCTGCCACCCTTCATATGCACCCTTTGTTGACAATCGCTTATTGCAAAATGTTCTTCGGTAATTAATGACTCTCAATGGGATTAGAGTTACCTATCTTTAGGAAAATGCAAGTTTATTAAACTATTTGAAACTTGCAATTTGCCCCGACTTCGCACAAGTTAGTGGCGTATTAAAACCTTTACCTGGTTAATTTAGATTCGTTTACCGTATATTCACGAAGGTTCGTTCCACGAGCGTGCATGTTGCAATCCCACAGCCACTGGGCGCAGTCGATTGAACACTAGGTACCTACTGTAAAATGCTCTCTCACCGCTCTCTATTTACGTACGTGTTTCAGTAGTGAGTAAGATATACCAGAGCCCATTCCCAACCTATCCTATCCTTCCCCGTTTTCCGAACCATTTCTCCAAATCCATTCTCACACCTGTAAAGGTTTGTCAACGTTTGCCGTTCGGGACTAATGTTAGTAGGTACCTACCTATGTACCGTGGAGTCCATGAGAAACAGTACCTATTCACTTATCACCTGGTGTACTGTACATACCTATGCTCGTCTGCCAACTTCTTTGTATAAAAAAACGGAATACAAGTTTAGAGCTGTAAATTGACTTGCTCGTAGGGGCGTAATACATTGGTTTTAAAACTTGATAAATGATAGCTAAGATGTCGCCGTGCCGCCATACCTACTCGTACCTATGGAGGTAAGTACGAGTGTGCGCGGTTTTTGAACAATGTTGTATATATCAAATAATAAAGGCTTTACATGTATTGTAATGGCTCACGCATATTACGGCGGGCCGCACCACAGCGGAAAACATTCCAAAAGTCCTCCTGAATCATTTTCTTACATTTTTTATAAACCATCGCACTAGAGGCTGGCCGCATCACGCCGCAGCGCAGCGCACTACCGGATAGCTTGCCAGCCGTATTTATGCGCCAATGTTATGCGCTGAGACGAGGTCCGCCTCAGTCTGCGTTGAACGAGCGCAGTTATAGATGTAATTCAAGAGTTATTCGCTGTGCGATGACGTGAAGATTTGAATGTCAACAGTTAACGGACTTAAATTATGTGTTGAGCCAGCCGGCCGGCGGCGTGCTGCGGCGTGATGCGGCTCTAATGTGCGTGAGCCTTAAAACGTTTGTTTTAAAGACACTATTTTAATTTTCATAAAATCATATGGGAATATATTAGATGACACAACTTCATTGGCAATTGAAGCAGATTAAGAGGGGTTAATTAAATTGTCAAATTTGAAACTTAAGTGCTACGTAATTAGAATGTTCAATTTTCAAAACAGATATAAATTAAAGAATTCGGGAGCTAGTGAACATAGAACACTATTAGACTCTAATGTAGGTGCCCTGGAGTGCTTGTATCTAGTAGGTATGTATTCTCAAATCGATGCATAAATTATATCTAAATTCAACAAAATCATACACATATTTTTTAATGATTTATGATTATTTGTGATTTATGATTTTTTATGATTTATGATTAACATTAGGTACCTACACACGATTCGCTAAGAGAATGCAAGTACATACCTACATTTACTAGCATAAATCACATTTATATGATCCAATTTCTGTACAGGAAATGTATTTATAATAGGTACCACCATCCTGGACAAAACTGGCATTGGATTCCATCTTCAGTTATTGGCCCCCTACAATTTTCAATGCACCCAGGAGATTACCACTTTTTCTCCTTATTTTTGGGTGGTTTCTTTGGTTTTCTTAGTGTCTACTTTTGTTTCTTTTCCATTCTCTTCCTTATTGCTTCCTCTAATTGTCTCTTGTATGATGAGCCGTTACCTGCTTACATTTCTGACTTCAGAAAGATAAATATTTCAGAAATGGCGAAATATCTACAAAAGTGCAACCTGGGGTAATGTTTGTTATAATATTGAAACGGTTCACAATAGACTGCAGTGTCCACAAGAACGCGCGTGCCCTTGTTAAAGCGCTCGCCACGAGTAGTAAGAATTTCAGTCATTGCTATGAGATCAGCCATAACGAGATTTGCAGGGCCGTCTTTACCAGGGGGTGCAAGGGGTGCGGTGCACCCGGGCGCGGAGCGCCCGGGGGCGCCTGTCGAGCGCTGAATTTTTGGATATTTCATTGAACTTAACGCCATTGCACAGTTTTATATACTTGTTACTTACGACAAATATGTATGCGCAAGCAAAAAAAAAATAGTCATTAACAATAATATTTTTTTTACTTTTATTACGCTTTCGGCGCTTGTCATACCGCATTACTACACTACACAAATAACAATTTTTTTTAATACAACACGCGCGCGGCAAAATCTCTAATCCAAAGACAGTGTATGTATGTACCTACGTTTGACACGTTGCCGCCCGGTAGCAAAATGATCTCTAAGTCAATAGAGTGTAAGTTCATTTGAAATGGGCGCGCGGGCACTTATGGTATTTACTTATGGTGCAGGGTGTGCGGCGCACAGGGGCGCAGGGTGTTAGGGGGCGCCGAGCGCCGCTCGCGACGCCTCCAAAGAGTCTACTAGAGGGCGCCAGGGTATTGATTGCACCCGGGCGCTACATGGGCTAGAGCCGGCGCTGGAGATTTGTATGAAATCGTTATCAACGACCAGTTTACCAGACCTCTCATATTATAGTTCAATAATGTCAATGACCGAAATTCTTCATGTTCTTGGCGCGCGCTTTAGGCGCGGCGCACTCATATTAGATACACCCTGTTTCGAAATAAAAATACACTCAAGCACCATCTAACGAAAACCAAGGGCAACAATTTAGATCATCGATGACTTTACACATTTTATTAATAACAACTAACAAGTACCTACTTATAATAAACATGCTATTCACACTGATAAACATAATATAATATTTTTTTAACAAAAGCTACTAAAATCAAAAATCTTATTTATGTCGTATGAAAAATATTTAATTTTTTCTCAAAGTTTGTCATAAGGTCATATGTATATGCACTGATGCACGTTCAAAAGACAACTGAAGCTCGTTATTTTCATTCATAATCATAGCAAATGTCACAATTGCATCCTATTGTGACACCTTACCCTAGTTATTTCATATGAAAATTATTTAGTTTTTTTTAAATTTTGTCGTAAGGTCATGCCAAATAATGTGGTGGCGAGCCTTAGGAGAGGTCTATATCCATCAGTGAAGAAACACAGGCCGATGGTATGGGAATGGTATGGTTTTGTGGACTACAATAAAATAATGCTTAGGTAGGTACTGAGTCGAAATAAATAGCATATATATTTTTAAAGAAAAATGCGACAGACGAGCATACAGTCCACCTGATGGTAAGTGGATACTGTCGTCCATAGACATCTGCGATACGTGCCAACATCAGTCCAGAATGACAAACGTTGGCACGCCCCCAGATTCGCTGCCTACCTTTGTAGATTAAGGAATAGAATGAGAAAATGGGGAGGGATAGGCTGGGATGGGAACATTGTGGAAATGCGATAAAGTAGGAAATGCGGTAGGTAGGTTCATTTGAATGTAGTCTTCTGTGAGAGATGGGTAACGTGGCCAGTCGAGTGTGCCCAGCGGCTGTAGGAATACACTCTCCCCCTACAATATGAATTATCTTAAACAAATTGTTTCTGAGTAGGTATACTTAGGATTGAGTAGGTATACTTAGTTACAAATTGTTTCTGAGTAGGTGTACTATTTTACGTTTAAAACACGGAATTATTTCAATTTACGAATATTTATTTTGGAACTCGAAAATAAATAGGACATAAATAATAAATATAATATTAAATATAAATATAATCGAATATAAATAAATTAGGACCTTGCCTTTTTTTTTTTTTTTTTATTTTTTTTTTTATTTTTTATTGTGCCAAGTTTTCGTGCACCAGCTTGGCGAACTAACTGGTTTCTCTTGAGGAGACCTGACCCCCTCTTGAGGAGACCTGACCCCCAATTAGGACCTTGCTTTGGTAGCAATTTAATTTATTTTATAATTTTATTTTTCTTGATATTGAAATTGTTAGTACCTATAAAAAAAATTATACTGTAGGTAAGCGTTTAAATAGCATTTTTAATTTTATTTTTTACATGTAAACAAACTTAGTCTGTATTTATAATAAGTATTAGTAACAAGTGGGTTATTCTGCAAATAACAAAATATTACTGTGCCCTAATTCTATTATATTTTTTATAAAAGTAAAAAAGTTTCAAATCAACTTTTCGTAATAAGCCCACGAGGGTTCATGCGACGGGGGGCGGGCGGGGGTGGCCACCACCCTGTATCGAACGAGCCGCTCGAAAGGGGGTCGACTGTACTATACACAGGTTGATAGCTGTTGGCGACTTTAATTTTAAATCCGGATTTAAGTGTTTGTAGAGATTTCAAATTAAAATAGTCATGTGAAAAAAAAGGGACGTTATGGAGCTCCGTAACAGTAACCGAAACTAACGGATATCCGAATTAAAACAATATTCGAAACCGATATAAAGGATTCGGATGTTATTCGGTATAAATAATTTTATACATTGCCGATACGGGCGGATTTTAAACTAGGCGACATTTGACAAGTACCTACCTACCTATTTGCTGCTTGCATTTGATTTGATAGATTTGATAGAAATAGATGCATGTTTCGTTACTTTAGGCACAGATGGCATAATGATTTATTAGGCCATGTCGCCATATTATTATTAGACATCGCCATGTCCATGCTTGCTGAATTTTTAACTCCCTAGAAATTAAAGAATTTACAAAATTTATTCAGTAGTTTTTGAGCATACCGCTTACATAAAAACAAACTCACTATAATAACAAGGAGAAGAGGTACCTAATTGGTAAGAGTTGTGAAGAGGTTGATATAAATGCAAATATAATTAAAGAGATGAGATTTTATGTACAAAATCATACTGTGTAAAATAATGAAAAAATAGGAAACAAAAAATTAAATCTATTTAATCTTGACTAGAAGGCAAGATGTATGTATCCGTAATAACACCTACTTACCTGCAGTCTGCGATTACCTTAAAATTTATTTGCGATCTCGAGTTTTGCAAGGACTGACATTAATCCATTTAAAACTTATGAATAACCATTGTTAACAATGTAGAGATAGGTAGACAGAATAGATTCAGGAACATTGATAGAGTAATAAAAACTTAAAGCTTGGTTTTATGTATTGCAGAGCAGAGGCAGATAGGACGTATAAAGATAATGAATTATGATGAATTACGGATAAAGATTATATTATCTTTATCCGTCCTTTGAATTATGAACGTGTTAAAATGATATGCATTTTTAACACGTTCAGCGTTGAACGGATCGCGTCAAGAACACTACTCTCTGAACTTGTATTTTTAAGTAAATACTAATACCTATTACTAAAAAAACTATATCTGCATTATTTACAAACTAAGTATATCTGCAGTATTTAAACGGAGAGATGAGAGAAATATCAATGAATATGCCACAACTGCCGGAATAGTGTAGGCATTGATAGATATAGATCCAAGTCTGCAATAAGGGGCCCCATTTCTTGAAAAGTCAATACAGGACATTACTTGTAGGTAGGTACAGTCACAGGCACGGTTTGGGATACAGCGTAGAAAGCAGAGAAGAAGCGAAGGAAAGAAACATAGTTATTTACGTTAAGTTACTAATTCTCACTTGTGTGATTTTTTTTACTAAGTCGGGATTTTGGTTGAGAATGTCATATAGTTTTCACAATATAGTAATTGTGAAAACTATATGACATTCTCAGAATTATTCTGCAACTTTTCGTACCTACCTAAATACCTACCTACTCAACTAAAATCCTGACTTAGTAAAAAAAAAACGCAAATGAGAATTAATTACTTTATATAAATATGTTTAATTCGTTTAAATGAATATGGATAATTATTATCCATATTAATTTTAAGTAATTAAATTATTAAATTGAATGCGGGATTTGCGGGATTATGGTAATAAACTCATTACAATGCGGGTTTACAAAAGCTATTGTGGGATTGAACCGCGCAATGTTGAGGCTGTTCGCCACCATAGCCTGGAAGCAGAATAAAGAACAAACTATTACAAACTACGAAAAACTAGCACACACATTTTGTGTCGAGAAGACACTTGAAAGAATAAGGTGAAACTTTTTTTCTCCAAAAGGGATTATGTTGGTTAATTTTCATCAATTTCATTGTTTCTTTCGATTAATAAACATCTTCACCTTGTAACATAGGTAATGATTAATAATTCAAGACCTTAACCTTAACTTCTGAAAAAAAAAAACTATTTAGTTTTAAAAACATAGTAAGATTACAAATAACTTGACTTTCGAATTGTTTAATTTATTACTTTACCTATAGTTACTTTTATTCTCGTTGTTTTCTCATTTAGGTATAATATGTAACTAGAAATATGTACATAGAAATGTAAAACAAAATTTTATCGATATTGAAATAAATACATCTAAAAAATAAAATTTTGTTTTACTTCGAAAATGTTTCTAAACTTTACAAAAGATTACAGACGGAATTCAAACATATTATTTGAAGATAACTACTAGTCTTTGAGATTTAAAATTACATAAAAATATATTTTAAGACTACTAAAATAATCGTTTTTAGTCACGACAAAATAAAGAAATATATTAAAACCATTTCACACCGACCGGCAGCAGTGTAGCGCTGTGAGTTTACCGGGGTGGCCCCAATCATTTAGGCCTAAATTTGGTGCGGCTGACGCGAGTTCCGCTGTTTCCTGCGCGCCTGGTACACGTTTGTTATAATTATTATGAAACAAACTTGTCCACTTTGTTGTTTTAACAGTAAATAATAAAAAATACTTCTTTACGTTTGATCTTTTTGCCTAGCTTTAAGAAAAAAATTATTAAATAAAGTAACCTCCCTTGTTGCTAAGTCAAAATTGACAAAAAAATTCTTTTAATAATAGATTTTAATTATTAAAATGGTCTGTAATTTTTTTATTATATATTTTTATATTAATTTTGTTAGTGATAAACATAAAATGGTTCTTACTTTATCTAGTAGGTAGTCACCGTTTGAGGAAAGTAGATCATATAATAGAATGATTTAAATTCTTTGATATTTGTTAAAATTATATAGGCAAACATACATATACATACATATATAAATACATACATACATATATAAATGCTATAATTTATGATTATATTAGTAAATTAGATTAATTACGGTAAATTGGATATTAATAAAGATCAGCTGAGTTACCATACCGTAGGTATCTACCTATAGGTATAAGCCCAATATGATGTAATCAATTTAGATGTCTAATATAATTTTCTTTTTTTAATAAGTTCCAAAGTGTGAACCACGCGCAATCTATCGCGTTTTGTCTCCTTTCTAATTTATTCTTTTTACAAATTCGTCTTTTCTCAGCGCCCGCTTTCTCGCGGGTCACGAGTTGCACACTCCACATCCGTTCTCCTCTGAATGCACAATAAGAATGTCATCGTCTCTTTCTCTCCCGAAGGGGGGATGTATTTCTTTCTCCGTTTTGCCGTCACGCGACGTTGTCAATTCGCCGTGCCTATACCGACACCGCGAGGTGACCTTGTTGTCGCGCTCTACTGACGCTGTACGACGTTTTAAGAAAGACTAGGTATAATTATTTCAGATTTATAGGTTAATTTATGATGGTACATGTTTTTGTTTGCAAAAGCCGAAACGTATTTGTAAAGCAGATAAACGATGTGCACTTACAGCCTACAGATAAGATAGATCAGTGTACTTAACTGTTGCTAGAAGTATGTTGGCATCTCACTTCGATAAAGTATTCACAAGATAGATAGCTAGGTACTAATATCATTGTACATGTCTACTTCCACATAATCAAGCGAGTCTATTGAAATTCTTAAGTACTTGTAGAAACTCTCCAAGGATAGAAAGGGAGTGTCCACGGACGGCGATGACCACTTACCATCACATGTACCTACCTACCATCTGCCCGTCTGCCACCTCTTTTATACGTATAAAAAGTGCATCGATAAATTTAAAATTGATGTGCTTAACTGTGGATAATTCCTTTCACTTCACTTGACTCTTCTGAAATCCTTTATGAACCTTTATTCGGATTTCTTTGAAGTTTTTTTGATACCTCACTCAATCATTTGGTCCACTGCTGCACTGCTTTTATGGGCTGCAACATTTGCTTCTTTTGCTATTGGTTCCATCAAGTCTTCTAATTATGACTTCTTATGATTTCTCACTCTCCTTTCCCCCAAGGCTTCATTCCTAATTCTGACATACCTATATTATGACTCATTTTAGTTTGTTACACCAGCTTTATTCCTAAAAAAAATGTTGTTTTAGATACCTACCTAGGTTGTTTCGTCTTTTTATAAAAACACGCAAATATTCGTAAATGTCAGTTGATGAATGTTGAACAGTATTTATAGTAGGTACTGGCTCGGGAGCCTCAAGCCAAATACTCGTATCTAAGATTCGTGCTTAGTATGAGAAACAATCCTGAAAATTAAGGAAAAACAAGCGACTACCTACAAGAAAAAATCATATTGAGAAGTCAGACCGCGAAGTACCTACCTACTGAAAAAATAATTGACATTATTTTTTACAAAAAAATAATTACAAGCACAGGGCCAATCACGTGACTACATAAGTAAGATTGAAACTAAACAAACAAGTAGGTATAAGATTTATACTTTTCTGAAGAAAGAGGTTGTATTATACGAGTATGGAGAAGTGAGTATAATAAATATTAGGCACAACGTTAGTTGCTGACTTTTTCGCGGGAATTCGAGGAGTGAAGTTGATTTCTTGTTCGATTATTATATTATTTTGTGTTTTGTGATTTAATAGGACTGCGTTTTTCGTGTGCTTTCAAGGAGTCCTCTTCTGTCCTCAGTAAACCTATATACTAGGTATCACTTTACTGATCGACTTTTGACTTATTTCGACGGGAGTGGACATTGACAGGATACGTTTTAGACTTTGAAATCGTTTATTACGAAGAAAACTTGACGCTGGCAGTACTTATGTGCTAATTGCATCATTGCCGTATATGAAAAGGAAAGGAAAATAATCGCGCTGTAAATGGAGAAATAGGTATCTACCTACCTACCTCTCCGGATTATTTAAGAGCGTCTCTAAAATAAATTGTATAAAATAGATTTGATAAAATTAGTGTTTATTAGGTACCTATTAAATAAGATTTTTCTAGAATCGTTATAGTCTTGCTGGCTGGATAAATAGGTAGATATGCATTTTACCTAATTGGAGTGGTGAGCGACATCATCTCTCGAATGAAGTACCTAGTCGAATGAACATTACAATAACATTGTATGCTTGACTCAGCGGTACTGTAAATTTCACCTTATCAAACTTATTTCTTTTCATAAATATTTTGTCATTTTTCCGATTTAATAAAAGTAAAGATCTGGTGACTTAAGTACACCTACTTAAGATCAGTCTATGTCAGTATTAAGCATTTATCACGCCATTTGAATTATTAACACACCAGTTTAAATTAATAAAAGAAAATAAAAAAATCAGGATTAAAAATAACGAAAATTTAAATTTTTTTTTTTAAATTTCTTTATTTTAAATCACGAATTTAGACATAGGGAAGAATTGCGAATGCACTCAAATACTGGGTATTTTATACCTTTATGTTATTCGGTCCATACTTGTTCTAGTGAACAACATCCATTATAAAGTAAAATTATCAGTGTCCCAAAACAGCTTGAAAGTGGTACGTTATTTAAAACCTACTCGACCGAAAACGTCCAGGGAATAATTTCTTCTGCCAACATGTAAACACGGATGCATGAGTTTCACATTCACAAAAGGACTTTAGTAACCCCAGCATTTTTCCAGAAATGTGACGTTCCTGTGTTGGTAATAAAGTTTATGTTTCCTTGAAGATTATACCAAGATATACCGGTCTTCTTAAGGACTTTGTAGTCTATTTTTGGCTGCGGTAGGCGGTCGCTCCAGTGCTCCGTGTTTTTTTTAATATCTTTTTTAGGAACCTTTCTGTTACTTGAGGCTGTGTCTGGATTTAGCCCGTATTTCCGGCTATTGTGCCTCGATAATTTTTCAATTTGAGACCGTGGAAACGATTTATTCAATTTGGAGTACCTAGTGTTTTTTGTTGTTTAGTGATCTTCTGTATCAACTGCTTTTCTTCTTGGCATGGTTTGTTATAATATGGAAAACCAGTCTTACCGTTTTAGATAATACCATCACGTTGACTAGGTTTACCTCTCTACTTGATTTCAGTGTTTGCGTAACATGTTATACCTAGGTAAAAGAAACTTACGCAACTACGTCTACGTCTCAAAATTTCATTGGATAAATAGAAGGTAATTGATACATTTTATTTAAATATTCTAAGCCAAAAACAGAAATAAAAAAACAAAGATCAATTGGTAAAGACCAAAATTCTAAAATTCTTTCAAAAGAACTATTTCGCTTTAGAGAGAACAGTAGCTGAATGACCACTGAAGATTAAAATAGAGACGATTTGATTATTGCTTATTATCTGAACTTAGAAAACTTTTTTTTTTCTAAACGGCATTAAAATGCATCTGGCGGTAGATACGACGACGGTAACGTAGAAGTGTAACTCGATCAAAAAGCCATTAACCATTCGTATCACTACGATATCAGCGTTATAACTCCCCACTGCAGGGCACATGACTCCCCTAGTAGGTAATCACGATGAGGTTTCGAGTTATAATTCACCTCGTTCGGTCCCGTGCGGATTGGTTTATATTTAATTTAGGGTTATATTTACGTGCATGTTTCCTCACAATATTTTCTTTCACCGCCTGTAACAATACTCTTTCAAGTATTGTCCCTTTCCGACCTTCTTGCTGCTAAATCCTAACCATTCGGCGCAAATGAAAAATCTAAATTCAAATTAACTTCATACTCTTTGACTCGATTGCTTTTAGGTTCATTCTGCTGTCTAATTTTCGATCTCTAAAGACGTGCCTTCGGACTTCGGTAAAGCCTTGTGTGTGTGTACGTTTGTGAATATCTCAATAAACGCTTATAATTGCGCATGTTGCTGTAATTCCGCTGTATAACAATATATTTGTAAAAGAACTTATTAATAAATGAATTGCTGGAGTGAAGACTGGATGGAATTTATTTACTAAGATTCCCTCTCTACCGTTTGAGCAATCGTCACACGCCAAGCAAGCGAAAATTGAAAAATCTGTAATTAATAATCTGTAATCTGTTTAATGTACATCATAGATGTCAAAGTAAAGGTAGTGACGAACCGTATCTGCAACTTCATGGAATAGTAATATCTTAGACAAAAATCAATACGGTTTCTGAAAAACGACGCTAGCAATATAATAAGTACACACAAGAAATTCTTACTCACATCAGAGACGGGAGCTACCGTTAGGGCCTACCGCATTAGGGCTCCTATTTGATTATTATGACTAAAGCTTATGATAAGGTATCACACAGAATTCTGCTCGCAAAATTGTATGGCGGAGACATCACAGGAAATGCACACGAGTGGCTGCGATCGTACCTCATCGATATGAAACAATGTACATACAGATTGAACGTTTTGATGAGAGCACTGGTGGGTTAAAAGTTATACGGTCTGATATATTATACTATCACACTTCCTTAGGTATTCTCTTACATATCTATAACACATCCACGATTTGCCTAAAATTTGTGACCCCACTTTGTTTGTTATTCGCTGATGACATTTCCTTACTTGTTAGCCTCATTAACTTTTAAATTTTAACTTCCCGAAACTTTTAACAAAGTAATACTCTGGCTTCATAACCACAACCTATAAACAAGTAATAAAAAGACAAAAATAATACAATTTAAATACTCTATCAAAAGCAACAAATTGACCCAAAGGTAAATAGCAAGTAATATAAATATTGAATGAATGAATGGTTTATTTGTTGTAAAGCAACACACACACACACACACACACACAACCTTTAAATATTTGGTTTGAACAAAAACAAATTAATGCGCCGAGGCGCTAAAATTGTCATGCGCTTACAAAGAGTAACAAAATGATAAACATAAGTATGAAATTATGTG
This sequence comes from Sesia bembeciformis, assembly GCA_943735995.1. Lineage (NCBI taxonomy): Eukaryota > Metazoa > Arthropoda > Insecta > Lepidoptera > Sesiidae > Sesia > Sesia bembeciformis. The sequence continues at coordinate 13,670,083 of OX031028.1, forward strand.
TGTCGCAATAACAAAATGGACACCTAGCCCGGCATATTGTTGCGACCTGTGAGTCAGACCGCAACACTGATATTCTGTTAGGGCCATCAGAGGCGGACCTACAGACAGAGAACTGATAAAACACGGGAGACAAACACACATTGTATTAGGGGTAATAATGTTGGAGGGTGAATATTAACGAGGCAATTTTGGCCGATTTTAAACATAGTTTTTTTTTACGAAATTTCTTAAAAGTCGATTAGATATTGAAAATATGTAAGTCATTGAGATGTTTACGATTTATGGCCACAGATTCTGTGCATTAGTTCCAGAGATATGAAATTTTCAGGGAACTTGGTAGTGATTTCTGATATGAATGGCGGTTATTTTGTGAAATGATAATGATACATCATAATATAATTAATATCTTTTGTCTTTGAGACCAATTGATGTCGTCTGTCGATCATCAGATTCAGATAGAAAGAGATACCTATCTTAAAGATCTTTAAGAGGTATGAGAGGTAGCTCAGTGGAAGAACCTCAGTTAGCAGTTCCACAACTTTTGGGTTTGCGGTTTATAGGTGGGATCGGCTTACTTGTCAGAACGGTTCTCGTTAACAACGTTGTGGACATCAGAAGTGTGTCAGCGCATGTCGCGTACCTTGTAAGTACTTAGCCTTAATAAGTAAGCATTTTCTATATTCCTATGTTCATATTCACAACCGTGCAGGAATATGTGCCTACATGGGCGCACACTGATGATGAAATCGAGGCGTTCTCTGACGTGACGATTTATTGAGAACTTTAGACCGTAATAAGACCCACAACACTGACGACATTCCCGACATCAATGTCGTCAGTGTGGCGCGATTAGGATTGCCCTCGGACAACTTAAGTACAGCAAAACGTCGGGTGACGATGGAGTTATGTCAGAGCTCTTGAAAGCCGGGGGGGGGGGGACTCCCGTTCTCGGGAAGTTACAAAGACTTTTCGATGCCGTTCTCCATAATGGTATCATACCCAAGGCATGGAAAAGGAGTGTAGATGTCTTGTTCTTCAAAAAAGGGGATAGGACATTATTAAATAATTATAGACCGTTCTCACTCCTAAGATGGCTTAGATATATACCTATATGGATAATAAAAGCCGTTTTCGAGGGTTTTCATGAACTGTCTCTCTCGGAGGTTTGATGAGTTCCAGACTATGGAGCAGGCGGGGTTTTGAAGAGGCTACAGTATCGTAGACCCCATCCACACTTTGCGATAAATTATACAAAAGACTAACGGGTATAATCGACCGCTGTCTCGCTACCTAGCCACCTATAATACATTGTTATTAATACTTTAGTCACATCTATCTATAATAATCTATAATTAATATAATAAAGAAGTAAAATTGTGTGTTTGTATGTTGGAGGTAATCTCTGGAACTACTGAACCGATTTCAAAAATTCTTTCACGAATAGGAAGCTACATTATTTGTGTCTAATATAGGCTATATTTTATTTTGAAATTTTGAAAAATAAATTTGGAAAAGAATAAAAAAAAAATTATAAACCGAAACAAGACGAGGGCGGGTTGGGTCGCTAGTTATACATATTGATATTGGAATTTCTATTGCACACATGGAAAAACCTTCCGTTACACCGTACGAACACCAAATCCGATTACATTTTTATTTAACGTTTTCATCTAATAAGTTGATTAGGTACATTATAACATGAAGAAGAGCACTTGCATCGCGCCTAGTAGCGCCATCTGTTGCAATATTATTAAACTATTAACTCCAAGCGTCACGCTTCTTATTGGTCTATAGTGGCGTTGCCGTCACCTTGATGGGTGAAATGGATATACATAGATAAATACATGTGCGAAAGAGACAAAACAACAACAAATGCCGTTTCCATCGATTCGGAGGTCAGCCGGCGCGCATGTCAAGTGCACTTCGATAAAAATAAATTGTGAGTGCTGCGCCGATTGTAACATAAAGTTGTATTCTAATGTCTGGGTCAAGATGCCTTGTCTGTTTGTGTACTTTTTAATTTAAAAAATGTGAGTTGGACTCCTTTGCCTGAAAGCAGTTAAAGATATCACCAAATGAACAGTATTTCTTTGGTAAGTATAGTTCTTTTATTTCACTAAGGCGGGTTACGCTTAGTAGTCATGGTGGTCGTACATGTAGATTGTTTTAGTGTGCGTAAACTTTAAAACGGTCAGTTGGGTTGGGTTCTTGACGCTGCAGCGCACACTAAAATAATGTACGAGCACAATCACTAACCCGCTTTGGGAGATGAAAGAACTATACCAATTATAAAATTGACACTAAGATAACGTCAGTATGAAGTACCATTGCCTATGATTCATCCAAAGATTATTCCAAAGAACACCAACACATAGAATGTTAACATTTAATATAGTTTGATTAAGTAAGACTAGAGGAAAGACGAAAAATTTTGCGATATAATAATAATACGGCGCAGTACTCCCCTAATTAAACGTTCAGTAGATAATACAACCCAAAGATAGGTTACGTTGAACAAAACCAACACAGTCTCATATCCTAATAGCAGCGTTCACACTTCTGTCTCCCCAAAGCAATATTTTTTATCCCTTCCCCTCGCAACGCTTTTCCAGAAGTTCATCCCTCTCTTGCGTATTTCACACAAACAAAGAATGTTGACAATAACATTTTCCTGAAACGAATTCTACGCAATAAATTTAGAGTTGATTTTTCATCGACAAGAAGATCGGAAAATGTTGAATATCGTTGGATACAGTTCTATGTGTGGGTGTTTAGAGTACAACACATGCAAAGTCAAAGGGGGTACTATGGAATCTCGTAGACGTATCACCATAATTTCACCCCGAACGCGATATGCTCTCGACCACTGTTTTGTGTCGAGATGTCAGTGAGTTTGTGAATCACAGTTCCGCTGTTAGTTAACACTACTGCTGACGGAGACGCAGATCGATCTGGCCAAGTTCTCCGGGTATACATGATATTACATTTCCCTGCTATCTGAATTTGACACTTCACTACTAAAATTATTTATAACTAAGTATATTTATATCTTTTGTTAGTTTTGTTTTCTATTTAGATATACCTAAGATTAACAAAGCGGGTACCACAAGTCCTGAGGAACTACACCACTCTAAAACAATGGACTCGCTAACCCGTTTGACCAGCGTAGCGAATTAAAGCGAAAGATCCCTCATGCACAAGGCAATGTGGATGAGGAGGCCCATACGAAAGGGTTGGTTGCATTGCATATTATGTTTTGTATCTGTCCCGTGAAAGTTTGTACTTACCTAGTTATAAAATTACTACATCATACCACCAGGCTGTCTCTCTCCACTATTGGACACAAGCCTCGAGCATCTTCGCTTTCCGTCGCTAACTGAAGGACTTTGAACTAATAGCACAGGACCATTGTTACAACATTAGCTAAATACAAACTTGCAGAACTTGTTTTTCTAAGAATACTTACAGATAAGATAATTCTTTGAACTGCAGATGATATTAGTAAGAACGACAATTTCCTTGGAAGTTGACGTCATTATGTCAATTACTAAAGCAATTATATGAAGAAGATCGGTGAGAAATCGAGTGTATTATTTAGTTTCTGACTTAATCGCACTAATACGAAAAATTGCAATTCGACGTTTTTACGGTAAGACTTTTAAAGCAGACAAAATTTAATTTCTAATGGGATTAAAATACTTGTACACTTCCAGGCCGAAAGTAATACACATCGGCCTTTAGAAAGAGACTATATTTTGTAGAGCGTCGTCTCTGCCGTGTGCTGTTACGACAGAGACGACGCTCTACAAAACACAAGCTAGTCGATCATAGTCGATCTGTATTACTCCCGGCCGGGATGTGTAGGTACTGAGGATGGTTAAAAGTATCTACGTAAATCTGTTAGGTATCTGTATGCACTTGTTATGATTATAAGTGACTAGGTAGCAGCAAGAGGTATATTGCATCAAGTAGACTTCCTATACCTACACCGTTTTTCTGTTTGATTATGAGTCGTAGCCTCATAACATATTAGCACATTAGAAGATATGATTTTTAGGCCTGTTACTATCATAGACGTTTGCCTCTCATAGACCACCTCATACTAACTCTATGTATTAAAACGATTTATAAGACTGCTACATCGCCAAAACCATCTTGTTCTACAAAGTGGTTAGGATATAGGACCCAAAGCGAGGTAAACCATGAAAAATAGATAATACAAGTAATAAACGTTAGATATACATATCTTAAGATACAACATGGAAACCCTATCTCCTGTGCAGTAAATTCCCACACATACACATATTCACGCAACATTCGGCATAGGCACTCACACAAACGTATTATCAACACACATAGGAAAAGGCTACAAAGCTGAAATGTACACACAAACGCAATACGGACTTTATGCAAAAGTGAACCTTAAAGCTTCGCAATGTGTCTTACATTTACCGATCCATGAGATAACCTCAAAATTCGAGTTTTTTACTTGCACAGATCATGTAATCAGATGTTAAGCGCTTTATTAACGATTTAGACTGTAAATAAGCTTTGTTTAAGGGTTAATTTGGTGTAATAAGGTGTCTGTGTTGTGTTCCAGCCGTGTTTGTCGAAGTGTGTCGAATTTCGGGTGGTTTTCGTTTCATTCAATCAAGTGCGTGAAGATTGTTCTGTGTTTCGTTAGGAGAATGTGGGATGAACGGATCATATTCGTTTGTAGTAGTGTTAACATGAGGGTTTTGTGAAAATAAGTGGTCAGTAGTGTTTAGGAGAAATGAGCGTAAGTACCTAGCTTTTATCATAAGTATACTTTATGTATTTTTTTATTCATTGAGATTCGAATGAAATTCTTGCAAGGACGGCAGCACGTAAGGAAGTCCCTGGACTTAAGACAGTGCCTTGCATCACTCTATTATTTTAGTGTTAGCTATATAAGTAGGCACCTACTTAAAACTGATTCGAATGAACAATAATTGTTTTTAACATTAGAAAATAATGTTAGTAAATTATCTTTTAGTTGGCAACGCCACTTCCACAATGATTTTGGGCTTATCAAGTTATCTATAAAACGTAGGCAGTCGATAAGAGCTGGTATGAGTAAAACATTAGGTATGACTTATTTAAATATAGGATAATATACCTATGTATATAAAGTATAGCATTTTTAGGTTATAGTAATATGTACTTACACAATATTGATGAAAGAATTAAAGAGTTACCTAATTATGATAAAACTACATAATTAATATACGAAGAATACTCTCCAAAGGTAGAAAGCGCATTCGGGGGCGTATCATCGTTTGTCCTTTTATACTGATGTTGGCAAGTATCGCTGCTGTCCATGCACGACAGTATCCACTTACCACTAGGTGGACTGTCTGCTGGTGACATGAAAGTTTTTAGAATCTCATAAATGAATTCGGATATTTAATGCTTTTCAAAGTATTCTTCGCGACAATCGATACATTTTTTTTGTATCGATACCATTGTGTGAAGCATTCACACTTCCTTAGGCACCTCTTCAACAGCCGTTTGGAAGGCCGTTACTGCCTCTTCTGCATTCATAAAACGTATTCCTCTGAGTTAATCTTTAAGTTTAGGGAATACATAAAAATCACAGCGCGCAAGTGCGGGACTGTATGGCGGATGGCCCATTAACTCTACATTTACAGTAGGTACTCAAAAATTGCTTCGTTTGTCTGGCGGAGTGAGCTGGGGCATTTTTGTGATGGAGAATCATTTCGTGGGCGTCGTTCTTTGACGTTTTTCAAAAGAGAAGGCAAGCAGCTGTTCACATACCAGTCTGCATTTACTGTTAATTTATTTTCTAAAATTATAGTAGTAAAGTCGCCCGATCTGCTAAAGAAGGAGGCAATCAGCATCTTTTCAGCACTCCGCCCTTTCTTCACTTTCGTTGGCACATCTACGAAAAGAAAGAACCACTGAGCAAATTGTTACTATATCAAAAACAGCATTTGATTGACCATTGCCGAGTTTTTCAAGCATTTGCAGACACCGTTCTACCCGGCAGTGTTTTAAGCTTCTCTCAAATTGTGAGGAATCCATCTAGCACAAAGCTTCCTTATTCGTAGGTGATCGTGTAAAATAATTTGAACTTGACTCATATCAATACCTAATGATGCCGGTATCTGTTGATATGCCCATCAGATTCCATTTTCCATTCCATTCCAAGAGTTCCATTTTCATAATTGGAATTTGTTTTTGTGTCTATCGTATTGTACAGAAGCCATTGATCACTGATATTTAAATGACTGATGAATTTTTAGATTTCTTAATAATTACAGATTAAATTAATGTCTGAAATTTAATTTCAATAATAACATTAAATATCTGTAATAAATAAACAAATTCAAAATTCAAAATAAATAAATGTGTACAAGATTGTACTCTGTATACCTATAGGATATTGAAGTTTTTGCGTTAATTTGATTTTTATGATTTAAGCCTTAATTTTTTCTTGTACTAGAAAACATTTCATACTTTTTTCTTTGAAGGCGTTGTTTACTGCCTCATCGAAGTTTTTTTTTCCCTGTAAAAATTATCCAAATGGAAATCAGTAATCGACTGTCTGTCGTGCGATGTGTGGGTGAGCGTTATCACGGAGAAACCGTAGACTAGACTCGGTTTTTTTATAGTGAGCTTGTCCATCATCGTTTGCAGTTCTTCACCAGATCATTGTTAATTGATGTGCCAGAAACTCATGAAGCTGTAATGGATAATACCGGCACAGGAACACCATACAATCACCATGACTCAGTCTGTGTTCGGGACATTGTTTGGCTATGTCTCCTGGGTTTAATCATCGTGACTAACGTTTACGATTATCATACGGGATACACTTCTCATCACATGTGACAATACCATTCAGAATCCCTTCATTTTTGTGCCGGTTCTGCTGACTTTCATTAAGCTCAATATTTAGCACAAACGGCAATTTCAGAGGTACGGGCCCTAGTAATAAAATCGTAACAAAGCAGTGGCTGTACACATTTGATGTTTTTTTAAAAATCAACTGCAGTATAAAGTACGAGTGACACAGAGTCCAAAACAACATTTTTTTGGAACAACATCTGTCTATCTGTCCGTCTGTCTGTCTGAACGCGCATCACGCAAGAACCAATGGACGTATTTTAATGAAACTTGCAATAGTAATAGCTCATGTTCAGAGTTAACATTTAGGGTTCTTTTTATCCACATCCATTATAGAGTTCCCACGAGAATCACAAGTTCACGCGAACGAAGTCACTGGAACCGGTAGTAGGTAAATAAAAATAAATAAAATAATAACATTGTCTACATGTATATCAAATATATACTCGTACATATGGTCGTAGTACCTACAATATATAAATATAGATACTTGCACACACATGAATTGGACATATGACAGTAGGTTGTGTTATTATTTCGCTGCAGTAGGTACTTAGAGTAGGTACTTGCTATCAGTTCTTGTATCTTATGCAAGTGGTGGACAAATCTAGTTTTTGATATATCGATTGCGTAGTTTTATAGAGTATGTTATAGAAGAATAATTTAATTCTAAGTCAGCATTGTGTAGGTGTTATGAGACTTATGAGTTAGGAGCATCGATATGGCAATATCAAATGGATGGATAGAAAGAAACCGGAATATTGGGAAACCGATAGGTGTCTCATTTTCTATAAGAGAAAAAAATTGCTAAATAATTAAAAGATCTAGAGAAAAAGTTAATTGTTTCGACAATAACAACTCTGTATTAAGATATCACCCACATTGTCTCGATAAACCAGTATAAAATAAGCTGAGAATGAGGAAGCGACTATAATCTACTCGGTGCAAAAAGGTTATTGATGTCCACGCGAATGTTTTATTTACAGTCCGGAGAAAAGTATTCGGTTACAGACAATGACTTCTATTTTTATTAAATCGTACTTAACCAATTTTTTCCAAAATATATTTTTTCCTGGTAGATATTAATGAATCCGCTTTTTTCTAAATTACTGGTTCATTTGCAAACTCAATAGATAACCCAACCGATACAATCTAATCTGTTAACGTATAACGAAATCGGAGTCTCAAATGACGTAACAGAAATAAACAAAACGTCATTAATTTTGGTCGTGTGTGAATTCCCGTGGGCGTGATCAAAGACCGCCTTGTAATACGTTTGCGTCCTACACACAGTTCCGGTATTAGTTATTTGTGGTAAAGGGCACACTTTTAATATCATTACATAGATTTTGTTACTTGTGACATCTGATCTGAACATCTATAGGTACAAAAAGAAATGTCCTAATTGACTGATTTATCATCGCCGAGCCGAAATCATTGAAGCTAGAAACATGATATTTGCATAGTAGATAGGTTTTATGACGTAGGTACCTACGTAAGAACTAAGGAACGATTTTTTAAATAAAATACCTACTGTGAAGGGGCGAACAATGGGTAGATGATTTTTTATACAATTTTTATTAATAAATAATAATAAAAACTTAAAATCTAATGTTAATAACATAATAGTATAGCAAAAATAAATAGTATTTGCTCTTCTCCAAACTCTGAAACATCTACCTGTTTACGTGCAGGTGTATCTAATGACTCAGAATGGGAGAATCGCACTTGTCAGCAAGTGTACGCAGGATGCCGTTGGAGGAAGCGCGCAGATCGGCTCAACAGGGAGACGCACCTTTTGCGTACGATGGCGTGGAAGCCATCAGTACGAACCTCTGCGAACATGTTCGAGGCACTACAGAAACGCGCCAATCCCATCAGCACCCTGAACGCATTATTATATTGGATACGCAAGGCGTTGTAGGCTTGCTGCGTGTAACTGATCCACAGACTTTACGTGTAAAAAGATTGACAGTTTGCTTTAAAAAGCGTCACCTTTTAGTTCCCTAATACACCGTACAAATCTGCGAGCCAGTATCTCAAGAACTATTTAAGTATTTATTGTAAGTATAATACAATAAATACTTAAATAAGTTTTCAAGAACATGAACATGTGTATAAGCGTTTTTTGATATGTTGTTTAGACGAGGGCATAAAAGGATGGGCCAAATTATAGTTTGTTATATCGTTATAATACACTTTCACGAGTATTCAATATTAGTATTGCGAGTAAAAAGTATATCGTTAGTATTGTGACCTTGAAAACTAGTCACATTGTGAATCATATGTTTCAATTAAATCGACACTATCGATAGTATTAATAACGTAAAATGAGCTATGTATACTTATTATTGGTGGGTATGGATATCATTGATGCCACCGATAGAACCTATTATGTTCGATATATTGATAATATCGATACTATTGTTAATATTGACGTTTCTAATCGAAAACGAAATACATGAAATAGTCACTATTTCCTTTACCTTTACTGAAACTAATGGCGAAATGTTGTGAATAGATACAAAGACGCGCTTCTTAGAAATGGAATATTACATCGACTCTTGAAAGGAAAATAATCTTTAAGAAAAATCTTGTACCTATTGAAGATCATCTTAATAAAACGATATTGGCGTAGGTTTGAGAATTCTACCTATTGAAGAGATTACACACAATTCAACAATTTCAAAATTTGCAAAATTCACTTCAGATTCTACTTTAGATAGACAAAATTAGCAGTCGGGTTGACAATCTGTAATAGTTTAATATAACTCTCACGGTCGTCGCTTGTAACGAAAGATCTTGTTTTTTTTACATTCGATAAAACGTACATTCGATATAAAATAAAGTCCGAGGATTTTAAAAAAAAAGAAGTAGGTAATGATTCTTACTAGTTTTTAAAAAAAATGTTACCATCTCTGCGGTGAGAGAAAAACATCGGGAGGAAACCCACGTGCTCGAGAAATAAACAAAAAAAACTGGAGTAGGTATGTTTATCCACCAATTCGCACTGGGTCCCCGTCGTGGATTATGGGGTCCCCGGAGTGATTTACCTGTGTCCCGTAGTGGGACGTTATAGGCTGATATTATTATTTTATTATTTATATGATATAATTATTGTTATGTCATTTTAGTTTTAGTTTAGTGGTCATGTATGTTACTCAATTGGTTTGTAAGTATGTAGTAATACAATATGATAGATGACATAGTAATTTTACGGATGTTGGTTTTCGGAGCGTGCCGAAATATGTTGTAAGTTAAAAATATCCCATACTTTTTACAAGTTATACAAGAATAACTCTGGTAAACTATCTACTTATCCCTCTATTTACGATTTTTAAAAAAAAATTAACACTTTCTGTAGTCGTGGCCTAAAACGGTCGCAACATAACCAAAAGATACCTACATACAAAAACTAAACTGAATTAAACTTTTGAAGCAATCTCGAGCCGTCAACAAGTTCGAACGAGAGACCGTAATCAACGGGACAAAATCAATAAGCGCTAAATAGGCGCCCAATAGGCACACGACGAGGGAAGATCGGGGTTACACCAGTTGAATGCCGACATTGACCCACTTTCTCCCCTTCCCTCTCTTCCCTTCGAAGGGCGATAAACTCCCCCGTTCTAAAAATAAATTTTATGCTAATGTTGTTACGTTTTATTTTACATACATATTGGATGCGAAAATCCAATAATGGTTTGTACCTTATTGCATGTTTATCTGCTGTAAAGTACTAATGGTTGGATACATACGTGTTTTCATGTGATAAAATGTAATGACCATTTTACCTATTAATAAAATTCCATTTTCGTCTATTAGTAGGTATCGTTTAATTTTTAAATTTTTGTGTTCATAACCTTATAATCTGTTATGCTCGAACAGAATACCTAATTCATAGTTATAACATGATATGGATGTACAAAAGACGGATTAAATGCCTTACGATGTTTATTTTTAGTTTTTTACATAGTTACTGTGTCTTCAGTAAATAACACAAAGATAAATAAAAATATTACAATTTACATATTTCAAGATATATCCAAAAATTCTTTTTTAGGATAATTTTTCTTCAATAGTTGTTGATATGTACACTTTGTATTTTATTTATTTATAAAATAATATACACTAGTGTTTGCGTGATATTGTATGCCATGCATAGTTCTTAAAATAATTTACTGTACGTAAGCGAAATTATTTACGTTGAAGCACAGCACAGAGCACGGACATTCCATTGTTAATGGTAATAATCGAATGGATGAAACTGTAATCAATACGTATTAATTATGGTTAGACTGTGTCTTAACATAGGCATATATTAACTAGTATATGTAATTAAACAATAACAACAACAGCTTGTCTTTCCCTAAAAGTCCTTAAAAAATAAAATTAAAAAATAAACAAGGAATTTCAGAATATGCATGGAAAACGAACGAACTCATTTAAACACACAGGAAATTAATAAGTACCTACCTGTATTGAAAGTAAAGGAAGTAATATTCCGACCTCTTAAGAAAACCCAAGGTACTAATGAACTCCGCGTTGAACTACATTGCCATGTAATGAAATTCAGTGAGGCCTTCATGTTTTCATCGCAGCTTTTCCTCTTTGAGCTTATATCGAGCTTTCGAGATAAGGCAACAGGTGGCGCGAGTTGGTGTAATATGTCAGTAGAACTTCGATTGTCTAAACTACATTTTTGCCGTTGCTACATTGTTGTAGGTACTTGCTGCCATCGATGTTTTGGTTAAATGGGAAAGCGGATAAACGAATTTACAGAAAAAAAAACTATGTTGACATGTCAGTAAATAAATGTTTCATTGTTTTTAATAAGAAGATTTTTTTAATAAGATAACATAACAATAAATATTAAACTTCGACACAAACGAAAATGATAGACTAATCTGTATGAAATATGTTAAATGTATTGTATTTACAGTAAAACTGTAATAGCGCAATTAACAAAACAATCTATTTTTAACAACTGAAGTAAATAATGTTAAATTACTAAAAACGGCATCAAGTGCAAGGAGTTTCCCTTCGCATTTCTATTTATTTATCTCTGCCATAAGAGAATTTAAACCTAATCCACCTCTAAATTTGTTACCAGCGATTCAGTATTTTCTGTTGCTCATTTTTGTATAAAGACAGCGCATGCCCAACAAAAACTGCACATAAAACACTTTCACCGGCTAAAAACACATCATTTAATTAAACTTACAGTAAACCGCGGACCGTAACAGCAAACCGAATGGAAAAACGGCGCTGTTTATTATTCAAAAGACCTTTAAAAGGGCTTATTCATTGCTTTCACGTAGAGGCTTTTAGCGTAAAAGATAATTATGAGAGGAGTTTATTTTCGTGTTTATTCATATGAATCAACAGCCTTATCCAATATACATAGTTATACAATTATAATTAACTAACATTTCACGGCCAATAACAGATTCAATGATAAAATACTAAACTAATTTTATGTGAGCAAAGTAGATTTAAAGATACATATTTCTAAGCTAAATCACGGACAAATGAATACAGTGTAGCATGTACCTACATACCTACTACACTGGAAATAGTTTTAGGAGTAGGTATATGTGTGTTTAGTTGGTGCATATGTGGTGTATCTTAGGTAAACCTAATCTATAAATAAACTAATATTTTACTGAAACCCGGGTATTTTTTATGTAATATTGTATGTTTTGCATTTACCGGATAATATTTAGCCGTGTTAGCCGTGTGGTGTCGGTCGGCTTTAAAATAGGACCATCTCATCTGTTCCTGCTGGTGTCGTACAAGGCGATTAACGGTTAGCCACTAGCCCTTAGCCACTAGCCCCGAGGAACTACAAGTGGACTTAATAGCCAGCTTGGCCAGAAACGTGGTCTTACAGGACAAAATGCACGAGGAGGACCAGAAAAAGCTGATTACGGTTATAAATATACATAATAATGATTTTAGTCCGAGACACATACATAATTGACATTTTGGGATTTTCGCGTTTTTCACACATATTTATATTTATCTATCTCCATCTATCTAGTCTCTGGTCACGAGCTGACTGACCATGGTGACTCGTGACCATGGTTGGTGCAATCCAACCGAAACGTCGAGATAAATAAATAAGGTAAACATTCGCGTTAAGACCCGTTTAAATGGATAAATACTTACCTACTTATTTTATACCATTTACATTTAGTAGGAGAGCTACTTACATTGTGGTCCAACCTTCTATGGAACGGAAGGGCAGTTCCATAGTATGTTGGAGCACAATAGAGTGGTTGATGTTTGGACATTTCCTTTAAATTATACCAAAACTGATATGTTTATTATGTAGGGACATCTGATAACGCGACGTTACCTATTTAGGTAACGTCGCGTTATCAGATGTGTCTACATAATAATTCAGGGTCTGTTAATATTTACTATTTTGTGTTTGCTTAATATTTCATTTCTCCACTTTAACAACATACATATTTATGTAACTTTGACATATATGCGGTATATTCCTTAACCTGTATGTATATATTGTTCTATATGTCTGTGTGTATAACTGGAATGTGTGAACTTTATATTCGACTTTTCGATTTATGATCATTTCGTTTCAGGATTTCGAAAATATATGCATATCTATTGCGGAGATTACGATTTTCGAATTTAGAGAAGAATCACGAAGATATTATCTCGTCTATTGGTTATCAACTGAATCTTAAACACCAATCAGTTTTAATAGTATGTATTATTAATAAGCAATAACTTCAATTTACCATATCATACCATCAGCCTATGTCTCTCCACTGCTGGATATAGGCCTCTACCAAGTCTCGCCACCACACATCATCGGCTCTCCTCATCCAACCATCACCGGCGAATTTCTTTAAGTCGTCGGTCTACCTGGCCGGAGGGCGTCCCACACTACGCTTCCCGGTACGTGGCCTCGACTACCGTCTATCGGCTACCGTAACTATTAACATAACCAGTCGTTTTATCGTCCACAGCTGGACATGGGCCGCCATTGTATTGTACATGAAGTATGTATGGCCCCAAAACGCCACGCTGGCCTAGCGAGTTGGCGAATCCACTCTTTTAAATGTGGTGTAGTTGCTCAGGACTTGTGGTAGCAGTTTTGTTAGATAACAAGAGATCTTAGTCGCATTCTACAACATCCACGGGAAGAGATGTGAGAGTGATGTTCTAAAGCTGACCGAACCATAGTTAATCGACGCAGGTAGGTAATCAATGTAAATTATCGGATGTAAACATCAGATATTTTTTTCGTAACAAGCATCTTCATCTCCGCCTCTGTTCTATTTTATATATTTATTTAAGACACTTTCATATTGTCTATACGGTAATTGTCACTTATAATGTAAATAGTTTATAAAACATCAAAGTTACAAGTAGGTATCAAAGACATCTATATTAGAATAATCTGTTTTACAGCTGTCAGTTCCTTCTCTTAGATCTATTCTTAGTACTAAATTACAGTTATTTAAGAAAACGGTTTAATCGGGTGGTAATTATTATGTACATGTACGTTGTGAGTGTTTTATGTATGTCTATGTCTCCTCCGTGTAAAAAGAAGACATTTAATGTGAACTAAAGTTACTCAATGTGTCATTATTGCAATAAATAAGGAATTCTGAGGCGAAATAACAAAAAGTCGTCATAAAATCTGAAAAACGGAACTGATATTGATATGGGCGGCGGTAACACTTACCATCACGTGGGACCGCTTGCTCGTCTGCCCTCTATAAAAATAAAAGACAAAAAATTATAACATGATCGCTTCACGCTAATGAACATCAAATTGTATGTAATTAGGGGTCCCAATTACCTCACTGATTCATGTTGACATACGAGTACGAGTGATATAATGAGAAGGTATACCTACATGTAAATCTATTATAATGATGTAGACAGGAAAACATTTATTGTATATGATCTTCATATATTGGGTCTTTTTATGAAGGCCATTATTTAGCCTTTTCATATAATATTAACCTATTCATATATTTCCATAACCTATATTCATATCTTTTTTAGAAAAATACATCAAAATTTTTCAGAACTGCATTTTAAGGAAATATCGTAAATAAATTGCGGTCTGTATCAGGGTTAAATTCATTGGAACAAATCGATTCAATAGTTTCAAAATTATGATGACGATTTATCATAACAATTTCACCACCTATGAAAGAGTGGACTCCCCACTCCGTTTGGCCAGCGTGGCATTTTAAGGCAATATGTAGGCCTGCAGTGGATAATAAAAGGGCTGGTTGCATTGCATTGATTGCATCATAACCATAACCAGCTTTTATCGTCCACTGCTGGATGCAGGCCTCATCATGTACACGTGCACGTGCACGAGAGTTGTATGGCTTTAAAATGCCTCGCTGGCCAAGTGAGTTTGGGAGTCCACCCTTTTTATTGGCGTATATACTCAGGGCTTGTGGTAGCGACTTAGTTATCCCATAGTCGTCTTTTACGACACCCAGGGGAAGAGATGGGATGGTTCTAAAAGAGGCCAACATCACATCGCCAGCATAGGACATTTTTAATACATCATGAATGTAGCCTCATGAATGAGTTTCTCAACACTAGTTCCATACCCTTTGATAGATAGATAACACTGTTTATTGCATACCAAAAACATAACATGTTTAGACATTAACAGTCGTTGTAACACATGAAATGCACAAAAGGCGGTCGTATCGTTAATAGCGATCTCTGCCAGACCTTTGGGTAGAAAGGAAATAAATATTTTAATCACAGGTAGATGGAGTACAATATACCTACCATACCATATCATCAGCCTGTGTCTCTCCACTGCTGGATATAGGCCTCTCCTAAGGAACGCCACCACACACGCTTTTCCGCTCTACAATAGGTATACATAATTACATATAATTATTAGCGTTTGACAGATTCATAAACTCTTTATTGTACATCAAAATATGTTGCTAAAAGACAATTTAAGTATAACACGAAAAGTACAGGCGGCCTTTGTATAGTGTTATAAAGATGAGAGATCTAAGCACTTGAAGCCCGATTGCTGAGTGAGCGCTAATAAAGCTTTAAGTTTTAACTTAAAGTTTTTAACGTTTGATGGACTTAAATCCTTGAAATTAAAAATTCGTGTTTAAAATGGTTAATATTAAAGTTCTTACGATTTAGCTCGTCGCTCTTCTACAACACTATCCATGAACGTTGACAAGCTTTAACGTGACGTCAACCACAGATTGTTCGACCTACTTGGTATATGGGTACCATAAGCGGATTGTACGACGCAATTACGGTACAAAACTGTGGGACTATAGCATCGTTAATTACGAACGTCCAATTCAATTTGGCCGTTCGTAATTAACCCTCTTTTACAAGGAATTTAAATTAAATAATAGCAAATTCTACAAATTACAGTTTATATATTATTTCTACTAATATTTTGTCTACAACCTATCAACTAAGACCCGGACTTTTTTGAAGGACAGTAAGAAATATTTTGATATAACGTTGTTACCACGCAGGAAATACAACTTTTTTAAATTCCAATTTAACATTTTTTTAATATCACATATTTACACTCTATATCACTATAAATATAGTTTTCTCCTACTTGCTCGGAAATGGCTTCATTATTTTAAAAAAATAATACGTCAATCGGCTCTTTCCTGTACGCACGCTAGCAATTTCCAACACGACAATAATAGAGATTGCTGGACAGTAGCGCGGTTATTTTTAGTGCACACTAACATAAATTAGGTTTTTTTAGATACACGATATTTATTATTATAAAGGCTGAATGTGCAATTCTTTTCAAAAGTTTAAAAAAAAACTGCGATGTAACTTTTAATATGAATTAAACCTAATTTATGAAGTTATCAGACAAAGTAACCGAGGGTTATATTGAAGAATCAATTGAAAATAAATGTAAAATGACCACCCAAATAAATGAAGCTATATTAAAAACTTCGCCTTTGAAGTTTTTGAACCCCGTCCATCAACGTTATCTGCACCATCCGATAAATTGACCACTGAAGCTTCCACACTGAACTCAAGCCAACACGTTAATTTACCCGGCAAAAGCGTTCAATTGTCATTGTCTAACTGTACAAACTGCAATGTAACTCTTAATATAAATTAAACTTCTGTTTCTTGAATTAATCTGTTTATTGTTTTCTCGCAAATTAGACAAAAGTACTATACAACTGTCGGCCGAAATAGCAATTAACGGCCTCGTTTATTTAAAAAGGACGGCTTCGCCTCGTCCTTCCAATATTGCTCGGCCGTCAATTGCTCTATTTCGAGCCTGGACAGTAATGTACTATTGTTGGCGGATAGGCTCTCATCTCATTTCTTACAATTTTTCTAGTGGTACATTTTTTTGTGACACTTAACCAAGTATCAATAGTACGATCCATCTAGAGTTACCACCCGTTCAGCTTTCCCCGGATTTGTCCTAGTTTCGATGACGTCCGTGGTGATTTGAGGGGGAGAGTGCACGCTGCAATCAAACAGCTGCTGTGCGCGCTCGACTGGCCTCGTTACCCCTCTCTCACAGAAGACTACCTTGAAATGTACTGCATTTCCCACTTTATCTTATTTCCCTAATGTACGTACGCGTTTCGGTAGTTAGTGAGATGTGCCAGAGCCCATTCCCATTCTATCCCTCCCCATTTTCCGAACCCTTTCTCCAAATCCATTCCTAGGTATATCTTCAAAGGTAGGCAGCGCATCCGGGGGCGTGCCAACGCTTCTCACGTTGGACCGATGTTGGCATATATCGCCGATGTAAGTGTATCTATCCACTTACCATCAGGTGGACTGTATGCTCGTCTGCCGCCTTCGTCCATAAAAAAATAACGTCCGGGGAGAGTCCGAACATTATGTTTATACATTAAGTGTTTATTTACTCTTTTTGCACTATATTGTGTAGAGGCGGAATGCCTCAAGGCATTCTCTACAACTCTTTTTCGCTTAATTGTTATGACTAATCTACTCTGTCGTCCGCGCGCTCGAGCAAACATCCCTGAGGCATTACAAAGGCGTGGCAGCCCCAACAGCATCCTGAAGGCATTATTATATTTTTGGGACTCGCAAGGCATTCGGGGCTTTCTGAATGTAATTCATCCACAGACTCGTATAGAACACCTGACAGAAATTTTATGTTAGTACATATTTCTAATTAAATATTAAAGTATACAATTATTAACTTTTAAGTTAGAAATTCTTAACCAAAGTCCATTAGTTGACGAGTTCTGTTTAAATACAGAAATGGATAAAAGGGGAAAAAATGGAATTTAATATTTTAAAATGGAATTAGGCATATTATTAAATTCCACGTTCCCTATTTTCGCTACGAATATAAACAAGGATTAAATAATACCGAGAGCAAATCCTGAGACTTCAAAAGATGACCTTGACCTTGTCTTTGAAAGCATTTAATTTGTGTTACGTAAAACTTAGGGTTCGTTTTCAGTTCGCAGTCACTACAGTAGAAGCGTGACACGATTTCGAGTGGTTTGAGATATAGGTAACTTTGAACGGATTTTTTCCAAATATTTATTTATGTTAGACCACGGTTAGTGTAACTCAGCTGAAATATATACATCCATATCTATCTATGCATATAACAAAATAGTAACAAAGCTGTGAAAGTATATTTTAAAAAAAATATCTTTACTATATATATGATAGAGTCCTAAATAACAACTTTTGGAATTTTTGTCTGTCTGTGTGTGATGGCTTAATGGATTACTTTTTATCTAACTAACTCTTGTTATCACAAGAATCAAACTAACCATATATACTCTAACGTAGGAATACGCGCAGGAAGTCGCGGGCACTGCTAGTATGTACCTAATGAAAAAAAATCTCCCTTTATGTAAAAATATACTCAAAAACATAGATTGAAGGGAAAGGTAAAAAAGGTGTAAGGAATAAGTTTCTATCGCCCATTTATAGCAAAGGCCAGTCAAGCGTTTCAAACTCTAACTATAATAGGTTGTGCGTTATATTTGCGGTATTTAATATTTATTTAATATATTAAGCCGCAGAGGAATTTATATTTATACGCACGCTTTATTGGCCGATATTTTTAAATCATTTCAAAGTACCTATACTGGCGGTTAGCCGTCAGTGTACAAGACCCCTTATATTCTGCCCCGATTTTGTTGTCCCCCGAAGCAAACAGTGTTACCCTAATTTCCTTTTGTCTTTTATCGGCTCATTAAACATATCGTTGATATAATATAAAGTACATATTAAGTAAGTAATTACATAATATATTAAAGTAATGGTAGGTACATGTAAATGATTATGGTCCGGTTATCATAGAAAAAGCTCTGACAGTTCTGTATTTAATTCATTTCATGAAAATACAGTTTCATTCTTAAGTCAGGACATAACACAATAGAATAGAAAAAAAATATTCATAGGACTATCGAGTTGTAAAATTATTTTTACATGTTAAATGTTTATATCAGCTGTCAGAGTTCAGAGCTGTCAAAGAGTCCTTTAATCCGGACCATACATACAAGTATATTAAAAAATAGTGTACCTACTCACTTCTTCTTTAAGATAATATGTAAGAGGCTTTCTGCGTTTACTCAGTCTCTAATTAAAATTAAAAGAAAATTGTTTTTTTGCCCATCCCTAGATAAAATCCAGATTACGCCCCTGGTCCAGTAGCCGCCCGCAACTCTCATAATGTAGTCGTTCCACCTCATTTCCGGACTTCCCGTTATTACTTGTCAGAAGTACGTGATGATATTTTAATATAGCCATAATTCTCATTAAAAATGATATTATTCTTAGCTTTATTTACACTAGATTTTATTCACACTTTGGTAAATGTTCAAAAGGTATCATTTTACCAATATTATATGTGTGAAACTCGTTAGATCATTTATTTATACATATTTTTTTTATATAGGTAAGGTCTCAAACGTAATCGTTTGCTTTTATAAATTGTCCACTATTGTTTATACGACGTGTCTTTGAAATAACGCAAAAGCTGAAAATAGCTTGTTCAGCATCGTTTCTACCAGTTTTTACACTAGGTTTTTCTCATAACTTATTGTTCATTTCTAGTACTTGCTTATTATATGTTTTATTTTAAGCGCAGATATGTCATTCATGCGGCGCTCTGCCGCCGTTCGTCCGCGTATCGCCACCTAGACGCCGCGCCGCCCAGCCATTGCCCTGCCCTGTACTGAGTAATGAGCGTTACGAAGATTTAAGATTAGGAATTACGAAATTACGAATTCGTAAATCTTCGTAATTAAAATTTACGAAGATTTACGAAGATTTGAAATTATTTGACAATAGTTTAAACTAGTTTACGTGTTTCAGGTTTGGCGTCATTTCGGTGTCACGTTGTATAAGTGTGATTATAAACTTTATATTCTGTTTATTGCAGCAAATGACAGATGACAGCATGAGCGACGATGTATTCGAGGAGGAAACGCTGCGTGCGCCCACGCAGCGCGGCACGCCTTCTCCAACTGGGTACAGAGACTACCACCCGCCTGTGGAGACGCCCGTTCGGCAGCAGCATGACGATGATGTGCCCATACATAAGGTACAATATACAAAAAAAAATTGGCCGTGTGATGTCGGTCAGCTTTGGAATAGTACCTGTATTTCTTCCCCTGGGTGACATAAAAAGCCACTAATGGATAACAAAGCGGCTACCACAAGCCCTGAGGAACTATGCTATCTCTAAAGAGTGGACTCGCCAACCCGCTTGGCCAGCGTGGCGTTTTATGGCTATACATAACTGCCAGATGCCCTTATCCAGCAGTAGATATTAAAAGGGCCGGTGACGATGATATAATCCACACTGGGCCCTCGTCATCAATTATGGCCCAACCCCCCTCGGACACGATTATAGGTCAAACAAAAGTAAACACAAATACCAACTCAAGTCAGGATTGCCAAACATCCAGAAAAAATGGAGTTTTATTCGACTTCTGTTCCGGATTAAAACATTAAAACAACCGGATTAGTTATTAAAACATGTACCTATTTATTAAAAAAAAGCTACAACTATTATAATTTGACGACCACATTTGGTAGTCCCATCCCCTCTCCCATCTGTGCAGAAGGTCCCGTATTTGATTCTCGGTTGGACATTCATTTCAAATGTTTGTTCGAGTATAGGTGGTGTGTTTGTATTTATATGTGTCTCTGAACCCACGATACAAGGAATTAGTGTGGACTATTGAGTGCGACGTTATTTTTACGTATATTTATAATAACGCCACAGTCTTCCGCTCTTTATTATTATAATATGTGTTTAATGTAAAATGTTGATATTTTAAATACGGTTTCGTGGTTTCAATATCTGTGTACAATAAAGATTTTTTTTTTCATTATCGCTGACAACACTTAGTTGGATTGTTGAGAGGCAGTCACGTTTTTGGCCGAGATTTATGTATAAATGTAAAAGTTTTAGGAAATACATGATTGAATACATAACATTTAATGCCGATGCCTTCTCGGTCCTCTGCTAGTGAACTAAACCTAATCAATCTTTATGCTACATCGATTTGAAAACAGTATTATCTGAATTTAGTGTAATTAGTTTATAGGATATCTATACCATTTAATTAATCAACCTTCTGATATATGGATTTTATACTGATCATATAATTCTTAGAAGTGCCAGGAGATAAGGGGGTCGCCATCGTCGGAATGGACGTGGAGGACATCATTAAAAGTTGACACACATATAAATTACCTAAATAATATTAGTAGTTTTGAAAATACGAGTAGATACTTATACTCTTTTAATAATATAATTAGCAGGTTTTGTAATAAACTCACAAAAGACTGCCGTAAAACGTACTGACGCGTTCCGAGAGTCAGTCAGATTCGCCAGAGCTTATTCCATTCAATTCCAACATGTGGAAATATAATGGGATGGAAGATGTCTCTTTTTCCATCATATTATCTACTCCCATCATCGTAATTACCCCATCATTTCCAATATTTTCTTTTATTAACTTTTAAATGTCCAATGGCAGGTAACGCATCCAGAGACTTACCAACAGTTGTCATTCTGGACTGATGTTGGAATACAGTCCACCAGGTGGAGGATAAAGTCCACCAGGTGGAGAATAACATATACCTAATGCTTGTCTGCGGACTTCTTAATATAAAAAATACATACAAAGACGTGCCAAGTTTCGTACGAGACTGATGTTGACATACGAGTATGTATCGCGGATGTTTGTGCAGATAGACCACTTACTGGACTGTTTGCTACCTTCTTTATATAAAAAAGACGAATAATTAGGGTTCACAAGCATTAAATGCTACTCAAATACCTATATTCCTGTTCCACGTGAACTTATGTCAATACATGTTTCATTACAACATGGGTATAAACTTGAAACCGCTCGTAATCATTGGAGCGGTAGATTGGCAATACTCCTATTTACTTATTTGCGAGTGCAGACGTAAGTAATAGCTTGTTACCGTTCGACTCTCATTATTTATTGGCCTCGTTTGTTATTAATGGGAAACGATGAAACCGTAGCTTATAAGCTTGGGACCGGTTAATGAAATTTAAAATCCTAAGTACCTATATAAGTAGTATAGTACCTATAAAAATGGAATGCAAAAATATATCCACAAGGTACAAGCTGTGTCCAAAAAAATAAAGCAATATGGAAAATATAAATCAGGGTAGCAAAATTTACACTTAATACTTTGTTATTACTTGTTATTACTTAATACTTTGGATTTTTGTTAAGGAAAAGTTGAATTAATTTCATCCAATTTATTTTTTGTCGAACGACGGGGAAGTCGTGCGAAAGTATCTATCTATAAGCAATGGGGTGAACAAAATATGTTAAAGACATGGATTTAAAAGTAAGGATACTAACGAACAAATTATGCAAGAAATGTCCGCCATACCAGAAAAAACTAGCGCCATCTCTTTCCCGCATCCAACGACGTTGCCAGCACGTTGGTCCTAACAACAGTTTTTTTAGGACCGTTTTTGTGGCTACATTTTTGCGCGCTGACCGCCCTGCCCTGTCCTTCGCCAGTAATATATAAGTCAATGGTTAAAGATTTCACATATTTCAAATAAATTCTGTTTTCTATAACAGGGGAAGGAAAAAGATAAATACTGCTAGTTTAGATAAGTTTAGTTAAGTATGATGTTAAATATCTACAGCGGATTTTTGTTACTGAGGTTACAGTCCTTACCATTCATACAGCATCTTGACATGATTGTAGGATATGTGACCAGCGGAGAGAGACACAGAATGAATTCGCGATACATGTCAACATCAGTCCAGAATGACAAACGCTGAAACGCCCCCGTTTCGCCGCCTATCTTTTGAGATGTGGGAATTGATTTGAAGAAAGGGTTGGAAAATGGGGAGAGAAAGGATAGGATGGGATAGGAATCGGCTCTGGTATATCTTACTCATTAACTCTAGGTACGAGTAGATAAAATTTTATATAAGGAGTTCTAGCACGTTTTAATTATCACTTTGGATTTACAATAAAAAACAAAATCCAGGGGGGATACCCCTTAACTCCATACTAATTAATTTCAGCATTGAAGTGATATTTCGATATTGAAAGGAAAACACAAACATTATACTTTTAAACTGTAAGTACCATTTGAATGATTTGATTTTATCAATCATTCAATCACAGTTGATTTTATCAACATATTTCCGCCATACACGCATATACTTCTTCGAAACCTTAAACGTCTTAAACGTTACGGCATCATTTCATCTTCTCTCTTTTCGGATACATGTCGTCACACTGCACTTACACAAATTCAAAAACTCGATGGTTTAACTGTAAATTGCTTATTTTGTCTACAAACGATCCTAGTTTAAGCAGCTTGCAGCGAGCAATGTATATTTAAGTCTATAAGAAGAATTAAGATTTAACACCGTTCGTACCTGTAATATAAAATATATTTGCGTGTTAACCTCATAAAACTTAAACAATAATGAATCTCAGAATTATTAACACGCGCTTGCGCGTTCACTAGTTTCGGCCTTTTAGTATATTCCTACTATTCATAGACAAATTAATATTAAACAATCTTAAACGTCGTCTTATGAGAGTATGAAAAAGGACAATAACAGAAATAAGGGATAGAAATGAATAAATAGTAGGTAGGTACAAATAGTAAAACACACATTGTTTCGTTCTATTTACCTTACTTCAATTTTATGTTTTTTAGCCGTGTGAGGTTCAAAAATTCTAGTTTTCTTATTTTTATATGTCATCATGTATTCGTCGTTTGAACAAGTTTTCGGAGATATCCATTTATATGAGAATATGTTATCTATTTCATGATGTATCATGAATAGTTGAAAGGCATTTATAAACTTTATAATACAGACATTTCTTCGCTCAGCACATAACTAAATATAATTATTGTTCAACGAGGTTATGGTTCCTGCCATAACCTCGTTGTCATACACTTTGATGCAACCCAATATCTGTAATATATAACATAATGTAGATAAGTATACTCATTTTTAAATTAAATGAAATATAAAAGAGATAGTAACTGATGAGTACAAACAGAAAACTTACCTAACAGTGCAATGTATCGTAGTAGATATAAGAGTAAATACAGAATTAAGTATCTATTAATAATTGTAATTGTAAACCTAAACTGCAAATAACATATAGAAAATTATTGACTATTTACATCGATATGAAAAAATACAATTTACAAAAGTAATGGTACAGAATCCTTTGGGTCTTTCACAATGCAATGTTGTCAAAATAAAGTAACTACTTTATCGTTGCAGAACTAAGCGCAGCTTAAATAGGTAGTGTTTATGAGTTTAGAAAAAGATAGTCTTTAATTGTGATTTCATTTATTATTAATGTTAATTTTCTGTTTTATATAATTAATGCCTAAATATTAAATTTATAAATAATTGTACTTAAGCCTATATACAAGTTAAATCTAAACTTTATTCCTAAAAATAAATATAGGTACGACTTTTTAATATAATATATATACCTATATATAGGTTAATAATTCCAACATATTAGCTATTTATCGTTTGTTTATATTTTTTATATAAGTTTTTTTATAAGGGCCGTGACGATTGTTTTAAATGAAACAATCTTTTAAGTCGACTCTGATGAAAGAACAAAACTTAAAGAAAACACATTTTCATTTTCCTTTGATAACGCAGATAAGCAAGACGAGTCCATTAAAGGAAAATCTTGCTTATAAATGAGAACTTTCATTTCATTTTATTGTGTAAAAATGCGCCCCGGGTTTTCACGGTTGGGATACGATTTTAAAGTTATTATAACATTTGAACCGGCGTCAGTTGTTTTATTCGAATTCATTCACGAATATCATTACCACGAGTGGAATAATTTTTTTTTATAGAAAGAAGTCGAGCAAACAGTCCACCTAGTAGGGGAGACCGAGGAGGGTTGTGACAATTTTCACTTTAACTAGCATATCTCAGTCAATAAAAGTCCTACATCTATGAAATCTATAACTCAAAATAGTTAGTTCTATACACTAAGTGAAATTAACATAAAAATAAATAAAAATAATCGGGGTCCATGAGAAAATTGACGAAAACTGAAACAACTCCTCTTGTCACAACTCTCCTAGTACTTACCGAGGTAAGTTGTGACAGAGGTCGAGATAAGTTGTGACACCTATGTATTTGGTAATTATAAGGTAAGAAATTTAATTTAAACGCTACTATTGGTGAATAAAAAAAACTTTAATACCTACTAATAATAAACATTACTCAAATTTTACTGCTTTTATCAAACTTTGGTATGTAATTATGACCAACAATAACTATTTACTTTAACACTAATTAGATTGTTTTAATCATTATTTGATACATCCTTGTGGCCTTCAATAACAATTAATGTAAATTATATACATTATCAACATAATAATAATAAAATATGGCGTTTGTGTGAGATCAATGGAATTACAATCAAGTCAAAAATCAAGTTCCCTCCGAAATCTAGTCCGACAAGCAATTATGACATGTATATCGGAGCTCTCCTCCAGTGCAAGCTTCATGTGACCATTCATTGCATTTGATGCACTGAACCCACTTCTCTTTTGATTTGATGTTGGCAAAGGGCTCGAGGCAACACAAGCCGAAACAATTATTTTCTGCATCTTTGTCCTGTTCGTCATCGGTTTTATTTTTATTTTTATTCGTATTCGGTTTATTTTCTTTTGTTTTCTTAGACTTCGTCTTTTCCTCGCTAACAATACGTTTCTTCACGTTCTTTACCTTTCTACTAGTTTCTACAGCAGAAATTTCGTTCTCAATAGGTGTGTCAGTTAGCACAGCTGATTTAATCTTGCGTCTATTAGGTTGGTTCCCTTTTCTTGGTGGAGTTTTTGGCAACGGTCTAAGTGCTTCCGGCAAGAATACACTGGATGTAGTGGCAAGTGGACTACGAGTTGTGGATGTGGAGGCAACAGGTTTATTGTTGGCGGGCAGTGGACTACGAGCTTTGGATGTAGAGGCAACAAGTTTATTGTTTGCAGGCTCCTTGGCGTCATTGCTCAAAATAGATGGACTGTCCGCAGATGTGTTATGTTCTTCAATTGGAACGTCCTCGTTTTCAGGTATGTCTACAGATTTATTTGGAGTAGCGGCTCTTGCTTCTGGATGTTGTCCAATTGCAACATTCTCATACTCAGCTATATCAAACGATTTTGGAGTAGCGGCTCTTTCTTGATTTTCCGTCACTTCTGCAACATTTAAAATTTCTCGTGCCTTTTGTTGTCAACCCATAATTGGATGCTGCACAAGTCAACAAATACTCGCATAATATATTTTCTTCGTCTTCTGTAAAAACCGTCAGACTGGCATATCCGACAGATGGAGGCTCGTCTGTTAGGTTAACCAGATATGCCTTTTACTTTTTAATATATCTTTGTAGTGACATGTAGTTGAGATTGTAAGAGGATGCGGCATTTCTAAGACTTCATCCCTTAACGTCACCTCCTCAAAGGCCAGTTCATATATTTCGACATTAGACATTCTCCTATCAGTTTTTCTCACATATTTATTAAGCATTCTGAAACAATAACATAATAATTCCGCATACAAAGTCACACCGCCGAACATTATTGCTAGAAAAAATACAAAATAGGAGAGTTGTGACAAGCTGTCACAATTCTCCTCGGTGCAGAAAATCGTGCTTCGGTCAGAATAATGACTCTTAACCTCCAAACACGAGGCGAACCCAAAAAAACAATATCATGCAATGAAACGTCAAGAGCCAATGCATATTATAAAAATTACCACAATAACACTAACATAATACGTATCGAATAATAGGATATCAAAATATTGGTCAAAAACTTACTTTTTGCAATATTTTTGACGCAAACGTCGTATAGACACACTCGCTTTCCATGGGCCGCCGACGCGAACTACATTAAATGGTGCAACGAAAAAGCAATAAATGCGCGACATTGCCAGTTTGCTAACGGTCATAGGTTCCGAGAAATCGACTTTGTCACAACTCTCCTCGGTCTCCCCTAATAAGTGGATAGATACTGTCGCCAATGGATACATGCTAACATCAGTCCAAAGTGACAAACGTTAGCATGCTCCCGGATGGGCTGCATACATTTGGAGCTGTAGGAATGGACATGGAGAAAGGGTGAGACACCCTCCGACCAGGTGGACTAACGACTTAAAGAAATTTGCCGGTGGTGTTGGATGAGAAGAGCCGACGATCGTACGTGGTGGAGAGCCTTGGGGGGGGGGGCGTATATCCAGCAGTGGAGAGACATGTATGGTATACAAACT
This sequence comes from Sesia bembeciformis, assembly GCA_943735995.1. Lineage (NCBI taxonomy): Eukaryota > Metazoa > Arthropoda > Insecta > Lepidoptera > Sesiidae > Sesia > Sesia bembeciformis. The sequence goes on from OX031028.1 coordinate 13,697,793, forward strand.
TTTTTGGGAAATAGTGTAATCTCCTTTCCGACATGTGCATGTCGTCGCGGTTTTTTCCCGGACATGCTAGTTTATCCACGATGTTTCTTTTCACCGTAAAGGTAGTGATAACTGAAAAATGTAGAAACTCAGTGATACGGGTTACGACTCGAACTCATAACCAAACTCATTACCTCACATAGATAACACCACTGTAAAGTATATACTATTACTGTATATACATTACAATTCTAAATCATCTAATGTAACTTTTCTATTGTCTCTCACAGACGATCCTGCTCGGCGATAGTGGAGTTGGGAAGACGTCACTGTTAGTGCAATTCGAGACCGGCAAGTTCCAGGCCGGGAATTTCTCGGCCACAGTCGGTATTGGCTTCACGGTAAGTAGACATTTTAATCACATTTCCAATTTTGTTACATGTTGCTATGTTAAGGTTAAATAAGTGACATTATCAGAGAAAAGAGACCTTATTGTCGGTTCTACATACCTAGTATTTGTATTTTTTTTATTTTGTCTTTGTGGAGAAAGAACAGAATACATGTATAGATCTAGGTGACAAATCCGTTTGAAACACAACTTGAATCAACGAAAATTTATCACTAAGACACATGTTAAATCGACGAACGCGTTTAGTCGCGGTTGGTTCAATTCGAAAAACGTCCTAAGGCCCAAAAAATTAGCTCAATTCGCTGTTAGTCCAATCGCAAAACGTATATATTATCATAAATAATAAATTATTTTAGCTTCATTTTTTCATTAATTACTTTTATTTATTTATATAGATAGAATCATATTCTTTTTACATCTCGTTTGATGCCAATTGGACTTTTAGCGAATTGAACGTGTGGACGTTTTGCGAATTGGACCAAATGCGACTACACGGAATAATAGACCTGACTATCGGGCCAATGTTTTTAATATGGCGGCAGACGAGCATACAGTCCACCTGATGGTAAGTGGATACTATAGACATCCGGGATACGTGTCAGCATTAGTCCAGAATGACAAACGTTGGCACACCCCCAGATGCGCTGCCTACGTTTGGAGATATAGGAATGTATTTGGAGAAAAGGTTAGGCAAATGGGGTGAAATAGGATAGAATGGGATGGGAATGTCATGTACCCAAATATGATTTGTGTACATAACATCAAATATTAGCTTGCTAGGTTGGGGTTGATATATCTGTTTAGTGAAATCTTAATAAAAATAATAGTTATTTATTGTTTTTAATAATCAGCCGTTAGATCACTTGTCTATTAAACCAGAATCTATTAAACAACTATTTAGACAACGAAATTTTAATATAGATTTTAAACCCAATCTTAAGTCCTCACAGACAATAAGGTTCTTTTACTCAGATAACAAATACATATATATGTATATAACTATATACTTTAAATAATAATAGTTACATAATTCAACAAAGTTATACACGATATTCAGAATAAAAATATACCATCACAAATGCAATTAGGTTATATTTTAATTACCATGCGGCGACTATATTATTTGATATGTTTACACATTAGCGAATAAATCCTTCGACTGCTTAGTATAGTATACCTATTATAATTAATTTAGTTTCTTTGCAATGTAAAATCAGGGGACGATGGCGCTGACAAATGGAAAAAATAAGGAAAACGCCCGTAAATGAAATCTTTCTTATTTAGGGGCTCTTTTCCTGTTTTATTAACCAATATATACCCACTTTATTTGACACAAGGATAATAATGTCAGCCCCATCATCCTTGTGTGGGTAAGCGACTACAATATTTTTAACTACAACTACAAAGATAAAAAGCAACTACAATATTTTTAACTTGGCTGCAGCAAAATGAAACTTCAGGTGTTTTTATATCACTTAAATATAAATTTATTTAGTACACAGTTAAATAAATTTACTATTACAATTTACTTAAATACTATTTACATTTTACTTCAATGTTAATAGGATAAATTGTAATTTATCGTCGAGTTTCCAGAATTTTTTCCTTGTAATTTTAATTTATTTGTAGACTAATCAATCAGTGGGCGAGCCCACAGGGACCACTTAGTTTGATTCCTAGCCATTTTCCTTGTTGATTGGATCCCTGTTGTCATGGCTCCGTTTCGACCTCATCTAATATACCTATCTAATCGAATTTTTAAACCACTATTTGGCCAAATTGTTTTTTTTTTTTTTAACTAATTACACGACTGATCTGAATTAATTTTAGTATGTACTGGGATATCAATATAAATGTGTATAGCATTTTTAAATTTTAAAAAGTGTATATATATATATTATTAATTTATTTATTCACGTTATATTCTTAGATAGTTGGATTAGGTAAATACCTATTGATGAAGGACTATTAGACGTGTGGCGCACCTCTTTTTTAGCACATAACCGACCATGTCAAGGTAACCGATTGTAACCAAGTTTGTAACCGATTGTAACATTTTATTAATGAGAGGGTGTAGATTGTGCACCCCCTACAAACGTTAAAACATTCAAGTACTGAACCAAATTTATTTTCTCTTGAATTTCTTTTAGAGTTGTCAGAAGATTAAAATAACGTAGGTATCATATATATGGTAAGATAATTATTATCATTTCAATCACCTACCTGTTTATTGTTAATCTACGAGAGTTGATTAAATGATTGTAATTTCATTAGACAATTATATTAATCATAACACTCCCCACAGATTTATAATTGAATTAGCGTGTCTACATAAACCCTCTATGGATTAACAGTTCTACGCTATTATTACTCTGTCATCTACTATACATACTATAATCCACTTTCACTTCGTTTGATGTCGGTGATTTCACTTAAAAATGGTGGAAACGATTTTTTAATAATTTGAACAGAATATGTACCTACCTAATTGGGTATTTGACCATTCATAGAAAATTTAAATAACCGTGAATACGAAATTCGAAATTAGTCATATTTTAAGAAATGATCCGTAAATCTACGTTATTAATATACGTTATTCTTCTTTAGTGCCATTGTAACCACACACGGGCGACGGAAATAGTAATAAGTTCCCATCACAATCACATCTCAAATATTTCCCATCCACCTCTCAAGCATAGGTACATCTACTTATTTAATTTTTTTAACGAATTGGGAATATTTTGTTTGATAATAATATATTTGTATTTGTCTCTAGTTATCGAATAAATTATAAAATAGGTATATCAATTTTAGGTACAGTCAGTTACCGTATTGTCGACCAACGGAAATCAATTAGGATTCATCAAGATCTACGCGTTTGTTCAATTCTAGGTACTATTTAACCTCGACTTCGCCCGTTTTGAATGCGATTTTTAAACGCGAAATTCAGAATTTTATATCGCCAATGTCCATTGGCGACGGTGTCCAATTACCACCAGGTGTACAGAATGCTTGTCTGCAAATTTATTCCTAAAAAAAATCTGTGTCATAATACACTATATTAAAAGCTGTTACTTCTTAAACTTCTTATAAGTATTAAACACCTAAAAATTTTACCTACATATTTTACATATATATATATTTTGAAGGGGAGAGTGCACGCTGCAATCCAACAGCCGCTGGGCGCGCTCGACTGGCCACGTTACCCCTCTCTCACAGAAGACTACCTTGAAATGTACTGCATTTCCCACTTTATCGTATTTCCCCAATGTACGTACGTGTTTCGGTAGTGAGTGAGATATGCCAGAGCCCATTCCCATCCCATCCTATCCCTCCCCATTTTCCTAACCCTTTCTCCAAATCCATTCCTATATCTCCAAAGGTAGGCAGCGCGTCCGGGGGCGTGCCAACATTTGTCATTTTGGACTAATGTTGGCATGTATCGCGGATGTCTATGGGCGACAGTATCCACTTACCATCAGGTGGACTGTATGCTCGTCTGCCGCCTATATAAAAACAACATATATTTTACATATATATTTTACCTATATATTTTACTTTATTATTAATCACTTAATATGTTTCATTAGTAAATTGATGAATTATATATGTAATCAATAGGCAAATTAAGAGGTATTTTAGGCTAACCATCTAAATTTGTTGAATGTTATTGAAATGTATTTATGAAACGTTTCATAAAATACAATTTTATCGCCCCCCAATGCAACGCCCTAAGCCGAGGTCCGTTCCTTCCGCCGGTTTACCGGCGGGGGAGCCCTTAGGCTCGTTGCAACCACACTTTTTGCTTCTGGCTGAGCGCCTTCTGCGCTCGCCCTAAACTAAACAAGTCCGGTGACTCTTGAAAGGCCACTAGGGCCACAAGAATTTAGTCAATCAGAGAAAAAAAAAAAACAATTTTAACCCAGCGCTAATGGCTATATGGTTATAACTTAAGTATATAAAGATAAAACCTCAGTCAACAGTCTTTACTGTGGGTTGAGTTTCTTTCAACGGGCTTAAACCGCGTTTGGATCGAGATAACAACGTATAAAATAAACAATTATAAAATATACGTAGATTATATCCATAGAAATGCAATAAGTCACGGTTTATTTGCGTGCGTGCAGTTTTCTCACAGGCTCTGCACATAAAGCGAATTCTCACAATGAGCAATGCAGCTCATTGTGAGAACCAGTCAAATTCTGTATATAATATTTGCATCCATGAAGATAACTACTTAGCTTTTGATGTGAAAAACGTTTTTAAGTGATACGTAGTACCTACTTTCAATAATTTTGTCACGAAAAAGGTTCCATATTTTTTCGCAAAAATTTCTATTATTTTATTGTATGATCTAGACAGCGTATATATGAGGAGAACGATCGTCGTGCAAAGTTAACTGTGCTGAGAAACTGTGCTGCAACTGTATTAACTGTGCTGCAAAGTTAACGTGTAGTCTGGGTGAGATTAATATTGCCCTCGGACAGCTTAAGAATGGTAAAACCACCGGTAAAGACGGTATATAACATCAGAGCTTCTGAAATCCGGAGCTGCACCACCTCGTTAGTGCCGTCTTACACGGTGGCATAACACTGGAGGTGTGGAGCAGTAGTATGGTGGTCCTGTTCTTCAAGAAGGGAGCCAAAACGTTATTGAAAAACTATAGAACAGTTTCTCTCCTGAGTCACAAGCTGTTCTCGAGGGTTGTATTTCAGGACGGTAATTACGAGTAATTTGACGAGTTCCATCCGCCGGAGCAGAATGGGTTTCGAAAATGGCTACAGCAACATGGACAATAAGCCTTTGTGGGCTACGAGAAGGCCTTCAACTTTATCGAGACCTGGGCTGTTCTGGAATCTTTACAGCGGTGCCAAGCATGAAGGTCCGAATCCAAGCCCAGCAGATCGGGCCGATCCGGATGTAATATCTCCGAAACTGTTCACAAACGCGCTGGAAGATGCATTTAGAATGCTGGACTAGAAAGGACGTGGCATCAATGTGAAAGGTGAGTACATATCGCAACTTCGTTTCGCCTGTTTCTCATGTTGAAGTGGCAATGGGTAGGTTATATTTGCCGCAGGAACGATGGAGGCGATGGAGACGAGTTCTTGAGTTCGACGAATGGAGGCCACGTACCGGGAAGCACAGTGTGGGATGCTCTCCGGCCACGTGGACCGACGATTTAAAGAAATTCTCCGGTGGTGGTTGGATGAGAAGAGCCGAGGATCGTGTGTAGTGGCAAGCCTTGGGAGAGGCCTATGACCCCATATAGTGCAGAGACATAGGCTGATGGTATGGTATGGTACGAATCTGAACAGCTTTGGTATTGTACCTTTCATTATTTCTCTATTCAATAGAGAAATAACGAAGATATGTGGATATACATATCTACAAATACCCCCGACGCGCTCCTTATCCTGTCCAGGGCGCTGATAATAATTGAAGTTCGAAATCTTGTTGACAGTGAAATTTTGTGACCGTAGGGTATACACCTTACTAGACATACTATACGATCGTGCTAGTATTGGTGTCTAGCTCAGATCAAGGAAGGCTAAACCTTTCATAAATTATATTTTGTTTTAATAAATCGCGATGACACTCTAGCTAAGATCATACAAAGAGCGTTTTCTCTCCCGTCCAAAGCTATTTATATTATGTAAGACTAACAACGATGACCTACCTCATTTTGTTTATAGCAACGAGTTGTCGTACTTGTAAGAACTTCCGATAACGTCAACAGGGCTAGTTTGAAATTAAATCATTAAACAAAATACTCTTAATACACTGTTTGAAATTTATGCCAAAGTAATTTCTGTTCAAATTGCCGCTGCTTTTGTTTTCAGAAGCGCCTAGTTAATTTAACTCTATACGAACACGACCGAGGGTAACCCCGTCGGCTTACAAGTTAACTCAACTATGATATTAAAACTGTTGTACCAAGAAATTATTGCCCAATCAAACATAAATTGGAATATTGTGTGTATTATAACTTGCGTAATCTTCCACCGATTTTACGGTAATTTAACTTGTTTAATAACTTATATGTGGATTACACAGAATTTAGTAGGGTTTCATTTTTCGTTAAGGAATAATGTATATCTATTAATACTAGTATTATGTCGAGGGCTTACCTAGGTACTTGCCACAATTTTTTCTGTAATTAATTCTCAAATTAATTAATTTCGAGTTTAGAAACAGTAGTTTCTTCTGTACAGACCAAATCGTTCTTCAAGAGTTCGAATGAAACTCTTTTATGATTGTTTATAACAATAATAATATAATAATAATTATACATCTGTCTGCCTATTTCGTTTCGTTTCGGCCACTTCGGTTCAGTGCCTATTTCGGCCACTATTTCGTTAATGAAATCTTGACTTGAATTTTTTATTAATATTGAAGCTACGTTCTATGTAATTGAGTACTTTTCAAAAGATTTACATATTTATTTTTCACTTACGATTTATGAAATTTCCCGTTTACCTAAACCCCTAAAAATATCATAACCGTACGATCAACGCACATTCAAACCTTCCTCTGTATAAATATAAGCCTTGAAAACATAACGACGTTTTCCCCAGCATTTTAAGTTAATTACTTATATTCGGCTTCAGTTTATTTAGGACTGAAATCTGACGAAACTGACGAGGTTATTGGCGAAGTGGCAGAATTAAAGTGTACATAATCTCCGAATAAACCAGACTACTGAGAGTAAACCCAGAGCCACCAGTATAGGAATAATAATAGGGTGCATTAGTGTAGCGTACTGAGTCACATTACCAATTACTTTTATATCGCTAAATATTAGATAGTCGGATAAGTTCGTGGCCTTTTTATAGTAGAAATAATAAAGACTTTTTTGTATTAGGTACATAAATATTTATTGAACGGAATATTGTCCAATTAATTCGACTATCCTACGCCATTTTCCTGGCAGAGCCATTATCCCATTGCAATAAAAAAAATTGGGGTTTCTGAGCGAAAAACTGATTTCAATTGTCTAAACAGGCTTCACTTGAATGTAATTTTAATTTTTTTTTAAAATTAATGTTAAAAATTTAAAATGAATTTTGTAAAGAGTAGAATAAATCCGAAGGTGCTATATCTGGACTGTATGGAGGATGCATTAAAACTTCCCAGCTAAGGTCCATCAATATTTGTTTAGTCATCAAAAGATGTACTATATGTTCCCGCCAGTGATCAGGGTTGCCAGAAATATAGCACGCTAAAGTCATACGTTACAAAGCGCCACGAAATTTTCCGACTACCTATTATATACTCGCGCCCAATCCTACCTGGATAAAACTGTATACCTAGTCCAGTTATAAATACCGTTATAATAAAGAAAAATAATTAAATTACATTTGAATTTGGAATCTGTCATTCTAATATGAAAAAGAAATGCTTTTTCTCATTTTCGCATCAATCATTATTAAATATTGTACTAATATTAAAATGGAGTGGGGTGATAACGAAAACCGTATTGCTGTAATTGCATTACACAAAGTAGGCATGGGGCCAAATGCAATGTTTAAAACTCTCTATCCGCTTGGTATTAGCCGAATGTTTGTGTACCCGGCTATTAGTAGGTATATTGAAACGTCCTCTGTTTGTGACAGAAAAAGGTCTGGCCGTCCACGCACTATTGGTACTAAACAGACGTTTAAAGCTGTAAAGAAATCCCTTCCGGAAGCAAAATATTTTATCCAGAGAGATGATTATAACACCCAGAATCATGTCACGTATTTTAAAAGATGATTTAGTAGTGCTGCTTACAAAAGTCGCGATGGACACTTCTAAACCGATAATTTAAAGAAAAATAAGGGTTGACAAATCAAAACAATTTATTCGGCGGTACGCAAACGGAGCTCACAGACAAATCTTATTTACGGACGAGAAAATGTTCACGATTGAGGAACATTTTAACAAACAGAATGATCGAATTTATGCTCATAACTCTAGAGAGACTGCTCAATTGGTCAATAGGGTGCCACGACGATTATTCGGCTTCAGTGATCGTTTGGTGGAGTGTTAGCTATCAAGGATCCCTCCTTTGTGAACCAGAACCATATTTTTGTGAATAAGGTATTAAAACGTCGACTCAAGTGTATCAAGATGCTATTCTTGAGAAGGTCGTAAAGCCTCTTAACCAAACCCTGTTCCATAACCAAGAATAGTCCGATCAGCAAGACTCAGTACTAGTTCATGGGGCTCGCTCAACACAGGTGTAGCTAGAAAAGAATATCCCCGTATTCATTAGAGCTGAATACTGGCCGGCATCTAGTACCGATTTTAATCTGCTCGATTTTGATTTATGGTTGAGTTTAGATACCGCTAGGCTATCACCGCTCTATTTACTGTATATAACAAAATCCGACCAATTTCTAAGATTAGTCTAAATAACAGATAAGTTAGACAAGCTTTAGATTATGTAACGGCCGAAATGAAAACCAGATTTAAAGTTTACATTGTTGTGTAAAATTAATTTTGTAGGTTGTTAACAATCAATGTTTATGTAACTCGTTAAAAGACTGGTTGGTATTTCGCTATTTGGAAATGGAGGTGCGCATTTCAGGAGTGAGTGAGATTGATCCATTCTCATTTCTCCTCCCACCCCATCCCACCCCGTTAAGTGGGAAATATAGGATAAGGAAAATCTCTCATTTAATTATAATTTTATCTTCCAGTTGAACAATGGGGAATGTAGTGGAATGAAGAGTAGTCCTCATCCCGTTATTCTTCCTATTTTAATTCTTACCAATCCTTTTTGGAAATGCTCTCATAAATCACTAATGCACTTTTCATCACTAATACTTATTCATTTTTTCCACATTCATTCGTTACTTTTTTTTACTAATTTTTTCTACAAATCAAGACACCTACCTATTTTTAGATAAACAAAAATAGGTACATATATTAAAAGCACATTTTTATCACCATAGTATTTATTAAAAAAATATCCAGAAATGCTGCAAAATATACAGAAAAAAAAAATATTCCATAGGTAAGCAAATTTGCTTCAAGTATTTATTTGGTGGTCATTTAAATAAGAATAAAATACTTGACAGAATTTTGGAAACTTTTGGAATAATTTGTACATACTACCGTGGAACGAATTTGTTTTTTCCGCATTTTCATTAAAATAATTGGAGATAGTTGATTGCTTGTGAAGACCGGACATTTTGACATCCCGTCAGATTTAATAAACATTTAAGTTATAACTTATATGCCAGGCTCCCACGGGAGTGGTACTCAAAGCCATGTGAACGAAGTCACGGACGCTGCTATTTGTTAATAAAAATGGACAGGATGAATTATGTGATTGAAATTCCTTGAGAATTTGAATGGATTCATTTGTAAATGTTTATTCGTCTTTAAATTTGTTCAGGTAGTTTCTTATTTATCACTGAAGCCTTATCACATTTCACGGGATTTAATCTGCGAAATTAATTTACAAACACTTCACATGAACTTAGTTTGAAAAGGATTTGCTCACAAAATACTTGCCTAAGTAGTTTAATTCCATTAATTTCCCTTTATAGGTTCGACCTGAGAGATTAATCCGATTGGTAACGAAGCTTTATAGTTTTATCAGCCCTTTTAGGTATCTCACGAGGGAATTTCTGTGAATATTAACTGTACGAGATGTCAGTATAAGTAAACCATAATACGTATTTGGGTATTTTGCCAATATTTTGTGATAACACAAGCCGACTGGGCAAGTATAAGACTACTTTATAGATACTGCATTTCCTATGTTATCCTATCCCCGCAATGTACGTACGTGTTTTGGTAGTTTTGCTATCCTCCAAATCCATTCTTAAATTTCCTTAGAGAGGATTTTAATAATTTTAATCTCCAGCACAACCAGTGCCGCGCCAATGTTTGTCATTCCGGACTAATGTTGGCATGGATGACGGATGTTCATGGACGATGATATCCACTTACTAATAATTACTTAGCATATAATCCACCAGGTATATAAAAAACTGACCCATATCTACTATATACGAGTATACTTACTATTTATAATGAGTCGAAATAGGATGAATGATAAAAAAATCCACAGCTTATTTCAGTATTTTTATAATCTCAATGTCTCTCGACAATAATCAACTTCATACGTCACGGTTTTATCATTTGACATTGGAACAAATTGAAATATCATTTTATAACAGTATGTTGACCAATTGCTCACATAAATTGCCATCGACAAGCTGGATGCATCCAATTGGCTGTGTCAAAAGCATAGTATACTCATAAAAGGCTCATATACATAGGGATAATCTGTGGCTTCATAACTTCCAACGTGTCCAGAGAAACGCGGGGGTTAGAGGTAGGCAGGAGGAGGGGAGGTAATTTTCCCGGCGGGACTACAGGAGAGTTCCAGGAGGCAGGCAGTCGGTACAGGACGATAGATCGTGTTGACGTGTCAACGTCGTCCTGTTAGCATTCGCGCCGGAAGTTTGCGCGGCGCGTAATAAAAAGTTGCTTTTTCGTGGTGTTTGAGAGTAGTTTGGTAATTTTAATAGTCGTGACTTGATTATTGTTTGTGTGCGTTGACCTTTGCAGGCGTTTATGTTTGTAGAATATTTTTTTATTTAGGAGTTTTAGTTCATTTAAAGATTGAATGTCAAAAATTGTTACCAACATTTCTAATGCTATATTTACTATATTTTTAATGTATTGTAAATTGAATATTGTTAAAACAATTTCACTCCAATCGCTTTCCAAATACGATTAAAGGCATACAAAAATATTGGAAATCTCTCAGAAAATTATATTGACAACCTTTTTGAGAAACTCAATATTGACATTGTGGATCCCCAGATTAACGCGAACAGAAGAGACAGACAAACAGGCAGGCGATGTCCTTAATATATTTAAATATAAGTAGACATTGATATTTAAAAATAGAAAAAAAAAAATAATGGTTCAGAAAAAAAATGTTATTGACCTATTTTGTAATAACAATCCTGTATAAACTGAAATTTTGGATCCTTCCCTAATTCTGTATGCGTTCCTGCATCATGATGGTTCAATCTGATTGAACCAACACTACAGGTGGACGCCTGCGCGATCTTCTACTGAGCAGATATCTATATACCTAGATACAAAGAGCTTTGGTTGGCATCACCACTTAATATTAAAGGTGCGCTTCACAATGATACCCTTACCTTAGAGGTATACAATATTATTCTCGAAAGGCATTCGTGAAGTTGTGAGTTTTAACCCTTTTAGCCGCTGGGCGCACTCAACTGGCCACATTACCCCTCTCTTACAGAAGATTACCTTGAAATGTACTGCATTTCCCACTTTATCTTATTTCCCTAATGTACGTACGAGTTTCGGTAGTGAGTGAGATGTGCCAGAGCCCATTCCCATCTTATCCCTCCCCATTTTCCCAACCCTTTCTCCAAATCCATTCCTATATCTCCAAAGGTAGGCAGCGCATCCGGGAGCGTGCTAACGTTTGTCATTTTGGACTGACGTTGGCATGTATCGCGGATGTCCACGGGCGACATATCCACTTACCATCAGGTGGACTGTATGCTCGTCTGCCGCCTTCGTACATAAACAAAAATCTTCTCGTATTAAAAAAACTTCCTATAGGTAGGTACTATGGGCTTTTTAAATACGTATTTATAAACTTACTAGCATTTTATATTTTCATATTAATTTTCCCTTCAAACTACCAGTGGTAGTGCACTACCTACTGGTAGATAGTGCACTACCTACCAATAGTGTCGTGGGGATGTTTTTCTTCGTTATTGACCAGTAGTGTCGTGTGTAAATTTGAAATTGGTGTGATCATTGATTCCCAACTCAACGAGAGCACAGTTTTCTACTAAAATAAATGTTATTTAATCATTTTATTTATTTTCCTAACATTTAAAGGAATAAATGATTATGCTTTAAGTAAATAAAATAGACCTTCCCTCACTGAATCTTAAAATTATATAAAACTAAGGATTACAGAAACTATTATACTTTTTTAAAATCTGAACAAATAACATTTTAGAAGAGTTAAAAAAAAATAAAAAAAATATTTAAACAAACGTTCAAACTTTAAAAGATTTATCGTAATTTATTCAGTGCATGACCTAAACTTATTTCCTTGTTAATTATATATACGTGTAATGATATCGTCGCGTCGTTGGGTGATATCGTAATTTGCGTCTTTATGTTCAATTCTTATTGGTTTAGACCATATATGGGCAACAACCAGCCCGCGGGCCGGATCCGGCCCGCTGTAAGATATGATCCGGCCCGCGAGACATTTTGAAAAAACCCAATTAAAAAAATATTACATTAGGTACTTATACTCACGGGAGTGACAGTGAGGCGGCAAACATCAAATCCTTTGATGTTTGCCGCCTCACTCTTTGATAATCGCCGCCACTCGGCTTGCTCGATCAAATTCTTTGAGGTTTGCCGCCTCACGGGCGACACATCAAAAGATTTATTGCTTCTCAATTACTCTAAACTAGTTTATTCCAGATTATTCCTTCATTTTGCCTATATAAGCGGGTGGATGGCCCGAACGTTAGTTCAGTTCTATTTGAGCTACCGAGGTGATAACTTGGACAAGCGATATCCTAGCGAACTGCTCGAGCCGTCAACTTGCTTTGTGACTTTGTGTGCATCTTGAGTGGTTACTAACTATAGTTTGTTATTAAGTTTATTGAACGAAAAGTAAACAAAAATGATGTCTGGTGGAAAGAAACGAAAAGTAGATACAGAGGGTCGCCAGTTTCAAGAAAAATGGACTGAAGAATTCTTTTTATCTTGCACAATGGTAAGCCTATTTGTTTGCTGTGTAATGAATCCATTTCAGTAATGAAAGAATTCAATATAAAGAGGCATTACTCAACTAAGCATGCTACGTTGCACTCACTGACAGGACAATTAAGAACAGACAAAATCCAGAAGCTTACCGCAAATTTGGAAAAACAGCAACAAATGTTTCATAAACAAAGAACACAACTTGATAATGTTGTGAAAGCTAGTTTTATAGTTAGCTCAAAATTGGCAAAGGCATTAAAACCATTTGCCGAAGGAGAATTTATCAAGGAGTGTATGTTAGAAGTTTGCGGTATTTTGTGTCCTGAAAAGAAAAATGAATTTGAAAAAATTAGTTTGTCAAGACGAACTGTTGTTCGACGTATAGAAATGATGGCTAATGATATAAAAACAACATTGACTGACCGTATGGCTGGTTTTGAATCATTTTCCATAGCATTAGACGAGAGCACCGATTTGTCTGACACAGCTCAACTGGCTATATTTATTCGAGGTGTTGATAAGGAGTTCACTGTTACTGAGGAATTGCTTGCTTTACAGCCGCTAAAAGGAACCACTACAGGAGAGGATATTTTTATTGAAGATCAAAAGGTATTCACAAGTTTTGGCTTGCCATGGTCAAAATTAATTGGAGTATGCACTGATGGTGCACCTTCTATGGTCGGCTTACGTAAAGGTTTCATCGGAATTTTGAATGAAAAAGCAACAGAATTAAATGTGTAAAAAGATGATTTGATAGTCCTTCATTGCATTATCCACCAACAGAACTTGTGTTCTAAGTCCATTCGACTCCAGAATGTTATGAATGTGGTAGTAAAAACCATCAACTTTATTCGATCCCGAGGGCTTAACCATCGTCAGTTCAAGGCGTTTTTGGATGAAATATCAGCTGAATATAACGACGTAACATATTATTGTGAAGTCAGATGGCTGAGCAAAAGAAAAATGTTGAAACGGTTTTACGAGCTTAGAAATGAGATAGCAGACTTTATGAAAATAAAAGATAAACCACTATCTGAATTAAGTGACCCACAATGGATATGTGACTTAGCATTTCTGGTCGATCTTACAGGCTATTTGAATGATTTAAATTTGAAACTTCAAAAACAAGGACAGTTAGTAAATGATTTGTACAGCCATTTGAAAGCGTTTCAGATCAAACTACGCTTGTGGGAGTCACAGATGCTGTCTGGTAACAGTTACCATTTCAACACGCTCTCTGCGTATGAAAATATTGCTTATGCTCAATATGCTGAAGAACTCAAGTTACTGTCGGAACAATTTTCGAACAGATTTAGCGACTTCAAAAACATGGAAGACTGTTTCAGTTTATTTGCTACTCCTACAAAATATAATGTACAAAATGCTCCAATACACTTACAAATGGAGTTGATCGAGATTCAAGAAAACTCACTCCTAAAATCCAAATTTGAAGACGTAGAGTTGTGCGATTTCTACAACAAATACCTAGAAAAAGACAATTTTCCGCAGCTTAGAAAATTCGCAAGAAGATTGATTTGTGCGTTTGGCAGTACTTATAAATGCGAACAGTTCTTTTCATTGATGAAAGTTAATAAATCAACACATCGTACAAGACTGACTGACGATAATTTGGAAAATTCTTTACGTCTTTGTATCAGTGGAATTAATCCAAATATCGATGGATTAGTTTCCCAAATTCAAGCTCAAGTGTCTCATTGATTTCGGTGTATTTAACTTTCGTAGTTTGTAACAATTGCAAATTTAACGATTTAATTATAATGTACCATTTTTTTAAATTTCATTTTGTTATTTTAATAAATTGTACTATAATAACATTGTCGTATTATTTCATGTCTAATATCTATCGCAAAAATTATTATCACTACTTTAAAATGCACTAAGTACTTTTAAACGCGGCCCGCGAACGTATTTGCACGCTAAAGTTTGGCCCTCAACATGTCAAAGGTTGCCCATACCTGGTTTAGACCCACTAGACTACTGGTCCGTAGTGCAGAAGGGAAAAGAAACTCCCCACGACACTTCTGGTTATGCGGCTTGGTAGTGTCGTGGGGAATGAATGTAATTTTCTAGCTTAATTTTAAAGCAATCATAAAGTTGTCAACTGCAAGAACGTCAACTTTCAGAGGTGGGGATTGGTACAGTTTGGAACAGTTGCTAAACATATATATGTTAATGAAAACAAAACCATTCTAATGTGGCCCTTATTTCAAACGAATTAAAGTACCCACGGATATAGATTGACCATTTGCTAACTGCATCAAAATTTGTTGCTGTTACTCACCACGCCAAAGTAGGCGTCGCACCCGGGGTCATACCAACTTTTGTCATTCAGGACTGATATTCACGGGCGACAGTATCCAATTACCACCAGATGAACTGTCTGTTAGTCTGCCAAATTTTCCCATAAAAATATACTTACTAACTATAATGATATATTGTTTTAAAAACGAACTAAGTCATATATTACACAAAGTAACAGTAAAACAATATTTCACTACTGGTGTGGTCAAAAAATAACAGTAATGTTTGTGGAAACACATGTTTAATATTTTTTCAAATATTTATCAATCACTGAAATTTTTAATAAAAATTTTATTTCTTGTTGCTTGCTGAGAGAAAAATTCTTGCTAATACGTATATTCCCATTTCAGGAGTAGCATATATTTCTAAGTGCTTTGAAGTTCAGACCATCTCATTAAAATTTTATTAGGTACTATATAGCAATGTATCTGTCTAATGTTCAAACAGCTACAATACTTAGCTGACTTATCATTTATGTATTACAAAATTATGGGTTTATCGAAACTGCCTAAGTACGAAACATTTTGAAATATTGGTAAACAGCAAAAATTTTCATGTTTCATATCTAACTTTCTTTTTCTTAGAAAATATATCATAGGAATATTTTTTTAACAACAAATTGAAGTAGACATACTCGTTATTACTAGCTAACTCAGCAATGTACCGTCAAAAGATCATGAAACGTGTTTAGGAGCGTCTTTCTTTTGACTTGTAAACCTTCACTATGAATTATTTTAGCCAACCCTTAAATAAAGGGTTGTTACGATACAAGCTTGTTCAGTGTTTCTTTTAGATATTTGTAATATATCGTACTTAAATTGGGTCTTGTATACTGATAATGGTTCGTTAAATATCAGTCTTTACTTTAAGAATGACGTTCAACAACAGGGCCCAAAATTCTCCTACAATTTTTGGTAATCATAGAAATTACGGGCAATCCGCACTGGGCCCGGATTGTGAATTATGGCCTGAAACCCACCTGTATTAAAATGCCTATAAAAGAACCTTTTAACATTCTATTTCATTAATTAAACTTTTATTTTTGCAACTCACGAGCGCACGTCTCCCTTGCTTGTAGTAGTTGGTGGGTCGATGTCTGTCTATATTACTTTAAATACACTAACGCGAAAGCTACTTTTCGTATCTATAGATTTTTTATACACAAGTAAGTATATTTGACGCGTGCTCCTGAGTGGCAAGAACTGTAAAACAAAAGATTATGTGTGCCAAAGATAGTGTTAGAACGTGACGTAGTCAAGTTACGTTTATGTATATGTATTTAAATTAGAAGTATCTACTTATTCATCAGTCTGCAAGTTAGGACTAACTTTGTTTTGACGACTTAGGCCTGATTCCCATCAATTACGTGTCACGGCAACAGCGCGGTGCGTCAAGTGGGTCGTTATTTTAATAGTGTTTATCTCCAACGTACATAGTTTAAAGGGGTTCGAACATTTTACTAGAGAGGTTGGCATAAAACCAAGCCACCATTTTGATTTTTTTTCAAAAAGCGTCGCTCGATGAGTCCCTACTTTGTTAAATAAGATTCGGGATTTTTTTAATAAAACATAAAATATTAAGTTCAATCGTTTAAATTTATTTTGTCGCCCTCGAAATAGGCTCCATTTGTATTTATAAGTTATTTTCGTGTTAATTATTATTCGTGATCTAACATTATCTCATCGATAATATTAATATGTTATAGGTTTTAAACTTAATGACTATAAATTAAAAATTTACTACAAATTTCCTGTTTCGCCTTTTGTCCCATATTTTTTTCATCTACGGGTCTAGGGTATTCCGAAGGAGACAGCCCTAACCGTGATGCCACCGCAACGTGTAGTTGGTGGAAATCAGGCCCATAAGGAACTTGTCACGAAAAAAGGTCAAAAATCAAATAGTCTCTTGTTAAATAGACTCTTCAAAACGCGGAAAAAAGTATAATAACGTTCCTCCTTATAAACATGATGGTACGTACCATAAAGATGTTTTTAATGTCAATTGATGAAAGGGACAAACCTTCTCGGGACGAGCAATAACGACTAAACTCGGAACCCTTCTTCCGAGTTTATAAAACTACTTTTGAAGCCCAATTATCTGTAACACTAAAAAGTTACAGAGAAATTCCATTTCAAAGTTTTATTACGGTGTGTTCTTTACACCAGTTGACATTTGAATCATTGTTTGACAGTTACTACCACGATAAAACTGAATTGAAAATTTAAATTTATTTGCTATGAATAAAAATACATGATTAATGCGGTTAGTATACGTATTTATCTTAATATCACAATGTTTGTAATTAGTATGCAGTCCGTTATCTTCGTTGGTAGTCTTTGGTTTGCGGGGGATGCTCGGGAGGGGGGGGGGGCATGACGTATGCTTGTCAGTTATGAAGGCTAACGCTTTGTGCGAGACATGGATATCGTATCTTCAAAGAGAATTCTTTGGACACACACACATCACACAATATAGCCGTCATAACTCTATTTCTTATTGTTAACAATAAATTGGTATCAGCCATATTTCCATTGCTGAATGTAGTTCTCACAAAGATCTCTCCTTCTTCTTCTTTCTTATATGGCAATAGCGCCATTGGCGCGTTGTACCGGGGTCAAGTTTGCTATCGTACCTAATTAACAACGCGTCAATGATCAGTTCCATTGAAGTACTTACAAGTAAGTTAGGAGTTACTCAGTAAAGTGATGATAGTAGGTTTAAAGAGGACAGTAGAGTTGGACTTTTTGAAAGCTCGCGTAAAACGCAGTTTTATTTCAATTAATCACAAATATTATGCGCAAACATTAGGAACACGGAAGTTTGTTAAACAATCACTATTAAACCACAAAATCCACAATTGGTACACATTTTTTATGTTTCGATAATTTTTATATTTTTTTATATTTCGAGACATGTAGAAATATTGTTGAGATATACATAGGTAGATATACACAATATTACTTCTCGAGCTCCGCCAGAAAGTCAAGGGTCTCTATGACTTACATAATACAAAGAAAAAAACAATTACTAAACGAGTTCACATTACGCAAAAGTTCATTAGGTATTCGTTTATAAAAAGGTTGTTAATTTTAAAAAGGAGACGGTAGCGTGCGCGCTGAGCCGTAGATTCACTCCTCTGAAGCAGTAGCGCGCGAAAATCGACAAACGACAAACACATTTTACATCCTAATACGTATGTTATTATTTACACGTAACAGGATATTGTGACCAATAATAAAACACAATTTTATTAACTGTTCATATTATGTGGGTTCATATTAAGCGAATGTTTATTAGCTTTTCTTTATATGGTTCGTTTTTCATTTAGCATAATTTCTCAGAGCATAAATAACGATTACCTTCACATATTATAACGGTAAATAAGTAAGAAGAACGGCATCCAGATATTGGTTACAGAGCGATTTTCTTTTATTATCGAAAGTGTATGCTGCATTTCCACAGCCACTGGGCGCACGTTACCCCTCATTAACACGTTCGCATCGACAACGTATCAGAATATTATACGTTGTCTAAGTATAAGAGACAAGAATATTTTACACGTTTTTTTCTGTTTTATACGATCCATTTGTTCCTGAAAATTTGAAATGGAAATTTCAAAGTATAAGAAATTATACGTTGTCGGAGTATAAGAGAGAAGAATATTATGCACGCTTTTTCCTGTTTTATACGATCCATTTGTTCGTGAATATTTGAAATGGAAATTTCAATTTCAGGGTGATGTTCACAATTTTCAACTTCGCTCTGCCGACAATGCCTCTATCTATGTCCCTCCTCGCCGCACCGGCTTCATGTCCAAATCCAGTAAATCTCTGAGCTTTCCCACTACCATAAGAGAAACACTTTTAAAGGGTGCTTCGGGATCACTATTTAAACAATCAGAGTTCTTGATCTACATATATTCTCTGTTTGGTTTTCGCTGCCTTCTTAATTAAATGTTTCTGTTCAGTTACGTATTATGTATGAATTATTATAATAATGTGTATAAGCGAAACGTTCACTTCACAAACAAGTATTATAACCCCAGCGAGTTTCAAAGACTCCATAAAAACACATTTGATATGAGCGTGTAAACCACGTTTATGTTGTGAAAAATGGCGTCTGTGAATTTGAAATTTAAAATTAATGAGATATTTTATATAAATAACTCTTCGTTTCGTGTTTTGAGGAGATTCAGAAGTTAATGATGTAGGTTGGGTTTCATCTCATATAGATTGAATTAACTTCTACATTTTGTACCTATCTAATTAAACTGAAGATTAGGTAAGTACGTATTATACGGATTACTAGTAGTCTGTTGATCAGAAGTTTAAGTACTTATTGTACAGAAAATCAAAAATTTAGAATCTTACAAAATTCATTACATTATCAATACAATTGATTTCGATAAAAAAAATACACTGAAAACATTCGGGTAAAAATATTAAATGTTTCTTTCGATAGCACTCAGTTAGATGATTAGAGATTACAAAAAATAAATAATAGATGGTTAATTCACTCGTATGTGCATAAACACATTACGTAGTTCATACCCGCGTACTTACCGGGCTTGTGCAACACCTAACCGAGCGATTGTGGATAGCGTTATGCACCTACGAGTAAATCAATCACCAATTATTTATTTTCTATGCAATAAAAATGTTACGAAACAAATGTAAATTTTTAGTTAGATATAATATTTTTAAATAGTGTAATGACTGGCTCATTAAAATAATTGTTCACTATTTTTGTAGGAAATGTCTGTGGCGAGTGGGAGGAACCTTTGAAAGTCGATAAAATTCAAATATTTTCCGGAAAACTATTGCACTGCCTGTTTTTAAATGCACAAACGATTACGCAAAGGCGTTTTGACAAAATTGGAAACCACCAAATGGAAACCAACCTCGTAATTTGTCATTGAGTTCGCATGATTACGAACTGCTTTTCAGTTCTTATACAAGTTATTTCAGTGATTAGTTTAATTTTGGTGGCTCTAACTAAATGAACAAGTTTGTTCTATAATGTTGTATTTGCAGTTGACGCCACCTAGCGGTCTATTCAATAATTTGATAATGAACTTTAAAGGTGTTTGTATTTGGTGTATTTGGCCAGGGTATATTTTCTTTGCTCATTTGTTTTCAAGGAAGTTCAACTTTCAACACTTGACAGACTTATATTAGGTATAGAATAGCTGCCATCTACGAGCTTCCATACATGTTTTTTCTATGGGTCCAAATGCTCATCTAACGAATTAAAAATACATAGGTAGGTAAAATTAATTCAAATTCCAAATAACCTTTTAAATTTTCTTTCACATGTGCATATAGCGGAATTCACTTTTTTTGTGTGCAAGCAATTGCAAGGGAATCTATTAATAATACGTACCTATAGACTTTGTACATGCATCACGCAAAAACTACTGCATGGAATTGAATGCAGTTGTCACCGATGTATTGCTAGAGGTCTAACTTAAAATATAGGCTCCATTTTACCGCAGGAAAATATCTTATTCCGATTGTTTTAAATTTAATAAACCGAAGCGAAGTGAGGGCGGGTCGCTAGTATAAGATATAGGTATACTCGTAATATTGACCAATTAAGCGTTCTAACCAATACAAACTATTTTGCAGTTCATTATAAAAATATGCAATAGGCGGTTAGTTAGCGCTAAAAACAAACTTGTGTGTGATCATTTCATTATAATACCTCATCCATAAACGCAGAATTTAGTAATCATGGGAACGCTCGGGTTCGCCGTCTCTTGTACTTATATAGAAGTGATGTGTTTGAAAGCTATGGCCGTGGCAATCGCAAATCAACACGTGATGTCGTCGTTTCAAAATCATCGTCCGTAAAAATTGCTAGGAATATTTCGTTTTTTACGAATTGAAACTCTTCATTCATATCTTTTGACGTCCAACGAAAAACATACTACACATAATTTTATTTATTCAAAATATAACACGTCTTTTGCCATCGCGTTTCCATTTCATGCACCGTTAATATGCGGTGAATGTGAGTAAAAAGGTTATTATATAAGAGTTACTTCAAACGCTCCTTTGTACAGAACCTCGCAATTATAAGCGGACTTGATTTATACTTAGTACCGCACTTGTTATTAACGTAACAGCTGTTCCACTGAGTAGTTTTTACTTGGGTACGTCTGTACCTACTAATAATACAGTTTGAACTCTTGTGTATCTAATTCAATTAAACAAAGGATGTGTATAAAAGAAAGAAATTCATGCTGACTTTCGCGTTTTATACACATTTTATATTGTAAACTAGCTGTGCCCGGCCACGCGTTGCTGTGGCTGCCCAACAGATGGCGCTAAGGGTGGACAACCCTTATCACTAAGGGGTATGAAAAATAGATGTTGGCCGATTCTCAGACCTACTCAATATGCTCACAAAATTTCATGAGAATCGGTCAAGCCGTTTCGGAGGAGTACGGGAACGAACATTGTGACACGAGAATTTTATATATATAGAGATATAAAGGCCTCTAAATGCGTGTAATTAAAGGCCTCTAAATGTGTGTAATTAAAGGCCTTTGATTACCTTTTATTTTTATTCGACGTTTCGATACGTGTTACACGGGCAGTGGTAACGAATTGAATGAAGAGGTGGGTAATTCAGGTGGGAGCTGTGAGCCCTGTTGTCACTACCTACATTGATCTTTACATTCACAAAGGCAACGACAATTTTTTTTTTTTTTTTTTTTTATATACGAAGGCGGCAGACGAGCATACAGTCCACCTGATGGTAAGTGGATACTGTCGCCCATAGACATCCGTGATACATGCCAACATTAGTCCAAAATGACAAATGTTGGCACGCCCCCGGATGCGCTGCCTACCTTTGGAGATATAGGAATGGATTTGAAGAAAGGGTTAGGAAAATGGGGAGGGATAGGATGGGATGGGAATGGGCTCTGGCATATCTCACTCACTACCGAAACACGTACGTACATTGGGGAAATACGATAAAGTGGGAAATGCAGTACATTTCAAGGTAGTCTTCTGTGAGCAGACTGTGTTTCAAGGTAGTCTGTGACAATACTTTGTCAAATGTTTGCTGACGAAACGTAAAAGTAACATAACATGACCAGCCCATTTATCGTCCAGTGCTAGATATGGGCTTCCTCATGCATACTGTCTTGTGAAAAAGCTACGCTTGCCAAGCGGGTTGTGATTCCACTCTTTTAAAGGTTATATAGTTCATCAGAGTTTATGATAGTGGTCAGAGTTTATGATAGTCCTTAGTCGCATTTTACGACACCCACGAGAAGAGATGGTGTCGTGCAATATGGCAGTTAAAATATAAAATATACTGAAATAAAAATATAAATATAATATTTAAATATAAATATATGCTGAAATAAAAGTGAAACTACTAGCTATTGCAGAAATATGCGAAAAATTTGAACAATTCTATCCTTCTCGAAAATTTCTAGAAGTCTAAATGAAAGCCTGGACATATCTAGACCGACTGAATTCTAAAAATCAGGAAATAATTCTCAACGGCATCGTAAATCTAATAACAGCAGTCAGGAACCAACTTTGATTGTATTAATATAACTCTCTGTTCACAAACGAGTTTGAACCTCACTTTATTTTCCTGCGGTTAATTGAAAAACAACGAAAAATGTAATCAGCGCTCGGTATTTATAAAATGGACTCAATTCTACATTTATTTATAGGTCGTGTTTTATGTAACATTACGCAGGATTGAATAAGATAATCGTGTGTGTTGACATGGCTTTAAAAGGCAGAGAAAGATATACCTAAGAGAGTCATCCAACAGTGGAGAGAACATGGAGAGAAACATAAAGAGGCTATGGCTACGAAACGATATACTGCAATTCCTATTGTTAACAAACTTAATTTAATTAATGTAAAAATGAGGTAAGGTATTGTCGACAGCCGATTTTTTTTTTATAGAGAAGTGGGCGGACGAGCAAGTGGTCCCATGTGATGGTAAGTGTTTTATCGTGACACACACTGTTCGGTCCAAAAACGATTTTATACCGCGAACCCATAAGCTGTGGAATGAACTGCCTCAAGAGGTCTTTCCATTACGCTACGATATGGGGTTCTTAAAGAACTCTGTGCATATGATTTCGCAAGGTCGGCGGCGCACCCGCATACCTCCTACTGTTGCAGGTGTCCATGGGCGGCGGTAACACTTACCATCACGTGGGACTGTTTACTAATCCGCCTACTTCCATATAAAAAAATGTACACGTTACTTTGCTGATGCAACCAATAAGATATTCATTCTATAATTGTAAGATCATTGTATCATTGTAATGTTCTATAATTGTTCTATCATTGTAAGATCTATAATCGGATTCATGATATGTACATAATCGTGTGAACATATTTGTGCGTAATTTAAAAATAAATACTTGCTAGTTTAAACACTACCTGGAACCTAATAAAACTCTACTTATGTTAATTGAGTATGTTTAAACAATAATAATATCTAATTTAATAAGTTACATTTAACTTAATTATAAATACTATACTTAATGTCATTATCATCAGTGACAAAGACAGAATATCTTCCACCACGTCCTCACTTCCAATAATCTTAAGCTTCATTTACCTAACTGTCTTACGAATTTGGATAACCTTTTCTTAATATTTGTTTTCATTTCTAGTTCTTGATTAACTCATGAAACATATCAGCATCAGTCAACGAACGTATTGAACCACATAAAAATAGCTCAAAAGACTCATTTAGGCAGTTTTCTGATAGATTCCATCTAACTAATGAATAAGCTTTTAGTACATATCTTTATAGACCTATAAAATCTATTAATGGTTAACTTAAGCGAGTCCTCGTCGAAGTTTCGACCAGTAGTGCAAATTCTACAATTATTGACGCCTCTATTCGTGTGTCGTGCACTTGACGGCTTGTCAACGAAAACTTTGGTGAGTAAATTTCAACATAGTAACACAGGATTATATTGTTGGCAGTAAATTATACTTCCCAAAAGCATTCCATTCTAACTCAAAACTACTAATTAAAATGCTGTCGATAGATGTAGTTAAACCGACTTATAGTTAACTTGTAGTTAACCGTTTTATTTTATATACAATAAGCGATATCCTCCTTTAGCCACATGGACCGATTTCCTGAAGAAAGTGGAGATGGTTCCTGAAAAAAAAGCAAGCAGATGGATAAGAATTGCAAATGACCGTTTGATGAATCGTGCAGTGAATTGACGCGGACTTTATATGTAATTATGATAAATTAATGTGTTTATATTATTGACGATACTGGTACTTGACTGGTACTTGACTGGTACTTGACTGGTACAATAAGGTTTGATAATTCAAATGCTCACACTTTTTACTACAATCTTTCATATTGAATATTAGATTTTTTTTAAAAAGCTGAAAATTTATAGGACTTTACAAGGCCCACTAGTGTTGCAAATATCTATGGACCATCTTGTGATATTCAAGTTATTTTATCTCATTGTAAATAATTTTATCTCATTGTATTAATGCAACATGATATCCTGTAAGAGCACAGCAACATAATACAATCCATATATATGATATATATATATTTGTTACAGTTAAAACCCGTTTTCAGAAAAACTCGTTTTTCCTAGTAAAAACTAGTTTTGATTGATCGCCTTCGTTACAGCTAGTTTTTCCCAGAAAAAACTACAATTTACGGACAAACAAATTTGAATGTTAGTTAAAACTAATATTGACTAGGGAAAACTAGTTTTAAGGAAATGAATCAGTTAAAATTGTTTTTGATCGAGGTCAATGCTACGGGCTAAAGCCCTATTAGCAACATATCGAGATGCGCAAACCGCAAACCCACAAACAATTCGGCTTGATTAGGCTAGAGGTCTGAGGCTATATTCTTGTATATATATACATATACCTATACACAAATATAGTATATTCATTATATATATAGTTATATATACCTACACAAAAATATATAGCTATATATTAATACCTACATGGAAATTATATTAAATTATTAATATTAATGTCATTTATTCAGTTATACCTACCGCATCTTCTATGAAGAAAAGTGTATTCTAATTTTTAAAATTGTACTTAATTATCAAACACTTGTCTGCTAAAATTCTATGCTTGAATGCTTTCTTATTTAGGTTTTCCTTTGATGTCAGTTTAAGCTTGACGATTGCCTACGTTCAGAATTGCCGACGAAATATCTAATTGTCCAAAGTAATTTGCTATTCCTTTAGACTTTCTAATAACAATATCCAGTTTGTAATTTCAAAGAAAAGCCCGTGTTTAATCAATCTTTAAATGATTTGTTTCATTGCTTGCCTTTAAAAGTTTCTGTTTTTAACTTATCTCTTTATGATACTTACCGTACCATCAGCTCTCCATTGTTGGATATAGGCGTTTCTCAAGGCTCGCCACCACACAAAATCTTCGACTCTTCTCATTCAGCCACCACCGGCGAACTTCTTCAAGACGTCGGTTTAACTGTGCGGACGGAGTGCCACGCTGTGCTTCCCGGAACGTGGTCTCCATTCCAGAAATAGTAGACCATGCGGTTATGCGACCTGTCAAACCACCTGCCTATTGCCACTTTAGCATGCTGATTTTATTAGCTGTGTCGGTGACTTTAGTATACTTGCTATTTTAATTTATTACATACTATATATACAATTAGATTCGCGAAAAAAATTAAACAAAGAAATAAATAGGATTATTATTTTTAAATGAAATTTCCTGAATTTTTATCTGATTTGTAGCTATCTCACACCTCCTTCACGAGAGGTGGAGTTCCGTGCCTGGGCTGTACGCCCTTCAACGGAAGTTGCCTCGCTGCCCGCTAATGCGAGCAGGTCATTGGGGTGGTTTTCCTATTGGATTGCCGTGGTCTCATCCTATACTTCACGCCGCCCGCGCGATCAAGCCCACCGGGTGAATCCCGCTTGTGGAAAGCCCAGTGAGCGATCCGGCGCGTGCGGCAACTTAGGAATGTCGCCTAAGTCGCCATGTGAAGTCGCTCCCTGTTTAGATGCAATCAGGTTGCGCGAAAAGGCCTCGCCATCTGGTGGGCGCGTGTGCAACGACGCCAGTCAGCGCGAAAGGCGCGACTTGTCAGCGCACTCAAACAGGTTCGTGGCAAGGCGGCCGATGATTTTATCTGATTATCATTATAATCACTCTTATTTTTTTTACACATTTCACCACTTCAATACTAAATATATTTTTTTATTTTTTAACATGATATGTTTTGTAAGAAAAATATTATTTGATGAAATTTTACAAAACAAAAGTCTATAGAACTGAATAATGATTAGTCAATTTGACTTTATTAGTTTATGAGTTATCTCGACAAAGGATGTACAAATAAACTGTCTAACGGACAACGGAGATTTGTCCAACCAAATCTATAGACGCCTTTTCAATAGTTCTGAAAATGCCGATAACATTAACGACAAAGTTATTTAGCTCAAACGCTAAAATCTTATCGAAACAACGTGGAACTCGTTACCGGCGAATATTTCAGAGCGGAACTAATTTAAAATTTGTGCACTGAGTCATACAAACAAATTTGCCGCTTTAAACTAAATGTGACGTTATCTGAGCAAAAGGATTTTATTGTCGGTATGAAATTATTGACTTTGGTTAAGATTTTCTAACTTAAAATTTTGTCGGACAAGATTCTGTTTAAAGGGAAACATCTGATTTTTAAGATAAAGAAATAAATATGTTAGGTATACTAGGTTGATCAAGATATTTTTAGAAAAGTATTGAAACTTTAGGAAACGTATATCTAAATTGTATTTATTTTTCAACGTAATCACCTTCTAATCCAATACACCTTGAATAACGTTTTGAAAGTTGCTCAATTCCCTTGATATCAGAATTACGCGCACCAGTATGCTACTGTAGAATAAGACAGAGCATTGTCTCCCAGTGTAAGCAGCAATTCTTTAAAAAAAACATTTCGTAAATTTTCAGGCAGAAATATTTTATAACTGCACGAACTTCGATTTTCTCCATTTTACACACTAATAAAATTCACGTCAAAAATAAACAACGAAAAAAAAAATATTGATGACAGTTTTATTTTTAATTCTTCTGGCACTGGCTATTACTGAATTTGAGATTCGAATGAAATAGAATGCATTCCTATAATTTAATGTAATGTATCCGATTCCAGAAACTTATTGATTAACCTAGATTATTTAAGATGTCACATTGTTCCACCAATCTGTCGATTTACTGGTAGAGTGAATATAATGTTATGTATTTTAAAAAACAGTTGAAAACTAAAAGCAGAAATGTTTCACAGAACACCAACAATGTTAATCACGAAGTTATTAGCTTCAACATCATATAACCTTATCGCGACAATGTAGAGCTCGTTACCGGCGACTGTTCCCGAGCGGAACTAATTTGTGAACTGCGACGCACAGACAATAGATTTGTGCATTTATGTATACATATATTTAGGTATATATACCTGATACATAGATATAGTTTATTGTGTTGATGATGTAGCACATTAATTAGTGCAGCAAGCAAAGTTTGGGCATTGTGGTGCGCTAAGTTTTAGGAGGTCGATACTTACTCCATATTTATATTCTATGGTGGCTTAATAATATATTTATCATTTAAGGGTATGAAGCCGGTAGTATGAAGGGTATGTTTTATAATTCTCGACTCTCATTCGGCTGTGAGTATTTAAAAAAAAAAAAAATCACCTATCCGCGTTGAGTCCGTGTGGGTGGATTATGGTCCGAAACCCCGTAGTGATTTAGTTGAGAAGGCCTGTGCCCTACAGTGGGACGTTAAAAAAGGACTGAGAAAGTTAAATAATGGTGTGGGGTTGCGAGTGCGAGTGAGTACCGTTTCGTTCAGGATTTGCTTAAGTACCTACGGATTTATAAAGAACATGGTGAGAAACCCGCATTCTCTACAATAAATAGACAATACTAGACTAGACAGTGCTATGTAAATCCAATAGGGCGATCCACACCCGCAATAGGCCTGCGCAATCGATCACTACCCTAAAACCCCCCATAAAGACTAGGAGTAAGGAGAGGGCTTGTAGTGGGAGGTTATGGGCTAAGATTGAGTAGCCGCCTATCAAGAAATACGAATTGGTTAACGGTAAAAATATATATATATAGACTCATAGTAGGCACTTTTATTGTACATCGAAACATAGAACAAACTTTTTTTTACCTAGCAATGTGGTCTTTTCGCTAAGAAAGATCTCTGGCAGACAACCTTTAAATAAAATAAAGAAATCATGAGAAATATTTTTACAATTATTTGAAAACAAATAAATATATATAAAACTAGACAACCATATAGTACGATTTAATTTAGATACGTCTTTCAGACCAAATTAAACTAATTTGTGCATAGAAACCAAGCCAAAATAAACAGGTAATGAAACAAGTTATACCTACTTAAGTTTTTGAACATCCACGGACGAGAGCAACGAGATGCCATTATTTATTACTGTACACTGTACCAGAGACTTCGTTCGCATGTTACTTTATAATGATTCTCGCTGGAACTTTGTAACTGGATACATTGTAATAATTGTATCCTATAGGTTAAAGCATAAACAACTATAAGTATCTGTGCACAGACAAAGACACAATAATTGCTAATCACATTGATTTTTAGTATGGAAAGAAAGCGGTAAACGAGCATACAATCCACCTGGTTGGGAAGTGAATACTGCCGTCCATAGACATCCGCTATACATGCCAACATCAGTTCAGAATTACAAACGTTGGCACGTCTCAGGATACGCTGTTTACTTTTGGAGATTCACGAATATATATGGAGAAAGGATTGGGAAAATTGGGAGACTCACTCACTACCGAAACACGTACGTACATTAGGGAAATAAAATATAAAATGGTAAATGCAGTACATTTCAAGGTAATCCTAACGTGGCTAGTCGAGTGCGCCTAGTGGCTGCGGAAGTGCAGCGTGCACCCTCCCCATCAAAGAAATACATATAGAAATAGCTTCTTTTTTATTACTCCTATTTTAAGTTTAACTTTTGTTACGATTTTATTAAGTATATGTACAGAATTACAAATTAAATAATGCTGGTTGGCTATATTCGTATTTCCATCCGTGACCAAACGCTGAAAGATGTAGGTATATAACATAAAGTGGTTACAACATAACCTAATGAACTCTTAATCTAATGAACCTAATGTGTCCTTAACTATTTTTTCAGTTTTCTTATTTTTTACGAATCATCTCTGTTCGTGTTTGTTTGGAATACGAAGATAGCCAACCGGTCGGTTGTATAGACGAAGAACATAGTACTGTAGCTTATTATGTCTTCGGAGAGCAGTTAATAAAAAATAATCCTGCCTATACCAGGAACGTATTGCAAAAAAAACTTGCGAACCACACGACCCGTAAAAAAGTTGTGTTGTTTACAAGGCCGGATCGCACGAGCGCTTCTTAACGCTCTAGCGCTTTATTTTTTCATAAAGCGAGCCGCTTCTGATCTCGGATCTTTTTCCATTTAGTTTTAAATAACTTTTTTATTTTTAACTCCCATCTCCTTTCTTTAGATCTCTGATCTCTTTCAAAACTTTTTTCTGCCCTATAGGGTAATATTTACATTTAATCCGAAGTAAGTGTGTGATCGGGAAGATCTTAATATATCTTTGCAAACAGATCTCAGCAGGGTGCTACATGATCAAAGCGAATGATCGACTCATGTCACTGACATCTCCAATGTGCCTTTCAATTTGTTCAACATTCCTCTGAAGAGGAAATATGAGTTTCTGTACAAAATAGTAAAAGGGGGCGAACGCAAAGCAATCAAATATTTATATAATTAAATTTTTATCCCCTAGAAAATGACTCTATTTTTCAAGGAAGGAAGTTTTCGTTGCTTATAGAAATAAGGATGATGAGATTGTTCGACTGATGGTGCACCACCGGTACTCTTTCGAGTATAATCTTGTACCCAACTACTTATAAGTAAATCCCTGGGAACCCCCTACTAGCCGCTAATAGGTTAATTTAAATTCGCTCCAATCGACAAATGCCTGCATTTACCTCATTCTGCTATCTATCCTTTGATCCCGATGAATGTACCTACTGCACTCAAACCGCTACTATCTCTAAAGTCTTTAAGTAGTCTTAAACAAATATAAGTAGTCTTCAGTACTACTTTATATTTGTGAATATTTCATTATTAAAAATTGTATATCTCACGACTAGAGAAGCGCTTGTTTGCTCATAGAACTCAACCAGACTATCAGCTTATGTCTCTCCACTGCTGGATATAGACCTCTCTCAACATGACCTTCGGTTCTCATCCAACCGCTACCTGCAAACTTTTTTATATCGTCTGTCCACCTGGCCGGAAGGTGTACCGTACCGCACTGCGCTTCCCTATACCGGCCTCCATTCCAGGACTCGTCTACCCCAACGGTTATCAGTCCTGCGGCAAAAATAACCTTCCCATTTCCACTTCAGCATGCTAACTCTATGAGCTAGGCCTTAGGCCTTAGGGATTCTTTATGAACTTAACTAGGCCTATGCAACAATTAATATATTGTAATAAAACACCTTATAAGGGTAAGTAGTTTAAAATTAAGCTGGTTTTACAGAGTTTACTTTTTTAATGATTAGTTTCATAAATGCGATTTATGGTATTAGTGTTTTGATTTTCTTGTTTATTTTATTTACGTTTAAGTAAATATTAAATTGCTGAAGTGACGATCGGCTGGTATTCATCTCTAACACCTAAGTCATTCATTACAATGGTTAGCGGTTATTGTCGCCATTTCACAACACCACTCAAACATTACGATCTTAGGCATAACGAACATTTGTTGCATATATGCTGTTTACCTTTAGAGATTTGTACAACATAGCGTTCAAGTCTTCAATCAGAACATAACAGCCCTAAGAGCTTACAGACAATTTAATTTGCTGATTAGATTTTGCCTATTATGCGATCCCCTTTGAAATATTAGTAATACTCCCTTAGATATGTATACCTACCTTATTTACGAGTAGTCACAGGACCTATTTCGAGTGATTATCGTCTTTACTCAGCCAATACCTACTGGGGCATTATATACAAACCGCGTCTGTGACATATACTCGTTCGTTTCATTTGCTTTATAACATATTTTATGTATGTGGTTAATTCGTTCACATTATTGACGAACAGCGCAATTAACTTTAAAAAAAACAATCTAGTTTTGTATATGTACAGACCTCTCCCAAAGCTCTCTACCACACACGATTTTCTGCTCATCTTGTCCAGCCGTTACCGGCAACTTTCTTTTAACTTGTTAGTTCAGAACGACCCACGCTACGTCACACGGTACATAGTATCCATTTGAGGACCTTAATGAAGAAACGTTAATCAACAGCTAATGAAAGATACGCTGGTTGTTATGTTATTTCTTTCCTTAAAAAGATGACATTAAAAAGACTTACCAAAACAAATTTGTCAGTAGCGATAAGCCTGCCTGAACTTTTCAATGAAGGTACGTGTGTATGCATACATTTTTCTTCTCAATTCCAACCGACTGCAATCCTCATTCTGTCATTTTGGTGAGTGATGTCCGATTTTATCTAAAATTCAAATGCTCTTAACGGGCTTTTACAAACATGTTTTATTTTAAATCTCGCACGAATTCAGTATTTCTTACTGTGCATTTTGGATTCGTATAAGAATAGATGTGAGGTTAGCATGAGAAGTTTTTTTTATAGTTAAAATTATTATAAGTGGAGATTAAAGAATATAAAAATATGAGTTTCTAGTGGCCATTTAGAAAATTCAAGTTATTAAATACGTTACGTCTGTAGAATAATCAGATAACCAAATCTTTTGGAAACAAACTTCTATTTTTTTGATCCCGCCTTCAATTACAATTTTACGTCCTTCATCATTTAAAAATACTAATTTGCTTCAAGATTTAACTTTTACTATTATCTTGTTACATTAATATCTGGGGTATTTCTTCTCAAACCTTCGACACGAATATTGAATAAACACGGTCTAATTGATCCATATTACCATTTTGAATAAATGTAAATTTTAACAATTTAGTACAAGGACGCCGTACCCGTACACTGGGTTTGTGAATGGTTTACATGTAAGAAAATTAAATACACCATTAATAGGTGTCAATGCGGGAAATGGCGGGAAAGGTATCGACATGGCACTTGTTCGACAGCGACACTGTTTAATGAGAAAATCTCCTACTGTTTGATACATTTGCCAGCGTTTACAGCAACCTTAAACGACTATATTTGAAACAGAATTAGCTTCTAGAAAAAAATATTGGTATTCTATCTTCCAATGTAGAGGATAAGTACATACTTTACAATTATGTACCTACTATTGTAACATTACTCTTTCGGACTTAGTCCTTTACGGAAAGGCTTGCTACTAAATCCCTACGTATCCTTACACCTTATTATTAAGTAGTTTATTAATAGAATGGTTCTACTTACATGTATACAGTTTGCCTTTTTTATAGTTAGTCTAATAAGTGCTATTATAATAATAATAAATAATAATTACACAAATAAATATATCTACTTTAATGAATATTCATATGTAGTCATAAATTTGTATATTCTGTATCGATATGTCTTTTTTTATATAAACTGGATCGCAAAAATTCCGGGTCGCTAATAAATGGCGTGATAGTTTTTTAAATACATAAGACTAATTTGCGAAACTATAGTATATTGTAGATGACTGATTAATATATATAAAAAAATGTGTAACACGTTCTGTACACTATATAACTTTAATTAAATACTAAAAAATAAGAAAATTTCGCTTCTAACTTATGACAACAAAAATACACTTCGCAGTAAATCTTAAAAAATAAAAGTTTTTTTTGTCAATTTAATATTTTGTATTTCCTCCACGAGCCCGTATCACTTCAATAAGACGATGTGGCATGCTGTAAACCAAATGTTTAATACGATTTTGGTCTATGTTTGCCCATTCTTCCACTAGCGCATTCTTTAACTCGTGTAAGGTAACGGGAGCAGGAAAGCGTTGTCTCACGCATCTCCCGAGCTCGTCCCATGCATGTTCTATGGGATTTAAGTCTGGGCTGTGAGCTGGCCACTCCATGCAGGTAATACCGACGTCTTGAATATACATATCGTGCATAAGAATGGAAATTGCACCCATATTCACTAAGAATGGACCAGCATGCTCATTTAAAATCTCTCCTACGTATCTGACAGCAGTCAGAGAACCGTTTTCTATGATCACTAACTCCGTGCGATCCTCTGAAGATATCCCAGCCCAAACCATTATTGATCCTCCACCGAATGGCACCTTTTCTTCAAAACACGCTTGATGATACTGTTCTCCTGGCCGTCTAAATACTCTTCGTCTCCCGTCGTGCGTAAATAAACAAAATCTGGACTCATAATATTATTATTTACCTGTTACAAAGAAAACATTGGCCATCAGCTAATTCGGAAACACCGAACGCGTCATCCACATCTATGCAATAAAGTAGTAAAAAGTACGAGATACTTTACTACTTTATTGCATAGACGTGGATGATGCATGGCACTTGTTCGTCAACGACATTGTTTAATGAAAAAATCTCCTACTGTTTGTCACATTTGCCAGCGTCATCCACGTCTATGCAATAAAGTAGTAAAGTATCTCGTAATAAAGTATGCAATTAACAGTAATTCATAGACGTGGATGACGCGTTCGGGTGTTTCCGTATTAGCCGACGGCCAATGTTTTCGTAATGTATCTGCAACTTCCATTATGACAACAGAACTGAACCGTTTGATGTAGCTTAGCTGAATAGTATACTTTTGACAATTCCTTATTTATAGATATTTCTTTCCTTATTCCTTAGAGTCCCGTGCACTAGGCAGCCAGGCCGGGGCTAGTGCGCGGGGGCTTTTAGATCAAAGCAAAAGATTGTCATTTTATAATGTATGTACATAATTTGTAATTCCATAATGCATTTATTTATGCTTTTTGATGCTTCAATGTAAATTTTGCGTGCCAGCTATGGCAAAACTTGTGAAACTACATAGGTATATTTATTTAAATAACTACACCTGTATCCTGCACCGAGTTTTATGCAAATAAAGATTATTATTATAAAAATTCTCTTTAATCAATCACAAATGCTTCTGAAACAAATATTATGTAAATATGTAATTATTTACACAAAGGTGCATAATTAAAAAGAACGCTAAAAGGGAGCAATTATGGTTCATTGTGCATTCCGCTCGCGTGCTACAATTACAGAGACACGTGGGGTAAAGGGAGGATCTTCCCTAGGAGTAGGGTGGTCATTGTTTCCACAGGACAGAAAATTCCAGTAAAATAATAACAAAGTATTAAAAAAAAACTAATAACTAAGCGTAATTGTTATATTATGCTGTGCCTACTCTTTGTTTCTTTTACTCGTAGGTTTTATGATGGTGGAAAGGTTTTTATTTTTTTTTATTTTTAACTACATTAATTATATAAGCCATTATATAATATTATATTTTATTTACTTTAACTATATCTATATCTAAACTTTAAATACTTTATATCTTCTTAGTCGTCATTTGTACTATTTTTTTTTCTCTTTATAAAAATAATTCTCTTACAGCAGAATGATTTTGTCCTACTCATCTTTCTGAAATCTGCGACCAATAAATAGAACAAGTTAACACGATTCAAAACAATTCATCTCGCAAAAGCAATAAAAACCAACACCTAGATCGATAAAACCATTATCATATGGATGTAAATAGATAATATGTATATTATACTTACGAGTGCCCAACCGAAAGTGCCGTTTCGATCAATTTCGGCCGAAAATCAGAGTTTCGGCCAAAGTTTCGGTTTCAGCCAAAAACCGGCCGAATCATCGGCCCCACCGAAATTGTATTTCTACATGAGTTCTTGGCTCGTTTTGACAACGCTCGGAATGGCTCGGTTACTCTGAGCACGCGGGGTGCCTGTCGCGATCAATATGAATTTCGCTATCGAGCGCCAATGTGTATAATTTTGCACAATTAAGTGGTAAAATTGTAACAAATACCTCAACCGAGCTGCACTTGTTACTGGTAGTAGATCGGTTTAGGTGGTTGATTATATGTGGAATGGGGGATCATTTATTGGTTTATAGATTACGTTTTTGTAGAAGAGGTTTCACTTGAGATTTTAAACTGTTGTTATCGTGGTTGAACATAATAATTGTTATGTAAACAAGTTACTCACAATTTGTTGTGAATCGGTTATAATAAATAATAAATCGTGAGTTGCATAACAATTATTAGGTTTCAGCTTGGCTGTCCGTGAGCATATACGTATATAATTTCAGCATTTGCTGAGTCAGTTCCATGTTGCCACGACTTAGATATTTTATATCTTTATTTAATGTATCATTGTACATACGTAATTGTGGTGTTGTAATTGTAGTGTTGTGGTGTTGTGGTGTAATTGTAATTACATACGTAATTGACAACGAATAAATATATGTATTTTCTTTCTGTCTTTCTATTATATTTATATATTTATCTGTAAGACAACAATTTAAAAAGAAAAAAAATATTCTTTCATCAAAGATCTTGCAAAATAGCTTATTTCAAGTTTACAGTGAGCAAATACAGTCCTATTAAGAAAAGTTTCTTATACCTAGCTGAAAATTCTGTATCGGCCTGTCTTGGAATTATGTCTCTAATCAGTGTTAAAAACTTTTTCGTAACTGTTCACATTTCTTAGAGACATCGATTCCCACGTTTTTTCCCCCAATATTTCAATACTATTGATAATATTGGTTTTTAAATATTGGCAAAACTCAGTTGGGCCGTCTGTCTGTTTGCCACCTAAAATTCAAAGTTATCACTTAGCTGCCTTTTGGTTAGCGGACGCCAGCATTAGCTCCTTATCAAATACCCTACTATTTTGTAATTTTGATTTGCATAAGTTGTTTTCCAACATGTATCCAAACGAAAATGCCTGATTAAATAAATCAATTGCCTATAAGATTCTCATTAGAACGTTGAAGTGCGGTCGCCCTACTTCACCCTCATCTATAAATAGTGACAGGACAGAACTCATTGGGCTGATTCATTCAATTTACATACATGCGTTTGCACACAGCAGTTTGTAACCTGTTTCTTGTTACAACTAGCTCTTATAGAACCATAGAATTCAAGTGTAACGGTGGTTTTAAATATTTGTGGCAACTTAATGGCCTTATGGTTAGTGGTAACTTACAGTTACCTTATTACTACAGTTACCTTATTACTACAGTTACCTTATTACAGTTACCTTAGTGGTAACTTGCATTAATTCTGAACGAACATAAAAATAATGGTTATTATTTCATAATCTTTTAACTTATTCTTAAAATTGATAATGGGTTAATAGTTGGTTGATAATGGCTTATTTGACAACTAGAGGTAATTAAAATGTATATTTAAAAGATTGTATTCAAATAAATTAGAAAATCATGTAGACATAATTTTATGAGTAATTTAGGTGGGGACGCGAAGGAAACCTATTTCTAACTCGTGCAAGCTTAGAATGGCAATACAAATGAATGACGACATCTTATTTTAATGTAGGTATACAGCGGTTTTTTACTCACAACATCTAAACCTTCCTTTATCTCAGTTGTTTTTCAAGATGTTATGACTGATTTCACAATTTGTTTTCGTATTATAATTAAATAATTAAATAGGTACTTAATTAAATAATTTTCTAAAAGTTGTCGAATTTCCTATCCGATTCACTTTTGTGTTAAACAAATTTTCTGTCTACTACCAGTATAACTTTCAGATAAATAATACTTTCCCTATTTTCTGTAACATAATTCGTTAGCAACGGTTATTAAATATACTTTGACAGTTTGACAGTTTCACAATTATATACGATACTAATTAAAATATTAATTAGATACTATTCCAGGCGTTGACTACAATAAAACTACGAACAAAATTCGCATAGCTTGTACCAAAAGCATACAAGTTGGGACTGACGCGAGGCACTCCGGTCCTTTGACGTCAAAATTGGATTAGTTAGTCCACCCTAACCGCACGAGTATGTACATGTATAGTGCTGTCAATTATGTTGTCAGCTGTTGTTTCTATTCAATTTATATTTGGACCGCTATATTCATGTAGTTTAAGGATTCTTTTTCACTCATACGCAGTACCGAGTGTGCACTGGTTTTGAAACTTCATCATAAAACGGTAGTGACGTATGCGAGTAGGTATTTATATAAAAATTGCTTTTAATCGATTGGAAAATGTGAGGAGCGCTAACAACAATAGCGATTGCCCTGGACTTCGTCTATGCTAGCGTAGGTTTAGCGTACATAAGTGTTATAGGTACTCTATTCACATAAGAAAAAAAGTGACGCCATCCTTCTAATGCATCTAATCCGTCTAAGCATAACACAGCGTTAATTGACCAAACGAGGAACGCTCCCTCGCGTAATTGGTCAATAGTTAAATTCACGTGACTAATATTGATGACATCACTTTAATTGAACAAAGTATTTAAACGATAAGCTTTGCCTTTTTATAGGAAGTGCAGTCCATCCGCATTTCCTCGATACGGAGGTGTCGCGCACTGTTCGATCCAAAAAATATTTTATATCACGAACCCGCAGGCTGTGGAACGAACTGCCTCAAGAGGTCTCCCCATTAAGCTACATTAAGCTGTGAATAGGATTTCGCAAGGTCGGCGGCCCACCCGCATACCCCCTGGTGTTGCAGGTGTCCATGGGCGGCGGTAACACTTACCATCACGTGGGACCGCTTGATTGTCTGCCCTCATATCTATAAAAAAAAATGTACGTTCCTGCTCATACCTATCGTAATTTATTTTTAATACCATTCACAATTGCTGACCACAAATCTAGGTTAAGACGTTTTTTTTTTGCTAACTGCGATTTCCTAGATGTTCAATCGACAGATTAGTTAGCTATGTGACCAGCTAATACCATACCATACTTTACTATACCATACGTCTGTGTCATATTCATGATCATAGAAATCTAAATAATAAGAGAATAATATTTAGATTTCTATATACGTGACACACCAACTAGCGAAACTTAGTAAAAATTGGTCCTATAAAAGTTATATACTTTTCAATTTGATGCCAACTTCGGGTTTTTACCATCGCACCGCTCGTCATCATCGCGCGGTTCATCCGCACTTCCTTGACATATATTCGCTGCGTACAGTGCGGTCGAAAAGACACTATACCGCGAACCCGAAAGTTGTGGAATAAACGGCCAGCTGAGACATTTCCGTCACGCTACGATATGGGGCTCTTCAAACAAGCTGTGAACAGGTTTCTGCAAGGTCTGCGCGCACCCGCAAGCACCCTGGTGTTACAGTTGTCCATGGGCGGCGATGACCACTTTCCATCACGTGGCCCGACCGCTCGTATGCCATCCATTCCACATAAAAATAAATAAAAAAATATACACATTTATTCAGATAGAATTTGGCGTATGACAATTTAATTTTATAATTGTCTTTTACCTGTGTCGTTGCAACGAACAACCAGTTATCACAACATATAAGTACTTTAATATATCATTAATATCCCTCTTTTGTGATATAAAATCATTATTTTGTGTTGTACCTTAAGTTATATTTTGCTAGTTAGTACGTTGCCCAAAAAAGCCTACATTATGCCAACACAACAATTTTATGGAGCAATAACAACATTGTCGAATTGACTCTCCACACATATCACCTTCTAAATAAACATATTCCCTTGTCCTCAAGTAGGCAATTTAAACCCGACCCGACTTACAAAGTACCCTCATACATGTGTATAGGAACCAATATATATATATATATAATATATATATATATATATATATATATATATATATATATATGTACATCTAATTAAATTACAGAACATATCGCAAAGGATTAACAAAATTACCTACATACTACCTACCAAATATGCCGGTTAATTGAATTAGTAGCCGGTTAACCTGGCATTTAGAGCGCCATGCAAAGCCTATCTGTTACTTATAAGGTATAGAGAACCGGAGGAACTCACGTGATAATGCAGAACGCTGGCTTGAATTATACATATTAATTAAATGTATTTATTTATTATATACGATTGAACTAGGGCCGAATAATAAATTTATTATTGGCCCATTCACATTTGAACCGACTCTACAGCAATCGCACTTAATTTGTTATTATAAATACTAGCCGTTTTAATTTTATTTTATATTTAGAAAATAAACCGACAAATTATACAAAATGTGAATATCGCAATTAGTGGTTACCTACTAATATACAGGGAGTCGCAGAGAGTGACGTCCAAAACGCATGGGTGGAGGACTTCACGGGAGATCCGCAGAAGGGCAAACAGCGTTTCCCACGTTTCGATTTATTTTTTAGTTTGAGAAATTCACAATTTTTATTCAGTTTCTTCCTACCATTTCCGCAAATAGAAGGAATTTCCCAATTTATTTTCTGCTAAACATTCATAAATAATTTTCGCGTCAATTGTAGGTATGTATTGTATTGATTTTCAATACCGTAGGTATTAAGGCTAATAAAATACTTTTCTTCGACTTTATGAGGTGCAGCTCTTGCAAAAGCTGTCGAGTCTACCTACTATTAGTTTTTGAACAATAGTTGGAAATATGAAATACATATATATCTATATATCTATTTTAGTTCTGTCTACTACCACAGGTAGATATATATATGAAAGGGTTGACAAAATTGTACCGTCGTTTAAATGTTACCACTGCTGGATTTCCTACTAGGTATATATATATATATATAAGCTGTGCCTACTACGATACTACGATTGTAAAGTTCTCAATACAATATGTGTTGATGTGGTGAGTACGAAATTACTTGAAAAATGATTCATATGACAATTTTCACAGTGTAATGTTCAATGCAATGTTTCAAATATAAAGAAACTACGTAAGGCGAGGAGACCCTAACTAAAAAGTTGAAACATACGTAAGATAGACAGATATTTTAAAACCTACATAGTAAGCACTAAAAATTACATTGTGGCATCAGTCCCTTTAGTGTTGCTACCAAATTACATAAATACATTATTATACTTACTGTACATTTAAGAAATAGGAAAATAAAATGTAATAAGAAAATAAAGTTTTATTCAGAGAAAAGGTGCCATTTTTCTAATATTCGAAACCGTTTCAAAACATTCTTACCAGTTCTAATGTTCCGTTCGCCGGGTCTATTATTGTTTTTAATTTATCCTCAAAGCAACGGATGTGCCACTCCGGATGCTTTGACACAGTTTCTTTTGTCTCCGTACATTGATATTGTGAATATCATACTTCGTATCCTCTTTGATACAAGTTTTCTACCTTTGAAGCTAGAATATTAATATTTCCGTAATAACGAATGGGAGGTACATTTTCTTCCCTTTTATAAGTTCGTCATCCCACGCGCGTTATAACAAAATAGCGACGTCATAAGTTATGTTTATTATATTCTGAATTTCCTATAACTAGTAATAATGTATCTTTAATAAAATATTTTACTTTTCCTAGGAATTGTAGGAAATTCCTGAATTATACCTACATATCCGATAACATATATAAATGTCGTTGGTGTAGGTATGAGTAGAAAAATGTCGCTTGGGTGCGAGAATGCTTGGTTGAAAATATAAAAAATCAGGTCACTTGTATCTCGTATAGAGATAGTAGACGCTGATTAGCGTCATAAATATTTGTATCTAAACCTTTTTAAATGATATGGTATACCATACCATCAACTTACGCCTCTCCACTGCTGGATGTATCCCTCTTTCAAGGTTTACTACAACACACGACCTTTGGCTCTTCTCATCTAGCCACCGCCAGCGACCTTCTCCAAGTCATCGGATCTGGTCGGAGAGCGTCCTATACTACGCTTTCCGGTACGTCGTCTCCATTCGAGAACGTATAAAGATAATTTAAAACATATCAAGACATTTATAATGAAGTATCTAGAACACTTACTATAGAACTCGCACCAACATGCGACGTGGAATAATCTGATTGAAAGATAAAACAGATTTCCGCTTTCAATTATCCTGTGCAGATTGAAAATTGGAAACCCGTGGTTCGGGAAACAGTATCTACTAATTAGGTAGGACGATCGAATGTTGGAACAAATACAAACTCTTTTGCAGCTCACTGTCAGTAGGCGGCTAGGTGGCGCCTATGCGAGTAAGTACTGTCATTATGAATTTGTAGGAACAACTTTATTTTAGTATGTAGTTCTAGGAAAGAATCGAAGAGAATTAACGAGAATGATGAAATACAA
Source organism: Sesia bembeciformis (assembly GCA_943735995.1). Classification (NCBI taxonomy): domain Eukaryota; kingdom Metazoa; phylum Arthropoda; class Insecta; order Lepidoptera; family Sesiidae; genus Sesia; species Sesia bembeciformis. The sequence continues at coordinate 13,739,607 of OX031028.1, forward strand.
TGGTCTCTTAACCCTTGACCTAGGCCCTTTATTTTCAAAATGAGCTCTTTTAATTGTGTGAGGTGTGTGTAAATACCGCTTTGTTCTACATTTGGCTCTTGCTTACAATGCAAGTATATGAAGAACAACAATTGTAATTTTACTTTATTGACGGAAATGGACTTTAAACGAATCTTCCATTAATATACTAGTTTTATTTGTCTATGTTTTATTCAGTTGACGTACACTTAAGGGGGGGAGTATACGCTGCAATTCAACAGCTGCTCGACTGGCCACGTTACCCTGCATTCCCACTGCACTTAATATAGGTACTGCATTTCCCACTTTATCTTATTTCCCTAATGTAGGTACGTACGTGTTTCGGTAGTGGGTGAGATGTGCCAGAGCCCATTTCAATCCTATCCCACCCCATTTTCCCAACTCTTTCTCCAAATCCATTCCTATATCTCCAAAGATAGGCAGCGCATCAGGGGGAGTGCCTACGTTTGTCATTTTGGACTAATGTTGGTATGTATCGCGGATGTCTATGGGCGACAGTATCCACTTACCATCAGCTGGACTGTAAGCTCGTCTGCCGACTTAGTCCATAAAAAATATACCTATATTAGATAAATATTGGAATAAGCCCAATAATTTGGAATAGCCCAATTAAATATATTATTATGTACCCGTGCATCCATTTTATGATATTTTTTTTAACAACAAAAACCAACCACATTAACTACATAATTTATTAAAACGTAACAATTATGTTGATAAATGGTAAACCATGAAAGAATAAATGAAATTTGATGTGATTTAAATGAAAGAAAGTAGGTACATTAGAAAGTACTGCGCTTACGGTACTAAACTTATTAGTGAAATAATCCGAGGTCCTGGGAAGCCCTTGCCGGATATTGCTTTATTTCATTAATAACCAGTGGTTTTGATAGGATAATTAATTTTATATGTAATCGATCGACTAAAATATCCTGACGTCGCGCGGAGCCAATATACCTAATATGTAAATTATTACGTATTATTAATTACATTATGATGTATTCGTAATATTCCTAAGTAAATACATAATACTTATTGTATCTATTACAAAATACCATGACATTCAAGACTATTATTAAAAACCTACTCGTAAACATCTCCCATTATTATGTTCTGTCTCACTAAGTGTGTAAAAACAAGATAAATGCTAAATGTTAATTTATTGCATCATTGGAGAAATGACGCAGTTTTCCTTGTTATTTATAAGGCCTTTCATATATGGGTCTTTGTTATATAGGTGTATGAATAAAAGGAATTATAGTAAAATATATATGGTAACACTTACCATCACGTGGGACCGCTTGCTCGTTCGCCCAATTCTCTATAAAAAAAATTATATAAGTATAGTAAAAGGAAGCAAAAAAAATCACGAACTTACCATGCTTAACCACTAGCAGACAAACATTGTCGCCGACGTTGGCCGCCAATCTCTTGATCTCGCTTCCTTTTACTGCTAGTTTTACCGACAAAAATCTACACCGTCGGTGAACAAACTAGGCAGAAATTAAAACAGAATCTGTATTATTATTTAAAACACTGTAAACAAAATAATTCTTTATAGCACCATCGCATCTGTTCATCATCGGTCATCAAAACGTCATTTTCTCTAGGTTTTGAAACCAACATCACAATGATAATGTTTGTCGGTTAGTAGAAACGAACGTTCGGTGTCAAGGTGACGCAGTAGAATCACGAGTTACTTTCACAAAAAATTAAACAAATAGACGTTATCTGAGCATAGGGATGTTATTGTCGGTATCTTCTAATTTAAGATTTCGTTGTTTCAAGATTCTGTTTATACAGAAACATGCTTTACCACCAGGCTAAGGCTGACTAAGGCTTTTTTTGAGATAAAGCCCTAAAAATAATATTTTTTTATAACATTTCTCAAGTCTCTATATCTGGGAAATTGGAACCTACACAACAGCCCTTATCTCAAATAATGTCAATTTTTTTTTACGTAGGAAGGCCGCAGACGAGCATACAGTCCGCCTGATGGTAAGTGGATACTGTCGCCCAATTATGAGTACTGTATAAGATACTCGTTTAAAGAAATAAATAACGTCGTACCTACTTGCCCTTCTCGTATTTAGACATCATCATGAAAAGGATAGACCGTATATTATTATGATTTATTGAGTTACGAATGTCGACGCTGTAACTCACGATTTATCCTCAAAATATATCGTGTTATGTTACACAAAGTGATAAAATAATAAAATTTCTTCGTCGAAATTTCATTTTCGATGCTAAAAAGTAGAGTGACTTTATTTATCACGCTCCGACCTTCCCTAACGAGGTCTCGTCTCGTTTTCCATAAAGTCGACAAATTTTATCTGCACTAAAAGATTTTGCTCAGGTTGTCAACCAGCGCCGGGATGATTTAATTGGTTATGCAACTACTAAAGTCTACACGCGGATTCGGCCGCGTTGATTTTATTTAATTAATTTGATCACTTTTTAGGGTATAAAGTGTCCTATATCCTTCTGCGGATTTAAGGCTACCTCTCTGCCAAATTTCATTGAAATCGGTTCAGTAGTTTAGTCGTGCAGACGTAACAAACAAACACATATTCAAATTTGTAAGCATGTGTATTTGTGTATTTCGGGTATCGATAAATGTGAAACTTCATTTTCAAAATAAGAAAAAAATATTTCAGTAACTAAATCTAACATCACAAACACAAGCTAAGTCCAGAAGATGGGCCTCACTCGTGTTGTAGTACCTTTAGAAAGCAATTTCTTTTAATTAGTATTGTTACACTCGAAATCGAATCCCATATATTGTTTACTTGTCTATACCTACCTACCTACGTAATGTAATAAAATTGTAACAAAGCCGTCTGTCTGTACATTTAATATTTAAAAAAGTCGTTGTGTAATGTACGAATGATACAGACGCCAAATCTTTAAAATTTTTGTCTGTCTGTCTAAACGCGCATCACGCAAAAACCATGGGACGTATTTTAATAAAACTGGCATAGTTATGTGGTCTGAAATAAATTAATTATTACAATTATAATATGTGCTTAATATTTTGAGTACGATTTATCCTGATCAATTATAAAGATCCCACGAACTCTAACCACACGAGTACAACACGATTCTCGAGTACAGACGCTTACAATGAATACTTATGTCTTTTTACTTTCTGTATTTTATCCACTTCTTAGTTTTCAATATCACTCAATGAGTACCTGTACTTTATATTGGTACTCTTTTTACTTTACCAACAGGTAAAGTAAAAAAAAGTAAGAGAAGAATTTCATCCAGTTAAATGTGGTACACGTGACTGACCTAAGTTTTCTCGTAGTTATTTGCCAGATATCAGATGTCGATGCAGATATTTCAATGTCAGCCTATAATGCTCCACTGCGGGATAGGCCACTCCAAATACCCGCGAGGGCGTTTCGGGCCATAATCCACCACGCGGGCGTTCGCATACACATGCCTCAGTTTTCTTTAATTCTCAATTACGAGGTTATGTAAATAATGGCTTGTATACCTATGTCTGTGCACGCCAAAAATAAGTTGATAACTCGAGATATTTAAAAAAAAAGAAGTTCTAGCCATAGACATAATTAGTCATATGGTTCACAATAAAAAAATTATGTCTATCGATATGCGATAGCTTCAGAGAAATTAATTTCCGTATTGAAGTGATATCTTGACATTCAAAGCTAAAACACAAACATTAAACTTTTAGGGCCTTACTTATAAAAATCTCGCTAAGCAATACTTAGCCACCGCTTAGTTAAACCGCTCTTAAGCTATAAATCCATGTTTAACTTTTGTTTACTTATAAACGTTGATTAGCTGTTACTTAGTTAAGAAACGAACAAAGAACGATACATAGATGGTTGGCACAGATTATACCAAAAATAATCGATTAGATAGAGAAATTGAATGAACGAAATTGTTAAAAGTTCTATTTTTTCCATATTATATCATCTATGACAGTATCCGAGTGCCGTGAATTTGACAGATAACGCTCATTTAGTACATCTGTCTACGTTTAGTACCTATATTTTATAGCGGGAATTTCATTGTAAATATCTTCATTTTATCTTTCATTTTTAATAGTAGTATTTATAGTGTATTAATTAGTTTTATTCAGTGATGGACACCCCCGAGCAAGCCAATAAAAGAATACGATCCACCAATTGGAGTGATATGGAAAAGGTATTTGTATACTTATTATATTTGTAAACGAATGTTGTAGTGCCTGTAATAACATTAATATATGCCTGAATGCTTGCATGCTAACAACAAATGTATTCTTTTTAGAAAGTGCTAAGAACGCTTGTGCTCGAAAGAGCACATATTATTGAAAAAAAAGACACCACCACGAATACGAATGCCGCTAAAAAGATAGCTTGGGAAGAGGTTTTGTCATGGTTGGTTTTGATGTTTTTCGCATTTCGGTTTTGTATTGTTTCAATATTGAAGTTACTTATTTTCAATTGTATCTCACATCCATTGACATATTTAATTTCAGTTTTAATGCTGTAAATGCTACTAAGCGGGATATGACACAGCTGCTCAACCAATGGAAGAACATGAAAAATAAAGCAAAGAAGTCGGAGTTTTCTTTCAGGAGGGCACAAAACATGACTGGTGGAGGACCTCCCCCACCTAGGCCACCTCCTGAAGACCAGGAACTCATCGACGGAATTCCCCACGAGTTCTCAATTGACTCAAACTGCCATGATAGTGACAGCATTTATATTAAACAGGTAGTTATATAGATTTAAAATTTTGCTAAATCCTTGGTTATATTTAACAAGTGCAGTGGCATATATTTTTATACCATTAAATATCTTGCAGTGTCTGAATTGAAGTACACATATTGCATTTAGTTAACAAATATTTTCACTATCTCAGCAGGAATCAACTCAAAATGTGTGCATCCCATCTCCAGTATCACCGTTACAAAAGGAACTGGAGGTAAGAATAATTTATAATAATAAATATTAATTTAAAACTTATTCTCTTTTATACTTAAGCTATTATAACTAGCATAACCTTGATGTGTGTAAATTATTATTTACTAGCAGCACTCCACTAGTAAATAATAATTCACCACATTAGCACTCCGTGATTAATATTTGTTTTTATTTCTTTACTACCTAGTTATTGTCAACGAAAGTAGCACCTGTATTTACCTGTTTTATTATATTTTTAGCCACAAAAAATTGATGATCCCAGCCCAGCTCTATTTAGTCCGGCAGCCCAGGCCAGTAGTCAGGCCTCACTTCCCATACACGACAGGCCAGGTCCTTCAGGATCGGCTCCAGCAAAAAAACGAAAAACAAATAAGTATGTTTGTATACAACATTTTTTATCTCACTGTTCTATATTACAAATATTTTATATATACATACAAGCTGTTGCACATGAATTTATCTGCATTAAAAGGAATAAAGATAGATTTTTGTATACTTAATAAAGAGACCTTTGTGAGCATATAATTAGCAATTATATTAATATGCTAAAAGCAGACATACATTTTATACAAATGTTTAGATAAATTTTGTTTTTACAGATTAAAGTCGGACTGCTGTAAGACCAACCATGAGCATGAAATTTATATGCTGGCAAGGAAAGCGAGGGAGGAAGCCATGCTTCGCGATAAAGAAGCACACGAATGTAAGATGATGTATGAAAGAGAGCTGCATGAAAGAAGAATGACATTAACGGCTTTGGAAGAGGAGTATTGGAAAATTAAAATAAGAAAATTAAAAGAAAATGAATGAGTTTTATTGTGATTATAGTATTGTAATTAAATTGTCATCTTTACAAATAAATAAAATTAGAGTGTCTGTTTGTAATATTAAAATAACCACTTTTTACTAAATTCATATGTATGCATATACGGTACATATACCAAAATAACATTTTTTATAATTTTTGTGTCTGCCTGTCTGTCTGTTTGTTCCGGCTAATCTCTGAAATGGCTGGACCGATTTTGACCAGTATCCATTTCTTCATCTGTGCTTTGAAGACTTGCTGTATCTGAGGAAAAAAACGCAAATTAATTATTTAAAAAAGAGTAAGCGTTTCATACTTCATCAGTTTGAAATCATGGCCTGAACTGATGGCGGATTGATGTTTTACGTTTGTCTGTGGGGCCATAGCATAGAGAATTTATCAGAAAATAAATGTAAAAGATAAAAAGTTGAAATGTAAAAGTAAAAAGATGTTAAAAATTAAAATGTAACAAAAATACACACCTTGTTCTTCATTAAATATAATTGCCAAATTATGAAGTACAGCACAGGCGATGATGGTGGTTTTAATGTTCTCATATGAACCCCTCATTACCTCCAGCAATATCCGAAACCGTTGCTTCCAAACTCCAAAACATTTTTCAATAATGTTACGGGTCTGGATATGGCGTTGATTAAATTGTCGCTCTGCTTCAGTTCTAGGTCTCAGTATCGGAGTGATAAGATGAGGGGTATATGGATAACCACTATCCCCTATGAGCCTCCCAATGAACTCCTGCTCTTCAAACCTCCTCTTAATAGAGCTTTCCCTATAAATTCAGGCATCGTGTGTACTTCCCCTCCAATGACATACAATGTCACAGATCTTCATATCTGCATCACAGACAACCTGTGAATAATTAAGTTTGAAGCTTATGCATGCATGTATTTAAGAAAAAAAATTCTAACAAAGTATCGAAAATAAACTAAAATGTACCGTGTCTGTTTCAGTACATGAAAGTAATGTAAGTAGAAAATAAAATATTAAGTGAGGACACTTACTTGGGTGTTAATAGAGTAATGGCCCTTTCTATTTACATGATATTGGCCCACATCTCCACCAACCCTCCTTATTTTAATATGAGTGCAGTCTATTGCACCAGTTATTTTCTGAAGCCCGCAAATGGCTTCAAATTTTCGGATCGCATTAATCTCTTCCGATATATTTGACGGCATTTTGATATAAAGCGAGCTTTTCGAAGCCAAAGCTATTGCCACTTTGCGGGACAAGCGCGACAGAGTCTGCTGACTCATGCCGTGAATGTCAGCGTTGTCTTCTTGAATCTGAAAACAAAGTTAGGTACGTATAATAAACATTAGTAAAGTATTGTACAAAATCTTCATTATAACCTACTCCTTTATAGTAAATATATGAAAACTTGACAAATAGTAATTAGGCGATTTACCTCATGACGGCCCCAATATCTGATAACTGCCATTACTTGCAATTCTACAGGAATGCTGCCACCTCGAGTATCGCCCTGGATATCTGGTCTCACTATTTCGATGATACGACTCATGTTCTCTTTATTAAATCGGTATCTAAGTTTAAATTCCTCATCCGATAAACTTTGTAGCGGATTAAAGCGAACTCTGTAATTCTTCGTCTTTCTTCTCCTCCTAGCTCTGAAACTGCTTAAATCAGCTACGTCGTTTTGGAAATCACGAAGATCTTCCAATCCATCCATGTTTTAAGCACAAATATATTTTCTTTTACTAACAAACAAACGCAAGTATGTAGGTATGTAGATCAAACGTCACAATAGAACAGCTGATTTATGTGAAATCCGCCATCTTGCCGCTTAGCGAGAGTTAAACTATGTCTCGGCAGTGTTTAATTTTGACGGCTATTTAAACACTACTTAACGACTTCTTAACGCTAAATAGTGTTTATAAGTGAGGTTTTTGCTAATCCGTAGTTAAGCAATTGATTAAATTTTAAGAAACGTTTATAAGTAAGGCCCTTATAGTTTATTGTATAAACCTCAGTATCGATCTCACAGACATCTTGTTCAATTGTTGTGAGTTTGTGGTCGAACGACGAATGATTAATTGCCGGGTTGTGCTCTCATTCCGTTGCCATAGCAACTGCAAACGCTTGCTAGTTCAGCTGAAACAACACAGTAGTAGTACAAAGTTATCTTTGTGTGTCGACGACGCCGAAATAAACTTTTAGAAACCGTTCGTGTACTAATGAATTGTAAAAATATACAGATATAGACGCACTATACAAATGCAGATATAAACGCATTACTATATATATATATATACAATATTTAATTTACCTGTGATAAGACCGCCATATAAACGCATTACTATATATACTCGTACATATATACAATATTTAATTTACCTGTGATAAGGCCGCCGGTTGTACGTCTAATTAATTACTTGTACTTTGTATTTCTCCGTGTGTTTTTGGTGTACAATAAAGTGTATTTTTCTAGATAGAAAGATAGATAGATAGACGTAGATACATATACAATCCACTTACGTCTGAGTGCCACCGGGGCTCTAGATGAAAATGTTGTCTCAAAGTGTTGTCTCAGGTACTCAGCATTATGCTGAGCTAGAGACCCTTTCGGCGAGCCACTGTCGCACCAGGAATGACAATTATTATTTTTTGTTAAATGTATCTATCTATGTGATTATTTATTTTCTGTCATTCTTTCTGTACGTCATCATTTTCTCTTCCTTTGTGTGCTTGTCGAACATATGTTTCTTTCGTTCATTAATTCGTTATTACCGAGAACATCCAAGAGTAATCCGTAGAAAACGTAGTAAGTTGAGCTCTAATATAAACTTTTATTAATATGTGTTTTATGTTCATGTTCCTCAATGATAACTTCCACTGTGACACCTTACCTCATTACCTCATCTCATTAACAAGGCACGTGTCAATGACAGCGGCTCTGCTTATGTGTTTGTATGAACAAACAAACAAGCGGAGTTTACCATTTAAATACTAATTATGTTCGCTAAATAAATGGATTGTCATTGCTTCTGTCTTTATCCGGTCGGTTAAAAATTATCTTTATATGTATAGGTACAGTCTATTTAGCTAATTTCAAATACAATGGTCAGTAGCATGTCGCCAATATATTACTTGTTTACGTATATCCAATATGTAAATAAATAATAAGTAAACTCGTGGTGGATTATAAGTTATTATATAAAAAAACACCCCTCATGATTGCAAAGGTAATCCTGATCCTGAGCCCTGCAGACAGACATTATAGGCTGAGATTGATTGATTGGCAATACGTGTTACGACTTCGAAATAAATAGATGTGATCTATTTAATAACTAAGCTCAATCGTAATTGGTAGCGGCTATAATTTTGCCGAACACAGAGATATATTTATAGGTATAGCGGTATAGGTATACGAACACAGAGGTATAGCGGTCGCTCAATTCAGATCGATATCGGGTACGATCTCCTCAATACCTCGTTCAGTGCTTCAGATTTCCATCGTCTTAGGTGAATAGAAGTTATTAAACTAACGTTTGTGTAAAGAGAGGTATACAAGGACGCGTCTGCACTAGACTTTCGTACATAATGACGCTGTTTTTTCTCGTCTACAACGAAAAGCACTTAGAAAAGGTTTGTGACGACAAAAGCCTTACGACTTTTGACTATTGAGTGACTTTGGATCAATTACTGCGAATAGTGGTTTGATACTTGTCAAATTATGGAAAATATAAATTATTGTGTGCACGCTTGGTTAAAATATATGAGCTGAATTTTTTTAGTAGTCTAGCACACAAAGTACCTACTCTAAGGATATTAGAGTATTTATAACCGGTCCATAACCCATATTAGATAAATTAAGTTTTATCATATCGTCATTATGCAATGCAATGCAATCAGCCCTTTCAGTATTCACTACAGGCCTCATTTCTGCACATTGTCTTATGCATAAGGGATATTTGGCCTTATAACGCCACGATGGCCTAGCGGGTTGGCGAGTCCACTCTTTTGGAAGTGGTGTAGTTCCTCAGCCCTTGTGGTAGCGACTTTGTCATCCCTTAGTGATTATTAAAGTGGGAGGAAATGTGGTGTTGCTATTCTATTGTCGGTCGACATCACTCGACACTTCCTTCATACATTGATTGCATTTTTAGAACAAATCATAGAGCGGTTCATAGATATATGGCTGTTAATTGAAACCGTATGCATTTAGATCTCTTAAGTAGGTTTTAATATAAAACGTATTTGTGGTAGCGTTTACTTTTGCATTTTCATTAACCGAATAACAATTTTATAATCATGTTGCGACTTAAAGTTTTCTGTATCCACCTACTTGTCCACAGAACAGTCACTTATATTAGGTACACGTCACACCCAGAATATTAATTACTTTCTACACTCGCGCAATATACACTCAATGTTATTATGTGTGGAAATACACGTTCCCAAGTAAAGGGTTCACTGTGCATCACTTTGTGAGGCGTCATCCCTCGTACCCTCCACCCTGCTTCCCTCTACCTATCTCGTTTTACACCTCATTTACTTGATACCGATGAATATTGATCTCTCTACGTGTCACGTCATTGTTCATTGTTTATAAGCTTCATAAACTCCTTTGTATTGTCATAAAATGCCTAAGCTATAAATTCGTCGATACGTTTTTTATTCTATTTTCGTAACACCATCTGTTTTTAATGTTATTACATTGTTCTAAGTTTTATATGGGACAAAAAATATATTTTGTTATGAAAGGGATAGCTTAAAGGTATCATTCGTGAGGTCATAAGTTCAAAGTCCGGTCCGCACCACTACGTTTGTACTAATACTGAACCTGTGAATTCTAATGCAACTTACACTAGGCTAGTAATAGCTTTATCGAATTCGAAAAACTCTATTCAATGGATAATTTTAGATTGGATTCATGGGTTATGAATTATTTATTTGGCATCAGGTATATTTGTTTCGACAATTACAAAATACTAAGATTGAAATTGATTGATATAGTGAGATATAAAAATCGTCTTCTTTATATTAAATATATAATATAAGAGTCAAAATAACCGACTTCTTTGACCTTTTGGAACATTCGGTTAATGGATAAATTAAAATGAACAATGCTGTGCGCCCGCGACGTGTCGTATTTACTTCTGCATTAACACATACCTACATACCTATATATTAAATTCTTATTCAATAAAATAACATTTATTTGTTATGTTATATTCTTTATGTTGACAAAAATGTTTCACATAAAACATTTTTGTCAACATTTTGGTCGCTAACCTTATATTAGATATACTTATAGGTAGGTACTTATCGCTACACTCATACACTTTATTTATCGCTACACTCATACACTTTATTTATCGCTACACTCATACACTTTATTTATCGCTACACTCATACACTTTATTTATCGCTACACTCATACACTTTATTTATCGCTACACTCATACACTTTATTTATCGCTACACTCATACACTTTATTTATCGCTACACTCATACACTTTATTTATCGCTACACTCATACACTTTATTTATCGCTACACTCATACACTTTATTTATCGCTACACTCATACACTTTATTTATCGCTACACTCATACACTTTATTTATCGCTACACTCATACACTTTATTTATCGCTACACTTATACACTTTATTTATCGCTACACTCATACACTTTATTTATCGCTACACTCATACACTTTATTTATCGCTACACTCATACACTTTATTTATCGCTACACTCATACACTTTATTTATCGCTACACTCATACACTTTATTTATCGCTACACTCATACACTTTATTTATCGCTACACTCATACACTTTATTTATCGCTACACTCATACACTTTATTTATCGCTACACTCATACACTTTATTTAAATTAAAAAAATGTAACTATAAACAGTTTAGAAAGTCATAAGGTTTTAATCAATCTAATTAAACTGTTAAGTGTGAGTTATAATTATTTACACTTTAAGAATTACCTTTCAACGCAAGCATGGTGAAAACTTTTAAATACCAAACTTAATTTTAAAAATTAATGTTTATAATTAATTGCATCGCTCTAGCCTTTAATGAGAAAAGTTTATCGATCAAAAGTTCAGTTTTCCTGTTGAATCGCAAAATATCTAATTTCTTTGAACATTCCGTTGCTTTAATAAGTCTAAATAAATTATAGAACAACGCGTAATATTCTGAACTTGGAAGAAGAATTATATTTTCGAGATTCTAAAGTTTTAATACCTAAATATTTTTCGGATCCGTTGAAATTCTATACAGTAGGTACCTTACGTACGTGGCATTTTTTATACTTTATTTGGTGGCATTGAAGCATATGCCTCATGTCAGCCCCATAGTAACCTAACTTAAAAAACACACAATTAAGTAACCTAACACAATTTAAAAAAAAAAAAAATGAAGGTAACTTAAGGAAAAATTAGCTACTAATGAAGACTCAAACCTGTACAGTAGGTAGGTAATTGGGCAGCTTCTGAGTTTGGTTCTGCTAAAATTCTGTTAAATTCACCAACATCCATTCTGTTTAGTTTGAGAGTGGTCGATATAGCCACCGAATAAACTGTAGTCACTTTAGGTGACTTGTTTTGTTTGAATACTTGTTTGATTTATGTTTATGTCCATATGTATATTTATGACGACATGTAAGTACCTACATTATATAATAATAATAGCTTTATTTCGGAAAGTAATTAGCATTACATTACATATGTGTTAGTAAAAAAATTAAGAAAATAGAGTTAGTATTGCCGACGTGTAGCCGGATAATCGGGCCAGCATCGACGAGTCCCACCTTGTCGCTAACGTACTCAGGATGCTGTAGGTCCTGCCGCGGAGACTAGCGATGGGTAACTCTGGATTCAATGAATCAATAGATCCAAAATCGAGAGGGGAGCCGAAACTCTTAATGATTCCGGCTAACTGTTATCGACTCCGAGGAGTTAAATACTCCTTTCATTTTTGGATTGCTAAGTTACATGAATGAACATGATGCAAAGCGAACGAGTCGCTCTCTGGCTCTTATAAAATATAAGTAGGTGAATCAAAGGAGTAAAGGAATCGTTAAGAGTAGTTCGATCCGCGAGCGGAGCCGGATTAAGTGAGTCGCAACACTACGAGGAGTCGTGAATACGCACGACTAGCGGAGACGGCTCAACATGGATTCACAACGATTCCGCATGACGCTCTCAAGACGCTAGGAGCGCTGCAGAACCTCGGCAGCCCCATCAGTACCCTGAACGCGTTATTGTATTAAACACGCAAGTCGTTGTATGGCCTGCGTGTAAATCCCACCCATAGGCTGCACGTGTAAAGAAGCGATGTGCAGTAAGTCTTGAACAAAGTAATTTTTACTTGTTTAGTGCACTTACATAACCTACACATAGATAACTATCATATTACATCGACAACCAACGATCTGCGCTCCCTACCAATCTGTATAATATTGACATATACTTATAGTATAATTATTCATGTATATTTAAATATTATTCTGTCTTCTTTGTTGTTGCCTACTTTTCACACGACATTATATTATCTCAATGGGTAATCAAATCTCAATAATCAAATAACTTAAAATACTACCGTATAATATGTGAATCAAAGCCTTAATACATTGAAAAATGACTGAGATAAATTTAGAAGTAACAAATTAAAAATATTTGTGAATTAAAAACAATGAGACACCAATTTCAGGAACACTCAACTATCGTAGGATGCTAAAGTTAATTGGAAAGGAAAACTGGAAATATCTTCTATAAATAAATACTCATTTGACCCTATATAGGTACCTACATTACAATACAATGTAATACAATACAATTCAAGGCAACGCAACACAACACAATATAATTTATTTGTGTAAACATTGAATTACAATTTAGATTGTACCTACCTATTTGTATTAGGTTACAAATTAAATTTATTGTAGCATTTATGTTTTTTGGCAATTGCAGGCGTACAGATAATATAAATTGACATATGTTTGCCATTTCCGTGCCATTTTGAATATTAAAAAAGACATAAGAAGCTTTAACTTACATTACAATATTGTCTTTGTTCAACTATTATATATATTTATAGGAATACCTATAATTACAATGGTAACAACAAAATACATACAATAAAATACAATAAGCTCCTAACAAAATCGTATTACATATAAAATAATGCTTCAACGTAAACAGTTAAACATTTGTTTATCTTTTACATTATCTGTTCACAATATTGAGGGTATCAAAGGGAACGTAAAAGCGTCTCAAAGTAATTGAGATTGCTCTTTGCATGTTTCAAGGGTTGTATTTTACTGAAGGTTGTTCATTCATATTTTTCCACATTGTATATTATTTATTGAAAACTTTCTGTGTCGATGATAAAAACCCTTATAAAACATATATAATCATAGCTTAAACAAGTAGTAACCAATACCTACGTTAATAGTTAAATAGTTAAAAGTTTTTCGTTAAAAAAAATAATTTTTTGTAAAAACTTATATACCTACCTACTTAACCAAATTTTTTTCGGGTCGGTATCAGGTCGGTATCAGGTTGTAATTACCTCGAATTTCACGAGGTAATTACAAAATAGTATTTGCTTCTTTCCTACTCACTCTAAAACAATACCTATATCTATCTATATGCGTCCCGCACCAGGCGTCCCTACGTCCTCAGCGTAGGATAATTACGTGACAGGCTCTTTGAACCTGATAATGCAGTCAACGTGTTAATGTTACTACTATCAATTTGCCTAAATTACTATTTTAATGTGGACATACTTTAGTACCTATGCCAAGTGTTACGGGCCGGGCCGTATAAAGATTACATTAGGTATACTAAATTCAAAGTAATTAAGAAACCAGACAAAGTACAAAAAGATGGCGAAGATACTACAAATATCTACCTACTTCCAAAGGGTTGATCTAAGTAATATGCAAAGTTTGTATAACAGGTTCTAGATTCAGATAATTTTGATTATAATAGTTAATTGGTACTGAACCCAAAATCCGACTTCAGAGCTATCCGCTCCTAACAGGCACGTACAATAACCAGCGATATGTATGGCACATCGAATAATAGGAAGAAGTAATAAAGACATTACATGGGAATTAAAAAATATATAGGAAAAATGTGGTTAAATTGCAGTGTCTTGTTAAAAGGAGACCCTACAAGCGCGTATATGTATGTTATAGGTACTCATACTTCGTTTCACGGTAGTAGGTACGTCTGTGGGAAAAACGACTTCTCCTATCTCTTTATACTTGCTACTCCATGGTATGAGTTGGTATGAAAATGGGATTTTGCAAATGTCACTAATTCCCGAAGCAACGTTTCACGGAAGTCTTTTGTGTCAGTTGGGTGCGCCCAGCGGTTGTGGAATTGCACCATACGCAAAAAAGACATGATCGACTTCTCATTTACGACGTGCTATATATTATATCGTCGAATACTGTGTCTACTTGTATGTAGTTGTATGTAACTACAACGGGCTCGTTTCAACTAACACATGCTCTTGTATTACATTATTACCATACATTAATTGGGCGTTTAATCCTCTCGGAAAACAAGCCGAAAATAAGCCAAAACCGATTGCAGCTTATTTATTATTGGGAATTCTCAAATTAATTCGGAATAGGGCATAGTCGGGGGGATATCAGGTTAAATGCTCCTCTCTCTAAAAATACAATTTAAAATAAGCCAGTAATATGTGTGTTCGACGGGCATTTTTAGGGTTCTAGACATATTTTCGTAAAATAGAAAGATCTTTTCAACTTTACGAACACGTATTGTTATCTTACACCATCAACCAATGTTACTCCACAGCCGGATATAGACCTCTCCCAAAGCTCAGCACCACACGATCGTTCGCTATTTTCATCCAGTCACTACCGGCAAACTTCTCTAAGGCCTTCGTTCATGTTACTGGACGGCGTCCCATATTGCATTTCTCGATAATTGGTCTCCACTCGTAGGTATATCCCATTGTTTGTCGATGATTCGACAGACATGGCCTGCCCATTGATACTAAAGCTTATTAATTCTGTTAACCAAGTCAGAGATTTTAATTCTTTATCAATTAATATCTTCGTATCTAATTTTATCCCGTAAAGAAACTCCGAGAATGAAGAAGAAACTAGAAAGAATGTTATAACATTAAGAATATTAAGAACAGTTATGTCAATACTATGTATTTTTACCACCCAACCTATAAGTATTAATGGATACCTAGATATTAGATGTAACAAACTGATCTTAGAGATTAGCTTACCTATTTGGTACATTTAATAGAAACACTGACCCTTTAAAATCACGAAGTTGTTTTAACTATAAACCACCACCCTTGGTTTCTTGTAATTCTTCACTCGCAGAATTGAAAATTGAATTGAGATTTGTCTGTCCTATTTATAAAAAACTAGCGACCCGCCCTCGCTTCGCTTCGGCTTATAAGTTTTTTTTTTTCAAAATTTCAAAATAAAATATAGCCTATATTAAACAAGGATAATGTAGCTTCCTATTTGTGAAAGAATTTTTGAAAACGGTGCAGTAGTTCCAGAGATTACCCCCAACATACAAATACACAATTTTATCTCTTTATTATATTAGTATCGATAAAGTATATTATAGACCCATTTTAATAAGAAAAATTATTCTTAAAATCGCAGATTAATTTGCTTCTCCCTTGTTAATTCAGCCATCCTTTAATTATATGTAACTACAAACGCGATAAGGATTGCCCGATATGAACGTCAACAATATCCGATTACTTACCTGCTCAGTTCGTCCCAATTATCCCAAACTTGAAATGTAAATTTACTCCAATATCTCGCCTTTAATTAAATCTGGAAGGAGGACGTTTTCTTAATAAATTTTAGAAGAGGAATTCTATTTCTATTTTTGCATTTTATAATAATTTGTACCTATTCTGTTGTAGAATGTAAGTTTAGGGTACGATGGAACTGACATGTGCCAAGGCATAAAAGTTCCTTAAAAAGAAGAAAAAAAACCTATTCTGCACAGCTGGTACACATTGTAGGCGGAGCAGCTTTCGCTGTAATCTATAATTCTATTTATGTTGTTCCGTCTTAGGCGTCATTCTCTAAAACGGAACAAACAAAATAATACACTATCAAAGGCGGTCTATACATAATAATATATCAAAGGGTATAGTATATACATGGGGTATGTAAGGCCTTATAACCTCACGCTGGCTAAGCGCGAGTCATTTTTTTAGAAGTGGTGTACCTAGTTCCTCGGGGCTGGTGGTAGTCGCTTTGTTATCCCTTAGTCGCGTTTTACGACACCCAAGGGAAGACACGGATGGTGTTTTTTTATATCAGGCCGACATCACATGGCCTAATATATATACCTTAATAAAAATAGATTATAAATTGATTCAAATTCTTACTACCTACTTATCTTGTTTTCGATTTATTTTATCTATATCATACCGTAAAATCAGCCTGTTTCTCTCCACTGCTGGATATAGGCTTCTCCCAAGGATCGCCACCACACATGGTCTTCCGCTCTTCTCATCCGGCCACTATCGGCGACTTTCTTCAAGTCCTCAGTCCATCTGGTCGGAGGGCGTCCCACGCTACGTTTCCCGGTGCTTGGATTGCATCTATATAAATAAAAAATAATACATAATTCTAATTATTTGAAGATTTAGAACCTATTGATTTGAAAGTATCCTTTGTGACAAATTTTATACAATAGGTATACATAAATAATGATAGGGAAAGGTAATTAAAAATATAATTGAAACTGTGACTTAAGTACTGAAAATTGGAATACTTAAGTATTAAAACTTTAATATAGTGACATGGTTTGGGTGCAAACCGACATCAAACAGAAAAGACTGTACATAAAAAAATATACTTGTGAATAAGACGAACACAGATAATAAAATGTGGAATCCAAACGCCATAGACAATAGGCATTTGGAGAAGCGCGTTGTGGTCGGCAGAGTTCGACCGACATGGGCGCGAAACCTTCCGGAAGCCAGGGAGGACGAGGAGAAGAGTGATGAGGCGGGAGTCATGCCTCATAGTGAACCTCCCTCACCTACGGAACATTGGGAGCAGCGAGCGAAGCAAGAAGAAAAATATGAAGTTTTTGGGAAAGTGAGTACTTAATAATTTCATGTTTCTTCTTTATTATAAAGCGCAACCTCAATCTGTCTATCAGTCCAACTCTCTATCTATTGGTTAAATCCGATTAATCTTGAAAATTACTTTGTTATTTCCTATTTCACACCACCGCACCTGTTACAAGACGACGAAACAAAACCACCGTGGTTACAGGGTCTCTACTGTATATATACTTACATACGTATTTATCTATTCCAAAGCTTAATCGTGTATTTTTATCACAATAAGTGCAGTGGGTACTAACAGTTGAAAACAATAACAGTACAGGAAGAGAATAAACAAGCAAATTGAAATCGCTCTGTTTATGAGACAACTAATTACGTGTAATAGGTCCGTTATTTAATTTATTATCATATTCGTTAAAAACAAATTGTGTATCATGAGTGCAATGTATATTTTCCCAGGTGATGCTTCTCGGCGACAGCGGCGTAGGCAAGACATGCATGCTGGTTCGCTTCCGCGATGGCACCTTCCTCGCCGGAAACTACATATCCACCGTCGGCATCGACTTCCGGGTATAGCCAAGATCGAATCTAGATAAATTTCTAACGGGGACAAGAACTTTGTTAATCATTCCTTGAAAGATGTTATTTTCCATTGGTTCCGACTTTATATTTACCTAATTTCTTTAGAGGGCTCATACTTAATAGTGCACCGACTTATTTGTCCGGGACAAGAGTTCCATCTCGCGGCTCGCCTCTCTAGTAGGTAGTTAATTGCGTATAGGTTAAATCGCCTCTAGAATTTCCCCATCTAATTACGCCCATTAAAACAACAAAATCACACCAAATAGGTATTCAGTCTTACCTTTAAACAAATGTTCTTTACTTTTTGACATGCAACTAAACATGTAGGTACCTACTTATATATATCTAGTCCATTCCAATTCAATTTGCCGGAAACAAAACTAAATCAATGAAACATTTAGCATTAATTCTAAGGCAAACTTGCAGTCTCGACGGATCAAATTTTGGATATGTAGGTAAACATTTAGGTATCACCTCACTGTTTAATTTAACGACTGTCGATTAGCTGAGGCTAGCTGAGGCTAAGTCTAGGTATATTTATTTACATTTTGGAAGTTTAGTAAAAAACACTAAACGATAATATTAGTAATTATAACCTGTACTGAAAATTAAACAAACAATTGCGATTTCATTAATAGTTTTTATGCTCCGTCCTTTCACAAAGCACAGGCGTCAGACAGAACCTAGGTACATTAGTGTAGCAGCTATGTAAATTACAATGTAGGTAGGTGTCATATCTGGCTGGAAAAAAACTTGGAAAATTTGGTTTTGCCTTGGGCCAAAAGTGGTGTTCTATCTAAATGTTGTTATCCTTATTTTTATTACTTTTTTCTAGGAAGGCCTGATCAAATATCTTTTATTGTATCTTCGTTCTAACCGAAAATTTCATCGTACTAACATAACATCACTTCGAATAGACGCATAAGAAGATTGTAATCTGCTAATATGAAATTAATTCATGCCATTTCTCAGAAAAAAAAAACAATTAATGACCATTATGGGTCCTAAGTTCAAATCGACCAGTCATGGGTCCATGCGGCCCGTTTGCCGCCACGCCATTGGCGTTCGAAGTTTGGCGCGCTTTTTCCGTTCCCGCCCCTTACGGCGGCGTCACTGTTGTGATTGAATCGACTGCTCCTCTGAGTGATTTATTAATACAATGGTGCCCGATTTTTTGTTTGCCCAGTTTTTGCAATTTGATTTATGGCTTCTGTCGTTGACGGTTATTGGAAATCAACTGGAATGGAAACTTTTTCTCACTTTGCCGCGTCATTTTAAGCGTTTCTCTTTTTTGCATTTTTTTATGTAAATTACAAATTAAGAACGAAGGAAGCGATACCGATGTACTTAGGTAGGGGAATTGTGCTTAAGATGACATACTCAGGTAAGATGACATAGTGCCTATATCCGTTCAAATATACGCGCCAGAAACGCCTAAACGACGATCACACATCGGCTCACAGATAGCGTCACCACTCAAAACTTTTGTGAGCGACCGCTTGCGTTGTTTGAATGTGGTGTGGATTGTTTTGATTTCGACACTCGAAAATATTATTTTGTTGAAAGTGTTTGTGCCAATAAATATGTTCAGGTAAGTTTTTAGTTGTGTTTGACTACTTTGATATGAACTGTGGTTAATATGGGTTATGAATATTGAAGAATAATTAAAGTAACTTTAAAGTTTTTTAGGTCGCAAAAGGTGGCAAATATTTTTTACCTCGTAGGGTAAGATGACATAGCAACGGTCGGCTTAAGATGACATAGTATGTCATCTTACCCTGAAGTTCTTGCGTTTATGAATACTTTAAAATCCTGTTTTATTTTTGTTCGGGACGACCGATGCGACAATAGTTTTAAGTCTTTGTTTGAGTAGATTTTATTATTTAAGTTTTCTTATAGTATTTATTTGATAGTTAACATTGTTATTGTTTGATTGATACGATAGATCCTGCAACAGTCGATCTAGTTCAGCGTGCTAGCCAAATCGTTGGTGGACCTTCTTTCTCAAAGAGCACTAAAAATCCTACATCAGTCGGTCCAGTTCAGCGTGATTGCCAAGTCATTGCTGGATAGTCTACCACCCAGGAGATACCAAATAGAAATTTCTCCATTTCCGAAATCAATGTCTACGGGGCAAGCAAGAAGCACGAAGAGGAAAATCACTGGCTCTCGGGTTTTGACAGGCACTCCTTTTATGGACGAAGTTAAAGCCCAAGTCCAAAATAAAAAAGAGAAGGAAAATCGCAAGAGCGTTAGAGCTCGAAAGCAGGTGAAGCGTACTATCCTTCAGGATGACTCAGATGGCCGGATCTATGGAAGATTTTAATCAGGACGCTGATGATGTTGATGACTCCGATGCTGCATGCCTTTATTGTAACGAATTATATAGCAAATGAAAGCCAGGAGAGCATTGGGTATGCTGCCAATTATGTAAGCGATGGTGTTACACTATGTGCTGGCGTTGCACCAAGAACTAAGGTTTTCAAAAGTGAAATGTACACCGATAATTAGGTATGTCAACTTAGACTGACGTGTGTCATCTTACCCACATGGACATGATTGGTGTTTTTTTATTTTATTTCAATTATTAAGTTTTCTATAGCGTCAAGATTAATTTTCGTGCGTCGTAAATAAACGTTTTAAATGTGTAGCCTTACATTTATTTTTTATAACCTTTGAATTTTCAAATATTTGCCTCAAAACAAAAAGTATGTCATCTTAAGCACAATTCCCCTATACTTATTGATTTCAATATTATAAATTATAGAGTTCGTACTATAGGATAAAATAAGTAGTTAGGTAGGTATAGCAAGTACTTACCTAATAATATCTAGTACAGTAGGTAGTTAGCATTAAAAATATAATTAGTGATTAGTACCTACGTAGGCTATTCTGTGCTAAATGATGATGGTATATTTTTATTAACTTCCCTAACTATTAAGTATATTATTTTATCAAGGACATTGACATACTATCTTACTAAAAGTTACTAAAGTATTGTATATATGTATATATGTCGAAGGATATATAAATATCTGTGATTATACTGTAAGTTTCATAGCATTAGTTCCGTACCCTATTGTATGTATTACATAACATGTTCTATTAGGTTGTACAACTAGCGCCATCTGTTCGCAGAATAAAGTAGTGACAGTAGATGGCATCAAGGTGAAGCTTCAGATCTGGGACACAGCGGGCCAGGAGCGCTTCCGTAGCGTCACGCACGCCTACTACAGAGACGCGCATGGTATTAACAAAAACACAATAACACAATGAATTTGATTCATACAACTGCTGAGTGAACATAGCCACACATCACTCCATGTCACATTCCAGTAAAATGTACTAGCTAGGCCATTATATAATGTGTATTACTAGGCATATTATATGATAACATCCTAATTATTAGGTACTAGGTCAATTTGGAGTTTTTAACATGAAGGCATTTATTGTTTTGGTCAGGCTGAAAAAATAAATCATCTGAAAATCACAACATAAGAGCTATTTCAGTATTAATATCGCAAGAATAAGACATGCAGCGACATCTATCCAGCTCTGAATATAAATATAACCGTAAAAAATATAAATAAAACAATGTTATATTATATTCACAAATTATGACCCAAATTCGTTAATATATTATATTATAATTAAGTTAAACTACATAATATTTAATAGTATCTAATAAATAACACAAAATATTCAATTAAATAATAGGTATTAGGTAGAACTTCTATTTAATCCCACAGGTAGGTAGGTATATACCTACCTACTTAGTTCCCTACTCGATTCAACCTATAAAATTCTTCTTTAAAATGATTCAAAAATGTATTAGATAGGTACCAATTATTATCAATTTCCGATTAAGCCAAGAAGAGTGCTTAAAAGTGATTTTTATAAAACAAGTATCAGAACAGATGAGATTGTAATAATATCGAGACCATAAGAACGGTGAACTTCAGGAATGCAATCGCTACTCGAAGAATCAAACCATCAAAGTCTACAGCATTTGTCCAGTCACTTCAAGTTTTTACCAAGGAAAGGCAGCCAGAACTGACAGTGGTTCCGTGAACCAGTCGAGACTCGGCCTCGACCTGTTTCGTTGCACTCAGACCGACAAACCGGTACACGCACACGTGTTCATGTTCAACTTGATTTAGTCACACGCGACACTAGTTAAAATGATACCATATGTCAAGTTGCCATGCTCGACTAGACAGTATTATTAGTAGGTACCTACCTACCTACCTACTCAAATTATTTCAGTCTTTTTTAAGATTTTTCTGATTTGCATGTATTTTCTCATGTTACATTCACATATTATGTCCCTTTATCCTATTCTCCCAATATACCTACATAGTTACGTGTTTCGGTAGTGAGTGAGATATTGCAGAGCTCATTTTCCCTATATTCTTTCAATTCTTTCACCAAAGTCATTTTTATATCTCCAAAGGTAAGCAGCGCATCCAGGGGCTAACGTTTCTCTGGCCTGATGTTGGCATATATCGCAGATGTCCATGGGTGATAGTGTCCACTTACCACCAGATAGACTTTACGCTGGACTACAGCCTTCTTTCCTTGAAAAAAAAATTCGTTCACTTGTTCTTGACTTGAACTTGAAGCCAGACACAGATTTGAATGCCAGCAGTTCCACGATAATATAACAGACCCTCTTACACTGACTTAAAGATACTTAAAAGGTTTTGGAACTGAGTTTCCTTTGATAAATCTTTTTAAGATAATTAAAATGATATAATTGTTATGTAAACGGGCTACCCATGATTTATTCATTATAGCCGATATGTTGATTGTAAACAAAAACAAGTTCAGTATGGGCAGGTGAATCAGAAACAAACACGAGGGAGGGTAGACAGATTTGCCTGTCCACGGCAATAACACCCTCACCCGCCCCCGCAGTCTCGCCGCGACCACGGTTCATGTAACTGGACCCAAATATCGACTATAATAAATACTTAAATAATAAATCGTGTGCAAACTGTTTACATAACAATTATTATGTTCAAACACGATAACAAAAAGGTTAAAATCTTAATTGAAATGATCTTAATGTTCGAATCGTAACCACCGAAGGGTAGGTAGATCTATTTCTTACTGGTATTAATTCAATACCCTAGTTATTACCTTAGGATTATGGTTATGTTTATGGTAAGCCTCTCACTCATTTTGTATTTATTAAATCCTATTACATATTCTCAGGGCTATGTAAGGATAAAATAACGCATAATATCAAGGAAAGGGTTAAGATTTAAGAAAAACAACCAAATGAACTAACTAAACTCTGCCAACATAATGCTGATTGTAAATTACAGACAGTTGCATTCAATTTATACTCAGTAAAAACACAAACACGTCATTAAAGTGTTCTCAAAGCTACATCTTGTTACAAATAATCTATTACTTCACATTCACTTGATCAACAAACAAACAGACGTCTGGCCTACATACGACATCATTGGTCTAATAGTGCGTCTAGCAAGACGATAGCGATAAGCAATGGTTAGGATCGTAAAATTGGTCGAACAATTAATCATCTCATAAGTCTGATCGACATGATCTCATGGATGCAGTGGATATGTACGAAGAAGATAGTAGGTACTTATAAATTAAATTTTTATTCCGAAAATTATTATTCTCTATTCTATTCTAGATTTCTTTCTATACCGTTTATCTAGGTAAGTTCCATAAATCGACGTATTGAATGATATTTGTCTCCAAAGTAACAACTCTATAACATCTTAATTGTTGCAGCAGTCAATATATAAAGCTCTGTCAATATTTGCTTATATCCTTAACAGTATAAAGGGCATTTTTAATTTAGGAAAGGTTTGGATATATCACTAGAATTAGATGCATCAAAATGAATACTGTTACACCAATTTTTATCATGAGTTGAAGATATCTACTGAATGTAGAACACTCATATCAGCGATATATTTTATCGTGCCTATTAATTTTGAAGCATGTTGATATTTAGATTGGGTTGCAAATGATGTCATTCCAAAGAGTAGATATAGGTACTTACTCATGCAAGTCCAAAAGATGAGCATTTATAAATTGACCATCAGAATGTATGTAATTCCAATTACACAAACTTCTAGGAATTTATCAAATGCTTTTTAAACTCTTTTTTAACTTTATGGCAATACAAATATATGGATGGCAAACGCGAAAGTTATTAAATTAATTATGTATTCCTGCAGCTCTGCTCCTTCTGTACGATGTGACAAACAAAATAAGTTTCGACAACATCCGCGCGTGGCTCGGCGAAATACGGGAGTACGCGCAGGATGACGTAGTTATCATGTTATTAGGTAAGGTCATTTCATTTTAATTAGACATCTTTTTAATTATGCCGTGTGGTGTCGGCTGGCTATAGAATAACACCAGTCCATCTCTTCTCGTGGGTATCGTAAGAGGCGACTGAGGGATAACAAAGCCGCTACCACCGGCCTTGAGCAACTACACCACCTCTGTAAGAGTGGACTCGCCAACCTGCTTGGTCAGCGTGGCGTTTTGAGGCCCTACGTCCCTCGTGCTCAAGACAGTGAGCATGGGGAGGCCCATGTCCAGCAGTAAGTACTGAAAGAAAGGTCGCGAAATACAGTTTTTCGCGAGGTTATTGCAAAATTGTAGATCAAAAAAATTTCTACGAAAAAGATTCTATACATTTTTTTTTGTAGAACCAACCGTTTTGCCGTAGAACGTGGAAAAAGTAGGCTTTTCAAGAGTCACCGGACATAAATAGAAAAGTAGGCGTTCAATCGCTATGCATTTATTTCCACACCTGACACCACTTATGGGGTAGAAATGTAGAATGCAAGGCACGTTTTTCATATGGTTCCCCCGGTAGGCCTAATAAATCCATAGTGATCGGAACAATTGTAAGTATATTTATGTATTTCAATTTCTAAAATACAATTTACATAAAACCGAAAATAATTACACAAACACAATTTACATTAATATGATTTTTTCTACAATGGTCCCTAAATTAGGCAGGGCCTATGTCTTATGGACTATACCAAATGATGTGATAGAGTATTCTAAGTTAGACTGATACAAATTCATATGCCCTGGAGCAGGGTTTCTGAACCTTTTTGTAGTCACGGACCACTTTCAAAATTTCAAAAATCTGTCGGACCCCTTCGAAAACAAGTAGGGAAAGAAAACAAGGCATTTTGAAAAATAACTTTTATTTATTACCACAGAGAAAGTAAAGATTAGCGCGTGACGGTTGTTAGTGAGACGTAGCTCCTCCACTGCAGGTAGGCAGGTAACGTTTGTCCTTCTGGACTGAAGTTGGCATGTATCGCGGATGTCCATGCGCCACATTATCCACTTACCATCAGGTGGACTGTATGCTCGTTTGCCGCCTTTTTTCAATAAACCAAAAAAAAGGAAAAATTATTGCGAATTATGTGTCACTATTAATATTTTCGATAATGTGACTATTGATTGATTTAATAAAAAGAGGGTATTGTTGATAATTAAAATCTCTTTTGTTGTTAATCAATTGTGGCCAATTACTGAATATCTTCGTCATCATGTTCATTTTCTGCATCTAATAGATTTGCTGATAACATATCGACTTATATCGATATCTATGTCAAAGCCATCGGTATCTTCTGTTATATCACTTAATTTAAGCGTGACTAACCACGGCAACATCCACAAGCCGCAAAGCATTTTGAACACATTGTTCTGCATCCACAGTTTCCACCGTAACCTTTTGCGCAAATACAAAATATTGTATTTAATAAATTGTCAGGTACTTTAGTTTCTGTTGTAACTGACTCCAATATATTGCTTTTTATTTTCCAACCCCCATTGATCAGGATTAGCGTCCTTTCCCAGCCAAGTTTGCATTGAATAGTATACTCGATAAATATGCTGTTGAGCTGCTGCGGTAGTAGGTGGTAAAGGTAAACAGAACAACATGGACATGGGACTATCGCAGGTATAAAGGGATGGGTTCTATAACAATGGAGCACATCTGCTACTCAAGGTTGTATGTATGGTGGAGGGGAACTCATTTCGGGGAATTGCAACTATTTTATAACTTTTAGTTTTTACTTACTGTTCATCTATATACTTATATTGTATCTTCTGTAATAAAGTTAAATTTATTACATAGAGTAATAGTATAAGTAGGTATAGGCCTTGCCATAGAGGGTATTATGGAACATGAAAATAGCTGTATATTCCCTACGCTCTACTACGAAAATGGTTGGTTGTACAAAAAATGTATACAAACTTTTTTATAGGAAATTTTCTGATCTGTAATTTTTGTAATAACCTGAGAGCCTGTTGAATATCTCAAAACGCACGCGCGATATTAATGTGGATTTTTGATATGAATGTTGTTTAGAATACTTACTTGCTATTACGAGTACCTAAGTACAAAGGTGTACCTATGCCAAAATTCAACCAACTGGGATTTTTTGGGAAGATTGCTTGATTTTTTGTCTAAAATGATTGGGCTGTAGCCCAAAAGAAAAATTAGTCGAAATGAGAACATTAAGATGGCTGACCTAACTATGCAAGATGTCAATACCAATTTAAAACTTTTCTTTAGAATTTATATCAGCTTTTATTATATTATATATACCTATATGCTTCCAGGTAATAAATCGGACAGCGGCCTAGAGAGAGCGGTGAGGCGGGAGGAGGGGCAGCGGCTAGCGAGAGAATACCAGGTCGCATTTATGGAGACGTCTGCGAAAACCGGGCTGAATGTGGAGGCTGCCTTTGCTCACGTGGCGCGCGCTCTCGTCGCGAAAGCGAACCCCGCTGACCCCTCCAGACTGGCCGTGCGCGCGCCGCCAACCCAAGAACAAAGATCCTCATGCCCACCATGTTCGTAATTCAAATTTCGCGGCATGATTCTAAATTCAAATTCTAAAGAGGACCAATGTTGTGCGTTGGTGGCCAGTGTTATGTTTGCTAATAAATATACAAACAAGACTGCGTGCGGCGTGATGTTTTTGCCTCGTTTGAAAATGAAAATATCTACATAATAAAAAAGAGCTTCTTTAATATATAAAACTTGTAAGCGACCTCCCTAACTATTGTTATTATTGTAGTTTGAAGAAGTAATATTATCTATTGACAGAATTTTTACGAGTGTACCTACATAACAATAAAATTAATTGTTTAGGGAGCGTACCTATAGTCTTGGAAAAGCACAAAATCTTGTGATGAGAAAATAAGTGGTCAGGTTTGAAATACCTACGTTCAAGTAACATCACTAGTTTAGATATGAAATTGCCGATTTAGGGTTGAAAAGGGACACCATAAGTTTTATGAAAATAAGTACCTATATATTTTTTAACTGGCAGTGGCCGCGACTTTGTTCATTGATAGTGTGATTAGTTAATTAGTTTATTATTATTAGATCAATAAACCTGTGTAAGCTAGTCGGCTAATGAGTGACTGGCCACGTTACCCCTCTCTTGGTCGGCTTGTGAGAGCTCGTGAGGGCTCTTGCACATCTCACTCACTACCGAAAAACGTACGTACGTTGGGAGAATAGGATAGAGTGGGAAATGCAGTATAATTCAAGGTAGTATTCTTTTTTTTACTTTATCGTATTTCCACAATGTGTTTCGGTAGTGAGTGAGCTATGCAAGAGCCCATTCCCATCCCATCCTATCCTTCACCATTTTCCCAACTCATTCTCCCAATCCATTTCTATACCTCCATAAGCAGAACTTTCGGGGCATGCCAACATCATTCAGCACTGATGTTGGCATATGTCCAGGGACGACAGTATCCACTTACCACCAGGTGGACTGTATGCTCGTCAGCCGCAAATAATAAAAGAAAAAAGAATAAACTATTATTGAAGTTAGTTTCAGTAAAATCCATTCAGTGGTTTTTGTTTGCCGGCTGATATACTTAATAATAATTCCCTCAAGAGCTTTATAAAGGACCGAGATGAAATGTACCTTAAACTCAGGTCACAAGCTATAATTATGCCAAGTTTCATTAAATTCTGTTCAGTGGCTTTTGTGTGATGCGTGTTCAAACAGATAGACAGGCAAAAATTCTAAAAATGGCTGTTTTGCGTTCTGTATCGCTCGTAGAGTACACAGCAACGATTTTTGTTTTAAAAAAATATTTCATGTACAGCCACGGCTCTGTTACGATTTTATTATATGTATAGATTAATTCAATAATATATTGTCTATACACTTCAGCCACTTTATAGGAATATGATTTATGTCATTGCCATAGAACTCTTCTTTCTTTTTAACAAAGATATTATAATAACAAGAAAACAAAGATTTTCCGCTCGCAGTTCTTTGTTATCGATCGAACTTGGTGTCAGGTCTTCCACCGGGTTATTTCTTAGTATCAAAGTCGAGGAAACTATTAACGGTATGTTCTCTAATAATATTCTGTCCAAGTACAGCATTTGATTTTGTGTGCTGTTTATGCAGCATTTGTACCATGGCGGAACACGTAGGTAGTTCGAAAACTACACGAATTTATCCATATTAAATACTAATGCGAATTTAAAACAATCGAATAGCAAATTATTTTGAATTAAAAATAGAAAGGCTTTAAATTAAAGTTTGAATTTAAAATCTTTCATCAATTTCATCATACATACGTATACTTTGAAAATAAAAGCGGCCAGTAGGTACCTAATAACGGCAATTTCGTACTTAAACCCATATTTTATGCCCATTTACCAGCTCAACTAACATTTTTAAAATGTTTTTTTGAACCAAAGAAAGGAACTCTAGAAACAATGTTCCAATGTCTTGATAAAAATATTATACTCGTAAAATAAAGCTTGTAAAATAAAATACTTTTATTGTGATGTATTTATTGAACGTTAGTACCTTCCTTTATAATACTTAGACACCGTTAGAATAGTGTACACTGTGTTAAAAGTGGTACTCAATACTTACAATTAATCATATCGACCATTATTACTTACATTAAACCCTGTGATATAAATAGTAACTTTTCGAAATTATTACTCGTACCTAATACCAAAGTGACTATAAATTTATGTAAAAGAACACCACGTCTCGTTCTCTCACAACCAATTTCTCGACAACTAAGAAATTGTCAATAAAATTAAACATCTGATAAAATTAAACAATAGTCTCACAATTAAGCTGTCTCACAATCAACTTTAACAGCAGTTAAAAAAATAATTGGTGAAATGAATTGAGTGATAATTGATGAATACCTATTGATTGAAGTACCTATTTGATTTTACGAAATTGCTAAAAGATGTTATTATCGGTAACACCTATTCTATTGATAACATTTGAAACACCACTATTGAGCAAACATTTAAAAAACAAATAAAAAACAGCGTTGCATTATAAATGAGACATATTATATTTATAAATATTCATTGTTGTATTCTCGTAAACTGTAATACACTTGTATAATGCCCAAAATACCTTCAAAAACTACAGAACAAATAAAGTGAAGAAAGTGTTAACAATTTTGTTTAGATTATGTCCATTTTGTCAATATTTAAGAACAGTGATTATAATTGCATATTGTACTTAATAATTTCTTTAGTCACGAAGAAATGTTTTTTTTTATTATAGTTTATTCATCGATTCTAGATCTATAAGCCAAACAATTTATCAAATCCTAATGCTACCTACATTCACACCTTCGATCGGAGCGTTAAATAATAAATATACATTTCGATGTACATTTTCATTTTACTTACAGTAATAAAAAGATAAATTAATAAAATAATTGCGTTGTTATAAATATATGATATTTAAATTGTAATTTTTTAACTAATTTTGTTGTAATTATTATTAATGACAAGTCATTGTAAGCCCCATGAAGTACTTATATTAGGTATAAAGGAATATACCGTTGTACCTATTTGTAACATCTCTTCACCTGTAATTATCACAATGAAGAAATAGACAAACAATCGATTATCTCTGGCATTCATGAACTCATATTAAAAAACGAAATTACAAGAATTTCAGTAGTTCAAGTCTAATTATATAAAAGCGTAATTTTATTGGCCTCTCTAAACCTGACTGTGTCATTGGGTTTGACGAAGGTATTAACCCTCGCAACTGTTTAGGGATTGTCAAAGAACTATAGTTTTTCGACGTTTCCGAAACTAGATAATTTTTGTATTGCAACACTTTTGTCGCATGTACGAGTATAAGTGGTGAAAGTGAGTTCGTACTTCGATTGAATTTCATTTAATGTTCTTTCATTAGGGTGTCTATAGTTAAACTCGTATTAACAATGACTTGTATGTATAGGAGTCATTTTCATCCCACCTCCCCACGTGCCTCTCTGTTCTAACCACAGAAGTGGCATTTATCTACATTCATAAGTAGGTATATTCCGTGGTTCTACCCAAAGGTTCGCTGCTGGTAGAGAACGCCCCCAGGCATTAAGCTCGCCTTTTGTACGATTACGTGCAATAAAGTTTTTTAAATAAAATAAAAAATAATCCTATCAATTCTTGAACCTTATTTAATGTTTTCACACATTATTATAAGATTATTCTTAACATAATTAAGAATATTTCTTAATATTTTAATTATTTTTGATACATTTTAATTTTGAGTTAATTAAAATGTAACGCAGCGTATTTTTTCTACAAATATATTATTTTGGGTTTTGTATTTAGTAAATTTGTATGAAAAGTGTGGCAAAAAATTATATTTATTACAAAAAAAGATTCGTAATATTTATATGTCCGTGAACTCAAAATCTTGAACAGAACCTCTGGTTTCAGGCTCTGGAAAAGTTTCGGACCATAGAAATCTAAATATATACCTAATTAGATTTTTATGGTTCGGACACATTCGGTATACATGTCTCAGGGAAATGACGACATCTCGGATTTCGCGAAATCCCTGGGGATATGACATAATCACGGATGATGTCGGATGTATCAACATGTATGTCCTAATATTCATTTATTCTATTTAGTGTGATTATTGTGCGAAAGTCTTGATTTGGCTCGTTTAGGTTCGATTCGTAGTTTTTTTTAAACAACTATAAACTTTTCTGCCCAGAAACAATTTGTTTGAAATAATTCATTTCCTTTTTCATTTATTTTCTTATCAGGACACTAATTTATCCTAACACGTAAGACGATGTAATCGATATTTGTAACATATTAATATGTGAGGTATCAATAATAGTGATTTCGTCATATCCCTAGGGCATTTTGCGAAATCCCTAATTTCGTCATTTCCCTTCGACATATACCTACATTTATATCAATGACGAATACCACCAGGGCTTGTAGTGGGGTTAACAAATGAACGATCGTAGGAAACTCATTTTTTTATGTACCTACATTTGTTAAAAATATAGTATTAATTATTGTCTAATTAATCTATACGAAACTGATGTATTCGTAATTGGCGGTGAACCCGTAGATCGGATATACCTGTTCGTTGACGGTTAAAAGGTTAATCTAAGGTTCATATACTCCAGTTCTGGGAGTTTGGGTGCTTCAATCGAAAGTGTGATAAGCAAATGCCGCACGTGTGAAACTTTTAAAATGTATTATTATTATTAATAACTGTATATTAACTCTGTGTAAATGTCGGCACTGAATGTTGCTTCTGCGTACTTATGTCTAATATGAAACAATAATAAACTGCATATTGAATGAGCATCTTGTTTTATTGTTTTCGAGAATGCTTAGTTCTCAAAAGGGATTGATATGATCCTTTAGTTAGGGCCCCAGTCCAATGCAGAACGCAAGCCTTTTCTCTTATAGAGAATATACCTAACCCTATCGTACTTACCACAACGGTATTGACTATATAATACTATATAATACTATCATAAACAGGACTTATATAAAGATTCTATTATGTCATGTATATATTATTAGATTATACAATATTGGTATGTCACAGACCTTTTTTTCAAAAGAATTAGTATGAAAGTATAAGATACACTGCCTGCCTCTTTACGGTGTGATTCTAATTACTTACTAGAGGGCGCTGAGGTATAAAGTGCTACGCGCTGTTATTTATTGGTGATTAATAATAAATCGTAACCAGTCCAGTCGTCCGGTGCTGGTCATGGGCCTCCTCATGCCTGTCCTGTGCATCAGGGATGTAAGTCCTTAAAATGCCACGCTGCCAAATCGGGTTGGTGTGCCCACTCTTAGAGGTGTTTCCCGGGGCTTGTGGTAGTCGATTTCGTTGTCCCTTTAATACTATAAAATTAGGTAATATGAAATATATTTTTTTAGATTAATGATAATGTTACACGATTGTCCAAGGGAAGTTTCGAGCGTAGTTACTGCTATTTTTTCAAATCGTGCGACCTAATGGATCAGATATACGCAGACTACTTACAATGGCCTGCGCGTCCAATATAACAAACATTCAGGATGCTGTTAGGTCTCCCTCGATGCTAAGACCTAACAGCAGTCTCCAACATGTTTGCAGAAGCGAGGAGCTTCGCAGCTATCATGAGGAAAATAGCATCCTGAGTACGCTAGTGGCTAAGATAGCCTGATGTTGAAACATTGGGTGGGTGTGCACCAGAAGTGAACAAAAAAAAGGATAGAGGGACCTTAAAGGGCGGCAAGCCATACCAGTCTATTGTTGTTGAAACTTTTTTTGTTGGATTAGCCATTGATTAAAACAAAAGAACGGTAAAAGTATGACAGTTTTATTAAAATAAAGGAACGTTTGTGATGACTTGTGCTTCAAAAGGAAGTGATATACTCGTAAGTATAAAGGTTTCTATATTTCTCTTGCATATACATACTCGTAGATACACTAGTTTCACAAGCTGATCCCTTGTAAGGACTGCAAAAGTTGTGAAACCCTACCTGAAGTAGTAAGCAGATAACTATAACTACTATAAGATAAGTATACACTACATTCGTGCCAACATAAGGATCGTGAGTTCAAACTTCGGTGTAAGGCCAGTGATACGCCACTTAGAGAAGCTAAGGAAATAGTAAGGATTATAGGCTAAGTATGCCAATATATTACTTAACACATCTCTTTGTGTTGTGAAAGGCGACAGCTAAAGAATAACAAAGCCGCTATCAAAAGCCCGAGGAGCAATACCACTCGTAAAAGAAGCCATAAAATACATGCTTGGCCAGCGTGGTATTTTTAGGCCATAAGTTAAATTACAGGTTAAGTATAAATGCAAATGAAAATGATTATAAAAACAGACAGTTTAAAAAAAAGTTTTGTAAGCGCATAAAATATATCGACTACTGTAATCTAAATTGACGTAAGGGATAAAATGTCGAAATTGAGTTTTGTATGCAGTTGTAATCATTTTGTTTTTCATCTATCGAATGGTAGCTATAGGTAACATATCGATGTCTTAAAAAAATGTATCATTCAAGGGTTTTCTAAATAATCCATTAGTTCGTTTATTTCCAAAAATAAACTTGACGTATCTCGAAAATGTATGCCAATAAAAACTATTCTTTTGGAAGACATCATGAAATAGTCATTCAACATTGTCCTATACGACAATAATACGAGTATGCCTCATTCTTTCGTTTGATTACGAAGTAGGTACAATTTCAATTATAAATGGCGTCGCTCAGTAAAGCGATAGTAGGTTTATTGAGGAGAGTTGGATTCCTTGGAAGGACACGAAAAACGCAGTATGTTTTTATTTGATTACCACAAACATGACACTTAAACTTTAATAAACTATCACTGTTAAACCGCAAAGTCCACAATACCTACTTTTTATAGCAATCAATCACTAACTTAACCGCACCTCTTGAGCTTCCACCAAAGAATCTAGATTACAGTCATCGATGCGATAACTCTCTCACGTGTCTAGTTTCTATTAGAAGTTGGTAAATACGAGTAGGCACATTTAGACCTTTAAATAAATTTGATCACACATATGCCCGCCGTTTTAAAAGTGCAAATAAGTACAATTATAAGCAAATATATTAGATACGAGTAGGTGTATATTACATACGGAAATAGAAGTTATTTTTTATTGCTATGAAGTATACATCTCAAAACTTATACATTAAATTCTTAACACTAAAATTAACCATACGCCAACAAAGCTTCAACATCTAAATATATGGGTAATTTGTTCATATAATTGGTAAGAAAAAATCAACATGTTATTTATTGATATATTCCAATATATACCTTACAATATCATAAAAAGTGAAAGTAAATACAATAAAGTAATGATAAGTAATTAATTATTCATATATTTTTGATTTACATAAGTCATTAAAAACAATAATTTGTTATTAGAAAAATCACTATGAATTTATTACCAAATATGAAATTAACTCCCATTCTTTTTTTCATTTTCATTCATTCATTCGGTAATTCGGCTGTCATGAGAGGGCTGTCAAGTCCAATGCTCCCACCTAAATCTAATCAAGTAATCACAAATACTGTTTATTATACGCAAATTACTATGGTTGGCAGCACTTCTATTATTTGAAACATTCCTTCTTCTCTATTTTTTATACATCAAAAAACATTACTTCCATTTATATAGACAGAACTCTTAGAAGAACGATAATCTTGTTATTTTGTCTAGTCAATAACTCCAAAGATAAAAAACTGCATTAAACTTATAAGCGCAAAATAAAAGTTTTGTAATTCCCGCTCTGAGAGGCCAGCTGCTATATTCTCCGAAGTTTGAACGCAGCGCCATTCCTGATACCGACCTAGAAAGGGACAGACAATATGATTCGGATGTAAAGAACCTTTTCACCACAGATTTATGTTTATAAATGTTAAGTATGTTTAGTTTAGTTTACAATTTAACTAAATCTCGAATGAGTAAATAATAATAAACAGTGAGTAATAATAAATAGTGACTCCTTAGGAGAGGCCTATATCCAATAGTGGAGAGACACATGCTGATGGTATGGTAAATAATGCGTAAATAAATTATAAAACACAAAATTACATCGAAACATAAAAATAATATACGATTAGAATGAGAATGAATGATAGAATATATTAGAATGATATAATTCCGGTCTGAACACGTATAAAAAAGATATCTTTACCTTTTATTTCTATTTGACGTTTCGGCACAGCCGTGGTCACGGGTTGACTGAAGAGGCGGGTAGGGTAGTCCAGGATGGGAGCTGAAAACAGTTTTATCAACTACCTATATTTGATCTTCACATTCGGAAAGGCTGCGACACACTGTACTAATAATGTTCGCGGACTTATTCGACGGTAAATTGCAAGGTTTACATTTCTTAATCCACTGGATTGACTGGATTGACTGGATTCCACGTCGATGACAGTTTATATCCACCTTCCCGGTATAAATTTTTATATTTCTTAATTTCAATCGATTCACTTACAATCCCGGGATAATAACTGAACGTCACAGTGGACAGGATTTTTGGAGTGCGAGTTCTATCCAGTGATTATTGAGAATGTGTTCGGCTATTGCTGATTTACTAGTTTGGTGGTTTCATGCAGCTGCGATGTGTGCGTTAACACCTTTCCGCAACTGTAAGCTTAGTTTGGCCTATATAGTAACTACCATAGCTTTTTTTTATAGTGAAGTAGGCGGATGAGGAAGCGGTTCCACGTCATGGTATAGCTGCAGTCTATCCTATAGACACCTGACGTTTGGTAAGGTATAACATCTTTGGGTGTGCGTAGATTTTCCGCAGGTTTGTAGGATGAAGTATATACAGTCTTAATGGAGTATTTTCTCAATATTGTTCCAACTTTGCCCTCCTTTCACATATGACATTCATGCTGGCTGTCTGTGTCCTCATGATGTTTCTCCCTCCGATCACGCCTTGGTTGCTTTCCACTTGCTTTGTACACATTCCGTTTGAGTACCCCCAGAACATTAAACATCCGTTGCTACCTTAAACAACAGAGCGTATGACCTCTGTGACCCCGAACAATTAAAAAAACGAATTATCATATGCCAGGCATCAAAAAGGTACATTCGTCCTTAGCGCCACCTACAATGGGCTCATACTTAGGCTTTGAATTATTCTCTTTCTTGTCACCTAAGTTTGTTATCTTTAGCAAAAACATATACAAACATGCTTTTAAAAGAACGCGATGAACTAAAATTAAAGTAAAATTAAGTATAGATTACAACAATATTTTTTTAAATAAAAAATGGTTTTAAAAGTGACTTTTTATTTGAAAAGACCTGGATGCAGGTCCCTTGAGCAAGATTTAAACTATAAAATTTTTATGTATTATACAATAATATAATTATTTATATTTGATGTATCAATACACAGAAATCAATCATCAATATCGGCTATTGTACAAACTAAATATTAAAACATAGATAGGCTTACTAAACTTTAAAATTTTTGTTATTTCTGTTCGTAATATTAAAAAGGGACAGATAAACCAATACAGATTTACACATCTGACATTTAAAAAGTGGTCTGTAAGCGATAGTAGGTTTACTGAGGATGGGTAATAAATTGATGCATTGAGTATCGCCAGGGACCATAACAGATAGTGCAATATC
Organism: Sesia bembeciformis; assembly: GCA_943735995.1. NCBI lineage: Eukaryota > Metazoa > Arthropoda > Insecta > Lepidoptera > Sesiidae > Sesia > Sesia bembeciformis. The sequence continues at coordinate 13,776,579 of OX031028.1, forward strand.
GTTTGTCAAAAAATATTCCATGGTCGTATTCACAACCCTCAGTAATGAGGATAACTATGCAATAAGAAGGAGGTGGATGCTTTTATTGGATTATCACAAACATTACGCACAAAAAGCACTTTGTAGTTTAATTAACTATCACCATTATATTACAAAACGCACAAATACACAATTTTTATAATAAATCGAACAAAAACTTAACTCCACTTCTTGAGTTCCCGCTAAAAAGTCCAAGATTCGTATTATAGTTATTAACATTTTATAAAATGAAATACCATGCAATAGGTTCACAACTTCTGAGAATCCGAGCGATTGTTACGTTGGTCACCCTGACGCCATATTACTCGCACATGCGCAGAACGACAGGTGGTCGGTGACTCGATCCACCCGTCCCGACCGAACCTATCGACTTCTCATGCTCATCATCAGCCGCTTTCGTGCTCAAGCAAGAACGATGTGTAGTGCTTTGTGTTGAAGTGCTCGTGGTGACATGGCGTCCTTTTTTTAAATGTTGTAGGTGTAAAAACGTTTAAAACTTTGTTTATTTACAATGAGTGTGAATTATGATCGTGTTTGTAGACTGTGCTTGTCATCTCGAGGCGAATTACTGCCGATTTTTCCTACCACCAGTTCGGATGACTCTGAGCCTCCCATCCATGCATCAAAAATCAAGGATTGCGTGTCCGTAGAGGTGAGTAATACATAAAATAAGTGATAGTGTGAAGTTTTTAGTGAAAGTAGACCCATGGTATACGTGAGAACTCGTCATCCGCCCCGGTTCGAGCAATGACAGACAGCGCTGCGTTTAGGTGGAGATGTCGTAAGATCGTCCACCATTTTGTAATGTTCCACGGCTATCGCTCGGCTCGTGATCGCGTTGCGTCGCATTCCGTGCAGCCGGCGAGGAATGGCGCGTATCATGAGGGTCGCGTTGGCATTATTCCCGGGGGTCAGACCGGGAGGGGGTCCGCGTAGTGCTAGCTAGCCCCCGCATTGGACATACGGCGTATTGATTTATCGGACGAGACCAGGCCGCTGCAGCTCGTCCCTCGAACGGGTCGAGCGTCGGTGTCGGCGTGCGCTGTAGCTGTGTGCGTAGGTATATCGAGCGCTAACCCTCGAGGGGCTCTGGTTGCCACTCGACTCGCTTCTACTTATTCGGTCGAGAAGCAGCCGCCGGCCGCGTTTATACCTACGCCTACTTAGTTTCTCCTCGCCGCGTATCTACCTATACACGAGGCGCGGTTTCGCCTCGCTCGTTCTGATGAAATGCGCGCGTCTCTCGGCCTTCGTACAATGATTGCGTATGATTGTTTTTTCAGATAAACGAGAATGACGACCTGCCAACGAATGTCTGCAGGAAATGTGTGGACAATGTCAATAACTGGCACATATTTAAGTCAGTATGTGAGAGGACACAAAACAAACTAGAGTCTCTTATAAAAGATGGCAGCCAACTAGAAGAGGTTTGTTTTTCTAGATATTTGAGCTTGGAATTGTCATTTGTGATTTTGTGGATGTTATTTAAAGATTACATTTATGTTTTTCCAGGTGAATATAAAAAGTGAGCCTTTGTCTGATGAGGCTTATGATGATGGAGTGGTTATTGATGGCTCATATCCTGATATTGAGGTGTGTATGAGTCACATTGTCATGAGTTATACTGATAGATACATTAATATATTTACCTATTTATAGTTACAATCTTGAGTGCTGATGGTATAGCATGACATTAATCAATAATGAGTCTACCACAATTCTTGGTGTCAAGGACATCTGAACAGTAGTTGTTGTGTTTAAGGAAATAGTGGAAGTGGTAAATACTTTAACATTAAGAGTTATTTTTGTATGTAATGCCTGATAATTAAAAATCCTCATTTGTGGAAATAATAAGCATAATATTTTACATATTGATTTAAATTGGTAGAAAAACTTATATCTCTGATTTTAGACTTTTTATTTGAAATACATTAATATAACTGTTATTTCATGTATGTTATTTTGTATGTAACAGAACTGACAAATCATAATTTATAAATATATGTTATATTATCTGAATAAAAGGTGTACTTGATATAGACTTGCTCCGTGATTGACATTTTTTTATCTTAAAATTTCATTGTTTCAAGACTTTAAATTGAAATATAGTTGGTACATCTAATTTTTGACTTAAGATTTCTTGGGAAAAATGTTTTATAAGATTACTTATAAAAAATGTTACCTATTTTTTTAAATTTAATTTCAATAGAATTTCAATATCTGTGAGAAACTAGATTTGACATTATGTGAGTTCTTTTTTTTCAGACAATGTACACAAAGAAGTAGGTAGTTCAAAATACATTCTCCTTGTCTGTTTAATTTTTTATATAGTGTATTATATTTATTTTGTTAGAAAATAATTTAACAGAACAATTTAATTTTTCCAGAATGGAGCAAACAAATTGCAGCCTGAAGGTCCACCGATCTTGGCTTCATTGGGGCTCACGCCGAGGAGTGATAAGGTAAAGATTACATGCCCTATGTTCCTTATCATTTATTAGCACAAACACTGCTATAGCAGATATACTCAAATGATATTTAACATGACACTTCAGCTGTACATTCTAAAAATTTATTTGTAATATCTTTATTTTTCCCTAATAATTTTACAATTATATGTCCAGACACATGAAGAATAGTGTGAGAATAGTTCAATTGAATTAATTTTATTCACAGAAATATGTAGATCCTCGAATGGATTGGCACCGAGTGCATGCAATATTGGACATAGTTCAAGATGATGATGTAATCAACTCGCTACAGTCCATTGAGGAGTGTGATGTCCTACAACATTCCAATCACAACTCTGACACAGAGGCAGAGCTGCAATCACACATAAATGACAATTGTGTTGACTTTAAAGATGGTTACATGTGTAAAAATGGAAGAAAAATCTCAAAGAACCCAAAAATAAGTCTAGCTGAAACCTTATCTAAAGTCAGTGACATTATTAAGTTGAGGAAACGCAAACATATGCATCAGAAGCACTGCCCTCAGCCAAAATTCGCTTGGCAAATGTTTTTCACTGATGATTTACTAGACCACATTGTTGCATCAACTAATGAAAACATAAACAGAAATGGTGGAAAGACGTCTGCTAGCACCAATGTCCTTGAAATAAAAACACTGATAGGTATTTTGTATTTCCATGGTCTGATGAGACCCACGCATGGCAAGTTCAGTGACCTTTGGCATAATGAGTATGGAATCAACTGTGTCATTGATGCAATGAAACTGGATAGATTCAAGTTTCTTCTACAGAACATTTGCTTTGATAAAGGTGATGACAGTATTATACAACTGGATATAATGAGGCGTATGCGTAAAGTGTTCGAAATATTTGCGTTGAATTGCAGAACAGCATTCAACATCGGGAATACTGCAGTTGTTGATGAGATCATTGTGCCAGTTTATGGGCCTTGCCCATTCCGATACGAAATTGATAAGAAACCTTTGAAACGTGGCATTAAAATGGTTTTGCTTGTGGATTCGTCGAATTTCTACATCAGCAACTTGGATGTAATAACGAATCCATATTTTGGAGCTGAGGATATTACTAAGAAGTTAGTACAACATTTGCATGGGATGGGAAAGACTATTATAATGGATAGCTGGTATACATCCATGATGTTAATTGAAGGACTGCGGACTGAGCACAATTTGTTTAGCATTGCAGCATTGAAGCCTACTGATGATTTTATACCACCATTGTTTTTGTCGCAGTACAGGAAATGTCAGACCTTCATGACTGGATTCCTTGACAATGACTATACTCTGACTTCCTATGTAAACTCAGAAACAAAGTCTATCAACGTTGTAACAAATGATCCCAGTTATTACAAGAGAGGGAAATGCAATAATGTCGTATCTGTTTATATGAAGAATAAATCGTCTGTAGAAGTTGTGGATGTTCTCATGCATTACTACACCACCATGCAGCATACAAATGATTGGACGCTTTCCTTATTTTTCACTCTTTTAAACATCGCTTCAATTAATGCTCAAGTTGTTTGGAGTACAATAAATAATTCAAATATGTTGCAACGACGTTTGTTCATTCAAGAATTAGCCATCAGCCTCATGCGAAGAGTAGAGCCTCACATAGAAATGCATCTGGTGAAACAGAAGAAATATTCTGTTATCAGAGATGTTAAGCATTGCAAGATTAGAAAAAGATGCAAGATTTGCACTTCAACTACAAAACGCGACAGGCGAACAAAAATGTTTTGTATTAAATGTGGCACATTTATATGTAGAGAGCATACTGTGTTGCTTTGTACACTGTGTACAAGTGAAGATACTTAAATTAAGCGTGCTCGTGAATTACTGTTACCTTTTTAGTGGTGTACTACGGGCGCAAATATTGTACAGATGACACAATTCTTCCAAATACAGTACAAATTAAATACATTGACATCTGTTCAGTTGTCAAATATAGTTCACGCCAATGAGACTTCATGCTTCGATATTATAACATTATATAAACATATATTTAATTGTTCTATATGAAATTGAAATATACATTATATTTGATTCATTCCTATAGGTAACCCTTGTTAAATGTTGCTTAAATATCAGTTTCAGTTTAAATATTGTTTAATTTTTTTTTAGTATTAAAGTGTCATGTTAAATATTTAACTTTTATTGTGATAATTTTATTATCCGCTTGTTTAGTCTATAAAATAAATGTTTGGTTTTCAGAATTTATGCATACATGTTTTTATTCTAATACCAAGCCAAATAAAATTTGATACTTTTTCTTTCAAATTTAATTTAATTTGGCATTTTAATATTTTATTTATGTGAGTCGTATAGAATCAAAGACGGCAAAATAGGTTAGTAAGCAAAAATGAGGTAAATATATGGCAACGTAGAAAATTTAAAACTAAACTGATTTGATTAACTCTTCACCATCAAGGATGTTAATACATATATGTATTAACATCCTTGATGGTGAAGAGTTAATAAACTTTTAGTTAATAAAGTTAATTAATAGAGTTAATAAAGAGTTTATGGTGAAGTTACTAACCTATTTTGCCGTCTTTGATTCTATACGACTCATGTATTATAATTAAATAGTATATTATTTTTGTGCAAATTCAATTCATATTCAGAGGGACTTCATTTGATTTTCATTGTTTTGTTAATTTTGTGCTGCTTTAAGTAGTACTGATAGTATTGTTAATTTAATTTTGTATACATTTAATAATAATAATAAATGTGTCAGGGCCCACATTATAAAAAGAGTGCAATAAGATTTATATTTAAATACTTTCAAAACATATATTTTACTTTGATTAGATTATTTTTAAATATAGGTGCGAGTCACTACTATATTGTGTAATTATTTTTATTTTTATATTGTCACAAGTTTGTATTGTTTATCCGTAGCAAGGGAACGTTATGTTTTTTTTTCCCCGACAGACATTTAATTAAAAGTACTGATTAAGTGCGTGTTGGGCGTGCATTTGTTTAGAATACCGACATTTCGACTTAAAAAATATTTTTGAAAGTTACGATTTTTGTTCATTTTACCAGTTTGTGAAACTTTTGGATAAATATTGCCTTACCTCCTGACTACGGACACATTGTCGTCTTTTTGTTTTTTTTCAACTAATTTTTCATATTTAAAAATCGATTAGTTTTTTTATCGCATTGTTTAAATAATATTTGACGGATATCATAAAATCCCTTTTCAGGGCGTTGAGAGCGATAAAGATGAAGACGATGATGACGATGAGGAGATGAACATGCCTCTTCAATCGTACGCTGCTGTGCCCAGCATGCCTGAGGTATCCATCACAGTGATGCGACCCACTGGTGAAACCTTACACGCCCGCCAGGGAATTCAGCAACTCGCTTCCAAAGACTGCCTCGTGTGCGGACGCGCTTACAGATACTCTCATAACGCTAGGCGACACGAGCTCACCGCTCACAGTTTCGACAGATATACAAACAAAATTACAAATAAAAAACAAAACAGCCACATGCAACCAAAATTCAGACCCAATCCATTCAATCCTAAGGCGCGATTGATGCCCAATCCCATCAACCATAAAATGCAAATGCAACTCATGCCCAAAAATATGCCTACCAAACAAATTCCCCACAAGATCATAATCCCCCCGAAACCCGTTCCTATTAAGGCTATGAAACCACAGAATAATTTGCCCTATCCGCTTAGGATAAAAGCTTTGAAGGATTTACAAATCAAAAAGAAAGAGCCGCAAATTTTGAAAACTTTACTGACCACAAAACCAGAGGTTTTGGTATCTGAACCAGAGATTCTAAACTCGGGTCCAGAAAGTCCGGAAACATTGATTTCTGAGCCGGAGATTGCGTCTTTCCAAGTGGAAGCCATACTATCAGAACCCGACGCTTATGACCAACAACAGGGAGATGAAGAAACAGACGAAAACGTGCATAATAATCAAGGTCATAACTATGATACCGTTGACATGGACTCTGAAAACGAAATTGAGATTGCACGACAACAAGAGAACGATGGAGAAGGCGAGGATCATACTATGGAGGAACAGGATACAGAAGCAAATTCTCACGAAAACAATGAAAATAACATTGAAGGCAATCAAAGCGATAAGGAACATAATGAAGATGAAGCAGGTGAAAGTCAGGATGGAACAGTGATTGACACAAAGGATGATGAAGAAGACTGTAAAGAAGGAAACGAGGAAGAAGCGAGAGATTATGAACGAGACGCACCTCAAGAGGAGAACGAGGAGGAAGACGATGAAGATATCCCGCCGATAGGTATAGCCCCCGTTGTTGAGATTAATGAAGACTTGCAAACCAACTCATACAACAGTGAAATGAATGAAGATGAACTCGAAGAATCAGCTGATGCAAATGACAATGTGGATGTAGAAGAAGTAGACGAGTCTAAAGAGCTAGACCCAGACAAATTATATGTCACGAAAACCCAAAAGGATTTCATCCTCAAATACCGTGATATTATAGAACAGATTAATACCAAGCGATGTCTTTGTTGCGACAGGGAACATCCCCGTAGGAAGGCAGTCATTCAACACTTACAGAAAAATGGGCACAAGGTACCCAAACATACGTGTTACAATTGCGTCGTTACATTCGGACACATCGGCGCTCTACTTAGTCATATGAGGGCGAATGTATGTACAGATTTGTGGAAAATTATTTTCAATGAAAACGGTATTACTGACGATATGGTCATTGAAGATGAGCCAAAAGACACCAAGGTACAATATAAAGACATTTTTAATGCACGCTCATATGCTTGTAAACTTTGTCCAGCAAAATTCCAACTTAAGCAATTTATTATGAAACATGTTTTGGATGTGCATGAGGATGGTCAGTCAAGAGTTCCGATGGCTTGCGTTCATTGTGGAGCGAGGTTTAAAGATAAAGCTATGTGGAAGAAACACATTCGTAATGGTGAATGCACTGTTTACATCGCATGCGATTTGTGTTCAGAAAAGTTCGGTAATGTGCAAGATTTTAGCGACCATGCCTTGGCAGTGCATGCTGGAAATTTCGACCAGTCTGAAAATCAGAGCAAATGCGTCGATGGCAGACCAACAGACTGCCCAATCTGCGGAAAAAAGAACAGCAGCTATCCAAATTTGGTAAAACATTTGAAGATTATCCATAACGAAGAGACCCCACATTACTGCCAACACTGTGATGCCAAGTTTGAACAAGCTGCTGATCTTAACAAACACATTTACATGGAGCATTCTGACCGCACGCTGGGCATGCAAACCAACGAGCCGGATATGAGTATTGTTAAAGAGGAAACAGAGGAGTATCACTACTCTTGTACAGAATGTAATGCCATATTTGAAACAGTTGATGCTTGGACTGATCATCAGGTGGCCGAACATAATCAAGTCGCTCACCATTGTGACCAATGTGACAAGAAGTTCCTGCGTCCATCGGAGCTTGCCGAACACAAGAACACTCATTTACGTGTTAAGTTCTACCCTTGCAGTGTCTGTCCCAATTCTTACAGCACTCCTCAAAAATTGTCTGAGCACGTTCAGAAAAGTCATCCTGGTGCTTCGACTTTGGCTTCAGCAGATACAGAATTCTTTTGTGATATATGCATCAGGTCTTTCAAAAGTCGTCAGGCATATTCCAACCACATGCGTATACACGCAAAAGTTCCGACTACTAACAGGAAACCGGGTGATACTAAAGGATTTGTCCCACAAATTATTGGGAAGCCAATACGACAGTTCCCAGTAATTCAACCCGGTTTCGTATCATTCAAGCCAAATTGTAATGTTCCTAATGCTCCTTACTCATGTGATATTTGTGGCAAAGGCTTTATGCATAAGAAAAATATATGGAAACATAAAAAAGTATTACATGCTGACATTATAAATGACAGAAACGATAGCGAAGAGAACACTATGCAAGCTTCTACTGAAGAAGATGAGTATAATGTTGATGAAAATGGTATTACACTGTCCACGCCTCAGTTTAATAGTTTCAACTTTACAAATTTTACGAACAACACGCAGCAACAAGACGCCATGCCTTATTCGTGTGAACTGTGTTACAAACGTTTCCCGCTTAGAACCAGTTTGTGGAAGCACAAGCGTGCCAAGCACGGCATCGTTAACCCCAGCGCCGGCAGTTCGGAAACTCAAACGCAGCCCAGCGAGGGTAGCAGCAGATCTAGCTGTACCATCTGTAAAATCTCTTTCTCGGATAAGAAATCTTATTATCGTCATAGAAAGAATGTACACAAATCATCTACACAAATGTGCAAAATATGTGGCAAACCCCTCAACTCAACGCTTGAGTTGTATGAGCATTTGAAAGCCGCTCACGCACGGGAATTGCTGGGATATAATGCTAATCAAGGATCTAGCAAACCCCAAACCATAGCTCAGGACATGGATGCAGAGTATGAAGTTGACCAGGACTCAACAGACCCGGCTGCGGAGTATCAGGCCCGGTACCCGTGTGATACTTGCGGCAAACAATTTGTCGGACTTCTCGCTTTGCAGAACCACCAGTGTGTGAACCAACTTACCTCTCAACCACAAACATTTGATTGTGAAATATGCCACAAAAGTTACACTTCTATCGCGGCATTAAAGAGTCACCGTGGTTGGCATTTACGGTCACCAGACGGAAAGGCCGCCGCGAACAATTCCGGCCTTTGGATGCCACAGCACAAAGTGACTAGTAAGGTTAGTAAACATGAGGTCGTAGACGCCTCGCAACTCGCTCGAGTGCAACATTCGACTCCCGCAACCGTAGCTAAGAGGCGACTTCCACCAGAAGTTGAGGTGACGGTGGTCAATCCGAACAAAAAGATGCGCTCTGATGACTCCATGGAGATAGAGCAGCAGAGTAATATGTCCGGTACTCTCGAAGACAGATACTGCACTATCTGTGACAAGGAGTTCACTAAGCGCGCTGCTTATCAACGCCATATGGACGAGGTCCATCAACCAAACTCCGTCTTTTGTCCTGTTTGCGATAAGAGTTTCACGAGAAAATCAACGCTACTTGTCCATATGAAGAAACATTACGAGGGTGGAGAAGGTAGCTCAGGTACTGGCGCTCAGTTAGAAGAAGATAATTATGCATGTGACCTCTGCGGCGCTCAGTACAATAATGAGAAGGCGTTGAGAGCTCATCGAGCGAGACATCACGGGGAGGAGTCTGGTGAATCAGAAGATGACGGTAGCGTGAGCGTTCAACAACCTGGTGAATTCACGTGCACGCAGTGTGGCGATGGTGTCGCCACGCCACGTGACTTGATTGCCCACCGAAATATGCACGCCACTCCAACTAAGTTCTTCTGTAATATTTGCAAGGTTTACTTTACCAGAGCTCTGGACCTCTCGTCGCACACTGGAGCGAGGCACGCCGATAACGAAAAAGTATTTTTCCCGTGTGCCATGTGCGACCGCTTTTATATGAATAAGAAGAGTTTGCAGCGGCACATTGAGATGGCTCACTGATGCTTGTACTAAGCAGGGTAGCGCTGTAATTAGTGAACAATTAGAAATGTTCAAACAAATCTTCAGAGCTTTCTATTGTTAATATTTCTAACTGTTACCTGCAATCGGAGTCTACCTGAAACCCTAAAGTGTCATTTTCTACTTGTAAATAAATTTATAACTACTTGTAAAGACTTTCGATTACTGCAGCTTGACTGTGTCACATGATATTCTTTTATGAACATTTTTCATTCCTTGGCTATTATTTCGGTGTAGATCGAGTTTGTTACTTTAATTTTTTCATTATTATTCACTTATTTAATTAAGTCAGCTCATTAATTGTTTTATTTAATTTGTATTGTTTTCTCCGTTGTGATAATGAAGACTGTTACACATTGGATGTACTGTAATAGCAGGCCTGTAGTCAGGAACTTATAAGGTGCCAAGTGCGTGCTGCAAGTGCGTGCTGGACACGCAATAACAACTCGGAAAATAGTTTTGTCTAAAATATTTTCAGATTTTCAATGCGTGTCCGTCACGCTTTAGGCACAATAATATTTCGGAAAATTTCCTGAGGGTCAGGGGGATAAATATAGTCGTAAAGTGTGACTCCACTGGCCTGTGTAATGGTTGGCGTGATCGCAAATCGCAATTAATACTTACTCAGTAGACTTGTGGGTAATTAGTTACTTTGATTTTCAATTCTATTTGGATACTATAACATTAAACATTATCTTTTTACTATTGGAATCACGGGCCAAAATTGTGAGATATAGTCAAAATTAGTCACAACCAATGTTCTAATATCGTGTAACTATTGATAATGATTATCTAATAATAAAAGTTACGAGTTTGAAATCGATATTTGTGGCGAGATCGATGTGGTCTACGAGGAGTTAATTTTACTTTTAAATACTTGTTTTAATAATTTTGTAAATAGAGTATCTTATAGAGCGATTGATGACTTGACTGGTAAAGGTTATTGTACGAAAATAACTATGCATTAATTATTTTATAATGTCCGTATTGAGTGCAGTAAAATCTCATAAAAGTATACAAAGGTGCATGGATAGATATACACAGTACTCAAGGATTCCATCGATTAACTTTTTACAGTTTTTGGGACTTCTAGCAATAATTGCCATGCAATTTATACCTTGAATACGCTTTGAAATTTCGTATCATGGACGCATTACAATCGATCTTCTTAAGACTCAATTCTACTTATACACTGAATTTCAAATAGCGATTTCTGTTTGGTTTCATCGACTATATCTATATAGTCACAATTGTATATATAGTCTAAGTTATTTTAATTTCATGGTATTAAATGAGACTGCAGTTTGCAGTTGTGGACTGCTTTGCTTAGTACTCTTGTGAACACTTCTAATACGTCCTCATCTCTTAAAATAGCTTGTTACAAGTTATTAATGGTTTCAAATTCCTTGCATTGTCGGTGGAACCGCAGTCGTGTAGAAACCACGTTGTGTGTTAGGAAGAGTACAAATTAAAGACAAGCAGACATCTTTCAGTAAACATAGTTATTTTGGTATTGAACACCTTCCCAACTATTGCTCCCCTCTAAGGAATAGTCGAGTTAACAGTCACTCAGCATAATTATAACGATAGGGATTCTATGAATTAATTATTAATTCGAAGTAAGAAAGGAAAAGGTCATTTTAAGTTGTATCGAAATGTACTGATTACTTTTAATAATACCCTTTGCTTTATCAAATGGTAAGTTGAAGTATTAAGTGATATGTAAGATGAGGGTAAGTAGAGGTAATAAGGACTTGGAAGGTTTTTAGGGATGTTCTACTTAAACTTATCATGTGATTAAGTGAAGGATATGGTATATTTTTTAACTTAATTACCACTAAAGGCATATACACCCTCATCTATGGTTTTTTGACATAATTTCACACGTATAATAAAATAAAGTGGCCTACTTTGTTAACATAAGTTTCAATCCATTCATTACAATAAAAATTTTTACACACAGAGAAAACATATTTTTTTCTACTTTTTAATATACTCAATTCTTATTCGCATCCATAGACAAGTCAGTGCCAAATCACATTTTAGTTTATTCTGAAAATTGTGATATTTGAAAAGGGGAACTTTGATTCAATCAATGCATTTATTAAAATTATAAAGGATTTTAATTATGTTGATGATTGTTTAGATTATCAAATTTAAACGAAACAGCTTATACTGTCTTGTATGTTCTTCGTGGTTTGTAATAAAAATCAAGTGCTTGATATTTTTGTGACGTCATCGGAACAAAGGGACCTTATTATCGGTGTGGACTTTTAACTTTCGCTTTTACAATTCCAACTTTAAAATTGCAATTTTCCAATAAAAAAATTTTGTGATCTTATTTTTAAGTCAAATCAATATTTATATATATTTTTAAGTTGTCACTACAATTTCAATGTTTGGGAAACCACAACATATAATAATAAGATCCCTTTTTTTTTGAAAATGTCTCATTTTACCTTTAAATTATTCAAAAGAGGAATTACTGCGTCTGTTACGTATTGTGTAATATTTTAGCAATGTTATTTGTTGGCAATATTGAGATTTCTTTTAATGAAGCTGGAATCATGTGTATCAAGACAATGTGTTCTGGCTTTTTAGCGTATTCTCGAGTCGTGGCAAGACTACTAATTTTGTACCACGACACTGGTTCCGGCATTACAACTGGTTATGATTATACATTAATGTAGTCAATTGTGAAATATTGCTATCTGCATGTAACTTTGATTGTCCATAGATGAGGTTTACTTTTGTCATCTTGTGGTTTTATAAATAAAGTGACTTAAAGAATGCTTGGCTTTGTATTATTACTTACCTTATTCAGTATGATCTTTGAATTGATTTATTAAATTTCTATCGCAAACTTAGGATGTTTTGCTAATTATAAAGGAAGATCAACACAGCGTGCAAGCGAATTCCAACATTCACCACTGAATCGCACAAATTATTATCAGAGCATCTTAATATTCTGTTATATGTACTGTTAAGTGTAATTGACGATTTTTTCTTTTTCCCATTTTACCTAAAAATAGTATTTTTTTACTTCGCGCATTCATTTTAATTACTCATTTTCATTTTCACACTTCATTTCCTCTTGTGACACATTTCACTTGCTAAACTAGCTGGCCGTATCTAGCAAGAATTAGGTACCAGTACTATATTCTAACAAATAATCCTATTTATAATAAAAATATATATTATCAACCCATGAAACATAATTATTATTAGTGAATGAAATAAGAGTGAAATTGTTATGTCACGTATTTTAAAAGAGATGACATAGGAGTACCCACTGTTTACAAAAGACGTAGGTAGGTAGGTATTGGTCATTTCTTAAATGGTAATTTAAAGAAAAATAGAGTTGACAAATCAAAACAGCTTCTGCGATACGCAAAGGGAGAGCTCACAGCCACGGACGAGAAAATGTTTACTGATGATCGAGTTTATACTCATAACTCTAGAGAAGCTGCTCAATTCGTTAATAGGGTGCAACGTGGTTACTATTCGGCTTTAGTAATGATTTAGTGGTGTGTTGAAGCTATGAAGGAGTGACTGAACCGTCATTTCGTGAAAAAAGTATTAAAACGTCGGCTCAAGTGTATTAAGATATGATTCTTGAGAAGGTCGTAAAGCCTGTTCTACACCCTGTTCTATAACCAATTATGGTCCTTTTAGCAAGACTCATCACCGGGTCGTGATGGTCGCTCAACACAAGCGTGGCGAGACAGGAATATACCCGACTTCATTAGAGCTGAAGACTGGCCGTCATCTAGTCCCGATGTTAATCCGCTCGATTATAATTTATGGTCTGTTTTAAAGGTGCATGCACTAAACATCATGATAATATTGAATCCCTAAACATTTCATAAGGGTGGCAGTTGCCAATTTTCCCATGGAAAGGGTGCGTGGTTTAATCAAAAACTAGACAAAACGTTTGAAAAATTGGGTGACCACTTCGAATATAAACGTTCTATTTTTAGTGTTCTATTTAATAATAAAAAATAACACTAATACATATAATATAATAATAATCTATACATATAATAAAATTGTAACAGGCCGATGTCTGTACATTATAGATATTGAAAAAAAACTAATATGGGGGGTCTTTATTAGAACAACAGAAGCCAAAACAACAGTTTTTAGAAATTTTGTCTGTCTGTCTGTCTGTATGTTTGTACACGCATCACGCAAAAACTACTCCATGGAATTGAATGCAGTTTTCACCGATGTATTGCTAGAGGTCTAACTTAAAATATAGGCTCCATTTCACCGCAGGTAAATATCTTATTCCGATTGTTTTAAATTTAATAAACCGAAGCGAAGTGAGGGCGGGTCGCTAGTGTAAAAATAAATATCAATGTTTTTGTTTGTAACAATATTTATGGCTAGACTAGGTATATTAAATGTGGCAAACGGGGAGACGGCCCACCCGGTGTTAAGTGGTTGCCGTTGCCTGTGGACGCCTGGCATACCAGGAGGATTACAAACGCGCTAAACAGCGCGATTGCATAATTAGATAGATTGCAAATATCTATTTAAGTTCTCTTGAAGAATATCATATCGCAACACAGCGGAATAACCCCCGGAGGTAAGTCATTTCACAATACTCAGGTACGCGGTATAAAATATCTAATCGCTCGAACAGTAGGTACGAGACTGCCCCAAACTGTCAAGAAAGTGCGAACAGCGAATATACCGCGTTTCGATGACGGTAATAAAAACTCGGTAGGTAGTATTATTTTAAACAGTTCCTCCGAGCGCTCGTTATTGTATAACTGTATAACCGTTAGAAGACACAGAGAGGTAACTTCTCTCCGGACGCTAAGGGGTTCTAGATGGTTTGTGAGGGATCGTCGACTATCCGTCGTTGAATGGAGTTGAGAGGATCTAGCTGATATCTTGGTGCACCAGCCCAGAAATATGAACAGTATTCCATATGAGGTCTCACCTGAGCTTTGTATAGCAACAGACGTTGCCCAGAACTGCAGTACTGTTTAGCTCTGTTAAGAATTCGGAGATTTTTCAAGGCCAGTTTGACCATACTCTCGAAGTGGCTCCGCAATTAAGGTTGCCAGGTGTCCGGCTTTAGCCGGACATGTTTGGCTTTTTACAGTCGTGTCCGGCCAAATATTTACGTGTCCGGCCTGTCCGGTTTTTGTAAGGCTTATTGTCAAATATATTTCATAGGAATATACATAGGATATATTTTTTTATTTGTTTAATAAAAAAAAAATTTAATTTTATTGTGTTTTTCGATATTATCGTCTCCAGAAGATTTTGTACTTAATAAATATTTAATTAAAATACGTAACCGAGTTTTTTTTTACTATAAAAGTTATGTCCAGCTTAGAAAAAGATATGTCCGGCTTTTAGGGCAAAATGTCCGGCCTATTATAGCGCAGAGTCCGGCTTTTGTATTTTAGAGCCTGGCAACCCTATCCGCAATTCAACTTTAATCAACACTTAGGATCCCTATACTATCAGCAGTTTTAAGAGGATTGTCCTGGAACAGCGGCGCTGCATCGAATGGGGCTTCACGGGTAGTTCTCCTTTTCTGTACGTCTATGATTAGGTACTATTTATGATTGATCCATTTATACCATTAGAAGATTAAGATGCTGGTAGGAATACTCGTATACTATAATATACAAATCATCATCAATATCATTTTGGAGTGGAAATAATACACAGTAATTAGATTGCACAAAACATTTTAATATAAACTTAAAAAGTCGTACAACAATATGAAAAATTATTTTTGACTAATTTATACGGCGGCATGGAGGACCGCTTCCACTATAATTATTATGCAAATATTATATTATCTTTAACACTTTCCATCTAATATATCTTACAAAAGAAAGAAAAATAAAAAGTATCGTTTAAAAAAATCTTGTTACACTAATTGTTTTAATATTAAACTTACAATATAGATTTTATCTACAAAATACTGTCGCACATTGGTCAGTTTTTCAATCGAGTGACCTCAAATATACATATTACGTAATTTTAATAAATAGGGCAATAGGTGAAGAACAATAGTTACAGGAAATGTAGATGCCTAATGAAATTATATGCCTAGACTTAATCTAAATCAAAATATAAAAATAGTAAAAAAATAGTTGCACATTTCCGTATACAACTTGTCATTGTGGTGCATCGGATGAAGACCCGCGGTGACGTCACGAGCACGCCACGCCACGTCGCGCCACGCCACGACACGCCACAACACAAGCTGCCACCCGCTACCCCATACCTACGCAGCTCGTCTCCATTGAAAAACTGCACAATTGCCGCGTGAAATATAAAAAAGATAAATAACACATAGTATTCACGATTGCATGCACCCGTTATTTATAATGAATTGAAAAATCATTTTTTCTATCATTTATTTATCCATTAAGTAATTAATGTCTTTTATAACAATATATTACGAGACTAAAGCCGCCGCGTGCGGTCGACCGATAATGTACACGAGTACTAATATCATCTTAAAAAAATACTGTTAGATTGAAACGTATGTAACTATGCCTATAATATATTATGTATATTATACATATAATAAATGTATATTATTATAACCGTACGAGTGATGATTACACTAGGTGAGATCTCAAACGCCCTCTGGCGGCGCGCGCCGGCCGATATGCAAACATTACACAACAGTACAGTACATACGGTACGCACATACATATACATACATACATACCAGTATACTATAAATAGTATGAAGTATCAATTTTTCAATATTAAAAATAGGTACGTAATTTTCTCTATTGGCCTTTTTTCACGTGAAAAATTAGACGTATATCGCGTACGAATATATTATAGTGTGTACATACATATTTAAATACAGTATTTTCTTAGATCGGAGGACGTATGTATACAGGCTCGCTCTAGAAGGTACGTCGTAAGCGCATGCGGCCGATCGGCCTCCCGTTCCTTATCCTACGAATATATCGATACCGAACGAAGACATCAAAAACGTGACTCGGCTTTAAATATTACGAAAATAAATCGCCGGCGAGTCGCGCGGCAGATTATTGCTCCTATCGATAAATTTACACATCGACGTAACGAACGAGAATACAAAAAGTATGGAAAAGTACGGATATCACAAGCGGCGGGCGGCGCGGGGCGCCCCCGCGGAAAATAAAAAAATAAATCGCGGCGCGCGTCTCTCTCGTAGAAAAGTAAACTCTATGAGGCTTAGGTGCACCTACATCGCGGTCGGTCGACGTCGACCAGACGATATCGCCTCAAACACACAGTCGATAACATTGGTTGATCCATGAGTCCATAGGGCGATCGATGATCGATCAACTAACTAGTGATCTATTCCACATACATCGATTGAAAACAGTCGAGTGGTAAATATCGATCGTAGACATCGGTGCCATGCACCGCACTAAATCGATCAGAACAGTGGATGTTATTGATCGATCGGAATATAGGTGCACTGTGCGGCGCGCAGGCGCCTGCCGCTGGCGCTGGTCGCGCGGCCGGCGGTGGGCGTCCACGGCGCGGTGAGCGGGACGCGCGGGGCGTCTAGCGCGCGGCGGGTGCGGCTCAGTTGGCGAGCAGCAGGTGCGCCGGCGCAGCAGCGGGCTCGCGCCGCGCCACGAAGTACGCCGCCGGATCCGCCGGCGAAAGCGCACGCGCCGCCAGCTGCTGCTGCACCGCGCGTTGCTTAATGTAGTTGCTAAACTCCGTTGGCGACATGCGGTTCGCCCGCTTGCTGCTCGTTTTGAGCTTGGTGCTCCCGAACTTGGTCTGCGCGAACGTGGCAGTAGTGAAGGTTAGGGGCTGCGCACGGAACGGCGGCGCGGGGGAGAAGGCGGCGGGCGCGGGGGGTGACGGCGCCGTCGCCGGCTCCACAGGTCGGAAGCATTGGGCCTCCGGGTTGAAAGCGCGTGTTACCTGTAAAAATGAAAAATATACCAAATAAATAAAGACTGTCTGTAGATTCACCCCATCCCATTAAATGGAGATATAAGGAGAGCGACTATAAAATTTTTCACCCTTCTTAATTCTGATCCTTCCAATCCAACCCTGGAGAACTTGTCTAATTTTTTTATAGAATAAAGGGGCAGATGAGCATACTGTCCACCTGGTGCTAAGTAGATACTGTCGCCCATATACATCCACGATACATGCCAACAACAGTTCAATAGGACAAATGTTGGCACGTTCTTGGATTCGCCTTTGGATTTAGGAATGGATTTGGAGAAAATCCGTTGGAAAAATGGAGAGGGATAAGGTAGGTATTATGGGATGAGAATGGGCTTTGGCATATCTCACTCGCTACTGAAACACGTATCTACGTACATTTGGGGATAAAGTGGAAAGTGATGTACTGCGGGTAGTCTTCTCACAGAAGACTACCCACAGTACATTATGCGATAGTCTTCTGTGAGAAACTGCCAAGTCGAGTGTGCCCAGAGCGGTGGTGAGATTGCAAAGTGCATTCTCCTCCCTATGGTTATATGAGTAACAAATGCACGTCACTGATTTATCCACGGAATATGGAGATCGCACTTCTGTCGATTTATTCCTATTGCGTGACAGTATTGTTATTATTTATTGATAGTACCATTATTGATTTATTGATTACCAATGGCGAACTTCAAAGAAGCAGAACGAGCAGATCATAAAAACATAGTTCAGTAATTTATAAATTGTTAGTTGTTATCGTTAGCTGATCAAATGAAACCTGCTATGTAATTGCTATCTATTTGTATTGTATATCAGTTTGCCAGCTCTAAACAGAAGGATATTAATGACAGTCTTAACAATATATAGAAGCATAGTTATTATTAACAACAAGATGCATTGTATGCACAAGATTTATAAGTTAACACACACAGCTGGTTTATTATTTATTTGCGTTCGTTGCCATTGATTTTATTTTTAGTATGAAATGTGTATTTAGTTCCATTTCAAGTTCAGTTTAATTACGAATGTGTTGTTGCTACTGACAGTTTAATTTCAGTGTGAGCAGGTGAATCAAAAATGAACTAGACGGTGGGCAGACAGATTCTTCTGTCAATAGCAGCAACACCCGCTGTGTCAACCGCTTGTTGTTGACAACCGCTTGACAACAACGTTCATATAACTGAATTGAAACGTTAATAACCCGTTCTCATAATTTTAATATGTTCAATAACGTTAACAAAAGTTTAAAATCTAATTACGAAATTATTTTAGATATAAACATTGCTGATGATCGGATTCAGAGCGTTTCCGTTCCATGGTACATCTAAGCTTAGTGGTTGGAAAACTTACGCCTAACTTAATAATCTCATCATTTTCCGTTCTGTCACCTTCAGTCATCTTCAAATACATAACTTTTTAAGAATATGTGTGAAATTATATTTTTCTTTAATCCAAAAATACTCGTTAAATCCTTCTCACCTCTCTATCAGTCCGCTCGTCCGCGGCCCGCTCGTCGCTGCTAAATAACACCTTCACTGCTCCCTTCTCACCAATGCGGTACGAAACTTCACCTGGAATTGTTTAAACAATCTACTTAATTTCATGAGAAATGTTCACATTTTCTACATGTATATGTTATAAATGAAAATCGCCCTATTTCCTCAATTGATATAAGTAGATACCTCTTCAACTACATTAAATTTTTTATAATGCTACGAGAACAATCACGACGAACTACATTGATCCAGTTGTAACGGAAAAAAGTCGACAACACTAATCGTATAAATTTTGTCATGTCCCCGGCGCGCGGCGTCCTTCTGTCTGTTCGAGGACCTCGGTTACTACGTTATGTAACGCCCGTATTAACTGCTGTATTCTATTAGTAAGACCGACAATTTACTTAGTAGGTGTTGCCTAGCTTGCTTGCGTAAGGAGTTACTTCAATTCCGAAATTTGAAACGAAGTAATTGATGATTTTTATTTGTTCGCCTTTGTATGTAGATCAATTGATAAAAAGTTATGTGGCCAAGAATCTGCAGAACTTGAAAAGTTAACTTCTACTTTTTACGAAATACATTAGGATATCAATACTAATGCATAGGATAGGATTAATGCAAAGAAAGGTAGGAATAATTTCTTACGAATGCGTAGGATAGGATATGAAGAGCGGTGATAGCCTAGGGATATATACTAGACTCTCATTCGTGAGGTCCTAATTTTAAATTCTCGGGATGAAACCCGTATTCTCAAGAATTAAAAAATCTGGATTACAGCCCGATGTGCTCTAGTGAATTACTAAGAGAGGTCTGTATCCTGTAGTGGGACGTTATAGGCTGATGATGTGTAATCTTCCCTGGATGTGGTTGAATGTGACGAGCAGAAAACTGAGAAACTATATCCAGCAGAGGAGACACGGGCTGATCTTTGAATTTGGCTAATCTATTCTAGAAGTAAATTTTAGAAATATGTAATTAATATAACAAAAACCGTACTGCAGATGTAGACTGTACATTTACGCGTTATCAAATTTCGTTATTTTATTTGTATCCGAGTTATATTATGAAACTAGATTAGTTCTCTTACCTGGATCAACCCAGACGGCGAGGTCCCGCGGAAGGTGTTCCAACACATCTCGCACGGGAACACCAGACTCCCGGGCCGCACGCTCTAGCACGGGATCCAGTGGGCCCCCAGTCTTCAGGCATCGGAACGCGGACCCCCGGCACGGCCGGTCCGGGTACCAGTGACCCCGGAACTTGTCTTTAAGTGCCTTCTCCAACTCCTCCCCGAAGATGTTGACCCGCCGCCGCGGCAGCTTGTTATACAGGTACGATATGACGAAGTTGAGCGCGACTTGCACTTCAATATGCATTTTGGTCTTCCTGTGGACAAGAGAAAAAACAAAATTGTTAGTCTTGTAGAACTGGATTAAAATAGTAGGTATTAAAATAAAAATAGTAGTATAGGTATGTATATAGTAATAATTGCAGATTTCACTTAATAAAAAATTGGAGATTAAATTACCCTGGTAATCTACCAGGGGAATTTAATCTCATTTTCATTGGGATGGTAACTCGTTAAAATGATTGAATAAAAATTAATTAAGAACGTATCTACGTGATGGAAAGATTGGCAATGAATCCTTTAATAACATGCCTAATTAATTAATCAGGTACCTATCTCATTATTTCGAATAATGTATTGGCCTGGAGTGGTTTCCGTAATCAATTGCAGTCGCCGTTTCAATGAACAAATCGGTATATTAACGCGGCGTATTCGCAACGAATCGATGAAATTGGATCGATCCGCTTCTTAGAATAGGCGTTTGCGAATCTAATATTTAAATATCGATTACTTTGATTGAAAACTGTAATTACTTTTTCTTTGTTCTGTATATTTATTAATAGTTTGATTTGACCTTATTTTGGTTGCGCTACATTTAAATGTACGTTACGAAGTTTACTAGGTGTAATTTTGTCACCATTGTCGAAAATTGTGGTGTTGCGATATCCGGCCATCGGTCCCAGGTTACTACGAGTAAATGATACATCAGCACTTTGGCTAATATTGTTTCTGTGTGAAATTAACTTTGGCCTTCCACTCTTTTGGAGTGGATGACATTCGGACTGACTGCTTAAGAATTGACTAAAAATATTATAGTTTTAGTCAATTCTAATAGGAGTATTTTCAGGGCACGTAATTTTTTATATCATTGTCTGGGGTAAACCTCGACCGTAAGAAGTCTTCTTATGACGTCATAAAATATAAGCAAAAATTAAAGCTTTATCACAGCGCCGTTTGCCGACATAGGTTTGCCGCTAGGTTCAATTTTTTTGGAATTTATTATCAGTTGTGATGTCAAAGTAAACTACAGATTTTATCAAAAGATAACATGAAAGCTATTCAATTGATTTTATTGAGCCTTTTAACTTATTCATGTAAAGTTATGGTAGATATGAAACAAATGTAAAATTAACTGGTGCGAAATGGTTAGATAATAATGATGTCGATTATAGTTAGAAGTACGTCTCCTTAAAGATGACGTACTCGTACCTATGTAATTGATAAAACATCAGTTTTCTAAAAGATAAGCAGGTATTTTCTTGTTTTTATTTTAGCGGGGCTATTTATTAATATGAAAATGAAAAGAATTCTGAATGTTGTTAATTTTGGGCTCCGTCACGCAGACGTCTGTGACTGACAATGTTTTTAATATAAATCCGTCGTCTAGAAGGTACTGCAAATTGGAATAATAGATAATAAGGTATTGAGTTGCCTTATTTGTTAAGAGCCATTTCACAAAAATGACTAAAGCAAGTTTAGGTAATTAGAACGCAACGCGACTGGCAATAGTTCACGCCCCCCCCTCCCCGTCTCTATAGCGTAACTATGGAAAAAAAGTTTTGATACTTTGAATAAGTCGAACTTTTCTCCGTGTGCTTCTATAGACAATACTAATGGCCAACGCGAAAAACCCCGAATATAATAGAGCGATTGGAGCAGTTTTGTGATATTAAAAAATATATATAATAAATCTTAATTTATAAAAATACTTATGTTTTCGTTTTAATTAAGTACAAAATTGATATTATTCTAAGTAATAATTAAAAAAATTATTTAATAAATGATAAAAAATTGCAGTTAAATGCCAGGTACTTTACGTTAAAACTGCCGCACATTATTTTATTTTTTCTCGTAATTTGTGTTAATTTACGTACCATGTGTCAATAGAATTATATACTACGTATAATTGTACCTCGTTGAATTAATGAATTTTAGTGGAAGCACTCTGAAGGTCTTACTAGGCGAGTTTTTACTAAAACATGGTTGAGTACTACAGGATAAATAAAGAAATATTTCGAAACGTATCCTAATAAATGTCAATACAAAGAAATGAGCTATTTCAAATATTTACTCAGAAATGTAAAGCAACTTTCATTTCACCTATAGAAGAGTTAAAAAACTACTCAATAAATATAAGTAACTAGCTGTGCCCGCGGATTCGCCCGCGTGGAATTCGGTTATCGCGGTAAATACCCTAAGTCCATCCCTGGATACCCTATGTCTGTCCCTGGGTTTCTATCTATCTCCATACCAAATTTCATCAAAATCGGTTCAGTGGTTTAGCCGTGAAAAGGTAACAGACAGAGTAACTTTTTCGCATTTATAATATTATTATAGTATAGATTGTAGTTGCTAAGTAATAGGTGGAATCATCTCACGACGACATTAATTAGTGTTTTAGCATACCCTAGGTATGAGTAGATACATATTTATATTATGATATAATTGAAAACTGAGAAAACCTTTATAGAGCGACTAAATAAAATGAAAGAAGAATAATAAAAAAAAAAATCATATTCCGTCCCCAGTTTCCTGATATCAATGGGGATCAGCTTGATTTTCTTCTAAACGTCCTCTTCTTTTAAATTTACTCCTAACATTTTATATTTATTTCTGTGTACAGTGAGATCGGTATTTGTTGCGCTGAAAACTTCTGGATGTATTTTTCTTTTCATTCTAAAGTCGAGTCGAGTTATTTCTCTCGAACGTGACCGTTGTTCACATGAGATGCTGTGAATGATCATCACCTGCACAATACCGAGTAAATTGTAGAATGAAGCTGTTCGTTGAATTTAAATTATAATAGAAAGTTGGAGAATATCGCGCATTCTTTACATTAAAGCTTAGCGCTATATCGTTGTGGTGGGTAAAGATATAAGTATGCAAACTTGAGGGTTTTAAAAGTAATGTATAACATTATCAGAGAACAGGGACTTTATTGTCGATTCTATTTTCTTTATTAAGACTTAAGACCCAGATATTTTAAGACTTTAATTTTGCTTCATTTTATAAGTCATATTTCTATTCAAACACAATCTTGAAAAAACGAAACTAAGTTTAGAATTATTAGAGATAGACAATTATGTTAATAAATAATCCTTACTACCCAAAGGTTGTCTGGAAGAAATCGCTTCAGCGATAAGGCCGTCGGTTGTAGTTCTAATGACTTGTATTTTGTGTCTCTTTTGTACCTTGGTGTACAATGAAGTATGTACGAGATAATTATCTATTTATTTAAAAGTAAGAACTACCGTTCTTATTTGTATATTAAAAAATCCCCCTGGTATTTCAGTAATTCGATAAATAGTTACAATGTAGGTACTATACCGGACAATATAAATAGGTGTCTATCTATGTTATAACAAGATTATTTTCTCCATAAATTCTCACCCCCGCAATTCGCAGTAGGGTTTCTTTGGATGAAAATATGAGAAATATTTAGACTGAGTTGTAAAAACATGGAGCGACCTAAAAAAATATTGTCGCAATGGAAATCCTTGGAGCCAATCTGCGTCACAGAATTGAAAACACAAATATTTGTCAATGGAAAAAGTTAACTTAGAACGGCAAACAAATATGAAGGCATACACTATGTAAACAGCTTCATACAAACTACAGCGTACTAAGCACAGTCCTCCAATTCAAAATCATTTTATCATTTACATAGTTTTATCGCAGCGAACAAGATAAAAATACATTGACTTTTTTGTGGAGATATATCGCGACGTAGAATAGAATAATAAGTGGTAATGCAGTTTAACCCTAATTTACGCGACGATTAATTAGTTTTAAAATTGCAATGTTAATATGGATCTGAATTGACTCCTTGTGCAGGGTTCGAAAACCACTGTACTCGAGGATCGTGGGCCTAGATGCATAAATAAAGAATCGTACATAAAGAGATTATACTCATTAACTTCAGATTATCCTGGATTTCTACTTAATGAATGAAAATTATTTTCGTGAAAGGCTCAACTGTGTTTGATCATAAAGAAAATAGGAGTGAAAAAAATTTCAAGTATTGTTGAGTTGAACTGTCAAAGAACAGTTACAAACTCTGCGTTAACTATTGATTCTTTGATAATAGTGTCTCAATGTCATTATAAATTAGAGGTATGTTAGTTACGTAATAAAAACTACGCAACACGTACTCAATATCCAAATAGGGTGTATTTGCCTCCCTTGAGATAACTATGTAATTAAATATCAGATAATTAAGATATCAGTGAAAGCGATCAGTGAAATCAAAATCTAAATATCTCGAAAAATTACCGAGTTATAAAGGTTAGAAAGTCGCGAGTTAGAAAAGGACCTATGTTGATGACAAAATCAAAAAGTAGTGGGATTACAACCAGGCGTGAATAAACACAGTGATAGCTTCCCACCTCAAATAATCGCAAGCTCACATCCATATAATTTTCTAATGAATTTGAACATGTCTTTCTAATATACTCGTAGGTTTGTATTCTTCTCTGTCTGTTACTAGCTCTAAGCCATAAAACATATCAACTTCACCTACACTCAACTGCCCTATTATTTCCACGCATTAGAGCATATGATAAAACATTTCCTCTGTACATAAAATCCTTAGATAACGTACAAAGTGTTGATTTCTTCGCGGAAATAAACGCAAGGGACCCAGAAACCCTTTGAAGGTGCCTCAAGAAGTTTCCCTGATAAGTTTGTTTGATAAGAACGGCGTTGTTGCGAGCAGTTACTCGGAAAGGAGATACGATTTTATGTGAATGTTAACCGTTATTTATATTTATTTATGAAGGTGACTTTTGAGTTTCTGAAATAAATTTACTAGTTCTTACGTAATGTGTTGAATGTCACTAGTATTGTCGCAGGCAACATTTTATGGCTGAAAATTATTCTAAAATTTTATTCGGTGTTTAGTTTTGTACGTAGGGTAGGTATTGTCAATAACAGTAGCAAACAAATAATAGGTAAGTTCGATCGATATGAGCTAATAATGTCCTTTCCTAAGGTATGTAGGCTAGGCTATCTTGATAGGATTTTAAATCTGAAGATACGTTCATTAAAAATGATTGTTCCAAGAATAATGAAAGAAAAACATTATCCAATTTATGTAGGGATTTTTAAGTATTGTAATATAAACCTGTTCACGATAAGGTGAAATACATGTTCTTGGTAGAACAATTCGGCAATATTGATTTACTAACGCCAGTACAGCACAACATCACAACAAGAAAGATAACTGAGAAGAAACTGATGATACGTAGAGCGAATAATTTCTATGGAAGGAGAACACTTAAATATACAATTCCGAATATTATGAATACAATTCCATTAGAGATAAAAGAAAAAATACATAGGAAAAATATTAAAAATAAATTTAAAAAGTAGATACTATTTACAAAAAATAACTTGTAACTTTGAGCAGCCTGTATAAACTAAAGTATGTAGATTTAAACTGGTCAAACAAGTATCTATTTTATCTAACTACCCGAAAGCGAATGTGCAGTGCCGTGGTAAACTCATACAGTTTTATACTAATTCAATTCAATTGTAAATCTACTAATATAATAAAGAGAGTGCGAATTTTGTGAGTTTATGTGTATGTGGAGGGTAATCTTCGGAAATACTTCACCTATATGAAAAATTCTTTCACCATTTAAAAGGTACATTATTCCAGATGGACATAGGCTATTTATTATGTACATATATTATGTGCAAAAAATTGCCGGGCATGCAACGCATGCCGAGCACAGCTGGTGTTAAATAAAAATAAAATAAATTGTTCGAACTCTAGAGTTCACGAATGTGAGTCGAGAGTAGATACCCCTACACTAACAGGCTACCAGACTTTTTACTTCTCAAATCTGAACCTTATTGTCTGTGTTAGCCCAGAATGAACTGCACATATGATGTCAATGAGCCCTAACTTGTGCCACCACTCTCTACAGTAACACTATAAAGGAGCGTGGCATCCAGGTAAATTTTCCAGGGAAATGGTTCTCACCATTATAATCTTGAACAAAGCCACCCCTGTCACGAGGAAGGTCGTGTTGAGAAATGACGGGCGTGGGTTTGGTCCAAGAAAAAAAAGACAATTTCAGTATTATAACACATATTGCACTCGTAATGTCAGGGGGAGAGTGCACTCCGCAATCCACCAGCCGTTGGGCGCGCTCGACTGGCCAGGATACCCCCCTCTCATAGAAGACTACCTTGAAATGTACTGCATTTTCCACTTTATCTTATTTCTCTAATGTACGTATATATTTCGGTAGTGAGTGAGATTGCCAGAGCCCATTCCCATTCTATCCCTCCCCACCTATATATGCCTACCTATATCTCCAACGGTAGGCAGCTTGTTTGGGGGCCTACCAATGATTATCATTTTGGACTAATGTTGGCATGTATCGCGGATGTCTATGGGCGACAGTATCCATTTACCATCAGGTGGACTGTCGCCTTCGTCCATTAAAAAAAATGTTCTTCGCACATAAAGATCAAATTACGATTACAATATTATATATAACATTGAAATTCCCTTTTTTTTTCATTTTAGCAGTTAAAATTTTTGAACGTGCTTCCTCTTATACGTAGTGGTAAAATGTTTTTAAAATTAAATTTTCTGAGTTTGTAAGAATGAAGGTTATATATACGAGTAGGTGGTACTGCTCGTAGCTATCAGATTAGCATCAGTCGTAAATAAAACGTTAATAAAATAAAAAAGTTCAGCTGTTGAAGAAAATAGTACTCGAATCGTTGTTATAGAAGACAATATTGTTACATAACGATACTCTTACGCGATTAAAACTCAAAGTAAAACACGTCCTATACCGAGGCTAATTGCCCCAGATAAGCGAAAATGGAGGAAGTTGAAGATGGTAACTGAGAAGAGGTTAAAATAGAAGTAGCCTTCCAAAGTCTATATTGACGTAATTGTTGATAGACGTAAATCAATATGTCGATTATTATGTATAAACATGTTCAAAGGAATAATAAAAACATGTTAGGAAGTAAAAAAAATCCGCTACCGCCTATGCCCTGCAACTAGACAGAGCAGATCCCAGGCCGAGGCAGTTTGGCTGAATATGTGAGCCGTGAAGTATGAAGGTCGGGTAATTAATTTGCCTTGCGATTAATCACGTTGCTAAGTAAATGTAGTTTATTCGTGCGTTTTGGCAAAGCCAATATTGACTGATGGAGATATTTACATCAGTGTTAGGAGTTGATGCGCCTAAATAAAACTAAACAGACCGTGGAACATATTATGTACGTATAAATAAAGTAGGTATGTTGCTTTGGTTTTTTTACAGAAAAAAGGGACTGAAGGTTCATGCATACGGCTCATAAGATAAGTGGCTACCATCGTTTATGGATACCTGAGTCACTAGGGAGGTTTCGGGTAAGCTGCCGACCATTCAAAACTCTAATCGAAGCTTTTTTGAAGAACCCTATGTCGTAGTGAGAAGACCTCAAGTGGCAGTTAATCGTTATACAATATATATTTAAAATACTTGTAATAGACGAACCGATGATACTCTTTGTAGGTGATTAGTGATTAATTATTTTTGTATCGCGGATGTCTATGGGCGACAGTATCCACTTATCATCAGGTGGACTGTATGCTAGTCTGCTGTCTTCGTCCATAAAAAAATACAAAAAAAAATATTACAGTCCGTGTATATATACAGGCTGTGTCGTAAATAGTGGTCCAACGTTAAGGGGTCGATACACCATATATTCAGCTATCACATACCAGAATTTGAATTTTTTTTTCACGGGTCTCTCTTTTATTCATTATTATTATTATTTTGAAAAATCAATACCTTGAGTTACTAATTTGGTTGTTATTTCAACAAATAAAATTATTTTTTTATTTTGTTTCTTGTTTATTATTGATAAATACATGTGCTATCACATACAATACTTTTTTTAAATGGAAACTTAAAGATATTAAAGAAAAAATGTCTTTATTTCCAAATTCAACTCTAATCTCTAGCAAATCATGTGAATTCGGGGGCGAATGGTGTAAAAAAAATGTACTACACAATCTGTGCCCATTATTTTAAAAACTTGTCCAATAAATGCAGATTCTAAAATGATATTAATAATAACCGATTCCATAATGAAAAAGAAGTTATTGCCATTTCAATTGAGAAGGAGCCGAATTTAAAAAATACACTTTTTCATTTTAATTAACTTATCGGTATTGCAAAATGTTTTGGACCCATTTAGAAGTAAATTTTAACTTAGCTATTAACAGCTGAGTGGTATTTGAGTCATGCACAAACATATCACAGGTAAACAAACGTGTCTCATGTAAAAAAAAGGGTACTTGGCCAGATAACACAAGACTCATTGAAACACCTCAGTATAGCGCGCATGAGTAGTGAAAAGAATTGCCATTGAATTGCTTCTTTTACTTCCTGGACTCGGATTTGCTTCTGTTTGGACTTGTTGGTTTTTGTGATCCCTACGACATCGGCTACGTTATTTGGACTTTGATTTGCTCAACGATTTCGACAAACGTGCAGTGCAGTGAAGATTAGGCGATGTCTCAGTGAATACGCACCGCGTGAATATGCTGACATGCATTTTATTCATGGCGAATGCATAGGCATCGGCAGCCCGACTTTATTGGGACAGACATCCAGATCGAAGTCATCCAGATCTTCTTTTGTTTAATTAACGGCGGGATAAACACAGAGACTAGAAGCGCATGCGACGTACGGGATCACACTGAAGCATTTAACTGATTAGATTATTACGAATATCTTCTTGACATAGTCTGTCTCGTTCATACTTAAGAGAATAGCAATAAAAAAAAACCTTGTGATTTTTTTCACTACTGAGATTTTATTTATAACAGGTTTAAGATTTATTGCTACTGTGTTTTTATACCGTAAAATACTGTAATTTTTTTTTTTTATGTTATGGTGTTATTTCTAGTAACATGTGACGTTATCTAAGCAAAGGGACCTTAAGACTTATTAAGATTTCGTTGTTTCAAGATTCTGCTTAAATAGAATTGTGCTCTTGCATCTGATTTTCAAAATAAAGCAATAAAAATATGTTAATTTTTCAGTAAAGCCTTTCAGTAAATAATTATTTCAGTAATAATTCACATACATATATAATAATTTACATAATATATTTTTTGATATAGTTTCTACAACAATAAACATCACAATCACAGCATCCAGGAGGTTAGAATCGACGCCGAATGAAAATGGACATATCCTAAAGCCTGTCCCATTTTATCTGTAACTGGATATCGATCCGGCGCCCCACTGCCCGACAACCCGACAACACACGCACACGCAATTCAAACATCTATTACAAAGAGGCATGGTTGAAAATTGCAAGCAGGTTGCACTGAGTGGCGATTCTTAAACAGAGGTTTTGACTACTAGATTATGAAATCTTAAAGTAGTGCCAAAAATAGACATACTTAATTTGTAAGCCTACAAAAGTACATATTATTATTCATTTCATATTGATTTGAAAAGCTAATTATTTATCTCTTAACGAAAGTAAAGTTAATAAAATTTAAAATTAAAGATGACATATAGTAAATATTTCAAAAGTATTTGTTTTTCCAAATACGTCACCTATTTTAATTTTTAAGAGCACGAAGAAAAAGGAAATTTCTTTCGTTTTTATCAGACGTGTTTGTGTTACAGAAATTCTATATACGTCTAAGTCTATTCTAAGTCTTATGGTGTTAAGATAAGTAAAAATGTTTCGTTTTATGACAAGACAGGAGCAGAGGCGATCTTATCGGTATGTTTATTATAAGCAAGGTAATCGTTATTATAAACTATGATGAAAAAATTGGTAGATTTGAAAAATGTTGAAACTGATTTTGTTTGTTGATTTTAACAAGGCTTTTTTATTAATTTTTTAAAGGAAATAATATTGTACGCTTTTCGTAAACTCGTTTCTTCGTTTTCTATATATATTATTGTTTATTTGTATTGCTAACATACCGACCTAATTACATATATATATACTTACATATATAAATATGTAAGTAGTTACAGATATTTTTCAGATATTTATCTACATAAAAAAAGTTCGATATTTAAAATTCGTATCGTAAGATTTATTGTTCTTTTCACACCGGATTGATTTTAATGGAATCTTGTTCAAATTCTCAATAGAAGAGACAAACGAAATATATTGTAAAGTTTGTGTCACCGTCTTCCAGTCAGTAACTTGTACCAACAAGTTACAGATGGGATGCATTCATCTACGTTACGGAGCTCTCAACGAGTAATGGCCTAATGTATTGTTATAGCTTAATAAAATTTCCACCTACTATCTAAGGTTTCCACCACCAGAACATAGACCATCGGTATCTCTCAACGTTCTTAAAGACAAAGTGAGTTTAATGTTGTCTGCAGACGTCGATTGAGAGCAATTTTTCTACCGCCATTTTTGCGGCTTTCAAAAAGCTTTTAAATACATTTCACGGTTCGATGGCGGACGCAAATGGATTATGGTTATTACAGGAACTTTTTATGTTTATTGAGCGTAAAGACTAGAGTAAATAACATTAATTTTTTATATCACCTCCACTGGGAATACGAATTTTGGACATGGACAAAGCCAATCTCTCGTCTCTTTCCCTATTATTATCAGAAAAAATCTTGCAATAAAAAGCCTTTCTATAGATTTCAGTTGGCCGTGTGGTGTTCGCCGACTTTAGATCCCATCTCTTCCCGTGCGTGTCGTAAAAAGCGACTAAGGGATAACAAAGCGGTTGCCACGAGCCCCACCACCTTGAATAGAGTGTACTCACCAAACCGCTTGGCCAGCAGTATGCCGTTTTATGGCCATACATCCCTCACGCATAAGACAATATCCGTGTCCAGCAGTCCTATAAAAGGGCTGGTTACGGTTATATGGATTCCAATAGAATAAAAGTACGTAATATGAGCACGTTAGCCGAGAAGATAGGGTCCCATGTTAAGCCACTGGTGGTTCACAGTGGTATCTAGGGGGATAGTGCATGCTGCATTCCCACAGCCGCTGGGCGCACTCGACTGGCCACGTGACCGCTCTCTCACAGAAGACTATCTTGAAATGAACTGCATTTTATCGTATTTCCACAATGTACATATGTGTTTCGGTAGTGAGTGAGTGATATGCCAGAGCCCATTCCCATCCCATCGTCTCCCTCCCCATTTTTCCAATTCCATTCCTTAATCTACGAAGGTAGGCAGCAGATCCGGGGGCCTGCTAACGTTTGTCATTCTGGACTGATGTTGGCATGTATCGTGGATGTCTATGGACGACAATATCCACTTACCATCAGGTGGACTGGATGCTCGTCTGCCGCCTATTCTATATAAAAAGAATCACCTGAATAAGATATTGTATAATAGAACTACAACAAAGTATTGTTAGTAAACGTAGATTTTTTTAGTTACAGTTGTTTTGCTCATTTTTTTTTTATAGACTATTGGGCGGACGAGCAAGCGGCCCCACGTGATGGTAAGTGTTACCGCCGCCCATGGACACCTGCAACACCAGAGGGTATGCAGGCGCGCCGCCGACCTTGCAAAATCCTTAAAATTAATGTTATTAATTAATAAAGATGGTCCGAAATAATGATTATTATTATTATTAATATAGAGTATATTAAAGCCGTTACCGACATCATCGTGTATGATAGAGTTTCTTGGGTGAGGCCCATATTCAACAGTGGACAGACACAGGCCGATGGTATGGTTAAACATATGTATAGGTAGTTTTGTGGGAATATTTTACCTTGTATGTTGTGAAGGAAAATACGCAAGTAATGTCGTGGCACGATTTTATGTTTCACTTTGCATACGAAAGTGCTTACTCGTATAATGTGAGTCAGTGTCAAGCTATTCTCGACCCCACGACCCCATCACGGGAGGCTAAGCCTATTAACATAAATATTAGTTTTATAATGGAGTAGCAAATGACAGTAAGATTATTAACGCTCTATAAGATGCGAGTAATTCAGAGAACATTCTCAAGTATAAAAAAAAGCGATTTTAAAGGGAGATTTCGCTATTTTCCGTTTATATGCTTTAGAAAACATGTTTATACAGAGATTGTAGTTTGATGAGCTCTATCCAACGACATAATATAGTTTTTAAGTAAAGATGTTAAATTTTTTGGGACCTTTCATAAATTTAATTTTTGAACGACTCGACCGTTTTGGCTCATTTTCGTAGTTAACGGAGATATACACCCAAAATTTGATTCACCACATTTCATGTCAATTCTTTAAGAAATGCGCTTTGTTGTTTGTGTAAAAATTTCGTTATCCTGTTTTAGGGATATTCAACAGTGAAAAACGAGTGTACGTGACACGTTTAATTGTCGGCTACAGACTGACAGGTCACAGACTATCTACGATAGGTCTATGCGAGAATGAGTGATAGTATGCGCATACGTACATTACACATATATATATATTTACACATATGAACATAACACCGTCCCATCTCTTTCTATGGGTATCGTAAAAGGCGTAAAGGCTGGCGCAAAGCAGGCGAAGCGCAGCGTAGCGCGTTTATCATTAACAAACAACAATCAACTTTGTAGACATTGGAATAAGATCAATAATTCACCAACGCTACCTACTGAGAGTCGTCGAGCGCGTTCAAGCGTTTTTGAATTTTTGATCTTATTCTAATGTCGACAACCGCATGATATCCGCGCTGCGCTTCGCCTCCTCTGCGCTAGGTCTAAGGGTTAACAAAGCCGCTACCGTAAGCTTCGAGGACTACACCACCCCGTGCTTAAGGCTGTACATTTTCCATGCATAATACATGAAGTATTCTAAGGTTGTCTGGAAGAGATTCCTTCTAGAAATAAGTTCGCCTTTATACTTATGATAATAGAGTAATATCTTTTTGTAACAATTGATTATAAGTACAATAGAGAGAAATAACAACAAAAATGTTCGTAAAGAGGCTCAAGTCCAGCAACGATAAAAGAGCTGGTTATGTTTACTTATTTATAGCGACCCAATGAATAAGGGAAGCCAGGCATACAGAAAATTCAATAGTTTAATGAAAACCGTCCTTGAAGTATTGTAGCGTTGAAGTCAAGCCAACAATGTTAGTCTTCTAATTCTGTTAAATACCCGCAACTCGTGTAGTGCATATAAAGTTAGATTTACAAGGGTGGGCTTTGCATATTCATGAATCTTGGATACCATAAGTGGAAAATAACAAATGTAGGGTGGAAAAGGACTAAACCTCGCCTTCATAAAACGTCGCCCGAAATTCTCCAGGTGTGAATACATTTATCCCTTTTACCTGGCTATAAACTTATGGACAAACACCCACGTGTCCGTAATATATAATATAGGCACGTGCGTATATCAAATGTGACATGTGCGTGTGTGTCGTCATGTTTATAAGTATAAAGGCCATTAAAATAAATATTCACATTTTGTTAAGAAAACATACTTCATTCAAAATTTTCCCATTAATAAAAATCTCAATAATATCTTTTGGCAAAGCGAGCGAATAATATGGCGGCTATTGGAAGTAAGTATTATTGTCTCATTAGAAATACATCAATTCACATTTGATGTACTTACCTGACTTTCTGTATTTTTTTTTATGTACGAAGGCAGCTGACGAGCATACAGTCCACCTGATGGTAAGTGGATACTGTCGCCCATAGACATCCGCGATAAATGACAACATTAGTCCAAAATGACAAAAGTCAAAATATATGACAACAATACATTAGTCCTAAATGTATCCAATAATATGACAAACTGGCTGTAGGTCAGGCTCTGTAAGGCCATGAAGTACCTATCGTTATTACACTAATACCTGTTGTTTCTATAATTAAAGGCACGAGTACGTAGTTACGAATAAGGTTTGTCATCATGACGACCCTTTTAGGCTATGTACACATTACATAAAGGCAAGGTCGCATTTAAAGCCAATCATAACATGTCACGGACGTACATACTCGTATCAGGGATCATCTCTATTACGATCGTTTACGTGCTGAGGTCGGCATACATTTAATGTTATTGTATGTTTAAATCAAATTATTACGGTCTGCGTGTTATTATATATTTAGATACCATCAGTTAGATTTTGGCTGGATATTTCCACTGCTGGAGATAATGCCTATATCGTTTCGAAGACCTGCCACTACATCCTACATTCGATCTCTCGCTCTAATCATAAAAGTCAAATAGCTTTAAAAAAAAAAATTAAAACGCTTTTCGAACTATGTTGTTGTAGCCTCCATAAGGTAACAAGGAGGCCTCCATTCGTCCACACCTAATTGAAAATCTACAAATCCTACGTCCGTTCGCGTTTAACTTATGCTGAGTCGGTGTGGTACGCGTTGTGTTCTCCAACACTGACGACGACTACATGTCCAGCAGAACGTCGCCATGCGAATAATCATGGGGGTGGAGCGCTACGTCCGCAATGATGTTATCGCCCACGACGTGCAGATGCCATCAATATAAGAGTTCGTGTTGACCAGTGTTCGTTTTCGGACCAAATAGGGAGTAAGGTACTTTTAAGAAATTAATTAACAATCACATTTACTGATATCATCAAAACAAAATTATTTGTGACCGAAACTTTTATTTCGTGTTCTGTTTTGAATATATTTTTTATTTCTGATATCTATAAACTATCGAGTTTCGGTTACGGTTACGAATATCCATTACATCTCTAATACCTATCTACCTATGGACATCATCACCAATCCTAAACTTTAGCCCTAGTCATCGTAGCATTATATTAGGTCCTTACCTATGACATTCTCGTTTTAGATGGAAACATTAAAAATTTTTTTTTAGTATGAAAATTATATATTCAATTAATCTAAGTATTGTCCATTATATCAATACACTTTTGACCTTTTAATGGAAGTTGATTGATGTCTCTTCTATAGAACTCCTGGGGATGGAAATCGATGAATTTTCTGAAGGCGTTTTCCCCCGTAAAAAGTTGTATAATCGCCAGTAAATACAAATTCTGAGAAAAATGGAAATCAGTAGGGGTAAGGTCTGACGAATACGGTGGGCGACGGAGAGTTTCCAGTCGAAGCTTCTGTAACTTTGAGACTGTCTGTCGTGCAGTATGTGGACGAGCGTCATCATGGAGGAGCAGTGCACTAGAGCGATTGACTAGACTCGGTTGTTTGATAGCGAGCTTGTCCATCATCGTTTGCAGTTCTTCACAGTAGACATCTGCGGTAATTATTGTGCCCGATCTCAAGAAGCTGTAGTGGATATTACCAGCACAGGACCACCATACGGTCATCATGAGCTTCTTTTGACTCGGTTTACGCTTAGGGCATTGTGTGGCTGTCTCCTGTGTTTAACCATTGTGATAAACATTTACGATTATTATACAGGATTCACTTGTCATCACAAGTGATAGCACGATTCAGAATCCCTTCATTTTTGTGCCGATTCAACAAAGTAAAGCAAGCATCGACGTGTGTTTTTTGCAGCTGACTTTCATTAAGCTCATACGGAACCCACTTTCCGAGCTTCTTCAATTTCCCGGTTGGACACAAATGAATGAATATCGTTATGTCACTTACGCTCAATGCTGCTGCTAATTCAGACGTGGTTTGAGATGAATACACTTCCACTATTGCTTTCAATTCGTCATTATCGACTTTAGTCTCCGGTCGTATACGGTTCTTGTTCTTGAGGTTGAACGATCAAACCAAATACGCACATTACGTTCGTTTGCGGTGTTTGGTCCGTACACATCGTTGATATTGTGTGGTCTGCTACGTTGCTGCCACGACGGAACTCATATTCGGAAATAACGCGAATATTTAACTTTTCCATGGTTGCAAACACAACGATATCTTAGGAAGAAGTCGTTTGTCGGAAAAATGAATAGATAACTGATTTTGAAAAAGAATGTCCAAGCTTGAAATTGAAATTAATTTGAATTTAGAATTCCAAGCCAAACGCAAAATAACTAAGTTCAAACTGGCCACTATGAACAAACGGCAATTTCATAGGTAAGGCGCCAATACTTGTGTCGTATTTTACAGCAAAGTCCTATAAAATATGAGCGCTTTCCGTTGACTTTTGCAACGGCTACTTATTCGGGATGTTTTCTGTAATAATTACTAAATACTGAATCTGTTATATGAAGTATTATTAAGTACCTATTATGTGCCTATTCGCATTCTCTTAAATTGATTAAATAGACTAGTGAATGAACCCTACTGATGTCGGTGTCCCATAAATTGGTTAGTGTATCAAAAGCCGACCCTCGCACAGGAAGACATTTTTCAAACTAAAATAGGCTCAAATAGTGAAAGATTTTTTTTATTATAGTGTTTTTAAGCTTGAATAAAAATAGCATATTTATCTTTAATTTCCAAAGTCGTTGTTGTTCTTTGGTGAAAACAAAAATTACTCGAGCAGTATATTAGCAGTGTTAAGAGCGTAAGTGTTTTATATTTCAAATGTTTGATAGGAAACTTGTTTCTGTTCATTATTGAAATGAGAACAGTGCCGTTGTTATTCAGTTAGACGTACGTATGTGTTTGATACCTATTATAGGTACCTGCGTAAGTATTCATTGCATAATAGCGTCAAAAACAGGGAAACGCTTATCAAGAACTTTGTTGAATGTTATCACTATGCAAATTTCGCCTAGTTACACTTTCACGCGTGTATTTGGGATAAATGCGGCGATACTGATGTGGGTTATCAACCGCTTGCGCATGCGCCCGTATCGCGGGCTGTTTAAGCACGTCGAGTTTTGTGAAATATGCTTCCAAAGTATTAATGTTTTTATACCTATGCCTGCACGTGTTTTGATAACGGTAATGAGGATGCAGTACACTGTAAATTAGTGTACCGCATATGGCTTTTACAGCGATAACAAACGTGTAGTTTTTTTTATAAAATTATCACGTTACGGATCTCCGTACAGTTTCGGCCAAATCGACATTTACGTCAAAAATGACCTCTACAGCTGTATTCACGACAAAAGTCTAAGGAGATTTATGCAAGGTTAGTTCTCGAACATTCGTAATCTGGATGCATATAAATGATAGCGCGATAAAACCGCAAATGACAATACATAAAGATGCTAAATTTCTCCTCACGAATACCGTTTAATCTAGACATATTCTTGGCATAATTTTTAGTCTTTTAACCCCTAAATTACGTTCTCTAAGGACTGTTCCAATATTTTTAAAAGCCAACTAAAAACAGGGTTATACAATAAAAGAACTATCTAGGGAAATAATAGAGGCGGCTCCTATTTGATATCGATCAATATTGTTTATCTGTGTGTTACGATGATTGTAGTCGCTCCCCGGAGACAGTTGCGTGCGGATCGGAAATTGTAAGAAAATAATGGACTATGTGGAAAGCTCTATCGTCAAACAAAAAGCAATTTTTATATCTTTGTTGTTGACGAAATAACGGTATAAGTACATAAAAACTTTATTAACTGTACCTTATTAGTTCTCGGCTTTTATATCCTTACATACCTACAAAACACGTGATTGTCAATATAGAAGACAAGTTGTCATTTATAATGGAACTTATACATATGTATTATTATAAAATAGTCTATAAATAACTCACATTCCTAATATACATCTTCTAGACAAGATGATTGAAAATGATTGATGTCACAACATATTTTAATAGGACACCATTAAAAGAAAGTGGAAACAGTTGTCCCATAGTACGTAATGTGTGGGCGTACTCGCGTTGACGTAAGCTCTTAGTAATTTTGGTTTATGTATCATACAATAGCGAAGTCTTGCGTCTCTTAGACTGTACCCATCATGTGACATATACGTACCTCGATGTATAGTAGCAAGGTCGCAATAATAACCCGCTGATGTAATGTGCCTGTTTGCTGAGTGAAACGTCATATGAATATGAAACTGATCTATATAAATAAGGCATAAAACAAAGACTATTTGTATTAAATATGGGTACTTATGTTGTATGTGCCATAAAATTGTTTTATGTTAGACTCTTGAGTAGCGAGTAATGAGTAATGAGATTTTGTTTTGATGAATTGTTCTCATTTCATCTTCATGTTATTATTGTTTTAATAATAAATACCTACTTCTCAGAAACTTAATTAAGATCACAAATTCACCACAACAACATCTTAGAGTTAAATATTGTATTTTAAATAACTTTCTTCCCTACTTACTATGAAGATGATTTCTCGTACATTTCTTATGACAAAAGTTACAAGAGTCCAAAAACAGATTTCAGTTATGTGGATGTCATTGAAGTTAATCTTCATAATACGCCACATCATTGCAATGATGGATTATCTCTTATCGGAAAGTTTTAAAGGAAGATTGTATTCGGTACCGACGCGAATTTTTATTCTCGACAGATAAACTTTGATTGATAGTGATAAAATTGAAGTCGGGAAGAAGACGGGTTTGCTAATCACAAACTTCACGAATTTTACTATGATTACTAGTTTTATCAACTCAAATCCTCAAACAATGCAATGGAAACCACAGAATGGGGATTCTACATTCATATATTCCGCGATGGAAACAATGTCGGCTGCGAATCGAAGGTGAGAGATGTATTCGCCGTTAACACTGATTTCTCAGTATTTCCAGTATAGTAGCTTAAACGCATTCTCCATTCCGTTTGTGAACGGTTTCCGGGATAATAAATGTATGAGGTGTACCTGTCTCACTCCCCTATGTAAATAATGTATCATGGGACGCCTTCTGGCTAAGTGGACTGTCAACTTGAAGAAAGTCACTGGTAGTGGCTGGATGAGAAGAGCAGAAGACCGTGTTATGTTAGCGTTCCTTACAGTCTGATGGTATCGTATACTATAATATTATAATTTTATAGTAATAGAATAAATAATAAGGTAATAGAAATAATCTTCTATGTAAGATCAAATACTTTCACATTTAATCATTAAAAATACATTTTCAATGTTATACCACTCCATACCATTTTTATGCCTCTCCATTGATGGATAATGCCCGCAATAAACACTTCAACGTTATTCTCGTTGCGAATGCTCCCACCTCCCATTCATGCAATAAACAAATAAACTCCCAGACATTTAATGTATTAATAAAGAATGCATAGCAATCGTCGAATGACACGCGAGTGACGTTGAAATGTTACACACAATACAACGGCTAGTAACAATGGAAGCGCAAACAGTGGTCCACAATCGTGTCAAGGCGTTTCCCTATTACGGTTTTGACACGGCGTCTAGTCAATGAATGACACAGATAAACAGATAAGGGCCATTCTCTGATACTTTTCATGTTAAGTAGTATTGGAGAAGCATTGAGAGAATAAACCACTGTAGTTTGTGATCACATGAGTAAAAAATCCCCTCATATATAATAATTGATTGCGACGGATGTCTTAGCAGAATCATGCATGACTATTATTATTTCTGTTTTATAGTCAACTCGATTTATGCCAATGTCATTAAAAGAAATATTCTTAGAAAATCAAGGAATGTATAATAAACATTCTCGCGAAGATTAATAAAGACCGGCACGTTATTTGTGTTTCAAACGTTAAATCTCAAACACAATCCTCATTTTAACCTAAACTGATTAAGGGCGTCTCGCCCTTATGAACTTATGACCCACTAAATTAAAATTTGTGAGAAAGGGAATTTTAATCCATTAAAGACGTGCGGTAATTTTAACCACAAAGGCGATGAGTCTTTAGTTGTAAAAACATATTAAAACGTTTATGGCTTTACTGACAACAAGGGGTTGTCAAGGACGGAGCCCCGAATGAAGAATGCTTTAAATACTGATCAAGGTCGATCTGAAAGAGTTAGATTATTTAAGGGTTGGTTGTGAAAAGACAATAATGAAGAAGAAAAATAAATTAACGGTCATATAACATAATGTACCTACCTCACAGCGAAATTTATAATTTCATACATATGTCAGCACATACGTGAATTAACTTATTTAATTATTAAATTGAAAAATAGTAACTAAGTTAATTTAAGGATTGTAATTTATAATCACGATAAATTGCTAAGCGTCACAAGAAGTTTTGAAACATAACAAACGTGAAACAAGTTTCAAACAGTTTCTGTAAACGGTTGAAAATAAATTGAAAGCATCACAAGTGATTATTCCGTTTGCTTAATGAAACTGTTGGCCTTGAACTCTGCCGTCTATCTTTGTAGCACTAAAATTGAATGCCGTTATTAATTAAATAAAGATCTAACAGTAGTATTTTTTAATGTTACAATAATGAATAGTATCTTCTAATGTTTGTATTGATTTAAAATAATAATACTTATTCAAACATTGTTGGTTCAGAATAAGTATATCTTGTATGTTAATTCTTCTGTCAACTTCACTTTGTAACGTTTATCCTGATTCCGATTATTTTTCAATTTTCATATTTTTTTATATGGAAAGTAGACTGCAGCGAGAGAATCCTCCTGGTGGTAACTGAGTATTGTCGCCCATGACAAACGTTGCCACGTCCTCGCATGCGCTGCCCTACTTTTGGAGATTTAGGGAATGTATTGGGAAAATGAGAATGGATAGGATGGGATGGTAATGGACTCTGGCATATCTCACTCACTACGGAAATAAGTACCATACATTGAGGACACGGAATAAAGTGGGAAATGCTGTACATTTTACGGTAGTTTTCTGTGAGAGAGGGGGTACCATGACCAATCGAGTGCGCCCAGCGGATATTGGTTGCAGCATGCACTCTTCCCCTGACATATCAGAAGTCATATCGTTGTCAAACAATGTCAACAGTCTTTTTATTAATTTAAATAAATACATTAAAAAAAACTAATTAAAATAAAAAAGATCGTGATTTTATAAAAATAGTGACAGAAGCAACATTGTGTTAACAATTTACAGTGCTTCAAGTTCAAATCTACGCATTTGTTTGCAGTGTTACGTTATAAAATTATTGAGTTTCTCATGACCGTCTTGTTACTGTAATTCACGGCTTATTAGCATCCGAATATTAAATGGCATTACGTAAATAAAATGTTTATACTTCGTGTAATATTTTATTAACACCGTTCGAGGTCAAAGTAACATTGCAAAAATAATTCGCATACGGAAGTATTTTTGACTAAAAATTGTGTATCGTATCTAGTTTCAAAGAGATCAATTTAATTTTGGTATAGATGTGGGAAGCCATTATGTGGCGCTGTTGATTTTAATTACAATTACTTAAACATCCGTTAAAATGTTTGATTTCTCGTAATAGATATCGAGTAATTTAAGAACCCTCGTTTGTTCGAGTTACAAAATAGTACTGAACAAGTAAACTGTAAGTGCCTATTTATTCATGGTAAATCCCTAAGTATGAAATAAGAGATATCACAAAGCGTGTAATTATGTCATTCATGTCCACTATCGAATTCTACTCGTACATGTCTAAGACTTTTAAACTCTCACAAATAAAAATGTTCCCTTGCATTTATATGTACGTTCAATAATTAATTAAAGTAATGAAATGTAATAAAAACATGTGCTACGAAAATCAGAAAACGCGTGTTGAAACCGAGGGGTGGTCTGTATTAATGTAGGAGGCTGACGTCAAAGTTTTCGCATTAGGAAAGCTACTGGGTCTCGGTCGATGGGCGGCGGGCGGAGGGGGAAATAACACTTCTCTCTAGTGACGTAAGGTCTACATTCCCATAAAAGTTTTATCGTTTCACCCTAGTGACGTAAGAATTTAACGTAAAGTTAACATGTATCGGT
Organism: Sesia bembeciformis; assembly: GCA_943735995.1. Lineage (NCBI taxonomy): Eukaryota > Metazoa > Arthropoda > Insecta > Lepidoptera > Sesiidae > Sesia > Sesia bembeciformis. The sequence goes on from OX031028.1 coordinate 13,819,121, forward strand.
TTGTGACGCAAATTGGGCTTAAACAAACATTTGTTTAGTCTGAAGTCACAATAGATTAAAGAACAGCTTTAGCAAAGTTTAGCCACTTCAAACCTTTAGGCGTTTCATACATTGGCGCGGCCCTAACCTAACAATTAATCTTATTTAAATGTAATATGTAAGTATACATAATATATATATATATTAAAATAAATTTGTATATATGTGCGACTCGGATATTCTGACTATTAAGTTGGAAATCGTAACTACAGCTCCACGCCACTATCACCCCAAATACCGCGCCCGAGATTTAATTTTAAAATGAAGGTAAATAAAGTGCAAATTTTTCACAGCCCGTAAATCTACACACTCTACTCTCATCTACACACATTCAACTCTAGATGTAAATATCTAAAATAGTCATAAGAAACATAATGATTCATATCACATCACCTTAGCAAATGACGATACGACAAAATACCATTGTCAAACAATTGTCATTTGTCACTGTTGTTCCACTATGTAATTACAGCTTATGAATATTGATATTCAACGTATGTACTCGTATATAAAGAAAGTCGTGACGTCAAAGCACTGCGTAAAACTGTGCATTCAAGTGTTAATTAAGAACTTTAAAATTAAGGAACTTTATTCCTCCGAGACGTTATTTATGAACAAACTCTGAATATATTTCACGCCTACTGTAGAAACGTGGAAGGTAAGTACTCTATACGATTACTTATATTTTTTAAACAGTTTTTGCAGTCGTTATCGATTTAAGCGTATTTGGCGTGACACTTGAATAACGTTAGTGATATTTTTAACAACCCTGAGCAATTTCATTCTACAATACGAGTATTTTAGAAAGGTACCGATTATAGTTTCTGTACTACACGTATCAGTCCTAGTACATAACTATTTTTTATTCCATGAACATCTAAAAATGATGTAATTCCAGATATACTGTAAATAACCGTAACCAGTTCTTTTAGTATCTTCTGCTCGACATTGTCTTGTGCGTGAGGGATGTCTGGCATAAAACCCACGCTGGCTAAATGGATTGACGAGTCCTCTTGTAGAGGGTGTAGGAACTACAGTTCCTCGGGGCTTGCGGTATCCGCATTGTTTCCTTTATGACACCTTTAGGAAGAGATGGGCTGGAACTATTCTAAAGTCAGCCGACACCACACGGTCACCACAAGTGTACTGTAATAATCCAAATTAGAAGGAAGAAAATATGCCGTATTTATTCATTGTCACAAGGAACCTTATATACAGATATATGATATATATTTAGATATATACCGATACTGAGTATCGCGACAACGAACTATCTAGGTAAATTTTATTTCCCTTAAAGGAAATATTTCTTTCTACAAAATAATTTTAGGTTAGAATCTTTACATAATGGTCGATATTTCATACATATAAATATGTCTAATACTTAACTTTGAATCTTGTTATAATAATTAATAAACGTGTTCAATTACGAGTTAGGTTTACATTGAAGTAAACCTAACTCGTAATTGAAGACTTATTTACTAAGTATTGTTGTATTTGCATATCCAATAACGATAGCAAACTGACTTAATAGTACCGAACTGGCCATCTGCCGCCTCTTATCATAAAAATGTCACTTTCCTGTCGTATCGGGAAAAATATTTCGCCATCGAATATGTATTCGTTTCGTATGATCCTTTGTCAAGTTATATATCAGATAAATGGAAGATATTCGCAAAGATAAAGACGACGCTTCGTACGTACGGGAAACTAGGCCGAATGCGTCCATCTATAATGATTAATGTTACCCATTTATTTCGTACAGATCCCCGAGGATCGTGAGAGAAAAACTTGATTGATGTAGGACCGTTTCAGGGCCAACCGTAATATTTTACCTATTTCCGTGTTATGTATTCTTTGGGTGTGATAAAGTTATGGGTCCATATCTAAGTAGTATTCCTCTTCCTTATGTAATAGTGGGCAAATGGATAGTGATTCACTTGATGATTGTTGTCAACCAAGGACTTGTCTATATGCTGACACTAGTTTATATATATTGATGGGTAGTATTAAGTATTTTGTCCTCTTTCAGTTTATCATACAGGACCACATAGGAATATAGGTTATAAGGATAGAACCACATAAGTTATAAGGATAGAAGGATTTCATTCTAATTTACTATATTCTTTTTCATTTTAAGTAATGTTTCTCCTAATGACTCAGTTTTTCTAAACTACATATTTGTACTATGATATAGCGACACCAAAATGTCACAGAATTCTTACACATAAAAAATGCTATATTCCAATAATGTGGAAAACCAATAAAATATCTGATATTTTTCGATTCCCCTTTCTTCAATATGGTATTAGTTCAGTATTTCCTGGTATTTATATGTAATATTTTTATCAAATAAAAGAAAATAAGCGAGCGCCATAAACGAAACCCAAGGATTTCATGCGTTTCCATTTAGAAATACTCGATTTACAATAATATTTATTTGGAATAGACGTATCTTTTATATTTCTACATCGCTATATAAAGGATAACGGCTGTCTCTTAGTTTGTTCGCGCTAATCATAGAATCTTTTAAAACAATTTTGTGATGATATTAATCGCTGTGTAGAGTATTTATCCCGGAAGGTTATAAGGTACTTATTATCAAAATTGATAAAAAGTATCACAAATAGGGTTTACGTCGAAAATGTGTGACTAGAAACGCAAAAGTGCGACAATATGCAGAATTCGTTATTGAAATCTTACTCAAAAATACCAATAGCTTTATTGGTATACATATAACACTTCTATTTGCTTAGCTAACTAGGTAATAAGGTAAGTGGAATGACAATCGATTCTATCTACTGTTTGCTGAAGAGATCTACTGAGTCAGGGATGAAAAAATACAAAGTTGAAACAAAAGAAACGAAGCCTTAAAAACATTATGCTTATGCTAACATTGCGACGATGGTTTATAGAGGGGTGTTACTAAACAGTGTAGGAATAAAAAGTATAAGACGGGTAGAGATAAAATACCTTTCATAGATATTCCTGTACTGTCTTTTATGGTAGTATCTACAGGATATATGTACATATGTAGGTATATATGTATAATAACTACAATACATCCTGCCATATATATGCATCTTGCAACACATGTTTGCATTGTAAACATATTTAATTGCAGTACGTTATTTGTGTTGTATTGTCTTGTATTTGTGCTTAACCATTCAGGAGATTTTCGGCCCAACAGGGCCACTAGTACAAAAGGGATTATAAAAGGCCAAATTTCATAATTAACGGTAGGTACGATATGGTAACTACCATATGTTAATTCAGCACAAGATAAGTATATAAATGGAGTCAAGCGAACACCTCTGGGGGGAAACCTCTAATCCCATGGGATACTCATACTTCTCATCCCATTTTATCCCATCGAGTAGAGAGACTATAATGAGATAAATATATTTCTTTATCTCATTATACTTTCTTCTACCCAATTCATTATATTCTTTTAGCCGTCGAGGAAGAATGTGTAGTGGACGGAGGAAAACTCATTACTCTGTTAAATTTCCTATTCCCCATCTTCCCAATTCTTACTACAAATCCATTCCTAAATCTCCAAAGGTGAACATTCGAAGACGTGGAAACGTTTGTAATTCTTGATTGAAGTTAGCATGTATCGCGCATGTCCATAGACGGCAGCATCTGTTTACTACTAAATGGACTGTTTGCTTGATTAGAACATTATTTCTACAAAACAAAAACTCCTGGTTTCAGTAACCATTAAACTTTATTAAATTAACATTTTAATAACATGCTTCTTTTTTGAATTACCTACATAAGATTATCGCCGCATATATTACTGTCAACTATAAACCGTTTAAACATTTTAATGTAAGCCTTACAATAATAATATTTGCCTAGTCAAACGTTTATAGCTTCACACATATTAAACTTACATATACAATTTTAACTTCAAAGCAACTATCCGCGTAGTACATTATTTTAAAGTCCATTTTGCTACGAAACGTTTGTTACGAAAACTAAAAGCCGCTAAGTCAATTTTCTAAATGCATAAGCCATTAGTTCTATTTATAGTTAACCCTCGCTTGCATGTATAAGTATTCAACCCCTTTGTCGGTGACTTGGCAATAATTACGGAAGTAATTTGGTATATTGTGGTCTGTGTTATTTTTCGGCTGAATAGCTCCTACTGACACAGAAAGCGAGGTCACCTATTGAAAAAAGAAGTATTGTTAACATTTGATTTATTGTAAAATCATACACATATATACATTATTGCCAACTTACATAGGTAAATTGTTGTAGGTATATAACTAGGTAAATAATGAGAAAATTCGAATATAGCATTGTTTCTAGGGTTCTAAAATGGTTTATGTTATGAGTTGATTTTCGTAGCAAGCGTCTACATCGTAGTCGTAAGTCGTAGAACTTATTCGTAGATAAGTCGCAGGACTTGGGTACCAAGTCACGAACTCTCAAGGACAGCAAACATATGAATACGATACAACCTACATATTATAATACTTTTTGGATGTAAACATAATGCTTATGGGCTTTTGATATAATCAAACTTTAATAGGATTTAGATAGACTTTTATGCTTATCCGCCCTTACTAGTCAAGTTGGCCTGGACATTGGCGTTGAAACTAAGCAGCTGCAGTTAGCAAAAAAACGTTTGTTTAAGTAGTTTGAAGTTCAACTTTGAAATCTAATGAAAAGTCAATAACATAGTCAATCCATTGTTTTTTTAAACGTTTCATTTTACCAAGTACAACATTTATTAATATTTTATTATATTTGTCTCGGAATATTATAAAGTTTATAATCGCTTACACATATTACTATCGAATGCAATAAAATACTTCCAATTTTAAATGTTTAGTAAATTGAGAATTGATTAGGTACCCACTTTCCTACGCGATGGTACACGCAAGTTTGGAATTACCTACTTATTTATTACGAAACCTTAACACCTGTTCTTACCATGTGTGATGTGTGTAAATTACGAAATGGCTGATGAATAAAATAAGTTCAGGCATAAACTTAAATTGAGTAATAAAGGTAATAAATTTTGCCCATTAAAATTATGAGTTCGTATTTGCAACTGTTAAAATCATTAATCAAAGTGTACAATGATGTCTCGTGAACAGACGCGGTGATCTATCACAAGACAATTGCCAGGAATTTCATTCAAAACAAACAGATAAAGAGATGTTCTCATCAGTGACAATAAAAAATTGTGTAATTTATATAAAGTACGAATGTTTGCTTCATTTACTTCAAGTAACTCAGTCGAGAGGGCAGAAAGGACCGAATAAAATTAAAATCAAAACGTGATGCATCATTTTGAAGAAAAGTCTGACGTTGCGCGATTGAACAATGGTCGTCCGTGACATTGACGAGGTCGAGTGCTTGTGAACTTGGAACAAATGATAAACGTACGAAAATGCATTAGAAATACTCAATAGTCACGCATGGTACACCGCGTGCAGTCTCATCGCACGCAACTGATGAACGTGACATTGCTACGTTACATGGTCATCAAAAAAGTAGGTAAACTCCGCCGATTAACATTAAACTTTATGCAACAGTAACACGGACTGTTAGCCTGTAAACTTTAAAGTGTACTCCCGACCTTTTGAGCTAAGGTCAGAGGGAGGTCGGCTTTGATTAGAACTAGCGGCATAATTAAATGCGAATTGCGTCGTATGCTTTCCTTGCAATAGGCATTTTATTACTAGTTTTAGAATTAGGTTTCGACACAAACGATATTTTAGAGTGATAAATGATTGTTTAATGTTTATGCGAAGTATAAACAAACCAGTATTTTTTGATACATTTTTATTTAAACAGTACTAAACATCTTTTATAGAAAAGATGGCAGACGAGCGGGGAGGGCGCGGGGGGGGGGGGGGTGTCACCGCCGCCCGCTGTGTTGCACCTGCAACACCAGGGGGCTTGCGGGTGCGCCAGCCTTGCGGAATCCTGTTCACAGCTCTCTTCAAGAGCCCCATGAACGTGCGAATTTTTTAGATTTAGGATGCTCATAGTAAAGTGTAGGGTCCTCTTGCATTGGAGATACTAAAGGCATACTAAATTTATCAATAAATAATTAATAAACTATTTATCTTATGTGTATAACTGTCAATGGATCACGACACGATACGTTGAGATCACTTACATAGATGTTTTGATTTAGTATCTATACTCGAATGTATTTACCATGGCCATGGGATAAATAGAAGATCTTAGAACAGTCATAGACTAAGTCAGAGCACGTTATGCAATATGCATATAGGTTAATTCCGAATCACTCGACATATTACATAGTCTTAGGGACTTTCATTTATCTCGACGTCGAAGTAACTTCACCACTGTTATGTTTACGTTAAACGTAATCAAACGTAAACTTTGGCGTGAGTTTGTCATGTTATGGTTACTTTCATTGAGTAGTAGGTAATTATTTTTCTATAACCCTGATAATTGCAATCGTCATTGACGCTGCGAGGTGCATGCCAATGTCACGGGCCCATTCATCTCGACCGCGTTGGCATCACGCATGATCTCTGATGCGTGACACGGTTTTATTTTTATTCTCTTTTTTCCCACGTAGCGACCGCGTGACGTGACTAGTGCAGCGGAAAGCCAAGGTGTCGTGAATTGTATCGCTATGGAGTATTCTTTATTTTTAAATCTGGCTAAGCGTAAGCGGTCGCGTGCTTCGCACTTGCGTTACACCTCATTTGTTATCAAGGACGAAATTTCGATGACCAGTCGTCGGATTTTAGTTATACTGGCATTTTTTACAGTTCTTTGACGATACTAAGTCACGAGTTTAACTTGACAATTCACATTGCGCCCGCGTGGTGGATTACGGCTTGAAAACCTCTCGTGATTACAAAAAGGAACTGTGGTCTGCGTCGGGACGTTACAGACTGATAAAGATCTATATAGAAATCAAATTCAAATACCACCTCATACAAAGTATTCATTACATTAGACTTTCATTAATTATTATATGTCCCGTCAGTAAATGTACAAGCTACATATAAGTATGTGTTTCTAAACATTAAACGAAACATATTATATGTCCTTTTATGTGAATTACGAGAGGTCTAGTACCCGGCGATATATATAGCACATCGTCAATTCAAAATACCTATCATTATTTGCACTAGGTATTTTTCTTCTGCCACCGAATTCATTTGCACAATTAATCGATAAGGGCGATCATTTTGTGTGGCGATTTTTACATTGCAGAGAATTATTATTATTTTATTTTTATATTTTTAGTTCTTAGTTTGTAGACGGCATGCAAACTTTATGTATCTACTGAAATTTTTACTTTCACGCGAGAGAGATGACCGAGTTATATACGGCATGCGATATACTGTCAGGTATTGTATATACGTTTCTACACTACTATTTAAACAATGTAGGTACTACGTAGAGGCACAAATCAGTTACGTGGACATAGTAGAACGTAGACGGATGCCCGCCGAGGCCAATGGGAGCCGACCTCATCATCCAATATCCTTGTTTGTGTCACCAACTGGTTACAACTGACTACAGATCATAGTGTCTAGTTCTAGCACAACTGATTTCACGAGGTCCTTGAACTTGTGCATGCGCAAGTAATATTTACGCAAAGCATGTATATCTATGTAAATATAGGTACTAATATATTAAACACTTTTATGTTCATGTTGATAGATATTTACATCTATTCCATACACCCTTTGGGTAGAGAGGATATAAATATTTCAATCACAGGTATTTTTTTTTCAAGTGTTTAATTTTTACTTTGATTTATATTTCAATTAGTAAAAGTCGTTGTAAAAGTAGCAAGACGAAACATTTCAAATTGTGATTAATAATAGGTGATGGTCGCGGTCAAATCAAGTTTTGAATTTGGAACATTATTGTTTTTCATCCGTAGAATGTAATGTTACGCGTCGCGCGTTGGAAATAAAATCATCAACATCAGTTCGATTTTATTGTTTTATATACTCAGTAAAAATAATATTTTTTGTAAAGTATACGAATTTATTAACAAATGTCTACAATTACCTTGTTAACATTAAACATACTGTGTACCTATAGGTAGGTACGGGAGTCATTGTGTATAATAAGTACTGGTACTGGTACTATGATTACATCTGACTTACCAAGTACTTACCGATCAAATTCAAATACAACGAACCATTTCGACCGCTTGTTAACTGCTCAAACAAAATGATGTAACCTAATTAATCTGAACTAACGAAACGCATCGTTGGGCCTGAAGCAATGTTTTTACTAAACCATGACAATAATAATGGCGTTGCAGAAATTATTTCCCTAAATGTTTACTAAGCGAGACATTATCTAACGAAGGCTTCGTCGTTCTGTAATTGTTTCATAAAGAAGTCGCATGTTACAACTGTCATTGTCATGTGACTACACAATAAATAATCGAGTGAGAAGTGCAACAAAAAATATACCTAAGCATGTTTTTTTTTATTTTCTCAAACAAATTTAACCAACTACAGTCTTCCGTTTATAACTTTTTGTATCGACCAATACACGGTAATGATGCGACTACCTGTTTATGCTTACATTGCACTGACTATTGCAATCAAGGAAGACGATAGTTTTCTATTATATAAAAATAGACAAGACTATTATTATATAAAAATATGATGATAAAATATCACTTTTTTATTTTCTCTTAAAAAATTAAAAAGGTTAAAAAAGGTCTTAAAAAAGGTTTTCGTTAAAAAAATATCTGAGTAACCTAAGATATATGTAAATATTGCCAAATCAGTTGGCATAATCAGTTACGCTATTAGAATTTACCTGGCGAGTATAAACCAGCTATAAAGTAGTGACACAAACTCACAAAGTAAGTAGGTTCAAAGTGGGTATAAAAATAAAAAAAAAAATGTTTAAATGCAACCGCTTTTACACAGCCTTTGTCATATGACTTACAGTTAAATATAGAATAAAACTCTTTATAAACTGTCGGACTTTTTGGATCTGAGAAGTAAAGTTGAGTTTGTTTGATTATTCCAAAAAAAACTGTATTATGAGATTTGTGGTTTAATAGTGATAGTTAATTAAACTCCAAAGTGCCTAGTGTTAATGCATAATGTTTGTAATAATTAAATAAAAGCGCGAGACTGCATTTTTCGTGTTCTTCCAGGTGTCTAACTCTGCCCTAGTAAACCTACTATCACTTTATTGAGAGACTCGATGGGACTGGATTATTATTTGCTATGTGTGTGGACCAATGGCTATGCTAGTGTCCAAATAAATTATTTAAAAAAATAAAACCCTATTAATATCAGTAAACAGTAGAAAATGAGCAATTGAGAGTAGACTGCCCTTTTTTACCATTATGTATGTACATATTAAACTGTAAAGTGTAAACGGAAGCGGTATGACGGAATATTGTTAAGAATTTTGAATGAATGCCAGTTGAAATGGAAAATATAACGGTGTTTTATGTTTTTGGCATATGAACAGACGATACGGCAGACAAATATCACAAATATTTTAAAGGTAGAAAGTCAAGCACGCTAAATTATAAATAATATGCTGACGGAAAATCCTTTTGCCGCTGTGGAAATACAAAAAAATTACAAATTCTTGACTTGGCTTTATAATAACTTTATATTTATAATCTATTCAAGTAGAATTAGGTTTAAGTCTCGTATTCATTAGAGGACAAATGAGGCGGAACATGCGTCGCCTGTAACGACGGGGGATGCTGTAGAACATTGTGTGACATCGCACCAAATGTTGTTCATTGAAAATAATTATTATAAAAAATTCAGTGTCGTGAGATGTTGCACGATATCACGCTACATCCGACGACGTATCGCGACATTTGAACACGAGGCTTTAAATGATCATGAAATTAGAAATATGTCATTTCTAATTTTTATAATGTAGTAAGTACCAGTTTGTTGAAGCATTTCTAATTATAATTAATTCAATGACGAAGCAAAGTTAAACGACGCATTATATAAATCTTTTATATATATATATAATAAAAGCTTAACAGACCCCGTATCTGTAAAAAGTTGCTGTGTATTTACTATTTACTCTATGAACGATATAGAATCCAACACAGCCATTTCTAGAATTTTTGTCTATCTGAACGCTACTACTACTGTCACACAAAATCTACTGAACGGATTTTAATGAAACTTGGCATAGGTAGTTATAGCAAATGTGGCGGGTTAACATTTAGTGTACTTTTTATCCAAATCGATTATAGAGTTCCCGCGGGAATCACAAGTTCACGCGAACGAAATCACTGGCACCGTTAGTACACAATAAGTCTACTTAAAAATACATTTTACGTTTTTAACTCGTCAAATTTTAACTGTGATTTATCACAGCCAGTGTAATGAAATAATATAATGTAGACGCATCTATTAAAATCTCCATTCAGCTGCCATTTTGTAGACATTAATTTAATGAATGGAAATCATAGTGCCATTCTGACGAATTTGTATCAGAATAATGGAATTACAAATTCTGAATTCATTTTTCTGTAAAATATTCGTACGGATTTTTTCTTTATCCTCTATAACTCGTTACATCAGACTAGAGGATTTATGTAAATTTTTATAATGAATTCGTGGCCTTAATTCAGTAAGGGTGATTTGATAACATCACTTTAAAGATACAAAACATTTTAAAGATACAATTTAATAATTAACTTATAGGGAATGTTTATTAGCTTTGCTTTCGTAGTTTTAGACGCCAATTCTACCATTAAGTTCCATTCTATTCGGACATTTTTTAATTAACTCATACTGTTTTATTACTCATACTCAATTTTATACTACTCACATAAATATTAAAGTATAACTATACCCCACAATAGGTATGAATATTATAACATTCATGGCGAATGTACAACTTCAAATTTACATTCAAATGCTACAAGATCAAACGTACACACAAATGTACTTATAATAATAATAATAAATACTCTTTATTGCATACAAATAGCTATTACATGTGTACAAATAATAAATAAATGCACAATACAATAGGCGACCTTATCGCGGCGATCTCTTACAGGCAACCTTAGGATATAGAAATAAAAGGGATATAGGTAAATGACCGAAATCCACAGAATGAATCATGTTCATTATATACCTACCGACTATATCGATAATTAATATAACATAATAAATACTGATAGTAATAAATAATTTAATAATATATAAATACATATGTACATATGTATTTATATCAGCACTGCACCCAATATTAATTCGCAAATAAGAATCAAAGTTGACAAGCATAGAAAAATAAGAGGGAATTGAAGTCTCCAAGAGACGAAATAGGTTATATTACATAAAATAAGCTACACGTGTAATATACTATATAATAATGTATAGAACACGTTAGATGTATTGTATGCGGTAGCTTCCAATCAAGGTACACTGATTAATCCAACAGAGCGGGATGAAACTATGTGTGAACGTTCTCGGGTAACACGGCCGCAGCTGGGGATACATTTGATACGTACTTAGCTATATATAGACGGGTATTTTATTTCAGATACGCTAAGTGTGCTACGCTCAACGTGGGGGTAGAAATATTGCCGACATTACTTTCCTGATGAAGATTGCAAAAAGGAATTACTGCTAAAGGGAATCATTGTCCGATTTACTAGATAATCTCTTTCTAAGGGTCCCAATGCATTCATTACGATTTAACAACACATATCCCACTGCGCACGCGACACGCACACCAACTACCGGCAAATAGTTTTGTAATTGGGCTAGCACTATATTTAATACCATATATGACGCAGAACGCATTGACCTATTTTATTGTAGAATCAATAAGGCCTTTAAATACTTGCTTACAAATAAATTTGTATTAGCGAACGATGCATAAATACATTATTCCGTATCATGAAGTCATTAAACAGTAGTTTCCTATACTGTATACAGCAATTGTTAATCTATTTGTGGTGTCTGATCAGTAATTCTTACTGTCTTTTTTTTATTATAGAAAGAAGGTGGCAAACGAGCATACAGTCCACCTGGTGGTAAGTCGATACTGTCGCCCATAGGCATCCGCGATACATGCCAACATTAGTCCAAAATGTCAAACTTTGGCACGTCCCCGGATGCGCTGCCTACCTTTGTTGATGAAAGAATGGATTTGGAGAAAGGGTTGGGGACGTGGGAAGGTATAGGATGGGAATGGGCTCTGGCATATCTCACTCACTATCGAAACACGTACATACATTGGGGAATATGATAAACTGGGAAATGCAGTACATTTCAAGGTAGTATTCTGTGAGAGAGGGGTAACGAGGCCAGTCGAGTGCGCCCAGCGGCTGTTAGATTGCAGCGTGCGCTCTCCCTTTCCAAGATGCACTCTTTCTAAGATTATATTCATAAATACGGTAAAACTATATAAATATCATGGTATAACTATAATCTTCCTTAATAATTAAAAATAAATTTAACAAGAAAATATCTTTTAGAGTAAATAAGCTATTTTCTGAAAAAGCTCATCGCGATATCATAATCAAAAAAAAAATAAACGCCAATTTGTATTAATAGAAAATAAAATAGTACTCTGGACTTTAGCGAACCTTATGAGAAGCCTATTAGCAGTGACTAAGGCTGATTAATGAAGATGTTGATATTTTCTGCTCAGGATTTGAAAAAACATAGTGGTCGAAGCCGACAAAAATCGGTAGTGGAATATTCTGCAAATTTTTCGCATGGAACGTTGTTTTCGCGTTGTTTCGTTAGTGCCCAGGGCAAAGTTGGGTCCAACGCAATTTGTACGATGTTTACTTTTTGTAACTAACGAACACCGAGTTTGCTATTCGCTTGGCGAAGCTTTGGCTTCAGATAAAAAATATTACTGTTTTCATTATGCGTAAAAAGACGGATGTGCTTCTAGTGTGACGATCTCACATAGGTATGTTCAACGTCAAAACAGTGAATTACACAATCTTGTCTCCAAGTGTGCTCTAAGCTTCTTGTTTATTTTGGCACTGTTTTTATACCTACCTACCTCTTAGTACTCGTATTATGTAAGAGTTGGCTCATTTTCTAAAAGAGTAGGTTTGACATGATATTTAATTTACTCTGATCGAATACAAAAAGTTCGTTGTGTTTTTTGAGTATTTGCAAAAAATGTTGTACAAATTGCTACATTTATAATACATGAAAACATACACGACAGTGTTAATATTGAGGCATATAAATTGGTCCGTTTATTAATCTAGGGTTTGTTTTCAGACTCGCAAATTGTAATTACAAATTGGTGTGTGATATTTTCTACACACAAAACTGTTTATGCATTTTTTAATTAAATATTACAGTAGAACTCAACGGTTTTTATAGTATCCGAAATAAATCCCCACAGTTCTTAGTGTAGTATAAACAATACTAAATAAAATAATTTCATTGACCAAATAGTCGTGTCGCGTGATTATCGCTCCATCGAGAGTACGTGTTGCTTTTTAGTATACGACAATGATATTTTGGTCACGTAATATTGTGTAATACAAAAACGATCCATACAAAATGTTGAGTGGTCGTGGTAAAAAATACATATAAACATTTTTGTGTCTATTGAAAACGGTGACCTTTTCGCTTTTACTTCAAGGTTGGCATGTAGCAGCTTTCAATACAAGTGGTTATTGTTACAGACAGGCACCGTCGAAGTATTAAATTTAACACCTGTCATATAATGTTTTTTTAGTTTCTTCGGAGCCCTATAAAAGGACTATTTTTAAACTATATCAGGAGGCTTGTTTTTTGTAATAGGATGTTTTATACTATAATACAGTAATTATAAAAATGTTTACGTATATTATAGTAAATTTATAGGCATGGATTAGTAATTTTCGATAAATCAACATGCTCTGTAGTTGTAAATCAACATCGTTAAGGAAAAAATAAAAGAAATACAAGGAAATGACCTCTGATAACAATTGCGTGATCAAATGAGGTAAAAGGTGAGGTGGAAAATTAGGCCAGCTTTACGTTGACCTGTCTTGGTAACAGGCGGTTCATAAGAAATTCGGGTAATTACTACGTATTAAGCACTACTTATTACGTCATTAATAAATAATATTCAACTGTATAAGTAACAATATTTTTAATGTCAATAGCTGTCAATGTTAATGTCAATAGCAAAAATATATCAAAACATTTTTATTTATTTAACCTAATTAACTTTAACTTTCCGTCATTTTTTTTGTTTATTATTATTGCTGTGGGCTATAAAGCCTTTTTTAAATTGTGGGCGCTGTGGGCACCTATAATAGGTTTATGTAAATGGAACAGATGTGTATGATTTTCTGTTAATGGTACGTATATGTGGATGTACCACTGGATGTGCGCCTATTTTAACAAATATCTAAGTAAAAAAATAAATAAACCTATTTTTAAACGGAAGCACAATATAAAGTGTGAATTCCAATTACCTTAGAATTCGACGGTAATTAAGGACGGTTCCTACATAACTACAATACTTATCGAGAGAAAATAATGTAAGATAAGTAGAAATATAATATCTGACGTATTAGGTGTATCCATTTTCCATAAATACATCCTATTATATATTCTTGGAAAAAGGATAAAATCACTTCCTGGTTTAATGGACGATAGTTTACAAATTTGTTCAATAATATAAGGTATATTGATATTATATACCTACCTTATCTGATAGTATATATCAACTTATGACGTGCCATTACAAGGCACAAGCCTCTCCTTCAATCATATGGCTCTAAGGCAGGGGTGCTTAAACGGTCGATCGCGAGAGCTTTACGGTCGATCGCGGACATGTCTTGTGATTCATCGGACATGTGATTTTGAACGTACTCATCGTGTAGTAACAGTTCATAGTACCAAAGGACTTTCTTGTACAATTCGATTGTGCAATAATTAAAGGTTGTCTTTTCTCCTGCTTAGTCCAGTCGATCGTGAGCCTTTCAAATTTTTTGCTGTAGATCGTCGACAGTATAAGTTTGAGCATTCCTGCTTTACGCATACGAATATAAGAAGTACGAATGGTGTCAGAGAGCGCACTTCCATCGATTATTTGATCATGCTTATAGATCACGATATCACAGTACTTATAGTGGGCGTAAGAACATATCCAATTAGCCTCGATAAAATAACCTACTTTGGCTGTTCAAAAGTTTAAAAGAGCGATTAGGCTGAAAGGAAACCAAGGTACATGGCTGTTAAATCGCCGATAGTTTATAAATAAAACCTCGTCATGAAGTAGGTTGCACTGAAATTGCTACATTTCACAATTAACAGGTAATGTTCGTTTGGTCAATAATTCTTGCGATGTTGGCAAACATGAGAAGATTATAATGAGAAGATTAAACTCAGAAATTATGAGAAGATTATAATCACATTGGTGTCGCTCATAATTTAAACTTTAGTGCTTATTAATGTATATATTTAATTTAAATATAAGCAGCCTTACGAATACGCTCTATTTAAATTTAATCATTGCTTGAAATATGTTGTCCTTTATTAACAGATAAAAATTTCAAACAGGTTAGAAAGTGACAAAGAATTTACTGTTATTAAATTCAAATAGTGTTCATGACTAAGTGAATAATAATTTTGAGTAAGATGAGGTGTCCATTAGTTTCAATTTTCCCCAGCCAAAGTTGAAATATAATTAAGAAAATAAAGCAATAACTCAAGGCGATTTTTGCAATAAATAGGAGTATCATTCAGTTTGAAAAAAACTACTCTCCATATTTCAAATTGAAAAGATAGATGTTTAAATAATACATTCCTATTTCAATTTTCTTAATAGACTATAAGACAACCTCTTTTAACTATAAAAATTAAGCCTACAATAATGACTTGATAAAGTTTTTATTTTAAATATTTGATGTAGATAAAATAGGAATGTAACAAAAATGTCAAACATAGCGATAGAATATATGACATATCGTCAATGAGAAAAAGGTGATCGGACATTATGTTGAAAGTGATTGATGAGGCCTCAAGCGAACGGTAAATAACAGAGAAAGCGTTCTACTAAAATGATAATTGCCGATTGTCTCTGTCTTATTTATGAGATGCCACGTATATGGCCGGGGACTGTATATATGTAATTGTGTGAAAAGCTATTCAGTGAAAACGGCTCATGAATAACAAAAGCAACTATAATGATCTGTACACAAGAGTATGTAATTAAAGACGCCATAGCGACGTCATTTACAATTTGTTCTAAACAAGGAACTTTTGACGGGAGAAGTAAAGTTGAGTTTATGATTGATTATTGTAAAAATTGTATATTGTGGGATTCGGGATTTAATAGTGATAGTCTATTAACCTTCAAAATGTCTAGTGTTAGTGGATAATGTTTGTGTTAATTAAAGAAAAGCGTAAGACATGATTTTTCGTGTTCTTCCAACGAGTCCAATTCTGTCCTCAGTAAACCTACTATCACTTTACTGAGTGACTCCTACTTCGACGGGACTGGACAATGACGTGATAAAACAATTATGTTTTATTATATGCTGTGTGTGGACCAATGGCTATGCCAGTGTCTAAATAAATTATATTAAAAAAATATTGTACCAAACAATTGACGATGGGACGAGATAAGGAAAACTCATTTATGGCAATAGATAAAAAAACGTTTCATGTTTAAAAAAGCGTTTGTGTAAAAGTCGATAAAGTCTAAATGCCTGACGTAATGAATGCCAGGAAGTACAGTAAACATATTTTTAACGAATTGTCTTTTGGAAACAATTACTATTTGTGCAGCAATTACAATTTGTGTTAGTGTAGTGGAGTTGAGAAATATATAATGCAGATGTACTGCGACACGTATACGATCCGCATACATTATTATTATTACGGTTGAGATCGCCACTTAATGATAATTGTATGTACAAATAACAAAATAATAACATAAATAAAAATAATGTTCAATGAACATGTTCATCCGGGACTGATAGATGTCGAAGGCGTGGCACTCGAAGTTGTTGACAATGGTCAACTGACATGTCAAGTTGTTGACAATGATAATGGATAATGATCGAACTAACTATAGGTAAATCCATTCAGCAAGGAGGTCGATAGACGCATTCAACATAGACTTGCAGCATTTGGGGAAATGCGTGGGCTCTTCTCGTCGCCTATACTACAATGCTTGAAGATCAAAGTATTCAATCAGAGCGTCCTGCCAGTCAGCGCCGGCTCTAGCTCATGTAGCGCCCGGGTGCAGGGCGCCCTCTAGTAGGCGTTTTGAACTCTTTGGAGGTGTCGCGAGCGGCGCTCGGCGCCCCCTAAGACCCTGCGCCCGTGTGCACCGCACCCCCTGCACCATAGGTAAAGCCGGCACTGAATTCAGCGCTCGACAGGCGCCCCCGGGCGCGGGGCGCCAGGGGTGCACCGCACCCCTTGCACCTCCTGGTAAAGACGGCCCTGCTGCCAGTTATGACGTATGGCGCTGAAACGTAACCCCTACCGATAGGCCTGATCCATAAGTTCAAAGGCACTCAGCGAACTATGGAGAGAGCCATGCTCGGAGTTTCTTTACGGGACAGGATCCAAAACGAAGACATTCGCCAAAGAACCAAAGTCACCGACATAGCTCGTAGAATAGACATGTTGAAGTAGCAATGGGCAGGTCATATTTGCCGTAGGACCGATGGGTTAGAAGAGTCCTCGAATGGAGGTCACGTACCGGGAAGCGCAGTGTGGGAAGCCCTCTGGTCAGGTGGACCGACTACTTAAAGAGATTCGCTGGTGGTGATTGATGAGAAGAGACGAGGATCGTGTGTGGTGTCGAGCCTTGAGAGGGGCCTATATCCAGCAGTGAAGAGACATACGCATGTATGTACGAATAGTTCTATCGTAATAATACTAATACGATAGAACTACTCTATCACATCCCATAGAATCAGATTTGCAGATTTCGATGACGTTTCGTCTGCTCTCTAGCGAGTTTATCTTCGAAGGTTATAATGTATAATGAAATCATATAGAAATACCGTTTCTTCCAGCGGGTGAAGTCATATGTGAATGATAACCACATACTTAAATATAAATACTAGTGACCCGCCCTCGCTTCGCTTCGGTTTATAAGTTTTTTTTTTACAATATTATCGTTATATTTTGGCCAATTTTCACAATCCTTACATAGTATAAAACAATGTCGCTTCCCGCTGTCTGTCCCTCTGTATGTACGCTTAGATCTTTTAAACTACGCAACGGATTTTAATGCGATTTTCATAAATAGATAGAGTGATTCAAGAGGAAGGTTTATATGTATAGTTTAATATTGTTTTGTGTTAATTTGGATATGACGGGCATGCAACGCTGCCGGGCACAGCTAGTATCTTTATAAATTATAGCCTGTGTTATTCTGATGTATGAGCTATATTATTGTAAAGTTTCATTAAAATCCATTGAGTAGTTTTTGCGTGAAAGAGTAACAAACATCCATACATCCATCCTCACAAACTTTCGCGTTTATAATATTAATAGAATAATTATTATATATGTCCTTGATTTTAAGTATTAGAAGTATTGTTACTGTTATAATATGTCGGTTTTCTGAACTAGCGAAATAAATCTTTTAAAAGTAATATCTGAGAATCTTCATAAATTATAAGAAAGAAAAGAAGAAATAAAGTGATACAGATGATAAGCTGACGAATTAAAGAATCCGTCTCTGCTCTATGCAGACAACATGACGAGGAGCAGTATACTGTGTATAGGAATATACTTTACTATCGAACGAACAAAGCATCCTTCCTTCCCAATTCTATTTCCAAATCTCCTAAATTTCCAAAGCCAGGTAGTGTATTTTAGACGCGGCACTGTTCATCATCTTTCCACATACCACCATGTGGACTGTCAGATCTGACACATTTTTATAATAGAAAGATGAAGTATTCGAGATATATTTTGCTATTACGTAATTCGTACCGTACAGTGGACAGTACAATTTTGGCGGTGCACGTCGCTGGCCGTTGCCAGACGAAGCTACGGTACTGCTACAGGTGCCCGACGCATCGCGATGCGCCTTGACACTAATACGTCTACCATTAACATCTAGCCAACCTCCGCCCATTGAGCTTGGTTACTGTATGCGGCCCGATTTTTTGTTTTTTGGCTTATGTGCAAGGTTACAGTCACAACACTATACACGAGTTAACAACAATCAATGTTAACTGCGAAGTTAACGCAGTGTATAACACGTGTTGATCATTTAATTGGATGGTAGATGAAGTCATAGCAACGACAGCCGTTTTATAATTTATAAATAAACTTTCGCGTTTTGAACACTAGTTTAGACCCAATTTACAATATAAAAATATTGTAAATCGGGCCTAACTCGTAAAATTAAAGGCTTTTCTTTACCTACCTCTTCTTTATTTATTTTTAATTCTTTCGGAAACTTCACAGCATGAAAAATACATATAGTATAAAATACAACGTATACGATGATTTTATAAGCCATTTACGAAGTAACATCATTTTAAATAGTTCAATAGGTATACCTATATGAAATAATAGGATTTGACCACCAGTAGCGGGGGGATGCGTGTGTGTGCATGCGTGACCGAGCGTGTGTGTGTGTATGTCTAAGTCATAAGAAAGCACCGAGACAAATGTGTATAAAATGTCATTGTATGTGCGTTAAATAAAGGTGTATATAGAACTATAATGAGATTAATGAGTGTTAATACGGGTAAGTATTTCATCTATCAGATATGAGCACCTTGCTAGCTAATGAAAGAAAGCGATTACGAGCATGCATAATATGCATATTATGCGTAGTACCTATGCATAATATGAACAGAAAAAAATCTTTCATTGTAACAGTTCATTGGTTTTGTTTGACAGCCGTATTGGCATTTACAGCGCACGAGGGATTCTTATTTTTTTGAAACTATGTTTTATGGTTCTGGATTCAAGTCTCTTTGAGCCAATGCTCAGTTTTCATTGTTATGACTGCCATCCGTCTAATTTTTTTTTCGGATTCGTTCCACTTGATATCAAGGGGTATTTTTTTTTATAATATCAGGGTTTTTAAACTGATAAATCATCATAACATAACGACAACATTTTCAGTGTATTGATAATATACGACTAATTAAATAATATTCTTTGGGTCCAAAAGGGTTCGTAGAAAATATACGAGGTTTTAGTGAAAAAACCCGGGTTTCTGGAGCCGATTGTCCTACGTTTTGTGGATCCATATATATCAGCCTGTATTTAAATTCAATTAAGTGGTTTATTTGTATCCAGTAACAAGCTTGTTGAGGGCATGATTTTCGACAAGGATTTTGGACATGGGTAGTGATCTCAATTGTTAACGTAAAATGTATTATAGTAGATACGAACATACATTATTTCGAATGTATTACAGTACCTAAAAACGTGAGTAAAGTACTCATACATATTATACCTACTTTTAGTTTTCAATCAGGCTCGAGGCAACAAAACTTCAAGCGATAAGAAACCAATAACTGTGTTACCGCCACCCGCGGAAAACTCGATATAGGATTGAGTGGAGGCAATTTATTTTATATGTGTAAAAACAAATTTTCCGAACATAGGTACCTATTTACTCTTACGTCAACTCGTATCATCGATTTTAATCTAAAAGATAAGTTTGTCTACTACTTACTATATCACTACAATATTTATAGGTGCTAATATTAAATCATACTTAAAATTCTCCTATAACTTTTAGAAATAAATTCTACTATCAGTTCATGTAATGAAAATATCATTTAAACGAATAGTTAACTAAATATACTAAATAATTAAAAAAAAAATGAATTGCAAAGCAATCAAACTTAACTTTTCAGCACCGTTTTCTGAAAAAGTTACGACGAATTTAGCTTGAGATGATCGATTTGGAAACGGTTCTCAGTCCGATTAAAGCATCGAACGAATAACCAGTACAGATTAGTAATATCATTATTGAATCCACATAGTTATTTATCTAGATTTATACCTAGGTTTTTACCTAGATTAATAACATCATTATTGTAACCACATAGGTATTTATCTACATAGATATATAGATACCTAGATATTTCTGGATTAGTAACATGCTAATCCAGTAGGTAACATTAGTAACATTTACTAAATTAGTATTTAATCGTACCTATGTGGTTTCAATAATGATTCAACTTTAAAGACGAACTTTAAAGTAAGTTACAATACGAATAAGTTAAGGGATTATACTAATTCAGAAATAACTTAAGAGATTTGTAAATATTAAGAATATAGTCGTTAATTTCTATTATAAATTAAATATTGTAATTTGCAATGTTTTGAATTTTTTAAGTGATAATAAATATTATTAATTTTAATTACCTGCTTAAAAATATTTTTTTAATTATCAAGTAGGTTACCTAAATATATATTTAGGTATTTAGTTAACTTAATGTACCTACCTATATTGGATTCTAAATAAATAAGTGTCAAAAATCATTTTAAATTCTTCTACATTCTTCATAACTGTATAACAAAACGATTTAGTCGGTATTTCACAGGCTTTAATCGGAACCGATAAAAGTTATTATTATGCAAGAAAAATTGTAAAAGTTACGAGAAAATGGTCCATACATTTTCCCAACGATCGAGGCAGAACAAAATTACCTACCTACTCATAAAAAAACAAAATAGGGACATAATTTATGTAGATAAGCGTTTAAGGAAATTGCTTGCTTAAATACTTAATTTGCAAAAAATAGTTAAGTTTTAAAATCAATCTGTAGTAAATACCTATTTATTAATCTTTTTCTCACATGCCCGAGTATCTGAGAGCAATTTATTTGTACAAATGGGAGATAAACTAGGACACGTAAATTGTTCCTTGCAAAGAACTTTTTATTTTTTAATTGATCCACACGAAGTATTATACAAAAGTACATGTACCTATCTATGTATATTAATTATTACTACATTTGCGCCAAACTGCATGGCAGTTTGTTTAGATTGGGTATTGTACTAATTTCAAGGGGTTCAATGTTAAAGAAATTATATTTTCTTAAATTTCTACTCTAGTTTTTCTTCTCCTTGTTTGTGTATAGAAACACAAACATTATACTTAGAAGATTGAATGAACCGCCTACGCACCTGTCTGAACTGTTGCCAGATCTCGTATCACTCGAAAAAATTGAGTGCAGCTATCTGTAGGTCACGATCATTTTCACGATCAAGTGATCAACGTACACCTGGCCGTCGACACACCACATACAATATAATGATCATCATTAGCAGCCAACTCTTCAAGAAGAAATAAATACCTATACTCGAAATTAACTTCATTTTCAAAACGGTCTTTACTTTTCACGCAGATAGGTACTTACACGTTTGTAACGATAATTCAAACAACTAATAATGCCAATGACCACGCAGCATATTTACATTACAATTAAAATGCAAAATACACAAATACGCAACTTTAGAAATGTAGAGCCTTATCGTGTAATTTATTCTAGGAACGAGGTAGAGTCGTCAAGTCCAGAGCCATGATCGTAGAGTCGTGAAAACGATTCGTTTTCCTTTTAAGAGACGACACGTGATAACAAATAGGAGGTAAAACTATTGCATACGACCTCAACATCACATCAAAACATTAACGTAAACTCATTCGAAACGTAAACGCAAACAGACGCGGCCTTGAACGCTAAGCAGATTGCTCGAAATACGCGCCGCGTAGAAATAGCTGCGATGAAAATACGAGCACGTGATGTTACGTACCTCGCGTACAGTTGTATGAAGAAAATCGATGGTGTTTGCCACTCGGCGACCGGCGGCCGACTGAGCCACTGTGTCAGCGGAACGCGCCCCGCCCGCCTGAACTCGCCTATCACAGAGTTAGTTTACAAAAATACTTTCACCGATCTCGCACTTTAAAAAAAAATACGGATTATAACACTTTAAAAAAATTAATCAGGCGGCGGTAGTAAGATTTTGTGTGAGTACGCGGGGCGGCGTGTCGATCGTCCGCGGCGTGGATCGCGAC
Source organism: Sesia bembeciformis (assembly GCA_943735995.1). NCBI lineage: Eukaryota > Metazoa > Arthropoda > Insecta > Lepidoptera > Sesiidae > Sesia > Sesia bembeciformis. The sequence goes on from OX031028.1 coordinate 13,842,146, forward strand.
TGGCACGCGTATACAGGTCGGAGTTGGGCGGTGGACTGATCGGACGGAGAGGCAGCGAGCCGGCGAGGTGCCTCCCGCCCCCGCTGTGACGTAGGCTACAGCCCGCGATGGTGGAAATTAGCAGCTTCCCGAGCGAGGGTCGCTCGATGTAGGTCACGGGGACTGGGCCTGCACTTGCCCATTCTACCGTGCCGATACACTTGACAAGTTTAAGGACATGACTCTTAGATTAGATCTACATCATAATACGTTACGACTCGCAGCTTCGTAGCATTGTCGTGTTGTCAAGTTGTCTAGATTGAACTACGCAAAGAAAATTCCAATGGCAAAGTTTTGAAATAAATCTAGGTTACGAGAAGCGAGACAAGTACGGATTCCGTAGAAGTGGAAATTGAAAAAGTTTTTGAACCTATTTATTTTGTACACAAATGTAGAAGCAGTTAAACTGATTATATCATCACAAAGAAGAACATATTTAGGGCCTGATAAATATAATAACATCAGGGTTATTAAATGTTTCCTCGTATATAGTATCTGTGATACGCAAACTTATCCAAAAACACTACTGATGTAGGGTCGTGCGGTTGTACATTTGTATCAAGGCGTACGTATATGCGTACGTACTTGATACGAGTGTACGATACGCCTTGATATGCGTAGTAAACTCGGAGTTTTTATTCGAGTCAGGGATATGACATGTAGATCCGTCAATAAAATGACATCTCCGTACAAATTTCACTCTGTTTGACAGTCTATATGTCATATCCCAGACTCGAATAAAAAATCCGACTAGAACGTCACGATTCGCGCTGATAGGCGTAATGGAAAAGGTACAATGCTACGAATAGTGTTGGAAAAATCAGTTGACGTCTCGACGCTCGAACGCTGAGTGAGCGCTAATCAACCTTTAAGATTCGAGCGTTAAACGCTCATGAACGTTATAGTCCAAATTTTTTACTTTCGTTGGTGACCCTTGAGGTTAGAAGCTAGTCTAAAACTGTTAAGGTTCATGTTAACAACACCTAGATACGCATCATTTGTTTGAACAACATATCGTATCCAACTAAATTCTAGTGTAAAGATTACAACCATTGAAGAACTTAGACGCGATACGTTGATGCGGTTCCTGTGTTTATGATACTAGCACAATATTACTAGATACTAGCAATTTATGATACTTTTTTATAGAAAAAAGGAGGTGGACCAGCATACAGTCCACCTGATGGTAAGTGGATACTGTGTCCTTGGACATTCGCGATACATGCCAACTTCAGTCCAGAATGACAAACGTTGGCACACCCCCGAATGCACTGCCTACCTTTGCGGATTAAAGAATGGATTGGTAGAAAGGGGTTGGCAAAAAGGTGGAGGGATAGGATAGTATGGGATGTGAATGGGCTCTGGCATATCTGACTCACTACCGAAACACGTACGTACATTGGGGAAATACGATAAAGTAGGAAATACAGTACATTTCAAGGTAGTCTTCTGCGAGAGAGGGATAACGTGACCAGTCGAGTGCGCCCAGCGGCTGTGGGAATGCAGCGTGCATTCTCCCCCTACCCAGATGATTCTATATTTTTTAATTTCCGCCAGATACGGCATTGCTTTACACGATCGCGTAGTACAAACGATACGAGGACATGCTTTGTGAAATACGAGTAGTAACTTCAAGAACGCTTTCTAGTGTTATTTCGTAGACACTGCTACGAGCGACGTAGACGGTGAGAGAGCTACGTAAAGGTCAAGTATAATTAAAAAAAGTTTTTATACACTTGTTGTTGAGATTTGAAATGAAATAAAATTAAATAATCACTTTTCTTTCATTTCTAGGATTCCTAAGAAAATAAGGCTTTCATATAGTTTTTAAATAGTACAGTCAGCAACAAACCCCTGAAAACAACAAAAAATCTTAGAAAAAGTATAGCTATAAAGAACTACATCATTTCATGACTGTTATCAGACAAGTAATTTTTAACTACTTTCAAAATATAGATTAATTATAATATGTATATCTAATTTAATACCTATAGCAATTTAATACACTCAGTGCATATGACAATTCAGTTTTTTATTGTATGTATATATACATAAGAAATGTTTTCTGTCTGTCGCTTTACTGCGCTTTAATTTTTATCTATCGCGTATTTCGATTATACGCAACTGGGAGTAGACTTATCTCCAATCTACTCTTGGTTTTAAAGTTGTTGATGAATTTTATATCTTATCATGTCTCAGGAAAAATGTTTCGTTTGGAAAATGTTGTCATATGCTCTTAAAAGTTTCGCAGTTCGCTACATTAGTGTTGGGATCAACTTGGCAGTATGTTATGGTCATGTGAAGTCCCGTCTACAAGTTTAATTTAAAAGTTTCAGGTCTGAGGGTTCACTCACCGATTTAGTGTTTATTTTTGTTATATTATTTTATGGATGGTAACATGAAATTAACTTATAATTAAACGATTTTTGTGTTTGAAATGAGTTCTAGTACAAGTCATACGTATGAACCTTTATTAGTGATAACCTCTAATTTTGGTCGTAGGAAGAAATTGAATAAACGTAGCAACTGCTTCTGAAACCTTTTAAAGTTACTTGAAGGCAGTGACAGAATATCATTAAACAGGGTTATCTATAGAAAACATTCCTATACCCTGTTAACACAGAATTTCATTCCTTAAAATGATAAAACTTTTGTTGTATGACTTTTTAAAATGTAGCACTTTTTTAAACAAACCACACACTCGCACAGCATAGGTACATTCATATATATTTACATATGTATATGTTAGCCACGTGATTTACTAGGTCTGTGGCCTGCAGTGGGACGTTATGGGCTGATGCAAAAGATATCTAATAGGAGCGATCTGTATAGCAGCTGTTTATGAACATATGTATAACACATTACTTACACTCATGGTGACGCTACATGTCAAGTTTACGCACACTAAAACAATGTACATGTACGAACACAACCACTATTAAGCGTAACCCGCCTTCGTGAGATGAACGAACTATACGAGTATTATGATTTCTAAATGTTGGTATCCATTCATCCTGAAACGTATAGTATATGTAGATGTTATGTGTTAGATAAGAGAGCTGAACTATATATGTTAGATAACAGAGATAACACTACTGTTTTATCTAGATGAATCTGCAGATTGCCGCCTGTGAATCACCATGGAATTTTTACGATCTAGTTTTAACTGACATGTTAAATGTTTGATACGTTTTGCGTTTCAAACACTAAACATCAAGACATTTAAATCAAAATAGGGGCAAGCGTGGTTGAAGCATTCTTCTTCCTCACCAACTAGTGGAGGTTGGAAATCAACTCCGTATATTTTGCCATGTCTGTCGCGAGGCGAAACAGTTCAGCGGCACACGATACCAGTCCACTTCTGTATGTATGCGCTGCTTAAGCCATGACTTTTTCACGCGACCAATATGCCTCTTTCCGCCCATCATAATTAGTTGCAAAAGTTCGTATCTTTCATGCCTTAGCACGTGACACAGATAAGCAACTTTTCTGCATTTGACGGTCTGCAAGAGTTCGTGTTTCCGATCTACTCGTCGCAGGATTTCCTTATTGGTGACCTTCTGGGTCCAACTGATGGCCAGCATACGTCTGTGCGCCTACATTTGGAACGCTTCTATATGTTTACTGAGCTCCACGTTCATTGATCAGGACTCGCATTCGTACGGAAGGAAGATCCAGATATAACACTGGTGTACTAATAAAATAAAATAAGAAAAAATGGATTGGATTTAGATTATCTGATGATAACAAAGAAATAGGAGTCGTCGACTTTTATTCTTTAGGAGGCCTCCGTCAATTTGTAAATGGTATACTTAGTAATTTAAAATTATTTACTTTAGTTATGAAAAAAATAAATTTGATTATATTCGTTGATTATAATTTGCAGTTCATTTAGTATTCTATTCCTGTTTTTTTTTTTTTATGAACGAAGGCGGCAGACGAGCATACAGTCCACTTGATGGCGAGCGGATACTGTAGCCCATGGACAGCTGCGATACATGCCTACAAAATGACAAACGTTGGCACGCCCCTGGATGCGCTACCTACCTTTGGAGATATAGGAATGGATATGGAGAAAGGGTTGGGAAAATGGGGAGGGACATGTTGGGATGGGAATGGGCTCTGGCATATCTCACTTACTACCGGAACACGTACGTACATTGGGGAAATAGGATAAAGTTTGAAATGCAGTACATTTCAAGGTAGTCCTCTGTGTAACGTGACGAGTCGAGCGCGCCCAGCGGCTGTTGGATTGCACCGTGCACTGTCCCCCTCAAAAAATGCTTGTTGATTGTTTAAATACTAGCCAAATATAAATGCCTTTCATTACAGGGCAACTTTCGCAACTTTCCAAAATCTTACATTTCATGTACTTGTAGGTGTCCATGGGCGGCGGGGCGGTTGTCACTTACCACTATGTGGACCGCATGCGCCTCTGCCACCTTGAACATTAAAAAAAATTTTACTTATTATTTTTCTAAAATTGACCGTTGAAATTAAATTCAAAAGTGTAAAAAAATCAATTGCAGGAAAGTTAAAATTTTAATTTAAAAATGCTACACAGTTAATAACAGTGAACATTTTTGTACGTGAAAAAGTTACGGTATTAATGTTTTATTCTTATTTATTTTAAGTCAATTTTTACAGAGTAGGTATAGTAAAATATGCTCGTATACAAATACTAAAATGAGTAGACTCGTATATAATGATTGCAATTTAATTAATGCTATGCCTTTTAATTTACTCTGGTACCTAAGTTCTGACATTCTTAGATAGTAAAACACTCCAATATGCATTATTTACAGCTGGTTTAACAAACATCGCCGTTTTAACAGCTCACATTAGTGTCATTGTTCCAGCCATGTAGAGCGGAGCAAATCTATGACTTATGCCTTTACAGTGAATATGCACTCTTATTGCTCTTATTTAGCGTAATGGAGTTTTTTTTTATTATTACCAAAATTTACAAAGAATAAGTATAAAGCTAACATAATTGTATCTAATAAACCATACAGATTTCTCTAATATACAAGTACTGCTGGAATCAGTACTCGAGACATTAAAACCCTACCTGTGAGCACTGAACAATTTATAATTTGGACAAGAAATATCTTATTAATTCTTAGTTACAAGCCACGGTTACGAGTTGACTGATTCGCTGGTGTAACCCGCGCCGAAACATCAAGTAGGAATAAATGGTAAACAAATACCGTTCAGTTATTATACGCGTTCAGACACGATTTAGAATATAAAATGTGTACAAAACGCAAAAGTTTATTGAGTTTCTATAATGTTGATAGCGATTGCTTTGTTCTATTTTGAACTGCCATACTCTACTCGTACTTTGGCTGTTCATAGCATCGTTGCTATGAGTATTGCAGATATTGCAAGGCAACCGTGACGAGTCTAATATTGAGAACACACTAGTTAATAATCGTGCAATCAGTTCCGTTGTGCATGAGGGATGTATTACCACGCTGGGTTGGCGAGTCCATTCTTTTAGAAGTGGTGTAGTTCTTCAGGGCTTTCGGTAGTCGCTTTGTCCCGTAATCGCCTTTATCGACAACCACTGGAGGAGGTGTTATTGTGAAGATGGGGGATAACACACGACATCGTAATTAGTTAAATTTTCTTTAAATTTTTGGTTCTGTCATGTTTTTTATTATTTTTGGAACGAAGTTTCTTTATGCGGCTTGCGGTAGGTGTGATTCGAGAGAAAATGTAACGTCACGTAAGATTTTTACCCCCTCCATATGCCTTTCTCTCGCTCGGACACGGTATGGTCGCGATTCTCGCGACTATCGTGTCAGTTCGTCGGTATTCGGTAAATCGCGGGCCGATAGCTAGTTCTCTCTCCCTCTCTCAGAACTATACAGATTTTATTTCGAATTACATTCGGAGTTTAAAATAAATGCGTGAGGATCTTCGTTCCTGACGGGGGGTCCCCCGACCGCACAGGTTTTTTTTAAATTTTATAACCATTCAATATTTTTGGATGTGTTTCTATGGAAGTACTATGTAAAGTAAATAACTAAAAGCAAAGAAAAATAAAACCAAATAGGAAATAATTGCAATTGCGACGAAAAATCTATTAAATCAAATGCAAGCAGCATATAATTGTCAAAAGTCGCCTAGTTTCAATTCCATGATAACACCCATCCATTGCCATGAATAAAATAATTTGTAATAATAACCGAATCTCTTATTTCGGATTCGGTTTCTGTTTCGAATATTGTCTTAATTCGGATATCCGATTGTTTCGGTTACGGTTACGGAGTTCCATAACATCCCTAGTTCGTACAGATACGAGTATGTACATTGTTTTAGTATGCGTAAACTTGAGAACGTTCAGTTGAGTTCCCGACGCGCGACGCGACGCTCACTAAAACAACCTAGGTACGTACACGTACGAGCACAACCACTACTAAGCTTAACCCGCCTTTGTGAGATGAAAGAACTCTTACTAAAAAGTAGATATATTAATTTGTTCTACAGATTCTGCTCTTTAAAACAGGTGTGATGTAATATTATTCTCTCTAGATTAAAATTCACGATCTCCAATTTATATTTAATATATATGTAAATAACGTAAAACCGAAAGGTTGTCCGTAGGGGATACGTTTCATTATACGTGAATAGCGGATCCCGAATCAATACCAATTCTCGGTCGAACAAGTTCCAACAATACTCGGCTTTTCCTAACAATTGTTATTATTTGCACGAGTAGATGTGTTGTGGGTGGTAATTTTGGCTTTTCGTGTGTGTCCGACCATTAAAATATGTCTGTTCATTTTATTACTCACCTATTTTGAGGTTTGATTTCCGATAAGTATCGGTATTTTGGGGGTTGTATTTTTATAGAAGAGGCGGTAGGCGGCCCACAAGATGATAATTGGTCACCATCGCCCACGGATTCCTTCAACAATAGTTGGTACGTGGATGCGGTGATAACTTGGTTCACGGTAGCGAGGAAAATAATCACTCTTACTCTGGTATGGATAAGTGTAATTATTTTTATATACATTAGGTAACATATAACTATAGTTTGGGTCAATATCAGAGCTCGTGGTTCATAAATCGGTTCAGTAATATCAAAATTATGACGGTATACATTTTTATGCGAATGTATACCTATCTAAATTACATTATATACAAAATGTAATAGTAATAACTGTACAAAATGTACTGTATAGTACTAACGTAATAATAAAGATAAATATGTGGAAATAATTAATCCTCAGTAACATGCTCGTACAGGAAACTGATGAGGTTATTATTTTCTTTCACATTTGCCGAAGGTAATTTCACTTTCTTCAGAAGTGGGAAATGAGATTTCTGATTAGATACTTTCTGCGTGAACGCGTTCAAGACCCTACGGTATACATTTTTTTAAGAAGTTTTTCAGCACCGAATCTGGTTTAGGAAGGAGGAAATGCATCTTGTTGTTCTTTAACCTCGATACGTGTTGTTTACTTCATGGGCGAGTGATCTTTGCCTTCAACACCGTTGTACGAAGTTTTATTCAGTGTTAAGTTTTCTGTTATAATTCTTACTTAATGGGATAAAGATTTTTATGATAGTTTTGCTTGTGATGTCAAATACCAGTCCCATGTGAGAGGTGGTCTTTCAATCCTAAATTAGGACTTATTCCATCACCAATCTCATCTATTGTTTAGTTGAAATAATTTTATGAAATTGCTTACGACAAAAAGTGTATCGAATTCGATGATCCACAATCTTTATTATTCGACAATCAAAACTAAGATTTTATAAAGGACTTTTGTACCCCGAAGACGCAGCGTGGGACGTCCACTGGCCAGGTTGAATAATGACTTGAAACTCGCTGGTAGTGGCTCAATAAGAAAAACGGAAAAACGTGTCTAGTGGTGGAGGAGTTAAGAGGAATTTATCTAGCAGTACAGATATACATTATGATAACATTGATAAACCAACTTTGATTTTTATACCCATTATGAAATACCCATCTCTTTCCGTGGGTGTCGTAAAAGGCGACTCAAGGGATAACAAAGCCGCTACCACAAGCGCTGAGGAGCTACTCCACCGCTAAAAGCCAGCATGGCGTTTGAGGAGCCTTATGCCCGGCAGTTGATACTGGAAGGGCAGGTTGCATATAAAATGCACATTTTCATCCTAATAAATCGATAACTATTACTTGAATTTTTTATCGTTCGAAATCGTGCCACCTACAGTGAGATCGCACAAAAACAAATTACCTCATGAATACCTCAAAAAAAAATAGATTAAAATTGTTCGCAAGAGCGCATCCAAATCTACGTTTTTATAAAGCTTACATACCTTCAAATCTAGTCCGATTTTGTCCCCTAAAATACTGCAATATTTTATTTTACCTTGTCGATGGCTTATCCATGTATTCGTATTGTACGAGGCGCTCTGCACTCCGTTCTACGAACATATTTTATATATTAGTTATTTAACATTATTTATTTAACGAGATATTCATGTGTTTGTATTAATGAAGTGTTCGAAGTACTTCAATACGGGGCAACGCTTGTCGCTTTATAAAGCTCAAGTTAGACCCCATATGGAGTACTGCTCACATCTTTGGGCCGCTGCAGCGAAGTACCAGCTGGACCCTCTTGACTCCGTCCGACGCGCTATCCGAATTGTCAACAATCCCACTCTTACTGGTGGTTTAGAATTGCTCAGCATCCGTAGAGATGTTGCATCCCTCTGCGTTTTCTACCGTCTTTATATTGGGGAATGTTCTAAAAAGCTGTTCAATTTGATGCCAAGTTCGGGTTTTTACCATCGCACCGCTCATCATCGTCGTGCAATTCATCCGCACTTCCTTGACATTGAGCCACTGCGCACAGTGCAGTCGAAAATACACTTTATACCGCGAACCCGAAAGTTGTGGAATAAACTGTACGCTACGGTATGGGGCTCTTCAAAAGAGCTGTGAACAGGATTCTGCAAGGTCCGCAAGCCCCCTGGTGTTGCATGTGTCCCTGGGCGGCGGTGACCACTTACCATTATGTGGTCCGCCCGCTCGTCTGTCATTCTATATAAAAAGAAAAACATTAATCTCAAGTAATAATTCTAAGGAATGGAGCAGTAAAGCAGACAATAAGCGAAAATGCTCTTAGTAGTATTGTTACAACATGACGCGTAGCGCTTACACTATTAATAATGCTAAAAAGCATGTTTTTTCATGTGAAATGTTACACAATGGGGACCCGCCTTAACAGGCTACACATGTAGCAGCTTTTGAAGCAAATAAAAACAAAAGGTTTTCTCCTTGAATAATATATATGAAGCGACGCGTGAGACGTTGTTAGGATAGGTTTAATCTCATCTCTGGGAATATCAAAGGTGGAACTTCAAAGGTCAGCGCTCAAAGGCGAACAGGGAAATGTTTGCGTCGATATTTTATTTACATGTCGTCAATTGTGATTTTCAATATGATTTGGAATATATTTTGTTTTGTTGGTTCAAGCTACTGTTTTTATATTACACATCTATATTAAAATTATATCCTAATATGTGTGTACTTATGTAGAATGTTATTAATATCTATTTATTATTTACTCATCGTTGATCAAATTGAGTCCCAATTCAACTCACCCTAATTCTTATATCCCTTTTGAGTATTTTTTTGGATTATGCTTATTGATATATACGAGGGAGCGACGATAGCTGAAGTGTATCTATTCTCGAGTTACCCTTACACCACTCTCTATCTCACACACATTACGCGCCCACGCAAACGCGCACACTAACGCGCACACGCAAACGCACACACATGCGCGCACTCACAACGCCACGTACACAACCACATACACACATATTAGGGAATGTTGCACTAGTTAATACGCCTTAGAGTTCACATAATGTGTAACTAATGAAACTAATAACTGCACTAATAACTAATGACTGCAGATTATGCAGATCCAAACGAGACCATTGGTACACCATAATACAGGATTGCCCCTAGTGTGGATGCCATTGGACGTCACTATGTTGCCTTAGTTATAGAATCTGTGTACATGTACACAGATTCTATAACTAAGGCTTAGCGCTGTATGCATGAATTATAAGAAATAAAATATTATTATTATTATTTTCGTGAGATTGTGACAACCTCAAACACACTGAAGCACATATTTTTTAATTATCACTACCTCTGCGCGATGAACGAAAATATTCTAAGGAAACCCACGTGCCCGAGAATTTAATAATATCTAGGGCTTCTTTAATATTCTACAATCCGCACTGGGCCCACGTGATGGATTATGACCCGAAACATCCTCATGATTGGAGGGGGAGGCCTGTGCTCTGCAGAGGGACGTTATAAGCTTATATCGATGGATTTGAATATATGGTACATTCACTCACTCGAGTCCTTCATTGGTTCACTCATAGTTGAAGTCAATTAAAGGCATACAGTAAGGAAACCTGTCAAATTAATAATTGTTTTTATAATAAATTCTTTTTTACCTCGACACAAATTTAAAGGGTAGGACGAGGTATATTCAAAGAGCCGTGAAAGAAGTCCTCATAGGTCAACGCGTTAGGTTCTCCGCGTATACGCCCACAAGGAAGAGATTGAGGTCACGTAACTAATTACCTCCAGTTACACGCTCTGATAAGTAGAATAAAAATAATTGTTTAATTATACATTGCCCTCATCCACGTATGTATACACAGTGTTCCATCGGTGGTGGATCAAAGCAAGCTGACAGCTGGAGGATCTCTATACCTATCTATTTAACACACATGTAAATACATACTTTAGTTTATACAGGCTGCTCAAAGTTACAAGTTATTTTTTGTAAATAGTATCTATGTACTACGATATTGCATAGTTTAGATATGGAGCTTTTACTAAATGTTGGTTAAACTAAGGAAGTGTTCAATATTTTCGTCATATTGTCTAAACTATTTGTGTTGAAGGCCTGATTTTTTTACAGAACATGCTTCACTGATAGACTTATTTTATCACAAAATCATTTCCTTAATTGGACTAAAACGGTGTTTAAAAAAATGGTAATTCAGAGAGTTATCTAAAATTGAATAATTCTCCTAGTTTTCGAAAGACTGACTTAAAATAAACAAATAAAAAAAAATAGTTACTATCTTAAAAACATCTTTAGGTACTTCGTTTGTATATTACACTTGCAAAAGTTAGAGAAAATATTCTTTTTTTTGTATTAGGCGTAAAATGAAATAAAACAAGCAGATTTGAGAAAATTCAAATGTTATTTTTAAATTTCATTATGTATCTTTAAAATGGTGGTCCCCAACCGAAATACAGAGGGGACAACTTCTTTAAAAAAAATCTTCTTTAATTTCGTGAAGCCTCCTCGTTCTCTCTCATTTGTTCCTTTATCTACGTCAATTTCGTTCCTACGTCGATGGAACACTTTGAACTAATTTAAAGGATCTTTCTTTCTTAAAAATATATCCAGTAAGTAAAAAATTAGATTAGTAAAAAAAGTTAAGTTCTTAAGCGGCCCTTAGACCTACAATAAAATTGTACAATAATGTCAATTATTGAATCGCGCCTTACACCTCTAAACAAGTCTCAATACACTGCCTAAACAACCATACGAGACATCAGTATATCAGTATACATACGAGACATCAGTATATCAGTATACATACACATATAAGTACGGCACATATACGGTTTACATACATATACAGTATCATACAGATATACGGTTTACATACTTTATATTCATTGTACATACACATATACGGCGCATATACGGTTTACATACATATACAGTATACATACACCATGCATATTACATACCATTACATACCATGCAGGCAAAAGGCTAGTAGGAAAATAACTGATTATAAAAAAATTCGTTCATCGATTGCAAGCTCCCTCTACACTTCTAAATAAACCGCAGTGGACAGTTAGTTTCTAATAACATTCTGATATTGGCTTGTTATTTTTAATTCCAATCACCAATACTCATCATACCGTTCACCCGTATAATTCAACTGGTTTACAAACTATAGGTTTTTATTGGTTTACCAACAATTTACAAACACCCACCTAAAAATGTAACCGACGCGTTTGAAGCCTGCCAGTGAGCGATGTCTTGTCGAGTAGGGCTTCTATTTCATTGAACAATTTATGAATTTGAGCACATATATTACGTGATTTGGATTTAAAGATTAATTTTAACTTAAGTTTGACATCTTAGTGTATCAATTTAATTTTACAATCAATATTTAACAAAAATAATAGACTTGTAATGATATTCCTAATTATGCAATGAGTAAAGTCCGTCTACTTCGATGGCGGTAGCAAATCATGTGTTAGTGCGGTACGGGGCGGGAGGCGGAAGAATGACGCGTTTGGAAAGTATACCTATCTTTAATATTTAATTTCAATTGCAAATTCGTGGATTTATCTATATCTATAATATATGTTTATAAAGCGATATATACATTTAGAGCTTGGGTTCTACTGGTCGTATTTTGATACGATTCTCACTATCGAGTAGATTATTTCCTTGCCCCCACCATTCCAAATCCGCGCAAATCGAAAAGTACTGCCAACAAAGTTGACCGATTATTATAGTCATATATACACAATTCTCAATGCTTCTGGTCTTAACATTTCGCACAGTGATTTACGTTCCCATTTAAACGAGTACGCAGATGATGAAATAAAATGCAAATAACGGGCTCCTATATCAGCTATATACTTACAGCGATGGCGGTAAAGATTCCCTCCCCACACGTCATCGCAGGATAATTTATCACTTGGCGTAAAAGCGTTCCCTTAACCCCGTGCCCAACAATGTAAAATCAATATTATTCAGCCAGAGAACCATAGTAAAAAGTAGAGTTGGTTAACTTTATACATGTGCGAGTCATGTTTTGCACATAAACATATCTTATACCTACGTACACAACTAGTCTCTTTAATAAGTAAATTTTCATGGTAGATTTCAAGACAAATTTTAAATCGTATATTGACAATAATTTTCCTACTTTTTAAGAATACGTACTTAATAAATTCTGTTTTATGTTACAGGACATGCTATTTTAGTAAAATACTGAAATCTTTAAAAAAAAAAAATTAATCATGTAAACTGTCTTTTTGGTCAGATCACTCGAAATCTCATAGTTTTATAATGTTCAGCGTGTCCCCAATTCGTCGATTTCATGTAGTTGAGTAGCAAACTGAGATTCGTGCGATTTAATAAAGATGACTTACTTGTTTTTCTTTTACTACTGGCATAATGATGATATATTTCTACTGTTATACTTTTTAATTTCGCAGAATAATATCAACATTACTACGGTTCAGTATTTTAACATTTTTCGAATGATTCAGTTGTAATGATTGTGCCTTTTTTTGTTACATTGCCATGTAACATTGGTTCTATTTCATTCATTGAATTAAGCCAGTAGCTCACTATAGGAGCTTTAATACCAACTATTTTTTTTTATAGAAATAAGGTGACAGACGGAGTTTACCGGGTTGGCTGGTACTGTGTACTTATATATTTATATTTTTTGCACAATGCACGTACAATAAAATATATTATAAATTGATAAAGAAAATGCTTATAATATGATCCATATTATATATGTAACGTCGCTAGTTATTATTATATTTTTTTATCTTCCATGTGCTTGATAACCAACTCCGACATTGATATGAGAAAACTATGATAAAGTGAAGTTGTATGTATCAAGAATCATCTAGGAAACATTTAAACACGATGAATTGTGATACTATGTGATATCAATCACATAGTGATTTGCCAAAGATATACCTATACTCACTTGTAGTATAGGGCAAATAGTTCCCGATAAGTCGCGATAGCGATGCGCAAGGACGGTATTACTTTTTAGACTATAGTCGATTGTTTAGCGCCTTATCAAGTTGTGGAGAGATTTTTCACCACTACTTTATCAGAAAATGTCAGAAAGCCAGTATCAGTCAGAATTAATTGGCACATAATTTAATCTTAAAATTAAGTAATCATTAAAATTAAAATTATCACATGGGTCGGAGATACAAAAAACGGCCAAAGGTCAGATCGCTTGAAAGATAATAAGGGGCTCTATGGGGACTACGCGCTACGATCACGTAGCTGTCGTAGCCTGTAACATACGACCATGCCACCAAATGAATCTTCATTTGAATTAAATCCATAAAGTAAAGACTGTTCATATCCGAATCAATTTAGAACTTGTATCTCTTAGTGTCGGAATTTATATGATTTATTAGTGTTCCCGAGGTACATTAAAACTTTAAAAATAAGTATACATAGACGCGATAACTTGTCCCTGTTGTTTTTACTGACTAGCGACTGTTTCGAGTACCTAATTGTGTAATCTGTATGTGTCATCAATAGTCATCACGTTTTATATTTGAAAGTATCTTTAATATGTTCTCCCTAAATTCTCTGTAATAAATTATCATTTCAAGGATCGGAAAACACTAAAGATACAACTAAATTTGAATATTACGATATAATCTCTTTCAATATACATTTATTCTATATATAAAAATTCAAAAATAAAAATATCGTCTTTTTGTCATTTAGAATATTTATTAATGTTATCAATGTATATCAATGCTGTACAACTCTCTATATTCTTTCAGGCCTTCCTATCTGATATGATATATATATATATATATATATTATTATTTGAAATATGATATTATTATAAATATGAACGATATTTTTATTTTTGAAATAAAATATTAATTAATATTATATTATTATAAATATTCATTAATAAAATATCAATATTAAACTATGCCCGCAACAAAATATTATGCACTTGCGATGGAATTAATTAGTGACTTTGGTTGTACCCATACAAACCAAAACTTATTCCGAATTGGTACAGGAAAATATCAGTACTAAGAACAAGTAAAATAAGAAATAAATGCTATTCAATCAACTCAATGAACATTTTGTCCAGAAGTCGTTTAATTTGTAAGTTATAAGGAAGAGGATGTCAATTAGTTTTTTATCCAGATATTAAGGTTTCGAAACATGAACTCACTGATTGAACAATGAGGAAATGCAGGCGTTTTTTAGCTGACCTTCGATTTGAGCAAAGTACGTTTTTTCCTTGTTTTAATAAACCTGAATATTGTCACGTAGCAGGGAGCCTACTCTCATTAACGTTTCTTAAATAAAAAAGTTAAAAGTGACACTTCATAGAAATATTTTTATTTGAGTACATAATGCAACAATATGATATTTACATATCTATATATTATATGCAAAAATATTAAAACTCACTGTCATATATTTTACAGAAAAGTAACCGTAACCAACCGTTTTAGTATCCTACTCTGAGTTTATCTACTTTGAGCTTACTTACTTTGAGTTTACCTACTTTAAGTTTACGTACTGTGAGTGAGTTGACTCCTCGATTTTTTTAGCAATGTACACGATTAGACGCGTTTCTAAAAAATGGCTACTCGTCGCATCACTAAATAACAGTTTCTACCAGCATTCTGTAGAAGCAACGCATCGAGGCAGACCTTACAACACAGCCATGTATTTACTAGATAGTTTTTATCACAGTCTACTTTATCTTGCTTCAAGGAAGGAGGATTCATTACGTAGTTACAAGGATTTCATGAAACACTTTGAAAAAAACTGATGAGCTTTGAAAAAAGGAAGGAGTTGATTATAATATATTTTATTACAATATACTAGCAAAAGCCTGACGTTTACCCTTTTCACGAATGTTAAATATATTCGTAAACTTATTTTGTTTTGAACACAGATTCTATTTACGTTAGACATGTTTGTATCTGTCGATTTTGTAGTTTTCATTCCATTTTAAGGTAAATATTTCGAATGGAAATTTCGTAAATCAAGGTTTTGAACAAAAATTACAAAGAGAATTTCTTACGGCACAACATTCGGCTAAAATCCCTTCAATATTGTAGGCACTGTCTTGCGAACACAAAGGCGGGCAATTATCCTTACAATTAATAATTCTAGTTGATAAAGATAAGAGCTATATTCAAGGCCCTAATTATGTTGAATAAAACAACAATTTTGGGCGCCAAATTGTGCTTACTAATTGATCAATGTTAGTATGGCATTTAATGTAAAAGACTTTTATAGATATAAATCTAAATAGGAGGGAATTTTTGTAAATAAATGGGCGGGGAAAAGTAATAGACTGGATTGAATAAATTATTTCTAAATAAGACTGTTTTATTTAATAGTTTTGTCAATCTTTTATCAAATTATATTTAGGGTTTCTTAAGTTTCCGCTATCTTTTGGTAACTTCCTTTTTCTTTTACTGTATTTTAAATTTTGGAATTATCTTATATTATTACGCGTATAGAAAAAAACAAGCAAAAACTTTAAAAATATATTTGTTACCATTGGATTTAAAGTACCCTAAGTATTATCAGATTTATAATTAGAATTATATTGATATAGTGTTCTATATCGAACTTTAATTAACTAATGTGGCCATATTGACGACAGATTAGATATTTTTCTAAAATATTAAATTTTTACAACTTCAAGCTAAAAACTGTTTAAGATTTCAGATTTTTCGTACAAACAATCCTTGCAGAATAATCCGCTGTTTACATTTCGTCGATCGAAGCCTTATCAAGTGGTTATTGCTACTTGTGCAACAAACGTCCATGTTGATTTTATCGCTGTAACAGCCTTATGTAATCGTAATTCTCTTGTTGCTAATGTTAATAAGTTAATACTATTGAAATTTTTACCTTTTCTTACTTTTGCATTTTACTTCTGCGGTCTTAGTAGATACCAATATTCGTCGTAGGAATAATTGCATCCCTTTGCGGTTGCACGATATAGTAAGAGCGGTAATCATTTTACTGCCATCGATACCATAACAAAACATGTTGTTTGTATATTCTGCATAATCACTAAATCGTGAGCTATCAGGAATTATGACAATATAATTTCACAAGCGATGCCGTAGAAATGTTAAGGATCTGATGGTTGCTTACATCATAGTACTCAAACTCAAGCATTTGCACAATTTGCGAATTGTCGACACGGAGACTGACTATTTCGCAAATCATCACACGAATCGAAGATTCCGTACCTAAGTCATTACATCGACGGTTTTACGGCGCAGTGATTGATTTGTCGGAGTCGCGTGTCGCCGCACGTTACCTGTTGGAATCTATGCAGCGCGGCACGTCTCTGTCGGACGATCATTGGTAGTCGCAGCGTCATGCAAATTTAAAACATTTATGTTGAAGATCACTATTAGAATACACGCTGCTACATACAAGCATCAATTCTGTTCCATTCAGTCTGAATTAGCGATGTATTAAAATTCGTATATTCCCAGTTGTTGTTACCTGTTCCGTCCCCAATGGGAATACATTTGAAAAATTTGGGATAAATCCCAGTGGTGACAAATGACACAAAATTATTCCCGTTTGTTACATCTCGTGTAAATAGTTTATAAAGTGGTAAATTAGAAATTTAATCAAGATTACAATTGGAGTAGAACATCTTGAATGGCAAAATATTTTTTCAAACAATGTTACATAGTTGCTATCAATTGTTCCCGACATATAAGTTAGTTTAAGCATTGAATAAAATTCGAAAAAGGTCGGGGGTGTCTATTGTTTAAATGTTGTACACATACATGCGTTCTGTGTCAGCACTGCATTAATATTTAATTTACTTTTTAATGAAGATAAGAACAATGGCGTAAATTAAAATGTATTATTAATACAGTCTTGATAGGCTAACTCCAAAGAACAATGATAGTTCGTGAAAATGACTTTAGAAATTAATACCTTCAAGTATTTGTTTAAATTAACTCTTGAAGTCATTATAATAGAGTTAATAATTAAAGGTTTTATATAACTTGATGTTACCACTTGTTTTAATTCAATTGCTACAACGATTGCTCTTGGAGATACTGAAATCGAAATGGATCTAGACGATAACAATAACAGCTCAAAGTTGTAGTGAGAGTTCGTTTATTTAACCTCTGTCAACCAAAACGCGACTTTGATTTGTCAGCCTACAGACTATTACTGAAACTTGTAAAGTCAACAGTACTAAGTATAATACTAGAACATTACACCGATATTAATATTTACAAGGTCACGTGTTTTCTCTTCTCCCTTGAAGGATTATTGACTCATATTGATCCAAAGTTGACTTTTGGATGTTCACATGCTCCATACTATTTGTTTTCTAATTTTTTTGGACCGCATTTTTGAGTTCACCCAAGGAGGAGACTGCATACTACAATCACAGAGCCCCTGAACGCTCCCTAACTGGCCGAGATACCTCGACCTCACAGAAGACTGACTTAAAATCTCCATGTCCCGTTATATTTACTATTCACGTTCTTCTCAACCCTTTTTCCAAATCCTTTCCTAATCCCAAGAAGATTAAAGATAATTGAGAAATTCCTATTTAAATTAAAACTCAATGGTTGAAAGTCACGACCTCACGAATATAAGTTGAAAATAGATAGCCCTATGCTGTCACGAGTCCTAGGCTTGTAATTCCTGTATAAAGGCAAAAATCAACTACGTTACTATATAACTATGTACTATGTAACATTTTCACTTAAACTCATATATAACTTAAGCTTAACATACTGTTAATGTAAGTTGCATGGTCAAAGAAAATAGCTAAGCATCTTAGAACTTAGCTCGTATACACATAGGTATGCAACTAGGTACGCACTAAAGTAGATAGGTATTATCTTATATCTATGTAAATTGTATGTTAGTTTAGGACTTGCGGTGTCGCTCCCAATAGTCAAGTTTTGGTCCAAGTTTCAGTCAGTATAGATATTCGGTGGTACAGCTGAGCAAACAGTGCGACGGCCTACAATGTGTTTATTGATTAAACTAATAGTAAACTTGAAGAATTTATTAGCAATGTCAGATAAACTTTCACTAATTTAATTTAAATAAATACGTATAAAACAGAATATTTACATACCATACAATTATGAATTTTTTTCTAGAAATTAGGGCGGCAATTTAATTCAATTCCCGAATAACAAACGTTGGCACGCTTCCGGATACGCTGCTTACCTTTAGAGATTTAATGGAATGGATGGCTTTAAGGGGTGGAAGGGTTGGGAAAATGGGGAGGGATAGTATAGGATGGGATGAAAATGGTCTCTGACATATTTCACTCACTACCGAAATGCGTACATCGGGGAAAGAGGATAAAGTGGAAAATGCAGTAGATTTCACGACAGTCTTCTGTGAGAGAGGGGTAACGTGGCCAGTCGAGTGCGCACAGCGGCTGTTGGATTCAGCGTGCACCGCCCTTCGCAAAATTAATCGCAAAAAAAAAGTAAACTAATATAATACCCAAGATAGAGGACAGAGTGGTCTTGATTTTGCTAACATAAAAAAAATACATGACACATATGCTACAGTTATCATTTGAGATGGAATGTTTTACGGAGGCGAACAGAGAGAATAAAACTGAAAAAATATTTTATCAAAAACATTTTTGCCTTATGTGACGGAATAGGTGAGCACAACTTTTTTCGTTATTCTTTATAACAATTTTAACAATGTATTTGAATGTTTCTAAATTATATAATTAATTAATTAATTAAGAAATAAATGTACAGGACAAGATGATGACTCGCGAAAATGACCAAAATAAGTTATTTTGGTAATTTTATAATACTTAGAACCGACCTGGTGAACAGGTGAACCGACGACTTGAAGAAGTTCGCCGGTGGTGGCTGCATGAGAAGAGCCGTGGATCTAGGGAGAGGATTATTTATAGCAATGGAGAGACATGTACTGATGGTATGGCATGGGGTTATTTTCAATAAAATTAAATCATGGTAAAATAGAGATGAATCGAAAATATGCCTATGTCTTATACGAGTATAATAATACTGACCAAAAAAGTATAGGCGTAGTTTGGACTTTCATGATAAGATTAATTTATATCCGTTAGGAATAGGCAAATAACTAACTTTTTAATTTTTGGTTACGACCTTTTTCCACACCGCCATTATACATAAACATTATTAACATACACTCAAAATTAAAACAATGGCAATAAATAAAAAAAAAGGGAAAATTTTGATTAAAATACCTGATGCAAATTATCGGTTTTAAAATAATTAATAAAACCTATTGACAGAAAATCGTTGAGCAACCCAGTAATAAAAAAAAATAACTACAAGTAAAAAGATGTTTACTTAATGAATTATACCGAAAATAATTTGCTTATTAGTATCCACTATTTCAGCCATTCCCTCGTTTCTGAAAATCGTGACTATTTTATTCAATCGCGTCGAATATTTTTTCCATTTGTTTTGATCTCCCGCATAATGAAGTTCTTCCGTAACGCGGATTTCAAAGTGTTCTGGAATCTTGTTAGACCTTTGCAATGAGGCTAGATCTTTCTAGATCTTTTTCTTTCCAGTATATTAGTCACCATTATAGTAGCATGAAATCGGCGATAGCCTGGGCATATTTATTCTCGACTCTAATTTGTGAAGTCTCGGCGTATAATTAAAACTGGATCACGAAGTCGAAATTTCAAGTCCTCGGCCTGTACCAGTGTGTTTGTACTTAGGTATGGATTTTTAAAAATTATTATTAGCTCGCTGATGAAGGAAAACATCCTGAGGAAACCCGAATTGGTGCGTGTGTTTCCAATAATTTTCAAGGAGCCTGCGTGATGGATTATGGCTATAAACCATAGCGATTTACTAGTGGAGGCCTGTGCCCTGCTGTAGGACATTATGGTTGATATCGATTAGTATATCAGACTGTTATTAAGTACGAAAAGTTTCAAAGTTATGCGTAGGTACCTTATAATTTTGCAAAATTCTAATTTTATCCAGAATAGTTGTTCTTTAGGGATAATTCCATACATGTGTTGGGTTTATTGTAATAACAATTCCATTAAAATATAGATTACGTACCGCTCTATTGTCTCGGACACACCAGATGCCAGCAATATTGGTGCCCGACCTTAATAATTCCAAAGGGCCTGATAATAAAATTTATTGAACCGTAAAAGGTATGTTCGGCAAAATGGAGCGCTCATGTTGAAGGATTTAGGGCATACCTGTGTGTTAACATTTTGAGTATTTTTATGGAAAACGGAGAAGATACGATCCATATAATAGTGGATACTTTCACTTAATCTATACATCTAATAAAATCGTAATAAAACCGTGTCTGTACATTCCATGTTGTTTGAAAAAGACATATTTAATATTTATTTTTCATATTATTTAATTATATTGTATTTATTATATTCATATTATATTGTATATTACGAGTGATACAGAACTTAATACAACAATTTTTAGAAGTTTTGTCTGTCTGTCTGTCACGCAAAGACCAAGGGACAGATTTTAATTAAACATGGCTTAGTTATAACATAACTTATGTGCTGGATCAATATTTAGGGTACTTTTTATTCAGATTAATTATAGAGTTCCCACTGAAATCAAGCCGAGCAAACATATTCTAACGTCTACGACGTTGCGAAATATATAAAATATTTAGTAAAATATATAAGTTATCCTTCGTATCAAAACTTTACATTTGAATTGATTGAATTAATTACATTTGTTATTTCTTATTTTAGGTGTCATCTCCTAACAAATATTGATGTTTAGCATACAGCCATGTTGTATGCTATGTATACATATGAATCTAGCCAAGACTCACACGAAAGCTTACCCGGAATAACAAGATCTATCTTCTGATAGATTCACAGCGATACTGTATATTACACTGCCTTGCAGTCACCATCTTAAGTTACATCTTAGTATCGTAAGTTGTCACCGCGCATGACGTGTTAAAGTATGTAATTTTTATTATTTTAATGACTTCCAATACTTTATTCATTCTCTGCAAAACCGTATCGTAGGTGGAACTCACTCGATCCCCCAACGATATTCGTAACGTTGAAATGTGAGCGCACATCCTTCTGCACACCCACATTCAAATGCCTCTAACTCTTTGAAGATATTCTGAGGATTCAGGACTCTACGCTGTACAAAAGGATGGTAAAAACGTAAATTTTGATTAAAGCCTCAAAATTTTGGAATTTCAGAAAAAATATTCTGAAGTAAAACATACACATAACACTACACAATATTACAGAATTTTCTTTGTAGTAATTATACTATGTGCACCACTTATCTATTATTCTTGTGTTCGCATATATCTCCACTCGACCAAAGTTGCCTGGAAGACATCGCTTCAGCGATAAGGTTTACCTTTTGCATACCATATATTTAGACTTTTGTGTCAATACCTATTATTTATTATTTAGTGTACAATAAAGTGTACTTACTTACTTCCAGTTTGGAATTTATTTTTTGATACATCTTATTAAATATTTTCAAAGTACTTTTCATATACGTACTATGTATATTGTATAAACACAAAAAAATCCGATGCAGCGTTAGAAGGAATTTCGCAATTTTCCGTATGTTTTTTTTTTATGGAAGAATGTGGCAGACCAGCTTACAATCCACCTGATGGTAAGTGGAAACTGTAGCCCATGGATATCCACGATACGTGTCAACATTAGGCCAAAATGACACACGCCCCCGGATGCTCCGCCTGTCTTAAGAGATATTGGAATGTATTTGGAGAAAGGGTTCGGAAAATGGGGAGGGATAGGATGGGATGGCAATGGGAATTAGGTAAGTAGGATAAAGGGGGATATACAGTACATTTCAATGTTTTAGAAAGTGTTTAAACAAAATTGTAGAGCTTTACGAACCTCATCCAACGACATATATCAACTCGTATTGATTATTTCATTATACATCCCTCATTAAAAACCTTTTTGCCTTTATGAAGGACTTCGGCATGATCGATAGATATACCGAAACCTACTCCCCTATTCACAAAACTCATAAATTTTATATGACACCTTCTTTACAAATAAATTATGTCATGACAATGCCTAGACTGACAGCAACTAATACATTATCGACACATAAAGGCTGTTTGGACAACCAAAACTACTATGAGTTATTAAGAGTGAGTTTAATGTTGATATATAATAAATATAATGTCTGACATTAGAAAGGTTTCGAACAAAAATACTTTTAAACGGAGGCTCCGGGAACATTACCATTCGCCATTACAGACGAATAAGTACATTACGCCATTCGCTTTTGTATAAGTATATGTATTATAATATGTTATATGTGTATGTGTATTTATTTATGTATATGTTAGCATATTGTATGATATTAATATTGTATGTATACTTGATATTGTATTCTCCATGTATACTTATTTATAGGTAAATTATTTGTTATGTTTGTCGTGTAAGTTATATATTTATACTTCTCATCGCACCTCCCAATGTATTTCTCTGATCAATCCCAAGGATAGGTGGTAGAGAATGCCTTAAGGCATGGTGCTCACCTTTTGTACCATAATGTGCAATAAAGTTTTTTAAATAAATAAAAAAGAAATGTTCCATATACTCTTAATGTCCAATTCTTGCACTGTATTTTTTCATGTACAGTATGCTAAAGAGAGCCTGTGAGTTTTATTGTTTATTTTATTTTTTTATAGAAAGAAGACGGTAGACGACTAGGTAGGCTGCCTTGTGGTAAGTGGATACCGTCGCCCGTGGACATCCGTGGTACAATATTCATGTCAACACCGAAATACCAACTGGACCCATTTGACTCCATCCAACGACGTGCTGTTCGTATTGTCGACGATCCCACTCTCACGGGCAGTTTAGAACCCCTCAGCATTCGGAGAGACGTTGCGTCTCTCTGTGTGTTCTACCGCCTGTACAATGGGGAATGCTCTGAGGAACTGTTTAATATAATTCCCACGTCGGGTTTCTACAACCGCACCTCCCGTCACAGAAGTGCGCTCCATCCGCATTTCCTCGATACTGAGGTGTCGCGCACTGTTCGCTCCAAAAAATATTTTATACCGCGAACCCGTAGGCTGTGGAACGAACTACCTCAAGAGGTCTTTCCATTAAGCTACGATATGGGGTTCTTCAAGAGAGCTGTGAATAGGATTTTACAAGGTCGGCGGCGCGCCCGCATGCCCCCTGGTGTTGCAGGTGTCCATGGGCGGCGGTAGCGGTTGCTCGTCCGCCCTCTAATCTATAAAAAAAAAAAAAAAAAAACCAGTCCAGAGTGACAAACCGCAGAGTCGCATGCCCCGGGATGCGATGCCTAGCTTTGGAGACTAAGGAATGGATTGAGAGAAAGGGTTGGGAAAATGGCGAGGGATAGGATAAAATGGAATGAAAATTGACTCTGTCATATCTCATTCACTACCGAAATATGTAAGTTTGTTTAGAACGGTATGTCATAAGGAAAACTAAGCACAAACAGTATACCAGCGGTTAATTCTTGACTTTTCCTATATAACATCCATTGGTGCTGGTAGATAACCGTTCTTCGGTCACCTTAAATATTGTGCATGGAGCTGTTGTTTCACCTTCAGGACAGTGATGGCGGAATGGGATTGGATTGTAAGGAATGGAAAGAAATGTAAAACAGGTCCTAGTCAGTCTCACTCACTCCTGAAAGACGTTTGTGAATGTCATGGCAACCTTCTGTGAATGATCGTTCTTCCCAGTAACTTCCATTCTTATGAAGAAAGAACTCCTGTCGTAGTCCTTCGGTTTTTTTCCCAATGACCCTGTATAATTAAGGCATCGGCATACTTATATCTAGACAGCACAGATTCGCCTATTACGAGATAGAAATTACACTTAATTACTTACACTAATGAGTTCGATAAAGGAACTGAACAAAATATTAATTCAGTCCAATGATGATACATTTGAAATTGGATACCCCCATTTAATTACAGATACATTACAAAGACATTGGTCACCGGCTAATCTGGAAACACCCGAACGCGTTATCCTGGTCTATGAATTACCGTACTTCTAATTACATAATTTATTACGAGATACTTTAATGCATATTTTATTAGTTTATTGCGTAGACGTGGTAGATGCGTTCGGTTGTTTCCGGATTAGCCGATGGTCAATGTTTTCGTATTGTATCTGTATCTATTAACTTAGCTAGAGTATACTTTGAATATGTACGTTTATGTTTTATGTGGTTTTGCTTCCTAACTCTGTTTCCTAACTGTTATGGGTTTGTATTTAAACGAGCAATAAAATATATTAAACGAATAGTTAATCATGATCAACAAAACAAGCTATTATTGAATTACTAGAGTAGGTAAATAATTTTAAATTAATAAGACTATAATTACCAAGGCAACGGAGTCCCGCTTCGCGGGATTTCTATTTCTGTAACCTTTAAATTTACTATCGTCGATTTGTTGCCCATTCAGTATTCCCTTTTGCTTATTAAATTATTTCTCATTGATATATAGATAGATGGATATAAATAGATAGATATAGATAGATAGACAAAAACATACAGAGTAAGAAGTAAAACCGGCGGCATTATCGCTAAAGCGATTTCTTCCAGGCAATCTTTGGGTTGTAAGGATAAGTCAGTAGACGAAATAACAATAACGAAAAAGCATCTACCTGATGGTGCAATAAGGAAATAATGTACATATTAACGTGATTGTGGAACGCTCTCCCCCTCAACTCGAAACTTGCTCAATCTTTATCTAGCTTCAAAAGTCAACTTATAAAACACTATTTATCATTCTAATCATAACTTACTGACATACGCTCCAATCTTATTTTTCTTTTTATTATTTAGTTCTAGCTATCTCTGTTATTGTTTTTGCCTTTATTTACAGTGTAATATATATATAAAGATATACATTATTTATGTCTTTCTTCATTCATTCATTTTATTCTAATTATCTTACTGCTTCTATATAAATATAACTAGGTAGTTTATGTGTACTGTGCACCTCTAGCTGTGATCAAAATATTTATTTCCTTTCTACAAAAGGTTGTCTGGCAGAGATTACTTTTAGGGATAAGACTGCCTTTTGTCCATTTTGTGTTTACAATGTTTGCTATGGATTGGTTTTGTTGTACATTTAAGAGTTTTATCTATCTATATTTCTTTATAGTATATCTTAGTAATTTTCTGCATACTATATTTTTCTGCATACTGACCGTGATTGATTTTATATCAGAGATAAAAAATGACGATTCTTTAAGTAATTTTAAACATGCTATCTTTCAATCTAACTTAGTTACTTCACTTTTTTAATTAAATATAAAGTCAACACGTAGAATTAAATTTATACAAACAGAGAATTGAGAGTGGCCTCTACTAAAATCTTATTTTAGATCCTTTTTAGATTTTTAGGAACCTTCCCATGAATTAGTTATTGATAAGGATTTCTATTTACACTTCTATATTAATATGTAAATATATTTGAATATTCAAGGGCTAGTTAAAGCCTCTTTTGGAAATGAAATGTTATTATTATGAGCCCATAGGGTTGGAAATTTCGGTCCCTACGGGTACACATTGACTGAATTCATAAATACGCCTCTGAGCGCTCAAGAACTCGTAAAAATAGCAAAGTAAACGCGAGTGTTGAAGCGATAACAGAAAGTAAATATTCCTATGGCATTCAGGCAGGTCTAAAGGAAACAAAAACTGTAACTGTTTATATTCATCAGGAGAGAGACGGCGAGTGATGATGTAAGTACCCATATACGGGTTGTAGCTAATATATTTCTGAGATTGCAACCATAGGTTCTTCTCATGATAATTGAAATATTATGTTTTTGTCGTGGAAGTGCCTTGGAAGAAACCTATGTAATATATAATCCATTAGTGGAGAGGCAGGCTGGGTAAAAATATCCACGTTTAAAGTAGAACCAAGACAGAAGCATCTGTTAAATGGTACAGATTTTCCCAATTCCCCAATATACAGGCGGTAGAACACACAGAGAAACTTAAATGTCTAGTATTCAAATATACGTAAATAAATAAGTAAGACCTTAAAAAATGTAAAAATTATCTAGCAATATAGTGACTTGTTTAGTAAAGGTTAGTTGTCATTAGTTGTTCAAGGGAAAATAACAGCTCCATATATGTATTTCTGACTAGTGACATGTTCATAAAGTTTTGTATTTATCTCGTAATAAAGAATGCAATTAGAGGTGCGGTAATTCATAGCCGTGGATGACGCTGTTCGGGTGTTTCCTGATTAGCCGATGGCCAATGTTGTCGTAATGTATCTGTACCTACTTGAATCAATTTTTTACTGTTTTCCGGTTCTTGCATTTCAGCAAAAAAGCTAGAACTAAAAAGTAGCAAAAACTATTGTAGTCAATGATGGCGAACCTAGGTCAATGTGACTGACTATTGGCTAGGTAGTTTGCTAACTCATTCAAGTGTAACTATTCGTCATTAGCCATTGTTTGATAGCACCAGCACTATACAAATAGTAAATGCTGTACTGAGAAAACGCTTTAAAACTTACTCAGGCAAACATTATCCAACGCAAAATCAGTTTGATTCAAGAGATTGCAATATTTTCCTAATTAATAATGTATCATTATACTTTCTTCAGTATCGATATTCTTGAAATTTAAATCAGTAGGTACAGAGAGGCGTTTGTTTTGAGCATATTCTACTTTTGTCCCTGTGGGGGCTGTGGCAAGATATGTAATAAAATGTGCTGGCGGCATTGTCTGACTGGATATCAAGGCTGCTCGTTGCGCGTGATAATTGCGAACCCTATGAGTTTCTCAGTTCGGGCGGCAACAAACTCTAATTTCATCTATTTTCTATTCAATATTGTGTTTATTATAAATGTTTTTGTTTCACATCATTTCAGAGTACAAAGCACATGCGAATGCAAACCGTCCATGCAAATCGGATCTAATTACGAGTCGCATAATTTATGTCGACGCAATACAGCAAAAAGTCATTAAGCGACACTTTTTGAGCCTACGTTAATCAGCAATTTCTTCTCTATTTTGTAGTCTTACTGTCATTTCAAATATGCTATTAAAACTATCAAGAAGCTTAAATAGCAATTATATTATAATTAATGGAAAAACCTTGACTGGCGGTTTCCATTTAAATAGAATAAAATTTAAATTGAAATTGGAAGTTAAAAAAAAATACACAAAACCTGTAAGTATATGAATATATGTCAACAATAAGTTCTCTTCGCTCAGATAATAGACTTTTAACCAGCTGAAAAATATCAAGAAGTAATGAAGATATTAGCGATTGGCCCACGCTAGCGTATGTTTAGCGTAGTTAAGTAATAGTTAAATGGTAAGGCACGCTTGTCTGTTTATATTAGATACGCGCCACTGGTAAATATAGACATCAACGTCACGTAATACTGACGGTATCTACAATCAATATTTTTAGGAATCAAAAGTAAGATTTATTAAAAAAAAACAAGTTTCTTAACAACAATTAATTATTTATTACAGTTGAAAATTGGATATAAAAACAATATTTACCAAAATCTATCTATTTTGGAAATGATTTTAGAGTACCACAAAGAAAAACAATTAAGAAATACCTGGTAAATAGCACGGAACATCAACAATACAATCACTAACACATCTACACGAACCGAGAGCCGGCGTCCAAGTGGCCGATAAAATATGAATTCATAAAGGCTCGGTGGCGCCCGCAACTCGTACGAACATCAAGTTGGTGACGTCACTGCCACTACTTTTTTTTTGTATTGGCTGCATGTAAACTTACAATATAATATTTTTAAAAAAAATTGTCTATTACACTAAACGACATTGTTTTATAGATTTTCAGTTCAGGCGACAACAAATATTATTTAATATTTATATTTGCTATTATTTTCTGTTTAATATTTAGTTGAGCTAACAATAATTAATAAAATAAAAAGAATATAATAGTTGTAGCTGGGATTACACATCAATATGTCGATGATACCATAGATATTGGTAACTGTATAGATACCATAGATAGTGGTAAGCTTTTAAAGACGCGTATCCATCAGCGGAGAGCCATAAGTTGATATTGTAATACCATATGATAAATGTTTTATAAAATCACAATATATTTATTAAATTTATTTAATGAATTAATTTTCAGGAAATATATAACAATAGGTGGAACATAAACATATATTTTCGTTAAAACACACACTTTATTACACATTGTCGTAGCAAGCTCAATGCTTTACGGCATTCTCGACTAGTCAACCTTTGAGTTGCTCAGAAAGGTTTATTCATTGCCGAGAAAGGCTCAAATAATTATTGATAGCCTATTTATTATTTAAAGTCACCTACACAGTCTGTTAGGCTGAGGGCTGAATGCATAGGCGTATCTTAGAAGCTTCTTTGATTACACCAAGTTCGAGTGGTTAGAAACTGACCTCTATACAAAGTAGGTACATAAGGTGCCTAAAATAGTGTCTGGGACTAAGGCTAAGGCAGAGAATCATATTTCTATCGACCCTGAGCGTTTTTTGAATGTTTAATCACGTAATTAATTAAACAATAGATTCCAATTTTATTTGTTATAACGTATGTTTTGCAATCTGGCCAGTTAATTAATCAATATGTCCATTTAAAGACTAGTTTATCAGACCGCTTTTCATCCTAAATTGTTTTCAGAACCAGTAGGCTAATTGATGTTCTAAATTACCATACCACTGGCCCATGTGTCTCCACTGCTGGATATAGGCCTCTCCCAAGGATCGCCACCATACAAAATCTTTCGCGATTCTCATCCACCCACCAGCGGCGTTCTTTTGGCCAGAGGATATTTTTTTTTGGAATACTGGATGATTCCAGGTACTATGATTAGTATCTCGGTAATGCAGAATGGTGGGACCGCATAGGAAATTATGAAATCCCCCTTGTTATTACAAGAGGTTATATATAGGTTGATATTGAATCACAGTAGATATCTATTTACCCACATAATTGAATAAAGTACAAACAAAGTTATTTATTATTCTATTGACTAAATTACAAATTCAGCTAACTCCATTATAAGGGAGAATATTGAAATATGAACATAGTTTCCAAATTATCTATTAAACTGGTATTCATGACCTTTCCCAGAATAGGAAATAGAAACAACAAAGCAATTAATAATCAAACAGAACAAAGGCTAGATTTCAATTTCTACAGATAACATTGGACGGAAATTCACGGATTGACGCAATCCGAAGTTTAGAGGATTATGTACCGCGGGAAAATTATAACCAGCAAAACAAGATCTTCCAACCTTCCTACAAGACCAATATGAATCTAGAGAAGAGGGGAATTAGTATAGTTCAAGACAAGTCTTTGTAAACTGGACATATTTAGACCTTAAAGTTTAGCCAGATCAACTCCTGTCAGATCTTTCGCGGTGTCTAGTTAACAAACTCTCAGAGACCTTATCTGTCTCTTTAATTAAAGAACAAAAAGCGGTTTAAATTATGTTCAGGTAAGCCAGGGAGAACTTAAAGATAAATGGTCGCCATTAGAAATGGTAGTCTTTGTAACTACTTGATAAGGTCGATATTATTTTGTATCAACGTTGTGAAGATCTTTTGTTGCTAAAATAAAGTCAGTTCTCATAATATTTCTAAAAATAACTTATTTTCTGGAAATGATTTGCTATCATAAAATCGTGTAAGATTAATTACACCGTTAAGGAAGAGTTTCGAAAACTTGATATAATATAATAGAAAAAATATGCTTTTTTTGAAGAAGCTGGGTACACAGACAAGGAAACAGTCCGTCTAGTAGCAAGTGTATACCGTGACGCGTAGACATACATATACGTGTACTCCGGTTTTTTTTTATTTCTCGTACATGCTAGTTTCTTCACCATGCTTTCCCTCCCCACCGAGCTAGTGACAATTTTTAAAACTGTAGAAACTCGATGGTACAGGTTGAGGATTTGAACTCACGGCCACACGAATATGAGTCGAGTATTACCCCTAGGCTTTCACCACTCTCCTAGGCTGTCACCGCTTTTGTAATTGCACTATACTCTTAAAGTTTGCACTGCCTCAAGCAATGATCAGTGAAATTACGTAAGTATATTGCGATACATCCCAATATTAGTCAAAAATGACACACGATTACATGCCCTCGAATGCGCCGTCTACCTATTGGGGATTTAGGAGCCGATTCCGCGGATTAAGCGGAAAAGGAATGGGAGGTTAGGAGTATAAGGAAAAAAGGAGTATTCCCCATTCTAATTCTTCTTTGGAGGATGTAATGAGGAGTATAGAATATAATGGGACAGAAAATTTACTTCATATCATTACAATCTCTACCCAATGGGATTGGATGGGCTGGGATGGAGAGTGGGGAATAGGGAGTATAATAAATGGACTGTAATCGATGGGGAGTAGGGAGATTTCTCTAATTCCATCACACTTCCTACTCGATAAAATAAGATAGGGTGGGAAATAGGCTTCGCCAAATTTCATTCACACCCGAAATTCGTAGGTAGTAAGAAAGTCTTCTTCTGTGAGAGAGAGGTAACTTAGCCAGTCGGACGCGCCTAACGACTGTGCGGTTGCAGCATGCACTCAATGTTGTTAATATTTTGTAATAAAATCACTTGACCAACCAAGTGTCTTTTTATTGTTCTTTGCTCTTGTTTGTATTTTTTCCCGATACGATATTACAACAATGACCAATCCTTCTACCGTCCACTGCTGGACATGGGCTCCTGATGCACATTGTCCTGTGCATGAAGGATAGGTATATGGCCTTAAAACGTCATGCCTGGCGAAGGGAGTCGGTGTGTTCACTCTTGTTGCTGTTGTTGCAAGTTGCCCTGAGGAAGTCAGGGCTTGTGGTAGCAGTTTTATTATCCCTTAGTCGCCCTTTACGACACCTACGACAAGAGATGAGGTGGTGCTAATCTAAAGCCGGCACCACACTGTCAATTGGTCTAGTAAGGTCTATCGGGCCAATTGGCTCAATATGACGAGTAAAACAAAAGATAACAATGAAGGTTATATAGCTTGATAGGTCTATTATGTGTTTGGGTTGGGGCTTTTGATAACGTGTGAACTAAAAATACCCGCTTAACGGTTTACTAAAGTCTATTTTGGAGCTGGCCAATAAATTTTCGAGGGATTATATGGGGTCTAAACGTCCTAGATATTAGCACATTAAGGTCCTTGAAAACATAGTATATATATTATACGTATAGTACAAAGATATGTTGTGGAGCTAAACAAGCATTTACCGAAGTTAAGTGCAGATAAAGTGAGATATATTTCATGGAAGAAAATTTAAGTGGGTGTGTTGAGAAAGTTAGGACTAGGAAAATACAATTTCGTCAACGCCTAAGGGTGTGTCGCGACCCTGAATGTGAGGACAATTGAAGGTCAGAATAATCTTCGCTTAATACTCATTTTACTTTCGACTGATAGCTAAAATCGACTACATTGGCATGTATCACAGAGACTGAGAAATGGACTTGAGAAAATGGGGAGGGATAGAATAGGATGGGACTGAGCTCTGGCATATCTCGCACATTGCTGCATTAGGGGAATAGGGTAAAGTGGAAAATGCAGCACGTTTTACGGTAGTTTCCTGTGAGAGAGTAGGTCAAGGTGTCGTCATAGTTTTACTGTGGGAGGGGTCCTAAAATAATTACTGTCATACCATTAGTGCCATTACATTCAGGCGTTAGTGACAGAGATAGTTCTCCACCTCAAATATTCTCAAGCTCACATTTAATCAATTTCCTAATGAATTTATTTCCTTTCTTCTTGAATCGTTGAATAACCCATAAGACATGTACTAATTTCAAGTTAGAGTCAACTAATGTGTTACCTATTCCCTCTGGGCCCGTGATGTCGAAAAGGCGAACCATAGTGGTTGTCCCACGCTCTCCCTTACTTGGAGCGGAGAAACAGTTCCGGGACTGGGTCGTCTGCTGTAGTGTCGCTTCTGTCTGCCAATACAGACAGTACCTTGGAGTGGCCCTTGGGGGCCGTGGTGCTGCCTACTGGTATTAGCCCATCGGAGGAACTCCACTTGTGGAAAGCCCAGTAAGCAACCAGTGTAGTAGGGTTTACGAAGCCTAAGAACAGTCGTAACGCTTATATAGCCCTTTAAATAGACGCGTGCCTACATTACGTCGAATTCGAAGTCAAATAACTAGTTGTATCTAGCTATCGAATCTTCAAAGTGTTTAATTGTGGGAAGAGCTCTCTGCCAAAACTTTATTCTTGAGGGAATACAGACCTTGCTCTAATTAGTCTAGCTACATATTTTAAAGCTACGAATAGCAATCTACCGAACCATACTATATGGCCACTTTGCGTCGCTACGTTGCTGTCCAAAAGTAATACGTCCATACGAGGGGGGGGGACCTTGTTATCGAACAAGGTCCCCTCATTTTGGAAGAGACATCAAGAGGCAGTAATGTTACGATAAACTTTGGCAGTGAGTAAGATATGCCAGAGCCCATATCCATCCTATCCTTTCCTTCCCCATTTTGCCATCCTGCAGCGCATCTGGGGATGTGCCAACGTTTGTCATTCTGGACTGGTGTTAGTTAAATGGACTCTACGATCGTCTGCTACCTTCTTTCCATAAAAAAATATCACTAATATCACTCTCGGACAGGCTGATCGGTTACCGGTTCTTGTTTTATTTTTGGATCATTTATATATAACTACTGTTGCCTGCGACTTCTTTCGCGTGGTCTTCAAGTACTAATTCAGAAACCTTCGCGGGCGTGCGCACAACAACTCACCAAAATTTCATCGCAATCGGATGAATGGTATAAAACGCATACGGGACAAACAAAGAAACATTCATTTTTTTATATGTACATGTATACTAACAATACTTCATAAGTCTAATTGTAACTAACAAATATGGATATTCTATGTCCGAAATAAATAATAATAATAATTATTGTTATTAATGCATAATACATACATACATACTGTTATGTTCTTTAAATATAAATGACGAATCTCTTGCCAAATTCCTAAACAAAGCAAAGCTCGTTAACGTGCTAAGTTGTGGTTGTGGTTTATACAGAAGTTGGCAGCTTGTTTGTGAGTCTAAGTGGATTAATTTCACTTCGCGTTCAGTGGTTTTGAGCTCGTGATGCATTTTAGTACAATATTTACATCGTCATCACAAGCGTTGAACAAACATTAAAAGTCATGTACATTGTTGTGATCTAAATCCAAGTAAGCAGGTTATACTTGTAAAATAAATATTTTATATGCAAAATTCTGCTTATAAATTTAGGTAAGTACATACTCGCCTTTTTTTGAAATGCCAAAATTAACTAATTTAATAAAAAAAAAAATATTGTATCGTTTAAGCTGTGTGGTGTTTAGTGGTGTCTGGCTTTAGAATAGCACCACTCCCATCTCTTCCCGTGGGTGTCGTAAACGGCGACTAAGGAATAATAAAGCATCTACTACAAACCCTGAGGAGCTACAGTACCTCTGAACGAAAGGACTGGCCAATCCGCTTGGCCAACGTGACGTCTATACATACCTCGTGTTTGAGGCAATGTGCCTATGTCCAACAGTAGACCCTAAAAAGACTGGTTACCACATCGTTAACTCGTTATGAGTTTCGTTTTTCACGACATTTTTCTTTCCTTTTCTGTGTTCATCATATAATGACCTGACTACTGAGGTTTTTCCACTTAATTAGGTACGTCAAGGAGCTCTTCAAGAGCTGTGTCAAAAGAGCTGTGAATAGGATTCGTTAAGGTCGGCAGCTCACTTTTATAAATAAATATTAATAGTTTTATAAACTAGACCGTCTAAATATGATTTAATTATGTGTTTTTGTTTTAAATCAAACCGATTTAATTTACGTGCATTTAATTACGTTGCATCAATATTTCCTTGACAAATGGTTGCCGCGGACTGAACGTTTCACAAATCGTTTCATACCTACCGCTAATCCGTAAGTTGTAGAACCAACTGGTCTTCAGTAAAGCTATGAATACGATTCTATATGGTCCACGGGACACTCGCATCTTCCCTGTCCATGAGCAGCGGTAACTATGAGTACCTAACCCCAGGGCCCATCTCTCCTAAAAATTATTCCTGCTTGAGAAAAAAAAGACGGATCGATTGAAGAAATAACATGAGATTTCCTCTTAATTTTCATTATTTGGTGGAAAAAAGAAACAGAAAATGGGTTCGTAAATAGACTGTCATCAATAATGTATTGAAAAGTATTGCCACCTATCAATACATTTGGTTCAATTAATCTTCAGACCTATACGAACACTTCAATTGTTCGTTATCAGGGCAAGTTCACAAGGCCATTGCAACCGCGACACCGCGACAATGATAGATGGACACGACTTGATGAATAGCCATGCTGTTATGATGCCGAAACGATATTGAAAGGAGATGTTACGTTTTTTCCTCTATTTGTTTTCCGGATTTATTTATATTTTTATTCAATTGTATTATGAGAAATTTAGTAGCTGTGGAACGCTGTGTTCATCAATATCAAAAAAGTGCTAGAGTTAGTTTAAGAAAAGTCTTAGAAAACATTTACTGAAAGCGGAATATTTGGCCGAAGATTTGGCATAAGTTGATTAAAATAGGTATTTGTATGTATGTATGTATCTGTGTATGTATTTATATTATGGTATTAATATATTTAATTTTTTATTATATTTTTTTAAATTTTAACCAACCGCATCATTTCGCTTAGCTCAAAGGTTGACTTGGAGATAATGATTCAAAGTATTAAATTCGCCTTTTATGGAATAAAACTTAAATTACGTTTACTTACGAGTATAAACTACTTATGGGAGGTAACTGTTGCTCGCGTCCACAATAGTTAGCCTTTAAACCTCTATGTGACTACAGCAGGAGGCCTTAAGTTGTATAAGTTGTAGGTACTCTTAAGTTGTACTTTATACGCGATATTGAAATTACGTTTTGATAAATAATAAAATTCAACTAAATCTATAGGCAAATATAATAAAATCGTAACAGAGCCGTGCCTGTACATTAAATATTCAAAAAAAATGTTGCAGTGTACTTTACGAACGATACAGAACACATAACAGCCACTTTTAGGATGTTTATCTGTCTATCTGTGTCTATCTGAACGCGTATTTGAATGTGTGTGTCTGAACCCGTGTGAAAACCACGGGACAGAATTTATTAAAACTTGGCGTAGTCATAGCCTATGACTTGCGTTAACATTTAGGGTGCATTTTATCCCGATCCATTAGAGTTCCCACGGGAATCACTCAAAAGTTCACGCGAATGAAGTCGCTGGCACCGCTAGTCTATACATATAATAATCAGAGCCGTGTCTGTACATATAATATTTTTTGAAAAACCCCTGCAGTGAACTCTACTCTACTGCAGTGATTCAGAGCCCAAACAACCATAGAATTTTGCCTGTTTATCTGTCTGAACGCGCATAACGCAAAAACTACGGGGTGGATTTTAATGAAATTTTGGCATACTTATAGCTTATGTGCCATAGTTACTTTATAGAATTCCCGCAGGAATCACGCAAAAGTTCATGCGAACGAATAAATATAAAGAATAGTAATAAATAAAAGAAAAGTAATTTATATCCTTGCGCTTTTACCTAGCTCCTTAATCGTATCCACGATGAATGAGCACTAATCTAATTATAAAATAATTAAGATCAGAAAATTCATAGCCAATATAACAATTTAACATACAAATAACAATCAAATCGTTTCTCTGAATAATCCCACTAAAATCGTTCGACCAAATCCAAGTAAATTGATGGAAGATGAACTCTACGTTTTCATCACTTATCATCAAAATTGTGTCAAGATTATGGGGAGATTGATGCGTGTTTTACATTTTTTACGGTTCTTTATTATATATTTCATTTGACGTAAGCCACGCCCACAAAGGCACTTATAAAAGTTAAAGCAGAAACTATCTTCGATATATCGTTAAAAAAATACGATTAAACTTTTATATCATCAATTAGTAGAAAATTAAATTGACCAAGATTAAAGTTAGCATTAAAATTAGAAGCAGTAAATTTTCAAAGTTTGGACGTTTAACAAAAGACTTTTGTTTTATTTAAGTTTCGGAACCTAACACCCTTAACATTTAGTAAACATTTGGATAGTCCTCTGAAATTAATGTTTACGTTCATTTTATAATTGATCGGGATGTTTTTTTTTGGATATTTGTTTGGATACTTTTTTTTTACCAGGATGGTATTTTGAATAAATACATTACGGGTACATTTTTGGTAAAATCATTATGACGAGGAATTATTATTATTTGTAATTCAGTGACGGTAGGCATGTGATCAGAATATTCATTAATAGGTAATGTGATTTGTGCTGCAAAACCCATACTGTGTCAAAATTCTTAAATTTGATGCATAACAATACTACCAGTCACTGTTTTCAAAATACGGAGGCTGCTGTCGATTTATTTAAAAAATAAGGCTATAAACCACAACATGCTCAGAAATGTGAAACTATTGGTGTCATCTAAGTAACAGTTCCGTGAAGGCCTAAAAATCTATTTTATTTGCTACAATTCAAGTGATTAAGAGAATTAAGCGGCCGTCAAACAGCGGGAGGGTCTGGACGGCGCAGCCGCCGGCGGAGCGTGGGCGCGGCATGAGTGCGACGTGCATGTCACGCTGCGAGCGCGCCGAACGACCCGCTGACCCGTCCGGCTGATACCTCGCCACCGACCCGCCGCCGGGGGCGACGTGATTTTGTGCCAGATTTTATTACTGTGTGTATTACTTTTGTTTGCGTTAATATAAAACATTTAAAATTAAGTAAAACAATGAAATTAATGAAAATAATAAATATGTACAAAGTGTTATAATATATAAATTTTATAACAATAATAATGGATAAACAATGAAAAGATAAATTGAAATAAGTTGCCCAAATTTTATTTGGTTAACTATCAATTTTATGTGTTTTCATTTCAAATTTAATAAAAACACGATGCAGATATATCAATAAAAAAAATAAAAAAAAGTCTATGGGATACCCAGGGTTTAACAATTTTCTTATTTTATCTTACAAAAGGAAAGAGGGGTCTAAAAATTAACGAAATTGTTCCTATGTAATACTTGGAACGCTCCCAAGTTTGTAATGCAACTGCCGCGATAAGTCCCGTCCCGCCGCGCGCCGCCGCGGGCGGGCGTGAGCGGGGCATTTATTGAATGTTTTGTATTGAAAAAATGTAATGTATTGAAATGTATGTATTGAAAGCATGGCGAGTTGTAATGTATTGAACTGTATCGCTGAACACAACCTGCCAC
The DNA here is from genome assembly GCA_943735995.1 of Sesia bembeciformis. NCBI lineage: Eukaryota > Metazoa > Arthropoda > Insecta > Lepidoptera > Sesiidae > Sesia > Sesia bembeciformis. The sequence goes on from OX031028.1 coordinate 13,880,378, forward strand.
ACGCACCAACTGACCACCTGGACAAGTTATTAGAAAAAAAGTGTCCAGATTCCAAAATAGCAGAAGTATGAACTTTTTGTTTTCCACTCTTTGTAATCCGAGTGTTTTCTGAGTCAATTCGAGTAAAAAAAATGTATTTGAAGACAAATTAAAAAAGGACAAAAGAAAAGTTGACGAAGGACTGGATGAAAGGATACGATGATATCCACGTGTATCACTGGCTGTTTGACACATGTACAGTTTTTTTTTTTATTATACTAAGTGTACTATAATTATTTATATATAATTATATATGTACTATAATTATAATTAAATTGATATAATATGCTGTTTGACAATTTTTGTGACCAGTGAAGTGCGACTTGGCCCAATAGGATCATTAATACGAAAAATGATAATTTAAGGTCAAAGGTCATATAGCTCGATAGGTTAATAAATATAACTAATAATGAGTATAACTAATATCAATAAATAAAAGAAATCAATCAATGCTTTTGGATTCCACGGCCTCCTAAATCATTTGACAGAAACATTGGAAATAAATTTGTTAAAATAGTAAAGAACGGAAACCGGACAGAAATCAAAATGATGTTAATTACTCTTCTGACTTCTGTACGTTGAACTTTCCACTTTCATGAAACACCTTGTGTGTTTGGTTCCTCCCTCCCTCCCCCACACACCGCCCGTCAAAACCTACGTGCCTGTCGTATCAATATCAGGGAAAATCAACTACCGTATTGTTAAAAACGGCGTCACGAAATATATTACCTATAGGGCCAAATATAAACAAGATTTTTTAAATTTCCATCTTCAAAATTAAATATAGATCTATATTTATTGATCCGGACGTGCCAGTGAGAATCTTCTTTCCATTTCCTTAAGGGATATTAAAGGAATTTTATTTTCCATTTCAACTCATTTTACTCCCGAAGTGAGTGCTGACAATCTACATAAATTACCGAACTCACTTTCTGAACCGAAAATTTAGGAATTTAGATAGCATCAATTGCAAATTTGGTAAGTTCTTAGAAGTTTGATGGTTTGAAGTATGGTTTATGTAAAATAACAAGAAAAATACTATGTATAATATTTTATGATTACAATTATAATAAGTTAGTAATTATGGCTTGTCTTTAAGTACTTGACTACTGAAAGGTGTTAAAAACTTGTTCTATTTGTCTTGTTGCAGTTGCAGTGCATAGTAAACAGATTGCATCCTGATTATTCAATCCTAGGCCAATAGTGTACTTACTTTAAGTAAACATACTTTACTTTATGTTGGGAAGGTATCGAACACATAGAGAGTGCTGCGTTGAAAATAATAAAACTAACTCGGTATTTTTCTTTTTTTGTCGTCAAGGGAGCGAGGGAATAACGCGAAAAGCATCTTGAATCGATACTTCAATATGTAGGCACGTGATTTATTATTTATTTAGAACAATATAACCACTTTCCACTCTGTTTCTTGCTTATATAATTTTCATTGCATAAATATGGTAATTTAAATTATGTATAAATGGAGATTCTGATTCTGAATTGTAAATACGTCGCAACTGTCTAGAAAAAATATATTTTGCGTTATATATATCAATTCACAAACAGTACTTAAAATTACCAAGTAATATTCATACTTAGCAAATTTCTTTTGACATCTTACGAATAAGTTTATTTATAATAAACTCGCTTGCAAGTAAATATTTTTTATCCCAATAAAACAACAGAAATGAAATGTAAAAATAATATTTCAAATACTATCGAGCCTCTGGTTACTGAAAATGAAAATCATCTAAAAAAATACAAAAATAACATCATCGAATTTATTAGGTAGGTACTGGTTAATACGACAAAACGTATAATCCTAATCTCTTTATGGGATTGCGTTTATCAGCATCTGCGTAGCTCGTGTGATGTGACATGTCCATCTTAGGAAGAGATCTGGAGTTCCATACACTGAATCGCATCTTATTTCACTATAAGACGCGGTGGAGATCAAGTTATATTAGTGGGTCTGTTCGTTCATTCAATATCAGCTTTTGTACAAGACATCACAGATAGTGACAGCTTGGAGATGGAATACGGTTTCTAAATTAAATACGATAGTAGTTTTATGTAAATAAAATACGCCGACGCGTCGTCTTTCTTTTAGTGAGGCATAATTACAGCTTGTGTCGTTACGTATAAGACATAATTGCAAAAAGTATTTTTTGTGGTTCCAAGCGAACATTGCGTTAAAATTAATATAGTTATGTAGGTTTATAATTAACGAAATTAATAGTGTAATTTAATTTTTTCTCTTGTACTTATGTTATGTTAATGTAGATACCTCTTATAGTTTTTGTTAGGGTACGTATTCTATTGTTATAGGGGGTATAATTAAAAAATACATGAGAGTCTCTTCGGTAAATTCTAATCTAGATCTGCTCTGAGAAGGATCTAACAAAGAACAAATGCTGCGTGTGATTGTTTACGTTTTGAAAAATATAGCTGGCAATTCGCTCGCTCCACAGCCCAATAGTCGAGTGCAATTAGGTTTTATCTCAATTATCTCGGAATCCAGTCATACTGAATGAATTTGTATTTTTTTACATTTCTCCATAAGCTCAAGTCACTTATTAATCCCACTTTCCCATTTTTCATTGGGAATTAAATTGAGTTCTTCCTCAAACGCTCCTATCAACTGCTCCTTTGTTGAGAATTTGCAGTCCTTCATAGGTACATATTTTCACATAAGGAAACAAACCGAAGTCACAGGGCTCGAGATCAGGACTGTAATGTTTTAAACTTTGATTCCGGTCGCTGTCAAATAGCCCCGTGGTAGCAGCAGGTCTTTGGGCCGGGCGCGTTGTCGCGGTGCGGGAACCGGGAACTGAGTATTTAGATTTCTATGATCGACACAATGTGGTAAACGAGTACTCGAATAGACAAAACGTACCGTGAATGTACGTACGTGAGTAGCGTGGGACGCCGTCCGGTCAAATCGACTGACGGATTGAAAAGAGTCACCAGTATCACCTGTATGGCTAGATCGTGTGTTGGGCGGTCTTAGGAGATCCCTGTGACTGGAAGTGGAAAGACAAAGAACCACTTAAATATGAATCGGTATGTATGTATATAATTATGGACCTATTCTTTTATATTATGGAATAGAATTTAACTAATAATATTTTCGCGTCATTTAGTATTATAGTATAGTATTATATTTAGTACCTACCTATCACACCATCTCTGGATAACCCAAAAGGTTAACTGGGAGATAATGCTTCAAAGTATTAAGTCCGCGTTTTATCACTCTGTCTAATTAAGGATATATAAATAAATAAATCGATGATTATTTCGATGTATGCTCCATAATTTTTATTGAGCAATGTGAACGAGCAATTCCCACGCTTGAGATGAGTGTGGATTATTCATATCTACATTTAAAATTAATTTACATAGTTAAATTCACTGATGCATTTAACTTAGTAGGTAAATGTATATACCTACGTAAAATGATACAAGGACTCGGCGGAGCGAAAAATACAATACAAAACATGGACATAATGCCGCCTGTCTATAGCGACACTTTCACAGATCACGATCGGGTTATAACCAAACATAACGGAGGCCATAACCGTCAATACAGTCAAAATTTATGGTACCACCATAACTTTTGTTACATCCGCCTTATCCACACGATTTATTGGGGACATTAGAGTCGGATCCAACGCGGGATTACTGTGTTCTCTCTGATTGACCCACTAGAGGCGATATTTAGTTCATGTAGCTATGAATGTGTAACCGACTTACATTAATAGATACAACATACCTAGGTTGTAATTTATAGTTAATTTGAACACATCTACTGCACAAATAAACCCCAAGTTACAGATTATGTACATTATGTTCTATGTACCTAGAATGCCGATATACATGTGACATTATCTGAGATAAGGCACCTTATTTTTAGTTCTAGTTTCCCAGATAATAAGACTTAAGTGAAGAGAATTTAAAAGAAAATATTTCTTTATCTTAAAAATCAGATGTTAGAGCAAGTTTATATTTAAAGATCTTGAAACAACGAAATGTAAGTCAGAAAATAAGTTCTATAGATCTATTCAAGTTAACCAGTAGTGTTAACCGGATATGGTATCCAGCATCGATTTGAGAATACATAGTCCCATATCGATGGTATGCAGAAACAACTAGGTATAAATGAATTTTTAAATACTAGTAGGTACTTACGCTATCAACCGTTTCATTGTTGCCATTTCGATTTGTTTAACGACCGCTTAGCCCAGTTGGTAGTGCCCATACTCGCTGTGCAGAAGAACGCTGGTTCCATTCTCGGTCCGACATTAATTTGTTTAAATACAATTGTTCGTTCGGGTCTGGGTGATGTGTTTGTATGTGTCTCTGGACCCATAGCCAAGGGAATCCTGGCGTGGGCCATTGAGTGTGGCGTTATTTATTTATATTGATTTTAATTTGATAGAGCGACAAGCCTAATTTATCTGTTTAAGTATAAGAGTGATGTCCAACGAATGTTTATGATCGAATGCTGTTATTTCTAAAATATTCCGCCTGGAGATAATAAACTTTTTTCCACCCCAAAACACTACATTATATAGCCTACATATTCTTTTACAAAGCGAAAACAAGGTCGCAGACAATTTTACGACAAAGGAAGACAGAATGTCTCAAAGCTAAAATATTTAGGGTTATTGAACTTTTCGAAATGTGGTTTGCATGAGTTTGAGCAATTTATAGGAATTATATTACTTTATCAAGGATAGGGCATGAAATACTTTGATGACTTTCCGTGACTTCAGCGTCAATTTGCTTACAGACATGTTTAAATGAGCTTTCAATTTTATGCCTCGATAATACAAGATAGGTACTCGTAAAGATACAATTTTAGTGTCAAATTGATCACCCTCAAGGTTAACATCGTCTATTAAGTACACTTCGCGGCCGAAAGTAATCTCGGCCTTTAGAAAGAGACTATCTTCTAGCTTCGGTTTTGTAGAGCGTCATCTCTGTCGTGTGCCGTTACGACAGAAACGACGCTCTACAAAGCCGAAGCTAGCCGATCATAGTCGATGTGTATTACTTTTGGCCGGGATGTGTACTTAGTAACTTTTATACATAGACTGTAAAATATCTTTCCAGTAAGTATATATTATTTAATTATAGCGGTTATACAGTTAGAGTGGTGATTGCCGTGGGGTATTTACTTTCGTGTCTTACAAATTAGACTAGGTAAGTACCACTCGTTTTCCACTTAAGTACAGATTTTGAAAAAAAAAGTCAGTAACTCGGCGGTAAAGGAAAACATACTGAGGAAACCCGCGTTTTTGAGAATAAAAAAAACTGGAGCATGTGTATTCATTATTCCGCACTTGGCCCGCACGGTTCAAAACTCCCTAGCAGCGTGTTAGGGGGGGGGGGGGGGCATCCTGCAATGGGACGTTATAGGCTAATATCGGTACATATTTAGTTTACATAGAAAATTGCGCACAAAACTTTACAGAATGTAGTCAGATATACAAAACACATGCCGCGGGAGTTTTTTTGTTAGTAATTCTTTTGACAGCTGGAATATAAGTACCTACTAGAAGTAGCACAGCTCTGAAGACAATACTAACTCATACGTGGTCTCATACAAGCTGACAGTCCACATGATGGCATACAGTGGATACTGTCACCCATGAACATCCGCGATGCAACATCAGTTCAAACTGACAAAAATTAGCGGGAAAGGATAGGTTGGGATGGGAATGGGCTCTGGCATATTTCACTCACTACCAAAGTATATCGCAACTACCAACTTCCTCAATGTAGAGGCAGTAGCCTGTACATTGGGGAAGTAGGTTAAAATGGTTAGTATCGAATCTTGATTCTGTTTCCATATAAGATTAGTTATAGCGACATATTCGGATCTGAAAGTCGTATTGTCTACATGTTGCATAGGTAAAACTAGTTTATTATTTTAGAAAGAATATGACAGAGGAAGAAGCAGACAGTCCATCTGATGGTTGCCAGAAGATGCGGTCGCCTACAATGTCGCAGGATGTAATGTCGCACGTCGATACGCTCACAGATGTACTGCTTTGCTTACCTTTGGAGGGGAATGGATTTGGTGAAATAGTTGGGAAAATGGGGAATGAGAAGTATATATAACGGGATAGATTGGGATGCGATGGGAAATGTGATAAACAGGCAATTGTCGATAAAATATAATGAAAACTATTGTTTGGAACTACCTATTTATACGTATCCATTAAATTTGTTAAGGTTCTTTGAGCCTACAATTTATTTAACAACGTATTTTTCGTAAGTCTTTGTACCTATATCACATACCTACAAAAGAAAAGAAAAATGGTTTATCTGGGATCGCAAAATCCACGTATCGTAAAAGATATTTCTAGAAATGACGTCAAACCGGGGGCCGGACATATAAATCCTCCGCCATACTTCCTTTGCCTAAACATTTACTTACATATTATAATTATAAAGAACCTTATATCTAAAGGGATAAGGTGTAAAGTACACTATCCACCTGCTGGGCTTCTGCATCACTTATTACCTGAAAATTATTCTTGAATCTCAATGATAAAGTATACCTCTACCTATACAAACAAGTTATAATAATGTAAATTGACAATTTCCGTTTTTTAACTATTCTATTATAATGTCTGTTTTTCTTTTGCAAAAGAGAACTGGAATTTCCTTGTAATATGGATTCATTAATTTAGTTTGCTGTTTAATTACCTAGCAATGAAATATTTACTACTGATTCTTAATGTGTCATTAAATATGAATAAACAAAAGCAAATACGCCACACTCAATGGCCCACACTAGGATTCTCTGTATCGTGGATCCAGAGACACGTACAAAGACGAACAGGCAATCCAGACCCGAAGTAAACATTCGCTCTTTAAACAAATGAATGTGTCATCGGTAAATGACCGCGACTCGGGACTTTCACACAGCAAGCAGGCACTACCAACTGGACTAAGCGGTCGTCAACGATTTATTTTTATTAACCACATCATGAGATCACTGAAATCAATGAGTATTTCACTGTACCTATTATACTGTTATGTATTTTTGAAAATGAATAATGTTTAGATACTGTTTATGTTTGCATTTCATGTTTTGTTTATCCATGGGCTGATAAACAAAGCAGTCATAACTTTATATCGAAAAAGTATCTAATCATATTAGTCTGTCGTTCATCCACTTCTTTTATACCTGAGTTACTATCAAATACGCGTTCATATAAAAAGAATATATAAATACGTTATCATCTTCTGTCAAAACATCATTTTGTTAACAAAATTGCGTTCTCTATTACATCTTTATGTATGTGCGTAACAAAGAAATCAAAGGCTAATTTATTGCCATACGTTGGTATATAATTACGAGCTGATACGTGTCGATTAGCTTCTATACACTGGAGAGGATAATTTTCTTCCATATCATTTGATATAAGTAGTTGTGTTCATAGTGATGTACCGGAAGGTTACATTTCACTACGATTTACTTATAAAGTAGCTCTTATTTTTTTAATGACAGCCTTTTTAATCACAAGGGGATTTTGGCCCTCATCCACCACGTAGGCCCATTGTGGATTGGTAAATTACACATGCTCCAGATATACGGGTTTTTTCACGAGATCACGATGTTAAGTTGAACTCAGTACAGGTCGATGATTGGAAAGCCCGTCCTCAAGGATTTGAGTCAGAGAGATGCCCCTTTGTTCACAGATAGATATCCTTTGGCTATCACCGATAGGTTAAATTTATACATTCTTAACTTATAAGTATAAGTATTGATATTCTTTTTTAGCGATGTATGTATAGTCAGCGTCAAAAGGGGATGATCAAAAACAATCTATCAATATATATGAATGTTGAATTAATATTTGAAAATTATCATTATAATTGAACTAATTTGTTAAACAGAAATAACTGATCAAATTGAAATATTTTATTATAATATAGAATAGATGGCAGACGAAAGAAAATGATCAATCGACACTTCATTACAAATATCTTGTTTTCTGTGTCAGAAATATGGCAAAACATTGGCATAATATGCCATAATGACCCATATGCCATATTAAATATTGAAATATAGTTTAAACACTAAGTTAATATATATTAAATCACAATCAATAGATGCAATGAGAAACTTTTTATTGAAATCTGCTAAAATACAAGCAATATCATGGCGAAAATAAAAGTTGAAATAGTATTTTAAATTAAGTAAATACAAAATATTTTTATAATTTTTTTTCTTTCTAATGAGCTATACAAGGCTATCAAAATATTTTAGGAATATGTGGCTTGTGTAGAAATTCTTAAACACATCTCCGGTACTCATAGGGTGAAAAAAAAATCTTAATGTTTCAAGATCTATTATAAAAAAATGAAATATTTTCGTGCCGGATGACGATAACGTAGTTCAGATTCACATAGACGTCGACGAATTGTGGACATAAATACATTTGTACCGGTACCTATATTTTTAACTGGAATGAATCCTTTTTTATATATGGACGCACAATTTGAATAAATATGACATCGACTATTGTGACATTCTAGTAGTTTTTAAAAAAAAGTGCTGTCTATATTTTAATAAAAAGGTTAGCCATCATAGCACATACAGATACCGACTGTTTGGCGGCAACTCAAGAAGTGAAGTTGAGTTTCTGTTTGATTATTGTAAAAATGGTGCATTAGGCGTTTTGTGATTTAAATTAATAGTTTATTAAACTTTAAAGTGGTTTTCGTACGTAGTGTTTGTGGTAATCAAAGCGTGGGACTGCGTTTTTCGTGTGCTTCCAAGGAGTCCTCAGTAAACCCATTATTGTTTTACTGAGTGACTCCTGACTTACTTCGACAAAACTGGACATTGATAGAAGACGTTTTAGACTTTGAAATTATCTATTACGAAGAAAACGTGACACTGGTACAATGTGCTAATTGCACCATTACCATATATAAAGAATTGGATTGTTACATAATATTGGTTCAGTACCTCAATTATATTTGAAACCACAGACCAAATAATTTTGCTATCGCAAGGTAAAGTATATGTTTAAAACAATATCTCATTGTTTATGTTGGCACCTGACTGATCAGCGAATTCAGATATCTTTACATGAATTTACTTTAGCGATTCCCATCCAATATTTTATTTCTGTCTTATTCAACGCTACAATTAACTATAGTGGTATTATTATATTATAGTGATATCACTTTATTCTGAAACACAACATATAGGTAGTATAATTTTTAATGAAATGTTGATTAATCATTTATTTTCATATTAATATTTTAAATTGATCATTTATTTCAGACTAATTTAAAAATTCAGTAATAATTGAAATTTTCCATGATCTTTTGATTCCAGTTGCTTTTGATGTACTTTCTTGTATATTGTTTAGAGACAAGTGTTTGGTCAGTTTCTGTTGATATTGACTGTACCAAGAAATGTGCAAAGACCTGATCTATCCGTAAAACTGAATAACACCACACCATATTTCCATAACCCATATCACATCAAAATATTTTGAATATGGGATCAGAGAATGTTCAGAGAACCACGAACAAAGATAGGCACAAACGAATCGGGGGGCCGATTCTACCAACACGCACCGTATGTTTCAGTTCTACTTAAATTTAAAACCGTATTCTACTATCATTATAGAACGTAACAAAACTGAAGCATTCCCTAACCATTGCCGCTATTCGCATTTAAATAAATGGTTGAATAAGAATAGCATTCGAATTCGGCATGTTTTGTAAAACAAACTTTTAAGATTATCGTAACTATTTGAAGGAAATGATTGTTTTCGCATAGACATGTCACTTATGTGCAGACAACACTAGACACGCTCTGTACCGACAAAATTTATGTTTCTAATTGAACAGATAATTTTCAAAGTATTCAGCAAATGCGTCAGACGGCGTCACCCTGAATGAATCCCTATCAACTGCATGTCTGTTATTATGCGATGTTGTGCAGACTCTAATTAATGAACTTGGCTCTCTTAGTAATTATATTGCAACAGCAAATACACGGGTATCGTCGCTACAAACATAAATTATTACAGACAACGATAATATTATTTAATATTCTATTGATTAGAAAAAATAGTAATAGTCTTAATGAATATTCCTAGAATATTAAATCGTTTATTTTACATTGTTTATTTTGCTAATAACTACCAGTGCTTGTCATCGTTTAGCACAGACTACGTAAATGAAGCCCCGATCGCTGCACTAGGACAACTGGTATCATTGTATAGTTGCCTTAATTAGAGTTTTATATAAATTTGTCTATTATTTTTCCCAATATCTATCTGTAAAACATAATTAACAATATTATCAGTTCTTTTTTTAAATCCGATGTCAAAGTTATGAAAGCTCCGTTAAAAGTCATCAACAACTTTTTGTGTGAATTTTGCTCGACAGATAAACATATCTAAAAACGGTTATTCGTCTTTTTGTGTTTTTTTATATAGAAAAAATAGTGGTAGACGAGTATATAGTCCACCTGATGGTAAGTGGATACTGTAGCCCATGGAACTTCAGTCCAGAATGACAAACGATGGCACGCCCCTGATGCGCTGCCTACCTTTGCGGATTAAAGAATGAATTGGGAGAAAGGGTTGGGAAAATGGAGAGGGATAGGATAGGATAGGATAGGAAGGAAATGGGCTCTGGCATATTTAACTCACTATCGAAACACGAACGATAACGTAGGAAATGCAGTACATTTTAAGGTCTTCTGTGAGAGAGGGGTAACGTGGCCAGTCGAGTGCGCCCAGCGGCTGTGGAAATGCAGCGTGCACTCATCCCCTAACTAACATTCTATTAATATAATCAAAGTAATAATTTACAATAAGTACATTTTTTTAAACATATTTTCCAACGTTAAACACGAATTCTAATAATAAGTAAATTTTTGTTTGAAACAAGTTGTTTTTCTAGAACTTTCTAGAACAAGTTTCTAGAACAAGTTTGTAGATAGACAAAAACCGCTCAGGAGTCTCAAAATTGTGATGATTTAACATTTTAAAAATTGATGTCAATACATACAAACGATGTGTTATTTGATTTATAGGGTTCACGAAGCTCTACAACTCTTGATTAAATAATTTTGGTCTTGAACATACGAAAAATAGGGAAATCTTGCACTCCTACTGGCGCGTGACATCTGGGTTTTTTATGTGTTTTCTGAACGCCGCGTCGTCGTATAATAATGTTAATGTTGGCAATATATCGTGAATATGGCAAAAGTGAACAAATGTGCCGTATACAGGACACGCGGGGTGATAAATTACGTAACAAATGTATGGGAGATACAGGCTCCGTGACCTCTTAGATTAAGAACTACTCTCCCTCCCTAAACTATTATTGTCCGGTGTTATGGCCTCAACATGATAAATGAATGTGAGGATATCACTGTGATTGTATTACTAAATGGAGGTTGAAGTACTCGAAGTGTGTCGAAGGAAAGGATTTTTCTGATTTCGTTGACTACATAATTACTATTTGATTACAGTTTACCACAGACTTGAATTATAGAGACTGTGAAAATGAAGCAGACGGTTTTTATGGCAATACACAGACACATTTATTTGAAGAGTCTTGATTTCTGGAACTTAATAATTGCTACTTATTTTGCTTCAATTTTTAACATTCCGACGAAGTAACTGAAGCAGACACTTTAAGGATATTTAAAAACAGCGGAGCGCGATAACAGCTCGACGATGCCAAGTTTACTACCGAAACTAATTACGTAGTTCCTCAGAGTGGTCACCGAGCTGCCATTCAATTTAAAAACTAACGTTCGTAGCTCCCTGTGATCCTGGTATCTCATACGGACAAATGGCTGTAGTTTTACTTGGTAAAAAAACCTTTGTTGCGTCTTTTATTATATAAAATAATAGTTATATAAACCTCACAACGTTGATTGTTATAAACAAGAAAAATATATTTAGTAATTACTTAATATTAAAAAAAAAAAAAATTAAAAAATAACAATGAATATCGTAGAATATTGGGGCACTATATCTATGCCACATCAGTTTATATAAGTAGGCGTCTAATCGCAATATTAAATGATCAATCAATAAAAAATACATTTAAATAAAAATATTTGCGACAAAAGACTAGTACATATTGACTTTTCTAAAATTAATGCCCGAGTGACACGATGACATGACTAATACGTCAAGCCAGGATAGTACGATAGTATCCAGCCTGCTATCTTAGCTTCCTATCCTGGCTTGGCACAATGCTAGTAGTTGTTTACATGATGCTAGTAAATTTTAAGTCAGAACCAAGTGCAGATTCGCTTTAAAACTTTAAACTGAATTCGATTAAAATAGTTACTTCGAAATTTATGTCAATGTGTATTGGACGAATTATTAGTAGTTCTGCTAGGAGTTCTTTAAAAGATGGAGGTTCTGTATAAGACATTTTTCCTCCCAATATAATTGAACAAATTTCATATTTATATCGTTATTTAATTAAGAATTTTAAATAGAAATGCGAAAAATACGTGCAACATTGTCGCTGTATGCCGATGCCGATCGCGTACTAGCTTGACCGTCCATACATAAACTAGTACACAATCCCAGGATAATAAATAGGTGACGGGGGGCGTCACTAGCTCAAAAAATAGAAGTCCATCCTATTAAACTATCCTGGCTTGAGATGCTTGCTAGCTTACTATCTTAAAATTCTGTTTACACGAAACTAGTTGCTAGCTAGCTAGCACAATAATACTAGACTCGTGTCACCCGGGCATTATACGACTATTTATGACAAAAATTTTAATCGTAGGTACAATTAAAGTTTTCTTTTTTACTCTTATTTTTCGAACCTCAGGTGAAGCTTATACCCAGCAGTAGGAAAATAGACTGATTCAATATCAGCCTATGACATCACACTGCAGGACTCAGAAGGAGGTTTCGGCCCATAATTCACCATGCGAACTCAGTGCGGACTGGAAACATATGCCCCAGATTTTAGTTTTATAAATTCCCGAGCACGCAGGTTTTCTCACCGAGCACGGAGCTAGTGATAATTAAAAAAAAAACACTTAATTAGAAAGTCAGCAGTACTGACCAAGGATTTGAACTCACGACCTCACGAATGAGAGTTAAGAATCCTCTGGGCTTTCACCGCTATTTCATGTAGATTACATGAAATAGCTTTGTAGTAGAATAGTAGATTGACTTTAATACATATTTTTAAGTACTTATCAAAATAAAACTTAGAACATACAGCACGTTACCGCAGTTTACTACATTTGGTGAATGTCCTTTGAAATACTCGAATGTGCAAGGTGGCTGAACTGTTCACTCGTCCATAAAGCGCATAGTTTGTTGCACTGAAGTCTTGCAACCACTTCCCTAGTCCTATTAGTTTCGTACTTCACTCAATTGCTTGAATTTACCCTATATGTTTTTACTGGAGGGCGTACAGTTGATTCTATATGTTCTCTTTCTAGAATGAAAAGTTATTTACTTCCAGGATACAGATTTTTAATCTAGTTTGAGATTTAGAACTCATTAGAAAAGTGAAAAGATCGGAAAAATAAAGACAATTTCAATTTCGGTTTACAATATTTTCAATATGAAGGTATTATTAACCCACATACTGGAAATATTGTGTATTTACTTATATTTAATTTAGTAGTAAATCTAACCTTTAAATTAAAATTTTTGCTCTTCATAAGCCATAAGTATAAAGATTTATAAAATATTTATTTAAGTATTAAATTAAATTGTTATATATAAGTAAGTTTATTACGTAAAAAAATATTTTTTGGTACCTATTATTCTTGGTATTATTTGAAGTTTATTTTGGCAAAATTCCTTTAGTCTCGTTAATCAATACGTTCTCACTGTTCAAAATGGTTTTCTTCGGCAGCGGTCCTTGTGTTTTTGGCCCATTTACACAAGCTTGTTTTTGGCTAACGATTTCGTGTGGAGGGACATGAAAAAGGGCCCGCACCTAAACATCGATTTTGATTTATAGAAACAGTGATTACAGTTCTATAAAAAAAGGCCACGCATAAACTATGCTACTGTTTTGCCTTTATGTTTAAAACACGATTCATATTATAATAATTTTGTTCATCATTAATCTGATTATCATGAAATCATAATTAGAGTGGTAAACTAGAAAAATAGAATGCTAAAAGTAATGGATAAAGTGAACAAAGAATTGCTAGCTGAATTTTATTACAAACCACAAAACAAGTTGTAATGGCTAACATCCACAGAACGAGGTAGTATGAGTCTAATCGTGATTATTATTTCACGATCCCCGCCCAAATCCAGGCTCCGTACGCTGAGTTACAGCCCCGTTGGGAGCTCATCTACTTCCAAACTTATATATTATTCAATCTTTCCTCAGGTATGAATGTTCATTAGTCCGAAAATAAATTTGTTGGCTTCTCGCTTTCATGTTCACCGACCTTTCTAGAAATCCCGCTTAGGGTTCCGCGATTTAAGACCCAAGGGATTATTTATAAAGTTTTGATGCCCAACAAAAAAAGGTGCTTTGAATCCTTTATCTTGGGATTTTGCGAAGTTGAAGTAGTTTAATTATTTTGTATATTTTATTAAAATTTTTACAATTAAAATTTGAACTCACTAGTACACTAGACTATTCGTACACCTGTAACGAAGCCAGGTTTTGGAATCATACGTTGTAATGAACATAACTCACTGGTTGAAGATTTCCGTCGTTTCTGACTGTCCCTGATTAATAACTCCAAGTCGTTTAGCGAGCGATGGAATGAGCCATGCTCAGAGAATTTTTGTTAGACAAAATGGGAAACGAAAAATCTTGACGGAGACTAAATTTGTCGACATTGCTTAGAAAATTATATTGCTCACATGTTATATCTGCTACAGGACCAACAACCGATGTAGATGAGTCCTTGAACTGAGACTACGTTCTGAGAAGCGTAGTGCGGAACACCTTCCGGCCAGGTGGGCCGAAGGCTTGAAGAAGTTTGTCAGTAGTAGTTGGATGAGAGGAACAGAAAATTGTGTGGTAGTCGATCTTGGGAGAGGCTGTCTCTTTCTATGGCTTCCATTGATAGATATAGATTGAAGTGGTACACAGAATATTCCAGTTCCAAAGCATACAAGAGAAATTAATCAAGCATTGTTTTCGTATTAACCGACAGATCTGTACTAGACTCATCGCGTTAGGTATGCTAGTTGAATGCACCCACGGTTCAACACAGATACATCTGCATTCTCCGTACGGAGCAGTGTCATTGGCACTGAACTTCACTATATAAATAGGAGTACTTTTATTAACTTTATGCAATAAAAATAAAAGAAACATCAACTATATGCACGATGTAATTAAACACGAAGTTGTGGGTGGAACAGTATTCGCGGTAGGATTCAGTATCACATGGTAGCAGTTTTAGTATCTCGTAATTATCACATGCTTATCAAGAATAATATTTACGTTTCATATATCAATAAAGAATTTAAATATCAATTAATTTTTACTACTAAGTATAACTTAGCGTTTATTTTGTATTATACCTTGATAGGGAATTAAGCGTATTTTTCGTATGGTAGGTTAATTTTCTTTGAGATTTTGTTGATTGGAGAACCGACTTATATACTTAATAGTTTCGTAATGTAATTTGTAATGAAATGACAGTTATTGCTAATGCCATATTGAAATTGTATTCACAATTAAAAATAATTTCTCAAAATTTCGACAGATATTCATCCTTATAATTTAATAAAAAAAAATGAGACCAATAAAATATTTCCATTAAGGGATAGCCGAAAGGTATCTATACTCAGTTCACATTCGTGTGATCGTGATTTTAAATCCTCGGCCCGTAGCACTGAGTATCTACGGATTTTTATAAATTGTCATTTGTACGGCGGTGAAAGTAAACATCGTGCATGCCCCAGAAATTAAAAATCTGTAGTATGTGATCTACCAATCCGCACTGGGACCGCGAGGTGGATTATGGTCCGAACCCCCCCCCCCCCCCCCCCTTCGCCCCCAGTAATTTACTAGGGGAGGCTTGTGCCCTGCAGTGGGACGTTATAGGCTGATACAAGTACAAGTATTATCGCATATTCGCATTTAAAGCATGGAATATTAGTTTCAATTTTCCGCTGCAATATTCTCTTCGCATAACATCTAATGAGAGGGCAAGTAACAGGTTATTTGAAGTAGTGAAGTTGTAACTTGTGATACTTTGCTAACTCCATTGCAGATTGAGTAACTGTAAGGGGGCATACATATAACTATTTGTAAATATATAAATTAGGAACACAATTTTAACTTGAATTTAGTAAGTTACTACAAGTCCAGGTAAGTAATGTTTGCTTCCACAACGATTATTATTATTTTATGTATTGTTATTATTTTACACACAAATGATAAAATATAGTTACAAAAAGAATATAATTATTAATCGATTGTGAAACTGCCCAGAGTTCAGCTGCCATCCGAAGTTGGACGACTGTGCTGACTGAGTAGACAAACTAGGGTGTGAGGTGTGATATAACTGAGCAAATATCCTTATCTATATAAGTCCCAATAGTTTTCACTATAAAGTCGATATTCTACGTTAGCACCGACTTGGAACTTGTCATCTTTAAAACGTCTTCAGCACAAAAGGAAGACTTGACGCTTTTAAGATAAAGTTTTATCTCTCATAATATTAGGTAACGTCACTATGAACGGACCCCAACATCTGCAAGCTCAATGCACGTTGGGTCGGCGTCCCTTGCACCTCGGCCGAAGCCCTCTCTTACGTCATCGCCTGCACTCTCTTACATAGAGATTTGCTTTGTGTTATGAAACGTTTTGTTGCAAGAGTAAATAGAGATTGCCAGTTTAAATAACTTTAATAAGATGTACATTGTATTTTTAATACTCATAATTGAAATGTGCACAATTTTACAGTTGTGCACTTACGTATTGGTGAATAAAATGAGTTATTAATTAGAAATTTAAAATAAGTCCCGAGAGAAAAAGTAAGAAAACTTTGAGCAGAAAATTGTGTTTGTCATGTTGTTGTTTCTGCAAAATGCGAACCTTCCCATAACTACCTAAAAATGCTGTTAGTGTGGCAAAGACATTGATTAAAGTAAATGCCAGTGAAAGATTCCAAATACAGGGGGCAGCATCTGGATCATACACATCTATTTCATGAAAAGAATATAAAAATTAACGTGTCTTAAATTTAAAGTCTCCCATTCGGTGGCATTTGACTTCCCTTGCATTTCGTGGCAAGGGTACAGGGAGTGCTATTTGAACATGATTACCTAATAACATGTATTTGTCTAGTAGCTTCTCTCTACTTTTCCATACTCTCAAAATAGATATCTCTTAAAATTCATCACACAATATGCTCCACTCATCACAGCTAGCGGACGATTCTTCTTTTATATTAATGTGTATTTAGTGTGTATTTTCTTTAATGTAAAAGTGCAATCCGTTAAAAAAATACACTAGTCAATCCATATAAAACCTAAAACGAATTGTGCAATTTCGCAAATAGCTGGCAATAAAGTGATCATCGTACTAAGTGGATAACCCCGCGAGGACCCTTGAATCCTATCGGTCACATCTCACGGTCCCACCCTGTGCCACTCACTCGGGGTGAACAATCGTTTAACTGACCTAAAAGTACATACAGTATTGACGTAGGACCCTGAGTATCAGCGATCTACGAAATGCAACTTGCATTTCAATGTTTCGTGCACTCTATTTTTGTCGAGGTTCGACGACCGATGTAATATTTGGTTACGTTTGAAGATTGTTACTAAAATCTTTTAACCATTTTATTGTGCGGTCTATTGGTCATGCTTTACTTACTTTATTGCAAACTGCAACTGAATTGACACAGTTCATTTCGGTAAGATGTTTAATGTCAGTAAGATCTATGCTTCTTATCCCGAGTTAAGCATATTTACATTAAGCATATTTAGCGTTAAGAACGGAAGGAAAGTTTCCTTGTAAATAAATAAAATCTTTCTTCTTATTATTTTATTTTGTTGCGTATTCAATGTTATATTTTCTTTATTAAAACAACAGAGGGTCGAGGGTGCTTCACTAGAAGCTATAGACGAATATATCTATCTTGGACAGTCAATCCAGTTAGACAAGTCCAACTTCAGTCGAGAGGCCGATAGACGCATTCATCTCAGCTGGGCAGTATTTGGAAAAATGCGTCACCTCTTCTCGTCACCAATGTCACAATGTTTGAACACTAAAGTCTTCAATCAGTGTGTCTTTATTAGTATGCCCGTTATACGTATGGTGCCGAAATGTGGTTTCTAACGGTAGTTCTGATTCACACAATCTGGTATTTTTATAGATCTTATTTAATCATATAATGATCTAAAAATAGTCAAGGACTCAGAGCAAATCCAACTGATGTTCTATGAGGATATTGTGAATAAAGCAGATTCATATGCTTTCATTCGAAAAATCGTTTTATTAACGTTCAAGAAGATAGTACATAAGGAACTTTTTTGAAGGAAAGTGATGAATATATCTTAATGCCGTTGCGTATTTGTTTCTGAGATAATAATGTCCCTTTTCTCGTTATAGTAATATAATATGTGTTTGCGTCTTCCTGTCTCTGTTTATGCAATATAAGTACGTGTAGGTATATAGCATAAACAGATAAACATACACGGGATGGGTTTTGCAGAATAAGACTGTAAATAGCGTTATAAGTAACGGCAGCCTAGGGCCATCTGCTTTCGATATTATATATATTATCGATATTATCGATAGACCTAATATTGGCACGCAAAACTAAGTTTTTATTTAAGTATGGATTTTTCAAATACCACTAGCCAGGCCGTGATGCAAAATGAAGAAACCCACGACGTATTAAACACAAATTTGGATCATGTGTAATATCCACCAATATGGTCGCACGTGGTGCACTCTGGGGCGAACTTCAGATGGCTAAGAGAGTCCGCACACCGTTGGCATAAAGAGAGAAGTCGGTGGCAGTAAGGAACTGGTCAACACCGGGGTCTGCCCCCAAAAGGGAAGACTTGATTAAAAGCGAAGCGATCATTTAGGAATTTGTAGGAAGTCAAGAAAACAAGGTTAACCGCAGGGTCTGTAGGATCATGGGAGATGGTGGTGATATAAGGGAGGGACCTTGCGGTGGGGACGGACTCTGTATGCTTATATCGAAGTAACACTAAAAACACCAAAGTTATTAGAAAAAGAAAGATGTACGAAACTCAATTATTTGAACCTAAAAAGGATATTCATATAGATTTTGAATCTTTGGAATACCTTTCAATCTTGACAGCATCAAAATAAGTACTGAATCATTTTTGTTGTACGTTGTTTGTATTGAATTTCTAAGACAATTTAATTTCTGATAAATTTAAAAATCAATAATGATGGATGAAGATTTGAAAAAAAGTAAACAATCTATGAGTCCATTAAGGGAGAAAGATGCGTCGAAAATGGACCGTCGAAGATCCTCTGTAGCCTTTGGTTCAAGGTCTTTGAGTAGAATGAAAATGCGAAAACAATCTTATGGCTTTGGTGGGGTGCCGGGCATAAGACCCGTAGAAAGAACTTCTCAGGTACGTCTAAAGATACAATATCGATATCAATCTATAACATTTTGCTGCTGGGCAAAGGCCTCTCCATGTGATTACGAGGGGCTGCGGACCACTCAGATTCATTCCTCCATCTTCTTATGGTCGGAGCGAATTGAGTAAAAAACGCGGCGGGCTCCTGCGTAAGCTTCTTCCTACGCGTTCTGTCTTGACTCCGTACAAATTTTTATTCTTGCCTCTTTTCTCACTTCTCCTCTTTGAGGTTTGACGACATAATTATAGGCAATTCCTATTCCCGCCTATGCCTCTGTTTATGGTAGCGATGTGCGAACTCTCGTGGACCATGCATAATCATACTCAGTGAGGATTGATAGATAGACATGATTCAAATTTTATTTTCAGTTTTATTTCATGGGGTTTCCACACAATTTTTTCCGAGGTAACAGTAATTGATCAATTCGCACCCTAATAGAAATCCAGCGGTACAAATCGGACTCGTATTAACGACGTAACTGAAATAGTTACCGAGCCGATAATAGTTACCCATAGGTTGTTAACGATCTCTTATATGTTACATTATAATAAAACCAAATAACCTAATAAATATTACATTAATACTGATTATTTTAATAGACTAACATGTTGACATTGACCGTAGCGGGGGTCTAATATTATTTTATAGTGAGTTACCTCCTGCTTAATACTTAATCAATTACGAATCTTTGACCATGGCAAGTGTCTCGAATAATAGCTCATTTTTATAGAAAAAAGGCGGCAGACGAGCATACAGTCTGATACCATGATGGTAAGTGGATACTGTCGTCCATAGACATCCGCGATAAATGCCAACATCAGTCCAGAATGACAAACGTTGAGACGCCCTCGGATACGCTGCCCACCTTGTAGATTGAGGAATGGATTGGAAAAATGTGGATGGTATGGGACCATTTCCATACCATCCCATCCCTCCACATTTTTCAATTTTTCACTCACTACCGAAACACGTACGTACATTAAGAAAATAAGATAAAGCGAGAAATGCAATACATTTCAAGGTAGTCTTCTGTGAGAGAGGGGTAACGTGGCCAGTCGAGTGCGCCCAGCGGCTGTGGAAATGAAGCATGCACTCTCTCCCTACAACATCAATTAAACCAATTCATTAACAAGGCAAAGTAATATCCCAATTTTTGCAATAGTTTTGCATATAGCGGACATTGTACTCTTATGCACTTGGAAATTAGCCCCAATTAGTGTTGAATAAGTGAGCGCCGGGCGCTCAAACGCTCAAGCGATAAGCCAACGCTAACCTTAGGAACCTTAAACTCAACCGTCTTAAAGCTCAAGGGTACGTCAGCGCCAATGTACTTTAAGAATCTTAGCCTTATCCGTTTCGAATCTTAACTCTTAATCTCAAAAGTCTTAAAAGTTCATTAGCGCTCATATTCACAACACTAGTACCGACAGGTGATTCTATTATACATTTAAGTATAGTAAAGTCTCACCCTCAAAGTATTGGCTTCATGTAAGCCTTCCAAAGGAATCCGTGAATTTTAGACAATATTACCTAATTTGCTTAATACGTTTAATAAAACTTACGATAATGTTTAAATGTAATTCAGGTTGCTATAGAATTCAAACGTCCTCCTTTGGTGTTTCTTAACACGTATCAACTGGATCCTCATCCAGAAGGCATATTTCATGTGCCAAAAGTAAGGCAAGCGACTGAAGAGATTCTGAATGAAAGCTGGAATGGACACAAATATAACGCCCAAGTAAATGTGAACTTATTTTAGTCTTTCATATAATTTTACAAGGCACACCAAAATCATTTTCTAGTGATATAATAAGAAGAAATATTTAAATGGGTAGCAGAAAATACTAAATCCATGGCAGTAAATTTAAAAGTTTAAATTTTTAAAGGTTTAGGATCCCTGGTGACGAAAGGATTCATTTTTTGTAAAGTTTGCTCTTTTTTATTAACTTTTTATTACTTATTTTATGAAATATTATTATCAACGTCCAGAAATAATTTATCATTTATGCACTAATTCGGCAATCTTTCAAAGATATAAAATAAAGTGCAATTAACATACATTTTCTTTGTTTACATTTCAATTATTTGAAACAATCGTAGGGGATTTTCTATGGCCGGGCTGCAACGTTCACGATGCAGCTCGGCCATAAAGAAATTATTTTGTCTCACGATCAATTGAAGTACGATTAATCTTATTGTAGGTACTAAGAGTATATTTAAAGAGTTTTTTTATAACACTTTCGATCTTGACAGACTGTGGTCAGACCAGGACGCAACACACCACTTGGTCAGTTCTCCGCTGCTGTCACAGCTGTGTTTTAAAATTCTTTACTTCAGTGATTCACTTCAATCGAGGAATATTATTTTCCTTATTAGAAACATCAAAATTTAATCAATTAAATTCGACTTCGCCCTCTAAAGTCACTAATACAAAAAAAAAAAAAATTTTTTATCGATTGTGTGTTATTAGGAATCTCCAAGTCTCGCCATGCGCTTAGCTGGTGAAATAATGCGGAAGATCAAAACGATGCAATTCAACCGCTACCGTATCATCACCGTGGTCACGATCGGTCAGAGGCGGGCGCAAAGCTACAACAATGCCATCAGCTTCTTATGGGACTACGAGAGGGATGATTATGTCGACACGCAAAGAGAGGAATACTCTGCATTTATTCAAGTTACTACATTTGGCATATATCTTGATTAAAGATTACGAGGTTTTTTGGGGGTTTCTGGTGAAACTTGAGACGATGGAAATGGACATTTTTCTTAATAGACATGAAATAAAATTCTTCCCGGCCTCGAACATAACAAGATATATTTTTGGAGCTAATAACAGGCATTTTGCGCCTCAGTGGTATCTTATTACATGAATGCCAAAGGTCGTTTTTAGATAACTACGAGTATTAATTTGTGATGCTCATTAGGTATATTTTAATTGTATTAATTATTTTAACGGTTAATGTTTTGTTAGATTGATTACGGAAATCTAAGAAAAATAAAATTATGGCTTTAATTACGGTTTAGAATTTTAATTTTACTAAAGATAATAAAATCACATTTTTTTAAATATTACTAAGGGGTTTAATTTTATTTGCGATAAGTGAAAATAAATATTATAAATATTATCAGACTTTTGTACTAAAAGAAGGGACATGAAAATGAAATTTATGCAAGCGCAAAAACAACTTAAGGCCAAGAAAACTAAAAAGTTGTCTTAAACTAAAGTTTGCTTTTGATGTTTTCTTTTTGCTTTTGAAGGAATGAGAAATTAGGTAAGTTTCGTTTCATTACAATGACTTATATGTATTCTACATCAAACGCTGCAATCGACAAAATACTACATATTTAGTTTAATGTGGGAGATATAACGTTGTTTATTTTTTCCACGTGCGCTGTACTTAAGTGATTTGTACTTCATTTTATGTACTTCTCATTTATTTTGTTTGACCGATCACCATGAAAGTTGGCAAATATATGTATTTTTTCATGGAGAAGTTTTTAAGCTATCGACTTTGTTGTAATTCGCCACTAGCTGGCGCTGCAGCACATCAACTTCTACACCGTTCAACCGATCGCCATAAAAATTGGTATACATACATAGATATTTGAGCACGGGGAATATTTTCGAGCTATCGACTTTATTATATCTCTGCACTAGATGGCGCTGCAGCACACCAACTTCTATGGCAGGACAACGTCTGCGGGGTTTTGCTAGTATAATTTAAAACAATAGTGTTATGTATTTAAGTATGTACGTTATGTATTGTAGTAGCTGAAATTATATTAATTTAGTAGGTATTTTACTTGAATCCACCCTATTGTTATGTAGGTATAGGTTAAATTCACATTGCAGTACTTACACATATACGAATATCATTTCAATACAAATGCGCAAACGACCGTCATTTTTTTTTAAATAGTTTACTTTTAGTAACAAAATGGAAATAGGTAAATATTGCTTCGTGTAGCATCTAATTGCGATGCTGATTGCGATGCGATGTCGCATAGATTGTGAAACTAATTGCGTATTAGACAAAATGGTACTAATTGTTAAATTATTCAATAACACGATGTCTTTGTAGAGTTCTACTGCGGTATATTAAAAATGCAATACCTAGGTAGTTATTAAATAATTCAATGCACTGTTCACTGATGGTTAAAAATACGAAAGTTAAAAATATTAAAACGAAAAATCAAAGACTAACAATCACACCAGTGGTGGCTGAATGAGAAGATCCGAAGATTGTGTGTAATGGCGAGCTTTGGGAGAGGCCTAGATCCAGCAGTGGAGCGACATAGGTTGTTGGTATGTTATTGTATTTCCTAACTACTGTCCGCGCGCGAGGTCCGAGGTCTTTTGAGAAATGTTCATGCATAACACTAGTGGTGCAATACGTTATTCAATAAACTTATGGGTAATCGAGTTTTAATCAGACTATTATTGAAAATTTTAATATGAATATTATATTTAGGTTAGGCCTATTTGGGTTGTAGTACTAATAATGAGTAAAAATTATTATAGAATGAATTTTAAATTGCGGGAAAGTTTTAATAGAAATAATATAGATAAAATTAGTGAAATATACCTACTTATATTAGTCACAATCTGAACTATAGCTAATAATTGACATGGATGCATCCGACGTGTCATCTTCACTGTTGTCATCTTCGACATGATAAATAATCGACTTGACGACATGACTTATTGTAATGTTATTACTTGTAACCTAGTCTAACATCACTAGTTTTGTGCAAGATTTAGTTGCCACCTTTTTTCTTGTTACTGTACAAGTTTAAGTACAAGTTACCGTTGATACGGAACATTGTACATTACAACAACGCTATTAGGGAGAATATTAGTAAATAACACCATCTATAACCCACTTTTCGAAATTATTGCTGTTCATTACTCCATGATAATCACCTGATGTTGTACCAGCCTTGAACAATAATTTAGCTCCATTAAGAAATCCAGCCCTTGATCCAACGTAAAGCAGAATTAATCTATTCGAAGAGCTTGTATCAGTTAGAACGGCTTAATTTTTTGTACTTACGTTAAATTATTATTAATCCGAGTTTCATGGAGGAAAAAAATATTGCGGTTGTACGAATTATGAACGATTTTTTTCTTTGAGCTATAAAATACTACTACCTGTTGCAACGTCGTTGTTCTCTATTTCAACGTAAAATATAACTCAGAATAATAATAAAGATAACAAATAACAAGGAAATTAATAATAGACAACACCACAAATTTCAAATAAAACAACTTTAATGAGAACTTCGATAACAACAAAGGGAACTTATCAAAGCGGGGAGCGCAACACTATGATTAAAGAGCGCGAAGGGGTGACGCGGTGGTTACAGGTGAGGTGGGGGCGGTCCCCGCTCCTCATGCGCCCATCCCTCGGAACTCGTGCGCGGACTCTACTTCTAATAATCAGAGGTACTTTAAATGTTTACTTCTCGCTAATCACTTACACCAATACCTTATATACTTTCAACTATTCAACAACTTACCGAAAGCCTTTGTGCCCGTTATAGTTTGTTTATTAAGGGTTTTATTCAACATGTTGACAAGTGGACAATGAGAGAGATAACTATTCATAAATTCATGGCGGGAGGATCGTTAATATAAAGGTTTAGAATATCATTGAATAATAATATTAAACACAGCGTAGTTATTTTTGTGACTTAATATTATATTTCGTCTCTAACTATAAACTTAGAGTGCATTTCCACTTCGCACTTGTGATCACACCGTTATGTCACACCGGTGTAACAACGGCGTAACACCTATTACTGGTGGTCACACGGCTGTGACTTTACGTGTAAGAATTATCTGCAACAAATTTAACTATACTTGTAAATACAGAATTTAATGAATCCTACATAATAAATATAATTGACCACTTTATTCAGGCGGGAGATAACGAGTTACTCGAAGGCGTTTTTATTGAATACATCTTGAAAATCGAATTTTATTCCTGCGAACATTTTTAGAATTCGGATAACCATCGAATTCTAAAAATACTTCGGAGATAAGTAGCGATTTCAATGTATAAAACTGTCTTTAATCCAGACCTATGAATTACTGTTTTATAAACACGTAATATTACTTAAACTATTGTAAGAATTTATATTGCCTTAAGGTACGTAAAGTAAGTAAATTGAAAATACCTTTGTTTCTCCGAGCCGGTCGGCACCAGCTCTGTTTCAATCTAGTTTCTTTAAAATTCATACCCTCATTCTCAATGCAACCCGCCTCGATAACTCTTTCTAACTGTTATGAAGGTTTTTTTTTCAATTACATTTGAAGGTTATTGAAATAGAAGTGTTGAATTTATTCATTGGTTATAAGTTTGCCCGTGTTTCTAGCTAAAGTAAACGATAGCTTATTACTCATATTTTTTTGGATTAATAATTGAATAGTTTCCTTAGCAGTTCGTCTAGTTATTAAAATAAAACTATGATAGTCGTATATTAAGTTAAATTCATGCCTGAAAAATGAAAATTACGGGACCTAAATAATTTGTTGTGTATTTGAGACCATGGTGAGATTTAAAAAAAATTGGAGAATCATTATATTCATTACTTATAGATTAATTAATGATCGTGATTAGCAAAATAATTTTCCGCAGTACTAACCAAATCAGTAGGTCCACGCGCTATTGCCCTGTAACAATTAGTGGGGAATAAATTCGGGTAATAGTAAGGATACACGTTACTCGCAGTGGTTAACAGCGACAGTGTCAAAAATCCAAGGATTATTTAGATGCCACACAAGATATTACAAATCTCGATAATGCACAGTAATCGTAATTAATTAACTGTAGCTAATTACTCGATTGCCAACATAACGGCTCGCTCGCCGTTATTGGAGTGGATAATGGTTATTGGAAGGTAGTAGGGAAATTTAGGATGAGGGTAGTGGACCACTCATTGTTACAGCTCGTAGAGCTACTGATTTTTTTAAATATATATATAATTTTCATAATTGCATTTGATCAACCGACTGATAGACGGAAAAAAAATTCTGGTCGCCATAAATATTGTTACAAAAAAACATTGATATTTTTATTTTTACATTATCATTTTATTTTATTTACAGTCTCCGCCTGCGGGGACGCTGTAGGTATATGTGTAATCTGTGAGTGTAGTGTAAGAACCGCATTGGCAGCAGTAATTGGGTCGTCGGGGTCGTCTAAGACCTGCCGAAGACGACGACGGCAATTGGGAGAGGAACGATCTGCTCTTTGGCAGGTTCGTTTTTCAACGTTGTATGTGTCTACGCTTAGCTACCTATTCTGAGCACGTTGATACTGAGCTGTTGTGAATGACTTGTATTTGTCCAATGCCATGTAAAATGCCTATTTGCAATGTTTGAAGAAGATATTTTATAAGCGTGTGTTTCGTATGTAAAATGTTGTACCCCGCCTGCCTCATATTTACTACCTCGTTTTGTTCTATAACGTGCCACTTTTAATTTGCAGTAATATTTGTAGTTGTTATAAAACTTTATTGGCTCTCAGGTGATTGGACGAGAAAACATCGTTAAACCCCACATACGGGGACGTCGGGATAAGTATTCAGTGGCACGTCTCTCAACGTTCAAGTTTTTATCTTCGCCGATGAAGCAAAATATTTACGCGATAACAAAGCAAAAGCAAAATTAAATGTAAACAAAAGATTTGAATACAATAGTTTTTACCTAAGGCACGCTTCACACTGCACACATCTTATTCCTAGATACGTGTTTCGACTGTGGACGAAGACTTCATTCATTCTGTCAAATAATAAAGACGCATTAAATCAACAGTTACTAATACATTTTTATTTTTAAAACTTAATTGCACAGACAAAATGTACAATATGTGGACTACCAGTCAACAGAGAATTAAGAGGGGTGCATTGCAAAGTAAGCATTATAAATACCTGCTTTTAATTACAAAATAAATAAACGTAACACATATACATAAAAATACAGGTACAATACATATAATATAAATATGTATATATTTACATATATGATAATAATATATACTTGTATAACTATATATATTCTATTTTAGAACAGAACGGAAGAAAAGGAAAGGAAAAGGATGATTTTTATAATAACATAGGTATTGTAAGTAGGTCTGATAACTACTGTAGTGGTGTAAGGGTCCAAGTTAAACAAGGTGTACATGATGACTGGTTTATTAAATCTAGATCCCCTCTTCATTATTCATTTACATACCCTCAACCCACACTATATATTTTATATTAAACCTACCCTCAACATCTCCCTTTATATATAATAAATTTACTTAAATTACTATTTAACATCACATCCCATCCTCTATATATAACATTAAGTTCAAAGAGTAAATTAGACTATGATACAATTAGTAATTGCTAATCTTTGGCTAACTGACTGCTTTAGAATTTTTTGTTGTTCAGTTTAAATAGGAAAGAGAAGGGATGAAGGTTCTTTCATTATAGAATTGCATTGAAAGTACGAAGGCGGACGCACCACTCGTCCACTACGGGTCACTGTGTACGAGCCCTGCTCTGGGCCCTGCGCTGGTTCCGTCTGTGCGCTTGTTCCACCTGTATAATGTGTGGTATCTAGGTCGTCCCATTTAGAACCTGTTTTATTTTTAACATTAATGTCATTAGGCCCAAGACAACTCGACCCAGGTAATTTCAATATATGATTCCGATTACGACGCAGTACTTTGCCGTTTCTCGTTTCTAGCCAGTAGGAGCGCTCGCCGCGCGCTCGCCCCGTCACCCTAGCTTTTACCCATTTATTATCTTCTCTCATGCGCACAGCCTCATTCGGTTGCAATGGCATCAAATTTTTTGTCCCACGGTCATAATATTGTTTTTGTTTCTGTTTTTTTTTTATCTGGTCTTCTTTTGCGATACGCCTGTTTACCGTTTTTGGCAATAACATTTTATTACACGTAGGCAACCTCGTATTAAGGCGACGGCTCATTAATAATTGTGTTTCTGTGTGTTTCTGTGTGCCAGCGGTGTGTTTCTGAAATTGAGCAGCGCCAACTGCCAGTCCTCACCACTTTCATATGTTTTTAATAAGAGTGCCTTTACTGTTCACACGTTGCGTTCTGCGAGACTGTTGGACCTAGGATAGTGTGGAGAACTCGTCACGTGGACGAATTCCCACAACTGACAAAACTTTTTAAAGTCATCGGATGTAAATTGAGTGCCGTTGTCCATGATTAATTTTTTAGGTATTCCGAATCTGCCGAAAATGTCTTTTAGGGCTCTAATTACCGTCAAGCTTTGCATATTGGGTAAAAATGTTATTTCTACATACTTTGAAAAGTAATCCACTACTAGTAAGTATTGCCTCCCTTTAAATTCGAAAATGTCAGCGGCAAGATTTTCCCAGGGCAGGTCTGGTATTGGGTGCGGTGCAAGCGGCTCACGCGGGTTGGTGGCGCGGTGCCGCTGGCACGTCTCACAGCTCTGAACGACACGCGCGATGTCCGCCGACATGGCCGGCCACCACATCGCGTCACGTGCACGCCGCTGACACTTCTCCACGCCTAAATGTCCTTCATGGATCCTACGCAACATCTCCTTACGCAGAGACATGGGCATTACCACTCGTTGGTTTCTAAATAAGACCCCCTCCACAACATGCAGCTCACTGTGTACATTCTAATATGGTTAGCTATTTCAATTACTTGTTTTTTATTAAAAGGCCACCCTTTTAAATAGTAATTACAGAGTGCCGTCAATACAGGATCATTCTGAGTCTCCTCTTTAATTTTTTGCAACATTTGTGGCGAGGCCTCGACATTTTAATAAAGCATATTAACATGTATCATGACATCATTATCCAAATCATCAGTATTTTGATTCAGCGCAGCTCTTGATAGTGTATCCGCTATAAATAATAATTTCCCTGGTTTATACTGTAGGTCACTATCATAATGCTGTAATCTCAACAGCATTCGTTGAAGCCGCGCTGGTGTTTCATTTAGTGGTTTTTTCATAATAGATTCCAGTGGCTTGTGGTCACTTTCTACTGTCACTCTATTGTGACCATACACGTAGTAATGAAATCTTGTACATCCAAAAACCACTGCCAGCAATTCTTTCTCGATTTGCGCCCAGCGAGTCTCTATGGGTGTAAGCGTGCGCGACGCGTACGCAACAGGGCGGCCGCCCTGCATCAGACACGCTCCTAGCCCGTGCGCGCTCGCGTCCACCGACACTGTCACCGGTTCGTTTGGCGAATAATATTTTAAAACTGGTTGCAGGTGGGCTCGCCCACCTCGTCCTCCACGGCCTGCGCGGATAGCAGCCCGTCGACCGCTGGCGCCATCCGGACCCGCGTTCCACATATATTCGACGTTCCCTGCAATCGCCTGATGCGAGTTGCAGACTGCTGCCTGCTCGCTGGCACGCTCCGCCGCTCGACACCACGAACTTGCTTCTTCCAGAGTTAGGGTAGACTTAGCCAATAATTTCTCTCGCATTTGACCGTCTTTTAGTCCACGAATCAATTGAGTTAATATGAGACTGTTTTTTAAAGAGCTAAACTCACAACTCTTAGCTTTAATTTTTAAAGATCCCAAAAACTTATCAATATTTAAATCGTTTTGATAAGTTTCAAAAAACATATGTCGCTCGTAATTAATATTTATTTTTGGATCATAATATTAACTAAATTTTTGACATAACGTTTTATAATCGTATTTCTCTGAATCACTCACGTCCAACTTCTCATAAATTTCTCGTCCATGTTCACCAATTATATGCATAAATAAAGCACATTTTTCTTTAGAGGCTGCCGATTCCTTCCCCGATGCAATTAAAAAATAATCAAAGGCCGATTTCCAATCCCTCCAATTAACCGCCATGTTACCGTCTCCTGATAACGGCGACGGTTGTTGTATCGCAACATAATATGCCCCATCATCTTTATTTGTTTTAGCCATTATGACACGCTAAAACAAATCACTTTCTAATTAACACATTAATTTGTACGAATCCCACTTGTACTGGTTACTTTTTCACATTTTACGACACCTGACACCATGTAGTGGTGTAAGGGTCCAAGTTAAACAAGGTGTACATGATGACTGGTTTATTAAATCTAGATCCCCTCTTCATTATTCATTTAGATACCCTCAACCCACACTATATATTTTATATTAAACCTACCCTCAACAACTACAATGAATTATTTTTATAAATACCATACACTCAGCTGTGCCTTTCCACAGGTGTATATGAACGAGTAGGCCTGTCCGAAGGCCAGCACCACACACGAACTTCTATTCATGCCATCCAGCTGAATAACTGTAACCATCCCTTATATAGTCCAGTGCTAGACATGTGCCTCATAATATAATATAAGTCTCGCAAAGTAATAATATACATGAGGGATTTATGGCTTTAAAACACCAAGCTGGCCAAGTGGGTTAGGGAATCTATTTTTTAGAGATGGCGTAGTTCCTCAGGGCTTGTGATAGCGGCTTTGTTATCCTTTAGTCGTCTTTTACGACAAGAGATGCGTGGTGTTATTCTATAGTAGACTGAAACCACACTAATTCATTCATATCCAAGTGGATATGAATTGATAATTTTTATATGTATTAGATATTTATGTATTTTTGTAATATGGTAAAGGTTAATATATGACGAATCTTGGAATCTCTTGTTTTTACTTTTGCATCACAAGGTAAATGTGTGAGGGTTATGTTTATATAAGAAATCGTTGACGTAAACCTGCCAGGTTCATATAATATGAAATAAAAATATTCCATCAAAGTCCTTGATACGGGTTGTAAGGTTTCGTATTTATTTTGCGGATAACGTACTTTGATATATGGTAGAAGGAATTCCAATAAAAGTTATATTTCCTTTGCAATCACGTCAAAAACTAAAGGAAAACTAATATCGGCTCCATCGATACAAAATGTCGTACGTCGGTGCAATGTGCAACGATACATTTGCATAGAAAATATTCCAACTTAAACAACAGACTAGACGGGCAGACTGCATAAATAGAAGATTTGATGATAGTCAATAAACAATACTTGATTAAAAAGTTTATTCGTGTTTCCATATTACTATATTTCACGCTCTCTGTATTTACTGCTTAGTCAGCGTTGATTATAGATAGTACCTATTGTCGTAAAATATTAAATGAGCACAGTTTTAGACAAAGAACAAAAGAATCCAGTCCTTTAGAAAATTACTGGGGCGGTCTTTGTGTGTAATTTTGTAGAATAATATAATTAAACGAAATGTCTAGTTTTAGCTTTAAGTATAACTACGCATTTCTTTACTGTTCAGTTTTCTGGCCACGTGGATTAATGACTTGAAGAAAGAAACCGTTAGAGGCTGGATGACAACAACAGAAGACCTGACAACAACATTTAGTATTGGTGGTTCTTAGACTATCCTAATACAACTCCTTATCCAATCCAGCAGTGAGGAGACAATGGCTGATCATATAATATGGTATTAGCGGCATTTCTTTTCTGTTCCGTACAGTCTTAATATATTATAATTATAAATATATTTGTATTTCTATTTATCCAAAGACACTCTCTTTTTTTGCTTAAATATCCTGTCTTGTTAAAAGTTGCTTTTTTATTGTAAGGTATAATCGTTTCATTTACTATGATACTTTAACATAAATACTGTTTTATTCTTACTAGACAAACGGAATGTTATCTACAGATAAAGCCTATAATCTACTGGTTTCAGTAGATTATATTTAATATGTAATGTTTTATTTTAGAAATTAAAAAAAGTTATGTTATTTGATGCTTGTAAGAAATGCGATACTTGTAAGAACTGAAATGCTTGGCCGTACGTGTCGGCAGATTCTAGAACGGTACAACCTCATTTCTTTTCATTGGTGTTGTAAAAGGTGGCTAAGAGATAACAAAGCCGCTACCACAAGCCCTATACAGCCTGTAAATGAGTGGACTCGCTAACCCGCTTGGTCAGCGTGGCATTTTAAGGTCGTACATTCTTCATGCACAAGTGTTGGTTACGGTTACGGTAAGAAATGCAAATATATCACAACATACTCGTCTACATAAAACGTACATACATACATAAGGTTATCTGGCAGAGATCACTAATAGCGATAAGACCGCCTTTTGTCCAATTCATATGTTACAATGCGTTACTGTCTTGTTTTGGAGTGCAACAAAAAGTTTTATCTATCTATCGTACTCGTACAATAAAGACCAATATAATATAGTATATAATTCCATACCAGTGTGATGAGCATTTTTATAACCGACAGTTTTAGTACATTTACGATAGAATTTCTAAAGCGACATGATGCAATGTATTTAAAATAAATAGCTATTGTTTAATCCAATTAAGATTCAATGAAGCTTAAACATTTCACATTTCAAAATACATTTTATTTGCCTTGATTTATCCGCAGATTTTCTAAACAATTACTTATTTTCATCAAATTGCCTTTTCACTTGAGATCTTTTTTCTCATTTTGGAGACAGATTGACTGTTAAATACATCAGATATTTTATTATTACGATGAATCCTTAGATGGTAGAGGTCGGTGACACTCACACATACGCAGTGAGTTTTGTTGCGAAAACAATATACATTTTATTATTCTCGCTTTTTAGGAACTAATTAGGTTCTAATTAGCAACGTTTGTCAACATAGTT
The DNA here is from genome assembly GCA_943735995.1 of Sesia bembeciformis. Taxonomy (NCBI): domain Eukaryota; kingdom Metazoa; phylum Arthropoda; class Insecta; order Lepidoptera; family Sesiidae; genus Sesia; species Sesia bembeciformis. The sequence continues at coordinate 13,913,704 of OX031028.1, forward strand.
TCAGATATTATTAGACATATCCATCTCAAGTCACTTCTAATCAGTCTTATTTTAATTATAATCGTCATAAATAATTAAAGATATTAATATATGACATAAATAAGACAATTATATTGTAGGGAGTGATTAGCTTTGTTAGGCTGTTGAAATCAAGAACGTTAAAGGTAACTTCAGTTTATGTTTAATCTTATTATTAAAATTATTATTAAATCTATACTAAAATTTGTTTGATAATATACTTATACTGGTTAAGTTACGTCATTAAGTTCTGATTATTATGAAAAAAATATTTAATAAAACTACTGACTTTTATATTTGATTCATTTTGATGTGTGACTACAAAGCGATAATAGCCTAGGGATGTCAAGGTCGTGAGTTCTAATACTGGCTCATACCATTGAGTTTCTACGGATTTCTTTTAAAATCCGAGTCATATGGTAATATTCATCAAACCTCACTGAGCCCGCGTGGCGGATTGTAGTCCTAAATCTCATTGCGATTGCAACGGGAGGACAATACCGTGCTTGGAATGTTATGGGCCAATTATATTGATTATATTGATTATATTATATTATATTATATTATTTTGCTTATTACTATGACATTTTTTCTAAAGTTCCACATGATATCAAGTGTTACTAAAGTTCAGCTAAGACCTAACTAAACCATCGCCTCATTAAGCAATTGACCTATTTCTCGTCAAACGACATTTCGTGACTGATGGCACTTTTTATTTTTTAGGTCAGTGTTTCGCAATGAACTTGTCACTCCAGTCCACGTGGCATTATTGACATTACTATCGCAACATTCCGGCTGCACACCAATATTTATATATATTTTTTTTTGCACTTAGTAGTACAAAGGACGAGTTTAATGTCTGGAGGCATTCTCTACAAGCGAACCTTTGCCTTGGGAATATTTTTTACCGGTTCCGAGATAAAAGTGTAACGCTCGACCTCTTATATCATATTGAATCATATACTTATAAGTTTCGTTACTTTTTAAGTGCAATATTTTGTGTCTTATTCAAGTTACTATAAATAAAAACTTACAGCAATTACATAGCATGTTTGATTTATCAAACATACATATATAACTACCGAATAAACACATAATAAGCTGGGGAGAAATCAGTTACATAAATATTTAGCTAGCATAATGTCTGACGTAAGAGCATGTACGCCTACCGCACGTCAATTACTTGTGTAATCAAAGGCTGAGGCAGTTCTAATGAGGCAACTTGCGTGAAGCTTGTTTTGGATAAGTTTAGACATGGATACAGTGTAGAACACTATATAAATAACCCCTAATCAACAAGAAGATGAAACGTGTAAAAGAAGATGGATTCGTTATCATTTCGATAGTAGTTGTGGCTCATATATTATACTTTAACTAAAAATGTTATAAGAACATTAAGAATAAAGACTTTTTTAGTAAGTGCGGTCCATCCGCATTTCCTCGATACGGAGGTGTCGCGCACTGTTCGCTCCAAAAATTATTTTATACCGCGAACCCGTAGGCTGTGGAACGAACTGCCTCAAGAGGTCTTTCCATTAAGCTACGATATGGGGTTCTTCAAGAGAGCTGTGAATAGGATTTTGCAAGGTCGGCGGCGCGCCCGCATGCCCCCTGGTGTTGCAGGTGTCCATGGGCGGCGGTAACACTTACCATCACGTGGGACCGCTCGCTCATCCGCCCTCTAGTCTATAAAAAAAAAAAAAAAAAAAGTATTAGGCAGACGATCAGATAATTCGCCTGGTGGTAAGTGGATACATCCGTCTAGAATGACAAACGTTGGCACGCTACCAGAACTTTGGAGATTTAAGGAGGGTTGCAAGGGAATAGGGAGTACAACAGGAAGTGCCTTCATCCCATTACAGTTCCCATTCTTTCTTGAAGAGAATAGGGGGATGGAGAATAATGAGTATATATAGTGTACTCTTTATTCCCCTCCAAGTTTTTTTTATCTAATTATACTCTACTGAAAGCATGTGTGTTTATTGTACACTAGCGACCCGCCCTCACTTCGCTTCGGTTTATTAATTTTAAAACAATCGGAATAAGATATTTTCCTGCGGTAAAATGGAGCCTATATTTTAAGTTAGACCTCTAGCAATAGATCGGTGAAAACTGCATTCAATTCCATGCCGTAGTTTTTGCGTGATGCGTGTACAAACATACAGACAGACAGACAGCAGACAAAATTTCTAAAAACTGTTGTTTTGGCTTCTGTTGCTCTAATAAAGACCCCCATATTAGTTTTTTTTTCAATATCTATAATGTACAGACATCGGCCCGTTACAATTTTATTATATGTATATGTATTGATATTATAGAGCTAATTTCATAGATCAAACCGCTGTGAATTTTTTGGAAAGCTAGCACAGAATATGAGATGGTGAAATTATTTGGTGCTATCATAAATTATACACATGTATGAAAGCGGTTCAGATCTGAAAACCTTAACGTAGCATTATTATAAGGTAGATAAGTTTCTATAGTAAAATTTATATGATGTTTGTAAATAAATAAATATTTGCGCACAGCACACAGCACACAGTAACAAACAGAAACTACAAAACTGTAAATACTAAGTAATATTAAATATTTTGAAAGAAAAATAACTAATTATATTATTTATGAAAATTTAGAAAGGAAAATTGTTATAAATAGGAGTATCTCTTGAAACACGATCGCCACAAATGTTGGTTATTAGGAGATCGTTTCAAATTCTACTTGAAAGTTGGAAGTGTTTCTCGATTAATCAAAATGTAATTAAGATAATAATTAATCAATTTTATGTAACCGTCCCTTATAATTTATCGAATCGTTGACCTAGTTAGTGGATCCTTCAATTACTATAAATCTTGGATAACTAAGATTAATGCATTTAGGTTGTTTGTGCAAAAGTTCCTCTTCTAACATTACCATTATTTAAAATCTTATAAAAGGAAGTTTAATTTATTGCACGTTGTAGGTACATTAAAGTTACAATATCTGATGACGTACAACACCCTGGAAGGGCGCAGCAATTCAAAGTTAAAAAATACAAATACGTACAGTAAATATTAAATACATTACTAAATTACACATTATTAAATGAATTATTTATTAAATGAATATGATGTCAATACATCTTAATTAATTTCGTATTATTTATTAAATTAAGTTTAATATCAAATTATTCAGTTTTTTTTATATTCAAAAGGCGGCAGACGAGCATACAGTCCACCTGATGGTAAGTGGTCGTCCATAGACATCCGCGATACATACCAACATCAGTCCAGAATGACAAACGTTGGCATGCCCCCAGATGCACTGTCTAGCTTTGCAGATTAAGGAAGGTTTGGGAAAATGGGGAGGGAGAGGATGGGATGTGAATGGGCTCTGACATATCTCACTCACTACCGAAACACGTACGTACATTGGGGATACGATATAGCAGGAAATGCAGTACATTTCACGGCAGTCTTCTGTGAGAGAGGGGTAACGTGGCCAGTCGAGTGCGCCCAGCGGCTGTGGGAATGGATCATGCACTCTCTCCCTACCATACACATATTCAAGGCAAATGTAAATTAAATTGTCAAGAGAGTTACTGTTATTTCATTTAATTATTAAACCGCTTATTAATTATTTATATTAATATTAATATATTATTATAAATATCACTTATATTTATATATATCATATAAGTACTTGCTATTCTTTATCATCGAAAAACTCTTGCTGTGTGTGTAAAACATTTATCAAATAAATATTTACTTCATTTATTCTTAAATATAGTCAATTTTATTTCAGCTTTCATAACTGTAGCAATGGAATTATAGATTTGTATACACATTAAGTAGGGTTTTATGAACGTGTAAGCGTTTTTATCTAAATGACTGAGGAGAAAATAAAATTATACAAATACCCACTTGTATAAGTGACAAATTATAGATAAAGTTTGTCATTTATTTATATAATAAGCACTACTAGCGTATAATGCATATGTATATGCATATTGTAATGCTTATTTATATTTATTGTACCAATCTATTTTACTATTGGAAATAAATAACACTCTATGAAAGACACTTTTTATAGGATACGAATTTTATTTAATATTGTGATAGGATTTAGCATGTGTCCAACATGGCATACAAAATAATATTTATATCCGTTTTATGTTTATTTTATACTCATATAGTTATAAGCGCTATGAAACGCTGGTGTTATATGAAATTCGACTGTTCTTAAAGTACGGATAAACATTATACGAAGTCTTTTGTAGTTTTACATTATCATTTCGACAAATGGAAACAAATTAACACAAACTTTTAACCTTTAACCGTTTATTTACGATGCAAAACAAACGTGCTAGTTAAGCGTGGTCACAGCGTAGGATGCAAAAAAATATAAATTTATTTAATATAAAATTTACTTTTATCTAATAATTATTACAATAAATTATAATCTATAACTATATCTAAGAACGTGCTGCTTCCGCCGATGTTAGGCCTAAAAGAGACTTCAACTTGAAACGGTGGCGGCGACATCACCTCGGCTATGACGTCAATCAGCACGTTGGTGCAGTGTCAGCGCCTCGTGCCTGGTGTTGCAATGGTGTGACCAAATGAGGTCGGTGCATACGCAGCGATCTTCCTACATTAGGCGTGCGTAACACCTCCACCCGTAGAACAGCGAATATTGGAGACCTTGGTCGTAAATTGCGCTGGGGGTTGATTGGGATCAACCCTTCCTCTGTGTGGGACCGCGTAGACAACTCGGGGTTCATGTTGGCCTTCGTATGCGTTCTCTATCGTTTTCTTCGCCTGACTTGAGCGATGTTTGCGGTATACAAGTGCTATGACGAGTGCACATGTACTGCATATCACGATATACATCGGGATCGTAGTATGATAGATGCTGTAATCTGCGTTCGTCTTGAGCTGTGCGGGAGATTGTAGAGATATCTTCGTATTAGTTGCGTGTAGGTGGTCCAAATTGATGGAGTTTAGTTTGAAGATTGGGACTGAAGACGCGTTGGCGAGGACTTCCTTGGGTAAATCCATTATTTTCAGCGCTTGACCCTTTAGACGATCGTTAGTGTTCGCAATTGTGAAGTCCGGCGTATCTATGTAGTATTTGTGGGGGACGATGGCGAGATAGCTGCCTTGAAGTTCGCGGTATAGATCTTGTCCACAGGATAGGTGTATCTTCGTGGGATTCGGAAAGCTGATGGTGTAGTGTTTGTCGTCGAGTTCCTCAAGGGCTGACCTTTCCAGTGAGATTGTGACGGGATCACATATAGGGGTTCTTTGTTGCGTGATGATGAGCTGCTGGATGCAATCTCGTGGCGTTCGACTTTGTAGATTCCGCTTCTCCTTGCATAGATACCACTTGCTCGTCTTCGGGCATTCAGCCGCTATGTACTTGAACTCTCTCTCGTGAATAGCCAGGAATGGAGATGGAGGTATGAGGATTTCGTGATTTTTATTGGGTACGATAGATAGTTTGTACATATCATATACTTGGGGCAATGTTATAGGGAACTTATATACCATGATGAGTACAAAACTTGAGCAAAGCTTGAACGACACTAACTGCAGTTCCGTCTCTCAAATAGTACGCCTGTGAGTGCTTAGAAAAAGCATCGACTAAGGTTAAAAACTTTTCGCTTTGAACCGTGAGCAAATCTAAGTGAACTAACTCGAAGGGTTTGCTGGCTGGTGGAACTACACGAAACTGTTGCTTTATAGGCCTGCGATCGTACTTCGCTTGACCACAAATTGTGCACTCATTTATAAATTTAGTAATATGCTCTCTCATTTTTGGCCAGTAATACTTGTGAGACAAAGCTAGATAGCATTCGTTAATTCCGCGATGGTTAGTTTTACCATCGTGATATTTCTTTATGATATCTTGCTGACGCAGATATTCTCTAACATTTCTAGCTCTACCTTAGATAGCATAAGATTCATGGATGAATTTTTAAATGTACTTTGTATGATAGGAACAATGGAATACATTGCTAAAGGTGGATTGATAAGTAAGCCTGATTTAATTTTGGGATGGACGTATTCTCTGATCGCGTTAATGACATCTTCTTCGAGGTTGGATTCGGACAACTGAATAGCCGTTCTTGTATGAGTATCAAAAGGTTTTGTTACTACTGGTTTTCCTTTGATATCGCCAACTACGGTTAAAATTATTTGCTTAGTGAATTTGTTTAAAGGTTCGTCTATATTACTGAATCTATTATCTAACCTAGTACTATCTAACCTACTCTTCTTAAAATTCCTCGGATGGAAAATTTTGAAGGACTATATTTTAACTAAATGCACAAATTAAATGGGAAAAAGAAAAAAATATATACACATATAACAGGAATGTGAAAGGTTAAGATAATTAGGTACGGCTAGGGTTAGGAAGCACTTGAGAGATGTGTCAAGTACTTACCAATACATCTGGTATCTTTCTTGCTTGAATCGATGTTCGGATTCTCCTCGCTGGAACCACTTTGTAGATTCTACGTATAGCCGCGGAACAATGCTAGTTTCCTTGGCTATCCTACCGACTGCGCCAGTTAAGCGTGGTCACAGCGTAGGATGCAAAAAAATATAAATTTATTTAATATAAAATTTACTTTTATCTAATAATTATTACAATAAATTATAATCTATAACTATATCTAAGAACGTGCTGCTTCCGCCGATGTTAGGCCTAAAAGAGACTTCAACTTGAAACGGTGGCGGCGACATCACCTCGGCTATGACGTCAATCAGCACGTTGGTGCAGTGTCAGCGCCTCGTGCCTGGTGTTGCAATGGTGTGACCAAATGAGGTCGGTGCATACGCAGCGATCTTCCTACATTAGGCGTGCGTAACATGCTACTGACATTTAATGATTGAGAGTAAATATTTGCTGGAAAGACAAACTAAAGTTCAAGTTCAGAAGGGTTGTGTGCGTACAGGCAAATTATATTTGACTTGAATAGACTCTGCAGATATTTACGTAGGTGTAAACACCTTTAGGTAGGCGTTATTTTATGTAGCCGTAGTTTTAAATAGAATCTGGCAAATGAAATTTGAGACTGGAATAGCGCAACAAATTGGAAAAAAAAACAGGAAAAATTTGAAAAATAATTTCGGTACTTGAATTCATTTATTATTAAAATTGAAGTATAAAATTATTTTTAGTGATACTGATAACCTATTCTTTTTTTAATTTGCGTTGCTTTTCTAGTCTCCATTTTCATTTGCCAGACTTCAAGGTTTGAAGTGTTTAAAATACTACTAGATCTAACCTATAATAATCTATATTATCTAGACTTACTACTAGATCTAACCTATCCTATATTATCTAGACTTAACCTATCCTTTTTTTTTTTTACGTGGGGAAATCCATCATGAGATACGCCCCCGCCGACACCTTGGCGGGAGAGTATGCCGGACTCTTACCGACTAAAACCCCACGATTCCATCTCTCCACCTAATGCCGAGGTTACGGGAACGCTTCAGCATTCGTCCGCGACCCCGGCGGTGGCGGCCCGCCAGTGCGGGCCCCGGACTGATATTCGCCGGCCCATGGGGAAAGAGACGCCGTCCACCCAGGCAGAGCCTCTGTACCTGAGTAACCCTAGTCTCACTGGGATGTATGCGTCATCCCAGGAGTAACCACCCCCTTCTCCACGGTGCCCTCCGCCCATACAGAGGGACACGCAGAGACGACACCCGTTTCCCCGCCGTGCCCGCCGCCCATTCAGCGAGACACGCGGAGACCGTCCGCGGTTCTCTGAATGCCCCCAACCTCCAAGGGACACGCAGAGAAACCAAAGGGGAGAACACCGTCCACCCAGGCAGAGCCCCTGTACCTGAGTAACCCTAGTCTCACTGGGATGTATGCGTCATCCCAGGAGTAACCACCCCCTTCTCCACCGTGCCCTCTGCTCATACAGAGGGACACGCAGAGACGATGCCTGATTCTTCGCCGTGTCCGCCGCCCAAACAGCGAAACACGCGGAGACCCTCCCTGTGTCTCCATGCGCCCCTAACATTTGGGGCACACAGAGAAACGTCACCTTCTTGGAGGGGAGAGACCAGACTGGCATCAACTAACTAGTCTGAGCCCCCGCCTCCCCACCTTTTGCCAGGATATTAGCCAACAGCCACCAAGATCTCCCAAGAGAGGAAAAGTCGCTGACTGTTGCCCAGGGTGCACCGTCCCGGATCTGTCGTTGAGCCATCGTTCCCTGCGGACGTATCCACATGGACAAATAGACCAGCGACAGCCCGGGCACACGAGGAGGTTTCGCGGCCACGCCACCCCAGACTTAACCTATCCTATATTATCTAGACTTAACCTATCCTATATTATCTAGACTTAACCTATCCTATATTATCTAGACTTAACCTAGGCTATATTACGAAGATTAGTAATATAGCCTACTTTATTTTTTTCTCTTAAGTGGCAAATAGACAATGTGGCGAACGAGCAGACAGTTCATCTGGTGGACATGTATGGTTTAGGGCGAGCGCAGCAGGCGCTCAGCCAGGAGCACATTGTGTGCAGCAACTAACCTAAGGGCTTCCCCGCCGGTAAATCGGCGGAAGGAACAGACGGCGTTGCTTGTGAGGATACCGCGGGATTGCGAATCGATGAGAAGCGCCCAGGCACGTGTCGATACCCGGTAAAAGTGTTCGCTGAAGGTTGGTGTGTGTTAACGGTGTAGCGTGGGTGACGTTCTCGTCTCCGCCGGCGAGGATGGTGTGCCTGTGTAGAGTATAATGTAGGAACCTGTGTAATTGGGTCGTCAGGGTCGTCTAGGACATGCAGGACTATGATTGTGAGGGACTCTGTCACAGTGGCGTCGGGCGGGGTCTTTCACGTATGTGACGATGTAGGGAAGTTACAAGTCCTTGTGGAGGTCTACATTGCGAGATACCATGGGGCAGCTACGGCCATGAATCTATTTCGGAGGGTTTGAAGGTCATTATGGGACGTACGAAGGTTTTGTACAATTTCAGTTGAGGCGAGCGAGTACAAAGACGGCTCGGGTTCGGACAGTTTTTATGTGTTCTCGGAAGGTCAGCCGATGGTAGTAGAGTGATTCCCAGATATTTGATCATTTTAACCCAGGAGATAGTTTGACCAAAAGGGGAATGAGCCTCCTATTCTAATAATTAAATTTAGTACTTAAGATCAACCATTGCTGATTGATATTACTACTATTATGTCGTCTTGATAATAATTCACCATTTATCATACTTAGACAATTACAAAGCGTTCGGTACAGTAAAGGTAAAGGTATTTATAACATTGTTTTGAGCTAAATATTTATTATAACAGTTTGTTAAATGTCTACAATTATAATTGTTCACGATTACATTATTAAAGTGTTTATTAATCTAACTTATAGATTAGAAAATATTGCAATATACTTGGAATAGTAGGTATACGATTTTCATTTTAAGTCTACGGTCATAATAATTGTACGTCAATTCGAAACCACTCACCTTTACAATGGTATTATCGGTCGGCTGAGCACAGATCCAAAGGCGGTGTAGATGTTGTGCAGAAGTGGAAAACGGCTGGTAGACTGGCTTTGTAAACCCTTTGAACGTGGCCCATTGTCGCCCGAGCCCGTAGCTCGTTGCACCGCTAAATGATTTCATTTACAGATAGCTTTAAGAGGTTTTAGTGTTTCGCTACTAATAGAATTCCTCGGAGAATGAACGTCGGTATTTATATAACTCATCTGTGTGCATTTTAATTGGATTTCTAACTAATTTACATTTTTAACTTTCTCTTTTTTCTTCATATATAACAATGATGAAATTAGCACGTTTTGCAGTGTCAAGTTTTCTCGTAATATACAATTTCAAAGTTTAAAATATATCCTGTTAATGTCCAATTCCGCCGACGTAAGTCGGAAGTCGCTCGGTAAAACGATAGTAGGTTTGCCGAGGACAGAAGAGGACTCTTTGGAAGCACACGAAAAACGCAGTCCCACGCTTTTATTTGATTATCACAAACACCACGCACTAAAAACACTTTGAAGTTTAATAAACTATCACTATTAAACCACAAAACGCCTAATACACAATTTTCAAAATAATCAAACAAAAACTTAACTTTACTTCTCGAGTCCCCGCCAAAAAGCTCTAACTTTCTCTTTGCAATTAATCCTCTTTTTTAGAAAATGTATAATAACTTTTAATAGGCACCTATTGAAATTTTGAAATTTCAGATTTATATTAAGTAGATCGATTACAGAATAATGATTTTCATAATAATAAATGCAAATGCAACTATTGAGTATTTCCTTAAATATTCCGTTTTTTGATTAAACTTTTATACTCTTGGATACATTTATTTCTGACTGGAACATTGACATGTGATACTTTATATTAATATATATACATCGAGATAGAATTTTGCTCTCGACACTATTCCATCTGGCTTCATTGTTTTATGGCTACATTTACAATGAGAATACGTAATCTATGCATCGTGCCCGGATTTGACCAGCGTTGTCTGATATATCGACGAGCAGACCAGACACATTTACAGCTCCAACATTGCCACCATTTTATTTGTTCGCAAAATTGGAATACGAGACGAGCTCTTATTGGTACAATACGTGAGGACTCGTGTAACAACTGTCTGGCGATAAGATTGTTTTCTTAGCTCGGAATAAACAAACATGACTTTGTGAATGACAGAGCAAGATTTTTTTGTGAAAATCTTGTGCGGTGTCTAAAGAAAATGTCTTGAAAATGTACCTAACCTAAAAAATGGTGCAGTTCCCACAGATGTCCAAAAGTTTCCGGTCTGACATATTTCTAGATGTCTTAAAAAACAAGTTATACTTCATTGTAATTGTTATTCGTTATTCCTGCTAATTCGTGTATCATTTTTAGAGTTCATCCCTCGTTAGTTTTGATTCCTCGACTCTTAGAACAACAGGAAGTCGCAAAATTTAAAAAAAATTAACACTGGATTATCGGTACGATTAAGTTGCTTACAAAGGAAGGTGTTAGCCCAACCAAACAAAGGTTGGATAATGGGATTCTTCTGCATCATTTTCCACCGTCAAAGATTGGTGTAAGCAATTTCGGTTAGGACGAGAGTCCATCGATGACAAACCTCGCTCTGGTCTACCCGTTGACGCACTGATTCCAAACAACATCGAATTAGTAGAAGAAGTTCTGAGCTACCGGCCACCTTTTACCTCCTTAAAAATACCTCTTTATACATAAGTATAACTGATATATCTTATTGAGACATTAGACGGGCACAAAGCTCTATTATTACGTCCAATTTCTGTAAGAGTCAGATATTGTTTACAAACAGACTCATGAAAGCAGAAATAACAAAAGTAATAAACAAGTGTAGTTTTATATTGCTATGTCGGAAGCACGAGGAAATATTGTCGAAACAAAGCTATAAAACTTGGCTTTTTATCTTTCATTACTAAATTAGAATGGGCTGTACTCTCCAGATATTTTGTGTATACTCTTGAATTTATAGATTGTCTCCTTGTGAAGTAGCTTTAGGGTATTTAAAGAAGTATGCTTTGAGATGCTTATGTTATTTAAAATTATATTCCAAAGTGCAAGTATAGGTAATTTTAATTATATTTATTCACATAAATATTTAAAATATACATATGTGCAAAATACAGTAATCTAAAAAATCCATCCCAACCCATTTTGTCCAATGTACATATCTGATTCTGTACTCCGAATATCACAACATAAAACTTGTTAAACATGTATTTCAAACTGTATGAAGAAATATTAATTTCATGGGTGCTATTTTGGACTCTATTACGTTCGCGAATAGTTTACTTTTCTTTATCTTAAATACGATAAGCGAACAAAAGAAATGTTTGAAAGAAATCACAAACGCTACATACTTTTTTTCAACAACTGTGTTATGTGAATAGTGTAATTATTGCACGTAGCCTTACAGCTTGGCCATAGGTATTACCTACCTCGAGAATTAAGTAATAATGAATGTGTTAGGTATAATATGTAATTATTTTTCACCTTTTAAAGTCATTTTATAGTTAATTGCTAGCAATTTTGGTGATAGTAACTGTCTGTTTCTTTGTGTAAATATGCTTTTTTACCATATTTCTTTCTCTTCTTTTTTGTATTGTCGATATCTATTTTTGGATAACCGATGGAGTAGACGAGACCTCTAGTGGAAGTCACGTACCGGGAATCGCACTGTGGGGCGCCCTCCGGCCAGGTGGACCGACGACTTGCAGAAGTTCGCCGGTGGTGTTTGGATGAGAAAAGACGAGGATCGTGTGTGGTGGCGAGCTTTGGGGGAGACTTATATCCAGCAGTGGCGGTATAGTGAAGGTATAGCAGCAGTGGATACATAGGTTGATGATATATTGTTGGATACATACTTCTTTTATTTTCTTCCACCAGTGAACTCTAATAGAGTCTAAACGGAAAGAAAAATATTGAATTAATTGTTGAAAGATCATATCTACAAAGAAATAGATATGTTTAAAGAAAAGTGTGACGTAATCTGAACAAAGATAATATTGTTGAAGTAGATTTATTGACTTTGGTTAAGATTTCTAGCTTAAAGTTTCGTTACTTCTAGATGCTCAAATATCTGATTTTTTAAGATAAAGCAAATATTTCATTTATTTTTATTAAAGATTTCAATGAGGGCTTAATATGTGGGAAACTAGAACCGACAATAAGGTCCCTTTTCTCAGATACTGTCACATATTACATTACGATTACGTGAGTATACATTTATGAGTATACATTGCTTTAAGCCATCGTGATAAATGTAAAGACTAAAAAACATAAAGTAGTCGATAATAAGCCCCGAAGATGCGATGGCTAGGACACGATGTTCTGGCACCACTTATCCCTAATACAAGTAAAGCCGTGTCGAATGGACCATCAGGTCATAGAATAGTTTAGAAACAGACAGTACTAAGTTAATAAATTATTATATTTAAACACAACCGGCCCTTCCTATCCACTACTAAACATGATTACTGGACTGGGAAGACTAATGCACATTGTATTGTGTCTAAGGGATATATGGCTTTAAAACTTTGAGGGATTATTGGCGGAGTTCACTCTTTTAGAGCTGGTGTAGTTCCCCAGGGCTTGTGGTAGCTGCTTTGTTAACTGCCTTTTACGACACCCACGGAAAAAGATGGGGTTGTTGTTTTTTAAAGCTTATCCTTTCTTTTTCATATTAAAAAAAAATACATCAAATGATGTAAGTACATAATTTCGACAGTATTTAAAAACGTGTGTACTATTTAAAAAGTATTTAACCGTTGTTGGCTTTTTGGCGGAGGAACTCTAGAATAATAGTGATACTTCAAAGTGCCTAGTGTTTATGCATAATGTTTGTGACAATCAAATAAAAGCATAAGAATGCATTTTTAGTGTGCTTCCAAGGAGTCCATCTCTGTCTTCAGTAAACCTACTATCAGTTTACTGAGTGACTCTTAAACTTACTTCGCCTTGATGGCGGATATTGACAAAATGTTATACACTGTTTTGACTTTACTTACCATGAAAACATGACATTGGCAAAATGCCTTAATTTGCCACAAGTGAATAGAATAAAATATATTTTTGGTCGCTAGAATTAATTGTAATAATATAGTGTCGTAAATTTTGTTGATTATTGTCTAAAGACTGTATTGTGGAAGCATGAATAAATACAAAATGGGTCAGTATTTATTCTGCGATATTAATATGTAGCTACCTCAATATAATTATATAGTACATTAGCTATAAGTATATAATAATTATATACCTGAATATTATTCCAATAATATATTAAATGATTATGAATAAACTAAAATAAACATCAAATTTAATCATTATTTTAAACCATGTCACGGTCGTATGGTCAGGGAATAGTCCAGTCAAGAAGAATAAAATATGTATTATAACAGAAAGACTCGTTTAATGGATATAGTTTAAACTGAATCGCGTGATTTAGTAAACAAGTTGAATCCGCCTAAATAGAGCTAATGATTCCTTTAAACTTCTTTCTAATCCAATAATGAGTTCTTTGCAACCAAAGTATGAATTAGGACTTCAGACAGTGTAGTCAAGAACCCTCTTGGGTTGCAGTGGTTGTTTGCTCCCCAAATTTACTTCGTGTCAACAATCCATTTTTAATCCATTGTTAAATCTCCAATGGTAGGCGGCGCAACAAAAGGGCGTGCCAGCGATCGCCAATCAGGGTTCGAAATTATCAAAATAAATATGCCGCGTGATAATTACCACAATAACTATCATGATAATTATCGGAAAATTATCGGACAAATATATACTAACCGATCTTTACTTGGCTGATTATTTCTATTAACTTTCACGCTACAACTAAGAAGCTTAGTAAGAGAATATTCAGATTTAATAATCAAATAATATTTTAGGTATTTATTATTGGGCATAATTTTTTACAAAACAAAACTGAAAAATGGAATTAAGAAAAAATTATAAACTGCGTACTAATTAAATTAGTGAGTGGGATATCATCCTCATCCTTCTCAACTGCATCAGCTGGATGTGTATTGTCTGTACCTGAAGAATGTTCAAAATCCAACTTAAATCCCTTCAGGACGAAGTGACGCGCGTTCCGATGCAAGGGGCCATCCATAAATTACGTCACGCAACTTTAACTTTCGTGGTTTCTAGAACCCCTCCATCCCCCTTAATGTATGACGTAATTTATAATGGTAATAATAATTATCTCGCTCTGAAACTGAGGGGCAGTACAGGATCAGGTGGTCAAGACGCGGAACTATCGAAAGTACATACTGAAGGTTGTACATGCGGCTGGCTATCCCGGCAAGTCTCTCAGACATGTTACTTCCTGTTGTTCGGCTTTTTCCAACACTGAGTACTCGCTTCCGGCAAAGATGCAGAAGGCGGTGCTGCTTGATACAGCGCGAATCGTCCGCCGATTTCTCTCCCTAGGGTTCTGAACCCCGGCCGACTGTGCCTCCGCCGGGGGTTATACCGTCTGTTCGGTATTGTTCGAGGGATGAGAGGTGAGGGGTGAGTTCACGCGCTGAGCGGGCGCGGATCGCCCGGCAGTCGGCCATCGATCCTTGTTGTGTACGGAAGACCTTGCAAAGGCTTCATTAAGCGCCTCCCTGTTCTGTTCCGGGGGCCCCCCCAGGAAGATCGAGAGTGGGTGAGCAGGCGGTTGCAAGGTCGGAACTGGTAGCTGAGCGTGGTTTTGGCTCCCCCCTCATTTTGGCTTATCATTTGGCTTATGTATACCTACTTGTAAATTTGATGTTTTGTAAACTACATTAAAGTGACAATTACCGTATAGAAAATATCTAAATGTTTTAAATAAATCGAGGGAGAGACGAGAGGTCTTACCTTTTTTATAATAATAATAATAATTTCTTAATTTTGGACAATGTCCATAGACATTGTTAGTAAGTTGCAACTTAAATTAATGTTATGGATTATTTATGGATGACCCCCGATCATTTAATGCATCGACTGTGAATAAGAAATTGAAGTGGTGAATGAAATATTTTCGATTATACTTATCAAGATAATTGTCAACCTGTATTTATCTTGATAATTATCATCACTTCGAATCTTGTCACCAATCTTAACTGGTGTGCCAACATCTGTCAAAAATACATGCCAATGGGCAATGTATACTCTATAGTGTTTCGCAGATATCCACTGGCGGCGGTATCGACTTACCACGAAGTGAACTCTTTGTTCGTATTTCTATTAAAAAAAAACCTTTGACGGAACTAATATAGACACCTACCTCACTATATATTTCTCACTCACTCACCATCACTCACAATATATTATTTCAAAAAATATGTCAGTTCTATAAAAGATATATATTATTTTAATTAATCTTTGACTCTAAGTCGCAGCAACTTTGCAAGTACATAGTGAAAACTTCGATGAGCTGAAAACTACCTCGTCGGGAATCATTCGACTTTTTTCTGAGAACCTAATGGATTTCGAAACGACGGAAAATAAGAAAGTGAACGAAAATAAAACAAGTGGACAAGACTTTCAAATAATTTCGCTTTAAAATAGGAAACGTGGAATCCGCGGAGAATTTTTAATTCGCGTCTATTCAAAGTATGTATTGACTTTAGGTGTATTTTAGACTCTAACAATCTGAGCTGCGAGTTTTTGCAGAAACAATATTTTCGCACATTTTTGAACAAATTCATACAATCACAAAATTTGAACAAAACAACATTTTTGGACAATATCTTCAATATTAATGCAAGAAATAATATGACAGGTTCTGCAGAGTTCGAATCTTCTCATCCAACTATTTCTAGCAACTTCCTTAAATCTGTCTTTTGATCTAGCTGGTGGGGGGCCGTGCTGTTAGTCTTATGCTGTTGATTGTTGACTATTTGTTATACTTCTTTTTGAGGAGCAGTCAAAGCGATTTGACGAACAATTTGAACTAAATATACTAAAAATAAGTACTTTTTACACTTCAAATATTTTGTTAACATAATCTCTATCCACAAATATATCGTTTAATATTATATTATAAATTCTAAAACTATAAGTTTTGTCTTCACCCTTTTTCTAAAACGTACCTAAAATTTCGAAATCTTAGGGGAGGAAAAAGTCTAAGCCAAGGTATCCCATCTACAAGAGTTACCATAAGCGGTTGCCGCTTTTGCGCCCGCGCTCCCTGAGCCGTAGCAGCAAGAGAAGGCAAAGCACAAGCACAAGAGGATCGTCTGGAGATTATTCAGAAGACCATCGGTGTCCTGTTGGGAGTCTTGGACACTGTTGCGGAAGGAGAAGATTCCGACCCGATCTTAAAGAGTTAGATTGCTGCTATTCTCCTGAAGCATTCCGAAAGCCTTGCTTCGGAGAGGGAGTGAAGTACCAGGGTCACTGGGCTTTCCACAAAACCCCTGCAGGGACTTGTCCGTAGCAGTGGACAGCAACGCTACTTCTGTAGCTGGTGAGCCTTGGCTAGGGACGGATACTTCACCCCTCGTGAGAGACAGCTCTATCTTTGCAACAGGCGCAATTTTTTATGACAGGGCATAATGACGTCACTAGAATATTATTTAAGTGATGAGGTGCCATCTCACTGCATGTAAACTCTATTTTACAGTGAACGTTCAAACTATGCTTCACAAATTTGATTTGCTTTCGTTTGCGTTTCAAAGACACGCTCGGAAAGCGTTGCTATTTCAATTTAAATCCGATATTATTTTCTCCTCTGTTGTGCAGTCTGTAGTTAAGAAAGAAACTTCAGCCTGGCAGAGTTTTTATCAGTGTTTACCTTTCTTTGTTTATTTTTTATTTCTTATGCAAATTAAATAAAATATCATCAATAACATGTCGTGTAAAATACCTGAAGAGTGGAGTTACAATTATACCTATTTTTAAAAAAGAGTTAAAATACTCGTATGGATTAAGTAATTCTTATAATGTACCAGATACGTCATATTCTATTTGAATTATTTCCTACTGTATTTTGTGTAGTTGTAAATACGTATAGTGTCAGATAAAACAATTTTAGCGTTCCTGGACAACAAAGAGCAGCCTGTAGCTTCATGACGTCATAGCAAACGCTGACGTCAAAGCCTGCGTGCATATAGGTCAATAGAACGCCGCCACAGCCCGGATATCACCCGGCCGCTCAAAATAGGTCGCGGAACTAAAAATATAGGCTTACACCCAGCAGCCTTCCTTCTTCGGCCGGATTACGTTGAGCACCGCCACCGATTGGGCCAACCTTGGAAGATTTTCGCACGAGTGGTAATTTTTTTGTTTTATCGTAAATCCTCGAGTTTTATCTGGACTCTTTGACACTTCAATAATGCTTAGGCTATCGAAACAAAGAACTTCCAGGTACATTTTCTACACGCTCAGTGGAACAAAGGTTTAAATTACTTTTCTCTGTTTCTATTTCATTATTATTTTAGATATTATTTAGGGTAATATTTTCCTCGACACATATTTTACTATGAGTAGACAGTATAGTATAACTAGCAATATTGACTAATTGTTTCGGGTGTAATATGTGGTAATATCGATACTGTTAATTTCGAAAAATTACGAGTCAATAAAGTTTAAAAAGTAAGTTTAAAATCACATTTATTGCTAGTCTCTCAGTTGGTTTACCTTATTTATTTTACTCAGCTCGTGACCATGACTGGTGCAACTCAACCGAAACGACGAGTAAAATAAATAAGTTAAACATACACATTGGGACCCGTTTCAATACGAGTAGATAAATCTGTGGGAAAAGCGCGAACTTCTCAAATGTTATATTTTCGCATTATTTGTATAATTAATGTATTTTCTAGTAAAATGTATATATATATGAATGGCTGTATGTATGGCTGTATGTATGGCTGTATGTATGTAGCCCATGGAAATTCACGATACATGTCAACATTAGTCCAAAATGACAAATGATCCTAATGCTACGGCAGGGTACCTACTTCAGTGTCTTTGCTTCAATCAGAATCCATCTGTAGCATCGAACAATAAAAGGTCCGTATTGCATTTCAAGTCTTTCATGAATTCTGATCGACCTGATAATGAGAACTCGCCCTCAGGAGATTCAGGTGACTTGATTAGAATTTGAGCTAATCTTAGGCTAGATTAATTACTTAATTACCATTAATCAAGAAAAAACATCACTCAAGATGGATTCCGGATATCGTCACGAACAAATAATGGAGAATTTTAACTAACAATAAAATCTCTATATGGTACATCATGAGTTCTAAATGAACGAAAATCGGTCGCGGCGCGCGCGCGCCCCGTCCGTCCGCCCCTACCACCGAATGTCAGGCGGGAAGCGGACGACGAAGGAGGGAGTCGCTAGGCCGGAAACGACAAACAAGTGCTTAACAGTAAAGGGCGACTAGGGAAAATCAAGCCACAAGCAGTGAGGAACTACACCAACTCTAAAGGGGTTGACTAGCCAACGCGAGCGTGGCGTTTCAAGGCCATACATCCCTCACGAATAAGGCAATGTGCATAAGAAAGAGGCTGGTACTATTGCGGCACCTATATATTTTATCGACCATTTATTATTAGATTTGTTGGTATAACAATTGATAGTTTCACAACTGTTCTAAAACTTTTGTGGTGTTACGTCTGCCAAAAGCAATACTTTCTACTAACTTACATTACTTATCCTACTAAAACTTTCGATATTAGGTCCAATAATAATTTCTAGAAAATTTTAGGTTATTTTTATGAGATTCTTCTAAGATATATGCGATAAAGGCTTCGTGGTACGTTACTTGGCTACAGGACGTTGTGTGATATTTATTGACTTCTAGTATGATTTATTACATCTATGGAAATAACGTTTATTAATCGTCGCACCGTCGATTATACCACCAGTGGTACTTTTTCCTAACCCTGATACAACCGGTTTGCTTATGGTACAAAGGTGTACCGTGGTACCGTTCAGTTTTCAAGTGAGTTACTTTGCAATGTATCTAATACAAGTTCATCGAAGTCAGTCGTATCATTTACTGCTTCATATGGGTTTTTTATGGACGAAGGCGGCAGACGAGCTTACAGTCCACCTGATGGTTAGTGGATACTGTCGTCCATAGACATCCGCGATACATGCCAACATTAGTCCAAAATATCAAACGTTGGCACGCCCCCAGATGCGCTGCCTACCTTTGGAGATATAGGAATGGATTTGGAGAAAGGGTTGGGAAAATGAGGAGGGATAGGATGGGAATGGACTCTGGCACATCTCATTCACTACCGAAACACGTACGTGCATTAGGGAAATAAGACGAAGTGGGAAATGCAGTACATTTCAAGGTAGTCTTCTATAAGAGAGGGGTAACGTGGCCAGTCGAGCGCGCCCAGCAGCTGTTGGATTGCAGCGTGCATTCTCCCCCTCAAAAACCATTTAAGTGTTACTTATCTTTAAATGCTTTAATCATTATTAACGGCATATTCATATAAGTACTCCTTAGTGAAAAAGCAGGGGAGCACCTTGTTTACATATTGTGTGGTACATACATATTTTTACATATTTTTTATTGTATTGTAGTTTTTTTTTTTTTTTTATGTTCGAAGGCGGCAGACGAGCATACAGTCCACCTGATGGTAAGTGGATACAGTCGCCCATAGACATCCGCGATACATGCCAACATTAGTCCAAAATGAGAAACGTTGGCATGCCCCCGGATGCGCTGCCTACCTTTGGAGATATAGGAATGGATTTGGAGAAAGGGTTGAGAAAATGGGGAGGGATAGGATGGGATTGGAATGGGCTCTGGCACATCTCACTCACTACCGAAACACGTACGTACATTGGGGAAATACGATAAAATGGGAAATGCAGTACATTTCAAGGTAGTATTCTGTGAGAGAGGGGTAACATGGCCAGTCGAGTTGAATGGAAACAACAAATTTAGTTTATTATAAGTTAAGAGAAAGTATTTTACGTTTATTAATAATCAGAAAAAAATCATTTTCCTTACATACTTGTATTAAAGTAGTTGTTTTAAAGGATTTTTTTTATTGTAGCCGAACGGGAGCTTCCATAACTAAGACTGGGGTTTAGTGGCTGGTGATTATTTTTGGTCAGTTAGGTTAGGTTAGTAAAATTTAACCATAGTACCATCGGTATCTGGACGGCTGCACCTGGGTTAAGAAAATATAACCGTGGTACCACTGGTGGTATAATCGGACGCACCACGGTTAATTAACGGAAAATGGAGGTAATTAATTTAAGATGGTTTGGTGTTAAATTGGAAATATCTCCAACATTAAGCCATGACATCTTTCTTGAAGATGTCACCAGCGATATACCACAAATGACCTTTGATGCCTTCGATTGAACAAACGCAAGAATGGGTTAATGACGTCAACAGCTTTTGTTAATTGATGTAATTCGAATTTCGAATGTGGCAATTCCATTTTCACAAACATAGATATTTTTGGCGATTCTTTAAATTCCTGAAAAACTCCGTGAGAAAGGTTACACTCAACATTAATGGTTTGGCGTCCGAAATAATATAACTATGATTTAGTCTTGTAGGTTGTTTAACATATGCATTGTATGTGTAGACTTTCTCTATCTGATATTTAAAATTGTTGAAACTGTATTGGCTTATGTGTTACATTTTTTTCGTATTTAATCGCATTAACTGCTATATGTTTCCATATTTAAAATAAAAATACATATTTTGAAATATACCTTATTTTTATAAAAATGACGTGTCCCTATACTCTATACAAACAGCTAATATTATTATTTTAAAAAGAACAAAGTCAAGTGTAAATCATAGAAATTAAAGGTCTCACGAATTAGTTTAGACGCGTACCTAACTAAAATTATTAAGCAAACAAGACTACGTCTGAATTCCTTTTAAGCATACAACTTAGCTCAACGCTCGTCACAGTTTAATTAAGTTAACCATTAACTTAATTATACTAGTGCACAATTTACTTAAAGTAATTCGGCGTTAAGTTCGTGTACACCACTTCAAATAAATGCAGTTATGAAAAAACACCTGGATTAAAAACAAATCATACAGTTTTCAACGATAGGTTAACTTGGAATTTCGTAATTTAAGTAATTCTAAAAATTGGCCTAATTTACTTAAAAGCTTGTAAACTGGTTAAGGATTAAATGGCCATTTAATGTACGAACCAACTTCTCTTCCATTTCCCATCCCATGTACTCCCGAAAGAAGAAAGGGGAGTGTAATAGGATGAGATAAATTCGTCCCTATTTCTATTACCCACACATCCTAGTTCTTTTTCCTAGAACTATGACTCCACACTCCACCCTACTCGATCTTCCGCTCCTCTCATCCAGTTACTACCGGCGATTTTCTGTAAGATATCGGTCAGATTTCTAAATATTCATAAATCTTCAAAAATATGCTACGCGTTCGTCCGCTGGAGTCATTCTTGGCAGGTGGACTGTCAGCTCGTCTGTCACTTTCTGTTAATAAAATAGAAAATACATATTATATAAAGTTCTGCAGAGCAAACTTGCACGATATTCATTGAAAATAAACCGTTAAAGAAGCACAAGTTTCTCGTAACCTAAGTGTATTTGTTCTCTATTCAAAAACATGTGTCTATTTGCAAAGTTTGCTCTTATTCACTATCCAAGTGTTTGTTCTAAAACAATGGAAATAGGGACTACATTTGCGACTAATGTTAACTTCATGCGAATCTATGGAAAATGGATTGATTGATCGTAAACGCTGACACACATCCCCATCATCCAGGGGAGGTAGTTAAAAATACGTCTTACGAGCCATAAATCATATTTATTGCGTAATGCGTCTACACTTTTTCTGGTGCCGACATAAGTTACGCTGAAAGCGTCATTAATATCTGGAGCCATTTTGGAAATGTCTCTCTTATGGCCTCCCAGCAGATGTAATGGTGAGCATTAGGCCAAATTAGTGAAACAACCTTGTTCCAATTACGTGTGTAAAATATCTAAGGTAAACCTTAGTGAGGTTCGTTTGTTTTGTTAAAAAATATGTCTTAACCTTTCCTATCTTAACTCGTGTTACTTTTGACTGACTTAACATTTATTTACCTGTGGCTTCGCACGTTTGGAATTCAATTTCATACGGGAAGTAATTAAATTTCCTTGAATACGGGAACGATCCCATATCCTCCAGGCGCGATCAATTCTTGCAAAAGACTGCATACAACAATGAAATTAGTGAGTTTTTAAAGTCCGTTGCAACTTTCAAACTCTTTACTGAGTATCTAGCGATGCCCGCGGCTTCGTTCGCGTGAACTTTAGTGTGATTCCCGTGGGAACTCTATAATGGATCTGGAGAAAACGTACCGTAAATGTTAACCCGGCAACATGAGTTATAACTATGCCAGGTTTCATTAAAATCTGTCCAGTGGGTTCTGCGTGTTACGCGTTCAAACAGGCAGACAGACGGACAGACAGTCGGACGGACAAAAATTTCTAATATATTTTACACATACTAATTTTCAAAAACAAGTGTTTAGTTTCTTTTTCAGATCTTAACCTTTCCCTACACAGAATACATATTCAGTTATACCATAGTTTCTGTCTCCGATTTTATTTATATACTCGTATGTAAAGATAAACATACATATGTATGTAGGTATGTATATAGAGAAAAGTGAAGGTATTCATGGATATCGCTTATGCATGTAGGCTAAAGTTGATCTGCCGCTAATTTTCTTCTATAAACTTGAAGCATTTCAAAGTGCTCTATAAGTTTTTTCATTAGGTACAAATTTTAGCGTTAAACGGCATCAATTTAGAAATGTGGCGAATTGGTGAAATCTTAGGGATACTCTATCGTCTAACTTAGGCCTGTGACTGAAGGTAAGACCTTATTGAAATTAAAATATACTTTGTTTGACCTACTACTTTTAACAGATTTCTCTAATAACATGTTTTCGCAATACAAGAATGTTTTATATTAAACGCTCAAAATTTTATTAGAAAGGCCGCTTCAAAGCCTACAAGTTTTTAATCAAGCTGATACTTTTTATTACATTTTTCATTTTATTAATGTGTCTTGGCTTACGTAACTATGTCGGCAAAAAAATAAAATAGGCAAGACTTAAATAACTCCGGGAGCAGTATAAGGGCAACAAAGACGTCTGCTGGGACTGAGATAAGGCATAACTTTTATACAGTCAACGTAATAAAAGATGGCATTTGCCGTTCATTACAGCTTGAAACTCTGTAGGTAAATATTTATTGTTATTTGTCTTAAGTACTCGTATATTCTTTGAAAGTCCTTTATACACATAAAAGCCTATACACATAAGTCCCTAAGTGGAGACCATGTGCCGGCGAGTGCAATGTAGAGTGAGTGCTCTTCGATAAGGTGGCATAAGACCATTTGTGGTAGCATCTTTATATCGAGCTGTGGAGAGACATAGCCTGATGATATTGGTATGTACTTAACAAAGACAAAATCGGTAGACACATTTAATCTCTTTGGTTGCTCGAAATTGATATATAAATAAAATCTGTGTATAAAGGCACCGTATACTGTATCTGTCTGTCAATTCGTGATAATTTTGTTGCTGTTTCCACTAAAACGTGTACACTTTGGTAGGTCATACAGAACTTGTTATTGAAATCAGTTCAGTAGTTTTGAAAATAACTGCAGGGGTCATAGCAGTTATATATCTTGATGATTGTATGATAATTCTAATGATAATGAAGTCATCCAGGTGTACCTATCTAGGTAGACTGACTTACTGTTTTAGAAATTGGGTTCCAAATAGGCGAAGTCACTGGCAAATATCAGTATCTTATTAACTAAGCGTTGTATATTTAGTACAAAAATACATACTCGAAAACAAACATATAAATATAATGTTTATGTATTTCTTTTCTAACGTTTATATTAATGAAACATTTGTAGGTAATTTCTAGATAACTGTTTGTATTTAAGCTCCTCTAAAAGCAAAAATAAGTAAGAATTTTTCTGTATACAAAGGTACGCTCACTAAAGCGATTGCGTATAAATTATTTATTATCTAATTTTAGGAAGGAGATCTCCAAATTGTTATTTTATTTTTAATTCAGACAAATCGTTTTCCTCCTCCCAAGGAAATGAGATTAATTGTTTTTAGAATTACGAGTATTCATTTTGTTTCCGATCTTAAAGCACTACGAAAATAATTGTCACATGGATTTGTTTTGTATAGATAGAGCCCACAGTCCACCTGGTGTTAAGAAGATACTGTCGCACATGAACATTTGCGATCCATGTCAAAAATGATAAACATTTAGGAGATTTAGGAATGAATATAAAAAAGGCTTTCTAATGATGGGGAATAAGAAGTATAAAGGGATGAGGAATCTTGCTTAATCCGTTACACTTTCCATTTCTTCTTGGGGTAGATGATACGTGGACTAAGGAATTTAATGGCATAAGGAAATATCTTTTTTAATGTTTATAATTTATAGACCAGGCAGGCAGCCCGCAAGATGAACGGAAAACAATTTAATTAACATCGTTCGCAAAGCCACAAAACAGTCGATTTGACTTACGCGAGATAGAGAGCAATGACGTCAACGTGAATTACAAAGGTAGAAAATGAATGAAATGGAAGAAAGATAGCTAATGGAATATATCTATTGTTGTATTAGTAAATTATCTATATTCAGCCTTTATAACGAAACGAAACTAATTATTGCTCGCAACTTCGCTTGCATGGAATTATGATTATTCCATTCAATTCAATTTATTTATTTGCAACGTGCCTTACAAAAGGTGGTAAATAGAATGGTCAGATCGACACATTTGCCAATAATGGTGTGCAAAATTACACATATCTAACATAAAATTCCATTAATACTTACAAAATACTCAAAGAACACAACACTTGACACCATCTATTATTACATATAATAAAATTGTAACAGGCCGACGTCTGTACATTATAGATATTGAAAAAACACTAATATGGGGGGGGGGGGGGGGTCTTTATTAGAGCAACAGAAGCCAAAACAACAGTTTTTAGAAATTTTGTCTGTCTGTCTGTATGTTTGTACATGCATCACGCAAAAACTACTGCATGGAATTGAATGCAGTTTTCACCGATGTATTGCTAGAGGTCTAACTTAAAATATAGGCTCCATTTTACCGCAGGAAAATATCTTATTCCGATTGTTTTAAATTTAATAAACAGAAGCGAAGTGAGGGCGGGTCGCTAGTCCTTAATACAAAAAATATCAATTAACATCATTACTATTAGGTCAACAGTTTACATTAATTTATCAATAATTGTAAATAAAAATCAATAATGAAAAAAGGAATGTCAGATTATTACAAAAGGAATGTTCAACACACCGGCGTTAATCCGATTTAAGAACTTTACGTGTGCCTCTGTTGCGGAGTTTATTTTATTTTATTTTATTTATTAGGTATAACAACAAATTTACAAACTTAACTAGTCACAGACACATTTTATATAACATTTGTATGTTCGTAAATTCACTTACAGTTATATACAACTTTATGGGTAAAATGAAACTATAATATATATATATATCTTAACTATCTAAAAGGAAAAATGTCTATCTAACAGAATTTTAAAGCGGGCGTTGTTTAAATAGAATATGTCGAACTCGACATCCAGGTCGTTATAATAGCGACATATTCTATAAAATGGATTATTGTAAGAGACATTATTTCGAGCCCGTGGTATGTCAAACAGCTGTTGGGTACGTACAGGGCGATTCGGTGCCTTCAGATTGAGATGCCGCAAGAGATCCCCATCCAAATGGTTATTGAAGATCTTATGCAATATATTTAAGGAATTGATTTTACGCCTCACTACTAAGCTTTTGAGGTTCGAAAATTTTAATTTATCCTCGTAACAGTTTAGTGTATGATTACTTCCAAATTTTAAACAAAAGTAACGGACAAATTTTCTTTGCACAGTTTCTAATCTATTTATGTGTATTTGGTACATGGGTGACCATATAACCGAACAATATTCAAGAATTGACCGTACTAAAGAAACATATAAAAATTTAAATGGCCCTACCTTTTTTAAAAGGTTTGCAAATGCGTATCAAAAAACCTAGTAATTTATTTGCTTTACCTATAATTGAACTGTAATGTGGTCGAAACGATAAATTAGTTATTAGGAAACAAACAATAAATTTTCGTATTCATAAATTTAGTTTTTCATGTATAAGTTTTTGAGTAGGTATATCTATACTAAAATAATAAAGAGATAAAACAGTGTGTTTGTATGTTGGGGGTAATCTCTGGAACTACTGAACCGATTTCAAAAATTATTTCACAAGTAGGAAGCTACATTACCCTTGTCTAATATAGGCTATACTTTATTTTGAAATTTTGAAAAAAAAAAAAAAAAAAACCGAAGGGAAGCGAGGGCGGGTCGCTAGTCATTTATAATTGCTGTATTACTCGTATTTTTCGAATTTCAATACAACTTTTCGTTTTGATTTGAGGTTGATTAGTCAAGATTTACTAGTACATTTTTAATATTTCTTATTTTAATTTTAAGAATGGCAAGCATAAGGAGAATTCCTCGTCCTGTTATACTACCTGTTCTGTATCGTTTCTAATTAATCTCGTAAATCTTTAAAGCTAGGCTGCGCATGCGCATGCGAGCGCGTGTCAACGTTTGTCTTCTTTGACTACTATAAACCGTGTTTTTGTAATATACCACAACAAACAAAAGCATGGAGTACAAAATATCCGATACTGAAATAGATGCGCCAGACATACATTTATTTTGGCAGCAGACTGAATTATTTCCGTACCATTTGCTGAAGGACTACCAAATATAAAAACCAAATACGAGCAGGTCAACCAAGAACAGAGAGGGGTACATGAACGAACTCAGAAAACGAGACTAATAATTAATACATAGTTCAAGGTCAGGCTGTACTCGTATGTATTATAAAGCAGTATGTATCCTACAAAAGTCCAATTAGATGACCCTTCTAAGACTTATTCAAGGTATTCTATTTTGATTGGAACTAATCAAAATATGATGCACATGTATGGTGTTTGACGTCTAGGATGACATGAGTATTAAACCATATGCCATCAGGTGGACTGTGTGATAGATTATCTCTCTGTACATATAATAAATAATCGATACATTATACCTACCTCATAAAATCGTAACGAAACCGTGTTCAATATTTTTTGAAAAGAGTGTAAATTATGAATGATATCAAAAATCAACTCAACTTAACTCAAAGCCCAAATCAACAATTTTTGTCTGTCTGTCCGTCTGTCTGATGCGGAGTTTGTCTGTTTGAACGCGCGTCACGCACAAACCACTCGACGGATTTTAATGAAACTTGGCATAGTTATAATTTATCTGCTGGTTTACAATTTAGTGTTTTTTTTTTAATCTAGATCAATTATAAAGTTCCCACTTGAATCAAGCTAACACCACACATACTCTAACGTCTCCGCACACCAAGTCGCGGGCATTACCAGTACATAATATGATATGATATGGGAAACCTGAAATGTACTGCATTTCCCCAATGTACGTACGTGTTTCGGTAGTGAGTGAGATGTGCCAGAGCCCATTCCAATCCTATTGGAATGGGATACTCCCCATTTTCTCAACCCTTTCTCCAAATACATTCCTATATCTCCAAAGGTAGGCAGCACATCCGGTGGCATGCCAACGTTTCTTATTTTGGACTAATGTTGGCATGTACCACGTATGTCTATGGGCGAAAGTATCCACTTACCATCAGGTGGACTGTACGCTCGTCTGCCGCCTTCGTACATAAAAAAAAAATTGCCCTTTTTATACACTCTGTTCGACCGGATGTGGTATGAATAAATATCCCACCCCATAGGGTGGGATGCAGGGATTGATCGAATGAGGATTGAGGTGAGATTGATATCCTTTGAGACGAGACGGAATGGAATGAGATGGGCGCCTTTTTTAATCATGACCAGATGAAAAAAGAGCTCCACTAAAACATATACGATATACTTTCAATTATATTGAAAAGAGAATAATAGATAAAATTTATTAGTTATATGTTAGTTATAAATGTATAATATCAACAAAAGAAATTCACAAAGTCTATAGCTCACTCAATATTAGCTGCAAATACTTGTAATTCAAAGAAGTCCCTCAGACGCATAAATTATATCCCGAAGGTTTTTATCTCTTTGGCCAAATTAGCACAAAGTCGAAACGACCTCCAACGTCCCAGATACGGATTCCCGTACATTCGTACGCACTACCTTTTTCGGGGTGTGACATCCTATCCGTTTTCCTTTAATCCTTGACCTCTTTTCGCGAGAAGGCAGAAATGATTACAAGTCCTTGGAGAGCAATTCGAGAAAGTCATTTTTTTTACTATATTCCTTGAAGGAAAAATGGCCTGTAGATAAATTTATCTGAGCCCTTTTCTGCTCGATAAAGTCCATTGATTTGAGAATACATACTAGACATGTTATATTTACAAGCACTCCAGGGCAGGTCTAATAATGTTTTACGTTGAATAGCTCTCCAATTCTTTTATTCATATGTGTTTCAACCGAATATTCCGATTCTGTAGTTTCAGTAGTTTCAAATTTGCCTTTTTAAGGAACCCCTCCTCATCTGTTTTAAACTAGAAGCTGCTAAACTGGTTTCTTTGATAAGAACGTTATGATGTGTCATCCAGCTAGTCCATTCCTATATCGATGGTTTAGTTTATTCCTATCCTACTCAGTATGGTTTAATAACAGGCACAAATACAAACTCAACTATAGTACTCAACTACAACTACAGTACCCAGCGATACGATACGTATTCTACTATACGTTCTATATAAGGACGTATAGTAGAATGTAACAAAAAAATTGTTGGTTGGTTTCTGTTCGATAATCTATGGCTCTGCTACCAGGCTACCTTCATACTTTTACTGAAATATTCAGCAATATTGTTGCAAAATAAATAAAAATATTTTGCGTAGTAATTTTATTTCTTTAACAAACTTTATTGCACATAATCGTACAAAGGGCGAGCTTAAAATATCTTAAGGAATTCTCTACCAGCTATCTTTTGGGTTGAACACGGAGACACATTTGGAGGCGCGATGAAAGGTAGGTATTGTATAAATATTTAGCTTAACTAGATACATACTGAACTACATGAACTACTTATACGAGTATCTGTTTTTTTTTTGCAAGATACAGTCCAACAGCACATTGTATTTCAGCATAAAATGATGTTATTGAATAATAATTGAATAACAACATTTTATTAATACAGTCCAGGCCAACGAAGCCATCAAAGTAGTTAGTATATTATTACCCTAACCATGTTAAGTGCCAGATGTTCTAAATGATATTAAATTATAAAGACTTAGTTAGCTTTCTTTAGAATTTTTTTCCTTACCCTACAGACTTTTTTATTAATTTTAATGTAGTATAATGTATATTTTATTTCGACCTCCTTTTTTGACGTAGATACCTGGAGTCAAAAACATCGTATAGAGGAGACAAGGAGCCGTATCTGTCTCGCCATGAACTATCTGCTCGTCTCCCACTTTCTTTGTATCAAAAAAGTCGGGTAAGGTGTATCACCATTTTGATTGCCAAAATAAACTTTTAACCCGTAAATGGTCTTGAAGACTTATACTTATATTCTGCTTACTCAGCGTATTTTCCAAATACAATATAATATTATTGCTGTTAGGCACGGCCCATTGGTTTTTTCTTTCAAACACACCTAATGTCAGTGTCACACACCAACATGGCCTGTGATAGTTACAATTTCAGTAAAAGTAGGTAGAGTGCGCGCCACCAAAGAAGTCCCGTGGAATGTAAGGGAACAAAATATGACAGGTCGGCCATTATGCCTAATAAATATTATTATGTGCGTTTATAATTTACTACCTAATTCTAGACACATCTTTATTGGTAGGTGTAAATAAAAATACATAAATTGATAGTGTAAATTGAAACTAATAAGCTGGAAACATTATGTCGGCCGATCACAGCGCCGCGCCGCGGCTACGGGACTTCTTTTGTGGCGCCTACTTTACTATTCTTACTGATTTTCATTTTGTGATTCCGGTTAGAATAAACTCTAGCTTTTTGATTTCTTGTTGTAAATAAAAATCAAGTTTCTAGTACACCTACTAAATATTGATAACATTTTTTTTTTAATTTAAAGTGTGCAATTCATTAATGGGGATGTATACGTATATTTGATCTCTGTTCTCCAAAAACTACGTTCACGACCCGTGGTCCTACCCACATTAACACACCGGCGGAACCACTGATAATTTTATTTTCCCGTGGACCCACTGTACTAGAGCATGAATACTATTATTATTGATAAATTATATAGATGAGCCAAAAAAATTTCTTCTTTGTGTTGTGAATTAAATTTGTAAAACTAGGCGAAATTATTTTACTTGGCTTTTTATACAGTATATAAAGTATATTAGTTGTTGGTGTCGAAACTGTAATAATTGTGTTATTATTACAATGTTATTATTATTAGATAACTTATTGGTATAGGTATAAAGGTTACAAAAATGTTATGTCCAAAAAATAAGGCTAGTTGAAAAATACAGACAACGTTTTAACAAAAACATTAAAAGGAATCTCGTCTAAAGATTAGAGCTCAACGATTCAAGTGTGGTGTTCGCTGAACAAAGTTTCAGTTGTTCTAACGTGCAATGTTACTGTTATTGCTCAAGTTTCACTATAGGGCTGGTAAATTACACTGTTGCACATTTTGCCTCAACTGGAGCGACTGACCTACATTTTTTAAACTTTGAAATAAAATAAAATTTAGTGAACAATTTTGTAATCATATAAAAAGTCAACAATATTTAATAAAAGGTTGATTTAATAAGAATTTAATTTAATCCACAGTTGAGATCTTCACAGTTCCCTCCGATTTTCATCTGTTTGGGCCGTTCAAGGTTGCTTTGCGAGGTCGTCGATTTTCTACAGACGTAAGCGCGAAGGAAGCGGTGCAAAAATGGCTTCGCGATCAACCGAAAACCTTCGTCTTGGAAGGAATACGCAAGCTTGTAGACCGCTGGACCAAGTGTAGACTGGACTGGACTGGTCCGCTGGACTCGACAAGGGGTCTATTTTGAAAAAATGATGTACATATTGAACCCCTATTTTTGTGTAAATAAATTGTAGAACGAAGTGTAGATAATTTTTCACTCACCCTCGTATAAAATACATTCAAATCTAAGTAATCATCATTTTATTTCACAATAATTAAGTCAAGATTAAATAAATAGTACCTATGTTTACATCGTACTCAAGTTCCATAAGAGTATTATAGACCACCACGTATGGAACTTTGGCATTGTTCTTTATCTTCCTTTTGTACAGAATATTCAATGAAACTCCTTAATGTCTCGCTTTGTTGTTCATGACATCCTATTACAATGGAAGGAGGATTCAGAAGGCCTATTTGAAGCGTTTATACAATGATAAACTTCGCTATATGGACCACATATACTTTCGGGCTCGTAACCCAGTATATAACCTGTGAAGAAGGCTTATGGCCGCAACCACTGCCGTTTACTGTCACATTTACGTGTCAAAGATTATTTAAAGAAAGAAATATCATATTGTAAGGCGTGGGATACACGGTGTTGTCTGGTTGCGTAACCACTATCATGCCGTTAAATCGACTTGACAACTGGTCACTGCGCGACGCTGTGTGGACGCTTTCTAGCGATCCCATACACTTCCTTTCGAATTATTGATGCCGTCTTATTTTCCAGCTTTTCAAATATTTTTCCAACTAATATTTATGTTAACTCTTCTTATATTTATGATATCACATATAATTATATTCGTATAAATATAATCATTGACAGCATTATAAGCTAAAGATATAACAATATAATTAGGCTATAATGGTAACAATAGACGAGATTCGTTGAAAAACTATTCGATGCCTAACTTGGAGTTAGTTCTAAATAATAAAGGATAATTGGTATCAAATTTTTATATTGGATTATTTTTCTTTGTTTATTTATTTAATAATTTATTGTATATACATAACATGATATACATAAAAAGGAAGAAAAAAAAAATGTACGGAAAGGTTATCTGTTGCGGAATTTTCTTCCAGCAGGCTTGGGAAAATGAAATATAGGTCAAGACGGAAAGACAGGCGTAGTGTAGTGCGTACAGAAAACTTGTATGTATAATACGTTTATAAAATATACTGGACGATCCCGATCCACGAGGGAGGAGGCAATGAATGACTAAATGGAAGCAGTGAATGAATAAATAAGTTTTGCTGCGTTAGATGTCGATTCCGACAAAATTTGTTTAAAAAACTTACATCTTACATCTAATTCATTCAAGTAAAGTGTATTCATTAATATTTCCCCGGCAGCCTATTATTTCCTGACACATTTCTACAATATATGTTGGACATCGATAAAAATACTTTTAAAAATGTTTTTTTCAACAATAATGCTTCGAATTAAAGTCACTAATAATTAATATTCCCTTTGTATTGTAACGAATATTCAATAAAACTTTCTAATACCTCGCCTTGTTGTTTGCGACAGCCCTATGTTAACAATGAGGGAAGTTTTATTCAGTGGGCCGACTTTATGAAACTCGTGTACATGACAAACTTCGCTTATATGAGCCTGAACGCAACTTCCAAAGTACTCCAGGCTTATGATATCGATGCTGAGATTTGTCGAAACGCTCTTTGATGTCTAAACGATCTTTCAAGTATAATTTTAAATAGGTATATACTTGTGTGTGATAGATAATATAGAATTATTATTTGATTCAATATATAATTGAATCGGTCATTTAAAAAACTACATAAGTCATTTATTTTCCGAAATACGTTTTTTTGTTGCAAACTTGTCCTTAAAGATGGTCTCACAGTCAGGCCAAAAACTACATATGTATATCACGTTATTCCTTGTGGCTCCAACGGGAAGGTCTTTCCTTCATTCCTTACATAAACAGCATTAATCGACGACTTATGTTGTTTTTGCAATCAATCAGTAGATAGCGGCGGTGGTTTAGTCTACGAATTTAGTTTGCAACGTTTTGGTTGATTTATAGTTCAAAAATATAAATCTTAAGTAGTTTTATGTTAACACCATGTGCGAAATGTCATTTTGACATTATATAATTTTAAGTAACGTTTACAAGCGAATTAAATAGTGATGAATGGCCAAAAAGAAAAGAAATTGTAAAACCATTTAAAATAAGTTTTCGTCTGTTCACAAACTTTGCAAGGAATAAGACGATACTGTAAAGATATCCTTTGATTTTAGGCAAAATTAGCAAAAATGTTTTTTTTTATTTTTGACAGCTTTGGATTTATTGCATTTGCATAATAAATAACAAAACAGACAAATCATTTTACATTTTTACATGTTTACAGACAAACGTTTTACATGTTCCATAGGAGGTGTTACACATTTGTTGTTACATTATATTAAAAATAACATTACTCCGGATATGACACTATCCGTGTCCACTGTCCGGATCAAAACAACTACAATATACCATGATTCGACTTTTGTTAGCTTTAACTGACTCTA
The DNA here is from genome assembly GCA_943735995.1 of Sesia bembeciformis. Classification (NCBI taxonomy): domain Eukaryota; kingdom Metazoa; phylum Arthropoda; class Insecta; order Lepidoptera; family Sesiidae; genus Sesia; species Sesia bembeciformis. Next base: position 13,947,769 of record OX031028.1, read on the forward strand.
AACCCTCTTTTACAGAAGACTACCGTAGACTATACTACATTTACCATTTTATCCTATTCCCCTTATACCTATTCTATTTCGATACTGAGTGAGGTATGCCAGACTCATCCCCATTTCCATCTCACCCTATCCAATCCCTCCCCATTATCCCCAACCTTTCTCCAAATCCATTCTTAAATATTCAAAGGTTGGCGGCGCATCTGATGGCCTGTCAAAGTTTCTCATTGTGGACTAATGTTGGCATTATATCGCAGGTGTCCATGGACAACTTACCATCGACAGTATCCAGTTACCACCAGTATCCACATCTGGTGGTTTAAAGTACTAGATATTTTAGAAGAACATAGTCATTCCCTTCTATCAAGATATATTCAACCGGCCAACTGTAGAACTAGAAGAAAGTCCACTGGAACATGATGGCAAATATGATTATGTTCCTCGGTATACAAGAATTAGATAGATATGTTAATCCGCGAAGTGCTTTTTTAAAATTTCTGATAAAAATACGATTTATAAGTCTGTTTATTTTTATTTTAATACAACACAGTATACTTTCTTGCAAATACAACATTAGTCAATATATTTTTTTTAATATTTTTTTCTAATTAACTTCAAAATATAAAGTTTTCATTATTAACAAACCTAAATATACATTAAAAGCAATCAGTCAAAAAAGTTCTCATAAGGTTTGAAATTCGTGTGTAATTCAGTTTTATTGATTCCTGTGAAATTTAAATTCCGTGACTTATGTAATTTTGGAACTGATCGATTCAATTAAGGTGATAAAGAATTATTCTATTTTGTATATAATACAATTTTTACAATATTAATTTATTGTTAGGACTTTTTAATCCATTTTTACGAATGAATGTTCACATTTATAATGCTTTGTCAGTCACAATATTATTGAAAATTATAAATATACTCAAGAGAACTTTGGTAATACACACGAGCACACACCCTCAAGCTCATACACACAACACACACACATACGCACAGTCTAGCATCTGCTGATCCTTTCCTACGGCCCCTAATTAAGGTTTTTTTGGTATTCAAGTTGTATTGTATTTCATTTGTTTGTAATTAGAGGGCGGCTATATTTTTTTTTCTTTCTGTTTCTAATATTTTACTACTGATAAGGGACCTTAACAAATATTTAGACTTAAAATACACCTCATGATATCTTAGCCGGAACGATATTTAACTTTTGCTTGCAAATAAGACCGCCGCAGAACCTTGACCCACATTCGTCCCTAATTTAACCCCTCGGATATTGTGCAACACAAATACCTACAAAACATTAGCATTTCGCTGATATAACATGAGGAAGGTAAGCTACTTAGCGGCTTATTTGAAGTTCGGGTCATAAGTAGGTTAAGTACGCATAACTTTGTATCGAATTATAACTTTGACACCGCGGTTACGTGCATAGTATGAATATATACGATACAACCTAAAGAATGTTGAAGGGATATTATAGGTACCTAGTAATTGTAATACATGAATTATTAAATCAGTTTGGAATTATTAAATTACACACCGTAACCAGTTCTTTTTTGGTTCACTGCTGGTCTTGGGTCTCCTCACGCGCATGTGGTAGATTCAGAGTGGACCAATGTGAAGATCAAATGTGGGTAGTCGATAAAACTGCTCACAGCTTCCATTCTGGACTACCCGCCTCTTCAGTTAACTCGTGACCAGGGCTGGTGTAACCCGTGCCGAAACGTCGAGTAAAAATGAAAGGTGAACAAATAACTTCGTTGTATGCGTTCAGACCATATTTATGTAAATTACGTAGACTGCTGTCGGAGGAGCGAAAAAAAAACCAATTTACTAATACTAAATTTAATTATAAAGGTATTACAGATATATTACTAATTCTAACTACAAGCTAACAGGCGACTCTAATCGAGGTTGGATTATGAGTGCCCGGAATTTTCCATGCTTCGGTGCGATGAAGTCTTTCCACAGTTACACGTGCCGCACCATCAGTAATGTCCCCGTTTCCATGTCCTATTGGTAACACGCGGTAGGTATTGAGGCGTCAGCGGTTTCCATGATGTGAGCGCGCGTAACACCTCCCCCGTGAGAACAGCAACTATTTGAGAACGTTCAGCGAAAATGTTGCTGGAGCCTGTGTCGCTCTCGAGATTTTTCCAATGTCCGCATAGGTATGGTTCTCCGGTGCAGACTCTTCCTTATCTGCGCTGTTCGCCCTGTAGTGTTTTATTAGTAGCATCGTCCCAAGTGCAAGTGCACCTAATATGAGTATGTAGGGAGGGATCGTGGTGTGGTATAATGCTTCGGGTATTGTGGCTCCCAAAGTCATGGGTGTTTGCAACATTATTCTTTCTTGGGTGTTCTGAAGACTTTTTAGATTGATGGAGTTTAGTCCGATGTTAGATGAAATGGTATCGTGGGCGTTGGTGTCGAACGAAATTTTCGTCATCTTCATGTGATTGCCTTCTATTCGGTGCATATGATGCATATGATGCATATGATGCAACTAGTGGGTACGGTAGCCAAATACCGTTATAATACAAAACAAATACGGTAGCTAAAATATACGTTATAATACGGTAGCTTGTAATGTAACGAAATCTTCTCGGCCACATGTGTTTAACTTTTATTGGATGTGGGAAGGAGATCGCGTAGTAACGGTCGTCGAGTTTTTCCATTGCTTCTCTGGAGAGGACTATTGTGGTTGGGGTGCATCTCTTGTCCAGTACTTGGTTGATGATGAGGTTTTGAATGCAGTCCGCTTGAGTTTGTAGTTGGTGACTGATCTTCTCCTCGCATAGGTAGCGTAGATTTACCTTCGGGCATTCAGCCTCCATGTACATGAATGTATACCTGTTAGTTGCTATGAAAGGATATGGAGGGACGAGGGTTTGATTATACCTATTCGGAAATATAGATAATTTATAAAAGTCGTACATGTCTGGGGAAACTATGGGTATTTGAAAAACTAGTACTAATTGCCTATCTATGTAATAAGACCCAGTTTTAATAACATTATAATATTCTCTAGGCTCTATGTCTAATAATTGGGTCGCGTTATAAATTTTCTTAAGTTTAATTAATATACTACTTTAAACTTAACATAGAATGATGAGTAGATCCTTATGAATCTAGTTAAAATGTGCGGATTTCTGTCGAATTCTGGCACCAGACGTAAAGCCTTAAAAATGGTGTCAGGATCAAAGGAGGCCATTTTATTGCCTAATATTAACCTACTGCTATTGATATCTAGATCGGAAACTATATTTCTACCTATGTCTAAGGTACTATGCCGACGAGACTGCCTACGTGAACTAGTCTCGCGGGAACCCGAATTTTTGGGGTGGAAAATTTTGATTATGGATAAGGACTAAAATTAGGGAAGCAACTACACAGAACAATTCAATGTACTTGCACGAGCATGGTCTTCTTCCGCCCAATCGAAGTCTGGATTCTTCTCCGGCGACGTGGTCCTTTGTTCAGATATTCGGCTAAGGCAAGGGTGCCACCGGGCGCGTTGCGGGACGATCGAGTCTGGAACGTATGCGAACGCGAACCGACCGAATATCCTACCGACTGCGCCAATTACGTAGACTGCCGTCGGTGGAGCGAAAAAAAAAACCAATTTACTAATACTAAATTTAATTATAAAGGTATTACAGATATATTACTAATTCTAACTACAAGCTAACAGGCGACCCTAATCGAGGTTGGATTATGAGTGCCCGGAATTTTCCATGCTTCGGTGCGATGAAGTCTTTCCACAGTTACACGTGCCGCACCGTCAGCAATGTCCCCGTTTCCATGTCCTATTGGTAACACGCGGTAGGTATTGAGGCGTCAGCGGTTTCCATGATGTGAGCGCGCGTAACATGTACAACATAAAATGTGTACAAAACAATAACAAAAAACAAAAAGTTATATAGCCCTTTGTTAACCCCTTAGTCGTCTGTACCTACGGGAAGATGACGTGGTGCTATTCTAAAACCGACCGAATCCACGTGGTCATTTTTGTATGTACCTTAGAGAAGTGTAAATTACCGAAGTGCTAAAAATCAACGAGTAGAAGCTCTATACTTAAATGAAACGTCGGAAGCATTAGAGAAGTTTCGTGGAGCGACAGATGTTATTTATTGCTGCCGGCGCGGCACGAATCGCGTGCCACAACTGTCGCAAAGTCCAGATTCATAACCGACCCATATTCAAGTACGAAATTTTAGAGGAAATAGGTTATGTACGTACGTAGCTCTGACTGAATTTTAAATGTGATATGACAATAGCGAGGTAGAAAATAATTTAGGGAAAACAGTTCAGTTATTGGACTTCTGATCGGATGGAACCGATAAACAATCGATCGTTCATATGTATACACTTTTGCAGTTCGTTGTCAACTTATTCAATAGACGACTAGTTGGCGCAAACTGCAAATATAACTTTGCTGACCGAAACTTCTACTCTCAATTAGAACAACGAATATGAACATTAAAGACATTAAAGACATTAAAGTAACAACTCGTTTTCGAACGTAAAATAAGGTTGTAATTATACGGACGCTTGATGGGTCCGTGAAGTGGACTTAAAGATCTGAAAAGAGACTCATAGTCAACAGAATTTGGGACTACGTTATGTTGTAACCATTCTATGTTATAAACAGTCTCTCAGCGTCTAGTCACGGTCGGAATACGAATACTAAGAAAGACCAAGATTATTTAATTAATAGTACTGTACCTATACTGAGTTAAAAATATCTATTGGAAAAGGGGTTAACCAGTCAGTAAATGTCTTATGATCATCAAACTTTGCTGAAAGCTCTATGAAGGCGACCCCAAGTAGATACTTAATACTGTAGATCTTTTGATATGTTCACTGTGCAGAAAAAATATTTTGTTATGTTTCAACTTAATGAATTTATTTTAATTTGTAACGATTTATATCGTCTGGATATAAGTAAGGAGACATTTTGTTTAGTCGCGCGTAACATGCCGCTTGCTGTTCACCGTCGTACCTAAACCGTAGTAAAATAAGACTTTATATCCACAGAATACGGTGTAACTGAATCTCTAAGCGGTAATTTGGCGCAATAAATTAAAAATTATCAGCAAAACAACGAGTCATTAGTCTAACAAAATTGGTTCATAAATATTGAGGAGCATTATAAAGCTTAATAATGTAAACGGTTGGTTTTATGTAAATTGCAGGCGGCATAATCTTCATTTGCAAGTTTTTCGTTGCGTCAAATTTACGCTCGATGTAGCAACTACAACGCTGCTTTTCATTATTGATACAAAATTTGTGTACTTGTATGGTGGATGGACCAACCAGTGGACGGATGGTTGGAGTGGGAGAGTGCACGCTGCAATCCAACAGCCGCTGGGCGCGCTCAACTGGTCACGTTACCCCTCTCTCACAGGAGACTACTTTGAAATGTACTGCATTTCCCACTTTATCTTATTTCCCTAATGTACCTACGAGTTTCGGTAGTGAGTGAGATGTGCCAGAGTCCATTCCCATCCTATCCCTCCCCATTTTCCAAACCCTTTCTTCAAATCCATTCCTATATCTCCAAAGATAGGCAGCGCATCAGGGGGCATGCCAACGTTTGTCATTTGGACTATATCACGGATGTCTATGGGCGACAGTATCCACTTACCCGCAGGTGGAGTGTATGCTCGTCTGCCGCCTTCGTCCATAAAGAAAAGTGGTGATGCTAATCACAGCTTTCTTGAAGAACCCTGTGTCGTAGCAAAATAATATAACAGTAAGCAGTTTATTGTTATATTATATCATCAATTAATTAAAAGATACATTTTTAATATCACGTTTAAAGCTGGATTTATTAATTAAATATACTTATGGATAATGCCATTTTCATCAACATGATCATTAAATATACAAAGACGAGTAGATTTTTTTAAATAGATTCAACAAGAGGTGAGGTTGATTCGTGAGAATTTTATTTAAATTAACAATTTACCTCATACTTAATTAATGTAGATTTTAGACCAACATAATTACCTCAATTAACAATTAACAATTTACCTCATACTTAATTATTGTAGATTTTAGACCAACATAATTACCTCAATTAACAATTAACAATTTACCTCATACTTAATTATTGTAGATTTTAGACCAACATAATTACCTCAATTAACAATTAACAATTTACCTCATACTTAATTATTGTAGATTTTAGACCAACATAATTACCTCAATTAACAATTAACAATTTACCTCATACTTAATTATTGTAGATTTTAGACCAACATAATTACCTCAATTAACAATTTACCTCATACTTAATTATTATAGATTTTAGAACAACATAAAAGGGAAAGGTTACGAAAATATATTTTTACGATTATTATATAAACAATTTGTACTTATTCTAATGGCCTACTTTAAAGCAAACAGCATATAGTCTGAATTTTAAATTAAACCCGGCGGCGTACTCTTTAATAAATTCAATTTATTTGCAAGTATTTACATAAATACTGGGTTATTTCAAGTTAGGTTTGGCTAGGGAGACGAAAAATGTGAAGCAATTATAAAAATCTCGGAGCTGTATTATTTATTCGTTCTCATATTACTTAGGTATGATTTTTCTCGAATAATCTCTTACGTAGGTACAATGAGTACATACGATGAGGTACGTATTATAGGTATAAAAGGTACCTCATCGATATGGGAATGGATTCTCAAATCGATGACGTACCTGAAACCCGAATAAAGCACAAAATTTGTAGATTGCTTCCAAATAATTTTGACAAGGGCTAATTATAGGTAGTGGTAGAATGAGATAGCGAAAGGTGTGTGATGAGCTGATAGCGGACTTAAACGACTTATCCAACAGTACAACCTTGTGATGGTTGTGTAACTGTTCAGGCAGTTACGCGAAGTGACTGCGGTCGTCGCCATACTTTACCATACCATACCATCAGCCTATGTTCCTCCACTGGTGGATATGAGTCTCATCCAAAATTCTCCACCACACACGATCTTCGGCTCTTCTCAGATAAGAACGCTGCTTAGATGTCACCACTGGCAAATTTCTTCAAGTCGTCGGTCCACCTAGCCGGAGGATGTCTCACACTGCGCTTCCCATTACGTGGCCTCTATTCGAGGACTCGTCTATCCTATCTGCGAACAGCTTTGATGTCAATAATTACTGATAGGTATGCAGCCGCAAGAATTGAATTGTAGAAATGAGAATTTAGTGTCTATAAAATCAATTAAAGACTGAAATTAACCTAAGAACTAAATATAAATAGTTACGACCTTTATGTCTAGACGTGTTGGTAAATAGTGATAAATGATTGTTCTTGAATTATACATTATCATGTGACCTGAAAATACACAGTCTGTAATTTAATATTCTTTACAATTTATTAGTAGGTTTTATTGTGTTTTCATCTTAGCAGTGAGCTTTCGGAGAAGCCTAGAAATGTCTAAAAGCGGGCCTTTTGATATTATTATACTCTATTACAAACTTTCACAACTTTGGTATTAAATTTATATTATACCGAGTACGCGTAATACTAGATTTTACCTACAACTTTGCTCGCATAGCTTTTAAATTCTACTTAGCTAGCAAAAAATAAAAATTAAGTAAAATAAAAATGTCGAGAATACTGCCTTATTATATGTAGTTGTAATACCGAAAACCTTTTAGAAATAATTCTTTGTTTGCGCTCGTTCAGGTTAAATTCAGTTAGTATAATGCGGGAATAAACGAACGATGTATTCATATAATAAAATATGAATGTTACGTTTCTGCGTCATTACTTTACAATATTCAATCTACACACGCAATATATTTATTTCGGATATTAACGTTAACTATCAACCCACCCCAGTTTCACACGTGTGTGGTATCTAGAGGTGTGTGTGTGTGTGTAGTATCACACGTTCTCTTGTAGAGGATTTCAAGATATATAGGTACTCGTAATAATATTAACTTGTAAAAAGAACCACCAGTCTATAGGTACAATTCTTCTTCTTCGGTTTGATGGCAGTATCAGTCGTCAAGCGCGACGACTATTTTGCCAATGTCACGTGCAAATGAATTTGAAGTAAAAATTGGTACTGTAGAGTCGCTTAGTAAAGTTTACTGAGGACAGTTGCATTCCTTGGAAGGACACGAAAAAAGCAGTCTTATTTTTTTTATTTGATTATCACTAACATGACACAATAAACTATCACTATTAAACCACGCAGTCCACAATACACATTTTTACAATAATCAAACAATAACTCAACCGCACCTCTCGAGCTCCCGCCAAAGAAACGTTTCTCGGTATAATTTATAAAATTAATAACGTGTCACAGTAATTGTTAGTATTTAAATGGTAAAACGAAACGCAACTGTTTTGACAATTGACGATTGACATTTGGTGGAAACTTTTCCCGCCTTTCGAGCAATCGAGACGTTGAAATGAGTGTGAAATTATTCAATAAAATCATTATAAGAAATATATTTGTTGTTATCATTTCATGTTTAATATTTATTTTACTTTTATTTTATTAGATTCTTATTACCACAAGTTTTAATCACTGTTAGGAATATTCTGGAAAGCACTCGGATTCCTACTTTCCTTTAACCATCGTATAGTATCACTCTGTTTCCCTACACTGTTGCCGAACCCCTTACTTATATAAATAAATAACGCCACACTCACTGGCCCACACTAGGATTCCCTGTGTCGTGGGTCCAAAGACACACATAAAGACAAACACACAGAGAGACCCGAAAAAACATTTGTCTTTAAACAAATGTATGTACGATCGAGAGTCGAACCCAAAGAAGGTAGGTAGGGTCACCAACTGTGCCAATCGGTCGTTATATACTTAGTTATGTAGATCGTTATTATCAACTATACCTATTTACTATAAATAATAAAAATAGGTATAGTTCACTTAATGACGTAAATCGCTTGCCTGCCCTCTACCGTCAAGGTCGCAACAAATTATCTACACTGTAATAGCAGTTATATGTATGTAGACATTCATCTAAATCTTCCCAAGTTGATTGGGTTTTACGACTACTCGTATCGTAAAACTTGCCGTGTGGGCGGAGGCTTTCAGTCGTGTTTAATCACATCTACTTGTTGAAAAGGATAGGTATTAAGTTTTTCACGTGTGCTATGTAAAAGGAATAATGCTGAGACTTTCTTCGCATCATTGCTTTTCATCGTTACATCTTGCCCGTCTTCAGTAGATTTCGTAGAAAGCGACCTATTGAAAAGATTTCAACTCCCTTGTTTCGAAAAAAATCCACTACATTGGTGACATCCCTATTATTGGTGACCAGCATAATTTATTAAATATACATATGTTATTACTGGTCGGCTTATTGACATAGCCTATTCTAAAATAGCTCCAACTCATCTCTTCCCATAGGTGTCGTAAAAGGCAACTAAGGGGGTTACGAAACCCCTACCACAAGCCCTTAGGAAGTACACTACCTCTAAAAGAGTGGACTTGCTATCTCGTTTGGGTCGCGTTGCATTTTAGGGCCATACATTTATTGTGCACAAGACAATGTATATGAAGAGGTCCACGTCCAGCAGTAGAAGGAAAAAAGGGCTAGTTATTACATTTTTATAGGGAAGTAGGCGGACGAGCAAGTGGTACCACATGATGGTAATTGTTACCGCCGCCCATGAACACCTGCAACACCAGTAGGTATGCGGGTGCGCCGCCGACCTTTCAAAATCCTATTCACAGCTTTCTTGAAGAACCCCATATCGTAGCTTAATGGAAAGGCCCCCTGAGGCAGTTCGTTCCATAGTCTACGATTTCGCGGTATTAAATTATGATTTTTGAACCGAACAGTACGCGACACCTCCGTATCGAGGAAACCCAGGGTGGTAATTACATTGAACGATTCTTCAGAGCATTCCCCTTTGTACAGGCGGTAGAATACAGAGAGAGACGCAACGTCTCCCCGAATGCTGAGGGGTTCTAAACCGCCCGTGAGAGCGGGATCGTCAATTCGAACAGCACAATTCGACAATTTTGTAACAGATATTGCTTAAAAGATATTGTTTAAAGATTGCTTCGGGATCACTATTTAAAGAATCAGAGTTCTTTATCTATATTTTCTGTTTGGATTTCACTGCCTTCTTAATTAAATGTTACTGTACAATTACGTATTATGTATTATAATAGTGTGTACCCATATATAAATAAATATGAAATATATTCTTATAGATGTCTGCCTTTACTAGTTTATACAATACTAGCAAAACCCCGCAGACGTTGTCCTGCCATAAAAGTTGATGTACTGCAGCGCCATCTAGTGGCAAATTATAACAAAGTCAATAGCTCGAAAATATTCTCCGTGCGTCATAGGTATACATACATATACCTATGTATACCAATTTTCTTGGCGATCGGTTGAACGGTATAGAAGTTGATATGCTGCAGCGCCATCTAGTGGCAAGTTACAACAAAGTGGATAACATAGAAACCTTCTCCATGAAAAAATAAATATATGTGTCAACTATCATGGTGATCGGTCAAACGGTGTCGAAGTCTATTAACATCAGATATACCAACATCCTCTTTTATATATATATATATAGATATAAAACAGATTGAAACATTTTAAATTACTACATATCAAATTATGTATAACCATGGCAACATGAATAATAATAATAAACAATAATAAGATGGCTATATTTTCGTAATTAATTAAACACGCTTCAAACACACGCTGTGTTCACAATCTGGATTCCTATTAAGTTGCGTACAGACTTGAGCGTTATTTGTAATGTAACGTTTCAGTTTTTATTACTACATGATCAAAGCGTTACAGTAAATATATATAGTAAAAAATGTCAATAGCATTAACTTGCTCGACAAACAGTATTAAATGCTTTACAAGCATTAAAGGTATTAAAAGCGTATTGTCAAAGTCATATTAATCGTTTGATGTTCGGATGTTGAATTCGTTGAACTGTTTACATCTGTGAATGCTCTAGTTTGTTCGCACCTTTACTGTATTTGCTCCGCGAAATAATTAGAAGGCTCCATAAATAAACATAAGGATGATGTTTAATTAATATCGAAACAAATATTAAGAATACGTGGAACTGTTTAATGTTACAATATTGGTTGTACACTCAGTTATCTGGTATTATTTTAACTTATTTTTGCCTTTAAAACATTTTTTACATTTGTTAATGAGCCCTAACGTAAATACACGCGTCTGGCAATATCACAAATGTCATAAAGTACTTACGCACGTGGCGTCCAAATGTTCGTCGTCACGCGAATGTCCTTTAATTTAAATTACATGAGATATATATAACAAGGGCAATTAATAATTATTTAACCCTAACTACCCATCCGCAAAACAAGTTTTTAATTATTTTTGTTAGTTTATCAGATATTTTCGCTGTTGAACTCATGTAACATCAATAAATGCTAAACGGCCAACTACGTCAAATTAAATTGCGCGTGAATCGTGATAGACATCGAGTTCAGCGGCCATCTTCGCTAACTTTAGTTACCTGATAGCGCGAAGCCGCAGTTCGTTAAACGTCGCTCGATTTTATTCAATAATCAAAGAATTACAACATACAAGCTTTGTTGTTGAATTACAAACAGGTCCCACCAGTATTTTTGCAACAACTTTTGGAGAAGTTTTTAAGGAGCTGGTTAATATAATATTAATTGAAAATGGTGCCTCTCCTCCTGTTTAACCTTTGCACACAATATACTTATCTACATTGAGACCCAAACGTAGATAATTTTTTACACAAGTCAAAACAAAATATAGTAGATATTAATTGATAATGGTGATTTTACCCAATATTTCAATATTAATTTTATGTTTCCTATTTCATCTTACTCGTTTCGAAGCAAATTGACATATTAAATAAAATTATTTACAATTCATAGGTCCGTTTCACTATTGGTCAAAAAAGATGACGTCTATTGTCTTGAGCTATGACTCGCGGTATTCTTAGCGCGAACCGAGTTTAATACAGATCACTTATCACAATAAGTAAAATTAAGATTAATTTCATTTTAACATTCTATTCATCAATGGATACCTTCTATTTTTTTGTAAAAGTTTGATAATAATAGTGTTTGTATATGACGTGTTCTTAACTAGATATGGAAATTAGACGTCACGATTAATTATTCGATCTATCTATCTATTTCATAGCTACCATTCGTACACTTTAGGAAAATATAAAGAACGTTGAAACAATCAAAAGTTACTACAAAGCCTATATTTCCTTATATTTAGATTACAATTAATTGATTCATTATCGTATTATTTCTACACCCGACACGTATATCCGTTTGAAACAACGAGCTGTGTAATATCTGTAAATTTTCAAACCCCATTGCATCCCTTTACAATGTATTGATTCGATTTCGATATGATGAAGGGGTTGCAACAGGTTTAGTACGTAAGGTGAGCTCAAATAGCTCACAGACCTACTATTCGTTTTCCATCCCGTTCGCCGTTATCGCCCGCGTAATACGGTCGAATGCAGATTGCGTAACACCTAGCAACAAATTGTGCAATATCTAGGTTTCCCCGGGTCTGACAGAAAGAGATAGACAGCTCGAAATGGGGAACTCGTGACGCAGGCAGCTTGGTTTGCAAGTACTAACATTTGACGCACTTTGACCTTTCATTTGTAAATTCGTTACTGGAGCAGAAGTGTACACTTTGATATTTGATATTTGATTGTACACTTTGATATTTGTATAAATGTACTCGTAGCTACATCTGTGTGTAGGCTTATATATTATTGAAATGTCATTAAAATAATATGAAAACTATCAGAAAATTATCCTGAATTATGATAATTATGATATTTACTTTACTGAAAATGCATCGGCTTCGAAGCCAAGTGTCTATAGCGCCGAGTATAGCAACTAAATAAGTACCTGTCATAGAAAAAATACGTCTAATGCCAGAAAGTTAGTTTTAAATAATTTTGTAAACTTACATACTTTGTTTAATCCTGTTTCCATCCATGACATAGATAACGGTGGACTAAGTAGTTAATTTTAAAGGTACTACTAGTAGTCATTTTAAGGAAGGCCTTTCCATTAAGTTCCATGAAAATATTTTTCATATCGTATTCTTTGCTGCAATGCCAATTTACGAAAATACAGCGCAGAAAGTGAAGTAATTTATTATAATAATTATTATCCAAATGTTATGCGTGTCAAACAACACGAAATGCATGAAATAACCGAATGTTGAACTCATTGGAGGAAATCTTATGGAGTAATGCTGTCATTTTACAGGTATACAGTCCTGTTGGATCAATAGTCTACATCAGTATTTTCCAAAGTGGTGATACCAACTCTTAAACTGCACTAGGAACATGCATGGCAGCGGCGTCTCTTCAGGTGCAATTGGCTTCGTTCAGTAGTATAAGTGGGCGGTAGAAACCTCAAAGATTCTTAAAAAACGACCGTGTGACTTTACTTTCATATTTTCTTCATTTTTCATATTTCTTTGCTGGGCAAATGCCTCCCGCGTTCTCTTGCATGTCTTTCGATTTGTAGCCACTTTCTGCTATGTTTCCCTCGAGGAAACCCTCGGCGTTCAAGTCCATCCAGTGAGATCCATTGAAAAGTTGTTCTTGCCTGTCTTTCTGAATGTATATGACCTTGTCCAGTCAGACTTGAATTGATTATGACATTGCTTACATTAATTATTTGATTTCTGGAACTTAAAACTCATTTAACATTACTCGTCAAACAAAAGAATACCTAGAAGTATTAAGACCATTATATTTGATTTGACATGGCTTTGGCTAATACCAGTATAAGGATGTCAGGAAGACTAAATCGATCATGTAGTCATGTTCAAAATTTTTCTCCCCGGTGAAATTGTGTACTAACTATCAGTTAGCGTAAAAGATCACTCCATCACTGCATTGTCATGTTTGTTCACTTAAAGATGTCCAAGCGAGCACTTACTAACATTTTCCAGTAAAGTGACTGTTATCTATACTAATATAATAAAGAGGTAAAATTGTGTGTTTGTAGGTATGTTGGGGGTAATCTCTGGAACTACTGAAGCGATTTCAAAAATTCTTTCTCAAATAGGAATCTACATTTATCCGTGTCTAATATAGGCTATATTTAATTTTGAAATATTGAAAAAAAAAATTATAAACCGAAGCGAAGCGAGGGCGGGTCGCTAGTATCAAATAAATTTGCTTGCTTACATTCTATTTACGTTTCCTACATTAACTTGAGGAAGGTTCATATACGTACATTAAAGTTATGCGGAGCTGATTGAATAAATACCGTTTTTCTATTTATGTTTTGTTTCGGTTACACGAACGTATCCTAACCTAATTGTGAGTACGATGATACTGGAACAACAATTTCGTATTCTCATTTCAATTCCATTTGAATTGATCTCAACTAATCGCAAGCTGTGGCCAGTTGTAAATTTAACATGGATATCTTGAAAATATCAATAGCAATATTGTTTCATGCTTAATACCTTTTTATTAATAATCATTTGCTTAGATAGCATAATCAATGTTAATTTTTACGTTGATAAGAGTCAATTATACAGTATGCGTCATTGGCATTGGCATGTATATTGGCATGGAAAGAACCCTCCCCTCTTCACCTGCACCTATCAACATTTTTCAAAAACAATTTATCAGTCAGTTCAAAATGTATCTAAATTCTCTGTTACTCATCTGTATGCAATAAAAAATATATTATTATCTACCTCCATGATATTTATTAATTTTGGTATGTTAAAGTATTAATCTTTCAACATTTTTAAGCTAAAAATTGAAAAAATATGATTGTAACCAAATAACTTCGATGTATACGGTATCCACCTATTTCGCTATATTGTCATTGATATTGATGTCGTCGTGTATTAAAAACAATCGAATAGCAATGACAAAATTGTTTAACCATTGATAAATATTTACGTTCAATAATAATTTTGTGTTAAAACAATTTCAAAACCATTTGGGAGGGGGAAGGCTTCCGCAGCCGCTAGGCGCACCTGACAGGCTGAATAACCCCTCTCACAGAAAACTAGGGAAAAATTTGTGCTACATTTCCCATTACTATCCTATTCCCCTTTTCCCCGAATACATTCGTAAACCTCCAAAGTTAGGAAGAACATCCGGAAGTGCGCCAACGGTGTCATACTAGACTGATGTCGGAATATGTGACCACTTCCTTACTCGTATGTATCCACTTACCATCCACCGCATTATAAGCTTGTCTGCCACATTTTTTCTATAAAAAAATTACTTTAATGTCACAAATTGAAACATGTTATACCCAAACCCATGGATCATTGAAATGTGAGAATGTTTATAACGCATTGCGTACTCTATGACCATACCATCAGCTTGTGTCTCTCTACTGTTGGATATAGGCTTCTCCCAAAGACCACCACCACACACGGGCTTCAGCTCTTCTCATCCAGCCACTACCGGCGACTTTCACAGGAAAGAAGAAAGAAATATAAGAATCAGTCAGCTGAAGTGGCAATGGGCAGGCCATATATGGCGCTGGACCGATAACCGATGGGGGATATGAGTCCTCGAATGGAGAACGCGTACTGGGAAACGTAGCGTGGGACGCTCTCTGGCCAGATGAACTGACGACTTGAAGAAATCTATGACCAATTGACCATAATATGAAAACATTCTCAACAACATTCTTCTAAATAGATAGTTTCACAGCAAAGTTGAAGGCGCGTGCACTGTCCAGTTCTACTACTAGAGGCTTGCCTGGGCTCGAACTATAAATAGAAACGGATTGCACCTACCTTTGCACTTTACCAACCCCCTCCCACCCCACTTTATTGATTGCCTGTAACCGGGCGACCTTTGCATATTATTTCATGTTAACTATTTCGTATTGAAGCCCCTTTGAAGTAATGACAGGAATTATACGCCACTTCCAACGCGTGGTTTAGCAGCTAATTCTAACTAATATTCAGGCCCGGCGATACAGGAGTACCGGGTCCTGGGATTTATGGGGCCCCATGTAATAGGATACATGTAAATAGCTCTATGTGCATAAAGAGGCCCATGTCCTACAGTAAACGAAAACAAAAAAAATCTGGTTGCGGTTACGGTAGTTTTAACTAGACTTGTTTAATCACCGGTCTTTAGGATTTTCTCTGTTGCAAAGTTCTTTATAAAGGTAAAAAGGTATTCACATAGCTTTCCTTTGAAATATGACACTATTACTAGTAGGTACTATGTAGGAAGTGACTTCCGACAAGCGATTTTAATGTCTCTGCCTGCTCCTCAAAAGGTTTATGCTTCAACTCTAAATTGGACAAACATTTCTTTAAAGATCACAATTTGTACGGATTTAAGTGATTTGTGTTCATCTTTATAGGAATAAGTAACTCTCCCATAAAACAGGGAATCCTAGAGAGTGCTATTGTGTGTGGCATTATTTTGTTTAATATTTAAATAGTACCTAAATCAAAACAAAATATACAAGCCGACTCTTTGGATTATTGATTGAATCTTATTAATATGCTTGAAGAAACTTTATTAGCAAATATATTCGCAAATCGCATATTCAAAAATCCGACAAAGAAAAACACTTAAAAATATACCAACGGACACGAAAAAGTGCCTAGAATCTGTATATATAATAATAAAATTATAACAAAGCCATGTCTGAAATGTTTCCCTCGAAGAAATCGTTATAGCAATACTACAACGATACAGAACCTAAAACCACGATTTTTATTTATATCTTTTGTCTGTCTGTTTGAATGTAATTTCACAGAGTTCGATGTGATGGGACGGGATGGAACAGAATTTTTATGGGATAAAATCGGATAGGACTAGATGAGATGGGATGGAATAGTGTAAAATAGGATGGTGTAAGAATATAATGAACTAACCACAAATATAAAATCCATTCGAATGAAATCGCAGGCACAGCTAGTTTTGGAATAAATGCGTTTTTATGTTTATTTTAATGTAACGCCGTAGAGTGCTTCATCCGTCTTTTAATGTTTCAGACACTTTTTTAGTTATTTAAATATTCATAAAACGCCAACTGGGAAAGCTTTTAATACGATGTAGTAAGTACACGTGGTGTGGTACACAGACCCCTAAAATAAAAATGAGGCATATGCGTCGTAAAATGAGGCCATAAAAAGTTTATAATTATTTTGGGACGAGATTAAGTAGACTTAACAGGTGCATGCTTAATTTGAGTGTTAATTTATTATTACTTAATTACCACCATTTAAAACTTTACAACTGTCGCGTTCTGCATGTTATACACTTTGTATACATTAAACGAGTCTCAATGTCAAGGAAAATTAAATAATTTACTTATTATTTATAAATTTATTCAAAGCCCATTTAGTAAAAATATGGATTACACGGCCTTTGTCGACGTAAGTTGAAAAGTTTTTAATTGGATTTAGACATTTCTCTGCCAATTAAAAAATCCACGTTTTAATTAAACACAACTTTTAATAAATATAATATCACATAATTACAAAGATACCAAAGAAACGATTTACTTTTAACGATCTTGACCTGCCCGAACTCTATGAATGAAAAGCGTCATAAATTCCCCATAAGTAAACATACATATATATACAGTAATAGAAGCTGTAGGGTACTACATATACTTAGGTACTACACGCACAGCCCTGCTGACACTCCGCTATGGAACAAGCAGCATTAGGCTACCGAGTTAAATATAGCCGACCCACTATTACGACTGGTACGTTTTATGGGTACATTGCAAACGGGCCAGGTAGCTACGTGCTGAGACTGCGTACTCACAATATAATATTACACGTGTATGTGTGGGTGCATGCTCTTAGTGTGTGTGGCCTACATTCGCTCCAGGGCTGCCAACTCACTCCTATATAATAATAGATAATACTCCGTCAGTAGCGGGTGGTTTATATGGAGTCTGATTGTCGGTTATTTTTATCGGAAAGTTGAATATTTCGTGAATTTCGTGGGAAATTTCGTGAAGATGAAATATAATTTCGGCACGTTCACCCCAGGGATACATTTGTTTGAGTGATTATATTTTCCTGTCTCCTAAGGACTGTTTGCCTTTATGTCGTTATTCACCTCTTTAAACTATAATTTGAATGTTGTCCTGGAACTTCGCTTTTGATGTTCACCTGTTTACGTCGATTTGTATCACTATAAGTATTACGTATGTGGGGAAAAATTGTAAATACGTCTGCCTTAATTTTCTGGACGATTTTACATTTGAACACGTTTAACGTTCTCTTCTAAAGGAAATACAGTGCCATGTTACCACTTGTATTTTCGGTGTATAAAACCCTAATTTTACAACAGGAACCCGGCCGTCCCTCACCGTGAACGAGATCGCTGTCTTTCATGTAATGTCAGGGGTCGTGCGATCGATGTAGCGACCGCCTACGCCGGGACGCGTCTGCATCCCGCTCCGTATGAACAAGGTACAAGCGCAGGCGATAGCGATTATTCTAAAATATTCTCTTTAATTCTCACTATTTATTAATAAAGGTTTATGTTTTTTGACTTAATATGTTACCGTTTTCGGGTTTGCCTTGGGTTACTTCATGTGCCTCTTTATAGATCCAGATGTAAATATGTTTATTAATTTATTTACAAATTGCACACTGTTCACACCCAGTTTAATTTTTTATTTATTTGTTTTATTTTTATATATACTAGTGGGCGGACGAGTAAGCGGTCCCACGTGATGGTAAGTGTTACCGCCGCCCATGGACACCTGCAACACCAGGGGGTATGCGGGCGCGCCGCCGACCTTGCGAAATCCTATTCACAGCTCTCTTGAAGAACCCCATATCGTAGCTTAATGGAAAGACCTCTTGAGGCAGTTCGTTCCACAACCTACGGGTTCGCGGTATAAAGTAATTTTTGGACCGAACAGTGCGCGACACCTCCGTATCGAGGTTATCTCATTATCCAAAACCACTTTATAGATCTCATTACTTTCAATTATATGATAAAAGCTCTAAAAAGCGCACGGCACATCGTCTCCTTACTTATTTGCCACACCTAGGATTAAGATAGTATTATATAATCTGTGGCTAGGACTACTTAACTGACACGTTTCACGTAGGCGTGCTGACCTTTTTGCTAAGTACTTCGCTCTAATTGTCCTCTTCGCCCTAATAATCACACCACTTTTATGTAGCTCTTGAGCTTCAAGAGCAACTTTTTTGATATCTAATCAGAATTGCAACTCAGAATTTTGGATAACTGTTCTTATCTGAGTCAGATATTTTCAAAGAACAACATTCTTACATATCTGTGCTTACAGTATACGCCAAAAAATAGTAAGTCAACACAGTGAACTGAATAATTTTGTGCAAACAAACTCATGCTGACTCGGCAAGTAGTCTACGCATAGTTTTTCTCATTCACATTGTGTTACAAAAAGAGGGTACAATTATTTGCTTACATACTTTCGTTTTATATATAAAAGAGGTGGCATACGGGCGGACAGCCCACAAGATGGTAAGTGGTCACCGTAGGATACCAGAGGACATGCGAGTACAGAATCCTTTGCAAAGCTATGTTGAAGAGTCTTAAGTCGTCGTAGTAGAAAAAAATCAGAAGACTGTTCGTTCCACATTTTTTGAATTTGCGGTATAATGTATATATACATAGCGCTAAATATATAGCTATATATATATATATATATATATAGCTTATATATATATAGCTTCTATATATATATATAGAAGAGCGCACAATAGGCAGTAGCTACTGCACAGTAAGCAGTAACTCTCTACCAAGGAAATGCGGATGAACCGCCCTTTGCTGCCGAGGGGTGCGATGATACTGTTTGGATTTGGACCACAATTCAAATGTTCGTACGGGTCGAATTGCTCAAAACGCTTGCCCGCGCCGATCCTTTGCGTATGCGTCCGGAAACATTGATGGTATTCGGGAAACGACGTCGTTGAAGGGAACGTTTTGTTCAGCTCAGTAACAGAAATTCGAAACTGTTATGCCAGAGCCCGGCAGTTTGTGAACTGGTGGAATATCTTTGAAGCGTTTCGTATCTTGCAGCGTCCAGTTAGCTTTTTCGTTTATTTGAATAATGGTCCCGTCATTGTTCTGTAGTAGCATGTTATAACGTTGGTTCGTAAAGAAACTTAACGTTTGAGTACATCGCTCATGATAATTTCAATTGATGTAAAGGTCAAACCAATACTTATCAAGGACGAGTATTTTTTTTTAATAAATACTCAGTAACATCATTAGTTTTACAGCTATTGTGATGACCTTAAGAATTTAAAAATAAAAACAAAGATTGAGATTAGATTAGAGGTATTGGTTTGTCCCATAAAAACCCCAATTAAAATTTCCATGACCGACATGTTTAAATAATAAAATTTCATATAATTTTTAGCCTGTTGGGAAGTAATTCGTGTTAAATAACCTACTAAGCTTCAGTGTGAGTTATTTTTCGGCACAACCCGTTCAAAATAGTTTGACTGCTTCTGAGAACTAGAGAACAGATTTTTTTGAATTTTCATCAGAACAGAGCGTTTGCGAGAGGACGTGGTGAAGAACTATTACTAACTCTATCACTCATTTCTGACTATAATTGTGTTGTAGAACAATGACGTCATTGTTCTCTGTTGTGATATATTTCAAACTTAAAACTTAAAAGTCCTTTATCTGTCTTTTTCAACATATTCTAATTTTGATTTTATGAATTGATATCTAACACCTAAAGTTATATAATAAGATCTATAATTCGTAACCAGATTTTTTAGAATCCCATGCTGGGCCTCCTCAAGAACATTGTAATGTGCATGAGGGGTATATGGCCTTAAAGCGGTACGCTGGTCAAGCGGGTTGGCGAGTCCATTCTTTTAGAGGTGGTGTAGTTCCTCAGAGCTTGTGGTGATAGCTGCTTTATTATCCCTTAGTCCTTTTTACGACACTCATGGGAAGAGAGGGGAATATGCTATTGTAAAGCCTGCCGAAACCACACGTATAATCTATAAGATTTAAAACGGATTGAATAATTTATGTTATTACACACTTTATGGTAATATTTTTATTCCCTCATTTCTTTAGGCTACAATTTTAATAAACTTAATACGTATTTTCAAGTGAAACAAAAATAAATGTCATGATGCCATCAATGTTTCTAATGCATCAACTCCGACGCCGGCTCACTCCCGCTAATGAATGTTTGGACATCCAAAGCGTTTTATTTATTTATAGTGTTGTGACATGTCTGACCTTGTCGAGCAGCCTGTCAGTCTTCACTCGGAGGTAATGATAGCACATCGATTTTGAGTCAAGCACGCAATGGTATTTATGTCTCGTCACAAATCGTTGTAAAGATACTCTTGCCGTTATAAATTACCGTAATTTACAACCTGTTCAAAGCATTGAGGAAACTGGCATTTTGTAAATTGTCTTCGGAATTATTGGACTATGATATGAAACGGCTTAATATATTACAGAAAATGGGTATAGAAATGATAATATGAAATAAGTGATAATAATGATATTATGTTATAAATACAGACCATCTCATCGCACCGTTCCCCTCATTCTATTGTTCTGATTCTTCCCTTCACTTCAGTTCTAAATTTTTTCCAAATCTGATCTTCAAAGGTAGGCGAAGTATTTGCAGAAGTGCTAATTTCTGTCAGTTATTCAGATTTCAATTATTTATTCGTGGACGACGTCGCGCCGGTTTTTGAATAAGAATTTCTCAAAAATAATATTAAAAAAGTTAAAATATATCCTACAATATTGTCGTAATCGAATTGTATTTGACATGTTTTATACATGTCAAAAATTTAAAAAAGTAGATGATTGATGTTACTTGTATAACTGATGTTGGCACGTTCATATATCAGATGTCCATTGGGTGACAGTAAACGCTTAACACGAAGCGAACTGCCTGCTCGTCTGTCACCTTATTTTCATTAAAAAAAAAACGATTTATTAAAACACTTTTTAAAATATGATTCAAAAAGTTTCAACTCTTGTTTCCATTATTTGTAGATTCAATAAAAGTATAAGAACATAAAATAGATTCATCAACCATTGTATTGAAGTTCTACGAGCAGATGCGAACGCAAGCACTTTACGGTGAAAGGATTGCAAGATTGCATTATTGATAGACGTGGACAAACGTTGACAAATGGATAGACGTTGATAGAAGGGACAAACGAGGAACGAAAATCAATGGAAAAACAATATTGGTTTCAATTATTCTACAAAAATTGTCTTTACTGTTTTTCTTTATCTTCGCGCGAAGGAAACAAAAAATAATAAAAAAAACATTGCGTGCTTTTGACGCTCAATGAATTTCATCAATTCTTAGATTATGCTTCTTGGTTCGATTTTTCTTGTATTATCTTCACACATGAATGAACGGAATTGTTAACTACATTACATGATACGAGACGACACAACGAGGCTATGGAACTATACGTATCGTTTGTTCCATTTTCGCGTTTATAGACGCAACAAGATTTAATAAAGTCATATTTAATATTGTGTTCTGTGGGCGTTAGATATTAGTTGTACCCTATGAACTAAATACATAGGGGGCTTAACGTTTTAAATTAGCCGTCATATACCATTCAAGCGTCGAATAACCTTATAAGCCTTTTCAGTAAATACTCATAAGAGGCCTATTCAATACTACAACATATACACAAATAATGTGCGTATAAAATAAATTAAGAAGCTTAATTCACACGAAAAGGTCATGCGGGCTTTTAAGGACTAAAATTAATTTTATATGCCACATAAAGAGATTTCGTGTCGATAGATTCGGATAAAATTAAAATTGCCAGTGGATTTTATGGTTTCAAAGTATAAAGCCGTAGTAAAATTTTAGTATTTGTTACCTTGACGCTTTTAATATGAGAAGTTCAAATGGGCTTATTTTAAGACAGTTACAATTGTCGCACGGACATTAAAATCAAAATTACATACCTACATATACATTCTAGATATTTATTATAATGAAGAGTAGTACCTACTTGCAAATGTTATTTTAAACGCATGAATTTATATAACCTTTGATTTTTTATTGTTTTCTTTAGTGTGTGTGTATCTGATTGGGTTAAGAGTCGTTTGCTTGGCGAACCGGAATTTCCACAATGCTTGTATAAATTCTACCGAAAAATTATATTGAAGTAGGTATTTAATAGACCAGGAGCACTGAGTAGGTCTACTACTATTGTATATAATGGGTCAATGTTAAGAGTACTCTCTCTATACGAGGGTTATCTGTAGTAACTGTGTTTAAATAAGAGTTTATGACGACTGTCAAAATTAATATATTTACCTGAAAAGCCGTTGATGGTCGTGTGGTGTAGGCCAGCTTTAAAATAACACCACCTTATCTCTTCCCGTGGGCCATTAAGGGATTAAAACGCCGCTTGAACTACACCACTTATAAAAAGTGCGCTCAAGACTTTAAAATGCCTTCTTCATACCTATCTTTTCAATAGCCTTATGCATTACAAATATGGAATCCCATTTACAGTAAATACAATGAACAAATTGAACATGTACAGTGTAGATTTCTACGTATAATGTAGGTACTATAGATGGTTTCATTAGCGACAGTCTTATACTCGGCTTCTACTCGACAGGTATGGCCTTCTATATCTTGCTTTTAGACGCTTTCTCCTGGGTGCAACGACTCTTCATAACCTATGCAACCACAAATATGATTGCATAGATCTTATTATTAAATTGTGATACTAGGCACCCAGTACGCTACAGCGCGGGGCGCGCCCACACCGCCCGTTTTTTACCGACAGTGCCGCACAAATGCTGGTGTGCGAGCGCCTGTAAGGCGTTTATTGGAACCCCATAATAATAAACTAAATAACTTTGATATATTTGGTACGTCAATAGCCAAGTACAATAAATTGGTAGGAAATTTGTTAAAAAAAAGATAATATAAATATAATATAATATAACGTTTTATACGTTATTCTTGTTAGAATTAGCACATTTCAAATCACGATGTTTCCATTTGCTTGCTTACTGAATTAATTGTTTCTGTTTTTTATATACCCATATGAGTAAAACGGTGTGGATTGTATGTACACATATTAATAGTCATATATCTATTTTAGTGTGTAACATTTTATATACTTACAATTGTTTGTTTTTTCCAATAAATATAAAAAGGAGTGGATGCACCAACATACTTAGTCAGCGTGACGTTTTAAGACCACACATCCCCCATGCACGAGACAATGTGCATTTCATGTCCAGCAGTGAATAATAAAAGGATTTTGATAGAAGTAACAGTTTAAATCATACATTTAAAATAAAAAAGTTACTTAATTTTAATAAACTTTAATCCAGTTAGTCTTATTAAGTTTAGTTATAGTTTAAATTTAGTGTTATTTAGTTAAGTTAAATTTACTTAACGACAGTAGCTGTATGATTCTATATAAATACGTTCTATAATTTAAAAATTATTTGAAGTTAATTGTTACCGGGGATGAAACTATGATCACCTTACTATGAATACCTTTCCAAGAGGGAGTCGATGGCGTGGCGTCGTTCTGGAGAAGCACCGCACAGAAAGGCAAAGGTGACTCAGTCCACCAAAAAGATAATCGCTTCGATATTCTGGGAATGTCAATGAATTTTGTTTATAGACATGGAATAACGCAATACTACTGTGACTGGAAGCTATTATGCTAACCTTATAGACTAATTACGAGAAGCAATCAAGTGGAAACGTCGGGGGAAACTAAGAAAAAGTATACTGCTTCTCCGTGACCATCCACGCCGCCGCAGTTGCGAAAGCTACTGTTTAAAAGTGTGGCTTCACGAAAATTCGCTACCTACCCTATAGTTCTGACTTGGCTCCCAGTGATTACTATTTGTTCTCAAAGCGGACTTAAGGATTTTCCACTGATGGTGAAGTGACCGCTGCAGTTTTCGCCCATTTTTAAGACAAAACTTCCGACTATTTTTATAATGAGGTCGAAATACTAATTAAACGAATGGAAAAGTGTGTTCAAACAGACGTAGACTATATGGTATTGAAAAATAAAAACAGTTTGTCAGTCCGGAAACTTTTCGACCTTCCCTCGTACCGTGACAAATTATCATTTACCAAATAGTCGCCTATTAAAAAGAGAAACGTATATAATCTAGACTAAGGAGTGAACAAAATGGCGGCACCGTTCCCGTTTCTTAATCCCTGGTGGTGAAGGTGACAGATGTAATTTATTTCTGTCCAATAAAATTAATCAATAGATATTTACGTCAGCAGTGTCTGGGTCTTACATTCCTGCGTACTTCGAATCCATTGAGGCAGTGAAAAACTTTTGTGGGTTTTATTAGCTTTCCGCGTCATTTAATTTTCGCAAATTCAGATATTAATTTCTGGTTTAATCTAGCGGTGGGGTTCTCCTTCCTTTGAAGGTCAACATCTACCTTTAATACCATAAAGGTTGACTAGTGGAAACACCTTCAATTTCATGCTAATCTTCTAACGGTGAGTAGAAATACATTCGAGTAGAACGTTAAATACATTTGGTACATCGAGTCGTACTGTGTTACTGTCTTATCACATAATATTAATTATCATCGTCACTGTATTTGTCATATTGAGGGGGAGAGTGCACGCTGCAATCCAACAGCCCATTCCCAACCCTTTCTCCAAATCCATTCCTATATCTCCAAAGGTAGGCAGCGCTTCCGGGCGCGTGTCGACATTCGTCATTTTATACTAATGTTGGCATGTGTCGCGAATATCTACGGGCGATAGTGTCCACTTACCATCAGGTGGACTGTATGCTCGTCTGCCGCCTTCGTTCATAAAAAAAAATCAGACAAGATGGAAGTTATCTATGGTTGACATCCACTCTAAAGGCTTTCCTTCGTTTATGCCACTTTTCTCGGTTCTAATGTTATTCTTATTTAATACTCACCTATAATCCTAATATCGTTAACTCATTATTGCAAAATCATCGAAAATAGTCGCTAAAAATTTTATATTTGTCAACTGATGTAAATAGGCCTTCGTGGAACAATGAATGGAAGAATCGAGCTGACATTTTGCATGGACCTGTTTGAGAGATGTCTCAAGAAGCCCGGAAGAAACTTCTAATTGCATCTTTGTGTTTTCCTTCTATGTGTTTTCTGCTGTATCAATCTATCTCTCTTGTTTCTTAGGACATATTTTACAAAACTAAGGTTTCCGTTGAGTAGTGATCATGCAGGCGAAGCCACAAATAAAAGCTAGTGCTAAAAAAAATCTTGTAGTAATCATCCACGATGTTAACCGATACAGCTGATAAAAACATGAAGTATGACTTCGTTTGTTTGCGATAAAAATGACTTATTTTGTTTGAACGGATCTATGTTTTTCTTATTATTCCGTTACTTTGACATTTATGGTATACTTTGACAGTAGATAAACTTTGCTGTATATGCATTGACTACAGGTAGATAATTAATTGTAACCATCATTATAAATTGTGTAGAGGGGGGTAGGAATTAATTACCAACCCTCGAATATTTTAACCACACAGCATTCCTTAGCATATCTATATAGGTATTTATGTACGTATCACTGTTGGGCATAGCTCTTCTCTTGTACTAATAAAAAGGCTTTATTCATTTATTTTATTATACACTTAACTAACAGTTTAAACAAGAGGCAGACTTAATGCTAAAACGCATTTTCTCCCAGCAAATATTGAGACTATTTAGTAATTGTATGGTGGGTGCACGTGAAACAGTATTGTAGAAACATAAAATATATAAAATCCTAGCTTCTCGCTGTGGTTTCGCTGACGTAGACTAAGCGGCTGTGAATTTTTTTTAACATCAGTTAAAGCACCGATATGATGGATCTCGTGGATGCGCTTGCTTTCAGCCTGGGCATTATCTTCTCGCTTCTCTCTTATATAATATATTCCTATCCTCCTGGAGTATATACCAAATGTTGTTCCTCCTCGTCACTGATTTCAGAAATACTAAATTCCGAGTAAACACGCACACGGTCCCAGTTCTGTCGGGTACTTTTGGTATTTACTTGATAATGTCCAGGTTGTTCTCTCCACAACCTTTAGTTACGTGATATAAATCGATTTGTATATGTATTACCGAATCGTACGCGACGGCTTCTTATAAAATATAAATGGTAATAAATATTTAAAATATACATACTACGTACATACATCGGGTACGTACATACTACGTACATTGGATCATGATCTCATAATACATTAAGTTTTAGAGTAAAAACATAATCAATAATCAAGAATTCACGATCTTTCAAATCAAATAAAATTTAACATTTGGGTGTTAACAAGTAACTGTTCGGTTTATCAGAACACTTCTGTGTAATGCAAGGTTTTCCGCTGAATAACACAAAACAATTTAGTTTTATGTCATTCAATGGCACAAGCATTTGCGTGTCATTGTGGACTATTAATTTTCTACACCATTCGGTGCTCCATGTTCAATTTGTTAAACTAGTTAAATTAAATTAGTGTGATCGCTCGCACTTCAATTATATGGTTATTTTTGTACACAGTTTTTCACAATTTAACCTTCACGCTTTCACATTATACATGAACTTTGGGCATGTAGATTTCTTTTCGACACGATGCAATTCATCTTTCACTGCCGATCATTTTTCGTTTCCAAAATGTTCGACCAATCTAAATATTCCGAACCGCTATTTTCGCTTCTAATTGTAAACATCATTACAGTTTCAAATATAATACAAGGCCGTTCAATAATTTTCATCAATATTTCACTCGTACCATTAACTAAATATGTTTGTTTCAACGCCCATTAGATATCAGTTATGTCAGTCGCTTTCGACAGTAGAATGTTTAGTAGGTAAATACCCATTAGTTGACTTTTTTGTTTCTGTCACTACATAGGTATATGCCTTAATTTCATTTTAGCATTTTGTGGCTTTGCGTGTGTACATTTCTTCTATTTTAGTAGCAATGATGCACTGAATAGGGCAAGCAGGGGCAGGGGCGCAATCGTAGGGAAAACAATTCAGAGTAAATTTTTTGTACGTTATTATGTAAAAGTTGTAAGGTAACATACTTTTGGGATAACATTACTTTTATCATTCATAACATTCATAACATTCATCGATGAAAATACCAAATATGCAGATTTTATAACAACAAAAATTATACTTTCAAAAATTTATAACAATATAAAGAAGTTAAGGTACAATAATTAATGTTTGTAAGGATATTTTCTACCAGAAACATCCCAATAAATGCGAAAAATATAGTTTGTTAAAATTTTTTTTTTCAAACAATTTCTAAATTGGGTACCTTCTGTCACCTTACACCACATCCTTGACATAATGAAACAAATTTCTCAGAATAGTTTTGCAGCAAACGACTGCGCCACTATGCCCTGCTCTAAAGTGCAAGATAGTTAAAAATGTTTCTTTGATGAACAACATCCTGTGGGTTCAGATTCCGTGCTAGATTTCAGTGAATTTTATTTTTTTTTATGGACGAAGGCGGCAGACGAGCATACAGTCCACCTGATGGTAAGTGGATACTGTAGCCCATAGACATCCGTGATACATGCCAACATTAGTCCAAAATGACAAACGTTGGCACGCCCCCGGATGCGTTGCCTACCTTTGAAGATATAGGAATGGATTTGGAGAAAGGGTGGAGAAAATGGGGAGAGATAGGATGGGGATGGGCTCTGGCACATCTCGCTCACTACCGAAACACGTACGTAATAAGATAAGATAAAGCTAAGATAAGATAAGATAAGGGAAATAAGATAAAGCGGGAAATGCAGTACATTTCAAGGTAGTCTTCTGTGAGAGAGGGGTAACGTGGCCAGTAGAGTGCGCACAGCGGCTGTTGGATTGCAGCGTGCACTCTCCCCCTCATAAACATAGTTTAACATGGCTTGACAAATAAAGTCAAGCCTTACAAAATTCACCTCAGTTTCAAGACTTTTATTTGGAAAATTTACCAGGAGCATATCACTATTCATGATATAGAGTTTGAAATGCAGCGGTGTTGAGCCGCCCGGGGCATTTCTAACTAGGTTAACAAGCAGCGGTGGTGTTCTCTAATTAGAAACGGGCGCGGGACCACGACTTCTAGAAACTCTTGCCCTCCTAGTAAATACACTGAAATAGAGTCGTGTTATATTTGTAGCCACTCGAGTAATGACGGTCTCTTTCAATTAAAAACCTCTCAACTGGTGTAGTGTACCTCAAAGGGTTGTGAGTGATATAAACGAGAAGCCGCCTGCCAACATACTAGTTGGATGCGACTTTCTTTTCCTCAACGTTTTCAATAATAAAAGTAAAAGGATAATAAGTAAGTGATAATTATAAGTTGACCCATAAACCTATAAAAATGTATTTGTACCATTTTTTTAAATTTATTTTTAAAAATAATTCTATAGGTAGGTATTAACTATTGCTCATTATAAGACAGTGTTCCTTAGAAAAGCAGTGTCATTCATAAAAACTTATCTCAAATTGTTACCTCACAACTAATTGTCGTTCCATACGATTAAATTTCCCCCATTTCCACCTAGCCAGAAAATAACATAGTTGCGCTTGATTCAAAACCGGTACCTACTCGTATTTACAAATTTCAATATTCATCAGTAATGGAATTGCATTTGGCGCTATCCCTCTAAATGGCGCTACAAGCGAATTCTTAGCATAATTAGGAACCGCTGTGATTTGTTTCAGTAGGAAATTTCAGGCAAAATGCATAGCTGTAACGAGCAGATAGTATTACAGAATGAGATTCATTTAGAGTCATTCATTTAGAGTTAGAGTCAGTTAAAGATTCATTCATTGTCAAATGAATTGGTATTCTAAAAGTGCACGATGTCTACACAATACACGGAATGTGAATGACCCGCCTGGAGTTTTTTCAAAGTCAGAATATAATTTCCAGATGTCATTTATACAGAAAAGACGTTAACGACAATGTTTACGACTGACATTCTTCATTATTTTTGGAATACGGATAGGGAAACAAATATTTTCGATAGTCTACGCCCGGCGTAAGCCCACGTCGCTAACTGATGCATAAAGCTGATCCAATGAGGAATATATTCATAAAGTTCCCACACCTACATATAAAGAAGAAGTCACAAATATAATTATTGGAACTCATTAATTTTATATCTCTCCGTTTAATTGGATATCGCAAGTTCGCTCCCTTTGTAAAACAAAGTTCGGTCCACTTCTTTATTACGCGACTTCGAGGCAGCGTAAACAAATAAATCGTGTTTCTAGAGCAAAAACCATTTGCTTTGAACTTAGTACAAGTTACTATGACTCAAATTTTGTTGAAAATGTCTTATAATTGTTGTTGGTTGTGGGGTTTTAAATTATAGCGATTTCATTTCATGTTAAATACTTTTTAATTGCTGCAATTGTGTGCAAATGTAGGTAGCTGTCATTTATCACCAACTGGTTAAAATTAAACGGCTGGATGAGTAGACCTTGTCTGGTGGCAGTCCTTGGTAGAGGCCTATATCCAGCATTAGAGAGGCACAGCCGGATTGTATGATATATGATTATACGACCTACTATTTTTATCTGTTAAAGTCAGACCTAAAGATAAACCTAAAATTCTTTTGCAATTTTGATGTCATTGACGTTATACACCTTCGTTAATCGCATTGGTTGTAGTCACAAATCTGTAGAGAATTCAGACCCTGCACATGTCTGGAATATTCTTAGGTCACTGGAAATTGGAAAAACACATCAAAATCCTATACCGAGTGTAGTTAATATCGATTCGCTTAATCGGCATTCACTTCCATCAGCCTAGATGGCAAAACAAAAAATGACACTTTAAATTATTCTTCTTCGCTTCCAATTCCCGACCACAGTCCCTTTGTCTTTAGTCAATTTGACGTATGTGATGATAAGAAGAACGTTTTTTTCATCACCACAAATCCATTGCCTTAGTCGTATTATGAGATTACACTTATACTTGACATCATTGCTCCCGTCCTAATAAAAATATTTAATAACCCATTTCTCAATGTGTATTCCATATTGCATGGAAGGACGTTCAAGTTATCCCACTACCTAAGAGAAGTAATCCATCTTCCCTATCTGATTTCCATACCATTTCCATATTGCCTCTCCTATCCAAATTTATTGAGCGTCTTGTTCATCATCAGTAAAATAAATTATTTTCTGTCCAAAAAAATCCCCCCTCGACCCCTCTATAAAACCTCCTACTAAACTTTTCTCTTCACACTTCTAACTTATACATACACCAAATTATTTACTGTACAGGCTGTGGAACTCACTCCCTTCATCTATCAGACAAGCACAGTCGTTACTAATCTTTCAGAAACTAATTGAACATTTCCTTCACTACTGATGTTTTATGTCTGAGCCTTATATTTTCTATCGACCTCTCTCTCATACTCCTGCCTTATTTCTTGCAACACTGTTGGTTATCCTTAATAGTATTTGTAATACATATTTGTGATTTATACGTATATGTATATTTATATATTGGAATAATTATGTATAATATGTATTATTTTTATATAATATTTATGTTAAGCAAATATATATATCTGTGTAAAATGTATTGTGTATAGATGCGATTATTTTCTTTTTTTTTATATATCACTTGTGATGCACTCCCTACTTTTCCCAATCACATTTCCCTCTTCCTTCCATCACAGTCGCAGGTTGTCTAGAAGACATTGCATAATTGCAATAAGACCGCCCATTGTTTTCTGTTGTTTTGTAGCTATGTGTGCAAATTTCTTTGTAAGTATAAACAAAAAAAAATATTATTATTATTAGGTATATGATATAACATTTAGACTATTGGTTGTTGGCGGTCGGCTTTAGAATAGACCCCATCTCTTCCCGTGGATGTCATAAAAGGGATAACAAAGCTGACTAAGCTGCTACCACAACCCCTGAGGAACAACACCATCTCTAAAAGAGTGAACTCTCCAACCCGCTTGGCCAGCTTGGCGTTATAAGGTCATATATCTCTCATGATGCACAAGACAATGTGCATGAGGAAGCCGATATCCAGCAATGGACCATAAAAGGGCTAGTTACGGTTGCGGTCATTAACACACGTTATTATTATTATTAAAAATAAGGGCCTCTAAGAGATATTTTTTTTGTAGACTATTCATTTCGCCGCTGTGGATTTTGCGGCAGTTGTAACATTATTTCTGAGAGATGTTAGACTTTCTATGTAAATGTAAACAACTAGTTACATACGCAATACGACATACAACGGTGCTCATTAGAGAACGGAACGTAACGTAAACATATTTATTTTCTCATCTGTATATGCTTGTAATTGCTATATCTGTTTACCTATATGTGCCATTATCTAAGAAAAGGAATCTTATTGTCGGTTCTAGTTTCCCAGATATTGCGACCGTAATGAAATTAAAAAAAAAAAAAAACATGTATTTTCATTAAATAACATTTTTTAAAAGCACCTTTTTAACAAATTTTAAATACACTTGTTTTTGGAGTGTGTCCGAAATCAACAGGAAGGGGAAGCCTTAGGAGGGCTCTCGATCTGAACAGGAATGATGTTTGTATGTTCCATAAGATACCAGGAGAACCTAATTCACGAGCAGCATTTAATTTGTACAGACTTTAAGACTGATATATTGGTACCTATATTAATGTCGTAGAATGTAACTTTAGTGTACGATGAAACTGACATGTGTCAAGGCATAAAAGTTCCTTTAAAAGAAGAATAAAATTAAAAAAAATTTAAACAAACGAAAATTTAAGTTCGGAAACCTTAACCAAATCCAGTTTATTTTATTTGTGTTTTATTGTACACATAAAATAATAGTAAATACAGAGATTAACAAAATATTGTGCGACAAGCGGGCCTGTCTGCTGGGATTTATTCCAACAAACCTGGCGACAATGATGAAATAAGTATGAGGTAGATATATACATTGATAGATAGATAAAACTCTTTACTGTATAATTGTTACACGATGTTATAAGAAGAGAATATAATCATGTGGTCTTACAAACTTGCCATGTTACAAAGAAAACAATAATATTTTTTTAGATGATTATTTTTTAAAATTATTTCATACCGCGAACCCGTACGTAGTTTGTGGAACGAGCTGCCTCAAGAGGTCTTCCCATTAAGTTACGACATGGGGTTCTTCAAGGATCTTGCAAGGTCGGCGGCGCGCCCGCATACCCCCTGGTGTTGCAGGTGTCCATGGGCGGCGGTAACACTTACCATCACGTTGCTCGTCCGCACTCTTACCTATAAAAAAAAAATTCAAAAATGTGTTATTGTAGAAATAAATTTGAAAAATTTAACGTTTATTCGAAATAATCACCATTTGCTTTTATGCAATCATTCAAACGTTGTGGCCAGCTTTCGATTGAAACATGCACCCTTTCCATGGGAAAATTGGCAACTGCCACCCTTATGGAATGCTTTAGGGATTCAATATTATCATGCCGTTTAGAGCATGCCAAGCTCTCTAAATAATCGAGACTATAAATCATAATCGAGTGGATTAAGATCGGGACTAGATGACGGCTCGTCTTCAGCTCTAATGAAGTTGGGAATATTCCTTTCTAGCCACGCCTGTGTTGAGCGAGCCTTATGATCTGGTGGCAAGTCTTGCTGAAAGTACCATTCTTGGTTATGGAACAGGGTGTTGTTAAGAGGTTTTAAGACCTTCTCAAGAATCGTATCTTGATACACTTGATCTAATGTTTTAATACCTTTTTTACAAATATATGGTTTAGTCACTCCTTGATAGCCAACACCACACCAAAACTATCACTGAAGCCGGATAATGACCACGTTGCACCCTATTGACCAATTGAGCGGCTTCTCTAGAGTTATGAGCATAATCTCGATCATTCTGCTTGTTAAAATATTCTTCAATGGTGAACATTTTCTCGTCCGTAATTAAGATTTCTCTGTGAGCTCCCTTTTCGTACCGCCGAAGAAGTTTTGATTCGTCAACCCTATTTTTCTTTAAATTATCAGCTAAGAAATACTCCTAAATTATCTTTTAAAATACGTGACATGGTTCTGAGTGCTACGTTCATCTCTCTGGATAAAGTATTTTACTTCCGAACGGGACTTCTTCGGATTCTCTCCATCACGGCTTTAATCGTCTGCTTAATACGAGTAGTGTGTGGACGGCCAGACTTTTTTCCGTCACAAGTAGTACGTTTCAATGTACCTACCAATAGCCTTGTACACACACATTCGGCTAATATCAAGCGGATGGAGAGTTTTAAGGATAACATTTGGCTTCATGCTTACTTTGTGTAATGCAATTACAGCAATACAGTTTTCGTTATCAACCCACTCCATTTTAATATAAGTACATTATTTAATAATGATGGGCGCCAAAATGAGAAAGTCGTTTATTTTTCACGTAAGAATGACAGATTCCTAATTCAAATGTAATTTATGTTTTTTTCTTTGTTGTAACGGTACTTATGGCCAGACTAGGTACACTACACTACAATACATATTTACATATGCACTAAGATTTCAAGATATATAAAGTAATCTTCAAAACGTATTTTAAATATATGAACAGTAGGACTACCACGAATCGTGCAAGGTTATATGCTCCGTAGACTGGCCGCTTGAAGAGTAAAAGGAGTTACCAAAACAACAGGAGTACCAAAAAGTACTTTGTTTTAACATACACAATAGGAAACCATTGTCTACTCCACTAGCTTTATGAAGATGAAAGTCATTTTAGTCATTTTATCATTCGCCAACGACATTTCGGACCATTTCTCTATTGTCCAATAAGACAATCGAACACCCTTGTACAATATCAGGCCAATAAATTACCTAACAATGTACAGGCTGAAACCAATGGTAGGTGTTGGGGAAAAACAGGAAGCAATGTCGAGGACGATTCATTTATCTTTGCTATTGTTGCTCGTATTGGACACAGAGGAAGGCTTTTATGGCAGTAATCACGACCCACTTGTTTTAGCTGCGGTAAACAAACATATCTCCATTAGATAATGGATTCCGGTAATAAAAAGAATATTGTTATAAGGCTTAGGATACAGTTTTTCTTTGTTTCTGACCTTGTTCTTATTGTTGCTAGGATAAAGTAGGGCACAGTTACGGGTGTTTTTTTTTGTGTAGAAAAAATGCGTCAGACGAGCATACAGTAAGTGGTTACTGTCGTCCATAAACATCCGCGATACATGCCAACATCAGTCCAGAATGACAAACGTTGGCACGCCCTCGGATGCGCTGCCTGCCTTTGCAGATTAAGGAATGGATTTTGGGAGAAAGAATTGGGAAAATGGGGAGGAATAGGATAAGATGGGATGGGATGGGAATGGGCTCTGGCATATCTCACTCACTACCGAAACACGTACATACATTGGGGAAATACGGTAAAGTAAGAAATGCAGTACATTTCAAGGTAGTCTTCTGTGAGAGAGGGCGAGCGATAATAGCGGCGAGCAATACGAGAAGCAAGAAGTACTGTTAGAAAAATATTGGTCTTAATTCCACTGTAAATTCAACCCACGATTATAAGAAAGGAGCAGTTTTGTTTAGAAATCGCTTCAAGTAAAGCGTTAATAAAATGATGGTATTAATGATGGTACCTACTAAATTTTGCGAGCGCGCTGCCGGCGCAGGAAAAAAAATCAACTGGGCACGCATGTCTAGAATGTACCACCACATCTCTTCCCGTGGGTGTCGTAAAAGGAGACTAAGGGATAACAAAGCCGCTACCACAAGCATCAAGGAAGTTCACCACCTCTAAAAGAGTGGACTCGCCAATCCGCTTGACCAGCGCGGCGCTTTAAAACGATACATTCCTCATATACAAGACAAAGTGCATGAAGAGGCAAATGTCCAACTGGACAGGAAAGAAAAAAAGGACTGGTTAAGGTTTACGGCATTCGATAAATGGTTTTTACATATACTAGTATAACGTTATCTAATGAAAGAGACCTTTGGTTAAGATTTTCTGTCCAAAAAAATAATTGTGTAAAGATTCTGTTTGAATCACAGATTTAATACTTTTGCTACCGCCTAGATATTCAGAGCATGTGAATGAGAATATAAACTAAAGCACGTTCACCATAAGCGAGAAAGAGTCGGCAGGATTTGGCAAATGATACACGATTTTAATGACTAAGAGGTCAACGCTCTGTCAAACGGAGTGATCCAATTATTTTCAATATTTCGTGCTCATTTCTTAGTGTACGGGGAATTACACAGTTCACGATTATTGCATCATATTGCTGTTTACGATTGCAAAGTTACAAAGTGGCAAAGTGCAAAGATGTTACAATCCAAATAAATACAGTTTTCACAGGTAAATATAAAATGGGACCCTAAACTTTTCCATCATATTTCTCGTTAATTTAGTTACATTTATCTAATTAAAGCAATTGCTATTAATGAATTTGTATAGTTCTTTCTATATTTATAAATCTATATTATAAAGCTTTGTTTACACAAGTGCATAACCTGTTAATAATTTGTCGATAAAAAATGTTTCTGTGTATAATTCAGTGAGCTTCTAAATACTAGAGTGGCAACGTCTTACAAACTGTTCTCAGAAATATGTAACCACTTGCGACTTCAAAAGACGTAGCTTTGAAACCGATAAATATTCCAAAGTAAACTATGTTTGTCTCGTTTCTTCTACACAACTTCTTCGTTTAAACTAATCACGTCGAAATGAAACAAGACATTGTTATCGGAAAAAATGGCGAGAGTTGCCAGTGGTCAGAAATAATTTCCCCAGAATTAATGAATTACTTGGGTATAAAGGCTCTTATTAACAGGTATTATTAACAGATTGTAATGAAACTTTCAATAGATCATATAGATCTAATGAAATTGACAAGGATTACAGGTAGGAAGAAAAAATATTTATATGCGTTAACGAAAATATTATATTTTAAGACTATTTACATTGTGTAAAATTATTATTGTTTAAAATGGAATAATATTTTTTTTGTTTATGACAATCATTTTAAAAAAATATATTTCAATTGTAAATTAATTAAATTGTAAATATATTATTTTAAACCTCAAAAGTTATTATATTGATCAAACACCACTGTGTAACATGAGTTTGTTATATAATTGCCTTTTACTCTCTTTTTTGTTATTTAAAGTAAACATTTTACTTTCGTGGTATAATCTTATTTTGATATATTTGTGAATAATCGCGTTGATCAACAAAAGAGAATGATCCATTTGTAATGACGACACATGTTCCGCTGAATGAATTGCAAATTCTCTGATCGACAAATTGGTTTGAATTTTTTCAAGTGTTTTCGTAGCTAAATACATAGGACCATAATTAGGGTTCAAAGACTTTCCACCAGACATGGCAATAGCCAATCTAATCACGGCTTCACATGATATGCAAATGTCAAAAACCTGTTGCGTTGGATAACATAGACCTCCTTTGTCTTTAATAATTATTATTTTGTGAAACTTCAAGCGCTTAATAGTTTTTCTCATTTTGTGTTTTCGTGGTGTTTCTAATATTTTAATAATTTCTTCATCACTTTCCACATTCAAATCCACTTCCATTTCCATTGGTGATTCGGTTTCATCCTAAAAAATGACAAAAATTAGCCTATAACAAACACGGACGGTCGGACAGACAGCAACTTCCATTCCATTAAATAAATAAATATTGTAATGAATGCTGAATTGAGTACATAATGAAATAGGTACTTACAGTGACCATTGGAACTGCTTTGTCTGACAATCGAATACGACCTTTATCATGCTTAGGTGGAATCTTATCTCGATCTTCGAAGTGTTTCGAGCATATCACGGTTGCTCTAGATGGTAACCAGTCGGTTTCTTTACGTAACAGTCTTATATTTTTTATCCACTCCTCCCTGCGCTTCTGATCTTTAGGTACCCTGGAAAACAAATAAGAGATTATTCTACCTACTACTGACTATTTTATGATGATTACAGATTATGATAAAAAACATAAATTACTATTAATACTTTTGACTTACAGTCATTCATCATTTACAAACCTCCCAACGGTGTGGGAAAATCAAAATAGTTTTTACTGGCAACATTGATGGCAAACACAATGCGTGATAAATTTACTTCGTTTTGTAATGTTATTTTGGAAAATCTGAACAAAATTGTGCAAACTTACTTGTGAAAAGTAACACCACTTGCTTTATCATCCTTTTCGGACCGTGACATACAAATTTTAACGCCACATTTCACCATTTTGGTAACTTTATCGTTAGGCCGCAGATACGTTCACGCTCACCGACGTCAAGCTAGCAACTGAAGTCAGATATGCCTGCAGGCATCTACGAAGTGGTAACGTTAACTAATGAATACTGCTAATCTAGTCATATGTACATCAATGGTATAATTGGAGTAAATGCACTCTGAATATGTTCGAGTGTATCAATTCCAGTTTTTGATATTTAATCATATTTAATTTACGAATACATTATGAATATCCGTCTTCATTCTTTGATATTTGAGATTTTTAAACAGGATTTAGCGTCTATTTTTCATTCTATGCCAGTACATTTTGGGGAAGCGTCTTCTTTTGTTAGTATTCGTAATCAACACGAAAACAATTTATTAAATTCTACATACCTACTCTAATAATCCGGAATGTACATGCGTGAGCAGTTAACTTGTTCTGGAAAGTTCCACATTAGGTAATCAATAAATATTAATTCATTTTTACCGTAAACTATGAATGGTTATTATTTGTTTTAGATTTCCAACTAATAGAGTATTGCGTGAAAAATGGCAGAGTGCTGTTTTTATCATGACTAACTCATCATCGCCGAGTCGAAACAGCTAGAACAGCAGAAGCTAGAAACATGAAATAGTTTTCGTATCTGGTCATATAGATTAATAGTCACCAAAATCTATCAGTGAGCCCTTCAAAATCTGCTTGTGTATCCTTCAAAATCTGTGTTATATTTCTCTTAGTTCCGTTCACCGTTATTTTTTTTAAATAAATACCCTTTAACGAATCCATATCCAAGGTATCCAAAGGCAATTTAAATTTTACAAAAATACTTAATTGGCAACAACTCTTAATCTTATATAAAAAGGGTTGTTAAAACAATTACACACGAAGTTCTTAATTGATAAAGAAATGGCAAGTATCCTTTTGAAACAATAAAAATGGCCTCGCCCACCTTCCTTCATCGTGTTTTTATTACAAACTTTTTCCTTAAAGTTGTCGAAAGCAAACCACTTGGTCCTTTTGGGCTCAAGGAAATTCCTAAGCGTTATTTCTTAAAACAAAAGATTTAAGGTCGATTAAACTTTTCGACGCGATAATGCCGCCGCGCGCCCTATTAACAGCCATACTTACTTCTCCTGAAATTCGTCTCCCATTCAGTTTCACTTGGGATTGGCCCCCGCTTTTAGTAAAAGAATTTGCACAAGTATTTCTGTGTTATTGTTACTGAAGAAATTTGTGAAAACGAATTCTCTGTCTTAGTATTGTTTTGAAATAAACCATAACCAGACCTTTCTTCACGTCCACTGCTGGACACGAGCTTCCGTGTACATGGGAGATTTATGTCCTTATAACGCCACTCTGGCCAAGTGGATTGGCTAGTCCACTGTTTTAGAGATGGTGCAGTTCCTCGGGGCTTATGTAGCGACTTTGTTATCCTTTTTATGGGTGTCGTACCCACGGGAAGAGATGGTTGTTTGAATCAAAACTGGTGTTAATTTATGATGATTTATAGTTTTAAGACCATACCTCTCACACCAGACAATATGCATCAGGAGTCCCATATCTTGCAGTGGATTTTTTTGTGTAGAAGAAAGCGGCCGACGAGCGTATAGTCCACTTGATAGTAAGTAGATAGTCATCCATAGACATCCGCGATACATGCCAACATCAGTCCAGAATGACAAACGTTGGCACGCCCCCGGATGCGTTGCCCACCTTTGCAGATTAAGGAATGGATTGGGAGAAAATGGGGAGGGATAGGATGGGATGAGAATGGGCTCTGGCATATCTCAGTCACTACCGAAACACGTACGTACATTTTATATTTTAAATCGAAATTTAATTCCTACTCGAGGTTATATAGAACTCTGCACTCCCAAAATCCCTTCCACTGAACGTCACTATTATCCCAGGATTGTATGTGACGCGATTGAAATTAAGAAATATTAAAATTTTAATCGGGAAGATGGATATAAACTGTCGTCGACGTGGAATCCAGTGATTAACAAGTTTAAACCTTGCGATTTACCGTCGAATACGTCCGCGGATATTGTTAGTGTAGTGTGTTAGTGTAGCCTTTCCGAATGTGAAGATCAAATGTGGGTAGTTGATGAAACTGCTCGCAGCTCCCATCCTGGATTACCCACCTCTTCAGTCAACTCGTAACCAAGGCTGGTGTAATTTGCGCCGAAACGTCAAGTAGGAATTAAAGATAAACAAATACCTTTATTATACGCGTTCAGACCCGATTTAAAATATAAAATGTGTACAAAACTCAAAAGCTTAAAAAGTTATACATACGTATATTGGGTAAATATAATAAAGTAGAAAATGCACTGCATTTCAAAGTAGCCTTCTGTAGAGAGGAGTAACGTGGCCTGTCGAGTGCGCCCTGCGACTGTGGGAATACAGTATGCACTCTCCCGCTACAAATACTGATACGGCTGATTACATTGCATTGATTGCAATTTTATATTGACATAAGGCATTGAGTCCGCATTTTGCAGTGTTTGTGTAAAATAAAGCACTCGTATAAATAAATGTTCTGTGTCTTCTTTTCGTGGACTGTACACTCGTATTCTGAATAACTATTTTTTGATATATAAAAAGTGAATTACTTTTTCCAGTACATTAGTAGGGATCTGTGGCAAACCTACTTACCCCACGTAAGTACCTACTCACCGTAGATAAAAAAGGTTACTTTACCGTTTCCTCCTAGCTGAAACGACAGAAAATTCAATAAAGTGGTAATAAGTGGTTTCTTGCCGACAGCCATATTTTTAGAAATTCCCCACATTGAAATCTTTATTAAACCTCCGACCTCGGCTCAAATATTTCGCTCCCTTTGCGCAAACGGCACTTCAACCTACCTGGTTTCTTTGAGGAATTATACGAATCTTTCCTTTTATTAGTATAAGGATAAAGAAAATAATTGAACTACTTTCAAAACGTATTTAATTTTAGTATTTGCCTTCATCAATTTTAAAATTCGTTGACCCTATTTAAAATTATTTCTCGAAATACCTTTCCTATTGTATCTGTGTTCGTTGACTATACATGTGTTCATAGCATAAATGAGTACGTGTAGGTACTAAGCCAAGTTTATCGCCGCAAATATATATTCGTAGCGCGTGCAATTTGTGTTTCAATATTTATTGTTGCTGCTCTTTATTGTACTTATAATGAATTGTTACAATAAGACATTACAATATTAGTTATTCTTAATTATTCCTAGAATCAATTTCTTCCAGTTAACCTTAGAATAGCTATTTATATGTCGATAATAAACCAGTGTCGCAATAGCACAGAACATGAGCGATTTTCCTTAACATCCACGCTTCTCCACATCCACATAACACTGGATCATGGGGATACATAGTCGATTGGACCTAACACAACATAACACTTAACTTTCAGTTCAACCCCAACAGAATCAATAATAATATGGACAAATTTTTTTGAGTAATGCCAAACTCCTTAATTGACATTCCCCATGCATCATCACTTCAAAATAAACGAGTCTTTAATTAACATTTTAATTCAGACCATCTAATATTCGGGAAGCGATTTTCATTGTCTAAAACCTTTGTTGGAACAATGCCCTTTTCTCATTTTGAGCGCCCTAAATAATTCATTATTAACGCTCCTACTGAATATAGTATCAGTATACAGATATAACTAGTAAGCTAACTTCTTGTTGTGATTGAAAAGTGAAAACACACACAAATACGCTAAATTTTTGTGTCAAGACATGTCTTAGAAATCTCTGTGGATTTCCAAGAAATCCACTGTTGAAAGATAAAATTGCTTAATCGACATACACGTTATTTTCAAAACTAAACTTTAATTTTAGAGCATCATGGTCTACATAAATAAGTTGTAGGTCGGTAAAGTCAGTTTTTCTATCAATCGTCGAATTATTAATATGTGACATTATCTACGAAAAGGGACCTGATTGTTGGACATTTTAGTGTAATTAGAAAAAAATCATGTTTCAATTGCCTTATCTTACAAATTAGGTGTTAGAGCAGATTTCTATTTAAATATAATCTAGAAATATTAAAATTTTAAGTTACAAAGTCTTAATCAAAATCACTAAATCCATACCGACAAGAGTAAGGATAAGTAAGTCATGAATAAAGGAACAATAAGCTTTCTTTACTCATGATGACACATATTAGATGAAGTTAGGTATTGTATGAGACATTAAACATTTATATGAAGTTAGATTACTGGCTACCGTTGTCCTACTGATGTAATTTTAATTTACCAGCACACTCGTAACGTTATAATTATGGAAATACCGTTATTAATTTCACCTTAGCAACCTACGAGATGAAACCTGAAAGGTGCTTTTAACTAAGTAAGTAATTAGTATTGATTGAGAAATGTTTCAAATGGATAATTAAGGTAAAAGAAAATAATAAAAAAGGGTCTAAAACAAGGCAATTTATAACACAATTAAACAGATTAGACTATGTCATTATATTAGGTGCTTAACTATGAAATGACCGATTTTATTAGTGGCCACTTTGAGTTTCGATATCTTCTGTTCTAATTCGAATTTCAAAATAAAACAAAACTCATCTTATAGCTACGATGTTCTTATTTCAAAACCAGTATTTCATTTGTTTTTCTTTATTTAAGTTTTGTTCATGTGAATCTCTTGAAAATAAAATGGATAAATTGAAAAATCGTGCTATTTTTAAATATGAATTTCGTCATGGCACCAACGCAAGTCAGACAGCTCACAGTATCAATAGTATGTATGAGCCAAGCAGCACAAACTATCGCACCGTGTATTGATGGTTTGAACGCTTCCGTTCTGGAAATTTCGGTCCTAAGGATGAGCCCCAAGGATGATCTACGACCAAGGCAAATAACGATGAATTAAAGGCTATAATGG
The DNA here is from genome assembly GCA_943735995.1 of Sesia bembeciformis. NCBI lineage: Eukaryota > Metazoa > Arthropoda > Insecta > Lepidoptera > Sesiidae > Sesia > Sesia bembeciformis. Next base: position 13,990,930 of record OX031028.1, read on the forward strand.
AAGCAGATCCATCTCAAAGTACAGCTGAGTACGCAGCAGGATTTGATGTTAGTTATAAAACAATATTGGTTCATCTGCGTCAAATCGGTAAAATAAAGAAGCTCAAAAAGTGGGAACCGTATGAACTGAACGAACGTCAGCGACAACAACGCGTCGAAATGTGCACTGTGTATTATTGAACCGTCACAAAAACGAAGGAATTTTGAATCTCATCGTGACTTGTGATGAGAAATGGATCCTGTATGGTAACCGCAAACGTTCGTATCAGTGACTGAATCCAGGAGTTGCTGCCCTACAATGTTCAAAACGCAAGATAACTATGAAAAAGCTACTGGTATTAGTTTGGTGGTCCTGTGCCGGTATTGTCCACTACAGTTTCCTGCGAGCCGGTCAAACGATTGACGCAGATGTGTACTGTAAGGAGCTGCAGTCTATGATGGAAAAGCTGGCAACAAAGCATGCAATTTTGGTCAATCGCTCATCTCCACTTTTTCATCATGACAATGCTCGCTCTCACACTTCTCATACAACAGTTTTAAAACTTCAAGAGCTGGACCTGGAGACTCTCCTTCACCCACCATACTCAGATGTCCATTTCTTTCGAAATTTGGACAACTTTATGCGAGGAAATAAATTTTATTCTGAAGAAGCTGTGTTTAGGGCGTTTGAAGAATTCATTGATACCCGTGCACGAGACTTTTACAGGAGTGGCATCAATCAACTGCCCGTGAGGTGCCGAAAGTGTGTATGTAGATAACTAATATTTCGACTAACATAATAAAATAATATTTATTATTATTTATTATAACAAAAATATTTTTTTCAGTTTCCAATATAAATCGGTCATTTCATAGGTAAGCACCCGATATTAAACTAAATTAATATATAGTCTAAGCGAGACACTGGCTGATGATAGGGCCATGACGAGATGATATGGTATAATCTAAGCTAATTTAATTGTCGACTGTGATCCTACTAATACACGTATTTCAAATTTTTAACAATATTTATTCCATTTTAAACTTTCGCGTTTTGTACACATTTTATATTGTAAATCGGGTCTGAATGCATATAATATTTATTCCTTTTCTTAAACGCCTTTATTTGGTAATTTAAATAAATGTTTTGGTTTGATTTGATTTGTACTTAACAAACTTACGAAACAGGAATCTAAAATAATAATATTTCCTTCCATTTAAGAATAAAAACGCCATTCTCCTAATGTGTGGCCTGTGACCCTCGAGAAATCTGTGCTCCATAATTACTTCATTCTGAACGAAGTTGGAGCATATTGTCAAACCTTCTAAATAGCCCAATTGTCTTTCTAAACTATTCTAGTATACAATATCAATAAGAAAATATTTCTTAAAGTAAAGTTCATTTATACACGTCCGCACTTAAGTTATTCTCTTCAGAACATTTAAGACTTAGCTGTGGTACCGTAACACATTTGGCGAATCGCCAAATATCCACTCAGTTCGTGAAACATTGTAAAGAGGTCTAGTTTCGTGGTCTGGTTTAAGTCTACCGTCGACTTATAATGAAGCCAGACTGGGTTACCTCATTTGAAAGACTAATAAATGAAACAAATCCGGCGTTTAGTATCAGAGGTAATAAGAATGTATTATACAAAATAGCACTTTGTAAGATAATAGGATTTAAATGATTCCTTCAAGATAATAAGTTTCTTAGAGAACTTTATTGTTTACTTTTAATTATATTATAATATATGTACTTAAGCGGTGATAGCCTAGATAACCTACCCATCTATACTCGACTCTCATTCGCGAGGTCATGAATTCAAATCCTCGGCCGTTACGTTTCAGTTTCAATTTAAGTATGGATTTTTTTTAAATATTACTAGCTTGGCGGTGAAGGAAAACATCGCGAGGAAACCCACAAGTTCCAGAATTTAAAAAAATCTGGAGCATGTGAATCCACCAATATTCACTGGGCCCGCCTGGTGGATTACAGCTCGAAATCCCCTAGAGATCTACTAAATGAGGCATGTGTTCAGCAGTGGGACGTTATAAAGAAAGACTGAAAAAAATATTTTTTTTTTTTTGAACAGGCGTAATTGTATAGAAACCGACAAAGAACTTATTATTTTGTACCCGGTTAAATACATGATACATGATAAATAATGTATGTATGATACATTCGACCACTTTTATAATACAGCAAATCATATAGATAATTTATCAATCAAGATGAACAAGCAAACGCGGCCGCTTCAGAGATACTTTAAGATAAGGTAAACAATAACAAAGCTGTGTTAAGCCAGCCATTGTGCCCAAGTAGGGAGTTTGAAGCGGAAACGTGAGGTACGGATGGATACTTTAGTCACATGACATTATCTTTACTGACCTACTTATTTATTAACTAGCGGTCCGAATCTACGAGGAAATTTTCGATTTAAAACATCACGTTATATTTATACATACATAATATATAAATTGATACAAAAACAATTGTCTCACTAATATTATAAATGCGAAAGTTTGAATATTTGTTAATCGTTTACATTGAAACAACTGAATCAATTTCATTGAAACTTTGGTAGATTGTCATCACGATGAAGACCATGCGAACGAAGTTAGTTAAAAATGTACTTAGAACCTTCTGGAAGATATATCGTAAACAATAGGAATGGCAGCATTAACAAGTTTTTGAATAGAGTAACTAGTTTTTGAAACAGTCGCCACTGATAGATATTGCAGTTTAATGTGGATAATGATGAAAATTTCAGGTTTTCGAAATAAAATTTACAATCCTGGGCAGAATTGTGAATATTTATGAATTTCACTTGTGTACATTTTATTATAAGACACATGAAGCCAGCGATGAAGAGTAGTAAGTAGTACAAAAGTCTACAAAAGAAATGGAGTAGGTACGTTTGTAATTTCGCAGGAAACTCTAAATATTCAGAACTTTCTTGAACAATACTATATTGCTGCACAAACTTTATCGGACAGTTTGTTTTATAACGTTCTAGTAAGTATATGAAATATATATTATTTCAATGTTTTTTAAAATACGTGTGTTGGTGTTACCGGGCCATGTAACTTAGGCAACATACAGTATTCACATAAGAAGTAATTTCACTCAAACTATATCAAAGTGTTCATCTTCATCAAGGTTCCGACTGACCTGGCGCGGCGCCAGGGCCGGAGCGGGCCTAGCTGCTGTGGCGCCCCCTCGGACGATGTTAATACTAAACACTACATATAGTGCCAATGAAACTACCGAGCACGTAGTGCATTGTAAACTAAAGGAAATGATACGCCGATTTTTGAAGCGAACTAATGTCAACGTCAGAAAGTCAAGTTAAAGATTATAGAAATTATTTCAGGGTAGTGTGAACCTATTATTTGTCGTAGTATAGACGACAGCGTATCAAGTATAGCAATAAACATTTTGCCCTGACCTAAACATAGAAATGAGATAAACTGTCTCCATCCCTCTCCTATGCAATTAATCGATATATTTTTATATATTAGTAGATAATATCAGACCCATAATTTAAATCACCTCCGTTTATGTGTATCATTCCTCGTGTGTTAGCAAAATAAATTGTACAAAACTTTTAATTCGTACTAAATGAAGCGAATAATCATCCATAGTAGGAATTACAAGAATGAAATATAAATCAGAAATTATTTTGGTTATTATACGTCTTGAGTTATGGGTATCGTAATGTTTTCGATTTTAGAAAAAAAAATCAGGCATAATCTTATTAAAAACAGTTAGAACTGAATATTAAAGCTATTTATTAATTGAATACTAGCAAGCAACGTTCGTCGTGCTCATATACGATAGAGTATGTGTGGTTAGCTTGATTCTCTTGGAAACTTTATAATTGATCTAAATAAAAAATATTCTAAATGTTAACCCGGCACAAAAGTTATAAATGTGCCAAGTTTCATTAAAGTCCGTATAGATTTTTGCGTGATACACGTTCAAACTGACAAATATTCCAAAGATATTGTTTAGACGCAGCAACCCTCGTACTTTTAAAAAAATATTAAATATTGCACAGACATAGGTTTGTCGCGATATTATTATATGTATAGATGTATAGATATCCTTAGTATTTCCAAACTGTATAAGTCTTTGCAGCATCGAACTATGAATTTCGCTTCAGTAACTTTGTGTATCACAGTTTTGAATCTAAAAACTTGCATGAACACTAAAATGTTGTGGCCTTCCCTGTACTTTCGCAAAGCGTCTGCAATCGGCGTGGCATAAGTTTTTACCCACGAATTCTATGCAATAACAGTTGGCAATGATCCAAATGTGTTTCTATAGGCAAATCGATTGGAAGTTCGCGTCAGGGCCGTGTGGTGAAACCTAATTGTGTAGGCGGTAAATTTTCTCGGGCTGAATTTTTTTTTAGTAGAAACTAGGTACCTAGGCAATAAATAGTTTAGAATTTTTCTTTTAAACGAGAACATTAATTTTATTTGATGGTAAATTGCTAAGTTGTACATGTGTATTGTTTTTAAGTAATACTTAAAGGATATTTATTCGTGGTTACACTTTTTTTTTGGTAAAACTTAAAAATCTTTGGCAAGCCTAAATTAGTATGCTATGTTAATTACGATTTCTACAATTTATTATTAATCAAGTTAAATAGCTAAACATACATTTAACACATGTAAGATTCGACTCATAGCAACAGTCGAACAACTGAATGCATGCTATATTGCTCTCGAAAAAAAAATATACTGTGATAAACTGTAAATGTCCAGAATCAATGTTCGGTACTTAGTTGTATGTGTAGCAATCATATATATATATGTAGTGTAAATATTTGCTTGTAAAAATAAATAAAATTATTGACGAAACATGGACATATAACAATCGGTGACAGGAAACGTATGGAAGAAATAATGAAAACTGTTATATAAACCAACCAAAATCTCTGTAAATAGTACAATTATAAATAGGTATCAAAGAATATCTGCAGACGTTTGCAAAGCAAGGCACGTCGTCGCAGTAACCGATTTTCGTCTTAATTAAATAAAGGAAAATTAGTCGGATTATCATATAAATTCGTACCAGTTTCGTCTTGTATCTTCCACGCACGAATCGTTTCATGCAATAACACAGTTGGCGGCATCGCAAACGTCCCTGGCACTAGAGCCTCACTCGTCGATTTTGTCAATATGTTCGCCCTTTTTCTGAAAGGGATACGATCGGCGTAGCAAGCGAAAATACGTCATGTTTTTATAGGAAGGAGTGCTACAAGATCCAATTCGGCATTTATTGAACGGAAAAGTAGCTAGACATTTTTGTATGTGCTACATAGTAAAATCCAAAGTCGATTTCATTCACACTTGTATGATGTGAGAACGTTAGTGCGAGTAGTGTGGATAGAGTTGAATTGTGTAAGTCCTGTCCAGCAAATTGTAAAAGACACAAACGTAAGATAACTAAACTAATTTGAACCAGAGCCTTTACATTATTCCTTTGTTAACGATGTTATTTATATTTTTATGGCAGACCAAAATCAAACGAACGCCTTTGAGGATTCCTCTTTTTATATATCTCATTTGTTTTTTTTTTCGTTGGTATATATTTTTACTAAAGGTCGTATTATTTTACTGAAATATGAGGCAAGATTACCGGGCTGCCGATCGATAGAATAGGCAAAACGGACACGCTTCGTGCACAGAATATAGAAATAGTAATTTATTATTTGTACGTAAGTTTTGCATGTGTTACTTGTTATAATATATAAATAGGGTAAAATCCGTAACCCTTTACCTGGAAAAGGGACGGTTTCCTGCCTATACAAAAGCTTACGATTGGCGGAATAAATTGGCCTCCTGTAAAACAATGAATAACAGTCAAACTTTTCGGTGTAAGGATATTTTTCCGACAGCTACCTACATCAGGATATAAATGTCGTTGCCAGACAGGTAAGTACATTTGTCGGCTTTAATCTATGTGGTAATTACATAGGAATATAGATTTTAAAACTACCATTAACTTTTTAAATAAACAAAGAATTAACATTAAACATTAAGTCTAATGTGTATAAAGCTTTAGGCTCCAATCCCACTACTCTTAAGTTAACTATCTATATTTATGTACGAATAGTGTGAGTGTATGTATGGATGTGTTTATGTATACTCATATTTATTTCATTATTGTTTGAAATATAATTCTATAATTATTATTTTATACGAAGTAGACGGGTATACAGTCCACCTGGTGGTAAGTAGATACTGTCGACCATCGACATCCGAAGTAATATACATGCCAACCTAAGTCCAGAATGACAAGCGTTGGCACGCCCCCGGATGCGCTGCTTACATTTGGAGATGTAACAATAGATTTAGAGAAAGGATTAGAAAAAATGGGGAGGGATAGGATAGGATGGAATGGGAATTAGCTCTGGTATATCTCACTCACTACTGAAATACACACGAACATTCGTGAATAGGATAAAGTGGGAAATGTATAACTTTCTGTGAGAGAGGAGTAACGAAGAATCGAAGTCGAGTGCGCTCAGCGATTGATGGACTGCAGCATGCATCCTCTCTCCAAGTATGATTATTAATTTATATAACCATATTTTTATTTATATTTACAGTACAAATATATCTACTAATTCTTATTATATGTTGACGCCTGACTTTTATTTATTAAAAACATGACTCTTCTCGGTTATTTTAAGGTTCCCCTTAAGTCCCCTTTGTATTTATAGAAATATTGTAATTTCCTATTGTAACAATTCAAAATAAGGACAACAAGACCAACAACAACAACAACAACATTAAGGTTTTTGACGGATAGCATGTCATATATTAACTGTTTATACAATATTTTGCATAAGAGTCTCAACGGAATATTTATTGCGTGAAACAGAGGCGACAGCCTATTTTCACGGACGAACTGGAAAGATTATAACAATTTCATTTCCTCATAAATGTTTCATTGGCATTCCCCTTTCATTTTCACATGGCGCGCGTTCACGTACATACATAATTGATTCGTTCATTTAAAATACATTAAGTAAGCTGTGCACGATTACGGTTCGAAGGTAGTGAACAAAGGTAATTTTCGCGGCTACCCACAACCGAAAACGTTAGGGTTTGCGTTACATCTCGACATCTACAGGCTACAGCTAATGATATAGGACACGGATATAATTAATTTTCCCTCTAGGGCATGATTCGGACGTATTTATGGAGCATGCGATTTCGTTTACTTTGTGTGTGTGAATGTCGAATAAATAGAATAGATAAGTTTAAGCAAGTGTACGTAACGTGTGTTTCACGCTTTTTTGTATGTGTGTGTATCCAGAGCGTTGCTTGTAATTACAAGCTACATGCAATATTTAATTCGATTCATATAGTATTAGAATCGTGATTGAGCCATTAAAGGGCTAAATTTGATTTATTGAACTATTTCTATATAATATGAGAGATTTCTATCACGAAATGCGGATGGTTGTAATGTTCAGAAACAACATAGTGTAGATACATAGGCGGACTCTCATTTGTATACACATTTGTATTTTTTTGGTCCTTCAAAGCGAAGCTGTCCTCCTTGGCAAGGGATCACGATGTGACACATGCGATCCTCATATTGCTAAGAAACTGTCAAATTATATCTTTTTTATTACTGTATACAATGAAGTATATTAACATCTACGTTAATAAGAAAATATGTCGCGAATGGGTTTCCATTATCGAACTGTAATTATCTAAAACAATTATACGGTCCACAGATCGGCCTCCACTGCACCCCTTCTAGCCGATCACCATCAAATACAATACAATCTACTAGCAAAGACACTGGTAACAATGAAATACGAAAATATATTGAAAACTTCAAGCTATTATCTTAACACCAAACTCTACTTAAAGACAGCCATGAGATACCGACTTAATGTGACTCCTCCGTCTAGCGACGTCCATACAACAGCTATTTTTGTGAGAGTTAACGACCATTCTTAAGATATCTCTGTGGTCACATGAAATAAATGATTTATTCAATACTTTTATGGATAAAATTTTCCAAAACAGTAATTTAAAATTATTATCTTACAATACAACGAGAGTCCGCCTCTTTACCAGCAATTACAACACACTAACATACAAAAAAGACTTCATTTACTGAGCGTCTCCTGACTTACGAGTACTTCGACGGGACTGGCCATTGACAGGATACATTTTAAGACTTTGAAATTGTTTATTGCAAAGAAAACATGACACCGGCAGAATGTGCTAATTGCACCACTGCCATGTATGAAAAAAACAACATACACAATTGTAACTTGTGTCAGAATTGTTTTTCCTTTTAACTTTTTTAATTTAAATCTGCTAAATAGTGCTTATTTTTTAAGTATGTCTACTATACGTGTAATTTGATGGTTATTACACTAGATAAGTATTTCCATTGTATTGGGAAGGTACTGGCTCCTGAGATACAGGTCTACCCTAGTTCAGAAGTCAGAGCTTCTTAATATTAGTGTATAGTGCCATCTATCAATCAGTTAATTAGTATGTAATTGCAGTAGTTTGTATTGTACGATATAAATAAATAAATTTAAGACCCGACCATGTGCAATAACTTTAGAAGATATCATGATCAATCAATTAAGATATCTAGCAATAAAGAAATCAATTAAGTGCCACGCTCCTACACAACACAACCATTTACCGTCTACCGTTCCCGTGGCAACTGTTTCTTATGTCTATGAAAAACCGACTTTAAAATATACTCATTAGAGTAAACAATAGTGCAGTTTTAATACGTATAAAGTGCTATTATTCCGACGAGTACTTTAATATTGCTGCCACTAAAAGCTTATTCCGAAGGCACTCGTTCAGATAATAAGCGAAATAACAATGCTAATGGATTCTAAACGTACGCTTAAAACAGCTTGATGGTTTACAAAGCTATCTCAAATGACGTTTCTGAACTAAGGGTCGATATGAGTAACAATATTTACATTAAAGTGTCAGATATGTTTGGGTGTAAGCCTAACAATATTAAATGTCAGTGGTATGTTTTGTGATAGACATTTCATTACGTATATTAGGACCTTATAAGAGTTAAACTGAATGTTGATAAAAATAAATGCATCTACTATTAATTAAACCTTATATAGAAGATAAAACAAGTAGGTTTATCAAATATGCTTGTTAAGATTTTCTAACTAGAAATTAAATGATTCAAGATTCTTAATGAGGGGATTCTAAATTCAAGATTTAATTTAATGAAGGAGTGCACGCTGCAATCCAATAGCCGCTGGGCGCACTCGACTGGCCACGTTACCCCTCTCTCACTGAAGTCTACCTTGAAATATACTGCATTTCCCACTTTATCTTATTTCCCCAATGTACGTACGTTTCGGTAGTGAGTGAGATGTGCCAGAGCCCATTCCTATCCTATCCCTCCCCATTTTCCCAACCCTTTCTCCGAATCCATTCCTATATCTCCAAAGGTAGGCAGCGCATCCGGGGGCGTGCCAACGTTTGTCATTTTGGACTGATTTTGACATGTATCACGGATGTCTATGGGCTACAGTATCGACTTACCTTCAGGTGGACCGTATGCTCGTCTGCCGCCTTCGTCCTTAAAAAAAACTGTTTAAATAAAAATATGCGCTATCATCTGATTTTTTTAAATAATGCAAGTTTTTTTTTGTTTTCACTCAATATCTGGGAAACTAGAACCGACAATAAGGTCCCTATTCTTAGTTGTCATATATTATTGAATAGATTACAATAATAGTGTAACAAATTGGCTAATAGTTGTTCTATCAACTTTCGATCAGTTTCTAAAATTCTATCAGGGAAGCCAATCCCCAACAATATCAGCCCAAAAAAAGTGCCTGATAAATTCAGTGTGGCAATGTGGCGAAACACATTCTGAGATACATCTACCTTCGCTGTACACGAGAGATCATCGTATTAAAAAAGAGAAATATAGTGAATTAGCATATCTAAGAACTTTTAAGGCGGCGCGCGCGACCCGCTGCCAATCTATCAATATCTAGAAAGGAGTTTAAGGAGTCAAAATCTAGAATCAATATCTATTATGTAAGGTTGCTTAAAAATATTCACAAGACAACTAATTAGTTCGGTTTAAAGGTATTTATGAATTAAACCAATACAATAAATTAGAGTACATTTAATAATCAATAACACCACATTCAATGGCCTACACTAGGGTTTCCTGTGTCGTGGGTCCAGAGACACGCGCAATGGTGAACACAACCTATGCAACACCCAGACCCGAACAATTTGTTTGTTAATCTTTAAACATTTGATGTTTAATGAATCAATCTTCATATAAAACGTCAACATATTAATATGTAATAACATCCTTTGCATCCGTATTTAGTACACTATTTATTAGATATTAATCCAATACAATGTTAGCTCAAGGTCATCATTTTAGGAGTTACATGCCCGTGATGGCATATCATTAGCATACCTATTAAACTGATATATTTATTACTTTCTATCAAACACTTTGCCGTGTGGTGATGGCCGGCTTTAAAACAGCATCGCCCCATCTGTTCTCGTGGGTGCCGTAAAAGGTATCTAAGGGATAACAAACAAGCTACCACAAGCCTTGAAGAACTACATCACATCTGAAAGAGTGGACTCGCCAAACGACTTGGTCAACGTGGACAAGGCCATACATCCCTCGTGCTGATGACAATAAGACGGTACAGGACAGTCCCATACTTTAGTGCACAAAGCAACAATTTTAGAGCATAATGAACTACAGCACCGTGAATCGTGCGCATCTATTTCAGCATTAGCATACATTGCTATGCACTGCGACCGGCGACGGTCCCGCGGCCAGATTGCATTTATTTACATAATTTTGCTTCTGGGAATGCTCAGAATATACGGTAGGCTGGCGTAAATGATGTTAGGTACAATAATTTAAAGACATATTTTCTTGAACTTTTTCAGGGTTTGCTTATTATTCTGAGTTAACTAGTATGAAATGAAACAGCGTTTGCACAGAAATTAAAAACAAATTCATAAAATGTTCATGTTAAGTTAACTTGTCATGAACGAAATCCACTGTACGTAAAAATGGTTAAATGAGTTAATTTTGTTGCTCCAAGACTGTTCGTAATTAGAGAACATCTGTTTTCAATACTTGCCTAATCAAGAATGAATGGCTGATAGAGAGGAAATTACAATGGATCGAAACTGCAGTTTCGGACTAAAGTGTCGCTCGAAATGAGTTCTATGCAGTCGCTTGAAAGGCTTCACACGGCATCGCGAACACGTCATCGCGCGGTGACGTAGTAACATTAGTTATAATACAGACTAGCACCAATCCCTATCGTTTGACATCACCGTAAGGACAAATCACAATTCGGTTAAAATTAATGCGGTTTTATTGGACTCATACCAAATCATCACCAAACATAATTAGCCCGCTGAGATACAAAAAAGCTAGAGAATAATTAAAAATTTTACAAAGTCTACCTTCACGGGCCTCTACTATTTGTATTCCTTTCCTCAAAATTTTCCTCAAATTCAAGAAATATTCCTTGTCACGAAAATTCGATTATCGTTACTTTTCTTTTAAGATAAAAGACCATCTCACATGCAAATCTCCTGTACGTAGATATAAAGTTGTTTTGGAATTGTACTGTTATCCTGTATCTAACTAGAATAGAGAACAATGTGGCTGAGAATAACACACTCGTATAATAAAGCTGATACGAGTATGAGGTATGCGAAATAAAATCCGGGCTAATAAAAGCTGGCGGAAGCTGAATAAAGCGACAATGGCGCAACTAGGCGAGCGCTAGCACATCCGGGAACGCGGTCGGGTCAAGGTCACGGCCCGCGGATCGATGCAGCTACGACGCCCGTGCTACGTCCCGCTACGCCGCAACCGCCCCGCTACGAGCTACGGTGCTACGGCGCTACGCCCGAATCATCCACTTCCTAAAGTTAGCAATTCAACGCTTTTTAATTTCGCAGGCTTTTATTATTGATGGCGAAACATATTTAATCCTGCCGTCAAGCATGATTCATTTCCTGCTATAATTATGTGGTTATTTCAGGAATTGGGTTTTCGGTTAAGAGTTTAAATTAAATGAGCGGGGTTCAAGTGGTTCATTCTGTCAGCAGAGCGGAGTAATGAATCTCCTTTATTAGGGTAATAGTAAGGAAACTGCTGAGAAGAAAATTGAATGTAGGTCTTTGTACCGTAAATGATTGCGTTCTGCACAGTTTCAGCTTAATGCTACACGCTCATGTAATTCTCACATTTGGAGAACTCATAACATTACAAACAATGCTTTATTTGAAAATATTTATTAAAAAATTAGCACTTTAAATAATTGCAACTACTTACAGTACTCTACAAGTACCCATAGAGCCTATAAAATGTTGGAAAGCAGTCAAGGCACCTCTTTCATAGACATTTTAAAAGAAGTACGTCGTCTTTACCGTCACCATCTTTAATAGTACCTTAAGTACATTCTCACAACTATTCGTTTAGAGTTAAGTAGGTCACAGCTAGACTGTTTTAACGCACGCCATTTCAATCATGTATTCAATCATAATATTTCATGTCTGGGAATACATTTCAGTTCCATAAAATTTAAACAGTACACCGAAAGTCTGTTAACGTATTGCAAAGTCGAGTGTTTTTTACATTTAAAAAACCACAACAGATAACTAATGGCTTTATGTTTGGAACACGTGGAAAGCAAAAAAGGAACAACAAAATGAAATATAGCTTTCGCGTTATTTCGTCCATTTTTAACAGAGTTACATTACTAAAACAATTTAATGGGCTCCGAGAAATAAAAACAAATCAGCGCAGAGAACAACATAAAGAGTCCGTGAATAAGCTTTGTTCGCAATAATCTGAATTAATTCTTTGAACAGAATTCATTAGAAACTAAACAATAAAAGTTAGCAATGTGATGTTATGTGAAAAATTTGCAGTCATAGACATTCTCTGTGATTGAAACCAGTGAATAAATTTTGATTATATTAAGTTTAAAAGGTTCTCCATAAATTAGAAGTTCGTTACTACGTGACATTTTATTAGAGCTCTTTTATATCACAGATCCGTCAAAAATGTCATGATAACCTTGAAGCATCTTTTCAGCGACGAGTACCACCCTTTAGCATCATACGGTCATGGTCACGAAACGACCTTTGTATTACGCAAGAGGTGTCCGCTCACCTCCGGAGCCGATGCTCGAATGGCCTTCCATTCCACGCGCCGCACGATTCACAAGGGATGGGGGGATGTTTACCCTCCTACCCGCCCCCCACCGTGCCAGCTGAGCAGCGGCACGCTATTTTAGGTTACGCTGTAAATATTCGCTCCAAGTACGGAAAGCGTCCCCTCCCACTAGGGGGAAGGGGCGTATGTAGTTCGCGCACACAAACGGGTAAAAGTTGAAAGTTCACCAACGCTACGAGTTCGCGCTGTTACGGAACGCTTTCTTTATTTAAATTCTATTGCAACTTGTTCACGTTCGTAATCTCCACTGAATTCGCAATTGCCACTCCAATTTTTTTGCTACTAAATAACAAACAGATTGTTAGTTGCAATAATTCATTCAATTGCTTCATTCGCCTCATTTAGCTTTAAGCCGTACAATTGATATGGTTTTTGGAGGGGTTTTATTGTTATAGCAGCGACGGTCCAATTCATTTAAAACAGGCCCTCTGAATTATAATGGCCATAAAAACGATCTACAGAGCTGGCGGCGACAATATTGCTGTGAACACAAAACACTCTTTTTTAAATTGAAACGAATTACTTTTGACTGTGATGAGCTTTTTGCGTGTCGTTTTAATTTGAAAAACAATCATCATTATACGTAAGTAAGTATAAAGTTTTAACATATTATTTGTAATAAATGTTACGGAATTATTAAAATAATATAAGACATAAGTGACGGCCTCCGGCCACATGGACGCATGGATTGAAGAAGGTCGCTAGTAATAGCTGGACCGTGGAGAAGAGCAGAAGACCGTGTGTAGTGGCAGTCTTTGGGACCGGCCTATGTCCAGCAGTGGAGAGACACAGATTAATGGTATGGTATATTACAAATTACCGTCGGACACGTACAGAGTCGGACGTGTTACCGAATGCAGATTTGATCAAAATTGTTTATCCAGGTTAAAAATAATGTCTGATCTATTTTAGGGATTTCAACCATAAATAATTAGTTGAAAGTGTTCAGTTAACTTAAAATTATCATTGTAACTTGTGCAGTGACAATTATATAACAATTTAAATGTATGTAATCTTGATAACAATTTGTTTGTTTTGCGTGGGTGCTTTAAAAGGATTTTTCATTGCCGTCTACTTCAACATGTTAACATCACTATTGATTATACCAAAAATTAGCCATAACTATAATAATCTACTTGCCCCAGTGGTTACGAAGTGCGAATAATAAACTACAATTCATAGTGACATACGTTCGAGTCTCACCGAAGAAAAAGTTTTTTTTTTAATCGTTATTTTCTTTTTCCTTTTTTCTCTTCGTTCTGAATCATTGTTAACACGAAACACTGCGAAATGAGCACGTGATAAGGTTGTGAAAAAATTGTAAGAGTAATAGAAAGAATTTTTTATTCGCAATGTGACCGAGTTTACCATCACCAAGCGTCAATATATCTGACTATAAATGTAAAGCAGATTTGACAAATATTCAATGGAAACAATACCAATCCCACACGTGTATTGAATTCACAAATATATTTTACAACTATGGAAAAACATACGCCTAAATATAAGTCTAAAAAGTTTCATTATCCCGATTGGTTCCCATTTGATTTAATAAATGTACCAAAGGAAAAGGAGAAGTACCGTCAAAGATATAAAAAAGGGAAAATCTTTAGTGACTATGATACTTATTCTTTACTTCGTAAAAGAAATAACATTTTAGCTTACGAGTGCTTTAATCTTATATTAAAAACATTGAAAGTAATTTAATAAAAAATATAAAGGTCTCTTGGCGTTACACAAAGAATAAGCGGTTAACAAAAACCCTTCCTTCAAGAGTTTCATTACAGTTTCAGTGGAGCCCAGTTCTGAACCCAAACTGGGCGTCATGCAGGTCCATATCCTTACTGAGTTGACTCTCAAGTATTATAGGTAAGGCGAATAAATTATTTGGTAATTTGATAAAACTTGCAAACCTTTTAAAAGTGCTCATTTAACGGTACTACTACGTACCGTTTAAATTTCTATACGTTTCTTTAGTACGGTCAATTCTCGAATATTGTTCGGTTACATAGTCACCAATGTACCAAATACACATAAATAGATTAGAAACAGTGCAAAGTAAATTTGTCCTTTACTTTTATTTAAAATTTGGGAATAATCAAACAGTAAAATGTTATGAGGATAAATTAAAATTTTCGAACCTCAAAAGCTTATAAGTGAGGCATAAAATCAGTTCATTAAATGTATTACATAAGATCTTGAATAATCATTTAGATGGGGATCTCTTATATCTCAATATCTCAATCTGAAGACACCGAATCGTCCTGTATGTACTTAACAACTTTTTGATTACGAAGTCCCTGGTGTTGCAGGTGTCCATGGGCGGCGGAAACACTTACCATCACGTGGAATCGCTTGATAGTCCGCCTAATTCCCTATAAAAAATACCACGGGCTCGAAATAAAGTTTCTTACAATATTCTATAGAATATGTCGTTATTATAAAGATCTGAATGACGAGTTTCACATATTTTATCTAAATAACGCCCGTTTCACAATTCTGTTGGTCAGACATTTTCCTTTTAGATAGATTATATATAGATATTTTTATTTTACCTATTCGCCATGATTATAGCTAAAGTTGTGTATAACTCTAAGTCAATTTACAGATAAATGTTTTATAAAATGTGTCTGTACCTAGATAGGTTTGTAAATGTAATGTTGTAGGTATCTAATCTATACATATAATAAAACTGTAGAACCAGCGTGTCTGTACATTGAATATAAATATTTGCCAAAAACTGATTGGGGGCGATGAAGGAAGATAAAAAGACGATTTTAAAATTTTTTCTCTGTCTGTCTGTTTGTCTGCTCGAACACGCTAATCTTTAAAACTACTAAACGGATTGTCATGGCGTTTCCCAACGTTAATTACGCTTAGCTTGGCGCTTCGAATAGGCTCTGTTTCATCAAAATCGGTTGACGGGAAAATAAGGTGCTGTATACAAAGCTTTATAATAAAAAAATCATACTAAAATTCTACACGTACGAAGTCGCGGGCACAGTTAGTAAATAAAATAAATATATAGAAGGCAATATTTGAAAGAATGAAAACAAAAAAAAAACAATTGTTTATTAAAATTTATTAAGCAATTACAGAATATATTAATTAAATCAAAATAATCATTGACTCACGGTTACACTATTTTGAACTTGTTCTATGATCTTTTAATGAAATACGATTTAAGAAAAGAATTAAAGATCTATTTTATTGCTTTGAAAAGATGTGCTAAGTCACATTCTTAAATATCAAGTGCGTCAAGTTGTGAATTGGTAATGCTTTGTTCAATAAAGAATAGAAGTAATCATGTAAGTAAATTGACTTGTGTTAAGAGCAACACTAGTTTTCCATATCTACATACTTTACTTCCCCTTCAATGTCAACCCCTTCAAGATCTGGTTTGGAAAAGGGCGTGGAGTGCTTAGTGTCGTCGTACAAAGTCACACACGCCTGATCGAATCCCTTGACAAAATCGAAGCCCGAATCATCATCTACTTCATATTTCTCGTGCTTTGGGTCATAGAAAGAGACGATGTTGAATACGGGTGCCGTCCCTCCAAAAGCTATCCGCTCTTGAAAGCTAGTGACAGCTAATACGCTGCCTTCAGAAGGGTATGAACAGGTGATGTACCGGTTGTGGAGGTTGATTACTTCGACGCAGTTGGTGCCACTGCCGCCTATGATGGCGTACTTACCTTTGCGGTTAAACTGGAAATTGAAAAAGAATGTTTAGTGTTTGATAAACAGCCCTTTCTCCAAGGCTCGTCATCACACGCAATCTTCAGCTCTTCTCATACATCCACCACCGGCGAAAGTCATAGGTCTATCTAGCGTCCCATACTGCGTTTACGCAGCCTCCATTCGAGAACTCGTCTGCCCCATCTGTTATCGGTCATGATCTGCGAGCCATGGAGGAGGCCTGTATCTGGCAGTGGAAAGTCATAAGCTGATGGTATGGTATGATTTGATAAATATTAAATACTAGGTAAATAACGACTTTATGGAAACGTAAACACTATCTACGTAAAAGGTAGATCTGCCTATCTACCTATGTCTATCTGCTTAAACATGTATATATCAGCCTTTAATGTCCCACTGCAGGGCACAGGCCTCCCATAGTCAATCACTTGGGGGATTTCAAGCTGTAATCCACCACGCGCGTCGAGTGGTCGAGAATTTGGACTCACGGTCACACGAATGTGAGTCGAGTATAGATACCCCTTTAACATACTAAATGACTAAAACTTTCTTGACTAGCTTGCCCACCTAATCATACTATAAAAATATTTCTCAGTATGGGAGTAAGTCAACTAGGTGGATCAGTCGGAACTGCCGATGAAACCATGTCAGCAAACCGGTGACATTCCAGACCGTCGATGCAACATAGTGACTTGGTTATATGGTTTGTCTGATGATAATTGGCTTTCTAGCACTTATACCACTCATAACGAGCCACTGTTTAGGGCTTTACGGGTTATGGATATACTACTCGTATTACTATCCATAACACTTGAAGGCTAGATAAGTGCTAGAAAGCCATTATTACTATAGCCATTATTACGTTATAAGCGGTATAAGTGGTAGAAAGCTAATTATTATCAAACAAACCGCTTACCTACTTCTTAGAGGTGAAAAAAAAAATAGTAATATAACTATAATACAATATCTTTGCACACAAAGAATTTTAGGTTTTTTATTTGAGAAAAATACAGACGTGTATTATCACAATAAATCACGTGTAAAATTAAATCTCATGATAAATACCTTAATCTTTTTATAAATAAACCTCCAAACTCTTTCTATTTAATCTGAGCCTCTTTAATTATTCAATACAATTTTTCCCCGATCAAATATAATAGAAATTTTATTTATCATGTCTACTGAAGGCGATAAATTAACCTCAGTACATTGCAAGTAACTTTTAATATTAAATCAAAGTCAAAGCAATATCTTAAGTGCGCCCACAGTACTTTAAATACGACCGCAGTTTAAAATAATAAATACTGAAATACGGTCTCTTAGAAGAGAGATTGCCTTACTACAAGTACACACCGGAGCCGGTGCTCCCAAACGACCGCGCAAAGCTCTACTGGGACCGGCCCGTCATCACGGACAGGATCATTCTCGCGAATAAGCGTGATATCGTGTTAACCTACCGGCCACAGTCTCGGGTGTTATTAGTAGACATCACCGTTTCGCAAGACGAGGATCCCGTGAAAGCCGAAACCGAGAAGAAAAAGAAAGCACCTCGACCTCACGCACGAGATTACCGACATGTGGGGCGTGACGTCGATTGAAATCATTCCAGTCGTCTTGTCCGTAAACGGGTTAATCCCCATCAGCGAAGCTGCAGAAGGCGGTGCTGCTCGATACAGTTTCTCTCCCTAGGATCCTGAACCTCAGCCGACTATGCTATCGCGTGGGGTTATACCGTCTCTCCCTCATTTTGGTTCACCCACGGAGAGACGACACGGTTTAGAACCATACAAATAATTATTACGAGTTATTTAAATGACAGATTACAATATGCGACTTTATCGCTAATTCAATCTCTTCTAGGCAACCTTGGGATAGAGATAAATAAAAGGGATATAGGTAGAGCAGAACGATTGAAATTACAGATAGAAATATGTTCAATATATACCATACCGACTATATCAATAATAAATAAATGTAAAATATAATACTCACTTATAATAATGAATAACTTAATAATATATAAATAAATACATACATACATATCTACATTTACATTCAATATTTTATGAATTTATAAATAAGAATATTAGTTGACAGGGATAGAAAAATAAGAGGGAATTGTAGTCTCCATAGAACAGGTTACAAATAGGTTACAACAGAACAGGTTTGTTACAAAAAAAATGTTAATGAGAGTAAATTATTTGGTAAAGAAAGAAAATACATAACTAATAAATGCTAGAATAATGATTTCTAACTTGCCTTTTAAAACTGGACACCGACTGAGCACGTCTAATGACTACTGGTAAGTAATTCCAAATCCTAAACCCAAAACCCTGCACAGTTAATTAGTTAGTAAAGAAATAGCACACGACACCAGACTCATATAGAAATATTTTTGGAAAGGCAATTAAATGAAAATACTCAAATACTTTACTCAATAGAAAAACAGCAGAAAATACTCAACGGGCAGCAAATTGGGAGGAGGGTTACGTTTAGGTTCTCTGGTGACATTAAATAAATAGGAGTCCCGCATCGACTTTTTTTTATCAAATTCTTAGTAAGTAATTAGTAAACAAATTATTTCGTTCAGTGATTAAAAAAATTGTTTCTTTTGTTGATAATTATTTTCTGCCCATTTAATATTTTTGCCGCTGGTTTAAATACAAGCCATATTTTTTGGTCAGATTGTTACTGTACAGTACGCGACAGCGCGGGAGTACAGTTGAGGTATAAGTTTAATCGCTTTAGTTTTGTTGTTTAATCTTTTCAAATTAAGTTATTTTATATGCAAGTACATCAAGTTACAATAATAAACATAAATTATAATTATCGATGAGTACCTATCAACCTAACGTTGTTTTCACATCGCTATAAAAGTAACCGAACTCCCCGGCTGTCAGGTACCTACTTACGTATATATGCTAACTGACATAGCTAGATATGCTTAGTATTTTGGGTGCTACATCTATAAGCTTGAGTTTGATGCACATTGGATACCGTACGTAACAAGTTGTTACTTTGAGGTAACTAAATTTCAAGTGATTTAAAACGAAGCATTCCTTAAAAATTGGCCCACAATAATAATAAATCAATAATCAATATCGTGTAGCTAAAGTTCGACTGTACATTCCTTTGTAGTATCCTTCATAAATGGTAAATATTCAGAAATTAAAGGCACTACTTATTTCATCTTTACTGCAACGAAACTGCCGAAACCGCAGATGGCAGCGGCATGCTCCTGAAAGCCACAGAACGATTCTCTAATAACAGCCGAATTTATTTTGCAGTAATTGTATTTTAAAGTAAATACGTGACATTTCAGGATATTTTATTGAATGTCGAGATTACTGCTTGAGAATCGAACATTACAATGTGGACGCATTGATCATTACTCTTTGTATTTATCTGGATAATCTCTGTATAACTCTTGAACCTCTCGGAGATTCCTAGTGTGAAGCACCGAGTTAAACGTGGTAATCAATCAATACAATATTGCTTCTTCCACGATCTGTACAACTTTTGAATAGACATATACAGACTCATAATATGACTACTTTGTTGCAATTATTTGATGATCCTGATTTCCATTTAATTTATACCCTTATGATTGCAAGGAGAGGTCAGTGCAGTAGGACGTTATGGGCTAATAGCGAAATATCGAATTTGATTTCGTATCATATAATTTACAAGAACTTTCTAAGAAAATACACTGGATCGCAAAAATTCCGGGTCGCTAATAAAAACCGCGATATCTCCATAAATTATATACCTAGATCGCTCGAATAAATAATATGTAGTAAGGAGGTTACTAATGCTTGTCCTAAATCTCTAAAGAGGTTTCATTTGTACAAGTTACAGATTTAAAAAAAAATATTCTGCATTTTGAAAAATTTCAAAATTTAAAATTAGGAAAAGATTATTTTTTCTGCTTTTGTTTCAAACGGAGCTGTCATTATAAATGGTTCCTTGGATTGATCAGAGTATTCAATGCAATATCATGTCGTTATCACCTGAAGAATGTACACGGATTATTACCATGGTACAAGAAGGAAGAAGTCAGCGTAGCACTGCTAGAACAGTAGGAGTATCTTTATCAACGGTCCAAAGAGTACTCCAGCGATTTCAAGAGACCGGCATGAACATTAGGAGACCAGGAAATGGCAGGCCAAGGTGCACAACTACACGAGAAGACCGATTCATCGTGAGCACTATGTTAAGAAATCGACATGTCACGGCTGTTCAGGTCCGAAACAGTCTTCAAGAAATTCACCACAACAATGTGAACTCTAATACGATTCTGCGACGTCTTCGTGAAGCTGATATAAAGCCTTATAGACCAGCAAACGGCCCCAAACTGCTCAGAGAACATCGAGTTGCCAGGTTACGGTTTGCTCGAGAACACATCCGATGGACAGATGAAGATTGGTCCAAGGTTATGTTTTCCGATGAGTCCAGATTTTGTTTATTTACGCACAACTGGAGACGAAGAGTATTTAGACGGCCAGGAGAACGGTATCATCAAGCGTGTTTTGAAGAAAAGGTGCCATTCGGTGGAGGATCAATAATGGTTTGGGCTGGGATATCTTCAGAGGATCGCACGGAGTTAGTGATCATAGAAAACGGTTCTCGGACTGCTGTCAGATACGTAGGAGAGATTTTAAATGTGCATGCTGGTCCATTCTTAGTGAATATGGGTGCAATTTCCATTCTTATGCATGATAATGCGCGACCACATACTGCTCATTTGGTCAATATGTATATTCAAGACGTCGGTATTACCTGCATGGAGTGGCCAGCTCGCAGCCCACACTTAAATCCCATAGAACATGCATGGGACGAGCTCGGGAGATGCGTGAGACAACGCTCTCCTGCTCCCGTTATCTTACACGAGTTAAAGAATGCGCTAGTGGAAGAATGGGCAAACATAGACCAAAATCGTATTAAAAATTTGGTTTACAGCATGCCACATCGTCTTATTGAAGTGATACGGGCTCGTGGAGGAAATACAAAATATTAAATTGACAAAAAAACTTTTATTTTTTATGATTTACTGCGAAGTGTATTTTTGTTGTCATAAGTTAGAAGCGAAATTTTCTTATTTTTTAGTATTTAATTAAAGTTATATAGTGTACAGAACGTGTTACACATTTTTTATATATATTAATCAGTCATCTACAATATACTATAGTTTCGCAAATTAGTCTTATGTATTTAAGAAACTATCACGCCATTTATTAGCGACCCGGAATTTTTGCGATCCAGTGTATATCTACAGTTATATCTACAATGGATATTGAATCGATTTATGAAGAAAAGGGACGTTTTTGTATATTGGGGTTATTTGTCAAAGTGGATCAGTGGGATTTGTCACAGCCCATTTTCCATTCCATTTCATCCCATCGAGTAGGAAATGTAATGGAATAAAGTCTCGCCATCTTATTGTATACAATCCAATTGAGTGGAGAATAAGGAGTAAAGAGTATAACATAGTAAAGGCAGAATGAATATGAATATAATGATATAAGGAAAATTCTTAATATTTTTTAAATTATTTTTAGGGAATTTTTATGCCTTGGCAGATACCAGTGCTATCGTACCGTAAATTTACATCCTACAACATTAATATTGGTACTAATATATCAGCCCCAGTGAGGGCTCACGTATGTATAAATTTAATAACAGTATTAAAGAAGGATTAAAAATAATTCATCACAATTCTTTTTAATCCACTCTTAATTATTTAAAGGTGAGCGGCGCGACATGGGAGAGACAGATCCTCGTACCACCACGTGGACTGTCTGCTCGTTTGGCACCTTCTTTCAATTAAAAACATAAAAATTATCATAAATGGGAAAGTTGGTTTGTTTGCTTACTAATAACTTTGGAACATATCAACGAATCGCTGTTAAACGTGACAAATTAATATGCAGCATCGTTTTTAAATCTAATTATTAGCGGGTTAACCGCAGGCACCAGCTACAACCTAAATAATAAACAAACAAAAAATTATATATAAAAATCAATCGAAATTAACATTTTCTACTTTTCTATATAACCCTGTAATATGGGTTAGGAAAGGGCAAATAGCTAAACTATTTAACCCTGGAAAGTACTCTATTTCCCATTCAATATTGACAAATCTTTTTGGCTCAAAGAAGATCTCATATATTTGATCCCATCAGGTAGCCTAGCTAGCTATTTCTGCTAATATTAAGATTGAAAGGTTTTGTGGTAACTACTTCCACTTTGGCCGTAAACAAGTAAAGCCTTTAAAAGATTGATACAAAGAGAAGATCAAAGGTACTAATATCATTGTACTTACGTTACATTACTTTTTCTCTAAAAATCTGTGTTCTACATAAAACTATACAAAACGCGAAAGATTAAAAAGTTAAAGTATGTGTTTGTTGAAATCCTATACTTGCTGAAATGTTCAAGTTCAACATATTCAACTTTGCTAAATGATTACAACCATATGTTGATACTGTAGTGATTCAATAGCAGCCTCTTTCTTATACCGACAACCAGATGCAAATGTACCAGATATGTGTATAGAATCCCTGAGGAACTATACCAACTCTAAAATAGTGGACTCGCCATCCCCGCTTTGCCAGTGTGGCGTTTCAAGGCCACACATCTTTCATGCACAATTTCATGTATGAGGATATCCATATCCAATAGTGGATATTAAAAGGGCTGGTTGCATTATTGCATGCGTATAGAAACAAAACATATTATGACAGCTGGGGCCGCTTTTCTATAAGTCATTTTTTTTTAAATATCTCCAGCGAAATTAATCAGATGATGAAAAGGTAGACGATGTTTTGTGATAAAACGGATTTTATATAGTAAAAAATCGCTAACACACTATAATCTTTTCCCTGATTCACTGTCTTACTATTTTTCTTCTTTTCATAAGCATTCTTTTCAAAAATAAGAGTGATAGAGAAGCTCTTTTTCCTAACCAAAACATTGACAACTTTTCAACCATTTCTAGCTAGATTGGGATATATACATACATATATTGAATAATTCTCAATAATTACTAATAATTAAATAATAACTGTAAATATAGCAATAGTGGAAGATGTATACGAATCTTTACCGTAGTCGACCTCCAATAGCGGCAAGCGTAGATGTATTCGCCGTCAACATCCGGCCGACGGTTCTGGACTCTGATGGTGTTGAGTTTTTTCTTAGCAACTATGTCCCAAACTGTAAGGGCTTCTGTCGGCTGCCAGCTACCGCACAGACAGTGGTCCCTCTGAAAAGTAGTTTTGTTAACTACTAAATCGGAATAAGTTGTATTTGTTATGTGGGTTATGTGGGTTACTGTGTGCCTTGATTTATTTTTTGTTAAATTAAATAGTTTTTATTGTTTTAATTAGTTTGATTAGTGTTTATCAAAGGCGTATATTTGAATACCAAAGTTAATGGTATATAAAACTGCAACTACTAGAATTGCACTACACCTAAATGCTATTTTCACTCCACCTGATTGAGGTGATTTTCTTTTATGTAAGTCACAACTAATAAGACAAAGATTATAATTAATGCGTTTTTATTATTTTAATGTTTGTTCTATTTTTTTTTATGTTTGGTATTGCTTTCCTAGTTATTGGTCTAATTAAAATAAAGGAAACTGTAGGAAACAAAATCTAAAAGAAATCTAAAAAGAACGTACACAGACAATACGTTAAATAAATGCAACCTACATGCGAAAAAATCCACTCTTTCCCGTAATTTGAAAGGGCACAGCGGAGCGAAAATGAAAATGAAGAAAAACGCTCGTACACATACGCGAATGTATTTTTTCAACATAAAGCGAAATTCGACATTCAAATAAAACCGCAAACAAAATGCTATTAAAAACTACACGGACCTCAAAAGAATATTAAGAATACCGCACACGAGACTAAAAGCAGTTTACGAACTAAAATTAAAGTAACAAAAATAATATTCTGCAAGAACAAACTATGAGAGAGCATCAAACTTCATAACGAGGGGGCGAGGCGCGACTAAACTGCAGATGAAACACTAAGTACTGGGACTAAGTTCCCAGCATGACAAAGGGGCGTTTTTAATTAAAAATGTCTTGTGTGCTCCAACGTGGGTGGTGCAAGGAAAAACAAGGAAAAATATACCTGCCTCTTTCTTCTCCACGTAACTCCTACGCACAAACTTTACAGTAGTACCTTTTTCGGTGCCTAATGGACGTAACTATTTAAGTGACAGTAACAGTAAGTAACATTTAAGTAACAGTCTTTGTGATGTCCTTTATGATTTATCTTTCCATTTCTGGACACAAGCATCTTGCAAGGATTGCAACCACACATGACCCATCCAGCAAACTTCTTCAAGTAGTCGATCCACCTGTCGAGATTACGTCTAAGACAATAGTCCTGCCCATGTCCATAGGAAATACCTTTCAGCACCGTAGCCTACTGACGAATGGACATGTCCTCCAGATAGTAGGTATTGGGCGGCGATAATCTAATCCACGAGCGGTTGGACGCATGTAGTAATAAAAATAATGAACTCGTGAAGCGCAGTAGCCAGCGAGTTAGTTTAAGTCCATTAAAAGTTTCATGTCATAGCACTATATCAAGGAAACAATGAAATATATCTGAGAGATGTCTATTAAAATATATCTTACATTTAAATCAACACTGTCGCTGCATACATCAACTCCTTCAAACGTCATCACGCAGCCGACTTTACATCTTATGTCCCAAATCTGGAACGTAGTAAACAAACCGTATTTACAAAATAAATTTTGAATACTAAATTCTAAAATTATTATTGTAATGTAACCGTGCATTTTTACAAAAAATATTGAGCATACTGCTTGTATGCATACGTAAATATAACTAGTCTAGTAATGAAAAAAAATGTTTCGAAAAGCTAGTCGAAACAGAAATAAAGCATTATCGAAGGCTTGAGATAATGTTTTCATTATTAAGGGAAATATTATTTCTTAATTAATAAATAAGTTTCGCTAGTAGGCTACGCTAGTAGAAAACACAGTAAGACGTAGGTACTTTATAAATCTAAGATTTTAGTGTATTAACAATGTTTTATAACTAACAATATTTCCACGTAGAAACATAAGTGTAAAACACAGTAAAATATGTTATAACTTATATAGAGAGTTTCGTCGGAACAGTATTAACGCTACACTCAATGGCCTACACTAGGAGATTCCCTGTGTCGTGGG
Source organism: Sesia bembeciformis (assembly GCA_943735995.1). Lineage (NCBI taxonomy): Eukaryota > Metazoa > Arthropoda > Insecta > Lepidoptera > Sesiidae > Sesia > Sesia bembeciformis. The sequence continues at coordinate 14,017,109 of OX031028.1, forward strand.
TCCAGACACACATACAAAGACGAACTCAACGTATGCACCACCCAAAGCAGACAAAGACAGGTGCTTTAAAATAAATGATTTTTCGACCGGGAACTGAACCTTTTGCACAGCAGGCAGGGTCACTACTAAATGAGCCAATTGGTCGTCATGTATAGTAAAAACAGCTACGATTTGAATAAAAATCTCTTTCTAAGAAAATCTTGTTAGCGAAACGAGTCTTCCAACTATGCGGGAATGTAGCCCATCACTATATTGCAAGCTCACGAGATATAATTCTTTGTATCTAACTAATACACGTCCAAAAGGAATGCTTAATAAATAATTTGAGCAGTTAACCGCTGAGCGAAATATTTTAATCTCGCTAAAGACGCTTTGAGTTGACGGCCGTTGTTCTCCATGTTTTATTCAGGACGCGTTCAAGTTTCAAGTTTAGTCACTTGCTTCCCACTCTACTAAGCGCAGTACTCGAGACACTAGACGCATTTAGAGACATAACTGGTACATTTAAATGCGAGTCTGGAACTTGATTTGAGAATAAAATGGTTAAAGGACTTGAATAGTCTAAACGGAGCATTACAACACACCTTTGTTCGCATTTAACAGGCGTAGCGTACTAAACTACGCCAGGACTGTTTTTAAAACATTTTGTGATTAATATTTTAATCACAAAATTAATCACAAAAGGTAATAAAACCTTTGCCAACTTTAAAGGGTGGGCGTCAGAGTTAAATGTCTCTGCGGTTACATTACGCCCATGTTTTATATTCTGTTAAAAATTTGGGCACATTTCTACGTTTTTAATCTAATTTGTGAAGAAGTTATTTATATTCGCTCAGTACACTCATATACAACGTGTCATTGAAATAACATAAAACCTATACGTCAACTAATTTACTATTTAATTAGTCAACTAGTTAATTTAAAATATGAATACCGTTCTTATTAAAAATATTAATTATTTTACGAAGTAATTCAAAAGTAACAAAATAAGTATAAGGTAAAAAAGTATAAATAGTATAAGGTACTGATCTTCTATCTAAAACAATCACAACTGTCGTGACTCAGTACAAACGACGACGCGACGGCAACGCCGCCTATTGATTACGGAAACCACGTAGAATAAAAGATTTGCTATAAATTATTATGAAAAAGAAAAGCTATTTTAAAAATCGCTAGAATCGATTCTACTCTCGATACTGAACAACCTATTTCAGCTTAATTTAACTTAATTTCAATGATTCGCTGGCATTGTGCACGAAGGTAGTGTACCTTAATAACTGTTTGACTTCATAGAGAAAAAGAAATGTTCCAAAAGCATATATTTGTTAGCTAGTAAGACGCAAAATAAGGCTACAATAAAAAACAAACATCATACCCTAAGAGTCTTATCCCAGGCACCAGAAGCGAACATATAAGGTTTCTCTCTGTGGCACCTCAAAGCGCACACCTGCTTAGAGTGCATTCGTTGCAATTTCTTGGGTATGAACTGTAGACGCAATTTGTGCACTTTGTATGTTAGCTCGTCCTGGAGAAAATGAATATTATATTAGATCTGTTTGTTTAGAGAATCCCTTTTGCTGACTGGGACTAACGTAAGCAAATTACATATGCTCTCATTCAAATGTAAAAATATCAATACCACACATATTCCTTCTATCTAGGTAGGAAATGAAAGGAATTATTTACTTTTGTATGATTTAATATTATACTTTTTTATAAAAGCTGGAAAATGATATTTTATTAAGGATATATCACAAATTGCTATTTATAATTAACTTTTATAAATAGTTAGTGGTTAAGAATTCTTTATTTTTTCTCTTTTATTTTTCCCGCTACGCTACAACGTGGGGTTCTTGAAGAAAGCTTTGAAGGTCAGTAGCGCACACGCATCACCCATGATATACATGGACGGTCTTAGCCATTTACTACCACATGGATTTACTTCTTCTCAAACTTTTCTATAAATAAAGTTTAAAATTAATAACATTTAGATAACTTTTTTAAATACAGCACAGCTCAAAGTATCTCAATCACTTGCTATTAATAAGTCATATAAAGACACAGCTTCCACTTGAAGAGATTACTTCTCAATCACCTCAAAATTAAATTACTACGATGGCGACAATGTTGATTCTCTAAACAAAGTTACAATACATTTCAGTTTATAAATATTTTGAATGACAAATTTTGAAAATTACTTTCAATTTCTGTTATGTTTAATTGTCTTTGTGAGAAAACCCAAATATCTTGTTATACCTGTAATAGTACTTGTAATACCTAGTACTCGTATAGTATTTCATGAATGTAATATGTAATAGAGAACAGTTGTATTGAATAGTTTGTATAATTTATCAAAGGATAATTACGTAAAGGGGAAGCGATATCCTTGACCGGCGACCCACTTTTTGTAGGTTTAAGGATTTTGAAGGACCCCGTAAAAGCTTTGTAATGTTAAATTTATTACTTTAGCTATAAACCGGGATTAGATTTACTTAAGGTTACATTTTTATTTTTATCGTGTTTTTACGGCAACATTATAAACAAGTAGGCTTCGCAGAAGAAAAACATAGGATATTATTTTTTATTTTGTATCCGGATAAAATAAAAATCAAATGATTTATATAAATCAAGGTTTATAAAAATGGAGCATATGTAACACCCACCAATCTGTACCGGGTCTACATGGTGATTCATGAGTGTTTGCAAGAGGATGTGTTTGCAATGCCCTGCTGTGGGACATTATAGGATGATATCGAAAGAATAAACAGACAAATTAAAGTTGTAAATTTAAGTGTCCTCATAACCCCGGTGACTTTGGAACTTAGTGTTAGAACAAATCTAGGAAGACCCTGCCATTTTTTACTAATACAGCAGCCTGGTTTTTTTTCAATTACTAGCAAAGATGATTAAGTTAGTAACTTTAACGTTTTTTAATATTGGAGAATCACAGCCAGTGGGCGTGCTCGACTGGCTACGTTACGCCTCTCTCACAGAAGACTACCGTAAAATGTAATAATACACTTTATTCTATTTCTCCAATATATGTACAGTATATACGTATTATAGGTAGTGAATGAGATATGCTAGAGCCCAATCCCATCTTATCCCAACCCTTCCATTTTCCCCACCCTTTCTCCAAATCTATTAATAAATCTCCAAAGGTGGGCAGTACATCCGGGATCGTACCAACGTTTGTCACTTTGGACTTATTTTGGCATGTATCGCGGATATTCATGGGCGACACTTACAACTAGCTGGATCATCTGGTCGTCTGATACCGTCTTTCTATATAGGTGTAGACCACCACTAGATTTCGGCCTCTCTCAATCAGCTATTAGCGAGACACTGTGTACACTTTGATCATTCACTAGGCTCTAAGGGCGTTTAACGCTATGCTAGAAATATTACTAGAAAATGAAATTCCTTTTTCCGTCAGTTACATGTAACATAATTCTTATCTCCAATAATGGTGCTAACAGAAGAAAGTAAATGCTAAAGAGCCAATAACAGTAAATCTAACACATGCAAAGAACCATATCACTGCTTTAGTTCGAACATAAATACATGTCTGATCGTAATAAAATACCAAATGAGCGTAAATCTACTGGCTGTAGACATTCTAGAAATCTAAGGAGAAAATTCTAAGAAAGATATAGAATGGTTTGGTATTTAGTAATTAAATACTTGACGATTACTCAATTACAACAAACAGTGAATCGATATCAGCCTATAACGTTCCAATGCAGGGAACAGGCTTCCGCTCGCAATCACAAAGGTGGTTTGTGCTACAATCTATTATGCGGGCCCTTTGCGGTTTCGTGGATATAGAAATGCCCCGAGTTTTTACTTAATTTTCAGGCATGCGAGTATCCCATGCCAGAATAAAAATCGGCCAAAAAAATTAAAATTAAAATTGCGTATACAAATAAAAATAAGAAACCATCCGCTTTTCTCATCCTGTCACTACCGGCGACTTCATCAAGCCGTCAGTCCACCTAGCCGGAAGGCGTCCGATGTAGAGGAAAGCAGAAGAGAAAAGCGGAAGGCGTGTATGGTGGCGGTCCTTAGGAGAGGTTTATATCCAGCAGGGGAGAGACAGACTGGTGATAAGTTATGGACCTACGCGTATTTCATGTACAATAAATTAAACACAGCACTGTAATTGTTTGTGTTAATTTTGGAAAATAATCGTACAATTTCCTTGTTTTTTGCTACTGCGGCATAGAGAAATTTATTTCCCAATGTTTTTAGTATAACTTAGTTAACAAAATGGCTTCAGTAGTTGGTACACAATTCGAGTATATAGACTGAATAATATTAGTTATGAAGTCCGAAATTGTAAAAAAATGAGTAATAACATAGATAGATACACTTTATTGTACATTCGTACACCAAAAACATACAGAGAAATACAAAGTACAAGTAATTAGAAATATAACCGGCGGCCTTATTGCTAAAGCGATTTGTTCCAGGCAACTTTTGGGTGGTAAGGGGAAGTCTGTAGACGAATATAAGTAGATAGAGATAAAATAAGTAATAAAATCACAATACTTACGGTATATCTCTATCTCGAATGGAGGCCACGTACCGGGAAGCGCAGTGCGGGACGCCCTCCGACCAGGTGGACTGACGACTTGAAGAAGTTGGCCGGCGATGGTTGGATGACAAGAGCCGAGTATCGTGTGTGGTGGGCGTGCCTTGAGAGAGGCCCATATCCGACAGTGTAGAGACATGCATTGATGGTATGGTATGGTCTATCTTGATGGTATATGGAAACATGGACGATTGAGAACATATTTTATAGTAAAACTAGCAGTGATTTAGTATCCGATTTCCAAATCAGTTTGTTTAGATACTTATCTAGATGATGGCTTTATTATACATTCCGTGATGACCCCTCCATTATTTTTAAAACTATTGAATGAAAAATACTAACTTCCTGAGTTTCCTTGTCGTACACTTTTATTGAGGTATCAGAGTAGCCGACGACAATTTTCGATTCGTCAGCAGTCAGTCCCATGCAGAGCGCCGGCGATCTCTCTGGGATGAAATAACTTTCATTCGAGTGATTGCATGAGTAGATACGTAAATGCTAAGATGTGTAGGAGTTTTCTGTTTTGAATAACTAATAAAGAAAGGGACAACCAGGTGAATAAAGAATTAAGAGACAGCTATGGCACAGTACACCCAGTGTGTCACACTATCGCCGCAACCAGGCGACAAATAGATCGAAAGAAATTGTATGAAGTTGCTTAAAAGTGTCACGGTGCTACGCAATTGCGCAACATAACAGCAGGTTGCTATTTTATAAATGCTACTGTAAAATACGATATAATAAAAACAAATTCGAATATTGAAAATGGAACTCTTGGCTTGTCACACAGCATTAATTTTTCAAAGCTGTCATTTGTTTTTTATTGCTGGCATTAATTTGAAAATTAAGTGTTTGCGGAAAAGTGAATTTAACAGGAGAACATGTTCGTTCAATATTGTTTTATGAGTTTCGTTGCGGTCTAAACCAGAAACAAAGTTATGAAAGACTTAAGTTTCATAACTTTGTTTGAAGCCTCTTCAGTGCCACTGTTTATAACTGTTATAACTGGTTCAATGAATTTAAACGTGGCGTACCCACCTCAGTGACGATGTTAGAAAAAGGTCTCCTTCGACGGCGGTAACGGAGGAAAACATCAAAACTGTGCGGCTCAAGATTGAAGCAGACAGACGAACGACATATCAGCAGATACGGGCATCATTAGGTACTGGTATGAGTCAAGTTCAAACTATTTTACACGATCACCTACGGGTTTGTAAGGAAGCTTTGTGCTAGATTCCTCACAATTTGAGCGAAGTTAAAAAACATTGCCGCTTGAAATGGTGTCTTCAAATGCTTGAAAAATTCGACAATGGTCAATTAAATGCTGTTTTAAATAAAAGTTTTAATTAAATGCATATAGTACATTTCATTCATATATCTGGATTTAGTACTATGAGCCTGAGACAATCTGCCAGGCAATCTGCGCAGTGGGTCTTTCCTTTCTAAGAGTTGCCAATGAAAGTGAAGAAAGGTCAGAGTGCTGTAAAGAAGTTGATTGCCTCCTTCTTTGGCAGATCTGGCCACTTTGCTACTAAAACTTTAGAAAATAAAAGAACAGTAACTGCGGACTGGTATGTGAACAGCTACTTGCCTTCTGTTTTGGAAAAAGTCAAAGGACGACGCCACGAAGCAAAATAGAGGATTCCATTAGGATAATGCCCCAGCTCACGCCGCCAGACAAACGAAACAATTATTCAATACCATAAATGGAGAGTTAATAGGTCATCCGCTATATAGTCTCCCAACCTTGCACCCTGTGATTTTTATTCATTCCCTAAATTTAAGGATAAACTCAGAGGAATACGTTTTATGAATGCAGAAGAGGCAGTAACGGATTTGCCTAAAGAGGGTGCCTAAATGCTGAAGGGTGGGCTGAATGCTTCACATAAGGGTTTCATCGTATGAAAAAGTGAATCGATTGTTCGCAGAGAATACTTCGAATAGCTATAAAACAACTTCCATATTTTTATCTGATTTGATTTTTGAGATTCTAAAAACTATCAGTGTCACCCACGTATCAGCTCTGCATTGATAACGGTAAATATACCTAAAGTTTATTGTCATTAATGAAAGATTCGTGATTTCGAAACCTTGAGAAGTTAAACTTGGGATATTGAAAACTGGGACCGATTAGCCCAGTTGGTAGAGTCCATGACTGCTGTATAAAATGTCCCTGGTTCGATTCTCGGTAGGACATTCATTTGCTTAAAGACAAATATTGGTTCAGGTATGATTGGTGTATTCGTATACTCACGGCACGGGGAATCCTCGTGTAGGCCATTGAATGTGACGTTATTACTAGAAAAAAATATTTGGTGTTATTATAAACCAAATGAGGCAATCATATACTAACGTGTAATTAAAGGCATTGAGTAAGATGAAAGTCCAGGAGATCCAAAGAACTGCATTGTGAGGCATTCGACTGCTGGATCTGCTTTTATACAGAACTCCGGTAGCGGATCGATTGATATGCAGACCTAAAGTAAAGAAGGAGACTTTAGTTATGGGTGCGTAAGGCAAATTCGAAATCATGCTTAGTAAACCAGTAATGTGTGTATGTAGAATATCATTTATCTAAGTAAACAGTGGACACGGTAAATTAAGTCTCAGAACTATTTTATAGACATAAGATTTTTTACAAAAAGCCTTACATTTGGTACTTCAATTCGATATATAGCACCGTCCATACAAGCCGCATAGCAGACCCTCTCTTCTGTAAGACTGTAATGCAAAGCGTACACAGGTTTCGGAGGAAATTGTACGTTGCGTAAAGTTGCCAGCACCACTCCTGTAGTACCATGCCGCATCTAAAAGAGTCAAGAATAATAATATCTACACCCCATAGTTGTTAAATAATTAAGTAGGTAATTTTTTCCGGTATTTTTTCTTTTTTTTGCTATATCAAGGGTTCTGAACACTAATACCTAATACCTGTATCAATCCAGACGAATGACCAACGATAATGTGACTGCCATTTGGAGAGTACGCCAACGCTGTGATAGCGCCCATTTCGGTGAAATACCACCTATTATACAAAATTTTATTTCGTGTGCCTTTTAAAAATTTGTTGTGAATCTCTTTAATCCAAACGAAGTTATTTTGCTTTTTCAGTTGGGAAAACATGAAGCACCATGTTTTGATATTTTTCTCGCTTCTGTAGTAAGAATTTACATCTTTCGTGTATTTCTGCAGGATGCATTTTTGATCGTCCATGTCATAATCGCGTCCCACTTGATTAGTAACATAAATAATTAATTATATATCTACACAAAAGTAAATAAAATAGTCTAAAGAAGGATGTACGTATAAATGCGTATTTACGGGGTTAACCAAAATTTAGGCCAATTGAAACAACACATTCCCTCGAACTTCAGATGTAACAAAAAACAATAAACGTTACTGAAGTCGTAAAACAGATTGAGCATAGGTTCGAAAAACTTGTGTCTAATCCAGTTCTCTATATCGAAGAGAACATAGGTCTATACCATATGTTCTTCTCATGTTCTTCTGGTGTACTGAGCTCTTGTTCAGCTCCCATTAGCCGAGCTCTGACGGCAAAGGTAAGTGGCTTAATCTCGATAATCGATAGCTACCTGAATCAATCCAGTGGAGTGTCCAACAATAATATGATCACCTTCAGGAGAGTATATCATACAGGTTATATACCCCAACTGAGACAAATAATTTAATTTAATCAGTTCCTCATTAGGAGTGTTGTTAAAGAATCTTTCTTGGTTGTCTTTTAACCATGCTAAGTCTGAGGCGTTTAGTCTTTTTTCGGCAAAAGAGATGAAAGGTGTCTTACTGTCTCTTTCCTGGTTAGCCAACTGCTTTATTATACGCTCCTTGTATTGTCTCACAAATATAGTAATGTCTGATTCACTTTCAGATAAATTGAAGGGACTAAATTTCGGAAGATTCAAAGAATCTGTGGTCATTTTTATAAGTTTTCCTTTCGACTTTATCAGTTGCAAAAAATATCGAACAGTTCGTGGATAAATTAAGAAGGATAAATATGTCCTTTCCCAATGGTTAACCACGTTAAAATATTCTATTCGAATATTAGTGATTTTTGATCCTTTGGATCGAAAATCAGAGACAGATCAGACATCAAGAAGACATCACGATCATAGATCAGAATATAACCTTTAAAAGCGATCAAATTAAATGAAAACCGTGAAAAAGAAAGAGACAAACAGTGATATTTATTTAAGAAAACTCTTCGTAGGGTTCAGACCGTTTTATGGTTGGTAGACATTTGTCAGCATAATACTTAACACAGATCTGATCTATGGTATAAATATGCTTCGTGCAAAATTGGTTCCTACCACAGATCGAATATTTCTGTAGGTATGTTTATGGCAAAACTGTCGAATTAAAATAAAAAATACTAATGACTCGCCTTTGGTTTCGCTCAGGATTAAATTGAGCCGTTATTTTTGTCAAAAAATTGCGATTATTGATTTCCAAATATGTATTGCGATTCCTAGGAAACCATAAAACCGAACTTAAAAATTTAACCAATAGTTTTTGAGTTAACCTCTTGATAAAAAATAAAATAAAGAGAAAGTCACATTTAGTTTGTCTTTATAAACAAAATTGTCGTATCTGGGGCTTGGAGAATCCTCATTAGATTCATGAAAAACGGATGCATCCTCAGAGTTACAGTTTGGTGAGACTTTTGGTTCGGCGGGATCATATTGTAGGCGGGATCATTATTTTTAGGTATCGGTATATAAGTAGCCGTAGAGAGGTATCGGAACATGGAGCTACTGGAGTTTTTTTTGGCACCAATTGGAAAATATGGACCTCGATCAATTGTGGTTCCAACAGGACGGTGTCGTACGTCACACAGCCGGAGAGACAATGACTTTATTTTTTTCCTAAATTAAATAGAGCGCTCAATCTGGTACATCCACTCTAATAAATAAATCATAGGAATTGCATAGAATTTTTGCATGTGTAAAAGACGAAATTTTTTTACTACTCCAATTAAAAAATATAACATGTTTGCTCCTTACGTATAATGAATCGTATAAAATAATTTGCAATGTTGGTAGCAATGTACTTTGAAGCGAAAAAGAAATGTTTATAAGTCCCACTACACATGACGGAACGAGATAGATAGTGTCACGATCATCTACGAATGTTTTCGAAACTTTCCGATTTGATACCAGACGCCATATTGTCATGTCAAATTGTATGTTTCGATAGTGTAAGTGTTGGTGATTCCATTGTACGTTTTTCTAAATTTACAGTAATTTGTGTATTTTTAATCACGTGTGTGTAATAAAGTGTAATGTAAGTGTTTTACATATTTTCTTTTATGTGTTTTGTTTAGAATCTTAAGAATGCAAGCAATCGAACATCAATAAATTATCTCGGGTGTGGTATTTAGTTCATCTGAACGTGTATTTTTTTTGTTTATTTTGCTCTAAACGTTACTATAAAGCTACAGATTGAATTAAACACAGCTCAGATGGGAGTGTTTATGTGAATAACACAATGCATTTTGTAATCTGTTTACGTTTTCTCTAAGAATCGATAGCCACGGCTGCGTTGTGAACGGCGCATCATAAGGTTTTTGTTTCTTTCATAGACGCGCGGTGCATCGGTGCATCCGCAGAACCATGAGCTATCAGATACCGCCTTCACAGAACCGCACAAGTAAGTGTAATGTAACATTTAATAAACTACGATAACAGAAAGTATTTAAGACTATGTGTAAGTACTAATATACATAGGTAACTTGAAACAGATATACATGACTCATGCAATAGGTATTGACTGAACTTTTTAGTACACCAGTTAGCTAGCTATAACTGATACAAGACATGAAAGACAGTTTCATGGATTGATTCATTTGTTCTTCATAAGTTTGTTGTATAAGTAAATGAAACATCATCTGAGAAAAGTGATCTAATTGGTGGTTCTAGTTTCCCATAGACTACTGAAATCTTTAAAAAATAACAGTTTTGTATTGTTTCACCTTCAAAATTAAATGTTAGAGCATGTTTTTATTTTTTTTCTTTATAGAAAGAAGTGGCAGACGTGTAACCAGTCCACTCGGTGGTAAGTGGATACTGTCACTCATTGGACAGTGGATACTGAGACAGAATTAAATCTGTTTACACCATGAAACAGAAATTGTGATGTACAAAACCAGCAATAAAGTCTCTCTATTCAGATAACACCATATAGTGTTGTCAATATCTTATTCTTCTTTTTTAACTCACTTTAAATATAAATATCACAATATTTGATCAAGAAACTATTCTACTTAGGCACAACTATCATCAATCTATCTATACATATAATGAAACCGTAATAGGCGTGTCTGTACATAGAATATTTTTTAAAAATTCATTGCAGTGTCGATAGAGTATATGTGACAGAGCCCAAATAACAAATTTTGATTTTTGTCTGTCTGAACGCACATCACGCAAACACCACTGGATGGATTTTAATGAAACTTGGCTTAGTTATAACTTATAAGCTGGGTTAACATTTACGGTACTTTTTATCCAGATCAATTATAAAGTTCTCACGAGAATCACAAGTTCACACAAACAAAGTCACTTGTACCACTAGTAATCAATAATTGCATTACGGCATAACCACATTGTGTATTTTCAGTGTCTCACAGCAATTATGCCGGGTCTGATGTGCCAATGGCTCCCAGCAAGGAGCAGCAGACTCTTTTATGGCAGCAGAACTCTTATCTGGTTGACTCTGGAATTAACTCCGGAGCAGCCACTCAGGTACATTATATTATTTACATACACAGCAGTTTATATAAAAACTAAATACATATTATTATATTAATGTTTATAAATAAGTTTATGTAAAATCTTATTCTTAAATGTATTTGTAAATACTAAAGTATGTAACTATACAGATAAGATTGTCTCCAATAAGATACTTCCTCAAATTGCTAGTAGCGTAAATTTATTTTTAAAAAGTTTCCAGTAAAACGTTTTATTATAATATCTGTGGAAAATAATTGGTAGAATATATTTTTTGTGTCAATACAAAAAAGCGGCTTCGATGTTTTTGATGTCAAGATAAAAGGTGGGATGTCATCTTGGGAAACAAGACTATAAAATAGGTGATTCGGGGCCAGACCGTTTTGTACTTAATTTGTATTAGAAGCTAGAATATACAAGTTTAAAAGTGCAGTTGTGCATCACTGGATCTGCATTCTACGGTAGCAAATATGAAAGTTGCAAAATGTCTAGATTACCATAATTTTTTTTAGGAAGAAGGAAGCTGACGAGCAGGCAGTCCACCTGATGGTAAATGTATACCATGAACATTCATGATACGTGGCAACATCAGATCAGAATGGCAAATGATAGCATGCCTCCAAATCCATTGCCTACTTTAGAAAATTTAGGAGCAAATTTAGAAATAATTGAGATTAGGAAGTATAATGGGATGAGGAGTTTCCCTCATCCTGTTACATTTCTCCATTCCTCCAGGGGATGTGGTGAGTAAGGTAGTAAAGAATTGAATTCTCAATAATTAATTTTAACTAATTACATTTCTTAGTAATGTTTAATTTTATTTTTTATCTTGACAATTTTTTTTTTATTCCATTTTCTTTTTATATGATTTATTGCTTTTTAACTTCCTCTCACTCAACCAATATTCAACAGTGAGTGGGAGCAAATCGACAATGATAATGATGACATTACCTCTTAAGTTTTGTTAGTTTGATAATTATTTGATAGTTGCAGCATTCATTGATAAAATATATAAATTTACATATCTATAACTCTACAAATCCATAACAGAATTATTTTGGCATTAGAGAAAGGCAAAGAAACAAACAGAGCCGCAGCCATCTCCAATACTAGGCGAGTTTTTGTTGCAGCTGAACAACTACTTCTGGAACTGTCTCCCTGTTTTATAGTCAGTTGCAAATACTACAGTAAAATAATAAATTCTAGCAGGGTCATCTTAAGATCTGCTCTAATTGTAAATCAACAAATGCATTCTCATACTTCAAACGCATCTCTGTTTCTTCATGGCTAGTGAAAATATCACAGTTTAATAACTTATATTTGATTTATAGGTGCCATCACTCACTGGCAAGGAAGATGACGAGATGGAGGGAGATCAGCTCATGTTTGATTTGGACCAAGGGTTCGCCCAGGGTTTCACTCAGGAGCAGGTTGATGGTATGTTGATAATAAATAAATAATAAGTCATTTACAAATAATCTTATAAATGTAATGAAAAATTAACAAGAATTTTCCGATCCTGTTTTGTCAAATACTGTAAATAGAGCATATTCCAATTTGTTAATAAGCAGATTGTTATTATGAAATACTACTATATGGCGTATTTGGCGTGGGAACTGTTTGATTTTATATCAAATGGACCAAATTGGTTCTGTAGTGATAAATATACATGGGTATAAATCCCAATGAAGTAATATGATGTTAATGAATAGGGCTCATGAAGCTCTTTTGTCTAAACATTTTTTCTAAGCCGAAGCAGATAAAATGCACTAAATAAAATTAAAATAAATAGAAATATGTTTGTTAGACACTAGTGCACTACCCATAACTAGAGTGCACTAGAGTTAAACTTGGTTATTGCCATTTTTTTCTATGAGACTTATGTATATACCATTTAAACAAAAAAATATTACCAATGACTACTATAAAATAGTTACAGACATACTCAACAGTTAGCATACCATTTACTTGATTATTTATTTCATTATACCTGTCTGCTTATACTTAATGATATTTTTGTCACTTACATATTATTGATTACTTTTATAAGTTTAATAAAGGAAACTTTAGAAATTTGTTCAGGACTATTTATTATCTTTTTAATTGTTATGTTGTATTAATAGTCTCTTTCCCAAATAATAAATAAATAGCATCAATAAAGTCGTTGATAGGTACATTTAAAATTGTGCTTTCAGACATGAATCAGCAGCTTTCCCAAACGCGTTCACAACGTGTTCGCGCCGCCATGTTCCCTGAAACCCTGGAAGAAGGCATTGAGATCCCATCTGCCCAGCTAGATCCATCCCAGCCAACTGCAGTTCAGCGTCTCTCTGAACCATCGCAGATGTTGAAACATGCTGTTGTCAACCTGATCAACTATCAGGATGACGCTGACTTAGCTACGAGGTGGGTTAAAATCATTTAATGCTCATTTGAATGGCATGGTTTTGACTTTGGCAGTCTATTGCTTAGCATTTGATACAATATATACTGAAATACATTATACGATTATTAACTAGTTCATGCAATTAAAATTTTTTGCATCTATTATTGAGTTATTATGGTTGTTTTTATAAAATAAGTACTGCACCACACAATGTGGGTCCAGATACACATGCAAAGACAAATATACTACTCAGACCTGAACAAACATTTGTTTCTAAACGAATGAATGATGGACTGGGAATTGAACCTAGGACCTTTTTGCAACTTGGCTAATTGGTCATCTCTTATCATTTCAATGTCTAACTGGTTTGTTCTACAATTCATTAGCGGTTGGCGCTACCTGGCTACATATTGTATAAATTGATAATAAGCTGCAACAAAGTTTTTATCAGTTGGACCGCTCGATTGGTCAATACTATACCAGAATATGTTTATTCCTAACTGGTCTGCTGAACTAAACACTGACATTTTAGCTATATTTGTTAGTGTTGCTATTTATTAGCATTTTCTTATGCTACTGTGTTTCTCCTAGGGCTATACCTGAATTGATAAAGCTCCTGAACGACGAAGACCAAGTGGTAGTATCCCAGGCTGCCATGATGGTCCACCAGCTCTCGAAGAAGGAAGCCTCCCGCCACGCTATTATGAATTCACCGCAAATGGTCGCGGCTTTAGTGCGAGCTATTTCCAATAGCAATGATTTGGAGACTACCAAAGGGGCTGTTGGAACCTTACATAACTTGTCACACCATCGCCAGGGCTTGCTTGCAATCTTCAAGAGCGGTGGAATACCTGCCTTAGTGAAACTCCTTAGCTCGCCAGTCGAAGCTGTTTTGTTCTACGCAATCACTACTCTTCACAACTTGCTTCTTCACCAAGATGGCTCCAAGATGGCCGTTCGGCTTGCTGGAGGTTTGCAGAAGATGGTGGCTTTGCTTCAAAGGAATAATGTGAAGTTCCTAGCGATTGTGACCGATTGCCTCCAGATCTTGGCGTATGGGAATCAAGAGTCGAAGCTCATTATCCTTGCGTCGCAAGGTCCGATCGAATTGGTGCGCATCATGCGTTCGTACGATTACGAAAAGTTGCTGTGGACTACCTCAAGGGTTTTGAAGGTAAAATTATGTATACTTATCTTTTCGGGTGTATTCATACTTATATGATCTGCTAGGTGACTTGTTGTTTTGGTATAATCAAATTTGATAATTGATAAATCATTTTTATTTAAAAATGATTTATTCAATTTTTGAACTTTTGCTATTCAATCAATCCATTTGGATTGATTGAATAGCAAAAGTTCGCATTTTAATTGATATGAAGTGACTAAGCACTAAACAATTCAATAGTATCACAAAGTTATCAGCCTTTAACATCCCCCTTTTCTAATAACTTCAGGCTTTAACAAGGTGATGGAAACACATTCTCTAGCTTTGTTTTTTATTTACTGGATTCACAGGTAATCTTACAAATATTTTCCTTCATTGTCGAACTAATGATATTTAAAAATCCGTACTTAAGTACAAACTTAGTAGTATAGGTTGCTTTTTAATTTCAGAATCTCAGGAATAAGTGTTAAAAATACTATCAGCTCTCTCGCGAAGTTGTTAATGTGATTAAAATATCTCATATTCTAAAAATATTAATTTTATATTGTCTTAAACATAGACCGATAAATAAAACAAATTTATGAATTGAAAGGAAACTTAAGTGTGTCACGTCACGAGTAAATTTTAGTGATGGAAACCACAAACGAAACATCTCTCTTGACCCAGGCCAACCACTTTTCACTAATTTTTACAATTCATTATAGTACAATTACGCCTTTTGTAATTATTTTGTAATAGTGACTTGCTATTGACATGAGTCTGAACAGACTGAACGAACAGCGCGAGAAGTAGGAGCTCAGCGCCAACTTAGGACACGACGCGAACCATAGCTGTCGTTATCTAACTAACCCTCTATATATGTGGTCTTAAGATATTTTGAATTTTATACATTGTTTGCATGCTATATGTATTGACAGGTGCTCTCTGTATGCTCGAGCAACAAGCCTGCTATTGTGGAGGCGGGCGGAATGCAAGCGCTCGCCATGCACCTCGGCAACCCCAGTGGACGGCTCGTGCAAAATTGTCTCTGGACTCTGAGGAACTTATCCGATGCTGCCACCAAGGTGAAAGACACGACTCAAAAACATTGCATCTACAAAAATTGAGAGGGGGAGGATTCACGCTGCAATCCTACATCCGCTAGGCGCACTCGCACTCGATAAAACTCTACCCCTCTTACAAAAGACTACCTTGAAATAATCGTTTTTTAATGACATATTGTATTTCCCACTTTATCTTATTCCTCAATGTACATACATGTTTCGGTAGTAAGTGAGATATGCCAAAGTCCATTCCCATCCTATCTCCCCATTTTCCCAACCCTTCCTCTAAATCCATTCCTACATTGTGGACTGATGTTGGCATGTACCGCGGATGTGTATGGGCGACAGTATCCACTTACCACCAGGTGGTCTGCATGCTCGTCTGTCACGTCAAATCAAGTTAGAAGTCGCTCAGTAAAGTGATGGTAGTTTTACTGAGGACAGAATCGAAACTCCTTTGGAAGCACACGAAAAATGCAGTCTCATGCTTTTATTTAATTATCACAAACATGCAAAAACACTAGACACTTTGAAGTTTAATAAACTAATCACTATTAAACCCCAAATTTTACAGTACACAATTTTTACAATAATCGAAACAAAAACTCAACTTCACTTCTTGAGTTTCTGTCAAAAAGTAAACGTAAGCATTAGTGTTGAAATACTCAAGTTAAGAAAAAAGTGTAGTCGTAAATCTAATGCAGCGCAACTTAATATTAATCTGTCAATTACGGCACTCTCAATATCAGCTTATAACATCCTACTACAAGACAGACCTCCCTTAGCAAATTACATATACATTATTGTAATAAAAACAAGATTATTGTAATAAATAAGTTTATGGATTTCTGCAAAATTAACAAGATTACAAACAACATATGTTGTAAGCCATTACCTATACTCGATCAATATCTTGAAGTGAACTGCACTCTTATTTATCCGTTTGTGACTCCTATTTAAAAAGTCTGCCTAGTATCAGTAGTCTATTTATTAGTTCTGTAATCGGAGTATTAATTAACCCGACTCCTGACGCTGGCCCAAAAATTCGAAGCTGATTTTAATATTTTTCAGGTTGAAGGCTTAGAGGCTCTACTGCAGAGCTTAGTGCAGGTCCTGGCCTCGACTGATGTGAACATCGTCACTTGCGCCGCCGGTATCCTCTCCAACTTGACCTGTAACAACCAACGGAACAAGGTAACCCAAATTTAGCAATACTTTTTAGTTTAAGCCGTTTTTTAATTATGTTATGTTGGATCAAAATGATCAAGGTTAGACATTCCAAATTAGTCTCTAACCATTAAATTTCGTGAATGTTCACGTTTATACTGGACTGACAAGTCGCATGTGGCAGTGGCGGATAGCAGTCGAGTAAGGAGCGCGAATAGAGGGGAGCTTAGTCAGATTAGGTTCAATACAGCCAGTTGTTCCTCGTACAACCAAGTATGTTCTGAAGCCCTGTGTAGATCTTATGTTAGTGAAAATTTTATATACCATAATTAATCTTTTATCTATACAGTAATTTATTGGATCTATCAATCTTCTTGAACCGATACATTTCTTTATATACTTATTGCATGATTTGTCATTCTCCCGCATTAAGTAATTTACTTAAGATCTGAATATTTAGATTGTTTTCTGGAGGCGTCCGTGACGTACAAACTCAGACCTGGGCTGAAAATCAGCGTTGTGGTAGCACTATACTTTATTTAGTTGTAGATTATGTTAATAATTATAAACTGTTCTCATCGTGCTATATATTGTGTTTGTAAACGGAATAAACTATATTATTTTCTATTCTACAAAAAAAAAAACCTTCAGTAACCAATATTTGGATTCATTCATTAACTTTTCTATTTATTTACTTGAAAAAACTATCTATACATAATCTATACATATAATAAAATTGTAACAGGCCGATGTCTGTACATTATAGATATTGAAAAAAAACTAATTAGAATTCTTTATTAGAATTCTTTACTAATTCTTTATTAGAGCAACAGAAGCCAAAACATCAGTTTTTAGAAATTTTGTCTGTCTGTCTGTATGTTTGTACACGCATCACGCAAAAACTACTGCATGGAATTGAATGCAGTTTTCACCGATGTATTGCTAGAGGTCTAACTTAAAATATAGGCTCCATTTTACCGCAGGAAAATATCTTATTCCGATTGTTTTAAATTTAATAAAACGAAGCGAAGTGAGGGCGGGTCGCTAGTATATAATAAAATCGTAACAGAGCCGTTTCTGTACATTAAATATTTTTTGGAAACAGTGATTGCAATATAAAATACGAATGACAACACAATAGCCCAAGACATCAATTTTTGGAATTTTTGTCTGGCTGTTTAAACGCGCATCATGCAAAAACCGCTAGACGGATTTTGCTGAAACTTTGCATAGTTATAGCTTATGTGCCGGGTTAATATTTGGGGTACTTTTTATCCAGGTCCATTATAGAGTTCCCGTAGGAATAACACAAAAGTTCACGCGGACTAAGTCGCTGGCACCGCTAGTTGTATAATAAACCAGATTTCAAGCCATGGTGGTGCATGAATTATCACCTCTTTTCCAGGTGACAGTATGTCAAGCTGGTGGAGTAGATGCTCTCGTCCGCACCGTGGTTTCGGCCGGCGACCGCGAAGAGATCACCGAGCCGGCAGTTTGCGCCCTCCGCCATTTGACCTCGCGCCACGTCGAAAGCGAAATGGCTCAGAATGCCGTGCGTCTGCATTATGGACTGCCAGTAAGTATAACTGCGATATAACTACTTTTGAGTGTCTGGAAAAAGTTAAATGAACTCCTTCGAAATCAGTAACTGTTTTCATATTTGCTGGTGTTTGGCACAAGTGCTTAAACAAGTGATTGAAATGTAATCTGTTTTATGATAAAGTAGCTCGAGATTTATGATAAGAGTACCTAAACGATGATGGATGAATTTGATGTTTAAAGAACCATATAACTAAATTGGAACTGCTGCTGCTTCTTATCCAATTTAACATGAAATTCCAGTTGAACCTAAATGCTTGTTTTTTTCTGGGTTGTTTATTTTTGTGTGTCTGTAATGTTATGGAATCCCATTGCAGGCCATTGAGTGTGATGTTATTAAATAACATTATATTCAATACAAATACATATAATTTATTCAATAAATTAATGAAAATGCTATTTGAATGAAATAGCAATGAAATAGTTTCATGTAATTTTTATTAGTAAAATTCATATTTAAGATATTCGGAAAAGCTGCGCGACACTACACTAATAATGTCCGTGGACCTATTCGACGATAAATCTCAAGGTTGTTAATCACTGGATTCCATGTCCATGACAGTTTATATCCATCTTCCCGATTATTTTTTTTATATTTCTTAATATCAATCGCTTCACATACAATCCTGGAATAATAGTGACGTTCAGTGGACAGGATTTTTGGAATGCGAGTTCTATTCAGTGATTAGTTCTATTAGCTGCGGCCTATCTTATAGACTCCTTGAGTCTGGTGGTCTGGTAGAGTACATCCTTGGGTGCGCGTAGATTTTTCGCTAGTTTCAAGGATGGAGTATATACAGTCCAGTCTTAATGGAGTACTTTCTCAATACTGTTCCAACTTTGTCTATCACTCCTTTCATGTATGGCATAAATGCTGGCTGTCTGTTAACCTCAGAATGTTTCTCCCTGCGATTGCGCCGTTAGTTGCCTTCCACTCACTTTGTACCTCCTGAAATCTGATAATTCGTCTTTTAAATATTCAAGGTCACAAATAGCATATGCTCTGTTGTTTTATGTAGCGTCGCGGATTGCAGGTGTCGAGGATGATGTGTAAAACGTTTAATGTTATGCGGTCAGACTCCATTTGAAATATAAAATCATGTTGTTTTCACAAGTTTTTACTTTAGATTGAAACTTGTAATAAACAATTAAATGGTTGTATTCGCATCCAAAACTTTTCATTCATTTTGGATTTCGGGTATACATACTTCCCTGGTTAGATACATTCGCGACAAAAGACCGCTGAACACAGGACGCTGTATAAAAATATTATAAAAACAGAACAAACACTGTGTGTCCTGTGTCCTTACACAATAATGATCACTTTCATGGTGCACCCCAGGTGATAGTGAAGCTCCTGCAGCCTCCGTCTCGCTGGCCGCTGGTGAAGGCGGTGGTGGGGCTGGTGCGCAACCTGGCGCTGTGCCCCGCCAACCACGCGCCGCTGCGCGAGCACGGCGCCGTGCACCATCTCGTGCGGCTGCTGCGACGCGCGTTCACCGACACGCAGCGGGTAAGTTGTCTACGATACACAACACTAAGTTGTATTAACGACACGCAACGATTAAGTTGTATCACGGATACGCACCACGTAAAGTTCGTATTATATTTGCCAGAACCGTATTAGCGTGTCCGAACTTGTAACGTGGCAGACACGCCACAGACAAATTTTAATATCTATAGTGAGAGCGTCCTATTCGCGGCGAAATTGGCGGCCGATGCCTATCTGCGTGTGCAGATACGCTTTATTTGTATATCTTAAAAATCACTTTACAACATTTATTGTAACAAATAATTTCAACATTTTTATAGTTTAACAGAATTTTTTGTATCTATTTAAACACAATTTTGGAACAACAAATCTTTAATTGGGTAATTGTAACCAAAGTCAAATAAGTCCGTACCGTTGTCTGCATTGTTAAGGGTATTGATTCTTATTGTTTAGATCCCTCTGTTCATGTAACGTCACAAATAGTAAAAAAAACACTGCAGGGCACAGGCCTCCTCTAATAAACTAGGGGGTTTCGGGCCTTAATCCACCAGGAGGGCCTAGTGCGGATTGGTGCATCACATATTCCAGATTTCTTTTTTAATTTCTGGAGCATGTGGGTTTCCTCACGATGTTCTCCCTCACCACCGAGCTAGTGAACATTTTAAAAAATCTGTACTTAAGTACAAACTCAGTGGTACACACTGGGGAGAACTCACAAATATATTTTTTGTTAATATTAAATATTATATATTACAGCAACGTTCATCAGTGTCCGGTGGTGGTGTTGCCGGCGTCGGAGGGACTGCAGCGGGGGCGTATGCGGACGGAGTTCGTATGGAGGAAATCGTTGAAGGGGCTGTAGGGGCACTGCACATTTTGGCCCGCGAGGGACATAACCGCCAGTTGATCCGTCAACAGGACGTCATACCGATTTTCGTGCAACTGCTGTTCAACGAGATTGAGAATATACAGGTATATTTATTTCCTTTTCATCACTAGATATTTTCGCGACTTCGTTCACATCCCGTGGTTGCCAAAGGAGGCAGTACTGCCTGCCCAAAGGGTCTTGAAATTACCCAAGGGCACGATGGAAACTTTGAAATACACATTTTTCGTTTGAGATACAAAATATTGGATAGCACATGGTAGAGGCCCTACTTCAGCAGTGGACTGCAGCAAATTTATTGATTCTATGGAATGCTCTGAACAAATATTTGATATGAATGAATAATTTATTGACTTAATTACAATTCACTACACTAATACGTATATTATAATTAATATGAATATGAATATTAATTAAAAAGCTACTATGCCAATGGTCGTTTCTACAACTGCACCTCCTGTCACAGAAGTGCTTTGTATACTCATTTCCTCAATACGGATTTGTCGCGCACTATACGGGCCAAAATAATTTTTTGCCGCGAACCTATAGGCTGTGGAACGAACTGCCCCAAGAAGTATTTCCCTTATGGTACGACATGGGGTTCTTCAAGAAAGCTGTGAATAGGATTCTGCAAGGCCGGCAGCGTACCCGTATACCCCTCTTGTTGCAGGTTTCCATGGGTGGCGGTAGCCACTTACCATCACATGGGCCGTTTGCCCGTCACATGATGATGATGATTTTGTTGACATATTGTCATGTTGTTGTTAGCGCGTCGCAGCTGGTGTTCTGTGCGAGCTGGCCGCTGACAAGGAGGGTGCTGAAATGATAGAGGCGGAGGGCGCCACCGCGCCGCTCACTGAGCTGCTGCATTCGCGCAACGAAGGTATATCGCAATCTCTTCTCACAATTGATGTATGTAATAGGAAGCTATAGCAATACTGGCGTGTCAATGAATTTATATCAGAAAAAGATATAAACTTTGAAATATACTGCATTTTCCACTTTATCCTATTTCCCCAATTTATGTACGTGTTTCGGTAGTGAGTGAGATATGCCAGAGCTCATTCCCATTCCATTCTATCTCTCCCCATTTTCCCAACCCTTTCTCCAAATACATTCCAATATTTCCAAAGGTAGGCAGCAACGCAGGGGCGTGCCAAGGTTTGTCATTTTGCACTAATTATGACATGTATCGCGGATGTCCATGGGCTACAGTATCCACCAGCTGGACTATATGCTCGACCTGCCGCCTTCCATAATATATACATATGTATATATATTTGTTACTTATATTTGTATGTGCAATTAATTGCATCATCTAATGCCGGATTATTTATTTGAGTCAGGGATATGACATAGAGAACTGTGAAACAGAGTAAAATTTGTACGGAAATGATACTTTATTGACAGTTCTGCATGTCATATCCCTGCCTCGAATAAATAATCCAACCTTACTTTATTAGACATGGTTATCTGTTTTCTCCCTACCACCCAAAGGTTGTCTGGAAGAGATCGCTTTGGCGTTTGTTTTACTTCTGGTTACTTACTTGAATTGTCTTTTTGCTACATGTGTTAGTGTACAATAAAGAGTTTATAACTATCTAAATTACAAATAAATACCCCTAGAAATATCAGTTCCAGTTTACTTAATCAGCCTGTTATAAGTTTTTATAATTAGATTTTTATCTTCTGATTATAATTGAATCTTCATTCTGGAACATATTTAAATAATTAGCAACATTAGACCTATAGAGTTTGAATTATTTGCTAACTGTAAAGATTGACCCGGTGTGTGAGCAAGAATTCTAACCAAAATATAATCACCTTAAGCAAGGAAGAATCAGAAAAAATCAAATAACACACGTTTACAACTAGTTTTCAACGTTTTGGGAGAGTCTCGGAGTCCCGACAGGTCACGTGTATTATTTATTATTATCTAATGACAAGCGATACTTCCATTTCGTCCCCAAACCCACTTAAAACAGGGTTGATTAAAACAAAACTACTTACAGGCGTCGCTACATATGCCGCAGCTGTATTATTCCGTATGTCCGAAGATAAGCCTCACGATTACAAGAAGAGACTATCGATGGAGTTGACCAACTCGCTGTTCCGCGACGAGCACCAGATGTGGCCTAACGACCTCGGCATGCAGCCCGATTTGCAGGTATCATGTCCACTTGGTTTAATGCATCCACACGGAATGCGGTGCGGTAGGGCGCCGGTCGCAGCGCGAGTCGATATACATGGTCTTATTTATTTATTCTTTATTGCACAGAGTGACAAAAGACGGACTTAAAGCTTTGTAGCATTGTCTTCAGTTTGGGTTTTGCAGACTTGGTACAGTGGATGTAATAACAATAAAAAATAAGGAAACTATAATCCTAAATGACGCGAACTTATTTAAATTTAATTCTATAATACATATTTACATACGTGCATGCTTGAAAGTGAAAATATATTATATGAAAGATGTCACACTGCACCCATGCAATAAATGACCAGAGGAAATTCCTGTAGAAGCTCAAATGTTGATTTTGAATCTTGAAATGTTGAATCTACTTTGAAAAGCTCATGACTGAAAAGGTCTGACATAAAAGATAACAGAATACAACCAGAAACTCCCACACGAACTCAAGTATTTACTAAATACGAGTACTGACCTACTCTGAAAGAGTTGTCATTTGCAGTTTGTAATTAAAACACATTTTCTAATAAATAATTAAACAAAAATGAACTACATTTAGTAAATAATTAAGTAATAATATTTAAGTAAATAATTTATTTCAGTTGTGTTATGTTGGTGTTACATAAAATTGCATCATCTATCTTATTTGTTATGGTTATCTGTTCTCCTTACCACCCAAAGGTTGCCTGGAAGAGATTGCTTTGGCGATAAGGCCGCCCGTTCTAATGTTCGTGTTACTTAGTTAATTTGTCTGTTTGCAATATATTCTTAGTGTACAGTAAAGAGTTTTATCGAACTGTATTCTGCGCATTTTGTGCGGTCTTCAATACATTATAGCGTCAAGTGAAGCCTACTGTAGTTCTTCCACCGTTCTATAAAAAATACGTGCGACATCTTTAGTATGAATCGGCGCTGCCAACATACTTATATAATAGTGTCTATCGAAACATACTTGTATCAAGCGTTTCTTCCGGTCGTGTTTTCTCTACTGCTAGTGTTGTTTAACACGTGCGCTGAACGCTTCAGTGCTCGAGCACTGGCGCGCTATGTTAGTGCTATTGAACCTTCACCTTAATCGTTTTATACTCGAACTTTTAACTACAAGGGTTTAAGACCATGAAACATTAAAATTTTGGACTCTTAACGCTCAGTAACGTTTATCGCTAGTCTTAAATGTTCATTAGTCTTAAAGTTTATCGCTCCAGCGTCGAGCGCTCAACGGCGGTCTTTACAACTATCTGCTGCAACCGCGGTATAAAGCGGATCCATACATTTTGTCCCGCGTCACGTCCGGTCCCGGAACAGCCCCACTTTCTGTGTGTTGAAACCTTCAGTGTTGTGTTGTGGTTTGATACAGCGGTTATCGTTATTCATTTTTATTCCTTTTCACGAAATTGACATTCCATTAAAATAATCGACGTAGTATTTAAGATTGTGGTCGTAGCCCACGGGGTTTTATTAAATTGTATGTGTACGAGTAGATTGTATTTTGCTTTGAATGTTGTTCTATAATTCTATTTTATGAGTACATAGATAATGTAGTTATTTATGACCGTAGGAAGCATGGAATAAGTTGGTAAAATTAACAAAATGAGTACTTTTTCTTTTTACTTTTTTATTACAGTCAAAATAGAGATGTAACACTTTCGATGCACCTCCGTAACAGTATTGTATAATGTTGCTACAAATAATTCGTTTCGTAACTCCTTTTTCCACGTCACTACAATAAAGTGGAGTGTGTCAGCATTTGCTATTAGAAACTGATACTATTAGGTTTCGCAGTTATATTCCGCATATCAATATTTTATTTACTTAAATATTTTTTGTCTTATATTTTACCCCCAAGTTTGATTATTCCTTTTTTTCTGTATCTTTACACTGACGGACCTTAATTTTTCAAATGTTTATCTTTACATTAATTCTATTTTATTTGATTTTGAACCGAACCGCCCCTTTTTTTAGGACATGCTCGCCCCAGAACAAGGGTACGAGGGACTGTATGGCACGCGGCCATCTTTTCATCAGCAAGGTAAGACCATGTAAAGAAGACAAGTAGGTATTCTTCATAGAACCCCCACGAGTTACGACTTGCATGTGTACATACCGTTATCTTACGCGTAATTACAAAGAATCTACAAATCGTAATGTAAAGACCTTTTGGTCCCTTACAGGTTGAAAGGTTTTCGGGTTCTATATACAGTTCTATTTAGTATATATGTAGTTCTACGTAGTGTCATCTGGTTGGCTGGTCACGGTAGCAGGAAGGAAATTAGAGAAAGAAATAAACATTTAAATAAATGACATTACACTCAATGGTTTACACTAGCCTTCCCTGTAAGTGCAGAGACATACAAAAACGAACATACCACCCTGACCAGAGCAAACATATTTCTTTAGACAAATGAATTCGTGACTGAAAATCGAATCCGGGACCTTTAACGCAGTAGGTAGGGTCACTACCAACTTGGCTAATCGGTCAATAAATGATCTTGAGATACACTCTTTTATTACGTCTTGATATTTCAATATTAAGAGTGATGATGACAATATACCATTCTTATATCATCTTAATTATTAACTTTGATGCTACACGGACAAATGTGTAATTTTTTAGTTAACAACATCTCCAGAATGTGTCCACACAACAGAAGCGACGCAGTACACTTTCAAATCCATGTAAATTCACTAAATTTTGTTAATGACACTATTTATGTATGTGCAAGCCGTGACTCGTGCACCTATGGAGATAACCTACTTTTCTTTTTTACTATGGTAAGACATTGAAAATTTATAGAGCAAGTTTGATCGACTAACATGATGTAGTATGAGATGAGGTAATACACGGCCCGGTTGTAGGAAATAAGCCTTCATTTTATTATTGATGAGTTATTGTTATATGTAATTTTACATTAATTCCACTTCTATGGTGATGATTTTTTTGCAATATCTTTTCTTGTTATTATCATAACGTACAGCTAACCCTTCTCGTTGATACCTAATTTATATATAATTAAACATATTTTATATTTAGCCAAGGTACTAAATAATCTGTAATTTAACCGTTGTAATGTAATAATATGCTATCTTGTAATCTATTGTTTACACATCTCTATATACAATAGTAACTAAATACCAAATGATAAATAACATTTCAAAGTAAACATATGAAAATAGAGACTTAAATCTTACCAAATTTTTTTCTGTCCTGAAAAAGGTCTAGTTTGAGTTGATCTAGTTAGTTTCAAATGATGTATGTACATGTATTTTCTTGCGTCACGTTAGAGTGATGTCTAACCCATAATCTGGTAATGTATAACCTTATTTAGTACCATTATACTTGAGGAATATTATTGAAATAAAAATATGTTATTATAGTGTTTCATATTTGTGACTTGTTTTACTCATCGTATTTTGTAATATTACGTTGTTGCCTATTACTGGAGTATTCTAAACTACATATTATGTAAGAGCACGGTCATGTATCATGTTCCTATCATAACACTCGTATTCTAAATTGTAACCTCAGAATCTCCACTCGGCTCGACCTCACCGATCTTCATGTTTTAACTCGATAAAACTTCGCGAACTCGAGGTTTTTACTCAATTCATTATCCACTGTCAAATTTCAAAGTAATTCTGCTAAATAATAACATATTGCCCCCATCCTTCCAAAACCATTCCTAAATCTCCAAAGGTAGTAAGTAGGCAGCCATTCCGGCGGCGTGCCAACGTCTGTCACCTATGACTGATGTTGGCCAGTATCGCAGATATCCATGAGCGACAGTATCCACTTGTTACTAAGTAGACTGTCTGTCTGTTGCCTTCTTTTCATAAAAACATTTTTTCACTCTAATAAACTAGTCAACAACTAAGAATATCATTTTTGACATTCTCTTGAGCTAATCCTAAATGAAATTTGAGTCTAGGAAATCTCGAGGTTCCGATTAAGAATATGGGTATAAATACTATAGAAAATGTTTTGTATAAATATTTTTCTCTCTTCTTTACACGCAGCTTAATCCGGGACCTATTTATCACTAAACAGGTGATGGGAATATTATTTCTATGGATGTTTGACCCTTTAAATATATTTATTAATTCATACAACATATGTATTGTATGAGTGTGTATTTCTCTGCATTTTATTTATGTATCACATTCAGAAGTGTTGCTTTGGATGTCTCCTATAAGTATGTGATAATAATTATGTATATACAGCTAATGTTATTTTCAAAATTGTATATGTGTGTGTGTGTGTGTAATTAATATTATATATTTTTTCATAATTAAAGTCTTTAATGCTTTTATACGAAACGCTTTAAAGAAACTATACATTTTCTCAATTGTCGTGGCTGCTTTATACTACTCGAACAGTAGCAGCTAATGGCTTCCAAGCGATATATCAAATTGGTTTTCATTATTACAGTATGTAAAATAAGATAAATCACGAAGAACGTTTATAATAAGCAAATTTTTAAATATCTGTTTCGTTATTTATTGGTAAATTTAAATTGAAATAAGTTTAATAAAATTAACTTCTATTATAGTTCCTTAACTTGACGCTACTGATCGGCTTGCACTGGAACACTGAAATGAGGAATGACACATACTCGTAAATAATGTTACTGCATATTCTGCAGATGATGCAGATCCGAGGTAGAACGTTGGTACAGCATAATATAGAATTACTCTTTAGGGCTCCTTTATGTAGCCCTAGTCGTGTACTTGTAACATCATATGCTGAACACTACTCATGAAATTGTAAAAGAGAGGAAATAAATAATTTGTTTCAAAACTGACAGCTAATTGTTGACAGCTATGAACACCAAAGTTTTAAGTGAGATATATATTCAAATTTGCACATACGAGTATATTGTGTTGAAGCGTAAGTCATTGCTGTTCTTTTTAAAATTTTATTATATTTATAACAAAGGTTTGCGGATATCGAACTACCGTTGAATGGTCGCATTCCATCTCCTCAGTCAATTCTCTACTGACGTGGATTTTCGTGAGTAAGATGATTCAGTCGTTTCTCATCAAACCCTTATTATCGTCTTATCTCATCAAACTATCAATTATCGTCCTTAAACGTTTTTTATATCACCATTGAGTCGCCCTTTCAGGCATTGCATCCGCGTCGTACACGACACAAATGTCACGCCACTTTAGCGCCTTGATTAAACAAAGAGAACGAGGAGTCGTGGATACTTATTTTTGATGATTTGACACTACATTTGAAGAAACTGAAAAAGAATCTTATAGAGCAAAGAATTCTAGTCCTAATGATATACAACGTAGTATCATACAAAATAGTTTTGGCGGGAAATTTTAAATTAAATAAATCCCGCCAATACTTATGCACCAGTGTAATATTATTCAAACGCGTGATTCTTCCGCTGTCCGCAGTTCTAAGCAAACCGTCGACCATCGCCAACAAAATTGACGAACTATAACATATATAAACGTTTCTTTATTGATTTTGTTTATGACCAAACTTATTTATTTCACATAAGTACTATATTTTTCTACAATCAACAATAGGCCATCATACACACCATCTTCGTTTCAGGCTACGATCAAATACCGATAGATTCGATGCAGGGTCTTGATATTGGAAGCGGTTTTGGTATGGACATGGATATTGGAGAAACTGAGGGCGCGGGAGCAGCTTCAGCTGACTTGGCATTTCCCGAACCACCACACGATAATAACAATGTAGCCGCTTGGTATGACACAGACCTTTAGACTGGAGTTGATGAAGAACTTTTTAATTTGACTGGGTTATTTTGATGATACAGATGTATCTGTGTGTTCCTTTAGTATTCCACCGCCGTTGTTTGACTGTTTTGTAATGCTTTGTAGAATGAAAAATTTTGTCTGTATTAGGCTTAGTCCTATAAAAAATATTTTTTATTATTTTCCATATTAACACGCTTACTGTAATCGAGTGTAGAGGTTTCGTTTTAATATCAAAATAAATAATCTATGAATACTGGCACAATTAAAGAACCTATTATAAACAAAAAGTTTATACCATTAAATATCAATCTAAAATGAACGTTAAAATTGTTTGAGTGAGAAACCTGTGATATTAAAAGCAGCTTCAAAAATCTAGCTGGACAGAAAAAATCTATGTGAAATTTGTATTACAATCACCCCTTTACGGTCAGTTTCTACCTAAGGAGTGATGTTTATCACATTCGATAACAATTCAATCAGTCAAGTGCGCCAGGGCCCAATAGGGCCTCTAATACAAAAATCATTTGAAGGTCAAGAGTCATATAGCTTGATAACTATAAATTACATTGTTATCTGTCATTTATTATTTGTGCACATGCAATAACTATTTGTATGCAATAAAAAGTATTTATTATTATTATTATTATTACATAGGGCGATATCCGGTGCACGCACCCAGCGGCAATATTTAAAAAGTTACTAATACCAAAGATAACAATTGAGAGTCCAAAGGTCACATAACTTGATAGGTTACAAGTTAAAAATTGACACGAACGATTCGTATTCAAATAGGATTATTAACCTATAAGAAGACACTAAATGACCTAAGGTTATATTGCTTGATGCGTTAACCTAATAAACTAATATGACCTTTGATTGTTCTCCGTTGTATTAGTGACTCTCTTGACCTTGACTGGTCAAATTGTTATCAAATTAGTAGCTCCGCTGAGATTGACCCTTCGACTGAAAACAATTACACCGCCTTTGATTTTATATTAGCCATTATTAACATTTGGTGCTATATTGGAGAATTTAGTTTGTTTTTCACCCAAATTATTAACCTATTGTGAGATGGTAGAGCCCTGCATTGATTGTATCGTCTCTTATACGCGAACGTATAAAATGCGTGTAATCGGAGAATAGGGTAATATTAATTTTAAGATTTTTTATAGACTAAAATCATATATCATAGTAGTACTCCGTGTACTTAAAATCATTTTGATCTATTCAACGACCTGTCGAAAGTTTCGTTTTTTTTTTTTTTTTAATGAATTGTTTATTGAAGTAATGTATAAGACTGTCGGTTCGATTGTGTAAGACATGTATTTAATTTAGTTTTAACTGCCATTATGTTTTTACAGATATGTGACTAATATTAAACAGTTATATTACATAAATGTAGTTTCTGATGAAGGCTAATTTTGTAGACACGTGGTTCAGAATTAGACATTTTTCGTAATACCTAGATTACGTTTTCAGGAAGTATGTGCTTATACTTACTTTTCGCTATGTAATAAATTTCATTATAATTCCTTTTTTATTGGAATGAAATACTTTGTTATTGTTATCTTGTGTCATACAAAATATTGCATAGTTGATCAGTCAAGCGCTACTTAGCCCAATAAGACCGCGAATACAAAAGATAATTTTTTTGACGTTTACCTACCTACTATGGAAAGTAATTTTAAAATATCTTTTAATTTTTTTTTTATTATATTTGTATGACATGAGTGTAATAATTCTACTTACAGTGGTTTTTATCACAACTTACATGCACTGATAGTAATTCCGTTCGTTTTATATTTCATTGGCTTTCAGCTACGAAATAGTGCTTAAAACCAACATGCATTTATCGACCATATATTCTGTCGTATACTAATCAGATGTTAGAGAATGCACTCAAAATTATCTACGTACACACTTAGCGGAATCTATTGATAGTATATGTATATGTAATCTTAGGCGTACGAGTTTAGGAACAGATTTTAGCTTAGGTTATGACATGTTTTATCCTTACAGCCTTTTGAAAATCATACCAGTGTACCATTGACAATTAAAGGATGCTTTACATTACAACGTGCCAGGGCTGAGCCTGTGCCAAATCATTGCCAAAATGGAAAGAGCGAAAGCCTATTTATTAAATGTATGGAAAATTCTTTGTGTTATCCAGGGGTGGGCTCAGTTACAGTACGTTGTAGGGGGAATTATCCTCAATATTGGACGTAGGCGACAGTATGGCTTTTTGAATTCAGAATCTAAATCTTTTAGGGCAGAATAAAGACTGCCCACCAAAATAAACTGAATATAGGGCTTTGGTAAACTATATTGAAAATTGCAATTAAATTGAAGATACTTTAAATTAATCCATGATATCGAAATTATAATATCTTAAAAAATGACAGATCACCTCATTGATAGATTCTCAAGCGCTTATCTAGTTAATTTTGTAATGAATTTTGTAAAAAATGTCTTGAGAATATTGTATTATGCAATGAAAAAAAAAATGATTTTCAAATCAGAAGGCCATTCCGTTCGTTCTGCCTTAGATATTTACCCTATGTATGTAAGTATAATACATGTTCTAATAGATATATTTCCGAATATTAAAACTATAATTTGATTAATTTCTGAGATGATTGACATGAACAATTTAGTTATTTTTTCGTTATTTCTCCTGAATTTTAACTGCATATATTTGTTAAATATGAAGCGCAAAAGATCTAAACAAAAAAAATATGTAAAATTTTCAAGTCAATTAACTCGGAATCTTGGAATGGAGCGATGTTTTCAATTTTCGCAAATATATCTAATACGCCCTCTAATAGAATGACACGTGAGGTGGGTGATGTGGCATAACATAAGTTAGGTCTTATTGTGTACTACTTTTAGATTTAACTGCGTAATTATCATCTTAGCGAAAAACCTTTTTTCTATTTGATATTTCAGCTACTTTACCATTGTTTTTGTAAATTGCAAAGACTTTGCTAAAGTACGATATTATGTGTCCATTTACGTATGGATAATAAAATAAGTTTAATTATAAATTAGTTTTATTTCATAAATCCGAAACCTGTTAACTTACCCTAAATAGTCACTTTTAAACTGTTGAAGATTATAACAAATCCCCGGTGTCACAACAGAAAATGAAGAAAAAGAAAGAAAGGGTAATTATCATCATATGTGTCGTTTTCGTCACACGACGCACAAAAACTAGTAATAATGAAGTAGTGTGCGTAAATAGAAACTATAATAATGTGCAAATGTGTGCCGCGCCGACAAAAAAGACAATCCAACTTAAAACTAGAACAAAAGGAATGAACTACAGCTCTGATATGCAACAAAGTAAAGATTTATACAGAACTATCAGGTTGGTCTCGCTTGTTTGGGATTCAATTTCTAAATCAACTTGCACTGATGGGGTATATTTGGATGACTTCGTTATACTCGTATATATCTAGATGTATTCTATGGATCAATATCCCGATTCCGTAATCAAGCATATAAATGTTTAAAGGAGACTTAAGCTCCTTTAATATACTCGCAGTTTATATACTTTGCTTTGTTTATGGGAAAAATTCCGTGTTACGACATATCATATAATAATTATGTGTCCGTTTTCGGTATGTCACTCAAACCATGTTTTAGTTTAAATATTGAGTGTTATAAAATATAACATTCTGTTTGTGCGACATAATTAATAAATAACTAAATAAACATTTTACGATATCATTACTGCTATCATTTAGATTGATTACTGTGATGACCATTGCTCGTACATAAATGCCTAAACTACTGGACCGATTTTGATAAAATATCGAAACATACCAAAACCGGTACCTAAGTAGGTTTTGAAATTAGTACGAGCCAACACGGACAGAATATTGTCCTTTCAAGGATGTGAAGCACTCAAAATGATAAACTTCCAGATATAATCAATGTCGCTTCGCCACAATTCTTGACTTCCTGCCACGTATACGAGTAGGGGCAATGCTGTTATCCATGTAGATAAAAAAAAACTG
Organism: Sesia bembeciformis; assembly: GCA_943735995.1. NCBI lineage: Eukaryota > Metazoa > Arthropoda > Insecta > Lepidoptera > Sesiidae > Sesia > Sesia bembeciformis. Next base: position 14,050,133 of record OX031028.1, read on the forward strand.
ACCTGGGAAAATATTACTTCATCTGCGTGGTAAGGTGTTACACGTGCCAGTATAAAATATCCTAGATCTGATAACGAGTCAAAAAGCTGATGATGCAGGTTTCTTTATGCCCTTTACTGATCCGTGTCGGCTATTTCTGTCCTGAAGATATCAATAAATACAAGGAACTCTCATAAAGTGGTTATTTATTAGCAGCCTTTAGTCATTCATTGCTCGATGCCGACCTCATGCTGGCACATTAATTCTCTGTAGCCGTGCGAACGATATCGTTCCTTCATCTTGCGGTTTGTCTGCCAACATTACGACGACGTTCTGTTCTAGGTCTCCACTCAATTACTCTTACCGTCAATCTTTCGTTTGGCTATCGACATAGGTGTACGGCTCATCTCCAGAGTTGCAATCCGTTCCATAATGTTAAACACTGCTCCTGGGGTAGATACCGAGCATTGTTTGGTTTCTTGCCCTCTGAGTGACCTGCTTCTATCCTTTTCCAGAAGAGAAAAGGTTAAAATTGGTTCACTAGTTACAGAAATTGTCTTAAGGACCTACGTAACCAAACATCGTTTAATTAATATCGTAACTAAATCCATATAAAACTACATATTTAAGTGCTCTAGACAAAACACAAGACGCCTATCAGGAGGCGACATAACTTGACTTGGCCGCAAATTGTTAGCGAAGCTAGGTGAGACCGCAGACCGCACGGCGCAACTCCCCCACCTTTGTCCCGACGGTTATTATGCACAATTACGACTTAGACCGAGGTACGCGGCACTAATCTTGCACTAACTTCGACAGCTATGTGTGGATAAAATAGTTGGATCTTGTAATTGCTTTTATAGCATAATGCCTTACGTAAATTTTGCGTGGATCAAATATGTGCGTCTCATAAAATATTTATAGAAGAGGCAAAGTAACGATAACGTGTTATCTGTTTAAACCAGATAGGTAGGTATAAGCAGTTAAACGTAAACCCTGTTTCCACAAAAAGCAAACGCATATTTATTTAGTTGTTGATTTATTATTTAAACATTAGCGCTTTTTCAACAGCTTCTCGTCCACTCAAAATCATTAGAACATTATAGGAGTGTATCTTTTCAGGTAAGGAGGAAAGTAATTTTTATACATCAAACAAATAGGAGGACAAATAGAACGTAAAAATGACAAAAGGAATATATTTGTTTTTATTTAAAAGACACCAAATCTCCCAAACAAATATCTCTCTGGGGGTTGATAGTCACCCCATAATGCTAGGTTGATGCTATTTTTGTCAAGAACAACAAAAGTCTCCACGTTTACGGATGTCTCCTTTAGACATTTAGGAGTGGATTCGGATAACTAAGGATAGGATAAGGAAAAAGGATAGCTAAGGAAGGAACCATTCTGTTTTCTATTTTTCTTCATTCGTCACCTTGCATATTTTATGCAAGGCGCTGAGTGGATAAATATGTTAAGTTCATGATATGAACTTACTAGTAGGAGTAAGTTTGCAGATTTTCGTAAATTATGTCGTTCTGTAATATTTTATTAGGTACTGTTTGACGTGCCACCGAATAACGTTGCATGTAGACCTAGTTGAAAACACTTACGTGTAGACATTATTCACGTGGGAGTCCCCAAATCACAAGCTTTTACCCGGCAATCATCAGGAAAATTACTCATGTATGTTTGATACGAGCAAATGGTTTTCAGTTTATTCCCACGCGGCGATCAGTAATTAGGGTTATATTTGATCACAAATCCTTATCGTCATCGTCTCAAAGGCCATTTTGGCGTTTATAATGTTACACCTAGTAATTACTAAGGAGTGAACTGTTGTCGATAATTATAGTAGACTAAAATATACGTACATCGAGTCTACGGTGTGTAAGTTGTGAACTGGGAATCCGAAAATTATACCCCATGAATAAACCAGCATTTTACTGATATAGGTAGGTACATCTACACAAAATGTATTTTAGACACGCATCATTTATTGGTTGTAATTAACGGTCACACCAATCTACACATTATTGTAGATAATAATAATTGTATTACAATGTGACTTCAATTCCCACTAATATTTTAAATTTCATATGTACAGAACTGCTGGCGGTCTTTGGGAGAGGCTAAAATCCAACAGTGGAGACACAGGCTGATACTATTGTATAGTATGTGCAGAACTATCACATCAAATAATATTACTTCTGTTCCTGAAAGGCTGGCACCTATCAGTCCCGGTCGCACGTAAGGCTTTCATACTGACGAGATATTATTTTCCTAATAAAATTCTGGCACATGGCATAATTCTGCATGTCACTACCGAAATAAATAAATAATTGGCAGAAATAAATACCGAAATAGATTGGCAGATTGAACACTCATATATACCTACTTGAAAAGGCCTATTAAAATGTTTAAGCACGAAGGGCTATTGAAAGGGTTCGAAAACTCAACAATGGATAACGAATTTATTTACCTACATAGAAAGGATTTGCAGTACCTAGAGTTAATGAAGTCAATTTGAAATACATACTTGAATTATAGGTAGTAAGAAGAGATGTTTTGATATTGGAATTCCTGTTCTAAAAATCCATATTTTGATTTAGAAGTGATGGTGAGGCACTTACCCAGTGACACTTAGTAGGTAAATATTTATGCTTCATGACCGGTTGCTGACTGGGGCTCATGACATTTGAGTCCATTTTGCAGACCAATTGTTAAGTTTTTATCGGTTTTCAAAGCGTTATAATGATAATAATTCAAGTGCTAATTAGTGTAACAACTTTTGGTGTAGGTACCTCTACCTAAATGGAAGGTTTATATTATTTGACATTTCCAAAATCGGTTTAAATAATATAATAGTTAAATATTGTTTAATAATGTACAAATAATTAATAAGCGTACATATAATACATACATAAAGACAAGGAAAATTTTATGTATTATAATTATGCTTATTAATTAGTAGAGGTAGGTTAGGCACGGCAAAAGTTTTGTTTGAAGGAGTAGTTATTTTGTAAGCGGAAAAAATTTGAAACAAAAGATTCATTTCTACCCATTAAGGCAGCAGCGCACCGGCATCTGCTCTGGTGTTGTAGCTTACCATCGGGTAGATCAACCCAACCTGTCGCCTATTTCTTCTATAAAGAAAAAGGAAAGTTCATTTAACACTGGCTACCATCAGGTCTCGTGTAATCTGTGATTTAAAGTACCTTTTTTATAGCTGTAAATGTTCAATAGTTTCAAAATTAAGTATTTATTTTAGGTAGATAAATACACCTTTTTTCGTCGATGTTAAATGTTTTCGTTGGGGACGATGGCACTTTCCCATCGTCCAAAGCGCGGGAAACCTTTTGACTTACACCTACCTCACATGATTGTTCGCAAAGCACGGATCGCCGGCGCAGGATGATTATTGTCTATTAGATTATGATATTACGCACTCACATGTCCTGTAACGTTATTGGTTTTTTGGATATGAGTGGGCACGGTATTATGAACCGCGCGCAATCATCCAACTCTCCCCTAAATGAAAACAATGAAATAGTGCCGTCGAATACAAACGAAACGAATTGGAAACGCTTACTAAAGTAATACAAACGTCTCTGCGTTCGTAAACGACTTATAGCCATAAATAGTTCATATTCGCCGCACTAAAGTCTAACTGAAAGTACAGGTTTCTTTCTATAATGTTGTATTTGTGGTTGGCGCCACCTACTCAATATGTTGACGGCTGCAAAGAATTTCGTATTTAAAATTTGTTGGAAAGTTCGATCGGCTAATACAATGGCTATCGCGTCGATAAAACTATAGTTGTGAATCAGAATCGAGATTAACAATAATTGTCGATTAGTTTCAATGCGCGGTATGTAGGTAATAGGATGATACCGACGCTTACTTCGTAATTGTTCAAACCCCTGTAAGCAAACAATGCCTACTATAGTCCTAAAATTTCCCTACTGCGTCAACATATTTAAAAATACTTTGTTATTTGGTAACACGTTTCGTTTATTAGTAGGTACAACTAGTCTGTGTTTAAGGAAAATTCGTTATTTTTCATATTATCTTTATAGCTTATTGCATTTACGACTTCCGTCATCGGTTGCATCGTATCTTATCCCCTGCGTTTTGAGTTTACGACTGTTTAATAAACTTTTAGCTTTGGGGCACAGATAATATGTTTTTTTACGGTCAACACAGAAAGCGCATCTGTACAGTAATTAATGGGGTAAATACAGATCAGATCACAGCAACTTCAGAGAGTGGGAGTTATGAAAAGCATGTAAAATTCAACCATAATAGTCATTCCTAATAATAATATAATAATAAATCCCTTTATTTGAATAAAGGGACCTTATTGTCCGTCTTCTGTTTCCCTGATATTAGGAAGACTAGGAAATCTTAAGAAAAAGAAAATATCATTTTTAATTCTTTACAATAGAAATCGGTAATTAGATTTTGAAATTAGAAAATCTTAACCAAGTTCAATAAGTACGTTAAGGTATCCTTGCTCAGAAAACGTCACATATGTGTCGAACTTAGGTTATGGCTGTTTACCATCAGCCTATATTTCTCCACTGCTGGATATAGGTCTCTCCCAAGGCTTGCCACCACACACGATCCTCAGTTCATTCAACCACCACCGGCGAATTTCTTTAAGTCGTCAATCCACCTGGGCGGAGAGCATCCCACACTGCGCTTCCCGGTACGTGAATGGCTGTTTAGGAGTTTTAAATAAGTAGTTAATGATGAATTACTAACTAGTTATAAATAAAAATACAATTAATTGATGGAAAATAAATTACATATATTCAGTTTATATTGATACGATTAATCTTAGAATTTGAAATTAATGAACATTGAATGAATTTGAACATTTGTTGTACATCTTGTATCTACTGTACTTGAATAGTAGGTACCGAAATTGTACCAACCTAATCAGATTCATATTCGAGTTCCTCGACCTGTTTCCCCTAATAATCGTAAAGATCATCTTTTCATTGGGCGTTCAAATCGCATCCACCGGCCTGTAGGGTAGGTACGTGCATTCTCCGATACTTCGAATGCTCAAGAGCTCCAATTCCCTACGCATCAGACAGCGGATTAATTTTTGTCGTCGAATAACACGAATAACGTCAGAATTCCACGGAATTGCACATTCGAGATCAGAAAGTAATTGTGGAACTTCAAAAATCTAAGTAGAATGATACAAGTGTTGGTACAAAGCACTCTACAAGTTTTCAACACAATTAATTGGTGAATTGGTATTTATCACTTGTTTTCAAGTTATTTACCAGTGTTAACTCCGTACGTATTGTCAATAAATGACAAATTGTGATACACTTGTGTCATTTTACTTGTAGCTTCTCGTGTCTTCATATTTTTTTTAGTTTAATAAAATTTGTTTAGTGGAAACAAGCGAGCATCGATCCTGTCTCACCTGCCAACTGTTACCGGAATAATGCCCGAGAGTTTTTACTACTTTTTAAAAGCCACCGGCCCTGCGTTGTTTTATAATCCCTCGGAGATTATCTTCGCCGCTTTATGGGCGAATTTATGTGCGTTACATGTTTTGCTATTTAAAATATTAATTTGATATCTAATATTATTTATACAAGACATTTGCACACCAAGCCAACATGTAGATTTAAATCGTAGCTGCTACAAGTTTCAACAACAGCTAATAGCTATCATAAACAGCTATGCATTCACTGATTAGCCTAGCGGTATTCTCGAATCTCATTCGTGAAGTCGTGAGTTCGAATCCTTTTTAAAATTATCACTACACTGATAGTTAAAAAATATCTGTGGCATGTGAATCCATCAATCCGCACGGGACCCGCGTAGTGGATTGTGACCCGAAACGTGATGTATAGCCTTAAAACGGCACGCCTGGCTAAGACGGGTTGACGAGTCTACTCTTTTACGGCCGATCATAATACTTAAAAACACTTAATTATTTGTCACCAAAAAAAAAATTAAGTGTGTGGTAATTAATTGGTAAATTGGTATGGTAGATGTTCATAAAATTCCCCAACAGAATCTTTTCAAAACCTCACTTCAGAGGAACACCGCAGCAATAAAACTACGAAACAGCAAAACTTTATTCGCCGGTGTGGAATTTAATTACCATTTTGAAGTAAAATTGGTAGTTGGACATCGAAACGGCAACCCTAATTGCTAACTGTCATCGTCAGGTCGGTCACCCTGCTCGATTATGCAATGTCATTGACTATTTTTCTATCAACAGGAGTCAGGAGTTTCGTTGCTCTCGCTCACTATAAGTGTTTTAGTGGTACATTTTTTTACTTCGATGGGGTTAGATAGCGTGGGAGTTCGAATAGCACCATCACATATTTTCCTTTAAAAAGCATAAAAGCGACTAAGGGATAAAGCCGCTGCCACAAGCCCTGAGTAACTCCACCACCTCGAATAGAGTGAACTTTTATCGAATATGCGATAAAAGGGCTCCTTGCGCTTAACTGTTGTTCTACTGTATGAAATCTAATTTTATAAATTACGGCCAATTATTTCCGAATAATTTCTTTATTTGTAGTGTGTAATAATATTTTATTATAAATACACAAGGGTAATTTTCATAATGTTGTAAAGTGTATTGTAAATTGTGAGAGCGCACACACAGCCCACGGAACGTAACTGCGCCCCCGGCGGCCGTGGAAGGGCCGCTCTTTTCTTAAAACTGGGAAAATTTAGCACGACGACATGAATGGAGGGGTAATTTTTTTTTTTTTTTTTTTTTGAGAAATATATTCTAAAGCAATGATTAATTGATAATTAAACTTAATTTATACAAGGTGAAGCTAACGAAGCTTAAAACTATGGATTCTGCTCATGACATACCTATATATAATGTTACGTACCTAATTTTTTTGTAGAGATATAAATTTTTTTGGGGCTTTTATTTTGAAAATTTCTATGATAATTTTTGTAATGCCTCTAAAAATAAATATATATTTTTTTGCAAAATAGGTTAGTAAAATTTTCATGCCATGAACTCCAGACGTCTGTGCTTCCGTTCAATCGTTTCTTTCTCGCCTTGTCTTCTTGGAGAGACAGAGATGGTTTAGAATCATGGTTAGAATCGTTTTTCTTTGTCTTGGATTCAAAAACATATGTATAAAGAGACGAAAATCTCCACACATATTTAAACAAACGTTTGTTTTTAAACAAATGAATGTCCCCGAAAAGGAATCTAATCCAGAACCTTTTACACCTATTGAGGCAGGTCAATTTTTGTAATTTATCTATATGAGCGCTCTACAACATCCCTGTCCAATTCACACAGCAATTTAAGGGCGGTTATTTTAAAACATTTCTGCTGCCTATTTATTACGGCTTATCTTAGTGCAGATAAATTACAAGCCCGGAACAAGAGTTCGAGCTGTCGCCTTAAGGTGCGCTCTCATGATGAGTTTTAACCAGTAAATATTTTAAATACCGACTAAAACTCGATCCTTTAACTTGGGAAATCTTCTATAGCTACTCAATAAAGCTTAAGATTATGCTGTTTGTGTAATTATTGGTACTTTAGTGCTGATTAGTTTAACGGTTCAACAGATTGGAACTTGAGAAAATTAATGTCACATAACTTATTATACATCCAATTTAACTTTCAGCATCCAAAACGTGGTTCTAGCAATGTGTTGATACGTACATACTTCAAGTTATAATGGAGTAAGATAAGTCCTGTAGAAATAGGATTAGGTAAGAATAGGCTTTAGAATAGCACTACACGATCTTTTACTGCGGATGTCGTAATAGGCGTCTAAAGGATAGCAAAGCCCCTACAACCCCCAAGGTAATACACCACCTCTAAAAGAGTGAACTCGCCAACCCCCTTGGCCAGCGTGGCGTTTTATCGCCATCCATACATACTCGTACATCCCTCATGTACAAAACAATGTGCATCAGAAGGCCCATGTTCAGCAGTGGACGATTAAAGGGCTGGTTATAAAATATTAACTGGCCAGTTAAAAAGCCATTGTCGAGGATATGCCACAATCGCAGCAAAAATAATGGGATGAGGAGTTTTTCTCATCACATTACACTTCCTATTGGAATAGGATGAGATAGAGAGTGGAGAGTATAATGAAGATTCAAAAGATTTAAAAGTAATTCAAAGCGTCACATATTACATCTAAAAGATATCAGCAAGAGTGGCGTTTGTCAGTAACAGTGAGTACCAACTTAAAATAAATAAAATCGCTCTTTATTGCCAATAGTGATTCAATAAACTTTTATATCTAATTAGATACTTATATCTAATTTACTGGCAATGGGAGTGTGCGTCAGCGTAAGCTGGCCGCACACTCAACCAGCGCTGATATTCAACACAGCCCCTTAATCTAAATGCGACACATAGTTACATATGTGTGTGCAACACACTCACACATTATCACATACAGGGCCGGCCCTACCATAGGGCGAACGGAGCAGCCGCTCCAGGCGCCAAGACTCAGGGGGCGCCTCAGTGGTCCTGTGAGGAGTGCAGTGCCAACGAGCATGGCTGTTTTCAATCGACAAATTAGACACAGACTTAAGATGTTGTCGAGATCTTCTAAGTTCCATGCTTGCACGCATAACTGGTATGTATTAGGGGCAAGCAAGGGGGCGCCATAATTGGATCTCGCTCCATCCTAAAACTTGCCTCGGGCCGGCACTGATCACATACACATATCTTTGACCTTACAGCATCACTAATTTAGCATATAAATATACAAATGAATAAGAAAAATAAAAATATAAATACAATCAGCAAATAAATACAGCGGCGACATATAAAGTTCGATCTAATGTAAAATTAAACTTTTCGAGTAGACGAAGTTTCAAAAATTTTTTAAGTGAAATTAAGTTTGACTTCGTTTTATTTATATAGGTACTTAAGGAGGCACTACGAGTACAATGATGTAAGCATTACGTTACCATGTGTACTATACACGTGTACTATACATGTGTAATATACATGTATACTATACACGTGTACTATACATGTATTCTATGCATGTAAGCATTTTTTTTTTCTACGATCACTAAAACTGTAAAGTTAAACGTATCGATTCTGATTATTTAACTGTTTTGATTACAAAATAAAACGACCTGTTTACTTCCCAGTCTGCAGTTGCTTAAAATTATCCGCTCTTTTGAATCATAACTGCATAGCACTCAATTCAAATTAGGCACACTGCAATAAAGGAAAATGAGATTTTTTACGAACAGAGAAGTGTTGTTTTTATTGGGCAGGAAAAAAATTCCATCCCGCCCTCCCCCACTCCACACTGATTAGTTCATTTATTCGGGGTGGATTTATTATGATTTCTTTTCCGTTTATTTCCTTCTTAACAACTTTGTTTTGCTAACAATGAAGAAATGAAATTTGTAATAATAATTACATATTGCGTGCTAGTAGGATTTGGTCCTTGTATTTTATGTGCATGAACATATAATCTCTGTACACTATCTTAATCTCCTTTTTTCATACACACCTAATCACTCTCGCCAGAGGATTACTGGAAGAAATCTCCTAATTATATAAGCTCACTATGGCACATCATTTTGTTAATACGTGTAATTTTTTATAGGTAATTTATATCTGTACAATACAGTATAAATTTATCCAAATTTTTTACTACATAAAAAAACGATGTCTGTCTGTTTGTTTGAAATGTTTTCACGCAACAATGGCTCGATTAATCGTGCTGAAATTTTGTATGGACCTTCTGGGGACCACGAAAAGGACATAGGTTATTATGGTTTCCATGGGATAGTGAGCACGCGGGTGCTGGGTGAAGACACGCTAGACTTTTTTATAGAAAGAAGGTAGCAAACGAGCGTATAATCCACCTGGTGGTGAGTGGATACTGTCGCTCCGGTACGACAAACTTTGGCACGCCACCGAATGCGCTGCCAACATTTGTTACCATCACGTGGGACCGCTTGCTCGTCCGCCCACTAGTCTATAAAAAAAAAAGAATGGATTTGGAGAAAAGAGTGGGGAATTGGAAAGGGATAGGATGGGATGGGAATGGGTCTGATACATCTCACTGGTCAAGACATAAACTAATAAAATATCGAGAAATATTAATAACAATATCGTTTATATAGAAACAGAATTAAGTTAGGAGCTCATAATAAATACTGACAGCTAATTTACCTCAAGACGTTATTATATTACCAACAGTAATCTAATAAACAAATAATAACAGAACAAAAGCAAAGCACTCAATCAGGGAATAATGAGCGTTAAGATTAGATAAAATGTTCACCGAGGTAAACTCTCTGAGACAAGGGCCATAAATCTCTCAGTACCAATTACAAGTATATGATTGTTGTTAGAACAAGAATCGAAGCGGTCACCGTCCGAGACAATGGCCCTTTGGGGAAATAATTCGACGATTGGGGCTCCCGGTGCCCGGGTTACGGGTTGAGACGGAATGCATCGAAAATTGGAAATGTTAAATCTGTGAATAGTTTACATGGATATGCGATAAAATTTGAATGAATTTTGGGAGTCTTACAGTTACCTATCAGACGCTTTCAATCTATGTCTAAACGTCAGTCAGTCAGTTCAGCCGCGACAGTCTGAAAGAGAGGCTTTGCTATTTTCCGTACGTTTGAGAAAAAATATTTGGAAAGTTGCAGTATCACGAGACATTCCAATAAATAAAATTATCGTTTGTGATACCATCGGTCTCTCTACTTCTGAATATAGCTCTCTACCAAAGGGTCGCCGCCACACGCGTTCGTCGGCTCTTCTCATTCAACCATCACTGGCGAAATCCTTCAAGTCGTCGGTCCACCTACCGGAGGACGTCCCACATTGCGCTTCCCGGAACGTGGCCTCCCTATAAGAAGACTCTTTATTTGCGATTTTTGCAACGTTAATACCTATCATCGTATTTTTTGCAATATTTAACTCATTTACAAACTTTACCGAAATATAAACAATATAGACAATCATTTCCTCGATAAATTTCATTTTAATCGGGTAAGAAATCCGCAAGCCGTCATCTCTGTATTATGTACCTACATACTTGTTTTCGAAGTCTGCCTAATATTATTAAAATGGGTGTATTATTTGCGACTAGGTATTGTCGCCACAATCAATAACGTTACGTACCTTCTTTTGTCATCTTTTCACTGATAACAACAACGCCGTAATACCTACACTGTGTATTTATTTTCTAGCCGTGGAACAACAAAGCCGCCACGTTCCATCCCCCGACGTGAGCGAACTTAAGACGCACCGGCTAACTTTTAAGTTATTCGTTAGAGGGGCCCCGGGGCTCGGTAACTTCGCTAAGTCGGCCGCGATCTCGCCGCATCAAAAATAATGTCACCCTTTGAAATTAATACGTAAAGAAGCGATTTTGTTCGCGGTTGCCTTGCAGTTGCCTTGCGGTTTTACTGTAGTTCAATCGATGCGGTTTGCATTTTTTCGTGCTAAAGCTCTTAGAGAAGAAATAAAAATTATCTAAAATTTAGTTTATGTACATTTCTAAGTTATATCCCATCGAATTTCATAGAACTACAATCGAATGGCACATATTCTCGCTGAGCGAGCTATTAAGAAAGCTAACCTCAAAGTTTCTGTGCGGGATAAGATCCGAAACGAAGAGATCACAGAATCAGCATGCTGAAGTGGCAATGGGCAGGTCATATATGCCGAAGGATCGATAACCTATAATAATAGGGTTGACGAGTCCTCGAATGGAGGCCACGTAACGGAAAGCGCAGTGTGGGACGCTCTCCAGCCAGGTGGTCGGACAACTTGAAAAAGATCGCCAGTGGTGATTGGATGAGAAGAGCCGAAGATAGTGTGTGGTGGCGAACCTTGGATAGTGTGCCAGCAGTGGAGAGACAGGCTGATGGTATGGCACCTATAATTTGTCGACTTTTTCACTTATGTTACAATTTAATTTTATTGTACATATTACAATTGTACAATTTACATACCCTATTGTTAAATTAGTTAAACTGCTTTCTGAATAGACATCCTGACAACATTCAAGACTTTCTCAACGTTGGTTTATAATCGCACCGAACCCTGACCTTCGTTTAATAACTTCCCATAATGATAACATAGATAGGATAAAGCACTTTATTGCACACCAAAACAAAACAGTAACAGACATTGTAACACTTGAAATGCACAAAAGACGATTTTATCTACCGGACAACCTTTATCATGACACAATGGAGCCTTCAGTCTGCGTGTACAAATATAAATCCCCATTTCTTTTCGCAACTGTAGGATATCCTGAAGGGAATCCTGTAGGGCATTTAAACATTCTCAAGAATTATGGTAGGTATGATAAAACAAATGTCGGTTGGGGAAAATTGATTTCACCGAATTCGCGTAAAAGTCATATTTCCATAATTAAATGTCAAACGCGAATTTTACAATTAAATAAATAATAATTATTTCACAGTAGGTACATGTTTATTAACTAGAGCGCAAGAACCATACAACAAATAATACATTACAATTCGATTGTGCGAGGTTACAATAGGACGTGTTGTGAACTTTATAATTGGTGTCGCGTCATTCAGTTATTAGCATCAAGAACAATGGTTGGCAAGGAACGCGCGAAACGTGCGAAACAAAAGTGACTCCAATGTACGTACATTCGCGGGTACTTTGGCACGTATCTATTAGAAGCTTAAAAATCTAGGTCTTCTTTAGAGTACCATAACATACCATCAGCCTCCGTCTCTTCTTTGCTGGATATAGCACTCCTCCAATGTTCGTCATCACACTCAGTCTTCCGCTCCTCTCTTCCAACCAGTGATTTTCTTTAAGTCATAGGTTCACCTACTCTGTGGACGTCCTACGCTACGTTTCCCGGTACGTGGTTTCCCTTCGAACAGCGTCTATTTTAACCGTTTCTATCGTCTAACGTTTGCTGGTCCTGAATTCTAACGCCATTTACGACACCCACGACACTCACGGGAAGAGATAGGGTGTTGATATTCTAAAGCCGGCCCACACCACACGGCACTTACAAATAGTAAGTAGGTATAATGCTTACAAATTACGAATTGTCACAAATGAGATTTTACTAGCAAATAAAGGCATGTAACATCTCTGTATAGCGAAGCGCAATGTAAACGTGCATACGGCTAGTAAAAGCGCAATATTGTATTTAGTGAATGCGAGACGTCAATTTCCGGGTGAGGCGGTCCCGAAACAAAGTTCCGAATCGTTCCTACTTCCTATTGAGTCGTCGATCGCTTTGTTACAATGTAGGTATTGTTGACAATGTATTGTTTAACATCCGATGTTTGTAACAGAAGTTTTATAAAATTACAAGTGCAGCAAATATTTTTATAGTTCGTTGGCGCGAATTAACTTTTCACGTTTAAAAGAGGCACTGAACAAAAATAAGGCTAAGACCGCCTTCTAGCAAATTTGTTCTACGATTTGTTCTAAATTTGTTCTTGTTCTGCGATTCGCGTTGTCTAGATGTCTGTCGCATAATCGACCGCAACGACTACAATAAAGTTTTTCAATGTTAAAGCCATTCAGGTATAACCATTATTGTTTAATACCGACAAAAGTTTTATAAAGTAAATAATGCTCAATATTATACAGTAACATTGTAATAGATTCAAAGCTTATTATTACATCAATTTCCTGAATAAACATTAATTATGGCAAGCATAATTAACTTTTCAACGCAGACGTCGAGGCAGTGAGTCGTGACCGCGCCGCTACACCTCATATTAAGAGTAAATCCTTTTAAATGCATAAATAATTTAGCTAGCAGAGGATTTTGGGCGGCTTCGTTTACACCGATACAGCTCAATTGAACAAAGAAGAAAATTACTATTGGACAATCGACATTCTAAACAAATACAAAATCCTTTGCAGTTCTTTATCGAATTTTCAGTGGGTGATTAGGTGTTGCCAATACAACCTTGCAGACCTAATCCTTCCTCTCAGTAAGACAGTGAGAATATGACCATTAAGGTCAGAGTAATAACTCGTTTACGACAACAAATTAAGTTTGTAATTGTACGGACGTTTGTTTGGCCAATGATTTAGGTTTCATGTGTTTACAAGTATGTACAATAAAAATAATTTTGCCAACTGCTACGGAAGTGAGAAGTGACAGCTACACAAATATGTACCGGTGAGGTGCAAAAGTTTCTGGCCTGACATATTTCTAGATGTTCTCGATTAATAAGATTCGTTAGGCATTTATTAAAGCATTGGTTTAAAGCGCGCCTCTTTTGTGCTAAGTAAAAATAAATAGGTATGTAGGAAAAGCAAGTTAACTTTTTTAATACACATATCTATACATATAATAAAATTGTAACGGGCCGATGTCTGTACATTATAGATATTGAAAAAAAACTAATATGGGGGTCTTTATTAGAGCAACAGAAGCCAAAACAACAGTTTTTAGAAATTTTGACTGTCTGTCTGTCTGTATGTTTGTACACGCATCACGCAAAAACTACTGCATGGAATTGAATGCAGTTATCACCGATGTATTGCTAGATGTCTAACTTAAAATATAGACTCCATTTTACCGCAGGGAAATATCTTATTCCGATTGTTTTAAATTTAATAAACCGAAGCGAAGTGAGGGCGGGTCGCTAGTTATTATATAAATTTCATTTTGTAATAACTCAATCGACATGTTACCAGTTTTATAAAAACTCTGTCTGCCTTCCAAATGTATGTATTTATATCATTATTTAACATTTATCAACGTAGCATTAATTCTATGGAACATAATTTTATTATATTTTGTGTTAATAAAGAATTATGCGTACAAACAAATACACAGCATTGAATAGAGTAATTTATTTGCAAGAATTCTTTATACAAAAGATTTTAATAAAGAAGGTTCAAGTTACATTATTCAGCTTAGAATTAAAGAGACTAGAAACTAAATTAAAGTAACTTTGTACTAAAACATAATCCCAGCTTTATTCAGTTTTGATTAAGTTTAAACTAAAGTTGAAATAAAAATCTGGACTTAAATTACTGGATTCACAAGGATATTAAATTTCAAATTAGTAGTAATTTTAATTTAAATAAGGAATCCGATGTTCACGTACGAATCGGTGTAAAAGCTTACGTGTGAGACATGAGACGACCCTCGTCTTTGGCTGCATCTCATCCTAATCCCCTTAATAGATTCCGGCGGACTCGCAGCGAGGCACAAGCTGATAACCAGACCTTATAATGAAGTGATATGGAAAGCGACACGTCATATTTGCATACTATATAGACTAATAAATAAACCGTTTGGTTCTACACTAAAAATCGGTTAGAAGGTTTAGACTGTATTTTCTACCGCCGGTATAATAGGGAATATCCAATTTGATGCCAACTTTGAGCTTCTATTGTCGCATACCTCTTAAATTGTTACTGAATCTCGGTTCATCCACACTTCCATGATAAAGAGATAATGCGTTAGTGTAGTTTTTAAGAGGTTTTTGCACTAAGCTACGACATGGGGCTCTTCGTGAAAGTTGTCAATAGGTTTCTATAAAGTTGGTAAAGTGCTCATATGTCTCCCAGGTATTTCACGTGTTCCAGAACTTTATTCTATTCTAATATGTTCCGTTTCGTCCCATCCCGTGCAGTTTCATCCGTACCGTCCTATCCTATTCTACTGTATCCGATTCTATTCTATATTGGGTTCCAAACGGACGAAGCCGCAGGTTAATAAACTACTTAAACATAGTAATTATTTGTAGGTTATTAGTACGAAAATAAGTAGAGTAGTCTCCACGTGGAGTGCCGGGATGTTAATGAAATCATTATGTACGACACACTAACTTTTACGGCAAAGCACTAAAAGCTTTTTGTACCTTTGCTTATTGTGGCACTTCGCACACTTCTAGGTTTTTATTCTTTTCTGTAACTGATTATTTAATTAAGATTAATCAAGTTGATTTTTCGTGTGTTTTAAATCATGTAAGATTTATTAAAGTATGCTGTGAATGGATAAGAGTGTGTTCTCTCATATGGTGTATTTTTAAGAGCTCTATTCTAGGGTATCTAGGGGTATCTATCCTAGGATCCTATCTATCCTATTCTCATCCTAGGGGTATCTATTCCCGACTCCAATTCGTGAGGTCATATTGTGTTCTCGGCCCGTACCATTGAGTTTCATCTTAAGTGCGGATTTTTTAAAATATCACTAACTACGTTGAGGCAAAACATCGTCAGAAAACCCGCACGTGGAATCCTTGCTTCATTACCTGAGGGCAGGAAATTATACAACTACCTCCACTAATATTGATCATCCAACATTGATTGGAAGTGACTCATGGCTCGTAGTCTAACACTAACACGAACGATACTAACACTTTAATAATAATGATAATTCTTTATTTGTTTATAGAAAGTTTTAACAAAAATACTTGTTACCTTGAACCCCAAACTAGGTAATTTTAATATATATAATATTTTAATATTTAGTTTTTTTAATAAATCTGTTTTATTTAATAACTTTGCCAACTTGGATGTGTATGTGGGTTTGTGTGTACATGTTTGTGTGATGGTGAATACCTGAGTGTGTGTGACTGTGTGCATTTTATTGAAGGTAATGTCATTTAACTACTCTTAACAACAACTCCGTATTTGTAAAGGTGAATCTCAAAAGCCATTTAGTGATTAATTTGTTACATACATATCTTGATTTGTGCTTAATTGAGAGCTGTTTATTCACCTTAGCGTAAACGTAAATTTCCTGGGGCCCCCCCAGGAAATCGCAAAACCTTTGACGAAATACTGCTTTAGTTTTCGGAGTGTTCCATCACACGTGCACTTACCTTACAGTTCAACAGGGCTATTTAGTGGAATTTAAGAATTAACGATTTAATAAACGACGATACCTTACAGACTAGTCATTACTCGGTTTCCAGTTTTTTGGCTTGTTCTTCATTTCTCACTCGAATATATGACCTTCGGTTTTCCTTAGTAAAACCCTTCCATGGCTTATCCAACAGAATTTGTAAATCTTTTTCTTGACTAGTTCTCTGCCCAGGTAGAAGAGATTTTTTGGCCTTGGAAGTAAGAAATTCCAACACGAATAATAGGACCGTTTCCATTGATTACCAGACTGGTATGGTCACCTACTGTTTTCGCGATTCCTATTGCCTGGCTTTTTCCGTAATGACAGAAATACATGTCGTTTTTTGATAGTGCTGAACTCAGCAATACTCTTTAATTGAACCTTGATTGAACTTTAACCTAAAGTTAAATTTCAATAGGGCACAATAAAACCAGATTTAACCTGCGTAAGTGGACAAGTAATTGTCCAGAATTACTTACACTCATGGACACCGATCAGTGGTCAAGTATCTGAAGTCAGTTTTCATGTTAATACGTAATCATCATCGTTCAAATTTTTAAGTTCTTCGAAACGTGATAGTTTTTCTTTTAACATTATCGACATTAATTTCACAAAACGTTCATTGTTAAAGTTATTGGTGAGTATTTTCGATCCCATTGGGTTCATAATTCCATGTACATTTGACGCTAAATGTATAATGCAAGATTTCGGAAACTCAGCTTGGTTGGGACGAACCATTACCATCGAAGTTATCGTATAAGTGGAATAAATTTAATTCTAAGTTACTACAACTTCGTATTGATAGATATGTATTAATTTCTAACTTGGTTCAAGTTGAACTGATTGTAACGTAATGCGCATTACAGAATTGTAATGCGTCGTCCCGCGGCTATGCTACCTGTATTTATTTTCGTGGTACCGACAATGATGTTAGTTAGCAAATCAAAAGTCGCACCATTAAAGACCACATCAATTTTGTGTTTCCTCTTCCTCAAAAATATCATGCGGAATTCCACAAGGCTCAATTTTAGGCCCACTATTATTTCTCATTTATGTTAACAACATCAACGAAAATCAACAGCTTACTTGACAATATATCCAGATGACACATGTCTTTTCTCACTTCCTGAAAGTGACCTAAATTTACTCAATAAATCTTTTAACAATAAATACTTCAAAAACATCACATATGATATTTGCCGCCAAAAATAAAAAGATTGATCATCATAACTCACTTCCCATTAACAACGATAAAATTAGTCGGTCTAATCAAAAAAAAATCCTAGGTCTATTGCTAGATGATAAGTTAACGTGAAAGCCGTACATTGAATGTGTGAGGTCAAACTGGACACCACTAACTGGAGCATTACGTAAAATTGGAAATTATATACCACCTAAAATATATAACTCTCTTGTAAAACCACACCTGGAGTATGTGATTGAGAATTGGGGATCAGCCTCCAAAACTAACCTTGAAGATCTACAGGGAACACAAAATAAAATGTTTAAACTACACCATACACCATTACGACCATTTTACTTCTACTGAAAACAAATAAAAAAACAAAACTATTTAATATAACACAAATATACACATACAATACAAGCATAGAAGAGATATTATCCAATACAATTCAAAAAAATATCACACTTACTAAAAGAACTTATCAACATGACTAAAGACACAAAAACAATTTAATCGCTCGTCTTCCTAGAACTAATAATTATGGCGGAAGAAATATATTATTTGAGGGAGCACAGTTATACAATAGATTACCAGATGAAATGAAATAATGTAATAGTATAAATATCTATAAAAATAAACAAAAGAAATATATTTATGAAAATTTTGTTAGTAAATAAGTATTATATTTTTTATCTTATACCTATCACTATATTTATAATAAGATCATAAATGTACGTTATATGTATAGGCCAGAATTTTTTAAAGGAATAAAAGCCAGTGAAAATAAACATAAAAGTACATACTTTCTTTGGTTCATGCACACTACACTATCTATTTCATTTCGGAATATTGCACATAGTTTTAATAAAATTATTAAAAAGATTACTTTTATATTTGTTGCTATTTCTTTTATTATGTAGGTGTTAAATGGTTTACATATTTCAACATTCATTGGATATTCATTCAACTACATTCATTACATAGATTCAACTCACAAATAGCAACCTTAGTACAACTCGTACAATTATTATCTAAAAAAACTCCGTTTTTTATGACATCTATTAAAGATTGCCTTTGGAGTAACAAGATTGTTATACTTTTGTA
The DNA here is from genome assembly GCA_943735995.1 of Sesia bembeciformis. Taxonomy (NCBI): domain Eukaryota; kingdom Metazoa; phylum Arthropoda; class Insecta; order Lepidoptera; family Sesiidae; genus Sesia; species Sesia bembeciformis. The sequence goes on from OX031028.1 coordinate 14,069,243, forward strand.
TAGTTCCAAAAACATAACAATGGAAAACGGAGCTGTAATATTATTGCGAGTTGGAATTTTGTGAACCTCCTAAAACGCGCTCTTTCATAGGAAAATAAACGTGGATTTCATAAATCATTAACGTGTTGCCCATTTTATATAGCTAATCCTTCCAAATCTATCCAAAATGTCCGTGCGAAGTGGGAACGAATTTTATTTTCGCTCCCCAACCCACGGGGCGATGCATAATTAACTAACATTTTAAAGAATTATATTTTAAAACGAAATAACTCAATGGTCAGTAAAAGGGTTAAAGATCGTCACTTGTCACTGAATAAATTCGAAGAGAAAGGGGAATCATGTTGATACGTAAATAAATTATTTAATAAAGTTCAGTTTTTGTGCATTATTTAAAGCATTCGTTTGGACAGCTGCATTTTTAAATGTAAGCTATTCGCTTTGGCAACTCTACTTTTGTGACCTACTTAGTGATATTTTAATCATACTTGCTGCAGATATGATGCAGAGTTATATTAATAAAAAGACATATATATGTACGTAAAATCTTTAGATACACCAACTATTAACTTATCCTGCCTTTAGGCAAACAGCTTTAGGTAAACACACTAAGTTTACACAAATTGAAAATAGCTATTCAAAATTCATGAGATAGAATTGTTTTTTTTTTATAGACTAGTGGGCGAACGAGCAAGCGGTCCCACGTGATGGTAAATGTCACCGCCGCCCATGGACACCTGCAACACCAGGGGGAATGCGGGCGCGCCGCCGACCTTGCAAAATCCTATTCACAGATTAGAGAGAATCGAGACGGTTTATGTGTAACATTTTTGTCAATGCAAATTTGTTCGTATAAATAGAATTAATTAATAAAAAGAAACAATTAATAATGTTTATCATTTTATAGTTACTTTTAAAGATAAATAAAACGGTACAATCAATCTATGTTTACATATATAATACAATACATTAATAGTAAAATCATAGTTGATGTAATAAAACCATAAACGGCGAGGTGTCTGTACATTTAATATTTTTTTAAAACAGTCATGGCATGGTAAATTACGGTTGATACAGAACCCGAAACAACATTTTTTGGATTTTTATCTCTGTATGTCCGTCTGTCTGATTGTCTGAACGCGTATCACGCAAAAATCATTGGATGGATTTCAATAAAACTTGGTATGGTTATAATAATTTACGTGCCGAGTTAGCCTTTGGTCTACTTTTTATCCAAATAAATTGTAAAATTCCCACGGAAATCAAGCTAATCATACATACTGAAATATCTACGAGCACGAAGTCACGAAGTTAATTAAATAACTATTGCAGAGTGTAGCACAACAAACAAAATATAGTAGTTGTAAACATATAGGTACATGTATATATATATATCAAAGCGAAGTCTAGTCGGAAAACGCTGACACGAGCACTACTCGTATACTTGAACATTATTTGTTGCGATTCACATTCCGTACGTATTCCTTGTGAAATGCTATTTCCCAATCTTTGTAGAACAAAACATTTATCAGTCCATTTCTCGAGCTTTGAGAAATACGGTTTTATTATCCATAGTTTACCGGTTGTAAATAGATTATAGATAGATAGATTATAGATCTACATTTATATTGGCATTTTATGAGTAATTTGGGTACAAGAATTTGCAGGTACTCTTAGAGAACCCTGCCACTTCCTGTCCCGCATAGCTCAAAGGTAGGCTGGGAGATATTGCTAAGGCATTAAGTCCGCCTTTTGTAATAATTTGCAAACAAGGGTAAATAAATCTATACATATAATAAAACAGTTGAGGGTTGTACGGTGACTTCATTTAAAAGAAATAAAAATTAGAAACTACAGAACCCAAAATAGTACCTAGTTTTTAGAATTTTTGTCTCTATGTTTGTCTGTATTTCTGTTTGTTAGAGCATCACGTAAAAACTGCTCAACGGATTTTGATTGGGTTTTCACTAATAGATAGCTAAGTATCCAGAAGAAAAACTGATATATGTGTCATCTTCATAAGACAAAAGGAAGTTGAGTTATAGAAGAAAATAAAAAAAATACAGAATACCTACTTTATTTATGTTAATGATACAGAACATAGAAATACCAACTACAATGGTTTGTTTAAATATTGCAAACTTGTTAATGTTTTCAATAAGGCAAAATTACTCGTCCTGATTGAGCAACAGCGAAATATAAATCCATTGACAAAATTGTAAGACTCAATTATTTACGCCGGAAAAGGACAAACGTTACTAATGTACATAGCAAAAGAATGATGCAATACATGTTACCTGATTTGGTCGATGAACTGCCTGTCAAGCTGCAGGAAAAATATATGAATGACGACAAAATGAAATTTTTATTAAAATACATTTTTTTAACAATAAGTGGGATAGAAAGTTTTATTTAAGAAACGGCTTCGGTGCTGTGGTGAAATTTTTTTGTAGTATATAGATTTAACAAAAAATTTTGTTTAATCTGGTGACGGTTAATAAAAGAAAAGAAAAACAGAAAAGAGGAATCTGCCTTTAACTTAGGTAATGAGAGAGAGTAGAGAGATGTGGGTGAAATTTGATTATTAAGTTATCGAGATGTAGATAATATTCGCCTCTTTTTGAACGAACATTTGTTACGAGCTTTCCTAAAGTGAATGGGGAGCATAAAGCCTTGGACATAAAACCAGTACGGCAGAGAGGTTCTCATCAGAATGGAGATGAAAAACATGAGTGTTGCCCTGAAACTGAAACCTACATTTTAAATATTGAGGTACAAATGGATCGGATGAATTGAAAAAAAAAGAGTACAAAGTATTCTGACGATTGTCTAAGTATTCTAGTATTCTTAGTATTATAGTGTTAATGAATTGGTAGCCAACTAAGCTTAGAACAATAAGAAGAGATGTGGTCAAATTTACGTGAACCAAAAAAGAAACGTATGCAGATATTAAGAAGACGATCCAATTTGTTGAGAAATACTTGGTTAATATCGGAGTAGCAGACATCAGCATAATCGAAAATAGGTAACATGAGTGTGTCTGGACTATGCAGTAGCAACGTTTTAGTAGTAGTTGGCAAGAATTTTTTAAAACGGTAAAGACCCTTTTAAACGGTAGGGAGTTTGAAAATTTACGGCTAACTTCGGCTACCTGCGGAATCCAGCTGAAAGAACTGTCAATAACTAAACCGAGATCCCCGACCTTAGATACATAGGCGATGTCAATGTTGTTGTATTATATGGGAATAATAGAGTTCCAATCAATTGATGCTAAGCGCTAAAAGATGCCCAGAACCATTGCCTGGCACTTGATCGGATTGACGGTTACCCCAAATTTGCTGCACCAATCAAAGATATGGCAGAGATGACGATTCAACTCATCAATAATTTTGTCAGGGTCACGGTCCTCTGCTTGAGCATACAATTGCAAGTCCCCTGTATACAAATGATACGAGTATTTAAGCTGGGTGATGAGAAAATTAATAAATACAGAAAACAGTAGAGGAAGAGAATACCGCCTTGCGGAACACTAACACCAAGGATAAATCGCACCAGTCTGACATTGAGCCATCGGCGCGGACTGTCAGCTTGTGCTCACGAAGATAAGATGAAAACTATTCCTGAGTCGATGGAGAGAATCCCCGATGGGCTCGGATAGCAAGAAAAATGTCGTGGTCGACTGTGTTAAACGCATTGGAAAAATCAATTAAGATCAGAACAGTCAACGGCAACCAAAGGTTGTGGAAAAAAATACCGCCCGTGGTTTTCCGTTACGCTACGACTTGGACATCTTCAAGAATTACGTTTTTATGAAATCAATAACGAGCATGAACAACTTTTGGAAGATATCCGATAGTGCTATGAAAGTATGCATGGAGTACATGGAATTAAGATTTTCTGAAAACAGTGACGAGAAGAAACAGCATTTGACATAGGTATCATAACCCCATATCAGAATCGTTTTTATTCATAACCCTAGGCGGTTATGAATAAATACGAGAAAGCACAAAGGCTGAAACCGAGCGCATCCGTAAAATCCACCATCTCGATGTTTTTACAGGTGTTAAAATATTTTACAGGTGTTTAGTCCATGCGAGCGAAGCAGCGGATAGAAGCTAGTAAATTAATAAAGTTGAATATGCATGGGAGTGTGTTTATAAGCAGATAAGTGTGTTTTAATTGCACTATCATAGTTCATCATTCTCCATTTTTTTGTTTAGCCCACTGCGGTCGCATTAAAAATTCTTGAAACTTTTGAAAGACTATTAGGACCACAAGTAATCTGTAAATGACTTAATAGTCATTTTCGAAAAAGGTAATATAAACTTTGACATTCCGGTATTTTGAGTCAAATGAACTAACGGTTTTTATTTAGTTTACAAATTACAGACTACAGGTTTACAGATTAAAGGTTTAAACATGTTACGGGGTTACAGTTTTAAGGTTGTAAGTTTACAGATTACAGGTTTACAGATTAAATGTTACAGGTTTACATTTTAAAGGTTGTTATAAGTTTACAAGTTAATCAATTAAATTTTAAAGGTTTACAGTTTAAATGTTACAGGTTCCAGGTTTACAGTTGAAAGGTTACATGTTCTACTAAATAATAACTCTTTCAAAATTATAGGTTTTAGAATTCCGTCCAAAATATCCTTATTCTAAATCGGTTATCGAAATTGTATAAACATGAACAGTCTTAAGCTAACTTTATTTATCTCGTAAAATACTTGTTAATACTCAACTCCCTAGAGTCGGAGGATGAGGTCTGGCTTCCCTGATATCGAGTCAACCTATCATCCTACTAATTGTAAAGACAACCAGTTTATTAAAACCCACAACCGTTTTGTAATTTTCATAGACTTTTGTAAACGACCGAAGGTTAGCTTATAATGGTTTATAAACTTGTTGGTTAACTGGTTGGTGAATCGTTTGCTGGATAAAGGGGTGACTGGGAGTTGTATGGGGTATGAGAAGCATCTAAGGACAAAACTTGTTTATACTACTTACAGAATTAAATCACTCGACTTGATGTTTGTTTGCAAGTGGTCCGGCGATTCTTTTCTCATAATGTAATATTTTTGTGTGTTTTATGTGATAACATTTTAATTACATAGAATCATGGCTAAACATTAAACTGTAAACTTGGTTCCATTTAACGAAAGAGGCTGTGTTTCTAAATTATTAATTCTAGTTTTCATATTGATTTAATTATAAATATTTGTCATTGGTGTTCATGTGAGTTCAAAAATGCATTTCTTCAAGAAATCGTGACACGTACTCGAATATAAGACTTCATCATATCATTCGTTCATGCACCTACAGGGTGTCAAAGTTACTCGTCCACTCTTATAAAGAATTACGCACGCACGTAAAAGTAATTTAAAGTAAAAGAGGAGCGCGAACTCCGTACAGTCTATTATGGAACGAGCAAACTTTTAATTTGAACTCGTAGCCACCGATAACAATGCAGCAAAGTTATGCAAGGCAGTTAGCCGCGGGGAGCGGGGTCACCGCCAATCTTCCTCACGTTGCAGTACAAAACCGAACTTCTTTGTAAGAACACCTCGCAAAACTTTGTCTCAAGTAAACTCGTGGAACTGATCGAGTAGTCCGCTACCAACCATCGCTGCCGTCCGCTCGCTCCCTCGCTCCGTAACCCGCTCCGCCATTCACCCCACATCGCAATCGACTGCGATCCGCCTCCGACAAACAAACGGACAAGTTTTAATGTTTTGCTCACAAAGTGTATGATTAAACGCGGAGAGCGGCGGAGAGAGCCGGCCGTAAGTTATTGATTTTCCCCGACCGAACCCCTGTCGACTACGCGCCTCGCGATCCGGTATGAGAGCTCTACGCGACGACATCACTTTTTAACTCGCATCAGAGTGTCTTAAAACTATTTTTATGAATGAACGTCAATATGAAATCACTTTTTGTGACGACCAAAGAAGTTTTTATATGAAAAGCGAACTGCTAACAAGTTTTTCGTCGTGTTGCTGTCAGAAAAGTTAGGGATGACTGCGCAACTACACCGCCAATGGCTCGAGTCGCGCACCCTACAACTTCACGTCGCTCTACGTTCCGAAGTTAACGCAAAGTTCCGCCATTTTGGAACATGCTCACAACCCACTTGTTTTATAAAGAAACTTTTTATTAATTCCTGTGGGCCACGGACTGTCAGTAAGATGTTTTGAGGTTATGCTGGAAGACGGAAGACGTTTTTCTGACTCACAGTGGTTGTCTTCGGATTGATGTGAATTTTTATACGAGAAATACCAGTGTTTGTGTCGATTTGAGCTAATGTTTTGAAGTGTAACACAAGTGACGTTTCCCGGATGATGCTCGTGTAATTTGTGTTTACTTCTGCAAGAGTGATGAAGACGCTACGGTAGGATTTTGACCTTGCCTTTGAACTGGACAAGTAAGAAGTGACAAGTGATAAGTGACAAACTAAGTTTTACTAGTTTACACCGAGCCTGGAAAGTTGTGTCCGTGAAAAGTTTTAGTCAAAAGTGTTTACGAGTGATTACTCGTAACATTAGTGTGGGGCACTCGGAAATATGACACACTGCTGAGTCTGGTGGTGCAAATCGACGTGATTAGGTAATTTAGTTAACTAGTGTATAAAATGTGAATCGAAGAATTAAATTCCTTATATGTTTCTTTTTAAATTCATCACAGATATAGATAACATTATGAAAGCAAACAGAACTACAAATTAAACAAAGTAAATACACATCTTAATATAGATTTTCGACGGGACGCGAATAACACAATTTAAAGGCAAAATAGAACGGAAATTTATTCTGTGCGAATTAATTTTCTTCGGAGAATAAACAAAGCGAGCTTATAGCTTCTCAGAAGGCGAATTTCAGAACTGAATCGATGGTGTATCCTTGCATAGACGTACAAAAAGTCAATTTATTTCGTCATAAATAACGAACGAAACATTCGTTAGATTTTTAAACAAAAGTTAAAATCAAATATTAAACAAATTAACAGTTGTTAGTGTAAGCCCTCGGAAGACGAAATTGAGTTATTAAAATTACTTAGACAAAGAGAAGTTTGAACGTTCCATAATGGTTTCATAATATAATCAAAATTTATAAACGTTAACTATTCGAGTACTCTCGTCCTTGTGCAGAATATAGTACGTTACATAAAGTACAGTCGTACCAATATTATTAAAATTAATTCATATTCGTGAACAATATACATTTTAGTACTGTATATAATATCCTTAGACATTAGGTACAATACAAATCGGTACTTCGTTCACAACATTTTATCCTCATAAATAGGATAAAAAGCCCAATATTGGCTCGTTTTATTGAGGACGCCATTACAAAGTCATTTCAGTAACTGGTCCCGGTCTCAGTCCATTGTAGAAGGAAAATCTTTCTACAGTCACGGCTCTCGATGGGATAACGCAGATGAACAACAGATGCAAAAGAGCTCATGCGCGATATGACTTCCAAACGATAATTAACCTAATAGCGACTACTCAAAGTACAATCTCGTTTGGACACCAAGAAAGCTATGAAACTTTGTTAAATAACTTTTCAGATAACTTGAACTTGGTGTATTTGAACAAAGTTGTAAGCGGAGTTTCACTGCTAGCTAATTCAATCTCTACCCACTTGTAATAAATGTTGTTTTCCCGTAATGCGGATTGGCAAGTTAGTTTACTTTGCCGAGTTGGAAGTTGTGGACTTCACGAAGCAAAACGCGAACTTTTGTAGAACATTTCAGTGTAGTTAGTACAATGTTATAATGGAAATAAGCACTTCAAAATGGCGTCGTCTGCAGCTGTGTTATAGGTGTATGTAATAATATTGATTGGCGGAAGTTACTGAGAGATATCAGATTATATTTTGACAGTTGTTTGATGTAGACAATAATATATGATAAGATTTCGCAATGTTTTAGCAATTAATGAAAACAAAGGTTCCATTCAGACCATAGCAGTTGGTACTAAGTGAGCGGTCCATTATATTTGAAGTTCAGTGATTAATAACAGTAATACAAACTAATTAATCAATTCTAACACCACGGTTTCTGCAAAAACACTATGCTACGAGTATTATTGCGTTCTGAATATTTAAAAACAATACTTTGATGGAATAACAATACAGTTTTTTTCATATTATCGACATTAATATTAATATAATAAAGGACATTCTTTGTTATTTTCTTGTATAGATATACTCGTATAGTATTTGGCCGTCACTACGCCCACATAAAATTTGCTTTCGCCATTGAAATAAAAAAAATATAATTTACCTTGTCTTATAAAACCAGCTATTGTCCTATTGATAGGCCCTATTGATAGATTTATCAATTTTACAAGGGTTGCAATTTCAACATTGAACCAATTTTGCTAAAACGCAATGACAAAAATTCAAAGAAAACTGGTCCAGTCCGGATTAGCGCGTAATTACGAGATATGATTGGAATTAGATTAAATACTTGTAATACCTATTCAAAGTTAAAATTATATATAAATTATCTATTATTAATATTAAATTATATAAATTAACAGTATTTCTAATCGATTTTATGTACTCCTTGATTAAGGACAATGTTTCTTATTATCTATGTTTCATCTCACCGATGCGTGTAAATATTAAAACAGATTATTAATACGATCGATTTTCGCCCTTATTACTAACCTTTTAGGCTTGCTCCCTTTTATAGGTTGATCTGTTGCCGACTGTGTCTCAATAAAGTCCTTTCATGACACTAAATCAGACGCCAGATAGGAATTAGGGCAAGAAAATACAACGTAATTTATACTTAAGCGTACTTTATAGGTACCTACTAAGTGTAGCTTAAATACGTGTACATGTATGTAGAGCATAGAGAAGTCAACAGTACTGACACAGTAGAGTTATGAACAGTAACTTAAGTACATGGTATGATTAAGTTGATAAGTCAAAATCAATTGTTTTCAAGCGCACAGTTTAAAAGTTTAATGTTTGTGTCTCGCCTTGAATATCGAAATATCACTTTAATATTGAATCAGCTAAATATATGTAGCTATCGAGTATTGAAGGATTTATATTTTTAAATGTAAATCTAGCCTGATATAACGTGCTACAACTTTTTATTAAAACTGCACGGTATCATTCTTTGATATGACTTACAATGCTCAGTATCATGAAAAAACTTAACTGCATTGCCCGACAAAGTAGCTTTTAATTAAACCTTTTTCAAATTTCAATTGCTATTTAATATTTAATAATAGGTGGCGCATCTACTTGTAAACGTACCAGCGATCGTTATATGTCATTTTTTAATGACGTTGACATGTATCGCAAAAGTTCAAGACAGCAGCAACCGTTTACCATCATTTGAACATTGTACGTCTGACGCCTTATTTCTATATACTAAATATAAAAAAGTTTTAGTTACAGATTTTACATTGTTTTGGTTTTATCTCGACAACAAATCATTAGGTACTTAAGCATTTTCCAACCGAGCGTTCGAACGACAACAAACTTTTTGCGTTCATGAACAAGTTACCAAGTTACTGTAGTGACTTTAAATTTCATGTTCGTTGGTCCAACTGAAAGAAGAGGTTTGCTCTACAACATTGTGTTTGCGGTTGGCGTCGCCTAGCCGCCTGTTGAATATGTTAATAATGAGCTGCGAAGAAGTTTGTATTTACTCTAACGATCGATTTAGCAATATGTTATTGTTGGAGATTAATATACAGGCGGTGCTCGCGATCGATGTTATACCGCAAGGCCAATGTTGCAGGCCGCACGTTGCCTTCCAACGGGGGGGTGTAGGGGTGAAATACGGAAATAAAAACGCTGCTCTAATTCACATTGAACCACAGGGGCGCAGAGAGGAAGCGGCAGTCGGCAGCGAGCTTGCTTGTATGAACTTGTTAGGTATCTCCACAATGAGGAGTCTGTTGGATCAAGTCACTGCCTGAAGTGATGAATGTAAAACTGGCAGTTCAAGTTACTACTTGAAGTGCTGAGGACGAACTGGCAAAGAGAGGTCGGAACCTATGCCTTTTATAGCAAGTTCGCTGCCCGTGCGATCCCCCTGCTCCCTGGGGAAGTTTATTGTGCTATTCGCTCTCCAACGTCATACATATCCTAGGGTCGGTTCTCCTCTTATGTGGAGAACAAGGCTATTTTCGATGACGAAGCATGAAGATCTATAGTTCTTTGGGCAATTGAGCCCTTTTTTCCCTCCCTCCTTCCTTGAGTAGCAAGGAGAATGGGAGGACTGAAGGTAAAGGGAAAACAGTGGCGCCGATACCGGAACTTCGTCATCTAGCCCGCAACTTTATATGTTTAATCTAATACTCAATAAAACACACTGCGGGCGGTAGCCTTTATTTTTCCTATACCCTGACCCGTAACCTAGTTTCCCTAATACATTTATGGAGAGCGAATACAAACACATACAATTTATAAACAAAGACATTTAAAAAATATAATATAAATGTACGCACTAACATCCCATAGTGTCGTAGGAAAGGTGTATGGATTTGCCTCGTACGCTTCTATTAGTGTAATGTGAGAATTCCTTCGTCCTCACCTTGCTAGTTGCGCAACCCTTGTGAGACAACCCCCTTTCTTCTCCGAGCCGTGCGATGCCAGTACGTACATATCATGTACACTTGATTTTATTTACATAATACGCTATTTATTATTAATGTACTGCACTTGTGCTACGCTCTTATTCATTCTGTCGTTCACAGTTATTTATTTACGCAACTAGCAAACCTTAGCAACCTGTATATACACGTTTATTTATATAGGCAGGATTTGGCGTAGTTATATTGCAATATTTATATAGCGATGTAATCACAGTAATGTAGTTCCACAAGTGACATGCCATTTTGCTAGTTGGGCTGTGGACGACATTTCGTTGTGGTATCGTAGTCATGAATGTTTATTCCTAGGGATCTCTGCCGTATCTGTAGCTGTAATATGTGTGCGTATGAAGTTTACCTACCGCGATACTGATGCAGAAGTGTTCACATATAAGTGTGTAAGATGTGCGTAGTGGAGTATTGGTGGAATATGACTAATGAATTTAACCCTTCAATCAAAAATGTTTAATGATTTTATAGTTAAAATAATATTTTCCAATTATCATCCGCAATGCTAAAAGTAATTTATAAATATATGCTAACAGAATATTGGGGTTTTTAGAAACTTTTTTATTTCGAAGAAAATCGAACCTTTTTCGAAGCCTGAAATCGTGGATTTTTCTCATGATTCTGAGTTAATATGACATATTATTATGTCAATTGGAACAAATATGAACAAAAAATTTGGTAAACACTCAAGAAAGTAGAATTTTTTGTGAAAAGATTCGTAAAATTGTCATATGTCAAATAAATGTCCTAATATTAAAGATTCGCTGAATAACCTTAATGTGACTTTAATTTTTGTTTAAAGTTTAAACGCCATGCAGTGTGTTATTATTTACCAAATTTCGCGTACTTCCATGTATGTGATTTTAAAGTTCATAGATTTTGTTAAAAAAATATGGTAAGAAACTACATTACGCGCTAACGTATTAGTCCACGCTAACACTGACGCCGTGAAAATATTAAGAAATTCTAACACTAACCACCTAATATTGTCGGATGTATTTGATAATAAACATATTTAATTATGTTTGATATATTCAAGCATCGCGTTCAGAATTTACTACTAGCTACTGAATTAACTGTAATAATCTAATGACAACAACGTCACAAACTCTTCGAATACCACCAATCTAAAGCAGACTTTATGCTCCAGTTGTTAAAATTTACATTCTCATGTACAATTTTGCCGTTATGTAGTCTTACTTTTGTTTCTCGACATTTGCTCGGATTCTTTTTATTTGCTTTGAACGATAGATGGGGTTTGGGGCTACGAAACTGTCTTTTATGCGTGACTTAACGTTATTATGTGAATGTAAACAGTGCTTTCGATTTTCTTGGGATTACCTGGTAACTTAAATATTTATAAGTAATTTAACATAAACGTTTAATATTAATTTAACATAACTGGTAACTTAATATAAATATTTTAAAGCAAGCAGAGTCACAAGCTGACAATATGGTGCTACAACACAAGACAACACAAATTATGTGCAAATTTGACAGATACCAAGCGTAAAGTATCTACGAGTATCATCGGAAATTCATTTCATAGCTTTGGCAATCGTTTATATGGAAATAAATTATATTTTTTCCCTATTTCTTCGACGAAAATATTTTTTCAATTGGATAAGGGCAATTATAAAAAAACTTTGTATAATACTTTTTATTTTCAAACAATTGGACTATTATAACCGGCGGTCGTCAACGCCGCATATCTCCGTTGACGGCCACTGGTTATACTCACAGCGTTATAGAAATTTAAACCATTTACGTTGGAGATAAATTCAATATTAACATAATCTACTTGACGCACCGAGCCACTGCCGTGAGGTGCGGTTGGTGAGAATCAGATCATGAATCTATTTCGGGAGTGAGTGAAATTTTCCAGTGCGCAACTTCCATCGAATGTAAAGTATGGTAGGATAATAAAAGTGGTTTAATGTGTTGGTTCAATTCCCACCTTCGGGGACGCATACGTATACGTAGTGTATACGATACGATGATATCGTAACCGACTGGTGCGATCTCGTTGCTAGAGTTCCCCAATAATATAATAGTTATATAATATAATAGTAAATAACACAATAATATAATAGTTGCAGTTAAATAGTATACAATAATCATTATAATAGTAGCCACGCCACATAAATGCAATATTGTAGTTTAATATTGAAATGAAAAATGTTTTGGTTTCGTTGGATAAGGTAGATACGAGATATAGATACGAGTATATTTAGATATCCAAGAAGTAGAATTTTCCATTTATCTCTACTACAATAGGGCGTGCAATATTGGCGCGTATTTAATTATTTCTTAGTAACTGTTATGTAACTATGTACCTATTTATTTCTGTGACATTTAAGGGAGCCTCTCCATAATTTTCTAAACTCAATTTATTATAGATATATGTTAATACAATAACAATGTACTATATTTACATACTTGGTAACCGTAACCAACCCTTTTAATTCTCACTGAATATTGAAGTAATAGATTTTACATAATTTTGCTAAATTTAGATATTTTTTGATAGATATTATCTAACAACAATATTTAGGCACTAGCTAAATATGTTCAAATTTTTATTTTGTGTGAACATATTATGAGTATTGCCAACGTTTGTTTTCGTTTGCAGAATGTCCCAGAAATCCCGGCAAGGCTACAGCATACGTCACCTCCTCCAGTTGCCGAATGTCCCGCGCAGCCCCCCCGCAGCCCCGCTCCCTCCCGCGCCTTGTATCAAGGTAAGTACGTTTTTACTCTTTGCCTTGCGTTCATTCCCCGATTGTCTGGTATGTTTGTTTTAAATATGTACGAATATTAAACCAGCCACTTAAATGATCATAAATTTTGTACACTAGCTATAAATAAATTAAGCGGAAGATATCATCAATATATCGATACCTATCATCCTTATAACAGGAACTTATAAGTGATTTACTAGGCGTTTCGAAGTAAATTACTTCGGACCATTAGATTTCGGGCCATAATTCACCACGCGGGCCTAATGCGATACACATAATCCAGTTTCTTTTTTAAATCTCGAGCAGGCGGATTTCATATAGATGTTTGTCTTCACCGTCGAGCTAGTGTTTTAGTTGTAATAACAAATAAAATTTAGCCGTAAATATAAAACAGAAATTCGTTTGGTTAACAATCAATATTAGGTATTTAATATTCATATTTTTTAAATAAAATTAAACACAAAGGTAAATTACCTTCGATAGCGGCCAATACTCAATGTAGTGTTACCAATACTCAATGGCAATACACAGTGTTGACACAGTGCACGCAGTACGCGCACGGTGTATTATGAATGTCAGCAATTTGCAGTATAGCGTCACGACTTACCTCCTGAGGTTTTTCCACTACGTTACGATATGCTTTTCTTCGAGAGAGCTTTTCTGCAATATTCTTGAGGGGGAGAGTGCACTTTGCAATCCAACAGCCGCTGGGCGCGCTCGACTGGCCACGTTACCCCTCTCTCACAGAAGACTACCATGAAATGTACTGTATTTCCCATTTTATCGTATTTCCCCAATATACGTACGTGTTTTGGTAGTGAGTGAGATGTGCCAGAGCCCATTCCAATCCCATCCTATCCCTCCCCATTTTCTCAACCCTTTCTCCAAATCCATTCCTATATCTCCAAAGGTAGGCAGCGCATCCGGGGGCATGCCAACGTTTCTCATTTTGGACTAATGTTGGCATGTATCGCGGATGTCTATGGGCGACAGTATCCACTTACCATCAGGTGGACTGTATGCTCGTCGTCTGCCGCCTTCGTACATAAAAAAAAAGACATTTGCAGGGTAGGCAGCGCGTCCGTAATCCTCCTGTATTGCAGGCGTCCATGGGCGAGGGCAACTACTTAACACCGGTTGGGCTATTTCATATAAGACAAAAACTGTTCTCAATGTTCTTGCCAATCGTCTCCCGCACGCCAACAAGGTGTTTACTTTTATGTCTACGAAAAGAAAAAAAGGAAAGAAAAAAAAGCCTACGAGCTTCGTAGCCCGTTGATAATTATTATGTATAGACATTTGGTTGTAATGCTACGACGTAGCTGTTCGTAGACCGCGACGTAGACTTACGAATTTAATGTGTACTACACCTATAATATCTATATACATATAATATCTTATTAGATAATGTTGTTAATAGGTTAAAACAAGGTGGAACCTAATTTAATTATTTATAGATTCATAACGTTTATAAATTGTATGTAATAATTTCAAGGGTAAACATTTCAGACATTTATTATCTAACAGGGTTATCAGATTCCGCAACACCATTTATCTTGTGATTATGATAAATCACTAAAGTTTTCCCCTACTTGCGGTGGCGCCACTAGCGAAGAAAACTGATTGTCACAATGATTTTATACTAAGTTTCTAATTTTTTAACCTTATTTTTAAACACTACAGAAAATAATATAATGCTTAAAATATTTTTATACCATACTGATACAAAAATCATCGTATTATTTTTATTCAGTGGTATTCAAAGGTTCACAAAGTTAAGCAAAGGGAAAGCGCGGAGTTTAGAATCGTACCTTTTCTACTTAGCTATCAGATGTCGTGGAACGCTCAACCCTACAAAGAGGGAGCTTCTTATTAGGGGAGTTCGCTAAGGCTTGTTGTAGTTCTTTGTATAATGTACAGATGGCGCTTTGATTAAGTTGAATATTTATATACGCAATTATTTTCCTAATATTCATTAGGTATTCCATATTATTATGAATATTATAGAAACCTTTTCATTTGATGTTATGTCTAGACTTCTCCAGGAAAATTGCCGAGATAATTAAAAGACAAAAATATCGTAACAAAATTTAATGCTCGACTATTTAATTTAATTTTTGTATCAATAATAAATAAATTTCTTTTATTACGTATTACAACATACCTTCGCCTCGTTCCGCCTGGCCATGCCTCGACATTCTTCACTCGAATCCTTCTCCAGGCATCTCCACTAATCTCTTTTCTTATCCACCGCATGCTTGTAGCCACTACTTGTAGCGCTTGTAGAACGAATAGATGGCTCCGACTAGTCCGACAACCAAAATCGCCACACTCACCGAAATGAGTATGTTATTTAGTTCTAGATGAGATACTGCGTTCTCTGTTGAAAGGGCTGTGTTGTCTCCTGTCGCGTTCTCTGTTGAAAGGGCTGTGTTGTCTCCTGCCGCGTTCTCTGTTGAACGGACTGTGTTGTCTCCTGTTGCGTTCTCTGTTGAAAGGGCTGTGTTGTCTCCTGCCGCGTTCTCTGTTGAACGGGCTGTGTTGTCTCCTGCCGCGTTCTCTGTTGAAATGGCTGTATTGCCTCCTGCCGCGTTTTGCTTGATTATCACTTGTTTTTTCTCCACCTTGCTGTATGACTTCCCCATTTTTAACAGCACTTAAGACATCGGACCAGCAGTCGGAGCGTGCATATTGACCGTGCAACGAGGCGCCTGACGTAGCAGATTAGCCGTGTAGTGTGTTGCGCAGGAGTAACAAATAATACGACCGTATATGTCAGAAGCTTGTTTATTACTGCATTAACTAATTACATATGTCCCATGCTACCACAAGTTAATTCCTAATTTTCCAATATTTTTTTTCTCAGTGCGCCTAAATAGATTCACTGTTATGCATTTCTGATAAAATAGTAAACTCATCTATAATTAGGGTTTGTTACAGCTTTGAAAAATAAGTCGAACTAATTTAGGAAAAAAATAATCTGCGAAACAATTCCTATGAAAGTCTTTTAGATTATATATATATATATATATATATATATAGCGCTAGAACTAGTCATACTAGTCATATTAGATATCCAGTTATACTGGTATCTAAACGATAGCAATAATATCTACCTTGCATTTTTCTGGACATAGGTTAAGAGCTAACCAATAAATAAATAAATAACAAATTTTGAATTATTGAATTATTTGAATTATTTTGAATAAGTATATAATTATGGAATGAACTGCCAGCTCAGGGTTTTCGCTATGCTACAACATGGGGCTCTTCAAAAGTGCTGTAAAGGGGATCCTGCAAGGTCGGCGCGCACCCGTATGCCTTATGGTGTTGCAGGTAGGTGTCCATGGGCGGTGGTAACCACTTACCGTCATGTGGCCCGCCCACTTGTCCGCCATTTCTTCTATAAAAACTATATTAAACAGATCAAAGTTGAAAAATATATGTTTATTTAACATATCTATGTAATCTATTCGATAGATTCGTTTTACGAGTCCAATAAATAGGTCGTTTATTATAGTTTAATATGAATGCATAGGGTAATTAGGAAATATTTAATAAATATACCAAGCAATTTCTTTTGCGCTCTTCAAGACCATGTGTGGTGGCGGCCCTTCCTTAGAATCTATATTCACCAGTGGAGAGACACGGGTTGATGATATGATAGGGTATATTAATTTATGCTTAGTCTTACTTCTAGTAAGTGGTAAGCTAGTAACTTGTAACAATAATTTTTATTTAACAAATTCCAGTAAATTCATACGCTGTATCTACGAAATTTATGGCTTGAAACATTTCAAACAAACACATCAATATATCAAATTACGAATCGGATAAACATTGCTGAAAAGTAAAGCAATTTAGTTCACGTTAGTTAGCCACCCCATCGCCCCCTATCGCATTCTTGTCGAACTATTCGCAATAGTCCTGTATTTATTTACAAAGCAAATCAACTATTTATTTATTGGCCGATCGCTTTGATCGTCGAATGACCTCGGCAAACACGATTGTCCAGCTCGAGTAAAGAGTACAGTGAGGACAATATGGATACGTCAGATTTTTGGTGATAATTTAAAGTGAATATTGTAAATTAAAATGTGAAATATGAAATATAATAAAATGGGAACAAGAACTTTAATATTTTGAATTCTTATTATATATCCAACAAAAATTAATACGTTAAAAGTAAAAAATATAAATACGTAACAAATTGTAACAAGAAAATCCAGTGTAACTAGTTTTAAATAAATTTCGCTATATAAAGTTATTGTTGTGTCGCAGCTTCATAAATAAGATAAAGTGATATTTTCATTATTTTTATCACAAATATCAGCGTTTTACAACTTTTAAATATATTTTTTCACCTTTTCACCACTGTAACTCGTTAAATATTAGCGACACAAAAAAAGTGTTACTACATAAATTGTCGACAATTTGATATACTTTATGTTTATTCATAGGAAATATGTTGGTAGGACCCACCGTTCTCGACTTATTTCGAAAAAACATTTTTTAAGTCATTAATCCAAGATGGCGGCTCGCGCTTCCACCCTCCATGGTCGAAAATTTGGATTGTTCATTAGAGATTCGACCTAAACAACATATATCAAAATTTCCACCATCCTATCCTTAACAAAGTGAAGGTCGTTTTTATTATACTGGACTAGATAAAAATAGAACACATTTTCACCATTTCCTAAAATAACCCGAGAATGATATTTTAAAGAGCTACATTATAATAAATAAAAATAACAAGTATTATAACTACATATAACACATAAATTAGCAGTAACATAATAGATAACAACAACATTGTAGTACTAACAATAACTACATAACAACAACATTATAGTACTAACAATAACTACATAACAACAACATTGTAGTACTAACAATAACTACATAACAACAACATTATAGTACTAACAATAACTACATAACAACAACGTTGTAGTACTAACAATAACATTATAGTACTAACAATAACTACATAACAACAACATTATAGTACTAACAATAACTACATAACAACAACATTATAGTACTAACAATAACTACATAACAACAACATTGTAGTACTAACAATAACTACATAACAACAACATTGTAGTACTAACAATAACTACATAACAACAACATTATAGTACTAACAATAACTACATAACAACAACATTGTAGTACTAACAATAACTACATAACAACAACATTATAGTACTAACAATAACTACATAACAACAACATTGTAGTACTAACAATAACATTATAGTACTAACAATAACTACATAACAACAACATTATAGTACTAACAATAACTACATAACAAAAAACATTATAGTACTAACAATAACTACATAACAACAACATTGTAGTACTAACAATAACTAGATAACAATAACATTATAGTACTAACAATAACTACATAACAACAACATTATAGTACTAACAATAACTACAATAACTACATAACAACGGTCTGTTTTGCTTGCCTCTTATATAATAAGTTGTTAGAAAGAAAGCAATCTTAAACAGAACTGTTATTATAAATCCTATGAGTGGCATTGGCCACTTACCATCAGATGAAAATCTAACCAGTCTAATCTATAGCTTAGAAAATAAAACTTACGATATTGAATTTAATAGAGTGATATCCGTTCTAAATCAACGTCTAAGAAAAAGGGTTTCTTTCCACGGGTTACGGTTTACGAAACGCGCCCCTGTGCGGCCAGTTTCCCTCGTTTGTCTACATTTCTGAGCCTTGTAGGAATTAATGTCCTTTCAAAGGGTACGTTTCTGCGGACGAGATTGATGTGTTTCTTCGTACTTATGGTTCAGAAACATTTGTGAATTTGTTGCAGTTTTTGTATGGAGAATCAGACAAGCAAATAAATCTAACTAATGGCGAGTGACGAGTCATTGGATGTCATTAGATGTACAGATCTTTTTGTGAAATCTACAATGTAGTGACAGTTTGCATAGCTTCATCCAGGAAGTTACACACTGCTGTAATTTAAAAAAAAATATTAATGGGATTTATTAATATTATAAGAAAAGATTTTAATGAAAGTCAAAATAAACAGTAAAATAAAATATAATACACATTGTTAGATACTGGGTTTTTAAATAATGAATACGTTGCGCTTAAAACACTATATTAACTTTTAAACAATTTAAATTGCATTAACGTATATGTAACGATCGTTGGAGCAGATTCTAAGTAACGAAACCTTTTTAGGCAATGACAGTTTTTTCACGTAAACCGCTGATTGGTCGAATCCTTAATGACTCTCAGTGTTGCCAAGTCTGGACACACATTAAGAAAGATGTAAGATTATCCTTAATCAAATAGTTTATAAAATTAGATTATTAATACAAAGATTAATTAAAATGCAATGTTTTCCCATTCTAATGTTATATATATATAATAAATAAACAATCAAAATAAAGTGCTCTATGAGAGCAAACTTCTAAAACCGACTCAGATGTCGTCAATCTAATTTATTTTATTTTAATGTGACAACAAATTAATAGATTGGATCATAATAATCGTAATAAGAAAAATGACTAAACATAAATAAACCTTTAATAGTTCACGGTATACATAAGTATTTCGCACATAAAAATACATTAACGAACGATAAATTTTTCGTTAATCTGGCGAGTGTTAAGTGATTAAGCGCTCAGCGGGCGGTCGGGCGGTCTCTTACACGCCGATTTGTTAAACGGCCATAAACACTTGCCCAGTATAGTGCTGGACAGCATATCGACATCGTAGGAAATAAAATTCGTTATACTTAAAATTCAGGTCATATCGCCATAGTCCCTATATACTATTCCGAAAGACAATTGCGGTTTCATACGCCTATTTATTAACTGCATATAAATATAAGATTTTAAACTTTTATTATCGTGGTTGAACATAATTATTGTTACGTAAACGGGTTACTTACGATTTATTATTTATTTATAATAGCCGATATTTCGGTCCAGTTACATGAACCGCGGCCACGGTAAGACTGCAGAGGCGGGTGAAGGTGTTGTTGCCATTGACAGACAAATCAAATTTCGGCATTTTTAATTTCTATTGTTTCTCAGACCAAACGTGGTACGTAATGGCGTTCAGTTGAAATGACTTTTGATTTGTGTAATTCAATCCAATGATTGGTTCCTGCCTCTAGTAGGTGCCCTGCTATTGTGTGCCCGACTTGGGTGGGTTACTATTTTTCACGGCAGCTATAGTTCGCTTGGTTAGCTCAATATATGAGATTCCACAGCTACAGTACACTTTGTAGACTCCAGGGCACTGATAGGGCAAGTTATTCTTAGGAGAACGCAGGCAGTTTGCTACTTTTTGACAAGGAGAAAATGCAGTTTATATATCGTATTTACTCCTTTAAAGGCTTACCAATCTTATCGGTTACTCCTTCTATATAAGGAAGATATGCCGACTGTCTATCAACCGTATCAGTTTGTTTCTCTTACTTAGGCCTTCGCCATGGTATTTTGAACGCCTTTCTGTGACTATTCTTCCGTAATACTTCACCTACATGTTCGCATGTAAACTTTATTTTTCTGTGAACAGAATTTAAATGTTTTAAAAAAAATGCAAGGCTACATAAAGATATCAAAGAAGAAGTACAAATTCGATCATCGATAAAGACCTGTCCCAGCACTATCCGGAACAAATACAATGTTGTGTTGACGGCGATATTTCTTTCCGACACGGCGTCCACCTTTCGGCCCGCCGGACGATAAATTCACCGGCACGGCCGCCGATTGAAACGTAACGACTAATTGTGATTCATCGTTGGAAACATTGAATTTTAGTGTTTTTGAACATTATTTCGACGCTATTGTATACGATATTTCTTTTCCTCCAAAGATACAATGCCTAGTCGAATATTCACAAGGTTTGGAATTTAATGCTTCAGTAATATACGAGTAAAAATTTCAATGGTTTAGGTTACATTAACGTGTTGACGACTGCACTTAGTAGGATAATCCATGAAAGTGAAATGTAGGCCAAGTCACGTTTCACTAGTCAAGGGATATTGGTACTAAATTCTAACTAAGTAACAAACAGATTAGGTACTCGCAACAATTCTAATTCAAAAGAGCAGTGACAGTCTAGACTCTAGATAATATGGATAGATATGCAGACGTCCATGGGCGACAGTAACTGTTACTACTTTCTTACCACTAAGTGAATTGCCTACTCGTTTACCACTTCCTTTCTTAAAAATGAGTATAATTAAAAATAATATGGATGCTATTATCCCATATTAAATAGCCCATAAAACACATAAGAATTAGAAAACGTAAAGCAGATAACGTTCCGAATAAAATAAATAGAGAAATAAACAGTATAAAGTGTAATCAATTACACTTCGGGGCATGCGAAAGCTATGTGTCTTGTCCTGATATTGTTCCCGTGCGACCACTTGTAGATAAACGCTCGTATGTGTTCCGCTCACGCCAGTGTATTGCTCACGGCTATGGACAATTGCCTATTTTCCCCGTAATTGTATGGGATGTATCGTGGCCTGTTTCGCTCCATGTTATGAGGGAGTAGCATTATTTTTAAAGCGTGTAAACAGAAGAAATTATCACTCGCAACTGTTACAAGAATAGTGATAAACAAATTTTGAAAATTGTAGTAAGAACACTGATTAGATATGATAGCACCATTAAATATCTTTAAAATGTGGGCTGAAAATACAAGGATTTAATTTTATTTACTTATTTAATTTTATTTTATTTACACAACTACGGGTTCATACTTAGTCTGGCTATAAATACCTACCGTTAAAAATGAAGAAAAATAAATAAATTTAATTTGAATGTGGGTCTGTCATTCTCGCGTGAAAAATAAATGTTTATTCTCATTTTGGCGCCAATCATTATTAAATATTTTAATAATATTGTAATGGTATTAATGGGACAAACATGTCCGCGGGGTGTGCGCGGGCGCATTCCGCAGGCCGGCCTGGTGCATTGAATGAGCACTAAACAACAGTTCGGATGAAGCCAGTCGTCGCGTCGGTGCAGCAGCAGTCAAACCAACCGCTCCCTATAATTGTATGGGATCGTAACCTCGGATCGCAACGATATAATATGTGTTCGTAAACTTTTATTTACAATTTACGATTATTGGAGTCGATGTAGACAACCAACGGTAATAAGATTCTGCTCTCCACCCCAACATTGGGTATGTACGAACAGATTCCTAGCTCTGCATTTTGAATGTTAGTTGTAATAATTTCATAGCCATTTAGCAATGCTTTACGCCATGATTTTTATTCATACATACACGGTGTGTATATGTATGTATATCTCATGCCACGTGTTTCCGTATTGCATCAGCCATCCATGCACTGTAATTTTAAAATTAGTGTTTAAGTACCTACATATTATATTTAGTTACGTGGGTGACTAGGTAAACTTTAAGATACAATTTTAGATGTTGGGTTATAACATAAATTTTATTACAACTTCTCAAAATACTCTCTATTAGTCTCTATATAGCGATTCATTCGTCTAAACCAACATTTAAAGTACTTGATGCATAATGCATTGTCGTGATGCAAGAAAAGCCCTCTCAAACCTGTTTTAAGACGTTTTTGATTTAACATAACGAATACAGTTGGTAAACACACTTCACTGTATTATTGGGCATAACCAGTTTTTTGAGCGTCTAAAGAAATTGTCGCTAAATGGCGACCCGCAGGGAAGAATGTTACCACCATTTTTTTGCCCACACTGCGCCCACATTAGACCTTCCCGGGAGGCTCTTCGTCTGGATCCTTTGATTGCCGCTTAGTTAGTGGGTCCTGCTGATAGATCGAACGCTCATTTCCAGTAATAATATTAAATATATTCCGTCCCTCTCCATTTTCGAATCTTACAATAATCTCCCTGCACTGTGTCACGCGAGCTTGTTTCTGTTCAGCAGTCAGTGAACGAGTAACCCAACGCGAACAAAGCTTGTTGATTTGAAGGTGTTGGTGTAAAATTTCACGAATGACTGGCGATGAAATCTTAAGAGGAGACCCTCTGTTTGTAGGGGATACCCTTAACGGGATCTGTTTGTAGATAGTTTTTGTGTCTTCTTTCAATATTTTCTTTACCGCTTCGATGTTTTCATTCGCTACAGAAATCGCAGGGCGGTTCTGTAGCGATTCTTTCTTTCTTACTTCTTTCATCATCTTTCAAGGAAATTTTTCCTTGTTTAAATTGAGAAAACCATCTAAAAATTATTGTACGGGAAGGCGCGAGGTCCCTAAAAGCTGATAACAATATTGCACGAAAATGTTCTCGTTCGAATTCCATTGTTGCAAAGAAAAACTCGCGAAATGCAATAAAATAGTGAATACAACAGTTTTATTTTTTTCATTTTGACTAAATGACCATTTCGGAATTCGAATTTCAAATAATGATGAAATAAGAAAGAAATATATCTCAAAATTTACCTAGTCACCCTATGTATTAATGGCCTACTTCTTTTTCTACTTGCTTAAAAATATATATAATATAAATTAACTTAAATTTTAACATTTTTAACCTCAAGTGAATGATGCAACGTTCATAGCATCATTCAGCAAGTATTTCATTGCTTTGCAACTTTCTTTTTTTATATTTATGCTAATGCCTACATTTTTATACTTATAAATTGCTCCGATCTGGTCTCGTGTACGGCCACACCAAATTATTAGTTCTAATACATCCCAATTTTATTCGAGGGTGTGTGAACACGAGGCAAAGTTTTCTAAACGTCGCTTTATACGCAAGCCAGCGGTCGACCATTTCCAGGGGGTGACATTCGGGCTGCGACGTTCGGGTTGGCGACACCCAGGTTGATACGTTCGAGTTTGGTCTTGCCTCCACCGCCACTACGCCTACCGGCTCGACGCACCACCGCCGTTTTCCGACGACCAGAGGAGTATTTAGAAGAATATTTGAAGCTGTTAGGCTCAAACCGCGCCCTAGCCGAGGCCCATAATCTTAAAATATATACTACTCTGTCAAATAAGTTTCGAGATTTTATTAATAAAACAAAACATATTGCTTCTATCGTCTAAATTTATTTTGTCGCCCTCGAAATGGGCTCCATTTGACGCAATACACTTTCGCCAGCGAATAATCCATTCGTCGAATATTTAAAATGCTTACCTATTTATTTATAAAAATAACACAAATTCTTCTAATAAAATGATAATGTAAAAATTAAAACATCAATGTTTTCTTAGTAACAATGTTCATGGCTAGCTAATATACATGTAATAATTATATAAACCTAACTAATTTTAAGTTCATACATACTCACATTACATACTCAAACCGTATAATATATGTATTATATTATACGGATTTAATTCTTGCTCAGTGTCACTGAAGCATCGGAACATTGTCATCTCTGTCAAAAAGTTTGGACTGAAGAACTGTTTCTTATATACTGCAACAACTCCGGGCATAAAATTACCCAACGTATAGTTGGATTCCAGCTGCTGCTGTCTGGAGTATCTTACATTACTGTATACTTTATACAGTAAGGAAAACATATGGTTTACCACATTATACTATAACATATCATTAAGGAAAGTCAGGTCTACTTTAAACCTTTGTTTCTAGTACATATAATACGAACGTTGCAAAGAGACAATGTATCAGAAAGTTCTATGTAACATTTTGTCATGAGACGGCAGCGCGGCATCCCAAGACGTGACCCTCCACCGCAGAATGCCAACCTCCTAACGAGTTTTTGAAAGCAGGGAAGTAGGAAGACATCTTGAAGGGATTTGTAAATTGTAAGTTAATGTATTTATATCAATAATCTAAGTAATACAAGATTTTTAATCAAGAACACTCAACATTGCAGAAGGTCACTTTCATAAATAACGCCCGTTTATAAAGTATATTATATTAAATCACTGTTATTATTAATAAATATTACTTATCAGTTAGCTTTGATAAACAACCCCTTATTTAACAAATTATTATCAAAGGCTGTCATCCTGATTTTGGTAGCTGTTTATTCGTGTGCATTCATAAGTTACCCAAGAAATAAACTGAGTTTTATACGAGGGATCAAAGTTAAAATGATTTATTTTGTATTTTTACGACCATTATCATATCAAAAAAGTTGACGTTATCTTTGTGGTGATCTGATCTGTTAACTTATTGAGTTGAGCTACTAGTTATTTTAAGAAAGCATATTATCTGGCGACGTATTGAGGCTGAAACATATAACATCCATTATTAATCCATCCATTATAACATATAACATACATATAACATATAACATCCACTCAAGACAATGTCCTCGAGACAATCCGGCGATGATCCGTCCATTAAGTATTCATCTCGCGACATTAGTGGCAGCCGTTATTAAAACCACCTGTAAATCCGCACTGATGCGACTTGTCGACGCTCCACACGTACGGCTGGGGGGAGGCAGGAGGAGGCCAGTCCCTTCCGCCCTCGTGACTTTTGTCTCGAATCTCAGCGCACGTCTTGGACATCGGGGACACGTCTTACGGAATTAATAATAAGCCAAGAAGCCGGGTGCGGTTTGGGCCGCAATGTGCCGAAATTTCTAACCCTCATTACGGGTCCTCTGCACTCACCAGGCGCTCCAAACTTTCGGCGTTGGCGCTCGCGTTCGCTATTGTTTATTGGTGTTGCGAACATCTTGCGCCTTGTAGCGGGTTTTAATAGTCGAATTAAAGATGTTCTAATCGCTACAAAGATCAGAGGTTACAATTAGCGTCGCACATATATTATTTTGGTGTTGTTCAACCTTTATACGTGTTACAAGATTAAGTTGCCATTTAACGCAAAAGTTTATAGGATTACAAATATTTTCACTGTTGAATTCAAAATCTACCAGAATGAAACAAAATGGATTCAATATTTATATTACAAAGAGATATTATTGAAACAATATTACAGTTCAAATGTTGTATTCAAATGTTGTCTAACAATATTGTTAACAAATGTCAAATCGTGTTCGGATCCTCGTTGACAATGTGTTGTCGTCTTGAGCTTCGGGCTATAGCAGTCGAGAGAACAAACCGAATATGAATATAGTAATATTATTATTTAGCATTATGATACTTCGAGAAATCAAATTATTATCTACAGATATACTTGACTACAGTTTTATTGTTAAAAAACAATTCTAAAACTTGAAAGTGTATTTCGTACTATACTTAAAATGTAGTATTTTTTCATAGAAAGGTGTCATTCTGTGAATGATCAGAAGGGCGGCCAGATTACAAAAAGTCGTCAAACTTTGTTTACCGGGACTCACCGGGGATATACCGACACCTAGCATAATCATTTAGAGTATGTAGCTCTCCTAGACTGTGAGTTATGACGTCATAAAAATGGCCGGCTACGTTTTATTAATTTTCAAATATCTCGATAACTACGTAGGCAATTTTCACGTGTAAGGTTATGCAATTTAAAATATTAATAGATATAAAAACTAGGAAACGAATAAAAAAAACATTTTTGTTAATATTTCTGTTTCTATAATGCCTACTCTAGTTGGTCACTATAATACTTTTATTTAAAATTTCAAAAGCTTTCGAAAATATCTCACCTGTGAAAATCGGTTGAGTACGAGTACGAGTACTTCTCATAATATTTAAACATAAAGAATACCATCGGCGGTCATCTTTCATCATTCGAAATGTCACCATTTCGTCATTAGAAATAAAGAAACCGCGTCACAACAATAACAAATCTCTGTTATATGATATGGTATTATTATGATTTAAAGTTTAATAGAAAGTGCAATAATGTAGCAACAATTTATTATTAGATGTCATTCACCATAAAGTGAGTTGGTAGTTTGTTTGTTACATTAAAAAAAAGACAGAGTGAAAAAAAATATTTTGATGAATGATTATGTGTCTATAATGTCTATGCTATTGAGCTCCTAAAACATTTTTATTAATAATTTAAATATCTTCCATATGATACCTCACACATGAAAATTGGTTACGTAGTCCTCAAGATATTTATAGAATAAGAACAACATCCGCTGCCATATTTACGAAGTCATAACTCAGCCTATGTAAGCGACATCCATTTTTTCTCTAATTTTATGCTCTAAAAGATTTTACTAGGTATTGCTATAACCCGTGTGATTCCCACGGAATTTCCTGATTTGTCATTTGGTCGCCCTGGGCCATATCTGGGGCCAAATTCCTTTTTACACAGAAACAACACGACAGACGAGCAGAAAGTCCACCTCGTGTTAAGTGAATACTGTCAGCCATGAACAACTTCAATATATTGCAACATCAGTCAAAAATTACAAACTTTGCTGCGCCATCGCATGTACCACCTACCTTTAGGAATTTAGAGTGGATTAGAAAAATGGATTTAGAAAGTGGATTGGGAAGAATAGGGAAGTATACGGGTTAAGGAATTTCATTTATATTAATATATATATTATATACCGTGTCTCCTAAGTAACGCAATAGCACTACCGAGAGTAGAATCGATTCTACCTGCTTTTACATTTTACGGTATTTTTTTCATGATTTATAGTACAATTCTAGTATATCATTAGCCGCCCGAGCCGCGAGCGCGCGCCCGAACGCGCGCCCGAACGCGCGCCTCTTACAATCTTTTCATTTCAATCTAGCATGATTAGAATGAAAGCTGTCAAAGTGTCTAATAGTGCTCTATAAAAATAATTAATTCTTAAAACCAAAAGTACACCAAAGGTTTTTGTCATAGGTACACGTACCTACACGCACGTATTTTTTTTATTTGTGGTGCATCACACTCAGTCGATAAATAAAAATCATTATTGTAAATACCATTATTGTAGATAATAATCAGTACCTACTATTCGAGACAATTTGACAGCTGTCATTATAATCAACCTAGGTTGAAAAGACTACGCGCAGCAGACAGAGAAATCTTCCCATAGTGATATCTTCCCTCACAGTCTACCAGAAAAGAAAAGCGCTATTTTTTTTACGTCATTGATACATTTTTTTATCAATGACGTAAAAAAAATAGACAGTATTGCTATCGTGCATTCCAGTCTGCATGCCGGTTTTTTCAAGGCCGGCACATCATTGTGCCGTGATTGTACCCAAATTTTAAAGGCACTCTGTAAATATGTATAACTCATTTTATATCGCATGTGGCCACATCAATCTATATTTCACCGTCTCGGCATCGCGCGATACCCTCCCAAAGCAACGCCCTAAGCCGATCTACCGGCGAGGAGCTCTTAGGCTTGTTGCTGCACACACTCGTTGCTTCAGACTGAGCGGCTTCTGCATTCGCCCTAAACTATATATGTCCGGTGACTCTTGAAAGGCCATTAGAGCCACAAGAATAGCCATTTCGCAAAAAAAATGAGGCCACGCCGTATCTGAGTCTATAGTATTTTTCGTCTGTAGTAGGCGCCCAGTCTGAGTAATGAGTGCTACTAATGTTTTAGACAGGACAACAAAACATTACATGTTTGTACTCGTAATCTGTGATTTATTCCATAAAATAATTTTATTTTTCGTTACAAAGGATTTACATATTTTAAAGTGGTTAACATGTATCAAGTTTTACGTTATTTCGGTGACACGTAGACTCCTTTCTTGATAGAACGACACGGAGTTGAATAGGATAGCGAATATTTGCGATGACAGACATGCTACTTTTCCTATACTTTTATACTCGCTACTCGATGATAAGTGAAATGGACTTTGACATATCTCACTTACTCCCATTACACGTTAGTACCATTTCAAGGGATTATTTATTATTATTGTTCTGTGAATAATACATAAATCTGTTGATTTTCACATGGCCTTACCTCAATGACACCAAACTGTTCATACTTCTGAACACATCGGGACTGCTTGCTCGTCAATTATTGTTATTTTTTGATAAATCAATAATATGACCGACTGCAGTAGGTACCAAACGTGATTAAATAAATAAAATTAGGTCTATTTTTGCAGACTTCAGTATAAAAAATGTATATTAACTTGTTGCTAATATCTTTTGTGTATATGATTTATACTAAATTTAAAACTGGTTGTCTACTTTTTGTGTTGTTATTCTGTTAATTAAATTCTATGAAACCCATTACGTTCATTAGAGAGTTCTAATGAATTATTACCTACTTTCGAAAATAACTAATTAAGTAGCCTTTAACGGCTTGGTTTTTAACATTACGTTAAAAATATTAAATAGATAAAAGAATCTGTGTTATGAGACATGAGTAAAGGCTTCATTATTAAGGTTCATCTTGAACTCTTTTAAAATAGTCCTATAAAGTGTAGTTCTCTTAGTTTCCGACACTAAGGGTACCAAATAATGACACGGCTTCTACTGCAGGCAGTCCATGACCACCGGTGCGGCTCCAACGTCGCCGTTCACGTGCGAGTTGGTGCCAATTGACACAACAATTGATGTTCTTTTTTACTCTTCTTTTATGTTATTCCTGTTGTATTTGTTGTTTTTCTTTCTTTCTATCCTAAGTAATTTCACGTAAGTAGGTCCCCGCAGCAACTAAATTTACCCCAGATCCTGCTCAGTATGTCGTTCCAGCAGTGTTTGAGAGTTTGTCTGTGTTCTGGCTGCTGAACTAGCAGAAAACTGAAACGCTATAAATAGAAAGAAGAATAATATTAAAAAAATAATAAACCTTCTCCTTAAACATGTCTGTATTCAGGGAGGCTATGAGAACGTAACCCATTTACTTAAGACGAGTCTATCCAGTGAAGGAACGGAAATTCATAATAATTTCACGACAAGTGGGGTGAAGTCATTTTGTAAAATCAAAAGTTCGTTTCGGATTTCAATTACTTATTCGTTCGATGCGTGTGCTGCATGCGGGGCTCCCGCAGGAAATGAAATAACACTTAAATGTGATTTATTACAAGAAATATATTATAATCTATGAATAAGAACGTTGCTTTCTTGGGTAAATTAAGGAAGGCGTTTTGCATGCGTTCCCGTATTCAAATTTAATTAAAATATTTTGATCTATTGCCTTTATGAATTATTTTTATATTTAAGATGGGAAGAGCGTTACAACAATTTAAATATGGATTTATTCGGCCGAGGTACCACGCAGCGCTCGTCTGAAAACTTTGAAGTTTGGGCCCCGCTTTTAACTTAGCAAACTTGGCGTATTATCCTGAAGCACCTACGGCCTCCAAATGGCTGCATAACAAATTTTATTTCCCTTCAAAAGGAACGTCCGCACAAAAACAGTACACAAAAGTTGGGCGTTACGCCGGCGTCCTCCTGTGAATTTATATCGCTGGAAAACAAGGAAACAAAAGTGGAGTCGCGCCAAAGGTACATTATCTTAACAAAGTACAGCAATTAGGTACACGTTCCACATCTGACTCTAATAATTTAAATATGATAAAACAAAGTAAGACGGTGAGGCGAAGAATAAGGCGGGCCCGCACTTAACTTATTTATAAATTCTTCCTGTATTCCTAAGACGGTGAGACGGAGCTCGAAGGGCCGCAACCCTTCCTCGTATAATGCAATAAAAGGGGCACTCATATAAGTATCACCGCTTTACGTGCACACAGATAAGGGCTAATCCTTTTGCTCCTCAAGGGCGCACTGATCTTTATACTTATTAGATTTCTGAGACCGTTTTATCATAATTGACTTGTCAAGGTTTTCTTCTTCATTACATTGTTAAAAGTGAAGTATATTTTTGTTGTTTTATCACGCTATGAGCTAAGACACGTACATAATTTGTGTTTTACAAATTAATAGTAAACAGAAAAATTATGGCAATTTATAGTTGGCGAACGCGAGCAATAAGATTCCGTACACGATTACGAGAATGATCTATGTTGAAATTTATGGTCTCATACATAATTGTAAAAATTTACAACAAAATAAGCTATTATCAACTATTTTTATAGATATATTCAGTGTATCGATGTACCAAGAGTTGCTATAAAAATAAAAAAATCAAGTTTAAAATGAGGCTGACCAAATAAGAGACAAATTTTGTCGAACTTCGAAAACCTAACTACAAAATATTGACAAAATAATAGTATACAACGTAACAATGATCTTTTGGTAGTCTTAGAAGTTTCGTGTATTGTAAATATGTACTAAATGTTTTATTGTGACTCGGAAAACAGCCCCAAAACACTTCAAGCGACATAGTTCCTACTATAATAGGTCGCCAAAAGTTTGCGACTGCATTACCCACTCGTATTTGTAATGTACTGCAGGCATTCAGGCTTTTAACTCCGGCTCGCGGTTTCTTAAAGGCAAAAACAGAGAGATCGATAGGCCACAATCCTTGGAGCGTGATAGAAGCTGGGGGCGGTCTCAAAGCTATAAAATTACAGATCAAAATTCTATCGACCCAAAGCCTTTATTCGTAACCAGCAGAGCGCACTATCAAAGAAAGTCTACTTAGGAGTTAGCGTCTTAGGGTCGGCAAGTTTGTTGGCAAGGGTTGGCGATGCGGGCAGGGGTACGTTTTTGAATGTAAATAGTGGCGCGTGGGTCTCGTATGAATTAAATTTAAGTAATTAATGGATGCCGGTGCGGGTGCTCCGCGATTTAGATCGCTCCTGAGATACTACCGCGGATTTAGAATATTCTACTGAAGTATGGCCGATCTTTCGTTATACTAATTGTTAACAACGAAATACTAATTTAAAATTTTAAGTATATTTCATTACTGTATTAAGTTATAATATTATACGTTAGGAAGTGATATACATCTACTTTTCTGTTTGTAATCATACTCGTAATAGAGGAATATATATAAACTGGATTGCAAAAATTCCGGGTCGCTTATAAATGGCGTGATAGTTTCTTAAATACATAAGACTAATTTGCGAAACTATAGTATATTGTAGATGACTGATTAATATATATAAAAAAATGTGTAACACGTTCTGTACACTATATAACTTTAATTAAATACTA
Source organism: Sesia bembeciformis (assembly GCA_943735995.1). Lineage (NCBI taxonomy): Eukaryota > Metazoa > Arthropoda > Insecta > Lepidoptera > Sesiidae > Sesia > Sesia bembeciformis. Next base: position 14,101,556 of record OX031028.1, read on the forward strand.
AAAAATAAGAAAATTTCGCTTCTAACTTATGACAACAAAAATACACTTCGCAGTAAATCTTAAAAAATAAAAGTTTTTTTGTCAATTTAATATTTTGTATTTCCTCCATGAGCCCGTATCACTTCAATAAGACGATGTGGCATGCTGTGAACCAAATTTTTAATACTATTTTGGTCTATGTTTGCCCATTCTTCCACTAGCGCATTCTTTAACTCGTGTAAGGTAACGGGAGCAGGAGAGCGTTGTCTCACGCATCTCCCGAGCTCGTCCCATGCATGTTCTATGGGATTTAAGTGTGGGCTGCGAGCTGACCAATCCATGCAGGTAATACCGAAGTCTTGAATATACATATTGACCAAATGAGCAGTATGTGGTCGCGCATTATCGTGCATAAGAATGGAAATTGCACCCATATTCACTAAGAATGGACCAGCATGCTCATTTAAAATCCCTCCTACGTATCTGACAGCAGTCAGAGAACCGTTTTCTATGATCACTAACTCCGTGCGATCCTCTGAAGATATCCCAGCCCAAACCATTATTGATCCTCCACCGAATGTCACCTTTTCTTCAAAACACTCTTGATGATACCGTACTCTTTACAGATTTTGTTTATTTACAATAAAAAAAATCTGGACTCATCGGAAAACATAACCTTGGACCAATTTTCATCTGTCCATCGGATGTATTCTCGAGCAAACCGTAACCTGGCAACGCGATGTTCTCTGAGCAGTTTGGGGCCGTTTGCTGGTCTATAAGGCTTTATATCAGCTTCACGAAGACGTCGCAGAATCGTATTAGAGCTCACATTGTTGTGGTGAATTTCTTGAAGACTGTTTCGGACCTGAACAGCCGTGAGATGTCGATTTCTTAACATAGTGCTCACGATGAATCGGTCTTCTCGTGTAGTTGTGCACCTTGGCCTGCCATTTCCCGGTCTCCTGATGTTCATGCCGGTCTCTTGAAATCGCTGGAGTACTCTTTGGACCGTTGATAAAGATACTCCTACTGTTCTAGCAGTGCTACGCTGACTTCTTCCTTCTTGTACCATGGTAATAATCCGTGTACATTCTTCAGGTGATAACGACATGATATTGCATTGAAAACTCTGATCAATCCAAGGAACCATTTATAATGACAGCTCCGTTTGAAACAGAAGCAGAAAAAATATTCTTTTCCTAATTTTAAATTTTGAAATTTTTCCAAATGCAGAATATATTTTTTTTAATTTGTAACTTGTACAAATGAAACCTCTTTAGAGATTTAGAACAAGCATTAGTAACCTCCTTACTACATATTATTTATTCGAGCGATCTAGGTATATAATTTATGGAGATATCACGGTTTTTATTAGTGACCCGGAATTTTTGTGATCCAGTGTATATATGGGGTCCGCATAAACCAGTCCTGAATTTAAGATCTTAAGATAATTTTATTAATTGAATTGAATAAATTCATTTAAATAATTTAAATTTAATTTAATTTCATTTAAATATTATATTTGTATACAAGTTTAAGTTATAAGTATGAATCAGTTATAGTATTAAAGTATTATTTTAAAAGTAAAAAGTAGTTCCATTGTAGTTTACTTTTATACAGAACTACATTTCCATCTGATGGTAAAAGTGGAATCATACCATACCATCAGCCTGTGTCTCTCCACTGCTGAATATAGGCCTCTCCCAAGGATCGCCATCACACACGGTCTTCAGCTCTTCCATCCAGCCACTACCGGCGACTACAAGTCGTCAGTCCACCTGGCCGGAGGGCTTCCCACGCTACGTTACCCGGTACATTCACAGTCGCTCAGCGAGCGGTGGAAAGAGCTATGATCGGAGTTTCTTTGCTGGACAAAATCCGCAACGAAGAAATTCGACGAAGAACTAAAGTTGCCGACGTAGCTCAAAGAATCAGCAAGCTGAACTGACAGTGGGCAGGCCATATATGGCGCAGGACCAAATGGAATGGAGTAATCGAATGAAAACACGTGGTTTTATACACAACTACAAAAAATATTATGACAATGTATGATTTCCCGGTACATGACTGGGAAATCATACATTTTCATAATATTTTTTTTAATAAAAATAAAGCGGCATACGAGCATAGTCCTCTGTGAATAGTGCGTAAGCAAAAGTAAGCAATAAGTAAGTAAGCAAAAGGAAGCAATAAATAGTAATGCGTTTACATTAATTTAATGAAGCCGTGAACTTTTTTTTATAAGAGTGACATATATATATATGTGTACATTCAAACATTTCCGCTTAACTACAGATTTAGGTTTCCACACATAAAAAAAACAAGTATTGTCAATATACGTAACTAACCAAAACGTTTTCCAGTAGTTATAGGTCGGGTACTAATTTCATATTAATCCATGGCGTACACACCGAGGCCCGGGAAGCTGGGAGGGGGGGGGGGGGGTCATTTATTAATTACAATGAACCTACCATGTGGGGGCTGAGAGGTCACCAGCTGAAGAAAGGGTCCCCATATTTTAAGACGCTGCCGTCATCTGGCCAAGAATGTGTGTTGTTGGCTTGACGTGGTTAATATTTATTATGCCAAGTTTGTTTTGTTTATTTCGTATTAGACGTGAGCACACTTAATTATTTTACTCACATTTTAGAAATTATTTACATTTTATGCATAAATGAGAGATTTATTTGTTATAAAGCGCTTTGAAACATTTAGTTTGAAATAAAAAAAAACAGAATGTGCCGAGGCGCTAAAATTTCTATGCGTTTACAATGTGTTGTCACAATAACGAAATGGACACCTAGCTGAGGATATTAATGCCACCCGTGAGGCAGATACAACGTTGATATTCTGCTAGTGCCAACAGTGACGTGTTCCTAGGCTTTTTATTTAAAAAATAGGGTAAAAGCACAAAAAAAGTCGAATGTTTTTTTTTTTATGGACGAAGGTGGCAGACGAGCAAACAGTCCACCTGATGGTAAGTAGATACTGTCGCCCATAGACATCCGCGATACATGCCAACATTAGTCCAAAATGATAAATGTTGGCACGCCCCTGGGATGCGCTGCCTACCTTTGGAGATATAGGAATGGCATTGGAGAAAGGGTTGGGAAAATGGGGAGGGATAGGATGGGATGGGAATGGGCTCTGGCACATCTTACTCACTACCGAAACACGTACGTACATTGGGGAAATACGATAAAGTGGGAAATGCAGTACATTTCAAGGTAGTCTTCTGTGAGAGAGGGATAACGTGGCCAGTCGAGCGCGCCCAGCGGCTGTTGGATTACAGCGTGCACTCTCCCCCTCAAATGAAATTCCCCTCAATGTTTTGATAAAACAATTCATAAATTTTCATGTCAATGAACTCATAATTATGAGCAGAATGACTGGAAGCATGGACATGGGTTTCAGGCTTCAGGAAACACACCTTGCATACCTATTAAAACACACTCTTTTGGAACACACTCTGTATACCATACCTATCAAAACACAATTTATATCATCGTATTAATTGTATCAAATTAGCACACCATCGTGTCGCCAACAGAATTGTAAAAAATAATAGAGAGTGATGTATTATATTCATATATTAATATTCGAAAGAAAAAAAACTTTTTGTTAGCACTTATAAATTGTAATTTCTAAAGCGCGCGCCACGTGCAGGAAGAATTTCGGTCATTGACATTTGTACGAAATCGTCATCAAGGACCACTTTACTAGATCTCTAAAGCTTTATCTTTAAAGTGGTCGGTGATCGACGGTTTCATACAAATCTTTTTACCGTCTCAGTCTTGGCTGACTTAATGTCAATGATCGAAATTCTTTTCGCTCGTGGCGCGCGCTTTAGACGTATTATTTTTTTAATTTTAACTACTTTAATTTAATTAACTTTAATTTATTTAATTAACTTTAATTTAATTTTAATATAATTGTGGGTATAATTCCATAAAAAAATTCCATATAATTCAATTAAAAAAGTACTCGACAAAATTCTACTTTTGTAATTTAACTAACTTAAAATATTAGCGTTTTTCACACATAACTATCTTTTAAACAGGTCTTCCACATTTGTGGTAGTTGGTCAATTCCTAAGTCGTGAATTGATGTCCTATTTATCCGGCAGCAGTGGAACGGTGATAATCTAGGGGTATCTTTTGAGTTCAAACCACCGACTCGTACCACTGAATTTCAAGGGATATTTTAACTCTGTGGTGATTGAAATATCGTGAAAAAACCCGCGTGCCTAAGAATTAAAAAAAAATTACATTTTGTTGTGATTACTGATTAGTATCCGCAAACCGATCATATACTATTTATAATTGCTATGTACTGCTTTGGGACTCAATAGGCTAATCAGCACGTCACACGCAAGAATGAAACGTAATTAACCAGTCAATTAATGACCTTTGACATTTCATTGTTTGTCTATTGTTACCAACGCCGCCGTACAGGTTAATATCAATAACAAACAACTTGATTCAGTTCTCAGTATTATTGTGGTTCTGTGATGCACCACCCCCTTTCTTGTCGTAAAGAGCGACTAAGTGATAACAAACCCACTATCATTAGCCCTGAGGAACTACACAAACTGAGGAACTGTTTAGAAATAGTGAATATAAATAGTGAAATAGTGAACTTGCCCACCCACTTGGCCAGCGTGGTGTTTTAATGTGCACGAGGAATCCCATGTCCAGCATTAGATTATAAATTTATGGTTTCGGTTTACGGTTACTAAAAATATTATTGCGTAGTTACAAAATTATACGCTGTTCGTAGACAGCATTTAAATTCATAGTTACCTATATCTATTTATACCTAACACTCCACAGACTTCAAATTACCGAGTACGGAACAAGTCGAACGCCTTAAGCAAGTCGATACCTCTCGAGGAGGCTCGTCTATCGGACGTAACACGATCAAAGCGATCCCGGGCTGTAATCGACGAAACAACTCTGTGATAATGCCCTGCAACACGAGCGGATATCTATTTAACTTTTAAAAGGGCACATGGACGCTAATCGTCGTTAAGAATTAATTTTAAACAAACGGTTTTTGTTTTCTGGTAATATTCGGTACTAACTGGTATTTAGAGAAACTAAGACAGTTTTTGATGTCACTCAGGTACTTAATGTAAAATAAATGAAACACAGCTAATAGAAATCGACAATTTAGATCAGTTTTGAGTTCTTCTCGATATTTATGCTAAGATTAAGAGAGAGATTATCCCATAAAGACTTGCGCACATTACAGCCGTGTCGCACTGCAAAACTGCGTCAACGCAAATACTACAATAAGATGGACCTAATCGTTTTGCACCGTGCCAATAACAACTTTCTGCAATTTTGGAAATCTACCAATCACTTGAACGTTAAACGTTTGCTTGTCTCCAGTGTGTGGTGTACATGAGACCAAGGAGATTTCAAACTTGTTTATAATCATTCTAAATTTGTGTCACCACTAGGGCCATCCTGATCGATCTATGAGGCCGATAATGGTCTTGCTGATAATATGTCTGTCCGTTTTTCTGCCAAAGAAGTGTCTATGTTAAAATGTTTCTGCCATGTAATTCACAACATGATAAGAGGCAAATCGCCCGGTCACGATAGCCTGAGTATAGCACATCTGCAAAAGGCGGGCGTACATCTGCCAAGGGTAGTAGCGATATTTTCTGAATCAGACACTCTTATTTGTCACATGAAATGACGAAAACGATTGTTGCGGCAGTAGTTAAAAATAAAACTGGAGACATTTAAGATAAGGGTAATTACACACCTATATCATTGGCCACTATAATAGCGAAGGTGCTTGACGGCTTGCTGGATGCTCATCTGGATAAATATCTAAACATACACGACTCACCGTTTGGGTTTCGGCGGGAATTGTCCACTGAGTCCGCTATACTGAGCCTAAAGCACGCCATCAGGTACTTTAAAGAGCGAAAAACACCTATATATGCCTGTTTTTTTGACCTATCCTTTGGCATAAATTGTTTAAAAGCAATTTACCGAATGAATTACTCCGGATTTTTGATTATTGGTTCCAAAATCAAATCAACTATGAGAGATGGATTGACTCACTCTAACTCATATATGTTGGAGTGAGGGGCTGAGCTCGCCCAAGCTCTTCAACCGGTACGTCAATGAGCTAATTAGGAAGCCCAGCAGCATGCATGCTGGATGTTATATATATGGCCTTAGTGTCAATAACATTAGCTACGCAGATGATATAATATTGCTAAGCCCCTGGATCAGTGGCCTTGGGAGGCTATTGACTGTAAACATGGATTAGTGTATAACGCTAAGAAAAGCAAGCTGATGGTCTTCAGGTCGCGTGGCAAGGATCCCAATCATGTGCCTCCTATTTTACTAAATGTACTTAATCAAGTCACGTAATTTAAATAGCTTGGACACATTGTCACTTACAACCTGAAGACGATGCCAATATTGAACATGAACGCAGGACATTGGCAGTGTATATTTTCATGATAGCCCGCAGATTTCTTCGTTGTAGGAAACAGGTTAAAATCACCCTTTTTAAAGCTTACTGTCACAGAGCCCACAATGTCCTACGAGTCCAATACAATAATGACATCAGGATGCTCTTGGGGCTGCTACGCTTCTGCAGTGCCTCAGGAATGTTTGCTGCCGAGCACATGGATGACTTTTATACGATTAGGCGAAAGGGAGTAGCATCCCTGTAGCGCAGGATGCGGGGCAGCATCAACAGAATCTTGACGGTGGTTGTAAATAGGACTGATCGTCCTCACCAAAAATTTTGGGTCTGACTAATGATGAAATACATGAATCGTGTTACAGTTTGTTTCTTACTTACATAGTTTATAAGTCTCTTACTAACTCTACCCATGTGTTATATTTGAAATAAATAACAAATGAATGAAGGAATTATAGACACGGCGGGCCGCAACTCAACGCAATAATTTAAATCAGTTAGCTGTTGCCATTCAATTATTCACGTCATTGCACAGCGAATAACTCTCGAATTACTTTTGATAACTGCGCCCGTTTAACGCATATTGAGGCGGGCCATGTCGCATAACATCAACGCATAAATAGGCTGGCATCAGGGCTGGCAAGCGATCCGCCAGTGCGCTGTGCTGCGGCGCGATGTGGCCCGCCTCTAGTGTGCATAATGTATACAAAATTTATAAAAAATATTCAGGAGGATTTTTGCAATGTTATGCGGTGCGGTGCGGTGCGGTGCGGTGCGGTGCGGTGCGGCACGCCGTAATATGCGCGAGCCTTTAAGAGTCTCCCTTAATTGATTTCTGCATATTTTTTTTCATAACCCACTTGCTGTAATTTTTTTCGTTAACTTTCTTTCAAGAAGTGTTTAAATATTGTTGTGAATGTCACTCACATGCCATACAATTTCTAGTGTACTTATTCACTTCCTTATAATTTCTGTGAATCAATTATGACGTACAAGACAAAAGATATTTACAAACTTTACAGTTGTACTATAATACATCATTATAAACAACAACGCAGCGACCCGCCGCACCGCTCGTGTGAAACGGCATTTGTTCCGTGTTAAATATTCAAAGAACAGGACAGGGTTGAAGTCTCACGGGTCGAAAAGACCCAGCGAGCCCGGGGTTAACCCGCGAGCACTCATGCGTCCCTAATTTCCGATTTGTCGACCGAAGGGTTGACTGATTAGCATCTGACTTGTCACAACGCATCGCCTCACCTTTGTCGCCGACTTACTCTCGGATAGTTACTTGGCCTGTGCTATTTCAGTCGTGAAATTATTGGTTAACTAGTGTTTCTATTATAATTATAAGTGATTTTAGTCGGATTTTAAAGCTAACTATCTTTTCATTAATCGGAATTATAATCAGGATTATTAGTGATAAATTGATATCGTTATCATATTGCTTATTAAGAATTGTATTATAATTTCATAATTAATTAATTAATTGTAATTAGAAAATGAAAAAGTATAGAAAAAATTTAAAAGGAAAGTGTTTCTTAAATTTTATCTGGCTGACAACAAAACTGATAAAAAATGTTTAGTAAATAAGTATGTACACTTTGTACACCAAAGAAATAATTAAAATGACACAAAATATTAATTAAATAGGTATACAAAAGGTAATACTATAGGTATACTATAGGTATACAAAAGGTATACTATAGGTTTACAAAAGGTATACTATAGGTTTACAAAAGGTATACTATAGGTTTACAAAAGGTATACTTATCGCTAAAGTGACCAATTTCTTCCAGGCAACCTTTATGTTTATTATTTACTTAGATGTATTGAAATATGTTTTAACATGAAATTCTTAGAACGTAAATACGAGTATATGATTTCCAAATAAATGGGATTCATTTAAATAACATAGTTTTCACTATTAGAATGCAGGTAAATTTAATTTTTACAAGTTAAAATTTCCTAATAAACCATTGTAACAGAGAGAGTTCCTGTACATTTGCTGTTTCTGTGTATATAATATACGTAGATACAATTTATGGTAAAAGTTGGCAACGATATATGCGCCGAGTAAATAGAAAACAAAGTGATTCTACCTGGTATTTTCGTTGGCGACACAAGGACAACTTTCAAAGTTATTATAATAGCTATCTGCAGATCAGACAATTGAATACCATGCTGAATTAAATTGGCTTACGGAAACACGAATAAAATATATTGAAAACCGTCGCCAAACGTCGCTGACTCGACCAAATAAAGATATTTTTACACTTCTACTAGAGAAATGCAATGCTGTATCGTGAATTAAAAACGCACTAGCATTCTAATGCATTAAAAGCATTAAAATACCATTAAAAGCGATAAATTAAATTGTCATTTAAATTAAATATTAATTGCTTGTTCATATTCAGTCCCTGTTCAATGTACCTACTCGTAATTTCTTTGCGGGATAGGATCCGAAACGAATAGATTCGCCAGAGAACTAATGTCACCGCCGTAGCTCGTAGAATCAGTAGGCTAAAGTGGCAATCGGCATGTCATAATCTCCTCAACACCACTAACCAATGGTGTTGAGGAGTCCTTTAATGGAGGCCACGTACCGGGAAGCACAGTGTGGGGTGGTGCCGAGCCTTGGGCTCTCCCAATGTTCGGCCAAATTGGCTCTCGCCACCGCTGATGGTATGGTGAAGAGACATGTGCTGGTGGTTTAGTTTTATACCCATACCAGCGACCCGCCCTCGCTTCGCTTCGGTTTATAAGTTTTTTTAATTTTTTTTTTCAATATTTCAAAATAAAATATCGGCTGTATTAGACACGGGTAATTTACCTTCCTATTTGTGAAAGAATTTTTGGAATCGGTTCAGTAGTTCCAGAGATACAACATACAACACATACTTACAAACACACAATTTTACATCTTTATTATATTAGTAATATATATTATGTTCCAGTGTCAGACTCAATGATTTTCGGTCCGTAATTTTAAACGCTGATTGACGCATTGCGAACTGGCAAATAATACTCAAGTCTCTGAATTACACAACACGGTAACATACAGGCTTCTCTATCGCCTCGTATTAATAGCCAAGTTTAGTAAGAGAATGCAGCGAAAAAATTGTGTCATCCTGTCATTTGTCATTTTTATTTCTGCGCCAATATAGAAACATCAACACTTCAATATTTTTTTTCTAGTAAATAATTCAGTCACGTCATGATAGTCGTAAGAATCCCCCGGTTCACGCAGCATTACGTCCTCGCCGACACATGTAATCCCACGGCTGTCGCGTGACACCTCATGAATCTCTCATTTATCATGACTCGCTTTTTTCTCGTATGATTCTACAGTTTTCTTGACAATAATAGTTTTCTTTGTAGGTTAGGAAGGTATGGAGTGTGCTGTAGAAGCAGCTCATCCAATAACGTTATCAAACTGCGAGTACCAATCTACCAGTGTTTTAGAAAATAAATCGTTTATTTTGCATAAACATAGGTAACAAATATGGTGTTAATTACAAACGTGACCCGTTGTTTTCTGCCCCAAGAGGCGTGAAAAAATTAATAAGATTCAGTATTGATAATACAATTCTTAAAAAAGTTTTTAGATTTCCTAAAGCAGCCATCTGTCCGGATTTGTTCTAGTTTGGAGCCGTTAGGATGATGTTTTCGATAACGTTCTGGTTTCTTTAATCTAATTTACTAAAACAATAATTTATGGTGAAGATTAATAATTACTAATCGTATTATAGACTAAAACCTATGTGATTTATAAAAATAGACTGTTATAACTATAACATCAATTTGAACTTTTATTTTATTAAACGCAACACTTTTTGTCATTGAACATGTCTGTTGGTGACTTCGATTGCAGCTTCTCTTTAATCACGTTCATGACTTCTTAAGATCATGAAAGTGACTCGCGGCATTCCCAATTTTTAATTAAGTTAACTTAATACTTTATCATTATCTTCATGATTTCCGAGTTTTGGAAATATCATGTAAAATACTCCTCCTAGTGCAGCTGCTATCAATTCCGTACCTCGTGTTTTATTTAAACCTATCAGTGCTCACGACTTTTTGCTCGTAGACGTTAGAATGTGTGTGGTTAACTTGATTACCGCAGGAATTTCATAATTGATCTGGTTAAAGAGTATCCTAAATGTTAACTCAGCATAAGTTATAACTATGCCAAGTTTCATTAAAATCCGTTTAGTGGATTTTGCGTAATGCGTGTTCAGACAGATAGACAGAGAAAAATTAAAAAATATATTGTTTCATAGTGTAGGTACACAACAATGATATTTTTTTCAAATGAAATTGTATTTACCGAACGGACACGGTTTTGTTAAGTTTTATGTAGAGATCATATAAAAGTAAGGAAAATTACGCAGAGGAAGTACTGGTGGGACAAATGAAGGAGGATGGAAATTTAAATTGTCCGGTGCGGCTGCCGGCGACGTATCGGCTGTCACATTACCGCCAGCTCCCCGCGCCCGGGTTATTATCAAACTTTTTGAAGGGTCGCCGGACGACGGCGCGACGCCAACCGTGCTCCGGAGATGGACGCTTACTGAACATGGAAGCGGCTTTCATAGTTTTGGTGCTGCTTATGGCATTTTGTCCATAAGTGTCTTATCATGAACGGCGACAAGAGTATCAATGCGTCATACATCAATATGTTGACAATATATGATCCCCAGTCGTGCTGATCCAGCACCAGCACCAGGGACGTGAGCCTCCTCATGCACATTGTCTTGTGTGAGATGTATGGCCTTAAAACGCCACGCTTGCTAAGCGGGTTGACGAGTCCACTCTTTTAGAGGTGGTGTAGTTCCTCAGGACTTGTAGTAGCGGCTTTATAATCTCTTAGTCGGGAAGAGATGGGGTGGTGCTATTCTAGAGCCGGCCGACATCACACGGTCCGCGGACATCACACGGTCCGCCGACATCACACGGTCCGCCGACATCACACGGTCCACCGACACCACACGGTATTAATGCTTATATAGGCATCATTAAAAGTTGAATCTTAACTTAATGTTATAAAGGCGGCCTTTTCGCTGAAATGATCTTTTCCAGGCAACCATATCTAGTGGTGAAGAGATATAGGTTGATAATGTGGTAAGGTCACCAGCAGTGCTGATCCACCACCAGCATTGCTCGACATGGGCCTCCTCATGCACATTGTCTTGTGAATAAGGGATGTATAGCCTCAAAACACCACGCTGGTTAAGCGGGTTGGCGAGTCTTTTAACAATAACGAGTTCTTTAATAACAACGTGTTTGATCCCATTCCACATTACCATAGCAACTGGCCACAACGTCCAAGAGGCGCATATGGTAATTCCTTATTCCGATAGAAAATAGAGGCGGTCAGACGCAATAATCCATCACGGGCGGCGGTTATTTGTTTGCCTGACCGGGGCGGGGCGTGTTTTATGTCATTTTACGTATTCCTTACAGGTTTTGATAAATATTTGTTTCGCCCCAGTTCGGACATGTCCACGAATTGAATATCCGGTGGGTAGTGGGCAACCCGTTTCGTAATTGCCATCCGAATGTAAATTTCGCCTTTTGTTTGGCTTCGGTTATGCATATTTTTAGTAGCATTAATGTAACTTCCGCAGCACGGATCGAAGTTTGGCAAGGAAATATGTGATAAACGGGTACGAATGCTTCAAGTCTATTTGGTAATCTATACTAATAATAATATAATAAAGAGAGAGTGCGAATTTTGTGAGTTTGTGTGTATGTGGAGGGTAATCTCGGGAACCACTGGACCTATTTCAAAAATTCTTTCACCATTTGAAAGGTACATTATTCCAGATGGACATAGGCTATATATTATGTGCAAAAAAATTGCCGGTCATGCAACTCAAGCCGGGCAGGACTAGTATTTTATATTTTAATACAATATTCTTCAATTACACTCGTACCGGTAGTTACAAATACAAATATTTTTGGACGATACTATCTTAAAAACGCTATAGAATTTCGTAACAAATTCATTACGGTGACGAATTCCGTATCCGAAAATCTTAACCGTAATAAAGGGCTGGCCCTTTTTTCATCCATGCTGGCCAAGCAGATTGGCAAGTCCATTTTTTAAGCGGTGGTGTAGCTTTGTGAATAATTCTGTATCCAATTATTCTGGAGTATCCATTTGTGTAACTTTATTGTTTTCGAGCACTCAATTGTTCACTAATCGATAACACAATGTACTTCCTGTTTCATTATGCGTATGTCGCAGATTGTTATTAAAGCGAGCTGTCGGTAACGTTAGTTAAGACGTTAAAATAATGCAGGCAAAAACTGTACACTATTCTCCTGGGCCTGTACGTCATTATACGGAGCTCGGAGGTTAAGGATCGCATGCATACCAAATCGGGCTTATCAGTTATGCATAATGTGGAGACCCCAAAGGTGAGCAAAATATTGCAGTGCCCGCGTAGACGGCAAGCTATATAGGATGATTGTTAATAAAATCATTCTTGTAGGTTAGACAGTATAGGCTGTTCACTTCGTGATTGAAGCAAATGAAAGATCACCACGCGGGCAGATTGTCAACATATTTTTATATTAAATTATCGTTAATCCTGATTTCAATACTTGGCATAATAAGGACCATATTTCACCCTCAGTTTAATAAAGCCGTAAGTCGTATTATGTCGAAATTTAGATGTTATCATTATTTAAAAGGACAGTTTAAACTACAGTCAATTTTCATAAGTTTAACGCTAAATATGAGAAAATTATGGCCAACGATTCGTTTTAGTCGTCTTGTAACAGTATTTATTTTTTAAGAAGTCTGTTTAAAATAATAAGCACACATAAATGTCACTAAACAGAAAATAATAATGATTTGGATTTTATTATTTACATGATACATATAAAAACTAGGAAGAAATATAAAAAAGTCACCCAACATTTTACAGTTCTTTTTGTTGTACTGAACAGTATTTTTTCTTTTCAAATATGGCAATAGAGCCATTAGCACATTCAGTCAATGTCAAGTTTTCTTCGTAATAAGCAATTTTAAGGTCTAAAACGTATCCAGTCTTGTAGGTTCCCTCAGTAAAGCACTACTCAGTAGATTTACTGAAGACATACACATACTATACACAATTTTTATAATAAATGAAACAAAAACTCAACTTCACTTCTCGAATACCCGCCAAAAAGTCTACTGAAAAGTTATCACTTACGGATTATGTCTTTATTCCGCTGAGGGTGCAATATGCACTAGCGGCGCTCTGCCTCTGCCTAGCTAGCCGCGCTTTCATTTTAGAATACGAGTATTTGTACGCACGCACTGAATGACGTAGGCTTGCGGTCATGCAGCTAGCCGCCTTGGTAGCTGTCCGCTTTGTACTCAACCATATAGGCGGCTAGCCGCTATGCAGTATTCATTATAAGGTTATTCGTAGAAGGTTAAAGTTGAAATATTGTACCTATCTATCTATGCGAGTATATCGAATTACCATGCGAGTACATTGGAGTGCATGTAAATCCATTAATAGATTTCTCCTTCGATGTAACAACTTCACATGCAACAAAAACTAGCTTAACTGAAAATAAACCATATAATCATTATCAACAATTATTCACAACAATAATTTAATAATGGAAAACCAAATTACAACCACTTCAATACGTAATTGTATCAATATTTTGTCAATTGTATTAAAGTACGTTCTTTACTATTCAGTTAAATCAATAGCTGAATACAATGTACTTTCATATACTTATCTTAAATATTTCAATTCGCAAATTAATCTAAGTACCTACATAAATAAATCACACTGTACATCTCTTTATCAACGACATCCCCACACGTATCCACCGTCACGCATGTCAACCTGATGGATTTTGTTCTCTGAATCTATTGTGGTTTTTTATTTTCCACTCGCGATGTCACTTTTTATTTGCGACCACGTGACCTATGAATATGAATGCGATTTGTGCCGTTGGAGCTTACATGCTGTAATTCTGATATAAAATATGATGGGTATTTTGTTGACCATATATACACTTTACACCTTCTCAACTCTAAGGAGATACGCCTACTTAACTTTGAGTAAAAAGATAAACTATAAGAAAAAGGAGATAATAGACAAGAGAGCTGTGAATAGCTTTTTGCAAGATAGGCAGCACATTTGTAATCTATTTGGAATTACAGGCGTCCATAGGCGAAGGTCTGCCAGCTTTAATTTAAAAAAGAAGATTTTGACACTTAATTTGAAATGGTCCACGTTTTCTTCTGAATGTAGTCGATGTGAATTACTTGTTGCCGTTTATTGTACTTTAGTTATTCAAAAATAATTTATTTTGTTGGTCATGATTTGTTGTCCATTTAGTATTTGTTTGCTGCTCGTGAAAATACAAGTCTTAAAAAAACTAAGCGATGCGTAACAACTCTTATAAACCAATTATAGTTTCGTGTGCAAATAAGTCTAATTTGTGGCAATATTATGTTAAAATAAATTAAAAAAAAAATCAAATGTAGATTACACTCACAGCCCTAAAACACCTACGCATTTTACGAGTACTTAATCCTATCCTTGTAAATCCCAATATAAATTAAGCAGATATTTCTTAAAAAAAAAAGGAAAGATGGAATGGCGATAATCTTCGTCGCCGCCATCTGCTCGCGGGTTAACAAACGACTGTCATTACTTACGTCAGACAAGCCCTGAATATGTCAGTGGGTTTGAAAAAACTGCCTACACATTTTTAACCATTCTCCAACAAATAAAGACGTTTCTAGCCATTGTTTATGTAGCTTTTTATTGAACCCTAATATTTATATAAGACAATAAAAGAGATTGTAACGACATAAAATTAACAAAAATTTAATAGCGACCTTTGCTACAAAACGTTTAGATAGAGATACAATAAATATTTTAATCACAAGTAGATAGCTTACACATTAAACGATATGAAATAAATAAATTCTTATGTATTATAAATATTTGGAGAAGTGGGGATTTTGACACACTATTTGGGGTGTTTTGTCGCTAAAAATTAGGTCTATATCACATGATTTTAAATTATCGCTAAGCCATGTCCGAATATACTGTATATAATTTATTTATTTAACAAACTTTATTGCACACTGTCGTACAAAAGGTGAGCTTAATATCTTAAGGC
Organism: Sesia bembeciformis; assembly: GCA_943735995.1. Taxonomy (NCBI): domain Eukaryota; kingdom Metazoa; phylum Arthropoda; class Insecta; order Lepidoptera; family Sesiidae; genus Sesia; species Sesia bembeciformis. The sequence goes on from OX031028.1 coordinate 14,117,141, forward strand.
ACTCCCTACCAGCTAACCTTTGAATCACAGAGATACGTACACATAAGTATTATATTTATCAGAAACAGTAATATAATTAGAATACATGTTAAATATGTAAAATTAGAATGTGAAATAATGATAATTAGCATCGCAATTTATGTTACGACATAAGCTGAGTTGGTGCTGTTTGTCACGACAATCAATTGTATTTTACATTGTTCCTGCTGTATTATTTGTTGTAGTCAATAAAATCATTTTTACAAGCTTTTTGTTTCTTTCTGTCCACCAAAAAGACATTTATTGATAATGTGCTTTCAGCTTACGACGCTACCGAATACTTTGTGATCATCTATTTCATTATGTATGCAAAATATTCAGATAATTTCGTACATAAAAGAACGAATAAAACGATTAAAGAAAAACTGTCACCTGGTCAACAAATTTAAAACAAATCCGTGTCGATTACTGAAATTTTTCGAGTAACTCCACCGTCGCGTACATCAGATCGGTTTCCAATTAACAGTGGCTCAGTTCAGTCTCATTATATTTTTAATTTGGGGGAGGAATCTCAAATTAAAGCGGGCGACGTCAAAGGACATGCCCGGCTGCCATTAAAGCTAAATAATTAAAGAATTCGACCGTCTTCACAGTCGTTAGACGGAATTAAGAAACCGCTCGCTAACTTCGTAATTTTGATTTAGGTACGCACGGAGCCTAAATTTGTTTTAATAGCTCCAAGCTTTTCTGGCATGATTTTCAGACTGCTTTTTTTTAATTATCCAACATAAATTGTAATCTATACCACATTTAGTCATATCTGTTTATTACTTGTCAATCTAGTCATATCTAGTCATTTTCATATCAACTTAACATGAGGCGGCCCTCGAATAGAGAGTATTTACGTACCGGAAAGCGCAGCGTGGGACACCCTTCTGTCAGTTGAACTGACGACTTGAAAAAGGTAGTGGCTAGAGGATAAGTGCTAAAGATCATGTGTGTGGTAGCGAGGCATATATCCAGTAATTGAAAAACATAGGTTGATGGTACGGTATGATGTATCAATTTATTATCAATTTATTGTAATACTGCATAATATTACAATAAATTATAAGTCTTCTTGTCTTGACAGGAATATTACTTAATTAAAAATAATAAAATTATTTAAAAATAATTTTAAAGTCTCGTATTCACTTACAACAGAAAAATTACTTCTTCCAAACACAATATACAAAGTTTAAATGTTGTATAATAACAATTATATGATACTTTTCAAAATAAACTATAAACTATTAAATTAAATAAAAACACTTAAATTGTAGGCTTTAACTACTTAGGTGGCTCCGTTTAACCACAAAACTTTATGAATGTAAATTTCAATTTCGTCTAGACGTGTGAAAGGCGACGTTTGCATGCAAACAAGATTCATTACTGATACTATGAACTTAACACTGGCCCTGTGTGACAACAACTTCACTGTATAGAACCCAAGAATAAAATAACTCCTGTACTCGTAACTACAGAAGAGGAAATTCTATTTGTGAACTTACTTACAAATGAGTATCAAATTGTGTTAGTACGTTTCGGTGTTATGAACACTATGCTAATTACAAAACTATAGTATATTCCATTGAAGCTGCTATAGTTTCGACTCTTATTAGTAAGGTCGTGGGTTAGGATCCCAGTCGCACCGCACCACTCATGTACGGATTTTATAAATATCACTGGCGACGAAGGAAATATAGTGAGGAAATAAGTTTGAGAATTTAAAAAAGAAAACTGAATCATATGTATCTAAAGTAAAACCGTGGTGGTTTTCAGGCCATTAACCACTAAGCGCGGATTGGATGATAGACTTAATATCTACTATAGATTATTTTTTCCTACTTCTCGATCATGCGGTTTCCTTGCGAAGTTTTTCTTTACCGCCGAGCTAGTGAAAATTTTAAAATCCGCACTTAAGTAGACATTATACTGGCCGAGAATACACCTAGGCTCTCATCGTTCTTATTCGTTTATAACAGATACAGAAAAAATAATGGTATAACCAACTCATCATCTAAAAATTGTATACCTACATGAGATGGAATTGTTTTTTTTTTATAGACAAGTGGGCGGACGTGCAAGCGGTCCCACGTGATGGTAAATGTTACCGCCGCCCATGGACACCTGCAACACCAGGGGGTATGCGGGCGCGCCGCCGCCCTTGCAAAATCCTATTCACAGTTTTCTTGAAGAACCCCATATCAGGCCCAAAATTGTCTTTAGATTTCATAGTTCTAAATGCTTCATAACACCTTTACGGTTTTAATCTAATCAGGGCTAAAAACTTCTTCAAGCTATAGCATAAAACATTCAGCGTCGCAGAGGAGTCGTTCACTTCATGGTGTTCAGACGATATAAATCCGAATTCCGAGGTCTACGGGACCCGGGGGACAGATACCAGCGGAGATGACCGCTCTGGAGGTACTCGACACTTAGATGAGACCCTCTTATTATTAAGCGCGTTTAGACCGGAGTTTAGAACGCAGCGCTCAGACGCTTCGTTTTAGATTCAGAAGATATTTGTTAGAAAACTTTACAAAATACGATTACGATTTGTCTTGTTATACGATACGATTATGATCCGATTTAAGTGTATGTATGTATGTATGTATTGTGACATAGTTTCTTAAACATTTATATTGAAACTTGTTAGATATTTGAAGCTCTAATAAACCAATATTTGTACTGAATAGACGCATTTGTATTATATCACAACTCACGTCATATTCTTTATAAGATTAGATTTTGAAGATTCTTGAAAAAAATTAATTCTCATTTTAACAGCTTATCTCTCAGTTATCGATAAAAACTTAGAAGTTTAGTTAAAAAGAAGGTATAAAATCACAGTTGCTTTATCCCGTAAATAATGACGTAACAGTTATATGAAATAAGTTATTTTTTTTAGCCTGCTGTAGGCTTTCTTCAACTTTTTCCACTTGTCCAGTGGTTGCTGCTCGCTTACCTTTTATTGTCGTCCTTCCATCTCCATCACTCTTCTGCACCACTTTCTTAATTATATTCAGAATTATAATTTCTTCAATACTTAAATACAATACAATGCAAGCGTTTTGAACGCTCGTTTGTTCGATATTTTAATGTCACAGACAAATGACGATTCGGTCCTCCAACGACTTGCCGAGAAAGGGGTACGTAATATTGTTTACATTTTAATGTAAGAATACAGTGGCGGTACTGTGCGCTCGTTAAGAGCATCATTTCGTGTCCACGATGTGTAATAAAAGCGACTTTTTCTTTGTTTATTTATGAATTGAGATTTAATTAATTATTAACTTTTTATGTTGGATCCTACTTTTAAATGTTTTTAAATAAAGCTAATACGTACCTATATACAATTGTGCAGTTGTAAAATGCAGAATTATTGAATTATTCCAATAATCATGCGTTATTCATAGATATAATTGAACGGGCAACCTATCGATTTCTTACGTCTATATAATGAACTTTTAAAAATATTCGTTTTTTGAGCGCATATTATATATTTATTTTAGTACAGTTTTAGGACTCTTCTTGTAATTACTGCGGGGGTTTCGGGCCATAATCCATCACGCGGGCCCAGTGCGGATTGGTGGATTATTCACTTTAATTTCTCGTTAGTTTATGTTAGTGTGCGTCTTGTTGGCATAAAGAACGTACCTACTTAATATTCTCAGTTTACATGCCAACGGATTCCGTAGATAATTTAGTAGAGTTCACGGGCTGTATGAGAGAAATAAATGTCATTATTGAAACTGCCGACATGGATGCAGTATTTATATTAGGAGATTATAACTCACATCTCGGTACGTTATTTTCTAACGAATTAATACATTTTTGTTCGGATCAGCAATGGACGTGTGTCGACTTGGAGGTCCTACCAGCAGACAGCTTGGCGAGTGCTGCCCCGAGACGCTCTATAATTGATGTCAAAGTGTTATACGGTACCTTCTGGTCTGATCACGTTCCTTCAACTGGCCTTTAAAATTTGAGTATCCCATGGTAAACCACCTTCAGGGTATTATTACAATAAGATGTGTGAAACTAGAATAATTTTAAACTGAAATTAAAATGGTGTCAAAATACTGCTGAACGTATAAAAGTGGATAGAATTGCACCAAGTCATTCTGAAAATCAATATAAAGAATTTTGAAAACACATAATGTACCTACATAATGTTCAAGGTCTCCACCAGTCTAAAAGCATAGCTAACCTATTTAAAAACCATTTTAAGGTGGAATCACCGCTTGACCCGTCATTGCAGGTGATCAATGATGAACATCTTACATCGAGCTCGCGCGTTCAGTTCTCTGCTAAGGAAGTCGGTGCAGTAATAAAGAATATGACTCGTGGCATATCGGCCGCACATGACGGCCTTAGCATTAAGCATCTGTTGCACGCAGGCGTCCACTTACCTAGGGTTATGGCTATGTTTCTCAACCATTATATATCACATTTGTATTGTCCGCCCGATCTCATGAAAACGATTGTAGTACCTATTGTTAAAAATAACACTGGAGATGCATCAGATGGTACCAACTATAGGCCGATATCACTGGCTAGATATTGAAAGGGAACACAGGGCCTTACAGGCAGTGAGTGAGGCACTGCCTTGTGTATCCAATATAATAATGCGTTCAGGGTGCTGATGGGATTGGCGCGTTTCTGTAGTGCCTCGAACATGTTCGCAGAGGCTCGTACTGATGGCTTCCACACCATCGTACGCAAAAGGTGCGTCTCCCTGGTGAGTCGACTACGCGCCTCCTCCAACGGCATCCTGCGTACACTTACTGACAAGTACGATTCTCCCATTCTGCGGCATTGGATACACCTGCACGTAAACACGTAACATTTATTCTTGCTTTACTATTATCTTACTAATACTAGCTTTTAAGTTTTTATTATTATTTAATAACAATACTATAGATATTTAATCCATAATAAACGTTTTATTATTATTATTATTTATCTGTAAAATGAGATTCTATCATCTCATAAAATTAAATGGAATGGTTTACTTCCTTCTCTCGCTAAGGTCCCACGGGTGCTGGATCTAGGCCGAGATAATAATAAAATTAATGCTTTATCGATAAATTTATTGATCATAATAACGCCAATTTTAATAACCGCCCCAAACTTTTACGAGTATAGAATTGGACTGAAAACTTAACTCTTTCGGATAAAAGCAATAAAAATATTAAATCTTCGCAATAAAGGGGCAATAACAATTTCAGTTAATATTAATCGTTTTTCTTTCTCGACCCTTCCGGGACACGGGCCCATTTGCTTTATTTTCCCTTTTATTTGTCCCTGGAGGATAACTATGATATATTTATTATTACCAAGACTATTGGAAGACACTCTCCAGATGTATTATTAGGAGCTTGAGAGCATTTATTGGAATTATTTGTTGTAGGAAATGGTTACATTTAATTTAGATATTACAATTTATTGGAAGGCAGGTTATTTACGAACTCATAATCATTTTCTCGGTAATGTTAATAATGGACGATTACCAATAAGGTTTTCGGAGAACAAGGAAATCGATAGTAGTATTTATATAGTCGTAATTAGAGAATGTATTGGAAGTAAATAGGAGTTACGTAAATGCACGTTGAGACTTTGATAATAGTATTATTTCGTAAAAAATATCAGGTTAAACTTAGCTAACACTGAGCGGTTAGTAACTGTCTTCGAGATATATTTTTTTCAGTTTATTCGGTATCAGTCAATTACAACCTGTCTGCTAGTAAAAAGATTCCGCATGTGAGGGAGTTTCGAGTCACACTTATAACATTGATGATTATAACAGATTTTATAAATTTTTTTTATTCTCAGACACGCAAGTTTCTTCATGATGTTTTCCTTCACCGAGCTAGACCTACTCGTAATTAAAAAATCCTGCTTAAAAAGAAACTTAAAGAAAAACAGTTGGACTGACCGGTGTTCGAAGTCACGATTTCATGAATGAATAAATAACGCCACACTCAATGTCTCACACTAGGATTCCTTGTGTTGTGAATCCAGAGAAACATGTAGAGACGAACACACGACCCAGACCCGAACAAACATTTGTACTTAAACAAATAAATGTTCAATCGGCAATCAAACCCGGGACCTTCAGCACGGCAAGTGCGGTTAATACCAACTGAGCTTATCGGTCTTCAAGGCTACCATCTCGTATTCATTTATTACCTCATTATCAGAACTGCGTATGTGTTAAAAGCAGACGTAGAATATACCTATGTACCTACGCTTAAAAAGCTGACATGCTGCCCCCCCCCCCCCCCGTCTCTATATGAATGTGATTTTACACATGAAATATTTATACATTCTATAATTTAAGCGAGTGCTACTGTCACGTATGTACACGTAAGTACAGATACATTACGAAAACATTGGCCATCGGCTAATCCGGAGACACCCGAATGCGTCGTCCACGTCTGTGCAATAAAGTTATAAAGTATATATGCAATTACAGGTACGGTAATTCATCGACGTGGATGACGCATTCGGATGTTTTCGGATTAGCCGATGGCCAATGTTTTCGTAATGTATCTGTACTTACGTGCCCGCAAAAACTTGTAATCAATACTTGAATAAAAAGCAAACGAAACGTTCCCGCGCTCGCTAACGACCAAACTGCGTTCTAATCACGGAATGTCAAAAATGGATATTGGAAATTGAATTCACAGGCGAAAAGTTACCTTCCTTTTTTCGCGACGAAAAGGGCGAGGGCTCATTCAAATGGCCAGATCAACTCAATAAGGGGTACGATACGTGTTTACCCGGAACCCGCAAACTGTACGGGGTGCTTTTTTACATTTTTTCAAACGTTATTTACCCGGTGTCGTAAAGGCATTGTGTCTGCCGGACAATAGGCCGGGATATTTAGAGATCTTTTTGCAGATTTTTTACCTTTCCGAGTGTCGGTGAAAGCGTCGTGTTCGTATTCATTTCGATATTTCCAAAACCGATACGGTTGCTGTCAGGGGCTTGCTGGTTTGTTTTTCGATCGAGGGCCAAGTGAATGTGTGAAACGTTTTGTTCTTCTACCATCTCTCTTCATACCTATAGATAATGTAGTATGTTTTTGTTAGTCACGTGAAATATGCAATAGACTAAATTAGGCCTAATATTTTTACACACGTTGGGATTGTAATCAGTATCATTTGTTAATACAATTTAAATCCTGTCATTTTCTCCGTTTCATGAAACACAAAATTAGAATTAGGTACTGTCTTTGTAAATTTGTATTTGTACTAATAATTGATTTCTAGTTTAATATGAAAAATCCTATCATAAAAGTACTATCGTATAACAGTCAGCGGCTCGATCTGTCAAACAAATAAAAATAAAAATGAAAGTGTCCCTTCCAAACAGTAGACTCACTCACAGGTCGACAGTCCGACAATCACTCATTATTTTACGGTAAATTTAACTCACACAAGGGAGAGTCATCCGTGGTAACTCCGCCTTAGTATTTTTTTTGCGTTGTTAAAACTACGTGTCACCGTGTCTTAGTTATCTAACCGTTTTACTATAGTTATGAACGAAAAAGATTTTTCGTAAAACGTTGGCTATAATCGTGTTAAATAAATAATTACAGTTATACGTATGTAATAATTAAATATATTTACATAATACAATATTGTGTGTAATATTGTGATACAATCACAACTTCTGATGATTTCCGAAAAATTATCTATTCAATCGGGTCTTAACGCTAATGTTTACCTTATTTATTTTACTCGACGTTTCGGTTGTGTTGCCTAACCTAACCTAACCATGGTCACAAAGAAGAGGCGGGTAGTCCACATCGAGAGTTGTGAGCAGTTTCATCAACTACCCGCATTTGGTCTTCATATTCCGGAAAGTTCATAGAAATTTCAATCGGGAAGATGGATACAAATTGTCCTCGATATGGAACCTAGTGATTAATAAAATTAATTGCGATTTTTCGTCTGACGCTACTTTTGATATTTGAGTGGTGTGCCGCAACTTTCCGAAATATGAAGACCAAATGCGGGTAGTTGATTAAATTGCTTGTAACTCTCGACGTGGTCTACCCGCCTCTTCAGTCAGCTCGTAACCATGGTCGGTGCAACCCTACCGAAACGTCGAGTAAAATAAATAAGGTAAACATACGCGTTAAGACCCGTTTAAATAGATAAATATGTGTGAAAAACGCGAAAATCTTAAACGTTACATTTCTGAAAATTTGTGTAAATATGGAAACCTTAATATATCATTATTATTAGCTAAGTATTATACAGTAAAATGATAAATTATATGCTGCCTTGTTTTCCACTACATTCACTAACCATGGTTACACAGCCTAACCATGGACACACACTCATTGTATTCATATGCAAGCATTCTCACAGACTATTCTCAGCTGTTAATACCTCGTACTACGACGGCAAACGTAACAACTGCGCTTGCTTCGTGCTTTTGCTTTGTACGCATTATGGAGAAATATGCTATGTTTACGTACACATATGATACATTGATATTGCTGTGTAAAATTGTACGCCGGCGCACGAAAATCGTAGTAAACGTAGTATTTTAGTTACAAACTGAAACACCTGCTTTTAACAAAAATACAGATGGCTATATAGCATTCCAAAAATTAGCGTGGCGCTCTCAACTCTCGAGCGCTGATTCAATACTTAAACGCTTGTGAGTCCAAGCTTTTGACGTTTGCGAGTCTTAAACCCATGTGCAATAGAGGTGCTAGTATAAACACATTATTCTAGGACCGTTCTATGTTTTAGACTTAGATCGCGTGGCTCAAAACTAACATTTATGCAGACTGTATAAGGTCCTGAGAAACACAACTCATACTAATTCTAAAACTAAGAAAGAACTATTTATTCGGCCTTAAAACTGCTTATAGACTTCTCTCGAGTGCTTAACGCTCGAATGTTAAAGTTCATTAACTTTGACATAGCGTTTGAGCGTACGCTTACCGCTGATTTTTACACAAATTTACAGATATTTTAATAAATGAAATACAGAATCTTGTAATTTCATCATTTATTTGATAAAGATTATAATTAACAACATAGATACTCAATTAAAATATCCAATGTAATATTAATGAGCTTTCAGAACACATTAGGATGCGTCTATTATGAAAAATAATGATAATTGTTATACCATATTATTAATAAACATAAATTATGGTAGATGGTAGTAAATGATAGTAAATAGATTATAGTAAAATACGCAGGGATTTAGTAATTACTGATTACTGAATCCCCCGAACTGGGCCCGCGTGGTAGGTACCTTTTAGTCTGAAACACCGTAGGGCAGGCCTATGCGCTCTGCAGTGGGACGTTATAGGCTATTATAGTAATTACTAATTATGTAGGACAAGATCCACTTTGAGAGTAAATAATAACTACTAAATAATAATTTATACTCAAGTACTAATTCCATTAGTTACTTAATAATGAATATGAAAGTTATACAAATAATATCGATGTCGAAGTTACAATATACCCCCAACTACATCACTAGGTCAGCACCCAAAAGTCACGTAATCACAAAAATTACCACATAATTATATAATTAGCGATAATTACAGTTTATGTTGTCGACAAGGTCTTGTTCGCAGTAGGTGACTTGCGCTTACAAACAATTATACGTAGCGACGCGACGTGACGCAGCGGAGCGCTCGCTGTGTCCTGGGAGATTAATTATGTAAGGGTGTTACGTATCTATAATTATTGTAAATGTTACGTAAGTTTTCTTCTATTACAATCTGGGAGTCTTGATTAATATGGTTATAGGGTCTTGTAAGGTGAGCGATGCTATTGAATCGGTTGTCCTCGCCGCCTTATAAAAATCAAACTTGTTAAAGAAGTAAGTAATTAATTTAACTGAACGTAATTGTTGATGCATACAAACTATATATACTTATCTTGGGCAGCAAAATTTCTCACCTAACACCAGGTAATTACCTGTAGGTATATCATGTTAACTGCGATACAGATAATATGAACATTCGTCAATACCTCAAGTCAAGACGGATGAGTCTCAAGCCACTTTTTAGAGCTTATTCTTTACTAATAATTTGTACGTAAGTGACCCCCTGTTAGTTCCAAGAATGCTGAGTATATTGATAGAGCCGTGAAAGTTCGAGAGTTTCAGATTCTCGCAACTCAGTATTACGTCACAATTGTCTTCAAGGGTCATGTCGTTAGTGGGGTCGATTGTTTTACCCACGATTAGCGCCTGACACGTCAAAGTTGCTCTACCCATATGTAGACGGGTAGAGGCTTACCGCCCGTTAAGCCTCCATTTTAATAATAAAGAAGCAATGAAGAGTTTGGTCCTTACCCGTTTTCAATAAACACCTTTATCGATTATTCAACCCGCCGTCCATACTTACAGCTCCGGAGCTCCGCCATAGACAGAGAGTTGGCAAACTAATTCACGACACAGGCATAGCTTGCGTCGGGTGGCTGTAGGTGGTCGCCTGGCGATAGCCGGTGGCCGCGGGGTGGGGTGCGCCCGGGGGGTGGGGGCGTACTCGTGGCTGGGCGGCGCCGACCAATCGCCGCGTCCCACCCACCGAACCCCGCCCACCTCACCTGCGCCACACCATTAAGCCTGCTTTCCTTACTTTTTTCGCAGACCTCGCATCCGTTCGCTGGCGCCGTCTTTATTTTATTTTCTCCTTTGTGCCTCCTTCTCGCCTCCTATTTTACGCCGCCGTAGGTAGAAAAACCTTTTGTGAATACGAATGCTGAACAGGTATCTGCGCTCGTTAGTTACGGGTGCTGTTATGTAAAGTAAATAAAGGTTCTTTGTGGGCCTTAATACATTTACAGATATTAGTAGCGAAAAAGTATCAGTAGGTACCTAACTTTGTTAAGTATATTTATCAGACATGTAAACTGATTTGGACAGATGTATGATGAAGGCGTCTATGGACGCGCTGAAACTTCGCTTTACGAGCGCTGTCGCGCGAACAGCGGCTAATAAAGTTTTAACTTCTATATCGATCCGCAAAAAGTTCCGACGAAAGTAATCTCGGCCAACCTTGCTCCACATTTTGTTTCAATGGCCCGACGACGGCCTGAGCCGTATGCAAGTGTCCCTACCAGGGTGAACGATCCCAGCATCGATGAAGTTTAACTGAACTTGGAAAAAACTTGGTAGAACTTTGTTCGCGCCGCGTGATTAGGAAGGACTTAGTTTTGAAGTGAGTCGTGAACTGTTTTTTCAGTTTTGAAAGTGGGTGGCTCAGTTTATGATCCGGGTGAAAGTCGCGGCGGATCGATGGGTCCGGGTCAACGCCGCTGATCAAAGTTTGTGGGGCTAATAACCGAATTTAATACACAAGGGGGAACTGCACACTGCCTACAAGCCGTTATTAAACTTGACAGTAAACAATCTCTTTCGAACAACAGTTTTGTTATTAAACAAATTTTTACTAGGCTTGTATTTATACAAGCAGCAAAACATACTAAATGAGCAGCAAATCATGATCAACAAAACGAACTATTTTTAACTAACTAAAAAAATATTTTTTAATTATTAAGAAGGTTATCACAAAGTCGACTGTTACTTTATGGTCACCAGAGGACCCAAACCTAAGACACCTTTAAATTAGCTGACATCGCTTTGTTACCCATTCAGTCTTCCGTTGCTCATTTAATAATTTCTCTTTTTATTATGATTCAGTCTCGTCTATATTATCTTCAAAAACTAAAAAAAATACTTGCATAATCCCAAAGATAACAAAAGCCTGAAAATAATACTCTGGCGACATTTTATTTCTATTTGCGAAAAATAAAACAAAGAAGAACGGCAACCGTTTATCTGTTGGCGTTATCGCGCGATAGGTCGCGTACGACGCAAGATGTCGCCCAACATTATCGCTAACGAGCGTTCGCGCCGCGGCAGATAAGCAGCGACATATGAAGTAGCCCTTGAACCATGAAACCGATCTTTGAGCATTGGAGGAGTCGGCAAATAATAATGCCTATGTTAATAAAATTCAGCTTACTAGCTTATCAGATACCTACTGTTGGAAATGTAGTAAGTAAAAAATAATAATAAATTTCTATTTAAAAGCTAGGTAGTAGATTTAGCTTATTATACGTTTCGAATGTTGTAAAAATATATGTTAAAAAATAAAAACCTTAACATAATATAATGTTAATTAATGAGTATTTTTGTGGTGAGTTTGTGACCGTCAACTGTGTCTCTGCTTCCGTAACCGTAGTGGTTCACAACTTGATAATTCCCGCAATGGTATGTAGCAGTGCTACGCTGCATAGAACCGCTACATTGCATTGCCTAGATTTGCTACGCTGCATAGAACCGCTACATTGCATTGCCTAGATTTACTGCGCTGCGTAGAACCGCTACATTGTGTGGAACTGCAACGCTGCACAGAACCGCTACATTGCATTGCCTAGAACTGCTGCTCTGCGTAGAACCGCTACATTGCGTAGAACTGCTGCGCTGCGTAGAACCGCTACATTGCGTAGAACTGCTACGCTACGTAGCGGCTATTTTAGCTATTACATAATTTTATTTTAATTCCATTATTTTCGTCGACTTTAGATAATATTAAACAAGTTTTTAACTGATATAAAACGCTGAATTAATTCAGCGGTGAAGGATAACATAGTATGATAACGGTAAGTTTAAGCATTTAAAACATCTGACGCACGTGTGTCCACAAACCCGCACTGGGGCCGCGTGGTAGATCCAAAACTATGTAGTGACTTACTATAGGACGCCTGTGCGAGTACATTCATTGCCTTCTTCTTATTTTTTAATGAGAAGTTCTCTTCCACAGTGAGTCAACCAAAGTGACCATTTAGTGTGATACATAATGCCTTATCCAAACCTTTGTTTCCAACATTGAGGTCGCCCTTGTTATGACTCAAGCGGTGCATCGTCTTATGAAAAGTGTTTTGCAGATAAGAAAACTTGTTCTCTCGGCGTCAGCTGACCGCACGGTTTCATTACGAACAGATTACAGGCAGGTTGTTGTTGACTTATTGTTGGGGCGATCTATCTTCACATATAAATAGAACAAAACGGTACTTACCGCTTACCTAAGAACCAGTATTTTGATTCAAACACATTTCAAAAATACCCATACTCTTTTATTTATTGCATAAATTCAATATTCGCTTATATTTAGCTTTACAAGTTAATCAAGTCATATAAAGACTGTGTGAGAATTTTTTGGTGCTTGTTTTTGTATTAGGAATTTGTATTTAGCAACAATTAAAAAATATATGTCAATTAATCGAAAATCATTAACAATATCTATGGTTTCAGCCTTCAACAATATCTACCTCTGACGCAAAGTATATATTAGTCACAGATAAACCATATATTTAAATAAATAGGTTACCCACATTATTTCGTGAAATGTTTATGATAGTTGTTTATATTTATATGTAAACCAATTTAAAACAATAATGGATAACGAATTTAAACTGACATTCTAAGTAAACACGTAAAAACAAAAAAGAAATATAATATTACAATCATACTTTAGCGTAACAACTTTTAAATCGGTACCAAGACAATTAAATTGCAATATTTGCGTTTTTAAAATCGAACAAAATATCATTAGATTTTCCAATGGTCAACATTATTATTATATTAATTGCCAGCAAGGACAGATGTTCCCATCAGCACCTCTGTCCCTTTAATGTAAAACAAATCTAAGGCTTGTAGCTATTTGAATAACACAAAGATATTCAATGCGGGGCGTTCCAGACCTCGCGCCGTCTTAGAAAAGCTAATCAATTATTTAGAAGCCTTTCATCTACATCGGACTTACAGGGGCGTATTCTGTTTCAGTTGAAATCTTAAAAGTATCTGTGGAAGCATTTTGTATTTTTGCTCTTAATTTTTAATGTCTTGGAGAATCCTTCTTTGATAACTATTTTACGTATTCATTCACTAAAATTAAATATAACAACTGGATCTTCTACCGTGAAAAGTCATGTCTAACTTAAAACTATTTACTTTAATTAAATTTTGTATAAAAATTACATTGTTTTCATTTTCTATTGAGTTTATAAAGTTAAATATGTTTTGTTAGTTCGTAATACACTTATGATTTTAAATATTTTATTTTCAAGTGCTAATTCATTATATGATCACATTTATATCAAATAACTTTTTTTTATTGTTTTATTTTTGTAATATTTTACGAATTGTACATATAGCGAATTGCAAATATTGCACGCAATAATCACATTCCAAAAAACATTCCATTCAGTATTTATTATTCAAAAATATTTGGATTCAAAATAGTATTCAAAATTTTGCTTGCTTAAATACCTCCCAGTACTTACTAGACAGTAGCTATTCGCTAAATACACTAGGTTGGTCCAAATTGTTGCTCTGAATAAATTTCAATCAATTAGAAGGGCTAGGTGTACGGACTCGATAGTTTCAACATAATGCCTCGTCCGATCCCTCTGAATATTCACACGACATCTTTGATGTAGTTTCGCAGTTCGTGGAAATTATACCGTCTTGTAAGTTCTGCTCGCCTAGTACTACGTGTACTATAACTTCAACAAAAATGTGATTGAATAAAAACGTGATTAAAAACGTTTTTTTTTCAAAAAATTGGTAAGTAAAAAATACAAGTAGGTCCGTTGTAAATTCAAACCTCGTTTATTTAGTACCGTTCTTACTGAGTTTGTGCTAAATACGGATTTAGAAACTTCACGAGAAACTTCGCGTGGATTAAAAATAAAAATAAATAATCTAAATAATATCTGTACCAATTGGCACTGGGCCGCCTGGTGCTCCTCTATGTTTTGTAGTGGGACGTTATGTACCTACTGATATAAAATGACAATCACAATTTTGTAATATATTTAAATATTTCTAATCTAAGGGAACCCGGTATTTTACTTGAAATGTCTCACATTTGTAAGAAATTATCATTTTCTTTTTATTTTATTGTACTAACTATGGATCGTGTTGTTTGATTGATTAAATAAAAAACAGTAATGAATTTTATATTCATTTATAATAATATTATATAAATTAATTAATAATAAAAAAAAATCACACAGGCTTCGATTGTTTTTATTGGCTGTTTTTCATGATTGCTTTTTTAAATTTTTTTTAGGACGAGCCACCTGATTATAACTGGATACTAACAGTATCCAGTTTTATGAGCGACTGTCTATGAGCGACAGCTCATAGACATCCGCGATACATGCCAACATTAGTCCAAAATGACAAACGTTGGCACGCCCCCGGATGCGCTGCCTTGCCTACCTTTGGAGATTTAAGAATGGATTTGGAGAAAGGGTTGGGAAAATGGGGAGGGATAGGATGGGAATGGACTCTGGCACATCTCACTCACTACCGAAACACGTACGTACATTAGGGAAATAAGATAAAGTGGGAAATGCAGTACATTTCAAGGTAGTTCTGTGAGAGAGGCGTAACATGGCCAGTCGAGCGCGCCCAGCAGCTGTTGGATTGCAGCGTGCACTCTCCCCCTCAAATATAACTCAACTCATTATAACTCAAGTAAAATTTAAATAATCCGTTGTTAAAAGCGTGTATATAAATAAAACCTTCCATTAGCCGTAAATTACCTTCGTACCTATACTCAAAGGCTTGTTGTTTGTAGTTCGTAATACATCTAATCTCCGCTCGAAACTTGCGAATATGCCTCGATAAATCAAAGGGATAGTGCTGAGGCATCGTTTCTTATTAACCATTGTCTCGAATCCAGTGTAATTAAACGTTCGGGCGATAACCATTATGGGCCGGGTCGGTTAGACCTCAGCAATATTGATCCAATAAATTATCTACATACACTTACTAGGATTATTGGGAATAAGCTATTGAGGTAAATGCTTGAGTATGTACCTCAATATAGCAGACAATATGTAGGTATTTGAGTTTTATTGGTTTGCACATAACATGTGTACTTTGTACATGTATTTATAATGTAGCAATGGGAAGATGTGATCTGTATTTTCGTGAAAAAACAAATCGCAACTACGCACAATCGCACAATTGCTATTGCTCTCAGAACGCCTAGAATTGGCTTGTGGGCTGTGGGAATGCAGCGTGTACTCTCCTCCTCTAAAGTCCCGAACTGGCCTTTATACATTTTGCATTGATCTTTGTTTTTCATTCATATCTATTTGAATGGACAAGTAGACGAAAAACATAGACACTTAATCCAAACACCAAAACCTCGCAAGCGTTATAACTTATAAGACATTCCGCCAGCGGCATGCATTGCCTTCCATCCAAGAAATTCCTTTCTACTGTAAACGCGTCTCAACAGCGACGTGTCTTAAAACATGGGGTCTCAGGGACCGGCCACATTAGAGGCGCTAATTGCTTTACGCAGATGCCTGGCCGCCCCCCGCAGCGGCGCGGTCCGGTCACCGGACATTACCCGCTTTGTTTACGCTACTGTTCTTGATCTTGGGTTAGGGTTGGCAGAAACTATTACTCTGCTTGTATTAGATTATACTGGTAGGCAGTATGAATGTAGAAATAATTTATTTTTATTACAGTTTGTTTCAAAGATCTTGCATGTGCGAAACTATGTTTTTACTAGTTCTCTCATAGTAAAGAGTAAATATTTATATTTACTATATTTACTATATTTACTCATAGTAAATATAGTAAGAGGTTTCAAGCTTAGTGCGGATTAGTTGATACAGATGTTCCAGATTTTTTTTTAATTCTCCAGTATGCAGGTTTCCTCACGAATTTTTCCCGAGATA
Source organism: Sesia bembeciformis (assembly GCA_943735995.1). NCBI lineage: Eukaryota > Metazoa > Arthropoda > Insecta > Lepidoptera > Sesiidae > Sesia > Sesia bembeciformis. The sequence goes on from OX031028.1 coordinate 14,133,925, forward strand.
TAGATAATTTTAAAAATCCGAACTGAAGTAGAAACTCAATGATATCGGCCGTGGATTTGAACTCACGACCTCGAGACACAGAGACGAAGATAGATTATCACTGTTCAAAGAACATTAGATTTTAGCATACATATACATTTTAGTTATTTTGTGAAGCTATAGTAAATATTGCTATTGCAAGTTTTATCACACATGGAGAATTTGACACAAAATAATTTGAATCAATATCATTAGGTTAACAATTGGATAATACTCTATACTTACCCTTTCATAAATTGCGTTCGACACCATCATTGGATTTATCAATAGATCTCACAATCATTGACGCGACGTGAACTCTCAGCAGACTACGCCCTGCGTCACCCTCAAGGTCCACTCTATAATAGAGCTCAGATTAAACGCGTTGAAGTTACTAATGCCCTTCTAAAAGGGAATTGTAGTCAGCGGCGATGGTTTATAATATCGTTATCGTGATGTCCGGCTTAGATTAAGAGATACTTCGAGAAAAAGAGGGTAGGAGTGCGGAGTGAGGTATTAATGGAATCAGGACGCGGTCACTCCGGGCGAAGGCTGAATCGCTCCGCTGATTTTAAAGGATTGCCAGGAATTTTCGCAGCGCTAAAGTACATGTGGCGAGCTCAGACTTCGTAATGCCTTTGTTGGGTAAACTTAATTTTGCTCTTGGGCTTTTTGTTTGGTACATTACCGTTTCATTTACAGTTTTATTACTATTTGTAAACTGTATGTATGATTAGATAAAGAATACTTGTAATACATAACGTTCGTATAGAAGAATCGTCAGAAATACAAATATTACAGTATATATTAAAGTCAGTGTCGGCCGCGAGCTGTCTGCTGGCTTTAGAATAGCGCCACTCCATTTCGTACCGTGGGTGTCGTAAAAAACTGAGGAACAAATTAACTGAGGAATTTGACCTCTTAAAGAATGGATTCGTCAACCCGTCTGGCCAGCGCGGAGTTTTAAGGCCATATACCCGTCATGCACAAGACAATGCCATGAGGCGGTCCACATCCAGCAGTGGACGAAAAAAGAGGGCTGATTACGGTTACATGGGTTTACATCGCATTTCACATTCTCAAGGTCGCGAGAACAAATCCAGCCCATAAATAGGTACTACTTAGTATTTGGGGCCTTCTGCCGTCTATTCATAGTGGCCACTTTGAACTTTGTTATCTTGCGTTTGACTTGGAATTCCAAATTTAAATTAATTTAATTTCATTTGTTTTTCCATCAAATTACTTTTTGCTTAGATATCGTTATGTTTGCGACTATGAAAAAGTTAAAAAATTGCGTTATTTTCACGATTAAGTTGTACAAAACAAATCGCTTTTACAAACACGTGAAAGTTGCCAAAGCAATGTGTTTGCACCAAATCGCACATGGTCATTTTATTTTAATTTCGACCGCACATTACGTACATACATAAAAGTGTGTATGACCGCTTGCTAGTCTATGACTCGATCTCTTCGCAGCTGGTCCTGTGCAGATTCCCAAGGGCAGCCGCGTGGTCGTGGGGATTGTCCACAACTGTATTTCCGCAAATTCAAGTCTGTGACTCGACCTCGTCTAATACCACGTAGTGAAATCTATGATTGAACCTTGGTGCCGCTGTATCTGTGCTGGTAGATAAGGAGAACCCGCGAGATCTTAGGCCCTGCCCGCGATCTGAATCACAGTCATCGAAGGAACTCAAGAAGTCGTGAGCTCGAAGTGTGTAATGTCTGCGCAGTGTGATCTGGCCAAAGAGAGAAGGAGAGCCACCAGGTCCCACAACGACCGTAGAAGGTACCTCCAACTGGTGAACGCCGCAGGCGTACAGGTAAGATCTTTAGATTTAGCTCAGTCTCACACTTTCTTATTTGAAAGAAAGAAGAATGAAAGAAAATATTTTGTTTGATACAGCACAAGACACAGACATAAAGTCAACGACAAATAAAAGAATTAGTTCATAAGTGCTATTACACATTACATAGTCAACCCTTGACTGTGTGTCAGGTTTACACAACGTTTGTTGGTGTGATCTCGGCGCAGGCAAGCGTGTCCAAATCAAACACATAGCTCCTTTGAAAGCGCATAGAGTATGTGGGCGAGACCGCAGTCGTCCGTGTGATATCCTGCGACAGTGGCCTCCAATTGTAAATTACATACAGAATTAGGTCACAATTCGTAAATAAATAACATCTTCTGCGAAAAACAGAAGATTATCTACAATTTGTACACTCGCCCTTTAACTATAGAATATGTGCCCGAAAAACTACAATTTGTACACTGGCCCTTTATCTATAGAATATGTGACAGAAAAACTACAATTTGTACACTGGCCCTTTAACTATAGAATATGTGACAGAAAAACTTCAATTTGTACACTGGCCCTTTAACTATAGAATATGTGCCAGAAATACTACAATTTGTACACTGGCCCTTTAACTATAGAATATGTGACAGAAAAAATTGGTGCGTTTATTATGAGTCTTACATCGAGCAGGATAATGGTAACAGCACTTTTGATTGTTTTATGTTTTTAATATCTTCTATATTACTTTTCTTTCATTTTTAAAATATGATTCTTATTTATACCCACATGCTGTAGTTTATTCGATATTCGCTTATAATGTTCCATGTCACATAAATATTGCCTTGCAATTACCAGAAGGTAATTGCAACTTGGGCCCAATGCGAATTTGTTGATAAAAGATTTAATTTATAAAAGATTTCTCAAGACGTATTCCTTCACGGCCAGCTAGTGATAATTGAAAAATCTGTACTTACGTGAATCTTAGTGGTACTGGTATTCAAACTCGGAGCCTTACGAATGTGAGTCTAGAGTACGTCCATGAACTTATTATCTGCTTCTATAATATCGGGAAAGTATTTCATCTGCCTAGTCGCGCGCTATTTGCTGAATATGAAATGTCTCGAATACAAATATTCGTGTTGGAGTTGCGGGTCTCATGTGTGACGTCTTCGTTAGAAAACTTGCCCCGAGTGGGCGGACTAACTCGTTTCATTCAACGTCTTGTGCAGCGACTGATACGTCTTGATACAATTGTACTTACGTATCCAATAAAATTGTGAATATTCTAAAATATTTAATTATTTATCTGAAATATTCACAGACTGACATAAACCAGACAAACAACCTACCATCAGACGATCCACTATTTATCTTGGTCACCTAATATATGGAATCACCTAAATCTGACCATTTAAAGCTGAAAACATCATCACCGTGACTTATTATTTCGAAATGATATTCTGAAAATTTCAAACTTCAAGATTACCAAGTCGCGATATTACAATCAGTCGGCGCAATATTACACGAGAAGATGTCCGATACGACGGGCGGGGGGTGCGGGGGACGGGCTTCAAATATGACATATCTGGGAGCCGTCAGCACCGCAACACTGCACCAGAACTTGGTCTGCGGCCAGGGCAGATGTGTACAGTACAACCATACAACCGGCAAAGTTTTCTGGTGGGTAAAGCGCCTCGGGTGACACGCGCCTACGGTACAATTATTAGCGGCCATCAGGACACGACTATTTACTTACGAGGGCGCAATGTGCGCGTGTTAAGGTATGCCCCTCGGGCGCTTCGTAACTCTTTTTAAAGGACGCAGTTTGTCCACGTGTTAGAAACATACGTCACAAATAAGCACGCATTAGGGATTTGAAATTCATTGTTTCATGTCATTGGAATTTATTCATATGTGATTGTAGGCAATATAATCGGTATTACAATCTGAAATATGCAAAATAACAAATTGTAATTATAATGAGACGAAAGAAATATTTAGTATGATTGTAAATTCTTGGAAAATTTAATTAATTTATAAATAGTTACCAAACACACAATGCTTTTAGTTGATAGAAATGTGAACAACAGAGGTGAAATGTAAATTCGAAAGAATATTCAATAACTTAAGTCTTCAGACCCACGCGAACGCCTGAACCTTTTATTATGCACCGTTTCAATAACTTTGATGCATTGAATTTCAGTCACGTCAATATCTCGTTCAATTTTCAATAGCAAACATTTGTCCGCACCCGAGTTGCCTCTCAAATCAAATTTAAAAATATGGATATTTTTATGTAGATTCGACCCTCGGACCCATGTGCGTGACAAGTGGGCAGAGCCTCCGAGTGTATTGCTAAAGGCAAGGTTCTTATTGTATGAACGCGCTGGACCTATTCAATACATCATACGAGTTTCAATAGGCGTGTATATTTTCAAGAATCTTTGTCGTGAATGAAGAATGTTTCCCGTTGAGAATACAAAAGAAAAATATATGAAAATAAAGACATTTTCTTTTTAATGGTTACAATAGCAGTGTGTTTAAAATATTTTTTTTTTATTTTACATATAATAATGCAGACGCACAAAATCTATTTTCACCCATGCGACTTTCAGACAAAAATAACAGTTTTTATGAGCCCGTCACAAGGAAGGACCAATGATTCGAATTTATGCTTTATGCAGTGGAAAATTATAAATTTATGTGTGTCCAGTTCCTGTCCCGATACATTTCGACGACGTCTCGAGGAGAGCGTCTTGATTTTTTATGGTTACTGCGGCACGTTTGCATAATTTATGTCCTTGTTTAAGTACTTCATTTCTAAACGGAAACATCTATAGCACTAAAATATTATTTTTTCTGCCACGGAGACATTTTTGTAGGTGGATACTAGACATTGACGAAGTTATAAATACAATTACAATAAACCAATAACAAAAAAAAAATATAATTTATATATTTTGTGATTTATGTTTTTATGATAATGTAAAGTGACTAAATATTCACGTATTTCGAATTTTTATGTTGTAATACCTCATACAATGAGATGTAAACCTATAAGATCTTAATAGAAGTTTGTAATCATATGACACCACGCAGATTTAATGTGGATCGGTGAACATTACCTAATATAAGTGTATGTTTTTCTAAGCTTATGATAAATTAGTTTGGTTTTGAACTACCACGCTAAAATACGATCACCACCAAATGCAAAAATATATCTACACTTACTTCTTTTCCGGAGATAAACAAATTCCACCTCGCTGAAGACAGATGGCACGCGGGATCACGTAGGACGCACGGGCGTTCTCAACCCTTCTTGGATAATATCTTTAAAAGTTGCCAACCCCCTCCCTCCCAAGGGCCGCCTACGATCTTTTTAAATTATACCCTGTTACCAATCAAATATTATTTGTACACATTTAAAGATCAAAGTGTAGGAACAATATCATGTGGGTAAATAAACTATATATCTCACTTTGTATCTCACGTTAATAACTCGTGTAAAGCTACCTGCTTTACACGAGTTATTAACGTGAGTTTTATGTATAAGGTTAGCAAACGCATTTGTGTTATTCTGACGTTAAAGGTGTAGCCACTCACAGCCATTACAAAGTAGCCTTTACAGGTGGCGAGTGGCCACTTACTTCAGTAGCCACCAGCCTGATTGTCAGTTTTTAAGAAATTTAATTGGCAAGTACTTACTTTGAGTTATGAGAGTAGAACAAAAGGAGAGGTACTCTTATCTCAAAAGGTTAAGTTATAAACGAAAACTCAATTCGTTTACAAGTATTTAATTCAAACTTAATTCCACTGAAAAGATTATACACCACTGGAAGGGATGATTGATTTAATTATTCGACTCTAAGACGTGTCCTCTCTTATAATTACGCTTCATTACTTAAGCATCGCTTTATACCGAGTAATTAGTTAATAGAAGTAACGAGTTATTTCCATCGCAAAGTTGAACCTTAGAAGTGGAATGTAATTAACATTAAACGGGGTCGGGAAACGAATTATAGAGGAGAAAATAAATAATAAGATCGAAGAGAGCTGAATCTTATTTGCTTGATACTTTCTTGATGTACTCGTATTTCAATTAAATTGTTTAGTTGCTTTTAATGCTAGTTGAAATCCAGAATTATCTTCTCATTTAGATTGCACTCTCGCATCATAGAAAAATATTTCAGATATTCATATTAATCAGATATTTAAAAAAAATATTTCTATTTCTATGTAGTGTTGATTACTATATAAGGAACCCGGTGGACTGAGCACACGTACCATTAATAGAAGTGAAGACATTTGAAGGAGACCTATACCGGGTTCCTTATATACTATTCCTTATTTCCTATACCCACTACCGGGTGGGTGGGGAAATGCTGCAAATGATAATGATTAGAATACATTCACATGTGTACTAATAAAATAATACGGTTACTGTGAGAAATATATAATTGGCTACAGCACCGTTGTTGCTAAATCAAATTGTTACTTTAGATAAAGCTGTAGATTTCCATGTAGATAAATACATAATAACCTGGTGTTGCAGGTGTCCATGGGCGGCGATGACCACTTGCCATCGTGTGGCCCGCCCGCTCGTCTGCCATCTATTATATAAAAAAAATAACATAAGGAAAATCCTTTATTATTCACTTCGTAGACGTTTAGTTCGTCACTACTAAAACTTTATGAAGTCCAATCGATAACTATGGCGTTCGCTGGGAACTGTGATAACTCAATAAGCGAGCCCGCTGCGACTGGATATGTCTGTGAACATGTATTTATGACTGTCTGCCATCTTGAATTTATATGCCCCTTCATACGAACTTGCAAACTTTGGAAATGCAAGGGTTGGCGATGTTTGATATTGTTTTTGTTTCAGGTAAGGCTTGCTTCTTGTTACCTATCAAAGTAAGTTAAATGTATCAAATTTATCAAATGTAATTTGAATTTATTATCAGTATCATTATTTATTCAAATAATAAATTATTATTATTTGAATAAAATTTATTATTTATTTATTATAATAAATTATTATAATAAATAATTTATTTATTATAATAATTTATTTTCTACCGCCTAGGTAGAAATGAAAAAATGACATTGAAACATTTCAGACGAATGCGAAATAAGTCAAAATTTTGACATTGGGACTTCATTTCATGATGTCCTAAATTTCTTTTTCTTCATATATGGCAATGGTGCAATTAGCACATTCTGCCAGTGTCAAGTTTTCTTCGTAATAATCAATTTTAAAGTCTAAAACGTATCTTGCCAATGTCCAGTCCCGTCGAAGTAAGTCAAGAGTCGCTTAATAAAGCGATAATAGGTTTACTGAAGACAGCAAAAGACTCCTTGGAAGCAGACGAAAAACGCAGCTCCACGCTTTGATTTGATTATCAAAAACACCACGCACGAAATACACTTTGAAACTTTACGTGGAATCTTCGCGTACAATCGGTTTATAGCAAACTGCAAGTAGTGTTAGGAAAATTTTATCATCTTTAAAATATATTAAATAGAAACTCTCTAAGTACACGCTTTATTATGCGCTTGTTGACTCACTTGTAAGTTACGGGGTGGGCAGTTATGGATTAACTTTCCGTGTACATTTTAACAAAATTAAATTATTACAGACTAGCGACCCGCCCTCGCTTCGCTTCGGTTTATAAGTTTTTTTTTTTTCAAAATTTCATAATAAAATATAGCTTATATTAGACACAGATAATGTAGCTTCTTATTTGTGAAAGAATTTTTGAAATCGGTTCAGTAGTTCCAGAGATTACCCCCAACATACAAACACACAATTTTACCTCTTTATTATATTAGCATATAGATAAGATTTGTAAAATATCTAGTTGAAAACTTAACAAAGATTATCAAAAGTTATTAGATTAGATTATCAAATATATGTAAAATTCCATCAATGGAGTATAAAGTGAAATTATTATTATTATTATTAGATAAAAACGAAAATGATCACAGTTTAGGAAATTATAATTTATAACCCAATTCGTCGCTCAAGTAAATGTAGATACAAAGTGCCTAAGGAGACAGAGTACTACGACAGACGTACTACGACAGTCGACACTGTGCGACGAGCTGCCCGGAGACCTCAACATGAACACACTCAATGGGATTCAGTTAAATAACGAATTATGTAAACGTTTCTATACTGTAGCATTGTGAGATCCCAGAGTGGATAATCATAAATTAATATTTCCTAATTTATGGATTAATGAATGGTCAAATATAATCAATATAGATCAATATTTGTATCAATATTTCTAATCAATATCCATATCAATATATTTCTAATTAATAGATCAATATATTATACATTTATAAATGGTCAAATATAAGTTTATATGCCTATAAGTTATTTATAAGTTAACATATACACACAAATAAATTTAAGTTCGTAATCGAAGACATTGTTATAGGTACGAGTATAAATGTTTAATGTGTCTGAATAAATAAATAAATGAAATCATCAACTGGTCATGATCTTAACAAGAATATCGACCACAAAACTTAAAAGACATAGGGTAGGTATTTAGGTCTAAAGACATAGGATATCAGACCATCTTGACAAATGTCCGAAATACCTATCATCAACAGCCTATGGGATTGTAGCGATTTTATATACATTTCACCATAGACATTACTATTTTAATTAATGTATTTCACATTAACATTTTCCTAACAAAGAGTAATGTGTAATGAGTTTAATGTTTAATGATATCTAGAGTGAAAATGTCGCAATTAAAATATCAATAACTAAAGTCACCGTTTCTAGCCCTTACTGGACATGGGTCTCTTCAAGCACATTGTTCTGTATGGCCTTAAAACCACACTGGCCAAGCGGATTGGCTAAATAACTACTAATCAATAATTATCAAATCAATTTATAATAAATTTTAGCTTTGAACTTTTCTAATATGCTGAAACAACTAGTCATAGTTGTTTCAGCATATTAGAAAAGTCACACATTTTGACTCAATCTTATATCTACTAACAGGTTTATAATAATCGACGTACAAAATACGGCAAAATGCTTGCCAGTTTACTTATCTCCTCACCGGCTCGGTGGATCATCTTGAGTGAAATAGGTTAAAGCTCCCCCAGCCCAAGAGGGCGCCCTGATAAAACTTCCGAACAAAACTTTTGTTATGACTGAGCACCTTCGGTACCGCGCTCTGAGCAAGAACTGTAATAAACGAACCTATATTTAAATGACACAAAAATCCTTTGCCCTTTATATTTTATTTATTTATTAGCAGTGCTCGCGACTGTAAGCATAGATAGAGAGTATCTCTGGTTATACAAGTTCCATTGCTTTATTTTGTCGATGACAGCTGACACACAGTGGTCGATATAACTTTGTTCTAGCGTCAACGCCTAAAACTCCGAACAAAAATTAGGCACCAAGACGTCATATTTCATTAACAAGGTCACGTCAGCCAGAAAGCAATTTTAGGGATGTAGTTATCGATAAACGTAACACGATAACAGATCCGATATTTTTTTACAAAATGTAAGAAACTAAACTACTGCCGGATACTTTTGTACAAATTTATTAACTAATATTATATTTCATTACAAGATGTTACACGTGTTAATTCTTGATTGATAATGCCAACTTCTTTAAAATTTTCGAAGCTGTTGTAAAATAAGTAGGTATAGGTAGGTACTCGACAATGAAACGAAATAATTATAATGACAGGTAATCTTTATTTATTTATTTTAATCAAAATCTGATGAATCGTCACTGTCACTCGATGAGCTCTCCCCAACATTTATTATAAGTTCCTGTACTTCTATATTATCGAATGCCACATGAATTTCCCAATCCGACGCTATAATGTTTTGGGTTCTTCTCACAATTTTTTCCCAGTTTTCGGCAGTTACTTCCGCACATGCATTTTTTAATAAATCTAACATCTTGTTTGCCGTAAAAGGGGGATGGGTATTGTTTCGAGCGGCGTGTCCTTTGATTTGTGCCCATATTAGTTCTATAGCATTGTACTGGCAATGATACGGCGGAAGTCGAAGAACCCAATGACCACATTCGGCAGCTATTTCGTCGATAACATATCTTTTAGGGTGGCTTTTATTCGATTTTAAAATATTCACTAATTGTACTTTTAATAAAGTATTATCCACATTTTCGCCATGACGTTGGAGCCAGTCAATTATCTCTTGTTTTTTATTGGCCTGCGTCGGCATTTTATCAATTTGTCTGGAGTGATATGTAGCGTTGTCCATAATAATTATCGACGGTTCTTCCACAGATTGCACCATTTCTTTAAACCATCCTTCGTAAATCTCCGCGTTCATTTCTTCGTGGTAGTCCACTGTTTTCTTGGACTTAAAGGCCAGTAACGCATCTGACATGAATCCTTTCGTAGACCTTGCATGGCATATGATGAGGCGTTCACCTTTTCCCATTGGCACTGAACTAGTGGAAGCGACGGTGTCGTCAGTCCAGTTCTTAGATACTGTGTGGTTTGCATTTAACCAAGTCTCGTCAGTGAAAATAACATTTGACCAATCTGATATCTTTTTGGCTTCGCTCAAAAATTCGCAGCGAGCCATAGCAACGTCGTGACGCTCCATCAATATTTTACGTTTGTCCGATTTTTTATAACAAAATCCAATTTCTTTCAAAACCAAGCTTAATGACGATTTTTGGCCATGGAACAAACCACGTTCACGTAAAGAAACAACAAGTTTTTTAAGTGTTGGAATTTCTTTGCGCAAGTAATAGTCATATATATGACGGCGAATAGCGTCAGCGTCGAAGTTGTCAACCGATGTCACACGACGTGGTTGGCGTTTTTTCTTCGGCGTGCCGTAAGCTTCGGTAGTAATTTTTGAAACAGTAGGTCCACTAATTCCTAATGCGGCCGCAACACGCTATCGCACTTGCGACAGTGGTAATAGCGGGCCACCATTTTGATACTCTGCTTCAAAGTAATTACGAACCTTGATCACCAGTTCTCTCGCCTGCCTTTTCAGAACAGATCCTTTCGGCATTTTGATATTTGACAGCTGGGCAGCAATCAACACGGAGGAACACAAAATACACAACGTAACGTATGGATAATGTGAAAAAACTCAGCGAATAGAAATGTAGTGACTAGCACAACCGTCTTGTTGCGAGTGACAGATTAAAACAAACACAAAATGGCGGTGGGCCATTGAGTGTTCCCACCTTGAAAAAATATATTTGAATGTTTTTGTTGTATTTGTCTTTGTTCAAAATATAATAAATATATGCGATCGATATCATTACTTATTTGGTCACACAACACTACAACTATCAAATTAGAACTGTCATCGAGAAAATAAAGAAATGGAAATACTATAGCTAGATTTCCGTGGGATCTTTATACTTGATCTGGATTAAAAGTATTGTAAATGTTAAAAAAAGTAATGGCAGTTTTTTCATGAAACCTGACGGATTTTCATGAAACTTAGCATAGTTATAGATTATATATATAATGAGCATATATAATTATGACATATATATATAAGCATAAACTATATAGCTAGTATTTGTGTGATGCACGTTCAGACAGACAAAAATTGCAAACATTGTTGTTTTAGAGGGCGCTGTATAATTCACAGCGTGCACTGCTGTGACATTTTAAAAAAAAATAGTTTTACTGCATTAAAGATGTACTAGAGACAGACTTAATGCTTAGGGGCATTCTCTACAACCTTTAGTTAAACAGAAATGCAATAAGGAGTTGCATGGTAGTCCTAGTAAAGTGCATAGTAAGACTGAATACATACATCACTAATCTATATTTAGGGGGAATGTGTTTTTTTTTTTATAGAATAAATGGCAGACGAGCGGGCGAACCACATGATGGGTAAGTGGTCACCGTCGCCTATGGACATCTGCAACACCAGGGGGCTTGCAGGTGCGATGCCTGAGTGTTTGTTTGTTCAAAATAATCTCAAAACTTATCAGTTAATTTTGATCACGTTTTTACTAATGTGTTCAGGCCCATAATTTAGGTCTATATCTTGATTATGTTCGTAGATTAACCAAGTCGATTCAGCACTTCAAAATTATTGCGACGGCCCCGTAGTCACACCACGTTGTCAGTCGTTGTCCCACCGCGTGCACCGGTGTGACTAAGGGGAAATTTAATTTTTGATCGTCGCATCATTAGTATTTCACAAACTTTACGGCTTTTACCTATAACTTTCACAAAATTTCCGAAATAACGAAATCTCCCCTCCGACTGGCGCTTGCCACCGGTCTTTTATTTTTCGAAAAATACTCGAAACTTTTAATTAAATTGCATATAAATACGGAAATAAAAAGAAAAATAAATCTGTGCTACATTGTTGTTAGTAATCATTTGGGTACATTGTGTCCCGCGCCCAGTGGTTCGGAACGCGCAAATAGGGGACATAAATGTGAATGGATGTTAACGTGTTTTTTACGAGGGCTACGGTCAACATATCGTTTTGTTTGCGTCCGCCGATATCTTTATTTTCTGGTTTACCCCAAAATTTACGAAATATTTTTCCTTTTTTATAGAGCTTCCGATACCACGTCATGTTTAGGTGCCATGATACACCATGTTTATCACGTCAAATTGCAGGGCACAGGGCTCCTAGTCCACGCAGGCCGTGCAGATTGATGCTTTTTACTCTTAGTTATGCGGCTATCCTCAATATTTTCTCCCAGTTGGAGATAACTGAAAAATCTATACTTAAGTGTAATTTCATCCGTACCGTAGGTTAGGACTTTTCAACGTTTCTCTGTTTGTTGAATTACGGGTGAAAACCCCGTGAATGCAGAAACAAGAGAATACTGATTGTTACTTTGAATATCCGCATAAAGTAAAATGAAGCAAATTAGGTGCCGACATTATTGAAAATAGTCCTATAATATGGAAAAAGCCCATTATCCATTTTAAAGTACGTTGAGGCTGAAATCTTACATATGAACCAATCTAGCTCGACTTACCCTTCTATTAAATTATTTATGTATGCTTTTATATTAATTATAATACGTATATTTATAAGAGAAAATATTTATAAGTAAGATACATTTGGCAACTGAGCAAGGGTTTGGAAATGTGCTTATGTCAGAGAGCATGTCCACAAACAGGCCGCTCAGCAATTTGGGACAATGTGTCAATCGTGTACCTTTTTAAGCAGGAATAAATAAAAAACATACAAATGGGAACAATTGAATGTCAATAACTTTAGTCCTATAAAGAAAGCCATATAAATAATGAATCAAAAAATCTAGAAGAAAACGAAGTCTTTATCAGAGATCTAACAAATAAGATCATACGAGATTGACAGAAGTAATTTATTTATACGATTTATTGTTAGCCATAGTAGGAGGGGAGATCGGAAAAAGTCAACATTGACTCGGTGTCGAAGTGTTTGCTCAGTGACAGGGTCGACGACGTATTGGTATGTTCCTTCTTTAAATGGCATCAACGAGGCTGCCAGAAAAATTATATTATTTTTCTTCCTTAATTTTATTGGCTGGGGAAGAAAGGGAAACTATTTAAGTTCACTTCTAATTTTTATAAATTGCGAAATTTTACTAGTTTTCTAGAAGTACATACATATTTACATGCTCAAATCAGTCGACAGGAAGTGAGAAATGTAAGAATATTAAGAAACGATAGTGCAGTAAATGAAAGGAATCCTATTTAGTACAGAGACAACATTTAGTCGTTGAGCCACTGTGCTTTATCATTATTATAATTTGGTGGTATTAAAGAAACATAAACAACGTAATATATTCACTTATACACATAACGGTCGTAGGTATCAAAGACAACAGTATTATAACACGACAAAATTAACAATAAAGGACAGTGACTGAACGCGAATAATAAACATGTTTGTTTCCTTTTTATTCGTAGTCTGCACGGGTTACACAAGCCGTGGTCACGAGTTGTCTGAAGAGGCGGATAATAAAGGATGGGAGCTGCGAGCAGTTTTATCAACTACCCACATTTGATCTTCACATTCGGAAAGACTGCAAATAATTCAACAATTATTTCTTGCGACCGAACTACGAATGGACCATTTGAGAAAATTGGATTTTTTTTCGGCGTGGGAATAATTTAAGTCCAGATTTTATTGCTACAAAGCTTTTAAGCTGTCATTAACTTTCATTATCATTCATTTTACTCAAATTATCCTGACTTACCTGTTTATATCAACAAAATTAAAGTGAATCTCATTTACAAATCTAAATCAATAATTTCGGTCGATAATCAACGAACAAGTTAACGAATAGTTAATAAACAAAAAATATATGACTAGCACATGTGCATATGCTTTATAAAACTCTGACTCATTCAAATCCATCACACAATAAGCCTAGGACGATCAAAGCATTCCACGTAACAATTATTAGGTTTGCTGATGAGGAATGAATTTCATAACGTGAAACAGCGCTCTTTCTATCTATGCGCATTGACTGATGCGCCCCCAGGGCGTGCCCTAAAAGATGGACACGGACTAAGTCATGTCACACATATTTGTTGTTCAAGCTCTTTTTTTATAAAATGGTTACCACTTTCTATGGACTCCTGCAATACCACGAAGGATGCGAGACTTTGTAAAACTCTTTTCACGGCTTTCTTGAATAATTGAAACGAAATTAGGCATATTTACTTCTATCGGCGCTACTATCCTTTGGTCTTGGTCTCTTCCACTGTATTCCTCCACTTTGTACGGTCCTTTTCCTGTGTTTTATACGAGGTTTTCTTTACTAAATTTGGATTTAGGAACGGACATGTAAAATTCATTGCCCATACCGGAAAAAATGGAAAAATCTTAAAAGTTAATATTTATCGATTTTTGGTAAAAAAGCTATATATCACTGGTGCACAAAAATATTTAGCAAAAATGTTCTTGTGAGAAAAAATATCATGCCATCTCCATCCTATTGCATCAGCAGCATCGCTCGGCGGGGATGTAGCCCGGGGCCTATTGTCATGTCGCATTAACGAGAATCGCATCATAACTCCCGATAATCTACGTTTATTGGCTCCACTCGCTGCTGCTTTATTACACTCTCCAAATATATGCTGTGCAATCTATACACATGATAGACTTGGTTCAGACTCGTTCAATTCGCTATTTTCGACTTTATTCGAATTTGAGGGCGTGGTCTGGCCTAGTGACTGAAAAAATGCTTAAACCGCTTATAGACTAACATCTTACACCAGGCACAAGCTTCTATAGGAGGTTTCGCGCCATAAGGACCAAATGCGGATTTATAGATAGGTATACATACCCCAGATTGTTTTAAATTCCCACATACGGGTTTCCTTAGAATATATTCCTTCACCACTGAGCCAGTGATAATTTTAAAAATCCGCACTGATCATGGATATGAGGCTATCACCGCTCTTAGAATTCGTTTGGTGGAATTGTAATTGTAACCCTGACCCTCAAGCTAGACTTTGTTCGATTTTCCTGTAGTCATTACTTTGCTAATAAGAAATAGGAATAACATATAAATAATACACAAAACGCCTTTGAAAAATTTTGGTACCTGACAAGATTTTAACACAAGCCCTTCTAACCGTAAACCATAATTTTTAAGTAGCAGTTATGATTTTCTGCCGATTAATCTGGAACAAAGGCCGACTTGTATTACAATCACGAGCAAGCATTAGACTAAAGACAATTAATTATTAGAGAGCCGTTACAGCGGCCATAATCGGCCGTTAGCGCCCTTTTATAGCGCGCTTTATGAGCGAAACTATTCACCCAAGAAATGTACTAGCTCTTATCTTGATACAGGCTTTGTTTGATCTAATTACTATCTTAGATTAGAAGATACAAACTATAGTAGTGTGTAGTAATTCTGGTCTTCGGAATAGCTTGTGTTTGACCTATTACACAGAAAGCAAGAATTGAACTCTCCGATCATTGGAAATTAAATAATTGTTATTCTTCATTTTAATTTTTACTCGACGTTTCGGCACGAGTTACACCGGCCGTGGTTAACTCGTGGCCACGGCTGGTGTAACCCGCGCCGAAACGGCGATGACAAATAGAAGCCCCGATTGACAAAATAAAATGTGTACAAAACGTGAAGTTTAAAAAGTTATGTAAACGAGAATTGTTCTATAAAGGGTCAACTTTTACTTGCACACCCAAAAGTAGATTTCTTTGAATTTTCTCTAAAATTCGCACAGTATCAAGGCATTGTAAGCAACCCCAGTTTTCCTATTAAGTTGTAAAGCAGTAATAGTTGTTTACGGCAGCACTGGCAGCACGTTTACAATATATTACGAGATTGTCGGCAATAAAAAAGGGGTAAGAAAAAAAATGAATAAAGCAAGAAACGGTAAAATAAAGGCGCCCGAGAATATATACGACTTCCTGGAGGAAATAATAACGCTGTTTGCAATTCATTTGGCTGGATACCTGGTTACCCCCTGTCTTTAGAACAACGGTTTGGTATTTCGTTTTTTCTACCCCTCCTTGGCCGAATTTTTCTCGGGGGCGTCGAGATTTTTATTTCGAACCCTTTGCTTCCCGACGAAATCAAAGCTTAATGACGGTTTACCAAGATAAAGAGGAAACTGATTTCTTTAATGATTACCTAAATAGTTATTAGTGTTCAGCAGACAAATAACACCTGAATTCTTTTCATTTCCACATTATGATAAACGGATCCTCAACATAATGTGGAAATAGCAAATTAACATGTAGTTCATTTATGTTACGTGATAAAATATCTATTAATATTGAATCGTAAATGAAACTGTTGCTTTTACAATGCTTCCATCTCCGGAATAAATATTGCCAGCCATGAAAATATTTATTAACAACCGATATAAATGTTAAATCTTGTAAATTCAAAAGTGTCTTTTATCAATGCTTTCTTCGTATAAAAAAATAAATTTTCAGCTACGACCCTTTGTTTCAACTACCTCAACCCGACAAATGGCGTGTCGCACAAGCCAAATCAAAGCGTAACAAGGAGCCGGCTTGCTTACATTTAAAAATGTAATTGTAACTAACCGCTCCCTTTTATTAATTTACCTCATTTATCCTTGCCCTTAGAGACGGCGCGTTTGAATGAAGGAGTAAAAAATTTTGGATAAAATATTCATGACACAGCGACCTCGAGTGATCTTGGCTTCGCAATTGTTTATTCTGTTACGAATTGTTCTTTTAGCCTTTCGTTTAACTGTTTGTGTTGGTATTTGTACTTGTACCATATATTTATTTATAACATTTTTAACCTATCGAATTCAACCTCTGTGAATGCTTTTGTAACAATACTTTGACGTGTCTAGTGTCTACCCTAATGACCAGGAATATCTCTTCATCCCATTATACTTTCTATTCCCCAACTTCCCAACCCTTTTCCAAATCGACTCCTAAATCTCCAATGGGGATTTTTTGACGGAAACTCGAGAAGTGAAGTTGAGTTTAAGTTTGATTACTTTAAAAATAGTGTATTATGCGTTTTGTGGTTTAATAGTGATAATGTAGTAAACTTCGTATTCGATATATTGGTAGGTATATCCCTATTCGTATAGTGTATTCGATAATCAAATGAAAGCGCTGAATTTTTCGTGTGTTTTCAAGGAGTCTGTCCTCAGTAAATCTACTATCACTTTACTGAGCGACTTCTGACTTACTTCGACGGGACTGGACATTGATAGAATTCGCTTTAGACTTTAAAATTGTTTATTACTAAGAAAAAACTTGACACTGCCAGAATGTGCTAATTGCACCATTGCCTTATATAAAACGAAAAAAAAATGCTGAGTAGCATATCCGACAGCGTGTCAACGCTTGTCATTCTGGACTTAAGTTGGTATGTATCGCTGAAGTCCATAGGCAACAGTATACTATTTGCTATACAGTATACTATCAAGAGAACTATCTGTCTGCCATCTTATGTTTATAAAAAAATAATGAAATTCGGTTACATTTATTACAATGTATTTGCATTAGTTAACTGTTGTATTACGCAATTTTCATTAATTCTGATAGACTTAAATTTATGTTAACATTTGACACGTAAAGTTATTATTACTCCAAGTGACTAATAATATTAGTGCCAATCCAATTCTGGCGAAGTTCTTACGAATTCGGCGGGAACTATTTCCAGAAATAATTCTGTCAACATCTTCATCTAACAATTAAGTGGAAAATTTCGTCTCAAAGTAACTAGCGTCCAAATCAACTAATCTAACATTGAAGGGCTTAGAAAAGTTTCGAGAAAGATGCGATTGAGAATTACGTCTAGTGAATATTTAAGAAGACGCTCCTCGAGAGAGTCTCGAGAGGTTCCGAAGAGTCACTTAAAATGCTTGATGAGCAATCGAGTTAGGGACGCACCATAGATATAACCGCGATTGAAATCAAAAGGACTTCTAAATTTAGTAAAATTTCAAATAGTTGTTTAATCCTCTAATTACTTGACTTGGTAATTAGACAATTAATTTTATGAACTAAAACTGCTTTTTATGCTAAGAAGGTTAATATATATTATTATAATACATATAATATTGTTTTAAAATAAGTCGTCATGTAAATGATACAGATGTGATGATATGTACCTAAATGATACAGAGCCATTCTTTTTTTGTTTTATTTCTGTCCGTTTGTCTGAACGCGCTTCACACAATAACCACTAAACAGATTCCAATGAAACTAGCCATAGTTATAGCTTATCTGCTAGGTTAGCATTTCTGGTACGGTTAGTCAAGATTCTTTATGGAGTTCCCACGGGAATCATTCTCAAAGCCACGCGAACGAAGTCGCTGTTTTCGCTTCAACAAGTGATATACTTAAATATGTAGAATTATCAAACAGGTTATTAGTGTAAAATTAATTTAACATTAAATTTAATTAAAAAAAATGACAAAATAAAAACATACAGACCAAAACAAAAGAATAAATTAATAAAATCAGAACGATTACAAAAATGAACATCAGCCAAGTGCCCCCTTTTCAAGCCATCAAACGCGCCGACTGCCGGGGTCGGAACCGCTCACATTCCTTCCCGTCCCGTCTGCACTCGTGCCTTTTTTAAATCCCGGTAACAAGCCAATAAATCCCGGCGCATTTTTCTCAGCTCCGAGACTCAAACCTCCGCCCCGGAAAAAAGGCTTAGCCCGATTACACTCAAATTTACTTAACACCTACCCATTAAACCCGCTAATAAGGATATTTAATGTAATTTCCTTATCTCTTGGATATACGGGGTGAACGCAGCCCATTTTAATTTGATAATTGTCGAAAATTGGGTCTTGTGCAAATTTTGTTATGCAAATTGAATCCCCAATATGATTAATTTTACGTTAGGACAAAGGAGATCGCGGTTGACGAACTGGCGCATTACGCTGATTAGGCAGATGTGGCCAATATTTTGTTTGCTTGTAGCCAGTTTGTTTGGTCGCAATGACAGTATTTAAACATAAAATAAAATAAATAATTAAGATGTTCGTTAGCCGCGTAAACATCTGGCCAGGTAAACAGCAGTAGCTGCTGATTGGAGTTGCTGCGAACTGTAGCACTCTTTTAATTAATTAAATATATGGAGTGAGGTGAGCACTCGCACACATCTGCACTCGCTGATTAGCTACCGACGACGTGAAGGGGACCGGGAAGTTACTAAGTAAAGTCGTGACGAGTTCGCATAGTATTTTATGAAAATGTATATTTACCTAGGTGACTGCTAAAAGCAAATTAGAGATACGGGTAAGGCTTATAGGAATACAAAATGGTTTAAAAAATAGTTTTATATCTGTAGCGTTTTGAACTAGTTAACATTTTGATTGTAAGTTGTGTTGTAATGTTAATGTTGTACTTCCAATATGGGTACAAACTGTACTATATAAATCTATTTACAATTCACAATAACCATACCATACCATAAGCCTGTGTCTCTCCACTGCTGGATATTTGCCTCTCCCAAGGACCGCCATTACACACGATCTTCAGCTCTTCTCATCCAGCCACTACCGGTGACTTTATTCAAGTGGTCTGTCCACCTGGCCGGAGGACGTCCCACGCTACGTTTCCCGGTGCGTGTTCTCCATTCGTGGACTCGCCTCCCCCATCAGAGGAAAATAAAAATAGACCGTCAATAATTCACAGTAAATAGACTCTTAATTCTAGAAAGGGAAAATAAGAAATAATTAAATGAACAACAGAAAAAAATTGAATGGAACCAAATCGACAACAACAAAGTTAGAGATTGAGTTAGGTTTAGATTCTCTAGTAAAGGTAATAATTTTGCCTTTCAGTTAACCCCTGGAAATTGTTACCTTACATTTGACCACAGGAAAAGCATTAATTTTTATTGCATTAATTATTATTTAAATTAATTGCCAGTCATTATTTATTTTCTGGATAAAACACATTTTTATCCAGAAAGTGCATAATAAGATCTCGCTCAAATAAAATTAGCTCTGATTATCGAACCCTGGTTAAATTTCCGTTTTATAAAAAACTAGCGACTCGCCCTCGCTTTGCATCGGTTTATAAGTTTTCTTTTTTCAATTTTTTTTTCCAAATTTTAAAATAAAATGTACATACACGGACATTACCTATATTATACATGAATAATGTAGCTTCCTATTTGTGAAAGAATTTTTGAAATCGGTTCAGTAGTTCCAGAGATTACCCCCAACATACAAACACACAATTTTACCTCTTTATTATATTAGTATAGAAAAACTCTGTCTTTTGACCCTTACGAGTGTTTCCAAGAATACTTTTCATGTACTAAAAATAGACATTTAATCAATAATGCAGAAGTATTCGACCTATTACGAAATTGCTTCCTAACTTAAACACTTACGAATAACATCAAAGCAAATAAATAATTGAGCCCACAAGTCTTAAGATTGTCGCCCTTATTACAAATTCACTTTGGTCTGGTCGGGAACTAAACCCGGCCATCAGTGAAAAGTACCTTGCAAGGTATTTACTAATTACATTTCGATAGTATAACCTGTCGCCGGTCATCGGATTGACCGAGAAATTAGCTTGTTTCGGTCCATTTGACCGGCAACGGTCGGTCACTCGATTCGGTCAATTGATTAGAAACACGTCCGCTGATGGAGGCCTTGTATCTACCGTGCAAACAAACATGTTTAGAATACCGTGTCGTTCTGATATTGGTTGAAAAGGGATCTATGAAGTACCATGCTTCCCAAATTGGTACAAACATACCGTACTTTGAAACATATGCTGTATTTAAGAGCTTACATTGTTTTATTACATTGTCTTATTTGGCACATATACCTACATACGGAGCTATAGGCACATTAGTTCCTTGAACATAAGACACTGGAACCGTTTAGAACTGTAGTGACATAGGGGTACTTATTCTACATTCACATTCATGAGGTTATGACTTCAAAGCCAGACCAATACTGAGTTTCTATATATTTCTCAATTATCACCGTCTCCGCGATAAAGGAAACGGCGTCGCGTCGTGCCCGCGAAATACAAAATAAATTTCAAGAAAATTTAAAAACAATTACAAATTAAAATACAATACATTAAATTAAAATACAGTACAATTAAAAATTAAATAGAAAAATTACAAGAAGAATTAAAAAATTACAAGAAAATCTTAATCGTTAAAACATATGGCGTTTGATTAATCGGTTATTCTTAAATATATGTAAATGCAAGCACATAAAATTAACCAAAAGGCACCAAGAACAGAGGACCACATATAAACTGAATGATCAACCACTAGCAATTTCGGACCAAATTATTAAAAAATCTAATCAGGCTAGGCTTTGCCTGGAAGGGTCTTTTAATACATCACTACCAAAATAACATTATACAAGACGCGCGTTCAAAGTCAATTAGAATATTGTGCTAGTGTATGGAATCCCTTTCACAACTGTCATACAAATCCAATTGAACGAGTTCAAAAAAGATTTATATATCTGCTGTCGAAATCAAAGAGCAAACAAAATTAACTTCCTCATTATGATGACAAAATTAAATTGTCTATACTGACGGATAGACGCCCAATGGCATTTTTCTCTACAAATTCATGAATGGATTCATGAACAATTTTATTATATTAAACCAGGTAAATGTAAGTGTCCCACGACCCAGCTTCCGACCACACATATAATTTCTTTTCTATAAAAAACATTGAACTAACGCTGGTGAATATAGTGCTTTATCATAAATTTTAAAACATAGTAATGAATTGTGGATTGAGGCTTGGTTGGATACATGTGGGGGATTGTAACCTTGATTTTTTTTTATAAAGATTATTTGATAATGTTAAAAAAGCTGAAAAGGATTCGTATTAAAAACAAGTTACCCTTGTTATTGATACTACTACTCTTGAGTTGTTGTGTGTGGTCAGTTCTTTATAGCAATTATTTAGATTTAGACTATTTCCCCTAACCAACTGTGATGAAACACTTTGTTCATGCTGTGTTATTCTATAAGGGAGCTGCTATATAGGTTAATGTATAAGTAATTTATATCTATAATGCAAAAGTAAGGTAGCTTATTGGAGAACCTAATAAAATAAATAAATGAATAAATCTCGGTCATGTTGTGCATTCATCAAGTCGCTTAATATCTGCTAGGTGGATTATGGTCCAAAATCCTCTTGAGACTATAAAGAAGACATCACTCGCTGATATAAAAACATAAGGCCCTATTCTCATGGTGAAAATCATGATGGCTTAGTAAGTTTATGTAATTTATTTCAGTTACTAATGTGTGGAAATTATTTTAAAAAATTCGCCATATACCTTTATTTTCTATTGTTATCTATTTTCTCCTTACCACCCAGAGGTTGCCTCGAAGGCATCGTTTTGGCGAACAACCCGCCTATTGTACTTTTCGTGTTACTTACGTAAATTGTCTTTATGCAACATGAGCTCATGTACAATAAAGAGTTTATCTGTATCATTATCACGTTATCACCGTTGAAGCACAGTGTGACATATATGGTTAACTGAAGAAGGGACCTTAGAATAATTTATGCGTGAGTAAAATTACCACATGTGTCTCCTCCTCAAACTGATCCTCGGACCTCTCAGCAATAAATTTGAAATATAAATTATTCAGATTCGTCATAGGATACCCAGATTAATTATTACTATTCAACCGTCACAACTGGCGAACAGAAGGCGCCCGCGATTAACGACACGTCACCGGTAAATATGGCAACACTTATTCCACGATTTATATGGGGGGAGAGTGGGGTAACAGGGACACTCGACAATAAATCTACTCCAAGTGATTTGGTACAAAGCACTCGGGCCGCAGTATAAGCTCGGCTCGGTCAGGAACATCTATTGTGGGCCAACACCCACGGAATCCGATAATGCCTTCGAGATTGTCCCGTCTTTCCTTTAACACCTCTCGATACCCCCTACATGAATAGTGTTTGTTTGTTGTAGAAAAGTATCAATTTAAACACGGAATATCTATACTTCTATACTATACACTATAATATAATATAATAAAGAGGTAAAATTGTGTGTTTGTATGTATGTTGGGGGTAATCTCTGGAACTACTGAACCGATTTCAAAAATTATTTTACATATAGGAAGCTACATTATCCGTGTCTAATATAGATTTTATATATTTTATTTTGAAATTTTGAAAAAAAAATGTTGTAATAAAAAAAACTTATAAACCGAATCGAAGCGAGGGCGGGTCGCTAGTTGTTAATAAAAGGGTATTTAATATAATTCTTAACGTAATTTTTATGCAAATTTTTGTCAGTCTAATGCACATAACAAAAGAGTTTATGTGGTGATCCTATGTACAATCAGCTCCACTTTTATATTGTCCCATAAAATTCATTTCAAATAAGTATTTCAGTTAATTAAAACAGTTTTACTAACGTGCCTGATATCTTAAGAATAATAGGACTTGCATTATGTATGTTCTATTATTATGCTGATATGTAAGACAACTAATTAAAATTCTTTGATGATTGCATTCCTGTTTTAACTAATTAATTACATTAAATATAACACAAAAGCAAAAGTCGGCCTTATCGCCGAAAGCGATCTCTTACAGGCAACCAAGTTATTCTTATTCTGATAATACATTATACCATATTTACAATATTAATTTTAACATTTCATTTAAGTACGGAACATGTTCGTTTTTCGTAAACATAAATCGATTAAGGACACACCAGAAAGGATTTTAATATGTCAATGGTGTACCAGTGCGCCGCGTGTGCGACCCCACTCGGCTAAACTTAATCTATAAATCAACAAGTGAAACTATTTCGTAATTAGATCGTATTTAGGATGGGCCCCAACACCTTCCTTCGAGTTCTTGAGAAAGCCTCCCAAAGGGTCCAAAGGTAAAGGCTCCATTGCCTTTCAAGTACCTCTTTAACGGCTAATATCCCCGGTAAATGGATCTCAAATATTTTGCCCATAATCGTTATAGCGGAACGACTATACCATATTTATTGCTACTTCGTACACGGTACTGATCTTCCTACTTGTAAATATTTAATCTAAGTAGCCTTAAGCTGAGTATTTTCGCATGAGTACGCGAAAATACATTTGTTTTATTTTCGTTTGTCTAACAATAGAATATACTTTTAATTTTGCCGACTCAACAAATGTCAAATAAATATGAGAGAGAAATTTGAAAATGGAAAATAAAAAGCCTCTTAACAAAGCAGCATTCTTTCGTTCGGCGAAAATGCTTTTGATGTGAGCGTACTTAGTGTTTAATAAGTTGATCCTATTACAATGTCCAGGTAACGCGTCGCAATGGAGTCGCCGGGCCGTTAACAAGATTATAACTTTTATTTCGTAAATTAATAAAAAGTAGCGAGCTATGTGTTCCTGCTCCAGGTTAATTTCGAGTGATACATGATTAAATTTAAAGCTGCTTATTTTTGTAGTGAGTACGTCTGTTTGTATACTTTTTATTTCTTTATCCTTTATTGCATAAATTGACAAAAGGCGGACTTAAGGTGGACTTGAGAGAGAGAGAGAGTGCACGACTGGCCACGTTACCCCTCTCTCAGAGAATACTACCTTGAAATGTACTGTATTTCCCACTTTACCATATTTCCCCAATGTACGTACGTGTTTCGGTAGTGAGTGAGATGTGCCAGAGCCCATTCTATCCCTTCCCATTTTCCCAACACTTTCTCCAAATCCATTCCTATATCTCCAAAGGTAGGCAGCGCATCTGGGGTCGTGTCAACATTTGTTATACGGGACTAATGTTGGCATGTATCGCGGATGTCTATGGGCGACAGTATCCACTTACCACCAGGTACACTATATGCTCCTCTACCGTCGACCATAAAAAAAAGAAAAAATAGTGCTTTGAAGGATTATCTCCCAGTTAACCTTTGGGCTATGCAGAGATGGCGCGGTAGGTGCAGTGACAGTTGACATTACATAAAACTATAGTAAATAGTGACACATATTAATTAAATACCTACCATAATATAAATAAACTTAATACATACATACATAGATACATACATATCATATATATGTAACTATAATATAAGTTTAATAATACCTCCTTTAAATACTTTGTGGAGCTATATTCTCCACTTTGAGTAAATGTTCCCCAAGTCGTCTCTTAAAACTTACGTGTTTACTATTCGTGTTTTATATGAAAAGGAAGTTTTATACGATTTCTAGTGATTTACATAATCATGTAAATGGCTCACGCCGACTAATAATAATTTGATATATTTATCTATTTAAACGGATCTTAACGCGAATGTTTACCTGATTTGTTGTATTTTACTCGACGTTTGGGTTGGGTTGCACCAACCATGATCACGAGCTGACTGAACAGTGAAGACTGAACGTTAAGTGAAATAAATAATGTAAATATTCGCGTTAAGATTCACTAGAGTTGTATGTAATCTTAACTGATAGATAAATATGTGTAAAAAACGCGAAAATCTCAAATGTTAATTTGACATCTACTGCAAGTATCCTACTTACAATATAAAATACCGATACCTATATATTTTTTGCTTTTTTATTTACAAAAATATCATGTTTTTGTAAATACTGGCTGGATTGTCAACTAATCCGATGTTAATGAAACAATAAATTGGTATTCCGTAGCCGATGTATGAAGCAATATACACTTGCCCGTCTTTTCCTGGTTTCCCCCTACACTAGAAGTGACGCGCGTTGTCGCTCATTAGCTTAATACGTTATCGTTTGTACTTCAGCAATATGTGGTTTATGAAATATTTGGTGCACAGGGTGTTTTATTTTCTTAATTCAAAGTAATACTGGTATAAGGTTAGAACGGATGAATAAGAATCCGTATGCTGTAATAATCCTTCATTTACTAAAAATCATTTAACACATTAAATGAAGCCCTGGCACCCACACTAGGACAACGTGTATCGTGGGAGCCAGTTGCCCCTCACAGACGAGAGTCTTAACAGCTATAGTAATTTAGTAAGATAAATGTATAACAGTATATGTAGTGTTCCCGTGTGCGTGCGTGCGTGTGTATGTGTGTTAGGGTGTATGTGTATGTGTGTCAACTGTCAGGGTGTGTGTATTAGCACGTATGCGTGCGTGTGTATAGCATAGAGCATGTGTGTGTTCAGAGAGTTAATGTGATGTTATAGTTATGTGTATTGCCATAGTCTCATCCAGTCCTGCGAACACTAGTTGCACAGCATCTTGGAATCGGATGAATGTCAAAGACATCCATCCATTGGAAATAGTATACAGTGGGGTCTCCGTATCCGCGGACTCGGTATCCGCGGTTTCACTTATGCGCGGTGCGGGTAAGCGCGCGAAGGAATATACAAGTTTAAAACACTTTGTCCCGAATCGAAAAAGTTACAACTACAGTTCGTGATAAAAATATATTGATCAACCCAGTATAAACTAAAAATAATAAAAAAGTGAAATTCATATATATCATATAAAAACAAATACTCATATTTTATATTGTAAATCAGCTCTGAACGTGTATAAAGGTTTTTGTTTACCATTTATTTATATTCGACGTTACATCTATATAAATAAAAACTAAATGCTGTTCGTTGGTAAGCGCATCACTTGAGAACAGCTGGACCGATTTGGCTATTTTTTTTTTTAAATGTTCGTAATAGTCCGTAAATTGGAAAATTCGGGAAAAAACTGAAAGTGCTTTTTTCTATGGGAGTTTTGTAATTGAAATTTTTGACTTATTGAAATTATTGTGTTATTGAAATTTGTACAGGACAACGTCTGTCGGGTCAGCTAGTATAAAATATAAATTACAATATAAAATGTGCTTAAACCACAAAAGTTTAAAAAGTTATAATAGTCATATAACTAAACTAAAAATCAAAACGTATCAACCTGTATGTGACACTGACAAGGCCTCACCGCCCATTTTCTATCCGTACAAATATGTTGACATAATACGTGTCACCCGGAGTAATTTTATGATGATTTGACACTCTGTAATCCAGTGTAAGCCACCCTTTACACTGTCCCGGAAACGGCAAAAGATATTTTTTTTTTGGTTTTACGGGAATACTTGGTTTAAAAGATTTTTTCGCTTGATGCAACTTTATACTTACTAAATTTGGAAGGACACATATTAATAAGTGCAAGTTAAATATTTCACTGATTATGCCTTTTGTCATTATGATGTTTTGTGATGTTAGTGAATTTTTTTTTTTTTTATTGTATTAAATGCGAAATAACCTACCTACAATTTATTCGTACCACCATTCTAAGCATGTCCTTCACTACTGGATATAAAATCCTCTCCTGAAGCTTGTCACCACACACGAGCTTGCCCATTCATTCAATCAAAGGGGCATATTAAATACATGACACATAAAAACACTTGACTCATAAAAAAATACAAAAAGCAGCACCTGACGACAATTTAACATTCATATTCTGATCAAGGATCCGAAAAAGTTCTGATCACTTTATAGTAATATTCTCATAGAATATATTATAACTAAATATTTGTTTCTATTCAAGAAAATGTTCCAAAGGATTCTTCATAAGTTAGTGAACTGATTAGTGTAGACGACTCATGTGCATTATTAGGCCCCTTCACACAAGCCTTGGAGGTAATGAGCGTGATGAGCGCGGCTGAGGCATCGGACGCGACAGCCCGCGGCGCAGTCACGGGATTAACCGTGTTACTGTTCACTTTGATAAGCTTTATTGTGTTTCACTTACCTATGTATGCTTCTGTTCTCTGTAAAATTAGTAACCTTTCTCTATTCTCTCTAGTGACATAATCTTTTCAGATCTGTCATCATGTTTTTCATCCCATTATACATCCTAGCCCCATCCCATCCAATCCAATCTCGTCACATCGGATAGAGAGTATCGTTGAGTGGATGAAACTTCTTATTCCATAATATAATTTAGGTGTCATCCGGAAAACAAGGCCGAAATGTCCATCCATCATCATGATGAAAACAAGGTATCAGTATTAGTGATGGTTTCCAAATGGTATCCCGACGATCCTACACTCACAGGCGGTTTGCAACCACTCAACGTCCGCAGAGACATTGCGTTCCTTTGCGTGTTCTACCGCTTGTATAACCGGCTCCGAAGAACTGTTCGATATGACTCCCACCTCTCGTTTCTACAACCGCACCTCCCGTCGCTAAAGTGCGATGCATCCGCATTTTCTCGATGCGGAGGTGCGGCGCACTGTACGGTCTAAAAATCGTTTTTTGCCGAGAACCGTAGACTTTGGAACGAACTGCCACGAGAGGTCTTCCCCTTATGCTATGACATGGCGTTCTTCAAGAAAGCTGTAAATAGGGTTCTGTAAGGCCGACAGCGTAGCTGCATAGCCCCTGGTGTTGCAGGTGTTCATGGGCGCCCATAGCCACTCACCATCATGTGGGCCGCTTGCTCGTCTGCCTGCATTAATATTAAAAAAAATGTTTACTCTCCAAGACATCTTTCCTAGTCCCATCACTCAAAGATGATAAACATTAGGGGAGTGCTAATCTTTGTCATTCTTAAATGATGTTAACATTTGTCAGACAATATCCAGTTATCACTAGATGGACTGCCTGTTGTAACAATTCTCCTTCGAGTATTGTCTTTTACCCGACCTTCTTGCTGCTAAATCCTAACCATTGGCCGCTAATGAAAATCCTAAGTTCAAATTTACTTTAAACTCTTTGGACTCGATCGCTTATTGATTCATTCTGTTGTCTAATTTTCGATGTGTAAATACGTGCCTATTATACCTACTTCGGTAAAGCCTTGTGTGTAAATGTTGGTGAATATCTCATAAAACGCTTATAATTACGCATGTTACTACAATCCTGTTGTATAACAATACATTTTTTAAAAAAACACCATATTAGGGTAAGTAGTTTTTAATTGTCTGCTTTTATATACACAGTTTACTTTTATACAATCAGATTCTTAAGTGCCTTTCATTTGTTTCAGTGTATTTTTACTATTTTAATAGTTATTACTGTTAAATAAATTGCTGGAGTGAATACTGGGTGTCATTTATTTACTAAGAACCCCTCTACCGTCTGAGCAAACGTCGCACTGTCAACTTCTTTATATAAAAAATCCTACGAGCGGCTCATTTCAAGCAAGCATCTTTCACGTAAAAAATAAAAAATACAGTTGAAGCAAAATTCTCATATAAAATAGATCAGATTTTAAGATGATACGAGGCAATAAAACACGTCATCGAAATTGTTATAAGTAACTTAATTTTCGCTTTCCATAAAACTTTTTTATACTAATTTATATTGTTATATCGTATTGTGATTTTATCTGTGGTGTATAAAAAATACTTAATTTAGTTCATTAAAGCCTGTAAAAATCTTCAAAACATCTCTGAAACAGCCTCACAAACATCGCCAACCGTCCCAAACAAGCGCATAACATTCTTATCTCCATAGCTCGGGCACATTAGGGTCTGCCAGAAGAAGTTTACGTACCACGAATGACCCCTAATGACCGAGGCTGGACACAATAACGTACGAGTGTTGCGAGACCCGAGCGAAAGCACGACTGATTTCCTTGCGCCTCCCTCGAGACCGAGTTGGATGGAAACGGACCGTAATATAAGGAGTTATGATGAGTTTGCCGAGTTTTTTTTTTGTTACATCGATATAAAGTTCTGTGTACATCGATATTATATACTTACTACTGTAGGCGGACATGGACGTGAACATGACTAGGAGCCAGGCTATGTTACAGTGATACTCAAGATAAAAACTATTCAGATAAACATCATGTTGCCATTTCATTTACAAATGAAATTAATAACTGTAACAAAACAATTAATGTTGCTATTTCAGATATAAATTAAATTGTTAAACTGTAATTAAATTATAAAATTATAAGTCAACGCGAATAACATTTAATTGCTTCCCAAATTGTGTTTCTTTTTAATCTATAGGTACCTAATTGATAAATTTTAGCGTGAGGCACTGGGTAAAACATACTGAAATTTCCCGTCAAATAAGCATTTTTTACGCAAACACAGGTTATCGTTAGTATCAAGATTAAGTAATGTATTTAGGATTGTATCTGTATTCGTTTAAAACTACGCCAGTTCATATTATTTCATTAGTTAGTATTCATTGCGTTACGTAGAGCTCACGATCGCAAAGTTAGATAAATGTTAATTAGTGATCTACCTGCTTAGAGCACATCCTATTAGCAGGCCAACCCTTGCCCACCTAGAATTATGATTGCGTCGAATCGGCAAGATAACGCTGCGTATTTACTTTGATTCTCGTCGTTAAAAGTTTAGGGGGCGAACGAGGGCCATCGTTAGGCCTCCTAATGGCCACCATTTGTCTTGTCCGGCCTCTAGTTGTGCCCCGCTAATGAAATTATTGCCGCGCAACTATACTAAGGTTATAAATACCCGAGGCCCCGAGCGGACGCCACCTTGTTTCGCACTAATGGACCGGTCAAACTGTAAACTGTTTTATCAATGAAATTACAATTAGTGGAGGGGATAAAAATAGCCGGAGGGTCGGAAATTGCATTTGCCCTGTGTTGATCACAGGATATGGAAATTACGCCCCTATTTTGTTTACAATTAATAAAGACGTGTGTCCGCTACCGAACGACAGTTGCCTGAGTTTGCGAGTATAAACTTGGGCTATATGAACACAATAAAACGTGGTATTCTCCTCGGTGATCTGCGGAATGTGTCGGACAAGAATGCCAGCTGCCTCGGACAATCAAAACTTTGCGAAATGGAATTTGCTGCTTAGCGTCCGGCGTATTGCTCCGGACAGCTCTCTCGGCGACTCGAGCAATGTCTTGGACACGCCGTGTTGTCTATATGTTCGGACAAATGTTTATGGAACATAGAGAAAAGTTTCACAAATATTTTCCTGAGTCTTGCTTAAGAGCCATTTAATGTTTTAAGCGAAAAATACAAGTTTTTGAGCTCCTGTAGTACTCAAACATGTTTTAGTAAAAACGCGCCCAGTAAGAACTTCAGAGCCGTGCTTCTTCCACTAAAATTCATTAATTCAACAAGATAAGGTACAATTATACGTAGTATATAATTCTATGATACATGACACATAGTATACTAATATTTCCGTAAATTAACACAAATCACGAGAAAAAATAAAATAATGTGCGTCAATTTCGACGTAAAATACCTGGCATTTAACTGCAATTTTTTATCATTTATTAAAGATTTTTTTTAATTATTACTTAGAATAATATCAATTTTGTAACTAATTAAAACGAAAACATAAGTATTTTTATAAATTATGATTTATTATATATATTTTTTAATATCACAAAACTGCTCCAATTGCTCTATTATATTCGGGGATTTTCGCGTCGGCCATTAGTATTGTCTATAGAAGCATACGGAGAAAAGTTCGGCTTATTCAAAGTATCAAAACTTGTTTTCCATAGTTACGCTATAGAGACGGGCGCATGAACTATCGCCAATCGCGTTGTGTTGTAATTACCTAAACTTGCTTTAGTCATTTTTGTGAAATGGCTCTTAATAGGTACTCTTTGTCAGAATATATTTTTTTTATAGAAAAACGGCGGCAGACTCGCATGCAGTCCACCTGATTGTAAGTGGATACTGTCGCCCATGTATATCCGCAATACACGCCAACATCAGTCCACAATGACAAACGTTGGCACGACCCCGGATGCACTGCCTACCATCCGGGGCCTTAAGGTGCCTTAAGGAGTGGATTGGGAGAAAGGGTAGGGAAATGGGGAGGGATTGGATGGGATGGCAATGGGCTGTGGTATATCTCAGCCACTACCGAAACACGTACGTACATTAAGGAGTGGATTGGGAGAAAGGGTAGGGAAATGGGGAGGGATTGGATGGAATGAGAATGGGCTGTGGTATATCTCACTCACTACCGAAACACGTACGTACATTGGGGAAATACGATAAGGTAGGAAATGCAGTACATTTTAAGGTGGTCTTCTGTGAGAGGGGCCAGTCGAGTGGGCCCAGCGGCTGTGGGAATGCAGCATACACTCTCCCCCTTACAAAACTTGTACATAGTAATTCTAGAAAAAAACTGATAGGTAAATAGAGTTATTTATTAGTTACTGGTAAGTAACCATGTCGCTTGACTTTATTAATTATGTATCACTTTCAATAGGAAAGAAGTCTATGAACTCAAACCACAATTTTACGGACTTTAAGTTCGTCTGAACAAGGCTTACCGTCAACCATCCAATAACTTTATTGGTGCTCAAAAATATTTTAATTTAAACGGAACTAGTAGAATAGAGTAGAATTTTCATTGCCCGTCTCTGTGGTGAAACAACCACATCAAATAGCCAATGTAAACAAACTCTACACCACAAAAAGGGGTCCGTAGAAATTTATCGACGCTTTTGTTGTTCCCTTTCATTTCAGTGAAAAATACTCATCTCCGTGAAAACCCTAATCTTTCTACATCAAACAGCGAATCCGAACCTTGATATTACACGCGTCATTTGAACAGTTTCAAAGACATTCCTCAGTGGGGAAAAAATTAAAATAACAAAGAGAACACAATGGATTCGCGGGAGAGTACCAGAGGTGCGCGACTGATTTGCGGCGAGCATTGCGCACACGCTGCGGCTGAAGGAGCTGATTAAATTAAAAATTCTTTCAAAAATACTCTCATGTATCTAAAGAGAATTTAGATTAGTTTCAAAAAACGAGAGACCTGATATGTGCAATTCATTTTTTCGTTGAATAATATATTTAACATAAAATGTAATGTTATTTTTAATAGAAATTCGATTTAAAAATAAGATTAACTGTTTTTTTATTTGATTATTATAAAAATTGTGTATTGTGAGAATAGTGATAGTCTATTAAACTTCAAGTTTTCTGATAATCAAATAAAAGCATAAAGCTGTGTTTTTCATGTCCTCGTAAGGAGTCCATCTCTTGTCCTCGGTAAACCTACTGTCAGTTTACTGAGCGACTTTGTCATGACTTACTTACTTCGACGGAACTGAACATTGTCATGACGAGTTGTTAATTTACGAAGAAAACTTGACACTAACACAATGCGCTAATTGTGGTATAGGAAAAGAAAAAAAGATTAAAACTGAAATCAAAAATAGAATGCTCGTTCCACGAAATCGTTGTACGAAACGTTGCTCGGCAGCGACCGCAGCGACACATGATGGATCAACCGGCAGCCGCCGCTTTGTGCTCATTTCCGAACGGTTACCTTCAAATACGTTCCCTCGAGCACTCGCAGATTTTAAACGCATTCCACCATTTCGTGGGCCATTAGTCGAGGTGAAAGAGGCGGTGATTATGATTGATCGCGTTTCCGCACACAATGCGGTTACTTGACTTGTTGAATGGGACCCCTCACGTGTGCACTCGGCTTATTTGTTACACGATTACTTTATAAAAACTTCGTTTGCCAATTTTAGCTTGATTACACAATGTGTGCAATAAAATAGTATTTTATAACAATATCTATAGTTTCGTATTGTTTGTCTTTCACATGTTACTGAACAGTTTTTTTTTATTACTAAGTATAAAGCTAACAAAGAATAAGTATAAAGCTAACATAACTGTATCTAATAAACCATACAGATTTGTCTAAGATACAAGTACTCCTGATATCAATAGTCGAGACATTAAAAACCTACCAGTGAGCAGTGAACAAATTATAATTTAGATAAGAAATATCTTCTTAATTTATATTGTTATATACTTAACATTAACACCCTCATCGAAGTCTGTTTCCAATTAAGATCTATTATAGAAAATTGCAAAATATCTCATTCATTCTAGTGTTACACAGTGTTCTAGTTGATATTACTATTTCTTCTTCCATCAATATTCCGTTAATTGAATGACTTCTCTTAAGTTTTGTGTTAGCAGTTTCATAGCGAGTTATTTAATAGACTGTGCCAGAATGGATTCTGACACTCAATTTGTGATTAGATGAAAACTTTAAAATATTAATCGAATAGTCGCCATAGAAAATGAATGTATATAAAATATGAATATAGGTATAGATTCTCAGTCGAGTGCACCTATTGTGAATTTCCGAGTACTAGTGCAGTCGATAGCCGCCGCATTCGAAGTAAATCGAGAATGAACGTAGATTAACTATTGAGGTGTTAGCCAAGATGTTAATATTGAAACGCTCGCTTAGATGATTGGTCTAGTTGTGAATAGTTCTAAGTGTGTTTGAGGCAGGAATTCGCTTACTCGTATTTTCCCTTTTAAGAAAAAGGTAAGATAGAGACTTGTTTCACACATTGTGATTTCCACATGGTTTATGACAAGGTTTTATTCTTAAAATAAAAAAATCGTTTAGTCGCAGATTAACGTATTTAAACACAGGGATAAAAATAATAGATTTTACTTTTTTGTTTAAGGGATAAACCACATATTTTTGCTTAAGCAGGTCTAATTTAAATAATTAGATCTGCTGCGTTTGAATAGGTATTGCAACGTCTATTTTGAAAATTTCTGATTGCGATTTTATATAACAAATCATGACCTGACTATGTATATATATTAAAAATGTTAGCACTTCTCGACCATATAATAATGTAGTCTATGATGGTGTGGTATGGATAATAAATCTGAGAACATTCCTAATAAATTTCCTTACGTAGTTAGGTCACATCTCTTAGATAACATCGCAGACAAAGATTTTCGAAATCGACGCGACAATCTTAAAAATAATAAGCAAATTTACTAAGAATGTTATCAGAACTACTTGAATAAAATTACTGTTTTCACCGAACAAATCTACAAATTCTAAGAAATGGTGGCTATTTGTATTGTAACTCACGGTGACGGAAGCAATTATTTTTTATCGACACGCACGAGCGCACGGCGCGGGGTTGTGCCGCGGTGCGGGGTGTAGGGGGTGACACCGAACAACGGGACACCGACGCATTGCACCCGCGGGAGCGGGGCACAGATAGCGCTGAGACAAAAAGAAGGCCTGGAAAGGAAAATCGCACAACGTAGCGGTCGAAACTAAGTCTTTGATAGCGATGTATCTCAACAAAAGAGAAATAGAATACAAAATAAATATTTAAATTTTGAAATTTTCATGTTTTTTACACATATTTATATTTCATGGCCATGGGGTGGTGCAATCCAGCCGAAACATCAGTAGAATAAATAAGGTAAATGTTTTATCCGCGATACGCGGAGTCAAAAGTTGAAAATGAAATTAAAAGTTCTGACCTTGTAACCTCCTGTTCACCTACTCTCGATATTCCTGGGGGCCCCCGGAAGTGCTGAACAGGGATGCGCTTAATAGCGCTCTTGCAAGGTCGTCGTTACACTGCACTGGTTACTGTCTGTTATACCGACTATGTACACTCGCGAACGCCAAGGTCTCCCAAAAATGTGCAGCCTACTTGCACAACAATAAATTGCGATCGTACCGCATAAGGATCAATGGCCGACTCGTACGGCGAAGGGTCAAAGGCTAACTAACTAACGGGCGACCCGCGCCCGCGCAGCACGTGAATTCACCCCTCACCTCGCAGCCCCCGAACAATACCGAACAAACCCCCGTCCCATGCAGAAGAAGTCTGCATGCTACTCCACTGGCAGGCGAGAGAGAGAGGTGACCGCTCTTTTCAGGATTGAGCCACCCACTAGGACCTCCGCAACCCGGGGTATTCCATCCACTCCGCGAAACAAATTAACAATGCGGCCCCGGCGCCAAAACAACGGCGGCAAATTAGCATCCTTGATTAAAACGAGGTCACCGATGCCTGGTGGGTGGGTCTTATCAGTCCATTTAACGCGCTGTTGCAAAATGTGCAAATACTCCAGAGACCAACGTTTCCAGAAACTCTGGGACAATTGTTGCAACAATTCAAAGTGCGACAAACGATTAGAAGCTACCCCTGTAAATGGGTACTCCGGCAGGGCGTTAAGTGGCTGTCCTATCAAGAAATGACCTGGAGTTAGAGCCTCCAAGTCGTTAGGATCTGACGAGAGCGGACACAAAGGGCGCGAGTTGAGGACGGCCTCAATTTTACAAAATACCGTTACTAGTTCCTCAAACGTTAATACCGTTTCTCCGATAACGCGCCTTAGGTGAGTTTTGGCTGATTTCACGGCTGCCTCAAAAATACCTCCCCAATGGGGGCAGCTAGGAGGACTAAACTGCCAGGTGATGCCCCGGCAAGATAGGGACATTCCAAGATCTACCTGGTTAGCATCTAAAAACTTATATAAATCCTTAAGGTAGTGGTCAGTACCCCGATAGTTGGTTCCGCAATCAGATCGAATTAACGCTGGAAGTCCGCGCCGGCTAACAAATCTACTAAATGTGGCAACAAATGCCTCTGTACTAAGAGCGGAAACTACTTCCAGGTGAACAGCCTTGGTTGACAGACACACAAAGACGCACAAATACGCTTTCTCTATCTTCGCTTTTCGAAGTCGCGACGTCTTGACCATGAACGGCCCGGCAAAATCGGTGCCAACTCCGGCAAAGGGTCTGGTTCCCGTGACTCGATCTGCAGGCAAATTTCCCATCATGGGCTGCATCGTCGCTGCCTTCAATCGATAGCAAGGCAAACAACGGAAAATTATGCCACGGATGGTACGTCTGGCTGACAAAATCCAAAATTCACGCTGCAAGATGGCTAACAATGCATTGCAGCCAGCGTGAGAATTTGCAATATGTCGGTGAGTCACCAACAAATGCACTAAGGGCCCACCTTTGGGCAACAACAATGGGTGACGAACCCCAAAAGGCAAATTGGCGTGACACAATCTACCACCAACACGGAGAAATCCCTCACCGTCAATAAAGGGGTTGAGCCTAGCAACGGCTCCCTTGAGTTTAGGTCTGCCATTCCGGAGTGTCTCAAGTTCTAAGGCGAAATGTTTAGTCTGCACAACGCGAATCCAATGCAGAAGGGCCATTTGGCGTTCTTCTGGCGTGAGAACAGGAGACAGCCGCTTTTCCTCCGGATGCCGAGCGTTATGAACGAAACGCTGTATCCAGGCAGTCACGCCAAGTAATTTAGACAAGGAACTATAGCGATTGAGCAGAAAATCAGTGCCCTGAAGGGGCTCAGTCAGGACACTCGATGTGAGCCAACCAATGAGGGGAGGAGTTACCAAGCACTGGTAACGTGGCCAATCCACTTCAGAATGTAACAACCACTGGGGCCCCCACCACAAATGGTGGTGAACCAGATCCGGCGCGTCTAAGCCGCGAGAAGCACAATCAGCCGGATTCAATTCCCCTGGGACATGTCTCCAAATTAAAACCGTCTCTGAATCTTGGATCTGTGATACTCGATTAGCTACAAAGGTTTCTAACGTGTGCACCGAAGTTTTCAGCCAACACAGAACGATCTGACTGTCAGTCCAGGCGAAAACTGTTCCAATGTCTACACTACGCCCGAGCGTAGAGCACACGTGATTTAATAAGCGGGCAAGAAGCGCCGCACCACATAATTCTAACTTCGGAATTGTATGTCGAGTCCGTATAGGAGCAACCTTGCTCTTCGACATAACTAAGTGAATTTTTGTCTCCCCAGTGGTACTTACAGTACGTAAGTACAGCACGGCCGCATATCCACGCTCGGATGCATCACAAAATCCGTGGAGGGACACTGAGCATTTCCCAACAGGAAGGAAGCATCTAGGTATTGCAACCTGATTGATAGCCGGGACGGATGAGAAATACGATTCCCAATCGTGTATCAACTCTCCCGAGAGAGGCTCGTCCCACGAGAGTCCCGCAGTCCAAAGCCTTTGCAGAAAACACTTGGCCTTAAATATAACCGGACTGATCCAACCGTTCGGATCAAAAGTCCTGGCTACCGTAGACAGAACTGATCTCTTAGTCCATACCTTAGAGGAGGTCAATTCGACTCTGTAGGTAAACTCATCGTGGACTGGCATGTACTGCACTCCAAGGAGGGCTATCAAATTCAAGCTATCCGCATTCTCAAACAGATGAGGGTCTTGTTGGTGGTCCTCCGGCAAACCGGAAAGGAGATCCGGTGAGTTGGATAACCATTTTCGCAACTCATAGCCACCAGTTCCCAGAAGCCCTATCAATTCATCTCTCAAGGCCCGAGCCTCTTCGAGGCTAGATGCTCCGGTACAAATGTCATCAACATAAGCATCCGTCTCCAAAACTGCGGCTGTGCGGGGAAAATATAAACGCTCGCGCTCCGCAAGCTCCAACAATGAGCGAGTCGCAACAAACGGGCTAGATTTTATGCCGTACGTATTGGTGTTGAGCTCGTAAATCACCATCGGATCCTCTGGATGCTCACGCCATAAAATCAGCTGATATCTCCTATCTTCTGGATGGATCAGCGTCTGACGGAACATCATTCGAATATCCGCTACAAAGACTACTTGATGCCTCCGGAAGTTGGTCAGAATGTCTGAAATGTCCTTTTGTAATTTAGGACCCGCATGCAGACATTGGTTCAGCGAGACCCCGGTGGTCGTAGACACTGAACCATCAAAAACCACCCGAATCTTTCCGGTAGGGGTCTTTAAAACCGCATGGTGGCTCAGAAAATAGTGCTCACTATGTT
The DNA here is from genome assembly GCA_943735995.1 of Sesia bembeciformis. NCBI lineage: Eukaryota > Metazoa > Arthropoda > Insecta > Lepidoptera > Sesiidae > Sesia > Sesia bembeciformis. The sequence continues at coordinate 14,172,777 of OX031028.1, forward strand.
GCCAATCAACGGTCGACACCGACATATGCCCCAAATCCACGTATTCTCGCATGAAGTCGACGTACTTCTGACGAAGGACTTTATCCTTGAGCATGCGACGCTCCATGGAAATCAAACGTCGTTCAGCAACGTCCCGAGAGCGTCCAAGGGCAGGTCGAACCGCTAAAAAAGGCAAACGGGTGATCAAACGGCCCGAGCGAAGGCGACCAGTATTATTCTGGTAGAACAGCTCGCATTCCATTTGCTCTGGGTTCACCCGGGAAGCTGTAGGGGGCTCTTCCACCTCCCAAAATCTCTGAACCGCATCAGAGAGAACTGAACCTACAGCTACATCATCAAACTCTTGGGAATTGGCAGTTGTTGACACTGGGCCCATTATTACAAACCCGAATGAAGTCGGCACAGCGACTAATCCGTCACGCTGTAAAAGCCGCTTAGGTCCACACAACAATCTTCCAAGGACATCCGCTCCAATCAGGAGATCAATCGGGCCTGGGGTGTGGAAGTCAGGGTCTGCTAAGTCCAAGCCTGACACTACACTCAACACAGCAGACGGTAATTCTTGCTGTGGCAAATCACCAATCATCTCTTCCAACACAATTGCCGACGCCTCAATCTCCGGGTGAGACGAGGTGACAGGTGTACAATTAAATTTTGTGTGACCGATCACACGCACCTGCACCTTACCGATACCTCGCACATTGTAGGTACCGGTGTGGACGCGTAAGCCTAACTTTCTCGCCAAACAAGATGACACAATGCAGCCTTGGGCCCCCGAATCTAATAGAGCACGAATCCTCATGTGTCCCTTGGGTCCTCGTACCATAGCCGAAATAGTTGGCATGAGTACGTACATCGATTGAACGGCTGCAGTTGGCGAGTGGGCATGTAATTCCTATAACTGAGGCCAATTAACCCCGGAGCGCTCCACATGCGCTAACGGGTCCCAGTTATGGTATACTGGTCGGCGATCCACCTGAGTCCGTTCAGGGGTAGTGTTGCCCTGCGAGCGTTGGGAATGCGGCTGACGTCGCTCCAAGCGCGGTCGTTCCGCTAAAGGGGTATAATTGGTAGGAGCACTGCTCCTTTGAGGCGGCAAAGATCTCCCGGCAATCACAGCATAATCGCGACGGCCGCCATCATCAACTCTTCGAGGGGGAGTTACCCGGCCCCCGCCCCTAGGGGAAGTGGAGCCCCCGCCCGTGCGGGGGGAATGACGGCCTTCAAACCTAGGAGGGGCCCGTGACCCTATTCTGGGTGCAACCACCCGACCGCGATTAGCCTCCCAGCCATGACCGTCACGACCATCCCTATGGTCGACGCCATTCCGATTGGCACATAGCAGGGGGTGATGTCGGCCCAAACAATGCTGACATGAATGCGATCTAGCAGGGCACTGCTGAATTAAATGCTCTCCCAAACAACCATAGCACCAGCGGCGCTGAAATGCTATGTTCCGCCTACCTCGGACCGCCAGACCCTCAAACCTTCTACACGAGACCACCTTGTGGCCCTCCGCCTTGCAATATAGGCATCTTGGTGAGGTGCTGCCAGTGGCGACAGCATACCGTTGTCTGGGGATCCGAACATTCCGCTTAGACAATTCCCGTCTAGGGGGCGCTTGGGAAGTGGACGGGATGGGCGCATCCGAATTATCCGCCAACCTACATTCGTCCTCTAAGAATTTTAGCAAATCTACGAATTTGGGCAAATATGTTGCGCTATCACCACCGTATTTATATTCAAATCGGGCCCTTAGCTCCTGAGATAGCTTACCCAACACAATGTGGACTAAAAGAAATGACCAACTATCCACTGGCAACTCAAGTTTACCTAAGGTATTCACCGCCCCCAATAACGGGTTTAACAATTCTAATCTTAATGAAGAAACCCGGGTGACCTTAGGTAGTGCCAGGATTAGTGCCACATGTGTGTCCGCCAAACGTCTCACGTTCTGATAACGTCGGAACAACAGCGTACGTGCCGTGATATAATTTTCATTGTTAACATCCAAATGTTGGATAAGACTGCTGGGTTCTCCCCGAAGAATCGAACGTAGATACGCCATCTTTTGGCTATGAGTTAGATCCTCCCTGGAGTCTACCAAACTATCGAACAGATTTACAAATCCGATCCACTGTTCGAGCCTTCCATCAAAATGTGGGAGATCCAAATTGGGAAGCCTGCTCAACAACGCCGGAGGGGTTGCCTTCCCCTGCCCAGAATCCGACGGCAGACCTCCAGTCTCCTCCGAAAGGGAGACTGCCCTTTCAGTGATGGAATCAGCTAACTCATAGCACTGATTCACATCGGCCTCGATCCTATCCACAACCTCAGAGCCAAGATCCGGCGAAAGCTCGGTAAATTTCGCGTAATGTTGGCCCAACTTATCCAACCGTGCCGGTAAATCCTGATACCTTTTTATTAAGGCACCATGACGATCGGGTCTGTCAATCAGACTAGCGGCCGAAGCCAACCATCGGAGTATCGCCTTTATGTTTCCACTAATGGACAATGCTGACATGGTTGTCACTAAATGTAACAACAAGTGTACAAACAAACAAATAAAATTAATATACAGTATTCAGTTTAAGGATAGTGGCCTAACAAACAAACAGGCCACACCTACAAAGCAACAATAAATGATACAAAACAATAATCCAATATGTAATAGATCCCTGTTACCATATACGTAACTTACAACTTGTTATAAAAAGTAACCACTGCGAGAAATGTTAATATAAACAAACAAAATTCCATTCCAAGTTAGTAAGTGCTCAATACCTATCCGTCGCAGGTAACCGAAACAAAACCGAGTCACTAAAAAAAGGAATGTTAAGATTAAAAACACTTGACAACGGGTAGACCTTGGGATACGTTGCTATTAACAAAGAACTTTTTTAACTAATGTTTACGTTTCACAATATAAGGTCCATATGCACAACCACGCTCTGCTACCAATGTTTTATCCGCGATACGCGGAGTCAAAAGTTGAAAATGAAATTAAAAGTTCTGACCTTGTAACCTCCTGTTCACCTACTCTCGATATTCCTGGGGGCCCCCGGAAGTGCTGAACAGGGATGCGCTTAATAGCGCTCTTGCAAGGTCGTCGTTACACTGCACTGGTTACTGTCTGTTATACCGACTATGTACACTCGCGAACGCCAAGGTCTCCCAAAAATGTGCAGCCTACTTGCACAACAATAAATTGCGATCGTACCGCATAAGGATCAATGGCCGACTCGTACGGCGAAGGGTCAAAGGCTAACTAACTAACGGGCGACCCGCGCCCGCGCAGCACGTGAATTCACCCCTCACCTCGCAGCCCCCGAACAATACCGAACAGTAAACATACGCATTAAGACCCATTTAATACATAAAATAAATGTGTGAGATTTGGGTTCGTTTTTTTACTTCTATTCCAATATGAAGTGCAATGTAGTGCATTTCCCACTTTATCGTATTTCTCCAATGTACGTACGTATTTCGTTAGTGAGTGAGATATTCGCAGTCTAATCGCATCCCATCCTATCCTACCCCTCACAATTTTCTCAACACTCTCGTAATCAATCCAATCTACAAAGATAGGTAATCCTAAATCATTGGAACTGACGTCGGCATCGCTTCGGAGTATGATGTCCACTTAATAACCACTTCCCAAAATGACTACTTTTTCAAAGTGATCTCTTCCCAAAATGACTACCATTTTAAAATGACCACTTCCCAATATATTGACATGTATCGCGGATATCCATGGCCGACAGTATCCACTTACCACCAGATGGAGTGTATGCTCGTCTGCCGTCTTCTTTCTATATAAAAAAAACTGCGATTTGATAAAATCAATCGATTCGTCGTAACTATTTGGAATTTATAATTAAAATATTTTGATATAAAAATAGGAATTTAAATTAAAGGGACTTAAATATTTTTATAATAAAGAAATCCCTATGAATACAACGTGTCTCCTCGCCGGAGGGGTCGCAGCGGGGGGATGTTACAAAACTTATTTTTATAAACTGTTTCCATGTTTCCGCCTTTACCAGATAATCTTTTTATACTGAACGCTTACTGATGTCTCCGCACATTCTGTCTCCTCTCTGCTTTCATCTAATATTAGAATAATATAATATTATAACATAATCTATAACGTTAGTAAATCTATTAACACGTAGATACATATACGTTACATAGTTACTATTTTGGTATATTATAGTTTCGCAATCTTTGTGTTCCAGAACATAGCAATCGTAACCAGCCTCTTTAGTATCCACTGCGGGACATGGGCTTCCTCGTGCACATTGTCTTGTGAATGAGTTATGTTTGGCCGATGGCCAAGCGGGTTGGTGAATCGACTCTTTTAGAGGTGGTGTAGCTCCTGAGGGCTTGTGGTAACCGCTTTGTTATCCCTTAGTCGCCTTTTACGAGACCCGCGGGAGGAGATGGGCTGGTGCTACTCTAAAGCTGGCTTACACTACACGGCTCAGAACACAGTAAAATAAGCTTAGAAAATGTTCCTCAACCATTGATAAAAGATCGTAAGATTAATTTCACAGTTTGCTCTTCAATAGTAGCGACATAGAAAATGTCATATATAACGATGTCTTCAAAAAATATTAACACATAAGAGAGAAAGAACTTTATTGTTGTTGTGTTACAGTCGAAATTGATAACGCTAGTTCTCTTATCAATTTCTTTAACATACCGAAAAATCTAGGTTTGCGGGAGTTCTTACGTTGTGATAAACACTGAAGCGTTTAGCAATCGTCAATATCCTATGGAATGTCGCTTCTTGTACAAAAAGCAAAAAAGCATAAAAATATGTGTTGCATCCTCTTTAAGAACAAAAGGTAAACTAAATACCATACACGTATATGTCTTTCCACTATTGGATATAGGCTTCTCCCTGTGGCCTCTCCAAAGACACATAGCTACAGTCCGACTTCCGCTAATTCAATCATTACCATAGACTTTATATGTCATGGTCCACCTGACCTGAGATCATCCTATTGCCGTTTTCCGGCCGTGATCTATATTCAAGAATTGACTTCAGCTTACTAATCCTGTAGTAAATAATGCTGATATTATAACAAAAATAATTATTTTTTTCTTTATGGGAGCCTAGTTTCCTTCAAAATATGAATCTTTTCACAAACTTTCTGCGAAGATCTGACCTGCTTATTCAACTTTCTGAAAGAAAGAAATAAGTAAAAATATATTGATGTTTTTTTTTCTTCTTTACGGGAGCCTAATTTCCCCAAAATTATGAGCCTCTTAACAAACTTTAACTGTACATAAAATTTTATAGACCCCATATATGAAATAGTGAGACAATCCCGGCTCGGATCCAACGAGTTTCTCGAGTCATTAGACGCATTTTTATTGCCCAATGACAATAAACATGTCGTAAGCTATCGACTGAAAACATTCATAGAATTAGATCCCCTGCTTCATTAGATTATTACTACTATCGATTATAGCACACTGTTTATTCGTTACGACTTGATTATTTGTTTCAATGGCCGAAGATAACGGTTTATTTGTGGGAAATGTTTCTCAAACTTAATAAAGGTGTTTCAAGAAAGCGCGTTCCTTTTTTAAATAAGCTTGTAAAGGAGCCTGGGTATTATTTATTGCTAACAATTTTGCTTACAGTCGGATATATTGCGGTACATTTTTCCGTGGCGCGGCGTTACTCATGAAACTCCTAATTTCTAATGGCCCATTTGCCACTTTGTCAATTGCGCCGATAAATCTGAACGTGGAGCTCCGCCGGGAGTGAGTTATGAGCCCGTCTTGGACTAAATGTCGCGACATTCTTTTGTTTTTCTGCGAATTTAGATAAATGCACCTCGGATCTGTATTATTACACTGAATTTTATCAACTCAAACGCGACTTGTCCAGCCGTAGACAATAATACGAAAGAGTACAATAGAAGATTCAAGGTCATACTGCTTGATATCCCTCTAATATTTTTGAAAAAAAGCAAGTAAAACAAAATGTAAACATGTAATCAAATTAATTTAGTATAAATTTTACAAAATTGTAAATATTTTATTTTCTAGTTTATCTTATACCTAATAGCAGTGCCCACGACTTCATGCGCTCAGGGTATGTGCTGGATGAAAAATATAGTTGGATCTGAAATTTTATTAAAGTTTTGAAATTTATATGTACAAAGTTCAGATAGACCGATAGACAGACAAACAAAAATTCTAAAAATTGTTTTGGACTCTGTATCACTTGCACTTTACACTGTAACGACTTTTTTCAAAAATATTTCAGACACGGCTTTGTTACGATTTTATTGTATGTATAGATAATAGATTTTACATGAATAAAGTTCTAATATATCATTGAACATCACATTTTATTATACATAGCCGGCTAAATGGCTAGGCTACTACTAAGCCAGGTCCGGCAACTATTCCGCCACCTCAAGGGAAACTAACTTCTCCAGACTTCCTCATTTATTCATCAGCAGACGCTTCGTGTTGACTGATTGATGTGGTTTTTGACCCCTTATGCTAATTACGTGTAATCTTCCAATATAAAATTAGCATCAAGTATCACATAATACAATTTAAAAAAAAAATATCATTACTAACTATTAATAATAAGTTATGATTTTAACAGAAGTCTAGTGAATAATGAAAATCCTTTAGTAAAAAAAATAAATTGTTATTTGTTGCAGATGTTATAAAACAAATTTTATCTATAACAGAAAGCGATATCTACGCTGTCACATATTCGTTTTTGCATTCATTTGTTCCCAACAATATATCATTATAGTGGAAGGTGAAATAGCTGAAAGTTGTCTAGTGCAAATGTTAATTAGAATAAAATTGAATCGAAAATATCGTCTGCAGTGATTTTATTGGAACATCGTTCTATCTATAACAAATTGCTTTTACGCGACATGGCTGAGAGCGAAGTTTGAATGTCGCATTCTATTTTGAAATTTCAATTGGACCAACTTTTTAAACGATGTTCAAATGAAACCGGCGACAAGTAAATTATGATATTCTAAACATATTTTTTATACTTGCTCTCTACTAATGACAATGTATTGGAAGTTAATATATGAAATATGTTGAGATCTTTGCTTTAATATACAAAGTTGAAATAGGTTTACATTTTTTTTCTACAGCCTTAAAATATACCCCACTGTTAGAGTTTTTCACTGCAGGGCAACTCCTCTCTTCTTTTTCTAGTAAATATTGAACAAAAACATTTACAATCAAATATATTTATTCCTCCAGAAACGGTAAATTTATTTATGCCTTTGTAAACTTACCCACACAACATGCTAGAATACTCTGCCCTCGTTTATTTTAAGTCCAACAGCCATAGTAATTTCGCGCTCCAATTTCGAACTGAATCTTTGATTCTCACACATCAGGAGCCGCATTTGTCGGACATGTGGATATGCCGCTTGCCTTTATTCCTTGAATTTTGAATGCAGCCTACGTCGGAGTTGCTCGGCGGTCTTTAGGTGGACAGACTACGTAACTATTATAAAGTTTATTTAGACATTGACTAAAATGTAAATTTAACTAGAAACGTTCGCTCTGCAGTGATTTTTACACGAATGCTGAATGTAAATAGTCGTGGACTTCATAAAATTTAATTAAGGGTAGTCATCAGTCACCAGGCGGCCCGGGTCGTGTCACTGCTCCTGCAAGATAACGTGGGGTCAGACGCTGCACTAACTACCCGCCCGTGATGAATGTACCCTTTACAGACCTCAAATATGCCACTGTTGACAGCACCCACTGAAGTGTTTGAATAACCCAAGCAATTAAACAACAAGGTACGTTAAAATTCGTGCTTCTGTTTTAAAATCTATCTTCGTATAAGAAAATCGATACATCCTTAAGTCACGTTCAACTCATGCGACATATTATTCATAAGTTTGTTTTAATACTCTCCCCAACGGACGGTCCGAATGCAAATAAACCGCGAATCGAGTTATTAATCATTCACAGCCTCTCCTCGTTATCGAATAGTGGCGTCGTGATGAAGTGGCGGTTCGCCTAATTGTGATTATCTCTAACTAGGTGCTGCTGTCTCGCTGACCGATGGTCATCTATAATGCACGGGCAGTACAGTGAAGGTAAACAAGGGACGCGCAAAGACCAAACCTCCAGCCTCTAAACTAATTGAAGTCATCTTGGCAAAACATTTGAAACTCGTAAAATTAACAGACTTTACCAACTCACGAGTTACTTACTTTCACACAATTCATCCAATGTTTGGATACGAATAACGACATCCTCGTTATCGAAATATACGTATACATTTCCAGGAATCAAATACTCCAAGTTGTAACTTTGTCGTGTATATTGAAATATTAAAATGTCCATACAAAGGCCGGGCTCTCGTTACACGAAACAGCATTCACCTTCTCACTCCTCATTAAAATTTGTACGACAGCTTCTAAATTCTGCTCTTTTCTCCGCACCTCCATTTCAATGTACAGGAAAAAGTGGAAGAGCGCTGTGTACGGAGTGCCGAGCCGGGCTGGCAAAACTTTTGCCCCCCATCCTACCGTAGGGGGGCAAAAAGTGTTGCCGACGGGTGAGCGCTTCTACTTATACCTATGTTGGGGAAAAGTTTTCCGTGTTGCGGGCAGAGGGCGGAGGAGGAAGGGTGGACGCATGCGCGCTCCGCTAGCCGCAGAGCTGACATGACAGTCCTACTCAGGACTTTGGCTTAAACGCAAGGACTTTACTTTTCCGTCGTACCACATTGCTCAGTTTACGTAAACGTCTCTATGAATGTTATGTAATTACCACGAATTACAGCTATACCTTTTCTAAACATAGCATTGTTTTTCTTACGTTTTCACGTTATTATAATTATTTTGACAATTAAAAAATATTAACACCTTTAAACATATTTGACTGTAACTGGCATTTTGCTTCAACAGTTAAGTTACGTTGGAGGGGATAAAGTGAGGGCAATCGATAGGCTCTACCCCAGACTCAAGTGTAGCAAGTAGCGACAAGCTTATTGGCTACGATTGCTACGCTTAAGTCAAAGCAAATCGTAGCCATCGTCGTCGTTACGTCGTAGCAACCACCACAACTACCGTGCAGTAAAAATTTGTAATAAAAATAGAACAAATAAACTATGTACAGATAAACGCATAAAAATCAAAATAATGCTTGAAACATTAAATCTGAAAATTACCTATAACAAAATATATGTTCAACGTCTAAATCTGAATTGATTACATTAAATAACTTTATTAAAAAAATATTTCAAATAAACACAAAAATATTTTTAAATAAACACAAGAAGTCTTCATTACGAAAATGAAGACATCGTGAAACAACCACGTCACACAAACATGTCCGGCGCTGAACTTGAAAACGACTCTCGCGCAACTTTCCGCCGGGATTTGTTGCCACTTGTTGTTGCTCCGTTTGTTACCAAACTAAATTTGAGTTGCTAAACTAAAGTTGTGGATATTTAAAGAGAACTTTTTCTCGGAGTCAACGGCCGCTTAGACCGTCACCCAGTTTCAGAGTACCTACCGAGTTATGGCAGTTGTTCGCAAACTACTTGGACCAGCGGGCAGAGGGCTGCACTTGGAAGGTCATGGCGCTAATTTGACCTTGCCTACAACTTCTGTACGGACCGTGTTCGGTACTAGTTCATAGTTGGTAATTGGTGCCATTGTGGGCTTATGTATTGCGCGAGTTCATCTTAATTATTGGTGAATAATTCCTTGTAACAATTGTTGTTTATTTATATTTATTTTTTATTGGAAATTAATTTTTAATTTTTGTTAATTTCTTCATCCACCAATCAGCATTGGTGGATTTATTAGGGCAAGCCAGTGTCCTGTGGTGGAACATTTAAAAATAGGCTGACGTCATCATCATCATCAATAAATTCTTCGGGTTATTTATAAGACAGTGATAAGTGAAAAATCATTAATTATTTTAGATTATTAATTATTTTAGATTATTGGGAAGCTTTGTTAAATGCTTTTGTTTACAAATATAAATTATAAATTTAAGTTATGAATCCTATAAAAAATAATTCACTTCTGATAATCCTCCATTAAACCTATTATCTTCCCGTGGACAGGGATAAACAAAATCGTTGCAAAGTCCAAATTCACGAGGCATCCTTGTCGAATTGAGGCGACTTATTTATCTGAATCTCCATCTCCGTCAAAGGCTTCAAATAAATTGGCCACGACAAAATAATGCGGTGGATAATAGCTATTTAGACAGGTCCCGAGTAACCGCCCTGGGCGTCGCACCTGACTAACAATATTAATTACAGTCCAATAAGGAAATATTAACCGGCCGGTTAATAAGCCATTCTCGAGGATACACACCAATCGCAGCAAAAATAATATGAACAGTAAGGAACCTGAGAACGAATACCGAATAATCAACAATCTAAAGCCAACGGGAACATCGCCTCATTCAATAGGTGTTTATTTGAAAGCAGTTACTTTCCACACCAGAAAGGTCAATAGAGATTCTGGGAATAATCAGTAGAGGTAGGCAATTTAGTTGTCCATCATTTGGTATTGATTCATGAAAAATTACATTATTAATACTGTTACGTAACATGTATTGTAACTTTTGAGTAGATCTGTGTTCAAATTTCCCACAACGATAATTTTCTTTTTATAATTACGGAACTTACGCGCCATTCCAAATAATAGTGGTCTAATTTATTCAAGAATAACTTAATTACTCTTGTTGGGGATTTATATACTTACAATCTCGTATAAAAATATGTCATTGTGACATATTTGACAGAAAACATTGTGTCAATGCACATAAGTCATATATTGATTCTATACAACGTGTTATCGACATAACTCATAACCTGAAACACTTTAATTATTTTAAAATATATGAAATCTACGCTATACCGAAAAATATAATTATAATATTTTAGCGAATAATTTAAAAGTTACAAACATGTAGGTTTTGTTGTTCTATCTAAAACGTTTTTAGCGTTTACTACACATTACCTACAGAGTAGGGAGCGGGCGCCGAGATGGCGCGCCGCGTCCTGTAGTTACAATGAGTGTATTTATTTTCATAATTGCAAGCAAAATATTAAAAATCAACAATAACGTTATGAAAAAAAATCTAAATATTTTAAAAACACGTAGAATCGTTTCCACTCTCGGTGCTAAACAACCGATACTGCACAGTTTTTGCGTTATTTCATTGGCATGTCGTATATATTGAGGCTATACTGTTTCTCGCCTATATTTTGAGGATACGCCACAATTAAATTGGGAGGGTCGCGGAGTCATTATTTATAAACAATAATATATCAAAACGATATTTTCAAGATGGCGCACGCCGCAGACCGAACGATGCGTCATGCTGAACCGCGCGCGCCTCAATAAATGAATCCTCCCCAAAATAAATTCCCTTGCGATATCTTTAAAATCACTTCTACTACGGTAATGAATTTATAATGTATTCTATCATGACAATAGCCTCATATTGGAATTAAAACTCAAAGCTCTGTATTTAAAGAAGAAATATTGTTATTTATCTATTAAACGGATCTGAAATGCGTTTATGTTTACCTATTATATCTTATTTCATGGCTGGGTTACATCAAGCGTTGGAGAGGTGATATCCTTGGGGTTCTCTCGACTCTGCTCTCTCTATTGTTAACTCGCATTCGTGAGATCGTGAGCTTAAATCCTCGGCCCGTACCACTGAATTTCTACTTAAGTATGGATTTTTAAAAATACCACTAATTCGGCAATGGAGGAAAACAGAGAATTTATAAAAACTAACAAACTGATTAGCACTGGGCTCGCGTGCTAGTTTCTAACCCGAAACCTCTAGTATTTTACTAAGAAAGTGGGAACTATATTGTATACAAAGAAAATATAGCAATCTATTTTTTAAAAGATATAGTATAGAGATCGTTGTATTTTTCTTTTTAAAAAGTGCACAGAATTACAGCAACAAAATCCACGTTTTGATTATTTTTAAGGCGCTCATAACACGAACATAGATTACAAAATATAGCAAGAGAATTTCAGTAGTCTGTAGGAGCGAGCAAAACACGGGCCGCGCTCTGCGTATTTATGGTTATATGACGGAAAAGTTTTCGAGCGTAGGAGCTAAAGCCATCGATTTTCAAACTTTTTCAGGGAAATAAACCTACTTTCATTGTGTACACGGTGGTGTGGTTGTGTGCGTAACTGGCACTACGCACACAAGGAACTCCAGGTCGGAGGTCACACGTTCTAGATTAATTACATGCGGTTTTATATGAACAGTTTTGAACGCTAAATAATTATGTTATAGGTAGCTAGCTCTAAAAGTGATTCGCAAAGAAAAGAAAAGAAAAATATAAATAATAAGTGTTATTCGTAAATACCACTATACGTTGAATTATTAAAGATGATTATTAAAGATAATAAACATAGATTAAACGTCAGCATGTCGCCGATAACGTTCCACTGTGGAGCCTTAATGTCTTTCTTTGCGGTCTTTTGGAGGTTTCCAGATCATATTGCACAACGTGAACTCATTTCATATTGATAGATATTACACATGCCCCAGGTTTTCTAAATTCTCCGACTCGCGGATTTCCTCAACATGTTTCCTCATCTACAGCTAAGAAGAAACTCAGTGGCATTGACAGCGATTCGGGATCGTAACTCACGAATGCGAGTAGAGGATACGAGATAACCCTACGGTTATCTCGTATAACCGTATATAGATATAGATCTATACGTATTCATCTATATAGTATTTATTGTATCTATCTATATCTCGTATCTATATAACCCTTGCTAATTATTACTCTCAACACGAAAATCACTATCAATGGAAACTTTTTTATAATTATACATCTTCATGACGTTATTCATGTGGTAGTTTTCGTTTATGGAACGAGTCACTTTCTATTAACAATTTAATCTCTGAATTTAAATAGTGAAATATAGATGCAGTGTTTCAAACATTCGTGAGTAGTTTATCGAATACTTGGAGTTGAAGCAGTGGCGGGCTCTTAAACCACTTTTGTACATTTCCAAGATTTTGAAAATAAGAATTATATATTTCCACGTGCCCGTGTTCTGACACTTTGCAAGGACCATCGACCGCGTGTATCGAGCGAACGCACACACACAAATACACCGTACTTGTAATGGCTCCGCAAAGAAAACTTTTTAAAACTTTTACAGCGAGGCAATATGGCTCGTGTTCTCAGCCGTTATATTTTATTTAGGCAACCATTCAACGGTCTCTTTCTATGCTATAAGAACGACTATACACGAGAGCAGGACGAGTGTATTTCCCAATGTTGCTATGTAACGTTACAGCTGCCTTGCCCGGGATACGGGGTAATTATTTCTATTCTGTCATTGGCGTGTATTTTTTTATGTTCTGTTGTCATTCATGTTGTTTGAGTACACACGCAATCCCAGTGTTTAACAAATTTATTTATTCTCTTTTTAAAACAATCCACAAATCCATAACTTGAATCGAAAGTAAATAAAAATATTTAACCTATCATTATTTTAAAACGTCCGAAATCGTATAATATGTAAACTTAAACATAATTTGTTCTTTAAACTTAAATGGCAGAAATAAATAAATGTTGTCCCAAGCGAATGTAACGTGACAAGCCACACGCGTGATGCAAATTTTATTGCTTTTTGGTTATATCCACTGAATTACTTTTCAGGTACACGTAAAACCCATGGATCAACGCAAGCGCCGATAAGAGCATTTTTTTCACTGATAGAAGACGAACGACGAGCATACAGTTTACCTAATGGTAATTTAATACTGTCGCTCGTGGACTTCCGCTATACATGCCAATATCAGTCCAGAATGACAAACGTTGGCTCCGCTAAATTATGTAAAGGCTTAGTTGGCAGATCGAGCCGGGATCAATCAAACCTTTTGCACAGCAGGTAGGTAGGATTACCAATTACTGTTGGTAATTATTTTCTACAAACGTCTTGTCATCGGTGCTCTGTGTCATTTCGCTTTACTTCGTATCATGTTCTTCTGAACCCTAAAAGTAAAGCATCTCACGGTAGGGTCTCAGCTATTGATATATCATAGTGCATGTCAGTATTTCCACATATTTTATTTTAACACTTCAAGCATAATGAAGTGAATATTTTAATTTCTGCATATTCGAAATTCCCTCGAATCTCAGATGCAGTTTTCATCGTCCTTGCCTAACGCGAAAACTACCAAAGAATAGATTATGTAGAATGGACATGCTATACATGTATGTAGTGACGGCTATCCTGAGATACATTGTAATGAATATTGGCTCTGTTCTTTATTGTTGTAAATAGAAAAGTGTACAAGCACTCTTTCCTGAATGTCCTTTGGGTTACAGAATATTAAGAATTATTTATTTTTTCAGTTTTCCACCGATTAAACAGATGCATGAGTCTTAAATAACTTTCAATCAAACAAGGGAACCGATAACCATCAGCCTGGGTCTACTTATTGATACTTTCTGCACTTCATTACCCCAATATGTTAACAATGTTAGTAAAGGTGTAAACATTGAATTAATAAAGATTGAAAGCAAATGAAGAAAGGACCATAAGCCGCTATAGGAGCCGGCGAATATCCCTCGGGTCGAAGTGAAACAGAGTCACGTCAGTCTTGTGTCTGAAATCGAAAACGCTTTAGATCGAGTCTCAATTTGGGATTCTCTAAAGCTAGTGGATTTCAACCGTAGTAAGTCGCAAGTCTGTGTATTCACCGCTAAAAAAACCCTTTTGTCGTAGCACCTCGCTTTCAGAGCATATCTCTTAAGATCTTGAAGAGTATTGGGATCCTGGATGTCGTTATTTCCAGCAAAGTCCAATTCAGGGGTCATCTGGAAAATAAAGCCAAAATGACCTCCAAAAAGTTCGATGTGCTGAACAGAGCGAAGCGGTGCTTCACCCCTGGGCAACTCCTGACGCTCTATAAAGTTCAGACCCCATATGGAGTATTGCTCGGCGGTTTAGAACACCTCAGCGTTCGGAGAGACGTTGCGTCTCTCTGTGTGTTCTACCGCCTGTACAATGGGGAATGCTCTGATAAATTGTTCAACATAATTCCCACCTAGGGTTTCTACAACCACACCTCTCGTCATAGAAGTGCGGTGCATCCGCATTTCCTCGATACGGAGGTGTCGCGTTCGGTCCAAAAACCATTGTATCCCGCAAACGCGTAGGTTGTGGAACGAACTGCCTCAAGAGGTGTTTCCATTAGGCTACGATATGGGGTTCTTCAAAAAAGCTGTGAATAGGATATTGCACGGCCGGCGAAGTAACCGCATACCTCCTGGTGTTGCAGGTGTGTATGGGCGGCGGTGACACTTACCACCAAGTGGGACCGCTTGCTCGTCCGCCTAATTTCCTATAAAAAAAAATGCTTATCATGCCATAAATTTCAGCTCTCATCGATATCGGCATTATTAACGACTAATTCAAATCTAGCGAAACAGAAATTGCACTTCACATTATGAATAGATTAGAAAATAAAGGAAATGATCTTTAAGAAATCACTGTGTGTGTCGTCATATTATCATAAGTTTCTAGTCTATGTTCGGAGCAAAGAATGCAGTCTCACGGTGATCGTTTATCAAGATCGCCATCTGATTGGGGGCGGCTCAGCTGCGTTTTATTGCGAATTACCGCGCGCCCATTCTAATTTTAATTTATTTCTCGTACGCTATGCTATATTCACAAATTAGAAATTCGTATTTCAAATATTCGGAGGTTAATTTATTTTGCCCCTAAAAATAAGTAGCAGTTGTACAGAAACTTAGCCAAGTTAGCCAAGCCAGAAACCAGCCGGTCAAATAGCCATTTTAAAAAGTAAACAACTCAAGAATATTACAAATGTATTACTGGTGTTGTTGTTCGCAAACTTGTAACTATTATTAATTATTTACGAGTGATTATTTAAAAAATATTGTGGGAGTATTACACGCGAAAAGATTCCGGGATGTAAAACATTTAACATTTTATTGTTTAAAAACTTGATAACAATGCATTTAAATGTGTATAGAGGTAATCTCAATAACTCCTCTCCTTAATCTTAATGCCTCTTTTAAAAGGGCATTTTCAAATAGAAGTGGATGTAAAAGTGCGAGTCTCCTGTACCTCGTAAATTACGAGGGCATTGTTTTATGCGCTCTCATTACATAGATTGTGCTAGAGGGTGGGTATTAACGTTGTTATAGGTTTCCAAAGAATAGAAAGAATCTCGTGATTAATGTGGTCTAATTTGTTTTAAAAAAATATGTGCATTAATGTCGTCTCTATAAAGTAATAAAACATGCAAAAAAATTCGTAAAACTACTTTCTAGTTGAAAGAAGAACTTTTTGTAAACCAAAATAAGGATTTTAAAGTACATTATTTAAACATTATAGCATTTGTATTAATACAACGTTAGATAAGAGTGTACCGAATCTTGTGGTAGGGAACGTATCCCTATCACAAGATTACATTGCGTTTCTTGCGAATATAAAAGGGCGCATTTCATTAGGAAGTAACGCCATTGAAGCGTTAAATAACAGTTAAAACACACAAGTCACCCTGACATCAGCTTGTGACATTCCAACTTTATCTGCGGAATCAATTAATACCTTTAAACGGGCTCGAGATTGCTTGAGCTCGTGCCTGGCGCGAGTCAGCGCGACCCGTCGCGCGTCACGGCCCGAGCGCCGGATGTGGCGATCGGCAGTGCATCCGCCCGCCCAAACGCACGCCGCTTCCGCTTGCCAGCACGTTCCACCAGCTCTCGTTTATGAGGAAATTGTGTTTATTCCTGGGATTTCGTTGAAAACTTTGCGATGTTGGTCCGATTAAAAAATTATGGCAACTTTGTTACAGTACGCTTTGTTTTCATTCACAGTTTTTTAGATGGCGCTTCATATGGTTAATGATTTCTATAACGTAATTTGCTCGTTTTTGATATCCCTTTCAGACTTGTTTTTCTCAAAATGTGCTAATTATCGTTTACCAAAGCGATTAAAACTTTTTCCTTGATTTTTTCATGTACGTTAAAGAGATTTTCAACTACCGTGTATCTCGCTAGCTACTCAGGTTTTTTTTTCATGAAAGAGGTGACAGATTTTTATGAAACATAAATTAAATTAGTAATCACACTAGTAAAGTAAAGTTAGTAAAGTTAGTAAATTAGTAAAGCCATGCTTCGTGTGAAATCTATGCGTAAATCAGTTTTAATAAGTACAGTATACAGTACTTATTTTCTTTATACTATGTAAGCACACTATGTAAGTTGAGTTATGTCAAAATAAATTTATTTATTCTTATTGCGTAACCTTTAGCACAAAATTATACAATGAATTGGGCAATAAGTATCATTTCTTGAGTTATAGCAATATGTACTATTCCTACGATCTATTGTTACTGCTAGCAACGTCTGGTTTTATTGTATAATATCTCATTTTGAACTGTAAAATGTAACAATCCTCCATAAAGCTAATCACAGTATATCAAATGCGAAATCCGCGGCACAACGGCATCGTCACGTGCACTGCAGGACAACGAACACAATAATGCATTTTGAGTGATACTTTTGTAAATGTTATAGTATTCGCCATTTGAAATTATTCTGTTCAGTATTTAGAAATGACTTAGTCCCAATTTTTTCGGGATGACTACAGAATAAGATGAAAACGTATGTCTCTGGTAGAAATAAAATTTGTTTAAAGCATTTTGTCCAAATGTATAAGTTATGCTATGAACTGTAAGTAGTACTTATCGTTCCTGTTATGATTTTCTACATCCCAATAACCAAACGTCCCATAATTTTCTATATGTTATGCATAGGTTGTTCCTTTGTGATGGTATGTAAAGATAATTTTATGAATTTAGTTACGACTTTATAAATTAAAATTACTTTAAAAAACCTCTTAATAGATATAATACACATTAAAATAAAAGTACATAAAATATAATAGATAGCTATAAATATAAGCTATAAATAGTAAATTTAATTTCCTGAACTTAAAATTATTCTTTTAAATAGAAACAATAGAAATAGATTTTTAAGTACGCAATTTCTTTTTTCACTTTTCCTTTTTACAAATAAAAAACAATACAATTGATCATTTACAAAAAGTGATAGGTACTTTGAAACCAATCAATGCACACTATTAAAACTGTTTAAATCTAATCCAAGGAACAATAAAAATATTTTCTTCAAGATAGCTAACACGGCTTTCATAATAAAAGTGAATAAGTTCTATACGATTTATTTTGTCGTTGCAAAAGCGTTGTCACGAAACGCGACCGCGGCTGCACTCGCATAAATACAGACTGTAATTACCATTTATTAGCATTCCTTGCAAAGCTTGTTGTATGACAGAAACTTATTTTTCGTTCTCGTGATGTCTATCGCGGTGGAAATATGTCATTGTGGTTGAGGTGGAACCAGTTCATTTCTAAAGGGCATACTCGTTGAACGGTGACGGCCCCGGGGTAGATTCACGACTGATATTCGAATGGTCGTAAGTTCAAATACCAACTCGAACCACTGATTTTTTAACCAACATTGGCTCATCGTTCACTGCTGGTCCCGGGTCTCCTCATGTACATTGCCTTATGATTAAGGGTTGTTTAGCCTTATAACGCCACGCTGGCCAAGCGGGTTGGCGAGAAGCCGGCAGACACCACACGTTCAACTATATAATCATTAGCTCATCAGTAAAGAAAGGGATACTTGAAAACATATTTTATCAATGTTGAATCCATGATATACTGAATATTTGTAAAATGTCAACTACAGTTCCGGTATTAATACAAACATAATCATAATCACACACGCACGCACTCACATGCAAATACACATATATACTCGGGCATGAGCATTTACATAACTTATAACATATAGCATAACTGATACATACCACTAATTCATACATATATTGTATACTAAAAAAATCACAAAGTAAACAATACGTACAATGAATATTAACAAAATTGTAAACTAATCGTAAGTAAGAAACTGAGAGTGATTCGCCATCATCACATCACAGTTAAAGCAGGTTTTTGTGAAGCCTATTTAGAGTTAAACTAACTATACAATGTAAATTGTAATGGTATAACAGTCCATATATGTATAAAAAAATAACTGTCGTCTGTTGTTTCATAATTTACTTTGTATTCAATGTTAATTTTTTTCATAACTATTTTCGTAATTAGACATTAAACCGATTTTTAAACAAAATTGTATTTTTATAGATTGATAAAAGTTTGTAATAGTTAAAAGAGACTGGCACAACTTGCGCAGACTGCAACGATTTCATCAATATATAATAGAGCCATAATTCTTTTCACATGACAAATACGCACAAATTACAACAAAATTACAGGCGGAAGCATAGCGACATTTAGCATCACGTGCGTTGTGTAACTGCCGTTCATTAGGGTAGTGTTGACAGAGCTGCGTGCGCGCCGCGCGCGCCTGGCACCGCCTATCGCACCACCATCGATGACTAATAAAGCGAGACAAAACCCGCAAACATAAGCCTACACGCCACTTCTAATTCCACTCTATTAAAAACGTTCTCTACTAACCTTTCCCGGCTGTAAATTTATCTTTGCAATGTTGTAATCACAACCACTTTTTACAACGCTAACATTGCGTCCGATTTACATCTTAAAATGTAACGTTTAAAGGTGATTTTAGATTGTGTTAAGAGTAAGATATGATCTTGTTCACGTTTGTAATCGTGACCACTTCTAGCGAACACTTATTTTGAACTTTACCTCCGAATGGAGCGGTCCGTGTCAGAATTATGCTATCGACGCACAATTTATTTCTTTTTGGGAAATATTTCTTCATTTCCATTTCACTTCCGTGTCTTATCGTGTCGATTTCTAATTATTTACATAAACGAAATTTATTGAGCACTTTAAGAATGTTTCGCTTTGTACATAATAAATAGAAATAAAATAATTGTTATTTTGACAATCGTTTAGTCTAATTGATAGTGCCCGAAAACATCACCATACGCGAACAAATTAATTTCCGACAACCCGGGACTTTTGGCAAATCAGGCAAGGACACTAACGATGGGCTAATCGGTTCGTAAATATTATAAAAAAATTAAAATATTGGTCTCCCAATGGAAAGCGACTTTTTTTTTCTTCTAAAGTCATCAAAGTTTTATCTGGAGGAGCGGCCGAGCACCTCTAGATTACTTACTCATTTCGCAATAGCCCGGGGCAATTAAAATGGAAGGGGTAGTGCTATCATTAACCGGGAGCGTCGGCGTCCTAACAAGAATATAATGCAATTTTAAAATAATCCCCGCAAAAAAGAAATTAATGCAGGCACCTCGCTGGATTCCCTTTTTATCTCCTTAATTGGTTTTCACATCTTACAGTGTAAAAAATATCGTGTTCTTTGTAATCTCGGGCGATGTTTTAATAAATATAACGAAGTGAACTAGGAACGGGGGTGGAAAAAATATTGCCGTCCTTAAATAAACCTTCACACTTGAAAGATCAACGCGGCGACCGGCGCTCGAGATTTATTGGGAAATAATTAAGGTGTAACGCCGACTCCTTTAAGAAAGTAATTAAAGTAAATGAAGCGGTGTATTGATTAAAACATACTACACATTGAGTACTTCGCTGATGATATTACCGGAGAGAATAAGTATTATGATAGGTATTTAGTGATAGGCAATGTGATATTACACTAATTTTTTTGACATACTTATTTTACTAATATTACATTACACAGAACATAAAATAACGTTAATGTTCTGTGATTACATATAAATTTTTGACATTTATATTTTCTTTATTGATTATATATTAGGTATTATTTTTTTAAAGGTGACATGAAGTGTATAGTTTTTTAATTGTATTTAATGCTTACATATGCATGGCCTAGATTAGAGCTGGAAAATTAGCCTATTGTAATTGACAACTATTTATGTATTCATTATTCGGCAAATTTGATTTATAATTATGTGAAAAATGTGCTCTTGTTTTTTTAAGAAGGTTTATAGAATGGGCAATAACAAAATGCTGTTTTTAAGTTTTCGTAGTTTTTATAACGTGGCCTCCTCATGGCACAAGACAAGGCACATTTCCATCAATGGATGAAAAAGGGCTGGTTACAGTATTAGCTGCTAGTTGCACTGGTAAAACGTGTATGTGGATAATTAAAAAGTAAAACATCTAAACTTAGATTGTCAAAATTTAGATCTACAAAATTAAAAGTGTCATTGAAAAATGAGTTCGTTAGTGAAATTTCAATAATTAAACCAGTGCTTAAAACCAGTGTACATTTTGTACGACATATAGATTTTCTCAATAAACATTTTTCTTAACATTAGAATAAACAATTGAGTGTTTATAGCTTATGAGCGAAGTTGGTTCATTCCTTCAGCTAATACGTTAGTTCCAGTGTTATCTCTCCTTGAAAGCCTGGTTTTTATAGTCAAAACTTTGTTGTTTTTCACCCGTATTTCAAATGTGGGATAGTTTTCTCTCTCGATAATACTCGTAACTGCTTTTCTATTGTATATTTGTTTTTGTTGCCAATAGGAATTTCCATCTTATAACCTTTTTTAGTTTATATAGTTTGGGTTGAAGCCAAACAAAAATTCTAATATTCCGCCGAAATACTAAACCGCAGAATTTTTGAACAAAATCAATTCAAAATTAAAGTTTATCTTATTACGGTCATATCATTATATTTCGCATTAGAAATAACAAATAGGAACTCCTCCAACTCATGATACAAGACGAGATCTGGATCTTGTGAGGCCTGGAACGCACATGGGGCCCGGGACACCCGGAAAGTGAAGAAAATCCTATGCAAGTGAATGTGTGCAACAGCACTCATCCAATATTCGGTACTGCAGTTGTTAAAGTACAAATAGCCAACCTTCCTTTAAAGACGAAACTGCTAGAAGAAGAAAAAAATATCTGTATTCATTTAAACGAATAAATTGGAATGGATTTAGAGCATAACACTGTGTACCTATCATTGCCCTATACAAATAAAATCCCAACACTTACTCTACACTCTACACTACAATGTAATGTAATACTCCCTTAAAGCCGGCGTTAATCCTTCCACTGTGCAGTCCTGTTGTGTCATCAACGCTAGTCGAAATTTTAATCACTCCCTCGCCACCCCGCTTCCCCGCCCCGGGGCTCCGGACGGCCGCTCCTTACACGATATTCCCATTACTTAGTCCAGGGCGATAATAAAATTTAATATAACGCCAGAGGAAGCGGATGCGACCGCAATGGCAAACTGCAGCCCACTGCTGAGTTTTAAAGTTACTGTTTGTTAATATTTTCTAGAAGTGACGTGATTGTTTGATTATAATGGTTAGCTAAACGATCTCGAAACCCTATAAAACAATTTCTTCATATAATGATTTGAGAAATAAATAAAGAAGCAACCGGAAATATCGAATGGGTAGCAAAGACGGTAGCAAAGGTGTGTTAAAGGTGTGTATTCTTTATTCTGTGTACCTTCGACTTAGTGATGGTATTTTTAGCTACATACTTTTTTTGTTTAAATATAAGCAGAAAAATAAGATATTACAGATAATCATCCAAGAGATAATCTTGATCATCCGTTAGAAACAAAAAACCGCAGAGAAGAAGAAAAACACCCGTTCATTGTTTCGAACTGCTATGTCCAAGGTTCATATAGCCAGAATGACACTTTAAGAATAAAAAGGAAACGAATTTCTTTAATTTACTGTCAGGTGAAAATCTCGTTACGAAATGTACCACCAACGAGTAATCCAACTAAATATCATAACAAGGATACATGACACAAGTCAGACACGTTGGTTAAGAGTCGAACAACAGCTAGTGTGGTTATATATTGTAAGTCCATCTCAAAGAATAGAGGGGTTGAATACCCGGCAAAATTGAGAAATGGACCAGTTAACTTAGTTACGGCACCCCGCTGTATCAGGAGCGGGTTGAGTGAAAAATGTTTTGTTTTGCTAACTGAGAGAATTTATGGTTACACACATTTATTGTAAGTATGCCTTTCACTGTTCAGTATCAACGATAACAGTATCGGTATGGAAGAAGCTCATAAAATACATTATTCTACTTTTAAGTAGGACTATTTAAATGAACAGCAAAAAAAATACTAACTATGCAGCAAATCCTGATCAACAAAACAACCTATTTTTTAATAACTAAAGTAAAACATATTAAATTCTAAGAATGTCATCACTAAGTCCCGCTTCGCGAGACCTTTTCTTCTGTCTTTATTGTCAACAGAGAACCTCAACCTATCCCACTTTTGAATTTGCTGCCATTGGTATTCTGCTCATTCAGTATATTTTTACTAATCATTAAATTATTTATCTTTAGGTATATTATTCATATAGTATAACTAATATGAATATTATTTAATAATAGATATTATTTTATGAGATTCTTATCGCAAGGACTGTAAAGATGTGAATTAGAGATAAATCCTTCACATTTCTTTTTACACGACTAATAACTACGGCGAATACCAAAAGGAAATGGTTATTTACTGCTTTTAGTATTATAGTTGTACTCTACGTTTTTTATTTGCAGTTAGGTACTCTTGCATTTTCAATATCATTATCACTTACTATTACAGCCAGTAAAAAATCGTCTACTACTGAATAAAGGCCTCTTCTCTCTCCTTTTCTATTTATTTGATATCACTAACTTCCTCTTACTAACTTACTAACTAAAATATAGAATATCATCCCGAACTTAAAGAAATCTCCAAAGGATATTAGAGATTATTTAATGAACATTTAATGACCTCGAAACCTAGCGGAAGCAAGAAGTTTAATTGCCAACGCTTTGGCAACCGTTCCCAAGGCGTCAGAACTCCTGCACTTTTAAAAACTTGCTTGCCAACCGGAGGATGCAGTAAACTCATTAACCTGAGTGCGCGGCTTATTACGCGAGGCGCACTGCCTGTAAGTTTGGGACACACGGTTGTGGCGATGGACAAGCTAGGACTACACAGAGGTGTTTTTTTCTTCTTGTATGGCATAGGCGCAATTAGCACATTCGGCCAATGTCTAGTTTTCTTCGTAATCAACGATTTCTAAGTCCAAAACATATCCTGTAAATATCCAGTCCCATCGGAGTAATTCAAGAGTGGCTCAGTAAAGCGATAGTAGATTTACTGAGGTCAGAAGAGGACTCTTTGGAAGCACACAAAAAACGCAGTCCTACGCTTTTATTTGATTATCACAAACACCACGCACAAAAAAACACTTTGAAGTTTAATAAACTATCACTATTAAACCACAAAAGGCCTAATACACAATTTTGACAATAACCAAAGAAAAACTCAACTTCACTTCTCGAGTTCCCTCCAAAAAGTCCACTGAGAAAGATTCCCTCAACGCATAGATGTTAACATGTCCGTATAGATGATATTATAGACGAAAAAGACCGAGGGGAAGGCGGATGCTGCTAACTTAGGCGTGCCCGAATGACTAGACAGGGTAATGACTAGACTAGAATAGTCAGGGGTAATGAGATGAGAAAATCTCCTCAACCCGTTATATTCCCTATTCCCCATAATTACCAATTATTTTTATAAAGATTTTACGTTAAGACATGAGTCGTTAAGAGATTAAATCAAAAACAAAATCCATTAATAAGCGCGGTGAAATTTTACATGAAATTTTTTGGTTAGTCGATCTTTATACCAGTGTGTTCAAAATTTACACCCACCCACTGCTCGAAGAATTCGTTCTCGCACCTCGCCTTAAACGACTACTGACATGTTAACACTAACTTGCATCCGGAAAATGAAAGCATTTTAAAAGTTTACTGCGTCGACTTGTTAACATTAGTTCAGGCAAGGTAAGTGATTAGTCGTTAGTCTTCTCAAAATAGAACGTAACTTGATAAGAAAGGTTGAATATTCCAACGTTCCAATGTTGAATATAAAGGTAGATGCTTATTCCAACATTTTTTTCTTTTTTTACAACACAGCACTCAATGGCCTACAACAGTATTTCCTCTATTATGGGTCTAGACTAGTCTAGAGACACATATAAAGGTATGCCTTAGGTATGCTCTGAGTACACCACTCAGATACAAACACTTGCCTTTGAAGAATGTACGACCGGGAATCGAACCCGCGACCTTTCACACTTCAGTCAGCGTCAGTACCAACTGGGCTAATCGATCGTAAAATTATCTATTAATTACATAATTACAACAAGAAAAATCAACATCGACATACAATAATACGACATACAATATTGTATGTCGATGTTGATTTTTCCTGTAATTGATTGATGCAGTTCGGTTTACTTGATGTCAAATATGGTGAAGATGGCAAGAAATAGGTGACTTGACAGAATACATGATGTTAATGTCCAGGAAGATTTTGGTAGTATATTTAGGAGGAGATTATTAAATATCAACCTTAAATCTTACATTAAAATGTGAGCTAGGCAGACATCCGAGTGAATCAGAAAATGTACACATCTCACTACATAAAAGCCCCAATTTTTTTTTCAGAACGAGATACATACTTCTTGTGGCTCTATAGGTCTTGCTAGAGACATGTGACATGTACATATTAGCTGTGTCCGCGATTTCGATCGCGTAATTTGAGAAAAAAAAACATCGTCGTCCTTAGTTTTTCCTAGCGTCATGAAAAATTTCATTACGGAAGTAACAAACAAACAAACATATTTTCGGATTTATGTAGGTACGTACTAGTCAAAATATACTTTCTTAGTCTTTCAGGATAGTTTTGCATAAACTTCCAAACAAATATGTGATTTCATATAATCCAGCAGTTCCATATGAAAACACATGGTTCAAGAGATTTAATTTCACATATTATCAACTTAACAGCATTTCGTTGGTTTCTTCACTGGCTGTTCCTCGTAAATCATGCAACGTGCGCGAGTAATTAACCATATGACTTAGGGCTTTACATAAGGGGTGTAAACTGAAGACTGCAATGTAGCGACTCCGAATTTCAAAGGAGTGATTTGTCTGGAGATGAGATTTGTTATTATTACTTCATTATTTCTTATTGTAGGTGTGTTAATAGTGAATCGCATTTTTCAAAATTAGAGTAAATTGGACATATTTTAAAGTAAATTAAAAATCACAGGGACGCAGTCAACGTAAAAGTAATGTTAGTATTATGGTTTTTTATAAAGAGATGGCAGACGGGAGATCAGTCCTAAGGATGGTAAGTGGTCACAGCCGTCCATAGACACCTACTATACCAGAGGGGCTTCGAGTGCGGTATTAATTGAGAAGTGGTCACCGCCGCCCATCTACACCTGCAACACCAGGGAGGATGCGAATGCGCTGTCAATTTTGAAAAAAATGAATACCAATTAATGTGTCATTAATGGTCATTAGTGACACAAAAAGTCTGTATAGAACACAGACTTTTCTATGCAATGACTAGAAAGTTTCGAGCTAATGAGAGAGAGCTTATCACGCGAGCCCAGTGCCTCATTGGTGGCTCAATGTATTTTTAAATCGTGGGTTTCCGAATGATGATTTTCTTGCAGATTGCAGATCTTGATCGCAAGATCTCAGAATGAAACTCGAGAATAGATATCCCAAGTCCACTATCACTCGTTAAGACAGTGTTTTTAAAACAAGATTGCCCCCGTTATCAAACATTCCATACATTGTACTTAGTTCTTCTCTTGTAATTACTCATCATACCTGTGATAGTCGCAGGATGTCTGAGTAACAAACTCTCCGGCACGCTACTGCATGAATACAATTATATGAATTTCAACAGTACATTATAGTCGCATTAATCAAATGTGGCATCGTATCGTCATGTCCTACGTATACTAGTGCAACCCACAAATTGGCGAATTTGATTTCATTTTAATTTTGTTTTTAAAATGTTAAGATCTATGCACTCTGTAATTTTTATTTCGAAATTTTCATTACTTTCCGAGATATGAAGTTGTAAACTAGCACAAAAGTTAGATTCACTTTAAAAGTTTAATTCACAGAAAGAAGTCAGGAAGCTGGAATAGAATGATAGAATAGTATAGAATCATTGAGATGAAACTACGAAATATTTAAATTTAGTATAATACTAATACAAATAGCATTCTTCAATAAAAATCACCCCATAAACTAGTGCAAGTAAGAAAAATGCAATTTTCCATATTTAGTTACAACGTGCACAATTATAAAAAAAACTAAAGTATTTTTTTAAGATTTTCGTTCAAATGTGTGTATTTTTTAAATTGATTTGTACGTAGTAACGTATTGGAAGTAGTAGTTGTATCAATTCAAAAAATTCAATAGGAATTACAAGTAAACGACATGTTTTCGAAACTATAAATTAATACAAATTATTATACAGGCCACTACTTTTCTCTTTACTCAAAATACAATTGTATAAAATTTGAGACATACGCGTATATTTAAAGTTACGAAAAAGTTGCACGCTGTAGAAACTTTAAACCGCTCCCCTGTAAAGTGCAGATTTTGCACAGAAATCGCGCGTTAATATATTTTAGTCCACTGTCCAAGAAGCAAAAAAGTACAACAACAAGTTAGCTGTTCCGATGTATCTGTACTTAAAATATTCAACATGTGTTGAATAATGTTATATTACACTCGTATATGTTATCTGGTATTTATACGATAGGTTAAACTAAAAGTCAAGCTAAAACTGACTACTGTCCAATACGATGGAAAAAAACAAATTTATGTTTTGAATATGGAACTCTTTGCTTGTCAACGACATTAAATTTTTAAAGCTGTGTTTACGGAAATAATAAATTTAAGAAGATAACATTTTCGTTTTGATTTTTTAAGACTTTCGTTGCGGTTTAAACTAGAAACAAAGTTATGAAGCACTTAAGCTAGCATTTAGTGATGAAGCCTCATGCAGTGCCACTGTTTATAACTGGTTCAGTGACTTTAAACGTGGTCGTATCCACCCCATTGACGATGTTATAGAAGGGTGTCCTGCGATGGCGGTAGCGGAGGATAACATCAAAACCGTGCGGCTCTTGATTGGCATCATTAGGTATTGGTATGACTCAAGTTCAAACTATTTTACATGATCACCACAATTTAAGCCAAGCTCAAAAACACTGCCGCGTGAAATGGTATCTCTAAATGCTTGAAAAATTCGATAATGCTCAATCAAATGATGTTTTTAATGTAGTAACAGGTGATGAAAACTGAATCTACTGCTATGAGCCTGAAACTAAGATGCTATCTGAGCAGTGGGAAAGATCGGAGTGCTGAGAAGAAGACAATTGCCTTCTTCTTTGGCAGATCGGATCACTTTAATATAAGTTTTTAGAAAATAAAAGAACAATAATTGCCGACTAGTATGTGAACCACTAGTCGTTTGCCTTCTGTTTTGAAAAAAGTCAGAGAACGACGCCTACGAAGCAGAATGATCCTCCATCACGACAATGCCCCAGCTCACTCCGCCAGGCTAGCGGAACAATTTTTGAGCAACTACTGTAAATGAAGAGTTAATTAAGTTAATGAAGACCTTGCACCCTGTGATTTTTATTTTATACCTAAAATGAAAGATGAAACTCACAAGAATACGTTTTATGAATCCAGAAGAGACAGTAACGGCCTTTCAAACGGCAGTTGAAAAGATGCCTTAAGAAGTGTGGGCTGACTGCTTTACACAATGGTTTCATCGCATGTAAAAGTATATCGATTGTCGCGGAGAATACTACGAAAATGAATAAAACAATTTCCATCTTTATATCTGATTTTATTTTATTTTTGAGATTCCAAAAACTTTCAGTGCCACCCACGCACATACACAGTTTTCCGTAATTGAGATATTTACCCTGAAGTTAAATTTCATTTTTTATGTTATAAACTTTTGTATTAAGAAACATCAAAGAAGATTAATCTTTGTACACCCAATCACTGACGACTCGCGAATCCCTTGCTGGAGAATGTCAACGGAACCACAGCAGCATCACTAATAGCACTGCGAAGAAACGCAAACACCTCTCAGAGCCTCGGCTAATCGCTTAATCAAAATTTATTCCGCACTTTGATTTTAAATTTGGGACGCAACATTTATTACTGGCCCCCTCGAAGCAACCCTTCGCGGGGGCGGTTCATTATCGCGGATTAAGGCTGCGGAATATTTTATCGATCGCATCGATGCCAGTATTCATTTTCAATTAAGCGCCAAGTATTTTATTAAGTTTGAGCGCGGAATTGATGAGTTTTGCGAACTAATATTTACAATGGGTGGCAGACACGCGTGGCGGGTATACTCGTACGTACCACCTGATAAGCTTGCGGTGAGCGACAAAGATAATCCGAAATTAAGATCTGGGTTTATTCCACGAGAGGATCTTAATGCTTTATATCTGATTTTATTTTATTTTTGAGATTCCAAAAACTTTCAGTGTCACCCACGCACATACACAGTTTTCCGTAATTGAGATATTTACCCTGAAGTTAAATTTCACTTCGCACTGAAACAGAGGCGCGATAATCACAGTGACCTCTTCGTCTTTGCTCACCTATTACTTGTTAAAACTAACAAAGTAACTAACCGAGTTACGATATGTACAAATTAATGCAAATTATGAATGTATTCTTTGCAGTAATACAAAGTGCACTGTAGGCACATAAATGTAATATTTCATCATTGTATTTCCTCTAACAGTAAACTGCTTGCTTAAACAATATTACTTGCAGCAAGCGAGTTCAAAACAAAGGAAAGTCAAATCAAAGAGCTATCTGCAATAGAGAGAAACAATCAACTGAAGTATAACATAAGGTTGCGAAATCAATATTCAATTTATATCGGGTCACAAACAACTCACAGATAAATTAATGGATGTTCTTTCGCAAAGCATTGTTCGAACGCTGAATGCAGGTAGATGACTTCAATTTCCTGGGAGCGGCGGCGCTTCCGCGACCCCGTACCGCGCAACTTTTGAAGGCTCTACCTTGTCATGGAATCCGATGCACCCATGCGCCTGTGTGCTTACACGCCCGTAAGCAAATAGGCGATCGCTTTGTGCAGATCTACACGAACGGTTGAAACGCAGAGTAATAATATTAATTCCTATTGAAAGGTTGCGACTTTTCTTGATTTAATTTCTTTTCTATAACTCGTAGTGCATTTTACATAGATTGATAAAACACTTTATTACACACCAAAACAAAATAAGACAGTAACACACAAATGCACGAAAGGCGGTCTTATCGCTAATAGCGATTTCTGCCAGACAACCTTGGATAAAGGGGAAATAAATATTTTAATCCCAGGTAGATGGTGTGCAGTAAACATAATTATTAATTACATATAATTCGTACATATCAATACACATACACATGCTCATCTATACGATATATATAAAGTAGTAAAATTAAGCATATGATTATAAAATGTATAATTAATTACATAGCTGAATGCTCCTGATCCAAAGGATTTCGAATTTTCATCAGTCTAATTTAAAAATGAAACTTCTATTGTTCATTTCTCAGCACTTTATCTATTTGTAGATACTAGAACCAATCTTTACGAAAACTGCAATTTGTTAAAAAACAATTATTGTAATGAGAGTTTCTTTCGAATAGACGAGAAACATAATATGCAAAAATTAAGTTTGTATAAAGTCTTACATTTATTGCGGTTTTCATCGACAAGCGTTTATTAGCCGCTCGTTAGAATGTCCTAAATGCAATATGTATATAAACGAATATAAGAAGTTGTGTTGATACAGGCGCGGTGGCTGGATCTAACGCAATTTCCGCCGCCAGGTGTGCCGATGTGCACATCATTGCATCCCGACCATTAACCACACTACATTGAATTGTATTATCAAATAAAAACTAACTTTAACACGCAGTTTCACCAACTAGCCACTATTTTAAAGAATCATTTAAAATTAGACTATATATAAAATTTTTGAATGAGAGTTTCGTCTACGCCTTAACATTATCATTATCTTTACATATTGTGGTATCATCGTGCGTAATTGTAAATTTTTCGCCTATAGTATATTATAAACTATATATGTTATTTTAATATTAACGACGTAATGTAGTGAATCTTAAGAAATGTTACTTAAATACTCGTATTATAAATTGTACGATTTAAACAAAATACATCGCAGACAAACTGACATTCGATTTTGTGATGTGTTCATCCAAATATAAAACGTCAAATATTAATATTAGAAATTAATAAATAGTAATAAAAAAATAAATCTTCATTTACAAACCACAACAAATAGTAAGTCGGTGGGAGGACAAACTACTGATCGGCGACTCTCCCGATGAACACATTTAGTAAAGAAATCATTTTAAACGATTAACACGGCCACATGGGTATTAGTCATTGCGGTCCGGTTATTATAGGAGGAGCTCTGACAGTTGACATAAATGTTAACATAAATCTTTAACATGTCGTAAAAAATATTTTACAACGCGATAGTCCATTAAGAATATTTGTTTCTGTTTTATTGTATTATGTTACGACTTAAGAAAAAACGGTCTTTACATAAAGTTAATTAAATACAGAACTGTCAGCGCTCTTCCTATGAAAAACGGACCATAGTTATGTGATTAAAATTAAAAATTGCTGCACTTGCTGGTCCTATCACCATATAAGAGAAGAATAGAGTTTACATAAGCTTGGTGGTAGACTCTTATGTCTTCATTTTTTATATAAATCCAAGCACATTTTTACAAATATTACTTACAAATAGGATTTTGCAATATAAAGATCGTTAAATCTTCACATTAGTGAAGGCACATCCTCAACGAATCTAACGTTATTTTGTCTAATGCATGTTACTTAAGTAGAAGCATCGTATTACCCTCGACAGTTACCTGGGTGCAGACGCGCATCGCTGATATCCTATTTGTCTGACGAGTACAGGACGCGAGCTACCTTGTTTAAACGAGTAACTTTTCACTTTGCAACTTACCGCCGAGTTTTAATCAATAGCTTAATATATGGAGGTGTTACGGAATTAATTTCATGTCTGATATACACAGATTAATGGAACAGATTTTCGAGGACGTGACGTCAATGCATGTTTAAATGTAGTAATGACGTCCGTCACAGGACCGATAGACGTTGAGGTAGACGAGCCTGCAAATAGCGGCCACGTACCGGAAAAACGTACCGGCTACGAGGGACAAGCTCCAGCCAGGTGGGGCGATGACTTAAAAAAGTTCGTCGGTGATGGCTGGATGAGAAGAGTCGAAGATCGTGTGTGATGGCGAGCCTTGGGAGAAGCCAGCAGTGGAGAGTCATGGACTGAAGATAATGATAATTATCAAAATGATAATAAAATTTTATATTAGGTGTAGAGAAAAGTGTATAAATAATTTCTTAAAATTAAAGGGCGCAGTGGAAAAGACGTTTGAATTTTAACAATATGACCAATCTATCCTCTCGCTCAATAGGATACATATAGGTTCTTATGAAATGTTGTTCTTGACAAGGTAACTGCTAAAGCTAAATTTGGAAAGGAATGCAAGAGGCCTTTGCCAAGAAGTGGATTACAATTATATAGGGTATTTAAAAAGGGATGTCGTTTTGTACCTATTACGATATTAATTAGACAAATTGTGGATGTAATAATAATATGAGGAGAGAAGTACTACATAGAGCTAAAACTCGCCTCGACAGGGATTAGAACCTTCCGCCTTGGCGAAACGAAAACTTTTCGAATGTCCCGTCAGTCGTACCTTTATTAAAATCTAGCAGGCATATTGCAAAACTGACGGCAATAAGTAACGCGACCGCCTCTCCTCACCGCAACGAATTCAATATTCAGAGCGAGTTGGAAAGTTTTATTATTGCGGCGTAAATATAATGAGTGCAGGTGAGGCAGTTTTGTCTGCCGGGATTTACGGGCGGCCATTATTCCCGAGCCGCGGTAAGACAGCCAAC
This sequence comes from Sesia bembeciformis, assembly GCA_943735995.1. Taxonomy (NCBI): domain Eukaryota; kingdom Metazoa; phylum Arthropoda; class Insecta; order Lepidoptera; family Sesiidae; genus Sesia; species Sesia bembeciformis. Next base: position 14,205,709 of record OX031028.1, read on the forward strand.
GCTGAAATTAACTTATGTGCCGAGAGCTCGCTTAAATTAGTTGCTAGTTTAATGTTCACTATGGAGTCTTTTAAGACGAATTCGAGAAACAATTTTGCGGAAAAATTCCATCATGACAAAAGTTAGCGCCATCTAGAGTTTTTTTTACATAGACTGACTGCAGCGACACGCATCACTATCCAGTCCAGCTAATGTTTTTGCCCCAAACGGCGAGGATTCACTTGGATGTAAAAATGACAAGCAACTCCTTCATTATAACAAGACTTGTGGATAATGTATGACCAGTGTGTAGATGAAGTTCTCCAATTCCACCTATTGTATTACGCCATAATCATATCTACCATGAGTACCATTACGCTACTTTTTATAGTATCTTAGATTCATATTATAATAATTTAATAAATAAACATAGAATATTATTGTTAACCACTAAACTCTTTTAGATATTGTTACCTTACTTACTACACCACCTGTATTTCTATACGGCTCCGTTCTTCCGCTGTCATCCAGCAACTTACGGAGGCTTTCTTAAATCATCGGTTTACTGGAGGATGTCCCACGCTACGTTAAATATTGTTAAAATAATTTAAACATTTCATATTTCAGCAAATACCAACACTATTCAACTCAAATGAAAACAAAGAATCAGTGTCCCCCGTCATTATGCAATCTTAAAACATCTTAGATGCACAGAACAATGTTTTACGCGGATCGCAGTCACATAAATCAAAGTGCGCCCGAGGTGTTATATTTCATAGTTAATTCTTTTGCGTTACACGGCTTTCTATTTGGTTTATGAGCTGTCAGTCTGATGCGGCAGTTGCATATATATACCTGGTACGAATCGTATTTAGTTCAATTTTTGAGACCATTTTTAGCATTTTTATAAGGAATTTTTGAGGGATGACCAATATTTTAATTTTTTGTCCGTAATAAAATTAATGCAACCAGATTAGTAACTGGTAAATATAGGTAGGATTTACTAGTATTTAAAAAATGCAATATTGCGCAAAACCTATTCATTATTTTAGTGCGTTGAACATAATATTATTAGTTCAATTTACTATTCAGATCTTCAGAAACTTTTTTATGTACATTTTTCGTATTTTTTATGGTTCTTACTTAACAGAAACGTTATCCGTAGAGGCATTTGCAATTGATTAATATTCTTGAAGGCGGACCATAAATCTGCTATTTGGCGAATCTCAGCTGCAGCCTCCCTCGGCGGCCATATATCGCAATATCGCGGCTTCGCCCGTCGAGACTTGCCGTGTTTGACTCGAGCCCTTTAGCGCAAAACACGCTATGTATTATGATACATTCCATGTTTAAGAAAAGTAAAGGGTTACGAGTTATGGAAATATTATGTCCATATATAATACAATCATAAGGTAAGACAATATAATTACTAATGGAGAAATTATATAGTCGTTGACGTTAAACATACGTACGTTATAATATTACGTTATATATTATATTGTATATTATTATTATATATAGACATGACATAACGAACACCGTTTGTTCTTTGTTTGTTCGTCCTGTCAACTATTTTGACGACTTTAAACGAAACAGCACAGTTATAGTTTATATTTCAAATTAACATATAGCATATTTTCAACATATCTAACCTTTTTACAAAATCCCGCAGCATCATCAAGTACATGCGTGTAACGTCAAATAAAAGCCGTTGCCATCCTCGAGTATCGTAGAGGACTTCGTCAATCCTTATCTAATAAAATTTACTAGGCTTAGGAAAGAAAGTAGGCGATCCTGCAATAAGTGAACACAAGTAAAGATTTCCAAAAGTCGACCATGGTGTAATTTTTTTATTTAAGATCTGTTCGTCAATTGTGTTAATGAATAATGAATTTATCATACATACTTTACAGTTCACATCAACCAAATCGCGGGCACAGCCGTTTGATCGTATAGTACCTATAGGTACAAGAAATCTGCATAAAATTCAAGTTTACCATGCGTATAATACAATTGGTGAATCGACAATTCTCTGCTAATCCGAGTAGAAGAATTCCCATATTATCAGTTCATATTACGGAAAAGCGTAATATGAACACGGACTAAATTTGGCAATTTGTGCAGATTGTGTATAGGTAGCGTCCCATGTAAATGATGGGCCATCACAATGGACTTGGGACAAGTTTTGCAAGCTCTTTGATTTCCAAATTCACACCCCGTTTTACGCTCACTAATTTTCTTGTCCGGACACAATTTCGGCGGCTGTGGACCCCTCACAATAATAATTTCGCTGGGAAACTATTATAGTCGAACCTCTCTATAGCCAGTAATTAATTTTGCTATAAACTGGCTCAATTGAAGCGTGAAGATTTCGTGTAGGCTGACTCGGCCCTACTGAGTTTTGTGAATGATAATTAATTTCAACAGCTCGTTGTATTTTTAAGTGAATTCGATTTAAACTCGGACGAAACCTAAACATTTGAATTCAAAATTTTAAATGAAAATTAATTTTGTGAATCAATTAAGCAAATAGAGAATGGAACGTGCGTTAACATACCTATGTTGCAAAGCCAATGTTACTTATACACGGCCGCATATGTTATAAGATACATCACAATACCTGGCGAAGTTTCGAGAACAAAGCCGCAACTCGCGTCCTCCATTTATATTATATCGTACAAGTACACCTATTTCTGCATTGTCGAATTCACTTACGTAAGCTACACACAGTGCTGTAGGTACTACATTATCTAACATTCTGTTTGAGATTTTCGCATTTTTCATACATATGCATCTATTCAAACGGGTCTTAACGCGTATTTTTACCTTATTTATTCTACTCGATGTTTGGGTTGGGTTGCACCGACCATAGTCACGAGCTGACAGTCAGCGCTTGACTAGGTATCGTTTAAATAGATAAATATAATTATGTTATCATTAGATAGTCGTGTTGCTATTTCGTCACGTCACCAGCCACGGCCACCAGTCACGTCACGTTTCATTGTACACTGTTGATCATAGGTTTCCTAAGACAGTGTGCATGATAAGAGTGCATGAGAGATGCTTTAAAATGCCATGCTAACTAAACGGGTTTGGCGATTCCACTCTTTTAGTGTAGTTCCTCAGGGCTTGTGGTAGCGGGCTTCGTTATACCTTAGTCGCCTTTTACGACACCCATGGGAAGGATCGAGTGATACTATTCTAGCGCCGGCACCACAGGGCCATTTAAAAAATGTCTTGAAGTGTTGCTATTGGGAATGTTTGAAACGTGTTTATAAACTATGGTATTTATGGTGATAGAAGCTATTTACAAATCAGCGTCTAGGTCTTAGATAACAGTGTTATAATTATGTTATTAATACACTAATACGACGAAAAATCTATTTTTTTGTATTCCCCTAATTTGAGCATGTAATAGATTTTAAGTAAAGCTCGATATCAACGGGGAAACGAATCTGCAATTCACGGAGTTATTGCATTTGCTTAGTGGTTTACTTTTATTCTGAAATAAGTTTTTAGCAGGTCTTTCATCATTAGTCAAAATATTCCATTGTACCGTCAAAAATTCGCTTCCACAAACAAATCTAGAGAAATGTTTCCCAAAAAGGAAGTGATGTTAGTTCGACATCCACCTCAGCAGTATGTCAGTGATGTTAACATGCAGCGTTATTGGCTCGCGGGTAGCCCGGCTCGTCTAGCCAGTCGCGTCTAGCACATTCTCACCTGAGGCCCGAGTTGCTAAGACTTCGAAAACTTTGACGTCCGCTCAATGCGAGCCTGATTTACTGATGTAAGACCTCAATCGATTTTCCTCGAATAGCCCATCTCACAGTAGTCAATATATTTAAGTATTGTTTATTTTTAATTAAGGTCGATACTTCGGTTATTGAACAATCTTATTACTTAAGGCTTTATTAGTTTTAATATTAAATACTGAGCTGGCTGCTGATTAGGTATGAACCGAATTTGTGGGGACTTATGGCAGAGGTCACAACATTCAATTCATTCTCGTAATTTCACGTCATTTCCACTTATAGCCAACATGAGACTAGTATATTTCTAAAATTGTTAAAGATTAAAAAAATCTAAAACAATAGAAAGATACATGATACATTGTTGAATAGGGCTCATGAAGTTCTATCACAGTTTTTAAACATTTATTTTTTCTAAAACTTGTAAAACTAAGCATTTTTTTTTATAAACTTGTATGGAAAATTGTATAATCTTGTGTATTTGCAAACTGGCACATGCCAATCATGTTTTGTTCAATAGTCCATGGGCGACAGTTTGAACTTACCACCAGGTATACTGTATGCTCGTCTGCCGCCTTCTTACTATACAAAAAAAGGTACCTACCGACAGCAATTAAAACGTGTCAGCGTTATAGATTGTTACCGATACAGAATAAACCTTTGACTACAGAACTATCTTCGCGCTAGTTGGATTGTATGGCACAAAGAAAACAGAAAACAGTAATTACAAGTAATACCACATCTGCAAAGATGAAAGACCAATACGTAGTCTTTATATTTGTTATCGTGAGCTATTAAAAGAAATATTGCCACTACAACCTTCAAATCCTCATTGCTCCTTTCGATCATTTAATCTTAGCAAACTTCAGTTTTTACATCTTCTAATTAACTACCGAGCCACGGAGGCACGTAACAGCCACGTTCAACCATAAATACAGCAAGGAATCGGGACCATCCCCATAAATTCCTCTCGTAAAAGGCTCTGCGATTATGTTAGAGGGTGGTATTAGCAAAGTTTGTCCGATCGAGGGAGTCTAGGGGGAGTTCTAATACATTTTTCGTTGATGTAACACGATTTCTCTCGGTTACGTGATGGATTAAGAAGCGGCTTGGTCTCGCCACCGTAGGATTAAGGGCCTCAATATTTAGGGCATCGCCGGCTAATATACAATGTTTGCCTGATAGACTTAGCTGAGTAATACTTAGGATGGTGTGGAATTTTCCTGTTTACAAGGGGTTCCGGTCGATGATTTGATGCTCAGAGATAAAAATTTGATTAACTTTAAGAAGAGAACTAGCCAATTACATTGTAATGAAGATAATTTATGTAATATAACTACTTAATATCGTTATAAGGTGTAATCGAGCCATGCCTGAAGTCTGAATTTTTGGTACAAATATAGATCTTTCAGGCTCTGTATTTAGTAAAAATCTCTGTATGTAAAAAAAAAATTGGTAAAAACACAAAATAAATCCATATTTTGCTAAAAAAAAGACTCATAGTGTTAATGAGGTCAGAATCTTATACGTAATCCATAATTTCAAAATTCGGGAATGGTATGTTACATTTCCCTCATCTATAAGCATTCTACTACGGTAAAGACTATTTAAATTTCCCGGCCGAAAGTAATACACATCGGCCTTTAGAAAGAGACTATATTTTGTAGAGCGTCGTCTCTGTTGTGTGCCGTTACGACAGAGACGACGCTGTATAAAATAGAAGCTAGCCGATCATAGTCGATGTGTATTACTTTCGGCCGAATGTGTAAAATGTTGTAAAATGTAAAATTTTTATTCAGGTATATAACCGTAACCATAAACAGTCCTTTTAATGTCCATTGCTGGATATGGTCCTCCTCATGCACATTGCCCTGTCCAGCGGTGGCGTATAGTCTAAAAGCGCCACGCTTGCCAAGCTTGTTGTCGAGTCCATTGTTTTAGAGGTGGTGGGCTGGTGATAGCGGCTTTGTTATCCCCTAGTCGCCTTTTCGACACCCACAGGAATCGATGAGATGGTACTATTCTAAAGACGCCCAACAAACACACGGCCAATGTTCAGTTAAATTTTAATACTGTAATATAATGACAAAGTTGTCTCAAAAAAGACGTAATAACGCACTTTCAAAGAATTTATCGTAATAGTTTTAACTTCAACCCCTTTTACGATGAAACCTGTACCCCTGTGCTAGTTCACTCTACTTTCCTTATACCAGCTTCGACAATAATCATAAATACATTACGCGCGATTGGAGATGTGATCCGGTTCGTAAACAACGCACCTCGCTTGTTCTTCCACTCTAACTCTTTATTGCCTATCTAACTTTGACGGATTTTAATAATACTCCGACTTTACTGCGATCGGGATACGGTTATACCGCTACCTACTTATTTATAGTTCTGTCGTAATTGAGAAACAATTGAAAATCTTATGAAGGACGTATTGGGTTTACCCTTTCATAAATGTTATTACGCACGTTTAGTTATTGCGTACTTGAACGTGTGTACGTCAATAAGTTGAACTAATTTAGTGTAGCGGTTCATTAAGAATGCATGACTGGCTGAAGGTAAAAGGGATATTTATTAGTAAGCAATACTAATTACAGCAAATTTTACAAATTTTCCTTACGTCTAGAGACGAGTGGCAGCCCCCCGAACGTATAAATACTGAATAAGCAGTAAACTGTATTACTTCGGCGAACCCTTTTCACTTGGCGAATTAGTAAAAAGCTACTGGGGAGTGAAAATTTTAACTTAAATGCGCCCGTAAGCTTTCGTACCTGCGCGTGTGTTTGACAGTCCGAAGTGATTACATTGCATAGCGCTACCCTTCCGATTGTTTGTTTTGATTTGGCTTAATTTGATTCGTGACATTTTTCACGTCTGCTAAAGCGAGAAACAATTAAGTGGAAATTAGAATTTCGTTCATATGAGCGAAATGCAACAGACTCGTGCTAACTTCCGTCGCTCAATTTAGAATTTTAGAATTTTTATTCGACATTCGTTGCTGTCATTCTTAATAAAAATACTTATTGAAACGAGAATTAGGCAACAATGGAGTTAATTGTGTGTTTTGTGTAAATGCTCGTTAACCAGCCCAGTGGCACAACACGCCCGCGCGCCAGACAAAATTATCGCGCGTAATTAAAAATGCCAACATACTCGCAGACGTGCCCCGGGCCTGTCTAATTAGCAAAAAGTTAATAAACAGACGTACGAGCTTGACAGTGACATGCTCCCGTGAAAACGGCAAGATGAAACACGTTTAATTTGCATACTCGTAACGTTGCCGAGTTGTGTGGCGGCCACACGCGGCATCGGGGCAACTAACCCAACCTGTCACGTAGCCTTAACTCACAGAAAATAGCCACAATTTTTCAAATTACGTACTAAACAAACAGTCAATTTGATTTTACAGAAATGTAAGGATTTTGTATGCACGAAAATATTACAATTTGACTTTCCAAATATTTATTTTATATTTACGTTCCTACAAGAATATAATTATTTTGTCAGTACGCGGACATCAATGGGTAAAGCCAATTTTCTGTTTTTCATGTATTCTAAGTTACTTAAATATAGGTAGGTACTTACTTAAATATTGTTACAATTTATAAATGTTCTTTTTGCTTGCAATATGCAGCAAAAAGAACTAAATTAACAATAATAAAGAAACAAATAAGCTAATAATTAAATTTTCCAATTATGATCCAGTTTACCTTGAAATTTCAATATTTTGTTTCTTAACTTTTCAACTTTTTTTTATTTTGTATAGTTAAACAAGAATTGCCTATCGAAATCGATATTGTTTTTTTTCTCACTCGTGGGTACAGCTTTCCAGTAAGAAACTTTAAGGCCCAGTAATATATTCACCACCATGGCCTTAAACTTCGTTCATTAGGTTGGATACCAACCTTTTGAGCAAAATAAAGGGTGATACCAGTAGGGTGTGCTGAATTTGAAGTATCTTACCCTCACACACGAAACAAATTTGACATTTCCGTATGCCATAATTTGGCTGCAATCAAGCGTTACGATATGGTTATGTTTATAACTTAACATAGGTAGAAACACAAAGTTACTAAAAGAAAACTTTTGCATGTATTATTTTGGATATATACATATATTTAAAAATAAAGTTCAATTTTATAGAGTGAAAGAGAGAAATATTAGATGTCATATTGATTCTCCAGTGTACAGTTGAGCCGCCGCCGTCGTCACAAGTCATTAAGGACACCTCATACTACAGGTCGCGCGTCCGACACAACGATCTGTCAATTTAGTCGCCGAAGTAGATGGAGTGCGCTCTCAGGTGCCGAAGACGGGCATTGCTAACAAAGCCAATCAGAGGCACACGCCGCTGCCCTCACGGATAATCTATCATAATGACATTGATTTTCCAGAACTAGGGTTACGTGACTGACTACTTGAGAGTTGTGGCTTGCGCTTGTGTGCGGATATTACGTACTTAAAGAAACAACAGGGAGTCGAAAATTATTATGATAAATGTGTTTAGATGGAAGTATTTTTCTAAAATGTGATTGACATTTAAATATGAATTAAAATAAGAATGGTAGAAAAGTTTATTTTAGTTCCCAAAACATCATCCGCAACTGCAGTACGAATAAGATAGGACGATTATATTAAAATATATTTGTATAGCCACAAAGTTATGAAAATATAGACTATTGTCCTCAACTTTGCTGCAATGGAATTACGATGAAACTCTCCTAAGGATTGCTTTGCCTTGCGAACTATGTATGCCAAAGGTAACAATGTGATGTGGAGTTATTAAGTATCAAATAAACAAATTTTCTAATTTATAATATTACCTCAAGTATCACATTGTATCACTATAATTTATAGTATAATATAATATGTTCAGTTATGAAAGATAATACTTTAAAAATATATATTGATAGGGTATCTTATTGTTAATCTTTCTTAGAATACTGATTATGGACTTCCTCTTTCCCTCGCTGGAATTACAACATGTTCATTGTTCATCACACCCAAGAAGGTAACGCCTCACTACGTGTCAAATAAGACGCTGTGCGGCCGCTCATCAAGCGATACAATTAACGCTGTGGCGCTCATGTGGAGGGTGCTTAATAATTATATAGTGCAGCAAGTGTTATCTTTATAATATAAATCATTTGAAATATGTAATAATGTTTTATATTATAAATCGGGTCTGAAAAATGTATACAAAACGCGAGTTTAAAAAGTTAAATAATAATGTATCTAATAGGAATCTATTTTTCATAAATTATTTTAAAAATTGAAATGAATGTTCAAACACATTTTACCAATACTTTGGACAATTTTACCAACTGTCCATCGTACACGTATTTCATTTTTATGTAAGTACTCTTAATAATTTTGGGCATTGTCCACCATGTGAACACAAACACAGGAGTGTGATAGGTTTTCTACATCAACATAATAGAAACTAAGATGCGGTTGGAAAGTTGATATTTTAATATTTCCGGTCCGTGCCCGTGGTCCACCTGGTCAGTTCACCTAGGTGGACCACGGGCAATTTTTTTACCGGTGGTTCATCTACAAGGTGGACCACGGGAATTTTTTAAATATGTATTGCCCGTAGATCCCTTGGGATGTTTTTGAAAAAATATAAGCACTAATTATTTCGTGTTTTGTTTCAAATCCACTATAAAATGTTTTTTCTCCGTATAAACTAATCATAAATAACAATTTAGACGAAGATCTCTTGCAGCATCTCATTCTGAAGGCACAGAAATAAAACTTTTAAAACATGGAAATATAACGAGATGCTATTTTTTTAAATAACTTCCCAGGAGGTGTTGTACCCGCAGTATATTTTTAAAATTTTCCCGTGGTTTATCTTGTAGGTGAGCGACTGGTAAAAAAAATGCCCGTGGTTCCACCCAGGTGTACACGAGCACGGACCGGGTTTTTTCTAAGTAGGTACATAGGTACATCTAAGTAGGTACATTCCTACGGTCTAATTTTCATTTGTTAATTTACAATAAACGAAGGCAGATGAGTTAGCGCAATGCGGGCGCGTACTGACGTAATCTCTAAATGCTAATCCACGGGCACAGAACTTGGAAACAAAACGCCAAGGCCCACTGGGGAAGACTAATATACCAGAATTTATACTTAGACTGTTATACCCGAGTCTCAAAAGCGGCTGTCAACTGCCACAAAACGACATAACTAGACTACATCTCATCGCTCCATAAAACTATATATCTTACATAAAATATTTATCAACTTATGAATGCATTTACATCGATAACAAACGAAAGCGTAGCAAAATTTTCTACGTATATCTAACAGTGTACTTCTACTTTGTCTTTCATTTGTTCTTTCATATTGATCAGTAGCTATATACTCGTACGTGGCGCATCCAATGCTTTAGGGTTTACAAGTTGTATCATTAGATGATATAAATGCCATTATTACAATAATATGCAAAACAATTTAAATTAAATTTATTTTTTAATTTAAAGTGTGTGAAATGTTAAAAAAATATGTGTGTACACCCTTTGGCAAATCATAGCGGAGCTAATATTAAAACATAACTTTTATTTCTACCCTCTGATTACAAATAAATTATATTAATTTATTCATTCATTCAATAAATAACGACACAACGACCCACGCTCTCTAGGATTCTCTGTGCCATGTGTACAGAGAATACACAGAGAAAAAAATGATTATTCGACCTCCGAACCCGGCGCATTTGGTACAAGAGACAGGGACACTATCAACTGAAATTATATACTTCTTCTACTACTACTATCAACCTGTGTCTCTTCACTGTTGAAGTATAAACCCCTTTCAAGGCAAGCCATTAATGTAATCAAATAAAATCTAAATGTTAATTGATTCCAGTCAGTTTCCGCACCAATCTACAATGCATTATATGCTGATACTGTCTTATCTTGTATAGGTACGCTTTTAGATAGTTTTTGGAACTTTACGGGAACAATTTAACAATCCTTCATAGTAGGACATTTTCTCAAGTCATTTACATCAGGATAGTTACATGCATGCCCTCAGCCAAGATGAGAGGGATCTGCGAGGGTGCGGGGGGACGCCACTCTTTCCCGCCTCTAATGAAGCGGCCGCGGTGCCGACGACGTCGAGTGCCATAATGGTTTCCTCTCGAGGCCTTTGTCGAGTCAACTTTGCAACTCTTAAGGCAAGGAGTAACTAGATGTGACATAGAAACGAAAGCGTACGTACCGTATGTCGCCATACTACAATAAATTGCATTTTTCTTCATGTCGTAGAACCATACCATATCCAGCCCATGTCTCTCCACTGCTCTATTGATATTTCTCTTGCATCGTTAATTTACATGTATGTTATACAATTACATTAAGGCAAAATCTGCAATATTTTACTCATATTATTTTTTTAAAATATCTCTAAAAACTCACTGAGAATTCAATTTATGCCTAAACCTAGGTCTAACCTAAACCTTTAGGTTAGGTCTAACCATAAGCCATAAGCTGTGTTAATTGACAAATCCTTTATTATGGCTGTTTAAATTGATCCGATACTTTTAACTACATCAACTCTAAACTAGGTGTACCCACCAATATGATAATCTTGAAACCAATTGGGATCTTACTGATGTACATTCTAGTAAAGAGTTATTTCTACGCACAATACACAAGAACGTTTATCCATTTCCACCGCATAAGTAAATACGAAAACCTTCCTATAGTTTCTTGACGACTTCTTCAGCTCTCATTCAGCCGCATGCAAAGATACGTTCCCTGATTAAATACGCCTCTATTTGTAGACGCCGTAATTAAAGATGCGACGCCGGTTGCCTTCCTCAAAAGAAACTTTGTATTTATTAATTTGCCAGTCAATATTTGGATTTAATAACCGCCGTGTAGGCTTATTAGGCGCTTTGATACGTTATATGATTGCAAGTGTTATCTATTTGGTAGAATAAATAATATTGCCTTCTATCTCTATTTATTTTTAATTTTGCGAGCGCATATCATATTATATTTATATGTAACTTGACTTCCAAACTTCTTTAATGTAATTACGAAGCGTCTCCTGTAATAGAGGCGTTTGTATGCAAATCTACTTGGATCAGATATTTTCTGCACCTTATTATAAGAATGGGAAAGCTTTCGGAGTGGGCTCCGATTTTCAGATAATGTTCTATCAGATAAATATGCGTCCCAATTTCCGCACGTTCATACATTCGCATTGGAATAACATTTAGGGTGAAAATATTGGGCATAACTAATTTATTTGCTCGTACTCCGCGGGTGTGCGATGCGAAAATGAAGGTGTGTGCACAATATATTTTAATAACGCACTCTCGAGAGAGTCGTGACCCTGTGTTATGGATAACGAAGTTAAAAATACGTATTTTTACCTTCTCGCGGCTCGTTGCCCGCGTAATTTAAAGAGGGAGAATTTGGACGTTATAAATTTGCATTATGTCCCGTACTCGATTACCTGTGAGTGTACCTCATTATCAAGTTTCACAAAAATATTGCTATTAAAAAGAAGCGTGATATTTTTCAGCTATAAAAACCTGTTATTATTTATTTATGAACTTAGTGGAAGGCTTGTCAGCTCGCGCTCACCTTTTCCTGTATTACTTTCCATCGCAACGGAAATATGACGAGCCCCGGTGCTCCGGTATCAGGCAGGTCGCCGCGGCGACGCCCGCAGATTGGATCGAGTTAATTTCGCTCCACAAACAAATTGACAAAGTTTAGAGCGGGGCATATTTCTTCGCGGGCTCCCGCCACCCCCTCGCCCCGCTGACAGATTCCCGCATAGCGGAAATTAAATTTCACATCCGAACAAGAGCGGGAACACTCGCCGCGACAAACACGTGTCGCGCGACAGGCTGCGGTGACGAACGCTGCGGCTTCAGGCGGGGGTGGCGGCTCTGCGACCAGAATAAAGATTGATTACAAATTGTGTTAATACGCCAATGTAAGAATAACAGGGGTGCATATGCGAACATCGCCGAAGGAAAACAGGTGATAAAATATTACAAAAGTGCCACTTACGCAGAACACCGCAAAACTAATCCGGGAGCGTTCTATCAAAATTGCAATTAAAAGCCCATTTACGGCGGTGGCCTGTGACAGACCTGGGGTCACCTCGAGAAGGACGCACGAATTGGCCATTAGCGGGCGCTTCGGACCTTGTTTACACCGCGCTTGCCCTAATGACGACCTTTGCACTGCTTCCCTTCGTTAACGCAAGCGAAAACCTCACACTAAAAGGCACGGGTCCCCGGACTGGACCCGCAGAGACGTGCGAGACAAAACACCCCGCAAAACCAACGAGAGAAAAGGACAAAGGCCGATAGCTTTCGGATTAATGCCCATGTACACGCCCGTTAAAAGGCTAGCCAACCCACTCGGTGCGCCAGGGTTAACAAGGTTATTACGGGATGATCCCGAGTAACCGCCGCCGTAAAAGTGTTAATTATGTTTTAGTAAATTGAGTTATTGTCAGTTGACGTATGGACTGCGGCGGAAATATTAATTAGGTCTTGATTAGAAAGTGTGAAGAAATCCCCGAGGATCACAGTAAGCAGCAGCACAGCTCAAATCTTAGTGGTATTTGTAGTTAATTAAAATCCTGATTTATTTTTCTAAAAATTATAAGCCTGTCAATTTTTTGTTTGGTTTATTTATATGTAATATTCCCATAAGAATCTCATAAAATATTTCAACTTCTCTTTGAGCTAACACCAATTTTAATTAAAATTTAACCAGATATAATAATTAGTAATGTAAGTGCAAAAATTATATCATATGCATCAGAAATGTAATTAACATTCATTTATTTAATTTTGAGAGTAAATTAAACATTTTATTCTTTAACCTACTGACTAAACACTTATTTACAGTAAAAGTTGGGCAATGCCTTAACTCGCCTTGGTTCAATGGTCCTTGTTTGCAATGATAACTGCGCCGGAGCGGCCAATACACGGCACATTAAAAACTCCCCAACTCGATGGATTCCTAATGGAGTCCATTGACATAAATGTTTTATTCAATTGGTGCCCGCGCCAAAACAAAAGAAAGTATGTCCTCATCATTATGAGTTCGGAAAAGTTTTTGCATTTTTACTCGTTACTGGTAAACTCGGATCGTCCTGTGAGAAAAAATAACTTAAACATAAATAAAAACTCATGCAAAGTTTAACGACGTTCGTTAAAATTAAATGTAGAATTTGTATTTAATGCGCTTTTGTTTCGTTTCATAGACTTCATTTAGAATACAGAATATATTTAGAATTAGCGTATCCTCATTTCTTAGGTCTTACATACTTATTTATAAAAACACATTACGTACGCATTATGTTTATGTCAGCTTTTGCCGATCAAAAAAGCCTGAACCTCTCTTCTAGACTTCCCTGCCTAGTTCTACTCTTGTAACACGTCTAACAGTAAACGTCATATTAATGAGAATCTACCTTTACTTCAGTTAGTGATCGTTTTTTGATAAATTATATCAAATCAACTAGGTTGATTAATCCGTGTAATATCATTTCGTGTAAGTGTTTATTCACGTTTACTATGAAAACTGCAATCGGGCATTTAGACGCATAGAGTAGTAAACGTTGCAGCTTTTCAAAACAACGCAATAAGTTAATTTCGCGATGCGCACCGCGTGTGCAAATTCTCTATAAATCCGAGCATTGCGTAAGAGCGTTCATTACTTAGGCCCGTAAAACCCTTATCCCATAACGTTAATAACACAATTACTATAAATCTATCATCGCTGAGCAAACACGGTCCGAATCTCGGCCTAAGCTAATACATTTTGTCCATACCCGTATTCATACTTAACGACTAAGGGAGTTGTATTTGCTGAGCACACACGCGGCGCCCGCACAGCGCAATATAACCTGGCGAAGACGGCGGGTCGAGCCCCCGGGTCCTTCCCCAACCCGAGAGGACAGTAATTACGGTAGGCAAATTAAGCAGTAACGCCACTATGGAGAGAGAAAGAACAGTAACCCATCTTGTTTACGTACATAGTTACATACTACAAGACGCGTCACTTCGGAGAACCGCTGTTTACACGGCGTCGTAGACCTGCTTAATAAACAATGCATCACAGCGAGTTATTAAACTAAACATTTTTGTGCTAAACTAAACAATTGCTTGGTGCCGTAATCTTTTGACTTTAATTTGTATGTCTATGATTATTTTGATATTGAGGATACCACCGAGATGTCATACTGCTGCTTCTTGCTATATTGTAGTAAGGGTGTCCCGCGCCCCGTGTCCATCTTTGTACTGCGACTACACTAGGCGGTTTATTTTAGGTTATTCCGCCTCTTATTACAATGTAGCTCGCCTCCCCTGCGGCGCGCTCACCTCCGAAACTGATTTGGACCCCGACATCAGAGTTTCATTACGGTCTGTCGAAAACAATCCACTCTAAATATCTATTCTTGGGCGCGCGCACTCCGGAATTACATTAGTCTGAGGTGGCGAAGGCTCGACTCAATTTGTTTGGCCGTAATAACCTACGCTATCAGGTTATAACAAATGAGCTATTGTGAGAGCAAATCGGAGGAAAACGGTTTCGTAGTGTCTGCTAGATTTTATAGTTGAAGTGGAAATGTCGGAGATTGATTTTCTGTTTGTCTTGAAATATGACGCCGTTACATATTAGTTTTGGTATGAATGTCATATTATTATACTCGTATTAGCTAAATAAACGTTTGTGACAGTTTTCACTTGAATATGAATACGAGGCTTTGACTTTATAGGAAAAAGGCAATATTTTCTTTAGAATTAGTTTTATTTTTCAACATAATATCCGTTTAACTCTATACTCGTAACCCAACGATATTATAATTTTGTTAACCCTTCCAAAAATATGTTATCTCAAACTCTGAAAAATACAAGTTGACTTCAACTAAGACCTCATTTGATGCAAATCTTTTTCCATTGAGCCATTTTTACATATTTAAAAACATTAAAATACAGGAATATGCCAAATGTGGTGAATACGGAGGATGAGGAAGCAACTCGCAGCCTACTTTTACAAGTTATGCCGTCACAATTACCGAATTATCACGGTGAAAGATAACTTTTTCTTCGCAAAATAGAGGTCTTTTTGTCAAAAATCTACCATGAAAGTGACTCATAACATGCGGCATAACGTTGTCCTGTAATGGTTAATCCTCTTTCAAGACAGTCAATCATTATAACACCTTGTGAATCCCAGAAAATCGTAGTCATAACTTTCCAGCCGACGGAACCTGTTTGCTTTCTTGGGAGCACTTTTTCGGAGAGAAATCCACTGTTTCGACTATTTCGAAATATTCGACTATTCTTCTATTTCGGTGTATAGTGATGGATTCATGTTTGGTGTACAGTCGGCGAAAAAACTCTGTTGGATTGCGCTTAAACATGTCTAAACACTAAAGATGTTATGGAGCTCCGGAACCGATACAATCAGATATCCGAATTCAAACTATATTCGAAACCGAATCCGAAATAAAAGATATTATTACAAATAATTTTATTCATTGCCGTTAGGGGCGAAATTTAGACGAGGCGAGTTTTGACATCTAATCAAATCAAATCAAATTATTTGATAGATTCCTCGTTCATTCTTTATGAGAGTAAGGTTTCAATTATTCCTTATAGGGTTTTATTTTTCGTAATATATCTCTTAAAAAGTACATTAAAAACATATCCGTAACCGAAACCGTATCCAAAATAATTTCATATCCGTATCTGTAACCGAAACTGGTAAAGAGTTTAAAATATATCCGTATCCGGATCCGAAAAAAATATCATATCCCTATCAACCGTACTGAATACAGTCGCCACGCGATTTCATTTTTTTTTTGGTTAACGGTGAGCAAATGCGCCACCAATCTCGCTGACAGTTTTTCATTTTTTTTGTTGATTATAAAATTGATAGCTGACGAGCGGGCGGACTACATGATGCTAAGTGGTCACCGCCGTCCATAGACACCTGCATCAACAGGGGGCTTGCGGTTGCACCAGGCCGGCGCCTTGCCATTTGATGTTTACGATCTTAGCTATTACGCGTATCTTAAGTCGACGATTTTTTAACATGATATCATGACTTTATTTACCATTTCTTTGGTAATGACCTTAACCGGGCGTCCTGAGCGCTCAGCGTCTTTGTGGCTGCATGACGACATCGAAATTCAGTAAACCACTTATGAACCATTTCATGTGATGTATCAGAGTCCACTTAATACTCTCATAGCTTTTCTTGGGTTTACTTTATGGTAATTCCTTGTAAAAAAATATGTTTAATCAATATACGAATTTCAATTTTTCCAAACGCGATAAAATATTTACTATTTTGTATATCGGTTTGTAATTTCATACATGTAACAACAAATAATGACAGTATTTAAAAATGGCATCAAAATTACGACCAAATCTCGCTAAAGTCACGGACCTATCAAACAGAACTCGAATAATCTTTGTAATACTACTATCAGTTCCATTCAAGACAACAAAATGTTCTCCAATGAAACGACTTTTCGACATCCAATTTCGTTGAAAAGTTAATAGTCTGTTTAAAATTTTGCGGAGCACGTAAACATCTCAATTCCCCTTTGAACTCTTAAAACACCTCGCGTCGCATGTGCGCCTTGCGTGTCCCCCATGACTTTAAAAGGCGAACCAGTTTTCACAATGGCAACTGCCACGCGACTCCCTGAGGACACGGGAGCAAATATAATTTGTCCATTAAAAAAATCAACAAGCAGTGACCACACTCGAACAGTGGAGATGGTCACAAAGCGTCTCGTTAGCGTCTGTACGTGCCGGTTGTCACACACTTCAGCCCATCGGCCCTTCGTAAATAATGAGAGAGGTCGACCCTTGCACATACAGGACATTGTAAAGATACTTATAGAGAAGGTAGTTACTCTGAAGTAACTATCTTACATCTTGGAGTCTCCTTGGATCTTGCAAGGAGATGGTTATCTTTATTTCCGTGAACAATTAGAATTTTGAACAAAATATTGTTGCCAAAAATACTCGTACTAGTTGTGGATGATTATCAAAACTAGTAGGTAACTCACTAACCGATGATTATCATAGGCTGTGGTAAGAAAAACCCGACAATGATCTCGATTCTCATAAGGTTCTGAGTACAAACCCCGGCCAGTATCCCTGAATTTCTACTTAAGTAGGTATGGATTTTTTAATTAAATTATCGGTCTGTAACTCGGTTAGTCAGGCGCAACCACTCGGCATGCACACGCAATGCACGCCCCCTTCACAAAACCGGATATTTAAATGGTGAACTATGATATACATACTCACACGTGTAATATTGTAAATTATCAATAATTTTTGGCAAATTTTATTTTAAAAGGTAAGTGTAAGGTCAGCAATGTTCTGATGCTACGGACATAATAGATGGGAACAGATTATTCAGCTACAGCTAGGGAGAAATTCGTTTAGAGTTGGTCGACGATACCAATTAATTCCAATATCTCCTAAAAGAGCGAATTCCTCAAATTGCCTCATCCATCCCTTCACAGTTTCCTCATTCCGTAACCCCTTGGGAAACTAAAACCTACGTGGGGCACCGCCGACTTGTCGTCGGACGTCTCACAGGGCTGAATGCCTCTTAGATTGCCTCCGACCTTCTAAATATAGCCAGCACGCCAAACAAGGAGTTGTATTAAGCGCGTGAAATGGGATTTCCTAAGGCTTGCGGCGTACGTAGATGTACCGTGAAGATATCTCTGCCGGTTTAATGCTGACGTCTCGGTCGGGAGGGGTCTTAATAGAGTTGCTTGATTGTTACTTGTGAATGGAAGTGTAGAATTCGATATTAATTTCTATACGCATAGACATGTAATCCGTACTATAAAACATAAAAGAGGAATATCTGTTACTTAGCTGTCGATTTCGCTCGCATGGGCTTCACTGCGTTTCTGATTCCATATAAAATTTTACAGCCTGTATTTTAGTCTTTTGATACAATTTAGAAAAACGGTAATTTAGACAACAATGTTAATACCAAGTTTTAAATTAATTTGACGGTTAAATATTTTTTCCATACAAACTTTTGTCCCCCCATTTTCACGTCTTTATGGGTTGAATTTCGAGAACTTCCATCTAAGTCTTCATAAACATTCCAAATTTCATATTACTAGCTTCAGCGGTTTAGGGCTAGGCATTGATGAATCAGTCAGTCAGTCAAGGCATTTCTTTTTATATTATAGCTAGGTATTGACGATTATTTGTTATATTCCTCGTCCTGACAAATTTTCTTCATCTCTTGTTGTCATGTATCATTTTACCCTCGATCTTTTTCAAGTTGACAACTTTATTTAACTCAACATTGATTTTACAATAAAGTTAATTGCAGGCACTATTATTATTGCCCTATTCTTTGAAGAACAAATTGTTTTTCAAGTCTACTGTTATTTTATTTATTTACATTGCACATTATCGCATAAAAGGCGAGCTTAATGCCCTAAGACATTCTCTAGCAGCCAACCTTTGAGTTGATCAGAAAAGTTCAATTAGGAAGTGCATGAAAGACACAATTTAGATGGTGTGGTAAAATAAATACAACACATTATTACATATACATACAAACTTACACACATATAGGTATACATACATAAGAATAAATATAAAATATCTACATAAGTTATAAAAAAAATCATGTTGCTGACAAAAGTAAAATAAATGTGAAAGAAAAGATAAAGCAAAGGGAGCTGACTGAGCCACTAGCGATGAGAAACGGAGAGGTAATGTACCCGAAGCATATTCTTAAAAGAGATTTTGTTAGGAGCTTTCGGGACGTCAGTGGGGATGGATGGTGTGTTTCAGAGCCTACCTGCTTAGTCTTTTATGTCCTTAAAAGTGATCTGGAGTTTCAAAAACGGTATCGTGCTTGCACCTATTTACACGAATTAGCCGACATTTATGTCGCCGTGGAGACAAACCGCACACCGCGGCGCGGTGCCACCTGGCTGCGAGAATTACTACGCTCGTTACCCGCTTCACCGCCTCCGGCCGGCTCTGTGTCTTGTAAAACTCGTATATTTATTGAGCATTTATTTAGTAAAACGGTACAAGGAATTCGAAAGTAACATAATTTTACACAATTTACACAAAAATGATTTCCTTATTCTTACGTTAAAAGATTTCCGAGTACATTTAAAGTTTCCAGGCGGCTTTAATTAATTTGATTGAATTCTTAAAGTAAAATTTGAGTAAATTAAACTATGAAAAAAGTTTGTACAAATGACAGTTCGTGTAGTTAAGTAAGTAGGTAATTGGCTAATAAGCATTAAGTTCTGCACGTGCCTCGTTTATTGTCACTGACAATTGTAGGCTGACTGGTAAATGAGAAGTATTGCACGTATCTCGTACGTTTATTGTTGCTGACAATTGTAGGCAGTAAGTGGCACATGAGGAGGACTGCACATATCTTGTACGGTTATTGTCACTGGCAATGGCAGGCGCTTGGTGGATGAGTATTTTATTGCATGTATCTCCAACGTCGGCAGTCGGTATCGCGTACTGAACTATTCACAGATAAACATTTTTAATTTAAATCAACTTTAGTATCGCGTTCTAACACGGAAATGCAGCCAAAGTTTATAATCACCTTTTGGTCTATATTATATTCAACATTAGCACTTGTTTTTACATGTTTAAGTCACGAACACTACATGTCTGAGAAAGGGCTCCGATTATTTCTGTTACTCGAAGAACACATTATATGCCACTTATTTTATCTTACAGACGTAGACGTTACTTCGGGTTTTTTTAAACAATTTCTAAACTAAACATTGGGTTATAGCATAGATATTTACTTTATATTTATTTAGGCTATAAACAAATCGCGATGCCAATAACTTACGAAGAAGAGACTACATTTTTATTCAATTATATTTCAGATCACCGTGAAATAAAATTATAGTTTTTGTGTAAACTTTATTTTTTTTATTATACTTTTTTATTGATGAATTAAATAATAGATATTTCTAAATTGAGTGATTTCACTAAACCACCAATACATTTATTTATCGACACTGATTAATGTGTTAAATAAATTGTTAATTTGTTTAAATAAACACATTTGAACTTGAATAAACATATTTTACGTGGGTAAATTACTCGCTCCGCCGCGCCGCCGTACCATGGCTGCTTATCCTGCAAGTGTTATCTTTTAAATAGCTCCTATGCGAGAAGCTATTGGTGCCGATTTAAGAAATCCGTAGAGCAATTTATGTAAATTTAAAATTGTTACAGACAAATGGGTTTCTGGAGACAAAAAACTATTAGGTTCATTTCGATAGAAAATCTTGCTTTTTTTGTTCAATGAAATAATACAATTTACTACAGTGACTACACATTGTGTTACTAGTCTATATTCGTAACTAACTATGGCTAAAAGGTTCCACAACAATTACACGTACTTACATGCCAGACTTTACTCGTACACTATCTATACTCATGCGTCAAGTTATCGATATAAGAAATAAAAATTATAGAACTAGTTCTAATACTCCGTTCAATGTGGTCAATAGGGCTCCGAATATCCTTATGCTAGACAATGTATTCAGGCCTTCGGCTAGATATACTCGACCTTCAGTGAAGAACGCTCATCTACCATGCAAATTTTGAACACCATAAAGAAGTCTCACCAGCTTCCCTGTCCGCGTCCGGCGCCGTTTGTCTCCGGCGCACCTCCGCGCGTCCGATTTATGGCACAGTTTTGTGAACTCTTAACCGTTACGTGATCTGCTTCCGAATCCAATTTATGCCCTCCATGGGAAAAGTTCGCCCGCGACGCCTATTCTTTACGACGTACCAGTGTCTCGCGCCAGACGTTGTTCTGACCGGGTTAAGTGACGAACAAATTTATTGAAGCACTAGAAAATGTAGATTAAAGACTAACTCTCTGTCTTGACAAAAAGTTAAGTAAATCATTGATTCGTCAAGTTGTTTATGTTCCCAAGGATGTCAAATTGTTCCCAAACATGATCACATTTCATGTCAAATAGCATTTTAGTTAATTATTTTTTTTATAAAAGGTGGCCCACGTGACGGTTAATGGTCACCGACATCCATGGATACCTACAATATCAGGGAGGTTACAATTGTACCGTTCTGTTCGAGTGATCTTTAGAGTGATTCCCGTGGGAACGCTGATTCGGATCGGGATAAAATGTACCCTAAATGCTAACCCAAGTCTTAAGCTATAACTGTACCAAGTTTCATTAAATTTTGTCCCATGCTTTTTACTTAATCAGACAGTCCGATCGGACAGACGGACAGACAGATAAAAATTGCAAAAAATGTTGTTTTTGACTCCGATGCGGCTTTATATACGAGTATGAATAAATTCTTCTTCACAGGATCTTTTCTATTTAATAAAAATACAAAACAAAATATTATTAAAATATCAATTTTAATAGATAATTTGAAAGAAATGTTTAACGCATACGTTTCATTTAAGCTAACATTATATCTTGAAATGGTCAAATGAAATCATTTGGAAACCTGTGTAAACGTTCGTTATTAAAAGCGAAAACGTCGGCTGAATCGACTGAAGCCAGTTGACCCAAACATGTAAACTGAGGGTCCGTCTGTGTCCTAACAAAATAGATCCTAAATAATTAGCCTCCGAAGGCTATTCCCAGTCAGTCCAATCCCCACTGTACTTGTACATATCTATAAATTAGTTACGTAATGTATACATATGAAAAGAATCATCCCGACTGACTGACTGATTGATTTATCATCGCCGAGCCGAAACCGCTGAAGCTAGGAACGTGAAATCTGCACAGTAGATAGGTTTTATAACACTTGATAGCGGATAACTAAGGAAGAATTTTTAGAAATTTTACTGGAAAGACAAAAAAGGGACAAAAGATTTTTTATATTATGTCTGTATCTCAAGAACTACATAGAGACATAAAATTTGGCACATATACTGCTCTTTTAAAATAATTAAACACGTGTATCGGCGTATTTTGACTTTGAAAGGGGCATAAAAGGGAGGGGCGGTTTTCGACGCAAAATTTATATATTTATCTATTAAAACGGGTGTCAACGCGAATGTTTACCTTATTTATTTTACTCGACGTTTCGGTTGCGTAGCTTTTAATATATGTGAAAAACGCGAAAATCTCAATTGTTATATTGCAAACTTGAAATTTAGTACATAGAGTTCTCATTTAAAATAGTTAAACACTTGTATCGGCGTTTTTTGATATTTCACTTAGAGGGGGATCATGGGGGGGGGGGGATAATTAAAGGACATGCACACTTTTTATCTGATATTTAAGCCAGAAGAGTCCATTACTTTCAAAACAAAATTCACGCGGGTGAAACCGTGGGAAAAAATATAGTTGAGAATATACGTATTTTCACTGTTAGTATATTAAACGTATTCAATGGGTATTTTACATTATACCTATATTTACATGTTCACTTCTATTTAGCCAGGGTTCGTAATGAATAAACTTAATTTGTACAACTTATCTTAATTCGTAATGTAAGTATACAGTATCAATTTGCTGTAGTTTGATACATGCATCCTCTAACGATAAGTACCTACGTTCATCCAAGAATGGCTCCGTCTACGGTAGTATTCTCACTAGGTAGGCCTTTGCAAAACTTGTAGAACAAACTCAACATTGGCATAAAGTTCGCAACCTCTATTCATACTATCTATACAAATATTTTAAAGAGAGATTGTGAGTTGTCTCTTGTTTATGTAAGAGGTAAACTCAAAAACTACTGGACCGATTTTGGAAAATTCTTTCACTTTTAGGAAACTAATCTAAGTATGTTTGGGTTCTCTAGGAAATCGTGAACTGAGCGAAGTCCAGTCCATATTAAAATGCAATATCTTCATAGAAAATTCAAAACTATAACAATTTATTAACGATCTATTAGCAATATTATTTCGCTACACTCCAAGTCAGGAAAATTGTTTTTAATTTATATCTTCGGAAGTGTTGAAACAGGAACAGTCCGCGGGCGACCCCCGGTCACCCAATGGGCGTTTAGTATTATTATTTATTGACTGGTCCGGATTCACTTTTCACTCCACCCTCCGTCCGAGGATCGCAAACAAATCGGAAGAAGTAATTATTAAGAATACGGCAAATAGGGGGCCCTCGGCGACTTTATTAGATATTTTGAGTTTTAAATAAATAAAGCTTGATTTTCTAACGGTTGAACTGATTTACATAAAAATTTAAATATTCATAAATAAAATAACATGTGAAGTGAGTATAATATTATTATTATTTTGTAGTGTCTTGATCTTATGATGTAATATTGTAGCTAATACATTAATATAAATAGTATACAATTTATCTCATTTTTAATTATGACGTGTAAATTAACGAAGGGAATAAAGGGAAGGGAAGAGAATATGTATTTCTTATAGTTTTATTCTATTGTTTCATAATATTCAAAAATCGAAGAATTTGTCTATACAAAGAACACTAGCTTTTCTACATAAATATACAGTGTACGAGGTCATACATCGCAAATCGAAGGATTGGTAGTTTTGTTATTTCACGCGGGAGAACCTTTTGTTGCATGGATTCACGTTAAATGGATAGGAAGTTAGTATAGGGAGGTGCGTTCGATCGGCCGAATCGAGCAATCTTTGTTTCCTGAGGCCACAAATAACCAGCTATAATCGACCCCTGAAGAATAATTCACTTCCATCGTTAACTTCTATTTTTGTAGGTAGCATGAGAGGTGAAGGAGGTCTTGCTAACTTGGCGGTTGGATTGCCGGAAAGGAAAGGCCCCGTCCACCCTAGCAGGCTCGCTCGCGAATAAATCAGAATCTAATACGGTGCGACAAGATTGCTAGAATTTTCCGTCTTATTGAACCTTTTTCCGATTACTGAAAGAGAAATAAATGATGCTATTTATGTACATAGGTACAAATTATAATACATTTAATGTGATCTCTAAACTTAATAGACACTTATTTCAACATATGTACATTTTAATTTACACAAACGTATGCACCGTTTAAATAAGCTCTGATAATCTGTACTGGTAGGTTTTTGTCACATTCTACGCATTCCTATAGATCCCACATATTTATCTATTTAAACGGGTCTTAACTCGTATGTTTACCTTATTTATTTTATTCGATGTTTCGGTTTGGTTGCACCAGCCATGGTCACGAGCTGACTGAAGAGGCGGGCAGGCCACGTCGAGACTTTTCGAGAGTTTCATAATCGATAATTATCGATTCAATATTTATTGAAATGACACCAAAACCAAAACCTTGGGAGAAGCTTCAAGGCGGTCCTTGGGAGAAGTCATTCAGCACCTATATGGCCTATATGGAACCACACGTCAGCGCGGTCTTTCGCTCTTTTCAGCACATAGGGACTGCAAATACCGTAACCAGACCGTTTTTTCGTCCACTGCTGGACATGGGTCTGCTGATGCACAACGTCTTGCTCATGATGGATGTATGGCTTTAAAACGCCACCGCAGCCAAATGTTCCAAAAAAAGCCAATTGAGATATACCTCGAATGAAAGTATTTTTCATAGATATTTTAAGATCTGCAGCTAATATCAAAACCGTCGACAAATCTAGGTATAAATCGGTTTTTATGTTCTTATCTTTTATTAGTTAGATCATATCGCTTTAATAATTGCTAATTGTGTTTGTGGTAGAGAACAAAAACATTGCTACCAATTTTATGTTTGTTGGTGGGCTGCGACGACATTCATACATTTTTATGTTTGTTGGTGGGCTGCGATGACATTCATACATTTTTATGTTTGTTGGTGGGCTGCTATGACATTCATACATTTTTATGTTTGTTGGTGGGCTGCGACGACATTCATACATTTTTATGTTTGTTGGTGGGCTGCGACGACATTCATAAATTTTTATGTTTGTTGGTGGGCTGCGATGACATTCATACATTTTTATGTTTATTGGTGGGCTGCGATGACATTCATACATTTTTATGTTTGTTGGTGGGCTGCGACGACATTCATACATTTTTATGTTTGTTGGTGGGCTGCGACGACATTCATACATTTTTTTCGATCATTGAATTTTCATTTTAGTCCATGTTTTAGTCTACGTCTTATGCATACGTGTAATAGATATGAGTATTGCGCGAGGTGGAGAG
Source organism: Sesia bembeciformis (assembly GCA_943735995.1). Classification (NCBI taxonomy): domain Eukaryota; kingdom Metazoa; phylum Arthropoda; class Insecta; order Lepidoptera; family Sesiidae; genus Sesia; species Sesia bembeciformis. Next base: position 14,231,607 of record OX031028.1, read on the forward strand.
CCTCGTCTCATTACACGGCTGCGGTACACTGAATGGAATTAATCCCGGGCCCGCCGCAGACAAACGATTTTCATATGCCGCGACCTATCTTACGTTTGCCGTGCTCAGACTATTGTTAATCGATTTGATATATTCGATTATGTTTGAGGCTGCTAGTTCGTGTTTTCCTTATAATATAATTTGAAGCCAATGAGTTTATGTAATGTAAGTCCGTAGGCCGTGTGGTGTCAGCCGGCTTGAAAAAAACCACCACCTCATTTATTCCCGTGAGTGTTATTAAAACCGATTACGGGATAACAAAATCAGAGGAACTGAATCACCTCTAAAAGAGTAGACTTGTCAACCCGCTTGGTCAGCGTGCCATTTAAAAGCCATACATTCCCCATGCACAACACAATAGATATGCATGACGATGATCACAGTTAAGGTTTACGGTACATTTGACGGCAGTCTTCTGTGAAATTGTGCTAACCTGGTCAGTCGGAAGTGCCCAGTGGATGTGGGATGTTAGCTGATTACTATGTAAGTTAGCAATGGTTATCAGCGTCCACAATAGTCTGTAAATTGCGTTGACCAGTCAAGCACACAACTAACACTATTAATACAAAATACAACAACAGCAGGTTAAAGGTAAATATAGTTTAATCGATTAAATTAGAAATACATAATAATAACTGTGGGTACAAGCAAAATCACGGCGAGAACACATTAAGTAATGATGTATAGTAATTTAGGTAGCGAAAGTCAGGAGCGCGGCACTAATGCATCCTCCCGCCGCCGGATATGAGATAGTTTGTCAGTGCCCAAGCTCACCCACTCACGGAGCGAGTTATAAAATGTTGGAGCCTCTATGCTCCGTTTTATGAAAAGGTGTGTGATGTAATAAAAAACATGTTTTTTATATATATAATGGATATTTTTTCGCTTCACTCTGTTTAGTGGAATTCCACGATGACTTGAGCGAGGAAAATATATATATATTATATACATATACAAGATGTTACTAAAATAACGCAAAAATTGAAAATAGATTGTTCATCCAGAGTAAAATCGATTCTACCAGTTTTTAAAATAGATTTTTTTCATAAAGAACAACAAATCTGTACGTTTTTAATTTTTTATTTATTCCCTAAAATAATGTTGTATTATATTTTGCTGAAACGGTAACTTTACGTTAATTATATTTTAAGTTAGTTGATATATTTCAGGCTTTACATTACTTCAGGGACACGTTGTATATATTTAGAAATCATATAATCAAACATTTATTCTTTGCTTATTAACATTGAAATTTTAGTTTAGTGATTTATTTATTTATTTTTATAAACAAATGTTTTATTGATTACTTTAATATAATACATTTGAAATGTTGTATAACCCCCACCACGTCAGGCCACAAAGATATTTGATAGTTTCGTATCTTTGACTGTAACTTCGCCCTATATTTGTAAAATTTAAGCAGATTCTTATGCAAAACTCGGAACATTTTGAAAACACACTGAACTTATTTTGATAATACAAGTACACTGAAAACTCCAGTACTCTACACAACAGACATACACATAAAGTGTAAACAAACAGACGAAAATAAATAAATATTGAGGGATCTCTGCATAATTTGCTATTTTTTTCTCGGAATCTGTCAAAACTACTCCGATTTTGGTGGCTTTTTCGCCTAGCGCTCCTCAACTCTTTGTCAATGTTACTAATATTTTTAAATAATAGAAAATATTTAACTCTTATAATGTTAGAACTTTAAATTTCGAGAAAATGTGGATAATCGTTTATTGTCTTACAAAAATCTTGATCTATTTCTATAATTCCTGGATTGATTTAAATAAAAAATTGCCCTAAAATCTTTTGGGGTAAATAATTAACACCACACTTATACAGAATTAAAAACCCATTCATCTCTTCAAGTTTATCGCGAACATACAGACAGACTCGTTTCAGGAACTTTACACTACGTACTGATAAAATTATATTGAATGTAGTCTAATACCCTTACAGTAACCTCCACCGTTATGCACTTGCTGTTATACTTATAAAAATTAAAATATCATCGAAGCATAAAATAAAAATAAAGAAGTCACTCTAAGGGCCACTCAACTCCTCGACTCGCCTCAACGAGGCATAGCACACACGAGACGCATGACTGGATTTGCATGGACCATCATGTTATTACATGTAGACGTCAGAGGACGTGTGCGGGGGCGTGTGCCTTATTTCATGCTCCAAAGAACATCTTATCGCCGCAGGTCGGTTGTTGAAAGCTTTAATTATAATTATATTACTAATGTTCGTGCGTTCAAAGCTGCTGTTTTTGAGATTTGTTCTTGGAATAATGTCGTTGGTCAGGTTTTTATCAGGTTACTAGAAAATAGTGTTGGTGTTTAAAAGTCATTCGGAGAGACTACGACACAATTAGAATTCGTATTCGAACATATTCGACGGTAAATCGCAAGGATTAAATTTATCACTCACTATACAATGACACATACATATAGTTAGGCCGAGGCCGCACTAGTGAACAACAGTAAATGACAACACCGTGGTGAATTTACTAAAACAAATTTCTTTTAACTTAGGGCAGTAACCGCATTGCTTAAGCGGCGCGGCATTCAAAAGATTTTTTCGTCTGTGTCCCGCGTCTGCATTGAATACATTATGTACAGCTACAAGCGACGACATTTGATTTTAATAAAGCGATGGCGGATTAAAGGCAATTTCAATGTGAACTGTGAACAAATGAAATATAACAAAGCGTAATACCGGACACACTGCAATGTGATTCGCGCGACGAGGGCGTGGAGACGCTACGCTGTGAAATGGCTTACCTACCCAATGCGACTAGCATCGTCGCATCGTCATCGCCTTATCAGTGCGGCCTCGGCCTTATACCTCATACAATTTATAGGTATATCCATACAGGTTATATTCGTCTCCCCGATTGATTTATTTATATTGCTTAATTTCCATCGCTACACGTACAATCCTGGAATAATAGTGATCCTGTAATAAGACACTAGGTACTAACTAGAGTCACGTATAGTCCACTCGATATATTATGGTCGATGGAACTAGGTACAAAAAAGTAAATACAGATGCGTATGTAACTACTAAAGCACCGCGTTGTCTCATTTATCTTTTGTTCAGACGGCTATAAAACAAAAACGCGCCGATCCGAGCCGATAGCTCTTCGGTATCACCAGATTAATCCCGAAGATCTTCGCAAATGATGCGGCGTTTTAAACAGTGTTCACGCCGCTTTTAAATTAATTGCCGAGCGCCCAAATAATGGAATTAACTTAATCGAATAGTTGTTTACATTGTCACTGGGTGCAATTAAAATTGTTTCAGGAGACAATAAATCATTGTGAAAGTGAAACATCACGCCGCTATGTGCACACCTAGCCATAAATTTCCCAATTAGACTGGGTGAATGCCGCGATAGCAACACCGGGGCGGGAGCGTCGGGAAATAAAATAAAATTAATTACTAGTAACAACCAGTCATGTTTTAGTTGACTTTTCACATTAATGAATATTATCACCGGTGAGATAAATGATACTATTTATAATTTAATCATTATTTCATTGATTGTCTTATTTATCGTATATGTACCTAGGTACAAACTAACTGCAAACCTGAATTTTCGATAGTAGCTTGAAAATATTAGATACGTTTCATGTTTTTTTTCAGTTTCATACAATTGGTATATGATGCTTGTTAAATGCCAATAATCAACGTACTTATATTTTAAAGCTTCTAATTATTATTTTAGGTAAGGTATATTAATTTATTTATAACTTTCTGTGCCCGGCCAGGCGTTGCTGTGGCTGCCCAACAGATGGCGCTTAACCTGTTTTTACCTGTTTCTGGGTAAAAACCCTGTGATAGATATATAAAAACACGCGCGTATTCGAATGCAACGTTGTGTCAAAATTTCAAAGCAATCGGTGAAGAACTTTCGGAGATTTAAGATTTTGAACAAATGATGAACGTTTACATTTTTATTTAGATAGATTTGTGCCCATTGAACAACAATTTTAACTTAATTAGTCATAGAAATTAGTAAGTAAAAATCTCTGTATATAACTATATAGACAATATATCTCTTTTTGCGTGAAATTTTGTGTTACAAATTTCGTCTACAGCGGGATGCAGCGGCATCCAACAAATTTCATTACTCGCCCGAACTTGATTTATTCTTCACCGAGGCAATTTGCGATAAATACACGATATTATGGCCGAGATAATTTTGTTCACTAGACAGCGGCGGCTGAAAGGAGCAAATTAAGTCACGATTACCTGTATTTTGCGCTTTCCCGTCTCAGGATTCGCTGCCTTATGTCTCGTTACAGTCCATTGTTTCGTTTATGTAATTATATCTCTATATCTGCAATTATTATCCCTTTCTTATCTATATTAATTCATAATTGTAATTATAAAGGGAATTAGGAATACAATAAGTTGCTTTACAAAAATATTAGTTTATATTGTATGTATTCCCGGTAATATCGTTGTCTACATTCAAGGAGTCGCGTCAATCTGTTGTCAGTCCTACGACAAATATATCCTACCCATTGCTATTTCAACTTGCTTCAAGAAAGGGAAGTGCAATATGGGACGCCCTCCTATCAAGTGGACTGGTAAAATTGTTACCATCGGTAAAAAGAAATGTGTAAAAGATCGTCATCATACCTTTATTTATCTTTAATACGACATTATGTCTTTAAGACGCACCTCAAGGAATGTTTTAAAATAAAAATTTGTTGAAAATATGGCGACGTCACAGTTTACGGTATGAGTACTAATGTATTATACTCGTACTCTCACTAAGAAGTCATTACAATTATCTATGATTTCCTCAGTTATCTATTCAATTGAATGTCTTCAAACGGAACCAATAGTTATTATTACGAATCATCAAGTATGGGGGCGTGTATTATTTGCATTAATTATCATATTGACGACGCGTCACACTGTGTACACATTTCGGCACTTAGCCCGTTGTTAATTCCGCCATAACACATTGGAGAGGAATAACAGTAGGGATTTAGAAACAAAAACAAATGTAATGCGCTCCACGCACACAGAAACTAAATCATAACGCGGCATTACATTACAACCCAATTACAATTGCCCAGCCACGTTGAAAAGTAAATCACCTATCTTTACTTTGTGTTCCTATCTTTGTGCAACATATCATTATAGGTATAGGCATTGAACACTAACCGTGTCGAGGGCTTCGTGCGCGTAGATGATGGAGTATGTATGGTTCCCTTAATTCCCGTAGGAACTCCACAATTAAACTGAATGAAAAATACCCCAAATGTTAACATGGTATGTAATATGTTACAACTACGCTAAGTATCTCATAAAATGCGTTCAGCAATGCGCATTTGAGTAATGCGCGTACAGACAGACAAAAATTCAAAAGATTTTGGCTCTGTATCAATCATATTGCAACAAAGTAATGATTTTTTTCTAAAAAGTTTTTAATGTACAGCCACTGCTTAGATTATTTATATAGATTTTATTATTTTATTATGTATACAGAAGATTTTGAGTAAAAGAAACTTTTCACGTTAGTATTAAATAAAAGAATAAATTTCAAAAATGTAATATTTATCTAGTATCTATGTATCTAGATCTATTTATAATCTATTTATCTATCTATCTATATTAATCTATCTATTTATAAAAAATGTATCTAGTTTATAAGTATTTTTAATTCTAAATAATCGAGCGAATACCAACCCGTATGCCGTCATTCATAAGTAATTATTAATCCTTTAATAATGACGAAATACGGATTGTCACCGATTACATTTTTTTATATTAGAGGTGGTCATTACCACCCACCAGGTCCACTGGTGTGCACCAGTGGACACCTGCAACACCAAGGGGAAACGGGTCCTATTCATAAACCTTGTAGAATCCTATTCCATTTGAAGAGCCCCATGTCGTAACTACGTAGAAAAACCTTAGTAGGCAGTTCGATCCACAACTCTGGAGTTCGTGGCATAAAGTTAATTAGAGAATAGCGTGGAGAACCTATACTGTCCTCTTTCTATACCGTGACCATATTCCACGATGACTGCCGCCCGCCATCCGTCATCGCCGCGGGGCCGCGACGCGACACGTCTTTACGACGGCATACGACGTCTAATTGTGTCATCATCCGGAAGGGGTGACTGATTATGAGAGGATGATTAGCTATTTTTGGGAAGTCAAAGCTTTGTTAGTGCGGTAGAATTAGCTTGATATCATTTTGTTAGGAATCATGGTAAGGTTGCTATGCTTGCTAGGATTCAAGTATGAACGATTACAAGTAAGAAACCAAAACAAATTATGATATAAATTCTATAACACCTTACATATGTCTTTATACAATAGTTTTTAACAGTTATCCTAATAATGAGTATTCACTGAGTAAATGACAATATCTTATAAATAATCATAAAAAATATATTAATATTTCTTTTTATGATGAGGTGTGACTAACTTATCGTTAAAATAGTTTGTGTTACTTTATACGTTTAGATCGAAAGCTTATACGAAAACGTATCAAATACTTGTTAAGATTTATTTTTATCAGGCGACTAGCACAATCAACCTATTACTTCTCAATAACATAGTTATTTATTTATATTCGTAGGGATTAATTTACAAGTTACAAATGAACTCACTTCATTTTGAAAACATCGTCTCGCTTCGGAAATCGTAACAAAGCTTCGTCCGATAAATGGAGACCATTCTGAACTCTAGACGAGACTTAATTAATAACTAAACGCAAAATGGGCGATGTACAGTTTCTCGACAACTTGCAATAATTACTTGTAATTGCTTTTATTAGGGTAAAATAAATAATGAAGTTTATATTGATAAAAATAACAATGACGATGGAAATACCCTCTTAACACATAATCTCCATAATTAAAACCAACAACTTTTGTTGTAAGACAATTTCTCTGAACTTAGTCTTCTTTCCTTCAAAAGATTAATTTTATTAAATGAAGTGTCTGACTTTGTTACTGTGTACTACTCATTATACGCTACTACGAACGGCAACGTCGTACTGTCCATTCATAAATAGCAACTGCTAATCGAACCGCTACTACTAAATACCTATATGTGAGTGCACATACACGGTGCGCATGACTGAGTTGCTAGTGTGAAAAAAGTGCAGAATTTTAAAAAGTGGTACAATATAAATAATAAATAAAATAAATAACGTCACACTCAGTGGCCCACACTAGGATTTCCTGTGTGGTGGATCCAGAGACACATACAGAGACAGACACAAACACACCATACATACCCGAACATACATTTGTATTTTTTTTTTATTAAACAAATGTATATCCGACCGGGCATCGAACCCGGAACCTTTTGCAGAGCAAGCGGGGTCACTACCAACTGCACCAATCGGTCGGTCAATAAAATAACGTTTGAGATTTTCTAAGTTTTTCACACATATTTATATGAGTCTCAACGTTACCTTATTTATTTTAATCGACGTTTCGGTTGAGTTGCACCACCCATGGTCACGAGCTGACCGAAGAGTGGGTAGTCCACGTCGAGAAATTTAATAAAATTAAACCTCGCGATGTTTCGTCTGACGCTAGGTACTTCAGATGTCGTGAGTGTTGTGTGCCGCAATTTTGCGGACTATGAAGACCAAATGCAGTTCATCAACTACCCAGTTGATGAACTGCTCGCAATTCTCAACGTAGACTAGCAACGTGGACTAGTTCTCAACGTTAGTCAGTTCAGTGACCATGGTAGGTGCAACCCAACCGAAACGTCACGTAAAATAAATAATGTAACCATGCGCGCTAAGACCCGTTTAAATAGATAAATATTAGTAGTACAAAAGTTATTCCTTTTCACGAAATAAACACACTTGACTTAAGTCACCACACATTTTATAATAATGTCATCGTCGTCATTTTGTATATTTTCGGCATAAAACGCAATTTTATATGTTACATTTCAATTCTAAACTTATCATTCATTATTAAGATAATTTGTAATTACAAATATGCGTAGGACATTCGTAAATCTGTTTCGAAAAGCTAATTTGTAGGGTATCAACAAATTGTTAATTAAAAGAAAATGTTCTATAGTCGGGCTAATTCGAGTGCCTTCAATTAGACCAACTCCCCTCAGGTTGAGGGGCTTCGTCTGGCAGTTCGGTTAGCGCCAACAATAATACTGCGGCCGGACTACCTCAGGTTAAGTGAGGTCTACAAAACGGTGTTTTGTTTCTTGTACTAAATTACGAGTAGTTGAAAGGTATTCAAGAGTCCCACCGATAATGGCATTCTCAAATATCTTAATGTCTAATTTTCCTATATGTCATATTAGGTCATAATAGGTTTAGCATATTGTGTGTTTTGACAGGTTTTAGCATAGCATCACCCCATCTCTTACTGTGGGTGTCGTAAAAGCCGACAAAAAGTGGGCTCGCTAACCCAACGTAACCAGCAGCAAGTCCATGTGCATGAGGGGGCCCATGTCCAACAGTGGATATTAAAAGAGCTCGTTATGGGTTCTCACAGAAGTAAACAATGAAAATTTTCAGACTATACATTTTAGCCAACAGGCCCTTTGTATATAAAAAGCAAATAGTATACGCACAATGATTAAGAATTCACCCACGTCCCGCGTAACAAAAAGTAACAACTAAATATTTCCGAGACGGTCCGATAGAGGTCGGGTGCGGGTAACAAAAAGTAGGGGCCGAGCTAGCCCCCGGGCCCTCGACACCCGCACAGATATGATAATCCCAAGTATGTAAAATAGTGAAATTTAAGGCCTCTCCATGTGAAGAATTGTGCTTGTACGGCACGCAAATTATTCTAATGCGGCCCTTTTATTCGAGGCACACTCCACGCACGGGTCGCCGAGCTCCTCCGACACTCATTTGTATTTCAATAAAATACCACTAACCCTATCTAAACAGAGTTATGATTCAAATATCGAGTGCCCACTGGAGCAAAACCTAAAAGTGTAATAGCATGTTATTACGATGTTTTCAGCTAAAGTATTTTCACAGGCCGGCCCGGCCATCCATCAATCGGTTCTCGATGAATCAAATTTGAATATATTGAACGGTGGTAACATTCATCAAATTTTAAACAAAGTTATGAGCTATGAATATAGCCATCGCAAACGAAAACCAAGCATCAGTTCACGCACAATGACTTAAGTCCCCTGATACAGTCCCAGTGCATTTGTGGATACGCCAATTCAAATGCGTAAATAAAAGCGTCGTATCGGCGCGACTGATTCCGGTAGGTCCAGCGTATATCGTCTCGCTTGTCCGATTTGCATAGCGTCGAAAAGTTCACAATCACATTTTCCTCATCAGCCTGCGGGGAACATAATTCTTCCTTCCATCTGCCGTCTTCCTGTATCCACCCTTGCGCGGACCTCTTTTTGCCGGGGACCGGCCGGCGGCACTGTTCGCGATACATAAATTTCCACGATCGGTCATCCCTTAAAAACAAGTTTAGCTCTTTATCCAGAGGAGAGTAAGTTAAAGAATGGCTCGACCGTACGTTACCCTCCTATTCGTTACGTATTCAAATTATTTCGACATCCTGTTTTTGGGTCCATTTGTATTGTACAGTGCACCTACGAAATCTGTCTTCCTTTATATTCTCTGGACCATTGATTTTGATTAATTAGGGTTAAGTAAATTCTAAAAATATTAGGTTTTTCATTTAAACATTTTACTATATTTATATAGAATTGGCAGATTTCAAAGGCTTAAGTAGAGTGGGCTTATGTAGACAGGCACCTTAGTGGAAGTACAGCCTATGCCTAATTAATTGGGGTGTCATGTGGCTGGACTAAGGCGCGAGGCGGTAGACGGTCACCCCTTGCCGAGTCACCAGACGGACACCCTTTGCCGAATCACTACTTGCAACTCTCGTGTTATTCCCACTGGATAAGTGAATAATAAAATTTGGTTTAAATACGTCCTCTCGTAATTAATCTCAAAAAGAAATTTAAAATAAATTAAGGTTAATGCTTATTTTGTTTCGAAATAAACAAATGACCACAACGACTAAAATCACAACAGTAGAAACGCGAAGTTGGATAAAAGGATATAATAGAATATAACCAGCACAGTATTTTTTAGAACTGGCTTCCCTCACGAAGATCCGTTTTGACGTCACTCGGCAGTAACCGGAACCGTCAGTCTCAGGTCGTGTTTACACACAATGGACTTGCGAGTACTACATGTGTAGCATAGGTACCTACTGGTTACTGTACAGGGTTTTAGCGTTTAAAATAATGTGTAATATAGTTAAATAAAACAATAAAGGCTTTATTAGTGTTATTATATTGTTAGAAAAGGCAACAACATAAATATTGTGTACAAGTTGTAGATTTGTTTTCAAAGGCAGAAGTTCTACTGAACTTCTGCACTTCTTTTGACCTACTGACCTCAATAATTTACTTAAAGAAGTTAATGTCAACACACTCATAAACCCTATTCTGAAAGGAAAAAAAGAGAAAAATATGATCGTTTTTATTTCTGTTTTGTTCTTATAATGTTGTGTCAGTAACATTGTAGAGTGTACTGGTGATCATGTTATTCATGTTACAAGAAATTCATGTGAACACACGCAAAACATCCGCTCTGAAAATAAAAGAAAAAAATGCTTTTTTTCCGATTGTATTAATCTTTTTATGCTGTGTCACTAAAAAAAAACCATGTCATGTTTTTTTTTTATAGAAGAAAAAACAAAGCATACGGGCGGGCGGCCCATGAGATGGTAAGTGGTCACCGCCACCCACCCACCAGTGTCATGTGCACTGGCATGAATCGAGTTTGGTGTAGGTGAACACCTACATAATGATACCTAATAAGTTTTGTAGGTATCAATAGTGTGGTGTCGGCCGGCTACAGAATAGCACCACACGTGGGTGTCGTAAAAGGCGATTAAGAAAAAACAAAGCAGCTAGCACAAGCCCTGAGGAACAACACCATCTTTACTGACTGAGGAACAACACCACTGAGGAACAAAAGTGGTCTCACCAAGCCGTTTGGCAAGCGTGGCGTTTACATCCCTCACTGCACGAGACAATGTGATAAAGAGGCCCATACCGCTAAGCGCTGGTGGCATTACATTGGTTGCAAGTTTTGTGGATAGATAATCCTCTTTTCGTGTAAAAAATATGTAGTTTACCCCCTTTTTAAAATTCTCATCCACTTTAATGTCTACGTCCACAACTTCATCTAATTCATTCTCCGTTTCAACGAAAACTTTGTCCGTAAGAGCACTGCAAGATAAAGCCTGATTATATGCATGCAACACACGTCTACTCTTTACAAATTCAGTGGTGATGTGAAGCCATTCATATGGCGGATAAGTTTCACTCGGTGTGCGGCCGGCTGAATACGATAAGTCGCCGCAACTCGACAATGAGGTAGTCGTGAGTTGATTTTGCATTGTCACTTAGTATGTAGATTCAAGAGATTTACAAGTACCTACTCGTCTCTTGCTGTTCATATTTCTCAGTGAGGCAATTAAACTCAATAGCATGGTTAATGCATACTGTGCTTATATTTTAGTTAATCACCTCAGAAGTATTTATAGATTGTTCGTAATAGTTCTACTGTCTCGTATTCGTACTAGTAGGTCCAAATGGCGCATCCATATTCTATGCATGCTCACTTTGCTTTCTGTGAAATATAAAGTCTCAGCACTCGGTATGCTGTGTTAACTAGCCTAGCCTTGAATAACTAAACTAGCCTCACTTTTCTCGTTTGTAGTCTTATATAAGAACGTTAAAGTCAATTAATAACTCGTTTACGAACGCAAAAACAGGTTTGTAATCGTGCGAACGCTCGGTTGGCGAATACTTTAGCAATATCTTGCACAACTCATAATCTTGACAAAGGCGGGCACATGTCAACGATTGCATTAACGGATAAAAAGCGATGAAAACGTCCCAAAGTGTATTCCTATTTTCCTCCAGTAGTTTGGCCTCCACTGGTCAGTATCGAAATAATATACGTGATTGGCCCTGTCATGTCGACTGACATTAGAACAACAACAGCCCATCTTTTTTCATGGCGACTAAAACCTACATTATTACGGTAATATACGTAATAATATGTAAAATCAATTTCCTGTGTATATACAAATATACAGAGGAATGTGTATATTCTAAACATCAGTCGCCGTTTTAAGGTTATTACGATAAAACACGTGCCAAAATGTAAAAACAAATTGTCTTTAATACAAACTAGTAAGTATTTTATACATAACAACATGTGTCTATACTACACACTAAGTGGCCGACATAATGAGTTATAATGGAAATAACCCCGAGTCTGCTACCGTGTCGAGAGTACGGAAACATACGATTCGAACAAAACGTATGGGGGGCCCAGTGGAGCATGCCGCCGTGATTCATGCAGTTATTCAATAAGCCTGCCTGCTACTCCGGATTTACGACACCGTGAACCGACCAAAATGTAGCTATTTGTACGATTCTGCTCATTTATTTTTCTTTTTAATAATATCTGCAGGGTTCAGTAAAAACCTGTACCCGCTTAATACTACTACATTTCTTTTTTTTTTTAGAAACATGTGGCACATGAGCATACTGTCCTGTCCACCTGTTGGTAAGTTCATACTGTCGTCAATATAAATCCGCGATACATGCCAACATCAGTCGAGAATGATAAACGTTGGCACGCCCCCGGACGCGCTGTCTACCTTTGCAGTTTAAGGAATGAATTGGGAGAAAGGGCTGGGAAAATGGGGAGAGATAAACTGTAGGGACACAGTGTTGACACAGTGCACGCAAAACGCGCACGGTGTTTTACGTTGTCATTTTGCGCTATAGCGTCAATGTCCACACTGTTCTCGCCAGTCTTCTTTCACACTACTAACGAGATGTAGCTATACTTTCAACTAATCCTTGTGATCATGTAATAAAATAGTATGGAGGACAATGAAAGTTATTTTACGCAAAAACCAATAACTTCCACAAAACTTGTTAGTTTTGTTCTTGGACTTTTTAAAATTCAGCATATTTGACACAAACCACTCACTTGCACCACATATCGATTTATCGATTTATCGGTAAACTCGTATCGATTTAGTTAGTAGCTTAATGCTAAGAGTGAGCTGGTATTTTTATTTAATTCGGTATACGTAAGAGACAGTTGCTTTGGCCCAAAAGCCCCACAGGTAGCGCCAATCAATTGTGACCCTTTTGAATTACAGCTGTGAATACCTCAAGATCCACGTATTCTAAAATACTCCCATCGTCTCAGGTTTCTTCTTTAATAAATTTTAAAAAACTGTGAATATAAACATTTCATAGAACTAATAGCATGCCACGAGTTGCAATGAAGGTAGTAATTCACGAGCTTTATTGCAATCAAACACTAGTAAGTACCTTCATTAAGATTTTAATTAATTCCTAAGAAACTTTATTGCCATCGTCAGGAGAATACCACTGAAATGAAAAATCGCAACTTCATGACGAACTGATATTTTAAAAAATCCTAAAAAATATATAATAGTTTCTTATATACATAATGTCATACACATAATAAGGTTGTAATAAATATAATATTGTTTAATGAAACTTCGAACGAATAATACTTAATTATAATTTTGACTTCTCACATCGATACAACTTACTCCTTTGCATTATTATTATACGGCATGCTTGCAATAAAAATCAACTTATTTCTTCTTCCGTATTTTGGTTTATGGTACAACATATGCGATCGACACGGGTCTGGACCCTCTATACCGGCGAGACGCACAAATCATACGACATGTTGCCAATGAATCTTCAACACTTACATCAACATACACTCTTTCCTGTACCCACTTTCGATGTTCAATTGCATTAAAATCATGACCAATAAATTGGTGTTATCTCATATTCAAAATGAAACAACATGCTCGTTATCGGTGGAATGGAACAAGGTTGGGCGAGGCTCAATATTTGCTATCGCCATACAAGTTTTGCCTCCGGAGGCGGCGATGCGCTCAAATTTGTGAAGCCCAGCAGCCCGGTTTTACAACGCAATAAAATATTGAAATAAAAATCGCTCGCGAACCAACAATAAAATAAAACGCTAACCATTTTTACGGCGCCGACAGTATAATGAAATAATCGTAACGGCCGTCGACGTCACGTTGAATTGCCCAATAAATCTTCCTCGGGTCATATTGTCCGCAGTCCTCTTGGCAACACTTTAATATCGAGAAATATCATCCCGATAATCGAAACGCGCGCAGTGGCCGCTCCATATAAATCATTCCCCCGCGCTAGGCTGTCGTTTATTTTTTAGACTTTCCATTTCCAAATAGAGTCCCTGAGCAGCGGGTCAGTGCTTCCTCCTTCCGGGGCGGTTTTTATATGATTTATCGGCTGTCGGCCATTTCCCTTAATATTGTCAATATTTCAAAAATTAATTGTTATAAATCAGAAAACTTTTTTTATAGTACACTTTTTATAGTCGTTTCCTGGATTGAATTTTCGTGTCAATAATGGACAGCACACTCATTGTGTATAAATGGAATCGATGAACGAGTCATACGTTCGAGGAGAAACGTGTTAAATTATGTAGGTACACTTAGCGCGTCAATCCACGCACTACTTTGAAAAAAGTTTCCGCCCATAAAACATTAACAAGCACTCAAGAAAATTCCCGGACGTTGCCCCGTTCGTTAAGTAGTGTCAGCCTGTAGTTTTTCCCACTTCGAGTTAGCGGGTGTCCACTAGAGGCCGAAGGGTCGCTGTCAACGCGATTGGCGAGCCGATATCTCCCAAGAGTGTCGCCCTTCGGCCCTTCGAGGGACTTCAGCACGAAGATCTCGAAGCCCTCAATTAATGACAAACAATGCCGCACCCGCACGCACCCAATTTTCAGTTGTCGGCCTTATTTTGCCCAATGACAGTTGCCGTGGGTCGGCCTACTCACGCGACGTAGTCTACCTTATTCCCAGAGCTACAACATTTACCTAAACTTCAGTTTTCTGACGAAGGTAAATGTTTAAATTGAGTGACATTGCGACTTGGAATTCATTAAACAAGCATGCTCAACTAAATACAAATAAAAACGCTAGATACACGAGCTAATTTTTTATATGTTTTACAAAGAGGTACCGCTCTTACTTTTAACGGTTTGATTGCATTAAACAGACGCATTGTTTTTAACCAAAATTGTTGTGTAGACTGAAATTTTAGCCACAAACCGTTTCAGAAGCATGTTACAGACGCAAAGTGTTGTCCGGTATGAGGCGGAGATGCGAGACTCGGTACTCGCTCGACGCCCGCTATCGATCCAGGGGGTGAGGGGGCAGAAATTTGGGAAAACTTTGAAAGTTTCGCGTCTAATTCAGGCGCACGCACACACCCGTACCACCAATTCAACTGTCGCACACAAACACGGGTGTACGCTCGTAATTTCTGTTTTGTTTTGTAGCCTGTTGTATTCCAAGTGTCATGTGATTTTGGTCTACGTGCCTAGGCAAGACCTAGAACTGTATAGCCAGCTACAAAGAGGTTTACGCATTGTTCAAAAAAAATAAATTAAACGACAATAATCTCTCCAAACTATTTCGGTACCTATTTAATTTGAATCCTACGCATTTTTTGCATCAATTAATTCTTCAAAACATCATCTGGTACAACATATACTAATATTGTCGTCCATTACTTAAATTGGCACACATGAGCACGCAATGTCAGATCAAAGCTAGTGTCATTACCCATTGTAGGTAAAGTGCTTTGTAAAAGAAAACAATTAAGAAGATGAGAGTTGGGGTGACCACGGTCGGCGCGGCGACGCCGACAAAGACTCCGGAGACGGCCACTTCCCGCGGTGTTATTAGAGACTTTTTTTCTGAAGCTATTTAATAATTTAACGATTCGGGTGCCCACATTAATCTAATAAAAGTAGGTGAAAAGCTACATCATATTGCGAAAAAGATATTTTATTACAGTAATATTATTTAAATAATATTTAGAAGATGTACATGATATTTGTGAAAGTTCTAGCGAAAAGTGTCCAGATATGGGTAGATTTGGAAACTAGAATAGATATCTGAAAACATAATGAAAAGAAGACGACAGGTTAGTTAAAGGTTATGCACAGAAAAATTACAAAAATAACGTAACAAGAGTATATGTAGAGAAAATCGAAGACTAAAGTTTGATCTAAAAACACAGTTTCACTTAGCAGCTACGTGGGGTATGTTTTTTTTATGAAAATTGAATATGTTTCTCGCAAATTTATCCATGACTTATTCACTCACTATAATACAATTAAATTAAAGACAGAAATATAAATA
Organism: Sesia bembeciformis; assembly: GCA_943735995.1. Lineage (NCBI taxonomy): Eukaryota > Metazoa > Arthropoda > Insecta > Lepidoptera > Sesiidae > Sesia > Sesia bembeciformis. The sequence goes on from OX031028.1 coordinate 14,247,962, forward strand.
TATAATATAATAAATAAAGATACAAATATAAACGATCTAAGTTTAGTTAAATATCTACATTTCGGTGTTTACATTATATAAATGATTATTTAAAAATTACTTAGCAACGGTCTAGAATATGTTTTTGAAACGTCACCTAAATATATTTGTGGCATGAAATGTAGGTATGTTTATAGACTATTGAACAATTCAAATCATTTGTATATTGGTACTAAGCCACAAAGTTTCGAACACCTTTATTTTCTTATCGAACGGTAAATTATGAATATTTTGGAAACTAGAAGCCGAAATCTGAACCCACTTTTACTTGGACGTCTACAAATATGAGCATCCTACAATTAATACCTTGAAGACTACCTTGAAATGTACTGCATTTCCCACTTTATCTTATTTCCTTAATGTTTCATTAGTGAGTTATGGCCATTCCCATATCACGGATGTGTATAGGCGACAGTGTCCACTTACCATCAGGTGGACTGTACGCTCGTCTGCCGCCTTCGTCCATAAACAAATATATAAACAACAAACAATTTAATATGAACAAGCAATCGACGCATTTAACTCTACTCTTATTTGTATTTATATTATGCAGATGAGTATTACAAGTTATTATAGATTTAATCCTAAAACAAAATTAATAATCAATAGGAATTCACACATATAAAGGAAGATCTTGGTCGAGAGAGGGAAAACGCTTAGAAAGGCAAGGACAAGAAGGAATTGAAGGAATTGAATTTTGTGTTATGATGCTCGTACTAGTCCAATTCGTCGTATGACTTATATTAAATAAATAAATTAATAAATATATTTAATTATCGAATAAATTAATATATGACAACATTTTTTTTAAATTCATGTGCTTAATACGTTGTATTCACTTGTTGTGTTCGTTCTCTTCTATTCACGAGACTGATTTACAAAATTTCCCGTTTAATTTATCGCGGGCATAATTTTTAAATATCCTTTGTCGTCGCCCGCTGTTAGTAAACAGGCTGTTTGTGCCGCAGCAAATAAAGGAATTTCATTCAACGCAAAGCCTTTGCCCGCAACAAAAAAAAATTGGACCGGATAATAAAAACAAAAGCGTTATGAACGAGCAATTAGTGTGATTTAATGGCCATTTAATTAGACTATAATTAATGGCTGTCTCTTTTGGGCCGTATTTTAATAATCTTATAAGTGTCGTAATTTTTATTTCTGCTTTGATAGCGTTAGGTTAACAATATTGGGCATTATAAATAACAATGTTAAGCAATTGGTGAAAACATTAATACTTTTTTATATAGCTATGTTAATTACTAAATTACCTACTGTAAGAAAAAAAATCTTAACAAATATACTAATATAAATTAATATATTAACACCCATTTAAAAAAATATAGAATAAATTTTATACCTAAACTTTCAACGTACTTTTTTAATAAATGTGCCTATTTTATCAGGAAACCTTTCTTCAAATAGTGTTATCCGAATTATTCAATTTGAATGATTTTTTTTACGTTTTATTCATTCGCGTATTGTACATATCGTCTTCTTGCCAAACTTTTAATTTCAGGTCAGAAGGTCTCTTAAAATAACGAACAAACGTAGGTTGAAAATGCAGCTATTCAACAACTTTCATTCCGATTATATATTCTGCAATTTAATACAAGAACAAATCATCTGCGTTAATTTGAGAAGACAGTCATCGCCCCCAGTCAGCATCTCCATTGAACAAGTAATTACCATCCACTATGCCATTAGTGTAATTAAAGTTATCTTTTTGCACGAACACGTTTTATTATGATTAATGTGACACTTTTGTTGATTATAATTATTTAATATTTTGTGTAAAAGTACATTTACAATTCTCCGCGATATATACGAGTACGAGTGTAGAACACCGCGTCGTCTTAGAGATTCACCAGAGTAGCATGAGGCCTCATCGGTCTTACAATAGAGTTAAAGTCGAACAATATACGTGGAGAAAATGTTTTACGGGTTCCAATTCCCACTTGCATTTATACAAAGTTACATGCGTCTGAACCAATTTTTAAAACATTTTTTTCCACTCTTCCCCCAGTACCTCTTTCATAGCCTCTTCGAAAGTAGCCAGCGAGTGTTCCGGCGAAGAAAACTGCGTCCCTTTTAGTTGGGATTTATTTTTAGGAACTAAAAAATTCACAAGGTACCAAGTCGGGACTATAAGGAGGATGACTTAAAACTTTAACCGGGGTACTGTCCAAAAAGTCCCTTGTTTAGTTAGACCTGTGTTTGGACGCTTGTTACGCAATACAGTAAAAACCTTTGGCAAGCACGTGGCTACATATCATACTGGTTCATAATGGTATATCCAAGATTCGTCATCTATAGGATGTTTATTGAGGGGGAGAGTGCACGCTGCAATCCAACAGCCCCTGGGCGCGCTCGACTGGCAACGTTACCCCTCTCTCACAGAGAAGACTACCTTGAAATGTACTGCATTTCCCACTTTATCTTATTTCTCAAATGTACGTACGTGTTTCGGTAGTGAGTGAGATGTGCCAGAGCCTGGTCCCATCCTATCCCTCCCCATTTTCCAAACCCTTTCTCCAAATCCATTCCTATATCTCCAAAGGTAATCTGCAAAGGTAGGCAGCGCATCCGGGGGCGTGCCAACGTTTGTCATTTTGGGCTAATGTTGGCATGTATCGCGGATGTCTACGGCGACAGTATCCACTTACCGTCAGGTGGACTGTATGCTCGTCTGCCGCCTCCGTCCATAAAAAAAAGAAATCTTTGACAATGTCGTAAACGAGCCCAGACGACCTCTGCTTCACATTCTGTTATCATATCACGGCACCATTCAAAACGAACTGTTTTTGAACGTCTGTGAACTTGTGCGCGATACTATCCTGCTGACTCGTAGATGCCCATGTAATATTTCATAGACACTCCCCGATCCAATCTGCAATCTCTCCTGAACCTCCTCGTATGTAATTCGCTTGTTTTTACAAATTAAATTTTTCAATGCCACCACGTTTAAATCATTCTACCAACTAAATAATACATAGTTGCCATAGAAAGGCAGTTATCTGCAACCGCCATTTGGGGTCTATTAAAAGAAGCTTTAGGGTTTAAAGAACATTTAAAATCATACATACAAAATCATAGTGCGGAAATGTTCCCGTCGTATATCCATTTACTAATGAAACACAGTATTACGATTCAGCTCGTAAAAAATATGGAAGGAAATTTTAATTTCTTGTTTTTATGTTATAGATAATCATAGTTTTAATTTAAACGAAAACCGGCCAGTGTTCCATAGATAAAAACTCTTTGTCGCAAAACTTTCTGATTAGCCTGGTTCATTTACATAACCCAAGAGAGCCCATCACGACCGATCATTTATTTCTCAATCACGTTTGATACAGTAATGGACACTCATTTACGAGTATAACATTGAATAATTTGATAGTTTCTGGGTAGAAAGAGAATTCATCTGGCATTCTTCTGCAACCGAAAACGATCAAGTCATACACCTCAAAATGAATACATGGAGAGTCCGTTTCTGTACATTTAAATCAGCAATATGTATATATGCATTTATTTACTATTTCTAATTAGGTTAAACGCTTTATCGACAATTTGACTGAATCAATAAATCTCTAATATATTAAGTGTTCTAATAATGATGCAAATAATTGCGATTATCATATAACACCAGCTACGACTCTTATATATACGTCATATTTACGCCTATACTCTAAAAATATACTAAAAAGATTTACATCACAGACATACTTGAAAATGGGGCCTTCAATATTTAGTAGTATTGTTCAAAACACTTTTCATTTTAACTTCTAAATTCTCCTTGTTTTTTATATATACGTAATTAAACAGGTCCTAAACTAGAATGTTTACCTAATTTATTAGTAAATACCAGCCATCGAGAAAAATATAAACGGACTACATACACGTTTTTTTCCTAGAAAAAAAGCCTACATACCCGGTTAAGACAAAGTCTTAAACGCGTACATACTCGTTTAAGACACGTTTGGTACATAAATACTTTTGAATTAATATAGTAAATAAGAAATTTCCATAATACCTAAACGAATGAATGTACGTGAAATCGTTTAATTTCTCGGTTTCTGAGGCTGAGGGTGTTCGAATTAACAGGAATTAAGAAAATCGCGAGCCGAAGGGTAAAACTAATGGCAGACGCTTAATTAAATGAGATCCGTTTGAGATTGGCGCAGATGGCAAGCAAAAATTGAAAACTCGCGACATTTCTTACCGTTTTAGTTTACATAAAGTTAAAATTTTATTTAGTTGATGATTAGCAAAATATTTCGTAGAATTTCAATATTAAAATTATCAAGAATAATTCTAATAAATTAGAGTATTTATGTGTCGATAAAGTATTCAAGGTTTGAGGCTTCGGGATAGATTCAAACGCACTCGGTATACATAATTATAATCATGTTTTTTTTTTTAATCAAATAACCTTTCATCCATACTAACATACTAAAATTTCGAGTAAAATTCATCATATTTATAAGTCACCGCATCATTTACAGCTCACACATAATATACTTAATTTTATGTGACGTGTATATGGTTAGGAGTTTAAAAGAGCAGTGGCTACAAATAAAGCTGTTAGCTGGGAATCGGCAGTCGGGTCACGGCGACGCACGGGATCAAGTGCACTCAGATAGCGCGGTGCACACGAGATTGCGGAACTTGAGACGAATGATGTTATTGAGAGATAAATAACATTATTAAATAACAGTGTTTTGATTCATATCATTATTATTATCAGCTGCGCCTAAAATATTTACAATAATAACGTAATTGTTGTTTACAGAAAATTATATAAAATTCTTAAAATCAGGTTCCTTTATTTATAAGTACATAGAATTTATAAGGAATTATTAATAAGGACATAGTGAGTACCTAAACTGCAGTTATTTACGAGTACAATACAACTATCACTAGCCTGTAAATCTTTACTGATGGATACAGGCCTCACCCTAGGCTCGCAACCACACGTAATCCTATAGTCTTCTCATCGTTTGTTAGTCCTGAGTCAGATATGGTCTGACCATTGTCACTTCTGATTATTAGTTGTATAAGCCATCTCGTTATAAGCCGTGTGCACAACAACTCACCAAAGTTTCATCGCAATCGGATGAATGGTATAGGAACGTATAGAGGACAAACAAACAAACATTCATTTAGAGAAGATTATGCAACGTGTTTCGATAGTGTGTGTTCGATATGCCACAGCCCATTCCCATCCCATCCTATCCTATCCCACCCCATTTTCGTAACCCTTTGTCCCAATCCATTCTACAATCTGCAAAGGTAGGCAACGTATCCGGGAACGTGCTAACGTTTGTCAATGTAGACTGATGTTGGCATGTATTGCGGATGTGCATGGGCGACATTATCCCACTTACCGTGGGACTATATGCACTTCTGCCGCCTTTTTCTATAAAATACAATAAATAAATAACAAAAATAAATAAAAACAATAACGTAAAATCTGAAACATGTCAACCAATTAAAATATATAAAACCGTAGGAGCGAAAAATAAAACTATTTTAAGGAATAAATCAAAAGTTACAAAATATGTAAGGTTTCGTTGTCCTGACTGAAACGTTCGTAGCGCTCATTACTCATACCTGGCACTTCGACGACGCTTGTGATGCGGCTAAGGCGGCGTACGTAGAATAACAGATATACTAGAATTGGAATATAAATCATGAATAAAAACCTATAATAAAAACTGGTAGAATCGATTCTGAACACTGAACAACCAGTTATTTCAATGACACGTTGTATATAATATATTAACAATAAGTTAGGCATTTATTTGCTGTACCTACATATTTTTATAGATACTTTGCAAATAGAAAAATAGACTTTACGGTAAACATGGGGCTTTTCAAGAGCGTTGTGAATAGGATTCTTCAAGATCGGTAGCGTACCCGCAAGCCTCCTGGTGTAAGCGGTGTCCATGGCCAGCGGTGACCACTTACCATCATGTGGCCCGCCTGCTCGTCTGCCATCTTTTTTATATAAAAAATTTTTTTTGCAGACAATTTATGTTCTTTATTACATAACTACATTTTGATTCTTAAATTTGTCATAATTGCCTATTCCAAATATTACATTGAAAGGTGTATCTATCTGTAGTTTACTAGTTTTATCTTGTGCTCGATTCCTTCATCTCATGTGCACCCGTCCCAGTCCACCTCACAAGAAAACCGAAGCGAAGTAATAAGAAAAGGTAGGAGTGCCCCATTGAATGATAACTCCGGCCCTTTGTCTCCTGCGTCCGTCTTGACGAATCGAATTAAAAGGCTTATTGTGTCTACGTGACAGCTCCTCACCCCCTCAGGGTTTCGGCACGCGTTTTTGTTTCTAGCAAACTAAAATATTACAGACCATTCACTAGACGGCACCCTTACAGGGGAGAGATTTGCTACTCGAATTTGTACTCAATTTTTAACAGGGTCCGTTAATTAAGAGAGTTTCTCTTTATCGAGTCTTAATGCTTTAATTGTAGAAATGCAATCTCGGAAGCCGGCTTTTTAATCATTCAAATGCGTCATATTTTAATTTAGAACAAAGTTTGGCGATACTTTTTTGGGGTGCGATTAATGAATTTTAATTAGTGACAATTAATTGATGGTGAAATATAGACGCTGAAATGAAAAATAATGTAATAATAAACTTTTATTTAATTAAGTACAGAATATTTAATAAAATACTGTGACTGATATTTTATTGAATATTTTAGGAATTGAAACTTCACTATAGTCTGCTCTAAATCACTCTTATAACTATTATTCAATAGTCTTTTTAATTAATATCGAAATCAAATCTGTAATTAAGTAATAGATACCTAACCACGTGGTTGTTTTGTTACAGACGCAGTCTCGCCCACGGATACCATCGCCTTCAAACGAAGGTAAGTCAAAGTAATACATTTATCGTCTCAAAGTCATTTGTCGTAGAAACGGGCACTTCCCTTGTACGACATGTCTTAATTATTCATTGCATCCCACATTCTTCCAGACGCCGCCGACGTAAAAAGTGAACCATAAAAATATATAAGCGAACACGCACATTAATGAGGGCCGTGCAATATTTATACACAAGCTACCCTAATTGCTAGGGTGGAGAGTGGAAAAAATGGGCAATTTCACGTAATGTAATATGTATATTTAAGGTGAAATTCCCAAACCTAGCGGCGGAACTCTGTCGCGGCGATACTTATTACACGGGACCACTTCAAACGTCTTTCTGGTGTAAATGAAACGAATGAAATGTAACTCTATTTTGGTTTTCAGTTGTAGTTGATACAGTTGCGGAGAGAAAAGAACAGAAATAGTTGATGATAGATAACGCGTCCTCGTGAAAAAATAAAATATTCAAATTTACCTTAAATTATTTTTTACAGTGATGTCAAAATTATTACACTGAAAATAAAACATATATTTGTACTCAAAATTATTTACATTAATGAACCATACATACAAATATGTTGATATAAATGTATGACGATTTGCAAGATCACGAAATCTAGATCAGAATGCGAAAATACTTGACACCACGACATTGTGTGCATTTATTAATTTTGTAGTTAGTTCAAATACTGATTCTTATCTTCACATCTCGACCAAATAAGTAGAGTAACTTACAACACGCACAATACCACTAGCAGTAAGTAGCCGGGATTTTTATTTTTTCAATATGTTTAGGTGCTCTCGCTCCCCTCGCCACAATTTCCTCTTGACGGAAACCCTCAATCTAATGATACGGCTGTGTTAAAAAACACAAGGAAATTTAATAACGCAGCCCACAGCCTTCGAGAGAAAACAAAGAAAATTTAATTTCGCCGATTCCCACATGCTCAATATCGCTGAAAAGTTGCGCCCTTACATTGCGCGAATTAAAAAAGAACTTTCCGGATTAAACTTGGCGCTTTAAAACAATGGTGATTTTCTCCAGTCATCTACCGTATATTACCAGCAGTTACTATTTATCAAGTCGGTAATAAAATAATTTGCCTAGAGAATTCAGTCCTAACCCTTCTAAAATAAGTCCCACACAGGGAAAACCAACAATCGCCTAAAAATCTGCATATCACGTTACGGGCTCGGTCGCCCTACAATAATTACACGGGACAAAAGCTTAACACATTTCAAAGGTAAGCAAATTAGTTCCGCACTTAATGATCCGACAAAGCGGGTAAATCTTTTTAAAATGCGCGCCCGAAGTGTTTCCTTTTCCTGTAGGGTAGGTAAACAGTACGTAAAAAAATATTTGCATAAACCCGCCCCGCATATATGCAAATCTGACGGCCCGGACGTGGAAAGGCGGTGAAAATTGTATCAAATCGCTCCAACGACACGTTGGCTTTGCCGGCAATTTGTCACTGCTATAATTATTTCGAGCCCAATTCACTCTTCTGAACAAGTGTACATTTTAGTTTACTTGGACGTATGATTTAGATATTTGTGAACCAAATATGTGTACTAATAACGCCTACAGAAATCGAATATTTTTTATAGAATTTGCATCATAATAGAGGATTTTTCAGGAAAGTTCCGATTTCATTTTAAAAATGTTATTCCTGAAATAAATATTCCAATGTCTAAATAAAATAATTCCATAATTTAAAAAAACACGCTATATAAATAACTACACGCCAAAAAGTCTTACCGCGCCCAAAATCTAGTTCATCTAGTTAGAAAACTATTAACATGATTTTTTTTCGCAGCCAACGTTCCCACGATTTTCAATAAAAACAAATTGCAAACATGAAAGGTGTCGAATTAATCCCGGCATCAGACCGAAGGTAAGCAGTGGCCCGTCCCGACTGAAAAATGTTATACGCCACCTGTGGCGCCGCGTAATCGTATGCGTTTATCTCTATGGGCACCGTGTGCAGTGGCCGTGCGCTCCGCTCGCCGATCATCCACATGGATGTTCAAATGAATGGTAGAGGTTTTCACGCAACTGTCTTTATTGTATCCCATTTGACTTACAGTTTGGGGAGGTACAGATACACAATATACCTACAGATTTTTGTTCAATTTGATCGTCAGGGCTCAAAATAATCAGTACAAATAAAAATAATAAAGTAAATTAAAAAACATCACTGAACTACGAGTAACTTGTATGACCGTACTATTATTTATGTAACCGTGTGCGGCTGCCATCCTTGGGAGAGACCTATATCTAGCTGTGGAGAGACGTAGGCTGATAGTATCGTGCTTGATTCCTGTATGTGTTACGTTAAATGGAACTAGTAGTTAAGTTAAAACAGAAATGTAATAAACAATTATTTTCATTCATTCATTCACCTTTGTTACCTCTTCATAACTTTATAGTACATATTGACATTCGAAGCTTCCGTAAAATCTATAATTCATTTAATCTTCAACCACTAACTGGACTTAACACGTGATGAGAGAGGTCAGCAAGAAAAACTGTCAAGAACCAGAGCACAATAATGCCACATCTAAAGTTTTATACTCTTTTTTCCAATATCCATGTTATCACGTACGGGCCGTACATGCACACGCTCAATTCCGCACCAATAGCCTGAATTTATGCGGCATCCGCCGAGGCAATTATCATTCACGCAATGACCGCTCGATGTCCACTCGCCACTCCCCGGACGCGATACACCGCTCAATTAACGCGCCCATTGCACCATTTGCACACTGTTCAATTGACCGAATGATTTATCGACTGGTTTTTTATTCTTAGACTTTTAAATTTTATCATTCATTCAATAACCGCAGGGTATTCAATTTCTGTTGTCAGTCACATTTCGAATGCCTTCTTTCCTTTATTTACATACCGCTGAACACTTTTTCAATTAAGCGAAGGATATGTTGACGGAAATATTTATTTCATAATTATACGAGTAGTAGTAATTCACCATTATGTTAACACAATGGCATCATCGCCGCTATTGCAGCTAGATACTGTGTAGATAATATCTTGCTAAACGTTTAGCAAAAGTAACAGAGTGTAAAGACAAAGATCTTTTAACTGTATGTTTTAACAGTATGATTTTGATAAGAAAGTGCTTCTACCAGAATTTGTAATCTATTCATCGAAATAAAACAGAAAAGAAGTACACAATTTTCTTATTATTTTAATAGTTCCTCTAACCTCGAGTGTTCGACGAAATATTCCCACGGTTATGAGGTCTTAATAGTGAACCGCGGTCCTTTATGAAGTCGAGCGAACACAATAACTATAAAGGTGAGCGGAAAATCCGGACAATAAAGTCCGACAAAAAAGCTGAGCGAGGGCTAGTGCCGGGCAAATAGTTCGTGAAAACCCGAAGGGTCCCGGAGTCCCGGAGTGGGGTACAACGAGTCGTGTTCCATGCAGTGGACGGGACACTTTACGACGGTCCTCTCAGTAAACCTGCCCATTATGTTGGGTTAAAGGATCGTTCTACTCGAGATATAAAGATGCCGAATGCTCGCTAAGATTTGTAACCGGTTTATGGATGTAGAAGGGTTCTCGGATGCAGTGGAGGGTTATTATCGTGTCGAGAGGTCGTGTCATATCTGGAAGTCAACATTGCGTTATGGAGGGTCGTTGAATGAATGTATTGTAGAAAAAAAATCAAAAGGTAAAAACGGAACTACGTGTATTCAACGTCTCAATTCGTGTATGTACGAGGAATTTAATAAAATCATTGATACAATTTTGTACGTGAAATCGTTTAAAATTTGCACACTACAATTTTGACTCATTTAAATAAAACATAAACGAAAGTAAAACAAACATACTACAAGCATTGCAAACGTCATTAAAATCTTACATTTCCTAAACAGCCACGTAGCACCTCAAAAACACTCAAATGGCGACACCGAACAGGTAAAACCAAAACAAAATTCTACCTACGCAACTAATTGATACAACCTTATTTCAAAGAAGTAAAGCAGGAAATCAAATGAAGTTTTAGCGAATTTAAAGCAGTAGTAAGTTTGTATGCAGGTGAGACGTCGGTAGCTAATTGTACACGGCAATCGTGAGCGTCCAGTCTAAACAGCGGCGAAGGTAAAGGCGTGTAGAGGTGTTTGCAAACTGCCCTCACGTAAACAGTTCGGTGTACAGTTCCTTGTGCTGTTCCATTTACAGCTCCTTTCCGTCTAGTATTCGGGCTGTTACTTGCACTGTGTTACGTATATTTGCAGAAGTGCTTTGGCAATGCTAGTATGGTATCTGCAAATATACTCGTAACGATTGATCATCGCGTGGATACTCATACGACAAATTAAAATGTCCAATAACCATTATTTAATTTAAGATATAAATTGCTTTATATATTGTAATGACAATTAATCAAATGATTCTTCAGATAGATTTTCAGAAGTGCTACCTGCTCTAGAGTTGGTATAATTGGTTTTACAAATATATAAAGTTATGACATTCTTTTTCAAAATCAGTTATTCATTTGTTTTCCGCCAAATGACTTTTTGCTTTGATGTCGTTGTGTTTGCGACCATGGGAAAGTTAAAAATTTGCTTTATTTTCGAATATGAGTTCCGTCATGTAGACGGCAGGCAATATCAACGTTTTGGACGGACCAAACACCGCAAACTAACGCACGGTTCGTTTTTGGTTTGATCGTTTCCGTTCTGGAAATTTCGACCTCGTGGACTACCGGAGATTAAAATCGATAATGACGAATTAAAATAGTGGAAGTCGATTAATCTCAAACCACGTCCGAGTTACCAGCAGCCTTTGGCGTAAGTGTCAAAACGATATTGATTAATTTGTATCAAATCGGGAAAGTGAAGAAGCTCGGAAATTGTTTTGTTGTAAATTGTTTTTATTTTTGTTAAATTATTCTTATATATTTGCACAAAAAAAAATTCACAAAAATATACGCAAATAACTTTATCGCAGTTAACTCGGAATCATGAATAGAATTCATGGTTTGAGTCTTCTGAAATAATTATATTTATTACATTCTGTGTGTTCTTTATCATTGGAACAAAGACAAAATAGCTATTGTGGGCAAATAGTCACTAACAACATTTGTGAATGTAAAGTATTACATTTAAAGAAGGAGGAAATCTCTATTCGATGTATGCCTATAATATCTCAGTGTACGACAAAGGCCTCAGTTCGTGATTACAAAGGAATAGCTACATATATAAACAACAGCCAACTAAAATTTTCAAGACACTTTCAAAATCAAATTCAAACCGTTTATGGTGTAACATTAACCTTAAAATACTATATTCGTTCGAAAACACAAAACCAGGTTGTTGCGGCACCCAGGTTGTGGTCGAAACATCCCACCTCAGACACGTCTCGGTCAATCCTTTTGACGCAACCTGCACCGTGTGAACTAGCCCTTTGAGCTCTCACCTACAACCGCAAACGTTTGGTGTACACAGCTTTGCTACACAGATTTCCAGATAGCTATAAATTGTTTGGTATATTTGTGTCGATGAAAATATTTGAATATGTTTCGATGGATTCTATTAAATTTTAGAGCAATTTTAAACTCAAGTTTATCAAATTAGTAACATAGTGCAGAAAACGTAATTGCAATGTTGTGTGCAATGACTCTACAAGTAACTTAATCGAAGCCTCAACGTGAAATCTAAATTGATACTACACAACATGTTAAGTAGGTACGTTGTTTAGAATTGGTCTGAATTGGCTTATAATTCTGAATGAATCATTGCACCATAAATGATACTTCCCTTTATATTTTAGATGTGTTCTCGGTTCGTAACTATTAGTTGCCTTAGTTCGTGCCTCCGCAGACATTTTCTTTTCCAATAGGTTTTCTAAAAATCTTCACCTACTGCCATAACTGTGCTACGTATCCATTTACTTTGCAAAAAACGATCAAAACGAAGCGAAGACCGCAAAGTACGTAAAGCTTTGGAGTCTAAGTAAACGGGTACTGGTGGTAGAAGTTGTTCGTTTAGAACCTACATGAAATGAGTTGACAGGCCCCATCCATACCCGCTTTGGAAATCGAATAGAAACATTCTCCAAATGTCTAAACCCCAATCCGGGACAGTAGACGAGAAAAATTACGCGCTAGACTCACAACAATGTTAATTTCATCGAAAAAGAGCCAAATGAAGTGAATTAAGCAAGAGAAAGTTACGAACTTCTTTTTCAGACACATTTAAAGTTTTCATAGGTAGGCATTAATCAATCCGATGCTATAAACTACATTCTCGTTCTCATTCTAAGTGATTTACACAATTATGAGAATCTGTCTATCTAATTTACGTCCGCTGAAGTCAGGAACGCGGATCTTCTCAAAATATGCAAGTGCGCTGGCGGAGAGGCGCGCTTTTGAGCGGACGCCGCGCTGCTCACCCACCGCGCTGCATATTACATGAGGCTAACTTCTGCCGATTTCTTCAATATTCCTGCTTGAAAAATCTAGCGCTGTGTATATAACATTTTATAGACAGTGTTCCGTTTCATGCCAAGTTCAACTGACCTAGTTTCAAAGCGAAGCACTAATTGGTATAGAAGAGATTTATCACCATAGGAAAGAAAGTCCATCATTAAATCACTAAAACACTAAAAAGTCTAAAATGCTCGTTTATAAACTTATACAGTTTATGCAAATCGCACCATTAATCCATTCGCAACATTAATGTTTTTCAACAAGTTGTTCTTTAATAAACATAAATAAAAAGTAGATAAAAGTAAAAATTATATAACTGAAAATAATCTGAAAAGTGTTCAAGTTTCATTCAACGCTATCTGGAACGCCGGCGGCACGACCACAGATCACGGCAAACGGCACCGTACCCTCGAGCGTTTTCCGTTTTTTATCTAGACGAGTACAACGCCACCTTATAATAGAGGAACTCTCGCTTTCAATGATGAGATTGCGCTCTAGTCTTAATTTCATTTCCTAATACACTCCAAGAGTAATGCGACTACGTATTTGCTCACCATCCATCCATGTTTGCACGCCACCGCATTCATTTCATGCTACAGACAGCACCATATTTTCCTTTTGTCTAGACGAAATCACAACGAATATTTAAGTAGTATAATTTAAACGTGCGTAGTAGCAATTTCTGCACGTGTACCCGCGAAATAGATACCGAATCGTGTACCAACATTAATGTAAGTTCGGAACGAAAGCGGTATCTCCAAATTGCTCATGTAAGACGAAATTAACCCTCGCCCACATTAACACAGATAACTCGGCGAGCTCATTTGCGAGCCTTCCGGCTGGTGCTCGTTACATCTTGATATTCTTTACCCCTTCACCGATACCCGGCACCACACGAGCAATAAATGGCGCGGAAGGAGCCCGCTATCGCGCCGCCCGATATCTTCCATCCGAATTAATTTGAGAACGCTCTCAGAAACGAACTAACTTCGCGGACTTGTTATTTCTACGTGCAGCCGAGCGAGAGCACGCGAGCTCTAATCGCGGAGACTCGCGAGATAAAATGGCGACCCGTAATTACCATAACGCCTTTCGAAGATATGTGGAGAATCTTAATGGTACGGTGGCTTCGTAAATAATGGGCTCTTATGGGAAAGTTGGTAAAGAGCACTGTTTCGAATGTAATTTTAAGGGCTTTGTGCCTCACGTGCTTTTAAAATAATGTGTGAAATACGAAATGCGCACGTTAATGACGGCACTTATTTTGATATAAAGTTAGACGATGGTTTCACTTTCACGTTCAACGATTCTACAAATGTAACTATAAGTATACATATTACATAACGTAATTGTAGTACTTTTAATATACGTACATTCTTTTAATGACTTCCCATGTCTAATAAGATACTAAATTAAATTGAGTATACTAAATTAAGTGAGTGCACGCTGCAATCCAACAGCGCTCGACTGGCCACGTTACACCTCTCTCACAGAAGACTACCTTGAAATGTACTGCATTTCCCACTTTATCTTCTTTCCCTAATGTACGTACGTGTTTCGGTAGTGAGTGAGATGTGCCAGAGCCCATTCCCATCCCATCTATTCTTACATCAACAAAGGTAGGCACCGCATCCGGGGGCGTGCCAAACTTTTGTCGTTCTGAACTAAAGTTGTCATGTACCGCGGGTGTCCATGGGCGACAGTATCCACTTACCACCAGGTGGACTGTATGTTCGTTTGTCATCTTCTTTCTAGAAACAAAAAAAAATAACCAAAATTAAAATCCCCAATACTTATCTCTAGTACAACAAAGCTGGCGACCGCAATCGCGTGCTATTCGCCTCAGGAAGCACGGTGTCGCGCGACCGCCGCAGATTACACGTAAATTATGAGCAATGCCTGAATTGTGGTCGCCCGCGGCGCGCGTCTTGCTTCTTACAATTAACGATGCATCTCCGCTTTGTAGTCCGCTCCAATTGCAATCTACAGTTATTTAAGATTTATGAGCGTTTTCCAACTACTGAATGCAGAAGATATGGGAATTACAACAAACCCTTGAATTATTTTACAATGGCGTGTGTTAAACCAACATTGAACAGCAGATACATTAACTTCAACGGTGATAATGACAACGAGGCAATAACACAAAAACGAAATTAAGCAAAAATTCAGCCGAAGCCTTGTTAAGAAACAATTGTTACTTCTTGCTAATGTCGTTCCAAAAATAGCAAACACTAATTTAATTGTTTTTTTATCGTTTCCACTATGCTTAAACTGCTATAAGATTTAATATGAACATTTGCTCACTGCTCACCATTGTTCCATTGTACATATTTGCATAATGTTTAGTTAATATATTTCAAAACGGCTCCGACCGCAATGTGCAGGAAATCGTACCTGCGGCGCGCTGCAAGGAACATGTTCCTTAACATTACAGCCATTGTAAATTAGGCACCGAAAACAGTCTTATTTTCCACTCGGGTGCTGCTGGCTAATATTGTCTCGTTCCTAAAATATGCACACCTACCTGCGGCAGCTTGAGGTGGATATACTGTAATTGTCGAATATACTGCCACGTTTAATCCAAACTACATCTCCTGGAATGTTCGAGAATACAGCCAAGATTTGCAGTCTGCGGCAGACTTGGCCTCGGGCCTAGCACGGCTTAATATGCAGCTTAACTTTAGTCGACGTTTCTTAATACCTTGTTCTTGGCTTTTAGCATACGAAAATTCGTAAACCTTAAAATTTCGTTTACATTTCAAACCCTTTTAGAAGTGTTACAACACCCTAAAACCTTCGGTACCGGTTCTACGAAACTCGAGCTACTGTAAACAGCCGTCAGACGTCGTCGATGAAATTGCAAAAATGTAAAAGAGCTAATGTTTGCTCACCTTAAACCCCTTCCCGACCCCATCCCGGCGTGACGAGCCGGATAAAAGGCTTTAATACACCCTCATCCCTTATTACGAAACTTGAAAAAGACAACAATATAGATCCAATGTGTCGCGGGCGCGGGCAATCATATGCGCATCAAAGGTGGCGTGCCTCTGAGCTAGCCAAGTGTGGAGGAGCCTTTATACTCCTACTACATCGTTTTGTATTACCATTCTGTATGGAAATGTCGAGTCAAAGGGCAACACATTATGAGATATGAAACAATGCGGATTGTGACAATCCCGTTTCCTTCATATGTAAGGTAATGGTATTTCAATGCTTAATGAGAAGTCCTTGTTTGTCAAATTCATGTAGTTAGACCCAGTTTACTTCAGATCTACACATCTATAAACAATTCCACTGACATATGAAGAAAATTAACAATAATGCTCTTTTAAAACTCAATTAAAGTGAGTCCATTGGAAGTAGTAGGTGGGAAAAACCAAAATAGTTATGATAAAGTTTTTTTACGGATATGTAGGTGTATACGAATATATATAAGTAGATATTAAGATATACATACACCAACGGTCGAAACTTTTTAACCGATTTTAAGATTCCTGAGTAGATTGTAGAATATACTATAAAGTAACGTCACTAGCGGCACACATTATAATATAATCCTACTTGCAGAAAATATAGCCGAATTCACAATTTTGAATTATTTTCAGTACCTATTTGTTACACCATAGTCGGGTTTTCAGTACCTATTCGTAACACCATAGTCGGGTTTTTATTAATTTCTAATTCGATGTCCACCTCTATTGTCTCACTGCAAGATACAGACCCGAAACCACCTAGTAACTAGTAGTTAGGTACTAGTAACTAGGTAGTAACTAGGATTTCGACTTATAACCCATCACCGGGGCCCAGTGGAGATTGAAGGATACATATGCTTCAATTTTTTTTTCAGATTTCCTTTACCGTATAGCTAGTGGTAATTTCTAAAAGTCCACTCAGTGATACGGACCCAGGATTTGCATTCAACATCTCACTAATGAGATCATCACTTAATTTATTTATAATTATTGATTATACTTCATTTATAACAAATTGAAATTAGAAACTAATTTCGATTTGTTTTTACAATATTTTGTGAAATCTACCTACTACGAAAAATATTTTAAAATTCTTGTATAAGGTTTTAAAAACAGGCTCTTTAGTGCGTTTATTGATAAAGGTCTTTTTGCTTTATCGATATCAAAGAATTTTCTTTAAAAGAGTGCGTGTGACACTTTAAATAAAATTTATTTAAATAAATATGTATGCAGTCATGGAGACACTGCTATCTTATTAACCTTGCTTGATCTTTTACCACAAATAAATTTGATACTTTAATACCCAAAACGCAACTCTAACTCCACACAATGCCCGCTTAGAAGACATCAAGCAGTCATTACCGCCCTTCTGAAAAATCTCGACGAGGCTGCTTTGCAAGTCAAAACTCCTCCACGCGGCTACATGTGACAGTTTCTCCCTTCGAGTGCCGTCATGGGGCAAGTGTGGAAATTTGCCGTGTGAACACAGGTGACGGGCGGTGAGGTTTTTGTTGGGGTGCTATAGTCATTAGCAAGTGTTTTGATTTTGCCTTGCCAGTGTACTACTCTGCTTGTTCTTCTGTTGTGTTCTCAGGGCCTCTCCTATTTCTGCAAGAGTGTGGCCAGTATTTGACAAAATTTTATTTCAATAAATTTAATAATTTTTAACCATTTGAGATGGTAAGTAATCGTAATCGTAACCAGCCAAAGGGCTGGTAAAGACCAAAGCAGTAAAGACTGCTGGACTCGGGCCAAGACATAAGACGGCGTAAGACATGCATGAGAGACGTATGGTCTTATGGTATGCTCCACACTAGTCAAAACGAGTCCACTCTTTTATAGGTTCTTCAGAGCTTGTGGTAGCCTCTTTGTTATCCTTTAGACGCCTTTCACGACACCCACGATAGGAGATAGGGTGGTGATATTTTAAAGCCGCTATGTAGCTTCAGAAATATGATTAAACATAGCTATGTTGTGTTCTGTTATGTTATGCTATGTTGTGTGTGCTATGTTATGTTAAGTACATAAATATACCTATATTCTCTATGGCCACATAGCTATGTGGCCATAGAGATATGAGTAGCGAGTACTATAACGTAATCTATAACCTAATTTTCAAATTGTTTTCTCGATTAGAGACGGCTTTCTTGTGGACCTAAGAATATGAATGATTCACTCATGATTGTTCTCACCTAGTGCTAGAACAATAATTAATCACATTTCTGTAAAATAAATTACAATAATTTTTCACATAACTTATCCCATCAGGTGGTGTAGTCAGTAATGATCTCTGTTTAGGACGCGCGGTGGGTTCTGCGTTGATTTATGTCCTCGTCGGTACAGGCCCGCACAGGTGCACCAACTAAGAAATTAGCACAACTTTGACTTTTAAATTGTACATCAAAACAGCAGGTAAACTATTTCAATCTAAATTAGCCATTTACTATTTATTATCAGACCTCTACTAAAAAAACTGTAACAAAAAACATCATAAACGTTTAACAGACATTCGGCCAATCGTATTATTTCATGGTTTATTTATTTCTGAATTTATTGTACACATGTAACAATAAATAAATAAAAAGGAATAAGGAGAAAAGATGTACAAAGGGCAATCTTATCTTCTGTAGACCTAGGAAAGTGAAAAACGAGTCCTGAAAAGGAATTATAATACTATAAAACTACTATCAAAGTACATAAATATATATTCATATAAATGTTATCATCATTATATCATATAAATGATACTATCCATCTAAGTTTATCTAGAGTTTGTTTATTGTTTTTTGTTAGAAGGAGTTAAAGGGACAAAAAAAATATCGAACACGTAATCGATTCAGCGACAAGACACGAACCGATTCCGCAGACTGCGTCTATCTACACGTCGTTAAGGCGACGTGTACGCCATTACAGGAATTATTCAGGGAACGCCTTGCCAACCTCAAATTGACATTCAATCAGTGTCGCGACATTGTTTCCCTATCAATCCTTATTGGGAGTAGGCACACGCGCGCCGCGCGCCGATATGCCGCCATCAAAACGCAATTTGTTTATGAAAATTTATTGTATTCGCCATTACCGGATTCTTTTCCTACGGGAGCGACCCCGCGGAACGAAATCACCTTATTCAATTCCCTTTTTGCATACATCACACACACGGGCGTCTTCGGAGGGGAACATCGGCAGTTTTTGTCTGAACACGTGAATCGCGTTTGGGACGCGTGTTCGCTTCTTATTAGTCTGGATTGCGTAAAGGTTTTTCGGTAATCGCCCGCGGGGTGTACTTCGTATATACATCTTCGTATATTGGTGTATTCGTAGTACAACCTGTAGGAAGCCCAAGGTTAATGGTTAATTTTTAAAACTGAAAAATTACTGGCGGTATTTAAAATTTCATTTTAAAAGTAATGTTAAAAGAATACGTTTGTTTTAAACAAAAAATAATTATTTTAAAAATAATGTTTATTCTAATGACAAATTTTATTAGTATTTAGCTAGTTTCAGAATTGTTAACTGTATGTTTGTAATGCAACCCAGATAGTAGTGCCATTACACATTTGCAGCCCATTTAGCTGCTGCGCAAATGATCCCGAATTCGATTCCCGGTCGGTCATCAATGTTTAAAGGCTTTTTAGTATTTATGTCTTTGTTTGTCTCTCTGGACTCACAACAAAGGGTAAACAATTGTGTATGCAGTAATAAAAGTTACACGAGCTAGGAATTGACAGCTAGTTACTCCTCGTTTTAAAATCAGCAATTCAACACGACACTCACAAATAAAACCTACATTTCAAAATCACACACGCACCTGCACCCGAGCAATCCGATAACGCGTGACGAATCGTCGAAAATTTCCCATTCTGAATTCCGCAGAAATCATTTATCTGCTTGGAATTAGCGCGTCACGCATGCGAGGTGTCGAAGCCAAGCGAGGCGCGCGATATGACACCACTTCCCTTCTGTTTCGAGGATTTGGGAAAAGAATTGTCGCATATATCACGGTTAATAGGGTGAGGAGAGAGCACTACTTATGCCTAATGCGACAAGGAAACATGCTGCCGCTCGTACGCCCGCATACATTTTCAGAACTGGATTTTCAATGGCAATAAATATGTGAGCGAGTCGCGATGAACGACTTCAAATAGGTAAGCACACTTCGTGAATTTCCATGTCGAGTTATGATGTAAACCAGAGGAAGAAATTTAGCAGAATTTTATATTTTATTAATGTTGTAGTAAGCATCTTCTTTCTCCTTCTTTACCTGGCTACACCAGGGTAAAGAAGCCTGGTGTAGACCTCCGTCAACTTTCTCCCCTTCTTTCTATTTGGGCAGTTAGGGCCCACTTGCTGCCCCCCATTCTTTACGCTCTATTGCTCTTTTCTTGTCCCATGATTTCCAATCTAGTACTCTTCTGCATAACGATTCTGGTCCATTCTCATTTAAACGTCGCCACCCTTTACACGACGTCTGAAACTATAATATGTGTGCATGAAACAAAGTATATTTATTTTATGTATTTTTGTAAGTCTTTTTCTCCATCAATGTGACTCACATTAGTTTTCGTTCCATCGAGCATTGAGCAATTCGCAGCTTTTGTAAGACTGTTGGTTACTCAAATTCCTGCTCCGTAGTCAAGAGCTGGCTGGATACACTGGTTGAAAAGTGTGCTTTTTGTTGATTCTTCAAGTTCATTTTGAAGACATAGTTTAGTCGCCGCCCATCCTAATCCAATCCGTCTGTTAATCTCATTACATTGGTTGTCTTTCCCAATTATTATTTCTTGATATAGAAGCACATATTTCCACATATTTGCACTTTTATTATATTAAAATTTTCACTCTGAAGGATATAAGAAAGTAAAAATAAAGATTTAAAATAAACATGTAATTCTAATATAAATACGCTTCTTTGTTGAATTGACAAAACTTACCCTTACTACATAGATATATAGCTATATAACTACATATATATTATATAATTGTATACAGATATAACTACCTACAGGGCTTTTTGACGGAGAACTCGAGAAGTGAAGTTGAGTTTTGTTTGATTACTACAAAAATTGTGAATTGTACGTTTAGTGGTTTAATAATAGTGATACTTTATTAAACTTCACAGTATTTTTTGTTCGTATTGTTTGTAATAATCAAATAAAAGCATACGCTGCGTTTTTCCTGTGCTTCCAAGGAGTCCTCTTCGGTCCTCATTAGACCTAGTGTCACTTTACTGTGCGCCTCCTGACTTCGACGGGACTGGATATTGACATGGTACATTTTAGACTTTGAAATTGTTTATTACGAAGAAAATCTTGATACTGGCAGAATATGTTAATTGCACCATTGCCATGTATGAAAAGAAAGAAAGATAATACTACAGGATACGCATTTAACACAGCTGTCGCGCAAAAACACCAACACCTGCAACCGCCTTGTAACTTCACAAAAATGCAACATTAACCCCTTTTCTTGCAACATAATAATAAACCGGTGACGGTCGTAAAGACGACGATACGACGCTTCGTAAAAAGGAACGACGTCGGTAAATATGGGCAGGCGATGTCTTCATCGACAGTAAAATTACAGTGAAAATGGCAGATTCTCTCAACGAAGACATACAGGGCTAATTTTTTATTGATATGTATCGTTGGAGGGAGGAATAATTTGAAAAACATAATTTTTCAAGCACATGTGTAAATGGAGTGCGAAATTTATTCAGCTTTGTACACACATGTTTTTCTATAAACACATTACAATGAATGCAAATCCTGTTTAACGTTTCTGAATATTGAAACAATGTAAATAGAACATACTGAGAAAATGGACCCTATTGTCGATTTTACTTTCGCAGACTTTCGCAGATTATATTACCACAACAACGGTAAAAAAGAAATATAAATTTTTTTTATTGTTATCTTTATCTTAAAAATCGTTTAAGACCATGTTTCTATTTAAACAGAATCCTGAAACAACGAATTTTCACTTAGATAAATCTTAGTTATCCAAAGTAAAAAAAGTTCATATCGACAATAAGGTTTCTTTGTTCACGTTTACACTAATTTAAGTAAATCTTACAGCAACATTGACAAACTTTATAAATAAACTCTTAATTAGTACCTAACCATTGTCCCTATATCATTATATACTCGCAGGTACTTATAGATATATCTATAGGTACCTATACCTATAGATGGGTACCTATAGATACCTATAGACCGAAAACGTATAGATAGGTATTCGATGTATAGCTTTTCGTATTTTTAGACATCTATATAAAGTATAACATACCTCCAATTAATAACACCTTTTTATAGCAACATTCTAGTGAATATTATTTAATATTAAAACTGTTTACAAATAAAATCAAATAAAAACTGTATACTAACATTTCCGTAACTAGATATTATAAAAGTTAACTAAACTGTAAATGTTACGTTTTATGAAAAAATACTTATAACTAACTAAAGAGTATAATTAACTACATCAAATATCGATATGGAATGATATATGACAGCAAAACACAGAGCCTAAATTTATATAATAATAATAGGTTAAAAAAAGTTTATTATCTATCTATTATATAAACTCACAAAAGAACACCACGTGAGAGCGGTAGCACTTAATCTTTTTATTTCCCATAACACTCTCGAAAACCAAAGATTATGTTAAATACTTGTATATAGGTGTTATTATCTGCAGCACACCATGCATACGTAACTGGAGGTTTATCAACCGCCCCTCGCTAAAAAGCTGTTATATTTTCAACACATGATTATGTAAAAGAATTCCAAGATTTCAACGTACGAGGGAAAGAAAATGTGTGTCGTTAAGACCCGAGGTCTTGATTTGCATCTTTACCACTCTGTAGGGGTTGTGATTTCACACGACGAGGTACTGTTATACATTTCTGTATTTCGTTATACATGTTAAAATTATTGGGACTTCACTTACAGTTAGTGTATATGAAAAAAACGTAAAATCTGAAGATTGTCCATGCAGATACATACCTAAAGTTAAGAGGATGCTCATTCAATGCAGTCGTGCGACTAACTGTCTTTTTTTTTCTTTTTTTTATGTACGAAGGCGGCAGACGAGCATACAGTCCACCTGATGGTAAGTGGATACTGTCGCCCATAGACATCCGCGATACATGCCAACGTATCGCTTATTTCCTGTTACATGTCACGATACTCTTATTTCCTGTCTATGTCCTGTCCTGTCTACTCTATGTCCTATATGTCCTGTCTACTCTACTGTAAGACTTATTTTCCGATGTCTTAAATTTGTCTTGCTGTTACATATCTAAATATGTGTGTTTGTTCTTTTCATTTGTACCTGTAGTGTCCTGTAACTTTATTAAAGGTCTTATTTATCTATTCGGCTCATCACACATGTGTTATATAAAATTTTCTAAATTTATTAAGATTCTCGACATTAGTTTTAATTGATCGATGAATATCAAGACAATGCAAGGCACAAGCCTCCCCTTATCATCATCGGGGGATTTCGGGATACAATCCAACACGCAAACCCGATGCGATTGTATCGATGTTACAATACCTATACCGCATATTTTTTTTAATTATTGAACTCGCCCTGGTGATGATTCCTTTCACCGCCCAGCTATTTATTAATGGGTAAAAAATCCGTACAGAAGAAACTTCGTGATATGACACGAATTCGAATTGATAGTCTTAAGATTGTGAGAATAAAATAGGTAGGTATGTCTGTGATGTTATAGTAAGTTTATCTTTTTTTAATTCATTTTGATTCTCTTAGTTTTCGATAGTTTTTGATTTGATTATCTTATCACGTGTTTTGTTAGTGTGTGTTAAGCCAGTCTTTTGTTATTTGTAGACAGTAGACAGTTACAGTAGACGAAATTAGACCGTTGTTTCGTATCGAGCTGTAAATTAATTGCTGTAAATTAGAAACTGTCGACCATCCTTTCGCTAAACAATAATAATAATTCCGAAAAAAATTACAATATTAAATGAAAATAATCTACTAGTAGCACATAACGATTGCAAATCATACAAAACGAGGGCAACGACCTGAAATGAGTCAGATTTTCCGAGACGTCAAACGACTTCCTTTAGTTAATAACAGAAAACAAATTACCAAAGAATCACCGTAAACAATTAATCAAAACATTCTGATGCTAAAAAAGCAATCCTTCCAGGCGGAACCCAAATTATTATTATTTAAATCAACTAAATGACTTAATAAAACTGCACGATATAGATATAAGTCTGCAATAACCCATTTAGGTGGATAAGAAAAAGGGATGGTAGTCATTAGCATATAATGACAGTAATTAAAATACACAAATAGAGCTATAAAGAAGGCACGGCGTTGAAGGGTTGTCTTCATCATCCGCGGCGCGAATTTATACATGGCAAATATTTTCAGTGCGGCTCAAGCAAACCGCGGCGGAATTAAGAACGGGATTGTTTAATTTATTAATTAATGGACCCACTGTTGCGGAGATGATGGCTGTGCAGTACAGCCAAGGATTATTTTAATTCTTAATTAATGACGCACATGCATATTTGAATGGTAAACAAAATGCAATGCCTAAAATATTGACCATTAACCTCATTTTTGAAAAAAAAATTGTCTCTATTTTATTTTTTTCGTAAAATTACCAAAGCGATAATGACCCATATAATATGTGACATTATCTAAGAAAATGAACCTCATTGTCGGTACTAGTTTCCCAATATTGAGATTTCAGTGAAATCTTTAAAAAAATAACATAATTTTTTATTGCTTTATCTTAAAATGATGTTGGTGGATGAAATTGAGGAATTTTATACTTATTTAGAATTAACTTCTTTATCCAAATCAATTCCTACATCTGAACGGGGGCCTGCCATAGTTCGTCGTTCTGGATGGATGTTGGCATGTATCGAGGGTATCTATGGGCGACAGTATCCACTTACCAACAGGTGGAATGTATGCTCGTCTGCCGACCTTCTTACTACAAAAAATTAAGTATGATTCTGTCTAAACATAATCTTGAAACAATTAAATTTTGAGTTAGATACCTTAGCTCAGATAGCGTGACATATAAATCTTTGACATTCAATTTTGAGGATACTATATTGCAAACGTTTTCTAACAATTGATAGAATGCCAATCAAAGATTAATAACGAACGACTAAGATCTAGGACGCACAAGCCGTTCCTTGGAATTATTTCAATTCATTTCTCGCGTCCCGCCCCGCCGCGCGCCGCCTCCGCAGACAATGTCGGCTAATTACGAGATGTAAGGCTTTATTAACGCAATCGGGAGGTTATTAACATAAAAAAATAATATTTACGCAGCTCCGACTCAGCGAAGGCTCTTAATTTACGAATATTGCGGCATTAGGTTTACTGCGCTCATCTCAACCCTTCTTACAAATAATTGCAGTGATGTTACGCCATGAGAAATGGGATAAGCGTCAGATTAAAGTTCATCAGAGCTGTTGTACTGGAGAACATTTTGCATTGTAATAGCTTGCATTAGTATTTCAAAGGGAAATAATTTAATGAGTAACAGTAAATACTGAAAATAGAAAAATGATGGTAGCAAATTTAAACGTGGGTTAGGTATATGTTCTCGGGTGACAAGAAAGAAATAGGAATCCTGAGAAGCGGGACTCCGTCGACTTGGTGATGAAATTCTTATTCACATAAAAATATTTACTTCAGTTATTCAACAATAGGTTGGTTTGTTGATCGCGATCAGTAGCTCATTTATTATTTAGTACTACCTACTCGTTTAAATAATAAACCTCCAATGTTTCTGTTGGGTGCATTAAAATGTACAACACGTTCTTAGCAAAATTTTGCCTTTTAGAATCGTCTTAAATTGGCATCTAGCAATTACCCATTGATATTTTAATCAAAGACCCATCCCTTCCAATTTGAAGACGTCACTATTAGCATATAAATAGCGGGTAAAATATGACATCAGCATTTTAATTTTCCGATATTACGAAGCGATTTACAAATTAGCGGGTAAGAAAAACGCCATGGAAGCCTTAAGAGGGCGGAGTTGCCTGCAGATGTCCTATTTAAATGTAAATTTGCTCCGACACGCCGACGACATGGATAAAAATAATAATTTAGAATCAAAATATTTGACAGGCTCTTCATGGTCAAATAAGGTGGTATACCTACTAATGCAGGGGTGCATTACATCCAAACACTAAAGAGAATTTAATATGGAACTAATATTGAAAATCATCTGCATTCTTATGACTAACTAGCGACCCGCCCTCGCTTCGCTTCGGTTCATAAGGTTTTTTTTATATATAATATATAGCCTATGTTACTCAGGGATAATGTAGGATTCTAATGGTGAAAGAATCTTTGAAATCGATCCAGTAGTTTTTGAGTTTATTCGTTACAAACATACAAAAATACAAATCTTTCCTCTTTATAATATTAGTATGATGACTCACTAGTTTTTACAAGTTAACCATGTCATAACATAGAGTATTACTAGACACATAAAAATTTGTTTCGCAAGGTGGCGGAAATAACTACAAGAGGTATCGTCCCAAAAAGAGAGATATTTCAAAGTACGCAGAACTCAGAAAAACCTTTAATTTTCTATTTTGACTTCTTTCTAAGAAAACTCTTTAACCAGTTAATTTATCATTCTGACAATAAGAGTAGTCACGAGTATTTAACCTATGAAGCTATATGACCTTTGACCTTTGATTTACAAGACTAGTAAAATTCTATGTCTTTGCCTTTGACTGAATTTTTCCTTATTTGTTCTTATTGATATTACCGCCTTTGTTGATTTAACATGCGCTTGACTGTTCAACAAGAATATAATTGTGATTTAGGATTAAGCAGTCAATTGAACATCTGCCATCTGTTTCTAATTCAAAAATACCGCAAAGTAGTCTAAATCAAACTTTTCACTCGGGTCAGGAAGGAAAAATTAACTAATTTTGACAGGAGCATTTAATCAAAGCCCACAACAAACACTAGCGGAGGGTGACAATTGCACGCACCGGATGAAAAAACGAGAAGAAAGAATTCTTTTCACTGGAAAAGGCAACAATAAGAGAAAGAATGGTGGAAAAGGGACTGTTGCGGAAATGGAAGTGACAGATCGTCGACAATGGTGAAAAGTCACACCTCTTGTTTACGGAGCGACGAGCACGGGTCCGAATTAGCTATCATTTACTTAAGCACTTTATATAATTAAGTAGAACGGCCATTACTGTCGCAGAGGGTCGCCATATTCTTTTCCTTGCCGACTGTAATTGAGCCTCTTAGTTGTTAGTGTCAGAGCAATTATTTCTTACGTGTGTACGGAACCGTATGAGACAGGAAAAACGTGAAAACGTTGAAAAAATCTTTGAGCAAATGTTGAAAATATATATGTTCACAACAATAAACTTCATTAATCTCCTTTGCATCCAGAATTAACGAATCGATGATAATTGATTAAGTACTGCGCCGCGGTAAGGAATGCCACAAAGGAGTCCGTTCGGGCTACCGCCACGGAAAACAAAAACAGGCCTCCCCTCCTTTTTTGACCGAGCCGTCGAAAGCGAAATCTGGCTTTGTTCATTTACTCGGTAAACCGATAATTTCATTAAACAACAAAGTGGGACTCGTCGGAAGCTCTCTGTAAACACGGCAAGAAGCCAATGTCCCCCAAGATGGGAAATTCATTTGGAGAAAAAATTCGAATCTTATCTGCGCTGCAAATTAGGAGTCTTCGTGCCCTCTTGTTTATTCATGCTATTTGCAAAAAGTGTTCGCCGCATGCACGCTCGGGACGCGACTAAAAGAAACAACTATAAATAAGGTTAATTTACTGTCTTGAATTTAAAAATCTTTATAGATATTTAAGTAGAAAATAGATAGAGAAGTACCTATTCGAAGTTTAAAATAATTTCCTAGCGAAACGGGCTTCTTAACCCGCACACAACAATCCGGTTAATATTGTTCGAGTAACCCGAAACGGGTGCATTCCGAACGTTAAAAATATCGCGGAGTAATTTGGAGCATTTGGCTGGGCTACTCGCATTAAAGTTGGGCAGCGGGCAAATTAAGCCGAACCCCGATATATTGCGTTTGTTCTTTTGAAGCCGGCGGTGAAGGGTTAAAGCCAAGAATGCTTTGCTTTTTATAGTAAGTCCGAGGGTGGAGGATACGTCTCCACATACACATACCTATGAATAGATATGTAAGTACTGAAATTAAACACCCGATTAAGATGATTCAATATATTACCGTAGTACTGATTTATTTCTAAAAAATATTTATTTGCCGAATAAGTTCAAAGTTAAAATGGTAGGTACTCATATCGTGTAAAAAGGTTGAATAAAATTAAGAAACAGCCTCTATTTAATAAACTTTTATCAAAGTTAAACTCGAAATAAAATATTTTCTACACGTATATAGAGAATTGAGAACTGATAAATAATAACCTTACATTAGTATTTTTACAACATAAGCATTTATTGAACGACTTCAAGAAAGACAATGGTAGTGGCTGCATGAGAAGCGTTGAACAGCGTGTGTAGTGCCGGTCCTTGGGAAAGGCGTATATTCATCAGTGGAGAGACAGGCTGATAATGATACATCGACATATTTTATTTTTTATAAACATACATGCTATCCAGCAGATATCCATTTTACATAACCAACAACC
Source organism: Sesia bembeciformis (assembly GCA_943735995.1). Taxonomy (NCBI): domain Eukaryota; kingdom Metazoa; phylum Arthropoda; class Insecta; order Lepidoptera; family Sesiidae; genus Sesia; species Sesia bembeciformis. Next base: position 14,277,004 of record OX031028.1, read on the forward strand.
GCTGGGCGCACTCGACTGGCCTCGTTACCCCTCTCTTACAGAAGACTACATTGAAGGGTACTGCATTTCTCACTTTATACTATTCCCCAGTGTAAGTACGTGTTTTGATAGTGAGTGAGATTAATGTCGGAGCCCATTCCCATCCCATCCCCACCCCATTTTCCCAACCCTTTCTCCAAACTCATTCCTACATCTCCAATGGTAGACAGCGCATCCCCGGACGCGGCAACCTAGTTGCGGCGGTAGTTCAAGATGACAAACGTCGGCTATTATATCACGGATATCCATGAGCGACGGTATCCACTTACCACCAGATGGACGACCTTACCACTGTAAGCTCGTTCTTCATATAAAAAAATAACCAATGCATTATACCGCAGGCACGTAATTAGACCGAAAATATCATTAAATTAATAAATAAAAAACAGAAGCGGGCTCTCGGAGCGATGTATGGGCCCCTCTGTCGAATAAATTTATGTAAAAATTTTCATTAATATTTTCGAAGCCCAGCGTCCGCTCGCCCTTGGGAGTGGAAATCGAGTTCGCGGTCACGATGGAAAAATGCAAACCGAAAATTATGGGGTCCCTCGCCTTGTATTTGCTTATGAATACCGGCCGTACCTGCACGTGCCCTTCATATTCTGCTATAAATATATGATACGATACTGGAAAATAAAATTAAAACCCTGGTATTGCGAGTCATTCATTACGTACGCATGAAAACTCCTAGTGAACAAAGAAGGAGCAAAAATATATAGGAAAGTGTTTTCAAAGTAGTTTTTGCCTGACCTCAACCTGTAAGGGTGTAAGTACACTATGAAAAACGCCCCTCACGGGATTGGGCGAGATTATGAAAGATTTGTGAGTTCTCGAGTGGCGCCCGCGGCCGGTCGCAGTGAGCTTAAGAGATTTAAATCGCTCGCTGGCCCGGAATGCCAGATACAAACAGATTTCTTACTGCCCGCGCTTAGGAGAAATGATATCTTGTAGAAACAAGAAAGTTTTAGGGTGGAGGACTGTAGATAAGGCTACGTTATGACCTTGTGGTAAATATTTCTTTAAAGGAAATGGTATATGCAAACCTGTTTTTAAGTAACTGGAGCATCTTTATAGAAGTTAGATCGTTAGATTAGCATGTTAGATGCATCGTTAGATTAGCATGGAATCTAACAACTGACAAGCTCTAGAAAGACTATTTTTGCTGCTCGCAAACATCAAAGAAGCACACTCCTTAACTACATAAATAAACACAATTTACCAAAAAAATAAAGTTATAGGGGTATCACTCTCCACTCATTCGAGAGGTCGTGAGTTCAAATCCTCTGAACATATCAACTTAAGTACGAATTTTAAAAATAATATATCACTAGTTGGCATGTTCCAGAATTTAAAAAAAATCTGGATCATCGTATAAAAAATAACATATTAAAAAAAAATTGGGCCCGCTTAATGTAGTGGATTATGGCCCGAAATCACCTAGTGATTCACTAGGGAGCCTGTGCCCAGCATTGGGACGTTAAAAAGACTGACAAAAAAAATTGAACACTAAACATCTGCCTATAGGTACTAACATTAACCAGCATTTCGCTTCCTGACTACCGCTGTAGCTCTATATCATTCAGAGCTAAGCGGTGCCACAATGCAGCCGAAACGTTTAAACGAAATCTCTGCGTAAACCTGTAAATCTTGCCAGCATTTTTATATTCGCTCCCCAAGTCTGAGGGCTAAGCAAGTCGCACCAGCCATCCCAAGATTATATCTTGACACTTGATGGATGAATGGTTATTGGATCTCAACATTTTTATCATTTTGATACAGTCGGGGCGCAAGGTGCTGTTGGTTTTGTTCGTTGCAGGGGACTTACGCAGGTACCATATTTTTTTATTTGGAGATTTACTTGTGTTAAATAAAACTCATATAATGCGATATAATTAAGGATATTATGTACGTATTACGTTCACGATACAAACACATACGGTATGAATCTGAGTGTAATTATGACAAATCAATATTATTCCATACGTATGGATTTCGTCAATGTCACAAAATGAATATTTAACACTAATTTTAGTAATAAATTAATTAAATAAAAAAGTAATTTATATATTGCATTAAAAATAAAATTGTAAACATATCAAAATATCTATTACAATATAAACAAATCTTATATAACTAAATTTTTTTTTTTTATAGACTAGTGGGCGGACGAGCAGGCGGTCCCACGTGATGGTAAGTGTTACCGCCGCCCATGGGCACCTGCAACACCAGGGGGTATGCGGACGCGCCGCCGACCTTGCAAAATCCTATTCACAGCTCTCTTGAAGAACAAACAATCTTATACAAACAAAAAAAGATTCTTTACCTAGAAATATGTAAAATCAGCAATGTTCTTGGTAAGGTACCGTCTGACACTGCGACCCGATCGTTTGCACTCTTTACTACGCCCCTATCTCACACTTCATATGGAATGTAAGTACAAACTGCAAAAAAGGTGGTACATTAATTTTCTTATTTTTTTCTTCATGGTTATATTTTTTTTCCAATTTTCTATTGCTGAAATAGAGAAAAGTTACGTTAAAATTTTAACTAATCCTCCATCTTAATCTTCTCTTCGACGAATGGAACCCTTTTTTTTATTTCCTTGGATATATTCATCTTTATATTATTTCCTCATACTTTATGTATATAGTAGATACATATAAATTTGATAATTTACATAAATAAATTCTCTTAAATCCATGTACCTGTGGATTTTATGTTAATGTATGTTACTTTTAAACCTTTTTTACTCGTACACTGAGCCTTGTGGTGTTGACAGGTTTTACAATAGACTCATCCCATCTCTTCTAGTTGTCGTAAAAGGCGACTAAAAGATAACATCGCCGCTAGACCACAAGCGCTGTGGAACTACACCACCTCTAAAAAAGTGGACTCGCCAACCCGCTTGGACAGCATAGCGTTTTAAGGCTAAACAACCCTCATGCACAAAAAAATATGCATGAGGAAGACCATGTCCAGCAGTGGATGTTAAGTAAAAGAGTAAGTACAGGGTAAGCGTAGGGTAAGTACGGTAAGTATGTACTCGTATCTACTTTATCTGATTCATTATCTTCTCATTTCAGCTCGGCTTTTCTACTGGTATACAAGATTAAAACATGTTTTATGATTCGTATGATTTCACATAACATGTATTATAAGTTTTTTATTTTACTTTACTATCTTTATATTCCTTTTTTTTTTTATTAACCATGATAAGATTATACAAAATTCTTTTTAAATCTATATACCTTAAAAACCTTCCGGGTTTAACCGTAGTATGGAAGCCGTTCCTTAAATATAACTTTCCGTCCCACTTGTTGTTAAAAAATGTTTTTTTAATTGAAGTATTATTTTGTCGTCGTTCATATATTTTTCCTGCATCTTGATAGGCAGTTCATTGAACAAATCAGATAATATGTATTGCCATATTCTTTTGCCATGTACATTATTAACTTTGGGTAGTTCATAATTGACGTTTGTACTTTTCTGGCGTAAATAACTGGCCCTTACAATTTTAGTCAATGAATGTATATATGGCTGTTCCTCAATGAGGACGTATAATTTTGCCTTATTGAAAACATTAACAAGTTTGTAATATTTAAACAAACCATTGTAGTTGGTTTTTTTATATTCATTTTTAACTTTTTTTTTTGGAACTATTAATTTCAACAATTGAATTTGTATTCTGTATATGCTTTCAATATAGCTTCTATATGTTCTTCCATGGGCGCTTATCCCATAGTTGACAACAGAACCCGCTAGAGCTAAATATAACAGTCTAAGTGTACTGTACGGCATTTTATATTATTAATTAATTATTAATTATTGGGTACCTTTCTTTGACTTTTCCCGATTTGCTTGTGTTGCTGTCCGTACAGTACAGTTTTCCGCCCGCTTTGGCGAGCGTATCATACATATCATAAGCGATATCGTCTGAAAAATGCCGTGGCCCGCCACCGCGTTAGCGGAAACATATCAATTCAATTTAGAACGCACCGTACGTGAAATAGGGCTGTCACGCGCTAAATCATGAGACTTCGCCGTGATAAACATATCGGAAGGGTTTGTGTTTTATTAGCTGTGACGGTCGGTCGACTTTATCGCCTCTAGGAGTCGCTGCGAAGAAAATAGAAATAGAGATAGAATAATATTTAAGACTAACAGTGCCTTCGTTCCATTTCGTTCGCGTGGTCTTTGGAGTAAGTGTGATTCAGACTAAAAAGTATGTTGAATTAATTAATTATTATTGAATCACATTTCATAAAAATCCACAGAGTAGTTTTTATGTGAGCTCTGATATTGTACATGCGGCCTTGATAATGATTCCTGTGGGAGCTCTATAATTGATCTAACAATAACCCGGTACATTTTATAACTGGCCAAGTTTCATTAAAATCCATCCAGTGTTTTTTGCGTGATGCGCGTTCAGGCAGACAGACAAATAGACGGACAAACATACAGACAAAAGTTCCAAACAAATTTTGTTTTGGGCTCTGTATCATTCGTACTTTAACGATTTTTTTCTCCAAAAATATGAATACATTTTTTAAAATATTTTTATATAATTTTATTTACTTCAAGGAAGACATACTGTTTTATAATATGTTTACACAAAACTTAATAAATAGAAAAGAAGAAAAAACCAAAGAAGTCTCCACTATTTAAACATATTTTACGATACAATTTAATTTGGCAAATAATAATCCATAAACTTAGAACATATTGAGAAGCAACTTCACAGCAATTCCTAAAAGGGCCAATTGCACATTTTTATAATTTTACAATAAAATAAAAAGGCATGAATTAGAACAGTGTTATACAATAAAACAGGTATCATTTGTTGTTACCTTTACAGACATTTTTAACTTGATTTCTATATGCCTTATAAGAGACAAACAAAAATGGTTCAGATGAGAATATACAACATTGTAAGTCTTAAAGGTGCGGTTGATGAAATTCATCGAACAAACATTGAATTTAAATGCTTTTAAAATGCGGAAGATTTTGAAGTTATTTTGATCACACTGGAAACACATTCGCTTAGATTTCGCAATAAAGTTGGATGTTGTTGAAAATGAAATGTTCTTATTGACAGTTTTTTTTATTGATGCAGCTTTGTTACTATTTTGTTATATGTACCTATATAAAAAAAGTTTGGAGGAACAAGTCAATGTAAGCGAAAAATATCACTAAAGCTCGAAGTGTTGTAAACTACAAAAATAAAAAAAAGGTAATAATCAACATTTATTTAAATAATTCATTAGATTAGATAATAAGTTCTGTCTACAAGCGATTCTTAACCAAAACACTCTCAGCGTCGGTACCTATTAAGCTTGTTTCTCAATTAACCCGCCCCTGTTTAATAAGATAGAAAGTGGTCGCTTCAGTAAAAATTCAACGCGTCATCCACAGCCGAGTGGATATAAAAATTAAAAATGCACACGCGCCCGCGACGCCTCAAGGAAAATATGTTAAACTGAGCGACAGCCTCGTGAAATTTTAAAGAGACTGTTACACGGTTTTCTTTCAATATTCCGGTTAACAAAATTGTTTATATTAAAACAAGCCGTTACACCAAAAATTAAGAAGATCCCTTAGTTTTAATAGGTTGTTTTAATAGAAAGCTAGACCAGCAGTACTGTATAAAATAGACAGAGAGAGCTCGTTTTTTCCACATTGACTAACAGACTTGACCTGTCAATAATTAAAATGGAGATACCTCCAATTTTTTCCTAATGCTTTTCTTAATCTACTAAGGCAGGCGACGCAATCCCGAGGGCGCGGCGTGTCAACGTTTGTCATTCTTGACGAATCCACCGTATAGTATCCACCGCAGGTATACTATTTCCAACTACTAGATGTGATTTATTTACCACCAATTGAACTCTCTGTTCATCTTTCTTTCCATAAAAAAGCTATTTGAAACTTTAAAGAAAATAATTATCTTCAACTCTAATAAGATACATTATTGGGTAACAGCAATCACATTTTGTCAATTATTGCAATAGAGCAATCGTAAAAAGCAACGTAACCTTTTCTAAACCTATTACAATATGCCAAGAAATTAATTCCATTATGATTAGGCATACTTACAGACTAAATCCAGCCAGGTACGCATATAAGCACCAATAGATAGCTCCCAATTTATTATCCCACTCATAATTGAAGCGAACGTTCTTCCAAACCCATTACGCGGAGCTCGTAGACTCGTCGAGGCCCTCCGAGGTAATGAACCCACATTATGAATGCAACGAGGCATCGCCTCCGCCGATGCACCGCGAACACACACCGACGCGAAGAATTAATTCATTTGCATGTAAAACTTCGACGGTACTTTGCTTGATATAAGGTAGATATGGGATGCACTTGAGAATTGATATTACATAGTGTGATGAAGAAGTATAGTCTTCTATAAGCAGTGGCGTGCATTGGTTTAGACATCATGTAAACCTATAATCATGTTGTAATCAGGTAAACAGTTGTAGCAGTATACGAGTGCTGCATCTATCAATACTTGGCCGAAGACGGGGAGAGACCATAGATTGATTGATGTTTGAGGAGGAGGGTTCACGCTGAATCCCACAGCCGCTGGGTGAACACGAACCTGGTGATCCTTACTCTTCTCTCACAGAAGACTACCTTGAAATGTACTGCATTTCCCACTTTATCCTATTTCCCCAATGAACGCACGTGTTTCAGTAGTGAGTGCGATTTGCCTGAGCCTATTCCCATCCCATCCTAACTCTTCCCATTTTCCCAACTCCAAACCCATTATTTTGAATCTCCAAAAGTGGGCAGCGCATCCGGGGGCGCGCAGGCGTGCCAACGTTTTGACATTTTGGACTGATGTTGGCATGTATCACGGATGTGCATTGGCAACAGTACTTGGACTTACTTTTGGCAACCACTAACTTTTGGGCAAAAGTGGACTTACCACCATATAGACTGTCTGCTTGTTTGCCGCCATCTTTACATAAAATAAATAAATATAGTTATTGGAAATACGCGGCACTGCAGTGTCTCGGTCAAAGACTTCGCTGATAGGGCGAATTGGAAAAGTTAACGAAGAATGCTGACCCCATCACTATAGGACTAAAGCATGTAAGGGAGAGTGACAGTTTGCAGATTATCTATAAACGATATTTGTTTTTGACTGACAGAAAAATGTCAGGAGAAATAGCGGCATTAGTGATCGTCCACGGTTCACCCATGCTCGTTCAGATAAGTAATAGTTAAATGGTAAGTTCTGCTATATTTATATCAAATTCATCCAACTAACTATAAGTATAAATGAGGCAACGTATTAAGGGTTATAAAATGCGTTCAGATCACAAATATGTCACTTTGTTTACGTAACCTACAAATATTTTATTCTTCCTATATTGAACAACTCAAGACTGGCTAGTAGTGAATTACGTGATTTGTTAAATTAGATACTTAATTATTTATAGGTCCAAAATAAAACAAAATGAGTCAGTAGCCACTTATTTTATTACATGCAAAAATAGTGTACTTGTACAAAATAGCATCAAAAACTAAATAAGTTTTAAACTAACTAAATCTTCAGTTCGTTGACTTTAACCACTAAAACCACTCTTATAAGACACCTGCACAATCCACTCTCTATTTGTATATAATAGCGCCACAATAAGATGAAAATAGAGTAGAATCTTCATATAACCCCTGGTTCATATATTTATATATATATATATATATATATATACACACCGAACTGTCATTAGACCAACCTAGAGAAGATAAGTAGAGAAATAAGTAGAGAAGATGGTACATGGAGGGTAAGGAGCAACAAAGAGCTGGAGCAACAAGGAGCAACCAACTCTTGGTGTCCGAGCCGAATGTTATCGACGAAATTAAATTGCCCGACTCCGTTGGCTTGTTCACGTGGAGAGGATAGGCGAAGATCGCGCCTTAAAGCAAGTCTATACAGGACAACCAAGGACTGGTCGGACGTCCCAAGCAGCGATGGAGAGACGAAGCGGAGAGGTACTTGTGGAAGCTCCACATAGCCAGTTCGCAGGAAGCTGCAAAGAACCGAAACAGATGACGTCTCTTGGTGTCGGCTCAGCGACCCGAAGTGGATCTTCCACTTCGGGTCGCTGAGCCAACGGAGTACGTAAGTATATAATTTCTGAACGTGCGCACACAAGAAAATGTCGTATCTGGTGTCACAGACAACAGCTGTGAAATACTGCGTCCGTAAACTAAACATCGTAGCGAGGAATTGACATTATCTATCGTAACACATATTCTGGTCAGACGTGGGTGATTATTTCCAGGTTTTAAACTTCGAAATAGTCCAAAATAATTAGAATATAACATTGAGTTTCGCTTCTGCTTTTCGTATAGGTATGTTTAGTCCCTCTCATCCGAAACCTCCCTTAATTCTGTCTACTTCACTTCAAGAGCACTTTTTACAGTCATTCCGCGCCTCTTGAGGACAATCTCTCCATGCAAAATGGTGACTTCAATTTACAAAGGTATATTCTTTATTGAGATACGGGATTCGCTTTTTAATTGTCAGTACAGTAGTTGATTTTTTTTTGAGAAAAGAATATCGCTTCTTATCAATTGAAACACCATTGTCCAATCATACTCGTATTAGTACATCCATGGGAAATATACGAGTACATGTAACAATCCTGAAGAAATATATATATTTAAAATTCAATTTAATTTCACTTTCGTAGTTTCAAATTGCTTTCTGACTGTCTAAAATGGTAAAATGAAAATACAAGAAAAACATTAGTACGGTCGCAAGAAATAATAATTGTTGTGTCACTATCCTTTATTTTGATGTATTATAATACGACATACGTATTATACTCGTAATACGACATACGTATTATAATACAACATACGTGTTATATTACGTAAATGAAACATACAACATATGAAGTCGATGTTTGTTTAATACCCACTGCCTAATAAGTAATAAAGGAGAGTAGCTCAAGAAATAAATATTGTGACCATATATATGTACTTATATTCATGAAATTACAAATGCAACAACAGATCATTAATCCTCATTGGTCTATAAACAACTAACAAAATAAATTAAATGGGGGTTACACAATGGCGCGGGAGTTCGCCAATAAGCCCCTTCAAGTGCCGTCATGGAAAAAGCACAGCGTGCGCGTGATCGTTCCCTCGGGGTCGCACTTATCATTGACATTAACTTTTTTTGTTGTCCATAACATTTGCATAGCTGTAAAACTCTCTATCGCTTCGAAGCCTCCAGGCAACTGTAGTAAAATGGCGGCCTATACTTTGTAAGATCATTTTCCGACTTCGCGAAACTGTGTTGTCGTCCACGGGGAGCTCTATAACATGGGATAATTTGTAAATTACCTTCTAAAGTGAACGTGCAAAGATTGTAATCATGCATAAGTCACGCCAAGAAAGCGCTCTTTTATTATTATTATTTATTAAATTTTAATTAGAATATATACTTTTTTTTATTCAAATAAAAAAGAACAGCATATTTTAACAATGATAAAGGAATTTGGTCATTGAGCCAAAATATAACATTTAACATTCAATCTCGGAAAGTTGTAAAATTAATTCAGTTTGAATGAGAGTATTTTGACAGCTGTCACATTCAGGCGGCCCTTCCGCAAACGAAGCTAATTCGAACCGAACTGCCGTTTCAGACGTAATAAGGCCATCATTTGCGAAATTACATATTGTCTTTAATTTTATAATGCAAGTATTTCATGTATTTTTGTATATCCATATATAATATTTTAAATTTATCTTAATTAAATGAATTTTTATATAGGTACATAAGTATAAATAAAAATATTTTTTTTAAATGCCTTTTTAAATTGGATCCGTTTAAAAAAACTCTGGCTGCACGATGTTGCGTTTTATACTCATTCATTTATTCATTTTATAAATTAGGAAAAATACATCGTTTTTGTTGGGATCCCGAGAAATAAAGTTGAGTTTTTGTTTGATTATTGTCAAATTTGTGTATTTTGGAATTTTGTGATTTAAAAGTGATAGTTTGTTAAACTTCAAAGTGCCTAATGGTTGTGATAATTAAATAAGAGCGTGAAATTTTTCGTGTTCTTCCAAGGAGTCCAACTCTGTCCTCAATGAACCTACTATCACTTTACTGAGCGACACTTACTTCGACGGGACAAACAATTATATATATATATATATATATTATATATACTCGTATATTATATTGTAACGAGCTGATTGTTTACCAACAATGAATAACCTGCAGATATCGGGAGTGAATATCGATGCCCATAAACAAGATCATAACATACATATATCACCTAAATTAAAAAAGGTTTGTGTAAAACATATGTAAAAAGTTTTGATTACATATAAAAACTTCTGTAATCGCATTTATCAAAGGTACAAAAATACATTTATGCCATTTTCAAAAGTAAATTGCATTTTGCTGGTATTTGTTCGTAAGCATCTAAGGTAAACATTTTAATAATACGCGGCTAATTAGTTTCAAAATTTACCGTCATCCCGTAATCCATCTGCAGATTATAATTTAAAAACATGAGCAAGTATAATGGCAGAGGACAGACAACGTACTTAAGGTGGTCGATGGCTTAATAAGTAGGTATCGTTGGAAGCAGCTGTTATGATACCGTCCAAGAGTGTCGCACCACTCGCCCTTAAAGAGATTTTCGGTATCAAATTAACATGGAGATCAACTTTTATTATGACATAATTAAATTGGAAATATCTTTATAGATATTTAAGTAAACACTTAATTTGAGTCTAAAGCTGATCGTACCCGAATTTTCATAGGTTTCCACATAGGTTAATTTATATTATATTTATGTTAGTATATATATATTTATGTTTAATCTATCTTTACCCAAATTTCTATTTCTATCAAACGATGGAAGCTCTATCAATATTTGTTACAACCTATTCAAGTTACAACAAAAAAATAGTAGCAAGCATATAAAACTGGGAGTATGACTAGATTAAAATTATACCAAAATGAAAATAAAGATCATTCCATACTTCTCCAACCATTTTGCCACTCCAACGCTAAGGCGATCGCCTTTTTTCTCACCCCAACCTTCGGAAAAAATAGGGGAGATTCCTATCTTGTCGCTTCTAATTTACTTATTCCTCTTTTAAAGACTTATTTACCTTCAAAATCCCATTGTGTCCCGAGCGGGGCTAAGCGGTGATTTCCTCTAGCAATAACGAGACGGCCTCGCGACGTGTCAAACGAGGTTTTTCTTAAAAAAGCAATAACAATTTACATAAACACCCGGTCCTAGTTAACAGTTAATAAAGAGAACGATGTCCCAATTGACGGAGCTGCCTCTTTTAAATAGCTTTAGATGGAAATGTTGATGGTACATTGTTTTACAAGGCGCTTCTTTGCTACGCTCATTGTTGAGACGCCTAAATCAATTTGAGAAAGGTGCTTTTATACAATTGAATGACTGTAGCTCGTTTAAAGAATGCACAATAATTTTGCCTTATTTTACTTTTAGTGTCAAAAGATTTCAAACTTTTATTACCGTCGATGAACATATTAAATATTATGTAAACGAGTTACTCACAATTATTATTTATTTTCTATAGTCAAAACTGGTTATAACGCCTTTGTACGCCGTTTAGTACGAGATACCATGATATTATATAAGTTAAAAAAATACGAAATTTGAATAGTGAAAATTATTTCAAATTGGCACGCACGCGATTACACTTTGCAAAGCCAAACAAGCAATCGCGTTGTCAAATTCACACGCATGTGGTGATTTTAAAGTATGCCGTAAGCACTTATGAAAACAAGTTCAGTATTGGCAGTAGAATCGAAACAAGTTCAGTATTGCAGTAGAATCAAAACAAGTTCAGTATTGGCAGTAGAATCAAAACAAGTTCAGTATGGGCAGTAGAATCAAAACAAGTTCAGTATGGGCAGTAAGTTCAGTGTGGGCAGTAGAATCAAAACAAGTTCAGTATGGGCAGTAGAATCAAAGTAAGTTCAGTGTGGGCAGTAGAATCAAAACAAGTTCAGTATGGGCAGTAGAATCAAAACATGTTCAGTATTGGCAATAGAGTCAAAAAAAATCCAATATGGGCAGTAGAATCAAAACAAGTTCAGTATGGGCAGTAGAATCAAAACAAGTTCAGTATGGGTACTAGAATCAAAATAAGTTCAGTATAGGCAGTAGAATCAAAACAAGTTCAGTATAGGCAGTAAAATCAAAATAAGTTCAGTATAGGCAGTAGAATCAAAACAAGTTCAGTATAGGCAGTAGAATCAAAATAAGTTCAGTATAGGCAGTAGAATCAAAACAAGTAGGTACAGTATGGGCAGTAGAATCAAAATGAGTTTAGTATGGGCAGTAGAATCAAAACAAGTTCAGTATACAGTATACGGAAGATAGACAGATTCGTCTGTCAATGCAACATCACCTTGAGACCAACGTAGCCTCAACGTAACTACCATATGTCTATGTAACGCAACTGTAATAATGTAATAAAATAATTAAAAACCGTGAGTAACCCGTCTACATAACATTTATTTCCATTAATGATTGCAGTATTTAAGGTAAATTTTACTTAATTTAAAGTAAATTAGTGTAAGTAGGTGTGTGTATTCAAATTACATTAACTACTAAACATTTTGACATGTCTATTACCACCGTTTGTTGTCTTGCATTGTGCGTGATGTGATATACACAGTGACCTAAATCCAGAGGAGTTGTTTCCCGGATTGTTTCATTAAACTAGTCCCAAAAGTTTGATGCCTTTCGGCCACGACACTGGGCCTCGCTTGCCCAAGTGCGATCGATCCCCAGTTCATCGCACTCCACTCGCTACTTAGATACAAACCAGTCTTAAACTAACAGCAAAAGAGTAGCCCCTCTATCAAAAGTAAAATTTCCCCATCATATTTGCTCAAAGTTAACGACACGAGCGGATTAATATCAACCCTTTCCCATTTAAAACTTCCCGTCTTCCACTCTACTAATAGTAATCTGAAACAAAGTTAGCTGAAACGGTTCAAGGTCGCAATTTAAAGTTTTTCGAAAAGTTCCCTTCGCGCACACTTTTTTATAAGTATATAAATCTTTTTGCCGGCGAAGTTCCACAAAGTTTTTGGCCCAGATTGTCATCGATTTTTGTTTGGAGAGTTTGTTTTTTCATTGTTCTTCTTTACTTGTTTGACGGTTAATTCATAAAAACTTTCCCGCCTGCACAATCGATAACGATCGCACAGTCAGTTTGTAAACAAAAAACACGTTTCCTGGGTTCATTGCCCTTTATCTATATTTTCTTGTACTAATTTATAGGCAGTAGAATCAAAACAAGTTCAGTATAGGCAGTAGAATCAAAATAAGTTCAGCATAGGCAGTAGAATCAAAACAAGTAGTCAAAACATGCACTCTACTATAATCATTGTTATAATCTCCATTTCTTGTAATACAGTCAAGTAATTACTGACCCACACACTTCTCTACTCGGTAACCAAAAGTATTTCACATGTTCAACGTCATTTATAATTTAGCCATTACTTTATAGAATCTCAAAATTAATATTTTATTTAACATAAATTATAATTTAACATAAATTTTATTTTATTTTTTTAAGTTAATCGACGTCTCGTGGCCTTAGTTGAGCTTTTTTAGCTCGTGACTTTGGTTGGTGCATCCCAGCAGAAATGTCGAGTAAAATAGAAAAGGTGAACATATACATTTAAGACCTGTTAAAGAGACAAATATGTTTGTGTGACCTCAGTTTTCTATATTGTCTGTCTCATCATAAAGCATCATGCCTCGACTCGCAATGCAATACCTATTTCTTAACACAGCTATCATTTTAAACGCATTGCTAAAATCCCGCCTTTAAAAATGAATTGGCAACAATAATTCTCAATTTATTATTACCCTACGATGTAAGTAAAACAATAAACCGCATCGTCATATAATATCGCAAACACCCTTGCATGAATAGCTGCGCTATTTCAGTCGCTTCATAAATATTGCGTTTTCACGCCGGCTGTAAATATTTTCCCCATCATAAAGGCTATGCATGGAAGTCGCCGGAGGGCTCTCATCACCTCGGCCCTGAATATTTTTGTACGTATTCTCCGAAGCCCCTCTGTCTCAACTTATGTAAATGCTGCCCTAACACTTTCTCCGTTTTTTCGCATTTGCCGCACAATACTCTGCAATTTGATGCCAGATCCTGACATCATCCGTATAAGTGAGCCCTTCGCGAATCACATACGCATTTCAGATGGGGGTATGTGATTTAAACTTACAGACCTCGAATAAATGTATCGTTAAATTGTTTACATTTAAATAAAAGTAATGAGTCTAACTGAACGTTCCAGTAGGGAAAATCAAAAGAAATCCGCAATAACAAGGAATATTTTTTACATTAATTGCTATTTGCGTAGACAAAGAAAGCATAATGAATAGCCGTCCCCACTGTCCGTCTCGGCTGATTTATTTCATGACTTTTCGGATATGCAAATAACATTAAGATTCAAAGACGTAGGTTTCGTTCCCTTAAAAGAAATCCGCGGCGACCGCAGAATGATGCCAATCCAGGGTGAATCTTAATATTTTATGTTGTGATATTTCCCTTTTCTTTTCCTTCCTAACATTATTTATTTCCTCGCCGACAATGAGATTCCCACTTTGGCGCGTAATAAAAAAGAATTATTGTTCATCTTTTTATAGCGTGCCGTTTTGTTGGATTTTATATTATCCTGATTGAGAGTGACGACTTAACACACTGCTATTGTTTTTCGCGTACTTTATAAAATGTATTTTTATTTTACACGAATTTTATCGTTAGTATCATTGTTTGTTTTAGCATAAAAAATCAATACAGTATATGAATTAATAACACATATCAAACTTCTTTATTTAAGTATGTCTAGTTGCTTTAAAGATGTTCTTTAAAATATGAATTAACTAAAACTGTTATTCATTTGTCAGAATAACAAATAAAAGCAATCAGAAAACCATGTTTAAAATCCTCTACAAAAATAAAATAACTCAACATACATGTCTTTCACGTGTGATTAACAAGTCCCCATTGGCTGGATTACAGAAGAGCGGGAAAAATATCATCGAGGTGCGGCCTGGGGGTGATCGGGCCGATGATTGATCGCCAAGCTAATTGGATGATGGATGGGTAGAGAACGGACCCCAAGACTGTACGAGAGACTAGTTTAAAAATGTTAACGTAAGCTTGAGATGTTGATGTGATGTAATATGTTTTGGCGGACAGTAACATGTTGCAGCAATAATCGATAATCGACGGACAATCATTGGATGTCCATCGATTATTGACTACTTATGTAGGTTAAAAATAAATTGAACCTGTGTAACGATAAAGAAAGGACGTATGGAATCGATGACGCTACGTTCATATATATACTGAATCCTTATATTAGCTTGGTTGGATGACAGGAGCCGAAGATTATGTACGGTATAATATATAGTACTTGATTTTTCAATCTTTCTAATTTGATTTAGATATTTAACCTATATAATTTTACACTGCAGAACACATTCCTATTAAAATATTGAGAATAATAATTCAATAATGAGAATACTCTTACTGTTAGTCGCTAAAATAATTGTGCTCAGTAACATGTAACATAAAAGTACGTAAATAAGCCGATGACAGACTTCATTTGGAAGGGATTTAGCCATTTTAAGTACGTTTTATAAAAGAAATCCAACAAGATATCGTTTATTTACATACATAGTATATGGAATTGTTATTTCGTGGGATGTTTTGAAAAATTTACACCATCGTAACTTTAGAACTAGATTTGACTGATCTAACAACTTAACAGAGATATAGAGTAGGCCAAAAACTATTTTTTTCCAAACATTCAAATCGATTAAGGCTTTCATTAAACTGATTGGTATTTTCGAATGCAGTGAATACTTTTTCGTAATCCGTATGTCTCAGTCTCCAAAATACATACACTTCTTTGAAAACTTCTTAAAATTACGACGCGCATTACACGAGCTTGATCATGGACTAAATCATAATATAGACTTACTTCTAAAGGTAAATTAAATATGGGGAATGTTCCATGTGAGCCGTCACATTACGTTACGTCAAATAGTAATTAAATTCCACATTAGCGTACAAAGGCAGAAGATATGCGGAACCTAATTTTCATAGCTGATTAGACGTACCCCACATGGGATCACATGATTACCCCATACGTCCTTATTCTGAACATCGTCACTGAACGAGAGTGAAGTGACATATGATTTTTTTGTACACCTCAAATAAATGTATTGTATTGGATATAAATAATCAATAATCAATTTTATTATCCATAAATATCTAATAGTCAACCCATTCATATCTTTTAAAAATAAATTATACAAGAATTTACTAGTCAATTTAATTTCTGTTAGATATTTAAAGTTTAGATGGCAGCGATCATGATTACAATTTCGAAAAAATCTCAATATAGTTCGGGTGTACTCGTCTATCTCCGTCAATATTTTTAAATAGGCCAAACCGATTCATTAGTTCTAAAATTATAAAATTAGTTCTAATATTGTCAAGGAATCCTAAAAAAAATTAAAAGCCGATATGTTCTTGGATAGTGCTCGTGAAACTCTATTATTGTCTAAGCGTATTTTTTCTAAAATGTAAGGAAATTTATTTTAAAAATATCACTAGCTCGGGCGCCGAGGAAAAAATAATGTAACAAAATCGTTGAACCGCTTTAAACTGCCATGAATATATTTACGAACGTGATCCGACCTACAGAATAGCTCCGCTGTGTTTTCGCTTTCGCGCGGTAGGCTCGTGTTGATACTACCCCTATCAACTGTCGGATGCAAGCCACGTCACTGCTGACGTCACATCTGATGTCGTACCTGACGTATTTTTAATGTTTGATAGGCAAACATTAAAAATACCTTTATTTACCTTTTATAATCCGTTATTACCTATAGGTGAGGGGAACAAGTAAATATTTTTAATAATGCCTAATGAAGTATGTAGATATATAGGTAGATAATATATAGATAAAAAAAATATTCAAGTTACAGTCATAGACACTACAGTTAGAAGAAAAAGGACAAACACATACATATTTAGACATATGCATGAGAAATTGTATGAAAGTGAATAATACCTAGAACGTAGATAGTGAAACTCGTTTGTTATCTTATTTATTATTATTATTATCTATTCTATAAAAAATCACTACTACAATTAATGGGATACATAAAATTCTTTATTATACGTAAACTAACAACATTTTGACAAAATTGAAGAATTATTCTTTAAGCGTATAATTATTTTAAGTAGAGAATAGAACCATTCGGTCTTATTCCTTTATAGCAATTTCTTCCAGACAACCTTGAGAAAGGGAGTTGTTATCGAGGTAATAAAGCAGGTATATATACATATTTTATATAAAATAATGGAACTCTTATATATACAGTGTGTCCAGTAAATAGCGGCCAAGCTTGAAACTGTCGATCCCGGCTCATGACCTATCGGATGACCGTATTATAATATTAGTGAAAGGTCACACCACACGGTTTTATAGATATTGCTTTATTTAATTTTTGAAAAATTGGTCAGTAACTAACTGCGTACTGCAGCTACAAATTAAAGAAAATTCACATTCTGTTCGTCTTTATTATTCTCGAAGAGTTGTGCTTTCAGTATTTCGGTATTTTTCATTTACTGTTATGGTATCTTCGATATGTTTCCGTTTGTCTTGAGTTAAGGTACAACCATAGTCTACTAATTTGAATTTGACCTTGAATTACCAAAAAAATATGTAGCAATCGTATAGTGATTAACTATTTTTGAAAAATGCCTAATTAATATAGACTCGAAAATGGTTGCCCAATAAAAAAAAATACATGCGGTTTCCACTTTTAAAAATGATGATTTTAAAATAACAAAGGAGCTATTTTTACCGAATCAGATTTTTCAACAATATTTTAATTTTCGTTTAACAGAACAACTACGAGAATAATAACCACAAAACAGAATGTGAATTTGGCTTTATTTGTAGCTGCATCACGTGAATTACTGACCAAGTGCCAAGTTTTCAAAAAATTAAAAATCTACCTACATCTCCGAAACTGTGCGATTTTTTAATAAGATTAATTGCGGTCAATCGATAAGTCATGGGCTGGACTATGGACAGTTTCAAGCTTGGCCACTATTTACTGGACATACTGTATTTAAAAAAAATACTATAGATAAATATAATAAATAAATATACACATACGTACAATACGTGTACGTAAATAAAGGTTTGCATTTCTATTTCCACATTAATATAATATTTTCATAAACATATTTTAATTGAATTGAAATATAATTTTAGACATAAAAGGCGCCGTGTTAGAGGTTAATACACGGCTAATAACTTTGATCTGAATTTTATCAGATATTTGATACTTACTTTGAATTTATTACCAAACCTTACTATAAAAATGAGTTATAAGCGTTTTTAAATCAAAACATTCATTTGCAATGCGCATAAATTATTTTAACGTACAAAATGAATCTAAAAGTTTTCTATTACTTCGATGAGAAGTGCGCGAGAGCTCGCGATATAAAAACATTTTGATTTTTTGTAAAAGCCTCATTACAAGTAGCTCGTAGAAAGTTTTCACTGTTTATTGAGAAAATGGTATTAAATATTTTCATTTTCGTGTTAGATAATCACGCACAGCTAAATAATACGAATATTATAATAATAAAATTAATATGCTTGGCATATTTGACTCTTGAGATAATTATATAATTAAATAACTTAGAATACTGGAAATCGATGCATGAAATCAAAATTAAAATACCTTGAAGAATTATTGAGTTATAAGACTTAGAAATCTCGATTTAGAACACGAACGTACTACTATATTGGTGACATCACTAACACAGTAGTGACATTACAGCCACGCGCGAGTAACAAAGACGATTATAAATCATTGTAATAAATCTAATGAATTAATTGACTGTAGGTAAATACATATATACTTGTTGTTGATGCGGCGATAGGAACACGAAAAATAGTATATCCTCATGGTCCTACCAAGAGGAGAAAGAATAGGAGTACGAGGAAACCTACGACAGCTCCTCATCTCAAATATTATGTCAATTGTCTAAAGAATTTTATTTTTTTAATAGGGTCTTATTTTATTATTTAGTAATTGAATAAATCGTAAAACAATTCAACTATAATAATCTACCTTATTAATGAAAGTAACGTCACAACACGCACCACTAATCGATCGCGCATTATATACAACAGGGTAAAGAGTCGGTGCATATAAAAGCTGTCTAGAAAGTTTTCTGTCGCTCCCTGCGATCGATACGGCACTGAGGTGCGCCGTACTACGGGTATGAACGTAACTGCTGGTTTCACTAGTTAATTTGGGTTATTATGTCATTTCTAGTGGTTTAATCTGTTGGATTTTTTTAAACGTTTGAACATAAGGTTAATTTAGTTATCGAATAAGGTCTAATTGTTACGAATATCGATGTATATATATGAAAAAGGCTAATTATAGCACCGGTCTGAAACGATATTTCGTTATTTGTCTTTACGTTTTAGAAAATTTGAAAAAAGTTATAGATCTTCATGAGACCCTATCCAATGGCATATTAATTGTTTGTATAAAAAATTGTCTTAGTTTTATTTATCTTCATAATTTTGGAACTACTGAATCGATTTGGCTCATATACGAACTAATAATTAAGATACAATTAAGTAACTAAAAATTTAATTTATTTATTTACTTCAAGTTACCTTAAAACATACCTAAAGACAATTCTAATGTTGGTTTACTATAATTATGATTTATTATCTGACTGCTGTGGACAGTGAAGAATCCAACACGTCTCCTACTATCGTCTTGTTTATCCGCATTTGTGGCCCCGTAGTTTATCCACAAATTCGGTTTGAATTTAGGTGACCGCCCTTAGTCGATGTAGTAAATTTATTTCGAAAATTGTTATTTTTGTCAAAATCTCCATAAAACTATGGAGTTTAGCTTTTTTTATAATTTAATAGAATTATTGTAGTATAAATCCTTCAAACGTCACAAACGTCTTATTTCTTCCCACATTCTCTCACTATTTACCTTGTATCGGATAATTTGATTAATTCCCCCCGCCACCCAAGGCATCGGCCCTGTACGGTTCCAATAGGGATTTGGTCCCAATTATATATTAGACGTAAGTTGCCTATATCGGCTCGCATGCGAGACCGTGCGGATTAGGGACTTTACTTGATTACGAATGAACCACACGAAAATAGTTATATAACGTACATACGTACATAGTTATATAACTAGATAGAACTATTTCTTTAATAAACATACATAAGCGGTAACCTAGGAGTATTTATACTTCACTCTCATTTGTGAAATCATTGATTCCCAATTCTCAAATCAAATCAAACCCGTTTATTTGTGAACGTATTAGTTCTGCATAATATATCAATATATCACATAAATTAATATATTACATTTATCCATCAAATTAATTAATTATAAAGTCAAAGATATATTTACATAAATTAATATATTATTATAGAAAAGGGTGTCATTGAATACGATAATAATTAATATATTGGTATAAGTCAATCTCTTCATAATACAATTCAATTCAGTTTGTCAATTCAATCTATATAGGTAATAGGTACATCTCAAATTACAAAATTATATTTTACTAGTCAGTGCTGTATAAAAAGTTATCGTCAATAACCAAGTACTATTTACATTTAACTAAAATCTAAATTGTCTTTTAGATAATCTTTTATTGAATGATATGTGTTGTCAGACAATAGTTCCTTTAATTTACTTTTAAATATGTTAGGAAGTTTGTTGTCACATATTAATTTGTTTAGTTTATTGTACCTACTCGTATATTTTAGGCGCTATAGAAAATATACCTTAGTGAGACTTATCTTATTGTGGTTACTACGTAAGTACATAATGTGAATAAAACTCAATGTCGCATTACTTACTAGTACAATCCGTTGGTACAACAATTAAACCCTTGCGGAGCGGTCACGTGCGAGATTACCGTCACGCACGCACATCACGGATCACACCACGCTAACGCTGCTTTATCGTCACATGTGTATTTTAGATATAGTCCTATAGTTTAGTAGTGCGTAAATATTCTAAAACCGTATTACGTGTACAATCCATCGGTACAATTAAATCCTCGTGAAGAGGTCACGTGAGGGTTTACCGTAATTTATCGCAGGCCGTGTGTCCGCACCTTTACCCATTGCCGCTGACACGTCCGATTTATGGACCTGTGTATGTGAGTTCTAAACAAATCAACGGTTCAGCATATTATTAGGATTGAGTTGTCGTGGTCAAGTTATAGCCGAATCTAATGCAGAGGTTTGTATTAGTTTTGTTATATTATAGATACTAAATTGTAATGATTTGTTTTATTTAATAACTAGCGCTGTATGCGACTTCGTTTGCGTAAACTTCAAAGTGATTCCCGTGGGAACTCTATAAATGATCTGTAATGATCTAAAAGTAAATATTGACCATGCATCTATTATACTCGTAATTATGCCGAGATTTATTAAAAAGTGGTTTTTGCGTGATTGAGCATTCATACAGACAGACAGATATTCTAAAAATGTCTATTTTGTGTTATCTGTCGTTCGTAGTTGATTTTTTCAAAAAATATTTTATGCACAGACATGGCTTTGTTGTGATTTATAATATGTATAGATAGATATCCACTATATCACTATCCCCGACATCGACGATCGGCAGAGTCGTTGGAGGATTTGAGGTGGATACTAAACGGCCTTAATGCGACCTCGCGGCGTGTTTATCTTAGAATGAATCTGAACAATACAAAGGTCATGTTCAACGAACATGTCATTCCTGAACAGGTCAGCGTCGAGGGAGCTTCACTAGAAGTTGTAGACGAATATATCTATCTTAGACAGTCAATCCAGTTAGATAAGTCTAACTTCAGTCGAGAGGCCGACAGACACATTGATTGATTTATTGATTGATAAATTCTTTATTGCACCAAAAAGTGTGTACAAAGGCGAACTTAATGCTATATAGCATTTTCTTCCAGCTAACCTTTAACTCGGTTGTGCAGCATTTGGGAAAATGCGTCACATCTTCTCGTCGCCTATACCACAATGTTTGAAGACGAAAGCCTTCAATCAGTGCGTCATGCCCGTTATGACGTATAATGCCGAAACGTGGTCTCTGACGGCAAGCCTGATTCACAAATTGAAAGTCGCTCAGCGAGCGATGGAGAGAGTTATACTCGGAGTTTCTTTGCTGGACAAAATCTGTAACAAGGAGATTTGACGAAGTACTGAGATTGCCGACATAGCTCAAAGGATCAGCAAGCTGAAGTGGCAGTGAGCAGTGTCCTATGAGAAGTTGCAGGACCGATAACGGATGGAAGAGACGAGTCCTCAAATGGAAACCGGGAAAGGTACTCGTAGCGTGGCACGCCCTCCGGCCAAGGACAGCTTGCGTTATCTATACCTCTATATCTGTGATATAACTATTGCTGATGTATTACCATAGTACTGATTTATTTATAAAAACAATATTTATTCACCGAATAAGTTCAAAGTTAAATACATTACGAAAATGGTAGGTACTCATATCGTGTAAAAAAGGTGAATAAAATTAAGAGACAGCCTCTTTTTACTAAACTTTTATCAAAGTTAAACTCGAAAAAAAGTATTTTCAACTCGTATATAGAGAATTGAGACCCGATAAATAATAATTTTACATTAGTATTTTTACAACATAAGCATTTATTGAACGATTTCAAGAAAGACAATGGTAGTGGCTGGATGAGAAAAGCGGAAGACCGTGTGTGGTGGCGGTCCTTACGAGAGGCCCATAACTAGTAGTTATATATAGATAGATATATAGCTACTAATTCGCACTGGACTCGCGTGTCCGATTGTAGCCCGAAACCCCCTAGAGGAGGAAATTTACTAGAGGAGGCCGGTGCCCTGCAGTGGTATGTTAAAAAGGATCAGAGAAAGAAAGAAATTATTGTTTATTAGAGGAAAAATAAAATTAATGAGATTAATAAAAAAAAGACAACTTGCCACCGACATTTTATTTTTATGTATGCCCTGTAACTTTATAGATAGCTACTTTGTTAAGTAATAAGCTCCGGTTATATAAACAATCTTTTGTCATACAAAAATACCTGTGAACAACAGCATAAACTAACTGCGAAACTTCCATGTTTTCAATAAACAGACCCGGCAAACGTTGCTTTCATTACATTTGTTCACCTCAATATTGCCTGTCTAAGTTCTTTTCAGTGTAACTAAAGCGTTTTCAGTGCGATTCTGTTTTCGTTCCGCAATTAAACTGCTGTTAAACTTCTTGCAGCAGTATTTGCAGAGCACCTGAATGGTCCGCGAAAGTTGTGCGGCCACCGGACTCCTTGTTTGCCTGCTAATTATCCCGGCCGCAGAGCCGAGTCAGCGGCCAAAACGCTGACCCTATATAAATGGTCAAACGGGGCTAAAAGCCTTTCACGGCTCCATTCAAACACGGCTTCCGTCCAAACCCGGTTACCATAGAGACCGCCCACCAATCCATTCGCTATTATTTCATTGTATCAACATTCATATCGACGTCACGTGTAACGACGGCTCGATTAAACGAAGGGCTACCCGAAGCCAGATTTGTCAAGCTCCTTTCAAATTAGACGCCACGGTCCGGCGTTGTACACTTCACGAGGCGTTTAAAATCAAAAGCGCAAAAGGGTTACGTAATCCGGACCTTTTTCAACGCGACTTGTGTTTGTGAGCATGTCTCGTCTTTTGTCACGTATTCTTAATTAAGGGACGTCGGTTGCCAAGCTACCCCACTCGTCACATTTTCATATTGATTGTGAGAGGGCTAAGCTTACATGGTGCATTTGGCATTGTGCCAGTGGACGTATGGACTATGGATTTTTTTTAATGTATATACTGTAATTTACACAAAAAGTTAAAAAAATAATTTAATTTTATCCCCTCTGTTTGCGGATCGCAAGCCGAGCCTAATAAACCGACGCTTAACCTCTCACGACAAAGCCGATACAAAGTAAGTGACATCCCGTTTCTGAATAGATCTCGCGAAAAAATCCTGCAGCAACGACGTGTCAAAGACACCGCGACAAGAGAGGGGGCCTTTGTTGCCTATAGAAATATTTTTAAAGCTTAACTCCTTAGCGAATTGAGAGATTAAGTCTTTTTTCAAGTGGCAAACGGTCCCCGGGGCCTCGCGTGATCATTCCTTCAGATCTCATTTCCTCGGATGCTCTATTTGATTGTTATTTTTGTTACTTTTTCCCGTTATGTCCGGACGCCGGCGGGATTTGAAGTGACAGTCGACGATTTGCACTCGACTGAGATAAGTGTTTTCCAGCGTTTTTTTATAAGCAGCTTTGTTAGTGTTTCTTGTTATTTTGTCGATAAAAATCAATCCTATTACAGTTTTGTAGAAGAGACAAATCTTATTATTTTATACATAATAAATGCACAAGTGAGTTGGTATATTATCTAATAACTCTGCAACAAATTAAGGAGGAACCGCTATTAAGTTTAAAAAAACATTGTTCATGAGAATACAAATATGGGTCGGAATAACACAAAAGGTAAATTCGACAACAGCGAAGGCGCAGGCAACAGTTTTTTGTAAATACCTATATGAGTCAAAAAACAAATGAGAGCTACAATTTCATAATGAATACCAACTACATTAAACATATTTTAATTCTGAAGCATAATTTTTCATTGTAGTGTAGCGTAGACTGACTTTTATTGAAGAATTCATCTATCTAGTTCCTTCGGTTTCGACAGGTTAATGCGATTTCGTGACTATGGAATTAACCCTCTTCATACAAAGTTACAAACGGGTGGCCAAAGTCATTTTTCAAGTTACGTAGCATATTTTCTTGCCAAATAGACGATTGAAAAACCACCTCTTAAAATTTTCCGACACTTTAAAGTACCCTGCTTTATTGAGTGAAGTTATTCGTTCCACGTGTATTTACGAGCATATGGACGCTATACCTTAGTGGGCAGCCAACGTAAAGCCACAAGAAAATATGCAAATCACTATAAGGCAGTAGGTAAGCGCTCGTAAGCCGTGTAATTATTCACATTGGATTTGCAAATCGCGCCCGAAGCGTTTCGTTTCCGCACACGCGAATTAAACTGACCCTTAGCGCGCATTTAAATCAAAACACATGTGTTGAGAGCGGGCCGGCTTAGTCGGACGCTGATTTTCAGATGAGGGCTTCCCCTTTTTGCGGGTCCCTGCGTCGATTCCTTGGCGGGCGATGATCGATACCCCGCCCCCGCCGGCGGCCGCGACCCTCCCTCCCTCGCTCTTAATTAGGACTCGGAATCTGCGGCGGACACACACACACATGCACACACATACACACTAACCCGTACGGGTATAATGTTAATCAACTTTCATTATGCACTAAGGAATTATATGGGTACGCCTGAGGAGTGATTATCCGAGTTAAGGCCGCGTCCCCGACCAAGAAATCATACTTTATTATGATCATTCCGTATTCGGCGCGGCTTTACGGCGGCACCTCGCGGGGCCAACACTCGCATTAGAATTTACAGCGCATATATCACGAAAGAGCGGTGTTACAGCATTGTCTACAAAGTAAGCACGGGATAATTAGCTTTTGTTACTAGTTCCCGGGCTTTGTGTTAGTCTTTTTCGTTAATTGCTTTGCGGAAATCTCTGTGTGGTACTAGAGCTCGGTGTCTAAGAACGCTGACAATACCTTATCGTAGTGCGGAGAAAAAGTTGGAAAACAAAAATGGGGTATTAATTTACAAGTTTAATAATAACCTTAAATTGCGCTATTTTAAACAAATTTGTTTTGTGTATTTATATTAAAAAGATATAAGCTATCACCTGCCACGTAATACCTTAAAGTATTAAACAGTTGACATCTTTCAACAATTGTGTATGGATAAACACGACACAACACACACGTCACACAGGTACACAGGGACCATAGGGTACACTATGTATGATTGTGGCTTCCCAATCGACAGCCGTTGCAACTAATTAGTATAACATGTATTTTAATGTTGTTGTTAAATAAATAAAAGATATTTTGTAAGCAAAATCTGTCTTTACTATATTCATAGAACTCTACCACAGGTACCGTAACAGCGTCAATACGTTATCAACTTGTCACTCATGAACTATCCCGATTCACCATATCGCTTTTGTTAATACAAAAGACGTATATTGAGGATCTTCAATATATCTCATGCAAGTATTTGCCCCAAGACATAGGTCCCGTCTCCTTTTGAGTAATGCCCTTTAAGCTACGGTTATGAGGATAAACCTCCAATAAATCTTTCACTTAGGCCGCCCTTTAATTAACGCATGTAATAAAATTTAATTGATCAAAGCGTATAGTTCGTAGACTACGATTTATGGGCCCTCTTGAGTTACCTTTGTTGTTATTATTACCACTTATGATCGGTTTTACACGACCCTTAAACCATATCTGACTGTTCGTAAAATTTTATAAATATCATTTACTTTTGAAACTTATAGTAATATAACACATTTTAAAAAGAAATTGCCTTAAATTAATTATTAAGTATTATGTAATTAATTAGTTAATGTGTTAACTAGACCTTATGCATTTTGTGTTCTAATTCTATAGTAATTAATTTCTACTTAACCCTGTTACATATAGAATCAATCACAAAAACGTCAAAATACGCGTAACTCACGCTTTTGATAAATGAATTTTCTTGTTTCATTTTCTTCACGCGCAATTTATTTATTGTGTTAAGTCCGTATGACATGGAACCAATTTACTCGGAACTATGACTTTGTTCGGCATACACCTTTTTTGATCTAAATCGGGGGAACCCCGGGAGATGATGCAGGCCATGTTATACTGGCCAAGTCGTTACACACATGTAAGGTTATTCACGGGCCCTTCAACTAATTTAATAAATGAGGTGTTCCCATTAATTACAAAGAACGTCGAGACCAGTGAGTTCGCCGCGGGTAACACGAACAAATTAACAAGATTATTAACTCCTTCCGACAAGTCATTCTTTCTCGTATGAACGCGTTGCGGTAAGTGCCTCTTACGAACTTTCACCACCGAAAACAAAGTGTAATATTCTTGTAATATTTTCTTTCCATGTTCTAATGATAATACAATTATTATAGTATAGTATATTTATTATTTAATAGTCATACTGATTATGTATTATATTTGTAATCTGTGTAAATATATGAATAGAATATATTTTTAAATAACCGATGAAATACAACTGAATCTATAAGTAACACCCTTTATATATAATACTTTGTGCACAACTATATGCTACAATATATACTGACTTTTTATACTATTTGTGATTCTATCCTGACCAGTGAAGCGCGCTTGCCAATTAATAAAAACAAGAATAATTGAATCTATAACCTATATATGACCTATCTATAGTCTTAGAATGTAATTAAGTTTCCTTTAGATAAAAGCACAATACTAGTAACGATTTTTCAAAGTACTCTACACTTGCATCTATACAAAGTTTCATGCGTCTGAACCAATTTTGAAAACATTTTTTCCACTCTGCCTCAGGTACCTCTTTCACAGCCTCTTCGAACGTAGCGAGCGCGTCTGCCAGTGACGAAAACTGTATCCCTTTTAGTTGGGATTTAATTTTGGGAAATAAAAAAGTCATTAGGTGCCAAGGCGAAACTGTAAGGAGGATGACATAAAAACTTTAACCTGGGTACTGTCCAATAAGTCCCTTGTTTGGACTTGTGTTTGGACGCTTGTTACTCACTACAGTAAAAACGTTTGGCAAGCACGTGGCTACATACCATTCTGCGTTAATGCTGCTTTGGTTTCGTAAAAGTACAGGAATCGGGTAGCCAGTTAAAGTGAAAAAACTTGCGATTAAATTTTTTTAAAGCGCTTCTTGTTCTTTTCACTTTGGTAGGCATTGGCTCACTTTGAAACAGCCAAACGGTAGACTGACACTTAGTTTCTGGATCATACTGGTAGATCCAAGATTCGTCACTGAATTTGAATATGGAATCTTTTGTTTTTATGTTATACTCGTAGATAGTCATAGTTTTAATTGACATCAAAACCAGCCAGTGTTCCATAAATAAAAACTCTTTGTAACAAAACTTCCTGAGTAGCCTGGAATATGTGGGAACAACGTTTTTATTGCTTCGTTTCACAGGTTCCGAGCTGCTATGTTCTGTAAAAATTCAGCTTGGAACGTGGACAACTTTTTCTGTAACCCCATTATCACGCAGATGCACAAAATATATAAAACGATAATAAAAGACAGCTTTAACTCTAATAATTAATAATATTTTGCAAAAATACACATCAGTCTAAATTCAAATATTTCCAACACAGTATATAGTTGCCGACATAGCTCAAAGAATCAACAAGCTGATGTGGCTGTGGACAGACCATATCAGTCACAGGACAAATAACCAATGTATTATGCAATACATTATCAAATTAATAAAATGCATTTACGTTGACCAGTCTAGCACAACTTGACCCAACAGAGCCACTAATGCAAAAGAGAACAATTGAAGACCATCAAAGGTCGATAGCATTATTGGTTACAATCATAATTTGTTTAGATGATATAAAACAAAATTTTCTAGTTTCGTTTACACAACCTGTCTCGCCCAGGAGATTCCACATGTGATTGATTGTTAATGAAGTGGCATGGGGCGATAGTTATTAATGACTCCCGGCTCCGCCCGGGCCGCCCCGCACTTCTTTATTTACCCACTAACACCTATTAGCCAACCACGTCCGATACACCGCTGAATACAATATATCATCCTGCCAGAAACGTATCAATCAATTTAGGGAATTATGACGCGTCCAAAATGTTATACCCCTTCTCTGTCACGTTATAAGGATGGCAAATAGGACCGGACCGTGTATTAAGTGATACCTATTTCACCTAAATTATTATGTTATCCTATAATAAAATAACCAAAATTCATTAACCTAATGAAACGAGAATAATGAAATGTTACTATAAAGGGTAACAATCTTGAAAATGATCATAGATGATCACAATCGAGAAACACCCTCGAATCTTGAAAAGGGTTTTGTTTTATTTCAATTAAGTCTCAATTCCAAACAGTTTTGAGACCGCAGTGGTCTCTCTATAGTCGACGATTTAAACAGATGTCGTGTTAAGAAGGTCTCTCAGAATATTCGTTTGGAATTTAAATTGCAAATTCGTACGGCGGCAGGTGCAGCCCCGCGATTGAACATGAACCTCTCCTTCTAACCCGCCCAAGAAAATATCCGTCTCTTTCCCCCACGACTTCAAAAATCAACGAATAATGAACGTCAACAAATAAAACTCGAGCGTTACTAATTACTCGGCCGCTCAAACGAAGAGAGGTAATTCTTGCACTCTATTTCGAGGAGGAAATCTCGAGTCTAATGGCGTTAATTTAAAAGAGGCCGATGACTGTGATTTTTCTTTCGACGCTAACTTTTGACTCGTGATTTATTGACCAAGAGGCTTTCGCAGTCCATCCTGGACTTTAACGATTTATATTACAAATACAGTTAAACAAGACGGACGTCAGTCACATACTAGTGGTACGACCTGAAAACTAAACAGGGTGGGGTGATTCATTATGAATGGACCGAGTGGTCGCAGGTACAGCGGCCTAAATTAAAGTTTTGCTCATCGTCGATGTGTACAATGTAGCGACTACTTCGGCACGCCGATCACGAAGCGGCGCCGGCTTAATGAATGAAGAAATTCTGCGGAGCTCATCACACGTGCCCTCGGTGGACCACCTCGCATATATTGTAGAGTTTACACGGAGAGACTTAAATATCCTTGCCTACATCGCCTTGTGATGCCATATTCCGTGAAATATATTAACAAAATTAAGCTAAAATTTGTTAATAAATTTACTATAAGGTAATAAATCACATAAATCTGTAATAGTCTTTGTCGTATCCCCATCGCGGTCCTTTCTTGGTAGCCGTGTAATTAGCTTTCCAATTTTAAAGAGCGCCTCTACGCTCAGTGCCTCCCATCAATCCACTCCCCTGCTCGCCACCGAATCGATAATAATTAATTATTTTTGACATAATCACAGCCAAAATCCATTCTCTTTTTGCTAATTCACGTCCCGATAATAAAACGGGGCGACGCTTTTAAGGCTCGCCGGGTGAAATTGATAAAAAATAAATAAGAGGCAACTTTTCGCCAAGTCAAACAAAATCTGGCGCTAGCTTACGTTGCTGCGCTCGGTGATTAATAGTCGTTTGGACGTCTCGATTGGTAAAGAATTACACAGATAACAAAAATAAGGTTATACAGACATACAATGCGATGTGGTATGCTAAGATTGCTATCAAACGGTCGCACAGTCGAAACACCGAAACCCAAATTCAACTGAACTGACAGGGGATCATTGTCAGCTGAGCACAATCGGCGGGACATTGTGTCAATATTGGACACGTCACATAATAGGCACCAAGATTCGGATGTGGGCGCACGTCGGATACAACGCCCCTAATGGATGTTTGAGGACCTTCGACTCGATACTAGTTTGACGTGTAAAGTTCAATAGACTACTCATTGGCACCGAGGTACCTCTTCTGTTGTTATTGAGTGCGCCCTCGACACACTCGTCAAATTGAATTAGAAAACAAGACTCCGTATCTACATATAAACAATTATATTATGATCGCCTTTAAAAAACTATATATGTTATAAGACATTATTGTTTATGAAGGGTGGTTAAGAATTAAAAACAAATTAATGGATTACGGTAGCCGTGTGTCGTCGTGAAGAGGAACGTGCTAATGAGTAGCTATTTTCGTCTTCATAAAGCACCATCTCCGTTTTTTAATTATATAATAAGAAAACATTACATAATATAAATAACAGAAAATAACCCATCACAACAGATCAATTCTTCCATACGTTGTGCCATATATTAGGTCCTTACCTACGAAATTGCCGTTGGCCACTTTAAACTTAGTGGTTATCTTGCGTTTGGCTTGGAATTTGAAATTCGAATTCATTTCAATTTAAAGACATAGCATTCTTTTTCAAAATCAGTTATTTAATTGTTTGTCTATCAAACGACTTTTTGCTTAGATACGGTAGTGTTTGCGACCATGGAAAATTAAAAAAAAAAATGGTGTGATCATTTCCGTTCTGGAAATTTCAACCTCAACAACAAGCCCCGTGGACGACCGGAGACTAAAGTCGATAATGACGAATTAAAAACCAAAGTGCAAGCGGGTTCATCTCAAACCACGTCTGAGTTAGTAGCAGCCTTCGGCATAAGTGACAAAACGATATTCAGTCAAATCGGGAAAGTAAAAAGTAAAGAAGCTCGGAAAGTGGGTACAGTACGAGTTTAATGAAAGTCAACTGCAAACACGCGTCGAAGCTTGCCTCACTTTCCTGAACGCCGGTTGAATGAAGAGATTCTGAATCGTATTGTCATATTTACATTAAGCTACTACACAGTAGAAAAAATTAAATTCACTCTTAATCTTGCAACTACCTGGTGACTTATGGACCATAGAAATTGCTCTACAAAACGCATTCGATTTCACTCAAACCGTTGAACTTTCTATAGAAACGTCATACCAATACTGAGAATCTATACCTTTTTGGAAAAAAAGTTAACCAAAAATAGACAACAAATTCCAATTAGCGTCCTCTAACGTTCGGATAAGGGAACAAGAACATCGAGAGTAGAACCGCTCCGAACACCGGCACAACTTACCGGCACTTAAAAAATACATAGTGAAAACATTAACTCCGCCCGGGGCGGGGTGCCCGTGATTAAACCCAGCGAGGCATGCATAACGAGACCGGTATGTTTGAACGCTTGCGAATACTTTCCAAGTTGGTCCGGACAGCGGTTGAAGCAGGTATAGTGTGGTACACCTGCTCTTGTTTATTGCCGGCTAAGACCGCCACTCCACTCGAGTGCCGTTTGTTTAGGAAGGTAATATTTGACCCACTTATAATATCCGAATAATATAGGGTGTTGCGTAGGTTCACATATTTTAATGAAATACTGTATAAAGATGATATAAATATTTTCTTCATTCAGCGTTAGTATTGGCAGTCGGTAGTTACCGCACACCCTGTGGGTACAACAAGGAATGATCCTTCAAAATATAAGTAGATGTTTGTCTAAAAAAATATCCAATTAATTTTTTTTTCCATACAATTTATTTTCATTTCTCGCTGAAAAGGATACAAATGCGACCTAATTAACAACTGCGGTATTTTTTATAACAGGACTTAATGTTTTTTAACCAAAGGTATTAAAAATTACTTCTCTTAATCAATTCATAAACAACCTCCCACGCTTCAGTTATACATTCACCCAGCGTACCCTAAACTCTTTTTCGAAATATGACCCGACAAGACTACGAAATTAAATAATATTTTGAAGGGATTAGTATCATGATTGGGCAGACACATGCTAATGCAAGAAGTTTTTAATTAAAACCGTCCGCCGTTAAGAGGCTGCGTAATGGCTGATCCTCCGGAGGGATCCGATATTGGTGTGTACCGGCAAAGCCAAAGTACAAACACATTTAGGTCCGGTGCGTTGCGAAGTGCTCGCTGGCTAATCACTGCCGGTAAGGAACTTGTATGTTCTGCGCATTATATAATACCCCTTCATGGTTATAAGCAAACACAGTGTTATTAAAAGAATAATGAAACAAATGTTCGTATATCTAATTCTTATAAACAAACATACCGTTACACAATCATAACGAGATCATTCCAATCGTTGAACTTCGTCCTACTTTAATAAATATCTAATTAATTACAAAACACTACACTAAGTACTCAAAGAAAGTAAACAAACCAAATAAAATAAGTAAGTAATCAACGAAAATAGTTACCCTTAATTACTGTCACCGTTTATAATAGGCTCACCTTAGATCAGAATTCTTTACTTTTCCTAGCACACGTATGTAGGAATTATTATATATCTACACGACGTTTTATAAAGCTAATTTTATAATCTATCTATATGTTATAGCCCTTTCAGCCAAATCTACAGAACAGGAAATAAACCGAACTCTTTATTTTCAGATGCACGCGAATGCGACGAGGACAACCCAAACACTGTAAGTAGATAAGTGCATTACCACTTCGAAATCGCTTAAAACTAAAAGAACAACATTCAAAAACCACTCGGTCCGCCGCAAGCGCAATTCAAACTTTGGCGACGAGTTTATGGCCGCTGTGACCGCCAAAAGTCGCCGAGCAAAAGTGCAAGCGTGTTTACTCATATATCAGAGGTCGGGTCGACATTTCTTTCCGATAAGCCGGCTCCCTCGCTGCCAATAAAGTGATTAAGTCACAAATCGTGGAGGAATGGCGCCTCGCTCCCTGGCTATGATGTACGAAGGAATTGGCAGTTACAAAAATTATACTTCTGATTTTTAACCAAAAATATTTTTATTGTGGAATTAAGTGCCAACTGCAGTTTTTTCATTGCGCTGCACATGGTCTCTTTCTATCAGGTGTCTACGGACGGCCCACATGATGAGAAATGGACCATGCGCCCGGGGCAAACAATCCTTTATAATATAAAAAAAAAAAAAATGTTATAAACAGTTTAATATGGATCGTCATTATCAGTTTAATATTATTTAGTACATTCGTATAAAAAGTAAGAAAAGAAAATAAAATATATTGCATTTTCACTGAAATAAAATATTCGAGTAAAATGCAATATTTCATTTTTATTGTCTTTTATTCAAAAAAACAGTATCAAAGTAATATATACATTCTTTTGTTAATTGAATAAACAATAAACATACGACAACTAACATTAACACATGAACATCCACCATCTTAAAAAAAGATGTTGAAAAATTATTAATGATAATTACAAGAATGTATTTGTTTCAAGTGGTTGTTTAACAGTGAGAAGGTACCTTTCAGCGCGAGATTATACTCTATACCTCCCCACTATTCCTGGTAGGCCGGTCCCTGCCGAACGGCTCTATTACAAATAAATTGCCCTTCGAAATCGTTCCGTGTGTTATAAATTTCATACGTGCTGAGAAATGACATACGGTATTATTTATTACGAACAGTTTTTCGGGGAAAAAATACAAAGAAGACATTCTGATGTAATTGTACTACGTTTACGTGCACGCTATGTGTTACTGACTATTTATACCTTCTTTTTTTTTTTGAAACAGTCAGTTTTTATGTTTTTAGCAAATTGAATACCATGTTAAGATATTTCATTCTTTTCAATATACTGTAAAAAACATCAAGCATGTCAAAATAAGTTTACGCTTTCATTTCGTGCGTTTTACCATGTGATTTATTAGAACAAAAAGACAATCTTCCTACAAAAAATTCCTTGTAATAATTTATCAGTATGTTGACCAACATTCGACTAAAATACAAAACCAATAAACAAATCGTAGCCGAATAATTAACACGTGTCATTGAGTCGTAATTCAACATTTAGTGGCACGCATCACCCTTCATGTTTACACTGTGCTGTCGTTCCCGACATGGTATTAGTGGGAGGCGCCATTAGCTCTACAAATGACACTAAAATGAAATCTATTCATTTCCTTTGAGCCGAGTCAATCGTCGACAGATATTGTCCAAATTCACGCGATACGTACATTACCAGTATTCTCGGCGACTATTCGTGTTCATATTTGTAATAGAAACCTTCAAAAGATAATTTTGCTTTCGCTATAACTGGATTGTTTAAAATTTTGTATAGTTGTTTATTTGAATGTAAAAATGGATAAATATTAAAACACAAGTGGTAATTAAACAATCAATATAACTATTAGCTAAAAAATATTGAACGTTCAAAACAGAAAAATACAATTTAATTCTCTCATTTATCTGCAACATAAGAATAAACTTTAATAGAAATTAACCACAAACATTTACTGCATTGTTTACAATTTACAAATATGTACCTGTAGCTCGTTTTGCCGGTGAACTGTCGCTGGCCTATTAACTTGTGATTTACGAGCATGACGGACTATAGACCTGTCATATTTATGAAGACGATGCAAAATGATATGCCTAATGTACTCGTAATGAGTCACAGTTGATAAGTCTTTAACCACCATTATATGCTGCCGGATTCTTCGTCCTAGACACTTGAAATTTCATTATTCTTAATTTCAATTTTAAACATGTTTTAAACACTATATATGGATGGAAATCCCAGATCTTATATGAACCACTTTTCAAAATCAGTCACATAATTACTTTTCTATCATTTGCTTTTTCTTGGATATCTTCTCATTATAAGTTTAAATTTTGAATTGAGTTCAGTTCCGCCACGATAGTACAGTCCAAACAGCATGCAATATCAATACGGATTTAACGTTATAAACGAATGTACGTCATTGGTGTGATGTGATCATTTCTTTCTTTGGAAGCGGATCCCTCCCAAGTTAGGGCTGAATTAACAGCAGATTTTGAAACAATGTTAACTCGTTTGGATCAAATCAACAATCAACATCGCGGGGTGAAAGCTCCATGCCGGACATCTGCTTCACGCAACGTGAAGTCCGGCGAGCTGTTGCATCTCTTGATGTCTGGAAGTCGAGCGGGCCAGATGGTGTTCCTGTGGTGGTACTGAAACTTTGCTTCCCTGAGTTGTCTCCGGTGCTTACGCGACTCTTTAAGTTCTGTTACTCCACGAGACGTTTCCTGAAAGCTTGGAAAGTAGCTCACGTCCATCCGTTATCTAAAAAAGGCGATTGTGCCGACCCGGCCAATTACAGGCCAATAGCAATAACTTTCCTCCTCTCCAAGGTGATGGAAAGTGTCATCAACGCACAACTCCTTGGGTACCTAGAGCATCGCCAGCTGATAAACGATCGCCAATACGAATTCCGTCATAATCACTCAGCTGGTGATCTTTTAGTGTACTTTACACACCGATGGGCTGACGGCATTGAGAGTAGAGGTGAGACTATAGCCGTTAGCTTAGATATCGCAAAGGCTTTTGACCGAGTCTGGCACAAAGCACTGTTACAAGTCGGTAAAATATGTTGTTATGCTGACGGCAGTACTGGGGAACCTTTATATAAGGTCCGTGCGAATATCCCTCCGGTCGAGGTGGAAGAGAGTCGCGTAAGGCTTGTGTCCGAAATCGAGAACTACTTGGTCGACTCTCGAATTGGGGTAAACTTAACTTGGTTAAATGTAACCCCAGCAAGACAAGCTCCATTTGTCGTGGCACCTCAATTACAGAACATTCCTCTTAAGATCTTTGAGAGTTTTGAGATCCTTGGCACCTTTGGACCTACCAGTTGGACCCTCTTGACTCCCACTCCGATACGATCCCACTCTCACAGGTGGTTTAGAATCGCTCAGCATTCGTAGAGATGTTGGATCTCTCTGCGCTTTCTACCGCCTTTATAATGCGGAATATTCTGAAGAGCTGTTCAATTTAACGCCAACTTTGGGTTTTTACAATCGCACCGCTCATCATCGTCGTGCGGTTCATCCGCACTTCATTGACACAGAGTCGCTATGCGGTCGAAAAGACACTTTATACCGCGAACTCGAAAGTTGTGGAATGAACTGTTTGTTGAGGTATTTCCGTTACGCTACAATATCGGACTCTTCAAAAGAGCTGTGAACAGGTTTCTGCAAAGTCGGCAGCGCACCCGCCATTGCTGATTGCTGATGTTGCAGGTGTCCATTGGCGGCGGTGACCACTGACCATCATGTGGCCCGACCGTTCATCTGCCGTTCATTCTGTAAAAAAATTGAAGCTCTTTTTTTGGAATTAGATTACAAAACATAGCAAAAAATTTAATTCTAAGATGCTCTTAAAAATTAAAATTAAAACGCCTTCCATTAATTCATTGGAACCAGAATTTTTTTTAACGGCAGGCTGGTGTGCCATTTTATTCAATCATTAACAATATGTTTGTTAATTATTAAATAATTATTCTTAAATAGTTTGCCGAAAGTGGCCCAAGGTGTTGCACACGTTTTTCCAAAATCTTCAGGACCATCTAGGCGAGCAATTTACATTGCTTTTCAGAATCTAGTCTATTTAATGCTAATTTCAATAAAAATATATCTTATTGAAACTAGACTGAAATAATTAAGCAGCAGAAATAAATCAACGTCACCCTCCTTTAATCACAATAACCGACAAGCAATATTTGCTTTGCTGAGACATCTATTGTGTTACATGACCTTGTTCGTGAGACCAAGATGGATAATAGAGGAATCGCTCGTTAGCGGTCCATTGTGGGGACCATCGATTATTAATTTGAGGATTACGAGTAGAAGGCCCGGGAGACTAGATGGACGATCAAGTACCATTCCTGAAATATTACAACGCGAAATATTATCTATTTGCTATTAACATCATCATTATACTCTTAAGTATTCATTTAAAGCCAAGAAAGAATGTAATCTCCTAATAAACTAATTTGGAAATGACGATCAAAATTAAAAACATTTTCTTTTTTACTCCCTTGCAAAAAGTATACTAAATTGAACTGATCACTAACTACATCGCAATTTAAATAAATACGCCTTAGTAATAGGAAAATGAGATAACTTGATACCAAAACGACGTTAAAATTGTTCAAATGATACGTTCGTCCATGTAATTTCCTTACATAAAGAAGGTACCCACTATTCAGAATGTATGTCATTGTATGGTATTATCAAAAAATTGGCTTTATTATCAAACTATTCGCCCGCGTAGTAAACGCGTCCTGATCAAATAAAAAATTAACAGGCAAGTGAGGGTTGGCCGACAAATTGGTTCAGTCGTTCAACTGATAGACAGTCTTGTTAATGATAATTTTCTATATGAATATAATAGACTATTGAATCCACAAACCCACGCTTGAGAATCTTATTCTTGTTCTTTGTTACCTACCACTAATGCATGTAACTTTAGACATTGACAGAAATAAAATTAATGTAAATAAATAATTCATCTTTTAACTTTCACTGACCGTGACAGTGATTTTCATTACGAAGTTTTCATTTTCGTTATGAATCACGTCAACCGGACCGTTAGAATCTACGTTTCGGCACCGTATGACATCACAACTGGCAGGATACACCGATTGAAAACTTTCGATTGCGAAAATTATGATACTGCCGATAAGAAGAGCTGATGTATTTTCCAAAATGCTGTCCAACCGAGCTAAATGCATCTATCGGCCTCTTTGTTGAACTATGATTTGCCTAGAAGTGGCAATGGGACGCATCATGCCGCAGGATCGACAACTGACGCGATAAACGAGACCTTGAATTGAGACTATGTACTTGAAAACGCAGTGTGGAATGTCCAGTTGGACCTACGACTTAGGAAAGGCCCACCTACTCGTATATCCATAAATAGAGAGACATAGGCAAATAGTGTGTTATTGTAATGTTTGTTCATTCCTCAAGTACGAATATAAAAACTCTGAGAGATATAAAATTATGTTATGTCATAGATGTCATACTGTGCTCACCTTTAGTTATTGCTACACTTAACCAATAAGTCTCCGTGCTGTCAAAACAATGTATAAGTGTTATAACTTGTAGGTTCGACTAATAAATAAATGTCGTCTACTAATTGATTCCGTAATTCTAAGGAAATTCAAAGAACATTATTAGCATTTCGATCACGACTGCGACACACCGAACTTGACCGATGCTCCAAGCCAAGCTATTTGCATTGAGATTACGAACGAGGTTTTCTTTTAACTTCTTATCTTCTGAATTTTTATATCCAGAAAATAAGGTTGAATTTCCGTGACTTTAAGATTGTCTGACAGAAAATTAATATTGTTAACGAAATGTGGCGTCACTCTTACTTTTTTATTTGATCGTCTTGTATAATTTCGTTGTAACGGTTGAACGAGAAGCATAAAAGATCGCCGTGCTTATTCTGTGTATTTATACTTATTCAATATAGAAATGATAAAACAGTTTTTAGCCGTAAAACTAATGTAAATTCTTTTTTTTACATGCTTTTTTAATTTCCTTAGAATTATGAAATCAATTACGTGACGATATGTATCGGCAATGCAAGAGAATTCTTCATCTCTCAGAGTTAGAGTATCTGAGAAATAAACAAAACATAAATCATAAAAACAATTTTCACTTATTTCTGTATCTACTATCCTCTTATGTTCATACTAGTTTTATTTCCCTGGTGCCTATTTTCCATTGGCGTATGACTAAATCGACATTATTAAGATGTCAATTTCTTTAATAAGTATACGTTTCCGAAGTAAGTATTGTAATCAAGGCATAAAGTTGTTATTATTATCGATCAATAATTAAAATCAATAACAGTGATTCAATTAACTTTGTTTTATCAACATTATTCATCGCCGAGATTTTATAAAACTCGCCATCACGCTCCAGCAGTCAAAAACAATACTTATTCAAATGAAACAAAAAGCAATTAACGGAGGAGATATCCCTCCGTCCTCGGAGGATACAAGAGAAGAGAGATTATTGAAAAAATAATTAATAAATATTTATGGGGGGCCACCTGAGGAACGGGAACGACACTGGGAGGATTCCATTTTTATCCAGTCCTCGAGTACGCATCTGCAGCGTTACAGGGAAAAGCGGTTTATTACAAATGCAAAATTTTCCATTCATATTCAAAATTTTATATCCCGATGTGGCCGGGAGCCGGCTAATTTATGCCGAGGGAGCGGCTAAGGAGACGTCCCGGCACCTCGCGTCTTGGGGAGGATTACGGAAGGGTTGAACATTGCAAAATTGACAGGTGCCTGTCAAAAATTACAATTAATAATTGAGACAATCGTTGTTGCGGCTGCGCTGCGGTCCGCGCTCGCCGCAACTACCACTTGATAATACCGAGTTGTTTAGCCACGTTTATTAATATTTCATTAAAGTGTCTTATTTAGTAACTTGTTAATGGAATCACGTGTATTTTTCAGAATTAGACTATAAATAGTGAACTTAAAATAAAAATATATTTTCTTTAATAACATATATATACAAATCTCGTAGTAGTTTGTAATA
This sequence comes from Sesia bembeciformis, assembly GCA_943735995.1. NCBI lineage: Eukaryota > Metazoa > Arthropoda > Insecta > Lepidoptera > Sesiidae > Sesia > Sesia bembeciformis. Next base: position 14,317,157 of record OX031028.1, read on the forward strand.
ACCGGAGCCGCCAAGCAGTCCACCCTACAAATTGTACAAGAAATTTTGATATCCTACATAAAATATCATGTTCAAAGTGACTTAGACCGATAACTAAATACCTGTGGAATATTAAAAATCATAGTGTGTATCAATTACACATTATACTAACTGGCTCGCAGTTAATAGCGATAATTTGCCAAATCTCGGCTTTCAGCTTTCCAGCCTTGCAGAAGCCTTAATCAAATATTTTGACACTTATAAATGTATATATCGATGACGCCGAGTAGGTCTACTTTCTGCTTTTAGAAAGATTTTGAAAAAAATATATAATATTCGAATTTCAGAAAAATAATACTACATCTCGACAAAGATCTTTCGACTAAACAGGAGGCCGCATTTCTGCACGGATTGAAATGTGCTTCGGCACAAAAATGATTTTCTAGTCTATATCGGTGTTAAATTCGTAAATCGGCTAAATTGTTCACATACAATAAAAATTTGAAATCTTTAAATACTCACTAACTTCAGAGAAATTGATTTTAGCATTAAAGTAATTCAAGTATACAAAACAAAATCACGAAGGTGAAACTTTTGAAGTGTGCGTTTGGAAAAATTGATTTTGTCTAAATATAATAAATACTACGCAACGTAACGTGCACGGATATAATAAATAATATAAGTGATAATATAATTCGTTGTACACTTATACCACAATCTCCATATCTGCTTGTACAGGCGGTGGACAATAAACATCGGGGTGCGCATCGATCACTCGTTTTACAACTGGCTCGCGGTTAATGGCGGTAATCCGCCACTAAGAGCGGTTTACAGCACATTTACTACCCTCACTAATACCTATAGATTGATGAGGACCACACGTAAGCTAGATTTAAATATAATGTCTGACTTAGAACTAGCCGGTGGATTTAAGTATGATTTCTCTTGATTTAAGTATAGGACTCTTTTGGAATCTTTATCAATGTAATGGCGCTTCTTTAATTATTACTTCGTTATAGTCTAAAGCGAGATGAACCTTTCTAGAAAATAGTGCAATACAACCGCATTATAGTATATATAGTACGATTAGTAAAACAATTCATATTCAGTTTGTGATTCTTCACTCGCTCTAAACCTTGACCCGTATTCGTCCATTCTTTACATAGAAACAAATTTACAGTCTGTCAAAGTATTTCTTTCTTCTTTCTAATTTTTTTATTAAGACGCACCAACTCTTCATTTGTTAACAATTGTTAGGCAATACTTAAATAATTAATATAACAAGTGTCCCAATAATAGGTGTACAACTTTCAAATGAAAAGAAAAAACGCGTATTAAACAAAAAGATATAAAGAATAAACCTGGTATACTTAAAGATACAAAGAAATAGAGTATTGGAGGATTAACTACTTCTGAGATGAGAATTGAGATTGTAGCATTTTATGTTTTATTATTATACTAGAAATCGCTGTACGCAGGTACTATTTATATGCAGACAAGCGGTTGAAAGGATGCCTAATGATAAGTAGGTAATTATACTAACTTTATACATTCTGTTCGATTAAATAATACAAATAGTAGACTAGTTTCCTACTATTGGAACGTGGATAACATTGTTCACATCTTTAAATGGTATAGTTAGAAGAATTAACGAGCATTTTAAAACAAATAAACGACCCTCGCTACACAAATCGCACACGTAAATCATACCGTTTCATCCACTATTGGGGCATAGTGAGTGCATTCGAGTGCGTTCCGCTGAACAAATGACGCTACTCTGTCAAGAGGTCAGCACAGGCCAATGAATGTCCGATATGACTAGTGATGGGCACTGTACAATGCAATAGTATTGTCGATGTCTATGTTACTACAATTTAATACTATATGTTTAGATTTATATTTTTTCTTCAGAAATATAACGTAAAATTTTGTTATATTTTTCACGACAAACTTAATGATAAAAAAAATAATTATTTTAATTTTTCTGTACAATCTACCTTACAACCTAAGATCTTGCAATCTTGCAAGATTTTCTCTTTACTTTTCGTCAACAATTTATTGATGAAAGGAAACATGTACACTGAGCTAGTGCATAAACTTTCTATGATAGAATAATATCTATGTATCGTTAACATACGAGCAGACATGTCTAATGTTTATTAAAAGCATTTTTCTTTTTCACGATTTACGTTAGCAATTAATATCAGCATTGATTTATCCGCGTAATTATACACGGACTGTTCCCAATTAATCAATTATCGATAACAGGGCACACGTCGCGCGATATCGCGCGTTATTGATGGCGAGCATTTTTCATGGACCGCCGCCGGCCCGCCCGGTCTATTACCACTTCATGACTGAAACGTTTTGTACAACCATTGAGCTGTTTGACGTGGGTTACCGCTACATATGGGAGGCGTTAAATCAAAATGTTTTACATGGACGCTCTTTATGCAAAAAGGTGGGACAGACTGACACTTACGTAACAATAGCATTTTATTTTATTAAATTTATGCAAAAATTTATAGTTTAATTGATGAAGAAACTTTCCTAAGAAGCTTATTTGACTCTTTTATTGCTGAGGTAAAAGAAATGGACTGATAAAGATTAACAGTTAATGTCTAAAAAAATCTTGTTCTTGTAAGAATTTATATTATGCGGATAATGGTTGAAGACTTAAATATACCACCACACATAGGGTTAGAAAGCAAATTTTAATCGTCTAAAGAAGCAATTATGGGGCGCGTGCGCACCAACCACCCGACATTTTCATAATGTTAACGATCTTCCAGAAATTCACTTGTGCAATTTCATGGTGGAATTTTCATCGCGTCTGCGTCATAAATATTTTGTCCGATAAACCGTTCGTTCGACAGCCGCGAGGCGTAAGAAAATGTTAATTAACGAATCCATTGTTTTCCCGCCCGGCGGCTCCAAGATGGTGCCGCTTCCGTTTCCGGCGGGCTCCTTCTTTATGTGCGTTTCCCGCTTATTTTTACGTCAGTCGGGTAGAATGGCGGCATTGTGGCGTGGGTGCGGTACGCGGCGGAGTATAATGATTTTAATTTCCTCTAATCAAGAGCCTTCGGCGCGGCTTAAGAATTCTAATCATGCACACCGCCACAGCTGCGGCGGGTGACAGAAACATCACCACTTATTCTGATTGCGACGAGTGTGGCGCTGAATAATTAATACGCCTTTATTTTGCTTATGCTTCTCTGGCAAAACAAAAGTACCACCACGCATTCATTTATGAATTGTGTTATTATATTCGAAGGGTACAGGGAAAGAAAGATCAATGTCAGTTTACTTTCTATATTGAGTCAACAATGCCATCTAGTAGAGTTTGCCGAAACCATTGAATGTTAAAACCAGAAAATGTTAACGAAGATCACATGAGTCCACATGGGACTCAAAAGAAGTTTACTAACTTACTAACTAACTTACTAGTAAATTAGTTTACTAGTAACTAGTAAGTTAATTTACTAGTAACTAGTAAGTTAATTTACTAGTAACTAGTAAGTTAATTTACTAGTAACTAGTAAGTTAATTTACTAGTAACTAGTAAGTTAATTTACTAGTAACTAGTAAGTTAGTTAAAGAAGTTAGTATGTCTAAGTAAATAGGTCATAGTCACTACTATTGTTTAAAAAATGATTATTGTCTATGGACACTGACCTTTTTTTGACGTTTATGTTTGACAGTTGCTGTCATTTCATGTGGACCGCCAATAATTTTAAATCTTCTTGTTCGGATTGATGACAGTGTCTGTTGTCGATTTAAGCGCGACGACTAATTTGCCAGACACGCGTGGGGGGTAGGAGAGAAGAAAGGTTAATGTTACAGTTTGAGAAGGTTGAGAAGACAGTTTGATGTCATTGACATAAATAAATAAATTTTGTTAATAATTTAGTAATTTTCTATTAGTTAATAATTTAGAGAGTGACAGGAGTGTAGATTTACGATGTCTGATAATCATAGTGAAATGACGAGGTGTAAAATCACCGAATATCCTAAAAAAGACCAGAAACATTTCGTTCAAACGACGTGATGAAAAAGCTTAGAATAGCTAGTTATTCTACAGATGAAGACTGTAAATGTACGAGACTACAGTGTTATAAAAAAGGTCCCATTAATGCACGAGGTCAGATAATTGAAAGCTTCAATGAAATGAAATCTCACGACGAGCAATCTTTATATTTTAGTCGCAGTGTCAGTTGTGTAGCAATCTTTGTGTTTATTATGATACCTAAGAACTGCCAGTCCAGCAGCGTCGAAGCTGTAATACCAACCCTACAAAATCTAAATACAATTGTAACTCGTACTCCTGCAAAGTTCGATTTACGCATAACGGGTAAAACTATAGAGGAAGCAGTATGTTACAAAGCTTTTTTGAATATCCATGACATTACAAATAAGCGAGTACAAAATATCAAGAAAGCTCTTACTAAAAAGGGTAAATTGCTATCTATTTCGTCAGCTCTACTGATATCTGATAGTTAATAAAATAATAAGAAAACATGTCCGTTTGATAATATAATTTCTAGTGAATTAGATTAGAAAATACATAAAAGTCAAACATTAAAAAATGGTCATAGTCAATTGACATTGACCTTTCTTTAAAGTAATTTAGGTTTAAATTTAAGTTTTCTTAATATTCTGGTGCCGAATAAGCACTAAGAAAGAAATAGTATATGTAAAGTACATGTTGTTATTTGCCTACATGTTGTAGGTACTTTGTATTGAGATACTGGTTCCATTTTTTTTTATTAAATCGGTTTAAAACGTAAATCATCCTTTTCAATTATCTCAAAACTAATCCCATTTGACAATGATCCTTCTCTCACTGTACCCTTCATTTGATTTTGCGGAAACTTTTGCCTACTTTGATGTAATTAATTTGGTGCAGCTAAAGCGACAATAGTCGTGCAACCAAATTCATTAAGTTATTTAAACCAAGAAGGATTAAATGAGCGGCACCGTCACCAGCCCTTTTAGCGGCCGCTGCTGGACATGGGCCTGTTCGTACACATTGTCTTATGCGTGAGGGATGTAGGTAGGGCCTTAAAACACCATGCTAGCTAAGCGGATTGGCTAGCCCACTTTTTTAGATGTGGTGTAGCTTCTCACAGCCTGTGGTAGCGGCTTTATTATCCCTTGGTCGCCTATTACGACACCCATGGGAAGAGATAGGGTGCTCTTCTAAGGCCGGGCAGCACACGACCCAATGAGTAGCACATTTCTTCAAATATGGCTAAAAAGTCGTTGAAATTAGTTTCTCCACGTTCATGATGGATGGCATGGCATAGACGGGAATAGAAACTTATCATCAGTTGAATCTGTTTTACAAATTTTCTCATTCATTCACATTATTCATAATTCAAAAATGAAACGACAGGTTTTAAAAAAATATTACCTAAAGTAAACTTTAATTTATATTGGGGTAGCGAACAACCCTTTCGTTCAATTCGCACTAACGACCGCATTTTGGACGTCTAAATCACAGCGCCGCCACTTGCAATTAATTTTTTAACTACATATAAAACGTACCAACCATTCAGACTGGTACAGTGTAACCACATTATTCTCAATTATTCTCTGTCTGACAATAAACGTCTATGGTATATAAATTCGTCTAATGTATTATTTTTGTCAGCACATAAATCGAAAACTTTTAGCTATTTGTCTACCTTAGCATTTTATTAGGACATAAGAAATCCTTTACATTTTTAATGTGAAATTATTGCCATGAATACATATGTATAACAACATACGTTCTAATTACAATTCCACATAAATGAAATATTAAATCTATTCATTTAATAATACCTAATTTAAATAGGTATAGGTAAACGTTCAATTTTTACCATTTATATATCGGTGGATATATTTGTATTATTTTTATCACATTCACATTTGATTTTACCTTTACGTCATTTTTCACGCCACCAACCGATGTTTGGTGGCTGTGGTTCGTAAAGAACACCGCACAATTAAGGGAAACCCTTTCAGGGTGCGTACTTAGCATTCTAATCACCCGGAGAGCAGACGCCTCGCGCCACAATACAACGCTTAACGCCGCGAAATTAAGTGCGAAAATAATACCATCCCGACAGAACCTCCGACTAAATTATGTTGCGAACAAGATTTTCATTTTAATTATTTTACCCGCGTCTTAAAATCGCGACTAATTTCGACAAAGCCCTCACGCGGCACACTCATAACCCTCAAACCAAAGCATGGCAGCAATAAAATGTGAAAAACGATTACAGATCAATGAAGCATGCCTTCCCTCTCGGGGCGCAAATAAAGCCGAGTACACACTTCAAATATGCTTTTCTTAATCGTTCTCATAAAACAAAGATCAGCCGCCCGCGATCTCCCCCGTGGTAAAAATAAGTAAAAAAAAAACGTTCCCCGTTGCTCATATCGCGTCTATCAGTGAGGATTTTTTACCACAAATTGTTTCCTCAACGACGGAACCCTCGCAAATCGATATTGTTTGGATTGGAATTGCAGCTTCGGAAGTTATTATTAGTATCGCATTGAAAAAACAAACGGAATTACAGCCCATTCGGCGCACTCCCGCGGCTCATTTGCGTAAATGATTTCCAACTGATTTTTGCTACAAGTATTTGTATTGTAAGTATAATCTACTCGTAGGAACCTCTGTGATAACATTAATGATTAATTATCTAATCTCACTTTGTGGAAGAATGTTAAAATTCCAAACATCACATTTGCGCTTTTTATGTCACGAATTCCAGTGAAATTAGATTAAAATAATTTTCACTTAAGTAGACAAATTGATTTCAGTAAAATTTGACAAGTAATGCAAAGGTATCATTTTTAGAGGCGTTATGAAAGGCGTTATACCAACAAACGCGTTATGAAAACTCAAGCCTTTAAAGATAAAATTCTGTTTAGAATTAATAAAATATATTTTAAATCAAAAATAATTCTAACATTCTTAAGGTTAAGCCCGCCATTGCCCACGGTATCGGGAATCTTAAAGTTGAATTGGCTTAAAATCTCCCTGAGGATGTGTCATTATAATTTTCTGGGGAGGGATGACGGATCCGTCGCCCTCGGCGGCGCACGAATTATAATACCTACTGTAAGCTATTTTAATCTTAACTTAGTTAAAAATCTTGCGTCCGACATTAGCATTAATCACTTGTGACAGTTCTTGTAATGGATAGTGTTATAATTACTTATTTAATACCTTCACGGTAATTTGGATTAGGGATTCAAAATGTGTTCAGAAAGCTGAGTGACTTTTATGTTGTCAACTTTAAAATGACCATGAAAGCAGTTTTCTTTAATATTATAAGTATTTTACCAGGTTGCTTATTAGGTTACCTTACTAGATTGCTATAGAGGTCGCGAATGTAAGCATCAAATATCACCATTTGTAGGTATTGTAGAAAAAGTCAGAATGAAATGCAAAAAATGGGCGGTAATTAAGGTTTGTTGAATACCACCGATCCGTAAATAAATCTGCAACTTATTTTACGAAGTAATTGTACTAAGATTTTACATTTCAAACAGATTCAAACACGAAGATTTTAAACAAATTAAATTATTATTTCCGATGGAACAAAGGAAATACCTTCATCAAGTAAGAAATCTAAAGCTTAATTGAACGTCGACATTGAGAGATTTCAATTCAATTACTAAACCATATTTAACGAAATCCAATCCCCTTTTCCCTAGAGGAATAATATTATTTATTCACAAAAAATAATACAAAATGCGGTTACCAGACTCCGAATGCTCTGTTGGTTTAGCCGAGATCATTCGATGTAAAAGTTGGAAATAGAGGACGGAGGCAGGAAGAAAATTTGGATAAGCGAAACCCTCTAAAAATGATTGATGCCATAGAGCGGGCGGGGATCGCTCACCGGCTCCAGTTTGTACATTTTAAAACGAATCAACGTCGAACGGTTCAAATTCGAGAATGAACATCATTAGCGCTATTCTGCCGCAACTCCCGTCGTTTCATTATTACTCGATGGAATTCGCATTTTTGCCTTCGCTTGCTTTTATTGCTGTCAATCACATTGGTAGCAGCGATTAGATTTTAGCATTAAAACCCTCACCGTCCCACTCAAAGAGCAGTCGATATTCCAACAAAAGCGCTTGCATTGCGATTGCATATAGCCAATTTCCTAACGTATTGGAAATATTGAACAATTGTTTGAAGACATGTTATTACACGAGCGTTTAGCCTGGATGCTAACAAGCGTTGACGGCGTTTGTTTCTGCCCGGTCTTTGTTGGGAATATAACAATTAGGGAGACAAAGCGGCCGGTGCGGAGGCTCTTATCGCGGTGATTCGCGGCGGAACACAATGCCGTCCGCGACAATGCAGCCTCAATATCATTCTGCTCCTTGTTGAAGGACGATGCACTCGCTGCTGAATCGGCCATCTTGGGTGTTCGTTTAAGGTAAAGGCATAGAGTAACATACGAGTAGACAAGACTGATTTTGCACGGGAAATTTTAAATTATAATTTTGTCGTTTCTATGCATCAAACTAATGAATCTCGCAGCATGATAAGTATTTATAACTGAATACATTGAAACTTTTCTATGATAATAATGGTATATTGTAAGATTCCTGTTAGAAGGCAACAATTCTCTTTGTTCTATCAAATCTAGGAAAGAACGAAAGAATCGAAAGTACCTATATGTATAACGAAAAGGGCAAATATTTTTATTTCAACAATAAAAATATTTTCCGAGAATAAGCCTTATCTTATCTTAGAATAAGTGAGAATAAGCCTGGAAGAGATCGCTTTAGCGATAAGACCTACCTTTTTATTATTTAATAAAAATTGTCACTTTCATTGTAATTTCTGTTATACAAACTTACTTACTCCCAGCCCGAAATCATAAAAAAGTCTTAATATTCACTGGTAACTTTATGAAAACTGTAGCAGTTCTACGGGCATACCGACTCTGTGGCCAGTTTTCCGAGACACCTCCCAAGCATCCCGTGACGGCGAGGTCTTTGTGCTTCATTTCCCTCTTCCTCCCGTCTCTCACAACACTCGTTGTCCTTCTGAACGCTGAATGCACATTTGATATTCCACATGCTCTAAGATAACAGCGGACGTGTGTCGGTGTACATCTCTTTGTCTTTATTGTTAATGGTTAATAATTAAAAGGTACATATTTAGTTCATAGCAAAACAATCGGAATCACTATTTTATTAACGACATTTCAAAAATAATAATTTTGAAATTCATTAATTCGTCTAAAATTATGTTGAATTGTGTAAGAAAGCGTTGTTATTGAACTTGTTGTCTTACTTTTTCTGAAATTAATAATTGTCCATTTCACTTCCCACTTCCCTGCTGACTGCTGAGAGAGTTTGCTGCATGTAAACCAGGGGAATTTGGTGTAAATGCTAATATTAATTATCATTATAAAACGAATCCTGTTATCATAAATAACTTATTTGTATGTTTGCCATCTAACAACTCTGGGATGTCAATGTATCGCTACCAAATTTAGGCATATTTGTCACATCGAACGGATGTAGCATAATTTTAAATTTAATTTCCACACTGGCGTAGCCACTGGTAACCAAACCTTTCCATAGAATTTACAAACCCATTTTGTTTTCGTTTTGATAATGCAAAACAACTGTGTTTGTACAAGTTTTAAATTTAAGACCGTCACCAGGCCTTTTATCGTCCACTGTTGGACATGGGCCTCCTCGCGCACATTGTCCTGTACATACGGAACGAATGGCCTCAAAACGCCACGCTGTCCAAGCGGGTGCCCACCCGCTTAGACACTCGCTCGAGTCTACTCGAGTTTTACCCTTAATTTACATGAAGCCCACTTCTACGGCAGTCAGCAGGGGACTGGGCAGGGCAAGTTTGTAAACACGTCCCTCGCTCTGACACTGCTCTTGCCGGTGCTTTGCACTCCCGTCGCTATCAGTTTTTTGCCCGGACTTCAAAGAGAGGCCAATACGAGCGGCAGGATGGCAAACACATCCTGCAAATACTGCTCTCTCGGTCACTTGTCGTCAGTAGATAAGTACTTACATCGTTCCATTGCAACGAATTACTATCATCCACCATCGCCTCTTGCGATGACACCTTTTTGCTATTTCTTTTACACCTTTTTGCATCTTTTCGCACTGACACTGCAGCCATTTCTTCGTCCTCCATTGTCGGAGGTTGAATGTGGAAGAAGAATGGAGCGATAAGGTAAACACTTACTCGCTTCGACGCTGCTGCAAAAATATTTTGGGAAGTAAATAGGGCAACGCGAGGACTAGCGGCAGTGGCTGCATGTAAACCAGGTATTTCAGTTTTTAGAAGCGGCGTAGTTCCTCAGTGCTTGTGATAGCGGCTTAAACCTATACTTGAACTTAAAAGGGAAACACGTCCTAACTTGTATACGTATACTAATTGTATACCAACTTAAAAAAATAAACCACATTATATAATAGTACCATTGAATTAGTATTAGGTAAACATTAACCAGCCAACAATTTTCCAATTCAGTCACAAATCACTGTAATGTTACCGGTGTGTATCAGAGCACTGGCATGTCATGTCTCGTCAACACCTGCGACTCGGGCGTTTAATCGCATAAAGAGCTAATTGTCTGTGCGGATTCCACAGGTAAACACTACACGCCCGCCGCCATTTACACATCGCCGCAACCGGGAACTACGAATGTTCTACTTTTGCGGTTTTGGATTAGGGAGTTTTGATTCAATCACAAATCACTGTATAGTGATGTGTAACAGAACTGTTTAGGATATCCTTATTCGTTGACTCTTGCTACTTAGGTGTTTATTCGCATAAAGACTAATTGTTTGTGCGGATCGCACACGTAAATAGTAGAGACGCACACATCATTGCTGTAACCCAAAACTACAAAATATGTAATAGTACTTCAGCGGTTTTGTAGTAGGTACGTAACAGGAATATGATTTGTAATAATGATAGTTTAATAGAAATAGGAAAGAAAATGTATTTTTGCAAAATATGTTATTCAAAAGTTTTCTCCTCATGACAACGGGTCACATGTAAGAGGTAGTTAGACAATTATTATGAACAAAAAAAAATACTCTCTACCGAAAGGTTATCTGGCAGAGGTCGCTAGTAGCGATAAGACCGCATTTGTGCATTTCATATGTTACAATGTCTGATACTGTCTCGTTTTGTTTTAGTGTGCAATAAACAGTTTTATCTATTACAATTTACCTTAAATTATTTATATCAAATTAACACAATGTTACCAGACATCACACTCGCTATTCCGAAATTAAGTAATTTTCGTAGCTCAATGTTCGCTGTTCGTCACTATCGCACATTAATACGCGATTACGTTTAAACGTCGATTGTGTTCCGGGATTACTCGACGACGAGTGATTTAATTCCGTCTGATATTTATTACACGTGCGTTTAGATTTAACGACGATTTCATTTAATTCTCACGCGAGCTTTAATGACATGTGATCAATATAATATACTCATAATTAATCGTGGGCTCGAAGGGAGGAATCTAATACGTATAACTTTATGAAATTGTGGAAATTTTCATTTTCTTTGTTTCCGTAATTCTTATTTTTAGTACATTAACGTTAATTTAGTACATTAATGTTAATTTAGTACATTAACGTTAATTTAGTACATTAACGTTAATTTAGTGCATTAACGTTAATTTAGTACATTAACGTTAATTTTGTGCATTAACGTTAATTTTGTACATTAACGTTAATTTAGTACATTAACGTTAGTTTTTGTACATTAACGTTAATTTAGTACATTAACGTTAGTTTTGTACATTAACGTTAATTTTGTACATTAACGTTAATTTAGTACATTAACGTTAATTTAGTGCATTAACGTTAATTTAGCGCATTAACGTTAATTTAGTACATTAATGTTAATTTAATTCCATAAAAAATTCTTTATTGCATTCCTATTTTCACTTAACTTCTAGTTGGTACAATATTACTATTTCATCTTGATAAATGAAGTTGTTGGAGCTGTGAACCCTCAAACTGGCTGTAACCATGTATTTTGCGGGTCAGCGTAAAATGCTAATACAATGTCATATTTTTACGACATAATATTTGAGCTTATCAGTGAAAATAAATTATTAAATAGACTAAAATCCATTAATTGACTTACAGAAGTATACAACACGAATTACCAAAACAGAGCTGGGGCTGGCCCAAGATTTTTCTTAATATATACAATATTAGTTTATTTCTTGTATTTCCTTAAAACTAAAGAGTTTTTATTGTTGATATTTTTTGATATTCCCTTTCACTACAGCATGAAAAGTTGCGGGTGATAATTTTAAAACCATAAAATTACAATAGTATTAAGTAAAGCGCAGTTACGTTAACGTAGTTTTTTACGGCCTTTCGGGGTTTTTATGTGACCGGGAAGGGAGAAGTTTAACAGAATGAAAACACAAGAGGAACGGTTGCAGGAGTCGGTATGAAAATCGGAGTTATGTTTTATAGTGAACGTGAATTGAATAAGGGTCTTGCAACTTGCGTGCCGCTTTACTGCGACGAATTTTTTTATAAATAGAAAAAAAATGCATGTTTTGGGCATAGTTTATAATTGTATACGTTTTTTTTCTATTGTAAGTGTATAACTAAGTAAATTTCTTTAAATAAATTCATAGAAAAACATATTTTTTATACATGGGACATTCACACTAAAATATGATTAGACAATGATACATCTAACTAATATGAAGATACCACAAGAATTATATATGTTAACGGACATATATCAATTACAACATTAGATATATATAATTCCTAGGAAATGTAAGTACTCGTATATAACACCTAAAATCGTCAGATGTATAAAATAAAGACTCATTTACTAGGAGTTCCTAAATAGAAATCGGAAATGTCTTAAATTTTGGATAGCGATGATATTGGGAGGGGTATACCGAGGTTAGCAACTTTTATCAAGGTCATTTTTGTTTGCGGCTAACCCCCGCCGAGCTAGGGGTGAAAATGTATACCCATTTTAAAGGGAACAGGGACTTAGAAATTTTCAATTTTATATATTATAACATCCACTTTTTATCATACATAGGTCTCGCTGAAAATTTCCGGAACTGGCCACTTACATAAACAATATTTAAAAAGTAATTACAATATTTGAAAATAGAACTCTGGTTTTAGAATAAAGTTGGTTCCATCTAACAGTCATATGTTTTTTCATTGTAGCGTCATTTTAAACTCGTGGATTTAACTCGTGAAAATTTTCGCTGCATGATTTTCTACGATTTTAAGTATAATTTGACAGCTCTGCAGAGCCTTGCTCGGCTTCAAACTGCTTTTGGCAATAAAGCACCAAGCAAGACAACAATTTATAGCTTGTTTGCAGAATTCAAGCGCGGTCGAGTCAATCTCAGTGACGAATTTCAAGGTCAACAACAAAAACTTCGATGCCGTGCGCCATATGATCAAAACAGACAGGCATGTGACCTACCGTGAGATTCGGGCATCCTTAGGCATAGGCATGAGTCAAATACAATCAATCTTACACAAACATTTGAGTGTGCGACAGCTGTGCTCGCGGTGGATCCCACACGATTTGGCTGAGGCTTAAAAGACGGAACGCGGTACTTAGTTCAATGCCATGCTTACCAGATACAACGAAGGGGCGTCAAATTTGGTGTGGAACATAGTAACAGGTGACGAAACATGGATTTACAGCAATGACCCTGAAACAAAGCAGCTATCGATCATTTGGGTCTGCCAGCTCTCACGCGGCCAAACAGACAAACGACTTTTTGAAGGCGAAATACGTAGCACTCATGAGCCATCCTCCATACAGTCCCGACTTGGCGCCCTGTGACTTCTTCTTGTTTCCAAAAATTAAGAACCAATTACGCGATCAACGATTCTTTATTCTTCTTTATTCCAGAAAATTTCAGTGTGGCACTCGTATTATCAGTAGGGCGCCACAGGAAGCAAGCAACTTTTGTCAAGGTCATTTTTGTCTGCGGTCAACTCCCTCTGAGTTAGGTATTTCGCAATATGGTGTTCTTCAAGAAAGTTGTGTATAGGATTTTGAAAAGGTCGGCAGCGCACCCGCATCCTCCCTGGTGTTGCTGGTGTCTTTAAGCAGCGCTGGTCACTTACCATCTTGTAGACCGCCGACCCGTCTCCCTCTTCGTCAATAAAAAAAATCTAGAGTTTGATCCCTCACCAGATCTTTATCACTATATTAAATCTGTTTCGAGTTACGTAATATTTGCTAAGTGCGTTAAAATTCATGGTAGCGAGGTAGGCATGCGAGCGCGTAGCCTCGCATTGTCGTCGGCGTTTGGCAATTCTTTATTATTCATGGAGCGATCTCGCTCGCAGAGTGTTTTATATGAGCGACGATCGAGTATCAATTTGTACCGAACGGCCCCGTATTAGCATTTCCCAAAATATACATTGTTTTACTACGAAGGGAGGGGAAAGTACAAGATTTTTAGTCAATAACCTTTTTTTTTTGCACCATTTCAATTACAGGGTTGTACTTTGACACACGTGAATTCATTGTGTACTTTGATAACGATGAGTTAATAATTTTAAATAAAACAATAATTATCGGGTTATCGCGTAGCAAACATACGTTACGCCGTAGCATCAGGGCGTAGCGGAGCGCTACGTCTCTGCTGCCCGTAGTAAGCTTTGGCCATAGAATCTGTTTGTAAAGCCTCTACGAGCATCATTCTTTATTTGAAAATATTTGTAGATAACAAAAGCTGCCTACAACACATACTTATTTATTACTTAATAGCTCGTGTCATAGTAATTTTAACACATAATGTAGTATAATTACATCACATAGTGCTGGATTCCGCATCAGTCAACACTATAATAAAATTAATAGAACAAAACAGCATCGCGTCGTTAACAAAACGCAAATCCCACAAAGCTCGCTCTCAGCTCATTTGAGGGAGTAGCATCTGTGCGCAAAGCTAGGTAACGTTTAGCCACACTAAAGATGAAACACATGGTAGGAATTTTAATGCTTTTAACGAATTAATCGTCAATTTAACGAATTAATTCACATTACTCACATTCAGATCAGATCATCGTGTTACTTCTCATTTTCCCAACCCTTCCTCTAAATACATTCTCTTAAATGTACAAATGTCCAATGGTAAGTAGCGCATCCCGGGACGTGGTCATGTTTGTCATTCAGGAGTAATGTCAGCATGTATCGCGGATGTCCACGGGCGTCAGTATTCTCTTACCACCATGTGGACTGTCTAATCGTCTGCCGCCTTATTTCTATAAAAAAATGTAATATAAATTAGGGTAACTGAGCGACCTGTATAAATTAAATTAAGTAGATTTAAACCGGTCAAACAAATTTTATTTACCTAACTAACCCGAAAGCAAATGAAGAGTTCCGTGATAAACTCACACAGTTATATGGTACCAAGAAATCATCTTTAAGTACCTACACATAATGCAATCTTTTATTTGCAATGTTAAATAAAATTAATGAAAAAAATGGAAAAATGATTAGAAAAACGAGGAGGGATGGGATAAAATGAAATTGAACTGGCTTCTGACATATTCCACTCACTACCGTAACACATGCGTAAATTGGAGCATGAGATAAATTGGAAAATGAAATACATTTACGGTAACCTTCTGTGAGAGAGAGTCACATGGCACGGATTGTTTTTTAGAGCACGTAGGTTACCTCGCGATGTTTTCTTCATACTGCGGGTCGAGAATAAGTATCCCTATCCCTGGGCTATCAATGCTCTTATTACTACAGATAGCATGCAATGCAATGGCTCCAGTGTAATGTAGCGCTTGATAAATACAGAGTACGCGATCTCGTACTCCGTAAGATGCCGCGTACTCAACGAATCTGTATGTTAACATTTCAAACATTTCTGTAAAGATTTCATACTGTTTCTACTTATATGTCGTCCTAACCAACACAATATGTAAGTAGTGTACGCTTATGAGTGTTCATTAAAGATACGATAAAGACGGCGGAGGCGACGGCGGCTAAATTGGCTGCCTCTGCCTGTGCATAGAATGTACTCGGCACCAAAGGATAGAGGATTTAATTGTAAATAGATACCACATTTAAATATTTGACTATCTGGAGCACTGAGTCTATTTCACTGCAAGAAATTACGTCCTATTTCAACTTTCATAGTGATTATTTTCTGCGTACTTGCTGATTATATCTTGGGTAAGCTGAAGAGTGTTGATATAAAACTAATTTGGTAATAATACGGTTCCAATTAAAATTACATAGTTCAATTACATCGCATGCGACGTCCGTAAAAAATTACAACCAACTACCGGTAATTTATCATTTTCTTCGTTTTTTAATAATTCCGAAAACAAAAATTCCGGAAGACTCCGGAAATTCCTTAAAGTTCTAAAGAGATTTCTAATTGAAATATATGATTACACATTACAGAAGCACCTTAATGATAAATTTCAATAAACGTCGGTCTATCTGTACCATAAGAGTTGCTGCGCCCACCACGGGTTCATATGTTTGTGTCATCGTAACTGTAGGTACTAGTCAAATGTGAGACCTTATTAAGATCTTCATACTGTTAGCGAATAAAATGTCATAGTATGTTTAGGCAAGTTTTAACACATTAAAATAATATAACTTGAAGGTAAATACAAGTATTCTGTATAAACGGATTAATATTATCAGTAGTACCTACACAAGAATGTTTGTACTAAATATTAAATTCATTGATTGGTTCCCGACTATGTTTTTTTATTCTATGTTATACTATGTGTAATATACTTTTATATAAAAACATCTGTGGTATAACCTTATGTAGGTATTATAACAACAAGACAAACCAGTGTGTCACAAGTCGCGAGTCCCGATTTCAGCTCACTAAATGAACATTCATTCCAGCACAGATGTAGTTCAACTAACAAGGGGGTGTTAATTTAAATTTAGTATCTTAGCTCGCGTAATGAACGGGAAGGTGATTGTTATAATGGGATTGAAGATTTGGAGCTGTTTACTTCATTCAGTGTGCATAAAGGATAATGATTTGGCAGTGAATAGTCGAAATGTGTGTAGTTACTCGCGATGTAATCTCGATGTTAGTGTTGTTTTTAAACAACTTATGCCACATTATTATGTTATTTTTTAAATACTTGTGCTAAATTATAAATGCTGGTTTCTTCCCACCCTCCCGGGAAATGCGAATTAAGCTAGTGCTGCCGCACTAACTACACTTTTATCCCCTTTGGTGTGGAAACCCCACAGCCGCGGAGTCCGAATACACAAGTTATCTTTGATGATACAGTGAGACGCCTAGTCGATAACACCCGTGACGCCAGAGTCGGCATTTACCTCGCTCAGCGCATAGTATACTCGTAGTTCTTCAACCTTGCAATAAGCTCTTAATTTTTATAATATATGCAATATATTATAAAAATAGTTAAATTAGTTTAATTAAATAGTTAACTTATTAATTTAATTAGTTTAACATTAGTTTAATTAGTTTATACATTTATAATATTAGTACCTATTTTATTATACTGTTTTACGTTATGTTCTCAAACAAAAATTATAAATAAATGCCAAAAAATTTGCAGAGATTATTGATTTGTAAAACTAAGTACCTATATTATACCCCTCTATTAACCTCTTGAACTTTAAATGAGCAATTTATCAGTTCGAAGAACCATCAACCAGTTGAATTATTGTTCTCAGTCTTACTAAAACCGATGACTACAAGTATTACATACTAAGTTCGTTAAGTAAAAATACTAAAATAAATGCAAATACTTACTTGCTCGTGTAACATGAAATCACCCACCCGTGCACATTTCGTCTCACGTCTTTCATGCAAATTTATGAGACGGTAGCAATTTTTAATTACTGATGTGTCTGAGCATCTGTCTGGAGACGGCTCGAATTGCGGCTGCCTGAGTGGCTCGAACCGCGAGCCAAGTCGAGCCATGCAGGTGACAACGCCGCCAGGCGTCGGGGAGCGGTTAAGTGTGGCATTTTACGGCTTTTATGCATATTTGATGGCGCCGCCATAATCTCTGCGGCAGAGGGGAACGTCTCCGGGCAAGCACCGCACCCACTTCACCTGTATTGGATATGAATTGCTGCTAACTTATGTCGACGAGCGTGAAATTTATCTTAAGAATTATTAACGTTACGCTTTAAACTACAGCTCTGCGTCTTAAATTAACATTCACATTTGTAAAAGATCAAGGCCTTTTATCACAAAAACCCTATTCTTGAGTTCTGAAATAAAAACCTATATACATCGAGAACCGTAACCGTAACCAGGGGCTGGTTTATCGTCCACTGCTGGACTCGTTCCTCCTCATGCACATTGTCTTGTACTACATAAGATATGGCTTTAAAACGCCACGCTGGCCAAGCGGGTTGGCTTTTAGAGGTGGTGTAGTTTCTCGGGGCTTGCAGCAGTGGCTTTAGTCCCTTTTTATTTAGTCCTTTTTACGACATCCACGGGAAGAGATGGGATGATGCTATTTTAAAGCCTGCGAACACCGCACGACACACGACACACATACATCAAAACATCAATAAAATTATATTACGTGTAAAGTTATTGCTGAAGTGTATAATTTGTTATTTTATGTCCTATATGTTATGAAAATATTCGAAAAGTGTGTATCTACGTAGACGTATGTCATCAATACAGTAACCGAAAATTAAATTCCCAACTTGGGCGGACCGTTAAATAATCCACCATTTAAAATCGTAAGCCGTCGAATTGTAAAATAATGACAGGCATTAGAGGAGTGCTAAGAGGGCCGTATCAATTACCGTCCGAAGCAAACAGGCATTACGTGCTCAATATTAAAATCAAATTTACGAACGCCCCCGTACGTTAGCGGCTCCTCTGGCATTTAGGAGCCACCCGTTGACATATAAAACCGATCAGTATGGACAGCAATTATATGATTTACTATTGGCAAAGTTTTTTTGATAAACAAAAGAGAGTAGAATGAATGAATTCTTTATCCATTCCTGTTTTGACATTAACGGCTCGCGCATATTACGGCAAGCCGCAGCGTAGCACATGACATTGCAAAAATCCTCCTGAATCACTTTCATACATTTTGTATACATCATCGCACACTTCATGAAGGCCGCATCGCCCCGCAGCGCAACGCACTGGCAGATCACTTACCGTATTAATGCGCCGATGTTATGCGCTGCGACGCGACCCGCCTCAATGTGCGTTGAACGGGCTCACTTAACAAACGTAATTCGAGTCTTATTCGCTCTGCGATGACGTGAAGAATTGAATATTAACAGTTAACTGATTTAAATTATTGTGTTGAGCTGCGGCCCGCCGCGTGTATAATGTGCGTTATCGCAGTCTTGCAGTGCGACGCGACTATAATGTACGCGAGCGTTTAGTGTGAAATATACAGAAGCAATATGCGACCTTATCATTAAAGGGCAAAAGAATGTCCATGATAAAAAATCACATGTGGATGAACACATGTAAAGAGAAACGTGAGAAAAGGGAATAATAGATAGTTCTAATGTGGCATTACCACAGATACTTGTAGTTGTCTTCACAATTCTATGCAAGGAGAATATTTCTCTTACTTTTAAAAAGAGAGGAATATAAGGTGCTTTTATTCTCCTGGAATACACTCTTTTTGTGGCTGTCACTGATTAGTGACATATTGTTCTAAATTTACTGATAGCAGTCATGCTTAATACGACAAGGCCCATTCATAAAGTCATTCAAAGCTTATTTAAGCTACCTCAACCTGATGTTGACAATACAGATCCCATCTGCATCTGCAGACAGATATATTATATTCATATTTCTCTACTTGGAGCTAAATGTAAGCTAATCTCTATTGAAATTTCGAAGTATGTATCCCCTCTATCTATGATTTTACGGCCTTGAGTGGACCTTGGCCTAATCGAATATCCTCTTCCATTCGGTACTGTTTGTCGTCTTCTCCTTCCAGTAGCGTATGACAATCATTTTTGCACCTTCGCTTATGCCATCTAGCCATCTGAGCTCAGATCTTCCCCGGGCCCTCCGTCCATCAGATTTGCTAAACAAACGTCGTTTTGAGGCTCATGTATCTATCTCTTATCTAATATAATTTCAATATTTGTGCTGTCGGTACTAGTTAAGAGGTTGGTGACCGGTCGCGTAACATCAATTAAAATCGCATTTCGGAGCGGTCCGGAACACGTAATGCCGTCATTTCCATGTTAGGTACCAATCTGATACCGCACTAAACCTTATATTATAATGTTATGCCACATTGAATAGTTACACGGTCCTTTGAAACAAGTTTTAAAACTATAATTACAACATTTGCCTTTGTAAACCCTTTACCACTGTGGGAATTCACTAACGATTGTCATTTGTTTTCGTTACAGAATAAAGAAGAATGGAAGATAACACACAAGTTATTCAGGCCGTCTACATCCAAGTGCGTATAAAGATTATTTTATATTTGAGGTCTGTTCTCCCGTTTCTATTGCAAAGCAACTTTATCTCTTTCGGGTGAAAAGCAACGAGAAACATAATGAATAATTGAATGGATTCAATAATTGATACAATTAATTTGCGTGTCCTCAAGGCGATCGCCGAACATAGGAAACCAAGACGTAAGAACAGACTTTATAGGTTTTAGGTATTTTTAATAATTGCATTGTCACACTATATAATTGCATTGTAATAATTCCATTTCATTGCATTGTAAACACAAGAGCTTTCAAATCTTTTTATTTTGTGGATTGGATATATTAACAGAATTGTTCTTAATCTTAAAATCTTAAAAAATAAGCACATTTTCTATTGGCAAGGAGTCACGAAGTCTCCGGAAACATTGTTACAGTCGTGTGCGGCCTGCGGCGGCAATTACTTCGGCAATAAACTGCAATTGTCGCGCGACATTTATTTATGTATATTTATGTAACGGGAATAAATATGTACGGGGGAAGCGTGATCGCCGACTCGCGGTAATTATTGCGTGACTTATTGGCGAAGGAAGATAACACGTACATCGCGACCGTTCATTGTAGACACCCAAAATGTACACCAATTTCACATCTAACATCTGTTTATTAAGATACAATGGAGGATGAGAGGGACCAAGCTAAAGTGGTGGTAACATCAACCGCTCCGAGGGTTGTGGCAGCTTTATCTGCGCGCTTGACTCTTGATCGTGACTTTCCGACAGAGATTTTGGTAATTACGACGATTATGAGAACGAATCGTGCTTACTATTTCCTGACGACACCCTGGGGACCAGAGAAAAATTAAGCAAAACTAAACTTCATTAATGGTGTTCATTCTTCAACTTGACGACAAATCCTAAACTACGCACTCACATAATTTATAAAATTGTACAATATATATACGCAATTTATTTTACTGAAGAACGTTATTAATCGTCGATTATTCCTGAAACAAACTTATTAATTTGTATACTTAATTTTATTTGTTCAGTCAAGTAAAAAGTCTTATTTAACACCCTTCAGGGGAAGAGTTTAGCCGTCGTCCAAAAACATTGTTATTGGTGTTGTGTTCTTAATATTAATAACCCAACTAGACCAAGGTCTGCGCAAGAGTTTACTATTTATTGATTTCCAAATTAAATGTCTCTCTACATGGTTTTACTTCGGGGTAGACGCCTCTGTATTTTATTATTTCTTTGTTAGTATCATCGTTGTCATTATTCCCACCGAATACTAAATTAAGTATTAAATGTAATATTGTATAACAAAACAGTATTTGTTATTCAAACAATGAATAGAAAAATAACTTCATGCGTCACATCAATCCTTACTTTCTAACCTTTAAAATGTCTGTTATTTCCCTTGTTACATGAAAAGTTCGTAAGATTTCAATATTTTGTAAAACCACAATGTTCGTAAAATTTGTAATCAAACATGACATCCTGTTGTACATGCCCGTACAGACGCAGCACAGTACACCTTTGCCCACAGTGTACCGCTATGCAGTTTTTACTGCACTGTTTCGTTACTTAATACACCAGATAATGCTCCATTTACAAGTTACAAGAGAAGGCCTCGCTGTCTGTGCATCATACTCGTAGTAGTTCCATAATTGCACATTGTATGCTCTATAGTTCAATTATATTCGAAAATCTAAATGAGTTGATTAACATCAAAATATTAAAAAAGTTCGAGAATTCTACCGACAACTCTCCCGAAAGTTAGTTCGAGTAACAATGTTCAGTAACACAAAGTAAATGAAGACACTTAACCTTGTTGAAGAGTTTGATCCAATAAAACAAAGTTTCCAACAAACGAATGCATTAAAGTCACTCGCAAACTGATCCAATCGTAATATCGCACTTCCAGACATCGAAAGTTAGTATGCATTGACTTTGAAAAGTGGTCCAAAACTAAGTTGGGTTATGTTTATGAAACTATTCGGGTGCGGGTGTGTGCCGCCGATACACATGCAAGAACTCGCGCCCAACTCGAGGCATAGTTCGCTAAGTGGAACAGCTGTAAAACAAAGTAGCGAAGGGTCTAGGAACTTAGTATGTACGTTGGCAACTATTCCTTGTTGGGAGGTGTTCCTCCGGTGCGGCACGCAGCGGGCGCGTCGGCGGGCCGTCGCGTCGCCGCTCCTCGCACAACTTTGACAGTTTAATTCGGGAAGTACCAGCGAGGGCCGACGACCGCCATCGATTCTTAAAACAAGTTAAACTAGGTTTAACTAAAGTATTGCGGCGAGATGATAACGAACCCGGCGCCTACGCTCCGCCCCTCCCGCCACCGCGCGCTCGCGCCCGCGTGCAGATAAACTTTTAAAATGACTTTGGAAGCTTTTGAGCTTTTAATCGGTAAAGTTGTACAGACAGACAGTTCGGGCACAATCCTTGAACCGCTTGCGCCGGCGACGGCGGCCGCAAAACTTTGTTTTACAGGACTACTTTTCTTCTTGTTTCAAGGTTGGACTCTTAAAACAAACTCCAGTTCGACGGAGTTCGTGAACTCGGGCGCCAACAATTTACAAATTTCTCTCTTTCATAACAACTAACTGCCGCTCGGCGCGCCGGCGAAAGTTGTCCTGCGTAGATCTTAATCGCATTGTCTGTTGCGCTCGCGGCGCGAACAGCTGATTGTGACGACACAGTATAACGAACTTTTGATTTTTAATTCAGCTATAATTCAACTTCAAACCTATCTGGGACATACCCGTTACTCATGCCTTACGTAACAATACTGTAATTACTCACAACTTTTTGAAGTAATGACAATTAGTTAATTGTTAAATGTTGTTTATTTACATCGCTATATAGTTTATAGTTATAAACTCTATATAGATGTAAATTGAGGCGGATAAATTCGTTTAGACAAGATAAATATTTGAATTGCGTTGGTATATGTCATCTATGAAGTGGTCTGCCGGGTGGTGATGCGAAGGACCCGCAGCAGAAACAGCGACCGGCGCCCTCCGACGGGTTTATTCAATTTGTTTAAGTGACAATGATAGCATCGACTGCGGTCGAAAAACTCGTCTGCCAAATTTGATACGCGTCCCCCCGACGACTGGCGGCGACTTCTTTTTTCAGTTCACGCCTCACCTGCCTGGGGCTGCCGCAGAAGTGGCCTCGCGTGAAAAACACTGATTGGCATTTAATGTAGAAGCGTCTGCCTTTTATAAGCCCCGTGACGAAACACTCAAAAGCTTTTATTCGCACATGCCCCAGTGGGCGGTGGTATTTCTTATATACCTACTCGCTAGTTTCTTTTCGTATGTGGGTTGTTTAAGCGAATATGAACATGTAGTGATATTGATCCTATTTCTCTGTGCCAAGATGGGTGCGTAACTAACAAGATTTATTACATAATGCCACTGATATATCCCTAAATAAATGGTAACATAAGCTAAATGCAGTATCGGATATTGCGCGTAAATTTTACGTAACTAGAAATAAATAGGTTGCGGGTGTGTGGGGCGGGGCGGTGTGGGCGGCGGCGTGCGCGCGCCGGCCCCCGCCCGCGCCCCCCGAAGCATAGCCCGCGCGCTCGCTCCGCATAGTCCGCGAATAGCGCCCCGCGAGCCACCCGCTCCCTGTACGCTCACTCCTCGCTGCGCCGCTATCCGCTACGAGCTACGGAAAAACTTTTCCGTAGCTGCGCTACGCGCTACACTAGTGCTACGAACTACAAAAATGCTACGTTTTGTTACACACTAATTCATCTTCAATTAAGTACCTACCTGTGCAGTGTAGAAATTTAAAAAATAGAATAATATTTCTCTGTGTGAACTAGTGTGATTGAAAATCGAAAACTTTAGTGCGTGATGAGGGATCGCCCCTCTGTTTTATAGCGATGTCGGCCCTAGTCCGACCTGTTTGGTAAGTCACCATCTGTTTATTTCCGATTTTTTTAAATCCCGTCAACTATTTTCTTTCGAACAAGGCGAATAGTTGAACGTGCGTTTAGTTAATGTGCCGTTCGTATTGTTTCTCGTTTTCTGTGCAGTTTTTGAGAATTATATGCGGAAGTTTATTTCAGCAGTGAACTCTACGCCGGTGAATGAATCAAGAGGTGTCAAGATAAAAAAATAATCGTTTATGCACAAATCCCACTCTCGTAAAACCATTTCACGAAATGCTTTCAATTTAAAACTACCTACTTATGGAAAAAAAATGAAAATGAATAACTAGTAGGTATTTGAATTTATTAAAATTCAAAGTCAAATAATAATTTATTTGGTAACATTCGCACAGGGAATATTTACATGAGTTGATGTTGATTATTCATACCTCAGTTAGCATATCTGCGCTGATCAAATCACGTTTATTAGATCCGCGACATTACGTTCAAGACGGAATACGTAATCGTACGAAGTTAAACGTATTAGCTACCCTTTACTGAATAAATGCATGTGTCTACCTACACACGGATGTCTACTATCCTATACCTACTTACATGTACAATTAATAATAAGTCAAATATGGCAGTAGGAATATGTAAATTAGTAGGCTTTAACAGACTGTATACCTCGTGGCAGCGTGTTGATAGATTAGAAAGCCTAAAAATGCTTTAGGCCCCTAGATTGAGTTAGAGAAAAAAATTGTCATCAATAAGTTTCCATACAAATGTTTGCCCACTACAGAAACTATTTAGAAAATGGAATAAATTATATTACGATAGGTAGGAAATATTCTTCTCGGTCAGTTGTTTTAGCGAGAAACGAAATTATAGATCAAATAAAAAAGTCGTCAAAATATAGGTACTCAGTTTATAAAATTTCAATCATTAGTGTGTATTTGGACATAGGTCTACCTTTTTCAAACGTCCTTCGTGTAAAATTCTACCTTTTTGCTATTTTACTCTATAAGAAAAAATAAATTGTAAAATAAGAGGATAGGAATATGTATACTATACATTGGTACACAGCTGTTTACCTGCTATCAATAAATGACGTACATCTATAACTGTGAATCCTTCATTTCAGGGACAGTAGTTCAAAGAATTCACAAAATTAACACAGTTAAATAAAAAATATCTATTTAAGAATTAAAAATTTCATTGTACCTTATAGACGTGTTTAGTGTATGTACATATTACACGTTTTTAAAGTCCTCGTACTCAATTCCAATCAATACCGTCCTCTTGACATCAGTCTAAAATATCCCACTGAAAGACGAGCAGCCTTACAATTGGATCAAAATCAAAACCAAAATCATAATTTACCACTCGCGACCATAGAGAATTGGTGAATATTCCACATGCCCAGATATCTTTTTAAGCCTTGCGCATGCCGGTTTCCTAACGATATTTTCTTTCACTGCTCAGGTATTGGTAATTGAAACATTCTGAAAAAGTACTCCATAGAAGTTCAGTGGTATTGGCCCCTCTTCGAACTCGCCCTCACAATCGTGAGTCAAGACTAGATTATTCCTAGTTAATGGAATAATATCGACCCATTTCCTGTGTAAATCTTGTAAATCTTAATTAACATTCCTGTATAAATTTTGTTAAAGTTATGAGCTAATGAAAGTCGGCTTCAAACACGCGTCTAAGCTGGACTTACTTTACTGAACCGGCACAAAAATGAAGGGATTCTGATTCGTATTGTCACTTGTGATGACAAGTGGATCTTGTATGATACTCGTAAATGTTCGTCACAATGGTTGAACCCAGGAGACACAGCCAAACAATGTCCCAAACTAAACTGAGTCAAAAGAAGCTTATGGTGGCTGTATGGTGATTTTGGGGCGGTATTATCCACTACAGCTTCTTGAAATCGGGCACAACAATAATAATTAATGCAAAAGTGTAAATGTGTACTGCAAACGACTGCAAACGATGAAGGACAAGCCTGCTATCAGACAACCGAGTCTGGTCAGTCGCTTTAGTCCAATGCTTCTCCCTGTACGACAAACAGTATCAAAGTTACAGGAGCTTCGACAGGAAATTCTCCGTTACCCACTGTACTCGCCATACCTTGCCCCTACCGATTTCCTTTTTTTATCGGATTTTGGATAACTTTTTACATAGAACATACTCTGATTAGGCGGTGAAAAACGCCTTTAGAGAATTCATCGATTCCCGTACCCAGGAATTCTATAGCAGAGGCATCAATCAACTTCCATTAAAACAAAAAGGGATTGATAATATAATTTTCATACAAGAAAAATATTTGATTTTTTCCATATAAATAAAAAATTCATTGGTAAGAACCTAATACTTGCGTCGTATACGCTCCAAAGTAATCCCAATTTAATATATTAAATACCGTTTAATATGTAAACTCTTTTGAATTCAATAATGAAAACCTTCCAACAAGTAAAAAATTAATAAATATAGCATAATTAATAAGAAGTACGTTTTTATAAAATAATGTTATCTTTAAAAATATATGTAATACATTAGAACGTCTCAATTAAAACATCAATTACAACGTTTTGTAAATGCAGGGCAATAAATGTAAGCGTTTAACCAGGCAGGTGTTGCGTTTAAGCGGATTTCACGTGTTACGCCTCCGAGGCCGCGCCGATCTAGATAACGCGCTGAAATTGTTTTCAGTGAAACCAGTCCGCTTATCTGATGGGACCAACTCCCAAGCCGCGAGGCCGCTGCTAATGGGGACTTATTTCGCATATACTAACAAATATGTTTAAATACTTGCAATTATATATAGAAAAACTTTTACAGATTATATTGTAAAGCTTTTAGTGTTATTTATTTACCGAAAATTCTGAAATCGTTTCTAGTGCAACCACTCCACTTATCTGAATAGACTTTTTAAACCGTATTTTGTAATTCATAGTGTTTCATAGAGAAGTTGAAAATAAATATAGAAGATTTTCTTTAACGTTAGGGTTATTTGCAATTTATTTATATAAATCACAAATATCGTATAACAAATCAAAGTTTGTATGTTATACAGTTATTTGTTATATAATTACAAACCTTTACATAACACAAAGATTTTTCCAATGAAACTGTTTTGCCTACGTATTAGTCCAAAAATAAATGTTTTCAATTATATACATATTATGTAAATACATTTTGTAAAATAAACTAGAATAAAATTTACTTAGTCATAATTCCAAATTTATTTTATTTTTTGATATATAATTATTAAGTCGATATGGTAAATGAATTGATTATTCAATATCAACTTAAATAATCTAAAAGCTATAAGTAACTTACCTGTAATACAAACTGCTTATATGACTAGGTATTAAACATTTTATTACTTAAATCATCTATTAACACAAAATTGATACTAATCGTTAATTGTAACTAACGAATGTTAGGTACACGCAAGTATGATAAATATTACTGTAGATTATCTACTGTGATCTACTTTACTCGTATCTGTACAATTATTGATTAAAACATATTAAATAAAACTGACAGCAAGTCTATATTTTCACGACCGTTACGACTGTCTCCATAGTGTTGCTATTATAATTGGGAGGCTGTGGTTGCACGCTACAATCTCACAGCTACTGGACGTACTCGACTGGTCGAGTTACCTCTCTCTCACAGAAGACTACACATGTACTGCCTTTTTTACATACCATAGTGAGATATGCTAGAGCCTATTACCATCCCATATTATCCCATTATAATTTTTTCGATGAGATAGAGCATAGGATAGGATGCGCTATCCTATGCTCTATCTCATGGAAAAAATTATATTGGGATACAAGTGACTACCATTGAGAAGTGTAATGGGATGAGGAAAATCTAACGTCCTATTATACTTCCTACTCCTTCTTCCTTCCAACCATTTCTCCAAATCCGTTCCTAAATCTACATCCGGAGGCGTGGCAACTTGTCATTCTGGACCGTTGCCAGTTGGTCTGGTCAGTTCTGGTCTGGTCAGTTGGCATGTACCGTGGGTGTCCATGGGCGACAGTATCCACTTACTACGTTACACGTCTGATCATCGCTTTAGATTCGACAAACATCGGCAATAGATACATCCATATTCATACGCACCTTTCATGTTATAAATATGCGTTACATTGACACATTGTACACATAAAACCTGCAATACACATAAAACCTTTTCGACAGTCAGATGCAAAGCGTATATTTCCAGCCCAAGGGTCTCTCTCGTTATAGCCTTCAGTTATTTATTTTTGGCGTGAATGTGTGAAAATATTTGATGCATCTTAAGCATTCCAAGCGCAGTTATAACAGTATAAACTGGATACTCAAGGAATAAGAAAATCACGAGAGAAGAGCTTCGCCATTTTAAAGAAGATTTTCCCTGCTTAAAACCAAATGAATCAATTAAATATCTCCAAAATTTCTAATTTCGTTTTTTTCACAAATCTACCTACTTACCTTTGACACAAATGTACACAATCTACAAAGATACAAATCTACCTTTGACATTTTTATTGTTTGCTCGGCTGCAGAAATCCTAACGCCGCCGTATCGGTTAAATGAGGATCGTAATATATGTTTTGCCAATACAACATTTCATTGTTTTAAAATATAGTACTAATTTATATATGAGCTAAAACGAAATATTCTTGCGGTTCTTGCTCGCTCATGTAAAGTTGTAAATTTTATATAGATACGTTCAATAAGGTCTCACGCGCAGATTTTTTCCCGCTTAGTCAAAACAAATTATGTAAATCTTTTACCATTTAAGTTAGACAAATTACGGGTTGCTTTTTAAATACTTCTATTTCTTTAAATTAAATCGGTTCTAGGTAGACAAAACTATAATAAAATCTGTTCTCTGAATCCTCGTGGATATTAATTTATACAAATAAGGTTGCAAATAAGCTAACAAATCGTCTCATTGATAGTGTCGCCAATGGAGATGCCAATATAAGCTAACGTCAGTCAAAAATGACAAACGTAGACACGCCTACAAATATCTATTTGAAATACCGATATTTACATTATTAATCAAAATTTGCGAAACAAAAATGATCATAACAATAATTTACTGCGCGCTCGTTTGATTAGCTTTAAATGCGCTGGCCCCGTATATACTAATATTATATACTAATATAATAAAGAGGTAAAATTGTGTGTTTGTATGTTGGTGGTAATCTCTGGAACTACTGTACCGATTTAATTTTTTTTTCACAAACAGGAAGCTACATTATCCGTGTCTAATATAAGCTATATTCTATTGTGAAATATTGAAGAAGAAAAAAACACTTATAAACCGAAGCGAAGCGAGGGCGGGTCGCTAGTTGTTGATAATCGTGACGTTTGGACAGCCACAGCGGAACTCATACTCGAAAATAACGCCAATTTTCACTATATTCAATGACGAATATTCAAACAGAAACAAAAGATAAAAAAAACAATTTCTAAATGATTTTCAAAGCGAGATGATGACATTGATTTAATATGAAACGTATTTTAAATTGAAATTCCGAGCGTCCCAAAAATTATTAAATTTCAAGTGAATGACGAGTATATTTGCGTTGGGAACTTCAACAACGGTAACTTTGATAAATATAACACATTACATTAAATTTGTGCATAATTTATATGTTCACTTCCACCATGATATTCGCTAACTAATATATACAAATAAAACGCTAACGATATGAGAAGGAATACTTCTGCAAGTCAACTGTATATCTGGTTGGAGGGCGTACCACACTGCTTCCCGATATGGGGTTTTCATTGGAAAACTCGTTTACTATTGTCACTTCAGCTTGCTAATTATATGAGTCATAATACAGCTCATATATATTATATGAACTGTATATAGATGTAGTTCTTAATCGACTCTCTTTATTTTATATTTCATCTCGCAACAAAATACCAAACAAAGCTCTCTTCATAGCTCCTGAGCGACTTTGAATTTAGGAATGTCCTCGTTTCAACATTGTGTGTACATATATCATAATTGACTCGACATGAGAATGTTCTGCTGTTAAAGGCACGTTCCAGTTCAAACATTATTGTACTGGTTACGAGAAGACTCGACTTTTTTCCAAGATGCTGCCCAATTGGACGGGCTGCGTTTGTCGGCTTTCTTACGGAAGTTGAATTTGCCTAATCGATATTGTATCAAAGATAGGCATAATTATAGACATCTTCAAGTGTCATGCTTTTGATATTTCCTGATCTTGGAAAACATATTCATGGAACATAATTATTGTCTTGTTAAAATTCATTACAAGATAAATACGTCGAGCTGTTGTTTGGAGGCTGTTCATCGCCCTATTCTAATCTTCCGACGATTCTGCCGATAAATATTATATTGGCGAACTGAAGATAATAGCTATACACAGTTCGTATTAATTCCATGTTTCTTATTATTAATTCCATCATAAATGCACATTCATAATGCATTTGTGAACAGTCTCAGTGATAATGCATCTCTGTGACTCATCTCTTAAGGCAGCTGGAACAGTCGGATTTTGGATTTGGATTCTCATAGTTGCACTATTATACAGACATACATCTGCCTCGATATATCCCCAATGGACTTAGCATCACTGCTAAAGATTCCAGAACAGCCTAGATTTCAATAGACTTTAAGGTTTTCTCTTGGTCCGCTATGGCGGAACACAGTGGCAAATTATATGTTTGCCTTCTGTATAATCTGTTGCAAGGTATAAAAGTCGTACACGATGGTATAACCTTTTCAAAACACAGCTTCCTCCATGTGGTTCCAATCGCCTCCAGTCTCCAGACGAAAGGATTTGTGATTACTTCCTTAAGCATACTATTCCTTATACTTTGTCTATAATCTATAGATGGGTCTATAGATCTTCAATTGGGTCTTGTCCCTCTTTTTGTAAAATAGGCCCACTATCCACACGTCTAGTGTTGTATTACCATATAATATGGCATTAAAAAAGCGTTGCAGCTCTCATAAAACGCGAAGTCTTTGGCCTTCAAATCTTTACTATTAGACCGTGCTCACCGGCAACTTCACCGTTCTTGGCAATACCAATTTCACAGAGACTAGAGTATCGCAGTGACAACCTGGAAGGTTAACCTTACACTTCAATCGTTCTTCTTGTGGGCTACTATGTTTAGATGCAAGTGTTGCGTGAGTTTTCTTCTAAATTTTTCAGTCTCGACAAGAATCTGATTCGGGAGTCACTGTTTCCATCCTCTATTGCCAGGCTTACGGTAACCTCGACTGGCATGTTACCCCTCTCTGACAGAAGACTACCGTCAATAAAGTTTCCTATCACTGCGACTATTTCTGTTCTAATGTGATCGCCTCCTTTCTTATAGTTCGCTGCCGATGTCTATGGCCTGCGAATATCGCAGTATAATTTTAGCAGCGAGTTGTTGATCTGCTTCCGTTTTTAGTGGGTAAGCGGCCATATACATGTGTCAAAGAAACACATTCGCAAAGCTAGTGCATTGGTGTTTCATCCTACTCGGAATAAAATTTGGACGTTTTGGAAACCTTTACACCCAAATTAAATAAATATATGTTTGTTCAGCCTGTAGTGCCCAAGTGTCGAAGATAGCCAGTTATAATAGTACCACCTGCAATCAACTCCCAAAAAAACATCAAAAGACGACCTGACCTCGACGAGGTGGTAACTTGTTTTGTGTGGAAATGATAGCTTTTGCATCATAGATAAAGGAACGATATGATTTTTTTCAATTCAACCGCTTTCATTCTCTTTTTTACGTGAAATAACTCATATCGTTGCTGCATCAGTCTGTTCCTCATCATTGCAGTAAGTTCTATAAGTAGTCGGTATTGGCAGTCTGATCGAACCTGGCTACATCACGTCCCTTCTCCACTGTGCCATACCCTTGTAACCGTGCAGCTAGAAGTAGTAGGGCCTACTGGAATTGGTCGCCTTTGAAATGAGAGGCTTTAAAACGCAGCGCACGACAATACAATTTTTCTTGATCACTATTTTTGTGGTCAAATTAAACGCCACGGCTTGTAGTAGCCGTTCTGACATGTCAGATTTCAGTTTATTGTCGTCCGATATTCTGTGTTATATCGTAGTCCAGTTGGCATTAGCCGGTGGGCAGGTGTAGAGACTGGAGGATTCTGAAAGTTACCTAACTTCTAAGATCGAGGGCAACAGTTGGGCAACTCAATCGTATGGATAAAAAAAAATTTGCTGTCTAATTTTTTTCTGGAACTTTAGTGTTTGCCATCTTTTTATTTTTATTTTTAAGAGACCACGATGGACCGTAATGTTTTTCGTATATAAGTATGAGAGTTCTTTAAATAACATTGATTTGGGTAATCGAGATGACGTTTGATTTGTTTTATATTTTATAATACCTACCCTAAATTGGTAAATCCTATACCGCTGAATATAGCCGCCGTTAGTGTCCATTTTGCCTGAAATATATTTTTCTTCATTAGCTAATTCCCACACATGAAAAGTTGTTTCGCGAATGAGCATTTTCACTGAAATCGAAATATTTAATGGGTAAACTTTTCTTGAATTAATGTAAACCACATAGAGATCAGTATAGTGTTCACCAATTAATGCGCTAATATATAAACTCTAAAACGGGTCTTTCGCTTTATCGATATAGAGATTAATAATATATTCTAACTAGCAAATCAGCATAGCATATAAAATATAGAACGTAAAATATATAAAGTTGAGGAACTTTGAAACAGAGCAAATAAAGTAGGTATGTTAAAAAATGTTGTTAAACGTAATAATTTCAAGAAACCGGACTATTTAAGGATAACAGCGTACAGAAAATGTAACAAGTGAAATACACATTAGAAACGTGTCCGCATGCACGAGGGTCGGATACACCCACGATAACCCTCCAGTGAGTAAGCCCTCGACATAGGGCTGTCGACAACGGTAAATGTGATTTGGTACGAAGTGAGTAGTTAATAAAGTACCTACTAGATATTTCACATACATATGCAATGTGACTCCTATAATTTTTTCCGACATTTAAACTAAAATTGTAAGTTAATTTTCAGCTCTTCTAAAGTAAATATTCTCGATAAAAGTAGTCGCATAAAACAGATGCACACTCTGTATAAAATACCTATTGGGCATTATGCGAGTATAGCTATTGATATTGTTAATATTGTGATTATATATTATTTGTATATATCTGTGACAAATATGATTTTGTAAGATTTTGTATGATTAATGAATTCTAAAAAAAAACAATTTTACTTTATTGTTTTATCTTGAAAATCTAACGTTAGATCGTGTTTCTGATTCAATACCTACAACCTTGTAACAACGAAATTTTAAGTGAGAAAATGTTGTCTTAAGTCAATAAATCCATATCAACAATAAGGTCCCTTTTGCGAAGATGTCATCAATTTATGTTATTCACATTATATTATTTCGAAAACTTGCCTAGGATCATAAAAGCCTACGTTCTCTTAATAAATATTTTTATTAGATAACTTTTAAAAAGTTAGGAGCAGATTCTTCATTTATTTACCAAGTCTAACCATAAATATGGTTACAAAGAATTTTTTATTTTAGAAATAAATAGATAATCATTTTCAAAATGTAATGTTTATTCGAAATGATCATCAATTGTTTGAAAGATTGCTTTCCAACGTCGTACCCAGTTTTCGATTGAAACGCGCACCCTTTCTATGGAAAAATTGGCACCTGCTACCATTGACATTGGCAAATGTTATAAGGATTCAATATCATATTTATTATCATTGCTTTTAGAGCGTGCCATGCTCTCTAAAACAGAGAATAAATCATAATCGAGCGGATTAAGATCGGGACTAGATGACGGCCAGTCTTCAGCTCTAATGACTTTGAATCGGCAAATATTCCTTTCTAGCCACGCCTTTGTTGATCACGGAACAGGGTGTTGTTATAAGGCGTCACAATCTTCTCAAGAATCGTATCTTGATACACTTGTGCCGATATTTTAATACTTTTTCCACAAAAATATGGTTCAGTCACTCGTTGATAGCTAACACCACACCAAACCATTACTGAAGCCGGATAATGGCTACGTTGGACCCTATTGACCAGCTTCTCTAGAATTATGAGCATAAACTCTATCATTCTGTTTGTTAAAATGTTCCTCAATTGTGAACATTTTCTCGTCCGTAAATAAGATTTGTCTGTGAACTCGCTTTGCGTACCACCGAAGTCAACCTTTGTTTGATTTGTCAACCCTATTTTTCTTTAAATTATCAGTTATGAAATGACCAGTACGTCTTTTGTAAGCAGCAAGTCCCAAATCATCTTTTAAATCGTCTGTTTAGTCCGAATAGTGCGGGGATGGCCAGACCTTTTTCTGTCATAAACAGAGGACGTTTCAATGTACCCAAAAGCCCGGTACACAAACATACGGCGGCTAATACCTAGGAAGTTATACTAATGGAGAGTTATAAAAATTGGAATTGGCTCCATGGCTACTTTTTTAATGCAATGTCAGTATGTAATACGGTTTTCGTAATCACCCCACTTCATTTTAATATTAGTACAATATTTAGTGATTATTGGCGCCAAAATGAAAAAAGAACATTAATTTTTCACGTGAGAATGACAGATTCCAAATTCAAATGTAATTTATTTATTTTTCTTTATTATAACGGTATTTATGGCCAGACTAAGTATATTTATATATCCTTCCTGAATATTTATGCCGAATTTAAATACCCAAGAAAAAAGCATGAAAGAAGACGATAAGAAATTTTCCAATATAGAAATATTCAAAATATATGTCATTAAATAAGAAAATGCCTGGTAATATGGCATTTTCTTATTCAATGACATATATTGCGTCTCCTCAGCTAGTTTTAATCATTTTCTTTCTAGTTTTTAGTTAATATTTTTTTGCCAACCCTAATTTAACCCGCGCGCTAGGGTTCTCTGCGAGCGGAGGGCGCTACAATGCACCGCACACGACGCGCGACGCTATTACCCCACTTATTCAAACCCAACTAAACTATTGCGATATTGATTTTCTCGCTCATATGGTGCACCTTTTTGTTTACATAATCAATATCATACTTGTTTCAATCAATATCCTACAACTAACATTGTTGATAAATTACAAGTACAACTAAACTGTTGTATTATCGCTTTTTTGTTTTTTTCTTGTGAAAACCAAGCTATTCCTAATAGATTTGTTTTTATTATAAAAAAAATTGAATATTAAATATATTATTAAACTTAATAGCTTTTTAGATATAGAGACAGATTTTCTAAAGATACCTTATACGTAAAAATTTAATTCTTGTTAATGGGAAACAAAGTTTATTATTTACTGTATCTTTCAAAACTAACTTAAAATCTATATCTTCTATATACATATAATATAATTGTAACAAAACGGTGTCTGTGCATTATTATTTTTTAATCATTGCAATGTGTACATTACATTACACAAAGCCTAAAACTATTTATTTGGATTTTTTGTCCGTCTGCCCGTCTGTCTGTTTATCTGTCCGTCTAAACGTGCATCACGAATAAACCACTAGGCGGATTTTAATGAAACTTAGCATAAACTTGAGTGCAGGGTATTAGAGTACTTATTCTCTACATCAATTATTAAATTCCCACGGGAATCAAGCTAACCACGCATATTCTATCGTTTACGTGCACGAAGTAAATGCACTGCTAGTAAATGATAGTAATATAAACGTTTATTGCATATAAAATACCCAAAGTATCGGATTACAATAATATTGAGAATGTTCTATGGTCCCTGTCAACCGCGGCAAGGTATGGGCACTTTGCCGCTGGTACATGCTGGTACATGCTGAAGGCAATTACCTCACCAGGTCACAAGGCTTGCATTGTGCGAGAGAATGGTCCGTCCAAGAATAGCCAGTAATAAATGTTCACTAGAACCCCATGTTCACTAGATCTTCTACATCGAATGTAATAAAAATGTATTCGTTGCCGATATTCAGACTTTATTCTTCTACGTTTTTTCTGCCGCTGCGCCGGCTTTCCCTAACATTCTGTGGAGATCGAATGAAGTCAGCGTATCTACGCGTCCATACAACAACTCGACCATCTTTCTCGGTATCAATTACATCCCCAGTACTCTCATCTTTACTTACCAAAAACTATTAATACAAATTATTAGTAATTTTATTTTCTGTTGCTGAAAATCTCTAAAATATGTACGTATTAATAGATTTTAATAATTATGAAATGAAATGTCCACATTTTCAAAACTTTGTGACTGCCTAGGACACCATGAACTCTCTTGCCATTCAAATGCTGGTCGGCATTCACGCCACGCCAGTCTCAATGACATACGTCGGGCTCTTGACACCATCAACGTCCCGTCTCTTTCAGAGCGTGATGATGACAAGAGACCTGGCGGGATGTCTATAGTGTAGTAGAAAACGGCCCGGCCACTGGTATAGATTGCCACCTGTGTCGATACCTTCATGTAACCTACAATAAGTATACCGGAGTATCGGCACCGAACACATTTTTGTCCCTTTCGATGTCGAACCCATGGGGTCCTAGTGATCACTTCTTATTTAAGGACCTATCAAATCGCCTTTTTAACATCACAAGCGGTCCCAAGGCCGGCAACTACCTCGCACAACGCATCAGTCTGGCCATTCAATGAGGTAATGCCGCCAGCTTGATATAAGCACCTTGCCACAAGGACCTTTGTATAACGTTTTCAATATATGTATAAGACTTTTTAACCTACATACTGAAAACGTGATATAATTTATTTTATTTTTAGCAGTAAATTTTAGATTATTCTTATATATAGGCTTTAGTATAATCTTCTTTATAATTTTAATATTTAGGTATTTTAATTATATTGTTTTTAAACTTATAATATTAATAAATAAATTTAATATAATACATTGAAAACAAAATGGAAAAGAGAATGCCCACGACAGTATGGAGCTCAAACCCCTTTACTAAAATTTGGTATAGTGCAAAAATTCTCATAATATATAGCACAATTTGCTTACTTTCAATATACCTACTTATATATAAATATTTTTTAATCCAATGTGAGATTACGCAGAAAATGATATTGGAATTAACGATTTTTAGGGTAGTTTTGTCGATTTTTGTTGTTTTGACAACGCTAAAACATTTAGGAAATATTTAGTGTCTAAATATTATCACATAAGCAAGAGTCAATATCTACAAAACGAGTAACATTTGTATTCAACAACGTGAAATAATATTTGTCAAAATACGAGTCCAATAATCTCAAACAACATTCGTGGGTAAATGCTACTTTCGAGTCAAAGTTTATAAGTCTTTATAATCTGTGCCAATACAATTACTACAATTACATTACATAATACAATTACATAATTAATGAAATATTATCCCTATAACCAATTTGCGTCAATCTTTGTTACAGATTCCCTTAAAATATGATTCAAATTTGTATTATAGTTATCTTACTAACTCCTTCGTAAAAGTCTTTATAATCTGTAGTCAAAGTCAAGACAGTAGGATATTTTTGACTGTTGTCGGACATGTCAATACAATTACTAACATAAATGTCAACTAAATATGTTTCGAATTTATATTATAAATTTCCAATACTCCATAGTATAATTAGGGGCCTATAAATGGGCATTCTCCTTTGACTAAAAGTCAGAAAATCTGAAAAATTGTAAGTGAAGTGAAAATAGCACGATTTAGACATATGTAAAAATAAGCTTAATAATTTCCTAATCATTTTTCGCATAACGAGGCTTTATAAAGGTTTAATAATAGAATAGGTTTTAATAAGTATGAGTATATAATATTAAATTACTTTTTTGTGAGTCTTCTTAGCCTAGCTTTAACGGAGACATTTCGGTTCGATTACCAAAGAAGGGAATTAGTTTGAAGAATTTAAACGTCTATCTTGGAAAGAAGCGCTTTCATTTTTCTTTTTACATTGATTAAGTTTTTCCACGTGTGGTTAGTTCTCGTGTGTTGTAATGAACAGTGGATTGTCTATTTTCTTAGAAGAGTTAATAAACTATTACCAACATGTCTGAATTCAACATTCAGACCCGTTTCCAATTGATTTAAAAAGGATTCGCATGAGTAAAAATAGTCATCAGCAGAAGTTCTGACATGTCAACAAATAAAATTTGAAAACACAAAATATGGAATGAGTGATAATATTGTAACTAATCAACCCATATTTTCATTTTATATTACTGTTTTAAAAATGTCGTTTTATATCTATACCTACTTATCTGTAACATCATCACAATAAAAAAAAAATCATAATAACTGTTAAACTGTTAAAAAACTTGTGTATTATTTGTTTCTTGCAATTGTAAAATTTTATCTCCGCAATATTTTATCGTACTTTTGGAAGAACCTTTGTTTCACCCTATAGACACGACCTCAACTTTCATATCTCCAAACAAAGGTAGACGCTGTTATTATTATTATCAATTATCAACTTATTATCAACGAGCTTCAGTTGTTATTCGCTGTAAAGTTGTAACAAGTTCCCGCTAAAGCCGTTTAAACGGGAAACTCAATTCGGGGCTGGAGCCAAATTGGAAGAGCATTTATCTTTCCCGGGAGTCGATTTAAAAGCAAAATCACGCAAGCACACGACGCCATTATCGCCGGAGCGCGATCCACAGGCCGCGGGAACTCTATGAATCTAATCCAGAGGATTTAGCCGCTGATTTACAGTCGAGCGAGGCCAACGAGGGCGCGACTGCTCGAAAGAAAAGTGATAATGTCTTAATCCTACCACACTTGAGCTTGCTCGTGCTCGCCCCCCTCCAAGATTTTATGGTCGCCCGCCCAGACGGCACGTTTTGATTTATGATTTCAATAATTAAGAATTCTAAGGTGCAATTTGAATTTGGAAGCCGTGATTTCTGTGGGGCCCGCAGGAGGCCGACGCGTGTTTGTTATTGCTCCAGGGTGGAAAAGGGTCTGATCTTACGGCTTACCTTTCATTTTCTTAGGAATTATATGGAGCTGTTGAAATTAACAATTTTGCACTTGAATAGCTATTTTTAAAGTGACTTAAGTATTACGTATCAAATCTAAGCATGTACTTCTTATTAAAAATTATATTAAACACAAAAAAAAAATTGCTGTCTTTTTTGTATTTTTTTTTTTTTATTTATTTGCAAGATACACCAATAGCATTTACACGAAAAAATACAAATGTTAAAAACTTATAAATTCAAAATACCGCGTGCAATACTTTAATAGGTGCATACAAGTTCATTTCATTATGATTATGATTTCATATCATCTCTATGCTTTCTTTATTCATCTAAACTAACATTTCTCCATAACTTTCATCAAACATTTTTAAAAGTTACATATAAATATAATAGTATGGGACATATATAGATCTCTATAATAAAATAACTAACATTACTAAACAAGGACGCTTTGCCGAGCTGCCGCCGCACCGTCTTCCCGTAATCCGTCCACGTTCTCCACGAGCCCTCTGCATGGATGTCCTTATATCGCGCCCTAATCTCCAGGCATTACAATTAACGCGGCCCCGAGATAACCCGCCACTCGCCACCCGCTGATAAAGGTCCGCACGAGCACTAGTTTAAACCGGTTAAGCAGCTACCGCCGCTCGCAGGGTTTATCTAATTACCCTACGCCACACAAACATTGCCTCGAACGCAGAAACGTGCGTTATAATTCGTACTATGCGTCCGAAAACGCTCCGCGTTTCGTGTGATTCCGGCTAACATCGGTACCGACTTGGGGTGTACGTCACGTACGTAAATGTTTGCCGGGTGTAGTACTATCGGCATTCTAAGCTTCCGGTGGGTCCGTACCTTCGTCAAGGGCCATCGATTACTATCTGGAGTCGAGGCGAGCGCATATTGCACAAGTTTCCAAGAGTGTAACGGATCAATAAGCCAGGCTCGGTTGCTTCACTAAGTTATAGTCTTATAGAAAATATCATAGGCCAAATATTTTTCTAAGCCAACTGCAATATTTTTTCTATGTTTAAATAAAATATACATACTTACTTATATAGAAACACAATCGTGGAGCTTATACCTACCAATCGTAATTACTAAACCAATTTGATATAAATCTAATAATTTATTTATTTTTTAAAGTTTATTTATTTTTTGTGTGGATATGTGTGAGTGAATTAATTATGCTTAGCCTGTGTGTGCGATAAGCTTGTTAAAATTTATTTTTATTCTTAGTCAGTAATTTAGACTTTACGAGATATACCCACTTACCTACAATATCCCAGCATGATGATTCAACGTCAATTAAATTGCGCAATTACCCTAATTTCCATTTATATTTAAGAAAAATTAGCTACTTGTTATTTATATATTATACTTAACTCAGCGTGTGAATAAGTAGAGGGAATAACATAGCGACTAGTTCTTGGTCAGAACAATACAAACGTTTGATTTAGTAAATTAATATTTTTTGAAAAACACCATATACCTACGGCTCTCATTCTCTCTAAATTCGGAAAATTTCCTAATTACTTTCTTATCAAAATCACAGATCTTTGCAATAACAATATTGCATCACCGTAAGTAAATATATACAGTGTACTTATAATATTTTTATTGAAAAATTTTTAGATATCTTGTTTACCTATTCTCACAAGGAATCCGGTACCTGATCCGGTCCTTTGCGTTTACACACATAGGTCATGTTCAAAGGAGAAATAGCACTAAAAGAAACTGGCATACCTATAGATAAAAATTTTTGTGTCATTTAGTAGGTTTACTCAAAAACTATCAACCTGATTCAAAAAAATGTATGTTAACGGTTTCGATTTTGCAGTAAATTAGAAAAAAATCTAAACGTGCTTAATTTTTTAATTAAATTTCATAGTTGCTATTTTAGGTCTGTTATGTCAATATTTTGGGATAAATTGCTTAATTAGTCGATAGTCTATACTTCTACGTCTCGAATGAGATCATTTCCATATTTGTATGACCCCTATGATCATACATAGATATTTGTCTTTTTTAATACATATCTTATGCGGCCAATTAAAAAATTCAGATAGCTGTCGTTCAAGGGGGGAGGATAAGAGTGGGTAGAAAAGTATTTTGTCGACAAAAATAAGTGTATAACACTTCCTTAAAATGAAAATATTTGATCCCCTGACATATTTTGTAAAGCGGCTGGTCTGTTTAGGCATTTTTGTCGAGATATTCACTGTTATGTAGTAGGTTTATCCCAAAGGGTTATAGAGTTCCTTTTTATAAAAATCGGTCCATTACATTTAATAAAGGATAGGGGTCAATGATCACGGTGTTATAACTTGGTAAAGATTTGATATCGTAAGGACTTATAATGTAATCATCTAGATACCAAGCGGGCAAAGCCGCAGGCAAATGGCAATTAAAGTATTTTATATATTATTCATCTCATTATTACATACTACAAAAATCGAATGACTTAGGAAAAAATATGCTTTTAGTGTAAATACACATACATAGCTATATAAGTTAGATATATTTTACGTCTGTGACAATGGTCAGGTACGTGGTAAATTTATACTGGCAATATAACTACAACCGCTGAAAACAAAAACGATGTCAACTGCCCTTTCACAAAAATAAATTGTCACATTGACATAAGTACGAAAACTTTTTGAAAAGTTTTCAAACATATTCAAAAGTTTCATTGTTTTACTTTTATTGTTATACCGGAAAATTCTTTAGAGAAGCGGTATGTAAAATTGCTATTGATTTACACTTTTGAGAACGCGTGGCGAAATTAGCACCTAATTTAGTAACAAAAGGACAGTAGAATGTCGAATATACATAGATATAATCGGTCACACCAGGATCATACAATCCGTTATTCATTTCAATTTACTGGATAAATAAATAGACAAGGTTTTACTTATATTTTTCAAAATTTTAGTTTAAAACTTAATGATGTTTAGATACCTACTTATTTTGCCCTGTTACTATAACTAAGATACTTTTTTATCCTCTACCTTTACCAATGTTAAAATTTTTACCCATTTTGTCTGAAAGCTCTTGAGTGAAATGGTTTTTACGTGGGAACGATTTTTGTGCTGTAAACAAATAAACAAGTGCTTTCAATGTCACGACATCGATTGGAAACGCCGAGAATCATTTCCGCGTAAAAATATTGTGATTGTGGATGGAAATTCGAATCGCAAGTACAATATTTCTATTTTATCGATGTCAATATTATTATTTGTATATTTAGTATGAAATTTCATGAAGACCTGACGCTGACGTTTGTTACAGGACGGCGCCCCTGAATGCGCAGTCGCCGCTGACACAGATAAACAAAAGGAGATTAGACTTTGGCGTAGATGTAGAAACGTTCAGAGTGAACGATAGACGCTTGGAAAGGACCACCAACGATTTCTCCATGGATGAGGAGGAGGTGGCTGGTAAACGGCGGCGGAGACTCTTAGATGACGAAATCAACTGTCGCCGAGCTCTACCTGCATATCGGCCACATACTTCCCGACCTGCTGACGAAGACGATGAGACACTTATCAGAGAAACACAAGCCGCATTAAAAACTCTTTCAGGCAGCTGGCCTCGTGACCAAACTGCTACCTACAGCGGAGATGAAAACGAAGATGCTAACGGGTTCGAAAATCTTTTTGACGATAAACGGTCTGACAAAATGCTGCCGTCTTCTCCGTCACAGTCTTCGGAGAGCGCGGACGCGTCACAAAAGAGCTTTCCAACACAACATTGTGTCGAAGAACAAAACACTAACGGTAACATTGAGACTGAACCTAAATGTAAAAAGTCTCAGCGATCAGACAGAGAAAAGAGTGACGAAGAATACGATAATCATAGCAAATATTCCAATCATTACGATGGGCCCAACTTTGATGAACTCGTCGATTCGTCCTCTAATGAATTAGAAATAGATATGTCAGACCGAAATGACGATGATGATAAAGAAGTGAGATTAAAACGCAAAGGAGAAATCAACACTGTCAATAAACAATCTTTATACAACGCTTATAAAGCAGCTACGGCGGCGCTGCCGTATTCGACGCAGTCTGCGTTTAAGCCTCCGGCGGAAGTTAAGCACAGAATACACAATTCATCGCTGCCTAGTGAACCTTTCGGAGGATATTCAAACGAGCATGACAGAAGTTCCGTGCAGAAAGGGTCGAAGCAGTACACAGTTCTTCAGCCAGCGGGTGCAAGTTCTCGTGCAGCGACGGCGTTGCAAGAAGCCCGCACCGTCCCCTCCGCCCAACCGCTGCGCGACTCGCGACCCCTCGTCGCGCTCTCCCCGCCGGTCCACAGAGGTACCGGCCACATTCACCTCAAACAACGATAGTCAAACTTTCTTAACGACATGACTATAACATAGAACTCCCGTTATGAACTAAGTCGAAGTTTGTTTCAAGGTCGCTGCGCGATACCTCATAATATAGTAGACGCGCCGTCCGACTCAGACTGGTACCAATGCCATTATAATACATAGATATTGATATTCTTTTAACATTTTATTTTAAATAATAATAAAACATTTTACTTTTGTATGTAAATTATATTTGTGCTTAATACCTATATAAATCAATTAGAGAATGTTTTTAGAAAGTCTTAAACTCAGTGTTATTATTCAAAACGATCCTGTCTGCTCTGACAGATTCAAGTCCGTACAAAGACCAGCAACAAATCATCTCTCATTTCTAAGATGCCTCTCATAATTTAGTCGGCGACGGCCGAGACTCCACCTACGTCAATATTGTACATAAGATACCTAAACGTTTTCCTCATATTGGGTGATAGCTAAGTTTATGTTAGGGCGACGCGCAATAAAAACGGGTCAGGCAGGCGGTGGGCGGGGCGGTGTCGCACCGCCCCGCTACTGCTGAAAGAAAAATCGTAAGTCCGCGCGCGCAGCCGCCTGGCCTTCTTTATTTTTTCTTTTAAGTTTCCCGGGTGGGGTGGGTTGGGGTGGGCCGGGCGCTGGGCGGGGCCGCGCAGGTACGCCCCGGCCGGCACGCCCGCCGTATCGATCGCGCGCACGCCCCCGCCTG
This sequence comes from Sesia bembeciformis, assembly GCA_943735995.1. NCBI lineage: Eukaryota > Metazoa > Arthropoda > Insecta > Lepidoptera > Sesiidae > Sesia > Sesia bembeciformis. Next base: position 14,361,552 of record OX031028.1, read on the forward strand.
ATGATTAGGGAAATACTAATTTGTGCACCGGTCGATTTGTTCGCAGAAGGCAACAAGTGTCCTACACCTGGCTGCAATGGGCAGGGCCACGTCACCGGCCTCTATACACACCACAGGAGGTTAGTAACAATGATTGTCATGTAGGTATTTCAGTAACAACTTGACAACGCGTTCAAAACACAGTCTATGCGACCTACATTACATGTGAGCTCAACTATCAAAGTACAAAACTGAAACAGCTGTTGAAGCTGTTTACTGAACTGATAATAAATGCAATGGATGTCTACGTAAATCTACTTACATATCAAATTACACAACGAAATTTTAATCTTGAAAACTAAATAAACTACATAGGAAGACAATAATTAAGCAATAGGCTACACGTACCTAAAAAGTCATAAGGTGCATTTTAATTGACGTTATGATAAAAAATTTAATCTGATGAATAAAGCCATCGTTTGTTCCTCAGTCTGTCAGGATGCCCAAGAAAGGATAAAGTCACACCTGAGAGTGAGTAAAGTACAACTAAAGATTTCGTAATTAATATAAATGTTTTTATTTTGAGTTTACGTTATTTCATTAATAAATATAGTTTGTTACTAGTTAGAATTATGCTTCGTTGTATTTTATAATTTTGTATTAAGTAAGTATGTTGTATCAATTTTTATATTTTGCTTGTTAGTAAATTAGCATTTACTTTTTCGTTTCTCACTTCTTTTTTCATAAACCCTTGTATAGGTAAAATTTGTCTTTTAATAATCATTAATAAATCAGAATTTCCATCATAAAAATGTTTTATCCGTAGTACCTACCTATGTACACGTAGACCATCACTTTTAAAAAAAACGTAAAAAGGACAAATAGATTATCGTCTTATGTACGAATGACGGCTTGCACACGAGTGTGCCGTGTTCGTACACACATTACAAATGCTTATTGAATTTCACTGCGCGCCGCGTCTTAGTATCTAACTGCACGCAGGCCTGTGTAGAAAGCGATTAAAACTGTATTATTAAAGCGTTTATATGAACTGACCGGTCTTGTCTTACGTCACGTGCCGTTGCGTAATGTAAGCCAAGTGTGTTTCTGAGCCTCTTTTCATATAAAATATATGGGAACTGATGTATTTGGATCGCCGTCATTTAATGCACAAATATGTAGCGTCACGTCAGCGTTAAACAGCAACAGCGTTAAGCGTCAAATCGCTTAATTGTTTAGAAATTACTTTCCATCTACTAACATGCATATTTGTGTATCAGTATTGGCGTTGCACGAGACGATCTTGAAGTGCCCCACTCCGGGGTGCAACGGACGCGGGCACGTCAGCTCAAACCGAAGCACTCACCGTTCGTTATCCGGGTGTCCGACGGCCGCTGCGAGGAAGGCCGCGGCTAGATCGCAGCGAGCTGGCCACAGGCACGGCCTGGCCAGTTTACATTCGAGTTTATCATCGAGTATATCGTCCAGTATATCAACAAATATATCATCATCAGGTAAGCATCATTCAAATCATGATTTTGGAATTCGAGTAGCAATAAGCAAGGCCACATCTGTTCGAACAGAAGCATGTACTAGCAATATGCGGTTGTACGACGGTTCATCCGAAAATGGTCGCAGTCAGACAAGTATATCATATTCAGATTTTCAGATTCAGGGCAGCCATCACATTACCAAACAGGCATTTGGAATGCAATTGACGTGAACATGTTGCATAGAAATTAGGTCCTTACCTATAAAAATACCTATATATTTAATTAATCGAAGTATTATCCATTATTATCAATGCACTTTTCTCATTTTAATGGAAATTGATTGATGCCTCTGCTGTAGGACTCCTGGGCAATGAATTCTCTTAAGGCATTTTTCACTGTCTCATAGGAGTTGAATTTTTCCAAATTCTGAAAAAAATGAAAATCAATAGGGCCAAGGTCTGGCGAGTACGGTGGGTGACGGAGAGTTTCCAGTCGAAGCTCATTGTAACTTTGAGACTTTCTGTCGCGCAGTATGTAGGCGAGCGTTATCATTCCTGTAATTCCACCACGTCGATTCAGTGCGGATTCATTATTTTCAAACGTGGTTATAGACTAGAAACTCGGTAGTTACTTATCTCATGATTACAAGGCGCGGCCCGTGTGCCATGCAGTAGTATTTTATGTAGGTACTGATATCAATTGATCCATCGAATATAATTTCATACTGCTTCATAACATATAAGTACCATATAGTACTCAATATAAGTAGCATACGTGTGAATTAAAACAAAGTTGAGAAACTTGATGACATCTCTTTAAATCTTTAATGGCGTAATCTTTAGGTTAAATAAAAATATCATTCGTACAGTGCCACTATCGGCGCCGGTCACGACAAACGACAACACAACTCAACGGGAGCGCGAGGATTCTACCTCGCCGCGCAGTCCCTCCGTGAAGCGCGAGGCAACCGAGCTGCTCGTGCCCAAGAGAGAGGCCGCCGAGCCCGAGCGCGACTCCCCCAGCGGGATGGAGACGCGCCACGCCGGCTACGGCGCGCCGCCAGACCAACGATCACCATACGAGCGACCGCCCGATGACCACGTGCGATCATATAGGTATGATATAGGTATCATATACTACTGCTACTTCACCTACTCGCGCACAAACGAGATACCGCCATCTCTTTAGTCTAACAAATGACTCTCCTAGTGTGCTACGCTAGCAAATCGAGAAAGGAGATTTGAAGAGGTTCTCGCAAAGTCGTGTTCCCGCGAGAACTCGCAAGTTCTTGTGTATTCATTCTTCCTTCACAGGTTTTGATTGTGTCCTTTTTTTCGTAGTCAAATGAATGACACGAGGTATGGATACGAATCACGGTGCTACGAAGGCGCGCCGGCGTTCGAGCGATACGACCCAGCTCAGTGCCCGCAGCGACCTTACGGTTGGGACGAAGAGCGTTACCACGACCCACACCTACCTACGCCTATGAAAACCGACCAGTCCGAACAAGAGACCAATTCTGGACCTATTTACCCTAGGTACGTTAATTCTTAGTATATGTACAGGAATACTCTTATATCTTTGACAGTGTCCACAGCAGTCGTGAGACGTACGGCATATTCCTAGATAATGTGTCCATATTATCAGCGTGAATGCTTCTTTATTGCTCGGCTTAAGTAGCGAAAGATAAGCTGCTGATTTGTGAAACATAAGACTCAGGGATTTAGGTACAACTAATAAATCCCCCATCAAGTTAATCAATAGTGGCAAGTATTGATTACCACTTATGCTGCAATAAAAGAAATAGGCACTACCTACCTCGGGTATTTTGCAACCTAGACTAATTGTAGATGTTATCATTTATTGTTAGAACTTAATGTCGTATCACTGAAGACGCCTCAATAGTGAAATAGACGGGTAAACGGGACACACCATCTACCCCTTATCTTAACAAAAGTTGTTGCTTTCGCAATTGTTTTTCACTTGCACGTGTCATGTGTGTGACGATGATGCCCCATGTGTAGACCAATGTACCACTACGAGGCGGGCGGGACAGTGGGGGCGGTGGGCGCGATGGGCCCCGGCGTGCCGCCCGGCTTCTCCGCCATCAACCTCTCGGTGAAGATCGCGGCGGCGCAGGCGCAGCGACCGCGCAGTCCCACCCCTAGAGATCCGAGAGATCCGCGTCCGGCGATAGACCTGTCCACGTCCAGTGGTAGTCCACAGGTGAGTGTCCCGATCTGAGAAACTCGCAAACAGAACGTGATCTGCCGCCGAAAACTTGATACATTAGACAATTACTTCCGTGACAGGTCGTAAAGACGTTAATAAAAACGTTCTTTCACCTTTGGAATGACCAATTGAAATCTAAGCGGAGCCGCGTTCTCCCGCAAATAACATAAAACTCCGCAGAAGGATCACTACGCAGCTCAAAAAATTTAAAAACTCCGTGGTCAGATGTAGGTGCAATGAGGTATTCTTAATACTACGATATCCATTTCCTCAACGTATAATAATTAGAATCAAACCATGGAAAAACAAGTAGAAATTGCAACAGTGAGCAGAGCACGTTCTGTTTGATCACCTTCGAGTACATGAGTACAATTCGTGCTTCATTAGTCTGATAATTGACAAAAGCCCTTCTCCGCAGGGTCCATACGCATCCCCGGTGTACACGAGCGCGGGCGGCGGCGCGCGCGGCAGCCCACAGCCCGGCGCCTCGCCGCAGCTGACGGCCTCACCGCAGGTGCCCAGCCCGCAGGGGCAGACGCTCGACCTTAGTGTGTCCCGTTTACCGCATAGGTGAGGCTAGGGCCTGTAACCCCTGGGTTACACTATAACAATAAGTAATGACGATATAATCCTCAATATGTAATGTGTAAAACGACCGCTTCCGAAGCTTAGAAGTGTACATGAAAAGTTTTAAATTAAATATTTAATGATTTACTAGTATTAGTATATAAGGTGTTCAGGATAACAATATATATTATACTTTAATCACATATATCATTAAGTTAAATATATCGATAGTATTATATATTAGTAGCTATTAATATAGAATCACCTGCATGCTTTGAAAACTGTTTCTTTTCAACTTGTTATACATCGTAGGTAGGTATGTTGAATACTGTGATTATTTATCGATAGCCTCACAAAAACCTTGTAGGAAATTTCGCTTTGAAATGTAATTTGTATTCATAGGTACCTATAATAATATGTTCTGTGTCTGCCCTTGGACACTGTCATATTTCAGTGACATTCATTGAAAATGTATTGTATTTAACCTCAAAAATGATAATGTTAAAAAATCAGCCATAAGTAATAATATCTACTGCTAGTCAACTATTCACATGATTTTATCTTTAATATTTCATCGTTTGTTTGTCAACAGTCGCGGTTTCCCCGGCGGTGTAACGTATAGTCGAGAATCGACTCCGGACAGTGGAGGAAGCCATCCATATCTCGAGGCATACCACAGGGACGCTGCTGGTAAGTGACTAAAAGTACCACATCGATACCTATGTGGTACTCTAACTTATCCAATAAGTAAGTTCCTCTTTAAAACTAAGTAAGTAGATAAATGCAGATACTTATTTGGTAAATAAAACTGTATTAGCCAAGTATCTACTTTTTTTACTACACTTTTATCTACACTGTTTTACTTTTAATCTTTATAATAAATTTAAAAAAATCGCCATTCTGGAAGAAGTAGAGAAGAATTAACGTTAAGAATTATTATCTAATGCTTCATTTATGTAATCCGGCAAATTGCTAGTACAAAAATATCAAAATATGCTCTATATTTCTTCACCTCAGCGGGAGTGAGGCCCCTCCACACGAGAACGCCATGAAACACGTCGTACAAATTAAAACGCGACCGCGGTAATCACTCCCTGACTCCGAGCGCCAGCTCCCCGCAAAATGTGGCCGCGAGTAATGTTGCTTATACAAATGTGCAGGCGCTATGGTTACTAGTCGCGGTAACATGGTTCTAGTACTGTTTTCACAGCTAAGGGGTTTTATTATAATGTAGGTATAGTTTTTAATTTTCGTATCGTGTGAATGGTGTTATTAAGACATATAAAGTCTGATATTCTTAAAAGAATACTATGATTTTTAAGTAAATTAGTCTATAATTTACTTACATATAAAGGGTTTTCCAATAAGGACTTGACAACTTTTTTTCAAAATAAAATGCAAACCATTTGAGATATTTCAAAAACTTTATTATCGGGTTGAAGTACAATCAAAACATTTATGAATGGAACTGGACTTCGTTCATGTGCCCACCGCGGGCACGTTTGCAGCGGTCGATTCGTTGGACCCAATTTTCGATGACTCGGCCACACATTTCGGCCGAAACGGCTGCTATTTCGCGTTCAATGTTGGCTCTGAGCTCTTCCAACGTCGTCGGCTTGTTGGCATAGACCAATGACTTGACGTAGCCCCAAAGAAAAAAGTCTAGAGGCGTTAAATCGCACGAACGAGGCGGCCAATCGACTGGTCCATTTCTTGAGATAACACGCTCATCAAACTTACTCTTCAATAAATCGATTGTAACGTGTGCTGTGTGGCTTGTGGCACCGTCCTGTTGAAACCACATGTTGTCCAAGTCCATATCTTCCAATTCGGGCCAAAAATAATCGGTAATCATGGCGCGATAACGATTACCATTCACAGTAACGTGACGATCATTATCGTCGACGAAAAAATATGGCCCTATGACGCCGCCGGCATGCAAACCGCTGTTTCATGAAGCACATGTGGATTTTCACCCGACCAATAACGCATATTTTGCTTATTGACGAACCCATTGAGCCAAAAATGAGCTTCGTCACTGAAGATGATTTTGCGATGAAATTGATCATCTTGGCGCATCTTTTCCAGAGCCCAATCGGAGAAAGTACGTCGCTTCAAATGGTCCATCGGCTTCAATTCCTGAGTCAGCTTGATCTTGTATGGGTGTAAACCAAGATCCTTACGCAAAATTCGCCATAAAGTGGTCTGGGCGATGTCCAACTCTTGAGAACGCCGTGGAATTGACTGCTTTGGATCATTTGCTACGGACGATTCAACGGCAGCGATATTTTCGACACTTCGACCAACCCGTTGTCTCACTGGCACGGCAACATCACACAACGAATATGTAGACTCAAATTTTTGCACTAAACTTGTTACTGCCTGTCTACTAGGGCGAGAATTACGACCGAAAATCGGAGTTAACGCTCTTAAAGTAGCGGTCACCGACTCCGAATTTCTGTAGTAAATTTTTATAATTTGCAGACGTTGTTCGTTCGTGTACTTTACCATGATGAAAATGTTAAGTTTACTGAATAAATTGACAGCGACAGTTCGATGATTAGTGAAAGTTGTTCACAAATTGAAATTCAAAGTTGTCAAGTCCCTATTGGAAAACCCCTTATTTCAGACCCGACCATTCACACTCGATTACTATATAAAATGTCTACAAAACGCGTAAGTTTAAACAAACCAAGTAAATTAGTCTTAAGTTTTAAAGCCATACATCCCTCATACACAAGACAATGTGCATGAGGTGGCCCATATCCAACAATAGATACTAAAAGGGCTGGTTGCAACTAAATTAGTCTTATAGGTACTACACACTAGCATTTGCTATTAAACTGTGACTCACTCTTGCTTGTCTACTGGGACAATAAAGAAAAGATTCACATCTTTTGTTATTCCTATTGATGTTTACAAATCCAGAACCAAGATATTTGAATGAGTCATGCTAGTCTACACTCTAAAAACGTAGAATCCTGAACAAAAGACTTATATAGCTGAATATTTATTATAATGGATACTGTATATACTAATATCATAACGAGACTGAGCACAAAAACGAATTGAAACAAATCGCTGACAGTGCGTTCTTGGCCCAGGTTACGGCGGTGTCAGTCCTCACCCAGTAGCGGGTTACGGCCTCGGACAGCCGGACTACGCGGCGGCGGCAGCGGCGGCCGGGTACGGCGGGTACCAGTACCAGTGCGGCGCGTACCCGCCGCCGCCCGCCTACCCGCCGCACGCACCGCCCTACTCCCCACCGTGCTACATGCCTCCACCACACGCGCCGCACGACAAGCCCAAAGACAGCAGGTAAATATACACGACACTGTGACATTCGAGACGGATAAAGGGTAGGGCGATTGCCCAGGGCGCCAGGTAATCGAGCGAGCCGCGTCGCAAACGGAAAAACTGTTTTTTATCTATATTATTACTACCTATATATATTTGTATACTATACATAGTATATATGTACATATATATAAGTAAAATGACTATGCTTCCAAAATACGAGTACACGCTAAAATTACAATCATTAAAAAATGTTCAATCTACTTTTTAGGTGTAAGTACGCACGAAAACCGTTGCCCAAAAGGATGTTGCAGATTATCCGCCCAGGGCGCTAGACACGCTTGATTTGGCCCTAGTTGTGTTCAATATGTAACAGAGCTGAACTACCAGCATAATCTGCTCTGGAACCCTAGAAATATTTAGTAATATTTATAAATCCTTGCGAACTCAACGTTGGATATTTTTCAATTAGGTAACATTTTTATTTATGATATTTCCGCACTTGAAAAGTATATTTAAGAAAACATCCATCAAAAGTATTACAAATTTAGGGAAGCTTGAACGGGTGGCTACTCTTAATACCTACAAGCAACAAAAATACAATAAAATAAAATACGGTCAATATTCTGTGTAGGTACTTATTGTCCTATGCGACCAGGATTAAATGTTTCTTAGATATTTTGTTGCTTAGAATTAGTTCAAAACTAAAAACTTAAATATTTATAGGTATAAGGTTATCTTTAAACACGACTCATGCCTTAAACTTTATAGATCGCCACCTTATAATTCAATGGTCTATCTTCAGAAGCGTAAAGAAGTATCTAATAGTATCATCCATGCAGTCGCGGTTTAATATTTAATAAATACAATCTATATTTCCAAACACTATGAGTTTGTTTTCGTAAGTACTTATAAATATATAGTATTTTAATAATTCAATAACAGTGTTACAACAACTGCAACATCCTCTGTTGGTACAATTCAAATTTTTAAAGTAAAATAAGTAGGAAAATAATTTCAGTTGAAAGTGAAGGTGAGGTAGGTTTGGGTAATAATAGACAAAAACACACCGATTAACACACAAGTCACCGTTTTACGCCTTCGTTCTTTCACAATAGGACAACGAAATTATTACAAAAGTTTATTTGTACCCGCTAACAAAATTTTAATTATCATAATGACAATAAGAAGCAAGGTACCAAGTCACCTTGATTGGCACATAATGAATGCACACACACCTACATACGAACGTAAAAATAAATGTGTGTCACAGACACACGTGGAGTTAATAACCACTTATTAAAATTATTTAGATCTATAAACTACAAACCTTGATACACTTATCAAATTGCAGTATAACATTGATCGCACACTATAAATAAAATATTAGCAATAAAAAGTGCAGCAGCCACTGTTCATAATAATAACCGACTTTTCCTTTGTTGAGCGACACGGTGTGACGTAAGTGGAAACACTTGCTTGCTCATTGCGTTCAGATATTTTATACTACACCTTAATCTTGTGAAAGAATAATTTTCCTCTAAGCACAGATTGAGCAGTGTTCTTTTATATTATGATTTAATATTAGTAATTATACAAGCAAGTGAAGACTTCTTATGTAGAGTGAGACAGTCTATTAAATATGTTGTGATCGGTGATGAGAATTGCCATCTCACTAGTACATAAGCAGACGGAAGATAGTCTTATATTGTAGTAAATGAGCATAAATTTTCTCTAAGACGTTCTATCAATCTATCAATTTTATAATCGTTTTATTTTATGAGACATGAGAGACATGAGACACATAGCTATGAGACAACTTTACGATTAAATAGTTACTATACCGATTAATAGTTAAATACTTATATACCCAGACTCACATATTTATTTATTTAAACTTTAATACACAAAGAAACATTGTATGTACAAAAGATGGGCTTAATGCCTAGTGGCATTCTCTGCCAGTCAGTCATACACTAATATACTTTCTTTTTTCTACTAAAGGTAACTGAGCATACAGAGTAAAAGGAAACTGTCATATACACATACACACATGTTGTTTAAACAAAGCATTTTACACAATCGTTTTTCATTCAAATTATTAAATTGTACTTTGATGTTATGTACGTTAGAAAGTTTTCAATTCTTACATTTTACACATTGAAATCCTCTCGTCAAGACCTGTCCGTTATTTATACCAGTAAAGGACTAAAGGATTAAGGGACAACACATTATTGGATACCTAATGTTGTATTTCTAATTTTAAAAAAACAGAAAAACATGTACCTACGTTAGTATTTTTGAAATATTCATTTCATGGTCCATATCGAGCGGAATGATTATTATTTATTTGGATTGTTTTACGTATTTTTAGTAAAAATATACATCCCGCATATATACGCGCCACCTACAATAACTTTTAACTTTTGCTCCTCATTGTTAGAATCTTCAGGAACAATGTGTAATTATTATCAACAATATACCATAATAAAATAATGGTTCTGCTGAATTCGACATAATAATCGACGACTTCATACAATTGTCACTGACATTATCATGTTATAGTTAATTTGACTAAGGCAGCCGTTGCATCATTGCATGGTCAATATTAAAAAAAAAAAAACATCACGTTTGCTTTAATTGACAAAGTATTGGGTTCAAAATTATGAAACGCAAAACCTTTTATCTAACTTAAAAAATTGTTAGTCTTTGTAAACTCTATTTTTCTTTTCCACTAAACAATCGTCACACTCACTATCTAATGACTTTAGTTCTTTGGCGAATCTCTTCACTTCGGATCTTATCCGGCAAAAAAACTTCAATTATAATTCTCTCCATAGCTCGTTGAGCGATTTTCAACTTATGGATCAGGCCCACCGTCAAAGGCTACTACAGCTTTAACTTTATTGCATTGACAAAATATTCAAAAGGCGGACTTAGTATCTTATGGCATTCGACATTCAACAATAAGTAATGTTAATATCAATTGGACCCATTTGACTTCATCCAACAACTCGAATCGAATCGTCGATGATCGCACTCTCACGGGCGGTTTAGAACCCCCCAGCGTCCTAATATATAGGATTGTATTTACAATTTGTCGTGTCACAAAAGTTGAATTTTGAATTAGCATAGATAAACCATAACAACAGTTACCATACAAACTTTTACAAATAACATGTCAAACGTCTACAAGTAGGTATAATTAAACTCGCGGCACTGTATCGTGGTGCTTTTGACGTTTACATACCCATCAAGTTTCGTTAATATTCGTAGTGCCGTGTAATCAAATTATTACTATACTTTTATTTTAATAGTGACGTTGACGCGGTTGTATTTCTGGTTTATCCATAGAGTATCAATATCTTTGAAACTAGCCCCATATCATATTTAAAAGATATACATTTTAATGTATTATATTGTATAACTCATTGGATATGATATAAATACAATTTGACACAGTTTTTTTACTGATTCACATTACTTAATATTGATAATTGTATAAGGGGTTACTTTATTGACTTTATTGTCGGTGCAAAGCGATTAAACAGCCAATCACTATCGGTCCTCTACCCGAATGGTCGTATTAATAAAGTGCCAATTGAATGTATTGGTTTCCTTGGTCTATATTTTGTTCAATTTAAACTCTCTCAAAGGACACAACACAACACATGCAATTCGTTGGTTATTTAAAAATACTATAAAAGTTATATTTGTTATTGACATTATAGAAAAAAACTGTTAATAAAAAAAAAATGTGCCAGTCACTTCGACATAATCTGGATACTTACTATAACTACTTGTTTACCAAAACGATACAAGAACCTCGCTGTGTAACGCCGGTTGGTAATTCCGAACGCGTCTACAGTCACACTCGCTCGACGGATCAGTCTAAATATATCGGCGGGCGCGCACCACGCCGAGCGCGCACGCATACAAAGATAAACTACTATATGATAAGATACAAATTTAATATCTACCACGCTTTCCTGTACTACAAAATAGTTGCTAACAATTATGCGGAGGAATAGGTGAGAATATTATTTATTTTTATTTTATAGAAGTTTCCACAATAGGTATTCATTTCAACTTTCGTATCGAACGTAAACATACGATGTTTTGTAAACACCACGCTTAGCGCAGATAAAAGATTTCATAGCGTTCACTTTACGCTACTCACGAGTGTAGAGCGGTTAACGACATTAACTACAAAAATGGACAGCGTTAAGGTCACAGTTTTTACAGTAGATCGGCGAATCCATTTGGATTTTATTATTAACTTCCTAGACTGTATTTTTATCATACAGTACGACTACCTAGTAATATTCTACTTTTGCGTATCAGCGTTATTTTGTTTTCTTCCTAGTTTTACATTTTATTTGTATTTGTATCCACGCTAGCTACCACCGCGACGACTTTTACGGGAAACTGGGTTACCGGTTACGGGAGTCGAGGGAGCTAATCCAGTGCCCCGTCGAGAGCTGCGACGGCTCCGGCCACGTTTCGGGCAACTTCGCCACACACCGCAGGCAAGCGGCAATATTCGCGCGAGCAATCACGAATATTCGCGTCGGCAATATTGCCGGCAGCAAATGTTCACTGCTATATTAGCTCAGCGCAGCGACAATTGCTCCCCTAAACGGCAATTTGTGCATTTCCGTGCCAACCCAGGCCAATTGACTGCGTCCCACTGAGGTTTTGCTGCAACTAACCGCATGCCGAAACGCCTGATGCGATATTCTCTGAACGTTTTAACTTATTTAACTATCTGTTATAATTTAACATTTAACAGGCTTGCAAGTCGCATTATTATTGTTGTTGTATGTGCTAAATAACATGTAAATTGGCAATGCGTTTGAATATACCTATGTTTCAATGTTCAAATAGTTGCTCACACGATATGAGCTGTGTAATTTTGATTTTATTGTCCTTGTATTACATATAGAGCAATAACTACCGAGAGCAGTTATACATATAGTAATATATTAGGTAGGTACTTCCACTCACTACGTATTTTTGTGACATCGTTTATATTTAATTAATCTATTGTAATTAAAAAGGAACATGTTATTTGCAACATCGCGAAAAATCTTTACACGCGACGTTTTTAATATTAAACGAAATGCCTACTTATATATTTAGTTTAGAAATGAAAATGAATAAAAATTAAAATGAGTACCTATCAATAGGTATTTGTATACAACTCTGTTCTCTGACCATACAAAGACCAAATAAATAGATCTATTTGTTATTGCTCCTACGTTATTGAACCCTCTCACTCAGAACTAATAAATTTATTCACTGACTCGCTAAAATTAAATAATTGCTCTGCTTTGTTACCACGATTGTTCAAAGCCGGTATAGAAAACATTCTTTTTCATAAAGATAAGCGTGATGAACTAACTCTATTGCTGCCTACGCAACTCACTATCTTTTTGTTATGAATTATTATCTTTTATACTATTAGTAGTAAATGCAATCATGTAACGTTATGCTAAAGCATTCCTTATCTACTTTAATACAAATTATTCTCGTAAAAGGGTCGGAAGCACTCTTCTTTTTGCCAAAACTGCACTATTATAGGAATATCGAACAAATAGGAATATCGAACAAAAGTAAATCATTTTAAATAATACGTAACAAGGATGCATACAACAAACAAAACTAACATAAACAGGGATGCATACAACTTGCACATAACACTTCACGCGCTCTATTTTTACCCTCTTGAAAACTTTTTGTACACGTGGACGCATATTCATCTCACTAATTAAACAATTACACATGCCTGATCAAATAATAACGTTCGTGTTCTTAATGATATTTATTTTGTACTTCAAACAGCAGAAATTTAAATATAATAATTCCTTAGTTTGTGTGTGATTGCAAAAATCTGTAAATAATAATAATAATAAAATATTAAGAAAGCCGCGTCTGTGTGATTAATATATTTTTGAAAAAAGTTCGTTGCAGTGTTGATTACGAATGATATAGAGTCCACAACAATATTTTTTTGGAATATTTATCTGTCTGTCTCAACGTGCGTTACGCAAAATCCTCTGGACGGATTTTAATAAACCTTGGCTTAGTTATAGCTTGTGTGCCGGGTTAACATTTAGGTTACTTTTTATCCAGATCATTAATTATAAGGTTCCCGCGGGAATCAAGCTAACCACACATACTGCTAACGTTTACGCGCACGAAGTCGCGGGCACAACTAGTACACAATAACTATACCTACATAACACCTTTGAGGGTGATATGCAAATTAAATAGCCAAGTTATCGTGCTATTGATGTGGCTATTTCAATGATTACGTTCTAGATATGATAAGACAATTGAATAATTAAGTAAGTATAACACTAGTTTTATAAGAATATCATTTAGATGAGGTAATAAGAATTAATGAATGAAAATACTCTATTACTTTCATGTTTAATTTAAATACTAAATACATTTATTAACATAAGATATATATAGAAGCAATAAGCGGCCTAATCACTAAAAGCGATCGCTTTCAGGCAACCAACTAACTTTTAGTGAAATGACTTAAAGATATAAGTAGGCTATGCAATAAAGTAATGCAATACAATACAATAATATTTATACCTGCCCTGCATACATACACGAAGTGTAAAAATAGAAGAAGGAAAAGAAATGGTATAAAAATGTTACATTAAAGAAAGAAAATGTGCTATAGTACGGTGGCTTAGTTACAAATAAGATAATTCCGTCGGACTCACTCGGGTTCTAGCAAAATCTTTATATGATCTAAATACAAAAAAAAATGGATGTTGCTCTCTTAGACTGTGGTGTCGACATCAACATGACCGCGGATGCTGTTATTTATCTTTAAATATCTCGAGTACCTACTATGTAAGCGATTCTCACATTTCATGCACATGAAAGTACAATAATGTAGTAACAATTTATTATTAAATGTCTTTTACTATAAATTATGTACCTGGTTTGTTTGTTATACCTATCAAAAAAATGAGCCAAAGAGTGAAAAATTCCACATTTTGTAAATAATTCTGTTTTTGTAATATCTATAAGCTATTAAGTCACTCAAACATTTTTTAATTATTAATTTAAATATGCGTACGCATAAATAATTCTATTGTATTGAAATCAATCGCTTCAATATAATCTATTTCAATATAATAACGCATTGAACTCTTGTAGGTACCAATAGATACAATACCTATGAACATTTTGAAACTGCAATTGGAATTTTAACGAAGATTGCCCAGATAAGGCGTTTTGACTAAAAATCTAGGTACCTTTTAGTTTAAGGACGTTATAAATATTTAGTTACCCTATGACAAAGTGGAACAAAATTGCAGGATTATTTAAAGTCCATCAATTAACTACATATTAATTAGATAAACCCTATATACTGTGAGAATAGGAAGTAGCTCACGGGCTTTTTCAAAATGGAATGTATATGTCTATAGAGTATAAAATCCACCAAACCGGACGGGACCGCGTAGTCTTAATAAGGACCACAGGGAGCGATTATGACCCGAATCCAGTTCCCTGCAGTAGATAGACGTTACAGGCAGACATTGATATGAATCAGTCGACATTAAAAATCTACGTTTACTTCTAGCATAAGTACTTGTATAGTCAATAATAAATGACATACTTTCGTTTCATTTGTTTGCAACTTAACACCCATTCAGTAGCTGATTACTCACTGGAGTAGCTAGCTAGGCTATTGAATGGTAAGGCTATGTAGTATTGCCACGCGCTACTGTGTTATACTCACATATAAAATAATACGTGGTGTATTTCTTTTTTATTTATTATAATTCCTTATACTATAAATAACGCCGCAATCAACGGCCCCACACTAGGATTCCGTGTCGTGGTCCAGAGATACTAAGATGAATACTCCACCCAGACCCGAACAAATATATGCCTTCAAAGAAATGAATGTCTGACCAAGAGTCGAACCCGGGACCTTTTGCACAGCAGGTAGGGACACTACCAATTAGGTAGTTTTATTCACGTACGTACGCAATACTGTAGCTGATGCAGTTCTTACGCCATGTCCATCTATGAAGTGTCCGAGGTAAGAATTGTACCATAGGAAGGTACTCATATAAGCTGCGAGTGGATAACTCCGCCACGCATTTGTAAGCAGTGCATTATCTCAGTCTATCCAAACGCCCCTACCGCATAAAAATGAATCCACAACATAATCAGTCCTCGGACCACTGACACTACCATGTTTCTTATAACAGATGTCCTTGTATGGAGTCGATAGTCCCTGGAGCATATGTAGTGCGGTGTAAGGTACGAGTGGTAACCCCGCCACGCCATTGTAAGCAGTCTATATTGCAGCCTGTCCGGGTGCCCGCGCGCGGACCGCTCGCAGCTACAGCCGCACTCGCAGGAGCTCAAGTGCCCCACGCCCGGATGCGACGGCTCAGGCCACGTCACCGGCAACTACTCGTCCCACCGCTCCCTTTCCGGCTGTCCGCGAGCCAACAAGCCTAAGAGCAAACCCAGAGACGGACAGGACTCGGAGCCACTCAGGTGAGCAGTATTCTAGCGTTTAACTCGTTATACAATTTGTTGCTTCATTAGCAAAGAGTTCGTTCGAATTCGATCGACCTTCAATATGTCGATTAGATCTTGAATCTAGCATCGTAGCTATTAGGTACATGTTTTGTATTCGTATAATACAAAATCAAAGCGAAATTATAATTAAAACCGTAATTTGTTATTATTATTAAGTACAGGTTGCTAGGGTCAAAAAGTCTCACAAGTAGTGTCAGGGCTCTTGTTGACGACCTTTTTTTCTGCTGGGTAACAGTCCGGCTGGAAACAGGTGACCTTGCAGAAGATCCATTTATTTAACGGAGACGGTTCCGTTGACAATAAAAATAAAGTGCGGCTCATCAGTTCAGAAACTTTCAAAACTATGCAGATTTACTTATACCTATGCAGTAAAACTAATCTGTTTACTTTTATAACTTTCTGTGGTCATATCCCATAAAACGTAATAATATTTTATTATTAGTAGGTGTTCCTTTGTATTAGGTACTCTATTGCATAGCCTACCTCTTCCACTAAGTCATTTCACTGTCCGTTGGTTGCCTGGAAAAGTTCGCTTTTAGCGATAAGGCCGCTTATGGCTTCTGTATACAGGTGTCCAGTTAATAGTGAACAAGCATGAACCTGTCGACAGGTCCACCAGCTCGTGACCCTATCGGATGACCGCAACTAATCTTAGTGAAAAGTCGCACGGTTTTCAAGATATTGCCCATTTTTGGATTTTTTTGAAAAATTGGTACTTGGTCAGTAATTTGCGTGCTGCAACTACAAATAAAGGAAAATTCACATTCTGTTTATTATTCTGGAAGAGTTGTTTGTTAAACATAAATCGGTATTTTTCATTTACCTACCGTTATGGTAGGTATCTATCAAGTTTACGTTTGTCTAAAGTTAAGGGTCAACCATCGTCTACTAATTACACACCCACTAATCGTACTAATCGTCACACTCGCACGCACACAAACACGCACATTTAAAGGCATTATTATCTTTATCTACATACTATTATATAATTAGTAACCTGTCTTCATAAGCGTAGAACCAATTTTTACAGGTAGTTTAATAAAAGAGTCTTTACATATCATTTGTTGAAACATTAATAGACATGCGTTTAGACATTTGTATAATGTAATTTTTATACTGTGTTTATGCTGTTGTTTCATGTAAAATAAAATAAAAATATGAATTAGACCTTCAGCTACCAAAAAAGAGAAAAATACAGATTTACGTTTAACAGAACAACTCTCTTCGAGAATATGACCACAAAACAGAATGTGAATTTTTCTTCATTTGTACCTGCAGCACACAAATTACTGACAAAGGGTGCCAATTTTTCAAAATTTATCAAAAAGGGACCATATCTCGAAAACCGTGCATCTTTTTACTAAGACTAATTGCGGTCATCCGATAGGTCATGAGCTGGCCTATCAACAGTTTCAAGCTTGGCCACTTTTTACTGGGCAGCCTGTATTTGTAAAGAAAGAAAAAAGAGTTTATTTAGTCACAATTACAACACAACATAGTCTTAAGTTAACAAATGTATAGGTACCTATAGACAATATATGCAAAATCGGAATGGTTGTGTCAAATCGGCGTCCAACTCAGCTTTAGCTGTGATACACATAGCCCTGATTTTCAGCTGAAACCCGGTGATGTACGGACGGACGTGTGCGACAATATATACAATATAATAATATGAATAAACCGATTTGGAATTGAGTATTGAGTATCGATTTCGAATTGTTTTTGTACGGTCTCTTTATCTATATACTCTATTTGTATGTTCACTTAGTCGCCATTATATGATCGAAGCATCACCCGGAAAGTTCTCAAGCTCCTTTTGTCTTTTTATCAGGAACATTTTATCTTTTAAAATTGTTCGAATTGCTCAAGTTATGGGTGGCGGAATATTGTTCCAAAACATAGAGGCAGCGTACCTGAAACTACCCCTGATGGCGGCTGTTCGGTGACGCTGAACACTAAGCGGGGGACAACATGAACGGAGCCCGTGTTCACTAATGCTGTGGGAAATGTTCAATTTGTTGTGGAGATAATGTGGAATGCCAAATTTAACGACACCAAATAAAATGTTAGCCAAAATGAAACTTTCTTCTTGATTTCATTTTTAAAAATAGAATGAACATTAAAGAGTAGACTTAGGTACATGACTATGAAAAGGCATGTTAAAACAAAAGTATATTGTTAATATGTATATGTTATAGTTTGTTTTTAATGTAATTAATTAGTTACACCAGGAATGCAATATAGAATTTTCATTCATTTATTCATACTTATTCAGTGCGATTAATAATTATAATCCATATCAATATCGACATTCATAATTTCCTTGAAATAAATAAAAAATTGAGTATAATATGAGCGGGAACGAACACGTCTCACGGTCCGGCGACGTCATCACACTCCTAAAGATCAACGTGGTCCACTGGAAGTTTCGGCGACGATGGGCCGGCAGCCGTTGCGCGTTGCGCCGAGCGGCAACGGATGCGCAGCCGGTAACGTGACAGCCAATGGACGATTGTCCGATGCGTGAACAAGCATTCATACAAGTCTTTAGAACACTGGCCAACGGCCAAAGGCCCGGTGTAAAAAACAGTTGTGTATCCGTTGCCGTCAACAAGGGCTCTCACTGTGATCTAGAACATCGTTACTCAAACTGAGGGTCGCGATTTAACATAATTAGGATCTAATTATATTAGTCTAATTATATTATATTAGGAACTAGATCTAGTGTGACCCCTCTATTGTCATACTTATATGTTAAAGAGCGTATCTACAACAAATCTGATGCTAATAATTCCAAAATTTTTCCTAAGTACAGAGCTGCAGATAGCTCTAGCTCTATTTGAAGAATTAGCAGCAATTTTAATTGGATTTTTAACTTTTGTTTCAACAGACCAATTAGCTTATTATTCTGTGTCATTCTGTATGTGTGTCATTTTTCTGTCTACTAACACTTACAGTACAGTTCATACAGTTGGCATTTAATTTTATTATAATGGAAATGAAAAATCACAATCATTTCAAATTGGGATATTTTATGTTATTTTGGATGATCCTTATTCCCAAGATCAATAACGTCCTTAAACTCATTTCTGCGGTAGATTCGTGTAGATTTTATGACAAAACACCGAATTCTATTGTCTTTACAACGAGTTTCTTGATATTTGCACGCTGCTTAGATGCCCTATACCGGGTTGTGATGGATCTGGACACGCTACAGGGAAATTCTTATCGCATAGAAGGTAAGAAGCCACCTGCAAAGAGTACCTATCAGTAACGTAGATGTAATTATGCTAATGGTGAAAATTTGAAATCAGGTTATGCTACACAGTGCCAATGTATGTATAAGATACAAGATTTTTTTTTATTCTCACTTATTAACAGGGACTTTTGTCCTATCGTTAACTACGCAAATTACATTTCCACACTTATAATTATATTAATATTAATACTAAATCATAATAAAGCATCCTAGCCTCACCCGAAAATGGTTTGGCTAAGATGCTTTGAAAAATGCCGATATAGAGAATGTTGACATTAAATTTATATCAACATTCTCTTATGCCTATTCCTATCACATTCCTACAACAAATGTTGCACGTCCTCTATCTTCCCACAAATCTCACAATCAGGAGATAAGACCTTTTTCATCAAATAAAGGAATTTTTTCAGCCGTTTCTTGATAAGTACTACCATAAGTAGTAGTTACTACTTACTACATATTGTGACTACAGTTTGAGTTCTACTCAATTTGGCTAAAATGTTCGATGAACAATTCGATATCAAATAATCACCATAACGCAATATAGACGTAATGTTGAAACTTCATCATATATATATATATATATATACATATAGCTTGAGTTTTGTAACATCAACAACTCTTATTCGCCAGTGCTTCGGGCTGCCCGATCGCGAACCGCAACAAAATGCGAGTTCTAGAAAGCGGTGGAACGGTCGAGCAACACAAAGCCGCGGTTGCTGCGGCAGCCTCTGCCATCAAATTCGATGGAGTCAATTGCCCAACGCCTGGCTGTGACGGTTCAGGGCATATCAACGGATCGTTCCTCACGCATCGCTCGCTATCTGGCTGCCCAGTAGCGGGAGCGGGGACGCCCACACCTCAACCAAAGAAACCCAAATATCCTGATGACATCACGCCACTATATCCGAAACCATATTCAGGTAAGCAAAGCACTTCACAACATTTTAATGAACTTGATTCTACTATTACTTATAAAATGGTACAAAGGATTTATGTAATCGAATTTTGAAAAATGAAAATAGATATCTATAGGTATATATCCCGATGTGAAAAGATATGGGCTGGTGATGATGGGTCATAATTATGAGTGATCTAGCGACTACGATCGAAAAATAATTTATAATGCGTAATAGTAAGATAGGTCAAACTAAAAGTTCTTAGAACTGGCTACTGTACAATGTGATATTAAAAAATAAATTTGAATTTTGAAAATGGAACTCATTCCTTGTCAAACGCCATTAAATTTTCAAAGGTTTCATTTGTTTTTTATTTCTGACGGCAATTTGAAAATTAAGTGTTTGCGGAAAAGTGAATTTAACAAGAGACCATTCTTTTTCAATGATTTTCTATGACTCACTGCGGTCTAAACCAGAAACAAAGTTATTAAATACTTAAGTTAGCATTCAGTGATGAAGCTCCATCCAGTGCCACTGTTTATACAGTTATAATTCATAGAATTTAAACGTGGTCGTACCCACCCCAGCGATCAATTCGAGCAGCGAGCACCGAAATCGATGCTAACATCGTCCCTTCTCTAAAGAAGGGCATCCTGCGACGGCGGGGACGGAAGAAAATATCAAAACTGTGCAGCTCATGATTGATGCAGACAAACGAACGACATATCAGCAGATACGGGCATCATTAGGTATTGGTATGAGTCAAGTTCAAACTATTTTACACGATCACCTACGGGTAAGGAAGCTTTGTACCAGATGGATTGCTCACAGTTTGAGCGAAGCTCAAAAAGGCAGTGTTTTTGAGCATCAAATGGTGTCTCTAAATACCTGAAAAAATCGACAATGGTCAATCAAATGCTCTTTTTGATATAGTAACAGGTGATGAAAGCTGTATCTACTACTATGAGCCTGAAACTAAGAAACAATCTGCGCAGCGGGTCTTTCCTTTTGGGGAGTTGCCGACTAAAGCAAAGAAAGGACAGAGTGTTGAAAAGAAGATGATTGCCTCCTTCTTTGGCAAATCGAACCACTTTGCTACTATAACTTTAGAAAATAAAAGAACAGTAGTTGTGGACAGTAATGTAAGAACAGTAATGTAAACGGCTGCTTGCCTTCTGTTTTGGACAAAGTCAAAGAACGACGCCCACGAAACAGAACTATCCTCCATCACGACATTGCCCCAGCTCACTCCGCCAGACAAACGAGGTGTATGGGAATTTTGAATACTGTTAATGTAGTGTTAATGGATCATCCGCCATTCAGTCCCGACCTTGCACCCTGTGATTTTTAATTATTCCGTAAAATTAAGGACAAACTCAAAGGAATACGTTTTATGAACGCAGAAGAGGCAGAAACGGCTTTCCAAGGGGCAGTTGAAGAGATGCCTAAAGAAGGGTGGGCTGAATGCTTCACACAATGGTTTCATCGCATGAAAAACTGTATCGATTGTCGCAGATAATACTTCGAAAAGCAATAAAACAACTTCTATCTTTATATATGATTTAATTTAATTTAATTTTTGAGATTTTAATCCTCTCAGTCTCACCCACGTATACAGATAAAATGTCATTACGATATTATAATTAAAAACGATATTGAAGTATTAATTGTAACAATTAAATCACTTACAGGTATGGACATAAACATGCAACCGGGTAACGGAGAAGATCTAATGACACTTGAACAAGAAATCACAGAGTTGCAACGAGAGAACGCTCGCGTTGAGTCGCAGATGATACGTCTCAAGTCGGACATAAACGCCATGGAAACGCACCTTAGCCACGGGGAAAGGGTAAGTTATATCTGAAACATTAGGTCTAAAACAAAAATAATTGAGTTAGAATAATGTTTCTCTGTTAATAGACGAGTCTATCCGTTACCTACGCGTAATTTTATTAAAATCCGTTATTTTTGTCTGATAACGTAGATGGTAGTCTCATGGCTTCAAACATCCAACTTTGAGTGCTACTAACATCACATGCATTTGTGAGTACCTCTGAATTACTTTTAAATGTTTCGGGTCTTTTAATTAAGTATTTAAGATGCGAAGTTTATAAAGACCCTTCAGTAGCCACTCTAAAGTAAGAGCAAATTCATTCCCTAACTTTATTATAACTTTAAAGCGATTCGGCATCAATAAATGTTCTTACTATAATTGTTTACAGGAGAACCAGTTGATATCTCAGCGCAATAACAACCTGAATGAATACTACGAGAGCCTGCGTAATAACGTGATCACTCTGCTGGAGCACGTGAGGATCCCCGGCGGAGGCACGGCGCCGGCGAATGCGGCCGCGGGTACGCCCGGCGCCGTGCCGCTCGCCCCACCCAGCGAGAAGCCGGCTCACGACAACTTCGACTCGTACCTCACCAAGCTGCAGACGCTCTGCTCCCCCGACGGATACTGCCCCGACGAGAACCGCCCCATCTACGAAACAGTGAAAAACGCGCTCCAGGACTTCACAGTGCTCCCGACACCTATTTAAGGTTCGCAGAGCGCCGCCGAGTCGGAGCGACAGTGAACTGACTGACACACTACACTTCACCCGGCGGGGCTTACAACGACTGAACGGACTTAGTGCAATTCATATTTCACGTGCTGAAACGACTCAAATTTTAAGTGACGTGATCTATTTCGCCAAAGCTATGAAAGTCAACTAATCCAGTGACGTTTCTATGAATATTAAATGTGTACAGTGTATAACCCGAGTAAGGTTGTTGTCGGACGGTATGTGTTCTAATTAGGTAAGGATGTCTGTTTTATAAACCGTTGTATACGATGTGTGACTTCTTTCTGACATCGAGTCAACATTCGAAGATTCGTTCGACTCCTAATCAGTAAGCTAAACTTAAATATGGATCTAAATAAATTTTAAACATTGTTACTCCTATATGCGTAAAGATAATTGTTAGGGATGAAATTTATACTATTGTAACTATGTAAGCGATTTTAGCCCGCATACACATAACGAGGTTGACTTTGTAAATATTGTACTTTTCAATATGGAAACTCGTAAAGATATCATCTTTAATACTGACTGCTGCGGAAGTGGTCATGAAAGTTAAGTTAAAAGTATGGATAAGCAGACACGTCTCTATCATGCAAAAATAACTATTAATAAGGAAACTGATAATCTGTCTTTAATAATATCGTACTGGGAATGTGCCAAATGCTTCAAGAGTCACCGCAGCTCCCTCGCGCTGATACAATATTGACTAAAGTGTTGCGATAGGAATATAACGACCGATACTAATATCTCCTAAAAGGACCTTCTAGTCAGTCATTTTGTAAATAACATTGTGAATATGTAGCTGTCACGTCGCTGAGACGTTTTAATTTTTAAATTAGGTAATAAAGATCTCATTAGGTCGTGTAAGGTAATTCAGTCACTAATTGATAATTTTAGGAATAAATTAATACTTTATTTGTTAGCCAATGTTCACTTTGCTGTGATTATGTTACGTGTTATGACTTATTTATTGTTAGGTACCTTTACCAAATGTGATAGCTTAATTAATCGACTCAAGTTGGTGTTCATTTGCAATATTTTAGTTAATGTGCTTGACACAAGAATGTGCTATGTACTATTGTTTGTAATAAATTATCGACAGGGGTTTGTTTTTGTTAAATCTTGCGTCAATGGGCCTTTCTTTTATAAAGATTTTCTTCTGGAACCACATCGGTACATGGAAGTGGATAATATCTATTATATTCGCATTTAAATACTAAACCTATTACTGTGTTACTACTCTGATTGTCATATACGTTTCTGTAATATATTGAGTATGTGTTGTTAAAGAGAATAAAAATAATAAATACCAAGATTATCGCATTGACTTTTTCCTGTTTCCTTCATCATTATTATACCTATCGAAACAATGTATTGAAATTATGCTTAGTTATACCAAAAGAGTAAATAATAATTGTTTAATATAATAAGTTTGGACATAACAGCGGCGGGTGAGGGCTAAATTCCACGGATTCCTTATAGGTAGTTATATTTGTTTGACGTGGACCGTGCAAAACGAAAGTGACGCGGTGCGTCGGGGGTTTAGTCCAATTTTACATCTCTGAAGTTTCGGGCCCGACCGAAGTTCGAACGAACGAAATAGTATATAAAACCCTACTCTGACTTTCCTTCAGTCGGTCACGACCGGTGACTCTTGAAAGGCCACTAGGGCCACAAGAATTTAGCCATTCCGAAGAAAAAAACAAAAATCCTTCAGTCGGATCTATAAAGATTTAGATTATAGAGAGCCAATGTGTAGACATTGGCTATCTCCGAGTATCTAAAAGGTTATCGTGAAATTGGACATTTGATCCCGAAGTATCTTTCGTCAAAATCTATAATTCTATCGGTCTCGTGCGAAATAGCAAAGTAATCGTTTTCATAGTAGGAACCGGCCGAAATATCGTTTTTTTGTGTTTTCAGCGTAGACCTCTTCGTCAGGTACTTACTGTATATCTTATATCTTCGTATATCTTAATGAATAACTTTATCTCCAACCTAAATGGTTTCCTTTTTCCCCAGTAGTTCTGTTGCCCGAAGAAAGGGTATGAAATACCACAAAATAAATAAAAGTACTACGTACACACGAACTACTAGCCGCCGCACCACGTTCCTTCCATTCCATACCGATATTCATTCGGTATAAATCAGGCCTAATTCTTTTTACTTTTATGATTTTATAATTTTTTACTGTATTAGTAGACCAAGGATCGTTAAAATACCAAAAAATAATATATGCAGATGCATACTTACGTGATAGTCATTTTTTTAACGTTGAACATTAGACAACCATAAAGCTACGATATGGGGTTCTTCAAGAAAGCTGTGAATAGGATTTTGCAAGGTCGGCCACACGCGTAGATACTCGCCTGTCATCACTAGAAAACTTGACCTTTCACTCGTCTGTGAAGAGTACAGTCCTCCAGTTATCTATGGTCCAGTCCAAATGCTCACGTGCGAACCTTAAACGCACTGCACGATGACCACTTGTCAGCTTGAGCCGAACAACACGCATTCTGAAACGTTTTCCGTCCTCGTGGAGTCTGTTTCGGATGGTTTGATCACTAACGTGTGTACCAGTAGATTGCCGTAGTCGGTTTTGTAAGGTCCGGGTCGTTACAGTACGATCTCGGCGTGCAGTTAGCCTGATGTACCGGTCTTCCTGGGCGGTTGTGGCACGAACTCTTCCTGATCCTCGTCTTCTAACCACACTACCTGTGTCCTGGTAGCGTTCCCATACGTTCCGGATAGCTCGTCGCGACACACTGAGACGTATTGCTACAGATCTCTGAGATTCTCCCTCCTGAAGCAAAACAACCGCTCTGGTCGCGGTTTCCGTGTCCATGTGATGGCGAGAACCAGGTATAGTGATCAGGACTAATACCGAAACTAAACAGAACAGCTATACACAATGACTTTCAACAGAAGCGTTTACAACGAGACTGGGAGCACAAGCGATTAAGAAATAGTGCATTGGGTAATTTCAAGCACCTCGGTTTTTCTGTCTACCCACTTGAGAATAATATTAAACTTGTCGCTCAAAACATTGATAAGAACTCATAAACATGTCTACTTTATATTTTAATCACTAATGATTACCTCACGAGTTATTTATAAACAAACTTCGAGCTTAACTCGATATGGGCCCTATTTTGTTTTGAGTAGACCTATCCGCTGGGAAAAATGTATTTCCAAATCAGGAGACTAAGTAGAAAAATAGCTTTATTAATTTGTATTTCTGGAATCCTTTGTTAAGTAGAGTTTTTTTTATTTCGGTTTATATTTGATCCGCCTAGTATTTAGTACACCACGGACTTGTTAATAAATTACAAGACCGGGTTACCGGTTACAATAAATTACAAGTTAATAAAAACAATTATCGTACGTTTTCGAACTCAGCTTTTTATAGTGGCAAGACAAGAAATGTCGATCTCTTTGGCGGGAACCCGAGAAATTGAGGTTGAGATTTTGTTTGATTAATGTAAAAATGTGTTTAATAGTGATACTTTATTATACTTCAATTCAAAATGCCCAGTGTTTGTGCATAATATTTATGATAATAAAAAAAAATAAGACTGCATTTTTCATATATCCCCAACGAGTTCCTCTGTCCTCAATAAACAACCTATTATCGTTTTACTAAGCGACTCCTACTAACTTGTTTCAACGTGACTGGGCATTTAAGATGTGTTTTAAATTTACGAAGAAAATTTGTCACTGGCAGAATGTAATAATTGCATCCTTGCCATACATGAAGAAAAAGAACAGAAATTTTCATATCTGTCATGAATGTCAAAGTAATCAAATCAACACATTACACATGTTCTTTCTTTCTAATTTTCTTTTTATACGATTTTTTTATTGTATTACATACATTACACCATGACCGAACAGAAACAGGTAAGATGGATATTTCGTACAGAGATATTACAGAAAATAATAATACTTTACCTACCATAATATTTTATAATGACTTAATGTACATTTTTACAGAAACGTTATAATTATAGCGAAAAAGAAAATTCAAAGTCAGAGAATGACAATGTGGAAGTTTTCAACATAAAAATAACGCCATATATGATAAAACGTCAACAATACAATGTAAGTATATACTCTGTTTCAAGTATTCCCTATATTGGGTGATCCTTTTTTAAATCCCGGTTTCTAAATTCCTAACGCTATACATCACGCTATACAATCTTTGATGTTGGCATGTACTACAGATTTAAATGGATGGAAATATTTGCTTACCATCAGACAAGTTTATCGGTTAGAATACATGTCTATAGTCCTTTCTCTAAAAAAATATGCTCTTTTATTCAAGACCATAGGTTGGAAATATAGGCAGTACATGCATTTTCAATACAGATCAAGTTTCTAATAAAAGTAATAAATCTAACTATAACTTTAATTTAACCTCTGTGGCAGTGTCGAGCACTATCAGAAATGGCGTGCCCTTTGTATGCCAGACGATTTCCGGCATACTCCACGCACGAGTTGTGCACTTAATAATTGTTTATGAAATTGAATTGTATTTATACAAAGATCGAAATAGTAATGTTACTCTTTTTAAAAAAGATAAATGTAATTTTTACGTGGAATGCAGTGTACTATAATTTTTACTTAACCATTCAGAAATCGTAAAATAGGTCAATCAAACTAATCATGTCCCAGAGCACTATACCAAATGAGTGCACAATAACATACTCTGTCATAATGAAGGTTAAACCTAACTAAATTGCAGGACAAGGATGAAATAAAAAAACAAAGGAACAAAAAGAAGTTTTCAGGACCATTGAACTTGAAGAAGAATCAAGCTAAAACTTCTTTCAATCTTAAGAATAAACCCTTTATAAAGAATGAAAAGAAATTTCCAGGGCCACTGAACCCAGACAAGTTTATAGACAAAAGTCAACTAGATAAAAAAAAAACCTCACAGCCTGTAAACCGACAGAAGTTTCCCGGTAAAGCCCCATTAAACCGTCAGAAACGGCAAGAGTATTCTCGAGGTAAAGGCTTGGATGGTAAAAAAATTAAAAATTCACTTCATGCAGTGAAATTACAGAAGAAAGAACATAAATATAATTATGCTCAGGAACAAGCTGCTAGGGCTGAGATTTTGTTGACTGAAGAACAGGGGTGAGTTGTAATGTAATATTTAACAGATACAATTTATTAGTTCTACAATTATATGTATCTATTACCCAGAATATTTCTAGTTTGTTACATTGAAAGGAATATAAAAAAAATATTTTAAAGCATTTCCCATTTCATCCTAGTCCTCAATGTATATATGTGTTTTGATAGTGAGTGAGATATGCCAGAGCCCATCCTATCCTATCCCATCCCTGCCCATTTTCACAACCCTTTTACCAATCAGTGCCAACATTTGTCATTCTGGACTGATGTTGGCATGTACGCAGATGTCTATGGGCAACTGTATCCACTTACCACAAGTGGAACTGTCTGCTTGTCACCTGCCTTGCTATAAAAAAGTTTCCAAAAGTAAATTATACTTTAAAATGTTGAGAGTTAATATGCATTATGTCTATTCAAGTAGTATTTGAATCATGGCCATCCAATAATGTGTACCTTAATTTTCACAGAGGCTTTGAAATAGATGATGAAGATCTGAAAACAACATCTATAACTCAGAAAATAATTGCTCAAAATGTGGATATTGCGGCAGCCACGAAGATATTTGAACTAAATCTTCAATTTGGTCCATACAGGGCTAAATATTCTCACAATGGCAGGCATTTATTGTTAGGTGGGAAAAAAGGCCACTTGGCAGCCTTTGATTGGGTGACAAAGAAGTTACACTGTGAGATAAATGTTATGGAATCTATTCATGATGTCAGGTAAGTTCTAACATTCTATTTCTGCTTTTGGTTTATTTAATGTGAATAAAATAGTAGAGAAGGGACTGTTCCTAAAATTTGCTAGTGACAGGTATATTATTTAAAGTGCTCTCTTTTTATTAGCGGCCAAGTTTCAATGCTGCTGGGCCAAGCTGGACTCAACTTAGTCAATGGTAGGACTTGCACATTAATTTTTAGCCACTCTCCTCGCAATGCCCACATTGCCCTGCCCCTAAACTCAAAACCATGTATGTGGTGGTTGCAAAACCACTCAGGTGAGGACTCCCTTTTCTTGTTTGTCTATACATAATGTAACTCATATTATTTGTGTTACTATGTATTTGCTGGTTAACCAAAAAATAAAATAATGAATAGACACATGTCGATATTTCTATTTAACATATCAATTACCACCTTCAATTGTTCTCTTTTGTATTAGTTGCCCCGTTAGGCCAAGCTGCACTTCACTGGTCACTTTTTTAATTCATTTAACATTAACAAATTAAAAGACTGTGATTGCTTTATCTTAAGAGCCATTTCACGTTTTAAGCGAAAAATACAAGTTTTTGAGCTCTCCTATAGGTAAAATGAAAGTAAGTTTTAAAGTCCTATAGCTTTACATTTCTGAGTAAATATTTTAAATAGCTCATTTCTTTGTATTGACATTTATTAGGATACATTTTGAAATATTTCTTTATTTATCCTGTAGTACTCAACAATGTTTTAGTAAAAACGCGCCTAGTAAGAACTTCAGAGCCGTGCTTCTTCCGCTAAAATTCATTAATTCAACAAGATAAGGTACAATTATACGTAGTATATAATTCCATTGACACATAGTACACTAATATTTCCGTAAATTAACACAAATCACGAGAAAAAATAAAATAATGTGCGTCAATTTCGACGTAAAATACCTGGCATTTAACTGCAATTTTTTATCATTTATTAAAGATTTTTTTAAATTATAACAGAATAATATCAATTTTGTACCTAAATAAAACGAAAACATAAGTATTTTTATAAATTATGATTGGTTATATATATTTTTTAATATCACAAAACTGCTCTAATTGCTCTATTATATTCGAGGATTTTCGCGTCGGCCATTAATATTGTCTATAGAAGCACACGGAGAAAAGTTTGGCTTATTCAAAGTATCAAAACTTTTTTTCCATAGTTCGCTATAGAGACGGGGGCATGAGTTGCGTTGTAATTACCTAAATGTAATACGTAGTCATTTTTGTGAAATAGCTCTTAATATCAGAGGTTAAAACATGTTTCTATATGTTTAACATTCTGTTTCAATTTTAAAATTTTCAGTTCCATTTAATTTTAAAATGATGAAATTTAAGTTAAAGAATCTAATTAAAATAAATCCATACCAGTAAGGTACCTTTGTTCATTCAATGTCACACTTTTATAATATTTTATTTCAGTTGGTTACACATTGAAACAATGATGGCTGTGGCCCAGAAGGAATGGCTCTACATCTACGACAACACAGGCACTGAACTTCACTGTGTTAAGGCCATGGACAAGATTTTGAGAATGGAGTTCTTACCCTACCACTTCCTATTGGCTGGAGTTGTATGTATTACACAGGATTACATTTGTTTCAGAACCCCTTCTATCTGAAAACAAGTACTACCACAGCCTGTAGTATCTTACTTACTTTCATCAGCGGTACAACCCGTTCTGGGTCTTAGCTTCCTCATAATCCTTTTCCATTTCTCTCTCTTCCAGCATGTTATTCGCCTCACACTCCATCCATCTCTTTCGTGGTCTGCCTTGTAGTCTCTTTTGTTGCAGGATCTAGCCTGTCATGATTTTTGACGCTCTTTCGTGTATGTACAGTCCATCTCAGACGCTGTTATTTGCAGAACCGGATTAGCGTTTCCTTATGAATCTAGTGTATCTATTTAAACCTTCGAGTTAGGAGTTTTTGCACGAAACTATAGTTAACAGTATCTAACAGGCTGTATTATAAACTTATTTTCAGATAGTTAGGCCTTATCGTTATACCTTATCTACCCTCAAAGCACACTCAGTCTCTGGTAAGCATTGTTAAAATAAAAGACATTATCTCGTTGAATAACTGTTCTCTTACGCCCGATAGTTCTTTTCTCTTGCTTATTTTTTATTTTCCAATTATTTTCCTCTTTAGTTCTTTCTTCTTCCTGTTTCCTCTACTCTGTTAATGTACTGTATGTAATATGCATATATGTGTATGTAGGTATGTATGTACTCGTATACATGTATCATACATAAGTATACATAACATATTTTTGTATTCAGATTCCTTACCACTCAAAAGACACTTGAAAAAATTATACAATTTTGTGAACTTTTCTTAGAAAAAGTTGCTTTGTTTATTGCATCTTTAATAATAAGTTGTTGGAACTAGTGTTTAAGTTAAAATGTTTAAATATAAGGTTAATATATATTCGTTCTTGATTCGTTTTAAAATGAGTAATCCAGTTGATATTCCCAATACTCTGGTTGAATTCTGTGACTGGACTTCTGAGAACAAAAAGCCTCACTAGTCCAGTCAACTGGACCGTGAACCAGACCTTTGGGAATTGATAGATATGTCTGTTCTATAATTCTATGATATTTCTATAATTAAAACTGACATTATCATCTGTATAACACACCCTTTACTTGGAAATTTTGTATAATCTACACAAAATATCAAGATTAATAAACCATTTAAATTATTGTTACAGAATGAGTATGGTTTCATGACATGGCTTGACATATCCATTGGGGAAATAGTAGGCCACTACAACAATCATTTAGGAAGGACTACGGTAATGACTCAAAACCCATACAATGCTACGCTGTGTTTAGGGAATTCCAAAGGAGTAGTGTCATTGTGGACGCCAAATGTTAAGGACCCTTTAGCAAAGATATTATGCCATAAGACGCCTTTGACAGCAATAGCTGTGGATAACAGGGGAATGTAAGTTATATATCACTTCTTAGTATTATTACCTAAGTATAGTCAAATTACTATTTAGTTGACTTACAGTTCAGTCAAATTCATGTTTAGTTAGTTACCGTTTAGTCATGCTCGTGATACAATCATAAAATAAAATAAAAAAAATAACAATAAAAAACTAGCTTTGCCCGCGTCGATTTTGCTTGAACAGTAATTGGCTCTCCCTGGAAAAACTAATCAATTTAACACGATAAAGTATTCCTCGGATTTCAGTTTTCTCTGCTAAACTTTTATTGAAATCGGTGCAGTAGTTTAGCCATAACGACGTAATAATCAAACAGACACAATAATAATAAATATATATGAATAAACAATAATTGGCAGTAGGTCCAAGTAGGCTTTAAAATTTAAATCTATGTTTGAGTAGGACTACACGAAAACAACGCACTGTTTGTGTTTAAGATAATCTTTTTTAATTAAACTACCTATTATATTTTTAAGCCTTTTTGGGTTTACATGTTTTTAGACTGTTCTTTATTACTGTCGGTACTGACTTAGTGGTAACTTGGCTAGACGGTAACTGACTTAACTAAATATTAATTTGAGTGTGTGCTAATTGCGATAATGTAAGGAAATGGAATGAAAAATATGAAAAGAACAAAAGTTTGATTTTGACAAATTGGCGACTTCTCAAATAACCTATTGGAAGTCACCAATGTTTAAAATGTGTAATTAGTGTTGTTAAAACGAACGCTGAAGCGCTCGAGCGCTGGTCCGCTATGTTAGTGCTATTGAACTGTAACCTTTTAACTGTTTTAAACTCGAGCTTTTAACTATGAGGGTTTGAGACCATCGAACATTAACAGTTTGGACGGTAACGCTCACTAGCCTTTAACGCTAGAGTTTTGAAAGTTCATTTGCGCTCAACGCTTGATTTTACAACACTAATTGTAATTGTTTTTAGGTACATGGCAACATCAGGCGTAGACCGCAGTATGAAAATATGGGACATAAGGAATTTAGATGGCCCGGTCCAACATTACAAGCTGAGGAGCGCGCCAGTGGCGCTGGAGTTCTCACAAAAGGACATGTTGGCTGTCGGACTCGGGGAAATTGTTGAAATATACAAGTATGTCAACTTTGCTTTTACAAAGGTTTTTTTAGTTAGTTTTACTCATTTTAGTATGTTTTATACAAAGTTTTTAGGAATAAAATTAAGTTCACCCAAAGAGAAAAGAAGAAGAGGCAATCACATTATAATAGTGAAACAGAAGAATATTATTTTATGCTCTTTATAATAATTTTACCACAAAAACAATTACCTACTATTACGTGACTGTAACTGTACTAATATAAAAGATAAGATAATGTACTAATACACGTGTCATATATAAGCAGTTATTTTTTTAAAAATATTTTCATTTTGATTTCACATATTGATTCCTAGTATCTCAAGTGATTTAATTATGGAATGACCTAGAACTAGTAAAATTTATTTTTTTAAGTTGATTACACAAATTCACTAAATCGCAAACTATAAGGGCATAATATTTATTGTATTACAATATGTATTTTTTGCAGTAATTGTTGTACACAAACAACACAATTACCTTACATGAGACACAAGATGGCGAAATCCATAGAAAATTTCAAATTCTGCCCTTATGAAGACGTGTTGGGCGTTGGCACCACTAGTGGATTTAGCAGCATCATTGTACCGGGTAATATAAACGATTTTATCTTGACTATATATTAATGCCAATTTTCTTAAAGAAAGTTTTATGTATTTAGATATTGCAGCCTTTAACCTGAATGCCTCTTTACCTTTGTGTACTCATATTGTAAACCTATAGATATGGTAGACATGTTGGAATAGACTAGATATGGTAACAATATAAGCTGTAGTTTAATATTGTACTATCTAATATTGTTGTACTTACTGCATCGAGATTTTAGTTACTCAATGATGTTTCTGGTGACATCTTCCAACTCACGTTTTGCAGCTACATATATTCTGTCCTATTGTTAATCGTTTGCTTGTTATGCAAAAGGAATTCAGTAAATATTTTAGCTAAAAATTGCTATTTAAGACTTTTAACTGTCTCTCTGCGGGAAGAAATATATCCAAATCATGTGGCAGATCGAAATATCTTTCTCCACATGTAAAACCCGAGATATCTCGTGAAGTGTTTGCTTTCTTACAGTGCCAATCACGAGTTATCTCAATATTATATCTATGGTAGTGTTTTAGCTGTTTCAGCTCAGTGTGACCAAGTAAAAGAAAAAAAAACCTTCAAATAAAAATATTAAATTGATCTATTAATTAACAAGTAATAAATAACTATGTTTAAATAAATAATATTATTTGTTCGCTTAACTATTTATTTATTTAAAGTGATCAAGCAAACAAATAAAAATTTACAAAAAATCACTTACGTCAGATAAATATTAATATTGCCGGCAATCACGTTGATACGATAGATAAAAACCATGTTTATATAAAAATAAAATATTTATAATAAATAATGTACTTATATAAATAAAGATATGAAATCAAATCAATTTAAGTATATAGTCCATACATATGAATAAAATAATATAAATATAATATACTTGTAATAGAAAATTATATATGAGCAGAGGCAATAAAAGTGAATCGACACTAACTAATCAATTACTTATGTAATTGCCGAAAATTGGAGGAACGAGATTGGAATGGCAATACAAAGAAAAAGGTGTATACAAGGAAAACAGCTTATCATACAGTGAATAATTATTATCGAACACAAGATATCGCGGGATTGGCAGACAGGGCACGCAATGATTCTTGTCCATGAGATATCTTGGGTTCGGCATGGAAAGAGTTAAATGTTTTTTTTTAATTGATTCTAGTCCAGTGCAATATTACCATACCAACGCGATTTTATCATGTTATTACTTTTTATTTCCCAGGCAGCGGCGAGCCGAACTTCGACGCGCTGGAACGCAATCCGTTCCAGAACAAGGTGCAAAGGAAGGAAGCTGAGGTGAAAGCTCTCCTCGAGAAAATTCCCGCAGAGCTTATCACCCTGAACCCGTTCGAAGTGACGGAAGTCGACTTGCCCACCATGAATGACAAGATTGAAGCTAAGAAGAAACTCTTGGTAAGTACTATCAAGCGTGTCGCATACGATGACGATTCTATAACATAAATATCGTCTTAGGAGGCCATCCATAAATTACGTCACACGATAAGGGGGAGGACTAGGGTATATAAAGTATGACGTGGTGGTGACAGGGCGAGGTGCCAGTCACGACTTTTGTGACGTCACATTTAAAATGTGGCATGGATATGGACACAAAATGAGTAATATTTTTTTAATAACAGCCAATGAAAATGTAAAAAACATTCATTTTCTTATTACAATTTGATCAAAGAAATTTTGTTACACGTTTGAAAAGATTTTAAAATATAAAAATAATAATGGCAACATTGTTCTAATCAAAAGTTGCACAAATTGTGACGTCAAAACACAAAATGAATACATTGCCCATCGGCTAATCAGGAAAAACCAGAACGCGTCATCCACGTCTATGAAAATACATAAATACAAAACTGTATGAACATGTCACTTGTCAGTGCAGAGAAGTATATGGAGCTGTTTTTTTTTCCTTGAGAAATTAATAACACTAAACATATATTGCTAGATAATCGTATTACATTTTTTCTAGCTAGTTAATATTTCTTTATGTATATTTGCATACTAGATAATTAATTATAATAAGTATCTATATTGTGTAATGTATGTAGATATAACTTTATATTGCCTTATTCACGTTATATTTAAAAAAATCAACACCTATATCCACATATATCAATCATCAGTCAAATGTTACAGATCTTTTACAGATTTTGGTAATAAAAACTTGAGTTTATCTCACCCTCTTTCCCCCTCATCACGCGAATTTCTAACCGCCCCTCGTAGACGTAATTCACCCATTATGCTGAGTGACATTAATAACTCATTTTATCTCAGTATCTGAAACCTAAGAAGATAGACTTCAAGCCGAGACACAAGAACAAAGGCAAAACAAACATTGCGAGGAAGAAGATAATACAGGACAAAGCGAGAAAGGTATGATCGATTTTTACTTATACTAAAAAGTTAAAAAGTATATCTGTTTTTCAAGGGCACTGTTTAAAAGTTTAATGTTTGTGTTTTCCCTCTGAATATTGAGATATCACTTTAATGCTGTAATTAATTTCTCTGAAGCTCTATTAGCTTCAGATTAAGATTTACGTTTTTTATCGTCATCCAAAGTAGTACGTGCTAATACTACTAATTTAAAATTTTATATATCTAGAGTTATCAACTTATACTAATAATTATTAACGTCTGCTTATATGTACTTTTTTTGTTTATATGTAGGTACCTACAATATGAGGTAAACTGAAAAACTACTGAATCGATTGTCAAATCGCTCAGATTTCTCTCTGACTTTCAAAAGTAAAACTAATATAGACGGACATAGGCTATATTTGGGTTCCTTGAGAGATAGTGATTATCCCTTTGTTGAAAAAACAAACTAAAGCATTAGCAAACACAGTTCACACATTTACAATACAAGCATTTTTCGTGATTGTAAACCAGTTAATACCCTGACTTTAGCATTGACATTCGTTGTTCTAAATGAATGAACAGATTAGTTCTACAACATTGTATTTACAATTGGTGCCACATATCGAATATGTTGATAATTAGCTGCAGAGTACAAACTTTCGATTGGCTAATAGAGTACTGCACACCTGTTACATGTATTAAAGAAGGGATTTGCTTTTCTTTGTGGAATAATTTCAGAACTGAAGCGATTTTTATAAAACCTTCACTATTCTTTTATCTAGTCATAAGATGTTACGTTTGCGATTAATGATGTACATATAGAAGCTCCTACACTTAATTTTGGTATTCAAGGTTGTTATCTATATTTGTATTTTTGCAAATAAAGATTGGTTTGTTTGTTCATGAAGTTATTTCAAAACTGAGCCGATTTTGATTAAACTTTCATATCAATGTATTCGTCGTTTTCTCAAATAATATTGTCCGTAGATTTTGTCGCCTGTTCCATCTATCCCTACCGCCCACTGGTAGCCACTAATCCCCACTGGTAGGGAAGAATGAATTTCTTTTCCACGCTTCCATACTAGTAGGGATACTTTTGCATCCATCTCGACTGTGTTGTCAGTCATAAAAATACGTATGATCACGTTGAAAATGTTTAGTGCTTCCTTGAGTGTCTTAATTATTTTGATAGGAAACTATAAAGGCGAAGAAAGTTGCTGGCTGCCTACTTTATTGACCTTTTTTTCTTGTGATTATCATTTTTTTATATATATTTTTTCTTACTCGGATTCCAAAATTTTTGAAGACACCGTAAATGGCACTGCGGACGACGGTTTGGACATGGTAGCTGCAACACCGGATTATCGAAATTTAAAGTCGCCACTGTATAATTGTAGAAATAAAGGGGCAGGAACACGAAAAATGTTTTATAAAAATTATGAACAGGTAGAAGTACCACCCAAATATCAAGAATTCCTTATCGCTGATTGTAATTATGATGGTAGCCGAATTTTAATATTTGGCAGTGAGTGGGGCAAGTAATTTATTAGCTAATTCTTTTATTTTTTACTTTTAAAATTTGTCCTGAACCCACTCGGTTAGTTACTATACAGTGTGCCATTGGAAGCACCATGGAGTATACCAATATTTTAACAGTACTCCGATTTTGTGTCCATTTTGTAATTGTGAAATACAAAACTATTTTCATTTTTACAGGAATACATAGAACAAGCTATTGAAGCAAAGAAGTTATTGGAGTTACCTGAAAAAGAAAATGTAAAGAAGCGATCATTCGGAGTTCTCGACAGATTTGTTACAAATCCTAAATCCAAGAACAAGAAATAAAAGATGAATGTTTCTTTAATAAATGATTTTTATTGACTCCCTTACATTTGATTCGTAAACTTATTTATTTCCATGATTTTCGATTATTTACAAAAAATTTAGTGATCACAAAATATAGGTAAGAAAATGTCTTTCGATGCTCTTATAATATCAATTTATAACAGGATGTATGTACTTATCTAACAAGGAATATCAAAAAGATCACATAATCCTTCTGACTCGCGCAAGCAAAACGAGAAGTCGTGACTTGTTATTGGTGGACTTAATCTGAGAACATAACCTGAAAAAGAAAACAGTAGTTACATTACATTTTTTAATTTTTTCTTGTTTGCACACACATCGCCCCCTACCGATAAAAAAGTCGGATCAACAAAATGTAACTTTGAAAATCAACATTAAGGAAGAAAACGGGCATTTGTTTAGGTTTTTTGAAAATTATATCCGGTCCGTAGCTAGATAAAAAAGGACTTCCGAAATCAACAATATTAATATACATACAAATGGAAAATAAGGCACATGCGTATATAACGTTCCCTCCCCTTCAAAGCCGATTTCAGATTCTATACACATATTATTATAATCGTATAAAAATAATCTTACTGCTATTCTGTGAGTTATCAACATTTTCAGTGTAACTTTGAACTTCACTATCCTCCATATCTTCGTCTTCTAATACCTGAAATAAATATTACATTTAAGAGTTTATACAAGTTATAGATGGTAAGTTACCATCTAGTGTCAACATACAATTTAATTGAACAAATCATTCCATTTAAAGTGTATTATAAAGAAAGGTGGGTAAGTATTCCAAAAAATATCAACATACCAATAATACACAATACTTGAGATATAAGAGGGTTGAACAAAAAGTTCCCAGAATCGGATATTTCTAGTTGATATAAGTTTTGTTTAAACGTTAAACTTTTTGGTGTAAACCGACGTGACGTACAGCATTGTGCCTTTTATGTGTACAAATTCTAATCATTTTTTCAAGTTGTGTCGATACATTAAGAGAAAAAATGGATAAAACTGAAGTTGGCGCTGCTGTAATTAAATCATTCATTGTGAAAAAATACGTACTAAAGAAATTTTTCAAGAGCTACTTGAGGAGTTGATGCTCCATCATATTACACAGTTGCGTTATGGTGTTCGGAATTGAAACACTTGCAAAGATGAAAACCGTTGCGGAAGTCCCTCCCTGTCTACTACTGATGAAAACATTTAAAAAGTTGAAGAAATTGTAGTTAATGATACACGGGTGATTGTTAGTTTTATAGCTGAGGGTCTAAAGATTTCGTTTGGTAGTGTTTATTTAATTTTATCGGACAAATTACATTTCAAAATGGTTTCCGCACGTTAGCTCCCTAGAATGTTAACGGACAATGTGACAGAAATGCGCGTCAAGATTTCAATGAAAAATCTGACCTTATTGTAAACTCATTCAAATTTAGTTTGTGGGTGCACCATTTTGTCCTAAAAAGAAAAAACAAAGCATGACAAAAAAAAGGGCATCTTCGCCAAAAGTAAAAAAAATCCTGTTTCTGAGTGGACAGGCAAAGTTATAGGTTCTTTCTGGCACGCTGATGGAATCATATTCATTGATTATATAAATAAAAGTCAAGACAATTATCGGTTCATATTATGCCTCATTGATACAAAAATAAGTGACCAAATTAAAATAAAACGACCGGGAAAATTGGTGTGCGTGTGACATCAAGACAACGCCCCCGCGCACGAGTCTGAAGTTGCACTCGCTGTCATCAAGCAGACAAGGTTTGAACTGATGGCACATCCTTCACATTCACCCGTACTTACCCCGAGGATCTTTTTTCCGTTTTAAAAGAACATGTCTTTGGCATTAAATTCGACAACAATGAGGTGATATTTTTTTTTTCAAATAGAATATCGCGTCTTGTAAAATGTTACTCTAAGCATATTGATTTAGGGGGAGATTACGGGGACAAATAATATTTTTTAATTATTCTCGTTTATTTCATACTGGTTCTGGAAACTTTTTGAACTTCATACTTCAAATGAAAGCTTTTATTTCATGGATCTTTTAATGTTAAGGCAGTCAATATCAAAACCGCAGGCGAACCCACCACATAAACTGGGTTTTGTATCTACATATAAATCTCTAAAGTTACATAGGCAGTGCATTAAGTGACTTGTCAACGTTTATCATGTTTGACTAATATTGGCATGTATCACTCATGTCGCAAGACGACAGTATCTACTTATTATTTATATTATATGTACAGATCTTACACGAAAACATTGGCCATCGAGAATATCCGTAAATAAGTATATAGAGCTACTAATACCCCAAAATATTTTTTTCAATAGATAACAAATTGTATATGTATATAAATAGTTTATTTTTTATTTTAAAGTGTCACTATTACACAATATTTATGTCAAGTGTCACTTGATTCGATCGTACTACTCTATAGCAATTAATTATATTGTGTAATGAGTTGTTAAAAACGTTTAATTATGGATTATCCAATTATGGAAAAAAACTGCTGTAGAATAGTTAATGAGACTTAAGAAAATGGGTTTTCTTTTTTTAGAAGGAATAATGAAATTAGAAAAACGTTATACTAAATGTATCGAGTGACGTGATTATGTTGAGAAATAAAATGTTTTTATTTGAATTTCTTTGTTTTAATGACGATTCTAAGAACTTTTTTATTCACCCTCCTACATGACATTAATACCTTTTCTTTTTCTGT
Source organism: Sesia bembeciformis (assembly GCA_943735995.1). Lineage (NCBI taxonomy): Eukaryota > Metazoa > Arthropoda > Insecta > Lepidoptera > Sesiidae > Sesia > Sesia bembeciformis. The sequence continues at coordinate 14,401,919 of OX031028.1, forward strand.
ATCACATAAAAGTAGAACTCCTACTGCATCTGAAGACTTCACATGTAACACGTAGTGCTGTTCTGATCTGACCTGCAAACATTAAAATTCTGAAATACTACACAGTGGTCAATGTGGCAAACTCTTATAGAATGCTATGGTAGTGACTTTCTTACACTACACCCACACTAACAAGAGCTACCAGAACCTCAGTACTATGGATTATCTACAGCGTTTGCTGAGTTAGTTCCAATTTGTTGTTGCGGCACACAATATACCATCTATATTTAATTTACTAATGTATTACGTAATTGTTGTTTTAAGACAATGAACAAATATATCTTCTCTTTCTTTCTTTCTTAACGACTCATGGTCTTCATATTCGTAAAGGTCTAAATAATGTTATAACAGGTACAAGCTTTGCCTAATTTAAGATTTGATTGTAATATTTAAATGTATCCTGCTCAATACAAATACAAATTTGTAAACTGTAAATTGAGGGATATAATTGAGGGTTTTAAGGTCATATATCCCTCATGCACAAGACAGTGTATGAGGAGGCCCATAGGCCTGCAGGACATGTCCTGCAGTGGATACTGAAAGGGCTGATTGCATTGCAAACTGTAAATTAATAATTGTGAAAGGTTTCAAAGAATGTATTATAAACAAAGAAAAATTCAATAAGAGACATGATAGGGTAGGATGGGACTGGATGCATCCTACCGGTAGAGTTAATCCTCTCACAAAGAGAACTTCTGTGACATATAAGAGCATGTTTCGTGAAAAATGTATCAAATGTAACATTGTATCAAAAGAAAATCTACTTCCTTACCATTCAATTTGTCGAAAGTATAAACAAACATTGTGGCCTAAGGTAACAGACACAGCCTTAAATTAAATAGTGACATGATAATTGTATACATACCCTCGTGATAATCTTTTTCCCAAATTGTGATAGTAAATCCCTAAAAATAGATAGCACATTTGTAGATGTGCTGATGTATTCCTAATTTTTAGATGCCATTGACATGTTTCATGGATGTTCATCTGTATATGCATGAGTGCAGCCATGGTGGGGTGCTGCCTCCCCTCCCCGCATAGGGAAGAACAAATAACAGACTTTCTCTATTTAAAATAATAAGAAAATTGTTTCCCCTAGATAAAATCCTAACTACAACCTTACGTAATAACATGACAGAATTTGTTTATTATCAAGAGACTGTAAATTTCAACAAAACCCAATTAATTTTATATAGAAATCTCAGTGATTATCAAAGTTATAAAACAAGATAAAAAATGGAAATATTCTTACTTTAGTTGGAATTGTGTCAACGCTCAAATTGGCACCTATAGGTGCTTCAATCACTAACACTTGATCATTTTGGAAACAACTCTGTACATCTTTTCCTGTGATGTAAAATAATCCTTCGTTGTTTGTGTTGTCCAAAACATTCTTTATACTTTGTTGAATCCAATGCAACTCCCTAAAATAATTACATTTTATATATATTGTTAATGATGAATTAGCCGTTATTTGGGAAGAACCTTCCCAGATAAGATTTATAATCTGATGGAAGCTGAAGAAACTCACATCTCATATACTGTTACAGTGACTGAGTGCAACATTGAGATCCCAATAACCAAAAATCCTCAATAGCCTGAGGTCACTACCATGTGCCCCAGAAAAGTACATGATGAGGTACTTTGTGTATGACAGTTGATGAATAATTCTTCTTAACTGAGTCAAATCAAGTTGTGAAGATTTTCATCAACTTAAATATGATTATCAATTTCAGTCGTGGAGATTTCGAGGCTACATTTTTTATGTGGATTTTGTAATAGTCAGGGTAGTTAAAAATGGCTGATTAGAGAATATGCTATAAAGTTACAATATATATAAATGAATAGTGATAGTGACTGAAATGAGCCATGATATCTAAATCACTTAAAAGCTCCTTTGAGGTCTTTAAAACCTTCATTACAACTTACATTATTTATAACTTCATTACATTACACTGCTACTGTATAACTTTCAAGTTCAATGAAAGATAACAAAAAATATAAATTTACAGGTGAATAGTAGAGGCAAAAGACAACCTGCATTGCACTTGATATTGCAATGCAACCACCCCTTTCAGTATCCACTACTGGACATGGGCGTCCTCATACACATTCTCTTGTGCATGACGAGGTGTTTCAAGGGCATACATCCACCCTTGAAACACCACACTCGTTAAGCAGGTTGGCGAGTCCACTCTATTAGAGGTGGTATAGTTCCTCAGGGCTTGTGGTAGCCGGTTTGTTATACCTTAGTCGCCTTTATGACACCCACGGATAGAGATAAGATAGTGTTATTCTATAGGCGGCTGAAACCAAACTGAATAAAGAATATTATGGTAAATTATTTTGCAGGAGGTCACTTGATCAGCAATTGTATGTGGAAAGAAATTTAGCCAAACTGTCAACTCTGTTAGAAATGGTTTGTGTTTCGGTAATTATAAAAGTTATAATGAGTGAAGATTATTATTTCTTCATATATGTTCATATGGAGTGAATCTATAAAATTTGAAGACATCGGGATTGACGAAACAGAGAGTACATATTAGTGGGAATATTGAAAAAGAAAGCATTAATACTTGTCTAATAATCTCTCATGTTCTTCTAAGCGACCAATGTGTCTTCTAAGCAAGGTAACTTTCTCTCCAATGTCATTAGTATCAGAATCGGGTCCTGCGCCCCTGTAAAGATTGGAATGTTACTCAGGCATTCTATTATGAACAAGAAAACGAGTAAAGTTTATGGAACACTGCTCACTTCCACTGTATGCAGTTCTTACTCCTTTTCTCTATCAAACCTATACCTTCTAACACATTTGTAATATCATATATACGCCTCTTCTGGCGAACAGCCAGGAGATCAGTAGCCTGAAAATATAAATATTGACCGTTAGTATGCCCTTCTATTGAAAATATTTGTTTTTCGTGCCTAAAGTGACATGACAAATCAATGTACAAGTAAGCAGTTTACTCACGATTTTTAAATCAAGGATACCATCCTTGGCTTTCTGTAACAGCGAGACAAATCTGGTTGTAAGTAAACCTAAGGATTTTTCGTATCTTTTGTATATTAATTCAGTCATATTAAAAAAAAATACGATTTTAACTCAAGAATATGATTAAATTTTGCGTTGCGGCGGGACTAGGTACTAAAGTTGGTAGCCCTGTGTCTATGACCATAACCAATTTATCTTTTATTATCATAAACAAATGTATTTTTACTGGATTTAAACCGTAAAAGCCGTTCTGAAAAAATCTACTGATATGTACCAATTGTAAGAGCATCACGATAAAGCATAATATGTACCTACTTACCTATATCAAAAAATATTAGTGGTATTTTTTTTTCTTTTCATATACGGCAATGACGTAATTAAACATTCATACAGTGTAGTTATCTCCGTAGTTAACAATTTCAAAATACTGTCATCAGTAGTCGTCACAAATAATAAAAATTCATTTTTTGGAGATTGAAACAATCATCACTACAGTCACGCTCGGCGGTTCGCATGTGTGTACCCCGATCACTTGATGATTGTTTCGGTTTCATTTAATTCACGATTACGAGTTCTAGGTAGTTTTTGGTTGTAGACAAAGGTGCCTAACTTTTTATATAAGAGCCATTTCACGTTTTAAGCGACAAATACAAGTTTTTGAGCTCTTTGATAAGTGAAATGAATGTTGCTTTACATTTCTAAGTATTTTAAATAGCTAATTTCTTTGTATTGACATTTAATGTAATACATTTCGAAAATTTTATTTTTTTATTCTGTAGTACTCAACCATGTTTTAGCAAAAACGCGCGTAGTAAGAACTTCAGAGCTGTGCGTCTTCCACTAAAATTTATTAATTCAACAAAATAAGGTACAATTATACGTAGTATATAATTTAATTTTTTTTTTATAGACTAGTGGGCGGACGAGCAAGCGGTCCCACGTGATGGTAAGTGTTACCGCCGCCCATGGACACCTGCAACATGGGCTATGCTGGGGGTATGCGGGCGCGCCGCCGACCTTGCAAAATCCTACTCACAGCTCTCTTGAAGAACCCCATATCGCAGCTTAATGGAAAGCCTTTTGAGGCAGTTCGTTCCACAGCCTACGGGTTCGCGGTATAAAATATTTTTTGGAGCGAACAGTGCACGACACCTCCGTATCGAGGAAATGCGGATGGACCGCACTAATATTTCCGTAAATTAACACAAATCACGAGACAAAATAATGTGCGTCAATTTCGACGTAAAATAGCTGGCATTTAACTGCAATTTTTTATCATTTATTCAAGATTTTTTATTTAGAATAAAATCAATTTTGTACCTAATTAAACCGAAAACAAGTATTTTTATAAATTATGACATTATATTATATCTATTTTTAAATATCACAAAACTGCTATAATTGCTCTAATATATTCGAAGATTTTCGCGTCGGCCATTAGTATGGCGCGAGCGCACGAGGTAACATCTATGTCAGTTTCACCGCTCTCCGATCGCACGCGTTTACGAAACACTAAACAAGGATTGCAACGTCTTGATCAATTGAGTTTTTTATTGTTTTGTTTTGTTGACATACTAAAATATTATGGTTATTATTATACTAGTGGTTGGTATTATTTGGTTTTGAAATCTTAGAATTTTGTTTTTTTGCACTTACTATAGGTCTACCAGAATCTCATGGCATAAAAAAAAAAAAAATTGTGATTTTCATATGGCAATGTCAATTGTCACCTGTCAAATCAAAGTACGAGATTTGTCAACCGCTGCTGAGATTTTGTGATATCTTCTTGACAATTAGTTGTTTTTGTGAAAATGTCGAAAAAGCCACTTCGATCTCAAGCGAGAAATATTGTTTTCAATGTGTATCGTAAAATAAGGGAAGAAGAAGGCATAAATCAAACTCAATCTTTGATTTTAAAGCGCGTCGTAGAGTTGACCGGTAAGTTGGACTGAGTTGTTTTGATACTTTTAGTTTATTTTATATTTTTCTTACTTAATTGTAGCTTCTTTATAGGGGTTTCCAGTACTACTATACGGCGAATCGTAGGTGAGGGCACATCGAATGATGGTGTATTTTCCACGCCTGGTAAAAAGAGGAGGGGGGGAAGAAGAAAATCAACTTGGACAGTTTCGATTTACAGTTGATTAGGAATAAAGTAAATGAATTCTATACAGTTCGGAAGGAAATTCCAACAGTAATGAAACTGTTACAAATTCTTCGGCAAGATATTGATTTCAACGGAGGTAGAGAATCATTGAGGTAAGAAAAATATTAAGTAATAATCCCTCTCACTCACTCGTAAGAGGAGGCCTGTGCCCTGCAGTGGGACGTATATAGACTGATGATGATGATGATGAATGACTAAGCTATCGTTTGAGTAACATGATAAATTTTATTATTTTTTACAGACTTATACTTAAGGAGATTGGTTTTGAATATGTTAAATGCCAATCAAAAAGGACCATTTTGATGGAGAGAGATGACATAAAACTACAAACATACAAGTTTTTGAAGCGTATAAACGAAAACCGCGAAGCTGAAGAGCATAATAAATTGGATGTGATTCATTTAGATGAGACACATTCACGGTTCATGTTCTGTGAACAAGTGCTGGCAAAGCAAAGATATTGCAGGTCCATCTTAAAGTATTTCACTTGGAGCGAGGTGGATCATTGTAAACGCTGGTGGAGAAAATGGCTTTGTACCAAATTGTTGTCTGGTGTACAGGTCAACAAGTGTATCTGCTGACTATCACCACGATATGAATAAGGACAATTTTACAAAATGGGTGACAGAGAAGCTAATTCCAAATCTGACAAGACCTTCACTAATTGTTATGGATAATGCTAGTTATCATTCCGTACGGATGAACAAACCGCCCACACAAGCCAATCGTATCGCTGATATAAAAGAATGGCTTCGTGCAAATGATGTACATTATGATGATCTTTGGCGTAAATGTCAACTACTTGAAGTAGTGAAACAAAACATGTCTGCGCCCTTATATGAGATAGATGAAGTATTAAAATCCCACGGTCACGAAGTTTTAAGGCTCCCACCTTATCATTGCACATTGAATCCCATAGAAATGATTTGGGGTATAATGAAGCAAAAAGTTGCTGATAAAAATGTAAATAGGGCTGCAAGTGACATTAAATTATTAACAGAAGAAGCTTTCTCACAAATTGGTGCAGAGGAATGGCGAAAATTTTGTGAACATTGAAACGAAGAATTGAAAACGATTTCATCGAGCAAGATAGAATAATTGAAATGCTGGAAGAGCGATTTATAATAAATATCTCTTTATCTTCATCATCTGATGAAGAACAAGAAATGCAAGTGGAGTTCTTGGAATCGTTTTCTAGTTCTGAATGAGGTGTTAAGTTAGTAGTATGATTTAAATGATATATAATAAATTAGTACATAAAGTAATATACAATTGATTTATTTTTCATGACATATTTTCCTATGTTAAGAACCCGATGTATAACAACATTCTTCATACACATACCTAATATACTTCATGTTCATTAATACTAAAGACATAAATAAAAATTAAACAGTATCAAGGTCGTTTAATCCAATTTCCCCAGTATTGCACACAACAAATTTTTATTTCCCCATTTGCCATGAGATTCCGGTAGACCTATAATATAATATAGAGGTAAAATTGTGTGTGTTGTAGGTATGTTAGGGGTAATCTCTGATACTGAACCGATTTCAAAAATTCTTTCACAAATAGGAAGCTACATTATCCGTGTCTAATATAGGCTATATTTTATTTCGAAATTTTGAAAAAAAAACGTATAAGATCGTGGATCTGGAAAAATCGTTAGTATTTAAAATTATTTGAGCTTATTTCCACCTCATCAGGTTTTTCAATAATTGGAAAATATTATATTACAATTCTATCAATAATGCACAAATATTTTTCAACCCGGACTGCAAAGTAACTCACATGAGCTGTATTTAGCATTATTTATTTTTAAACTAACTAGATGAGAAGATATTAATATATCAAATTTGTAAATAAGTACCTACCTTTGTACACATACACTACAGTTATACACTTGTTTATACTGCGGGAAATAAGACTTTGATTTGTACTATGAGATAAATATAGGCATTCTGATTTGCATAAATTACTTTAATAAATGAAGTCGGTTAAAAAGTTTAAACTCGAATTTCAATTACATCTAAATAGCAATTACAATCTTCCTCACACTGTAGCATCACAGCAGTTGGACCACCGTCATTTTCTTTCATTATATTATTACGTATCAGATCGGGTATATTCAAATAAAATAATAGATCTATAAATAAATTTATCTTTATCTTTAGTTATATTGGAATTAAGTCATTTTGTATGGAACTCTTTATTAACGAATTTTGTAGACCATCGACTGACCTTCCGAGAACACATAAAAACACGAAACCGAGCCGCCTTTGTACGCGGTCGCCTCAACCCTCTGATAGGCGGGAGAAGTAAAATGTCGTTATAAATAAGCTGACATTGTACAAAACCTGCGTACGTCCCATATCGCTAGCGTTGTTTTTGCATATGCAGCACCGTCTAACATTAAAATACTCCAAACCCTCCAAAATAGATTTGTGCGTAAGGCCGTGGCTGTCCTATGGTACTCTCGCAAAGTCGACCTCCACAAGGTCTTGGAACTTCCATCCATTGTCAAATACGTGAAAGACTCCGACCGACGCTACTACGACAGAGTCCCTCACCATCCCAACGCGCAACGACCTAGTAGTTGACAGTCTAACCCAAGTCCCCGATAGGAATGACCCTACCCATTACCATCGTCGTCGTTCTCGGCACGTCTTGGACGACACCGACGACCAAATAACTGCTGCCAATGCGGTTCTTACACTACACTCGTTACACATATACACCGTGGGCACGTGCCTGGGCGTTTCACACTGACTCGCGATCCTGCGGTACTCTCCCGGAGCAACACCCTAAGCAGAGGTACGTTCCTGCCACCAGTCTACAGGCGCAGGAGCCCCTAGACTCGTTAGTGCACACACATTTTGCTCCTGGCTGAGCGTCTTCTGCACTTGACCTAATACATACGTGTGCGGTGACTCTTGAAAGGCCATTGGGCCACAAGGATTTAGCCATTCCGAAAAAAAAAAGGATTCCTGAGTGGCATTCTCAGATCTTACATCTTCACTCTGAACTCAAACCACTATTTGCGTGTCAACAATTGTTTCCTTCGCCCACCCGAGATCCCTTCTTCTAAGACTTCAGTACTACAATATAGGGGTGTGGGTCGTGGAAGGGGTCCACAATAAGATACACAGAATGACCACGAATTTAATGTGTCATTCCTGGAACAATGTATTTTGGTTAATACATTGGGTGCCAATATACAATAGGAAATAGGTCTTTCCAGCTTGAACTATAAAATAATATATTATTCTAGATATCTATAATACTATGTATTATTATAATTGTAATTTTAATTATTCACGTGACTTTCTGTATGCTAATATTTTTAGTAGCTCACATTTTTCTCTCTCTATTCTAAGAATTTCTTCTTGTTCTTTTACTTTAATTTGTAATTTTCTCAATTCTAATGACTCTTTCATATCTATTTCTTTTCTGCGTAATTCTAATTCTTCTTCTCGTAATTTTAATGTGCGTTCATATATGGTGTCTTTGTATTGTTTTTGTTCTTCTTGCCTCTTCAAATAATCCAGCCATTGTTTTTCTAGTTTAATCTTCCCTTGAGACCTATCTGCTTCAATTCTATTTGCTAATCTCACCTTTCTTAACTCAATTAAGGCCTTACTTTCAGCTTTAGATCTAAAAGAAGTGGAATCACTGTTTATTGAGGTTAGATTGCTTTTAACAAAATTATTCTTTTTTTGTATCAATTCTGCTATTGAACAGGAGTCATTCTCTTCACTGTAGTGACCAAAAATACTGTCCATTTCATTGAAGTACTTGAAAGTCTTGTGCTGTCCAGTTTCAATACATTGTTTGTATTTTTTAGTGAGTGCATTGATCTTCCATCTCACTTGATCTGGAGACATCTGGAAAATCGAATAAACTTCAGTTATAGGGTTACTAAATAAAATAATAGGATATTCACGTCTTAATAGGATATTCATATCTATCCTAAAAGATTTGATTTCTTTTGAGGTGGCCCTCAAAGAACATGCAATGTGAAGGTAAAACTGATTATTAAAACAATACATCAATTTTGTCTCGTTTTCATAAGTAAAGTAGGTACCTATTTTATTTGAATATCTGAATTATTTATTATGTTACCTCAATGTCAAAATTTTTCAAACTCTCAGATATTGCTATCCACATCCGAGTTTTTTTCTTTGGCGTCTCTAACATACCCATTTTAGATTCATATAATTTTAGCAGAGTTAATGTGGCACTTGTTGTCCAAACTGCACCTGGCAATTAGAAAACAAGTTAAAACACCAAAATTAACACTAATCAACATTAAAATGAGGGTTCGTAAAAATCCGATATTTATAATAAATATCAAAATGTCTGATATTTGATATATATCATGTATATAAAAAACACGAGTTTCATTATTGTATATGTTAAAATTGTTAAATCAAAGAGTTCGATTAATAGACTTCTTTGAGATTAATAAATAATCAGTCTATTTAATCAATATAATCTTTAGTGTTGGATCATCATTAGCAGTGGCCGTGATATAACAATTTAAAAGTGTGGAATCTGACAAAATTCTAGTTTTGACGATAAATATCAATATACATATCAATTGATATATATCAGCAAACTCTTATTAAACCACTGTTTCTGTCCTGATAATTTGCATAAAACTTTTTTTAGATTGGATCAACCTACTCAGTATTTTTTCAAATTTGTCCAATATGGAAACTAACATTGCAGCGTGAGGTAACTGATGGGCATTAAATTGAAGAAATATTGTAACATTCATCTTTAAAGCCAGGCAAACTGAACAGAATATATGTATCAACATCAGACTTCATCGTAAGCAATCCTGTGACATGGTAAGGGACTTTGGGCATTGAATTGTGGCCTATGGTGGACTGTAACTTCAATGACATTACAAGGGGCTTCAACAAGGCAATAGCTGTCAAACTGTAACAATTTTGCTTTCTCAGATTAGTAGACCTCTACCCAAGGCCGAGCCACAAGATGCTCAGGAGCGCCGCTAGACGCCCTTGACTGAGGTTAGGTAAAACTGTCCGTACCTTTTAATAAAATGAAATATTTTCAAATGATATAATATCAATCATTATCGAAATGTATATATAATAATAATAGGTGAAGTTGAGAAAAATGGAATATTTACGTACATTGGTGGCTTTTAATTTACATTTGAATTAAGCCAATGTTTCTTATTGGTCCGATTTTTGTTTATAATATTATACAACAGTGATTATACGTTACCTATCAAACGAGCCACTGTCGTCGTTATATTTTCGTAAGTGCGACAAGGAGATAATGTAAGACGGCGCGAGCACAAATGAATTCCCCATTTCTTGCAAAGAGAGCCAGCAAGAGAGACGGTGAATCCCCGTGCGTTGTCGCCGGATATTTACGCACTGCTTTGATAGCCAACCAAAACCAACAAAAGTATTATTCAATAATAAATAGTGAAAGAGTGAGGGCGCGCCCCGTGCTGCCTGTAAATACTGTTACCCTATTATTTATTAACTAAACTTTAAACTACTTTAATTGTATTTTATTATTGATAATTGAAAATGTGTGACGAAGATAAAAAAAGAAATTATCTGGTTACCAAAATCTTATAAGAAAAAGAAAAAAGGATAATAATCTAATTGTACCTATTATTGTATAGTTTTAATCCCTGACACAAAAAGAGGCTTGATTTTTCACAGGGACTACCAGTAACCGTTTTAGTTGTTCATATTTCTAGAACCAAAACCAGCCAAGTGGAAACATAATCCACCTAAGCAAGTAAGAAATCATTATTATTCTCGTGACACTTCAAATAAGGTTTTCACTTTACTATTATGATAGGTATTTAGGAAACGGTGAAAATTATCGCAGAGAATGGCTATTCTATTCAGTTTCCAAAAATGCTGTTTTGCTTATGTTGCAAGCCTTTAGAATTAAAACATATTAAAATAAAAAAAATTGTGAGTAAAATTGTAAAAAAATTAGTGACTGGAAACATTTAGCTTTAGGCTAAGATTAGTGCTCGACCGACGGTCAGCGCGTACCGTCGGCGCCGAAGGTACGCGCTGACCGTCGGTCGTGACAAAGCGTTTAGTACATAGCTGATCGGCAACTGTGTCGGTCATATTGTGTATGTTATTTCGTTATTAATCAATTTTTTTAAATACTTTTTTAAACTTAAACTTTTGGAATTATGAATCCATACCTAGTAAATTCTATGATATGTGCGTATTATTTACGCAAACAATTAAGAAAAAATAAAAAAAGACGTAGAAGATATCATGTCCACCCGGTTATTGTAGACCGACCAATTGAAGGTGAATTCTGTACGCTGTTTTCAAAATTACGAGAACATGTGTCAAAATTTTTTGATTACTTCCGAATGTCTATTAAAAGTTTTGACGAGCTGCTTGCAAAACTAGAAGATTCTTTGAAGCGTCAGAACACTTTTCGTATCCCAGTGTCGCCAGCAGAAAGATTGTCAGTCACTATAAGGTAAGTACTTCTCTAATTGTATTGTTGTATTTTTATTAATTAATGAATCTCAAAACTAGTCAGTGTTTTGAAAACTTTATAATGTATGGGAAAAAACTCTCAAAATGCTTAAAAACACGAATATTTGCAAATTATTTTGTACTTCAAAATGTATACATTTTTTTGTATTCATAGCTAAGAATCGAAAATTTAGTACAAGGTTGTTCATAAGTTTTGCTTACAATAGCTATAAAAAAAATCGAGCTTAAGTCAAATACTTTGTGCCTATAAATTAATACGTTCTTTATTTTACTCAGATTCTAAAAAATGATTAACTTAAAATTAATATTAAAAAGACATTATTATACTTCAATATTTTAATGCATGTTATCATAATTTATTACAGTTTATATTTGTATTACAATTTCTGTAAAGTAAGAAAATCCTCCAAAGCATATGTTGTACCCGATGGATCATCATCTAGTTCCTCAATCTGCTGTGGTGTTCTTCTGGATTCTTCTGTTGTATATGATGTAGAAGTATCGGAATGTTGTGATTCCGAAGTCGAAAAAAAAGTTTGTGATGTTGAGGGTCGGACTTCACTAGAGCCGCTGGAAATTTCAATTGCTTTTTGTAGAACTGCTGAACGGAAAAGTAATTTTTGATGATTAGAAAAGTTGGTCATAATCGGCAAAAGCGAACAAAAAAATGACATATCATCGTTTTGCATAAGTTTTGTATTTTCTTTAAACATGTTCATCATTTCTCTATCAAATTCTCTGTCTTCATCACGAATTCTTTTACGCCTTGCTTGCACATTTTTCCGTTCAGCAGTAGCAGTTTGTTTTGGCTTGCAAAAGTTAGAGTCTTCAGATGGTGAAGGTAGAGTTGAATTTAGAGCGTCGTCATTAGTTCCTATTTCGCTATTTGGTTGGGATTCATTAATTGTGTTCTGACTTTCCACAATTGAATCCTCAGTATCTACTATATGTTTTTTATCTAGAAACTGCATACAGTCAAAGTATACATATTTCTTCGTTTTGTTTCCACCTGCAGAACCAGACTTAGTATTTTTTAATGACGCTTTGCATCTAACGTAAGCGTCCCGTGCCGTCTTCCACCGCTGTTGTACATTTCTTTCTGTAAAATAATTTATTTTTTTTATTTTTTATTTCAGATACCTTGTAACTGGACAAAGATATACTGATCTTTATTTTAGTTACCGTCTAGGTACGGCAACAATCGGTGGAATCATAAAAGAAGTGTGTACAAATATTTGGGACCTATTTCATGAAGAATGCCTATCGATGCCGAGTACACAGGAAGGATGGCTAAAGATCGCTGCCGGCTTCGAGAATGTAGCAAACTTCCCTAACTGCATCGGCAGTATCGACGGGAAGCACGTACGAATAATCTGTCCTGAACACAGTGGAAGTTTGTTTTCAAACTATAAAAAGTATTATTCTATTGTTCTATTGGCCATGTGTGATTCCGATTATCAGTTCACCTACATAAATGTAGGTTCATGTGGAACAGACTCAGACTCAACTATTTTTAAGGGAAGCACTTTATTTACGAAAATAAATAACGGAGACATAATGTTACCTCCACCAAAACCACTACCTAATACTACAGAACCACTTCCATATATGATAATCGGTGATTCTGCATTCGGTATATCGAACAAAGTTTTAAGACCTTACGCACGAAGTAATCTGACAACAAAAAAGAAGATATTTAACTATAGAATGAGCCGTGCTAGAAGGTATATTGAGTCTACATTTGGAATAATGAGTAATAAATTTAATATATTTCATAGACCAATGAATACTTCTTTGCCAAATACAATAACAATCGTAAAGGCTTGTTGCGTTTTGCATAACTACATAAGAGAACGAGATGGTTACAGAGTAGAAGACACACTAACTGTTGAGGGGTTTCAAGAACTTAATCTCAATATGAACGGTAATATTACAAGATCAGGCGATATGATAAGGGATAAATTTGCCAACTATTTCGTTTCTCCTAGTGGAAGTGTACCGTGGCAAGATGCTAGTATATTTTAACTTTTAACTTTGTCATGTATAAATTAATTAGTAATTACGCCTTGTAAGGCAAAAAGAACTGTGATTTAAACTATAATAATAGTATAATACACAATAATATATAATTATAACTATTTTTAAACCGTAATGATACCTATAAATATAAATTTAATATTACAAAACCATTAAATTAAATATTTATAATTTTAGATGATAAATAAATCCTAATCCCACCACCCTCAGTATTCCTCCTATTATAGAAACGTAATTCAGAGTTTGAACCACAGAATAAGACAATTTGAACCACGAACATTATAAGTTATTATTTATCTGGTTATTAATAACATTAATAATAGTGATGTTACGAACTGTTCGATTTAAACCCTAGATACAAAAATAGATTGTTTGGTTGTTTTCAATTTTAATATCTGTGGCTTATTATTAATATTTTATCTAATATTATTATATATTATAAAATATGGTTCGGGTTCGGTTCGACCTTATCTAGCCTTAAAAATCAGGGTTCGTAACATCACTAATTAATAATAACATTTTTTTTGTCACAAATGTTATTACCATGAGAGGACTTAATTTGTTTTTTTTTAAAGTAGGCAAGGTGTTCCATTAGTATACATTTTAATCATCAATTATAATTTACTTACCTATAACTTTTTTCTCATTATCAGGCATATCGTCGTAGTTTTGTACAACTGCTTTACAAACTTCTTGCCAAGCTTTTATTTTCGCATCACGTTCTTTGTATGCATTACAAGAAAGGTCCCACAATGGTGGATTAAGACGCACCTCAGAAATGACACGTTCGGTATCGATGTTCATTGTAAAATTATAATTAACAATTATAATTATATAATAATATAATAAAAATTAAAAAACTCGAGTACGCGCTCACGGTCAGTCGCTCGATCAGCGTCAAACTAAATGGCAGCATTTACCGATATGGCCCGTCGGTCGACCGACGTACGCGTGACGGACGAGCTCGACCGACGGTCCTCGTCAGCGCGACGTAGCTGTACGCGCGTATCAACTTTTCAGCGCTGCACTGTAGTTGTTCATATGCATCCTTTGATATATCTACGCTCGACTGACGTCAGCGCTGACCGTCGGTCGAGCACTAATCCTAGCCTTATAGACATGAGAAAAGTTCTGTTCATTTCAATAATTATAAAAAATGAATAAAGCTAAGTCAGTCTTTAAAAAATAAAACCACTATCCACAGTGTTCAATAATTTTTTTTAGGAAGTTGAATAGCAGCACTGGTACAAAGTAATTAAAAGGATTATATATGTGGTTCAATTTTTAAGTTCACAAAATATGACTTTTCGTGGAAAGAGCTGCAAATTATATAACGAGGGAATAACTTGAAGACAGTTGGAATTAAGAGAGCACCTTTTAGCTTTTTGTCCCATTACTGATGCTATTGGTGCTGGTTTGACTTCTCTTATCACAGAAGAACTACCGAAACTACCAGACAATTTAAGGGGGCAGGGGCTATGACAATGGTTCAAACATGAGTAGTAAAAATAATGGTCTGCAAAAGAGATTGTTGGAGCTAAATCCATGCACTTTTTATGTACCATGTGCTGCTCGTAGTTTAAATTTAATAGTGAATGATACAGCTAATCTCTGAATTACCATACTACTGGTTTTTTCAGTATAGTCCAAGAATTATACAAATATTTTTCATCATTTACCATAAAAGTGGATTTATTAAAAAAACATTACTATATTAACTTTAAAACCATTGTTTGAGTCAAGATGGTCTAGTAGAATAGATGCCATAAAACCATTGCATAACAATTTACCAGAAATTTATGATGCTTTATATGAAATAACAAAGTACCTCTTTGGACCCAAAAACAAAATATGATGCAAAATGTTGCAGACAAAATATCTGTTTTCATTTA
Source organism: Sesia bembeciformis (assembly GCA_943735995.1). Lineage (NCBI taxonomy): Eukaryota > Metazoa > Arthropoda > Insecta > Lepidoptera > Sesiidae > Sesia > Sesia bembeciformis. The sequence continues at coordinate 14,417,570 of OX031028.1, forward strand.
TTTGCTCAATTCATGTATGGCGTAATGTATTGACTTTGTTAGTAAAATTCTACAGTCCACTAATATGAATATCCAGGTCACTTTAGATACTTTATCAGATTTGGATACATTTTTGGTCAGATCTTGAAAAATTTGAAATAATTGTAAATAATGCAAAAAAAAACTGGTGAAATAGGGGTTGTTTGAAACTTGCAGACCCCTAAGGCGACGAAAGACTAAAAATTGTTGATTATGAACATTAAGACCAGGCTTCGACTCGAAAACCTGTTTCAAGGTTAATTAATATCTATTTTTACATTTTAGATCAAGATAGAATGTCAGTGAAAGAAAGGTTTGATTTGTTATTTAACCACGAAAACGTATTTAGCTCCTTAAATTTTGGGAATTAAATTTATATGGTTTTTAAATAAGTGAACGTGTGTGTTTACTTACTGTTTTTATCAGTACTCTGATTGTTTTGATGCGGTTTGGAGTCTTGAGTAGGTACATTGTCATAATGTGATGTATCTTTATATGCTTGCGAAGCTTCACGTTCTACTGAAACGTAAAGTTGAAATCGCTATAAATATAAAATTTACTACGATTATTAAAAACAAAAAGAAAAGCACTTGAAAAACTGAAAGTAATACAACATACCGTCGTCTAACATGGTATCAACGACATAAACGCTGGTTTCATCCATTTTTTTATTATCTTTATAGGAATATTCTTTCTTTTTAAATTAAATATTCGTTTTTCGGAATACAACGTATAATGACGTTACTAACAGGAACTATGTTAAAACTCCATATATTCTCTATGCCAAAAATGAGAAGAATAAAGCATTTTTTTATTATAATTTATTTGGACCCTGGTATAGTTTTTGGTCCACAGAGCAAATAATAAAACATTTTTTTTTATTACGTAATTGTCCAGTCGCAACTCCCTTCCAGTGTGACCGTTTTTAGTATATTCAGTACCAAATTAGTATAATTTGGGCTCCGTAAAACTAATTTAGTTTTTTTTTTGGTATCCTTTCATATTCTGGTATTTTTTGGTACATTTTTAAACTTTCAACATTTTTAAACACATTATTGATATATTTTTGGGTTGGGCGGGCAACACTAATTTCCATTCGTTCGTATTTCGTTCACATAATTTTGTCTTTGTCTGATGTTTACCGCAACTGTATCATTTTGTCTCTTTCGAACGGTTAATGCTAACAAAACCGGGAATCATGCTTTAGCTACATATCTATTTAGTAACATGCTCTACGTTGTGGGGAATTACTGAAACTTAAAAAATGATTCCTAGCAATAAGTATAAAAGGGACCACGGATTTTTTTGTTCTTTATTTATGTCTCTCTGTGTTATCGTGCGTGTGTAGTGAAGATAATGAAGCGCAAATACGATCAGAAATATAGATCTGAGTGGGAACAAAATCCTGAATTTTCGTCATGGTTGACAAAAGATAAAAATAGTGAGAACGCCTTGTGTAAAACTTGTGGAGCAACATTTTTGAGCAGAATCGCAACAATTAAAAGTCATGCAGATTCTGAAAAACATCGGCAGAAACTTATACATTATAGTGGACAATCCAAGGTAAGATTATTGTGTCCCTTATTTTTTTTTGGCACATAAATTAATTGTCGTACTTGTACAGGATGTCCGATGGATCTTGGCCAGTGTACATGTACAGTTGTACACACATGTATAATCGATTCTCAAGCGATTTCAGGAAGCTGAATTTTGAAATTTTCATAAATGAAAGTGTAGGTATACATACATGCCGAACTGGTTCTGTGGGATGGAAAGATAGTTTTGCAGGGTTCAAACATATGTAATATTTTTATCAAGAATATTAATTTTCAACTGAATGAGACACTAGTTTCCCAAGATAAGAAATAGATAGTTATTTTACTTATTTTTTACGATAGGAAAATTAATCAAATACTGTTTATTTTCAGATCGATAAATTATTTCAAAGGAAAGGACCCATATCTGAAGAAGTAAGAAAAGCAGAGCTTATATTTTGTGCAGCGTTGGCAGAACATAACATACCATTTCGGGCCATGGATCATCTCAGCGATTTATTCAGCAAAATGTTTTATGATTCGGAAATTGCAAAGGGTTTTTCCTGCAAACGCACTAAATCTGCTCAGTTAGTTTAAGACGTAATGGCGCCATCATTTGAAAAGCAGTTATTAACCGATATAAAAAATACGTCAAGTTTATCAGGTAATGCTGCTACTTTTTCATTAATTATAGATGAAAGCACAGACATTACAACAGAAAAATTACTTGCCATTGCAATAAAGTTTTATAGCGTTCAGGATAATACAGTAAAAACCAATTTTTTATGTTCTGTGAATCTATCAAGTGAAACTGCTGAAAATATTTTTAACTCACTGTGTAAAAGTTTGCGAGAATTAAATTTAAACATTGAAAATATTTTAGGATTTGCAGCTGATACAACAAATGTAATGTTTGGCAGAAATAATAGTGTGGTTGCAAAGATTAAGTCGGTCAATTCTAATTGTATTTTTGTAAAATGTGCATGTCATTCATCAGCATTAGCTGTAAGATATGCGTGTAAAAAGTTGCCTAAAGCATTGGATCAAATTATTTTGGCCATAGTAGCAAACGCAAAAGAGAATTTGCAGAATTTCAGACCTTTGTAGAATCAGAGCATCACAATATTTTACGTCACTACGACATACGTTGGCTCTCCCTACACGGCTGTGTAAATCGCATAGTAGAACAGTGGAATGCACTTCAGCTGTATTTTCGGCAAGAACATCTCGTAGAACATAACCCTAGCCATTCGGCGATTTTTTTACATGAAAGTTTCGAAAATAAACAAATAAAGCTCTACTTTTTGTTTTTAGATTATATTTTGCATATAGTCAACAAGTTTAACATAATTTTTCAAGGTAATGCATGTGTTGTTCTTACTTTTTATCGGGATTTGACTGACATGTTTAAAACAATATTAAGTTGCTATATGAAAAGCCACTGCTATTGAGGACATAGATCCTAATAGTAATATAAATTTTGTAGAATTACATGAGATATACTTAGGTATAAAAGTATCTAATGAAATAGCGCTGTTAAGAAATCAACCAAGTAACAGTAGTATCGTAATTAGAGACTTTTTAAAAAGGTGTCAAAGCTTTTTGATAGAGTTATGTAGGTACTCAACTTAAATGTCGATTTCCTATTAATGAAAAAATATTTTCCGAGTTACGTTTCATAGACCCACAAGTAGCGGCTTATGAAAATTTTACATCTCTTATCAGCGTTAAGAACAGGTTTCCGAACATTACTACAAATGATACAGTAAGACAATTAATTGACGATGAATATCGTCAAATTAAGAATCTCATGGCAAATGGGCAGGTTTCTAAATACAGAACATATTGCGTGCCTGTTGCATGTTAAGCAAGGTCTAAGTGAAGGGAGTGTAGGTTGTGTCTCATTTGACCCATCGAAAGATATGGTAAAAAATAATCCGTCGAATACTGACTATTTGTAATAAAACTTATTGTAAATATTTATTATTATTTTAATGTCTGTATAATGAAGGTGTGTAATTGGTAAAATTAAAAAAAGTAACTGATAATGTTTTAATTCAATTTTTCCTCTTCTACTTTTTATTTTTATTTTAGTATATTTTTAGTATAATTCAGCATTATTATATATTTAGGTATTATTTAGTACTGGCACCTTGTAGTTTTAGTAGATCACCATTTTTTAAAACGGTCACACTGCTCCCTTCGATTTAGGATTCACTCAGTAATTAGTAGTTACTGAGGACAGAGTTGGACTCCTTGGAAGAACACGACAAAATAATGCAGTCTCACACTTTTATTTAATTATCACAAACATTATGATTTAAAAGCGTGAGACTGCATTTTTCGTGTTCCTTCGCCAGTGTCCAAATAAATTATATTTAAAAAAAATTGACGACGTCATTTCGGTCGGTCTTATATATTTTCCTCTTGTTTTTGTTATTTCTACTGTATATTTTTGTCAAACATTCAAAATCTTGCTACATAGATAAATGGCTGATAGCGTTCTTCTTTCCTTAGTAGACACAATAAACAGTAGTAGTGATGAAAGTAGAAACAGTTGGAGTGATGTTTGTAGTGAACAGCCTGAGGAATTATCTGAAGATGAGGACGACGAGGAAGAGAGCGATAAATTATTCTTTCCATTTATGCAGTATTTACTAAGAGTTAGACGAAAACGTGTTGACGATTACTTGCACATAATAGAATCCTGGACAGATGTGGAATTTAAAAATCGTTTACGATTATCTAGGAAAACTGCAAACCAGCTCATAAGTAAGTTGAAGGATAGCATAATCCATGATATATTATAAAAAAATAAAAAATGTCTGCTTTACATTTCAGATGAACTTGAGAAGTCAGGATTTATTGCTAACCATAAGTTTGGACTGAAACCGATAGAACCAAAATTATGTTTTTACATATTTCTCTCATTTATTGCCAATACAGAGCCACTGACACCAATGGCAACTCGTTTTGATATATCCATATCATCAGCATTTAGAGTGATAAGAAGAGTAGTGGCCTGGATACTAACAAAACTAGATTATGCCATCAAGTGGCCACAGGATTATAATGACATTAGAGTAATCAGTAATGCATTTCATGCTAAAACTGGAATTTCTAATATGTTAGGTGTAATTGATTGTACTCATGTAAGAATTGAAAAACCTAAGAAGCCAAGAGAGTACTGTAATAATAAAGGATATTTTTCGATTATCCTGCAAGCCACGATTGATGCTAACTTGTGCTTTACAAATATATATTGTGGTGAACCAGGCTCCTCAAGTTGTACCCGGGTACTGAAAAAATCTCCATTGTATAATACAGCATCACAAAACAGGAACTCTCTATTTCCACATAATACATTTTTGGTTGGTCATTCAGCATATCAATCATTACCCTGGCTTGTTCCTCCATTTCGAGAAAATAAGCGTTTGACACCACAGCAAAGAAACTTCAACGCACTGCATGCATCCACAAGAAAAATGTGTGATAAAGCATTCAGTCTACTGAAGCAGAGGTTTCGTCGAATTAAATTGTTTACAGTATATAGGAATATTGCCTTTATTACAGACACTGTTGTTGCAGCATGTATACTGCATAACTACTGTATTAATGAGAGTGATCTCTTAGTAGAAGGACATGAGTGAGTACTATTTTAAGTATAAGTACTTTGAATGTTGACTTGAATAACATATCAGTTACCTTTGTATAGCCCATGCATTTCACTATGATGTGCCCCACTATTCTCTATGAGGGATAGGCTCGGGGTGTGAGGAGCTTAGTTTGATCATCAGTATAGAGTCAACAACACCTCTGACCACATGGTTTGATTAGTTCATGTCACTGCAAATTACAATAGTGAAAGTTGCTCCACTTTTTTGCAGTAGGCATAGAGATGTATAAATTTAATTTAATTGATTTGATACAGATTCAGTTCTATAATAGATTCTGAAGATATTATAAAATAGTTATTTATATTAAATTAAAAAAATAATCAATATAATGCAAATATCTTTTATTTATGAAACATATGTACAGTAAGGCTGTCCTGTAAAAATTCAAAGTATTTTTTTTAATCCATACCCTTTTTTTTTCTTATATCAATAAACACACGGAAATCAAATTTCATCATGACCTTTGGACTACGGCAAACCGTGCCCACTTGCATCGAAACATGTCAATCAGTATTTTAGACGAACGCGCGCTTACGCCTCGATGTGCATTTTATTTCCAGTTGTTAGGAGTGGGCGATACAAAACGTATATAGATATTGAAACTATATATCGTAGCAATATCGAAAATCTGATATCGGTTCACACTGAAACTATATATCGGGCAAAACACTATATTGCTCCACGTGATGTGTATCGGACTGTATCGTGTATCGGAACAACGATACGATTCAGCGAATCAGCGATGGCGATGTCGAATCGGATATTTTCGTTTCGGATCGAGCGAGGCGCGGAGAGAACTAGCCCGCTACCGAAACTTACCGAATACCGACGAACTGACACGATCGCGAGAATCACGACCATACCGTGTCCGAGCCGGAGAGCGCGAGATTAATGAAAGAGCAATATTATAGCTATACTATCCATACTATTCTAAACTTTACGCTTATAGTAAAAAGACTGATTGAAGGTTTTTCTTAATATTTTGGCAAGATTATAATAAAAAAAGTTGGCAGTTTCAACCTTCGACTTTATTTTGTAAACCATAATGCTGACAATGATGCACTTCCGATTTATTTCATTTAAGCACTTGTTAACCTTTGGCCTTGAACTAAAATTCGAAGAAATTAGTGACCCATTTCTTTATCCTAATCTATTTTTAGTTTCGTTCGTGTTTCGAAATAGTTGAGTTATCGCATTAACCTGTTGTTTTTGGATTATTTAAATAAAACAAAAGAACATTAAAACATAAACGTGTAAATAATTAGGAATTTAACTATATTTTGCAGTACAATTATTGTGTATTATAATTTCATAATTTGAACATTTTATTTGTACCTAAGTATATTGTAGGTGTTTATAAAACAATAACAATAAAGTTTAAATTTGTGCATAGATATGGTGAAGTATAAACAATTTAATTTCGACTCATATGTATAATATAGTGTATAATATGTGTAGGTACAATATAAATCAGTAAAGTGGTAAAAAGTAAAAACATTTCATTTTGTGACTGATGTTAAATTATTATTTTTTATAATGTCTTGTTTTTATAATTTATAATGATAGCGAGAACGCACGAGTATAAGTAATAATGCTATAAAAAAAAACTATAACATCATCGAAACATCAACAAATATCGTAATATCGTGAAATATCGTGAGATATTATGCGTATCTATCAATATATAGTTTCAGAAAATATATAGTTTCAGAAAATATATGGTTTCGAAATCCGATATCAAATATCGATATATAGTTTCGATTTGATATTCTGAAAAAGCTATATTACCCGTCTCTACCAGTTGTATTGTCAGTAAACTTATTGCTTTTAGTCAATAAACGTGTCAGTGAAATTGCGCAGTTCTAAAAAGGGTTTTAGTATGGGACGTAAAACATCAAATAACGGGTTCAAAACTTTTCTCCAATTGTTATTATCTCCAATCAAAGCAAAATTAGAAAATACGGTACGTTCTTCGGTCAACTGAAAATGGGCTCGAATGCACAAGTTGTACAACTACATATTATATAATTCGTACAGCTCTAATTGAAGTCACGTTGTAAGACACCCAAAGCAGAGCCATGAGCTTGGACAGTAGTAATAGTGAGACAAGCTAAATGTGTCGCCCGCACTTGTTTCATATAATTTTATCTCGCTCACTCATTAATAGCCAAATGGAAACTAATAATTTAAAAAAAACTACAAATTATTACTTTTTTGTGTACTTACGAGTTACGAGTGAAAAGTGATTCCATGTGTCTTGTTTTTGCTTTTTGAGTGATTTGTACACTGAATAAATACACAGGAAGGAATCTATAAATGTATTTTCCCGTACAAAACATGTGAGCGTATCACATCTAAGGAAGTTGCCGTTCTATCGGTGACTAAACGAAACAGGTCCATTGTAGGATTTTGTAGGATCACGCCCGGTATGTGATCTTGTGATATGTATGGAACGTATCTTCCTCCTTTTGATTTTATCTAACCCTCCAATGGACAAATAATCGCAGTTTTATTTTATAAAAAAAAACATCCGTGAAACGAAATTAATTAATGAAAGCGCAAATTTCGCTATTCGCGAGTAGTTTTATTTTGGGAAAAGGTACGAATACCTACTAAATCGTCACCGAATTGTATGAAAAAACTTGTAAACTTTATCAACTTTGGCGAGATAGAAAAAAATGCTCAAGATTTTTTTGTTGTTGTTCAACGACTTGTTCAAGCGGCGTAAACAACGATTTACCAGCAATTTGGACATTTTGTTCGATATTGCACACGCCGATGCACTTCAATTAATAAAAATACAGGAAAATAAAAGATCTTCCAGCACCATAGAGCCAGGTCGACCCGGTAATTTCGCTGGAGTGGGTTAAAAAACTGGCTGACAAAGAAGAAAGGGGCTCGATTAAGCGCTATTAAAAGAGAAAATCGCCGAATGAAATCACTTTCCGCGTCAACTTATTCGGCATCGTATGAGTCTGTACAGGACGATTCAGCTTCCAGTTCTGGTGAAAATATTGATTCACAAAATAGCGATCGAGACCACAACCTGGCATTGGGACTACTGTAATGGTAACGAAGCAAGATTTAATTACCTATTTAATTAGTAGCTGCGTTAGACAGATTCATTCAGTTGATTATGAGAGACTGTTTATTCTTCAAGCTACTATTGGATGCACTTGGATATAATATGGACGAATTTTCAATAGGTAAGTCTTCCACCCAACGAATCCCTACTGAAAAACGAATAGAACGCGCGGGAGCCATAAAAGTTGATTTCAAAAATGAGGTGGGTGTCTCTGACGTAAACGTTGTAACTGGGACGGCAAACCCTTGCCTACACTGGATGCCCGAAAATCTAAAGAAGAAAGTCTTCCTATAGTTATTTCGCTCGGAAATAAGGATCAAAATTTGATAAGTCTACCTGCAAAGAACAGGCGCAGGCTGTTTGGAATGCGATCACAGATTGGAATCTCGAAGATAAAGTGCAAATTCTGTCGTTGTGATCCTACTGCTTCGAATACAGTTCGTATCAACGGTGCCCGTGTGCTCCTACAGCAAAAATTTTACAGGGAATTGCTAATTTTTGCTTGTCGCCATTAGTGATGGCCCATCACGTTTACGAATTGGTGCTGAAATGCGTATTTGAGGTTAAAATCAGTCAAGTGGTCATAAGTTTCGATATTCCGTTCTTCAAAAGGTTCAGAGAAAATAGGGAAAGCATCGATTTCGACAAGATACAGTGCTATAGAGAAAACGTACAAACACCTTATCGCTTCCGAAATTGAAGCTCTGCTTAAATTCTATCTTGCTGAATTGGTAAAAAAAGAGTATCAAAAAAAATAAAAATATTGAGAGTTGATATAGCTCTGTCATACTTTTAGATGGAGATACAGAGCGAACATTCAAAATCAGGTCCCCAGGTGCCATGCACCAAGCTCGATGGATGACGAGGAGCGATTCATTCCCTGAAAATAAAGTCTGCTTGTTTATTGTGACATCCTATCTCGAAAGCAGCTCCACAGAAGTTTAGCCAACACCATCTTCTAGATTCCAATCTCTGATCGCATTCCAATTCAGTATTTAACTGATGAAGCCCCCCGTATGTCACGGCATACTAATGTACAGTTTGTAAATCTGACTTAATTCTTATCTTTCTTTTGTCATATTAATAATGAATATGAGATGTTTTAATTTAGATTAACGATTTAAATGATTATTATTAGCAAAGATTATTTTTAGGTACCTTGTCTAACCATAAATATTGTTACAAAGAAAATATCGATATTTTATTTTTAAATCATTTTATGACAAGAATTTGTTATTTTAGAAATAAATAGGCATTTTAAAAATATAACGTTTAATCGAAATGGTCACCATTTGCTTTACACAATCTTTGAAATTGTTACGGTCAGCCCAGGATCGTGAGTGTATCGTGGGATTTTTTTATGTATATAGTTGCAAGTGAATTTACGTGTATAGGATAAGTGTATTGTTATTAGGTATAGAGTAAGTTATTTAGTATGATGTAAATAAAGAGGATGAGATAGGGTCGTTATAGTTGGAGCCTAGGTACATTAAGTATTAAAAATAACACGACTGTGGGTCCTAAAGCACGTCGCGTAAGCACAAAGGACAAGTCACGAGGCGGTAGAACAAGAGGTTTATATATGGAACAGGGTGTTGTTAGGAGGCTTTACGACCTTCACAAGAATCGTATTGAGCTTCTCAATATCGATACACTTGAGGCGAGGTTTTAGTACCCTTTTCACAAAATATGGTTCAGTTACACCTTGATAGCTAACACCCCACCAAACCATCACTGAAGCTGCACAATGGGCACATTGCACCCTATTGACCAGCTTTTCTAGAGTTATGAGCATAGACTTCATCATTCTGCTTGTTAAAATGTTCCTCAATGTGATGAACATTTTCTCGTCAGTAAATAAGATTTGTCTGCGAGCTCCCTTTGCGTACCGCCGAAGCAGTTGTTTTGATATGTCAACCCAATTTTTCTTTAAATTATCAGTTATAATTTTTTGTTACGAGCAATGCTTATAAGATTAAATGTTCATTTGAAAATCAGTTTTGTAGCTGTTTGTTTTAGTTTAATTAATAAGTGATTTGCTAGTTTAATTTAAAGTTAGGTAGGCACCTATCTGTAGATTAAACCAAACTCATTGATCAACCCAAAAAATCTTGTAGCACTAACTTTACAAATTTTTAAAGTGAGTCCGTAGTAGGTTTGGTACTATTCGTATTTGCGAATAGCTAGGCAAATCATTCGTATTTGTATTCATAAATAGTGATTTTTTACTATTCGGAACATCCTTATTATAAACATTATGTTTGTCTCATTGCCTGATCAGCTAGTAATTTTCTGAGCAAACCACACTTCTCTCTCTCAATTTTAAGCATCTCTTCCTGTTTCCTTTCTTTTAGTTCTAATCTTCGCATTGCTAAGGAATGTTTCATTTCTAATTCCTTTCTTCTTAGTTCCAATTCCTCCTCTCGTAATCTTAAATTTCTTTCATATCTCTCATCTCTTAATTGTTTTTGTTCTTCCTGCTTTCTTATATATTCCATCCATTGTTTATCAATTTCTATTTTAGCTCTCTGTTCTGTTCTTAGTCTCCTGAAAGGGGTGTTTGACTTTCCAGACATTTTTTTTTTGTTTATTGTTGAACTGTGGTTGCCATCACCATGTTCCTGTATAACACCTGAAGCTAGTCTATATGTAGCACTTTCATCATTGTAACGTCCCAATATTTGATGCATTTCATGGAAGTATTTGAACGACATTGGTCCTTGACCATTATCAATGCAATCTTTATATTTTTTTGTAAGTGCATTTATTTTCCACCGCACTTGATCTGGTGTCACCTGTAAGTAATATCTCTAGGTTAATTATTAAAAATCACCTCAGAAATTTCTTGAGTATTATTCTTTGAATCTAAATACCTCAACACTCATTGATCGTAATTCTTCTGCTATAGACATCCACAATTTTGATTTCTTTTTTGGATTGTCTAACATGTGCATTTTCGTCTCATACAGACTAAGTAGCATTACTGTTGCATTTTTTGTCCAAATGACATCTGTAGTAAGTTAAAACATGTAAGTTATATTTATTATTTGTAAATTATAATTATTCTTTTAAATTAAAAAAAAACTATTGTATAAAGTAGGTACCCACTCTGTTTACTGTTTTCTCCACTTGTTTCTGTTGTTTCCTCGTGATTTGGAACAGGGTGACTGTGGTTGTAGTTTGTTATAGTCATAGTTGGTTTGTATGTTGGTGCTGATGATATACCATGAAAATCGGAAACAAGGAGATATATAAATATTTGTACATACGACGCCCAAAGTTAATAGTCAATACCTACTCATAATTGAAATAGGTAGTAAACAAAATTAATTTTCAAAATTCAGTTTCATTATTACAATGTAGGTATAATGTCATCTAAGTAAATCTTTTACATTATTTTTTAAATATCGTTTTGGTTTATGGATTTCACGATTATCTGTACTAATACTTACCTACCGCCTACCTACTTAAAGTAGAATATCTAATTACGTATTGTTAGCAAGTAAGAAAAATAAATCTTTTATTAATATTTTAAACCATGTGTTCCAATGGGAATTTAGGGAATAAATGTTTCTACCCAATAAATCTTGCTATCATTGTTGTTTAATTACATGCATACTCACTTTGATTATCTAATATAGCAAATTGGGCAACATTGCTGTCATCCATTTTTCTTTGCTTTAGGATTCGGGCGTTTTCCAGCTAGATTAGTAGGTTGGTGCACTGTGCTTGGAGTGATGAAGCTATTGGACACCAGTTTCCAACAAACTCAACTCATACTCTTCTGTGTCGACTACACTTCCTATATGTGTTGCACTGTGTCGAAGAAACCACCTAAAATGCTAGACACACAACGTCGTCAGATTCTTTTCAGTGTGTCAAAACGCAATGGTTTAGACATCGGTATCTACTGTGTTGCCATAAGATTTCTTTTCAATTATCATAGACAATAAGTAGTTCTATCGTCGGCTACACTATATTTATTTATTTAATTATCTATAGTGACATTGCAAATAATAATTATAAATAAAATTAATTTGTTTTAGTTATCGTTCATTGTAATAAAATGCTTTATTCATAATATTAATGCTTGTTCATACGGCGTTTGGACATAACACTAGTCTTCACGATCACATTGAATTATTGGTTTTTGTATTAAAATTTAAGCAAGAAACAAAAATGCCTAATGTACGCTAGCACAGTACTAAATTAACTAATATTCCTAATAGAAACTAAAAAATATTACAGCTCACTGGTTTGGCCATTTTTAACATGGTCCCTGTCCACGATTCCATTTAGAGTCACAAAGTGACTCCAACCACAAGTCCACGCATACCTAGGGAGTCTCATGTCGTATACAAATTCAATGGTATATATTTTTAGTGGACTTGTGAGTTTAAACTTGGATTTTATTTAAACTTGTGAATTCAAAATACGTTATAATCTGCTTTTTTGGTTACTGTATCCCTAGTAGTTTAGAATTTATAGGGGATAATAATAAATGAGCAACAATTTGCACTTCTTATTTCTGTATCTTCTCTGTTTTGATCGTCTCTTTTATATATAAAAAGATGTCATAAATCAGTAACTAATGAGAGAGTAATTAATTGAACTGAATAGATAATCTGTAAATGCAAATACAATAACTACGTTATTTCTACATCGAAATATGTTTAACAAAAAAAAACAAAACTATGTTATCGAATTGGTTTTAATAATTTAGTTGTTAATATAAAAAACAAAAATAAATATATGATACATTATATAAAATTATCTTATCACTAATAACTAACAAGAATATTTAACGATTGAATAAACATTTAGTAAAACACTGGAGACAAAACTCTTTATTACACTAAGCACACCAAGTAGTAACTTTAGATGCAGAAGTAGATGCAGCCTAAGCAGATTTCCCATTCAACTCTCGTTCTGGTAGCATGCCACACATCTCTTCTGACTGATCTTCTTTCCTGGTTCTGTAGGGATTTTTTCCAATTTATGTTGATGGTCTGATAGACGTCGCCTGTTAGGATGTGGGATGGGTTCATTTTGCACCTTTAGTAGCTTTTTTATAACAGTTTCGTAACCAGTAAAAGGACCATTTGTATTTTTGGACGATTTCATACGACAGCCATAAACATTAGTTTTATTAATCATCAATTCCAAAACTGTTGAGTGAAAAATGGTGTATGTGTTACTATTTTGATCAAAATGAACATTTTGCAGTTCTGGTAATAAGTCGTTGATTTATATGCCTCATTCATCAGACAGCCATTCATTTATTTGTTTAAGAGCTGAAACTCGTGGAAGCATATTGAAAGGTCCCGCTTCAGGATAATCTGTTGGTTGTATTTCTAAAGGATCATGCTGTATTTTTCTTATTGTAGGTGATTGGGGACCAGTTTGAAGGCCTACCTAAATTATAGTGATCTACATTGATAGACTCTGGATGAAATTGACCTATGTAATTTGATATATCTGTTAGAGTTTCAAACTCTGTGGGCGACTCATGTGTAAAAACTAGATCTTCTGCTTGAAGTGACTCACAATCACTGTCTTCAAGCAAGTTCTAGTATATAATTTTCACTCAAATGGTCCATATTTGACGACGCCAGAGGATCAGAACAACTTTGCAAACAAAGTACCGAAGGTGGCAGTTCAAACTACACTAAGGAATTGAACTATGTAGTATTAACTAGAGTACCGAACTGTAAACAATTCAATATTTTACTCCCTTTGGTGATGGTAGCCGTTGTAGTCATAGACCATGATGGACAGGGAACATGTTGACCAAGTCCGGTGACTCTTGAAAGGCCACTAGGGCCACAAGAATTTAGTCAATCCGAAAAAAAAAAGGAACGTGTTGATTCGGCTGACGAAATTTGAATTAGTTGCCTGTAATAAATAAAAATGACTTTAGTCTATGAATTCGACCTGAAATGTTGTGAGTTGTCAGTTGACATTTCTTTGACACTTCCACTGTCAGTTTGTTGACGTGACATCACACACACAATATATATATTTATATTTTAATAAATAAATGCTAAGTTCATTAAAATTATCTTGGTAATAACCAAGTTTTTTGTTTAGAGTTCAATCAGGAAAATGGCTAATTGTGGTGACTTTATTAAAAGTCAGTTTCCATTGATAGATGATGAGTTGAAGCAATATGTTGAAGGTAATATCCTCACCGATATTTTTACTAGGTTATAGGATTGCTGTTTTTTCTCTCGTTGGCTAATTAGAGTCACCGCTTAAACTATTCATAAGCTCTTGCTTTAATGTAAAGGTATTGTTTTTGTGAGTATATACTTTATCGTACTTAGCGCAAGATGCAAGGACTAAGTTTTTGTCGGTAGCCAAGTGTAAGCCATAGCCACGTTTTATAAAGTCGACTTTTTCAGACATCCTGAATAATAGTGCTGGAGAGTTTGAAGATACAGAGGAAATATATGAAGCAGTTGGTGAAGTTTTGCAGGGAATTTCTGAGAAATCGGAAGAAGATATCAGGTTTCTATTGTCATTGTTGTGGTCCACTATTATAGCAAAAACACGATCCTAATTAATCCTTAAATTTTAATTAAATGTATTACAGAAACATTTGTGAGAAACTACTTCACATGCTCCAACCAGAGAAGACTACTATGAGTAATGGGCCAAGGAAAGTATTGGATGCTCCAATACACTTAGCTTCAATGACAACCAATCTCAATGACCCTTCTGCTGATCTCAAAAGTATCTGGCTACAAACAAGAGATGATAGTTTGGTAAGTAAATATGGATAGATAGATAAAACTATTGTATAAGTGTTATATTATGGTAATTTTATGGAACAATGAGGAAGAGAATACAACTAGTAGGCAGTGTTATTACTTTATAGGAATTTCTTTCAGATAGTCTTGAGAGTGGTAGTTGTGACTGAGGTAGAGATGTGATGGTAGTTGTGCTTATCAACATGCATTGTATTATTTTACATGCATACTCAAATGAAGTAATGTAAATTATAAATATTTATTTTAAATAGCAGTGCCTGTGACTGTGCACATAGACATTTGGGTATGTGTTGTTAACTTATATCCCGTCGTATCTTTGTAATTCATCTGGATAAAAAATACTCACCCAGAATACCACCCACTGAATCCTTTCATGAAAATCCATCCAGTAGTTTTTACCATACCATACCATCAGCCTATGTCTCTCCACTGCTGGATATAGGCTTCTCCAAAGGCTTGCCACCACCACAATCCTTGGCTCTTCTCATTCAACCACCACCGGCTAATTTCTTTAAGTTGTCAGTCCACCTAGTCAATTCTAGGACTCGTCTACCCCATCGTTTATCAGTGCTGTGGCAAATATGACCTGTCCATCACCACTTATGCATGCCGATTCTATGAGCTATGTCCCTGACTGGTTCTTTGGCGAATGTCTTCTTTTCGGATCTTATCCCCCAAAGAAACTCTAAGCATTGACAGTGAGATAAGCATTAGATCTGCCTTTTGTCACTGCAATAAAGAATAAATAATTTACATAACAAGGTTTCTTTGCAGGATGAAAGTAGTTTCATAAGATATTCATACATAATTATTTGTTACCTTGTTTTATGGTTGTTTTATTCAGATGTATTATGGATCCTATGCATGAAAACAAGGGATACAAAGTGAATACCATACCCACAAGTGGGATGCAATGAATAAATAGCTGGAGACCTGTTATAAAAACAGAACTCTATAACGTTTGTTGTTAAACTCTTCAATGTTATATCCCACTGCAGAGCCTCCTCTTGTAATCTGAATATTGTCTTTAAGTAATCATGTTCAGCGTGTGTGAAAGATATTTACAAAAAATAATGTTTACAAGTAAGTTTAAATATTTAATCTTGACAGAAAGTAGATGCGAAGAAGCTAGAAAAGGCTGAAGCAAAGTTACAACAAAAACAGCAGAAACAGAAGGAAGCAAAGGCCCCAGTAGTGGCACCGGTCCTTCAGACTGCAACGGCTTCTCAAGTGACTTCTAAGAAAGACAGCAAACTAGAGGCAAAAGGCACAAATAGGACACAAGATATTAGGATAGAAAACTTTGACATTGCTTATGGTGATAGGTAAGTTCTAATCACCGCTGATCTTATACTAATTTTCATCTTTTTGGTTCATTATTAATACTTCATTAATTCATTAATGAAGAAATCTTAATTTATTTTATTTGGACATAAATAGTATAGTTGTACTATGAATACATAAAAATTATAAGTAATTCATATACCAATTAAGTTACTACAAATTACATATAAACTAACAAGTGGGATACTAATCCCACTTGTTAGTTGTTAGTGGGATTAGTATCCCACTTGTTAGTTTATATGTAATTTGTAGTAACTTAATTGGTATATGAATTACTTATAATTTTTATGTATTCATAGTACAACTATACTATTTATGTCCAAATAAAATAAAACCAAGTAAAAGAGGATATTGGTATATCTGATGTTAATAGACTTCCACACCGTTTGACCGATCACCACAGATTTTTGTGCTATCGACTTTGTTGTAATTCGCCACTAGATGGCGCTACAGCACATCAACTTCTATACCGTTCAACCGATTGCCATGAAAATTGGTATACATAGATATTTGAGCACGGAGAATATTTTCGAGCTATCGATTTTGTTGTAACTCGCCACTAGATGGCGTTGCAGTACATCAACTTCTATGGCAGGACAATGTCTGCCCGGTTTTGCTAGTATATTATAATATAATAATATATTCATTATGTTTTAAGAAGGGGATAATACATACATTCTGATATTCCTGCATCTATTACAAGTACATGCAAAATGTCAATGCTAGAGAAATGTTCATTATTTATATTATGTTATGACTTGAAAGACTATGACTTTTTAAGATAAATGAATTTTTAGCTTAGCATAGTTACATCATACAAAAGGTAAATCAAATAATTGGTTTTTATTCCTAATATTTAGTCATGGCCACTTAAAACATATTTTATTTAGCAAATAAGGGAAGTCAATCCTGCTGTTAAGGAGTTTGTGCAAATATATTTGATCTTTAACAGTGCATCGGCTTTGAAGACTGTATACTATTATCACAGAATATACTATTGGTCTGCATGGCTTTATATCTATTTAATTTTATTGTAAGAGGGCCAGTGCACGCTGCATTCTCACAGCCGCTGGGCGCAGTCGACTGGCCACGTTACCCCTCTCTCACAGAAGACTACCTTCAAATGTACTGCATTTCCTAATTTATCGTATTTCGTCAATTTAGGTAAGTGTTTCGGTAGTGGGTGAGATATGCCAGATCCTATTCCCATCCCATCTTATCCTATCCCTCCCCATTTTCCCAACCCTTTCTTCCAACTCATTCCTTAATCTGCAAATGTAGGCAGCACATCCAGGGGTGTGCCAATGTTTATCATTCTGGATTGATGTTGGATTGAAGTATCGCGGATGTCTATAGACTAGAGTATCCACTTACCATCAGGTGGACTATATGCTCGTCTGCCACCTTTTTTCTATAAAGAAAAAATATATCTTATTTGTTTATAATTATAAATTACTATATTTTCAGTTTTTGAAAAATAGGTTTGATTTTATGCTGACTCGCTTCTGTTATGTTTCTTGTTAAGTAATTAATATATGTAATATGAGTTTTAACACTAATAAGTAGAGAATATTTCACTTCCATAAATCGATAATAAAATACCACAAAAAAAATGTGGAAGAGAATCATTAAAATTGTGCATATTTATTAAACTTGTCGTTTTTTTTATCGAAAAGTTTTGTTATTTAAATTACTTGACAGATAATGTTACAGCAGTAGTGTAAGAAATAATAATATTTATAAGTAAAATATTATTTTATTACATATGTCAACTAAGCAAGGGTTTGAAAGTGTGATTAGGTCAGAAAGCATGTATGCCAACAAACTTATCAGCAGTTTGGCGAAATGTATAAACTATGTAAACCTATAAAATTTATGTTTTATATAGCTTTTTTATGCTGAAATTAATTTAAAAAAAAAGAATTACGGATTGGGAAACAGGGAGCATAATGGGACTAAATTTCCTTATCCCATCACAGGGGTGCAGCGGAATGGGGAGTAAATAGTATAAAAGAATAATCTTATTATTCTTTCTACTGGATGGGATAGGAGAGACTATCAAGGGATGGGATAGGATGAGAAATGGACTCTGGCATATCTCACTCACCCCCGAAATACGTGTGTGGTCCATTTTACAGCAGTCTTCTATGAGATTGGGTGTGCACAATGGCTGTAGGATTGCAACATGTACCTTGTAACCTTCCCCTTCCTGAAAATTAAAGAAAATACCTATGTTACATAGTTATCCCTTTTTCTAGAGTATTATTACAAGGTGCTGATCTAGTATTAGCTTTCGGACGGCGGTATGGTCTTGTTGGCCGAAATGGGCTCGGCAAAACGACGTTACTCAGAATGATATCAGCAAAGCAATTGAAGATACCCTCTCATATCTCGATACTGCATGTAGAACAGGAGGTAGTTGGTGATGATACAATAGCTCTTCAGAGTGTGTTGGAATGTGACACTATTAGAGAAAATCTGTTGAGGCGAGAGAAGGAAATTACAGCTGCTGTTAACAGTGGGTATGTAATAGTATACTTTTAATAGCATGTAATATATTGTAATAGTCAGGAAAAAAATGTCAGCTTTTCCATGTTTATCAACGAAGATCCATTCTTTCAGAAGTTGTTTCACATATTATAGACATATCCTTGCACTTTCAATTGTTCCCTTTGTATTTTTGGCCCCGTTAAGCTAAGGTGTTAAAGTGTCCTTTACTGGTCTGTTATATTTCAGTCAATTCGGTTACTACAAATAAATCCATATTTCTTTTAATTCAAACAATATTGCATAAAGTAAATGTGGGGCTTCTGGTCCAACGGAGATCCTTATATTTATGATCCTTTATCTCTTAGGTGATACTGCATGTCATAAACCTTTTGGGTTTCTTTGTTTATCCAAAGGTACAATATTAATGTGCAATAAAGTGTAAATAAATAAATAATCATTTTTGCAACAGGTCAACAGATACAAGCCTGTCAACAGAACTTAGTGAGATATATGTGCAACTAGAAAATATTGAGGCTGACAAAGCACCTGCAAAAGCTTCCATTATACTCAGCGGTTTAGGTTTTACCCCAGAGATGCAAGCACGTGCTACCAAAACCTTCTCAGGAGGCTGGAGGATGAGACTCGCGTTAGCAAGAGCTTTGTTCTCGAAGTAAGTGTCACTTGTATAATAGTTCCAAGTAAATAGCTTATCATGAAAACATAAAGAATGCAAGATACTAATTTTTTAAAGCCACAAAGGTTTTTTAAAACTATATTAAAGTACATATATAGAGTTTTCATAAAATCAGTGCCTAGAGACCAAGTCGACAGGTGTGTTGTGCACCATTTGCATCCAATAGTGACCAAAATCTAATTGGGTACCAAAATCCAATGGAGACACCAACAACCTATTTCAGACGTCTTCTGGAAGAGAAAGATAAGCTAGCCTTTTGTACAACTTCTTTAATTTAATCGTGTATAAATGATTAAATAAATATTGTGTGTACAATAAAATATAAATAAATAAAGAAACAGGTTTCTATTTAGCTTTCGATTTCCCGGCGTCGACGAAAGCAAGAAATCTGCATTTATGTTCACACCCATAGTCATTTAGGTTTCACGTTAAACATTCAAACATACTTCACGAAGATTTTATCAGGACATTCGCAGATAAGAAGGACTTCTTTCTCGAAGAAACAATCCATTCTACTTCCTTTCTTCGTTAACAAAGAGTTACTGTTTTACAGTGTGGTCAAAAAACTATGCCTTAAACCATAAAGTTATGGGACTAACACTCAGCTAAGGTTTTTCCACTTTGTTAACACATAGGGCTCTTGAAAAGGGCTGCGAATAGGATTTTGCAAGATCGGCAACGCATCCGCATCTCCCCTGGTGTTGCAAATGTCCAAGAGTGGCTGTGATCACTTACCATCTCGTGTGCCGCCCGACCGTTTGCCATCTCATCTATAAAAATAGAAATAATACATTTATACAGAAGAGAACAGAATATTAACAGGATTACGGGTTGCTTCTGTGGCTCGTAAAGAAGTCTTTGTTCAACTTAATTTCAATAATATTTCATTGTCAACATGGAGATGAAGGCATAGTTAAAAAGGCACTAACATTATTTATTTATTATTGCACCATGTACAGAGTTACAATTTAAAACAAACTTATTACTGTTTCCACTTTCCAAGAAGTGTTCTACTGTGATCTCATCATCCTAAATATTTTTTGAGATTATTAATGTTTATAAAGGATATTTTATTTTAGGATAAGAGGAGCACCCTGCAAGTCAAATGTAGACACTGATATCAAATACATTTATTTCTTGTTTTCTTTCCAGGCCCGATTTACTACTACTCGATGAGCCTACAAACATGTTGGATATAAAAGCCATTATTTGGTTAGAAAACTACCTTCAGAACTGGCCTACAACACTGCTTGTGGTTTCCCACGACAGGAACTTTTTGGATACTGTGCCTACAGATATATTGCATTTACATTCTCAAAGGATAGACACATACAGGTAAGGTTTTTATTTTAAATACCTACTTCATTTTTTTCTAGTATTTACAGGAACATTCAATGCTGGTGTGGTCTATCACGTGGATTATTTTATCAGTGGTGGTAATCCTTTCAGATTCCCACGCCGGCCCTTTAAGATTATTCTGCTATATGATATTCGTATATTTCAGGATATGTGGCAAAAGTAGAAACATAGTCTACCAATTTCCTATAAGTTAAAGCATGTTCAGACGCGGCGGAATCCGCGCGGATATAAACCGCATGGATGAACTGCACGAAACCTATGTATAGTAGTGTCTTCATATTCGTTCAAGCATTTCCACGCGGATTCCGCCGTGTCTGATCAAACACTTATTCTGCATCTCTTTAAACCACTTTATTTGCACAATCGGTGCATCATGGATTCTTATTATTTCTAATAGAAATTATTAGTCACTTTATACCTTATATTCTGTCAATGAATTCTTTTAGTTTTCTGATCCTTCTTGTTTTTCAATCATTTCTGGTTCCACTCACTATTTGGTTCAAAGTGGATATGACGAGATAAAATTAGTTTCAGTGACTATTTTACTAAACACAGGTATTCGAATTTTTTACCGGATTAGGCTTACTCGCGAATTTATTTTTATTTCATTCCTGAACTTGTAACTAGACTACCTTTCCAATGTTTATTTTTTGTAGCATTAATAGATAATCCAATATTTCAAGTAGTGAGTGGAACATGTCAGAGCCTATTGCCATCCCATCTTATCCTACCCGTACCCCGTTTTCCCAACGCTTTCTCCAATTCCATTCCCATATCTCCAAAATTAGGCAGCGAATCCGGGCGCTTGCCAACGTTTGTCATTCTGAACTGCTGTGGGCATGTACCGTGGATGTCCATGGGCTATAATATCCACTTGCGCATCAGATGGACTATAAGCTTGTTTGCCGCTTTCTTTCCATAAAAAAAATCAATACTTACAGTTATTTTACGTAAAGTTTTCAATTGGTTTGACAATAAATTTTGGTTTTGACAAACTATCGACTTTTGTAAGTGGAATACTTAATTATAAATTCAAAAACTAAGAATTATTGGATTTGAAATTGATTTACCTATTGGATTATAAACTTTGACAAAGCAAAAAACAAAGATTACCGTTAAAATCCAATTTGTATTATATTTTGATCTATAGTTTAGATCATATATGGGCAACAACCAGCCCGCGGGCCGGATCCGGCCCGCTGTAAGATATGATCCGGCCCGCGAGACATTTTGAAAAAACCCAATTAAAAAAATATTACATTAGGTACTTATACTCACGGGAGTGACAGTGAGGCGGCAAACATCAAATCCTTTGATGTTTGCCGCCTCACTCTTTGATAATCGCCGCCACTCGGCTTGCTCGATCAAATTCTTTGAGGTTTGCCGCCTCACGGGCGACACCTCAAAAGATTTATTGCTTCTCAATTATTCTAAACTAGTTTATTCCAGATTATTCCTTCATTTTGCCTATATAAGCGGGTGGATGGCCCGAACGTTAGTTCAGTTCTATTTGAGCTACCGATGTGATAACTTGGACAAGCGATATCCTAGCGAACTGCTCGAGCCGTCAACTTGCTTTGTGACTTTGTGTGCATCTTGAGTGGTTACTAACTATAGTTTGTTATTAAGTTTATTGAACGAAAAGTAAACAAAAATGATGTCTGGTGGAAAGAAACGAAAAGTAGATACAGAGGGTCGCCAGTTTCAAGAAAAATGGACTGAAGAATTCTTTTTTATCTTGCACAATGGTAAGCCTATTTGTTTGCTGTGTAATGAATCCATTTCAGTAATGTAAGAATTCAATATAAAGAGGCATTACTCAACTAAGCATGCTACGCTGCACTCACTGACAGGACAATTAAGAACAGACAAAATCCAGAAGCTTACCGCAAATTTGGAAAAACAGCAACAAATGTTTCATAAACAAAGAACACAACTTGATAATGTTGTGAAAGCTAGTTTTATAGTTAGCTCAAAATTGGCAAAGGCATTAAAACCATTTGCCGAAGGAGAATTTATGAAGGAGTGTATGTTAGAAGTTTGCGGTATTTTGTGTCCTGAAAAGAAAAATGAATTTGAAAAAATTAGTTTGTCAAGACGAACTGTTGTTCTACGTATAGAAATGATGGCTAATGATATAAAAACAACATTGACTGACCGTATGGCTGGTTTTGAATCATTTTCCATAGGATTAGACTAGAGCACCGATTTGTCTGACACAGCTCAACTGGCTATATTTATTCGAGGTGTTGATAAGGAGTTCACTGTTACTGAGGAATTGCTTGCTTTACAGCCGCTAAAAGGAACCACTACAGGAGAGGATATTTTTATTGAAGTTCAAAAGGTATTCACAAGTTTTGGCTTGCCATGGTCAAAATTAATTGGAGTATGCACTGATGGTGCACCTTCTATGGTCGGCTTACGTAAAGGTTTCATCGGAATTTTGAATGAAAAAGCAACAGAATTAAATGTGCAAAAAGATGATTTGATAGTCCTTCATTGCATTATCCACCAACAGAACTTGTGTTCTAAGTCCATTCGACTCCAGAATGTTATGAATGTGGTAGTAAAAACCATCAACTTTATTCGATCCCGAGGGCTTAACCATCGTCAGTTCAAGGCGTTTTTGGATGAAATATCAGCTGAATATAACGACGTAACATATTATTGTGAAGTCAGATGGCTGAGCAAAAGAAAAATGTCGAAACGGTTTTACGAGCTTAGAAATGAGATAGCAGACTTTATGAAAATAAAAGATAAACCACTATCTGAATTAAGTGACCCAAAATGGATATGTGACTTAGCATTTCTGGTCGATCTTACAGGCTATTTGAATGATGTAAATTTGAAACTTCAAAAACAAGGACAGTTAGTAAATGATTTGTACAGCCATTTGAAAGCGTTTCAGATCAAACTACGCTTGTGGGAGTCACAGATGCTGTCTGGTAACAGTTACCATTTCAACACGCTCTCTGCGTATGAAAATATTGCTTATGCTCAATATGCTGAAGAACTCAAGTTACTGTCGGAACAATTTTCGAACAGATTTAGCGACTTCAAAAACATGGAAGACTGTTTCAGTTTATTTGCTACTCCTACAAAATATAATGTACAAAATGCTCCAATACACTTACAAATGGAGTTGATCGAGATTCAAGAAAACTCACTCCTAAAATCCAAATTTGAAGACGTAGAGTTGTGCGATTTCTACAAAAAATACCTAGAAAAAGACAATTTTCCGCAGCTTAGAAAATTCGCAAGAAGATTGATTTGTGCGTTTGGCAGTACTTATAAATGCGAACAGTTCTTTTCATTGATGAAAGTTAATAAATCAACACATCGTACAAGACTGACTGACGATAATTTGGAAAATTCTTTACGTCTTTGTATCAGTGGAATTAATCCAAATATCGATGGATTAGTTTCCCAAATTCAAGCTCAAGTGTCTCATTGATTTCGGTGTATTTAACTTTCGTAGTTTGTAACAATTGCAAATTTAACGATTTAATTATAATGTACCATTTTTTTAAATTTCATTTTGTTATTTTAATAAATTGTACTATAATAACATTGTCGTATTATTTCATGTCCAATATCTATCGCAAAAAATATTATCACTACTTTAAAATGCACTAAGTACTTTTAAACGCGGCCCGCGAACGTATTTGCACGCTAAAGTTTGGCCCTCAACATGTCAAAGGTTGCCCATACCTGGTTTAGATAGTATCTCACTGGCTCCCAAGATACATTTTTTTTTCTAGTTTGGGAACCAGGGCTCATAATAATTTCTCACAAGTATGTTTCATACCAATATATGAATTGAATTGAATTTTGCAAATGTGACCTTGTGACAGGGGTAACTACGAGCAGTTCCACAAGACGAAGACGGAGAAGCTGAAGAACCAGCAGCGCGAGTATGAGGCGCAGCAGCAGCACCGCGCGCACACGCAGGAGTTCATCGACCGTTTCCGCTACAACGCCAACCGCGCCTCCTCCGTGCAGAGCAAGATTAAGATGCTCGATAAACTGTGAGTCATCTATTTACATTTCGATGTCATTCACTGTTAGATCTTTTTTGCTGTCTTTCATTATGTGTGATTTTTAAAATACTTTCTTCCAAAAGGCTTCGGCACACAGCGGGCGTGGCGTAACGCGACGGTGTCGGGGCGCCATGATCGCATGTTGTTATCGTGCTATTTACTATGTGTATATATGAGACGTCACACAGAACACGCCGTGCCATGCCTAGCTTTGCGCGGGTGCGACGCGCCGCGCCGGCGCTTCGTGTTGTACGCTTTGCCGTACAGGCGCTTCTATGTCAGTCGGCACACAGGGAGCGGCACGCGTGGAGCTCGGCGTGGTGCGATTCGATAGTTGTATGAATGCAGCAGTCTCACCCGGCGCAATCTCTTGCCATTTTCTATCCTAGCCATTTCTATCTCGCTTACTACGATCATTTATCTGCACACCTCACAGCGTTGTAGTGGTAATTGTTTACAAATATATACATAGAAAAATTTTCTAACTCTTTGACACCATATATTGACATTTGCCATAATGCTACTAACTATAATCTGACCAGTCAAGCACAGCTTAAAAATTAAATTTCATATAGTTTAATAGCTAAAAATATTTATTTACAGCCCAGAACTAAGACCAGTTGAAAAAGAAATAGATGTGGTTCTTCGATTCCCAGAGACAGAACCTCTGTCGCCTCCCATACTGCAATTGAATGAAGTTGGATTTTATTATGCAAAGGATAAAGTTATATTCTCTAACGTGAATCTCGGCGCCACGCTGGAGTCTAGGATATGTATTGTGAGTATTATGTACCTATATATATTATTATGTATTATTTATGCTTATGTACCTAACTACATAAGTATAAAATAGAGATCATTCTCACTAGTTCTATTAAGTTGTCCCATGTCTGAAACACATTTGTTCATATGTTCTCTATAAATTCGAAATTTAATGTCTGTTGATATGGTTGCTACTATTGTATAGATGTAGGTGTATTTTTTGTCAAAATTAGTGGATACTTTTGATAATATAACTCCACATCACCTCGGGGTCAAGAGGCTCGAGATTCAGGCTACCTCTCAGCTACATTACATTAAAATCGGTTCAGTAATTTAGTTGCGAAGACGTAACAAACAGACTAACATACTTTCCGATTTATAATATACGTATTAATGTGATATATGTAGTGTAGATTCAAATGTACCATACCGTCAGCCTATGTCTCTCCACTTTTGGATATAGGCCTCTCCCAAGGCTCGCCAACACACACGATCCTCGGCTCTTCTCATCCAACCACCACTGGCGAATTTCTGTAAGTCGTCGGTCCACCTGGCTGGATCCAACACTGCTGTTCCCGGTACGTGACCATTCAAGGACTCGTCTACCCCACTGGTTATAGGTTCTGCGGCAAATATGACCTACCCATTGCCACTTCAACATGCCGATTCTAAAATCTATGTCGGTGACTTTAGTTTTTTGGCGAATGTCTTCGTTTCGGATCCTATCCCACAAAGAAGTGACCTTGAACTTATATATCAGGCCTACCGTTAGAGGCCACGTCCTTAGTACTGATGTTACTGATGGCTCTCATAGCTTCCGTAGCTCATAACTTACTGCGAATTAAGACGAAAATCGATGTCGCCACTTTTTTTTGAGTTTTTTCAAAAATAGTCTGTTTTTTATACACAGTAATGATAATATATTAGGTATAGTGACATTAATATATTAAATAAGATTGTTGTAAAATTTTACTAGGTGCGCAACTAAGTTTCCGGGTTTTTTTGACCAATAAAAAATCGAAAATATCAAGACAAATACAAAAAATGGTTTATTCGAAGTATTGTCCCTCGCTATTTACACATTTTTGCCATCTTTCTGGCAATACATAAATACCGCGAAGATAAAAAGACGCGTCTTTTTACCGAAACCATTCGTCCAACCAATTTTGTACTGCATCATAATTGGCCAAGTGTAGTCCACCCAAGCCATGTGCCATCGACCGGAACAAGTGATAGTCTGAAGGGGCCAGGTCTGGCGAATACGGCGGGTGCGGTAGCAGATCCCATTTCAGCATTGTCTTTTTTCCGAAGCGATTTGGCCGTGCCGTCGATGTCGACGCTTCGCCAAGTGAAAGCCACGATTTTCTGCATTTGGGATTCTCGAAATATATCCACTTTTCATCGCCAGTAACAATTCGATGCAGGAAACTCTTTCTGTTCTGCCGCAAAAGCAAAATTTCGGAAGTGATTCTTCGATTTTCCATTTGTCTCTCAGTCAACTCATGCGGCACCCACTTTCCTTCCTTTTGAATTTTTCCCATAGCGTGCAAACGTTTCGAAATACATTGCCGCGTCACATTTAATGCCTCGGCGAGTTGATCTTCTGTTTGAGTGTCATCTTCATCCAATAACGCTTGCAGATCGGCGTCCGCAAATGTTTGCGGTCTTCCCGAGCGCTCCTTGTCCCCAGTCTCAAAATAGGTTAAAGCAGAAAAGCAATGCTTCCCGCAAATGCTGTTTATTTGGCACAAACGTTGACATTTTCGAGGTTAGAAAAAAGGTCGTTGTGTTGCGATATTTGTTTATATTACGACTGGGTATTCTTAACAGATGTCCAAGCTATAAAGACACCCAATTTCAGATCTGTATGCCGACTACATGTGTCGCTAGCGCCATCCATGTGTGAAACCCGGAAACTTAGTTGCGCACCTATACAAGTTCCATTGCTTTATTTTCTCGATGACAGCTGACACACAGTGGTCGATATAACTTTGTTCTAGCGTCAACGCCTAAAACTCCGAACAAAAATTAGGCACCAAGACGTCATATTTCATTAACAAGGTCACGTCAGCCAGAAAGCAATTTTAGGGATGTAGTTATCGATAAACGTAACACGATAACAGATCCGATATTTTTTTACAAAATGTAAGAAACTAAACTACTGCCGGATACTTTTGTACAAATTTATTAACTAATATTATATTTCATTACAAGATGTTACACGTGTTAATTCTTGATTGATAATGCCAACTTCTTTAAAATTTTCGAAGCTGTTGTAAAATAAGTAGGTATAGGTAGGTACTCGACAATGAAACGAAATAATTATAATGACAGGTAATCTTTATTTATTTATTTTAATCAAAATCTGATGAATCGTCACTCTCACTCGATGAGCTCTCCCCAACATTTATTATAAGTTCCTGTACTTCTATATTATCGAATGCCACATGAATTTCCCAATCCGACGCTATAATGTTTTGGGTTCTTCTCATAATTTTTTCCCAGTTTTCGGCAGTTACTTCCGCACATGCATTTTTTAATAAATCTAACATCTTGTTTGCCGTAAAAGGGGGATGGGTATTGTTTCGAGCGGCGTGTCCTTTGATTTGTGCCCATATTAGTTCTATAGCATTGTACTGGCAATGATACGGCGGAAGTCGAAGAACCCAATGACCACATTCGGCAGCTATTTCGTCGATAACATATCTTTTAGGGTGGCTTTTATTCGATTTTAAAATATTCACTAATTGTACTTTTAATAAAGTATTATCCACATTTTCGCCATGACGTTGGAGCCAGTCAATTATCTCTTGTTTTTTATTGGCCTGCGTCGGCATTTTATCAATTTGTCTGGAGTGATATGTAGCGTTGTCCATAATAATTATCGACGGTTCTTCCAGAGATTGCACCATTTCTTTAAACCATCCTTCGTAAATCTCCGCGTTCATTTCTTCGTGGTAGTCCACTGTTTTCTTGGATTTAAAGGCCAGTAAAGCATCTGACATGAATCCTTTCGTAGACCCTGCATGGCATATGATGAGGCGTTCACCTTTTCCCATTGGCACTGAACTAGTGGAAGCGACGGTGTCGTCAGTCCAGTTCTTAGATACTGTGTGGTTTGCATTTAACCAAGTCTCGTCAGTGAAAATAACATTTGACCAATCTGATATCTTTTTGGCTTCGCTCAAAAATTCGCAGCGAGCCATAGCAACGTCGTGACGCTCCATCAATATTTTACGTTTGTCCGATTTTTTATAACAAAATCCAATTTCTTTCAAAACCAAGCTTAATGACGATTTTTGGCCATGGAACAAACCACATTCACGTAAAGAAACAACAAGTTTTTTAAGTGTTGGAATTTCTTTGCGCAAGTAATAGTCATATATATGACGGCGAATAGCGTCAGCGTCGAAGTTGTCAACCGATGTCACACGACGTGGTTGGCGTTTTTTCTTCGGCGTACGAAGCTTATTTTCCTGCATGCCGCTTGTACCGTAAGCTTCGGTGGTAATTTTTGAAACAGTAGGTCCACTAATTCCTAATGCGGCCGCAACACGCTCTCGCACTTGCGACAGTGGTAATAGCGGGCCACCATTTTGATACTCTGCTTCAAAGTAATTACGAACCTTGATCACCAGTTCTCTCGCCTGCCTTTTCAGAACAGATCCTTTCGGCATTTTGATATTTGACAGCTGGGCAGCAATCAACACGGAGGAACACAAAATACACAACGTAACGTATGGATAATGTGAAAAAACTCAGCGAACAGAAATGTAGTGACTAGCACGACCGTCTTGTTGCGAGTGACAGATTAAAACAAACACAAAATGGCGGTGGGCCATTGAGTGTTCCCACCTTGAAAAAATATATTTGAAAGTTTTTGTTGTATTTGTCTTTGTTCAAAATATAATAAATATATGCGATCGATATCATTACTTATTTGGTCACACAACACTACAACTATCAAATTAGAACTGTCATCGAGAAAATAAAGAAATGGAAATACTATAATATATGTTCCTATTATTAGGTGCTTACTTATGAAATGACCGATTTGTATGGGAAACAGAAAAATAAAATTTTGTTATAAATATATTATGTTACTCGAAATATTGACCCATATTATATTATAGCATATTATTATATATACACACTTTCGCCACCCCACGGGCAGTTGATTGATGCCACTCCTGTAAAAGTCTCGTGGACAGGTATCAATGAATTCTCCAAAAGCCCTAATCACAGCTACTTCAGAATAACATTTTTTTCCTTGCAAAAAGTTGTCGAAATTTCGAAATGTCGAAATGTTGGGTGAGGGAGAGTGTCCAGGTCCAGCTCTTGAAGTTTTAAAACGGTCGTATGAGAAGTGTGAAGGCAGGCATTGTCATGAAGAAGAAGTGGAGATGAGCAATTGACCAAACTTGGTTGCTTTGTTGCCAGCTTTTCCATCATCGTCTGCAGCTCCTTAGAGTACACATGTGGTCGGCTCACGAGAAACTGTAGTGGACAATACCGGCACAGGACAACCAAATTGATACCTGTAGCTTTTTCTTAGTCATCTTGCGTTTTGGACATTGTTGGGCTGCATCCGGTCACTGATACGAACGTTTGCGGTTATCTGACAGGATCCATGCGATTCAAAGTTTCTTCGTTTTTGTGACGGTTCAATAACACAGTGCACACGTCGACGCGTTGTTGTCGCTGACGTTCGTTCAGTTCATACGGTACCCACTTTTCGAGCTTGTTTATTTTTCCGATTTGACGCAGATGAACCAACATTATTTTATCACTAACATCAAACCCTGCTGCTAACTCAGCTCTACTTTGAGATGGATCTGCTTCCACTGTAGCCTTTTCATCGTTATTAACCTTGGTCGTAGGCCGTCCGTGGGGCTCATTCTTAAGATTGAAATTTCCAGAAGCGTTCCAACCATCGACGCACGGTGCGATCGTTTGCGGTGTTTGGCCCATACACACTATTGATATTGTGAGCTGTCTGAGTTGCGTTGGTGCCGCGACGAAACTCATTTAAAAAAATAACACGTATTTTCAATTTATTTATTTTGTTTTTTAAGACAATCACATGAACAAAATTTAGGTACAGAAAAACAAATGAAATACTGATTTTGAAATAAGAACATCGTAGCTATTAGATGCATTTTGTTTTATTTTGAAATTCGAATTAGAACAGAAAATATCGAAACTCAGTGGCCAGTAATAAAATCGGTCATTTCTTAGGTAAGCACCTAATACATCTATACTAATATAATAAAGAGGTAAAATTGTGTGTTTGTTTGTGGGTATGTTGGGGGTAATCTCTGGAACTACTGAACCGATTTCAAAAATTCTTTCACCATAAGTAGGAATTTATCACAACTACGTTATCCGTGTCTAATATAGGCTATGTTTTATTTTTATTTTGAAATTAAAAAAAAAAAACTTATAAACCGAAGCGAAGCAAGGGCGGGTGGCTAGAAATTTTGTAATTTTACGTATACGTAAATTTTGTTCATTTGATATGGGTATAAACTGTATATTTAATTGTTGCGGTTTACAATAAATATATTCTGATTCTGAAAGAAGTGTACGTGTCAAACACTGACGCGCAGAGATCTCGCACACATTTTTTATATTGCACACGTTAAATCTAACACTCCGATTGGCACGCACACAAGCTTAAAAAGTTTCAAAAATTAATACTACACTCAAACTGAAAGTGATCATTTTGAGTGTATCAAATGTCAGCCGCCACGCGCCCACGACAAATCTCTATTATTTTTATGATCTGTGGTTAGTTAGGATAGTTGGTTCCGTAGGTTAGTTGATGAATAAACTCTGTTGCATGCACACTTATCTATTTTGCCGTCTCTATAATGCTTATAGATAAAACACTGTGTTTTTGTAGGTTGGCGACAACGGCGCTGGTAAGACGACGCTACTAAAAATAATAATGGGCATCCTGTCGCCAACGAGCGGCATCCGCAGTGTACACCGCGGCCTCAAGTTCGGCTACTTCTCGCAGCACCACATCGACCAACTAGAGATGAACGTCAATTCCGTAGAGTTGCTGCAGAAGAGTTATCCAGGTATGATTTAACTTTCAGAGTTTATACAGTATTACTACTTTTAGCGCAGTATAGGATTCCCCTCGGCCAAATGGACCGACGAATTGAAGAAGTCTGTAAGAAAGACTTTCTGTAATGCGAGCCTTGGAAGAGGTATATATCCAGCAGTGGAGAGACTTGGACTGTTGGTATGGTATGGAATAAATAAGGCCAGTAGAAGTAACTTTGTATTCATTTATCATTTTAGCATGACGGAACAAAATAGAAACAAGCACACATACAAAGTTCATTACATTACTTTGTAACCATCCTATGTTTATTCCTGTTAGTATTCCGTCACGGTCGTAAGTACGAAAATGGCCAACCGGTATTATTAGTAGTACCTACTGTATACAGGTTATTAGAATCCAACGCCTAGATATGTATATGTATGTAGTCATGGAATTATCTAAAATGATTCCCATCTCTTTCCGTGGGTGCCGTAGAAGGCGACTAAGCGATAACAAAGCCACTTCAACAAGTCCCGAGGAACTACATCACCCCTAACAGAGTGGATTCGCCAATCCGCTGGTCCAGCATGGCGTTTCAAGGCCATACATCCCTCGTGCACATGACACAATGTGCATGAGAACGCAAAAAGGTCTGGTTACAGTTGTTGCACTAACAGATTTGACACATTGCAGGTAAAACAGTAGAGGAATACAGAAGGCAGTTGGGCAGTTTCGGCGTAAGCGGAGACCTCGCGTTACAGACTATCGCCAGTCTCTCTGGAGGGCAGAAGTCCAGAGTGGCCTTTGCAAGGATGTGTATGGGCAACCCCAACTTCTTGGTGCTCGACGAGCCTACCAACCACTTGGATATTGAGACCATTGAGGCTTTGGGCAAGGGGATTACTAAGTATACAGTAAGTATAAACACTCGCTTAGAGAATTGTTGTACTTAATCACAGGTTTCTAGAAATTTATGTATTTGTTACCTAATTTACCTACGCCCTTTATAATTATAAAAATAAACTATTAATAATAAAAAATAACTAATAGTATAATAGATATACTAATAAACAATAATACTAAATTATTGATATTTGAAATATTTGCAAGGCACCGTGGAATAAGTTCAAATCCGCAGTACACGATCACCGAGCATGCGCAAAGCCCACAATATTATAGGTTCTTATAATCATTATTTAGTAGAATCATCTTGATCCCTATTCTTACCTTCCTAACCTAATTTTTTTTCAATCTCGCAAAGGCAAGCGGCGCATCGCGAGGCGTAGGAATGTTTGACATTCTGGAGTGTGTATGTGCCTCGGTAGCCCACGGGCGACAGAAGTTACTTTCTACCAGGTGGAATCTGTTACTTCTATAAAAAAAGATAAATAAATGTTCAGAGGTATAGATATGGTCATCCCACCTCGACCTCGCGGAACACTATTCTATTGTCATTACTATTGTCATTCTAGACTGATGTTGGCATGTATCACGGATGTCCATAAGCGACAGTACCTATTTACAACCAGTCCGTCTGCTGGTTTGCCACCTTCTTTCTATAATAAAAAGGTAAAATAGGTATTAAACTAAGTAACTTCCTCTGATTTCAATCGTTTTTGCCCTTCTCTATAATGCAAGTGTTTAAATAGATAGAAGTGATGGGCACTTCATCAAAGACGTGATATTCTTTTCGGGCTAAAATCTAAGATTGGCAATACATTTCCTCGAACGGTATGTATTGTGGACATGTTTCATTAATTTTTTTATTAACAGGGCGGTGTAATCCTGGTGTCTCACGACGAGAGGTTAATACGCATGGTGTGCAAAGAACTATGGATCTGTGGCAACGAGTCCGTGACTAGTATAGAGGGCGGGTTCGACGAGTACCGCAGAATCGTCGAGAGGGAACTCGAGGCCCAAAGTAAATAACTCGCGTCTCCTGTAGTCTCGCCAAATGAAACGTCACTAAGGATCATCATCATCATTATCAGCTTTTTTATTCAACCTACTGCAGGGTATACGCCTCCTCTCTTTCGCACCGACTGGCTCTGATTTGTGCTAGTCGCATCCAGGTCTTGTTTGTGACTCTGTTTATAGTACTGCAACCAAACCCTAAAAACGCATCAAAAAAAAGAAAAGTGGCCATAACTGAATGGCATTCTAATTCCTTTTTAATCGATTGTTCTTACTTAGACAAACAAGAAAAGATTTTTTTTTGAAGGACTTGCTTGCAGTACTATTATGTCATCGACCCACTGGCTGCTAGATGACTTACACTTTGTTTTCCAACTCTAGGTCACCATTGCATCTGTTAAAAAAATCTTAGCCTGTTAATATTTTAATCAGAATAAATAGACTTGATACTTCACGTTTCTTTTCTGTTCTAAAATTAGTATGAAACGCAAATATTCAGTATTAGTACTTAAATAATGCCGGTCGGCCATCTTCGTAATTCCCACCGTGACCGAATGCTGAGAGGACTGTATGTAACATTGAGTGGATACAACGTAAAGTAATGAACTCTTGAAAGTGCGTTTAAATGTTTCTTTTTTTACTCATTATCTCTTCATGTTTGTTTCGAATACGAATATGGCCGACCGGCATTATTTAATAACTGGTACGAGTTCAATAAATGAATCTAAAAAGAAATTAGAGAATTACGTTTAGCTATTATAGCACGGTTATTTTAAATTTATAGTGCGTTTTCAAGTTAATGTATTGTTCTTTAAAACAGTTTATTTATATTTTTTAACTTCTATGGTTCTATATCTTTTATATTTCCAACTTCTATTAATTTAAAGAAAAAATATACGATCCGTGCATTTGTAAAACTATACAATATAATTAGATACAAAAAAATAACAAGTATCAAGATGTGGTACACTATAAATTCTACTTGCTTTTCAAAAGTGTTGCCATGTTAAGAAATTACCTAACTGCAGTATAGAGTTATCTAATTGTTATCAG
Source organism: Sesia bembeciformis (assembly GCA_943735995.1). Lineage (NCBI taxonomy): Eukaryota > Metazoa > Arthropoda > Insecta > Lepidoptera > Sesiidae > Sesia > Sesia bembeciformis. The sequence goes on from OX031028.1 coordinate 14,452,369, forward strand.
TATCTAACTGAATTTATCGTAGTGCCACGATTCGTTGACAAACTATGCTTCTGAACCTGTATTTTTTCTACAACTGCATCTTTTGAGGTTTTATAACATGTGATCTTTGGTTTCGATAGGGTACTTGATGTAGACTTTATATCTTAGTGGACAATTAAAGGAAACAAGGATTTGTTAATTTTTTTTTTGTTTGAATTGACTTTTCTAATTAATTTAAAAAAAATCCTTTTAATATGGATAAATAAAAAAGATTTTTTTCAAATTCTTTAGGTACATAGGAGCTTGTGAATATTTGACGTGGAGAGCTATCCGATAGATATATGCTACGTTTATATGTAGGTAATATAATAGCGCAGTCCATTTCTAACATGTGATTTGTAAACTTCCTATAACTAAGTCATTTTTCAATATATTATTTTGATTTTGTTTATACGGATTGACTTCTAGTCAATTTGTCTAAAACAGTCAAATACCCTATTCAGGTCATTTTAGCCAATCCTTTATATTATAGTGACTGGTGGTTCTACGTACTCGTTAAAGGAGATTATTCTCCAGAATTCATTAGCAACAAAAAAGTATATTAGTTTGTGTTTTTTTGACAAAAACACAAACTAATTAGTTTATTTGTGTTTTTATTGTGGTATGAGAATAGTTTTTTTCAAAGTGTATGACACATTTGAAGTAAATATCTAAACACTTCAAAAGTAAACAATAATAAAAAAAAGTTGAGATTACACGGATCATTACTATAGTAGTTAAAATGGATCATTTTTGGACTTCATGTTTATTGAGTTATGTTTGCAATGATCCACTACCATTACCTAAAAAGGATAGGCCGACTCGCCATTCACCATATATTTTCTACAACGAAAAATTGGTGCAGATGAATTTGGAAGTAATAGTAATAAAATGTGCAATGAAAAATAAAGGAATTGCTAAATTGGACATTCGTGGCTAAACGACACATTTTATGTGAAGCTCTGTGATTAAAAATTTGAGTTCACATCGTCCAGTCTTAAAGTGACCCGCCCTACAAGCTGATTATGTGGCGGCAGGTGTCAATTTATACTAGACATTGCTATAGTGTAAAAAGTAAATTATATTTCTGTATTATAATCTGTAGTCTCATTATTTATAATACAATATATTTATGTATATTGATAAATAATACGACGAAATGAAATACTTATGATATATTAATGCAAATTTTTATTTACCTTCAACCTTCCTCGGTTTTCATTAAATACAACATACAATTCCATACAAACCGTGAGTACTCGCAAAATATCCATGGCAATTAAGGTTTAACTTAAAATAATTGAATATTTACAAATTAGAATTGAAAATACATAATATACAATTAAAATAGTGACTAAAGTAAAACAGAATAGAGTCAAAAGTTTAAACTCATTCAGTTGGAAATGTCGGATTTAATTCAAATGCATTACTGAACTCGGCCACCTTGAGACATCTTTGTTTTATAAATGCAAGTATAGCTTTACACCAATGTAAACGCTTGTGCTGATGAAGCAGGCGTTATATCGGAGGGGAGGCGACCGGATACTATTTTTCAATAATTATTCATGTGAACTTAATTTGTTATTATATCATAATATAATTATGTGGCATATAATTACTAAAACGGTTCTTATTATGGCAATTGATGATCGCGAATATAGTAAGGTACAAATTATAAAGTAATGCTAGCAGATCACAAAATATATTCTTAAACTATGTCCAGTTGGCAAAGACAAATGGCGGTTGGATCACTCTACTCCTGCGTAATGTAGGAGGGGGTCGATAAATAAAATATATCGATTACATCGATATCTACTGATGTTTTTTGCGCCGAGTCTTACTTTTATCAGTATTTCTTAGTACCTCGGCGTAGGAAAGCTCTAGTTTCCTTAGTTTGTGAATTTCTTGTGAGGCCGTGCTCTGTTTGATGTCCCATGAATCTGTTTCAGGGTTCCATCGTTGGTAGATGTTGCCGGTGCGGCCGCTGGAGCTTGAGCTTGCAGTGGGGGAGTTTAGGTTTCTGTTGTAGAACTGTACGGTTGATCCGTTCCACTCGCCCTCTGGCGCTCTTACGAGTGGACTCACTTCGATCGGTCTGTAATCGCGTCGCTTCTTGTTCGATGATTTCTGGTAGGTGATCTTGGGCGGCGAAGGGAACACGGGTGAGTCCGCTCCCTGACGGTCCTGGCTGTGCTTGCGATTACGGTGTCTGGACTTCTTTCTAGTTGCCGCGATGTACTCCAAAGGCTGACGCACTAGTGGTGTTAAGACACGTTCTTTCTCTTTTTCTGCCTCTTTCCCCTTTTCTGGTTCTCTTACGTTTTCCTTCCCCTTATCTTTCTCAATTTCCATCTCTTTCGTTTTCTCGGCAGTCTCTGAAGTCTCTGACACTGGTTTGTTAACTTTTTTTTCAACTACTTGGTTCTTGGTTATTTCAACCACAGGCTTCTCAACTTCCTTCAACGTCGGTGTTTCTGGCACGGTTATATCGGACACTGGAATAGACTGTTCTGACATTGCAGATGACAGGACGCTTTGTGTATCGTCGGTGAAGTTGCCGGGAGGTTCCTCATTAGCTGGTGTGACAGGCGGTACTTTACCAGCCGTAGTATCATCAAGGAGCGGCAGTTGTTCTCCTTCGTCCTTATTTTCTGCCGCTTTCTTAAGAATGGTGAAGATTTCTTTAAATAACTCCCGGTATTCGGGTCTGTTGCGGAAACGGCTGTCCATCGGGCTGACGTCATCGTAAATGCTGAAACGGTAGTCTTCACCGTCAGCGATCGTGCAGAGGAAGGAACCGGGTCGCTCCCGCTCTGTTTGTGTGGCTTTGTTGCTGGTTTCATCCGAAAACCCGGAGCTGGAGGTCTCGGCTTCAGAGAAATCGGGGGTTTGAATGAACTTCTTGCGCGATGTAGTTTCAATTTTCTTCTGTTGATTGTTTGCCTTTTGCGTTTCTTCGCCATGTCCACTTTCCTCGTCGGTATCTTTAACGCTGAAGTGGCTGTAGTCCCCGGATGTTTGCAGTTCGTCCTGAAGGGATAAAGGCCCGGATGGGTTTTGTACGGGCAGTGTGTTTTGTTTGCTCTTTCTTATGTTCTTGACCTGTGACATTTGAACTTCCAGAAGGGCTTCGTACTTTTGAACCAGTTCTCTGTAGGGATTATCATGGCCATCTTCCTTATTGGCCCATATTCCCTGAAGTAGCTTCTCCTTTGCATTCTGTCATGGGAATAAAATTGTGATTTAATATTAGTCGAAAAATGAAATATTAATACTGTTTTGAAACGTGTTCAGGTGAAATGTTGGTTACTGAAGTGATTACTAGATAAATTAAGAAGATTTCAGAAGATAATAATTAAAAAGAGTTAGAATCAGATTTTAGTCAGACTACTCGTGGACCATAAAATATTACATGATTGCCTGAAATGGTTGTTGAACAGAGATAAAGTATGTATGATAATGGTAATTTCATCATGATTAGTCAAAAATACACCCATTACTCCACAATTACATGTCGTTATACATTAGACACTCCAAGTAAAATAGTTGATTATAAATCACTCCTTTGCATGCGATAAGTTATTGTTAGCGTTTTCCCAGTGTTAGAGGCTTTGATTGCAATCAGCCTTGAGTGATTCGAATCAGCTATTTAATCACGTTATAATGATGTTTTTCTTGAAACAATCGACTCTACAACCGTCACCATTGATTGATATGGATTAGCGTGCACGCTTATTCTAATAACGTGCCAGTAATGGACGTACCTTCGACTACATACGATACATCCAAAGAAAACTACTGCAAATGCGCTTCATAATGCATATGCAAAGCGTGATCAACAACATCAGGGGCAGTTGGAAAAGCTTTGTCGCCTAGAAACGAGTGAAACATTCACATGAGAGATTGGAAGGGAAACGCCATGTTTTATTAACGACTGCGATGTTTGACATCAGCAGTAGTAACATGTGAAAGTTGTAGTTCACGACTTCTCTACCAACTTACGATAGCCATTTTGGCATTTATTTTAAGATATTTTTGTGTTTTACAAATATAAGAAATGTAGTTCTAATGCTTGGTTATTTCTTGCCAATATTTGGACAACAAAAAAACTACATCACATGTTAGTACAGCGAGTGTTATTATGTTGCTCACAATAGCAGAAATGTGTGTTAATATTTGTTAGAGTTAAGAATACAGTTTTATACAAAGAAATGACAGACTAATCTTACAGAGAAAATTAATAGAGTAGATACATAAAGAAACAAGCCAAGTAGACAAAGGTTACTTTGTATATCCAAATTATATGCAACATTGATAGACAAATGTTGACATGCAAGAGTTTTATACAAATACTCACGTCAAATTTGACAAGTTTGCTGGTGACATGGTCGCTGGGACTGTCCTGGCTAGAAGGAGTTAGAATCAGAGAGCTGATAGCACTTCTGTCGTCATCGTCTCCGTCGAGTATGGAAGACATATCGTCTCCTCTCTCGACACCTCTTAGACATCTGACACATAGTTGGCCTTGTCTGAAAAAAAAAACGATACTTTATATACTATTGCTCAATGTCAAAAGAGGAGAGAAATGTGTATGACTGTGTATGAGTGTATGTGTCAGAGTAACATTAAGTTTATATAGATCAGCTAAACTTGGCACAAACATAAATGCGCACGTATTTTATATGCAAGGACAATGTTTTCGCATTCTTAAAATTCCGTTGCACCATCCGCCAATTCAATAATTTATGTATTCTTATCTGCAAATTTATGAGGGAAAATATAAATATATAATCACCTGACTTCTTCAAGGATTGAAAATTCCTCGTGCATTGACTTGGGTTCATCTTCTCTTTGATGCCAATTCCTTAGCTGATCATGTAGCCTATTGTTCTCCTGCACCATAGAAGCTAACTGTTCCTCGAGTTCTGTCACCCTTCTTTGTTCTTGTGCGAATGCCACTTTACTCTCGCGTAGTTCATCACTTAATCGGAGGAGATCCTCATCCTCTTTGGTCAGTTCTGGAAGAGGCACTACAACTTTCAAAGGCGTACTGCATACATCAGGTTTTTTTGCGTTGGGCGTTGTAGGTTCAGCGGATTTAACTTCTTTTTCTTTGGGTTTTTCGTTGCTTTCCGGCTTTCGTTCCGCTCTTCGTCTGGCGATTTCTAATTGCGCGTTTAGGTCGTCGACAGTCTTTTGTAACTCTTCGCATTTGCCCTCCAAAGTTTCGATGTTGCTGCATAAACTAAAATTTGAAAACATATATTATGTTCCTATGACATAATACCTATTTTACATACCGGCAAATCTTGTGACTTCTGGACGTTTATTTCGATATCAGCAGAACAAGCCTCCTCTAGTAATTAGAGGGGGGTGCAGACCATCATAATACATCATACGCATGCAATGATCAATCATTTTTTTTTAAATAAGGTATTTTTTAAATTTCAAACATGCGGGACCCATCATGATGTTTTCCCTCACCGCCGACCTAATGATTGGTTCGAACATTAATTTAATAAAAATATTAGGTAATCCAAATCAACTGAGAATGTTTATCTTACAAACTTTAAAACATTTACAAGTTTTTCCTTATCCTTTCCTCTTCCTTCCCTTATAATGTAAAAAGTAGAGTAATTAGTATTTAGAGAATACTCGAACTTTATATATATAATAGTTAAGTGAAAAATTAAATAAATACGAAAACATACTTGTAACAATAATTGTAAATGATCTATTGTAACATATATTTTGTATGTTGAAATTATTTAAATTTCTACAACGGCTTCTATAAAATGGCGACATTGTTCAAAGGATCAGCAAGCTGAAGTGGCAGTGGGCGGGCCATATATGCCGCAGGACCGATAACCGATGGGGGAGACGAGTCCTCGAATGGAGACCACGTACCGGAAACATAGTGTGGGACGCCCTCCAGCCAGGTGAACGGACGACTTGAAGAAAGTCGCCGGTACTGGCTGGATGAGAAGAGCGGAAGACCGTGTGTGGTGGCGTTCCTAAGGAGAGGCCTATATCCAGCAGTGAGAGACACATGCTGATGCTGTAAATGTAACACAAATATTTGTAATTGACTCACGTCTTAATGTGTTTCTTGTCGCCCCCATGGTCCACGGCTAATCTGTGGTTTGCCCGTTCCAAATCCTGGATGCTTACTTCCAGTTGTTCGTAGATTCTCAGTCTTGAATCATTCACCTCGCGCAACGCAACAGTTTGTTTTGTTAAGTACTAGAAAAAATATTAGGTAACAATTTTCATTTCATACTCAATATGGAAATTATTAAAGTTCATTACTAAAGTCAAGAGAGTATTAATTTAAACTAATAAATGTTCGGAAACGAAGATAATTAAAAATAAAAGCTTTTTTAACAGAAATTATGTGTGGATCATCAAAAATAACGAGCATGGAATTGTAATATGAACCATAACCTAAATTAATTTTGCTATTTTTTTATTAATAATTTTACCTCTATTTCTTGTGCTTGGTCTTCGATGACATTTTGGTGTTGGCGTAGAGCTGTTTCAAGTTCCTTGTTCCTTTCTAACAGGGTTTTCCCGAGTTCCGCCGCTAACTGTAAATCTGTAACAATAAAAAGCATGTTAGTGTGCGTGTTTAATACGCAAATATAGGAAACAGTACCAGTAAAATGCAGTAATGGTATGTGGGGTAAGAGCGGCACAAACGCACCATTACAGACAAGGAACAGAGTTGTAACGTTAATTATTCTATCGGAATGCCATCACCCGGAGTGTTGGCTACGTTTGCGCTGGATACGACAGTGCGGAGTGCGGGTAGATGAAGCACGGATAATTGACCGACCGCTGGCGCAACCGTAGAGTAATAGTGACTCACTGCGTGCTCTCTAAGTTCATCACGTCTTCACGACACATTGCTGATTGCTTGGTTTTTGTATTTTTAATTGGTGTACAATGTGTTACACATGTGTAATTATGTATTATAGTTTCGGCCGACTTGAGAATGAGAATAGCACCACCCTATTTCTACCCGTGGGTGTTGTAAAGTGCGACTAAGGGATAGAAAACCGCGGCTAATAAGTGCTTAACCTCTTGTCACTTCTAAATACAACACAAGGAAGCACAGTATTACGCATATTTCAATAATTTCGTGAAAGGCGAATAAACTTAAACTAATAACGTCGTTGAACAGAGAACAAAACTCTAAAACTATGTCTTAAGTTTAAAATTAGGGTCAATGAAAAGGTTGGCACTTAGCAGACGAAAGTCGACGGACGATCTTAATTCTAAATTATGATTTATGACTTCCTCTAATGTTGTAAACGTTATTATAGTTTTTAGATAAAGCATTGCACATTCAAATTGATGCCAGACAGGTTTTAAAATTAATACCTGATATGAAGATCGACGTTAAGTAAAAACAGTAATAATTAAATTGCAATGAAATTATAATGCGTGAAGTTCCGCGTCTACTTTTTGTTGCATATATTCCTAAAAGGCATATGTTATTTATGTATAAGATAAAGAAGTATACAAGCTGATAAATATCCGAATGTGTAGATTTTTTTTTCGTTCCAATTAACAGTGCTTCGCCAATAAATTCTTTAACGATTCTTCAATAATTTTATAAAAAAACTAGCGTCCCGTCCTCGCTTCGCTTCAGTTTCTTTTTTCAAAATTTTAAAATAAAATATAGCATATATTAGTAGACACGGATAATTTAGCTTCCTATTTGTGAAAGAATTATTGAAATCGGTTCAGTAGTTCCAGAGATTACCCCCAACATACCCACAAACAAACACACAATTTTACCTCTTTATTATTAAAAGTATATAATAACAGCTGTAAGCAAAATAAAACGTTGCAAGTATTATGTAACGCTTTTCAGTTAAGGGTCTAATTTAGTTGGAATGCCCACAGTTTTATTGCTTATTGTACCAAGCTTTACGCTTTCTTATTTTGTTACCATTTTCATAAATACAATGAACAACATTCGTCTTACCTAAAGACAGTTCGACATTTTATGGTTAAAAAAAAGATATCAAGCTAGATATTTTAACGCTCCGAGTCAATGAACAAAACATCCATGAATAGTTCTTGATTGAACGATAGAGAACCGGACTTATCCAATACTGCGTAATGTAACTTGACTAAAAAGTGGTATAAAAACGTGCGCACGTATTTAGATATGCGCCAATGAAGCTGTCAGGAAAAGTTCTTCTGTAGCTTGCGTAAAACAGTTAAATATAAGGCCCCTTACCACAAAACATACGGCACGCTGTAAACAGTGTTTTAAGAAATCGAGATCCTGTTTGACGAGCGTTGAACCATTGAACAAAGTTATATTAAAGGTGTGTTCATTTTCTTAGTAAAGGGTAAGATACTATTCCAGATGTTTAACAGTAACTATGACCATATGTAATCATCCGCAAGCTGTGATTTGAAAATACATCTGTAGTGAATTATGTTTGAGCTAAAAATCAAACGTGGTGCGCATTACCCCTATTAAAAACATAATGTGCACACACAAACAAAACATATCTAAAACACACAAACAAAACTATGAATATAACAAACCTTGTCAAAAGGACTTGTGAAACTTTCTCACACAATTTTATTCAGATTTCTGTATGATCTAAAGATTTGGACACGCAAGCTGTGGGTAATTGCTAGATAGGTGTGTTCTGCTCATAAAGCCTACTCGTACAACCGTGTGATCTTCGGTTTCTCTATTAACGATAATTACACCTTTACTTTTAGAGAAATTTGAGAATTAAGTCTTCAATTTAGACTGTTTTCACTAAACTATGCAAAGTATCTTACAAGGCCGAATTATTTCTGCATCTAGAGGTAAATAATTTCTTAGTCTTATAAAAAAATGTTTATAAAAAATGTGTCTCAATGATATTTTATACAAAAGAATTCATAAAGAAATAATACTTACCTAAATTAGTGTACCGTATGTTTTTGGATCAAGGTGTCTATTATTACCAACCTGCCAACGATAATTTGGTTTTCTAACGAAAACAACGCAAATTAATAATCTCTGTATATTAAAAAAGAAACGCCGGGTATTTACGACTAAAATGTGAAAGATAGATGGGTATGACAACCTATAATTAGTTAGCTGTCGAGAGAGATTTATGTTTGGAATAAAATGAGCTCCGTGCAGCATTAGATACCTACCCTTGCCACAATATTCATGATGATGCTATAATGTTTGATGAAGTCATTTTATAGAATTTTACATTAGCGGCCCGGGTATGAAATAGGTTTTAACAGGGAAAACCTAATCATAAACTAAATTTAGAATACTTTCTGTTAGTACAAAATTCACTACTAATAATAAAAGTAATAAGAAGTTCGCTGGTAGTAGCTGGATGAGAAGACCAGAAGCCAAACAATCTCGCAAAAATTATCAGTCTATAGATATTTAATTTGGCATTATTTGCCGTAGGTACAACAAAATCGAACCAACCGATTCATTGTCCATCCACTACACATATCATATAGTGTTGATTCAAATATATGACATCCCTACGTAGCGCACTCTTAGATACTGCAGAATCTATGAAAGACGCTCACACTGTGTAGCTAAGATTTACTAATTAGTAATTAGCTGCTCATATCTGAAAATCAAAGCTATGTTAGCTATTTATTTTATTCACCGATTAAAATTGTATTATTATTAATGGAATGTTAAAAATATATGATATAAACAAAGTTTAGAATTACATAAACCTGTTTAATGAAAACGATAAGTATAATATCTATTAATGTTATTATCTTTTGTTATACTGATACGGTTTCCTAATACATAAATTGTTAAACGCGTAGGTTAAGTGCCTTGTGCTATATTGAGTGGGGATGGTAATATTTTAAACTATGTTTTTACGTACTTAAAATTACTGTGTTAAAGTACATTATTGTTAATTTGAATGTTCAATGGACAAGATGTATAGGCAGTGAGCAACATGCATACAATGGTTGACCCACGACCGATGACTTTGCCTTTAGAAGTGTCATAAAATTCTTTCATGACTTGTCTGTCTTGTAAGTTTACTACGAGAATTTCGTTATCTGCTCTACGGCAATTGGTTAATATTTAAATAATAGTATCTTTTTGCATATTGTGCAAACGAATTGTTTTCACTCGGTGAATTATTGTAAAATACTTATTCTATATGCGCTTTTGATAGCGTTAAATCATCCAATGTTATCAAGCCTATAACAACCTCAATTATTGCGATGAAAAAGTATTGAAAGGGGTTAGTGTTGTGTAGGGTTAGTGTGGTTATATAAAATGTCATGAAATTCTTCACTGAAGTACGTATGACTAAAAGAAATGGTCAAACTAAACGATAATAATGGAAAATTTCCACTTCGGATTAACAACGGATGTCTAATTGCTGTGCAACGATTATATTAACCTATTTTCCACTGGTTACATCGGAAATATTTGTATGCTTTTTCACACAATTCACTAGGTTTACAATAACATTTTATCAATAACACTTGAATAAAACGATAAGTAACAATTTACTTTTGCTTACATACTTATATGAGTATATAATTCTTTATTACCCCCATTGGTATTCGAAAAACTTTCCAGCATTTATCAAATTCATTTATCAAAGTTTGTGTTTTAATCTATTCAATAGTCATAGTCATAGTGTTTTAATCTATTCATAGTCTGTTACGTTTTACTACAGTTTAAATAATTACCAGTTGGCTTATCGCATCGCCCTGAAAACAAATTTCTGAAAAAAATTTGTACGTAATCAGTAATTACTGGAGCAATAATAACCACAAATCGCCATTAAACCATAAATGTTTAGGAATAAACCATTAGATTTGGACATTGGATCATTGTCCGTTAGACCGTTACTAATGTTTCGAGTATTGCAGACAAGATGTTATGCTTAATTTGCGACATCGGCGACACTTCCACTGAATTTAATACGAAATCTGAAAATTATATCGCACGATGTATTAGCGCAATCAATAACTGTATTTGTTAAATCCGAATGAAAACCTATGTATGTAGTGGATTTACTACATACTTTGAGGAATGTCGGAAATGCTATCAAAATACAAAAACACACGAATATGCAAGGCCGTATTCAGAATTTTATCCAGGGTGGGATGAAAGCAAACAATTTTCTTATAATTTAAATAGAAGTAGTGTAATGCAGAAAGTCTGTTACTTATTCTTCCCTATGCCAGGGGGGTCGAACCTGCCCAACCTGCCCCACCGAGGCTACGTCCATGCGAATAGGTATAGATAATATCAGTAAGTAAAAAGCCATGTAATAGCATAGACTGTGGAAAATAATATATTGTAAACCTAGTTTAGCAAGACGTCGCTGGACAAAGTCGGGAACGAAGAAATTTGACAAAGAACCAAAGTTTTCGCATGGCTCAAAGAATCAACTAAGTAGTCAAATTTATGCATTATGCACATTATGCACTATCGCAGGAGCGATAACCGATTGCGTAGATAAATTTTCGAAAGGAGACCACGTACCAGGAAGCGTAAGCATGGGACACCTACTGGCCAGATGGACTGACGACTTACTAGAAAATTTGTCGGTAGTGGCTAGATAAGAAGAGCAGAAGATCCTGTGTGCGGGTGGGCCTAGGGAGAAGCCTATATCCAGCAGTGGAGAGATACAGTTTGATGGTAAGAATGGTAATTAATCCTAGTTTAATTAGTAATTATGTTTGGTGACCAAGGAAGGTGTATGGGCCTTAGGTTATTTAATGGGAAAACTTTCCGAGAAGATTCTGCGAACAGAACGAGTATTTGGAGCTCTAACAACTACGAGTAATACGACGTGTAGGTTTGTTAGATTTAGTTACGTCTGATAACATCATCATACATGTCGTGAGATGAAAAGCATGTGCTTTATTTTATCACTACAGTAAGCACTTGTAAGGAATCTTCCGGTGTTTTTGTCGGAGCATAATATGTATTTGCGTGCGGCATATGCTCGTATGTTTCAATGAAGTATTTTTAATTTTCATATTGAAGAGCATTAAAACACCATATTCATATCAGATTTTTATAAAGGAAGTTATAGTTATGTAACAATAAGTTACCGAATACACAGTCCTATGATTGCAACAAACAGTTCGTATTTGCATGTAATCGTGCCAGTGATACGTTGAGATTTTTTGCTATATCGCTATAAGTGTATTAGGTAAATGGGCCTGTATTGTATGTGGGTATTTGAACCAATTACCCATAATTGTTGTTGCCATAGTGCCATGGAGTATAATTTAAACAAATGTAAATAAATAACACGTTTAATGGGCAATATTTTACCACTTACTTCTATAACTGCTAAAAACACTAAAAAATTATAACTAAATGAGTAACAAAACACGTTTTGAAGGCAAACAACAAATCATGACCACATGAACTCGTTTAATAGCTCGTAGGAAACAACCTTTACCATTCATTTAACTAATTACTCATCTATTAAATTTCACGATTTAATCTTATCTGTTTTTTCAAAGTAAGTACATACAACATGCATTGTGATAATACTCGTAACAACATACCTATTACGTGCATTGGCTTATTTACAAAAACTTTCATTCCTATACTTACATATGCCTGTCTTTCATAGAAAATTTCATTTATTGCCCGAACTTTATTATTTTAAGTGTTATTTAACTAACTCTAAAATTCTAAACCACCGAAAGACAAATACATAACGGCGTTTCTAATGAAACGCTAGCATAGCCAATTTCGAGAATATCGAGCATTCCATGGTTTCAATGTTTTTTTTTTACACAATGGTTCAGTTTGCGAGCGCAACGTCTACAGCCGCAGCAATGCGCCTCTCACACAGCCTTGCGTAAGAACTAACCTTCAGTTCCTTGCAGACATTCCAGTTCCACGGTATAGTCCCAGAGGTCCAAGGAGTTAAGTCCGTTCAACTCCCACGAGTTAAAAGAGTCACACTGTTCCTGCTCCTCGCTCATCTTCCATTAACACAGAACAAAGCCGCACAAAGGTCACTGACGACGTCGACGTCGTTTTAAGTGTCGGAGTTATTATCCATATTTTGTATTGTTGTTTGGTGAGCGGCGTGCCCACCGTGGCGGCGCAGAACTGACTGAGGGCCGCGCGCGACCAAAAAACCGCACTGCAATTACCTCCCGGCATCGCTTGTCTGCCGCAATCTAATTTCAATCTCATTTTCTTTCGATTACACACCGATAGCAGATGAAATTAATGAATATTATCGTACAACCGATGCGACACAATCACAAGCGTTAATGTACCTAGCTAACACGGTGAAAGTATTTGTCTGTGTCCTCTACAATCAATCACATTATTAGTATGGAAATATACTCTACAATTAGAAGTTTACAGTGATTGTTGATACGTGAATTTTATCACGATTTAATGTTTATGCAGGAGACGTAGATTAGACGATTATCAATCGTCTGCTATAGCAATATGTTTTCCGAATTACTATATTTCCTCGACTGCGATCGCCACTTTATGATAACAAAAATATTTCGTGTTAGTGATTTCTTTTTTATGTACGATTGCGGCAGACGAGCATAGAGTCCACCTGGTGGTAAGTGGATACTGTCGCCCATAGACATCGACGATACATGCCAACATCAGTCCAAAATGACAAACGTTGGCACGCCCCCGAATGCACTGCCTACCTTTGGAGCTATAGGAATGGATTTGGAGAAAGGATTGGGAAAATGGGGAGGGATAGGATGGGAATGGGCTCTGGCACATCTCACTTACTACCGAAACACGTACGTACATTAAGGAAATAAGATAAAGTGGGAAATGCAGTACATTTCAAGGTAGTCTTCTGTGAGAGAGGGGTAACGTGGCCAGTCGAGCGCGCCCAATGGCTGTTGGATTGCAGCGTGCTCTCTCTCCCTCCAAAACATACAGTTATAAATACGATGTATTATTTTTTGAGCTTTTGCCAAATAATTTGTTATCTTCAAATATGACTGCAGTGGTAGGTGGCAGTGACAGGCCTTCGGTGCAGCCGCAGTGCTAATCGTAAGCAAAAATTTAAAAAATACTACAGTTATCGCACGCTATTGTTTGTTCTGCAAATACGTACTTTGATATATTATTTCCTTGAATTTACAGTAATATGATATATGTAACTCAGTCTCGTTATTCAAGCTACAATGTAAATGGATTAAACATTTTTATTTGTTTCTTTAAAGTTTCTGTGTGTTGTCTCTATATTCCCGTTATTATTCTTTTTTCATAACTTTGTCCATTTATTGGCCTTTTTATTTTCCTCGTAAACCTTTTTATGATTATTTTTCATGTCCTATAAAACATACCTAATGCATTGTGAGATCCCTCTAAATTTTAGACGAGTCTGCAACAAATGTTAAATACCGATACATACCTACTTGGATTATTATTTGTTACAATATGGAGAAGACGCAGTTTTTTGCGGAGTAGTCAAATTGCTGTACGTACAAATTATGGTTAATAGATAGCGTGATGATGACAAGCAACTATGGAAACAGTGAACCGTGATTTGTATCGCTCTATCGGTTTATCCAGAGAGCGATCAACCGAATCTGCATTTAACCGTATGACTCGCTACATTCAGTGCGCATGGCGTATCAAATGATGTTCGTTACGCAACCGTCAGTTACCGGGTATATGAATTTCGAGGGATCTCTGAGAGAAAAAAAAGATATTATTTAACAAGGATAACGGAATAATGTATTGCTCTACTCTCTTAATCTCAAGCCCAATGTCATAATGATGTTAATTGTAACGTTGCCATGCTACGGAATTAGAACCGAGTTCAATATATTCAACAAAATTCTTCGCCTAATTACTTTTGGACTAAAAGATATTGGTTTGCAGAAATGCAATAACAAATGCATGTTAAATTAAATATCTTATCCGGCTGTTAAATGCAGGGCAAAGATAAATGCAAAATGCCGTCTACACAACCGTAACTGACTTCCTCGGAAGTCATTATGAATAATAAGAAACATACTTTCTGGATTCGTTCTTCTCAAGAAAGTTAATATCGATATTATATCTTATATAAGTAGACTTTACATAAAAAATATTAAAAAAAACATTTTATAACACTAGTTACAGTCTACTATCTCAGTTCTCTCTAGTAGTATCTACAGATTATTTTTTTTAATAGAAAGAAACTCACACGAGCAGAAAATTCACCTGGCGGTAAGTGAATGCTGTCTCCCATGGACATCTGCGATACATGCAAACACCCAGAATGATAAATGTTAATCCAAATGCGCTGCCTCCCTTTGAAGATTTAGGAATTAATTTAAAAAATAAAGTACAATTTCCCCGTTGGCAGTAACAAGAAGTTTTCGTCATTACATTCCATCTCCCAATTCTCTTTGGGGGGGATGGAGTGGGATTGGGAATCAAGAGTGTAAGAGAATAAGGAGTTTCTTTTAATTATAGTATACTACTCTCCATTAGATGGGATAGAAATAAAATGGCATGTATTTAAACGAGCAGAAAATATATAGCAATTTAGTCAGCTATAAAATAATATACAATCAATACAGTCAGTCATACACAGTCATATACAGTATACAGTATCATATACAGTCATGTAATCATATACAGTCAGCTATACAATTTAGTCAGCTATTAGTATGGTAGCAAAAATAATAGGTTGGCAACAAATCGTTATCAGCTTATAATGTTTTTATTGTCAGCAAAATATTGCTATCTTAGGCAGCCATTAGGGACGTCAGCTAAAAATAAAATCAGGTAACAATTTATAATGTTAAGATTAAGAGGATCAATTATACTAAAAATAGGCTTCTATAATGTTTACGAGTAGATACATATGTTTTTTAATTTGTCCAGCAAATAATGTGATTTAATAAATGGAAATTTTGACCTATTCAGCTTCAACTGCATTTCTTAACATCAATGAAATGATATCAAAAGATACTAAACGAGCAGCAAATTATGATCAACAAAACAACCTAATTTTGAATAACTGAAATAAATTACTCTACCCTACCCTACTCTACTCCACAAAGTCTACGGTGGGATTCCTATTCCTGCATTGTCACAAGAAAACCTAAACCTACCGCACCTTTTTTTGCTAAGATTTGGTGCTCATTCAGTATTTTCTGTTCTTTATTTAATTATTTCTCATCGGTGGCACTATCCGCTGCCGTAACACAATACACACCATTTCACGAAATCAGATATCCAAAGATAGAAATTGAAACTTTATTTGAATATTATTTCAGAATCCTTAGATAATTCCATCTCATAACCATAACTAAATGTCAGAAATACTTTTATGCTGAATGCAAATAGAAGGCAGAAATAGAAATAATGCAGGTAAGTATGTTATATTTGCTGCCAAGTCATGATTTTTGCTGGCAGTCACATTTTTGAAAACGTATTATATAAATTATGCTGATACGTACCTACTTATATGAAATTTAGTATACATTTTTGCTTTTTTTTTCGGATTATTCTGCAGCTAACGGGATGGTTACGAGATAAGTTATTTGCTGTTATAAAATCTTCTTGCTGACTAATCATTGTAATCGAGTGGAGTATTTTATTGATCGATCATTTTTTTGCTGTCATAAAAAATAAATCCCGAATAGAATGGAGGACACATGAACTCCGGCATATCTTACTCACTACTACGTATGTACATTGTTGCGAATAGGATGGAGACGAGAACGGAGAGAATAGGATGGAGACGAGAAATGTAGTTTACGGTATTGTCTTTTGACAGAGGGGAAATTTGACCAGTGCGCACCCAACGGCTGTGGGATGGCAGCATACACCCTCCCATCCTTCATACTATAAAAGTGGTAAAAACTGTTAATTTAATGTTTGTTTCGTAATTTTGTAACATTCATTATAATTTGCTACTTACATTAATGAATTTATATCCTTGTTCTTACAATGTTGTTATTAGCAGCGAATAAACTATTAGATGGTCGATAGATATATCACAGAAATAAATTGATACAACAGATAATATTAACTTGTTTTTCCATTGTATACGGGCGCGTGTCAGCTTATCAGTAGCATAATTGCTACTGTCCTCTACTCAGGGTCATAGATTGCAGCACTTGCAGCACTTGCAGCGAGTATTTAATAAACAGATTATAAACAAAGTACTTTATTACAGATTATTATAACTCAGGTAGTAAATGTGGTTTTACATGTTTATGAAAATCTACATTTGTGATTCAGCTAGTTGAGGACTGATAACAGTGGATGAAAGTATGTGTCTCTTTATATATCCGCCACAAAAAGTATATACTCGTAGGATACTTATTCAACGTTACCATAGTAAGTCAAATAGTGGTGTTTACTCGCGCCTACCCTCGCTTAGAACCCGTTTTTGTTCAGGACTTAGTAAATTTTGATTACCTTGTCTTACGAAAATGGCTATAAGTTACAGATACAAGTGTTTATATATTACCTAAATAAAGAAATAAATCCTACGTTCGCTGTACGTGGATTGATACGTCTCTATTTGTATAGATTGATTGATTGATGATTATTTATCTTAAAGAGTACTTACTAGTATCTACTTAAAGTATTAACATCGTTGTGATGCCGTTGCATAATAGTTTACCCACGACCGCGATCGCTTGCATGGAGCATTACGTTCAAATGTTGGAGAGCGTTGACATAGCTGGCGATTTATCTCAATTATCAACCTCTCATAAAATCACGCGCGTCGTTGATTCTTCACGGTGGCTAATGTCAGGCCTGCAGAGGAAACTGTTATAAAATAATATACAACATGTCACTGAATTAAAGCAAAAGCTGAAAATAGGTCGTTTACCACTTTTTGCAATAGGCTTTTCTTTCATAACTCATTTTTTATTTACCGTATATCATTTATTCTCCGCGCAGTATTTTAGCTTTCGCTAGAATGGTTTTATATATGTAAGTATTTTAAATTTGTTGTTTTGCGTTATTTCCGTGACACGTAGGGACCTATACAAATCGCTTTCATACAAGAATACCATCAATAGGTTCTTTGACAAACGTTCACGTTAATGTCTACTTGATATTTGGAGAAAAGACAAATTTCGCATATTAAATTTTACATTCGTTGACAAACGGAATCCAATTGAAATATCGCTTTTTTGAATAAACTTGTAAATGGGCTTCAAAGCGCGTTTACAAGCCTTTGCCTGCTGCTTAGCCTACATTGGAATAGATTATAAGTTATACTTACATTCTAAGCTATTTTTAATACTATCTTTATAGTAAACGCCATTTTTAGCGCTTAGTATTTAAATTTCTAAAATCTAAGCGCGATGTTAATATGCTTATCATTAACATAAATTCTTGACATCAGTTCCAACATTGGTCTGTAGAAACGAAGTACTTACCATAAATAATGATGTATTTGAATTAAATTGTTGTAAAATGTACAGACCTATTAGTTAATCAAACACATAGCCACAGCAATCAATGGCGATTGCATTAAAAAAAAAATTTTTTTATCAGAATTTAATGAAATTCCTCCAATAATTTCTGTTATAGCAGTGTTACGTTATTAGCGGCGTTACGGTCAATGCACTTTGTAAATTCAGTTTTGCATAAAAGTGCGCGAGTTAGAACTCTTAATCGATATTAGATATTTTCTTAAAATGCGTTCTGCGCGTACAAATGTTGTTGTTTTTTTAAAGAATGAAGTTGAGAGACGAGCCTACAAGTCCATCTGGTGGTACGTGGATACTGTCGTCCATACACATCCGCGATACCTGCAAACATCGGTCCAGAATAAAAAACGTTGACACGCTCACTGATGCACTGCCTAAATTTAACAGAAAAAAGTCGAAACAAGAATTGGGATTGAGTAGGAATAAGGAGTAACGTGATGAGGAGTTTCCCGCGCCATATTCTATTGTTGCTAAGACTAAAATTGTATGTAACTTAATAAACATCTTACTTAGTAAACATATGGGTACAAAGTATATGTAGCACTATGATTACAAACTAGCAGCAGTAGTAAATGCTACTAACTAGTCGCTTTAATAATTCGGAAAACATTACACAATTCATGGCAGTGAATTTAGGTACTCATAAGTCTTTGACTGGGACTGACAACTGTTGTGATGTACTGATAATATCATACGTTCAAGTAATGACAGATTTTGTTTTCTATTAAAACCTGCATATCAAGTCAGATCTGCGTTTCAAGGTCGCGTTGTTATGTTACAATTACTGACGTCAGTGCACTGACCGAAACAAGGTTATAGTCCATACGCTGGACTTTGTATTATTAATTTTTGTCTTGAGTAGGAGAAGCGGTGGGTATATAAATCTAAAATAACAGATTTTCAATATCATCCAATTGGTTATAATTTATAATTAGTGTTCTTTGCAAAAAAATAACATATTCCATAATTCGTCCGAACCTATGAATCTTTCACATTTCTAGAGTATATAAGATGAACACACCGTAGGTAGTTCATAACGTTATTATAATGTGTACTTACTAATGTAGACAGACGCAACAAAGTACTACTCACTTATCATATCTCTATTCTCTAGCTAGTCCTGACCTAACCTTACCACTTAACCTATGGGCGGTTTACGTGTTTGATCTATTGATCTCTGAGAGACCAGAGAAATTATGCAAAACCAAATTACCAGGGTTTAAACTACTAATCCTAAATTATTATAATGTAGAATTAGCTAAATTATTATGGCTACTAAGTCCTAAATTATTAAGGTTAATGTAGGGTTAGCCAAATCTCTAAAAGTATTTAAAAAATACGTTTAATTTGATTATAGTAAATTTAGTAAAGAATTTGTAAAGTTTACTTGTTACTTAGAGTACAGATGACATAGTGATAACAAAATGCTAGATTTTAACTCAGTGACTTCAACTCCTGGTTGACTGTTTTATTTTGCAACTGGTATCTATAGAAATTAATGAACATGAATTTAACAGTATCTCTGTTTTATAAAAACACTACTGTTATGTAAGTAAATTTCAAAATATTTTGCTCAACGTATCACTCCACTGCAGGGTATAATCACGCATGCATTGTGAAATTAGTACAATTGCCCTGACTTAGTTAGATCATAAATTGCAAAAATTTTACAGTAAGTATTATTTAATATAGAATTCAGTGTAATTTTACGTCTAACAATGTACAAGCATATGCCGCCGTCTTGCCAACATAAATGTCACATCGTCATTTGTGTTAGAACAATTAAAAATCAAACAAGGAATTAATTTCATCTGTAAAAACAGGTTAATATTTTAATTGAATTCGATTGACAATGACAAATAATTATTCAAATAGAAGTCATTCCCCTAATACAAGTACCTACATAATGATCAAAATAATTAATAAACTGTCAGCGTTATGGAGAGGAAGCGAAGAGTCAGTAACCTAAATTAGTTATATGGTAAGCGACTCAACATTCCGACCGCTGCTGTTATGACTGATTAATTCTCATGGTCGAATGATGTTTCTATCTGTTGATTTAATGTTACAAATAATAATTAATTATTATTTTAATTTGATGTAGGAAACAGGTAGGTACAACTCATGTTTAAATACCTACCTAATCCTAGTGTATTTAATTGAGGTAGCGCTCCAATTTATCTCCTCATTTATTTGACCAAAAAACACTAACAATGATAATAATTAATACTTTCTAAAGTAAGACCGATCAGTAAAAAAGAAAGCATTCGATCTGACAATCCATTAACGAGTTCTCATTATGATTTGCATACCTACGTACATATACAGACCATTACGCTTCTAAGACTTGTATTTTCAAGTAATAATTTATGTTACAATTACTTATGCGTGTTATGTTTGCTAATTAGTAAAGGAATAAGTAGTGTGTCTATAGCATTAGTTTATGTAGATATTATACAAACTACAAAGTGCTACAAATTGGAACTACAAAGTATTACTCGCTGGTCTTTACAAATCGTTAGACATACAGTTATGTCATTTTCATGTGCCTAAAGGTAATCTTATAGATTATGAATAGTATTGCAGCACCCGACTTTGGTTTAGAGTTGTCATTAGGCGTTAACCTCGTAATTTAACCAATTGTCATAACTTTTTTGTGCCTTCCACAAAGAAGTGAGAAAGCAAAATGCTGTCTAGCATTTTGCGGACAAGAAGCAGGAAGGCAACCATTGTAGCAGCCGCAAATGTCAGCTCATCGTTTTTCGCTGTGCACGCGCACCCGGCTTGTAGATACGGCGGCGTACAGTGCAATTTGTTGAAAGTCGAATCAATTTGTTTTAGAAAGTAGACTATTCTTTGGCCTCGCCTTTGCAAACTCACTTTGCAAAATAAATTTATTATTGCATTTCATAAAGCATTACCTTTCGTATATTATTTAAATTTTTTGCAATCGATTCGGAATAAATAAATGTTTGCACGTTATAGTCGACAAGTAAACTCTAGCCAAACTTAAATAATATGGACAGAGATATTAATGAAATCTGAAAACATACACTCATTGAAGTTAAGTACTACAACAAGTATCCGTGCAATAGCTGCAAGATGCACAAGTAGTGTTCCACTCGACGTAAACAAAACCAGTTTACACGAGTGATGAGATACAGTTTACATGAGACGTGTGTTTTGCGTTTTACGTAACGCAGTTGTTTCTAGACGAGTACACTAGACTTTATTTACTGTTTTTCTATTATAAATAGGACATATTGTGGACATGTCATCAAAACCATATGGATATCACGAGGCCTGTTTTAGTATTTCAGTATCTAGTAGGTAGTTATTTAAATAATAACTTTTACAGAATATTAAATAGATAGTTAGTGTTTTATTCATTAAACACACGGCTATGGATTGCAAGTTAATTGAAATGCAAATAAAATGTATGGTTTTTGTAAAAAAAAATTTTTTTAAATTACGTACAATTTATTTTTCATACATGTTTACTAAATACAAAACAAATATAATATATTTCTAAAATAATATATTTTAGTCAATTATTTCAAAATCATGAACAGAATCCAAGGTTTTCAGGCTTCCAGTAAGATTCCGTTATACCATCTATACAAATTAGTGCACAATATTTGTTAATACAGCGAGGTTGGGCCGCATTCAGGAAACTGTCCAACATGCTCAGGAGAAAGAGTCCATTATGCTTGAAATGCAGAGAATTTGACCAATGCGTAATGCCGACTAATGACATAAGGAGTAGAAACCTGGACCCGTGAATTGGCCGGAGAAGAGTGGGACCGAGGTGGATGCAGCAAGCGACCCACATACAAATATGGATTGCACAGGAAGAGGCCCTAGTTCAGCAGTGCTCTGTAGCGGGCCGATTATGATGATGATGACGAAGACACAATATTTATATGGACGGTGTCCTGTCCTAATGAAGAGCTTCGGGATTTATAGCGTTGTTTTGGGGCGAAAATTACGTAGCATCACCGGGGAAGATGGTTATGTGAAATAGGGCGCGTCGTGTACTTACGAGTATATTCAGTATATAGTCTATTGTAAGAATGTAAGAGAATAATCTAAAATTATATTTCTAACCTATGATGCGATGTGTATCACGCCTACTAAATGACGCCAATCTTTAATTGAAGTCATTAAACACTATTGTATTTATTAGTACCAAAATGTATGTACGAAAATTCTAAAATAGTCTATGGGTTTTTTCTTTACTCGGTAAGGAATTTTTCATTACTTGGTGAGAAATTTAATGACTGCGAGATATTCAATTTTCTCCATTCGTGACGATTTCTTCCAGATTGTCTTGCTTACTCGGCGATATCTCAAAGGTTAATGACACAATGTGGCTAAAACTTGGTACATGTACTAATTATGAGTCACTCAACTAGTACTGTGGAAACGAGCTCCCCGATCGCTTTCCATCCCCTCCATTCCGCGAACTTTTTGACCGCCCCTCTTAACATATAATCTTTTCACTCATTTTTTCCTAGTATATTTACGTGTATTACACATAGTTTATCATGAAATATCGATGATTTACGTAGACAAAAATAACATATTTTTCGTACGAAGTGGATACAAAAAGAATAAAAATACATATAGTAGAATCCGTTGAGGTCGTGAGGTTCAAGGGCAGCAGCAGTCATATCGCTTCATTGAACATCAAATATATTATTAACACTCGATTACTCAGTAAATAGCACTCTAATGAAGTCAGTTATAAATAAAATCTAATAATTTAGGTGTAATTGCAACAATCAAAGTTAATTGTACAGATGTATTATTTTGCCCAAAGCGTGTCAAATTCAAGGATTTACGATTATTACTTTTACAATAATATCTACGAGTACGAGGACTTCGTTGGGATTGTGACTCAATTTTTGTAATGGATTCACAAAAATTGAGTTTTTCGTGCATTGCATTTTCGATAAGAACTTGATTATCTGTTAGCATCTCATTATAATTCACTCTTTGTCTGTGGAAAGTATGCCTTGCCTTGCGAAAACTGATACGACATGACGTATTGACACTAGGATATCGGGTTAATGTATTTATTTTTCTCGTTTAGATATCTATTGGTCGGTATCATATCATAACTGCATAAGATGGGGAACTTTTTTCTTTTTTTTATAGAATAGATGGCAGACGAGCCGGCGGGCCACATGATGGTAAGTGGTCACCGCCGCCCGTGGCCACTTGAAACACCAGGGGGCTTGCGGGTGCGCTGCTGAGCTTGCAACATGTTATCCTTGAAACGTGTACGTCTATAGGTTCGTGACAAACTCGAAAACTACTCTATTGTATAGTTTAGATGGAATAATAATACTCTATTGAGTATTATTGGAATGTGGATATCAGCGCCGGCTCTAGCTCATGTAGCGCCCGGGTGCAGGGCGCCCTCTAGTAGGCGTTTTGAACTCTTTGGAGGTGTCGCGAGCGGCGCTCGGCGCCCCCTAAGACCCTGCGCCCGTGTGCACCGCACCCCCTGCACCATAGGTAAAGCCGGCACTGAATTCAGCGCTCGACAGGCGCCCCCGGGCGCGGGGCGCCAGGGGTGCACCGCACCCCTTGCACCCCCTGGTAAAGACGGCCCTGGTGGATATTATTGTATTGAAATATATTATTGAGTATTATCGTATGTGGATTTCAGTTGATTTTTAATCCGGTGGATATTATTCTACTTTCTATTAAATTATGTTGTTTTAAAAATCACAGCTGGTTTTTAAGGCACCCTGCCTTTAAATAGACCAAATTTAAATTTTTCGGTCGAAATTGAAATTATTTATACGAATTTTGAATCATCTTCATCTTCTTTTATTACGTGCGTCATGTACCTATCGGTATTTGTATAAGAAGTGGTTATTATCTTTAAACGTGGATTTATGGAGCAGGTAGGTAGTTGTTGATAAGAAGTTATTAATAAAAATTACGCAGATCAAAGCCGAGTTGTACGAGGTTCACGGGGACACCGTTTAATTTTGGATTAATAAATTCAAACGTTGTCGCTCATCAACCAAGGATGAAGCACGCTCGGGACGTCTAATAGAAGTCACCACGCCAGAAATCATTGAAGAAACCCATCGTATCGTCATGGAGGATCGCCGAATGACATATCGTGACATATGATCGTGGGCATCTCAACACGTGGAGTGGAAAATTTCTTAATTTCTTAAAGTGAATATTGTCCATGAAAAAATGGAAACGAAATAGCTGTGTGGACCGCGTCGCGATTGTTGATCGTCGACCAAAAACACACGCGAAAGGACGTTTCGGAACAAACTTTGTCGATGCTTAAGCACAATCCAGAACACTTGGCGTCGATTCGTAACTGTGGACGAGACTTGGATTCACCACTGCACGCCCGAGTCGAAACAACAGTCAAAGCGGTAAACAAGGCCTGATGAAAAAGCGCCGAAGAAAGCGAAGATTGTTTTGTCGACCGGAAAAAGGAAAAAGGCCACTGTGTTTTGGGATTCCCATAGAATCATCTCCAATGATTACTTACAAAAAGGTTAAACGGTTACGGGAGCATATTATGCAACACTTCTAAGTGACGAGTTACAAACGACACGACACGGCTAAGATTGGCACGCAAGAAAATCCAGTTTCATCAAGACAACGCACCGGCTCACACTTCCACAGTTGTAATGGCAAAATTGCACGGATTACAATATGAATTGGTGCCCCGCCCTATCTGCCCTATTCTCCTGATTTGACCCCTTGCTACTTTTTCTTTTTCTCAACTTTAAAATCTAGGTTGAGGGAAAGAAATTTTCGTCAAATGAAGAGGTCATTGACGCCGTGGATGAGCATTTTCAAGGCCTTGAGACTTGCTACTTTTCCGAGGGGATAAAAAAATTGGAACACCACTGGATCAAGTGTATTAAGCTACAGGGAAACTACATTGAAAAATAAAAAATAATTTGGAGATAGAAAGTGTTTTTATTGCTTTTTTACCTTACTTATTGAATGACCCTCGTATATCGATTTTAAAACCCTATAAAAGTTAGTGAGGGGGAGTCGCGGTGAATAGCCAATATACCGGGTGGTGCACGAGGGGACCGACACAATGCAAAAGTTCGCCAAATCAGGAAGCTATATATTTCTTTACATTTATTTCATGTGACTCAGCGGTTATCTTTTTAGTTCTCAGCGTCACTTGGAAAACTCGTTACTTAGTGTCTTTTATCGAGCCTTATTTTAGAATTGATTAGTCACCAATTTTTTGTCACGCTGCTGTAGAATAAAGAAACTTTTTTGTTACAAAACAATAATATTTAAAATGCTCAATTGTTTCATGACTTCAACACAAATTAGTTTTACGATGAGTTTCGTAATCGCTTATCAATTGTGTCGTAGTTTAATATGTTGTAATATCTACTGATAACTACTGTATCTAAAGGGGATTAATCGAAGTTTGTTTATATCCTGTCAGTTATAGATTAAAAATACATAATGAATAGGATGTGGACTTAGTCCTTAGATCAAGCTTAGTCCATGATAAATGATAAAATAGGTAGATATCATCGATCAACATTTTGGTTGATCGATGGTAGATATGTACTGAACATTATTTTGGTCCCCCAACCTTCAGTGTTGCCGATGGACTCATACTATTTCGGTACCGTGCATAAAACATCTTTTACGAGATTATGCCATGTACCTATACGTACGAGTATTTGATATATTTGGGTATCGAAGGTCCTGTAATTTTCATTTAAGATATTTGAAATTAAACTTGTTTCTGTACGGCAATTGTCGTAGGTGTTTAGAAACAATGTTAGTGGTACTAAGTACTAACAAAATTAAAGTATTAACACCTCATTATCTATCACACTTGTTTTAATAAAATCCTCTTAAACTATTATTGGATAACGTTATTTACGTTACACGCATTGTTAAAATTAGTCCAAACAATTGGTATGTAAACAAAGTAGAACACCGCAGTGTCTGAAATGACATCTGCGTGGAAAATCAATAAACATCCCAGTCTCAGACTTTAGCCTTCGCAGCGTCACGTCACCGCAATCTTTGTACCTACTTAGAATTTAAATTAGCTAATCAATTTAACATTAAACCCGAAAATTACTTGTGAATTTTAAATATTCCTTAATACAATAAATAGATCGCTGAAAATGCTCACCGTCTAGCATGCAACGTCGTGTAGTCACGTCGTCTTCATCGAATTCCTCAATACTACCAGTCTTGTCTTTGGCTACATCCATGGTGATCCTTCAATATATCACAGTCACACACTAAGACATCACATATATCACAATCGATGCACTGCGCGCTTCACAAATGAGGCCATTAGGGGAACATTATTCATGTGTCCCGGAGTGTCCAGCTGATAGTGTAGGGACGTATTCCCGGACGTGGAGTGTAGTCCGCGCGCGTTACCACGTTAGCAGCACGCAAATAACTGGCCGTAATCAACCGGTCGGCTGCCGTGCACTGGCCGTTCAATGTCAGTATCGAATGGACAATTAATTATGCGACAACACCGCGTAAAGACGAGTCGAGTGTTTGCAACATCGAAAACTTTGCAGGCTCGACGTACGTCTTGCAATGGGGCCGGACATGCGTCCGTCCATGGGTGTTAGTGCGCCTGCGTGACACATGTTGGTATTGACGCGTTATGGCGACGGCGGGACGCCATGGTTGACTGATTGGCGTCTGACTCCTCATAGATGATAATTATGTTGCTAATAGATACCTATGAACGTCTCATGGATTATGGGATAGCGAAGTAAATTATTTTATAACCCAGAATACGAATGGAGAACCACTCCTCTTAGTGATTATACCATATAGTAGCCTACCGTGTAATAGGTAATAAATAGTCTTACTGACTCTACTGATTGGTAGTTCCGATGACCTTTCGTGATCTTTCGTAAAAGAGAAACGTTTTTTTTTTATTTCCAGGAACAGAGATTCTACCTACAGGATTTTACTTACATTCTCTTGATTGAAAAAAAAAAAATTAATTAAAATGACTTTTATTTACCTAACATATTTACATAACATATATAACACGTATAACATATATAACACGTATAACATATATACACATATTTACAAAAGGTATAAAATTAAAATACGCCTGTAGCCTTGCAGTAATAGACAACTATCCGATTGTGATTCATTGCTACTATAATCAGTACAGGCGTTGCAAATTACTTGCCAAGTGCGTGTTTTTATTCCACTGGGAACAAAGATACGACTAAAATAATATTATATATACGTTTTAGTACCCACATAAGGTTAGAAATAAATTTATTGCAAATCTCACAATTAGGTTCAAATCACTGGTGACTAAGTATTATATGTATGTAGCTACCTAGATACCTACTAAACCATACTAAGTTGGTATGATGTATGTTACTATCATACCTATTTACATAATAATATATGTTCTTTGTTATCGTTTGTTTAGCCTGAGAAAATGGTTTTTTAACGTTTTATAGCTACAAGTGCTTCAAGTGTTTCTCCAACCAGAAAAAACAGGTAGAAAAAACTAGCTGAGTTGTTCGCTTGTATAGAAAAAAGGCGGCAGACGCGCATACAGTCCACCCGATTGTAAGTGGATACTGTCGTCCATAGACATTCACGATACATGCCAACATCAGTCCAGAATGACAAACGTTGGCACGCCCCCGGATGTGCTGCCTACCTTTGCAGATTAAGGAATGGATTAGGAGAATGGGGAGGTAGAGGATGGGATGGGAATCGACTTTGGCATATCTCACTCACTACCGAAACACGTACGTACATTAGGGAAATACGATAAAGTAGGAAATGCAGTATATTTGAAGATAGTCTTCTGTGAGAGAGGGGTAACATGGGCCCAGCGCCTATGGGAATGCAGCATGCATTCTACCCCTATCAAAACCTGTTTAACCTTACTCTGTTTAACGATGAATAAGGCACCTATTATAAAGGAATAAAAATAAGAGTGAAAATGTTTAACCATAAAGTTTAAACGCCTTGAACGGTACTATTCAATTCTTGGACCTTACTTTCGAGTAGAATAATTTAATTGCGCCTGGGCACTGTGACTAAACCGGATACTCGAAGTATCGAACTCCAAATACGGAGCCATAAAAATCTAACATCAATAAATTAGCATTAGATCCGTATAGTGGTTTGGCTTCGAAATAAAAAAAGTATAACGGATTGACTAAAACTATTAAAGGAAAACAAGTACCCAACAGTAAATATTTACAAACTTCTTATAGAAAGGTAAAACACGCGGATAGTAATAGACATAAAGATGAAATTAAGAATTTTAAAAAATGATCACTAGCCCAGCGGTGAAGGAAAATATCGTGAGGAAATCCGCATGCTCGAGAATTAGAAAAAATCTGGAACATGTATCCACCAACCCGCACTGATCCCGTGTGGCTGATTATTATGACTCGAAACCTCCTAGTCATTTATTAGGGGATCATTTATTTATTAGTCATTTATTACTGTGTATAATCTGTACATCGAATCTGTACTGTACATCTGTACAGTGTATATCGAAAATATACATAATTGAGTAATAATAAATCAATACCGAATCAATAATTAAGTTTTATTTGCATGGCGAAACTGCAAACCGTGTAAACAAGTCACAGTGACATCATTTGAACCTTGTTCAGTGATGTCAAGTTCAAATATAAGAAACCTGTCTTTCCAGCAGTTGCTTCGTAACCTTGCGTAAAGATTATGCGTAAAAATATTTAGCCTTATTTTCAAATATGTAATAATGAATCCGTGTCTGTACATTTAATATTTTTGTGAAAAAAGTCGTTGCAGTGTAAAGTATGAGTGATACACAGCCCAAAACAACAATTTTTATCTGTATGTCTGTCTGTCTGAACGCACATGACGCTCCAGTTATTAAACATATTTTAATTAAATTTGGCTTATGTATCTGGTTAATATTTAGGGTACGTACTTGTTATTAGGGTACGGCTAAGGTACGTACGTGAACTTATGATCCCACGGAATCATAAGTTCACGCGAAGTCGCGGGCAACGTTAGTCTTTACTCTATACATACGAGTATAATAAAATCACAACAAAGCCCTGTCTTAGATAATCTATACATATAATAAAATTGTAACAGGCCGATGTCTGTACACTATAGATATAGAAAAAAAAACTAATATGGGGTCTTTATTAGAGCAACAGAAGCCAAAACAACAGTTTTTAGAAATTTTGTCTGTCTGTCTGTCTGTCTCTATGTTTGTACACGCATCACGCAAAAACTACTGCATGGAATTGAATGCAGTTTTGACCGATGTATTGCTAGAGGTCTAACTTAAAATATAGGCTCCATCTTACCGCAGGAAAATATCTTATTCTGATTGTTTTAATAAACCGAAGCGAAGTGAGGGCGGGTCGCTAGTAATCTATATAAATGAAAATTAAATGCTGTTCGTTGGCGCATTACTTGAGGAAGGCTGGACCGATGTCTAATTTAAAAAAAAAAAGTTTCGTAATAGTCCGAATAAGGTTTTTAGGGAAAGAAAAATTGGAAAAGTTGCCCGGAAAATTTGGGAAAAACTGAGTGTTTTTTTCTATGGGATATTTGTATGAACTTATTGAAATTATTGTATTATTGAAATTTGGACAGAACAACGTCTGTCGGCTCAGCTAGTATGAAATATTTTTAGGAAAAAGTCATTGCAATGTAAAATAGGAATGACACAGAGCATGACAGAACATTTTATCCATCTGTCTAAACGCAAATCACGCAAAACCACTGGACGTATTTTAATGAAACATAGCTTATGTGCCAGGTTAATATTTAGGGTACATTTTATCGAGATCCATTGTAAAGTCGCGGGCGCCACTAGTCTATAATTTTGTAACACCAATCCAATTACAAAAAAGGTCTTTATACTTTATATCTAACATCAGGTACAAAGTTATATGCGAATTACATGCGTGACGTTGTGGTCACGAGAGGTTTCTATGGCCATTAACCATTGCGAGTTGGCGAATCCACTCTTTTTGATTTTATTTAGGCTCCAAGGCTTGTGGTAAAGGCTCTGGTAAGCCAGTGAGCCGAATTATCACCGCCCGATATTCTACGTGTGTTCTTGCCTATTTTCTAGCTATTTAAGTAGATTATTAAATGCAAATAAATTATTAAAAGATTGGAAAATTTTGTAGCCTTTTTGAAGGAATGACTTTAGCGTGCTGGCAACTGACTATTTCTGGCAACACTGATCTCTGATGGGAAAGTAATATACCGTTTGACAGCTGACTTTTTGTATGGTGGCAATTTGAAATTACAAGTTAAAAGTTTTATCTTTTCATATTTTTTAACAATTTTCAAATGGAAGTTAATAAGAAGAAAATTAAATATGTTTTCCTTTTTTTTTTGACAAGGGTATTAATGCTTGTAGTGCTAGAAAAGAGATTTGGGGTGTTTACGGAGAAGATGCTTTGTCTAAAACTACTGAAAAAAAATCGTTCAGTCTATTCAGGTCTTGTAATTTTGATGTGAATGATATTCCTCGCTGTGGTCGTCGCATTAAGGTAAATGTTGATGTTATCATTGAAAAAATTGAAGCAGATCGACACATAAGTAGTAATCAAATTGCGAAAGAGCTGCATTCACCACTCAACAAGTTTAGATCACCTGCATAAACTGAATTTTGTAAAAAATCTAAATGTTTGTGTGCCGCATGATTTAAATGATAGAAACTTAGTGAATAGAATTTCCATAGGAGAGATGTTGCAAAAACGAAATGAAATCGATCCATTTCTGAAGAGATTGGTAACAGGCGATGAGAAGTGGATCACCGACAATAACAATGTTCGAAAACTATCTTGGTCTAAGCGAGGTGAGCCAACACAAATAGTCCCAAAGTCAGGCCTCCCTCCGAACAGTCATGTTATATACTCGTATATTGTGGTCCGGACAGGCATTGTGTATTACGAACTTTTGCCACATACCCGAACGATTAATTCTGATATCTACTGGCAGCAATTAGTTAAATTGAAACAAGTACTTGACGAAAAACGCCCAGAATTAATGAATAGGAAAGGTGTCGTTTTTCATCACGACAAGGCTCGACCACATACATCTTCAATGACTAAACAAAAATTGATGGACCTTGACTGGGAAGTTTTAATGGATCCTCCATACAGTCCAGACATAGCACCTTCGGATTATCATTTATACTTTATACATTACATCATTTATACATTCAATGTAATTATTCAAGAGAATCCTGTATAAACTGTAAAAAACCTGTAAAAAAATTATAACGATAGGATAATGGCTTTGCCAGAAAACTGGCGAAAGATAATGGAATTAAATGGACCATAAATGGTTCAATAAATATTTATGTAATACAAAAAAAGTCTGCATTATTTTTATTATAAAAGTGTTCTTTTTAATTCGATGTAGGTTGAACGAAAAGACGTTCAGGGAGCGTGTTTTTATGCACCACGTGAATTTACTTTTTTTTACTATTTTGGCAGACGGGATTCTTTTTTATATTTTCCTTTACCGTCGAATCAGCGATAACTGAAAAATCCTTGCATAAGTAAAAATTCGGTGTAGAGAGTTTGAAAGCAATATTTCAAGAATATCGAGAATATACACTGGATTGCAAAAATTCCGGGTCGCTAATAAAAACCGTGATATCTCCATAAATTATATACCTAGATCGCTCGAATAAATAATATGTAGTAAGGAGGTTACTAATGCTTGTTCTAAATCTCTAAAGAGGTTTCATTTGTACAAGTTACAGATTTAAAAAAAATATTCTACATTTCGAAAAAATTCAAAATTTAAAATTAGGAAAAGAATATTTTTTCTGCTTTTGTTTCAAACGGAGCTGTCATTATAAATGGTTCCTTGGATTGATCAGAGTATTCAATGCAATATCATGTCGTTATCACCTGAAGAATGTACACGGATTATTACCATGGTACAAGAAGGAAGAAGTCAGCGTAGCACTGCTAGAACAGTAGGAGTATCTTTATCAACGGTCCAAAGAGTACTCCAGCGATTTCAAGAGACCGGCATGAACATCAGGAGACCAGGAAATGGCAGGCCAAGGTGCACAACTACACGAGAAGACCGATTCATCGTGAGCACTATGTTAAGAAATCGACATCTCACGGCTGTTCAGGTCCGAAACAGTCTTCAAGAAATTCACCACAACAATGTGAGCTCTAATACGATTCTGCGACGTCTTCGTGAAGCTGATATAAAGCCTTATAGACCAGCAAACGGCCCCAAACTGCTCAGAGAACATCGAGTTGCCAGGTTACGGTTTGCTCGAGAACACACCCGATGGACAGATGAAGATTGGTCCAAGGTTATATTTTCCGATGAGTCCAGATTTTGTTTATTTACGCACGACGGGAGACGAAGAGTATTTAGACGGCCAGGAGAACGGTATCATCAAGCGTGTTTTGAAGAAAAGGTGCCATTCGGTGGAGGATCAATAATGGTTTGGGCTGGGATATCTTCAGAGGATCACACGGAGTTAGTGATCATAGGAAACGGTTCTCTGACTGCTGTCAGATACGTAGTAGAGATTTTAAATGAGCATGCTGGTCCATTCTTAGTGAATATGGGTGCAATTTCCATTCTTATGCACGATAATGCGCGACCACATACTGCTCATTTGGTCAATATGTATATTCAAGACGTCGGTATTACCTGCATGGAGTGGCCAGCTCGCAGCCCAGACTTAAATCCCATAGAACATGCATGGGACGAGCTCGGGAGATGCGTGAGACAACGCTCTCCTGCTCCCGTTACCTTACACGAGTTAAAGAATACGCTAGTGGAAGAATGGGCAAACATAGACCAAAATTGTATTAAAAATTTGGTTTACAGCATGCCACATCGTCTTATTGAAGTGATACGGGCTCGTGGAGGAAATACAAAATATTAAATTGACAAACTTTTATTTTTTAAGATTTACTGCGAAGTGTATTTTTGTTGTCATACGTTAGAAGCGAAATTTTCTTATTTTTTAGTATTTAATTAAAGTTATATTGTGTACAGAACGTGTTACACATTTTTTTATATATATTAATCAGTCGTCTACAATATACTATAGGTTCGCAAATTAGTCTTATGTATTTAAGAAACTATTACGCCATTTATTAGCGACCCGGAATTTTTGCCATCCAGTTTATATTCAAATGCTATCACAGGTCTTATTTTAGAATTGGAACAGATGAAAGTCTGTTAGGCCTATATCAGGTGAAAAAGGGGACGCGGGGACAATTCGACACAGTTATGAATATTAGTTATCGTGATCGGTTGAGCAGACGTGTAAACACGAGCGTTATCTTGATGGAACAAAATATTTTTCCTTAGCATTTTTCCTCGGTCGTTGTACCTTTATTTTTTCACGCAAACACGTAACAGGGCATAGTATTATTGTTTAGCCTTTTTATGTAGTCCAACATAATCACCTTGGCGATCAATTTATTTACTGATAAAATTGCTTCAGATCTTTCAGGGGCGATCCGGAGAAAAAAATCATGACTTTTTCTCAAAGAAAAAGAATATACACCTTATAACAATTCGTTCATTAAAACTAAACACATCCATGTTATTATTTACTTTTATGTATGTGGTCCGTGGTATTGACGCATTGCGCTGGGCGTTGGTGCGGGACGGTACCTCCCACCAGCAGGTGGTGAATGCGGGCGCGCTTGTACCTTTCCGGAACTCAACAATGATGGTAGCGAAATTTTACCCCTTACAAGTTTGATTACAAATTACAGTAGTGTTATATTATCCAGCTATTCGGGTATTGATGCCATAGATATCCGGCTGTCTGTTATTGTTTTGATAGTTTTTAATTTTAAAGTAGTCTGGAGTCTATGCTTCATTCTTGGTAACAAATCGCATAGTACTGGCCAATCAAACGTTCGATCAAGTACAAATTCCTTTGCAGCTCATTACAAACTTAGGTGGCGCGAACAGCAAACACAAGTTGTTTTGGCAATTGTAGCAATGGATATAAACATACAGTCCCTAATAAATAGATAATCCACGTACACTTGAAAGTTTGTTTCTATGTAGGTACGTAGTGTTCCGATTGTTCCCAAATAAATATGATGAACAAAAACGGATAATGAGGATATTACGCTTTTATGATATGCATTTATATTAATTTTATTTGTATAGGTAAACGCTTATATTGTGGCCATGTACTTTCCAACTCACTCGCAAAAAAAAACAATTTTATTTTTCACGTTCGTATGCTACAACGATAACTGGGTAGTTCGTAGCTCTCGCGACGTGTCGTAGCAGGACTTGCTACGAGATTCAATAGGCGATTGTGTTATAGTTCTTGAAACTAAGCGCGTGTTTTCCTTCTTTTAGTAGTGAGTGTCCGTACGCGTAAAAAGAGACCTTATATTCTTCACAATATACCTTTAAATAGATTGACGCGACTTTTCACGTATGTAGACATTTATCCACAAGCAAGGTTGAAGCGCGCTCATGATGTTGCAAGAACTATCCAATCAATAATTTGGTATCAATAAATACTTTATCGTTGTTTATTGTATTCATTAACTGATGAATGACATAATTGGTGTCTTCAATTAATAATTACAGTTCCGGAGTACTTTATATCCAATAAACTTGTTCAAAATCTGATAGCGAAATTGCGTAACCGATCGCAGACGACAATTAATCGCATGAAAGTTGGCGAACTATTTGTTACGGCCCACAACAAAGCTTCGTTCACAGAGCAACAATAGTTACATTATTTTATTGCTTGCCAGCGAAAGCTCCTTGCGCAAACGCATCCAAAAGACTATTAAAATAATTAATGGCCGAACCTAATGACTTACATCACAGTGCCTTCTTTAAAGCACGCAGGTTGGCAACAATGAACATGTTCGAGGGGCAACAATGAACGTGTTCGAGATCCGTTCTCATTAATAAAATTAGCAATTAAACGGACTCTGGTCCCTGTTTCTAGTTCTCACTGCAGTTTTAGTGTCTTTTTATTGTGATACAAACCTCTGTGGTAATTAAGATTTATCGTTAGTGTCGCTATAAATGTTTTGTTATGTTAATTAACGTAGTCTAGTTTCAGGTGAATTTTGAATACCTAGTTTAATTTAAATTAAAATATAACTATTTTTTTCCCATACCATACCACTATGTCTCTCCACTGTTGGATATAGGCCGTTCCCAAGGTTCGCCACCACACACGATCCTCGGCTCTTCTCATCCAACCACCACCGGCCAATGTCTTTAAGTGGTCGGTCCACGTGGCCGGAGAGCTTCCCCCACTGCGCTTCCCGGTACGTGGCCTCCATTCGGTACGTGTTTTGATGTTAGGAGATTTCGGAAATACCTACTTTTCGAACTGGGATCACAAAATGGGTTTGGGGCTATAATTAACCACGAATGTTCAATGCTCAATGCGAATTCGTGCTTTGTTAATGCTGTTGTATTTATCAGTAGATAATACAAGGCACGATAAAATGTCATAATGATATTATAAAGGCAGGATAAAAAAATAATAACATCTCATAATACCCTAATTAAAATCCCATTTAGACGACGAGACTTTTGAACCTCTATTACACTGTTTGAATTGACGCATCATTAGAATATTCCCACGGATTTATAGTTACGTAGTCTACAGATTCACAATGTCCCTGAATAGATTGATTCTAATGATTAGCACGCAGGAGATATCCTACGTATTGTAGAAATAAATATTTTAAATGCACTGTACAATGGGGTTTTGTCATTACTCATTCGTTATATATTCATTCATTATTACTTTTTTTGCAAATCAAAATCAGTAAGTTACTTAAGTTTGTGTTTACTTTAGACGCAATGGAGTTTATATACTCGTACTTATGTATGTATTATGACACCTGATCCTACTTACAAATACTTATAAATAAATACAAATGCTTACAAATAAAGAATAAAAAATGTATACATCAGGTTTAGTAAGACGTTAAAAATTATACAAAAATAAGTTCAGTTTTAACTATAACACGTATGCTGAGTGAAAATTTTTGTTACCTAGTTAGGTGCGTTCAACAATACTTAAATAAAATTACAAACAATTCTGAGAAGTACCTAACGACTAAATAAATAAAACAAAGACACAACATATTAAAGAAACGAACTGGTAACAATTTTATCATCAAATCTAAGCAACAACTTTATAACCGATTCTATGGATTGATGCGATCGAAGATAAGATGCGTTTGATTGGGATGGCGTTTTTGCAAAATTTCACGTGCCTATCGGCGGCGTGCGACTAGAAAATTGTTATCGAGGAACTTTTACGGTCTATTCTCATTATGTCTATTTGCTACTTGATAGATAAATTACAGAGCGACGGCTGACAAAACAGATAATTTTTTTATGACGTGAAATAAGAAACAACATTACGTAGTTGCTCAATCGTTTGTCAGATCGCGTCACAATTTGAATAAGTTTGCAATTTTTAGATTTATCTCAACTTTAATTCATTTGTCCTCGAGTAGGTAAGGCTCTAAAACAAATAGTTATTGCAACAGTTATTGAATAATTCATATAAACTGTTGTTTTACACAACCACTTGTCAATCTACTTGTAAATACCTGCTTATATATTTAGTATTGCGATTGATATGGTCGTAACAACAACCCACAGTAAACGGGTATGGATAGTGTTGCATCAAATAATCGTTCACATTATATGAAAACAAGAAGAACTGTTACTTCTTTAAGAACAAAAATACATCCTTAAATATATTTTCTTTACCGGATGTGATATGGTTACGGTCACCCATGGACATCTGCAATGCCGGGATGATTACGGGCACGCTGTCTCCCTTGTAACCAGCCCTTTTAATGTAACTTGTAAGCCCTTGTAACCAGTCTGGTTCATGAGGAATGTATGCTCTCAAAACTGCACGCTGCTCAAGTGGGTTAGTGAGTTCACTCTTTTAGAGGTGTTTTAATTCTTCAGCGGCTGTGATAACCGATGTGATAACGGCTTAGTCGCATTTACAAAACCCACGGGAAGAAATGAGGATTCGCTATAATAAAGCTCGCCGACACCACACAGTCGACTGGCAAATATCTATCCACAGCTCTCTTGCAGAACCCTATGTCGGAACGCACCGATAAGATACACATACCTATCCCAAACAAACAAACAATTTATATCCAATGTATAACAATGTAAATTCAAGTGTCTAATTGCGAAATATACAATCAGTTTTATTCATAGACATTAATATACTGTATAATCGCATAAGTTTCATCACTATGTGTAAGGGAGAGTGCACGCTGCATTACCACAGCCGCTGGGCGCATTCTACTGGCCACGTTACCCCTCTCTCACAAAAAACTACCTTGAAAGGTACTGTATTTCCTACTATATCGTGTTTCCCCAATGTCCGTACGTGTTTCAGTAGTGAGTGAGATATGCCAGAGCTCATTCCCATCCCATCCAATTATATAACTCCCCATTTTCCCAAACCTTTCTCCCAATCCATTCCTTAATTTTGAAAAGGTAGACAGCGCATTAGGGGGCGTGCTAATGTCTGTCATTCTGTACTGATGTTTGCATGTATCGCGGATGTCTATGGACGACATTATCTACTTACCATCAGGTGGACTGTATGCTCATCTGCCACCTTTTTTCTATATAAGAAAAGTATGAATTTAAGCCTACCGAGTAGCACGGATTAAATAAGTTTGCTAGTAGCTAATATACTTACAGATTATAAAAAGTAATTTCATTTGCCTAATAATGATTATATGAAATTACATCACACACAACAAATCTTTTAAAATCGTTGGACACCCCCCCCCCCCCCCCCCACTTGGAAAGATGACATTGATCAAAAGCACTGTTATAGGTATAGGTATGACTTTAATAAGTACTTTAAACGCGAATAAAAACAGATTATTTTGATTACCCATTGCTTATTGTTGAAAGTAATATCGCAAGAAGGGTTGCTTCTTGCGAGAAAAACAACTGTTTATGTTTGGTAACTTAAACATTGATTCCAAATTTGTAACACCACAATAAATGACAATAATTTGGCTAAAATTACTTATTTAAAAGTATTCGTTGTACTTTAATGGGAATGTAGAATTATTTGTCCAATTGCAACTGGCAGCTAACAAGGTACCCTCGTATATTATTTTTAATGGACCAGAAAATATAACGTTATGTAGGTCTGTATTGATTTACGAGTATTACGAGTACTGCGGCTGTGAATGGAGATATACAACGTTTATAAATTGCTTCAATCACTATAATAACTACGACTGTACAGAGTGTAATAAAATTGTAGATTAATACTCTACTAGGATTTGAATATAGATATACATACATAAGTACATAAATACAATCAACTATTACAACATATAGGAAGTCGCCAAACATTTTTTTTGTCCGTATGTCGGTTATACAACTTATACGGACACTTCTCGTATAGAAGAAAGATTTAGTTTTTTTTTAATTTTTAATGATTTAGTTGATCATATATAGAAGTACTATTATCTCCTTGAATATCTATTACTGCACAATTTTATTATATATCATTCGACGAAACGCATCACTTCCAGATTTTGATTATGAGTCAATTGACACGAAATAGTTATTTTTATTATAAAAAAGCCAATTAATTTTATGTTTCTACTTATAGTTTTTCATACATTACGTATTTGATAAAAATGTGATTTTGTTTTTTTTCAGGCATCGGGAATCGGGAACCAGTCAAACCCTGTATTTATAACCGCTACATAAACCAATATTAGACACTGAAAAAGTTACCTACTTAGAATTTGGGTCAAGTAAGTAGCAAACCCACAATAGAAATTGCTTATTGAATACTATAACGTAATCAATAGATTATATTAATCAATCTGTGAGTAACCGATTAATACTGTGATAGATGTTTATACGTCAAAACAAAACTAATAAAGGCATGTTCATAAAATAGAGCAACCGAATTGTTCTTCATTATCAGGTTCATTAATCACCAACAAGCAATAAGGTAATCGGTAAAGATTACGTAACTGTTTGTTTTGTACGTTTTGAGGTTAAATAATTTGGATACATAACATCTATAACATAAGTAGATAAGTTCAACTGCTATACATTCATTTTAGTTTGATTTACGGCGACTGAATAAGAAGAGCGAAAAATTATGTTGGTAAGCCACCTCTCTCGAGAGAGGCTAGTGCATCTGGAAAGAAATAATAACAGAAAGGCATCGACTTATTAAGTTTGATACTAGATCAATGTAGAAAGCATAGAAATAGGTGATATTGTACCTACTCGTATGTGCTAGAAACCTGTTGTATTTTTATCGTTTTGAAAACTACAGATGATAACTGAATTACTGGATTTACCTGATATTACCAGTATCTTCAATTGACAGTGCGTAAAAACTTCTATTTTAGCTGCTTAAAAAAGAAGTTTTTACCCAGCAACGACAACTGAAGATATATAATTATATCACGGTCAGGTGTTGCAGGTGCAAGTATTGTTTAATATGCTGCGCATCGAGGGGTATGACAACGTTTGTCATTCTCATTGACGTGGCGTGTATCGCGGATGTCCGTGGGCGACAGTACCCACTTACCATCAGGTGGACTCTCTGCTCGTCTGCCACCTTCTTCCCGTGAAAATACCTGTAAAAATCTGCTGTGCGGTATTTTCACTGTCGCTGTCGCTGAAAATAACATTTTCAGACGCACCCGGAATATATAAAGGTAAATAAATGTAAGTTTCCTACCCGGAATATATAAAGGTAAACAAATGTAAGTTTCCTACCCGGAATATATAAAGGTAAATAAATGTAAGTTTCCTACCCGGAATATATAAAGGTAAATAAATGTAAGTTTCCTACCCGTAATATATAAAGGTAAATAAATGTAAGTTTCCTACCTGGAATATATAAAGGTAAATAAATGTAAGTTTCCTACCCGGAATATATAAAGGTAAATAAATGTAAGTTTCCTACCCGGAATATATAAAGGTAAATAAATGTAAGTTTCCTACCCGGAATATATAAAGGTAAATAAATGTAAGTTTCCTACCCGGAATATATAAAGGTAAATAAATGTAAGTTTCCTACTCGGAATATATAAAGGTAAATAAATGTAAGTTTCCTACTCGGAATATATATGGGTAACACGAAACCTGCTTGATAGAATGACTTGTCACTGCCAAAAATATTTACATTTCAAGATGAAATTTCATATCAACCAACACTGATATAACTTGTGCATCTTTAAATAGTCGTAAAAACATTATTGACTCACTCGCCCCACGTGTCCATGACAGCAAATTACCAAAGCGATTAGTACAGTCAAACGTGCGATGACTGACTTTTTACTAAGCATTTAAATTAAAACCAATCTTCCCTTGTTAGTAATGATTAATGAAGTCATAGGTTATACTTTACCGGTTAATTACATTTAGAGAATGTGGAACTAAATATGTATGTTGTTATCTAATATCCGAGACCAAACAATCACTAGCACTATATCAAATGTATGATATGAGATTGATAAATTGTTATTAAGAAAGATACTTAACGTCTGTTCAATGAGTAACATGTTCCTAGTTTGATTAAGAAGTTAAGATAATTGTAATCAATAATTACACATATAAAACAAAGTTCCTTTGTCTTTATGTCTGTGTGATATTTAGAGAATTGATTTAGATTAGTTTTTCTGTTTCCTACTGATCTAAATTACATATTTAGATCATACTTTTCTGTACCATGACCGACTAATTCATCAGATTACATAAAAAGACAAAGAGAGACAAATGCCGTTTGATTTTTTGGTAGAACGGCGCTCCAATTAGAAGTCGATTAAGCTACAAAGTATTTGATAGGAGCATTAGAGTCCAAAAGTAATGTACTAACAAAAACTAAAATAAAATAATTTATGGAAGGCAAATCCGTATGCAAATCGTATACATCACATAAGATGTCTGTCATTTCATTATCTAAGCCTAAATCAGTAGTGTTACATTTTATATCCGCTGGCAAATTAATTAGGGCGATATGCACCTAACTAAAAGACAATCGATTACGTCGCCCATACGTAACTAAATTGATTATGCGTGACTAAGGTAATGAATGGAGTCATTCCAAGTTAATCCGTCATGGAAAAGATATTGTCAACTGTTTTGCTGGAAAGAGTATAGGAATGCAGTTTAATTGTTGCAGGAAGGGTCCTGAGAATATATCAAATAAAAAGTTTATTTGATATATTTCTTTTAAACTAATTATTTTCAATTTCTAAAAATGTAATATATTTCAGACTACCTTTTGGCCGCTGCTTCGCCCACATGTATTTTGTTTTCAATGTAAATGGCTCGCCTAGAAAAATAAATCTGTTTTCCGGGATAAAATCTATCCTACGTCCTTCTCCGGATTTTAGGCTACGTTCCTGCCAAATTTTATTGAAAACTACTGAGTTTAGACGTGAAAATGTAACAAACAGACATATATTTTTGATTTGTATTATTAGTGCCACGTGTGGATTATAAATTGTGTTCTACATTAAATTCTGAGCACTAGAATTTCCTGTATCTTGAGATTTCTCAAGAACCTAAACTAGATGAGATTAACTTAAAATAATTATGTTTAGAACGGAACCCGGAACCCTCTGCAACGCAGCCACTGATTAAGCTAACTGACTAACAAAAACTTTCATGTTTAATATGTACCTTCACATATTGGTCTAGATCTGATAGCAAGCGATGGTGATAATTAAATATTTGTCCGGAAGTTAGTAAAAAGCTGTAATAAAAGTATGGTTGAATAAAAGTATTAGAATTAATAAAATTACTATTCTAATGTAACATCATTCCAGGTGTTTGTTACGTGTCTATGTATAAAAGTAGTCACAATAATTCATGTAAATCTTTAAAAGAAATCAGTGGAAAATAAATTACCAGCAAT
The DNA here is from genome assembly GCA_943735995.1 of Sesia bembeciformis. Lineage (NCBI taxonomy): Eukaryota > Metazoa > Arthropoda > Insecta > Lepidoptera > Sesiidae > Sesia > Sesia bembeciformis. The sequence goes on from OX031028.1 coordinate 14,494,808, forward strand.
AAATATAGATCTCTACGAGTGCTTCTAATAAATATAGCTATTTATTAGAATAATATAATATAATATATAATATCCAAGTGCCGATGTGTGATATAAGACTTATTTTTGTCTAGACTATAACCGGATAAATTATAGTCAAGCTAACAAGCATCCTCTTATGAAAAGTGTGTGTAATAGGTACTCGTAAGCGATTGCCAGGAAGATAAAATAACAAATGTCGGATATTACTTTAATTGTTATGACATGTTATGTGTAATCAATTACAAGTATAAAAATGTCTGAAAGTAAAAATTTTAGTATGGTTCTAAAACGTTCGAGTCACTGCTAATAATGATTTAAAACTGTTTTCGCCGGCTGCTTCGCCTATATTTATCTTCGTCAGTCTTCTTCGACTTGAATCGCAAAAATAAATAGTTCCTTTTTCTGATACCTTCTTGACTGATTACAGACGAGTCTTTGAAAGTCGTTATAGTCTAGCTATTTTTATTCTCTTAGGAGGAAATTTAATGAATATAATCTGGATTTTTTTCAGATAGTCTAATTGTTACGTCGGGTCACCGTTAAATGCATCTGATCAATCAATTATTTCTTCGGTACAATGATTAAATTGTATGCACATTAGATTTGTTAAATTAAAAATAAATTAAATTAATTAAACACGATAATAAAATTTTATTAAGGGAATAATTTTAATACTGGTTGAATATTATTATGTCAGTTAAATATTTATTGAGCTGATTTATAGGTAACACTCATCAAAGGTTAAATAATTTGTTCTCTAATTTTTAGCCGTTTAACCAAAAACTTTATAACCAAAAGTGCAACATGAGTAAATGGCTAAAGTAGCTTTATTGCATCAACGAGAAAACAAAATTGACAAAAACAATAACATCTTTCATAAGAGTAACAATTTTCATTTTGTGTAATAGGTAAGTACCTAATGCAATTTTTTTCTTCTTCAATCAATGCCGTTATCATCCTTTACATTAAACAAAATATACCTACAATTGTGCTACCTGAAAGTTATATACATATTAGTACAGTATCCTGCAATATATATGATATATCATTAATGAGGAAAAAAAGATCGGACGTGATCAGGATCACTTATTTTCGATTTTTTTTTAACCTTTATAATTACATTGCATAGTTAACTGACGAGTCTTTACGCGACGACAAAGGACGGAGAAACCACTGGTAAACGAAAATTGTTCATTATTTTCTTCTTACATGTTATATTTTGTATTCCCGGGTACTGTACGTATAGTGAGACATAACGGAAGCGACCCATGTCTGATCAAGCTGACTTTTTGCAGGCTTCATAAATCGCGCGGCGAAAACGCTTGTGTAAGAACGAGTAACGGTTCATATTAATTTTATCAAAATAATAAGACCTACACGGAACATTCACTTCGAACAAATATGATAAATACAGAGTATTCTGTTCCCTAAATTGAATAATAATCGCACTATAAAAGCCTCTTTAACACCTCCAATGGTTACAGTTGGCGAAATTGTAATCATCTACTTAAAAGTTGGTTAACAGAAACCTGCCAAAAGTAATATCGCCTCCCGGCCGAGACAAGAGACGTTTTGCAGGATTTTTTGCAATCTGACACAGGTACTTACATAATTAACCTGGTTTCTTTAACCGTATTAAATGTCATACCTGAATGCGGAAGTCGTATCAAGCATGTGACATTAATGATTGGTTTAACTGTAATTGTATTTAACGATTCTCAAGTAGACATTATTTTAGATAACTGTCTAAAACCAATACCTAATTTTTAATGACGTGTAGATGGAGTCATTGATTTTTATGGGATTCACACCGCAGTTTATATGCTTATAGAAAGTTTATATCGTTTTATATAGATAACGCCACACGAATATGGTGTAATGGCGTCAAAATTAAGATTTGTACGCTATATTATTAGTTTTATGTATATTATACTAAACTAACGAAACTAACGCTTGTTTCTCGTGTATATAGTTTTTTGTAGGTAAGCTTACTTTATGATTATTATGTCTAGAGTATGATATATCATTGTACAGTATATTTAGTATGAATCTTTATGAAATAGGTATATTATGTTTTGTATTGGAATAAAAGGTTTTTCATTTTATATATTTATGGTACTTATCAGTTTGAGCTCACGGCCGGCGCGGCGCGCTGTTTTTTGTACCCAATAAGTGCGGACTTAGCAAGGCCGACAGTAGATCAACAAACATAAGTGATGCAAACGCGTTTGTATGTTTGTATTGTTACCACGTTAGCAAAAAGATTAATGGATGATACATCATAATTTGTTGGATATCTATTCGTATCATTATAACTGTGTGAAGAAATAATACCTACCATCTATTACAGAGAAAGTTACATCTCATAACTCTCATAATTAATTGAAAACCCAACGTACATTTAAGGGGAAAGGAGTAATTACTTAGATTCTATGCTCTAACGATATCATAACTTAATTGAGCTGTAAACTAGTGCGAGTTTCAACCAACAGCTTTCTTAGAATGTACCAAATATCATCTAGTGAATCTTGACAAAAATTGTTGATTTATTTACATATTTTGTTATACACACACGTAAAGTACTTACATAAAATAAATTTAAAAACACGACGTACCTTCGGAATACACTAAACCCGGAGATTAAAAAAATGGATCAAACGAAACCGGACATTTTGTAGTAAATTTTTAAAAGTTGTATATACATTTTTTTTTATAGCAATGGAGGCGGACGGGCAAGCGGCGCACGTGATGGTAAGTGGATACCGCCGCCCATGGACACCTGCAACACCAGGAGGTATGTGGGTGCGCCGCAGACCTTGCAAAATTCTATTCACAGTATTCTTGAAGAGCCCCATATCGTAGTGTAATGGGAAGACCTCTTGAGGCAGTTCATTACACAGCCTGAGCAGAGACTGAGGCGCCACAGGGTTCGCGGAATAAAACCGTTTTAATTAGATAATATTAAATTACGAACTTAATATTTAACACGAGATAAACTTATACTGTCCTTAGATACATATTTAAACTTATTGTCACAGCAATATCTTTAAAAGAAGATTCTCTTAACATAGATATATTAGTATTAATGTTTACTAGAGCCAGTTTGAAAGTGATACCTCTCATTTTGCTGAGATATTTGAATGCTCGACGTCACAACCGTGTCGCCCGCAGATTTAGCATCCTTCAAACCCGGAGACTCCGGGTCAAACCCGGAGAGGTGGCAGCCCTATGTACAACAAGAGAGCTTATCTCCAAAATTTCTTCCAGCAAACCCTGCGACTGTGATCTTATATACATATATCACAGTGGTTAGTACTTATTATTCTTAAAACGTGACGTCATACTCAAATGTCTTAATTTACAACGACGTGTACAAGGAAAAGTACAAGGAATGTAATGTAGAAATGGAAAAGGTGTATATGGGGATATATTAAAGACTCGGTAATAGTCTCGGTATATAGCTTGTCTCGGGACAAACAAAACGCTAGTTGAAATTTTATATATTTAGTGACTTATTCTAAAACTATGGATAAAAATCTCATATTAAAAATAATTTTCCATTATTAAACTAATATTATATTAATATAGGTATACATATTATAACGACAGAGACCTTGCGGCAAGGTACCCAGAATTCTGGCCGCGTTACCCCGTTACATAGCTTGATTGCTTAAGCGCTGAACCAGGTAAATATTGGTCCTGGGATCACCGGTGTAATCGACCGGGAGGTTCGCTGTCTTTTGCGCATTCGGAAAGGAACGGTTCTATAGTTTCTAAGGAAAGGAGCTTAGAAAATTATGTAGATACGAGCTTGAGAATATTTGAGGTGTTCACTTGGGCCTGGTTGCCACGAGAATATGGAAGAATGCAATTGTTTTATATTTCGGTACATTCAGTAACATATTGCTTCTAAGCTCTTTATCTCAGTAAATGTTCAGGTATTTACCATTTTAATTATTCAATTATATACTTTTGTAAAAAAATGTCTAAAACTAAAATTCTACATGTCATTCATTCCGTAAATGAATGTATTTATTTATACTACTGGTACTTTCATGTATATTCTTTTAGCATTTAGCATTCTTTGTCGAGTATGAGTGAAATTTTTCACGGATATTTAACCCATTAGCAACTTCAGAAGTTTCTACTTATGTTTTAACAATATGTTCTCATAAATTTACTTCACGTTCAAGACATCATATAAATGATAAACATTCCAATTCTCATAAGTAAAGTTATATCACATTTATTATTCCCATAAAAATCATCTCAACTTCGGTTACATAAATACGTAATACATATATTTTACGATTACCTACAATATATTTTATACTAGCTGACCCCACAGACGTTGTCCTGTCCAAATTTCAATAATACAATAATTTCAATAAGTTCATACAAAAATCCCATGAAAAAAATCACTCAGTTTTCCAAATTTCCTGGCAACTTTTCCCTAAAATCCTTATTCGGACTATTACGAACATTTTAAAAAAAAAATAACCAAATCGGTCCAGCCGTTCTCAAGTGATGCGCTTACCAACGAACAGCATTTAATTTTTATTTATATAGATTCCATGAAATTTTTCTTCATGTTAGTTCCGTAGTTTGTTTTTTAAAAAAAAACCTCTAGAGAAAGTCGTGAAATATTAAAGAAAAATATATACCACCAATTATATTAACTATTATGTTACCAATTATATTAAAGCAATTATACCACCTCCACATTTCTATAATAATTGAGTGTTGATTTATGATGTCTCACATAATCTTTTCTCACGTTATAAATAAAGAAGTTTTTCCTTGTCACCGTCAGAGACGATCTCTCCTTACTTGGAACTGTACGTTTGCGTAACACACCTGTTACATGCCCTGAAAGGGAGAATTATTTCGACCAGTATAAAATGATAATTTCAAGATAAGTGTGTTTACTCTGCTTATTACATTATTACCGTTTATCAAACATTGCCTCACCTTACAAAGAATTTACGCAACACAACAGGCTAAAATTTTTTATAGGTACCTACTCGTACAATTTCGCAAAGTACGTAGTAGTTAAATTAGAATACTAATGAACTTATTACACTTCACGTTACCTTTAGACAAAAATGGTGCATGTTGACAAACCTTGAGATCGCTAACTTACATTAATTGTCATATACAATGATGATGATCAATGAAACACTTAATTGTTGTACATAAATCTATGAACGGAGTTACGAAAACTGTAATAAACAGTGCTGATCAATGTATCTACTTACGGAGGGATACCACGTTAGATCCTTATAAAGTATCGTATTTCCTTAATTGATTTCGTTTTGTATAGCTACTACAGTAATTATTGAAATCGATGAAATATGCAATGCGATTGTCACATGTAGTTTCTCAGTATTTAATAAGTTATATCGCTTAGCAGTCGAGAATCGATATTTGTCCAGCTATTGTATTGAATGAATGTATTTGAACTGAACGACGAATCGACAAGCATTAATGCAAATTTTACTAAAACACTTCAACCAAATGTTATTAAAGTAATCGTAAAACAAAATCAAAAATTAGACAATTAAATTGAGTTAATTCAATTTAATTAGACAATACGTTAATTAAGTTGTAAGTTTTTAAAAAGCAACAATGTTTCTCGAAATACATGTGGTAAATATAGTTATTTATTTTAACTAATGTTATAAATGCTTAAGATGATTTGTATGTTTGTCATCTAATGTCACTTTGGCACAAATCAATAAATCGCTACGAAAGACATATCTACATGTAGATCGTGGGACGGTGTGCACATAAGATAGTTAATATCCCGGTTAATGCGGAAGAAGTCACGGGAAACAGCTAGTGAGTATACATATAACTGAACGTGAACTGCTAATAAAGCATTAATGCCGTATACGGCTACGAATGTTGGTCAGGTACCTAATTACGTTAATATTCCTACCCGTAATGCGGTTCAAGATTTTGTAAACGGGTTACATGCAGTGTGTAGAATTTACAATCATTTCCATGGAGTGTGTACAGTTTTAACTGGTATTGGTATGTATCGCAGATGTCGATGGGCGACAGTATTAGACAGTAGACTTACCATCAGGTGAACTGTCTGCTCGTCTGCCACCTTTCTTCTATAAAAAACTTACTTTGTTGATGTGTTTCGTCGCTTATGGTTGGTTCGTAACCAATTCTACCTGAGGTCATACTCGTATAGTCAGTTTAAGAAATTTCTTGTCAAATCAATTAAAAACTGTGCTGCGACACTTTACAAGATACTGCCGATAAATAATTAGAAAAGTTTACGAATTGAGTATTGTTGCTACTTCATTAGATATACCTAATGTTAAAAATATGTTATATTAATAAAAGTACTTTTACTGACAGTAATTTTAGGTGCCTAGGTACCAACTGAATATTAAATAACATAGGATTTACTGATGAGTTGCGATGACTTTAAAATAAGATAAATTCTACAAATAAAATCTGATTCCGCAAAAGGTATAATTTGACCCTTCAGAATGCAGGTCTTTTACATAAGACAACGCATTCGCAGTCATCAAATTACTCGCACTCCCGTTATTAAAACGAATTGATTATAATTCCATTTGTTCAAATCCATAGTGACGTTTAGCCAGTGTCGTTTGCGGCACGGGCGGTGTGGGTGCAACTGGAAATATAGTAGTAGGTAATTCCAGAATAGTACTAATCTATTAATGGTAACAATGTTCGCAGTCTCGGGTGCAACTGAAGCCTTACCTTACGTCATTTAGCCATTGTAGCTTATTTATCAAGACACTCAATTAAGTTCAAAGCAGCAAAATCACGGAAGTAGCAGTTTAGAGCGCATAGACTAGATAAAGCCCTACGTGATAACCCGAAGCGCGGGAAGGAAAGCAAACCGAACTATTATACTAGGAAATTGAATGTCTGAAATGAATCGAACGAATAGTAGAGGACTCCAGACCGAAACGTGATGATAAACGCGCGGGTCCATTATATGTTAGAATTAACGGAAATAGAAGTTGCAAGAAATTACATATATTGAGATATACTACGTAGACGACTATCTACAGAGCTTTAAAACTGAGACAGAAGTCATCAATATAGCGAGTTGTATAAAGGATTTTGCGTTTTAATGCCATTCTTTTCGTATATGACTAGGGTTAGGACGGTGGGACGCGCTCCGGCCAGGTGGACCGACGACTTGAAGAAGTTTACCGATGGTAGTTATATGAGAAGAGCTGGGGGTCGTGTGTGTTGGCGACCTTTGGGAGAGGCCTATATCCAGCAGTGGAGAGACATATACTGATGGTAATGGTATGGTATAAAGCGAATTAGGACGAATTAGCGAGTAGGACTATTGTCACAGATATTTGGCATTTTCGGTTACGGTATTTTATGAAGATTTCGAGGAAATTTCGTTATATGTAGTGGATAGTGGCCATCAAGTTCTGTGATCTTTTTTCTAAAACGCAATCAAAAATAATGAAATACGCCTTCCCGGCAAGTGTGTGTCATAGACTTTTTTTACTTATTATCTAATCACAAAATGTGCCCTTTTTGTTTTTGAGTCAACTTTACCTTTATAACTTTTCAGTAGGTGACGAAAAGGTACCTACTGAAATAAATACGATGGTTTGTCACTTAATTTAAGTATACTGCTGAGCCAACAATTTTATAAATTATGATTTAATAGTAGCTCACATGGAAGTAATGAAAACATGGTGAGGAAACCCGCATGTACGAGATTTTTAAAAACGATTTGTGGTATTCGTGTAGGTATGTATTCACCGATCGCCACTAGTTCCGCGTGGTAGATCATGGCTCGAAACTCCCTTCTGAGTACAAGCAGCAATGGCACTTTATAAATCGATAGTATAAAAATCGAATTTAAAAAAGTTGAGACATAATTTTAATTAAGTAAAAATTACCAATAGATAAAGTATTTTAAGTTTGGAACATCGAAAACTTGAAACAACAATTAATACAACGTGAAGCGAATGGAAACAGTCTCTCGCGGCTTGTTTTACGTTTGCTTACAGTTCTGTTCAGTTCCGCGGATATCTGTCTTTCATTAGACAGTACAAGATAAATCGGTTTGCATTCGAAAGGTAAGCAATTTGTTTAGTCGACTCGTGCTCAGCGTGAAAGCGAGACCCTCTGTTTGACGATCGTTAACACGTGGGTGGACATTAATGGAACTGCCTGGTCCTGGAGTAATGATACACGACCGAATTACGCATCAAAATGACGCCCAACAAGACAAGATCGGGAGATTGTAACACGGAATGAGATTCGTGCACAATAAATCTTTGTTATCTGGAGACGTAATCCGACGTAATACCGATTTAGTTAGGTATTTGTTTGAAGGTGCTTGTCGAACCTAGGAAATAAGATTATCTACAAATGAATGATCTGTTCCGTTTTGATAAAACATAAGTGCAAAATTGCATAATTTGTAACCGTAACCAGCTCTTTTGACATACACTGCTGGACAAGGGCCTCCTCATGGCTAAGTCTTAGTCCTAAAACGCCAGGCTTCCCAAGCGGGTTGTCCACTCTTTTAGTGATGATTATAGTTTCTCAGAGCGTGTGGTAGTCGCTTTGTTATTCCTTAGTCGTCTTTTACGAGACCCTCGGGGAAAGATGGGGCGATGTTATGCTAAAGCCAGCTGATACCATAAAGTCAATAAATAATTCATAAATTACTGCAAATGCCGCCGAAAAAAAGTTTTTTTTTGTTCCCCAGTGTAATTCATATACCTACTACGAATTGAAATGGAGACTTCCAAATAATTCTACCGGCGGCGTTTGCTATTATGCTTCCCTTAGCAATAATTATTTGATTATTTCAATTAGTAATTTAATAACTGCCTTCTTAATCTATACATATACTTATAAATATGAGTATAACGGCGGGAATGCTGTTGGCAATATGTAGTACTGTTGGCAAGGCAATTTTGCATGCCTGTGTTGAAAACATTAACGGACAAACGGTCCTTGTCACAATGTTATGCGGAAGTATTAAAATTGACTAATGGAGATGGCTTTAGCTTTAACAATATTTTGATATAATCATAATAATATTTATTTGCATAAAACTTGGTACAGGATACAAGTGTTGTGATGTAATTGCATTCCGGAATTTTTGCTATATCTTTCATACAAAAAATATATAAAATTTTGTAGAAATATGATTACTTCGTCCACTTCAAGCTAAGCTACTTCCAGCAGGTAAATTATGGTAATTTAATTTTGTTGAGTGGTTATCAGTCTTAATTGTGTCAAATATATATGTCAAATGAAATATTGAGTAAATATTTAAAGACTTAAATAATATTTATCGTAAAAAATCGTTGATTAGAATTTTTTGCTATTGCCTGGTAAGTGATAAAACACTTTTTCGACAAATTACCTATTCAAAATGAACGCATGCTTTATAGTATATTTTATTCAATATTCCTAAAAACTTTAACAATTTTGATAAAATGTATTCTTTTAAATTTTATTATCTATTTGGGTAAGTACAATATATTTTTATTTGTTAACTTTCTTAACGCTAATTCTTTGTCCAATAACTCCAAAGAAAAAATTCTATCCAGTTCGAATTAATTTCCAGTATTCCCACAACTTTCCCCGCCTTCTGAACATCGAACTTATGAACGATTCGAGAGCTCTCAACAGGGCAGGGTGCGGTCGCTGCGGTCACGACTGGCCCTTCGAGAGACGACGGGAATCGATTAATAATCGATTCGACACAGTCAGGATGATTTCAGTCATTGATATCTCGGCTTTGATCTTGTGACGAATAAATTGAAGAGGAGCAATTTAACCATAGCATAAACGTGCCTTTCCGACAACGGATAGAAACTACTTTTCTAGCTCAAAATCCCATGTGGAATTAAGATTCGAAATGTCATAGATAGCTAGAAAACTTAAATGGAACTCTTTGACAGAACAACTAGCCGGAAAAATTTATAGCAGATGGAAATTAATTAATAAGTAGTACGTGAAAGAAGGTTAATATTGTCTTATTTCGGCGATATTTAAAAGATCTTTTCCTAAATATGGCTGGCACAGGGTTATGGAGAAACATGTCAGGCGCAGAGCTGTGGAGACTGGCTTAGGGTGGTTTATATACAGAGTAAATTACGCCATTTTACACGCGATGTAACATAATTTTAATCACATCCCCAACTTTCATATTTTTTTATGTAGTTTCTTTAAAGTTACGAGTTTTTTACAACGACTTTGTTGTCTTATAATTGGTATTTTGTTTTGCTTGATAACGTTTTAGATAAACGTTTTGCATGTCTGCCCTCGAACGTGGGAAACTTTCCCACTATATCGAAAGCTGTACGATAAAGCACGTTAACAATACAAATAGGTTTGATTACTGGACCCGATATGTCTATTTATGTTAGAGTTATACAGGTTTGAAAAGTTACTCCTATACAAGTAATAATTTCTTGGCTATTTTCATTCTGGTCCTGTTCTGTTAGAGGTACTACGCGTTTTATTACAGGTTAAGGGGCGTGGGTATACTTAAGAGATATTTCTAACCAATAATTGATGCCTAAACAACTTTCCTGTGTTCACTTTTAACAATTATAGAATTAAAAGTATATTGGACATGAAAATTTAAATTTCCAAGACACGCTGGTAAGCTCACCAAATAAATCAACAAAGCCTACAAAAAGTTGACGAAATAAACGCTACACATGTAATTAATTCATACAAAAATTATCGCATGTGGAATACAAAAATAGTCCTAGGGAACAATTTCAATACGCTATGTGTAATACGTATTTAAACAACATCAGCTATGTATCTAGGCCTGATAAAGATACATTTTGAGGTCGAATGCACACTGTACTTTCCCCAGAGACCGAGTGGAATGCAAACACACTCAAATTACAGCCCAGTACTTACTAGGAATGTTAAACTCCTTATCTCGTACAAATGCGAAGATTTGTGTATTTGTACTACTTTACGTTTACAATATATGGTTGCTAGTCTTTCATTTTCACATCCTCAAAGAATAAATTTGAATTATACTCTTAATGCGAAATATATTTATACGAAATGCGAATTTATAGCCTACGAAAATTAAATGCTCAGAAATCGACTAAAATCACACTTACAGTATCCTCTAGTACTTCTAATTAATAAAATGGACATTTCAGTGGCTAGCTGTGCACGCTCAGGTTGCGTAACAGTTTAGGCTTTTAGGGCGACACATACATGAGCCGGCACACCTGCCTGCCATGTTTCTTCCACACGATTTAACAACGCAAAAACCGCTTCGGAAACTTAATCTCCTATTTTAGACTAGACTGCTTCCGATGCTTGTACGCTTGTACATATATATTATCCACATATTTATCCATGTATTTTTAACAATGACATACCTAATAAAGAGGTATTACATTTAAAATTACGATCTAACCATGATACTAAGACTAATGAGTAATTTAAATTTGAAGTAAAACTAAGAACGTGTACATATATATTAATTTACATATTTATCCACATAATATTAATCCACATATTTTAATTTAGACCAAAAACTAATTATCAATGAAAACTGTATTGAAGTCTGGTTTTGATATAATAAGTTATTATTTGAATATTTTTAAAAATAGCTAGATGTCTTGATGACCTTCCTTTAGATATATGTACATAAACAAAGGTTTTCTAGTGCAGGCAACATCCTCATGTATCATGACAGCCTTCTGACCCTTCTGTTATCATGTTTCAATTAATCATCGATACAGAATTTTCAAAATTATTTAATATTTGCATATTTCTTTTGTGTAACCAAATGTTCATAAATGAAATTCATATTACTATTAGGTTAATAATTTGATTTATTCTCTGTTATAAATATTATAATGTAATAGTAATACTAATAACAGAACAAACTTGTCTGTCTGCTTGTCAAATAGGTGTCATAAGATATGTTAATTTTATTGCTGTTAACATTTTACTACAATTCATAAACAATAGATGCAAATATAACTATTAATGTGTCATGATCATGAACACAATATGAGTACCTAACATGAAGTGAAATGGACCGTTTTTGACAGGACTTTCTCTTATAACTTACAAGTTACGTCGAAACAGGGCCCATGTTTTGTATTTAGGTGCCAGTGAAGAGAACTTAAAATGTGGGATACTTATTGCTATATAATTTTGTTCATTAACATACAGATGTTACTTTGAAACCAGTAGCGACCTTTAATTATAACTATCTTAAATGTTGATTTGATGTTCTTAGAGTGAAAGTATTATTTATGCTTCCATAAATCATTTATTACCACCTTTACTAAATCTCTCACGTTTCGACTTCACAATTTTTTATTACGCAAAATTAAATGTACTATCGTAAGTAGCATTTATAGTCGCAATCGGTGAACACTACAGAATTATTTTATGTCCACTCTACAGAATTTCGCGTAGCAAGCTGTAAATACAAAACGTTAAGGCTAAAATCCATAGTCCTATCTGATTTATTTAGTTCACACACGAGCAGCTGTACGATAAACTATTCAGACAGGTTTTACAAACATATATTACGTACAGATATACTGATTGCACAATCGTGAGAATCCTCGTTACGCACATGCAATCAAAGGCTTACAGAAAGTCTCATTCAAAGTACTGACCAAGTGGTCAATGCTAAAGCAGTTCTGTCACGAACTAATCAGAATAACCATGTCTAAAGCATTTCTTGCTCACCTTACACGATATTGATCTTATCTGTCCATTTCAATCTGTGACGTAACTGTTACCACTAAATCCTCGAAATGAGACGGGGAATAAGCGAGAATCAGGTCAAGACGAAATTCTTAATTATTTATGCTTACTTGTATATAATAGATGTACTGATTAATTACGGTAGGAATTAAATTATCAAGTTTAGAAACATTATTTGAGGTAACAAGCATTAGAAGAGATACTACCTTTTGTATTGTATGTAACTTATTTTTCAAACGATAACAATCATTGTGTTATTGTACACATTGTACTGTTAAAACAAGTGTGAACATATTGTGAAGAGGTTCCGTGTTTTTTTTACATATCAATGGAAATGACAATCAAGCAAAAGTATACAAAAAAGAACAGGCCAGGCTCTACTGGAACAGGCCATTGCTCAATTTCAAGCATTCATTATTATTTTCAATTTCTATGATTGCTAGAACGAAGTCGGTGAAAGTCGCCTTTCTATGAGATTTGTTCTTTTCAATTCATATCACACCGCAGGTAGGTATGTGTAACGAAATATGAAGGTATTTTTCAATTCTTTCCGCCGTCACTTCGTGCAATATGAATGGGCGTGATGGAATATGACACACAAAGATATGATAAATTAATAATGTACCTATTATAGGCCGTTTATTTCCAAGTTGTCATTTGGAAGTAACAAATAGGTTTGATGTTGTTAATTAATTTAAGTCCATTGTTTTTTATCAAACGAAAAATAAGACTTAGTACACCTAAATGTTATCTAATATGTTTTTGAACTCGTGAAACAATAGGTAATTTAAAAAATTGTGATGTTGTTTCGAAGTTATTAAACTGCTATTAAGCGCAGTTGAACAGCATTTTATTAGAATATAAACTAGCGAGGTTATAACGCTAATACTGACAATAAAAATATTTATACTATAATTTAATATATTTATAATCTGAAATAATATACTGGGTGCAACAAATATAATCCCGAAGATCATGAATTTCATTATAATCCATTATTCCATGAATATATATATACAAGATAACAAATTATTCAAATATGTCCGTAAACTTTAACTATAGATTCCGAATATGATTCGTAGTTAATTGACATGAATTGTTATTGTAAAGTGCTCTTTATATTTCACTCATTTTTTTTACATACTTGCTAAATACAAACCACAAATGCGAAGTACGTACTTAAATACGTAAATACTTCATGTCAATCAACTCATTTTTCATTTTACAACAATTACTCAATCCTGAAATTATGTCAGATTACCTACTAAGCAAATATTCAGTTTTCATGTACCTACTGCTAGATAGGAATCCTAACAAGCAGTGCACAATTTTTTTTAAAATTACATCACAAAATTGAAAAGTTTTAGGCATATAGTTGGCAAAATATTAAATTTAATCTATAGATATTCTATTCTATTCCAGTTAGATTTAAAAATAATTAGAAAATATTAATCCTTGGGGAAATTTTAAGTTTGAATTTATATTATGGGAAATAAATTGTCGATAATTTAAGGATAGTTTAGCATAAATAAGTAGTAATGTAAACATGTGCATATGCATGCACATGTTTATATATGCATATGCATGGTTGACAATTTTTAACCATAGACAAACGGTGACAGATCAGAAAAGTCGATATTCGCATTCGTATTCGCGAATATTGGTAATGGGTATTCGCATCTGTATTCACATTCGCAATTGTTTAAAAATCGAGATTCGTTCCATCACTCCATCACTGTTTTAGCGATTATGTAAGGACATCATGTCCTAAGTGTTAATTGGACATCAGTACACCACGTCTCACTGCAAGGTACAGACCTCCTCTTTTTTATAGAAGAGATGACAGACGAGCAGGCGGTCCATAAGATGGTAAGTGGTCACCACCGCCCATGAACACCTGCATCACCACGGGAGATGCGGGTGCGCTGCCTACAGAATATCTACTGTTTACAGGTTTGCAATCTCGGAACATAGTAATTCGCAAATTAATGTTTGCAATCATGAACTTTCTTCGCCATGTTAGGACTTTGGTCAAAGACCATGGTACAAATACCATGAGTGGCTTTTGAGCCACCATGCGAACTGTGTGTGTGAATTAATGTATACAAGTTCAGAATTTTTTTAATTGTCGGGCAGGGGGCAGGGGGTTTGTGTGTAATGTTTTTTCACTGCCAAACTAGTTAAACTTGTAATCATACTAATATTATAAAGAGGAAAGATTTCTATTTTTGTATGTTTGTAACGAATAAACTCAAAAACTCCTGGACCGATTTCAAAGATTCTTTCACCATTAGAATGCTACATTATCCCTGAGTAACATAGGCTATATTTATTACTAGAAAAAATTAGGGATCCCTCAATATAAAATGGCTATATTTTATTTTGAAATTTTGAAAAAAAAATCTTATTGACCGAAGCGAAGCGAGGGCGGTTCGCCAGTTGAAAATAAAAACGTAGGTACGAAGTAGTAGGTACGAACTTGACATCATACTCACAACCTCTTGAGGACGAATCGAGATTATATATTATATTATACTTATCAATGCTATTTAATATCGATCCCTATCAAGCTATATGAGCTTTTACCTTCAATCGTTCTCTTTTGTATTAGTGACCCTATTGGGCCAAACCGTGACTGGCTGAGTCATATCTGCATGCCTTAGATTTTTTATTTAGCAATTTAAAAAATATTCTTTTGTTGTATTGCGAATTCTTACGCCTTTCATCCAACCCAGTCATGAGTCAGCAGAATGTCCATTACCTGCAACAAAAAAATAAGTGCCGATTAATTACACTATATTATATAGGTACAAGAATTTTATGTATCACTTAGGTATAACAAAAATGCTTTTCATCAGATGGACTTTCCACGTAACTTTTACTTTAGCAATTTCTCTTTTGAAGCTCGCACCAACAATGGACTCGTGGGGTTGTAAATCTCCTGTGTGTCGATGCGAGATCTACTTGAGTTATGGCCCTAACTCTGGGCGCAGTCTCGGACATGCTCAACTTTCTTCGCCATGTTAGGACTTTGGTCAAAGACCTACCTTTACCACAAACAATTGTCGAGCGTGTTATTTATGTTTTATTGTCTCATAAAAGTAATAAGCGAAAGGGATTATCGAAAGTGGAAATTGCCCAACATATTTATTATCTAAGCCATCGAAAGTTTTCCAAAACCATTGCGACTTCGCATCACAGTGCAATGTTTTCATACTTACATCTGCACAAACGCCAACCTGTGTGTTACTCCCATTATGAGATGTGAAATAGCTGCTCTTGCATGACTTCGAAACCGTAACAGGTGTTTAGTATGTAAATCATTGCTGTTATATCAATACGAGGGCAGTATATGTGTAATTTGAATATTCACGCCAGCAAAATTATACACCATTGGCTTGTAAGCATCATGCGATTTCAGAATGTAAACGCAATAATTTTTATTTAAGTATTAAATACGTTGTCGCATGTCAGCTGTCGTCATTTCCTATTGGGGTGTTATTTATGTCGTTATTGTTTGACACGTACGCTTTTGTGTTGCAAAACCATGTTGTAAGACGTGATGGTGTCAAAATAATGTGAATGATGAGGATAATGAAAGGTTATGACAGACTCAGTAATGTTCACCCATAAACCATCTCTTTTGTTTAGTTAACTTTTTTTAATATGAATTGAATGAATATCTGTCACAATATGAATATGAAAAAACAATAACAAAATATGATAATATCTGTCGTGAACTCATGATAAATAAATGACGTATTGTCGTTAATTACATAAATTTTATTAATAATATCGACCGACAATGATAATCAAATTAATTTACACATAAGATAACTTGGATGTAGTCGGATAATAACTTGTTACCCTTTAAAATAATATCTATATATAAAACGATTAGACGAGTGACGTAAACTATGAACGAATTTGCGGGTAGTTAATAAAATTCTGTTTAACTACAAAATGGTAAAAACAATAGATGTACAAATAGAAACATTAAAATAAGATATTACTGTCATAAATATAATATAATAGAAACTATTTAAAAATTGTCTTATCAAATACAATTGCAAGTTTGAGAAAATACATTTAGTACTCATTGAAAAGTGGAGAGCAAGAACTGGTAGTCTAAATAAAGTTATGGTTATAAAGCATTGGCCATGAATAAAGAGTTATAATGTGGCGCTTACATTTTAGTAATTGTGCTAATAGCTCGGAAGAAAGTGAATTATTTTTAGAGAATGCATTCGGTGAAATTATACCTACGCTACGAATATTCGGACGAGTTAATTGCTTTTTTTTTGCAAAATATGAATAATGTTTGTAACAATAAGTAACATAATATGAATTTAAAAAAATATATTAAAAATCAGATGTAAAAAAGATAATCAGGCATCAAAACATAAATTTGACATTATTCACACCGAGAGACATATGTATTATGATATATAATATTTAATATGAAATGTTATATGACAATTAACTCACTTCGGAAAAGGTTTGGACACATCTGTAGATTTCGGAGCACAATGAGTAAGTAAGTTATTAATTCCTTAGTACGTTATTACGTTTTTTGTACATGAGATAGCATTAATATAATACCATGACATAATTTGATTAAAGTGAGTAGGTATATTATAGGTAGTCTAGCAATAAATATTGTTAAAAAGAAAACATTAGAAGAATTAATAAATGGGTAAGCATTTTAAAAATATAACGTTTATTCGACATGGTCACCATTTGCTTTTATACAATCTTTCAAGCGTTGTGGCCAGTTTTCTATTGAAACACGCACCCTTTCCATAGGAAAATTGGCATAAGGGTAGTGACCCTTATGGAATGTTTTAGGGATTCAATATTATCATGACGTTTAGAGCATGCCATTCTCTCTAAAACAGACCATAAGTCATAATCGAGTAGATTAAGACCGGAACTAGATGACGGCTTCCTTTATATCCACGCCAGTTGTTTTGATTTGTCAATCCCATTTATCTTTAAATATCAGTTAAGAAATGATCAGTACGCCTCTTTTAAGCAGCAAGTCCTAAATCATCTTTTAAAATACGTGACATGGTTCTGGGTGCTATATTAATCTCTCTGGATAAAATCGTTTGCTTGCGGAGGGGATTTCTTGGGATTCTCTCCTTCACAGCTTTAATCGTCTGTTTAGTACGAATTGTGAGTGGACTGCCAGACTTTTTTCTGTTACAAACGGAGGACGTTCTAATACCAATTATTAACTTTATTCCGCTAATACCAAGCAGATGGAGAGTTTCAAAAATTGCATTTGACTCCATTTCTACTTTTTGTAATGCAATTACAGCAATACGGTTTTCATTATCGCCCTATTCCATTTTAATATTGGTACTATATTTAATAATGATTGCCGCCCAAATGAGCAAAAACATTTCTTTTTCACATGACAATGACAAAATCCAAATTCAAATGTTTTTTTTTTCTTTATTGTAACGGTATTTATGGCCAGACTGAGTACCTATATACTGGGTATTTGGGGAACAAGAGCATAATTTTTTATCAAATATAGATTGTTTATTGAATATGCTCTCTTTTTACACAACCGAAAAAAAAATGAAGTTAGCAAAAGATCTATTTAAACAGTGTTTGTAAACCGGAAAAATGCCAGTAATTAGTGGGGCTACCTCCCATTTGGGCATGTCGTGCTGGCCTCGCTCACGTAGTTACATTATGATGAGCGTGGGTGGTAGTTAAATGACGGTATGAGAAAAGCCGTTCACTGGACAATTTAAGTATTACGTGTCTATCTATTACTTGAATGATCTATTTATTTGAATCAATGATTTAATAATTTCAGTATTTATTGGTTTAAGATTCAACTATGGTACCCACTCGTAAATTATGACAGTTTATTTAGGGAAGTCGGTTTTGGAGACATTTCTAAGAAGACAAGTATTTTGAACTAAGTAGTCAAAACTTTAACTTCCAGATTTGTAAAAAAAACAAGTGCAAAGGAAACAAATGCATAAAAACGCAAACGACATCGTTATACTATAGACAGATTTTATCGTACGTACACTACAGTAAGAGGTCAACTTATACCCATCGGTACTTTGAAACGTTAGCAAGGAACACTGGAATCTAATGGTTTTAGGTACATTAGGGTATTGCTTATTGTAAATACATACCTGTGGTAAAATCTATTGTACCTACCCCACTACTAGGTACCTACCTACTAGTACCTACCTTGTACCTACTAGGTACTTATTAGTAGATACTTGCTAACAACCCCATAACACTGTGGGTACTTATCGATGAAGTCATATAAGATCGCGTGAATTTGACAGACGGTTGACCATCACGTGGACATAATACTGTTACAACTTACCACTAGGTAATACAGTACGTTATAATGAATATGTATTTACGGCGAGTGTTGTAAGCAAGTGGCACATATAATTAGCAACCATATACGATTCCGCATGATTTCCCGTTTACCACAGATAATGTGTTGGTTTCAATGCCGCATTAGACATTAAAATCTTCTGATATATGGTAGGGTCTGGAGTGGATCTTGGCTTTAAGACGTTACTATACGCTGACCGAGCTATTAATGAATGTGACGAAAATATGAAACTAATTACCGCCATCTTGAAACATTAGTCTAGTGACAGTCTCACTTCTGGGTGTTGTTATGAGAGAACACAACTATACCTACACATATCTTTTGACTATACGAACCCTGCTTTTTATATTTCTTGTAAATATAAATATCACTATTTTTCTATAATACTTAAATACCCCATTCCTTCAAATAACATATATATGACCTCTACAAATGTTTAGTTAAACCTAGTCAATGTACAACTTGGCGTCGTTTTCTACGTTTACCCTAAAATATAGCACATGTATTTAATCTGGCAATCTTTAGTCGATTGTCACGCCCTCCTTCACATTCATAAAAACCCTGATCAGTCGGTAGCTCTCAGTTCTGTACGACTTCATGCCAATCGCCTTTCTGGAGCTCGTTCTAATTCTTCATGATTTAAATGCAGTAATATCGGAAACGTCCTATCCGCTAATAACTGACGCACATGAAGTAAACTTTAAGTAATATCGTCAGATAAAGTATTGAAATAGTCGGAAACTTCCTAGTGATGAAAAATCTGATGACAAAATATAAAAAAGGGAATATGAAATATTTATCTTTGTAAGAGAAGATGTGATTTACACCAAGTAAACAGATAAAAATAAAATTTACTAAAAAATAGTTTTATAGTTATATTTTATAGTTATAGTTTATAGTTTTTATAATTTTATAGTTTTTATTTATTTAAAAATCTTTAATGTATTTAATCGTGCAAAAGTCAATTTTATGGAAACATTCTCTACCAGCCAATTTTTGACTTGTATCTACAGGAAGGCACGTTGGGAGGTGCTATGAAATTTATAAATATAACTTAAACGTAAATATGTTGATGAATGCTTGAATAAATGACGATACTTCGCTAACAGAGTAGCAACAAACATGCAGAAGTATCCCTCACGATACCGTTGCTACGAACTGCATTCCTTACGTAACGTAGGCATTGTTGTTTACTGTTAGCCTGCATATTTCATGAATGTTATCAATGTGGCGCGCGACGTGAATGAACCCGTGTTCCTATTCGATTCTGACCATAGAATAATTGGTTATTCAATCTTTGTTTTGTGTATGGATCTTTGTAGAATAATAAAATGATAATTAGAATCACAAATTAGATAGAAATATATCTATTATAATAACAAATTAATCAAATTAGAGGAAATCTGTAAGTACCTCTAATGCTACTTATTTTTTTTGGAGTATTCGTAAAATTACCAAGACAATATTAATTCTAATTTATTTTAATATTATTAATTTACATTTAGGGTTATAATTAAGATCAACATTAGTATGCAAATAAGTGTACCAAAATGAAGCTCGCATCTTTTAAATCATCTTTCACATGTTTATAAATAACCAGTCCTTTTTATTCTAAAATATTTTTCATAGAAAAGATGTTATTACATTGCGTAAAAGTAAAATCAAACAAATCCAGATACAAACAAGTATTTACATACACTTTGTAATAAAATTCGTGGTCCATTTGCTCTTGAACTTTTCACGGTAAATATCGACAACTTTATCAAAACGCAGGAATTTGAACTTGTCTCTATAATAAGTTTCATTTGAAATAACAATTGTTTACCAGAATTTTCAATAATTGAGAACAATTGATCCCTAAACGATAACGACTGTGTAAAGTTGCGTAATGTTACGGTAACTTGGAATTAAGGTATTGGATCACGACGTTGTAACCATACGTATCGATGCATCTCGACAGCACCTGTTCCTCAAACAATGGTGCAGTTCATAATCGAGTTCGTTCACTTTCGTTTGCGCCTGCGCACCTCGTTAACATTTTCGAAAATCAAACGCGAATCGTGACTGAGGAGATCTCGGTTCTCTTTCGACCGTCACGAGCACCCAACGCTGATAAGGATGGTATTTCCAACTGTAGGAAATATCTACGACAATCGGAACATTTGAAAAGATATCATTTGAATAAGAAAGTCTTTGAAATGGCATTGAATTTGAAAAGACGTCTAAAATGAAGTAGATCGTCTTGACATTTTATCAAGACGTTGAATGTAAAAGAAATATTTGTGAAAGAAAAAAATAATAGTCATAAGAAAAGAAATTGCTTAGCACTTATATAAATCACTTTGCAAGGACCAAATATTTGCAATTACTTTTAACAATTTACAAGTTACAGATTCAAATACAGTTAAAATTCCACAGGTACCGATTTCATTTGGTTCCAATAAACTCCATAACAATGAATTTTCGACATAAGTACTTGTAGGTGGTACCTATTTAGAAGCAACAAGTCGTGACCGCTGGGGATGTTGCAACAAATTCAACTCATAAAATATTTCGATCGCACTCAAAACTGTAAGAACCTGCCTGGCCTTTAAAGGCCGGGCTGTAAGAGTTGTATAATAAGTATTAAGTATACGCCGTTTAATAATACTTAACCCTAATGATTAGGTCGCAAGCGCTGCTAAAATCGGTGTAATTGTGAATTCCGATCTAATTAAATTTTCTGTGTATTTATCGATTAACCTTCAGTTTGTTTCTTTACTTTTGGAGGCTTCGCCTAAGTTCCCGCCACTTAAAGATTTAGTTTACGAAATTTGTAATGCTTAGTAACTAATCAGTAATCAAGTACAATAAACCGTCAATGTTTCTACCTCCCACATTTTTCTAAACATGCTGTAACTTCATTGATTGAGGCGTGAGTATTTGGGATCAAAGCAAATTAACTATATTAACTAACGCAATTAAAGTCGAATTTTTTATTCGTGTCAGGGATATGAAATGTATAACAATCAAACAGAGTGAAGAGGGGTGTCCCATGACATAAAAGGGATTTTTTTTGCGAAATCAGATACGCTCTATTTTTTGCGTTTAGTCCTAATTACTGGATTATGAAATATGTATTATTGCCTTAGGATAGCGAGAACCCGTGCCTTGATATCAAACCTACAACTTGATAATTTGTACCGAGGTACTATGGATTGATTTAAGAATTCATGTAGTTTTGGAAAATAAAGCACCAATTGGTCCAAATCGTATATTTATTACAATACAACTGGAAATCACATGCACGTCGACGGGTAAGCGCAGGCTCGCCTAAGTATGCAAGTACCTAAGTATGCAATGTTTCGATGCAAGTCGTCACGGTTTGCCGTAGTCCAAAGTCATGAAATTTGATTTACGTGTGTTTTGATATAGGTAAGACAAAAAAAAGCGGGTATGCGTTAAAAAATACTTTAAATTTTTTGGGACACCCTAATATACATAGTATAAGAATATCATTCTTCAGTTTCGCTTCCATAAAGCTCTGAAACACCATTCGCTCATACCAAAAGTCTGGAATGAGGGACTGTTTCTAATACACTGCAGCAACATGAAACATTAATATTAGATCTTAAGATTATTATAGGAACCGGTTAGAAAGATTTGTTTTCATTTATCGGAGGGGTATTTGTATTAAAACTTATGTCAGCGCCATTATATAGAAAGTAGTTAAAGGTAACGTTACTATGATTATTTAAACTCCACATGTCACTAGTAACTTTTCACTTATAAGGCTTCGTTCCGTTCTACGACTAAGTAACTCGATCCCGTGCCACATGTTTCCATTTTGAGCATTAGGACAATATCCCATTTGCTCGACCGCATGCTCGACTCTTAACTCAGACACTTGATACACGGGATTATGACTTAGGTCGTGTTGTCAATAAGATGCACGACAGTGTAAACGTACTCTTAATTGAGTATGCAATCTATAACCAGTTGGCTGACAAGCGATCTTGATTGAATCGTTGCTGTCACTTGTAACGCCAGGTTTCTGATTCATTGTCGACTTTCCTAGGTGCTCTATTATGTAATGTGGGAACTGCAACTGCAGTAATTGCAGGTGGACTTCGTTAAAACAGAAGGTTAAGAGTTATTTAATAGACAAGTAAATTTATTATAGTTGAACGATGTAGATACGTATACATTATACAGATGAGTATACTATTTGTGTTGTGTACCTATTATATTATAGTTATGTTGTGTACCTCACGCCCGTAGGAATTACCTCAGCATCCTACACCTGTTCTCTGAGTGCACAAATAAGCAACAACACAACGCCGAATATCGTGTGGCGACAACCCGTCCTGGATTGTCAAGTCGGATATCTTAAGCTGTGGAATCTAAATAGGCATCACGTCCAATTGGCGAGTTCCGAAAGTAGATTCGTTACCTAGCAATGGCCAGCACAGCGTTTGTCTTTAAGCGCTGCAACAGGAGACTTGCAATGCGACGGAATTAATATTGGAGCAGATTAACACTTGTGAATTCAACAGCTGGCTGTGTTATACAGGTCACTACCACTGAAAAACTTCCATTTTATCCGAACATAAAACTCTACTAACATTTATTAAATTTTCTTTTTATAGAATCATAACTTTATATTATTGCAATTACCAGCCCAGGCGGCGATAAAGAATTTAATCGAAATCTAGTAAAGAAATAGCCATGCAGAGATAGGAAGGTAATGATAGCGTGCGTTCGGACAATGCAATGCTAGGTAACTTTTAAATATTCGCGTTTTGCACACACATACATATACAGTATACATTGGTATACATCTACAGGTATATATATATTTAGATATAAATTGTATACATATATAATGAACGGGTCTTAAATATTAGTTCTACAGTCGCCTCGTGACCATTTTTGGTGTAACTCAGCCGAAACGTGGAGTAAAGTAAACGCATTGACGCGTTTAATATTACATACAAGTATTATACATACACATGTATCCAACGTTAGGTGTTAAAAATCAATGAAACGCATGTTAATCTGTAATCATCATTCGAAGGAAAACATTTAGAAATTACTAGGAAATTAATTTTACTTCTGTCTTATGAAATTTACTACAAATAATCGAACCACGTGACATTTTTATATTTCTGTAGAAAGTCACGTCTAGTAGCCAATTACACTATATGGATGAGCTCTTTGATTGCACCGACTGTATTTCACAATAACAGTTTAACTAATTATAATAAAATAAATATAAAAATATATGAACGTATCGATTGGCGGGGCTAGGTCTGATCTGATATACATCTTTTATTTTATTTTTCAATAATGTGCTCGTATATTGTAAGTAAATCGAGTCAAATTGTCTAACTTCAATTTTGACTACAATAAAATTGTGCAAGTTCATTTGCGATTTGTTTGGAACTAGGTCACTGTATCTTACAAATTTACATAACACGAAGGACAGTCATCACTTCATCTATGATTGTTTGGACCTTACCCGTTGAAATTTAAATACAATACTGACACCAATGGCATCAGATAAATCAGTAAACACCTGTACCCACTGATGATTACCATCTATCCAACGTAATATGCAAAACTAGAACAGATGTGACATTTGTATACTTGATCCCAATATTGAGTAATGGATTATTTATAACGTGTTATAGGTTGCCAAACACCGTTCACTTTGAAAATTACTAAACATCTGCTAAAACATCGGCATTATCGACTTTCTGTCTGTTGCAAAAAATTGCTTCATTTCGACCACCTATAAAGCTATTATCAAATTTATACACATTAACAGACTATGTATTTACCAATTCTTGTGTTAGATTTTAGACAAAAATCGGTGTTAGACTGGAAACTTGACATTTTTGTTTTAATTACATATATTTGTCACACATCAGCAGAAACTACTATATTTATACGTATATATCCAAACAAATAAGGAATAAAACCTTCTGAACTAATCGATGGAATGTCAAGTTACTGAGTGCTAATAGAAACGCGGCCAACACGACGGGGTGACTAACTAAGCATAATAATAACTGCTTATTGTTTTGCTGTCTCACCGGCAAACCAGCACAGTGGAGATACAATAGTGAGAAATATGCGAAATTAAGTAATTTAAATTTATATTATCTAATAACAATCCTTTAATTTTGTAATCGTTGTATTTAAAATTTTGTTCTCATTCTAAGTTGATATCAATTTTCATTTGTTAAATCTAGTGATGGCAATTTTGTTAGCGTAAAGAAGATCTTATCTTCGTCGCTTCGTTGTAGACATGTCATTTCAGATGTAACATTTAATAACGACTACGAGTGCATCTTTTAACTTAAGGAAAACTCTGAATTAAAACGTCGAGGTGCGTGTAACTTTCACACAAATAATACTTTACTGAATGTCGAACATGTCAAAAGGTGATCCAAACAATTGAAATATGTTAAAATTTATACCGATTAGTAACTCAAATTACAAAACGACAATAACATGGGTAATAGAGCACATTTCACGATTTAAAGAGCTGACTTACATTTTAGAAAGACGTAGGTAATGGATTGCGAATAAAAAACGGTAATGAACAGCAAAATGACAAGTCATCATCGTTAGAGGTACACAGTTAATGGGATAAATGATTCAGTCAAATTCTTATTTATTTCATGAATACAAGGTTAAATAAATACCAATAATAAGTTTCAGCATTTTTTAATGATTGTACGTAGAGTTGTAGAGCAATTTATAATCATAGTTAGTGTATTACCAAACTGTTAACTGTAAATTACTTTTATAATTTCTTGGTCAATATTATTTGTTTTCTTTTTTAAATCGTTTGCTGTTTGTTCTCCACAAACTGTTTGTTCTGTGTAGGAGTTGTAGTATGTATTATACATTATTTTTTAAGCAAAAAAAGTATATCAGTGGGATATTAAGGACAGACTGTGAAACTAAGACGAATTGCTGGAACTCATAAAATCAAAGAAAATCGGGTTGAAGGATTTGTTGAGAAAAAAGTTTATGATGCTATTAAGTACGCGTAAGTAGTTCGATAGTAGCAAGTCCAGAGAAAATCAATTTAAAGTTTAGGGTAAAAATAATAATAATAGCAATAAGTTTATGGAATTTCGTTTTTGGCGTTAACTCGTGTTATAAAGTTTTACAAAAAGAAACTATATTAGGTACATTAACGTAGCACTATTACAAAGAAGTAAAAAAACGAAATAATTTAGACTCGTCCCACATTTAATCCTTTTATTGCGTGTTTTGGTGTTCTAAATTTTGGTGTCTAAAATTGTGTCGGTTACAATATACAATCATGTTGATGGTATGAAACTATGGATAAGTGTAAAGAAATCCAAAGAATTAAGAATTTTTTATCCAACTTTTCAAAAACAAGAATATTTCTGAAATTAGAAGCCAACACTTGGGACCTTTCTGCTGGAAGCACACAAATTTTCAACAAAAATCTTTCACATTTTATACAACATGCACTCTGTTTGTTATATACATTTACTTCATGCACATTTACTACTAGAAAGGAAACTGTTTATCATTATTGTCGCCCTAGTTATGTGACAGGTGTTAAGCCCACGCTTAAAACTGACAAATACACGGACGTCACACTAACGATGAACATTATCTCGAGACCAAACATAATAGAGCTTTAGACCAGTAACGGTGGTAAATACCAACATTCTTGTGTTTAAAGAAATAAAGATTATATTCGACAAGTGCATGTTGTGATAGTGAAGGCGGCATGTCAATAGTTTTAGCTATACCTACTTAGACTAAACAAATCGACCGGAACCTTTAAGCTGGTGACTGACTTGAGTGCTTGTTACGAACAAGCGAGTTTGCTTATAATAAGCAAGAACTTGACAAAAAGATAACTTTCAAAGAAACTAAATGGAATCTTAGAATACGAAATCCAGATGAATAACAAATAACATCGAGATAATTATTTAAAGATGACATCCCTTTCAATATTTATCAACCCTTATGGTGAATAAAATTACTGCATTAAATTTGAAAGACAAATGAAAAACAATAATTCATCCATCAGTTGGTACCTATACGAAAACCTGTAGTCTTGTAATATTGTTAAAGTATAGGGAGACGTTATTAGTAATTTGTTTCTTTTTTAGCCAACGTTAGAGATGAATTTCAACAATATGTTCCAAGCCTTAAGTTAATTTGGCCTGCCTTGCAACAGAAAGTATCTGTCGGTCAGTGGGTAAGTAATTTTACCGGACGAAGCGTTTCCGTGGTAGATATAGCGGAACTAATTTGCTATTGACATTGAAATTATTTGGATGCTGAGGAATTTTAAGTCATGCAGACAGAATCAAACTAAAAATGTTTTCATCTATAAAATCTTCAAGCTAACCACTACCTAACCAATATCACACCTACGTTGTTGTCGGTTTAAGCTAATTCGACTGCGCTTTTAACTAGAAAATTCCACATACATAACAGATGCATTATTAGAGATCTTACGTACATTTACTCTTTCAATCTTCGTCCTCATCTAATTGTTACCATCAGCTCATAATTAAGTATACTGTTATTAAGTATATTACTTTACTGCTGAATATAATATACTCGTAGATCATCATCGGCAGGAGCGCTGACAAATACATAGGTATTATCTGTCTGTGCAGATTATAATTTATGGTTTAAGCATAGACTGTGGAAACATAACCTTCCATTACTCTGCCTAAAATTAAACTATGTTAAGTTCCCACTATGTCGGACCAACTATATTAGTATTGATTATTGGTTTTGATCAAGCGAATTCACACCGAATTGTGTTTAATATTCTCTACGAGTAAACCCGTTAGTCAGTAATTATAGTGCAATTTCGATCAGAATAGGGTAGCCGTGTGAAAAGCGGACAATGTCTTAATTAAGCGATTATGGAATAAACTTCTTTGTCTTTTAACATAGCTGTGAATATAATGCTAGATAGTTGATTATGTGCGGACATGTTTTTAAAGTTATATCGCGATGTACCAACTTTTGCTAGATGTAGTGCAGATTATCACCGCGATCGCCACAACAATGCTGTATTAGATACAGCCTCATTTTAAATGAAACCATGCGGTATTTAAACAAAAAATGTGGGCTTAGCCATTTTATAAGGGAAATGTTAGCCTAAAGTAGCAAATAAGAACAGCAGTAACTTTTATGGGTAAAGTATATTTATGTTGTTTTTCATTAGGTAACATGTACCTACGTTTTTCTGCTTTATCATACGTGTACTTACCTAAATAGTAAATTTATAACATTTGAAGAGTAACTATGACCTTAAGGGGTCGAAGTAATCTTAAGGTAACATCTAACGAATATAGAACCATTCCGAGACATAGCTCACTTATCTAATTGAGAGAACACACTAGCCATGTGTAATGAAAATGATGGAAGTGTCAACAAATGAAACAAAATATCTGACGTACAAAGTGAAACTCTTTCATGTTGTTAACTTAACACATTCCGTAATTAATACTACGCTGATAGATAAGAGGGAGAGTCAAAAATTAACTCACTTTCATCATAATACAACTTTAAAGGTTGTCACACTGTACTTAGGTATAATATACCTATGCTTGTTAAAACTTGTGGTACAAAAAGTATGGACTAAAGACGTCAGTTGCAAAAATACCTGCAAAAGATTCGTCAATTTAGAGACTTGTTCAGCGTCTTATACGTTGTATGTACAAAGAGACAAAAACTAATTTTACTTAGAACTAACACAATTTACTCATTCCCACGGTGGTTTAAGTTGAGCTACATCCAAAGCAGTTTTTGTGTTAAACTATCGTGAAGAAACAGGAGCCATTCATTTTGATATAGATACATTTTTCATGTGAGGTGTAACAATGTTACAATCTTAATAATAATCACATCATTTTATCTGGTTAACGTTAATCTATGATGTTAATAAAATGAAACACTGTCATAGTTCTATTCACACTTAGCCATACATCTCCTAGTGACTATTAACGTGTGAACTTTGATCGGGGAAGGTATTGCGGTGCTGTTAAGTAATGTAAGAAAATGCAAGAGATGATTAAACCAGCTAACAAACAGGGAAATTGCAAGTCTTAACAATGTTGTAACGTTGATTTTTTTTTATAGAAGAAAAATAATTCTATCAAATTCTATAATCTATCAAATTTTAAAATTCTATCTGTTAATCTGCCCCGAGATATACCACAATTAGTAACGATTCCTTGATTGTTGCAGTTTTAGGTACTTAACAAAAAACATTATATAATCAACTTTCGCATCTATAGTGTCAGTTAGAATTGTTAAATATATTTACCTAATTACTTTATACAAAAAATTATATAGATACCTACAGTTTATAAAAAAATGACAGTAGGTATTTTGTATTATGAACAAAATAATTGCAAAATAAAATACATTTTCGGTTTGTTTTATTTGAATTATTTTTATCTCAGGTTAAGATCTATCAACTACATCGTAATTTTCCACGTCAAAGTTGGCCTCATGAAACACCGCATTACATTACTCATGGACCTTGTGGTATGTTTACACCAAAGGTACATGGTGTTACCGTTTACTCAGCAGTTGCTAAAAACGCTAATGTTTATCTATGGCTGAGTAACCACCTGTGTCCTTAAAAGTATAAAACAGTTTCAACTAAAATTACCCACTAGTATATAAATACATACATACATACATTTATAGGAATATACCTACACTGTGTCAGATGTATTCCCATGGATTATACTCATAATTCTAAGTTAAATAACATGAATAGATATTGTAATTTTTGTAAAAAAGACTCCTTTTTAGGCTAATGCAAGGGCTGACACAACATGATTCAATTCATATTTCTCACTAAGACACACGTGAACAATTGGACAACTATCGGGGCCAAATTACATACACTAGAAATGCTAAAATACACTAAATATGTCAGAAAGCAGCAACGTGCGGATTGATGTCTGATTTCAAACTGGCAAGAAGAGGGAAGAACACTTTCATATTTATAGTTTGTTTAGATGTTATAATATACTTATTTGATCTGCCGTGGCACACAAGGTTACAGAGATAAAAGGGCGAATACGTAAACGGTCCTCTGTAAGTCCTACAAACCCGTTTTGTCACTTAGCGTCGGATAGATGCCACCAACATCCTTATTTCCATTATATCATGAAAATGCTCACTAAAAAGACGAATGTAATATATTATGGTATATTTATAAACGTAAAGTATACCACTAATACCTAGAACGGAATGTGGTACTTGATTAACAAGTTGTCGCCGTCGCTTGCAGGAGTGGCGACCTGTTCGATAGAATCGCTAGTCAGTCACACCGCATCCTGTCCCTTACTGCCGCTACTACTGGTACTCGACCGATATTAATCTTGTTTTAGATTGTAATCAACTTGCCCTCCAGATAAATATAATTTTGATTGATCTGTATGCCCATGTCCCGTGTGTTGCAATGTATACCTTTCGTGAACGGCCCTTTTTATACTTACTTTGTGTGCTTTAAATATTTGTTGTCACATTGATACGTGATTATGATTATTCTAATTTATATAAAACTAACAATGCCCCCGACTTCGCGCGCGTAGACTATAAAGTATTGGTAGTTACTTTGATTCCCGTTTATGATTATATAATCCTAAACGGGATTATATAACTGTATAATTGATCTGGATAAAAATATCCTAATTGTTAATCCGGCTCACAAGGTACCTATGTCAAATGTCATTAAAATCCGTCCAGTAGCTTTTGTGTAATGTATTTATTTTGTAGCGTTTTTGTGATTTCCTTTGTGTTTCAGACAGACGAGAATTCTAAAAAAATATTGTTTTGGGTTCTATCATTACAGTGACTTTTTTAAAAGATATTTCACGTTATGACACAACTTTGTT
The DNA here is from genome assembly GCA_943735995.1 of Sesia bembeciformis. Taxonomy (NCBI): domain Eukaryota; kingdom Metazoa; phylum Arthropoda; class Insecta; order Lepidoptera; family Sesiidae; genus Sesia; species Sesia bembeciformis. The sequence continues at coordinate 14,525,882 of OX031028.1, forward strand.
ACGATTTTATTATACCTATGCATAAAAGAATATCATTGTCATCGAAAGCATCATGAAAAAGTCCGAAACTTAATAGTGTTATGGCAGCAAGCGGTAGTGGTTGGTATCCCACTGATATCCCACATGGCCAATGACTCCAGTGCGGTTTCACACTACGCAATCTCGCAGCCTCCTCGCTCCATAGCACACGAGAGGGCCCCGAGTCTTACAAGAGGCGAGAGGCTAGTGTTACATATAGGAGAACACTTCAAAAACAACCAAAACAATTGCTGGTGTACACAACAGAGCTACAAAGAAAAAAAAATCTTACTATATTACATTGTAACAGTTAAATAACTTTTTAGTACTTTTAGTTACGATATTATGGTCCATGTTACCTGATTGACTGGAACACGAGGGGGAACAGTTTAAAAATGAAAAATATTATAGGTACTCGTATGTACAACGAAGTGGATTTTTATAAACTACAATAGTGACGTTTTTTAAGCAAAGAGACCTTAGTTTTGGGTAGAGACATTTAATGTGATCAAGATTTTTTAACTTGTTAAGTTCATTGTTTCAAGATTACGAGTGTGTTTAAAAAGAAAGGAAAATCATATATGTAATATTTAAACAGAATTTTGGAACAACGAAGTTAGAAAATCTTAACCAGCCGACAATGTAGAAAACATTGCTCAGAAAACATTACAAATGTAGGTCTAGAATACTATTGTATGAAGAATGCAGAATTTTCCAGGTATTACGTTTAATGAGTTTAATGTTGGATTCATGTTTAACGGCGCTATCAGCAAGCGGCTACATCAAGCACTTATACTATTGCTTAACATAGTTTTAGTTAAGAGTTTTAAATATGACAGTATGACAGCTAGGTAGGTACTTTCAATCGTAACTTTACCTTAGTAAAGATACGTCATAATTTAAAAAATTAGATAGATAATATTACTGCCGCAGTATGATGTTACTAGATACTCAGATTACCCGTTAGTAGCCAGTAGTAGAAACAAGCCGCATATGGACAAAACTTATGTCACATATTTAGTAACCAGTATTCAAGATACATTTCTGTGGTTTCAAGCGTAGGTACCTATATTAATTTCTTCCGCTAAAAGATTCTTTGCTCATTATCAATTTCCTTGAAGTTCTACGATGGGGAGCAACGAACTTTACACGGAACGCGTGTGCGAAATATTTTAGATTAAGTAGGTAATATAGGAAAGATAAATTCGTTATTTTTGTACCAAATTCGGTAAAGGTTATCATAACATCTCGAATAAAACTGGTTATAGGTATACTATAATGAACACCTCTAAAGAAATATTTATTTTTAAATATTGTTTACATATTTTGTGGGCAATAATCAAAATAATTGCAAAGCTAATTTAACTCACCATTCATTGCAACAATTTTAAAGTCAGATCCGCCTGAAGTAATCTAAACATTGAGAGTGGTTAAACTCCCAAGATGGTGTGCAAAATGCTCTAGGCATTATCTAGAGGATTATTCTTAAATATTGGTATCTACGTATTATTTAAACAATGCTTTGTTACATAGATATACATCTCAGTCACAACAATGTACCACGACCACCAAATCCACGACAAATTGGCAGCCATGTGTAGTCGTGATGCAATTTATCAGAGATTGCCATTTTTGGATAGCGTTTTGAAATGTTATACACGAAATAGAAAAACAAAATATAAAAGAACATGTTAAGTAAGATGACGAGTAAAGATTTAACACATTGTTATAAATATATATAAGGAAATATTTGGTGACAGTTCAAAATGTACACAACTTACAAGTATGGAATGTAAGTATTTAATAGCATCTAATCTACAGTGTAAAAGACGACGAGAGAAAGTATAACATATTGTCAAAATTAATACTTTCAAAAGATATTTTTCAAGTGTCTGTGTCAAATACTCTCGTATTGAATCTGTCAATATGTAAATAAATTCCTTGTAGAGTAGTTTTAGAGAATAGGTACCTAATTAAATTCCATTTTTATTCTCAGTAGAGGTTAAATATCTCGGGCGAGGCAAGTAAAATAATTTTATAGCTGTAACGTACGAAAAGTGAAATTGAAAGGAATGTAATTGTTGGAAATTTAAAAGCGTAAGCAACTAAATTATCTTAGCTACATACTAAAGTCAATTATGAGAAAATAAAACTAAACAACATAATCTTACCTCACCTTTGTATAATAACTTTCGGAAAATAGGCAGTTAGATAGATGTTACGCGACATGCTGACGATAAAAAAGACTTGAACTTGGATATTTATTTTATTTTACCAATGAAATAAATTGTTAAACGCTTCTCCAATTTTTGGATGAATTTACTCACACATAATAATAAAAGAACGACGTTCTATTGGGTTAAGAGCCATTTCACAAAAATGACTAAATCAAGTTTAGGTAATTACAACGCAACGCGACTGGCAATAGTTCATATATAGCGTAACTATGGAAAACAAGTTTTGATACTTTGAATAAGCCGAACTTTTCTCCGTCTACTTCTATAGACAATACTAATGGCCGACGCGAAAATCCCCGAATATAATAGATCAATTAGAGCAGTTTTGTGATATTAAAAAATGTATATAATAAATAAAAATTTATAAAAAATACTTATGTTTTCGTTTTAATTAGGTACAAAATTGATATTATTCTAGGTAATAATTTAAAAAAATCTTTAATAAATGATAAAAAATTGCAGTTAAATGCCAGGTATTTTACGTCGAAATTGACGGACATTATTTTATTTTAACTCGTGATTTGTGTTAATTTACGGAAATATTAGTGTACTATGTGTCAATGGAATTATATACTACGTATACGTATAATTGTACCTTATCTTGTTGAATTAATAAATTTTAGTGGAAGACGCACGGCTCTGAAGTTCTTACTACGCGCGTTTTTGCTAAAACATGGTTGAGTACTACAGAATAAATAAATAAATTTTTCGAAATGTATTACATTAAATGTCAATACAAAGAAATTAGCTATTTAAAATATTTACTCAGAAATGTAAAGCAACTTTCATTTCACCTATAGGAGAGCTCAAAAACTTGTATTTTTCGCTTAAAATGTAAAATGGCTCTTAAGTAAATTGATTTGCTTAGAAAGTTTTACAAGTAGATACCTATCAATATTAATAGATATCAATGGTGCTTCGGAAATTACTTTTGTTGTTTATTGCATGTAATAAATGGAGTGCATGTAAATAAAACCTAAGAAGAAACTGAATTTGAAAGCGACAAGGAAACGATTATCTAAAGTAAGAATATTAGGATTCGACTTATATGAGAGAGTAAATTAAAGTAGCCAAGTTCATCGTACTCACAAAGCTATTAAGAAAACACAGATAATTACAGAAACAACGTTACTATTCCCAATATTACCATGAAAGCCATCACTGCCTCGGTTACAGAATAAAATAATGACGGTTCTAAAGACAGTAGATATAAACACGATGAAAAATGTTAGACATTATTAACGCTACATAGAAATCAAAATAATCTCAGAAATTACTAAACCGATTTTGTTAAAACCTTCGCCAGTATCTAACGATGTGCTGTTTGGAATCTCGAATAACATTTATGTAGGTATATTGTTACATTTTATATCAATTTCCTGTAGACTTTGATCAGTCGTCCATATTTTGTAGACAGTTGTACTATGCTAACTTGAAAACATAACTGGAACTTATGGGCGAAGAATTCGGATACATTATACCTAACTGTTTTTTGGCCATGTCAAGTTCCTAATCAATATGCAAGTGACACTGTTTGTCCCTTTCAAACACCTCGATGCACAATAACACGAATATTTTTCGCGGTCGAAGACTTAGAGTAAAAATATTGGAATGTCAACATATACGTATGTATTAAACAAGATAGACACAATATGTATTTCTGTTCTATGTACTATTAAATGGCAAAATGTAGGTATCATCTTCAATACAGGGATCTTTCTCATAAGAATATTCGGATAAAATTTACAGTTATATTTTATGGACATTTTATTATAGGTACAAATATCTACGAAATATTTAATTGTAAGAAATCTCACTATAATTGTATGTACATATGCAGTGATATTCTGTACATATGTATTGTATGGAACAGTTCGCTAGGTGTAACTATAATATTATATGTATAAATACCTGTACATTGTATTAGTACCTACTCCAAGTTTATATTTCGTTACGAATGTTTCTTTTTGAGAAATACATTTCTTTAAACTGAAATACGAGTATTATGTTATACTCGTAGAATGTCCCGCGTTATGTTTTTTTTTTTTTGTGGAGAAGTATATTGTAATAGTTCATTTAAAGGCAGCAGTCCAGTATAGAGATATTATCAATATATTTCCAATAACACCAGCATTCTCTATCGGAATACGTATCTAATAGTAATAAAACTTTTTACATATATAATATGTAACCAGAAATTAAAACCAATATTTTTTCTTCCTTGTTTCTTTGAATGACATAACAATTTATCGAGATCCCGCACTGTATCAAATGTATGATGACATTGATGACTATTAAGTTGTCAATGTGGATTATGCAAATAGATCATAAAATGTTGACAGAATCTAACACTGTGCATACACTGACAATACTCTTATTTTACTTCAGTGGTTGTGTGAATAATGGAAATGGAATATATTGCTGTAGATACAAGTCCATTAAGCAGTTCTCCAGATTCAAATAAATAAATTAAAAATAATTTAGTTTTAGTTACAATGAACAGTATTGTTTAGTTAAATTCTTTCAAAAACAATATGAGGCAACTAGCGTAGTTGCCTACGTTCTGCCTGATCTATAAAAGATCTGTTCCCGTCTCCCAGTTGAGCATGTCGGAAACTGAACAGATTTTGTACTCGTTTCTGTATTTGTGTCTTCAGGTTCGCTAAAAATTACAACAGACTAGAACTGTATTCAGGGTAATTCAATTTATATTTTAATATTATTTTTAAATTATACTTTGTTTTTATGTGACAACTATGTTTTCCAACTTCTGTAACATTAAAGACAATTACGTACACTTACCCACCTATAAAGTAATTGTGGGGTCAATGAAACAACTACATCAAATGCAGATACCAGTCGTCGCGCGTCGGTAGATTAGATCGTCGTGGGAATACAGTGATTCTTATTTTACTCTATAAATCAACGTTAATAATTTAATAAGTAAACTCCGAAACAAATCGGAAAGAGTTTGATGACCAAGGTTACATCAAGGTTACAACGTCGACACTATCTGAAACATTGAGTAGTTTCGAATATAAGTACTATTGACCATATTTAATTACAATCAGAATTGCAATTAGTAAGACAAAGGCAATCTACGCAGATCGTATAATTACTAAGCAAAAATATAGGGCCTAGTTTGACAGAACAGGGCCCTTATTTATACCTACTACCACTATCAGTTTATGTTTCTCCACTGGATACAAGCCTCACTCAAGGAATGCTAAGGCATACTCGGTCTTCCCCTCTCCTAATCTAACCTCAACACGCAACTTTATTTAAGTTATCGGTTCACCTAGCCGAATAAAGCGTCCCACGAAACGTTTTGTCAGCATGCGGCTTCAACTTAAGGACTCGTTTACCTGATCGTTTGTAGATCCTGAAGTGGCAACGGTAACCTGACCGTTGCCACTTCACCATTCTTTGAGCGGTGACTTTGATTCTTTTATAGATCCTATCCGTCAAAAAAATTACGAGCATAAATATTTCAATCGCTCGCTGAACAACTAAGTGACTTTAAGTAGCTTTAGGACATAAACTTATTAGTGACTTACCATAAACTTACCATCCTACAACAAATGAACCGAGAAAGCTATAAGTTGTACTGTTAAAGTAGGTAGGAATGTCATACTGATAATCGCAAAGCTAACAAAAATTGTGGAGCTGTAATCATCAGGGAATTAGATAGACACAAATAAATTAAATGACGTAATTACAGAGTTAATGCGTAGTTAAGGCAGAGATTAAAATTTCTCTTGAAAAATGTTTTAATTAAGTTAAAACAAATGTGCGTTCGGCAGCCGGTTCCGGTTAACGTACACGCTGCATTATTTAATTTATACTTGAATTATACATCTGCAATGAAAGAATGGTTTACAGAATAAGACGTGAATGTAATCAAGTTAAGGTGATCACTTTAGATGGATCTAATTTATAGCGACGTATTTATAATGGATATACATTATTATTGTTTTATAGTCACGCCTATAATAATATTGATAGTTATTAAACGTGCATTCCAATTATATTATATTTTGCCGTTACTTAAGTGCAACGCGAGTTAATGACCTAATAATCCGATTACAACGATTACTTTTTGAGGGAGAGAGTGCACGCTGCAATCCAACAGCTGCTGGGCGCGCTCGACTGGGCACGTTAGCCCTCTCTCACAGAAGACTACCTTGAAATGTATTGCATTTCCCACATTAACTTATTTCCCTAATGTACGTACGTGTTTCGGTAGTGAGTGAGATGTGCCAGAGCCCATTTCCATCCTATCCCTCCCCATTTTCCCAACCCATTCTCCAAATCCATTCCTATATCTCTAAAGGTAGGCAGCGCATCCGAGGATGTGCCAACGTTTGTCATTTTGGACTAATGTTGGCATGTATCGCAGATGTCTATGGACGACAGAATCCACTTACCATTAGGTGGACTATGTGCTCGTCTGACGCCTTCGTCCATAAAAAAAAAAACAGGCAACACATATTTCGTCAAAATGTTCCTAGTCTACAAAATGTGTATGAAACGTATGATTTATATATGGTAATGTTACATTGGTACCTCACATGTACAGAAAGTCAGAAGTCATAGGTTGATAAGGTTTTGTAAAAATTGATAAGATTACAACATTTTGAGTACAGAAATATATAGAAGTAGAGTTGAGAAGGAACTGAATGTTGTAATGTCTAAATCAGATAAAATATATCTAATTGAAGAAATTGGTGAAAGATTAAAAAAAATAAAAGTTTGTATGAAGACAGACAACACATGATATTGATAACATGACACTTTCTTTCAATATTCAACCGTCACCGAAGTGTGGCGCATTTCGTCTGATACGGAGGTGTCGCGTACTATTCGGTCCAAAAACCATTTTATCCCGCGAACCCGTAGGCTGTGGCGTTCCACAGCCACCATGGTAACGTGGAACCGCTCGCTCGTCCGCCTACTTCGGCAACAAAAAAATGTATTTTTAGACGCAAAGTACAGGAGGTTTTCACTGAATTTACTGATGATATTGAGGCTGTAAGTGGTCCGCTATATACTCAAGACTTGGACAAGAGACTGGATGTCCGAAAGCGTGACCACAGCGACAACAGATAGAGCAAACATTGAATAAGCATTACAGCCGGTCTGTTTGTTACAGACGATGTACGCAACAACGTAACCAAGGTTGAAGCCTTATTATCACATGCAATTTCTTTTCAATAAAGTCCATGCGAATTGTACTTTTCGCATAATAATACTGTGGGATATTTTTTATACAAAAAGGCGGCAGACTGCATACAGTTCGTCCGCCTGATGGTCGTAGCTGTAACCGTACGCCGTAACCATAGATATCCGCGATACATGCCAACGTCAGCCCAGAATGACTAACGTTGGCACGCCCCCGGGTACGCTGCCTACATTTGCAGATTAAGGAATAAATTGAGGAGAAAGGGTTGGGAAAATAGGGAGAGATAGGATGGGATGGTAATTGGGCTCTGGCATAACCACAGCGACAACAGTAGGTAATGTTGTAGAAGTTAAACTTACAGGGAATTCTTTGTATTATTATATTCATAATTTTGAGTAACTGTTAGATAATAATTCTGCCCTCCTTAGAAATGTACATGTGCATTTTGATAACATTCGGAAATATGAAAAAGATTTTGATAAAATTTAATTTAAAATCAAACTAGAAACTTGAAATTTTGTACAATATAGAAAGATTAACAAACCATTGTTTATTTTTAATTTCCGAATATAATGTTTCCTTAATATGTTACTTTTAATGCCTTTTCTTTTGAGGGCATAATTTTAGGTTCTATTAAGTAATTCTCACAGAAGTTAATCACACAATTAAATTTTTATCCTGATTTGATTTAATTTTTAAGTTCATTACATGCCAAAATATAGGAAGTCGGCTGATACATATAAAAAAAAAATCTTTTTCAAGTAGGTACAATAGGTACAGAAAAGAATAGTGACAGAGAAGATATAGGACTCAAGTAACCTTCCGTGATGACGTGAATAGATACTACACCACCTGTTCCGACACAAAATATAACCAAAATTTATTTTAAAATACTGCAAAAAAAATTCATAAATATATAATACAAGATATACAAATACGAAAGACATCTCCATGCAAACACTGGGCGTATATGGTGACATCGATCCATTTCGATGATTTTATTATTATTATTATTATTAATTGATAACAAAAACTACCAAAGACCTTTTATATTGATTTATTCTTGAGTTACTAATATAAAATAAATATATATCAATGTAATTTATTCCTAAATTAATGTATTTAGATAATTATTCATTCTATTTCAAGATGTAAATTCGAATGTAGGTAATGAATACCTACATTTCTACATTTTTGACATAACCCAAGTATGTCTCTATAAGTACCTATTCATTTTTATATTATGCTTAAATTATATCTACTCGCATATTCAATTTGTTCGGTGCTATCTATGGCAAAATATTAACTAATTTTAATAACCAAAAGGCTTATCTCGAATGGTTGAAAATTACAAACTACCCACATTTATAAATATGTAGTTATATTTATAAACATAATTTGACATTTTTCCCTTCGTGTTCTTTCTCTAAAAAACTTTATTCGAACATACCCGTATAACAACACAACAGTTTAACAACAAATACACAAATCATGTAATCACCTGAGGCGGTCCAACACTCCGGACATTCCTGGCAGAGCGACGCCCAGTCGAAGGCAAGGTCCTCGAAGCTCGCCATGGCTACACCCACTTACAAGTAGAAGGCCAGTCCACTTCGCAACATAATATAAAACAGCTGTTTATGTCACCGTTCACACTAACACCTCATTAACACCAGTCAGGTGCAGTTTCAGTCATGAACCTGTTTTCTTAAGAACGAATGTTAAGACAGACATTAAATGATTTGTAAATAAATTAAATCACCGGTCAGTTATTATGTTATTGGATCACAGGTGTAATTAATGTTCGCGGTGATTAGGTTCCCGCGTTTCGGTCGGTCGATGTTTGAACGCGCGCGTGCGCATAAACGGTCAGCAGAGCACTGCGCGGCAAGCTCGCCGGCAACGCGGGATGTGTCGCTCGAAACCTGTTCCTCGGTCCGTGCGACGCAAGAAGCGTTCATGCACCGGGTTCACTCTTTCGATTACAATTAACCGTTAATGTTTTCTTCTTATTGTGTGTATCGTCTTATCTACAAGAGATCACGTAATGAAGCTGCATCTACAATCTGTTTCTTTTTCGGAATGAACAACCGTTGCGATTGTAAGGCTAAAATTGAACCGGATTCGCTAGCCGCTTCCAAAGTGATTGCAAATCCGATAACGATTCTAGCGTGAATCTGAATAGCCAGTTTGAATTTGACTGTCTCCCATAAAAAAGCCTTCAACCGTCAACGTGCCTTCGCGGTGACACGGTTGATAAAAATGCGTGTATAGAAAGGAATTCAAAACACGTAGACCGACCGACCGTAAACATCGCACCGTCCAACCGTCTTTATGCCAGCCCACGCATTATTGTCGTATTTGTTGTACAGCGTCGCCTGTCAAACTAGCTGTCTACTAATATATTAATTGTCATTCTACCTCATATGAAATATTAAACTCGTTATGCATTATGCTAAAGAATCAGTCACTTTTCATGAGGCCATTGTGACATGCTCATGACAATGTATTATGCATATAGGTATGAGGGAGGTATCTAAGTAGTATGCCACTACGAGGTGTTAATGAAAGTGCCTAATGTGTAATTTAATTCAAGAAAGTTCTACCTGACTGTAATGGTCCTCGCGTAGGTACTATTACTTCAATGAGAGTGAAGTGGACACGCCAACAAGTATTTTAATTCATAATCGCTAAACAAATTCTCCACTTGCCTTTTATTTTAAAGGTCTACAGTCTACACATTTGACCCGTCGCGGTCGTCTCATCCTTTAAAGCAATATTCTCAACATTCGTTGGTAAAATAAATAGAAATTTAAGACGTGCTTCGTCATAAATTAGAATGCATCTTCAATGTTAATACTCTTTCGTATAAAAATGGCATTAATTGCGAAGTTGTTTCGTTGTTTTATAGTTATTAAAGCAGAAAGCGGCAAGCGAGCGTATGTTCAACGATCGTTAAGACTTAAAAACGTTGGTAGCCTTGAATAGAGAATGAATTACTGAAACTAAAATGGGATAAGGCTGGAAAGACGCATACACAGTAGGTATATAAATAACGTCCGAGTAGTGAAGTGGCTGTCCTTGGAATGAAGGAGCACAGGCCACGTCCATCATACAATGCAAACGAACTAGTTTGAATACTCAAATGCACGTAGTTAGAAACGTGTATTTTAATGAAGTTAATAGGGCATGTTAGCTCATATTTCTGTCGTGGCCTTTTGACACGTACGAAAACACGGTTCTGGGAAAATTAATTAATACTATGAGTATTCTGGCACGTATCAATGAAACTTTAATTACCACTAAAAAGTATTGAAGTTCATACGTAAACGTTCACCCATTTTCTATATTGTAATGTTTTAAATTACGCTTCGTAACACAGCCCTCTATGGGATCTTTACGACATTAATTGTTATATTATTTAAGCCCTTATAAATAAAGACATAACTTACATAACGTGGTGTAAGACGGAATGTGTTCACCGTGTGAGCAATCTATTTAGTAACATCAAACGGCCAGTGCATCTTACTTTGCGTAATAGATTGCTATGAATGCCAGAACTAGGACAGCAGACCTTTCTTTATGAATTTCCACTAACAATAAGTGCAACATTGATGTTATTTGACACAAAAGTAAATGGATAATGAAAGCATAATTCACAGACAACCTAGATCACGCTTATCTTTTAAAATCTTTGAAACATTCAATAGGAATTGAATCAACCAGTCTAGACTCAGATATTGATTTTATTTTGATTCGATTTTATTATCATATAATACATAATTAGCCGAGGACCTAAGACTGCGGGACTATGATAGGTATTCGTAGGTATATATTGTATATATTGATATAGCAAAGTCTTCTTTGAGTTATGAAATATTTACTAAGCCATCATAATAAATATTGAATAACTACCGACATTGTTCGCGATTCTTATTTTCTTTAAACTGTAAGAAACATTTACATTAATACGAAATGATTTACTTAACCTGGTGTCTAGAAAATGTTATCGTATTTCTATATAATTGGTTTCATCTGTATGTTACCGGATCAATTGTATTGTTTGTGTTGACTTTTGTAAGATATTCAAAATTGTCGAAGCTTCATTTGCTGATGTGTTTAATTTTTTCTTACTTAGGTAAATGTGTTAACTGATGTTCCTCCCGATGAGATACGGGCCTTACGTTAAAAGTAATATTATATTGGCTGTATACATGAATTCAGTAAAAGTACCTACTCTATATGTGAACTAAACAAAACCGCTACCTACCACTAGTGATGGGCTGAATATCGAGTTTTGCCGAATACGAACATTCGGCCAAATGTTCGGTATAATGTTTGCCGAACCTGCAAGTATGTACTTGTTTACGCGAACGTTTAGAAACATTAACAGATTATTGCCAAATAAAACTGAGCAATTGGTTTTTTTGCACCACAACGTGCCTTTTGTGAACTATAAATCCTAAGTAAAGAAAGATAATTTTTGAAATTTGATGTCGTCTAACTAAATGAAAATCCAATAATGATTGTAAACAAAGATTGCTAACATAGTAAGTAGTAAATAATTCCCGATTTAGAGTGATTATTGCAGAATCTCATTGAAATAAACGATTTATACTGATTACTATTACCCACTGACTACTATTATACTGATTACCCATTACTGATTTAAAAAATGCTTGTTTTATTCGTTCTATGAGACCAAATCTAATGTAAAAAGTATCTATTAAATAATTTCATAACTGATTATGACACAGATAAGTTTTATTTTAGATAAATATCAAGCTAGGCAAACTTAATACGCAGGCAAAGCAAGCAAAACTGAGCACATTACCTTGCCCAATATTCAGAATTTTAACTGAACAGAATATTGGGCCGAATACGAATATTCGGGCCATCTCTAGCTACCACAAGTCCTGAGGAACTACACCACCTCTAAAAGTGTGTAGGTACCTACTCGCCAAACCGCTTGGCGAGCGTGTCGTTCTATGGACCGTTTATGGCATGAGGAGGCCTTAGTATCTAGGATATACAAAGACGTTTCACTATGAATAAATTTATCTAATAAAAACATGGTATTGTCAGTGTGCCATATACTTAAAATTGTATAAACTGGCCAAATTAGCCCTCCTCTCAAACAAAACTGCCGTCAAATGTACCAGATACGCGTTTCTGGAATATTCATTCCACTTAATGCTTGACCATATATTTGCACTTACTTATATTTCACTCCGTGCTATCCGGTTTCTATCCCATAGAGTAGGGTATATAAAGGAATAAAAGTACACAATTCCCTATTTCATTATACTCTTTACTAAGGAAAAATGGGGAGTGCAATGGGGTAATGGGATGAGGATACCTCCTCGTCCCTTTATGCTCCTTATATTTACCACCCTTCGTAAATATTTTATAAAATTCGGTGCATGCGGTGCCCTGACAGCGTTTGTCATTCTAGACTGACGTTTAGGTACATGTATCGCGGTTGTTTATAGGCGACTTACGAGTACAATCAGATGGACAGTCTGCTAGTCTTGCACCTTCTTTCTATATAAATAAAAACGAATTCGTTATTGCGTTCCTGGTATTGTATTATTTCCATTGTTCAATTAATAATTGGCTTGAACTTTGTTGATGCAATAAATGGACTGTATATAGGGTACCTATCCATGTACGATATACATATCATGTCATGTCATGCAAATTTGAAAGGTTGGTACTTTAGGTAAGAGTATTGAACAAAATTCTTATATTCCATGCTGCAACAAATAAAATATACAAACAAAATATCTGACAATAAATTTTTTTTTAGGACATAATAAATCGATATGTCCGTCTGAGTTTCATAAATCTATCACGTTATGAATTGCCACAAATATTGAGTAATAAATAACTAATAAGAAACATCGCGTACATACGGAACGAAAGGTTTGTCTGGACATATTGCTTATAGATAATGTGTTTATTTGTGAAAGGCAGGCCTTATAAGGTGATCGATAGTGGACCAAATCTACCAATGCCGTTGGTGTCGACTACAGTACTACAATAACTTTACAAAGGCGCGGCATGGCCACACCTGGAGAGACACAAGTAGGATTTTAAGAGAAGGAAAAAAAATATTCCGGGCCTTCTTTGAAAATTGTATTGACCGTGTAAACTGCCTGGACTACAGTACTATTAATTTAAGTATTTAAACGAGCAGCAAATGATTATCAACAAAACAAGCCATTTTTGAATAACTAAAATAACACAAAGTCAACGAAGTCACAATTAAAACTCGTTTCTTATTTGTCACCAAAGTACCTAAACCTAACGCACCTTAAGGACAATACCCAAAAATGCCTAGCCATCGAGTAGGCCATGTAGATGAATTTAACTTGTACATCTCTCAGCGTTTCTTTTACATGGTTAAATAAAAACTATCTACACCCTCTAACACTGAATTTCTTTCGTGAACTCTAAAAATGTTTTCTCTACGACTTTTTAAAATTTATGTGAACAAAACAAAGTCTCAAAGGACTGTGGCATTTACCGTTATGTAACTACGAGTAAGTGCCCTGAAAGAATTTGAGACATATTCAATGCACAGACACGACTCTAGGGCAATTTCTTATGACAATTGTCGTGATATGACGTGACTAAACACGCGTTTGATCAATGTTAAAATTTATTGTTAGAAGATTCCATCTGTAACTAACATACGAATTTATTTTTACTAAAAATAACATTAGGTAACATTGTAGATTTTATGTTTACTAACAATTCACACGTGAGGAAAATAAAAATAATCAGTAATTAAATCATTATTTCGTTTAATCACAAACACTTTATAAACACATTACTTAATTGGACACCCACGAAACCTAGTTTCACCTTCAATTGTGCCTACATCTTAATATGTCCATTTTATTTTATTAGTTTTGCACATAAGACATTTAAACTTTTACACATTTTTGTCTTTGTACCCTATCTATACAGCTACAAGCATCAATGTCGTCCGTGTGACATTGTCTTTTGTACTCTGGGTCTTAATTTCACCTACAAAGCTGTTGCACCGTTCAAAATGTTATAAAATGTGAATGAGAGTTGAGTTAGATTTTTTCATGTGGTTTTCTTGCCCACTGACAAGAATCCAGATGTGTTTGAGAAGTACTTCGCGTTCGCTTCGTTGACGCGTGTCTCCGCCGCCTGCGGGTTCACGATCTCCAGGCCCTGGAACAAAGCAAGTGATTTAAACACAACTTAAATGAGTCCTTCGAGTCGTGGTCCATCAGCTAGTTAATTACTTACATCTTTTGTTAAACACCGTGGAAGTTTCAAGGCTTAAAAATATCTTCGGGTATGACCTTATGATTTTACTTTTAACATTCTATTGAAAATATCTATAGAGTATTTTATACAACATCAAAATACATAGATAAAATACTCATATATAGTTTTTGTAGAGTAGGTGTTCAGGTAAGCTATTAGACGGATCATTTCGAATAAAGTACTAGTACTCGTTGTAATTGCAAATAAATGACACGTTAGAATGCACTAGAGTATTATTTATAGTGAAACAGCCTGGCCTAGTGTTCCGAGGAGATCATGGGCATTACTTTGTCACTCTGTGTCATTTAGACCGGCTATGATTGCAAGGCCAGTAACGACGCTGCAGTATTTCAGATCGGTCATACGCAGTACACAAGTAAGCCAACGATGGACTTTGATTAATAGTTTCATTCTTGTTTATCGCTGCAACTTTTTGCACGCCGTGTCGCTAATTGCGCTCAATTATACTCATCAATCACGCGTAATAATAAAAATTGGTACTTAATGTCTAATTTAATAATGTACAAAAACAACTACAAGGTTTGAATGTTCCCACGAAACGAATCGGCAACATCGAGTAGAATTCTCAAGAGAGGAGAGAATTATTACGTATTAAGGAGATGTAAAGAAATTATTTATAAAATTTTATGACGAATTACACGACTGTTTAGATTAGATAGTTCACAGGAACGCAACGTAGAGAAATCAGAATATTATATTATAGGTTGCGTGTGTTGTGATTACTCTACTATCTACTCTACACAATGCACACAGGTACTAACACAATAATAACCCTTCTGATAGTTAATATTGACAGGGGACAGTTTCACTATATTGTATCTCTCTACGTACACGGTGTGCAATAACGTTGATTACTATCTATGTGTCGGCTAACGGTCGCTGGATGTGGCAGATTAACGCGACGTTAGGCGGAGGGCAATAGTACGGAGTTTCCGACTTACACGGGATATATACATTGAAGACAAATCTTGCTTATGAACGGTCTTTATATGTCATGTGAGCAAAGGAAACACCTATATAAGTACCTATGTAACACCTATTTTGGCACCTATATAAGTAAATAAACAAAAACATATGTATATAACATCATCGTACATATTCACAAGCAATTAACGGACTTTGAGACTAACTATTTTGTAAATATTTAATATATGTTCAATATGAGGGGGGGAGTGCACGCTGCAATCCAACAGCTGCTGGGCGCACCCGACTGGCCACGTTACCCCTCTCTCACAAAAGACTACCTTGAAATGTACTGTATTTCCCACTTTATCTTATTTCCCTAATGTACGTACGTGTTTCGGTAGTGAGTGAGATGTGCCAGAGCCCATTCCCATCCTATCCCTCCCCATTTTGTAATTTTAAATGTATTTTAAAATGTTTAAAATGTATGTAACTGATCAAACCAGTACCTATAGGTAAAGAGGTATGAAATTCTGGTGATGAGATTTTAACGTGGCATTATGGAGAAGTTTCAAAACGTGCTAAAATCGCTCTTGGACTATCTAATTCATGTTGCGTTTATTTGTATATATGGAAGATAGAAAAAGATTCACCGTAATTAAGTTGATACAAAGAGAGATTTTTGCATGTTTCGAAAATCAGACTAATTTATCGATACTGGTTTCCCAGTCGCAGATGTTGAGACTTTAGTGGAATCTTAAAAACTCATATTTTTATTACTTTATCTTAAATATCATATCAGATCATGATCTGCAGAATGTAGAACATGTTTAAACATAATCTTAAAACGACGAAAAATTATGATTTAATCAAAGTCAATAAGTCCATACCGACAATAAGGTCCCTTCGCTCAGATAACGTCAAATTTGTTGTTAATATCTGCTACTTTTCAGTCATGTAATTTTTACTGGTATGAAGTGAATATAAGTACCAGCAACAGATACGGACCATTTTCTACCTATATTCTCCTTGTAATATAAACCATACTGTAACTACTTACGAGTATAACGCAAACAAGAATTAACATAGTTTAGCGTCGCTGCGAGGGGCGTTGCCATTCAAATAGCACAAATACCAACAGCGAAATGTAAACGGTGAAAGTCCCTAGCTTCCTAACCAGATCGCCTGAAATACCAATGGGCAATTTTCTCACCGGCAGTTAATGCAAAACTTGTAAATGACCGCCGGTTACATTGACCGGGTGCCCTTAGATACAACGAGCAATAGATATGGTTAAATTATTATAGATACAAGATATTGAAGGTACCTAAATGTCCTTAATGTACTCGTATGGTAAGCACCTAGATACATAGTGTGACTAGGTAAATTTGAGATACTCAAATTTCACTTGAGCTGTAACGTTTTTAAAACATAATTTATTTGAAATTCTAATTCCGGAAGCCGTTTAGTCCAAACGATTAAAATAAAAATGTTGTATTCACTTTTTTATTGCATTTCGCGCGTGTTTTTTGCAACAATGGAATTCGAACGAGAACAATCATTGCAACAATGATGTTATGCGATTTTATTGAAGTTGGTTTAAATGAAAGTGAGTGTAAAGATAGATTAGTGTCAGCTTTTGGGGACCTCGCACCGTCCCGTGCAACAATTTTTAGATGGTTTTCTCAATTTCAAGATGGAAAATTTTCCTTGAAAGATGATGCGAGAAGCGACCGTCCTGCGACTTCTGTAGCGAATGAAAAATGTTAACCTTATATATTTAGAAGTTTCTGTGTGAAATGTTAACTTTCTCATCAAGATGTATCAAGAAACACCATAGAAATCCAATTGGAGTGGATTTCTCCTCTTTATCGGTGGCCATATTGAAGCCGTCTTATTGAATTTTCCAAGTCGGAAAAATAAATAATGAAATTAAATTCATCTCAACAAACAATTACACCATACAAATTAATACCCATATAGAAATTTTGCTTTGTTTACTTTTTCAGTATTTGTTCACTGTGCAAATATTCCCTCACAAGCATAATATACACAAGCTGCGCGTAATGTTTTTTGTAGTGTGGAGCGACGTATTCTGTCCGCGACAGCCAGCGGCGACACGAGGGGGCAGGGGGGCAACAGGCAGACGATATACAGACCTACATAGACTGCAAATGTCAAACTCAAAAATAAAAAATAAGAATATTTATTTTAAAAGAATCTAGTAATCAGATTAAATTACTAAAATGCGTACAGGTTACTTTGGTCCCTTAACTCTAAAATAAGTCACTATTTTTTGTATTTACATAATTAGGAAACTCATACTTATGGGAACGCTGCCACATGTCATTTTTCGTGATTTTAGTGACCTTTCAGATTGTTTTCTCAATAACTGTGATACTTGTGTTAAATCCGGAAGATTCTCGATGTAGTTCAACTCTTTAACTAATTATCATCGTGTTTAATTATCACTTCTATTCATTTGTCGTAACATAAATTGCCATATGTCATATACTGTACAATTGCTGTTAAACCTAAAATCAATTAGTTAAGGCCATTCATTTAATTTTGTTTAGAAACATATTTAATGAATGTAAATGCTTGTATGCAGTTAAATCAATACGAGTATCATTGCAAATCTAACGACAAGACACAGTGAGCCATTATTTTGTGGAGAAATATCGGAATTTAATAAAAGTAAGCATGATATTAAATGCACAGTAAATCTATATGTTAGATTTCTACTTTCACTAAACACGAGATATATCACGACGGGAATTTATTTAAAAGGCATGTCTACTCAACCATTCGCATATGCAACAATTTACCCCGTTATATGTCCCACGTTTTTTTCAATGTTATGTTTAGAAAACGGTTAAAAGAACGCGTGTCATGCGCTAAAAATCCTTAACATATTATTTTATTATAAGAACATATATTATTATGGTCTTTCATTTCCATCATGCCCTCCATCTATTATACGAGTACTTTACCGTATACCCAGTTAGTAGGTATGTGACATTGTGGACTTTGAAGCTTAAAATGTCGTTGAACCATGTTCTAATATCTAGCTATAACAATGACGATACTTTTCAAGATTTAGTTAATTAAAGATATATAAATATTCATAATATTTCAGATATTAAAGGTTTCATTAAAGTCTCAGCAGTTGGGAAACTAGAAACATCAAAGTTCCTTTTTTTCAGGTAATGTCATGTATATTGCCTTTAGTATAAGATCGTAACGAAAACCAGTCTTTCGATGCAGTTTTACTGAGTGTAGCGATTGAAGGCTATGTTTGCAACCTTTGAACATATCTAGATCTTATCTCACGAACAGTGAAGCTTTGTGCGCAGGATGAAAACATCAAGGGTACTTCGTGAACGCTCGATCGTCTAACAAACGGTAGATCATCTGGAGGCAGTTCGCCAAGGGCGAGATCTACGTGAGATACGCCACTAATGTTACCTTGCCTTTACTACATAAATTAGTATAGTGCATACCGTTGCTAAGTTAATGGTTACGTTAGAACTGGCGAGTGTAATTTGATTTTATCTGAATTTGATATTTTAGTAAGAAATGGTGAAGTAATTTCCTCATTTACTTGTACCATTACTATGATTCTCCTGTACCATGAAATTTAACAAGGGTTGCTTATGCTTTCAACTATTGAAGTATTAACCTTATACATTATATATTCTTTACTCTCATCTCGTTCTCCCAAGGAAGAGTGTAATGGAATAAGGAAACTCCTCCTTCCGTTTTTACACCCTCATTCCCATCCTTCTCAATCCCTTTTTCCTAATCCACTCCTAAATCTTCAGAAGTTAGCAGCGTATCCAAGGGCGTGTCGACGTTTGTCGTTCTTCACTGATCTTGGCGTATAGCGTGGTTAGCCACGGGCAACAGTATCCACTTACCATCAGTTAGATTGTCTGCTCATTTGCCATCTCCCCTCTATAAAAAATAAGAAAACCGACGAGCTTTACTTAATAAGGTCGTATTAAATAAGAACAATAAAATATTTTATTAAGCTTGCTCCTCCGAGCCGCGGGTTAAATACAAAGTTATAAACGCATATGTTTACCGTTCAACATTATTTTGCACTTAAAGTAGATATGTAATTTAATATTGTTAATGTTTCAGGTCAATTTACGGTTGTCCGCCTATTGTCCGATAGCAATTATCCGCAGATAAGAAGATACTAAAATTTGCAAATTACATACAATGGGAAGACAGACGCCACACAAACATACATATGTATGTATATGTATAGACTCGGTAAGTGAATACGTGAGATAACGAAGATTACCGGCATTACGACGACAAAGTAAATTGTTAACTGGTTAACTGAGTACAACGACACAGTTTTTACTGACCTGTGTTTATGTAATTTCAAACAGTTTATATAAGTCATTAAAACTGTAATTCGATGGCATTCAGAAATACATTGAATGGGAATATAATAAAGTGTAATTGTTTTATTTTGTTCTTCAAGTGTTATAAAAATAAATATTTATTCAGGGTGTAACCAAAACTTTCCCGAAAAACCTTGGATTCTTCTGATGATTCTGAGTTAAGTGATATCTAATGATACGTATTTTTTTTGGAAAATTATAATTTTATTTGGCATTTTGAGCACATTTATTTATAAAAAATTAATATCACTATTATCATTAATATTAATCGTTATTTACTAATAATGATTAATTAACATCATTATGGGCGTGTGATGTCGGCCGGTTTTACAATAGCATCAGCTCATCTCTCCCAGTGGGTGTCGTGAAAGGCGACTAAGGTACAACAAAGCCAGTATCACAAGCGCTAAGGAATGGACTCGTCAATCGTCTTGGCCAGCGTGGGTGTTTTAAGGCCACACAAGCCTCATGCCTGAAGAGGCCCATGCCCAGCAGTGGACGATAAAAAGACTGTCATTTAGCAAAGTATGTTCGTTTTTGTTAATTAACGGTATCGGGCTTCGAGCTTTAGTTGCACCCTGTATGCTGTTACGTAATACCGTATAATTTAATATAACGAAACGTAATCGTTTTATGCTCTTCGAGTGCTATATAAATAAACGTTTATATAATAATATAAATATTTCTATAAGGTACACCTATTACTTGCAGCTTGCCATGACTAAATGATCGCGTGAGCTGCACGCATTTTCGAGTGTATCAATTTATTGATGGAAAATAAATGTTATGATTTCGATAGTTTCGTAAGCTAGTTCCCTGGCATTATAAACCAAGTATAATGCATCCGATTTTCGTGGTATTATTCTGTATGATTTTTTAAGCTACAACATTGAAATTCGTTCTTCATTTATTTGCTGTTTTTGTCTTTTCACAGCACGCTGCAGTTTTTTTTATAGCAAGAAAGTTGCAGACGAGCATACAGTCCACCTGTTGGCATGTATCCGCGATACATGCCTTACCTTTGGAGATTTACGAATGGATTTGGAGAAAGGATTGGGAAATTGGGGTATAGGATATGATGTGAATGGGCATATCTCAGTAACTATCGAAACACATACGTACTATTGAGGAAACGATAAAGAGGGAAATGCAGTATATTTTACGGTAGTATTTGTATGAGTAACTTGGCTAGTCGACTGCGCCCAGCGGCTGTGGGATTGCAGCGTGCACTCTCTCCTCAACTCCCATTTTCAACAAAATACCACTTAGAAAAACAGTAGATATAAAAGAAACAATAAAACGAAAAATATTAAGACGGTTAAAAGTAATATACAAACTCAATTGACAGTTTAAAAATGTAGTCATGTAAAGATTTCGAATATATCTCTGTCTCTAGTAATAATTAAAAACATACGAGTTGCATAAAATAACTTAAATACGAATTAGATATACGAATTATACGAATATTAGATTTTCTAATATTCTAGTAATAATTTAAAAAAAAATATAACTAAATACGGACCTGTAAAGGTGTGAAAGCTACGGACGACGCAGTACCAGACACCTGCCTCCTGACTGTGGTGGCTCCACCATACTGTTGGTTTTGTTTCTGCAGGTTTTTCTGCAAGGTCTTGCTGATACGGACTTTTGTTTTCTCGTCTATCTGAGGTAAACGCACGCGGCCGGTGCTCGACTTGCCGATCGAGCCGCGAGTGTAGCCTAAGTCTTCTTGATACGCGTCGTCTTCAATCTGCGAAAGAAAATTCATATTTAAAAAATGTTAACTTAATGGGATGGAAAGTAATATTTAAGTATAATGGGACAAGGAGTTTCTTTGTTTCATTACGCTCTCTACTATAGTATTTCCATTTCTTTATTTTCCCGATGACAGTTCTAATTTGATAGTTGTAGTGTTGTGTGACCAAATAAGTAATGATATCGATCGCATATATTTATTATATTTTGAACAAAGACAAATACAACAAAAACATTCAAATATATTTTTTCAAGGTGGGAACACTCAATGGCCCACCGCCATTTTGTGTTTGTTTTAATCTGTCACTCGCAACAAGACGGTCGTGCTAGTCACTACATTTCTGTTCGCTGAGTTTTTTCACATTATCCATACGTTACGTTGTGTATTTTGTGTTCCTCCGTGTTGATTGCTGCCCAGCTGTCAAATATCAAAATGCCGAAAGGATCTGTTCTGAAAAGGCAGGCGAGAGAACTGGTGATCAAGGTTCGTAATTACTTTGAAGCAGAGTATCAAAATGGTGGCCCGCTATTACCACTGTCGCAAGTGCGAGAGCGTGTTGCGGCCGCATTAGGAATTAGTGGACCTACTGTTTCAAAAATTACTACCGAAGCTTACGGTACAAGCGGCATGCAGGAAAATAAGCTTCGTACGCCGAAGAAAAAACGCCAACCACGTCGTGTGACATCGGTTGACAACTTCGACGCTGACGCTATTCGCCGTCATATATATGACTATTACTTGCGCAAAGAAATTCCAACACTTAAAAAACTTGTTGTTTCTTTACGTGAATGTGGTTTGTTCCATGGCCAAAAATCGTCATTAAGCTTGGTTTTGAAAGAAATTGGATTTTGTTATAAAAAATCGGACAAACGTAAAATATTGATGGAGCGTCACGACGTTGCTATGGCTCGCTGCGAATTTTTGAGCGAAGCCAAAAAGATATCAGATTGGTCAAATGTTATTTTCACTGACGAGACTTGGTTAAATGCAAACCACACAGTATCTAAGAACTGGACTGACGACACCGTCGCTTCCACTAGTTCAGTGCCAATGGGAAAAGGTGAACGCCTCATCATATGCCATGCAGGGTCTACGAAAGGATTCATGTCAGATGCTTTACTGGCCTTTAAATCCAAGAAAACAGTGGACTACCACGAAGAAATGAACGCGGAGATTTACGAAGGATGGTTTAAAGAAATGGTGCAATCTCTGGAAGAACCGTCGATAATTATTATGGACAACGCTACATATCACTGCAGACAAATTGATAAAATGCCGACGCAGGCCAATAAAAAACAAGAGATAATTGACTGGCTCCAACGTCATGGCGAAAATGTGGATAATACTTTATTAAAAGTACAATTAGTGAATATTTTAAAATCGAATAAAAGCCACCCTAAACGATATGTTATCGACGAAATAGCTGCCGAATGTGGTCATTGGGTTCTTCGACTTCCGCCGTATCATTGCCAGTACAATGCTATAGAACTAATATGGGCACAAATCAAAGGACACGCCGCTCGAAACAATACCCATCCCCCTTTTACGGCAAACAAGATGTTAGATTTATTAAAAAATGCATGTGCGGAAGTAACTGCCGAAAACTGGGAAAAAATTATGAGAAGAACCCAAAACATTATAGCGTCGGATTGGGAAATTCATGTGGCATTCGATAATATAGAAGTACAGGAACTTATAATAAATGTTGGGGAGAGCTCATCGAGTGACAGTGACGATTCATCAGATTTTGATTAAAATAAATAAATAAAGATTACCTGTCATTATAATTATTTCGTTTCATTGTCGAGTACCTACCTATACCTACTTATTTTACAACAGCTTCGAAAATTTTAAAGAAGTTGGCATTATCAATCAAGAATTAACACGTGTAACATCTTGTAATGAAATATAATATTAGTTAATAAATTTGTACAAAAGTATCCGGCAGTAGTTTAGTTTCTTACATTTTGTAAAAAAATATCATGTTACGTTTATCGATAACTACATCCCTAAAATTGCTTTCTGGCTGACGTGACCTTGTTAATGAAATATGACGTCTTGGTGCCTAATTTTTGTTCGGAGTTTTAGGCGTTGACGCTAGAACAAAGTTATATCGACCACTGTGTGTCAGCTGTCATCGAGAAAATAAAGCAATGGAACTTGTATAGATGGACTCAGAGGGGAAGGAAGGAGAATAAGATGGGAATAGGGAGTGTAATTCAGTAACGAGTTTCCTATAATGGATAAAATATAAAGATATAATGGAGTAAGTAGAATGGGACAACATAAATTCCTTATTCTATTACTAGCTTTTGCCTATAACTTCGTCCGCGTACACATTATCTCATGGGAACTATTCCACGGAAACCTTAATTTTGCATGCAGGAAGGTCGATGTAATTTTTCAGTTCAATTCGTTCATCGATTGATGCGTGAAAGCGTTTCAAACAAACAGATATCGTTTTATTTTTATATATTAGTTGGAATTAGAATAGATACCTTGATTTAATAGAATGGAAAATGGGCTCTGATATATTTCACTCACTGCCAAAACAAGTTAGTACATTTCATGGCAGTTTTCTGTGAGAGGAATAACTCGATCGGTCGGGCGCGACCGGGATGCCGTGCACCATACTTCCTCCCAATGTCATTGTTTATTAATAGCTTAATCCCTATCTGAAGGTCACTTATAGAATTAGGAATTGTTCACGAATTTGGAGGACGTGATTTAAACACTGTTAACAAGTTTCCATTTATGTTCAATGAAGTGTGTCTAGACATAAATGACTAAAGCAATTTTTTGCCTACTATCTAAAAGTAAATGGAATACGTTAAATTCAAATAAAGAGTCACGGTTAATTTTCGCAAGGAAAGCAAACATAAAAAGTATTAATTTATTAAACATCGATTTGAAATATAATAGTATAAGATTAGCACCATTCGACATTGAATTTAAGTAAAACGCTAAGCAATTAGTCGTACATTGAGCTCGGGAAAAGACCACAATGTATCACAAAACAAATCGTATACATACAGACGCACAGTATGTCGAGTTATCTGTATGGAATATCTGACGACCCTTGAGTATGATCCCGTTATTCCAAAAGCTTTATGGCTCATTTTTGGTGCATCATTTAAGAAAAAATATTTAAGTGATTAAGAAATAAAATTAATTTAGTTCAGTTTATAAGGTTGTTATGGGATATTATATATATTGTTATACGAATGATTTTTTGCTTTATACAAATACTAGGTGATGCCCGCGACCACTTTCGCGTGGACATTACGATATAAATGGTTAGTTTATTGTAACCCTACACGATCCATCCAGTAGTTTCCATGTGACGACTAATATTGTACGTGCGGACTTGATGGTGATTCCCATGGGAATTATGTAATCAATGTGGATAAACCTAAATATTAACCCGGCACATAAGCTATAAGTATGCTAAATTTCACTAAAATGTGTCCAGTAAGTAGCTTTCGAGTGATTCAGTGATTTCAAACGGACAGACAAAAATTCTAAAAAGTATAACTGGCTTTCTGATACCTTTTGATAAAGTATCCGGAGGTAGTGAGAAAGGCCCTAAGTATTTTATCAATGCGCTTATTCCTTTTGTAAAATCTCTTCTTTTCGTGAAAATAAACATCCCTGTTTTTATTGTTCTTATTTAGATCTCGCCTCGATTGTTTAAGATCTGTTTATCTTAGCGAACACGCTGCCATCTTTGACGACAGTGTGTCCAGAGTGCGCACGCGCAGAACCGGCGCGGCGCCCGCGGCACGGACGTCCGCGCGCTTCAACAGGTCGAGTTCCGGTCTATTTGAACAGCGGAAAAAAATACGGCCACTGTCTGGGGAACCATTTGAAATTCAACGCATCTGCCGTGGGCCGCCGAGCGTGGCGTCACATTTACAGAATTCTGCGAACGTTTCAACGGCGAATGATACCGATAATTAATTTAACCGCGCTGTGTTAACTTATGTGCGCTAAATTAGGCGAAGTGTGAAGTTTGTTGTAGATAAATGTGCCTAGCCCTCTTTAAGCCTAGATTACGAATCTTCGTCGAATACACTACGCGGATTTTAAAACTCGCCACTAAAGTTCCAGGTGCTTTGTCACCATCTTGGCTTCTTGGCTAATCTCAATCGAACCCCTGCCCCTGCGATGGACGTTAGTTTTTCGCGTAGTTCTGCGTGTGTCGTTCCAGCAACTACGGGTCGTCGAATCTACGAAGGTCAGTCTTAACGTACAATTTTTTTTGTATTTTGGTATAAATATTTTTGTTCATTTTTTTAATTAATATTGCAATTTCAATTTGTTTATTTTCGTTAATTGTTTTTTTTTTACTTCATTCTAAGATATAGTCCGTCGATTATTATTACAAGATGATAGTGATGTGAAATAAGATTGTGGATGCGAAATAGAAGATAATGTTTAGCTGACCCAGCTTACAAGATAGAGCCCGATGAGGAAGTTCTTTTGTCGACTGAAGAATCGTCATTAGTAGTCTATACTTCTCATGAATCATCAAATTTACTTGAAAATCTGAATCTTCAAGCGAATTTGATGTCCTGGTCCTTCGCCACAAAGTAGAAGTCTGTCACAATTGTGTTAAATTACCAAATTTATGTTTATTTTTACTATTCTGTTCTTTTATATATTATTTGTTTGCTATATAAATTCTGATTTTTATTATATTTAAGATTAGACCTTCGTTAATTTTAAATGAAAATTTTGATAACAATGAATACACTAATAGATAAATAGTTTGTTATGATTATTAGTTTACAGAATTAAATAATGTTCAAAAAAAAAATCAAAAACCTTTACTTTCTTTTATTAAAACTTCAAAAACTTATCTAATTTGCAAGCGTGGTCGATTCGACGAAGGTTAATCTAGCGTTAAAATTCATTCCCCGAAGACCGATAGGAGTGACAATACACGACTAAATAAACAATTGATATATCTATATGAGCAAAAGTTTTACGCAGCCAACTTTTTATGAAGGTGACCTAAGAAAAGGTAGGTCGATTACGTTAATGAAGACCTAAAGCAGATAGGAAAGTTCACAGCACGAAAAAAGGAAGCAAGGAACAAAAGGAACGGGATGAAAATTGTAGAAAAGGCCATGTCCCACAAAGGGTTGTAAAGCTAAAGGAAGTACTCGTAAGTAAGATTTATACGGGAGATAG
Organism: Sesia bembeciformis; assembly: GCA_943735995.1. Taxonomy (NCBI): domain Eukaryota; kingdom Metazoa; phylum Arthropoda; class Insecta; order Lepidoptera; family Sesiidae; genus Sesia; species Sesia bembeciformis. The sequence goes on from OX031028.1 coordinate 14,552,921, forward strand.
AAGTTGCTAATCACTGCATTACACAGCATAAAAATGTCTGCATTGTGTTATAGTACCTTAGCATTCCTTTTTAATACTAAAGAATGAATACCAAATCTTCCTTTTCAGTCATCGGTTTTTTACACTCTGTTTAACAGTTACCGTAACGCCGTTCATTGAATTCAGTAAAGTTACCAGCGGCTATTATACCCCGCTTAGTGGTAAATAATACTTATGACCCAGTTTACATTTTTAATTATCTTTCGTTAGACACTAAGAATTTTCATTAAGCCGCCATTTCGTTAATTGTAGTGTTTCAGGTGAATCGCGATACAGCCAATTTGAGTCGTCTTACCACATTGCTAACTGTTGTGTTTACTATGTTACACCGGTAATAAACTGAACGTTCGTATAAAACAAATTACACACGAATAAACTGATCTTTGTTCATATTTTATTATTTACAGTGTCTGTAATATTATAACCTTAAATCTAATTGTACTATGTTTTCTATGCAGATAAAGATTTGAATTACAAATTATTGCCATTACGAGGATGACATTAGGGGAATTGTGCTTAAGATGACATACTTTTTGTTTTGAGGCAAATATTTGAAAATTCAAAGGTTATAAAAAATAAATGTAAGGCTACACATTTAAAACGTTTATTTACGACGCACGAAAATTAATCTTGACGCTATAGAAAACTTAATAATTGATATAAAATAAAAAAACACCAATCATGTCCATGTGGGTAAGATGACACACGTCAGTCTAAGTTGACATACCTAATTATCGGTGTACATTTCACTTTTGAAAACCTTAGTTCTTGGTGCAACGCCAGCACATAGTGTAACACCATCGCTTACATAATTGGCAGCATACCCAATGCTCTCCTGGCTTCCATTTGCTATATAATTCGTTACAATAAAGGCATGCAGCATCGGAGTCATCAACATCATCAGCGTCCTGATTAAAATCTTCCATAGATCCGGCCATCTGAGTCATCCTGAAGGATAGTACGCTTCACCTGCTTTCGAGCTCTAACGCTCTTGCGATTTTCCTTCTCTTTTTTATTTTGGACTTGGGCTTTAACTTCGTCCATAAAAGGAGTGCCTGTCAGAACCCGAGAGCCAGTGATTTTCCTCTTCGTGCTTCTTGCTTGCCCCGTAGACATTGATTTCGGAAATGGAGAAATTTCTATTTGGTATCTCCTGGGTGGTAGACTATCCAGCAATGACTTGGCAATCACGCTGAACTGGACCGACTGATGTAGGATTTTTAGTGCTCTTTGAGAAAGAAGGTCCACCAACGATTTGGCTAGCACGCTGAACTAGATCGACTGTTGCAGGATCTATCGTATCAATCAAACAATAACAATGTTAACTATCAAATAGATACTATAAGAAAACTTAAATAATAAAATCTACTCAAACAAAGACTTAAAACTATTGTCGCATCGGTCGTCCCGAACAAAAATAAAACAGGATTTTAAAGTATTCATAAACGCAAGAACTTCAGGGTAAGATGACATACTATGTCATCTTAAGCCGACTGTTGCTATGTCATCTTACCCTACGAGGTAAAAAATATTTGCCACCTTTTGCGACTTAAAAACTTTAAAGTTACTTTAATTATTCTTCAATATTCATAACCCATATTAACCACAGTTCATATCAAAGTAGTCAAACACAACTAAAATCTTACCTGAACATATTTATTGGCACAAACACTTTCAACAAAATAATATTTTCGAGTGTCGAAATCAAAACAATCCACACCACATCCAAACAACGCAAGCGGTCGCTCACAAAAGTTTTGAGTGGTGACGCTATCTGTGAGCCGATGTGTGATCGTCGTTTAGGCGTTTCTGGCGCGTATATTTGAACGGATATAGGCACTATGTCATCTTACCTGAGTATGTCATCTTAAGCACAATTCCCCTATGCAAGACACGATCAATGTCAACACAATACTTCTCGTCCTTATCGCATGTGAAGATCTTGGATATAAGATTTGTTGTTAACCGCAAAGATCAACACAGTGAGAGAATATGAAATAAAATCATAGCACGGTCACAATACGCAAGTTAGTATCGTCTATCGGATGGTACACGTATTCAAGTAATCGGAGAGGCCTGGAGTCCAGACAAAGATGTGTATTACGAAAGTGACTTATGATGTTTTAAAGTGCCACATTGAATTTGCCATTGTGCAAATCTTGTAGTAAAGAATATTCTACATGTAGCTTAGTGTCTTCTTGACCTAGGGTCAAACAAACTAATTGAAGTATTTAACTACATATAATCGATTAACCAAAATACAGAGATGTAACGACCCTATAAATGTATTTGCAAGGAGATCATTTTGACTGCCATTTCAACTCAAACTGTTATTTGGCGGTAAAAAACCACTAATAATGTATTTTGATAGTTTATCTTTTTTTTACAATAACTGCAATATTTTTGACGTAACGGTGCTGTCAACGTAAAAAAATATATGAAATATAGAAATAATTGAAAAACAATACTTTCTATATAAAATAATATTGCATGTATACTATTGCAACAATTAGGTATATTGCATATTTGTTGGTTTTATTTGTAGTATGTCTGGTGTAATACGGTATCAAGTCCGCAATCAAATTTTCGTGAACCGTCGTTATGTTGTGCAATGAAGTTAAAACAAATATCTGCATACAATGGAGATAACATTTTATTTAAATTTCATATCAGTACATGCAGATCAAATTGAGAATACCTTTATAAGTGTGTTAATAAAATAAATTTTACAGTATTTTTTTATAATCGGTGTCAACTTTACACTCACATCGGCGAAGTTGAGCCTGTTGGCGTTTTTGCGGAACTCTGTCATGGCGTAGCGCTCCTTCATCTTGCGTACGCGCTTACCACCGCGCTTCTTGCGGCTCTGTTCGATCGGCTTCGGCAGAGGTTTCACGAATTTTACTGGTGGGGGCTCCTGTTGAATGGGATTCTTGTTAATTGTATCCGAAGGTCCAAAAGGAATAAATACTGTGATGGCATATCCGTCTGTCTGTCCCGGATCTTTATTCCACTAACCAATGAAAATAGAGAATTGAAACTTTGAGAGAATTGAAATGAAATGTTGAAATACAGAAATTTATCTAATAACATTGATTGTATGGGGACTGGCAGTGTGGTGTCGACCCCATCTCTTCCCGTGGGTGTCGTAAAAGACGACTACCACAAGCCCCGAGGAAGTACACCACCTCTAAAAAGTGGACTCACCATCCCGCTTGGTCAGCGTGGCGTTTTACAGCCATACATCCCTCATGCGCAAAACAATATGCATGAGGAAGCCCGAATCCAGCAGGGGACGATAAATGGGCTGGTTAGTATGAAGATGCCCACACATAATACAATCTTCACCATCCAATGTTGATGTAGTTGGCTTGAATCATTATTGTATTAGTTATGTACCATGTAACAAAAATCAGTACCTATAATAACAGATCTTATTTTTAATGTTACCTGTAATTTGTCTAGTTTCTTCTCTATTTCCTCTCGAAACTGCCGCCCGATATGACCGTCAGTGCTTTCATGGCACGCGTCCACGCGAGCAGCTAGCGTCAATTTTGTCGATATTAACTTTGCCGCTTTGTACCTTAACTCCTACAACAGGCATACAAATGAATAATAAGATTATCAGAATTTACAGCATAGTTGATTTCACGGCAAATAGTTTTTGCCGCCAAAAAAGTATTAAATTTACATTGAATTTTACACGACTGTATAACCTCATGTGTTGATAGAAATTAAATTAAAAAAATAGGTTTTTCTAACAAGGTATATTGAAATTAATTCGTTCGATTTATATTGATTATTATAAATATATTCAAAAGCACAGAAATATGAAAATCATAGATAATTAATTTTTAGGTGCATTTCAATTAGTTCCTTGCGAAGTCTTATTTGTAGAAACTAATTATAATATTTATATGATAGTAATTATTAATTTTCAAATAATATCATATGGGGTTTATTGTAATAATAAATTATATTGTTACTCTTTTTTTGAGTTGTTGGCAACACTAGCTGCCATTTATAATTTGTAACAAGAGAGAAAAGGATTGGTTAATCATATAGAAGCAGATTTTTGATTGCTTACTGTGTTTGTTATCTTTGTTATAGAAAAACACTGCTATATTTTTTACTATGAATGCCAATTAATCTTCATACTATGAACAGGATCCATGATTTCAATCTTTGGTAATACATTCGACTCACTGAATTTTGACGGTTCATAATAGTTGCTAATTAAGCAATAAAATAAACAAAGACATAAAATGACTTACTAAGTACACTATTATGCCTACAATTCGATCTTACCGGTGTCGTGTCCTGAACAATCTGCGAGAAGTAAATAAATCCGGTGTGAGGTAACGCCGCGGCCTGCGAGAACCCTGACAGTGTTTTCTTCTGCTGGCCGAGTGGCAACACATTGCACGCAGGCATTTTAGATAGCTTTGATAGGCCACCGGCGATACCGAGAATCTTTGCTGCTGTTGATGCTCCTAATAAATAAATTACTTCAATGTATAAAATCTTCATGTTTCCTGATATCAGTAACAAGTTTATTTTATTGTATTTGTTACACAACTCATGATGTCATAGAATGACCAATAGAACTATAAAAATTAGATGTATGTAGTGTCTAATTTTAAATGAACAGCAGACGCGTAGTTTAAATTATAACTTCAATAAAAATACTTTAATATTATATATTCAATGTATTGTATACTAAGCCTATGATACAATTAATATAATATTACAATACGTAGTAGATACATCTACTAATAGTAAAAGGTTTCACCTTAAGTAATTAAATAAATATTAATTCTTTATTTAGCAGAACTAATAACATACAAAAGAAAAGACATAATTAAAATGCAAAAATTTTGATTAGTCTTTGATATTCACTCACAGAAAATTTTTATTTTAGATATACATATTCTGATTACTAATATATAGATTTATATAAATAGTTATTTTAAAGGTTTTTAAAATGAAATTTGTTTATAATGTTAATTCACATAGGTTTAAAAAATCTAGGCCAAGCTAATTGCAGGTTTACTAATTATTCCTCTGCAGGCAATGAATTTGTCTTAGCCACTAATTAAAACTAAATTAATATACTACCTTAATTGGTAATTAAACACACTTACCCACAATAGCTGTTATATTTGGAGCAATGAAAGTCATGCGACTTTCGACATACTCGTAGATTCTTGATTTATAGGTATTGAGCTCACCAGCCATATCACAAGCTTCGTGAATTTCAGCTAGTTCTTCTTCAGACAAAAGTTTTCTAAAATAAAAACATAAAAATTAGAATTCAGACTTAGAAATATTATTATGTAAAATCTGTAATGTTTATTTCTGCATTCCTATCGTGTATTTTAGGGGCGACAACAGGAATAGCATTTGGGACATTTAGGGTGGGGAATACGAATAATATTTATTTATAATTAATTCCCTTTAGCTAACCCACACTCTTGCAGTCGCTAAGCAGGACATTTTATTTTTGCATTCCACTCTAAAGAGGTAAACAGTTGGGGTGGACAACAGAAATAATCCCTTACAATGTAATGGTAATGGAAGTACGTAAGGTAATGGAAAAACCTCAGCCATTCCACAATTTTCGGGTTCGAGGTATAAAGTGTCTCTTTGACCATACTGTATGCAGTGACTATTGGAATACAAATACAATACCGCTGTACAAGGGTATATTAAATACAAACTGGAGAAGCTATGATGAAATTATGTAATCAAATACACCTTTTATTAATTACCTTTAGAGAATAAATAGTATAAGTGATTGGTTTTCACGAGATGTTAATTGTGTCATGATTGTGAATATTGTACTGTCTGCTACCTATCATCATTCATATAACTAACTTCTCTATGTTTACTGGCGTGTTCCCTGCCATTTGGTGCAAAGCACTTCCTAAAGTTTCTAATCCAACTGTTCTCAATAATTTTGGTCCTATCTCAATCTTATCCTTCCTCTCTAATGTTTTGGAAGCAGTTGTACATAAACAGCTCTCCTGTTATATCTACAAATCTAATTTCTTAAGTCCCTACCAATCTGGACTTCGTCCAGGACATAGCACATATACAGCTCTTATTAGTCACTAAGATATTAGAGATGATATGGATGAGGGCATGGTTACTATGCTTGCATTAACTGATTTTTCCTTTGTTGATCATGATGTTCTACTAGCTATCCTTCAGTCTTAAAATTTCTACTACCGCATTAGAATGGTTCTTTTCTTACCTCTGTGGATGACAGCAAGTTGTTCATGCTAATCATTCGGCCTCTAATTAGTATGATACAGTTGCTGGCGTCCCACAAGAAGAAATCCTACTTCTATACTTTTTGCTATATTTATCAATTCTTTTACACGCCACTTCAATGTTCAATGTTCGCACATTTATTTTAATTATACTTCCATTATTATATTTACTTATTTTTTTATTTTCCTTTTGTTTTGCTCCTTGATTGACCTATCTTTCCTTCTGAAGATGATTATTATCTATCTTGAGAGATTATTACCATTGTAATTGGAATGAAATGCATAAAAAATAAAATAATTTACTTGCCCTTGTGTGGTAGATGCAGTGACTGACACAATCATAATAGTGGCTTGTGTCAAGAAACTCTGCAAGGTCTCATTGTTCTTGGCTTTGTCCAAATCATTTCCTAGCTCCTTAACAGTGCGGATGTACTCAAGAGGGGTTATAATCAGAGACTCCAGTTCCGGGAACCGTTTCTGATATTTGTCACGTACAAATCTGTGAATAATAGCTGTAAAATGAAATTGTTGCTTTTGTATTGGATTAAAAAATCGAAGAGTATAGGTTCAAAGATGTCAAAGTTCACAATTTATTTGAATAGATTAAAAAATGGTCCTTTTACATGTAATTGTTCACTCATAAGATACTTTATTGTCAAAGTCCCTTCTTTAGCTTTTAACAACTACCTGTTCATGGGCACATGTGCAGCCCATGTGATGATAAGTGGACACCATGTTCCATGGACGCCTGTAACATCGGGAAACACTGTAAACCCCTTCACTCCTCTTCATAGCTCTATTGAAGAACTCCATGTCTCAGCTCAATGAAAAATGCTCAATTAGGAGTTCATTACACAACTACAACTACAGCACTATACCTTGTCAAGGAAGTGAAATTACACCACCTTTCAATAATGAGAAATGTTCTTATACACGTAGTGCAATGGTTATAAGGCCCACATGCCACATTATAAGACCCTTTTGTAGTGTGTCCAAGGCCTTAAGAGCCCTTTTAAATACCTAAACCCCTCCTTTTCAATGGGCCCTTCATTACCAAAATATAATAAAAAATATGAATACAGTAAATGACCTACCAATTTCTCCATCAATCTCAACAGCAATGTTATTAGCTTCCACAATCAACTGGTATTCAGGATCAGACTCCATTAATCCTGTCACTTCAATTTTCTTCCGATCATTACCTATATTTCTTTCCAGCCCTGTTACTACCTGTAAAACAAATACCTCAACATACTGACAAATTTTGTAAAATGTTTTTAAGTAGTACAACATGGGACTGCATATTGACTAGTTGTAAAAGTGAAATGTGAAGTCGGCAAATTGATGTCAAAACATTGATGGTGATAAACAGGCAGGCCTGTTCATGTTACTTTTAAAGACACCTGCACTGAGATTGAACTTCGAAAATGTGTTGGAAAATGATGTTAAAAAAACTAAGTTAAATTAAACAACAAAGCTTTTTATGATTTTAGTGATGATAATTTTATGAATTGACTGAGAATCAGTAAGACGCAAAGAGAGTTTGTTATAGTCTGGAAGTGTCTTTAAATAACATAACTCTAATAATATGCGCTATACAAGTAACGGGGGCGAGATGATCTTCAGTGAAACTAGTTGTAGTGTTATGCTATTTCTCGATACTTACGCGTTTCAGTCGATCCGAATGCCTCAACTTTGCCAATTCTCTAATGGAAACATTTTTAATTTCATCTTCTTTTGGCATTACAGGATAAGGTACCGCAAAATCATGAGATGCATCGTTTGATACTTTGTTTTCAATTATTGTCTCCAATTCACCGTCATCATTCTCTTCTAAATCAGCAAGTAATTCGTCCGCCAAAGACATTTTTCAATAATTTTATTAATGCTTCGAGTATCTATGAATTATAAAAAAATATAATAAAATTTATAAGATTATGATGGATTCTTATTTTTAGGTTATGAAGGTAAGATAGCTTTGCCTTGTCAATAGATTTGACACTGACAACGTCAAAACGACAGCTAATTTGAGCACGTTTTGGAACGCAGCCTTAAAGACTTGCTACACAAGTTTCATTACGATTAAATCCGGTTTTATATCCACACCCATAACCTTACATTTAATTTAGCAATAGTAACACACAAGCAAATGTTGCCTGTAAAAATTAAAATTAAGACAGACGTGAAGACAAGTAGAGATGGGCGATTGATAAAAAAGCTACAATTGAATTATTCGAATGATTCAATAAGCACTGTTCGAATGATCATTCGTTATTCGAGTGACAAATTAAACTTTCGAATGATTACCTGATATTCGAATGAGGATTGAAACATATATATTAATAATTCGGCTATTACAACAAATATATTTTGTATTATTAGTTTATTTACTTCGGTACCTACTACAATCAAAAAGGTTTGTTATGTATAATTTCTCTCACATCTCTCTATGTACCTCTTTAATTTCTCTTATTACCTAAGTCAAAGGCATTTTTTTCTTTTCTGTTATGGTATTTGTTATTTATGGTATATATATAGATATATATTATTATTATATATGTAGATATATACATATTTATAAGTATTATTGCACCTGTATTGTTATGTTTATGTATATATATGTTAGGTTTATGTATTTTCTAATTAACAGTAGGTATTATAGTAACTACTTTATGATTCTCTGTTTACCCAAAGGTTGACTGGTAGAGAATGTCATAAGGCATTAAAATCCGCGTATTGTACGTTTTATCTGTGCAATTACCTTTCAACAATAATTAAATATAATATTATAAATAATTAAATGTAATTATTAAGATTCTATATGTTACCTTTCTTATTTTTATTTCGTTAAAGGGGTTACTTTAACAATCAATCATGTTTCGTTGGTGTTTATTATTTGTAAAAATATAGGATAACTTTGTCAAAAATTGATTTCAATCAAAAACCCCGATTATTCACACTATTTTTATTATTAATCATTATCCGTTATTTCATTCATTACATAACGTCGCTAATTCTTTTGCACCCATTACTAAAATATAATAATTTGACGGATTTAAAACTGCTTCTATCCTTTACTAACTATGAGAGATTAAAAGGGACTGGTTGATTTTAGGGCTGTCATAATATTTTATTTTGTGTAAATAGGTACAACAGGATTAAGGTCAATTAAAAAGTAATAAATAATAACTGAGTAGATGTTGATGTTTATATGAATTAATCAATATTGAAAAATATTTATATTTTTAGATATTTAACAATATCAAAATATCGCTTAGAATTAAAATATCATACGAATGATTTATTGTCATTCGAATTATCACTTTTTTCAATCGAATAATTCGAATATTTATTCCGTTTCGCTCATCTCTAAAGACAAGACAGATCGTCTGACGAATTTTTTCGTGCTCTAAAAGGCATGCAAAAGCTCTAAATTTTTCATTTTTAGTGCTCTATTGTTAACCTACAAAATTTGGGACTAATAATTCGTCTAAATGGCGCTAAATCCCCAATACGATGCCATTGGAAAAGGATTTGTACAACAATATTACGCACTGTTCGACGATCCGGCACAACGACCAAACCTGGCTAATATGTACAACGTGAGTGTTTTCAAGAAGTTCTAGACTATAAGATTTTATTTGACCGAAAATGCCAAATTTTTTGAAAGCTTACTTACCCAATTCGGAATATTTTATATTTATAGGTTACATTGTTTTCTCCCGCGTAAATATTCAATCGCTTAGATTGCAGCTTTGATTATTACAGTGTGTATAAAAAATAAACCAATTATATTATCTGAAACTCAGAACTTAGTAACCTTAGATTATCTTAGATGCATCGCTAAATATTAGATCAATTATGTGAATACTTGCAAGTGAATCATAGTGACAAGGATTGTCATGCAAATAGAATGACCATATCATTTGTACTATAGGGAAATATTGAGTAGTTTCTTTGTACCTCATAAAAAAACGAGGTCGATACCCAGCAATGGGCAAGTGTGTGACAAAATGATGATCACAATCAATGCCGAGTCAAACCCAAAAACCAGCTGATTTTGAGAAATTTTCCACTTTTAGGAAGCTATACTTTATTTCCTGTTTGATCTGTCAATCAATTGGCAGAGAATGCCAAAGGCATCAAATCCACATTTTTATGTCAAATACTTGTGCAATGAGGAATAATAATCTAAGGTGATGGACATAGCCTATATATGTGTTCCCTAGGAAATCATTGTCACCTGAACAAAGCCGGGATGGATCACGAGTATATTTTTTTTTATAGAAAGTAGGTGGCATCAGATAATCTAGCTGGTGGTAAGTGCATACTGTCACCTCCAACATCCACAGTACATATAAACATCAGTTGAGAATGACAAATGTTGGGCCAGGTGTCGCCTACCTTTGGAGATTTAGGAATGGATTTGGTTGGGAAAATAGAGGGCATACATACTACCGAAACACATACATACATTGTGGGAGAGCACAAAATGGATATATTTTATGGTAGTCTTCTGTGAGAGAGGGGTAATTTGACCAGTTGAGTGGTCCCAGTGATGTTGGGATTGCAATGTGCATGCTCCTTTCTCTTACAACAATATTAATATTTATTCAATTAATAGTACCTAGAGTATGAAGTAAAATATTTATCTTCAAATTTCAGGTTGAAACATCATTTATGACCTTTGAAGGGGTACAATTACAAGGTGCTGTTAAAATTATGGAAAAATTAAATGTAAGTACATAGTTATTAGCATTTTGAATTTGTTTTTGGACAATATTTAATTTTAGATGATCTCAGACTGTTATGGATATTCTATAAAGATGCTACAAACCTATTATAATAAAACCCTCCCATAATTACTAAGAAAGGACTTATAATAGGACCTGGAATAGGACTTAATAGAGGTTTAAAACTCGAACATTAAATGCTTGTGATAGTTATACTCAAGTTATTAATGCTGTATTGAACTCTTTAAGTGTTAAAGGCTTATGGCCAAGGTATATAATGCTCACGAGCTACATGCTCATTGAGTTGTAAGGTTCATTATCATTACCAGTAAGTGTTTAGTAATCATTTTATAACAATTACTAGTGCCCCCCCCCCCTCGCTTCGCTTCAGTTTATAAGTTTTTTTTAATAATGTAGCTTCCTATTTGTGAAAGAATTTTTGAAATTGGTTCAGTAGTTCCAGAGATTACCCCCAACATACAAACAATTTTACCTCTTTATTAGATTAGTGTAGATGTGACCGTGTTGTGTCAGCTGGCTTCAGAACAGCACCACCCAACTCTTCCTCTGGACTTCGTAAAGGGTGACTAAGGAATAACAAAGAGGCAACCACAAGCCCTGGGAAAATACACCACCTCTCAAAGAGTGGACTCACCAACCCACTTTGAGTGTTTTAAGGCCATACATCCCTAATGCATGAAGAGGCCCATGTCCAGCAGTAGATGAAAAAAGGGCTGATGATGATGACTGTGTTCTTATAGATATAGAATTTAACATTTGGGTTTTTATTTTGTACATACAATCTTTGTATTCTTTTTTTCAGGGCTTGGCATTTCAAAAAATTGGTAGATTAATAACTGCTGTGGATTCACAACCTACATTTGATGGAGGAGTTCTAATTAATGTACTTGGCAGGTTGCAGGTATGTTATTTCTCCTTAATGTCCTACAAAAATCTTGAGATTACATGTTATTGTAAATTTAATTTCTGTGATATTTTTAGTATGCACATAAATAGAAAAATTCATCTAGGATTTGTGCATTTTCAACATGTGAATAGTAAATTTATTGTAAATCAGGTCTAAATGCAGCTAATGCAGCTTTTGTTTACAATACTTAATGTTTAGAAAATTATAAGGGAATATTAAAATTGATATTACTAACGTATGAAATAACTAGGTGTTAGCACCATGTTCTGACAGGACAGTCTCCATTATCCATTAAAGAAACCTTTCAATGCAGCCCCTATTACCTGACATTTTCATTTATGCACTAATGTGTGTAATAATGCTCTCTCATAGATATGATGCTTCTGTTGATATTTACACTCGCTCCTGCTATAAACTATATAAGAAAAGTCTTTGTTGTTTGCTCTTACTGGAGCAGTTGTGGTGTCTTCACACAGTGTCCAGTATAGCCGTGCGCCATGTCTGTCCTACTAAGATCTTCCTTGAACATTCATACAAAGATGTGTTGCTCAGATTCTATCTGGTCAGTACAGTGCATAGAGGAGCTTCCAGGCAGTTTAGTACCGTTAATCCGCTCTTAAATCGTAAAAAATACAATTATAAATTGTTTTTATGTATCAAAACAATGCTGTTACTGTTACATTCAAGGCAATTAATATTGTTCTTGTTACATTCGCAACAGACAGATGATGACCAACCACACGCATACTTTCAAACATTTATACTGAAGCCAATAGGAAATTCGTTCTATGTAGAACACGACATGTTCAGGCTGGCACTACACGATGTTTAAGGAATAGTTTTATCTACAAAGACAAAGTAAGAAAGCATAGATCTTGTGCTATCAACCACACTTGTTGTGCCATCTGTTATGGTTCCTGCTATTTTGGACTTTTAACAATTTGTTAACTTTGTCTGTATTGGCTTGAATAAGCATAACAGATGGTATAAGCAATTGTGCTGTCGGGTGTACATGTGCCTTAACATAATGCACTGTATATATTATGCTTTCATTTTGGATTTGCTAACAATCTATTCTGTTTTACCCTTCTCGCCTGTTCTGTATATCATCATTGAAGAGTGAAATATCATATTGAGTCTGTTAAGGACATCCATCCTAAAGAGCACATAAACACATCATGCTATGTCTCCTAGAAGTCATAAAAATAAGTCTGATCATGACCTGTACTATACACAAACAATAGTGTCTTACAAAGTTCTCCCTGCACGGGTTCGATATATAACGCATATCTGCAACTGCATCTATAGCAATCTATCTGCAGTATAAGACTAAGATGTTAGTGCAAATATTTTTTCACTCTGACGAAGATTAGAAAATGACACTAACTACCTATAAAATATAAACTGATTGATTCATTACAAAATTTTACTAATAAAAAAAGCATCCCAATAAAATCATTAAGTTCTGTTTAATAATTACCTTATGTTTGAGTAGCAATGGATCTAATTACTACCCAACTTGCAAAACCACATATGGAATGTACTATTTATATCACAAAATAATAAAATTAAAATTATATAGTGTACAGAACGTGTTACACATTTTTTTATATATATTAATCAGTCTTATGTATTTAAGAAATTATCACGCCATTTATTAGCGACCCGGAATTTTTGCGATCCAGTTTATATGAAAGCATTCATATTGTGATAACTTGTTGGTACGTGCAATAATGCAATTATAGGACTGAATTGTCACATCTAAAGCTACAATAACACAACATTGCTATATACCTGTGCCAAACCCTACCTGTATATGACATATAACAATGTGTATATAACTTTTAAAGGGTAAATTTTTTACATGTTTTGCTAGTTGGATAAAAGTAATAAATTAAAATAGAAAGGTGTTTAATACTGTTCTGTTATTTTGGCCTTTTCTTGTTGCATGCGTCTTGAGACTAAAGTATGACGAATACGAATGAGTATGAGTATGAATGGACACACGTTTCTAGTCGCTGTTTTCTAGAAAGTGGGACAATAAAAATACTATTGACCTCATTATCAGGTTATCACACTACTATTGCGGACTACGTAATTCTCACTTCAGTTCATGATCATGAATAAAAACATAATGTCTTGGCTAAAAATATGAACTGTTTTCTTTTACTGTAGTTGTGATTTGATTTTTTTTCTTTTCTTGCATTGTAAATAACAGCTAGTTTTAGAAGATATTATATCTTACCATAAATATAAATAGTTCGGCCTGTAGCCTTGAATAGTTATCCTTTTGGTAGTTAATTCAGAATTATGATGAATATTTTGTATTTAATCATTTCAGTGTGATGACGATCCTCCACACCCGTACATGCAGACCTTTGTCTTGAAGCCACTTGGAGACTCATTTTACGTCCAGCACGACATTTTCCGTCTAGGCATCCACGACTCCGTTTAATCAAAACCATAAAGTTTGATATCGAACAATTATATCATCCATCACGTTATTTACAAGCGATTTTTTTCGTTATCTAGATATAAGAACGTTTAAGTTATACATTTTCACATGTGAATTAAACAAAATCGTCATGTTTTCGGCTTCAGTCAGAAATGAGGACAGCTTAGTATACGTAACTGGAGATTTGGCATTCTGTTACGTGTATACTTTTTGTAATAAATACATTGTTTATAATTAATTGTTTTGTATTGTTATTCCTAATCCTATGATGTGCTTTTTCCTTCTCAATGGGGCCTAACAGGGAGTTTTATACAATTACTATATCTTCAAACGCTATTGGATTGAGAGTTGATAACTAATAAAATACCTACTATTCAAATCTCTGTACCTTATTTTGAATTGAAAGTAAAAAAAGACATTTAGATTTGAGCTTTTGAATATCATATTAAAACTTCGTCTCAAAGAAAAATGATCTTGTATAATAAATAGTCTTCACATGGCAGAAATACAATTTTTGAATTTTTCGCATTTAAAGCTCGAGCGGTGTTGCACAGCAAAGACTAATATTTGTCGATTTACATGATTTAACTGTCTTACTTAACATTTAGATCTCAGGGATGTTAGTCCCTTTTTCTACAGATCCAGGAACTCACACTGTATGTAGAGACCGTCTTAGGGTGGTTCAATAAAAAAAAATTCAGCTAGATTCCAGGCCACCCTCTATTTTTTTAGACTCATCAGTAGTATAATGCTGGAAAAAGTTTTAGCTTCTTACTCAAATTCTAAGAGGGTGCTCAATGACCCGAGATCAGCGAGATGTTTTTAATCTAACAGAGAGGGAAGAAAGGCAGACTTTAAGATTTGTACAATTTGGTGGTCTGTTATATACAAAAGTATGGCCAGAAGTACATTTTGCAATTGAAGCACTTGAAACGGATTCAAGTTTTAATTATCTATCAATAGACAAAGAGATTGCGCTATCTGCTAGAAAAGTGATGGAACGTCATATGTCATATGTGGTATTTATCTGATAATTTGGTAGGACTTTCTCTCTTTTCTGATAGAGTTTCAATGGAAGAGAAACAAAGAATTGTAGAGCGAATGACAGCTATGTAAGCACTTAAGAAGCGTAATGTCGGAGGTGAACCTGACATTTTCAAAGAAGATGGTGTGCGACTGCCAGACTGCGACAAGGAGAACAGCAGAACTCTTTATCTCGTATGAATATAGGCAAGTCATTTTTAAGCCTTTATCATGACAAATGGAATGAAAATAATGACTATTGTAAAGGAAAAAAATGGCTTCAAAATTTACAAGTAGTGAATGATGCGTCATTCGCGTTCCATCGGAAACTACGTAAAAAATCATTTTCGGGCAGTAATTTGTAATATTAAACGGCAATATACTTAATTTTTTTTTTTTACTTCTATATTGTTTTATTCTTTTGTAAGAGATTGTAAAATAAAAAAGTATACATAAATTTTGCTGGTTTTTTATTTTTTTAAACAAATTTATAGAAAAGTTACAATGGAATACACTAACTTATAAAGTTTGTGGAGGTTGAGCACCCTCTTGCAGTTGAAATTCTTTTAGAATATTACTGCCCACAAATCTAAAAAATTTGAGGGGTGGCCTGGTATGTATTATATGTGAAACTTTTTTTTTTACATGTATTCTTGAACCACCCTAGTCCGCCTCTGTTATATGTATGTTTCTACAAAGACTTCGATTTAGGAATATACGCATCAATGATATTTAGCTCGTTTTCTGCCATTTAAAATAGCCGATATACTTGTTACTAAAATTATGAAGATCGTTCTTTTTTATATCTAGTAAAAAATAATAATTCTGTATTTCCCTTTACAAACGTTACTTGCGTTTGTAACGTAACGTTACGTTATAAATGTTTAGACACCTTTATTAGACGTGCATACAGAACTGGGATAAGATAATAAAGAAAACAACAAATTGATGCTAAGACAATCATGTATTAAGTAATAAATAGTCAAAAATTAACAAAAGAACCACTGAAAACATGTACATTTTTTACCAATCTCAAAATTGCTCCTCCCTTAATCCTTAGACACTACGAACACTTAACAAGTTTATACTGCATGCACTACTTACGAATTACACACCGTCCCGAATAAAACCACGGGAAAAACTTGTCTAAGTGAATGACTAGGTTGCAAGTGAAACTCTCTGTAAACTGGCACGCCACAACCGACTCGTCTTCCTAAACCTGGGTATAGTGTGTAAACTCCTTTACTTTGCAGCTTATATCAAACGGGAAAAAATGTAGCAAAATACATATTGCATTTTTTTTTTCTGTCGCCCTATTTATTTCACTTATTGACTGTTGCGTGGATGTATCTTGAAATAGATGTTTTTTAGAAACTAGATTTGGATTTTTTTTTCCATAAATATAAAATAAAACTTAATTTTAAGGCAAATCGCAAATTAGTTTCATCGACGAAACTAAAATTCATTGTAATTTGAAATACGACCTCGAGAAATTATTTATGACATTATCTGAGAAAGGGGGACCTTATTTTCCTTTTTAATTTCCCAATGTTGAAACATTAATAAAATCTTTTAAAAAAAGTAATTTTTTGCTTGTCTGAAACATGGTAGAGGATCAACAGAATATTTAAGAATCAAGAAGTATAAATGAAACTAATTACTTATCTTTATAAAAAATCATAACTATAGTCAATAATTGGCGTTTCTCACAGAAGACTACCTTAAAATGTACTGCATTTTCTACTTTATCGTATTTTCCCAATGGTTGTACGTATTTCGGTAGTCAGTGAGATACGCCAGAGCCCATTCCTATCCTATCCCTCCCCATTTTCCCAATGCATTCCTTGATCTGCAAAGGTAAGCAGCGCAGTCGGGGGCGTGCCAACGTTTGACATTCTGGACTGATGTTGGCAAGTGTCGCGGATGTCTATGGACGACAGTATCCCCTTACCATCAGGTGGACTGTATGCCCGCCTGCCGCCTTTTTTCTATAAACAAGTGTACACTGAAATAAGGTTTCCTTGCCCAGATAATGTCTCACATTTGTATGAGACATCTTTTTGTTCAGAACTATTGTCCATTCTTTAGTAAACAGAGCGACATCTACTTTTTTAATTCCTCAATGCATCAACTAACTACACTAACTGCTTATAAAAAGCACATCCTGTTATAAAAACATAAGTACTTCATAAACTGTTTTGTAACAGGTGTTTAGGTTGATACGTTTTCTAAAAGGCATATGTAATGAAGCTGACTGTAACTGCTAAAAGGAACACCACACATTTGTAACTATCATAAGGTGATGAAGACTACGAAGCAGAGATCAAATTAGACATGGCAAGACCAATTTGGTCACTTGTGCTAAATCCCACTAGACGCGAAAAGTCGCGCGCGGTTTTCTGCCGATAGCTACTGAAACTTTAGCTGGACGAAAAAAAAGGTTACATTTAAGTAAAATAGGCAACCAAAATTATTGACGACTTCCTGATACCTTATCAGGTCAGTGTCAGCTAGATTTAATTGGCAGATAATTTATCTATCAGTTTTGTTAACAGTTACTCTATCAGGAGATAGTGTATCAGAAATAAAAAAAATAAAGTCCTTCTGATTTTGATCCTTAGAATATGGAAATTAGGGACATGCCATGACTATGAAACAAGATATTAATTAATTGTATTCCGCCATTCACGTTCTCGCATGTGGACCATCAGCGCGTTACTTAGCGTTACCTGTAATATCGCGCAAACGCGCTAATTTGAAATTGGAATACTAGTTATTCCATATATTATGAATTGATTGATTAGTTTCATACCGCGCACGATTTAACGCCTCAGCAATGATTGCACTTACATAAAAACGATTTGTACATTAGCCTCTGGTTGATAGTACTGTCCTATTAAATGTAATAAATATATTAATAATTATTAGCACAACCAGTCATATTTGTTTGACGTAGCATCTCTTGTTAGTTATTATCACAACACAACAAATGAATAAAGTTATATATTTTTGGTAAAGTTAAAGTGATTTAACAGAACAGTACTACAATGTGTCGGTTTAGTTTGCCCACGCGCGTCAATAGCGATAATATACTTTAAGATTCCTCACTTAGAGTTTATTTCTAAGCGTCATGTTGTTTAAAGTATGAGTTTAACGTCTCCTTATGTACATTTTACATCTATTTATGTAACAAAAATACACAGTACATACTTAAAATAGGAACGAAATTACAAACTTAAACATATATTTACAAAATAACATTTTTCATATTGATGTGATATGGTAAGAGCTGTAAGGTAAAACATAGTATTGCGAACTCGATCATTCGAACAAATACGCTCCAAACAAATAACAAATTCCTTTGCAGCTCAATATCAATTTATTATATAGGTGGCTAGGTGGCGTCAACTGCAAATACAATGTTGTAAAACAAACCTGTATTTTAATTTAGAGAAATGAAGATGAACGTAAAAGTCAATGAAATAACGCGTTTAATAATGCAAAAATGTTTGTAACTGCACATGCTCAATCGAGCCATATTTTAAAGTATGAACAAATCAAGTATAGCTTTTGCTACCCACGAACGCCCGTCTGCCTTGCCCTATAGTGTTGAATGTCGGTATATGTAAAAAAAAACCTTATGTCCTTGTATCGGAAAGTAAATTTTCGCGTATACCGACAGTTATTCACAAGTAAGACTAACGGGCGTTCGCGTGTTGCAACAAGTATATTATGTAGTTACTTATCTCGTGAGCATTGTCGGCAATATTGACATAAGTAAAATTATTCAACATTGCAAGATCTAAAAAAATAACTCAACGGTCATAGCAATAAGGTTCAAATCATTAATGTCTTTAAAATCTGAAAAGGAGACATTAAACCCATTATCGATCGCTAGAGCAAAATTACGAGCCACCTTTCTTTCGGCTACGTGAGGAGGTGAAACTGACGCCGCGGAGGGAACGCATGGCCATCGCTCTGTTGAAGTGCCTTTGCCCTTTATGCTCGTCCACCTCACAACTGTTGTCTACTGATGACAAGATCACCAGCAGGACACCCATCACCTACAGGTAGGATGTTCACAAAAAAACTTTTTTAAATAATACGTTGATACATGCTATTATAAATCTTTAAACAATAGACACATAAACAGTTATTAGAAACAGTAATATAATTTATAATTTTTTTGTAAAAAATAACGATTAGAATAAAAGAAAAAGAAAATCAGAGTATATGTCAGTAAAAAGTTTATCTGAAAGGAAAAGGATAAAAAAGGAAAGTCTGAAATGAATCGAACGAACAGTAAAGACCGAATCGTGATGATAAGCGCGCGGGTCCATTAATATGCTAGAATTAACGGAAATAGAAGTTGCAAGAAATTACTTATATTGAGATATATAAAGGATTTTACGTTTTAATGTCATTCTTTTTGTATATGACTAGGGGATTAGGACTGTGGGACGCCCTCCCGATCATCGACCGACGACTTGAAGAGGTTCGCCGGTGGCGGCTGGATGAAGAGCCGAGGATCGTGTGTGGTGACGAGCTTTGGGAGAGACCTTTATCCAGCAGTGGATAGACAGGTTGATGGTATAGTTGGCATGTATCGTGGATGACCATTAGCGACAATATCCACCTACTCTACCAAGTGGACTGTTTGCTATAGTTCTTAAAAGATACTCCACGATGTACCAGGTAATGAATAATACGTGTAGTATTCGTAATATCGTACGCATAATTACACAGAAATATTGGCTACAAAAAATAAATAAATATTGTTAGTAATTCATTTATATGCAATACTAGCAGTGTGCGTAGACGTTAAGAGTA
Organism: Sesia bembeciformis; assembly: GCA_943735995.1. Classification (NCBI taxonomy): domain Eukaryota; kingdom Metazoa; phylum Arthropoda; class Insecta; order Lepidoptera; family Sesiidae; genus Sesia; species Sesia bembeciformis. The sequence goes on from OX031028.1 coordinate 14,573,204, forward strand.
TGTATGTTCAACTTGATTCCCGCAGGAACTTTAAAATTAATCGCGATAAAAAATGACTCTGTTAACTCTGTACATGAATATAATTAATTATGACAAGCTTCATTAAAATGCGTCCAGTGGCTTTTGTGTGATCCACATTCAGACAAGATGGATGGGCAAACCTTGTTTTGAGCTCTGTATCACACGCGCTTTTATTACGACTTTTTCAAAAAACATTAAATGCGCAGACACTGCTTTGTTACGATTTAATTATATGTATAGATTACACAGGTCTGCGATGAAAAAGCTTTTTTAGGCTTCTAAACACTAAAATGATTCCAGATTATTCATATCACATCACGTGTTTTGTGCAACACGTGTATTTATGATTAAGCCATTTTTTCATATTCATAAAGTACAAAAAATTGACAGGAAAATGCTTAAAAGTTACAAAAACCTTGGCTGAAACATGATATTCGAGGTACATTTTTTTAATTATCATATTGAACATTACCCAAATAATCTCGGTGACTACAGTGAAACATTTTAACGTGTTTTACAAGATTTTACAACTAAGACGAAAAACACAATGCTTCTTTATATTTAATAAATCGAGCTTTATATATTATAATAATAAATAATAATAAATATGTCAAGAAAAATTTAATGCTTATTTTTTTATGATAAATATTTGTAATCCTCTTAAAGGTTAAATGTGATGAACCAATTTTTAATATACATACTTATTAGTATAATTAAGACCATTAAAGAATTATTAAAAAAGCTTTCAATTACTTTAAATTCGTAGACCTGTGTTATTACTAATTATTTATTAGTCATGTGTACTTACCAAACAAACGATGATTAGTAGTGTATACACGTGAACAGATGCTTCTGGTATGTTCTCTATGTCTTTTAACGCAGCCATTGCAGGTTCAAAGTCCGGCCTCAAGTCTAAAGAGTGCCGTAAGTGCACCGCGGCTTCCTGAAAATGAAAATTAAAAACTGATATTACAGAATCTAATGTCTTCACAATGAGAGATTAAACCTACATTTTCACACCGACATGAGCCGATTGTCAATATGCCAATTAGGCTCATTCTCCTTTTTAAACGCTAGTAGTAAAAAGTGAGGGTAGTGCAATTAATCCAATTCTTTCATTGGTAGTTTAACAGTTTGGTTCATAACAGTCTTGTTGTGATTTATGTGTTTCTGTGAACATAATGAGAGATGCGCCAAATATTCAGTTTTTTTTTTTCTAGAAATAAAGCGGTAGACGAGCATGCAATCCACTAGGTGGTAAGTGGATACGGTTGCCCCTAGAAATCCGCGGTACATGCCAACTTCCGTCCAAATTGACAAACGTTAGTACGCGCCCGGATGCTTTGCCTACCTTTGGAGATGTAGGAATGGGTTTGGAAAATTGGATGTATAGGATGGGATGGGCTCTGACATATCATCACTATCGAAACATGTACGTACGTTGGGGAAAAGGTTAAAGTGGGAAATGAAGTACATTTCAAGATAGTCTTCTGAGAGAGGGGTAACGAGTCCAGTCGAGTGCGCCCAGCGGCTGTTGCATTGCAGTGGGCATTCTACCCTTTCCAAAATATCGAATATTCTGTATTCGACACACTTTTATTGTATCTATTCGATGTAACTATTCAGTTGAAGTGCCGAATATTCGACTTATACCATGTTAGATCAAATTGTTATGAAGATCCCGTTATTATTTAATTTTAACACTAGTTAATACTAATTAACTAGTGTAGGGGGAGAGTTATTATTGTGTTATTGTAGTACCTGTATGCATTATGTAGAGTAGATAGTAGAATAATTACTATATATCACAACACACGCAACCTATAATTTTATATTTAAATTCATGTCTAGTTAAATTAGTGTAAAAAAGTGAGTGCTTGTAGAGTGGATGCTATATTCAAGGACATGTCTAAAATTATTGCTACTTGGAAGTGTTTATAAGTTTTGGATATCACAATAGGCATAAAAGACTCACGTAGGCCACTGAGGCCCATTTTGGTTTGATGCTGACGTGGTACCTACTTTTATTGTACCTATACAGTGCTCATGGCAAATATAAGACTACCTGCAGCGAGTTGCTTACCTGATAGTGTCCATATGCTTTGAATATTTCACCGAGCGTAAAATATTGTTGCCACGAGCTGCGGTCCGGTGGCTGCACCTCGAGCGAGCGGCGCGTCAGGAAGATGGCGTCGTCCAGGTACTGCAGCGTGAATAGCACCCGCGCCAAATTCAATAGTACCTGCCATTAAACATTTTTTATAGAATACTAGCGGTGCCAGCGACTTCGTTCGTGTGAATTTTAAGTGTTTCTCGTAAGAACTCTATGATGGATCTGGATGAAAGTACCTTAAATGTAACCCCGGCACATAAGCTAAAACTATGCCAGTTTCATTAAAATCCGTCAAATAGTTTTTTAGTGATGCGCGTTCAGACAGACAAAAATTTTAAAAATGTTTGTTTTTGTTCATAGAGTACAGTGCAATGATTTTGTTCTAATGTTTTATGTACAGACACGGCTCTGTAACGATTTTATTATACAGTGGATTTCGGTTATAACGACGGCGGAGGGACCACTTTAATGTCGTCGCTATATCCGGAGGTCTCTATATCCGAAATAATAAAAAATCACGTACATATGTATACATATTTATTTATTTATCATTTATTTATATTATACACGGCTGTTACTAAAAAAACGAGTTATAGTGCACTGCTTAAGTTTAGACTTTTGTGCACGCTGTAAGGTATATTCCATTTTCATAATTCCCTCTACATCTAAATTATTATTGCCTTCTCCAAATAAACAGTACTTTTTGAGCGTTGTAATAGCACATAATGCATCTCTAATTGTTGGAATCTCGTTTACATTGCAATCCTCTTCCTCTTCTTCATGCTCCTTTTCTTGTATTACACTAGCGGCTTCTCCACAAACTTTACCGACCACTATATCATGACGTTGTCTAAATCTGTAAATCCAGCTTTCTGAACATTTAAAGTCTGTTTTCCCAAGCTGTCTGGCAAAATGATTAGCTTTCTCTTGCAAAAGAGGACCGCTTATAGGTACCTTTTGGCTTCTCTTAAACCACACCTTTTTAAACCACACTAGAAGTACATTTTCAATATCTTGATGAGTTGGATTACGATTTTTCTTTATTTTCAGGGATTTTGATTCAAAACACTGCATAATTTTAGCGCGGTTTTTCCACATCGTTGATATTGTAGAATGTGAAACTCCAAATTGTTTACACAGATCAACATTGTTTTCACCATTTTCCAGTCTCTTTAACTTATAACTTTAACAGTTGTCCACTTTTTCTTTAACAGTAAATGTACGTCTAGGAGCCATGTTCACAAGTTTAAGAAACGATGTTTACTCACTGGAAATTGCTACGTAACTGATTCATAATTTTAACTTCGTGCACATGCTAAGTAACCCTACACACAAACAAAGCATTTGACCATCTGCGAATGTAAACAAAAGATTCTTATCCTTTGTTTACGTTACATTAAAGCTTATGAATGAGTCTTTGTGCCTTTGCCGACTCAGTCTCAATATCCGCAAGGAATTTCTAGGAATCTGTCCCAAATAGTTCATAAAAACAAGTCGTTATACCCGAATTAGGCGTTATATCCGGAGTCGCTATTGCCGAATGAATTTCCTACGAAAGTATGCTTTAAATTCTAGGGACGTAAGTTCGACGCCGCTATAACCGAAAAGTCGTTACAACCGAGGTCGTTATTAAAGAAATCCACTGTATTAGGTCGTTACCTATGAAATTGCAGTTTGTTCATAGTGGCCACATTGCTTAGTTATCTTGCGTTGGCTTGGAATTCCAAATTCAATTAATTTCAATGTAAAGCTATTCTTTTTCAAATTCAGTTATTCATTTGTCTTTCTGTCAAACGACTTATTGCTTAGGTGTGTTTGCGACCACGGAAAAGTTCAAAATTCGCTTGTGTAACAATTTGACTTTGAGCGTTCCTAGATACACTGATTGTGGAAGCACTGCGTGCTTCGTATTCGAACTTGAAATTCCTATATTCAGAGTAAGTCCCATATATAATTTGTAATTAAGACCATTTGACTTAATCAATTTTTAATAGGGGATTTTAGACAACAATTTTCAATACCGTAATTTTTAATTTCATAAGTATCTAATGTATAAATAAAAATACAGATTTTCCAGTCAACTGAAGGCAAATAAATATACACATATTTTGCATGTAATCAAGCCACAAAACTTACATCTGAGTTGTACGGCGAAACAGCAAGTGCGCGCCTGAAACACTCGATGGACAGTCGAGTGTCTCCCTTGAGGCGCCAAAAATTTCCGATTTGATTATAAAGCTGCACAGACTTTGGCTTCTCTCGTTTGGCTTTCTTCAATCTCTTTTCTAATGCATTTATGTCTAGTTCTGTTATTACACCATTTTTATGTGATTTCTTCTTTGTAAATATAAGGGCAACCTGAAGAAAGTTCAAAATATAGGAGATGGAACAACAATTCATAAAAAACTAGCCTTTTGCCATGGCTACACGCAGGTATGCAACTGATGTCGTGTATACTAAGTCTTTCCAGCAGAACTTCACAACAGTAAAAAATACATCAAAATCTTCCATTAGACATTGCATTTTATACATAATATAGAGATTATTAGACTAAACAGTTTACTTCGACTTTCTTGCCTTCTGTAGATTAATAAATAAAAAAAATTGGATGTGATGGGAAATGCCAGAACCAATCGCCATCCCATCCATTGAGTAAGGAGTATAATAATATAGAAGAGGTGTCTCATAATATTATAACCCTTATTCTCCATCCTTTCCTGTGCTATAGAGTAGTGTAGAGTATATGGAATAAAGAAATCTTCTTATTACCAGCGGTTGGGCTTAGATAGTGATTTTAGGATTTGCAGTAAGAAAAATAATATGGACATTAACTTTTTCAGGGAATCATATTCTCGGCTTTCATTGTAACATTTTTGGAATGGCTGTATAGCCATTCTTATGGCCCTAAAATGGCCTTTCAAGATTCACCGGACAGGTATAGTTTAGGGCGAGTGCATAAGGCGTTCAGCAAGGAGCAAAAAGTGTGTGCAGTAACGAGCCTAAGGGCTCCCCTGCGGGTAAAGGCGGCAGTAGGAACGGACCTTGGCGTCGGGCGTTGCTTTACGAGGGTACCGCGGAATCGCGAGTCTGGTCTCCGCCGGCGGGGACGGTATATATGTGTAGTCCGTGAGTGTAGTGTAAGAACCGTATTGACAGTAGTAATTGGGTCGTAGAGGCCGTAGGGGAACAGCTAGAGAGTGTGGAGTGTTGTTAATGTGTAAACCATTCCTGTCAGAAGCAGGAGGGGTAGCGTATCTGATGTTCCCTGACTATGAAAAATTGCGAGTATTGCAAGTGTGGAACACTTAAGAGTCTGGCTTTAGAGTACACTTCACTGAAATCACTACACTAACACTGGGGGAAGTAGGCTCCGTGTGTGCAGGAGGGCACACGCGAAACGGAGAGAAAATTACCATGCGCAGTACGAAGAGAAAACCACCATGTGCGCTGGGAGTGCAGTGGCGAGAAAAATCTACGCGCACAAGGGTGTGCTGCTGTGTGAAGCTGCGGTGAAGGGCGCATGTAGGGGTACGTGCCCAGAGGGGCTAGTATAGGGGGGTGACGGTATGCCACAGGGGCATGGGCGCGCGCGCGCGCGATGTGAATGCCAATGCATGTTGATGTCATTTTAACATTTCTGCACCAATTCTAGTACTTTAAGCTAAGATTACACCCCACTATTTCGAAACACTTTTTCTTTTTAATTGTTAAGCATGGAAGAGTTAAGAAAGGTATTTCAAGGTCTTTCAATTTTCTAAACTAGTCTATGTTACGCATCATATATTTGGCTCATTCCTTGAACCTCATAGCTGAATGTTAAAAAAGTATTTCTGAAAGTGCCAAACAAAATAAAGATTTTTAAAGAAAACTATCCTAGTTTACCACTGGCTCCAGAACAAGTAAATACTAGATGGGGACTTGGTTGGAGGCAGTATTCTATTATGCTAAATATTTTGATGAAATAAAATATGTACTTTCTTTGTTAAATAGTTGAGAATACTTGTCCATAAGAAAAGCTAAAGATATTATAAATAGTGAAAATATAAAGGCCAACATTTATGAAAATTTTGAAATACTGAAAATAGCACCAACTGCAATACAGAAAACAAATTTATACAAATTTATTGTTAACTGAATTAATATTCCATGAGGTGAGGGTAGTTTTAAGTTGGTAGTCGTATAACAGTGCACAAATAAAATTACAAAATGTTATGAACAAAAATTCCGATCTGGATACCATTAGGAATGTTACAAGTTTGCTATCCTTCTGTCAGTAGAGAACGATCTTTTTCTTTATATAAAAGGATATTAGAGATAAGCAAGAAAATATTGAAAAAAACCATGATTATTTATTTCACTTAACAATCAAATTATTGAATCTAATATTCCAAGTGTTCCAACATGGCAGGTGTCATAAATATTATATAGAAACGGAATAATTGAAAAGAGATGGTCAAAACAACATAGAAAATGTTGCAGTGTACTTTTACTATATTAATTTTTTCACATTTGTTAAAGTAGCACAGATTCAACATATATTTTTGCTATGTACCTAAATTTATTTTGCTATGTAACTGAGTTTTCTATAACAAATATTTTTTTAAAATCCATATCAGTTTTCTTGATTCCTCATTGCAAACTACAAGCCTCATAATAATGTGGGTACATAAAATGTATCTATTTTTAATAATCTGATACACACACACAGTTGCAAGTAGGTGCAACATTATTAACAACCAGATTCAGATTCTTGGCAATCGCAGGGTATATCCATATTAATAATACCTATATACATTTTGTCTAAGTACCAAAATCACACCACTTAACTTTGACCACTGCCTATTACATTATACTATTTACTCTATTATCCTCCTTAATCCCATCCCACCCCATCCACTTCCAAGAATGGTAAGAGAAAAACTTCATCCTCTTATAGTTATTCTTCATCCTTACCAACCCCTTTTCAATATTCATTCCTAAATTTCTAAAGGTAGACAGTGCATATTTGTACCAATATTTGTCATTTTGGACTGATGTTGGTATGTATTACAGACATCCATGGGTGACAGTATCCACTAACAATAAAGTGGACTGTGTTTGTAAGCTTCCTGCCATAAAGAAAATAGATTTACCTGTGGCTCAGGAACATTGGGATGTTTGTCTCTGTTTGCAACCCCAACTAGGTTATCATAATATGTGAAATTAACGGCTTTCCCACAGTCTAAGTACTCATCTTCTATATCTCCATTGAGATCTGATTGTGCAGTTTCATCTCCGTTTTCTGCTCTATAATGTTATTTAAAGATTGTTTATTTTTAATTGATAATTATTATGGTTATTTTTGTAAGTCATAAGCTTATATGAATTTCATGATACCCACAATTTGACTAGGACTATCAGATAGTTGACAATCACATCAATCACAATTTAACCATTTGACTAATATAACTAAGTATAACCATTTATCATTGCTAAGACTTTACAAGAGGGAGAACATATTCTAGATTTCATTATATATAGATTTTAAAAAATTGAATCCGAGGTTTGGCCTTTATATTCATAATAATTATGATATGGAGGCAAAGGATTCATATCCCCCTATATAAAATGTTATATGTTGTACTTAGTTATTGCGTACTATTTACCTTTGTTGTTCATAAATCTGGCAGTCAGTACAAAATAAATCAAAGCCATGTTTTGTCCATGTGTTACCATAATACACTGTTGATGTTATTATGTTCAATACTGGATCTTCTTCCGTCATCCTAGATTTATCAGTGTCATCCTAAAAATATGTAATACACATTTCATAGATGATTTCCTTCTAATAAATACCATCTCACTAGTTTTTAGACACATTTAAATTAAGAATATAAAGTACATAATAGACACAAATTCAAGGTTAACAGGATATGTGTTAAATAGCAAGTCCATTCTAATATGTAGGTATACACAGAGCGTATAGAAATTTATGTGCATTGATTATATAAATGGTAAGATTAAAAAATTGCTACTGACCTGGGACAAGGTATTTCCATCGACTATTTGCCCTTCCTCAGAATTTAATTTCCAAACGTTAGACGTGCGCGAATTGGTGGCAATAATTTGTAAAGAAAATATGTAAAGAACCAAACAAGTCAAGTATGGTGAGTCCCCCATTCTGACTAATCATGCGGGAATTAAACATGAAAAAAGCTTTGTCATTAAATTTCATACAATAACTTTCACCTAAAATGCAAATTTCACGGGCACAATGATGATTTATTGCAAAAATAACGGAAAAAATCTGGAATATGTTCTTTCCTTCGTTCTAGTTATTTTGACATTACGTGACAGAATAGACAGAAAAGCCCGTCGATTCGCGAAGAATTCCAAAACAGGTGAAAGTTTAGTTTTGATAATTTAAATTCGTCATTTAAATTTATAAAGAAATGTAATCGTATGTTTTTGAACGCAACCTTATAGACAAATTTCTGGTTTTGCCCGAGAAGTAAAGTTGAATTTTTGTTTGATTATTGTAAAAATTGTGTATTTCAGGATTTGTGGTTCAATAGTGATAGTTTATTAAAATTCAATGTGCCTTCTGTTAGTAGGTACATTATGTAACATTATTTATCACAAACACGAAAAACGCAATGTCACTCTTTTGAGTGACATTGCGTTTTTCGTGTTCGTCGAACTCTGTCCTCAATAAATCTACTATCACTTTACTGAGCGACCTACTTTTATGCACATTTTCGTCTTCGAGCACCGATTTTGGAAAACTTATTTCCTCTATATCATATAATTTCTTTTCACATAGAATATTTATCAAATATCTCGATTTACGTAGGACGCACTTACTTTTGGCTCCGTAGTTTAGGAATACAAGCGTCAAATTTTTAAAAATCCTGGGTAGGATAATGACAAAACAAAGAAGGGGACTAGAAAAACAATATTAGTTATCGTTTATTTAGCACAGTTCGTTAATTCTCATTAATTATAATAAAATTAATAATAATCATAACTAGGGTTGAATTATGTTGTTTCGTAATACATATCTCAATAATTTCGTCGCCCTAATCAGATTTGAAGTTCATCGCTACTTGTAACGCTATTGTACATCGATACACTTTTCCACTAACGGTTCAAAGTATTTTAATCGCATTTACTACGACAATACTATGTTAATGGGAAAATGGTTCTGAATTGAGGAGCCGGTCTCATTTAAAAATTACAACAGTTGCCAAAGCTCTAATACTGTCTTTGGCTATAATTCTCTACTATTCTCCACGAGTCCACTGTCCCTTTTTCAGATAGCGTGTCACTCATAGCATTGATTATACGCTGTAAAGCTCTTTTGATGAAGGCCAATCTTAGTCACCACCACAAACAGTGATAGGCTCCATTGAATTTGAGTTAGAACTCCAAAATCGATTCAACGCATCAGAAACCATGGCTAATGTTGATGAGATAACCGACAACTTGGCGAATGTGATCGTTGAAGTGGGCTTTAAACATTTCAAACCCCAGCGCAAAGGCAAGAAGTCCAAACTCTCAAGCGAGACTGGATTAAATTATATGGAGTAAAGGCGAGAGAGAGAGCTACGCTGAAGTCGTCAGATCAACAACTCAGTAACAAAGTCAGAATGTTGACAGTTGACACGCAAAGTAAACATTGACGTGGTAAAAAAATATACCAATGACTATGGCAGTGTCCAAATAAATTATATATATATATATAAAAATTAACATCCTTCTCTTCCTTGTTTTTGGTATTTGTATTTATTCCTATTTTTTTTGAATTGCAAATGAATAATATAAATAAATACGATGTTTCAAACACAAAACAAAACCTAATACCTATATGCAACGATATGGTTTAATAATTTGAACTATGAAGAAAGAACGTACTGGTGACAATTGTCGCCCATTCAAATTATAAGTATTTCTGAGTACACAGAAATATTTTGTGCTTTAGAGATTATTTTCATTTGTTTATTATTTTCTTTACAGCTCATCAAATTTTGAGCTTAACTGGCATAAGTTTTGAAAGGAGGAGTATAATTGTAAGATTTTTTTTTATTGAAGTTTATAGGTTAAAATAAATTTTAATTCTAAACTCTTATTTTTTTTTACAGGGATTTGTAGAACTTACAATCGTACCTTTGAAAGACAATTTAAGGTACATTCGTCTGAACGCTAAACAGTGTCGTATATACCGTGTCTGCCTTAATGACCAGTATGAAGCAAACTTTCAATATTGTGATCCATTCTTGGATATCTGTCAAGCAGACGCTAATACGTGAGTTCCTTGCTTTATTTTATACAAATGTTACAGAAAATATGAACACTAAAATCTTGGTTTTACTGTTTGTCATGTTTTAATTGGTTGGTCTAGGATCTTGACTAAAGGTTAATTTTAGATCAATGCTTTCCCAACATTTCAAATAAGTGTTATAATATCCAATAAATAAAATAATGATACATATTTACAAAACAACCTTGTATCTTTTCATGTAACAACCTTTCTACATAGGAAGAAATCAAATATGTTCGCCAAATTTTGTTTAAGTGTTCTATTCACGGTATAAATTTTTTCCCTACTTTCTTTTAGCCAATTAAAGTTACTGAAAAATAAAATAAACTGAATAGGTGTAACGGTACTGAACAACCTCTAGGTACTCTTAAATAATGTTTCACTTTAAATTTAAACAACATAAATTCATAAAAAAATATGATTAAACCTGGGCATATGACCCGTTTTCAAATCTTTTCTTAAGACCTAATAAGAATAGATTAGAACCTGAAGGTCAGAATCCAATACAAACTGTGTATATTGCCACACATGGATCCAGTCCGGTGAGCAAAGCCGGTCAGCAAGCACTAGCATGCTTTGCCGGTGAGCCCGGTCACCCCAATAAGAAAGAGGCATGGCTTACATAGTTATATAATATATTGTCACACAGCCTGTGTGACCAGATTTAGTAGATTTCTACTTTTTTTGTTAGATTTAAGACTTCATTTTAAATTATTAAATCTATATATGAAATATAATTATAAATATATAATTAATTATTTATAAGATTGAAAATAAAATTTACTACTTTCTTTTTATTTAGCCTAGAGGTGTGTCCTATTGTTGGGCAGAGGCCTAACATGTCAAAGTTAAATATTTGTATATATTTAAATATGAATTATAATATTGATTATTATCTATTATACTTTGGCAGGCGGTCACTGGAAGTATTCTCCCAGTACCACTTAGCTGCTGCCCAGAAGATTGACCCAGATCACAATTCTGGAGAATTACATATTCAAGTCCCAGAGGATGCGGCCCATTTGGTGGGAGAAGGGAGGGGGCTGAGGATTGGCATTGAGTTCTCATTGGAGTCCCCTCAGGGAGGGATGCACTTTGTTGTGCCCGAAGGAGAGGGGAGTTTGGTTGAGGTATTTGACCTAAAGTTACATAGTTGCATAAGATTGAATCAAAATGTTAGTAATGTCAGATAGCTACATATTTATATACAGTCAAAGCTCCTACTTTCACGGTTTCGCGAATCACGATTCAACATTCAGGGAGAAAATAATTGTGAGCAATATCTGCACTCCCATATTGGAATTTCATTATTCGCCCATCAGAACTATCTCAAACTGAGTCATTATCTATACATAAGCACATTTTTTTAGGTAAATAAAAACAAAATAGTTGCTTGCGAACTACTTACGATGTACTTCAAAGTAGATAAATGAAATTGCCCTTTGACTTAAGTCTATTCCATTGTCGGCCAGTACACTCCCCACTCTGTTCTTTGATAAAAGCCATTGGTTGTTCTTTAAAGAGTGAAAGACTACGAATGGCTAATAATCTCTGTGAGGTTTTCAAAAATTGATTCATCTATGGACAGAAGCCTTCTTTTGAAATCTATTTGTTATCTGTAAGGACGTGCCTGTTGCGCCGCTTCAGTAAAACCTTTTGTATCAGTAGGTACTGCTAAGATTGTGAATATCTCATAGATCATATTTGCTCATTTGATTACATTTACGTATAAATAACTTGATAAGGTGAGGACTGGCTCATGTTTATTCTCCAAGAACCCCCTACCAACAGAGTTAACTTGCAGTGTTATAAATATTTTTCTCACATTTTCCCCAGAAATCAGCCCACATGTTCACCTATGGCCATTCAGCGCGACTCTGGTTCCCCTGTGTCGACAGTTTTGCTGAACCTTGCACTTGGAAGCTTGAGTTCACTGTTGATGAAACTTTGACGGCTGTGTCCTGTGGGGAACTATTGGATGTGGTGTACACACCTGATCATAGGAGGAAGACATTCCATTATGTGGTCAATACACCAGCTTGTGCGCCGAATATTGCTTTGGCTATTGGGTAAGTAATAAATTATTGTGTAGGTAGGCCTAGTAACTGGTGTTACAATGTTACAGAAGCCATATCTCTTCTTTTGGAAATCATTAGTAGAAATGTTTATTGTCAGAGATTCAATGAATTCTTGTGGTAATTTGTTCTGTATCTCTAATTCCGTTGTGTTAAAGTGATATTGTAAATGAAAGATGTATAGAACATAACATTAATATAAAAAATTTACTTTACTCCATTAAAGATAACAGTGTATTTTTTTCAAATACCTGTGTAGTTCTGAATTTTGGTTTCAATATGTCCTTAGACAAACCCTATAGACTGAAATGATGACTATACATCTTACCACAATGAATAACCAATTAACCACCATCAATACAATGTTCAAAACTGGTTTAATAGATTTTCAATTAATGAAATTTCTTAGATACTTAATAAAGCACTGTTTTAAAGTGGATCTAGATAAAAAGATATTACAGGTCTAGGATTAACTAGACCTGTAATTCTTTATAATATCTTGCTACAGTCATAGATTTACTTTTTAATCTAGACTTACTTGCAGAATAAACTTGGACCCACTTTCGTTTATAACTGCCAATAGCATGCTGAACATGTTTTTGTTACATAAGTTCGTTTAGTTTTTAACTAATTTTAAATTTATTCCAGACCATTTGAAACTTATGTAGATCCATTCATGAATGAAGTGACCCACTACTGTCTGCCTAATCTGATGATGATATTGAAAAACACTGTTAGATATCTACACGAAGCCTTTGAGTTTTATGAGGAGACTCTATCCACCAGATATCCATACCCGTGCTATAAACAAGTTTTTGTTGATGAGGTCAGTATATATTTTAAATCTTTGATTTTTGTACCTACACAAGATTCAGTCAAATGTACGGTCTGTCTGTTACTGTTAAGAATGCAAAGACATATCGCTCAAGACACTAGGTATCACCCTTTTTTATCCAATAGTGTTTCTTAGAATTCCTAGATCTGTTTCACATGCACATCCCAGTCTCTTTCAATACTCCGTGCGCGTAGCTATTTCATCGATTTTAAAATGAACACTTCCACCTTGATTAATCTTAAAAATAAAGTTCACCACTACACATTGGAGGAAGGAAATTTTTCATTATTATAAATAAATACAAATGATAGTTTTCTGATTGTTTATCATCAATTATAATGTATATTTTTTATACATTCCTTAACATTTAGTGTTTATATAAATACATTTTTAGGAATAATAATTACATTTGGTTTTCTGTCTCCTTTTAGGTTTTATTTCTGTGCTAATAAATACAGATGCATTTTATTATTTTTATACAAATATTGGAAATCAATGTAAACATGCCTTTACTACTGATGAGTTACTGCAATTTAAGTGTGAGCCGAGTATAATAATAAAACTGCACTTTTTGGCGGGAACTCGAGAACTGATGGTTGAGTTTTGTTTGATTAATGTAAAAAATATGTAATATGGGTTTTGTGGTTTAATAGTGATAGTTTATTAAACTCAAAGTGCCTAGTGTTTTTGATAATCAAATAAAAGCATGAGACTAAATTTTTCGTGTGCTTCTAAGGAGTCCATCTCTGTCCTCGGTAAACCTAGTATCACTCTACCAAGCGACTCCCGACTTGCTTCGATGTGACTAGACATTAACAAAATACGAGGGTGAGTCGAAAATTATCTACACTTTTCGTTCTGCAATTTATTTACACAAAAATAGGGTTTCAAGATGTACATAATTTTTCAACTCTCCTCCCTTGTCAGTACACTTAGACCAGCGGTCCACACGCTTGCGTGTTCCTTCCAAGAAGGAGGTTTTCGGTTGGTCGCGTTGCCACTTTTGCACCGCTTCCTGCACGTCTATGTCTTGGCACCCATCGGCCTTGGCAGACTATGGAAGCCGAGCTATTCGTGGATGATTTAAAGCGCAGAACCATGACTGATATTCAAAGAAGACGCTACCTCATCGCCTATCCGCCAGAACCATATTTCGAGCTTGCTGAATCTTGTCAATGATGGAGGTTGACGGGCGTTCTGCTCCCTCTTCGTGCGTCATACTCGTCCGGTCACTTTTAAACTTCTCGATCCACGAATAAAACACTTTACAAGGCACTGTCCCCGTATTGTGATAAAAATCTACGATGAATTTCAGCCCCTTTCACACCTTCCCACCATAGAAATCGAATCACTGCTCATTGTGCCTCCTTTGTGCAAACTGCTAGCGTAGCGGACATGTTTAAACTGTAACCGCCGGAAGGCAACTAACGCGATCGGGGTCAGATGGCGCACACATGACTACGGTCGTACCAACTTTAAGCATGTATGCGAAGAAGGCAGTATGACAATCTTAAAGGTGTGTTATGACTATCTATGACTAAAGTTTAGATAATTTTTGACTCGATTGTATGTTTTAAATGGTATTGACTTTAATTACGAAAATAAACTTAACACTGGCAGAATGTGCTATTACACAATTGCCATATAGGAAAAGCTGAAAAATATATCAAATTTTCTCAGACGGACGACGATGCAACAGCCTACACAACCATGTCAATTCTTAGCACCCACCTCCTCCACTCAATAGCTATCATAGACCAGACGTACATTAGTCGGAAGGCGATGGCTCAAGCGGTCGCTGAACAATTCTTTGGATGCTTCATCACTATGCAGAATTGGTCAGACTTGTGGCTAGCTAAAGGGATACCGGATTATATGTGTGGGCTGTATTCAAAGAAGTGTTTTGGCAATAATGAGTATAGGTATTGGACTCATCAGGAATTGCAAGAGGTAAGTTAAAAAGTCGTGTAGTTTGTGGTTTTATAAAAAATAATTTTGTTTGATTTTTTGGGAAATTGTAAATACATCTGTTATAGAAGATCAAAATCCTTTCAAAATAACGATTGTGTAAACTAAATAACAATCTTAAAAAACTTTTAAGTTAAACGGTTTTATATTTTATGTGCACTGAAAACTACGTGTAGCCCTTTCATTTGATACCCATATTGAGGGGGTTAAGGAAAAATATGTAATCCGACATTTTGTATCGGCGGCCATCTTAGATTTATAATGTTATTGATTTTATTATATTGTATTGTCATCTAAATTAAATGTGTGTACCAAATTTCAGATCAATCTGATAACGGGAAGGTGCTTAAATTTCAATTTCTAATTTTGACCCAAATAAATAAACAAATAAATTCCGTACGGGTCGAGCTAAATAAAACCGTTTAAAAAAAAAGCAAAGAAAGACTACCACTTTTTTTGGATTTATATTTATGGTGTTCATAATTTTTTGTCTATTTTTTTTTGTAAATAAAACGTATGGGAAATGAAAAATAGGTGTTTTTCATTTACCATCAAGTCGTTGGTCCACCTGGTCGAAGAGCGTCCCACACTCCGCTTGGGAGAGGCCTATGTATTTTATCGTCTCTTTTGCCAAAACTAAACCTTCAACTAAGTGGCACACAATCATCATCAGCCTGTTTCCACCCACTGCGGAGTATAACACTTCCTTCATTTGTGCCACCCTCCTCGGTCCTGAGCTGTTCTAAACCATATCCCTCTCGCAACTGTCGTCACTGCATCGACCCACATTGCCCCCTGACGACCGCTTCGTTTGACACAGACAGCAACAGTACTTGTTTATTGTGTACCGTTCAGGTGGTAACATACGAAGAACAATACGGCGGAATAGTTTTGGACCCATGGCAGCCGCCCGCGAGCGGCGCGCGAGTTGAACCTAAGGATACGTTCTACTTCCCCGTGCGCAATGTACACACCATGTCGCCACGGTATATCGAGGTAACTATTCCCTTTAAAATAGAATCCTTATAACAAAATCGTAACAGAGCTTTGTCTGTACATGAAATATTTTTCGAAAAAGTAATTGCAATATAAAGTGTGAATAAGCTCAAAACAATTTTTTTTGGAATTTTTGTCTGTCTCTCCGTCCGTCTTTGCATCACGCAAAATCTACTGGACGGATTTTAATGAAACTTGATGTAGCTTATGTGCCAGGTTAATATTTAGGGTACTTCTTATGCAAAAAAATTATAAAGTTCCCACGGGAATCACAAGTTCACGAGAACGAAGTCGCTGGCACCGCTAGCCTATACATAATTAAACAGACATGTCCTTACTCATACATCAATGTCTAGCTGAAACTAGAAACATGATATTTGGACAGTAACTTCTTCACTAAGAAGTGATTTCCCGAAATTTAACTCCTAAAGGTGTATAACGGGGTGTCAGAGTTGATAAAAATAAACACTTATTTTAGTAGGGCTGTCGAATTGCAAAAAGTCAAATAACGAGTTTGGTCAGGCTCACCGGGGATATTTTTTATGTTATTGGAACTTATTTCCTTTTATTGTGGGAGCATTTTATCTTATTCGTCGCTCGCACGCCCGGCCAGCGCTAACCGATCATAACTGGCGCTCTCGGTCCTTTCCGTTCAGTGTAACCCACGATCCTGGCGTGGTAGCGCGGTGATTCGGGTGTCTGTGTATAGTTTTTCGAGGTCGATCGACTTAAGTAATAATAAGAGTATTTTGTATAATGTTTCTTTGTAAAAAATTTGAAGTGTGTAAAACTTTTAAAAATTCTATATGTCGACCTCAGCCCGCGCAAGACCCAGCCGAAAACATAGATTACGCATATCGTTGGAAAGACGAAGCTCTGGGCCACACACAGGTACCCCAATGTCCGCCGCCGAGCGAGCAAGACTGGTTTCGGGAGCGTCCCAAAGTTGACGCGGCGCGCTCGGTGAACGAGTGCGCGAGCACCTCTACCGCCGCTGTACCCCTCACCGACCCGATAGATATCAACATCAGTCAAATCGTTGCGATGTAGGACCATTGGCGTGCTGCCGTAGACGCTAGTAACAACTATACTAGGGATGACGAAAATTCAAACACAAAACTATTTTCCGCTGACCTCATTGGTGTCAGTGGTGCCAACGGAAATGATTTTGTCTACAATTACCATTGTCCCAACAATGAACGTTGGCAGTGCGCAATGGTACCAAACCTGGAGTTTGGTTTACGCTATTTAATAAAGATTTTTTTAATTCCTTTCTTTCAGGTGATGCGCAAAAAATCCCACCTTGTATTACGTATGTTAGAGCAACGTATAGGTCAAGAGCTGCTCCTCCAGGTGTTCAACAAACAATTGTCTTTAGCGACCAATGCTGCCAACACAAAGATAGGCAGCGGTCTGTGGGGCCACCTCTTGCTATCCACCAATTTGTTCGTGAAGGCGATATTCACAGTGACCGGGAAAGATATGGCGGTGTTTGTGGATCAGTGGGTTCGGACGGCAGGACACGCAAAGTTTTCGCTCGCATTTGTGTTTAATAGGAAAAGGTTACTAATCTTTTTTCAAGTTTTCAGAACATTACAGTTATAAAAAGACCAATGTCATGAGCGAGTCGGAAGGAAGATTTCGCTATGAGCACCCTACAGTTTGTCCCATATCCTTACATTTAAAAGACATGATCTCACAAATAGGTCAAACACGCATATAAACAACGTGTTGTTGCAATAACGCAAAAGCTGAAAATGGATTATTCACCATTGAGAGTAGAACCGATTCTACCAGTTTTTACAATACGTTATTTTTTTTCATGATTTATAGTACAATTCTAGTATATCATTTATTCTAAACGCGTCGCCCCAGCCGCGAGCGCGCGTGGCCTAGGCCCCCGGTCTGACTAATGAGTGCTATGAACGTTTTAGACTGGACTACAAAACCTTAGTTACATGTTTGTAACTATTAATTTATTCCTTAAAATAATTTTCCTATTTTGCTAGAACCGTTTAAATTGAAAAGTTTAAAGTTTATTTTATTTTTTTAAATTGGTTGACATTCATTAGGTTTTTTTCGTTATTTCGGTGACACGTAAAAGCACGACAGTTTCAAACAAGTTAGAAGATAGATGACACAGCAGATTAGTTTACCGGGTGTGTGTTCCACGATTATACTGTATGGGCATCTAGCTTAGCATTAACTGTTTGTCTGCGAACACAGTAGCTGTTTTAGCTGCTGCCTGTGATCTTATTTGAGAAAATTAAAGAGCCTCCTTGAAATTAAAACTTTGAAAAAAAAAATGTATAAAATTTTACTCGGGATCAATTGTCTTTTATAATTACGTAGTTTTCATATTATATTTTTCCGTTATTAAAACTTCAATAATAATCGAACATTTGTTACATTACATCCTTAAGATACCGCTGGGTTTAATACGGTATATTATCACAATAAATAATTTCACAATTTAATATTTAAACAGTGTCATAACATAAAATAACTATGGATGGTTTAGTGATCAATTTAAAAATCCCTAATCATAATTGAATAATGTACAAAATCGTTTATTTGGATGTGCTTGAGAGACTATGACTTTTGGAACTGCAAATACTATGTTTTATCCACAGAAATACAGTAGAACTGGAAATCCGTCAAGACTGCGTACACGAGCGTGGCATTAGAAAGTATGTTGGACCACTTCTCGTACAATTACAGGAATTGGACGGAACATTCAAACACACGTTACAGATCGAAAATACTGTGGTGAAAGCAGACATCACTTGCCACAGTAAAAGTAGAAGAAATAAGAAGAAAAAGATACCACTTTGTACAGGAGAGGAGGTTGATATGGATCTTTCTGCTATGGAGTATGTACTTTTATTTATTAAACCTTAGTGCAGTAGAGAATCCGAATCAAGTCTCTCTTTAGAATTTTTCTGTTTATGTTTACCAGTTTATTATAATATTTACCAGCGAGTTATGTGCGGCTACAGCAGAGGATTTAATAAAAATCAATTTTTGATTATATTTATTAAACTAAGATTACAATTTATAATATTACTAACTAAAATACTAATCTAAACTACCCGTCTTGACCGATGCTAGGTCTAAGACAAAGTGTCTACATTATAAAATACTACAAACTAAAATACTAACTAACTAATCTAAAAATACACGTCTTGACCGATGCTAGGTCTAAGACAAAGTGTCTCGAAATCCGAGCCATTCGGAGCTGCTGGCGGGAATTACGTCATTGCAAACAGTGCCGTCGTTGTCCGATTATTGAGAGCGCTGTTTATCCATAAATCTTTATAAGTTTATATAAACAAGTAAAGCACGTCGCGCGGTGTCAAGTGTCGTTCACAGGGTCGTTATTGTTCTGAGGGCGATTACATAACAAGCGCAACCACTGATCTGTTGATATTTTAAACCACAGAAAAATAAATAAAAAATACAATTGAATAAATGGTGTTGTCATATTAAATGTTGATCATATGACTGCTGCACATACGTATTAATGTCTACTTGGGTATTGGCACATACGTAGTTATAGCTATGCACCTATTTGGTATTTATAAACATAATGTGATATTTATAAACATAGTGTTTAGAGATTTGTATAATGTATTTTTTATACTGTGTTTATGCTGTTGTTTCATGTAAAATAAAATAAATAAATCAGTTACGCGACTCGTTCGTGGGGAATATGGGTGCGAATGTTAATACGGCTTTTGACACTGCGATACCGCAGTGAGTACGTTTGTACACGAGAAGGCTTGCGGTACGAGCGAGTGTTGCGATATCGTCTCCACTTGTTATATTAAACATACTCACTGATATGTATATGATATTGCGATATTGTTGCGACTTTTACCCGATGTACTCGACGCGTATTTTTTCATATATGGCAATGGTGCAGTTAGCACACTGCCAGTGTCAAGTTTTCTTTGTAATTAAAGTTAAAACAATTTAAAACATAGTTTGTCAATGGCTAATCGCGTCGAAGCAAGTCAGGAGTCGCTCGGTAAAGTGATAGTACGATTACTGAGGACCGCGATGGACTCCTTGGATATCATGCACGTACTGACTAGGCACTTTGAAGTTTAATAAACTATCACTATTAAACCCATAATACATATTTTTTATATTATTGAAACAAAAACACAACCATCACTTTTCAAGTTCCCGTCAAAAGGTCCTACTGGACGCGTTCTCGTCGCGATTGAGACTACTCATACTCATACTCTAATACCGCAGCAATTTCAACACGCATTTAATCTTTTCTTCTTAGTGACTCTCCAGTGTTGTGGATTCGTCTAGACCCCGAAATGTCCCTATTACGGTGTGCTGTTATAACACAGCCGGATTACCAATGGCAGTACCAGTTACGTCACGAGCGTGACGTCACGGCCCAGAGTGAGGCAATAGAGGCCTTACACAATTACCCCGCACCGGCCACAAGGAAGGCCTTGACTGATACCATAGAGAATGAACAGGCGTATTACAAGATTCGGTGTCGAGCGGCACATTGTTTGACTAAGGTAAGTTTAAACTGTCTGTGCAGAAAACTATTAGTGTAAATATTTATAGGTATAATACTTATTTTGTGATTAAGATATTTATTTCCTCCCTACCCAAAAGTTGTCCGGCAGAGGTCGCTAATAGCGATAAGACCGCCTTTTATGCATTTTGTATGTTACAATGTCTGTTACTGTCTTGTTTAGGTGTGCAATAAACAGTTTTATCTATCTGTCTATCACCGACATTATATTTGACGTCTGATTGCTCCTGTTTTATAAATGTTTTCTGGTTTAATTCCCTATCGAATAAAACTATTCAAAGACAATTTTTTTTTTTAATGTTGGTAGTTTATGTTCGTTTTTGTGACTGGATCCAATAACACGATTAAATAGTTTATTACTAGTTCTGCGAGTTCAGGTCTTGTAAGATATTTGTTTTGCTCTATACTTAAACAATTGTGAACTCCAATGAAACAATGAACTCCAAAGGTATTAAATGCTATCAATGACAATGGATATTGGAATTTTTAAGAAAAGCGTCAGTACATCTCTGATGTCTTGCGTAACTAGGCTGAATACACATAGAAAATAACCAATTATATGACTTAATTATGATCCTAGTTATAGCCGTCTTTTTCTAATCACGTGAGAATTTAAGTATGTTTAATGAGTCTTATGGTAGTGACCCAAAAGATTAGTGAGATACCGACATCGGCATTAATTTATTTTGACACCAACCTAGTGGCGTAGATATGTTATAGTTACGAACTCTTGCATGTTTCTACAACCTTTACCTCGGCTCCTTGGCCTTATTATATTATCGTAGGAGCAATAACTCGAATAGCGGTCTTCCGCCACGTTAGCACAGATTACGTGTACTTAAATGGTAAGTTCACATAAGACTATCCTAATATTGGTACGTGTTTTGGTAGTGACTGAGATATGCCAGAGACAATTCCCATTCCATCCTTTTCTCAACCCTTTCTCCATTTTTTTTTTGCTAAATCTTCAAAGGTAATTAGCGCCATCCGGGGGTGTGCTAACTTTTGTTATTCTGGACTGCTGTTGAAAAGCTTTGCTTATTTTCTTCTATGAGGTGCATAATACTGACCAACATGAAGATCCACCTAACCGTATCGCATTTTCCAGGTGGCAAACGCTATGATAAGCTCATGGGCTGGACCTCCGGCTATGCTGACTATATTCCGCAAGATGTTCGGATCTTTCGCTGCACCGCATATAATAAAACAGAATAACTTTGACAATCTGCAGCACTATTTTCTGCAGAAAACAATACCCGTGGCGATGGCAGGTATAGAATAATTTTAATATTTTTTATTTCCGTTATAAAATGTCATAAAAGCTATAAAGCAGGTGATGAGGTTGAGAACTAGGCCATACAATGGGATATTATAGGTTTATATCGGTCAACATCGATTAAATTGATTAGATAATACTTAGGTTTTTAAAGTTTAAATATTTAATTAATTTCATTTCGATACAGGTAATAATTTATAATGATACTATAAAGAAGAATGATTTTTTATTTATGTAAGGGTTAAACTCCAAAGCTATTGAAATGATTTTGAAAATTCTGCCAATTCTGTTATTTTTGGTTTCCCTAGAAAATCTTTATGCCATCTGAGCGAAGACAGGGCGGCGGATTGTATTTGTACACTATTGAAAGGAGAAACACCAAAACTAAGCATTAATACCGTAGTCCGTACTCGTTACTTTTTTCAGTTTATTTTGTTCGAGTTTATATAAGACTTACTAAAGTTTGTTATATACCTCTACAACAGATTTATATACAACCTACAACAGATTTATATACAACCTACAACAGATTTATCCACGTGGTGACATACTTTTGTATGCGAATTGACTATCTCGTTTCATTTTACTGTCATCTGTTTGTCTTCGTTTTCTTTTATTTATTCGGTTTCGTTTTGATAATATTTCAATTTTCTCTCATAGGTTTACGGAACATACACGGCATCTGTCCCCCAGAAGTGGTTAGATTTTTGCTGGACTTGTTCAAATACAACGACAACTCCAAGAATCACTTCTCGGATAACTACTACAAAGCCGCGCTGGTGGATGCATTAGCAGCCACAATCACACCAGTTATATCGGTGTTGCAAACGGTAAGTATTATTAAAACACTTGATTGCGCGTAGCACTGCTATGCTTAGTGACGTCACCAACGATCGCTACGTGTGCTACAACAATGCGACGAAATAATGAAGGCCCACCGCCGCGTGTGTAGTGCGCCCCATAGTGCATCTCTCTTTTCTCTTCATCTTTCATAGTTTCTCTCTCTCTCTTGGCTGTGACGCTGCCCCATGCGACGTGTCTTTGTTTTTCTTACAAAATAGAGTTATAATTTATACTCGTACATATTGTTTGACTTCACTCTGATCCCCTCTTAACAGTATGTGTATTTTTCAGCGTTACTGTATGTAACGTGTCACTGAACAACTAATTAAAACATTTGAAACATTTTATCAACTAATTTAAAATATATAAAACTGTTCTAGGGAAAAATAAAGATATTTTAAGGAATTAATCAAAAGTTATAAACACGTAAAGTTTTGTTGGTCTGTCCAAAACATTCGTAGTACCTACTTATTATTCAGTACAGGGTAGAGACCGAGTGCGGAGCCGTGCGATGCGCGTAGAATGCAACTGCGCGTAGAATGCAACTGCGCGTAGAATAAAAAAAATATGTAAAAACTGGTAGAATCTATTCTAGTTTCGACACTGAACGACCTGTTTTCAGCTCTTGCGTTATTACAGTGACACGTTGTATACAAGGAAGGAATAAATGAAATCGTTCAAAATTCACGTTACTAGCATTTATTAAATGAATTCAACTCACTGTTCAACATAACATACACTGCTATGCCAAATTACAAATTGCAATGTGTAAAATGTGTAAATAAGTAAATAATTCAAAATGTGTCAAAATGTGTATTGTAGGGTGCACCAATAACAGCGGATTCTCTGTCAGCGGACACACGACTAGTCCTCGAAGAGATAACTCGTGTGCTTAACTTAGAGAAAGTGCTTCCTTGTTATAAAAATACGGTGACTGTGAGCTGCTTACGCTCCATCCGTCGTCTGCAACAGTGCGGACATCTGCCGAGCATACCCACCGTGTTCAGGGCATATGCACAGTATGGCCAGTACATAGGTAAGTACATTTAGTAGCTATATAATTTTTTAAACTTTCCGTTTTGTTCACACTTTAGATTATAAATCGGATCTAAACACATAAAATTAAATAAAGGCTTTTGTACCTTTTATTTCTACTCGACGTTTCGGCACGTGTTACAAATAAAAATAAAAGGTAAACAGAAGCCTTTAAATTTACGTGTTTAGACCCGATTTGCAATATAACTATGTTTACCATACAAAGTTTGGTAGCTAGTTGAAGAAATAGCTTCGTTGTTGGAGTTACTGCAATTGAATAAATTAAATTCTATAGTCTGACCCCTCGTAACTGATTGGGTTTGTTGAGAAAAAAAAAATGTACGGAGCTAATGTCAAATATAAACTCCTTTGAGGTTCAATAGATACTTTTGAGGTGGCGTCAACGACATTGTTACAGAACATAGTTACTTGTACATTCAATTAGACTTTATGGGTAGTTAGTGCGACGAATATGAATGTTGTCACAATAACTCGTTTATAAACACAAAAAGGTTCATAATTCTGCTAACGAATTTGCTCGGTCTGTCAATGCTTTGAAATAGTTTTCGTTTACTGGTAGTTTGAAATTTAATACTTTAGATACTTTCAATTATGATTCGGAAGTAACTAAGGGACATTTATGTAGACTTCACTCTCGGCCCGAACACTTCCTCCTACTCTAGTAGTAAAATAAAGCAATAGATCCACTTATCAAGATTGTAGGTATTATAGTTAATCCATTTTACAACAATGACACGTTAATACTTCTTAACACTAAAAGATTCGAGACTCGACGATCTAAAAAAAGTTTTACAATGAGCAACTGTTGCAGCTGTTTGAATCCCCCCCTGAAATGAAATCCCGCATAAATTACATTGTCATGATAGAACTGAATCTCGGTCGGAAGTTATACAATTACATATTAAAATTAAATTACTCTCATAAACAAAATAATATAAATCAACAAAATGAATTTATAATACTTATTAATCTTATAAAATAATGTAACACTTCTAATTAAATCTCGATCTAGACGTGCGTCTCGCCGCGTTCGAATGTCTCGTGGACTTCGTCCGAGTAGACGGCAAGCCTGAAGATCTGTCGTCGTTACTGAGTAGCGTGGAAACTGATCCGGACCCCGGCGTGAGACATGGACTTGCCCGGTTATTGGTCAACAATCCGCCATTTGAGCGAGCGCAACGACACCGTCTTGATACTGAGGCTACAGTACACAGGTAAGACTTGTTTTAAACAATTTTCTTATTAATTAGTAGTGAGTGATAAATAGATACACTTTAGTGTACACCAAAATAATGTATTTACCTTGTAAGGTTAGAACTTTTTTACAGCATTATTTCACACGAGTTATGCATTCATAGCATTCAATTCACTCTTAATAAGCTAGGTTTTTGTGAACATATTGACTCACGTGCAGTACCCGGCGATAGGTTTATGTGGTTCGCCGTAATTGAGAAATCTGTGCTTTTCATAAACATTTTAATTATTCAAGTTTGTATATCCTCATCAAGTTTGAAGAGGATATAGTTTAGTAGAGGAATGTGGTTTAGTTCTTTCTGATAAAAAATATCTTGTAATATCATGATGATGTAAATTAACGATGTGCCAAGTATATCGCCGGGTACTGTACCCGATGATTCGTTTGAAAATAATAATATAATCAATCTCTTTAGCGATAATAGTCTTTGTTCACATGCGAAATAATTAGACATATCTTTATATTTTCTACATGTTAATTATTATTAAATATATTAACTATCTTACACATTTTTATTGATCTCACTAAACTCATGTCAGATTTATCATAAGTAAATATTTATTTATATTTGCCCCAGACTATGGAACAACATAAATAGTCATTTATCAAACGACGCGAGATTGAGGTGCGACCTTGTGGATTTGTACTACATTTTATATGGGTTGAAGAGACCACTATGCGTTCCGCTGCCCGAAATACAGGCGATGATGAAACAAATGCACCATAAAGAAAGAGAAAGAGTGGAAAGAGAAAGGGAAAGGGAAAAGGAGAGAGAGAGGCAGAGAGAGCTGGAAACGACAGTCATCAAGCAAGAGGTCGATGACGTAAGTTACCGGGTGTTAAAGTTATATAAATATTGTACACTAGGTCACAGACATAGCTGGGCATAAGACCGTTAATCCGTTAATCGTTAATTAACGAAGTTAACTTTTCGTGTAACGGATTAACTTTTAAGTTAATTTTTAAAAATGTTAACGGACTCTTTAACTTCCGTTAACTTTCTATGAGTCCGTTAAATCGTTAAAGTTCGCCGCGAAAAACATGTTCTTACTTGTTCGGTGTGTGCGCATAGGCGGTAGTTAGTTAATTAGTTAATAATTAATTAATAGTTCAAGCGGTGGTGGCGGAAGTAGCAATGGAGAAGAAGATGATGATTTTTTTATTTCTGTCACGCAATCTAAAGAGAAGACTAGCGGACACCGATCTTTAAAAAATAAAGCCCAAAGTCTAGTGAAAATGTGGCTGGACATGAAATCAAAAGACTCATTCAACGATGCGGCATTTTAAAGGAGAAAAATGCCGGAGAACAGATTTTAATAAATCTATTTATTAAATATAATACCGCTATATCTTCCAGTGCTGCAGTTGAGCGACTTTTTTCCATGGGTAAAGATATTTTGACCCCAAAACGATCATCGCTGTCCGATGAAAATTTCAATATGTTAATGTTCATGAAGGGAAATATGCATCTCATGTCAGACAGTGATGAATAATGAATGTTACGGGTTTTTATTTTCAGCAAGATTGTCAATCTTGATCACCCTTATAATAATTATATCCCATTAATTATTTAATCAACCTGAATATTATGTCAGATACCATTATGCTTCGCTATCTGACTTGAGATTCATATTTCTCTTGTTGGTTTTAATAAATAAATAAATAATAAACAAGCAAAGATTTATATCCTGTTTTTTTTTCTGTATCTTTTATGTGATCCATGTCCTACCTAAACATCTCATTTCACATATAGGTACAACAACATAAGTTGTAATATTACTATTAACGAGTTAACGATTAACTTTAACTTCCGTTAAATCATCCGTAAAATAACGCTTTAACGATTAACGAAGTTAACTTTTTTATTAACGGACTAACGATTAACGAAGTTAACTATTTGATTAACGATGCCCAGCTATGGTCACAGATATACCTACCCTATAGATATAATAGTAATAAAGGCTAGAGTCGAATAGTTTTGGGTACGTTAATTGATCACTGTACAATATTTGCTGTGTTATTTTTTAAAGGCAGTATAGCTGTGCATTTTAACGTATTAGCATTAAGGTCTAGATTTTTTTTGGGATGAACACCA
Organism: Sesia bembeciformis; assembly: GCA_943735995.1. Lineage (NCBI taxonomy): Eukaryota > Metazoa > Arthropoda > Insecta > Lepidoptera > Sesiidae > Sesia > Sesia bembeciformis. Next base: position 14,600,603 of record OX031028.1, read on the forward strand.
ACAAATGAACATTTATTTTAAATTTCTTTCTTTTGTTATATGGCTTTTAACTACCATACCATATGCTTATGTCGCTCCATCGCAGGATGGCCTCATCAAACACGAACATGTGTAATCACGTTTGTGTTCGTGTGTAATGTGTAATCACGCGCACGTGTTCGTACGCTCGGTTTTTTAGCGGTTATATGAGATTTGATTATCTAAAATTTCTGCTTCTAGATAATAATATCGACATCACTTATTGACTAGGTCTAGAACTAGCCACATTCATAAGGCCGTATTCACACTACTAAAAGTTAGCGGCTTTCTGTGAGCATGTAAATGTGGTTTTTCGCGGCTTATTGGTATCGGTCAGTGGCTGAAAGTCTAAGAGAACTGTTTGTATATATGTATGAAATCAATATTTATCTTATATTTATTCATAATTTTTGTAGAGAGATATTGAAGAAATCCATCTATTGTTATCTAACGGAAGGTTACTTCCGAATTTTACTTTTTTAAACTTTCGAAATCCCAAAATAAGTCTACACATCAAACGGTATGTCATTGGATAGGGTTCTTAGATCAATACAACTGTTGTCTAAATATTTTCTAAAACGTACGGATAATAGATAAATCTCCCTTCTGACTGGCGTCTGTCATTGTATGTTTTATATTGTCTCTGGTGGCTCCAATGAAACCCCTATGTTAACACTCTGTCACACAGCATTTTACGTTGAATAATAGACTATTTACGACATCACAATAACCCAGTAATGTTCTCAACGTTCGTAATGTTCTCAATATAACAATTTTTATAGATTCGTTTTATTTTTTTCTTAAAATTTCCTTTTATTTATGTCTCTGTCGTTTCTTTTGCTCTTGTTATACGTAGAAATAAAAAATTAAAGTATCTGTATATTGCGTAGATATACGTCGGATTAAATTTGCCTTTATATTTTCATATTATTTCATGATTTCGGTGACGCTGATAAAATATTAACTGCAAATTATTATTAGCTCAATGTGAACGTGTCTTTAAAATGGCACGTTCACGTTGTACACGTGTATTCGCGTAATACACGAATACGCGAGTAAAAATGATTGTTGTTTACATTAGAACTATCGAAAGCACTATATTCAACAATTAAAATCATTTAATAAATACATAATGAGACATTTATTATGTTTATTCTGGTTAATTTAATACGTTTCATTATGATTTGTTGTTAATATTTTTTGTATTTTTTTTAAACTCATATTAAAAATAATTTTACATGTGCCAAAACTAAAAATCAGAACAATGCAAGATTGACTGACACTGGCTTTTATACAGATTAATTTCTTGAAGCTTCAATTATTTAATCATATATTTTTTTTATCTTTTTACTACTGCACAGACTAAATTCGATATCTCTGAGGGAGGGCTACCGCGACTTGAGCCTACGGGGAGTACGTCCGTACAGAATGACTTGCCTGTACCACTGGACAGCATCAAGGAGGAAGACGTCAAGGTTGACGTCACTACCGTACACAGTGATATCCCCATGAGGGTGTATAGTGTGAGTAGCCTTTGACCTTCAATTATTCTCTTTTCAATAGTAGAGTGATAATTGTGTGGTCGTTTAGAGTCCGTCGGCTTTAGTATTCTAAAGCCGAATTTCCACCCCATTCTTTCCCCTGGGTGTCGTAAAAGCGACTAAAGAATAACAAAGCCGTTATTCTTTGTAAGGAACTACTTTACCCTAAGGAACTACTTTACCTCTAAAAGCATGGACTCACCAACTCGCCTGGCCAGCCTGGCGTTTTAAGCCTTACATCCCTCGTGCACAAGACAATCTGCACGAGGAGGCCCCTGTCCAGCAGTGGACGATAAAAGGGTCGGTGATGGTCATAGTGTTAATTAGGGACACGGTATCGAATGAGAAGTATGAGTAGTATCGCAAAAGGTATATCTTACTCATCAGATATTATACTTTTCCTAAAAATGCCTTGAGATAGGGGAAAGCAAACGTCGGCAACCTAATAACTCACAAGGTTCTTTCCCAGTTATACACATTTGATAGTGAAAAGAACCTTGATAACCCAAAATATTGACACTTTTCTAAAGTTCGTGATAAAATTGTCTGTACCAATTTATTATATAGATACTGTCCTCATGAGTAATATTAAAAGTATCGATTATTTCATTTCGCTACGATATCTGTCTAGAGTATCATAATAATATGAATAAAAGTATCGATACTTTTCCCGTGTTTCTAGTGATAATTACTTTATTATATTATTTGTACTAATCGTTTGTAGGACGATATGAAGCTAGGCCGAGAGTCTATTTCGGACAACGCAGCGCCATTACCGGGCATCCCCGGTACAGCGGGCCCCGTCGGCTTCGAGCCCGGCATGTTCTCGCGCGACCCAGACAACATCGGACCACCCAAGGTGAGAGTACAGAATGTCAACCTGAAAGAGTGATGCGACATTTTGGCCGGTATGTCCAATAAATTACTGGCGAAGTGAAATATCTGTTTTACAAGTACCTCAAAACTCTATCGAATAAGTATCTTTTGATATACTTATATCTGTTGATTTAGAAATTCGCAAAAAGATTTTTTGACAAAGAAAATAATCTTCGTTTGGAAAATAATTACTTTAGTGGGAGAATTATTTTATCATTAACTAAAAACGTTGCAATATTTTTTTTTTAATAGTCACATCTATACATATAATAAAATTGTAACAGGCCGATGTCTGCACATTATAGATATTGAAAAAAAACTAATATGGGGGGTCTTTATTAGACCAACAGAAGCCAAAACAACAGTTTTTAGAAATTTTGTCTGTCTGTCTGTATGTTTGTACACGCATCACGCAAAAACTACTGCATGGAATTGAATGCAGTTTTCACCGATGTATTGCTAGAGGTCTAACTTAAAATATAGGCTCCATTTTACCGCAGGAAAATATCTTATTCCGATTGTTTTAAATTTAATAAACCGAAGCGTGGTGAGGGCGGGTCGCTAGTCATTAATGTATATTTTTTAAAGCGACGATGTTACTTTATTGTAAATGTTGCATACACATGTTATTGATATTGATATAAGCTCTAAGAGGATTAGTATTATATTACAATATTGTTATATGTATGTACCTTATATAAATAAATAAACAATGTCTGTAACGCAATACTCTTTTGCTGCAAACTTAATTGCAAACTTTAAAACTGCCAACGGAATGCGATTTAGTACAAATACAATACCCCTTGCACTCCTAATTATTTCTAATTTTCTATCTTTGTTCCAGCCCAAGAAAAAGAAGAAAGATAAGAAAAAGCACAAACACAAACACAAGCACAAACACGGCAGTAAAGATCGCCCTTCCAAAGACAAGGAGCATAAAGACCGTAACTTCCCGCCGCGACCCCCTTCGAGTACGGAACATTTGAAGATAAAAGAGGAAACTAGAGAGACATATAGCTCATTTAGTTCAAGTCAAAGCGCATCGGAGGACATTTCTTCGATGCCTTCTAATATGAGTTTTTAATAAACATGAATGTTATAGGAAATAACTATGAAAAAAAGAGTATTATGCAATATTCTAGAAACACGCTTTTTAGACTTTCTCTTTGTTTATCATACGACTTGCATACGCATATAAACTTATATAGGGTTGAATAAACAATATTTGCACTCTCTTAACACCGAGTTCCTGTCATTGGATTGTCACTTGATAGTTTCTCCAATAGAATTACATTACTTTCGTTTTTTCGTCCCGCTTCTTTTGTATTCTGTGTCTTTTTCAAATACACCGACTGCTTGCAATTTTTGTTTCTCAACAATTTGACAATGTTCATTCTCTTCACAGAGTAGATAACATTTCTTGGTAAGTAGATATTTCATTTTTGTGTGAAAAAACGTTGAATGCTTTACATAAATACTTTTACGTATATAAATGTAAATACACTAAAAACATTTATGGAGTTGCTACTGTAATATTTTATTTCAGCCATTATTTCAGGATCAACGTTTTCAAAAAAATGTGGTGTTCCGGAAAGCGTTGTTTTTGTATCTTTTTTTAGGGAGTGTTTCTGGAGTGTACTTACATTGTATGTTTCGGTGAGACGTAATTCTGATTGTATGATTTTTATTAAGAAATTATTTTTAAGATTCAATTAATAAAAGATTTATTATCACACATTTCTTCATTTTCTTTTAAATTTTATTCTTATTTAATTATACTCATTTACAAGGTTTGATTTTCTATATATAAAATAAATTTATACAAGTAATTATTTGTTAAAATACCAAGGCATGACATCCATATTTTCTTTAAAAATGCGAATTCCTACAGGTTATATAAAAATACACAAAACCCACCGAAATGGCATATTAGTTCTTAAACACTAAGTGCTACAGTCCATATTACTTTACCAATGTATCAGGAAACCTATGTTGGTAAAATGAAACTGGTGGCATTGTATCAAGTAACACACGGCTCAAATTACCTAAGATCTATTATAAATCAATAATTACATGTAGGTACTATTGAACACAAAAGTTTTATAAGAAAGCAGTAAAGCATTTTAATTATTTTTTTAGTAGAGTACAAACTATTGTAAATTCTGACTAATATTCATTTTATGGAATTAATGAAAGATCGGTATTTTCGCTCTCTTTCTTTTGATACGGGTTTATGCTTATAAATTGAATGCCCTAAAAAACGCCTTAAAAAACCACATTATAATCCCCCACAGTCAACTATAAGTCGCTTTCATAAAGATAACGAATAATTCAAGACAAGGGAAATCTATAAATAAACAAGCCGGTGAAATTATGTTTAATATATATCTTTATGTTTTTACTAAATGAACACAATTTATAAATAAGTTCGAGAAAAACTATTTTAACAAGATATAACAAAGAGTTCGTAACTTATATTACCTACTAAGTAATGCATAGTTGCATTACTTCATTCCCGTACAAGTATTCCTAACATTTTAAGAGCTCATGACGACAGCTCGAATTCACCGGAATCTCAAGAACAGCTAGACCGAAAAAAGAATCTTATTGATTCTTGACGATTTTGACTATTCTGTTGTAAGAAGAATGGTGCATAATTTTCATTTGAGGTTTAAGCAAGGACATTATATCTCAAGTCACCCAAGTCTTTAAAACAAACTAATAGAAGCCATTGATTTCAAAGGATGTATAAAGGATGTATAACATCACGAAAAATTCTTCGTCAGTTGGATTTTCAGTTTACTAAAACTAACAACGTTTTGAAGGAAAAGGATGATGTAAGATTGGAACGGATAAAATTCTTAAAGTTGATTATAAGATTTAAATATGCAGCCAGAGAAATTGTATATATATATATACATATATATATATATATATATTGTATTGTATTGTAACTTATGTACATACGTCTCATATCACAGGTAAAAGTTGGACTGATTCTACAGGGAATGGTGTAAAACTTTATTAATGTAAATCCTGGAGCTTTATTAATGTAAATATAAATCTACGAATACAACAGGAGACTATTATAATGAGATGAACAGCGACAATTATGAAAAATGCCCACGTAATAAATTGATTACAAACTTACCTAAAAATTCAGAGCTTGTCGTTGATAATGCTGCATATCATAATAAATATGTGGAAAAGTCTCCGAATTCAAATACATTGAAGTAAGCTATGATAAACTGGTTGGTAAAACATGACATTAACGTCGATCCAACTTGAACAACGCCTCAAATTTACCATGTTACTCTTCGTCATAAGGAAAGATTATTCTATTGACAAATTGTTTGCTTTATATGGACACTGTATTGTATTATCGGCATATCATCCGGACTTCAATCCGATTGAAAACATATTGTCGCAGCTTAAGAGTTATTTATGTAGTTCAAAGAAATGTTGATATGAATATGTCCACAGTAAAAAAAAATATTGGAAAAAAGTGATATGATTGGTCCAGATGAATGGAAAAGTTTGTGATCACGCAATCAAATGCGAAGATGAATATATAAAATATTTTATATAATAGATAGGATAATATTTAATACTTTTGAGAGTACCGATGATTCTGAAAATGACGATGAAGACTACTATTATTTTGATTATGACATGGAAGATATTGAATACATACCATTAACACCAGAGGGTCAACCAAAATTTATAAGATCTGTAACGTTTGACTGATGATTGATATATAGGTGCTGTGATATAGGTGTTGATTTTTTAAGATATAATGTGGATAAGGCTAATAAAAGCAATATGAAGTTATATGTACATACATTACACAATATACTAAATAAATAAGACCCAAGTAAAAAAAAATGTAATACGATTATCTAGCAATATAGTGACTTGTTTAGTAAACATATAATGTCATTAGTTTTTCAAGGGAAAATAACAGCTCCATATATTTCTCTGTACTGACTCGTGACATGTTCATGAAGTTTTGTATTTATCTCGTAATAAAGTATGCAATTAGAGGTACGGTAATTGATAGATGTGGATGACGCGTTCGGGTGTCTCTGGATTAGCCGATGGCCAATGTTATCGTAATGTTTTTACCTATTAAGGTATGCTTCTTTGACATATGTTTAGTGCTTATTTATATCTCTAGAAACCGGGTTAAATCTGTTAGATATTTTAAAATATTACTTTTAAAATATTACTGATTTATGTAATTGCTCGTTAATACATCCATAATATAAGTATGAATAATTGTTATGTACACGAGTTACCAAGTTTTTTTTTTATTTATACATAGAATAAAGTATGTGACCCATTTGCGTAACAATTTATTCAAATAATATCTACTCGTGCAGTGATACTATAGATAGAGGTACAAAATCGCGATATACCCTTATGAGGTTTTGAGGTCGAACCCCAGTCCGTGCCACAGTTTCGTATAGTAGTTAGTTGGATAATTTCACGGCCTTTTTATATTACACGGCCTTTTTTATTTTTGTATTACATAAATATTTATTGAACTGATAATTGTCACTTAATTCGACTATTTTTCGCCATTTTTTCTGGCAGAACCATTAGACCCATCGCTTTAAAATTTTTGGGGTTTCTGAGCGAAAAACTGATTTAAATGGTTTATACAGGCTTCTCTTTAATGGAACTGTACTCCATTTAGAGAATTATGTAATAATTGACAATCCGAAGGTGCTAATGTCCGGACTGTATGGAGGATGCATTAAAACATCCCAGCCAAGATCTATCAATTTTTGTTTAGTCATCAAAGATGTATGCGGTTGAGCATTGTCGTGATGGAAAACTACACCTTTTCTGTTCATTAATTCTGGACGTTTTTCTTTAAATGCTTGTTTCAATTTTATTAATTACTGACAGTAGACATCAGAAATAATCGATTGGCCATGTGGAAAAAGCTTGTAATACACAATGCGTTTCCAGTCCCACCATAAACATAACAAGACTGTTCGGAGTGAGGACTATTTGTTCTGGCTCACCTCGCTTAGGCCATGATCGTTTTCGAACATTGTTATCGTTGGTGATCCACTTCTCATTGCCTGTTACCAATCTCTTTAGTTTCATTCAGATTTTATTTCGTTTTATCAACATCTCGCATCGAATGTGTCGATCTCCAATTTTTTCAATGATAACATCTTCATTTATCATAATAGGACGACTACAGCGAGGAACATCATTCATACCAAAATTACTAGACCTGGATTGACTAAACCATTTTTTTTTGCAGTATTAGGTAAAGCATCTTCTCCGTAATCATCACAAATCTATTTTCGAGCGCTAGAAGAAGCATTCATAGCATTGTCGAAAAAAAAATGTGGATTATCTAATTATCTTCTTATTAAATTTTCAAATTGTTAAAAAATATGAACATATAAATAGAAACTAACTACAATTTTTCAATTTAATCTAGCTGTCAAACGGTATATCACTTTCGCGCCACTGATTAGTGTTGCCAGAAATATAAGCACGTTAAAGTCCTACGTTCAAAAAGGCCGCGAACTTTCCGACTACCTATTAGATCCCTTTTAATTACAGTTAGGATAGCGGTGAAGGAAAACATCGTGTTGGTTCACTTTACTCGGCTATTCCTTATCGATCACAATCTGATAATGTACATTGTTCATAAATATCTTTAACAATAGTAATCGAGTAAGGATTTATCGTTTGATAAATGGAAGTAGCACAAAAGATAAACGAGTCAATACAACTCTATTATCATTACACTTTGCATCTCGTAGAGTATCAAAGTTCATATAAATTAGAAAACAATAATTCAGTCAAATCAATATCAAATATGTGGTCAGCTGTAGGGGAGGCTGGGGTCAATAGAAATAAGTTGAATAACTCGAATACGTCTAGTGCAGTGGTCGTCAAACTGCGGCCCGCGACAAAGCAAACAATTTTAGTAGATAATATCAAAATATGATTTTACACATAAAGTTAACTAAATATAAGTACGCGGGTAGGTATAAACTTTCTCCTGTTCTTTGTATCCGTTAATTGTATGCTAGTTAGTTCATTGAGTTGGCAAATAAAGACTTCACATTGGTCACAAGTAGCAATTGCCATACAAAATCTATGGGGCAATCGCATTTTGACAGCTCATAAAAAATATGTCAATTGATTGGTGGTGTCAACTAAACAATCCAAGAATGTGCGGCCCACAGCAGCGTGACCAGATTTAGTAGATTTCTACTTTTTTTGGTAGATTTTGAGGTACTGGCAACAGAATTTAGTATGTAAAAATTATTTGGTATATTTTAGTAGAATTAACGCTTTTCAGTTATTCTAGTACTTTTTTGGCATATCGGATAAATGCGGGGTATTCCCCCTTTCGTCGAATGGATTGTAACTATTTAATTTTCATTCTTTTCGTTACCATTCGTGCCGTGAGCATAGAGTGTGATAGACTAGTGGGAATTCCTTTATTGAGAATTTTTATAATCGAGTTTAAAATGAAACGTAAATATACACAAGGATATCGCGATGAATGGGAGCAAGATCCCTCATTTAAAAGTTGGTTATGTAAATCTAAGGTAAACACTACGAGTGCTCATTGTAAAGCATGCAACTGTGAAGTACTAAGTAGAGTGGCGTCTTTGAAGGAACACATGGCTACATCAAAGCATATAAAAAATATGAAAGGATATTCCGGCATTTCTCAGGTATGCAAGTTACTTACGTTAATATGTGGAATGTAATTCTTAGTTAATTATTCTTGTTAAGACTTTTTTTTAATACTTTCAACTTACGCAGTAGTGTGAACCCATATTATGTTCTAAAGTTTATGAATTTGATTTCCACTCAAAAGCAAACATTCGCTGTTTTATGTACGTTTATTACCTACGCATTTACATAACAATTACTATACAACTATGTGTGTTTATTCATGTTAAATGCTATGTAAAAATTGCTTAGTTTTTGATACTATATAGCGCTATATGAAATGTCCTGCATACTTATTTTTAACTTCTTTGGTTACAGATTGATACGATTTTCAAAACATCAACCATTTCGGAAGAAGTAAAAAAAGCAGAAATCAGCATTGTAGCTGCCTTAGTTGAACATAATATTCCTTTTCGCGTAATGGATCATGTAAGCGAAGTTATTTCAAGGGCATTTCACGACTCCGAAATCGCAAAACGTTTTTCCTGTAGAAGAACTAAATCTGCCGCAATTGCCTACAACGTCTTAGGCAATAACTTCGAAGAAAAAATGCTTGCAGAATTACGTCCAAGACTGGAAAATGAAACTGAGAGAAGCCCAGTATTTTCGCTCATTATCGACGAGAGCACAGATGTCAGTACTACCAAGGTACTTGCAGCAGCAATAAAGTACTACTCCGAAAAAATGCAATCTCCACAAACAAAATTTTTGTGTATGGTGGACTTAAAAGATGATACTGCGCAGGATTTGTTTGATAGTTTAACATGTGCCTTATCTGAAAGAAACCTTAACATAGCCAATTTAATAGGGTTCGCTGCTGATACCACGAATGTTATGTTCGGCGAAAGGAATAGCGTGGTATCTAAAATTAGGGAAGTCAACCCAAACTGCATTTTTTTTCAAATGTATTTGCCACTCAACAAACCTTTCAGTGAGTTATGCATGCAAAAAATTACCTCGTTCTATAGAGTTGTTTGTCAAAGATGTTTTTTCATACTTCTCTCACAGTAGCCAACGACAAAGAGAGTTTGCCGAATTTCAAAATTTTACTGACACCAACACCATATGCTTCGTCATTATGATATCAGGTGGCTTTCTCTACATCAATGCATTCACCGAATTATAGAGCAGTGGTCAGCATTAAAACTTTTTTTTCAAAATGAGTTTTTAGGGAATAAGAATGCAAATGCTACTTGTCAATTTATATTTGATCACCTTAACAGCGATGAGACAAAACTTTATCTTTACTTTTTAGATTTTATATTACCCATAACTACAAAATTTAACGTTATTTTTCAGTGATCAGACACTTATTCATAAAATTGAAACAGACACAAAACATGATGAGTTCCATTTTGAGTTGCTTTATGAAGATAAATTATATAAAAACTACTCCGCTTCAGTCAATAGATCCAAGTTCAAGACTGCATTTCCTTCCTATACAAAACATGTACCTGGACACAAACGTAACAATGACATTGGAATCATTAAAAGATGATGTTCGAATGAGATCTAAAATTGAAGAATTCCTTAACAGATGTCAATAACAGATGTCAGATGTCGAGCTGAGTAACCAATTTCTGCAAAGACTGCCTGTACAAGATAATTTTTTGCAGGATTTGTCGTTCATCGATCCCCAAAAGCAGTGTATGGTGAATTTCGAACTGATAAGAATACTCCAAAGGTTTCCTAACTTAGTTGCAACAGAAAACATGCAAATTGTTGACAATGAATATAGGGAATTAAAATTAGATGTTTCCGTGTCTAATTTATTGTCAACTTCTAGTTCGACGTCTGAAACTTTTATGGTGGATAAATTTTAGAGTGAAGTCAGCCAAATCTGTGATGCGAATAGCAAACCAAAGTATGGCAATTTGTCCCGATTTGTGAAGCAAATGACGATACTACCTTTGTCAAACGCCAAAGTAGAAAGAATATTTTCCGATATTAATAGGATTAAAACTCAAGATCGAAATCGATTTAATAATAAGAATGTTGCTGCAATAATGCATGGAAAAGAGGGGCTACGACAGTTGGAAGGAGGATGTAGCAGATTTGATCCTGACAGAAGTATGATCAAGTTAATGGACTCAAAACAGCTTTATGACAATGTTACCCAACATAAAGACGAAGAATCTTAACTTTAAGTTTCATTTTATTATTATTATTTTTTAATTATATTTTTATTTAGAATTTAATTTAAAAAAAAACATTGGTTTCTTTAATTAATGGTGGTTTCTTTGTTATTTTTATTATTTTATCGTTTAATCAAGAAAACATTCATGTTTTACGTTGTAACACGACAGCAAAAAAATATAATAGATTTTTAGTATTTTCTCGTTCTCTTTTGGTAGAATTCAGTAGCTTTTAACCTCCACAAGCAGTAGATTCGTCAAATGAAATCTGGTCACACTGGCCCACAGTGATACCTCACATTGTCCTATGTGGCCCTTGACCAGAAAAGTGTGACGACCACTGGTCTAGTGGTAGCGGCGGTGCCCCGCAAGGAGAAGGGACTGCCTGGCGTGTCGGGACCTGTCGCTCAGGGCGCTCAGTCTGTCCGAGCGCTTCGGACATTTTTACGTATGTGCATCGCTTTTTCGACAGTAAAAGTAGATTTTTGACTTATTATTTTGTATATTGCTCCTAAACTATTGTTCTTCCATCTGCGTAATTTACAACCATCATAATTATGAATATTCTAGTCGAGTTTATTGTAGTCAGTGTCTACCTACAATAAATGGGTTATATACTATTTGATAAAATATTTGAAAAGACTGTGTAGGGGCAGTTGAAACAAACGAATTCAGGGTCAATTGAAACGTGTTTCTATTGACCCCGTTGTGTTACAAATCTTGTTTTATTTTTTGGATGCCAAGAAACCGTCCGAAAACTACGAACCGCGGAGAGTATTACTTGAAAATTATAAAAAGGCATATGAAGACGTCAAAAAATATGGCATTCCATTGAGACAGGTGGCTAAAAAATACAATATAAGCGTTGTTTAGATTATAAGAAAAAGAGGGAAAATTGCAATGAAGATACTGCAGAATCAGTCAAGATAGGTTATTTGCCACATAGCAGAGTATTTACTGAAACACAGGAAAGGACGCTAGCAAAATACTTAACAAGATGTGCAGACATTTACTTTGGGCTTTCTAAAAAGGAGGTACAGAAATTAGCCTTTGAGCTTACTACTGTGTACAACTTGTGAAGACCGTCATCGTGGGAACAGAAAAAGATGGTTGGGGATGATTGATTTAGAGCTTTCATGGCAAAAAATCTAGAGTTATCTGTGAGAGCTGCTCAAGCCACAACTTAAACTTACCAATATTACCAACTCGGTTATTACCAAAACTTAAACTAGAGAAACTGATTAATGTTTATGTTACAACTGTCTCTGGATCAACAGTTCTTTGTTGATTAGACTGATATAAGTGCTAAGTAGATTAAATTAATATGAAAAAAAAATTATAACGTTGATTTATCTCTATCTTGATCTCATTAAGGTTGCTATTAACATCCGACTGATTATCTTTACTAAATTAAAACTAGTTAAATGCTAGAACCTTAATATACTAGAAGAGATATTTAAACTGGAATGAAAAGCAATAAAGTTAATTATTTTAATTAAAAGTGTACATATTTTATTTATAACAAACATACGTCACCGCTTCAACATTAACAGTATATAGGGCTAGTGGAAATAGTAGTTAAATCAGCTGAAAACAAATGTCTCAAGTAACCCCAGACACTATTTCAATTGACCCCGAAATAGCCTTTACTTAAGTTAAGTGTATAAAAGAAGCAAAATCAATAATGCTATCATATAGCTAGATAGACAAACTACAATAAAAGCCCATTACCACATATATACGGTATAAAATGAAGTCACACTAACCGATTTTCTCTAAAACGTTCCAATTGACCCCAGTCTACCCTACCCAAGTAAAACAGACGTGTAATCGACCCCAACCCTACTTTAAACACAAACTATCGCAAGACGTTACTAGAATCAGAATCATGGTATTCTTAATAATCTATAGATTTGCTAATGAAATTATCGTAGTATCATTGTACTACTGTCGTCTTTAGCAGTGTCTGCGAGCCGCTGCTTAGTCGCGTTTAGGACAACTTTCGATATACTACTATACATCTTCCTAATTCACTGTTATTTATCAGTTAAAGTAATGCATATTTCTTTTTGCTATTAGATCCTTCTGAAGTTTTATTGGAATTGAAAGAAGTGAAAGGGATATCAATAGTGAATAATGAATATGGCAGTTCAACAGAATGAACGCTGCAAGACATCTTTAGATATTGCGATTATAGGAGCCGGTCTGGTGAGTACCTACCTATAATAATTTCTTTAGGCCCTTTCTCAAACTTTCTAAAAAAGTATCAGGAGGTATCAGAAAGTCAGTGTCAGCTAAATTTAATTGGCAGATAATTTATCTATCACATTGTTAAGTTACTTTGACAGGAGTACAAAATACCTTATCTTGATACCTTATGAGAAGGTGGCGAGAAAGGCCTTTAAACTTATAACTACAGCTGTATAAATAGTTATTAACTCTAGTTAATTAATTTCTCTCAATATAGGAGCGTCAATATAATTTACTATAATTTTATTTTAAAATAAACATCCAAATTATCGTGCTGTGTCGAGTACCTATATAATTTGATATGTAGTTTTGACTGCTATATGGAATATGATTGCGGTTCATATTGGAATTATCTTTCAGAAAGGTCGTTGACACATTTGCAGTGCACTGGGACTTCGACAAACGCTTACTCCCTTGCCATCAGGTCGATTGTTTTTTGCCACCTATATAAAAATTTACTCTATAAAAACTGCTAAATACTTACCCACGTAAAATACAATAATATTTAAGACAAGAGAGTAGAGTCAGTATGTTCATGTTATTAGGTTGTATTTTTACTAATAATGTAGTTGCTACCTTGACGGTGACCACTTACCATTATCATAATAGGAACCTTAATTCGATTGAATTAAGTAGTTCTTAGTAAACATTAGATAATGATTTTGTAATATTTATCAGGTTGGCTCGGTTGAGGCTTTATATATGGCTAGAAGAGGTCACCGTGTTCATCTCTACGAGTATCGTGAAGGTAAAATTGTCTCATACATCTACTTTATCTACAACTATATTCCTCATTGTTTTATTAGGTCTATGAAATTGCCCTTTAATATGGAAAAATGCAAATATTTTTTTGTATGAAAATTATGTATTTAATTAATCTAAGTATTGTGCATTATTGTCAATGCACTTTTTCCATTTTAATGAAAGTTGATTGATGCCTCTGCTATAGAACTTCTGGTGACGGGAATGATGAATTCTCTAAAGGTGTTTTTCACTGCCTCATCGTATCCCGTGTAAATGGATATTTTCCCGTGTAAAAAGTTACCCAAATTCCGAAAAAAATGGAAATCAGTAGCGGCAAGGTCTGGCGAGTACGGTAGATGACGGATAGTTAGCAGTCGAAGCTTCTGTAACTTTAGTGAACTTCCTGCCTGTTGTGCATAGTACAGTCAATCTGTCGTAAAAAAAAATGGTTTGAATGAAACTGCTGCCCCGAGGACGAAAGTTGTTTTATTCGTTGCAAAATGATGCCACTAAGCTACATTCGCGATGGGCCAGTGCTACTTTGAGCAGTTTTTTGAAAAACTAAAAAAAAGTAAAAAAAAAATTTTGAAATGCATTTTCCTCGATTTGTATGCATTTTACAGAAAAAATTATTGAACAAAAAATGTAGAGGACGTTGCGATCTATAATTTATGTCATTGGTGCAGTGCTGTACGAGAAGAATTGCACACAGTAGGTGGCGCTAAAGTCTCAAAAAAAGTGTTTTTCCACTTTTTTGCCCTGAAAATATTATTTAAATGCAAAAATGTAAATGGAAAAGTTGTTCCTTTGAATGTTATTAACAACTTTTATTTAAACATTTTTTTCATACAACTTACCGTTTCAAAGTTATAGTGCAACATAGCGCTGCATATACAGCGCAGTGCCACTAACGGTATTTTTCTCGGTCCTATTGTGACTTTCTCTGGCGGCGTTGGCATAGTTCTAACAAAAGGGCCAATTCCATCACCTGCCCTATTCACTAACCGCTTGACTGCTAGGGAGAGTTTCCTGAGAAGAGCTCCAATGCTTGACACTTGTTAAATGTTACAAATAATATAAATAATTAAATCAAAATTAAAACTTGCATCTCACATGTGTACTCATATTACGTGCAACCATATTATTGGAATTTTCATACTTTTGCCAGCTGCAGCTTTGAAACGGTAAGTTGTATGAAAAAAATGTTTAAATAAAAGTTGTTAATAACATTCAAAGGAACAACTTTTCCATTTACATTTTTGCATTTAAATAATATTTTCAGGGCAAAAAGTGGAAAAACACTTTTTTTGAGACTTTAGCGCCACCTACTGTGTGCAATTCTTCTCGTACAGCACTGCACCAATGACATAAATTATAGATCGCAACGTCCTCTACATTTTTTGTTCAATAAATTTTTCTGTAAAATGCATACAAATCGAGGAAAATGCATTTCAAAATTTTTTTTTACTTTTTTTGTTTTTCAAAAAACTGCTCAAAGTAGCACTGGCCCATCGCGAATGTAGCTTAGTGGCATCATTTTGCAACGAATAAAACAACTTTCGTCCTCGGGGCAGCAGTTTCATCGCTCAACCTACAGATTGACTGTAGTAGTGAGCGAGCGTTATCATCGAGACATTTGAGACATTGTTTGACACAGGAGACACACTCCTGAGTTCAACCATTTCTACTTTTCATCACAAGTGACAATACGATTCAGAATCCCTTCATTTTTGTGCCGGTTAAGCAAAGTAAGGCAAGCTTCGACTCGTGTTTACAGCTGATTTTCATTAAGCTCATACGGTACCCACTTTCCGAGCTTCGTCACTTTCCCGATTTGACGCAAATGAATCAATATTCTTTTGTCACCCACACTGAAGGCTACTGTTAAGTATGAGACGTTAAGTATGCAACTCAGACGTGGTATGAGATGAATACGCTTCCACTGTGGCTTTCAATTCGTCATTATCGACTTTAGTCTGGTCATCCATGGGGTTTGTTCTTGAGTGCCGTCTGTGCTGCGTTGCTGCTACGACGGAACTTATATTCGAAAACAACTCGAATTTTCAACTTTTCCATGGTCGCAAACACAACGATATCTAAGCAAAAAGTCAAGTGTCAAAAAACAAATGATTAAACTGATTTTGAAAAATAAAGTGTTAGCTTTAAATTGAAATTAATTTGAATTTGGAATTCCAAACTAAACATAACATAACTAATTGTAAGTTTAAAGTGGCCAATATGAAGAAACGGCAATTTGATAGGTAAGGCCCTAATATAATGACCCTACTTTCGGTACTGTCTACCTACGTTTTATTAAAAACAACATAATCACTAAATAAGTTTTTTTTATCAATAGTATTTTCTGGTGTATTTTTAGTCATTTCTTATCCACCAATTTGCTCCGGATCCGCGTGCTTGATCATGGCCCGATGGTGCGAAACCCGCTCGTACCCACGGCAGGACGCAGGCCTCTAGTAATAAGTTATAGGCTGATGCTGAAACGAAATTTTCTGATATAAGTTACCCATCTCAACTTATGCTCAACTTATTAACCAGTGTTGGTAGACGTCCCGCTTTTTGAAACGTGAAATACAATGCCGCGCGGGACGCTGAAAGTCACGCTCTTTTGAATTCGATCTATTTTATCGACCTAGTGAACTGCCCGACGGGAATATTACTCATACAAAAAATAGTTTGATCTCATTGATCTAATAAATATTGTACTAATTACTTTGCTTTTTTATTACGTCCCGCTTTTATCAAACGAATGCCGCTTTTTTACTGTTTCTTTTTTGTTACTTAACTTTCTTACTTTTTCTTTTTCTTTATCAACTTTCTGTTCTTTTTCTAAAACGTAATTTTTTTTATATTTGTAGCTTCCTCTATGCCTATCACGTGTGCTGTTATGGGGTATTTAACTTCAACTACCATGTTCTCGCCACACAGCCCGTCGGGGGTGGCACCAAGAAATGGCAATGCTTTGTCAATAAATAGGATAATTTTTTTCTTAATTTCTTTATTAATCTGAGTACTCAGCTGAGTCAGTGGTGTCTTTTCGTTCTCACGTCCATAGTACAGATTACCACTTTTTGGTTTTCAGATTCATGGTTCAGATTTGGTCCATCACTGGTTGATTCTACTGGTTCTTCTTCATGTGCCATGTTGATGACTACTTCATTGGGTTGCCTTTGCATTACTTTGTGGGTAGGGCTGAAAAAAAGAAAATATTATTTTGTAGATTACATCAAGCATATTACGGTCCCACATACTTGTTAACACTCTTTATATGCGTGGGCTTTCGGTCTATTTCATAACTTTATTTGCTAATTAAAAGTTACCAGTAAATAAGTAGAATTTAAATTACGTTCCGAAAATATACGTGGGCTCCTAGTCTATTTTACTTACTTGTGACAGTATCCACTCGAGGCTGAAAAGATGGCGAGTTTTGATCTTGGTTTTCGTAGTTCTCGTAAATTTTATGTAAAACTGACCTTTTACTTAGTCTTCTGAAAAAAAAATAAGAATACAAAAATAAATAAATAAGGTAAAAAAGGCATGTTATTTGACAATGGGTATCGACATCAGACTTCTCGTTTGTGATGCACACTATACCTATTTTAGGTACTAAACCACTAGATTGCTATCAGAGTAGGTAGGTAGTCGAAATTGTGAACTAGATATCTTTCCAAGTATAAAATAAATGAGAAGAAAACCCCGATATTCATAAAATCAATCTAAAGAACCGAGAAAAAATTGAATTATGATTCACTAGAAGTTACTATACTAAGCACACGAGTAAATTACCATAGTTATAAATTAGTTAATTATTAATAATTTATTATAATAATATAGAGTGTACTTACAAGAAAGACGTCGATCACTTCCTGCATATTTTGCTGTCTATATCGTTTTACTTTTGATATTTTAGGCATTGTTGATTTTTATACTCAAAAACAGAATTTTTACTATACTGAATATCAATAGTGTCCTGTCACAATTTTATTTCAAGAAAATAAAACCTAACCTAAACAATGTGACCTTTTACTAATGTAAAATTAAAATTAATAATAACTAAAATGTGTGCTCTTGTCACATATTGTCCGCACTAGCACTAGGTAATTAAAATAAGTGTTAAATACGCTAAATAACAAATAAAAAGGCAGGATTTTTGCGCGCGCACAGCGTAAAGCGACACGGGTTACCCGTCCAAAGGCCACTGGCCGACTGCCGCCCGTCGCCCCCGCAGAGTACCGCGAGCCAGAAACATGCGTAGAAACATAGTACAATTTTTTTTCAAAAACTACAAATAAATTCAAAAATCCAAACGACAAGATTATAGTGAAAATTGTTGTCTAATATTGAGTATAAGTTTCATTTGTATAAGTTCCATAATAAGGGAGGCTATCGGGATTTAACACGAGAATAGAGGCTCACAGATAATTTATTTTCTCTTAAATTAGATATATTATTTTAATTTCCGACGTCAAAAGCGAAGATTAAATACCACACTACATCATATATTTTTTAGAGAATTTTTGTACCATGTTCAAATATACTTTATAGGATTTAAAAACAGCGAAATTTGTCGGGTAGCCCCTTAAGATAACGTAAAGTTTAAAGCTAAAGTAATGATAACTTTAATGTATGAATCTCACTGTTGCGAATGTAACAACTATGAACACTGTGAACTTTAAGGAAGTATAGAAGCAAACTGATTGATAACCTTTAGATAGATAAGACCGATCCTAACCGATACAAAATATATCATAAAGTGAATACTTGTCATAATTTTCATAAACAACCCACATTTTAAAAATATGATTATGAGCACTACCTCCTTATAGCATGCCCCAGTGTGCGTCGTCAGACCAACCTCGACCCGTAATCGCTGAATTCTTCGTATATTTATTATCATCAGCCATAGCTCAATTCCATTCAATTCCAATTTTATTGTATGCTCATATAGGCATATTTTTCTTTATGTCATAAATTCTCTGCGATGTCCTCATCCACGTCCCTTTTTTACCCAGAAATCGTCCATCAAATCCAAGTCCCTGATGTTGACCGGCCAATATTTACTCCGTTTGCTGTCTCTGCCTTATTTTAAGTGTATATTAAAAGAATATTAGACAATAGTTTACATATATTTAATTTTAATTATTAACTAATAATATTGATCATGGATTAAGTATGAACGCGGTGAAGTAATATGTTGAATTAAACAAGTGGCAAAAATAAGCCTCTAAGTAAAAGGGAGGCAAATCTCGAAATAGGTATCCACTTGTACGGGTACAAGTGGATACTATCCATTATATTTCTGGAATTACACCTACTTATCTCCAATACATATATTCCTTTAATAATTTATTATTCATTTATTGATAAGATAATTTAGTAATTGTCTCTTAATAGAACCTATTGACTTTTTCTTCAATTAGATTAATCGAAATGATCCAATGGCCCATTTATTGAGTGACTGGTATTGTATAGATATTTCTGTTTATACTGTGAGCGAACTTAACTACTCTAAATGAATTACGACAGCGATCAACAGTTAAACAAGTTTTATTATCCGGCCATATACTCGTATATTGCCGGATAATCTACATTTTGACATCTATCTCATTGATGTGATTCTAGAAAATTAAATTGGTTAAAGGACAACTGGCTTGAATATCGCGTGAGGCAGGGTCGCCAATAGTAGGTCTGAAAATTGCGTGAGAAGTACAATAGGTATTAATTAATGGCATTTTGCAGATTTAATAGTTTTATGTTTTATGGGTTTATTCGACTACTAGGGAAGAAAATAAACCCATATTGCAGGATCTATTTTAATTCATTAGATATGAGATATTAGGTAGTCCGATAAGTTTGCGGCCTTTTTATAGTGAAAATAATAATAACTTTTTTGTATTACATGAATATTTATTGAACTAAATATTGTCCATTTAATTCGATTATTTATCTTTCGCCATTTTACTGGCAGAGCCATTATCCCATTGTTATAATTTTTTGGGGTTTCTGAGCGAAAAACTGATTTAAATGTTTTATACAGGCTTCTCTTTAATGTAATTTTACTCCATATAGAGAATTGTGTAAAGAGCGTAATAAGTGATAATCCGAAGGTCCTATGTCTGGACTGTATTTTATAAATGGTTTATACAGGCTTTACCTTCAATTTACCGAAATCTATGTAACGGTGTGACCACAGTTACATAGATTTCGTACTTAACCAAAGTAGGGATGGACGCTCGCCGGTCTCGCGTTCGTTCCATGGTAGTACCACCAGAAGTAATTACTACCAGAATTACCACCAGTTATTAATAGTGGTTGTCGCTAAATAGTCGCTTTGTCCCTAGTTACTCAGCGACCTAAGAAAATACGACCAATATTTGGGAACATATGGAGAATGGAATTAGGAAAGAAAGTATGGGAAGGACGAGGACTGGAAAAAGGAAAAAGCGATGGAACATGTACTCCCATCTGCATCCGCTCCATCTTCCACTCAAAATTAGTAATGAATCTTCCACCGATTTCTGTTCGTCCAGCTAGTACCTATTTGCTGGGTTAAATAAAAAATAATAATTCTCTTTTAGTCGGAATTTATGCTGAGCATAAAACAGCCCTTTAAATCGTTCGGATATTTTCCAGCACTAGCTAGTGTGACCAAGGACCCTTCACTAACAAAATAATTATTGTTTGTCACAGTGGTGTGACAACATGGTGTGACCACGAGTCTGTCGCCGATTAGTCAATCTATTGCTGGGACAAGGGACGCTTATGTCATCCTGTGGGACGTATATGGGTTAAAAGAGAAGAGATTCATAATTTAGTTTTCCATTTCTTTAGATATAAGACTGACTCCTCAAGCACGCGGCAGGTCGATCAACCTTGCGCTCTCAGTGCGCGGAAGGCGGGCCCTCAAGGATGTCGAGCTGGAAGACAAAATAATCAGAGACCACGGCATCCCTATGATCGGGCGCATGATACATAGGCTGGACGGCTCCACATACGTGATACCTTACGACGCGAGGACTAATCAGGTTTGTGATGCAATAATACGCAATAAATATTTAATAGTAATATAATAATAAATGTCACGAGTTAATAATAGTCGGCCGGCTATAGTATAGCACCACTCCATAGCAGCAACTCTTCCCGCTGTGGTCGTAAAAGGCGACTAATGCATAACTAAGTCGCTACCACAAGCGCTGAGGAACTACATCACTTCTAAAAGAGTGGAATCGCCAACCCGCTTGGCCAGTGGTGTTTTAAGGCCATACATTCCTCATGCACTAGACAGTAGGTAGGCAAAGGTAGGCAGCGCATCCGTTGGCGTGCCAACGTTTCTCATTGTGGACTAATGTTGGCATGTATCGCGGATGTCTACGGGCGACAGTATCCACTTTCCATCAGGTGGACTGTATGCTCGTCTGCTGCCTTCATACATAAAAAAAAAAACAATTTGCGTAAGGAGGCCCGTGTCCAGCAGTGGATACGGAAAGGGCTGATTGGATTTATTTTAAATATATATTACTATAATGTTATTTATTTACAAGAAGAAGGCGGAAGACGAGCAGATAGTCCACTTGGTGGTAAGTGGATGCTGTTGTCCGTGGACACCCGCGGTACATGACAGTCCAGAATGACAAAAGTTCGCACGCCATGGGATGCTCTGCTTTGGAGATTCAGGAATGGATTTTGAGAAAGTATTGGGAAAATGGGGAAGAATAGGATAGAATGGGATGCGAATGTGGCATAATTATCTCACTCACTGTCGAAACACGTACGTACATACATTGGGGAATGGGATAAAATGGGAAATTGGAGTGCATAGGAGGGGTCCATAAAACTTCATACAATATGTTTTTATTCTTCCAGTGCATTTACTCCGTGAGTCGAAATTACTTAAATACTTCTCTTGTAAAAGGTAAGTCTTTTTAATTCATGGTAAACATACGTAATTGATTTTTTTGTATAACGAAGATGGCATTATTTTTGATCTTTGCTTTGCTTATTTTTGATGACATATGACATGGGGGACGGGGGGGGTCTGAATGGCGATTACGTCAGCAATATTTATTTATTTACTTTCGTATTTTTGTTGCAAAATTTAGTATTCTGATTAAATAAATAACAATAAAGAAACTTGAACAATTTTGTAAAAAATATACCAAGTTACCCATGCACATCCGCAATACATGCCAACATGAATGACAAATGTTGGCATGCCCCCGGATGCGCTACCTTTGAGATATAGGAATGGATTTGGAGGATGTGTTGAGATAATAGGGAGGGATAGGATAAGATGGAATGGGAATGGGCTCTAGCGTATTTCACTCACTACCGAAACACGTACGTAATGAGTAACAGGAAATTGCTGTTTTATTTTCGTCCATACTCATAAATTTTTATGTTACTATGTTAGAATTTAAAATATATTAAAATAAATTTAAAGATTCGTTGTATGGCTTATTTCTTTTGAGGAACCTCAATATTGAAACAGGAGTAAAAAAAAAGAATGTAACCCGTCAGATTTTTAGATACTCGCAGGGTGTAGTGAAAGGCCTCAAGAGAGCTGCTTCAAGTGGTCTTTCCGGTATGCTAGATTGGAAAAATTGGCAGCTCCGTGTTGCAAGTGATCATTGGCAGCGGTAGCCACTTACCATCACGTGGGCTGCTTGCTTATAAATAAAAAAAAACTATTTTTTGATTGTAATTTTAATATTTAATGTACATCTACTTACTAATGGCATCTAATATCAAACAGCAATAAAACTACATACTAATTACCCAAATTGTTTCTTAATTACAGAATCTGAAAATTACAGCAATGTGGAGATATACTTCAATCATAAATTAATTGATGTAAACTTGCAAAATGGTTCCATGACCTTTCACAGGTGAGTATCTAACACAGTTTATACCTAAAAATCCTACAATATTAATAATTATACAAGTAATAGGTAATAATGATTATCATTACTTCTATAATTATTAATATTATAATAAGTATAGTAAACTTTATAATAACAGGTAACAACATACAATTAGCAATATTTAACGCCCAACCATAAACTGATATTGCGGCGAAGGTGGAACTTAAGAGAAAGTAACTCTCTTAAGAAAGCAATTTAAAAAATAATCTATTAAAAAGTTAAATGAAATTTAAATCATCTGTCACTTTCTATCTTGTTTGAAATTTTACTTATTTGTAAAGGACAATCAATTTGAAACAATCGTAAAATTAAAATAACGTTAACGAGAAGTTACACTTTTTGCCACGTTCATTCAAAAAATAAATTAAAATTTTACAAAACATTTCACAACGGTGCTGCTCTATATGTATGATATTTTTTATATTAATAGACTCCTAATGCTTAATATGAAACTAAAAATGTATATGAAACCTGTCTGTAATTTTTATAATTTTGGGCATAGTAAGTTGCGCCCACGTTATGTACTAATTTCAAATCCATATCTTCATACATGATATCATAAATAATAACTTGTGTTCTCAGAATTGGTAAAGCATTTTGTTCCAATTTGATCGTCAATGCTCTATTTAGGTGAATACCTAGATAATATTGCATCTAATATCCATGTTTCATGTAATGTTGAACATTTTATTTGATTAAAACCGAACTTGCATTTCAGAACTGACACAAAAGAGGAAGTGAAAATGCGTGCTGACCTAATTATTGGTGCTGACGGCGCTTTCTCAGCAGTTCGCAATGCTATGATGAAGCGGCCACACTTTGATTACAGCCAGAAGTATATTGAGCATGGCTATTTGGAACTATGTATTCCGGCAGACGAACACGGTCATGTAAGTTTATTTACCTACTTATTTAATTATTTAATTTAATTACAACAAACAGTGCCAATCAGAGCACAGATGTAGAACCTCGAAAATTGCGATTGTTCTATCAGTCTCTGGTCATTATTTCTCTACGAATTATATATATAAGAAATATGTACGCTGTGCGAAGAAAATGACATAAAAATTCCTTACTTTTCGCTTATTCTCGCACTCTCCCTTCATGTTGTTTATTGCATACAAAGCACACGGTGAAAACCACTCACGTGTTTTTGGAGAACCAAAAGGTTTTTGGACTACTAACTGAAATTAGAGTGTACGACAAAAAACTAAAATGCGTAGTTTGGTTTGCTTCTTCCATCTTTCTATGAAAAAACAAATGCAGGAAACAAACATGCCTAGTAAGAGTATAAAGAAAGGTATTCTCAAATCCAATAGTCGTATTTTTCTAAATACCTTTTTATTTTTGTTACGGGGCCGACTTTTATAAAATATCACGTCGTGACGTTTCATCAGAAGACCAGTTTCAAACATACGTGCTGCAATCGTTGTGAATTCGTGAATCAGAGGAAAGCCCCGACTTGTGTATAGAACAATAACGTTATTGCTTGTGAATTCCCGAATAACCATTTTTGGGTTTCCTTCACTGTCCATATATTTGTCTTCTCTAGCTTTGTAAAAATACTCCATTTCAATGGTGTAAAAGTCTTTCCTTAAAGCAACAGTGTCTAGAGCAGCTTCAGTCTGCGTGCATGCGGTCGTAGATGCTCCTTCAGGAAGCGTTTTGTCAAAAGAATAAAGAAAGTAATTCCGCGTAACTTCGCTTATACAAGCGATATAAGGTATTTTATCTAAATTATCTATGGAAATATCTTCCTTTACTATATTGCGTCCTGTTAGTAAACTGTATAAGCCTGTGTAGTAAAAATTACTAAAGCAAAAGACGAAAATAAGCCAAACAACTAGTATATACCGTAATCCTTTTTCTTTCATCGATATTGTATCATCTTGTCCAAAGATGTGTCCCCATAATCGTAGGACTACGGCTGCATCATCATGTGTTGTTTTTCCTGATAACATAATATGTCGTACTGCAATACAAGTTATACACACGAACAAATAAGTCAAAAGTATCAAAACCCATATGCTAATGTCAAATTCCGTATATATTTTCCTCCAGTATTCTTCATCTTCAACCGGAGTAAACAAACCGTAGAGTGCATAGCTATATCCCCAAATGTAATCAAATACTGCAGCTCGGTTTTGCATTAGAATAAATCCTCCGGCGGCAAAATCTACTTCACCCCTATCTAAATGACTAAGCAGGCCTGTGACCGTCTTGTTAGGTAATACACCACCAAAGTTAACGCCCGGAGGTGCATAATAATATTTAAAGTTAACGCCTACACTAGATTTAATAGCTTCAAAGATAAACTGCTCAACACCAGGTATATGTTGACCTTGCACTGTATAGTCACTGAAAACTATGTTGGGAATATCTTCATGTGCTCCAATTAGTAAAGTGCAGTTACGTAATCCATCAGGAGGTATTCGGGGAAATATTTTATCCATTTTGTTAATATCGTTACATTTTCCAAGACTGATTATTTCATCAAAGCCTTTTCCACAATTTCCACTTGTAAATGGATAATAAGTGTAAACGGTTATTTCGTCTTTTAATAATTTTGTAATAAGAATGACTTCGTAAACTTTTAATTTTATTAGAGTTTCAAACATTTTCTCGATATCTATTTCATTGGTATTAAGAATATGAATAATGAATCGTGCTTTTGGGTTCCAAAATATATTTTTGGTTAATTCAGACATACCTGAAATAAAGTCATTAACGTTTTCTGTTGTTATTATGTAAATACTATTTTTGATAAACCAATCCCGATACGCGAATGTTTTTATAACGGTCCTGTAATAACAATTATTTTGATTAAATGTTCTTGTTAATGGATTTACATCTAAATTTCTTTGCACTAATGTTAATAGCTTGCCACAACAAACGTGTTTATTTAAAATATCTCTGATACACTTAGTGGGCAAATCATTTTCATATTTTTTAAAATTCGAGTAATTTTCATTAAATGGTTCAATTGGGGATGAGCTGGTATATGATAAAAAATATAAAAGAACTATGCTCCCCACAATCAGCATTTTGACGGCAAGTTTACTTTAGTACTTTGGTACTACCAATGTGAAGTTTCCTTTGATATGTTGATGCTTTATGCTTTATTTGAAAACTGAAAAAATGCGATGATAGATGATCTCCTAACGACGTAAATGTATGCTAGTGATCATATTTTATCATGATTTATTACCGTTTTACACCAAATGGCGACAACTATTGTTTTAGGTACTATTAGCATATATTAAAAAAATATTTTTAAATCAAAATATGTTTAATGAATAGTTTCAGATGGCGAGTAATTATTTACACATTTGGCCCAGAGGTAATTTTATGATGATCGCTTTACCGAATCAAGATTGTTCCTGGACCGTGACACTTTTTATGCCTTTTACAAATTTTAAAAATATTGATTCTGAAGAGAAGTTAATGGCGTTCTTCGAGAAATATTTTCCTGATTCGATAGACTTAATTGGTCACCAAAAGTTAGTCGAGGATTTTTTCAGGGGTTCTCCATCGGCTCTAGTTTCTATTAAGGTACGTTTTTATTACTTTTTATTGCTATTTTTATAGAATCTTAGGGACATGATCATGCATGTTACTCGTATAAACGCATACCAGTACCTTGGAAATGCGTGCTACTGGCAATATGTATTCATATTTTGCCAGTCAGAAGCGGCATTTTAATAGTATGCCATTACATCGCAAACTGTTTAATTTTTCGTTTGAGTTGGGAAGCGAGGACGGGAACTCGCATGCCAGCTAGATACGTCGAAATGTGTTTGCCATTAGCTCGCGGGCCGTATCTTTTTATGAGCCTCCATTTTGTGGTTTTCAGCTTGCATTTCTAGTAACTGTCATGCTCCTTACTAGTATATATATCGAATCGTCATCACTTTCTGGTGACTAGAATGCTAGTAGGTACTGGCATACTTTTTTATTGGCATATGTTCACGGCCTTTATATAAACCATGTCAAAATAAGATACGGCCTTACTAGAACCAAACGATGTAAAATACCCACGCGAAACTGTTACGTAAAAAAAATTAAATTGTATTTGGTTCCATGTTCTACCAGTTCTAATTAATTTTCTACTTTAGTTAATATTATTATATAACGCACTAAGGTCTCCTTCGTTAAAAGTAGACCTGGTAACCTTATGCTCAATTCTTAGAAGTATAGTTAAATGAAGCTTATGTAGCCTCACTGTTTAAATTTTGTGATTTCCACGAAATGAAATAAAATAAAATAATAATTATATTTAAATAATTTGTTTTAGAGGTATGTCTAAGGTATAGATAAATTATTTTTAGTGTCGCCCGAATCACGTGGCAGATAAAGCACTTCTGATAGGTGATGCAGCTCACGCGGTCGTTCCATTCTACGGCCAAGGCATGAACGCAGGCTTTGAAGATTGCACCTTGCTCGATCAGCTCTTCAAGAAATATAACGACGAATTGGCAAATATCCTTGAGGAGTTTTCTAGCACTAGATGGGAAGATGTGCATGCTATTAGTGATTTGGCTGTGTACAACTACGTGGAGGTAAGTATTTAGTTTTAATAATGGCAAATAGGAACCGGGGTAGATTAAGAAAAAGGTTTAATTATTTCAAAATCAGTTTGTCTGTCCGGTCGTGTTAATCTCGGAATGTATTTGACCGATTTTGTTGCGATTGTCACGGCTGTGCTCTATAATCTTTATCCCATAATATAGATTGTAGTGCAATTTGTATCAAAATCTGTCCGGTAGTCTTGAAAACAACTGGCAGGACTCATCATGGCTAGATACATATCTGGATGATGATATGATAATGTAGGAATGAAGTAAACTATATACATACTCGTAGATGTATAGACACTGCCGAATATTTTAGTAATCACAATTTTCAGTATGATTTGGAATGTATTTAGTAATTGCTTGTTATTTCTAGATGCGCGATCTAGTTACCAGACCGTCGTACCGGATTCGAAAAGCAGTGGACGATTTTCTTTACTGGTTGCTGCCTAAATACTGGCTGCCTCTGTACAATTCTGTCACGTTCACCACAATGCCCTACAGCCAATGTATGAAAAATCGAGAGTGGCAGGACAAGGTAAAATTTATAAAAACTATGTAGTTGATATATTGACCGTTTATGGGATCTGGGCTCAACGAATCGGATTAGTAGTCTTAATTTAGTCGTCTATATTCACCCGAGTGAATATAGACGACTAACTTGTGGACTCAATAAAGGCTAGTTAATCATAATATCAAATGAAGGCTCGCGTAAATTAAAGCCGCGTCGCGCCGCGGGGCGTCGCACTGCAGAACTGCGACAACGGATATTACAGATGCGGCGGGACGTATCTCAACGCAGTAATTTACGTCATTTAGCTGTTGACATTGTTTGCGTCCATACTGTTGCAATGGATAGTTATGACGAAGAACTATATTTATTTCTATATTTATAAACGAAAAGAAAAAGGAAAAACGAAAGCAAATTTCGTGACACCAGATGGTACGTTTGTACCATCTGGTGTCACGAAATTTGCAAGAAAAGAAAGTTATATCATGAATTTCATACCCTTATAAAAGACTTGCTAGAAAATGAAAGAAAGTGTTTTCCAATATTTTAGAATGTTACATGAAAAATATTGTAAACTGTTTGTTAATTGCGCCCATGCAACGCACATTGAGACGGGCCGCTTCGCAACGACGCGTCGGCGCATAGATACGGCTGGCAAGTGATCCGGCAGTGCACTGCGCTGCGCTGCGATGCGGCCCGCCCGAAGTGTGCGATTGTTTATAGAAAATGTATGAAAATATATCAGGAGGATTTATGCAATGTTATGCGCTGCGGCGCGGCCCGCCATAATATGCGCGAGCCTTAAAGCAGGGTGAATTAAGTTATACGAGTACTAAAATTAGGTCGTTGACAGATTACCGATTTGACAGTTCATGAATAGTTGGTTGAGATAACTTTGTAATGGCGTACAAATTACGACAAAAATATTTTCATCGTTAATACGCGCTCTCAAAATACAAGAAAATACAAGGCTTTGAACACAAGAAAACTGACAAGAAAAAAATTATTATGGAAAGATTTAACATAATTCTCAAGCGAAACCAATTTTTAAAGAAAGCGAAGAAAATTACAAATTGGGAAAACGGTGTTTATCCGACGAGACGTGGTTAAATGCGAACCACACACTTTTACGCTCGTGGACGGACGGCACGAAAGCTTCCACATCTAAAGTACCAATGGGCAAAGGAGCTCGACTGATTATTTGTCACGCCAGTTCTGATGGTACCGGCTTCGTGGAGAACACGTCGCTGGCTTTCGTTTCAAAGGGCACTTCTGACTGCCATGGGGAGATGAATGCTGACACTTTTAGACAATGGTTTGAACATCAATTATTACCCCGCCCGCCGGAGCCTTCAGTTATTTAGACAATGCTTCATACCATTCCATGCAGGTGTATAGAGCGCCTACCCAGCACAGTAAAACAACAGAACTGGTTGCCTGGCTTGAAAAAATGCATTGAAACCAATGTCCAGATGCTGAAAGCAGACTAGTGAAAAAACTTGATAGTAAATCTAGTGAAAGAGAACAAGGCGACAAAAGTGTGATACGAGATAGACGACGCTCTAACACTAGCAAACGGATATCGCGATTTTATTTTTTTTAATTAAAACAAATTGCTTTCATAACAAATTGCTGTATTTAATGTTTAATTGTACCTTTGTTTTTTTGTAGAAATAAGGCGGCAGAAGAGTATACAATCCACCTGGTGGTAAGTGGATACTGTCGCCCATGAACATCTGCGATACACCCCAACACCAGGCAATTGTAGAAATAAGGCGGCAGAAGAGTATACAATCCACCTGGTGGTAAGTGGATACTGTCGCCCATGAACATCTGCGATACACCCCAACACCAGGCAATAATGACAAATATCGGTACACCCACTGATGAATTGCTTGTCTTTGAAGATTAACAGTGGCTCAGGAAAAAGTAGAATTGGAGTGTAGTATCCCCCACTCGGCAACGCGCGCGTGGTGCGAGCGCACGTCCGCGCTCGCCGGTGGCTCTGACGATAATGACACTTGACGTCTATCTAATGTAACGTTCCACCAACATGCTCACGAGACAGAATATTGATTAGATCAATATTATCTATTGATCTACCTACGTATACACAGGGAGTATACGGGACGAGGAGCTTCTCTCATTTCATTACTTACCCCATTTTTAGGTGCGTATTTTTTTAATAAAGTGAGTTCCTTAAAATTAAAAAGTACTTATTTTTGTTTTAGATTCTGAACTTCACCGCGTTTTCGTTCCTAACAATTATGGGCATAATCTACGTAACAAAGCTATCTTAAATTTTATACTTTTCTGTATGTACTTTATAAATTACTATAAAAAATAAATATACAAATAGCAATTCATTCTGGTATGATTTTAGTTGGAATTTTCCTTACCACCTAAGTATCTGATTGTGATATACTTATAGCGTACATGTATAGCATGAAATTAGTACATAACGATACTAGAATTCCCTTTGTCTCCCTGGTTCCCTGGATTCCCTGATTCAGAAACGAACACAGTCAAATCCAAGTACTTAGATGCCGAACAAACACCTGCCTTTAAACAAATAATTATACGACCGGGAGTCGAACCCGTGCAACAAGCTAAGCTTACCAGTTGGGTTAATGTCAATGTCATCTGGGGTGTAGGGCGAGGTTATTACCTCTGACATCCCCAGAACACAGACTAAGGCGACGATGAAATGAATTATTTCACTGTCTATTTAATTAAGAGGCTTTTTTATAGAAAAGGTGGCAGATGGGCGGGCGGTCCACAAAATAAGAAGTGGTCTCCGCCGCCCATGGATACTGCAACACTGCCTGCCTATTCACGCTATCTGCCGACTTTGCAGAATCCTATCCACAGCCCATTTGAAGACATGATAACTAAGTGCAAAAACCTTAGTTGATCCCACACTTTCAGGTTCGCGGCATAAAATGTCTCGAAAATCACACTTTACGCAGAAACTATGTCACGGGAGTGTGAATGAATCGCTCTTCGGTGACAAGGAGGTGCGATGGTAAATATCTGAAGTTGACATCAGATTGATCAGCTCTTCAGAACATTCCACACTATACGTGCTACGTCTCTTCGGACGCTGAGCGATTCTAAACCCGTCTGTGAGAGTGGGATTAGGCTGAAATGAATTAGATAATTGGGTTTAAAAATTCGATTACAGTTCAGTAATTCTGTTAATTGGAGATTAGTTCAACAAAAATGATACGAATACCCTGTGTCTATTATAATTTTATTTCCAATTATGTCTGTACACACATTCACGCAGTAATATATCTATCTTTATTAAATTAAGCAATACCGATATTAAGTAATACAACATACGAATATACATAATCAATAACACAAAGTGTTGAAAATCTATTTAATTTATATTTCTTATTAATACAGAATAGGAAAATTACAGCAATACGAATAGGCAGTTTATTGAAATAAATTTGTAAACGGTTTTTTATACACATTTTCCATTGCAAACATAGTAAATAAATATGTAAGAATGGTTGTTTACCTATTTATGGCGAACATATAGAATTCATTGAAACCAAAAAGTAAGCAATTACTATACTAAAACTTTTAATTAATATTTGAAACGGTTTGTAGTACCTAATATACTTTGGTATTTTTGTTAGTAAATAATATTTATTGTGTGTGTACGTAGGCGTCGAACACGACACGGTGTCGCTAGCGACCAGCGACACGGTGGCTGCCAGATTGGCCGCTCTGTAACGCAATTAGCCTAACGCCGTATGAGTACTTTTAAGCGATCTTATACAACTCATTTAGAGCTACCAGTCGCCTCGTTACGTGTCGACGCGACTAGCGATACCGTGTCCCCGACGACCCTAAACTTTGTTACGACGCCTAAAGCTCTAATTAAACAAGTTCACTTTTACGTTGTGTTAGTATAACAAACGAGATTATGAATTAAACTAAAACAACTCCCGAAGCGCAAAACAGCTTCAGCTAAGCATATATTCTCATCATTATTAATGTACCATTAATCTATAATTAATTAACACCAACAAATTATTCTTACATTTAAATTTCAACATTGGGAGGGGGAGAGTGCACGCTGCAATCCAACAGCCGGTGGGCGCGCTCGACTCTCCACGTTATCCCTCTCTCACAGAAGTCTACCTTGAAATGTACTGCATTTCCCACTTTATCTTATTTCCCTAATGTACGTACGTGTTTCGGTAGTGAGTGAGATATACCAGAGCCCATTCCCATCGTATCCCAACTCTATTTTCCATATCCTCTCCTATATCTCCAAAGGTAGGCAGCGCATCCGTAATCGTGCCAACGTTTGTCATTTTGAACTAATGTCGCCATTAAAAACATCCGAAATAATGTCTATGGTCTATGAGCATGCAGTCCACCTGTATGATGGTCTGCCGCATTCATCCATAAAAAAATATAGTTACGAGAGCGTTCGAGCTTCAAACAGGCGTGGGCTGCACGTGCACTTTTTCAGATTCACTGAAACGCCGATCCCGTTCATGCAGCGGGGTATTGGCGGCCAATGACAAATCTCTTGCACCTGAATGCTTTCCCCAACAGCTCCGCATCACGAAACGTAGTCTAATTAGTGGCGATGATTACGAGTTAGGTCCTTACGAACATATCTTCTGAGTAGAATGAACACGAAAGGCGCAGTAACAGTGTCATCGGGTGTTACGGGGGACAAAAGTAAGCCTGTTCCATATAAAAATATCTTCACTTCTCCATGACGATTACTGGCATGTAAAACTATCTTAAAATTAGTAACGTATACGAAGTTGCTTCCTTTTTTCTACGAGAAAAGAAATACACGATACAATTGTGCCTATTATAAGTATGAAGAAAGGTATCCTCAAATCTGATAATGGTGTTTTTCCACATCGTTTCTTTTTGTTGAGAGGTTTACGTTTATATAATATTGTGTTGCAAGTTTTCTTTATCAAACCAGTTTCAAACATACGGCCTGCAATTAAATTAAATTTTTCAATAAAAGGAAACCCTCGATTTGTGTATAGAACAATTACATGATTGCTTGTGAATTCCCATATAACCATTTTTGGGTATCCTTTACTGTCGAGATATCTGTCTTCTCTAGTTTTGTAATGGTAGTCTATAGAAATTGTATAAAAGTCTTTTCTTGAAGCTACCATATCGAGAGCATTTTCAACCCTCCTACAGGCTGACGCTTTATTTTTTGGAAAAGTTTTGTTAGAAGAATAAAAAAAAGCGTTTCGTAAATTTTCGCTAATACAAGGCGTATATGGTAATGCGTCTAAATTACTTACGGAAATATGTTTCTTTACAACGTTGTGACCTGTAATTAAACTATATAAAGCTGTATGATAAAAATTGGCAAAACAGAAGACGAAGAAAAACCAAAATAACAATATAAACCTTATTTTTTTTTCTTTCACCATACTTGGGACGTTTTGTCCAAAAATGTATCCCCATAATCGGAGAGTCGACTCCACATAATCATGCATCGTTTCGCCTCCTGGTAACATGTGACGTACTGCCATATAAATTAAACACATGACAAAATACGTGACCAGTATCCAAATCCACACCTGAGTGTCGAACCCCTGGTATACTTTTCTCCAATTTTCTTCATCCTCAAGCGGAGTAAATAAATAATGGATTGCGTAGTTATATCCCCAAATGTAATCAAATACTGCAGCTCGGTTTCTCATTAATGTAAATCCTCCGGCGGCGATATCTATTTTATCTGCTTTGAGCTTAGCAAGCAAACCTGTGACCGTATTATTTGGTAATATATTGCCGTAATTTATGTCTTCAGTAACGTAATCATATTCTATATTAATATGTTCCATAGATCCAACAGTATCAATAATTAATTGTTCAATACCACTTACATGTTTACCTTGCACAGTATAATTAGTGAGGACAATGTTTGGTATGCTCTCAATAGCGCCAACTATTACAGAACAATGACGTAATCCATCACGAGGTATTTGGGGGAATATTATATCCATATTGTTAACATCATTACATTTTCCAAGAGTGACCACTTCATCAAAACTTTTGCCACAATTTTTATTTGTAAACGGATAATAAGTGTAAACTGTTATTTCTTCTCTCTGTAATTTTGTAATAAGTATGATTTCGTAAATTTTCAATCTTATCAGAGTTGCAAATATATACTCGATATCTTTGTCATTGGTTTTGAGTATGTAAATGATGAAACGTGCTCTAGGGTTCCACAATATGCCTTCAGTTAGTTTAGACATGCCTGACGTAAAATCATAAATATCTTTTGTTGTTATTACGTACACGTCATTCTTGATAAACCAATTACCACGGTCAAATGTTTTTATGACGGCTCCATAACAGCATTTATTTTGGTTAACTGTTTTCAATAAAACATTTACGGTTTCATCAAAGTTTCCATGTACTAACGTTAAGAGTGTGCCACAAGGGACGTGTTTCTTCAAAATATCTCTGATACACTTTATAAATGAATTAATTTTGTAATTCTGCGACTTTAAATCGTATTCACTGTGGGAGTCCGTTAGTGATGAATTCGAACCATACATAAAAAAGAAAATAATTCCGAGCAAACTTGGCATAATCAGCATTTTAAACACAAGCTTACTTTCGGAACTATAAACGTAAAATGGATTTCTCTCGTTTGATATTGATAACAATAAAACCTAAGAAATCACAACGATAAACGATATTTTAACGATGTATTCAAATATCTGTACCACGACCAAATATTATCGTGATTTATTATCCTTTTTAGACTGTGACAACAATAATTGTTGTAAGGTGCCTATTTGTTTATGTTGAATATTAATGGAACGAAGCATTTGTAAACAATATTTTCGGATACAGATACCCGTAAATCGTTTATTATCTATGGTAGTTAAATATATCCATTTTTGTAATGATCAGTTTGCCGATGTAAATTCTAATTTCTTAGTGACACCCATAACTATCCCCTTCGCTCTAATGATAATTCCACACCCCAAGTTACTTCTTGTTCTTCTGACTTATTATAATCACAGAAATGAAAATAAATCATAATTTTAATAATAATAACATGTTGACTTTCATGTTTTCCCATTATACGATAGACTATCTTCAAATGTGCAATTTTGAACACGCTGTAAATAATAATGCTTAAATAGATAATAAGTTATTAACATTTGAATCTTTTAAGATTCAATCTTTTTTAGACATGTTAAAAGATTCAAATGTTAATAATAAAATTTTTATCTATTTGTGACTAAAATATTTAGCTACGGGTTTGTGACTGATACGTGTATAGCTAGCAATTAGGTAGCAAATCTTAGTCTAACAAAATTTGGACAAGGTCGCCTAGTTTATACACAACGAATAGGTGACCAGCCATCCTGACGTCAGAATGGCTGGTCACCTATAATTCCTATAGAACTTTCGTAATACGTAGCTAGCAATTATTTTATGGAAAGTAGCAATTAGGTGGTAATTTTCAGGCACTACTGCAATGCTGAATTAGACAGACAAACAGACACCCTGACCACACGTAGCGAAACACGCTGCACTATAACAACTGTAGTCCGCGACTAAGGGTTCGTACATACCAATATAACGGAAAAAAATCCGGCATCAAATTGTCACAGAGTCGACAAAAGTCTATTTCAGTTGGAATATTTCAATGATCAAAATATTTAACCGTACAGCTGAGATGCTGTACTATAAGTAGAGTCTAGGTACTAGTCGGTGGCAGAAGCCAATGTTCTCAAAAACTTATGACTTGGGTTTTCTTTAAAAGCAACAAGAGGTTACTT
Organism: Sesia bembeciformis; assembly: GCA_943735995.1. Taxonomy (NCBI): domain Eukaryota; kingdom Metazoa; phylum Arthropoda; class Insecta; order Lepidoptera; family Sesiidae; genus Sesia; species Sesia bembeciformis. The sequence continues at coordinate 14,636,722 of OX031028.1, forward strand.
TTTGGGCGTGTTGTATGTCATCTTTGTCTCTACTTTCTTCCACCAGGTGTTACGGAGGACAATTTTATATGGGTCTTAATTTTATATGGGAATTTTAGTATTCACCTATCTAGGTGAATTTTATATGGGTAGGTCTTAAGTAAATTTGACTTCACCACGACTATGAATCTAAAATTAATTAGCAACATATGAGTGTAGGTACCATGTTGCTTCCATTTTTCTATGGGAAAACAAATATATACAGGATAAAATCGTGCCTAATAAAAGTATGAAGAAAGGTATCCTCAGATCTCATAATCTTGTTTTTTAATCGTTTCTTTTTCTTTTTTCTTTTTATATATTTCAATTGTGCAATTAGCACATTCTGTCAGTGTCAAGTTTTCTTCATAATAAACAATTTTAAAGGCTAAATTAACAATGTTCATGTGTCAATGTCCAGTCCCGTCTAAGTAAGTCAGGACTCAGAAGTCGCTCAGTAAAGTGATAGTAGGTTTACGGAGAACAGAAGAGGACCCCTTAGAGGCACAGGAACAAAGCAATTCTATGATTTTATTTATTTGAGTATCACAAACATTATGCACAAAAAACACTTTGAAGATCAATAATAAATCACAAAATGCACAATACATATTTTTAATAGTAATCAAACAGAAACTCCACTTCACCTTTCGAGTTCCCTCCAAAAAGTCCTTTCTTTTTATTGCGAGGTTAATTTCTATAAAATATTGTGTGGCGACTTTTCATTACTAGAACAGTTTCAAACATACGTTCTGCAACTAACCTAAAATTTTCAATACAAGAAAACCCTCCACTTGTATATAGGAATAAATAATGTTATTGCTCGTGAAATCCCATATAACAGTTTTTGTGTTACCTTTACTGTCGAGATATTTGTTTTCTTTTCGGCACTACATTATTCAGTGGCTCAGCAGCGTAGTATAAAGTCAAGCAGTGGGGTGCCACTCCCAGAGTTCTGGTGGCAGCTTTTGGATGCCGGAGAGACGGCGGAGCACTCTCCAGGACTTCAGTGTTGACGAGGTGAGTGTTCTTTATCCATCCTCTACTAAGAAGACGCTCCCAGACACAGTAGGCTCGTGCTACCGGGTTTTGAATTTCCACAGGATCTAGGTCTAAAAGAAATGCCTGTTTTCGGAACTACAAACGTTAAATGGATTTCTCCCATTTGATATGGCTTATTTATTAGGTCCATACCCATGAGTCTCAGTCTCATAGGGACTTGGAACTTCCATTCATCATCAAATACGTGAAAGACTCCGCCCGACGCTATAACGGCAGAGTCCTTCACCATCCCAAGTCCCAACCCTCTAGTAATTGCCAGTCTGACCCATGTCCACGACAGGAATACTCCTCCCCGTTTCCGACGTCGTCGTCGTCGTCCTCGGCACGTCCTAGACGACCCCGACTACCCAATTACTGCTGCCAAGGCGGTTCTCACACTACACTCATAGGTTACAACATATACACCGTCCCCGCCGGTGGAGACGAGGACGTCCCCTTCGCTTCATCGTGAACACACACCGACCTTCAGCTAACACTTTGACCAGGTATCGGCACGTCCCTGGGCGTTTCTCATCGACTCCCGAACCAGCGGTACCCTCTCAAAGCAACGCTTTAAGCCGAGGTCCGTTCCTTTCGCCTATTTACCGGCGGGGGAGCTCTTAGGTTCGCTGCTGCATACATCTTTTGCTCCTGGATGAGCGCTTTCTGCGCTCGCCCTAAACTATACATGTCCGGTGACTCTTGAAAGTCCATTAGGGCCACAAGAATTTACCCATCCCAAAAAAAATATCCTTATCTATCTATGAAATTGCCATTTTATATGGAAAAATTAAAATATATTTTGCAAGAAATATATATTTAATTAATTGAATCTTTTGATCATTATTATCAATATACTTTTGCCACTTTAATGGAAGTTTATTGACGCCTCTGCTATAGAACTCCTGGGGACGGGAATCGATGAATTCTCTGAAGGCGTTTTTCACTACCTCAGATTCAGAAAAAAATGGAAATCTGTAGGTGCAAGGTCTGACGAGTACGGTGGGTGACGGAGAGTTACCAGTCGAATCTCGTGTAACTTAGAGACTGTTTATCGTGCAGTGTGTGGGCGAGCGTTATCATGGAGAAGCAGTGGACTAGAGCGTTTGACCAGACTCGCTTGTCTGATACCGAGCTTGTCCATCATTGTTTGCAGTTCTTCACAGTACACATCTACATTAATTGCTGTGTCAGAATCTCAAGAAGCTGTATTGAATAATACCGGTACGGGACTACTATACAGTCACCATGAGCTTCATTTGTCTCAGTTTATGTTTGGGACATTATTTGTGTCTCCTGTGTTCAACCATTGCGAAGAACGTTTACGATTATCATATAGGAGCCACTTCTTATCACAAGTATCAACCCTATTCAGAATCTCTTTATTTTTGTGCCGGTTCAGCAAAGTAAGGCGAGCTTCGACATGTGTTTGCAGCTGACTTTCATTAAACTCTTATGGTACCCACTTTCCGAGCTTCTTCACTTTCCCGATGTGACGCAAATGTATCAATATCGCTTTGTCACTTACACCGAAGGCTGCTGCTAATTCAGACGTGGTATGAGATGAATTCGCTTCCACTGATGCTTTCAATTCGTCATTATCGACTTTAGTCTCCGGTCATCCACGGGGCTTGTTCTTGAAGTCGAAATTTCCAGAACAGGAAATTGAACCAAAAACTCACAGTGCGTTCATTTGTGGTGTTTGGTGCGTACACATCGTTAATATTGCGTGCCGTCTGTGCTGCGTTGCTGCCACGACGGAACTCATAAACGAAAATAACGCGAATTTTTAACTTTTTCATGGCCGCAGACAACGATGTCTAAGCAAATAACTCATTTTGAAAACTAATGTTATATGTAGTTTTAAATTGAAATTAATTTGAATTTGGAATTCCAAGCCAAATGCAAGATGACCAAGTTCAAAGTGGCCACTATGAACAAACAGCGATTTCATAGGTAAAGCCCCAATGTTATACAATAAGGAAATAATAAAGCAGCAAAAATCACAATTGTAGACGATGTCCTAACGATGTACCTACTAATTATGTGTCTCGCGATCAAATATCGTTGTGATTTATTGTCCTGGTGACAATAATTGATTTAAAGAGCTATTATGTTGAATATTAATGAAATATATCATTTTGTAAACAATACTTCGATATGCAGAGATATATTTAGATCGATTTTTATAATAATCACCTTACCAATGTAAAATGTAATTTCTGAGTGTTACTCTTGACCACTTTGCCGATAATACAATATCGTATCGTATTGGCTTTATGTCCAATTTCTTCAGACGCGTGGTTCGCACTAACATCTGGAAAGGACCAAACAAAATCTCTTTATAAAGGGTGCTTTGGAAATATTGAGCTCTTACAACTAGTGATTCAGTCGGCTCCTTTTGCTTTATCTTTTCTTGTCTTCACGTATGTTAACAATACCGTCTTCTGTTATAATATAATTATAAAAATTATAATGTAGAATATATTGTATATTCAATTAAGAGTCTCATTTAAGTCTTGTTTCGTACCTCTTGATTTAAATCTTTGGTAAACCCAAATGCTGGCCAAACGTCAAACCAACGACGATAATACAATAAAGGGTGAAATAGATACCAGTAAAAAATTAACAAACCATGTTTCTATTTCTTTAACAAGTTTTAGAAATATCAGTTCGGAAAAGACGAACAGTTATCATTATGTTCTTCGAGAACTTTTACACACCTGATGTTCTTATAAAGTTAAGTGCAGAACTACGATGTTTTTTAGAAGTTATTTTGAGTAGATTCTTTGGCTTAGATTTCTTTGGCGAGGTATCCTTGATTTTGGTGGAGGACGTTCAGCACTATATTTCAGGACTACTTATGCATGTAGAGCGGCGAGCACTTCTATTTATAAGCCGTAAGTAATCGGTCGAGTTCTTACGACTTGTAGAAGTGCTCGACGCTAGACCATCTTGCGTTGCTGATGTGCCTCAGTTTCAAACTATTAGTTTTAGGTACATTCACGTTAACTTTAATTAAACTTATTTTTTTAGGAAGCTATACTATTGTTTGGATTTCATAGGATTAAATAAGTAAATAAATAAACCGAGGATTAAAAATGATACAATTGTTTTGGATTGACAATAATTTTAATGTATCTATTATTAATATTAAGTACAGCATTAACTAGAACTACTGAAAGTACATAATTACTTATCCATAGGTACAGAATTAATTAATAGGATGTAGGGAAGAGAAGAAGTTCAACTGATCAAGTATGCAAATGGTTTAGTCTCTAAACTTTAGAGCTTGATTAATTTAAAATTACGATTTCTTAAGTATGTAGGTAATTACTTTATATTGAAAATATATCTAGCGCACTTATGTAGCTATATCCGAGAAACAAACTTTGAGATTACTATTGTAACTTTACTCTTTGACGAAGTATTTTCTTACAATAAAATACCTTAAAATTAAATTAATCTTATAAATCAATAAATCTTTATTTATTGATGTAAAAATGAATAAGTACATGGTAATTTTGACACAATGCATTACAATATTTTACTGTTTGTTGTCACAACAGTCACTCGATAATACCAACGTGATCCCAAACAAATTGTTGATATTTTTTTGTAAATATTTTGACAACAGCAGTAACACGAGTAACGACCATTGAGTATTGATGATAAGGTTGTTAAATACCTTCAGGAAGGTCACTTAACTTGATGATGAGATGAATCCGCGGCCTACTCCGTTCTCAGAAATAACAAATATGGTAGACTAGATGAGGGCTGGTAGGAAAAGTCATGTGGGTGCGATGAAATATCAATAAATGTAATAAAGAAAAATATTGATATTTTGAATGGACCAGTTGCTAATTTTTATAACAGTTTTAAAAATAGTATCTTTTCGGATCAGCTAAAGGTGGCAAGATAATACCGATACACAAAAATGGTTCCAAGTCAATTCCAAAGAAGTGTAGATTAATTTCTGTGTTACCGGTGTTGTCCAAGGTTATTGAAAAGTTGCTGAAAAGTTGAAGAACAGATTGCTAAGACATTTAAATCTTATTAGAGTGTTACACAGATGACAGGTCGGCTATCAGAAAAGTATAGGATCTTTAGATGCAGTTAATACTTTAATTAATGACAACAAAAAAGACTCTATGCCAAAATGAAACCAGCTAGACTTTTTTGGATTTAAGTTCTGCTTTTGACTTCATTGACCACGCATTGCTATTTACGAAACTATGTCACTATGGGGTAACACAGGTGAGACTTTACAACTCATCGAATTATATTTGCAAAATTGAAAAAAGTGTGTTGAATTGAAGGCCAATTGGACCAATGGATGTTAAACAACTAACAAATCAAAAACTGTGAACATTACAGCGGGTGTACCTCAAGGTTCAATATTAGGGCGGATATTTTTATAATTTTCACTAACGATTATATAGAATTTATGTGAAAATCGATGCCGGGATTTATAGATCTGGAAGTCTTTGCAGATGATACAAATGCGATAATATCTACTAATAATATAGATAATCTAGGTCTTAAAGTAAATCGAGCACTAAATTTATTCTATGAATGGTTCATAGGAAATAAGAAATAATATCAGTAAAATAATATCAGAATATCAGTAAAGTTATATTGTTTCGGACTACTGCCAAAAATAACGACAACATATAGGTGGAATTGAACAATGATAAAGTGGAATTAGTTAATGTTGTCAGATTCCTAGTTGTACAGTGATGCTTTTTTAAATTAGAAGTCGGAGGTGAACAATTTAGAAGGATCAACCAGTTCTGCATGTTACGTGACGTGCAGAAATTTGCGTGACGAGTTAAGATATAGGGTACCTTAAAATGGTTTACTATGCACTAGTGGAGTCGAGATTGCGATACAACGTATTATTTTAGGGTAACAGCTACAAATACAATGTTCAGAGAACCTTCATACTACAAAAAGGGCTATTCGAATAATGGCTCGTATTCCACAACAAGCATCGTGTAAAGAATGCTTCAAAACACTTAAAATATTGACAGTTCCTGACCTCTATGTGATGATTCTCTTATCTATCTATGTTTTGAAGTAAATTTATGAATATGAAACAACGAAATTTTTAATAAGTTGCCGGCTGATATAAAAGAATCTTTATATAATAATACCAATGATTTTATACAAAATAAAGAAATTTCTTTCATCAGGTTGCTTTTACTCTCTTGAAGATATATGATTGACTAAATATTTCACTTTAATAATTAATTGACATTTTTTTACACTATGATGAGTATGATGACATTTATAATGGACATTCGAATACAATTTTTACAATTTTACATTTTATACATGAATAAATAAAAAAAACGTGTGCGGTCAGGGGACCCCCGTCAGGAACGAAGATCCTCACGCATTTTTTTAAACTCCGAATGTAATTCACGCATCCGTATACTCTCATTTTCAGACATGTTATAACCATAATCTTAGTAAACTCTAAAAACAATCGATGTATTGCAAATATCAATGTATTTTTTAATATATCATTCTAACATCGATGTCACTATGCGATATATTACATCGAAAAATAACGATACGATTCAGCGAATCAGCGATGGCGATGTAGTCGAATCCTATATTTTCGTTTCGGATCGAGCGATGCATGAGAGAGAGAGAACTAGCGATCGGCCCGCTACCAAAATTTACCGAATGCCGACTAACTGACACGATCGCGAGAATCGCGACCATACCGTGTCCGAACGAGAAGAGAAAGGCGTATGGAGGGGATAAAAATCTTACGTGACATTACATTTTCTCTCGAATCTCACCTACCGCAAGCCGCAAGGAACTTCGTTCCAAAAATAAAATAAATTATGAATCTGTCACGAGTAATCTATAACCGTAATCTGTCACGCACAGATTGCAATGGGCAGTATAATTTTAATTTAATGTATCTAGAATTATGTTATTAATTTATACAAGTATACTGCAGGTAGGTAACTGTGGCATGAATGGTATGTGATAATAATGAGTACAAAAAGCCAATTACTTGAAAAATTACATTACGCGTCATGTTTGACTACAATTTGGGAATAATTAATTCATCAATTCATTAACTTTATCACTATAAGATTTCATTTACAGCAAGAGTTTATGGGGTTTAGTAGTTTTTTCCACCTCTCTATGAAAAAGCAAATACAGGACACAACCATACCTACTAATAGAGCACAGAAGGGTATTCTCAAATCTGATAGCCGTATTTGCTTAAATACCTTTTTAAATTTATTCCGAGGTCTACTTTTGTAAAATATCACGTTGCGACGTTGTATCAATAGGCCAGTTTCAAACATACGTACTGCAATTGATTTAATTTTTTCAGCAAAAGGATAACCTTTACTTGTGTATAGAACTGCAACATTGTTGCTTGTGAATTCCCAAATTTCCATTTTTGGGTTTCCTTCACTGTCCAGATACCTTTCTTCGGTAGATTTGAAGTTGTAATCTATTGTTATGGTGTAAAAACCTTTTTCCGAAGCTATAGTGTCTAAAGCGGTTTTAATTCTTCTACATGCGGGTTTTGATTTACCTTTAGGAAAAGTTTTGTTAAAAGAGTAAAGAAAGTAACTTCGCGTAGCTTCGCTAATACAAGCCATGTACGGTAATTTGTCTAAATTATCTACAGAAATTTGTCTCTTTACCGTATTCTGTCCCGTAACTAAACTGTATAATGCTGTGTAATAAAAATTACTAAATAAGAAAACGAACAGAAGGTAACAGATTAAAGTAAACTTTAATCTATTTTCCCTTATCATTGTGTTATCACTTTGTTGAAAAATATATCCAAATAATCTAATTACTAAATATACGTGGTCGCGTTTCATACTGCCTGATGGTAACATATGACGTACTGCGATACAAATTATACATACAATAAAATAGGTAAATAGTATTAGCATCCATATCAAAATGTCGAATTCTCGATATACTTTCTTCCAACGCTCTTCCCCTACAAGTGGAGTAAATAAATGGTAGAGTACATAATTATATCCCCAAACATAATCAAATACTAAAGCTCGGTTTCTCATTAGAAGAATCCCTCCGGCGGCGACATCTATGTCACCTGTTTGTAATTTAGCCAGGAGACCGGTGGCCGTATTATTAGTTAATACAACGCCAAACTTTAGGTCTGTTGAGATAACATAATGATATTGAATATTGACGCCTTCGATAGACTTAATAGTATCGAAGATCAACTGTTCTATACCACTTATATATTTGCCGTCCACTTTATAATTACTTGTACTGAGAATAATGTTTGGAATGTTTTCATATGCACCAACTATTATAGTGCAGTTACGTAATCCATTATCAGGTATTTGAGGAAATATTTCATCTAAGGTATTAATATCGTTACACTTTCCTAGATTGGTCACTTTATCAAAACCTTTTCCACAAGATCCATTTGTAAATGGATAATAAGTGTAAACAGTTATTTCATCTTCTTCTTTATATAATTTTGAAATAAGGACAACTTTGTAAACTTTAAATTTCATCAGAGTTGCAAATATATTCTCAATAACATATTTATCATCTGTTTTAAGTACGTGGATAATATATCGTGCTTTAGGGTTCCACAGTATACCTTTGTTTAGTTTAGACATACCTGATATAAAACCATAAATATCTTCTGCTATTATTACGTAAACATCGTTTTTGATAAACCAATTTCCGTAGTCAAATGTTTTTATGATAGTCCCATGACAGTATTTATTTTGGTTGATTGTTTTTAATAAATGATTCAACTCGAAGTTTTCGTGTACTAACGTCAGTAGATTGCCGCAATGAATGTATTTTTCTACGATATTCTTTATGCATTTTGTAGATCTATCAACTTCATAATTTTGGTATTCGAAATTGTATTTACTGATTGACTCACTTAGTAATGAACTTATACTTGAAATAAAATTTAAAAAAAATACATAATACATAATCAGCATATTTTAAAGACAAGTTTACATTTAGGGCTGTAAACGTAAAATAAATTTATTTCCTTTTGTGTATTGATTTTTATTCCTAAATTTATTTTAACAAATTTTCATTGATATTTGAGAAATTACCATGATATATGATGTCTAACGATGTAAATATATGTGTAGCGATCATGTTTTATCGTGATTTATTGCCTGTTGGCGCCTTATGACTGTTGGTATTGTTTTAACCGACTATTTGCCCAAATTAAATATTTATATTATGGTACCGTAAATATGTGTATGTTACGGTTAAATACGGTTTATCTATAATTGACTATAGTCAATTATTTACACATTAGAATTACTGAATGAATGATTTTTATGTTAATTATTTTTCACAACGATTACTGTTTATGGACGGCAATTTTCATGCCTTTTTTGCATTGAAAGAGAAACTAGTGGCATTATTTGAGAAATTTCCTGACTCGACTCCTGTAAGTCGCAGTATCATGATAAATAATAATTAAGACTATTTGCATGGAAAAAATATTTGTGGTCAGTGCAGGGTAAAAGGAATTGTGATCGATCTATCAGTTCAAAGTAGTTCAGAGGGAGAAGAAAAGATTTGGAGATTTTTTGATGAATCGGAACCGAAATGAAGAAATTCCTATTAGATCGGACACCGATACCAACGACATAGGTAAAAGAGTCAGTAAGTTAGTTACAATGTGTAAGACACGTTTGTCGTAGCACGGGGTAGACGTGTTGGAGTAGACGAGTGGAGAGTGCATTCGAGAAACGTAGCTTAAGATGTATTTTGGCCACTTGGACCGATGACATACGGAAACTTGCCGATAGTAGCTGAATGAGAAAAGCGGAAGACAGAGTGTGGTAACGGAAAGGTTTATATCAAACAGCGGAGAGATACACGCTGCCTGTATGGTATGATAGTGGAACCGAGAAGAAAAGAATGACCGAGAAGAAAGAAAAGAAAAAGGAGCAGCATTTTAAACGCGTCCTCCAGTACGTTTGTGAACAGTTTCGGGGATAATATATCCCCCTGTCTCACTTCTCGACGCAGATGTATTGGATCAGTCTGCTGGTCCTGGATTCTCGTGTTTTCATTGGGATGCTGGTTAATAAATTGAAATTTGGTATTTATTAAACCAACTAACTTGTACAGATCGAGATTTGAACTTACGAAGTAGAAAGTGGAAATATCTATCTAACATAATAATTTATATTCTGTGTTAATTAAAAACATTAAAGACGAGAACCCTTGACTTGCGTACTGGCACATTTATTCTAATTTATTAACCACCTGTTAAAGTTAGGCACGATGCTTTGAGTACTGTATCAGCTCAATATTTTCCATCAAATGTAATGGATGTCTATTTCACTTTATAGTTTCGTAACTAAGTTAAAATCTGTAGATCTTAGGCATAAGATAACACGGTCTAAATTGGCGTAAAGCTGCACAGAATTTCAGTTTATTTCCGTTCCGCTTTACTTGTTTGGCTACCTCTGGTAGACATTTAAATATAATTTTTCTTCATCTTCCATTGACTGCAAATAAAGTTTTGCGATAGAGTTTTTATCTATGGAACACATTCTGATTTTAACGTCAATTAAAACTATGACTATTTATAACATAAAAAGAAAACATTTTAAATTAAAATATTCCTCTATATTTCTTAACCAGTTGAATCATAATATCGTGTTTCATTAAAAAGTGGATATTCGACGGGAAAATTTCCGCGCTATGATTTTGTATAATTTTAAATTTACTTTAAAACCTGAAGATTATTTTATTATTAAAACTGGCTAAAGTTTATACTTCAAATGGCATGTGCAGACAAGTGCCTTTGTAAGGCAACTGTGTATCGTTGGTATAATGAATTTAAACGTAGTTGACTAAGTTTGGCTGACGAAGCAAGAAGCAGTCGCCCTTTAACGGTTGTTACGAAAACGTGGCGGCATTTAAAAATATATTTGTGAAAACTGGCGAATTATATACGTGGAAATTCAGAAGAGATTGCAGATTGGATCTGAGAGTGTGTATGAAATATTACATGGGCATATATGACTCAGGAGGATAGGATCACGCTGGGTGCCGCACAACCTCATCGAGGCTTAAAAACAAGTTGTGTCGAATGATGCCGTGATATGATAACAAAATTTGAAGCAGGGTCGTCTAGGTTTACGACATTGTCACAGGTGACGAATCTTGGATTTACCATGATCCAGAAACTAAGCCTTAATCTACTGTTTGACTGTTTCAAAGTGAGCCAACGCCTTCCAAAGTGAAAAGAGCAAGAAGCGCTGGAAAAACTTATATCGCTAGTTTTTTCCCTTTCACTGGCTACCTCATATATTTGTTACTTTACGAAACCAAAGCAGCATTAATGATGAATGGCACGTAGCCACGTGCTTGTCAAACGTTTTTACTGCAGTGAGTAACAACATTCCAAACAGAGGTCTCCGCGGACTGCTGCTGCACTGCGACAACGCGCCCGCTCACTCAGCGCTTAAAACAAGGGACTTTTTAGAGATACTGTATCACAGTATCTACAATATCTTGCAAGTACATAGTAGTTGGGTAAAATTACGATTGTAACGAGTAAAATAATAGTCTAAATTATTTTCTTTTAATTTTATTTTTCTAAATAAACCACCGTTAGTTTAATTAACCAACAATTAGTCTTGGAATCTAGATTCTTCGATTATTTAACATTAAAATGAATTTATAGAGGTACCTACTGGTAATAATTTGTCCACAATTCTTCTGTTAAATTTATATACCATCGATTTGTATATTCTATAACGATGTCATCTACCTAATATCGTTGCATTTAATAAGCATCGATAAATGAGTAGATTATTAAATTCCACGTCGGCAATTTCTCGTGGTATTAAGAGGGCAAATGGGAAGAAAATATTAAATCTGTCGTAAAGTTTCTCCGCTGGCCCAGTGTTCACCAGGTGGCCAAGTTATGAGGTCACAAAGGGAATAATCCAACATTGGGACATGTACGGATATGAATGCACTTACCTTCTCTGTACCGTTTTGCATTGAAAGCACATTCGTTACTCAGTGTCGTTCGCGTAATGAGATGCACTAGTGCAGTTGGGAGTACCGACACATGTTTTAATGAAGGATTTGTTGAATCATGTATTGTAATTCACAGTCCGCTATTTCCTTATCACATTACAGAAGATGTGGAGGGGTTGATGTTCTTTGATTATTTGATGTTAATGTATGTTTAAAGCTAAAGATTGAATAATCTAATTTTTTTCCAATTTTACTAAACAGCTAAGTTTTTAAAATTGTGTAAGCATGAAATGCAAAATAACCTTAGATGCTGTATAATCATGTACATATTATATTATTTTGCTACGTTAGTGGTGTAGTTTGAACTTTCCGTCTTTTTGGAATATCTAGTAGTTTAGATCTTCTTCTTCCCGCAACTAAATTCTAGATATTTTGAAGTTTCAATCTGGGTCGCTGAAAAGTTTCTAAGTTTCCAGCGAGTTTCTAAGTGGACTTTCTAAGTTTTTTTTGTATAGTAGGGGGTTGATGACGAGCAAACAGACTATCTGGTTTTAAGTGATACATGCTAAAACCTCAATTAATGATACACATTTGCACAATAATGATGACACTACGCTAATATACAGTAGGCGGTGGACTCCTTAAGGCTTCCAAAGGTGGGCTTTGGAGACTAAGAAGTAAATTAGGAAAAAATACCGGGAAGGATGGAAAACTGTGAGTATACTCACTGGTAAAGTTTGCAGTGATGTGAAATCAAGTTTCCCGAACCTAAGCTAGACAATATCCGAACAGCAGATTCAGATAAAGTTTGAGAAACCTTTATTTTATTGAAAATAGTTGGTAGATGGGCTCGGGAATATAAGGCACAGTACAACTTCAAGTCCAGAACTGTATTTGGCTTTCCGCTACTTCTACAGGAAGAAATTTATACTCTATTTTTTTTTTAAAGAAAAGTCCAAAGATTAGTCCAAAACGACAAACTTGGCATGCCCCCGGATGCGCTGCCTACCTTTGTTGATGAAAGAATGGATTTGAAGAAAGGGTTGGGTACGTGGGAATGGATAGGATAGGAATGGGCTCTGGCATATCTCACTCACTACCGAAACACGTACATACATTGAGGAATATGATAAAGTGGGAAATGCAGAGTACATTTCAAGGTAGTATTCTCTATTATATTAAAAAGGATATTTGGCAGCCTTACAGTAATCTTCATTTAAGCTTTATTTAACAAAGTTCTTCATAAGCGTCCAGAAGTTACCTATATACGAGAACTCTCAAATTTTCCCATCGGATTCCGCTGTATCTCGGATTAAAATTTGAAACGGCCATTTCGCGTTGAAACACAAGTTTGTTGAGCTCTGGTTAATAGCTGAAAATTCACGTCTTTTGCGTTCATTCAGTATGCAGGCACAGTGCACGCACAGGTAGGCCGTAGGGAATCTTCGAACAAACGAATAACGCCATTGTCGTGTCTACTTCTCACAGAACAAATGCAACATTTTAGAATTGCAAGAACTACAGTACATGTGTTTGTATAATTTTTATCATGCTGTTAGCGTTATATCATTACTTTATTTGTACCTGGTAAAAGCAATTGTCTAGGGAGCTGGAATTCCTATCAGGGTTGTAGGTACATAATTAGGCAGAGTGCGTTCTGCGAGTTATAGACATTGCATCTGTGCGTGTGATAGTGTCATAGTTTATGATACACTAGGTCGCTGATCTCGGCAACTAACAATACGGCTGGTTGCGTGGTCGCGCTGTACGGGTACTGAATCATACGTCAACATTTCAAAATGGTCTGTGTATATCGTATAGAGACGCGATAGGCTGCATCTGTGGGCGCCTGATCACGGCTAGTTACTCAGTAGCGAAATTGTTTCTTTCGCACAATTCTTTTTTTTCTTTGCAGAATATCACAGTTGCGGTCTGCCTCACAGGTCGTAACAATGTGCTCAGCTAGATGTCCATTTTGTTATTGCGAATCACATAATTTCATACTAATGTTTATTATACTTTATTGTTACGTTTTGAGACCACAAGCGGTCCCACGTGATGGTTCGTGTTACCGCCGCCCATGGACACCTGCAACACCAAGGGGTATGCGCGTGTCCCGCCGGCCTTACAAAATCCTATTCACAGCTTTCTTGAAGAACCCCATATCGTAGGTTAATGGAAAGACCTCTTGAGGCAGTTCGTACTAATATTTTTTGCTGCTTCAAACCAAATGTTAACAGTTGTGTATGTCGTTTTCTAACAAATAAACCTCTCATTCATTCATTCAATTGCGCGACGCCGCCGTGTGAACACTTTCAAGCGACTCCATATAATTGCTCGTGACATGGAGACACCTGGAATCCCACACTTTATACCCCTTTCCTTCTTTTTCTTTTCAGTATGAAAATGCATATTCGTCTGTTAATGGGCATAATGATACAATTCTGTTAAGAGCATATTTCCTTTCTATCTGCATTAATGTGTGCTATATTTATCGGGGTATTTTATGATGATTCAGGACTGTGTCCTTTGTTCACTGTGAAGTAGACACGAGTTGTTGGAAATCGCGAGCGAAATAATGGTCGCTGCTTTCGTCTAGCGTGAAACGAAACACGTAACTAGAGTACTAGTGTTGTTCTTATCTCCTCTCAGATAGCGACAAGACTTTGAGCTAATCTTTGTCTTTGATATCTCTCTCTTTGTTACGAAAACCCTCTAGTTTGTTTATATACCTACCGATAACGATAGAAGACATGTATGTCATTGGAATTTATATATTGTAGAAAAAGATGGCAAGTCCACTTGATTGTAATATCGGACAGAAAAGATGCGTTGGCACGCCTCCGGATGCAGAGATTACATTTGAAAATTAGGGGCTGATTTAAAAAAAGGATTAGGCAGAATTTAATAAAGGGGAATGAAGAAATAAGAAATTTTCGTCAATAAATTACCCACCCCATTCTTCTTTAGCTTTGGGGTGAATAGTTCTTTTATAATGTTTTTACTCGATGGAATTTATTTTTATTATATTTTATTGTTATTAATAAAATATAACAGTTTTCTTATTGGTTGCTATTATTGTACTGTATATATGTTGTACCATACGCTCCCATTAGATTTAATTGGAGTAACATACTTAATGATAAACATAATACTTATAGAGTTATAACAATTAAGTTAACAGAGATCATAATTATGTAATTAAACACAAGAAAAGTAGGCGTCTCGTTTAAAGAAACTTTAAATTATATGGGTGCTTTGTTCAAATGTCAGATGCGTAACATTATCTAAATATCTTATTTAAATTATATTATCTATTTTTTTACGATTCATTTTATGACTCATTCAAATGAATGTTTTATGAAATCACTTTTATGTAAAAAATACTACTGTTTCTTTAGCTGCCATTCAATGTACAGGTACCTAAGTGGGTGACTAGGTAAATTTTGAGATACAAAAAAATATTTGGGTTCCAACACAATTTTCTATTACAACTTTTCAAAATACTCTCCATTAGTCTCTATACAGCGACTCATTAGCCTAAACCAAGATTTAAAGTACTGACGATGCTCTTCTTTAGCGAGGTCCTCAACAGCTGCCATAAAAGCATTCCGATCGTCCTCAGGACTGTCGAAAACAATGCCACGGAGTCCAAGTTTCATTTTTGTAAAGAGAAAGAAGTAGCATGGAGCTAAATCAGGGCTATAAGTAGGGTTACACACTCAGCGTTCAATTCTTGGATCTCTGTGGTCTTTAAAAACTCTTGGGATAAGTTTTGCTCTGTGAGATGATGTATTGTCGTGATGCAAGAAAAGCCCTCGCAAACCTGTTTTAGAACGTTTTTGATTTAACACATCGGATTGGTTTACGGATACACTTCACTGTACCATGGGGCATTAACAGTTTTTTGAGTGTCTAAAAAAATTGTCGCTAAGAATATTTTTTTGTCCGCATTGCGCCCATGTTTGACCTTCCTGGGAGGCTCTTAGTCTGAAAACACCCAAACCGTTGATTGCCGCTTAGTTAGTGGATCATACTGATAGATCCAAATGAGTGATCCAAATCATCTCCAGTAGAAATATTAAATATATTCCGTCTCTCTCCATTTTCGAATTTTACAATCATTTCCCTGCACCGTGTCACGCTAGCTTGTTTCTGTTCAGCAGTCAGTGAATGAGTGAAATTCAAGGAGTCTTTTTTTCGTAACCTTCGAGCAAAACTTCTTGGTTTGAAGGTGTTGGTGTAAAATTTCATGAATGACCGGCGATGAAATCTTAAGTCTCCTCTATCTGTTTGTAGGTAGTTTTTGGTTCTTCATGCAACATTTTCTTTACATCCTCGATGTTTTCATTCGCTACAGAAGTCGCAGGACGGTCGCTTTTCTCATCATCTTTCAAGGAATTTTTTTCTTGCTTAAATTGAGAAAAATATCTAAAAATTGTTGCATGGGACGGTGCGGGAACCTCAAAAGCTGATACTAATCTATCTTTACCTTCTCTTTCATTTATACAAACTTTATAATCGTATAACATCATTCATTGCACGAATGATGTTCTCGTTCGAATTCCATTGTTGAAAAGAAAAGCGCGCGAAATGCAATAAAAAGTGAATTTGTACACATTTTTTATTTTATTCGTTTTGACTAAATGACTCGGAATTAGAATTTCAAATAAATGATGTTATAAAAACGGTACAGCTCAAATGAGTTCTCTCACTGAAATTTGAGTACATATCTCAAACTGTATCTGGTCATCCTATGTACTTGATTAGTGAAATAGGTAATTGATAATGTGCTTTCGTTTATTATTATAAAGCATTGGTTTGAAGACGGTTCATAGGATTTAAACCAATACTTCATAGGAAGATGATGTTTTTTATATAAAGATAAAAGTCCCCATGGGATGTAAGATCACAGGGAGATATGGATGATTCCATCTTAAGATGAAATATTTCACTATTATCCATTCTTCTTAAAGAAAAATAAATAAAGGCGATCAGCGCACAAACTCAGCTAAATGGTAAGAAACTAAAAATCGTGCCCAAAATGAAGACAGAGGTTAAATTAACAAGAACAAAACTTGAAATACCTACGCTACGTCTACAGGAAGGAGCGTCGAGAGGCGTTCCCAGTTCCCAGCTCCCAATTCTCGCATTCCACCATTTTGGCGACGAATTGAAACAGTTCCGCTGTAATTAATTGGGGGATTTGACAATAAGAAAAGAACGAACTATGTTGACGTTAATGAAAATTTATCTCTCGACTCTTGGTTAGTTAGAGCCTTCGTTGACAGTTAGTTGGTGCATAGTTTGCGAACGAACTTTTATGAGGGAATAAAGAATTTGTATGCAAAGAACATTCATAGTCCTCAAACTAAAAACACTTCACGGAGGCTTCTCATGATTTTTTAGTCGAAAGTGACTTCAAAATACGATATATGTTTTAGTTTTTAGTTCAATCAAGATCTTTACTTATCATGTCTCTAACATGTACTTCACACGTAGAATAAAATGCAATCTAAAGCCAAGTTATTCTATGTATTAAGTTTAGGTGTTATACAGATGATAAGTCTTCTTAATCAAATTGATAAATAAGTAAATGACATTATTGTATCTGAACTAGTGAATACCATTCGTCCCAGATATATTTTTACTTACATGCAGTTTGGGCGAGTTCGGCGATGGCATATGGTCGTCTATTAATTATATAGTGACAACTGATTATTAAATCAGACGGAGATGATGCTTTTATTAGAAATGTTTTCAGTTTTGTTTTGGAAATAAGTCGAATGAAAATCTGCTTCAATTTATTTTACGCGGAAAAGTTTAAACAGACTTTTAGATCGAATTTTAAATGAAATTTTACTATAAAATCACCAATTTAGAGAAATAAACCAAATATAATCTTGATTCCCTTAATTTTTTACTGATGTACTTTTTTGCTGATTTCAATAAATTTTTAAATTAAGTGAAAATGGAGAAATATTTACGATATAATAATATATTTTCGTGGATTCTGGGGAAGGATGGGTAAATGTTTCTTCAAAATTACTTGATAACTTCATTTATTCATAGACGACAGTTAAAGGACCAAGTAGCAATAAAAGTATATGATATGAATAAAAGTTCAATTCGACGATCGAACGACACGACTTCATAACAAAATAAGAGTCATAATTCTAAATTCAACTAATGATCGTGGATTTGTGATGGATGATTAATCTTTGAAATAAAATTCCCAATGTCCTTAATGATGTCATACATTTGTCGAGGGAATTCTGTGATTGCCTCATAAGTCTCATAACATACAATACTATACCTAATTAGTGCTAACGCTGCCGTCTTTAGGCTTTTATTATCCCCGAGGTTTTGTAGGACTGTAGAGAGAGGGACGGTATTTTAATTGGCGGTCTGTTCAAAAGGACCGTTACTGATATTCGACGAATTTCAACCGTTGTACCTATATAAGTTGGAACTCTAAATGTATGGTGCTTATTTAGAAAACGGTACATACAGATACAGAGCGATTATAGTTTAGAAAAGAAAGGGAAATCATACGTATCTTTTCTCCACTTTTATTCGTGAAGTCGTGAGAACAAATTTTCGGCTCGTACCACTGAGTTACAACTTCAGTTCATTTTTTAAAAAATATCACTAGCTTGGCGGTGAAGAAAAACATTATGAAGAAACTCACATGCTTCAGAATGATAAAAAGATCTGGAGCATATATATATATATTCAACCTGCACTGGGCTCGCGTGATGGATTATGTCCCGAAAACTAAACACTATTTTTACTCTCTAGCAAATCACTCCCTAGTGACTACTAGTCCTGTGACCAGGTACCCTGCAGTGGAACATTAAAGAGGTTGACATAAACAATTATCAACATGTAGGTGTAACTCTAAAATCATACATGATGATTACGAGATTTTCTTTGTAGAAACAAGGCGGCAGACCAACCACCTGGTGTTAAGTGGATACTCATGCCAAGATCAGTCCAGAATGACAAACGTTGGAACTTTGGAACCCATAGTTACGAAATGACTGTCGGGTCTATTCATTAATAGATAAATATCTATTAATATCAATTTTTTTTACAAACTTTTCAGAATATTCCTTCTCTTAATAAAACTACCACTATATTTTAACCTCTCGCTATTAATTAACAAGGATTTGAAATTGGATAAGCTTAATTTGCAATATTTAATATATATTTTTTTGTTTTCGTGAACAGTTTTGGGTATAGTACATCGCCCTTTCTCACTTCCTGACGCAAATGGGTTGGCTTAGTCTGCTGCTCTTGGATTCTGGCGGTCATTGTCGCGCGGCTTTGTATTAAATATGTCAATACCTCGATATATCGCCAGTCGACTTGGCAACGCTGTAAGGAGTCCAGAAGGGCCCACGTTTCGATTGAGTCTAATGTTTTTTCGTAGTATACAAATGCGAGACAAAGTGGCCGAAATACAATGGAGGACGCGTTTAAGTTGCTGGACTGGAAACCATGCGGAGTCCATGTCAACGGCGAATACATCTCCTACCTTTGATTTGCGGACGACATCGTTATCGTGGCAGATTCGTTGGAGGATTTGAGTTGGATTGAGGAGTTGGAGGAGGTCTTGGATCTTGGGATAAATCTTAACAAGACAAAAGTCATGTTCAACGAACATGTCGTCCCTGGACGGGTCAGGGTCGAGGGAGTTTCACTAGAAGTTGTAGATCAATTTAGTTAGATAACCCCAACATCAGTCGAGAGGCCGACAGACTCATTCAACTCGATTGGGCAGCATTTGGGAAAATGCGTCACATCTTCTCGTCGTCTATACCACAATCTTTGAATAAAGATCTTCAATTTTTATTCAAATGCAACTTCGCCATTGCGTGAGGAGTATATCAAATGTTATGCATCATATCAGACATGATCAATAATGTTTTTGAATGTCAACCCGTATGTAGGGAACATGAATGGTTAAGTTCGCAACCGCAAATTAGCAGATGCCTGAGCGTTGCAGGCCCAGCTCGCATTTCACCGAGCTACTGTCTCTTTCTAACCACACGTTGAATGAATGCCTACTTAATGGCATTATACACATGAGATATGAGGTCGAGGTATCGGATACCGGTCATAAACTACGACGGGCTATAATAATTTAGGTGATAAAAAAATCATGTTTTATTTATCAGAAGTATGTGTAAGATATGTTCCATGACTCCATTGGATAAGTTTATTATCTAAATGATTTTTATATAGTGGGTAGTGATCAAAGTTGTCAGATTACTCGTAGGTACTAGAATTAGCTTGTTAATTCTTTGCTACAAATTAGCATCGAATCACTTATTGATTTTGACACTCACATGAAAGTTGACGTAATTACTAAATGGATTTTGTATTTTATAAACGGTTTTATTGTTGAGATTTGTTTAATAATTCTAACATTTAAAGACACCAAAATTAGTTATTCATTTCTTAGTTACCTGCCGCTAAATATTATTGTAAGCCCGATCAGGGCGCACTGGTACTAAGATGTACCTTAAAACCTAACACTAACAATATAACTATAGTCTGATAATAAATATAATTCTGATCTTTATTCCCGTCCCAATTTTCATTCACTTATGTTTAGAATAAACCAGTATCTGCAGTGTCCATTAGTTTTAACTTCCATTTGGATGCAAACTTTGCAACCCTCCTGGGATTGCTAATATTAAAGTCTCACCCCATGTCACGTGGTTTCGATGTTATTCATGGTTTAAGTTAAATTCAACTTGTTTTCTGTTTATCGCTAGAAAACAAAACATAATTTTAAAATAGGACAACGCTATGGATACCATGGAAATATGATCGATTCTGAGTTAATTGTGTGTCAATTAAAAATATATGATGAATTCTTGGTTATTAGTTTTACAATGTTTTTTTATAGAAAATTTGACATTGACTAACTAATATTGTAACATTTAGTACTTCTTATAATCAACATTATACATCAATATAATTTGTAAGATATTTTTAAACAAATATGAAATGAATAGGTATACTATACGATACAGAAGTTGTTTATTAAAGTTTTGTTATTATTTCTCCTAGATTTAATTACACTGGTTTAATGTACAAGAGGAAACTTGGAGTCAGTTTTTTTTAAGATCTATGGATTTTAGTTTTATGAGCTTATCCATTTCTCCGATATTGGGTTCTCGGCAGGTGTATTAAATTTTATGCTGTTGTTTCTTCACTAAACGTGTCATAACTTTATTCTTTATCTATTTATTTTCATATAAATATATCTAGAGCTTTATCTGAAGTATAAATTTGATTTAGGTAATAACAACTCCACAGTTTGTAACCACTGTAGGTAATCCTCCACTGTAGGTAATTACAGATTCCACAGTATTAACATAAAAACAGAAAAAAATAAGTAAATGCATAAGTAGGTACCATATGTTTGTTTTTGTTTGCGTGAGGGAGTATTTATTGAACTAAATATTCGACATCAGCCTATAACGTGCCACTGCGGAGCATGGGCCTATCCTTTTCGCACTATAATCCACCACGTGGGCCCAATGCGGTTTGGTTTCTTCGCTATGTTTTCATATTTTCTTTCACAGCAGAGCTAGTGATAGTTTGAAAAAATCTTATTTAAGTAGAGATAAAGGCGGCCAGGATGCAAATACAAAGGGTCGTGATTAGAAATCACTCATTAATGTGAATCGAGTCTGTCACCCGTGGGCTATAACTGCGTTCAAAATTAAAATCTGTCAATTAATATATCGCCGCGACGGTTAAAAGGCTGACTATAGAACAAATAGTACTTAAATATTATTATAATTTAATAAGCATAATCTTTGATACAATAATTTTATTACCTACTTATCAATTGTCAAATATATTGAAATTGAAACGAAAATCAATTGTTTAAAACAATATTGTAGAAACTTTTGCATTCAGAAATGTTTCCATTTTTAATGTCGTTAAAATAACAAGTTAATTTTAAATAGTAACAGTTGCAATTAATCATCACCTTTATTTAATCCTGATGATGAGTCAGGGGCGCAGCACCTTTTCGACCGATGTAATTATTAAACCTTCTTTATTAAGGATGGTCCTTCATAATCCGCTCAACGAGAATAACCAATTAAGAGGAGTGACCGTGCAATCGATGCCACAGACCGATAAAATAAAATGTTGAGGATTTTTACTTTTTTTAAATTCTTCAAGGCAGGTGCTACTTGATTCAGATTACCTACGCCACGGTTCAAGCGGTCTTGTTGTTTGTTTCTGTTTGTTTCTTGTTGATGCGGTCTTTGTGTCTTACGATTCAAGACTATCTTGTTAAACAAGTAGGAACATATACGCGTAGGTAATTACTTTTGAATTGCTACTAGTTATTGCCCGCAGCATCGCTCGCGTGGATACAATCGCACTTTATTCGGATTTCCGTTTTTATTTATTAAATTTATAATCCATAATAATAACCATTAAATAATAATAAGCATTAATAATAATTAATTCAATAATAATGTCTAAAATGTTGTAATGTTACTTAGAATAGATCCGTTATTTTCCCATAATCATTCACGTTATTATTTACCTGGTGGAAGATGCTGACATCTGTAACATACATCACAGATGCATCACATGCACAGATGTCAACGAACTACTATATGACTGTATATTTCTTAATTATACGCAGTAATTGAAATGATTGCCCGTACTCAAAGAACATGGTACATATACATTGTGAAGCTAAAGTTACATGAAAAAAAAACTATCCTATCCTAATCCTATAAGTTATTCCATTCCTCTATCGGTTTACACGTACCTACGCACGAGTATGTTTATTTTGGTAGCGATGTGTTGATTTTTGTACACAGTTAATAGGTGAAAACCTATGAACTTTTCGCATTCTATTAGTAAGAATTAGTATGCAGGCAAAAAGGCGCGAAAAGCGGAGTTGTAGTTATTTTTTTAATTTTATTTTATATTTATATTTCATTCATGCCAAATACTGATGCACTGATTGATATATTGGTCCCACTTATTATTTAGTGAGTATTTTTCTCGCATTAAGTGTACCACACTTTCTGTAAATATAGGAAGAAAATCTTGTTTAATTAATGTAGATAATCCACTAACATTTTGCATGTTTTTGAAGCAATTTAACACAAAAACTCTTCGTTAGATAAAAAAGTAGTTATTACTTTTATGAAGCACCTATTAGTAACATGGGTATACCTACCATCAACCTGTCTCTCCATCTTCCAATTTTCTTATCTATTCACTATCGAAGATTTTCTGTAATTAATCAGATCACCTAACCGGAGGGAGTAACGTAATATCAACAGTTAAACCTATTAGTAGGTCATTTGAGACATTATATACAAAATCGGTTCCCATAGGCGTCATTACAAAAATGCAAGCCATATGTTTAGTGGCGTCCCCTCGTACAAACAATCAGGGTCGGAATCGCCACATGTGGCTTTAAACCTTGACACTGAATCAATTAACTCTTCATCTTAAAGGGGAACGAAAGACAAGATGGAAATTAAGATGTAAGAATATGATTTTTTCTAAACTTCTATAATGTAGTATAAAAAATATTTGACGGTACCTATTAACTGAATTAAGAATTGGTTTAAATATTTGACGATACCTATTAACTGAATTAAGAATTGGTTTAAATATTCTACAATATTTTTCAATACAAATAATTAAACACGTGTTTTAAAACATAGGGGCTAAATCACAATTAAACGTCACGAATCACAATCACGAACGAAGCCGCGGGCTACAATTAGGAATGTATACAAAAATTAATTATATTTTGTATGTGCTAATTATAATTACCATCGCTGGGATAATCTTTCCTTAATATTTTACCCTCATTGATCAATTCAAAGTTGGCTTGTAGAGAATGCTTTAAGCTCGCTTTTTGTACGATGATGTGCAATCAGTCACAGGGAGAGTGCGCGCTACAATTCAACAGCCGCTGGGCGCTGTTACCCCCTCTCACAGAAGACTACCTTGAAATGTACTGCATTTCCCACTTTATCTTATTACCCAATGTACGTACATGTTTCGGTAGTGAGTAAGATGTGTCAGAGCCCATTCCCATCCTATTCCTTCACATTTTCCCAACCCTTTCTCCAAATTCGTTCCTATTTCTCCAAAGGTCGGCAGTGCATCCGAGGGCGTGTCAATATTTGTCATTTTCCCTAATGTTGGCATGTACGCGGATGTCTATATCCGACAGTACTCACTTACCATCAGGTGAACTGTATGCTCGTCTGCCGCCTCCGTCTATAAAAAAAGGGTAATAATTAAATAAATTATTATGGCGAAATTTGGTTTGTTTTTTGCTACCTAATAAGTCTAATAACCCTACAATAAATTTCTACTTTCGATACGAATAGCTTCGTGTATGTACAGTTAAAAGGTTCAAACATCTTGGAATGATATCACATTGTTAAATTTCACAACTCTTTAGCACTACGTTAATTAATTCTGGGATAACGTTAGCTACTGAACTGTCAATGTGGCTGTGGGAATAGGAACAGAAACTTATATGCAGTGACCTCGGATGTTCTAACAAACTAGTGCGACGTAAAAAGATGCTCTAGCGTTTAATTAGAACATGGGCTTTGCAATTACGGTTTTAATTAAAATGTGAACTCAGGTTTTTGTTTCTTTTTCATTCCTTATTTATTATGCTACTTTGCTAAGGATTATCTAGAGAAATAGAATGGAGATATAAGTTAGGTATTTTAGTGTTTCCTTTATTTTTGGCCAACAAACATTTTAGTGTTTCCTTTATTTTTGGCCAACAAACATTTTAGTGTTTCCTTTATTTTTGGCCAACAAACATTTTTTTGCCAAGACTTTGTTTTCTTTTTGAATATGAGTTCATATTTTGAATATGACTAGTTTTCTATAATAGAAAATTGATATAATTTAAGTATCTATCTATGTATATCGGTCTATTGTAATTATTGTTTAATGACTTACTACTTATAATTAGAATATTTTAGTGAGGGGGAGAGTGCACGCTGAAATCCAACAGCCGCTGGGCGCGCTCGACTGGCCACGTTACCCCTCTCTCACAGAAGACTACCTTGAAATGTACTGCATTTCCCACTTTATCGTATTTCCCCAATGTACGTACGTATTTCCGTAGTGAGTGAGATGTGCCAGAGCCCATTCCCATCCCATCCTATCCCTCCCCATTTTCCTAACCCTTTCTCCAAATCCATTCCTATATCTCCAAAGGTAGGCAGCGCATTCGGGGGCGTGCCAACATTTGTCATTTTGGACTAATGTTGGCATGTATCGCGGATGTCTATGGGCGACTGTATCCACTTACCATCAGGTGGACTGTATGCTCGTCTGCCGCCATCGTACATAAAAAAAAAAAAAAGAATAGGTACTAACTATATAATCAGTGTCAGGCATGTCTCGCGTAAATAATTTTAGTATTATACTAAATTTATAGTTGCATAATACTTATTGAAAGAAATTTCAGATCACTGACCGTAGTTCGATGCAATAAAACATGGATAAGAAGTAGGTATAATAATTAATAACTTTGAGATATTCGGGTTCTTTGTCTTTTCGTTTTGTGTGTTGCATTATATCTCGTCGCTTTTTCATTGGAACCCCATAATAAATTAAAGATATCTTTACTGAGTTGCGTTTATCATTACATGAAAATTTGAACTTTTTAACCTTTAACATATCATTTTTCTTTTGTCAATACGTTAATGATATGAAAAATCTCTATCTACGCCAACGTTATAAAGACCTTTATGAAGCTAAACTAATGAAGATGATCGTATGCTATTTTTGGGCTCCCTAGGAAATTGTTGTCTCACCTGAACGAACCCTATGTAATTTCTATGTAAATTTCGATTACATTCTTATTATTTATTGGTAATACAATATATATGGCTCGTGGTGTCGATTGGCTGTAGAATTGCACCACCCCATCCCGTGGTGGGTGTCGTAAAAGGCGACTAAAGGATAACAAAGCCGTTAGGTACCACAAACCTCGAGGGACTACACCACCTCTAAGAGAGTGGACTCGCCAACGCCTCGCTCGCAGCCAGCGTGCCGTATTAATTTAAGGCCATACATACCTCATGCACAAGACAATCTGTGTGAAGAGGCTCATGTCCAACAGTGGATACTAAAAGGGCTGATTACGGATACAGTCATAATCTTTACCTTAATAAGCAGGTTAGGTCACGGAAAGATATGGGGTGGTGCTATACTATAGTCGGCCTAAACCACAGGGCCAATGTTATTGGCCTCATTAATATTAATAATTGGTTTTAATAATCTTATTACGACAAGAAAACATCTTTACATAGTATAAAACAAAGTCGCTTCCCGCCGTCTGTCACTCTGTATGTACGCTTAGATCTTATAAACTACGCAACGGATTTTAATGCGGTTTTCATCAATAGATAGAGTGATTTAAGAGGAAGGTTTAAACGTATAGTTTAATATTGTTTTAACGAGACCGAAGCGAAGCGAGGGCGGTTCGCTAGTATATGTTATAATAAGAATCATTAGTTATCGGAAAGACTAGAATCGATAATGAGGTCTATTTTCTTAGATAATATCACAAATTATCATATACTAATATGAGACCGTCTTGCAGTCTTTATTTACGAAACTTGATGAGACCGCTTTGTTTATTATATAATCTACGACACAGCTATTTATAACTTTTATAACCGCTATAAATAACTTGATTATACTGAATGTTCCATGAGCATATGATAGTAAGACACACGTCACTGTCCACGCAACTGGTGGTTGTTTGCATCCGAGTTTTGTGGTCGCAAGCTGTCATCACTGTTTAGTTCATTATTGCAAAGTACACACAAGAGTTTGATAGAAGCATCCACCTTCATTGTAACGCTTTAAGACTCTAAAGGCTAAACAGGGTTTCTCGAATGTTTCTGGTAAGAATATTTTATAAGATTCTCGTTTGCGACCAAACTTCATACGATTTTGGTCTGCAACTGTTTACATGATGATAAAAACTCGATGATAACTGTAAGCCAGTTGATGAAAACAGTACTTTATACTCCGCCCGACGCTACTGCGACAGAGTTCCTCACCATCCCAAATCCCTAGTAGTTGAGAACCTATGTCTCCGATGGGAATGACTCTCCCCGTTGCCGTCGTTGTCGTCGTCCTCGGCACATCTTAGACGATCCCGACAACCCAATTACTGTTGCCAATGCGGTCCTTACATATACACTCACAGACTACACATATACACCGTCCCCGCCAGCGGAGACGAGGACGTCACCCTCGCTACACCGTGAACACACCGATTTTCAGCCAACACTTTTACCAGGTTTCGGCACGTGCCTGGGTGCTTCTCACCGATTCGCGATCCTGCGGTATCCTCCCAACGCAACGCCCTAAGCCGAGGTCTGTTCCTTCCGCTGGTCTACCGGTGGGGGAGTCCTTAGGGTCATTGCTGCACACACTCTTTGCTCCTGGCTGAGCGCCTTCTGCGCTCGCCCTAAAGTATACGAGTACGTATCCGGTAACTCTTGAAAGGCCAATGGGGCTACACAAGAATTTAGCCATTTCGAAAAAAAAAGAAACTAATGCTATATCACTAAATGCAAATGCAAATTACTAATGACAACCTACTGCCGCCAGTTCAAATCGAACAAGTCCAAATTTAGGTTCCATAGTACGAGTACATTAAGCAGGCGCAGAGTTCGCGGGAGAGAGAAGCGCGAGGAAAACCATGAAGAAATTGAGACAGGAAATTAATCAATCTATTGAATAAGTTCAAGTATTTACTATTGGTGACGTGTACTAGATACCGTATGTTACCCTCATAATGACACTCTTCTTAAATCTTGAGTTTAAATATAAGGCAGATTATACGCGACTATTTGTTGCGTGGAACGTAATCTATTAACCCTTTATGCGGATAATGTTGCCAATTCATTATCTCTCAATGAAGGGTTACCATCCGTCCTTATTTCCCTGGACTTTTCAATGGCATTCGCTGTTGTTTAGAGGACTTTCAAGTGTCCATTTTTTCAACATGTTTGGTGTTATTTTAGTGACTAAATATACTGTGCGAAAACAATAATCCACTTACATGCAACAATCCAGTAATTGTGAACATGCAGGAACAAGGTCATGTATATTCATCGGTACATTAATGCGCTTGTAATAAGAACCAGAATCGAACGGTGTTGGGTACATTAGCGTGTTTCTGACTGTACCTACTTACTTGGCATCTGCAATTTCAAGAGGAACAGATGTGACCTACTTAATTTTACATAATTATCTTTAGGTACATAATGTCCAATCTGTGATAGTTTAATTACTATATTGTTAATATATAGGTACGTAAGTGACTAGGTAAATTCGAGATACAAAAAAATATTTGGGTTACAACGCAAATTTTTAATCCTTCTCAAAATACTCTCCATTTGTCTCTCTACAGCGATTCATTCTTCTAAACCAAGATTTAAAGCACTGGCGATACTCTTTTAGCGAGGTCCTCAACAGCTGCCATAAAAGCATTCCGAGCATCCTCAGGGCTGTCGAAAAGAATGCTACGGAGTCCAAGTTTCACTTTTGTAAAGAGAAAGAAGTCGCATGGAGCTAAAGCAGGGCTATATGGAGGGTGATTCAATTCTTGTATCTCTGTGGTCTTCGAAAACTCCTGGGTAAGTTTTTCTTTGTGAGATGATGCATTGTCATGATGCAAGAATAGCCCTCTCAAATCTGTTTTAGGAACGTATTTGATTTAAAACATTGAACACGGTTGGTAAACACACTTCACTATACCATTGGGCATAAACAGTTTTCTGAGCGACTAAAGAAATTTTCTAGACTAGTTTTTGGGAATTCGAATTTTAAATAAACGATGTTTTAAAAACGGTACAGCTTAAATAAGTTCTCTTTGTGAAATTTGAGTACCTAGTCACCCTATGTATAGAACTATCAGCTACAAAACTCGTATTAAATGATTTTGGGGTCATGAGAACAATATTCAGACGTTTTAAATAGTGATTATGAATTTACTTTTCAAAGTTTTATCATGGTAACCCTACTCCAGTGGAACAAGGGAGCGGCCAGAGCCCGAGCGCTATCTCACTATCTGCATCTGAATATGTAATTTCATTTACAATATTCCATTGGACTGGCGCGCGGCGGGTTAAGTCGCTGCTATTGGATATTGTTAATCCTGTCGTATTATTTATGTTGTCGGAATTGAGGTCTGTTTCCTATTGCGGGATTGTAAGACGTATTTGTGTGGATTATGTAAAACGTAAATAATAATTAATGTAATTAATTATTAAGTGTTTTATTTGACAAAAGATACTTTCTGAAATTGAAATGATTAAAATCATGTATAAAAATTACACGGTCATAAAAATATTAAGAATTTAAAATAAAAAAGAACATTGAGATTAGTGCGTGTGATATAAATTTTGTTCGGAAATATACATATTTTTACAGATTTAAACTCTTTTATTTCTCATTGTCCAGCTTGCTGTCCAGCTTGTCCAGGATAGATCATTTTGCTTTTCTTTAATTAAGTACCTAACATATATTCTGTGTGCGTCAGTGTGTACTGGGTTCATTTCTGCAATGTTGATGTCAGCAGTTCGATAACACGTTCGTGCTTCTGTACCAAAACGAACTGGACAATGGATTCAAATCTGGCACATTGAGCATAACTACGCTAGATCTACATACAGGGTAGTTTTACCTCAATTGCTATTGTTAACCTAACGCCACACGCCTATGTATACATGTACATCAAATTTTATTATTTTAGTCGTTGATCACGGATATTTTGAAATCGAATCTACAATGAATCTGTTTCATCACTTTCTGTTCTTGGTATTTTGTTTTCCCGTACATTAAGAAAGCAAGTCTTTCGCTATACAATATTTTCTATCCTCTAATTACTTTACTTAATTAGACGAAGAAAACATTCGGAACGATCCTCCAGTGTTTACATACTGACACATACCTGTTACATATGTTTTAATAAAAATCAAGCTAATAGATTTTCAATACGTTTGTATGTATGTATATACAGCAGAGTTTATTGTGGATTGGCCTACCCTTCAGTTAGTCAGTAGACTTATATCAGTAGACAGGCTGACGTCTATCACATAAGACTACCATAAAGTATATGAGTGATTTTCTATCACATCCAATTTAATTTGAAAGGGGAGAATAATGAGATAAATGCACTCCCTACTTTCCACCCCATCCCATTCAATCTCATCTCACCACATCGAGACTAAAGTAAGAAAAGTTTTCATCTCGTTATATTTCTTATACCTCATCCTTCCCAGTTCATTTTTCAAATCCTGTCCTACATCCTTTATACATCCTTTAATAGTGGTCGGCAACATCAGTAACGTGCCAACATTCATCATTTTTGTTACATTTTGACACGTGTAGCGGGTGTCCGTGGGCGACAATATATACATACACTTACAGGCGGACTATCTACACGTACCTTCCTCCTATAAAAAGTAGAGAGACGCAAAACTGAGATATAATCTGAGTAACATTTGAAATGAAACAATATAAAAATATGTCTCCGAAGTCTATGCAACATTCACAAAGATTGAACGATGGCTATCTCTTCACCAGATGCACGGAGCTTATCATCAATCTATATAAGGCACTCGCACACTGTGACCGCAGTCGAATAAATAATAGTCACAAGAATATTAATATTAATTTATTCTGTTTATACAGTTTGTATGAAAACCGCTTTAGAGTCGCGTGCGCAGCTACAAGTTTGAAACGAGATCGTACCGCTCCAGTACAGATATGCGGGCGTCCGACCTCTTCTATCGTATTACAAGGCTTTTACCATGTTTATTTTTGAACCGTTGCCTACCGGTGGTTTTATTGCTATGGACATGCAAACGTAATGTCGAAGATAAAGCTAAGAGCGACTTAGTTTATTGCTACAGGCTCGGTGTTCATTTGAGCGAGACTATTAAGCGAAATATTAAACAGAAGTACCTTCTCAGACGTTTCTCACTAGAATTTAAATGAATTCTAAAGATTTACAGGTCTAAACCTAGGATCTATATCTAAAGAGTGCCTAGAAAACATCTAGATGGAGAAGAAGAGGTTGTTTCTCGTTATACAACTCCTTCTTCTTCCAGTACCATCTTCTACCAAAAACTGGTAACCTTCATGGTTATTTGTAATTGTAATTTAGAAACTGCAGCACGGAATAGTTTACGAGTACTCTTGTCGTACTACTGGCATTCTTTAACTAAAATATCGCATTCCAGACCTCACTCCGCCTGCCCTGGATCTTGCCTTGTATTAACTGGATCTTGTATCTCGCCTGTTACTTGTATCGTGAGGTTGGCATGCGTCCCGAGAGTTGGTATAACCAATATTATTATTTTATTGTCTGCAATGTTTAACCGATTAGTTCCAATTGGTTCGTTCAACTATTAAAATAGAGGTAAGCTAAATACTTAAAGCCTATAGGATAGGTCAAACTAAAAGTTTTTAGAACCGGCTGCCGTACAATATGATAGTAGAAAAACAAATTCGAGTTTTGAAAATGGAACTCGTCAAACGCCATTAAATTTTCAAAGGTGTCATTTGTTTTTTATTTCTGGCGACAATTTGAAAATTAAGTGTTTGCAGAAACATGAATTTAGCAAGAGAACATTTTCGTTCAATGATTTTTTATGACTTTCGTTGCATTCTAAACCAGAAAAAAATTTATGAAAGACTTAAGGTAGCATTGTTTATAACTGGTTCAGTGAATTTACCTAAACGTATTAGAGGAGGGTATCCTGCGACGGCGGTGACGGAGGTAAACATTAAAGCTGTGCGGCTCGTGATTGAAGCAGACGAACTCATGACATATCAGCAGATACGCGCATCATTATGTATTGGTATACCTAAGTCAACTTTAAACTATTTTAACCCCCTATTTTAATTTTTATTAGATTAACTGTTTTAATTAGTTTAATCCCGTGGGTGTAACGGTTTTACACGATTATGATTACCCATGTAAGGAAGCTTTGTGCTACATAGATTACTACCAAATTGAGCGAAGCTCAAAAACACTGTCGTGTGGAATGGGGTCTCCAAATGCTTGAAAAATTCGACGACAATGGTCAATCGAATGCTGTTTTTGATATAGTAACAGATGATGAAAGCTGGGTCTACTTCAATGGCCCTGAAACTAAGACGCAATGAGTAGTGGGTCTTTCTTCTTGAATAGTTGCTGACGAAAGCGACGAAAGGTCGGAGTTCTGAAAAGAAGATGATTGCCGCCTTCTTTGGCAGATCGGGCTACTTTGCTACTATAACTTTAGAACATAAAAGAACCGTAAATTCGGACCGGTATTTGCACTTATGTGTTGCTTGCCTTGTGTTTCATAAAAAGTCAAAGAACATCTCCCACGAAGCGGAATGATCCTCTAATCACGACAATGCCTCAGCTCTCTCCGGCAGACAAACGAAACAATTTTTGAGTAATGTAAATGTAGAGTTAATGGGTCATCTATACATAGTCTCGACCTTGCGCCCTGTGATTTTTATTTATGCCCTAAAATTAAGGATAAAGTCAGAGGAATATGTTTTATGAATGCAGAAGAGGCAGTATCGGCCTTCTAAATGGCTGTTGAAGAAGTACCTAAAGATGGGTGGGCTGAATGCTTCACACAATGGTTTCTCATCACATGAAGAACTGTATCGATTTTCGCGGAGATAACTTCGAAAAGCAGCAAAACAACGTCCATCTTTATATCTGATTTCATTTTTGAGATTCCAAAAACTATCAGTGTCACCCAAAAATATAAACTATAACATTCGAAATTCAAATATTTATGATTGAGTAGGAGTGCAAAACTGTTTTAGTGTGGCCTACGTCTAACCGGTTATAAGCGGCGAAGCCAGTCTACAATTAGATTCTTAAAAAGTAAATGTACAAACTTTTGAGTTTCAAATAAAATACAACCATTATAACCAATACGCTGTACTTATACTTAATTATCTGACTTTTATGTGTACATTGATAGAATGCACTCGTTCGGAATTTATTGGCCATTTCATTATTCATTAGTATCGGAAATGAAATGTGTAGCGGTAAACGATTTAATCTGAAACAGGGATTGATCACGTGCAATATTCAATCAGTACCTTGTTTAATATTTGCTCCTCTACTAGTACACTCGCCAACATGATAATGTAGATAAAACGGATTAGTCAAGATTTGTATTTATTATTATATGTATAGTCGATATTTCTCGCTGAGATTTAGCCTCGTTGTGATTATAGTTTACATATTTAATAAGACCGAAAAATCAGTTTTATATACAATTAAAAAATAATATATACAGTGGTGGTCACATAATTAAAGACACTCAAGAGATATTAAGTTAACTGAGATTTATATTATTTATTTTTCACTATAATACAATAGGAACTTGCAACAATATTTAAATCATTCGTATAGGCATTGTGAGATGTTAAAATCAAATATTTTCGATAAAGTTGAGACGACCTACATTTTTATTCGGTTTAACTATATTTCAAGCTGTATGAATTGAACAAAGGTATGGCCAACTAATTAAAGACACACTAACGTAAGTATCTAGGAAAAAAGAAATATCATAAATATTAAAATGAAGTTTATTATAATTAATTATAGACATATTTCAAGACTATAGTAAAGTTATTAATATTTTGTCGCGTGTCCTTTAGCAGCAATAATAGCCCGACATCGCTTTGGCATCGAAGAGATCAATTTGTTGCAAGTTGATATTGGAATTTGCTCCCATGTTTCTTTAAAAGCCATATAAAGTTGATGAACGTTAGTGGTACGTTTTGTGGCCACCATTTTCTTCACATGGTATCAAAATTTTTCAATAGGGTTGATGTCGGGACTGTACGGGGGCCAATCTAAAACCGTTACTGATTGGCTCCGTAGAAAGTCTTTAACCATTGCTACTGTGTGTTTTGGATCGTTATCTTGTTGGAAAGTCCAAACCACCGGGAAACTTTCCTAGGCATAGGGTAACATAGTTTCCTCTAAAATATTCTTGTACTGGAATTTATCCATATTGCCTACAATTTTCCTGACAGGTCTAACACCATGTCACCATTTAATTAGGTGGCCAGCAGCAAGCATATTAAAAAAGTTTGTGATTTAGTTAAAAAACGAATAAGATCTCAACTATTGTTAAATACAAGTCTTTATTGTCTTCATTTTAAGAATATGGTGTTAGCGTAATGATTAATAGTAATTAAAGTAGAATTAATACTTATCTTCACTATTGATAATACCATCAATAAAGTTGTATGTAGCTAAATAGAAGGTGTTGGCTACGATATATATTATATATAAGGCGGTGCTCGCGATCGATCTTATACCGCAGGGCCAATGTTGCAGGCCGCACGTTGCCTTCCAACGGGGGGGTGTAGGGGTGAAATACGGAAATAAAAACGCTGCTCTAATTCACATTGAACCACAGGGGGGCAGAGAGGAAGCGGCAGTCGGCAGCGAGCTTGCTTGTATGAACTTGTTAGGTATCTCCACAATGAGGAGTCTGTTGGATCAAGTTACTGCTTGAAGTGATAAATGTAAAACTAGCAGTTCAAGTTACTACTTGAAGTGCTGAGGACGAACTGGCAAAGAGAGGTCGGAACCTATGCCTTTTATAGCAAGTTCGCTGCCCGTGCGATCCCCCTGCTCCCTGGGGAAGTTTATTGTGCTATTCGCTCTCCAACGTCATACATAACTTCTGAGCTACAAGTCACTTATCCTAGGGTTTGTCCTCCTCTTATGCGGAGGACAAGGCTATTTTCGATGACGAAGCATGAAGATCTATATTTTTCTGGGCAATTTAGCCCTTTTTTCCCTCCCGCCTTCCTTGAGTAGCAAGGGGAATGGGAGGACTGAAGGTAAAGGGAAGACAGTGGCGCCGATACCGGATTTTCGTCATCTAGCCCGCAACTTTATATGTTTAATTCAATGCTCAATAAAACACACTGCGGGCGGTAGCCTTTATTTTTCCTATACCCTGACCTGTAACCCAGTTTCCTAATACATTTATGGAGAGCGAATACAAAACACATACAATTTATAAACAAGGACAATAATAAAAAACATAATATAAATGTACGTACTAACATCCCATAGTCTCGTAGGAAAGGTGTATGGATTTGTCTCGTACGCTTCTATTAGTGTAATGTGAGAATTCATTCGTCCTCACCTCGCTAGTTGCGTAACCCTTGTGAGACAACCCCCTTTCTTCCCCGAGCCGTGCGATGCCAGTACGTACATATCACGTACACTTGATTCTATTTACATATTAATACACTGCACTTGTGCTACGCTTTCATTCTGTCGTGCACATTCTCCCGCCGTCGCAACACTGCGAACCGACTGGTAGCACGACGATCTTCTTCGTAGGTCTGCGTAGCACGGTGCCGTTGCCCATGGTGATGTCGACGACTCGTACCTCGTTGTCTTTACCCGGGTAGACGTTGGTGACACGGCCTCGTGGCCAGGTGTTCCGGGGTAAGTTGGAGTCGCACACGATGACGATGTCGTCGATCTTCGGTGGTTCACCGGTGCTGTGGGGCTCCCGCCGGTACTGGAGTAAGGGCATGTACTCCCGCACCCAGCGGTGCCAGAATACGTCTGCGAGCCTCTGGGCGCGCCGCCAGTGATGGCGCGCGTTCAGGTCGCCTTCGGTGAAGTCTCCGGGAACCGGCATGTGACAGTTCGGGCCGAGTAGTATAAGGTTCGGCGTTAATGCTGCCGGTTCGTCGGGTGTCACCGCCACATGAGTGAGGGGGCGGGAATTTATGGTCATCTCCGCCTCAGTCAGCAGTGTGCTGAGCGTCTCGTCACTTGGATGTTGTTCGTGCAGGGTGACTCGTAGGGCTTCTTTAACGGAGCGCACCATGCGCTCCCATGCACCGCCCATAAACGGCGCTGCTGGTGGGATGAACCGCCACTTGATCATGCGGTTTGTGGCCTCGTGTTGGGTTGGGTGGCTTCAGTCATGGATTGGGCGAGCTCTTTATCAGCCGCCTTGAAGCAAGTTGCGTTGTCACTCCATAGCTCTGTTGGACAGCCTCTTCTGGCTATAAACCTTCTCAGCGCTGAAATGGCTGAGTCAGCACTTAGGGAGGTCACGACTTCTAGGTGTATGGCGCGTGACGTCATACATGTGAAGAGCGCTACGTATCTTTTCTCGCGGTGGCGCGCGACGGTGACTTCTATTGGACCAAAGTAGTCCAATCCGGTGAATGTGAAGGGGCGTGCGTGATGGGCCAGGCGAGTTGGAGGTAAGTCGCCTGTGGCCGGACTTGTTGGTTTAGTCTTTTTTATTCTGCACGCCATACAGCTCTTGATCACGTTTCGCACGGCCGGTCGGATTTTCATTATCCATAGCCGTTGGCGTAGCTCATTTACGACTGTTTCTATGCCTCCGTGATGAAGTTTCTCGTGGACGTGTTGTATATACAACTTTGTGTATATGTGTTTTCCACTCAGTACGGCTGGGCTCATAGATTCTGCGTGTATTCCCTCGGCCGCATTTATACGACCCTTTATTCTTATTATGTCGTCACTGTCGATGATAAGACTAAGTGACGACAATAAATCTCCGGTAGGTGGCGCCCTGTTCTCTTTTATGCGCAGCTTTTCCACGTAATAGCTGTCTTGTTGCGCCGCTCGGATCCACAATCTTTGGGCCCTTTCAATATGACGCACTTCTAGGTCAATGTCGCGGCGGGTCGATGAACTCGTGGGAACCACCGTATCGGTTGATTGGGTTCGAGTTT
The DNA here is from genome assembly GCA_943735995.1 of Sesia bembeciformis. Taxonomy (NCBI): domain Eukaryota; kingdom Metazoa; phylum Arthropoda; class Insecta; order Lepidoptera; family Sesiidae; genus Sesia; species Sesia bembeciformis. Next base: position 14,673,634 of record OX031028.1, read on the forward strand.
GTTTATCTTTTTTCTTCCAGTCGGGGTCACGTGATTTGTTTACACGCGTTCGTTTGTAACGCGTAGCGGTGATTTGGAATTTATTTCCCCGACATAATTCGACAAATTGCAGCACTCTAGCTGTCGCTCTTATCAGTCTGATCCATTTCGAGAATCGTTGGACATCTGGCAGATGGTCATGAGTTGGCTTGTCAGTTATTGCGAGACATTTTTCTCTCTCTTCCCCAGAGTTGTTGACCTTGACCTCGACTTCTCTAGGCCACTCATTCTTAGATAGTAGTAGATAGGAGGGGCCATTGAACCATCGATGTTTCACGTTGAAGTCGTGAGGTGTCGCTCTTGTCGCGTCGTCTGCTACGTTATCTGCCGTAGGCACCCATCGCCACTCATTTTTCTTAGTGAGTGTCTCTAATTCTGCGAGTCGGTGTGCCACGAAGGTTTTGTAGGTGCGTGGTTCGGATTTTATCCACGCCAGGGCTGTACGCGAGTCGCTCCAATATGTTTTTTGCGCGACTTCAAACTCGTGCTCTCGTAGCACTGTATCAGCTAGGCGGGCCCCTAGTAGGGCGGCCTGTAGCTCTAACCTGGGGATTGAGACGGGCTTCAGTGGTGTCACGCGACTCTTTGCGGCTGCCAGCGTGACGTGTACACTTCCGTCGTTACGCACGATTCGCCAGTAAACGCTTGCGGCGTAGGCCTCCTCGCTGGCATCGACAAACGTATGTAGTTCGTAAGTGGTTGCCGATTCATAGTCGTAAGATCGAGGGATGCGTAGGTCTTCTACCTTTCTTAGCAATGACAGCCATGCGTCCCATCTTTGCCTTAACTGTTCTGGAATGGGCTCGTCCCATTTGGTACCGTAGCGCCAGGTGTCCTGCATGATTCTTTTCGCGGGCGTTGTCATCGGCGATAGTAAGCCCAATGGATCGAACAAGGACATTATGACACTTAAGGCCTCCCTCTTGGTTGGTGGGCGCGTGTTTTCAAGCATTTCAGGCGCTATTCTTGTTTTGTTCAAGCGGAAACTTATGCAATCATCCCTTGTGCTCCATAGGAGACCGAGCGTTCTTTCTGTCTCGCTCGCACCTATTGGTATTGCGTTTGTTTCCGTTCTTTCCTTGAAATCTTTTATAACACTCATGTTGTTAGATGTCCACGCCGTCAACTCGAACCCTGCTTGTCGGTGTATAAAGTCGACTTCTTTGATCATTCTGATCGCCTTCTCAGGGGTGGGGAAGCTTTGTAAGTAGTCGTCCATGTAGTGGTTTCTTTCTATTGCGCACACCGCCTCTGGATAGATGTCGACGAACTCGTTCGCGTTTTTGTTCTTTATGTGTATGGCGGTGCATGGTGATGAGCACGCACCGAATATCACCGAGGTCATTCTGTATTCTTCTGGCGGACCCTCCCGCCGGTGATCTCTCCATAAAAAACGCAGGGCATCTCTGTCCTCTTCTCTTATGCTGATTTGCATAAACATTTCTTTTATATCTGCGGATACGGCGTATGGGTGTTGTCGAAATCGCATAATAACGCCTGGGAGGGACTGTAATAGGTCAGGTCCTGCCAACAACATGTCGTTGAGGCACAGTCCATGCGATTGAGCCGCCGCATCGTGTACCATTCTTATCTTTGGCTTTGCGGGATTGATGACCGCGAAGTGTGGGAGGTACCATATTCTGCCGCTAGTTGGCGCTGCGGGGGCTCGCTCGGCGTATCCGCATTTGAAGAGGTTGTCGACCCGTTCTTGGTATTGAACTTTCAGCTGTTCGTCGCGATCTAGTTTTCTTTCTAAGTTGTAGAGGCGCTTTAGTGTGTTTTGGTAGTTGTTGGGTATTTTTAGTTCGTCTTTTCGCCACAATAACCCGGTTTCGAATCTGCCATTGGGAAGTCGTCGAGACGTGTTTTCGAGTATTTCCAACGCCCGTTGTTCGGGATCGTTCTTGGGTTTTCTGGGTTCGATTCCCAATGACTCCAGTTCGAAATACTTTCTCATTGTTTCTTCCATTGTGTCACCCTGTGTTGTGGATAGGTGACCACAAAAGGTTACGGGCTTACTTTTCGACGTGTGGCATCCGTGGAGTACCCACCCCAGTTTTGTTAGTGATGCCACTGGTTGGTCGCGCCGACCCTCCAGAAGATCACGTGACACTATTAGGTCCCAGTTGTCCTGACCGATCAGTATCTTTGGGGACGCGTAGTCGTACGTGAGCTCTTTTCTTATGTTTTGTAGATGAGTGCAGCCCTTCATGTTTTCCTCTGTTATGGATTGCGACGTGAAATTCAGCCTTTCTACTGTTCTGGCATTTTGAATTTGGAATTCTTTGCCGCTGAATTTCCCTTTAATGCCCAGGTTGACACTCCGACTTTGTTCGTGTTTTATCTCTGTCCCACTCACCCCTTGCACCCACATTGGTTGTTTGGGCCCATCTATCCCTAATATATCGGCCAGAGATGCGTCGATAGTGGTTACTGTACTCCCCTCGTCCAACAACGCGTACGTCTCTATTTTATTCTGGGGACCGGATAGCACGACAGGTGCTATTTTTAGGTACGCCCGACGTCGCGTATTCGAGTTGGTAGCTACTGTTGAAGTCAGTACCTCTTCTGTTCTTTCTGGGATGTCTGATGGTTGATCGGTTTTCTGGTGGTGGAGTAGGACATGGTGTCTCATGGTACATCCGTCGCGGCCGCATGGTTTGACGCGACACGTGTTTCTTTGGTGCGTACCTTTTAAGCACCGGAAACAAGTATGGCTCTTTTTTGCCATCTCCCAACGCTCGTGTATGTTAGCGTTGAGAAACTGTGGGCAATGCACTAACTGATGTGATTGTTTGCACTGCCAACATTTTTCTTGCCACTTTTCTTGCGGCTTGCGCTTTTCTTTTATTGTGTAAGCGCGTTCGACCTTTTTTCGCATAGGTCGCTCCCTCCCTGTTGACTCGTCGGCGATGTATTCTGGAAGGGCGTAAGCGCCAAACTTATCCGCTTCTTCGTTCAAGTATATTGACATCTTTTTGAAGTCGGATACTTCTGAAAGCTCTCTCGCCGCGTAGTCTACCCATTTACTTCTCAGGGTTGGAGTGAGCTTCTCCACCACGTTGTACAACATCTCAGGGTGGTGGAGGTAGTGTGGTTTCTTTAATGCTTCTATAGCAGCCACGATGTTCGCTAATTTACTTGCGAATATGCAAAGGTCACGTGGGTTTTCACTGACCTTGGGTAAACGCTTTACTTTTTCCAATTCTAAGCGGATGAGTGCCTCTGGCCGCCCGAATCTTCTCTCCAGCGTTTGTAATATGACTGGCGGGTCAGGCTCACTTATTAGTAGGCAACTCACGGCTTCCATGGCGGGTCCCTTTAGACATTTTCGTAGTCGGGCCACATTCTCAGTTTTAGTGAAGCGTTCCTTTGTTTCGTTGTACGCTGCTCGGAAGGCGAGCCAGCTATGGGCGTGTCCACTGTACACGGGTAACTCTTGTATGTACCGAGGTGAGTCCCTATTCTGGCGCATAGCTTGTGAGAAGGCCGTGGCTAATGTAGTCACGTCAATCGCCGGTGGAGAATGGTCTGAAGACGGGACCTCTTTCGTGGGGGTTCCCGCAACACCCGGGTCTCTTTCATTCCCGGCCGATTGTCTAATACTGCCTTTTTCCGACACAGCTGCTTCCTTGGGTTTGGGACTTTTCTCTCTCTCGGCGTCTTTGATGGCTAATATCTGTTTTTGATTGTGTAGCCATCGGTGGACACGCTGAGGATCTGAATCCTGTTCGTCCAGTTCGTCCTCCTCACTCGACGATGAGTCTAGTTTCAGCCGTTCGAGTTTCGCCTTTTCAAGTTCAGCTGCGGCCTGGATTTCTTTCGTTTTCCACTCGGCCTCTTTTAGGTACAGCTCGGCGAGCCGCTCTTTCGCCTCTAACTCCGCGAGGAGTCTCTTGCGTGAGGGTACGGAGCGGCGTGACCGAGCGTGGCTCGAGTGTGGGCGCATTGTGTGGTCGGAGCACTCAGGTACAGGCGATGGTGGCCTGGAGCAGACGGCGACAGCGACACTGTCCTTGGCTTGTTTTTTATTGTTTGAGGACTTACTTGTGGTAGTGTCGGTCGCGGTTGCGGTCTGGGCAGTCGTTGCGTACGAGTCTGTGCTCGTTGTTGCGCCCGTGGTGGCCGTAGCTTCGGTTTGCGAGCTCGAGGATGCTTCTGTTGTCTCCTTGTCGCTTTTGCTTCTTGTGGTCGGCATTTTCTAATTTTCTCCGTATCTCGATAGGCGATCTTCTGGATGACGATGGTTCAGGAGATCCGGCTCGAAGGACCAGATGTTGGTTGAGGAGATCCGGCTCGAAGGACCAGATGTTGGCTACGATATATATATTATATATAAGGCAGTGCTCGCGATCGATCTTATACCGCAGGGCCAATGTTGCAGGCCGCACGTTGCCTTCCAACGGGGGGGTGTAGGGGTGAAATACGGAAATAAAAACGCTGCTCTAATTCACATTGAACCACAGGGGGGCAGAGAGGAAGCGGCAGTCGGCAGCGAGCTTGCTTGTATGAACTTGTTAGGTATTTCCACAATGAGGAGTCTATTGGATCAAGTTACTGCTTGAAGTGATAAATGTAAAACTAGCAGTTCAAGTTACTACTTGAAGTGCTGAGGACGAACTGGCAAAGAGAGGTCGGAACCTATGCCTTTTATAGCAAGTTCGCTGCCCGTGCGATCCCCCTGCTCCCTGGGGAAGTTTATTGTGCTATTCGCTCTCCAACGTCATACATAACTTCTGAGCTACAAGTCACTTATCCTAGGGTTTGTCCTCCTCTTATGCGGAGGACAAGGCTATTTTCGATGACGAAGCATGAAGATCTATATTTTTCTGGGCAATTTAGCCCTTTTTTCCCTCCCGCCTTCCTTGAGTAGCAAGGGGAATGGGAGGACTGAAGGTAAAGGGAAGACAGTGGCGCCGATACCGGATTTTCGTCATCTAGCCCGCAACTTTATATGTTTAATTCAATGCTCAATAAAACACACTGCGGGCGGTAGCCTTTATTTTTCCTATACCCTGACCTGTAACCCAGTTTCCTAATACATTTATGGAGAGCGAATACAAAACACATACAATTTATAAACAAGGACAATAATAAAAAACATAATATAAATGTACGTACTAACATCCCATAGTCTCGTAGGAAAGGTGTATGGATTTGTCTCGTACGCTTCTATTAGTGTAATGTGAGAATTCATTCGTCCTCACCTCGCTAGTTGCGTAACCCTTGTGAGACAACCCCCTTTCTTCCCCGAGCCGTGCGATGCCAGTACGTACATATCACGTACACTTGATTCTATTTACATATTAATACACTGCACTTGTGCTACGCTTTCATTCTGTCGTGCACAGAAGGTGTCTTTAATTATGTGACCACCACTGTACATGCAAATAACAAAACAGTAAAAGGGTCGAGCATGTACATTGAGTAAATTTAAATATAATAAAATTGAGCGGCCTTTTTAGAAGCTGCAAAATCAATAACAGAAGTTTTTGTAGCTCAGTACGCAATCTAATAACAGCGCCAATTTCTTATCCTTAAATGCATTATATCCAGTGAATTGAAAAAAAGTTATAAAAATATTGATTTGTGCAATTAGTACACGTAATAAATTAGGATTCTCGCTTTTGTATAGCTTATTATCCAAAAGGAAGTCTGGAATATGTGGCATCTCACTGTGATATTAGGAAAGTGAGCAATAGAGAAAAAAATTGTAAATAATATCAATTGTAATAATATTGTAGTTCGACGATTTTTTTTGTAAAACGGATTAACGCCTAGGAAGTCCCTATACACTATATTATTATTAAAAATATATTATTTGAAGACACTTTGTTATCTAATTATCAAAATAAAATATTTTTTACTTATTATAACTATTTCGTAACACTTCGCTAACAGATGGCTCTGCTAGGTGCATGGTAATAATTAAGACTCGAAAAGAGCATTAATATGTATATGCGGAAGTTGTGTCAGAAAGAGCTCGTGAAGCTCAATAAACTCGGATTAAACACTTTGTTACACCAACGTATTTGACGTTGGTGTCTTAACGTGTTTGTGCTTGTGCACAAATAGTGATTTGTGCACCGGAGTACGAACACAATGACACAGTACATTCACATTTGAATGTATTTTCGTTGTTGTATGACTATTTGTTGTTTTATAATGGATTTACGTGAATATTAATTTATTTGAGTTTTAAAATAATCTAATTATAATCCAACTTTCTATTAGGTTAAAGATTGCCATCATGTCATAAGTTGTAAGAGAAGTTGATAAAAATTGAGCATTTTCTGAGCAAAGGTGCATTTGCAGCGAACGAAGCCGAATCCAGCGGGTGAGGTAAAGATCTAGTAGTTTGAGGACCTATGAAATTGTCGTTTGTTCATAGTGGCCACTTTCAACTTAGTTCTCTTGCGTTTGGCTTGGAATTCCAAATACAAATTAATTGAAATTACTTTCAAAATTGTTGGGAAAAGTAAGTGACAAAACGATATTCATTCATTTGCGTCAAATCAGGAAAGTAAAGAAGCTTGGAAAGTGTTCACCGTAAATACGCGTCGAAGCTTGCCTGTCTTAGATGAACCGGCACAAAAATGAAGGGAATTCTGAATCGTATAGTCTGTTGTAATGAGAAGTGGATCCTGTATGATAATCGTAAACGTTCGTCACAATAGTTGAACTCGGGAGACATACCCAAACAACGTCCCAAACGTCTCTATGATAACGCTCGCCTACACACTGCACTATACAGTCTCAAAGTTACAGAAGCTTCGACTGCGTACTCGCCAGACCTTACGCCTACTGGTTTCAATTTTTTTCAGAATTTGGATAAACTTTTTACAGGGGTAGAAATTCATTTCCGATGAGGCAGTGAAAAACGCCTTCAGAGAATTCATCGACTCCCGTCCCCATGAGTTTGAGAGCTGAGTATGGCTGAGGCATCAATCAACGTCCTTATAATGGCAAAAGAGAATTGTTAATAATGGACAACACTTCGATTAATTAAATATATAATTTTTATGCCAAAAAAATATTTTATTTTTTTATATATAAAATGGCAATTTCGTTTTTGGTATTCGGACGGTGTTTTGCGTTTATGTATCTACTCGCAAGAAGTCAATTTCGAGGAAACGAGCGTCAGACTTTTTGGAAAAAAAATCTGTAGTTTGTTTCATTAATTATCGCATAATATTTATAATTTTGGTGCTCACTTGTTCGTCGAAACGGGACGATTATTAATTTAATTAATTATTTATTCTCTATTTTTATTTAAAAGAATGGTTTTTGATAGATATAAAAAAAGAAATGTGTGTTAAAAATCATTTTTTGTGGATTAATACATAAATACAGAACACCATCCATTTATTGGTTAGTAGTATAATATCAAGGTTAGTATTGAACGTTTAATTAGACCTCAAAAGCTTCGAAAGCGCAGGTCATGCATGTATTACAAAAATATCAGATGTTAAAAAAATGGGCCGTAAAATATTATACGTGAGGAAAGTTTCATATCCGCCGAGTCGGAAAACTATCGGCGATCATGGATTCGCTGCGATTTAATTAAATTTCAAATGAAATCTGATTACGGTGCACTGATAGGCGACAGTTAGCGCGGGAATGAAATGCAACACGCTTATTGAATTGCCTTTGTGAAATCCTTTTATAGAGCATTATGGTTCCTGGTGAATATAGATTTTTAACGTTCGAAAGAGGGAGGATTACTTTAATAGTTCATAGGGCGGCAAGGTTAAGAAAAGAGGAGTGGAAGATCATGTATGACGCGTAATTGCTTAGCCATAGAATCTTTGAAAGGAGACAATATATACCCGACACCGACGACCCATTTACTGCTGCCAATGCGGTTCTTACACTACACTCACAGCACATATACACCGTCCTCGCCAGCGGAGACGAGGACGTCTCTCTCGCTACACCGTGAACACACCCCGGCCTTCACCCAACACTTTTACCAGATATCGGCACGTGCCTGGGCGCTTCTCACCGACTCGCGATCCCGCAGTACCCTCTCAAAGCAACGCCTTAAGCCGAGGTCCGTTTGAGGTCGAGCGGGGCAGCCCTTAGGCTCGTTTCAGCACACACGTTTTGCTCCTGGTTGAGCGCCTTCTGTGTTCGCCCTAAACCATACATGCCCGGTGACTCTTGAAAAGCCATTAGGGCCACAAGAATTTAGTCATTCCGAATGAAAAGACCACATATACCGGGAAGCTCTACGCGCTCCTGTCACGTGGAGCATGGGGCCCGGACCGAAGTTCGACTAGAATTGTCATCTGCATTGTCTACAAGTACATTTGGGAATTTATAAATCAGGATTTAGAAAACCCATTGCGAAGCATGCTTCAAAGGAGGTATAAATATGGTTGAAAGAAGAGGATTGGGAGGATAGAGGTGATACTCATTTCAGAGCCCACATTAACTGAAGAAACATATTGGTACAGTCAGATCATAATCAGTAATTTGCCATGGTCTTCCCTACGAATTTAGTGACAAACAAACGGATGTTTGCTGTATTGATCCGTTTGTTGTATTGGATAAATACTTCGTTTCGTTTCAATTTTCGGAACCGACGATTACCCGTGAGAAAAATAGTGACAAATACGATCAATGATTTATAACATTCGCAGTACAAATGAAACTTTTCCACACAAGACCCTCGTAATCGAGTGGCAAACACATAGATATTGTAACAACAATGCCGGCGCGTGCCCTTTGTCGGCAAACAAAGCCGGAATAGTTCTCACAGGAAGCAGTCACCCTTTAATATCCAACTAGAATTGTTTTGGAAATTCTAAATTCGAATTTGGCAGTAAATATAGATCTTCGTAGCGGTTGGATGAGAACAGCAGAAGATCGTGTGTGTTGACGAGTTTTTGGAGAGGACTATATCCAAGAATAGATACAGGTTGATGGAATAAATACGCATTTCTATTAAAAGTCAATGTAGTTTTAAAATAACGGTTTAAGGTTTAATGTAAGTGTAAAAAATAAAGACTCGTGAAAGAATATTATCTCGCAGATTAAGGCCAAATTCTTTTCCTTATTTTAAGTTATTTGTTTAATCCCTTTGATCTTTCTATATGTATATGTTACAGTTACAGTTCAAACGCGTGTTTCCTAGTAAAAACTAGTTTTGACTGAACTAGGAAAAACGCGTTTTTACTGAAAACGGGTTTTAACTGTAACATGTATGTATGGAATAGTATGGATGTATTATATAGATACATATATATGTATTTAAATATTTCTGTAAGTATGGATTTATCTATGTACCTATGTATTGAAGAAATCGCTTTAGCGATAAGACCGCCGATTGTACTTCTAATTACTTGTATTTTGTATCTCTCTGTATGTCTTTGGTGTACAATAAAGTGTATATATTTATCTATAAGGGTATATAAATAAATTCCAAAAAATCTTTAAGTATCTCATATAAATTTCCTTTATTTTGACAATTTATTTTATTTATAATCAGCGACCCCAAAAACCCCGAGTAATATTTTCTCGTCGAAAATTAGAATTAACGTATAGAACCTGTAAATTTAAAAAAAATGCGTTCATATGTTTTCTGCTCTCCACCATAATGTATCTGACTTCAAATAATAAATAATCTATTAAAATTCATTTAAAAAAAACATCAAAATATCGCATCTGTTCTTCATGATTAAGAAGTTTTGATGATTTTTCAGCTTCATTGTGACTCGACTAGTAAACACGTAAACATATATTTTGTTATGCGACCAATGCACAGTGAAAATACTTACGAGTACAAAGCATACTAACAAATTACAAAGCATATTCTACTAGAAACTATTCCTTTAGACGGCGTCCTCACAGAGTTCACGCTTGTTATAAATTTGTACACTAAAGTAATCTATATTACACAATTAATATTGTGTATTATTTTATACAAAGACTACTGCTCAGTAGAGCTGAAGGGAATAGAAATTCCCCACGACACGATCGGTGGTGCGCCTTCATAGTGTTGTGGGTCAGGAAGAGTGTTATAGACCGGGCGCTTCCTTAAGGCTTCCTTTCTTCAAGCACACGGTTTATCGTCGGCGTATCGCCGTGTGTTTGGCTCCTAAAGTAACTATTGAAATTAGTGGTACGGCGAGATTATCGCCGCTAGAGACTCGCTCGAGTATTTGGCGCAGGGGCGCCGGCTTTTAGGAAACCCCGTGGGTGCTCAATGCTCATGCTCATTTGATGACTCGTTTAACCTCTGAAATGTCCAGCGTACACACGTGTATGCGTAAGGAATAGAGTTACTTTTGATATTCCCGATTAGTTTTGATGTCTATGGTATTTACTTCTCGTGAGTGCTGGAGCACCCGAGCACCACGGAGTCGGCGCCCTTGATTTAGCGCTTAAGTCTTTACAGAGACTATAGTCTTAGAATTTTACAAAACTTGAAGAGCGCTAAAATATCATTTTTATGATAGATTATGTATTGAGGTTTAGATTACAATGCATATTTGTATAGAAACTCATTTAGGAATTCATGAAGTCAATTAGAGGGTACACACGGCAATCGACGGCGGGTTAACAATAGACTAGGGGTGGCTTTTGTTCATTTCTGGCGTTCGCCGGTCGGAGCCGCGCGCCCGCTCCATTTAATATAATGTTTCGTGTGAGAAATTTTGAAGATAGGTGTTATGCAATACAGCTATTATAAAACCCAAATATGGAAATATTATGGCAAATATCAGTCCATGGAGCTGCAACATTTAAAAGAAATGCAGGTGAAACGCAGATTGAGTTTAATTGTTCTTTTATAAGTGGCGTCTTTAATATGTTAGTTCTGCAATTATTGAGAGAAAAATATTCAATCTATCAAAGAAAGCCAATAGCCCAGGTATATCTATTCTCGACTCTCATATGTGTGGTTGTATGTTCAAACTTCGGCTTGTACCACTGAGTTTTTACATTTTTTAATTATGCTCTCTGTAAGTAGCTCTGCGGGGAGCGGAAGAATTTGATTGTGAGGAATCCCGCATGAATAATGAAATATTTACACAAAAACATATAATTGGGTACATACATATTAACTATAAATATATAAATCAATCTATGACTATTGACCTTTTATTGTTTGTTTATTGTTTGCGGAATGCAAAAATCCCAACGCCGGCGTATGACAAATAAAAGTTGGTAAAATGGAGACTTCTTTCACTAAGTACCTATATCCTCCCATATCTCCCGACGTTAGCAAAATAATCTGTCAAATGGAACCATCCGCATCATTTGCGAGTGCACAGTGTGCAGTAGCTCGGTATCGGCCAATAGCTTTGGGTGCTGCAGCAATAAGGCAGCTGCACGACGCGCGCGCTGCTCTTGCATCCTCGGCCTCACTGCATCCACTATATCTCCCGCAGCTGCTAAAGTTCCACCCGCTTAACCAACCTACCGACATATTCCACTTGCTATAATGTGACACAGGGGCGGATTAAAAGTTTATGAGGTCTGCGCTATGGTTCTGACGGGTCAAAAATTAAAAAAAATCTGGCGTATGTGAATCCACTTGTGTGTATTGGACGTGTATCTTGATTATAGCCTGAAACCTCCTAGTAGTATACTTAGAGAGGCATATGACATGCAGTGGGATGTTTTAGGTTGATATCAAAACCCTATCAAAAGTTACCTCACCACATATTAAATAAAACCTTAACTGAGATTTACGAGGCGTACCTACCTCGAAAATTTGAGTTAAGAATTAATTATCTCAGTTACTGATAAACCTCGTAAGGTTTATCAGTAAATTCCTTTACAAATTTTAATTGAGGGTTTAATTCAGGTAAAAGTCAATTGAAGCGTACTCTTACTTATTCATAAATTCAATGTTCCGCGACGTACCTACTTAACTAAAGAATTACGTCCCGAGGATCGGTTTTGTAATATTCATCCAGGATCACTTCTGGATGAACATTAAAAACAGAAGATTTTTATAATTTGTTAAATTGTTTATAAAGGGTTGTACATATAACAGACTAGATGTGCCTGCGGCTTCGCCCGCATGGAATTCGGTTATCGCGGTAAATACCCTAAGTCCGTCCCTGGAAAGTATCCTATGTCCGTCCCTGGGTTTCAACTATCTTCGTACCAAATTTATTTTACGAGTTTATAACCTCAGAGTTTTTTTACGAGATCTACCAGTCATTTGTGTTTAAAAAATAGCCCTGACCGTTCACCATTATGTTGTCTTTACCATAACTTTTTAGTTTCTTCAATTAATGCCTGTGAATAATTTCCGAAATTACTGAAATGATTTGAATAATTAATTATGTATTAACTATCGTCTTTCTAAAAAGTACATACAGTACATCTTAGCTAAAGTGTCTTAGTATCCATTTTTAAAATACTTTATTTTTATTACACCATTAGAATAAGTCATTAGAAGCTCCGAAAACAAAATTAATAATACGAAAATGTCACTACGTTTATAATTATAACTTAAGGAAAGTATAGTGGCTAATATTTTTGTAAATCACTGTCCAATTGTTATATAGTTTAGTTCCATAAAGGTAGGATAGATAGATTGGTCGCACCCTCGAATTGGATCCGAGTTTAACAATCGCAGTGATCTTAAAACTGTTAATTTAAAAGAAACGTATACTTAAAAAAAACATTAACATACATTTAGGACATCATAAAATTATTCATGTATAATGAAGCCGTTTATGTTCAAAACGTGTTTTACGTTTATTGGACTTCTTGCTTCTATAAATTCTTAAGAACCTCTAATGAACCCCTAATGTTCGCTAATGAAAACCCTCGAAACAGAATTCTTCGATTCTATTCCTTTTAGGATTTTCTATTCTATATTTCTAATTTGCTGCAAATGTCAAATGCCTGCACTTTAACTCTTTTGCTATCTCATGACCCATAAGGACATGCCAACTACACTCCGTTAAAGGAATTAGTGTCAATACTACATACTGCTTGCTTGTGCATGAGCCGCTGCATTAGGGTTACAGGTACATAATAATAATACGTTAATAGTCGAATATTCACATATACATATATGGTATGTAGTAGGTACTCATATCGTCAATATTCCCTTATAGCATTTATTAGGCATTCCACCCTAGGCACGTATTTCCGGATTAAACGATGAATAACAAAATATAAGTCAATTAAATGAGGTTTGGGGTGAATTATAGGAAGGAAAATCGTAGAAAGTCTAATCTCAAAATAGGGGTTCTTAGGAATTGTTACAGTTAAAGCCCGCAACGTTTCTTAAAACAAAATTGAAACTCAAACAAAGCGTGATTACCTTAAATAATCTCCGACGTTGTAGCAGTAATTATAAATCGCTGCATCGTGTGTTCAAGACCGCTGCGACTAACCACATTATACAAATGAACAGTAGGTATGCTAACATAAATGAACGACATTAGAAACTCTTGTTTACTACTGTGCACTACTCTTGTTACTCCACCCGATTAAGAACAATATTATATAGTAAGACAAAATTTAATGCAGAAAAATATTCTATTAAAAAAAAGGTACCTATTGTCAGAAAAATATATAATTGATACTAGAAAGAAAACTGCGAAATAAACATTAAAATATATTGAAGAATAACTGAGATAAAGGGCTTAGTGGCGACAAGTAGGTAAGATAGGATTGCAATACAAGAACAGTGACGTCTACTTATTTCAATTATAATTATGTGTGAGTGACAGAGAGAAGTAGCTCATCATTTATGAGCGATAGAGACAGAGATAGCTTCCCACCACGTCCAGACCTCAAGTTTATATGTAAATAATATTCATGAAATTGGATTTTTTAATACGTATTTTTATTTTTTTAATATATATTATGTACATACATATTTATTGCCATCTCGAATTGTTGAGATAGTTATAAGATATATTAATTTTAAAAGCGGTTAATTACCTTATTATAGTCCATGCATTTCACGATGACGCGCCCCTCGATATTCTATAAGGGATAGGCGCGGAGTGCTGGGAGCTTAGTTCGAACATCAGTATCGAGTCTGTCGAGTCGACCACGACTCCGACACATGTTTGTGTAGTTCACATCACTGCGAATTCCAATCGCGAAATTAGTTCCATTTTTTTGCAATAAGCATAGAGGTGAACAAATTTAATATAATTGATTTGATACAGATTCAGTTGATTTGATACAGATTATATTCTTAAGATATAAAATAGTTATATTAAATTAAAAACATTAATCAATATATTCCAAATACTTATAGTAGGTACATGTACAGTTAGCAAATCTGACTTAGTCCTATCTTTCCTTTGTCATATTAATGGTGAATTTGGGATGTTTTAATTAAAATTAACGATTTAAATGATTATTATTAGCAGTTTTGTATAGTAAATTGTAAGATTATATGTTAAATTTAAAATAAGAACATGAAAATAAGAAAAATAACAGTCTAATTAATAGTAGTTATGTTAAGTAATGAAGTCGAGCACCTTTCCAATCCGCGACACTAATTAGAATGCTGATTGGCTGATTTAAATTAGTGTGCGTGAGCAAATAGGGATATTTAGAGTGTATCGATAGAACTCCTACGCATGCAGTTTTACGCACACTTGCAATGTTAGCGCTTCAAATAAAAGTGGGGCGCGTCTTCGTGGAATGCATGGACTATACGTAAAAATCCAATTTACCTAAATTAAATTGCATGAAAAAGAGTGCAACGTCAATGCGTAGTGCTGATTCGCTGGTTACTGACGTGAATGCATTTGCTCAGAGTTCTCCGTAGCGTCTATGAATATTTGCATCTGTGTACGTGTGTTGACTTTTGGTTGTTTTTATAAAGTTATCTTGCCGTACCGTGGTGGGCATAACGAGTCTAAGTGCGGAGCGCGTGCGGACCGATTTAAGCAATTTCCTCCGCGTTTAACTGCACATAACCATCTGGATTCCCCATAGGCGTCAATTATTAAGCTCCTAGGAAGACTGAATGTTGGGAAGGCGGAATTAGGTTGCGGTTTCAATGGACATGAATAGCGCTCATGTTTTTAATACACAATAGGAAATGACTATCAAGCACCCATTTCGTGTAATGTGATTTTGTGAATTGAAACATCCCAAATTATACTCAAAAGCTGTAGTGTTTTTTCAAAGCACCTCTATATATGGGGTATGTCCGAACATGTCCCGAAGGTTGAAACTAGGGATTCTGAGTTAGTCTAAAAAATTTAGATTTTAAAAAAATATCTGTTTGTTTTAGTTTTTAGTACGTAGTTTCTACCATGGAGCTTCTTCATATTGTCAGTCCTGCAGCAGATATTGCTTGTCCATTGTCACTTTAAATTCGATGATGCGATGTCGGTGACTTTTGGTTTTCGGCGAATTTTGTCGCTTCGCATCCTATCTCGTAAAGAAACCCCGGGAATGGCTCAATCAAGTGCGTTGTGCCGTATGACTTACGGTGCTAAAATGTTGATGGTTAGTGTGATCAATACGTTCAGTCGCTCAGCGAGCTATAGAGAGAGCACAGCCTTACAAAACTAGAACATCTGTACGCCTGCGGCTCGTCCAGAGTCTGCAATCTTATGATATGAACCGCAATGCCATAAATGTATTATTATCTTCGTGGTTCAGGCAGCCGGTCATTTTGTTAGTTTATATTTCGCTACGCTATTTACTGCTTAGGAGATAGTATATTTAAAAATAAAACCGTAGTGTTCCGAATATCAATTTCGATACAAATATAAATAACCTAAACATCGCATAGCTTGTTTACTAACTTGATGGCAAATAATTTTCTATAAAACCAACAATTTCGATTCTATTTCCCGAGTCCACCAGCCACTATTACTATAATTTCTCGAAAATATATTTATTTCTGACATGTAATTTTCGAAGATTCGCGTAAGTATGAAGCAAATCGAAACAGAAACTGTGTTTTAGATACATAGAATTTAAAAGTCATTAGCTATGTTTGTTTACTGCTGAATATAGGCCCAAGGCCCACTAACACGCACGGTCTTCTGCTTTTCTCATCCAGACAATACCTGCAACGTTCTTTAAGTCGACAGTCCACCTTCGCGAAGTGTATCTCTACGTTTCCTATATGTCTTTATATAGGACCCTTCAACTCTATCGATTATAGACCTGCGAATTTAAATACAAAAACAAATTAGTACCAAATAAAGTCCTTTGAGATTTTTCTAAACAAACTCATAAATGTGAAATAAGTATACAATTATAGGACAATATTGCGGTAAATTATTTTCAAAATATTTAGTAATAATCGTTATTGCCATAATATAAAGTAGCAGAGAAACGGCAGAAGTTACGAAGCAATAAAACGTGTAAGGCACTACCCGGTTAATGTTATCTTTATTGCAAGCCACCATCTGTCTGGGACGTGACGAGAATGCTCTTGTTCAGCCTGAAACTTACTTATTTCTAGAGGCAAACACAATTTGGTGTGGACTACATGAACTGTGTTCTGGAGTAGACTACTTACCTATTGTTAATCCTGAACACTCCAATTTGGAGCACAAAGAAATAGACTGGCTGGCCCATTGTTGTAATAAGTAGTAAATTGCTGCTCAAACGTGGTTCGATTTTTCAGTAGACATTAGAGCTACGAGCATACTGCATAATTCACATTCTGTATATTGTGAATCTAAATTACACATATTACACTGATAGTTTTTATTATAGAGATTCAAAAGAGATTCCGTCGAGTGGAAAGTACGATGGGATAATAGAAGTCTTTCGTCCCTTTATATTCTTACTCCCGTATACCTCTATGCCTTTCTATACCATCCAATCCCATCGAGTCAAACATAATGAGAAAAAAGGAAACGCCCTGTCCCATTTACAATCTTTCTCTTTACTCCTCATCCTATCCCATCTCGCAAGAAAGGTAAAGGGATAAACCATTTTCCTAAATCACTCTTAAAATCCAAATGTTAAAAATTACATCATGATATCGATGATTTAAAACAAAACTTCCATGATGATAACCTTATGTATGAGGGTGTAAATATAATTATATTTTTTGTAAGAAGGTAATTACTATCGCCAAGTATGAGTGTATTCTTGCAAAAACATTTTTAAGTAAGACTGTAATTTTAGCAAGATATTAAAAACCCGTACAAAGCCAGGAAGAAGCCTTTGAGACATGTTACATACGCTCATTAGTTTGCAACCCGAGGATCAACTGAACTGTGGACACACCATTTTGTATTTATTTTTACCTTATTCAGTCCAATATAACTTGCCCTCTCGTCATTGCATCATTTTCACCATACATTTTCCCTCTTGCATGAAAGATAATATGGTGTGACAAAATTATGTTTTAATTGCTAATCGAAAACAATTTCCCAAGTAGTAATAATCTATTTCAAAAATGAACATTTGAAGAAAATACCTTGTTATTAATTCGTTAATTGAGAGCAGGTACTAGTCGCTTCCCCTACGATCCTCCTAAATATTTAGGTACTACCTAATTTGTAATATGAGTATATCAGGCCGAAAGTTAAAACTTACCGAAAGTAAATTACCGTCTAATCTGTTAATAGTATGTGCGAGTATATTACTTCTTCATCTTCGGTTTGATGGCAGTATCAGTCGCCGACTCAAGGGCGACGACTATTTCCCGATGTCACGTGTAAACGAATTTGAAGTAAATATGGAGTCGCTCAGTAAAACGATAGTATGTTTACTGCGGACAGTTGGATTCTGTGGAAGGACACGGAAAAACGGAGTTGTATGTTTTTATTTGATTATCACAAACACGACGCTTTGAACTTTAACAAACTATTAAACCACAAAGTCAATAATAATACATATTTTTCATAGCAATCCAACAAAAACTCACCGCACCTCTCTCGCCAAAGAATCCATTATATTACTTAAGTACCGTATTCCAAAGATCGCTCAGCAGTGAAAACTGTGGGGAAACTCGTGTGCTGCGAAAACAGAATAAGAAGATTTAGAGCAAACACGTGACTGATAGTGATGATATCACTTTTTTCTTAACTTGAACAGAGTATAAACCAAAATTAAATAGAGGGACGTTAAAGGCCGATATTCATTTTATAAAGTAAATTTCGTGACGAAATTAACATGCTACGAAAATAGGGAACAGGGCAAGTGGAATGGTGACCGAACAGCATTGGACCTGCCAAGAGGATCATAACGTGGCTGGAACCCCTCATGATTACTAAACCAATTAGAATTACGTTATAAATCGATATTCATTTTATAAAATAATCTTGGTGAGGCCAATCACATGCCGCAAAAACAGAAACAATATAGGGCAAGTACAATATTGACCAAACCTCATTAGACCTGCGTAGAGGATCACATTCATCCGAAACCTCTCATGTTTACTAGATCGAGTTGAGGAAGATGTCATTATAATGGATGTTAGTTAGTTACACGTTGGATAGTATAAATTCTGCCGTACGCATATGTAAGTTTGTCGGTTTGTAACAGTCAAGTGGAATAAAGGAGGGGTCCTTCTAAAGTGGTCTAAACTAACGATGGCAGAGATATATGACTGCTATTTGTCAAGGGACTAAATAACACAATATTAGACAAATTGACAACAGTAAGTGCGCGTGTTGACTTAGGTGTGGATGAACCCGAGGGTAAGTATAATGTGAATTGTCTTTGTTTGTGGGTGTGAATATAATGTTTTTGAATATCTGTTCACTTCTTCAAATTAATTGATATTCAAACATCTCAAACAACTCAACTCAATCTTATGTTTTTAATGTGTAGATACCATAAACATTTGTTCTGAATCTGCTCAATGATCTTATGCAGCAACATCCAGTTTTGTACTTATTTCCCGGCCAAGGAAGGTTCCAAGCATTTCGCAGTACGGCAGTGGATACTCAGTACCTACTGATAACGTTTTCGTTGAAGTAATATATTTTTATTGTTACCAATATTGGAATTCTGTTATCATAAGTAAAAATTGGAAGGGGCTCTAAGTAGGGCGCATTGGTGGGGACACTAAACTCTACTAAGGGAAATTAATAAATATTGTACCTACTTTTATTGGTATATTTGAAAATATTAGTACCTATTTTTATTTTATACTAGCTCATCCGACAGATGATATCCTGTCCAAATTTCAATAATACAATAATTTCAATAAATTCATACAAAAATCCCATAGAATAAAGCACTTTCAGTTTTTCCCTAATTTTTCTTTCCCTAAAAACCTTAATCGGACTATTACGAACATTTAAAAAAAAGTCAAATCGGTCCAGCCGTTCTCAAGTGATGCGCATACCAACGAACAGCATTTAATTTTTATTTATATAGATTACTAAATAAAAATATTGTATTATATATAGTTAATGTTATGCTATTTGAACATTATGACTATTTGAAATGTCCTGACTACTGACTGACTGACTGATTCATCATCGCTGAGCCGAAATCGCTGAAGCTAGAAACATTAAATTTGCTCAGTAGGTGGATTTAATGACGTACGTATACACTAAGGAAGGATTTTTTAGTTTTACTGGGAACGGGGGAAAATGGGGGAGATGTTTTTATATGCTAGAATTAGTTAAGTTAGAGACATTAAATTTGGTATATAGACTTATGATTTAAAATAATTAAACACGTGTATTAGCGTTTCTTGATATTTGACTTGGAAGGGGGCATAAAAGGGAGGGGCGAGTTTCGACGCAAAATCTATATCACAAAAACTATTTAGTAACATGGACGCTTGAAATTTGATATCTAGACTTTTCGTTCCAAATAATTAAATACATGTATTGGCGGTTTTTTTAGGCGTTTTAGAAAGGGGTAAAAATACAGGGGATTACTACGCCAATAAAAACACACAAAAAAAAACAAAATCCACGCTGATGAAGCTGCGAGCAAAAAGCTAGATAATAATAAATTAATTAAATTATTTTCCTTTTAAATTAATCTTTTCTAATTTAAAACGAAACAAAACGCATCAATGAAATTATTTTCTTACACAGTATTTTAGTGTACCTATACTTTCTCACAAATTATTTTACAATAGACGAGTATATCTATAAATTCAAATTTAAATAGTTATCGTTGCTTTTATGGCTTTGTCTTCTAAAATATTTCTCCCTCTACGATCTTTAACCATAAATTGTCTATTCAAAGATAATTGTAAGAGTCGTATTCACCTTTGTTCCGGTCCACCGATGATCGCAGAGTATATGGTGACCGTGTTTTATAGCTGCCAGTTACATTGTTAAGACAAAAAGTGTATGCTTGTGTGGTGTGTGTTCAATTGTGTGGAATCATTTGTGTGTAAAACGGGTAATGTGCTGCTTTGTTTAATAGTAGAATATGCCTTTGTCCGTGCAGTTTGCTACGACATGTTTTGTTTATTAGTTTTATGATTTGCAGACAATTCGCGATTAACCACATTGTTCAGATTAGAAAATTTTTAATTGAGCATATAAGAAAGTTAGAGTTCCTACCAAGAGAAATCCTGTCGGTTTTTATGACCTGAACATATTTTGTACTGTTATGTATTACCAGGCTATGTCCTCCGCTGCTGGATATAGGCTTCTTCCAAGGCTCACCACCTAACACAATCTTTGGCTTTTCTCGTTCAGTTGCTACAAGCAAATTCCTTCAAGTCGTCGGTGCTTCTGGCCGGAGAGCGCCTTAAACTCCTCTTATTTATAATTTATTTATTATTTATTTTATTCTTGTCTGTACATGGCTTCCATTCCTCTTGTCTACAACTCGTGAACTCGTCACTTGTTTTGTATATACCAAGATAAAATATGTAGAGAATAAATAAATTAATAGAAGGGTAGAATGGTCTAAGGACTACAGTGCATCTGCATATTTACCTGGTGTATTTTTAGCACGTGTTCAATGGTAGATGTTAACGGTAGGTATTTATTTACCGTCATCATTTACCACTTCGTCTATAAAAATCTGTGTCTATATAAATTTTATGTGTCATTTTTACTATAAAAACAAACTGGTTTTTATTGTATTTCTATTTCACTCATTCAATATCTACTTTTATGTAAATGAAAAAGTTCAAAATCTAATGAGAGATCTGAAAATGATTTACAAGGGTTTATTAGTTACTTATCTAAACTATTTATCTATCTATTAGAGTATAATAGCAAATTCTATTATCATTTAAACTCATAATGACACATTCTTTATTACTAAGAGCAGCAAAATAATGCACCTATCTGTAACAAAGTTGTTCACAGCAATCGCTGATCGTAGATAACGTATAGAATAGGTAGTTATTTGCATTTTATGTCAATATGCGCTACTTGTAACTGTTATTTTATGATGATTTAATAATAAATCGTTACTTTATCAACACTATGCCAACTATGTCCTCGTGGTAACAAAGTTGAGTTGTAACAAGGGTGGAATTAAAATTGCGACTTCAAAATATGAAATTGGTAATGAAGTAATTATTTATGATACAGCTTCAAACATCAATGTTTTTCAACAACGATGTAAAAGGACTAATTAACACGGAGTTAACAAAAACATTCCAATTCCACATATCACTTTTTTGAGATAATAAAGTTTAGAGTAATATTATTTTATTTATTTATTTATACGTTATTGTATACATAAATATTTACAAAAGGGGATAGTTATATGGAAGTTAATAGTACAAATTAAAGTGGGAGATTTCTTTCAGTCAACCTATGAAAACGAGAAGTGCAAAAACGAAAGGAATTTTATTAAACGAAACTTTCATTAGATATTACAAAGTTTTTGCTGATGAAAATATGACTATAGGTGTAGTTTTGTATTTTCGATTACATTGTAAACTAGATCGTTTCTGTTAGGTCTATTTGTTCAATTAAAATCGCAACATTTGACAAAGACAACACGGGCTGTTCATGCAAGGTTAAAATACATAGCTAAGCCCATGAATTTTGATCCGCACCGTTGCCAATCCGAAACCGCCCAGCATTCTGTGTGCAAAAATCTTTATAAGGCTATGTTTCACCTGCTCTTTTCACTGGAAATATAATATCGCACTTAAAAATCGTAGCTTTCAAGAGGTATAAACTGAGGATTGTTAACTGTTTCAACTATCTGTCAGTTAGTTATTCCTCCGAAGCCGTAGGTTGTGGAACGAACTGACTCAAGAGGTATTTCCATCACGATACGATATGGGCATCTTCATGAAAGCTGTGAATAGGATTTTGCAAGGTCGGCGGAGTACCCGAATACCTGCTGGTGTTGCAGGTGTCCATGGGCTGCGGTAACACTTACCGTCACGTGAGACCGCTTGCTCGTCCGCTTACTTCCCTATATAAAAGCAACAATTAAACAGGTTATATATATATATATACAAGACATATTTACATATTTACATATTTAGTGACATATTTACAAGACAATTTTTATGAACACCAAATGGACATGTTTGTTTCTCACACTCGACCTAATAAGGAATAAAATATACGGATTATCTCAGCGGGACCACCGCTACCCTAGGTGTTAAATTTTTGTAATGTCGTGGTTGTAAAGACCAACTCCTAAAAATGAAATGTTTTTGAATTATTCATTTATTTTAAAATAACTATTTGTATAAGTGAAGAGAGAAATATATACCTATATACATATCAATAGAATTTGTAACTGTGCTGAGTTTTCTATCGATCTTTATTTGAAATGGTTCGTTTGAAATAATTTATTTGATAAAAATAGTTTATCGACTCGAATAAATATTTAGTGTTATTTATATTAGTGATACTGAATTTAAAAGAGAGCGTAATTTTAGAGAGGCCCCCCCTCAAAAATAGTTCAATGAGGTTAGAAAGAAGTATATCTAAGTATTTGTACATATAAGTAGAAACAATGTATTAAAGTGAAATTGTTAGTTAATACTTAGTTTGTTTGAGTTTGCTGTTTGTACTTAATTAGTGTTTGGTATTATAAAAATATAAAATGTAACCGTGTTTGATTAGTGTTTGATTTGATTAGAAAATATAAAAAGAGGTAGTGAGTGAGATATGCCAGAGCTGTGAGATGGGAATGGTCCCATCCCATCCTATCCTATCCCTCCCCATATCCCAACTCATTCTCCCAATCCATTCTTTAATCTGCAAAGGTAGGCAGCGCATCCGGGGGTGTGTCAACATTTGTCATTCTGGTCTGAAGTTGACATTTATCGGGGATGTCCACGGGCTACAGTTTCCACTCCACTTACCATCAAGTGGACTGTATGCTCCTCTGCCGCCTTTTCTATAATAGATTCTATAATATATATATATATAGAATGAAAATATGAAATATAATGAAGATATTATTTACTATTTCCATTCCATATGCATATATGTCCACGCGAATGCATTGTTACATAAAATGTTATAATAAACAAAGAATAAGAATTATAAGAATATTTATTATATTATTTTTAATGATTAGATTATATAGGAAATCAATAAATAGCCATAACACAATATTAAAAAACTGAACAGTGAAAATAAAACAAGTATCTTACAAGTATGTACTCTAGTATTCTTCGTGTCATTAGCCGTGGTGTCATTCTAGGTGTCATAAACCAGACTAGCAAGAAAAATAGACCTAATTGTTATACTATACTCGTACGTTATAGATCCTGACATGCAATGTTTATGCTGCTATTATTACTATCATTAACATCAAACAATTATGATCGTTAATTATGTGGAAAGATGCAGAAGGTTCACAGGAAGTGAATTTACGAGCATAATACTTAGTGGTTTAATTCATCATGCATCACATTCTGGGTGTCATACCAGTTTAACGCCTTAGGGAGTAATTAAAGACGAAAGCTTAGTCTTTAAAATATGAGTACATCGTTTAATAAAACGTTTTCGCCTGTGGCTACGTTCTAACATTGTTCTTTGTAATAACGTTTTTGTTTTAGAATGGTTTAGGAATATTTATTGATCAATTTTGTGCTTGACCAATCAAGCGCAACTTGGCCCAATATGGCTTCTAATACAAAAGAGAATAATTTAACGTCAAACGTTATATAGCTTAACAGGTTTTAATATTATGGAGTCTGACGCTTTTCAGCATTTATAGCATTTATGAGTACAAGGATAATATTTTGAGTAAAACTAAAATAATTTATTTTATTGTGGATAATGAAATAGTATGAATGACTATAGTGGGACGCCCTCCGGCCGCGTGGACTGACGACTTGAAGAAAGTCGCCGGTATGATTGATGAGATGGATAGTGGCTTGATGAGATGAGAGGAAGACCGTGAGTGGTGGCGTTCCTTGGGCGAGGCCTATATCCAGCAGTGGAGAGACACAGGCTGATGCTATGGTATGGTATGGCATGGTAATGAAATAGTAACCGCAATTTTTATCATTTAAGGTACAATTCTGAACTCGGCCGCGGACTGCAGTGGCAGAACGAAGGCTACTCTACTGGTTTCCTGCCGCGGCGGCAGGTGACAGTGACGCTGCGTTCCGAATACGGTTCATAGGAAACTATAGAAACCAGTAGTGTCGCTTGCAGTTTGCTGCTGCAGTCTGCCGTCCAGTTCGGAATTGTACCTTTAAACTTGAAGTTTCCTTATTGACAAATCTGTACGGTGCGTGCCAAATTGAGCAATGTTGTGGAATATACCTATCGAACAAATGAAGATGAAGAATCTATATTTTAAGAATTCATATAAAATTATTTATCATTTTCATAAAATACAGTTTATGAAAAGAAAATAATAATTTTGTTGCAATATAATATTTCGAGTGAAACTAAATTAATCTGGTATTATCAATAGTGAAAATGTAACTGTCATTTCATCATTTGAAGTTTTTATCGTTCTTTGTAAAGGTATGTACAAACAAGATAACTTTTGTGTATTTAATTCCACTCTAGTGAAAAAAATGAACACTTGGAAGAAAAGTGGTAACTATAGAGTTGTCTTAATCAGAATGTAACATTATTCGATATAATCGATACAGTGTCATTTGTAGTGTACCTTTGTTATTGTACTTATATCATCCTGATTTATAATCTTTATGTTCTCTCTTTCCCACTTATAGCAAATTCATATTGAATGATTAAGTAGTGTCAGAGGGTAAGAGAAAAGATAGTTTTTTTAGTAGTGGAAGAAGTTAGATTTGAGAACGATAAGCTCTTATGACAGGTGAGTTTAGTGGTATCGAATGTATACATCCCGGCCGGTGTAGCTCCGGTTTTGTAGAGCGTCGTCTCTGTTGTAACGGCACACGACAGAGACGACGCTCTACAAAATATAGTTCCTTTCGAAAGGCCGATGTGTATTACTTTCGGCCGGGAAGTGTAATTGTATGGTTGACTAGAGCATTTTTATGTAACAAAACGTACTAAATAAAAATAGATAAAAATATGCTCCTATTGATAACTTTATCTTGATTTATCTTTATCTTGTCTGTGCACTATGTCCATTTCAACAAACTGTTTACACTAGAGAATGAGTTTATACAGTTAAGAGTACAAATGAATGCTTTAGTTTGTACGCAACTTAATAAACACAAGTTTGATGGGGAAAGAAAATACAACCGGCATTCACAGATCGCAGTGTCTTGCTAATGTATCTAATTGCTCCTTATCTGATGTTATATAGAACGCTGAGGGGAAAGTGGGAGCTACATGTAACTGTTAACGTTCATACTTTCACCGCAAGAAATGGCGGGCAAGTTCGCAACCAGATTCTATGAACTGGCAACTCGTCTTGGCTCCATTCGACAGTAATTTTCTAATATATCTTGTAGTTTCCAATGTACAAACGTGTTTCGGTAGTAAGTGAGATATCCCAGAGCCCCTTCGTACTTTATCCTATCCCTTCCATTTTATCAATCTTTTCTGCAATTCCATTCCTAAATCTTCAAAGGTAGGCAGCGCATCCGGGGGTGTGCCAACGTTTGTCATTCTGGACTGATGTTGGCATCGCGGACCTCGCTGGGCCACACTATTCACTTACCACCAGGTGAATTGTATGCTTGTCTGCTGATTTCTTTGTATAAAAAAAAATATTGACTGTACACTCATATGTTCTGTTCTGCCTGCTTTGTTCTGTTTTTTTTTTCTTTTATTACCCAATTACACCTCAAAGAGACTATATACTCGTAATATCGTAATGTCTATATAAGGTACTGCAAAAATAGTGTTTAGTACGTCAATCAGTACACTAAAACGCATATCTAACTAAATTTACATTGTATTTCAGATTTTTTTTATTGCAATAAAAATAAACAATTGTTGATCAATTTCCTCGTGTACATAACACGTTACGTAGTGATAGTCTAGACGTGTACCTAGTTTCTTCAGTACAGATTTTTCATTTGTCATTAGCTCGGCGGTGAAGTAAAATGTAATGAGGAAATCCGCGTAACCGAGGATTAAAGAAATCTGATTCACGTATAAAACATTTCGTATTGGGTCCGCGAAATAAATAACGAAATTCGTTGCACTATACTAACGGAATTAAAGAAGTATGCATGTATAGGAACCCGCCGGCCGAAGCCAACTAGATTGCCAGCCAACTAGATCGACATCTAGTTGGTCATGACGTCTGCCATTATTGTTGTCTTTTGTTTTTTATTCTTCTATTGCTTTTACAATCCATTTATTTTAAGGTTTCATTTTTCATGCTCTTTCTATAAATTTCTTTATCTATGTATTTATGTAAATTTTGCCTTCATATTAAATATAAAGTGTTGTTCCTGAGTGTGGACTTTTATTGAGAAGAAGACCGAGTGTTCACATACAAGCAACCACAGCACTTTACATGTGTAGTATCCAATCTGTGATTGACCTCGTGGCCGATCTCATGATTATGAGAGGAGGGCTTATATTCTGCAAACTGATATAACAAGTTGACGTTGATTGTTAATACTGTGAATTATATGCGTTCTGTAGCAATATTGGCGGTAATTATAACGTAGGAAGCAAGAAAATTCCTCTAGTCTTTATTCTAGACGTTTCTAAATGTATTATATTTCATGAGAAAAATTGCTGGTAATCTTTTAGTGGAGGTTGTGAGTAAACGCCATTGTGTGGGACGGTAAGTAATGACAGGTCTTGACAACTAGGTCACTTCATGCCGTTACTTCATATTGTTTTAAGTGAAAATATTTTATTAGACATGCGGGTCGTATTAACCTATTAAAATACTACGAGTTCAGCCCAATTACTGCTTTAATAAATAGTCGCTTATTAGCAGAATTGCAGGCTTTTTTGTTACAGGTTATTACGGTTTTCGGCAATTGCTTATTTGTTAAATAACTTATTGTCCCTGTTCTCCTGAGCGATAATAATGTTGGCATATATCTGAAATGTATCACAAATATCTCTGCAGACGCGCTGCGTCAATATCTTTGAAAATTAAGAGTCACAATTTGGAAAAGGGACCGGAAAGAATGAGAAATAAGGAGTTCCATTATCCACTCTCATACGAGTACTACTATTGTTCATCCCTAATGGAAAGATATGGAACTAGATGAATCCCATAGTTGAAATACGTATTGAAAACCGTAGACCACATTTTTAATTGCATAGATTGTATTGATACAATCGACGAAGCGACTGGAGTCGAAGTATGGCTAAATTGAAAAAAGTCAATCATGCTTTTTTGCTGCAAATCCATCTGCGCCTGAGCGACCGCGGATAATATTTCTCCTACTTTGTCACCTATTTGTTAGAGTTATTCATGAACCATGACAAATATACACCCATGCTACAAGCTTACTTACCCGTACTTTTCTCCCGAGTTATATGATAGCCACGTGTTTTTTCAGCAGGATTTCTCGCCAAGAATTATTTTGTATTCTATTGGCGTCGCTCGTGGGCTACGTGAGGAACTTGCGCCAAGGTGGTCTCCCAACCAACGTTAATAATACAGTTAATAACACCTTTAAGTCGTACAAATACGGTCTGTACTGTATAGATTTGTAGACGAAATTCGTATGTTTGACGCAATGCAGTCGAATGATACAATAGTATCGCTGACATTTCATTTGTTTCGGTTACTTCATTTTGTATTGTGATAGAAAGGGTTCACTGAATTCAAATGCGTTTGAATAAAAGTGAAAATAGTGAGAAAATGAAATCTATTTTTATTTGCCGGCTAGTCGAAATGCACTCAAAGAAAACCGCTGGAGTAGATGCGTCTTTGAGTGGAGACCGCATATCGGGAAACGTAGCTCGGTCCAGTTGTCCAGAGGGCTCTGGACAACTGGACCGAATGACTTAAAGAAAGTAACCGGTAGTGTAACAATACTCTTTCGAGTATTGTCCTTTACCGAACTTCTTGCTACTAAATTCTAAAGAACAGTTACTGGCGGTTAATGCATAATTCTAATGCATGGTGCCGAAAAGTGGTCTCTGGCAGTAGGCCTGATTCACAAATTCAAAGTCGTTCAGCGAGCGATGGAGAGAGCTATGCTCGGAGTTTCTTTGCCCGACAAAATCCATAACGAAGACATTTGACGAACAACTAAGGTTGCCGACATAGCTGAAACGATCAGCAAGCTGAAGTGGCAGTGGGCGGGCCATATATGCCGCTGTACCGATAACCGATGGGGGAGACGAGTCCTTGAATGGAGACCATGTATCGAGAAACGTAACGTGGGACGCCTTTTGGCCAAGTGGACTGACGAGTTGGAAGAAAATCGCCGGTAGTGACTGGATGAGAAGAGCCGGAAGAACGTGTGTGGTGACGGTCCTTGGCAGAGGCCTATATCTAGCAGTGGAGAGGCACAGGCTGACAGTATGGTATAATGCAAAATTTAAATTCGCTTCGAACGTCAAATGCCTGTACATTGATTTTCAAAGTTTGATTTTCAACTTTGAACGTCACAGCCTGTACCTGTACACTTAGATCAATACCACTTGAGCTAACGTTACAGTACTTAGATGAGAAGGGGAAAATTCTGAGTGTGCTCGCGGACCTTGGGAATAAATCGAAAGATGCTTATATCCAATAGTAGGGGGAGACATGGGCTGATGCTGTGGAAACACAGTAAGTAAAGAAAATAATTTTCATTATTACATATTTAGTAACATTAAACGCTTATTTATTATAGGATCGGCGTAAGAATAATAAATAATACAAGTAATTATTTACTATTATTATGGTATCGGCCAATCGAGCGATCGCACAAAAATACATATTCCTGTGCAGCTCATTATCAACTAATTCAGTAAGCGGTTAGGTAGCGCCAACAGCAAATGTAAAGGTTGTAGAACAAACTTGTACATTCGATTAGCACCACGAACATGAACGTTAAAGTCACCGTAATTGCTCGTTTACGAACGAAAAAAAAGTTTGTAATCGCGCTAAAGCTCGATTCTGAAATGCTTAATGACCATTGATCATGATCAGTTAAAATTAATCATCATTCATCATCGTCATTATATCACGATCTTTATAATTTATGCGAATGTGATACAGAAACCTTTACGTCAATTTGAGTTTCAATTCGAACGAGTTCCTTGTGTTAATTAGAGTTAAAAGTGTTTTTGCAGTCGGCTCTCGCACGGACAGACAGATAGCTAATCTATAAAGATAATTAAGTCTATCTCGTAATTTATAGCCATTTTAATTAAAGTCGAGCGCCATGGACAGAAACACGCCTGGATGCTGGCAGTAAGGAAAGGAATATGGAATATATTACGGACACAGATTGTATTATTATCGTAAACTAGTAAACATAGTTACTATTTATCCTTTGAGGATAGTCTTGTATCGGTTGCAGCTACACCCCGAATTGTGGCTACATCTACGTAACAAACAAGATAAGTGAGTCCTCGCCTGCGGAATCGCAGGGGTACGGGGCCGGGATCGTGTTGTATAGAGACGCACACGATGTAGTTTTAAATGACTAATCCTGAGATATATAACGTCAGTACAGATAAGAGTATATTGTATTAACATAAAGGTTATTTAATCACCCCTGCAACTCCCAGACGAGAATACACTTCTCTTGTTTGTGTATAGGTCTAGTTGGCTGGAACTAGTTGCAGCCGGTCGCAGTCGGTTGGAACTGGGTATATTTTTTTTGGGTGTAGTGTAGCACAATGTTTAGTTTTGTGACGAGCGATTAGCCCAGTTGTTAGTGTTCCTACCAGCTATGCGAAAGACCTCCGGTTCGATTACCAGACGGACATTTATATGTTTAAAGACAAATATTTGTTCAGGTCTAGATAGTGGTGTTTGTCTTTATACTCGTAATATGTCTCTGAACTCACGACACGGAATCCTAGTATGCCATTGATTGTATCGTATTATTAGCTTATGTTGTGAGTATTTTAACATGTACGCTAATGTATTAATCAAATATATTGTATTCTAGCCCTTCTAATAGGTGTTAAGGGCTCATAATACATCGAGTGTATATTTAGGTTCTGATGTTCTGATGTACGTCGCTGGTTTCTTGTTTGAAAACATATATTGAGCCTAGATTATATAACAAAAGGGTTCTATTGGCACGATATATGATAGTTATTTTCTTCGACATAATTTAATTTCGAATCCCTTTTTTTTTTCATATTTTTGATGTGTATATCCAGGGCCGTCTTTACCAGGGGGTGCAAGGGGTGCGGTGCACCCGGGCGCGGAGCGCCCGGGGGCGCCTGTCGAGCGCTGAATTTTGGGATATTTCATTGAACTTAACGCCATTGCACAGTTTTATATACTTGTTACTTACGACAAATATGTATGCGCAAGCAAAAAAAAAATAGTCATTAACAATAATATTTTTTTTACTTTTATTACGCTTTCGGCGCTTGTCATACCGCATTACTACACTACACAAATAACAATTTTATTTAATACAACACGCGCGCGGCAAAATCTCTAATCCAAAGACAGTGTATGTATGTACGTTTGACACGTTGCCGCCCGGTAGCAAAATGATCTCTAAGTCAATAGAGTGTAAGTTCATTTGAAATGGGCGCGCGGGCACTAATGGTATTTACTTATGGTGCAGGGTGTGCGGCGCACAGGGGCGCAGGGTGTTAGGGGGCGCCGAGCGCCGCTCGCGACGCCTCCAAAGAGTCTACTAGAGGGCGCCAGGGTATTGATTGCACCCGGGCGCTACATGGGCTAGAGCCGGCGCTGTGTATATCTTATATATTATATATATTATATCAAATATTTTGATTAGATCTAAAGCCTGTATGAGAGTATTATAGGAATATTTATACTAAAATAAAAAATGTTTAATTGGCTAAAGTTATAATATTATCATTACAGCTATTCAAAGTAATCCTCAGCTTTGCTAAATTTCGTTGAACCATTTCTGGAAGCAAATTTTTTAGTCTTTTGATTTTTCATTTTAGGGAACCGAAAAATGTCATATATGACTAAGGTGAGACCTAATACCGGTCACAGGACCTATCCAAAAGTCTTTTATGTTAAACGCAAAGTACACTAGGGCATTGTCGTAGTGCAGCGATAGTTCAAGGAATCCACAGTCTTTTAAATCTAGCTTGATTAGAATGACTGCTGTCAAAGTGCTAGTACTGGTACAATAATGATTAAATCGAGGTAATGTGTTTATTTATTAACTGAGTTAATGCATTACATATAAAAAATACATGCGTGTACTGTACTTATCGCAAAAACTTTCTGTGATTTTTAGATTTATATAGATTAATAACTTTTATACAGCGCTATTCGAGGCACTTTAACAGCTGTCATTCTAATCAAGCTAGATTTGAAAGACAAGTTTTGGCCGCTTATCGCTCATTACAGAGAAAACTTGAGGTAAGCGGGTGCTCACACACCATTGTACATTAACGTTCTTCTGATTTTATTACGGCACAGACAAAAGATATCCCGTCTATGTAAGTGAAAAAACATGCGACTAAAATCTTACAATTAGAAGCAGTCCAAATATTTTGTGACAGTTTGTGAAAGGGAAATTTAAAAAGAAGTTTCGTAATAAAAGTAAGTGCAGGATGACTTATTTTTAGGGTTATATCTGTCTAAATGGAAACCATATTAACGAAACTGTGAATAACTTAAAAATGAACCGAATCTTAATTTTTTCATGTAATCGTTTGTAGTTTGGTTGTACGACGAATAAAATTCTATCAAATATTTGCAAAATGTCTCACGCAAATGCAAAAATATTTGCATTGTTTATTTTTTTGTCTGTATTCTTCCTTCAGTGTGTAACTACTTATAACGTAGTTAAATTCGTAGAAATACAGCTCAGAATAAAAAAATAAATATATAATCATAATCAAGCTGGAATAAAAATAAATGCTTCCGAGTTTTTTAAAGAAAATGTGGCAGTCACAAAGGTTGTTCTAATGGTAATGATAACGTGAATACGAGTGTACTTATACAATATAAGGAACCTATGTCTCTCCATTGTTCGATATAGGCCTCTTTCAAGACTCACCACAATATAAGATCTTCCGAAATATATATTGGTAAAGGAAATCTTAAGCCATCTCAAGCCCCGAGCATTTCTGAAGCCAAGGAGAGGTTCTCGAGAGGAAAAACATAAGAGTGATTGAATTGTTATTAAAATATAAAATATTTTTTTACACGTCTATTGAGGTCGAACGTAATGGGAGATATTAATCATTGTAATAATCATTTAATTTTATTAAATACATGTGTGCTGTCAACAAATTTTATCTGATACAACATTGTGTACGCTAGGCCTTACTTTTAAGCATAAAAATTTTCTAAAATGTACCTACACTATATTGAAAACCGTAATAAAATAACAGACTAGAATTTGATGTGATTAGTACGAAAAGACAGAGATATGTTGTCCTTATAAAGATGTAGCGAGACAACAAGATTATCTTGGAAGCGCTACATTTTGTTCCAAGGCGGATCGCCGACGGTGCGGGCTCCGAAGTTATTACTTCGATTACCGCATGATTTATCGTAACGGGGCTAACTAATTAAACTCGGATAGAAAGTGCATTAAAACCAGAGCAGTTTATACTTTGTAATTTATTGCAGGTTATCTTATCTGACAAATTATGTTACGTACGGGGGCCCCAGGCCCCCGGAGTGATAATTATGGCGTTTAAACGCTTATAATACAGATGTATTTATAACGGATTAATAACAGTTGCAAATGTTTGATACCAATGTATACAGACGGACTCTCATTTGTAATCAGCTGTGTTCATAGACCAAATATACACGCCATATCTATTAAAATAAGATGACAACGCGACAATAATGGCGGTTTTTTGCAATATTAAATGAAAGTGGCACATTCGAAATGCACCAATTGATGTCCAATGTAACCGGACATCCTACGGTCAAGTATGACATAATGTAATTATGTCATGTTTTGTTTTGAGATGAAATAAGACATATATTTCATGTGGCATCTTTCTTGCTGCTCTTCGCTTTATATGAACACTGGTGTCCATGAAAACAAAAAGATCGAAAATCAACTCTCTGGATATTGATCAACCTAAATGAGTTTATATACTTGTAAATAAAGATTCTGTAATTCAGTAACAGTATAATTTCAGTAATAGTTTTTTGCATCATTCAAGTTCTCTCTCATAGCGACTGAATTTTTTTTTGTTCATTGACTTTGGAAGTACATTTTTAATTAATGACTGGAACTAATACTGTTCTTTGATCGTTAAAACCTCACTTAATAATTACGTAATCACCATTAGATGATTAGCGTAATCACCAATTAGCTTAAAGTTCTCGTATTATTTAAGATGACTGTTATCTCACATATCAAACAGAATATCAATGAAACAGAACAGTAACCACGAGAGAGTCTTTTACTTGACTTTTATTGGATATCAAGTTGAATAAGATTCTTATTAAATGCTAATTATATAATAAAGATAACAGTTGAGAGATCAGTTTATTACATTCAATAGAGTGGGATTGATGTCTAACGAACGTTCTATTGATTGCTCTCCAAACATCGCTATTGAGTTTGTGTGAACAAATAAACAAAGTTACTATAAATAGCACAATAGTAACATTTTACGGTTATTAATGGCCTCAACTTCGCTTGAAAAGAAGTGATGAGATATAGACTATTTCCAGATGGAGATTATTTATAAATCATTGAGAGTTTGAATATTTAAAATTGTTTTAATGAAAATATTATTACTTATTTCCTTTTTACTTATATTTTTAGTTAATTAAATATTTCAAAGTTTATCTATTATATAAAAGTATATTTTTATTTTATTTTCTTTTACATGAAAAAACAGCATAAACACAGTATAAAAATTACATTATACAAATCTCTAAACACACGCTTATTAATGTTTCAATAAATGATAAGTAATTGCTTATATTATACTACACTTTTATTAGTTTAATAAAAGTGTAGTATAATATAACACTTTTATTAAACTACCTGTAAAAATCGGTTCTAAGCTTATGAAGACAGGTTAAATGTGTGTGCGTGGTGTGTGCGTATGAGTGTGTGTGTGAGAGGGTGTGTGATTGTGAGGGTGTTTGAGTATGTGTGTGTGAATTCATTGAGTATGGATGATTAACATAATAAATTAATTTAGTTAGATACAGATTGCCCAATTTTATCATGCTCTAACGTTTCTTCCAAAAACCAAACCAGAATTACAAAATAAGTCAAATTCACTATATGATTCATTGTAAGTTTCATCATTCTTGTTCTTCTTGTTCATGTAAGTTCGAGCAGTGATTGGTGGGTTTAAATGGGGGACGAAATAGTTAAGTTACTCCGGTCCTTTTAAGGGCAGCATTCCATCGGATGTTTAACAAAATGGATGAATTGTCGATTTTATTATTTACAATGGCATACAGAGACCGCAAATCTTAAATAACATAAATATAAAACACAAAAATATAAATATAAAACAACTAAAGTGATTTTGGAGAATTTTCAATAAAAAAAAGATTTTTAATTAACGTAAATAAAGATTTCTTCGTTGGATTTAATTAAGTAACATTATTTGAATAGTGTGTCTAAGATTTTTCATTTGCAATAGAACTGTGCGTCGATAACGAAAGGTTGAGCGGCTATCACGCTACGTTGTGGTCTCCGTTACAGGCGGAAGCGAATAATGTCATTATGATTTGGAGCTCTAATTGGGATATCAGCTTAGGGGGTAGGGTTCTCGGTAAAGGATGTCTTCTCTACAAAATTTAATATCAAACGTTTGTTAAGGTATTTTTTATATAATAATATTTAACAGTAAAGAGCCAATGCGGCATCTTACACACAAATAAGCCTACTACAACAGTAGTAGTGCTTAGTCATAAATAACGTGAAGGTTTTTAGGGAGTGCAATAGGCATAGTGCAATTGATATGATCGATTACGATTGATAGCAAAAAAGTCAGAGGGCCAGGAGTTAAATATATGGAATATATTTAAGTATAATTTTTGTTTATATACCTATATATACCATGTATCGCTGTTGGGTTAAATAAAATTAAATAAAACCAATAAAAAAGATATTTTCGAATTTTTCCGAGAATTAGGAATAGAATTGCAGAATGCTTTTTTCAAGGTGACGTCAATGGCCAGGAAAAGGAATTTAGAAGCCAGGGGGGTAATACGAGGAAATGATTGAAAGAATATTGTTACGTTACTACTAAATTTGTTCATTTTCCTTCGATTGTTTTAATTTTATTTAGCTTATTACTTCCTCTAATATTCCCCAAGACTGAAAACATGAATTATTCTTAGATAATTATTTTTTTTTGGAGTAAAATCAGTTTCTGTGTTTGCATACTTATCAAAGAAATTGATGTTTGCAAGGAAAGCTTCTGAAAATTTTTATGTCAAATAACACAGAATCTTGAACGAAACCTTCGGGAATTGATCGGTTACAGCCTGCATTGCAAAAGTTCTCTTAAATATGTTGCGATTTGCGCCACATCGACTTCGGTTGCTAGCAGCACTATTTAAATCAACCGGTGACTTGACCACGCAAATGCAAATTTCATCTCGATAGCGGGTGTAACTGTCCCCACGACATTTCCACAAACTGCGCGTTGCACGGGGAAATATAGTAGAGAAATATACACGATAGCTGAGCTAGACCGTTCACTGGATAATGTATTGCTTCGCCGTTTGCGGTCACTTTCACTAAGAAAAATTTAGCTGCGTATAGTGAAGAAATACTGTAAAGGTGGGAACAAAAAAGTATTAATATGGACATTAATACTTTGTTAACCCGAACACGAGGTTTTTCAAGAAGATTTTGAAAATACCATAGGTCGATCGCTAAGACGAGCCCTAGCATGGAAAAAGTAGCAGGAGGACTTAATGGAAGAAGTCAGCCCACTGTCTAAATAACAAAATTACGCCCATCTAACACACAGTCACTAGCCGTGGAAATTTTCTATAACTTTTGCGACACCTATGTACTTAGGTCACTTATTTTATTTTCATCTATACTCGTATATTACAAAATGTTGAATTTTCCTTAAAAACAAATAAATATAATAATAATAATACATAAAAATAATTGATGACACGACATTGATCACGGGAATTATATATTTGATCACACGTTTGTGGAAACATCGATATCATCCTATCACATCACACTGCAGAGCACAACCCCCCACTAGTAAATCACTA
Source organism: Sesia bembeciformis (assembly GCA_943735995.1). Classification (NCBI taxonomy): domain Eukaryota; kingdom Metazoa; phylum Arthropoda; class Insecta; order Lepidoptera; family Sesiidae; genus Sesia; species Sesia bembeciformis. Next base: position 14,710,225 of record OX031028.1, read on the forward strand.
GGGGGATCGGTGGATATTTCATGAGAAATATGAAACGTTACTTTCATCTCATCTTTTTTTTTTATTATATAGAAAGTAGGTGGCAAACGAGCATACAGTCCACCTGGTAGTGAGTGGATACTGTCGCCCATAGACATCCGCGATACATGCCAACATTAGTCCAATATGACAAACTTTGGCACGCCCCCGGATACGCTGCCTACCTTTGTTGATGAAAGAATGAATTTGGAGAAAGGATTGGGCTCTGGCATACTTCACTCCCTACCGAAACACGTACATACATTGGGAAATATGATAAAGTGGGAAATGCAGTACATTTCAAGGTAGTATTCTATGAGAGAGGGGTAACGAGGCCAGTCGAGTGCGCCCAGCGGCTGTTGGATTGCAGAGTGCACTCTCCCCCTACAAAATTGGATTGGATTTTGGATATTCAATGGATTGGATTATGAGGTGAGAATTGAGATGGAATAGGGTGGAATGAGATTTAATGAAATAGAGACTGGATGGATGAAATTGTCTATCCCTATAGTTCTATCCCGTTCGTTCTATCCCGATAAAATTAAATGAAATTGCATGGAAATGGGCTCAAACAACCACATTCACGCCCCATCCCATCTCTATCTATATCTCAGTATAGTATGGAATGGTATAGGAGTACAACGTACTAACCACACATATACATACTAAAGACCACTTAAACGAAGTCGCGTGTTCAGCTTGTATTTGAATATATCTAAAATATAATTTGTTGCGATATAAATAATTTTAATAAAGCAGCGTATAATAAAATTAATGAAGCAATAATCATCAGAACTTTTTGAAAATAAGAAAATGAGTTTATTTTGTTCAGAGAGAAACAAAATGAAAGTACTTTACCTTATTAATATTACATTTACAGCGGACGACGATGAAATGAAGAAAATATTTCTTATCTTATTAATTAAGACACGATGAAACAGAAATTAAAATGTTTAAAAATTACATTTTAAAAAACTAAAGCGCCTCTTTGTCTTGTCATGTTTTACCGCGTTAGATTTTCAAGTCTAGATGGTTCGGAAATCTAGGAAATTCAAATCTGCATGAAATGGCCGGATTTATTGATTAATTTATTATTACTGAGTTGGTTAAAAAACTGGTTAAGAGCTGGTTAATGCAAACGAATAAAAGATAAATGTATTCGTTTTATACAGTTATAATATATACGAGTAGAAACGATTAGAAACTCGTCATATAATTACTAGTCAGGTACGTTACTAGTCTGGTATAAAGTACAGTACTACGTCAGGTACTGTACTTTATACCCACAACTTACTGACGCGGCCGTACGCGTACGGGAATGACGAAGGCGCTCTACAGAAGCGAAAATAAAATAATTTTTTATTTAAATATTCTGTTTTGTCTACTATTATGTCATTGGGTACTGTAGATGATTTATTTTCTTTATTTCCATACATGGCAAATTAGTACATTGTGCCAGTGTCAAGTTTTCTTCATAATAAGTAATTTCAAAATCTAAAACGCATCATGTCAATGTCTAGACTTGTTGAAATAAGTCAGGAGTCGCTCTGTAAAGCGATAGTAGGTTTACTGAGGACAGAAGAGGACTATTTGGAAGCACACGAAAAACGCAGTCCGGTGCTTTTATTTGATTATCACAAACATTACGCACAAAAAACACTGAAGTTTAATAAACTGTGACTATTAAATCACATAATGCACTATACAAACATTTTAAAATAATTATAAAGAGACTTAACTTCAGAGTTCCCGCCAAGAAATCGTAGATAAGTATTGTGATACTTATCTACGATACTTATACTTTAAATATAAATTAATAAGTATAAGTTAACAATATAAGTCTTTTTTTTATATGAAAAAGGCGGCCGACGAACAGCCAGTCTACCTGGTGGTAAGTGGATACCGTTGCACTGCGACATCCGCGATGCCTTTGGAGATTTAGGAATGGATTTGGAGAAAGGGTTAAGAAAATGGGGAGGGATATAATACGATGGGAAAGGGTTCTGACATATCGCATTCACTATCAAAACACGTACGTACATTGGAGGATTGGGATAAAGTGGGAAATGTGAAATGAGAGAGAAGTCGAGTGGGTCCAGCGGTTCTGGGATTGCAGCGTACACCTTCCCCTTCTCAATTCCAATTAGCTAAGAGTGTATTGAGTGATTTTACTTTTTTTGGCGATTAAAGAAAAAAAATATGCTTCAAACGATCAAAGTCGGTACAGGCCGCTAGCTTCAATATTAAAATATTTTTTAATTAAAGTGTTAATATTAAAACCCTGTTTTCTCCGAATAATATTATTACATTTGCTATCATCGTGTAATAAGGTTTTAAAATGAACCTGGGCAAGGCTCTCAGTGCCACACTTTATTTGGACTGTTTTGAAGAACTTCCGCTCTTATAAAGTTAATTCGTTGTTTGTAGCTGAAACTGAATTTTCGGTCGGTAATCTTAACGCAAGAAATATCCTGGTCTAAATAAGAGTTAAAAGGTGCTTAGTTTATAAAGTTAGTTTAAACAGAAGTAGAATTATAATTGGGATATCAGTAGGGAGACATTAATATATTTGTTCCCTTAATTAAACATTTTGCGCTACTCGTCACCGTCTTCAGATTTTTTTATCGCCCACTGCTGGGCACGGGCCTCCTCATGCACATTGTCTTGTGCATGAAGGATGTATGGCCACGTTGGCTAAACGGGTTGGCGAGTCCACTCTTTAGAGGTGTGGCCTCAGGGCCAGTAGTATTCGCTTTGTTATCCCTTAGTTGCCTTTTACGACACCCTCGGGAACACATGGGATGGTGCTATTTTAAAATAGCCCGGCACCACACGTTCAAATGGGCAATAACTAAAACTGAATTTCGTGCGGCGACACTCATATCCGGCCCCTGCTGCCCAGAGCGGCTACTACAGTTAGTCAGGCCTAAACCAAGGAATGTACCAGATTGGACTAGAGCGGCATTATAAGGCCGATAAAACCTTCTTGTGATGACAAGGGAGGCAGTGATGATGTGGGACTTTACAGGCTGATATTGATTGATTGATATTAATAACTTCTTGTGCCAAATATCTAAATACTTGATATGTTTTTAGCACAAGTAGAGTATCATTATGACAAGTTATTACCCAAAGCTGAAGCAACTCAGATTAGATTTTCTTGTAATCTGAGTGAAACAATATCACATTACGGAGATAGAAAGAAAGTAAACATATTTATTATGACTGTTATTGACAAAAACAGCAGTGTTTAGTATAACAGCAGTATAACAGCAGTATAAACAAGAAACATATTCTGTTACTTAGGAAAAATCATCTTCAGTTAATAGGTTTGAGTCTAAAAAAGCTTAGAATTCGTTTAAAGGACACCATTGTTTCGCCATACAAGTCTGGCATCATTTTTTTTTGGATGCGGCCAGCAATGATTTTGATATGCATAACTTATTTAAATATACTACAATCTTCAGTCCTCTACTTGTTTATAAGAATCGATATAACTCGTGTGTTTTCTAAACAACGAAGTCATATACGTATGCCTAAAGAAATGGATGTAACTCTTATGTTACCTAATAAATAATAATAATAATAATGATGTCCTTTTGACCATTAGATATCATATTACATACTAATCACGAAGCCCTGACTCTTAACTAGAAAATGACCTGGTTTTAGATAGTACTTTACCAAAATGATTCATGTGGTGGTACGAAAACAGGCATAGGTTATGAAAATTAACAAATGATTTATTTGCTTAATGCATATGCATAACTTATTTAAATCAATACTATTTGCTAAATGAGTCTATATATCATATTTTCGATATATCTCCCATCTTAGTGCTCTAATTTTTTTACTTTGATCTTTTTCCATGCTAACATAGAATTTATCGTTAATCAATCAATATGATAAGGTGTAGAATGGATACAAATGTAATGCAGACCCTAATATAAATAGACAGGAATAATGTCACGAACCGAGCTAGATGATGCAGATAAGTAAAAAACTAAGTATACTGCAGCTTTTTATTGTTAAACATACCGCTACGTGATTCCGACTAAATAAAAAAAGCAGATACAGTACAAAAAACAGGCGTCCCTACAAAATCGTGGCACGAGACACATTGACCGTTCCATTGTGTCGTTTTATTCCAACAAGCGCCCGATCATTTCGTTACACCAAAACAAATCTTGAACCTTAACCTTCCTGGCAAAATGATATTTGGTACCATCAGAATTAGGTTCAAAATCGGAGAGGCGTTTGAGCCAGTTGGGACTGATTTAACGTTTCACTATTTAGGATTCATTTGGGCCCAAACGACTTGAATTGGGTCGTAAATCTGGGATATAAAGTTGGAATTTGATTGCGGTGTCTTATTTGTAGTTTTTGCTAGACCTGGTAGTTTGGAAGAGATGGGCGCAGGGCGCACCCGCGAGCTGTCACGCGCGTATTGTCGGCGGACCGGCCGGCGTCCGACGGCAAAAAATCTACGGTAAAAAGATGAGTAACGCGACAGACACCAAGTTGATGCACCCTTAATTGTCCGTTGAATTGAGCTTTCACATCGTAACACCTATATAGAACAAAAGATGTTCACAACTATACAGATTGTTAAGACTCAAATAATAAGTAGGTACTATGTTCCAAGTCATAAATGAGTAAATAAATTTTTAAAAGTGAAAGAGGGTAATATTCGTACGTATACAATTAAGAATTATACTCTACTGGATTATTTATAAGTAATCTAAAAAGAGCGAATTTCACTGAAATCTAGAGGAACCGTAGAACCTGAATCTAATGTAATAAAAGAGTTCATAAACTCTTCTATGAATATAATGATCAAGTTTCGGTATAAATTGCAGATTAAAAAGGAAATAATCCTTCTATCCCAGTTTTAATATTGTTTCAGTACAACTCATTTTGATAACCATACCACAAAATACTTAATTATTTGTCCACTAAGCAAATGATTCTATATAATAGTTACAGTAACGTAACCTACAATTTTCTTCGTTTGGACACACATGTTAATAAAAGTTTACAACAAAATTGAGTGCTCCAAACGAACGCAGCAACCGATTTTTTTTTATCTACCGTCAGATCTCCAATAAATACACATATTGTGAACACTTCCCACCGCTACCGTGAACTGAGCCTTATCAGATGGTAATAAACAAATACAACGGTATTTTTATGGCGGCCATCATTGGCTTTTAGATTAGTGTAATTAACGCCCACTTCTAAAGGTTACCGAAATTTATAGAACGCATAGATCGGAGTGGTAATACCGGATGATTTAAATATAATACGAGAAATAACAAACGTGAAATTTAAACATAATTATATATAAGTATATCAGTAAAAAACCTCTGATGTTTATATCGCATCGAAGCTGTTACCGCCAGAATTTTAATTAGCAGAGAATACAGCACCCTAAGGTAATCATTACTTTTAACAAATTTTGGTCCGTGAGAATCCTTAATTCACCGATTAATGATATATGTATCGACAAGGAATGATTTGATTTAATTAATATAACAATAATAAAATTAATAAGGCATTAAAAGGCGTTGCCGGTAATAAATATTTACGAAGCAACCATTTTAGAGTTCATATTAATTTTACGTATTTTTAAGAACTCTGGATTGGTTTGGACTTGTAAACAGGTTTCTTGAACCTAATTAAGAAAGCAATTTGCAAGTAATTTATTGACTATAAAAATAATACAGAGGAAGAGCGAGGCTTATCGGTCGAAACTGAGGAAATTATTTTGGATAAAAGTCTTAAAAATTTGCAGTTTACGTGGGAGCCTTTAAAATGCCCCTTGTTTTGTTCTTAAGATGCAAATTTTATTGCGAATGGCAGTAACATTTAGAATGTACTTGCATTTTAATGTAAAGAAAGGATCTTTACAATAAAGTAAATGTGTTTAATGAATGATAATGTTTTGTTAGTATTTTGCGAATATGCAGTAAATAGAAAGAAAAAAAATACGTTCATTATATCTATATTATAATGTACCATTGAAGATGTTAACAATTTGAATTCTATATATACGAGTATGTTGAGATGCTGAATACGAGTATTAAAAATCAATTTGTCATGTAAAATACAGAATTAAATAGGAGAATGCGTTACAGAAAAAAAGGCCTTGGTACGAAGTAGAATCATTTCAGTCTGTTACAAGAACATTTTTACTATTTATTCAATACAAAAAAATTGCCTAAATGTATTATTAATGTCTATTTTGTTTTTAAAGACTTTAAATTATGCTGACATGACCCTGTTGTTAATTCAAAGGCGTAGCAGAATGAATCTTGAACCTACGCACAAAGCAGACAATGGTATTGAAACAATAAGACTTGATTATACGTTAGGCGCACAGACAATGCGGATAGCTATTAGAAAGCAATATAAACTAGTGGAGAGAGATAGCCAGTGATTTATTGATTTATAACTACAACAATGAGACCTGTATCGCTCTTCACATTGGGTTTGATTGAATGTTCCATGAATATAGGATTTATCGCATGGCGCGTGATTTGGGAGTTGACTTTTCTGCACTTTAAAATCTAGCGCGGTTACCCAAAACCTTCATTTATTTACGATTCTTTATTTTGGTTGTGCAAAAGTTAGGTCACTTATATAGGAGTTTAGGATTGTTCAATCACCGGAAAGAAATATAATAGGTCCATTTTCTTATCAGAGCAATTTTTATACTCAGATGTATTGCAACCGTAATTTTAGTAATATCAATATACGGCTCTAGCGAGACTCCACCGTAGCGTGAACGGGGCCCGAAACTCGTAAATTCTGATCTAATACATTTCGCCTCTGCAGTCAGCTCGTGACCACGGGTGGTGTAATCGGGCCGAAACCTCAAGCAAACATAATTAAAACCACGGCTAACCTAAATGTAGCTATAGTTATGCTACGAGAATATCATGAAAGAGCAAAGTAAGTGTAGTGTATGTACATTTACATCTAAATATTCTAAACAAAGATAGAACTTTGTTTAGAATATACTAATCAAGAAAAAAATATAAACAAGAATGCATTTTGCAATATTAAGGATGCAATATTAATATTGCATCACATTAAGTAGCGATTCCATAATTTGAAATTTTTACAGAAAGAATATAATTTGGATTCTTATCTGACGCCTTCATCCGGAAACCATAAACATTGGTCAGGTGCTTAGCTAAAATTCCTTTTAAGTAAAAATGTCTTGACGATAGTTTGGCTGTTTATTTCAAATGCCAATGTTGTCCCATAGCTGATGCTATCACAGATTGACGGGCGGTGACTGAAGGTGGGAGGCAAGGAATGTCACGTTGTTATATGTACTTCACATGTCTTTATGTTAGCTATATATTCTTTGGGACACCGCTATTTCAAGAGACCCTGTGACCACCAGTTGTTTTAATTCAATATTATAAATTCTAAGAATACATTTTAATTCGTGAATCCTTTTTCAATTTACATAACTGATAATAACAACACATCTTTTTAGAAAGAACTAATAGTCATAATCATAATCACGAATGAAAGCGACGATGAGGACATATTATTATTTTAATGGTCTTTCTATTTCTATATGACATGTTCTACTTAAAAGTTCTTTTTATAAGCGCGAAGACTTGGAAATTTAAAGTCGCACCCTGACTTGCTTTAGATAAATTATTGTTTTTGTAATTTCGTGCTCAGACATTTTTCTTTGTTTAAACCTACGAGGGTCACTAAACCGAGAGGTGAGTAAACATTTATAACAATCAAGTGGGCTCCAAATGAGTTTAATCAAACCTTTTTACTTTGCTTGTTGTTGGAGTCGAAGTGACTTATCACAACAATCAATTTGCTCGCGTAGACCTGTCCATTTGTTTAATGGCCGACTATAGACGAGGTAGCAGCTAAATGTTATCGACGATTGTCAATCTCAGTACGCGTTTCATAAGTAGCCGTCTTTGAACCGTTACCATAGTTTTTTAATATATTCCATTTATATATACGGAATTTAAACTCAGAGATCAAGTGTTATGATTACTTGGAGAGTAATGCATTGAAAAAAATGAATGTTTTGAAGTATTGCTTTTTAGTTACTTATTTATTACCATTTATCTTTTAGATCATAACTTGCTTTAAGTTAGGTACTAGTGGATGCTATATTTTACTACTGATTAATAGTCAGGGTTTCCTTTAAAACATTTTAATTAGTTACCATGTTAATCTAAAATTAGAAATTAATTACCTATCTTATGAAATGAGTCATAACTCAATTACGGACACGATAAGGGCTTAAGAAAACGAGAACAAGGGTGGCCTGGACGTAACAGTTAGATGTTATTGACTCGTGCATCTCGGTGCGGACCAATCAACTGCCAGGACGCCGGCAGGTGCGCGCGCGCTCCGATGCACAGGAGTGAAAGACGATAAAAAAAGTTTAAGCGGAACGTTTAAAAATAGCGCCAACGATGCATGTTACCCTTTGTAGAGGTTCATTACTCGCGCAAGTAGAAAAACAATTAATAGGGCTGTTTTTATTTAATGAATTTATTATCTTTTCATTATTAAAATTTTTAATTTTGCTTACGATATAACATCACTTTTATTTACCACTATTATTAGGTACATCAATACAGTACATATAGTTTTGTACTCTTTGCTATTTGGCTTTGTTCCACAATTTCTAGACATTTATTTTCAGTGATTGTACTTACATACGGGTACCTACATACTTTCTAGAAAAGCAGTAAATGTAAATTTCTATATTCTATATTTTTCTATATTCTAACCAGATTAATATTGTTAACGAACTTCAAATAAGATGCAAACATATAAATTTCACGTTAAGTACCATTTACAATCACAAAAGTATAAACATAATTTCGATTTCCAGAAACTGTAATTGAAAAAAGTCGGCTCTCTCACGGGGCAAACGATTTTATAGCGGATGCAAGTCTCGTCTGCGCAATTAAGAATAATTATTGTGGATTTGCTTTTTGCGTTAGAAATGGCGTTCGATCATCAATGTACAATTGCTGCAGTTAATAATTATACAATTATGGGCAACTGCTGGTTGTCGCGGGTTCGTGTGAACTGAGACAGTACCGTTTCACATACATTTGCGAAGCGGATTTGATTTACAATTGAAAAATACGGTACTCTTGTGAGAACAAATTCATAATAGCCGAGAATTTGTTGGGTACAATATTTTTACAGATCAAATTCTCTCGATTTAACCGTTTAATGTATTTCTTTACTACGTATTTACCTAGGCTCTTCTTAATGGTTCGTGTAATCAAAGTTGATGATAAGTGAAGAGTTGTCGTGTGATTGAAGTTTAATTGTTTCAATAACTATCATTGGCTCATTTCAGTTAAAGGGCCGTTTTATGTATATCTCTTTATGAATTGATTGATTAATTATTTATTAATTATGGGTTACATTAATGCAGTTTTTAATTTAAGAAGACTGACAAGTCAATGAAAAGTGTACGTTATGACGTATGCAAAAACTGAGATATCACAAATTTCAATTATAGATGGCAGTGAGAGAATTTGTTATTGTATAGGTATCACTTTAGAATAAACTGAGTTATTGAGTCAAATTACTTCAACGTGATGAAAGGCTTTGACGATAGCAATTTCCCCAAGAGGTAAAGCAATTCACTATCGGCCTCTTCAGCCACACTGACGGTAAATTTTAGACCGATGGTGTATGTTAAAATCATGGTTGAATTTAAAGGAATTATATCAGTTGTATCACATAAAAATAGTTTTAAAATATTTAGTATCTAAATAATTTTCGTCCGAAAATAAACAGTAACTAATAATATAATTAGCCACCATAATAACGTTTTATATTGAATTCGTGACCAAAAATAATCACCATGACAGATTTGTGGGTGATGATGTCGCACGACCACACACGAGTCAGCTTATCTTAATGTAGTGGAACTAAGTTGGGATTTGACCAAATCGTAAATTATGAAGGAAAATTATTGTACAAATTTAATGTTGCCTTTTAATGTCTATCAAGAAAACAGGTTTCAACGAACAAAAGAAGAGAAAGAGCATTACAAAGAATCAAGTGGACTCAAGATTTCGCCCCTTTACAGGAGATGCTACATCTAAGCCCAATACCACGCAAAACGGTAGCTGCTGACATGATGTTTCCCCCTTACCCTAATACAACTACTTATCCATTGTCCGGTAAAAATGAAACACTATATAAACTTGAAATGTTCCCTATTTGTATAGCTTTATGACATAAATTTGTTTTACGACGCGGCTGCCGAAATTATCTCTCTATTTAAGCGGAACTTAACCATACTTTGTCGCACGAAAATGACCCATATTTCTCTTAAATAAAACTTTTTATCGCACAGTAGGTCGACAGCAGGTGATTTTATTTTCGTGAAATGTGCCAACACCCAGCCTGCATTTAAATATAATGACACAATGAGAACGCTAAATTTATCGGCGCGCTTACGGGATTTTGCTCTTTTTCCCGTTTTACCTTTTTTTTTGGGATAAAAGGTCTTCCCGCGGTGTTCGCTCGCGTCGAAAATAAACGCGTCATCTATGGACGTCAAACAGCGGTGGACAATTTAAAAATACAAAGCCGTGTTTTTGACAACAATTTCATCGGCAATTGACATGTTCATGTCCGAAAAACGCAGATTACGCGGTTTGTGTGTACCCTTTGTCAGCATAAAACAGAGCTCAATAAAGTAAATAGAAAAAAATTAACAGAAAATATACACGGGCATAATGGTTGGAAACTGATACTGAAATTTTATTTTCCGCAATTATAAAAAAATTAAATGATAGGTACCTTAATATAATGAGGTGAATAAAAATAAATAGAATTTCCATGAACACGAATGCCACGAACTTTTAACACCAACAAACCTGTGACAATAATTTGTGGACGATTATTTGCAAATACCCCTTTTACATGTGTACCTATGCGTTACTTGCTTTTAGCGTGGGAACAAACAATGTTCCATGTATTTAGACCTAAGTAAAGTGGAGTGATTCACGGTAGTGTTGCGGCAGACAATGACAGGAACCTCCTCATTCGTTCCGACGATTTGTCACGGTGTTCTCGTGTGCTTTGTGTACTCGCAATGGTTTTTGTCCCCACATTGTTGCCGACGCTTGGTGAACCGTTAAATGGGCGAAACGCAGCAGCTCGTGAAATCTTCCAAATTACACTTGCCAAATGGTTATGATGTGTGGCCTCGTGCAATGTTTTCACATAAACACTTTTATCTGTATCTAGAAGGTTTAAGAATAAAATTCACTAAAGTTAAAAATGACAATGGGCAGGTCATATTTGCCCCAGGACCGATGACCGTAGGGGGGTCGAATGGAGGCCACGTACCCGGAAGCGCAGTGCGGGACGACCTCTAACCAAGTGAACCGACGACGACTTAAAGAAGTTCACTGGTATGGTTGAATGAGGAGAACTGAAGATCTCATCCAACATTATTTTCTTGCAACTAAAATTAAATAGCCGCAAAGAATAGGTACTAAATGGGCAGCAAATTTATAGATAGGGTTACGTTTAGGTTCTCTGGTGACAATAAAGATATGGACGGAGTCCCACGAAGCGGGACTCCGTCGACTTTGTAATAGCATTCTTAGTAATTTAAAACTATTTATTTCAGTTTTAAAATAGGTTGTTTTGCTGATCATTTAGTATTGTTTGCGGCTCATTAAGCGTTTTTTGCTGCTCATTTAGTATTGTTTGCTGCTCATTGAGTATTGTTTGCTGCTCATTGAGTATTGTTTGCTACTCGTTTCAACATATGCCTTTTTTAAATTATCACTATATCAGCGTTGAAGGAAAACATCGGCAGGAAATCCGCTTATTCGAGAATTAAAAAAAAAACACTGATTTATATTATTAGGGAAGGCACGTGCCCTGAAGTCGAACATTCTATTTTTTGATCAAGTAGAATTTATTTTATTATAGACGCAGTTTCTTATCGCAAACGGCAATAATCTGTATACCCAATTAGAAAGTAAATGCTATTAAATAATGCGGATTTTTGCGATGGAGCTTTGCAAGAGTGTAACTAATACTGACAACAATAATCTCAACCAATCATCACCGGTGACTTTTTTAAAACCAATCTATCAAAAGTAATAACATACTTATTGACTGGACTTCTAACTTATTATTCATATTGAGCTATCGAGATAAAATCCTTTCACCATCATTACAAATTGCGTTTTATCAAGCGCCTACAAAGAAGTGCCAATCAAAGTCAAAGTGCTGATCTGTCAGTGATATGGCATCATTCAATACGCAAAGCACAGATGGCAGAGAATGATTGCCGATGGATCTACTGTAGACTGATTTAAATTTATTCCTGGTATTTATTTTCAATATTTGTTTGAAATATCGATTTGAGAATACATACTATGTAGATATGTATTAGTATGTTACGTTGTTTAGAATCACGCAGTCTCTCTGCGTTTTCTATCGCCTTTATAATGGGAAATGTTCTGAAGAGCGTTCAAATTGATGCCAACTTCGAGTTTTTACCATCGCACTGCTCGTCATCTTAGTGCGATTCATCCGCACTTCCTTAACATCGCTGCGTACAGTGCGGTCAAAGAGACACTTTATACCGCGAACTCGAAAGTTGTGGGATGAACTGCCGGCTGAGATATTTCCATTATGTTACGATATGGAGCTCTTAAAAAGAGCTGTGAACAGGACTCAAAGTGAACAGGATGTAAGAAATAAAATAATAAATTGAATGTCATTAAAAACATTTGCATTTAAAATAAATATTGTCCTTGCCTATTAAGTTTCCATTTAATATCCTTTGCTTGTAGTAGACTTAAAAAAAAATATTGTGTTTAATTGTTTTAATAATAAAATTAAGTACTTAATAATAAATTAAGATATTTTCGATATTTTACCTAACTGTAATTCCCATTCAATTTGCTTTTAGGGCGATTTAACGAATAAAAATAATATTTAATTTAACATACCATATTTCGTCCCAAGTGACATTCGTACTTGTCAACCACGTGATTAAAAAATCGTCTACTCATTGACTATTGTTGATCTGACGTACTCGTAGACTAGTTTTTGACAGGAAGGTGACAGACGAGCGGATAGTCCACTTGGTGTTGGCTCGCCTGCGGAAGCACTGCCTATCTTTGAAATTTAGAAATGGACATGGAGAAAAGATTAGGAAAATAAGAAGGGATAGGGTGGGATGGGAATGAGATATATGGCATATCTTACTTACTACCGAAAAACATACCGACGTACATTGAGGAAAACTGATAAAGTGGGAAATACGGTATATTCGGTAATTTTCTTTGAGGTAACATGGCCGGTCAAGTGCGACCAGTAGCTATGGGGTTGTAGCGTGCACCTTCCTCCTATCAAAAACGGATTGAATCGCTGTTATTCGAAGCCAAAGTGGTATTTATCAAAGTAACTTATTAATTGACGGTATATCTAGGTTTATATGGGGAGGTGTGCGCGCGTGGCTACCAATAGAGGGGACGGATTAGACACACAAACAAAATACACATGTGTTAGGAAATGTACTGAGAATCAACGCACATCTGTGCGAGAGGATATCGGTGTGAGCGTGCGTTGTGAATTCCGCTGGTTGTTCCTACTTAATGCACACTGAACTATATTGAGAACCTACGAAAAAAGCTTTTATCCACGACACGATAACAGGTAGTTATGTATCAGTGCAATTAGTTCGGATACGAGGTGATAGGAGTTTGTACAGAGTAAAATGAATCCATTGTAATTTAAAGAATTTACTGATTAAAACAAGTAAATTTTGTAATACTTTTTCTACACGTATGTAAATCGTTTTCTAGTAGGTCTTCACTATTATTATTATTGAGAACTTTTTATACCATTAGGTATATCTATGTCTTAACCCTCTCTCTCTCTTTACATTTTTAATACGAGACAAAGAAGAAGGATCAGAATTGTATTTATTGTTGGACTTTTAATGTTAAACTATTAAATCGAGCACTCTTAGATAAAGCAGTTTTTCGGAATAACAGCTTAACGATATCACTCTACGTCGGAATAAATTGCTTATAATCATCATTCAAATTAACATGCACACCAGAGGACAGCATGTGCTGCCATTATGCTACTATATGAGGCTCTTCAATAGAGCTGTGAACATAATTCTTTAGCGCACCCGCAAGCCCCTGGTGTTGCAGGTGTCCATGGGCGGTGGTGACCATTTACCATCACGTGGCCCGGCCGCTCGTCTGCTATCTATTCTATAAAAAAAGCTGTAAAAACTTTGCTTCAATTAAAAGGGCAGATAAGAGCACTGCCTATTCGGTATACTCAAACGAGTGTACTACCACGCCTTAATAACTTTATCAATGACTAAATGGAACTGAAGGGGGTCTTTGTGGAAAAAGATAAGTTGATCGTGGGAAGAGTCATGTTCCCGCCCCTCTTCAGACTTACAAGTGTAAGTAAAACCAGATGTTATAGTACTTAATGTAGTTGTTTTACTATTCATTCATTTGTCGTTTTTCTTTCATTTATTTCTAAAATTTCTTTTCGTCTACATGTTTCTGTTTATTGATTTGTTTTTTCTGAACGAAATGTTATTGTTCTTTGCCTACTCGATAGAAAAAGTATCTTTGTAATGTGAAGAACTTGAATCATTATTGTTGAGATCTCAAACGCACATTTACTTTTATCGTTTGTCACTATAGATATTATTGTGAAAACGGATACTCAGAATGCATACCATGGAAAAATCCATTTAGTTAACCATAAAGTTGTGTTCGTATGGAGAACTAAGCGCATTTAGCCTACACAATATGGGTAGGTAGAAGATACTCGTAAAAATGAGAATGAAATGAATTAAAATATGTAAAGATAAAAAAAAATCATTTACCTACGTTTACCTACGTATACAACATATGAGTAGGCAGAAACCACAAATTCGTTTTTATTACGAGAAATATTAATAACAAAAATATGTTTATCAAGTCCAAAGGCAATAGATTCTCATTAACGTCAGAATGTTTCGCCGCGTTTTTATTAGCTCGACAAAATCGACAAGCAATTAATTTCATTAAAGCATTCTTTTCGACGCGTTACCGATTCAGACGCTAAAACATTTTTGAAATATTTCATTCCATATGAATTTATTTAATGGCGGGTGACCCTTTGGTCCGAGGAGGAATTTTAATTAAGTAAAGGAACAATTTATTTTTTATTTGCGAATTTTTAAGATAAGTTTAGTAGTTTAAATAAATGGTAAATACATATTAACCAATCGTTTGGACGTTTCCAATATGACGCACTGACAAATTATACAGGTACTTCTTTCTTCATAATCATGATCTTTAGTTGTATTAAAGGTTGTATTACATCTAACGTCATGAAGATTATATGAAGTTTTATGAATTATTATGAAAGTTATGAAGTTTTACATGATGTTTTTTGCCATAATGACTGGCAACGTATTCTTAAATTTATTTATTCTTAATTTACAAAGTATTTTTATAAATACATCATTTAGAAAACATATAGCACATCATGTTCAAATGAAAAAGGGTAAATAGTCCACCTGGTGGTATCGCCATGAACCGTCAAAGTGTTGCTCATGAACATCCGTGATACATGTCAATATCAGTCCATAATGACAATCTTTGGCACGCTCCCGGATGCACTGCTTCTTTTGGAAATTTAAGAACGGATTCTGTCAAAGAGTTGGAGAATGCCCCCCCCCCCATTCTCCAACTCTTTAAGGGATAGGATCGAATGGAATGGGAGTAGGCTCTGGCATGTCCCATTTACGACCGAAAAATGTACGTATATTTGGGAGAAATGGCTAAATTGAGGAAATGCAGTAGTCTTCTGTGAGAGACGAGTCAATACTTTTTGTCATTTAACAATTATACACTAATTATAACAGGATTTTTGATGATTATAAAATGATGTCTACCGATTGGTTGTCTCTATTTTATCTTTTATATGAAACTAGTACCAACAATCTAACGGCTAAACCACATCTGCCGCTGACGTCAGATTCCAAAGAAAATCTGTGAACTCAGTTATGGACTTTACTCTGATTATCTACGTTTCCAGTTAGCCGCTACACAAGTCGTACGTCAGTTCAGTTGGACTTTTATAGAAACTTGTGCTACCGGTTGTGGGCTTTATAAAAATCATCTTCTAGTCAATTCTTAGAAGAAATCAACTGCAAGAAAACAAATAATATGATTCGATAAAAGGCCCTAGACACAGAAGAGAAATAAAAGGCCATAAGGAAGTAACGAGAAATAAATGTTATTGATTTTAATTCGACCTTGAAGGTATTTATTTCTGCGTAATGCAACTTATCGTATAGGGTTGGGGACGAATATTAACGATATTTGTGTTTGCATTTTTATATTTTACTAGCTTTTGCCAGTAACACATTTAAAGTATTAGAGGGATTAAATAGCAGAGTATCTTCAATAGGTACCTGGGTGAAGATACTATGTCTGTTTTTGGACGTACGAGATATGGAATCCTAATGTGGGTTATTTATATTTATTTTCTTAGATACATCATTACACATTATCCTATAAAAGGCGAACTAAAGAAGTGCAAAAAGCGATCTAGCTAGCGATCTAGGTAGAAAATCTAGAGATCAGATCAGGATTAACAGATCGGGGTTATAGAGTGTGATGTTATTTATTAAATAATATTTGTTAGGGATTAATTTTTACCTACAATCACAACCCACAAATCAGTGAAGCCATTTAAAAAAACAGAAATCATAGATTAAATACTTAAACAGTCATAAGTGAGGATGTCACTAAAATATGATAAGAAATGTAATCGAGCCATATGTTGAAAATACCCGTGAAAGTCAAAGCTACAATATTTTATGTAAAACATGACACCAGGGAAATGAGTGGGCGGAACACATCATCGAAATTGTCTCCGCGGTGGTCTGAGGCAGTCTCTTTTCGAGCTTCCATAATTGCAAATATTTGAACAAATACTTGGCAATTATATACAACCAAAATACAGAGATGTAGCAATACGGCCCTAAAAGCGAGGCATTTGAAAGGCGGTCAAAATTACCTACTTTCATTTTAGTCGGTCATTTGGCGAGAAAAACTACTAAGACCGTGTCATTGACAGTTTACCTTTTACAATAACTGAAATAGTTTTGATATACCGGCGTTGTCAATGTAAAAAACTATATAAGAAATGTATAAATAATATTATAGAAAAATAAAACCTTTTCTATAATATAATATATAAAAATCTAAAAAATACAAAAAAATAATATTTCGCCTTAAATGTGTTTGCAAGCAAATAAATAAAGCAAAGACTTTTAAAAAAGTAATTATTACTGGCCAATTCGTTTATCGTGACAGTAACATTTTATTTAAACCGCAGGCATCACTCGTGTATCTACAGAGTTTTGTCACAAGGTATCCGTCTATGAACTCGTATTTTGATTGCTCAATGTTGACAATACAATTGTGTTTAACAAAAAGATGTTTATACAAAGAAACCAAATTGAGTGGTGTCCGGTTTGTGATGAGAGCAATTAAAAAATTTCGCATCGTATTTCGGTCATGAGCAATCCTTGTATTAAGAGCAATTGAGTTGATGGGCAGAATTGGATACTCTTGATTAGTTAAGACGTCCTAAATTGAACATGGCGTAAGATCACATAGCCGACATACTTTTGATTGTACTCATTGGGGAATATGGGGCTAACTATCAGAAAGTACGAAAGTAATTAGGTCTGTTAGGATATTTCTACCGAATAAGAATAAATTGTCAACGATTTAATATAATAATAACCAATAGGTTCCGTGAATGGAGGCTACGTACCGAGAAGCGCAATGTGGGACGCCCTACGGCCAGGTGGACCGACGACTTGAAGAAGTTCTTCGGTGGGGGTTGGATGAGAAGAACCGAAGATCATGTGTGGTGGCGAACCTTGGGAGAGGACTAAATCCAGCACTGGATGTAAGGGAGATAAGTGAGAAAGAGAGCCAGTCCCTCTCTCATAAGTAATGAATTGTTTAAATTTTGAGTGTTAATGGTGTGTTAATGATGATGAAAATATGTAAAATTGCAAACAGTATAAAATATAAGATTTTTTAAGATAAGAAATAAAATAAAATGGTATCTAATGATGCTCATTAGTTTTTCCACTTTCATTACTATTAGTAAAATACCATATTTGAAAAAAAAACCGCGGGTGCTTCTCGACTGGCCACGTTACCCCTCTCTACCTTGAAATGTACTGTATTTCCCATTTTAACTTATTTCCTGCCAGAGCCCATTCCCATCCCATCCTATTTTCTCATATTAAAAGGGAGGCCCATTTTCTCAACCCTTTCCGAAAATCCATTTCTATCCAAAGTTAGGCAGCGCATCCGGGAGCTAGCCAATGTTTGTCATTCTGGACCATCGATTTGAGAATACCTACTAGATATGTTATATTTACAAGCACTCTAGGGCAGCCACGTTAGTCTATTATTGATCTATGTTCAGTAGCATGTAGCATTCTTTAATGCATATATGTTTTGAAAATGCACCATTCTTATTACATAGTATTTAAGTTTCAAATTTGACTTTTTAATGAACCCCTCCTCATCTGCTTCACCCCCTTAAAGTTGCCAATCAGGTTTCTTGGATAAAAACGTGTCTATTATAATCTATTCCCATGTCGATGTTCTAGACTGATGTTGGCGTGTATGGCAGATGTCTATGGAGGACAGTATTCACTTACTATTAGGTGGACTGTATATTCGTCAGTCGACTTTTTTCGATAAAAATGCAGACTTTTAATATTTTAATACGGCACGGCCAGATAGTAATATGTGGATTGTATATAATTAGTGTGATGTTATATTTAAAAAGGTGTAAAATCAAAAGGTTTTTGTGTATCTGAGGTAGTTTCTTAATACCTGATTTTCGAATTATATTGTTTAGGAATATTTTGAGGGTCTTTTAATATAAGACCTTAGATGCGATTCAACTCCTTATAGGAGTTTTATTTAAAACAAAATTCAACAAAAATATCTATGGATTTATAAGTATGGGCACATTGTCAAATCATGCTTTATTATAAGTATGGGTACATTGTCAAATCATGCTTTATTATAAGTATGGGTACATTGTCAAATCATGCTTTATTATAAATAAAAAACTATAATTTAATAAGTTTTATAATGTTCGCCTCGACAGAGTAATTATTTTTCTCTATTTCGTAACTTGTATACTCCGTCAGGTTTCATTTGTGCGTTAATTTTAGTTTTTTCGTAACGTGAGAAGCTAGTTTGTTGAAGCTTCTAATTACTCGAGATCTCTCAAATACAGAGAATTACATGAATAAATAACACAACGGGTTTTCAACTCATTACCGAACATCACAGATATCGATAGCATCAACACAGCGAATTACGAGTACCATGTCAGCGCACCAGCGAGCCTCCGCGCCGAATTTGATTGATGACGATGAAATTTGGTAATTTTATCTCAATCCCAACTGAAGTGAAAAGTTCTAGCTTTACAAAAACCTCAAGCATCTCATCAATTTTACGTTTTTTCAATATTGATGATCATTCATAGCGAAGAAAGCGTTTTCATCAAGCTAATGCTTCGCTGTTACAATGTTCATGTCGATAAATGTAGATACAAACACCTAAGAAAATCGTGACAATCTGGAGGATGTAAAAAAATAAATATAAAATTTGTAAACGAAAAACGTTTGTTAAATTGTTCGTTTGCCTGAATTAGTGTCAATAACTAATGTCAAAAACTCAAAAGTGATTGTTTTTCACTATTGTTTTTCTTGGACTTTCCTTTATATACTTGTATAGTTGATGTTGTGTATACAATACATCCTGTTATATATATGTATAGTTACCAATGCGGGCGAAACCACCAACAGTCGTTAGAGAAAAGTAAAAAACGATTAAACAAAAATGTGAGTATACGAGTATACTACTACTACTACTACTTCATGTAGATGATAAAGTAATTTCAAAGATTAAGACATAATACTGGTTACCTTCTAATCGGTAACTATCAATCGAGATGTTCTAGTAGTTTGGCCGTCAGAATTGAATTTGTTATCTATCAAACTGGACCAATCTATTAAGTTACTGGTTTGCAGACTTGGTTTGAGTTAGAGTTGGGCTCTTTCTTGTTACGAGTAGGTACACTAATCAATAAAGTCGATCACCCAGATGTAATAATATTCAAAACAATAATACTCGTTCAGGCTGGTTAGTGAATAATTCGAATTTATTGAAAGTCGAATGCCAATAAAAAGAATTGAAGTCAAATAAAAAACATAAAACAATAAAAATAAATGAAACTCGTAAAATAAACGGGTAAATAGCGTATTCGTTGTCATAATGTCATTCGTATTCGGCTCCTCTTGTCTGCAATGGCCCAAGACGATTCATCGACACGCCTCGCGAATGCGAAACTCCCACAAGTGTGAATCCCTCAAACGTCTCAAGTCTGATTTCATTGAGTCTATACATTTCCTACGTTACCGGGATTTACGAGTGAAAATTTTCATAAGGTGAATTAAAATCTATTCTTTCAATGTTCTCATAATGACATATGGAACCATATGAAAATACGTATAATACATGGATTAGCTTGACTCAAGCTATGAAGGTATGTATTTCTTTATTAGTAAGTATGTCAACATTTCTGAGATTAAAGATGTTGTTGTTGTTACGTCTACAGTGAGTTCAGTATGTTGTTTTCTTGTCAGAATATATCTGAATGTGTTATAAATAATTGCAATCTTGTCTTGGAATCATCATATTATTATATATCATTATAATTATTAATCAATCTTAATCTACTACCGCACATTGGTTTATTTGCCAACGCACCATGTCATGTTTTCGATTCATTTTTGTCCGTAGTTATTTTTATAAGCCATCGCTTAAGTGAACTCTACCGTGTTATCACGTCAATAACTCCCAATATTAAAGATGTTACTAGAATTAAGTTGTAACTCATTAATCTCATTGTTTATTGAGGAAAGTATCTTCAACTATACTATTAGGTATATTTTTAATCCCGTAAATGTGTGTTCAGTTAAATGGGTGTCGATCCGATATTAGTACGATTTAGATGTAAATTCTGTGGCGTTGAATCTCATCAGCGTTAAATCGAGAAGTTTATGAACAATTTATGAACGATAAATAAAAACAAATTGTTGATCGTGACAGCTATGCACAACACTTCTAGATTGGTTTACCGCCGCTTCTCTAGATATTTAGTTTAATGTTTTTTCTACCTATAGTGGGCACGTCATATCGGTTTACTGGATTATTTTTATAGCCTTTTAGTCGTTTTTGAAGATATGTTTTATATGAAATATTGAGCCTACCTACGTATTTAAACGAATAGATCAATTACTATGATTAAAGCAACGGTATTTTTTTAATTTTAAGAAATAAATAATACGGTAACGGTATTGCGTTACTTTTCATAAATTGATTTTCACAATTATTTAAATTGATTTCATAAATCGGTAGCTAATTTTATTTCGAAACTTTACGTTAATTACCTTACCTTAAGTTACGTTAATTCTCTGCAATTTCAAGTTATGTTATTCAAAATAAAGAGAAAATACAAAATTCATAATCACAGTTAACTTGTACGAATGTCATAAATGATATAGATATGATGTTGATATTGTCACGAATCGTATAGTGCCATTGTAATGAAATCCAGGGAATGTAAACCACAGGTAGGACTAGGAAGGCGAGATTGTTACTGTCTATATTCTACTCGTAACAAACAGATGTATGTTTGTTATAAGTTTATAGTTATAAGATACATCAATGTAAGTTACTTGCAATCAATATTCAGAAAATCAGTCAAGTTGGATAGCCCGGCTCCGTTTCCGCGTTCGATTCGATCCAAGTAATGGATAAGCAAAACACCGCTTACAAGCTAAAGTTAACTGCCGCAAACGCTATCGGTTATCAACCTCTACTGGCGTTTGAAAGGAGTGGACACCGTTAGAATTGTCCACGGTTATCAGACCAGGTGGTTATTTTAAAATAGATGACAGCACAAGTAAAGTATTGGCCAACCGAGCGTTCGCACTATTTCCACCTTTATTGTGGTGATTGTAAAGTTTATATTCGTTACCTATTCGAATTTCATGAATAATTTTGGTTTACAACGTTATTTTTGCGGATAAACTGCTTATTGAATAAGTTGATAAGGAGCCGTGAAGAATGCGAAGAAAGTATTTGTATGCGCGAACGCTCGTTGGACCCATATCTTATCCCCACTACCGTAGTCGTCGTCGTCGTCGTCGCCCTTGGCACGACTTAGACGACCCTGACGACCTAATTACTGCTGCCAATGCGGTTCTTACACTACACTCACAGACTACACATATACACCGTCTCCGCCGGCGGAGACGAGGACGTCACTCTAGCTACACCGTGAACACACAGCGGCCATCAGCCAACACTTATAACAGGTATCGGCACCTGCCTGGGCGCTTCTCATCAACTCATGATCTCGCGGTACCCTTCTAAAGCAACGCCCTAAGCCGAGCTCCGTTCCTTCCGCCGGTCTACCGGCGGGAGAGCCCTTAGGCTCGTTGCTGCACACACTCTTTGCTCCTAGCTGAGTGCCTTCTGCGCTCGCCTTAAACTGTACATGTCCGATGACACTTGAAAGGCCATTATTAGGGCCACAAGAATTTAGCCATTTCGAAAAAAAAAGCCGATACTTTATATCCATTGTCCGTGT
This sequence comes from Sesia bembeciformis, assembly GCA_943735995.1. NCBI lineage: Eukaryota > Metazoa > Arthropoda > Insecta > Lepidoptera > Sesiidae > Sesia > Sesia bembeciformis. Next base: position 14,733,040 of record OX031028.1, read on the forward strand.
TATATTTGTATAATTGACCAGGTGGAGGTGAATTTAGAATTCCAAGATCAATTAATTCTGCATGGCTTATTTCCGAATTTTAGATCTAACGATAAAATAACATTAGCTCACGATCAGCTGTTCACTATGCAATATATTTATAGTTAAATAATAATAAGCAATGGTTTTTTGTTAAGCTAAGGTTTTAAGGCTTAAATTAAACATAAATTTTAGAATTAGCTGTTATTAATTAGCTGTTATCATGATAAAAAATAAGTAAACAAATTTAAAAAAGGATATACTTACAGCTTCATGGGGGCTTATTTCAGAACGATCTAGGGTGAATCATCTTTTAAAATATAAGACATTGGGTCTTTTGTGCGTTGGTTTTAGCGATACGCGAATGTAATGCTGGAATGCTGAGAGAACAAACCCTATGTCTTTATGTGACCATTTATTGTATTGCTATGTACGTTTTTTATTCCTATTAAAATTGTTCCATTCGTTGAGACATTCGTTCTGGAATAGGTCAAGTGTTTTATGTATAGTTACATTTATGAGAGTCACATGGTGTAATTGTCCTTGGTTTGATTCATTTTACGAAATATAAAAATCACTGTGGTAGAGGTAACGAATGAAAATATCTGAGGTCATAAATATTCTTTTCGTTATTTCGTACTATAAAAAGTTTCTACATATTTGTTTGTTTGTAACACCTTCGTTTATAATCTACTTAGTTATTACTTATGCGCTTAAGGTGACACTTGTGCATATCTAGGCTTCTGTGAAATAAAGCTGTTTACCGTAAAGTGGTTTAACCGAAACATTTCAGTGACTTAAGTTATCGTTGTGTGTGTTGTATTGTTTTATACCCATTTTAATAAACGATGTAATGCAGTGAATTTTTAAAAAAGTTTTAATAAAGGTGCACAAAGTAGAAAGAAATCTTTGTACATTACAGACAAACCGAACACGTAATTACTTAGTTAGTAATTAAGTATATGAATAGTCAAATGTTAATATTAGAAATAAATAAAAAGCCGAATTTATTATACTGATTAATGATAAAAGCCGAATTAATGATAATATTATCAACTAGATACATACATTACGTATATATATATACGTATAATGCAATCGATGTATTGATTTAAATCGATGTAAGTATAATATGGTAGTGTACCTAAGATTTTAAATAGAAAATTAATAGTTTTAAATTTTTAAGGGTGACATTTTTTTTAAGGGTGACATAGCATGTTCTTTATTTCATATTCCTTGACAAGCTGTTTTTTTTTTATGGACGAAGGCGGCAGATGGGCGGGCATTCAGTCCACCTGATGGTAAGTGGATACTGTCGCCCATAGACATTCGCGATACATGCCAACATTAGTCCAAAATGACAAACGTTAGCACGCCCCCGTATGCGCTGCCTACCTTTGGAGATAAAGGAATGGATTTGGAGAAAGGGTTGGGAAAATGGGGAGGGATGGAATGGTAATGGACTCTAGCACATTACTCTCACTACCGAAACACGTAGTACGTACATTATGTAAATAAGATAAAGTGGGAAATGCAGTACATTTCAAGGTAGTCTTCTGTGAGAGGGGGGTAACGTGGCCGGGCGAGCGCGCCCAGCGGCTGTTGGATTGCACGTGCACTCTCCCTCTGACAAAATTTGACATTTGAGAAATAAATGACTTGATATCTTCTTTCTAAATTCTTGTTGATGATTGACACTAGCGCCATCTGTTGCTCGTCTCGTAGTGTTTTTATCTGCGCAACCAATGAAGAGAGCTTTAAGAAAATTCAAATGAGCTCGTGATGACATTCGGGAATTATCATATTTTATTCCTTAAATGAGTTCGTCGTTATATTTTGAGTAGCTTTCTTTATGTTACTGCTAAAACGATTCTATTGTAACGTAAACGTCGAAAGTAGGCCTGATGATACATAAGCTAAAAATGGCGCTACTAGTTATGGGAACAGGTATGATTCGACGTTGAACTGAAGCCACCGTGAGAAAATGTTTAGAATAGTCTTATATCTGTCATAGGATCGACAAACAATGTGGTAGAGGAATCCTTGATTTGGAGACTATATACCGGAAAGTGTAGTGTAAGGACACACGTAGAACGTGGACCGTCGACTTGAAGAAGTTTATAGTAATTGGTAGGTTAGAAGAGCGAAAGATCAAATGTGGTTGCGAGCCTTGTTAATAACTAAGAATCCAGCGATGGAGAGACATAGGCTGATGGTGTGATATAATATTAGACCCCTTGTTCACGTAGGTCAAATTATAAAGCATAAGTAACACAGACGCTACTTTAACCATTCTGGAATATGGACTAATCTTAATATCCACAGTAAAAAGTGGAATCTTCACGAAATTTCTGTTTTAATGATCTAGAACTGGAAAGTATGAAGTACAAAATAATGTAGGTTGCAACAAAATAACGTTTTCTTTATTTATCATTAGTTTCAGCACATTTAAATAGCTGAAATAAAACACGAATGCTAATCCAGCGCATTACGAGGGTTCACTATTCAAATCCCCCAACATCGCGGCAGTCCGCATGCTATCCTGTAAATAGCCTTAAGTATCACTTATTATCCCGCGTGACATTTTATTGCTCGCGTTTGTCTGTATTTTCTTTGTTTCCCCGCGAACGTCTTCCCTCGCAAATAAGAAAAAGGTAATGAGAAAAACATCACAAATGGGATTGGTTGTAATCACATTTAGCATTTGTACGTGACTTAACATCAACGTTTGATTTATTCTGTATTAAATGATCCGGAAACTTAGAGATTCTGCCGTAGGTTTTTAAGGGCAATTTAGAGATTTGGTAAGTACTATTAAAAAAATCGGCAATGGTCATGTCGGACACACACTAGTCAAAAAAAAAAATAACTTGACTAACTTAAACTAACTTGACTAATCATGATTCATGATCTAACTTGATCTAACATTGACTAACTTGAGCATGATCAACAAAACAAAGTATTTTTGAATAGCTGAATAAATAATAATTACTAAGACAGTCATCACTAAGTCTACCCTTATTTCTTTACCACCAGATAACCTAAACCAACCCCACCTATAAAAATTTGCTATCATCGATTTGGTATTCAGTATTTTTTCTGCAAATTTAATTTACATATTTTTTTTTCAGAAAGTATGTTTACGTCAGTGTCCCTTATAATTTTCATCGTAGTCCTTTTAAGAGCCATATTCCAGAATTTTACCGAATTTTTATAAAGATGTTTTAAAAATTATCTTTTATAGATTTTAATAGCCATTTAATCTCGCAACTGCAAAGTGTGCAAGGTAAATTTTTTTTACTTTAGTTTTTTAAAGTTATTTCTTTTAAAGATTGACTTTAAAACTTTGGTTAAAAAGTTCTAAAACATTATTATTGTATTTTGAAGGACGAATCACTCGCTATGATAGGTGGTATCTTTTGTCTTGAATTTTCACTGTAGGTCAAACATTTTTTATTGAAATTTCTTTAGTTTAGTTTTGGGTTATCAGTGTACAACTTCATATCAATTTTCAATATAATAGGAGCGAAAATACGAGAGTTATAATATGACGTACAGACGTACAATATAATATATACAATATGACGTACAGACAAACAGGCAGATTGACAAAACTGTAAGTTCCTAATTGACTAAGGAACCCTAAAAATGAAGGGTAAAATGGTAGGTACTAGGAAAAATCTTTCATAATATATCTGTCGTATCTTCATATTATTCACAATTTTGTAAAAAAATAATCATTTCTGAGTCATGGAATTCTTCCATTTTCATGAGTAAGTATTATTCCGAGTAAAATTAAATAAAAATATTAAAATTTAGCGGTACACTGGAGAGCGGATTTAAGGATTGTCCGGAGTGTAATTTTGTTGAAAGCCATTTTGTTTACGTTTTTTTATTTCTAACGGGATGTTTGTTACATGAAAACAATGTTTATTTTTTGAGACACGACATTTAGTTATGTTTAGTAATGAAATTTTTAACTAATAGAATAATAGATACAATAACTAATAATCCAGAATGGTCTCCACTTACAATTCTTTCTTGTAGGATGGTTATCCTGCAGGAGTATCATAAGAAATTAAACAATGCTATGTGAATAGAAGAAACGTGCTTCATACAATTTTACATACATTTGTATCTACAAATGGCTTGTTACAGTTTATTTTATGTCCTATCTTTATTTTCATACTGCAGGGTGAATTTACAGCAATTTTGCACTTGCCATTTGTCGTAACGACTCGTGTTTTTCTTCTATCGATAAGATAATGAGGCATGTGTTTCTGCACACATGCCCCATTATCTTATCGATAATAATATTTAAGGCACAACACTAATACTTACAAGGAAGTGCTGCTAGTAATCTTGTGTTTTATTAAATTGAAAATTGTATCAGATATGTCTTGTCTTGTAGTACCGTTTGATCTCGTTTGGCATTGGAGCTGGGCAGTAAAAATTGCTTTCTCCTTTTTGTTTGAAAAATATTGCCGACGAATGGGATGGGATTTATTACGTTCTAATTTGTATTACGTCATAATATTGTATTAAGTATGTGGTACAAATCTGAGTATTGAACAGTGATTTTCTAACCTCAGTCTAGAATTATATAAGCTGTCTCAGTTTTATAAATTCTTCAACATAAATGATAATATTTGTGAACAGGATTGTCGGTACAAATTTCCTAAATATTTAAACTAGAGAATAAAAAAATCAGAAAATCGAAATATGCCTCGAATAAAGGACAATAGGAACACTTTAACATTTTGTGCGTTCTTTAATTTTGAGATTGAATTTTATTTTTATAGCAAAATGATGGCAACGAGCAGACAGGTGGATGGTGGTAACTGGATATTGTCCCCCATGAACATCCGCGACACAGACCAATGACAGTCCGGAGTGACGAACGCCCTCAGATGCGCTGCCTATCTTTGGAGAATTAAGAATGATTTGGAGAAAGGATTGGGAAAATGGTGAGGGGTAGAATAGGATGGGATGAGAATAGGCAGTGGCATATCTCACTCACTACCGAAACACGTAATATAAAGTGGGATGTGCAGAACAGTACAATTTAAGCGTCTAATTTGGTGCCTATAGTATTAAAATAAACATGTTTGAAAAAACTACTTTTTCTCTTTAGTGGAGATTATGGGCAAAATTTGCAGGAATCAATTAGGAACTTTACAATAAAACAAAAAAAATACATACTAAAAACAGAATCTTGAAAAAACGGAATTTTTAGTTAAACAACGAAACTAAAGTGATAGCAAAGTTACAGATTTTTTTTTTGTATCAGCCCATATCGTCCCACTGCATGGCACAGGCCTACCCTAGTAAATCACCAGGGGGTTCGGCTTTAAGATTAATGTTTAATTTCTGCTGCAACTGCTTTAATTTTACACATTTAACCAAATGTCGACTGGTAGACTTTAAGGCATTATTAAGTTCGCCTCTGTACTCTACAGTGCAAAAAGATTAAATAAATAAATATGGCTAACATTACATATGAAACTTTCATTTGTCGTATCTAAACAATACCGAGTTGCATTCGTCTTCCTCCGCCTGGTTCACACGACGGAACAGTCAGGAACACGTGTTGCGTGTTCCCAGTCCCACCACCATTGTGCATGACGTACCGATATGCGGGCACATTCTATAGCCACTTGGACATGTATACCCCGATCGGTGATTAACCTCGCATAGATTATGTTTCGCGGCATAATACAGGCGAACGTGTTTTATTTAATGAAAGGTATCGCGAGGATACTTATCATGTGTTAGCTGCACGTGAGAGTTACTTTTTTATTTTTATGGTTTAAGTAACAGCAAACAATTTATTGTGTAATAGTGTAGGCTTTGTCCTGCTGGGCAGCGCGTTGCGATGCGTCTAGCATTGCGGCGTGGTGTGTCGCTTCACGGACACGATGTCCTACGTAAGAGTCGTGGACGCGTGATTGCCGTCAGTAGGTTCAAGCGTCTATTTGAATTTTAATATGACAACACATAAAATATGTCACTTGTAATTGAATAAAAACATTTATTTAAAGTATTTATATTTAGAAAGGTATGGATCAAAATATGTCGTAAACGGACGCGCGTCATGCGCCGCAACGCTAGACTCACAGCTCACTAGGACATAAGCGTTCGCAGCGAATGTTTGATATTTTCGCAATGAAACGCGCGACGCGACGCATCGCTTCGCGTGCCCAGCTAGGACATAGGGTAAGTGGCTTATTTGTGCACATGCTCTAATAATACTCTTTTGAGTATTGTCCTTTACCGAACTTCTTGTTACTAAATTCCTAACAACTGGTCGCTACAAGCCTAAATTCAAATTTGCTCCAAATATCAGTGCAATCTGACTCATTCTGCTGTATATTTTTGATTCGTTAGCACGTACCTACACTTACTGCACTCTAGTAAACTACGTGGGTAACTAGCTAAATTTTGAGTTACAAAAAAATATTTGAGTTACAACACATTTTTATTACAACTTCTCAAAATACTCTCCACTAGTCTCTATACAGCGATTCATTCTTCTAAACCAAGATTTAAGGCACTGGCGATACTTTTCTTAAGCAAGGTCTTCAAGGTGGTTCAATTCTTGGATCTCTGTGGTCTTCAAAAGCATTGTCATGCAATGATGCATGCTGCCATGACGATGTATTACCATGCTGAAAACCTGTTTTAGGACATTTTTGATTTAACACATCGGATACAGTTGGTAAATCGGATACTGATACACTTCACTTCGTTGTCTCTAATAGCCACCTGCAGAGAAGAATGTTGCCACCATTTTTTTTGTCCACACTGCGCCCAGGTTTTATCTTCCTGGGCGGCTCTTAGTCTGGAAACACCCAAACCGTTGATCGAGCTTAGATAGTGGGTCATACTGATAGATCCAACTCTCATCTCTAAGTAGTAATAATATTAAATATATTCCGTCCCTCTCCATTTTCGAATTTTACAAACATTTCCCTGCACCTTGTCACGCGAGCTTGTTTCTGTTCAGCAGTCGGAGAATGAGTAACCCAAAGCGAACAGAGCTTCTTGGAATGAAAGTGTTGGTGTAAAATGTCATGAATGACCGGCGATGAAATATTAAGAGTCTCCTCTATTTGTTTGTTAGTTTTTGGGTCTTCGTGCAACATTTTTTTACCGCCTCGATGTTTGTATTCGCTACAGAAGTCGCAGGACGGCCACTTCTCTCATCACATTTCAGGGAAAATTTTCCTTCTTTAAATTGAGAAAACCATCTAAAAAATTTTGCACGGAACGGTGCAAGGTCTACTTTAAAATCGTATAACTTCATTGCACGAAAATGTTCTCGTTCGGATTCCATTCTTGCAAAGAAAAGCACGCGAAATGCGATATATTATTATAATACCTAATAAATCCCTATATATTAATTAGTACGATATTATTATGCTTGTTTGCGTATGGAACTCGATTAGTTGCATACAATTATAAATATAGGTATAAAAACAACTTATTAGGTGTTTTACTATATATATCATGTTTACATTTAAATAAATTGCTGAAGTGAAGAGTAGCCGGTATTCTTTCCTGAAGAACACCTACCACCCGAGTTAACATTGCAATGCTACTTACAACTCTCTTAGATATGCAATCTCAGACTTGTCAATGTTATATAGTTTATAGACAGCTCAAAATCAGATTTTGGCTGAATCAATTAGCTGGATAATTGATTCAGCCATTGATTGATTTCAGACAGCCACATGCATATGTAAGTATGACTTAAATAAATTAAAGTATTCATATTAATGCAATATTTTCTGTTTAAATGTCTACACTTAATAAAAAGAATAGGTATAATTAAAAAATCAGTCAAAGTTGAACTTTTTCGATGAATGGCTGTAAGTTAGTAGAACGAATATGAATTAAATTCATTTAGAATTCATCATTTTCCGAACTTTGTCTCACAATTTATATAGGGTGGGTGTATAGTATTGTAAAAAGGGATGTTATATTTTTATCCTTACCTTTCGACCTTTTTTATCTCGCCCTCAACGTAATTCGAACCCCTCTAACAACTCCCCAATATTAACTTTAAGCCCTTTACTCACACCAAGAGGTAAAAAGATAAAATATAAGGCGACTCCACACAGCGATGTGTCAATTTGATAGAAATGCGAATGACGCTACATGAGAGCTTGTTATCTGGAAGGACTTGTTATCTCCCCTCGTCGGTTTCAAAATACACAATAAATCGAAATAAATCGAGGTTAGCAAAATCTTGAACTGCGTCTTTAGTTTTGTCGTCGTGGAAAATTTCCAGAGTAAAATAGTGTGTTTTAGAAGCGATAACAATTATACCTTATAATACCATAAAATATGGGCTACTAAATTTATACTAAACCCTTTTATACTAAAAAATGTCGTGATATATTATTTAACATTTTTTTAGACGACCCCGACAACCCTATTACTGCTGCCAATGCGGTTCTTACACTACACTTACAGGCTACATATATACACCGTCTCCGCCGGCGTAAACGAGGACGTCACCCTCGCTAAACCGTGAACACACAGCGGCTTTTAATCAACACTTTTACCAGGTATCGGCACGTACCTGGACGCTTCTCACCGACTCGCTCCTTCCCTTCCTTCGGTCCTTCCGTCGGTCTACCGGCGGAGGAGCCCTTAGGCGGCTTCTGCGCTCGCCCTAATCCATACGTGTCCGGTGACTTGAAAGGCCATTAGGGCCACAAGAATTCAGCCATTCCGAAAGAAAACATATTTTTTTTATGTATGGGGGAGAGTGCACGCTGCAATCCAACAGCCGCTGGTCGCGCTCGACTGGCCACGTTACCCCTCTCTCACAGAAGACTACCTTGAAATGTACTGCATTTCCCACTTTATCATATTTCCCCAATTTACGTACGTGTTTCGGTAGTGAGTGAGATATGCCAGAGCCCATTCCCATCCCATCCTATCCCTCCCCATTTTCCTAACCCTTTCTCCAAATCCATTCCTATATCTCCAAAGGTAGGCAGCGCATCCGGGGGCGTGCCAACATTTGTCATTTTGGACTAATGATGGCATGTATCGCGGATGTCTATGGGCGACAGTATCCACTTACCATCAGGTGGACTGTATGCTCGTCTGCCGCCTTCGTACATAAAAAAAAGAAAAATTATTTCTTTGTTAATACAATACAAGCCACTACAAAAATATAATTATACTTTAGAGTATGAAAATTTTGGTGATAATTTATTGCGTGCACTTATAATATAAAACTTATAATATAAGTGCACGACGGGGCCTAAGTTCAGCAGTGGTTGTTTGTAAGAGCTGGCTACGGTTTATATGATTTACATGGAACATATATAGCAAGCTCTTACAAATTAATATTTATTTCATAAATGATCTCACTTTATCTCAGTCAGGTACGAAGTTCCTCTCGCCTTATTTTTCTCCGCTTTTCCATTTTCGTGGTCGCCCGAAGTGTTCAATCTAATCTTCCAATAACATCGATTTAACAATGTAACGTTTTCTTGTAAGTTTTGATTCATATGTGTAATTATGTAATTGTGTGTAATTCATTGTGTAATTCATATTAACTATGAAAAAAAGGCCTATTTTCCGTACAAACTTATTCATTATCAAACTTAAAATTTGGTTGATTCAATATTCTGTTTAAATAGAAACATGCTATAACAATGGCGGACTTAATGCTTATTTAATTGGAGGTAAGGGAATTAAGTCAGCTATTTTTATTACTTGCGCAATGAAGTTTAAACAAATAAATATTATAAAATAATAGATGTTATTAAATCAGATATTTTACAATAAAGCAATAAAACAGTACATCGAGTGTCGCTAAATGAAACACAGAAACTGCAAAAATGTTATTTTTTCATTGTTTCATAAATCGTTAAATAATATTGAATACTTATTTTATCTGCAAATATGTTTCATATAAATTTTGTTTCTTACCAAGTTGTCAGACGAATGCCTATCCTAAATGAAAATAAATGTAAGTAAAAAGTAAGTAAGTAATACTTCTATAAAAGTCACCAATTAATAAATTGTGAATAATCTATTAACATATTATAATATTCCTTTTTTATAGAAGTGGGTGATTAACATTTAGTATGGTCAACCACGATAAAAAAAGCTTAAAATTTTAAATGCCTATGTTAATTTTTAAGATTTTACCGTTATTGACATATTGACAATTGACAATAGGGCTTTGAAATAACATTCTAAATACATTCAGAAAAAGGAAAAGAAAATATACGTCCAGTTAAACTACTTTTTGTACTGAACACGAGTGGATACGAATAAAAGGTCCAATGAGTGGACGCGGCGGGCGATAGTTGCTAAACTCGATTTATGGAGTTATTTCGGTCGAAGTGGACATTATCTAGCCGCCGGAGCCCGACATTGGCCCGGCTAGTTCGGATAAATTGCCAATTTTCACTTACACCACTTTCCAATGTTATATACTTGACAGTTGATGTTCTAGTACAGCTAATTTACTTTAGCTACAAGTACTTCGTTTAATAATAATAATGTAAGAAGTTGCAATTATCATAATTGGATTAGTATTATCTTTGGGAGTGGATGTTACGAAAAATGTTTTATTATGTACATTATTTATACGGAAAGAAGTTAGCAAACGACAGTTCACTTGCTGGTACTCGTAAGTGTATATTACTACGCGATAGATACGATACATGTAAACACCAGTCTAGAATGACAAGTAAACGGATAAACCGCCTACAGCGTGTCTTCAAGTTCTTGACTACGCGCGCCGAGTGAGGTAAGCGGGGATGGAGAAACTGTGTATTATGGGTAATGGTAATTCGGAGATCTGTCTGAAGATATCATCAATTTATGACAACAGAACAACAACAACAAGACAAAAAAAAACAAGTTTTGAACACAGTGCAGTAGTCAGGTACCTACTTGAAGACAGGCCGTACTTTTAGAGGTTTAGGAGTGGAAAAGGGGAAAGGGGAAAAGGGATGGGAAGGATGGGGAACGGGAAATATAGGTGGACGAGGAATTTTTCTCATCCTATTAGTACAATAACACATAAAAAAGAAACCCCCCATACCCGAGAAAAGAAATCCTGAGCATGTCACATGTGTTATCAATCAATCCGCTTTGGGCCTGCGTGGTGGATTATTGGCCTGAAACTAGCTAGTGATTTTTAGGGGAAGCCTGTGGGGCATAGGCTGTGGGACGTTATAGGCTGATATTGAAGCTAAGCTAATAATGACAAAAATGATTTTACGGGGCATAGTTACGAGTAGTTATACCTAACTGTTGATTTTGAATAATCGATTCACGACCCTGTATGTACGAGCAGAGTTTCGATCGTAAACATTTACGACGTTCGACGGAAGCGCTCGCCGTCTGTACGTTGCCGCACGTAAGGAGAGATGATACAAAGTTACATAAATATTTATTATGCCTCGTAAAACATTGGGTGGCTTGCCGAAAGAAGGATATTGAAAGATGAATGGTGATCAGATGCCGACCTTGTACATTTATCAATTAATTTATTACTGTATCCTTGCACCTGTTTTTTCTCATAAATGCGCATTTTTGATTTCCACTATAACTTGTAGTGGAAATTATTGCCCTGTTTACGTAATTTGAAAAGTAATTAATAGTAAAATAGAAGTAATAAAAATAATAAATAAAACTACAATTTAAAAAAAGTATTAAAAAGTTGGTAGTTGTTGAACACTATATTAAGATATTCTTTGATAATGTAATTAACCTCTACATGATAAGTATATCATATATTTTAGACAAACACGACTAGTTTTTTGAATGTTCGTAAATTAATAATTCTTATTTTGTAAATCTATTTGGTAGTAGATATATAAAGAAAAATCTGTATAATGTGTGTATACCTACATATTAAAATATATAATGTACACACATATTATGAAAATAATCTTTCTTTTTTCACCATATTCTCAGTAGAGCTTAACAGTTAGGAACTTATATATTCTTAAATATATTTTTTTTACATTAAGTAGTCTTGAAAAATAACAAATATAAGAATAAAATCTTTAAAAGTGCGTTGGGGTTAGTTTTTCCCTAGATAATACTACTTACAAACGGATATTTGTAAGTAGTAAACTGGCCCACTCATGAAATTATTACCGACCCAGTCAACCATTCTTATTCTTCTTTTGGTACAATCTCCTAACGGAGGATGGTGATCAGCATGGCTATTCTAACGCGAGAGACTGCTGCTCGGAACAAAGATCTGGTGCTCATCCAGAACCATTATTTAAGGGTTCGGAGCCAAGATGTTTGTCTTCTGTTAGAATCGCGTCAAGGGCGTCAGTGTGCAATAAGGTCTAAATATGAATGTCAAGAAAACCAAATTTATGGTAGTTGGACGAACACAGCAACAATGCTCTGTACATTAAAGACTAACCACTGGAATGAGTGCGATCATTTAAATATCTAGGACGCATTGTGAACGATCAGGACGATCATAGCTCTGAAATTATGTGTCGAATAGAAAGAACAAGCGCGCAATGCACTTTTGAAGAAGTCTCGGCTTTTTAGAAACCGTTCTCTCAGTTTCGATACTAAGATTCGCCTAGTGCGGTATTACGTGTTCCCCATCCTTCTGAAGGGTGTTGAATCCTGAACCCTCACCCAGACTATGGCATTCGAAATGTGGGTGAGAAACGAGATGATTTGGCAGCAAATGGATAAGAGTTTGGAAGTCACTAAAACAGTTAGAGGCAGTTATTATTATTTAAAAAGTAGTTATTATTATTAGAGACGTTGTTTGCTATACAGGTTTTAGTGTAAAAATGTAAAGACATGCAAAAAGATTCCTTTGCTTCATCGACTATGAGAGGCGTTCGATCGAGTGACGCACGATCACCTTATTGCACGGCATTACATCGCGAGTGCAGTTGAACTGTTTCGCCTCGTGCGAGATGCGGCAAAATATTCGCAGCTGATTGCCAATCACTACTAGTTGGAGAAACAGCACAAGAAGAAGAAGGAAACAGCTAAGATAAGAAAATTATCATATTTTGGTCACATCATTGGCGCTGTGATAGATACCATGTTTTGCAATTGGTAATGCAGGTTAAGGTACATGGTCGCCGTAAACCTGGCAGAAGTCGACCATTAGCATTTTCAAAAAGTACTAAACTCGCTCGAGGACCAAATTTTGAGCGGGTCATTTGTTATCTAAGACGTGCATTCGATGCCTTAGAATTTTGTCCAGATAGCATAGAGAATAGATAGAATCATGTTCGTAAGTCTCTATAGTTATAGCGAATACAAGTAAGTCAAGTACTAATTTGCTTCATTAATTATGCAAACAATTTCAAATATTTACCTTAATCCCAGCTAAATTCTGAGCTTGTTATTTCTCGCAATTATTTCTGCTTGGAGAATAGCGTAGTTTCCTTGTAGAGCCACCTGCAGGTTTCCAATATAAACGTTTTAAGCCAGTTTAATTTGGTACAAGACAATATATCAGGTGTTGGGCATTGACCAATATGAAATAAACAGATATACCGACTTCTTGAAGTCTTTTTGATACTTATTTGTTCTTTCTTATCATAAATACAGTTTGTTTGAAAATGAGAATTATATTATTTAGTAAAGCAGGTAATAACTTAACTTCCTTACTAAATAATCAGGGGGCACAGTAGTGCCCCCGGCAAGACTCGCCGCACTACTCAACACGCATAATGTTTTCTTGATTTTGCTATTGGTAGTAAACGTCTTGATTTTGTTGCACTTTCTTTATGGGATGATCTCATTTGTGGTAGTATTAAAACATTCCTTCGTTTCAATTCGTACTTAGTGGGGAATTATAAAATTATAAACTAGTCGCACATTATTATTCGGTCAATATTTTCATTCTAACTCAAATAATCACCAGGTTCAAGCTGAAGGTGTGGACGAATCCTCGAACGGACACTTCGTACCAGGAAACGTAGCGTAGGATGCTTTCCGACAAGGTGGAACGATTTAAAGAATCTTTAAACTTTGGTTATCGTGGTTAAACATAATAATTGTTATGTAAACGGCTTACCCATGATTTATTATTCATTTATTAAACCCAGAAAAGTAGATGCGTTTTCAAACTCGCGTGTGTGTGGCGATATTGTTAGAACAATGTGCTAGGAACATAATCAATAAAACAAGTTCAGTGTGGGTAGGTGAATCAAAAACGAACACGGCGGAACACGTAACAGGTCGTCCATTTATTTTGATATTTAAATAAAATATCAGCGGTTGGGTGTGTTCGCAATAGAAGTAATTGTGGGCGACTAGGACAAGGCTGCTGTCATTATCCGCGGTGAACGTTAGGGCTTAATGGGGAAAGTGTACGCGAAGGTTATTGGCGGTTCTATTCAGAGTTCAGTTTATAGGTATAGGTATTTGCGCATAGGTATTTGCTACGTAAGTGTAAGTAAGTATAGGGCGATCCAATTATTTATCTATCTAATATTTGCATTTATTTCTTTTATACCGTATGTTTTATAATGTTTCTTAATATGTTGCACAACCTTCAATAATGTTTCATCATTCAGTGCATTATAAATATTTTGTTTTAAAAATTGTTTTCTAAACGTTTCATAAACATTAATATTTTACAAATCTTTACATGTAAAATAATTTATTAATAAATAAAATGAATAAAAATAAATATTTCAGTGTTGTAAGTAGGTATATACCTAAATGTTGTTGTGCGATAATAAATATTTGCGAAATGTTTAAAAACATTTTTCAACATTTTAGAAAGTACACTTAAAAGTGTTATTAATGTTTATTGATGAGCCACAAAACTCAAAAACTAAGGATGCTGCATTTGACATTAACTTCTTTATTCTGGTCAGCTTTCTACCTTGATATATACGACAAAATTTAGATATAAAAATAAAACCTTTAGATATCGTTTTTATAAAGATTAGTGAAGAATACTTCCATATAAAAAAGAACGAGTTTACACCAGTGTTAAAGACAAAGAAAAGACTAAGAATAATATAGTCGCAAACAGAATATTCTTGTACAGACTTTAGTAGCTATAATCAATTATCGAACTTAGAAAATTAGCTTTAGCCTAATTGTCTTAGCGTTGCAAGTACTCATTAATATCTTATATCTTTCGAGACTTAATTTAAAATAATGGACTTACAATATTAGCAAGAATAAGCGCTTGTTTGGAGTACTGGAAAATTGGCCATACGTGCGGCGGCCGTCCTTTGGAGATAATCCCCGGTGCTATTAAGTTTCCTTAATACCTCGTCGGCTCTTGATCTTCATCATTGTCTCGAAATAATTATGAAATTAAAGAGTGAGTAACTTACTTCAACGCTAGTCGATAAGGATACTTCTACATAAATGTAACTTCTGCATAATGAAGTTTTTTTTTCCATAGAAACAAGACGGCAGAGGGGCACTTGGTCCACGGGCACGGGTACTGTCCACTTGGTGGAAAGTGTATACTGCCGCACATGGACCTTTGGAGATATAGGAATGGACTGGAGATAGGGTTGAGAAAATGGGGAACGATTGGGTGGGATGGCGATGGGCTCTGCCATAGATATGCCAGAGATATGATAGACTGAGTGAGATCACTCACTACCGAAACACGTACGTCGTACGTACATAGCAAAATAGGATAAATTAGACGGTTTGTTTTCCTTTAGTCACCTTCCACGAGCACACGGCTAACATATTATCATACTTATTATACACATAAATTTTCAATATATTTTACAATGCGTTGCACTTTTTTATAGAAAGAAGGTTGCACATGAGTCCACCTAATGGCAAATTGATACTTTCACTCGTGGACATCCGCGATACATGCCAACAATACTCCAGAGTGACAAACGTTGGCTCGCCCCTCGATGCACTGTCTACTTTTGAAGATTTACGCACAGCACAGTACAGCAACAACACAATACAAGAAGAACAATTGAAAGGCAAAGGATATAGATCAAGCTATCAATAGTTTAATGCATTATGCCATTAAACTAATAAGTAATGTGTTTGGAGACATGTGAACATACAACGAAAGTATCGCATAAACCACGCGCCCCTTGTAAAGATATAGAAGAAGAAAATAACTACATGGACAGAATAACAAACAATAATATTATGATAAAGCAATAAAACTGCCTAGGAGTCCAGGCACATCCCCAACATTGCAAGGTGGTATAAAAATTTTGAATTAAAATGCGAGCCCGCTCCGTTGAGCAATATGGAAAGACGAGCCAAGATTAAGCTGTGACGTTTCAGATGGAACGAACGCATTGAAGCTACCCTGCGATGTACATTATTAAGATTCTTCCTGCGTTCCTCCGTCTTTACTCAAGAAATTAACTATACTTTCAACCTTATTGTCTAACGATTAAGGTTTAATTTATAAGCGGCGGTATTCCTTTCAATTTCCAACAATGCTCAGTATGCGAAAATTGTTGTCGACCTCTGTACGTGCTCGACTGCAAGCGCGACGTCATTCCTTATTATATGTTGGTTCATTGTGGAGATCACTTTTATTTGTCATTGCTATTTGCGGACTGAACCGAATGGGATCTGTGCATATCTTTTGTGTCTCATATTGAATATATTAATTTGATAGTTATCTGTGTTGCGTCACAGACACTAATTACACATAAATCACGAATTACTATTGATTTTCCTCGCTTTACAACTTTACTACCTGATTTCGGCTACAAAATCGTTGAATTTGATCTTATGAAACCTTCTTTTGAAATCATTGGACCAGCTTAATTTAAATATATAATAATAAAGCTACCGGAGTAAACAACTGATTTAAAGGCCATATCTCTGTTGAATGGTTTGTATGTTTATTTAAAACACAAACACCTTTTAAGTTTATTTTGTACTACTGATATTTAGTTAAGTAGATGCCTACTTGTAAGGCATATTTATATAGATTACTATCTATGAAAAGTGAAATTATTCTACATTTAACAAACATTGTGTAAAAATCATGCCGATTTTACGTGCTATGTCGGTGGCTTTCGTACTTCGGCGAATTTCTTCGTTTCAGATCCTGTCCCACAAATAAACTACGAGCATAGCTCTGTCATTGCAATGGGCAGGTCATATTTGCCGCGGGACCGATAACCGATGGGGTAGGCCGGGAAAGCACCGGGAAGCGCAGTGTGGGACGCCATTCGACCAGGTGGACCGACGCTTAAAGAAATTCGCCGTGGTGATTGAATGAGAAGAGCCCAGGATCGTGTGTGGTGGCGAGCCTTGGGAGAGGCCTATATCCGGCACTGAAGAGACATAGGCGGATGGTATGCTGTAAAAAAAGGATAACATATTTATAGGATAACATTTTTTTAATAACAATATTGATTAGTGTCATAGCAGTGATCACTAAAAGTAGGTAAGATACTATTATTTTGCTAAAAGAGTCTAGCAAGCCAAAAGTTTTGTTTACGCTCCATCTCCGGGAACATTTACCCATTTCTTGGCGGCACTCTGAACAAATAAAATAATAACGTTATTGTCTCCGTGTACCCATCAATCTTCGGACCATTAAGCGATTAGATAGGACGCTCTTGTTAAATAAAATCGATATCTCCACCACCCACACGAGTCGATTCGATAGATCGAATCGTAACTCCCGAAATCTGGATCCGATAATTGAGCATCGGGCTTGATTTAGTTTTGTGAGATTACGGATCGGCATCGATCATTTTACATTAACTGTTCCCGCCCTTGATGTTTTGATATCGATATTAATTGGTGAGTAGTGATGCTCTCGATTGATTAAACTAGTGCAAGACTAATATTAATCATCATTATTAAATGATTGATCGTTAAGACCATTCGTAATGTCTAAAAACATTGATTGCTTTTGTGAATCAGATATGTTATTATTTTATTAGAATAGAATCAGTGATGATAATAATGCAAAGTAAAATATTTTCTCTTCCTTTTTTTTTATCAAACTATCAAAGCTACGACCTGGGGTTCGTCAAGAGAGTTGAACATATCTATAATATCCTGTATGTCGTTAGCACTATAAAAATGTGACGTCACCAACTTAATAGGAAAATACATTATTGAATTTATTTTATGTTGAATAGATTTATGTTTTTGTCCATGATTTATATCCAATAGATTATTCTATGTAATTACACTTAGACAATTTATTTCTCAAAGCAGATTACTTCTATGTCTAGGTAAATATGTTTGCTGGCGCAAACGGCATCCTAACGAGATTTTGTTACGTGCACCGACATTGGAAGCCAAAGCCATTACATGGATATTTTCTTTGCCTTTTTATTATGCTAAAGTGATCTTTATTTGCACATTTCAATATTTGTGTAGGTGTATTAAAGTTATGAAATGCGAAATGATTAACGATACTTAATGTTATTAAAATATAATTTTAAGATAGGCGACGCATTAAGGGAAGTGTTGGTTATTCTAGACCAGGGGTTCCCAAACTGTTTTCGGTAGCAGACCCCTTTCCCAAAAAATATTAAAACCTTTGAACTTAATAATATTTAAATTACCAATAATATTTTAAAAAAATGCAATAATTTAATATTCGTTATACATTTTTATTAAATCTTCAATAATAATCTTAATCGTAAATTACTCTACTGGTTCTGTCACAGCATAATATATGACTTAGTAAAGTGGCATAAAAGTATTTGAATTAATAAATTAATAATAACCTTTTACTCAGAAGTCAGACTACATTATAAATATCCGGTATCGGTATTCAGTATATTGAACTACATCACTATTATGAACGATAAAAATACATTTGTCGTAATTTGTACGCTACTTCAAAGTTATCTCAACCAACTATTCATGAACGGTCAAATGGGTAACTATGGTAACTATGGAAAGTAGCGCGGTATGGTAAGAGTAACTATAGTATCATTGACCTATCAATTTTTTTACAACTAGCAATTCTTCAAAAATCTAGGGTGATAAAGCCGTTAAAAGAGCCATTCTATAAATGAGCCCCATCAATTTCTTACGTCAGTACCTAGTAAATAAACCTACAGGTCATAAACAGCAGCTAGCCATTCCCTGCAGGACACTCGTGATCTGCCCCGCCCGTGACGTTAGCCGTACAAACAGAATACTGATACGGCTAGTAAGATTAATTTTCTTATAAACAGGTATTACACACAGATGCACTGTTTATACGCATACAGTTTCACGTCCGACATAGCGCTGCTATGCTGAAGGGATCTCTTGAGATACTAATCGAAACAAACGATGCTGGTCCTCCTTAGAAAAAAGATATAATTGTATTTTGATGGCATTCGAGAGAAATGCAAAATTAGGTACATTATTTATTGATTTAAAATTTATCACCACCGCCATCAATTCGTTTAGAAACGGATCAGCAGCAGAACTTTGTGGTATTTCACCCCAACATCTCAAAGTCCTCAGATCAACCTCTGAATTAGATGCTGGTAAATGACTCACGTCATCACCATTACCAAGAAAGACGGTGGAGTCAGACCTATCGCCGTTGGTTCTACCTTTCGACGTACATGTTTTTATCCTTTTATCCTTCACAATATGCCTATAAATACATACATTGACGCGAATGTTATTTTTCGCGTATACGTACTTAATTACCTTACTCATAAAAGCTGTGTAAATTTAACGGACAATTAACAAATTTAACATCTTTATCCTTTTCTTACAAAAATTGCTGTGTTTATTTATTTATTTATAATATATTTCATTGTACAAGTAATTTGTATAAATGGCTGACTTAATGCCATTTGGTCATTTACTACCAGTTAACGAGAAATAAGTTGATGTGTGAGTTAGGTTACCGTGAACCGTGGTTCAATTTATTGTTATAAATCGCCGGCGTAGGTGCGGCCCTCGGCGGCCCGCGCGCCGAGGGCTACTCCTGACCAGCTGTGAAGCGCGAGTTATGTACTTATACAAACCATAACCTGTATTTCGAGCTAGATTTAATTCTAGATAAATGATACTATTAAGTCATTACATATTACAAATATTTGCTTCGATAGGGATATCTATACATATAATAATTCTAAATAAGAAAGGGTATTTGTTTGTCTGTTTCTCGATTTGTTTGTTATGTCGTCACGACTAAACTACTGAACCGATTTCAATAAAATTTGGCAGGGAGAAAGCCTGAAATCGGGAGAAGGACACATAATACTTTTATCCTGGAAAATTGTTTTCTATTAAACAAAATGTAAGCGGGCTTAGCTGTGGGCAACACCTAGTTGTTTATAAACATATTTGTATATTCTGCATGTATTTCTAGAGGTTATGCCAATTTGTACACGACAGTGATTAAGCATAAACCTATACATAGTGAAAAATAAAACAAAGAAACGCATCTTTCAGTACTTTCAGTATACATAAATGACTTTCACTAAGCAACGTCTGATAATTGATTTCTTTTTATAATAATTGCTATATTTTCGTATTTTGATAAAACCTGTACTAAAACCCCCGGAATAAATATAATAGTCATAGTAACAAAACCCGATTAATAGTTTCTAAGTTTGTCTCTCCAGCCAGGCGTAGTAAAACGTTTTTTTTTAAATGAGTTGTTTTGTTTCCACAAGACGTGTGCCGGTCCCATCATACCTTATAATCAATATACAAAAACATACCACATATATATAATACATAAACAACCTAGAATACAGAACTTATTCTATACCTAACATAAACCTAAATTGTCTTGTTGTAGTTCAATCATAATACAAGACAACCGCATTTTAGCTTTAAGTAGTATATTTTAAGTACCTAAATACATATACTTAAACAGATGGTTAATTATTACACGCTTTCAAAACAATCAAAAATTACAAACAGCGTAACCGGTGAGTGAACAAACAGATCGTCTGTTACATCTGAATGATTTAATTGTATAATAACAAACTCATGAGTACTGCCCTTTTTCTCTGGGTTTACGTTTATCAATTTGATGTTTTATATTTTAAAATTTTTAAGGGACAAAGTATAAAAATTTCATTTAACCTGTTAAAACATAGAACTGCAACTACTCCAACAGAACTCCAATAAAAAAATACCATGTGCTTTTTATTTACTACCTTCAAAGGTGTCGTCAATATAAATGAAAAATTCCTCGTCGTCAAGCTGCCAGATTGGCCCGTAAGTTGCTTTGCACGTGTTCCAATTATTAAATCTTCCAATATAGAAGAACTGCGTATGTCTGTTTACTGAGCCGATTTTCTTGCGGTTATCGTTATTGAGGAGTGTAAAATTTTCGAATAATTTTAGTGTATAACTAAAAGTAATAATTATTGTTCTAACAAAATCAATTCAAGAACAAAGTTATTATACTAACAAACTGTGTATTTATTTCACTACGTAACAAAAAAAATTTTATGTTTATTTCTTTGTGTTTATTGTATGAACGTAATGTACTGAACGCCAATATGCCATTCATTTTGTACAGATGTCGATACTTTTCGATATTTTAACGGTTTTTTAATAATTTCTAATTTATCGCTTTTTCTGGCAATCATAGTTGTTCAAACAAATCACCAGTACATGGCTCTAACGTGGTGTTCCAACTTTATTATTAAAAAAAAGCTGGAAGGCTTCAGTGTATCGACTTCTGTAACAAACCAACTATATATATCGATATTTTTCACAAAATATCTTCCTGTTGTTTGTGTTTGTTACATAACACAAGTAAAGTTATAAGTGAAATTAGCATTTCACTTGTGTTATAAGTAAAGTTGATTGTTGTCTATTAACCTAAAATGTCATTATACAGAAATTGTAAATTGCTAGCAGATACGTTTTGTTACGTTTGCAGACATTACATTGGATCTAAACAAGCGAAACATAAAATTGTGCTTTGGCACAAAGTTCTGTGAGGCGTACTGTGCTTATTTCGGTGAGCATGTTCAAGACCAACATGTTACATGGGCTCCCCTTGTGACTTGTGGCAGCTGCCGATCTACTTTAGAGGGTTGGCTACGTGGAACAAGAAAATGTATGCCGTTTGCAATTTCTCGAATATAGCGAAAGCCTACTAATCATCACGACAACTGTTAATTTTGTATGGTGGATATTACACATTACAAGAGTTAATGGTCTCTTTGAGCACATTAAAATTCCTCATGAACCAGACCAATGGTGTCTGTTTATAGACAGCTCAAGTAGAAGTCTCAAAGGAATAAGTTTCCGTTCATACCAGTAGCTCATTCTGCACAACTTAAAGAGACTTACGAAAATATCAAGCTGCTCTTAGAAAAACTAAAATATGAATGTTACAAATAGGATGTTTGTGGTGATTTTAAGCTGTTGGGATTTCTTCTGGGGCTTCAAGGTTCATCAAACAATTCATCAAAGGTTTAGATAGCAACAGTGAGGCTAAGAAACCTCACCAGACAAATGTTCCCCAAGATAAGTGAAGCAAAAATAAAAGGTGGAATTTTCACCGGACCTCAGATTCGTGTGATGTTAAAGTCAAAAGAACTTGTAGGTGTGATGACTCTTGATGAAGGAAATGCTTGGGATGCATTTAGAATAGTAGTGCAACTGTTTTTGGGCAACAATAGAAGTGAGAAATACACGCAATTGATAGAAAATTTGATACAGAGTTACCATATACTTGGATGTAGAATGTCCGTGAAAATGCATTACTTGTTTTCTCATATTGACTTCTTTAGGCCAAATTTAGGAGCTGTAAGCGAGGACACGGTGAACGCTTTCACCAAGACATTCAATGCATGGAACGAAGGTATCAGGGACGTTGGGACTGTGCTATGATGGGAGACTACGTATGGGGTATAGTGCGTGAAGAGTGGTCAGAAAAACATAAGAGGAAAAGCCGTTCTGATGTACATTTTTGAAAGACATTATTGTTATATGAAAATACAATGTTATTCAATATTTTTGCACTTATTGCTACCAATTCTTAAAGTACTGTACGTTAGATTTCTTCTATAAGACTCTAGTTATATTAAATAAACATGTAATATTAGAAGCTTTTAAGAAAATTGAAAAATTTATTTTTATAGCCAAAATATTGACACTTAAGAAAAACTACTTGTATATTCATAATCAGCATCATCAAATTAATCAATAAACACTAAAAAAGTAAGATAAACAAAAACTTGGTCAAATTTTATTACGTAGTTATTTTTTATACAAAAAAGGTGGCAGATGAGCAAACAGTTCACTTGGTGGTAAGTGGGCACAATTTGGAGAAAGTGATAAGAAAATAGGAAGGTATTAGGATGGGATGGGTAAGGTTTCTGGTAAATCACTCACTCACTCAATGTCATAACACATACATATGTACATTGTCGGAACAGGATAAAGTGGGAAATGCAGTACATATTATGATAGTCTTTTATAAGATCAATTGGACAATTTCACGTAAAAAATCGGGTTCTAAGCGAGCAAAGCCGCTAGCAATTGCTAAAAACACCAAATGCTAACTCCTAAATGAAACAATGAAGGAGCTCCTGCAATTGAACGCGACCAAATTGGTTCAATCGTCACGTGAGCGATATTGGATGAATCACAAAGTGTATCCGCTTTTGAGGACGGTTTCAATCTGAAAAATACCTTGTGTGCTCTCAACTCATTTATTGCAGTTGAAAATACTGAATGTCTTTCTTTTGTCTTAATTGCAGTTTAATGTTACATTTTATATATGTAGATACGTATTTTTGGGTTCTTTTTTTAAATTTTCCAAAGTTTTTTATTTTGTCATTTGTTTTATTTTTCTTAACCATATCAGCGACAACTTTACGTAAGCCAAGTTGAGACAAGAATGTCCTGAGGACTGACAATATTTTATTTTAATGTCTCATTGGTCAATTTATTTTAAAAGATCTGAAATTCAGCAGCATGTAAACAAACTGCTACAAACATATTTTCACAGTACAGTTTTAATACATTGTAAGCACAAAAGATAACATCCCGATGGAAGCAGAGGCATTGATCAGCGTTTAATTGCGAAGGCTGGCGGCTGCGAACGCTGTAATTTCGATCGTCAGATCACGTACAGACCACAGTGAAAAGAGGTGACCAGTACCTTCACATACGAATGTATTTTTTAGTTACCACTAGTTATTCGAGAGCAGTATATCTCTTTGATAAACGGTAGTTGCGTTCGATAGTTTGAGTTTATCGAAACACTTTCTTAATTACTTAAGAATATGTTTTTTTTTATCAAAAAGCTATATCGAATTTAGAGAAGTCCAACGTTTCAGCTTATTATCATCCCGCTGCTGTACTTAACAGGCCTCTTCTTGTAATCACGAGATGTTTTCAGTCATAATTGGTAGATTATGTCTCATGTGGTGGTCCGGGCACAATACAGATTAATGAAATATTACATGCATAGTAAAATTCCAAATAAATTCCGTAAAAAGAAGAAACTCAGCGACTGCGGTTCT
Organism: Sesia bembeciformis; assembly: GCA_943735995.1. Taxonomy (NCBI): domain Eukaryota; kingdom Metazoa; phylum Arthropoda; class Insecta; order Lepidoptera; family Sesiidae; genus Sesia; species Sesia bembeciformis. The sequence goes on from OX031028.1 coordinate 14,757,483, forward strand.
TACTCATAACCTCACGGTTATTACGCGAGGATAGGTACCCCAAGAATATCATCACGGTGATGATAAGTGGTGATTACTGTGTAGTAATAGGTATTTACTGTGTAATGTAAAGCAAAAAGAAGAAAGATACTATTTAACGACCACATCGACAAACAGGCTCCAGAGGTAGTAACTGTGTATGTACATAATTCGGGTGTTACATTTGTGTGCGTGAAGATTCTACACTGCTTTAGTTAAACTGGTTTTTCCATACATTATGGTTCGGGCGATTAACATGTCGCTACCCACATCGCCAGTCCTGTTGGACAGAGCCGATATTAATAACGGTTGCTTGTCTTGCTTGTGTCACATGTTTCTTCGTATTAAGGCGTGTTGACCTTCGGAGAAAGACGAGATTAATGCTCTTCGGAAGTTCCTGTCAATTGCGGTAAGCGTAATTGAATTTGTAGTGAGTGGAAGTAATTCATGATGAATGTAATTTATAATTGTGCCCTATCTATGATTTATTTCTCTGCCGGGAAATTCTGTTGTAATAATTAACAATTAACAACATAATTAACTATTTTCTAGACATGTCTTAATAAGTTATGTATGTTACTTTCTTGAGTGATAATTATTGCGCATTCATTTGCAATTAATGATCTTTTAAATCCTCTATCTTTTAAAGACAACCTCACTAAGATTTACTTAGCAAAATTCTTCATTTACAGTATACTGTAAGTATGTTTTACGAATATCAGCAAACAATGTTATGTAATCTATGAGTCTAGAGTTTTTGAGAAAATATACTTAATTGATGAATGAATGTGCAGTAGATGAGTAATGAAATTACGCATAATGTTACCATAATAAGATTCAGAATCTCACAATAATGTCAAAGCTTTTAACATTATGCCGACATAATTTTACGCGTATAAAATTTGTTCTCATTAAAGCATCGATGTTCATAATTGATTTCGCTGTAAAATTCTATTTAAATTTTCAATTGTTAACGAATCCGATTATTGGAGATGCAGACTCATGCAATAAAATTGATAATGTCGTCAATTTACTCGGGGATTATCAAATTATAACTTACATTTCAGGTTTCAATGAAACGTATCCGCGGGCGATACGCATCAAAGCTGCGATGAGCGACGAATCTATTCATTACCTTTTTTACTAACCGTCGTAATGGATCATGAGTAGGCATAACCACGATGATAATAGAAGACCGATTGACGGGATATGTCGTCGCTTTTAGCAAATGACGTTTAATGAATGAACTAGCAGTTTAATTTTAGCTGGATTGATTCGGAACGTGTGGCACGTAAAGACAGAAAACGAAAATTCTCATTTTGTGAATTGGAATTACAATCGCGTTTTAATGGCGACAGAATATCACCATCTTATTTATACCTTTCCCTGCGTGCCGTCCTCGGGATCTACCTCTAAAAGAGTGAACTCGCCAAGCCGCATGGCCAGCGGTAGCGTGGTTTTTAAGGTCATAATTATATCCCTCATGCGTGTGCAGCACTGGACCACAAGAAGGGCTGGTTACGGTTATTAATATTTTATATCTTTATCTTTATTTATTAGTTATCAAACGATATTGTAGATTTAACGATATTGTAGGTTTAACGATATATTAAAATATATAAGTTTAACAATATATTAAGCGATATTGTAGGTTTAACGATTTATTAAACGATATTGTAGGTTTAATTATATATTAAACGATATTGGAGTTTGTGACGATATATTAATCGGTACAGTAGGTTTAACGATATATCAGGTGCTTACCTATAAATGACCGATTTTTATGAGAAACTGAAAAAATGTTATAAAAGTATTTATTATGTTAGTCGAAATATTGACCCATATTATCTACATACTTTCGCCACCTCACGGGTAGTTGATTGATGCCACTACTGTAAAAGTCTCGTGGACGGGTATCAATGAATTCTTCAAAAGTCCTAATCACACCTATTTCAATATTTGTTTTTCTTGCAAAATTTGTCCAAATGTCGAAAAAAATGGAAATCTGTCGGGGCAGGGTCCGATGAGTATGGAGGGTGAGGGAGAGTCTCCAGGTCCAGCTCTTGATGTTTTAAAGCTGTCGTATGAGAAGTGTGAGGGCGGGCATTGTCATAAAGAAAAAGTGGAGATGAGCGATTGACTAAACTTGGTTGCTTTGTTGCCAGATTTTCCATCATCGTCGCAGCTCCTTACAGTACACATCTGCATCAATCATTTAACCGGCTCGCAAGAAACTGTAGTAGACAATACCGACACAGGACCACGAAACTGTTACCAGTAGCAGATTTGACGCAGATGAACCAACATCGTTTTTATCATTAACATCATACCCTGGTTATCATTATTAATCTTGGTCGTAGGTCGTCCGTGGGGCTCATCTTTATGGTCGAAATTTCCAGAGCGGAAGCGTTCAAACCATCGAGGCATGTTGCGATCGCTTGTGGTGTTTGGACCATACACCTATTGTGATATTGATATTGTGACCTGTCTGATTTGCGTTGGTGTCGCGACGAAATTCATATTAAAAACTAGTACGAATTTTCAATTTATCCATTAAAATTTAGGTACAGAAAAACAAATGAAGTACTAATTTTGAAATAGGAACATCGTAGCTTTGCATTTTGTTTTATTTTGAATTTCGAATTATAACAGAAGATATCGAAACTCAGTGTCCAGTAATAAAATCGGTCATTTCATAGGTAAGCACCTAATATTAAACGATGTAGGTTTAACAATATATTAAACGATACTGAAGAGCCATCGAAAATATACTGCGATGGGCGATGGTCTGTGCATTTTCTTTATGTCATCTAATTTTACTAAATTAATAAAATATGGTTAAAGAAAATACCCGTAAGGGGGTTTTAGAATGTAACTTGCTAATAAAATCACATTCAGTTTATATTTATCTCTACACAATATATACCGGTCAAAGCTCGATTCAAATATGGTCAATTATGGGGGCGGACGCGAAGAGATTTTGAGGTGACGTGTTGACGAGTGGGCGAGGCCCAAGACACATAACTCTGTGGTCAAAGTAACACTGAGTTAACGGTACTTTTCACTTTCGAATTTTATTTTATTAATTTATTAAGTATATAAATCATTATTATTAATTTTTAAATATTATCACTAGCTCGGCAGTGAGTGAAAACATCGTGAGAAAAATCTGGAAGCTCGAGAAATATAAACAAAATCTGGAGTATGTGTATCCACCAATCCGCACTAGGCCCGCGTGGTTGAGTATGTCCTGAATCATTCCTAGTGAAATCACTAGGGGGGTTCCTCTAGTAATTACTAGGGGAGGTCTGTGCCCTGCAATGGGACGTCATAAGCTGATACAAGTATGTACAAATAAATCATGAATGTAATAAATAGATAAAAATTCGTGCTAATAAAGTAGAATCACGGGTATAAACGAAAATTTTCAAATACCAGTACGTAATAAAAGATTTCTTGCTTTTGATTATTCCACGATTCTTGGCCTAATGACGCCACTAATAAAAAAGAAGGTTATATGTTGTTGGACTTGTTTGGACATCTGATATTAGCGGTCCAATAAGGACAATAAGAGAACAATTACACGTTAAATGTTACATAGGTAAATATAACAGAGTATATGTATAAGAAAAACTCTGGTTAACTATTATACATCCTCATAGTCCTAACCTAACCCTATAGGAATTTGTTTTAAGAAAATTACTAGCACATATGCTACAATAAATAATAATGCACAGGGTATTAAGTTTAAAGATTATACAATATTTAATATTTTTTTAAATATTCGCGTTTCAAACACATTTTATATTGTAAATCGGGTCTGAACGCGTGTAACAAAGGTATTTGTTTATCTTCTATTTCTACTCGACGTTTCGGTACGGGTTACACCAGCCGTGGTCACGAGTTGATTGAAAAGACGGGTAGTTCAGGGTGGGAGCTGGGAGTAGTTTTATCAACTAGCCACATTTGATCTTCACATTCGGAAAGGCTGCGACACCCTACACTAACAATATCCGCGGACGTATTAGACGGTAAATCGCTAGGTTTAAATTTGTTAATCACTGGATTCCACGTTGACAAAAGTTTATATCCATCTTTCCAGTTGAAATTTTTATATTTCTTAATTTCAATCGCCTCATGAATAATCGTGGGACAATAGTGACGTTTAGTGGAGAAGATTTTTGGAGTGCAGAGTTCTATCCAGTAATTAATTCCAGCATTGATATAATGTGTTCGACTTTGGTGATTTACTCGGTTGGTGGTAATATGTTGGTAAACTCGGTAATTGGGCTGAAGATCGTACCAGGCAATACGATCTTCAGCCCTTCTCATCCAGCCACAATCTGTAAACTATAAGTCATTTGGTTCACCTGGTCCGAGGGCACGTATTGTACGCTAACGAACATAACTCATAGAATCAGTATGCTGACTTTAATCTTAAATAAATACATATCACCCACTCATTGCCATCAGGCGATGAGCAGGTCATACATAATATAACCTGCACCAACAACCGATGGGATAGACGAGTCTACTTGGTTTTAGCCGAATAAAAAAAGAGTTGAAAGAGTTCATATTAATATTGTATCAGCCACCCCAAGTGCAGGAGGCCGCGCTGATTACACATTCCTTTGCCTTTATTATACAAAAAAAGAAAAAACATTCTCATTCTTGTTCACCGTTCATGACAGTTTGTTCTTTTTACATGTTTTCCATGAATATGCAAACAAAAAAGCATGTTCAATGATGGTTAATGGTTTTTCGAGTGCAGAGCTAATATTTTTACTCCACATGCTTGCTTCCCTTGTTTGTATTGGTTTTCCTTAAGTTTGTCTGGTGTTTTTATAATAAAGTAATATGTTGGTAGGTTTTAACATTTTCTATTTAGGTATGCCTTAAAGTGTTATACAAAAAAGTCCAGCAGAAAAAAAAGGTGACAATATCTAAGTAAAACTAAGTCTGTGCTTACAATAAGGTCTGATTGTCGGTACAGACTTAGTGAGTTTGGTTAAGATTTTTTAACTTAAAATGCCGTTGTTTCACAATTATATTTAAATAAAAAATTTCCTGTAACATCTGAATTTTAATATAAAGGGATAAAACATCTGTGATTTTTTATCAATATCTAGGAAACTATAACCAACAATAAGGTCCCTTTTCTCAAATAATTTTATGTATTGACATAGTTTTAATACTTCAGTTGCAGTTCAGTTCAGTTGAAATTATTGTTTTTCAGTTGCAACAAATGAGTTAGGTTGCGTGTTTATGTAATTTCATTGAGACACTTTAAAAATTATCCTCCGGTATACTTTATTTTACGTGAATACAATAACCAATAACCGTTACACAGATCGGTTAGCAAGAGATGACTGAAGCTAGCAGGGGCGGAACGGTGTAGCTTAGTCTCTAGGTACTGCTGAGTTATCAAAACACTGTGTCCATTATTAGACACCGTGTCGACGCTGTGTTCCTACAAATCAAAGGAAGTCCAGCTGAAGAATGAATAGAGAAACAATACATTTACTTATAAGAATTTATTAGTTATTCTCATTTACTTTTAATATAGAAGTGTAGCATTACTGTCTTAAAGATGATTGACGCCTTGTCTTTAATTATGAAGAGCACCGATCGCTACGCAGTGGCGAGCATCTCGTACAAGCACACAAACAAAGTTTACTATTTAACCACTATATATTTACGCTATACCGACGCTAATGTGTGCGAATTCTGCGTAAGCGCTAGTCTTGTTATTGCCCTCAATAATTTTTCAGTCAGTTAATAGCAATCCTTATGTCAATGTTACTTGTTTACCTAGTGTTACACGTAATATCAATGCACGACTATGTTCCTATGTTTTTCTGTATCATTTAGTGTAGAGGTAAGAGTGAAAAGTGCCTCCAATTTTGTGAGAAAAATTATTCGTCTCGTTATCCTTTGCTATATTTTGAAGAATAAATAACAGCGATCTCTTTATTACCTACTACTATGTGGGTTAAATAAACATTTATTTTGGTTACCTAATTTAATTGTATTTTGGATAATAAGTAATTTGAATGCTCGTATTTTAGACTTTTTCGGGCGCCAATACAATTGCTGTTTAGTCACGATTTAATAAACGTCGCGTGCAACCAAACTGAAACCTTATTGAACAAAATTGTGACTCATAAAAAATTGTAAGACATGATTAGGAAGTAGAGTCCATTTGAAATGTTTAATTCATTTTAATTGTTTCATTGCGTCGATCACTTAGGCGATAGTTACACTTGCGTGACGTGAGAAACCAATTCCTTTGTTCTATCTGTATGCGGACTTTGATTTAATGCACTAAATGCGTTTTTTGTTTGTGAAACTTGATAAGGTTTTATTTATAAAATATTAGGCAACGCCGCTTATTAAGTATGTAGCCCAGTTGTTGTTGTCAGTTGTGATATTGATGAATAACCTGAAATATATTTTAATCGATATTTGATCATCTCAATCGATTAATGGATGGGCAAAATCCACAGAAACTCAATCTAGATAAATCAATTAGATGTAAATTGAAGTAAATTCGAACTATATGTTTCGGACATCACCACTGATTTAAAATTTGAAATACTACATAAATTTAACTGTCTGGCGTCAATAGGAAACTGCGAAATATGTGTTGACATGTTTCGTGCCTTAGAGATCAAAGTTAACACAATATTAGCCAATCCCAAATCACCCCATCTCGACTCTCCATCCTAAGGGATGAAGGTAACTGAATGATATGGGATAAAAAGAAAAAGAGCAAGTGGGTGCGTTTTAAAGCAGTCTTATATGAGAATGAGATAACTCAGTTTGCACGAAGCCTGTCAGTATACATACAGTATTGTCAATCGTCATGAGCTCGTGGTAAATGGCCTCTCCACAGGTTGATTCATGGAAAATTCTTTTTCCTCTTCAAACCACAGTACACATTACATTTTTGATGTTTTAAATAAAATGTGTAGTGATTGTATTTGCCTCTAATCGCTACTTTTGTCGCCTTCACATATTATTATGTGTTGATTGTAGTGGCCAAAAATATTCAAATTCCTAAATCTGTGGATCGACGAGGAGGAAAAATTATCCATGGATCCACCGGTGGTGCCTGACTATGGATCCATGTGTACGAAGAGGTAAGGTGTACCATACCATCACCCTGTGTCTTGTCCACTGCTTGATATAGGTCGCTTTGAAGACTCACCACCGCGCTCTTCTCATACAGCCACTACCGGCGAACTTCTTCAAGTTGTGGCCCATCTAGCCGGATGGTACACCATACTCATACTACGCTTCACGGTGCGTCACTCCTGCGGCCCATATAGATATGGCCTGCCGTATGGATAAATTGATTTTGTGACCGCTTCACTATTGTAAATCTTTCAAAGGCCCACCGCTATAAATAGCAGCGGCAATGAACCACGTGTCGTGACCATAAGCGGAACAACGTTCATGCTCTTAATTCACCACTCCATTTCAAATATCATTGTCTTGATTAAAACCGAATTGAAACAAATGAAGGCCCGATAAGATCAAAGTCTTTGTGCTATTGCTATAAGTAGATTTCTTAAACCGCACGTCTTAAACCTTAATTCTTACGCCGTACAAGGAATTATATCTTTTATTGCTATATCAATAAGTCTTACGACAATGTCAGTGAACTGTCTCAAAGTGTGCGATTTGTGTTACGGAACAATGTAAAGCAATTAGAACACATCATTGAGGTGGCTGATGTTATAATCGTTCGTTCGCATCTGCTGTCTACACGCTGCATTCCCACAGCCGCTTGGCGCCCTGTTGGATTTCATTTATCAATGAATGCTTCGATTCAATAGGAGAATTAAAGAAGTCATAATAAACGACCACTTCTTTCTTTAGGGGAATAGATGGTAGTGAGACAGGTGATCAACATAACAGTAGGTAATCAACATAATTTGTCGCTGCCTGTATGCCTGCCGGCGTCGTTACATCTGCGATATACGAAAATCAAATAAAGATGTTTACATCTTTATTTGATTTTATTCTGATTTTATTGATTTTATTTATGAACAAAAAACCACATAAATAGTATATGAACTTATTATATATATACCCTGTACATGAAGCTTATTGTTAAAAACGAATTTACTAATATAAACAATGCAAAATAATAATGCATAGATAATATGGGCGATGGGTTTATACATGAACTATCGCGTAAGACTGTAAATGTATGTGCGTGTTTGTGTCTGTGAGTGAGTGGGTGTGGGCGTGGGTGTGCGTGTGTGCGTGAAAAAAATGGAATTGGTATAAAGTGAGTATTGTGTATGCACTAAGGAGTGTGCTTATATATATGTAAAGATTCGGTGTCGCGGTGGGTTTATATGGCGACATATTTATTTATCGTTGCAATTCCTATCAGTATCTGTGAGATACGAGTATATAACGCCATAAGGCTGCGAATGTTCTGCTATCTTCGGTGTTAGTTTGAGAGTAAAACTCAATAAGAGAACCAGTTGTCTTACCCCGAATGGTACGCGATTGTTACGCGTTTACGCGATTTGTTGAAGAACCTGATTCAATCTTAACGAGGTTTCTAATATGTATATAAACATTTATAGCAGGAAACAAGGCCACCCATTTCAATCAGCTCAATCGCTTTATTGGTCACCAGGTTATATTTTTAAATGTTAGATATACTCGTATGGGCAAGTCGCCTTCCATAGCATATTATTTGCTTTTTTGTCGCCGAATAGTTAATGGAATGGACCACATCCATTGGAAGCCTTACTTAATGAAGTTAATGCGTTGCTAAACGATTCGTTTTCACGGATAACCATTCAGTTGGGAAAGATTAATTTATCGACGTCATAATTTATTCGTCATAATGGATCGGCAAAATCTTGGGTCTTACCACTCAGCTTGTGATATGATTGAGTTATAAATTATAACCTAAATTACTCTAAGGATTCCTTTTTTACGGATAGAAAGGTAGGCTTATCGAAAATATCATAAAAATAAGAAGCATTTTTTATCTAATAGATTTTTATCTATTTACGGTCAATGCTAACATGACATCTATACTAATATCAGAAGATATTTAATCTTGTACAACACAAGTACTTATATAGGACGCTCTGTATTTTTCGGCAACGACATTTACAAAAACATTCGATGTCAGAGAAGTAGAATCAGCGACACTGCGTGATTTCTCGATGAAAATAAAATATTTTTTTTAGGAATGTTAAAAAACTTAACTGCTTTATTTAAAAATAGTGCCCTAGTCGAAACCACGTATCTACCTACTAGGAAGCGCATTGTAGGACGCCCTCCGCCCAGGTGGACTAACGATTTAAAGAAGTTCTCCGGTAGTGATTGGACAATAACAGTGGTGCGAGCCTTGGGAGCGATAGAGCAGTAAACGTAGTGTAGATACATAAATTGTATATTTACTTTGAGAGTCTCTGTCAAATATTCTTACTCATTGCTTCTATATAAATTTTGTCTGAAACATAAATATTTCAAACCCATAATCCGAGTTAACGGCAGTAAGGCAAAATGTCAACTGCATGATCTCCCAGGTCACGTCTGTGGAACAAATTAAATAGCAACGGACCAACGGTGTCCGCGTTCCCTAATTAGTCGTGTGGCGTTCGTGAAGCGTCAAAGGTCGCTATGGTACGCTGACTCAATACTCGGCAACAACTGGCAGTTGATTAAAGGAGTAACTAAATAAAATATATAATAGAAATGTTCGACGTCGTTGGAAATTAAGTCATGTATGAATGATGTCATATCCCTAAAGTACCTAAAGAACGGCGTCTGCGGATCCTGATTAAATTAATCTTAAGCATAGTTGTCGTCCATACTAATCTCAATTTATGTGCACATAATTATTACCGAGCTGTGTCTCAAAGGTGAATATTGCGAACGAAATTATATCAGGCGGTTTAAATGGCATAAAACAGGTCATATCGTGTGTACAGGTCACTTCACTAAAAAATAATCTTGTCCAAGGCCTCGAAATATAATTAGTCGTGTGTCGCTAATGTAGCGTCAGAGGTCACTGTAACCACACTCAACACACACTACCTACCCTCAATTTATGCGCGCGTAATTGCTGGTTGTGGTCTCGCTTCGTCGAACGCTGGCACGTTTTCATTAAACCCCACTTTTCTACGTTGAATGGTTTAACAATAATTTACTTGTTGTCTTGATTATATACAATACGCATTTGATAGGTTACCAAGGTAGAGAGAGTAAACGTTAATTTTCTTATTTACAAATGTATCCATAACTAGCCCTTTTAGTATCCACTGCTGTCTATGGGCCTCCTCATGCTCATTATCTTGTGCATGACGTATCTAGGGCCTTAAAGTACCACTGGCCAAGCCACTTGGCAAGTCCACGTTTAAGAGGTGGTGTAGTACCCCAGGGCTTGTGGTATCCCCTAGTCGCCATTTATGACACCCACGGGAGGATATGGGGTGGGACTATTCCAAAACCAGCCGACACCAAACGGCAACAAATGTATTTTACTTTGAATTTTTTGCTCTTAAAACGACGATCTTGGGGAAATGTTGCTGAAAGATTTGTCGTACTATTCCGTACAGAACCTAAAACTACCATATTTGGAAAGATATTCCTGTATATTTTTCATTCGATGATCCTAATAATTTTCCGATCGGGTTTATTTGAAGATTGTTTTTAATAATTTGCTACAGAATAACTGTTTATAATCCCTATTGCAAGAAAGAAATCGCTGATATTTTTTTATTCGCTTTAGTTTTTATTAAACGTGAACAAAACTTGCTAGGTGCGCGTACGCAACTCACAATGTTATTGCTAATACGCGCGATGCTATTTAATTTTGCACAGATTTTGATTAAGTTTACATGAATGTCTACTTATGTTTACATGAATGTTACTTTGTCTCGTTCCTATCGTTTTTACATACCTATGTATATATATTGCATCGAAGAGATGATAGTACCTACAGATAATGTAAAATGAGAAGCAGAGAAGTTAAATTTTCTGAAGTTCGGTTATAGGAACTGTACAGTAGGCATTGTACAGTTATAGAAAATAATAGGATGTTATGTATATGTATATTGTACATCGATAATAATTACGTTTTATTTATTCATCGGTTCACTATAACTTGTCGTTATGCATACAACATTAAATTAATTTATACACTTAGTTTAAAATGTACTAAAACATAATAAATATAATTTAATTATTCGTCTAATAATAATTTATTATATTATTACGTAAGTATGATTTATTTATTTATAAATATGTCAAATATTTTTAAGCAATATTAATTTCTGTAAGTCGTCAAATGTTTAAGCAATTTGGTTAGCATCAATATACCTATATAATTTAATTATTTATTTCATATAAATTTCAATAGTTTACAAGTAGCACTTTAGCGACGGTAAAAGCGTTTTGCAATATTCCTCACTAAAATTATGCAAGATACTCCGCCCCAAGTTCCATGGTTTGACTGATGATGGGTAGGAAGTCTTTCACACCGTGGAATCTTTGTAACACTTCAGAGGATTTCTTACACCTGATTGCGGAGTGCAGTCATGTAAATATCGGTACTTGTCACATAACATTTGCTGCATTGGGGAAGTTAATGTAATTCTCAGTCAGCCCTTGACTGAGGAAGCGCTGAAACTTAGTAGATTTGTTATACAAGCCCCCAGATTGAGGGTTGACAGCGAAGACAGGATTATAGTGTGCGTCCCTACGAGGTTGGCATAGTCAGACAAACCGACTGACGTCTCTAAAATAAAAAAGTAGATTAAAATAAAATATTCTGCACGTGTATTCTAAATGTACGAGTATATACCTACTTAAAGCTGTTTCGTACTAGTGGTTCACCGCAAGGTAGCTGGCATACCACTACACCACAGCAGTTAAATATAATATCACAATCTGGCTATACGATAATGTTTATAACTTGTGTGCACCATACTCCACTGGTGATAAGGCTGCCGTTAAAAGATTTCATGAAACAAACGACCGACAATCTATAGTATTTATTAGGCGTTATTTTGCGAAATTCGATTATGCTTAGAAATTTCGCTAGGTATGGGTTTATCTGTAGATAAATAATTTAAGCCGTGTTTTTAGATTTCTATGGAAGTAATGCCACTGCTTCTTACAAACGTATTGAAAGAAATAACAACTTTAGGCTACAGTACCGAATATAGGAATTTCGCCTGAACAAGAAAACAGCGCCGGAAGACACGTAGGAGAGACTTCAGGGTCGGATTAGGGATACGTCACTAAGAGTGGAGTTGCAGCTGCTGTAGTCAAACTATATGTCTAGTAAATTTAAGACCTATGCGCTTCGTGTTGCTGCAATAGAAGTTATTCCTGAGTCTAGAATGTTGACCCGAGAGGGAATTATTTCGGGGATTTAATGAAATAAAGTCAATATTGATAAGTTTTTCAATTATACCAGCGGTGCAAGCGACTTCCTTCGCGTGATCTTCTGTGTGATTCCCGTGGGAACTCTATAATTGATCTGGATAAAAAGTAAATGAGTACAGTGGTTTTTGCGTGATGCGCGTTCAGACAGACAGACAAAAATTCTAACAATCGTTGTTTTGTACTCTGTATCACTTGTACAGACAACTTGTACATACATGTTTTTGTACATAGAACCTTTTTTTTTGAATATTTAATGTACAGACTGGCTCTGTTACTCTTAGATGTATTTTTAGGTTATGGTGTTTGCTTACATATTATAAGGGCTTTAATTGGTATAAATAAATAAATTAAAAAATAATAAGGTATATTCATACAATTATATCGTTATAAGAAACGTCTCACATATTCTTTCAGCGCTTCCTTAGCTAATTAAAACTTTTACTCCTTCACATAATTAATTAACACACGAGAGGCATGCAGAACGGTGTGAAAAGAATTATTATTACTTCTAACTAAAATAGCATAGTTCGCGTTTTAAATTTCACACCTACACCAAAATTAGTAGATAATTTATACTTCGATATGTTAAATTAATTGGTTATAAATTGGTAAGAGGAAACCGCGTGGCGCCATGTCCATATTAATATTACTAAAAGACATATTTTACGGCGATGTTAATTGGATAATGTGTCCAAAAGCGAAGTGTCTTCGATTTTTCGGTACGTAACACGATACAAACGTGTTACAAATTATATTTATTTAATTATATTTCTATTAATAAAGTAATTTTTATATGTAATATATTTTATATTTAAGTCCTTAATTTTAATATTATTTTAAATGATGTGACATTTAAATATGTTTTTCTAAAATTATATATAGGTGTATTTTTAGAGAATAACTACTTAGTGTTATTTCTATTTAACATCATTTTTTTGTATAATACAAATTTCAATTTATTATTTAAAGTAACATGTAACATTACATTACATGTAAATTAATGCAGAATCATGCGCAGAATCTATGTCTTCAGGCTTCGGGAAAGGTGTTGTTAAATACTGTGAATCTAACATATTACTGTAACTATGTCGACAATCAAACCATTAAGTTTGTATGTTCGTAACATTGTCCGTCATTACTCATTATTAACGATCCCAGCCCTTTGCATTCGCTTTTAATGATCTTAATGATAGGCTGTACTTACTCCTTCTTTCCATCATTCGTTATCATTATACATCACAGCGTGATATTAATTGATTAATTGTTGTTATTGGAGAAAATATTGATTGATCTTCATGAATACTAAACACCGACGTAAAACTTAATTATAAAATTATCTGTTTAGTAGACACTGGTCTTGATTAATTATTTGTAATTAATCTTTAATGAAGTAAATACGTAAAGAAATTTTGTGCGTTGCGTGTGAAGAACAGTTCGTGTGCTCTGGAGTTAAATCATGAGAACGCTTTTATTCGCTTTATGTTCGAGTAATTGTTGTTCATTACATATACTCATTCGTACATGTCCTGTCTTTCTATTACAATTTTTATTTTTAAGCTCTGTATAATCAAACATGTCAACATGCGACTCATTTGCTCATAATTTGTGTTGAACTCGCATTTAGAGATTATAAATAACAATTAAGTCAAGAAAATTGAATCAATGAAGAGAAATTTATTAAGGGCCATTTTTTTAGAACGTTGCAAAGGCGAAAAGGGGACCTAGACCATTGTCTAGGTATATAATAAATAGTTTAAGCTGAGAACGACAGTGAGAATGAGTGGAGCTATCTATTTTATGCAAAGCGAGCGGATGCGTTGCTTTTAAACAAATAGTGAGTCTATCTTAGGATAAGGAGTTCACCGTAGACCCCACACGTTGTGTATGTGAATAATATTACCATGTATTAGAGTTAATTACCGAAGTATTCAGGAGACTTAGATACTCCTAATTATTCAATGTAGCATAGCTAGCTGAAACAAGTGCATATTTTTAAATGATTAATTAGTCGTTTGCCCGCGGCTCCGTTCGCGTTGTCCATACATACTCTTATCTTGTATAATAAAACCTTCCGGATGAAATAACCTATACCAATATAAAATTTGTTCAGCAGAACCCAAGTTATTAAGCGAACAGACTGAAGGACCGACGGACGTTGCTTTTTATAAATAAGTAGAGACAAAATTGATGTGGCAGTAGATTCTTTTTAGTTTCAATTCAAAAATTTCTCTAGTCTTCGCAAAAATTTCTGCAGTCTACTCAAAGTTTTCTGCAGTTTACTCAAATTTTTTTTATTTAATGAAGTTACAAAATGAATTTATTGGTTTATTTACTGTTTACTAATTTATTCATTGATTTATCTGCGTTAAGATGTTTATTGGATTATAAATTAATTTGGTATTTATTGCATTGGTTTATCTGAATGTGATCACAAGAACGCGTTATCAGTGACGTTCGCTTATAAGCATAGCTGGGCATCGTTAATCAAATAGTTAACTTCGTTAATCGTTAGTCCGTTAATAAAAAAGTTAACTTCGTTAATCGTTAAAGCGTTATTTTACGGATGATTTAACGGAAGTTAAAGTTAATCGTTAACTCGTTAATAGTAATATTACAACTTATGTTGTTGTACCTATATGTGAAATGAGATGTTTAGGTAGGACATGGATCACATAAAAGATACAGAAAAAAAAAACAGGATATAAATCTTTGCTTGTTTATTATTTATTTATTTATTAAAACCAACAAGAGAAATATGAATCTCAAGTCAGATAGCGAAGCATAATGGTATCTGACATAATATTCAGGTTGATTAAATAATTAATGGGATATAATTATTATAAGGGTGATCAAGATTGACAATTTTGCTGAAAATAAAAACCCGTAACATTCATTATTCATCACTGTCTGACATGAGATGCATATTTCCCTTCATGAACATTAACATATTGAAATTTTCATCGGACAGCGATGATCGTTTTGGGGTCAAAATATCTTTACCCATGGAAAAAAGTCGCTCAACTGCAGCACTGGAAGATATAGCGGTATTATATTTAATAAATAGATTTATTAAAATCTGTTCTCCGGCATTTTTCTCCGTTAAAATGCCGCATCGTTGAATGAGTCTTTTGATTTCATGTCCAGCCACATTTTCACTAGACTTTGGGCTTTATTTTTTAAAGATCGGTGTCCGCTAGTCTTCTCTTTAGATTGCGTGACAGAAATAAAAAAATCATCATCTTCTTCTCCATTGCTACTTCCGCCACCACCGCTTGAACTACGCCTATTAACTAACTACCGCCTACGCGCACACGACCGAACAAGTAAGAACATGTTTTTCGCGGCGAACTTTAACGATTAACGGACTCATAGAAAGTTAACGGAAGTTAAAGAGTCCGTTAACATTTTTAAAAATTAACTTAAAAGTTAATCCGTTACACGAAAAGTTTATTAACGATTAACGGATTAACGGTCTTATGCCCAGCTATGCTTATAAGGTATACTGTTACGAGTATATTCATCTTGTTCATTATTTTCCTTTCAAGACCATTCATTATAATGATGTCTTCTATCGAATCATGGATGGACCTCTGCTAATGAAGTTCCTGTGTTGACAGGATCCTAAAATAACAAACTGAGTTACCTACTGTTATTCTTCTGTCTTATCCTAAGGCGATATTTTGGATTAAATGGCAAGTCTATAGGTATATATTAGGTACCTACATTTAGGATATTACGAGTACATACTTTTATAATAAGTTTTTCCAATGTAATCGCATAGGAAACCGCGTATAAAGGTCAAGTTTTACAGTTTAAACTGTTTCAACATTCCTGTACAGAATAGCAAAGTTTTTGAAACCGCATCGACTATTAGTGGTTTTATAGGGGAACTTCCAAAGATGTGGTAAATGATAAAAGGTTTGAAATGAAACAGATTGACGCTGTACAAGAGCTGCGGTTTGAACATCCCACCACCCTCAATTTCAAGCTCGAAAGGTTTGCTTTTTGTCCATTATGAAATGATAAAATGGACGCCGAGGAACGGAGTTATCGTTAACAGGCTCATTGATTTTATGTTGTGGTTTTATTTAAATAGCCTTTTATTCCTTATTGAATTGCTTGAGATAATGGTAAAAACAAAATAATCTTACCGGATATTGACCCAATGTAGAAAATTATTTTAAGTATAGAATAATACTTCAGGGAATTCGAAACAAAGGGAAAAAGACTTACAGTACGTTCTCATATTTATGGACATTATATATGTTAAGAAGGGGAGAAGGTCGACAATAAAAATGGCTTCCAATGCAGAAATACCTCAATTTTGCTTTTCGAATTAGATAAGATAATTTTCATTATAATATATAATAGCAGTATAATTTGATAATACTATTGAACTTTTATTTGTTATTAATACACATGAAATAATATACTGAATGTCCTGGAACCCACAAGGATTCCGTGTGTCGTAGGGTGAACCACTCTAACATAAGCTTAGTACTTGTATTGATGTGTAGGTATTTATATCAAATATAGATTATATATATATCTGTTATATTATGTTTATTTTTTTCATGGTCTTAAGATAAGATTGGGAAAACCCGTATCTCAAAATATGTTTTTTTATGATAGAGCCACTTGAAGGAAAATTCTACTATGAAAAATGCTTTGAGAACGGTTCCGTCTAAACTTCTCTGTGGATCTTGATATGATTAATATTATAAAACGTAACTGATCTTTTTGGCAAAGCAATTATTTTTTGAGGTCGCTTTGTTAGATTTAAAAATAAATTCTTCTAGCCTAAAAAAACTAATTAGATCACTATTATAAGCCTAAAATTTACTTATGTGCATTCCATATGTTTACAATATGTTACGATCGTGTGGAATAAAAAGTTTTGTCTATGTATATAAAAAAATACAGGGAAAAACATATTTATCGGAAATATTTTTTATATTTTACTTTTCAACACTCAATCTTGACTGAGTTGTCGTAGTCATGATGGTGAAGGTGGGGGGGTTATCGCTAATGTCACATTCGCATTTAACGGTAACAGTGAAATTCGCAATTTTCCTTCACAGGTCACTCTTCGCAGAGTATTGCGAGACAACTCAACCAAGGGACATTGCGTCACTGATTTAATAAGATACGTTCAGCGTATGGAAGATCGACCACTTGATCGGTAGCCCTGTATCCCCCTCTGAATTACTAGGCATTACATTTAATATTCGTTTTGGTTGTTAAGACTTACACTAACATAAACGGTAACCAATTATGTATAATAAAAATTAAAATATCGTTATATTATATAATATAAAAAAGAAAACGAATTAGAAACGGATAAGGCGTCAATGCGGGAGTAAGTATTCCTTAATCGAATGCAAACTTGGGACTAGTTCTGAGTGTTCTGACCCTAATAATTTTACTGCGTCCATTCAAGACCACGACCTGTGTGTGTAGTGCAGTCATTCCATTAAATTACGGATAAAGTACGCGACATTAGAATACGTGTTTATGTTAATGGACACTAAACGGTGTTTTTGTTTTAAACGCGTAAGTCGTGTCCGCATTAAAACTAATGCTCTTATAATTTTCTCGTTCACCCCAGGGACCCATTACCATATCGATAGTGGTTTAAGAGGCGATGCTGTTACATTTACTAGCACTACTTGACGCTACTAGCAACCGTTTGAAATAGAAATTTTCGCTTTATCAACCTTTTAAAGTCAAGATTGGTCGTGCAATAAATTCATAGTTTCTATAACTGATATCAGTGTGTCGCTTAGAATCAAAACGGTCAAATCAAAAAAAAATATTTTCGTAACCAATAACCGTTTCAACCTCATATTTTTCTAATAAATCGCTGCGAAGTCTTAGTTTTTCTTTTTTTAATTGAATAATACCAACTTAGGAAGTTCTTTTAATACTAACCTTAACTACTGTATGTGCAAGGAGCTAAATATAAAAAATTGGCTATACTCACAAATATTGACAAAGGCTGATGACCATTTTTTATTCTAATCGACACATCTGTGTAACCTATATGAATAAGCGATTTCGCCGATTTCGCCGAGAATCTAAAAACATTGGGAACTACTAGTCTATATATATATAGGTATATCATGTTTCAATCCCACTAATGTCATAAATGCGAAAGTTTGGATGTATGTTACTCGATTACTCGAAACACGAATATCGAATTTCAACGAAATTCGACAAAGAGGTAGATTGTAATCTAGATTAAGACATAGGCTTACTATTCATGTAGATTAAGTCGCGGGCAAAAGCTACCAAAAGCACCATACAACACAATCAAAAACTATTTCACTTCTTATTAATAATACTTAATCAGATATTATTTAAGCAATGTTCTCAATTGAAAAATTTAATAGAGTTGGTTACTCCCAAAGATTTTTTAAGTCCATGCTGTTATTATTCTACGTTATTATTATTCTATTAAGTGAGAAATGAGAATATTATCAATTATCTTCACAGCAGCGTTTCAAATTGTCGTTCCCAGTCAATTGTAATTAAATTAAGATAGCACGAGTGAACCGATGTTCTTGTCAGAGATTGATGGAATAGTGGATTTCACAAGTGAAATAGTTATTGTGAATAGATTAGACAACTTTGATGTCTTTGGATTAACTGCTGAGTATACAGTAGAAATGAAGAGACGAAAATTTAATATGGTTGCTAGTTACACCTACTAATTAATAACGTAAATTTAATAATGTGATACATATAGATCTGTAACTGGTTGGTTGGCCATGTCACTGTATATCGAGATGTCGCAACAAAAAATGAGAGTAACTTTTTATGGGTATCTTTGAAACTTCCTCTGTCAATTAAATAACACAGATTTGATAAGTTAGATAATAAATTAGCCTCCCGGTGTATATCGTGTTGTCCAAATTGACATAAATCAGAACCAGTCCATATCGGCTTCTCTTTTGTCTCGTTACCGCCTGTTTTGCAATTGGACTTGTTTATACAGGATGAAATAAATCAGACCTAGCCAGATTTCGATCTAATGACATCATAATCAAATTATTAGCAATGTATGCAAATTGCGATACTATTTTCATTTGATTCGTTGTTGAATATTAAATATGATTTATGATTATAGATACGCGCGATAGAAGCAGGCGCAAGTATAATTTACCTTTAATAACGTGTATAATAAAACCAGCGACGTGGAACTGGTACTGCTACACCTGGCTCCATATAAAGGCAAAAATAGATCAGAATTGTACGCGTAAAAAGGTCTTTGATGTGATGTAAAAGAAATACTGACGAAACATTTACTTAAAGAATAAGGCCGACTTTGAGCTGATTCAAAAGTTTCTGATTTGATCTGACATACAATAGTTTCAAATATGTGACGTTTCTGACCAAAAGGACCTTTATCGGTAGAAATTTTGTTGTTACAAGATAGAATATTTGATAAAGATTTTGATGTTTGTTAAATATGTAATTAAAATTAGAATACTTAGCAAACTACAATCGACAATGACGTCCCTTTTCTCAAATAATGTCACATATAGTCGGATTATTTATAGTCGGATTATAGTAAAGTATCGTTTCCTTTCAAATTTCACTCTGTTTGACAGTTCTCTATGTCATATCCCTGACTCGAATAAATAATCCGACTTTAGGTATTTCTTCCGATGAAAATTGCCAGAGACAAAAATAGTGACAAAAGTAACAAACATATCACACAAGGATTTCAATGAATGTAATCTACACTGCGAAAGAGACATTTAAAACCTTTTATAACTCTGATTTCTATATTTCAAGAGTCTGGCACTTCCGTCGGCAAAGAGCTGTGAAAAAGGAAAAGGAATGACAGCTCAAAGCCATGGATAATATTATTTCAGTAATACGATTCACTCGCTCGCTTCAGTAACCTACATATAAAGATGATTTAAAATAAGAGAAATAGTGGAATGAGCAACAGAAAACACTGAATGAGCAGCGAATTGATGGTGGCAAATTCAAAGATAGGTTAGGTTTAGTTGACAACAGATAAATTAACGTTAAAGAAGAAGAAGGAGGATGAACGTCGACTCGGTGACGTCATCGTTGGTAATTTTAATTAATTAATTTCAGTTATTCAATAATATTATATAATAGGTTATTACGTTGGTCATAATTTTCAGTTCATTTAATAATATTCTTTCGCTTGTTTAAGTAAAAGCCTAAAAATAAAGCGTTTTCATTTGCAGCAACGAAATTTTAGCGGTGATAGCTTAGGGAGTGCTGATAGCCGAGGGGTATCTATTCTTGAGTCTCATCCGTGAACTCGTGAGTTCAAATCCTCGGCCGGCTGAGTTTTTACTTAAGTAGGGATTAATAAAATCATCACTACCTCGGCGGTGACGGAAACATCGCGAAATCTGGACCGTGTGTATCCACCAATACGCACTGGGCGTGGTTAATAATGGGCCAAAATTCCTTAGTGCTTTACTGGAGGAAGCCTGTGCTCTACAATAGAATGCTACAGGCAGATATCGAAGTTAAAGCAGCTGAAATATTTGCTAGGCTTAATAATTATGAATGAGATGTTTTGTAAATAATACACAGTTTAGCTAATGGAAGTACCTGTCGTCGTCTACAACACTTGCAGACCTCGCTATATACCAACGTAATACCTGTATGTATGGCAGTGTGATGTAGTTGTTTATGATCCGAAACTCCCTCATGATTGTATCTTTGTATTGAGTCTGAAGCAAGACATAATCTAATATTCAAACTTATATAATACCGTATACTTAATAACTTATATTCACTCTTTATTAATAATCGTTACCAAACACCCTTTCACTTCCACGTTTAATAGAGCTATTAATCGAACGAGTGCACTAACTAGTTTATGGCAGCCACGCCTATAACAGTGAGGTTTCATTGCATTAATTCCGAGCCCGATTTGCACACTTTAGTGTTCGAATGGTACAAATCATGAGCGATTTTTCTATAAAAAATTATGAGTGATGACTCTGATCGCTCATCATATTTGCAGTTAATATTTACAACGACAAAAAAGACAGCAAACTTTTGAAGGAAATCAACACAGACAATATAATTTTAAGTTCGGATAAACAGGATAGCAAACCTTTATACAGATGCATAGGGTCTTATCAAACATGGTCTGAATTAATTGTAAGATGTCTACTTACCGGGTCCTTAGAATTATTCTGAGTCGTTGTTGATACGCATTTTATGCAGTCGGTATAGAGGCTAATTACCAATCAATCTAAGTCTAAGAAATATCTATTTACCCGATCCTTAGTGTTTGTACAAAAGATATATAGGTTAACAATTACTTTAAGTCATAGAGTTATCTTTAAGAATTTTGCATGAGTTTACTCTAAAATGTCGGAATTTTTTTAATAGCTTATCCACTGTAACTTACGTACAAAACAAACGTTCTGGTTTAGGTATACCTACCTATTATTAACAGTTTATAATGTTAATCTAGCGTCAGCATTTAGCTCCATAGGATCGGTAAACAATATTGTTGATGACGCGAGTTAAAGCTTACGATCAGTAGCAAACATAACTAGGCTTGCTGTTATTTAGTGGACATTTATTTTTAGTATTGTCGGCAATTCGTATAGTTATTATTAACATGTTAATGTTATTAATTATTTTGAACAGTCTCGGTACGTTCTACGTTGCCTACACTACTGCCTACGTTTAAATAAACATTTACAATTATATTTTTGGGTCATACAAGGAATTGCTTTATTTTTACTTTTTTTTATTCCAAAATATTAATTGTATGTGATCTTATAATTTAGCTGAGCCAGTAAAGTTGTTTGTTTGACTAGTGAATATAACACGGTATAGTGAAGACTAAAGCAGTAAATAAAGTTACTGATTATGACTAAAGCAGCAATAAATAGAGCTTGACAAATATAACAAATATTATTTACAAGATATTTTAGAGAAAAATATCTTTAAGTAAAAACAATAGTCAAGAACGATTACGATTAAACCAAAGTTTCTATTCAATAAATTCATTTAAGTCAAATATTTATAAGTAACGTATAACTCTAAACATACCATTTCATATCCATCCGTGATGTCTGTTTAAAGTAGAATAATATCTAAAAACTGTAGTCATGGTGGCCATGAACTATCCTTGCCCAGTGTATATAATTTCCCTAACCATCCATTTTATCTTTTACCGACTCGTATATTCTCCTTGGTCTCACTATTATACCCCTTGTCACCGCAGGCTTTTTTGAAAACACGTTAAGATCATTCAACCACATTTGTCTTGAATCTCGTAACTGCTATACTTCTCTTCTCAGTTGATGATTTTTATGAAATTGTAGTACATATTTTCAATACAACAATATGAAATTGTAATAACTCTTAGTAATTTGTGTCGTACACAGTCGTATAAGAAGAAGAAAAACATATATGCGGTGTTTTGCGTCACGCGGCAAAGACCAGTGCATACATTACGAGAATAAAGAAAAGAGTATCTTAAAAAAATGGAATTTGGTAATTTAATATACATGTATGAATGAATCTAGCAAAATTTCCATTTACTTTATGTTTGTTTATCTTTAGATGTGCGCAATGCAAATGTTGTACTCGTACTATAGATTATTTCTAGAATAAATTATGTTTATATAGGATGAATTTGAATACAATCGCCCAGAATTACGGGGTGAGTTCTAATTATTTCTTGTTATATTTGTCTCTTCAAAAATTAGACTAAAATAAAAAATAAAAAAAATAAAAATAACAAATACCAAATGATTCGTCCGCGTTGTTGCCTTCCCGGGCTTTCATATTAAGTTTATGTCAGTGACCATACAGTGTTTATCTCTTTGTGATATGAATGATATTCATATCACAAAGATATGAATAGTGCATGTTTTACATAATGATCATGTCTAATGCATACTTGATGGGTTTAATAAGTTCTATATTTCGTGCCGGTTCGTTTCGCCACTTGCCTATTACTAGCTTCAAAGTTTTTTTTAAAAAGTCGCCTTTATCGATAAAGTCATTGTGAATACATTGGCCTCCTTCCTTGCGCTTGGAAATTTCAAAATTCTATTACGCTTTATGGAACTTAAGAAAGAGAACATCGTTTCCGATACAACAGTTATGTAGCTCGCAAACGTGTTGTTTCAGCATATAATAAAAATCATCGCGATAACGTTTTCGCGTTCATTAAAGTTTGACTTTAGTCTCCGGTCGTCCACGTGGCTTGTTCTTGAGGTCGAAATTTCCAGAACGGAAACGATCAAACCAAAAACGTAACCGTGTTATTATTTGCATTTATTATCATGTGTTATCGTTGATATTGCGTGCTGTCTGTGCTGCGTTGCTGCCACGACGGAACTCATATTCGAAAATAACACCAATTTTAACTTGTATATGGTCGCAAACACAACGATATCTAAGCAAAAAGTAGTTTCACAGAAAAACAAGTGAATAATTGATTTTGAAAAATACTGTCATAGCTATAAATTGAAATTAATTTGAATTTAGAATTCCAAGTCCAACGCAAGATAACTAAGTTTTAAGTGGCAACTATGAACAAACGGCAATTTCATAGGTAAGGCGCTAACGTTAATGTGTCCCCGCTATCCATTTTTAATTCGATCATCAAAATAGTCTCATTTAAGTATAATCTTTCTGAGAACTTCTGAATATTGTATAAGATTTGATACATTTGTCATATCTTGATCAATATTAAAATGTTTTATCGTCTACTTTTATCAACACCTGGTAGATAAATCTTACTTCGATTGTAAATAACATATTTTGCTACACACCTGCACTGTATTGGAAATAGTGAATTATATTTTGCTAGATCGCATCGTGACCAGAATGCAGTCATTGTTGACCAACTGCCTGATTACATGTCGTGATAGCGAAGAGAATTATTGGTTAGCCAAGGCCACACAAATAGATATTAATTTTAATATGAATTTACGACGACTAGAACATTTTAACAACTCTGTATGTTTTAAAGATGGAGCTAATTTCTAGTTTCTAGATTGGTATTTAGAACCAAAGATAGTTAGTTAATAACCAGCAAGCTGAACAGGTTATATGAATATATATATTCATTTTAATCCACAAGGGCTAGTAAGGGCTAGGCTAGTAATACTAAATTATTAAGTGCTCCGATTGTATCACAGATGAAACATTTTTTTTGTGTCTAAATTAATATATAGGGATAAAGATTATTTAGTTAACCAGCAAGCAGAACAGGTTACATAAGTACAGTGGTGGCTTGTATGCTTTGGAATGTACGCATTGGTTTTGTAAAATGGGTTTGTAACGCAGAATGTAAACTGTAATGTACCTTTTGTTATGTTTAAATAAATAAATAGTTATAATATGTATTAATTTCAGTTCACCTGGTGTTGTAAATGTGTACTTATCAGTTAAATAATTGGATAACGAGCTAGCAAGGAGACATTCAAATTAATAAATAATTCTATAATTTGGTTTTGGTTTTCTCATTATCGTCTATTGATCCCTTAAATAGAAAAAGTTTTGTATTTATTGCTTATTTATTATTTTATTATATTTATTTAACAATTTAGGCAGGGCTGTTAGATTTGGAAGAATGATTAGAACAAGGAAAAGACAGATTTCGGTGAATTGTTTATTTGAAACCTTAAATTACATAGACGAATTAACCACTATATTGAAACAAAATCAATTGCTATTTCTTTTCATAAATACACGTAATTTGGCCCATGAAGGGGACATTTAAATGTCCGTGTCATGCACACATTTCATAGGTCATTAGTATTCAAGCCTGGGCTGGGCACTGCGATGCCTTACAATACTCAGCCATAAAGAGTTACGGCCTTATGACTTTGATACTAGCCTTTTGATTCTGACTTGTTTATTGCTAAAACTTTTACTTTTCCCTGTTTACGAATCGTTGTTGTAGATACAATGATGAAGACATTTTCTTATACTTAATGTCTATAAGAAAATTGTAGAAAGGTCATATGTTTTTAAAGTATTGAATTTGTTTGTGAATTTATTTGCTTTTTTTGAAGGCTTAAACTGTTCAGGTTTTTATTAAAAACCAGACGATGACACATTCATATTTTATAGTTGAAAGCCATGTTTTACATTTCATACGGCTGTTAGCACGATGTAAAAAGTGGGTATTGCCTGGATGGCACTTTGCATACAAATGGCTGGGTGTTGTATGTAAAAGCTCGTGACAACTATGCAAAAGATTTTAAAATAAATCTCGTCATACTTGTTCCAGCGTTTAGATTACTCGTAGAGATATATTAAATTCTATATTAGTGTGGGTTTGAATATGAGCGGTGTGAAGATAGTATGTAATAAGCGGATAGTTGACGAATGGAAGGTGACCGGTGTGAAATGGGCGAATGAGTCGATGGAATGAAAGGTGAGTGTGCATTTAATTCTACTAGTATCTCTTGCTTTCCGGACGTCGTCGAAAAAAGGTGTTAAAGTCGTTTTAAAACGTAAGGTGCAGCAAGGTAAAGTGTTAATGTTAACAGAAGAAAATAAAATACTAAGGTGTTGAAAGATATCAGTTTTAAGTGGCTCAATTCCTTCGAAAAGCAGGATTGCCGTGTGTGGATTCGAAGAAAAGCGGTTTAAAGATAGTATGTAAGTGAATAAGCGGATAGTTGACGAATGGAAGGTGACCGGTATGAAGTGAGCGAACGAATCGATTGAATGAAAGGTGAGTGTGTATTTAATTATATCTCTTGCATTCAGGATGTCGTGGAGAAAAGGTGTTAAAGTTGTTTTAAGACATAAAGTGTTAATATTAAGAAGAGAAGAAAAGAAAGTAGTAAGGTGTTGAAGTTTCCAGTTTCATTCAGTTCACACGTGTGTGCGTGCGTTCGATTCCCACTTCAGACAACAAAATGTGGGAATTGAGCCGAGAAATTAAAGTAGTAACTTTATTTTCATCTCTTCTTAACATTAACACATTACATTTTACAACAACAAGAACAACAACAACTTTCATTCCATAGACTAATTCGCTCACTTCACACCGGTTACCTTCCATTCGTTAATAAATCGCTCAGTCACATAGGTACGATCATCACATCGCTCTTCTTCAAACTCACAATAGGCTCAGAGAAAAAATATAGTTCTCATTTGCAGATTATTTATTAATATAAATATATACTTGACCGGTAGTAAACGTAAATAAACATTTGTTTTGGTAACTACTCGTGCGATACTGATAGAGGTCCGAGTTGCGTATCGATTCGAGCCCTTTAACCAATTGTGTAGAATCACTCTATTAAGTAGATATCTACTCATACGTTAAAGTGGAACGACTATCTCTTGAATGTGTTTTCTTGTAGAAGTGAAGGAACCAATTGAAGGAGGTTATTTGTCACAAGTGGCAGCTCTAGTGGATGTAGTTATTGTCACCCGGCAACATCAGACTTATCAAATTAACGCGTAAGCATTAATAGCGTTACTGATCCAAGTAATGTCTTGATAAAGTTCGCTTTATTGGTCCACCTGGCCCGAGGGCGTACCACATTGCGTTTCCCGGTGCGTGAACTCCTTTCGAGGAATGGCAAATTTAACCTATTTGCCACTTTAGCATGCTAATTCTATGAGCTGTGTTTGTAACTTTAGTTCTTTGCTGAATCTCCTGTTTCCGACTTGAAGAAGTTCGCCGGTTATGGCTGGATGAGAAGAGCCGCAGATTATGTGATGACTATAGCCTTGGGATAGGCCTAGATCCAGCAGTGTAGAAACATTGTCTGATGGTATAGTATGGTATTTCCATTATCATACTATGTCAGTGAACCTGCAAAAAAATTGCAGCGTCTCAACATTTTGTAGATAAAGCTTGTATCGTATACGACCAGACCATTTGTGGCATTATCTGTGAAGGAGACCTTATTGTCAAATCTAATTTCCCAGATGTTGAAATTTTAGCGAAATCTTTAAAAAAATAACATATTTTTTTAACGCTACGTCTTCAAAATCAGATCTTAGAGAACGTTTCTATTTAAACATAATACTGAAACGACATAAAGGTAAAAAGACCAAAGGTCTCTTTGTTTAGATAATGCCACATTTCCCACTTCGCACAGTTAAACGACCCTTTAAAACCAGATCATTGAAACCAGTCTTACATTTAACTATAATATTATACTTCTGTTTTGTATCCTTTCACTTGAAGCGGACAATGACAAGCGGACGCGTGCCGGGGTGCGGTGGTGTCGTGACCCGCCACGCCCATTCCAATAGCACTACCGGTACCGATTGCCAATCTGCACTACACAGCGTAGTTACAATAGGCCAAACTAATACAAAGCACTACCTAGAAGCAGTATGATAATTGTAAACAGTTTACTATTTTATGGCAATGGTAAATGAATGAGTAAAACGAAATTAATACACACATGGTTTCCTTGGCCGTATGGTGTCGGCTTTATAACAGCAATTTTGGATCAGAGGCCCATCTCTTCCTGTAGGTCTTGTAAAAAGTGACTAAGGAATGACGTAGTCGCTACCATAAGCCCCGAGGAATTACAACACCTCTAAAGAGCTGACTCGCCAACCTGCTTGGCCGCCGCCAGCGTGGCGACTTAAGACTACACATGCAGTGGATTTTAAAATAACTGGTAACTAAGAATATTTCTTTTACACCGCCAACGGCGGTTACATACATTTTTATCATTTTGTTGAACAAGATTTGAAAGAGATATTTTATTATTCAATACAAAAATTGGTTCCCTTGAACAAATCAGTCGAAATCGATGATATGCGATTATTTTGTAGCTTGCCCACTGTACACACGAGGTATATTTCTTATCAGTATGATCTACCTCGACATAGGGTTGGCGATTGTTCCTTTGTTGGACAATTCTTTAAATTTAACCAATTACAGTTACACTGTATTAACATTACACTACAAAAGAACGATGTTATATACAAAAGTTATGTAATACTAAGTAATTGTACACAATTAGTATTACTAGTATGCAATACTAATCTAT
Source organism: Sesia bembeciformis (assembly GCA_943735995.1). NCBI lineage: Eukaryota > Metazoa > Arthropoda > Insecta > Lepidoptera > Sesiidae > Sesia > Sesia bembeciformis. The sequence continues at coordinate 14,785,946 of OX031028.1, forward strand.
ACTAATATGTATATTAAAGAGGTAAAATTGTGTGTTTATAGGTACGTTGGGGGTAATCTCTGGAACTACGGAACCGATTTAAAAAAATATTTCACAATTAAGAAGCTACATTATCCGTGTCTAATACAGGCTATATTTTATTTTGAAATTTTGAAAAAAAAAATTGATATAAAAACATAAACCGAAGCGAAGCGAGTGCGGGTCGCTAGTTGAGTATATTTTGTTATCGGTCCTGCGACGTATTGTACGAGTATGGCCTGTCCACTGCCCCTTCAGCCTGCTGATTCTGTGAGCTATGTCGCTAGCTTTAGTTTTTCTTTCTAATTTTTCGTTAAGGTTTTTGTCCAACAAAGATACTCCGAGCATAGGGACAAGTCCTCGAATGGAAAACACGTACCGAGAAACGTAGCGTGCGATGCCTTCCGTTCAGGTGGACTCCGAACTTGAAGAAACTCACCGGTAGTAGCTAAATGAGAAGAGCGAAATAAACAGTCTGATGGTGTAGGTATGTACCTACCTATATTTTGTTAACTTTACATTCCATTATAATATATTCTTTTCTTTTCTATCGTATTCAACGGGTACTTACTTCTTAAAAACAATAGTTTTTCACTAAAATTGAAATGTCTTGTTGATTGTTTAGCAATTAGAGATAAAAGCAAATTCCACATTAAAAAGATTTTTCCAAATTTATTAAAAAAATAGTTAGATCTGCTTAAGAATATTTGAGGACGGGACGTAGCAAGAAACTATTGCTATCTCTGTCACTCATTGTATGAGTGATTGTAATGACATCATCACATCACAGAAGAATGAAGACATTATTCTATATTGCGGTTATTTTATTAACTTGTGAAATCTATGCCCTTTATTATAATATTTTTAAGACAATTTATTTAATTTTTTTAATCTATGTCAATTTCGATTGACTTCCAGTGTTTCAAATTACTTAATTATGTAATTTTATAAAAATAATTGAATATGCGTGTCTACTAGAAGTATTTATGAGAAAAATAAACAAAAAATGTAAAGCAGAGAAATTGGTAACCCTAACCGGCGCGGACATTTTGTGATCTTTGCTGTGCGATATTTTAAATAGGTCTTCAAATTGGTTTTAGGAAACGTTTTTGTTTCGAAATTACCTTATAAGCGGATATATCCATCTACATATTATAGCATATAATAACATCAATCTGTTTCCCCGCTGCTAGATATATAATAGGATTCTCTTATTATATATATAATAACATATAATAGGCTTATATATACCTAATAGGCTCGCCACCATCCATCTATAGATAGAGAAAATTAACGAAATAAAATATACGAATCAAATATGCGAGTATTATACTGATTTTATGTTTGGTATTTTTATATTTGTCTTTTGATGTGTATTTGCATGCAATTTATGTAGGTATATATAAATGAGGTAGGTATACATTTTAGGGAAATAATTAAATGAACAGCAGAAATACTGACAGTGGCAGCAAGTTTAAAAATGAGTTTAGTTAAGGTTAAGCTAAGTTAGATTGATTGAAGAACTATTAAGTTTTATAGATATAGCAGGTCTCAGCACTGATGGGGCCAGTGTTATGATTAAAATACCCATATAAGGCTTGCCCGTATACTCTCAATTATATTACGCTCAGGCTTTGCAACTCGCTATATTAGACGTGCTTTATAAAAATGTATTGGCTGAGATTAGTAAAGATATTGCTATAGACGAAGAAAATGATAAAGGCTATTATGATAGTAAAGAAGAAGAAGAAGTAAGTTAGAAGTAGTACCACCAAGAAATCAATTGTCGCCATCACTAGAAAATCCTTTGATAGAAAAAGTAAGGAAGGTCGTCAATGTTTAGAACTAATTACGGACGAAAAATGTTGAAACTTTGCAGAATTCCGTTTTTTTGGTAAAATATTGATACTTATCATTGACTGAGACAAGATGGAGTTCATTGTGTTATGTGTATGATGTCGGAGCGATTTATCAAGAGTCAAGACATACCCATGTATTCAGAAGGCACTGGATTTATAATTGTGTTGGTGTTAAAAAAATATTTTTATTCTTTGGTACATCAAACGTAGGTAGCTACAAACAAGTTTCTTAAATTAAATGCGTATAGTTACTCTATGTTTAACATGTCCCAACAGCCTCGGGCTACTAAGGGCGAATTTAATTGACACAAGACCGGTTCAAGTTGGAATATAAAACTGTTATTAGCTCCCCGCTCAATTATAAGGCAACAAACAATTAAGGAGTCTCGAGTTTATTAAAAATTTAAGTGAAGATAAACACTAAAGTCTAGAAGAAGACGTAATATAGATACATATAGTTGCAGAGAGGAGTATAAATACTAAAACCCATACAAAGCTACGTGTATAAATAGGTTTTTAAGAAGGTACTGAATTTATAACTAATTTCAAATGAGTACTTACTTTGTTTTATATCATCACTCAATTAATATTAGCGTATAAAGTTCTACTGTAGGGTCTGTACCTCGTTTCGTAGTCACAAAGGGAGTTTATAAGCCTTAAAAGCCGATGCAGTCATTGCGAGCTAGTAAGTTTCATTTTTTTTTGAGGTTATTTAGGCCCCACGGTTTGTCATAGCCGCCCTGATAAGCCTTTCGATCGGGTTGCTGCTACCCGATATTGTATGCTGTGTCGTTGCCCATTTAGCCCATTAGTTGCCCGTTGCACATCCGGGGACACGTGTGTGCTGAAAGTTAACTAAATAAATATACCTACATTCATAAATAAACTTATTTTTAAGTTCTTATTACTTAAGAACTAATATTAGTGTAATTTATTATGCTAGTGATCGGCTGGCTATCTAAATTGATAATGCAGGAAGCGCACTGAAGCAAGTTTCAGAGGTGGCCCAGAAACATATTTGTGTGTGCGCTTCTAAGGCTAATTAAATTTAAAACAAGTGACAATTAATGCTATTTTATCCTATAACTGTAAGCATAATACTTCCATCGTCTTCCATAATACGGATATCTTATGTGATACGGCAAAAAACATAGAATTCTGATCTTCCATATAAGTGTCCTTAACTATGTACTTGATTTGCGAAACCATGACAACCCGTCGTGAAGCTGGATATAATATGTTCGTAGAGTAATTCATTCATTGATAATTAAATTTGATTATTTTTACAACACAAAAAGACTATTCAATGGAATAGATAAGGAATAAGATAACCTTGAGAAAAAAATACGACGGCAAAACAAATGGGAACCCTTTTTAATTGAATGTCATTCTCCAACCAATGGCCGAAGATCAATCGGCGTTCTCTGAAAGCTTAATTATGTTTATTTGAAACCATTAAATACTTGGACCAGTTTCTTAATCGTTTAGTTTCAAATAGATTCTTATAGGTTTTAAGTTGAATGGAATTGGTAAGTTTTAGGTTAGATATGAGTACCATTTCTATGTAGGTATACTACGCAGGGTACATAAAAATGTCACGCTTAAAAAAAACGTCCTGTTCGCAAAATGTCCCGTTCACAAAACGGACAATTCTCGAAACGTCCCTTTCGCAAAACGTGCCGTTCATATAATTGTACGTCATAAATATTCTTTGGTTAGTTTATGTTGTGAACAACTACCAACTAACTTGTTTTTAAATAAAACCTGGAAAGTATGACAAGATACTTTTATTAACTTTTTTAAATAAAAAATCTCTTTCTTGAAACAAAGTTTCGTTTGAATAAAACTAAACAAAATTACTCTTAATATAGAGGAACAATCTTTTTACAGACTTATTTAAGTTTAAGTTTAGATAAATGTAATGTATTGTTTATTTATGCGAACGGTATGTATTGCGAATGGGATGTTTTGCGAAAGTTACGTTTTTATTAAGCATTCTGCAAGGGAAATGTTCTGCGTCAAAAAGATGTGTTTCTTTGGGTTTGTTACTATTATAAGCTTTAACACTCATGAGAACAATTCAATGTCATTATGCGGAATTGTTTTTATGACTCATCGTTGTCGTATAAAAATCTCGTCGCTTCTTTTCATTTGAGACGATGCATACAGTCGGTTAAGGAGTAGTTCAAAGTTTCAATTAAACATTTCTAACACATAAGTAAGTGCGGGGAGGTTATCGCTTGGAAATTTAACTTGTCAATTCATATTTGGAACTTAACCGCTGCCTGCTCCTTCCATGGGCCAAGCTTATATAATACCTACTAAAAATTTTGTAGATTCGCTCACGTGACGGTCGCTATCGTACTGCAACATCTATAATTCTATAATCTATAATTTTAGCATTCGCATAATTACACATATGTTTCCAGTGCGTAACGAGTACTATGGTGATTTTAACGTTCATAATCGTTGTTCTAACTGAATGGACAGATTTGTTCTACAACATTATATTTGCAATTGGCGCCAACTAGCCGCCTATTGAGTAAATTGACAATGAGCTGCAAATTAAATTGTTTTTATTTGAACGCTCGATTGGGCAATACTATAAATATATTTAATGAACCTTGAATCTTCAAGAATCAAATTAAAGCATAGGATGTAACAAGACACCGACATAAAGGGTTTAATCGATTTAAATTCCACCCGCTGCACCGCGGTTCAGTTTATTGCGCCAGAACAAATTTGGGTGGAATCCAATTACGTGAAGTGACTCTGCAATAATAATTTTTAAAAAGAGGCAACCAAAAGCCAGGTGCTCCCGAAAACTTGCGAGACCCGCCACAGCGAAGCAAATGGAGCATGTCAATCACTAATTAATCATTCAAAACGATTCAATGAAAAATTTTCTTCTAGTGAAATCGGCTAATAAGGCGTTCTCACGAAGATCTATGGTTTAAATATCTATTCAAATTGCTGCTATATTTGGATATGTATAAGATAAGCATATGTATGGGTAAACGGGTAAACCCCCTAGCGACAATTTAATAGGGGAGTCCAAGTATTTGTAATTATTACAGCCTGTCACAACGCGTCACACGGCTTTTGATTTACTTAAGACGAATATTTTTTTTTTATAAAAAGAAGCCGGAAGATGACTAGAAAGTTCCTTTAGTGCTAAGTGGATACTGTCGCCCGTGGACAATATCAGTCCAAAATGAAAATCCTTGGCAATCCACGGGAGCGCTGCTTGTCTTTGGGTATTTAAGAATGGATTTGGAGAAAGGGTTGGGATAATGGGGAGCGATATTAGATAGGATAGGATGGGAATGGTCTCTGGTATATCCCAACCCTTCCCTTCTCCTCGACGATATCACAATAATTATGTATTTTATATGGCGACATCGCCGTAACTTGCAATATCCAATGTACTCGACACGTTACCGCTGCTAATGAGGCTCTACCCACACCCATTATCCAAATATCGTAGCAATTTAAACAAACCTTTAATACTCGATGATTTGGTGTTAAACGCATTCCTGTCACCGATTTATAATCTTAATAAGTCTCCGATAGCATAGGTTATTTGATACTAATGATCATAGCTGTTTAAGCAAGTGCCTGTATACTTCAGTATGGCTTAAATTTTAAGTGACAATCTGACAGCAATATTATCCTGGAAAGCGAGCTCGGCTGTTGCCAAATTATTAGGCTTATCGTATTATTAAACCATATTGTTTGTCCATCTCGATGAATAACTTTAATATTTTAGTGCCTTAGTCATGAAATATTTTCGGTACTATTAAATAATTCTTATTATATATTTGTATTGAAATAGATCTCAGCTGATCAGGTATTACTGCTGGTGGTGAATAGATAGGTACTGTCGTCCACGTTGCTCTACTAAGAAATAAACACTAGCAACATTATATTCTGAAATTAAAAATAAACAAAAGAATAGACATCGGTTATACTCTTTATTTTTTCGAAAGCCAAGTTCTGGTTTTAATTTAAATTAAATTAAATTTTACCAAAAGCTTTTGCACTTTCTCTAATCTCATCAATGCATTTCCGCTGTCACTAAAGTGCTATTTTCTAAAGAGTGCACCCTGGATTTTATACTGACTCAGACTTAGACGCAGCATTCCTCAGACGATCTAGACTCATATGGATCGATATAAATATATTTTTCGTATGATAAATAGACGACATTACCGACGCGCCTGAGAGGACAACAACCGTGAAATTCCACGAATGCGATATCAGCGGTTGTCGAGTAAGGTAACGCCCAGGTGATGAGACGAACACACGTAGCTATTTGCACTCACACACACACACACACACACACACACACACACACATGATGAAAACGAAGCGATTTGCATTCCATTGTAATGGCCATTGTTATTTATGCCTAGGTTTATTATTCATTCATTTATGTTCTGCGTATGAAGGTAAAATGAAAATAATAAAAGATAATAAAAAAAAAATTTTTATTTGTTATTGTCATACTATAAAACGATATTCAACCTATTTATATTTCAGCAACATAGTTAAGTAAAGGTCTTTACAAAATATATTATTTTTCCTCTTTATGTATACATAAGGTTGGGTCGAAACCTTTCCCAAAGCCTGACACCATGGATTTCGCTCATAATTCTGAGTTTATTGACACGATGTTGATACGAATATTTTTTGCAAAAAAAATATTTCTACCAAATTTTTCATACGAATTTGCCAAATACAAAAGTAAAAGAAAAAAATATATTTGTACTAAAAATAAGTAGTATTATAAGTAAGTATCGAACTCAGAATCCAGAGCACCAGGGTAGTCCGGATAAAGGTCTGGGCACGCTAGACGATCGCCCAGGGCGCTAGGTAATCGAGAGGCGTCGCGTCGCGCAAGCAGCAAATTTGGTTTATATATCATTCATCTGATTTTAAATTTGATATATATACATATATATAAATAAACTAAGTATGCTTACAAAATACATATTAAAATGTTAATCATTCAAAAATGTTCCATCGACGCTGCCAGATTTTTTGCCTAGGGCGCTAGACACGCTTGATCTGGCCCTGCTGAGCACAATCCAATGGTCTCTAGCTTTGATATCAGCTTATAATGTCCCACTGCAGTGTACACGCCTCCCCTAGTAAACTAGCTTGGAAGTATGTACGAGTATATAAGTATTATATTATAAGCAACAACTAAGAGTATATTGTATCTTTAGTGTACAATCTTACTTTTAGGTCTAATTTCACTGAACGTATACCTCTCCTTTCAAACTAAAAGCGACTGATATGAAATGCCTTAATACGACATACGCAATGAAGCATGTAATAAATAAATAAAAGTTTTATCAGTCGCGGAATTAATGAAGGTGGTATTATTTTAGAAATAGTGAAATAGGTAGAAACAAAAATGAGTAGGTATAGAAATACTTTTAATATATTATACCTAAGTATAATTGGCATATAGTACAATGTAATACAAATATCGGGTATGTATATAGGTAATATGGGTCTGTAATATAATATAATATGTCTGTTTGTTAACTTAAAATAGTTTAAAAGAATTGATTTTATTTTTTAAAAAGAGCAGTTATGGCCAATAATGGTATACAACGGTATAGTTAAATATTTTAATCATAACTCAGAGGTTTCAAATAATTATGTCTATATTTAATAAATACTCAAACTTTAATAAATATTTAGGGGAATGTGAGTATTTTGAAAAAATAAAAATCAGTGTAATTTAATATAAAACTGTTTATTTCATAAACAAATAAATGTACAAACAAGTCAACGAGGAGACCTTTTGACAAGGAAACATTTTAAATACAACATTAATAGCACGTTGCGACAGTTTTTATCTAAACTTATTTCTAGTATCACAGATTAAAATGAATAATTAATCATAAAAACGACTAACTAGTAAATATGGAGACTTTGATTTGTTAATTAGCATTTATATAATAAAGCTATAAAATGGAGTCATATCTTCTTCTAATTATTCTGTTATTTTATTATCACAACCCAAAATTTCGAAAACTTCTGTAAATGTTAACATTATACAAAACTGAGCTTGAAGCAGATTGTGATCGAATTTTTCAAATTTATTGCACTAATTTGCGGTTCAAAAACAATTTAACAAAAGAAACAGATGATTAAATCACTAAATAATAAATTATAACTGATTTATATCGCGTTTGTTCATATTATCTATTGGCGCTATCTTGGGCAGAACTTAAAGTGGGGGAAAAGGAAACAATGCAGCGACAGGAACCTGCAACAAAGAATGGTGACTTGTACAATTCGCCTTTATCTTACGCTGAAGAATTAAGAATTTCGTTCTTTGTACCAGATCAATATGCATACTAATATTATAATTCCGAAAGTATGTTTGTTTGTTACGTTTTCACGACAAGACTACTGAGGCGATTTCAATGAAATTTGGCAGAGAGGTAGCTTGAAATCCGACGAAGGACTTATAATACTGTTTAACTCGTAACTATGTATGTTTTTTAAACGCGGGCAAAGGGGGTTATTGAAATAAATAAGTTCCAAAACTTAAAACCTGACTATACAAAACTTTGAAAAAGGGTATTTTATTTTGTTTCACCTTCGTAATTCAATTTTTTTTTCTTAATTTTTGTTTCATTTGAACCCCTTCATATACACATCAATCTTCTGTTGAAATGAGATAACACGACCAGTCGGACGCACCTAGTCGGCTATGGTATATCGCATCATTCTCCTCTATGTATTAGAACCAAACAACTCCAAAAAATGAGTCCAAACATCAGCATTCTACCCCCGAATTTCAAGGAGTTCCCTTACCTACCTTCGGCTTCTGCATCAGATACTGACGGTTATATGTGTAATATACACTTCTTTGACTATTCACTTCAGAAAGATGCATTCGAATAAGTATATTCGTTTAGCAGTTATAAAGCATTATAATATTTAATTTGGTACTGCAGCGCCCGTCACTAAGTTATAACCACAACACTATCGTTAAACATCGTCCAAGGTACTATTAAACGTTTACAAAAAACGCTTCACAATTGGTCCAGCCGTTTCAGAGAAAAGTGGTACACAAACATACATACACTCTTACCCCAAATATATATATACAATCTTCGCTCCGTCGTGGCTAAATAAATATCATGTTTACATTCACACGTTCAATCAAACATGGAAAGATTTATCGTAGTTTATCGATTACATGACCCAAACACATCTACTTGCATTTTGTTTGTATGCAATTTCTTTGGTGTATTTGCTCATTGAGAGTATTTTTATGAAATATCATATACAAATAAAAAAACAAATTACTGATGTCACGCCTCAGTTTCATGCAGTTTGCAGTATTATAAATTATAGAAAGCAATGCCCTTGGTAATGGCGTGGGAGAATGAAGGATCACACCATATTCAAATTTACCCAAGAGACTATTGGTGCAGAATGGAAAAAAAATTGCCACGCCACTATTTGAGCTTGGTAGTGTCGTGGGGAATGCAGGCATGTCAGTGATATTCATAAAACCGAATAATGCTGCGATTATTGGATAGGTCTGCTTTATGCGATATTTTTATCTGCACATTTCATTTAACATTTTATATCTGTTAAAAAACTGTAGTACTTAGCAGATTTAAAAATGAAAACAGTGCCATGGAAGTTTATTTTGCTACTCACCTGGTCGGATCATATCTGTTGTCGAATCCTGCCACATTGACGACGTTCCACTCTTCCTTGGTCTTCGCATAGCTGAATGAGATTTGATCTTTGAATGTTTCGGGGTCTAACAGTTTCATCTGTTCGTAGTGAGAATGAAACTCTGGTACCAGCGTCAAGTTCTTCTTCATCATGTGTTCTAGATAAAATAAGAAGAGACTAAGTCTAAATTCATTTAAATTGGAATTTCATTTAAACACTAGATATATAGCAATATTAATTATAGCTAGATACTGATACAGAAACTATTAGTTAAAATGGAAAAGTTTGGAACGTACCCAATAGATATATGCTAAATAGCAAAGCGGAGAGTTGTCTTATTAACATTCAAAGAACTGTCTCTCTCGCAAACAGAACGCGAATGCGGCCTTGCTAGTTCCGGAGTAAACAAATTGGCGCAGTTTCAAGAAGTGAATGCACCGGTTCTTATTCGAACCCGTTTATTTTTTTTAAGAAAAGATTCTACATTCTACATTAAGGAAAAATTCAAAAATAATTTTGAATCGAACTATAGCTCTGTTGTGAACATACCAATGATGAAGCCCATTGACACGTCATCTGGTAACCGTATGCCTTCGCAGATACTTATGAATCTGCCGCCACTGCAACAAAGCAAATTTTCATTACTTATTGTGCATAAAAGACAATACATTTTTACAAAGCTGGTGAACTTACTAACCTTGCAACGGGTAACATTTTAAGAGCCAAACTTCTGCTTATACAGAATCCCGCGCCACCAGTGGCGAACCAAAAGGAAAACGCCAACTGCAACAAAATAAACTGAGTTTACAAAACCTGTTCGAACAATGACATGTTTAATAATAAAGCATTGTGTTCCATGAGACACCGCTGCTCATATTAAGTTATGTTGAAACGCGACTGTGTCGATCATCGCTTCGTGGACAATATTGAATTTTAATTTAACAGTCATACATTAGACCTAAAATTGGCTAAAACCTTTTAGTTTTTTCTGGGATGTTTGCACGTGTTATCTCATTTTTTGGTCATGTTACCTTTTTTTATGTTATTCTATGCTTCAGCTGAGTTTCACCATTGTGCATTGTAGCCACTTGTGGCTGACTAACTCTGTCAGTTTGTGACCATACTGTAACCCAGTGGAAACGTCGTGGGGTTGAGTAAAATAAAAATGATTTAAGACCGATTTAGTATATAAATGTTTGTGAAAAATGCGAATAGTTATAATTATACTGTTCTTTATTATACATTTTTTTTGTATATTTTTCAATACTAAGTAATCAATAAGTAGCATCATTAACAGTAGAATGTTATGATTATCATCAGTTGGTCTTTCTTCCTTGACCGTTTTCGCATTATTTGTGTATTTTATTAAGAACGAATTATTAAAATTTTAATTTATTCGATTTTTTTTAATTTTATTAATTTTAATTATAATTATTCATTAGCCTGAATGTGTTTGTTTTCATCTGTATTTGTCTCTGGATATATAAAATCTTAATATAGGTGTTTATTATACAAGTTCCATTGCTTTATTTTCTCGATGACAGCTGACACACAGTGGTCGATATAACTTTGTTCTAGCGTCAACGCCTAAAACTCCGAACAAAAATTAGGCACCAAGACGTCATATTTCATTAACAAGGTCACGTCAGCCAGAAATCAATTTTAGGGATGTAGTTATCGATAAACGTAACACGATAACAGATCCGATATTTTTTTACAAAATGTAAGAAACTAAACTACTGCCGGATACTTTTGTACAAATTTATTAACTAATATTATATTTCATTACAAGATGTTACACGTGTTAATTCTTGATTGATAATGCCAACTTCTTTAAAATTTTCGAAGCTGTTGTAAAATAAGTAGGTATAGGTAGGTACTCGACAATGAAACGAAATAATTATAATGACAGGTAATCTTTATTTATTTATTTTAATCAAAATCTGATGAGTCGTCACTGTCACTCGATGAGCTCTCCCCAACATTTATTATAAGTTCCTGTACTTCTATATTATCGAATGCCACATGAATTTCCCAATCCGACGCTATAATGTTTTGGGTTCTTCTCACAATTTTTTCCCAGTTTTCGGCAGTTACTTCCGCACATGCATTTTTTAATAAATCTAACATCTTGTTTGCCGTAAAAGGGGGATGGGTATTGTTTCGAGCGGCGTGTCCTTTGATTTGTGCCCATATTAGTTCTATAGCATTGTACTGGCAATGATACGGCGGAAGTCGAAGAACCCAATGACCACATTCGGCAGCTATTTCGTCGATAACATATCTTTTAGGGTAGCTTTTATTCGATTTTAAAATATTCACTAATTGTACTTTTAATAAAGTATTATCCACATTTTCGCCATGACGTTGGAGTCAGTCAATTATCTCTTGTTTTTTATTGGCCTGCGTCGGCATTTTATCAATTTGTCTGGTGTGATATGTAGCGTTGTCCATAATAATTATCGACGGTTCTTCCAGAGATTGCACCATTTCTTTAAACCATCCTTCGTAAATCTCCGCGTTCATTTCTTCGTGGTAGTCCACTGTTTTCTTGGATTTAAAGGCCAGTAAAGCATCTGACATGAATCCTTTCGTAGACCCTGCATGGCATATGATGAGGCGTTCACCTTTTCCCATTGGCACTGAACTAGTGGAAGCGACGGTGTCGTCAGTCCAGTTCTTAGATACTGTGTGGTTTGCATTTAACCAAGTCTCGTCAGTGAAAATAACATTTGACCAATCTGATATCTTTTTGGCTTCGCTCAAAAATTCGCAGCGAGCCATAGCAACGTCGTGACGCTCCATCAATATTTTACGTTTGTCCGATTTTTTATAACAAAATCCAATTTCTTTCAAAACCAAGCTTAATGACGATTTTTGGCCATGGAACAAACCACATTCACGTAAAGAAACAACAAGTTTTTTAAGTGTTGGAATTTCTTTGCGCAAGTAATAGTCATATATATGACGGCGAATAGCGTCAGCGTCGAAGTTGTCAACCGATGTCACACGACGTGGTTGGCGTTTTTTCTTCGGGGTACGAAGCTTATTTTCCTGCATGCCGCTTGTACCGTAAGCTTCGGTAGTAATTTTTGAAACAGTAGGTCCACTAATTCCTAATGCGGCCGCAACACGCTCTCGCACTTGCGACAGTGGTAATAGCGGGCCACCATTTTGATACTCTGCTTCAAAGTAATTACGAACCTTGATCACCAGTTCTCTCGCCTGCCTTTTCAGAACAGATCCTTTCGGCATTTTGATATTTGACAGCTGGGCAGCAATCAACACGGAGGAACACAAAATACACAACGTAACGTATGGATAATGTGAAAAAACTCAGCGAACAGAAATGTAGTGACTAGCACGACCGTCTTGTTGCGAGTGACAGATTAAAACAAACACAAAATGGCGGTGGGCCATTGAGTGTTCCCACCTTGAAAAAATATATTTGAATGTTTTTGTTGTATTTGTCTTTATTCAAAATATAATAAATATATGCGATCGATATCATTACTTATTTGGTCACACAACACTACAACTATCAAATTAGAACTGTCATCGAGAAAATAAAAAAAAATGGAAATACTATAACAATGGTAATAAGTGAAAAAATACCTTGTTAGTCGGCTTCTTATACATTTTAACAGGTTCATAAACAGATGTCCGTCCAAGGTACCAGTCCTGCTGAGGGCTGTAGTTCCGCAGACCCTTGACAAGCCGGGGCACGTTTACGTAGTTGTCGTCGTCGAAATGGCAGAACCATCTGGTGCAAGGGAAAAATAACCTTATAACACTATTGTTGAACAGGATTTCTCATATCTATAAGGCCGGTCTCTGCCGAAAAGAGTTACTTGGTAATTCCACTGTACATTATCCTATCCATTTTATCAGGGGGAGAGTGCACGCTGCAATTCAAAAGCCGCTGGGCGTACTCGACTAGTCTCGTTACCCCTCTCTCAAAAAATACTACCTTGAAATGTACTGCATTTTCCACTTTATCATATTTCCCAATATACGTAGGTACGTGTTTCGGTAGTGAGTGAAATATGGCTATTCCCATCCTATCCCTTCCCATGTCCTCAACTTTTTCTCCAAATCCATTGTTTCATCAACAAAGGTAGGCAGCGCATCCGGGGGCGTGCCAAAGTTTGTCATTTTGGACTAATGTTGGCATATATGGCGGATGTCTATGGGCGACAGTATCCACTTACCACCAAACGAGTGGCAAACGAGCATACAGGTGGACTGTATGCTCGTTTGCCACCTTCTTTCTATAAAAAAAATGTATAAAAATTAAATAATGAAATTTGTCTGAAATATTTTCACGCATAGTGTGTCTTAGGGACCACAGAAAGGACAAACTAAGGTTGCCGTGTGATATTGAGTTATAAATAAAAATTTAATTAAATTAAGTGTGATAATTTAATTCTCATATCAATAAACTTTTATGTGGTTTCCACCCCAAATACTTTTAACATGAATGTGCGTTTCAAGTTTTTTTTATTGTTACGTTAACTACCTTTAACTAGTTTATGAAACAGCCTCGCCGAATAGATGTTGTGTATTTATTAATCTTTGAGAGTGGAGTTGAGGAAAAATGTTCGATGAGACGAACTTTTTATGAAAAGTCTAATTAGGCAGCGCTTCTTTCCTTTTGCCTTTATTATATCGTTAAGACAGTATGCAATCATTCTAAAGGTAGGCCACCTGCCCGTCTTAATTAACGTCGAATGTTCGATCAAGAGCCTAAGTTAAAAGTAATAAAACTAAAGCATGAGCAGGTTAGATTCCACTGCACAGCGATTAAAAGTCAACATTTTAAACGCTCCACAAACGAGCATAAATAATGATCAGTTGCAACCTGAAATGGGTATGTGGTATAATAACTATCTACATTTAATTTATTTTATTTATAATTTTGCTTTGTGCCATATTAACCCATAGAGGTTTGTCTCTGCACATTCGCAAACAACTGAATATTCATATATGTAATTAATTTAAGTGGGTATTCCACATCATTTATATCATAATATTCTTAATTCAGATACTCTTGTTTACTTACATGTAGGTTTATTATATACATTTTTTTTTATTTAGAAATCGTCAAACACCAGGTACACGAAGTTTTACTTCAGGTGCCGATAATTACACATTCTCCACGCCGTCCAAGTGTCCTTACCTCCCTGAAATTAGTCACATGTTTTTTCTGTCTCCAAAGCCCGGTAAGACATAAGTTAGCAATTAGGCTATTGCAAAATCGTTCACGCTAATTTCAGAGAAGTGAGTATCAAACCGTTGCGGTATAATTTACCAGAATTACGTCGGACGCAAATAACAGGAGTTGCGCCTGCGCAATCCGAGAAGGTATATCGCAATATGGCATACGACAAACAACTTGAGACGCTAACTTATATTTAAGATCGGGTTTCTTGTATCAGGTTTGCGAAATTAAAGCCGTTTGATGAGTTTCTTGCATGACATGTTTAATTGTTGTAATTAAAATTTATCTTTGCAATTTAAAGGCGCCTTTAATTAAATTAATTCAGATTAATGATTACTTAAGTTTTTGTGACCAGGAAATAGTCAATTAATCTATTTAATTACAATAAATGTGTATTAGAAATATATGATAAAACGCGGAGACGCGATGTGGAGAATGGATTTTAATTCAGTTGATGACTTGAATCAGTATGGTGTGTTTTCTTTTTATTTTGCTTTTGATGCGCTTTCCCATTACAAAGCAGACATGATCATGTGGTCATGTGGAATCAATCAGTGGAAGTTCATGTGGGACAAGAAGATTTTAGAGTCGCATTGAACTAAAATCTATTGGGAGTCTATTTTTTAGAGGTGGTATAGTTCCTCAGCGCTTGTGATAGCGGCTTTGTTGTCCCTAGTCGCCTTTTACGATCCCCATAGGTAGAGGTGGGGTGGGGTGGGGTGGGGTGCTACTCTATAGCCGGCTGACACCACACGGCACTAGTAAAACTAGGCATTAGTAACATTAGTCATATGTAGTATAACCGCATGCGAAGAATTATGTGCCTAACATATAGATTGAGTTTGGTTAACATGTAAACGTTTGTCATTTTGGACTATGCATGTATCGTGGATATTCACGGGCGACAGAATCCACTTATCAGCAGTTGGATTGTCTGCTCCACTACCACCTTTCTATGAAAAAATAAAAAAATAAAATAAACACAGAATGTTAATTTAGGTTGATCTAACATTATGTTAAGGCGAACTATATTATTTTAAAATATATATTTTGTACATTATATTTTACACATTACTCTATCACGATGTTTATTAGGTATTGTTAAGAAACTACAACTTCAACGTAAATGACGCACTTTAAAACTTACGCACTTTTAAATTAAGTCAACCTACGCACTTTAAAACTGTGTCCCCGCTATAAATCTGCCTTAAGACCAACAATAGAACGTGATAGCAGTTAAAGTCATCGGGGAGGTCGTAAATACCCGAAAGGGGATCAATGTCCGACCGGTTATCCCCACGGTTCCAGTCTCGGTCTGTACCAAATACCGCGATTAAAGTGTTCACACAAGGAAATAATGGGCACATAAGCGACATTGCGAGCGCACTTACATTCCGATCAAACTTCTTTACCTCTGAAATTGAGCAAACAGAAACTTTAAGAGATCAACAGCTTTTGAAGCTACTATGTGAACTACTACAAATGCTTAACTATGTGAAGTTAAGGAGGAATATAAAATTTATAATAAACAATCATCTAGATGACTTTAATGATCTTAGTAAACATTCACTCACTATATTTATATATTTAGTGGTCTCCAAATAGAATAGAAAATACATTTTCTCTTTCTTTTCTCTGTGTGCAAAACAACATTGAATTTGATCCATTATGTTCAAATGAAAAACTCCACATACGTTTGTGGCAGGTTTATTGGTTCAATTTTGGCGGCTCTAATGGACTAACATTTATCACCGGAACTTTATGCGGAAATGTAGGTACTACAAATAAATCCTTGTATTTCATAAATATAAATTCATGTAATGACGTTTATAGAACCACTACATGATCTTATTTTTCTTTATTATAATAAATAATTTCAGTAGCTTTTGACTCTAAGGTCGCAGTGAATAAATAAGTCTTAGACCGTTCTAAGTGTTAAGGCTTAGTCGTAGTGTTTATTTATTAATTGTCTTACAGTCTGTATACTGTTATAAACCGTATACAGACTATAAAAGGTATAAAAAAGTTATTAAAAGGTATATCAAAAATAACACCGACACAAGAGATACAGTATAAAGTAAAATGTTATGTATATGTCATCAAAATAATAAGACTTATTGTAAGTTTAAAACAAAAAATGGTCTATTTATTAGATCTTTGAACTATTGGATTCATTTTAATTTAAATTTGGTCCTGTTGCGTCGGAAAAAAGTGATATCTATTTCTGTCTTTGAATATACTCTAATCCATCTAATATGTAGTTTATCTTAATTATATTTCCTAAACATAGGTTTTATTAATTTTAAAGGGCCCAATAAAGAACTTGTTAGCGAACACAGGCGACCTCGGGGTCGGCAATTAATTTGCACAGCGCAAGAGTCTGGTCATTCAGAGAGGTAATATCGTCAGCTTAGTTGGTGTCACAGGAACCAAATTTATACAATGTTTTCAATATGAGGCTATTATTAACCGAAATACTGAATATATTGTATATATAATTTAGCTGTAAATCTAGTTTATTTGTCAATTTAACCCTATTTTACAGATTCATTAGTTTACAGCTTCATATATATATTTATATATAGTTATCTAAAATTCATTTATAAATATATTCCTTTATTTATTATTATCACTTATTATTAACACTTTCGTAACACATATAGCTACATTTCAAAAAGCATCAACATCAAACATTCAATTGGAAATAACTCCTTCATTTTGGAAACGGGGCCATAATCCTTTTACGCTAGTCAGGCTGTCCACCTGGGGCCGATAAAAGTGAATCTTCGATGTCCTTTCTGAATACTTTTAAACCCTTCCCAGGACGAAAAACAAGGCTTATGGATATTGAATCTGTGCAAGTGTTATAGTTATTAGCTTCACATTATTGATATTAGCTGTAGCAATAATGAGCCGTGTGGTGTTGGCCAATCTCTTCCCGTGGGTATCGTAACAGGCGACTAATGAATAACAAAGCCTCTACCACAAGCTCTGAAGTATTACGTTACCACTAAAATAATGAATTTGTCAACCCGCTTGATCAGCGTGACGTTTTAAGGCCATACATACATCCCTCATGCTCAAGTCAATGTTCACGAGGAGGCCTGTGTACAAAAAAAGAGCTGGCTACCGAAATGAGTGTTTCGATTGCAATTGACTCTTCGACGGATTGATGTTTACAAAAGATAACATTAAACTCATTTTTCTTGTTCATTGCTACAGTAAAAATCATTAACATCGATTTAATTCGCTCCATTTTCCTAACAAGGACAAAGTATCCGGTTGACCTTGCTCCATCCAAGCCATTGGGTTTCGCGGCATTCGATCGCCCATTCCGTTCATTCGTCAATACATATACAAAATAACGCCTACTGTAATGTTTGTTGCAATAGCTCATTTTTGTACTCTGTATTTTTTACTATGTATTTTTATATCTGTATTCTAATTCAATATTTTTAACCTCTGTAACACATTACCTATCTATACAAATAATAGCACTGGCTGAAAACTGTTTGAGATCATAGTCTGTAATTCAAAAATTGAGAAATCCATCGAATTCTGTCAAGAAAAGGAGGACTGAAAAATCTAAGGCCCCGCACGGTCGGTTTTTGTTTTGGAAGCGATCAGGGAAGACGTATTGGAAAAAGTCACACGCCTGTTCCGGGGATTGAGCTATCCTGGACATCACATCTGGACGACTACTCTCCTCGACTGCCGCAGCTCTGGTCCGTCGCTCTTTGGGCGCTGGTGCTCTACCCGGGCGCCGCTTCTTGCGTCTGGCCACTATCGACCCGTCCGACCGCTGTTTCCAGTCGGCGGTAGTGCCCACTCTACATCACTCTGTGCGTGCGCTCTGCTAAGCGCCGCCTCTACTACATCCTGACCGTGAGTTATTTGGTGCTCGTGAACTAGAAACAGACACTTACAGACTTTATTTAAGTATCATACTAATTTTCCTCTTTCTAAAATTTTGTATTAGGTTTTCTATTATATAAATTATAAGGAGCTATTGGAACAAATCCTACCTCTTTCCACTCTAGTAGAAGTTGATTACCCCCTTTTAGTTATATCTAGTAGGGTAACACGACACTACAAAATATAGCGGCTTGGCCTTTTATTACGCAAGGTTGGCTCTTTGATTTAATAGGCGAATTGATGCGTGGGCGAGAGAAATTAATGGGACCAAGTAATGAATCCTGAGCGGTGTACATCAAATAAATGTTTCTGTAGAAGACTGCATCTAGTTTATAGGCGTTTGATTTTCATTTAGCTTCGTGCCGTAACAAATTGTCAATTCATTATGAGCGAGCCGAGTCTTTCAATAGTTTCACTTTGATGCTATTGATTATAAATTGTCTTTGTATTTCAAATCGATGCTTATCAGTAGCAATCGTTTTTTTTAAAAAAAAGTGTTATTTCGTATTGAAAGGTAAATGTTTCTGAATTTTTTATTCCTATATAACGAGTGTAAACGTTAAATGATTCTGAGTTAATAGACATAAAAACAACGCATTTTTTTGTAAAAGTAATTTTTGATCTTCGTATCATTTGATATCTAGACCGATTAGTCCAAAGGCTGCCTGCCTGTCTGATATGCAAAAGGTCCTGGCTTCGATTACCGGTCAGACATTAACAATAAAGAAAAAATATTGTATGGGACTGGGTGATGTGTTCGTCTTTGTATGTGTCTCTGGTCCCATGGCAAAAGGAATTTTAACGTAAGCTGTTAAGTGTAGCAACTGTTTTGTGAAGGTGTTTTGTGAAGAATACAAATGTTCTACGGGTCCCAAATATTTTATTACATTATTCAAAGTATTCTCAACTTCTCCACTTGCATTTGTACAAAGTTTCATGCGTCTGAACCAATTTTGAAAACATTTTTTCCACTCTTCCTGAGGTACCTCTTTCACAGCCTCTTCGAACGTAGCCAGTGCGTTCTCCGGCGACGAAAACTAACTGCTTCCATTTTAGTTGGGATTTCATTTTGAGAAATAAAAGAAATTACAAGTTGCCGCCAATTCGGGACTGTAAGGAGGATCCGACAGAGCCTGTATCTTCCATATTAAAACTTTGTTTAAATACACTGACAATGTTATAGTAATTAAATCAAAAGTTTGACAAGTTAAACACAAATTCTGTGGGAAAAAACAAAAAAGCCTCAACGAAAACATCGTCAGTGCATGCTGAGTAAACGCGTGAAAATTATTGTGAGCCCAAAATAATATTGGACTTACTCTTCAAAAACCATTAACGTTTGTTGTGTGTATTTGTACACCGAGGTACGAGTTGAGGTGGGTATTTAGATTAAAAAGGTATTTGAATTACTAAGTTCGGTTTAGCACAAAGAATTGATGGTAAACTGTGATCCCTATGTAAATGTTTCGAGGCAGTTCTTTATATCAACAATAACATGTCAACCTATTCCGATTGGTACCTTAAAATGCTAGTAAATAAAAGCCAGAATTGAATGGTTTTGGAGAAATTAGCTGGTTGCTGGCTGTACGTTGGTTTGTTTTTCGAGGGCGTCGAGGTACTCGTATAGGTTTGAAAAAATCAGGATGAAACTCCCTTTGCGGTTTAGGATAACCTACTCCATTCTATGTATGAAGTAAATAGAAAATCTCGAGGATTTTCGACTTTTCTCTTTATTTAGTTTATAAATACTCGTAAATAAAGAGAAATGTCCTGACTGACAATTTCAATTGAGATGAAAAACTGTAAAATGTTGGATTACTTTTTATTATTTTTTTATTTAAAAAGGTTTTTAAATATGTATGTATATCATTAAAATAACTTTTAAAATATTTTTATGCTTATTCTTTATTACAAACTTCTTTTTTAAGTATTTTTAAATTAATTTTTTGTAATAATTCTCTAAAATTTTGCGATAAAATTATGAAATAAATTAGATTAGGTATGCGTAGTCTAAAGTGAACTTTTTATTCTTATAATATTTGTCAAATAAATGATTTTATTGATTGATTAATTTCATTTCGATATTTTCGACATAATACGACTTACGCCTTTGCTAAACTGAGGGTGAGAATCTGTACGTGCGAATATGTCGAGATAATTCGTTAACTATTGTAATCATATCGAAGCGTCTCATGAAAATATTTACGCTGTAACACTACCATGAAGTTGATTCCGGGCGTGAGCACACACATTTTCGTGAGATCCATAATACGATCATTAGACTGGTCAAACAAAGCCGCGTTCAATATTTACTCAGGCGAGCTTCTAAAAACAGAAGTTAAGAGCGTCATGTTTTTAGTAAAAACAAAAGCTTCAAACTATGCAAGCTTGAGTTACGGAGACCCGTTTTAAAGTTTGAAGTAAAACTGTTTAAAAAAAAAACAACGTAAGGATCTAAAACTTGACTACTAAAATTTACTAAAATATTTGGTACTTACAGTGGTGTTTATATTAGTTACAAATTAACAAGTAAGGTAGACAAGAAATGTCAAAAAAAATATACAAAAAAGATATATACATAATAATAATAATGTATATAAATAAATTAAAACGGGGTTTCTGGCCGTAATTCACCACGCGGGCCCATTGCAGATTGGTGGATACATTTACTCTAGATTTTTTTATTTATTTCTGGAGTATGTGGGTTTTCTCATGATGTTCTTCTCTCATCGCCGAGATAGTGACAATTTAAAAAAAATCCATTCTTAAGTAGAACCCAGTGGTGTGGACCGAGGATTTGAACTCACAATCTCACGAATGTGAGTGGAGTATACCCCTAGACTAAATAACACTAATTTATTTTGTTTAATTAATGTGTACAAAAGAAAACAAACATAAACATATTAGATATTAAATCTGAATATGAGTTCAATACCAGCAAGTTCAATGGCAAAGTTTCAAAAAGTTATTTGATTGATGGCTACACTTTTTTGATGCCTCTTTATTTATATGTATGTACCTACTCGTACATTTGTACCATTTAGTTCCTGTTAATTGTAGGCCAAATTCACGTATAATTACGGTGCTGATGAATAGCAGTCATTACATATGTAACAAATTTTGCTTTGATTGCGTTATAATTGCTGAGATATGTCGTTTTGACTGAGCAACAGAGAGCGGCTTGTATTATTAGACATGGGATCAAAACGCCTGGAGCCTGATTATACTCATAAGCTATTGTATGAGATATTATGTTTATCTCGGTATTAATTAAACTAATTTGTTAAACTATATTCGCCTCGTAGAATTGCGCATGTGGTGTCATTTCGAAGGTTATAATTTGTATACTGTGTATATGCAAATATGACATTAATAGAGAAAAAGGTGATATTATTCGTTGATCTTTCCCAGATATTATTGAGACTTTAAAAACATGATATATAAAAACAACAAAATTTAAGATTAGAAATTCATTTTTTAAATAAAAGCATTAAATCCATAATCCATACCATATTTAAACTGCGCCTGTATCTGAAGAGGTCCGGAATCTGGTTACTTCATAATTAAAACATTTATATTAGTTATTGTTTTTAATTATAGTTTTAAAAAGAAATAAAACATAGTTCTTTACTAACAAAGATATTAATAATAGTCATTTCACATAAAAAGTTTATTATTATTATATTATACCGACAATAAGGTAGGTCCCTTTGATGAAAGATCGTCACATTTGTTCCTTGAAGCATTTATGTAATTTCGATATTTTTTTATAGTTATAACAATATAATACTTAACTGTTAAGCAATGACCTTTGACCTTTATATTGTTTGCTGCGATGTATACATCCCAAAAAGTGGAAAAGTGAATTAATATATAATTTATTGTATATATTATAAAGATTATTGTAGTATATATTATTGTAGCAAGCTATCCAGAATGCTGGCTGCATTACCCCTTTGAATAGCAATGTTTATATGCACTGAGCGAGGTAATTGCCGGCCTTGGGGTCACCGGGTGGAATCGACAAGGCGCTTCGCTCTTTAAAGAGATTATTGGTTGCACTGACCGACTGTTTCATCACCAGAGGGAATGAAAGTGTAGACGGTGCCGAAGTCTCTGTATTGATGGATCCATCTTATATCTTTTTAGTTATCTTCTATTATGAAATATAAAATAAAAACGTGTGCGCTCAGGGGACTCCCCCCCCGTCAGGAACTCCGAATGTAATCTATATACATATAATAAAAATATAACTCTGATCGCTGTCTGTACATGGAAGATATATGAAAAAAATATTATTGGGGGCCTTTATCAACGCAATAGAACCCAAAACAATGATTGTCAGAATTTTTGTCTGTTTGTCTGTTTATCTGTTTGTCTGTGCGTTTGTGCGCGCTAATCTTAGAAACAGCTTAACTGATTTGGGTGCGGTTTTCACTAATGTATTGTGGTAAGCTTCACTTAAAATTGAGTGTTTGTTTTATTTCAATCAGTTCATAAATAAAAAAGTTATATCAATTTAAAGAATCACATCGAACATTTGTTCGATAAAAAATAAGCTATAAGAAATAATGTGTGTGATCATTTTTGAAAATACCAAATAGACCTAAGAAGGTAAAGACGGTGTTTATAAACTAAAGTCCACGAGGACGAAGTCGCGGGCAACAGCTAGTTCGAAATAAAATCTGTATGTGTATATCGAAATTTACCGAATACCGACGAACTGACACGATCGCCAGAATCGCGACCATACCGTGTCCGAGCCAGAGAAAGGCGAGAAAGAGAAAGGCGTATGGAGGGGTTAAAAATCTTACGTGACGTTACATTTTCTTTCAAATCACACCTACCGCAAGCCGCGTAAAGGAACTTCGTTCCAATAAAGGTCATCAAAATTCATACGGTGTCGTCGGAATCACTGGTAGTTGTCCCTCCCCATTGCTGTCGTCGTCCTCGGCACGTGTACGACGTCGTAGACGACCCAATTACTTCTGCCAATGCTGTTCTTACACTACACTCGCAGACTTTACATATACACCGTGCCCGCCGGCGGAGACTAGGACGTCACCCTCGTTACACCGTAAAAACACACCGGCCCTCAGTTAAACTTTTACCAGGTATTGGCATGTGCCTGGGCGCTTTTTACCGACTCGCGATCCCGCGGTCCCCTCCCAAAGCAACGCCCTAAGCCGAGATGCGGTCCTCCCGCCGGTCTACCGGCGGGGGAGCCCTTGGGCTCGTTGCTGCACACACTCTTTTGCTCCTGGCTGAGCGCTCGCCCTAAACCATACATGTCCGGTGAATCTTGAAAGGCCCTTAGGCCATTAATTGTACTTAATTATTTTTTATAAGATGAGGATCTAAATCTGTTTATCAACTGATACAACTTATCTTACTACTTCTTTAGTTGCCTTATTTATAGTACTTACTAACAGTTTATTCTAAGTTTTGCCATTACCGGTACTTTTGGAACGAATTAAATAAAATCTAGATGTTCTTCTTGTTCTCGGTATTGTATAATACCACATGTTGATATTTATAAACAAAAAAAGTTCTGTCAAAATAGGTCTTTGTTTATTATTTATTAGATAACACAACTCCTATGTAAATATAAGTTAAGAAAAAGGTTACAGGCGTTTTCCCTCACGCCGCATGTGTTTAATGGCTCGGGTTGTCATCAAAGCAGCAGGCGGCTGCCATAAGCCTGCATCTTAAAAACGTGAGTCATTGTCTCCGGAAAGGTCTCAAAAAGGCGCGAAAAGAAAGATAACACACGCCAAAAAGAGAGGTACGTAGACTTCGAAAAAAAAAACGTTTATTAAAAATTTGTACGGTTTTATGAACCCTAACATTTTCATATAGGTATATGTTACATATTTGGAATTTTTAAAAGTTTTCAGCTGTTGTTATTTTGGAACTACTATACCGTTTTGGTCAAATGTTTTTAACCTTGTTTCAAAATTCTATGGTGTAACAAATCTTTCTAAAATATTGTATTAACAAAACGAGGTAAAATTAATTCGCTATTCGTTGAAAACAATGTGTTTAGTAAAAAAAATAACTTTTTTGGTTATAGATATTATTACACCATACCATCAGCCTAGCCTATCTATTCTCTCCACTGCTATAGGCCCCTCCCAAGGCTCGCCGCCACTCACGACCATCGGCTCTTCTCATACAACTATCACCGGCGAATTAATTAATAAGTTTCCTATTAAAACAAATGTTTTGTGTAATTAATAAGTTTCCTATTAAAACAAATGTTTTGTGTAATTAATAAGTTTCCTATTAAAACAAATGTTTTGTGTAATTAATAAGTTTCCTATTAAAACAAATGTTTTGTGTACTTAATAAGTTTCCTATTAAAACAAATGTTTTGTGTACTTAATAAGTTT
This sequence comes from Sesia bembeciformis, assembly GCA_943735995.1. Taxonomy (NCBI): domain Eukaryota; kingdom Metazoa; phylum Arthropoda; class Insecta; order Lepidoptera; family Sesiidae; genus Sesia; species Sesia bembeciformis. The sequence continues at coordinate 14,811,070 of OX031028.1, forward strand.
CCTATTAAAACAAATGTTTTGTGTAATTAATAAGTTTCCTATTAAAACAAATGTTTTGTGTACTTAATAAGTTTCCTATTAAAACAAATGTTTTGTGTAATTAATAAGTTTCCTATTAAAACAAATGTTTTGTGTACTTAATAAGTTTCCTATTAAAACAAATGTTTTGTGTAATTAATGAGTTTCCTATTAAAACAAATGTTTTGTGTAATTAATGAGTTTCCTATTAAAACAAATGTTTTGTGTAATTAATAAGTTTCCTATTAAAACAAATGTTTTGTGTAATTAATAAGTTTCCTATTAAAACAAATGTTTTGTGTAATTAATAAGTTTCCTATTAAAACAAATGTTTTGTGTAATTAATAAGTTTCCTATTAAAACAAATGTTTTGTGTAATTAATAAGTTTCCTATTAAAACAAATGTTTTGTGTAATTAATAAGTTTCCTATTAAAACAAATGTTTTGTGTAATTAATAAGTTTCCTATTAAAACAAATGTTTGTGTAATTAATAAGTTTCCTATTAAAACAAATGTTTTGTGTAATTAATAAGTTTCCTATTAAAACAAATGTTTTGTGTAATTAATAAGTTTCCTATTAAAACAAATGTTTTTATTTAATTTTGTTACATACAACATTGATTACAATTATTTTGGAATAAAAAGGATTAGTGTGTACGGACCGGACCTTTTTATGGTCTTCTATTATGGTTACGTTGGTACTGATCATTGAACTGTTGTGGATAGGTAATGAAAAATATTTAGAAAACGGCATTTCAATAATGTAGGTACCATACTAGCTGTGGGCACTTAAGGTTAATTTAGTTTAATTTTGGAAATGAGAGTAACACAATTCATCAATTTACACTTAACTCTGCTTGGTGGAGTAAATCCCGAAGCCTCCTAGGGATTATAGAGAAAGGCCTAAACTCTGTGGTACGACGTTGTAACTGTTACTATTAACTAATAGAAAAGTTCTACAAGGAGTCATTTAAGGAAAAATGCACTTACTTTTTACCGCTGTCTAGAAAATGGTCGTACTCCACGGACATCTTGCAGCACAGATGTTTGCGCTGGTGGGATGCTGAACAGTTGGTATTCACCATGTGGCCATCTAGAAATAAGATAAAAGAATTATGGGTTACTTAATTTTGTATTCAATTTTGTACAAAATATTTTTGTTTTTAAACTTTTAACTTAATAATTTACATTTACTTATTCGATGTGATTCTAAATGCAGAAAATTGTACATATGTTGGCGAAATTTCATTATGATCGCAATTACTCATGTTCATACGAATAAAATCCAATTTGTACAGATATAAATATTCCTTATAATTTTTGAATAATTACAAACATTCTGCGAGACAAAAGTGAACCAAAATCGACAAGTATCGTTAATAACTTAATTATTATATATTATATCAAAATGCTTTTAAAATAAAAGTGATTGACGATATAACAGTAAAATATTGTAAAAAAATACATACATTTCAGTACATTTAAAAAAAAATATTTTCACTGAATATACAAAAGAAGAAATGTGTATTGTCTTCAAGATCAGTTCATTAAATAAATGATAGTCAAAAAATAAAACAATAAGAAGTACAAAACCTTAAGTTACTTTGTTATTATTTTTATACAATGGCTAAATTTAGTTTAGGTACATGACATTTTCTAGAAAAAAACTTACTTGTTTGACTCTGATGCTGTCTGTTGTCTGTATCTGTGAAGAACCACGTCTGCAACAAAGGGAATAAACGGTTTAAAGGAATACGATTTAATATTGTGCAGCAGTAAAACTGCCACCGGCAGTGTTGGCAACTTTGACAAAGAGCTGTTTCAAGTTTGGGCTGTTGGTCGTGTGCTCGTTGTGTCCAGTTTTCTAGACTAACCTGAATTTTCTACATATTATAGTTTTGTGTTTTCTTTAACATAATTTAATGGAAATTAAAATCCAATTCAAAGAAGGAAGGGAAAAACATACGTATAGATGTCGTCCTAACCCCCCCCCCCACCCCCCAATTAAATAAAATTAGTTAATTGAATTTGTTATTAGTAATGATCTAAGATAATCGTTATTATCAAATATGAGATCTAAAGCGATGCGATATTTGAACAACTGACGATATCTATTGAGAATACATAGGAATACAAAATAAATATGTAAAATATTATTGACGCCCCCTTATAATACGTAAAGTACTCTATGGCTTATTTTACCTAATTTACAGGTGTTACAGTTATATGTACTCTGATCAATCTAGTTTTCATCGAGTGATCGAATAATTCAAATTTCCAAAGCGAATAGCTATAAAATTTTAAACATTTCGCGAAGAATTTAATAACGGCAGCACTATGCTTTTGAGAAAGTAACGAACTTTGTGGAGAGGCAATTAAGATATTTCTGCGGCAGCGTTTTTATTATTTGCTTTCGGGAGTAAATAAGTGTTATATAATTTAGCCTACTTTATATCAGTAGTTAATATATCACGACATATTTGTGAACGTTATTTGAGCATTTCGATTTATTGACCTTGATTAAGATTGTCTAATTTAAAACTTAGTATCAACATAACATGATCTTAGATATGCTCAACTTCTAGACACTCTTTAAAAACACTTTAAAAGCTTAAAATATATTGTCCTTTTCTAAAGATTAGAACTTCACACAACTTAGAAAGTGTCAAATAATTTTAAGCCTTGATTAAATGACAGTGCCAGAAATTGACACCTATCATTTACTGTAGGAATACAAGAATACAAGGAATACAATACAATCATTTATAGATGTAGTAAACTCTTAAAAAAATGGAATTCATTAAAAAAATAATTCATTGCTATTCTTAATCTTAATAAAGATGATGATTAAAAAAATCTGTTACATTTATTTAATACATTTTTTCTGTGCTTCAGTCCGCCATTATGCGAGGTACGGGGTAAGTGTATTTTTATTTATTTCAGTTTCAGTGCACAAGTATTAGACATGTACAAAAGGCGAACTTAATGCCTTACCGGCACGGCATTCTCTGTCAGTCAAGCTCCATATCAAACAGAATATATAACGCGGTTGCACTTTTCGTTTAAATGTTCACAGCAATACATATATTCTAAAAATGATAACACATTATATAGTAAACAAAAAATATTTACAAACAGATACACATACTTATATACTCTTATATAGGTACACAACTGAGTAAATACATTTAATTAAAGGGGCAGAGAAAAACACCAGAGAATATTCTGCATTAAATAGTGATCCCCAAATAATCTTTTATTTGCTTAAATATGTTCATAGCTTAATATACCTTTTACGAGAAATAATATATATGTAAATAGGTTAGATAAAGAACAACAGAAAGCTGCCGTGACAACAATAATAAACAAGACCGTTATCGAGGCAGGAATAAAGATTTATCGAGTTATTATGATAGCAAAATAATTTGGGAACTCCATGAATTTTAATGTGAAATGAGAGAAAATAAATTTGTATCAGCATTTCGTAATGAGCAACAAATTAAGAAGGAGTAGGTCTAAAGTTTAAATTAAACTCAATGAATAAATAGACAGATTATTACATGATAAAAGACAATATCTAACAACAGTTAAAAGATGAAGAAGGGAATCATGACTATTTATATCTATGTTTCGTATTTATGTTATGCTATTAAAAAAATAAATGATTAAATAAATTAAATTAATTAATAATTAGTAATTGTTAAAATTTAATTATTATTTGGCATTGGTAATTAAATTAACCCGACAACTCCGCGTCCACCCAGTGCACGCGGAACGGTCTTTGTGGCCTAACACGGAAGGATCAGGGAACCCACAGTGTTTATTTTCCCAAGAAAAACACCCACGAAATCTAATCCATAGGCCGTGGTCACGACCCTCAGCAATGGGGAGAACAATGCAAGGAGGACGATTAAATTTAATATATTCGCGTCATTTAGTAGGTAGTCATTTATTTAGTAGTCTGCATTGCCCAAAGGTGGACAGGGAGATAATGCTTCAAAGCATTAAGTCCGTTTTTGTCACTCTGTGCAATAAAGAATAAATAAATATTATATAATAAATAATGACTTCTTACAATTATTATTATTATTATAATTATGGTCGTTAATGATAAACTTCCTCCGTACCGTTTAGTTTAATGTCTGCAGCCGATAAGCGATAATTTTAGTTAGTTTAGTTAATTTTAGTCAACAAGTGCTTTGTTATTTGTGTTGTCTTAACAATACCCTATTGTATTAATAATTTGTATAACATTTATTTATTCATTCATGGCGAATGTAAAAGAAACGGATAAACCATCAGGTGGTCTACCGCCTTCGCATTAAAAAAATGTGATTATTAACATATGTAGGTACAAATATGTATCGTGTATTGTATACACTTTGTGAATATTTTGATTCAAACAGCGTTAAAGTGTCTATTTAGATTTATCTAGGTAATAAATAAAACGAACCTCAAGCAGGGCATGTTGCAAAACCATTTCTATAATAGTAAATGTTAAATCTATAACAAGGCAAATAACATTAGGCACACCTCGGTCTGATCACGACATGTTTGACCAAGGTGTTGAGTTGCGAAATGAATCACAAAGGACAAATCACAAATTAGGCCACCGATGAATTAGGCCTATCACAAACGATTGTTAATTAATAATTGGTCTCACAATTATCGGTGTAAATAGAACATACTCAATTTAATAGTTTAATTAATGCAAATGTCTCATAATAAATCGGTTCCACAAAAACCGAAGCGAGTCTGACTGATTCTCGTCGGAAATTGTAATCGATCCAATACAATAATTGTCGGCGCTAGTTCGAGAAATAGATAGAAAATATAAGTGACAACACGCTTGCAGACGGAAGACATTAGTCGGCGTAAAAGGAAGTGCCAATACACAGTAGGCTTTGAGTATGAGTAGTGTATGACGTGTGCTTTGAGTCGATGGAAAATAGGCCACCGACCTTTGTCGACAAAAGTCGATAATCACTGTTGTCGACCACCGATTTACCACCTACAAAAAATAACTAGTCTGTCTGTATTAGGCCTGAAACTTGAACGAAAGTCCCGACAGTGATTGGAATAGAAGAGCAGAATATCGAGTGGTGCTGATGGCTTCCGAGAAACCATGTCCTGTTTTGGATACCTTTGGAAAAGGCTATATTAAATTAAGATACATAAATTGAAATTTATCGTTCATAATAATATTGATTTAAAAGCGTTCGTCTTATAATATTATAATAATTAATTATTTTAGTTCAGTTTTAAATTGAATTAAATAAGTTAGGTGCACCTACAACTAAAAATGCAGATTTATAAAATTTTAGAGTTGTCTAAAGAGGATGCGCTACAGTTACAAAAACGGGTCGTCATAAACATCACAGTTCTCAGAAGTACAGGTAACATTTCAACATAGCCAGCTGATAAGCCAAAGTTAAAGAAATGCGATATCCGGAGACCAACTCGTCTGTCTGTATGTAAACATGTTACACAAACGTGCCACACGCAATCCGAAAGCTGACACTAACGTAGGTTAGAGTAAACCCTTCGGACAATAAGGAGTCTTCTAAATTTAATTTTCCTAGCGGGTGATAAAAACTTCACTCTGATAGATATTTTATTTCCCACTGAAGTTAATTTCTCTTCATTAAAATATGTAATGTAACCTTTATGAATCATTTTTGATGTAAAAAGTTTATTTTCTCTATATAAAATTTCATTTAGGAAATGTGATTAGTGGTAGGTATTCAATTAACAAAATAAAAGTACACAACTAAAAAGTTACTTTATGTGTTACATATTATCCTATATATTATATGAGGATATTCAGCGTGTTTATTAAAATGTTACATACTTTAACGTTTATAAATCAAATTCGATCGATCGAAGGCAATATAAAAAGGGCTAATACAAGATTGAGTCACGTGGCGCGCGCGCGCCTTCGTGCCACGCGCGGCGCAAGCGCAGGGTCCGTGCACAATAGTTATTTATGTTGGTCCTTCGAGCTGGATTAACGGTCGATTATGCACGCTCCAGATTCAGGAAACTCGAGTCGAGCGGGCGCTGCACGACCTGAGACCGTTTTCTATTGTTAGTTGTACAGGCCAAACGTCAAGTTATGTACAACGATAGGTACCTTAACGGTATCGTAATAAAGACTGTGTTGGAATGAAATTTATGTGTCTTGGGCTATAGAATTAATCGGCTAGAAAACATTCAAGATAATACACATACTGTTAAAATCTGTATTCATATTTAAATTTTAAAAGACAACAAAACATATGTATCGAACACCAACTGAGAGATTAATGGTTACGTCGAATTTTTTTCATAATGAAGTTTTTCTGTTCGCACATTAATCCGCAGAATACTAAGAAATTTGGATTAAATTTACCATTAAAACTGGTTTCTCTTTAAGAGACACCAGTTTTAATGATATAAGATTTAATGAGTTTTAAGTGTTTAATGAGTTTTAATGAGAAACCTTTAAGCAGATATAAGAGGATACAGATAAGACGTTAATTAAACAAAGCGTTGCTGTTTTAATATAATACATATATACATTTAGCACCTGCTGTGAACGTTTCTAGTGCGTTCATTATTCTGGTATTGAAACTTGTCTCTGCGGGACGTAATTTTATAGTCTTATCATACAATAATATTACCTTTATAACACTTTGAAATTTCATATTAAACAGCCCGGAAAATGTTAATATTAGGTTGACTTTCTAACTGGTGCTTTCTCATAGTTGGCAATGAGAATGTGCAAATTGTTATCTGTGTAAGTGTTTTAATAGTGTTGTTTTGTTTTTTGATTAGGCGCCGCACTTAAAACTTGTTAGATTTTGTTTTGTTAATATCTTAAAAGTCGTTCGCATTTAAGTGTTGAGCAGGTGTTCTCTTTTTGTATAATTAAGCATGTGGAAACACCTGCATAACATGTCAAGTTAGCGATGCGTTTCACGATTTTTTATATATTTAACAAGTCAAGTCTAATTATGTGTGGAATAAAGTATCCGTATTTCATCTTGCTTAAAAGCAAGATGAAATACTTTATTCCCTTTATACTCGAAGAACACCTGCATAACAAGGCCTTAATGCATGTCTCGATCTTTTTTAGATTTAACAAGTGAAGTCTAATTCTTTGTAGGTTAAGCAGGGTGAAATACGAATATTTTATTCCCTTTAGCACTTTATAAATGAAGGAACTGAAACATGTAAAATTTTTGTTTAATTAATCCTAGATATTTTTATAAAACTGCATTATTATTATTAAATTCATCAACATGTGACGTTTTATGATTAAAATTTTCTAATTAAAATTGATTAAAAACATAAAAGTTCGTTCTATTTAAATAGACATAATGTATTTTACGTATCTATGCAAGTTTCATTAAAAGTTCAAGTTACAAGTTCGTGGTTTTTGCGTGATGCTTTTTCAGACACAGACACAGACACAGACACAAGGACAGTCAAAAATTGTTGTTTTGAACTCTGTGTCACTCCACTCGTACTGCAACGACTGTTTTCAATAAATATTAATGTTTCAATATTAATGTATTTTGTTACGATTTCATTATATGTATAGATGAATACAGTATGAAGCTATACATGGTATTTCAATTTCTTACAATTTGTAAAAGCATCTATATAATTAGAAAAAAATAACTTTTAAACTTTCGCATTTTGTACACATTTTATATTGTAATATAAATTTTAAATTGTTTTATATTATATTAACCTTGCGATTTACCGTCGAATACGTCGAAACTAAAATCCTGGACTACCCGCCTCTTCAGTCAACTCGTGGCCACGGCTAGTGTAACCCGTGCCGAAGCATCGAGTAGGAATAAAAGGCAAACAAATAACTTTATTATACGGGTTCAGGCCCGATTTAGAATATAAAAGAATAGAAATTAGTTAAAAAATCCAGTGGCCGCATCAAGATAAGATGTTGGAATTAGGTATGGACAACGAATAAGGTCCATTTTCTCAGATACTGTCACAAATAATGTTCTATTTATTTACGTACCATTATGATTAATATCTTTCCGTCGTTCGTTTTCGGTTTTAGATTGAATCTTCTCATTATCCGTTCATCTGTGGTCTTTTTGTCTTCATATTTCCTCCCGTCTTATCTACTTTCTCATTTATCTTAGGTTACGCCACATGAATCTGATATTAGACCCAATATAAATACCAATTATACCAATATAAAAACCATATAAAATACTAAATTTCAATACATAAACACCAATTTATTTTCGTAACCATTTGATCCCATAATATTTTGATTTGATTTGATTGTGTAATTTAAAAACCTATTAACTAAGTGCATTGATCCAATTTTCATAGCAGGGTCAAGAAATATGTTTGGCCTTTTAAAGCTAATAATTATACTAAACTATTACAAGACCACACTGTCGTATCACTCGTATTCTAGCCGTATCCTGTATTTCTTCATACGGTTTATCTAACTTATTCATATGTGGTGGGTGGGATCAAAAAGTAATAATCGGAATTTTCACAAAAGTGTATCTTACTAGGTTTTGCGCATCCGATTTGCTAAACATACAACATACTTATTATATAATTTTGTACGCTTAAATAATAAGAAAGATACCACTACACGTTTGAATAATCACAGCTGTATTTGAGCATACATATGTTAGGCGGTAATAGCCCCATTACCCCTACTAAGAACGAGTCGTTAAGATATTTGTCGATGATAGCATTCAGCCAAATTATTGACCGTTCTTTTATAATATTTGATTGCACTTTTCTGTTTAGACATTTCGAAATACACTCGTGTGCACGACACGTATCTTTATTGCACACACTTTCACCTCTGTTTTGATACAAACGACAGTTTAAAAAACGTTTAAATGTATTTCTTACCTGTTCCCTCGCCAATTGGAACCATGTCTTCAGGATTATCGGTAACCTTGTGTACTGATAGTGCTTTGTTGTTTTTACACTTATGAAAACATCATTTAAAGTTATATTTTTTGTTTGTCCACTGTCATTTATACTGGTTTTGGTCACAGGTTCAATTGAAAAATCCGAAACTTGCAATTGTCCCAGCCGATTTTCTTGGAAGTTGAAGTTTACTCCACCTTGATAAACTAAGAGGCTGCAGTACCCTATAGCTATGAGTACAGCTGCAGTTTTTATCAGCCTACGCCCTCCCATGCCAGAGCCGGCTGACGCCGCAGCGCCAATGAGCTTGCAAAAGTCTTAACACCTTATCACTCATCTGTTGTACTTTTATTATCGAAACACTATTGATAAAGAGTGCGTAAACCAATGTTCAATCTGACACAGTGCGCAGGCATCAGAGAACGGTTACAAACTAAATAAAAATGTAGCACAGGCAGTAAACATACGCCCGCGCCTACCCTGCCGCCCCACCATGTGGTTGAAGCGAGGCGGCCGACATTGCCGTCCTTTTCCCTTGGCTTAGTCTACCTGCGCGCGCGCCTGTCTGCCGCCTGCAATATTGCGGGCAGCGACAGTCATGTCAATGGTTCACGCAATTGACGCCTCCTATTCACAAAAATTAAACAACTGGGCAACCCTTCTTTCTTTTATGTTTTGAAAGAAACCGGTTTTAAATTTGTTATTGATTAATGAGTATTTATGACGACATTGCAAAATGACAATTTTCAGTATGAAGAAGCTGAGTATTCTAAGAATAACGGGAAATTTAGACCCTAAGGGTGACGATACATGTTGCTGACGAACTTAAAGGTCTCTAGACTTTATTGTTGAGAGTTTAGAAGAGAAAGTTGTTAGTTCAAGAAAAATAGTTATGTAGACAGGTAAAGAAAATGTAGAAATGTAACTTTATCTGTGTGAAAAATTAATTTTCATAGATAATATGAAAATTTTCCCCGAAACGATAATAAAAAAATACTTTTTATCGAGCTTCAAGAATAATGTGGAATGTTGTTAATAATAAAAAAAATTAACGTATTTCATTAACGTACATTACAATGATAGTTTTTTTATCATTGTCACGAAAATATAAATCATAATGTTTTTTAACCCAACATCACTTTTAAATTATCTCCTACAATACAGTCAAATCATATCCATTATTCATCATTCAAGCATTTACTAATTTCTGTAGGCTTTTGTCTACTATAATTTATCCCAATTAACTCTCATGCCGTGATATCCACTTCCCGTCGGATCCACCAACGAATTTCACTTTGTCATCTCACTAATTTGTTTCTATCGGTGGACAATAAACTATTGTTGAGCCGGATGAACGGCTACGGTGAAATGCTTGCCTACAACTGAGAGACTCCTCAACACGACCGTGGGTGGTAATGAAATTAACAGCTAGTCATTGTTGCGTTAAATTCAACACAAATTAGATAATAAGACACGAAATTGCCTACGGACTGAAATTAACAGCGTGATTTTTGAAAATTACTCAACGAACGTCTTAAGAGAGAAGAATATCGATTCACGGAAGCAATTTTCAATTCCCTTGCATTATTGAAGTGGTCTTTGTTAATTTATAGTTCTCCGAGTTTCACTTTTCAACTGTTGAGGTGGATATTTTGTTGTTCGCCGCTAAGCTACGGCCGAGTACGAACAAAAGGCATTACGATAAGAAATTAATTATATTCATCGGGAGCTCTTGCTACACGGCTACAGCATCGACTTTTTAACGCTTCCCATCGTTACCAACAATATATTCAGTTATAAATTGGACACGACTAATTAGACTTCAAATTGAGCAGCGATCAGATTTTACTGCGCTACTTTTAATTGGAATTTTTAATAAGTCGCTCACGTGAAGCAACCACTGATTGATCGCGTAACCAGTCGCTATAACGGTCGGAGCTATTAGCTATTTAGCTCGATAATTACTTACTAAACCATACTACAATAACAAAGAAGACTACCAGCTAAAAATAAAAAAGTAATGGAGCTTATAAGTATGTAGTGAATAAACATTTTAAGCAAAACTGTGCATTCATCATTATACCCATATTTATTGAATAACTCTACTTATTCAGTAAATAATGGTAAGACACGAGGGAAAGTTAACTTCAGGAGAAATCAATATGTTTGCAGAAACTAAAACAAATAGTTATCAAGACAAGATCAAATGGGTATTCTATGTTAATTCGTGGAAAATCTTTACAAAACAATGCAGTGTGCAATCAAACATTAGTAGCGTGAAAGTTGGGCCGTATCCCATATCTAATTGCGGAAGCCAAACCTGTCGTAATGAGGATAGCACACGCCAATACACCAAGCGTGGGAACAATAATGACTATTTAGGTGAGCTACATTCTTATCAATTACAGTTAGGTTCAGTCATAATAAGAGAGTAAGAAAAAGAAAGAGTTGCATACGAAAGATTCCTTAAAATGAATAGAATATCGAAGAAAAAAGAAACTGTTTGGTAAGACTTAAAAATTTGAAAATATTTTTAAACTAAGGTTTTGCTCATTTATTTATTTAATATTTATATAATAGCACAAAGTGACAAAAGGCGCGATTGAGTTATTTACGCAGTTCTTCAATAAAGTGTGATTAGGTTAGTGCTGAAATAACCGTTACCAGCATTTTCTTGTCCCCTGCTAAACATAGGCTAAACCCTATTTTTTTATAGAAAAAAAGGCGGTAGACCAGCACACAGTCCTCCTGATGGTAAGTGGATACTGTCGTCCATAGACATCCGCGATGCATGCCAACATCAGTCCAGAATGACAAACATTGATACGTCCCCGGATGCGCTTCCCAACTTTGCAGATTAAGGAATGGATTTCCCAATCCGAATCCCGAAAGGGTTGGGAAAATGGAGAGGGATAGGATGGGATGGGAACGGGCTCTGGCATATCTCATTCACTACCGAAACACTTACGTACATTGGGGAAATAAGATGTAGTAGGAAATGCAGTATATTACACGGTAGTCTTCTGTGAGAGAAGGGGTAACGTGGCCAGTCGAGTGCGCCCAGAGGCTGTGGGAATGCAGCGTGCACTTTCCCCTTAGGTATAGAAGCTTATCTTTTGGATGAGGGATGTGTGACCTTAAAACGTCCCGCTGACCAAGCGAGTTGGCGAGTCCACTATATGTGATGTAATTCCTTAGGCCTCGTGGTACCGGCTTTGTTATCTCTTAGTCGCCTTTTAGGACACCCACGGGGATGAGATGGGGTCGTGGTATCTAAGTCCGGTCATTGAACTAAATTAACAACTAAATTAACATTGCGTGTGTATCTCTAGTCATCCTCAGAATATCTTCAATGTCTATATGTTTAACAGATTCATATCAAATCGGATGTTATTCTGCAATAATTGGACAAATTTCCATCATTATTTGTATAGAAAACTATAGTATTTCCATTTCTTTATTTTCTCGATGACAGTTCTAATTTGATAGTTGTAGTGTTGTGTGATCAAATAAGTAATGATATCGATCGCATATATTTATTATATTTTGAACAAAGACAAATACAACAAAAACATTCAAATATATTTTTTCAAGGTGGGAACACTCAATGGCCCACCGCCATTTTGTGTTTGTTTTAATCTGTCACTCGCAACAAGACGGTCGTGCTAGTCACTACATTTCTGTTCGCTGAGTTTTTTCACATTATCCATACGTTACGTTGTGTATTTTGTGTTCCTCCGTGTTGATTGCTGCCCAGCTGTCAAATATCAAAATGCCGAAAGGATCTGTTCTGAAAAGGCAGGCGAGAGAACTGGTGATCAAGGTTCGTAATTACTTTGAAGCAGAGTATCAAAATGGTGGCCCGCTATTACCACTGTCGCAAGTGCGAGAGCGTGTTGCGGCCGCATTAGGAATTAGTGGACCTACTGTTTCAAAAATTACTACCGAAGCTTACGGTACAAGCGGCATGCAGGAAAATAAGCTTCGTACGCCGAAGAAAAAACGCCAACCACGTCGTGTGACATCGGTTGACAACTTCGACGCTGACGCTATTCGCCGTCATATATATGACTATTACTTGCGCAAAGAAATTCCAACACTTAAAAAACTTGTTGTTTCTTTACGTGAATGTGGTTTGTTCCATGGCCAAAAATCGTCATTAAGCTTGGTTTTGAAAGAAATTGGATTTTGTTATAAAAAATCGGACAAACGTAAAATATTGATGGAGAGTCACGACGTTGCTATGGCTCGCTGCGAATTTTTGAGCGAAGCCAAAAAGATATCAGATTGGTCAAATGTTATTTTCACTGACGAGACTTGGTTAAATGCAAACCACACAGTATCTAAGAACTGGACTGACGACACCGTCGCTTCCACTAGTTCAGTGCCAATGGGAAAAGGTGAACGCCTCATCATATGCCATGCAGGGTCTACGAAAGGATTCATGTCAGATGCTTTACTGGCCTTTAAATCCAAGAAAACAGTGGACTACCACGAAGAAATGAACGCGGAGATTTACGAAGGATGGTTTAAAGAAATGGTGCAATCTCTGGAAGAACCGTCGATAATTATTATGGACAACGCTACATATCACTCCAGACAAATTGATAAAATGCCGACGCAGGCCAATAAAAAACAAGAGATAATTGACTGGCTCCAACGTCATGGCGAAAATGTGGATAATACTTTATTAAAAGTACAATTAGTGAATATTTTAAAATCGAATAAAAGCCACCCTAAAAGATATGTTATCGACGAAATAGCTGCCGAATGTGGTCATTGGGTTCTTCGACTTCCGCCGTATCATTGCCAGTACAATGCTATAGAACTAATATGGGCACAAATCAAAGGACACGCCGCTCGAAACAATACCCATCCCCCTTTTACGGCAAACAAGATGTTAGATTTATTAAAAAATGCATGTGCGGAAGTAACTGCCGAAAACTGGGAAAAAATTGTGAGAAGAACCCAAAACATTATAGCGTCGGATTGGGAAATTCATGTGGCATTCGATAATATAGAAGTACAGGAACTTATAATAAATGTTGGGGAGAGCTCATCGAGTGACAGTGACGATTCATCAGATTTTGATTAAAATAAATAAATAAAGATTACCTGTCATTATAATTATTTCGTTTCATTGTCGAGTACCTACCTATACCTACTTATTTTACAACAGCTTCGAAAATTTTAAAGAAGTTGGCATTATCAATCAAGAATTAACACGTGTAACATCTTGTAATGAAATATAATAATAATTAGTTAATAAATTTGTACAAAAGTATCCGGCAGTAGTTTCGTTTCTTACATTTTGTAAAAAAATATCGGATCTGTTATCATGTTACGTTTATCGATAACTACATCCCTAAAATTGCTTTCTGGCTGACGTGACCTTGTTAATGAAATATGACGTCTTGGTGCCTAATTTTTGTTCGGAGTTTTAGGCGTTGACGCTAGAACAAAGTTATATCGACCACTGTGTGTCAGCTGTCATCGAGAAAATAAAGCAATGGAACTTGTATAGGAATATATCTGTTTGACTTTTGGAAGTTTGACCTTTTAAATGTTTGACCTTTTAAATGTAATAAATTTAATATAAATTTGGCTGTTTAGAAATAAGTTATTAATCTGTCACTAAAAGCGCCTCGCTTAATTAATAACAGGTAGTTCTCGACTAAAATTAGCTCCGCTAAATGAAAGCCCCCATATAATAATGACTGCTTCGTGAAATATTGCGTCAACAACTTCGAAAACTTCATTGTCTGAATCATAATTCAAAGTATCAATTCCGGTTGCCTGAACTGAACTCGTTTATTAAAATATCTTGAATTCATAAGGACGTGTGTCAAAACTTTGTATTGTCATTCATTGATGCAAACAAAACAGTTCAGTGGCGCGTTATTATTCGATGGCACAACATTAGTTAGTAGGTACCTTTTTTTCTCATGTGTAGACAGTTTAAAAAAAATAAATGATTGAATCGTTCTTCAATGCCAGCAGTAAATCACTTCGCCTAAGGCTTTTCGGTGAATTAATTAAAACTAATGTTTCATTTTGTGATCTTTTGATGCTTTTCTGTGAATTAATGTAGTTCACGTTAACAATATTAAAAACAACTAGATATTTTAAAGATTTTTAGTATAAGATAATAAGTATAATAAACATTAATTACAAACAAGCTTAAAACTTTTGAAGTTTTCTACTTGTACCTACATTACAGGCAAATTAAATGATTTTGCAAATTAAACCGTTGCAACATAAACGGTAGTGGCCGTATGGCAGGTATCAATATAAAATGATTTATGTGTGTTAGTTAAAGAGTATGTTCTACTTATTTGTTTATAGGAAATTCACGACTCTGGATTACAGTATCTCTTCCTGTGGGTGTCGTAAAAGGTGTCTAAGGGATAACAAAGCGACTACCACAAGCGCTGAGGAATTACACTACCCCTAAAAGAGTGGGCTCACCAATTCGTTTGGCCAGCGTGGTATACATCCCTCATGCACAAGCACTGAGACGGCCCGGCCCGTTTTCGCTAATTAAATTAATAATTGAAAACGGGCTAATTAAACGTGACTTTTGGTTTCTCCTCAGCTGCACTTTTATGAGTATAGCTGCATTCTAACCACCCTTATCATTTTCATTATTTAAGTCGTTCTCTAAGAAAATCATCCACATGGGTTGTGTCATGAATTCTAAAGTGCAAGACCCTTTTGTGGGAAAATCCAGTATTGGAAGTGGTGCATTATAGAGTTAAGCTGAACATTACACCGGACACTTATCGCCACTTGCGCCAATGTACTGATTGGTGACGTCCGGCGCAGGCGTCGGCACGGCGACTTTCCGTCCATTATCCAATTTGTATTATATTGTAACTGAAGTCGATCCGTTCATTGAGTCTCAATGAAGTAAAATTTAGGAAATATTTCAACACGCGTGCACAAGTACGATGTATGAACTTGACATCGATTGAGTTTCTACTGAAGTACGGATTTTTTAAAATTATCACTGACTCGTCGGTGAGATCTCTATATTATTAAACTATTAATCTATTAATTATTACACAATGGTGTTGCACAGCACATTTAAAAAAGAAAATAATATATATGGACATAGACATCCGCGTTGCATGCCAACATCAGTCCGGAAGGACAAACGTTGGCACGTCCCCGGATGCGCTGCCTAACTTTGCAGATTAAGAAATGGATTGGGAGAAAGGGTTGGGAAAATGGGGAGGGTTAGGATGGGAATGGGCTCTGGCATATCTCACTCACTACCTAAACACGTACGTACGTACATTGGGGAAATACGATAAAGTAGGAAATGCAGTACATTTTGAGGTAATCTCTGTGAGAGAGGGGTAACGTGGCCAGTCGAGTGCGCCCAGCGGCTGTGGGAATGCAGCGTGCACTCTCCGCCTAGAAGGTATACATGCAGGGTATACAGTATGCTAAGTAGTATGCCGCTAATGCAGGCCCCGGACTGATGTTTGTTACCAATTAGGGAAACACCAACCTCCGATGCAGTGCTGCTGTGCTTGGGTAACCCTATTTATTACCACTGGGAGGCCGGGCGGCATCCCAGGGTTGGCTACCAACGACTGGTGCCCTCCCAGTCTGGGATTTTTTTTAATGGAAGTTTTAATATATTTTTAATTTTTTTTTTATTGAGCCAACAGCTAGCAAGATCTCCGAAGAGATCTTGCTGATCTGCCGCTGAGCCATCGTTGCCTATAGACGTATCCAAGGGGACAAACGGACCTTGACAGATCAGGCACACGAAGAGGTTTCGCGGCCAAGCGCCCCATATCGTCTCCCCCTCCCCCATAGCACCCCAGTTTATATTCTTCCTGCTTTCCAAATATTTTCTTGATATTCGGCTTTTTCTATAATAACAACTAGAACATATTCAATAATAATATTAACCGTGTACAGAATTAATTAAAATTATTCTTTGGTATTTCAATCGGACTTGTTTTTGTCGACGCATTGTAATCGCATTAGACCAACCTTTCGGTATAAGAAATTACTTTAAAATCCATTAAAGTAGTTTCAGTAAGAGGATCTAGATTTAATTCGACGTTAGGCTGACAGCTGCTGTGAGTTGATATCACTTGGATTAAATTAACTGTATATAATTCCGTTAATTCGATACGCGTGTCGTGAAAAGGTTATTTTGAGATCACACCATTAGATTATGATGAGAATATTTTAAAGAGCATATTATCGTTATAGTGTATACTAGCATTGTACGTACACTGGTCATTGTACTCAGTGATGTCGAAATTTTTAATGTAATTTTGAAGGAAACATTTTATAGATCTATTTTAATGCAGTATAGTATTACGTATTAATAAGATCTCTTTCCGAAATTATCGCTGATTTGTGTATTGTCATGGTAAGTTGTGGGAATTACATAAAAGATATAACGAAATACACAATAGACCAACATGACGAAACAACAAATAGAAAGATAGATTGCACGGTGCAATCTCACCGCCGCTGAGCACACTCGACTTGCCAATTTACTCCTCTTTCATAGAAGATTACCGTAAAATTTAGTACATTTCCCATTTTATCCTATTTCTCCTACTATATATAAGTACCTGTCTCATCGGTGTCATCCCATCTTAACGCATTTCTCTCCACTTTCTCAACCCATTTTCCAAATCCATTCCTGAATCTCTAAAGGTAGAGGAGGCGTTTCCGCCTCCTACGTTGTCAAATATTTGTCATTTTAGGTAATTTGTGATTTTGGCATATATCGCAGATGTCGGCGGGCGACATAATTCACTGTCCACCTGGTGATCGTCTACTACTTTCTTTCTATAACAAAAGAGATGAATCCTTATTGGGTAAATAAAATATGCTTTTATTTGAAACGCAAATAGTTATCGAATAATTGAATTAAATACTTCGAACTCGAAGAGAGCAATATCAATTTCTTACCATCAATTTTTCACGGAAATTGGTAGTACATTAAGATTTTATCAATTTTAAATCAGATTCACCCTAACTTTCTTATATAAGCCCTTAATCACGCAGAATTTTCGAACCGTTAATGGATTAGCCCTTTATCAAAAAGTTTTAAAGTAACCTCCATTGTTTCGGCTATCTTGTAAGTGATTCGACCTTTATTAAATTACTGGCATAATTTGTAGAAAGACTGATGTGAATGTTATTATTTATTATGGAAATAGTTTCTTAACTTTCGACATACGCGTTAGTTTGTGAAGTGCACTCTCAGTTAAAATTATATCTCTATTTTATTATACGTACTTATTTATATGATTAAAACGCGTTTAGTACAGTTTTGTGACTATTTCGTTGTTACATTTATGCATTTGTAGTTATGAGTATCAACGTTAGTTCAGGTGTTAGGGGATTCTTCAAAGAGTATCAGCAAGTTCTCGCTTCAGAAATTTGATAGTAAATATACATAAACTAAAATAAGATAAATATGAAATAAATTGCATAGCGGCCAGTGGGGGTTTTATAGGGATTTAGTAGCAAGAAGTTCGGTAAAGGACAACACTCGTAAACGTATTGTTAAAACATTATTTGAGAAAAGTGTCCTAAATGTCGACGTTGGTTCTGTTATAATTTCCCAATAACATACATATTTAAAAAAATAACTCATCTTAATAAAAATTGTTAGAGAATGTTTCTATATAAAAAATAATCATAAGCAACAAATTTTTAAGTTAGGAAATTTTAACCAAACAATTTTATCCATTTACAGCGCACCTCCAAATGTCTTTCTCTGTTAAACCCAAAAATTTGATAGAACATTTTGTACTGTAATGGGAAAGAAACATTTCAAAATACAATTAAATAAATGGTGTTTAATAATTACAACAACAAACTATTACATAAAAGGCAACAAAATGTTTATTGAAAACACTATCTTTGAATTATATCTCATTTTATTATTGACAGACGATAAATATTTTAAGAATACGGAATACAAACGTAGATAAATCAGCATATATTTCCACTTATCCATAGTCATAATAGGGTAGGTTAAATTTTATTGTCCCTGTTGGCAATATTGCGTGTACAGCTAACGGCCAGGGCTATCTAGAAACTCTCGGAACTGATTTATAAGCTTGATAATTCATTACACCTTAGGAGGTAAAAATAGTGTGTGAAGAGTACGTTGTAAACATAGCGTGGGTTCTGTCAGCGACATAAGTCAGTGGATAAAATCTGTGTGAACAGTCATTTTAAATTTTCTTTACTAAGTGTACGGTCGTAATAATTGTTGGGTCACTAGCCTTTATTCTTAATTTTGCCGTGTTTGTCATATTTGATACCTACGATTTGACCTACGTGATATCATTGAATTATACTAGTACCTTATATA
Source organism: Sesia bembeciformis (assembly GCA_943735995.1). Taxonomy (NCBI): domain Eukaryota; kingdom Metazoa; phylum Arthropoda; class Insecta; order Lepidoptera; family Sesiidae; genus Sesia; species Sesia bembeciformis. The sequence goes on from OX031028.1 coordinate 14,830,370, forward strand.
GTCGATCTTTGTTTAATGCTGCTATATTCAGAATAAACGACAGTGGCTCAACAATTAAATATTGTGACTGTACGTGTGTATTGTGAAACCTTTTCAGTTTGTGGAGACATGTTTTTTAATATATTTGTATTTGCAGAAAAATAGACTAATCTTTAGGGATGCCCTTTTTTAGTAACTTTACAGAACGACGATCTTTTAATGTTCACATTTTTTGAAAATTATTATTGACCTTTTACATTTCCAGCTCAAGAAATTATAAAAATAAACAATACCAAACTCAATAGCATACACTAGAATTCTTTGTGTCCGGAGATATGATTATCTCCGGAGATATGATCCGGTTATCCCAGTTGTTGTTATCCTGATAATAATCCTGCATTTTGCCACTTTATCCACCAAAAGTGGACCAACCAAACTAACCAACAATTGATAAGTGGATCTTACCAAATTTAACTCCACGTACGTATTTCGATAGTGAATAATATATGAAAAAGTCCATTCCCATCCCATCTTATCTCATCCTCCGCCATTTTTCGCCCCTTTTTCTAAATCTCCTCCTAAATCAAAAGAGGTAGGCATCGCATCCAGAGACGTGCCAACAATTGTCATTCCGAACTGATATTGACACATACCTATCGCGGATGTCCATAGCCAGCCGGGTGTATTCAATAGCCGCGTCCAGACCGGCTGAGCGCGGCTCGCGAGTCCCGCTCGCGAGCCAATAATTCGGCCGGTGTGGACGGCGCTCGGGCTACCTCGGGCACACGTTGGCTCGGCCGAGCGCCGCTCGGCCCCGAGCCATGCGTTGTCGGTTTTTGCCGATGCTCAAAGGCGGCTCAGTCTGAGCTGCTCGCCCGGTGTGGACGGACGTAACGACACTCGCGAGCCAGTGAATCGAAAGTGGATAAAGAAGACAGTATTCGCTTAATACAACTTTACGGAAGCTTCAAAATGTTATGGGATTCGAAAGATCCAGATCATTTAAATAAAAGCAAACGAGAAGATTGCTGGAGGAAGATCTCTAACGAAATGAAGTTACCTATACCCGAGTTGAAAAAGAAACTTGACTCATTGACAGGTTCATACCGACGCGAAAAGTCAAAGCAGAGAAAAAGTAATATCACTGGTTCAGGTAAGGATTCTTTTATTTAATTATAGTGAATGTTAGATTAGTTAATCTCATTATCAAATATCAATATGTACAACATTTACTATAGGACACACCATTGGAAACGAAAAATAACCTATAACGTCTACATATTTGTTACAGGCGCTGACGAAATTTATGTATCGAAGTGGTTTGGTTTCAATTATTCAATTATTATATAATTATTCAATTATTGGTTGGAATTATTCCCTTTGTCACAAAATGTGTTGCTAAATGTAGACGAATATCTTTAGCACTAACAGTACCTCTGCGCGGAATGGCCGTTAGAGGTAATAGTGCTGTAGATGGAATATTGTTTCTCCATTGACCTGGAATAAATGAACCATCAACTTCTCTATCATAATATTCTGGTGGAATAGAATAGTTATTTCTTCGTAAGTAATTATATAAATACACTGTTGCTAAGACAACTTTTGTAGCTTTTTCTGGCTCTAGGAGGATAGGTTTCCTAAGGACTCTGTAGACTGAACTTAAAATACCAAAGGCATTTTCAACGACTCTGCGAGCTCTGCTAAGTCTGTAATTAAACACTCTTTCTTTGGAACCCGCCTCTGGATTACCTTCAAATGGTTTCATAGTATATTTGGTAAGCATAAAAGCTTTGTCGCCCAATATGAAATATGGTATTTTGATTATGTACGGTATTTGTAGTATCTGCGCTTCAGGAATATTCAGTTGACAGTTTTCTAATTTTCGATATAAAATCGTATTTTTAAAAACTCCGCCGTCGGAAATACGCCCTTTACTTCCGACATTAACAAACAAGAATTTGTAATTAGCATCCACGAGAGCGAAGAGCTCTCGTACTAGGAAAATTCTTGTAGTTGTCGTAATCAGTACTTATATTGATGGGTCTTTGAAGAGTTACGTGTTTCCCGTCCATAGCCCCTATAACATGTGGGAAGTTCCATTTTATTTCAAATTCATTTGATACTGCTAGCCATTCTTCTTCTGTGGACGGTGTCTGCAAATAACAAAATAAACATTATTTTTACAGAGCAATCCTTCTCAACAACCAGGACCATCACAACAACCTACGCCATCGCCACAACAACCCGAGCCATCCCCACAAGAACCCACGCCATCCCCACAAGAACCCACGCCATCTCCACAAGAACCCACGCCATCGCTACAAGAACCATCGCCATCGCCACAACAACCATTGCCATCGCCACAACCATCGCGAAAGAAAAGACGGCTGAATACGAATGCACAAAATGATTCTCTTGACAATATATTGAAGGACACTTTTGCCATAATTGAGAAAAGTTCAACTTCCATAAATGATCCATGTGTAGCATTCGGTAATCATATTGCACATGAACTCAGAAAATACGATCCTTACACTCAATCATGTGTTAAAAATGCTATTAATACTATTATTCACGAAGCGGACATGGGAAAATATCAGATGCATAGACCAGGATATTACACACAACCACCCACTACCAACACGTCAAACATAACTTCCGGTGAAAATCTGCAGAACACACAATTTACTCCTGCTACTACTACAGAAATATCAGACTTTAATTTTGGTGACAGCTCCGTTATTTAAATATGAGGCAGATAAATAAATAATTTGATTGCTTAATTACCATGATTTTTATTTACCTTAATGTAATCACTGAGGGCGTCTATAATTGCATCACACGTTTCTGGAACTATAGTTGATATAGATTGTTTCGATACTCTAAAAAGATATTGAAGACTGCTATAGGAGTCTCCTGTTGACAAATATCTCAATGTTAGCAGCACTCTTTCGGATACAGTTATTGCTTCTCTGTAGTTAGTGTCACATTTTTGTATTTTCACAGCCACTAAGGAGCACAAATATTCAATGTCTCCCGCAGACATGCGTGTAAAATTTGAGACTGAATGGTCGATTGTTAGTTCCTTTATCAAACTGTTACCGTATTGGTTTCGGTTTTGGTACAATTTCTTAATCCAGAGTTTTCGTTTCTCTTTTCTTTTTTTTATGATATATCCAGACAACATAAGCGCCGTAGCAGCTAATAATACGTGGTTTTCCATCGTTATACGGAGAGAAACTGAATGCTCAAACCGGCTCACCTAAGCTTGCGAGCCCGGCTCGGAACTTTTCACAAATTAGCTCGGGTGCCACGGCTCGCGAGCAGGAAGTCTGAGCGTGGCTCGCGAGCCGCGCTCAGCCGGTCTGGACGCGGCTATTTACTACAAGGTGGACTATCTGCTCGTCTGTCTCTGCCACCTTTTTCCTTTATAACTATATAAAAATAACAAATTATTATCTTGAAAACGAACGGACGTATACATGTTGACAATATTGATACCATTTCGACGGAACCTTAAAAAGTATTAAACTATCTCGTAGACAGTAGAACAAATGGTTTCGGCCACATATTAATTGGTTATCCAGTGAAAGGCGACATTAACGGGGACTGCCCACGGAGTTTAAGTTTCTTAGGGCAAATCAATTAGACGTGTTCACAGCGGGCCTTCCTGTTGTTTCAAGTACAATTGCCTGATGCTGTTTTAATAAAATATTTATTTTTATTTTGAGACAAGTGTGCCCAAAATCTTCAGCTAAAAGATATTAACATATTTCTGTGAATTAATTTTCTGTAATTTATGACTTAACCACAAATAATCAAACCTATTTATCACTTCATAAGATATACGGGCTGTGTTACATGATGTATTTCCGAAGACCAAATCCACTGATTCCGTTCGTGGTGTTTTTTTCTACCGTATTGTCATGAAATTTTACGTAAGTATTTCTTTTTGTTGTATAGACATTTTTGTGTGTTGTATTATATATAGCGAATATGCATAAAAATAGAAAAAATACATTTTCAATTATTTTTCAATTTAAGCAAAACAAAAGATTAATTTAAAAAAATGTAAAGTGCGTAAAACTATCATGTTATTCAATATTGTGAACGTAATTCATTGCTCCACTTTTCGGGAATGTATCTGATACACCCCTAAAATATGAGAAGTATGGATCTGTGGATAAATATTGTGGATACTGTCTCTCCACTGCCATACATACTGTCTCTCCACTGCCAGATATAGGTCTCTCCGGACGCCCACCAATACAGATGATCTTCCGTTCTTCTTATCCAGTTACTACTGGCGATATTCTTCAAGGTTTACTTGGCCGGTCCATTAGGCACTATTTTTACGTAAGCATTATACGAGTATAATAGTTAAGTTATTTATCACGTCTATCATTTGCACCGAGCAATCACAGATACAGCAAATTTAATGACTAGTAAACTAATTAGTAAATTGAACTCTGGTCAACTGGGCGTCAAACAGTCGCGCCCCGGTCACTTATTGCGGAGACCACGTACGGGCAGGGCGTAGGCAGACTCCCAGCAAGATGGGTGCTTTAACCTTCCGAGAGAATCCAGTTGATCAGAAAAGTGAAATTTCTATTAGCCTAAAATAGGTATAAAATACAAGTGAATACAGTTATGTATACCTGTAATTAGCTGGTTTATCTGTCATTCTGTAGCTGTTTTATTAAAAAAAGCATATGTAGAGACCCTAATGTGAAATATTTGGTTCATTAATACATTTATTTCTCCGTATCTCAGACAGAGGCGGATGTCCCGAATTCTAGGCCCGAGTACGCCCACGGGTTGCCCCAGAAATTCTTAGTTTAGGAATTTTGGGTGAGTAAACTATGTTGATTGGTTAGCATTTTGATCTCAGCCTTCTTAGTCGTCAGACGAACGAATACATATGTTAAATACTTCGGTTTTTTAATTGTTCTGTAGGTACAAAAAGTTGCCCCGACCGAGACGCGAGAGCATTTATTTAAGGTAAGAATAAATAATTATTACTTATTATTCTTATGGTATCGATTAATCTGGCGTTCGCACTAATTCTTTGCAGCTTATTATCAACTTATTCAATATGCAGTTTGTCAGGGGGAGAGTGGACGCTGCAATTCAACAGCCGCTGGGCGCGCTCGTCTGGCCACGTTACCCCTCTCTCACAGAAGACTACCTTGAAATGTACTGCATTTCCGATTTTATCTTATTTTCACAATATACATACGTGTTTCGGTAGTGAGTGAGATGTGTCAGAGCCCATTCCCATCCCATCCCTCCCCATTTTCCCAACCCTTTCCCTAAATCCGTTCCTATATCTCCTAAGGTAGGCAGTGCATCCGGGGGCGTGCTAACGTTTGTCATTTTGGACTAATGTTGGCATGTATCGCGGATGTCTATGGGCAACAGTATCCACTTACCATCAGGAGGACTGTGTGCTCGTCTACCGTCTTGGTACATAAACAAATCTTCATTCATACATTGCAGAACAAACTTTTCCATTCTGTTAATGTAATGAAAATAATCTTTAAAATCGTCAAATAACGTAAACGTACGACCGCTTGGTTGGCCATTGCATATTCCAGCACACGAAATGTGGCACAGAAAAAGAGCGCCGAAAGAGCAAGGAAAAGATCTGTCAATTAAAAGAAATATTGAGCTTTTATCTTTTATGCAACCAGCCCTTTTAGTAGCCACAGCTGGACATAGGCCTCATCATACACGTTGACTGGTGCATGCGTTGATTGGTTGACTGGTTGCGTGACTGGTGCTGGCCAAGCGGGTTGGCGCGTCCACTTTTTTAGAGGTGGTATAGTTCCTCAGGGTTTGTGGTAGCCGCTTTGTTATCCCGTAGTCGCCCGACACCACATGGCACTTATTATATCTACAGAGTTACGGCAAAATTAACTTCCTTAGTTTATACTAGGGGTGAACAAAAAACCAAAAAATCGAGGATAAATCTATACCTAGATAGAATTCCACAGTTTAGTTTTAGATTTTTTAACTAAAGAATTTATATTTAGCTTCAGGATTACTTCTTACAGTTCAGGTAGTCCACTCGTTCAGATATTGAATAAACCCGTTCTTACCTACTCGTACTTGTTACGTGCGACGTAACTACTTGCGACGTGACGTAATTATTTTCATAAAATGGCCATCAGACTGCTGGTAGCTGAATTTAACAAATATATCGTCGCTATAAGACGTCGCTGGCGAAAATGTTTTCAAAACGATGAATCAAATTCTCGCTTGAGCGAGCGGTTTGTATTCAGGTTCATTCGGATAAGTCAATAAGGCAACACAGCGGTTTTGTTTGTTAATACTAAATGGATAGCTCTTTACAAACATCATATTAGAGAAGATATTTTAGCATTGTAAATATTAATCTTTATGTATAATTTATACTTTAATATACGTAGATATATCTATAGATATAATATTAGTCTTTAAAAAGCTTGTAGGTAGAGGTACAGTAGGTACCTAATGTTTTAAGTTTTTATAATTGCATTTTTGACATTTTAGGCTTATTTACCGAGTAGATATTGAAAAAAAACCTTTTTTTGGCTTTTTATAATTTATTTAAAGGTTGTTAATGAAAAAAATCATGTTTTATGTTTCATCAGCTGAATATATTTAAACGCCTGCTAAAATTATTTAGCAATAAATTGATCTTCTGTAAAATATTGTAACAAAGTTGGAGCACATAATTTTATCGTGGCTCAGATTGTCAATTTCATAATTAATCAATAATATGTGTCAAATTTATCCCAATTACTTAAATTTAGTAACTTGCACTGTAGTCTGTTATGTCCCACACAGCAGACAGCAAAAAGTCGTGTGTGGCGTATGCCACTATGTAATATGCCATATTGTGTAATTTCTATTATGTACTTACATAAACTGAAAAATATTCCTAAATTTTATTAGATTATATAAATTTTATTACATTTTTTTTCTATTATTGTTATGTATTTGTTGTTATATTTCACTCTTTGAGCGCAATATTGAATACTGTTTTGTAAGTGTTATCCATGCATATACGAGTATGTCGTCCATAGAGACCTGTTATACATGTCAACATTAAACGAATATGACAAACATTGCCACATAGATGCGCTGCCTACTTTTGGAAACTAAGAAGCTAAGATTTACGAAATGGTCGGTAAAGGATAGGCAATAATATAACGGAATAATAAAAAGTAAACGAAAACAACATGTGTTTCGGGCACTGTCATTCGCTTACTAAAGCATATTATAATATCACTAGCCATTTACAGCAGTCAACTTTTTGCGAGAGCGGCTAATCGGTTGCGTACAGTGGCTTTGGGATACAGCTTCATCCTCCCTGTGAGGTGATTTTACTTAAACTTATATCATGTTTTAAACATTTATTTATATAAGTGTATCTGATCATTCTCTATGCTATGAATGCCGATGAGCCACTTGCTATCTGTGGACTTTTATATGAAAAAAAGATATTACATGAAATTGAAATTTATTAAAAACACTTAATAAATTACAGAACGTGACAGTACCCTTTTCTACACAAAAGGATTAGACAAAATTTATTTTTGTGTCAACTACAGCCATAAAACCTGAATAAATAACGTCTCAATCTAATCGAAAGACATATGAAGTCATTGATTTTACTTAGACGCAATAAAATCTAATTACGTTCGGAAACCTATAGTGGTGTCAGCTAATCTCTTATTTATAGCGGAGGGCCTAGCGCGTGGGTCGTGTGGGGCGCACTAAACCTATCACATTAAAAATATGGACCCACTGCCCAATGTCTCTGAAAGTGGAATGTCACGCCGAAATAGGATAGCTAGCCTTATTTATTTCCTTCTCTTATAACCGGCAGGAATATGTTGATAAGAAATTCGAACACCTTGTATCACTTCAGATTTACAATAAAATAAATTAAATATCTCAATATTCGGTACCTTCAGATAAATTTATTTAAGCATCAAAGTGATATCTCGCTACTCAAAGCGAAAACACAAACATTAAACTTTTACACTGTGCCCTTGAACAGTTGATTTTGACTTATAAACTCATTCCCGCCATGCACGGATGAAATCTCTATGGGTTTCATATTTTAATAATGGCTGAAGTTTGATTTTATTGATTAGAAGTTTTGAACGAGGCTCATAACGAGGCGAGGGGGGAGAAATAGGATAGGATGGGATGGGAATGGGCTCTGGCATATTTCATTCACTACCGAAATAAGTACGTACCTACCATACCATACAATACCATCATTCTATGTCTCTCCACTGCTGGATATAGGCCTCTTCCAAGGCTCGCCACCACACACGATCCTGAGTTGTCGATCTGGCGATGCTCTCTCCCGCCTTAGTTCTAGAGTCTCGCTTTAGAGTTTGGACTCTTTCCCTTTGTGATGTGGTTTGAAGTATTTAAACGTCACTTCTCGGATTACTTTCACTAAGTTGTCGGTTATCTCGTCAACATTAGCCGTAGTGTATACATTGCAAAAATATTATAAAGTACATACATAAATATTTCAAGGTGAGAGAGGGTGTAGGATTTCATTATGCATCCTCGCCCTAGAATTATATATGTTGCTAAGTAGTGTTTTGTTATTCTGTAGTAATATGTGGTGTGACGTCACGTTAGCTACCAACATTCACAAATAGCCTTGCTGATTAATGATTACTGTAGTGCGGGGAGACTATTTGTCAAATAAGCCAAGCAAACAGATCCACACATTCGATACGAGATAGGTAAATTAACGAAGGCATCTTATGAAGCTGAGATTGACGAGCGCTGATAACATTGAAGTGATCAAAATTGAGGTTTTTTTTTTATTAATATTCTCTTTAAAACAAAATGATTAACTCCATAAACAACTTTTAATTTTAGGGCACTTACCATTATGCAACTGAAGACTGATTACAATAAATTGAGTGATTGTTGAAATAAATTGTTTAATATTACAATAAATAATTTCTACAATCGATGGGTTCTACATATTGCAGTAAAGTTAATTGAAGTAAAAAGTTATTAATACTTCTGTATTTATAATTATTGATTACTTATAATCAAATAAGCGTTTATACTTAATTAAAAATCCTAAAATAGGAAATGTCTTTATTAATTTATCAAATATTAAACATTGCTTTTATATTATAGCGCGAAAGCAGGAATGGCTACGAAAACGAGACACACACCCAGGGTCTGTTGTTGGAGCCGAAGGTGAATAAAGGGAACTCTTTTAAATTTGAAGGTATTTACATAATTGAACTTTATTTTAGCATTGTTTGGCTCAATATATACTACTACCATAATATTTTACACATTACACGGGGTGACAATAATTACACAGGGTGACAATAATTACACAAGGTAATAATAATTACACAGGGTGACAATAATTACACAGGGTGACAATAATTACACAGGGTGACAATAATTACACAAGGTGACAATAATTACACAAGGTGACGGACTGTATCCCACAGCCGACGGTGCATCTAAGTGATCGAGTTATTTCACAGTAACAGAAGACTGCCGAATTCTAATCTTTTCTGGGAGTGAAAGAAAGTTAGGTACCAGATCTATCTCATTAAAAGGACAAATCGGGGGTAAGCCAAACGGACATTTATTCATAAAGCAGCTCTGTATTAACTATTGTCTCTATCAAACACAGATACATGTATTTCTCTTTGTTTCGTATTTTAATGGAAATGTGCTTTCTCAAAAAAAATGGAAATAACAAAATTAAATAATACTAGTTCTAAAAAAAAAATCAGTTAAATTTGTAACATTTAAATGTCCATCGAGATAAGTTATCGAAATAATCTAATCAAGTTACTCGGTGTTAAACATATAGGTCATTAAAAGCTCTCTAGCAGCCTATTATATTCAATTGTTTTCCAGTTATTTTATTTTATATATATTTAACTAGCCTGTGCCTGCGACTGCTACCGCCTTTTGTATTTTGTATGTGCAGTATACAATGTATGTAGTTATGTACAATTTTCACATGCACAAGTCATTCGCATTTATGTATTTATGTTGCGCTCGTCACTGACTTTCAATCCTTTTACATCCCAACCAAATTACCACCAAATATTCCTATTTGATGCGCATGCGCGTAATAGAATAAAGAACATTTATTAATAATAAATTGTATTCTTATTCACTTCCTATTCCAGTGAATTGGAAATGGAATAAGTTAAAATTTGATAAAGAAGTTGTGAGTTGGGAGTATTATTCCTGTTCATTATTGCACTTCCAACTCTTATCGAAAATTTCGTCATCCCAGTACTATCCCCGAGGTCAATAACGGGATAACGGGATGTACTTTCCATTCTTTTTTCCAAATCCTGACTTAAAATCCTCAGGATGACAGCGCATGTACGGACGCGCCAGCTTTTGTAATTTTTCAGTGATATTGGCAGGCTTCACGGGTGCCCAGGATTCTGCAAGATCGGCAGTACGTCGCCACTCCTCGAGTGTTGCAGGTGTCCACAGGCGGCGGTGACCACTTAAAAAAAGTAGCCGCTTACCATTAAATGGAATTTCTGATCCTCTGCTGTTTACTTTTCTATTGTATGCTATAAAACATCATTAGTGAAGTTAAAGATGTGTTAATAAATTAAATCTTCATCAATATGCTCACTGGCCTACTTTTTATCTAAACTAACCATTTGTTATGTTATATAAATGCGAGCAAAGCCGAAGGCGAATAATAGTAAATTGATATTTTTATACAGCGTAAACAAAATCAGAATATCCATGTTTATCGTCATTTTATATCAAAGAGCCGATAGTTTTAATTAATGCAAAAAATATATAAAGAGCGATTTGAGATAAAAATATTTTTGTTAGGTAAAACAGATTGATTTTGGCGGCAGTGCTGCCATAATATAATGATATTTTTATATATTTTAACGCTATTTTGCATCTCTCTAGTAACAGCTGGTGACAGTGGTAAGTATTAATGGTATCTTTTGTTCTAGGAGTATTCATTATTTCTTGACTTAGAGTTAGACGGTCATTTTTTATTTTATAAATTATTTTGTAGTTTAACTTACATTAATGTGTAAGTTAAACTTGAATCGACTGTATTTGAAAATCTTTTTTTAGATGAAGATATAAAAACACCATCCTTAAAATGGCCGTCAAAATATAGTGTGCGAGCAACGAAATTTTACCTAAGCTCAGGATGGAGTAAGGATTACCAGGCTTGGTAAGACTTTAAATTGTATTGGACCGATGATTAAACACACAGTTTCTATAGGTAGATATAGGGATCTGACAGAATATCAGCGCTGCGGTGTATGCTGTAGCATCATGTTGAGTCAGGTACTCATTTTCTTTTAACGTGACGTAAATAAGTATTTATATTTTCTCTTTTTGTTCTTGCATGCTGTCTTTTGTATTCACCTTCAGAATTGTCACTGTCACTGTTATTACAGCAAATAAACTATTTTTCTTTCTTTCTTTCATAGACATTGTAATATCTAGTTGACATATAAACCTCTATAATTATATAAAGGACAATGTCTGCTTGAATTTCACAGTAATCTCAGACTTAAAGAGCCGATTTATTGGTTCCACTGTTGTATAGAGTGTTTATTTCAAGAATGGCATTTTAGTCAATTTTTATCAATATTTTTCTAGTAGTTTTTAAAATAACGGGCAGCTATATTTGCGGAAAGCGTCACTGATTATTGACGACGATAGTGCCCTCGCTACCTGGTGTGTTTTTTCGAGTCCGTATGTTGTGTTCGTCTTTGGGTGTCTCTTAATCCTCAACATGCAAAATCCTAATTTATGTTATTGATTATGGCGTTATTTATATACTATTTATAATCTGACCTTTAAAAATGTACTGTATTTCCTACTTTATCCTACTTCCTTAATGTACATATGTTAATGTATCACTTCGGTAGTGAGTGACATATGCCAGAGTCCATTCTCATCCTATCCTATCTTTCCCCATTTTCCCAACCCTTACTCCAAATACTTTCCTATATCTCCAAAGGTAAGGCGGCATATTCAGTGGCGTACCAACATTTGTCATTTTGAACTAATGTTGGCATGTATAGAGGATGTCCATGGGCTACAGTATACGCTACCACACTGTACTGTATGCACGTCAGACGCCTTCTATAAAAATAAAATAAAAAATAATGATAAAAAAATCTAACGTTATAAATAGTAATTCATAATAAAGTCATCTATGTAGGTGACTTTAGTCGACGTTAAACTCACCTACACAAACGTGTCCATTAGGAATACCTACGTAAAAATTAGGTTTCAAGCAAGCAAAACGCTCATGATTGTAAAAGTGAAAACTATAGTGAATCATGAGTATAGCCACGATGAGGGCCCTCCCTCTGACGTAGGGAAGGATAAGTAACTGTATACTTACACTTTCTGCACAATCTCTATTTAAAATTATAAGAAAATTGTATGCTTTGAATCCCCCCTCCACCCCCCGATGAAATATTGACTATGCCCCTATCTTGAGTTCTAATCATTAGAAATTTTTGAGAAGTAATGTTTGAGTTTGACCTGAATTTGAGCCGCTTTACCTGCTCGATACGTGAAAAAAGGTTTAATTGAATAGCTAAGATATTAAGTATTTTTCCTACTTTCCTACGCTAAATAACATGCTTGTATAATAACAATCATAGCTAAGGCATTTCTTTCTGTTGTAGGTACACCATATCTAGATCAAGAATCGACAGTTACGAAGGCGCTGCGAAAAGGATTCGGATAGCGAAAAATAAGCAATACCGCTCTGGTGTTTCATACAAGGTATAACTTTTGCATTACAGTTAAGGTGTTCATTAAAGTAAGTCAATTAAGTAAGTTTTCAATATTATGATGAGCATAAAGATGCTCATAATAATATTGAAAAATTTAGAAAATAAGTATTGCATAAGTAGGTATTGCACTAGTATTTATTGTACATTACTATACTAATATAATAAAGAGGTAAAATTGTGTGTTTAATTGTTTTAAAGAGGTAAAAGAGGTATGTTGGGGGTAATCTCTGGAACTACTGAACCGATTTCATAAATTCTTTCACAAATAGGAAGCTATATTATCCGTGTCTAATATAGGCTATATTTTATTTTGAAATTTAAAAAAAAAAGAAAAAAAAAACGAAACTTATAAACCGAAGCGAAGCGAGGGCGAGTCGCTAGTATAGAATAAGTAGGTGTTGTACATCCAAAAAATTAAGTGATAGTGATAGACCAGTTATGTGTTTCACTATCAGAAGAAAGCCGTGAATAGTCCTGCAATAGTCTCTAGTGTTGCAGGGTCCATGAGCGGCGGTGATCATTTACTATCTCGTGGGTCGCCCGCCCATTTAATACCACTTCTATAAAAAATCGGTATACCACAGTTGTCCTTATTTTTCTTTATGCAAAAATGGTGGAGGAAGACCACAGAGTCCACCAGATGATAGGTCGATACTGTCGTCGAGGAACATCCGCTATACGTGACAAAATCAATCCAGAATGCTGAAGAGATCTCTTCCTTTAAGAGGATTTTCAATAAAAAAATCATTTATGTTTATCCTTTTTAAACTTTCGTGTTTATTACACATTTTAGAAACGCGTAAAATAAGCCATTGTTTACCTGTCATTCTACTCGACATTTACACAAGCCGTGGTCACGAGCGGACTAAAGAGGCGGACAGTCCAGATGGGAGCAATGGGAGCAGTTTTATCAAGCACTCACATTTGATCTTCACATTCGGAAAGGCTGCGACAGTCCACTTACACTAACAATGTCCGAGGACGTATTGAACTAAAATCCTGGACTACCCACCTCTTCAGTCAACTCGAGATCACGGCTGGTGTAACCCGTGCCGAAACATAGAGTAGAAATAAAAGCCTTTAATTTTATGCGTTTAGATCCGATTAACAATATAAATTCCGGGAGTTTAGGAGTAATATTAATAAGTCTATAAATAATTAACCATTTGTTTCAAATATTTAATTATATCTTGTCTCCGTAGATACATCCAACGACAGCACCAGAAGAAGATTTTAACGCATTAATTTGTAGTCGCTTTAATGGGAGCAGGTTTAACAATATAGAAGTTAAACAAATTCTTCCAGACATTAGTGACGATTATAAAGCTGTAGGTAAGAATATTACGTAAACTATACACGTGTATTGGTGTTAATGAAAATATTTAAAAAGAATGAATGATAAAATGAATGACTTGTTGATTTGAAAACATAGTTAGAACATTACGGAGGGTTTTGTAAAAGTTGGCTATGCGTATCTAAAAAGAAAGGAACGATAAACATAAAGGAATCGTGAAGTGACGACTTCCTGGGCGATGTCCCCTTTCCAATCCTGTTTGAATTGATTGGCACTTCATTCGTTTTCCACTTATTTTATACTTTAAGCGGAGCGGCGGCGGAGCTAAGATGTTTTTCTTATGTTGTCGCTCTTCGCCGCTTGAGGACGCAGCTTGTATTTCCACGGCGACAGCTTTAGAAGAATACGAAAGGGAACGGAAAGGCTTCGAACTTTGACTAACATTATATTTTACACTTTATGCCCTTCACAGAGCACAGGATTTCCCGATACATGGGAAATACAAATAATATACTTGACATATATTAGGGTCAAGCAAGATCTCGTTTGTCGGTACTGCGACATCGTTATTAACTCAACATTAGAGGGACACCAGAGCTGTCTAGGAAAGGTCTAGACAGTAGACGTGCTATAGTGGACAATGACTTACTATATGGATTCTCTGTGTCTTCAGTCGGCACGTGACCATGGTTGGTATAAGGATGTAACCCATGAAGCCTGTAATCAGACAGTGCCATAAAATTGGAAAATCGTGGGCCGAACACGCTAACTTTGAATTGCACACATGCACACTCAGATTTTACGAGAATATCTTCATAATCGAGAAACGTGGCTCGAGAAGAGAACGTCAAATTAAAAAAAAAATAACTCTGTAGTATCATTTTATAATAGTTCAAAGTATGGGGTAGACGTTGTGGATCAAATGGCTCGCAAATATTCTGCAAAAGAGTGCTGAATTTCTTTCTGAATTCACTTATTCAGTTCATTCAGTTTCATACTAGATTTGTAATAAACAATATAAAGTATGAAATTCGTTTCTTTTTCTGATTAAAATTAGTGTGAACAGCATTTTTTTTTTTAACTTGCCACTCTTTTTTATGCTACGTTTCATTTGACAGATTACACATTTTCAAGTGGGGTTGAATTATCCTCTAGCTTTGCTTTGGGCCCTTTACAATTTTGAAAATGTCATTCATATTCTTGTCGAAACCCTTATGTGAGACTCAGAAATGTATTTGACAGTCTGTGAAAGTCGACACGTGTCGACACAGGATAACTCAGCAGTACCTATAGGTCAACCTATAAGTCTTCAGTCGTCTCATGCGCATTGATCTGTGTAACCGTTATTGATAAATTGTATTCATGTAAAATAAAGTATTTGGAGCATGTTTTTAAGTGTCTCAATTAAAAATACGAACACGCAACCTAACTCAATAGACAACTAACAAATTTGTGACCCCAACATGATTTGAAAAGTGCTAAAAAGTATTTATTCGAACATTGTGATTTTTTGGACTTTCAACGTAGTATATTACGCGTGTTGTAATAAGTTTTCGTGAAACGGTGACGCAAGAGACAGCTCCTCCGCGCCTCCAGAGGTTAGAGGAAACACATTTTGGTGTCTTACAATTATTTTTTTGGGCTCATTCAGTAGTGTTCTGCTGTATAAAAATATCCTATAAATAATTTATTTTATATAAATACAATTACAAATAACGGTTACACAGATCAATGTACAGGAAACGACTTAAATGAGAAGGGGCGTACGGTGTCACTTAGCCTGTATTGCTGAGTTATGTACACTGTGTCTAGCATACAACACCGTGTGGACACTGTGCCCGTTACAATCTGAACCAAAGTTCCTTTAAAAAATAATAAAATTACATTGTCTATTTTTATACTGCTTCAGGCACAGAAGAGTTAAGAGACAAGAACACTGTTAAATTTTACTATCAAGAAACGAATAAAGATTTTGATATAAGAAAAACTTTGTGGGCTTCTTACGACGATCAATCCAAGACCTATACTCCTGTCAGGTAACATATAAAATTATTATTTATGTCTTTGACCAGTCAAGAGCGTCTTGGCTCAATAGGACTATTATTATAAAAGAGTAAAATAAAGGTCAAAGGTTCTCCGTGTGTAAAGGTCATCAAAGTAACTTGAGAACTGTAAGTGCAAAAACAGCTCAAAGTAAGTATTAATCTACCAGTGAGGAGCAAGAGCTCCTGGCCTGACATATTTCTAGATGTCTAAAAAAATAAGTTATTGTAATTGTCATTTATTCTGCAAATACGTGTGTGATTTTTAGAGTTCAACCCTTGTAAATTTTGATTCCACGAATTCAAACAGGGCTTTCAAAAACTACAGTCCTTAGGCTTTTTCATGAACATCTTCATATGAATAAAGTTTACATTCATGAACATGCGAGGTGGGTGCCAAAACTTCTTTCAAGTGTGTAGCGAATTTTGGAAGCTTTCAGAGAAACGGTAACGATTTTTTGGAGTCTGTTGTTACTGGAGATGAAACTATGGTTCTATACTATAATCCCATTTCCAATGGGAAGTCGATGGAGTGGCATCGTTTTGGTGAAGCACCGCCTTGAAAGGCAAAGTCTACCAGTCTACCCAAAAATATTATGGCTTCGATATTCTGGAATTGTCTAGGAATATTGCTTATATTATAAAACAACGCAATACTACGGTGACTGGAAGCTATTATGCTAACCTCATAGAGCAATTATGAGAAGCAATCAAGAAGAAACGTCGTGGAAAACTACGCAGAGGTAGCTTCTCAATGACGTCCACGCCGCGCGCCGCTGCAGTTGCGAAAGCTGCCGTTGCGAAAGTGTGACTTCACGAAAACTCGCCACCCAACCTATAGTCCTATTTGTCTAGTCCTCCCAGAGATTACTATTTGTCCTCAAAACTCAAGGCGGACTTAAGGGGTAGAAGATTTTCCACTGATGATGAACGTGACCGCTGCGGTTTTCGCCCATTTTGAAAACAAAACTTCTTATTATTTTTATACTGGGATAAAAATGCTAATTAAACCACCCGAAAAGTATTCTCAAATAGACGGAGCCTATATTTTAAAGTAAAAATAATTTTATGAACTTGAGTGTCCCTTTTCTTTGTCAAGCCGAACACTTTTGGACCTCCCCCCCTCCTTGGGTGGGTCCGCGTAGTGGATTCGCTAGAAACCCCCTGTAATTTACTAGAGAGGTTGCCCTGCAATGGGACGTTATAGGCGATATCGTATCGTAATCTTTTAAGAAAGTTTAAGGATTTTCTTTATTATTATACTAGCGACCCACCTTCACTTCGCTTTGATTTACAATCGGAAAATTTTCCTGCGGTAAAATAGAGCCCATATTTTAAGTTAGACCTCTAGCAATACATCGGTGAAAACTGCATTCAATTCCATGCAGTAGTTTTTGCGTGATGCGTGTACAAACATACAGACAGACAGACAGACAAAATTTCTAAAAACTGTTGTTTTGGCTTCTGTTACTCTAATAAAGACCCCCCATGTTAGTTTTTATTCAATATCTATAATGTACAGACATCGGCCTGTTACAATTTTATTATATGTATAGATTAGTTTTTGTAATGTCTTAACGTCCGTCACCAGCTTTTTAATGTCCTGCACAAAACAATGTGTACGAGCAAGTTCATATGCGGCAGTGGATAATAAAAGAGCTGGTGAAGAGTGTGACGGCAAATAGACACCGATAATTAAAGTTAATTTTTGCTGCTTTTCTATTTATAGATTATATTCTTATCTATAATTTTATTTATTTTTATTTACAGATACGATGAGAAGGTTTATAACGTTTGGTTTGGATATCTGAACGCTCATCAGTTTTGGGAATTCTATGATTTTGAAAGAAACTTTGACAGTAATGTTTTCAGTGTTAAAGATTGTAAGTAGTCATTGAAAGTAGTAAGGAAACTTTAAATCCGCTTATTTTCCATTCCATACCATCGCTGTTCATGAAATAGTGGAGTGCGTAATGTAATGAAGGTTTATAATAAGTGTATTCCAAATAATATTATAAATGAGAAATGTTATGTATTTGGATGTTTGTTGCTCAATCATGTCGAAACGGCTGAACAGATTTCGATGAAACTTGGCTAATTAACAAATAGGCAATTGGGGTTAACACATTCAGTGGTCAATGTGTTAACCCCGATTCATGTAGACTAAGTAAACTAAGTCGCGGGTAAAAGCTAGTATCCTTATATTTCTTTCTTTCATATAGTAAGGATTTCTTCCAAATAAGTAGGGACCTATGTTGAAAAAGTCCGCTCGGTAATGAGTGGGTATAATTTTTGGGAATCACGATTTGTTAATTAATTACAAGTCCCTTGATCGTTGCTAGATGCATGTGCTGATGGCGACGATGATGATGATGAAGTCGACGAAGAATCCAATACATCTATGGATCCTGAAAACAAGATCCACATCAAGAATGCTTTTAACAGGTATGACTTTGTAATTGTAAAATTGAGTAAATTACCAATGAAATTGAGAAACTCGTATGATGAGTTCAAATGATTATTGATGAGTTTCGATGATACAAATTTTCCTATAATATTGCACTATTTTAAGAAATATAAACATAGGTGAGTAATAATCAAAATCATATTTATTCTTTCACATGTGTTTTCTTTTAGCTTCAAGCGGAGATTCAGCAAAAACTATGCCAACAAACGCGAACATAATATGAGAAAGAAAATATTTACTCGTAACATGAGGTAAGGCGATTGATCCAAATCAGTTCTATTCTAGTCCTTATTTACTAATTCATTAAGTCCACAATGGAGGATCAGTTTTGTTTTTTATCGATTTATGTTTCCAGTTTCGCATGAATATATTGAACTTAATGCGTTTTTTTATAGAAAGAAAGTGAGACGAGTACATGTGGTGGTAAGTGGATACACGTGAACATCCGTGGTACCCGTCAAGATCAGTCAAGAATGACAAACGTAGCATGTCTCCGGATGCGTTGTCTAGCTTTAGAGACTTAGGAGTGGATTAAGAAAAAAGATTAGAATGGTTGGGGTATTTATTACCCACGGGGTATAAATCATGGGGTACAACGCAATGAAAAGATTTCTTCATCACTATTAATTCTTCTTTGGGGGAATGGGATGGAGAGTAAACAAAAAAATGGAACAAGGATAATGGAACTCCCATTGAGAGTAATGACATTTTCTTTGTCCTATTACACTCATTGGAATTGAATTAGGAGTAGCGGGTCTGGTGAGAGACTTCTCTTATTTCACTATACTTCCCACTCTCTGGATGTGATGGAATGGAAAATAAGGTTTCACAAACATGTACGTACGTGGAACATGTACGTGGACTTACGTGGTAGGTACATTTTACTAGTCTTTTGTGAAAGAGGTAACTGTGTAAGGATGCAGTTGAGCGCATTCAGGGGTTAAGATTGCAGCATGCGCTTTCCCCCTCGTACAAATTAATATCTGCATAAATTAATATCTAGGGAAGCGCAGTGTGGGACGCCGTCTAGGTGGACCGACAACTTAAAGAAGTTCTCAGGTGGTGTTTGGATGAGCAGAGCCGAAGAACATGTGTGATGGCGAAATTTGAGAGGGGCCCATATCCAGCAGTGGAGAGACATAGGCTGACGGTATGGTATGTGTAGTAACGAAACGTAGTTCTATTAATGAGGTAACCAAATGCAGTTTCGGGGTGCCCTCTGCGCTCTTGCCCTCTTTTCTCTCGCCTTCAGCTGAGACGACCGGACGGAACTACAACGAGGAAGTACAGAAATACCGTTGGTGAAAGATCAAGCAAGACAGTAATTAATTATTTTACATGTCCAGTGCTAAATGTGAATGTATTTATTAAATTATTAAATATACAGCTCACACGTTACAACAGTATGGAATCAAGTATGTCGTTATAGTTTGGGACATAAGTATGTGCTGGAATTTAAGTATTCTTTCAGGTTATTACTGGAAAGAAACCGTCAGAATCTTGGATACAAACTGACCATCAACGAATTCATCGACAAAACTCATGAAGAGCTGTCCAAGTACAGAGGTTTGTTAAAGAGCAAAAGGGAGAGCGGCAGTATACCATTTCCATACACTAAAAAGAGACTAACTCAAATGGAAGCTGATTTGCCATCGAAGTTCGACTTGAGACTGCTTGGAGTTGTAGGACCTGTGAAACGTAAGAACATTATTAACCTCACTAATACTATAAAATATGAGAAAATTTACATGTCTGTTACTCACTTACGTCGAAACGGCTGAACCGACTTCCTTGAAAGTAAAAATCTTATCGATAAAAGTCTTATCGTCATAGCTTCGAGGTGTTTTATTAGCTTTAAATGGTTCACATGAGAAAACATGTAACGATACTTATTGTTTATTATCTATCATAATGTTTATTGTTAGTCGGTAGCTATGACGCCACACAGTCGCGATGTAATGCAGTGTCGCCGATGTTTTTGTCGTATCTGTAAATATACGATTAAATGTGTTGTATCTTACAGAACAAGAGAACTGCGGCTCTTGCTGGACGTGGGGTACCACGGCTGCTGTGGAGGGCGCTCTCGCTCGCATCAACGGAGGAAGGTTGCTGAGGCTAGCTAACCAGGCTGTTGTCGACTGTGCTTGGGAGTAAGTACAATGATGTATTGCTGGAAGGTATATAGTGAAATTTGTATATAGTGAAAGAAATTCAATTTGATAGTGCCTTGCCTTGTCGGCCGGCTGTAGGTTAGTACCACCCCATCTCTTCCCGTGAATGTCGCAAAAGGCAACTAAGGGTTATCAGAGCCGCTATCACAAGCGCTGAGGGACTACACCACATCTAAAAGAGTAGACTCGCCAACGCCAACTCTACGTCATGTTGTGTTCAAAGAAAAAAAATGACAGATATTGTTATCGTCCCTATGCAACGGTCGTCGCTAAGGGTCAAAATCGAAATAAAAGTCCGTCTCCTTATACCGCTATATGAACTTATTGCATTCGTATTCGCACTGCCATAGAGAGTAACGAGTATAATGATAAGATAGATCTTTCTTATTCGATTATGTTCCTTACTTACTGGGGTAAGATGGAATGGAATGGGAAATGCAGAGTCTATATCTCAATAACTCCTTAAACACGCATATAGTTTTATAACAGTCTTGTATGAGATCGAAATATTCTAGGGTAAGCATGATCAAACCTAAACTATCGGCGATCTACAGCAAAAAAATCGGACGGCAAACCATCGACTGCCCTAAAGAAACAAGACAACTGTAATTGCACATGGAGTTATAAAAATAGTCCCTTGGTACTAGAACTGTCAGTACACGATAAGAATGTTCAATATCCCAATGAATAAGTAAAATAAATAAGTGGCCGTGTGAAATAGTTATAGGTCGGAAAAATTTGCCGGTTCACGGCGTCGCGCCGCACGGGGAACGAGAGGGGTACATTTAATTTATTTTGTGAATGTAGTCTATATTAATAGGTACCTAATCTAGACTATTCCCGCAATCAACCACAAAAGCTCTCGTGATCGATCGATCGATCGCGATCGGCCTCAAGCACCCGTTTTTTAGAGCATGTGTCTAACTATGGTATTCTTTTTCTCTACAGATATGGTGGTGGTGGGTGTGGCGGAGGTACCGATACTATTGCATATAAGTGGATGATGGATTATGGTCTACCCACTGAGGAGGAATACGGACAGTATGCTGATGAGGCAAGACACTTTTACTTTTCTCATCAGTTTAAAGCTAAAGCCCTTGACGACCAATTATCCCAGGTGGTACTGCCCCTGCCAGCTATGCTAAAGTTCCCGGGTTCGATTACTGATCGGACGGTCATTCGTTTAAACACAAATTATTATTCAGGTCTTTGTGATCCTCTATGTGTGTTTCTGGGGCCACAATTAAATCAGGGAATTATAGCGTAGGCCATTGATTGTGGCGTCATTTATTATTACTATTTATTTACCCTGAAGCAAGCTGAAGTAGCAGCGGGAAGACCAAATCTGTCGCAGGCGCAATAGGGAGACGTGTCCTTGAGTGGAAATCGCGTATCAGGAGACGACTTGAAGCAAGTCGCCTTGAAAATAGTGACAATGAAAATAGAAGGGCAGAAAACCGTGTATGGTGGCCGTGCTTGAGGGAGGCTTATATCCAGCAGTGGAGAGATACAGACTAATGGTATGGTATATTTATTTACCCCACAAACGCTGTTTAAATTTAATAATTATTTAACAATTATTTAAATCTTGCCCTTCTCTAACATCTTGTTCTTAGGTTAGAAATTAAGAATTTTGAACTTAATCAGCATTTGTGATTAAGGCAGAAAATGTTTATAGTTCGATATCAGTCTATAACGTACCAGGTCTCAGATCTCCCCCTTGTAATCATGAGGGGTTTTCGGGCTGTAATCCATGCGAGCCTAGTGTGGATTGGTTTATTTCGGTCTGCTCCCACACGTCTGTCCCCGATGGGGACAGATTGAACTTTTGGTTCGGTCTGCCCCCATTCTGTCGTTACCTCTAACGTTAGGGGACAGACTGGAATATTTTAAGTTCGCACTGTCCCCTCGACATATATTTTACTACTGGGTTAAATAAATATATGTATAACACAGCTGAACAGTTTTAAATAAGGACTAGTGTGCACGTTGATTCAATGACAAAAATGTAAAATCACACTTAAGTAGCAATTCCTATTTTAAGGCGATAGTTCGCCCGGTATGTTACGTCTACGTCGAGGACAGCCATGTGGGGACAGACCGGAATAAACCGTGTTAATTGATTTAATTTTATAGTTACATAAAGCTAAAATGAGACGTTATCTTAACAAAAGGACCTAATTATCGGTATGAAGTTACTACGTTTGGTTAAGATCTAACTTTAAATGTACGAGTAGTTATTTCAATATTATATTTTGAACAGAAATATGCTATAGCATCTGATTTTTGAAATAAACCAATAAAAAACAGTTTTTAAATATTTCACTGAAGCCTTTATTGCCGAAGATTCCTAGAGCTCTACTGTTACTTTTTTCAGAATGGATACTGTAAAATTAAAAATATGACAACTCTTTATCCGATTCGTGGCTTCACTGATGTTACTCCGTACAGTGTGTCTGCGTTAAAGGTATTTATTATAATAATTTATGGATGTTTATATCTGTATCTATAGATATATTCGTGCATGGCGAGTTTAAGTTGATAAGTAAAGAGAAGGTAACTTAAGTTTTTCAAGAACTCGATTCAAAAGTTTAATGTATGTGTTTTCTCTTTGATTAACGAGATACGAGATGTATCACTATGAGATATTTAGACTACTCAACAAACAAATTGGCACTAACGGCGACCTATTAAAGCGTTTAAAGTGGTATAAAGAACATATAAAAACTTCGATAACACTAGTAATAGTACACTGCCTTAAAGGCTTTTTTAAAACCCTACTGTAGAACTGCACTTTGCACAATAGCGCTAACTACCACTTTATAGGCGCTATAGATGAAATAATACAGTAATAGCCTAGGGAATCTTAGATGACGCCATTATGTTTACAAAGATAACCGATAAAATGTTCAAGAAAATGATTTACTTTACAAATTTCGATAAAAAATTTACTTGTTTTATTAACAGCTATATATTATTATACCTATTATGATAGCTATAAACCTATAGATGGTAGTGTGCCCCAAATTGAAAAAAAAAATGATGATCAAGCTTTTATATGTTTTATGTTTGTTTTCAACAAAATGTAGTAATTTTCGAGTCGTATATTGTATATGTAAGGAGAACCACCCAACGCCATACTTAACCCCATAACTTCATGAATATACCAATAATGAAACCTTAATTTACTTTGCCATCTTTACAATCATTCCCATGACTTGCGTATTACGTGATGTAATTTACGTATTATAATTTGCGTATTACATTACGTAAGTCACACGCGTAACCAAGAATTGTACAACGGAGTCATAAAAGTATCCTTAAAATGTAAAAGCGTGAGATGCCAATCTAATTGCGCTATAGTATCACTTTTCACCACTCAAGACCCTTCAATTTGCCTTTAAGACTTTTGTTTCACTACAAAAGCACTCAAATTTTATCGCCTTAGATTTTGCAGCTGTACGTTTAATAAGTTACTGCAGCGCTCTTATGCCTCGCTTATATCGCCATTGTATAGTAGCGCCTTTATACAACTCTAGTTCCACTAGAGAACTCTTAATCAGCTCTTATATCGCTTTTCTTAGCGCTAAAACTTTTCTCGGGTATGTCATCGACTGTTGGAATATTTTTTTTTTATTGTGGGTGATATAAATGATGTAACGTGATAGAACTTTTTGTTTTAAATGTTATCTAGGTATTACGCTAAGAGTTCATATCTTGCTCCTTGTCCATACACTGTACTTACCATTTGATCCCTCCTCCCAAAGAAGAATTCTCTGGTTTTCTTTAGAAAAGGGGATGGGATGATATAGGGAACATTGCTTACACTCCTCTTGTTAGCTCCCGGTTCAGCGCCTTCTGAGCTCGTCTTAAACTATACATGTCCGGTGACTCTTGAAAGGCCATTAGCACCACAAGAATTTAGCCATTCCGAAAAATAACTCCTTTTGTGTTTCCTTATCGTATTCTTTTAAACTCATGTTACACTCCTATTCTCCATCCTTCTCAATCCTTTTTCCATATAAGATATATGTCAATATTTTCCCATGTATAAAGATATAATTTAGACTTCTTTTTGTGATGATGATTTATTCACGGTAAAGGAAATGCACTATCTACTTTGATAGTCCACATTTCACATACCATTCCACAAAAAATGTTCATTTTTCATTTAAAGTTTTCTTCTCATTTAAATGTTCATGCTATGTTGTGATGTGTCACTAACGATAATTTCTTTCTTATTAAAAAAGGAAAATTTCTGTTTGTAGCATGAAACTACCTTTTTTGTAAGGTTTTAAATGTTTCGCGTCAATATACTCAAAGGTATATTGTGAAATATATTAGGAGGTCTCATTTTTTCACGAACCGACAGTACCGATAAGCAAGACAGATACAGTGGATTGGCTAACGGAGCGTTCGCACAATTACAAATTAATTGATTTTAAAGTTCATATTCGTTGATTTAACTGAATGCATAGGTTTGTACAAAGTATTGAATAAATTGATAATAAACTGCTAAGGTGTTTGTATTTGTGCGAATGCTCGATTGACCGATACTGTAAATATTGTTATGTTATATTAAGACAGGTTTCAATGTTTATTAATATTTTAGGTTGCAGCTATAAACCACGGGCCACTGTCAGTGTCTGTGTGTGTGACTCCAGCCTTTCAACTCTATGCTGGTGGTATATTCTACGATCCCTCTTGGTAACTATTTAATTATTCAAATAGTTATTTAACTTTGAATAATTATATAACTATTTAAAATTGATCAAATGTGACTTGAAGGATTTTTTTTGTGACTACACAATAATGAGTCTTTTCAGCGAACTGCAAAACTTATAAATACGTAATTTTGAGCTTTCTTATGTCTTTCTGTAATTCACCGATTTATTACAATTTTTAATTATTTTTCTAAATAGAAAAAACCTATCTTTTGTTTGAATTATTAAAAAACAATGATCTTACAAATCTAAAAAGTAAACTGTTAATTTATAAGTGAAATCAAAAGGTTTCAAGTTAATTCATTGACAGGGGAATTATTCCGAAATAATGCGTATTTCCGTGCTAACTTTACTCTACTATTAGTTTATTATGTACTGTGCTAACTTTACCCGAAGACACGCAAAATTTTTCGTTTGCAGTGATCCTACGTCGTTGAATCACGAAGTCGCTTTAGTTGGATATGGCGAGCGGGACGGAGAGTCTTACTGGATATTGAAGAACTCGTGGGGTCCAACTTGGGGGATCGATGGATACATGCATATATCCACGCGCGACAACAACTGTGGTGTCGCTACTGAACCCACTTACGCTGTCTTTTAGAACTTTTAATTATCACGTTATTTTGACCAAATCTTGACTCTTTAACCCTGACTTTGGACCATGGCTTAAAAACAATATTGTAAATCGGGCTTGTAAAAGGACGACTGATTTATTAGCAAGTAATTTTTACTGTTTGCACGTGTAATATTTTAATAATAAGATTAATGTTTGCATTGAATCAAGAATTTTATTTACCTATTCATAGATTAGCTATTGAATAGCAGCACCCCATTTCTTTCCGTGGGTGTCGTAAAAGGCGACGGGATAACAAAGCGGCTACCACGAGCCCTGAGGAACTACACAACTTATAAAAGATTACTTGCCTACCCGCTTGCGGAGCGTGGCATTCTAATGGCTTACAATGTGCATGAGGTGGCCCATCTCCACCTGTGGCTACTCTAAGGTCTGGTTGCATTGCAATGCACTTACAGATTATACATATTATTGTTTTCCATACTGTCTCTACACTGCTGGATATAGTGACAGACAGAGATAGATTGTTTTCCATACTGTCTCTACACTGCTGGATATAGTGACAGACAGAGATTATTGTTTTCCATACTGTCTCTACACTGCTGGATATAGTGACAGACAGAGATAGATAGAGACAACTATCTATCTCTGTACATAGAGTTTAGAGACGACCTAAATGGCTGCACCGGTGTAGCTTTTCTATACACTTGCTGGAAATGGGGCTTTTCTAAGTCTAACCACCACAAGCAATGCTCCATTTTTCTCATCCAGTCATTATTCGTAAATTTCTTGAAGACTTTAATATATACTCGCCCGTATATATACTTCTTCACACTCTAACTAAAATTTAAATAAAGATTATATAATGGTAATTAGAGTCCGTCATTTTCTCTGTTATCAGTAATCTTCAATTAAATTGCATTTAGATGTCATATTCCAATAATTTACCCGCACTTTGAACGTTAAAATTACACGTAATATTCGGTAATTTTAGAATACAGACAGATATTTAGCTTTCATATGTTTAAAATAGTTTCATTCATTCCAATAGTTTATACCTGCAGTGTGTGTAACTGTTACTTTCAAGATCAGGTGCGATACATACTATCTACTCCATATATAGGTAGCTCCTATGAAGCCCTTGGGCTTCATCTACACCAAAAGTAGGAGCGGAAAATTTCATATAAGAGAATAGCAAAAATTTGAAGCGCACAACGAGCGAAATATTCAAAACAATCTCTTGTCGCCTCCGCCGGGATTAAGAAAGCAGATTTATTTTTTCCTCGTAAGAATAATGGAAGCGGCCAGGGAGACTGATAAGGGTGAACGGAGATGGAAAAACGCGATAATATACCTTTGCAACACACGTAAATTGTTAGTACTTCCTTCATCAATAGTACATATTGTAGTTCTTTTTCTGAATAAGGTAGGTTAAATAAATTTCAGGTAGGTACGTTAAAAAACTTTCCTATTTAAAACTTTTACGAGGTGAATTTCGTCTTCTTTACAATTAGGTTCGTCCATTTATGACAATCAATTGAAGTGTTATTGCAAGTTGCTCCCAAACACACCCCTTTTGCGTGACGGTGCCTACAATCCGAAGTTGTTTTTGTTTCATCTGACTTATCCCCATATTTGTGAACGAGCGTTTGACGTCACGTTACGTCCTCGATTTTCCTATCAAGCGCGGGGCGTCGCGTCGGGTCAGCTCGGGTCCCGCCGGTTCGCAAATGCACCGCGCATGCGTTGAAATTGCGCCAATTTTGCGGACAGCGGCCTCTGCCGGTTCTGTTCTCAGTGCGCTGGAACCTCGGAGGAGGAACCTTGTGTCACGTGACGCCGTACACCTCACGAACGGGATGTCAAAAATTTGAAAATGTGTTAGTTTGAAAATGTCACAACGCGGCCACAGTTCACTGTATGTATCGCACCCGCGATCGAGTTAACGTTAGGGGAAACTGTGTGTTAGATTAAGTTTGTGTTTGGATTTTTTGAAAGTTAATTCTTAAACATTATGTAAATCATACGATAAAAATAGTATTTGTGTGAGTGTGAGGTACGATTGGTGTGTGGAGACTCGTTTGCAGCGCCCGCCGCGGTCTCAGTCAAGTGGCATAACCTTGACACGTTTTCCCGCGCTAGCACCCTAACCGCGAAGCTCTTGTTTTCTGTTGCACTCTCTCTTGACATTTACCGCAAATACCGAGTGCTCTTTTGCTAATAAGCTACGGTGTAGAAATAATTATAGTACCTAGTGTTTAGACTTAGTGTTTTACTCATAAAGTAATTGTGTCATTTCAAAAGTTCGCGCTTACTCTGAAGTTAAAGTTAATCAACAATGATAATAGCCAGTTTAGTTATTGAAGTAGAAAAAATTGTGCGTCATGATGATGGTCCTTGAAAGTAATTTTAAAATAGTAGTATCTTTTTAGTAGCAATTTTAAAAGAACCTGTGAACATGTTTGTGAAAATAATGCCCTTGTGACCGCTTCAGAGGCGAGAGGTCTGCCGCAGTCAAAATGAAATTTCCAAAAGGTGAGTTCACTCATGAAATAATTCTCTCCACTGACTTAAATTTGAAGATTAAATGTTATGAATAAATAGAAACTTATGATATGAAACGAAACTGTTTAAATATTCATCTTGTAAAACCGAAAACAAGCTAATTTTACATAATCTTTTTGAGATCATAGTGAAATTCATCGGTATTCTAGGATAGTATTGTGGTGTACCAACAAGGTCTTTCCTCGGATATACATAATCTACAGGATCTGCTTATTTATATTATTTATCTGTCTTTAGACACTGACCGCGCTATTCGTAACGTAAGAAACAACCGAGTAAATTTCTAAAAGTAATAAGTATGTAAATACTTACACATACTTACTAATGTTAGTAATGAGTAACAATGAATTATTATAATGAATGTGGCGCCTTTTTGCAAATTTTACTCGTTTGCAATAAGCCTTGCCTATTCGCAAAGTAGAATGATTTCGTATAGGTAGTTAACACTGAAAATTGTTTCAAAATTTGTGCGATGAACTTGAAATTGAAAACAGGCAGACAGCATCTGCTTATTTACATTACTTATCTGTCTCTGACACTTTAGCCTAGTTTTTGAGTAAAAACTACCAAGTAATGAATATTTTTCGGAAATCAATATCTGATAATCGATAATCAATCCGCATCAATATCAATAGTCGATATTTTTCAGAATCAATGAATAATTATAATGTACCTATGTAGCGCCTTTTTGCAAATCCGACCCATTGCTACAAGTCTTGCATTTTCGCGAAGCACAATGATATCGTATAGATAACAGTGAAAACTGTTTCGAAATCTGTGGAATGGTCTTGAATTAAAAACGGACAAACCATGTTTGATTTTATAAATATAAGAACAAAATAAAGTATGTACGTACTACACAATAAAAATGAGGTATACCGTGTACCAAAATATAACATCACCAATAACAATACTTAAAAGTTACTCAATACTTAAGATAATAATTAGACAATAACTAAATAGACTATAATTGTATAAAAAACATTTTATACCGCGAACCCGTAGGCTGTGGAATGAACTGCCTCAAGAGATCTTTCCATTACGCTAAGATATGGGGTTCTTCAAGAAAGCTGTGAATAGGATTTTGTAATATCGACGGTGTCTCCGCACACCTCCTGGTTTTGCAGGTGTCCCTGGGCGGCGATAACACTTACCATCATGTAAGAGTGCTTGCTCGTCCGCCTAATTCTCTATAGCAAAAATAAATAATAATAATTAACGCCACACTCAATGGCCCGAAGCGACACAACACCTGCAACATCCAGACCCGAACAAACACCTATCTTTAAACAAATAATTGTCGGGTCGGGAATCCAGCCCATTACCTTCTGCACAGTAGGCATGGGCACTATTAATTAATAATACAAATGCGAAAATAACTAATTATGTGGACTGTGGACAACAATACAATCTATACCTATATATAAAAATGGATGTTGGTATATCTGTCTGAAATTAATAGACTTCGACATCGTTTCCGATCATCATGAAAGTTAGCACTTATACCTATGTATTATATTTTTCATGGAGAATGTTTCTATGCTATCCAGTTTGTTGTAACTAGCCACTAGATGGCGCTGCAGCACATCAACTTCTATACCGTTCAACCGATCGCTATGAAAATTGGTACACATAGGTATTTGAGCACGGAGAATATTTTCGAGATATCGACTTTGTTGTAATTCGTTACTTGATGACGCTGCAGTACATCACCTTTTATGGCAGGACAATGTCTGCTGGGTTTTGCTAGTACAATATAAAATAGAAATGTACAGTATATACAATATGTATACTAAAAATTACATAATAACGAACATAAAACATACTGTGACATAATGTAATTAAGCAAATGCGTTAATTTGTCTTCCTTTGGGCTCAGGTGACGCTCAGGCAGTCGGATATCCGCAGTTCTTTTAGCTATAGGTGTATATTATTATAAAATACATGAATTTGTTATTTATGATACACATTGTGTGTAATTATAGACGGGCTGTGCTGGATTACACACACCAATCAGTTTCGACATACTGCGGGGCGCATTCTTAGCGGATTGAAATTAAATTTGGCAGAAAAATAGTTTGGCTCCATATCTCGAAGATGAGCCAACTACAAACTATAATCGCTCATTTATTACAATACTGTCATAACTCAAAAAACATGATTTTACAGGAAAGCAGTTTTAAAATAACAAATTGTTGTATTTTTGGTGGCAAGCAAAAATAGGCAGTGAATTTTTATAAGCAGCTGTGTGTTTGTAGTGCCTGCAGTGTTATGACACCTTTATATTACAAAGATATTCTAATTAAAGGTACAAGGGTACATTTTGTATCAATAACTCAATCGAAATGTTTGAATAATGACACTTGCAATAAATGAGTGATATGTCGTTGGATAGGGCTCGTAAAGTCTCACAACTTTCGTGTAATCGCTTTTTTTACTGAAACGTACAGAAAATAGCGAATATCCCTTTCGACTGGCGTTCCCAACGGTCTTTTATAGTTACTTATTGAAAGTAATAAATGACACAAAAACACTACAAATTATACTAAAAAATTCACTAGTTTATAGCTTAAATTTCATTTATTTTGTTGTTAAATGAAAATCTGGTCAAAATTGTAGCCAAAATATTTTATGGGAGGGGCGGACAATTGCTTTTCCCAAAACCTTTCGGGCATTAATTTGGTTTATGGTTATCGTTCAGTACAAAATAAACGTTAGAAGGCAGATGTAAAGTGTTTTAATTAAATTTTAATTACCTTCTCACTGTAACCAAGCTATTGAGTTACGGTTGTTCCATAGAATTCTGTCCGAGCCAACATCGGAAGCTGCAAACATTCTATGCGAATTTGCGAGTAGCTATCAGAGTCATAGATAAATTAAGATAGATAATTAAGATAGATGTAATTATAGTATAGATAGATGTAGATAAGTAAGACAGATAAATAGTGAAATTGTAACTTTTAGGGATCGATGGGGCTGACATACACAATAGTGTAAAAGCTCTTAATTAAAATAAAGCGAGAAAAAAAATTACCTACAACGTGTTACTGAAATAACAAAAACCCTGAAACATGTCAACCAATTAAACATATATAACGCGTTGTGTTCGTCTTTGTATGTGTCTCTGGACCCACGACACAGGGAATCCTAGTGTGGGCCATTGAGTGTGGCGTTATTAATTTTTTTATTTATATAAGACCGTTCTAGCGAAAAATTAATTTGTTTTAAGGAATAAAAAAATTACAAAAGTTTATTGTCCTGTCTAAAACATTCATAGTGCTCATTACACAGACCGCTCATGTAAGCAGCGCTCGCGTCGCGTCTCGTGCGCGCGTAGAATTATTTAATTATTTATTTTACACTAGCGACCCGCCCTCGCTTCGCTTCGGTTTATATGAGTTTTTTTTCTAACACACGAAAGTATGGTAGGTAGGAAATGGGAAAGAAAAAAAGGGGAAAGAAGAAAAGGGGGGACCGCGTACCTGCGTTGTACCTTATTTAATTAGTATTATATTTATTTTATAGTTTAAATTAGTACCTTATTTTAGTCTCGCCATATGGCAAATCCCTTGAGTCTATGGTTGAGAAATACCTCATTTTTATCTAGAAGAAAAATCTTATCTTTGAACAAAATATACAAAACACTAAAGAGGGAATAAAGCGTCAGATACAATTTCGTAATCTGCGACCGCGAACTGCTTTAATAATTTAGAAACTTGATCGTTCCTCGTCGAGCGTTACGAAACATAACTTTGTTTGATAATCTGAATCAATACCTAATATCTAGTTGAGATGAAAACTTTTCAAATACAAATATGTATAAAGTTACCTACATTTTCCGGTTAACCATCCCGCTTAACAACAGTGTATAATACAATATATATAATATAACAATGTAATATGTTTCGTGTGGTGGCAAAGCGGTTATTTTTATTGACTTGGCCGGTCAGTTTAGTCACTTGGACGAATCAGAGCATCAAATTGGAGCAAATACGGTTTTAAATAGACTAAAATCAGTAATGTGCAGGAAGTAAACATTTTGATAAGGGCAACACGCTGGCAATAATATACATGAAATGTTACTTTGGATTTATTTATTTTTAATTAGCTAATACGCGTTAAAGGCGTATTTACTAAAATTACAACTGGTCCAAAAATTATTTTTTAATTCAAAGCATACTTACAGTATTTCATAATGACTATACTCGGGAAAACGATAATTCTAACACAAAACATATTTCATCATCTGTCCTTTTATAATTAAACAGTTTTGTCTATAATTTCTGTTGTCCCCAACAGTGAAAATTGTCAGTGTGGACAACAGAATCAAATCTGATGGCATACCTGATGATAACTGACCGCCGTGTATGTTGTTAATGCTCTTCTGCAGATCTCGGATTTTTTTTTTATATACTAGTGGGGGGACGAGCAAGCTGTCCCACGTGATGGTAAGTGTTACCGCGCCCATGGACACCTGCAACACCAGGGGGTATGCGGGCGCGCCGCCGACCTTGCGAAATCCTATTCACAGCTCTCTTGAAGAACCCCATATCGTAGCTTAATGGAAAGACCTCTTGAGGCAGTTAGTTCCACAGCCTATGGGTTCGCGGTATAAAGTAATTTTTGGACCGAACAGTGCGCGACACATCCGTATCGAGGAAATGCGGATGGACCGCACTTCTGTGACGGGAGGTGCGGTTGTAGAAACCCGAGGTGGGAATTATATTAAACAACTCTTCAGAGCATTCCCCATTGTACAGGCGGTAGATCACACAGAGAGACGCAACGTCTCTCCGACTGCTGAGGGATTCTAAACCGCCCGTGAGAGTGGGATCGTCGACAATACGAACAGTACGTCGTTGGATGGAGTCAAATGGGTCCAATTGGTATTTCGGTGCGCCGGCCCAGAGATGAGAGTTGCAGTTGCATTAGCTCAGTGAATGTACAGACTTGTGTCTTACTGGGGTTGAAATCCACTAGGTTCAGAGAACCCCAAATCGAGACTAGATCTAAAGAGTCTTCGATTTCAGACACAAGCCTGGCGCGACTCTCTTCCACTTCGACTCGAGGGATGTTGGCGCGGCCCCTGTACAAGGCGTCTCCAGTACTGTCATCTGCATAGCAACGTATGTCACCAATTTGCAACAGGTCGTTGATATGCAGAAGGAACAGAGTTGGGGACAGCACGGAGCTTGCGCGACGCCAGCGTTAATAGACATGGTGTCGGAGCAGCTACCATCGATAACGACTCTGATGCTCCGTCCAGTCAGGAAACTGGCAACCCATTCGCATAATTCCTCGGGTATCCCGAAAGATGGTAACTTGGAAAGCAGCGATTTATGCCATACCTGGTCAAAAGCTTTCGCAATGTCTAGGCCTACAGCCAGAGCCTCGCCTCTACTCTCAATGGCATGAGCCCAGCGGTGTGTTAAATATGCTAAAAAATCACCAGCCGAGCGATTTTGGCGATATCCATATTGACGGTCACTAATCAGCTGGTGATCCTCTAGGTACCCAAGGAGCTATGTGTTTATGACACGCTCCATCACTTTGGAGAGGAGGGAGGTGATCGCTATTGGCCTGTAGTTGGCCGGGTCTGTGCGGTCACCCTTTTTAAGTAAAGGGTGAACATGAGCTACCTTCCATGCTGACGGGAAGCTTTTTGTGGAATATGAGAGCCTAAAGTGTCGCGTGAGCACCGGGGACAACTCGGGAGCGCAAAATTTAAGCACCACTGCAAGAATAACATCTGGACCACTCGGCTTTCGGATATCAAGAGATGCTAGAGCTTGCCGGACTTCACGCTGGGTGAAACAGATTTCCGACATGGAGCTTGTGCATCTCGAGATAGACGGTGGTGAGGCACTTCTATCGTCCAGAGTCGAGTTTGAGGCAAACCCAGGAGCCCAGACAGCCCAGGAGATCGGCTTTCTCCCTCGCCTCATGGGCCAGTGACCCATCGAGTTTCCGGAGTGGTGTGAGTCACGACTGACAGAAGTTACCTTCAGCAGTCTTAGCAAGCGACCAGAAAGCTCGGCTTCCAGAAGGACAGTTAGCTAGTCGATCGCCAATTCTGCGGATGTTCTCATTCTTTGCTCTGACAATGATCTTCTTACTGCACCTCGAGGCAGCGTATATTTGTCCAAATAGCATCGTTAAACCATTCGATGCTTTAAGACTGATGGGAAGACATCTTAGTGATAATATTTCAGTGAACCTCTATGAAAAACAGAAATGGACGTAATAAAATAACTATGTACGAGACTAAAAATGCTTTTATTTCTTCACATTATTACGTAAGTACGAAATTTTTATTTTCATACTTTTTCATGACTCAAAAGCCTACTAAATGTTGATTGTAACATGTAAATATTAACATCGTCCCACGGCATATTAGTGAGCAATAAAGCTAAGTAGACGTTTGTAAATGTTTTGATGAAAAACATTAAAGTCCTTTGGAGAGGCATCACGGCATGAATATGGAATGTTCACAACGCGACTCAACCTCCCGTCATAATTCATGTCATTCATGAGACGTTTACGCTGTATTACTCTCAACAAACGGCGTGCGCCCTTGGGGCGTATGAGTGAATTCACTTAGACGGCAAAAACAATAGACGCTAAGGACTATTGCATAACTAATTCCTTTATCTTAAAGGGGCTTTTCTAATCGAAATCTTTTGTTGACAGTATATATGTACAGATCATTGTTTGTGGACTAAACTTTACTAAACTCCACTTGTCAATTAGGCTCCGTGTGGGCTCTCTATATTTTACTGATTTAGCGATGATTTTTTCAAAGAAATACGTATAGATTTATCCACGACGGTTTTTCATATCATTACGATTATGATTAATCATTCATATCATCCACGATACATGCCTACATTAATCCAAAATGACAAACGTTGGCACGTGTCCGGATGCGCTGCCTACCTTTGGAGATATAGGAATGGATTTGGAGAAAGGATTAGGAAAATAGGGAGGGATAGGATGGGAATGGATTCTGGCACATCTCACTCAGTACCGAAACACGGATGTACATTAGGGAAATAAGATAAAGTGGGAAATGCAGTACACATCAAGGTTGTCTTCTGTGAGAGAGGGGTAACGTGCCCTGTCGAGCGCGACCAGCGGCTGTGGAATTGCAGCGTGTACTCTCCCCCTCAAAATATTAAAAAAAGGAGTAAAAATAATAATTGATGAATGTCATTATCAATTATTATTTAACGTTAAATTAAATATGAAGGGAACATTAAACATAAACTGTTTCGTCTTGATTATAACACAATTAATATATTTCTCATTTCGTTTCATGACCTCTTTAGAATATCCTTTTCATCAGCCAGTCTCTCCACTGCTTGATATCTCAAGACTTGCTACTACGCATGGTCTTCTGCTCTTCTCATCCAGTTTCTACCAGCGGCTTTCTTCTAGTCGTCAGTTCACGTGACTGTCGGACGTCCAAGCTACGAGGGGTAAATCTATCTGGGGATACAGTATTCGACACGGGACGACAAGGAATTTTGTTCATGTTAGATAAAGTTTTATATAATAGTTTTCTCGTGTGTTCTGTGCTTGGCGGTTGCCAGTCGTGTTCCGCACTCCCAACTAAGTACCCTAGTTTTAGTGTATTCATGTGTTCAACCAATATAATATTTTAGAGGACATTTTAATTATTATTGAGGATTGGGGGCTCTACGTGACAACAAAGTCTCGTATCACTACGACCATTGTAATCGCCTCCCTTCTCATAATTCGCTGTCAATGTCTATGTCCTGCACATATAGCAGAATAGTTTTAACAGCGAGTTTTTGGACCTCATCCGGTTTTAGTAGGTGAACGCCCATATACGTGTATCTTTTGTACATCAAAGGGTCACATTCGCAAAGCATACGCATTGTTGTTTCATCCTGCTCGGAGCAAATTTTGCAGATTTTGAAATGTCATTTAATTAACTCTATAAATATTTTTATATCCTCTATCTATATCCAGTCTACATAGATTCATGAATAAGCAAACAATCGCTTTTCATGGATGACCAACACTATTTGGTTTTCATTCTAACTAGGAGCATAGAAACGAGAGGTTTATTCCGTATTCTCGTGACGTGCAACCTGCATATTGCAACACGACCCGAGCCCAAACAAACATACTTATCGCCGCAGGGGATCAAATCCGGAAACTCGTTGGCACGGACGCCTTATGCCAATAGCGCACGGTGATGTCGTTGCTCCTATAAAGCTATGTATAAACTATACGATTACTTTACACATTTAGACAGGGTTTCATGGAACCAACGAATGAAAACGAGTGTATGTAATTTTTTTTCAGTGACGAAGATCTTGTATATATATCTGCGATATGTTCCAATACAGTCCAGAATAACAAACATTGGCACGCTCCCGGATGCCCTACCTACCTTTGGAGATTTAGGAATAGATTTGGACAACGGAAAATGGGGTATAATAGAGTGGGATGGGAATGGGTTCTGACATATCTCACTCACTACCAAAACACGTACCTACGTACGTACGGAAATAGGATAAAGTGGAACTACTTTTTATAAAATGAAGTAGATATACAGTACATTTTACGGTAGTCTCCTGTGAGAGAGCGCCAAGCAGCTGTGGGATTGCAACGTGTTAATAAAAGGTTTTGTGAGAGGCCTCAACATTAAAAAAAGAATAGAAAGTGGCTAAGATTGAAAAAAGATGAATAAATGAATACCTAAACGTTAAACATATTTGAAATAATTAATTACGAGTATTTCTATAGAAGACAAAAATAGAATTAACATTCCTTTCAGCTCTTAAATTCTTTTTTTATGATTTGAACATTGTTCTAAAATGGCTTCAGTTTACAAAAGTAGACGCCCTTTAGACAAAGGTAAAATAAAGGTGACATTCCAGACAAGGTCAGCTAGATAAACCCAGGGTTGTGACCTGTCTCGAGCGTTTTTTCAAATACTTTGGTGATTAAAACACAGCACGTACCTACGAACTTGAAAATTTAAATATTATTTTTATTTAGGTATGTATAATATATTGTCCAAAGATTTGTACTTTTATTTAGGTTCATCTTTGTACCATATCAAGATATTCTTGAAATTCTGAATAAAATTATGCAATTAATTAAAATATTATATTGTTATAGAAATTACAGCATTTACACTTTCAAGTGTATCTTAAATTGCATTAATAATTTGTAGAAATATTCTTATTGTATCTACACACAAATGATACAAAGGAAAGAAAATACTTAAATCTAAAAACTAATCTAAACTTACTTGTAAAATAACTTAAAACTAACCTATAAATATGAAAAATATAGTAGGTGTTTGCACAAAATAAAATAAAAATATTGCACAAAATGCTCAAAATATAGGTTTGTATATACAAAATATAGGCTCGCGCCTCCGCCTCCTCCAAGATCTCAAACTTGGATTTTTCATTAGGGACTATGGGCGTGGTCACGATGGGACCTGTTGGGGCGCTTGTCCCCCCCCCCAGCATAGGTAAGAATAAGTAAGAGACTTTATGCATTGCACTACCTCTATTTAAATTATAATATAAGAAAATTGTTTGCTTTGCCTCACCTGTATAAAATTGTTTGCTCTTGCCCCAGCCTGGATAAAGTCCTGACTTCGGCCTTGTTAGGGACCCGACCTAAACAACATATATCAAAACCGCTAACTACCTAACCTTTTGCGTAGTAAAAGTCCCTATTAATTGGATTATTAGTGATAATTGAGAAAATCGTAATTGAGAATCCATAACTAAAACGTTTGGATGTAATTAAAACATAACGAATGGTTCAACTGTAATGTATTGTGTCCGTTTAGATGCGAGAGTAGAATAAATGTTATCGCGGCCCCTATTTGCCCTTGCGGCTTAATCGAACATGCCGGCGCCACTTGTGAACGGCATTGAAGAGGCCTTGACCAGTGCAAAACGAGCAAGTAAAATGTTTGCCAGTTACAGTTATATTCGTAACCTCTGCATAAAATTGATGACACAGAAGCAATTGGCTCGTATGATAGTATAATGTTTGCCGTTTAAGTTATATATTTATACCTTTCATCGCAGCTACCAATGTATATCTCTATTTAATCACCATACCATCAGCATTTGTCTCTCCAAGGCCCACTATGAACACGTTCTTCCACTAATCTCATCCAGTTATTGTATTGGCCGGTAGGCGTCCCACGCTACGTTTCCCGGTAAGCAGTTTCGACTCGAGAAGGACTCGTCTACCCTTTTTTTCTTATTAAAGAAGGCAGACGGGCAAATGGCCCACATAATGGTAAGTGGCTACCGCCGCCCATGGACACCTGCAACACCAGGGGATATGCGGGTGCGCTGCCGGTCTTGCCAAATCATATTCACAGCTTTCTTGAAGAATTTTCTCTATAAAAGAATAAAAATATTCTTGGTATATTCTAATTTCAATCAGAATCACACGTAAAAGTCAATCAATTTTTCTTATAGAGTAAGCGGCATGGTTCACGTCGTATTGGATTAACATCAAGAGTAAAATTTCTATAAACTTAATAAATTATTAGTAATGATAGTGGATCGGCGACTTGGCCGTTGGTGGCTGCATGAGAAGAGAAGAATTCCAATCATGTTACCATTACATAATATCAATGTCAACTCGCGTAAAATGACCCGTGACTTTCTGCTACTTTGACCCCTTTTGCCAACCCTTACATGTTGACCCGGAAAAGAAGTTTATTCCCAATTTAATCAAGGGATTACCTTACCCCAAGTAAAAGCTTCCGTCACATATAAAGAAATTCGTCCCCAAAACATCAGCGTAATCCAAACAAACGACACGCGCGAGTGATATTAATGGGCCTGGCCACGACACCGCCTAGCATTTCTTTGCAATATCTTGTAATAACGTTTTTCAGCTAAACACACAGTCATACACTATGTCGTTATTCCAACGAGCGAAACAGTAGGTATGAATGATCGTAATAAGTCCCATATTATTCAGTATTTGACCTTTTCAAAGATGGATTGTTTTAATCCCATTTATAAACAGTTTTTTTATGATTTTTAGATATGGCCACGACTTCATTTGTGTGGACTTCAGAGTATGTATAGCTAGTTCATTGTACTCATATAATCCAATCTCTTGCCATGCCGTCACAACAATATATTACACCTCATCTCTTTCAATCTTATTCCATTCAGTCCTGTCCCATTTCAACCTATCAAATCTTATCTACCTTTCAATCTTTTCTACCACATTCTATCCAATCTCATTCCATTTAAACCCGACTCATTAAATTCCATTCCGTCCCATTTTATTCCAACTCATAATCGAACGCAATAAGCGTAACAACACTTCACGCTGTTCTACTTTCTTTACACATAAGAAGAAATTTTATAAAAATACTAGTATATTGTCACAATGGAAGTGAATTGTTGTTATTGTGTTAAATAAGGAAGAGTGAATGCCAGACCGATTGGTTTTGTAACTTGATAAACGGAATACGTCGATTAATTAAATACATATATAATTTTCATACAAAAAAAATATATTTTAATTTTTTCATATAAAACGGCTATTTCATAGGTAAGGACCTGATATATAAAAAAAAGTTTTTAATCAACTGGAAAATGTGAAGCACTAATAACACTAGCGATCGCCCATGACTTTGTCCACGGTACCGTAAATTTAGCGAAGATAAGTATTAGTTAAATAGTAAGCTTATTTAGTTATATTATTTAGATATGCTTTAGATACTTATTTAGATATGCTTATTTAGTTATATGGAATGCACGCCTCAGACTCAGAATGGTGGATATATATAATTTGCTTCGCGTTCTATCGATTTTATATTCAAGTGCGACTAAGCAAGCATCTAAGCTCATAATCCCATACTTAGCGAGGAAATAAGGAGGCGTCTTTTAATATAACACTGGATATTTACGCAATATTTGTGTGTCATATTTACTCAACGTTCTATTTTTGGAATAAAATAATAAAGCTAATTTATATTTATTCAATCAAGTTTTTAAAAAAATCTGTGAAAGTAGTAAAAGCAGTAAAAACCCACGATTTCTTGGATAAAAGCTTCTTGATATTTAAAATAGATACACAATTTTTAACATAGTTATGTGGAAATAACAGGATTAAAAATAAAGTGGAATCGTTGAAATGTTAAGTGACAAGCTGCAAAGTGATTGGTCGGTGTTCTGAGCAAAAAAAATATTTTATTATAATACACGTTAAGTGTGTATTCCTGTAAGTATTTCTTTTGGTCTATTATGTAATTTGCACGCTACTAGTTACTGCCAAATGTGACGATCTGACTGAATGCGCTTACCCGCCTATTGTAACGCACATTGAAATTGAAACTATAAAAACAGCAGAACTTATATACTTATAACTTTTGCACTCTCTTCTTCTCTGCTATTTCTTCAGGTGTATTTTTCTTTACATGTTGCTTTATTTTATTATTATAATAACGGTTAGGCCTTTTATATATACTTAAATGCACATTTGAGGAGATTTCGAACTACTAATTCTACTAATTTTCTACTACTGTCTACTAATTTCTTTTTCTAGTTATATTGCTTCAACAATATTTTTAACGTGTCTGTAATCTTCCTTAAAAATAAATGTTCAGACGTATATAAACTTATACTTACATCTTCTCCGATATGTGTGTTTAACACACCGATATGCTTCAAATCACAATAAAGGCAGCGTCAAACGCAGACACTCGTGGTGGAATTATGCGTAATACAGTTGAAACCTTCTAAGTTGTCCGTACCGAATGAGGGAGCGTCATGAATATAGAGAGATGAGACGCTAATCTAAATAAACCGTCCTGAAGATTGCCACAGGGTTATTTCGGGTTATTTTCAGGACGTCAAATACTGACTTCTTAAAGTTTGAAGTAGGGTTGGGAGAGAGCCTTATTAAATTGAATATTCATCGGTTTCCGAAATATTGGATCGGTTTTATTATTAGGTTCTATTAAATAATTTGTTACCGTAGTAATAGTACAAGAGATTCATTATACTATTATAATATGAATGTTGTTGGTTGATTCCTTGGCACATATGCCCTCTAGGTATTGGGATTGAAAAATATCCAATGTGTCAATCTGTCCCACAAACTTTAAATCGATATCAGCTTATTATATCCCGCTGCAAGGCGTAGACCTCCTTTTGCGAGGGAATTTAAGGCTATAAATATAATCTACACCTCGCGTCCAGTGCGGATTGGTCGATTGGCAAACTATTTATATATTTTGTAGAAAGATGGTGGACGGATAGGGTGTAATAGGGAGTCAAGAGTATAAATGGTATAAGGAGTTACACTTCTATTCCATTATACTATTCATTCGATGGGATAGGAAGGTATATCATAGGATAGGATGGTATGGGAATGGGCTCTGACATATCTCAGTCACTATTGAAACACGTACGTAGATTACGTAATAGTACATTATATGATAGTGACATACGAGAGAGGGGTAACTCGGCCAATCGTGTGCGCCCATCAGCTGTGCGATTGCACACTTTATTTCACAAGTATTTGACGTGTATAAATGGTGGACTTAATGCCCTAAGGCATCTTCTACCAGTCAATCAGCGTATGTATAAAATATACATATATATGTATTATATAAGTATACTGTACACCGTCTGTACACCTGTGATTTATTTTCTCTCTACCCAAAGGTTGTCTGGAAAAGATCGCTTTTAGCATTATGACTGCCTTTTGTGCATTTCATGTGTTTATAACGATTCTAATTATAATCATGTGCTGTTTTATTTTCTTTTGGTGTACAATAAAGAGTTTTATCTATCTATTTATCTACTGTCGAAAATTGTCTGTTGCGGTCCAGAGACTGTTTCAGGTTTTTTGTGCAGTATCGCCTTTATATTAGAGTTGATGCTTCTGTATCAGAAAAGTATTAGACATATGGTGCCGTGACCTTTGTATTGGAAAAGGTTACGCGAATGCACGCATTTATAGTTATACACCGAATTAAAACAGGAGGTCCTTTCAGAAGTCATGCTAAAGCGTAGTATTATGGGTGTAGGGCCGCCTTATAGCCTCTTCCCATGTATTGCTGAGCTGGAGTAGCCGCAGTGGCTAAGTTAGGTTAGGTTAGCAAAACTCGAGAAATAAGTCTCCGTCAAGTTACTGGTTTTGCGACCAAGACATTTTGATAGATTGTCTAAACTAGATTAGCTTATCTTCCAAAAGACTTCAGAAAGCCAAAGAAATTCCTACGGTTCTGCATTACTGATTACTAGGTCTTCATCTGTAGTTTGTTGTTATCCGAGTGATCATTATTGCAATGCAACCAGCGCTTGAAGTATCCACTGCATGCATATCTCTTGTGCATCAGGGATGTAAGGCCTTAAAACGCCACGCTGACCAAGCGGATTGGCGAGTCCACTCTTTTAGAGGCGGTGTAGTTCCTCAGAGCTTGTGGTAACCGATATACCACAAGCCCTGATCATTATTATTCAAAACTCATACGCTTAGTGAAGCGTATGAGCCTAGATATAGACGGAAATTTAGATTGACAACCGATTAGTGCAATTGGTAGTGGCCCTGCTTGCTGTGTCGAAGGTCCCGGGTTCAACTGAGTCTGGGAGGTATGTACGACTTTGTAAGTGTCTCTGAAGTCTAAACCCACGACACAGAGAATCCTAGTATGAACCATTGAACAGGCGTCATTTATTTATTTATTTTTAGCTAGAAATACCTCTAAAATTGAGATCACATTCGCTATTGCATGTGCCATCTGTATCAACAAATTATATTTAAAAAAATGTTCTTATAAGAGCTAGTAATAATTACAATAACTTGCCTATAGATATACCTGTTTTATACGAGCATTGCGGACATCAAAAAGCACTCACTTTAAATTATTTTAACCATACATATAATTAATAAGTAGTTTGTTTCTTTTAATTAGCTTGTAATATAATTAACATCACTTCGTTGTGGACATTTGAATATTGTGACTATTAATTATTATGTTGTAGTGTTTGTCTAACTGAACGTGGAGATATATTATCGGCCTGCTGTAAATCTTCCAAATAAAAATAAATAAATAAATAAAGTTATGCGCGTAGATGTTGGAATATGTTTATTTAACTTGATTCCTGTGAGAACTTTATAATTGATCCGTATAAAAAGTACCCGGCATATATGTTATCAGTTAACTATCCAAGTTTCATTAAAATCCAACCAGTTGTTTTTGCGTGATGCGGGTTCAGACAGACAGACAGACTAAAATTCTAAATATTGTTGTTTTGGGCTCTTTAGTTGTTTGGCTGGGAAACGTCGAGTAAAATAAATAAAGTAAACATTCGCGTTAAGACCCGTTCAAATAGATAAATAAATTCTAGCCTATTTTTGTGTCACTTAACTCTGATCCTCTATTTGTACGTCTTGCTTGGCGCTTATTTAATTTCTTGCAGGTGTATTGCAAGAGACATCCTGCAGAATGGAGTGGAAATGCATTAAATAAATGAAGTTATGTGTACTTGTTATGTAAGTACGTACATATATGTAGATAATTAATTACAGTTATATTAAATTGTCAATTTTCCATTTACAGATCTGACACACAGAGCAAATCGTACAGAGCAACCAATCAGACCCATTTAGTAATTACAGTTACTAAATAGATAACTATATTTCTTATAGGTACTGAATATGCCAATATAATAAAAGGAAGCCAAAAATCTACTTGTAAGCTATAGTAAGAAATTATTTTTCAAGTCAGGATTATTATATCTATTTTGCTTTATTTCTATGATAGTTCTCCAACTATAGGAAACCCCCCGGTTTCATCATTTAATATAATAATATTTAATATATTGTAGTGGGAGAGTTCACGCTGTATTTCCACAGCTGCTGGGCGCACTCGACTGGCCCACGTTACCCCTCTCTCACAGAAGACTAACTTGAAATGTACTGCATTTCCTACTTTATCATATTTCCCCAATGTACGTACGTGTTCCGGTAGTAAGTGAGATATGCCAGAGCCCCTTCCCATCCCATCCTCTCCCTCCCCATTTTCCCAACCCTTACTCCCAAATCCACAAAGGTGGGCAGCGCATCCGGCGGTGTGCCAACGTTTGTCATTCTTGACTGGTGTTGGCGTGTATCGCGGATGTCTATGGACGACAGTATTCAGTTACCATCAGGT
This sequence comes from Sesia bembeciformis, assembly GCA_943735995.1. Taxonomy (NCBI): domain Eukaryota; kingdom Metazoa; phylum Arthropoda; class Insecta; order Lepidoptera; family Sesiidae; genus Sesia; species Sesia bembeciformis. The sequence goes on from OX031028.1 coordinate 14,875,205, forward strand.
GCACTGTATGCTCGTCTGCCGAATTGGGTCAGTAATCATTTTGAGTGGTGGTTCATATAATTTTTTGCATTGCATATGTATGTATAAGTTTCCATTGAAGATCATCTCTACATTACAGAAGATAAAAAATAATTAAGAAGCTATCTATGTTAATATCTGTCAGTCTAAACACTTATCACGCAAATACCACTAGACGAATATTGTCAACCTTGTCATAGTTATAACTTATGTTCCGGTTTAATATTTAGGGTACAATTTAGATCAATTACAAAGTTCCCCCGGGAATCAAGTTAACCACACAATACGTGTACGCACACAAGGTCGCGGGTACTTCTAGCAAAAAGTAATATACCTAATAAATATGTACTATATTATTAAGTTAATTATAAGTCAGGTATATAATATACACACATTAAACGGTAAAACTATGATAGTAACCTTTGATAGTAAGTTCAAACTTTTACACCACGAAACATTTTGATATAATCAGTAGGTACATTATGTAGACTTGTATTAATCTAAAATTACTATAATACAATATTATTATATGTAGATAAAATCGAGGCCTACTCAAACATTCTAGGACTTCGGTCCCAAGTCGACATAGGAAGGGCCGATCATTGCCGTTCAGAGCTTACGCCATAAGTTCGGACGGCAAACGTTAAGGGGCCTCGTAAATTAAACCCTTACTAAGGTTAGAGGGTTATAGAAGATTACTGTAGTGTGCACTCAGTCGTGTTAAAAGGGATACTGCACTATGGTGCTCTTTTATAGTAATTGGAAAAAAAGACTTGTAGTCGTATTTCAACGAACAGCAAAAAATACTAAACGGGCAACAAATTAGCAAAACTAGCAATTAATAATTAGCAAACTATTTTTGAATAACTAAACGCAGACTATAACGGAGACTCCTGTATATTTATTATCAAGAGAGAACTTAAACCTAACCCCTTATAAATTTGCTGCCACTTTCAGTATGTCTGCAGCGCATTTATTATTTCCCAAAATAAATCTATGCAATTTAAATGATTGTTACGAAACCTATGTGCTCAAATCTAAAAGAAAACTAGCCCACCTGACTAATATCCATCAATCCGCATTGGATCCACGTGTTGGATTATGTATAAGATGAGAGGAGCTCTCTAGTGAAGACAACATAGCTTTTATAAGCGAAGATGATGGTGCAATTTTTTCAAAAAATACCCAAATAAATCTACGTATATACATACATTTTGGATGTCGTTGGATAGGGCTCGTAAAGCTCTACAACTTCTGTCTCAATACGTTCTGAAACATACGGAAAATACCTCTTCTTATCTTGCATAGTCCTACGACTGACTGGAAGATAATGCTATAAGTAGTGTTGTTAAACTAGATTTGAGCGCTTGACGCTCGACCGCTATAAGAATTATTAAGACTCTAGAGTAGAAGGTTTGTGAACGTTGTAGAACCAAATTGAAACCAATTAAACCAAGTGAACCAAATTGTTAATTTTTGATGGTTTTAAACCCTTCTTGTTAGAAACTCGAGTCTAATACGCTTAAGGTTCAATAACACTAACATAGCGCACCAGCGCTCGTTTAACAACACTAGCTGCAAGGCATTAAGTCCACCTTTTGTAATAAATTACAAAAATAAAAAGATAGCGATATCTACGTTTCCGGCTGGCGCGGCCATAAGCCGTTATTGTAATTATTGTTGACGTGTTTTGTATAAGGCATAGGTAAGGCTGGCTCCTCTATGGTTTTATCGATCGGCTGTAGTAGGTCGCGTGGTCACGCGAGTTAGTTACTGGCAGCACGATCACGCCACGCCACGACCAGCCGCGTTGATAGTCGCCATGTCTCTGGTTGATATGGCATCATAAAAAGGTATAATGAAGTCACGTAGATATAACTGTCGTAGTCACAGGTGAATGCTAGTACAAAATAACGAGCGTGTTATACTGTGGCACTTACCAAAATCAGGAAGGCCAGCACACTGTGGAATTCTTCAACGCCGAACAGTAGACACGTCGTGTTTGGGCTTGTTTTGATGGGCTCGTCGAGAAGTTTCTGCAACTTAGGAAACTAAAAAGGAGTAAATAATAATAATAAATACTCTTTATTGCATACAAATAGTTATTACATGTGCACAAATAATAAATGGCATAATACAATAGGCGAACTTATCGCTAAGGCGATCTCTTCCAGGCAACCTTAGGATAGAGAAAAATAAAGGGATATAGGTAGTGCAAAAGGACCGAAATCCACAGATGGATCATCATATTCAATATGTACTTATCGACAATATCGATAATAACCCAATATCATTTGGTAAATAAGAATATAAACTTCAAATAAGTAATTAAATCAAACGTAAAAAAACTTCACTATTATTTGTTAATATATTTATATTATTGTACTTTGTCGCGAGATTTTCGTACCAATTTAGTTACAGTACCAATAGTTGTGACTTCTATGTTTATTCTCTTCGTTGTAGTACTTAGAAGTTTTTAAAAACATTTTTTGTTTAATTTATTTATATTAAATTTTATTAATTTATAAAATTCACGGCTACAATTTATAGAAACAATAGATTAACGATGTTATTGTAAATATTTATTCATTTATTTAAACAGAACAGAAGGTAGATTACAATTATAAACACCAATCAATGCGTTTATATATTAAGTACATACCTACATAAATATATTTAACATGTTAAAAAGTTAATAAAAATTGGAAACAAAATTCTTATTTCCGACTCGAAAATTAACGTCGACGTCAAGATAATTAATTATCTGAAGTTTGCGAATCACTAATTAATATAATCACCAAAAGTTTCTGTCTTTACAATGGGATTTGTTCGCTGGTGAAGTCAAATGAAACCATATCGCGGTTTATTTACCGTCGGGAGGAACATTTTTCATTTTCTTTAATTTTACCTCTAGTTTTTGCTCCTTGAGCGTCATAAAAATAGGTATGTTACAAACTATACAATATTCAGTGAAAGCCTATTAAAATGTAAGCGTATGTGTACCTATTTGTACTATAGTATCTAGTAAATACATTATACAGGTAATTATTTTGGACCTATTATTGCAACTACTAAAAGGTTGACTAATCTATACTAATATAATAAAGAGAGAGTGCGAATTTTGTGAGTTTGTGTGTATGTGGAGGGTAATCTCCTGAACCACTGCACTTATTTGATAAATTCTTTCACCATTTGAAAGGTACACTATTCCAGATGGACATAGGCTATATACCTATTATGTATATATATGATGTGCAAAAGAATTGCCGGGCATGCATCGCATGCCGGGCATGCATCGCACGCCGGGCACAGCTAGTGAATGATGAAGCTATAAGGTATTACGTACCTTTTTCACATTCTACAATGTAGACTAAATAAAAAAGCATAATTAAAATAGATTTAGGGCCTTTCTCACCACCTTCTGATACTTCATCAGAATGTATCGGCAATTCAGTTATACTTTATCAGAAAGTCAGTATCAGCTAGGTTTAATTGGCAGATAATTGACAGTTTCGTTATCTATCAGATTGTTAATAGTTATTTTATCAGAAGGTGATGAGAAAGGCTCTTAATCTAATAAAAGTTTCAAAAATAAAGCAAGGGCGGTAGCGCATCCGCATCCCCCCTGGTGTTGTAGGTGTCCACGGGCGGCGGTGACCACCATTGACGTCCGCCCGTATACCACCTCGTCTATAAAATACACTCATAGATATTAACAAATTTAAATGATATTGTAAGTATATTAGAGACGCAGGCGATAACGTGGGATATATTAAATATTTTGCGTATCTTTGAAACTAAATACTACTCAATTTAATAAATACTATATTACAGTTTTTCAAAGTAATCTCCTTAATATTAATGCACTTTTTCATTGTCGGCAACCACTATTCAAAACATGAAGCCCATTAAATGGAAAGCATGTCGTTCAAGCGTTGAATGAAAGATATAACTACTTCTTCACTAGCACATAGTCACAGTCACATAGTCGACTAATAACTAGTCACATAGTAGACTAACAAATCCTTTATTTGAAAAAATACGTTACAAAGTGTTGCATGTTGCATGGTCCTGACTGTGAGATGAAGAAGTCATCGACCTATTCCGAAATTTAAAAAATCGTTTGTTTTTACAGCGGTGTTATAATGAAAGATGATACTCTGCCGTTTCTCTCGTACATTTTAGTATCACAGACAACATTTGACTGTCAATCATCAAATTTTATCGCCATGAACATTTTTTATAACTGTGAAGTGGGCGTGGGGAGTGAAATTTATCCAGAACAAAACCTACTAACTTTTAGATTATTGAGCTGTATGGTTTATATGTAGCTTATACAAATATGATTTTATTTCGTAATTTATATAGTTATCGGACGATATTCTTTTTATTTTCTTTATATATGGCATTGGTGCAATTAGCACATTCTGCCAGTGTCATGTTTTCTTCCTATTAAAGTCTAAAACGTATCCTGTTAATGTCCAGTCCCGTCGAAGTAAGTCAGGAGTCGCTCAGTAAAGCCATAGTACAGAAGTATTATACAGAAGTACAGAAGTACGATAGTACTGAGGACAGAAGCAGAAGCACACGAAAAACGCAGTCCAACGCTTTTATTTGATTATCATAAACATCACGCACGAAAGACATTTTGACGTTTAATAAATTATCATTATTAAACCACTAATCGTCTAATACACATTTTTTACAATAGTCCCACAAAAACTTAACTTAACTTCTCGGGTTCCCGCTAGAAGATCCCCATATTCTTTTCTCCTTCCATGACCGCAATTAAAGGACGACTTTCATTGGATTTATCATTACGCGAATTCCGACCACGACTGCAATCTGTGTTCCAATACTTATTACCTAACAGTGTTAAAATGATGTTTCCATTACAAAAGCATTTTGGAGTTCAATGCTGTACTATTTCTGAGGAATAATAGTAAAGAAAATATACGGTTCTAAAATATTTAAGAAATAGTTCCATATTTATTTATTTATTTAAACAGGTAGCCAACGAAGTAAACACTGGTATAAAACAATATAAAAGTTACAATTCTATGGATTTACAGCCAAGTGTCACCTCAATTATAGGCAATGTCAATATGCAAATACGAAACATAAATATGCAAAAAGCTAAACAAATAAGCAATCCTTAAAGAAGAGACGTATAAAATTTATCGTGAAAAAATTTCGCTCTTAAATACTAATTTAGTTATGTAAATCCTATATTTTTTAGAAATTGATTTCAACTACTAAAATTCGTAATGCAAACATTAGTGGTTGTTTCTTTTCGCCTCTGCGTATTATTCTCAAGGTAGCTCGAGAAAATCAATGAATTTATTTATATTTATTTTTTCACTAAACCGCAGTATTTGGAACTATTTATATGTGTATTTAATGCAATACAACGAAACTGTCCATCCAAACTCCTATTTGCGCCCATCCACCGCACATTGAGGTGGGTCGCGTCGCAGCGCATAACATCCGCGCATAAATACGGCAAGTGATCTGCCAGTGCGCTGCGCTGCCTAAAGTGTGCGATAGTTTATACTAAATGCATGACAATAATTCAGTAGGACTTTTACAATGTTATGCGCTGCGGTTCGGCACGTCGTATTGTGGCCGAGCCTTAAATTTTATATTGCTGACATTATATCTATTCATTGATAAGATAATTCATATCGATGTACAGATACATTACGAAAACATTGGGCATCGGCTAATTCGGAAACATCGGAACACGTCATCCACGTCTATGAATTACCTCTAGTTGCATGCTTTATTATGATAAGATATATTATTTATTACTTTATTGCATAGACTTGGATGACGCGTTCGGGTGTTTCCCGATTAGCAGATGGCCAATGTTTTCGTAATGTACCTATACCTACTTATCTTCAATACGAAAATATGGCTTAGCAATTTATTTATTCCACTTGTTGATAAGGCATTTCAGTTTAATCCCTTACCACCTTCTCTCTATAAAGCGAGTGGATTTTGATTTTTTACTCCTGTCTTCTACTAACCTAAATTGGAATAAATTATGGTATGATTTGTAGCCAATGATAGCCATAGATTACAAAATTACTACAGAGTTACTAAACATGATGTAGCTACAAGTTAACCGGTGAGGGGTGATTAAAAATTGCATTGGGGTGAGCATTTTCAAGACTAGAAATCCTGTCGTCGTGCTTGAGCCATAGCTTATCCCCCGTAGGCTTTACTGGGTGGGATTAAATCAAACTACATTTGCATACCCATCTACCTCATACTATGTACGTATTTTATGTAAATGTATCCATATGCATGGCAATGTCTCATAGAGGTTTTATTACTGTAGAAAATAACATTTGTTATTCCGTCCTTGCCCTCATGGCGCGGATTATTCAAATTTCATGATATTTGGTCGCCCGCTCGTAGTTTACCGTTGTTTTAATACTCATGCACGGTGTATATGAAGCTAGAATTCGAATGGAGTTAGAAATATCATTTTCCACACAGAGAAACCAAGGTCATTCAGCAACAATTATATTTTTAAAAGAATCGGCTACGCTTACGTTCTTTCTAAAGAATTGGCTATTCGAGCGTTCGCATAAATGCAAACTCCCGTGCAGTTCATTATCAACTTCATCAACAATCGGTTAGGTAACGCCAACCGCAAATATAATGTTGTAGACCAAACATATTCATTCAGTTATTAAATATCAACGAATATGAACTTTAAAATCACCGCAATAGCTCCTTTTAGAACGTAAAAATCGGTCGAACGTTTGAAATCGTGCGAACGCTCGGTTGGTCTATTGGCTATTACTAATTTTTTTGATGATAAAGTAAGTAAATCACTTTAGAATAATAAAATATGTCATTTTGTAGGGTTGTATACATTTCCATCAGGATACAAACAGATTCGTTTCTTAATTACTCTCTGCAGGTATTTTCGTATTTTGTCTAAGGCGTTTCCTTATTATTCGTTTTTATTTGTTATTTAATATATGTATTATTAATATGTATGTATATAATATATATTCATATACATTTATATAAATAAGGATATTTATTGACTTCTTATTTTATTTAGTGTTATGTGTAGGTATATATTTTTTATATTATTAGCTTTCTTTTATTATCCATGTATAATATATGTGTGTACTCGTATGAACCTATATATTTTTATTAATGTTTAATGCACTCGCTCTGATTCTTCGTTCACCCAAAGGTTGACTGACTGATAGAGAATGCCATGAGGCATTATGTCCGTCTTTTGTACAGTGTTTGTGTACAATAAATAAATTCGTAACGAATCATTGTTAACATAATTCAGTAATCACGATTCATGTGATAATTATAATGCTTAATTATGTATTCTAAATTCCTAAAGTTTAGTATTTTAAAACAATGCAACACAAGTATTCTATTGGCATATTATGCACACAGAAGGAGGCTGATCTCCAAGCGGAGGGTATTGGGGTCCAGATAAGTCTCCAAATTCGCCGAGGGCATAACCTGAAGTATTGGTTAGTTAGGCTATTAGTATAATATATTTCACTGCAGTCTTCTGCGAGGGGGAGATCACTCGGCCAGTAGAGCGTACAATAGAGTATAGTCAACGCTCGCCTTCCCCTAACTACTCGTATGCACATATGTGCAAACATAGTTTGCTTAGGCACGCACCTATATGCCTACCGTTGTTACTTATTGACACCATTCTCCCACCTCACCGGCTAAGATACTTAAACACGCCTCGATCATTGAGTGATATATCACAAGGACCAAAGTAGCGATACAAGCGTAAGTAATACTCGTATTGCAACGATTATAGATTTTTCTGACGCTGATTGTTACTTAAATATTATTGCTATTATATAAATTGTGATGATTGTATAAAGTAAAATTCCGTTCATCAAACATAAGATTAATCCATTTGAAGATGGAAATAGAACAAAAATTGTACTGTTCTCTGTATGCGATCGATGTACGACGTACATCTTTTACGATTGTACTCTTTTCTTTGTCTTTTAGTCACGGAAAAACTTGACCGAGAGTTACTGCGTACTGTGCATGCAGTCTTCAAGATTCTGTGAACCCGAAACATGTAGAAAAAACGGCTAAAACTTTTCACTAAACTATACATGGGATTTTTCAAGATAGCTATGAATAGAATTCCGCAAGGTCGACAACGCACCCTGGTATTGCAAGTGTGCATAGGGTGCAATCACTAGCTATCTGGGCCGTGGGACGCACGTGGGTTTTGTCATGATATTATTTTGTAAAAAATCAATATTTTGTGCATTGTCCCCAACTCTATTCCCTCTGCATACCAACGATCTGTTGCAAACTGGTGACATACATTGCTATGCAGATGACAGCACTGGGGATGCCATGTACAGCGGCCGCACCAACCTAGGGTCGGAGTGGAAGAGAGTCGCGTCAGGCTTCGAAGACACTTTAGATGAAGTTTCGATTTGGGGTTCTCTAAACATAGTGAATTTCAACCCTAGTAAGACGCTAGTGTTGTGCACCGCTAAAAAGCTCCTTTTGTCGTAGCACCTCGCTTTCAGCATTGCTCTTAAGATTTCGGAGAGTATCGGAATCCTTAGTGTCAAAATTTCCAGCAAAGCCACCATCTGGCCATTAGGGGCCATACGGAAAATAAAGCCAAAAGCTTGGTGTGCTGAACAGAACGAAACGGTATTTCATCCCCGGGTAACTCCTAACGCTCTACAAAGCTCGAGTTAGGCCCCATATGCAGTACTGCTCACATCTCTGGGCCGGATCCATTAATTGGATCCATTTGACCCCATCCAACGACGGTCCATCCGCATTTCCTCGATATGGAGGTGTCACGTACTGTTTGGTCCAAAAATCATTTTATACCACAATAACGTAGGCTGTGGAACGAACTTACCATTACGCTACGATATGGGGTTCTTCCAAAAATCTGTGTATAGGATTTTGCAAGGTCGTCGACGTATCCGCATACCTCCTGGTGTTGCAGGTGTCCATAGGCGGTGGTAAAACTTACCCTCACGTGGGACCGCTTGCTCGTCCGCCAACTTCCCTATAAAAGAAAATGTTTGAAAAATTAAAAAAAAATAGGAAATAATATTGTAAAGAAAATGTGCTTTAAATTTTGACGTCACAGAATACAAAATCATTAACATAATCTATAGATTTTTAGTGTTTTACAATACATCTGACACACCGTATATTTACTTGTATTGATCTCCGGATACCTGTGTATACGTACACACAAGTACCGTATACGGTACTTGTGTGTATTCTAAAATGCTACTCATAGTTTTTTGCTTCTCTAGCCTTATTTATTCTGCAGTGTCACGTACCCTAAAGGAGTCATGAGTGAAAGCATCCTTAAGTACACTTATGTAAATGTGGGTAACGTTGCAAATAGGAGAGAATGCTTTTTGGAGGAAACTCGAAAAGTGAGTTTTTATTTGATTGTTGTATATTAGGCGTTTTGTGGTTTAATAGTGATAGTTTATTAAACTTTTTTTAAACATTAAACATTTTAGACTTTGAAATTGTTTATTACGTATAAATCTTGATACCGGCAGAAAGTGCTAATTGCACCATTGCCATATTTAAGGAAAAAAAAAGTAGGACAGAATTTTTGCGTGTTGACTGCGTATTTTTTCTAATAGAAAAAGAAAGGAAGAAAAGCAATGAAGCAAGCAATTAATATAGAATCATCTAATAGAAAAGCAATTGTCTTAGACTTTTTAAATAAATTTCAATAATATTTTTTTAATTATTTTTTTAGAGCGGTGATAGCCTAGGGGTATATTTCTTGACTTTCATTCGCAAAGTCGTGAGTTCAAATTCTCAACCACTGAGCTTCTACATACAATTAACACATATTTTAAGTGTTTTATAATTTTTGTCTGATGTAGACACGAATCGTAATTGTTCATGTGTGCACTTACCACAATTTGCATTATCAATTCGTCTGTTCTTTTTGTTAAGAAGCCATTCCGGTAAATCTGCAATAATAAAGTTATATTATTTCATAATTAATTGTGCTGGAAGGTGACAGTAATCAATTTATTAATAGAATTTCCTACAGCTTATTTAATAGAAACCTGTAAAGAGATCGACGACCTGTCTGTCTCTGCGGTCTAGTGCCCGTCTAGCGTGAAGAATGCCCGCAAAAGTGTTTTTATGCACTTTTCCGGGACTGAGTGCTTGAATCTACGACCCATTGTTTTCAGTTCGTTGTGCGGTTATACTAGTCACACATGTATGTGTCACAGACTATATTATGTGTGAATGCAAGGCAGTGAAGTAAGGCGCAAATAAAATACAGGACATGTGGTCTAATTTTTTTATGCAGTTATTAAGTATGTTAATAATCATATAAGTCGTACAGAAAATACAAAACTGAAGATAGTATTTTCTACGCATGATATACTTTACGTACCTGTAAATTGCACTAATTTGTTTGTTTTAATCAACACATACTGGATTGAGCTTTGAGTAGCCGTTCTACGCACGTAATCTACGGTTAGCTACGACGAGCGTGCTACGACAGCTACGAACACGAAAAGGCGAAATTCGGTATTAACAAACTTATTCAATGTGAGTTACCGTACTCAATGTGAGTATTCAATGTAGTCTGGGCATAAATACCGTTACAATAAAGAAAAAGAAAATTACATTTGAATTTGGAATCTGTCATTCTCATATGAAAATTAAATGTTTTTTCTCATTTTGGCGCCAATCTAAATATATTTAGATTGCTCATAATAAAATGGAGTAGGGTGACTACTAAAACGGTATTGCTGTAACTGTATTACACACAGTAGGCATAGAGCCAAATGCAATTTTTAAAACTCCATTCGCTTGGTATTAGCCCAATGTTTGTGTACCGGGGTATTGGTAACTATATTGAAACGTCCTCTGTTTGTGATGGAAAAAGGTTTAGCCATCCACGCACTATTCGTACTAAACAGACTATTAAATCCGTGAAGGAGAGAGTCCAACGAAATCCCGTCTGATAGCAAAAGATTTTATCCATAGAGATGAATATAGCACCCAGAACCATGTCACGTATTTAAAAGATGCAACGTGGTCATTATCCGGCTTCGGTGATGGTTTGGTGGGGTGTTATATAGCTATCAAGGAGCAACTTAACCATATTTTTACGATACGATTCTCGAAAAGGTCGTAAACACACTGTTCCGTAACCAAGAATGGTCCTTTCAGCAAGACTCAGCACCAGGTCACAAGGCGTAACACAGGCGTGGCTAGAAAGGAATATTCGCAGGAATATTACAGGTGAAGACTGGCTGTCACCTATCCGATCTTAATCCGCTCGATTATGATTTATGGTCCGTTTTAAAGAGCCTAAACGCTCTACATGCTCTAAACGCCATGATAATATTGAAATCTTAAAACATTCGATAGGGGTTGGCAGTTGCCAATTTTTAACACAAATTCTTCTAATAAAATGATGATGTAAAAATATGAATATTTTCTTTGTAACAATATTTATGGCTAGACTAGGTATAATAATTTATTATAGCACTTCATATAGAAAAATACATAAATAAGAAGCATATACTATAATGTGTACTGTAATCATAAAATTAAATATAATAGCATTGAAGGAGCATATTTTTTCCACTATATTACTGTTTTTCTATGTCAATCGTAATACCGCATATCAGCCTGTCTCTCTCGAATATAGGGATATACTATTGAATATAGGCCTCGATCAAGTCCTACCAGTACAGTCGCTCTTCACGGAGCGGTGGAATATCTATAGTAGTTCTGAGTGAAGGATATATGAGTTTATAGAAAAATATCTTGCGTATCTGTCTATATATTTTGAAAAAAAAAAGTTCCTTTTCTTTCATAACAGCATTTCATAAAGTTCTTTGAACGGGAACAGCAGAATCATGTCTACGAAAATACGGCACCTTGTTAAATTTATAGCAGTCGCTGCCGCGATAAGCAGCGAAAGGCTTATTATTCCCTTATTTCGGGATCCCTTTTAATAAATATACCTAAGTATAAAAGCTTACAATAACTGAGTGCGGCTTTGTGTATGGATCGAATTTTCCTACACCTACGTAGGTATATAGGTATAATTAATTCTATATATATAATAAAATTGTAACAAAGCCGTGGCTGTAATTTGTTTTTTTTTTTTGGAAAATGATGTGGCAATGTAAAGTACGAGTGATACGAAGCTCAAAACAACATTTTTTTAAATTTTTGTCTGTCTGAACTGGACTGATCACTCAAAAACCACTGGACAGATTATAATGAAACATAGCAAAGATAAAGCTTACCTACCTATCGGGTTAACATTACGGTGGGTAATGAGTTGAATCTATACAAATGAACTAATGAACAGCCATGAAATTATATATACAATGAATATATTTTTTACTCGGGCACTAAAGAATACTAATATATTTCACGTAAACAACGTATAGCATATTAAAATGTAACTTAAAATTATTATAATAAAAAATAAACCTAGAATTTAAAAGGATTTTTTTTATTTATTGTAAATTATGTTCACTACTTGTATATATACAGCTAATATACTAAATTTATACAGCATTCTCACTGTATAAATTTAGTCCCTGTGGCAAGGCATTCAGCATGCTGGTGGCATCACCTCACTGAATTGCATATAATTGTGTAAAATTTTACTTAATGATTATCAAACAATTTAAAAATAATATTATTACAATTTAGATACTTTGCGACCATCGAAATGTGGGTGGAGGTCGAAATGACCCCAGTTTGTTTCCGCTACCATAAATATTGCTTTTATTTTATTATAACTAATAAATATAAAGACAAGGTAACAGGAAAATGAATGAAATATTGAGTAGCACAAAAATAGCCTTCTTATTTCTAATACAATCCTTACCGGACCAGTGATTAAGTATATCAAAGTCTTTGAGTTACGTGTATTTTTCCTTAAGATAAAAAGCAAGCATTACCAACTCACTTGTGTTCGGCAAATACTAAGAGATACGACTCTTTCGCGGGAACTCGAGGAGTGAAGTGGAGTTGTAGTTTGATTAATTGTAAAAAAAATGTACTATACGTTTTGTGGTTTAAGAGTGATAGTTTATTAAACTTCAAAAAGTTTTTGTAAGTAATGTTTATGATATTCAAATAAAAGCATCGGACTGCGTCTTTCGTTTGCTTCCAAGGAGTTCTCTTCTGTCCTCAGTAAACCTACTATCAATTTACAGTGCGACTTCTGACTGACTTCTGATGATACGTTTTAGACTTTGAAATTGTTAAAAACGAAGAAAAATTTACACTGGCAGAATGTCCTTTGCCATATATAAAAAGGAAAATAACACTGAGAGATGTCTCGTGGGTTTGACGTTTCCACTGTCGTCATGTTTAGTTGGCTATTTGACAGATATACGAGTAAATTAAAAAAAATATTGGATAACGTAGCTTATAAGCTAATAATAATTATAAAATGCCGTTTTTGCAATAAAACTAATTACAAATATTATTTTGTTATTAAATAAATTAAAGATTTTTATTTCTCTTTTACGTGATCCGACTGTACTGTAATTACTGTAATCTATCATCCGAAAGCCATGATAGATTACAGTGTGACATCACAACACTAAACATTGACCTAACCAAAATTTTTTTCGGCGTTGCGCATATTTTTGACTCTCAAACTTAGATTTGATAATGGATAACATTAAAGCTGATAGAGCAAATTTGCCCAAAGCACATTATTGTATGATTGCAAGTTTATACTTTTATGTATGACTTTTGCTCAGCTGAGATCGGAAATGTGAAAACTTCTGTGCAAGTCTATAAAACCAATAATTAAATTGTATATCATTTCTATATTTGTTAAAATTAAATGTGAATATTTCCTTAGCTAGTTTATATAATCAAACGCCTAATTTTAGGCATACAACAATGTTTGTAGGTTATTTGGATTTCTATGAAAAATAAATATCAAGTTAATTCGTTGTTTTGTAATTAATATCGGTTATTTGTATGTATAACATTTAGGTAATGTATTAAATATCATTATTTTCAGATCTTCAAGACCTTCAGGGTATTTCCAGTTCCAGTATCAACTTTGTGCACAGTAACGTTTAAAATTTTTAGGTACTTACATTTATTAGTGATCCTAAAACAAATAAATTGTAGATTTATTTGCTGTAAATGCACCTAGCGTTCCAACGTGCTAACGTGCTAACGTGCTAACTGTAAACACTGTTTTCGAAATTTTGGACATTTAGGAACATGTATTAACAATTTGGTATGATATTTATTGGTCGTACTTTTGTACATAGGTACTGCACATGTTTTATAATTTAAAAGTCATTTTTAACAATTTCCGAAGAAAACATATGAATTTATAAACCCACCTCTCAGAATAGAAGTTGTATATAGTGTTGTGACATGATAGACCCAAAATGTCACGTGACCGACTATTTTCGCGCCAAAATATTAATAATTAAAAATTTTCCTTTTTATTATTGAATCTGATTATTTAAAAAAAAAGCTATTCTAGAGGGTAACTGAACTTTTCAGAAGAATATGTTGACATATTTCGCATGTTTTAAAATACTTTCTCTAAAATTGACAAATATTCAATTGACAAGTTTATGTAATCGTATAATCAGCAGCCTGAGTTTGGCTTTATTGCAATAACTAATGTGAAGGAAAACATCGTGAAGAAACTCGTATGATAGTTGATTGTATGATATCGTAGGAACATGATATGAGGAAATCATTTAGATATATTATATAATATTTATACCGATAAACTGATTTAGAAATCAAGTCCAAGCAAGCAAAGCCGCCTGCTAGTGCTAGTTGTACATATGTATATGCTATGCTGTTCTAGGTTGTATGACTGGTGGTAATAATACAGTATAAACTTAAATATTATAATATATTAAATAGATTTAATGTAGCAGCAAAAATAAATGAAACAACCAAAATGTAATTGAGCACACTAGCGCTGATAACAAACTATTGCGTAGATTGGCAGAGAGGCAATGGTTTATTCGCTGTTTTTTATATAGTTTGCTATAAATAAATAAAAAATGGTTAAATACCTAATAACAATGAAACGTAACACTAATTATTTTCAATTTCACATCTACATGACATTATAATGTAAGTTAAACTTCATATATTGCATCTCCCTTGAAATTTTCTTATATATACCTAGCAGCTTATTTAATTACTTTACATAAAATATCTACACATACTATATACAGACTTGTTCATATTGGCAGCGACCCACACAGTGCGACAGTTGTCTCGTGGGTCTGACGTTTCCGCACCCGTCACGCCTAGTTGACAAGTTTGCAATAGCGACTTGAGTTAGGCCCTATTGAAGTAACTAAGTTTCAGGTAAATTTTATTAAAAAGTGACGACTGACGACGGTCACTTGCACTTTTATCATACCTTTATTTATTAGGAAAGGAAACGCTGAGAGACATCTCGGGCCTACTTACGGGTACAGTGTGCCTTTCGAATTGGTACGAATTGGTCATTGGGGTGGGCCGGGCCCTAAAGGCCCTGGTACTGCATCAGGATTCTTCACATCGCGCTCTTGGGATGCTAGCCCATCGGGAAATTTCGCTTGTAGGGGTAACTTTAAAATATTTTTGTCTGTTAAGAACACTCATTAATCAGAAACAAAACCAAAGTGATACCTTATTCGTATGGTGTACTTCATGTTGTCTCTAAAAAGCAATTTCTTCGTCTTAACACAATTTCCTTTAGGCAAATGTGGCTTTTGTTTCTTATTGTAGAATCCATCAAGTCACTAAAATAATTTTATTACGAGTACAATACGAAATTAATACGAAAGTTCGTAGCTTTTTTGAACGTATGACTTTACCGTGCTATATTTCTCACAACACTGATCACTGGCGGCAAAGTGATATAGGTACCGTTTGACAGATAACTTTTTTGTTATGGCGGCAAATTGAAAGTACAAGTTGAAGGTTTTAACTTTAGTATTTTTTAACAATTTTAAAATGGACATTAAGAAGGAGAATGCTTCTAGTGCTCGAAAACATTTGTGAACTCGATTGTGGTGTTTACGGAGAAGATGTTTTATCTAAAACTACTGGGAAAAAAAATGGTTCAGTCGATTCACGTCTGATAATTTTGATATGAATGATGTTCCTGGCTGTGGTCGTCCTATTAATGGTAAATGTTGATGTTTTCATTGAAAAATGAAGTAGATTGACACAGAAGCCGTCATCAAATTTCGGAAGAGCTTAGCATTCACCACTCAACAGTTGAGGATCAGCTGCGTAACCCAATTTTATAAAAAAAAAGCTAGATGTTTGGTGCTGAATGATTTAAATGACAGAAACTTGTGGAATAGAATTTTTATATTCCAGATGTTGTTAAAACGAAATGATCCATTCCATTCTCATCCATTGTTTTTTTTTTTTTTTTTATAGACTAGAGGGCGGACGAGCAAGCGGTCCCACGTGATGGTAAGTGTTACCGCCGCCCATGGACACCTGTAACACCAGGGGGCATGCGGGCGCGCCGCCGACCTTGCAAAATCCTATTCACAGCTCTCTTGAAGAACCCCATATCGTAGCTTAATGGAAAGACCTCTTGAGGCAGTTCGTTCCACAGCCTACGGGTTCGCGGTATAAAATAATTTTTGGAGCGAACAGTGCGCGACACCTCCGTATCGAGGAAATGCGGATAGACCGCACTTCTGTGACGGGAGGTGCGGTTGTAGAAACCCGAGGTGGGAATTATATTAAACAGTTCCTCAGAGCATTCCCCATTGTACAGGCGGTAGAACACACAGAGAGACGCAACGTCTCTCCGAATGCTGAGGGGTTCTAGACCGCCCGTGAGAGTGGGATCGTCGACAATACGAACAGCACGTCGTTGGATGGAGTCAAATGGGTCCAGTTGGTATTTCGGTGCGCCGGCCCAGAGATGAGAGCAATACTCCATATGGGGCCTCACTTGAGCTTTGTAAAGCATAAGGAGTTGCTCAGGGGTGATGTACCGCTTCGCTCTGTTCAGCACACCGAGCTTTTTGGAGGCCATTTTGGCTTTATTTTCCAGATGACCCCAAAATTCGACTTTGCTGGAGATGTCGACACCAAGGATCCCGATACTCTCCGAGATCTTAAGAGGCATGCTCTGAAAGCGAGGTGCTACGACAAAGGGGTTTTTTTAGCGGTGAATGCACAGACTTGCGTCTTACTGGGGTTGAAATCCACTAGGTTCAGAGAACCCCAAATCGAGACTAGATCTAAAGAGTCTTCGATTTCAGACACAAGCGTGGCGCGACTCTCTTCCACTTCGACCCGAGGGATGTTGGCGAGGCCCCTGTACAAGGCGTCTCCAGTACTGTCATCTGCATAGCAACGTATGTCACCAATTTGCAACAGGTCGTTGATATGCAGAAGGAACAGAGTTGGGGACAGCACGGAGCCTTGAGGGACGCCAGCGTTAATAGACATGGTGTCGGAGCGGCTACCATCGATAACGACTCTGATGCTCCGTCCAGTCAGGAAACTGGCAACCCATTCGCATAATCCCGCGGGTATCCCGAAAGATGGTAGCTTGGAAAGCAGCGATTTGTGCCATACCCGGTCAAAAGCTTTCGCAATGTCTAGGCCTACAGCCAGAGCCTCGCCTCTACTCTCAATGGCGTGAGCCCAGCGGTGTGTTAAATACGCTAAAAGATCACCAGCTGAGCGATTATGGCGAAATCCATATTGACGGTCGCTAATCAGTTGGTGATCCTCTAGGTACCCAAGGAGCTGTGTGTTTATGACATGCTCCATCACCTTAGAGAGGAGGGAGGTGATCACTATTGGCCTGTAGTTGGCCGGGTCTGTGCGGTCACCCTTTTTAGGTAAAGGGTGAACATGAGCTACCTTCCATGCTGACGGGAAGCTGATGAGATTGGTAATAGGCGATAGGCGAAATGGATCACCTACGATAACAATGACTGAAAACGATCTGGTGAGCCATCACAAATAGTCCCAAGGCCAGGCCTCACTTCGAACCAAGTCATGTTATATGTATGGTGGGACTGAAAAGGCACTGTGTATTACGAGCTTTTGCCACATGGCCAAACGATTAATTCTGATGTCTGATGTTAGCAGTTAGTAAAATTAAAACAAGCTCTTGAAGAAAAACGCCCAGAATTAATTAATAGAATAGGTGTAGTTTTCCATCACGACAATGCTCGTCCGCATATATTTTTGATGACTAAACAAAAATTGATTTACCTTAGCTGGGAAGTTTTAATGCATCCTCTATACAGTCCAGACATAGAACCTTCGGATTATCATTTATTCCGCTCTTTACAAAATTCCCTAAATGGAGTAAAAAATTTTAACCTGTGGAGTACCATTTAAATCAGTTAATCAGACATCCCAAAATTTTTATAGCGGTGGGATAATGGCTCTGCCAGAAAAATGGCGAAAGATAGTAAAGAAGAAAGAAGGAACCATATTCCGTTGAATAAATATTTATGTAATACACAAAAAGTCTTTATTATTTTTACTATTGAAAGGCCGCAACCTTATATATATTTAGCTAGCAAAAATTTCATCATCATTTTTTGAATAGCTGGGTTTTTCCCTATAAAGATTATAGTTTTAGCAGAATATTTTTGTTCAGAATTTATTATTTGTTCTATAGTTTTATCTGGTTGATTACTATACAAAAGCTGAGATAATTAAATTTGAAAGTTTTTTGTTGTATAGAAAAAAATACCGTATACTAGTTAATGTTCGATTTATGATTATTTATGAATATGATGATTTTTATGATATTTATGAAATCCGGTTTATGATTCGATCGTTTTTGACTCACTCCAATATTGAAAATGGAGTCGTTTCTTAGTAGCCCCGAGGATAGGAAAAAATATGTAAATAGGCTCCACTGAGCCAGGACAATTTTCTTTTTAAGATTCTCTATAATTTCCACAGGGACTTAGACTCGATGCAAATTCCATTACACAACTACGTTTCACGTTTGCAATATTCTTAAAATTTAATATTGCTACATGAGTGATTGATCAAAGTGGTCAACAAATCACAGAATTTCGATGACAACAGGTTTTGAAGTTAAAGTTTAACTAAAACTAAACTAAAAGTTAATACCTAATTTAGAAAAAAAAGTAATTAGGTTCCGTATAAAAGTCATTAATCAAATAAAACCTCTATCGTTACTGAAAATTAAATTGTGTATTTAGTATATCCAGCATCTAGTTTCTGACGTTTTTGTGAATAGTTTCATCCTTAAATGATTATGATATATTTTTATAACTATATTAATAAACTATACATTCAAATATGTATATAAATATCTCTAGCCCGACGGTGAAGGAAAACAACGTGGGGGAACCCGCATTCTTGAGAATTAAAAAAAATGTAGGGCGTCAATCCGCACAGTAGCCTGCGTGGTGGGTTCTGTTGCTTGTCAGTGGGTTCCCCTACTTTTTCAGAAACGTTACGTCCGGACGTTACGTTACGTTACGTTTTATTCAACACAAGCTGATGTTATTATGGTGATATAAATTATCGTCTTCATAATTTTCAGCTTTCTAATTTTTTTTTATTTAGCCCACTGAGTTTATCTATTACTGTTTACTTTATTAATTTTATTCGGACTATTAAGAACATTTTTAAAAAAAATTAGCCAAATCGATCCAGCCATTCTCAAGTAATGCGCTTACCAACGAACAGCATTTAATTTTTATTTATATAGATAGACTATAGTATCCTAAGAATTGTTGCATGACGTATGAGAAAAAGGTACAGCAGATTTAAAAAAAACAAATACGATAAATCTGCTGATCATATTTTAATGTTTTACTTTAACCTGTCATAATTATTCTTATAACATAGCCAGAAGAGACAGATGTAATGATTTAATTTATTAAATAAATTTAATAATTAACTATAATAAAATATAAAATATTATATATATTATATATAATATATATATATATTTTTTTTTAAAATAATTAACATTTAATTAAATAAATTTATTAAGCTATAGTTTTAATTAATAGGATTTATTAAGCTATAGTTTTAATTAATAGGATTCTACTCTAAAAACAAAAGCATGTTTACATATAGTCGGATTTTTTATTCGATTCAGGGATATGACATGTAGAACTGTCCACAAAGTGTCATCTCCATACATTTCACTCTGTTTGACAGTTCTACATGTAATATCCCCGAGTCAAATAAAAAATCCGACTAGTTTGTGTTGTGTGAGAATTTTGAAAAGACTTAATTTAAATGCTATGATTGGGAGAACGGAAATTGATGCGACAAGTTAAATACAAATGTATGGCTAACTGGCAGAAATAAGAGCAAACATAACATAACACTCGCCATTTTTAATTAATTTGTAGACGCCTTGGCGATGTCGTTAATTTCGCCTTGAATATTACCAAGTAACATCTCGGAAGATAATTTTCAATGAGAAATTTTGCCGCCTCGCCTTGGCAACTGCAAAACTTTTTATGCTTCGAGCTTTAAATTGTGAATGGGGACGTTAGAGAGCGGTGCTGTCATCAATCATGTCAGGCTGCCTCGATGACATCCTTTCATGCTTCCCATCTTGTATTGAACCCGTATAAATAGGCTAGTAATAAATTGTGATGAATAGGAATCCTTCTTTTAGTCATAAGTACTTGTATGGGGCGAAGTTTTGCTCAGTGGTTTACTTATACCATCAGCCTGTGTCTTTCCGCTGCTGGGTATAGGTCTCTCTCAAGGACCGCCACCACACACGGTCTTCAGCTCTTCTCATCCATCTATTACCGGCGACTTTCTTCTAGTCATCATCAGTCCACCTGGGTGGAGGGCATCCCACGCTACATGTATCAATAATGTTGATATGTATCCAACCGCAATGTCCAAATCGTCCAAATCGCAAACGGTCCAATTCTTGAAAGATCCAAACCGTGTGACATTTTGCGAATTGAACATTCTGCGCCTAAAGGGTATCGAACGTGTTCAAGAGCCATAATTATTGCTTACATGCAATGGACTGTTTACTCGTTTGGCAACTTCTTTCCTTAAGAAACATACAATGATGAAGTGACCGCTGCGGTTTTTGCCCATTTTGAATACAAAACTTCTGACTATTTTTATATTGGGATAGAAATGCTAATTGTTTAGATCCGAAAACTGTGTTCAAATAGACGGAGACTATTTTGAAAAATAAAAATAGTTTCATGAACTTGAATGTCCTTTTTTTTTTCAGGCCGGAAACTTTTGGACCGCCCCTCGTATACTCGTATATCATATACAACACCACATACATGTTTGTGGTACGAAACTGTAGATGAAAGTTCATCATTTCATAATCAATTAAAATATAAAAACGCCTAACGTTATAAAAATGCTAATATAGCTAGAAGTCAATACTTGGTCCTTTTTTACTCGGAAGCTAGCCTAAGACCGGACTTTATTCTAAGAATTTTCGAAAAAAGACAGTTCTACAACTACAGCACCTTTCAAATCAATAGGCATTGTTGTCGAAACTCACACAGTCTTCTCATACATAAAAGCAGTTGAAATTTTGTGACAATTCGTCCTCTGGTCGGACTGTTCACAGTGTCGCATTGTCCTTTGAATTTCTATACTTTGAAACAAATTTGTTTTATGTTTCGTTGAGGTTTTCATTCAAACGGTATCTTCCGTCAATTTCATTACGTCTCACTGTGCAGATAGCACTTGTCAAATAAGTCTCTGTATTCATAGACCCTTCTCAACTGTAACACGATTTCACCGATAAGTCATTCCGAGCGATCACTGTCGCCGCAAAAGGAAATCTATTCATGTTGACACGTATCTAGTTATGTATTAATATGTGTATGTATATGTGTTTATGTGGAAACATGGTGGTAATAAAGGCCAAAATATTGCAACGTTTTTGCTCAGTTGGTAGGGTTTTACTAAGAATGAATGAACAGACAGTCCTCACTATAGCAAATTATTTGTGCGTAAATGTAATAAATAAAGTAAAGAAAAAGCCTAAGGTGTGTTTTCTTGTTGTATAAAAGAAGTCGGATAGCATGCGCCAACAAGCAATCTATGTGATACTCACAAACATACAATACGAAAAGCTTCACTGGAGTGCAGTAAGCACATTCTTACCCTATGTCCAGCTAGACGGCGCGATGGGACGCGTCTAGCGTTTGTCTTACATTAGCAATGCGTCTAGGTGCGTGGCGCGCATCCGTTTACGACTAATTTGGTCCTTGCCTTTCTAAATATATAATAATACTTTAACTAAATCTCTTCACTGAGTAATAAGCGACAAATTTTATGTTATCGTATTAAATTCCCATAGTACTGAATGCAATCGCGCGTCCACGACTGACACGTATGACAACAGCGGCGCGACTATCGCCCATGGACATCTGCCATCCATACCAACATCAGTCCAGAATAACATACGTTGGCACACCACTGGATGCGCTGCCTACCTTTGAGAGAATTAGCAATGGATTTGAAGAAAGGATAAGATTGGATTTGGAAATGAGCTCTGGCATATCTCACTCACTAACCAAACACATAGTATACTCCTATTGTGCACTGGGGGAATAGGGTAAAGTGGGAAAAGCAGTACATTTTACGCTAGTCTTATATGAGATGGGTAACTGGACCAGTCAAGTACACCCAGCGACTTTTGGATTACAGCGTGCAATAAGATTCGTTCTTTGGCGAATCTCTTCTTTTTGGATCATATCCGGCAAAGAAATTCTGAGCTCTCTCCCACAGCTCGCTGAGCTACTTTACAGTTATGGATCATGATAACCGCGTGAGACCACACGGCTGTGTTTATAAATAGATACTTACAGTAAAATTGGCAATATTCATTCAAAAATATTAATTACATTAAGTGCGCTGTCATAACAGTTATAACAAACCACTTTTATGGTAATTACATTCGCAATTTGAGTGAGTGCCAAAGTTGTGCCGAAACACATAAACTTCGAGACTTGGCGAGTTTACACTTCGAGAAATAATTTCAAACATCTCACGAGTGTAGTTACCGTGTATTAGCGCCGCAAGTACATCAAAGTGCAAAGCTGAAACAGGGTTACGATATCAGCGCTTGAAAGCGCTTTATGTTTGACTGGGACTGGTGGTTTATTAAACGCGAACTATGGAGTTGTTGCGAAGTTATTACCGAAAATTTTAACCATTACGAAGTGACACATTGTTAGGAAGTGAGTTTTTCCTATTGATGTTTTCGATGCAGTAGGTTCTGACTCAGGTATAAATCTTTATTGTGTGTTGTATGATCTGATGATTGATAATTTGATTGTGGAAACAAATAAATGTGGATTGTATGTCGCTGATTACTCTGGGAATACCTTTTTAAAATAGTAATAAAATTAATAAACTATAAAGAAATGATTTTATGCCGCTGTTCGTAGAGAGAGTGAGTGCGGTGATCGGCCGCCGCGCGTCGGCCGCACTCGATGACCCACCGAAGGCAGCCAAGTTCGGCCAATGATGTTCGAGATTATGGTAAAGCCTGATCCAGACGACATGATTTTGATCGTCAACTCAATTGTATGTCAGTCAGGCTGGGTGTCCAGACAATGCCTACTTCAATTGCTAATTTAATCAAATCGGTCATCCACACGGCACCCCATCTCAGTTTAATTTTCGAGCTCTGAGGTGTGCAAGCATGTCTCCAATTTTATCCAAAAAACGGAAGTTAGTGCTCGTTTTGGGGCTCACGTTTAATATTGACGAGGAAGAAAGAAAAATAATCTGGGCAAAAAAAAGTGGCTCTCGCAGAGGAAAAACTTTCTTTGTTTTTTCTCTTATGAGAGAGTTGGAAGTCTTTGAATTTCAAAATTTTATGACAATGGACCACAATAGTTTTCGAGTGTTATTAGACTTTATAAAACCATATATTACGAAGCACAAGATACAGTTATGCGTAAAGCAGTTTCTGCCGAAATTTGCCAATATTTAACCAAAATTTGCTAATCGCTATCCAGACACCATCAATTTGATTGACCGACGCGTGTTCGATTTGATCGGGCGGCACCGACCACCGGATGACCTTCAATTTGAATTTATCGCTAACTGCTCTCTGCATCATCCAATTTGATTGCCAATTCGAGTAAATTGACAATCAAATCGTGTCGTCTGGGCTAGACTTAACTATCAGTTGTGAAGTGATTCTTAACTGATCAAAAACGTGCACTTGAAATAATCAAATAGGGCCACTAAACACAGATAAACGAATGAGGTAAATCACACTTCTATAGCCAGTAATATAACTGATAAATGTTGAAGTCACTGGTCATATAACTTGATTGGTTGAACGTCTTTGCCGAAACAAAATGGATCGAAGATCCTTCATCAAGAATTAGGACCATACTGGTATAAAATTTCATCAAATAGGATTTATAAGTGGATAGTAGAAGAGTCTCATCCGATCGAATAAACAGTGAAAGGGTGTGAATAATAAATAAAGAGTGTGAATAATAAATAAAGAGATGAGGAAACCTCGTCATCTACTCATATTTTCAATTTTCCATCTTTCCCAATGCCATTTCCAAGCACTGAATCCACTGTCAACAGTTGTTAATTTTGACTGACGTTAGCAAGTAAATGTCCAAGGGCGACAGTAGCCACTTAGCACCAAGTCGATTTTCATCCTTTCTCCTATCACATTACTATCTATAGGTACATCGTCTATACATATTATACATATATTAAAACAGTAAAAGGGTCGAGTCTGTAAATTGACTTAATTTAAAAAGACTTAATTTGGGTGTCTCTTTAGAAGCTACAGAACCCAAATCAGTAAGTTTGAAAAAAAATGTCTGTATGTTTGTCTGTTTGTTTGAGCATCATGTAAAGACTACTAAACGGACTTTGATCGGGTTTTTACGGCTTTTATGCATTATCGGGTCCAGAAAGAAAACTGGTATATGTGTCATATTAAAATGACACAAGGACGTTGGTTATAGAGGAAAATATACAAATGACTTTTAATAGAATTACTGTAAAACTACTGGATGAATTTAATCCGTAAAATCCATCACGTTGGTGTTTTTACAGGTGTTAATAATCTTTTACAGTTTCTTAATCCCCACGAGCTAAGCCGCGGGTAGAAGCTAAGATAATATAAAAAAAAAAATTATAATCAATGGCCTCAGTAAGCTTTGTCTGAAATGGTCACATAAAAATTCCTCTGATTTCTCATTTTTTCCCGGTAATTTATTTTAAAAATTCATAGCAACGTGTAATAAAAACCGTGATAAAGAGAGCCCTCTGTAATTAATCGAATAAATTAAAACCGTAACAATAGTCCCTCTGTACCCTTTTGGTATTCCTTCGTTATGTCCGTAAATCAAGCTGTACAAAATTGTACCTAATCAAATCAAAAAAGCAATCAGGCAATGCCGAGTTGTTTATTTCGATGACTTTCCTTTCTTCGTGACGTCATTCTTCTATATTGCGATCCTTTAAGTTGTAATACCTTGATTATTTTTCAAAATATTTTGATCTGTTTGATTTTCAATCTCTTGAGGTATTTAAACTTTTTATAGTTCAGAATGAAACTTTGGCACGTTCCCGGATGTTCTGCCTACCTTATACGGTACCTGATTCGCTTAATAACGTCATTAATCATATTAAATGAATTATATTCCGATATATTTATCTGTCTGAAAATAAATTTATTATTATTATTTTACTACTCATGTTATAAATTTCAAACTACAGTATAGATTGAAATACACCTATTGTTAAACCAACAATAAGTTAGGTGCCTCAGAAGAACAGCCTGACCATCCATATGGATGAGTTGTTTTGAATACAAAATACACTACAGGTGGGTTCCATCCAATTTGGGTCAGCGAACCACGGAATTAACAAGTAACATCTAAACTGAAATTTGAAATTGCAATGAAGCGCCAATAGGGCTTGGGCGTATCGGTTTGGACTGGTAAAAAGTCCTCGAATATGTTAAAACACCGAAATGTCAGAATTTCCGTAATCCCAAATATATTAAATTTCTATAGTTTTAGTTTATAATTTAAAATATTGGAATGTCATATCTACAGACTGTTGATTCACAGTCATTTACTAATGTTATGTTTACAGCAACTTATAGCACGAATCTTTCACCGTAGCACCTTGCTACGGCGCGCCGCGTAGCGTAGAGCCGTAGCAACATGCTACGGCTTATCGTTTTGTCGAAACTCATTCGCTCTTTGTCTCACTCGTAAAAGTATAAAATAATAATAATATATATATATATTATCTAATAAATAACGAATTTGAATTTTTCCAATGGTATTTGTGCCGCAAACACCTGGTTTTCATTTAATATTTATGACTGAAGTTTTAAATTATTAATATGCAAATGGACTTTACGAATTTGTGTATCGAAATGTACCCCGAAATAATTATTGTTTAACAACATTCACGTTGTATAATTTTTGTTATAACGTTTTACTTGTACTGCCAAATATAATATACCTACTGGTAATATTTGTCATTCTAAACTGATGTTGGCGTGTATCGCGGATATACATGTGTGACACTATTCACTTACCATCAGATGGACTGTACTCGTCTGCCACGGTAAATAGATAGATATGTTTATTGTACATACAAAAAACATACAAAAGAGAAACACAAAATGCAAGTAATCAGAAATAAAACAGGCGGCGGGCATATCGCTAAAGCTATTTCTTCCGGATAACATTTGGATAGTTAGTAGTTAGACTAGAGGTAGATGATAGGGATAAAGAAATAACATCTTTATACACATACACTATCTTGCTATGAAAAAGTAATTTCGCTCGAGCAAAGTCGCGGGCAAATGTCTTGTTGCTAATTTAATAAAGCGGCAGGTAATATTTTCACATTATAACGTTATATTTGCAGTGTTGAAAATCTTCAACGTAAAAAGATTAGTGGGTACGATAAAAGCGGTCTCAGGGCACGCAACAGAGTTATTATTAAACCATAAAGATGGATGGCCGAGAAACGAGCTTAATATACTGTTTAACAACTTTTTACTAGCGATCTCTATAAGATATCTCTATCGCTACACTATAGTTTTAAATCTAGACTTTTATGTTATATACGTTATATCAATAAAATGTTAGCAAGCCGTAGTGACATAGATGTTTTCTTCTCAAATGAGCGGGTTCTGAAGAGGTATGCTGTGGAATTCTTAGAGATATCGTTATAAAGAATGCATGTTGTAAAGAATGTACTCATTGGTTTTTATAATTTTGTAATATATCGTCTATTATGTTTAAGTAAATAAATAAATGTTATTTGTTATAAAAATTCTTACTTATATCAAATAATACTGAATTCAATATAATCTTTATGTAGGCATTGGAAACAAAGCGGCGAGGAAAATGCGATCAAAGGTAATAATTTACGTAAATGATATATCAGTAGGCAAATAATATATCGCACATAAGATAAAAAGTGTCGTAATACAATAACAATAAGAGTTTTTGTTTAAACTAAATATAGCAATTTTAACTGTATTGTAATACTATAGTAAAGGATATTATAATATATGTCTTAGGGTAACTTTCGTCCAAGTGAGAAAATGTCAAGGAACCGAATTATTTTAAAATAAAATCTCAATTATTGCCTCTTTAAATGCTAATAAATGCTAATAAAAAACAATAATTACTTTTATTTAAACTTAATTGATAGATATTATTAATGTTGGTTATTAAATTCAGTTGACTTATGAAAGTAAGATATCATTTAATGATTATCGTTTGTTTAATGATTTAGAAAATAATAGATAATTATTTTTAATGTTGATAACATTATTATAGTTATTTTAGGTAACAATATAACTCTTTGGCGTGACTCGGTTCACATTAGGAATTCTAGTTTCGCGAACCAAGAAATGAAGAACATAAACCG
Source organism: Sesia bembeciformis (assembly GCA_943735995.1). NCBI lineage: Eukaryota > Metazoa > Arthropoda > Insecta > Lepidoptera > Sesiidae > Sesia > Sesia bembeciformis. The sequence continues at coordinate 14,903,174 of OX031028.1, forward strand.
GCCAAACTCGAACAAACATTTGTCTTTAAACAAATGAGTGTTTAACCGGGAATTGAACCCGGAAGAACTTCTTACACAGTAGACAGCACTATCAAGTGGCTAATGGTCTAAATTGACTAATTACAAGTACCGAGTGGGTTAACTATAGGTACTAAGTGGACTGACTTTTTTTTAAATTATGTATAGACGGCAGATGAACATACAGTCCACCTGATGGTAAGTGGGTACTGTCGTCCATAGACATCGGCGATACATGCCAACATTAGTCCAGAATGACAAAAGTTGGCACGCCCCCGGATGCACTGTCTACCTTTGCAGATTAAGGAACGAATTAGGAAAATGGGGAGGGATAGGATGGGATGGGAATGGACTCTGGCATATCTCACTCACTACCGAAACACGTACGTACTTTTGGTAAATACGATAAAGTAGAACATGCAGTACATTTCAAGGTAGGTTATAGGTACCAACTGGGCAATTTTATTTTCGTATAAAATAATCATTCAAACGGTAAGACGCAGACATACTCGTAATATAATTTGATACTAACTGACGCCCAACCACTGTTATATTATTTGCGTCCTCAAATTGTACCCTTGTCAATTTAACCGGAACGAAAGGAATTTGGGCGTCGACTTCTCGTATCTACTGCATTAGATATTATTAGAATTTAGGAGGAGACTTACTGGTCAAGATTGGAACATGTAAATAATTAATTTGGTTTTAGGCGTGAGAATCCTGTAACAATTCTTCAAAATAAAAGAATAAATTACGTGCTAAGTCAATTAACCTACAATTATTTTCCCTTTTCCGTACGCGGTGATTGAATTTGCACCGATTGATGTTTACGCCGTCTTAAATAGAAAACACCACTCCCACGCACCGATTAAAGACATCCTTCCGATAGATAGCAGTAAACGTAATTTGGGGAGCATGTTAGTCTTATTTGGCCGTGTGGTGTTGGCCTGCTCTACGATCACGTGGGACCGCTCGCTCATTCGCCCACTTCTCCATAAACAAAAACTAATACTTTTCAAATATTAGGTAAAATAAATAAAATCCTCAGGCAATCTTAACCGTTTACCAAGATTGAAGTACAACGCAATAAACCTTCGCTATCTAAGCAATACGAAATAAAATCCAAACAATGCGTCCTGAACTATGTTGACATTCGTTTCTTAATCAAACGGACGCAGTTACTCCAGCTATTTACCTATCGTCCTATTAAGGTTCATGTAAACAGATCCGAGTAAAGAAAAAACCTTTTTTCCAGGTTGCGGAAACATCGCAGTAAGAACGGGATTCCTCATCTTCACATTAATCAAGCTGACTGACTGCGATGTCGTAACTGACACGCCAAAAGAGATATCACACGGATACCAGAGAGATAATCCTTACAATAAAGATATACCTGAACCGGAACTATTACCTGTTCTCCTTGGGAACGACACGAGATGCCGAATATCCGAATATCAGTGCACTAATAAAAGATGTATACCAGTAAACCGATTTTGTGATGGGAGCAACGACTGTGGCGACTCCTCAGATGAACCAAGGCATTGCACGCGTAAGTACATACATAAACATTCAAACACTTATATCTGTAAGTAGCATAACGAGATGAATTCAATTCAGTTTTATGCTTTCAAGGTATATATATAGTATTACGCTCGTATATTTCCAATACTGTCTGAGAAGCACTTGAAAGTTTGCAGTTGCGTTTTGCTCGCGGCTCGTTCATATAAATTTATCACTGTTATTTCATTGGATTTTTATATTGAACATCTGATAAATGGTTAGTCTGGTAGGAAGACAGGATAAAATTATCAGATACTATAACTCTATGTTATGGTAATTGATATATGGTTCAGTTATGTGTCTGCAGTTTTATCAGTATCAATCAAACGGTACCTTATAACTTTGAAGACTTGTGGTTTGCACACATATCCACATATATGTTAAAACAATCCATATATTTTCTATATTACTGTACAACGCGAAAGGTTTTTTCATTTTATAGAAAAAAGGCGGCAGACGAGCATACAGTCCACCTGATGGTAAGTGGATACTGTCGCCCATAGACATTCGCGATTCATGCCAACATCAGTCCACAATGACAATTAATGTTGGCACGCCCCCGGATGCGCTGCCTACCTTTGCAAATTAAGGAATGGATTGGAAAAACAGGGAGGGATAGGATGGGATGGGAATGGGCTCTGGCATATCTCACTCACTACCGAAACGCGTACGTACATTGGGGAAATACGATAAAGTAGGAAATGCAGTACATTTCAAGGTAGTCTTCAGTGAGAGAGGGGTAACGAGGCCAGTCGAGTGCGCCCAGCGGCTGTGGGAATGAAAAATACATTCTCCCCCTACAAATTACCTACTTTATTTACAGGATATTCACGAATCAGCTCGTGATCACAGTTGTCGTAACCCAGCCGAATTCATCGAGTAAAATACAATAGACAAACATCTTTGTTTAAAATTTCATTAATATATTTTACTATTGGAAAGGCATTCTTCTCCATTTCAAAACCGTATATGAATGACTGCTTTCTCGATTCATATGATTATTTTATTGTAATTATTTTCCATCACAAAGCAGGATATCAACATACCAATGCACAATTTAATCTAGAAGTGTTTAATCTAATTGACATCTCAACATATGTAATTTGTAACATAATTATGTAACATATCTATATAATGCGACGACAACATGTTGTGCTTTTTAACATAAAATTATTATATCGACTGACCAAATAACATCGCAATTTTTTGACGTAACCATAACATTTTTTTCGCAACATCATGCAGGCGTCTTAATCCACTTCGACTTCTAAAGGATACATTAATATTAACGTTCTCGACTTGTAAGAACAAAAGCTAAATCCTTCACTTTCATAATCTTTTTGTTACGAACTTTTTCTACATGACGTGGTAACGGCTGAGAGAGCGAGGTAAAATATATTGTAGGGTTGGGTAAGTATTATAATATACGAGTACATACAATATATATCTAGAAATCTGTGAACTTTTTTATAGATAGAAAGCAGCAGACGACCACGCAGTTCGTCTGAAGTTCGTTTGAGATACATGGCAACATCAGCCAAAAATGACAAATGCCAACACGTCTACAAATGAGTTGTTTAAATTTGGGAATTTAGGATTTGGAATAACGATTGGAAATAATAGAGAATGGTACCACTGTCCAATCCTATGCCATATCTCTTACACGATAGAACTTCTAAAAAGACTATACATTTGCAATCTTCTTAATGATTTTATGTGTGCATTATTTTTTATTTAACATGAAAACTTACGATTAGTTACAATTTTATTCGATTACGTAAATACTGAGGGCGTTACAAGCTTTCACATATAGTTACTGCATGATTAGTAAGTCGTCTAAAACGAATAAATGTTGTTAGTTAGTACAACAATTAGCAAAATCATATAACAGTGGAAGGAAAGCGAATACAACATTTATAATTATAATTTTTCAATTACTTAATATTCATTTGTAACGGAATGCATCGGTTGTCAATGGTAACGCTTGTTGTTATCTGTCCATGATCCGTTAATAAAACCGTTTTGTGACGCTGAAAGAACTGTCTACCATAAAATAACATCTGGAATTGGTTCAGTGATTTCAACATTTACGACCAGCAACTGTCTTAACATTTTCCACTTTATGATACCGATAAAATTTCCATTTCCAAGTCCCTCGTGTACAAAGTTATTCCTTCTACTACTTTGCTTTGATATACTATGTGGTGTATAATAAGTCTCATAAAATAAGGTTAATCAGCTCATAAAATCAAATATTTTTGTAAGAAATGATAAGAAAATTCTAGAAAAAGGGAAACGAGTCAGTTCTCTATATAAAATTGTGCAATTAACAATAATTTTCTGTCCTTTCATAAAAAGGTTTTAGACGAGCAGATAATTCAGTAATGGTAAATGCATAAACTCAAGGACATTCACCGTACATGCCAACATCAGTAAAAAAGACAAATCTTTCTAACGAACTTTCTAACTTTCTATGTCTTTCTATTTTTATTACATCGAAAATATTTCGTCGACATATTCATAATGCAAAGGCTCGTTTTAACGACAGCTTATTTGTATTATACAATGTAACGTTAATTCGAAAAACTTTACTTCGACAGATTCTTACATCGGGATTGAGAATAAAAAGTATATTGATATAATTGATATACGTACATATTTAGTTCATCAAACGGCCTCACTCGCAAATCAGATGAATTTCATTCTGGTTGGAACCAAATTTGCAGTTTTGAAAATAAATAATAAACACCGCCACACTCAATGAATGGCCCACACTAGGATTCCCTGTGTCATGGGTCCAGAAACACACACAAAGACAAACACAAACACACACCCAGACCCCAACATACATTTGTCTTTTTTAACAAATGTATGTCCGACCGAGAATCGAACCCGGGAGTTTTTGCACAGCAAGCAGGGTCACTACCAACTGCGCCAGTCGGTCGGTCAGATCCATTTAAATCCCATAAAATACTTGTTTATCTATAGCGAATTATGTTATTTATTTATTTGGGACAATCAAGAGAAGGAACAACACATATAGAGCTATACAAACGTTAACAGTTTAAATTATATTGTAGTTGTTGCTATAATTATAGATTGTCACTGCATGCAATATTAGTGACAATAATATTTTATAATAGAGTAATATTTATTATGTCGACCAACTGTCAACGTTCGAGTAAATATAAAACGAAGGCAATAAAATATTGAAATTCAATTTACTAAGACTTCTTAATCATTACTTCAAAGTATTTCAGTTTTACTCAAGGGCGGACTTACCGGTTTTCTCATTTAGTCTCAGCCTCTCGAGTACCTGATCAAAGGGCGCTCCACTACACTTTCCATTAAGATGGCGTAAATAAATTAGCGACTCTAACTTGACTCGTGTAGTCAGGTTGTCTCAAGTCAGTAGTAGTGAAATCGAGACATTCCCATAACAGAGTAAATAGTACCATTTGTTACATTACTGCTGTTATTATTAAATGGTTATCTATTAGTTAAGACCTGGCATCAACAAATACGTTCAATATGTTAAGACCCATAGATGATTAAATTTACACATCATTTAAAACGATGGCTCATTCGATAGGCTTATTATAATCTGGATGAGTATTTTATGTAATAGACAAAATTAGAGGTTAATCATTTATTAATTAAAAAATTGGTAAGCTAATATCATAATTATATTAACGTGTGATAAGGTAGTATTTCTAAATTGATAATTTAGAGTAAGATATTAAAATGTTAGATATTATGATTACATTTATTTTATTGTATATTGTATGCCTGATCAGGGTAGACTGTTTCGATTCTAACCACAGCTAATGAGACCTGAGATCAAACAGTTCAACAATAAATCCAATTCTTAATTTTATTCTGTAAAAAAATAAGTCGAAAATGTAAATAACATAAATAACTTGAACATAAATAGACTAAGATATTATAAGATTAATCTTAAGGATATAAGTATAAAGACTTAAGGTTACATATATAATATATGTAAAATGCATGCATGTACCTGTGGTACAATTGGTACATAGTACCATGCAATCCAACAGAGCAAGGTATAGAAATTTTTTTTTTATAAAAAACTAACTACACAATACCTCCGATTAACAAGTCGGAGGGACACTAGCAAAACATACACAAAAATACATTCAGTATATACATATATGACCAGGTACTCACACCATATACACACACAATACATGCATGTCTATGTATTGTAAGTTTTTTTATAGGTAAGTAGACGGACGAGCAAGCGGTCTCACGCGATCGTAAGTGTTACCGGCGTTCATGGACACCCAAAACACCAGAAGGTATGCGGATACACTGCCGACCTTGCAAAATCGTGGAAGTGAGATCGTCGACAATTCGAACAGCACGTCGTTGGATGGAGTGAAATTAGTCCAATTGATAGTTGGTTCGCCGTGCCAGAGATGTGAGTAGTACTCCATATGGGGTCTCACACGAACTTTGTAGAATGTCAGGAGTTGCCCCGGGGTGAAGTACCGCTTTTGCCCTGTTCAGCACACCGAGCTTTTTGGAGGCCATTTTGACTTTATTTTCCAGATGACCCCTGAATTCGACTTTGGTAAAAATGTCGACACCAAGACCCGATACTCTCCGAGATCTTAAGGGGTATGTTCTGAAAACGAGTTGCTACCACAAAATGGACTTTTTCTAGCGCTGAATGTATAGACTTGCGTCTTACTGGGGTTGAAATGCACTAGGTTTAGAGAACCCAAATCGAGACTTGATCTAAAGCGTCTCTGATTTCAGACACAAGCCTAACGCCACTCTCTTCCACTTCGACCCGAGGGATGTTGGTCCGACCCCTGTACATGGCATCCCCAGTGCTGTCATCTGTATAGCAACGTATATCACTAATTTGCAACAGGTCGTTGATATGCAGAAGGAACAGAGTTGGGAACAGCATGGAGCCTTGCGGGACGCCAGCGTTAATAGATATGGTGTCGGAGCAGCTACCATCGATAACGACTCTGATGCTCCGTCCAGTCAGGAAGCTGACAACCCATTCGCATAATCCCTCGGGTATCCCAAAAGATGGTAGCTTGGAAAGTAGCGTTTTGTGCCATATCAGGTCAAAAGCTTGTAAACATATACATAAAACTAACTTTGAAATTGGTTTGGCAAGATTTGGTGAAATCGTAACTAAATATACACTGGATGGCAAAAATTCCGGGTCGCTAATAAAAACCGTGATATCTCCATAAATTATATACCTAGATCGCTCGAATAAATAATATGTAGTAAGGAGGTTACTAATGCTTGTTCTAAATCTCTAAAGAGGTTTCATTTGTACAAGTTACAGATTTAAAAAAAAATATTCTGCATTTTGAAAAATTTCAAAATTTAAAATTAGGAAAAGAATATTTTTTCTGCTTTTGTTTCAAACGGAGCTGTCATTATAAATGGATCCTTGGATCGATCAGAGTATTCAATGCAATATCATGTCGTTATCACCTGAAGAATGTACACGGATTATTACCATGGTACAAGAAGGAAGAAGTCAGCGTAGCACTGCTAGAACAGTAGGAGTATCTTTATCAACGGTCCAAAGAGTACTCCAGCGATTTCAAGAGACCGGCATGAACATCAGGAGACCAGGAAATGGCAGGCCAAGGTGCACAACTACACGAGAAGACCGATTCATCGTGAGCACTATGTTAAGAAATCGACATCTCACGGCTGTTCAGGTCCGAAACAGTCTTCAAGAAATTCACCACAACAATGTGAGCTCTAATACGATTCTGCGACGTCTTCGTGAAGCTGATATAAAGCCTTATAGACCAGCAAACGGCCCCAAACTGTTCAGAGAACATCGAGTTGCCAGGTTACGGTTTGCTCGAGAACACATCCGATGGACAGATGAAGATTGGTCCAAGGTTATGATTTCCGATGAGTCCATTTTGATTTTGTTTATTTACGCACGACGGGAGACGAAGGTATTTAGACGGCCAGGAGTACGGTATCATCAAGCGTGTTTTGAAGAAAAGGTGCCATTCGGTGGAGGATCAATAATGGTTTGGGCTGGGATATCTTCAGAGGATCGCACGGAGTTAGTGATCATAGAAAACGGTTCTCTGACTGCTGTCAGATACGTAGGAGAGATTTTAAATGAGCATGCTGGTCCATTCTTAGTGAATATGGGTGCAATTTCCATTCTCATGCACGATAATGCGCGACCACATACTGCTCATGGTATGTATATTCAAGACGTCGGTATTACCTGCATGGAGTGGCCCGCTCGCAGCCCAGACTTAAATCCCATAGAACATACATGGGACGAACTCGGGAGATGCGTGAGACAACGCTCTCCTGCTCCCGTTACCTTACACGAGTTAAAGAATGCGCTAGTGGAAGAATGGGCAAACATAGACCAAAATAGTATTAAAAATTTGGTTTACAGCATGCCACACCGTCTTATTGAAGTGATACGGGCTCGTGGAGGAAATGCAAAATATTAAATTGACAAAAAAAACTTTTATTTTTTAAGATTTACTGCGAAGTGTATTTTTGTTGTCATAAGTTAGAAGCGAAATTTTCTTATTTTTTAGTATTTAATTAAAGTTATATAGTGTACAGAACGTGTTACACATTTTTTTATATATATTAATCAGTCATCTACAATATACTATAGTTTCCCAAATTAGTCTTATGTATTTAAGAAACTATCACGCCATTTAATAGCGATCCGGAATTTTTGCCATCCAGTTTATAATCGGTTTAGAGTTTATATTGAAATATAAAATAATAATACATACAAATAAATACACATATTAATACACATATTATTCCTAAAAGAGGACAATAAACGTTACAAATCACACTTTGTACCGTTATAAGTTCATTACCTACTTAGATTAGGTTGGTGACTCCAACCTCGCTTAAGTACTTATGCACATACATAGTATTTGTTCAAGAGTAATCAATCAATGAAACATACAGTATTAATATAACACTTATAGATCAACAACCTTTTTAATTTATTAACAAGAAATACGCCCATGTGTCTGTTCCAAAAGAAATATTTTATAGGTGTCCGCCAAATCCAGTTGCCGTTTTCCGCCATTCCAAGCGGAAACTCCGATGATCGCATAATGGAAATTTATTCCCCTTTCTGATCCAAACTTTGTTTAACTAATGATTTGTGCTGTTTTAATCCAAATTTATCGGCTGAGAAGTCGAATAAAAAGGAGAAAGAATAATGTTTTACCACTGATTTTTATTGCGACATTTTTAAACACCGTTTCTTAACTTTTCTCTCTTGCTTGAAAAGATTAAACTATAAGAGTCTTTAGTACTAAAATGCTCGTATAAAATAAATATAGTTACACTCCATAAACTCCATAAACATACCGACCCGGGACTTTTTGAACAGCTGGCAGAAGTTTTACCAACTGGACTTATCAATCAATTGGTTATTTGTTTACTATTCTGATGATTTAATCATAAGTCAAGAGAAACTTACAAGAGAAAGGTAAGGTTAACTATCGAATCAAAAACTCTACTTATTGTATACGGTTCAAAAATCCCACAAACAGCTCCAAAAGTACGTTCCCAAAAAGCTCTTTGATTATCTCCTATAAAAAATTCTTATTATAGCTATAACTCCTATAAAAATACTAAGGACTTGTTTTTTAACTCAAACATTATTTTTTATAAACGTTAATTATATTGCTAGTAAATAAATGAGGAATTTCACTTCAATATCAAGTAAAACGTTAAATATCAACTCCTTTTGAAGTTACCGTTCGTCTACAAACTCTAATTTTTTCCGGACACCTGGAGCCCAAGTTATTTGGCCTATTGAAGGCCCACATTTCGCATTTGATCGCCTCCAAGACTAATAGTCGTCTTTACTCCCGTTTTCATTGAAAAAAACGGACGGACGCTTAACTTAATTCCACCAATTCATCTCCAACATGCCTGCGACGCGATTACGATCGCAGTTCGGGACACTGGGAACAATTGGATCGAATTAGGTATGAGAAATATGGCTTCATTATTTTGGTGTAAGGAACGTATACGGGTGGTGTCAGATATTTTTCCGAAGATTGTAACTGATTCTGGTTATTTTTTTGAGTTATTACATAACACATTAAGTCAAAATGTCAATTATGTAAATAATCAATTTTGTATTTAGCAAATGTGTATAAAAATTTGAAATTAAAAGATATGGACAATTTTTTTTAACACTACTTCTGGCTGAGCGCCTTCAGCGCTCGCCCTAAACTATACATGTTCGGTGACTCTTGAAAGGCCATTGGGGCCATAATAATTTACCCCTCCGAAAAAAAAAACCATTAAACTTTCAATCAGTGCGTCCTGCCACTTACGACTTACGTGGTCTCTGACATTCATGAGTTCAAACTCGCTGAGCGAGCTATGGAAAGACCTATGCTCGGTGTTTCATTGCGGGATAAGATCCGAAACGAGGAGATTAATCAAAGAACTAAAGTCACCGACATAACTCCGTAGAATCAGCATATGGGTAGGTCTATTTGCCGCAAGCATATCAGCATCCGATGGAGTAGTACAATACACTTATCCTAAATTCATTTCACGAGAAACGATTTACGGAATCATTTTTGCGAACTAGCTAGTAGCGTAAACACAAACCACTTAAACTTAAAGGCTGAAGCTTATAGAAACCCTTTAATATTCAAAGTAAATCCGGGAGCGGAACACGGAGACGGTTTCAAACCAACGAATATAATAATAATTGAATTTGGGAATGCGAGCGCACGTACATGGTCCCGGTTCAATTCAGTCTAGAATCTGGTTCCAGGATTTATTCCCAGATCGCGTTCTTTTACGCCTTCCCGGAAAACAATAGAATAAAATGGAAAAATAGCCGTGATTTCAGTACGGAAAATCTTTTTTTATATACATCGTTTCTTTTTACTGAAATGAATGCTCATGTAGTACCATCGGTGGCTTTAACAACCAGTATACGAGTATATTTAGCCCAAAAACTTTATTCGATATTCGATATGTATTTATTGTATTCTATTATAAACGAAATTATAAATTTGCAACATCTGTGGAACTGAGGTTTATGCTTTCTTTGTCACTAAATCTTAACGGAAACCAAAAACATACAGCTCGTATCAATACAGCAATCTAGAGCTATATTATGTTTACGTAATGCAAATAAACATTTTTATTCCTTTTCTATTACTTCAATTCCTTACTGAAAATAAAATGCTCGCAGAAACGAGTCACTTACTTTCATAACAACGCGACCTTTAACATACGACGTTTAGAAGGTCAGGCTTGTAGGAAAATGAGGAATATTTTTACAGGCAGTTTCCCAAGGTTCACGTCCAGTAAACTTTGCAACACGAAGTCGTTGTGTTGACCTACATACGAGTACGTTGTGTCAATGGTGAACCGGCGAACTAATTTTAACTTAGCACATACATTACGTGTTTGCGCTGAACTTTCAATCTGATACCCAGTTGGTCTTTTTAATGAAATACTCTCTCAAGGATTGTTATAACTAGTGTTTTGTTAAAAGATTTTGTAGGAAACGACTTGCTGGAATACCATGTAGCACTAATTAAAAGCAAATTTAGTGTGCATTAGAAACATAAATATGGCAGTTGCGTGCGCAGTTCGAATGGTTTTGTTCTGTCAAAGGTAAATATAAAGAAGGCGACATACAGACAATTCACCAGGTGGATATTATCGCTCTGCGACATCCGCAGTACGTGCCAACATCAGTCCAAAATGACAATCGTTGGAGATTTAAGAATGGATTTGGAGAAAGGGTTGGGGAAAAACATGCTGATTCTACGAGCTATGTCGGTGAATAGTTCCTGGGCGTATCTGTTCATTTCGGAAAACATCCCATCTCATAATAATATATATATATATATATATAGTCTATAATATGTATATATATAAATATATATATATATATATATATATATACTTATACATATTATAGAATAACAATTTACCTAAATACGCTTAATATAACAAATATATAAATATACATTTAACTGTTCTATATTTCCCCAAAATAAATACAAGAGCATTATTTATATACATATACTGGTATATAAGTAGGTAGCTAAATATATATAATGAGTTATAGATAGACGTTCCTATTCCGAGTGTAAACTCAACACGTGTTACGGGAGTTTATTCAACTTTTATAAGCAAAAGTTACTTTAGTACGAACCGTAAAAGACGTTACTTTCCGAAAATTAGGAGAGCTGACATAGTGTAGACATAGTTTCATGGAAGCGGCAGTGTTTCTACAAGGCGTTATGTATCGTATTTCTACAGTTTATGTAATATTTTTTTATAATCACTTTATTTCTTCTTTGTGTGTTAGTAAAAAACAACTTACAATGTAGAGTTAGTATAGCCGGCGTGTAGCTGGATCCATCAGGCCAGCATCGGCGTGTCGTACCTTACACCTAACGTGCTCAGGATACTGTCGGTGTTGCCGCGGACACGGCTAAATATGAAGGCATATCGCAATATTGCAGGTCACCAAATGTTTTGTAAAATATTGGACCATTGCATTATATGTTTAAACACATGATTTATTATAGTTTAGCTATTCAACGGGGTAATGCCATTAATATCTTGGGTACCTTGCCACACGATCCTAATCTTTATAATATAAATAATATATAAATCTTATAATATAACATAAATGTAGCCATTTTTGATCATAATACTGATTTGAACTCGATTTCTGGTTGGTCGACCAAATTTGGAGTCACTGTCAACCACAGGAAATGACAGGCAATTATTATAGGAAGCCCTCGTCACGTGGCCAATACCGACATAAACTCTGTTGCACCCATACTATACAATAATGTTGTTATTTCTTACTCCACATCTGTTAACGATCTTATGTTAACCATAGACTCAACCAACTCACACAACTGGTTTCCTCAAATAGTAGAAGTGTGTCGTAAGGTTACCTCATGTGGCCGGTCGTTGATTATGTGGATGTATGTTATCTCGACGTTACTCGAGAACTTCTTAACAAACTGGACCGTCTCCTCAACAACTGTATTCGCTTTATTTTTGGCATTCGTAAGTATAACCGTATCTTGTTAGAAATTAGAATTCGCATCTCGAGCTTGTCGACGTTTATCAATCTTGAATGACATTGGCATGTATCCAGATCTCCAAAGGTAGGCGGAGCATCTGGAGCTTGCCATCATTTGTCATTGTGGACTACTCCAGATATTAATGGGCTGCAATATCCATGCACCATCGGGTGAACTGTCTGCTCGTTTGCCCTTTCTATATAAAAAAATCAATTCATGAACACAAATGTAGACATTTTCTCTCACCGTAAGTGCATATTTATTGCACTTACGCCCTAGACCAAAATATATATTAGGCTCCTTCCAGTAGAACTTAGCCTCCATTAGGCAAGTATTATTAAATTTAAGGCTAAGGGTACAATGCCGCCTCAGCGCCGGAGGAGCTAATGGCTCGAGTGAGCCTGCTAATAAGATCACGTGGTTCCTTAATTTGGCTCGACCTCGCTTCTCTAATTTACCAAAAGGTGGGCACGATTTTAATGATATAATAACTTGAGCCTTGAATCACATTGAAATTGTGTAACTTAAAGTTTTGGTATTTAGAAACTTGTTAGCAATGGGTTACATTACAGATTATTGATGGTACTTCCACATGGTTATAGCTGAGAAAGTCAATTTTGTTAGTCGCTTCACTTGAGAGTCTTTGCGAATAATTGCGAACTGGAAGGTGTGAACATAATATTGCAACACCAACAACATATTATTTTTGAATCAAGAGCGTAACGTCCAATCAGCGAAATGTCAAGGTATTCAAATTGTCCAAGAAGCAAAATGTCCAACAGCAAAATGCCCCGGGCAGAGAGCGGACGAGAGAAAGAGAGATAGAAAAGAGAGAAAGCGAGGTTTTCACACTTGTAGATCTATTCGAAATATCAGTTTGTAAATAGAAGCAGTAACAGAGAATTGCAACGACTTTTCATCCTGATTTCACAATAAACACACGAGGCGGATTGAAACCACCATTATTAAATTTTAATGACGTTGGCCACAATACAAACCCTCGGGGCGATAAACAAAGGATAACGGCCTGTGTGCCGCTGGTAATAAGATAAATATCCTCAATTGCAATCCCGTTTCCGACTGGGATGTGATTTTAAGACAGCTGGAATAAAATATGGATGGATTTGCGATAAATGTATAAAATAAATTTATAATTCGCAGTTGCGCCTATTAATAGGTATGTTGTAAGTTAACGTGATTTGGAAAAATATACGGTAGGTATATAAAACTTTTTCTTGATACTTTGATCTGTACTATACTTCTTTTATACTACTCGTGACTCTTATGTGTAAAATATCGATACTTTTGATTCGATACCGTGTCCATTACGGTAGACATAGGACAACTTTAGACAACGTAAATGTACCTAATACCGATCTCCTGCATCTTCCACGATGCACAGCAGCAAAAAGGTTCCCGAGAACGTTGCCACAATAAAAGACCGTATCATTTGTATCGGTTTATTTGAATTGTTTTCCGGTAATTATTTAACCTGATACCATTTGAAATGAGCTCATGAGCTTTAATGAGATCAGCCTCATGTCAATGACCGAAATTCTTTCTGCTCGTGGCATACGTTTTACCTAGGCTGAAAATCAAACAATTAACTAGGAATCTCCGTTTAAGTGTATTTTGGTTCATAAATTACAAACGAGTAGGTACATAAATAGTTTAAGTTAGTCCTGTAAGTCACTTTTAGTCAAGTTCTGTCAATTTGTCGAGTCTTAGCGCTAGTGCTAATAGCAGTGTTAACTTTCGTAAATAAAACATGTATTACTGTTTTCTAGTAACCCTGCTGTTGTCATTTAGACAGCCCCTTGTAACTTAATACTTAATAGTAAATACTTAATAGTAATGAAAGTACTCAATAGCAATCGATTTGAAAAGTATTAAAAATTACTTATACCTAATCGTCGCCGGGACGAATTTGTACCGTTATGTGAGTTGTTGTCACCCGATTGTGGAAATCGTTTTTTTAACTTTTAATAAAATTCTGCTTAAGAAATACAGAGAAGTGTTTATTTAAGAAATACAATCGCAAAGAATACAATTCAATACTTTTGTTTTGTATTGTATAAGAAGCTTTTGTATGTAAAAGAAATTTTTGTTTAAATACATTTTTATGACATATTCTCTGTAAGGGCCGACTCAATTGCTCATTTGAATTAGCTAGGGCTAATTAGCTAGGGCTAATTAGCTAGGGTTAATTAGCTAGGAATAATTAGCTAGGGCTAATTAGCTAGGGTTAATTAGCTAGGGCTAATTATTTTTTGTTTTGTTTACCACGAAAATAGAACCGCTTCCGTACAAAGTATTATATTATTATAATGATCAGGAATGCTTGATTTAGATTATTTTAGATGGAAATGTTAATGATGGCTCTTTCTTAAAGAAAATTACTGGAGGGGGAGAGTGCACAGTCGCTAAATGCACTCGACTGACCACGTTACCCCTCTCTCATAGAAGACAACTTTGAAATGTACCGCATTTCCCACTTTATTCTATTTTCCCAATGTAAGTACGTGTTTCGGTAGTGAGTGAGATATGCCAGGGCCCATTTCCGACCTATCCTATCCCTCCCCATTTTCCAAATCCAGTCTTATATCTCCAAAGATGGGAAGTGTATCCGATGGCCTGCCAACATTTGGCATTCTGGACTGATATTGGCATGTACATATTTCTGATATCCATAGACGACAGTATCCGCTTATCATCAAGTGGACTGTATGCTCGTCTGCCATCTACTTCCCGTAATAAAAAAAAGAGACCATATCTGGCGCTCGAGCGCCAGAATAATATGGTTGAGAAGAAATTGATGCAAACTTCTATCAATAAGAGGAAGTTATGACACCTCTTAGATTTCTTTATCTCTCCGAATAATTGAGTATGTACCTATAGAGAAATCCACCAACGCATATGACCCGCGTGTTGGATATTCGGGATGTTTCGGCCCATAGCCCGCAACTTTCTTGTGATTGCAAAGAGAAACCTGTGCGCTGCATAGTGATGTTATAGACAGATATCGAAAAACATATCGAAAACAAAGCTCAAGTGAGGCCCCATATGGAGTATTGCTCTCACCTCTGGGCCGGCGCACCGAAATACCAACTGGACCCATTTGACTCCATCCAACGACGTGCTGTTCGTATTGTCGACGATCCCACTCTCACGGGCGGTTTAGAACCCCTCAGCATTCGGAGAGACGTTGCGTCTCTCTGTGTGTTCTACCGCCTGTACAATGGGGAATGCTCTGAGGAACTGTTTAATATAATTCCCACCTCGGGTTTCTACAACCGCACCTCCCGTCACAGAAGTGCGGTCCATCCGCATTTCCTCGATACGGAGGTGTCGCGCACTGTTCGCTCCAAAACTTACTTTATACCGCGAACCCGTAGGCTGTGGAACGAACTGCCTCAAGAGGTCTTTCCATTAAGCTACGATATGGGGTTCTTCAAGAGAGCTGTGAATAGGATTTTGCAAGGTCGGCGGCGCGCCCGCATGCCCCCTGGTGTTGCAGGTGTCCATGGGCGGCGGTAACACTTACCACCACGTGGGACCGCTTGCTGGTCCGCCCTCTCATCTATAAAAAAAAAAACACAACAAATTGTATAATACCGAGTTGCTAGTAATAAACGCAACATTTCTTTGAATGACACCAAGAAAAGATTAATCAATCATTCGGAACGAGTAGAAAAAATTCAACATTGCTGTCTTAGAATTGTAAGCAGGAGAGAGGGTCTCCACCGGCAACTTACTAATTACGAAAACCGGAGGCAACATTTCAGGATTTCCACGTTGACGTGTCGACGAAAAATCAACGAATTAATCTATTTGCACAATTGATTCTACTGTGGACTGTCTTCATCTTCTCTAACATCTTAATTTAAACACAGGAATTCGAGTGTAACCGTATCCGTAATAAATCCGTATTACGAATGTATCCGTAATACACCAAACACTTTCTATCTCGGCATACACAGCAACATTATTATTTCAATCGACCGTTTGGCGAAGCTGTTTAAAAGAGTTTTCCGTTGATTAATTCGACCAGAATGTTGGTCGCATTAGACATAAAATAATCAAATTCAACTCCAACTCATTTATTTAAACACACAGTTTATTTAAATTTATCTGTCTTATTTCAAAATCACTTGGAAACCGACCGGACACCGACTTCGGCCGAACTCCAACACACGAGGGAGATGGACAAGTACATATGTTCTAAAAATAATAAGATGAAATGAGATAGCACGAGAACGTGTGCTATGAAGTGGAGAAAACTTGTTATTCTAGTTCCAAAATATATTTTAGTAATCAGACTAGTAAATACAAAAAAGTGAGTTTTCGATAGTTCCCACTTCCTTGGTTTTTTTATAGAATAGCAGGCGGACTAGCAAGCGTTCTCTCGTGATGGTAAGTGTTACTGACGCCCATGGAGACTTGCAACACCGAGGGGCATGCGAGTGCGCTGCCGACGATCTCTCCGACTGCTGAGGAGTTTTCAACCGCCTGTGAGAATGGGATCGTCGACAATACGAACAGCACGTCGTTGGATGGAGTCAAATGGGTCCAGTTGGTATTTTGGCGCGCCGGCTCAGAGATGTGAGCAGTACTCCATATGGTGCCTCACCTGAGCTTTGTAAAGTATTAGGAGTTGCTCCGGGGTGAAGTACCGCTTCGCTGTGTTCAGCACACCGAGCTTTTGCTTTAGCTTTGGAGGCCATTTTAGCCTTATTTTATTGGATAAAGTTCTATTGCCCTGATATTTGGTTTCTAGTTGTGACGTTAATATTTTTCTAAGGCACTAAAGGTAAGTAACAGAAATGATACAGCGAGTTCTAAACAATCGATTTTATTTTACTTATTTAAACTAAACTTTAAATTTAATTATATAACATTAACTTATAACTATACAATATAAATGTTAATTAACATTTAATTATACAATACGATGGTAATTAAAAGGATTGCTTATAATTAGAAAATAAGAATACATTATGGCACTTTAAGGTAAGAAATAATTATTACAAATTTTTTAATTAAAATGACTTACAAAAACCATTCTGTTGGTAAGTGGTAAAATGATTGATTATGCTATTTAAACTATTTAAAAAAACAAAATATCACACCACTTAATAATATATGATTACACTTCACGATGCTCAAGATGAAATGTACTGTTTAATACATAACGATCGTTATACAGTAATAAGTAGATACTAATATTTAGTCTTAATCGTATAAAACGGTTTTTTTCCTATATATAATTTTTATTCTCCTTGTTATAAAAAATACTTTTGCAGTATATAAAAAAACCAAAGTTACTAAAAAAAGAAATGAAAGAAAATTGAAATTTATACATACACAATTTTATATAATTTTTCTATAAATAAACATGAACACAACATACGAAATAAACATACACAGCATTAATTACTATACGTCGAAAAAAAAATTTATATACAAATAAACTCTCTGATAAAATATTGTTTTGCCTCTCACTAGGTAAAAACAATATAGCGTCCCAAGTCTTGTACAAATTCAAATTCGAGATAACAGCGGAACGTACACTATTAAGGCGAAGGAGCTAACTAAATAAATTAATTTTCATTTCAAGTGCATTTTACATATTTACCTTAAATTATTGAAAATTTTAATTTTTAACTTTAATTTTTCTATTACACGATCATGAAAATTAAAATACTCTGAATACATTCGAATACCTATATTTATTGTTATAATAGTTACCTATAACAATATGATTATTATTTTCAGCAATAATACATGTACCTAACTTGAAAATCCAACATTGATAAATAGTCATTATAAGCACAGATTATCACGTGATTCGTATTTTTTTAGTTATTTCGCCAAAACTTGAGACTAGGCTTAGGGTCAATTTCTTTTCGCGATCTTACGGAACGAATCTAGTGATTTCGGGAAAACAAAAACTGAGTGTCATCTAGGACTGCTTCTACGCTTTATTACGTATTCGCGAAATTCTTAAGGATTAGACGAAAATACGAGTTACGTGATCCCTCGGCGACATGTGCATATGTAACATACAATAACACACATAAATATAAACATCTGTACCTAAAGCAATGTGGTTTTTGGTCTTTATTATTTTTCTTTCCTCTTTTAATATTGCTTTTCTCACAATAAACGGTTAGAACATCATAACACGTCTTTAAACATCTACATTATTATACCCAGATCACGAAGACGAACTGTACGAGTATTCTATAAGATCAGTTGAATTTATGCAAAATTATAATCTAGTTACGTAAAGTTACTAATTAAAAAGTTCTTATAATAATTAAAATTAATTCATATTGTGCTTATAATCATCAAGGAACTGTTATCCCGGCTTCCGCTTGCAATGCTAATTTCTGTTACTTTTTCTGCAACTTTATCCCACAGGACTGCAATAATTTAATGTAATGTGTATGACTACAAATATAAATTTAATGTATTATGTGTTGTAAATCATCCAACATACTTATCAGGATTCTATAATTGGCGTCAGCAATGATTTTCATATCATTTATGTATTCATGTGGCAGTAGTTTGCTGCCTTCTTTAATCACGCTGCTCGTATTTATAGTCAAGTTAGGATTTCCGATTGTTTGTAACCTTTCTTTCAGAATCTCAGAAATATCATCAGAGAACACCCAGTACTTTCTAAATTTCAATAATGCGCAGAGTTTAGATTTAAGCATGCAGCATTGATAGAATTCTTGGTCGAAAACTTCTTCTATCAACATGCTGTAGACAGCATTCATTCCATCATCACTTCTGAAGAAAGATTTTACAAAGGCTTCTCGTTGATAGGCATCTTTGAACACGCACGACAGCATTTTTGGCAACGCTCCGTGATCATTATCAGTCAATATCGTGACACAATAACTAAATAACTGGCTTGTTTGTGACGCTATCTCTTTTCTTATATTATCGATTTGTTCGTCTGATATCTGAAAGGATCGCATATTGTAGAAGTTCCGTCTCTTCGAAACCATGAAGTTATTGAAAATACGTGTCAGGTGGGAGTTTGGTAACAGAAAACCGATTATGTAGTTTTGCAGTAGTGAATGGTTGAAATCGCAACACCAAAATAAGAAAGCTTCAAATCTTCGTGCACTGACTAAGCCCAATCCTATGGCAGACACTAACTCGAATATAAATTTATCGTCTTTTAGTAAATTGTTTTTTATTCGTCTGGTTGCTGTTCTTGACAAGTTCAAGTATTTGTGCTGTAATAACTTGTCATAGTTGGTGACCGATTTACAATTATCACTGTATATCACAAAAGTCTTTATATCTGAGTACGTAAGGTGTTGCTTGGCTAGTTTGTGAATATCGTACATACCAGGAGGAAAACTTTCGAACAATATAGGAATAAATCGAGACTTATTGAACACAATCAATTGCATAGCAACGCAACTAACGTACTCATTTCTTTTCGCATCATCAAATGCTGGATCATTAATCAGCTCAGCCATAACTTGAAACCTCCTATGTTTCAAGCATCTGTTTAATATCCTAAACATCAACGGTCCGATTTTATGTTTTAACTGTAATGTTGTTAGCCGCCATATAGACAACATAATTATTTCTATTTCGAAAAGAAACAATTCCTTGTCTTTATCGCAGTCATAATGTACCAAGAAGTTTTCAGAAAGGAATTCCATTGACCATAACATTGTTTTACTCTCGAGAATATCTTTTACATCACTGTAAAAATCGACGCACATATGTCTGTACCGCTTGCTACCGACAAATTGTGTAAATATAGCTTTAAAATGTCTTCGAAGTAATTCCCTCCAAAGTTTTGTTTCCATATTTGTGTAGAAAAAGAGTAGTTTCTCTACAGTGATATTTTCCTGACTTGAAAATATGACGTATACTGCTGCCTTGGACAGTTTATGCTGCCTCCTTCGGGTAACACTCCTGGATAGAAAATATTCTAGAGACTCTTTGTTTCCCAACTCTGCAACTTTTTTATAAAATCTATCGTCTGTCTCCGTAAAGCCACATTTAGACTCCCAGTATAACACAGGCTCGTCGAATACGTCGTTAATTGAAGCTTCTGTAATTGTGGGCATAAAGTGACTTTGATATTTCTTGAATACTTTTAATACCATTTCTTTATCAACACAGTAGTAGTTCATGAATGCGCGATGAAATTTTACTTCCAGCGCAGAAGTTAGTGTAATATATATTATTGTATTTTGTTTATCCATATGGCCATCAGGTTTGACGAGGACATTGTACAAACAATACTTAATTTTCATTTTAGATTTTTCTGTTAAAGCCGATATTAAGTCTAAATAAAATTCTTGGAACTCATTGCTGTAATAAAGTAAGCAGTTTCCAAGTTTTATGCATAATGATTTTGGAAGATCCTTACAATCGACAAAGTCACGACTTAATAATTGTGGTGGATTTGTGTCTTTGGAATGTAAAATTGACATTTGTCGAAAGAGATCTGATAAGGATTTTAACTTTAAGCACGTGTGCTCGTATAACTCGGCAATTGTTCGACTTCTCCTGAGAGTATTTCTAATCACTTCGAACAAAGCGATTGTTCTTAATGTTAGGACGTTGTTCCCTGGAGTGGCCATTTTAACTACCTGAAATTAAACATAATACGTGACATTTTAATAATTCTATATTATATGCTGCTAAATGTCAACAAAGTAATTTTACAGTCCCCTAACATTAATGTCAATCTAAAATATCCCAACGCAATCATCTTGCAATCATGTAAGTATATAACAAATACGACGTTTCCAATTTTCATTTCCTCGGCGGTAAAGGTAAACATCGCGAGATAACCTATTTGTCTAAGCATAAGAAAATTAGGGTTTTTGTATTGTCCACCAATGGGCACGGTGTCTTTGTTTTTATAAAAGAGGTTCGCGGATTATTAGATGGTAAGTGATCACCGCCGCTCATGGACGCCGACAATATCAGGGAAGACGCATGTGCTCAGCCAACCTTGACGGCTTTCTTAAACAATGTTTTTATTAAAAGCATTATCAACTTATCGCTTTTTCTCAGTTTACCAACACTACAAAAAGTAGAATGTTAATAAAGTCTATAAGACGCTAATATACCATTTATTTGGTTCCTTTACGTCCATTTTTCTTACGTCGCGCCGATCGCTTTTGTGCTCCAAAATTCTGCGTGTCTACATTTTAAGCGTCTATTTTTTCGGAATAGCTAATTTCTTGTGGCCCTAATGGCCTTTCAAAAGTCATCGCACATATATGGATTAGGGCGAGCGCGGAAGGCGCTCAGCCACGAACAAAAAGTATGTGCAGCAACGAGCCTAAGGGCTCCCCTGCCGGTAGACCGGGCGGAAGGAACGAAAGAAATATAAGCGCCGTCGCCGTGCTTTTCTAAATAATTTACAATTTATTATTTACAAATCTATCACATATTGTTTTAATACACCAGGAATGAGATTCATTATCGTTAAAATTTATTATTTGTCGGCTTTCTGTTTGTTCTTGATTGTTCTTTCGTTATCAAGAGATGACATATAAATAGAAACTATATACTATGTAACAACTCTAAAAGGGAACATCTGCTTTCGGTGTTTCTCTGCTATCAAAGGAACTAAAGAAATTTCATTTCTAAGGTTGTTCATTTAAAGCTATTTTTAATGGAGACCCTCATGCCTAATGCATATTAGGGTTGTTTAGTATCAATCTTATAAATAAACGTAATAAAACATAATTCATTACTTTTTTTCAATAAAAATTAAATCAAAATTTCCTTTTATATAATAACGCAAAATATTTGTCTTTCCTAAATAACAATTCTTATTCACTTGCAATGAACGGGTGATCATTTACAGCAGCGTTTTAGAGAGGTATTGTATCTGAACCGATTATTACAACAATAAATTTGTACATTAAGTATCACTTGCAACAGCGAGCACTAACAGAGTAACGATAACTTTAATCTTGGTATGGACCCGTAAGAGTAATTGAATAAGGACCCGTTTATTTAAATTATTACAAATTATAAGGAGCTTATAACAAACATTGGAAATAATGGAGGTAACAAATATTACTTAAATTTACAACATTTTAGGCGTCACCAAGTGTAACTAATTTGGTGCGACGAGCCTCTTCCCAAATTCTCTTCGATATTCAAAGTGAAAACACAAATATGAAACTTAAACTGTACCCTTGCAAAATAGTTGAAAATAATCTCATTCCGGCATGCACGGAACTAATATAACAAAGTCTGGTTTCCATGAGAACTTTGAAACTCTAATGACGAGAAGTGTCACCTCATTATTAACGATGTGATTCTCAAATAAGTAGTATTAACTAAACATAGTATTAACTAAACAGTATTAACTATACATAGTATTAACTAAACAGTATTAACTATACATAGTATTAACTAAACGATAATTTAAAATCATGGTTCTTTCATAACGATGCATATTAGGGTTACATTACAGACTGATGTGTAATAAACCGATAGGATCTAAACCACAAACAAAGGCTGATCTTTCGTATTTTTGCCTGCGGTTTATATAATATCGCTAAAAGTAATAGAAAATAATATAATTATTAAAAAAAGGTTGTCCTAAAAAAGTAGAAATTACATTAATCGAAAAAAAATCATATCTCTAAAACGATAATGATTTGTGGCATGGATCCTTTCTGTATAAAATCAAACATATCTGTGTGTCCTACGAAAACCGGTACATTTTGAAAGATGCAATTATTCAGAAGAGCGGTTAAAACCTTTGAAAAAAATTGAAGTTTTTATCAGCATTTTTACGAAAAATACGTACGTCATGGGTACGCCGCCATCTATCATTGTTCTATTATCTTAAATCAATATTTTGTAATTATTCTCTATATTGTAAATCATATTTCCTAAAAATATAATTTGTATTAATGTGCACGATACACGAAACTGTATGTATTAATATTACTTTACAAAATAATATATTATTTTTCAGGATTGAAAATTCACTCGTGAAAAATGTAAAAAAGCTCTAACGTGTGACAATATTCTGTGCACATTATTTTGATTGTTATATTATTATTTTCATAGGTACAGAGCTCTGTGTACAGCTGAAAATAGGGTAAAGCAATGTCACAAACATTTATTTTCATAACATATATGTATATGTGAAAAACAATATTACATAGTTAAGTAGTATTTTTTTACACATCAATGTTTTGAAAATATGTAATAATTTCTTCAGGTCGAGTTAATTAGTACAACTTTATTACATTATTATTATTATTATACACGCAGATTTTAAACAAAGTGCGTATTTGGAGTAGTTGAATCATAAATCACAAACTGTGTCTCAGGATCTATCGCATCCTCAATACTATATACAAATACTATAATAATATTAATATGTAATAATGATTATTATTATTAAAATAATATTAAGATTATATATAAATTTCAGAGTACGATGAACTTAAAGAACGGTAAATGATAACGGTCGAGTTTTACCAGTTTTCACTGCACACACAGACATGAATAATAATTATTAACAATACTAAAATTACTTATTAATTTAACGATATATAAACGGATTGCGTTTTCCTGCCTTTACCAAAATTATTTAATAATCGTTAGTCATGTAGTTGAATTTGTTAATATACCTATTTTATTTGGAAAAATAAAAGATTGATTGTAAGATAAATACCATAAATAAATTCATAAATACCTCAGAACACAACAGCAACAACTTTCAAATTATTTTTGAAAAGAACTGTCGACCGCATAACAGTATATAATTAAATTTCTCGTTCAGAATTTCACTTCGCCACAAGTGTACTTGTCGAGCAAATAAATCACACTAACTACACGATTTTTGCGAATTTTTACAAAATGTCTTCAAAGTGTATAGATTAGAATTGTCGAAAAATGACCACAGCCAATCAGCGCTCAATATTTGACTAACAAAAAATGTATAGGACCAATTGTCATTGTTGACCATGTGGTCATTGTCTCTTTACCTGCCCTTTTTTAACAACTTACAACAACAGTGTACCATATTAACAATAGGAACTAACAAACTATTTTTATCGTGATAACTTGAGAACTGTCATGTTTGCTTGAGGACAGATAGATATAGTTTAGAACGTTTACTTTTTTAAACCAAACAACCCCAAAGCAAGCGCACTTGATTAATTATTGTTAAAATAAAAATCATCATATATGAAATTACTGTTTAAGATAGTATAAGTAAGATGTATAAATCATAATAAAGTATATCTTCTAATTTTTTGGTACGGTTAAGTACATTAAAGGTCGTTCTCACCGCCATCAGGATTAGTATAGATTAGATCTGATTAGATATCAGGAGGTATCAGAAAGTCAGTTATACTTTATCAGAAAGTATCAGCTAGATTTAATTGGCTGATAATGTATATATCAGATTGTTAACAGGCTGATAATGATCGATTCTAATATAGTCACATACAATAGAGGTGGCTAAAGTAAAAAAAAAATCGATATCGATAAACCAAGATTAAATACTTTAACTGTATCCTTATTACGAACATATCTTATATATTTATACTTCTTTAGCATATATCTAATCATATTTTTTATTTCTTTTTTATCTAAAAGATATAGATAGTATGTAGAAACACTGTGTATTCATGAAGTCGCTACACCCGTGACTTTATTCGCATGGACTTTACAGTATGCTTAGTTAGTTATTCTTTTTTTATAGAAAGAAGGCGTCGGTCGAGCATACAGTCCACCTGGTGATAAGTGGGTACTGTCGCTCATAGACACCCGCGGTACATGCCAACATCAGTCCAGAATGACAAACGTTGGCACGCCTCTGCATGCGCGCCTGTTTTTACAGACGTAGGAATGGATTTGGAGAAAATATTGGGAAAATTGGAAGGATTGGTTGGGATACGGAGGGATTCCATACTAAATACCACAATAAATTAAAAATAGGAATTATAAGATCAATATTCAAAAAAGGCAATCGTGATGATGTAAACAACTATCTCCCTATGTATAGACAAGGTAATTGAACGGTACCTCGGAAATGAAATACACCGTTTTTTTAAGGATAAATAACATAATAAGCGAAATAAACAAAAACCAATATGGGTTCCAATAAAATAAGACAACGTCACAATTACTTTATAATTTCTCTGATGAAGTCAACAAACACATGAATGAAAGAAAACACGTTTTGGCGTTGTTTGTTGACTTCAGCAAAGCATTTTATACGTTAAAATACAATATATGATTTGATAAATTACCGTGAAGATCGATATACCACTGCAAAAATCTCGAATAGTTTTAGCAAGCTGTCAATGCGTCAAGGAACATCACTAGGGTCCATTATTGGTCCTACAGAATACTTAATTTATGTTAATGATATGTCTAACATAATTATCCAGGGCTCTTTGTATATCAATTTGCTGATGAGACTTGTTTAGTGACAGCATGTGAAGACCTCCTGGCTGCACAAAAGACAATGCAACTTAATTATGATTTGTTGTGTAAATGGGCGCACGATATAGGTGTAGTAATAAATCCTGATAAAACTCAATTTATGTATATACATACCACACATAACATGGTGTGCCCACAGGCCCATCATCATCGCTCATGAACATCAATGTCTGCATTTACATACCTTATGTTGCCTGTGTAAGCCACTAGTTGGTAGAATCTATCAAATATGTAGGTCTCATAGTTGACAACATATTTAGTTGGAGAACTTGCATAAACTACATTTGTGACAAGTTAAGATCAATATTAACTCAAAATTTCTGTTTTAAAATATAAAATGCCGTACAGTTAGACTGTTATATTTAGCCCTAACTGTTTCAGTTGTCGGCTATGGGATAAGCGCCTATGGAAGAACATTTAGATAGAAGCTATATTGAAAGCATATACAAAATACAAATTAAATTGTTGAGATTAATGGTTCCAAAAAAAGTTAAAAATGAACATAAAAATACCTACAATGGTTTGTTTAAATATTGCAAACTTCTTAATGTTTTCAATAAGGCAAAATTATCCGTCCTCCTTGAGCTACAGCCAAATAGACATTCATTGATTAAAATTGTAAGGTCCAGTTATATACGTCAGAAAAGGACAAACTAGTTAATACTAGACTAGACAATCTAAAGTTAATAATGTACATGGCAAAATAATGTGGTAATACATGTTACCTGATTTGGTAAATTAACTGCCTATCAAGAAGCTGCAGGGAAAATATATGAATGAGTACAAATTAAAACTTTTACTAAAAAAACATTTTTAACAACAAGTGGGACAGTAAGTTATATTTATAGAGCGGCTTCGGTACTACGGTTAAGCCTTGGAGGTTATTGTAGTATCTATATTGATTTAAAAACGAATTTTGTATAATCTAATCATGGTTAATAAAAAAAAATCTCATTGTTGATTTACATCTGATTTACAAACAATAGATAACAATATGAATACCTAATTAAAAAAAAACAAATCAAGTCAAATCGGTTATCATTTTATTTTATTTTATTATAAGTTATAACGTTGTCATGTTTAAAATTTATATAATACAGCTATGTCCCGTCCTGAGGGCATTAAACAACAATCTTACATCTAAATTTTTACAAAAATGTGCTACTACGTTAACAATTAACTATACTGATATAATAAAGAGGTAAAATTGTGTTGGTTTGTATGTTGGGGGTAATCTCTGGAACTACGGAACCGATTTCAAAAATTCTTTCACAAATAGAAAGCAACATTATCCGTGTCTAATATAGGCTAAATTCTATTTTGAAATTTAAAAAAAAAATATTGAAAATAATATTTATAAACCGAAGCGTAGTGAGGGCGGGTCGCTAGTATGTTATATATTTAAAATATTATTATTATTTGACTTAATACTGCTATTCAGATATCTAATACTGCCGGAATTTTGGGTTTCGCGCCATATAGGTATTTACAGGGGGAGAGTGCATGCTGCATTCCCACACCCGCTGGGCGCACTCGACTGACCACGTTACCCCTCTCTCACAGAAGACTACCTTGAAATGTACTACATTTCCTACTTTATCGTATTTCCCCAATGTATGTACGTGTTTCGGTAGTGAGTGAGATTTGCCAGAACCCATTCCCATCCCATTCTATCCTTCTCCATTTTCCCAATCCATTCCTCAATCTGCAAAGGTAGGCAGCGCATCCGATTGCGTGCCAACGTTTGTCGTTCTGGGCTGATGTTGGCATGTATCGCGGATGTCTATGGACAACAGTATCCACTTTACCATCAGGTGGAGGCTCGTCTGCCGCCTTTTTTCTATAAAACAAAAAAAATTACCCAATTGTTTTATTTATTTTATTGGTAAAATTAACTCAATTATAAATGACGATGTCAGCCTTTTTAAGGTTCCACTGTAGGGCACAGGCCTTACCTAGTAAATCTCTAGAGGATTTCCTTTATCAAATTATATTTTTCTTCATTGTAGCATATTTTATTGAAAACATCAAAATGGATGATTATTGAAACCCATATAATTTAATATAACGACAAGTAATTGATACAATATTATAATTGAATCAATGACAACCTTTCGCATAGGTTTTAATTAATCTATTTTGCGGTTATCCTATTTTACATAATCCAGAGATTTGTCCCGATTTAAAAAAAAAACCTTTTACTTATCTTAAATAAAACAATGTAAAGAATTTGTGATAAATGACGATTCATTTATCACAAATTCTTTAGATGCCAGATCAAAATTTATAGCATATCAATGCTGTTATGTCTAAAGCCTACAAAATGGCGACTAGCATAGATACTGCATGGTATCATAACATCGCAGGCTAAAGTAATATGTCTAGCACCTCTCTAAGAATTTCTATAATAGAAAGATCATGACTAAAGACCAAATTACGTTCCGTATATCACGGAGCATATTTAGGCTGACAAGCCCGTTTTGACTATTTGTCAATCACCGACCGATATAGGCTTATAATAAACCTATACAGATTCATTATTCGTTATTAATAACGTTTATTTATTTCATTATTATTCAATAAAGAAATAACGGCGTTATTTTAAAATATTTTATTTAAAATCATTTTAATTGATAAAATAATAATTTAATAATAGATCCCATGTATTTTAATCAATATTTATAACATTCTTAATCTAATATTATATTGTACTGGGTTAAATAATAGCTAGTATATCTACGTTATACTATAACGTAAATAATTATTTCAGATTGTCGAGAACTTGATCATTCTTTTTTCACCGAAATGTGATAAACAAATGAACCTTTTTTTTTTAGCAAATTCGACAGTCAATCATAAAATTTGACAGTCAATCATAAGTAATCAAACATTGACTTGTTCATTAAATAACTATGACGACCCATGTTAATTTTATTAATCATAATAATATTCTCTTAGATCAACTCTCAAAATCTACAAGTAAATAAATAAATACGAATGTGTTCAGACGAGGCACTTCCTACAATTATCACAGAACTTCACTTTAGGTAAGTTCTTTTAATCATCAATTGTGCTTATAATATGATAGGTACTTCTATATCCGCTTCCGATTGAATTAATATACTAAGCTCTGTTAGGCTTTCTTCTTGCACACCGTTCATCATGACCAAATTAATATAATGTCTCACGTGTCCCCCAGCCAACAGACTTCTCAGGATTCTATAATTGGCGTCAGCAATGACCCTCATGTCGTACATGTCCTCATGTGGTAATAGTTTGCTGGCTTCCCTAAGACATGCGTATCTGGATATGTTGGGATGTCCAATTGTATCTAGTCTTTCATTTAGTACCTCAGAAATATTAGTTGTAAACACCCAATACCTATTAAATTGCAGCAATGCGCTGAGTTTAGAACGAAGTTTATAACGACTTCGATAGATATCTTCGTCAAAAACGTTTTCTATCAACATACTGTAGACAGCATTCATTCCATTGTCACTATTGAAGAAATATTTTACAAATTCTTCCCGTTGACTCGTATTTCCGAAAACGCAGGAGAGCATTTTCGGCAACGCTACATGATCGTTATCAGCCAATATCGTGATACAATAGTGCGTTAGCTCATGTGATTTTAACGCTATTTCTATACTTATACTGTCAATCAGATCGCCTGGCAACTGAAAGGATTGAATTGTATAGAAGCTATGTCTCTTCGAAATCAAAAAGTTCATAAAAATATATGTCATGTGACAATTCGGTAACAAAAAACTGAATATGTAGTCTTGCAATACTGAATAACTAAAATCGCAACACCAGTATAAGAAACTTTCTATCCTTTGTGGAGTTAATAATCCCAGTTTCAAAGTATTTACTAAATGCATTATAAAACTATTGTCATTGAGTAAATTGTTTTTCATTAGACTGGTTTCTGTTTTTGATAAGTATTTGTACTGCAATAAAGTGCTATAGTTGTTGACTGACAAGCAATTATCACTGTATATCACAAACGTCTTTATATTTAAGTACGTAAGGTAGTGTTCCCCTAGTTTGTGAATATCGTACATGCCAGGACGAAACATTTTGAAGAATGTGGGAATGAATCTAGACTTATTGAGTACAATCAATTGCATAGCAACACAACTAACTAACTCATTTCTTTTGGCATCATCAAACGCTGGATCACTAATTAGTTCAAACATAACTTGAAACCTTCCGTGTTTCAAGCAATTGTTTAACAATTTAAATATGAGCGGTCCGATTTCTTGTCTTATTTGTTTTACTGTTAATCGCCACATAGACAAGAGAGTATTTTCTAGGTCAAAAATAAATAATTCCTTATTTGTTTCACAATCATCATATTTCACAAACTGTTCAGAAAGAAATCCCAATGTCCACGAAATTGTTTGGGTTTCGAGTTCGTCTTTTATATCATTGTAAAATACGATGCACATGTGTCTGTACCGCCTGCTGTGGAAAAATTCTGTAAATATGACAATAAAGGACCTCCGAAGCAGTTCTCTCCAAAATTCCCTTTCCATGTTTCTGTAGAAAAAGAGTAGCTTCTCAACATTAATAATTGCACTAAAAATGATGTGTAAAGCTGCCTTAGATAAGTCTGGCTGCTTCCATTGGGTTTCAGTCTTCGATAGAAAATATTCTAGAGACTCTTTGGTTCCTTGTTTTGCAACACTATCATAAAATCTGGCGTCAAACACCTCAACGCCACATTGGCATTCCCAGTATGACACCGGCTCATGGAATATGTCGTTGATTGAAGCTACCGTGATTGTGTCCACATATTGACTTTGCTTTTCATTGAAGATTTTTAATACCATTTCTATATCGACGCAATAATAATGAATGAATGCACGATTAAATGTAATATTCAGCGCAGAATCCAGTGTGATATTTATTATTGTATTTTGTTTATCAATGTGACCGTCGGCTGTCACAAGGACATTGTTCATACAATACTGGATTTTTCTTTTTTTTCTTTTTCTTATAGCCGATACTAAATGCAAAGAAAATTTTTGGAACTCTTCGCTGTAATCTAGTAAACAGTTTCCAAGTTTGATGCAGAGTGATTTTGGAAGACCTTCACAATGGATAAAGCGATGGCATAATCCTTCTATAATTGTGTTGTAGGATAATAAGATTGAAGCGCGTTTGTCTTCAGACTTCAACCACGCGTAATTTGTCAACTCGGAGATTGCTCCACTTCTTTTGAAAGTGCTTCTAATTACTTCGAAGAAAGCGATTGTTAGTAAAGGAAGAATGTTCTTTTTCAGAGCAGCCATTTTTAGTACCTGGAATTACAGTGTGATATTTTAATTAATCATCATAATAGTATCCGACAGAACGTATGTAAAACAATCTTACAGTTAAAATATATTATTTTTATTATTGAAATAGATACACGCCTACAACGCTTCAATGCAGGGCACAGGCTCAATGCAATCAAGTTATTTATAATGATGTTTTTTAATGAAAAGGCGGCAGTTGAACCTACAGTCCACCGGATAGTAAGTGGATTCTGTTGTCCATAGACATGCGCGATACATGCCAACATCAGTCCACAATGACAAACATTGGCACGCCCCGGATGCGCCGCCCACCTTTGCAGATTAAGGAATGGATTGGGAAAATGGGGAGGGATAGGATGGGATGGGAATGGGCTCTGGCATATTTCACTCACTACCGAAACACGTACGTACATTGGGGATACACGATAAAGTAAGAAATGCAGTACATTTCAAGGTAGTCTTCTGTGAGAAAGGGGTAACGTGGCCAGTCGTGTGCGCCCAGCGGCACTCTTCCCCTACAATTTCGTGTTATAATTCACCACGCTCTAGTCATATACTTGTTTTTATCGTCATGTATTTCTTTAACATCGACTGACTGATAATAGAGAAATCAGTACTTAAGTAAAAACTTAGTGGTACTGGTCGGAGTTTGTACTCACGATCTCACGAATGTGAGTTGATATTAGATTCCCCTAGACTGTCACCACTCTACTTAATAATTTAAATTTAAAACTCTTTTAGCAAGTACCTGAACATGTAAATACACTCAGTAAATGTGTTTATATGTTCAGTCAAACATAGACAAAACCCACATATACCCAGTCTGGCCATAAATACCATTACAATAAAGAAAAAAAAACCATTTGAATTTGGAATCTGTCATTCTCACGTGAAAAGTAAATATTTTTCTCATTTTGGCGTCAATCATTATCAAATATTAAAATTGAGTGGGGTGATAACGAAAATCGTATCGCTGTAATTCGTTGATTGTATTCATGTATCCATGTATTCGTTGATTAATTAATATTACTTGTAAATAAATGAAAGATGAAATTGATTCCATCTTTAGTTGAATATTTAATGTAGTTGTTTGATTAAGAAGAAATATTGTGGATTTTCAAGGTAGGATTTGCAAGCCCTCTGGTGTTGCAGGTGTCTATGGACGGCGGTGACCACTTACCATGTGGCCCGCGCGCTCGTCTGCCATCTGTCCTATAAAACAACAATCGATTGTAAAACAAATACTATTAAATAAATTCATAAATACCTTACATCACAGAGAACAATTTCCAAATTAATTTGTAACAGAACTCTCCACTACAGTTTCTGATAGTCAAACAGTAGGTAATTACACGTTCACAACTTCACTATTGGTAACTTAACTCTTTTCACTTTTCTACACGTGCACTCGTTCCTCATGAATAAATCACACTAACTAGATTTTTTACAAATCATTTGGAAAGTATCGACCTAAACGTCCAGGTAGAATTGTCGAAAAAGGATAAGCCCGAAGTTACTTAAGTCCCTCTTACTTTTCCGTATTATTGTTTACTATAATGGCAACATACAATATGCGTTGTTATTCTAAGAATGGCAAGCAATTTGACTTTTAATACAATAGATTTTATTGCTATTTTTATTGTACCCCACTGTACAGGGGAATTTTATGAAACTTCTGTTTAAAAATAAACGATATTTTTAAGAAATATCATAATACCTTACCTACTGTATAAATTATTTTTGTAGGTAGATGAATTTTTAGTTCAAATAAATTTTTTATGATATTTTCTCTGTTCCAATTAAGGTGTGAAATAATTAGACAAAGAAATTCAATAAATTGCTCATTTGAATTAGCTAGGGCTAATCCTTTTCTGTTTTGTTTATTCAACATGCCAAGAGAACCACTTTTCAAAAGTATATATGCCTGATTTGTATAATTCATGAGTTTCGAACCGATACGTACGGACAAAAATATAAGATGGACAGTAGAAACTAAATAAATCACATGTTAAATGCTTTTTCTTAGAGAATTCACTCATCTAAATGTGGATTTGCAAATTTTATCTAAAGACTGCAGTTTACTAATAATTTACGTTAGTTTTCCAAAATTACTTGTGATAATTTTCAAGATTAATTCAAGGAAAATGTCCCTATGAAAATAAAAATAAATATTTTGAATACCACGTTTCAATAAGTTGAATTTTGAATTTTGAATAAGTTCATACCACTTTCATGGTACGAATCGGTGTACGTATATTTAGTAAACGAAAATTTCGTAACCGGCTTACTTTAAATACTATAAATACATCCTTTCAAAATTCATAAGCAAGTACATAAGTAATTCTTACATGTCTATGTAATCTTACCATGCATTACGAACACAAATTTTCCGACAGACAGAACTGGATTTTGACATTTGGATGAGACAAATTAGGTTAATTGAAATTAAATTAATATTTTTTGTATAATTAATTATGTTGATTAATTTTCTAATTGTGATGTGTGTTTGAAATGAAGCTCGTAACTTTAAAGCATTTTAGTGCAGGGAATTTTTAATAAGTTATGCATAGTGAGCGATGTACACTTGGTGGCGCTTCATCAACAGTTTTTTCCTTTTTTCCAAGTATATGGGTATATATAAGTATATTTTTGTAAGATTTGCAAACTGATCTGTCGTAATCCATTACTTAGAGAAATTAAGGCTAACACCGCATAATAATATAATAATTTGTTCCTAAAATGATGTCTAGGGTTGTTCCTATGTTATTAATTTTACTTTTGGAATCATAATGGTAAAAGCGTGAATCGAAAGTGAAAACGATAATTGTACTGACTAGGAATATAGAGTGAAACGATATATATTATAGAGAAAACGATAATAATTGTATTGTACTGACTATTATTATAGTAGCCAGAACTCTGAGGCGCGGACAGCCTATTGTCGCTAAAAATGTTACAGGTAGAAATTTTGAAATTGATGACCATAATATTATTCATGAAGACGTTATGTCACTTTGGATTTACGCTGCAATCCAACAGCCCCCGGGCGCACTCGACTAGCCACATTACCCCTCTCTCACCGAAGACTACCTCGAAATGTACTGCATTTCCTACTTTATCTTATTTTCCCAATGTACGTACGTA
The DNA here is from genome assembly GCA_943735995.1 of Sesia bembeciformis. Classification (NCBI taxonomy): domain Eukaryota; kingdom Metazoa; phylum Arthropoda; class Insecta; order Lepidoptera; family Sesiidae; genus Sesia; species Sesia bembeciformis. The sequence continues at coordinate 14,937,789 of OX031028.1, forward strand.
TTTCGGCAGTAAGTGAGAGGCGCTAGAGCCCATTCCCATCCTCCCCATTTTCCCAACCCTTTCTCCAAATCCATTCCTGTATCTCTAAAGGTAGGCAGCGCATCCGGGGGCGCACCAACGTTCGTCATTTTGGACTAATGTTGACATGTATCGCGGATGTCTATGGGCGATAGTATCCACTCACCATCAAGTGGACTGTATGCTTGTCTGCTGCCTTCGTCGATAAAAAAAACTCGATATTCAAAGCGAAAAAATAAACATTGAACTTTTATACTGCGCCCTTGAAAAACAATTGGCTTTAACTTATCAACTTATTTCCAACATGCAAGGATTTATTTCTGTTAACTGTAAGAACTTCAAATTAAAACCAGCAGCTGGTTAAGTTACTAGCAGTTGCTATAGTCGGGCAACGTGTGCAATATTTTAAATAAATATTAAAATTGGGCCAGGTTAGAGGGACAGAAATGGAATAATAAAATTAAATAAATTGCACGTTTCTAGATTTTTTTTAAATTTGAAAGAAAAATGAAAGAGAAGAAATTCATTTAAAATTCATTTAAAATTCATTTGGTATTATTTTTTGGTACACTTATTATAATAACACATACGTCCTAGACATTTATCGTATATTAATGAAATTATACATAGGACATTAATTATCTCTATTAAGGTGTGATTCCGAAGGCAGCGACAGCTACAGGCGACAATGAGGAGGCCGATCATCTCAATGATACATATTATAGCTCCATGGAGTGTCGCATGACACTTGTCGCTGCATACACTAGCTCATACAAATCCCTAGGAGCCGTGTCGCCGGACATCGGAAACTGGTGTCGCTGTTGGCAGACGCTGTCGTCTCCTTCGGAACCATACCTTTAAACAATGTTATTTCAACATAATATATTATTACGTATTTTTATTTATAATTTTAAACTACTTTTATTTTAATTTTACTTTACTTTTAATTTAATACTTTTAACTAGCTACATATATTAACCGGGTAATTGTTACTTTTATTATTGTCAGTAATTATTATAATAATTTCATTTGCAATATCATTTAAATGTACCTACACTATAAGAACAATCTTAATATTATAGTTATAATAGTAGAATGCAAAATTCTTAACTTTTACATTATTGCATGTAGGTACTTAAAATATGACGGGTACTTGTATACCCGCTTCCGATTGGACTACTATACTGAGCTCTGTTATACTTTCTTCATATACAAAATTCATAATGAGCAAATGAATATAATGTTCCATGTGTTCCCCAACCAACAAGCTTCTCAGTAATCTATAATTGGCGTCAGCAATGACCCTCATGTCGTACATGTCCTCATGTGGTAACAGTTTGCTGGCTTCCCTCAGACTAACGTATATGGACGTGTTAGGATGTCCAATTGTATGCAACCTTTCGTTCAAAACCTCAGAAATATTAGTTGTAAACACCCAACGCCTCTTAAATTCCAGCAAAGCGCCGAGGTTAGAATGAAGTTTTTGACGTAGATATAATTTTTCGTCAAAAACGTTTTCTATCAACATATTATAGACAGCATTCATTCCATTATCACTTCTGAAGAAATATTTTACAAATTCTTCTCGTTGACTGGTATTTTGGAAAACACAGGAGAGCATTGTTGGCAGCGCTTCGTGATCTTTATCAGTCAATATCGTGATACAATAGTGCGAGAGCTCATGTGACTTTAACGCTATTTCTTTTCTTACATTACCAATCAGTTCGTCTGACAAGCGGAACGCTACTATGTCATAAAAGCTACGTCTCTTGGAAAACAAGAAGTTCTCGAAAATGTGTGTCATATGGTGGTTCGGCAACAGAAAACTGATTATGTAGCCTCGAAATACTGAAAAATCAAAATTGCAACACCACAATAAGATACTTTCTATCCTTAGTGGAGTGACTAATCCCAGTTTCAAGGCATTTACTAAATGCGTTATAAAAATATGGTCCTTAAGTAAACTGTTTTTTATTCGACTGGTTTCTGTTCTTGATAAGTACCGCAATAACGAGCTATAATTAGCGATTGATAGGCAATTATCAGTGTATATCATAAAGGTCTTTACATTTGAGTACGTAAGGTGCTGTTCCGCTAGTTTGTGAATATCGTACATGCCAGGACGAAACATTCTGAAGAACATAGGAATGAATCTAAACTTATTGAGCACAATCAATTGCATAACAACACAACTAACTAACTCATTTCTTTTAGCATCATCAAACGCTGGATCATTAATAATTGCAGCCATTACTTGAAACCTCCTCTGTTTCAAGCAGTTGTTTAACAATTTAAATATGAGCGGTCCGATTTCTTGTCTTATTTGTTTTACTGTTAATCGCCACATAGACAAGAGAGTCTTTTCTAGGTCAAAAATAAATAATTCTTTATTTGTTTTGTTATCATATTTCAAAAACTGTCCAGAAAGAAATTCCAATATCGATAAAATTTTTTGGGTCTCGAGTTCGTCTTTTATATCATTGTAAAATACGATGCACATGTTGCTGTACCGCCTGCTGTGGAAAAATTCTATAAATATGACATTAAAATACCTCCGAAGCAGTTCTCTCCAAAATTCTCTTTTCATGTTCGTGTAGAAAAAGAGTAGTTTCTCGACATTGATAGTGTTACCAGAAATAACGTGTAATGCTGCCTTTGACAGGTCTTCCTGCTTGCACTGTGCTTCTGTCCTTGATAGAAAATATTCTAGGGACTCTTTGGTTCCTAGTTCTGCAACACTATCATAGAATATATCGTTAGACTCCTCAAAGTTACATTTAGACTCCCAATATATTACCGGCTCATGGAATATGTCGTTGATTGAAGCTACCGTGATTGTGTCCACATATTGACTTTGCTTTTCATTGAAGATTTTTAATACCATTTTTGTATCGACGCAATAATAACTAACGAATGCACGTTTAAATGTAATATTCAGCGCAGAATCCAGTGTGATATTTATTATTGTATTTTGTTTATCAATGTGACCGTCGGCTGTCACAAGGATATTGTTCATACAATATTGGATTTTTCCTTTTGATATTTTTCTTATAGCCGATACTAAATGCAAAGAAAATTTTTGGAACTCTTCGCTGTAATGTAGCAAACAGTTTCCAAGTTTGATGCCGAGTGATTTTGGAATGTTTTCACAATGGATAAAACTGTGACATAGTCCGTGTATAATTGTTTTGTAGGATAAGGTCGCTGTTGAAATATCCTTCGACTTCAACCACGCGTACTTTTTCAACTCGCATATTGCTCCACTTCTCTTGAAAGTACTTTTAATCACTTCGAAGAAAGCGATTGTTACTAAAGGAATAACATTATTTTTCAGAGCAGCCATTTTTGGTACCTGAAATTAAACAGTGTGACATTTTAATTATTCAACATAATAATATCCCACGGATCGCATACAAAACAATTATACAGTATTTTTTTAACATTATTATTATTAAAAAAAAGATATTATTAATACTATTTGACATTAACACGTGCCTACACAGCTTCACTGTAAGGCACATGCTCCATGTAATCACAAGTTACTCATTGATAAGTTGCCATGGGAATTCAAAATTTTGGGAATTCTAGAATAACAAGTGGATTTGGGGTCATAATTCACCATACCCAAGCTTCATATTTTTTTCTTGTCATGTTTTTCTTCAACATTGAACTAGTGATAATAAGAAATCCGTACTTATTTCGAAACTCTGATGTTCTGACAGGGATTTGACTTTACCATCTCTGAATGTGAGTTGATAGTAAGCCCTAAACTATCACCGCTCTACATGATAATGTGAGTTTAAAACTCTTTTAGCCAGTACCTAAACGTATAAATAAACATACTATAAATAAACCGAAGGCGGCGACTGCGACTGCCTACAGCGATACATGCCAACATCAGTCCACAATGACAAACGCTGGCACGCCCTCAGATGCACTGCCTATCTTTGCAGATTAAAGAATGGATTGGGAGAAACGGCTGGGAAAATAGAAAAGGATAGAATAGGATGGTGTGGGAACGGGCTCTGGCATATCTCACTCACTACCGTAACACGTACGTACACTGGGGAAGTACGATAGAAATGCAGTACATTTCAAGGTAGTCTTCTGCGAGAGAAGGGTACCTAACGTGGCCAGTCGAGTGCGCCTAGCGGCTGTGGGAATGCAGCGTGCACCCTTCCCCTACAGCTTGTTAAAAATATTAATATTACTATTACACATTAATGTTGCTTATAAATAAATGCCAGATAAAATTAGTTCCGTTTCTTATTACCTATACATGTAGATAATTGAATTTAATAATGTATTATAGTTATTTGATTAGGGCAAAATAATCATCGTAAAACAAATACTCTAAAAAGAATTCATAAATACCTTTTAAAAAACACTAGAGAGAACAAGTTCCAAAATATTTTGTAACATAACTCTTTACTACAGTGTCTGATACACAAACAGTATGTAATTTCACGTTCTCAACTTTAGGTACATACTGTTACAAGTGCACTAGTCGCGCGAATAAATCACACAACTAGAATTTTTTACAAACATTTAGGTAATACCGACTATAGTGTCCAGGTAGAATTGTCGAAAAATGATATAAGCCCTCTGTATTTTGTGAATAAAAAATATGGCACGACCCATTGTCATCGTTGACCATTTGTTAATTTTACCGTCCCTTTTACTTTTTGCATATTGATACTATTATTATTGTTTACTATACTTTTATACTTTTATTGTTTACTATAATGGCAAACAATTTTGACTCTAACACAATAGTTTATGAAGAAAAAAAATTACCAAGATCTGCTGTTGTTACCCCATTGTATTAGAAATTCTTGTTTAACAAATATACCTCATGTCTATAGTGTATGAAATTTTTGTAGGTAGAAGTAAATTCTGTTTTAGCATAAACATTTATGATATTTTACCTTCTTTTTATGGGCTGAATGTGAGTAACAATTATACAAGGAAGTTCAGTCGACTGCTCCCTGGAATTAGCTAGGGCTATTTTAATTGTTTACTACGACAAAAGAACCACTTTCTTTCAAATTATCTAGTGATCAAAATGCCCCATTATATAACTCATGAGTTTCGACAGTTGAAAGGTAGAAAATTATATTCCAAATACTTTTAGAGAATTCACTTGTCTAAATGTGGTTTTGCAAGTTTCATCTAAAGTTCACAGTTTACGAAATAATTTACAAAATTGCCTACTTACTTTTTAATAATTTTCAAGGTTAATTTAACGAAAATGTCCTTATGAACATAAAAATAAGAACTTTGGACTCTGTAAATGAGTTATTATCACTTTCATTGTACGAATAACAGTTTTCATAAATTAAGTAAAAATTGAACTGAAAATTTTCCACGTAACTTGCCTACTAAAAATACTACTTGAAAACCTTATTTTTTATATATATGTGGCAATGGTGCAATTAGCACATTCCGCCAGCGTCAAGTTTTCTTCGCAATAAACAATTAGAGTCTAAAACGTATTCTGTCCATGTCCAGGCCCGTGGAAGTAAGTCAAGATTCACTCAGTAAAGTGATACACGTAGTAGGTTTACTGAGGATAGAAGAGGACTCCTTGGTAGCACAAGAAAAAGCAATCCTATGAATTTTAATAAACTATAACTATCTATTAAATCACAAAATGCACAATACATAACTTTTACAATAATCAAACAAAAACTCAACTTTACATCTCGAGTTTCCACCAAAATGTCCAAAATCACCACTTTGAAAATTTAATTTGATTTGACAACCAAAGAGATCCATGTTCTAAATTCGAATTTGTTTTTTTTCTATCGTATTGTACACTAGCCAGTTCTAAGAACTTTTAGTTAGACCCATCGTATTTATATTACGCTATTATCTGCGTTACATGTCAACATCAATCAAAAATGACAAGAGTTGACACATCCGCACATGCACTGTCTACCTTTCGGGATTTAGAATAAGGATATGAAAATAGGATGGAGAAGAAAGGGGAATGGGATATCTGGATATCTCATATCATCCCGTCCATATCGCTTTCCTCATTCCACCGGACAAGGAAAACGAGGCTCGTTGCTGCACACACTCTTCCGCCTGCACACGAGCCTTCCGCGCTCGCCTGTACGATGACTCTTAAATGCCATTAGGGCCAGAATAATATAGCCATTCCGAAAAAAAAATCGGAAAAATTGGACTTTTATATAGATAGATAGTATAAATACTATAGATACTGTATCGTTATGACAGTTTAGATGTTATAGTCTATAGTCTAGTTTCAAAATACATATATCCATAACTAAGCAATCACACTTTCGAAAATACAAATGGGGAAATTTCAAAGTTTGCTGGCAAAAGTTCTATTGACATGTTAATTGATTTCTATTTCCAATATTAACATTTTACTAAGGCATTACGGGTTATATAAATGATACTGCATGTAACTTGTTTCAAACGGTCAATTTTATTTTCAATATACTTAAACTCGTATATTATGACAATAAGTAGGAGTATATGTAAACATATAACTATACATTATGCATATAAACACGTATAATTAGAAAATAAAAATATATACATAAGTATGACACTTTAAGAGTTAATTCTTATAAAATACCTAATATAAATCGGCTTACAGGAGATCCATTGAGCAGATGAGTAATAAGAGAGAACTGAATTGCTATTTAAACTAAATATTAAAAATATTTTTTTATATAAATAAGGCGGTAGGCACCAGACAGGCAACTTGGTGCTAAGTGGGTACTGTCGCCTATGAATATCCTTGATACATGCCAACATCAGTCAATAATGACAAACGTTGGCATGCCCTCGAATACAAAAAGAATGGTCCGTATTAACAATAGGAAATAGCGAAGTATTTATCATGGTCATTTGAGAGCTTAAAGATATAGGTATATTATGATTTGATATACATATTTGATTATTTTTTATATTTTCCTTCAACTTTATTTTCGATACTTACAATATGTACATTACTTATCAATTGCAACACCGAGCACTAACAGTAATCGGATGTTGTCCATTGATTATTTATTTAAGGTTAGGTTAACCTTGAATATTCTCTAACGTTGTGAAGCGTCATGTAATTATTAACGATGTAATTTTCAACCATGTACGTAGCATTTAACTCCATATATTACGTTTGCATACATTACACACTTTTATGTGTTAGAAACAAAAAGGATCTTTGGATGGCTGATTTTTTGTATTTTTGTCAAGTTCTATGCGGCTTATAAAGTACCAAAGTACTAGAAAACAATACCATTGTTACAATGGTTGTAACAATAAAACTGAAAATGCATTTTCAGTTTTATTTTAACAAAGAAACGCAAACGCAAAGAAAAAAATCTCAAGAACAATAACGTGTTCCTTGGATTATTTCTGTATTAAATCGGCCCAATATCCACAATACTAAATTACTTAACCACAAATCCACACTGCCCCCCCCCCCCCCAACCCCCCGGCACTACACTGCGGGAGGTCTGTTGTGCCAAGCAGAGGGATGTTGTTCTACCTTGATACCAAAATTACTTATTAATTAAATGATAAATATGATTAATGATAAATGTTCTGCTTTTACTGACTTTATCAAAATTTATTTAAAAACATATAACTATGAATAATGTAGTTGAATAAAGGCAAATAATTCCACTCTTAATACAATATTTTTTGAAAGTTAAACAAATTTACCTGGAATCGCCATCGCATCGTTGTTACCCCAGTGTATATGAAATTTTAAGAAAATTCTGTTGAAAAATATTAGATCTCGTTTTTAAAAAATACTGACCTTGGGTATTGGGTATAAAGCTTTCTGTATTTTTATGACATTTGCTCTGTATATACATATTTAATATTTGTTTTTGTTACATTTGTTAGATAATTTGATTAATTTGAGAAAAGCGTAACCTTTTCGAAGATACCGTAAAAGTACCCAAATGAAAATATTGATTTATGTCTAACCAAACAAATCTTCGAGAATAATAACACAAATCAGAATGTGAATCTTTCTTTATTTGAAGCTACAGCGATCATATTACTAACCAGAGTTGCCAATTTTTCAAAAAATCAAAAACAGCCAAAATCTCGAATACCGTGCAACTTTCACTAATTACTGGACATATGTATATCGGGACATATGCTATATATCAATCAATTATCAATCAATATCAGTATGATATCAAATCTTACATCTATTTTATAAATCTTATTTAAAAACTCCTATCTCCATAATATTTATTCATAATTTCGAATAAGACATTATATATTCATTGTCTATTATCAATGTTTAACAATGACTAGCTGAAAGTTTGTTTATTTTAGTTTCAAAATATATTAATAATTTAGTAATCAGACTTTAGTGAATACCCAAAAAAATGTAAAAATCTTCCAAATCCCTGTCAAACTTTGTATTAACGTAGTATTTGGTATTAATTCTGTCGACTTACAGTGGCGGGTTACGCTTAGTAGTGTTGTGCTCGTACATGTACATTGGATTCCCGACGTCGCAACGCACACTAAAACAATGTACATGTACGAGCACAAGCACTAAGCGTACCTAACCCGCAACCGTGAGAGGAAATAACTATATCTCATATTCCCCATGGTACCAGTTTACTAAGGCACTAAAGGTAACAGAAATGTTATAAGCAATCAACTTTATTGTCATTACATTTTAAATTCGTATGTATAAAAATGTACAATGTATCTATACAAAAATGTATATATTGTACACTTTTGTATGATACATTATACTATTCAATATACATGTATACGATGGCAATAAAGGACGTTTAAAGGGATTGTATACTTTAAAAAATAAAAGCAAAAAATTCAAAAACATATTAAGCGGTGCACTGTAATATAACACCAGACTAGGTACATATTAGTTAAAATACTAGTACACTTTGTAATACTAAAGTTGAAGGCCACAATGCAAAATGATTGGTATTAATATTGTAATATACACTGTACATACTTTTTGCATTATAAGAATTATAAGAGTTTGTATTTTGATAATTATAAAAAATACTTATTGTAAATACTTATTGTATACTTACTTATAAACTATTACACATACGTTTCGTAAAACAGAAATTACAGGAAATTGAATTTTCTGCAAATATTGTATTATTTTATTTTTATATTCAGATAATAAGTAAATGCACGGTGAACAGAATCTCGCAGTGTCTTAAAAATTACGTTGCCAGAAAATATGTATATAGAGAATTTACACCTTTAACTGTAATTAGTTGATTTCTTAATCTGTATCTAAGGTTTTAATAAAGTAATCTTAAAGAGATACTCGTGGTATTTACTTGTGTCAACCCGAACTCAATATCGCACGGCGACATGTGATTTTACAAATTTTAATTCTAAAGTCGACAGTTTACGAAATAGTATATAATAATTTGCAAAACTTGCTTTTGGAAAATTTTGACAGTTAATTTAACTATGATGTCCCTATGAAAACTTAAAGAAGAATTTTGGGTTCTATGAAACGGTTCGTATCAATTTTGTGAACAGAAGCACCTGTTTGTATGACATTTAATTAGAAATTTTTCGAATGAAATATGAAGATTTCAATAGAATGTATCGTATCGCGCTTACTTTTAATGGTGCCGCGTGCCTGCTATAGAATGCATTATAAGAAATTACCCTACCGCGTCTGTTCCCGTGAGTGTTGTAAAAGGCGATTAAGGCTACCACCACACCTGTAAAAGAGTGGACTCGCCAACGCGCTTTTCCAACATGGCGTTTTAATGCCATACATCCCGTATGGCCCGTGTCCATTAGTGGATACTGAAAGGGTTGATCGCATTGTAAAAATACATTCTTTGCAAGTTTAGAAAAAATACTTTTACAATGCTTAATGTTCGTACAACATTGTAAAATATTTTTTTATTTAGGTATACTCTGATAAATAAATAAATCCGGCCCTATATATTTCTTTTCTTTTGTTCTTGCCATTGAAATATATCCCGTCTGTCAACAATCTTTAGCGGAATTTAGTGATGCAAAGTTATTAAATTTTACAATCTTATTGTGCTTAAAATACTTCAGCAACTTCTATTAACTCATCTTCCAATTGCAATTCATTACTGACTTGGGTCGCGTTCTTCAAATCCATAGCCTAGAAGAATATTACCCCAAATCCCTAACATATTTAAGGCCAAGATACGAGTACATTTCAGGATTATATAACTGACGTCAATATTGTGCTTCTTATCTTCATGTGGTAATAACTGGCTGTCTTCATTTAGACTTGTGTATGTACACGCGTCAAGATAGCTAATTTTTATCAATATTTCGTTCATAATATCATAAATATCCTTAGAAAACACCCAGTTTTTTAAAAATTCCATAAATGATTGGGGTTTAGAACTATAACCGTATAAAAAATTACAAACGTCTTCCTCAAAAACGTTTTCGATCATAATTTTGCAAACAGCTTTCATCCCAACATCACTTCGTAAGAAATGTTTTACAAACTCTTCTCGATCATAATCATCTTGGAAAACGCAGGAGAGCATTTCTGGCAACGCCGCGTGTTCATTATCGGCCAATATCGTGGTACAATAGCGGAATATCTCTTTTGTTTGTGGCATTATATCTTTTATTATAATACTACGAATCTGTTCGTCTGATATCTCAAAGGCTGGAATCGCGTAAATGTTCTGCCTCTTCGTAAACAAAAAGTTCTTTAAAATGTTTGTCATATGAGAGTTTGGTATCAAAAAACTGATTATGTAATCTTGGAGTACTGAGTAGTTAAAATCGCAACACCAAAATAAAAAAAAATCTATTCTTTGCGGAGTGAGTAATCCCAAATCCATGGCGGATACTAACTCTGATATAAAACCATTATCATTAAGTAATTTTTTTTTCATTAGTTTGATTTTTTTTCTTGATTTGCATCTGTACCGCAGTAACGTGTTATAGTTTGTGACTGATGAACAATTATCACTGTATATCACAAAAGTTTTAATATTAGACTTTGTAAGTAGTTGATGTAAAGGTGATGTTCCGCTAGTTTCTGAATGTCGAACATGCCAGGAGGAAACATTTTGAAGAACATAGGAATATATCTAGACTGATTGAGCACAATCAGTTGCATAGCAACACAACTAACCAACTCATTTATTTTCGCACCATCAAATGCTGGATCATTAATGATTGCAGCCATGACTTGAAACCTCCTCTGTTTCAAGCAGTTGTTCAACAATTTAAATATGAGCGGTCCGATATTTTGTTTGACTGTTAGTTGCCATATAGACAAGAAAATTCTTTCTAGCTCAAAAAGAAACAATTCTTTGTTCATATCCTTATATACCGTGTACTGTTTAGAAAGGAATTCCAATATCCATGAAATTGTTTGTGTATTAAGGTTATGTTTTATATCATTGTAAAAAACGACACACATATGTTGGTTTCGTATACAAGAGAACATTACTTTAAATATAGCTTTAAAATGTCTTCGAAGCAATTCTCTCCAAAATATTGTTTTCATGTGTTTGTAGAAAAAGAGTATTTTCTCTGCGTTAATATTTTTACTAAAAGTAAGGTGTACTGCTGCACTTGACAGGCATCTCTGTGTTGTATGCCTCGATAGAAAATATTCTAGACATTCTACTGGTCCCCACTGTGCAATCTCTGTGAAAAATTCATAGTTGGTCACCCCAAAGCCAAATTTAGACGCCCAATATGTCGCAGGGTCACCGAATACGTCGTTGATGGAAGCTTCCGTAATTGTGTCTACATATTGACTTCGCTTTTCATTGAAGGTTTTTAATACCATTCCTTTATCGACGCAATAATAGTTGGTGAATGCGCTATCAAACGTAACTTTCAGCGCAGAATTTAGTGTGATATTTATGATTGTATTTTGTTTATCAATATGACCGTCAACGGTGACTTGAATATTTTTCACACAATATAAAATTAATTCTCTAGTTACTTCTGTTGTTACACCACGTAGTAATTCTAAAACGAAATCTTTGAACTCTTCACTGTAATGTAACAAGCTGTTTGCGAGTTCTACGGCGATTGATTTCGGAACGTTTTTAAGTTCGATGAATTCATTACATAATCTTTGTATAATTCCGACGTATGTATTTAAATACATTGATGAATTTGATTTAAACATTGAGCACATGTACTTCGACAACACCCTCACTGCTGGACTTTTGTTGAAAGCATTTTGAATAATTTTGTAAAAAGTAATTGTTTTCAACGTTGGGACGTTCATTGCTGATGCTGCGATTTTAAGTACCTGGAATTAAAACAAGTGTGACATTTAAGACTCATAAGAATGTGATTATTACTAATGATTATTATTGTGGACACTATAGGCACATACCAATATAAACCCATTGCGGAATGTGATCATGCACCGCCTTACCTTCGGAGACCCAGGAATGAATGGAATAGGATAGGAAGTCATGGAAATGGACTCACTACCGAAACACTCAAGTCACTCACTACCGAAACATGTACGTACATTGGGGAATTAGAATAAAGTCGGACCATTCTAAGGTAGCCTTCTGTGAGAGAAGGGAAAATTGGCCAAATCTAGTGTGCCCAGCGACTTTGGACCCAGATATATTGTCAAATATGTTTATTTAGTTCACGCAACTAAGGCCCATACAATATATACCTTAACCTAGAATATATATAATACTCGTATAACAAACTTAACTACTACGACAGATATATTGTAATTTCCTATAGGTATACCATACCATCAACCAGCGCCGGCTCTAGCTCATGTAGCGCCCGGGTGCAGGGCGCCCTCTAGTAGGCGTTTTGAACTCTTTGGAGGTGTCGCGAGCGGCGCTCGGCGCCCCCTAAGACCCTGCGCCCGTGTGCACCGCACCCCCTTCACCATAGGTAAAGCCGGCACTGAATTCAGCGCTCGACAGGCGCCCCCGGGCGCGGGGCGCCCGGGGTGCACCGCACCCCTTGCACCCCCTGGTAAAGACGGCCCTGCCATCAACCTCTCTCCACTGCTGGATATCAGCCTCTCGCAAAGACAGCCACCACCGCCGACTTTCTTAAAATCGTCAGTCTGCACGGACGATTTACTAAGGTCCTCTGTGGCCCGGACGGAGATCGTCCCATGTTACATGTGCCGTAATTTTGAATAACGAAACGGAAATTGTAATAATATATTATAATATAACGAGATTTTTACACCAACTATGTGTCAAACTGCAGAGCACATTTTTGACGAATTAAAAATAAAATAAATAAATGGAAAAAAATATATCAGACAACTTGTTTGTGTCGATATCTCTGTCAAGTTCGAAGGTGAGCCAAATCTCGAAGTTGAGGTGACTGAATCAATTAGTAATGTCAAAATTATGAGCATGTAAACTTTTAGATTAATCCCAAAACCATATGTATTATGGAATAACTTTTTTTCGCGCCCAAACGGTTCACTAGGAGATAATGCTCAAGTCCGCATTACAAAACATTAAGTCCGTCTTTTGTCACTCTGTGCAATACAGAACAAATAAATAGGTCTTGAATGACACTCAGGACCTCACGAATGTGATTGGAGAAAAATGTACTCCATTTTCTACTTTATTGTATTTCCCCAATGTACGTCCATGTTTCGATAGTGAGTGAGATATGCCAGAGACCATTCCCATCCCGTCCTATCCCTTCCCATTTGCCCAATCCATTTCTTAATCCGCAAAGGTAGGCAGGCAGCGCGTCCGGCAGAACGTTTGTAATTCTGGACTGATGTCGGCATGTATCACGGACGTCTATGGACGACAGTATACACTTACCATCAGGTGGACTGTACGATCGTCTGCCACCTTTTTCTATAAAAAACACGCGTGTCTCAGACTTGTTAATAATTCTCCCACACGCGAGTTTCCCTACGGAGTTTTATTATAATTTAGGATACGGTTGCAGACCACCTCGTTTCTCCCTCAGTGAGGAAAAATGACCCACGGCGGAAGCACAGATTGAACAAAGATTGATCGTAAAATAAATACTTAAAAATACATTCATAAATACCTTATAAAACAACAGGAAACAATTTCCAAATTAATTTAGAAAAGAAATCCACTGCACATTAATACTTATACGTCATACAGTATATAATTTCAAGTTTACAATTTCACTATTGCTAATACAAGTGCACTCGACGAGGAATTAAATCTCACTACAAATTGTTACTAACTTTATCTACAACTGTCCAGGTAGAATTGTTGAAAAAGGATCAGCCAACCAGCGCTCAACATTTCGCTAGTCCAATATCTAGAGTGCTCGCCACCAAAGAAGTCCTGCGGAATTTAAGGGAACTAAATATGACAGGTCGTCCGTTCTGCAAAATAAATAGTATTATGTCCGTTTATAATTTACTTTCTAATCTAGACACATCTTTATTGGTAGGTGTAAAATACATAATACATAATTTGATAGAGTAAATTGAAACCAATAAGCTGTGGAAGTATTACGTCGGCCGATCACAGCGCCGCGCCTACGAGACTTCATTTGTGGCACCTACTATATAGTTGACCATTTAGGGCGCGTTGCACCAACTTCGTTTAACGTGTACACGTTAAAATTAGTGTTAACGAACATTAGTACCAAAAAGAGTTCATTGTTTCATCGGTTGTAAGTTTTAACGTTTGTTAAATATTAACGAGAGCTCTAACCGGTCGTTGAATTGTTGGTCTTTAAATTATATTAAATGTTTGAATGCTAAAATTATTAAATTATACGTTAAAAATTATACGGTTTCGCAACCGTTTTGCGGAATGGTTTTGCATACGATTATACATTCAAAAATAATATTTCGGTTTCTGGAAATAAGAATCTATCCTGACTTCCTTTATCTTGCCGTACTAGCTTTATAACCACTCCTCGCTAGTTCCTTCGCCATTCGGGCTATAAAACTGGAACGAACTCAGCTGATATCAGGAAGGCTACTTCGAAGGTCTTATTTAACAGGATGCTTCGGAAGCACTATTAACCATTGAGGACGAATCAGGAGTACCAATCACCGGTTAACAGAATTATAAGCAGAATAGTGTTTTGTCTAATTCTAATACCTAATGTTGATTTTCTGACAGTAGATATCTGGATTAGCCGATGGCCAATATTTTCGTAATGTATCTGTACATCCCTAGAATTGTAAGTTTAGAAAGTTGAGTATTAGTTTGATTATTGTAAAAATTGTGTATTGTGGGATTTGTGGTTTAATAGTGATAGTTTATTAAAATTCAAAGTGCCCATTGGTAGTGCATAATGTTTGTGATAATTAAAAGCGTGAGTGCGTGAGACTGCATTTTTCGTTTTCCTCCAAAGAGTTAAAATCTGTCCGCAGTAAACCTACTACCATGTTAATAAGCGACTTCTACTTCGACCGGAATAGACAATGACGCGATAAAAGCAATTCTATTTTATTGCTGTGTGTAGACCAATGGCTATTCCAGTGTTCAAATAAATTATATAAAAAACGTAACTTTTATATTATTTCGTATCAGTGTTTTATTCGTTGGTGACCTATTTAAGTAAAGAAATCTATAAATGTAATTTAGTTTAAACTTAGTTAATCGCTAAGTACTTTTATTTGTACAAATGTCTTTCTTTTTATCGACATGTATTATGTATATATGTATGTTGCAAGGTCGGCGGCGCGCCCGTATATCCCCTGGTGTTGCAGGTGTCCATGGGCGGCGGTAACATTTACCATCACGTAGGACCGCTTACTCGTCCGCCCACTAGTATATTCCCATATATAGCAAACCTATAGCATGATCCCATTTTTCAAACGGTGTGACACATTTTGTATGGAAAAAAATGCCGCCCCTCCCCGCTGGTTAACCGGCGGAATGAACGGACCTCGTTTTAGGGCGTTGTTTTGAGAGGGTACCGCGGGATCGCGAGTCGGTGAGAAGCGCCTAGACACGTGCCGATACTTGATAAAAGTGTTGGCAGAAAGCCGGTGTGTGTTGACGGTTTAGCATGGGTGACTTCCTCGTCTCCGCTGGCGCTGACGGTGTACTTGTATAGAGTATAATGTAGGAACCACATTAGCAGCGGTAATTGGGTCGTCGGGGTCGTCTAGGACGTGCCGAGAGCAACGGTAGGACATGGGGTGGCACTATTAAAAAATCGACCCAAACCACACAACCATTGGATCACTTATTTAAAAAAAGTAATTAAAATGTATTGAAGTAACTTGCGGTATGGATGGACTTAAATCGGTTAACTCAGTTTGTGGCCAAACAAGGCGAGGATTTTTATTACAGTCGTTATTCACGAAGCCATTCCCTTTGAAATTCCCGAAGCGTTCCCTATATAAGTCTGCAATAATTCTATCTATTGTTGTTCTCTCTGTGATATGAACTCTCTTGATGAATAGTTCTCTATGTTCAAAATATATAGGTCATTTATGTTAGGTATGTATTATGTATATATTATGTATATTATGTTATGTATATAATATACATATTATGTATATAATATGTTTAAGCACGTCACCTTGCCCTGTTCTAAAAAAACTTCCAAATCTTTTTCTTCCAAAAAATATTATTTTTTGAATATGATTCAAAAAATAACGATTATGAGACCTAAATACATCTAATTGCCGTACGTATAATGGACGTAGTTATTATTATGTATATTGTGTTATATGTATGGTTTATATAAATTTCTTATGCATTGTACGATGCGCCGCCATTCGTTTTTCTGTTTAACCAAAGGTTGACTGGCAGAGAATGCCCCTAGGCAATAAATACGCCTTATGCACAATGTTTCTAAGTGCATTATAGTTTAAATAAATAAAAAAAATGCTAGAATATTTATAAAGATTATAAATTATAATATAAATATTTTTCAGAAAGTTACATGCGGTAATCCAACATTCTGCATAGGCCCCGTGTGGTGGATTATGGCCGGGAACCTCTTAGTGACTTACTAGACTATGCCCTGCAGTGGGACATTATAAAGTGTATCTATTCATCTACATCGGCTCAGGATAGGATCCCACTAGATTCATAAAATGAAACTACCGATTCCATAATGAAAAAATAATTATTTACAGCGTATAATAAACATTCATTATTTAAAGAATAATGTAAAGAACTGAAATTAGTTAAAGAATTAAATTATTGATTTAGTCCTTAATTAAAAGAAATTAATATATATTTTTTTAAAGAAATCACAAATCTATGGTTCTTACAAAACGGTTCTACAATTTTTGCAATATTTTTAGATATACGAACCGGAACAGCGTCAACTATTGGAATTCTGAAAATTATTTATTACTGTTCATATTATTTCACATAGCTTTGTGTTTTTATAAGCCAAATATTTGTCATTTTTACTAGCAATTCATTACGGTTTCTCTCAAGATACAGTTTCATAATTGTAAATTTAACAAATTACATCTAGAGCCAAGATTTTATTTTGAAAAAAGAAAAAAAAAATTTGCAACTCACTGAATGTCTCGTATCATGTTACGTCAATAGAAATTGTAGATAAAACAATTTTCTAAAAAATTGTCATTTGAACATTTTAATAAGTTTAAATTTAAAGTTACTAACTGATATTATCTGAAGAAAAGAACCTTATTGTTGTTTCTAGTTTCTAATTGTGATTTTAGTTCGTTCGTAACTTATAAAAATTATATTATAAACCAATGAAATTAATTATATTATCTTAAAAATCATATGTTATAAATATACAATAGTATGTTTGTATTTAAACAAAATCTTGAAACGACGGATTTTTTAGTTAGAAATCAACGTTCATAAATTCCTTGCCTCATATGACGTCACATTTCAATTATTTTCAAAAATTATACATAAAATTATAAAAAATTTCAATTTTCCCGTTACAATGATGTTCTTACGATAAATATAAATTAAGTTTCGGCATAAAAATTCGTTTACGAAAAAAAACAATCATAACGCACACAAAGTAGGGGAGAGTGCACGCTGTATTCCCACAGCCGTTGGGCGCATTCGACTGCTCACGTTACCCCTCTCTCACAGAAGACTACCTTGAAATGTACTGCATTTCCTACTTTGTCGTATTTCTCCAATGTACGTACGTGTTTCGGTAGTGAGTGAGATATGCCAGAGCCCATTCCGATCCCGTCCTATCCCTCTCCATCTTCCCAACCCTTTCTCCCAGCACATTCCTTAATCTGCAAAGGTGGGCAGCGCATCGGGAGGCGTGCCAACGTTTGTCATTCTGGACTGATGTTGGCATGTGTCGCGGATGTCTATGGACAACAGTATCCACTTACCATCAGGTGGACTGTATGCTAGTCTGACGCCTTTTTTTCTATAAAAGAAAAAACTAAATTAAACAAAATTCATTTGGATTATTACAGATTATAACAAATTGAAAATAGAAACTATGTCAACACGACAATGACTATTGTTATTGCTAACTGTTAACTAATGAGTAATTACTAATATTACTAATGAGCTAATGACTGTTTGTAAGTAGATTCATTTCCGACATTGTTTGTCATATACTTATAAATACATTTTTTTTTAGAAAGTACATACATAATTCTGGTACAATAATAAGACATACAGTAATATATTTCTCACTAAAGTACTCTCGCATTGTATAATAGGATTTTTCTATCAGTAAGTAATACCATTAGAACATTTAAGAATATTTTATAACTTTTTGGATATTTGTTTGTTGGTTTACAAAAATACGTATGTATAACGTACGTATGTATATGTTACTTTACAAGACAATTTTATTGGATTATATAAGTATACTTATCTCCAAATAACAAAATCCTAAACACTTTTTGTAAAGTATTATTTTTAAAATAAGTAGTTAATATATGTAACATTAACAAGAGGATAACATTATAATTGTAATTTTCCTTAATTATCATCATCATTTATAATATTATTTAAACATACCCTGTGAGAGCAATCCTTAATGGAAACTACTTATACAAAGTATTTAAACATACCCTGTGAGAGCAATCCTTAACGGAAACTACTTATACAAAGTTATTCAAACATACCCTGTGAGAGCAATCCTTAACGGAAACTACTTATACAAAGTTATTTAAACATACCCTGTGAGAGCAATTCTTAACGGAAACTACTTATACAAAGTTATTAAATTTACATTTCTATTGTCCTTATAACAATATAGGCACTTCTATACCTGCTTCCCTTTGGAACATTATACTAATCTGAGTTAGGTTCCTTTCTTCATCTTTATCGCTCAGGATTATGTTAATATAATTTTCAATGGATCTAGTAACCAACAGGCTCCTCAGGATCCTATAATTGGCGTCAGTAATCACTTTCAGATCTTTTATGTCTTCATGTGGCAATAGTTTGATGCCTTCTACAAGCCACGTATTTACAAACGTGTTAGGATGTCCCATAGTTTCCAACCTTTCTTCCAGAATCTGAGAAACCTCATAATGGAATGCCCAATACTCTGTAAATTTTAGCATATTGTTGAGTTTAGTACAAAGCTTAAAACGTAGATAGAATTTGTGGTCAACAATGTTTTCTACCAACATACTATAAACAGCATTCATTCCAACATCACTCCTGAAGAAATATTTCATAAAATCTATTCGTTGCTTAATATTTGGGAAAACACTTCGGAGCATTTTCCGCAAAGCTGTGTGATTGTCATCAGCTAACATCCTGATGCAACAACCAAATAGCTTACTCGGCTGTGACGCCATTTCTCTTCTTAATTCTCGAAATTGTTTACGTGGTATCCGAAAAAATTTCAACGGTAAGTATTCCCGTCTATTCAAAAATAAAAAGTTCTCGTATAAACGTTTCCAGTGCGAGTTAGGTAACAGAAAACTAATTATATAGTCTTCGAGTGCTAATTGGTTATAATCGCAACACCAATGTAAGAAAATATGAATTGTTTGTAGGCTTACTAATCCCCAATCTAAGGCAGATACTAACTCGAATATAAAATTATTGTCATTAAGTAACTTGATTTTCATTTGACTGACTTCTGTTTCCGATAAGTATTTGTACTGCAATAACTTATTATAGTTTGTGACTGATAAGCAATTATCACTGTATATCACAAAAGTCTTTATATTTAAGTACGTAAAGTGGTGTTCCACTAGTTTGTGAATATCGTACATGCCAGGACGAAACATGCTGAAGAAGGTGGGAATTAATTGAGACTTATCGTATACAATCAATTGCATAGCAACACAACTAACTAACTCGTGTCTTTTTTCATCATCAAACGCTGGATCATCAATTAGTTTAGCCATAAATTGAAACCTCCTATGTATCAAACATCTGTTTAACACCTTAAATATCAACGGTCCGATTTCTTGTCTTAACTGTAATGCTGTTAGTCGCCATATAGACAAGAAAATAATTTCTGTTTCAAAAAAATACAACTCTCTCTCTCTATTGCTGGAAAACAATCCCAATAACTGCACAGAAAGTAATTTTATTATCCATGAAATCGTTTTGGAATTGAGTTCATCTTTTACATCATTGTAGAAGACGACGCACATATGTCTGTATCGTTTGCTATACAAACATTCTGCAAATATAACCTTAAAGTATCTTCGAAGCAGTTCCCTCCAAAATACTGTTTCCATATGTTTATAGAAAAAGAGTAGTTTCTCGACATTAATGTTTTTATTTAAAATGACGTGTACTGCTGCCTTTGACAGGTTTTGCTGCCTCCGTTGGGTTCCACTCCTCAATAAAAAATATTTTAAAGACTCTTTGGTACCCAGCCTTGCAACTATTTTATAAAATCTGTCATCAGTCTCCATAACGCCACATCTAAACTCCCAGTATATCACTGGGTTGTCGAATACGTCGTTAATTGCAGCTTCCGTAATTGTGTCATCATAATCACTCTGTTTTTCATTGAATAATTTTAAAATCATTTCTTTGTCGACGCAGTAATACTGGATGAATGAACGACGAAATTTAATTTTTAATGCAGAATTTAATGTTATATTTATTATTGTATTTTGTTTATCAATATGACCATCAGCTGTCACTAGAATGTTGTTCAAACAATATTCGATTTTTCGTTTCGATACGTCTATTAAAGCCAATACTAAGTCTAAAGAAAAATCTTTGAACTCTTCGCTGTAAGAAAGTAAACAGTTTGCTAGTTTTATGCATAATGATTTCGGAAGGTCCTTGTACCCGATGAAGTCATAATATAATTCTTGTATAATTATGTCGAGGGAATTCAAAACTGACACTTCTTCATCATACGTATTTGTTTGCTTCGAGCTCATCCACGCGTACTTGGCTAACTCACAGGTTGCTCCACTTCTTTTGAAAGTATTTTTAATTACTTCGAAAAAGGCGATTGTCATTAGTGTTGGGACGTTCTGTTTTGAAGTATCCATTTCAAATGAGTACCTGAAATTAAACATATGTAACATTTTAATAATTCATCATCGTAACAATATGCCACGCGACATAAACAAAGAAACTTTAGAGTTAATTTCTGATTATTAATTTGGTCATTGTTGGCACATA
Source organism: Sesia bembeciformis (assembly GCA_943735995.1). NCBI lineage: Eukaryota > Metazoa > Arthropoda > Insecta > Lepidoptera > Sesiidae > Sesia > Sesia bembeciformis. Next base: position 14,959,331 of record OX031028.1, read on the forward strand.
TCGACATCAACCTAATACGCTGCGGTCCATAGTCTACCTGTACCATGCGGTAGGGACATGTTATTGACATACACGATTATACATAGTATGTTTACTGCTAATAAAATCAAAGCTTTAAACTTTGCAATTGCCCAAAGACAAAGTTATTTTTTCCAATTATTATTGTGTATATGAATCAAGATCAGCCTATAATTTCCCGCTGTAAGGTAGACTCCTCCTCTAATAACCAGAGGTTGGGGTGTCGAGGTTATTTAGTGCGATTTTGGTACTAGCGGTAAGAAAGAATAATATGGACATTCGCTTTTCCGGGAATCATATTCTCGAGTGTTATTTTAATCTATTTTTGCTATGCACCTAAATTTATATCGCTATATAACTGAGTTTACGGTAACAAATATATTTTTTACCTATTTCAGTTTTCTTGATATCCTCACTACGAACTCGTGATAATGTGGGTATATAAAATGTATCTAGTTTCGATAATCCGATACACACACCAGATTCAGAATACCGGGATATATCAATATTAATGTAATTTTGTCACAATTATCAAAATCAAACTACGTATCCCCGACCTCTGCTTTAAGTCATTAGAAGTTTTATTAATCATTTTATTAAGTGACAGATAATCATGTACTATTTGATTTAGAAAAAAGTATTGATATTATAACGAATACTATAAAATAAATTCAGTACCTTATAATAACACAACAGTAAACAGATACCAAATTACTTTAGATAAGAAATCTCCGTTGCATAGTAATGCAAACAATGCCTTCGTAAATTCAAGTTCACAATTTTACTACAATATCACTATAATTGAAACCCATCAACGCGCTTCAGCCTTGCTTGTGGATAAATGTTGATACACGAAAACTTTAGTACTCGTGTGTTGTGAGAGATGTAAGGTCACTTTTGCACGCACGGATAATCACTATTAAAACAGCTATGCAAGTGCACTCGTCGCGTTTATAAAGCAGACTAACTACAATCTTTTTACAATTTTTTATAAAGTATCTAGTAATGTTCAGGTAGAATTGTCGTAAAAGCATCAGCCAATGAGCGCCCAATACTTGCTAACAAAAAATGTCTAAGAACAAGTGTCATTGTTGACAACGTGATAACTGTACCGTCACTTATTATTATGAACGGCCTGTTTTTAGAAACAACTTGCAAAAATAATGTTCCTTAATAAGTAGTAATAACAATAGAAGGTGGCGAACTATTTGTCATGATAATTTGAGAGTATTCATTTTAGCTCGATTTGTCGACACAGTTCGGCTACCCCATTTATTAAAATCCAGCAAAGAACAATTTTAGGAAAAGAAGGATTTCGACACAATTTTTTTACAATTTAGCCCTCAAACTATACAAAGAGTATTTATAGTCCCGGAATGAGCTAAATGCGTGCGGAAGGAATGTGACCATTTTTTGTCACTTGTTTTTAGTGTTGTACTACAATGATCTTACTGAAAGATCGATATCGGTTTTAGTCGATATTTTTAATTTAAATGTCACGGTCAGAAGTAAAACACAAATAATTATAAAAAACATAACTTATTTTTTAACATTTTTATTTACTTTCATTATTTATTTATTTATTATTTATCACACATTAGATAATATAGTAAGTAGGTATACATAATTTTTAGTTTTAAACAGACTTTGACTTCGAATCACCGATCGTTTTTTTGAATAAGCTTGGTTACTCATTTTAAAAGTAAAATGTATTTTAAATTTATAGTAAAAATCTACCGAACACGTGTTATATCGATGACGCAAGAGAAACAATAGAAAGTGAGCAAGCGCATCCCTTAACTAGCCGGCACAAGTGCGGCGAGACGGCTGAGAGGGGGGTGTGCTCGGGTCCCCACACCTCATACCGCGCGCGCATTTAGCTCATTCCGGGACTATACCTATACATATTAACCAATTTCGTATTTATTAAAATAGGAATATCTCGACTCACAAATCACTAAAAATCTATATGACATGTAATATAAATGCATGTAATATAAACATGTAACAATTTTTGAGGGGGAGAGTGCACGCTGCAATCCAACAGCCGCTGTGCGCGCTCGACTGGCCACGTTACCCCTCTTTCACAGAAGACTACCTTGAAACGTACTGCATTTCCCACATTATCTTATTTCCCTAATGTACGTACGTGTTTCGGTAGTGAGTGAGATGTGCCCGAGCCCGTTCCCATCCTATCCCTCCCCATTTTCCCAACCCTTTTTCCAAATCCATTTCTAAATCTCCAAAGGTAGGCATCGCGTCCGGGGGCGTGCCAACGTTTGTCATTTTGGACTAATGTTGGCATGTATCGCTGATGTCTATGGGCGACAGTATCCACTTACCATCAGGTGGACTGTGTGCTCGTCTGCCACCTTCGTACATAAAAAAAAAGATAACTATAATACTTTCGTATCCGTGTGTTAATAATTTCTTTAACCGTAACAGTAACAAGACAAAAAGCCATATCCCATTGCTGTATATTAGTTTCTGTTCTCATGTAGTTATTCCAACTAAGTACCTATATTAATTGGCATAAGTTGGCTCGGTCACATTGTCCTTGTCTCTTTTTTGCTAATAACAACCGAATCAGGCAATACCGGAGAATCAATGTACACGGGGTATGTCGAAATCTCTCGCGATAAATCGAATAACAAGACGTTGCATTTTAAAAAATTAAATAAAACAAATGCTCTGAGGATCGTGTTATGTATCTATATAGTAATTACTCCAGTATGCTAATGAACTTGACGTTTAATGCTTCAGTGATATAACTGTAAATTTCGCCTTTCGGAAATAGCTCTTGTTTATAATGCACAGATTAATATTCCCTGAACATGAGCAGTTGCAAACTCTAATAAAACGATATTTTATTAAGGTTTCCCTGCAGTTTACTGACTCATAATATTCTTGTGTATAACCTGTGTTGTATTTATAGTATCTTCTTTGAATTACCTAATATAACTGTGTTATTATGTTTTTTTTATAGAAAGAAGGTGGCAAACGAGCATACAGTCCACCTGGTGGTAAGTGGATACTGTCGCCCATAGACATCCGCGATACATGTCAACATTAGTCCAAAATGACAAACTTTGGCACGCCCCCGGATGCTTTGCCTACATTTGGACATATAGGAATGGATTTGGGGAAAGGGTTGGGAATATGGGAAGGGATAAAATGGGAATGGGCTCTGGCATATCTCACTCACTACCGAAACACGTACATACATTAGGGAATATGATAAAGTGGAAAATGCAGTACATTTCAAGGTAGTATTCTGTGAGAGAGGGGTAACAAGGCCAGTCGAGTGCGCCCAGCGGCTGTTGGATCGTAGCGTGCACTCTCCCCCTTCAAATGTATGGTATTTCATATGTATTATTATTATTAACTACATTTTTGTTTCTAGTTATTATAATAATATGTTCACCATCTACCTATTATTCTCGTGCCCCCTAGTAAAGCCTACAGTTTTCAGTTTTCAGGCATTCTCGGAAAGAATAGAACTTAATAACTTGATAATTAACTCACTTTGTGTTGTGTTGTGTGTTCGGTGAGCCTATAGCATTGCAGGATACAACTCTACCTTTTGAAATCACGCGGGAGTAAAGCGTTATCAACACCACGTTTTGAGGTAGACAATGTGTGAAAGATGAAGGTTTAGTTAGGAAAAGGTAGAAAATGTGGAAGACAAAAGTTATTGATTTCACGAAATAAATTCAACGTTCAGAGGATATAGATACTTTTTATTTATCGCTGTAAGTAGATATATGACATGTAGCACACAAATAAATTTTCGTCTTTACAGTTGTTGACCAAGATAAGGATTTTAAAGATATGTATACCGGGAATTTTCAAGTAAGGATCGTCATAACAATGGAGCAGGTAGAGTAAGTACTTCTGTGAACCGCGTCCAGGGAGGCTATTAATATGTACCGTTTTGTTTCAGTTGTGTTGACTTTGATCAGTGTCAAACATCAGTGAACGTTTGACTTTGATTTAAAACCGTTTTCTAATACTCATTTTAAAACCCAGCAAGCACAGTTTCCGGCATCACAACATATATTACTCATGAAACAGAAACGTGGTTTTTCTTGTTATTGTAATTTTTGTTTATGTTAATGTAGTTTAATGTTAATGTTATTTAATGTAGTTCTCGTCTTATCTACATTTTTTGGTTATTGTTATATGTACATACGTTTTGTGATTGTGTATGTCGGGATAAAGTTTTGACTATTGTCAAAACTGAACCGTTCTCCAAATATTACTTGCCGTTCAGTTACAAAACGTGAGAAAACTGAATTTTTCAACTGAATTAAAACTGAACCGTTGTAATTAGTGGAATACGAAATTGACATAAAATACAGTTTCCGCTGCGTTTCAGCTTATGTTCACTCTGTATTATACGTCTAAGACGTCTGCCCATAATTAGCTACCGTTACAATATAGAAAAGAAAAATACATTTGAATTTGGAATCTCTCATTCTCACGTGAAATATAAATGTTATATATCATTTTGGCGATAATCGTTATTAAATATTATACTAATATTAAATTTACATATTCAATCTAAAATTAACTAGCGGCGGATGCAGATGACTGCCACAAGGAATTTGTAAAATTAACTCTTCTGAGACCGACCGCTCTCCTAATTACACTAAGCGAGGTATTGCATGCATGACTATCTCGGCAGTATTCAGTTATACGTTGCTTTGTAATTTGTGTGAGAATTTCAGTTTTGGTTAAACGTACAATGGAATCCCTTTTGCTTGCGTCTTTGCAACTGTAGTCTGTTGAGCCAGTTTATAAACGCACGCATCAAAATATATACAAACGACGTATGTATGTGACGATGATATAATTTACCATGATGATGTGAATCCCCGCGTGATTTACATTGGTACCGGTCTTATTTTTTCTTAAACATGATAATTATGTACATACCATACCATCAGGCTAGTCTCATTAATGCCGGATATAGGCATCTCCACACAGTCACTGCATACAGTCTTCCACTACTCTAATTCATACACTACTGGCAAACTTGTCGCTCTATTTGGCCGGAGACCGTCCTACGATGTCCCATAGTACAGAATAATAAATGTAGATTGAATAAATGCAAACTAAAATCCGAATAAATAGCGAAATGCCTACCGTTTAACATAAAAACACAGTGAGGACCTAAACAGAAAACCTCATTTACTCCTCCGCCGTTTCTTCGTTACATCAAAACGTGATTGCAAAACTAAAGAGCCTGGCCCAAGACTCGACAAGCCGCTTTCCATGTTACTGTAATCAAAACTTGAGTTAACCGTAGACGCTGCCTGAACGTACTTAGACTAATTTGCATGTACGGAGTGGGTCTTATTTCCCGTTAGTAAAGTACTCCTAGTTTGGTTTTCCGATTATTTACCCGGTGTTCGTTGCGTGCGCTATTTCAACGAAAACTGTTTCATATAAAAAGAAGGTGGTACTGGAAGAGCAGATCAAACAAGTCGAACATGTATCAATTTTACCTAACTACCCACAAGCGAATTTGCAATTCTGTGATGAAATCACACAGTTTTATGGCACCAAGCAATTATCTTAATAATTAATTATAAACTGTTTTTGATCTTTATAATTATTTTTTACAGCGGCGTAAGGTTGCAATAAAGTACTGAACTAGTCGTATAGTTCATTCAGTACGTCGACTAGAAATATGAAATCGTTCTCACAGAGATATTAGTCAAAATGGAAATAATCGTCTGTCGCGAGCAATGGGTTGGCCCCTTGCCAGTGTGATGCAACTAAGTGCTTCCTTTTTAATACCTTTCATCGACTTTATTCGAAGCGGCCTTTACTTACTGTTAATTATTATTACCAAGGCCTAAATTTCTTAAAATATAGTTCGGCCGTAGACAGATTACAGATTACTGTCGTTCGTACTCATGCGCACAGTATCCCAGTTCTCCCAGGATTTGCTGTTCTTTTTGTGTGGTGTTTTTTTGTGACCCGGCTATCTTTTATCACTTAGAAGAAACCAAATTTTAAGGAAGCGAAGAAAATTACAAATTGGGAAAACGTGGTGTTTATCGACGAGACGTCACGAATGCTTCCACATCTAAAGTGCCAATGGGCAAAGGAGCTGGACTGATTATTTATCTGACACGCCGGTTCTGTTGAATCGGGCTTCGTGATGAACATGTTGCTGGCTTTCGAGTCAAAGAACACTTCTGACTACCATGGGGAGATGAATGCTGACACTTTTAGACAGTGGCTTGAAGATAAATTCATACCCAGCCAGACAGATCCTTCAGTTATTTTATTGGACAATGCTTCATAGCATTTCATACAGGTGGATAATGCGCCTGCCTACCCAGGCCAGTAAAAAAGCAGACCTGGTTGCAAACCAATGTCCAGATGCTGAAAGCAGGCTTGATAAAACTAGTGAAAGGGAACAAGGCTACAAAAGTGTGATACGAGATAGACGAACTGACTCTAGCAGACGGACATCGCGTTCTTCGAACTCCGCCGTACCATTGTTAGTACTATGCCATCGGGTTAATATGGGCCCAAATTAAAGGTTTATTAAAGTTCAAATTCACTTTTTTATCATTTTAAACACAGTGCTAGATCATACATATCTTGGTATATTTGTGTGTGTTGATGTCAAATAAAGATTTTCTGTTCTATTCTATTCAATATACCAATCAGTCTGTTTATTGTATTCGGTGCTATGGCACGGATTTATCCTACACAAAGACTAAAAAGTTAAGCATCAGATAAATATTTTTTTATATATGCATTATAGGTGACGCAGCTCGCCACAATACGACTCCACCATTCAGCACTAATAAAATGTTGAAACTGCTAAAAGAAGCTTGTGAGAAAGTCACAAAAGAAGACTGGGCGGAAGTACTTGAAAAAATATGAAAAATAATTTGGAATGACTATGACCGCGATATTGGGATTGATTACATAATTAACAATGAAAGAATTATTTAAGTAACTGATAGCGAAAACGATAGCAGTAGTACACGGGATTCCGATTCGGAATAGTGTAAAATACTCAATAAAACATATTTTAACCACAATAGCATTTTTTATTTCCGTATTCCCTATTTTATCATATAAACGAAAGTATTATCAGTATCTGTTAATAGAAGTATTTAGTGCTACTGCTACGATTGTCTATAGTCACATTACCAGTTACATTAATCTGACATATGTCAAATCTGTAATCTGTCGACGGCCCAACTTTAATTTTTATCTAACTGAAACACCTCACCGTAGTTTAAGGTGCTTTGATTACGGTGCGGGCTCCCTGCCGTGAATGAATAAATTTATAAATGATAAATGATTTATAAATAAATTTATAAATGAATGAATGAATGAAATTGCACTCGTATTTAAACTAATTATTTACATGATGTAAGCATAACATACTATACAAAATCAATTTAAAAACGACCTCTTCCAGGCAACCAACAGACAGTGAAATAACTTAGAGGAAGAGGTAGGCTATGCAATAAAGTAATACAAAAATAAAACTAATAAATGACATAATCTAATACTAATGAAATATAAATACATTATTATATTTATTTTTATATATTTATTTCGGGCAACTAAAGCCCATGTTTTATATACCTTAACCTAGAATACAAATAAGATCATCCAATCATTGATACTTTCTTCTTCAGATCGTAAAGACAAGACACAGAAAACTGATAGATAACACAACATGTCCGTCGCTCGAAGTTGGGCTCCTACTTCTCGGGCAGCTCGTTCAGACTGTTTCAAGTTTTTATTTTATTCAATTACAAACTTCACGGCTGCAATTATGCAATGAATTGTTGTTACAAAAAACAAGAATGCCCCATTGCGCTGTAATCAATTGTAAATATTCGTCAAAAGTAGTGGACCGAGTTAAGGGAGATGTTTAATTTCATCGGCGAGTGCTATCCTGTCACTAAACTTTACTCGTCACGTAACATATTTGGTTACCATACAGTTTCACGAACTATGTCTATGCTTTGTTGTACATTGTTGCTGTAAAATCATACATATACGGATTACGACAACGGTTACAGTATGTATGTAACCGTACGGAGCGTTATCGTCAACACATTGTATGTACGTCATAGCCAGTCCACTTTCTTTGAAGGCTTTTACGACCGGCTGTCCGAAGCCGTTATGTGCAAGGGTTATGTGCGTCGTAAAACTGAAAGATAGAAAAAGAAAAGAAATTCAACACTTTATGGTGCAGGTCTATTAAAGGGCACTCAGTACTGTTATAACAAGTTCTTATCGTTAAATCCGCGTAATGACATGGCTTTTTCCGAAGGAATTCTAAAGAACGCGAGTGTTTGATTATTTAAACAATTAATGTATGATTGTATGAATTGTAAATAAATTAAGTGAATTGTATGAGTTACACAGTGAGTTAAGTGTTTGTTTATCAAAACGTGATTTCGATTTATGTGATCATCAAGCTATTCGTACATTTGAACTGTGGAGTGTGCAGTGTGTCTCATGAACGCAGGTTTGAAAACATCCTCAAACATTGCAACAAAAGTAAGAATGTGTCCCATCCAACCGTTCACTATTTACCAATAGAAAAAGTGACGAGTGTACAATCAGAAGAAAAAATAGTACTAAAGGACTAAATGTAATTAATTTATCAAATGAATTGTTGGATGAACCTACGCTCAACATACGGGCAAAAAATATTAATTTCACCTTAATACTTAACATTCCGATAAAATTATCAATAACGTGGAAAAAAGTATTCTACGAAATAATAAACTACTATCCAGAGACGCAGAAACTACACGACTGGACGTAGCAGTCATATTACGTAGATCGAGACCACCTAAGAGCAATGTAACCACAGAGCGGCGTTAAGCACTGAAGTCCTTACGGGAAAATAATGAGATTTTGGTGCAGGTCGATAATGGAAACGCTTGGTGATTATTAGATTTTAAATTATGAATTTGGAAAATATATCAAAAGTTCACCCGCGGTGATCCTCGGGTTCTGGTTATCCAGCCGCCACTGGTGAACTTTGATAAATTCAATAAATTCATAGTCAATATTTGTATGAAGGCAAGTTATATACAAATGGGTGATAAAAAGCTAACATAATTACTTCTTGGGTTCTGTCATCAAAGGTATAATTCATAATTCTATTTTAGCTTACCAATTACCATTTCATGGGTTCATTTCAACCAAAAGTAAAAGAACTGATAAAAAATCCACGTAGTCCCTACAACCTTTGTAGTTACCTGCTCACATCTTATTATCGGCGAGGGTGTTCCCCGGGGGGTATTCGGCCGGATGCCCTCAAATCCGGGAGATAAAACCGCCGCTTTATACCCGGCGTGTACTGAAAGTATCGCGAACATTTTTACGTGGTAACATATGATACAAATCCGTTGATTTACGTTGTCTTTGTTCAGTTGTTTTTTTAAGCAATGATATACAAATAATACACACAATACTCGGATTCACGGGGTTTATGTACGATATTCGGCTGAACAAACATTTCTTTAAAAAAAAATGTTTTGAGACAAAACATAATTTAAATATTTAAATGTTCTTTAAACAGGCCTCTTTTAAAGATTAAAAGACCTGTTTAAAAAAAAAATTATGGTTTATGTACGTTTTTTTCTGTGTTCACGAACCCACCCACACAGAATGTAGAATGTAGGTCATTGAGTATGGTCTATAATTATTTAAAAAACTTGAAGAAGTTTTCCGATAGTGAATGGATGAGAAGAGCGGAGAGATCGTACGTCATGGCATATTAAAAAGTGAAAAAATATATGCTGATGGCATAATTGAAACTTTTAAGTTTAACCGATAAAGATATATGACCTTTAATGATCATGTTTTGTATTACAGAATCTGTAAAGATTATTAACGTCCACTTAACAGGTCAAGTTATAATTCAATCCCTATTAAATTCCAACCGCCTTAGTTAGCGTAGCGTTTTAAGGCCACAAGACAATGGAAGATGTGCAAGGTTGACTGGAAGAAATGTCTTCTAGGAATAAGTCCGCCTTTGTATATACGGAAATATTGTAAGGTTCTATTGTAACAATTCATTATAAGTACTATAAAGAGCAACAATAACAACATACATGAAGAGGCCCATGGCCAGCAGCAGATGCTGAAAAGGCTGGTTACTGTATTTACTGTATCTATTAAATCAGAACTCATTTTATTCAATACAAAGTTGCTAAAGGAAGTACTTTAGAATAACTTGAAACAAAGTTTCGTTGCTTTTTCGAAGTCCCAAGAGATTCGGAAGGTACATGAAACTAACACTAAGGTACTTACAAACATCCCAAACTTCTATTACTAAGTTTGTTTGTCTATTCCCTTCCATAATACTATTGTTTACTTTCTTTTGGTGTTTGGCTTACGAAACTCGATTTTCCTATCTAAAGCTTTTTGTGTAACGGATTAGATATATAGAAAAATATTTCAGAGAAAATAAATCATTTATTGAATTAAACAATAATAATTTGTATGTTTATTGAATCAATCAGCACAAATTCATCGTAACATCGAGTTGAAATACAGAACTATTGCTGTAAGTCTTGTTTTTTTCAGTTCCCAGTTTTTTGTTTCAAAGTATAAACTATTTTTCAGTTATTGACAATCTTATTTTTGTTTTTATAGAAAAAAGTGGCACATGAGTAATCATTTCGCCTGGTGGGAAGCCGTTACTTTAGATGTATTTTTCAAAACTAGTATTTTTAAGGTTATTTGCTTATGTAGCGATATTTTATTTTAATATTACATTTTTTTAAATATCAAACTGTAAGGCACCTGGAGTGGGCGAATTGGTGGGTGCCTCTGAAAAGCCTACTCAGGTTATAAATAAATAAAACAGCGTACATGCAAAACATCAATCAACTCATAAATGACAAACATTGACACATTCGCAGATGCGCTGCCTAACTTTAGGGATTTAGTAATCAATATTTGAAAAAAGTACCTACCTATTTGGAAGTATGGGGATTGGTGAATATCATTATTCAATCCTATAGTTGGAGTCGCTTCGGTAACCATTTCTTGTTAGTCTGAAAGGAATATTTAAAAATAAAATATTCGAGAAATGAGTAAGAAAACAATTTATTTGTTTTAATATTTTATTTATGAAACCAACCTTGCAGAATAATATTACGAATAGTAATGACTTCTTAAAATGTTGAATTTCCAAAATGTTGCACCCGACATGCCTGGTGTTGTAAGTGTCTATGGGCGGCGGTGACCACTTACAATCATGTAGCCCGGCCTGGCTCGTCTGCCATACTGTATAAAACAAAATAAGAAAAAGTATTTTCAGGTTTTCATTTTCATACGACGCCGTTGTTATTAAATTTTATTTTATTTAATTCTATAAAATGTTTATTAACCTATCTAATTATATAACGTTTTGACCTTCAATTGATCTGTTTTGTATTAGTGGCCCTGTTGGGCCAAGCCACACACAAGTGGTTAAAGTGCTTCTTGAGGAAATAGTAGAAATAGTGAGGAGAATATTCACAAATAAAAAATTGTCAAATAAAATTTGTGAAATATAACCGACTTATTATTATAATATACTGGATAACTTATACGTAACACAGATTACCGGGTGAATTAACGGATGTCTATTACACCGTTCACTACCCACTACACATTACGTCACACTTTAGTTTACCCTACTATAATTGAATTAGCACAGGACACGCGATCGACCGAACTACAAAGGCGTGGGCGTGCGGTGTACAAAGCATCGGTCGGTGTAGTTAAATCCTCAGGACACAATCGGATTAGTCTCGCGGATTTGAACCCGCGGCCTGGATCACCGGCCATACGTAGCTTTGACTACATGGAAGAGAAATTCTGTAACGGTCAGTTGTAGGAAGCCTTATATGTTTTATTAACTTTTGAATAGCACCACTCTATATCTCCCCGCGGGTGTTGTAAGAGGCGACTAAGGGATAACAAAGCGGCTACAACAAGCCTTGATGAACTACACCACCTCTAAAAGAATGGACTTGCCAACCCGCTTGACCAACGTGGCGGTTTAAGGTCACACATCCTCGTGTACGAGATAATGAGGACGTCCATGTCCAACAGTGGACAATAAAAGGAGTGTTTACGGTTACGGTCATGAAAATAATATTATTTTTTTAAATAACTATATTTCATAGTGAAAGAAGTTTTAAAATATATCAATGCTTATGTTGTACGGAAATATGTACATACTTATAAATAAATACCAAAAAAACGCATTTTTAATATTATCTATATGTATTACAATTAGGCTCGGGCAAAGAGGATTTACTCTTTCTTATGAAGTGAAATAATCACGTTTGCCCTTTTAAAGGATACTAAACGAGCATCAGATTAGTGATTAGGAAATAATGTAATGGAAAATCAACCTTAAAGTCAAAGAAAATAAAATATCATAAAGTTAAAAAAGGAAAGAATTTCTGGACGTAAAAGTTTCTTGTCATAAAATCTCGATGCTTATTTGTTAAAAGGAAGAGAGAAATCGCAATTGAACCCAGCTGACGGTATTGCATTTTCAAGGGTGGCATTCCCCCTTTTCAATAGAATTTTATGATTCTCTAATGGCTGGTCTACACGACCGGATTTTTATCTGTGCGACAATTACAATAAATAACAAAAACAGTATATTTTTAAATTGTCTTTCCTTCTTTCTGTAATTTTTTTGCTTTTACCGGAATTTAAACATCGTATAATCAATTTTATTAACAATTCTGTCTCAGGGAATAAGGTCAAGGTTTACATTTATAATTATAGTCATTTATTTGTGAGAATCTGAGTACAATAAAGCAGACATTATTTACAGATTCTATTGATTACTTAGTCTTTTGGCAAAACAGTGTACAAAATCCTAAAGTGAACAAACATACATCGTGGTTTTAACAAAATTATGTATGTACCTGACGGTAGTTTGTATTTTGTGGTATGTTACGGTAATAATAATTTCTGACAATGTACTTACTATACTGTAGATTAATTTGTAGAGTATTCATCTGCAGTATGGTCATCTGAATATGACCCATTTGCAGTTTAGTTTGTACCTACAGAACATTTTTTTTCTTTCTCATTTATTTTTCTACTCGCACGTGCGGCTCATCATTTTGCTCAGGTGTATATTCGGCAGACAATTGATGAATCATAGTTTTGCTCAGAATGCCGTTGATGACGCTCCACATGCGGCTCATCAACTGTATTTACAGCCCTTAAATATCGCATTATCAGCAATACAAACTTGGGAGAATTGAGAATGTCAATTGAGAATGTTAAATTTCATATCATCAAAATGATCACTTGTCTACCTGTTATCTATCCCATAAAAATAGATACGAATATAAATTGTTTTTTTATCGAATCGATGATAAAACTTGCAATGGCATCAGAAGGGGAAACGGTAGATATGCGTCATATGAACCGGGCATAATGTGCCCCGAAGGTCCCGTCTCTGAAATATGTACTTACCCTAAGGCGTGCTACGTTCCACCGTCTATCGAGCTATGTAAATTTACCAACGGAAAAATTTATAGGATCAGAGAAACGAATTTCGATTTTGACGCATATGGAATTTGTATTGGAATTCACGATTAAAATATTTATAAAAACGGAAAGACAACTCTTCAATTAATTGAGCAAACTTGTAGTATGCGTTATTCAGTGGGCTCAAGAATATTTAATTATTAAAGATTATAAACATTTAATTATTCCATAATATTAAACAAATGATAGTCTCATTTGTTTTTACTTTGGCAGTTTTATTAAAATATTTATTTTCTCTCTACCCAAAGGTTGTCTGGCAGAGATCGGTTTTAGCGATAAGACCGTCGTTTGTGCATTTTTGTGTCTAAAATGTATGTTATTGTTTTCGTTTTCTCTTTATTTTGAGTTTTATCTATCTATCTATCTACAATATATGTGCGGGATACGTATGCACTTACACGTAGAGTGCTCGTGTTTGTACTTCGCACCAACTGGATCGCCTGGGGGGTGTGGACTGTATTCTATATACATATAACTAACTATATACATATTTGTATAAGTACCCTAGCCTTATGTTTCGTCGTCAACAATATATCAACAACATATCTGTTTTTACGACATTCGTCAAACCCCATATTTGCCAAATAGGATCAAATTCTCTTTTTGTCACATTATATATAGAATTAGTCAAATGTGCAATTGGTCAAATAAGTCCATGTACAGTCGATATATAAATAATATTTTATCGAGCAGTGGCAAAAAGAAATATCGCAAGCAAGTCAATGGCATTGTCTTCCAGCCAACCTTACGGAGAGGGCGCCTATTGGACAGGACGCTTAATAATGACAGCGGTGAAATCAAGTTACAGGTAATTCACGTTATAGTAGACACAGGGTTTTCTAAATTAGCTAAATATACATCTGTATAAGTATTTAAAAGCCAATCTGGACCATTAAATTGCCCCATTACATAAAATTAAATAATTAATTAATTAACTACAGCAAAATTAAAAATTTAACTGTTGGAAGAACTATAGGCATTACGCAAAGTGTACAATGTAAGTACTTGCTGATCAATACCGACACTGAATACCACTTTTGTTTAACCAGAGTTAAACAAATCCTTTAAATTACAATCATATGGCAGTCATGTATTTAACCTTCGCCATGAAGAGAAAGGAAATAAAAGTATGTAATCGACATAGCCCAATGCTAGTTGGGCAGTGTCTACATGCCAAAGTTAAACCGGACGAAGCCCGTTTATTATAGCTGTTTGGGCGCTGCTCTATCTTGTTTAATGCGATGTTTAGCGTTAGCAGTGTCTCGATATGATTAGGTACTCTATACAACCTGCGAACATTGCCCTTAACAAAGATATAAAATTAAGTGTGAATGTCTTTAAAGCAGAATATAAAATCTGATTTTACTTTTTACAATGGATAGTCTGGGAGTACGGAAAAAGAAAATTGAGATTTCTCTCTTCACTTTTTTAATTTCAACCTAGTGCATCTGAGAGTCAAAAGATATTAAAATCTGGACGGAAATACGATGATAACTTGAGAGATGTAACCGAATAAGGGTTGACATTACAGAAAAGTAATGGATGCATTTGAGTTTATTATTCTATTTAAACATCTTTCTAAATAATCTCTATCTTGGCGAGGTTAAAAACAAACATAAGAAAAACAGCGTCCCCAAAAAAAAAATCTGGATATTTGTAATTTATGTAATTTGTAATTAATCAGCATGGTACAATTTTAAAATTCCAGTCATTTACTGTCAAAAAATTTCTTAATTGCGTAAAAAGAGTATTAAATGCTGTATTCTAGTTATTAATAGAGATATTTTACCCAAACACGTAAATCTACTAAGCGGACTGGATGTATTTTATCAAATCCGCAGCCGGCTGTGGATGGACGTTAATTTATTCCCTCTGGTCGTTGACATGCAACATTATCCAAGCCGGCCCATGTTCGTTCCAACAATCCGTGAATTTCAGGTTGAGTTCGCATAAAAAATGTTCCAGTTTCAAATAATGCTCCCCCGCTTGTAGCAGTTGGTGAAAATCAGTATACAAAAGTATCAGAATTCACATATGCTTCACGACTCATGAAACTGTGACAGCAGACGTAAACTCGTTAAAGGGGTTTCGGAAAAAAGGATATAAAAAATCCCTATAGCGACAACGATGGTTGCTTTTCTTCATATTTTGACGTTTTTATATTCCGTGCAAGGCTCCTGCCAAGTTGATACCTCGGGATACGTAATTTAAAGAAAGAAAGAAAATTACTAGCGTCATATAACAGCCAGGTAACTATTAATAATAACATATTGAACTATATAGCCTACTTAACACAAATGTATTTATTGCCAGGGTATTAACCTATTGTATTTAATGGGCCACAATGCATGCGCATGCGACTTAGCATGCGCTGCAGCATGAGCTGCAACGCTGATTTTCAGTTGTAGCCGCTTACCGACTCCCCACACTATAAACAAACTCGGTTCATTACAATATTATGAAATAAGAAGTTCTAACAAATTGTATTGCTATGGATTTACAATAAAAAAAAAAAATTTCAATACTCGACAGGTTGAATGAAATTGAATTCACCATTAATGAAAGCGAAAACGCAAGCTGAACTTTAAACTGTTCCCCTGAAAAACAGTTGATTTTTGATTTATCAACTTACGTTGATAATCCACGCACGGAATTATAATAATCGTATTATATAATTGAATTTAATATACTGAAGTTTATCTTCTAAGCTCGACATAATTGCAAGTCTTCGTAAGTTTACTTTTTTAATCCCCGACCAAAATTAGGTAATCAAAATTATAGGCTTAATTATCGTACAGACAATAAAAAATCTCATCGAAATTTGGTCATATCAATGTATTATTTTAACTAATATTAATGACATTTTATATGCCTGTGGCTACATATTCTTATATGAGCGAGGCATATCTTCTCGATTAAACGAGTTATAAGCAAGTACAACTGTAGAATTCTCAAAGAAATAATTTTAATGCATGTACGCATTGATTTTTATAAAGTGTAATGCGTTTTATATTTTTGTAATGTACCTTCTGTTTTGTTTAAATAAATTGAGATATATTTCGCAATTTTCTTATTTTTCGGTTACTTTTTTGCGAATAAACTATTGCGCTACAATCTCAGGGTGCCGAGTGTTAATTAACTACGGCGATGTCACTAAAATGTAAACGACGTTTCTGTATTTGTAATGGATTGAATTTCAACGAAAGGATTATTGTGTAATTACTAATTTGAATTAATTAATTAACTAATTAGTTAGAATTATCTCGTGAGTGCTATAAAATAAATAACAATTAGCGGATTTTCAGAGCCATTTGCCGCTCAAATTTAAAATATCGTTTGGGATAACAAATTAAAGAGAATTAAGAAACTTTTATAACAATATGTATCTCATACTAAAGCCTGACCAGAAAAATAGAAAACTTGCTGTGGGGGCGCCACATTTGCTTTTTTCATAGCTAGTTAGTGTTGTCAGTAGAAAATATTAGTTCTATTAGTTTTACGCATCATGGCGAGGTTTTTTATTTTCTTGGTCAGGCTTTATAACATTTATGACGACACCGACCGTGAATTGTCACATTATTGAAAACAGCCCTAACGTGCTTAGAGAAGTATCAATTTATAATTTAGGTCTTATTAGTAGAATGATAACAAAATTAAATTAAAAAAATAACCAATTTCAACATTAATAAATTTAAAATAAAACATCGTAAAAATCCATTCGGAAACTCCAATGAGCTCAGTTTTAAAATTATTCACTAGCCGTAACAGTTTCGCAAAATTAACGGTTGCGAAAATTCCAGCGCCAGATGCGACGTCCGGGGGTTGAGAAAATAAAAGGAATTTAAATAGAAGATCCCAAACTGAGCAGCGGCTAACAATGGGACGGCCCGTATCGTTATGAGATTGGACACTGTTTCACGCATATCCGAATTCTAAATGACTATGGAGCATGTTCCGTCTCACATTTTATATCAATACATATATTATAATAAAATCGTATCAAAGCCGTGTCTGTACACTCTACATATAGAATGTGGAACATATTTTGGAAAAGTCGTTACAATGTAAAATACAGGTTATACAGAGCTCAAAACAACATTTTTTTAGAATTTTTGTCTGCTTGAACGCGCATCATGTAAAACCTACTGGACGGATTTTAAGGAAACTTGGCATAGTTATAACGTTGATATCGAGTTGACATTTAGGGCACTTTTTCCAGGCCCGATCCATAATGTAATTCCCATGAGAATCAAGCTAACCGCTTGTACTTGTAAGACTAGCTACGCGCACGAAGTCTCGGACACCGTTACGACACATATAATAATTAAATCGTAACAAAGCCTTGTCTACACATATTTTAATTGTTTTTTGAAATTGAGACGTTGCAGTACAGATAATGCAGAGGCCAAAACAAAAACTGTTGTTTTTGTTGTTTGTCCGTCTGTCTGTCCGTATATCTGTCTGAACGCGCCTCACGCAAAAACCACTGGGAGGATTTTAATGAAACTCGGCATAGTTACAGCTTATGTATCGGGTTAACATTAATTATTAATATTTATATAGTTCCCACCGCAATGCACGAAATCGCGGGCACTGCTAATCCTCTTTAGAACATTTCGTGAATGAACAAGTGTCAGCAGAATGTTGAAGGTCGAAATTGTGTATGCATTTTTAGAGCGTGTTATTTTTTCTGTGAAAATTTTTCGTGTAATTTTAGAACTTTGCAGTGTACCCACTTGTAATTTTCATCATTAAATTTTATTCTGCAAAATTTATTTTTAAGCTTTCGCACCTCTTAACGTACTTCGTTCGAATATGTTCAGTCGCAACTGTCATTTTTAGAACGGTGTCAACAAACTGTAGGAGGTTAAAATATTGTACCTATTCATTTTTTGTATTCAGATTGGTTCTTATTGTTACGCTTAAAGTTCTTTCACGTACTGCAAACTTCTGTAACGTAGTGTGACGGGATTTTTACATCGCAATATTTCTTTTGTAACTTCTTTTATCTACATACGAATTACCCAGATAAGACTACTAAATTTACATTAAATTAAAATATTCAGCACTCTTAAAAGATTAATTACATTAAATTGACGATACTTAATTAGCGTGAACCTTGTTTTAGTTCATAGAAGGCATGCAAGTATTTGAGTTAAAGAAATATGCCGGTTACAAAGTATCGTGCATTCAACAACAATCCACCAGGAACTAGAAACCCCTTTGAAATTAATTATTATTCGAAATACTAATGTGAATTAAACCAAACAAATCACTTACTTTTTTTTTTTTTTTTTTATGTACGAAGGCGGCAGACGAGCATACAGTCCACCTGATGGTTTTTATTATTCCATTTCTGTCCCTCTAACCTGGCCCAATTTTAATATTTATTTAAAATATTGCACACGTTGCCCGACTATAGCAACTGCTAGTAACTTAACCAGCTGCTGGTTTTAATTTGAAGTTCTTACAGTTAACAGAAATAAATCCTTGCATGTTGGAAATAAGTTGATAAGTTAAAGCCAATTGTTTTTCAAGGGCGCAGTATAAAAGTTCAATGTTTATTTTTTCGCTTTGAATATCGAGTTTTTTTTATCGACGAAGGTAGCAGACAAGCATACAGTCCACTTGATGGTGAGTGGATACTATCGCCCATAGACATCCGCGATACATGTCAACATTAGTCCAAAATGACAAATATTGGCACGCACCCGGATGCGCCGCCTACCTTTGTTGATGAAAGAATGAATTTGGAGAAAGGATTGGGGACGTGGGAAGGGATAGGATGGGAATGGGCTCTGGCATATCTCACTCACTACCGAAACACGTACGTACATTGGGGAAATACGATAAAGTGGGAAATGCAGTACATTTCAAGGTAGTCTTCTGTGAGAGAGATTGGTAACGTGGCCAGTCGAGCGCGCCCAGCGGCTGTTGGATTGCAGCGTGCACTCTCCCCCTCAATCATTTATTTAATATCTATATAGAAGACCTTTGCTCAACAGTGGGACACAAATTCAGGCTAAATAAAAAGAAAATTATAAGTTCACTATACACCAAAGTTATTCCTAATATTTACTGCGTCTGCGCATACAACGCTGGTCGGTTGCATGTAAAAATATAATAAATGTATTTTATTGAGCATCACCGTAGATATCAATATCAACTATAAATTTAGTAACGTCGCAATACCTGATATTAACAAACTTTAAAAGTAAACTCCCGTAATAAACTCTCTACATTTTTGATCCTTTGAGTCGGATATATAAATAATAATTTAGGTAGAAATCCGCAACAATTTAATTACAAACCCATGCGAGGTGTACGTAAGTTGAACACTCGCGGGAACAAACCCTTCTTTATCTAACGATCCAGAAAAAGACCCCTAAAATTAAAAGCTACGCGGTCCCTTATAAAAATCGATTAATAACCTGTCTAATATTCGGGCATCGTTGGTACAAACTTGAAACCTCCGCCTCGAGCCACCTCGAGCTAATTTCGACAAGTTGCCTAACTTATTACAAGTTAAATTGAAATTCTGAAAGACCATCGCCCATTTCGTCCTGTTGGGGATTCGCGAGAAAAACTGGATGTTTACAACGGTCAGGGAAATTTGTCGGGTTCAGAGTTACACTTCGCTCGGAATGTTACCTGAATTGTTTTCATTTCACCAGTTTGAGTAAGAAAGGTTCTTTTATACAGAATTCAGTTACTGGCTAAATAAATTTAATTAGGCTCCATTGCACACATACGTGGGGAACTCAGAACGTTTTTCAAGAAAGAAAAAAAATGTTCTACGGGTTCCAATTTTTTATTACGTTTTTTCAAAGTACTCTCCACTTTCATCTGTACAAAGTTTAATGCGTCTGAACTCATTTTGAGAACATTTTTTTCATTACGTATTTACCAAAACTCAGTTCCCATTCCATCGAAGAATAAACACATTGGGATAATGAAAGTCTCTAATCCATCTATTGTTCATCCCATTTCATCTAATTGTACTCCCTATTCCCCATTATTCCCAATGCTTCCCATATGGGATATCCGCTTCTAAATCTCCGAATGTAGGTGACGCATCCGGGGCGCATAAAAATTTGTCATTCTTGACTGATGTTGGCGTGTACCGCAGATGTCCACGGGCGATGGCATCCACTTACTATCAGGTGGACTATCTGCTTCTTTGGTACCTTTTAATATATGAAAGGCAATTAAATATGAGGAGACCAACTATTGTTTCACGTCATGAGGAATAAATGATGTGAATGATACTCTATACATAATGGTCTGAGATTGCTATACATTTGGTGTTTCCCTGGTGACAAGTATGTCATATATTTCCAACGAAAACCCTTAAGAAGGGAATTTACAGTGCCCAGCATTAAATTAACACATTACATCTATTATATATCATGTATTTTTCATGATGAATAAGAAATAAATGATCTGCATCGAAGCGTCTGACGAGACCCAATTTGATGACGGAGAAGGCCCTGTGCACACCTTAAAACAGCAGGGTCGGGTTTTCTCATTTATAACGTATCATATACATATCGCGTATCGTACCTATACTTATTGCCTCTTCCATACACTGGTAAAACATTTGATTCAAAATAAGGAGTTACCTACTTCTTTATATCAATACTAATGAAACCATACGTCAAACATAACTGCCAATTCACCCAATAAACAGCAGATTTTTTAGCCATTAATTAGTAGAAGCAAGCTCATCAATAACCAAAGCAAACTGACCTGCAAAGCAAACAATCTGACTCAGGGTGGGAGCTCTCTATTTATGCAGCTTGCCTAAGCACATAGTAGTACACAATAGAACAGTAGTTCATCTTTATAAAATAAAGCGTATTTTAATACAATGAATTTCACGTGTCAATGATTATGTGGAGCGTCTCCAGACGTTTCTAAGACTAGCAGAAGGAACGTGAACAAGCACGGACGACGAGTGGTCTGCCCATATTTGATTTTAGTATATCGAGGTGGTTTACTGTCTGTTCTGTTTACGAATACTATATAGCGCGGTAAGCGCCACCTATTTGCATATTACGAGCACGTTCACCACTCTGTGGTCAGCAGCAATAATGTTTAACTTATGTATACATCCTATTTTAAACAGTAATAAAAGATAATGATCCATTTATTGTTGGTAGGATAATGTTATGTTCTGGAACATCAACTTTGGTCTGTGTATTTACGATTAGAAGAGACATTGTTTAGGAACAGCGAAGAGCTTGTGAATGAACTTGCGTGGAATGAATAGGGTTTGGAGAGGCCACCGGCGTTATTTAACACCCCTTCTGTAATGTAATTTATCGAATAGAGTTGATATCTGCCGGTTGAAGGTTCTTTTTTGGAATCTGTCCTTATGTGATTGAATAACTGAGAATTTCGATTTTGTTTGCAATATTTAAAAAGTTATTGCACATTATCGTACAAAATTCAAGCTTAATGCCTTAAGGTGTTCTTACCGGCCAACCTTTGAATTGATCAGACCGATCCCAATTCAATTGGGAGGTACGGGAAAGACTCAAATGGTAGTACATATAAATACACATACATAATTACATGAGAATAAGTATGTCTAACAATAAGCATAGGTATATTTATAGGTATATGTATTGTACTAACATACATTATATAGGTACATATGTACCTATACAATGACAAATTATATGACAAAACCATGTTGCTTCCATAAGTGAAAATGGAAGAAAAGATACAGCAGGAGCTAACTAAACCACTGGCAATGAGAAATGAAGAGGTAAAGTTCCTGAAACAACTTTATAAAAGAGAATTTGTTTAGAACTTTCCGGATATCAGTGCTTAAATAATAAATTCTCGGAATTTTTCTTTAATTCACAACTCTAGCTGTGTGCGTCGCAAATGACGCTGGCTGTCAATTTTAAGCCTAAGTTATATCTACGGTATTTGATGTAAATTTTTCTAAAATGTTTAAGTTTTCAAATACCATAATTCACATTTATAGCGACCACAGCCGTTTAGTAGGGTTGGCAAATATTGATTAGACTAGTTAGATTTTGGACAGTTTGTGGTTTACATAGTTCAATTTGGATATTTATTAGCGGTTACAGTAACGGTGGTTCGCGAAACAGCTGTTAAATACTACGTCCACAGACTAATTTTATGTATAATACATAATAAAATTAGTCTCTGGTCATGGTATTTAATGATCGTAGTCTCGTTTAATTTAGATGTTTCAAATTTTCATGTTCTCTTTTATTATTTTGTATAGAAATGATGACTAAATAATATTGAAATGTACTTTGAAAATATAGTTATTGTGATGGTTTCTGAACACCGAAAATGTCTTCACGCCCTCTCTCCCTTGGGCTCCTTGCCCCCTTCTTACTTCTCTCGACTTACGAGTCCAGCCGCCGTCTATGTTATAAACGCCTTGTATTGAAACAGCAAAATATAGTAAATATAGTAAATATAGTAAATATAGTAAATATAGTAAATATAGTAAATATAGTAAATATGGTAAATATAGTAAATATAGTAAATATAGTAAATATAGTAAATATAGTAAATATAGTAAATATAGTAAATATAGTAAATATAGTAAATATAGTAAATATAGTAAATATAGTAAATATAGTAAATATAGTAAATATAGTAAATATAGTAAATATAGTAAATATAGTAAATATAGTAAATATAGTAAATATAGTAAATATAGTAAATATAGTAAATATAGTAAATATAGTAAATATAGTAAATATAGTAAATATAGTAAATATAGTAAATATAGTAAATATAGTAAATATAGTAAATAGGCGACAAGTCGTGTTCAACAAAACAACATATTTTTGAATAATATAAATGAATATTTAAATTACGAAAAATGTCATCACAAAGTCGAGAGAGACTCCTGTCTTTATTGTGACCGGAGAACCTAAACTAACCCCACTTTTAAATTTGCTGCCATCGATTTGTTACCCGTTAAGTATATTAATTTAATTAATTTATAGTTATAAAATAATTAATCAATATACTAGGTGGTTTTAATACTTAAACTTTTGGTGTTTAAAGACCAAGGGGGCTGTCCGAAATCATCGAATCCACGCATTCGATGATTTTAATCGAATCGTTCTTATTTCGTATCCAAAATAATTACAAATTATGTCAAACGGATGCGACTTTTTAATGAAATTCTTTATTTTCCTCAAAAGCTTCATTTACCTTTAATAATATTTAAAGTTAAACTGATTGCAATGACATTTATCTGAGAAAAGGGGGCCTCATTGTTAGTTCTACTTTCCCTGATATTGAGACGATAGTAAAATTTGAAAAAAAAAATTACTTATTACTTTTTAAAAAAGTTGTATGGATGGATGGATAGAGCCGTATTTCTATTTAAACGGAAACAATATAATTTTTAATTAGATAATCTGAATCATAGTCCAATTATAATGGGTAATAAGTTCAAATTACTCAGATAACGTGCCATTAGTCACATTAGTCATACTCATTTATTGCATAATTATCATTACAAGCAAATTTTTTAAATATTGAAATTAAAATTAAATATTTGCGTACCCCGACCTAGCTCCAACTAATGACCCTGGCTTACGACTTATGAGTTATGACTCTGGCTTCAACTAAGCCTTTTGTTTCTACATAGGACTCAGTGTTGTTACCTATTAAAAACCTTTTAATTCACAATTAACAGAATCGCGTTCTTCAAAGTACTTCCTTCCTGTTTTAGAGTAAAAGAAAACGATCTATGAAGCCTCTGCCAATCGATTAGGTATATGAAAATCTTTAGATTGAAAAGAGGAAACTGAAAGGGCAGCGGAAGCAATTTTCCTTTGAAGCCTGTAATTGGGCCGTGATAAAACAAATACAAACAATAGGGGAAACATTTTAACAAGACGATGCCAAACACGGACCCATAACTATATAGCGCAGCGGGGCAAATAGAATGATGGAGATAGAAGTATCGGCCAATCGAGCTTACGCACAAATGCAAACTCCTTTACAGCTGATTACCAATTTATTCAATAAATGGTAGGTAGCGCCAACCGCAAATATATAGTTGTGGAACAAACCTATTCTTTTAGTTGGAACAACAAAAATGAACTTTAAAATCACAGTACTTAATACGAACGCGAAAACGTTTCTAATCGTGGTAACGCTCTGGGCAATGCTTTACGCACTACACAAATAAACAAATAAATATATTCGCCTACCGAAGCCTCAAACAGCGTCCCCTGTTCAGCAAACACCATTACCAAGTCCCCGGCTATAAACCCGCCACGATAAGATGAATGGGAACTGAGTTCATAAAATGGATATCGAGTCTTCTTTATGCGGTCGCGTAAAAATCACGGGACTCGTCGGCATTTTGAAAACAAGCCGACCATATTTTTCAATTTCCGCAGATTTTTTATTTCAATTAAGGTTGCTCATCGGTTTTTCGAGTCACGTAAGGGGAGTTCCGTCATGCACGTTATGGGTCTCGAGGCATTTTTTCTTTTAGACTGTGCCATCTAGCATTTCAAAATGAATAATTTGATTTTCTTGTTTTTGACCGCTTTTTTATTAAATGGAATCGCTTATATAAAACATCATATTCAAAAGTTGCTTTTGCTTGTAGTATACATGTAAATGGTTTTGTACTTAGCTCTGGGGCTGACCTTGCCAGACAGAAATCAGTTGCGCGAAAGTAGATATTGACTTATTGATATTGCTGAAGAAAAGCTGAAACATTGACTCATTGTGGCCATGAACGTGGCCATTGAAGACAACCCATAAATGTGTGTTTTTTAACTCAACTTTTATTACCACTTATATTTTATTATAATATTATTAAAATCATTATTGGCAAATAAAAAATTAAATCTATTGTAAGGAAATTTAAGGGTCATCCGGAAAATAAAGCCAAAATGGCCTCCAAAAAACTCGTTGTGCTGAACAGAGCAAAGCTGTACTTCACCCCTATACAACTTCTGACTACAAAGCTCAGATTAGGCCCCATATGAAGTATGGCTCACATCTCTGAGCCTGCGCACCGAAATATCAAAGTCTCCATCCAACGACGTGCTGTTCGAATTGTCGATGATCCCACTCTCACGTGCGGTCTAGAACCCCTCAGCGTTCGGAGAGGCGTTGCGTCTCACTGTGTGTTTTACCGTCTAGCTGTACAATGTGGAATGCTTTGGAGAATTGTTCAACATAATTCCCACCTCGGTGGAAAGAAGTGTCACTGCCGTTCACGGCAGTTCACAAGAAAGAACTGCCGTCACAGAAGTGCCGAGCATCCGCATTTTCTCGATATGGAGGTGTCGTGTACTGTTCGGTTCAAAACCCATTTTATACTGGGAACTCGTAGGCTATGGAACGAACTGCCTCAAGAGGTGTTATTACGCTATACGTAGCCATTACGCTACGATATTGGGTTCTTCAAGAAAGCTGTTGAATAGGATTTTGCAAGATCTACCGTGTACCCGCGTGTATAGAATAAAATTTTACAGTCACCATTAACACAGCACTATTCGGACTGGGCAGTTAAATCTGTACATTTCGGAACTGAACAGTTAAATCGTTTTGTTGTAACTGAAGACGTGTAGTCCGTTTATGCATATTTCGCAATAAAATAAGAATACATTACAAATTATAGCTTGTTTCTGAGTTCGTAAAATTAAATACTTAATTTTCTCATAATAAAGAAGCACTTGAACATTTTTCTTTTAAGGAAAAAATCCAATTTTTCTGTCATTGTAAAATGTCTTACGTCAAGTATTCGCACATCAAAGCAGATTGACTTGGAAAGTTCTTGAAAAATAAGTAACTTTGCAGTGACTAAATGGTATTATATTTTCTTTCTCAAAGAATTGAACAAAATTGAAAAATACAGGTAGTAATACTTTGTTATCTTAACCAATTTTCTAAAAGAACGTCACATTTGTAACTTTTGTTCTGACTCAATTTAATGATCACAATCTTTAGTTAAATACCGTTAGTTCAATATTAGTTCACCATTATGTCGTTTAGATTGCTAGAAAAGTCTGCGTTTATAGGTACAACAAGTTCCTAGAAACTTTACGCTGAAGTTAGTTATCATTTTTATATACCTTCTGCTCTTTTTATTGTCTGATATTTGTTCCTTCTGTGAGACTGACCGACCTAGTGTGAAAGGGTGCGTCCCGGAATTCGCTAAAAAAAAATCCGCGAGTGCCTATTATTGTGAAATATAAATGTTTAAAACTATTAAATATATATACAGATTCCTGTGCTGGTGATGACTGTTTCCTGCCTAGAAATTCTTCGAATTGATTACGTTAGTACATCTTCCATACAGACTATTTCCTTTGCCCCAAAACTTTAAGTTAATAATTCCTCCCTTATTTATCTATTTAAACGGGTGTTAACGCGAATGTTTACCTTATTTATTTTATTCGATGTTTCGGTTGGGTTGCACCAACCATGCATGCTCACGTCGAGTAAAATAAATAAGGCAAACATTCGCGTTAAAACCCCGTTCAAACAGATAAATATATGTGAAAACGCGAAAATCTCAAATGTTAAATTCCTCCCTTTCCCGAACTATGCTTAAAGAGTAAAGTTCGGGAAAGGGTATTTAAGTAACACTAGCGAACCGCCCTCGCTTGGCTTCGGTTTCGTTAAAACAATATTAAACTATACGTATAAACCTTCCTCTTGAATCACTCTATCTATTGATGAAAACCGCATTAAAATCCGTTGCGTAGTTTATAAGATCTAAGCGTACATAGAGAGGGACAGACGGCGGGAAGCGACTTTGTTTTATACTATGTAAAGATGTAAAGAAGATATAGATTATACTTTAGAATCAAGTATTGGTACGCACTTATGGGAATATAGTTACAAATATCGTTAACTTTTGTTCAATATAATATTGATAAAACAGGCTAGATAGGAACTTCCATAAAGAAGCGTTTTTCACTTGTAACTATAATATATTTTATTAGATATCATTATTTCTCATTTATATAAGAAGAACTTACATAAAATGAACTTTCCTTTTAAATTACGATACGCCCATTGTGTTGTCATAACAAAACATTTATATAATTTAGTGCGTTTCATCTACAGACGTCTAAAATAAGTAATATTATAGTGTACATTATATGCCTAGTTACCATCAAGAATAAAATGGATATAAAGTAAATCAAAGTGACTGGAATGACAATATTTTTTCTATAAATACTTATTTATTCTGTCCTTGTCAGCTCATGTCATACAAAAACACACACCTCTGCTTGCGTAACCGGATAAAAACTCACGATACCCACGGCCACACGCATTATATTATCTATGTCAAACACGCCCTTTTTATCCATCTCCCTTTCTCAGTTTATAATTCGAGTTTATAATTTTTGCAAAGCTACTTCAACAATTATACAATTATATGCATATTACATTCGCTGTGCTTTAACACGGAAAATATATTTTCGTACTTGCAAAATCAAAATATGGAAAAAATCTAATGCACCAATATGTAAGGGTAGCACAAAAGTTTGCAACAACCACGAGCAATCGTGTCTGAATCGAGACAGATCTGTTTGTCAGCAAACAGGCACTTCGATCTCGATACACAAGATCACAGTGAACTGAGTAAGCAGTGTAAACATTCCATATGAATGACCGATACACGACGAACCGATTCACCTTGCAGTTATTTATCTTTAACTCTATCCAATCTGAAGGAAAGAGATCGTATTTTAATAATTCCGCTTTTTATGTATTCTGAGTTTTTTATAAGTCAAGACAAGTCAAGACGGTAGGTAGTCTAAACTTCATTCGATATGGCATAATAGACTCGCGCCGCGAATCTTTTTTCCAAATACCCGAAAAAGGGAATATGATTACTAATTTATTAATATTGCAATTTTCTAAGGAAACCAACCATAGGTTTGTCTTTCTGCATTAGTTTAGTTTCCTAAAAGTGAATGCTACAAGGGGTTCGGGGTGAAAACTCTATATAACCTGTTTAAGAAAACTATAAAAAAAATTGCGTGGGTACCCGGACCTACCGACAATATTCCGCCCTTCGATTTCCATGGGTGATATTGTGCCTATCGGTTTCGAGCACAAGACTGTTTATTCTGAAACACATTTTACTCACTTATTCATGTTTATTCAGAGTTAAAACGGTTAACAAGTCATTATGAAAAAGCTATTACCTATTGTAGCGCTAAATGTTCCAAACAAAACTCATTCAAAACTTCTACGTTCGTTCACAATTTATAAGAGTACCTACTCACCGTAAACTGTAACTGTAGCAATAAGGTTGGTTGTAACAACTCGGAAAACAATAGCTAGCAATATGGGACTTGATGTTTCGTAATTTCGAATAAAGGCTTTTTCAAATTGATGAAATGTTTGGGTATAGGTTGGCATGGGTAAATGAGCGAGGATTGCCCTAGGCTAGAATAAGACCCCCTAGGGTGTCCATTCTCTAGTCTCAATCATGAGATCAACCGTCACCTTTGAGTTCCAACGGATTTTCGAAAAATACTATTTTTTTTATTTCAACTGTGAAGAAAAATATCATTAGAAACCCGTATGTTTCAGAATTCAAAATATCGGGAGCATCTTTGTCCACCAATCTGCATTGGACCCACGTGATGGATTTTCGTCCCGAAACCCCGTAGCGATTTAGTCAGTTTGTGTCAGTGTACAGGACACAAACTGTAAATCTGTAAATCGCTACAGAGTGGGAGGTTTTAAAAAATTCCGACATCATCATGAGTAAATACCACGGCTTATTGCGTCGCTATCGGAACTGCGATATTTGGATATGGGTAATATCCATCGCGAGGATACGGGTACAAATGTATCTCGAACTCCTCGGATATACGAGTATACCCGACATGTGATGTTGCGATTTCATCGCGACCTATATACTCGATGCGTTGTCACTGTATACAGAGTTATATAAGTGATGCTTGATGAAGCTGTAACAGATGTGACATTAAACTCGTATATCATATCCGGAAATGGTACGTAAATCCTACTCACAATAGACTGCATCAACAGAAGGATTTTTTCGCGGTCAAGTGCCGCCGTTGCCTTCCAATAAACACTTTGACACACTACTATCCAGGTATATCCCTACTGAAGTGTTAGCCAGGGAACCGGGGTAACTGGTGTGGGCTTTTTATAACAGCGTCCGAATAAGGTTTATGTTTAGGTACACTGTATATAGACGTTTTGCTTTTTTTTATTGATAAATTAGATGATGATTAACATGGGTTTTTATTGGTTGACAATAAAAGAGAAATATTAATTTTTGTGAACAGTTTTGGAGATATTACATCTCCCTGTCTCACTCCTCGACGCAGCTGGATCAGCCCGTTCTGCTGGTCTTGAATTCGGACATTAATAGTCGCAGTGTTGTACAGCCACCTCGATATATTGCCAATCGACTTGTCACCGCTGTAAAGATTTCAGAACAGCCCAGGTCTCAATAGAGTCGAAGGCTTTCTCGTAGTCCACATAGGCTCTTGCCTTCTGATATGAGCTGATTATACTCTTCTTTCTTCTGTTTCATCTGCCGCAATGTGTGTATGTGGTCTACGGTGTTGTAGTCTTTTCGAAACTGCTCCGGCGGCTGGAATTAGTCAAACCCTGGGGGGAGACAATTCGTAATTACCTTCGAGAACAGCTTATATACGTGGCTCAGGAGAAAATATATTTTTTTTATAAACAAAATCAAAATACATAATCAGTGCCGAATACACTGTACTACAATTTCAGATTAAAGACTAGTCACAAACATTTACTTGAGCTGCGTTTTAAAACGTGAAAAATGGCTCTTTGTCTGTCATATTTTTCTTCATAATTCAGAAAATATCAGAGAACCTAAACCTAACCCATCGTTAAAAATTATGTCATTGATTTGCTGCCCATTCAGTACTTTCTGTTGCTCGTTCAATTATTTCCCTATTAGTCTGCCGCTTGCCCTCATGCAGACTACATCTTCTCATGAACGTCATTTTGAGCAGGCGAGCATATCTTCGCTCACTTATGTCTCTAGGAGCGGGTGGTGTGTGGATAATGCCCGCGAGAGAAGACCGTGTCGGGATTGTGATGAGACTTTGTTTCTAATTAGGAGATATCAGATCGAACTGATATACGGAAATCTGCTCCACAATCGCCAGGCTTATACCCATTGAACATTTTTCTGCGGCTACCTAAAGAAAAAAGTATTCAGCAGACCTTACAGAACTCAAAACAGAATGTGAATTTTTCTTCATTTCTAGCTGCAGCACGCAAATTATTGACCGATGGTGCCAATTTTTCAAAAAATCCAAAACGGTTAATTTCTCGAGTACCGTGCGACTTTTCACTGAGATTAATTGCGGTCACCCGATAGGTCATGGGCTGGCCTATCGACAGTTTTAAGCTTGACCACTATTTACTGGGCAACCTGTACATCGTAACAGAGCATTAAATATTTAAAAAAACAGACAGGTTCCAAAACGATATTTATTGAAATTTATGTCTCTTTGTCTGTTTGAGTATTACCTACGTATAGGCCTTATGAGGGCGTTTAATTTTGGATCGAGTATAGTATAGTGAGTATTTGAGTATAGTAAGGGGACAGCCCAGGTGGACTTAATCTACGAAAAATGTAAATAATGAGATGTAATTATCAAAGAAATCTGATTCGTTCGAGTATTCCATTGCGCACTTAGTTTTATTTTCACTGGATCTACTCATGGATGATTGGATGATGATACCTTAAGAAGAACATACATTAAATATACATGTCTTCTCTACTATTCTCTTCTCTTCTTCTATAGGGGCAACCCTTGTAAACAGTGCCCCTATGACTATACGCCTCATTGGGGAAGTAACTTTTTTATTGTGATTATTCCACACTGGTTCCTTGTACGGTGTCCCGCCGTCACTCAAGTATCATAGTATCGCTGCAATCAAAGAGAGAGCTTTCAGCGCAATGTCGGATACCGAAAGTTATGTGTTCCGTGTTCCGACGAACGCTTTGTTCCAAGGAGTTATTATGAATTGGAACAGGAATGTGTGCCGGAATGTCACGTTTGCGCGGAACAAAAAAATAAATGAAACAGCGTTCCGTAACGTTCTATTTTTATTTAAAGAATATTCAAATATTTAATAAGAACTGTGATAGTCTAAAGCTTGATTCGCATTCGTGAAGTAGTTAGTTCCAACCATAGATTACGATTTAAATATTTGGTTCCAATCTTGTCCCATACCACTGAATTTCTTCCCAACTACGAATTTTAAATTATCACCAGCTCGCCGTTGAATGAAAACGTCACTGCTCCAGAATTTATAAAAATGTGTTACTTATTCTTTTATATAAAAGAAAGGCGACAGACGAGCATGCAGTCCACCGGATGGTAAGTGGATACTGTCGTCCATAGACATCCGCGATACCTGCCAACATCTGTCCACAATGACAAACCTTGCCACGATCCCGAATGCGCTGCCTACATTTGGAGATTAAGGAATGAATTGGGAGGGTTGAGGGAGACAGGGTTGGGAAAATGGGGAGGGATAGGACGGGATGGGAATGGGTTCTGGCATATCTCACTCACTACCGAAACACGTACGTACATTGGGGAAATACAATTGTCAGTAAGGGATAAAAGCGGATGGAGAAGAATGTGTAGGAAGCCAAGACCCCCAAAGGGTTGTAGCCCCAATAACTCGAGAGTAAATTAAATAACTCGATGATAAAACGATGACTAGATCAACACAGTTTAATTTACTTCCAGATTTTCTGGCTCAAATTTTATGGAGGCTTGATATGTCACTGTTTTTCATCATATTATAAATTATATTAACTATCTTCCTTTACCATTAGAACCCTTAGTGAATTTTCTTCCACTATTCTTCACCAGGTACTTTACTTCTTCCCTCCATGCTGTAAATATTTCTATCGTATATATAAATTAATTTCTACTTCTAATTCTAATTAATTCTACGATAAATTTTAACCAGCGGCAGAGAATGCCTTAAGGCATATTAAGTTCGCCTCTGTACAATATAGTACAAAAAGTGTATGTAATTAACAAATAAAATTATAAATACATTGTATACATTAAAATACGCTTCATATTTTGATTAATGAATCCCTTAAAGCCGTTCATGTAGACAAGTTTTCAAGTACGTAGAAACAGTTTATTTTCATTGTTTCACCATTTAAGTTCGTGACGCGACACGCCGGAGTGGCAAATGAGCACGGTGGGAATAATAACTACGTTTACAAATAAAGTTTCCCAGCGAAAATATAGTTCTACCACCATTAACAATTGTATTGTGGTTAAATTGTCAGCCGTAGGTCAAGAAAACGGTTGTAATGTTAGGAACATTGTCTCTTACTCTTTGGTTCGCTGTCTCCTCTACTGGCCATTAATACAGTATGCGAAAAAAGAATTACGATTCAACTCCTTGCAATTCTTTGTGGATTCCTTCCTTATTCTGTACGTTTTCAAAATTTCAAATTCGCCAAAATTTCTAATTCGCCACAAACTTCGATCGCCTGGCCGTCTGACTCATTCGCTATCTATAAAACGTGTCTATTATACTCAATAATTACAGTGATAATTTGCGTAATTGTTCATTGTGCTTGCTATATATAAATGTGTTGTAATTATATATACAAAACTCGTCTATGGAATTAATTGAATGTAATCACGACAACAAATAAAAACAACACAATGTTGCAAAACTACAAATAGGAACTTAGTTAAGTTTCACGCATTACGAGTCTCTCCTTGTGTTATTATTTGGAATAAAATTCCTCGCGTGGAGCTAAAATGGAGCTGAGATTTTCAGCACAAGTTTGAAGCGCCACGATAAAATCTCCACATTACACAATCCTTCTCTGAAAACGGGCTCTCTTATATCAAAACCTAGTAAATATTTTTGACAACTTTTACAGTCGAGTCCAAAAACATTCAAACAGCCAAATTAAAACATAAAAAGCTAAAATAATAAATACATAGAATAGAACATAGGACAGTATGTATTGTCAAAAAAAATCTAAATTTGTTCGTTACTGGGTTTTGATATGCGGCAGCCGAATCTGTATCTGGGAGAAACGAGGTGAATTTTGCAAGAAGTGTCGAAACTGACGAGATTATAAAGCCCCACTGGGACGAGACATGGAAAATATACGATCCTCCTTTCTGCCAATATTGGAGCAAATTCGATTGCATGGTTACTGAATGAGTGAATACAAATATTTGATTTGATTACAATCGAATATACTCAATCTCACTCGTCTCAGAGCACAAGTCTCTAATGCGCTGTTCAAGTCTCACAAACCCATATTTATTGCTTAAGCAATCTAGTTAAGAGCACTGTGACGCTCAGAAACATCCAGAACGTTTCGAATGATGATACATACTGTCTCAAAGAGAGTTGCTTTGTCGCAGTAATTCCGCTCGTTTGTTTTGCTACACAGTAGATATTTTTCTTTGAAAATATTCAGCCCTATGAAGCCATATTTCACTTTGATTTCGTGTATATTTCAGAGTTTGGGCACGGAGATATGGAAATGTTGAGGAAGACTTTGAAATGTATCTTTAGGGACTGCCACATCAGCTATAGAATTAACTCGAACATTGGTTCGAAAAAATGTTTTTTATGGGAAATTAACAAAATTTTATCCTCTATTCGTTCGTACTAATTATGTATTTTTAAATTTAGATTTTCTCATTATTGATTGTTTCACCCTGGGATATGAACTTCGTTATGAATCATACGTATCATGACCGGAAGTATCTCAACTAAAAATTAGTTGACATACTTATTAGTAGAAACAAATTGGAAATGTCAGTCCCATCGTCTTGCTTCACCTGAAGATATTTAGCTATGATGCTTTGAAACCAAATCTAAACTGTTGATGTTTAAGTTTAGTTAATTTCAACATTCTTTAATACCTGTTACTATCATATTCCAGATGTTGGACCTCCTCTATGTTCCCAGAAAGGTTTTTGCTTGTATCTTTCTTCCCATGTAAAGCAAAAGTTAATGGCTAGTCGTGAAGAAGAAGAAGCAAAAGTATTTAGATACAAAAGAAGCATTTAGATAAAATAGTATATCTAAAGGTATACCTACCATAGAAAAGAAATGTCAAAATCTTTTATGTGAAAATACTTAAACATGACACAAAATAGAACGAACGATAGCATGAACGATCAAACTGTATTTTTAAAAAGAAGCCATTTTCTTAAATCATTCTTTTGGTGTAGAAACAACAACTTTTATAACTAAGTCAATTTTGCAGATGTCGCCAGATAATAAAATGTGCAAAATGCTAAATTGTTGTAGAATAAGAAATGTGAAAAAAAGATTTTCAAGAGAGCTTGATACTTAATTTCTCTTTCGATAAACTGTTCATTACAATTTTTTATTTAGTTCAATCAGAATTGTCAATAAAGCTTACAAAGCAAGAACAGCTAACAACTTGACATGCAATTGTTTTCGTTTCATACTAAAACGAGGCAAGTTGCTGCTACTTAGCTCACTTGGCTCACTGGGTTTAACAAACAGGTATAACTACCATATATAAGTACCATATAAGTTGTAAGAAACGCCTAGAGCAATTCTTCCCGTAAATAAATAAACACTCCTCTGCAAGTACTAGAACGTAACCTCATTCCCTAACATTGCTATAATTTCTTGTCTACAGGCTGTAATAAAACCTACTACGGGGACATCGGGCGGACGTACGAGTTGGAACTCCACCGGCCGCGCGAAGATCTCGTTCCCTACGTGTGTCTCCTCACCATTACTGCTGCTGGTGGAATTCACGGAGATTTAGTTCAGGTAAGACTGCTTATCGAAAGAATGCTTTAGAATCGGTAGAATTAGGTAAGGGAAAAAATCTCACATCGAAGAAACCCCGATCTAACAGACAAAATGTTTTAACACCCACTAAGTAGGTAAGTCTATTTTTAGATAGTCTTTGAGACCCCTTTCAGGTAATTAATTAAATGAAAGTAACGTCTTGAACTGAATGTCCATTCAATTTAAACCAGACCTGGTTATTCATTTTATCGAAATTAATCTTAGTGTTAAGATAGCATTACTTTATATTACTCTTTACGAACATCATGACCGGCTGTTCCTGAAAGCAAGGGCTAATCTTTCTGTGCTAAATAGCTCTTTGAAGTCCGCTGACCTAGTAATGTGTGTCCCTCTAACTTTTACTCAGATTAATGCAGTGTTATTTATGAGCCTATTTATATTTATTTATAAATACAAATAAGGTCTATTTAAAAACAAACCTGACTTCGGTAAAGGCCAGATGTGTTGACCTCAGAGAAAAATGGCAAGTAAATTAGACAAGTTACTCGTAAGTTAGATAAGCCTGCGACTCCGCCCATTTGTCACCCTAAGTTCGTCTGTCCATCTAGATAGATAGATATATCTAAATTAATTCATTGATTCCAGGGATACCATACCATCCTCTAGCTAGATAAATCACCCTTTCTGTTATTTTAATAACTATTGAACTGCTTCCAATAACAAAGTAAAGGTTACAGAGCTGTAACTTTATGGGAGGATAAATACACGACAAAGCAATGGATACTGCAATACAATCAAAGATTGGACGAACCGACAGATCGACTAAATTTAATATCGTCATAAATATTAACGACAGAATGACCTCCTGAATGAAAGACTTGTTCTTATTTCAAAAAAGGATCTATTCAGTGCAGGCTTTTATTTTGCGGTTGTTACTATGCTCATTAGGTCGATACTTAAGTATTTGTAGAATAGTAGGTATACGGAGAAACACTAATTAGGTTTCTACTTAACTTACCTACTTCTGAATAGGCAATAATTGCGTTCTTCGACTCATCCCTTTTAATAAATTGTACCTAGAAATATAGAGTCTAGACAACTACCTCTATTCTAGACTATTTGTTATTACCTTAGCAACTAACGACTGCTTGTAAGCTTTGATCATCTCTATCGTCTCTATTACAAACGAGTTTTCATATTCAGTAAATTGCGTCTCTTTGCCTATTTGTTTGCCCTAATTGGGTCTTGTTTTTCTTTTGCAATTTTACCAACTAGGGTATATATCCCACGGTAACTATCTGGAATGTTATATATTTAGGATTAATAAAAGTTATACATACCTATTTATTAACTGTAACAAGCCCTAAGAAACCTACATACCTGCACTAAAAGAAACTTACATATCTGCGTTAAAAAGAAACCTACATACCTGCATTAAAAAGTACCAAATTAATTACAGACAATTTACTAGATATGAGCCCGAGAATGAAGAAGTTAAT
Source organism: Sesia bembeciformis (assembly GCA_943735995.1). NCBI lineage: Eukaryota > Metazoa > Arthropoda > Insecta > Lepidoptera > Sesiidae > Sesia > Sesia bembeciformis. Next base: position 14,996,254 of record OX031028.1, read on the forward strand.
GAAGAGCTGTTGCTACCTTTAACTTGCTAATGTTGAAATAAAAGTACCATAGAATAATGATGTCATTTTTCTTTACTGCCGTTCTTTTCTATAACACTCAGTAATTCTTCAAGATATTTTAATTTCATAATCAGGGATTGATTTCTATTATCTTATTCAATTAAATATTTTTTACAATACATATTATTATATGAACAGTCAAATGCCTACCCTATCCTTGAAATTCATTAAACTGCATCAGAACATTAAATTTCCGTCTTCAAATTTCATAATTCCGGGAACGAATATGAAACTCAAGCAATGCATGTGCCAAAATATGAATGGAAATGTAGTTGAACATTCTCAGGGACCGAGTGGTCGGAATATGAAAAATGTGCTGTCAGTTATATATCTACCTTTCTTTACGTTTCTACTACAAAGAGAGCACAAAACGGTAGCATAACTTCAAGCATCATTATTGCTGTTACCGATTCTTCCTTGTTAATATTTTAGTCTTTCCAAATTGCTACAGAAAAATCCAATTCCCACTGTAATTATTTGTATTTATATATTATTTACACGTTTGTAGGAGGAGAGTGCACGCTGCATTCTCTCAACCGCTGGGCGCACTCGACTGGCCACGTTATCCCCCTCTCACAGAAGACTACTTTGAAATGTACTGCATTTCTTACTTTATCTTTTTCACCAATGTACGTATGTATGTGTTTTGCTAGTAAGTTAGATATGCCAGAGCCCATTCCTATCCCATTCCTCCCCATTTTCCCCCAACTCTTTCTCCCAATCCATTTCTTAATCTGCAAAGGTCATTCGGGACTGATGTTGGCATTTATCGCGGATGTCTATGGACGACAGTATCCACTTACCATCAGGTGGACTGTATGCTCGTCTGTCGCCTTTTTGCCTTAAAAAAAACTACCATTTTAACAAAATACAGACTTAATGCTGTATAACATTTTTTACCAGATAATCTTAGAACTAATCAGTGATATTATAGTAGGTGTAAATTTAAGTAATAATGTAGAAGACAATAATTGGGGAATATAATAAATATGCATGCATGATACTCTTATCTGTTTTCCCCTAACCAAGGGTTGCCTAGTATAGATCGCTTTGGCGATAAGGCCGCCTGGTGTACCTATATACATTTCGTGTTGCAACATGTGTTGGTGTACAATAAAGATTTTGCTTATCTATCTATATACATATCAAATAAAATTACACATATTCTGTTGTAATTCAGTGTCTTGTAATGTCTTTAACTGGCTAACGGATGCTTATTAAAAAGCGTAATTATACGTGGCGAGACTTTTTATAAAGAGTCCATACTGTATATTGTCTATATTATGTATCCACCTAACATCTCCCTTGTCACCTCCCTCTAGTCACCGCACCCGAGCACCTCAAGGCGTCCAGACTCCTTTCAATTTAGCTTTTGACATACAATCTGAAGGAAAGTGTCGGACGACAGCTCGCGCTTCATTGAATTTTTGCTTTGTTGTTGTCATGAATCATATTTTTTTATTTCTTTTTAGGCTAAGAACACACTGTAAATAAATGCGAGTAAATAACGTGTTTGGCAATCAGCAATGCATTCGTTCACATAGAAATCAGGACTCGCCGCAATACCGAACACTTGTACCCTTTTCTTGAAGAAACTGAGCAGCAGAAGCAGAAAAATTCTAATGAACCAGCCTTGGCGACTTCTAGATCTTACAACTTTTATCGGCAAAACAGCGGCAAAGATTAGCAACATTTTACAGGAATATTTTTGTTTAAGTTCATTTGCCATATAATTAGAACGCAAAAAAGCAACAGGCATTTTTTCGTTCATTTCGTTCATATTCACAATGCCGTTCATAACTTTACACAAAAGATGTATGGATCAAAATATACAAAGAGAATGTATAATTGATTGTTTTTAAAACAATCGTAATCGTCAAAGCAATCCAAAAAAGTTACGAGATATTAATCAGTAAACACATTTAGCAAAATACTTATATATAACATACAACATTGGTCAATCGAGCATTCTAAGAAATTTAAGAACAAACTGCTTTGCAGCCCGTTATCGATTTACTTGATAGACAGCTAGGTAACGCTAACTGCAAATACAAATATGTGGAACAAATCTGTATTTTCAGTTAGAACACCGAATTAAAACGTTAATATAGTTACTATTGTAAAAATAAAATAAATTTGTAATCGTGTGAACGCTTGGCTGGGTAATCCAGAATGCTTTACATGTAGGATCAAATAGAAGTAGGAAGTAGGTAATTAAAAGCTATAATCATAATTGACACATAAAAACTAAAGTACGACAGACTTTGTTTCAAATGCGAATGGTCGTATCGAGCTAAAATTTTGCATAAACCTTCTTGGGGATCCCGAAAAGGACATAGGCTAAGATTCCCGTGGTATAGTGAGCACGCGAACGAAATCGCATCAAAAACTAGTGTTAAATACATTTGTGATTGCAATAGAAAAATGTAAATTACGCTACTATAAATAGGAAGTTTTACTTAAGTCTAGAACATTAGCATCTAGCTATCTTAATCATTGTATCCATGTACAATAGGATTAATCTATATATACATATAATAAAGTTGTAACAGGCCGATGTCTGTACATTATAGATATTGAAAAAAAACTAATATGGGTCTTTATTAGAGCAACAGAAGCCAAAACAACAGTTTTTAGAAATTTTGTCTGTCTGTCTGTCTGTATGTATGTTTGTACACGCATCACGCAAAAACTACTGCATGGAATTGAATGCAGTTTTTTCACCGATGTATTGCTAGAGGTCTAACTTAAAATATAGGCTCCATTTTACCGCAGGAAAATATCTTATTCCGATTGTTTTAAATTTAATAAACCGAAGCGAAGTGAGGGCGGGTCGCTAGTACCTAATATAAAAAGTGCAAACTGTGTGTCGTAATGTATTCTTAATGGCGCAATTACATTCGGTCATTAGCCCGCATTAGGACACCCGAATACCTTTACTCGAATTTGGGCACTCGAAACATTGTTTGCACAGCTCGAGATCTCATTCCAAACAACATACCAATCACAGAACCACCTAGCTTTGCTCCCCTTCCCAAATACCTGTGTTCCCGAATTCATTTTGGATTATTTATTTATATTAGCCATTTGCTCGAATACGAAAGACACCCGAATGCGGACTAACAACTAAGTGTTATTGAGCCTTTAGAAAGGGTGCCGTCAACGTCATTAGGTTGCACTAGCATCACCTGTTCAATGGGTCCAGATATTAAGACAAAAGGACAACAGAGCTTCTCTAGTAAATAAGGTTTCAGTTTTCATTGAACCCTATACGTAAAAATACATAAAAATACGTAAATACGTTTTGTAGGGTGATAGTGTACGCTGCATTCCCACAGCCCGCTGGGAGCACTCGACTGGCCACGTTACCTCTCTCTCACAGAAGACTACGTTGAAATGTACTGCATTTCCTACTTTATCGTATTTCCCCAATGTACGTATGTGTTTCGGTAGTGAGTAAGATATGCCAGAGTCCATTCCCATCCCAGAATATGGGAGAAAGGGTTGGAAAAATAGGGAGGGATAGGCCTCCCCATTTTTTCAACCCTTTCTCCCAATCCATTCTTTAATCTGCAAAGGTAGGCAGCGCATCCGAGGGCGTGCCAACGTTTGTCATTCTGGACTGATGTTGGAATGTATCGCGGGTGTCTATGGACAACAGTATCCGCTTACCATCAGGTGGACTGAATGCACGTCTGCCGCCTTTTCTATAGAAAAATAATATAATATGTAGGTAATACGTAAAAAGTAACTTAGTTTTTATTTCTCCAAGCAGGACATTTATTATTCCGCCTTTGTTCTGCGCAAAGCTAGTGAAATCACATTTATTTCGGATTATGCAAATCTAGCGTGTGGCACGACAATATAGTTAGGCACTGTTGCAAAGGAGCGCATATATTATTGTCCAAGCTACAATTTAAGTACATTTTTTTCAAACCCTGGATATAGTAATAGGCTAAAGTACAAAACCATTCCTCTTTCTTCCTTTAAACAATGCTTCTTTTCTATGTATATTTTCATTCTCAATATCGAGATACTAGTTTAACGTTTAGATTAATTTTCTGAAGCTATCGAGTGTACATTTAATTGATTTATTCTAAATCCAAAGTGCTACAACGTTTAAGAATTTCTTATTTTAAATTTTGTATATCTCGAGTTATCGACTTATTCCTACCGTGCACGAAAATATGAGTGAAAAACGATTGCCACATATATGAAATTCAAATACCAACTTCGAAACGGTAAATATATCTTTCTACACGAATACTTACATATCTCTGATTGATGACTGTTTAATATCTAAAGCTTACAAGTTGCAAGTTCATTTCCTCAAATTTTGACCTTGTTCAAACTAATGACTGGCACATTTAGCGATTTCCATAATAACATAGGAATTATAATGTTATATCCCTAAATATACAGGGTGTATTTACTAAATATGTAACGATTGTAGTTGCGAACACTGCTACCAAATGTATTACCCCGCCTCCTCCATCGTGCTTTTACCTAACGTACGCAAATCGATCGCGGATGGAGTCGTGTAAACGCGCGATCGAGCGCTGGGAGCCGCCAAAACGCGATGCAGCATCGATGTAATCGCAAAAACTCAGTCAACGCAATCGCAAAAACGCAAACAGATGCAGTCGTAATCACCGATCGGCTGTGCTAAAAGTATGGAATATTAATAATGGAATATTGGACTATTAACCTACTAAATGCAAGGAGAAGTAGTGAAAGTAAAATTTAAACCCAACCCTTGATAAAATTTGCACTAATCACTAAATTTGCACTCAGTAGTTACTTATAATGTTTGCACTAATCAAATTACGGTAAAAGACGTAGAAGGGCAGGGCAAACGTGAAGTACCTACAAGTTCCATTATAATATCAATATGGCACCATTGACCGGCGGCGTCAGGTAAGGTTAAAGTATATTTAAACCCTTTACGTGTACCCCAACCCATCAAGCGATAACGGACCTATTCAAACGCTTAGGCCTTCGCCTTATGAAGTGAAGTTACTAGCTATTTTTTATACTTATATATATTTCAATATTCAACTTTTGTTGGAACCTTTTTAATGAAAGTTTGAGAACAAAAGTACGTTGTCATTCTCACTGTGATGACCTATTTGGCTCCATTTGGTCGATGCTTGCCAAGTGATGCGGCTCAGAGTGTTTGGTAACGTTTAAATACCTTTAAATAGATACTGATACTGGTACATAGTAGAAGCAATAGGATAATTAGAATTAAAGGAAAAGTGATCGATAGTAATACAAGCGATAAAAGAACGATAATGTAATTCCCATTTATCTGTTTAAACAGGTCTCAACGCGTGTGTTTAGCTTATTTATTTCACTCGACGTTTCGGTTAAATATATAGATAAATATGTGTGAAAAACATGTAAATCTCAAATGTTAATACGATTTAGTCTGTAAATTCGATTTCACCCTTCAAGAATGTCCCTTACATTCTCTGAGCTTTACAGACGTTAATAAACGACGATAATTCGGCTCGAAGGACCAAAATATAAGTATTTAGGCGCTATTATGGAAACACTTATTTCAGTGAGAATGAACTGTATTTATGGTTTCTATAATAAAATATAGTTCACGAAATAACCGCGGCCCTCTATGCATAGTATGTCTCATAAAACTCATAATTGAGTAGATTACCCAATATTTGGGTACTTTTTAGAAAGGATTTCTAACAAAGTTCTTTGTATAAATTTCTAGTCAATAATAAATCTACCCTGCACAGATTTCCCTAAATAACGTGTTCACAAATACAGTGATCCTTTATTAGAGCTCACGTAACGTTCCGTTCCCTAGTCCGTTCTTCATTCATTACCCATTTCCCAGTTTAATTTCTTCGAAGTCGTTTGTTAAAGGAGCTTCGTCCTTTTAATTTGCATGTAATTAGAAAGACTTTTCCATTACTTATCGAAGTTTGTTACTTCTTCCCATTATTCCGTTACTTTTGTTGTGTACGTGCCTTTTAAATGTTTTCTGAAGAGAGTATTTTCAAAATGTTGATTATTTACGAAACCAGAACCATTTTTTCTTCGTAGTTATAGACGCCATTAAATAGTGCCTATGTGTACGACTAACAAGGGAAGTTTCCATATCCCGATATTTAAAATGAATAAAAGTTTGTACAACCACATTGAATGAATACAACAACATACTTCTGTAATCCAAATTTTAGGCTAAGGCCGCTAAAACTACTTTTCAATAACTTATTTAGATGATATTTTTGTTGCTTTGTACTCGTACTTTATTTTTAATTTATTTTCAAACTTCTCTATAGGGATAATTTTTGATTCTTACCTCATTAAAAGTCGTATATTTTATTTGAAAATATAAACTACAGCTAAAAACAAAGTACAAAGCAAAGGTTCATCTACATAAGTTAATGTAACCACCATTGATTAAAATATAAATACATAAGTAGACCGTGGAAAGGGAAATGAGATAAGCGACATAAAACTTAGTTTAAAATGTAGATTACAATAGATAAAAATTAGGGTTTAGTTTTGAAAGTAAAGTGTGTGGTCGCTTATCCCATTTCTTCTTTTAGACCGTCAATATTGTAACAATACTCCTTCGAGTATTGACATTTGCCTAACTTCTGCCTACTTAATTCCTAAGAACTGGCTGTTAAGGAAAACTTAAATGCAAATTTGCTCCATACTTTTTATTCGACTGCTCTTTGCTTCATTCTGCTGTGTAATTTTCGATCCGTAAAGATAAACGCTACTTGTATACTTGTTCATAAAACGCTCTGTTACTGAAGTTCTGGTGAATAACAATAAATGTTTAAAAAACAGCTTATTAGAGTGAGAATAATAGTATTTATTAGTCCGTTCCATACACAGAGATTAGGTTTATAAAATTAGTTTCTTAAGTACTATTCATTTGATTCAGTTTTTATACTTATACCAAAATTAATCAAACATAAATTGCTGAAGTGAGGACTGGTTGTATTCATTCCTTGGAACCTCTATCAACTGAACGAACGTCGCAATATAAGGTGCTGTTCACAATAAACAACTTCCTCTAGAGAAATAATTAAATGGGCAACAGAAACCACCGAATGGGCAACAAATAGATGACATCAAATTTAAAGGTTAATTAGGTTCTCTGGTGAGAGTAATGACATCGGAATCCCATGAAGTGGGTCTTCGTTGTCATGAAGATGACATTGTAAGTACATATGTAATTTAAAATTATTTACTTTAGTTATTCAACACTAATTTTGTTTTATTGATCATGACTTACTGCACTTTTAATATTTTTACTGCCCGTTTAGTCTTTACTCTATATACCCCAAAAACTTTCCGTCCTAATATAAAATCTCTTGTATGTAAGTGTACGAGTAGGTAAGCGAACGAGTAGGTAAGTGTACGAGTAGGTAAGTGTACGAGTAGGTAAGTGTACGAGTAGGTAATTGTACGAGTAGGTAAGTGTACGAGTAGGTAAGTATATACAAATGTTGACATTGGGTGTTGTTTGCACATTGAACTGGGAAATTTAATTTCGTAGGTGTCGGAAAATAAACGTGTTGTCACCACTCATCGACCAAACACTCCAAGTAAATATTTTTCTGTTTACAGTCATGAATCGTAAGTGTATCGTATATTGCACATGACACATCGTATATTGTACGTGTTTCGTAGGTAGGTACATCGATACATTGAATAAGTGAATGAGATTGCCTTTCTGTTTTAACCGAACTACTGGTTACATTTAACGTAAGATATATAGAATCAATCTTATAGAGATGGTGTAAAGATATAGGTTATGTAACAAAGTAATACAATTGAGTAACTATAAAAACAGTATAAATTACTTGTGTAATTACATTAAGGGAAAAAAATAGGAGAAGGAAGAGAAATACGAGTAGTATAAAAATATAACATGAATAAAAGTAAATGCGCTTTGACGAGTGTTATAAAAGTAGGAAGCGATTGTGCACTTTTAATACAAAACTGCAATTTGATCCAAATTAAAATGAGTGTACTGATTGTGACTCACAATTTGCGAGTGTAGAAATCTGAAAGGAGGTGTAAAAGACTGAGATTAAATGTGACTGATTATTCAATGTGAACTGAACTTTTGCACGCCTATTGAGACAGAACGCAATGGGATGGATATACTTATTGTAACACCATATTTTATTTACCTATGCTCTGGCAAAATAAATTATTTGAATTTGATTTTGTATTGATGTGAGCCTACAACGCTCCATTGTAGGACACAGGCTTCCTCTAGTAGGTATATATCTAGAGAGATTCCCGACCCTAATCCACGAAACGGGCTCAGAGATACTTGTGCTCTAGATTTTTCTGAATTTTCAAGCATTTGGGCTGGTTCATCGTCGAGCTAGTGATAAAAAAAATTATAATTAATCCGTACTTAAGAATAAAATCTGTACCGAGAATTTGAACTTACTAACCATGTAAGTAAGTCGTAAGTCGTAAGTGTAAGTAAGTTGGAACTAATGTAAGTCGAGAAACGTTACGCTATTAAACGCTTTTAATATAGTACCTTAAAATACCTGTTAATTTATTATAGTACATACATAATTTTGAAATTAAATTTATAGTTGAATAATTTTAATACTACCTAGTGCGTAATAGAATTTCGAGAAGACGAAATTTTCGAAATGAATTCACAGTTCACCCGGTAGTAAGTGGATACCTTTTGTCTCCCATAGCCATCGATGATAAATATATGTCAACATCGTATGCCACTTATTTATAGGCCAGAAGGCGTTTCAAAGGTCAAAAATTCGACTTCACACTGTAGTAGTATCAGACTTTACATATGTGTGGAGGCGGGCTCATCCCTCGTTGCGAAGTAGGTCAACCGTACTGTCCAGTCAGCGACCGGAAACGTTTGTTTCATCACATCACTGACTTTAACTTATGTATGTATTGATACAAATACATACATAAGTTAAATGTATGTATTTAAAAGTTAAATGTATACATAACAAAAATTAAATGTTAGTTCAGTAATATTAGTAACTCTAATCCTATAGGTGTCGTTGGCTCCCTGGAGTTTCTATTGGATTTTCAGCTATGGTATGGTATTCCATGAATTGACTTGACATCTTATGATTTCACTTATTCTCATAAATGCGCTCTATGTACGAACTCGGTCCGTCAACTATTGTTTCGTGGTGGTTAAATTTGACCCCAGCAGTAAAAACTCACGGTACAGAAACGCTTAATATATAAATATATATGGAATATTTATAATATATGTGGAGCAGGGGTCAATTCAGCTTCAGTGCAATCTCACCTTGATTGAGCCGAGACCGCTTGGCTCCCACGCTAACAAATGTGCCCCGCATCGAGTCCCAGTCGGAACCTCGCCTGCAGGCACGGCACCCCACACCTGCAAGATGAATACTCCCTGACCCTGTGGGACGAGAGGGTGGACTGATTGCGTGATGAGACAGTTATGCCACAGTGGTTGTTTCATCACGGGCGATAGGGTCGTCAATTCCTTACGTATTATTATTATAGTTTTAAACTTCAGAAAAAATACCACCAACTACCTTTGTTTGAGATTTGACCCCAATTATTTTGGGATCCTTCGCGTCTACTGTTCTGCGCGCGCGCTTATTTGCCACAGACCCACCACAACATGTTATTAGATAATGTGATCCTACGCTAGCATGTGAAACGACAACCAATGCATTGAACACCGCCTTAATCTCGAGAATCATCAAACCCGTTACGAAAATAATAAATAATCGACGCGTGCACGAAAGAATCGTCATCAAATTGGTTTGACTAACAGAAAAAATAGGTCCAAGGGTAAAGGTAACAAATAAAGCTGACCAGTGTCGCCTTGTTTATTCGCCTTTATAAGTAATGGAAGAAGTTCTTGGTACATTAGAGGAAAAACAGAGTTTTTTAGACTAGAACAAGATAAGGATAACTGTTACACGTATTCAAATCCGTTATTTCAAATCCTCGGCCCGTACCACCGAGTTTCACGGTGAGGAAACCCGCATGCTCCAGAAATAAAAAAATCACCAATCCGCACTGGGTCCGCGTGGTGGATTATGGCCCGAAATTTACTATGAGACCTGTCCGAAATAATAGTCAAGGAAACCGTTCCATAGCTATTCCTTTCCATACCTTCCAGAACCATTCGGTGTGGTCGACTACATGGGCCGATGTCTGAGATGTAGTATAATCGCACAGTCTTGATTGTAATTTCATGAAATATCTCTTTACTGTTACTGTATTGTACATTAGGTATTTAGTTGATTGTGAGGATAGTGTATTTGATTTGTGAGGTCTGTCTTGGGACTATAAGAACTTTAGTTAGAATCCACTCACTAATTTGCTATAAAAGAAATCACGTGTGTACAGGATACGGCAGAAACCAAATAATATAGTTGGCATTACTAATAGCATTATCGGTATGGACTGCATAAGACATTCCGTTTGCTCAAATCCATTAGTGACTGCATATTGACCATAACACATTTATGTTTACGAAAACATTATCTTCCTTTTTCCTTTGCCATTAAGTTGCATCAAAGTTTTTGTACACTACCAGTTTAAATACCTTGTTACTTATAACGCCAAGATTCTAATCTTCATTAACTTTGATATGCGTAATAATATACTTTTTGGTCCTCAAAGTAATTTAATATAATTTTAGGGTCGATCGCGCGCCCAAATGGACCGAATAACGTCTGGATCGAATATCTGTTTCCCCAAATTTGTGGAGAATAGAGGGATATTTTCACATTTTTGAATCGCTCTCGTGTCGACTTAAAATGGAATAGATATCAGAAACGACATTAGCGTCATTTAAAATTTACATAACTGACTTCAAATTTGAAGCTTTCAAGAAAAATATTGCATAAAAAGATTTTATGTCATAATGGGTATAATGTGGTCGTTTTGGATAATGGCTCATTTACACAAAGACAGTCTCTCGAATGCGAGTTTCTTCAACATCGGTCAAATGCTTGTATAAACAACTGTTATCATCATCTGATCACTGTCATCCCTGTTATCATCGAGTTTTTATCATCATGTGAACAGTTGTACGCGAGAATTGTATTTGAGTTTGGTCGCATACGAGAATCGTATACAATATTCTCGTCCGAATCGTTCGAGAAACTCTCCCTGTGTAAATAAGCCTTAACTCAATCGGAATTAGAATCGAACGTGTCTAGAGTGACTCTGTTTTTGTAATATCGTCTGCCAATAACTATTCTTGTTTTCTTTTTCACTTTATTAACCCTCAAAGTTCTCTAAGGTCTGTATGATTTTTCAGCCTGTTTTTTCTTTGCTAATTTTTTACCCGCAATGTTTTTTCTCGTGGCCATGTTCCTTTGCTATCTACGTTTTACGGTCTTTTTAAAACTTCGAGTACTCCCAGTTAGACCACTTTGGCATTTGATTGAATTACAATTAATAACTACTAAGTACTACTAATAATACTTAATATTATTATTAGTATAGTTATAAACTTAATATCTTAATATGAAATCTAATATTTTAATATTTTAGTTATAATTCCTAAGTAGGTATTTAAGTGTATTATGCCAGTACAAGGAAATGTAGTCTGTCGAAATTTCTTTCCATTTTTTTAAATCAATATTTCCTCTTGCATTTGTTATAAATATTAATATATAACTAATAATATAATATTTAAATACTACAATAATATTATGATTTTTTTATATTAATGACTAATAAACACAAATGTGAGAAAGCCATTTGTGTTTACTTAAATTAAAAAATGTAACAATCCAGTGAGACGGAATAGTGTGTTTCTCTGTCTTGAAATAAGTTTAATACAAAGCTATAATAATATGTTCTTTGACCGCTTCTTGTTTTCTTTTGTATTGTAGACCCTAATTGGTCATATTGGGGCAAGAACCGCTTAAATGGTAAATCTGTTATGAAACTCGGAAACAAAATCGACAAACGTGTAGGTACTCATATACGTCATAATCAGTGAATTATCCGCGATACGCGGAGTCAAAAGTTAAAAATGAAATTAAAAGTTCTGACCTTGTAACCTCCTGTTCACCTACTCTCGATATTCCTGGGGGCCCCCGGAAGTGCTGAACAGGGATGCGCTTAATAGCGCTCTTGCAAGGTCGTCGTTACACTGCACTGGTTACTGTCTGTTATATACTATGTACACTCGCGAACGCCAAGGTCTCCCAAAAATGTGCAGCCTACTTGCACAACAATAGATTGCGATCGTACCGCATAAGGATCAATGGCCGACTCGTACGGCGAAGGGTCAAAGGCTAACTAACTAACGGGCGACCCGCGCCCGCGCAGCACGTGAATTCACCCCTCACCTCGCAGCCCCCGAACAATACCGAACAAACCCCCGTCCCATGCAGAAGAAGTCTGCATGCTACTCCACTGGCAGGCGAGAGAGAGAAGTGACCGCTCTTTTCAGGATTGAGCCACCCACTAGGACCTCCGCAACCCGGGGTATTCCATCCACTCCGCGAAACAAATTAACAATGCGGCCCCGGCGCCAAAACAACGGCGGCAAATTAGCATCCTTGATTAAAACGAGGTCACCGATGACTGGTGGGTGGGTCTTATCAGTCCATTTAACGCGCTGTTGCAAAATGTGCAAATACTCCAGAGACCAACGTTTCCAGAAACTCTGGGACAATTGTTGCAACAATTCAAAGTGCGACAAACGATTAGAAGCTACCCCTGTAAATGGGTACTCCGGCAGGGCGTTAAGTGGCTGTCCTATCAAGAAATGACCTGGAGTTAGAGCCTCCAAGTCGTTAGGATCTGACGAGAGCGGACACAAAGGGCGCGAGTTGAGGACGGCCTCAATTTTACAAAATACCGTTACTAGTTCCTCAAACGTTAATACCGTTTCTCCGATAACGCGCCTTAGGTGAGTTTTGGCTGATTTCACGGCTGCCTCAAAAATACCTCCCCAATGGGGGCAGCTAGGAGGACTAAACTGCCAGGTGATGCCCCGGCAAGATAGGGACATTCCAAGATCTACCTGGTTAGCATCTAAAAACTTATATAAATCCTTAAGGTAGTGGTCAGTACCCCGATAGTTGGTTCCGCAATCAGATCGAATTAACGCTGGAAGTCCGCGCCGGCTAACAAATCTACTAAATGTGGCAACAAATGCCTCTGTACTAAGAGCGGAAACTACTTCCAGGTGAACAGCCTTGGTTGACAGACACACAAAGACGCACAAATACGCTTTCTCTATCTTCGCTTTTCGAAGTCGCGACGTCTTGACCATGAACGGCCCGGCAAAATCGGTGCCAACTCCGGCAAAGGGTCTGGTTCCCTTGACTCGATCTGCAGGCAAATTTCCCATCATGGGCTGCAGCGTCGCTGCCTTCAATCGATAGCAAGGCAAACAACGGAAAATTATGCCACGGATGGTCCGTCTGGCTGACAAAATCCAAAATTCACGCTGCAAGATGGCTAACAATGCATTGCAGCCAGCGTGAGAATTTGCAATATGCCGGTCAGTCACCAACAAATGCACTAAGGGCCCACCTTTGGGCAACAACAATGGGTGACGAACCCCAAAAGGCAAATTGGCGTGACACAATCTACCACCAACACGGAGAAATCCCTCACCGTCAATAAAGGGGTTGAGCCTTGCAACGGCTCCCTTGAGTTTAGGTCTGCCATTCCGGAGTGTCTCAAGTTCTAAGGCGAAATGTTTAGTCTGCACAACGCGAATCCAATGCAGAAGGACCATTTGGCGTTCTTCTGGCGTGAGAACAGGAGACAGCCGCTTTTCCTCCGGATGCCGAGCGTTATGAACGAAACGCTTTATCCAGGCAGTCACGCCAAGTAATTTGGACAAGGAACTGTAGCGATCGAGCAGAAAATCAATGCCCTTGAGGGGCTCAGTCAGGACACTCGATGTGAGCCAACCAATGGGGGGAGGAGTTACCAAGCACTGGTAACGTGGCCAATCAACTTCAGAATGTAACAACCACTGGGGCCCCCACCACAAATGGTGGTGAACCAGATCCGGCGCGTCTAAGCCGCGAGAAGCACAATCAGCCGGATTCAATTCCCCTGGGACATGTCTCCAAATTAAAACCGTCTCTGAATCTTGGATCTGTGATACTCGATTAGCTACAAAGGTTTCTAACGTGTGCACCGAAGTTTTCAGCCAACACAGAACGATCTGACTGTCAGTCCAGGCGAAAACTGTTCCAATGTCTACACTACGCCCGAGCGTAGAGCACACGTGATTTAATAAGCGGGCAAGAAGCGCCGCACCACATAATTCTAACTTCGGAATTGTATGTCGAGTCCGTATAGGAGCAACCTTGCTCTTCGACATAACTAAGTGAATTTTTGTCTCCCCTGTGGTACGTACAGTGCGTAAGTACACCACGGCTGCATATCCACGCTCGGATGCATCACAAAATCCGTGGAGGGACACTGAGCATTTCCCAACAGGAAGGAAACATCTAGGTATTGCAACCTGATTGATAGCCGGGACGGATGAGAAATACGATTCCCAATCGTGTAACAACTCTCCCGAGAGAGGCTCGTCCCATGAGAGTCCCGCAGTCCAAAGCTTTTGCAGAAAACACTTGGCCTTAAATATAACCGGACTGATCCAACCGTTCGGATCAAAAGTCCTGGCTACCGTAGACAGAACTGATCTCTTAGTCCATACCTTAGAGGAGGTTAATTCGACTCTGTAGGTAAACTCATCGTGGACTGGCATGTACTGCACTCCAAGGAGGGCTATCAAATTCAAGCTATCCGCATTCTCAAAGAGATGAGGGTCTTGTTGGTGGTCCTCCGGCAAACCGGAAAGGAGATCCGGTGAGTTGGATAACCATTTTCGCAACTCATAGCCACTAGTTCCCAGAAGCCCTATCAATTCATCTCTCAAGGCCCGAGCCTCTTCGAGACTAGATGCTCCGGTACAAATGTCATCAACATAAGCATCCGTCTCCAAAACAGAGGCTGCGCGGGGAAAATACAAACGCTCGCGCTCCGCAAGCTCCAACAATGAGCGAATCGCAACAAACGGGCTAGATTTTATGCCGTACGTATTGGTGTTGAGCTCGTAAATCACCATCGGATCCTCTGGATGCTCACGCCATAAAATCAGCTGATATCTCCTATCTTCTGGATGGATCAGCGTCTGACGGAACATCATTCGAATATCCGCTACAAAGACTACTTGATGCCTCCGGAAGTTGGTCAGAATGTCTGAAATGTCCTTTTGTAATTTAGGACCCGCATGCAGACATTGGTTCAGCGAGACCCCGGTGGTCGTAGACACTGAACCATCAAAAACCACCCGAATCTTTCCGGTAGGGGTCTTTAAAACCGCATGGTGGCTCAGAAAATAGTGCTCACTATGTTGCCAATCAACGGTCGACACCGACATATGCCCCAAATCCACGTATTCTCGCATGAAGTCGACGTACTTCTGACGAAGGACTTTATCCTTGAGCATGCGACGCTCCATGGAAATCAAACGTCGTTCAGCAACGTCCCGAGAGCGTCCAAGGGCAGGTCGAACCGCTAAAAAAGGCAAACGGGTGATCAAACGGCCCGAGCGAAGGCGACCAGTATTATTCTGGTAGAACAGCTCGCATTCCATTTGCTCTGGGTTCACCCGGGAAGCTGTAGGGGGCTCTTCCACCTCCCAAAATCTCTGAACCGCATCAGAGAGAACTGAACCTACAGCTACATCATCAAACTCTTGGGAATTGGCAGTTGTTGACACTGGGCCCATTATTACAAACCCGAATGAAGTCGGCACAGCGACTAATCCGTCACGCTGTAAAAGCCGCTTAGGTCCACACAACAATCTTCCAAGGACATCCGCTCCAATCAGGAGATCAATCGGGCCTGGGGTGTGGAAGTCAGGGTCTGCTAAGTCCAAGCCTGACACTACACTCAACACAGCAGACGGTAATTCTTGCTGTGGCAAATCACCAATCATCTCTTCCAACACAATTGCCGACGCCTCAATCTCCGGGTGAGACGAGGTGACAGGTGTACAATTAAATTTTGTGTGACCGATCACACGCACCTGCACCTTACCGATACCTCGCACATTGTAGGTACCGGTGTGAACGCGTAAGCCTAACTTTCTCGCCAAACAAGATGACACAATGCAGCCTTGGGCCCCCGAATCTAATAGAGCACGAATCCTCATGTGTCCCTTGGGTCCGATAGGGTACTATAGCCGAAATAGTTGGCATGAGTACGTAAATCGACTGAATGGCTGCAGTTGGCGAGTGGGCAGGTAATTCCTATAACTGGGGCCAATTGACCCCGGAGCGCTCCACGTGCGCTAACGGGTCCCAGTTATGGTATGCTGGACGGCGATCCACCTGAGTCCGCTCAGGGGTAGTGTTGCCCTGCGAGCGTTGGGAATGCGGCTGACGTCGCTCCAAGCGCGGTCGTTCCGCTAAAGGGGTATAATTGGTAGGAGCACTGCTCCTTCGAGGCGGCAAAGATCTCCCGGCGATCACAGCATAATCGTGGCGGCCGCCATCATCAACTCTTCGAGGGGGAGTTAGCCGGCCCCCGCCCCTAGGGGAAGTGGAGCCCCCGCCCGTACGGGGAGAACGACGGCCTTCAAACCGAGGAGGAGTCCGTGATCCTATTCTGAGTGCAACCACCCTGCCGCGATTAGCCTCCCCGCCATGACCGTCACGACCATCCCTATGGTCGATGCCATTCCGATTGGCACATAGCAGGGGGTGATGTCGGCCCAAACAATGCTGACATGAATGCGATCTAGCAGGGCACTGCTGAATTAAATGCTCTCCCAAACAACCATAGCACCAGCGGCGCTGAAATGCTATGTTCCGCCTACCTCGGACCGCCAGACCCTCAAACCTTCTACACGAGACCACCTTGTGGCCCTCCGCCTTGCAATATAGGCATCTTGGTGAGGTGCTGCCAGTGGCGACAGCATACCGTTGTCTGGGGATCCGAACATTCCGCTTAGACAATTCCCGTCTAGGGGGCGCTTGGGAAGTGGACGGGATGGGCGCATCCGAATTATCCGCCAACCTACATTCGTCCTCTAAGAATTTTAGCAAATCTACGAATTTGGGCAAATATGTTGCGCTATCACCACCGTATTTATATTCAAATCGGGCCCTTAGCTCCTGAGATAGCTTACCCAACACAATGTGGACTAAAAGAAATGACCAACTATCCACTGGCAACTCAAGTTTACCTAAGGTATTCACCGCCCCCAATAACGGGTTTAACAATTCTAATCTTAATGAAGAAACCCGGGTGACCTTAGGTAGTGCCAGGATTAGTGCCACATGTGTGTCCGCCAAACGTCTCACGTTCTGATAACGTCGGAACAACAGCGTACGTGCCGTGATATAATTTTCATTGTTAACATCCAAATGTTGGATAAGACTGCTGGGTTCTCCCCGAAGAATCGAACGTAGATACGCCATCTTTTGGCTATGAGTTAGATCCTCCCTGGAGTCTACCAAACTATCGAACAGATTTACAAATCCGATCCACTGTTCGAGCCTTCCATCAAAATGTGGGAGATCCAAATTGGGAAGCCTGCTCAACAACGCCGGAGGGGTTGCCTTCCCCTGCCCAGAATCCGACGGCAGACCTCCAGTCTCCTCCGAAAGGGAGACTGCCCTTTCAGTGATGGAATCAGCTAACTCATAGCACTGATTCACATCGGCCTCGATCCTATCCACAACCTCAGAGCCAAGATCCGGCGAAAGCTCGGTAAATTTCGCGTAATGTTGGCCCAACTTATCCAACCGTGCCGGTAAATCCTGATACCTTTTTATTAAGGCACCATGACGATCGGGTCTGTCAATCAGACTAGCGGCCGAAGCCAACCATCGGAGTATCGCCTTTATGTTTCCACTAATGGACAATGCTGACATGGTTGTCACTAAATGTAACAACAAGTGTACAAACAAACAAATAAAATTAATATACAGTATTCAGTTTAAGGATAGTGGCCTAACAAACAAACAGGCCACACCTACAAAGCAACAATAAATGATACAAAACAATAATCCAATATGTAATAGATCCCTGTTACCATATACGTAACTTACAACTTGTTATAAAAAGTAACCACTGCGAGAAATGTTAATATAAACAAACAAAATTCCATTCCAAGTTAGTAAGTGCTCAATACCTATCCGTCGCAGGTAACCGAAACAAAACCGAGTCACTAAAAAAAGGAATGTTAAGATTAAAAACACTTGACAACGGGTAGACCTTGGGATACGTTGCTATTAACAAAGAACTTTTTTAACTAATGTTTACGTTTCACAATATAAGGTCCATATGCACAACCACGCTCTGCTACCAATGTTTTATCCGCGATACGCGGAGTCAAAAGTTAAAAATGAAATTAAAAGTTCTGACCTTGTAACCTCCTGTTCACCTACTCTCGATATTCCTGGGGGCCCCCGGAAGTGCTGAACAGGGATGCGCTTAATAGCGCTCTTGCAAGGTCGTCGTTACACTGCACTGGTTACTGTCTGTTATATACTATGTACACTCGCGAACGCCAAGGTCTCCCAAAAATGTGCAGCCTACTTGCACAACAATAGATTGCGATCGTACCGCATAAGGATCAATGGCCGACTCGTACGGCGAAGGGTCAAAGGCTAACTAACTAACGGGCGACCCGCGCCCGCGCAGCACGTGAATTCACCCCTCACCTCGCAGCCCCCGAACAATACCGAACAATCAGACTCCCCGATTAGATGCCGAAACAAAACCTGAATACTTAAGCAGGGTCGGATTTAGCAGATGCTCAGTTGGAATCCGAGTCAGATAAGTTTTAACTAAGCAGCTATAAATTATTAACCACCGTTGTGCTTCAGAATTTGGTCACGGACGACTAAACTTTCCTTGTTGTTTATAATGTTTGAACCAACTTTGGTTTATGCAAAACAGGCCAGTCTCAATAATGTGTTTTAACAGTCGCATTTGGATTGAGAGGCTGTTGGAATTCAGCGTGCCCTCCTTCAGTCACTAGGAATGATTTTAATTACAGTGGTTTTAAGTTGTACCTACAAATATATATCACACAAACGAACTAAAAATCTATTGCTTTATAATTAATATTTGAATCTACTCGCTATAACGAACGCCCGTTTGGAAAGAATGTAAGACAATATATACCAATATATACCAATATATACCAATATATACCAATATATACAATATTGGTATCAAAACCTATAATCAAATGTATATAAAGTATATTGCATAAATATAGACAAAGCAGTTTTTCATATACAGATCATTTGATATCAATTATATCCAAAACATTGAAACAACGTTTGAACGTGCAGATAAATAAACAAATTAGTCACTGAAATAAATACAATTCAATGTCGAGATTGGGTGGTTTGTGTTTGAGTCAGATACAAACAGAAATGTTTTGATTGTCGTAAGAAAACTGTAAATATTTATTTCTCCACAATAGTCCACGAGCAAACACTATAGCTAACTCAGAGTATGTGAAAAATCGTACAACTTTTACATTATCTTGAATTAAATTTGCTTATGTATCGATGCAATTAGAAAATTCTTCTGTAATATCTAGGAAATTTATTTCAGTCGCAAATCCCTTTCCCTTTGTGCTACGTGTTATTTCATGCATACTTACGTAACTCTTGGTGCGGTGTACATAGAGATAAAAAAAAATATCTTCTTATTTAAGTACCTATTGGAATCATAGATATTTTGAACTAACAAACGAATAGCGGTGGTAAGGGAGTCTGTGCTGTCGTCGGCCCCCAATTTTTTTTATTGAAACTGTCCACCCCTAGATAGTTTAAATCGACCCCAGGGTGTCGATATCGACCACTTTGGGAATGACTGATCTAGAGTCAATATAAAATCAAGCTACTTTTGCCAATTTCCATGTTTATGTGAAACAGTCCCTTCCTTATCTTGTCATCACGCATGCGCTAATCATGGATGGAGATTAAAGCTAATCTAGAGTCGTAAATTAGCAAATCCTCAGGAGATTGTGTTCCGACCACTGCACTTCGTATGCCAACTTTGGATAACCTCTTAGCATAAGTTGCTAGGCATAATGACTTGGCACGTAGACCGTCGTCAACAAATATATGTAAATGATATGAAGACAAACTAATACCGTATAATATTTCCAATGTATTTATTTCATTTCTTTATTTAAACTTCGCACAAGCAATTTTACATGTATAAAGGACGAACTTAAAGCTTTCCGGCATTCTTAACGAGTCAACCACTACAACAAACGAAAAATAAAATGCAGACCGTGAAGTCTTGTTTATCATACATATGTAGGTATAATACATGCAATGCAACCAAGCCTTTCAGTATCCACTGCTAGACATGGACCTCATCGTGTACGTTGTCTTGTGCATGAGAGATGTATGACCCTTGTGCAGTGTGGCGTCGGCCACCATAAAGAATAGCACAATCTCTTCCCGCGATTGTCGTAAAAGGCGACTAAGGGATAACAAAACCCTGAAGAACTACACCACTTCTAAAAAAGTGGACTCGCCCATCTGCTCGACCAGCGTGGCATTTTATGATCATTCATCCCTCATGTGTAATACATACACATATAAAAATAATGGCATACATAATATAATAAATAGAAACATACATTTATATTCGAATATTTATATATATATATATTATAATACATAACATATAACTGACGAAACAATTTAATTAAAGGATGCAGAGTTAATGTAATCAGTCACAGATTATATTATTATTAGGTAAAGATATTTGTTAATGAATCATTAAAAATCAAAATAAAACAATCGAAATGATTTGAAGAGAACCAAATTTCGTAAGGCATTTCTATAACAGAATGATTTTTATCTCATACAAAAATATAAAGTGCATTAAGCCTTTTAAATTGAAACAAAAAGAAAATAAATATAATATATAATTAAAACAACCAAATCTTAATGTATCGTGGTACGTATATTAAGTATTACTTTCAATTAAAACTTCAATTTTAGAGTACTGTGGTTACCGGTGTAAACTAAGATTTTATAACTTAAAATTGTCTTATTTCATGGTTATCTATAAATATAAAGGCAATAAAAAGATTTTTTTCTAAGTTTTCATTAAAGTCTTTTCGTTTTCAGACTTCTTCTTACCGCGCAAAGGTTGCCTGGAAGACAGCGCTTTACCAATTAGACTGCCGATTGTAGGTACTTCTAATTACTTGTATTTTTACTACATTGTATATTACTTGTGTACAATAAAGTGTATCTATCTATCTATAAAGTTTCTATATCTGCGAAACTAGAACCGATAATAAGGTCCCTTTTCACGGTTAATATTAACAAAACAGTAAAAAATATTGACTGTCGTCCAAACAACCCAAACAACCAAAATTTGGTCAAGCCAACTCGAAAAGAGAATCGTTAACATATCTAGTAACGTGCTCGAATCCCTCTTTGACGTCACTTGTTATGTTCATTGCTGGCTTATCGTCAGCAATTATCCACGTGGAGCCGCTCTCGCCCCGATTAATCACTTCAATTATACCTGTCACTGCTGACTCCACCCTGGAACACAGATTATTGAGATTTACGACTGTTTCACTGATAATGTTAGCACTTTCATCGGGATATTCTGCGGGCAATATCCAGAAACTTCGTATCAAAGTTGTCTAAATTTGTATTATTAGATAACAAGTATTTACTTGGTTGGCTAATTTTCAAGCGGGTACTTTTGAGAATTCACTTATTGTCGGTCGTGTGGCGTCGGCTTGCTCGAGAACAGCACCCCCCTCCAACCATTTCTTCCCGTGGGTGGCGTAAAAGGCCACTAAGGGATAACAAAGCGGCTACCAGAAATACTGAGGAACTACATCACACCTAAAAGAGTGAACTCGGCGACCCGCTTGGCCAGCGTGGCGTTTGCAGGCCACACATAATATCGGGTTTGCAGCTACGATATGGGGTTCTTCAAGAGAGCTGTGAATAGGATTTTGCACGGTCGGCGGCGCACCCGCATACCCCCTGGTGTTGCAGTTGTTCATGGGCGGCGGTAACTCTTACCATCACGTGGGACCGCTTGCTCCTCCGCCCACTTGTTTATAAATAAAAAATAAATAAAAATAAAAAACATTGCACACAAAGCACAAGATAATATAAATAAGGAGGTCCATATCCAGCAGCGACAAAAAAATTGCTCGTTTTTTAACAATCCAATCAATACGAAGGGATACGAATCTTGTAAGAACAAGTCATATGACATGAAAGTATTGAAACTAAATTCTTTGTTCAACTTTGGACAGGTTTAAACTGAGTAAATTTTATTAATTCAATCGCGAAATGCATTATACTCGTATTTCAATTACGACCGAACTTGAAATAAAGTACCTGAATTATATCTGCCTTAACATTTATTTAAAGTCCTTTGTAGTCGCATCACAAAGGACAATAAATACGGTGTCGCAGTAACTTGTAATGTAGTAAGGAAATAAATTTAGATAGAATGAGATTCTAATTATACATACTCAATCTGCTCGAGATAAAAAAACTTGTAATAACTTTTACTTAAGGAAACTTCTTCGCAAGTGCATTGACAACTTTGTCTCATAAAACTATTGGAAAACATTAATTACGAACTATGGTAGTTGTGTAGAAAGTTGAGTAGCTAAGATAATGTGACAAAGATTTACCTTTGACTCTCAGAGCTGCGCAAGGTGAAACAGTGCGAGCAATCTTCAAAGTTTTCCAAGTGATCGTTGTGTCGATGTAAGATGGCAGTGTCTGTGGGGCCCAGGCATACGGTCAATACGCGAACTTTCGTTCTTGTATAATACTGCTCCGCCTGTAAAGTTAATAGTATTATAGTTCTCAAGCACTTCATTAACTTGTATTTATTATATTTCATTTTTAAGGGAGATTACAGACATATTAAAAAAGTAACGAATAGCTATGCTATTTATAAATCTCCACAGCAGCTATGTGGATACAAAGAGAAATTTTTAACTTAAAAATTATTATAAAAAAAAAAAACAGTTAAAGACAAATACAACTGAAGAAAAGGAAGAGAGAAATTGAGCGCAAAAGGTTACATTTTAGAAAAATAATAATTCCTAATGTGTAGACACTGTTTTTGTGTAGAACAAATCAAAATCAGTACACAATGAAAGTTTGTAAGTAGAACAAGAATATTTCTAGATATTGAAAGATTTCACATAAAAAGTATATAAAATATTCACTGAGTGACTAAAATAATAAGAAATTGATCAAAGATTTTTTAGTTATTGGAATTTATGAACTGACAAGTAATTCCGACTTAAAGTGAAGTAAAATGGAACAAAATTCTATTTAGAGTCAATTGTGTCAACATTGGGGCGGCTGGAGCCTGATCAGATTTGTTTCTTTATTAACTTAGCTTGGAATAATGTGGACCCGGAAAATATTAGATATTGATGAAATACAATCCTTATAAAGCAGAGCATTTAGCCATGTCAGCAAATTTTTTCAAATAGCAACTCATTAATGAAAAGAGGTACTCACTCCCATAGAAGTGCTAAATTGCAATACGGCAGTCTTGGTGGCAGCATAGAGGGGCAGATGACTTTTATGTTTGAGAGCCAACAGTGATGACACGTTTACAATGACGCCACCGCTCCCGCCTTTATTGGCCGCCATTACGTTTAGCGCCTTATATGTGCTGCCTACTGTGGCTGTCTGGAAAAAAGAACACATCATAATAAAAATAATCTGTGTGGTAATTGTGATCAATCCCCAGCTAAGAGGTAACTAAAACATCAGAACAATTACAATCTTAATAACGAAGAATTCAGAATAACCTAGACACAATTCTAGATGAATTCTAAGTTGGAGGGGAGGTGGGGGGGGGTACACGTTGCAATCCAACAGCCACTGGGCGCACTCGACTGGCCTCACTACCGCTCGCTCACAGAACTGTACTCCATTGCCACTTTGAAACACCTTGAAATGTACTCCATTGTCCAATTTATTTATAAGAATAGTAAATAATACAAGTACTACTATTTTTTCTTATGCTTTATCCTATTCCCCAATGTAACATAATATTGTAACAATATTCTTTCGAGTATTGTCCCCTTTCGAAATTCTTGCTACTAAATTATAACAACTAATGAAAAACCAAAATTCATATTTGCTCCAAATTCTTTGATTCTATTGCTTTTTAATTCATTCTGATGGCTAATTTTCGATCTGTTAAGACGTGCATATTACACTTCGGAAAAGTTTTCAGTGCAGTGCCGCCCGCTTATATTAATGAATATCTCATGAAACGTTTGGTCCCTGAGGTCACTGATGTTCTGCTATCTAAATACCTAACAATAAATTTATAAAAAACACCTTGTTAGGGTAAGCATTATTTAATAGTCCGTTTTTACATACACAGTTTATTTTTATATATAAAATTTAATTAATTTATATAAAATTAATTTTATAAGTGCTATTCATTTGTTAGTGTTTTTTTTATTTTAACAAATTTACTGACAAAACAAATTGCTGAAATGAGGTCTCGTTGTCATTTATTTTCTTGGAACCCCTACCAACAGAGCAAACGTGCAACAGTGTTTCGGTAGTGAGTGAAATATGCCAGAGCCCATTCCCACCCCATCCTATCTTAGCCCTCCCCATTTGTCATTCCGAACTGATGTTGGCATGGACCGCGGATGTCCATAGCCGACAGTTCCATTTGCCACCAGGTGGATATAAAAAAAAATAAACTTACAAAATTCACGTCGACCACGTTCCTGTATAAGTTCTCGTCGGTGTTTAAAACGCCTGCGTTGTTTACAACACCGTCGAGTCTGCGGTATTTGTCCAAAACTTGGTTGTACGCGGCGGTTAGTTGTTCCTCGTCAGAGATGTCGCATTTAATGAACTTGGCTCTTAGTGCCCCGAACATATTGCAGAGATCCTTTTCAAGGGCCGAGCCTTCTCGCTCTGCGATGTCGAGGAATGCAACGTGCTGCAATAAGAATGAATTATTATCTATTTTATTGATTTGATTTAGCAATAAAAATGCTTATATTCGTGTAGTATATATAAAGAAACATTAAGTTCTTATTTTCTCATATTTTTTTAGTGTTTCTTGTCTTGTTATATCAAAATAACGATAACGGTTACAGTTACAGTTACGGTTACGGTTACAGTATTTCGAAGTTACTCAATAGTTACAGCACAAGAGCTCAACTTTCACGACCTGCCACGTGCTTTACAAAGGTTTTATTGATTTCATTCAATTTACTAGTTTTAGTTAACTTGTGCAAAGATTTCAATTTAAGTACAAGACAAAGTTTCTAAATATAATTTACAAATAAATTATCAATATTACCTTTATTTAGTCCTAATTATTAATTACTTTTATAAATAACTAGCTGTCACATCGTCATATTTCAACAAATTAACACAAAACAATATTTAACTATACGTATAAACCTTCCTCTTGAATCACTCTATCTATTGATGAAAACCGCATTAAAATCCGTTGCGTAGTTTAAAAGATCTAAGCGTACATACAGAGGGACAGACGGCGGGAAGCGACTTTGTTTTATACTATGTAAAGATATAGAATGGTTAGGTGATTCCGTTTCAATATTTTTCTATCTACATACGAGTATTGTTGTTCGGTATTGTGTGTTCACGTGCTGTGCGGACTCGGATCGCCCAGCGAGCCGGCCATCGATTCTTATGCGGTACTGTAGCAATTTGTTTGTTGTGCAAATAGGCTACACATTTTTTGACCTTGGAATTCGCGTGTGTAGTGATTATTGTTTAATTTAATAGTGTAGTGTACGGAAGACCTTGCAAAGCCGCCATAAAGCGCCTCCCTGTTCAGCAGTTCCGGGAGCCGCCAGGAAGATCGAGAGTGGGCGAGCAGGCGGTTACAAGGTCGGAAGGTTACAATTACAAGGTTACAAGGTCGGACGCAATCACACGACACAGGGACCATAAGGTACCCTATGTGTGATTGTGGCTTCCTGACCGACACTCGTTGTAACTAACAAAAAAAAAAGGAAAAAAAAAATACAAAAATAAAGCTTTTGTTTTCTTTCTACGCGTATCGCGGACAAAACAATCTTACATTTGTCAAAGAATAGAAAAATATTGTTTTTGTCCATACTTTGATTAATTGAAAATAGTTATATTTTAATGCCTTATTTAGCAGATACTATCCTAAAAGTAACCCTGCTTTGACCATTGAATTTTATTTTTTGTATTAATGGAACTATTTTGTAAAGACGCGCATTAATAGTTAATTAAATAGATCATAATTTTAACACATTAAAGCACCGGCATTTTTAACTAAAAATAATTGTTATGTATTGTTGTGTAAACAAACGGCGACACAAAATTCGTAATAAATTTGGTCCGCCACATAATTGTGTTATCTATAGTGGATTTTGTGATAAAATTTTTCACACTTTCATATCATATTATCCAATAAAAACAGTATTTAAGTAAATATGATGCAATAAATGGCAACACTACCAATTGTTACTCTACGATTTTTTTGATAGTTTTCGTTTGGAATATACCTGTACATTATGCTTCCAATATTCAAGTATTCAATTTCAGTTCAAAAGTCCAACAATCACTATTATTTAATTAAGAGTAATGAAAACGTAAAAAAAATTAAAGCTAGATTTGGTCGATTTAATAAGAGTATTTTCCAAAATTATTGAGTGGTGTAATTTAAAAGAGACGTCAAGGTAGAAAATTAATCTTAATAAGTAGTAAATATTAATTACCCTTGCATTATCTAATAGCAGACTTTTGACTATACCAGCGCCCACACCTGCAGCACCTCCAGTCACCAAAAACACTTTATCTGAAACACTGAATGCCATTATAACTATTGCAATATTCCACTTTTTATGTTATATTATAAATTAAATGTTTCTCTTTATTCACAAAACTTCTAAACCATTTCCCACAGCAACAGTTTCTAGTGGGACGTCTACTACTAACTCCGTTGAAAGTAATCTGATTATTGTGTTTGAATAGTACTTGCTTATCATACGTACAAATTGATTTTGCCTGTTGCTGTATACATAATGCTATCAACCGATAAATAGGTAGGTACTCAACAAATGAAAGTGACTAAATAGCGCGTGTATTTGGTTGAGTCGATCGATTGATATTCACGATATTTACTTACTTTATCACGTTCAAAGGTATAACCACTTAACTATTAAAGTGATATGCAACATGTGTATTCGGCATGAAAATTTTATTTCAATAAATGTTGAATAACTTCCATATGATACGATCCTTATAATGATAAAATAACATTTGATTAATGTTCAGTGAACTATTAGATATATTATATATTTTATTATTATTATCTGTGTAAATATTTGTAAGTAAGTTAAGCGTGGTCACAGCGTAGGATGCAAAAAAATATAAATTTATTTAATATAAAATTTACTTTAATCTAATAGTTATTACAATAAATTATAATCTATAACTATATCTAAAGAACGTGCTGCTTCCGCCGATGTTAGGCCTAAAGAGAGCTTCAACTTGAAATGGTGGCGGCGACATCACCTCGGCTATGACGTCAATCGGCACGTTGGTGCAGTGTCAGCGCCTCGTGCCTGGTGTTGCAATAGTGTGACCAAATGAGGTCGGTGCATACGCAGCGATCTTCCTACATTAGGCATGCGTAACACCTCCACCCGTAGAACAGCGAATATTGGCGACCTTGGTCGTAAATTGCGCTGGGGGTTGATTGGGATCAACCCTTCCTCTGTGTGGGACTGCATAGACAACTCGGGGTTCATGTTGGCCGTCGTATGCGATCTCTATCGTTTTCTTCGCCTGACTTGAGCGATGTTTGCGGTATACAAGTGCTATGACGAGTGCACATATACTCCAAATCACGACATACATCGGGATCGTAGTATGATAGATGCTGTAATCTACGTTCGTCTTGAGCTGTGCGGGAGATTGTAGAGATATCTTCGTATTAGTTGCGTGTAGGTGGTCCAAATTGATGGAGTTTAGTTTGAAGATTGGGACTGAAGACGCGTTGGTGAGGACTTCCTTGGGTAAATCCATTATTTTCAGCGCTTGACCCTTTAGACGATCGTTAGTGTTCGCAATTGTGAAGTCCGGCGTATCTATGTAGCATTTGTGGGGGACGATGGCGAGATAGCTGCCTTGAAGTTCGCGGTATAGATCTTGTCCACAGGATAGATGTATCTTCGTGGAGTTCGGAAATCTGATGGTGTAATGTTTGTCGTCGAGTTCCTCAAGGGCTGACCTTTCCAGTGAGATTGTGACGGGATCGCATATAGGGGTTCTTTGTTGCGTGATGATGAGCTGCTGGATGCAATCTCGCGGCGTTCGACTTTGTAGATTCCGCTTCTTCTCGCATAGATACCACTTGCTCGTCTTCGGGCATTCAGCCGCTATGTACTTGAACTCTCTCTCGTGAATAGCCAGGAATGGAGATGGAGGTATGAGGATTTCGTGGTTTTTATTGGGTATGATAGATAGTTTGTACATATCATATACTTGGGGCAATGTTATAGGGAACTTATATACCATAACTATTTCGTTTCCTACATAATAAAAACCTAACTTTATTATATCGTAATATTCTCTAATATCTATGTCAACGACGCTATCCTTACCATACAATTCGTGTACTTTGCTAACTAAATTCTGAAGTGAATTTAGGCTTAGGACAGAATGGTGAGTGCTAGACGCTCGAATAAACGCCAACACATTTTGTAACTTAACTAGTTCTTGCGATATACCAATCTACATTATCACCTAAAATAAGAAAAACCTGTGCCAAATGGGCATACTTAACTAAATCATAGTCTCTAGTAGCTTCACTTTCTCGTATTTTATTTAATAAAACTTCTATCTTATTCTGATTATCTACAATGCTATCTATAATTTTAGTATAGCATGTAGACCATTCTTTAGTTAGACTGATTTGATTGTTTAATTCTGATACTACTTTATTTTCATTTTCCTGAATGACCTTTATAGCATAGTTATAACGTAGTGCATCGGTATAATCGAGGTTACCGGTTACGCTTTTTACTATGGAACCAAGACCATCTACGAGACCTCTCTTTACACGATTTACCTTGAAAGTTTGCAATTGCTCGGATACGCTATTAAGTTTATTTCTCAAATACTCGATATGAGGTTCATATAAAGATGAAGTTTTAGTGTGGAGTTCGGGACTGATATTATTTAATTGATCTTTAACTGAGTTTATTTTATTTTGTAGGTCCTGAAGATTAATATATTGTAGGAAGGAGTGATAGTGAGAAATGATTCTCGCAGGGCCCAGCTTGAATGGTAATATACCGGGTCCATCGTCAAGGCTTTCAAGTTTTATCTCCTGCATTAGAACGGGTTGCAGGAGGAGATGAAGTATCAGCAGTGTCCTGCAACAATTGGGCACTTTTAGGGATTCGTTTTAAACGAGACTTTGCGATGGGTCCGTGCTTTTTCTTGGTATAAATGTGGATAGGGAGGTCCGCCATTATGGTATCATGAGTGTAACGAGGGGCTAACTTTTGTCGAGAGGCAATCGGATTCCGTACAAATACTTGTTGCTCGGGAGAATATTCAACCTCGGGTTCTCGGGTTTTGTTTCGGATCTCGGTTAAGTCTTTACGGTGATCAGGGGTCGTCTCGTGAACTAGGTGATAGGCTCTACTCATTCTATTTTTATGATCTGTCATGTACTGCTGTAATAAATGGGCAGATAGGTCTACGTCAAAGGGGTCGCGTGGGTCGAAATGGCCCGTTATTAATTCTATCGGTTTGCATTTTGTAAAACTATGTATCGAACTATTATAGGCCAGAAGGGCATAAGGCATTAAGTTCATAACAGATTCGCTTTTCTGATTAAGCTTTAAAATGCGTAGATGTTCTAATATGGTTGAGTGAAACCTTTAAAATGAACCTCATTAGGAGTGTGGGGTGCGACTCTATGGTGCTGAATCTTATGTAATCTCACGAATTCCGCTAAAAGTTGATTAGTGAATTCGGGGCCGTTATCCGTGACTATAGTGATAGGTATACCATGATGAGTACAAAACTTGAGCAAAGCTTGAACGACACTAACTGCAGTTCCGTCTCTCAAATAGTACGTCTGTGAGTACTTAGAAAAAGCATCGACTAAGGTTAAAAACTTTTCGCTTTGAACCGTGAGCAAATCTAAGTGAACTAACTCGAAGGGTTTGCTGGCTGGTGGAACTACACGAAACTGTTGCTTTATAGGCCTGCGATCGTACTTCGCTTGACCACAAATTGTGCACTCATTTATAAATTTAGTAATATGCTCTCTCATTTTTGGCCAGTAGTACTTGTGAGACAAAGCTAGATAGCATTCGTTAATTCCGCGATGGTTAGTTTTACCATCGTGATATTTCTTTATGATATTTTGCTGACGCAGATATTCTTTAACATTTTCTAGCTCTACCTTAGATAGCATAAGATTCATGGATGAATTTTTAAATGTACTTTGTATGATAGGAACAATGGAATACATTGCTAAAGGTGGATTGATAAGTAAGCCTGATTTAATTTTGGGATGGACGTATTCTCTGATCGCGTTAATGACATCTTCTTTGAGGTTGGATTCGGACAACTGAATAGCCGTTCTTGTGTGAGTATCAAAAGGTTTTGTTACTACTGGTTTTCCTTTGATATCGCCAACTACGGTTAAAATTATTTGCTTAGTGAATTTGTTTAAAGGTTCGTCAGTAATCGGGACTTCCAAGATGGGCTTTTCAGCATCTGTATGGACTGTAATGGTTCTAGAATCATCGGCGGATTCCGAAGCTGTTATGGTTTTAGAATCATCTAGAGATGGTGCCATTTCTGAAGGATTTACTACAATAGAACTTAATTCATCGATGTTAATTTCTATTCGCGATAATGCGTCCGCGTTCGTGTTGGACTTGCCTTCTTTATAAATTACAGTGAAGTCGTATTCGCTTAATTTAGCTTCCATCTTGTAAGTCGCGAATTGAGCTCCTTTAAGTTCATTAACCATTGCAAAGGCTTGTGATCTGTCATAATTTTGAATTTACGGCCAAATAGATACGGTCTGAAATACTGAGTTGCCCAAACGATGGCTAAAAGTTCTTTGTCTGTCGTGCTGTAATTTAATTCACTGGAATTCAGAGTCCTAGAGGCATATGCAATAGGCTTATCTGAACCAACGGGGCCTTGAGATAACACGGCGCCTACGGCAACATTAGAAGCATCAGTCGTTAACAAGAATTCTTTTGAAAAATCAGGATACTGTAAAATCGGATCGTTTACTAAAAGAGTTTTGCAATGTTCGAAACAGTTTGTATAATTTTGATCAATTACTATTTTAGAGCCTTTCTTCAAGCATTGGGTTAGTGATTTCGTAATGCGCGCAAAATCTGGTATGAATTTCCTGTAGTATCCTAGCAGTCCGAGAAAACGTTTGATTTCTGTGGTGGTTTTAGGTAATGGATATTTTTCTATCGCTTTAATTTTATTAGGGTTTGGTTTTACACCGTCTTTACAAATAACGTGACCCAAGAACTTAGTCTCTAACTTCAAAAATTCAGACTTATCCATCTGGATTTTGAAGTTAGATTCTCTTAATCTGTTGAAAACTTTTTCTAGGTTGACCATGTGCTCCTGAAGGGAGGTGCTGAAGACTATGATATCATCGAGATATACTAAACATACTGTGTTTTGAAGATCTTTAAGAACATTGTCCATCACCCTTTGAAAAGTTGATGGAGAATTTTTTAATCCCATCGGCATTCTCAAGAATTCATAATGTCCGTTCTCTACATTAAACGCGGTTTTATGAATATCTACAGGGTCCATTTCTACTTGGTAAAATCCACTCGCTAAATCAAGGGTGGTAAAATATTGGCATCTACCAAGCTTGTCCAGTACATCAGAGATGTTAGGAATAGGATACTTATCGTCAATCGTTTTCTCGTTCACTTTCCGGAAATCTACAACAAGACGCCATTTGGTTTTACCAGAAGCATCCGCTTTTTTTGGTACAATCCAAATAGGAGAGCTCCTGGCAGAGTCAGATGGTTGTATTATGTTTTGTTCAAGCATCTTACTTATTTGATCTCTGACTTCTTGTCTATGAATATATGGATATCTATAAGACTTGGTATATACAGGAATTTCATCGGTTGTTTTAATCTTGTGTTTGATTTTGTTGGTGAATGTTAGGGGTTCTCCCTCAAGATAAAACACATCTGCATATCGTGCACACAAAGACTCCAAATTAGCAAGCTCTTCTGGATTTAAATGTTCAGTGCGGAGTCGCGATAAAACCTCTTTAGCGCGATCTGATAAATATTCAATACGCTCGCACTCGACATTGAATACTTCAGCTGTTACGTGGTCCCACGTGATGGTAAGTGTTACCGCCGCAAATGGACACCTGCAACACCAGGGGGTAAGCGGGCGCGCTGCCGACCTTGCAAAATCCTATTTACAGCTCTCTTGAAGAACCCCATATCGTAGCTTAATGGAAAGACCTCTTGAGGCAATTCGTTCCACAGCCTACGGGTTCGCGGTATAAAGTAATTTTTGGACCGAACAGTGCGCGACACCTCCGTATCGAGGAAATGCGGATGGACCGCACTTCTGTGACGGGAGGTGCGGTTGTAGAAACCCGAGGTGGAAATTATATTAAACAATTCTTCAGCGCATTCCCCATTGTATAGGTGGTAGAACACACAGAGAGACGCAACGTCTCTCCGACTGCTGAAGGATTCAAAAACCGCCCGTGAGAGTGGGATCGTCGACAATACGAACAGCACGTCGTTGGATGGAGTCAAATGGGTCCAATTGGTATTTCGGTGCGCCCACCCAGAGATGAGAGCAATACTCCATATGGGGCCTCACTTGAGCTTTGTAAAGCATAAGGAATTGCCCTGGGATGAAGTACCGCTTCGCTCTGTTCAGCACACCGAGCTTTTTGGAGGCCATTTTGGCCTTATTTTCCAGATGACCCCTAAATTCGACTTTGCTGGAGATGTCGACACCAAGGATCCCGATACTCTCCGAGATCTTAAGAGGTATGCTCTGAAAGCGAGGTGCTACGAGAAAGGGGGCTTTTTTAGCGGTGAATGCACAGACTTGCGTCTTACTGGGGTTGAAATCCACTAGGTTCAGAGAACCCCACATCGAGACTAGATCTAAAGAGTCTTCGATTTCAGACACAAGCCTGGCGCGACTCTCTTCCACTTCGACCCGAGGGATGTTGGCGCGGCCCCTGTACAAGGCGTCACCAGTACTGTCATCTGCATAGCGACGTATGTCATAAATTTGCAACAGGTCGTCCATCTACGGGTATCGCGGAACAAGGAATATAACATTCTATGCCCTGTAACACCACGTCGGCAACGGAGTCTGCACAAGTATCCGGGTCTCCCGACGAGAAACAGTTGTGCCCCCAGGGATAAGAAGCTTAAAATTCGCGCAACCCATCCCAATCTGCAGACTGCAGATTTCTAATCATCATAATACCAACTTTATAATGCATCCCTTTTGATGCTCTATTTGCTCATAAATTGACTGGTATAGGATACTGGTAAGCCATTAAGATCGCTATTTTTGTACACGTAGAATATTTATGTAATGAAGTTTAAAGAAATAAAACAAAAGACTGATATCGATCGAAGGACCCAAAATACTCTAAGCATTTCCATCAGGTAGATACATGATATTATTCAAACTATAGAGGAGCTTGAATTTCTTGAAGCACATAAAATTTATATTCATGAGGTTTCTATAGCTGCCCCTTTAAAGCGCACCCAGCCTGAAGCAATCCTCATTTAGTTTCAAACGGGGGTCCCAGAGGACACTTTGGACACTCGAGAACATGGCCCTCGCCTCCAGCTATTTGTATTGTAACAATAAACTAGGGACGCTTTGTGTGAATCTTGATACAATTGCGCTAAGGAAACCAGGAGAAAACTTTGGAGCAAAGATATCCCACAAATATTCATATACGACATATTTATCTTGAACGAATAATTCAGTTTTACAAGATACTTTAAAACTTTGAAACAATGAATTGTGGCCTCTGAAATTGAATGAATACAAAGTTACTACCTTCTTACCTTTCATTTGCATTTCATTCGCTGAAAATTGAGTAACTGCAATAATTCATGGTGAGAGCTGTTGTTGTAACTCAAGGAAATCTTTAAAATCCAAACTTATTTTCTAAAATAACGCTTTTTTTTCTTTAAAAAGACTAGTGATAATAATTAAGGTATCCCCCTTACCGTTTCCTTTTATAATCTATACATACCTACATAATAATTCCAAAATATTTGAAAACTAGCAATACCCGCGACTTTATACGAGTGTTTTTTTGAGACTGAATCCTGTGTAAAGGCTCTGGATAAAAGTACTTACCCTAAATGTAAACTCGGAGCATGAACTTATTACTACGTCAAGTTTAATTACAATCCATCCAGGGGTACCAAGAACCCAAACTTCAGATACCCAAAAATTCCCGAAAAGAAAATATTTTGTGCTCTACAATCATTTACAGTTTGCGTTTTTGTGAGTGCACACCAACAGTGTACGGACAATTCGGCACCCACTCACACAAATGCCATTGCCGAGGACTATTCCGACAATCGGATTGAATAACTCGGCACCCAGATGTCATGTCTCATTGAGTTCACCGTACACTGCCACGATTTTATCAAAACATATTTATTTTACAGATGGCTTTGTTACGGTTTTATTATTTATTGAACAAACTTGATTGCACATTGTCGTACAAAAGGCGAGCTTAATGCCTTAACGTTAACCATCTAACTTTCGGGTTGATCAGAAAGATACATTAAGAGATGCGATAAGAAGTATTATTATAAAAATATAACTTAAATGACAAAAGTAAAATAAACATGAGATTAGAATAAACATTAAACCGTTAAAACCATGTGAAAAATTAAAACCGTTAAGAAAAATACATTAAAACACATGCAAACTCTTCAGTTTTATTTCCAGGAATGAAAAATAGATACAACCTACAATCTACCAATAGCATGAGTCGCTTTAGAATACCACATACAGCCGCAATTAACACAAATACTCCATACTCTTATGAGCATAATACGAAAATCCATCTCAATGTCACATGGCCCTTCACAGGACAACTGAAAGCTTAAGGCATCTCATTTCGTCTCGAGGGTGATGACGCGGCGAAGGAGCTGAAGACGCGGTTCAAGTGCTTCAACCATTCATTCTACAACAATAACGTCTAATAGTACGCCGTTAACGACGATGAGATTTTTAGTTATTTTCCAACATTTTAGGTCAAAGGATTCATTATATTTAGGTGATAGGAATGTTCTAAAATGCGTATCTTGTTCCTGTAAAATAAAATTTTAAAAATACACATTTATTTTTTCTTAAAATATAGTTAGTAGTACTAGTATTTGTTAGAATTTGAAGATTTTAGGGTGCTTGGAGTTTCTTTGATGGATTGAATCCGAAACGGAGAAATTTGAAAATTTGAAAAGAACCAAAGTCCTCGACAGTCACAATGATTGTCACAGAACCGACCGTCGTGCGGTAGACCCATAGACGAATCAATTTTATGTCGTCTGGTGCATAGTTCGTCTGGCGAGAAAAAATAGTCAAAGTAGTCTCAATTCGTTTGGCATTAATCTCATCTTAAATCAAGGAGACGAATTAAGACTTTTTAGATATAATATTATGTATTGAATTTAAGAAAAATAAAAATTGTAACCAATGACAATTAAAGTATGAGTTAATGGACCGAATATTAATAAATTCACTTCATTTACATTATCTTCTCTTACACATTCCTCTTTAACTAAATACTAATTACAGATCAAGTCACTTCTTCTGTTTAATAAGAGCTTTTATTACATAAAAAATACGTTTAAATATTTGTTTGTTTGGTTTCTAATGCCAGACGAAATAAGACTACTTTGATTATTTTTTCTCGCCAGACGAACTAAGAACCAGACGACATGAAATTGACCCGGGTAGACCAGTCCTCGAATGAAGACCGAGAAGTTGGAATCTTAGTGTGGAACGCCCTTAGGCTAGGTAGACTCACGATTTAAAAAAAGTCGCTGGTAGTAGCTGGATGGAAAGAGCGGAAGGTCGAATATGGTGCCTTGGAAAAAGATCTATACCCGACAGTAGAGAGACACAGACTTATAGTAGTAGGAGGCTGATTATTTTGTAGACGTTTGATGAGTGATGAGAAAGAGTGATCTCTAATGAACCTTCAAGATTAGAGTGTTAAGCGACTGTTAGTATATTCGACGGTATTAAACCCTAGAGATTTAATGCTTTAAAACGACTAAACTTAAGATTCTTAATCATTAGCGCTGACTTAGTGCTCGAGCGTTCTGTGTTCATATTTACAACACTAATAGGCATATGTTTCGTGATGACAATGAAACCAACATATCTTCTAGGTGGGTAGTGATTATATTATGGCAAGGTTACATGTTCCGCTACAACATGGAAACTCGCGTCATTCCTCTCATTACTAAAATGTACTCTGGAATTCCAGCTTCATATTATATTTTCATTTATTTCTGACTTACACATTCCTTCTTTATGAACTCGGCGAATACGCGAAATAATTTAAAAACGTAAACAAAAGGGAACACTTTACAATGGGTATGCGGCAGGGGCATAGCCATGGCGCGAGAAAATTGTGCGGTTAAAGGCTGGTTCACACTATATAAGTGCTCTGACGAGTGCTGTGAAAACGGCATTAAAATCTTTAAATATTTTTTTTACTAGGTGATATTTGAAAAGAAACGAAGTGTAAATAGAAACACGAAACAAAACTATTTTTATACAAATATAAAAGTGACAGACGAGCAGACAGTTCAACATTATGTATAAGCGGATGAATATAGTCGCCCATGGGCATCTGCGATACATGACATCAAAAATTTCAAACGTTGATACGTCACGCGGCGCGCGTCGGCTGATGCCTGGAAGAGATCGCTTTTAGGGCCTGTTCAATCTATCCCTACCGGCCAATCCCTACTAGTAGGGAAGAATGGATTTTTTTCCCGCGCTTCTTTACCAGTAGGGGGGATACTTTTCCATCTGTCTCCACTATGTTGTCAATTTTAAAAATACGTATGATCATGTTAAAAATGTATAGTGCTTCCTTGAATGCCGTAATTATTTTGATAAGGAAACTCTATAAAGACGAAGGAAGTTGCTGGCTGGTATACCTCCTCACCCAGTTAGTTACTATACACTGTGACATTGGAAGCACTATGGAGTATACCAATATTTTACCAGTGGAAATAGTGGAAAAAAATCCATTCTTGCCTACCAGTGAGGATTAGCCGGTAGGGATAGGTGGAACAGGCCGCTTATTACTTATGTATATCAAAAATGTAAAATATTTTAATTAAAATTAAAATTCTCAGAAATGAAATTTTTCCAAAAATTACTTACAATTTTTTCCAAAAGTTATCTACTACTTTTGTGTAATCACTTTTCTTTCTAAAACGTAAAATAACAAAATCCATCTTTCCGACTGACGTTTGCCATAGGCTTTCTTTTATAATAAAGGCCATAGGTTTTTTCTTTATAATTATATGTAATCTATATCATGTAGCCTATATTAAAAGTTTGTGGTTACTGAAATGTAAGTCAGTTATTAATCAGACTTTGCGGGTTTGGGTTCAATTTCACACCGCAAATCCAAACCAAAGTGCCTAACAGTTTATCTCCGTCCGAAGAGTTCAAGTTAAAATTGTGAAAGTACAATATACCCGTACAAATGTTGTTTATCCGCAAAGAGAATCGTCTAAACAAAGCAAGGTAAAGCAAAGCGTTCTA
Source organism: Sesia bembeciformis (assembly GCA_943735995.1). Lineage (NCBI taxonomy): Eukaryota > Metazoa > Arthropoda > Insecta > Lepidoptera > Sesiidae > Sesia > Sesia bembeciformis. The sequence continues at coordinate 15,034,221 of OX031028.1, forward strand.
GCAGAGGTTTATTCCGCAAACAAATTTTCTTGCGGTAGGATGGTGAAACTGGGCCGCCCTTTGTCCTTTCACAAAGTGAGACAACAAACAAATGTTGCTACTCTTTGAACAACACTACAAGATTTTACAGGGTCTTAACAATATCATACAATATTAATATTAGGTGTATCTATTCACGTTTGAATAGATACACTATTGAATAGAATAGTGTATCTATTGTGAATCTATTCTCTTCAGGGGTCGAATTTTGAGAAATTCCTTCTTAATTAGTCTTTATGTCATAAAAAAAGCCACTGTCCAAATATCATGTTTCTAGATTTTCTCTCTAGTTGATGAGTCAGTCGATCAGTCCGTCAATCTCTCTGTATATTTTCCCCTTTATAAGTATAGATGTAACCATTTTCGGAAGATTTCAAAGAAAACCATTTTTATTTTCATGGAGGATAATATTCCATTAAAAATTGTATTTTGATTATAATATCCTATTCTGCACATATTCTGCAATATGATGAAAGAAGAAACGTTTATTATATTGGATTGATTCGTAATATTTTATATTTGCAAAGATAGCTTTTGTTTTTATAAATCGTCCGTGTGATTCGATATTACAAAAGATATTATTAGCATTTTTCTATTTAAAATGTTATTTTTTTTTTGCCACCTCGATTTTTACAAAAGTACGTATGTACCTATACCAGTTTGAGTAAAAAATATGTTGTTTCCTGCAAAAGTATTCTAAATAAAAATATACTTACTCGTAATAACATTTTTATTATAAAATAACACTATATAACAAATTTGATTAAAATATATTGTTTCTTGGTTGATTAAACTTGCACAAGACCTACATATTCTACAATATGAGCACTACATTTCTATTTTCAACTCAACCAATCAGGGACAGAACTGGAGCAATGGAAATACAGATCGAGTACAAACAATATTAATTCTTCAGCAGTTACTGTGTGTACCGAGATAAAAAATGATAGGATTCGAGCGAGGGCTAACTTCAATGAAGTTCAGTTGTGAAGTTGTTCAATGTTTCGTATCGAACTTGTTCGACTACTTCGGGAAATATCGGCGAGAAGCGAATTAGTTCGCTGAAAGAAGTTCATTGAAAAGGATTGTGTGATTGCACTGCAGTTTGTTTATTTCTCAATTCATGTATTATTATTGCGTATAAGAAATTGACTTGTGTCTTTGTCTACATGGTTTGTTGATATTAGACTAAAACGTCCCACTGCAGGGCATCAGGGCAACTCTAGCAATCACGTGGCGGTCAATGCGGATTGATGGATGCTCCAGATTTTTTTTTTATTTTCAGGCACGCGGGTTTTCTCGTGCTGTTTTCATTCACCGCCCAACTATGGATAATTAAAAAATGCGTCCTTAAGTAGAAACTCCTTAGTGGAACGAAACCTTTAGAAGAGATTCGTCTCAGTATTCTTTCATAATCTCTTACTCAATTAGTTCCTTCATTGATTTTGTTTCATAATTTGAGGCCGTCTTTATAAATTTCACATGTCTCTAGACGTAAGAAATTGTGTAAATAATCTCTATAATAATCTCTTTGTTTCAAATAAATAAAAACTTATCGTACGGGTACGGGTCAGAGTTCGAAAACACCTCATAATTATATACGCGATAGCCTTAAGTAACTAACCAGTCTTTATGCTTAAAATATAAATCAAATAATTAAAAAAATATCATCGTTCATCATCGATAATCACTTTAGACACTTATCGACGTTCAAAATACGTTTATGAAAAACGAAATAATATAAGGGCAATATAAAAATACTCTATTTATGAAGATATTTTCAAACAAAACATGGTGTTATCGTCTGAAACTCGATTATATGATGCGATAAGAATTGAAAGTTTGGAAAGAAGAAGTTACCAATGATTTTCAATTTGGATTCAGTACGCGCCACACAAATACGATTATTAGGCCCGGATCGGCATAATGCAGTGCCAATGCTGGGATGTTGTCATAGCAAACCAGACCCGAATACTGTTCCTATGGTAACTATAATATGATAACAAGTACAAACAAACACACACAAAAGAATGACTTAAGGCATTCTCTATCAGTCATCCACTAGATTATACAAAAAAATGATCGCACGTGCAGTTTTGGATTATAAAATAGAAAGTAAAAAAAAAAAAAAAGTTGTAAATACATTATTCTCTGAAAGGATCTGAGGTGGTTCCAGTCGAAGCTTTACTCGAGAAAAGCTTTCACAGAACAGACACTTTCAGACTTTAATTTTCTTGGAAAGTGATAAGAAAATACTAATGAGTCCCCAGATACTTTGCTTACTTTGATCACCCAGCTGATTATAGTTGAATAAATCAAAACTCCTAATCGACTATTTGTGGAAAAGAACCTGATAGCAGAAATAAAGATAAGAAAAGGCCATCGGATTCATGTTAAGCCATGTTTACATATTATTATTTGACAACATGATATCTATTTATCGGTGCGTTTGCCTACTTTAATGCTTTTGTATTTCAAATATTTTCCATCGCTCCCAACACTTTTACCAAATCTAATCCTGAATATTCAAAGTAAGGAAGCGTATTCGGTTACATGCCAACGTTTTTCACTCTGAACTGATGTTAACATGTGTCGTTGATTTCCATGAGCGACACTATATAATACTATGCATTTACCACTTTCTTGCCATAAAAATAATACCAGTGAATGAATTTTACTGGAACTTACGAGTTTAAATTTTAAAATATTTGCGTTTTTCACGCATCTTTTAAACTGTTAAATAATAATAATAATAATAATAATGAGCACTTATTTCGGGCTTCGAATAGACAGCTTAGAATTAAAACTGAGTGCATAAGAAATGCCTAAATGTACATATATTAACTATTAAACTCTTTGTTTTATTAAATGGGTCTGTTCGGTATTGTTCGGGGGATGAGAGGTGAGGGGTGAGTTCAGGTGCTGCGCGGGCGCGGATCGCCCGGCCAGATGATCATCGATCCTTGTAGTGAGTGTACCTTGTAGTGTAGTAACCTTGCAAAGGCGTCATTAACCGCCTCTCTGTTCGTTCAGCAGTTCTGGGGGCCCCTAGGAAGATCGAGAGTGGGTGAGCAGGTGGTTACAAGGTTTTATTTTTGAATTTTGACTCCGCTTATCGCGGAAGTCTTAATCACGTACCTATGTTATATATTTTACTATAAGTTTTAGCCGGGTTATAGCAACCACAATCGTGCGAACTACTGTGTTTGCCACTGGTTTTTTTTCGTTGTTTCAGAATCAATTTTCTGTTTTTACACAATGAAATCGATTAGAAAATATATTGTCTTAAAATTCAATGTTGAATATTAAAACTATTTTCTTCAATTACCTACAAGATATAAATTGAAATGCCACCGACGTGTTCCTGTTGGCACCAACGCATTTAAATTTCATCAAAGACTCGCTACAGCATCCCTAGCAACACCAAATTGTATTTTCCGCGCGAACGAAGCGAATGTGTCTCACGAATTTCTTTTTTCACTTTTTTGCTGACATATAGTTTCGTTTTCAATTTCAGTAGTATTTCAGTGTTCTCAAGCCTCCTTTGTGAACGGGACCTTTCTGCCAGTCTTGTGAAATTCCATTTATGTCAATTTTGTTTAAGTGTTCATAGTACATAAAAACGGATATGACGCATTCTCTTATTATATTTTTCATACTGTACTTGTATTTGTAACAGGCTATAACGTCCCACTGCAGGGCACAGGCCTCCTCTAGTGTATCACTAGGGGATTTCTAACCATAATCCACCATGCGGGTCCAGTGCGGATTGGTGGACACACGTACTCATATTTTTTTTATGTCTCGAGCACGCGGATTTCTTCACAATGTTGTTCCTCACCGCCGAATTAGAGAACTTTTAAAAATCCGTACTTAAATAGAAACTCAGTGGTACGGGCCGAGGTACGTGGTACGAGGTACGTGATCTCACGATCGAGATCACATCCTATTTTTGTGATCACACAAATGTAAATCGAGTTTGAATATCACTAGGCTATCACCGCTCTAAATTTCATACATTCAATGAAAATTGTGATGAGAACTTATACACTAAACTTTTTGATAAATAACACAAAAATATTAACAAAGAAAATAAAATTTTCTCCTTGCATTATGTACTTTTATAGAAAGAAGATGGCAGACAGTTCATCTAGCGCGATAAGTAGATACTAACGACTACGGATACCCCCAATACATGCCAACATCAGACAAGAATGTCAAATGCCAACCCTCGGATGCGTCGCCTACCTTTAGAGATATACGAGTGGATTTGGGAAAAGGATTGGGAAATATAAGAGGAGTTTTTATCATCCCATTATTTACAGTATATTTATCCAAACAACATAAACGTAGATATTCGGAAAATACAATTCTAAACAGGTCGAATCACAAAGGAAACCTCAACGAGCAGAACGTCGACGAAACATTCAATTGCCAGAGGCCAGTAGAAACCACACTGGGTTCAACAGAGCGGATAAAATTCAAACTCTCTTTGTTGCAGTACGCTAAACATAAATTCTCGATGGAACAGAATCCTTATCGACACTTTATCCACTGGATGCAACGCCAGAATGCAATTTGCACCCTCAAAATGTATATCCTGTGTTGCCCAATTTCAATTCGGTCAACTGCACCTAGCTAACTAATAGCTACCATTTACAGTAACAACGAAACACGCACTGCATTTTAGAGCCATAGGTACTAAAATACAGTGAAAAATGCCTTCAATATTGTTTCACTATGTTTCTAACTTGCATATCATGCCAGTACGCAAAGTATCCAGTAGCCAGTACGCAAGAGGAGACAGCATAGGGGGATCTTTGCTCGTCTCCTCTTGCCGTACTGGCTTTATGTCCAATTCATTCGCCATTCAGGCTACAAAACTCTGGAACTTGCTTCCCACTGACATTAGAAGAGCTCCTAACAAGCAGTCGGCCAAACGGTTGCTCCGCGATAAGTACAACTCAATAGCATTAATACTGTTCTCTTCCTATTTTATTATTATTTAATGCGCCCCGCGTGTGATTCTCCGTTTACCCAAAGGTTTACTGGTAGAGAATGGTATAATGGCATTATGTCCACCTTTTGTACACTGTTTGTGTGTAATAAAATATCCATATAAATAAAAATGTAAACGTTCGTTTGTTCAAAATCTTAAATCTTCGAAAGTTCTTCACCGATTGCTTTAAAATTTCGACACAACATTCGCTCGTATGTTTTTATATACTTATCACAGGGTAAAAACATGTTTTTTACCCAAAAACAGGGTAAGCGCCATCTGTTGGACAGCCACAGCAACGCGTGGCCGGGCACAGCCAGTAAATAAATATCAGCGGTGTAACCAATAATTCGATTGCTGATTGTTCAACAGCTAGCGCCGAATAATCGGTCAATATCGCCACTGCAAAGCACAGACCGCCCCTAATAGGTCATCACGAGATGTTTTAATCACAAAAAGTGAATAAATATGAACAGTACAAACATGTATTTTATATTTCTATATATGTATAAAATAATATGTCTAGCTGCGTGTTTACGTTAATCTCGTTAACTTATTTAAGCGAAGCGAATAAGTTAAATAAATATCATAAGTTGCCAACATTCGACGGTATTAAACCCTAGAGATTCAAAGCTTTAAAACGATTAAACTTAAGATTCTTAATCATTAGCGCTGACTTAGTGCTCGAGCGTTCTGTGTTCATATTTACAACACTAATAAGTTACATAATAAATAATAGTCATTTGAACGAATGTGCTTAGTATTTAGTAAAAGTTGAGTTTCACCCGGGCAAAGACCTAAATATCTGAATATCGTACGAGAAAATATCCAATAATCAAATGACAATAAATAACTAAATTACATACGAGTATTCGTTTAAATAGCTTAAATAAGTTGCAAAGAATAACACTTTAATGAGACGTTTTAACTCATTTGAGCGAATACACTTAAATACTTTTAAAATATGTATTATTAAATAGTGCTTTGAAACTTACTAAAACCTTTCATTTGTTCAAAGTCTGAGTAAATGACTCAATCTCTTTACTCACACGTCGCAAATGAGGCGTGAACGGGTTAAAATAATCCCATTACTTTTTCAATCCCAGTTCCAGGCCCGTTACGACCCGATGGAGTCGACATGTTTTTTCCCGTAACCACTTAATTTCAATTACTTTGATCTTTCAACTTTATTTTCTTTTTTTTCCCCTTTTTATATACTTATAAGAATAATGGTTGTTAGATGATTCAATAAGAACTTTTAAAATTTGTCTACTCGAGCTATTTTATGTATTATTTATGATTTTCTTTTAAATATATCATATGTATACTACTAGTATTCAAATCAAATATATTTATATTGCAGAATATTGGTACAAATTAAGAAGTTCTAAAAATTAAACAAATTAATATTTCTAGCCAAAATCTAGCCAATTAATAACATTATTAATTTTGATATTATGTTTAACTGTCTTATAATATTAAAATAATAGCTATTAAAAATCTGCATTTAAATCAAAACTCAGTGACAGAAGCCGAGGATATAACAGGAATTAGTTCGTGCTCAATTGGAGGAAGGGTGGTGTTTAGTAATCAGACTCTTGGACACACGACTAATGGAGTTCACCAAAACCATCAAGACTATTAATGAACAACAAGTTGAATAAGGATAGTATTCAAGGGTAGTGGCCGGATAAGAAAAACAGAGGATCTTGTAAGATTTTTTTTTTTTTTTTTTATAGATTAGAGGGCGGACAAGCAAGCGGTCCCACGTGATGGTAAGTGTTACCGCCGCCCATGGACACCTGCAACACCAGGGGGCATGCGGGCGCGCCGCCGACCTTGCAAAATCCTATTCACAGCTCTCTTGAAGAACCCCATATCGTAGCTTAATGGAAAGACCTCTTGAGGCAGTTCGTTCCACAGCCTACGGGTTCGCGGTATAAAGTAAGTTTTGGAGCGAACAGTGCGCGACACCTCCGTATCGAGGAAATGCGGATGGACCGCACTTCTGTGACGGGAGGTGCGGTTGTAGAAACCCGAGGTGGGAATTATATTAAACAGTTCCTCAGAGCATTCCCCATTGTACAGGCGGTATAACACACAGAGAGACGCAACGTCTCTCCGAATGCTGAGGGGTTCTAAACCGCCCGTGAGAGTGGGATCGTCGACAATACGAACATCACGTCGTTGGATGGAGTCAAATGGGTCCAGTTGGTATTTCGGTGCGCCGGCCCAGAGGTGAGAGCAATACTCCATATGGGGCCTCACTTGAGCTTTGTAAAGCATAAGGAGTTGCCCAGGGGTGAAGTACCGCTTCGCTCTGTTCAGCACACCGAGCTTTTTGGAGGCCATTTTGGCCTTATTTTCCAGATGACCCCTAAATTCGACTTTGCTGGAGACCAAGGATCCCGATACTCTCCGAGATCTTAAGAGGCATGCTCTGAAAGCGAGGTGCTACGACAAAGGGGGTTTGTCAAAGGGGGTACGACAAAGATGGCGAACTGATGGCTCCGTTACAAATCATTTACCTTTACCTTCAGCCTTCTGCTGGATTACGCCGTCCAAGTCACGAGGATAGACGAGTAGACCAGTCGAGTAAGCCAATCGAAACGTCGACAATGGTAGAAAAATATGCTTTTTCTACCCTTTTGATAGATAACTATGAGCAAATCGTTTATCAGAAAATACTCAATATAGAGCAGCTTAAAAATTAAAATGCTGCAAAAATATTACTTACGTTGTATACTTCTCTGTCAGATACCCGTGCTTTGTAACTAGTGTTTTAACTGCGATATGGCCACAATGTTTTCAGTTTTTATTTTCAAATGTTGCGATGGTGAACCGCAAGCCGCATATCGGCTTTGCTCGCGATATTTCACGGAAAAATATATTTTTTTACTTTTAAGCAACACAGCGATATGGAATTGTGATTGGGTAACGTGCAGAAAATCCGAGTACAAAAATTAAATAATAACGATTAGACATTATATATATATATATATATATATATATATATATATATATATATATATATATAAGGTATATATATATACCTGCCTAACGTTTTCTATTTTTCAAATATAGAGGTAAGGTAATAGAGGTAGTAAATAATTATATGTGAAAGAAACAATAAATGGTTCTTTGTTGCAGAGAAAAGAACCATTTATTGTTTCTTTCACATATAATTATTTACTACACAGTATTTATCACACAGTATTTTATAGTAAAAATCCTACCTGCAACAAAAGAAACGACATTAAAGTTTATTCTTCAAATGTCAATCCCTTTCGCTTCAGACAACAGACAAATTCACAAATCACAAACTATCCAAATCAACAACGCCATCTTCATCTACCCATACATCACAGACCATATTATATTATAAATCACAGATTACCCTACATCGATATACAAGATCGATAACCTTGTATATCGATGGCGCCCGGAATGAGCCGCAAATTAAATTCGAAGAAATAGATTTTCTTTACATATGTATATATATATATATATATATATATATATGTTATTACCAATCCGAGTTTCATTAAAATCCGCCCCGCAGTTTTTGATGTAATGCGCGTGCAGACAGACAGAGAGTTATAACAATATTTCATGTACAGTCACTGGTCTGTTACGAATATTCTTATATTAAAAACTTATTCCTAACAATGTCCACATTCTAATTATTCTTTGCGGTGACAGCCTGTAAGTAAGGCGACAATTAATTAATATTGTAGATAGCCTAGTATTTACTCTTGTTCCAGTGTAGGTATGTCTTGTTTGCTGTTCTACAAAATAAATAAATACAGGATATATTTTGTTAAAACTTAATTTCATGCAGTCTCTGATCGAAAGATTCAAATGACGTTTTCTTATTTATGTTAATTATGTGACGATAATCATAATGACATATTATGTCTCATTCTTTACAGGTCCTTTTCGACAGTTTCACCCTCGGTCGCTTCACCTCATTCACCGAAGACGGCTGTCCAGATGGCTACATGCAGATTCAAGAAGCCAGCCGACCCCAAGTCGGGGGCTCCTGGTGTGGGACTTCATGGGGCCCATCAATATATTATAGCGAGACCAAATCCATAACACTCATTATAAGACTCCTACACTTATCTAAAGAGCAAAATAACTATAACTTTGACTTTCGAATGGCGTACAAAGTTCTAAGGAGAGAACACGCCACTGTTAGATATGGCGGCACGCCACCCTCTGGTAAGTGAAGATCTCATAAACTTTATTTTCACTCAAAATATTCAGAGCAGAAAAGTTTGTTCCAGATTCGAAAAGTAAAAAAACCTATGATGTTTGCATAAAATGAGGCACCAATAGATACTTATTATTATTATTTGTACTTTCAGAACGCCCGTTTTTCAAGCTCAGACCAATGCCTTATCCCGTAAACATATCACGTGGCGAAAATAACGTCGCGAGAACGGGAAAAACACCGGAATATTACCTCGGGGAGCTGATCTCCGGGACATATTGCTCACGGATCTTTAGTGATTGTGATCGTAAAAACTGTAGGTTACAGTCGCCAAATTTCCCCGGTGTTTACCCGAGAAACTTAACTTGTTACTACGCAGTAAGACAACACGAAGTGCCTCAAGGAAAACACGCCCTAATAGTGGTAAAGCAAGCGAATGGACAGCTTGTTTCAATCAGGAGTCAGAAGGCATTGTATGCTGCATCACAACAAGAGCGCGGAAACAATGGCAGAGAGCTGAAAGTGTGGCAACAATGCGACGAAGTGCAGGACTACGTTACGGTTTACGATGGCTATACAACTAGGGATCCGGTTATATTACGATTTTGTGGTGGAGGTGTCTCCGTTCCTGAAGCAATTTCGAGCGGCCCAGAATTATTAGTTGAATTCACGACGTCACCCTTCGGTACATTTTTGCAGCCAGCCACTTTACAATCGTTGCACGGTTTTCAGTTAGAAGTTGAGGTAAGTTCATTTCTCGTCTGAACAATATTGTTGCTCTAATCCCTTAGCGGAACATTCTATAGCTGCAACTTCATTTGAGAAACACGGAGACTTCTTCAGAAGTTTGAACTTTTAAACTGTAATGGTACGCGGTAGTCGTTAGCATAATCTAACCACTACTTCCCCAAGTGCGCGAACTAGATACAGATTTAATACATACTTCTAAACAACCGGTCGTAGAGCGGGTATGTTCACTAAGCTACTTTTATTTTCATCATGTAACCGTTGAAAAGACGTTTTGGATCGCTGCCAGAACGCAATTAAGTTGAAAGTTCCAAATGCTCATCTCTTAGCATTTACGGTATTAGCCATTTTGAAGCGTTTTAAATTAAATAGGAATGAAACTATAATCATCGCTACTCTATTCTTTGTTCGACACAAAGGCTATCACTATGCCGTGGTCTAGTTGTGCAACGCATGAATGTGAATACGCTATTTGTTTATTCATATATGTAGGAATTTTCCAACCCATTCACATTTATTGAATAATGACCATGAATCACATTTATGTCACTATTGATTTCCTAGAATCAACAATGCCACCGTTTTTTATAGTGTTAGCTAAAATAAAAAATAAAAAAAATAAGTTTTCTTATAGTCATACTATTTGGTGTTTTAAATGTAGGAGAAATTCTAGGAGCATTGTCTTTTTAAATGGGGCTGTGGAGTAAATATGAGTAAAACCAAATTAATAACCACACTCAAGCAATAAATTTTAATTTGGTTGAAAGTGAAACCTAAAGATTTGCATTGTCAGAAGGGCTTTTAGATAATTAGGGCTGTTAATTTAATTCAAACTCTAAAGTTTATGTCCAGCTGCTGGGGTTTAACTTGCTAAGATTTCAACTTGATTAAACTCCCACCTTTTAAGTTTATAAACAGCAATCTAAAGATTTTGTTAAAGGCTAAGTAGAATACGAGTAACGCTAATAATTAACATACCATAATTTTTCTAAGCCATTCGCACATGACTCTAAAATTAGGTTAATAGAGACGTATATCATTATGAAGTGTTTCGTCCTCACTGTACAATAATAAATCAAGAAGTACCCTGGACGCTTCGTTTGGGCCTCTGCCAAACTGTAATTAGTAACGTAGGCAGCAGTTCGGTCATAATGGAGCACCGAACAAACTGTACCCACATCCACATTGTTTCAACTTATGAAATTAGGACACGAGCCCAACCTTTTTGCTGGAAGCCACGTTGCGTTAGAGTAAATAATCTTTTCCAATATCTCCCCCAGATATGATATTGTTGAAAATTGTCTCCAAACTGTTTCTGTATCTGTAACCGATATCCCATCTAACCTAACAATGTAGATTACTTATATCCCCTTTCCTTTCATTAACGTATGATTAACGACCTTGGGGTTTCCTATGCGGTTATCACATAATTAATCAATTCTAGGTCAGGTTCGTGGATCAGCAGTCACCGACATATGCGAAGAATAAAAGGGCTTGTGAATTTTGGATTAGAGGAACTGGGAAAGGGATTTTGGAACATCCCCAACATTCACTACCTCCGAACACAACTTGTCTTTATCATATGCAAGGAATCGATACATCGGGTCCCTCGGGAAGGAACATTTTATACAGGCGGCCAGCATTTTCGGCCCCAAGATTTAGAGTGTGGTTTTCTGTGTTGAAATTTTACGTGACAAACGCCCTGTATCCCAACTTGCCCGAAGACGAATATTGTGGGAGTCATTTGAATATATGGGATGGTCCAATGAGGATATCGCCCGGTTGCAGTGATATATTTTGGTAAGCTCTTACGCCACTTAACTACCAGGTATACGGACAAGGTTACAATACAATTTTATTAACAGTTTCTTAATATCTCTTTCATTTATTCACAGTTATTACAAACAGATATTTTTTAACCCCGATACAAAAAGTAGGGTTGTTATAAGTTTGACATGTAAGTATGTTCGTTTGTCCGTGTCTCTGTGACCTCGTGTCTTTTTAACGGATGGTCGAATTTCATGCATTATTATCATTCATTGGACACATTATTTTTGTGGTACATAAGGTTTATGTATATAAATCATTACGTTGCAACTTTAGGTAGTAAAAGTAAAACTATTAGTGTTACCGAATTGTGTGAAAGTATATTTTCCACTTTTTATAATCAACGATTTAATCAATTGTCATATCTACTTTGAGTTTGAATTTAAGTGTCTAATATATATTAATTTCAAATGGTGTCTAAACTTCATTTTTTCATAAGAAATTTAGTAAATAGCATGGACATGCCCATATGAATAATATAATCTATATTTTTTTATCGAAAAAAGTCCCCGGATTGAGAAAACATTGTAATGAATCTTCCATTTGAGAATACATACTAGATATGTTATAGAAGCACTCTAGGGCAGGTATGTTATAGTGTAATAGTGCAGTATCTCTCAAATTCTTTAATTCATGTGTTTTGAAAATGGAACATTCTTATTACATAGTACTTATGTTTCTCCTGGCTGAGCGCCTTATGCGATCGCCCTAAACTATACATTTCCATTAATCTTGAAAGGCCATTAGGGCCACAAGAATTTAACCATTCCGAAAAAAAAAAGAAAAAAATTATACCAGTTTAAAAATTTGAATTTTTAATGAACCCCTCATCTGCTCCCCCATTCTATTGAGTCTGACGCGGACGTACCTACCTGCAACGCCGTGTTCATCGGGACAAAATTTGAGATTGACAACTAAAGTGACTCCGATTAATCCAAGTCACTTGTCAATCTTAAATTATTCAAAATCAACAGCTATTTTACCAAATGCCAAATTTTAATACCAAAGGCTTTAGAAATATATACATTTACATTAAGTTTTCGTATTAAACCCTAAATGTATTAATTCCCGCTATTAAAATCCCGAGGTGTTTATATCGACACTAACATTTCTTGGAAAGTTTAGGTATATAAGCCCACCCTAATCACTAATCATATCTTTAATCTTATTCCAGTGATAAAGATCGCTCTGTTCAAATGTCCAGAGCGACATCTCCTCAATCTGTGATCGTAGGCCGTCCACCAACAAACGCTACGCTAGTTGCTAGATTTTGTCGGGAACGCACTCCTAGAACTTGCGAACATGCTTTGTTGAGAAGATCCAGAGCTTGCGCTAGAACTGAAAGTTTTCTTTCAAAAGGAGACTCTTTAACGTTGGAGTTGAAACTGACGCAAGGAACTGCTCTAAAGTAAGTCATTTTAAAGTTGCCTTCGATAGACATTTTTAAACTTCTAACCTAACTAAAATCTTCGATACAAACATTTGAACTTTTGATTTCCAGTCTTACACAAAAGACTTTCAATCCTTTTATTAAGGAAATGTCGCTAGTCTTACAGAAGACTACCTTGAAATGTACTGCATTTCCAACTTTATCCAATCCCCAATGTACTTTCGTGTTTCGGTAGTGAGTGAGTGCCCATTCCCATCCCATCCTATCCCTGTTTTCCCAACCCTTTCTCCAAATCCATTCCAATATCTCCAATAGTAGGCGCAAGCGTGCCAACATTTGTCATTTGGACTAATGTTGGCATGTATCGCTGATGTCCACGGGCTACAGTATCCACTTACCATCAGGTGGACTGTATGCTCGTCTACCGCCTTCGTCCATAAAAAAAGGTGGATTAACTATTTTCCGCACGGATGTTTAAAAAAAAATTAGTGAAAGTAAGTGTTACAAGCCCTATCGTACCAGCAACACATTATCGTTTGTATTATATTGACTTTTAAATTATTTTTCTTTAATTGGACTTTTTGAAAAGTATGAGCAATCGTTATTTTTGGAACCACCTGAGCCTATTTGACCAATCGATGAACGTAACCAAGATCAACCACGAACCAAGATTTCAATCGATTAAAATATAATTTAGAATGATTGTATTTGAAGTCCACTAGTCACAATACCACTTTCAATCTTAAACAAAATGTAATGACGTTTTACCGAAATTAAAAAAATAATAATCTATGAAATGGGTTGTAATAAATTGCTTCAAACTATGTAAAAAAATAGTAAATAGTTAGCCACCCACGCCTATAGAAATATACATTCTAGCTAGAATATAACACATTAGTCACTTTTTGTGTCTAGAGATCTAATAAAAAAACTGCAAATATTCCAGACCAGTCAACTTTAAAGCCCTCTACGAGTTTGTGGACCTGCATCAAGACGGCGAGCCCTGGGGTCGAGGCCCGTGTTCCAGGAAGTTCTCTTCAAGATCCTTTCCAGAAGCACCTTCTGACCCACCAGTGACCTTTTCTTCACCTAGAGACGTGTTCTTATACGGGCGAGGAGGAGCACGAAATATTAGGTAGGTAATAGGATATTTGACCCCTTTAAAATAATCATATGCCTAATTAAATAACTGAAGATCGTAGAAATCTATCGGTGAAATCAAAATGAAAATATCTTCCAAATAGGCAGAGAGTTATAGCTTGGAAATCTAAGATAAAAATATCAACGCTAGTGTCACAGTTTACATGGTAGTTTATGTAAGTGTAACAGAAAATATCCATTATTTTTTAAAGCCTAAAATCAGGACAGAAATTATTTTTTTTAGACTTAGAAATTAGATTTGTGAATATCTATGTGCGCGTCTCTGAATCTACCCAAACTGGAATAACATTCGTCTCTAAACAATGAGGGTCCGTCCGGGACGCATATTCCACTTTGTTATCGTCGCACTGGTGCATTGTACAACTGTACTCAGACAAATATTCTTGTACAAAAAGCCCACGGTTACACTCACAAAGCATACAAGCACTAAACACTATTGTCAGGGCTGAATAAATTTCAATGCAGTTGAAGAATATCTTAAATTAAATCTATTGAAGTCAGACCGAGGCTTTTAAAAATAGGCCAGCATAGACAGCGAAAGCAGAAGACAATGCGACAAGATCTATTGATTATGTAAGGAATCCGCAGTTTATGTCTGCATTCCATTTTAACGTCACATTGCAAATGCAGTAGACTTTATTTTTAAATGGAAAAGAACCAAATAAAACGACTTAGCGTTTAAAAGTCTGAAAGGTAGTTACATGTAGTAAAAGTTGACTTACAATTAGTTGCATGTATGATTTCAATGTCAGCTTATCACACGTCCTACTAAAGTTCTCAGTAGCAATCACAATGGAGTTTCTGGTCATTTCGGGAAGTTGTGGAATGAACTGCCAGCTGTGATTTTCTCGCTATGTTACGACATGTTCTTCGAGAACGCTCTAAATAGGATTTTGCAAGGTCGGCGGCTTATCGCATGCCCCTGATAGTACTCCGGGTCCTCCTCACTTTTGCGCGCTTTGAGGAACCCCTCGTACTCAGGCTGCTTCTCGGGGGGCTACAGTTCTTCCGGTAGTTGGTTGCCATTGTTGCAATGGCTTCTTTGGATTTCAGTGTGTATTTTGCCTCATCCTGGTCACCACCTAGGCTGGCGGTTATCGCAGGAGCTGACAAGGCAGCGGGCGTCCGGCGGCCGCACGTGCAGGAGGGCCAGGTTTGGAAGGTAAACCCTTCCTGGTGTTGCAAGTGTCTATAAGCGGCGATATACCACGTGATGGTAAGCGGCCACTTACCATCACGTGGGCCGCATAATAAAATATAATCCACCACATGAAGTTAATGCTGATTATTCTTTAAGAATATAATTTACCTGACCATTATTGGATATAGATAGATAGGGATCTATTGGTAGAGGGAGGATATAGGTAGCGAGCTCTGGGAGAACCCATAGCATGCCAAAGCACACGATCTTTGGGTTCATCTTATCCATCCACCACCGGCGAACTTCTTCAAGTCGTCGGTTGGCCAAGAACTTGGCCGGAAGGCGTCTCACACTGCGCATGCATGCTAAAGTGGTAATGGGCAGGTCCTATTTGCCGTAGCACCGTTAGCCGATGGGGTACACGAGTCCTCGAATAGACTTGTGTACTATTCGCGTAACTATCGAGTTATAGAAGATATTAATAAAAAAAAAGTTAAATGATCCAGGCGTATCCAGTTAAGAATAAATAAAATTGACGAACTGTACGTGTATGCCACCATCCTCAGATAGTCACCAACATTCGATAATCTCACAGCATGTAGGAAATTAATCCATTTAAATGCTGAGTTGTTCACATATAAGCCTTTCTATATTATACTGATATATAGCTAATTATTGCTTTAATATACGACTGTTTTTGGATTCCAGTTGCACTTACCGCTTCGAAGCCAATCCTGGTGAGGTAATCAGGCTCCGTGTATGGGGAGTTCGTAGCGGTGGTCGCCTTTGTCGTTCCGTTCACTCCGCGCACTCTTCTTGGTACCGTTGCGCTGGGGACCCTACTGCTGCAGTAAGAATCTTCGATAGGCCGTGGAAGGATAATGGCCCTGGAGTACCAAGGGATTGTCTGTGCAGGTATTAACATGTACAATAGTTCACGCGGGATAATGAGTACCATTAGTATTTTATAGAAAGAAATTTAAATAACGCTTAAACCTATTGAATAATAATTTAAAATAATTGAATAATAATTTAATAATTTAAAATAAACTTGAAAAGGATATACTGCACATCGTGCTCAATTTACCTACTTACATAAGTATTAACCATTTGTACAAAAGCCAAATACCCAGCATACTGGCGGCATTACCTCGCTGGATTGCTAAGCTGTTGTACAAGATAATGATCAGATCTAACTGACCAGAACTGTCGACCACGCTCTTTGCAAGGTCCTTAAAGAATAAACGTGCATTAAGAAGAAATTAATTTGCAAATAGCAATGAAAGAACGTTCTGCAACGTTTTGCTAAGATAATTATAATGAGTATCAGGCTTCAGTTTATACTCAAACCGAACCTTAGGTGTATGTAAGGTTCGGCCAGTTAAAACTTGTATACATTCAGTTAAAAAAAGCACTGGTAGTATCTAAATAAAAAGAAGTTTTCAAATATTTAAATTGAATAATTATACCTACTGTTCCAGTGACACCGGAGACTATGAGTTCACTTCATCAGAGGCGGTTGCTGAACTCAAATTCGATGTTGTGAACATGACCGCTGGCGACGACTTCCGTTCCTTTGGGTTCGAGGCTTCAGTGGAATTCATCAGATTAGACGCCGTGTGCGAGAGTACTCACAGGGTGCACGGACCTAGTGGAGAGCTAAGGCTGTCTTCGATACTGCCTGTAACTGAATCCGTAAGTATTTTAATAACACATTTCAGCAACTTTCGTGTGTGGGCACAATTTTCAATAATTATACAGTATAATTTATTAAACATGGTGTTTAATTAAATTACGTTGTAAATGATATAAAAGTACATATAGGAAGCAGCTACAAACATCCATCATCATTCCGACTTCAGGAAAATTTTCCTTTATATTGTACTGACCATAGACGTCGGTAGCAAAAAATCACGGCAAAAATCCTAAATCTTTAATATATTATAGACACGCCATATACATAGAAATGAGGCGCTAAAGCAAACGCATAAAAAGACGGACAAAAAACACCATTTAACATCTCAGAAGTAATTAAATGAGCAACAGAAAATGCTAAACAGTAGCAAACTTTAAAGGGTTTTTTTATAGAAAAAAGGTGGCAAACTAGCATTGAGTCCACCTGGCGGTAAGTGACTAATGTAGCCCATTATTAGATAATGTAGATAATGTGGACATCCTCAATACATGCTAACATCAGTCCAGAATGACAAACGTTGACAAATGACAAACCTCGGATGCGCTGCCTATCTTTGTTGATGTTGGAATAGATTTGGAGAAAGGGTTGGGAAAATGGATGGAGATAGGATACGATGGGAATGGGCCCTGGCATATCTCACTCACTACCGAAACACGTACGTACATTAGCGAATATGATAAAGTGGGAAATACAGTACATTTTAAGGTAGTCAGTCTTCTGTGAGAGAGGGATAACGTAACCAGCTGAGAGCGCCAAGCGGCTGTTGCGTTGCAGCATGCACCCCCCCCCCCCCCCCCCTCCAAGGTGGGTTAGATTTAGGTTCTCTGGCCCCGCAAAGACTAGGTTGACCGGGTAATGACATTATTGTAGGTTATTGATAATTATTTACTTTAGTTATTTAACAATAGGCTGTTTTGTTGATCATAATTTGCTACTCGTTTAAACACAAGCCCTGTCTTCCCGCCGCGCATAGTGTGACGAACCGACGACGGCACTCCGAGTATAAGATACATTCTGTCACGCCTCTACTCGTATATAACGTCATTGCACTAATTCTTGAGTTTTTACACCGATGATTATTAATTATCTAAGAAGGTGATTTTAAGCGTTTTTTAGCTACATACACTTCCCTCAAAAATATTAGGTCTGTGATTATTTGTTCAAAGAGTAAAATAATAGGTGTGTCGTCTATGTTTTACAATTTACCTATGCTCGTCAGTCTTGTCAACTTGTCCGTCAATCCCTGACGGAGGGAAGCCATTGTTAATTAGATTTCATATAGATTCACTTTCGATAATTTTTTTTTTTACTATTGTTACATGTTTGTTAACTATCTAATAAATATCTTACAAAACAATTTATTTTTAACAATGACTTTAATTACTAAAATTGTAATGGTTTGGATTTCTTTGAAAATTGTATCATGTATCATATTTCTTCTTTTAACTAATCCATGAAATTAATACTCAAAAGTGTACAACTAAAATACTCCTCAGTATTCTATAATAATTCCAATAGGTATTACTTCTACTCTGATATTTCTTTTAACGCCATTCACAGTTTTGTGTAATTCTGCTATATCTGAATTTTCAGGAGCACTGTGAACACCGTCCCTGGCTGATTGACCCTTCGGCGGGACGTTACCTTTATCTTCAAATCCGCGGGACCATAATACAGGAACCTGAGCTGGACAACTTCACTCTTCTCAATAACATTACAGTAGCACCAGACCTTAGACACCTGTGTAGGACGCAGAATAGGATAGCTGTGTACGCTGGAGGCTTGACACCAATATTTATATGTCCAGTTCCTCCACAAGAACAGGTTCGTATTTATTTGTTTATTTGTGTAAATACATTAACATCTACCTATTTGCCAAGTTTCAACGAAAACGATTCAACCATTTAGACGTGATTGAGTATCAAACATTTAAACACCCATTTATATATTATATTAGTGGGAATTATACATATTATATTTTATGTAGTGTCCGACCGAAGGTCAGTTTTTACCCGAAGCCGGTTGTTCGGCTTTTAGAGCTTTTAGGGTGAATCCCGTGGGAACTCTATAATGGATCTGAATAAAGAATACCGTAAATGTTAACCTACCGTAAGTAATGTAAACGGCACAAAAGCTGTAACTATGTCAAGTTTTATTACAATCAGTTCAGTGGTTTTTGCATGATACGCGGTCACAGACAGACAAAAACCCAAAAAAAATTGTACACTGAAGGGAGTTTTTAAAAAATATTAAATATACAGACACTGCTTTGTTATATGTATAGATTATAACTTGTAACCATGATTACAAGTTTCACAAGTAATGGTTATGGTTACATGAAGTACACAGCAAGGACTTTTTCAAAAAATACTTCATTATATTAGATGTCCATGGATATTTTTTATTTCAGGAAGACGAAATGGTAGAAGTGTTCTCAAGTGGCTGGTACAAGGAGATGGACGGGCTCGCTCGACACGTACTAGCGCCGCCTCCGGCCGCAGACCGCTTCGATCTCGACTGGCCGAGGTCTTTATCCATAGAACTAATCGCCGCGGACAGCGGGACTTACTACGTCACATGGCTGGAACTCTCTAGAAGGTAAACTATAATGATATTTAAATATTCCACATGAAAACTGTATTTACCCTTTTGACTTTTTACCTTACGTTAGCTTACGCGAAAATTTCAATCATTGATAAATAGACGCTAGAAAAATGAACCACTTTTATTTCATTCCTGAACTTGTCTACAGGGAGTCCTTCCAACGGGGTAGTCCCTTCCAATGATATTTTATTTTTAGCACCCATAGAGACCACATAAAAACGGTGGATAATTCAATATTGAATAGGTATTTTTTCTTCATTTTATCTAAAGTTTGGAACTACTCATTTGAAGGTACTTACACAAATCTAAATTAAGTATTTGAAAAGGAAATATTTTCCACTAGGTACTGAGAATATTGATAGGTAAACCTCCCAGTACAAATACAATCCTTCCTTAGCGACCATGAGTGTCCTGACTCCACCATTCGGACAGGTGCGGTTTGGTGGACACATACATATTCAACATTTTTTTAGCTCTCTGGCACCGTGGTACCCTCACATTTTCTTTCGAGAGAAGGATAATAAATTGAAAAATTTGTATTTAATTAGAACTCAGAAGTACGGGATTCAACTCACAACTCACGAATATGAACTCTATCCTATCTCAACTATTCACTAAATACCTACTAAGATGGTGCGACAGCATGGTATACCTAACTCAGCTACCTCTATTAAATGATACGTACCCAGTACCCAGAAAGCTTTCCTGTCATCACATGTATTATATCTGCATTACATGGCGACCCTGTGTCATATCTAATAACAATACAATTATTTTCTTATCCTAGAAAGAAGGTGGCAAAGGATCTGGCAGTCCACTTGGTGGTAAGTGAATACTGTCACCCTGCGATACATGCCCACATCAGAATACACTGCCATACTGTTAGAAATTTCGGAATGAATTTATTGAAAGGGTTGCGTAAATGGAAAAGAATAGGTAGGATAGGATAGGAATGGGCTTGGCGTACCTCATTCACTACACAATGGGGGAATAGGATAAAATGGGATTTGCAGTACATTTTATGGTACTGTAAATCTGTTTTCTGTGAGGTAAGAGTAACGTGATTTGAGTGCCCCCAGCGGGTTGGGATGGGGATAGTAACTCAGATTTGCAATGTTTCCGTTTAATAAATTGCAGGCATTCGAGCGCCCGCGGCGGAGTATTCGCGTTATCGGGAGAGTGCGAGTACCGATGCGCTTCTCTTGACGCTTGCATAGAGCCGTCATTGTGGTGCGACGGCATAGCTCAGTGTCCGCACGGGGAAGATGAGAGACTGTCGCAGTGTTCAGCACTGCTGAGGATGCCCGCGCACTACGCCGCTGCTATGCTGGCGTTCACAGCGCTGATGGCGTTCGCTGTGGTCAGTGGTTTTCCAATGATGCTTGGTCTAAACCGTAACCAGTCCTTTGATCATCCGCTGCTGGACATGCAAATTGTCTTGTGCATGAGAGATGTATGGCCCTAAACCGGCACGACGAGGCCACTATTTTACAGGTGATATAGTTTTTCAGGGCTTTTTGTAGCAGCTTTGTTATCTCTTAGTCGACAGCAATACCCACGGGAATAGGTGGGGTGGTGTTATTGCAAGCCGGCCAATCGGCCAAATTGACTTAGTGTTACGTAGTTTTTGTAAAAATATCAATGTATGGAAAATTTGGTGAAAACTTAAAAAGATATTTCCAAAAGATGGTTCGTAAAATTTTCATGTCCACGGTTGCAGGTTTCGGGAACGGTTCAATTACACCCTTTCTTATGTACAACGTGTCACTGAAATAAGGCAAAAGCTGAAAATAGGCTGTTCAGTGTCGAGAGTAGAATCGATTCTAACAATTTTTACAGTAGGCTTTTCATTTATATTCGATATATTCAGTTTTGTGTTTTATTTATATTCATTTATCATTTATTCTATGCGCGTCACCCAAGCCGCGAGCTCGCGCCACCTAGGCGCCCGGTCTGAGTAGCGAGCGCTACGAAAGTTTTAGACAGAACGACAAATTGTATTTTTGTATTTTTACTAGAACGATTTTATTTACTTCGGTGACACGTTGTATAATATGAGTCTCAATCATCAATTCCACTTTTTAATTACTGTCCGTTTTCATCAATTCCAGATTGCGGTGGCGCGTTCATGTCGTCGCCGCCGTTCAGCGCTTCAGCAACGTCTCAAAAGTCTATCCTCAGACACGGCCATATTCGACGAGAAAGAAGTGATTTGCTGACCAAGCGAGGACTCTGTGCGATACGTGGAAGTGGACAGAGTCACCACCGTGTGACTCACTTCCCGCATAGAGTCCAAATGGGTCCTGTATGTATGTTGAAATTTGTCCTTGAAAGTTAAGCGCTCTGTAAACATTCAAATAATTTGACAAATTTTATGTGTTCCATTTTATTGACTAAAATGCTTTTGGTGTGGGCGCAAACAGACCACTGAATTTATCAAACGTAGCGTCAGTTTTAAATTCATTTCAATTGATGCTCTTCGATACACAACTACTTATCAGGCCATCTTGAAGTACTTGAACTCGCGACCTTAGAAAAACATATAAAATACCTACTAAGAGCACATTACAGTAATACTATTTAAATAATGCCGGTCGACCATTTTCGTGTTTCCAACCGTGAGCTAACGCTGAGAGGTGTATATAACGAAGAACGGTTACAACGTAAAGTAAGTAATAAACTATGCATATTAGTATGTTTCTTTTTTTACACATCATCTTCTAGTGTTTGTTCAGAATATGAAGTTGTCCGACCGGCATTATTTATTTAGAAGTATTGTACGACGCGCACAAGAACTAGAAAACCTCTTTAAAGTGAATAAACGACTACAAACAATCTCAGAAAACACTTTCTGCCTAATCACGTGGTGAAAGACGACACTGAAGATATCATTAGAGCACCTTCAGTGAACTCTTTTAATAATAAGTTAGAGAAAATTTTAATTTAATTATATAAAGTGATTAAAAATACATATGCATTAGCGAAAGCTGCTAATCTATTAACCAATAATAATCATAGTAATTCCTCTAATAATGCAGCATCTCTTCCTGTATCTTGAATATAGAAAACGGTGCACCATAATTAGATTATGCAAGAGTGATTTTCGTACGTTTTGAAACACAATCTTATTTAACGAAATGGAAAATAAGTATCTTTATAAAAGAACACTAGACCTGGGAAACTTAAGGACAACAACGTATATGGAACGAGATTATGGAAATACGGAATGTATCAATGGAAATGAAAAAAATTGACAAACACTCGCGTAGATCATCAAACATGTTTGCTAAACGAAATTTCAATCAAAACGTCTCAAAAATATAGTTAACGGGCCAAGCAAAATCTATCAAATTTTTCGTCAAACTGGTAAAAATTGTCAAATTATTTGAACTGTCACAGGGCCCTTTCCGCCAGCTATGAGGCTGTTATGAAATGATGGCAGGTGATGAAACTGCTAATCTTACACTTTTTAGTAAGAGACTGCTAGAGAAAAATACTGCAATTGTTAAAGATGTTCACAGTCAATACTTATATTTGTCAGTTATTGTGACTTGAAAACTAATGGTGAAATTTATTGAATAAGAGAAATGTGAGTCCTCACAGCTGGTTCCATAAATGATCATTGCGTGTAGTTTTTAAAATATGTAAATATTATGTGATTTAAAACGCTGTAAAATTAATGCGAAATTTTAAACATTTTGGACCAAGTGCAGTCGATCGGTGGCCAACTTGGCTTTTTGAGATGTTAAAAAATATAACTTAATATTTTTAACAAATAACTACTTGTAACTACGTTTACCTCGTCCTCTAATACAATTATATTTGCTAAAATGTGGGCGTCCGAACAAAAATGGTCCAGATAGGCGGTATTGGAGATATGAGCAAATATGGAAACTAGAATAGATGTGAAAATGAAAAAAAAAACGTTATATTGGATATGAGTTATTTAGAGAGAAAATTCAAAGTTCAAAGTCAATTTCGAGAAAATCTAATATTAAACTTTGATCTAAAAACACAGTTATACTTGGTAGTCACATAGGGGATGCTTTATTATGAATATATTTCTAATAAAACCCATGACATATATATTAGAATATAATGAAATATAAATCTAGAGACAAATATAAAGAATTTAAGTTCAATAAAAAGTGTGCACATTTCGGTGTTTAGAACAAATCACATAAAAACATTTACAAAATATTTCTGTCTGAAATAATGGGTGTTAGAAATGTCATTTTATAAAGACATTTGTGTCACGAAGTTATATTTTATGCGACCATAAAATATAACTAATATATAATTCAAATCTAGAAAGGTCGTTTTATCATCCATTCATTAAACTGAAACATTTATTCCAATAGCTCATCCTTTATAACCTCTGTATTTTTTATAATCTCTGTGTTCTGTATTTCAATATTTAATAATATTTTCATTGTGACCGGCGTTTCTTACAAGATCTCTCAATATACGTATCTTCTCACTCAGACGCATTACTCATCTTCTTGACATGAATAAATAACACTGGCCGAAAACAATAAATTAAATGCTGGTTGGAAACTGCTTTACATCTGAGAAATCTAAAATTTGTAAATGGAGTCTTCAAAATTCTGACAAGACGTCGAGACAAATCTAAGGGGCCGCACGGATGAGTTCAATCGGAGCGATCAGTGGAGAAGGTTTGAAAAAGGCACAAGCCTGTCCCGGGACCCAGCTGCTTTGGGACACATCATCTCGGCCGCCAGCGCTTCCAAAAACACAAACGCAACTACAGCAGCAAAACTCTGACGTTCAGTTGTGCCACTACTATCGCCGGCCGTCGAAGCTCTGATATGTCGCTCTCTGGGCGCTGGTGCTCCTGCTGGGCGCCGCCTTTTGCTCGTGGCCTCCACCGTCGTTGGCGGTAGTACCCGCTCTTCATCGCTCTGGGCGTGCGCCCCGCTGCGTGCCGCCTCTCCTGCCATCCGTGAGTTACATGATTCCAATCTTGTGATTCCGCCACTTTTCATCCACTTACTTAAACGGACTCTTTTTATATATGTAGTTGTAAAATTTTTATAACGGGTCTATTTTGTAATTAATCTGCTATTGGAACAAATAACTAACCTCTTTCCTTCCAAATAGTTTCCTTTTGTTAGCTCTTTGTAGTAAGACGACAAAACTTTAGAATATCTTGATAACTAAAGGGTTTTTCATTAAGAGCGCTCGAACTTTGAAATGAAATAAAACAAGCTGTCTAAGCGATATTGCCACAATTGTTTTTTTATTTTAAAGTAAATTTGATGACATTATGTGTGGAATATAATTTCGGCCAAATGGCCGCCGCGGCTCTGTTGTAGGTAGCGTATCCTGGTGGACCAATTTTGAACGACTTCTTCGCATAAATGGGGCCCAATTTCATGAAGAACGCGAGTTATGTTGGCCTTCAGGGCGGCAATCCCCTGTGGTTTGTCTGCATAGACCAGAGATTTTACGTAGCCCCACAGAAAATAGTCGAGCGGCGTTAAGTCACAAGATCTCGGTGGCCAGTTGATGTCGCCACCACGCGAGATGACGAAGCCCTCGAACTTCTCATCCAATAAATTCAATGTTTCCCGTGCAGTATGGCAAGTGGCACCGTCCTGTTGGAACCACATGTTTGTAAGATCCAAACCATCCATCCTAGGCCACAAAAAATATGTTATCATCGTCCGATATCGGTCGCCATTGACAGTGAGCGCGGCTCCTTGCGTATCTTCGAAGAAATAAGGGCCGATGATACCGCCGGACCAAAATCCACACCAAACAATGACTTTTTCGGAGTGTAGAGGCACCTGATGAATCTCCCGTGGATTTTCGTCGCTCCAAATCCAGCAATTTTACTTGTTTATGAAGCCACTTAACCAGAAATGAGCCTCATCACTGAAGATCATTTTTTTCCCAAAAGCAGGGTCTGCCGCCAAATGCTCTAAAGCCCAATCAGCGAACACACGATGCTGTCTGTGGTCGTTGGGCTTTAGTTCTTGAGTAAATTGAACTTTGTATGGATGAAGGCCCAAGTCTCGACGCATAATCCGCCAAGTTGATGTCGCAGAAAGACCAAGCTCTTGCGCACGACGCGGAATGGACTGTCTGGGGTTTTCTCGCACACTATCCCGAACGGCAACAATATTCTCCAACGATCTTGCGTTTCTTTGACGTACAGGCACTGCTTCATCGGCCACCGACCCGGTTGTCTCAAATTTATGGATTAAACGACGGATTGTGGACTCTGCAGGACGGCCACGAATACCATAAATTGGACGCAGCGCACGGAACTTTAGGCGAACAGAGCACTGATTTTGATAATAAATTTTAACAATTTCAACGCGTTGTTGAATTGTGTAGCATTCCATGATTAAATGTCAAGACTAAATAAGTATTCCTGTCAAATTTGACAGCTGTAGCTTCACCAAGATGGCCGCTATACAATGTCAAAGTTCGAGCGCCCCTATTGAAAAACCCTTTGTAAGTCATTATTTGGACATTTTTGGTCTGGACGCCCACATTTTATCAAATTCGTTTTTGATGTATAATTAAAAGTTTACCTTAAAAGTTCGGTCTTTATTTAATGAAAAGATGGTTTAACGAACATTCATTATGGTCGCAGTAAATAATCAATATCATTTGCGTTGTAATGAATTTTATACCTATCTGTCTAGCCCTTCCATATATTGTATAAAAAACGCGCCAATGTATGCAAATGTATGATTGGCCGGTCGACTCGAGCAGATATGACTTACGTGATTTTGATTGAATCAAGTTGTAAATAAATGAAATTTTGTAGTATCTCCTTTCAAGGTTCGTTGTAAAGTCAATAACTGTAGATGTTAGCGAAGATATCGTTGCGGCAATAATTTTATTTACATGTTTAGTAGGATAATATTATATAAATTAATCGAATTAACCTTGACTTGTGTTCTGAATATTGATCTAAATTCGTATACGTGATATAAAACTGCCATTTTTGTAAAAAAAAAAAAACTTTCGTGATATATCGAAATGTATTGAAATATTAATACATATATTTAGTTACAACAATATTTTTATTTAATAACTTTTACTTCACTTTTGTTGAAATTTTTTACGGATGTTATTATACTGATATATTTATTGCTAAATGATCAAATAAAACGTTTTAATAAAATATAAATAACGTAAATTAGTGGGATATCGTAATCAAGTGGAACGCGTTGTAAATAACACTAAAACTATTCATATCTTAGAATTGTATTGAAGTGATATATGTTTGTTTCCCAAGGAAATTATTAAAGTTTATGATATCGTGTTAACTATTAGTGTGAATTGTAGAAAATATTTGGAGAATAGTGAGAACAGCATACTTTAATAGAAAGATCACAATACAATAAAACGTCATAGGTACTATAATGAACCAAATAGACAATCCCAGTCATACATAATATGAGTATACTATGTAATGTTGTTCTCCCTAAACTCCGCTATCTAAACTAGATTCGAGAACTTGAATTTTTAGATAGCAATTGTAAAGAAATACATAAAACCTATGTATTATAATATTAAACTCAGAATGTGTTCTTGTGTAATTCTCATGCTGTATAGAAATTTTTCCTTCTCTATCGATTGCAACATTTATTTACGTTTGGTAATTAAAACTATGAATTTCTCCATGTTTTTACTAGTGAATTTTATATGGATATGGTTTTCAATAAGTTAGGAAAATTCTAGTTAAGAAATTATTAGTGGCATAATTAGAAAATGTTTGTATATCGTCTTCCATATTGTACGAAGAGTTGCAGATTTCCTTTTCACAGATTTCGTTTCACCCTTTCACTGAATTTGGAAATTATTACGGAATCTTTGTAATTAACCGAAATCAGGTGTCACCCTGGAAGGACAATAATGATGGATAATAGCTGTTTAAGCAGATATACCTACTTCACGTTCAAAAACAATTATAACGAAGAGTTATGATGATAATAAAAGTTTTTAAAATAAAATTATTTACTGCATGAACATTCTTTTATTTCTAATGTCTGATGACGTCTCGTTTCAAGAACACCTCGAATATTAATCGGACAACAGATTCCGGTTTCCACAAATAACAGTGTTTAATTTCGCAAGAAGTGAAAATCCACTTTAAAGTGGTAACGTCCGGGAAGAGTTGCAACTATATAATTACCGGATTGTTTTTAAATGAGCATCAAATCATAATTATTTAACAAAACTAACCTATATTTGAATAACTGAAGTATATTTACTTAAATGAATATATTGGGTTTATTACTTTATATAACTAAGAATTACATCAACAGGTTGACGACGAGTCCAGCATTGCGCGGATGATAATAAATAAAATCTTTATTATCATCAGAGAATCTAAATCTGGCCTACATTTAAATATGCTGTTTAGATTTTCTGTCCACTGAGTATTTTCTGTTGTTAATTATTTTTCATAATGATCTACTCATTTCAACTAGAACTAAAGTATTTTTTATTACTTAAATGTTGTAAAAAGTGCGCACGCATACGGTTTTTATTTCATTATCAAATTTCGCGTGTTGAATGTGGCAGAAAAATAATGTTATATCTCTTTGCATTAAATCAAAGCATGGGCAGTAATAAAAAGATAATTACTTAAAAATAGAACAATGTTCGTTGACAACTCTAGGAGGGGGAGAGTGCACGCTGCAATCCAAAAGCCGCTGGGCGCGCTCGACTGGCCACGTTACCCCTCTCTCACAGAAGACTACCTTGAAATGTACTGCATTTCCCACTTTCGTATTTCTCCAATGTACGTACGTGTTTCGGTAGTGAGTGAGATGTGCCAGAGCCCATTCCCATCCCATCCTATCCCTGCCCATTTTCCCAACCCTTTCTCCAAATCCATTCCTATATCTCCAAAGGTAGGCAGCGCATCCGGGGGCGTGCCAACATTTATCATTTTGGACTAATGTTGGCATGTATCGCGGATGTCTATGGGCGACAGTATCCACCTACCATCAGGTGGACTGTATGCTCGCCTGCCGCCTTCGTACATAAATAAAATAAATAATAAAATAAACATGTCTTGTCTTGTTGACTAGTTGTAATTATCGGTTATCAATTTTGTATTAATAAAATATATTTAATAGAATTCCTTATCAACCTAATCCCCGGCTACTTCCTATATCAGTGTTGCAGATTGTTATCTATTTTACTTTGTTTTCCTGTTATAATATAATAAAATTTACGAGGTCTTTATCTATATCTATACATATAATAAAATTGTAACAGGCCGATGTCTGTACATTATAGATATTGAAAAAAAACTAATATGGGGTCTTTATTAGACCAACAGAAGCCAAAACAACAGTTTTTAGAAATTTTGTCTGTCTGTCTGTCGTCTGTATGTTTGTACACGCATCACGCAAAAACTACTGCATGGAATTGAATGCAGTTTTCACAGATGTATTGCTAGAGGTCTAATTTAAAATATAGGCTCCATTTTACCGCAGGAAAATATCT
Organism: Sesia bembeciformis; assembly: GCA_943735995.1. Lineage (NCBI taxonomy): Eukaryota > Metazoa > Arthropoda > Insecta > Lepidoptera > Sesiidae > Sesia > Sesia bembeciformis. Next base: position 15,063,542 of record OX031028.1, read on the forward strand.
TATTCCGATTGTTTTAAATTTAATAAACCGAAGCGAAGTGAGGGCGGGTCGCTAGTTTTCAATAAAGATAAATAATAAGAGACTAATATATATCTATATAAATGAAAATTAAATGCTGTTCGTTGGTAAGCGCATCACTTGAGAACGGCTGCACCGATTTGGCTATTTTTTTAAAAAATGTTCTTAATAGTCTGAATAAGGTTTTTTGGGAAAGAAAAATTGGAAAAGTTGCCCAGAAAATTCTGGAAAAACTGAAAGTGCTTTTTTCTATGGGATTTTTGTATGAACTCATTGAAATTATTGTATTATGAAATCATTTGCCAAACTCTGGATACAAAAGAAACAATATGAACATTGAAAGTAGAGTGCAATAAAGTTTGTTATACAAATAAATGAAAAAAATCTTTTTAGGTTTCAGTAGCTAAATAGGAACCCATCACATCATCGAACCTTTATTTGTTAGGAAAAACATATTGAGATAGAAGTGCGTAAGCTTCTTTTACGGTATCGGTAATGTCCTTTGCTGGTTCGTCACATGACACCAGCCAAGTGGAACCGCTCTCGCCACGCTTGTAAGCTTCAATGACGCCTGCAGCAGCTGACTCCTTACTGGAAAAGTACATTTTTTATAGCCAATAACACTCAATTTTCTTTTTGCCGGGAACTCGAGAAGTGTAGTTGAGATTTTGTTTGATTAATTGTAAAAAATATGTATTGTGTGTTAAAATTCAGTGATTTTTATGCGTGATGTGATAAGGACTGCGTTTTTCGCATGCTTCCAAGGACTCCTCTTCTATCCTCAGCAAACCTACTATCAATTCACTGAGCGACTCCCCACTTACCTACTTCGACGGGACTGGACATTGACAAGATGTGTTTTAAATTGTTTTGACTACGAAGAAAACTTGACACTGGCAGAATGTACTAATTGAATCATTGCCACATATGAAGAAAAAAAAACATTCAATTTTAAGGCTTTTATATTCAGTTTCTTTTTATATTCAGAAGTAGCAGACGGGCAGGCGTCCCACGAGATGGTAAATAACCACTGACGTCCATAGACAATGCGACACTGAGGTAGATCACTTCAACCTTGCAGAATCCTATTCACATCGTTCTTTTTTCATTTATTTCTATGGCCATAAAAAAATACATTTTTTTTAGATTACTATATATGGACCTCACCTACGGAAACTCGCAAAGTTTATATTTAGGTGGCGAGTCGTTCATAAAGTAAAATTTAAATTGTTATTTTTATCTTCGCTGGTAGGTTCCAAAGTTCAGTTGGCAGCTCGTTAAGTGTTGAAGGTAAAATGTTTTTTCCATGATCTCGTTCCATACACGCTATTGTATTTAGATTTCTGTCACGACTTTATGGAATTTGTTAAGACTTTGTTACTCTATACTAACAATAAGATATCCTTTTGTTCATATAATGTCAAATTTAGATTAATAAATACTAGATATACAAACTATTATTTACCTTTGTATCGGATGTTTTCGTATACCGGTAGCCAATTTCATATCTATCTCTTTGTCGTAGCTCCCTAAATTTTTCACATCGATGAGTGGTGTTTCAGTAGCACCAAAACAGATGGTTAATACGCGAACTCCAGTTTTCGAATAATACTGATCAATCTAAAAAATATCTGCTTTTTAATAACCGCACTAATGAAACCCTTTAGATAACAGCGCTGGCGAGTAGGTATTGAGAAAATACAAAAAATTAGGTTATCTGTTTGTACCATCATGTAAGTATGTAATATTGATTCAGTACGTATTACGTAAGTATGTATTTGATCCAGAACCTGCCCACACTAATGTAGGCGTACGCTCATCCCTTCGCCGCCTTATGTCTGTTAAATCTAAAATTCTAACTAGAATGTTCTGTACCCTACTGATATGATGAATGTTCCTGCTGGCAGATTTAAGTGTGGCATTTCGAATGTACCTAGTGATGGTCTTATAATATAGGGTACATTTTTTAATAACAGTAAATAATTAAGAAATAAATGTTATGTACTATAATATTATTAGAATAATTGTTATGTACTTCAAGATTTCTAATCATTATTACTTACTTAATTATCTGTAGCATGATAGGCGCATGATTAAAAAATGTTTATATCAGTTAATATACAATTAATATCGTTAATTATTTTGTTCCAAATATATTTTTAATTGTTACTTGATTGTTTTCATATGACTTTTTTGAACAATAGTTGAACATTAGAGTAAATTGTACAAGTAGAACATTCAAACAAGTTATTAAAAATAACTTGTTGTCATATAATTGTTTTATGTTCAAAAATAAATAAATTATGTTCACTATTATTTTTAAAGTATTGAACCAATTGAAACTTACTGGTATGAAAATAAAGGAGTTTTTTTTTTAAAATAATCTCCACAGATCAAAATAAAAAAATCACGCAACAACAGATGGACCGAATTATTGCATTACGAAATAAGTTTACGGTGAGTAATGTGTTTACACAACAATCATTGTTTAACCATCATAACAAAAAATTAAATGTTATAATTTATTATAATATATTTACTGATACGTATCCTTGCAATTAATTTCATACCCAATAGTTTAGTTTCAAAACAAAACTGACCGAGTACCGAGGACCGAGTAACTACACAAAGTATACGAAATATACCATTCAGTCTGTGTTTGTCCACTAGCGGATATTGGACCCTCTCAAGGACTGCCACCACACACGGTCTTCTGATCTATCCAGCCACTACCTTCGACTTTCATCTAGCATCAATCCACCTGGCGACCCACGCTACGTTGACATCTAAAAGTACGAGTATACAAAAATATGATTTTTTATAACTTTTAGTGCCTTTACTAATTTTTTGTAACTAGTTAATTAGTGTAATCTGTATTTATTGTTAAGTTGGTATATAAGTAAATGACTTACACCAATACAATTGCTAAACTGTATGACAGCGCTCTTCGTAGCCCAGTATACAGGCATTGCTGCCGATTGACAGAGACCAGCAATAGACGCTATATTTATAACAGTACCCCCTTTCCCATTTCCATCTTTCCGCATCAACTCCAGCGCTTCCAATGTTCCCGTTACTAGGGCAGTCTGGAAAATATATTTTAAAAATTAATTGGGTATTATTAAATTGGGTAGCCTAGGGATCTATTCAACTCACATTCGTGTGATCGTGATTTCAAATCCTCGACCCGTAGGCCGTACCACTGAGTCTACTTAAGTATGGATTTTTTTAAAATTCTCACTAGCTCGGCGGTGAGGGTAAATATCGTGAAGAAACCGGCATGCTGCAGAAATTAACAAATCTGAATTGTGTGATCTACCAATCCGCACTGAGCCCGTGTGGTGGATTACGGCCCGATTTACTGGGGGAGGCCTGGGCCCTGGAGTGGGACGTTATAGGCTGATACAAAAAAATGTGTATATTTGAAATAGTATCGCCCATAGAGCCTTAACGTTTGGAAAAGTATTAGAAATATCCCGAAAATTAATTATGTTTTGTTTGTAACACGGACACTGTCGTACCATTGCTTTATTTTCGTTGTTATTTTCGACTGCTGTATAAACCTTTGCTTTGCCATGAGAGACTTGAATGGAGACTGTTATATATTGGCTCATTCATGTAGCTCACTCACTCACTCACTCAAGCATTCACTCTCTGTTACGTTCAGGCCGTGCTCAGGATAACCCGAAGTGTCATCTGCACCATTGATTAGCACCATTAAAAGTGCTCCCTGTATTTCAATTAATAAAAATAAACAATAAAAAACAGTGTTTCAGACAATTGTGTGATATTGCCCTAGTCCGTGGATGTTAAAATATAGATCACGACCAGAAAGAGCAGAATGAAATGCCCTCCAATCAGATGGACCAACGGTTTGACGAAGTTTGCAGGTAACGGCTGGATGAAATGAGCGGAAAATCGTGTATGGTTCGCGAGCTTTGGGAGAGGCCTTTATCCAGCACTGATGAGATACATAAGCAAAAGACTAATTTTAAACAAACGAGAAACGCACACAAAGACATACAAACAACCGAAATCACGGATAAACACAGATAATTATTGTTTTCTGGAGAAAAAGTCGTCGCCTTTTATTACATATTTCTACAATAAGATGTGTATAATTATTCGTATCACGCTGTTCCTGCAGTTATAATAGGTACTGCAATTCTAAGGGTTGCGAATGGCTTTAGCGATGATAAGCCATCGGTTAGTGAGTTACCACCGTCTGACTTATACTTCATTAAAATATGAACTTACCACGTTCACTGCAATCTCTTTCTTGTAAGTGTGTAAACTATCATTCATAATACCAGCGTTATTGATCACCACATCTATATACCCATTTTCATCTATTGTGGACTTGAATGCGTCGAGCAGCTGATGGTCGTTGGTGACGTCACATTTAAAAAACCTCGTTTTGTTAGCTCCATGTTTTTCGTTCATTTCATTTTGCAGTTTAATGCCCATATCTTCCACGATATCTAATATGGCTACTTGCTGAAAAACAGTTTTTGTAGCTTAAAAAATACAATTACATTAATTAAACTAAAATTAAATGTAAAAGAAACCTTTTGTAAACAAGCTTTTATTAAAATGCACTAAAATTAAGAAAATAAACATATTAGTCATTTCTATTATATTATCTGACGCAATTAGGCTCCACTATGTTAATGTTTCTATGTGATTTAAAAGCTTGTTTTTTTTAAAAAAAATGCGTTTAATTTATGTAATTATTCCTTTTTAGTGTTCAAAGTTGCAGAAACTTCTCAACTAATGCATTTCCTGTAACGCATAACGTTCGATTGATTTTGGAGATTTCCTTCTCCTAGACATGTTACAGACCAATGCTAACGAAGCCCATCTCGCGGAACCAGACGGTCAAGCTCATGTCATTAACTCGTCATCAAAATTGCAAACCTATCTAAACGAGCCCAAATACTCAACTTTTCGCCGTTGAGGAGTTCAAGTGTGCTGGCCTTGTTAGGTGCAGCACCAGGTTAAGGTCATGACACTCAGGTGTTGTTATTAAAACTATGAGCCAAATGACTTCAAACACGACAGGTCTATCATTCGCCGTTGAGAAGTTCCACAGTGTGCTGGCCATCCTGGTTGCAGCAACAGGTCAAGGTCCATCAAATTATTATATTGTCATCGATTTTATATACATGTGTAAAATTCCAGTACAACTGGGTTAACAAGTGGGTTAAACTCTACTTGCAAGATTTGATCCAAACAAACTAACAAACATATGTGAAGCTTGTATTAAGAAATTATTTTTTTAATATTAAGCAATAACTAAGGTATATTTTTGGTTCGAATTTTTGTTGTTGTTTTTACATATATTTTTTTCATTATCACCTGCTAATGAAATTATCCCATTCATGAAATGGCAAAGAATAATTTTTGACATCCTTTTAAACATCTGAAATTGCAAATAATGAAAATCATCTCTGTAAGAAATTTCATCAAAATCAGGCTTAAATTGAAAGAATTAACGGTTTAGATGCAATTGTATCAAATTGTAATTGATAGATGAACTAGATGATTCACAATTAATTGGACATGTCAAAATGTAAGTGTAGGAATAAAGTATTTCTTCAAATCTTAAAATACTACTTACTTTTTAGTTTACTACTTACTTCTATGGTAGGCTTTCATAGAGTAAAGTTAGAATAGTCTTCATTATATTTTTTATAATGTATAAAGTCTAACGTAAATTCTATAAAAAATAAAAATTAAGTAGGTACATAGTTTATACCTACTCCGTACCATTTATCTTCTATCACATCTCATTCCATGAAAAGGAAAAAAGGGGGATGTAATGAGATGAAGAAATCTCCCGGGAATTAAAAATGGTTTGAGGATAAATTCTACCCAATCCAAATTCACTCTTAACACTGCTAATATAAGCGGTGCTGCCGAGAACGTGACGATGGTTTTCAATCTTGAATCATGTTGGCATGGTATCACGATTGTCCATGGGCCACAGTATCCACCTACTGCCACCAGGTGACTGACTGCTCATCTGCCACCTCCGTTCAATGACAAAACATACCTTTACCCCTTCATCCAGTAACTTCTTCACAACCGAAGCACCAATACCACCCGCGGCGCCGGTCACTAATACAACCTTATTGCTCCAATTGTGAACCATCATAGCACTAGCACGTTCACTTTGTTATTGACTCACCATGATACAACAGAACGGAAACCTTATTTAATGAACCGTTGTTGTCTGTTCAGAACGGAAACCTTATTAATGAACGGTCGTTAGTAAAGGTTCATCAGTGTGTCTGTCCGTCTGTTTTCGGGATAATATAAAAACTACTGGTTGGTTGAAAGAAATTTACCTACAGTTATTTTCAATTTTATTTAAATTAGTTTCGTTTGTTATCGCTCTGTTTCTTTTCCATGCCATACCGTCAACCTATGTCTCTCCACTGCTGGATGTAGACCTCTCCCAGGGCTCGCTCGGCACACACGATCCTCGGCTCTTCTCATCCAACCACCACCGGCGAATTTTTTCAAGTTGTCAACCCACCTAGCAGGAGGGTGTCACACACTGCGATTCCCGGTACGTGGCCTCCATCCTTTCATTCCTTTTCATTTTATTTGATACTAGCGACCTGCCCTCACTTCGCTTCGGTTTATTAAATTTAAAACAATCGGAATAAGATCCTACGGTAAAATTGAGCCTATATTTTAAGTTAGACCTCTAACAATACATCGGTGAAAACTGCATTCAATTCCATGCAGTAGTTTTTGCGTGATACGTGTACAAACATACAGACAGACAGACAAAATTTCTAAAAACTGTTGTTTTGGCTTCTGTTGCTCTAATATTTATAATGTACAGACATCGGCCTGTTACAATTTTATTATATGTATAGATTTATAAGAAATTTATAAGTTATTGTTAACTGAATTGAAATTTAAAATTATTATTTTATATACTGGGATGGGCCAGGGCCCATCCCCGTATATAAAATAAGTGAGATATGCCAGGGCATATCTCACTCATTTTCGAAACACGTACATACATTTAGGGAATAGGATACGAGAGAAATATTACGGTATCATTTTACGATATTATTCTGTGAGAGAGGGATAACGTAGCCAGTCGGGCGCGCAGAGCGGCTGTGGGAGATCACCGTGCACCTTCCCCTCCAAAAACTGTAGAATATTTTGATATCTATGCATGCACATCACACGGTTTTATAAATTTATTGTAATCTAATGACTTACAAAACACGATTATAAATGTTATATATTTCACCGATAGTTATCTTTATTAATGTATGTTACTAACTTAACTGATTGGAAAATATGTTGCAATATTATTATTGATATACATATATATATATAAAACTTATCAAATATTATATTTGACAATGTCGGTTGAAAAAGAACATCTTATTGGAAAATATAATCATCGGTATTGTCTTTAAAAACATGGATAAAAAACATTCATAATACCTACATTTTATTGATCAACTTGAAATCATAACCTGTCGTCTATTTTTTTAGATCATGACCATAGATTTGTTTTAATATACTGCAATACACAATAAATGGTCAAAACTAAAATATTTTGGTGATAAAATGTACCATTTTACCATTGTACCATTTTACTCCTGAAGAGCTTATCGTGCATGACGAACATGCATTAAATAAGATTGTCGAAGATGCTGTGACTAACCAAACGCAGCTTGGCCTAACAGGAATTACAAAGTTTACAAAAATTACAACTCGAGTGTCGTATAGCCTCCGTGTTGTGTCGGCCGGTTTTGGAATAGCACCAACCTATCTCTTTCTATGGATACCGTCTATGGATTTCTATGGAGCGATTAAGAGAATAACAAAACCGCAGCGAACAAAGAACAGACTTGCTAACCCGCATGGCCAGCCTGGTTAGAGCCATACATGCATCATGCACAAAACAGTGTGTATGTATGAGGAAACCTATTTCCAGCAGTGGACGATAAGAGGGCTGGTTACCATTTACAATTAAGTAGGTACTTATTAGGATAGGTAAGAAAACAATTGGAAGTCAAAGGTTAATTTGACAGTTGAAGTTATGAAAATGTATACCTTTTAAATCTCACTGTACCATATCAGCCTATGCTCTCTATCGACCTCTCGATTGAAGTTGGACTTGTCCAACTGGATTGATTGTTCAAGATAAATATATTAGTGTTGCGATTAATCGTGTCGGGTTGTACATTAGACGTACGTCAAACGTACATAATGGACATTAGACGGAAATAACTACACGTACACCAGTTAAAGAGAAAATGAACATTGATTTTAGCGCCACGAGAAGTATACTCCTCCGCATCGCTACTTATTATTTATATTTTCTCGTGACATTTACTTCTATTTTCTTATGTAAATCAATGTACACACGCTGTTTATAATATACATATTGTTTTCATACACTGATAACCGGAAGAGTTTTACCCTATTGCAATTAATGAACATAAGTTGGAAACGCCTGAATTTTATAGGTTTGCACAATGTTTTGATTTTGTGAATTTAATAATTCAGGCGCTTCCAAAATAGTGTAATGAGATAAGGAAAACTCCTCCTTGTGCCGTTATGTTTCCTATTCCTCATCTTCCCAACCCTTTATTCCAAATCTACTTCTAAATCGCCAAACGTAGGCAGCGCATTCGGGGATGTGCCAACGTTTCTCATTCTGAACTGTTACCTTGTCACAGGGCGACGGTATCCAGTTAACACCAGATGAACTAGCTGCTCGTCTGTCACCTTCTTTATATTATTCACATAAAAAAAAACAATTTGTTTCTCAGGGAGATCGGGTTAATATATAGGACGCAGGACGCAATGCAAATATGTAATTGATATATATTCACAGGCGATGGCCTGTAAATATCAATGGCAAAAATGTAATCCTTTTCGTGATCCCAAGTATCAGTGTAAAATTTCAGCATGATTCGTCCACCCGTTATTACATGAAATCGTTTCAAACAAACACACAGACTTCGTCGTCTAGTTTTTTTACATGTCGGTATTAAAAAATAAATAAAGATAAGGATGTATACGACCGGAGGCGCCATCCCCGTTTGCCTCTATTGGGTCTTGATCACAACAGATATTATACAATAATATGTATATGTATGTGAACATTGTAGGTAATTGTAACTACAGATGAGACATGCGATTATATTTGCATTATATTCCGTGAGATTCCGTTTAGTTTTTACCCATTGTCGATAATGACTTTTTAACGATGTAAATAATTCTAGTGGATAATTATTGTATTTGTAAGTTGTAGTGATACATACATATGGTATTTCATACATAATCTATATAAATAAAAATTAAATGCTGTTCGTTGGTAAGCGCATCACTTGAGAACGGCTGAACCGATTTGGCCATTTTTTTTAAATGTTCGTAATAGTCCGAATAAGGTTTTTAGGGAAAGAAAAATTGGAAAAGTTGCCCAGAAAATTGTAAAATTCGGGAAAAAGTGAGTGCTTTTTTCTATGAGATTTTTGTATGAACTTATTGAAATTATTGTATTATTCAAATTTGGACAGTACTTACAAAGTCTGTCGGGTCAGTTAGTATTCAATAGATGTATCTGAACAAATAAATACAATAAATATTCGCTGGTGTTTTTCGTATGACGTTGCCAATGTATATTTAAATTATAAATCGGAAGTTATCTTCTCGGTCAGAGTTAAATTGAGCACAAAAAAATTGTGTTAAAAATACAATAGATAAACTAAGTAGTTAGTAATTAAAAATGAGGTAGTTAAATTGTACTAAGTAAGCAGTTTATCATAGCTCAAATTGTGTAGTATTGGCACGGAGGATGGACTTGTAGTTCAATAATAATCTACCTATATATAATGGACCGTTTATTTTGAAAGTGGTGTAAGTCCATTTTTGAGAAAAATGAGCTATCACGTAATTCATGCTTAATTTAATGTAATTTTTTTATATATAACTAGTCCGTGTTTAATTTCTCAAAAAAATCCCATGTTTTGTACAACTTAAAATCGGTCGGTAAATGAAATTGCATAATCATCGATTATGAAAGTGGTGTAAGTCCAATTGACAGAGGTAGGTGGCATAGCAGATGGATGCGTATGCATAGCAGATGGATGGATGCTGTTTGAAGCACTTAGAAAATGTAACGACCCAAAGCCATGTTATTGCCTACAGTGACATGTGTACTGGGCAAAATCGAAATTTACAAATGGCATTGATGTGATTGAAGGTTGTCCAGTCGGAAAACAGCATTGAGATAATTGACCACAAATTTTTACTCTCGGGGCATTCATACCTTCCGAACGATGCAGATTTTGGCATCATAGAAATGGCATTGAGAAAAATGAATTTTGTGTACACACCACAAGATTACTATAATGTAATAGCGCAATGTAGAAAACAGGATAAATTCATTTTATATGAAATGAAACGGGAGAATTTCATTTCAACAAAAAATCTCCAAAATGCAATTAAAAAACAGATAAAAAAAATACTAATGGGGAACAGGTCAATTGGTTGCAAATATGTTGGTTGAGGTTCCTCAAAATTGCACCATATACCATTTTTTATAAAACAACGATGACGGACGCAGAATTTAAAATTATCAATTTATTACCTCTACGTCCTGGAAGACCGTTAAAATTTGAAAAAATCGCCCTGGAGCCTTTGTACCAAAATGCCAGACCTATTACGTACGAAAAATATAAAGACATGAAGCAGCTACTACCCTATATACCTCCGGTGCATCATGCATATTTTGAAACACTACCACATGCAGAGAATAAGTAAATTCTTGTAATCAGTATCTTGTAATGACAATGTAATTGCCGTCTAAAATAAAATTTTATGTGTTGTTATGCGTATTTGTAAACAAAATTATATTAAAATGAAGTATATTTTAAGCGATATTTGATTTTTCAAAATTGAAATTAAACGATTTTTACAATTGTCTAATTTTGAAAGTGGTGTAAGTCCATTTACAGCACATAAATATGTGTTATCGTAGTCTAATTAGCCAAAAACAAATTTATATAAACAAATTAAATGTTGATAAAACAATAGAAACAATGCCAGACCTCATATGATTTGCCTGTATTTTTAAATCAACAAATATAGTAACCTTTAATTTTCTCGAAACAAAAGAAAATGGACTTACACCACTTTCAAAATAAACGGTCCATATATAAAATTTTGTGTTTCCGTGTTTGTCCCGTATGCGTTCCTATACCATTCATCCGATTGCGATAACACTTTTATGAGTTGTTGTGCGCATGCCCGCGAATGTTTCTGAATTAGTACCTCCTTGAAGACCATGCGAACGAATTCGCGGACAACAGCTAGTGTTTACCTATATAAAAAAATATATTCACATTTGAAATAATTAGAAAAATAAATAAATTTACAGCTTATAATATTTCTTTTTCTTTCAAAGTATCAAATCATTAGACTAGGTTGAATTCTGGGTCTCTCCTCCGGCATTAGCAAATATACTATGTGAAATGTGAATACGTCGCTATAATGTTGCAATGCAATGTTCCTGTATATACTTTAGTTGATCCATGAGTTCAATGTCTCTCAACGAGCTATCGAGAGAGCTTGCTTGTAGTTTCTTTGCGGGACAAAATTAGATACGAAGACATTCGCAAAAGAACTAATGTCACCGAGATAATTCGTAGAATTGGCATGTTGCAGTGGCAATGCGTAGGTCATATTTGCCGCAGGACCGACAATCGATGGGGTAGACGAGTCCTATCCAGCCTATATCCTATATCCAGCATAACTGGATAATAGCCTATATCCAGCAGTGGAGAGATATAGGTTGATGGTATGGTATGGTAAATCAACTTTTTTATTTTACACCAACACATGTTGCAAAATGACAATATTAATAAGTAACACAAAAAGTATAACAAGTTACCATAAGACCGCCAAAGCGATCTCTTCTAGGCAACCTTTGGGTGGATATATTTATGAATAAGTAATAAATAATTATAATCAGTCGATATATTAATCCATACCATTGACTCACTTTTGCTAAATGGTAGTTGATTAATGCAAATTCTGTACAAATTCCCTGAGCATAAATCAACGAATTCTTAGGTGGTGATTTTACAGCATCTTAAGAATGGATTTTTTGACGTGCAAAAAGTTGTTCTTATTCCAAAAAAGACGCCCAGTGTGTAGGGTAGGTGAGAAATCTCCAGCTGCAGCTCTTGGTGAAATGAGTTGACACACTCCTTTCACTCAACAACATTAGCATTCTACCACTTGTCATAGTTGCTGGCTTCGGCTACATTACTCAGAACGCAGAATACAGACTGTATTTTATATGACAAATGCTTCTAAATTATTTTTTCATGGTCTCAATTTGGAACTAAAATACTGTGTACTAGAATCGCTGAAAGCTTTCAATAAGCATGAGATGATTACTGTAGAAAATATCTGACTTGGCATTGAATATTTACAAAGTCATCATTGAACATTTCGTAACCAGATTTGATAAAACAATGTACTTACCTCATGTTTACATATAAAACTATTATCATGTTATTTGACAAAAGATTACATTATATTTGACTAGCAACATAATAACAGAAAACAAATATTTTGTACGCTTACCTTTAAGCGTAGTCATCGTTATTTTTTACATCTTTATAAAAATCTTTTTTTATTTATTATTTGGAATCAGTTTTTAAGTCTTTATTAGTAAGAGTCATGAAGAAAATGTGCATTGCACAACGGAACCTATGTTCTTCCTTCTAACTTACGGCATACCTACTTTTTTCCGTCTGTCACCATCACCGTCAACGGCGCTTTTAACATCCACAGCTGAATATGGGCCTAGTGTTGTTAAAACGAGCGCTGAACGCTTAAGCGCCCGAGCGGTGACGCGCTAAGTTAGTGCTGTTAAACCTTATCCGTTTTAGACTGGAGTATTTAACTATAAAGGTTTAAGAATATCAAACATTAAAAAATTGGACTATAACGTTCACATTGGAGCTTTATAGTCGCTAAATTTGGACAATATAACCTTTAACGGTAGTCTTAACAGTTCATTAGCGGTCACTCGGCGCTCAGTGCTCGTTTTTACAACACTACATGGGCGTCCTCATACACATTGTCTTGTGAGGGATACATTGCCTAAAATCGCCACGTAAGCCGAGTTGGCGAGTCCACTGTTTTAGGGGTGGTGTAGTTCTTCCCGGCTTGTGGTAATGGCTTTGTTATACGTCATGCACAAGATAATCAGTTCACAAAAGAAAAGGGTTGATTACGGTCAGCGTCGGACTGGCCATATAGTCGAGGTGGCGTTTGCCAGCCGGGCCCCAGCCTGCGCGGGCCCCCCACGGGCCTGGCTTGAGCTTGCCGCAAGCCAGGCGGTAGGTAGGATAGGAGGAATATAATTGGAACTGTATTTAGGTACCTAATAATATATATCGTTGATAATTAATAATTTGTATATTTCATTATTATTTTCCGATAGTATCCCATCTACCATTATCCAGTCTCGGGCCTCGGGCTTGTGGGGGTGGGGAGCCACCCGGGCCCTTCCGGCCCAGTCCGACCCTGGTTACGGTACGGTATTATGGTAATGTACATGTACAATGATCATGTACAACTTGGCCTATTCTTTTACCCAAAGTGGGAAGCACTTTTGCAGTAGTATGGCTGATATTCAGGATGTAGACTTGTGTGAATGAATTTATTAAAAATAGTCTAGTGATAAGGTCGAGGTGCTGATGTGACGTTGGATAACGCAGCCTTCAAAACTTTTGTAACTGGATGATATTATAATATTTACATTGATAAATTGCATATGGCATATGGCAGCGTATGGTATAAAATATACCATATACCATACCATACCGTTATACATTTATCTTACTAAATTACTACAGCTGTTAAGACTGTTAAGACTGTCTGTGAGGGTGAACTGGCTCCCACGACACAGGTTGTCCCAGTGTGGGGGCCAGGGCTTCATTTAATGGGTCAAATCGTTATTAGCAAATAAAGGATTTATTTATTTATTATTATTATTATTATAAATATTCATAGGAGGTGGCGGCACAACTATCGTGTTATTCGCGTTGATAATCATAATCATGTTTTTGATAACATAATATCTATGTAGTACCTACCTTTGTATGGCGGCACTTGGTATCATTGTGTAAAGTATTATTTATCGGAAAATATTATTTGTTTTTATCAAAAAATTTTGATTATTTTATAAGTGACATTCTCCTACAAGGAATAGGTGTAGCGTAGCGTGCATCCACCCTCTCCCTCCAGAATTTTTAATTCTCAGACACATGCACCAGAATTTTCTTTCAGTGGCAGAAGTTTCTTTCAGTTCGTGATGTATTTAGTTGAGTTCGCACCCCAGGGCCCCGGTTTGAGCTTCCGCAATATGAATGAGAATCGAGAATATTTCCCTCGGCTGTCACAGCTCTATTATTATGTAACAAGTATTCATTTTGATAAAGATTTTAATAATCTTAACTGAGCAAACAAAAATATAAAGATAAATAAGATAGTATTGATACGGTGTGAGTCGGCAAGCCAACCGAACGTAACGTTCGAACGAATACAAACCTTTTTTGTTGAGCTCGTAAACAAGTTATTTTTGGTAATTTTAAATGTCCTGTTCGTTGCTCTAATTAATGTATTATGTAAATGGGTCCACACAAGATCAATACATAGAAAATAAATGTAACACGGTTAAAATGTATTTTATTTTATCATTATTAAAACAAAATGTACTTTATTTTATCATTATTAAAACAAAATGTACTTTATTTTATCATTATTAAAACAAAATTTATTTTTATTTATACTTTTTGTTTGCATTTTATTATAAAAACACACCCTTAGATAAGTGTTCGTAAGCCGCTTTTACGTTTTCTGTAATATCTACCGCTGGTTTGTTATTCGACACTAGCCAGGTGGAGCCTGACTTGCCACGCTTGTAAATGTCAACCACGCCTGCAGCTGCTGACTCCTTACTGCAAAACAAGATTTTTATTTATTACTGTATGAGTATAGGTTGTAACCGATGTGTTCCCTAAGACTAATACTGTCCCAGTATGTACCATCCCGTTTAATCCCATCCCATCCTATCACGTAATCCTATCCCACTGAATAGTGAATATAATGAAGTAAGATTTTATTATATTCCATATTCTCCGTGAAAATTGTAGAATGATCCCCGTGAGAACCGATAATATACATGGGAACTGTATGATGGTTCCCGTGGGGACTTTATAATTGATTTAAATAAATAGTGCCCTAAATGTTACCCCGGCGCATAAGCAATAACTATTTCATTAAAATCTGTCCAGTGGTTTTTGCCTGATGCGCGTTCTGACAGACAGACAGACAGATTTTCCAAAAAGATATTTCATGTACAGACCTTTTTTTTTTTCGGAAGGACTAAATTCTTGTGGCCCTATTGGCCTTTCAAGAGTCACCGGACTTGTTTAGATTAGGGCGAGCGCAGAAGGCGCTCAGCCAGGAGCAAAAGTGTGTGTTGCAACGAGCCTAAGGGCTCCCCCGCCGGTAAACCGGCGGAAGGAACGGACCTCGGCTTAGGGCGTTGCATTGGAGGGGATACCGCGGGGTCGCGAGTCGGCGAGAAGCGCCCAGGCACGTGTCTATACCTAGTGAACATGTTGGCTGAGGGCCGGTGTGTGTTAACGGTGACGTCCACCGTTAACACACACATCGGGGGGGACGTCCACGTCTCCGCCGGCGGGGACGGTGTCTGTGTGCAGTGTTCGAGTGCAGAGTGAGAACCGCATTGGCAGCGGTTATCGGGTCGTCGGGATCGTCCAGGATGTGCCGCGGCCGACGATGGCGGGGAGGGGCACTCCTGTCCGGTGTGTAGGTGAGGGAGGAGACAATCAGAGGATTGGGATGATGTGGGATGGCGTCATAGTAGCGTCGGACAGAGTCTTTTATGTATTTGACGATGGAGGGAAGCTCAAAGTCCTTGTGGAGGTCGACGTTACGCAAGTACCATGGTGAAGCCACGGCCTTGCGCACGAATCTGTTTTGGAGGCCTTGGAGGGTTTTGATGTTAGAGGGAGCCGCGTGTGCGAACACAACGCTGGCATAGGTCATGATGGGACGGACGAGAGATGTGTATAATGTCAACTTATTTCTAAGCGACATTTTACTTTTCCCGCCTATGAGGGGGTTGAGGCGACCGAGCACAAAGGCGGCTCGGTTTCGGACAGTTTTGATGTGATCTCGGAAGGACATTCTGTGGTCTAGAGTGACTCCGAGATATTTGGTCTTTTTGACGAGAGGAATCGTTTGACCGAGAAGGGTTATCGGGAGAAGGGAGAGCTTAGGAGTACGACAGCATGGGAAGCACATGGCTGCACTTTTCCCCGGGTTTATCTCTATCCTCCACTTCACAAACCACTCGCCTAGGGCGGTGACTGCGCGCTGGAGGCGTAGAGAGCATGCGTACGTTGCTATCTGAAGCGTAGAGGGTGGTGTCGTTTCGACTTTCGGGCACCTCCAGTTGGTACAGTTTATAAATTAAACCGTTGTGCCACACCTTATCAAAGGCCTTCGCTACATCGAAGAAGACTGCTAGGGTTCTGAAAGGTTTCTTTTGATTGAGACCTGAAAGTATGTGCTCCGTTATTCGGTGCACTTGTTGGACAGCGGAGTGTTTGGCTCTAAAGCCGAACTGTTCGTTGATTAAAAGGCCTTTTGAGTCAATGTGTCTCAGCAGGCGGGTATGGAGGACTCTTTCATAGATTTTAGCCATTGTATTCAATAGGCTAATGGGTCTGTAGCTAGCGGGATCCGAGCGGTGTTTGCCCGGTTTGGGGATGCCGATGACGACGGCTTCTTTCCAGGCGGCTGGAAAGAGATGATTCCGCATGGCGGCATTGTAGATGGCCGCGAGGAGAGCGATCAATTGGATCGGAAGACTTTTGAACACCCTGTTGGGTATTCCGTCGATACAAGGAGATTTCTTAATTTTAAGATTTTGAATAATCTCCTGGGTTTCTGATACCGTAACCGGTAGAAGGGAGTCTGAGGGAGGGATGGAGGCTCGATGACTCACCTCTCCGTCAACCAGGTCGACGTGGGACTCGTCAACCGGCTGGCGGCCAGGGGAGCACTGGACCTCTAGGCTATCAGCCAGGCATTCGGCCTTCTCTGCATCGTCAAATGCGGGAGGACCGTTCGGTCTTGTCAGTGGGGGCATAGAGGCAGTATTGTCTGTTTTCATAGACTTCGCCATCCGCCAGTAGGCTGTGTGTGATGGCGAGATCTCTGACAACAGGGCTTCCCAAATGTTGTTTCTGAATTCAGCGATGCGATTCTTTACGTCCCTCTATAAAGCTCGCATTCTACGCCTATTCTCGATACAGGGGAAGGAGTCGTAAGCACGGATGGCTGCGTTCTTGGCTCTTAGCAGCTCCCTAATGCCCTCAGGCAGCTCCCATCGGCGATCATTCGCCGCTGGGACCCGCCTGGAGGAGCTTTGGATTAAATCCTTAAGGTGGCTGCCGAGTCCAGAGACCGCCGTGTTTGTGTCATCCGCACTGGTCAGGTCGTCGGGGATAGAGTCGAGGTGGGGAGAGCTAGAAGCCTTAAGGGCTTCTTTTAGCTTGGCCCAGTCGATAATGGTCTTGTCATGGGGAGGTGAATCGGTCTGCCGTCCTAATTTCATGATTATGTGGCGGTGATCAGAGTCTAACTCGGCAAGGGTTTCTAGAGAGTTTAGACGTAGGGTAATGTTTTTGAAAAGGGCGATGTCGAGGACGTCGGGTCTGTGGGTAACTATAGAAGGGTAATGAGTTGGCGTCGTGGGAGCTATGACGTCAAAGTCCAGTAGGTCAATAAGTATGTAAAGGCGATTTCCGTTACGGTTTGAAGTATGACTATTGAAGCTGGGGTGCTTGCAATTGAGATCTCCTGCCAGGATGACTGAGTTACCTAAGTCGAGGAGTGACTCGAGGTCAGTCCTGAGCAGTTCTCTGTCGGGGGGCAGGTAAACAGATGCCAGAGTGACAGGTTGATGACCTGTCATGGCTATACGGCAGACCGAGGCCTCCATGTTAGTCAGTGGAGGGGTAGGAATGGCAATGCAGTGCAGAGACCTCTTGTGGTAAATGAGGGTTCCGCCGCCATGTCTGGATAACCTGTCATTTCGTACAATGTTGTACTGGGCGATTTTGGGATCGCGGTGACTAGGCTTCAAGAAGGTCTCTTGCACTAGCATTACATCTATTTGGTGATTTCTGAGGAAATCATGGATCTGGGTGCGTTGGGAGCGGATGCCGTCAGCGTTGAAGAACGCGACGGAGAGGGAGGAGGGTTTGATTCTCTTGGATGTGTTATCCATTTTAAAGAATTTAAAAGAGGGGGTTTTTAGGGACAGGCCTTGAAGAGGCCAAGGGTGCTAAGTACGGGCTCGTACCTAATTATGAGGTCCTGACGGGCCATTGGGTTGCCGTCAGTGGACCTGAGGGCTTGGGCCAGGTTTCTAATCTCCTGGAGATTTATGGTCCCCAGGAAGTTACTGATCAGGGCCAGATCCTCCGTTAGACCAGGACTGGCCTGGGCTTGGGAGGAGGTGGCCTTAGGGGGCTGCGGTTTAGGGACAGGTTTGGGGGCCGGCGCAGGGGCGGCTGGAGTGATCCTCCAAGCTTGCTGCGTGGGTTTGGGCAGCGAAGGGAAATTCGCGGGTGAGAGCACCGCGGCTGAAGTGGGTGCAGAAGGCGCGGGTTTGGGTGCTTGCACCGACATGAGGGGGCCAGAGGCGCCTGCGTAGGCGGGCGCTTGGCGGGGGGAGGGGGCCTGGCGGGGACCCACCTGGATGGCCTCCGCGGCGCTTTAGGGCAACCGCGATAATTCGCGGGATGCCCCAGCTGACCGCAGAGGACTTTTGTTTAACGGGGGGGTTGTCCGCCAAACATCTATAAGATGCTGGCGGACTACTTCACCGACCGTCGGGTGGGCCTTTTCGTCGGGGACCGTGTGGAATGGAAGGTTTCCACTATGGGATGTCCACAGGGATCTGTGCTTGGACCCACGCTCTGGAACCTATTAATGGATGACCTGCTTCGGTTACCGCTTCCGCCAGAGGTTCAGCTCGTGGCCTATGCGGACGACGTCACGGTCCTCATCGAGGCGCAGTCAAGATTTCAAATAGAGAGTTTGGCGGGAGATGTCTTGCAGCTTATTAGTGAGTGGGGGGTCCGCAACAGACTGGAGTTTTCCCCCACAAAGTCGCAAACTATGACCATGAGGGGGAAATTCCAGAGACCGCCCACTATTAGGTTTGGCGGCGCTTCGGTGGGAGCCGTCACGTCGGCCAAAATTCTGGGGGTGGTGATCGATGCAGGCCTATCGTTCGTCGAGCACGCGAAGTACATAGGTGCTAGTAGTAGTAAATCGTTTGGGAAAATGTCCCGAGTGTCGGCCTCATCGTGGGGAATTCGATTCTGGGGCCTCAGGATCTTGTACCGTGGTACGTATGTGGCGACGCTCACCTATGCCGCGGCGTGCTGGTTTGAGCGTGCGTCGTTGCACGTGGTTCGGAGCGCCCTACTGCGCACCCAGCGGCCTTCGTTGATCCTATTGACGAAGGCATATAGATCGGTCAGCACGCTAGCGCTACCGGTACTGGCGGGCGTGCTTCCAGCAGACCTGGAGGTGATCCGCGCTGGCAGGATGGATCTGGCGCGTCTACTCGCGACCGGGGGGGAGGCGCGTGTTGGGAGGAAAGCCATCTGGGACGAGACCGTGGCTAGCTGGCAGAAAAGGTGGGTTGGCGAGAATAAGGGCAGAGAACTGTTCAGGTTCTTCCCTGACGTGGCGGTTCGACTCAAATCGCGCTGGGTCGAACCAGACTATGAGACATCGCAGTTGCTCACCGGGCATGGCTGTTTTCGTAAGAGACTGTATGATATGAGGCTGAGTGACAGTAGTCAGTGTGAGTGTGGCATGGCAGACGAGGACTTGCACCATATCCTATGGTCTTGTCCTCTATACGAGGAAGACCGACGTAGTATGCTCGAGGGGATTGTGCGGCGGGAGGAGGGTCCGGTATACTACTGCGACCTCGTCTCCTCCGAAGCGAACTTCCGCGGGCTCAGAGAGTTTGCACACCGATGGCACAGAAGGAGGAGCCCGGAAGAAAGAGCTGCTCGGCACCGAAGCAAACGTTAGTACACGTAGATACAGCCCCAAAAGGGGAGAATGACGTTTGGGACATAGGAAGAAAAGAGAATACTTGTAGGGAGGCAGAGTTTGATACGCGCCGCAACATAGCCCTCAGCAGGCGAACGGCGCGTACCTCCCGACGATTCGGTCCGTATAACCGCAAGGTTGGTAGGACCATGGGCGGAGGTGACCGCAGAGGACGCAGCCAGGGGGGTCCTCGGCGCCCTTGAGACGGGTGCAGCTGCTGGTGCCGTGGTCACCCAGGCACTTTACACAGCGGGATCTCGCGTAGCAATTACGCGCTGCGTGGCCATAGTATTGGCAATAATGGCATTGCCCAATACCGCCACGCTTGTTTGGGGTCTCGAAGGAGAGACCGGAGAGCCCGCATATAGAGCGAGCGTCGAATATTTTTTTTACCCTCGGGGGTGAGGGTAAGTACAACCAAAATAAGGTTGTATGGGGTTCTGTCGCGCCCCTTGTACAAGCGGTGTACTTCCAACACCGGGAGATTTTGGGTTGTGAGTCCTCGAGGATCTCGTCCTCTCCCAACTGGAGAGGGAGGCCGCGGACCACGACACGGAGGCGTTTTTCGTCCTCCGTGGCGTATGTGTGGAATGAGATATTCTCCTTCCGGAGGAAAGCGGTTAAGGACCTGAAGTCCTTGGAGGAGGGGACCTTGACCTTTATGGCCACGCCGGTGTTGGTGGCGCTTGTGAATGAAATCCTGAGGGATTCCATCGCTGCGCGGACTTGTCCCCTACGGGCCTTGTCTTGTATAAAGACAGGTGGGGGGGGGGGCTTTTCGGTGCGGGGAGCCGCGGGCGGAGTGGTGCTCTGGCGAGAGCGGGAAGCTGTGCCAGGCTGGGCTTGGAAGTTCGGCTTAGCCGACTTCGAGGGTGCAGGGGGGGTAGGGGAGGTGGGGGAGGAGGTCTTTGCAGACCTCTTCCTCTTTGAGCCGACGACGGTGAACCCGTCGTCGGAGGACTCTGACTCGGAAGAGTCGGAGGAGTCGGTGGCATGGACTATGTCCATGTGCTCCTGTGAGACTATATCATCTCGCTCGGGGGCGGGGTCGGGGGACGCGGGGCTCTCGAGGTGAGCCGCGAGTTTAGAAGGGGCGGGGGCCAGTCTCTTGAAGAGAGACTTGTAGACCTCCGGATGGGAGGCCCTTAATAGAGCAACGATCTCGTCGTTGCTAAACGACATGGTGGGGGAGGGTCGAAGAGAGAGGGGGGAGAATATTGTCCTAACACCCCAGGTTGTGTAACCCGGGGTTGTGTAACCCTCCCTGCTGGGTGTAAGCAGGGAGGTGTGTACCTAGTGAAGACATGACTGTTACGATGTTATTATATGTGTATAAGTATATAGAAGATATATAAGTACATACAGAGCATAGATGTATGGATTACCACAGAATAGTTTACTCGTATGTGAACATATTATGTCAACATAACCTATGTACTATATAAGAATGTATGTATAGACATTTGACATATAAATAAAACACTTGCAGTTTCAGATTTTTTTTTTGGTTTTAAAACTAAATAATACGTAACTTATATTTACCTTTGTATAGGAACTGCTACAGTTATCATACTGAGTAAATCCTTCGCCACGTCCTTGTCGAAACTCCCGAAGTTATTAGGATCTAGAAGTGGTGTCTGTGTAGCGCCAAAGCAGACGGTTAATACACGAACACCAGTCTTTGCGTAGTAATCTTCAAGCTAGAAAAAAATATGCCCTATGGTGAAGTTTAATGCAGAAGTTTCTGAACCTTTACCCTTATGTCGATGAAAACGTACCCGGGTACCTTTAGCGTAACTTAGACTAAAAATAAATAGAATATCATCCAAAATTCTAATTTAATTTTATAGAGGGTGGGGCGAAACAAACAATTTTCTTATAATTTAAATAGAGGTAGTGTAATGTTTCTCTATGCCTTATTCTTCTCTATGCCGACGGGGGGGGGGGGGGGGGTGGAGGGGGGGCACTGTGGTTACGCACATACGAGAGCTCCTCAATAATTTTAAATGAGAAATAATTAAATGAGTTGCAAAAAATGGGCAGCGAATTTAAACGTGCGTTCAGACCTCTGCTGACAATAAAGACCCAGTAGACTTTGCGATGACATAATTTTATATTTATATTATCTTATTTGTTATCCAAAATACAAATATTATCATATCAAATCAATTTTAACAAATTGATTTATTTATTGCATACTTATCAGTACTTACTTGCTGCAATTTTATTATTCGCCTTTATTTTGTTTCTTCGTACGTTATCTTTTATTCATCACGAATTTTTTCCTTTTTTCTACAATTGCAATCCGACTACTAAAGTTTAGTCGGTATTTGATGATCCAGCTCCTGGATCAGGTATTAATTTTGGTCTAAGCACCACTTTCATAGTTATGGTTCATAAAAACAATTCCTAAATCATCAAAATATTTTTTTGATCCGAGGATGCAACTAAAGGGCTTTCGAAAACGTTTTATCATAATTTCTTTGCAAGATTCAACATACCTAACAATAAGAAAATTGCTTGCATTTTCTGGCTTACCTATGAAATTGTCATTTGCTCATAGTGGCCACTTTTAACTTAGTTATCTTGCGTTTGGCTTGGAATTACAAATTTAAATTAATTTCAATTTAAAGCTATGGCAATCTTTTTGAAAATCAGTTATTCATTTGTGTTTACGTTAAACGACTTTTTGCTTGCGTTGCTTGCAAACATAACGATTTATCATTTCCATTCTGGAAATTTCGGGAATTCCGACAAGCCCAAGGGGCTTGTCAAAATTGTACCATACCCGGGAAGCTCCAGGCGCAGCACATCCATAGCAGCCTGGGAATCTTGACGCTATTTCTTGGCGATTTATATTTAGGATTTGACGAAGAGATTTGAATTTTGTTTGCTTGGTGCCGACGATGTTGCCATTGAACGAACGATTTTTTTTTCGGCGTGCGATGAAAACTGATTCGCAATCCGCATTCCGGTGAAAACTGTCAGTCATCATCTGTCATGGACTAAAAGATCGCGTTCAAAAACGTGGCCAAACCAATAAATGGGCGCAAACAATGTATTAAGTTTATTATAATTAGTTTTCATTAGTTGAACCGACTGTTTGCTTAAGTTTGATCGAGAGGATCAACACGATCCTAGCCGGTCATTAGTCGGAATCTTAATGTAACCTCTAGGTATCTCAAGGTATGTAGGTATAACGCGTTTACTAAATATGAAAATTCCGGAAGATCACCAGGTTTTCTTGATTATACTTACACCAATACAGTTGCTGAACTGTAGGACAGCTGCTTTCGCACCAAAGTATATAGGCATTCCAGGTAATTGACTAAGGCCAGCAACGGACGACACATTAATGACAGTACCCCCTTTGCTGCCTTCGTCTTTACGCATCAGCTCCAGCGCTTTCAATGTTCCCGTTACCAAAGCAGTCTAGAAAAAATAAAATATTCTGAAAGTAAATTATTTACTCCAATTCGGAACACGAATCCCTTCAATTCGCGACCTCTTCTCTCACGACTCCATGACTCATTAGGCCACAATCGTCTGCTGTATGCCAACCTTTGAAATAGTATTTATATGTATGTATGAATGTATATTATATGTATGAATGGCATTTATGTGACGTTATCTAAACAAAGAGACTTTATTTTCGGTATGGAGTTAAATCTAGCACGATTAGAATGACAGCTGTCAAATGTCTTTCAATAAATTAATATAAAAATAAAATTGCATCAATTTTATCCAATAATGACTAAGTGATTTGAAAGGCATTACTTGTACCTATATTTTAGTTTATAAACAATTAACATTTCCTGGACTTGGGCACCACAGAGAACTATAGTAGGTACAAGTCCTACAGGCTGCGATCTATTACTTCTAATAAAATAACTTACCAGATTCACTGCAATCGCTTTTTTGTACACGGGTAAACTATCATTCATAATACCAGCGTTATTTATCACTACATCTATGTAGTCAAACTGGTCTATTGTGGCCTTGAACGCGCCGAACAGCTCGTCATCGTCGGTGACATCACATTTGTAAAACTTTATTTTGTTAGCTCCGTATTTTTTGTTCAACTCATTTTGCAACGCTACTCCGGCTTCTTCCAAGACGTCTAATATGGCCACATGCTGAAAAATAACTTTTGTTTTTGATTATTCATTAGCTTTTGCCCGCTGCTTTGTCACTCACTAGATACTCACTAGACTACGGGAAACTTAACTTTGTAAATTTTTCGTGGACCCCAAGAAGATCGTTCATTCGTTAATGCGTGAAAGCATTTCAAACAAATAAAAAGACCTCAATCTCTTTTATATGTTAGTGAGGAATATTATTTAGTATTTTCTTACACATTTTGCTTTTTATTACTTTTGATGATTATATTACACTTTTGTTTTATAGACTGTTCTCCAGCACACGACGAAACATTATTTTTCTATGATAAATCTAGATCTTGGAATTCTCTTTTAATTTTTATAGAACGTAATTCGGAAAAAAATCAATAATAAATACCTTAACACCTTCATCCATTAACATTTGTACAAGCGTCGCGCCAATACCACCGGCGGCGCCGGTCACCAGCACAACTTTATTACTCCATTCGTAAGCCATCTTGACACCAGAGTGTTCACTTTGGTACTGACGATTTAATAATAGTTCAATACTTTTATAATATTCTAATCATTATCAATCGATTTAAGTAAGCGAAAAGCCGATGCTGGCGAATGATAACATTTTTGGGTACTTTTTGTATGCCTTAATTTATGAATAGAGTAGCATTTATTTAAACATCAGATTAGTCACAGTTATGCAAAAACAAAGCAAATCCCCTAGCTGTCACACTAGGATTCCATGTCTTGGGGACTAGTTCATTCCACTCAAAAATGCACTTATGTTTTGTGTTAGAGGATTATAGCGTATATTGTAGGGGGAGAGTGCATTCTGCATTCCCACAGCCGCTGGGCGCACTGGACTGGCCACGTTACCCCTCTCTCACAGAAGAATACCTTGAAATCCTACTTTATCGTTTTTCCCCAATGTACGTACGTGTTTCGGTAGTGAATGAGATATGCCAAAGCCCATTCCCATCCCGTCCTTTTATCCCATTTTACCAACCCTTTCTCCCAATCCATTCCTTAATCTGCCAAGGTAGGCAGCGCATCCGGGCGCGTGCCAACGTTTGTCATTCCGGATCGATGTTGGCATATATGGCTTGGATGTCTATGGACGACCGTATCCACTTACCATCAGGCGGCAGACAATGCCGCCTTTTTTCTATAAAAAATAATAATAGTAATATATGTGTGTGTTGAGTGAATGCATATGTGTGGGTTTGTATGAGCATATTTTATTTATTGTACAATACTATTCACGATGTTTTCAGTGTCAATATAGTTTAGTTTTTAGAAATACATCAAATAAGCTATTAGAACGGTAATGAACTAAAAGTATCTTCTCTATTTCTTATTCGTGAGATCACGTGAGAGTTTAACGTCCTGGGCCGCACCAATTAGAAATCTACATAAGCACGGAATTTTCAATTACCTGACACTAGCTCGGCAATGGTGTGTAAACATAGTGAGGAAATCGCCTAACCGTCGCCCTCCCATTATCCCTTTACTCCCATTATGCTCTCTACTCAAGGGGACATATATCACTGACTCTCGAAATCCGTTCATTTTGGTACATTTTACGGTAATCCTCTGCGAGAGAGGAGTGCTTCAGTCAGTCAGGTGTGCTCAATTGGCTGTGGCGTACAACTACCCTCCACCATAAGAATAATAAATAATCTTATGATATTTATTATTCCTATGTCTCTACCTTCATAATGTTTAATCCTTGGGTACTACTTGCCCAATAATTTTTAAATCTCTTGCGCGCGGGTTTACTCTCGATGTTTTCATTCATCGCCCAGATAAGGACAATTGTATCAACTGATTTCCTTAATTAGTGTATATAATATTTTTCTTCAATTTTACGTTATTTTGATGACGACCTTTATTATGATCGTAATTGGACAAACAAAAATATATTATTTATAATCTATACTACATATTATAATAAAATTGTAACAGGCCGATGTCTGTACATTATAGATATTGAAAAAAAACTAATATGGGGGGGTCTTTATTAGAGCAACAGAAGCCAAAACAACAGTTTTTAGAAATTTTGTCTGTCTGTCTGTATGTTTGTACACGCATCACGCAAAAAAAACTACTGCATGAAATTGAATGCAGTTTTCACCGATGTATTTCTAGAGGTCTAACTTAAAATATAGGCTCCATTTTACCGCAGGAAAATATCTTATTCCGATTGTTTTAATTTTAATAAACCGAAGCGAAGTAAGGGCGGGTCGCTAGTAATAAATAAGATAGCGTAGTCTCTACGATTACAAACTGTTTTTACATTCATAGACGAGTTATTAAGGTGTGAAGTTAATTTTCGTTACTCTAACCGAATGAATATGTCTGTTCTACAACTATATATTGCTGACGCTATATGGTTGACGATACCTAGCCGCTTATTCAATAACTTATTAACAAGCTCCAAAGTAGTACGTAGGTATTTGTATTTGAGCCAGCCGCCACTCGTCTCCGTTTCGTTTACCGAGAACATAGTAACTGATTATTATGCCGTTAAGTAGGCTGCACTCGAGCACTCATTAGTACCAACGATAGTAACTTCCAGGATCGATGTTATCATTACGATTTCAGTTTAGTTTTGGGCTTACAATATTAATAATCCACTTCATTGTTTAAAAATAAACAATACATAATGTACTTAACACAACAGTGAGGACTTTATACAATTGTCGGCCTTATCGCCTTTCAAGTACTCAGACGGTGTCAAGTACTGATTTCAAATACATTAAACCGTTCCAGCGAAAAATAAAATTATTTTAGGGAATAAATAAAAAGTTACATAAACATGTAAAATTTTGTGGTTGTATCTAAAATGTTCGTAGCGTTCATTACTCAGAACAGTTAACTAAAGACGTGGCGAGTCGCGCCTATGATAAGAGAAATGTAAAGATAAAAGATAAATGTAAAAGATAAAAAGACCCATTTGCAGCTTTTGCTTTATCTTAGTGACAAGTTATACACAGAATTGTACAGTTTTATAGTAGATATTTTATTTGTTAACGTTATCTTCATATCTTCAATAAATCGTCATTTAAAAGTCGATAAGTACATAATTTAAATATCAGAACGGTGATATCAGAGAACCACATGATTTTGATAAAATTGTTTGTTTACTTTTTATCTCAGAGTACCCAACGATTTAGGAGTATATTAAAATACATATTTCTAGTAAATACGGAACCACCTAAATGATTTTCACATTGCAAGTAGTAAAAGCGAACTTTTTATTTTTATTTTGTCGAAGAGTAAATACAAGGTACGCTAACTACTATTCTATTTCATATGATTTTTCTCTGTGGATGGCGTTTAACATACATATCATAAATATAATTTTGATTGTTTAAGATTCATTCATTATACACTGTACAGATTCACTCACATAGGTACTAACAATTACACATTCAAATACAAAAACGAAACAAACATATACACATAAATATATACTTACACACCCACATAAACAGGCATTCATGCATACATACACGCAATTTCTTATATACATACAAACTATTTATTTTTCTTTGTATAATTTAATCTTTATAAGCTTGTTTTGTTTGTACTTTTAATAAATAAGTACTTTTAATTGTAATTAGTAGATGAGCAATGATTACTCCTATTATCATATTATTGGGGAAAAGACTAACGCCTGTGATGCAGGTTTACCTACTTCAGGAGTTGAGGCTTCATATCATGCTGTCAACAAAAATCTGTTAACAATATAGATTTTATTTATTTATGCTAACTAAATCTTGCCTTGGGTACTTACTTATGTACTGAAATGGTAGCAGTTTATCTGAAAGAGATGTCCAATTTTATATGTCATAAATATCGTCGGATACTGCACACCTGTAAAGGTATAAATATATAAAATGGAACATCTTCCTACCGTCGGTAGTCGCGTCTGTCCGTTCAAGGTAATCTCTGGCACGTTTCGGAAAGTTTTATTAATGTTATCAAATTTAGTTCAGCAATTTCCAAAAATATCATATATTTTCTATCTGATATTCCAGTACAAAGAATTATATATTTTCTAACTGATATTCCAGTACAATGAATTATATATTTTCTAACTGATACTCCAGTACAAAGAATTATATATTTTCTAACTGATACTCCAGTACAAAGAATTATATATTTTCTAACTGATATTCCAGTACAATGAATTATATATTTTCTAACTGATACTCCAGTACAAAGAATTGGTATTGTTTATCAATATATACTTTAATATTTATTATATTAACGGCGACTGTAACGATGCAAAGGTATCCGTGGTCATGGGGTCTAAGTGATTCACGTGTCCGTGGGTTCAGAACAGAACATTAAACAGTTCCTTTTCTCTGTATTTATCAATTCTATTTCGTAAGTGATTATTTCTAATTATTATCATCTTTATGCAGACAACTTACAACTTTACTGACAGTTTGATGTTGCAGATATTGCAAACTGTATATCTGAGCTGAACAAATATATGCACAACATTAGTTTGTAGGCAAAATCATTTGGTCTTCTGGTAAAACCTGCAGTCTCAAACGTTAAATATGGCAATATGGAGAATGCTCTGTAGAATTGTTTAATATAATTCACAACTCAACTCGGGTTTCTACAACAGCACCCTTTTACGTCGAACCCGTAGGCTGTGGATCGAACTGCCTCAAGAGGTCTTTCCATTACGCTACGATATGGGGTTCTTCGAGAAAGCTGTGAATAGGATTTTGCAAGGTCGGGGGCGTATCCGCATATCTCCTAGTGTTGCAGGCGTACATGGGCGGCATTAACATTACCATCACGTGGGAGCGCTAGCTCGTCCGCTTTTTATATAATTATTCTATAATCGTTTAGATATTCTTATTATAACACCTATACTATACTACAATGAACAGATACACCTTACTAACTCCGCTAAGAATTTAGGTGCTATATTTGATAATAATAATCTGAAATAGGGCTGTCACATTAATGTGGTCAGCAAAAAATTTCATTATTCTATCCACTCTCTGAAACGCCTTCAGAACGTTCGCCCTATTAAAACGAAGACTAATCTTGCTCAAACTATCCTTCCAATTATCGGTTATGCCGATGTATGCTTTCTAGATGCCACTGAAGAACTTCTGACTTGAACGTCGCCAAAACTTGAGTATTCGCTTTATTTTTGGTTTACGCAAGTTAGACCACATTTCTGAGTTTAGGAAGAAGATTCAGTGGTTAATTATTCGTTCTCGCCATAATTGTCACATTCTTACACTCCTCTATAATGTTCCAAACAAACCTGCCTCTCGTACCTACTTGCGTGACCGTTTCTCGTATACTTTTCCAAGGTCTAGAATCCTTGAAACCCAAACCTTCTCCCTGTTAAAGATCCCTTGTCACATTTCTCGTAGCTGTAGGGATTCACTTTCGGTTCAAGCCGTATGTACGCTTATGCAATGCTCTCCTCCTAGGATACAAGATAGTCCTTCTCTTACTATTTTTAAAAACGTTTAATAGAGCACTATTTGTCAATTTCCTATATAGTCCGTATTGTATATATTTTATATCTATAGTCTTTATTATTTAGGTATATGTATTGCATAGGCATGTATATAAATATACATTTATGTATTTTATGAATATTATTATCCTGTTAAATTATTATACTTACAAATTTTTCGTACGCATTACGCCTGCCTTTTTGTCTTGACCCATATTTCACACAAATTGTTAAAATAAATAAATAAATTGAAATAAAATAAAAAAACATTTATAAAAAATATATTTATTATTTTAATGTGTTATTTTTTTATTCGACTTTAATATTATTTTGCCATAACGCCTTTAGATATCAGTGCGTAGCCGGCTCTTATGTTTTCTGTGATGTCTACAGCTGGTTCGTCGTTTGTTATTAGCCAGGTGGAGCCAGGCGCGCCACGCTTGTAAACGTCAACCACGCCTGCAGCTGCTGACTCCTTACTGTAAAGCAACGTTTATATTTATATAAAATAGGACTATAAAAATGGTACTGGTAGTATGAGAAGAATGGAAGATAGAAGTGATGGTAGGAGAAGCCTATCTATATCCAAAAGGGGAGAGGCACAGGTCAATTGTATTGTATGGTAAAGTATCAAATATAGTGTTTTGAACAAAAATATATTTCTTTGTCTACTGTATAATATCGTAATATTTAACTATTATAGGTACATATTGTCAAATAAGTGTCGGGAATTTTCATGTAAAGTTTTGCCGCGATCTGTCAAATAGTTGTTTGAACATTTTCATAATTGCTAGACGACTTCGAGTGTACTTTGCGAATTTTACAATGGATAAAAATATCGAACAAAAAAATTGCCTCAAATTTTATGTTGGGAACAATATTTCTTGTGCAGAATTATTGAAAATGTTAGAGAAAGCCTACGGTGAGTCGACTTTATCAAAAACAAGAGCACACGCGTGGTATAAAGCATTCAAAGAAGGCCTAGTAGTGGTTGAAGACTTGCCTCGTTCTGATTGACCTTCAACGTCTTCGACTGAAAAAAATATCAACAAGGTGAAGGACACGGTGATGGTAAATCGTCGCGCCAGCTTAAGAGAGATAGCTCAGGAAGTTGACATGTGTCACGAATCCGTACTCACCATTTTGGTTGATGTTTTAAATATGAAACGCGTCGCGGTACGGCTTGTTCCGAAGGAATTGAATTTTCTTCAAAAAGATACCCACCCGCCAACAGGTTGCTACGGACATGCTTGAACGAGCCAATGCGGATCCCCCAATCATGAAACGCATCATAACGGGTGACGAAACGTAGGTTTATGAGTTTGACATGCAAACCAGCCAACAAGCTTCGGAATGGTGCTTCGATAGCGAACCGAAACCGGAAAAAACACGTCAAAAAGCCACCCAAAAACCAAAGTCATGTTGACTGTTTTCTTTGATTATCATGGTGTTGTCCACTCAGAATTCCTTCCGGAGGCTCAAAGAGTCAATAAACAATATTATCTGGGCGCCATGAGGCGATTACGAGAGAATATTCGTCGGAAAAGACCAGATTTGTGGAACAACTATTTTTGGATACTAAACAACGACAATGCGCCGTCTTACACCTCAATCATCGTACGGGAATTGTTAGACAAAAATTCAACAAATGTCTATCAAGCACCATATTCGCCAGACATGGCCCCGTGTGACTTTACCCCAGACTCAAATTACCACTTCGTGGCAGACGTTTTGAGTCCGTTGTCATAATAAAACAAAATTCTCTAAAAGAGCTAAAGGCCATACCGGAAAGTGCCTATAAGAGGTTTTTCTACGAATGGATTATTCGCTGGCGAAAATGCATTGCGTCAAATGGAGCCTATTTCGAGGGCGAAAAAATAAATTGAGTTAATTTTTTGGACCAATATTTTTTGGTTTATTAAAAAAGTCCCGAAACTTATTTGACAGAGTAGTATAAAATGTCCTATAAAAATGGTTTAAAATATTTTCGATTGTCATTACACTAATATATCTATTTATTATATCTATTACACTAATCATATCTATTTAATTATACTACATTAGATTAAAACATTTTGCAGCTTCAAAAATTAAACCATTAGCTGCTTTTAAAAACACTACTCAAAAACGATTGCTTAAAATCTCTCGTCCTTTTCTAAAAAACAGAACTTAATGGTTCTAACCACTTTCTAAAGTGACGTAGAATTTTAAGCTATGATTATTTTTTTTATAGGGTCTATCGTCCACTTAGGGGGCAAAAATTATTAACAGTCAATTTTCCCAAAAAATGTTAGATCCATTTGCAAGTTAAACGCGGTTGATAAATGTGACTCGCGATTTTTGATTAATATTTTAGGACACCCATATTATGGTTATATAATTTGGAAACAATTTGCTTTGTTTTGAGGTAGTCCCACAACTTTGAAAATTCCTATCCGTCCATGGGTCCATGTCCATACTGTCTCCACAGTTTCCACTTTCTGCCAGGTGGAATGTCTACTTAACTGCCACCTTCTTTCCATAAAAAAGCATTAACGGTCTGGTCTACAATGCCCAAAGTCCTGCATGTGTATTAGCTATTTGATTTTTTATTTTGACCGGATGATAATTACCCTGAATAGTATAATACAATAGTTATATAATATTATAATAGAATAAGGATCGAAACTTCATTCGTCGAAATCGATCGTTCATTGAGAAGTAATTGAATGAACTCACGTAATCGTCCACTCTTACTCTTACAAACATACTCGTAGATTGATAAAAATAATTAATCCTTCCTTTTTGGCTTGTGGCAAATAAATGCGTCTATGTGAAATTTTACAATAATTTGAATAATACAACTATATTTTTATTACATTTTAAATAAACTATGTTTACCTTTGCGTCTTGATTGCTCTGGTTAAAGTTTCTATTAATTTCTCGTTTACTTGTTTGTCGTAGGTCGCTAAGTTTTCGCGTTCGATAAGTGGCGTCTGAGTCGCACCGAAGCAGACGGTCAATACGCGAACACCAGTTCTTTCGTAGTAATCTTCAAGCTGGAAAAAAATATAATACATACAATGGATGCAGATTGTTGCAGGCGGTACTAGACCTTAGTATCTGTGCCGCCAAGCAGCGTTTGTATTTTAGTCACTTGTGAAGACAGAAGAATTTACTTTGCTTTAGAACTGTTCTAAATTTTATTTAATTTAGAAATAAATTTAAGACGCGGAGTATACTCTTAGTTCAAGTTGTTACCGATATCATAGCAGAAGCTAAGTCACTTATCGTTAGGTTGATCATCTGCTTCTCTGCCATCTGTATGATTCGGTCTATCACAGAACGATAGGATATCTTATCGTATACAACTTGTGTTCGAAGCCAAGGTTACTGCCGATAAAATAGTAAATATTAACTAGTCATTGTCTACCCTATCTGTATCTAGCTGTCTACCTCTCTGCTTAGGTTCGACCGATAGGATCATATTTCTTTTTATAGAAATGATGGCATACGAACGGGCGATCCACAAGTCACCGCCGTTCATGGACACCTGCAATAGCCAACCTACGACTTAAGGGTGCATTACGATTCCTGGTTATTAGGCTTAGTAAAACTAACCGTTTAATAGATATTAAATTGCAAGGTCAGCCGAGCTACATTTTTCGTGATTATACTCACACCAATACAATTGCTGAACTGTATGACTCCGGCTTTCGCACCAAAGTATATAGGCATTTCCGATGATTGATAAAGACCAGCAATAGATGCAACATTAATGATAGTACCGCCTTTGCCACCTTCGTCTTTGCGCATCAACTCCAGTCCTTTCATTGTTCCCGTTACTAGAGCAGCCTGAAAAAATAATTGTGAAAATTTGTACCTACGTTTTCCCAGCACAAAACTCGTGATTTAACTCATAGTCAATTAAATTAATTGCAACACATTGCAATTAAAAAGAAAAATAAATTACTAATATTTTTATCTTTCTACGGGAAACGCATAGCAGTGCACACAAACAATAAGAAGTTATTGGTGTCTAGATTTTTTATTCAAAAAAACATAATATCTGCATATCCGAATTCTTTTTTGTTCCTTTAAAATCTGGTACATTTGGCTGGATACAAAAAAATATGTACCACGCAGAGAATCTTAAATTCGCGACCCCTTCTCTTGAGGCTTTGTTCTTTGAGCAACAATTGCGTCACAATCGTCTCTTTCATGTGAATTTTCGCCATACATCTTTTATGATAAAACTATTATATAAAAAACCCTAAACCTTTTAATTACACATATGTCGTTTCAGACGTAAACAACTTTTTACAATAAAATAAAAATAATCATTGCATCATTAATTCAATGAAGATTTGAGGAAGGTATCGTAAAGCAATCGTCAATATCATAGTTTTTATCACATACACAAAATATTTAGCTTAATGATAATTCATATATGTAATTAATATTTGAATTTAACGATGGGTTAGGTTTGGGTTATCTGATGACAATAATGAAGTAGCTGGG
The DNA here is from genome assembly GCA_943735995.1 of Sesia bembeciformis. NCBI lineage: Eukaryota > Metazoa > Arthropoda > Insecta > Lepidoptera > Sesiidae > Sesia > Sesia bembeciformis. Next base: position 15,097,919 of record OX031028.1, read on the forward strand.
GACTCCGTCCATTTGAAGATGGCATTTTTAGTAATTTAAAATTATTTATTTCAGTTAATGAAAAATAAGTAGTTTATGTTATAAGCCTTAATATTTGCTGTCTCTTTGAGTTGCTTGCCTCAGAAGACTGCAAAACGGGCACAGTTGTATAAAAAAAGTAACTTACCAGATTCACTGCAATCGCTTTCTTGTACACGGGTAAACTATCATTCATAATACCAGCGTTATTTATTACTACATCTATGTATCCATATTGGTCTTTTGTGGACTTGAACGCACCGAACAGCTGGTCATCGTTGGTGACGTCACATTTGTAAAACTTCGTTTTGTTAGCTCCGTATTTGTTATTCAACTCATTTTGCAATGCTGCTCCGCTTTCTTCCAATACGTCTAATACGGCCACATGCTGAAAAAATTGGAGTTTAAATTAAGTTGTAATTTATTTTTTTACTTTTTATTACATGATTACACTAATTTATATTTTTATTCTTCTTTTTTACTATATAATAATGGTTGTTTTTTTTAATTTTTTCGGATCATTTGATCGGATGTTTCGATATTCTGTGATAAATTTAGGTTTTGGTCGGGGACTTGGATTGTGCGTTAGTTATGTTTCTTGAATTTATTTTTGTTGAACGTAATTTCGTAAAAATTAAATAATAACTACCTTAATCCATTAACATTTCTACAAGTGACGCGCCAATACCACGGGCGGCGCCGGTCACCAGCACAACCTTATTACTCCAATTGTAAACCATCTTTACACTTGTTCGTTCACTTTACTATTGAAGTTTTCATAATAGTTCTCTTGCTTTTATTAAATTCGTTATCAATCGAACTATATCATGAGGCTGATGAATGTTGACGTTTTTGTAGCCTTTTTAAAAGATAAGTGGCTCTTAATAAGTGGCTTTTTAAAAGATAAAAATTTTAAGCTTACCCTATCATAACCTTGGATTTTATCCTAGAGCCTATGTTTCTTGAGTTTTTTTAATGTGTGCATTCACAATTAAATAAAAAATATTGTGTGTAATAATAATTAAATAACATCTACTCTCCTTAACCTTACATTAGATTTCAACTTTACTCCAATATAGTTCATGGCCTTTAATTTAAATTGAACGTTGCTTCATAGAAAATAATCATAGACACCTTAGCCTGTTAATTAGCCTTACCTTAATCTTTGAACCTTACCTTTGAATTTATGTTGAACATGATTCCATAAAAATTAGAGAAATAAAAATTAGCCCCTTAGCGTTATCTTACCCTAGCTTTGGATTTACACCAGTATACTACCTGGATATATATTTTTTTTTCGATTTATATAGAACAAAATGCAATAACAATTAAATAATTAATACCTTAGTCCCTTCATTCATTAACATTTTTACAAATGAAGCGCCAATTCCACGGCCAGCGCCGGTCGCCAGCACAACCTTATTAGCCCATTGGTAAGCCATCCTGACACTAGCAAGTTCAATTTCCTATTGACGGTTTCATAACAGCTCCACCGCTTTTATTATGTTCGTTATCTACCAGACTAAGGGATCGAACGTGCATCAATATCTTGATGCTGATGGATGATAAGTTGATAACATAATGCTGATGCACGATAACATGTATAATAAACGGTAAGTGATGTAAGTTTTTGTCGACTCATGTTCGTGATCACGAGTTCGGACCCCTGCAGTCCATATGACTGGGTTTCTACATTTTTCATTTGTTACTAGCTCGGCAGTAAATATCGCGAGGAAACTAGCCTGCGCGAGATAGGGAGTAAATCTGAGGCATATGTAACATCTCTTGTGGTAGATTATGGTCTGAAACTACATGTAATTGATTAGCTAATAAGATTATGTCTGCAGTTCTGATTAATATAATCACAGACTACCAGGTCGATAGAACATTTTACATATCCTTCTTAGAACAACACAAGTGACAACACAACGCCGAATATCGAGTGGTGATAAACCGAAACCCATGGCTTTGCAGGACGACTACGGCAACGTGTGAGGTTTAAATTATCCTTAAGACAGTGAACTTGCGCCCAGTGGGGTGCTTAAAGATCGCCCTCGTGACTACACTACAAGATTGAATTGATATTGTACTGTGTGATATTCAACAGATATTTATCAATAAGTTCATATTGATTTATTTTTTCGATTATATCTTTATTTTTAAAAATAATGTCATGTTTTAGAAACATAATGTCTTGTTATAAATATCGGTTAAAATTTAATAAACTTTAAATTGTCTAATGATTATTACTTTCAAGATCCATATTTGGAGTTCTGTTCGAAGAGGAAATCAAATTATTGCAGCTCCGTAGTCCTTGCATATCGCAGTCTCCACGTTAGAGATTTTTACAATTAGAACAATTGTATATCACTCCAAAAAATATCATTGAATAGTGCTTCGCAGTTGTTACCTCCTCGTTTTTTCCACATTTATTTTTAATATTTTTCCATTTCTCACGTAACTTGCTATTTTATTAATACTCGTATTCCTCAGCTTCCACCTCTCAGCTCCAGTCTTCCAGACAACTTAAAAATCACTACGTCTATTTATCTTAAATCTCCCAAAAATACTCCCAAAAAATTCTCCCAAATTCTGACAAAAACTACGCAGTCTTTAATGTCTATTAAAGACTGCGTAGTTTTTAAATTATAGTAAAATTTCAAGGACCCGATCACTAAAAATATTTTAGGTTAGAATAAGCATCGACACAATGGTTGATCTTTTCGAATGAATTACAACCCTTAATTTGGTGTTGTCGATAATAACGCCCCTTTTCATCAAGCAGGATGTATCACGAAGGCTCTGACGTCGTTACCACTTAACTCAATTATTATGGCTAACGACTAGAAACCTTGAACCACTATCTTGAAATTAATGAGAGATGCAAGAGCAGCGAACTACTCTTATAAATGGGTTAAGTGGAATGCATTATCACGAAAATCCATTGACAATTTAAAAGAGTAATAGATGCATGACAAATAAATCCGAATATAATGTATCTTCGAACAAGAGGGGTCAAATCTTTGTGATAGAAGTATTTATAATTATACTAGCGAACCGCCCTCGCTTCGCTTCAGTTTCGTTAAAACAATATTAAACTATACGTATAAACCTTCCTCTTGAATCACTCTATCTATTGATGAAAACCTCATTAAAATCCGTTGCGTAGTTTAAAAGATCTAAGCGTACATACAGAGGGACAGACGGCGGGAAGCGACTGTTTTGTACTATGTAAAGATTACTTAACGGGAGTGTGCACACTATCTGCGTTATTACCTCAGTCACAACTCTTTCTCAAGGCTGGCTTGACGAAATTGCTATAATACAATTAGACCGCCTAGTTCTATTTATCCATCTAAACCTACTTGTTAAAACATGTTTATTGAAGCAGTCGACTTGTTTCTCTTGTAATAATTTAAAATTTTACAAATACTATATATCCTTAATTTAGTAATGATAATGTCTGACATAGATATTTCGCATATCGATGATAAACTTTGATTTGTTGATAACTGAGGACAAATTTTGATACTATATAGATCGTTCCAAAGGAATCTATCTATATTATATAATAATACTAGTCTGCACCAACTTGTATTGCGTAGAAAATATAATTTGTAGTTTTGCTTAATCTTTTAATGGAATTTAACTAAAACAGTATTTCCCAAACAGTGAGCGTTATCGCCCCCTAGGGGAACTTGAAAACGTTTTAGAGAGTGGTCGTGTCATCAAATGCATTATGTGAGAGATGCAAAAAGTTTGGTGACGTTAGGAACTCAAAAGAAGATATGAAAAGCGAATATTCAAAAATCCAAATACAGGCTTTTGGTAGGACTATACACAGGTATTAAGGAACTGGAACATAAAAGGATGTAGGTACTATGTATGTCAAAATTATAGTTTCCAAATGAAAAGGCTATGATAGTTAAGAAATTATATCAAATTTTGAAAGATAAACTTAATGTTAATTTACATTAATCCCTGGTAAATTGGGTACCAACAACCAGTTAGGCGAAATAAACGGAACATCATTGCATTATCTTGTTTTTTATTCACTTTGTGATTTCCAGGGAAAAAGAATAGGTACCTACTAGTAAGATTTCGGGAGTTCCGAGCAGGACGAAACAGGACGAATATTGCATTATTATTAGAATAATTATTGCTATTGAAATTATTTTCTATTTCCTTTTTTGCCTAACGAATATTGAAAGTTATTTCACTACTTATAATAGCAAGTTAAGTTAAGTAAATAAAAAAATCAATTAATTCATTCATTTATGCACCTGCTTTGGGACTCATCGCTCATATTGGCGCTCATCTGCTAAAATCGGAAGAACTCCTTGTTACAAGTATTTTGCGAATTGTGCAGGCCATATGCATGGACAAGAACACTAAGGACGGTGGCAATTGCCAATTACAATGGATCAGCAATATTTGCGGTGATACGTGACTTTATGGATTCACAAAGCGACCAATCCTCGATAATAATAATAACTATTAGGGAAGATAATTACCTATTGCACAAATCACGACTTTATAATTTCGGAATCATTTGGCCAATGGTATTAAAAACTTTTGACCATTAACCATAGATGGGCAAACCAATCATAAGTCAATTATTAGAATGTCAAGATACGACGTAAAACAAAGCAGTTTATAATTGTAAACTGACTTGCTGGAAGTGGGAAGTTTTTTTAAAAGATCATAATACGGCCCCTGTAGACATCAGGACTATAATTAATTCCAAAGTTGGGATATAACGAAGTTTGTGGACAAACTCAAAGTAGCATTATTGCTAAGCGACTGATATGAAATACAGAAATTATTTGAATGAGCTAAATAGGTATAGCAATTTTTAAATTTAAATATAAATAATATATAATCATTCGATATGTTGTTGGATAGGGTTCGTAACTTCTACAATCTTTTCAACTCCTTTAATTCCACTAGTTCGATTGTGCAGTTCAGTTGACTGAAATTGTGGCCTTTTTTTCTGACTAGTTCAGTTGACTGAATGTCGACGGACAACCAGACACATTGTATTATTAATTGCAGTTATTTTTTTTATTTTGTCCTGATCCTTTATCATTATGGACCGTTTATTTACTAACTCTTTGATTTACTATTAATCTAATACTATTTACTATTATTAAACTCTCCATTTTACCATAGGTTACATTACATTATTTATTTTATAATAAATAAAAGGAAAACCATATTTTAATCATCAGTTTTCATACTACACGTTTTCCATGTATCATGGTTTAAAAAATATTAAATATATTGGACATCTGTCCATGGATTACAATTTCCACTTACCATCAGGTGGGCTGTATGCTCGCCTGCCAACTTTTTTATTTAAAAAAAAGAGTTAATCCCACTAGTTCAATCAACTGAACTAGGGGGAATAAACGTTTCAACTGGCATTGGTCAAGCCTTTTTGTACAGGAAGCATAAAGCCTAATAAATTTGAGAACCTCTGGGCTAAAATCATCAAACTTCGTATCAGGTCCATTTAAACTAATCTTTAATGACATTATCATCACCACACTGTATTCGTAAAAACAACATTATAAATATAACTTGATTTGTCATCGTAGTGATTGTGGAAAATACGTAGATATATGAGTACAGTATTATGATAAAATACAAATATATACAGGATGCTTGAGAGGCTTTTCATCGGAACGACAAAAAATTAAAACTTTCGGTTGATTTCTGCATATAAATCACTGCGGGGCTTCGATGATCGTCAAATCAATTTTTCTGTTATTCTAAATTTAACCATTGAGTAGAATATTTACACATTCGCTTCAAAGTCTAGTTAGTGATTACAGGCTTTAGATATTGTGGCATAAACAAGGCGTAAACCGTAACCAGCCCTTATTGTCGTTCACTGCTGGATATGGGCGTTCTCATGCGCAAGCGCGTTGTCTTGTATATGAGAGATGTATGTCCTTAAAACGACTTTGAAAGCCAAGTGAGTTGACGAGTTCACTTTTAGAGGTAGTGCGGTTCCTGAGGGCTTATGATAGCTAGCGGCTTTGTTATCCTTTAGTGGTCTTTTACAATACCCACTGGAAGAGATGGAGTAGTGCTATTCAAAAGCCAGGCGAAACCACACGGCCGAGGTCACACAACCACGAAAGTAATACACATCGGCCTTTAGAAAGAGACTATCGGCTAGCTACGGTTTTGTAGAGCGTCGTCTGTGTCGTGTGCCGTTACAAAACCGAAGCTAGCCGATCATAGTCGATGTGTATTACTTTCGACCAGAATGTTTTTGTAGTTGAGTGAAAAGATATAAATAGTTCTAATATTACAACGGAGTAACGTTTTCCTAAAAAAATCAACGCTAATAATAATAATATGCATAGGTATATACAAAATATATGTTTTTGGCTAGGATTCGTAAAATTCTATTGTCTGAACATTTTTTCCAAAACTTACGATATTATCGAAGTCTCCCTTCCCGACTAGCACGTGCTAAGTAGGTATGTGTTTTTTTAATAAGATAAAAAGATGTTCTTTGATACACACCTTGATGCATATCACATCAATACGTCTGTACATATCAGTACATGTTATTATAAGGGTTTGTTGTCCGTATGAGTATGACTATAAGTATTGAGGGAGTGTGGGAGTGAAAACACGATTCCATGTATGTCTGGTATTGCTATCTATTACTTGATATAAAAAGTCCTTCGTCTCTTCATATTTGTATTGTCGTTCCTAAGTCCTGCCCTTCCATTATGTATTAATTCGATCAATATTAGTCTATAATATCCCACTACAGGGCACAGGGCTCCCCAGTAAACACTAGGGAGTTTCGAGACGCAATCCATCACCCGGGTCCATTTGGTGGATATACATTGTCCACATTTTTTTTAAATTCTTGAGTATGCATGCAGGTTTTCTCACGATGTTTTTTTTTTTCACCGCCGAGCTAGTTTTAATTTTTAAGTAACAATTCAATAGTACGAGTCGAAGGATTGAACTGAAGAACCCACGAATGAGACAAAAATCGACAGCAGATACCCTAAGGCTACCAAAGAGACCACGCAAGTACCTATTTGTACCTATACGTACCTCCCACGTGGTACCTATTTAAAGTTGAATGGGCCGTGGGTGGTAAAACATTAAAAACTCCACCACCCACGGGTGGTGGAGTTTTTAATGTAAATAACCCTAATTTAATGTAAGGTCGACACTACTAGACTTGTTATAAACACTCTAAAATAGTAATTATCCATAACACTACATAATGGTAGTAATAAAGAAATTTTATTGTCATGTTACTATCTAAATTGTAATTATTTTTTTAACTCTAAGCTATGCTAATGCACACATGATAACATAATTTTATATACTTTGTGATAATACTCCAAATTTCGATATCTCGCCGGAGTCTTATCACAAACTAAAATTACCCATCCTTAGATAAGGTACTAGGTTAAAATTATACCCACACTAGCGACTCGCCCTCGCTTCGCTTCGGTTTATATGAATTTTTTGTCTAACACACGAAAGTATGGTAGAAATGAAGTACATATAGGTTGTGGTTGTTCAATGCGGTCTGTAACTCATTTATCAAATCTAGTTTTAAGGTGGGGACAATGTTTGAACGCAATGATAGTTGATGTGCATCGGAGATGAAGTACATTTGCAAAAGATTGTGGGCTTCGGATTGATGGCGGTAGAAGGCTGCCAATGAGATGGTAAATCTGTCCCTCTACCTTAAAAGAGGGTATAAATTTACCTTCCCGAATTTCTTTCGCGCCAAACGAAGTCATCTGAAAAAAGCTCTTATATCTACATATATTTATCAAAAAGTGTGCTCATAATGGACGATTGCTTGTCAAGAGATTTTTTATTGGTTGTGGTGACTCCTGCATATTGGGGAGAATTACTTTTCCAGCAGCACAGCACATACCGTTCGCTTCATCGCTAATTTTTTTGCGGAACAATTAGAGCAAATCCTATTCATCCCTCCAATTTGGATAGTGTTCTGCTGAGCATAATCAATATTTGCATTATAATTGAATCCCGATCTATTGTTGAAAGCTGAAATACGAAATACTCCAGGTTGTTGTCTTAGCTTCTATGCCGAAAGCCGTCGTAAACGCTCAGCGCGAGATTCTCGAGGGCGAAGCTGTGTCATTCTATAATATAATTATTATCGGAAAGGCGCTGCGAGCGCTCGAGGTTGGTTTCTCGAGCGCGAACCTGCGAGGTTCTAATATTTTGCTCGGCAAGTCGCTGCGAGCGCTCGGGGCTAGGTTCTCTAGCACGCGCTTGCGATGCGTGCTCTCTCAGACTTGAAAGACGGTTTACATTCTCAGTGGAAGATTCTTCAATACGTCTTTTGGCCTTCCTCGTCTCGGATGTCTGATGAGAAAGTTTTCTAGGCATATTTTAGATAATATTTCCTGCACAGGTAAATCAGTAGGTAGATTAAAATGGATGTTATTATTAAATAAATATTATGAATTAAAATTAAAAGGTATGAATTTAAAATACTATTTACTTATTAGATACCGCGCGAGTGAACCGCGTACAGAATATAAGGTAGGTATAAAGTTTTAAAGTTATGAATTAAAAATGGTATTTAGATACTGCGCGAGTAAGCCGAGCTCATACAATTTCTTTGACATCCGTTGCGTAGGGAGCTGACCGCGCGAGTGGGCCGCGCGGGTCCCCCCCAGTGTGACCGTTTTAAAAAATGGTGATCTACTAAAACTACAAGGGTCCAGTACTAAATAATACCAAAACACATGCTGAATTATACTAAAAATATACTAAAATAAAAATAAAAAGTAGAAGAGGAAACATTGAATTAAAACACTTATTATCAGTTACTTTTTTTAATTTTACCAATTACACACCTTCATTATACAGACATATTAAAATAATAATAAATATTTACAATAAGTTTTATTACAAATAGTCAGTATTCGACGGATTATTTTTTACCATATCTTTCGATGGGTCAAATGAGACACAACCTACACTCCCTAGTCCCTTCACTTAGACCTTGCTTAACATGCAACAGGCACGCAATATGTTTAGCTAGAAACCTGTTTCTGTATTTAGTTTTTATATGATTAACTTTTGAAAAAATTCTTTCGCATTCAGCGTTTGAAATGGGTATGCACATTAGACATTTTACAAAATTAGTCAAATTTTTGTACTTAGGAACATTTTTACTGTTAACTATACAACTTAATTTGCTCCAAAACTGTTCAACATTTACAGCACTAGCACTACTACTAGAACCACACATCAGGTTTTGTACCCCTGAATCATACTTAATTTGACGATATTCCTCGTCAATTAATTGTCTTACTGTATCATTTGTAGTAATGTTCGGAAACCTGTTCATAACGCTCATAAGAGATGTAAAATTTTCATAAGCCGCTACTTGTGGGTCTATGAAACGTAACTAGGAAAATATTTTTTCATTAATGGGAAATCGACATTTAAGTTGAGTACATAACTCTATCAAAAAGCTTTGACACCTTTTTAAAAAGTCTCTAATTACGATACTACCGTTACTTGGTTGATTTCTTAACAGCGCTATTTCATTAGATACTTTTATACCTAAGTATATCTCATGTAATTCTATAAAATTTATATTACTATTAGGATCTATGTCCTCAATAGCAGTGGCACGAATGTAGCTGCTTTTCATGTAGCAACTTAATATTGTTTTAAACATGTCAGTCAAATCCCGATAAAAAGTATGAACAACACATACATTACCTTGAAAAATTATGTTAAACTTGTTGAATATAATGCAAAATATAATCTAAAAACAAAAAGTAAGCTTTATTTGTTTATTTTCGAAACTTTCATGTAAAAAAATCGCCGAATGGCTAGGGTTATGTTCTACGAGATGTTCTTGCTGAAAATACAGCTGAAGTGCATTCCACTGTTCTACTATGCGATTTACACAGCCGTGTAGGGAGAGCCAACGTATGTCGTAGTGACGTAAAATATTGTGATGCTCTGATTCTACAGAGGTCTGAAATTCTGCAAATTCTCTTTTGCGTTTGCTACTATGGCCAAAATAATTATAGACTTCTTTCACAATTTGATCCAATGCTTTAGGCAACTTTTTACAGGCATAACTTACAGCTAATGCTGATGAATGACATGCACATTTTACAAAAATACAATTAGAATTGACCGACTTAATCTTTGCAACCACACTATTATTTCTGCCAAACATTACATTTGTTGTATCAGCTGCAAATCCTAAAATATTTTCAATGTTTAAATTTAATTCTCGCAAACTTTTACACAGTGAGTTAAAAATATTTTCAGCAGTTTCACTTGATAGATTCACAGAACATAAAAATTTGGTTTTTACTGTATTATTCTGAACGCTATAAAACTTTATTGCAATGGCAAGTATTTTTTCTGTTGTAATGTCTGTGCTTTCATCTATAATTAATGAAAAAGTAGCAGCATTACCTGATAAACTTGACGTATTTTTTATATCGGTTAATAACTGCTTTTCAAATGATGGCGCCATTACGTCGTAAACTAACTGAGCAGATTTAGTGCGTTTGCAGGAAAAACCCTTTGCAATTTCCGAATCATAAAACATTTTGCTGAATAAATCGCTGAGATAATCCATGGCCCGAAATGGTATGTTATGTTCTGCCAACGCTGCACAAAATATAAGCTCTGCTTTTCTTACTTCTTCAGATATGGGTCCTTTCCTTTGAAATAATTTATCGATCTGAAAATAAACAGTATTTGATTAATTTTCCTATCGTAAAAAATAAGTAAAATAACTACCTATTTCTTATCTTGGGAAACTAGTGTCTCATTCAGTTGAAAATTAATATTCTTGATAAAAATATTACATATGTTTGAACCCTGCAAAACTATCTTTCCATCCCACAGAACCAGTTCGGCATGTATGTATACCTACACTTTCATTTATGAAAATTTCAAAATTCAGCTTTCTGAAATCGCTTGAGAATCGATTATACATGTGTGTACAACTGTACATGTACACTGGCCAAGATCCATCGGACATCCTGTACAAGTAGAACAATTAATTTATGTGCCAAAAAAAAATAAGGGACACAATAATCTTATAAATATGTTAATGGGGGCATAGCTTTCTTACCTTGGATTGTCCACTATAATGTATAAGTTTCTGCCGATGTTTTTCAGAATCTGCATGACTTTTAATTGTTGCGATTCTGCTCAAAAATGATGCTCCACAAGTTTTACACAAGGCGTTCTCACTATTTTTATCTTTTGTCAACCATGACGAAAATTCAGGATTTTGTTCCCACTCAGATCTATATTTCTGATCGTTTTTGCGCTTCATTATCTTCACTACACACGCACGATAACACAGAGAGACATAAATAAAGAACAAAAAATCCGTGGTGCCTTTTATACTTATTGCTAGGAATAATTTTTTAGGTTTCAGTAATTCCCCGCGACGTAGAGCATGTAACGTAGATGATATGTAGCTAAAGCACGATTCGCGGTTTTGTTAGCATTAACCGTTCGAAAGAGACAAAATGATACAGTTGCGGTAAACATCAGACAAAGACAAAATTATGTGAACGAAATACGAACGAATGGAAATTAGTGTTGCCCGCCCAACCCAAAAATATATCAATAATGTGTTTAAAAATGTTGAAAGTTTAAAAATGTACCAAAAAATACCAGAATATGAAAGGATACCAAAAAAAAACTAAATTAGTTTTACGGAGCCCAAATTATACCAATTTGGTACTGAATATACTAAAAACGGTCACACTGGTCCCCCCCTTCTTATAATATAGACCAATAGCGACCCGCCCTCGTTTCCCTTCGGCTTTTAAGTTTTTTATTTTAAATTTTATTTTTCAAAATTTTAAAATATGTTATTTTAGCTTCCTATTTGTAAAATATTTTTTGAAATCGGTTCAGTAGTTCCAGAGATTACCCCCAACATACAAACAAATACACAATTTTACCTCTTTATTATAAGGGGTTTTCCAATAGGGACTTGACAACTTTGAATTCAATTTGTGAACGCACCCTTTCACTAATCATCGAACTGTCACTGTCAATTTATTCAGTAAACTTAACATTTTCATCATGGTAAAGTACATGAACGAACAACGTCTGCAAATTATAAAAATTTACTACAGAAATTCGGAGTCGGTGACCGCTACTTTAAGAGCGTTAACTCCGATTTTCGGTCGTAATTCTCGCCCTAGTAGACAGGCAGTAACAAGTTTAGTGCAAAAATTTGAGTCTACATATTCGTTGTGTGATGTTGCCGTGCCAGTGAGACAACGGGTTGGTCGAAGTGTCGAAAATATCGCTGCCGTTGAATCGTCCGTAGCAAATGATCCAAAGCAGTCAATTCCACGGCGTTCTCAAGAGTTGGACATCGCCCAGACCACTTTATGGCGAATTTTGCGTAAGGATCTTGGTTTACACCCATACAAGATCAAGCTGACTTAGGAATTGAAGCCGATGGACCATTTGAAGCGACGTACGTTCTCCGATTGGGCTCTGGAAAAGATGCGCCAAGATGATCAATTTCATCGCAAAATCATCTTCAGTGACGAAGCTCATTTTTGGCTCAATGGGTTCGTCAATAAGCAAAATATGCGTTATTGGTCGGGTGAAAATCCACATGTGCTTCATGAAACACCACTTCATCCACAAAAAATAACTGTTTGGTGCGGTTTGCATGCCGGCGGCGTCATAGGGCCATATTTTTTCGTCGACGATAATGATCGTCACGTTACTGTGAATGGTAATCGTTATCGCGCCATGATTACCGATTATTTTTGGCCCGAATTGGAAGATATGGACTTGGACAACATGTGGTTTCAACAGGACGGTGCCACAAGCCACACAGCACACGTTACAATCGATTTATTGAAGAGTAAGTTTGATGAGCGTGTTATCTCAAGAAATGGACCAGTCGATTGGCCGCCTCGTTCGTGCGATTTAACGCCTCTACTCTTTTCTTTGGGGCTACGTCAAGTCATTGGTCTATGCCAACAAGCCGACGACGTTGGAAGAGCTCAGAGCCAACATTGAACGCGAAATAGCAGCCGTTTCGGCCGAAATGTGTGGCCGAGTCATCGAAAATTGGGTCCAACGAATCGACCGCTGCAAACGTGCCCGCGGTGGCCATATGAACGAAGTCGAGTTCCATTCATAAATGTTTTGATTGTACTTCAACCCGATAATAAAGTTTTTGAAATATCTCAAATGGTTTGTATTTTATTTTGAAAAAAAGTTGTCAAGTCCTTATTGGAAAACCCTTTATTAGTCGAGATGAATGTTTAACTAAAGAAGGTAACAGACGTGTACATACAGTCTACCTGGTGGTGAATGGATACTGTCGTTCATGGACATCCGTCCGCGATACAACGTGACCTCACGAATGACAAACCGTAGCACGTTCAAAAAAATAACGCGATAGAACAATAACGTAAATATTTGCGAAAACGCAATCCTCCGTAAGCAATGTACGCCTTTAGTGTCTCCATATACATAATGTCGTGAAAAACGATTTATTACTTCATGATTTATTACTGATTATACTGATAGAGTCTAGCAAATTAAATGTGGTACAAGAAAAGAGTGGCAAAAGAAAAGAGTACACTTATTAATCGAATCAATGAAGGATTTCGAGATATTGGCTCCTTTGTCACCTTTGAGAAATTGGCACCCTTAGTCGGTAATTTGCGTAATACTACTACAAGTGAAGGAAAATCCACATTCTGTTTTGTGTTTATTATTCTCGAAGAGTTGCGCCGTTGGGCCTAAATTAGTATTTTTCATTTCCTGTTATGATTATGATGTCTTCAAAAGTTAATATTTGTCTCAAGTTAAGATGCAACCTTCGTTAGTATACCCAATTGTAAGTGCACAAAGGTGCATTAGCGTAATTTGAATTTGACCTTTAGCTAACGAAAAAAAAATTTAGCAAATCTAGTTGCCAACTATTTAAAAAAATGCCTAATTAATGAAGATTCTAAAATGATATAACAAATGCGGTTTCTTCTTTAAAAATTATGATATTGCTATTAAAAAATCAAAGGAGCTACTTTTACCAAATTAGAATTTTCAACTAAATTAAATTAAAATTTTAATTGTCATTACTCATTATTCATCAAGGCATTTGAGGGACTAATAAAAGACCCAGAAACATAAAAATATAACACATTTCATTTAATATGAAAGCGCACGTATATTCGCCTACCTATCTCTTTAGCAGCTGTGCGATACATTCACGCAACCAATTGAACTCTTTTCACTCTTTCACTCAAGGAAAAAGTATACCGCAAGCCAATTGCAACAAACGAAATGTAAAGATTTTTTTTTAATATTTTTAAAATATTATATATTATAATAGCCGACTATAATACAAACCTTCGAAAATATAATAAACAGTATACAGTCAATGTATACTTGAATCAAAGAATGATAAATCGTATGTTTTTGAAACGCAACCGATACCTGCCTTGCCATAATTTAAAATAAAAACGATATCTGTCAAGTGTCACATTAACGTCAGCAGACTTTAATCACGTTGACGTCAGTTAGTCAGACATTTTGTCTTCTTTGTATTTGGACTTCCTATTGTGAGTAATAAAATTCGGTAAAAAAAAACCGCCTAAATACAACTACTTATAATACGAATTTGTTACGTCACTAGTGAGCGTCATTCACCGTCATTATCAAGCAACTGGAAGTGGTGCAATCCGCGTCTTTAGTCATCGAATTAAATCAGTGAAAATCAAACAGTTGGCAGTGCTGATTGTTTATAAATCCTTCTCGTAATAATAAAAAGTTAGAGAAATGAATCCCTACCAACAAGTAAGTAAGACTACTTTTAACCTAGTCAGTTCTCTAAGCAGTCACACATAGTATTTTTGGTTTGTTTATCACAAAAATGTACTTTTAGCCTAAAAAAAATTCACTTCATTGAACTTTTGATGTTGTCATTGATTTCATTTTCGTTTCAAGGGCCAATCGGGATATCCTCAACACCAATACTACCACAATACCGGATTTAGCAACACTGCTCCACAATCGTTCGGAAACCCGATGCCTATGCCTGGGATGCCCACAATGGGCTATCCGCAGCCTCAGAGTTATCCCCAACCTGGCTATCCTTCTTCGGGGACAGGTTATCCCACTCAAGGGTATCCACAAGCACAAGCTCCCCCACCAAGTGCAGGATACCCTACTCAGGGTTATCCAAGTCAGGGATATCCCCAGGCTAACCAGGATTATTCTCCAGCGAACACTGCTCAAGCTTATCCGTCTCAGGGATACCCAACAGCTCAATCAGGATACCCACAGTCAAATACAGGATATCCACAAAGAAACCAGAGTTATACACGAACAAATGCATCTGATTTATATCAGTCATCAAGCCCTCAACCTTGTGTGCCAAAGGTATGTTAAATTTGGCTCTAATTTTCACCATTCAACTTAATTATTTATCATTTTCATGTATTGTGTACCAGATAACTCATGCACTATTTAAAAAAAATGTATTTTATGTTATAACTTACTGGAGTTACATTTTTGTGATAAGTGAAACATTAATGCTTTCTCCTAATAACTTTGCTTTATTTATTTGGTCACCACCTCATCTTTATTGTAATATCAGTATATTAAATAACAATAATTCAAGATAAAAATTAGTTTAATGTAAATATAATACATTTCTATGAAATGCAATATTAAATCCTATGGATGTGATAACCAGGTGTCGAAATTTGATAGTGTAATTGATCTATTGTATTTGCAATAGTGAGGGCACTTCCATAGAAACTCAAAAGCTCAGCTATCTAATAAACTAATAGTATTGATATAAACAAAATTAGTATTGGTACTGTAACTACTCTTCTGAGCATTGTTTCTCATCGAACAGCTAATAAAATGCCTGTTTGTGAGTGTGATGCTTTATTTATTTTTTTATAGTGAAGTAGGTGGAGGAGCAAATGGTTCCACTTGATGGTAAATGTTACTGCTGCCCATGGATACCTGTAACCCCAGGAGGTATGCGGGTACTCCACCATCTTTGCTAAATCCTATTCACAGCTTTCTTGAAGAACCCCATATTGTAGCGTAATGGTAAGACCTCTTGTGCCACTTCGTACCACAGCCTACGGGTTCACAGTATGAAATGGTTTTTACACCGAACAGTATATAATACCTTCGCATCAAGGAGATGCGAATGGACTGCACTTCTGTGATGGGAGGTGCTGTTGTAGAAACCCAGGGCGGGAATTATATTGAACAATTCTTCAGAGCATTCCCTATTGTACAGCTAGATGGTAGAACACACAGTGAGATGCAACGTCTCTTTCAACACTAAGGGGTTCTACACTACCCATGAGAGTGAGATCTTTACAATTCGAACAGCACATTGTTGGATGAAGTCAAATGGGTACAATTGATATTTTGGTGCCCTAGCCTAGAGATGTGAGCAGGGGGGGGGGGTCAGGGGAGGGCAGTTGCCCCCCTATAGAGATTTGAAAAAAAATTGTATTTGTACCTACAATTCATATTTCTCCCATCCTCTCTCTCATCTTCCCAACGGCCCCCCCCCCCCCCCCCCCGTCCCATTAGCTGGCGACGCCCTTGGATGTGAGTAGTACTCCATATAGGGCCTAACCTGAGTGTTAGGAGTTGCCCAGGGGTAAAGTACCGCTTCACTCTGTTCAGCACACCAAGCTTTTTAGAGTCCATTTTGGCTTTATTTACCAGATGACCCCTTAAATTTGACTTTGCTGGAAATGTCGACACTCGGAGATCGGAGAGTATCAGGATCCTTGACCCTTTGAAAGCAAGGCGCTACGACAAAAGGATACTGTACTGATTCTATATTATAAATATAAAAAATACCTATTTAGGTTTTGTTTTATAACACAAGCAACTTATCTAAAACAGAAAACTAACCAGAGAATGCTATTTACCAAGAACTACCCTCTGAGCTAACATTGCAGTAAAAACAAAACCAGCAATGTATTTACTATAACTATTCAGTTTTATTGGTCAGAGATAATGTTAATTTATTAAGTAGGCTTCTGAAATAGTAATGTTGAAATAGTGTGAAGGTTAACATTTCCAAGGCTTTCCACTTCTATTGAAGTATTGCTACTCATATGAAACAAAATCTATAAATTGTAATGTGTACAACCAAAATTCAGTATTCATATCAATATAAGAATATGCAACTTAATTTCATGCCACAAATTCATGAAAATGATCCCACTCTGATTACTGCATGTAATAAATTCTGAATTTCTTATTACATTACACCTTGCTTATTACACCTCTACTTTCTTATACCCTGTAAACTTTTAATTAAACTATATTTTGATAACTAAATAAAAGTTCCCTTGCCTCAGAAATCATACAAGTTTTAAAAAAACAATATAATTATTGGATATACAGACTTGTTCATGAGTCTGTTAGTCCAGTTGTAAGAAGAATGTATCAAAATCAAAATAATTGATTGTATAGGTACTGTTATTACAATTGAATCAGATCTTAGTGCTAAAGTAGAACTGACAGTTTACAGTAAACAGGCTTGTGCATAAAAAACATTTAGAAATATCTTTTTTTAAACTTTCATATTTTATTTTCATTTCTAGCAGTTAAATGATATAAATTTAGAACTATCTGCCCATTTATTATTATGCCTAATAGTATAATCCTTATTATATTAATTACTATAATATACTATAACAATTTGTTTAAATATCAAATAACCCAACACAGGTGTTGGTCACACATTTGAAGTGCTCAAAGTACTTATTCCAGCCTTTATTCTAATACATTTGTCGATCGATTGGTGCAGTTGGTAGTGACCCTGCTTGCTGTGCAAAAGGTCCCGGGTTGTATTCGCGGTCGAACAAACATTTGATTAAAGACATATGTTTGGTACGTGTTTCGGTAGTGAGAGATATGCACGAGCCCGTTCCCATCCAATCCTCTCCTATCCCTTTCCATTTTCCCAACCCTTTCTCCCAATCTGTCACGTGGGACCGCTTGCTCGTCCGCCCACTTATCTATAAAAAAATCCTTAATCTGCAAAGGTGGGCAGCACATCCGGGGGTCGTGTCAACGTTCCTAATTCTGGACTGATATTGACATGTATCACGGATTTCTATTTACCACAGTATCCACTTACCATCAGGCGGACTGTATGCTCGTCTGCCGCCTTTTTCTATTAAAAACGTAGGTGTCGCCTTTTGATGAAGTGACGTACTGTAACTATGCCGACTGAGCGTCAGTACACGTGACACGTATGTGTCGTTTTACTATACTAGTTTTTAAATTCGCACACATTCTTATGCAGGCTGCTTCAGTTCGTTATTTATTGATGTACCATACCGTCTATATTATTCTATTGTTTGTAATAATTGATTAGTAGTCTGCTCAGCTCCAGTATTAATATAATATTTAAAAGTATTTAATTTAGTAGTAAATATTAAAAGCTAGCATTTTCTCCCAGCACTGCGTGCTTGAAATCTGATTTCCAAATTAGTTTCTTAGTGTGTCTGGATACATATATCTAGACATTATATATTCCACAATATCATATCACCAACCAAATATGCAAACTGTCACAAATACTGTCTAAACTATCTTAGACAATGCACCTTATAATCTTTAGGGCTAAACATGAAATTATTAAGCACTGGAAACGGCATTAGAAACGACCCGGTAAACAGATATTAGTCCAATAATATACTCGTGCGTATTTTGTGCTTTGTCTATATATATTTAATGGTGACCTCATCTTGGCTTTGCTCAGATAGCATAATCATTTCCTAACAAACTTAAAAGTACCCTATGCCTGCCTAAATTAGTTTAGTTTCTTAAAAGAGAAATTAGTTTTAAAATTAGTCCAGTGATTTTTTAGTTTAACTGTAACATACAAACAAACAAACTCACCGTCTTTATGATATATTGTACAGTGTTACTGGTAATTCCATCTATTCCCGTTAAGAGCTTATAGATGAGGTTGTTTGTAATTAATTTAACCCTATAATGCCTTATGCCAAAGTAGACCATTTTCGAGATAGTTAGAATTTAAGATTTTTTTGACATAAAAAGTGAAATAGAACTTTAAACTGGACTGCTTGAGGACCTGCTCTTCAAAACGAGGCGGAAAATGCGATACCAGCATGACTGCTGTCCAGCACACCACCGACTTACCGTGCAACAATGCCTGGATTGTTGGATAGTATACTGAATAGTATAGTATAGTCTGGATAGTAATTTCCCTAATCAGTAGATTGGTTAATAAGCCATTTCACTGCGGGCTACATACCCAAACCTGACTCCACTAGATTTTTATCTCTGGTTTATGCCTATGCCGGCCGTGGAAGTGCTCAGACAGCGAATAATAAATGCCGCTAACGAAATTAGAAGTACCTTTTCAAGTAGGATCGTGAAAAGTGAACTAGGCAAAAACTACGTCTCTACGTACGAAACAGGGGCAGTCACTTTGAGTAAGAGATTTAAAAAAGAACAGTAAAAGTTAAGCACTGTATTTTATTTATTTTCTGGAATAAATATCTTTTAGTAAATAAGGATATTTAGACGATTTTGTTATTGCTCCTTTTCTAATTATGATTTTTCTGTAATCTTGTAACCTAGTCGAGATTTTTATACCTCTTTGGGTGGCTAAGATAACGCTTTTTAATTGTTTCGCACATTATATTTCTTAGTGTTTTTTTAAGAAAACTTATATTAAGTAAGTAATAAAAATTAAGAAAACTGGTACCTAACGTTTCGAAGCCGTATTTTAAAATGTTTGCAGATTTATTCTCATTTTATTGTTGATAATTAAATGTTGGAATGTTTACTATGTAAAGTTAATAAAAATATTTCATTAGGCACCTACATGCATTAGTTTTCTTTTAATTTACTTTTTAAAGTTGTATTTCACCATTTATTCAAAAATCTTAAATTCTAATTATCTCGAAAATGGTTCACTTTGGCATAAGATATTATAGGCTTAAATTAATTGCAAACAACTTCCTCTAAAGCCCTTAAGGGGAATAGTACGAATTACCAGTAATCCTGTATAAATATTGAAATTTGTATTATCACGCTTTGTTATTTAGAATAAAAATTAACTCCATTTTTTTTAAATTTATAAAGTACATACAATATTTGTATGTGTCATGCATCCAATTTGTTACACTCTGAGGAGAAGACTGCCATACCTACAGGCCCGGCGACTCTATTCAGGGAGTAGTTTGCTGCAATTACATTGTTATGCTCACTTTGCCTCACCGCATACATTTATCTCTATAACCAATGATTCAGTCTCTGCACTGGCCCCTTCTACAATGGATGTAATGTGGTCAAGGAACACTTTGCCAGTTCCCCTTTTCATCGCACCTTAATTTTCAAGTTTTGTTATGTATTTGTGTAGTGATGCAATTGTCATATGTGTATTGTTCAATACTTTCTAGCTTGTGAGAGGTTTTATATTGTGATTAATATGTCCTCTGTAAAGTCAAATTCAAGTATGCGCAGTGCCTATAGAGCATCAATTGGCTTACGGCGTGGATTTAAATCGTTTCGTTATACGGTATTTATTGGTGATCTTTATTCTTTGTTGCTTCCGTCGCCTTTAGGTCACACTTGCACCAATTATCCAGTGCATTTGAAAGTCAGCTGCGTACGACAGCAATTTTATGTAGTTATCTGCCATGATAATGCGCTTTTATTGGTATCAGTGTAATTTTTAATTGTTTATATTATGCATATTGTCTACAATCATCACAATCCATAATTTGTTATTATAAGTATTACTTGCACCTTACAACTGCGCTTTTGCCTTTGCCTGTAATAATGAGTGTCCGTATGCATAAAAATACCGTATGCCCTTCACAATATACTTTGAATACCTTTGAATACTTTGATGCGAAAGTTACTTTTCGCGTATACGGATATATATCCATAAGCAAGGTTGATGCGAGCTCGTGACTTGCCAAAACTATACATAAAGTTAAATATGTTCTAGTCTTCATAAAGTGAAGCACATACTTTTTGTGAGAACCTAATTACCTGACTAATTCCTTCCTTCGTGAGGGATTTATGTATTTCCCTTCTAGAGAAAAAATTCTAATCAAAATTCAACAATGCTCCAAAATCCAATGCGACTTGGATATTTATAAATATATGAATGTGTCATTAGATACATTCCATGCAATACCATCGTTCCATAAGTACAAAAGTATTGCCGTACGTCCTTCGGGGACAGAACATCAACTAAATGAAAAAAAATCAACATATTTCAGACTATTCAAAATTGTAATGATATTGCAATATAGCATTACTTTTCAGTCAAACCCCACCGTGGTGCCAGCGAATCCCTTCGACCCTCGTGAAGATGCGGCCGTTCTCCGTAAGGCTATGAAGGGTTTCGGTACCGACGAGAAAGCCATCATCCAAGTTCTCACGCGACGCAGCAATGAACAGCGTCTGCGCATCGCTTTTGAATTCAAGACACTTTATGGAAAGGTAAGGCTGGTGAAGTGGGGGTGGAGTTATTCAAGATTACATCCACATATAATAGCAGACAATCTGGATGACCTTTGAATATAAAACTCAGCATACTAAACAAATTGAATATGTTGAATATAAAACGGCAGCGAGATGAAATCCTATATGCTGATTGAATACCGTCATATTGAGCTACACATAATATTTTTTTTTTTTTTGGTCGTTATTGCCAATATGTTAGATGTTAGCAGGCCCGCCGACAACGTTGTAGCCCGTTACTCTGAGTTATTAATAATTAGATACGTATTCATATAACATACGACTTACAGACTTTTTTTTTTATTAATCAGGTAGTACTCGTATCGTATTACATAGGGCCCCCTAAATTGCAGGGCCCGGTACTGCTGTACCTATAGGCACCTTATCGCCGGACGGAGTTAGTAAAAAAATGTGTTTTGTCCTTGCTTGTCCTAAAGTATGTCTGCCTACAATCCAGGAAGTACATTCGTTTCCGTTTCATTTCCACTATTTGGAGTTTATTGAGTAATTACGAAAGAAGTTGTGAATAACGTTTGAATAGGTATAATACATTTGAAGGCCAAATTAATTTTTCAATACAACAGTACAAAGAGTTTGCGCCTGTATATCCCAAATTCTGCAATTGCTCGATAGAATTGATTGAAATTTATAAATGCTAAAATGTCAGCGTTTTTAGTGGGTATGTTGTGTGGAGACAAGATATATATTACCTACGTCTTCTCTTTAAAAATTGTTGATTGCGAAAAAGCATCCCTTCAATTAAAAGTAGTGACATTGTTTTAAATTTCATTGACATTGGGCAAAAAAAGTGCTTTACTGATCAATTATTACAATTAATTATTTATTAATTACACTTAATTAAGATCACCCAATTAATTGATTATATACCCATTAAGCCAATGGTAGATAATTATTTATTTTTTATAATATAATCATCTATAATCATAGCCTATATATATAAGGCAATATTTTTTTCTTATACCTTTTGCCGAAGTAGGCGACCCTTGTATAAGACAGATACCTGATTACAAAATAGCTAAAGGCCAAGGCAACAACGGCCAACTAGGTCAATATATCTGAGTAAAGGAATTAAAAAGTTAAGATCGATAAACCTTGTTCTTGATTTTAGTTCCTTTTATGTAGATTTTGATACTTATGTAGAAAAAACTGTGGGTTGATTTTGAAAATACTTATAATTTCATACCTATAATAAAGTAGTCAAGTGAAGGCCTGGGGGTATCTAAACTCGATTCACATTCGTATGATCATCAGTTCAAATCTTCTGCCCATACAACAGTTTCTACTTAAGTACGGTGTTTTAAAAAATGTCACTAGCTTGGCTGTAAGAGAAAACATCGTGAGTAAACCCGCATCCACCAATCCGCACTGGGCCCGCGTGGTGAATTACGAACCGAAACCCCGCAGTGATTTACTAGGGGAGGCCCACGCCCTGCAGTGGGACGTTATAGACTGATACAATAAAGTCGACACGTGACTGATCACACCATGTGATATTGTCAACCAAAAACGGCAAATGGTGAGTTTTTGTTAAATTGTTATTTAAATCAGTTGCGTTTACAAGTCATGATCAGTCGACTTGTTCAAATATTTATTATTGAACTCTAGAATGAGGTACGCTATTTCAGGAAATTATAGTTAAATTTACATGTATAATTATCAGCTTCATTTGCTAACAAACTAAATATTGGTGTTGGCTAATCAAACGCTCAAACTAATTCAAACTATTTTGCAGCTTATAATTGACTTATTCAGTTTTCGGTAAGGTGGTGTCAATGCCGTAGAACAAATTTGTTTATTCGATAGAGCAATGAATATGAACTATAAATTCACGTTTACGAATGCAAAAAGTGTTTTCGAAACACTGAAACACCCATAGACATAGATAACGCAAGTTCGTGAAATTGTATGGAACCAAACGTGTCACTTATTTTGTACCTACGACCAAGTCACGAATAAACTTCACTGTTGGGGAATTATGGGAAACCACTCACCGATAAAACGAACATTTCCCTCGACTCGGTTCACCTTTTGACGAATTTTTACAATTAATTATAGAGCGCTATTAGGCAAAAATTTGTGTTTTCTAACGACGAACAGCGCGAGAAGTAAGAGCATATCACCAACTTCGGGACACGCAGCTGCGGATAGCTTGCGTTAACTATTCCTCTATATCTGTGGAAACATCTTTCGTTAACATAGCGCTATCCTAGTGGGTAATGACAAATCCTGCGCGCCGGCATTTAAGGCGTTTAAACTCCATCTTAAAACCTCAAGGTCTCGAGATGGAATTTCTCTCACCAAACTATGATATGAGTTATTGAATTTACAGTAAATTCAATGTTCGTACCCAATGCCTGTAAAAACTAAACGCTTGTAACAATGTACCTAATACTGGCTACATGAATTACATCGTCTCTTACTATATAGCTGGTACATACACACAAACGTGTACTGTATCCATGTAGCATATACATATAAAAACATAAGAAAGTGCACGATAAATTTAATTAATTAAGTGTTAATGGCTATCATTATTACAGTTTATTACTTTGGGTGTCAGTGGGGCGTCGCGTCCTATAGACACTATCGACTTGCTTATGCGTAACGTCATGACATAAGTTGAATTGTCTTGGATTTCGTCCAATAGGATTTCTAGATGACTCGACAATCTGTCACTGAAATCACTATTTTTCAAAGAAATTTAACATTAGTAAGGTTCGTTAATGAATAAAGGTTAAATTATATTATAGTAAAAACAAACCATTGTCCGAAGTCTATGGGATATCTATCTACAATTATTTGAAATAATGGGTGAAGTGGCAATAACAAAACCTGTTTATCACCGTTTTTTTTTATTGATAGAAGGTGGCAGACAAGCAGACAGTATCTACGTGCCAACGTCAGTCAATAATGACGACGACGACGAAGCCCCTCCCTGGTTGCGTTTCTTACATTTGGAGAACCTTTGAATTTAAAACAGGACAAGTTTACCTTTATACTTCCCAGTTTTCCTTTATGAGGGAAAGAAAGAAAGGAAAAAATCATTTTTCTATACTTATTAGCCAATCGAACTTTCGAACATACAAACTGCTTTGCAGCTCATAATCCAGTTATTCAATAGATCCAACCGTAAATGTAACGTGTAAGTTAACCTAACCTGTACTTTCAATTAGAACCAGAAATTTGAATGTTGAACTAACCATAAAAACTCTTTCATGAACCCAAAAAACATGCATTAATGCTATCTTACCTTTGGTCAATACTATACAACTTTTAATTTCAACAGGATCTCGTGTCTGATCTGAAGAGTGAAACAAGCGGGAGGTTTGAGGACCTCGTGGTGGCTCTCATGACTCCACTTCCTCAGTTCTATGCTAAGGAGCTACATGATGCCATCGCGGGCATCGGCACAGACGAAGACGTCCTTATTGAGGTCATGTGCACCATGTCCAACCACGAGATCCAGGTCATCAAGCAGTCTTACACTGCTAGTGAGTATCTTTACATTTAGTTTATCTTAAATATTTCAGGCTATTTAAAAATATTTGCTGCCAAAGAGTTTGCTGTTTCGGTGTGGAGTTCAGAGGTACATTTTGAAAATAAATAGATCTATTGGATTTTGTTCATAGATGGTTCAAATCAGTTCATGAGTTTCAAAATTATGAAATGTACAGCTTTGTTCAAACATTTTTTTTTAAAGTGTACGGAAAAATGCCGAATTTACCTTGCAGACTGACGCTTGCCATTGACCTTTTTTATTTTACCGAAAGTTTCGCCTGGGTTACACCAATCATGGTCACGAGCTGAGCAGATAGAGATTCATCAGATGGATAAATTTAGACTTTGAACGATTATAAACTTTTGCTAAAAAGAACTATGATGCACTAACTATATATTACGGTTGATATACTATAAGTCACCTATTAAATAAGTTAAAATTGGATTGCAAAAGGTTTTGTAATTGTTGGAACGTTTGGCTGGGCCAATAACTACTTATGGGCCATCAATTTATGTAACTTAGCTGCTAGGTATAGACCTCTCCCAAACGTCTCTCAAAATCACATAATCTTTACCTCTTCTCATCCACCCACTTCCGGCTAACTTCTTCAAATTATCAGTTTGCGTGATCTCACTGTAGCCGAGTGTGGGGCGGCAAACACTGGTACGTGATCACCACTCAAGAACTCCTCTACCTCATCGATTATCGGTCCTGCAGCATAACTTAAGCATTGCCATTTCAGCATACGGTTTCAATTAATCGTGTTGTGACTTTCGCTCTTTTATTCGTTACAGCTTAATCATACTTTAGACTAAATCTTGAAGTAGACAGCATTTTGTATTTCTTTGTAATTCTCGATGACACCGACGGCAGAGCGACAAAAAAAGCGACTTTTGTGAGTAAAATCGCCGTTCTAGATGTAATCTGCAATACAAAGAAACATTTCTCTCTGTCTCTTGCGGCATCTCAATTTGAAGGCACCGAATCGCCCTGTACGTACCGAACAGCTGTTTGACATACCACGGGCTCGAAATAATGTTTCTTACAATAATCCATTTTATAGAATATGTCGTTATTATAACGACCTGGATGTCGGGTTTGACATATTCTATTTAAACAACGCCCATTTTAAAATTCTGTTAGATAGACATTTTTCCTTTTAGATAGTTTACCTATTCTGCATGTTAAGAGTTAAAGTTGTGTATAACTGTAAGTGAATTTACGAACGTACAAATGTTTTATAAAATGTGTCTGTAACTAGTTAAGTTTGTAAATTTGTTGTTATACATAATAAATAAAATTTAAAATAAAAATTTCAGAATAGACTGTTTGCCGACTCATGTCATATGTAGCAGTACCAAGATAACATCTCTCAAATAATTTCCATTAGTATCTTCTACATCACAATAAATAAAGGATACGAGCAATTGTGCTTCCAGCGATACATAATATCATAAGAATTGTATGAAATAGTAGATTGTTGGAATATGTGAAACATCCTTGATGTAATGATCTTGTCTGCTAATGAATTGCTTCCGACGCTGTGTTATACACGTACTTAAATTAGATGTTTCTTCCGATCTACCTGAAGAATCATACGATATATTTCATGACAAAGCATAAACCAATAGCTCTAACGCATAGCCATCGAAATAAATCAAAATGTCGGGGGGAGTACACGCTGCATTCCCACAGCCGCTGGGCGCACTCTACTGGCCACGTTACCAGAAGACTACCATGAAATGTACTGCATTTCCTACTTTATCGTATTTCCCAGTGGACGTACGTGTAGTGAGTAAGATATGTCAGAGCCAATTCCCATTCTATTCCATCCCTCCGCATTTTCCCAATCCATTCCGTAATATGCAAAGGTTGGCAGCGTATCCGGGGGCGTGTCAACGGTTGTCATTCTGGACTGATGTTGGCATGTTTCGCCGATGTCTATGGACGACATTATCCACTTACCATCAGGTTACCATGCTCGTCTGTCGCCTTTTTGCTATAAAAAAGTAAAATAAATAAAGGAAAATACTTAAAAACTTAGAACAATAGAAAAGTGTCCATTATAGTGCAAAATATAAACAAGCGTGGCGGCCGGACGTAACTGACACTTCCTTAAATTGAAGAAATATCTCAACATTTAGCGTTAAATTGAAGGCAGACTTGCACTCTCGATCAATCAAATTATTAATATGTCAACAATTATCACCTCACTATTTAAGGCCGTGTCAGTTACCTCAGGCCGTCGTGTTTCTTTACGTTTTATACAAATTGGATTTAATCGGAATATACGTAGTAATATTTTAGAATTGGCAGTTGAATTTGTTGACCTACGCTTTATTTATTGTTATTGTTGTATCTATATAAAATGATTATACTTGGGTTCTTTGATGTTAATTTTTTCTGAATATACTCGTAATGAGTGCTAATAGTCCAAGATTTTTGAAACTTTCCTCTTTTGTGCCACTTTTTTATTGAAGAACTGGCAGACGCGCGAACTGCCCACATGATGGCAATTGCTCACAGCCTCAAGATACCTGAAACTGTAGGGGGATTGCGAGTGTGCCCCTGAACTTACAGGATTCTATTTACAGCTTTCTTAAAGAAGTCTATCCTTGGTGGAACGACTTCGTTTGGCAGTTTATTCCACAACTTATGGTTCCGCGGTATAAAGTGTATTGAAAACCGTATTGTACACAGCAGCTCTTTGTCAAGAAAGTGCGACTGAATCCCTTTTCTATGACTAGAGGTGCGACGAAACAAAACCCGAAGGGCAGACTATAAAGATGTCTCCTAGTAGTTGAGAACATAACCTATGTCTCCGATAAGAATCCCCCCCCCCCCCCCATTGCCGACGACGACCCAATTATTGCTACCAATGCGGTTCTTACACTACACTCACAGATTACACATATACAACGTCCTCGCCAGCGGAGACGAGAACGTCACCCTCGCTACACCGTGAACACACTGGCCTTTTACCAGGTATGGTACCTTTTACCTTTTACCGTGAACACTTTTACCAGGTATCGGCACGTGCCTGGGCGCTTTTCACCAACTCGCGATTCAGCGGTACCCTCTCAGAGCAACGCCCTAAGCCGATGTCCGTTTCTTCCGCCGGTCTACCGACGGGGGAGTCCTTAGGCTCGTTGCTGCACACACTCTTTCCTCCTGGCTGAGCGCCTTCTGCGCTCGCCCTAAACTATAAATGTCTGGTGACTCTTGAAAGGCCATTGGGGCCACAAGAATTTAGCCATTCCAAAAAAAAAAGACAAGATGTTATTCATTATCGTTATGTAGTTTTGATTTTTGTCATATTGTCATTTTCTTTGTTACAACTGAATTAGACTCATAGTTCTATTAATAGTTAGAAGCGATAACACGAACCGTACTAATAATGTAGCGGCATAGTTCTACTTTTCACTATTGTTTTCAAAGTTTGCTTTTGTGTTAAACGCAAAGATAAGCTATTAGTGCTATTTATTACACATTATAGTGTTGTTGAACCTTTATTAACGTTAGTGTATGTAACACACCGATTAGTCATCCGCGCAAGTAGCATTATTATTTCAAAAGTGTATTACGATTCAAATGAATAAAGTACTATTTAGAATTTTATACAATACAAGTATAGAATTTTAGAACCGTGTGTTCGAGACGTTTCTTAAATAAAACCGGGGCTTCAAACACTGAAGAACGGATTTTATTGTACACTAGCGACCCGCCCTCGCTTCGCTTCGGTTTATAAGTTTTTTTTTCAAAATTTCAAAATTATTATATTATTATATATTAAGTTAGACCTTTAGCAATACATCGGTGAAAACTGCATTCAATTCCATGCAGTAGTTTTTGCGTGATGCGTGTACAAACATACAGACAGACAGACAGACAAAATTTCTAAAAACTGTTGTTTTGGCTTCTGTTGCTCTAATAACCCCCCCCCCCCCCCATATTAGTTTTATTTTTCAATATCTATAATGTACAGACATCGGCCTGTTACAATTTTATTATATGTATAGATATACATTTTCTCGGTCTACAAACTACTTTGTCTACTTCAACGTAATAAAACTCGTTGGTTACCTGTTCACCGACTCGCAATCCCGCGGTACCCTCCCAAAGCAACGCCCTAAGCCGAGGTCCGTTCCTTCCGCCGGTCTACCGGCGCCGGCGGGGGAGTCTTTAGACTCGTTGCTGCACACCTCTTTGCACCTGGCTGAGCGCCTTCTGCGCTCGCCCTAAACTATATATGTCCGTTGACTCTTGAACAAGAGTTCAAGAGAAAGGCCATTAGGGCCACAAGAATTTAGCCATTCCGAAAAAAAAAGTAAACAATATAGCCAAATGTAGTACGCCGAGTAGGACGCACGTTTTAATATATGTTGCTACACAGTATAATTTTCTGTGTTTTCTTCTGGCCATCCATCTATGTTTATAATTTTGTTGTCTCTCTTCCCACCTCTCAGTCTCTCAGTCTCGACTAACTTTAATTTAATGCCTCTGGAAAATTCCTTCATAATTTTTGTACTAGTGCGAAAACATTTTAATAAAAAAATAAATAAATTCTCCATACATAGAATATGATGATGAAATTGAAGAAAAGATCGACCCACTTCTAATTTCTAAACCATTTGTTCGGAAAATCTGTAGACATTCTTGAATATACTTTTAAGTAAGTACTTTCAATAGCAATTGTAGTAAACAAATAATTTTCTATTACTTTAAAACTAAAAATATTAAACTTAAATTTGATAATCCTCTTCAGGACCCGTAATATAATGCGTATCCGACACGCACTTATTCCCTTTTTTATTTATGCTATAGACAGCATGGACTCGACCTTTTTCATTTTAACACTGCCTATTCCACTCACAGCCCAATAAGATATGCAATCTAAGAGGTTCGCGATGTTCTATCGATCTTTGATATTTGTGTCTGTGGAAACTAGAATGCTAACCAAATCACAATATTGTTTGTCAGCTGGGTTATCTCAGGAACCTTAGTAAGAGGACCAGATCTTCTCACTTTGCAAATTCTTCTTATCGTCACAAAAAGATCTATTTTATTATGTTTTCGTAAGTAATTCTCCGAGCAGTAGGATCTGGGAAGGGGCCTTATTTGAAACGAATGACAATAACACTTTTATCAAAATAACGATCTCTGCATTGACCTTGGTAGAAGGACGACCCTACAAAGGGATAAATTTCCGCTTGGGCCTTTTGCCAAATTATTTTCCATACTGAATAATGTAGGAATGGATATGGCATAGGACTGGATAATAAGTGATTTTTTGTTTTAGACTTAAATTGAGTAGAAACTAATCTCTGTGCAGTTCGCTCAAGCACCCAAGTTTCCAAGCACTTGATCTAAGTTTATGCAAAGAGATTTCTTTACTAAAAACGTTTTTTTCTGTTAATATACAAGTTTATGTAAACATAGTATTGTATAATACATTAGTAAATTTAAGGTAAGTAAGTAAATTCGCAAAAGGCAGAATGTTAGTTTATAAACAACCACAAAATTGTATAATAATAGAAATACTAATTAAAAACATCCGCAGAAATTGAGTTGCGTGTTCTGTTTTATGCTTCCTTATCATTAACATGTCCTGTGAAATATTCTGCGATACGCCTTCAAAATTTCAAATTATAATTTCATGTTATAGTATTATGATTATAGTACTTGTTTTTATATTGCTTATTATTACTGAAACTTACTTTTTATATTATCCGTTAGATACTGAAAAAAATAGAAAAGGTCTATTTTTTCGATATCGGTCTATAACGTCACCGCAGGGAACAGGCATTCCCTAGTAAATTACTAGGAGATTTCGGGCCATAATCCATCACACAGGCGCAATGCGGATACGTGTTCCATATTTATTTCTCGGTTTATGATGTTCTCTAATAATATAATAATTTTATAAAATCATACTTAGCAGTACGGCCCGAGGATTTGAACGGACGATTTTGTGAATGCGGAGGATAGGATACTTCTAGGCTATCGCGCGCTAGTTGAGTATATTTTTAGAAATAAAATATTTTCTATTGTTTTTTTTTTGCATAAACAAAAGAGTTCAAAAAACTGCAAGCCGCGATCACGTCATTTGATGATCGTCTGTCATAAAAACGAGTGACATGTTGAAGACGCGCTTGTGATTAACGAATGTCTATTTCGTTGCTCAGTGAATTATTAATATATTATACTTATTATCGTTCATCTATTGAATGTCATAGAAAAATCAGCTGCTCCACAATACAAACAAGCGCAGCGTCTCGTCATGTGTCGTCCTTCATCATCATCAATCATCATTGCAACCTTTTTTTTTTTTATTATAATATGTTTACTGAATTTCAAAACCACTGAGTAAGGTTTTGTCCAAGTTTTAGTCCCAATCGGTAATACGAGGTCAGGAAGTTTGAATTACCACATGGTCGAACCTGCAGGGGATACCTAAAATAACAAAAGTAAAAATAAACTTAAACACTGCTTGTCAAATGGATTGTTTGATTCCGCGGATTTCGACAATTTTTAAATTATGCTTCGGGCTGTACTTACTCGAAGATACTCGATTGGCCATTGGGTATTAGAGAATATTTATAATGTATAAAACTACTAATGAAGATTTTTTTTCGGTAATTTGCTAATGTTTCTTACTCATGTGACTAAGCTTGTATTGGACTGAGTCACGTTCATGATTCAGTAGAGGGACTCGATTTGTCTCCATCGCTGGAATCGCACTCCATACCCCATTTATTTGTATATTATTATTTAAAAAACTTTATTGCACTTAGTCATACAAAAAGCGAATTTAATGCCTGGAGGAATTCTCTACCAGCCAACCTTTGGGTTGAACAGAAAAGCACTTAAACGATTATTAGTAAATATGTTACACAAATACTTATAACACATAAATACCTACTTTTAAATGATATGATATTACAACTTCATTCATATGAACATACATACACACATACTCGTACATACATAAATAAAAAATCATATATACATTCCCGTTCCTCACGGCTATCACCGTTTTATAGAGCTTGAACATACTCGGTATCTATCTAGCGAATGTTTTCCTTATACATAATTTGTTTTCCTTTCCAGTGTACGGTACGTTACTCGAGGACGACCTGCGCGGTGACACATCGGGGACTTTCAAACGGCTCATGACGTCGCTATGCATGGTAATTACTGTTTTCTCCCATAAGGGCCATGTTATATTTTATATAGTCAATGTTGAAAATTCAAGTAACATGTTGAAGATTGTATTCAAGTCTGTATCGTAGAAATTGAACAGATTTTAAACATACAAGTTACATCATGATTATGTGGATATATGATTAGATGTAGTTTAGATTATTATGCATGAGGTTCTATATACGTGATATTATCAGAGCAAAGGGACCTTATTGTCGTTATAGGCTTAATAACTTTTCTTGCTAAAAATCTGATTTTTAAGATAAAACATATTTTATTTTCTTTTATTTATTTTTAGTCTCAATGTTTGGGGAACTAAAATATATAATTTTGTCGATTTTATTTGTGTCGGTTCTATTGCTTCGCTTTTCGTTATATCGGATAATTTTATGACAATGTCAAAAACTATAGGAAATCAGGGGGCACGGAAGTGCCCCCGCCAAGACTCGTCGCGCTACCGAACATATGAGTATAAATGTTTGACATAAAATGTTAATGGGATGCCAGTTTACAAGAAATTATGATTATTTCATAATATCATTATTAGTGAATGATTGACTCTATAACAACTATTTTAATTATCGTGGTCTTTAAATAATTTTATTCATATTTATTTTTACTTTTTCCTTCAGTGTTACAAATACAATAAGCATGTTTTCCTTCTTTGTCGTTACCTACGATGTTCCTTTGTGGATTTTATACAATTTTAAACCAGCCTTATCATTATACAAATTTGATATTAGTAACTCTTATGTTTCCAGGGCAACAGGTCCGAAGAATTCCACGTCGATCAGGAAAAAGCCAGAGAAGACGCTAGGAGCTTCCTACAAGCTGGTAAGAAATATTATTTTTATTTTAAAGTCAACATTTGTTCTTTTCTAATTTTTTAACGATCAAGGCCGATGCTGGGTGCTTCTGACTGGCCCAATTAAAGTTAATTACTCTTACAGACGACTGCCGTAGAACATACTGATGTTTTTCGGAAATAAGTAACAATTGCCAAAAAGATTCGCATCGCACCTCATCCATTAACAGGAGTATAATGCTGATAAATAATAATAATAAATAAATCTATTTATATGGTATAATGCATAGTAAATAGCTATTAAAGAAGGATGGGCACATTTGACGACCGATTAGCTTAGTTGGTAGTGACCTTCGTTCCTCTGCTAAAGCTTCTGGGTTGGATTGCCGGTCGGTCATTCATTTATTTAAATATGTTTTTCTGGTTTTGGTTGGAGTGTTCGTCTTTGTACGTATCTCTGAATCCACAACAAGGAATCCTAGCGTGGGCCATTCAGAGTGGCGTTGTTTATTATTGTTATCGTTTCACAAGTTTAAAGTAATAATGAATTTATAGAATTACCAAGGACGTTAACTTGAAATACGACCGAATTTTCATTATTAATTTTAACCATTGACAATTATCTGAATTTAAACTGATCTAATTAAAAGGTACTAATGTTTTCCGTGAGTGAGTGAGAGCTGCTAGAACCCATTTTCCGTCCCATATATGTATACCATTGAATAGACAGTATAAAGATATTCTCGTTATTCACCTTATTAATCAACCCATCCAATGCAGGTCATAAGTCATGACTAATTTTAGCCATAGAACTTATCTAAAAGTTATAATCTAATTACACTACTGTTTAAAATGGAAAAACCACAAGTTCCGATGACTAATCGTACTTATGACTCATATCCACTTGTGTCGTGCCCTTGAGATCTGAACTAGTTTACGATAATGAGATTCTAATGTCCAACGACGGCCAATGACCGTCCTGAATAATCTTAATCCGTTTTTCTATGTGTTTTAAATTTCGATAACCTAGAGTTAAATGTGGGCTTCAACGCAGAAAAATCCATAAATGATGTATATAATTAAAGGCAGACTATGTTTCTAGAAGAGTTACCCGGCCATGTGAAGAAAAACTATTTATGTGACGAGGATTTTTTAGATTTTTTTTTAAGTTAATATTTGGAAAGAAACAAGTTACGAGAAAATCGTATTGAAAGGTTTAAGCTAAAAGAATTAGTTGTATTAAGTTCAGGAAGTTTCTGGGTACCTCAACTAAAAATAACTACCGTCAGTTACAAAGCTTGTGAACAAAACTGCAGGGCAGACATTGTAATGGAATTTTCCAAAAAATATATTTAATTCATGGTTTAGCTAAATTGTTTTGATTAAAATAATGTTTTGCAATAATCAATATCTGTTTATTACCCGAATGCGAGGGAGAGTTTATTTATTTATTTACTGTTTTTTGCACTATATTTTGCAGAGGCGTACTTAATGCTGTATGCCTTGAGGGTTGTTTTTCGTGCGTATATATTTCTGTGAGTTACTTTATTCCCCAAATGGCTTCACGGATTTAGATGTTACAGGTGTCATTAGATTCGTCATGATCCCCTGAATACCCCATGATATAATATGTAACAGTAAACTGAATATGGCTACCGCTAGCGTCCATTTTATCTCACGTATAAATTATCATTTTTCAGGTGAACTCCGTCTGGGCACAGACGAATCTGTGTTCAACGCGATCCTCTGCTCCCGCTCTTTCCCACAGCTCATCGCCGTATTCCAGGAGTACCAGTACCTCACTGGTCATGACATCGACGATGCCATCAAGGCGGAGTTCTCCGGCGATATTGAGAAGGCCCTCAGAGCTATAGGTAAGTTTATATTACGGGTAAAATTAGATTTACGTTCTTTTGTCTACAATTAGTCGATCAAAGCGAACATTTTGTGAGGAAGCTCCTTTTCGAGTATGAACTCTACTCAAGCTACCTTCACTTAACATCACGTGGGCAGTCTGTCTGATAACATTTGATCTTTAATATAAAAATAACAAAGTTGCTATCACAAGCCCTGATGAACTACACCATCTCGCACCAAGAATGAACATCAACCCTCTTGGGCAGCGTACCTTTCTTAGGGTGGGTATACATTCCTCATGCACAAGATAATGTCAATGAGGAGCCCCATGACCAGCATTGGGCGAAAACTAAGCACTGGTTACGGTTATGATAACTAAAAGTCTCAATATTCCCTCAGTGAAAGTGGTTCGCAACAAGCCGTTGTTCTTCGCGGAGCGCCTGCACAAGTCTATGAAGGGCCTGGGCACGAACGATCGACAGCTGATCCGCATCATGGTGACGCGCTGCGAGGTCGACCTCGGCGACATCGCCGACATGTTCCACTCCAAGTTCGGGGAGACGCTCGCCAGCTGGATCGAGGTAAGGATTTATGAATTTTATCTATTAATATTTTTTATAGATCGATTCCGTGTTTTTTGGTTATCATAGTTTATAGTTTAACTTCACACGTTATATACATCTTTTTACCTTTTATACATTTTAAGAGACCTGATAAACAAAAAAATTAACGATTTTAAATAATTGATTCTAGCTCAGGACCTCTGGTCTATTTCGGAAACTATAGGATATGCACTGTTTATTTTTTTTGATGAATAAGTTGTAAGCAAATGTATCTTTGGTGTAAATTTCGCCATGATTTATACAATAAATAAATAAATAAGTGATTTTCGAATATCCCACCCACATGGTGCATAATTTTTTGAATAGAAGTTTTATAGCTTTTTTTTAAATACCCAAGTGTTTATACCAAATATTAAGGATAATTACGCACTGCTCCGATCCGAGTACGGATAATGGACATCATCATCCAAGACAAAATAAAGTGCCAGAGCATTGAACACTGAGGATTTAGCGCCCATGGTGAACTTGCGAAACGCTCAGATCAATATGCTGATATTATCTTAACGTTACCTGTACCCTGCATTGAATTGGTATATGCTAACATCTCCAGACAGGCAAAATACCTCCTTTGCAGCAAAAATTAGTTAAGCTCAGTATATAATATACAAGGTGGAATAAAGGAAGGCGATCTGGAAGGAAGGAAGGTGGAATAAAGGAAGGCGGTGGAAGAGTACCTTGAATATTAAAAAAGATAGTAAATTATAAATATATTTTGAAATTGGAACCAATGTTTAATTATTCTTTTCAATAAACTCATTAGTTTACTCTAGTAAGGTCTAGCTAGAGCAAACTGTGAGAAAATTATATATTTTATAATCATTTAAAAAATTAGTTTTTCTTATTGTTTAAAATAAAGTTTCTTTTGAGTAAAATTTACTATCTTCAACATTTAAGGTAGGTATGTCCATTTAAACATTTAAATGTCCAGAGCCCGTTCATTTGTTGCATTCTGTATACACAGGAAGGAATTTATGCAGGTTTGTCACGTAATATCGCCAGAGCTCAAGAAGTTTTGCGATACTTCTACCATTCTATTAACTCACATTGTAAAAAAAAACTATTTTTTTTTGTAGTATTATATTTTTTTATTTATATATTTTTTCAACTTTCAGGGTGACTGCTCCGGCCACTATAAGAAATGTTTACTTGGTCTGCTCGGTCTTTATTAATTCCCCTCTCGGAATATCCTCATTCTACATTAATACATGTTGCAAATAAGTTTCATACGTTTTTTTCTATCAATCTACTTTTATAATATTCTGTTTTAGATTAAGTGTTGTCTCAAGTAATCTCTAATAATTATAAATCTCAATTTTAATGTAATGATTTTTATATAGTCCGTTCCAATCCAATTTACCGCAAACAAAACCAAATCAACGAAAAATATCACAACATTCAATTTTAACTATAGGGCGGAGCAAACTTGCAGTTTCAATGAATCAAATTATTGATATTTAAATACAGCTACCTCAGGCCGCCATATTTGTTTACATTTTGGACAAATTGAATTGGAACAGACTGTGTCCTTCTGTCACTCGAAAGGTATTGTCACTTTTGACATATGATTTTGTTAAAGTATCTAATAGATAGTATTGATTGCTTCAAATGTATTAATATTTTTATTATTATTAAAATAGTTAATTGGGAGTTTTTAAAACTCGGGTTTGTTTGAAATTGGCTTTTGTTATTTTTTTTTAAATTCTATTCTAACTTTTTATGCCTGTAAGGTAACTGCCCCAATTTTAGATCTGTGCTTATGATTAAACAGTGCCTAATATTAAAAGTAGCTATTAATCTAAATGCCGCTAAGCAAACAGTAAATTATAAAACTAAGGCTATGTTATTTCATATGCTTATACATATTTATGAGTTTAATATTTAATATATTTTATTCAGCGAGAAATAAATGGAAATTATATAAAATTTTCTGATGCTTTTAAAGTAAATTCTATCATTGCTTTTGATGAGTATACAAGTATATACGTATAGACCTTGATATTTAGTGGCTGGTGTCGGAATCTAGCGGAATGGTATACGGAATCGGGTTGAGCCTAAACTGAGGATCACTATAGTGAATCAAACCAATTTGCAAAGCTACAGCAATAATTAAGTGACATTAGTTTACAACTCCAACCCCACGTGTCGCTAGTCTCGCTTGTTGCCAGTTTTATAAAGTTTGACGGCTTATGTCGAATATGACAATTGTCTAATACGTAATTGACTTTTGTCCAGACTGAATATATTGACTTTCAGAAATAAATCGAATTGGGTGAATATCAATTTAATGAGTTAAAATTGTTTAATTTTAAACGCAAAGTGTATTCTTAACATATAGAATTAAATGGAATAAAAGTTTTATAGCTAATGATATTTAATAGTCGTGTTTTTAATCCACAAGTGCTTTCAGACTGTAATAAAAGGCAATCCATTATTTTTAAAGTATAATTACATTGGACAAATTTCATATGTCATTTTTAATTTTTTGGACTAATTTACTATTGGACGTTTGTCGTTGCTTGGACGAAATTACGTATTGGACATAAGATGTCAAACCAATTTTAAAGTCAAAATTTTTACATATTTACTCTGAAATATGTATATGGTATTTGCTTTGGATTCACCAAGAATACGGCCACGACATGATTTACATTAAAATGATTAAATCTCTAAACAACCCAACGCTATAGTTTAATTAGACCGCTAATTTATTAAGATCTTAAAAATACCAATAATATATAGATCTGTGCCTTGAATAAGCAGTGACTAAATTGAAAATAATAATCGAGTACTGTTAATAAGTAAATTATTCTATGAAATATATAATTAAATGCCTCTATACTTTGAGTGAATTTTACATTTCTTATTTACTAAAACAATTATACACATAACATTATTATATAATTTATTTCTCTATAGTTTTTACTGCATGTTTTTACAATAAATATAATTTTAAACTTTTGTCATAGTATATTATTTTCTCATCTTTAACCCTTTAATCATCTCATCTTGAATACGTTGCTTTACTTGTTTAAACAATTTAAAATAAATAAAAAACCTTTGTATTTTTTCATATAATATTAACGGAAAACCTATAGAAATACTCGAAGACATCACAATCCATTACCCACCTTTTACATTAAAAATATTTTTTATTTAACTGCCTTAAAAACACTATATAAAGAAGATTGTTTAGAATCTCTTGCACTTTTCTAAAAGAATGAACTGCTAATTTGTAATTATAAAATAGTTTTAATGAATGTATGCATTTAACGGGGTAGTCGTTAACCTATTGTTATTTATTGACAAATAATACCCTGGGCTTTGAATGTATTCCAAACTGCCAATAACTGGGTGTGTTAACCGAACAGTTTGCAGTTTTATTGCTTCAAGTTTTGACTTTTGAATCGAGCTGTTTATGGTCCTTCGTCCATTTACACAATATAGACATAAGTACAATAATTAAGACTCAGGTTTAAGTCTATGACGTTACTATTACTTCAAATATTACAATAATTACGGTGCTACCACAAGCCATACAAGCCATCTTCCGTACATCTCATATAAACAAATAAACATGAGATTTATACTATTTAACTAATATTTATCTATCCTAGCATGGGAAAAGTCGCAGGCGATCGCTAGTGTTGTTAGCGCTCCTCATATTTTCCAGCCGATTAAAAACTATGTTGATATATATACCTGCATATGTGACCATATGCAGGTATATATCAGGTTATTTATCAAATTTACAAATACACATCACTGATATCTTCATATTGTTTATTCGAACCGCTCCAATCTTGAAATATTCCAAAGGCTAAGTGGGACAAGGGGTCGTCCATTAATCACGTGATGTATTTTAGCAACTTTTTAACCCCATGGTGATACGATGTGAGATTTTAGACTAACCTCTTTAAATACAGGTATAATGTAATTTAATTCTGGAAAATGAAGCACCGTGATTAAAATGTCCTGACAGACATTAAGGTTCCAGGTTGTTTCTAACTGGCATAAAAATAATAAGAGAAAGGTGTAATCATGTGAAAAACATAATTGTACTGGTACATATGATAAATACATGTGATATCTCACTACAGCCCCCCCCCCCCCCCCCCTTTCGAGCCTCACGTAATTAATGGACGATCCCTAATATGAGTACACTATGCCGTCCATATATATCTTATCGTTCTCCTAAGCCAATGTTAACGGATGTAGTTTTATCACATTACGTTAAAATATACGTATCCAATACGTTGATACATTTCTTCTAGTTGCATCATTACATATTCTATATAAATATTTAAGTTTAATATGCAGTTCTCCATAAATATTGCTGCCATTATATGATAAATTTCTAACTGTAGTTTTAATGTGCGGCTTTTTGTCCGCCAAAGAGCATTTAGAAATTTGGTTACAAATCAAATTGGTTCTAAGGTTTGTAGTCCAGCAGCAGGAGAAAATAATACATATTAGAATTCATCTAAAAAAAAATTCCAGTTAGTCGTTTTTTTTTATTCCAGTGAAGGATATGACATGTAGAACTGTCAATAGAGTGCCATCTCCGTACAAATTTCACTCTGACCTATTGACCTGACCTACATGTCATATCCCTGACTCGAATGAAAAATCCGACTATAGCTGAATTTTGGCATACACCTACATTATAAGTCTATAGATGAACAGTAGAATATATATATAAGACCATAGAAAGCGAAATTTTCACGAAAAACTATATTTCGTGACCTTTGACCTTGAATATCTCAAAACGCACACGCTATATCAATGTCGATTTTTGATGTGGTGTTTTGAACACTTACAAAGGTGTGTGCCAAAATTCAACTAACTGGGATTTTTTGAGATTGCTTGATTTTTTTGTCGAAAATAACTTTGCTAATAATGGAAATGATTTTTTATCCGTCGTTCTTGTTAATGATTTTAATTTTTCTCCTGTATCATTCTTAAAATTTCCAAAAGTAAGTGTAACAATACGTTTCATTGAAACTACTGCAAGAAGTTCATAAACGTTGGTGAAACGTGTGTGTTGTTATGTGTTGAGTGTCTATTCAGGTCCCACAATTGATAGACGAGGATGTGTTTCAAGGGCGTCTTTATTTTATCAGATTACATTATATAAACACGGTGTTGGTCTTACTAGTTGGTTTCAAGTCCGGTGACTCTTGAAAGGCCACTAGGGCCACAAGAATTTAGTCAATCCGAAAAAAAAAACTAGTTGGTTACTTTCTTTTGTGTGCACGTCCATGTCAAACTATAAGTGGTTAGTCGCAGAGATCGGATCTGTCATTGCGTTTCATTATATGCATTACAACAGTGTGGAATCGCGGCGAACTATTGTTTATATGCAGTTCATACTACAATACTACAATTCTGCATGCACGCAAACAGTATAGAATTTATTTACTGTTTGTAGTTATTGATGCCTGAAGACTAAACCTATGTCGCTAAATATTACGTAAATACTTTTAATAATGTTTCACCAATTAGTGTCTAGCTTTGACAGAACTACAATCAACACCGAACAATTAATTGTAATTTAATAAAATGGTAGGTACAGTTGTAATTACAGTGTTTTCTAAAATATTGCATTTTCTTGTATGTACAAGTATATTATTGTAATATTAATTTCTACATTTATACACTTAGTGGTATATTCATGATTTGTATATTTATTAAACATTTTACTGAAAATAATTGTTTTATTTCGTCCACACACATTTGAAATATACCATACTATCAGCCTATGCGATATTGTTGTATAACTCAGTTGTACAGTTCAAGTCAACTATCTTGTTAGTCATAAACGCGCGTCGTAAACCTCTATACGCCTTCTATAAATGACTTATACGCGAAAAGTAACTTTTGTGTCAATACATTTAAAGGTGACATACAAAAATGGAATTAGATATAAAGATGGAAATTATTTTATTGCTTTTCGAAGTATTATTCTCCGCGACAATCTATACACTTTTTCATGCGATGAAACCATTGTGGGGAGCATTCAGCCCACCCTTCTTTAGGTACCGCTTCAACAGCCGTTTTGGAGGCCGTTACTGCGTCTTCATTCATAAAACGTATTCCTCTGAATTTATCCTTAATTTAAGGGACTGTATGCCGTATGACCCATTAACTACATTTACAGTACCTACTCAAAAATTCCTTCATTTGTCTGACAGATTGATCTGTGACATTGTCGTGATGGAGGATCATCCTGCATCGTGGACGTCTTTGACTTTTTTCAAAATGTCCGCAGT
The DNA here is from genome assembly GCA_943735995.1 of Sesia bembeciformis. NCBI lineage: Eukaryota > Metazoa > Arthropoda > Insecta > Lepidoptera > Sesiidae > Sesia > Sesia bembeciformis. The sequence continues at coordinate 15,139,784 of OX031028.1, forward strand.
TAGTTTTTTATTTTCTATGGCCCGATCTGACAAAGAAGGAGGCAATCATCTTTTCAGCACTCCGTCCTCTAATCACTTTCGTCGGCAACTCTTCGAAAGGAAAGTCCCACTGCGCAGATGGCCTCTTAGTTTCCGGCTCGTTGCAGTAGATCCAGCTTTTTGTCATCTGTTACTATATGAAAAACGGCATTTGATTGAACATTATCGAATTTTTCAAGAATTTGGAGACACCATTCAACGCGGCAGGGTTTTTAATCTTCGCTCAAATTGTGAGGAATCCATCTAGCACAAAGCTTTCTTACCCGTAGGTGATCGTGTAAAATGAATTTGACTCATACCAATCCCTAATGATGCCCGTATCTGCTATGTTGTTTGTTTATCTGCTTCAATCATGAGCCGCACAGTTATAATCTTTTCTTCCGTCACCGCCTTCGCAGGAAGCCCTTCTCTAACATCGTCACTGTGGTGGGTACGACCACGCTTAAATTCATTGAACCAGTTAAAAACAGTGGCACTGGATAGGGCTTCATCACTAAATACTAACAAGTCTTTCATAACTTTGTTTCTGGTTTAGACCGCAACGAAAGTAAAAAAAAACATTGCATGAAAATGTTCTCTTGTTAAATTATTTTTTCCGCAAACACTTAATTTTCAAATTGCCCCTGGAAATAAAAAACAAATGACAGCTTTCAAAATATAAGCATTTGACAAACAAAAAGTTCTATTTTCAAAATTCGAATTTGTTTCTATGTAGCCATTTCTAAGAACTTTTACTTTGCCCTATGTATTGTGAAGAGAATATAAGTGGTACACTCGTCACTACAATGGCAGACACGTCCTCGTGAGTTTGTAGGAACTACTTATTATATACTCTTTTAGTAAATAATTGAAACAATTGTTATGTAGATAATTGTAGCAAGTAGGCTTTGTAATAAACAGCTAATAAATATTAAAATTTAATTACGACAAAAAAGAAACGATATCACACGATGACTTGTGCGTGTAAGGAAATTGATTTGATTAATTTTCAGATATTTAGTTTGGAACTCTAATCAACCACACTAAGTAAAGAAGCCGACAATCCTTCGAAGTAAGCACAATGATGAGCACAGCACATATTATTGTCTCTATACTGCGGATATTTTCTGGTACCTAAATCAAAAGTGACAAAAATTTGGCACATCCGCAAATGGCCTGCATAGAAAGGAATTATGGGAATGATCTGGATGTAAGTACCTACTTATCTAGCAATCCATTTCCTCTAAAGTAGAAATTACAAGAATGTCAGCAGCTTTAATTCCAACAGTGCCCCAAGTTGTGAGATGTACAGAGGCACCTTATTCAACACTTATTTATAGAGGGTTCGCGATCCTCACTGAAATTAGTTTTACAAGTTAATTTGCTTAGACTACGCATTTATTGTGTGGCTGTAAGGGCCTCAATACACAGTTTTTCTTCATCGCTAAACAAGTAGGTACCTACCTAATTGTTAAGACTAACATTTACTCGTAAAATTTAGGAATTAGGTCTAATTAAATTTTCTTATTATAATGTCATCTACATTTTCTCAACTTCTTTCTAGTTTTGAACTGATGGATTATTTAAAAAAAAAATCCGATCATAAAGTCATTAAAATTTATCAAAAATTATTTCATAAGAGCCGATTGTCCTAAAACATTCCTTAGATGACTAGTCATCAAAACAAAGGGTACCTACTTACTCAAAGTAAAATTCATAATTGACTTTGCTCAGTTCTTTTTTACCATCTATATATATATCATGTGTATTCGCTCCTATCGATGTTATTGGCATATCTAGAGACTTGATCCCGCTCAACTTACCTCTTACCGTACCCGCTTACCGTAAATCTAATTGTATCTTTATTACAAGATACTTTATTGCATAGATGTGGATGACGTGTTCGGATATTCCCGGATCAGCCGATGGCCAATGGTTTCGAAATGTATCTGTACCTACGAGGCCTTTGTCTATGATGACTGCAAAATATAAACTTTGTATGTCTTCGTTTGTTTATTACTTTCTTCCTTAGTTATGTTACGACTTGTGTAACTTGAAATAAAGAATTATCTATTATTTAAATAGTTGTCAAGTTATCCTTTTATATTTGAATAATTTGAGGACATTCTAACCACGTAAATTTGTTCCAAAAAGATAGTTTCAGACCTCTGAACTTATGAATGAATGAACGATTATGATTATGACTGAATGAAAAACGGCGTAATAATTTTTAATGTGTCATCTTTCATCTGTCATCTTTTGAGAAGATCGCTACAATATGCGGGCCAAAGAACGTACACGCAGGTCAAAACAGGAGCTCCTTTTTAATGTGGGTTAAAAATATCTAAGTGCATAGTGTGACCTAAGCACAATGTTCACTACTTCGGTGCTTCATTAATCTCCGCGAGGATCGAGGGCAACTGCTTCGAGATTCAGTTACAAATGGACACTACATATGTTACGAAATACTAAACTGTATACAAATTATAACAATTTGTACCTATTTTATATTTATGTGAAGTCGATATCTAAGGCGAAATTAGACTCTTTGTCCTATAGATTGAATTTTAGATAAGTTTAAGTATCTACTTACTTTTATAAGAGGGAACTGTATTTTAATAAAAAAAAATAGAAACAAGAAAAAGGATTATTTTAATTATGTGCGTTTTCTATAAAATTTACAACAATATGAAATATGGAAAAAATAATTCTAATCGAAACGATCACGATGTCGTATCGCCTGAAGCGCACACCATCCTTTCAAAGGTAAGGAGATTATTTTAACTGTCGGGGGTTTTGTGATTTTTTTATAATTTGTCTTAAATATAGTCTTATATAGAGGTGTCTTGTGGAGTCGGGATGTCGTGTCTTACACCTCACTTCCGGCTAAGTATTGAACTCTAGTGAATTCATGTAAGTATAATATTTTACAGAATATTTGTCGTTTTATTTAACCAACCTTCTGATATCACTACACTTCATTCATATAACACAGTAAACGCCAACATCTCTTCATACTAAATGTACATACATACTAATCTATACTAATATAATAAAGAGTTAAAATTGTGTGTTTGTTTGTTGGGGGTAATCTCTGGAACTATAGTAACTACTGAACCGATTTCAAAAATTCTTTCACTAATAGGAATATAATTGTTAGAGGGAGAGTGCACGCTGCAATCCAACAGCCGCTGGGCGCGCTCGACTGGCCACGTTACCCCTCTCTCACAGAAGACTACCTTGAAATGTACTGCATTTCCCATTTTATCGTATTTCCCCAATGTACGTACGGTTTCGGTAGTGAGTGAGATGTGCCAGAGCCCATTCCAATCCCATCCTATCCCTCCCCATTTTCTCAACCCTTTCTCCAAATCCATTCCTATATCTCGAAAAGGTAGGCAGCGCATCCAGGGCGTGCCAACGTTTCTCATTTTGGACTAATGTCGGCATATATCGCGGATGTCTATGGGCGAAAGTATCCACTTACCATCAGGTGGACTGTATGCTCGTCTGCCGCCTTCGTACATAAAAAAAATATCCGTGTCTAATATTTTATATTTTATTTTGAAACTGAAAAAAAACATATAAACCGAAGCAAGGCGAGGGCGGGTAGCTAGTGTGCTTATTTTTAAAAGCAGAGCGAATAAATCCAGTAACTATCCATCTAACTAAAAGTACCTTAAATTCGGACCAAAACGGAATAAGTATCTTTGAAACCGCAGCTGCAACCCTAAATCACGTATGCCTCACGGGTAGCCATTAGCCGAGCGTTTGAAAACGTTTTTAATTGCTAAGAACGATAAAATTTCGAGAGAGTTCTACAGCAATTTGCAGTAAACAGGCTGATGTTCGCTAAGCAAATGTAAGGAACGCGAAAGTGCATGCCTTCGCTTGACCTTTTAATTATATACGGTTGTAAAATGAATTCCCATTGTTATTAAAGATTTCCCCCATACGTGAATGTTTTTTTATATGCTTCTATAGTAGAAACCTCCTGATCTCGACTCGAAGAATTCGCTTATCCGAGCCCTCAATTCAACGTCATTATTGAATGAAACGTCCCCGCGTTAAACTCAACTGGGCATCTTGAGTGTTGCACCGTCCTTACCGTCCTTGTAGCGCTTCTACCAACATTGAATTGTCCTTTCAGGCATTGCATCCTCGCCGTACACAACAGAAATCTTACAAGCAGCTTTGAGGCCTTAGCACCTTGATAGGAAGGTGTCGAAAATTTGTTGACCCGACTATATTTAAAGAATGTGAAAATCTATACGTGTTTATTTTTATTGTTCTATACCATGGTATAGAATTGTATATCTCCTAGACATACCATATGTAAATTTCAAGCACAGTAGCACATTTCATATCGATATAACGGTCGATTAGTTTAAATTGCTTCGGAATTAAATTGAAAGCTTAGGTATATCATGGACGTTCAGAAATAAATTCAAAAGTACAAAACGGGTAACTATTCCGTTACAGCTTAACCTTGTCGAATCACCGCGAGAACGGTTACTGCAAGTAGTATTGGAACCTTAAAGTATAGGTAGGGCAGGGCGGGGTCTGTTGAGCCGCGGGGTCTAGTGCACCACCTATAGTAGAACACGAACCCTGCATGATAGATACAAGCGGGTGACGTGTGACGAAGCGGGGGGGTTAGTGAACCTAGTCGCCGGTACTTTAGTCGCCGGCTGGCGTTCGAGTTAAGTGTACGTGGACAGTGTTGTTAATTTGGCGCCAAAAGTAAAAAAACATCGCTTCGGTGCATTTTGGTTTCAAACATATGTCTGTGGACGTACGGCAGTCAGGTAAGTGTATTTTGCATTCAAAATAGTGTTTACAAACGTTACTAATATCAAAATTATACAATTAGCGATGGTTTTTGAGTGACTCGGCAAATTAGAAGTAATTTGGGAAAGGGGTCACTTGAGTCAAAGCAACGGGGGTCTAATAAGCCATGTTCAAGTGACCCCCATATTTTTAGTTTGATTTTTGGTTGCATTATTTATATTATGCAGGTATTTTTTAGGGTTAAATGCTATGCTAAATAATTACCTGCCGAGGTTTAAAAACAGATGTTAAGTCACGCCACGTATAAATATTTCTACATTCATTGTTTCTTCTTCAGGATGCGAACTTACAAGCGGAAAACGGACCGTGCTAATATATCCAAAGATCAGATGAAACATGCTGCAGATGAGGTAATTAATGGCAAAAGTATCCGAAAAGCGGCTAAAGATAACAAAATAGACAGAACTACGCTTTCCAGGTATGTCAATATGTTAAAAGCTAACCCTGATTCTGATGTGTTCAAGCAATACACAAACGCACGGCAGGTTTTTTCAATTGAACAAGAAAAAATGTTAAAGGATTATATACTGAAAGTTGCATCTATATTTTATGGGTTAACTCCATTAGATGTACGCGGACTTGCTTATGAATGCGCCGTGAAATATAACAGAAAGTTCCCTGACAGTTGGCATACAAATAAGTTAGCGGGAAAAGATTGGTTATCCGCTTTTCTTAAGAGAAATACAGAACTATCTATTAGAAAACCAGAGCCGACTAGCTTAGGAAGGGCGACATCATTTAATAAAACGAATGTCAAACTATTTTATGACAAGCTGGCCACGGTTATGGATAAGTATAAATTCCCGCCTTCCAGGATATGGAACATCGATGAGACCGGGGTTCCGACAGTCATGAAACCGGGCAAAATTATAGCAGCCAAAGGAAAGCATACTGTTGGCTCTGTAACCTCAGGAGAACGGGGCACTACTATAACTGTGATTGGAGCTGCGTCAGCAACTGGTAATACGGTTCCTGTGATGTTTATATTTCCCCGGAAGAAATTTAAGGACCATTTCGTTGCAAATGGACCTCTTGAATGCATTGGACGCGGTAATGGAAGCGGTTGGGTAACTGATGATGAATTTTACGATTTTATGCAACACTTTATTGACCATTTGAAACCAACCCAGGAATCACCTATTTTATTATTGTTGGACAACCATTCATCACATTTAGCTATTAAAACGGTTGAACTTGCCAAAAATAATTGGGTGGTAATGCTCTCATATCCACCTCACTGTACCCACAAGTTACAGCCGTTAGACGTCTCTGTCTATGGGCCTTTCAAAAAATATCTTTCGTCGGTACATGATGCATGGCTTCGCAGTAATCCGGGCAAAACTATTTCAATTTATGATATACCAAAAATAGTAGCGACAGCTCTTCCATTGGCAATGACACCGACGAACATAATGAATGGTTTTAAGAAAGCGGGTATTTACCCTTTTAACAGTGACATTTTCTCCGAAGACGATTTTATGGCATCGTATGTAACAGACCGTCCGGAACCAGAATCTCAAGCAGAAGGTAGCCATACAACAGAGGAAGACACAGAGATGCAATCTATAGGGCCTCAAATAAGAGCATCTTCGGCGACTGTTGAGGTGGAGGTAGAAACGTCTGTGCTTTTGCCATTACCTGCCACTGCATCAGCAACTCAAGAGCCGTCCAACAATAAAGAAAACCGAACACCTAATTTTGACATACCATCTACATCCAAAGGCGATGCTTCATTTTCACCTGAGGTTGTAAGACCATTTCCTAAAGCAGGACCCAGAAAACAACAAACACGAGGAAAAAAGAGAAGTTCTGCTGTTTTGACAGATACACCTGAGAAAGACGCGCTTGCTTTAGAACAAAGCAAAAGGAAAATCAAATCTAGCAAGAAGGTAGGTAAGGCCAAGAAAAAGACAGTTAAGAAAGCAATTTTTAAAAGTTCCTCAGAGTCTGATGAGGAGATTAAATATAATAAGAAGAATAAGAAGAAAAAAGTAAAACCAAGTGCACAAAATCCGCTGGATACCGAAGAGGGCGATTATTTCTGTCTGGTGTGCGTTGAGGCCTATTCAGATAGTCTTCCAGGAGAACAGTGGCTACAGTGCACTGGTTGCCGTGATTGGGCTCATGTTAAGTGTACTTCTGGTGCAGGTCTAGTTTATGTTTGCATGAACTGTAAAAGTGACTGAACTTATAGGTCACAGGCTTTATTTTATAAGATTGTTATGTTTTAATATAACTTCTATTATATATCTAAGAAAGATTGTTACTTGAATTTGATGTTTCTATATGTTATTTTTTTTTTATGTCCACGGGCTCAATAGACCCCTTTGGGTGGTTCAATAGGCCCCGCCTATGGGGTCGATTGAGCCATTTGACTTTTTTTTATTATAAGTTGATTTAGTCTTGAAAACAGCGCATTTACCAAAGTTTGTTGATAACATTACACTGCCAAATAAATAAAGAACTAATTTAAGAATAAATATGGTTTTATTTATTCTTTAACAGGGCCCTGCAATGATTTGAACAAAATCATGCTCAAGTGACCCCGCCCTGCCCTACTACAGATTGCAGCATAAAAGTAAATATATTTATCTATCTCTATATATACATAATATATAGATATAAGTCTTTGTCTACTTGATTTATATATTATACTATAAGATATATACTTACACATATTTTTTCATAGGTGTAGGTATATATTCTAATTAAGTATAATTGCACAATACATATTTATCACAGGCTGTCGCACACCAGTCCACTCACAATAACAGACTCCAGTCCACTCGTCTTGGATCAGTCTGAAAATCAGCGCCGTGTGCCGTTTTTACGCTTCCTGTACAGCTTGTGCTGAGACGGATGCCCTTTTCGACGCACGTATCCCAAGTGCGTCGAAAAGGGCATCCGCGCAGTTTTATTGCCTTTTTAATTTATTAATTTTTTGTTTGCTATCGTCTATGTATGCTTGAGACATTTTAGAATTGGAAATTGATATGTATGCGATCACTTGTGTGTACGAAATAAAATTTATATCTATCTGTCTATATGTCTAATAAGTAGCTCATTTCCACCGCAGGACCGACAAAAGATTCTTGAATAGAGACTACGTAACGGGGAGTGCAATGTGGGACGTCTTCCGACAAAGTTGACCGATGATGGCTTAAAGAAATTCCCTGGTAGTGGTTGGATAAAAAGAGCTGAAAATCGTGTATGGTATCGGGGAAGTGGCCTATATAATTCCAAATCTATTCCTACATCTCCAAAGGTAGATAACGCATTCGGGTGCGTGCCCACGTTTGATATTCTGGACTGATATTGGCACGTATCTCGGATGTCCACGGGCGACAGTATCCACTTACCATACCGCCAAGTGGACGTCGTTTGCCGCCTTCTTAATATAAAAAAAATACCTAGTTCCAAATCAAATCATTTATTACTTATTAAAGTACATACTAGGTTCATAAAATTAAAAGTATGTTCAACAAACAAGCTGTTTTCTAAAGGTAAAATATAAAATGCTTTTGACATAAGCCCACGGGAGCTCCATCTGTAAAGGTCTAGTACCGCTCGCTATAAAAACCTATAAACCATTTTGCACGTAAGCCGACGCAGGTGCAAGCATTATTATCTGACATTGTGGATGGAACGGGCTATCGATTCACTTTAAAAAAATACTATGCATTAAACTGTATAGAGTAGAGGTAAATGGATAGGTAGATATTGTGGTCCAAAACGGAACCGAGAACTAGACATATTGTAGTTAGATTTAAAAGTATGTTATAAGTTGTTTTTTTATGAACGAAGGCGGCTGACGAGCACACTTACCATCCACCTGATGGTAAGTGGATACTGTCGCCCATAGACATCCGCGATACATACCAACATTGGTCCAAAATGACAAACGTTGGCACGACCCCGGATGCGCTGCCTACCTTTGGAGATATAGGAATGGATTTGGAGAAAGGGTTGGGAAAATGGGAGGGGATAGGATGGGAATGGGCTCTGGCACATCTCACTCACTACCCAAAACACGTACGTACATTGGGGAAATAAGATAAAGCGGGAAATGCAGTACATTTCAAGGTAGTTTTCTGTGAGACAAGAGTAACGTGGCCAATCGAGCGCGCCCAACGGCAGTTGGATTTTTAGATCGAGTGGGTGTAAATTGGCCTCTAATAAGTCTACTTACGGTATAAACACGACTCAAATAATTCTAATCTATTTTTCAGAGTATTAAAGTTAGCTATAGAGAGTTCTTCGCGTGTTATAAGAATAACCAAGGAAGAACAAAAATATAATTTCATATCAATAGATTTTAAGTAGACATTATAAAAGGAATCGGTTGTTACATATTAAGTACTATATTATAGGTAATTTGTCTAGACAAAAGCAACATTTTTTTTATATTGTTTATATGATAACGGATTCATACTGTTCATATGCCTAAGTAGAGTAGAGTCTTGCGCGAATTTAGGCAGAGTATGACAATACATTACCATTTAGTTGTAAAAGAAATATGATAACATAGATGGGTATTAAACCCGATCTTATTATTAAACACTAAAGAATCTAGTACCTACCTGGCTGTAATTAAGTAAAATTATACTAATATTTAATGATCTCTGTTTCGGTTTGTATATTTCACGTTATTAATATCTTCCAAAGATTGTAACACCTACGAAAGTTTGTCTAGAATACCGATTCTGAAATTCTGTTTTCGATCTCGTAGCACGGAACCACGGTTTTATCTGAAGCTTCTAATTGGATCGGTCCTTATTATCCTTAGTTATCTGACTGGATAATTGGGTCCTTGGGGAAGGCCTCTATACAGCAGTGGAGAGACACAGCCGGATGGTTGTACCTTGCATTATATCTTATTGATTGTACGATGCACCGCCCTTCATATTTCTGTTTAACCAAAGGTTAACTGGAATGCCACTAGGCATTAAGTCCGCCTTTTGTATACAATGTTTCTTTAAAATAAATAAGTAAATAAAAATCAACACGTGTTTCTTTTTCCATTAAACCTTTTTCTGTCTTTACGTGGAGAAAAGTTGTAATATATTATAATAAAAATCTGATCTAAAAAAATCTATGCAGTGTGGACCCCGTACAGCAGTTGAAAATCAACCTTAATTATTTTCATACATTTCCAGAAAGCAGCATCATTAATCTTGGTGCTTCACAAAACATTATAATTGTCGCATTAGAGTCTGTTTACACGAATTTTACTTTTTTCTTAGAGAAAAAATACGCAGATACAATGACTGGATGGTTATATAGATCCCACTGCGGGGTACAAGTCTCCCCTAGCAATTACGACGGGGTTTCGGCATATAATTCACCATTCTGGCCCAGTGCGGATTGGTGGATACACATTACCTAGATTTTTCTTAAATCTCGAACTTGCTGGTTTCTTCACTACCTTCTCGAGTTAGTGATAAATTGATTGAATTAGAAACTCAGTGATATGGACCAGATTTTGAACTCACGACCTCATGAAGATGATTCAGGAATAGTTGCTCCTAGGCTATCACCGCCTCAATTTTAAATTCATTTTGTAAACAAAGTCCCGAGGAACGACACCTCTAAAAGAATGGACTCGCCAACCCGCTTGGCTAGGCGTGATGTTTTATGGTCATGTCCAGCAGTAGACGATATAAGGGCTGGTTACGATTACGGTGATCTATATAACTCAAAATATAAACTATACAAGAATATTCGAAAGTATAATATAACAATTATACTTTTTTCTTATCTCTGGGAAAAGGGTCTCGTCCTCTCTAATATAATGTCTAATTTTCAGTAGACGTGCATTGTAATAGGTACCAAAGGCAAACAAAGATATATTTATAGATTTGTATTAGGAATTGTAATCCTTCACCAAAAACACGTTGGTAATTAAAATGTTTTTTTCCAAATCGCGAAAAACAGCGAAAGAAATTGAATTTTCTCCAAAGGAACGGTGTAGTATAAACTCTAATATATTCACACCAAATAATGATGGATCGAAGGGAAGTATAATAAAAATTTAATAAAAACAGTAAGAGGCTACGCCAAAAGAAAGCCGTGATGAATGAGGCATCAAATATGCAAACAAAATGCAGCCAATCAGTCTCCCCCCGCTAGTTCCTTTTATTAAAAAGGAAACCCCGCGAGAAAACTCTTTATAATTCTGAGTTTATCGAACCTGGCGTTTACCTACATTGTTTTCTGTGAAAAATTTAGCCGAATTTGATTGTCTATTCAAATACAAAATGTTTTTCTTTATATTTAAACTAGTTACCATGCCCTTGCTTCGCTTACGTGTCAGAATAAGTTCAGGCCAATGTCTTTATAAGTGCACGCCAATTCTGCCAAATGTGACGAGCTGTTGTATGTACTCGTAATTCCAATCTGCTACTACTCACATCACAGGATTTATTTTTTCAATAAAACTGCGATTACTAATTTACAAATATTCTGATTTTGTAATCCAAAAACGTTACCTGAGCCAAGATAGTCCCTTGTCGGTATGGATACGTTGGTTGATATTTTTCAACATAAAATTATTAAAAAAAAATTCAAGTATCTGTTTTAGTAAAAACATGCTCTACCGTCTGATTTTTAAGATAAAACAATGAAACTTTGTTTTTAAAGATATTTAAGTCTAAAGTCTATTTAAGTAAATACCTAGGAAATTAGGACCAACAATCAGGTTCATTTTCTTAGATGATCAATACATATAAAAAGATGTGTCCTGATTAACTGATTCATCAACGCCAAAGCGCTGTCGGTGCAGGCACTGAAACGCTGAACCGCCAACAGCGAAAACTCTGGTGCCAGGAACACAAAATTGGAACAGTGGCTTCCTTTTATGACGCAAATAACTACTAAAGAAGAGATTTCTCGAATTTCAACCCTTAAAGAGGTGAAATGTATCTAATGTTAAAGTTTGTAAGAAAAAAAATGTCTTGTATGAACTTAAATTGCCAATATCTCAGTATATTATTGGTTGCAAACCTAAGTGAAATCACACGTTTCTTATTCTGGCTGTCTCGGAAGGGATATGACATAATACAAATAAATCGATTTTTACCTTAGACAAATACCACGCGATAATTAAAAACAATTAAATCCACTCGGGCCGCCAACATCTAGTATCACATAAATACAGCCTATGTACGTCTGCATTAAATCGGTTCCTAAAAGTTTAACAATTTTTAAATCTGTTTAATAGTTTTTGAGTCTTCCTTTTCCATATAAACAAAAAAAAAAACACAGTCTTTATAACATGGGTATCGAATAGATTTAACTATACAACACCACAGAAACGCATACCAATATTTTATAACACGTCGATTAAACTCACTTACACTCAATACAGTGTCACAAGAAAGTATAAAATTTCATGCATAACAATGAACCAATTTCCATATGTTATTATTTCTGATTTACAAATACTTTTTGAAATATGAATCAATAAATACAAATTGATAGCACTCAAACTAGAATGAAATATTCGTCAAACTAGAAATGAACAAAATATTCACATAGGGAGGAATGTTATTTCGCAAAGGTAGAGAGCTAGTGATGTTATAAGACGTACATTTTGTTGACTAGAATAATTTGAATTAAAACAAATTGCCAACTTAAATTATAACTTGAGTAATTCATTTTGAACGGGGAGCGTTAAACAATTTGTAAATCGAATATGTATACTCAACTGAATAATATTTTAAACTCGAGAAACAAGAAATTCAGTTTTTATACAGCAGCAACCTAATTATTTATTACACATAATCATGTGCAAATAAAAATACCTTTTGCAATATGAAATTGCTGTTATTATAATTTGTATAAATACTGTTATACAATATGAAACTACTGTTATAATTTGTTTAACTACTCTTATACAATATGAAACTACTGTTATAATTTGTTTAACTACTCTTATACAATATGAAACTACTGTTATAATTTGTTTAACTACTGTTATACAATATGAAACTGGAAACCACTGTTATAATTTGATATAAACAGGAAAATTGAATAACTTTTGTATTTTAAACATAATAATAATGTTTTGTTCTACTATGAGTAGAAGACCATTATAATTTAGATTTAAATCTATTTATTAAATAAAAGCCTAATGTAAGCCTAATAGCCTAAGCCTATTGGAGAGCCATTTCTAAATAAATAAATATTCTTACTTATTTCAACACCAAGTTGAACTAAAGTTAAAATATAGAATCCATTTCATATTCATGTTGATGCAAACTCAAGCGGTGATACCTCGACCGTCTGTGCTTGATTCTCATTCGTTTTATCGTGAGTTCAACTCCCGTCCCGTACCACTGAGTTTCTATTAAAAATGAAGTACGTATTTTTAAATTATCGCTAACTCGTCTGTGAGCTACAACTTCGTGAAGAGGAAAATGGTCATTCCGCACTACGCCTTCAAATATACTACACGAGCAACGCCTACATTTTACAATTATAGACATGATATTGTAACGCAAAACTCGACATAGTCACGTCACTAGAGAAAACTGTCTTTCGTAGCACACTTAGAGCGGATGGTAGCACATTCGCAGCTCCATAGCTCGTAGCTGACTCGCAGGCGTCAACTTGTCAACGCGAGATATGTTACGTTTTCAGAATGTTCAGAACGTAATTAATCGCCGCTCAGCAAAGCACTTTGGGAGTATTACATTAATTAAACATTTAAATGCGTGCAGACGACTAAATTGCCGAGCTAAATATTTAACATTAGATTGTATCTATAATAATGTTGTAATTAAACTTGTATAGGCAATGGAGGTACGAGTAAGTTTGTGAAAAGAGATAGTTGTGTGGAAATTTACAGGCATTGTTTGAGAAACAATGTCGAACCGAACCTGCCCAGCCAATGAACAAACTCCACAATGTTTAAATTGCTGGGATGTGTTTGCTCTACTCGTGTTCAAAATTATGTTAGAATTTTTCAGTTACTGGCAGAAAAGAAATTTAAAGTTTCACAAGTGATGTTTGCTGAATAGAAAGTATATTAATTTACATTACTCATCCAGTAGGGATCTACTTATAAAAGTACTTATTACAATATGTGTCAGAGTCAGTATATTCACTTTTCTCATCTATCTTCTTTCAATTAATGGGTACTATGTATGTAAGCGGCCTAAATCTTATGTGTGTACGAATATTTATAAATGGAAGGCGGCAGATGAGCATACAGTCCACCTGGTGGTGGATTTCTGTCGCCGGTGAACATCTGCGATACATACCAACATTAGTCCAGAATGAGAAACGTTGGCACGCCCCTGGATGTGCTACCTACCGTACCTTTGGAGATTTGGTAAAAGGGTTGGGAAAATGGGAATAGAATCTCACTCACTACCGAAACACGTACGTACGAGTATATTGGGGACATAGGAAATGTAATACACTTTACAGTTTAGTCTAGTTGGTCCAGCGGCTGTGGGATTGAAACGTGCTCCTTCCCCTCCAAAATACCAATGTCCCTGTTCTGAAGGGTACCCACCCTTCGAAACAAACGCCAAGATCGTATCATCTCCTCCTAGATCCCTACTTTAATGGCCATCTTCTCTATTTCCTCCATTTTTAGACTGAATGATATCCATATCAACAACAGAATTTATTTTAAATGTTGTTCGTTTATTTTATTGTAAAGATAAATATTTTAAGCATTTAAATATATATGAAACTTCCTTGTCTCATCATAATTTTTTATTTGAAAAAATGAATTTACTAAGTGATCCCTAAAAAATAAATAACATTTCAATAAAATCAAAAGCACATCAATCAAAATATTTATCTCCATTTTAATAAAAAGCTTACATCGATTTTAAAAAACGTTTACGATTTAATTTGACTGGGAGAGTTTAAATTATGAGATAACAATGTACCTATAAAGGCAAGCGTAGGTACATTTGTGGTTCGCGCCGTGCCTGACAATAATGTATTACTATATAAGCGAATTTTACAGGGGACAAGCACCTCACAGCCATTCGACAAGTCAGAATGGCCGAATTACCACATTGTTGTCACAGACTTCCATTGAAGTTTATTTATTAATGAAAAGGGTTCGAACCTTTGTGGCATAGTCCCGAGCAACCATATCGATATGTTTAAAAGGCTATTATTTTATGCCATTTTATCTTCAACTTTCAAAAAACAAGTAGATTCTGAATATATTTATTTATTTATCTTTATTATACCAACAGCTGCAATATGAAAAGTTAATTTTATTATGGACAGAACTAAACTAAATGACAAGTGATCAATACACAATTAATAAATGTACATTAACACCAAAACAATTAAACAGTAATATTAAATTATACTTATACAATATGTGCTTGTATCTATTATAGTATATTATAGTATATTATATTATTGTATTTATCTTCTACAATTACTAAAAAGTATAAAATACAGATAGTTTTTTTTTTATTTCTTTAAAATTTGATTTCAACCTACCTACTATCAATTTAATGAGCGACTCCTGACTTTCTCCTACGAGACTGGACATTGGACACTGCCGCATTCTCAGCCTTATTACCCGCGCTATTGTCAAATTTCTTGAAGAACTCCAAATGTGTGTACAGAAGAATATTTACGGAAGGTCAAGCCACATTATATAGTACCTTCCAATAATGTGCTCGTAACTTTAAAAACCAAACAACTCTAGACCGGGTGAAATAAATGGCGCGTGTCTAATGAGAGCAGCCCAATTTTCCGCTACAAGAGTAAAAAACTGAGATAATTCAACAAAAACCCTTCGCAGATCGTCGGTCGTGTCGACCATTTTTATATAGTGAGAGTTTACGACTTATCTCTTGCAACTAAAATGTTTATGGCTATGTAAGTTTAAATATATTTCGTGGCGTTATAAAATCTACATAAACACAGTTTTATAGCTAACATAATATACGGTATGACATGACTTAAGGCAGTATGCAAACATCAAGAACGGCTTTGCAGAACGAATCAAACAATAGACAACACTTTATTCCGACATACACTAAAACACATAAAATATACATATAACAATAACCAAAAGAAAAACAAAACAATGTAGGCAATAAGAAAAACAAAACAATGTAGGCAATAAGAAAAACAAAACAATGTAGGCAATAAGAAAAACAAAACAATGTAGGCAATAAGAAAAACAAAAGAAAATCGCAAGCATTAAAAAAAAGGAATTAATAAAAAATATACTAAATAAAAATGCCACGTTGCCATTTCGTATAATAGCAATAATTATATATATTAATTACAGCAATAAAATTAAATAATAGTTATACGTAGAAATTACCATACCATCAGCCTGTGTCTCTCCACTGTTGGATATAGGACTCTTGTGAGGACCACCACTACTCACTGTCTCCCGCTCTTCTCATCTAGCCACTACTGGTGACATTCTTCAAGTCGTCAGTCCACCTGTATGGAGGGCGTCCCACGCTACGTTTCTCTATGTTCGTTCTAAACGTTCGGTACGCGGTCTCTATTCGAGGACTCCCTCCCGCATCGGTTATCGGACCTGCGGCATATATGGCCTGCCCACTGTCACTTCAACTTACTGATTCTTTGAGCTACGTCGGCAACTTTAGTTCTTCGTCGAATTTATTCGTTGCGGATTTTGTCCAGCGAAGAAACTCCGAGCATAGCTCTCTTTATACCTAGTTTAACTATTTTAAACTTGCGAATCAGGCCCATCTTCAGAAGCCACATAAATTTATGACATACGGTGCCGCAATTGACATCAGAGGTCTTACTAACACACAAATGAATTGTCTGTACGTACATACAGTACGTATGCTTAAACCAAAATGTCGTACCTTAGTGATTACTAATTTGCAACTGTACTCAAAGCGACTTTGCGGTGTAAAGTTGGAACATACAATGGCAAACTGTTAACAACCTTTCCAAACACACGGGCAGCTCAAATCCAGACTTAGCTTTATTGTGCAGTGCATTGTCCACAGAGATGCAAATACAACGGCAACCACTACCATTTGTATACTAAATAATAATGCGACGATCGAGTATTTTTAGAAATATTTCACCGTTATTACAAAAACAGGGCGATTTAGTAAAATAACGTCAAAACTAGAAGTGGTAAAAATGTAACGTAAAGAACTCTGAAATGTGTTTTATTTTAATGAGTGCGGAATTTAAAGATGGCAGACTGGCATTATTTAAAGTACACTTACGGCCCAAAGTACATCGGCCTATAGAACGCGTCGTCTCTGTCGTGTGCCTGTACGACGCGACGACTGAAAATTCAGCGCCGTAACGGCACACAACAGAGACGACGCTGTACAAAGCCGAAGTTAACCGATCATAGCCGATGTGTATTACTTTCGGCCAGGATGTGTACAGTATTAATAAAGTATAATTTGAGTCTGTCGGTAACAGAACAAGATTTTATGTTACTTAATATGAACATTAAATGAGTATCGATCAACAGACAACATTTACGTTTAAATCATAAACATGTTTTAATTTCTATTTACATAGATATATGAATATCCATACCTATAATAAAAGTTATATATTTGAATATGATACATTAGAGATTTCGTCAATAAAATATTCAAAATGTAACACATTGAAAACAAGCAATGTAACAGAGAAATGTTTCGTAAAATAAACTACAATAAAACAATACTAGATCTTGCTAAATTGCGGTTCAACCGTACAATAAACTGTCTTCACTTGTTGCACCTCCTACTTCGGAATTACTTCCTCGGATTTTCGCCAGCTCTTGTTGCTTTGTGTATTGTGTTTGAAGTCGGTCTAAAGCGATTTGGCAAGGAAGGATTTATGATAAGATTCAATGTCCTTTTGAAATTCTATGGAAAATTTCTTCGTAAACAACTTTTGTTACTCGTAGTCCTGTAAGCTTTATTTTTCTATTCATTACTAGTTCCTCTCCCTTAAGCAATGTTTTCTATTTTATCTAATAACTAGTTTTATTATTTTATTTTATATTTTATATACAATATAAGCTTTGCCTTCTAATTCATCGTTTAAACCGGCAGTGCTCATGAGTTGACTGAGCAAAACCATGGTCACCAGTTAACTTGCGACCGCGGTGCATTTTGTGTCGAAATGTCGAGCACAAATAAAAGGCAAACGTAATCCTTTCATTGTACACGTTTAGACCCGATTAAGATGTGAGAAGATAACCCTCTTCTTTGTGCAGTATTTTCGCTACAGAATGATAGTAAATTACGGAATATAAGGGGTTAAATAAAAAAAGACTTGTATTAAAACGAGCAGCAATAAAAATTATTTATGAGTAACTGAAATAAACTATTTATGAGTAACTGAAATAAACTATTTATGAGTAACTGAAATAAACTATTTATGAGTAACTGAAATAAACTATTTATGAGTAACTGAAATAAACTATTTATGAGTAACTGAAATAAACTATTTATGAGTAACTGAAATAAACTATTTATGAGTAACTGAAATAAACTATTTATGAGTAACTGAAATAAACTATTTATGAGTAACTGAAATAAACTATTTATGAGTAACTGAAATAAACAATTTTTAATTAGGTACCTACAAAGAATGTCAAAACAAAGTCGACAGAGTCCCGCTTCGCGAGATTACTGTATCTTTATTGTCACCAGAAAACCTAAACTACATTTAAATTTGCTGCCACTTTCAGTATTTCTAGCCTTCATTTACAGTTTTTCTTTCGTGCAAATCTAGAAACTTTTGTGCTACGGTTTTTAAAATCAAACTTTTTTTTCACACTCGCACCACTCGATCGATTTGAGAAAACATACTAGATATGTTATAGGTACGAGCACTCTAGGGCAGCCACGTTATAGTCTAATATGTTCACTGTTCAGTATGTAGCTCTCGAATTCTTTAATTCATATGTATTTTGAAAATAGAACATTCTTATTACGTAGTACTTAAGTTTCAAATTTTTCCTCCTCATCTGCTGCACAGATGCACACAACATAGAAGTTGCCGACGAGGTATTTTCGATAAGAACGTATGATGTGTCATCTAATCTATTCCCATATCGCTGACTCACTCGCACCGCGTAGCTATCTAAAAGGCTATCTAAAAGTAGCAATTTGATTAGCAGTCGTTTATGAAGGGAGTGAGCGGCATTGCCGTTCGTAGAAGCGTATAGTGAGTAGTACAGAATATCAGTCAGAGATTTCATATATAAAAAATAAATTTGGGGAAATAGGTATCAAATTCAGAAAAAAGTTGATAGTTTTAATAGAATTTCAGTGTTAAGAGGGTGTAGGTATTTTAATTAACATTGTAATAATGAGGTAATCAAATATCTGTTATATAAAATACTAGCGACCCGCCCTCGCTTCGCTTCGGTTTAGAAGTTTTTTTTTCATTTTTTTTTCAAAATTTCAAAGTACAATATAGTCTTTATTAGACAAGGATAATATAGCTTCCTATTTGTGAAAGAATTTTTGAAATTGGTTCCGTAGTTCCAGAGATTACCCGCAACATACCCACAAACAAACACACAATTTTACCTCTTTATTATATTAGTATAGATTTATTACTACAAATACGTCTTTTTGTCGCTATTATAAAGGAAAGTTAACCAATAGTAGCTGCGTTTATTATTTCCTCCGCGTGTTCCCATTGCATGACTTTGTAAGCGAAGTGACCGCGCTTTGTTTTCTCTACACTCGTACCTTTGTTTGTCTGTTTGTTTTCCCTCTTACAGCGCATTAAACATTTGTTTTTTAACACAAATGCAGCAAAGTTCAACAAAGTAGGTCGCCACCGGCTTTGTTTACCTACGGGTCAAGTCTGATTTATGTTCTCAATAACATTTTGAACTTCTTCTGTGTGCATTTTCAATTAACTCTTGATCGTTATACCACCCTGTATATCCACTTAGGCATCGTTTCTCAACCTTTTTAATGTCGCGACCCCCTAAAGAGGCCAAGAATAAAGTAAATTACTTTACAACGCCCTTACTATTGATTGGGTGCTTTTAACATTTGATAATAAAAAGTTTGTTTTTATAGAATTGATGGCAGACAGGGAGGGCGGGCCGTGGCCCGTATGTATGACGGTAAGTGGTCACCGACGCCCATGGACACCTGCGGCTTGCGGGTGCGCGCCGACCTTGCAGAACCCTGTTCCTAATTAGTTATTAAAATATTTTTTCGTATATATGATCTTAATTTTTCCTGACCAGTTGATCTCAGTTGCGATCCCCTGTAAAGGTGATGGCGACCCCTCTGGAGGTTGCGACGCCCAGGTTGAGAAACAATGCAGGAAGATATAGGTTTCTTTGTTACCACATACCATTCCATTCTGCTAATCCAACCACTTCTGATAAATTTCTGGCTGATACTTTCTGATAAACCTGGCTGGAGAGTTTCTCATATGCCGAACTCACAGAAGACTACCGTAAAATGTATTGTTTTTCCCACTTTACCCTATTTTCCCAATGAGTAGTGAGTGAGATATGTCAAAGCCTTTTTCCATCCCATCCTATCCAAACCTTCCCCATTTTCCGAACACTCTCCAAATCCATTACTAACTCTCCAAAGGGAGGCGGCTCCTCCAGAAGCGTGCCAACATTTGTCATTCTAGACAGATGTTGGCATGTATCGCGGATGTCCATGGGCGATAGTATCCACTTACCTCGAGGTGGATTGCCTGCTCGTCTGCTGCCTTCTGTCTATAGGTCTACATCCAGCTGTGGAGAGACTTAGGCTAATGGTAGGTCATCATGGCATCATATTTTAATCAAAACTTTAATCAAAATTACTTCAAAGGAGTATTTATGTATTTAACAATCTGTATTGAACATTGTTGTACAAATGGCGAGCTTAATGTCTTAAGGAATTCTCTACCAGCTAACAGTTGGTTTGATCAGAGAGATACCCTGTATGGTACCCCTATCCCTGTATGGGAGGTGCGATGGTGCGATGAGAAGCATTATTATAAATATATAACTTAAACGACAACATACATATTAGTGTAATCACTTGAAGATTTACGTAACTCTCTGTCTCTCTCTTGCTTGCTTAAGTTCCATATTATGATTGTAATGTCAGCTTTTTTGTTTTATTTTCCATTTCTCCCTATAACTGGCGTGATAAGATAAGATTTAATTGACGGCCTGTATTAAAATCATGTCTTGTATTCGATACCAATTTTACGTAGACAGTTCATTTAATATGCATAGGTATAACTTAGTCTTTCATTAAGTTTGCGAACGGTCATTTAAGTTTACCTTCATGTAAGTGCTTAAACCGTCGTCAAAATTAAGAGCGGGACGGTGTGCACACATAATAATCTTTACCCACATTTCACCCCAAATAATAACAGTATGATGTTTGCTAATGAAAGTTTATAATTTCTTATTAATATTCTGTAAAGTATTGATAATGTTAATTAAAAATATATATTTTATATCTCTACTGAATATAAAATTTTATAAAAGAGTATTTAAATCAAATTTTAAAAAAACGTTGAAAAAACTGTGTTTTATTGAACGACATCTTTTTTCTTCAAGAGAAATAAGGTGGATTTGTAGGTTATTTAAGGGATGTAAAAGAGCGATGACAGCCTAGGTGTATCTATATTCGACTCACATTCGTGTGATCGTGAGTTCAAGTCCACAAGCTGATTTAAAAATTGTCACAAGCTCAGCAGTGACAGGAAAACATCGCGAGGAGAACCGCATGCTCTAGAAATAAAACACAAATCTGGAATATGTGTATCCACCATACCCCACTGGGCCCGTGTGGTGGATTATCCACGCCCGCCCGAAACCCCTAGTTCAGTGGGGGAGGCCTATCCCTGTATTTGGACATTAAAGGCTGATACAAGTACATACATGGCCTTAAAACGTCACGCTGGCCAAGTGGGTTGGCGAGTTCACTATTTTAGAGCTTGTTCAGTTTATCAGGGCTTGTGATAGCGGCTTTGTTATCCATTAGTAGCCTTTTACGACACCCACGGGAAGAGATGGGTCTGTGGTATCCTAAAGCTGTCCACACACAAGACAATGTGTCACACAAGACACAGACGCCTTATCTAGCAGTGGACTACAAAAATAGCTGGTTACGGTTACAACAGGCATTTCAATATTTTATTAACAGAAAATAAAATATATCATTTTACACTAAATCTTTTAAACATAGGTAATATATTGTATTGAAGAACAAAGTTCTTTCAACCCGGCTACGAGAAAGGCAAGGGAATGACAATTTTACAATTGTTTGAGTTATAAAAATCCACTAAATATTTTTGCAAATTAGGACATAACCCAAAGACGACAGCTGACTAAAATCATAATTATTAATTTTAAAATAATAATCATCAACAAATTCCTTTAATATTATAAATTACTTTCCGGTTACATTACAGAACGAATTTACCTAGAACGTGTCACGAGCAGTGGTCGGAAAATTGAAACTTGTTAATTTAAATTGGAGCTGTTTAATCCACGTTAAACAAGTTCGCAACAATAACGGAAGAAAGTTGTAATGTTCCTAAGGCGTCGGAGTGAGTACCTGGACTACATTGTTAGTTTGTATTACACGAAACTTACTCGCGTGCTGTACGTGGATAGAACAATGTTTGAACGAGTTGAGTTGAGCAACTTTAAGTATTTTTCTACTAAAGAAATGGTATTACAGCAGTTTACTTGTATTAACGGGCATACTACGTAAGTGTATATTGTTAATAACTTGTCCGAATGAAACGGTGTCTGTGGCCCGTGAGTTATGGTCTGACTGGTCTGAAGTTAAGGGTGTCATAGGAATATTGTAGTCTCCAACTTACAGGAGTTTTATATAGTACCTCAAATAGCTGTATTCATTTAGATGAATTATATACATTTCCTGAAAAATAATTATACCTAATTGAATACTCTTTACGTACCTGAATCTAATATGTAGGTACCTGTAAAGAGTAGTAAATTTATTTTGAAAAGTATAGATAAATAATTGACAATCTCCCACCGTCGGAGACGAGGACATTACCAACAACACAATCACCAGGTATCCGGGCGTTTCTCACCTACTCACGATCCCACGCTGCCCTCTCAAAACAACAAAAAGTCAAGATGCGTTCCCTTCGCTGGTTATCCGTCGAAGGTGCCCTAGATTTGTTTCTGTTCACACTCTTTCCTGGTTGAATGCCTTCAGCGTTTATCCTAAACTATACTTTCAAGAGTAACTTGTCAAGAAACACAGCCAGTAACTCTTGAAAGCTACTAGAGTCACAGAAATTTTATTCATTTCGGAAAAGAAGAAATATACTTTTCTCGGTGTTTAATGATAATCAGATTAATCAGTGATATAACTACGAAATAGAGAGAAAAAGTACCAACAGTGTTTGCTTTTTACTTCCTTATTTATAAGTAACAATACAACAAAACTCTCAAAGCCGTTCCACGGCAAAGAAGTTATGAAAATAAAATTGTTCTCCACTTATTATTCGTTACCGGGGCGCGCCTTTTGTAAGGCGCTCGAAGAAAATCTCCCGCTCAAATATTTGAGAACCCATCGAATGAGACATTCGATGGCAATTACACTTTCTTGTAGACGCCTTATTAACTTTATTAAGTACTAAGTAAACTAAATACTTAACGATGTTTAAGGTTTCCCAAGACCTTTGTGACCTAGTTTTATCACGAGATTCAACTCAAAAATGTACTATAATTGGCTATTGGCATAAATAAACACGATTTCAAAGTTGACATGCTTCGAAGTAAAATTAACATCTGTGTATCCTTTTTATCTGCGTTTATTTTTAGTAGACATTTGAAAATCTTTAAAAATGGAACAAAAATTGCTGCATAAAATATTCCATTGGAATCATAATCACGAAGACACTTTTAAATAAAATGTAATAACTTTAATTTCATTCTCTGATTGTTGAATCAGAAATAACGAGCCTGCGACAACCCTACAGGCGGTGAATTTTGATGAATTCTTTAATTGCCCTTCCAATTGTGAGACGGTATGCTTTTACCGATTTTCATGGATTTTCGAGGATTTTAGCCTTTTTGCTAAAAGGTATTGTGGCTTATTTGAGAAACGCTCCACAGTCCGCAAAAATAACACGGAGTCGACGACGCAAACAAACGTCAACATCTATTGATGTTGAGTGTTTTTCTAGATGGAGTATGAAAACGAGATTGATTTCTTTTGCTAATTTTGGCTAATTTTCTCATTTGTTGAAATATAAGATGTATATTTGACAGTGTACCTTCTTCTGTTTTATTCTCTTTCGTCCCGTATGTACCAACCATCGATATGGGAATATATGTAGTCTAACATGACATATACGTTCTTATCAAAGAAACCTGGTTGACAACTTCTAGGGGAGGGGTAGGGGGGGTGGGGGGTAAAGCGGATGAAGGAGGATTTATTAAAGAGTCAAAGTTGAATCTTAATTACTACGTAATAAGAATGTTCCATTTTCAAAACACATATGCATTAAATAATTCGAGAGCTAGAGTGCTTCTATAACATATCTGGTATGTAAGTATTATCAAATTGATGGTTATATAAGACCCACAGCTGTTATATTTGTCGAGGTACGCTCATACTGGCTAGTCGTTCGCCTTTCCCATGCAGTTGCCAACCACCATCTTTTGTAATTCATCGATCACCCAATCGATCAAACGCTTGTCTACACATAAAGACATTAAATCATTTACGTTCACTTTGTCCCCATACTGTTGGAGGCGAAGAAAACTATGTTAAATGATTTTTTTTATTCCACCATAAAATCATGGAAACTTAACCTAACCTAACCGTCCTAATATTCTTCATAAAAAAGTACAGTTAACACCATAAACACTTAATTTTAAAACTTATGCTAAAACTTTTAATTAGGTCTACAATTAAAATTAATAACCACATATAAGTAATATCTGCCGTAAAAATTATACCTACATATTACATTAATATACAACGTCTCAAATAATTCAAAAGTCTGTTTGTTATTCAATTGTGACCCAATGAATCGATGGTTCCATCGATTGTAACTCCTAATGTTGGTTAAATATTAGAGCCTAACATTGGTTGGTTAACGAACACGTTAACCGCTCGTGGAAGTGCTCGTTTTAACTTAAAATTCTATTGAAAGCTTAGATAAAATTATACGATAAAAAGAAATATTAATATTTATGAATTCCTTTATGTGTTCGGTGTTGAGTGATAGTTCTTCTGACGAAGGATCCACCTACTGAATACCAATGCTACCATTTAAGTAGTACACTGACCAGCTTAACTGGATATTTTATTTATTTATATCTTTTAGCCAACGAAATTTATAACGTTACACCAAAGTGGGTTGGCACAGAGAGGCACAGTCGAGATGCAATGCTATAGAAACCCAAAAATGTCGATGTAACTCGAATAACATAGGTAATTGGATAACATAATAACATAGGAAAATAATTTGCTTTAAATTCTACTCCACAACAAGAAAGAAAACTGTTCACAATTCTGGGTTAAATGATTGATTGGTGATGAACAAAGTTTATTTTATTGTATTTTTTTATGTCTAATAAATAATTATATGTATATTAAATATTTTCTTTGTCTACATTTATAATTATTTAAAAGTTATTTTTGCTAATAAATTTATTATAACAAAGATGAATTATATCAAATACTTTAGAAACAATATACTTTTAAAATATTTTTTTCTTTTTTATTTCTGCGTTACTTGATTTATGCTTTATTTATGCATAAATGTAATGCGAACATAACGCCGGATTCTTTGGCGGGAGCTCGAGAAGTGCGATTGTTTTGGTCTGATTACTAGAAAAATTATGTATTATGGACTTTGTGGTTTAATAGTGATAGTTTATTAAAGTGTCATGTTTGTGATATGCAAATAAGAGCATAAGACTGCGTTTGCGAAACCATATTTACTTGAAATTCATTTACACGTGACATTGGCAAAATAGTCGTCGCGCTTGGGTCGATGACCGATACTGCCATTAAACCGAAAAAGAACTTAATGCCTAGTGACATTCTCTGGTAGCCAGCTTGTGATTTAACAGATTACTGATAGCCCAGATATTACTGGATTTCTTTCGATTTCGAGTATCCCGTGTTCAATCAAGAAATAGAGAAGATCTGTTCTCCGTTCCACTTGTTCGCACTGAATATGCACAAAATTCGTTTCTAGTGCGAGCAACTAATTTATATAATAAGAGCCTGTCTGATATTGACTATTTTTGTAACTCCTTTTGTAAGGTTGTATAAGCTTGTGTAGAAAGAAAATGTGTAGGTAAAGAAATGTGTGGGATGTGTGTGTGTGGGAAATAGAAGAAAGTGAAAGGTTACTGGCGATTACTTACTTCTAAATTTATATTATTTCGTTTTTTTTTAATAACCATGATCACATTAATCAGTGATATACCTAGCTACGAAATGGACTAAATTTATATAGATACTACAAAAACCTCAAAGTTTAATCGTAGTATGGAAGCCGGAACTTTAAATATAACTTTAAGGAAGGTTTATTTTGTAATCAAAGTTTTATTTTGTCATCATTTATGTGTTTTCCTACAGCATCAAGCCAGTTCATTAAATTTACAAATCAAATCGGAACAGTTCAATTCACAAAGTAACCGACACAACCTTTCATTTGATAGTTGTAGCGTTAAATCGGACGAATCATTAATTGGCGTCCCCACAAAGCTGCGGTGCTCTTGATCGAGGTTACAAGGATGAATGGACGCCGCTTCTCAGTCTTTCTGCATATGCTTCTATAAGTAATATATCGTTATCTTCCTAACATCACTCACAGTAAATTAGCAATTAAATCATTGTTACCATTCATTTGATAGTTGTAGCGTTAAATTGAATTTGACATTACTTGGCAGGTCGCAGAAAACTGAGATCTCTTATATCTCTTATATATATGAGATCTGAGGTTGAACGAAGCTTGTCTCAGATATCGATTCAGAGCCTATTCCCATGCTATTCTATCCTATCCCTGTCCATCTTCCCAACCCTTTCTCCAATTTCATTCCTAAACCTCCAAAGCACATATTATATAAATATAATCTTAATCCATTCATTTAGTTACTGCCATGTTAGGTATATATTGTGTATGTAGGTATGTGAGGATTAAGCCAAATTAAACTTGAATCTTCAACACCATACTACTTTATTTTCTTCTATTCTTAACATTAACACCTTACTTTCACCTTATTACGTCTTAACAACACCTTTTCTCCACGACGTCCGGAACGCAAGAAAGCATTTAATGCTTGAAGATTGAATGAAAGGTGAGTGCCTTTCATTCAATCGACCCCTTTGCTGACTTCACACCAGTCACCTTCCATTCGTCAACTCTCCGCTCAGTCTCTTAGATGCTATCTTCACACCGCTCGCGCGTTCATCTTCAAACCCACGTGTACATACCTATGAATATATGTATATATATATATATATATAATGTATGTGTATATTTATGTATATATTATGTATATTTGTGTTGATATGTACGTATCAGGTGCGTAGTCCGGATTTTATTCAGGACGGGGCCATGCAGACAATTTTCTTAAAGTTGAAATAGAGGTGGTGTAATGCAGAAAGTCTGTTACTTATTCTTCCCTATGCCAGGGGGGCAAGCGCCCCAACCTGCCCCACCGTAGCTATGCCAATGGTACATATTATATGTAATTTACGTATACTGTACACCATCTATATACCAGTGATTAAAATTGTTGTTTCCTCTCTACCCAAAGGTTGTTTGGCAGTGTGCAATTCATATGTCACAATGTCAGTTACTACTGTCTTGTTTTGTTTTGGTGTGCAATAAAGAGTTTTATCTATATATCAAATATCAAATACAAACGTAGGCAGTGCAAGGACTGATGATTGACATGCATCGTGAATGTCCATTGGGAACAATATACACGTTTTCCATTTTAATATCCATATCATATTTCCCTGTCGCAGGTTGTCTGGAAGAGATTGCATAATTGCAATAAGACCGCCTATTGTTTTGCCTATGTGTGCAAATTTCTTTGTGTGTATAAACAATAAAGATAATTATTATTATTATTACATCAGGTGGTATGTTTGTTTAACTGCCGCCTTCTTTCAATAAAAAAAAAACAAATTACAAAATTACGGCGAATCAACAAAAATCAACAAAAAAATCAACGCTTATTTATAAATGCTTTGTTGTTGGATAGAAGGATTTGTGAACTTACTGTTTTTCTAAAACTTACTGAAAATAAAAATTACGGTGTTAAGTGGATACTGTCGCCCGTGGACACCCGTGGTAAATGCCAACTTTAGTCCACAATGACAAACGTTGGCATGCCACGGATGCGCTGCTTGCCTTTAAAAATGAATTAATGGATGTATAGAACGGGTTGGGAAAATGGAGAGGGATAGGATGGGATGGGAATGAGCTGGGAATGACATATGCCATATGTCTGCATATCTGGCGTACGTTAAATTTAGACACGAAGATTTGCTTGTTTTCTTTACTGAGAATCCCAACTGTTATGTTCATAAGCGTATTATGCAGCTTGTTATCAGTGCAGATATGAATCTAAGATCATTGCACATTTACCTCAAAAAATAATCTAACTTTTTTACTTTAAAAATCCCTTACCAAATAACACCACAGTCCCGTTACTTACCTTCGTTTTAAACTGAACCTAAATGCGATACGATTAAAATTCAAAATCGTTTGCCAGGCGCTAATTCCCTGTTCCAGTAAGGACTACATCGCGTAGTTGTTGGTCAAACAATACGTGTTTGGAGATAACTGAGAGAGGGATAAGCTCTCCCTTCCATTATTTATTTGTGAAAACAGCCCTCGTGTACTGGCGTCAGAGATGAAAGAAGAAAATTGTTTATGGTAGTTTTATTTTGCAAACCATAGTTTATACTGATGTTTGACTTTTGTTATACTATTTAATATTAAACTGCAATAAACCATGAAACGTTCGTTTCTTTTTAAGCAAAACGGGGGCAATGAAGAACGATATTGCAGTCCACAGCCGAATGGAAGCGTCGAATGTATGAAAAATTACCTTCGTACGGTGCCCAAAGGTAATTCCTATGGACACGGGCAATGACTGCCTTCAGCAATTTTTTTTACTCTATTAGTTCATAATTTAATATTCTATCCTAGCGATGCCAGCGACTTCTTTCGGGTGAACTTGTGATTCCTGTGGGAAGTCTATAATGGATCTGGTTAAATACACTAAATGTTAACCGGCAACATAAGCTATAACCATGCGTAGTTTCTTTGAAATCCTCCAGTAGTTCTCGCGTGATGCGTGTTTATACAGACAAAAATTTAAAAAAAAATGTTTTGGCTTCTGGTACCTACCTACACTGAAATGTTTTTTCAAAAGTATTTAATTTACAGACACGGCTCTGTTACGATTTTATTATACATGTATACAAGTATACCTACCTATATGGATGTACAGATTTAAAAAAATAAAAGTGTGTACAATAAAGTATTTAAATAAAATAAAAATAAATACTCTAATAATTATAATGCATTGTCAATAATTATTTTTATTTGATATATTTTAATTAATCGTTCACATCAAATACGAGTAAATTAGTACCTCTCTGTGCAAAGTCCCGTATTATTTTTATAAAGGCGAAGCTTTTCACACGTCTTAATTTATGGAGGCCGTGTAAGAGGTCCGGGAACGATGTGTGTATGTAAATAAAGTAAACGTTATTTTATTTGAATGGTACACTTATAGGTCGAAAGTCGAATAATTCTACCATACTTTCGGCCTTGTTTAAATAGCTTTTTATTTATATAATACATTTCTTTATTTATTTTATTGCCATTAGATAATAAAAGGATTGATAGATAATGATAACACAAAGAAATTTTAGGTCATAATCCATCAAGCGGACAGTGCGGATAGGTGAATATTAACACCAAAAAAATTTTCATCTTTCGCGAGATCGAAAGTTCAACACCGACCATACCTCTGAACTTCTACTTAAGTATTTTCTTCTGATGTTTCCCTTCACCACCGAACTAGTGATAATTGAAAAAACGATCATATTGAAAAAACGATCATCCGCTCGTCTCATCCAACCGACACTACGTCGCCCGGTTCATAGTCTTCTTTCGAGGACTCTCCTACCACAACGGCTATCAGTTCTTGCGTGATTAATTAAAAAGCAAAAATATTAATATTGTATGAAATTTACATACGCCGTATTACGCTGTGTAAATAATAATTTATGTAATAACAAATAATGGCAATAAAACCCACCGCATTATTCGGTTAATTAAGCATGCAAATGCGCTGTGATTGGAGAAATTTATTTACTGACCACGGAATTAAAATTCGAATGATGAATGTGCTGTCAGTTTTTATTAATTTTAAACATTATTTTTTATTAATTTTAGTAATAATTTTTCGATCGTAATTATTACTTGATGTAAATATTAATTATTACGCTCAAAAAGTGTTATAATACTAGCAAAGATAGGACAATTCACATGAAATAAAAATAAAATTAAGATCTAGTTCAAAAGTACAACTCAACTTGTAATAATCGTATGCACGTGCAAATGGTCTTAAATGGTAAACAGTTTGTATTTAAGGATAAATAATATGGAGTTATAATTAACGTATATATGTATAAACTTTATATATAGACAGACGGATCCTCAATGGCATGCACTTTGGCACAGGAAATATACAAATATTTATGTAGTTATCATATTTGCTCTTTAAAAGCGTGGCATGGGTAACTGCCAC
Source organism: Sesia bembeciformis (assembly GCA_943735995.1). Taxonomy (NCBI): domain Eukaryota; kingdom Metazoa; phylum Arthropoda; class Insecta; order Lepidoptera; family Sesiidae; genus Sesia; species Sesia bembeciformis. The sequence continues at coordinate 15,170,424 of OX031028.1, forward strand.
AATTGACACGGTGTCTTTTTTTTTCTCTTTCTCTTTATTTTATTTACTATTTAATTATCTATCTTAATTTATCTATGACTCGCAAATTCGCACATAATGTTTGCAACTTTCGATGTTGGCTCGGACAGAATTCTATGGAACATGCCTACATCACACCTGTTAAAATTTAGAGTCTCTATCAGAGCCTTCTTCTCAGGTGCCTGAGACGGTGTCTGTCAGGACACGGTGTCCCGAAGTACTTCAAGACTATTCCTAAAGGCACAGGTGAATCATTCTAATTAATTAATGATGATTAATGATTATCATACAAGGAACAATGCAAGAAAGTCAAAGACCTGATAGAAGTCGCACTTTCTGATTGAAAAAACTACGGGAGTATTTAAAGATGAATATAACATTCATATTACGAGCAGCTGTCTCAAAAGCTACGAATAGTAGTTAGACTGCTACAATGATAGCCTCCGATAAGAGACGGCAGCGAAAGAACAAGACAAAAAAAGAAGCATCCGATTTATTAATTGCTCTAAAAAGCAGATCATGTTACCATCTTTGATTTCGATGTAAAAGATCTACAATATATCAACCCACATCCATAGCACTTTGATGAGCTAACAATAAGAGCTAGAATGGAATGGTTTCAGTTAACACTATATGAGTAGGTACAAACCCATCATAGATAAGTGTACATTTATATCGACGTAAAATATAAACGACTTAATGGATTTTTAGGGAATAAATGTCAAAGTACTCGTATTGGTTATTACTTATTAGGCTATGCCATAAACTAACATGACCGTTATAAAAATAAAAACCTTAAATAGTAAAAAAGTGTGTCTTTTCTTTGCCAAATTCGTATAACCAGACTATAGAAACGATATTTCATTGTAAAGCACGCGCCACGAACAGGAGGAATTAAGGTTCAATAATATAAGGTCTATAGGTACGTCGTCGAAAGATTACCAATTTGACATATGTCAGACTAATGTGATGTAACTATATAGACAATCGTAGCAGTAGCATTAAATACTAATATTAACGGATAATCATAATACTTTCGTTGATGTGATAGAATAGGGAATACGGAAATAAAAAAAATGCTATTGTGATTAAAATATGTTTCATTGGGTATTTTAGACTATTCTGAATCAGAATCACATGAACTACTGCTATCGTGGTCGCTATCAGTTACTTAAATAATGATTTCATTGTCAATTATGGAATCAATTATAACATCGCGATCATAATGATCATAATTTTTACTATTTTTTGAACTACTTCCGCCTAGTCGTCTTTTGTGACCTTCTCACAGGCTTCTTTTAGTAGGTTCAACATTTTACTAGTGCAGAATGACGCAGCCATATTGTGGCGAGCTGCCAGGAAATACTAGGGTAACAAAGTCTGTGCGCACAAGTGCGAACGACAGACGACTGATTGACTGACTGTTTTCCAGACACAAAATAGCTGCACTGGCGCAGATTGGGGTGACAATAGTCAAGCCAGTCATACCATTTTTTATCGATAATATTTTAAAATATTACAGAAATTTAACGATCGATATAATTTTTAAAAATCTTAAATAAATCTTAATCTTAAATCTCTATTATAAATTACCCCACTGGTTCTGTCACAGCTTAATATTAGACTTAATCAAAGCACACAAAAATAATCGAATTAATAAATTCATACACTTCTAACATTTTACTCAGACTACGTTACAAATATCCGGTATCGGTATTCAGTATGTTGAATTGCATCATTATCTTTAAACAATAAAAAGTGACACACGACGTAACATTGTAACAGCGTGTCACGGATTGAAAAAATAATAGTTTTCTTAGTTATTAAACAATATTTAGGCCTCTAAACAATTACGTTTTGTGTAAAATTGCCTAACTCTCTCTATTTGGAGTGAAATCTGTTTTGAGAATGAATAATGACGATGAAAATATTTTTGTCGAAATTTGTACTTCACTTCAATATTTTTCTCAACCAACTGTTCCTTTAGTAAAGTGGTCTCATTTCCGTCTAGTGTTGGCTGACCGACAATGATCAATGACGACGGCTGCACTTCAATTATGACTCATTCTACTATCTAGAAATTATGATAATTGCATTTGAAAACAGCATAAAACCAATGAATATTCATAAAGCATTCGGTTTATTACAGCTTAAAAATATATGTATGGATGTACCTATACATGTTACTTATTCCCTTAAAAACGTTTAAAGTTATAGGGCTAACATATTTTTGATGCCATTTTAGATTCTTACAATGAGTACCTAGATGTAAGCAATTCACTATCAGTCCAAAGTACTCAGTAAAAATTCAAGCAAGCAAGGCAAAAGGACATTTGGAATAAACATTATTTAGAAATAAACACTAGAATGAAAGATACATGAAAAATCTAAATTGAAATCTGTTTTTTAGAATTTCTTTTTACAATTTCAATTTATTTTTAGATATCACGTTTTAGGTGTGCCAATTAGTGGTTGAAAAAATCTGAGTCGAATTTAGTGAATTCATTAGACGCATTTTATCTAGCATTCTTATTGATGAGTTGCTTTGAAATTCTGCCTTTTAAAAGGCTTCAAAGTAAAACTTGTCTAGCGTTAAATTGAAAAAATACTACTACAAAACGATTGTCCTGTCAAACAACAGCACGCATATATTCGTCGCTGTTATCCGTAAATACATTGTTAAAGTGGTATGTAACAATCGGATTTCCTTTCTTGTAATCAAACTACCCAAAGGGTGTAATGTCGCGCCCTCATAAAAACCCAAATTCGCGTTTTTTTTCTATTATTCCTTCTCTTTTGTGTCTTTGGACGTTCAAATGTTTTCCTCGGTGAGATCAAATCTTAAATGATTAACAAAACCAATCGCAATATTTTCTCTAGTCATAGTTTGTCATATCTTTCCGTATATTAAAAAGATTAAACAAGATATAATAAGCACGGTACAAGAATATATATCGAAATTAAAAAAAAAACACTGTGTATAATACAATAATTAATACAAAACTGCACTTGACACTGTGTTATATAAGGTCCTACAAAAATAGTGTATTATAAAATATAGTAGTATGTCATTCAGAAGTTATAGTGATAATATTTATAAAAAGGAAAGTATAAACTAAAAAAAAATCGGTTATTATAATTATCTTATTATTAGTTAAAAGTATTTATCATACATAAGTCATAACACATCTAAGAGAGCGGGAAGTGTGCACGTTCAAAGTTAAAAGGGGAGAGAACGAGTGTGGATAATGTTATGCACATGGGAGTAAATTAACCGCCAATTATTTATTTTTAATATTACTGTAATAAAAAATCATAAAATATTCATGAATTGTGGCAATTCTAGGCAATTCTAGATGTTTTATACAAATTCAACTGACAATTCAAAGATATCTACACATCGACAGAATTACGAATATACGGCTGTGACACGTTTACTTTGGCAAATTATAACGTCTACTTATTCCTTATAATTCCTCGTGAAACTTCTTAATTTATCTTGTACTGTATGCAGAAATACCACGAGTACCTACTTAGCATGTCTGCAAAATTTTATTATTATAACTTACATACGCAGGAATTTTAGTTTAGCCAAGCACATAGCCTGATTACTAATAACTAATCTAACTACTAATTAGTGAACCAAAAAGGTAAGTAAATTCTTTCATATGGAAGCTACGTTCAATATAAAGGAACGAATAGAAACTAATAAATAAATATTAAATAATAAATTATTTATGATTTTTTTTATTTTATTACATTTACAAAATCTTGTTGGTACAGTAAACAAACAGTAGCACAATTATAATTTTGACAATTTTAAACAAATTACTAGATGAACATCTGACCCTCAACTGGGTATAAACCTTAAGGGTCAGCATTCTCCTTATATTATGTTACGCAATTGAATCGATTTAAGTTTTAAGAATGCAATTTTTGATAAGTTTCACTCTAATACGATATACATAGAATTTGCAGTACTTTTGCATTCTAAGTATGCTAAAGTACTGACAAATAAAAGATTTACTAGTTCAACTTTCACATACGGAATATGTCACGACAGTGACATTAATGAGACTACTATTATTACTTAACTACGAATAGTGGTAACTAGTGTAATGTGCGCTTGTCACAGACAATTCGCAAGTTCGGATGAAATCTGCGACAAACAGACTTGCAGTCGGATGCAATCCCAGACATACCCCAGTCTCTGTCTACTCGCGGAATCAGGTATTGCAAGTTTGTATTAGATTAAAGCGACGAATGCGAAATGAGGTAATCGCAACGTGGTATAATGTTCGAATTCAGTAACTGTAGCTGCGGTGTAACTGAGCTCAATGTCTAGGAATAGATTTAATTTTAAAAACAAAGAATGAATTTTAATGCTATGTGCAAAGTTTCGTAATGCGTTTCAGTTTGAAATATGCAGGGGACAGTTGGATAATTGCGTGCGGTTGATAATACCGTATCCAATCGTAGCCAAAAAACGAATTACAGTACAGGACATCTGAGTGCGTAATATCATAGTGTAATAGGCAATAATCTTTCTGCACCGGCGATCCGTGCATTGTGAACAACCACGTGAGGTTCAAGTCAAAATATTTGTCGCGCTTTCGTTATAAATTTCGTTTCTTCGCGCTTTCGTTTTAGGAGGGGGAGAGTGTACGCTGCAATCCAACAGCCGCTGGGCGCGCTCGACTGGCCACGTTACCCCTCTCTCACAGAAGACTACCTTGAAATGTACTGCATTTTCCACTTTATCGTATTTCCCCAATGTACGTACGTGTTTCGGTAGTGAGTGAGATGTGCCAGAGCCCATTCCCATCCTATCCTATCCTATCCCTGCCCATTTTCCCAACCCTTTCTCCAAATCCATTCCTATATCTCCAAAGGTAGGCAGCGCATCCGGGGGCGTGCCAACATTTATCATTTTGGACTAATGTTGGCATGTATCGCGGATGTCTATGGGCGACAGTATCCACTTACCATCAGGTGGACTGTATGTTCGTCTGCCGCCTTCGTACATAAAAAAAAAAAAAAAAAATTCTATTACAAGGTATTTAAGTTATTATGTATTTATGCAAATCTTTATTATTTGAATGTTTGTCATTAATAAAAATGTTAAAGAATGGTGTACAAATACTTTCTTAACATTCAGCAAATATTTTTTAAATATTCACATTCAAATTTCAAGATTTTTTCTCGATTTCAAAGCAAAGTACATACGGAGTTTTAAATTTACGCGTGGCATTCTCTTGTATTGGAGAAAAACATGAGAACAAGAGAATGGTCTGGGTGAGACTGGTGCTCTATTGGCTATGGAATTACTCAACAACACCTACGAAAATTAACTTATGACCTTGTGGTTACAAAGGTTTTTTCTTTTTTTTTTTCTTTTTTTCTTTTAATTACTTAACTTAATTTAAAATTATTTTTATGAACCATTAACTTGATTTTAATTTAAATTAGAAGCAATACCATTATTGTCGACCTCAGGGTGCCTCCAAACATGTCAGCAGGTACGGTATTATCGTACAAGTCTGATAATTGCGCATTTTGCAGATTTGAGATTCCCACAGCGGTGATACGGAGACGACTCACTTTTTTGAGCGCCTACAAGAGACGACTGATAGCGTGCTCGAGCAGTTCCCTTGCGCGGAAGTGGTGGTCCTCGGTGATTTTAACGCTCATCACGAAGAGTGGTTGGGATCCCGAACTACCGACCGCGCAGGGAGAGCAGCCTATAACTTTGCCCTGGCTTATGGTTTCTCACAGTTGGTGTCCTCACCCACGAGGATACCCGATATCGAGAGCCATACCCCCTCCTTACTGGACCTCCTGCTGACTACGCGGCCGGACGACTATAATGTTGTTGTTGATGCTCCGTTAGGATCATCCGACCATTGTATCGTTCGAACTGCTGTGCCGGCCAAGCAATCCGTGCCGACCCATTCACAGGGAACGCGCAACGTCTGGCACTACAAGTCTGCAGATTGGGATGGGTTGCGCGAATTCTATGCTTCTTATCCCTGGAGGCAGCTCTGTTTCTCGTTGGGAGATCCGGATACCTGTGCAGACTCCGTTGCCGACGTGGTGTTGCAGGGCATGGAATGTTATATTCCTTGTTCCGTGATACCCGTAGGTGGACGGAGCCAACCTTGGTTTAATCAGTCCTGCAGAGAGGCCCGTCGTAATAAACGGGCTGCATACAGGGCCTGGGCCAAAGCGCAGGTGTCCGAAGATCCGAATACCACCGACTTGAGGAAGAAATTTAACGCTGCCTCGAGGTGCAGTAAGAAGATCATTGTCAGAGCAAAGAATGAGCACATCCGCAGAATTGGGGATCGACTAGTTAGCTGTCCTTCTGGAAGCCGAGTTTTCTGGTCGCTCGCCAAGGCTGCTGAAGGTAACTTCTGTCAGTCGTCACTCCCACTACTGCGAAAACTCGATGGGTCACTGGCCCACGGGGCGAAGGAGAAAGCCGATCTCCTGGGCTATCTTTTTGCCTCGAACTCGACTCTGGACGATAGAGGTGCATCACCACCGTCTATCTCGAGATGCACAAGCTCCATGCCGGAAATCTGTTTCACGCAGCGTGAAGTCCGGCGAGCTCTAGCAACTCTTGATATCCGAAAGTCGAGTGGGCCAGATGGTATTCCTGCAGTGGTGCTCAAATTATGCGCTCCCGAGTTGTCCCCGGTGCTTACGCGACTCTTTAGACTCTCATACTCCACAAAAAACTTCCCGGCAACATGGAAGGTAGCTCATGTTCACCCTTTACCCAAAAAGGGTGACCGCACAGACCCGGCCAACTACAGGCCAATAGCGATCACCTCCCTCCTCTCCAAGGTGATGGAGCGTGTCATAAACACACAGCTCCTTGGGTACCTAGAGGATCACCAACTGATTAGCGACCGTCAATATGGATTTCGCCATAATCGCTCGGCTGGTGATCTTTTAGCGTATTTAACACACCGCTGGGCTCACGCCATTAAGAGTAGAGGCGAGGCTCTGGCTGTAGGCCTAGACATTGCGAAAGCTTTTGACCGGGTATGGCACAAATCTCTGCTTTCCAAGTTACCATCTTTCGGGATACCCGAGGGATTATGCGAATGGGTTGCCAGTTTCCTGACTGGACGGAGCATCAGAGTCGTTATCGATGGTAGCTGCTCCGACACCATGTCTATTAACGCTGGCGTCCCGCAAGGCTCCGTGCTGTCCCCAACTCTGTTCCTTCTGCATATCAACGACCTGTTGCAAATTGGTGACATACGTTGCTATGCAGATGACAGTACTGGTGACGCCTTGTACAGAGGCCGCGCCAACATCCCTCGGGTCGAAGTGGAAGAGAGTCGCGCCAGGCTTGTGTCTGAAATCGAAGACTCTTTAGATCTAGTCTCGATTTGGGGTTCTCTGAACCTAGTGGACTTCAACCCCAGTAAGACGCAAGTCTGTGCATTCACCGCTAAAAAAACCCCCTTTGTCGTAGCACCTCGCTTTCAGAGCATGCCTCTTAAGATCTCGGAGAGTATCGGGATCCTTGGTGTCGACATTTCCAGCAAAGTCGAATTTAGGGGTCATCTGGAAAATAAGGCCAAAATGGCTTCCAAAAAGCTCGGTGTGCTGAACAGAGCGAAGCGGTACTTCACCCCTGGGCATCTCCTTATGCTTTACAAAGCTCAAGTGAGGCCCCATATGGAGTATTGCTCCCATCTCTGGGCCGGCGCACCGAAATACCAACTGGACCCATTTGACTCCATCCAACGACGTGCTGTTCGTATTATCGACGATCCCACTCTCACGGGCGGTTTAGAATCCCTCAGCAGTCGGAGAGACGTTGCGTCTCTCTGTGTGTTCTACCGCCTGTACAATGGGGAATGCTCTGAAGAATTGTTCAATATAATTCCCACCTCGGGTTTCTATAACCGCACCTCCCGTCACAGAAGTGCGGTCCATCCGCATTTCCTCGATACGGAGGTGTCGCGCACTGTTCGGTCCAAAAATTACTTTATACCGCGAACCCGTAGGCTGTGGAACGAACTGCCTCAAGAGGTCTTTCCATTAAGCTACGATATGGGGTTCTTCAAGAGAGCTGTGAATAGGATTTTGCAAGGTCGGCGGCGCGCCCGCATACCCCCTGGTGTTGCAGGTGTCCATGGGCGGCGGTAACACTTACCATCACGTGGGACCGCCTGCTCGTCCGCCCACTAATCTATAAAAAATAAAAAAAAAAAAAAAAAAATAAAAAAAAAAAAAAAAATTCTTTTAGATATTCATAATTTTTACAATTATTACTTGTTGCCAAATAAATTCTCATTATAACAATACTAATTTCGATTTTTTTTATATCAAACCAGTATTAAATTATAGACATATTCCTTTAAGGACTCGTTAATATCCAAATCTCCCCTAGTAGTAAATACCATGAGTACATACCGATGGCAGGAGTCCCATAGAGCCTTAAAATATTGTCTTATACTCGTGACCTTAAAACACTACGCTAATAGGCATGTGTGTTGATATTATTCACCACTGTATTTATGCTGTTATTTCATGACAAATATTTAAAAATATATTACTTATACCTACTACAAATATACAAGTCAAATATACTACTGACTATAAAAAACAAATCACATCAAAATTCTTTGCTGACATTAATATAAACTTAAAATGGATTCGGTGTCTCGTAGCAGTCTGCAATAAGAAACGAGTCTGCTGACTGGACGCGGTCTCGCGGACAGCTGGGTTACTCCTTTCATCCACGGATTACGATGGAAAAGGTGATGAATTTTGAAAATCAAGTATTTGAATTTATTTCACATCTTTGAGATGCAAAAAGATAAAGGACGTCATTATTTCTCCATACAAGACTGGCATCATTTTTTTTTTGATGCGGCCAGCAATTTTATTTGGAGGATTGAAAGACTATGTAAAACCTATTCGAATTGTACACAAACGATTTTTTTATTTTAGGTAAAATAGGAATTACGTTGATTAAAAACCAATTAGTTTTAGTTTTGTTATTTTTTATTATTTTTAAGTTTTACATTTTTTATTGTAGACGCATAAATAGTATAAAACAAAGATAAAATAGCTTCATGGATGATGATATTGTTCAATGACTTTTTGCAATAAAATAAAGAGATATCGGCCACCAACTTGTAACTCATAACTACTCAATAAATTTCATAGAAGGCTACGGTACCCTATTAATTCGTCTCCGACACACTCTTGACCGGTCATTTAGTTATTCCAAAATCATACTCCAATCTACAGTTCTTTACTTGTTTACAACAATCGATATAACTCTTGTGTTATCTAAACAACGAAGTCATATACGTATTATATGCCTAAATAAATGGATGTAACTCTTATGTTACCTAAAATAATGGGGTTCTTCAAGAGAGCTGTGAATAGGATTTTGTGTGGGCGGCGCGCCAGCATACCCCCTGGTGTCCATGGGCGGCGGTAACACTTACCATCACGTGGGACCGCTTGCACGTCTGCCCTCTAATCTATAAAAAAAAAAAACATTTGTACACCATTAGAATAGGTTTCACATAGTCTTTCGATCATCCAAATATCATTACTGACCGCATCCAAAAAAAATTATGCCAGATATAATGATGTCCTTTTAGTGTTTGTTATAAGAAGTTGTAATTTTGATGAGACTCTTCGATTTGATGTAATTCAGTTTGTGTAATGAAATGTTGATTTTGTAGGGCCTATGTAAGTGGTAGGTACTGGTAAATTTATTTTATATATTTATTTTTTATAATAAGTACTTTATATCACCACTGTCGATAAAAAACAAACCTACAGTGAAAAAAGTGGTCTAAAGTGAACATAAAGTCCAATGAGCGGCCTTCCACAAGAGGAAATCATTCGGAGGGCTTGTTCGCGTGGGCGGCATGAAAATAGGAATTGACATCACGAGCCCTTCTCAAGGGACCGATCCAGACACCTGCCCGCAGTGACGGATAGAGTTACTACCTCTGGTAGTGGCAGTGGGTAGGTAGTGGTAGAAAATTCATAATATTTTGTCAGTGAACTTGATTCGTGATTACACTGTATATAATTATTAATCACAAATAGGAGAGAATAGATTATATATATACCTATATAGATTATATAAAGTTTTGTTTAAATAAACAATCAAGAATACATAGGTAAATAATTTTGAATATATTTGCAATGTAAATAGGTGAGTTGGTACTCTTGCGGTGCGGTGCAATCCTGGACTAGAGTAAAATTAGCGTTCCAATAAACCTTTATTTTGATTTTACTATTTAAGCTGATTATACGAAATGGCTAATGATATTCTAACGTACATTGTATTATGAATTCATTAAATTCATATGTCAGCACGAGTGCTTTTGACTAATTAGTGAAGTTTATTATTTAAATAGCTTTGTATTTCAGACGAATGAAATTATTAATAGGCTATTCATACAATTAATTTAGGACAGTTTTTACTCCATTTAGAACATTTACTAAATTATTTTAAAATTTAACTAGTCTCAATATCTGAAAAATTAAAAGCGACAATAAGGTCCCACTGCTGGACATGGGTCTCCTTGTGCATATTGTCGGTATAAACGAGGAATGTATGAACTAACGGCACGCTACCGGACAAGCGGGTTGGCGAGGCTGTTCCGGTAGTGGATGTGTAGTTCCTCAGAATTTGTGATAGCGGCTTTGTTATCTCTTACTCGCCTTTCACGATTCTCACGGGAAAATTTGTTCTCAGTTTCTCAAATATTGTCACATAAAATTAGGTTGTTGATTATACTTTCCAAATACTCGTAAATTTCGTCTGTTGCACAAGTTCGGTTGAAATCAACAGTTTCGCCCGGTCCACCACTCCGTACTTGAAGTCTTATTTAATTACAGACTGAAGTTAGTCCGCAGTGAACATCGAGAATAGATTTAGTCTCTAGTCCAGATATGTAACGAGTGAGCACTTATCTGATTTATTTCATTTATACAAAATTACAGCTTGTCCTTTACAAAATATATGCACATACAGTATGTGTCCAAACCTTTCCTAAAACCTGAAACCAGCTCATGAGTCTGAGTTAATTAACATAATATTTTACATGCTCGTATTGTAAATATAGTATATCAGCTTTATTTAGCAAATTTAGAAGAAAAAGCAATGTTTTTTTCTTAAACTTTCCTTCCAACTTCCAAACATACAGTGTTTTAATTGAAAGGTATCGTTTAATAAAAAGGCCTGCTGACCTATCCTGTCTAGACTTTTCCAACATATCTGCAAAATAAAGGATATATATCATACTAAAACGCGGAAAACATCTCTACCGAATTGACATATAATATAAATTAAACGCTTTGAATATCAAAATTCACGTTGTGCGTCAGTTACTGCGTTTTATAACTAAAACTTTTTTCATTAATGTTCATTACTATGTTTATTTCAGAAATACCAGTTTATATTCTAAACGTTAGTTGAAATGAATTTTACTGACCGCAACGCAATGGAAGTAACTTCCGAGTTGACTTTCTAATTCTGATCAATCGTCGAGCGTTGTAGAATCGGAAATGTTCCATAATCTTGTGATGTAATAATTAAATATTTTCCACTTAATAAAATTATTATTATTAACAGAATCAACTGCACACTTAATGGTTGGCGAATGTTTAAAGAGTTCGCGCGGAGTAAAATTATACAATATTTAAGTTTCCGTTTTTGAAGGAACAAAAACTGCAAATTCCTGACGTAAAATAGCTTCTATTAAATCGTACAGCAAATAAATACTAAATGGGCAACAAATTGTGATCAACAAAACAAACTATTTCTAAATAATCTTACTGAATAATTTTAAATTACTAAGAATATCATCTCAAACTCGACGTTCGCTTTAAATAAGAGTCCCGTGAATGGGTCCAGGCTATTGTCACCATAGAACCCAAATTTAATCCATTTATTTGTTGTCATCGATTTGCTGTCAGTTGAGTATTTCTGCCGCTTATTTAATTATTTTTCATTACAAAAATTACTAAGATATTGCAACAAAAAAATAATCCATTGATTTGAAATGAATTCGTCTAAATTACTTTAAGCATAAATGAATACTGGACACAGGTCTGTGCATAAGGGATATATGGCCCTAAAACGCCACGCTACTGGCCAAGCGGGTTGGCGAGTCCACTCTTTTAGAGGTGGTGTTGTTCCTAAAGCCTTATGGTAGCCGCTTTGTTATCGTTTAACCTTTTACGACACCAACGGAAGGAATTGGGATAGTGCTATACTGAAGCCGGCCAATTCTACCCCACACGGCTAAAACATGTAGGAAATGATATTTGTGTGGATGCACAGAATAGGACTGCAAAGTTTTCAGTCAGTTCACGCACGCAGTGCATTAAGTAAACAGCTCCCCAGTCGCTGCTACTGCGCTTCGTGACGACCATTTAGATTGATATAGTACAAAATTATACTAGTAACACTAATGTAAAATGTTACAATAATTTAAGTTAAATTTTAAATTTGAAAGTGAAATTTGAAAGATTACAAAATACCTAAGTTTTCATTAAAATGCATAGCACGAACAGTTACTATGGTCCTTGTCACGCGAACAAATAAAAAATTGTAAATACCTGAATATATATAGATATATTACGTTATATAAATATTTATTATTATATGATAATGAAAATTTTTACATTTCAAATAAATGTATTAAAACTTTGCTTGTGCCTTTATATCGTACAGCGACTATATTGTGTGGAAAATTAAACTTGTTCTATATTTGAACAAAAGTCGCTTGGTCAAGACAAACAGTCTTTGTATTACGACAATAGAACAAAAGGATTAAAAACAAAAGTTGCTTCTTTACACCAGTGGGAGGGGTGTACCTATTCTTAGCTAGGTAGGTATATAAAGGACAATTCAACTCTATGCAATTTTATTCCTTAACTCAAGATATATATGTAATACTTCTTTGTATAACACTTTCAAAGAAATAACCGTAAATCGACTAAATAAACAAATAAATGGCACAGAAGGACAAAGTTTTGTAATTGTATTACTTTTCATTGTTTCTACATAATCTGTTTGGAACTATGCGATGGATTCCACCAAGTGTGTTCAAAGTATTTACATTCTGAATACTGTTTTATAAGAAAACTTTCTTGCTTGAAATTCATGTAGTAATTTTTCAGTTCGTTTTCTATCGTATTGTCTCAGGTCTTTACCGTATTATTGTAGTTTTTTGATAAGTGATACTTAGTATAAATTATAATGATGTGTGATAACATTAAACCAAGTCATGTAACCAATGCAATGGACATAATTATGGACGTATAATTTACGTTCGCTATAAAAAGTTCATCAAACATCGATTCTTAATAAAGTGTTAGCAGTATAAAAAGGTTGTCTTCTCCTCTCTCATAGAAGGACTACGTTGAAATTTACTGCATTTCCTACTTCATCGTATTTCCCCAATGTACGTACTTGTTTCGGTAGTGAGTGAGAGATGCCAGGGCCCACTCCCACCCCATCCTATCCCTCCCAATTTTCCCAATCCATTCCTTAATCTGCAAAGGTAGGCATCCGGAGGCGCGCCAACGTTTTTCATTCTGGACTGATGTTGTCATGTGTCGCGGATGTCTATGGACGACAGTATCCACTTACCATCAGATGGACTATATGTTAGTCTGTCGCCTTTTTCTATAAAAAAAGCCGCTACCATAAGCCCTGAGGACCTCCATCACTTGTAAAAGAATGGACTCGCCAACCCGCTTGGAGACTGTATCGTTTAAAGGTCACACAACCCTCATGTACAAGACAATGTACATTAGAAAGCCTATGTCCAGCAGTGGACGATAAATGGATTGATTATGATTGTTACGGTTTCTGTAAAAAGTGTCCTACAAACGATGTTAATCAGTGAAATTACAATAATTTCTGCTCAGATGTCGATCAAGTTATTGTTTTACTCAATCAACATCGTTTTTTTTATTTATTGGAAAAAAACAAACAATTGTACATAAAATGTTGCACATTAAAGTAGATGTAGGAGCATGTGTACAATCCACACCGTTTTTCCGTTTTTCACTTATGGGTTATAAAAAATAGAAATAATAATTCAGTAAGCACATTGGAAACATCATGATTTCAAATGTGCTAACTTTAACAAGATTACTTTTACTGTATTTTGTATGTTACTTTTTTTTGTACTTACCTTAATTATTTTGGAGGCGATAAAGACCTTAGAGGCGCTCACACACCAGCCTTTGTGCGGCACAGATCTGCAAGAAACAGGCGGTGTGGGCGCGTCTCGCGTAGCGACCTGGAAATCTGAAACCTCTGAACGAAATGCATACCAGGAGAGTCATATTTCTCTGCTATCGTCTTCAGGATACTGTTGGAGCTGGCCCGCACTGGAAATAATAGGGACGCAATTTTTTTTGTACTTAACAGCGTAAAATAAAATAGGAAATTAGAATATGATCACCTAATCTCTTCCAGTGGGTGTCGTTAAGGGCGACTAAGGGATGCGCTCCTGCGCAAACATCTCAGAGACGTTGCAGAAGCGACGCAACTCCTTCCCGTTGTTGTTTTCACGTGGACGAGGCAGAGTATGCATGGACCTAGTTAGGTTACAGTTGTAAAATGTTCTGTAATTAACTCTCACTTTGACAATTACAGAATGTGAAACCGAATTTGAAATCGACTTTCCTAAAAAAATGTTATTCTGTAGGTCCGACTTTGTTATTAGGAGGTAGCGATGTACTCATATTTTTCATAATAGAATTTTGTATTCCATTGTCTGAGTTATTTTTTCATAATTAGTAATATTTGTCTAGTAGGAAAGTAAATATAAAAATACTTCAATTCTAAAAATACCTTTGATCACGGAAGTTGTCTTGGACATTTATACAAGTGTAGTAGTATTCAAAGAGCCATTCACATGAACTTTATACCAGACGATACTGTTGACAGCGTTACCACATGAATTAAAGAAATTAAAATTTCACCCTTTAATAAGCACTATATTGAAATTATATATAGTTGGTTAACAATTAATTTAATGAATACTAACATGCTTAGGTACTATCTTGCTTATTAAATCGCACCCTAAAGAAGCTTTTTTTTATTTTGATATATGGCAATGGTGCAATTAGCACATTATGCCAGTGTCAAGTTTTCTTCGCAATAAACAATTTTAAAGTCTAAAACATATCGAAGTCAGGAGTCGCTCAGTAAAGTGATAGTAAAGCGAATAACGCAGTCCTGTGCTTTTATTTGAGTTACACAAACATTATGAACAAAAATCACTTTGAAGTTTAATAAACTATCACTATTAAATCACTAAATGTACAATATACAATTTTTATAGTAATCTAACAAAAACCCAACTTCACTTCTTGTGTTCCCACGAAAGAGTTTAAAGCAACTTAACTGTAACTATAAATATACTTTTTATCGTCCACTATTGGACATGGGCATCCTCGTGCACATTGTTTTGTGTATAAGAAATGTAAAGTCTTAAAAAGCGACGCTGGCCTAGCGTGTTGGCGAGTTCTACTCTTTTTGAGGTGGTGTAGTACCTCAAGGCTTGTGGCTTGTGTATTAATGCGGCCAAATATCTATCTACACTTATAGGAAGTCTTATCTGAGTTTGTTATTAAGTCAAAGTAAGGCCAAAGTTAGTTCAACTACTCTTTAGGGTTACGTCGTTGCTAACACCTCAGCGTATGTACGTTTAGCACATGTCCGTCAATCTGACTTCCTGGATTTATAAAAATAAAACTACCTCAAAAGTTGATTTACATTTAGGACGGTAAATCGTCACGAATGAGAAATGAGTGAGTTTGTATTCAATGAATTTGTTGTGAGTTCGTGTACATTGGTGGCACCGCAGTTATTGGTCGCGTGGAGAGCTCTCCTCTCAGCAATCACTGCCTATTGTCGCCTGCCAGTTTTAATAACACAGCCGCTAGCTCTGCTCGCCTCATTGTTGAGCCGGCGACGGCTCTTTTTGTATGATAATCATTATTATTTGAACTAATACGTAAAAGTGAATGCGTCCGCATCACTTGTAAATACTTATTTTCAATTACTACTTATACAATTGTTGTATTTATATATATTGTATATAGGTACTCTTTGTACCCTTTTACAATCTGGGAAAGTGGTTCTAATGCCAACAAGTTGGATATCTTGCCAAAATGACCAAATTTGTATAACATGCTCAATATATCCTGTAGATTAGTGTAGTTACTCGTACTATTTAAGTTTGTTTAAGTATTTAAGTGTAAAATGAAACATGTTGTCTGCGGTAAAAAATAGGAAATTATTTTCCTGCCCATAAATTTTCATGGCAGTGCACAGATCTTCCCTCATTTTCACCGAGTATATTATGACGTATGTTGTGATGAATGCTCAACGTAAATTACCATAAAATCATTTTAAAGGCCCGTATTTCCCATTATATATAATACTTAATAGATTTGACAAATTAGGGCAATAATTTGCCATAATTTGCCATTTCTATAAATAAAAAGAAGGTGACAGAAAGACAATTCACGACGCACACTAAGTACTAGTATATTAGGTATTCTGCACTAAATCATATCTCAATAATTACACGAAACCTCAACGACTGTGTACTGTGTGTGTGAAACCGGAACACTACCAACATTGTCAACAAGTCACAACGTATTAGGTACTGTAACTTTGTACCGCATGACTGGAGAGGACAGTCAACACGAGCAAGTTCGGAGAAAATCATCTCTGGCTTTGCATACTTATTTGCTAACATTCGAAAGACAAGGAGTAAAAATAAGGAGTAAACATAAACACAAGCCTTGCCTTCCAGCGACGATATAAAAAATGTGTATTGTTTTGATTGTATCAAAATCTCTATTTTTTCTTTTCTTCTCGCCTTAAATGTTTGAATGTTTGATTTTTGTATGTTTTTTTTAATCATTTAATGAAACCGGCACATTAGAAATTAGAACCGGCACTGCTAACAAGAAAAGGGATTAGAAACATTTTAACGAAAGCCTAAGTAACATTATATTCGAGAATTAAAAATAAGCACAGAGAATAAACAATGGTTATTCTTTTAGTTTGTCCCAAAACTCGAGGCTTGATTATTATTTATTTATACTTAATTGTACATAAACACAGTTAGTTTAGTTTTCATTCAAATCTTTAATCAAACAGATGACAATCGTTTTCATTTAAATTCTTAGACGACACCAAAGAACAATTTTCGTTTATTGATTGAGCACAGACCCTCAAAGTTATTGCACACCTGTTTGCTTGGTACCTAAGTACATATTTATCTATTTAAACTAGTCTTAACGCGAATATTTACCTTATTTATTTTACTCGACGTTTCGGTTGGGTTGCATCAACCATGGTCACGAGCTGATTGACCATTGTCATTAGTCACAAGGTGGTATAGGTGTACATAAGGTAAACATTCGCGTTAACACCCATTTAAATAGATAGAGATGTGTGAAAAACGCGAAAATCTATCTATATAAGTTTTGGTACATTTTTATGTTCTTAAAAAGAATGTAAACAGACAATTGACCTTTGACCTTGTGTGTAAGTGCAAAACCTGTCAGTTTTTCATATTAGGAACGTCAGTTTTAATTGTCAATTTAAACTGTTCAGTGAAAACTGAAATATTTGAACAGATGGTGCGTGTGGGCCATAACAAGGACTCGCAGTTCAACAAGACAAAAGACAAGACCACAACAAGACATTAATTAGTTCACGTATGATACAAGGATTGAATTATTTATCAATATTGTTGTTAATTGAGTTATGCCTACCAAAATGCAATTGGACCATTTGGTCTTTTGAGCATGGCCGGATAACAACTCTACCATGTAGAAATTCCATTGAACACACTACGCTACGAATACAAACATTATCGTTTCATGCCTCCACTAATTAGCCGACCATTTGTGGTCGGCTTGCCGATTGGAATTCGTTCATGAAAGCTAGCACGAATTATGTGTGTTTACATTGTGTGGAATTCGTACTAATGTTCAACTTATTTGTGAACATCGAAATACGCTCGTACCTCGTATTCATGTTAATTTGTGACGAGTACTCCACAAATTAAAAAATGTTAAATTGTAAATATAGTAATTTACGGGGTGTTTTTAAACCGTGCCAGCAAATCCTCAATTATAAGAGTATGGGGTAGGGAGGGATGGCATGAGGTTTCACCGGGTGGGATGGTATGAGCCCGGTTAGGATGGAATGGGGTAGGGTGAGGTGGGATGGGGTAGGGTGGATGTAATAGGGTGGGGTGGAATATGATATGGTAGGGTGGGATGAGATAGGATGGGGTAGGCAGCTAGGGAGGAATGGGTTGGGTTAGGGTGAGATAGAATGGGTTAGGATTATAGGTTAGGATTGGATGGGGTAGCATCCTACCAATATAAGCATCAATATAAGTTTATGCCATCGGATGGGGTAGGTTGGGATACTATAGTATGGCGTGGGGTGGGGTGGGGTAGGACGAGATAGGATGGGATATGATGGGATGGGTTAGTATGGGATGGAGTACGACGGCATAGTGTAGGATAGGATGGGATACGATAGCATAACCCTACCCGCGCCGCGCTGCTTAGACGGAACAGTATAATGTATTGAGTAATGAAAGAGGTAATGAGTAATGAGTTAATGACCGATACAAACGTTTTAGATGATAGGTACTCGTACTATAAAGTTTACATGTCTGTGTTTTTTGATAAGAGTAAATACCCTAAAAGAATTTTATTTTTCTCTAGACGGTTAAAATAAAAATCAAAATGTTTTGCGTTATTTCAGTGATACGTATATTTCTGTTAAAAGACGAGCAGACAGTCCACATGGTTGTAAGTGGATACTGTCGGCCATCAATATAAGCGATACATCCTAACACCGGTCTAAAATGACAAACGTTGGCACCCCCTCGGATACGCTGTTTGTTTATCTTTGGAGATAATGAGGAGGAATGGTATAGAATAGGATGTAATGAGAATGAACTCTGGCATACTTAAATCCGTACATACGTTGGGGGAATAGGGATAGGTTGGGAAATGCATTACATTTTACGGTAATGTTCTGTGAGAGAGAAGGCCAGTCGAGAGCATTCAGCTGTGGGGTCGCACAGCGTACACCCTCTCCCTCCAAATGATGTAATAATAAAATGAATGGAATGTTACGTATAAAATTTACGTCAATCAGATAAATTGAAATAAAAAAAACAATAATGAATTGATTAGTAGCAAAACTGTTCGTTCATTATAACTCAAAAAATGCCAGAAAATAAAATAAAACAGTGTGTTTAGAGGAAGAATACACATATTCTCCCTCTTTGATATCAAAAATATGTACGAATTGTTAATTTGCGTAATTTTATTTGAACTGCACAAACATTTCTGTAAACATTGTTCGCATCTTTGATCGTTCGCGACGCGCCTCACGATTACAATCACGAGTAGGTATGAGTGAGTACATATGCGGGACTCAAAGAGTAACGCTTGACAAATTTACTTAAGGCTCGCACGTTAATTATTTTCGTGTTCTTACAATAAAACTGTTTGCCTTAATTGGAGGAGAGACGTGGGCGAATTAAATTTGAAATACGTTTTGTTAATACGTCCTCGTAGATACTATTTTGAGACTTAAATTAATGCCTAAAATACAGCTGATCATTTAAAATTCCAACAACGTTTCTAAGGAAAATGTTTCTAGTTAAACTCACTGGTTCGTATGATGTGTTCAAATATAAACAAATTATATTTGAAAGTAATATTGAAATTTAAAAAAATAAAAAAAAAAAAACAATTTTATACACGCGGTGGGGGGCATCCTTTTCTTATACTTAAAAGGCGGTATTCTTCTCACCAAATTAGGAAATAAAAACAATTGTACTTTTTTATTGATTAAATTAATAAATGGTATCGAGGTGTGAGATATGTGTGTGTGTGTGTGTGTTTTCGAAAATATATTTTGTTTACTTTTTCTCATATTTCACCTATTTTTAAGTCATGCTCCAGCTAGGCGCAAGTTAAAAATAAATACAGCCAAATATGATGAAAGCAATTGATTTGCGCGAGGAGAAAGGTCCTGTATGATTTACGAGCGTAGCCCGAACAGCACAGTCAGAGGTCGGCATATACTCTTAATGTAACGTCAGCAACGTGTCAGCATCGATATGGCAAGGACAGGATATATTTCCACGAGTTTATAAATACGAATAGAGTACGAGTCATTTTTCTCTGTTTTTATAGATGTGACTGAATGAATGAATGAATAATTTATTGACTTAATAACAACACCCTGCACTTATACAAACATTAGAGTCAATAAGAATACAAGTAGTTGCTACTATGCCAGAAGGCCGCAACTCAGCATAATAATATGCTGCAACAAAAGTCGCTGCGCTGATTTTTGTTGCGGCCACATCGATGACTCACGGACAGCTCGCGCTGGGCCGCAGTATGTCCTCCTGCCCCCTCAGCACACATGCTGAGGGGGCACACACATGCCACACATGCCACACACGTCACATTCAATTAAATAAACTCTAAAATTGAAATTATTTAAAACTTCAATTTTGGAATATTTATTTGTTTATCTGGAAACGCATCCCGTAAAAACCACTGGACGAATTTTTATGAAACTTGGCATAGTTTATAACTTATGTGGGTATCAAAATTTAGGGTACTTTTATACAGATCAATTATAAAGTTCTCACGGGAATAAGGCCAACCAAATATACTCTATCATCGACGCGCACGAAGACGCAGGCACTGCTAGTCTGAGATAGGTATATTTTTAAAAATATAAACCGTTTCGTACAGTTTTGAGATTTAGATTTCTTTAAATGGAGGGTCATTTAAAGAAATCTAAATCTCAAAACTGTTCTTACTTAAGAAAGCCAACTAAAATTAAAATTAAACGAAATTAAATTCGAAAGCCAACCCAATCCAAGTGGATTGGGTTGGCTTTCGAATTTTAATTCTTGTGGTCATAATGGTTTTCCATAAGAGTTGAAACTGTCAAATAGCCAGCGGAAGGAACGGCGGTTCATGGGGTACTTTGGGAGGACAACGCGGTATCGAGGGTGGGTGAAGCTCAATTACTTATGATTATATTATAGTGAAACTCATTTCACGATTGGTTTCGATATTTCATATCATATTTTTATAAAATTAGGATTGACTTTTATTAATTTTTTCCATAGACGGTCTATCACATGAACTATTTATTTATACGTATAAGTAGTAAGTGGATACTTCTTAGTAAACACGTGTATCTGATACTACATTCTATTCAACTTCTTCCAACGGCGTTTAATTGAAATTCTTTCGGAAGTCGCCTAACCTTTGTTCTGTTAACAATTTACATTTTTAGGTGCGTTAAGTAGTTCAGAGTTTCTTTTAATTTTTGCTCGGTCTAATTATTTAAAACAAAAATGAGTTATTATTTTAATAACATTAAATTTTTATTTCTTAAATTATATATTTCGTTAACAAAGCAAAATATAAGAAACGTTCAATAAATGATTTTTGACACAGTTTTATCTATAACAATTTATTTACCATATGAGCGGAAGATCATATGTGGTGGCGAGTCTTGGGAAAGGCCTTTATCCAGCATCAGAGAGACACGCTGATGGATTGAACTGGATTGGATCCTTACTATAGTAGAGTAGATGAAATAAGAGAGGCTTGTGAATGACGACAGACTGAAGAAGAAGAATTCAAACAAGGAATACGTATATTATAAATATTTACTATTATGGTATTTAAATTTTAAGCGCTGACTATACTGTATTTTCTAACCGCTAGAACGTACTTAGAATCTAGCTCATGTTATATGTATAGGAAACAAATGGATAACACAACTCAACGAACAGTACACCACTTTGATATAAACAAAACATTTGAAACACGTCGGCAATGCATGCGCATACATTTCAGCTCGCGGGAACTTGGCAAAGTGCGTATTATAATATTTATCCGCACCCTAGGCATAGTCTTTGAAATTTATGCCCTCGTAATACGCGAGGTAACGGCGCAGTGCCTTTTTGCAGGTTTACCTACATAAATTCAAGTGGAATAAATATAGAATCACGTCGTCATATAACTCGTAACGTTACAATTATTATTAATATTTTAATTAAGTATTTTCGTCTTATTGTTGATATCAGCCTTCTAAATGTTCCAATGTGGAACAAAAGCCTTCCCCTGGAGCGCTCCTTCATTTTACTTATTAAAATGAAAATATAAGAGAAATAATGAAATGAACAACGGAAAATACTGAATGTGCAAGTCGATGGTAGCTTTGTTCATATTAAATGTAACTGTCATTACTACAGAGATCGAAGGTGGGACAATACCAAAAATATATACGTAGGTACATTTGTATATTCTTCAAACTTCTTCAAGATAAAACTGTTATTAATTTTGCGCACCTGCTCACATCTGATCTATTTCTAATTAATAAGTTAATTTTTATCCTAAAGATTTAAATGAAGAAATTAACTTTAATTATGTTTTTAACTTTAATTAAACCAGGAGTCGGCAACATTTTCGAATACTTAGTCCATGTTGTTTACCGTGAGTTCTATGAGGGTGGTGGCAAGCGTGAATCATTAACCTTTTTATGCAATATACTAAAATATACCGTGTGGTGTCGTCCGGCAAGCACCACACCCCTTCTTTTCCTGTGGGTTTTACTGTGGCGGTATTTTAAGGTCATACATCCATTGTGCAATTTTTGCAAATAAAAATATTCCTTTCCAATTATGCCCTGTGTTGTCGCACGGCGCTAGCAAAATACTCTACCCCTACTTGCATATAAAAGTTCATTCATCGCTTATAAATTCAATAACTAAATTACAATTGAATCTAGCAAGAATTTCCACGAAGTCTACGAATCTGAATTTCAAAGTCACAAACTTAGAGTTTAAGTCGACACCGTTACGGGTAATAGAACATGTAATATTAAACGGGAACACTTGCTCAACTTGTTCTAGAAACTTTCTTGCCGTCCATCACACCGAAGCCAAGGTTAGTTAGTAGCAGTAGTATCAAGTTAGTATAAGTTCTACGAGTTGTCTGAATTGATGATTTATCTGTTTCAACTTGATACTATTTATAAATATTTATAAATTTGTAATATTTGTAATATTTGTAATATTTATAAATATTACTCAGATAATGACATTATGTCGTTATCTGAACAAAGAGGCCTAATTATCGGTATGGTCTTACTTATAATTATAAAATACCATCGGCCTATGACTCTCCACTGCTAGATATATACCTCTCACAAACCCACGCCATCACACACGATCTTCTGCTCTTCTATCTCAGGTCCATAATCCCATCGGGGATGGGTCCTGCCGCAAACATAACCCGACCATTAACGCTTTAGCATCCTAATTCAATGTACCTATTAAGTTCAGTTAAAACTTTTCTATTTTAAAATTATTATAAATTTATTCTTTAAAATTTTTATCTGTAAGAATTAGATTACCGGCACATAATGTATGTAATGTTGCTCGTCGACCAATATAATAACATAGAAGTTAGTCTCTGGAATACGTTTTCCACTGACATTAAAAAAGTCCCGAACAAAAACAAATTTATGAGATTGCTCCGAGTCGCTAATGCCGAGTTAGTGGTTCTCAGTTCCATCTTCTGCATTACTTTCAGCTTTTCTGTTCAATATTGGTCTTAAAGCACATTAAGTATGTATGTATGGTTACATTTTGTATTTTATGTAGTATTCTATCTTAAAACAGCTGATTACGGCGAAATCATAAAGGGAACTTCTTTTTTATTTTTTCAATAGGCTTAACTAATAAGTGAGAAATTATTTTTCATGGCGCAGTGATCATCAATACAGTTTTGAACATACAGCTCAGACATTTTATGATGAAAGAAAAAAAAAGGGTCTTCCTCATAAAAAGGTAAGAACTATTATTGCTATTACGCTTTCCCATTTTTTACAGTCCGATAATTTATTTGACGATGTGCAATAAAGTTTATTCTCGCCGTATCTATCTCCAAGAATATTGCGTTCTTTTTCAGTGGAAATTCCTCAAAGCCCCTAGCTAACTCCTAAATCTAATATAATTCATAACTTTACCGTTGACATAATCTTCATTAAAATTATTGCTTCGAGCAAGAAAGTGACAGTGAGGTTTTTTAAAGCCTAAAAGGTTTATTTTTCACTAAGTATAAGTTCATGTAGGTACATATTACATTCCTAGTCGCTACAATGCAAAGCGTGTTACAATACACGCTTTGCAATATCCATCAGTCAACAACAGACGACTGACCAGTCGGTCAACGATTGTCATGACAAACTATCGTCTCGAGCCCGAAACGCGTCGGCTAATTAATAAATAACTACAAAAAATGTTCTTCATCATTATCATTTACTTCGTCAATCTCCAAAATGAAGTTTGACGGTCACCTGGTCAAATATTCCAACTGTCTTTCGTCGCAATCTTTAGCTTGTAGTTGACTTTTTGGTTCATTGATTATTATTGATTATTGTTGATTTATTGTAAAAAATGTGTATTTGTGCGTTTTGTGTATTAATAAACTTCAGTGCTTTTTGCTTGTTTGTTTGTTTGTGGTTATCAAATAAAAGCATAGGACTGCGTTTTTCGCAGGAGTCCTCTTCTGTCCTCAGTATACATACTATCACTTAACTGAGTGACTCCTGCCTTACTTCGTTTTTCTGACTGGACTTTGACAGAATACGTTTTAGATTTTGAAATTGTTTATTGCGACGAAAACTTGACACTGGCAGAAAGTGTTAATTGCAACATTACTGTATCTAAAAATAAAAAAAATATATATTTGAGGCCAGACCATTCCTTAATGTGGTCCGTCCGTGAGTCACTGTAATAGTGAACAGCATGGTGAAAAGTACAAATGTGCTTAAAACGCTTAAATGTGATCTCGAAAGCAGACTTCAGATTTGTTCTCTCAATTTTAGCCCTTACGTACATTTAAAGTGAAATAAGGACAAATATCTTGTCCCTTCGTTCAAAACTCCGCAGGGGTCGGTGTGAAAATCATGTTAGTGAAATTATCGTCACTCCGCATTTAATATCCACGCGAAGAAATTAGCTATTTCGACCATTAAGCTTATTTTAATTATACGTGGCCTCGGATCGACAGACATTTTACTCAACAGTGAGTCATACATTCACACAGGACACAACAATGTGTGCTGTGTATTCCGTATAACAGTGTGTTCCAAGTCCTGTGTATGTACTCGCATGTATATTAATAAATATTCCGTTCCGAATTATTTTGACAAAATCATTATATTTTTTTATATAGAAGAGATAGCAGAAAAGCGTGCGGACCACATGGCTCACATGCTGTTAAGTGGTCACCGCCGCCCGCGGAAACCTGCAACACTAGTTGGCATGCGGGTGTGCGCCGATCTTGCAGAATTCTGTTCACAGCTCTTTTGAAGAACCCCATATCGTAATACAGCTGAAGAACTACAGCTAGCAGTTCATTTCACAACTGTCGGGTTTTAATAATAGTGAACAGAATTAGTTAGGAGTGGGCAAAGAATTTGCGTTATCATTTCGCGCACCAAAAAAAAGCAGAAAAAATGCAAAAATCGATTCATTGCTGACCAAAATCGTCGCACGGATATGAAAGTTTCGAAAATTAATAACGAGCATGAAAAATGTTTGACAAGTACTCCAAAAAGTATTACGTAGTTAGCCTTTGATTTAGGCGAGTTGGTTCGTGTTTCATCCAGTACACTTACATGAATGTATGTATTACACGATTTATTCATTCATGTAAACTGGAATACATGGAAGTATTGGCATAGAAACGAATTGAGATACGACAAATTCACTGACGACTGCGTATCTGGGTGTTAAAGAAATATAAGTACATCAATACAAAGGAGGTTTTCAAGTCTACATCGCTTACATCTACCACCAACTTTAAATAACCTAATAATATTTTAAGTGCAGAGAACAACATTCGTTCGCTCCCTGTATCTTAAGAATGAACGTAAGATTAAGCTACAAAGATAAATTACATTCGATAGCAGCCTACATCATTATACTTCAGGACACAGGCCCTTGCAATCACGAGTGGATTTCTGTTCATACCCACCACAGTACGTATCGTAACAATATTATTTCGAGTATTGTCCTTTACTTCTCCTTACTACTTCTTCTTACTACTTCTTGCTACTTGCTACTTCTTCTTACTACTTCTTGCTACTTGCTATAATACTTCTTCGTGTTATTAAATCTCTGCTAATCCTTGCTAATTCCTACTGGTCGCTAATGCAAACCTAAATTCCAATTCGTTTCTAACATCAAATACCTGCATTTTAACTCATTCTGCTATCTTTAATTTAATCCGTAACTAAGGACGTGCCCATCCCACTGCATTCAGCTAATGCCATCGGTATCTGGTCTAAATCGGGTCTGAATGACAAAGGTATTTGTTTACCTTTTATTACTACTCGACGTTAAGATTATACTTTAAGACGTTATACTTTAAGATTGGGAGCGACTTACTCGGGATGGGCACACTTACGATACCTACTCACATATCACGTAACATCACTCATGTAGCACGAGTCATGTAACATCACCTATCGGTAGCTATCCTAGCGGTACGTCACTGGTTGGTTTTAGTGTAAACGGATTTTAAGATGGTGTGTTTACCTATTTTAGGTAGGTTTTCTACTGCAGATATGAAAGAAAAATAAGTTATCCAAGTGAAGACAACTTGTTCTTTCTTCACAACTTGACGACAACTTGACGAAGGAAGTTTCCTTATTTTCCCTGTAGTGCATCGTGAACCCGAGGGAATACAAATGCGTTTACCATTTCGCGAGATGTTCAAGATGTTTGATTTTTGTTTCACACAAACTTCATTTTATACTTAGGGTTATTGAAGAATCTTATTTTATATATTTTTTTGTATTTATAAAGCCGAACAAGCAAGTACGTTTACAAAGTTGCGCGCGCGATGTTCTTTTTTTAAAGAAGTGTAGACAGAGGTGTCGTGAACTACCCTGAACTTAGTAACTACACTGAATTACATAAATTAGTTCAGTGTAGGCAGCAGACTCAAAAACGAACAAGACGGTGAGTAGATATATAGACAGTTTTGTCTCTCAAATAGACCTAGACACCTTCATCCATCACCGCAATCTCGCCGTGACCACGGCTTGGACTTATTGGACTTATCATGTAATTGGACCGAAATATCGGCCATACCAAATAAATAAAAATCGTAAGTAATAAACTCGTTTATATAACATTTATTAATGAATGTTACCGCGTCATTTATGTCAAAAACAATTAAATAAGTTGTTTTTTGTTTGAAATGTGCCCAGGAAAACCCTATAGGAAAAATTTAAGATTTTTATCTAAGCCTCTATTCAAATAATTAACTCTTTAGTAATAAAATATGGAAAGAATGCCAATAAACCTAGAACACATTTTAATATATAATGGAATTATTATATATTTTTTTATTCAGGCTTAAATTGAATATAAATACCTGCATCCTCTTAACATTGAGTTTCTTTTATGAAAAACTATTAAAATTTGTTCTAAGACTTTTTAAAATAAATTTTTATTTTACCCAATAAATGTTAATTATTTGGTACTCTGTGAAACTAAAAAATTACGCGCAACGTTGTCTAACGGTTGACAAACAAAAATTGCAAGCGGGTAATAAAGACAAAGACGAACTAAAGACAAAAAATACAAAAAAATAACAAAGTCAGAGACAGAGACGAGAAACATGTTTGTTACAATAATAAAAATTCATTTAACCTTTAGATAACAAAAAAATCAGATTTATAAATGTCATAGAAAAATTTTAATAGCTTAGATTGCATATAAGATTTATAAAAGAAATTACTCGTACGCAGGCAAAGGACAGTAATAAATATTTATGATAGCTTCTTTGAACAGAAGAACCTATTTTTGGGAATCAAAGATTGTTGATCTAACCCGATTTATCACAGAATAAAATGCAGGCCAGTTTCCGCCTCAGCGGTTTAAGGGTCGCTTTTCATGAGCATTTCTGTCATTGAAATATGTTTTGTAACACTATTATTTTGTTCTTTGAAGTCCAAGCGTTCCAAAAGGGGACTCCTATAACAGATTTTCACTTCAGATCACAAAAGGTGAGACTGGGAACTAAATGATTGAAATAATAACATAATTGTTATTTACTTACCGCGACAATTTTACTGATTAATTTTGAAATGTAGCTATTCGTTGTCGTCCTCTACCTCCCGTGGTCCCTCTGGTAGATTCTTAACTAATTGAATGAATAGGTTTGTTCTACAACGTTATATTTGCGGTTGGCGCTATCTAACTTTCTATTGAATGACTCGATAATGAGCTGCAAAGGAGTTTGTATTTGTGCGAACGCTTGATTGGCCAATACTTGTTTGCTTGGATACGGACGTAATGATGGTATTACTGTCGGGCATTTCAAGCTCTCCCCACACTCCCATCTAGTATAAAAAAGTCTAGTATAAAATACACTATTATACTGTTATACCTAATAATTTCCTTTCCTAATGAATACTAGTGAATAACAGGTCCTCTCGGGCCGATTATAAGTTATAGACCGGAGCTCTAGCCGGTGGTCGAGCTGATGGTTGACTGATTTTTAAAATTTTTATTCATTGCTTATTAAACTACGAAACCAATTAAGAGCACATTGTACACATCTTATCTCTATACCATACCATCAGCCATCTTGCTCTGCCATCATCTGCCTATCCCAAGGATTGCCACCACACACGGTCTCCAGCTCTTCTCATCAAGCCACTACCGAGGACTTTTTTTAAGTCGTCAGTCCACCTGGCCGGTAGGAGTCCCATACTACGTTTCCCGATTCCCCATCGGTAATTGATTCTGCGGCATATATAGCATATGACATAAATTAGCAGTACATAATTAAATAAAAAAATACCTTTAAAGTTTAGTAAATTCAAGAAATACAAGAATGTAGGAACTAAAAGATTAATTTCTACAGTCTATTTATTCAGAAAAAAAGGTGATCCTTACCTATATTTACATTAATATATGATTGAACCAATAACATGCGAGTATAACTTGTTATACAGATCGTTAAACGAAATTAAACCCGAATAGCAAATTGAATTACGTACTTATGGTTACCACACGACAAATTTGCGCTCAATGTACGCTCCGTCGCCCATATTTCGTCTTCCACTCGAGTGCCTCTCGAAAAAAATTACCTGTGAACCATTAGGTATATTTAAAATCGATTTTCATCACACTCACCACCGAATGGTGTTCGCGTTAATTTGAACGTGGTTAAGTAAATTGGATGTAATCTTTCCGGATGTGAAAAGAATGGCTTTAAAGTTTAAAAAACCTCACACACTAGCAGCTTTATGAGTTGTGTACAGCATTCACAAACTCATAAAGGATGGAGGACCGGTCATGTAAAAGATATCCATATACACTGGATGGCAAAAATTCCGGGTCGCTAATAAAAACCGTGATATCTCCATAAATTATATACCTAGATCGCTCGAATAAATAATATGTAGTAAGGAGGTTACTAATGCTTGTTCTAAATCTCTAAAGAGGTTTCATTTGTACAAGTTACAGATTTAAAAAAAAATATTCTGCATTTTGAAAAATTTCAAAATTTAAAATTAGGAAAAGAATATTTTTTCTGCTTTTGTTTCAAACGGAGCTGTCATTATAAATGGTTCCTTGGATTGATCAGAGTATTCAATGCAATATCATGTCGTTATCACCTGAAGAATGTACACGGATTATTACCATGGTACAAGAAGGAAGAAGTCAGCGTAGCACTGCTAGAACAGTAGGAGTATCTTTATCAACGGTCCAAAGAGTACTCCAGCGATTTCAAGAGACCGGCATGAACATCAGGAGACCAGGAAATGGCAGGCCAAGGTGCACAACTACACGAGAAGACCGATTCATCGTGAGCACTATGTTAAGAAATCGACATCTCACGGCTGTTCAGGTCCGAAACAGTCTTCAAGAAATTCACCACAACAATGTGAGCTTCTGCGACGTCTTCGTGAAGCTGATATAAAGCCTTATAGACCAGCAAACGGCCCCAAACTGCTCAGAGAACATCGAGTTGCCAGGTTACGGTTTGATGAAGATTGGTCCAAGGTTATGTTTTCCGATGAGTCCAGATTTTGTTTATTTACGCACGACGGGAGACGAAGAGTATTTAGACGGCCAGGAGAACGGTATCATCAAGCGTGTTTTGAAGAAAAGGTGCCATTCGGTGGAGGATCAATAATGGTTTGGGCTGGGATATCTTTAGAGGATCGCACGGAGTTAGTGATCATAGAAAACGGTTCTCTGACTGCTGTCAGATACGTAGGAGAGATTTTAAATGAGCATGCTGGTCCATTCTTAGTGAATATGGGTGCAATTTCCATTCTTATGTACGATAATGCGCGACCACATACCTACTGCTCATTTGGTCAATATGTATATTCAAGACGTCGGTATTACCTGCATGGAGTGGCCAGCCCGCAGCCCAGACTTAAATCCCATAGAACATGCATGGGACGAGCTCGGGAGATGCGTGAGACAACGCTCTCCTACTCCCGCTACCTTACACGAGTTAAAGAATGCGCTAGTGGAAGAATGGGCAAACATAGACCAAAATCGTATTAAAAATTTGGTTTACAGCATGCCACATCGTCTTATTGAAGTGATACGGGCTCGTGGAGGAAATACAAAATATTAAATTGACAAAAAAACTTTTATTTTTTAAGGTTTACTGCGAAGTGTATTTTTGTTGTCATAAGTTAGAAGCGAAATTTTCTTATTTTTTAGTATTTAATTAAAGTTATATAGTGTACAGAACGTGTTACACATTTTTTTATATTGTATATTAATCAGTCATCTACAATATACTATAGTTTCTCAAATTAGTCTTATGTATTTAAGAAACTATCACGCCATTTATTAGCGACCCGGAATTTTTGCCATCCAGTTTATTTGGTTGTACCAGAGATGTGAACCGTTTGCTCTTTGTGTTCAATTTGCATACCATGACATTTTGCTGCTTGGATGGTGTGCACCTAATTCCCTGTTCTGCTCTCTTTAGTCCATCTGATGGTAAGTGGATATTGTCACCCTGCAACATCCGCCATAAATACATGCTAACATCCATTCAGAATGACAAACATTTGCACGTCCTGGGGCGTGTCTCCGGATACACCAGACGGTGTATCCGGACGCAGACGCCTTTTGAGATTTAGGAATGAATTTGTAAAAAGTAGGGAAGTATAACGGGACGAGGAGTTTACCTCATTACTCATTCCATTATACCTCTCAAACCTCCTTGGACATGTGTTGAGATGGGGAGTCAAAAATATAATGAAATAAGGAGTTTATTTCATTCCGTTTTACTCAGCATTCGATGGTATAAGAGAGGATGGGATGGGATGAAAAGTGAGCTCTGGCATATTTCATTCACTACTGAAACATGTACACAGGAGTAATACCTACTAGTCAAATGTTAAAATGTTATACTTACATATTTAGATAGAGAAATAATTGAATGGGCAACAAATCAATGGTGGGAAATTCAAAGGCGGGTTAGGTTTACGTACTCTGGTGACCATAAAGAATTAGAGTAATAACATTTTTAGTAATTTAAACTAATAAAGTTATTAAAATGAGTGACTATTTACTTTAGTTTTAATAAATAGGTTCTTTTATTGATAATTTGCTGGTCATTTAGTATTTATAACTTTTTAAACTTTCCCGTTTTGTACACATTTTATATTCTGGAATTAATCACTGGATAGAATTCTGCACTCCCAAAATCCTCTCCACCGAACGTCACTATTGTCCGAGGATTGTGCGTGAAGCGGTTGAAATTAAGAAATATAAAAATTTCAATGGGGGTGATGGATATAAACTGTCCTCGAAGTGGAATCCAGTGGTTAACAAATTTAAACCTTGCGATTTACCGTCGAATACGTCCGCGGACATTGTTAGTGTAGTGTGTCGCAGCTTTTCCGAAGGTAAAAATCAAATGTGGGTAGTTGTTAAAACTGCTTGCAGCTCCCATCCTGGAGTAGTCCAGGATGGGAGCTGCAAGCCTCTTCAGTCAACTCGTGACCACGGCTGGTGTAACTCGTGCCGAAACGTCGAGTAGGAATAAAAGGTAAACAAATATCTTTATCATAGACTCTCATTTAGTATTTTCTCACAGTTTAATTTAATTTCACAGTTTGTTTGTTTGTGAAATGTTTATTTGATCAGTTCACAAATGTTTGTTTAATTTCTCTACCCAAATAAGTACATAAGCTGTACAAAAGCTTTCTTTACTGGATCAAACGGTAGCACAAAAATCGTATCATGTATAAGGCTCCCTAAGCCGATACCCGTTACAAACGAGGTCGATTTAACTCGTGTCTTGCACACGGACGGTCGTGGGGAAGGCTATTTTCTTGGTAATATTTGCACTTACATCGTCTCGATATTTAGCTCATCTATTCTCTGAATCGATTTTCTGTAACAGCCTCGTCTATATTACTAGCCTTGTCGTCTTTTGTGTTTTTGTATAAAACAATGAATAACGCATAAACTGAAAACAATATTGTTCAGTATCTAAAGTAGAATCGATTCTACCAATTTTTACAATAGTTTTTTTTTTTAATGTTTAAAGTTTTATAGTACAATTCTAGTATATCATTGATTCTACGAGCGCATGCGCGAGCGCGTGCCGCCTAGTCGCCCGATCTGAGTAATTTATTTATTGTATACAATACAGTCTACAAAAATAAGCTTATGACACTATACTGGAATTCATTATATTGACCAACAAGTTGTGTATACGTGTTTAGATATTTTGTTGTAAACACTTGTATAAAACATTATCATAAATATTTTTAGGTAATTGAAAAAAATATACCTATAATTAAATTAATTGATATAGAAAAAAGATCAGGAATTCGCTGAGGTTCTGGAGAGCTCAATATACTTCTTCTGACTGCACCCAGTTTCTGATATCTATATTTGGGTGAGAACGCGAGAGATTGTTACATGAGTCACACATTCTTACTATGGGATTGTGTACATTGATAGTGTTGTGAACAGGAATTTTAAACAAATTTGGCTTTCGTAACATATGATTAGTATTTAATTAAGGATATCTTAGATAGCAATATCGTGTGAGTAAAGTGCACTACGAACGTTTTAAACAGGACAACAAAACCGCACACGTTTGTAACGTTTTATTTATTCCTTAAAATCATTTTATTTTCCATTACAACGGTTCTTGCGCAATAGGTCCCAGGTGGATCCCCGCCGGACAATCATTTGTTTAAAGACAGGTGTGTGTTTGGGGCTGGGTGTTGCACGTGTTGTGTTCGTCTATGTATGGTCTCTTGACCCACAGACACGGAGAATCCTAGCGTGGGCCATTGAGTGTGGCCTGAAACATGTCAACATGTTTCATATCTCTTATATCGATGATTTCCACTATGAAAGAGTATTATTTTATTTTGTCAGGGAAAGCAAAAATATCAACAATTGATTTGTCAGCAACAAGTTTGTATCCAAAATTTCGGTTTGTAACCTTTATTCAAACTATTTCCTTAAACGTCAAATATTTTGTCAAACGTCAATAATCAAAGAATGGATCAGGAATTATTTATTTACAAATCATGAAATAATTATTAAATATTTTTATTCCAGCTATACATTTTTATGTTTATACAAATAGTTTATATTCACAAAACCATTTTCCTCAATTATGGCGATGGCTGAGAAGAAAAATGAATATCCGCCTGGGGTGGAGGCGGACAGACGCCTGCTTCCGTACGAAACATGGGAGGATTATCTAGATGCACTCATAGAAATTGCCGATCTGCGAAATCTCAGGAGTATTATCTCAGCTCGAATTATCGCCGCTTTTGGTTACAGGTAAACGCAGCATACATTTATTGACTTGTGACTGATTCTTTGGAGGCAATCGTTTTCATTCTGATTTTGATGGAATGTACCTATTGTACGGAATTTCAAAATACCCAAAAGATATGTTGTTGTATAGGGTTTATAAAACTCGTAAAATTTTGTCTGAACGTTATTTTTCCGTTTCTTTTCATTCGTTTTTGTTTCGGTTTCTTCGCGTTGAAACACGTACATCCATTGGGGAATATGATAATATGGGAAATGCAGTACATTTCAAGGTAGTATTCTGTGAGAGAGGGGTAACGAGGCGCCCAGCGTGCACTCTCGCCCTCCAGTATGCAAAAACTATAGCTACATAAATAGTTTTTCCAAAAAACATATTACAGTGGCATAGTTAAACAAAATGAATATTTTAAAAATTATAGCGTTGTCTGGTCTTAAATGACCACGAAACGGTAATAATATTTTAAAATAGACTGATATCTATTGTCATGAAAATGTCCCATGATAATGAATACACATTTTTTTTGCGTCGGAGAACAATCCCATAACCACAGATTGAAGAGCATAAACTTCCATTTATATTAAAATTGTAATCGGAAAATATACGTATATATGAAAATGGCCTGATTTTTGTATATGGGATGTATTAAGTTGGTACTGCACTAAGCCTTGGCAGGAACACTGGAGGAAGGACGGAAACGAAAGGAAGGAAGATCGAAGTGTAAATTAAAAAAGATAAAATAAGGTTTTGGTTTAAAAATAGAACAATATTGGTATACATTTTCCATTTTCTCTAATTTTAATTAGTTAATCATTGCCTGAGTTTTCTGTTTCTAACGGTAACAGCTTACGGCTACCTATTCTCTACTCTCATTCGTAAGGTTGTGAGTTCAAATTCTCGGCCCGTATCATTAAGTTTCAATTCAAATTCTTAAGAAGTTGCTTAAGTTGCTATTCTTAATAAAATAGCACTAACTCGCATGTTTCAGAATTTTAAAAAATCTGAAGAAAGTGTACCTATCCACCAATCCGCTCTGCGCCCGTATGTTAGATTATGCTCCGAAACCACGTAGTGATTAGTTGGGGAGGTGTGTGTATGCCCTGCTGTGGGACGTTAAAAAGGCTGAACACAAATTAAATCTCTGATGCAACTCATAAATTCTGATAAAACTCATAAAACTGATAACTATGCAGCGAACCAAATCAAAGTTTGCATGATTAAAACGCATTTTCCTATAACACTATATAAATCTTGTAAGATCGCCCAAGATCATTAGCCGCCATTGACGACGACAAAATAACATTGGAATTTTATTGTAAATTGTTTATGGCTTCTTATAAATTTTTCTTTCATCGATCATTCGAATTAGGTTCAAGCAGAAGTGTCACACTGACTAGTATTTTTTATAAGTTATTTGATTTTAGAGCTAATGGAGACACGCTCTCAGAGAAGGTGTTTAACACTCGACGAGCTGTCATACATGAGATTGTATATCCGAGCACAAAGCCTTATGTGCTGGTCAGCGAAGGTGCTGCTGTTAAAGACCCTTTCAACAGGGAATTGGCTGTACGGGAACGAGCCAATCGTGTTGGGATACTTCAGGTAGCCTTCGTTACAATACTCATGGGATAATAGATTACGGCGAAGGAAAATTGGACAGTCTATTTTTAACTGGAGCCATCCCTATTCCATCCCTTAGAGTGTATAACGGTATAAGAGGGGTCTCTCATATTCCTACTCCCTGTCTCAATTGGCCCCCTCCTTTCCCAGGATAAAAGAATAAACTAATAAAGAATAAAGGAATCTCCTTATCCCTTTATATTCTTTACTCCCAGTTACACCTCATCCTCTCAAGGTCTCAAGGCTTCCTTCCTTTTCCCAACCTCCAAATTATCACAAATTAATTCGTGAATTTGTATAGGTAGGCAGCGCAACAGGAGACATGCAAAACGTTTGTCATTCTTAACCGATGTTGGCATGTATCGCGGATGTCCATGTGCGACAGTATACACTTACTACGAGGTGGACTGTTTGCTCGTCTTCCAAATTATTTCCATAAGAACCAGTTAAAAAAAACCAGGTTATGTATTCGACCTAAATGTACAATCAGCAACATTCTTAACCTAAACCGCACTGAAAACTTTTTGATTCTAGTCTGATTACTGTTAAGGTTTATGTGTAAACTTTGACCTGACAAACTTTGCATTCATGTCAGAGTAAGAGAATGACGAGTATGCATATAAAAACTTAGCAACGACAACAAGCATTCGAAATATGTGGATGCACAAAGTATTTAGAGCGCATAGTTATTTTAAACTTTTAACGTATCTTTTTAGTCGGTTTTTTGTTTTTCAGGTAGACTGAAATTTGGCAAAAAATAGTTTTGGTATAGACCAATATAGGCGGTATAGGGTATATAGGTTTGGTATAGGCGAAGGGGATATACCTTTAATGTATATCTCTGTATATTATTATTTATAATTATATTGTATAGGTATATTTATAAGGTAGAGGCTAACTTAAGTATATCTCTTTCGCTGCGCAGGCAGTCAACTTTGAATCGCGATCCACACTGATATTAGAAAGGTTACAAACAAGAATACTTTTAAACGGAGGCCCCCGGAATGATACCTTTCGTCATTACAGACAGCTTTTGTATTTATTTGTATTGCATGTATATGCAATATATATATATATATACATATATATATATATATATATATATATATATATATATATATATATATATATATGTATATGTATATAATATTATATGATATGTGTGTATATATTTATTAAGATATATATGAATGTATGGAATGTATATATGTACCTATATATAAGCATATTATTATATATAGGTATTATTATATTATATATAGCATACATAAGCATAAGCATATATAAGCATGTACCTATATACATATAAGCTATATATAAGCATAACTTTGAATCGCGATCCACACTGATATTAGAGGGCCTTACTTATAAACGTTTCTTAAAATTTAATCAATTGCTTAACTACGGATTAGCAAAAACCTCACTTATAAACACTATTTAGCGTTAAGAAGTCGTTAAGTAGTGTTTAAATAGCCGTCAAAATTAAACACTGCCGAGACATAGTTTAACTCTCGCTAAGCGGCAAGATGGCGGATTTCACATAAATCAGCTGTTCTATTGTGACGTTTGATCTACATACCTACATACTTGCGTTTGTTTGTTAGTAAAAAAAAATATATTTGTGCTTAAAACATGGATGGATTGGAAGATCTTCGTGATTTCCAAAACGACGTAGCTGATTTAAGCAGTTTCAGAGCTAGGAGGAGAAGAAAGACGAAGAATTACAGAGTTCGCTTTAATCCGCTACAAAGTTTATCGGATGAGGAATTTAAACTTAGATACCGATTTAATAAAGAGAACATGAGTCGTATCATCGAAATAGTGAGACCAGATATCCAGGGCGATACTCGGGGTGGCAGCATTCCTGTAGAATTGCAAGTAATGGCAGTTATCAGATATTGGGGCCGTCATGAGGTAAATCGCCTAATTACTATTTGTCAAGTTTTCATATATTTACTATAAAGGAGTAGGTTATAATGAAGATTTTGTACAATACTTTACTAATGTTTATTATACGTACCTAACTTTGTTTTCAGATTCAAGAAGACAACGCTGACATTCACGGCATGAGTCATCAGACTCTGTCGCGCTTGTCCCGCAAAGTGGCAATAGCTTTGGCTTCGAAAAGCTCGCTTTATATCAAAATGCCGTCAAATATATCGGAAGAGATTAATGCGATCCGAAAATTTGAAGCCATTTGCGGGCTTCAGAAAATAACTGGTGCAATAGACTGCACTCATATTAAAATAAGGAGGGTTGGTGGAGATGTGGGCCAATATCATGTAAATAGAAAGGGCCATTACTCTATTAACACCCAAGTAAGTGTCCTCACTTAATATTTTATTTTCTACTTACATTACTTTCATGTACTGAAACAGACACGGTACATTTTAGTTTATTTTCGATACTTTGTTAGAATTTTTTTTCTTAAATACATGCATGCATAAGCTTCAAACTTAATTATTCACAGGTTGTCTGTGATGCAGATATGAAGATCTGTGACATTGTATGTCATTGGAGGGGAAGTACACACGATGCCCGAATTTATAGGGAAAGCTCTATTAAGAGGAGGTTTGAAGAGCAGGAGTTCATTGGGAGGCTCATAGGGGATAGTGGTTATCCATATACCCCTCATCTTATCACTCCGATACTGAGACCTAGAACTGAAGCAGAGCGACAATTTAATCAACGCCATATCCAGACCCGTAACATTATTGAAAAATGTTTTGGAGTTTGGAAGCAACGGTTTCGGATATTGCTGGAGGTAATGAGGGGTTCATATGAGAACATTAAAACCACCATCATCGCCTGTGCTGTACTTCATAATTTGGCAATTATATTTAATGAAGAACAAGGTGTGTATTTTTGTTACATTTTAATTTTTAACATCTTTTTACTTTTACATTTCAACTTTTTATCTTTTACATTTATTTTCTGATAAATTCTCTATGCTATGGCCCCACAGACAAACGTAAAACATCAATCCGCCATCAGTTCAGGCCATGATTTCAAACTGATGAAGTATGAAACGCTTACTCTTTTTTAAATAATTAATTTGCGTTTTTTTCCTCAGATACAGCAAGTCTTCAAAGCACAGATGAAGAAACGGATACTGGTCAAAATCGGTCCAGCCATTTCAGAGATTAGCCGGAACAAACAGACAGACAGGCAGACACAAAAATTATAAAAAATGTTATTTTGGTATATGTACCGTATATGCATACATATGAATTTAGTAAAAAGTGGTTATTTTAATATTACAAACAGACACTCTAATTTTATTTATTTGTATAGATGACAATTTAATTACAATACTATAATCACAATAAAACTCATTCATTTTCTTTTAATTTTCTTATTTTAATTTTCCAATTCAATTTCTCTATCTAATCGATTATTTTAGGTATAATCTGTGCCAACCATCTATGTATCGTTCTTTGTTCGTTTCTTAACTAAGTAACAGCTAATCAACGTTTATAAGTAAACAAAAGTTAAACATGGATTTATAGCTTAAAGAGCGGTTTAACTAAGCGGTGGCTAAGTATTGCTTAGCGAGATTTTTATAAGTAAGGCCCAGAAAGGTTACAAACAAGAATACTTTTAAACGGAGGCCCCCGGAATGATACCTTTCGTCATTACAGACAGCTTTTGTATTTATTTGTATTGCATGTATATGCAATATATATATATATATATATATATATATATATATATATGTATATGTATATAATATTATATGATATGTGTGTATATATTTATTAAGATATATATGAATGTATGGAATGTATATATGTACCTATACCTATATAAGCATATTATATTGATATTGTATATATACATCACATATATTTATTTACACGTAAATTATTTATTTTGTTTGTCGTGTAAGTTATATATTTATAGCTCTCATCGCACCTCCCAATGTATGTCGCTGATCAATCTAAAGATTAGCTAGTAGAGAATGCATTAAGCTCGCCTTTTGTACCATAATATGTAATTAAGTTTTATAAATAAATAAATAAGTTCGAAAATGAGCAAAGTCTGTTTAACAGTTCCAAATAATGACGGTTAAAACAATCCTAGAAAAAATATTTCGACGGCTAAACATACAAATTATATGTTTGTATACAAAACATATAAACTTTTGTTCAAACACTTTTTTTTGTAAAATGTACTGGTAATAGTGACATATACCTTTTCCAAATGTCGCTACCATCAGCGTTTTTTTTTAATACAACGGTAAAATATCTTTCAAATTCGAAAGTCGTTATTTCCGCAACAGGCAGACCTACGTACGTATATAATTCATCTCCTTTCTGTATACTATCAATGGAACAATTTAGAAAAGATACATCATTTTGTCGATTAGGAGTCGGTCCACGGCCAATCGACGTGTTGTTGTTTCCGTTTCCTTTATATGTTTCCGAGTCATTTCGTACACATTAGATCGTTTAGCGGCCAATGTGATTCAACGTACGGCCAAATAACAAAACATGCATTGTATACTATGTTACTAATGTTCTCACTGTCAAATACTAATACAAAAAAAATTGATAGATATATTTTTTCAACTTTTGATGAATTTCATTTCAGTAGTGAAATTAATAACGTGATGTCAAGAAGTTAAATAAGGGTGGTATTTTTTTTAACTGAAAAAAAAAAAAGAAATTCATAAATATTTCGTTAAAATCATGTAGTTTTTGTTGTAACACTAGTGTTTAGTAGAAACCGTTATATTATATACCCATTATACAGTTATGTAATGGGTATATGTAATGTACTATATCTATATCAGTTACTATATTTCTGCAGTGTCTGAAGTCTTGATTTATAATACATAATTGCAATTTTAATGGTACTCACCATGAATGATATCGTTTACATCAATGCTTAATTTTTAGATATAGATAGCACTTCAACATTCTTGATAAACAAAATACTTCGCTTCTTTCCTGTATTCCGTTTATATTATATAATTCAATATTCACACATTTTTCTTCATTTATATTTAAATATACATAGATATAGTATGTACATAAAAGATTAGCATTAAAAATTAGAAGATATCTTCCAGTAAACCAGATGTATATGAGATCGGTAGACAAAGGTGAACAGTTAGGGCATCATTATTTAACAGTCATAGATTGTATCGAAATCGATAAAAAATATAATACAACAGCCTCCCACCATTCATTCACATTCTCTATTTCACTTGCAGTCCATAATATTCATTCGTCACTTCACGAAGTGTGGTTTCGAGATATCAGGCTACATCGACTACGCACACCGACTCATAACGGAGAACTGGACTCCATTTTTCAAGTCCAACAAAATGCTGTGGCCACGGGACAACGACCTTGGATACTATCATTGGAGACATGGCACTGTGAGAAGCAATATCAGCAGAAATTATAAGGTAAAATGTAACCCGGGTGAAGCGGCTAAAAATCTTGGTCTAACTCATTTTAATCAGAAAAAAACGGTGATGGTACTTTACGGCATGACGGTGCGCGACGCTGTCAAATTTGACGCTTCGCACACGGCATCGAGCGCTCACCCATACATGTAATATATTGCTAATAATTCTAACTAAATCTAGTCTAATAATTCTACTAATTCTAGTTTGGAAAAATGATATCATATATCACGTGCTTACTCTATGAATGATATTTTTATTGTTTTTTAATATAGCTACTGATATGATAGGTCATTTTTATATAGAACTTTTAAAATCGTAAGTTTGTTTATATTAAAAATAAAAACATCATCAATCAGGGCAATTTAGATATATATGCAGGGTATTGTATTCAGGGTCACTGTAAGGAATTGTTGGTCTTTTTAGTAAGTGAAGAATAATCTTTTTGATTATTCTTTTTTCGTTTCTGTTAGTTTATATAAAATATCTAGTATAAATAAAACATGAAATACGAAATTCAAAATTATGTTTTCTCTACACATATTTGATTTCCTTTACATTCTCTCAAAGGAATCAATACATACGAGGAAGAGTCAAAATTATCTACACTTTTCGTTCTACAATTTGCACAAAAATAGGTGTTCAATATGTACAATTCTTTGATTAAAACTACTACAAAAGTTAAAATTGTTATTGACTTTTTAGAAAGAACATTTAATAGAACTCACACTTAACGTTGTAAATTGATTTAACTTTATATGTGTACGTGAGCGCTCGATTGCCGTGTGCGAAACGTCAAATTTGACAGCGCCGCACGCCGCTAGGCCACGGAATTCCTTTACAGGTCGGGCTTGTATTTCTAGTTAAATAGTTACTACAAATACATGGGCGGCGGTAACACTTACCATCACGTGGGACTGCTTGCTCATCCGCATGCTTCAATATAAAAAAAAATACAATTTTATATTTTATGTTAATAAAAAACTAAATGCGCAGCATACACATAAAATATGTTTTAATGACTTCTAGAATTTCACAAAGGGGTTTTGTAAAACTTCTTTGTAATGCTGCTTTTACGACTGCACTGGATTTTTCCTGCAGAAAGCTGATTTATGAAATACCGAAACAAAAAGGTTAATGTGATTTTAACAGGAACATATTTCACAGAGGATTATAACTAAAGAATGTGTACTCGTATGTTTCGGTGTTCTTTGCTTGGGTGGGAAATTGTAAGGAGGTAAATGTTACTTAATTATAATGAATAATTAAGAAATAAATAAATAATTGTTTTAAACAAATCTTAAATTAGGTAAGAATTTACAGATTTATTGAAGTGAGCATTGCATATTATTTTGTTATTTTACTTGTGAAGCTAGGCAAAATACATTATTTGGGAGGGGGAGTGTGCACGTCGCTGGATGCACTCAACTGGCCAAGTTAACCCTCTGTCACAGAAAACTACGAATTGTTTTAAATATTCTTAAATCAATTCATAATAAGACTGACTACCTTGAAATCTACTTCATTTCCCACTTTATCTTATTTCCTCAATGTTCGTACGTGTTTCAGCAGTGAATGAGATATATCAGTGCCCATCCCATCTCATTCCATCCTATCCTCTCCCTCCCCATTTTCTCAAACGTTTCTACAACTTCATTCCTTTAAATCTTCAAAGGTAGGCAGCGCATCCGGGGGCGTGCCAACATATGTCATTTTGGACTAATGTTGGCATGTATCGCGGATGTCTATGGGTGACAGTATCCACTTACCATCAGGTGGACTGTATGCTCGTCTGTCGCCTTCGTCCATTAGTAAAAAGAAAGTGACGAAGGAAAGTTTTTTAACTATTTTAGAATGTCTATGACCACCTTTGAAGACCTACTATTTATACTTATCGTGACGACAATGTGTCGTCACAAGTGTGAGCAATGCAATAAGAAACTGTATGCCAATAACTTACGACACGACAGAAAATATAGACAAATCGCACGATAAAAGCGTGTGGACGACAATTTTATCGTTGAATATACAAGCCACGACAGTTTTACCGCGACGACACGACAGTGAAAGAGTGAGGAGTAATCAAGATTTGGTGAATTATGTTGTTAATCTCTCTTTTCTCGACATATCTACATAATGGTTAATTAAAAGA
This sequence comes from Sesia bembeciformis, assembly GCA_943735995.1. Classification (NCBI taxonomy): domain Eukaryota; kingdom Metazoa; phylum Arthropoda; class Insecta; order Lepidoptera; family Sesiidae; genus Sesia; species Sesia bembeciformis. Next base: position 15,213,614 of record OX031028.1, read on the forward strand.
ATTATGTTTGTTAAATTAATGGGGTTCATTTTATTTAGTTCAAAGTGATAGTTCAGAAGAAAATTCTTTAAAAAAAAAACTAAAAGATCTAACTGAAAAGCATTTAAGTATTTGCTTCGAAGTACAAAAAATGCCACTATCGCATTCTTAGCTCAAAACATTGAGATTATCTGAAACATTGTCCTGATCGAGTTCGACAAGACTGCAGGAATTCTTGCATAGTTTCTTGTCATTGTTCCGTAACGGACTGCATAATATTGTGAGAGGTATTCAACTGAACATTTTCTGTTCACTCTTAATATCTTCACTCACATCACACACGAAGTTTTCTCGATTTTGTATGCAACAATAAAATTTGAGATAGGAATACTTTTGCAGTATTCAAATACGAGTACATAGATAGGTCACTTGTGACGTGGACGTTTATTAAATTTAATGGAACTTGACGTAATTTTAGACAGTTTTTGGGAGGGGGAAGGTGCTCGTTGAATCCGCTGGGCGCACTCGAATAACCACGTTACATCCCCCCCCCCTTATAAGGTGTAATACCAGTTGCACTACAGGTAGTACCACAGGTGATTTTCAGTCCGCGTTACTACTTACTAAAAAAGTCCAAAATATTAAAACGATTCGAACTGATTAAAGATTTATTCTAGACTACCAGCTGTACCACCAGTAGTACCAGTGGTAGCAGTAGTATGGTAGTAGTAACCAGTAGTACCACGGGTAAGTCTACCGTAAAATGTACTAAATTTCCCACTTTAACCTATTTCCATAATCCCATTACGTGTTTCGGTAGTGAGTGAGATATGCCAACGTTGATTCCCATCCTATCCTATCCCTCCCTATTATCCCAACTCTTTTTCCAGATCCATTCCTGAATTTCCAAAGGTAGGTAGTGCATCCGGGGGCGTGTCAACGTTTGTCATTCTGCCCTGATATTGGCATGTATGACGGATGTCCATAGACGACAGTATCCACTTACCACCAGGTGGACTGTATGTTCGTCTCCCGCCTTCATTCTATAAAAGAATATATATGATTAATGTTTCTTATGCAGCCCCTAATGGATCCAGAGAAAGGATTGCTTTTCCAAAATCGCCACGATCATAAAATCATATGTCCAGATCCTAATCAAGATCCGGGACAAAATACTACCAAAACGAGAATCTACTCGCCGAAGTACACACAAATTGAAATCTACGATCATGTTGTCAGAAGAAAGAGTTGAGGAAGCAGAAAAATTTGAAAGAATACAGACGAAGAGAAATAAAACAACAGTGATTTAAAATTAATACATATCTCTATATAAATGATGAGCTAAATTATATCGAGCCCTGAAAAAGACGTTAATTACGTTTAAAATCGAAGCAAAGCAAGGAAAAACAATATTTTGAGAAGTCATTGTACCGTGTACGGTATCTATAAGTATTATATTATTTGTTGTTTCAAAATTAAACTTAACAGAAAGTTTATATCTTTTCTTACCATCGGTCTTTGTAGATAATGTCTAGTCATGATATATCACGTCTCCGACTGATATAAGTAACGGACTCTAGTTTTAACTTTTCAATAAGTACACAATATTTGTTGTACGTCTATACATGTGTACAAACTATAAATGGTTGAATAAAACTCATCAAGCTCTTACAATTTTAATTTAAATATTTTTCTAAAACTTACGGAAATTAGCGACATCTACCTTCGGACAAATCTATATTTGGCAGCTTATTTATTAATTAGGTAAATCATAAATAATTAGCCATGGTGTTTAAATTAATGTTGTTGTATTTCCTCCACTACACTAATAATAATAGTGGTACAATTATGCCTAGGCTTGATATTCAAAAGCAGATTATTAATATTGGAATATTGGAACCTGGACACGTTACGATTTAGTCAATGGTTTAATTTTTAAAAAGTAAATTTATTATAAATAATAAACAAATTAAGTATCTGTATCATTTTATTTTGTAGATTTATAACAAATAATGTCTTTTTACCAGATCTTTTTGAGTTTTATTTATTAATACAATAAGAAGTTATACAATAAATATGACAGTTCTTTAACAATCTTAACAATAGATATACAGTTTATTTGAACTAATTTATAGTTGCTCTATCATTTGTTCCGTTATCATCACAAAGTTTTATTATCGAGTAGCTCTTTTCAATATTATGACATTAAATTTATTAAAGATACATAAGTACTTATTAAAATAAAAAATCTTTAAAATTCAATTACACTAAGTAAAGTAAATATTATGTTTCACCAGCAAGTCTGACAAGTGAAATGTGGCGGCAGAAAAAATGCAGCAAATTTAATAATTGTTGGTTCACACTCATTTTTAATCCGAAAACTAGTATGAAACTGAAACATTGGTGAATTGAGAATGAAACTCAAAACGAAAATTTGAATTTGCCGCCCTGTTCTACTGCCCTCTTTCATTTGCCAGACCTCATAATAATAATAATAATAATATATATTTCCAATGTTCTAATATCGGTTTCCTAATATTCTTTTCCAATAAATATTTACATTTATCTTCCGATTGTAACAAATATTTTGGAGACAGCTTAAATTATGCATTTTATTTTTTAATTATTTTGGCTTAATTATGCTTTTCTGCTTTGTTAATAAACAATGTGGATTAAGGGGTAGATTCATAAAACGATGACAGGTGTGTGATTTTGCAATGGCGACCGAGCTGAATACAAGATCTCGACTTACAATGTGTTTCAATTAACTACTGGACATAATAGGACCTTTGCCTGTAATATTAGAAGGATAACTTTAGGCAAAGGACAAAAAAATATTTCTTTATAATTTTTATTTACTAAAAATTATAATTCTACCTTTATATTACTTATATACTTACTTGATAAATAATATATTTTTTTAATAATATATTGGCAATAATTCATAGAAATTCTATGCCCAAGAATTCTAATCATGTATAAAAACCACGTTTCCATCTGAAAGAAATAGCAAGCAATTTCAAGACTTTTAATTACATAATTCTTTTGTTTAGTTTAGTTTCGTAATTACTTGATTCTGACTTCTTATTGTCTTCTTTTGTACGGCTGTATTTGGGTAAGAACCACGTAAATAGGAGGCAAAGAAAGAGTTAAATAATTAATAGAAGTCTTCAATTCGCCCTTATTTTGCCTCAAAATGCGAACTCGGCGTTATAATTAGGTATTACCGTTATTTTATGTGCTTTTCAGTTCGTCTCTTTATTATATGTCAGGCTATTTCATGACTTAAACTACACGAAGTTTTTACAAGTTTCACAATGTACAAATATATTTCACTTATTGATATTTAGATATCTTTTCTCGGACTCATGTCGCGTTTTCGCGGATTGTCGCGACGCGCTCTGCACTTCCTCAGTGCGTAGAGTAATACCGAAGATATCCTGGTGGTATTTGTTTTGATCCTGAAATATTACATTTAAATAAAGTACGGGATTTTTAATAGATATCATAATATGGACATACCCGAGACCCCAGGATTGTTAATTGTAATTAAAGACCCTGAGATGTTCATAATTTTCAATAACAGGATATCAATACAGACTTTTCTATTATTATTGTTTATAAAATTTAAGTGTACTTATTATATCCGCGAACGACTAGAATAAGTTGATAACTCGAGATATTTATAATATTTATATTTCTCGAGATATTTTTTTTTTAGTTAATTTAAAATAAAATGTTCTAAAACCTTGTATCACTTTGGATTTACAATAAAAAAAACTCATTCAATACTCGATAGCTCCAGAGAAGTCCAGAGATTCAAAGCGAAAACAAAAACAATAAATTTTAAAACTGGGTCCTAATGTGTTTTGAAAGTGGAACATTCTTATTACGTGGTAGGTACATAAGATTCAAATTTGACTTTTTATTGAACCCCTTCTCATCTGACACCTCTAGAAGTTGTCCACCGGGTTTCTTTGATAAAAATGTTTGAAGTGTCATCTAGTGCATTCCCGTATCGAAGGTTCGATCTTTAGCACAGCAGGCAGTAAAGACTTCACGTTCTATCAGAAGATTACTTCTGGTACCAATTGGGCTAATCGATCGTTGAATCAAAATCAGTATGTTACTAAAAATAATCTTTAGGATAAACTCAAATCAGAATTATTGACAATAAATAAAATCATCGTGAAAGTTGACCGCTGTACCTACTATTAGACAATCCAACTGAATAATCAATTCTATTAAACCAATTAGATAATCAGTTAGGAACAAAGTCAAAACCTTTATTAACCTAATCAGTTAGTACGTGAATAAGAAACATAATTGCAGACTGTTCGAAAGTCAATTATTGGCAACGAATTTGACGTTAGCAGACCATATTTCCGCGTCGGAATGAGTTGCTCAAAACAACGGATATTGCCACAACCTGATCAAGAACTAGCGCACTATTATTATTTGTTTGTTCTATTAGTTTTTCTTTTTATTGTTTGTTTAAGCTTTACTTTAGATTCATGCAAACCATTTAAAATACTTAGGACTCGGTAACTAAATATTTACATCATACCCGGTCCAGAATCCAGTGATTTAAGTTTCAAAGTATTCTCACAGATTATTTATAATCCTGTAATATAATGACTTTTAACGAATAAGATGATCCGAAATTTACTCTAATTTTTCTGATCAACATTTAATATATAGATAGTTAACATTTTAACGAATATGAAGATTTCTTTCATTTTATTAGGAAATAAATATGTATAATTTTTCATTCACTGTAAAAATGTAAATGTTCACTGTAAATTTCGTGATAACATCTAATTTGATTTGAGTAAAGGAATTCGTTCGTTTGTTCGTTTTTCGATAGATATTGAATACTCTTTGGTCATGAAAAAGAGAAAGCTATTTTATAGTTATAAGATATGTTAAAATTCAAATATCCATGTTTCAATATCCATATCCATACTCCCGTGAGTATCCATATCCATACTCCCATGAGTATCATCGTTCATCTCATAATACAATGTCGTATGGATAGCTAGTCTCCGATAAAATGGGTAATTAGTAGATGGTAACTTTTTTAACCTTTTAAATGATTAGTCCAGTTGGTAGTGCCCCCCGCCTGCCGTGCAAAAGGTCTCAAGTTCCATTCCCGGTAGGACATTCATTTATTTAAAAACAAATGTTTGTTAGGGTCTGTGTTGGTGATGTGTTTCTGGACCCACGACACAAGTAACACTAGTGTGAGTCATTGGGTATGACGTTATTACTTTTTTTCCCCTTTGGAACTACAACCCTTGGTGGGTGTTAACCTGCTCGGCATCACCCTTAAATCATCAATAACTTCTCGACTTCTTCATCAGTAAATGAAGCGTGTTCCTGCAGAACACCCCTGAGCGTTTGCAGGATGTCGTACGCAATCTTGCTTATTTGTGATAGAACTAAGAAAATATCTAAAGTAGAAAAGAGAAAAATCTTCACCATTAAATCATCAATGAAGACCTCGGTGTCTTCGTCAGTAAACGAAGCGTGTTCTTGCAAAACGCCCTTGAGCGTTTGCTGGACGTCGTCCGCCATCTTACAGTCGCCGCACACGTAGAAGTGTCCGCCCTTCTCCACCAATAACCTGGTGATCTCGGCGCCTTCCTCTTTTATCAGTGCTTGAACGTATTTCTGGTGGGTAAAGTGTTTGTAAATTATTTGTCATAAATGAGGAAATCTAGTTATCTAGTAACCTAGTTTCATAATAAGTATTCTAGTTATTCGATATTGCCTAAACTGAAACGATCAAGAAAAATATGTAATATTTGGCAGGTTAGTTAATATTATACAGTGAGCAACACTAGTGTACCCAAAAATATTCAATGTTAGTACTTATTACTAACATGTAAAGGTACCGTGGGTATACGTTGACCAATTGTGACTATACAATACTATACATATTGTCTAACATAAACTTATTCCATTATACCTACTTAAGTCCATAGACAAGTGAGATGTTAAGATAACTGCATGATTACAGGAAAGGTAAATAACTGATAATTTATATAAAAATAGGGTTGACAAATGAAAACAACTGCTTCGGCGGTACGTAAAAGGAGCTCACAGACAAATCTTATTTACGGACGGGGAAATGTTCACCATTGAGACACATTTTAGCAAGCAGAATAATCGAGTGCTCATAATTCTAGAGAAGCTGGTCAATATTGTGCAGTGTGGCCATTATCCGGCTTTATTCATGGTTTGGTGGGGTATTAGCTATCAAGGAGTGACAAAAATATTTTTTGTGAAAAGGTAATAAAATGTCGGCTCAAGTGTATTAAGATACGATTCTTGAGGTCATGTAAGCCTCTTAATAACACCCTGTTCCATAACCAAGAATGGTCCTTTCGGTAAGACTCAATACCAGGTCAAAAGGCTCGCTCAACACAGGCGTGGCTAGAAAGCAATATTCCCGACTTCTTTAAAGCTGATATTGACTGGCCGTCTTCTAGTCCCGATCTTAATCTGCTCGATTATGATTTATGGTCTGCTTTAGAGAGCATGGCATGCTCAAAACGCCATGATAATATTGAATCCTTAAAACATTCCATAGAGGTAGCAGTTGCCAATTTTCCCATGGGTTAGTGTTTCAATCGCAAACTGGCCAAAACCTTTGAAAGATTGTATAAAAGCAAATGGTGACCATTTCGAATAAAACGTTATACTTTTAAAATGTCTGCCTATTTATTTATAAAATAATAGAAATTCTTATATTCAAATGATAATGTAAAAATAATAAAGTTTCCTTTGTAACAATATTTATGGCTAGACTAGGTTATATACATCAAGAGATAATTTGAAAAGCATTTAACTGATTTTAACGAGGTTTTAACGATAATTTATAGTAGATAAATAAAAAAGGTGTAAAACTAAAGTGTATCGAAATTATACAACTAGGTCCCAGTTAGAAGCAACTTGATTGTATTAATGGAAGCAATCCTTTTTTTTTCAAATAAATGCCCTAAAATGTTGTCATTTATTTTTCGAACCGAACTGTCACGTGATTTCCTTTAAGTTTTAGAATATCCTCACCTTCTCTACATCATCTTCCCTCGAAAGTGCCAACAAATTTTTGGCAACGACACCATCTTTTACCGCTTCTTCCTTTTCATCTTTATAAAGATCCACGCCTTTATTTCTGCATCCAAAGAACAGCCAGACCGGTCCGGGTTCCTTGCTGTCTTTTTTACAGTCTTTTATTTGGTTTCGGCGATGATGCCAAAATCCTCTGAACGGAGCAATACCAGTACCAGGACCAACCAGTATGAGGGGCGCCGATATGTCTTTGGGCATATGAAAACTGGGCGCTCTGGGAAATATCACTTTGAATTAGATATATTTTATTGGATACATTCTCCATAAAATTTACACAACGTGTCACCATTATATCCATTATAGTAGCAAAACCTGAAAAACATTAACTAACTAAATTTAATTTTAGGGAATAAATGAAAATTTACAAACTGGTATGGTTTTGTGGTTCTATCTAAAACGTTCGTAGCTCTCATTATTTAGTACAATCTAATAACCGGCCGCCAAGGCGACGCAGCGCGGGCAACGGCAGAGCGCCATCATTGATTGCGTAAATGTGCGTAGAATAAACGATATGCTAAAAATATACAATAAGTTACGAAAAACAAACTTGTAAAAACTACTGGAATAAATTATACTCCAATACTGAATATCTTATTTTCAGCTTTTGCGTTATTTTAGTGACAAGTTGTACCCATATGAAAGACAAACAAATCCATACAATATCAAACTACTTGTACAACGTTTCATAGCGTGGTACAGACCTCCTCTTGCATTAATAACTCATTCGAGTCATAATCCACCAAGCGGATCCAGTGGAGATGGGTGGATAATATCCACTCATCACATTACTATGTTATGATCATATACCCTAGATTTTTTTTAATTTTCGGATATTCTCTGGAAATAATGTCTTAAAGTTCTCCTCGCTACGTTTACAGCCGAGTTGGTGATAATTGAAAAATCTATACTTAAGTATTTAGTGATACGGGCCGGGGTTCGAACTCACAACCTTACAAATGTAAGTCGAGAATAGACACTCTTATACTACCATCGCTATAAAATTAAAGATATGATTATCCTTACCGTCTTACGAATACGAAGACTTCATCGCCTGGCTTGAGACTATGCAAGTAAGTTGACGAGACTCCATAGTGCGTCGCTCCATCTGAAACATCAATTAGTTATTCATTTTACTTAAGTAATTAAAATATTTAAAAATGTATAGAACTTAAAAAACTAAATGTCTATGCAAATATCTTTCCCCGAAAATATTTGCCGAAAACAGATTTTTTAAAAATAACTACATTGTCAGAAGTTATAATCAGTAAATAACGACAATATCATCATTTCAAGTATAAGACACATTTTTTAACACCTGATTATAATATTGGCAATGTGACATTGACCCCCCTATCCGGGAAATATAAAAGAGGCAGTCAAAAATTAAAATGATTTGATGTCTTAAAGATAGATAAATCTACAGACATTCTATAGATGCAATCAGTACAGATGTTCGGGAGAAGGATAGTAAAAGAATACAGGACTCCTAGAGTCAAAAGTATAATACAATTGACCGATTAAAAGAAATGAAATAGGTAAAGTGTAAAGTTGGTTTGTCATGTTTTGGGTGTTCATAAATTTGACATAATAACAAAATAACTCAATTGCCGATACAGCGTCCAGGTCGATGATTTACCGCTATGTAAAAATATCGGCATTAAAAGCCCCGATGTCACTTAATATTATAACATCGTCATCATTTTAATAGACTCCTTACCAATGAAAAGGACAAATTCGTATCCGATTGACTCGTGATACTTACTTTGTGTTGTATAAACAACTACAGCAACAGTGAGATGAATTTGTTTGTGATGAGCAAGTGGAGACGAGGACAGGGAGTAGAATCTTGGCTGCAGCGGAGACAGAAGCGCCGCCAGTAGACACGCTTGAGGCTTGCAAGAGGGATACTGTTCTAGCACTTCCGCTAAATGTGGATAGTGGAAATGTCGCCAATCGTCGTACTTAGCAGAGTCCTGGGAAGAAACATTAAATGTTATTATGATTGATAAACATAATAACTAAGAGATTATTGTTTGTTTCAAATTAATGTTTAAGTTCCAATAATTATCTGTTAATTTAAAATAGTTATCAGACATCCATTTTACAAAAATTGTGTCCGAAATCGAAGACACTTTAGATCATGTCTCGATCTGGGGTTTTCTGAATCTGGTTGATTTCAACCCCAGTAAGACACAAGTCCCCCCTCCTCCCCCTTTGTCGTAGCGCCTCAGTATCGGAGCATACCCCTTAAGATTTTGGAGAGTATCGGGACTCTTGGTGTTGACATTTCCAACAGAGTCGAATTTAGGAATCATCTGGAAAACAAGGCCAAAATGGCTTCCAGAAAGCTCGGTGTGCTGAACAGTACAAAGCAGTATTTTCACCTCGGAACGACGTCTGATAAACAGACATACTACAATGGGGAATGCTCTGAAGAATTGTTTAATATAATTCCCACCTCGGGTTTCTACAACCGCACCGTCCGTCACAGAAGTGCGGTGCTTCGGCATTTCCTTGTCGGAGGTGTCGCGCACTGTACGGTTTAAAAATCGTTTTTGCCGAGAACCTGTAGGCTGTAGAACGAACTGCCTCGTGAGGTCTTCCCCCTCTACGACATGGGGTTCGTCAAGCTGTGAATAAGATTCCGCAAAGCCGGCGCGCACCTGGTATTGCAGGTGTCCATGGGCGGCGGCAGCCACTTACCATTATGTGGGCCGCCTTGCCCGTCTGCCTCCAATAATATAAAAAAATGGATATTTAGCTCTTATTTAAAGGCTTATGTACAATGTACTGGCTTAGCAGTATAGCCTATCGTATCAACCCAATTTTTCCGTAGAATAATGATCGTTTGTGACCATTTTGTGGCTCTATTTCGCGGATAGCTCGATGGTTGTTTTCCTTACGTACGTATCCTTAAGTGATGTTTCGTAATCACTTTCACAATTTCTACATTTATTTTGTGTCTATGTTCATTTATATACAGACAGCTCATCACTATTAACACTCAATATATACGATATCCTCATATATATATATTGTATCGATATATAATCGATCAATAAAATATTTTGAAAAGCGCAAGCATCAGAATATTTTATGGTTCACAACAAATTATTAAAAAAAAAATAGGACAATTTTAGCATGTAAATTCTGAATTATCGCAATAATCTTAAAACTCATTAGCTTACCGTTGTCAGTTCTCTAATCTTCTTTGCGTCACTTTCTTCCGTACACGAGTCGGCGAGGTATTGGAGAACATTTGTTGAAGGTGGTGTGGTGATGTCCAAGAATCTAGTGAAAATGTCTCTTACAGACATGGCGGGTATCCGCTCGTGTCGCTCCCATTTCTTTAAAATATCTACAAAAATAATAAAAATTAGCAAATATTTTTTGACTTCGAGGTCCCCCTCGAACTGCCCCTCGACCTCGAACTCGAGGTCAAAGGACGAACTCGGCCAATCGAGTTACCCCTTTGTTAAAAAAGGGCCTCCATAAAATGTACTAACGTGTTTTATTTATTTTGGAACATGCAACAAATACTTAAAAACAACTTATGTTTCACTAGTTACACTAAAAATTTGTATGAAAACAATCAAGGAATAGCTTGACGGACTGTAGTTCATGTGTGAGAAAAATAAAAATAAGAAATTTGGTTCATAATGAAAATTAGGAACACTGTAATTTAAGTGTTAACGCGTACATACATACAAATGAAGTGCACAATAATTATTACAATACTTTTCAATGCTATGCAAAGGAATTATTTTATGTATTTACGTTTCGAGAGTTTCGAGAGTCAGCGACTGTCGCTAGAGCCTATTTTCATATTCCATCGAGTACGGAAATCTCTCATTCCATTACACTCCATCTCACGCCATCCTTTTTTTTCGGAATGGCTAAATTCTTCTGGCCCTAGTGGCCTTTTAAGAGTCACCGGACATGTATGGTTTAGGGCGAGCGCTGAAGGCGCTCAGCCAGGAGCAAAGAGTGTGTGCAGCAACGAGCCTAAGAGCTCCCCCGCCGGTGCCGGTAGACCGGCGGAAGGAACGGACCTCGGCTTAGGGCGTTGCTTTGGGAGGGTACTGCGGGATAGCGAGTCGGTGAGAACCCACGCCATCCAATCCCGTCGAGTGAAGAGTGTAATGAAACTTGAGAGGCCATTAATATAAAAAAGGTTAACATAAATAGTTTAATATAAATTGAAGATCTTCATAGATCAAAGATTTAATTGTTAATAAATTACTAGGTTTTTTGATACGCACTTGCAAACCTTTTAAAAAAGCCCTACCATTTAAATTTTTATATGTTTCTTTAGTACGGTCAATTCTTGAATATTGTTCGGTTATATGGTCACCCATGTACCAAATACACATAAATAGATTAGAAACTGTGCAAAGAAAATTTGTCCGTTACTTTTGTTTAAAATTTGGAAGTAATCATACACTAAAATGTTACGAGGATAAATTAAAATTTTCGAACCTCAAAAGTTTAGTAGTGAGGCGTAAAATCAATTCCTTAAATATATTGCATAAGATCTTGAATAACCATTTGGATGGGGATCTCTTGCGGCATCTCAATCTGAAGGCACCGAATCGCCCTGTACGTACCCAACAGCTGTTTAACATACCACGGGCTCGAAATAATGTCTCTTACAATAATCCATTTTATAGAATATGTCGCTATTATAACGACCTGGATGTCGAGTTCGACATATTCTATTTAAACAACGCCCGCTTTAAAATTCTGTTAGATAGATATTTTTCCTTTTAGATAATTAAGATATATATATATATATTATAGTTTAATTTTACCCATAAAGTTGTGTTTAACTGTAAGTGAATTTACGAACATACAAATGTTATATAAAAAGTGTCTATAACTAGTTAAGTTTGTAAATTTGTTGTTATACCTAATAAATAAAATAAAATAAAATAAAATAAAAGTTACTGATACTACTCCTGAGTTGTTGTTTTTGGCTAGTGTTTAGAGTTAGATTAATTATTTTTCCTAACATTAAATTGTGATGCAATCTATCTATTCTTGTAAAACTTTTGCATACTGTGCTCGTCTGCAAGGGAGCTGCTATATATGTCGATGTATAAGTAATTTATAGTGTAAATGTATGGTAACATGTTGGAGAACCAAATGAAATAAATAAATAATTGTTTCAAAGGAAAATCCTAGTCATTCTCTTACCAGTTGTTGTAAGAATCTCCTTCATGACTTGCAACTGCAAAGGCTTGTCGTAATCGTCGACGCCTTGCAATCTCTCTAGAACGGCGTCAACTATTTCTTTGCGGTTACACGCCATCACCCCCACGTGGTCACCGGGTTCAACGGCGTATTGCTCCTAATAATTCAATCAATTTAAATGACATCAATTAGTCTGTACTGGAATTTTCCAATTATCATTATCCAGGCAGTAAAGGGAAATGTCATGTGCTAACCCGCGTACCCGAACATTTAAAAAAATCCATCCTAGGCATGGATAGGGTTAAAAAATGCAATCTACTCTGTGAAGCGAAAGAATACCAGCAACGCTATCGATTTGTTGAGAAACAAAATTGTCACATGGTGGTGTATTAGACCACAGCGAGTATTAGAAAATTGACACATGAGCTATAAATATGCCAAGTTTCATCAAAATCCATCCAGCAGTTATTGCTTGATGCGCAAATTATTGCTTATGTTCAGAGAGACAGACAAAAATTCAAACAATCTTGTTTTGGCCTCAATATCATTCTTACTTTATATTGCAATATTTTTTTCAAAATATATGTCCATATACAGACACAGTTATGTTACGGTTTTATTATATGTATATATATAGGTAACATAAATGTATAGATTAGTATCATCGATATGAGAATACAATTAGTATGAATAACGCAACTGGTTTTCCTTAATAAATGTTGACGAACCACTGTTGATAATCTTGCTAATTCTAAAATTAAATCTAATATACATATATAGATATTCTAATATATACAATCTAATAAATTTAACTTACATTTGGCTCCATGTTTAAGAATATCGTGGCACGAGTTGTAGTGTGATCGCCCAAATTTTTATTTTCCTTAACAGAACAGGTAATTAGTTGTTTCCTAAAACTGGCTTCAAGCGCTGATTTTATTGGCGTTGGATCGTCGCTCGATCGCCTGAAGCGAACTGTTCTTTCAGTCAAAGGCATTTTTCCGAGAGCTTTCTTTGCATGATTTACCATATCATTGTCCAAACATAAGGTCTCGCACGACACCTGCGGCAAAAACATATGTTGATATCTTTTAAATTTTAACAGTATTATTAGCTAACAACTGCTAAAGCCGCTACCACCACTGTCCAACAATTTTATGAATTTTCAACAGGACAGTGTTGGTAGCGGCTTTAGCAGTTGTTAACAATGTACCAGTTTTAATTAGTACAGTAAGAGTAACAGTTTTAATACTGTAGCAGTTTTTTTTAACAATTTTTACTAGTAGTAGCAGTTCTAAGAGTTTAACAGTGTAGCAGTTTTTAACACTACATTAGATAAATTACTCAATGATAAATGATTAAAGTTTATAGATAAGTGTTATTATAATGTTGAGGATTACTTAAATGACAAGGAACTATCCAATTGTTTGATTCATAATTTTTGCACTGTTATCCTTATTGTATGACATTAAGTTATTGTAAGTTATCCTTATTGTTTTTACTAACTTACATTAAATATATTTGAAGACCAATTCTTAAATTGCTGCTCTTGTCCGTACAATTCATCGCCACAGACTATGGGATGAATCTTCTCCCCTCCCAAATCTCCGAGCACTGTGTCGATCGTCGTTCCAAAATTGCAGAACTTGGGGTAAGCGCTGGAGCCGAGAGCGAACACTGCGTAGTGGACATTACTCAACGGCCCAATGTGTTCGGTAGCGCCTGCGTTACTGGAGAAATTACCTGTGAATAATGTTCAATATCAGTTCACCACGACGGCATTCAGTCTTTAATGTGTCGTGCTGGCCATTATGTGGCGAAATCATCTTTTTTAAGGGTTATTTAGGGGTTTTAGGGTTATTTGGACTTGTGACCGTGTAGTGTCGAGCATTTTTAGAATAGCGCGATCCTTTCTCTTCCTGTGGGTGTCGTAAAAGGCGACTTAGCGATAAGAAAGCCGTCGCTACAAGCGTGGCGTTTTATGGCCATACATCCCTCATGTACAAGACAATGTGCTTGGACCGTGTCCAGCTGTCCACAGCTGGACACGAACTTTATTCGTCCACGAATAAAGGACTGGTTACCTAGATTACTTGTAGACAAAACATAATATATTTCAGTATGTCCCCCGTAGTTAACATACGCCAGCATCAATATAATACACAAGTGTGATATTATTATATTGATTCATATAATATAAATATCAGGAGATCACACATCAGTTCAAATCCTCGGCCCGCACCACTGAGTTTCTACATAAGTACGGATTTTTTTAAATTGTCACTAGCTCGGCGATGAGGAAAAACATCGTGAAGAAAACCCGTATGCTCCAGAAATAAAAAAGTCTGGAGTACCCAATCCGCACGGTGATACATATGAATATCATTATTATGTTTTAGTAATAAAGATTTATCAAGAATTGTAAAAAGTGGTATTTATAGTTCTCTATTGTTTTATCTGTCTTATATATAAAAAAAAACAGATTACAATGGAAATTGAAAAAAAAACCCTAATCTCTTGCCAGTAATTAGTACAAAAAAGTTTGCTAAAATTGTTGTAAACATTAACTTACTTTTATTGGACTCCATGCGAGATAATTGCTTTTTCAGCGGAATAGTCGGGGACGCTATACTGTTTGATCTTATTAGCGCCTTTGGAGTGAGATTCTTGTAATTTCTGTAAAGATAAAAAAAAAGAAATGATTTTAATCCAATTATACATGAATTATAAGAAAGAATAACGATTAATTGAAAGACTATATGAAATTGAAAAAAAAAACATGACAATATCAATTACTCACGCTGTACTTGAATCATCTGTATTGTCTCCGCGATGCTTTTGATCGTTTCGTATCATTGAACAGAGATGATCTAAGAAATCCTGAAAATATTCAAATTATGCCATCCATGAATAATAAATCTGTTAAGTGGAATAATCATTGTATTTGAAAATTCATTTATTCCGTATTTGAATTTTATGTAGTGTTATACATATTTATGTTATTATTATATAATACATGTATACAGTTTATTAGTTGTACTTCTCTTATGTCTACGAAGGTCGACTGGAAAATATTGCCATAAGTCAACCTTTAGTACATTATTTTTATGCAGTGCAGTATATAAATAAATATCTACTTTACACTTAGACAAACATTTCTCAATTTCAGGAACAGGAAATATAAGACAAGTGAGTTTTAGGAGGGGGGAGTGCACGCTGTAATCCAACAGCCGCTGGGCGCACTCGACTGGCCACGTTACCCCTCTTTCACAGAAGACTACATTGAAATGTACTGCATTTCCCACTTTATCTTATTTCCCGAATGTACGTACGAGTTTCGGTAGTGAGTGAGATGTGCCAGAGACTATTCCCATCCTATCCCTCCCCATTTCCCCAACCCTTTCTCCAAATCCATTCCTATATCTCCAAAGGTAGGCAGCACATCCGGGGGCGTGCTAACTTTGTCATTTTGGACTAATGTTGGCATGTATCACGGATGTCTATGGGCTACAGTATCCACTTACCATCAGGTGGACTGTATACTCGTCATACGCTTTCGTCGATAAAAGAAAAAAAAAGTGAACAAGAGACGAGCATATTGTATGTGTATATGATATAAAGGCGATCTTCTAAAATCAATTTCCTAAAATTAACTGTGTACATATATTCATTTTTTTTAATAATTGAAACACTTTATACTGTACACGTTTAGCAAGTCTATATATTTTTGTTCACATCCGTCGTAAATGTCAATACTCACAACGCCATTTGCAGGGGGTTCCCCATTACCAGCGGTAGATGTCACTATCAGTAGTAGCGTCTCGTGTTCCAAGGAATGCGTCTCGTAATCAGACATGCAGTGAACCTGAAATGCAAATAATAAAAACAACACGTCCATTGACGAACATCTCCAACAAAATCACTCGAACATCTGAAATGTGATGTGTTCAATTGCCCAAATTATTCGACTGTGTGTCTGTAACTAATTTTAATGACATGCTGTGGCATTGTGCCTTGTAAATGCGAACTGAATTAAATTTGTTACATTACGTGATAACTTTGATAAGTTATATGGATTTGTGCAGATAAAGCGTTGATTACAAGTACATATTATAAGTTATATTATGACATCGACACACGCAAACGCGTGTTATGGCATTACATGTCATTAAAGTTTCAGACGTTCCTAAACATGTAAGGTTCAATTTAATTAATTGATACTCTATAAAGTACTAAAAAATTTGACGCGTATGTTTGTTTGTTTGTCGTCTTGTCTTTCTGTGACTTTCTTATCTTTTTAACATCGTATCTTTCTTCTGATCATGATTTTATATTATTTTTTTAATAGTGGGTAATTCAATTTGTTACGACGCCAAGTATGCAGAATAAAAATTAAACAATTTTAATAGAGGTTGTAATCAAATCTATTCGTTCATGATGATATCGTTTGTAGGGGGAGAGTGCATGTTGCATTCCCACAGCCACTGGGCGCACTCGACTGGCCACGTTACCCGTCTCTCATAGAAGACTACCTTGAAATGTACTGCATTTACTACTTTATCGTATTTCCCCAATGTACCTACGTGTTTCGGTAGTGAGTGAGATATGCCAGCGTCCCATTCCCATGCTATCCTATCCGTCACAATTTTCCCAATCCATTCCTTAATCGGCAAAGGTAGGCAGTGCATCCGGGGGCGTGCCAACGTTTGTCATTCTGGACTGATGTTGGCATGTATCACGGATGTCTGTGGACGACAGTATCCACTTACCATCAGGTGGACCGTATGCTCGTCTGCCGCCGTTTTCTATAAAAAAATGATTCTGAGTTATATAGATATAAAAAAACCTACATATTTGTTAAATGCAAATCAAATCAAAATTATCCACCCACGCAATGAAAATGCATAACATTCGAAGTAACGCAGATTGATTCTATCAAATATTATTATTATTGTGTAATCGGCGAGAATCATTACTGCTTGTAAGCCTTTAGGTATGTTATTCTAGCTGGTGTTACAGGTTTCGCCATATCACTTCGTTTGGAAGACGTTTGTCGAATCTGTGTTTGTCCAAAGTGTTTATAATCGGCAATTCAACAATTCCTTATGGTAATTTGTTCCGTATGTCCAGTCCACAAGTCTGTTATTAAGAACATTATAGACTGATTTCATCAAATCAATTTAAATTTAAACTGTAATCTCACCTGTGCATGGAAGGCATGTCCAAATATATTCCCCAGCTCCTTCGCGTACTGTTCAGACTTGCCGGTCTCGGTAGCGTACAGTATCGTGGCCTTGATGCGGCGCGAGAGCGCGTTCCCGTACATTTTGGCGGTCACCTTGACGGCGCGAGCGATTTGTTTAAAGTGGAACTTTCTACGTGGCGTTGCTCCCCCGGGCTTGATCCACTGATAGGCCTTCCAGGCTGGTTCCTGTGGATAAATAACTTTAACACTTTGGCTGTCCGTGCATCAAATGTTTTGTTATAGAAATAAGTAGAAATATGGCGGCAGATGAACATACAGTCCACCTGGTGGTAAGTGGTAAGAACATCTCAGGTGTGGTAGGATGGAAAGGATTCGGAAAATGGGGAGGGATAGGATATGGGATGCGATAGGAATGGCAACTGGTATAACTCACTCTATGGAACAAGCTACGGAGAGAGCTATCCTCGGAGTTTCTTTGATAAGATCCGAAACTAAGATATTCGCCAAAGAACCAAAGTCATCGGTATAGCTTATAAAATCAACATGCTGCAGTGGCAATGGGCATGCCATATTTGCCGCATGATCGATCACCGATGGGGAAGGCGAGTCCTCGAATGGAGGCTACATACCGGAAAGCGCAGTGTGGGACCTGCTCCGCCCACCGACGGACGACTTGAAGAAGTTCACCGGTGGTGATTGGATTAGAAGAGCCGAGGATCGTATGTGGTGGCTAGGTTTGGGAGCGGCCTATATCCTGCAGTGGAGAGACATGCTGATGGAATGGTATGGTATAGCTCACTCACTACCAAAACACTTACATTGGATACATAGGATAAAGTGGGAAAATTCACGGTAGTGTTTTGTGAGAGAGGGGTAACGTGGCCAATTGAGTGCACCTACCGGCTGTAGGATTGTAGCGTGCACTCTCTCCTTAGCTTGATTTAAAATTAATGAAAATTTTACAATTTTTTTTGCATTTTTCTAGAATGTTATCATAATGCACTTTTTTCTAAGGAGGACAGTTACAGAAACAACGTATAATAACTCGAAAAGAGTATCAAGTGCGTGCGAGTATTAATGTAAAGTATAATAGTAAAGTTGAAAATTCAATATGGCAAAAAGCAAGCAAAAGCGTGAAGACACCGTCACCCGCGCGAAATTATATCGCGGAGGATAAAACACCAAAATAACATCGGATGAGTTGACTTTAGACGTTTTATTATCCTCCTCTTATTTATAATTAAAAATGGTTCCAGGATTCCGCAGTTCAAAGCAAAATTTAATCTCATCTCCTTATTTGTTCGAATTTTTATCAAATTTTAATACCCTTTATTGGTGTAATATGAGACAGAAGAAGAAGAAAAAAACAGAGAATAAAATAAAGATTCCACCAAAAAGCAAACACAAAATTTATTTAGGCAAACACATTACATGTATTACAGGGACAGTTAATGTGTTAATACAACATTTTTACCACCCTTTCCCCCTTTTAGAGGGGAAGGGCATATGCTGCAATCCCTCAAACGCTGGAAGTATCCGACTGACAGAGTTATCCCGATATCAGCACACTGCTCTCACACGGACCCCATACAATGTACGTATACGTACAATATGTTTCGGGGTTGAATGAGATAAGATGCCAAAGTCCTATCTCCTCCCATTTAAATGAAAATTATAATGGTGAAAAACAGGTCACTCATCCCATTATGTTACCTAATACCTAACCCAATCTATCCTGTTCCATGCAGTAAAGTCCTTTCGGTGATGTAGGACAAAAGATTCTCTTTGTCTCATTGTACAAGTAATTCGAAAGTAAGTGGATTAAAATGATTCAAAATTTTCAAGACTATTTAACTATTATAAGAGTAAAAACACTTACTTGATATTCGTAAGAAGGTTTGAGGAAGTATAAAGCCATTTCTTGATGATACACTGACATTAGAGATGAAGACATCGGTGGGACGATCCATATCCAATCAGATGGACAACCGCCTCTACAATTGAAAAAAAAAATACTCTGGTCTCTAAGGAATTAATTGGTTATTTGACTACTGATTGTCCACTTACTTACTATTCCATTTACTAAGAATTAATTTTTACACCGAGTGTTTAAAGTCTTTCTTCCTCTTCATGAAATCAGATTAAGCTATTAAGATATCTGGCTGCAGTCTATGAAGTGTCTCGACTATTCGAAGTGCTACTGAGATGGGCCTTGGGCAATCAGTAGTCCAATATACTTCCATAGAAGTAACACTATAACACGATGTAAATGCTACGATGTGTACAATCTTAAATATCGAAACAAAATAAATGTAACCAACAAACACTTTGCGTGATTTTATGTATTCAAATGTCTGTCGTCCTTATCCTCAATTTTTTTGTATTGTATTCTTAGAAGAAAAAAGTTGTTTTAATTTATATAGACAATGAAGTTTTGTTTCTTCTGGTTGACGTAATTTACCTGACTCTGGTTTCTTCGTTCATATGTTTAATAAACTGTTCAGATGCGGAATGGTGATCCACTATCGATATCTTGTCCCGGTGGTAACTGTACAACACAGCGAAATTCACTTCGACTAAAGCCTTGTCCTTCCATATCGGCAGTGAGGTGGTGTCTAGACCCATCTTTTCTGCAACTCTCTGTAAATATAATGGTTATAATTATTTAAAGTTCGGAGGGTCTTAAATCTCTTTGGACAATTTTCACTTTTGATGTTCCTTAATATTTAGTCAATTATAATCATTTGCCTTAACATAAAAAAATATAAAACGCAAACAAAAAGTGCAATGTGAAATGATAAATATTGCCTTGTAAGAAATGTTTGATTTTTATAGTTTAAGTTTTTTTATTACATCCATAAAATAATTATGACACAGAAATTATCCGCAGTTATTAATAGAAACGTATGGGAGAAATGTTGCTAAAATCGTCAATTCAGTAAACTCTTATGTTCGCTCAAACCAGTTCATGAAGTCATTAGCTACATTACACTGTATTGCCCTAATCAGAGTCAAATGTTGTGTGTTTCATCAGAATTGAATCACTTGTATGCAAAGTTAAAAGTCTTCCAAAGGCTCCGTATATATACATATATTGTCATACCTCTGTAATATTATCTGTAATTATCGTAGAGGTTTGTGTGGGCTGTAATACTGTAATACTGGAAGGTTTCAAGGCCACACCATGAGGAAGCCCGTGTCCAGCAGTGGTCGATAAAAAGATTGGTTACGGTTACTGTAAGGTACGATTACTGTAGATCTGCAAATAAACTCGGTGCTCATGGCATCAATCACTGAACGCGTTTGTCGTGAATTTGAACTTGCTGCAGACCAATTTCATCTTAATAGTCTCACCACATAATGGGATCATAGAATAATATTACAAAATTATTACAGTAGGCGGTCTTTAATAGCTATATACAATCCTAATATTAAAACCTGTAATGTCGCATAGATTCCTACAAGTAATCATACAACAGCCGTTAAACGCGGTCACAACATAAACGTATAAGGAGATAACAATTTAACAATTCGCCGAGAAAATAATTCAACGATACTATCTAGGAATAGATAGTACGGTACGGCAGGTTCTCTACAAATTGCTACATTCCTACCTGATATGTAATCTCGCAATGATTTTTGTATGCGAACTCAATGCCAATAATGTACCTAGTAGCCGTTGAACACAGTGAACTTGAACTCGCGCAGTTCAACCGTCCTGAACTTGTCCCATCGCAGGGTAATAGAGAAATACTATACGCAGGATATAAGAGATAATAGAACATATAGTATCGTAGATGCTCCATAGACTCCTACATACCTCCGTGATATTAAAACGTGCAATATCGCAGAGATTCCTGCAGGCGATCTCTGTGCTCATGTACCAGCCATTGAATGCGGTTGCAGTGAACTCCAGCCCGCCGCAGTCGAGCCTCATGTTAGAGACGGCTGGTAGCGCGTACCAGCGCAGGTTTAACTCTTTGAACCAATCATATCTGTAAATAATAACATACAATAAAAAATAATTTATTTAAACACTACATATGTCACAGTTATACAAATACAATGTAAACCCTGGCTCTCGCACTAGGATTACCTGTGTCGTGAGGACTGGTTTGGGCCACTCTAATATATATATATTTATAAATGTATATTTTGTTAAAAGATGCATAGTAATATATACAATAATCTGTTTGTTTCTTTGTTGGTAACTGACCTTTGATCAGTAAAGGCTTGATAATGAGCAGACTTAAATTAATGTTCTAAACGATGATTGGTCACGCGAACAAGTGAAATGGCGTTTTTTCTTCGGTTCAGCTATACCTATAAGATATAGGTAACATAATAACACTTCTCCATAGAATTTTGAAAATCAGTTGTCAGTTATATCATTAATAATTCTAGGTTACTAAGTGGTGTTTAAAACCTATTATCCAATAGGTAACAATATGAGTAATTAAAACATGCTCTCTAGTACTCTTGAACCACCTTATAAACTAAACAACATACAAGAAATGTAATCCTATGTGACTATCATACGTAATTTTCAAAGAGAAGGGATATATAGATCACCGCTGAGAATCACCCGTTTAAAAAATTAGAAATGTTGTATATATACTTGTAAAAGTGTCGCACATTGTATAAAACTGTAACAAAATGCACTGTAAAGTATAAACTAATATTTACAATTTGTAAAATAAATAAATAAATAAAAATAAAATAAAACAGATTAATATTTATGCTTACTCGGGATGTTCTATTTGGACCTCCATAACGATGTCCTGCGGTATATCAAAGAACTCTGGCTCTTTCCCCTCGGCTGACAGCACCAGCGGCAGAAGGTCCCACGCCGTGTGAGGCGGCCTCCATCCCAGCTTAATGCACACCTAAAACAATATTGCAATTTTAAAAAATGCCGTAGTTATATAGTGAACAAACGTTTATTTCGAAAAAGGGTAATAACTTGAACTTCCTGATTTCGACAAGTACAAATACAATTAGTCATTTAATAAAACTATTTCAAATGTCCTCTTCGTCAAAAACAGAAACAAGAAAGTAGTCAATGTGTTAAAGAATACATCGGCGCGGCGTGTTATGTGCGCGTGGAACGCTTGCGAGCCATCGAACGAACTCCTAGAACTCCTATTTTGAAACTATGAATCAAACTTTTATACAACTGTCTATAATTACAGGTCATTTGTGTAAAGAGTGCCCAGTATTTCTAGACTTTTTAAGAGTCACATAGCTCAAACCCAGGCTCAAACCCGGGTCACTTTCGCGTTAATAAAGTCAAATTTAAACGGAGGAGGAACTATGATGAAAGATTTTTTCTATGATGAAAATTGAAAGCGTACTGGAGACACCTAGAACAGGACATAATGTCGCCAGACAACCTGCTAGAGGGAAATATCATATGGTTCGTACGGCAACAAAGCTATGGATGAAAGGACATGAGATAAAAAAAGATGGCGCCAATACTAGAAGGCCTACCATTCAGCATTTGGGGCTATCGACCGCTAATTTATAAATTTGTTAATTATTATTTTTAATTTTGTAATTTTTAAACTTATAATTTAATACACAAACCGGGACTGATAGAATAAAGACTAAGTATAACAAATATGAAGATGGCTTGCAAGACATACATCAGTAAATCCAACTCGTGCAGGATCTCCCAGTATGGAACCGTCGGGCTGCATGTACCCCGCGTAACTGATGAGCTGCGGGTTCCATATTCGGTAGTCGTGCTTGCCGTCTGTTCGCTGAGGGAATATTGTAATCGCTGATCTACAACAATAATATTGGTCGTTCTGATAACAAGTCACAAGTAAATCAAAAGTAAATGCTAAGGAAAATCAAACGGTTTTGGTTATTATAGTTTAATTTGCAAACAGATAGTCGATATTCGGTAAAATCATATATATACACGCAAAAACATTAGAAGAAAAATGTAATTTAACATTTTTATCTTGATTTTTGATATGAGAGTAAATTCTCAGTTTGGGTAGTCTGGACTGTTCGCGGAACCTTTCATATTTATGTCCAATAGACATAAATCAAATGAATATCAGTTAAGCTAGCTGTAAACAGAGACAATGGAGATGGTGTCATTTTTTAATTTCATTATTTATTACTTTTTGAAAGAATTGGACATTTTCGTAGGAGCGAAAAATATGAAATATAGGCAACGACGTCACAGTTACGGCTGTATAGATTGCTACTTTTGTTATAATGTATAAAAAAGTTATGTCACGACAGATCAAACTAAACTTCACTGTCACCTGTCATCGAGCTATGTAAACAAAATAATAACCACAATTTGTGGCAATAATCTCTTTGTTGTGAACTGACTGCGTTTTGGTTTCTTTCTTTCTGTGCTTGAATTTCTGGTTATTTACATATTCGCAAATCGCAAGTTTTCTTTTTCGATTGCAAAATGTTTTCTTTTGGGAATTTAACATTTATTTCCTTTTTTTTTGGGCACACGAGTCTATTCGTGCATCCATTTCTGTGACGTCACGTTACTTTTAATAAATGAAGACTTTAAAATGTTAGATTACCTTCTTTCTAACACTGCCACTTTGTGGTTCAATCTATATTGGTCTACTTTATATAAAAATACATAAAACTCAGGGCGTTATAAAAATTACACCAGCTCCGTTGTAAACATGTGAAAGTTCTCATATTTTACCGTCATAATAATAATAGTTTATTGGCAAAAATGTGAGTACAATATAGGTGAGAACTTCAATTAGATACTACACATTCTACTGTCTAACAATGGTCAAACAGCTACAACATTAATATAATTTGTAGCATGTTGTAAACTAGGGTAGTTACTACCCTAAACAAAAGGTAGTAAATATTCGTATGTATATGTATTACGCTAAGCTTTTTACCTGATGTATCCTTTATTGGTAGAGAATTTGATGTGATGACATAGTGCATCAAACATTCCTTTCGCTGTTTTTACTTCAGAACAAGGGAACACCTGCAAAAGAGGGTAATTTATTTAGGTACCACAAGTATTACGAGTATTTGTTGATCCCATTCATCGAAAACTTTTGAATGTGCAAGATTATATTAATATTTTTGATAATTAAATATCTACTCGACATTTTCAGAAAGTTTCTAGAAACTCTAGGAGAATTATAATAATAACACCAATAATAAGCTTCGTGAAAATCTCTAATTCGTACTATACTTACCATCAGTCCACTGCCTGATAAAGGGCCCTTTCAAAGCTTGCCACCACACATAATTCTCTCCTCTCCTCTTCTCTTCCAGACGCCACCGGCAAAGTTCTTTAAGTCGTCGGTTCACCTAGCCGGAGGGTTTCTCTAACTGGATTATTTCAATTATCCACACTAAAAATTCACACTGGATAATTGGAAAATCATTACTTTTAATCCACACCAAAAATTTCCAACCCAGTGAAATTTACCTTTTCGTTTGTCGCTACATATAATATAATAGTTACATTGATATCTATACATAACTACTCGTATAATAAAATCGTAACACAGCCGCGTCTGTAGATCCAATATTTTTTGAAAAAACAACGTTTGCATTGTACTTACTCTACAAACGATAGAGATCCCAACACAGTCATTTTTAGAATTTTTGTCTGTCTGTCTGAGTACGCATCACACAAAAAGCCACTGAACAGAATTTATTGAAACTTGGCATAATTATATCTTATGACCTGGGTTAATATTTACGATACATTTTAACCCGATTCTTGAGGGAATTATCATTAAGTACGCATTTACAATATCAGCCATTACATAAACACCACGGAAATGATTTTTTTGAAACTAATTACAATGATAGTTTATGTCCTGGTTCAACTCATAGGATACTTTTTATCCTGATGTATTATAAGTTATCTTGAGAATCATTGTCGTGATGCACGCCTGATAAAATGTAATAGGAATACGTTGATATAAAGAGGAATTATAAACTCAACAGGCGTCGTTGAGGTTTCAATTTTGGACAATTAGAATTCAAATACAGTGACGAGGGGGTACCGGTAAATTAAGCAATTGGATAGCTAGAACCCTATACAATAGAATAAAATAATAAAATTGAAAAAATACAACATCGAGGTTAGCACCCTTATCCTAAATAACATTTCTACCCTACCGTTATTAATACTCTGCTGTACTTGTGGGTCATCGCTATCACTGTCATGTCGGTCTAGTCATGTATGTCATCTTATTAGAGATTGGCTACTGATTGTGTTTTAGATAATTGTCATATTATTGCTTAAGTGATTGCTTAAGAATACAAGGACTGGACAACCTTCTATCGGATGTCAGTACCGTGTTTCCTACCATCACCCGATTTGTTCTCCTATTCATTAGCCGACTACCTTACACAGGCTTTTTAATCTAATAATAATTAACAAGTCGCACATTAAAGTCCAAACGTCCACGCGAACGAAGTCGCGGGCACACCTAGTTAATAATTATATGTGTTCCGCACTATGTCTTACAATTGCTCTAAACATAAAGGAGGAGAAAAATGCGTGCTGCATCACCACAGTCACTAGGTTGGCCAAGTTACCTCTCTCTCTCAGAGAAGACTAGACGGCAGTACTTGAAATCAAGTCTTTAATCAGTGCATCCTGTTAGTTATGGAGTACTCTAGCAACCTTGATTCTACCTAACAGTTCAAACCAAAGTCGTTCAGCGAGCTCCATTTAAACTTATTTGAACTATACACGGTAGGATGCTGAACATTAAAATACACATAAATATATGGATTGTCAATTTATTTTCTGCTTAGTGTATTTATGTGTAGAAATGTAGCGACAGCCTGTTTGCATCTCGTTATAAAGTTGTCAACTCTTTAGCTCTGCCAAGCTAATTAAAAGTTACGTCTGTGGCTCCTTACCGAGACATATCGTCAAAAAGTTTCATACCACACGAGCACAATATGACGTATTTGTGTTAAAACACGTGGAATAAATGTAATCATTCATATTTATAATTCCTTATTCCACATGGTGGTAAGTGGATACTGTCGCCCATAGACATCCGCGATACAAGCCAACATTAGTCCAAAATGACAAACGTTGGCATGCCCCCGGATACGCTGCCTACCTTTGGAGATATAGAAATGGATTTGGAGAAACAGTTGGGAAAATGGGGAGGGATAGGATGGGAATAGGCTCTGGCGCATCTCACTCACTACCGAAAAACGGAAGTACATTAGGGAAATAAGATAAAGTAGTAAAAGTAGTACATTTCAAGGTAGTCTTCTGTGAGAGAGGGGTAACGTGGCCAGTCGAGCGCACCCAACGGCTGTTGGATTGCAGCGTGCACTCTCCCCCTCAATATATTATTATTATATTATACTATTACTATAGTAGTACATTAATATTTAAAAATGATTCATTATTTAATTTAATGGAAGTAAATGTTTTAATAAGTAGATTTTGTCGCCACGAAGGCACGAAGACGAATAATAAGTCAGATCTATTTATGAGAACAATTGTCTTGAATCATATGAAAGCTCCTAAAAAAACTCCTATGGAGTTAAGGATTTAAGATTCATACGAGTAAGGCGTCTCCTCGACGATCAATTATATTCCGCAATTTTTCGGTTTGTGTAATGCTTTTGATCTATACTGTGCCTGCTTGAGACGCGTGAATTGCGCAATTATAAAACAGTTAATCCATATTTAAACAAAAGAAATACGAACAATATGCATAATTTTTTTTTTTTAATGGGAAGTACGCGGACGAGCAAGCGGTCTAACGTGATGGTAAGTGTTAATCCCGCCCATGGACACCTGCAACACCAGGAGGTATGCGGGTGCGCCGACGACCTTGCAAAATCCTAATCACAACTTTGTTGAAGAACCCCATATCGTAGCGTAAAAAGACCTCTTAAGGCAGAAATTAAAAGTAAGCACCTATACGTTGTTAAAAAAGTAAC
This sequence comes from Sesia bembeciformis, assembly GCA_943735995.1. Taxonomy (NCBI): domain Eukaryota; kingdom Metazoa; phylum Arthropoda; class Insecta; order Lepidoptera; family Sesiidae; genus Sesia; species Sesia bembeciformis. Next base: position 15,241,074 of record OX031028.1, read on the forward strand.
ATAGGTTGCGTTGCGTATTGGATATAAAAATCTATGCTGTACATTATATCACAGGCCTTTATTTCACTAAGTACATACCTACCATCAATCAACATCTTTGTTTAAATCAATGACATATGTGCTAAGTGATCGTAAAATCTACTTTATGATACTAATTTATACGTAATAAGCATGAAATAAGTAGTGACAAGTTTGATGATTAACGTTCCTCATAACTGACAAATAGGTAGGTATTTTATTATAGGAGCTGTAATATTATAATACAATAGGTAAAGTTTAAAGTTTTTTATTTAATCGTTACTGCACGTGAATGTCAAACTGAAGGCGGACTTAGATAATTGGTATTCTTGGTTAAACAGGTTAACGAGAATGGTGTATCGCAAAATCCTCGTTTGAATATAATATAAATAGTTATGTATACTTACATAAATATATGTAAGAAATACTATATATGATGTACCTACATATATAGCAAATAATATAAAGGTACATAAAATTTATCATGTATAGATTATCTTAAATAGATTAGATTCATTTTTAAAGTTTTTTTTTTTCTGTATAAATACTGTTATTTGTTTTGTTCTGATTTCACAGACGGCAACATTTTATAGTTTGGTTTATATAATGTAAGTAAGTAAATGGGACATTTTGGCGAGAACTCGAGAAGTGAAGTTGGGTTTTTGTTTGATTATTGTATTTTTTTTTTTTTTTTTTTTTTTTATGTACGAAGGCGGCAGACGAGCATACAGTCCACCTGATGGTAAGTGGATACTGTCGCCCATAGACATCCGCGATACATGCCAACATTAGTCCAAAATGACAAATGTTGGCACGCCCCCGGATACGCTGCCTACCTTTGGAGATATAGGAATGGATTTGGAGAAAGGGTTGGGAAAATGGGCAGGGATAGGATGGGATGGGAATGGGCTCTGGCACATCTCACTCACTACCGAAACACGTACGTACATTGGGGAAATACGATAAAATGGGAAATGCAGTACATTTCAAGGTAGTCTTCTGTGAGAGAGGCGTAACCTGGCCAGTCGAGCGCGCCCAGCGGCTGTTGGATTGCAGCGTGCACTCTCCCCCTCCTAAATATTGTGTATTAGGCGTTTTGTGGTTTAATAGTGATAGTTTATAAAAAACTTCAAGGTGTATACTGTGCGTGGTGTTTGTGATAATCAAATAAAAGCGTGGTACTGTGTTTCTCGTGTACTTCGGAACGACTCCTGACTTCGACGGGACTAGACATTGATAAGATAGGTGTTAGACTTTGAAATTGTTTGTTACGAGAAAACATGACACTGGCAGAATATATTAATTGCACCATTGCCAGATAGAAAGAAAAAAAAGTCCATAAGTGGCCATAAGCGCATATTTACATTTATGTATAATTTTTATCCAAAGCGCTGTATATTTTGTATATCAAGTAAATAAATAATACACCAACATTCAAATACAAATAAAACCTCAATAGAAAAATATAAATTTACATGCCACAGACAAGATTTTTTTTATAGAAAAGTGGGTTTTCCAATAAGGACTTGACAACTTTTTTTCAAAATAAAATGCAAACCATTTGAGATATTTCAAAAACTTTATTATCGGGTTGAAGTACAATCAAAACATTTATGAATGGAACTCGACTTCGTTCATATGGCCACCGCGGGCACGTTTGCAGCGGTCGATTCGTTGGACCCAATTTTCGATGACTCGGCCACACATTTCGGCCGAAACGGCTGCTATTTCGCGTTCAATGTTGGCTCTGAGCTCTTCCAACGTCGTCGGCTTGTTGGCATAGACCAATGACTTGACTTAGCCCCAAAGAAAAGACTAGAGGCGTTAAATCGCACGAACGAGGCGGCCAATCGACTGGTCCATTTCTTGAGATAACACGCTCATCAAACTTACTCTTCAATAAATCGATTGTAACGTGTGCTGTGTGGCTTGTGGCACCGTCCTGTTGAAACCACATGTTGTCCAAGTCCATATCTTCCAATTCGGGCCAAAAATAATCGGTAATCATGGCGCGATAACGATTACCATTTACAGTAACGTGACGATCATTATCGTCGACGAAAAAATATGGCCCTATGACGCCGCCGGCATGCAAACCGCACCAAACAGTTATTTTTTGTGGATGAAGTGGTGTTTCATGAAGCACATGTGGATTTTAACCCGACCAATAACGCATATTTTGCTTATTGACGAACCCATTGAGCCAAAAATGAGCTTCGTCACTGAAGATGATTTTGCGATGAAATTGATCATCTTGGAGCATCTTTTCCAGAGCCCAATCGGAGAACGTACGTCGCTTCAAATGGTCCATCGGCTTCAATTCCTGAGTCAGCTTGATCTTGTATGGGTGTAAACCAAGATCCTTACGCAAAATTCGCCATAAAGTGGTCTGGGCGATGTCCAACTCTTGAGAACGCCGTGGAATTGACTGCTTTGGATCATTTGCTACGGACGATTCAACGGCAGCGATATTTTCGACACTTCGACCAACCCGTTGTCTCACTGGCACGGCAACATTACACAACGAATATGTAGACTCAAATTTTTGCACTAAACTTGTTACTGCCTGTCTACTAGGGCGAGAATTACGACCGAAAATCGGAGTTAACGCTCTTAAAGTAGCGGTCACCGACTCCGAATTTCTGTAGTAAATTTTTATAATTTGCAGACGTTGTTCGTTCGTGTACTTTACCATGATGAAAATGTTAAGTTTACTGAATAAATTGACAGTGACAGTTCGATGATTAGTGAAAGGGTGCGTTCACAAATTGAATTCAAAGTTGTCAAGTCCCTATTGGAAAACCCCTTATGATGGAGAAGGGATGTAGAGTCATTGAATCTGTTGCGTTGGCACTGATCGAGTGATTACTAAACATTCCTTATATTACACCACTAAACTACCATATTTCTCGTTTTACACCACTTAATCACTCCTAAACAGTATAATGCGATGTTTCTCCAAGTAGAATGAAGTGACGCTCAGTCGACAGTGAAAAGTATTTTTAAAGTGGCACCATAATTCTCAAGTTTCGAAATAAAGAAAATAGTGCTTGTAACTTGTTTCTTACATTAAATTTTTCAAATATAACGCCAAGAGAAAGAGCGGAGAATTTTAAAAATCTTGGCATTTTAAACTTAATTATGCTGAGGACAAAATGAACCCGATATTTCTTTCATAATTTCTAAAATTATTAACTCCTCCAATTACTTTAAAGTATTGCAACATTTATTATGTGATACAAATCCACTCAATAGATACAAGAGAAACGATATGTAAATAGAAAGTAAAGGAAATGTTTATTGTAATTCACTACATATTCAAGTTACTATTTACAAAATGTTATCATGTAAAGAAATCGAAATAAACTAATAATTTATAAAATTGATCGATTTCTGCCACAGATTATATATTTAATCCTAACCTGAGTTCAAGTGTTCTGTTCATAATTATGTTTACCATAAAAAAATAATAAACGATACACGTATAGAAGCTATGAAGAACAATACGATTGCAATCGCTTTGGGAATAAACCATAAACCACCTAAGCCTCGGCTATAAGCAAAACACTGACCTCAGATATTTATAACAAAAAAAAAATACAAAACAAGTATTAGTTCAATGTTTTTAAACGTTATCTTTGAATCTGTGTTACACACCTTAAAAACACTGGTAGAGCTTTAGCAAAATGGTTGCCGAAGTGAATCAATTTGATTCCTCCAATCTACAAGCACGACATTCGTCTTTTATTACTCGTGCAGGAACGAAGGAATTGTACAAACAGTTCAAACACGCAAATCGGACAGGATGAAGTGGGAGGGCAAACTTGGTTACAACAATCCAATTCTGTCAGTTAAAACGGTGATTAGGCCGTGGATGTTTGATTAGTTACACCTAATAAAACACATTTTGTGGACATTCGTATCTTTTCTGTTAGATTTACTTTATGAATTTTGTTTTGGTTACTACTTTATGGCACACACCAGGCAGAAAAAGTGGACTTACCTATTTATTCGTACATTTTATAACTCCCTTTGCGTCATTTTGTAAATAAACCATTCAATATTTATAGATTGCAGTTTAATAATATTGAATAAATTGGCCCCTTTTACTTTAAAGTTCCAAGCCGAAGTTCCAAAATCGTAATATCTACAATGTACTTTTATATCAACATATACCTTAGAGTTTGTACTTTTATATCAACATATACCTTAGAGTTTGTACTTTTATATCTTGTTCCAACAAGATCAGTTCGATATTCGTTCTTTATTCCTGTATGCAATTGTAATGTTGCTTCTGTTAATTGGAATCCCGTTATTAGACTCTGTCACACTTGCATGCACTATCAAGAAAACTCAACATACCCCATAACTTTAATTCATCATTGGAATGAAAACTCTGCCATTTTGATAATTTCTCTGATTAGTTTAATGGTGTTTCAATAATTATTGTATTACTTGACTTAACTTGATTGTAATTTCAAAAATTTTAGTTTACATTACATTTATTAAATTAGGACAAGTCCATGCCAGGTACACATTCTAAGGAATATTGGCTAGTTATTACTAGATTTGTTTGATTATATTCTTACATGTGGTGTCTAAATTCTACCATGTGTGCCTTATAAATAAATAATAGGTTTATTATTGTCTTCTTTTGTATTAGTGGTGGTGGTGGTTGGATGAGAAAAGCCGAGGATCGTGTGTGGTGGCGACCCTTGGGAGAGGCCTATCTCCAGCAGTGGAGACACTTAGGCTGATGATATGGTACGGTTTGTATTAGGGGCCCCTAATACAAAGGATAATACTAATAGGAAAGTGGAAACCGTGATTTGAAATCACTTTTAATATTTCTATTTATAACTAGCGACCCGCCCTCACTTCGCTTCGGTTTATTAAATTTAAAACAATCGGAATAAGATATTTTCCTGCGGTAAAATGGAGCCTATATTTTAAGTTAGACCTCTAGCAATACATCGGTGAAAACTATTCCATGCAGTAGTTTTTGCGTGATGCGTGTACAAACACAGACAGACAAAATTTCTAAAAACTGTTGTTTTGGCTTCTGTTACTCTAATAAAGACCCCCCATATTAGTTTTTTTTTCAATATCTATAATGTACAGACATCGGCCTGTTACAATTTTATTATATGTAGGTATATAGATTTTCAACTCCACTTAATGTCCTTCAGATATACATTCCGTTGAACAATTATCTTATTGTGGTTCCAAAACGCAGCTAAACCAAAGATCAGCTCTATGAAAACGGTAATTAATGCGCTAAATTAAGGACAAGTAGTGGTTATCAAATGGAATGCCGAGATTGAAATACAAAACAGTGAACCGTAATTAAACCTCGCTCATTAGCGAGGTCCAACCATTGATCGGAGGTTGAAGTGCACTGAGAATATTATGATGACAAGTGGTCGACCATGATCTTGTCCGCACTAAATTCGTAATCTATAGGTAATAATAAAATCGATCCACTCTATACACATCAGTAGAATTCCGAAGCTGTATGAGACGTTACAATAAAACGAATACGAGTAAATTCCAGAAACAATTAATTATGTAATGTAATTTCATTGTTAACGGTCTCGTTTTGTACTAAACACACACAAACTAACTACTTAAAATTGTACGCGGCAAAAGTGGACTGAACAAACGGGTAAACTAATTATAACACAAATATAAAATCACAGACACTAACATTTTTATGTACATTTTTCCAGTCAGGTGGAACTGGATAGTGGTGACTGGATGGAAGAGCGGAAGAACGTGTGTAGTGGCGTGCTGAAGAAGGGGTCCAAATCCAACAGCAGACAGATATAGGCCGATAGTACAGTATGATATATCGCACAGTGACAATAAAAGAGACTCGAGTCAAAATTTAAGCAAATCGAGTTTAATGCATTAAACGACTTAAAAAGGGAAGGTCTATCATCCAGTCATTCCGACAATTATTCCGGCTGTTTCCTTAACTTAATTAAGCGGAAACTTCCTCACACACAAACACATCTCTTTCATTTCCCATAAAACACAGATTGGTATTGAGTCACTTTCATTCTCTGTGTGTGATATGTATTAAAGAATTGATATATTAATTTATCGTGATATAGATTTGTATAGAAGAAATGATTTATTATTACCTCCAATTTTTTCCACTGTATTCTGCCGATGCATCTGGTGGCGTTTCGCCAGGCTAACTTCGCTCCGAACTTAAGTTCAGCATCCTTAAGTATGTAAGTGCCCGTGTTTTTTAATTCTGTTTTCACCTCTTCCAGTCTTGCTTTATACGCTGTTGTGTTATCTCTGCAAATAAAATGAATCTTCTGCTGCAATTTAACGACCTTCATAGTCGTATAGCAGGTAAAAAACTTTAAAAGTTTCTATCAATGAATTTGTAAGCTAAATAATACCCTCTAATCCAATATATTTAATTAATCTGAATTAAAATAATAACTAAATATTAGAACAGCTCGAATACAATTATATTAAGACAATTCGAGTTAAATTCTATACACAACAATGTAACGACAACAGAATCTGAACAAAGTACTCTAAATTTGATCAAACAAACAGAAAGATACTCGTTATAGGTATGTGTAGTGATTTTGCTTCAATATCTCGGTAAACTCAATAAATTCGATTTGCGTTAAGAATGTATTCGTAGTCATCGTATTCGTATCGTATCATATTAGTGTATTTGTAGTGTATTGTAGTCATCGTTCAAAACAGCAGATTTTTTTGACAACTTGTGAAATAGACCTAAAAATTCTAAACAACACATTTGTTTAAAAAAGGACACGCCTACTGTCTTGAACTATGAATTCTTAACGCAAACAGAGTTTTCGATATTTTAGATAGACTTTACTACAATATACTAAATCGGTTTTATTTCATACCTTCCCATTGAAGTGAAGTATTCTTTTAGGAATGTCTGTGCATCTCGATATATATCCTCAGGAGTACGCGGTGAGTCCCCGCGGCCAGGCAGGTCCATTAAACTTGACTGGCACACTTTTTCGGAGCATTTTGTGTTCTGAAATGGAAAGATTTTTTACGTTTTTAAGTTGTGGTATAATATAATTGAGGATGTCCAACACTTGTTGGTGGAATGTTCCCGGAACGCACCGGTGAGGAAGACTCTGATAGGGACCCTAAATTTGAACTGGTGTGATGTAGGGACGTGCCATAAAATTATGTCCGAACCAACAACGAAAGCTGCAAACATTCTGTCCGAATGTGCGAGTCGCTATCAGAGTCATATATAAGTTAGAGTTAAGTAGGGATTTAAGAAAAACATTGTAACCTTTAGAGTACGATGGGATTGACATACACAAAAGACTAAAAGCCCCTAAATAAAATAAAGAGAAAAAAGTATGTTTTTGTTGTTATTTCATTCAGACGAAATATTATTATACTTATATGCATAGTTTGTATAAATGCAGCTGCTTCCCAAACCGCTTAGATTGCATGTCTATTAAATAAGACCCTCGGACATAATAATTGAAATAAATTAATCTCCGATCAACCATCAAACGAATTGATCATACTTTATTTTATCTTTATAAAAATTATTTGGTAGGGGGACAATTCATGCTGCATTCCCACAGCCGCTGGGCGCACTCGACTGGCCATGTTACCTCTCTCTCACAGAAGACTACCATGAAATGTACTGCACTTCCTACTTTATCGTATTTCGCCAATTTACACACGTGTTTCGGTAGTGAGTGAGATATGCCAGAGCCTATTCCCATCCCATCCTATCTTATCCCTCCCCATTTTCCTAACCCTTTCTCCCAATCCATTCCTTAATCTGCAAAGGTAGGCAGCGCATTCGGGGTCGTGCCAACGGATGTCATTCTGGACTGATATTGGTATGTATCGCGGATGTCTATGGACGACAGTATCCACTTACCATCAGGTGGACTGTATGCTCGTCGGTAATGTCACCCGACTACGGAATAGCACCAACCCATCTCCCTCCGCGGATGTCGTATTAGGCGACTAAGGGATAACAAAGCCGCTACCACAAGGACTGATGAACTTCACCACCTCCAAAAGAATGGACTCGTCAAAACGTTTCGCCAACGTGGCGTCTTAAGGCCTTATATCCATTATGCACAAGACAATGTACATGGGGAGCCTCGTGTCCTACAGTGGATACTAAAAGAGCTGATCCCGTGTATTGCACCGTGGGTATGGTGTAAGAAGTAACAACAAACAGTACATCAGTAAAACAATAAGGAGTATATCTCATGACGGTTACCTACTACATAGGTACGCTTACGCTATTATACTTCACATGTGCGTAGCTATATCTTCGTTGCTACTGCATGTTAAGTCTCTGTATCAATATTTTGGTGGTCACTTCTTATTATAGATTGTAAATATAACATTAATACAAATAAGAATAGTATACATACATTTTAGTATTTATATTTAAAAATTAAATAGAGAGTCGTGTATGTATCTCTGGAAAAATCTTAGGCAGTAAGATATCTTCGACGTCACGTATCAGAAATACATTTTTTATTAAAGTTTTGAATAATATTGATTCATTAGGTATTCATTAATAGATGACTCTACCGTGCATATATATATATATACATATCATTAGGTAGGTATAATAAATAGCTGACACTACCTTGCATAAATATATATATTTAGTTATAAATATTCAAACAACTTTGAATGACTTTTCAGAAGGAAAAAAGACGGATTTTCCGTTCAGATCCGGCTTTAATTACTTTATTTGAACACAATGGGTGATAATGCGACTGTTTACTGCGATTCGTTGCAACTAACGCGTCCGTTTGTTTTTCCCGTGAATTATTTATCAATGTCCGTGTTCACCTATTGTTGGTTCTGTGGAACTAATCAACGTGGCTCGCATTCAATCAACTGATCGTGCTGACCTGTTTGAGGTCATGTCTTAGATTGTGTAAATAGAACCCTTACTAGTGTAGCTAAGCGCATCGCTTTTATGAGATACTATCCTTTGCCAACAGTTTCGCCCGCGTGCTCACTATCCCTCGGGAACCTTAGTTTTGTAACCTATATTCTTTTAATGGTCCCCGAGATGGTCCATGTAAAATTTCAACTAGACTAAATCATGAACGCGAAAGCATTCCAAACACAGACAGACATCCTTTTATTTTTAAAGTACATATATTAATTCGAATTTTTCTCAGAGGTTTCAAGCAAATCAAACTTAACATTTCTATTCTATTATCCGCCTTTATGTCAACGGATCAAGGTTCAAGTAGCACTACTGTTCCGTCCTATTATGATGAACTTCCATTTTCGTATCATTACTTCCCATAAAAATATTACTTCTCAATTAAACGCTTTCTGGAGCGCCTGGACTCACCAAAACCCTCGAAAAACATTAACTTCCTAATTAGACACTTTCTACAGCGCCTGAACCGACAAGATTTTCGACATCTGCTAAAATTAACTTTGAGCAAACCAATGTCCTTTTATTAAATAATAATTAGATAGTATCATAATAATTTATTAGTATATTAATAATATATTAGTATATTAGTATCCTACGTCGGTTTCTCTAGTAATAATTAAGTATAATGCTTTTGGAATACCTTTTGCCCTTACCACAATTCTTAGAAGCTTTTTGAATAATTTTATTTCATAAATTATTGCGATTAATTAATATGTTTATTTTAATTTATGATTTTAATCAATAAATGTTTAAGATTCCACGTGGCGTCCGAATGAGTAAATAAGAGAGAACATAGGATTATCTATCGCACCGTATCAAAGACAAACCAAAAAAGCCATTAAAATCGTCAAAAATTCTTCCATATGTACTCTATTTGCACCGTACTGTTCCTACAAATTTTTGAATCACGAACTCACAAACGAACTGCATAAACACAATACTTACATAATCTACATAATCACGGACGAAGCTGCATAAACATACATAGGGCACCTTTGTATAGAACCTGGCCTGACCGCCAATACAATTGTAATGTATGTCAACTTATTGACAATTTATTGTCAATTTTTATCAACCCTATAGTTACCATAAATAAATATTTTATCTCCCAGATTATTAAAAAACAACATTCATTCAAACATTACTCTTAATCAACACACACACACACACACACGTTTCAACTAAGGAACATACATAAGCTCGAACCACGTACACCTAGAACTAATTATGGGACTTTTTGGCTAATTATGGGAGTCCAAGAAGTGAAGTTGAGTTAATATTGTAAAAAATGTGTATTAGGCGTTTTGTGGTTTAATAGTGTTTTAGTGCATGCTGTTTGTGATGATCAAATAAAAGCTTGGAAATGCCTTTTTCGTGGGTTTCCAAGGAGTCCTCTTCCTTATTAAACCCATTATCGCCTTTCTGAGCGACTCCTGACTTACTTAGACGGGATTGGACATTGACAGGATACGTTTTAGACTTTGAAATTGTTTATTACGAAGAAAACTTACGTGCTAATTGCACCATTGCCATATATGAAGAAAAAAACTAAATGTGTTAAAAGAAACTTAATTTATCGGGAGATAGAGCAGTTATACAACAATTTGCCTAACAACATCAAAGAAACAGAGTCACTAAACATTTTTGAGAACAGTTTTCGGAACTAGATTTCTGGTAATACACTGCCGGACACCTGAATCGAGCCACCCAGAATTATCAGTTTTGATGGTCTGAAGCTTAAAAAAAATGTTTGATTGATCAAAAAGTTTTTATGCAGTTTTGAAGCTGGCATACTGACCATTTCAGTATGCCATTGTTCCAAATTTGAATTGAGAGTACCGAAACTATTTAATGTAACCAATGGACCTCTTAATGTAACTATGCAAGACGCAATCGGCAGCATCATTGTCACCAGCTATTGAGACCAAGTACTAATTGCAACGTAAATACTACCGATACGTCCTAACACTGGGACCTTGTCACACTCATGTTTTCAGACTTATTACGTAGTGACACAAAGGAATCCTTTTATGTTAAGTGTTAACACATGTTAAAGTACATGATCATAAATTTTCCTAGTTACAAAAATAGTAGGTATAATGTACAAAAAAGGAAATATTATTAGATATCAAAACAGTACACGTAGTATGTTATTGAAATACATGTTATTGAAATGACAAATAGCTTTCCCGCCAACAATAAAAAATTGGTGACATTTTAAAAATATTGTTACATGGCTTACTAGTTGTCTTCCTGCTGGCATTAACGATAGATATACTTATTATATTTCTTATTTAAAAAAATAATCATTATGCCTATTTATGTAACACAAAATATGTGTATTATTTGTAATCTATACAAATATTATGAAAAAAGAGACTATTTATATTTGTATGTAAAATGTAAACTCAGGACGGATGTTAAAAAAATCTTTCACTTTTGAGGGGCAAAAGTATTGCAGATGGACACAGACTATATTTGAGTTGCCACCTGAGCGAGTCTAGGGCGGGCCGATGATTATCTTAGGTGCTTACCTGTGAAATTACCGTTTTTATTACTGGCCACTTTGAGTTTCGATATCTTCTGTTCTAATTCGAATTTCAAAATAAAACAAAATGCATCTAATAGCTACTACGATGTCCTTATTTTAAAATCAATATTTCATATGTTTTTCTGTATCTAACATGTAATTGTCTTGAAAATAAAATGGATAGTTTTAAATTCGTGCTGGTTTTGAATATGAGTTTCGTCGCGGCACCAACGCAACAGCTCACAATATGAATAGTGTGTTTGGGCCAAACACCACAAACGATCGCACCGTGCGTCGACGGTTTGAACGCTTCCGTTCTAGACATTTCGATGTTTAGGATAAGCCCGACGAACGACCTACGGCCAAGGTTAATAATGATGAATTAAAGACTTATAGTGAAAGCAGGCCCATCTCAAAGTACAGTTGAGTTAGCAGCAGGGTTTGATGTTAGTGAAAAAACAATGTTGATTCATCTGCGTCAAATTGGAAAAATAAAGAAGCTCGAAAAGTGGGTACCATATGAACTGAACGAACGTCAGCGACAGCAACGTGTCGAAGTGTGCACCATGTTATTGAACCGTTACAAAAACCAAGGAATTTTGAATCGTATCCGTGACTTGTGATGAGAAATGGATCCTGTACATCCAAGAGTTCCAGCCCAACAATGTCCAAAACGCAAGATAAGTAAGAAAAAGCTACTGGTATCAGTATGGTGGTCCTACCGTAGTATTGTCCACTACCGTTTCTACAGGTTTCCCAAGCCACCCAAGCCCTTACTGTTGATAGCTGGGTCAGCAGAACCGGGTGGTCGGCCGAACCCATAGTTCTAGAAACTTAGCGCTTAGTTAGAATTTAGGATGTAGCGATAAGAGGTTTTTTTTTTGACTAGTGTGCGGACGAGCAAGCGGTCCCACGTGATGGTAAGTGTTACCGCCGCCCATGGACACCTGCAACACCAGGTATGCGGCTGCGCCGCCGAACTTGCAAAATGCAGCTCTCTTGAAGAACCCCATATCGTAGCTTAATGGGAAGACCTCTTGAGGCAGTTCGTTCCACAGCCTACGAGTTCGCGGTATAAAGTAATTTTTGGACCGAACAGTGCGCGACACCTCCATATCGAGGAAATACGGATGGACCGCACTTCTGTGACGGGAGATGCGGTTGTAGAAACCCGAGGTGGGAATTATATTAAACAGTTCTTCAAAGCATTCCGCATTGTGCAGGTGGTAGAACACACAGAGAGACGCAACGTCTCTCCGAATGCTGAGGGATTCTAAACCTCCCGTGAGAGTGGGATCGTCGACAATACGAACAGCACGTCGTTGGATGGAGTCAAATGGGTCCAATTGGTATTTCGGTGCGCCGGCCCAGAGATGAGAGCAATACTTTGTATTTAGATTTAATTAAATAGAGTAGTTGAATACTGGCATCAAGCTCTGCCACTTGTCTTCAATCTCATTTAAATTAGTTTAATATATTTTTAGTTTTTAAAAAGCATTTTCTTTGCTCTCGAAACTTGACTACGTACATTAAAGAGCAACAACAACTAAAACTTATTTTATCGATTGCACACTAAAGAAAGTTAAAATCTTATCACAAAAATGTCAATACACCTTGAATTTTATTTAAATATAAGGTAACTTGTAAGTCCACTTTTTGTTTTTAAACTAGCCAGAAGTCTTAACAAGATATGCCATAAAAATGTAAATTTATGTCTTATCTCTATCAAATGCCTGCATGTATCAAAGAAAACCAACAACTTGTATTCAAATAACATACTTATGTATTTGAATTTACAAAGCGGAATTTACTAATATGGGATTTCCGAGCAAATTGACAATGATGAAATGTTTCAAAATGCAAATACACGTCTTGTGTATTGGGAAATTAAGGCGGAAGAGTTTTTATGATTTATAAATTATAATATTCTGGATTTTATAAAAAAAATACATATGTTCGTTAGTACAGCTAGTTAATACTACATTAAAAATATGAAAGCGCACGGGACACCTGTATGGCTTTAAAACGGCACGTTGGCCAAGCGGGTTGGTGACTTCACCATTTTAGAGGTGGCGTATTTCCTCAGGACTTGTGGTAGCGGGTTTGTTCTCCTTTGGTCGCATTTGACGACACCCGCGCGATGATATGGGATGGTACTACTCTAAACCCGGCCGACGCCATGTGGCCACGGAGTTGAACTTTAAGTACGTAATAACTAAAGCTAATAACGCGTTCAGTAAATTATTATTATGGTTATATATACCAAGGAAATTAACACATATATATATATATATATATATATATGTATATATATATATGTATATATATATATATATATATATATATATCTTCCCTTCTCTTTCTAAGCTAATTAAACAAAAAACATTCGTAAAATACCTATTATATCAGTATGTGGGATGTAATCTTCAGAGATACCAGTAAAAGCTTTTGTTAGTGGACGTGATAGTGCAAACAAGTCCCGAAAACGATTGGCTATGAGATAACATAATACATGATTACATTGTATGGTCAATTAATCTAGATCTTGGTGGGTTGTACCAAGATGATGCGCGATTACGAAAAATCGATATTTATCATCATTGGACAGTTTGGATACACAACGTCTGTGTGAAATATCTTTAAAGTATTCATACGATTGATACTTGTATGGAAATATCTTAAATTCGTAAGAAACACTTTCAAACTATTATAACAAAACGTACCCTGTCGATGTCCAGTCTCGTCGAAGTAAGTCAGGAGTCGATCAGAAGTGACAGAAGGTTTAATGCGAACAGAAGAGGGCTCCTTGGAAGTACACTATAAACGCAGTCCTATGCGTTTTTAGTGTCTTCTTAAAATACAATACCTGCCTACCTAGCTCTGTACCAGTAGAAAGGTTGTTCTCATATCGTGGCATGATAATGTGACCACATCGAAGAAAAATGAGCGACAGTGTCTTCGAACAAATTATAATATTAAAATATTTTACTTAAATAAATAAAGAAAATTAAAAACTATAAAAAAGTATTTATTTAAAAAAAGTATTTTGAAAATACGTATTTTGCATTTAGTATTTAAAATACAAAAGGAAAAATTATTTTGTATTTTGCATTTGAAATAGAAAATCAAAAAAGTATTTGCATTTTGTATTTAAATACTTTTAATAAACTATTTTGTACATCTCTGGTTATTTGTTCCTGACAATCAAAAACTTGATTGTTTTTTGATTGATCAAAAAAACTTGATCAAAAACATTACGCATAAAAAACACTTTGAAGTTTAGTAAACTATCACTATTAAACCACAAAACGTACAATACACCATGTTTATAATGAATCAAACAAAAACTTCTTTACTTCTCGAGTTCCAGCCAAGAAGTCCTATCTAAGTTTAGTTAATACGTAAGATTTGCTTTATTTACTGTTCTTAAACCTATTGTGGTATAAAGTCGTGAAATGTGAAATGAAGTCGTGTTTATTTGATTATCACAAACATTACGCACAGAAAAAATCTGAAGTTTAATGAACTATTAAACAATAAAACGCACAATAGGTACCTATACAATTTCTATAATAATGAAACAAAAACTGAAATTCACTTCTCGAGTTCACACCAAAAAGTCATATGTCTGTCATGACATATATGACATATCATATGTCATATATGACTAGCGACCCGCCCTCGCTTCGCTTCGGTTAATAAGATTTTTTTTTTCAAAATTTCAAAATAAAATATAGTCATTTTATTTTGTGGGATCCCTAAATTTTTCAAGTAATAAATATAGCCTCTGTTAATCAGGGATAATTCTAATGGTTCTAATTTCCAATGGTGAAAGAATCTTTGAAATCCTTCCCGTAGTTTTTGAGTTTATTCGTTACAAACATACAAAAATACAAATCTTTCCTCTTTATAACATTAGTGTAGATTGGCGCCAAAACAATAGGATACCATTCTGCATAACTGATCAAAGCGATAAAAATGATTTTTTACAGGAAAGATTTTATTATTGTGTTTGTACTAGATAATTTTACAATTTTACTACTACTAAAATATCGTTTAAAATAAAAGTAATAATTCATAAATATTTTTAAGGTTTCTTAATTACGCTAAATTGAATCATAAGTAAGGCGTAAAAAAACAAAAATATAAAATTTGGCTTTTGGGCTATTAATTCTATACAATTGACAGTCATAAATAAATATTAAACGGCATCGTTCCAGCCAGGTATGACGTAATTATTTTTACAAGGACATTTGCTTACACATTTTTTTTTAAATTGCATGAAGAAACTTATTACATACAATTATTAACTAAAAAAATAAAGCGGTAATTTTGTTACGGCGGCATGTGTTAATAGATTTTTAAACGGTTGATTTACTCTAGGAAGTACGAAGTCATTACCAAGTTTTCTTATAGTTGGACTTAAATTATCATTTAACAGGCGTGTAATTCGATTAGACTCGAGGCCACTACCGCGTCAGGAGATTTTGATCTCCAAGTTGACAATCACCAGCTTTCTAAGAACCTCACAGATCCGTCAGCTCCTTTTTTATCTCGACATCTTGCTTCGCCATAAGAACTCATTGTAATGATTTATATAAGCTACGTATTTCCCGTATCCGGTTCAGTCTCCCAAACCAGCGGTTCTCAACATTTTCATAGTATAAGTACTTCACGTCTGACACGCCTAGAGACAGGAATTCGTTATTTTTACTCTATTGAAACTATTGAATTTCATAATTAACTTTTCCCGGGCTTTTCCTCCTTCCATATTCCCTCAGCTCCTTATTACTCACTGATATAATTGTCCAATTTCGAGGACTATTACTAAGATTCATATAAGCAAATATTTATTATCAATTAATTTACTAATAAAACAACCTAAAACCATTAATTCGCCTCACCTGGGTTAACTTACAAATGACATAAATATGTATTAATTAACAAAAGCGCATAATTAATGGATATTTTTATTAAAATATACTAATTTTTAGCCACTCCTATGGGAGTATGTAAATCTTATATTGAGAACCAGTGCCCTAGGCGATTGGTCACGCGCCTTCCGTGACGCCGTGTCTTAACTCGTTCTCGGGCATTATCCGAACGTAATTCGTCATCTCTATCGATCGATATATCTCATTACCAAGGTTTCATTTTTTATCCCTCTAACGGTACTAGAGTTCCGATTGAACAAGAACGATTCGATTGTATTCTTGCCGGGGAAAACCCGTTGAAGAATGGTTTTGTTAAAATCGATTAATTATGCAACTATTTGAATTCGCTCCCTTGATGTTGCCTCGTGTTTCATAATACATTCTGTTACCATTGAAAGTTTGTAAATTGTTATTAGCATACTTAAAACTTTGCGAATGACTTTCCGCTCGGGCCTTACTATTCAACGTGGGATTATTAGAGGTATTAATATGGAGGCCAGTTACACAGAACCGTAGGAAAAATTACAATGGGTGTTACGCCACGTCCTTAAGTTTGAGCTCACGTGCGAATTTCGTAGAGTAAATTAATAATAACCAACTAACAAGTTGTTCGGGAAACTCGTTCATTATTGAAGGCGAACGTTTGAGTCAACAAACAGGCTTTGTTATTAAATTAACACTTCATGTCGTTGGTTCTCACGGACGTATACGCTCCTGTACGTAAGTACATGTTACACTTTATAACAAGACGATAACCCACTGACCTCTACGATAATTTATTCAAGTCAGATTTTCTAATGATGATGTTAACAGAGGGACTTTTAAACATCTATAGATAGCAATGGTACATTCTATAGAACAGAATCTTTTAAATTATCACCAAAATATTCAACCACTGTGGAAACTATGGAAACGTCTGGACGCATGGTGTCGGTCGGAGAATAGCACAACCCCATCTCTACCCATTAGTGTCGTAAAAGGCGACAATAAACTACAAAGCGGTTACCACAAGCCCTGAGGAACTACAACACTTCTAAAAGAGCTGGACCTGTCAACCCGCTTGGCTAGCGTGGCGTTTTGGGGCCATACACATTCGCTTGTGCATGAGAAGGTCCACGTAAAGCCGTGGACGAAAAAAATAAATAGATGGAAAAGGACTGGTCACGGTTACTGTGGAATCATCACCTGATGTACTTATGAAACAAAATTTTGATTTTATTCGTTCAATTCGATAGTACATTAAATCACACTAAACACAAGCAAGGGAGAAATGCCGCAAGGAGAAAAATAAATACGTCATTAAAACTAATCAGAATTTAACGTTTCCAACGAACGGGCGAAACACTGACGGACGTTACAGTGCACTATTTTTTTCTACAGTAACTAGCCAACAGTTCGCGGTTCACTAAATGTTGCCAAATGATTTACCATCGGCTGTCCGAACTAAAACCCCGATACGTGCACTGAACCAAATTTTACAAGAAGACCAAGAAACATGATTGTGTTTGCCCGTCTAACCCTTTTATTATATTCTAACCGTAACCATATTCCATGATACGTATCATAGTTTTGATACTGTCAAAATGGTAAAAATCAGGTTTTTCACAAAAGTGTCCTTTACTAGGTTTTTAATTTGCGCAGCCGAATTACAAACGCTATTCGTAACACAAAAATAACTACGTACCAGAGAATCGCTCAAGTTCTTGTAGATCTTGCAATAAATACTTAAAACTACTTATACTTATAAATTTTATGACTTAATTGACAGCTAGAGAAGAAAATCAACACAATATGTTAAAATAATTATTCAAATTAGATATAAAAATAAGATAGATATGGCTACACTGTCAGTGCCGCGTGTCTGCAGTGGTACAACTATGACATGTTATTAACATAGAAGCAGTCCTTTTTTAACTCGTGACTCTATAACCCTATAAATCTTTTAAAAAATTTAACAAAATATTTCCATTTTGATTTTTCGAATTTATATCTTGTACTTTTAATAAGTGATTTAATTGTTAAATTATATAAAACGTGTTAAATAGCCTATGTTCATATTCAAAATAATTTGGATTATTTATTTTGGTTTATTGTCATTTGGGCTGGAATCGGTTCACACTCTCTCTTATCGAAACTCAATAATTCATATTATAAAAAAAATCACTTGGCCCTTTCACTATATAATTTTCATTCCATTGCACTGGCAACTGATATTCTATATCTTTCTCTCTTGAAATAATTTTATAAAAACTTGGAATCGTAAAAGCTCTACTCGTACGTTGTCGTTTACTATCGTTGTTTGTCTTTTGTCGCTTTACTGATGTTTCAAGAGCGTTTATAATCGTTTTACTTTTTTCAATCGTCCTTATAAATACACCATGATGTCAGAGATTCCAAGGTCAAATTCCAAGGTAACGTACAGAAACTCAAGCCTGTAGCGTTACAGTTTTGTTTGTTTAAATAGGCTTAACAACTCTTATAAATAGGTTTCTTAGTAAAGGTAGAATGAACAGACAACTGATTACCTTAGTTATCAGTTTCCTGTTGTGTATTAGGTCCCGGTTTTATTTTACGATCAGACAAATATTTGTTTACAGAAAAATATTTGTTCGAGTCTGGGTAGTTGTGTTCGTTTTCGTGTCTCTGAACCTACTACGTAACGCAGAGAATCCTAGTGTTCGCCATTGAGTGTGATGGTACTTCCTAAATAATTATGTAAATTTTGGCATCTAAAGAACAACATCCAATATAATCAAAAAATTGAAATATTTCTCCTAACTTTAGAAAAACACAAACATGTCAAAAACTAAAATTCGATACTTATGACCCTTCCTTGTTCAGAAAGCTACAAATTATATTTATATGTTTTCAGTATTAAGGAACTATTTGAGACAAATAATATCTTATATTATGTAACCGGAAATAATTATCTCTGAAAGTTGTGAAAATCTCTGAAACCTTCAATGGAAATTGTTTGAATAATAACCTTCCGTTACTATTCAAACAATTTCCACAATCTCGCAACATTTTAAAATGTTATTTATTCTTTTTTAATAACAATTATGTAATAACTATACTGTAAACATATGTAATCGCAGATGTTTTGTTATTCAGAAGACAACACGCCAATCTATCCATAAGTAGGTACGTTAATTAAGATTAATAAATCTTAATTATGTTATGTTAATCTTAGTAGTTGCCTTTTACGACACCCACGGGAAGAGATGGGGTGATGCTATCTTATAGCCGGCTGACACCACACAGCACTATTTATCAGTAGTAAGAGGCGACAAGGGATAACAAAGCTGCTACCACAAGCCCGGAGAAACTACACCACCTCTGAAAGAGGTGAACTCGCCAAACCGCTTGGGCAGCGTGGCCTTTTGAGGCCATACCTATGTATGGCCTCAAAAGGCCACGCTAATTAAGTTATGTTAGTCATATTATGTTATGTTAAGTTATATTATTGTTACAAATTGTGAAATTGTGAATAAATAAATAAAAATATAAAAAAAAATGAGGGCATGCGCAAGATATATATATTTTTTTAATAGAACACTGGCGGCAGACGAGCATACAATCCACCTGATGGTAAGTATACTCTAGTCCTTGGACATCCGCGATACATGCCAACTTCAGTCCAAAATGACAAACGTTGCCACGCCCCCGGATGCGCTGCCTAGCTTTGCGGATTAAGAAATGAATTGGGAGAAAGGGTTGGGAAAATGGGAAGGGATAGGATAGGATGCGGTGGGAATGGACTCTGGCATATTTCACTCACTAGCGAAACACGTACGTACATTGGGGAAATACGATAAAGTAGGAAATGCAGTACATTTTAAGGTAGTGTTCTATGAGAGAGGGGTAACGTGACCAGTCGAGTGCACCCAGCGGCTATGGGAATGTAGCGTGCACTCTCACCCTACAGTGTGCATAAGGAGCCCTATGTCCTGACTCGTGAGTATATACTGAAGGGACTAGTTGCAATCTTAATAAGGGTTAGCTTGTACTAACGTCAATAGACATTTTTTTATTTGCTGTATAATAAAATCAAGTCAATAGACATGAATGAAAATAAGTACGAGTATAGGTATTGTATATATATTCGGACATTGTTAAACATTTTGTGTTTTATTTTATCTTATATGACGTCAGCATAAATCATAATAACAATTTAATTAACCACAAGTGTCCGCAAGCCTAATCCGAAAGAAATTAAAACGCAATTTTGAATACAAATCTAGCTTTTGAATATTTATATGGCTTTGATATTCGTATTATGAGCGTATTATGAAACTAGGACATTTGTCCAAATAACAAATTGTTTAAGATTCATTGAAATCGCAGTTGCTTTTGGATTCAATTGTAAAATTTATTAACATCTTATCCATTCTTTTACCCGTGACATTCACGAGATTTTTACAACTTATAAAACCGGATTTTCTAGACTTTGCTTAAAAAAGCATTTCTAAGAATGTATGTGATGGAACCATTGATTTAAGTGACAAAATATAACAAGTCTGACCTATGGCTGAGACGTAGCTGAGATGAAATTAAAGATTTCAACTTTAAAGATTAAAGAGTCAATTTTAACTTTATTTTAAGCTGGTCCAAGATTTTAGGTAAATCTAAAATCAGCCAAATCATCTTTTACCTATAAGTTAAGGTGGGCAACGCGCTACTAATAAGGGCTAGAATCGAATGGTTTTGGCGTGTTCCTGAGGGGCATTTCGATACAATTTTATAGTACTATTCTCAATAGAAGTTTAATAAACAGACATACTACAATGGGGAATACTCTGAAGAATTGTTTAATATAACTCCCACCTCGGGTTTCTACAACCGTACCTCCAGTCACAGAAGTGCGGTCCATCCGCATTTCCTTGATACGGAGGTGTCGCGCACTGTTCGGTCCAAAAATTACTTTATACCGCGAACCCGTAGGATGCGGAACGAACTGCCTCAAGAGGTCTTTCCATTAAGCTACGATATGGGGTTCTTCAATAGAGCTGTGAATAGGATTTTGCAAGGTCGTCGGCGCGCCCGCATGCCCCTGGCGTTGCAGGTGTCCATGGGCGGCGCGTAACACTTACCATCACGTTGGACCGCTTGCTAGTCCGCGCACTAATATATAAAAAAAAAATAACGAACAACTTTTTTCATATCCTTCCTTCTGGTAATTCAAACGGATATAAACATTCGTCATTGTTATCTATCTATTTAAAATAATTAAATTATTATATTATTATAATTATTATTATAATTATCTATAATTACACTCAAAACACTTAAAACTCTTGTAAAAAAAATAAGATTTTTTTTTACAAGAGTGGAATTACAAAATAAGAATGGAATTATATATATTTTTGTTTGTTTTACATCTGCATTCATGTTGTGCACAATAATTGACTTAGCATCTCATTTATCATTACCGGTTCGTGCAGCGATACCGAAACCGGTTATTCTTCTCGCGA
Organism: Sesia bembeciformis; assembly: GCA_943735995.1. Classification (NCBI taxonomy): domain Eukaryota; kingdom Metazoa; phylum Arthropoda; class Insecta; order Lepidoptera; family Sesiidae; genus Sesia; species Sesia bembeciformis. Next base: position 15,262,992 of record OX031028.1, read on the forward strand.
AAATGTTCGATCGTAGTATACGAATACAACTTATTATTTGTAGACAGTTTTTATCTGTATTTTTTATTTGTTTTTCTTAATTATTTATTTGTAGTATTTTTATTGGGTTTGACGATTTATGTCCAATGTGATTGTCCAATACGTAATTGAACAAAAATCATCAATTTCCAAAACTGAATATTGACTTCCAGAAATAAGTCGAATTACGCCAAATAATATCAATTTAATGAGTTAAACTTATTTATTTCTTAGGTAAGTATCATGTATTCTTAACATAGAGTTAAATGGAATAAAAGTACATACAATGAAATAATGTGGAATAAAAGCCATGTATCGCGGATGTCTATGGGCGACAGTATCCACTTACCACCAGGTGCACTGTATGCTCGTATGCCATGCCTCCTTCGTTCATAAAAAAAAAAATATATGCCACTCGTAAAAAGTAGTCCAAATTTTTTAAACATCATTATATGACTCACATAGGACGAATTTACTTTTGGGCAAATTACGTATTAGTTATATTTAATCTTGGACCATTTTCGTATTACACATATTGCATTTTGGACAAATTTAGTATTGGACGTTTTTCGTTGATTGGACGTAATTACATATCGGATAATTTTGGCATAAGTCGTCGTCAAACCCTTTTTATTTTTATTTTATTTTATCAATAATTATTTTTTGTTGAATAAACCAATATACGAATATACATCAATATATAAAGCGCAATCTGTATGATTTTTCGGAATAGTCTCGTGAATTATGTTATGCCTAAATTAACACGTTTTCCGTTTTATTTTCAAATATGTTTTTACTGTAACAGCAATAACCATACAACTACTATAACATTCCCAGTACAAGGTATGAGATAACTTCATCAGATTTGTCGTAGTCTAAATTGTTATATGCATTCTTTACAGCAGTTAACCAATTGTCTACAATGTCGCTAATAAACATATATACTTATAATATACACGTATACATTTTAACATTGGAAGATATATTCATACATGAATAACTTTTCATAATTCAATGTTACATGGTGTATATTCATATATTTATGGTATGTTCATATGATGAAGTTGTAATACCGTATTATTTATAAGTAGGTACATATACTTGTTATATGTAGGTACTTGTGTAAAGTATCCACTAAGTATTGTTTAAGTTTCTTCGCACGCACACGCGCGAACACACACGCATATATACTGTTATGCATGTAGTTTCCAAATTTTTAAAATAACGTTTTAGTTAAATTATATATTATTTACTTCAGTCGCTCTTGTTAAGTCAAATGAAATTATAAAAAATTGTGTGAATCGTAATATGTCTACTAATTAATATTCTGTGCTACAGTGTACTACTATAGCTGTTAAGACTTTTGTCTGTGAGGGGCAGCTGACTCCCACGATACAGATTGTCCCAGTGTGGGGGCCAGGGCTTCATTTAATATGTGTTAAATGGTTGTTAGCAAAATGAAGGATTTATTATTATTTATTCGTTTCATCGTACCTTCCTCTATGCCAACAGAGGTTCAAAATAAAGGTTGGCTGGTAGAGAATACCGTTCGGCCTTTGTGTGACTAAGTGCAATAAGGCTTTTTTTAAACAAAGAATAAATAATCTTCAACCACCGCCGTTCAACTCTAATAATTAAATCTGCGTTTAACAGTTTCATATGATATCTACTTGACTAATTAAAATCCGATCGTATTATGCACACAAACGACAGCCATAACATATACTAAATATATACTAAATATATACTAAATATATACTAAATATATACTAAATATATGCTAAATCAGATATATGAGAAAATAATATATCTTTTGTTTACCATGACAAATTTCCTGAGACATGTTCTTTAAAATATAACATTCTAAGACCTGTTGTTGTTACACTGAGCGATATCATAATGGACTAAATCTATACCGTAACATTTCATAATCAAAGACAGACAATAGAAGTTTCACAATGAGAAATCTTAAGGAACGTAGCCCCGCTGTATGAACATATCAGAAATTTGATATATCTTCTTGTATCAAGATGACTGTCGACATTCATAGTCTCTAAAGGTTTCTAATCACTGAATCCATATTTTTTTTTGTTGTGGATGAAGGCGGCAGACGAGCATACAGTCCACCATAAACATAAACAGATACATAAACCATAAAAGATAGATATAAACTGTCGTCGACGTGGAACAAAATTAAATCTAGCAATTAACCGTCGAATACGTCCGCGGACATTGTTAGTGTAACGTGTCGCAACTTTTCCGAATGTGAAAATCAAATGTGGACTATCATCCTGGACTATCCGCCTCTTCAATCAACTCGTGACCATGGCTGGTGTAATCCGTGCCGAAACGTCGGGAAAGAATAAAAAGTAAAAAAGTACCATTATTATACGCGTTTAGACCCAATTTAGAATATAAAATTTGTACAAAACACGAGTTTAAAAAGTTATACAACAAAACCAGCCTAGGAAGGGAGGTAATTTGAAGTTTGTAGTTTCCTATCTCGTAATTCTCCTCAAAATACCAATGAAAAACAGGTCAAAACAGATGAGTATCGAACGCGTATTGACCTTTGCCCGTACCGCTTTTTACCGATTTTTTATAAATATTTAAAAAATAGCAATGAAAAACCCCGCTCCTTAGTAGGCCTATACACAAGAAATTCCATACTCCATTATCAGATTGCTCGCTGCTCCAGCGCAACTACATAGCTTGCAGTTGTCATAACTTCATACATTTTATGTCGCTGCTATACTAGTAAGTTCCCTGCTTTAAATTCCGTTTTCCCAAAGAAACTCGTAATTTAACACTTATCTTTTCTCAGGCGATAATTTACCAACAAACTTGTCTAGCCAGTGAAAATTAAAGAGATTTCGTTTGCACAACGTATACACAGTATGAAATGTAAATGTTTGTAACTAAATGGTAATTTTGTGGGGTTCCTAGCGGGCGAAATCGTCGAAGAGCAAGTTAGTGATAAATAATTAACTATATTAAAGCGAGAATTATTTAATTAACATTAAATTATACGAAGATTTATGAGTAGGTATTAAATGATTAAAATAATATTAAATGATTTTAAACGAGTATGAGAAAAAAATATAATAGATACCTAACCTCGGTATAATATTTGCATTAAAAACTTGAAACTACCAAAATAAGTGTCAAAATAGTGCATTAATTGCAAAATAATGCTATTGGATGGAGAAAGTGGGAAGTTATGGTACGGAATACTTCCAATTCTATGCTATCCCGTCCATATAAAAACGTAGTTAAAGTTATCAGTCAAAAGGTATTGGTATTTCCAAAATACAAAATTCCATATCGGAATGTGTAATTGAAAAACGTAAGAACTAAAAGCATGTTTTGGGAGAGGTCTATTTCTGATGCCAGGTCACTGTGTTATATCCAACAGTAGATACATGTGTATACATAGTATTATATAATAATGGAAACAAAAAGATGCACAAGGAGTGCTGGTTTCTCATATATAATATATAATCATATTCTTTAACAAATTTCGTCACGTAATAATATTTATTTGAATACTTTTGGTTTATTTTCAACGAGTCAAACTTACATACTTGTTACAAGATAAGACGTAATAAATTAATCGTTAAACAATAAAATTATGTCATGCCATTTATTGACGTAACAATGTGTTTTTTATTGTATATAATCAATGCAAATTTACGAAAAAAACTGGATAGGAGCTTTGATAGATTCTAATCGCTTTTAGGACACATATAGACGTCATAAAAAAGAAAATAAATGTTTTTTAACAATCATATCAAGTTACAAATTTAAAAACATTATTTTACATTAAATATGCTGTCTGTCTCCCATAGGATATGTATGCATAGACCACAGATCTTTTGACAGCTATCTTTTAAAGTTGTTCATATAGGACATCAATGTTAATATATATCAAAATCCAGTATAACATTAATTTTTATAATCCAGTATAACAAATAAAATGAAATATTTGAACGTTTTTTACGTCTCGGAAATAAATGGAATGTTTAGATATAATTTCTTCACTTATTTAACTCTAGTAAAGCCATCGATCAATCAAAATACAGAGATTATTGCGACCCTAAAAGGTGGCATTCAAATGGCATGCAAGGCGGTCAAATTCACCACCTTTTTATTTCAGTCTGTCCTACACTGTAGATTATGGCCTACACTGTGCCCTGCAGTGGGACGTTACAGGCTGATATCGAACTACGTCATCCATTTGAGAATTCCTATATCGACGATAAATTATACAAAAGATCGCATTAAATATATATTTCTGAAAAATCAGAACCGTAACTTAATAAGTATGCGCACGCACACGTCCCATGCGCACTCAATCGGGTTTGCCACCGATATACGTTCAACATCGATAATATTTTTTCATATAATACATAGTATATTTTATATTTATAAAACATTCAAATGTTAATAAATTACAAAACTTTGATTATGCAGAACACAATAACTGTTGATTGTTATTCTACTTAGGTCAGGTTTCTTATGTTACAAGTTGTTCCACGTTCAAAAGATTGTTAATATCTCAACAATAAGTAACAATCTTGTTGTTGTTAATAACATAACAAAAATATGACGTAGAGACTTAATAATTTACATATATCAATATAAAATCAATTACGAAATATACCTACACAATTTCGTATATAATTTGCTTTTAGATTAGAGATATATTCAGAAATAAATCCTACATTTTTTCTAGTCAATTTCAGTGGTATTAATAATTATTGTTTCATACTTTAGACGTAATAAATAAATCGTAATAAACGGCCGATTTCTTATAACTAGTAATAAATATGTAATGAAGGCACCTAGAGCTATAATAAAAGATGTAATTAACATAACCGTGCGATGATATTATGAATATTCAATACCGACATCGCACAGCTTATTTGACGACCTTTTAATATGTTTGCTTATGTAGGTATGTCTTGTGCGAACAAATTGAACATGTTTGTAATAATTTACGACTCTCCATACACTACAAATATTTACGATTCGAGATGAATGTTAAGTTAAAATTATTAATAGTTACGCGTAAGATTAAAACTTCAAATTACCGTTAACCGAACTTTGTAGAATAAACATTTTGGATAATTACACCGAAGTATAGATAAATATTTAGTGTCCATTTTACTGACAGTCTTGCAGTGTAACGATAAATCCTCTGCCTAGAATCGTAGGTTACAAATTACAATCCTCTGATATATCTAAGGCTAAATTCTAATTGCAAGACACGGGGCCTTTCCTTACATAAGCTTTACAGTGACAAAGAATGAAGGAGACTGCAAAAGACAGAACAAGATAAATGCTTACTGGGCCTAGTGCACTGTCGTGCCCCTGGATATCGCAATAGAAAACTTTTCTTTACATTAAAGTACGCAACGTTTGACTTTCTTTTTGTCTGTCTGTTCGTCGCTTATGACTTCGGTTCCTCTAGACAAATTTTAATACAGTTTTCATTATCACGCAGGTTATATCTTGTGAAAAAATTTAGTATACTTATAAGACATCAATGTATAACATCTAGCACGCGAATATAAAGGCATAGGACATATCTAATCAATTACAGTTTAGATATGTCCTATGCCTATAAATTAACGTTGACAGTATAATGTTGTTAATTTTTATAACACGTATCAAAAATCGACGGGTTCGATGACGAATATTAGCATTAAACAGAAATTGGCTCATTTTAATAGATATTAATGTTGTACATATTTGTTTCAAAGATTTTCCACCAAATTATATAATAAAATAAATAATAAACACAAATATTGAATCACTATGAATTTTGTACGATTTTTTCTTAATTTATAAATCATTTTAGCCTTATGTTTATATGTGTAATACTTCCTGTATCAATCAAAATAATTATTGTTTCAACCTAGTCTAGCGTATATATATGTATATATATAAGTGCGTGTGTGTGTCTAAATTGTAGGTATTATATTTTATAAAAGTCAACAGAGAAAGAATGCGTGGATTCCGTTAGAATATTTATTATACTTTTGAAATCGAAGATATTTGTAAAAATATAATCTGTAAAATTTATTACATATGGATACTTAATTATTTATTAATCTATGCAATTTATGAGTAAATATTGATTGATCAAATAATTACAATAGCTTCTCAGTGCAAACTTAGCGATTTATATTAATTACACCCTGTACCTAACCGCATTTTGCGGTCGATTTTAGCGATACGAACGCCTTTGGTGCATTTTGTGTCTATAGTGACTATTATTATTTTGTTTCGGTGAGCAATAAATAGTTTTATCTATTTATCTATTTTATGACTATATCATTAAACAAAATATATCACAACCCTCGAAATAACGTCTAAATAATAATTTACCCTCTTTACGTTTTCTTATAGTATTACATATATAATTTGTAAATACAACTTATTTTTATCATACTGCACTCACTCTGACATATAAATATAACACATATGTGTACCACGAAACATAAGTGTTGTATTTGAGATAAAAATGTGAAATTTTCTTTCATTAATCAACATGTAATTAACTATATGTACTGACTAATTAATCAGACTGATGATGATGTTGACCACGACAATGAACGACAATGACGATGAAATGAATTCTAATTGTCATAAAACGCTTGATTTGTTGTGGATTCCTTGCCATAAAGAGAAACAATAATAATATTTTATATTCGAAATCGATTTTGAACGCGTATAATAAAGGTATCTATTTGTTTACCTTTTATTTTAGAATATACAATCTGTACAAAACGCGAAAGTTTAAAAAAATAATAATAACAGACAGCGCTTTTGTATAAGTGTATATATATATATATATATATATATATATATATATATATATATATATGTGTAGTATGTATATATGTATATGCTACAATGTATGTGTATATATTTATTATGATATATATATGTATGTATGGCTATTGTTATGTATTCATCATGTATATTTAAGTATTTATACGTAAAGTATTTATTCTGTTTGTCGTTTAAGTTATATATTTAGAGCTCTCATCACACCTCCCAATATATATCTCTCTGATCAACCCAAAGGATAGCTGATAAAGAATGCCTTAAGGTATTAAGTTCATCTTTTGTACCATAATGTGCAATAAAGTTATTTAAATTAATTAATTAATTAATCTGCAACAGGAAATAGAATGAGCACCAAACCGTTGGTTGCAAATTTAAAGGTGGGATAGGTTTGGGTTTTCTAGTGACAATGTAGCGGGACTCTTTCGATTTGGTGACTACATTCTTAGTCATTTGAAATTATTTACTCGTATCTCAGTCATTAAATAATAAGTTGTTTTATTGATCACCTCATTTAGTATTTTTGCTGCCCGTTTCAATACAACAAAACCATATTGCTAATTAATTCGTTATATAGACTTTTCTGATTATATTACAAGAAGGTTAACTGAATTAATTGTCCAAATAGTGCGTAAATAAAGCTGTAAATAGAAATAACATAAACACAAATGGGATAATTTATATCAACGAGTTTTAATTATTCGGATTGCGAAGAACACTTTATCTAATGACCCGTTTCATGGTAAATTTAATGTTTGTACAAAGTTTGGTAGGAAATCTCGCAAATAGAGGTAAGGGAGACTCGTCATGAACAGACGATTGTAACTTTGGTATACTTTGGACAGATGACAACTGGATCAAGGGAGTAATTACCACTTTAGATCAAATTGCGGCAATAGTAACAGGTGAAAACAAAACAACATATCATTATTTAAATTAATGTAAAACATGATATAATGAAACCCTAAAAAAGCAGTGTCTAATACAGTACAGACAGACAAAATGACTGTCTGTCTGACTATGCGTCTGTTCATTTGAACGTGCGTCACACAATAGCAACTAGAAAAACAAACAGACAAAAATTTCAAAAATTGTGTTGCCGTCTGTCGTGTACAGATGCATGTGTATGTCATGTACATACAGTCATGTGTTATGATTTTATTATATGTAATCTATATAAATAAAAATTAAATGCTGTTCGTTGGTAAGCGTATTACTTGAGAACGGCTAGACCGTATTGGCTATTTTTTTTTTTAATATTTTTAATAGATAGTCCGAATAAGGTTTTTAGGGGAAAAAAAATCGGAAAAGTTGCCCGGAAAATTGGAACATTCGGGAAAAACTGAAAGTGCTTTTTTCTATGGGATTTTTGTATGAACTTATTGAAATTATTGTATTTATTGAAATTTGGACAAGACAACGTGTGTCGGAGCATCTAGTAGGTAGAGAATAGATATATTCCATGTTTATTATTACATGATAATTAGATAAGTCCCTACTTATAACCCTTTAAGGGCAGTGCAACTTAATATAAATAAAATGAATTTTACATACAGTACTATTTATTTAACAAATAATAAACACATTCTTCTACAAAAGAGGTTTTGACACGTGCCGTACCTACTGTGTGTGTCTATTATCATACCTTCTAGAGTAGACCAGTGTTTGGATAGATTTTTTACACCAATAATGATTACAGCTGTCAAATATTTATAAATATAAAAAAGACGTTATATGTTATGTAGAACGAAATATCGAACGCAACCCAAATATAGTAGACACTTACTAGACTGCCGGAGATAAACAGGTTATAAAATTAATAAAAACAATATCAATCTTGAATTATTCATATGTGTATGTACTTTATTTAAATGTGATTTTTCTCGTAGTACTCGTACACATTACTCATCCGATCAATGGTAAAGCACCTAAGGCCATTTTTTTATTCGTTTTCTGTCAAATTTAGTCACCTCTAAAAATATTTTACATATAGACGTCTATTACGTATGAAAATACGTCTATATATATATATATATATATTTACAAGGTTATTATAAGTGTAGTTTACAAATAAATGTCACATTGCAGCTGCTATTGTTTAACACCGGCTATATTTTTAGTTTTACACAGGTATGTGCAAATACATAATTATCTGCATTTGTTTATTATATCATAAAAGTATCATCAGGCTGGCAGTGGATATTCAGTCCACGACCGTTGACTCTTGAAAGGCCACGGGGGCCACAAGAATTTAGCCATTCCGAAAATAATAAAGAAGTGGATATTCAGTGCTAATTACGTTTTAAGAAGTTACTTTTAATTATTTTTACGTTTTAATTATTTATTGTTACTAGCATTTGAATTGCGTTAGCAATAATTGTATGAAGTTGTGAACAGGCGCATGGGTGGGGACACTGCAAAGCCTACTCGTGAAAGGGAATATGTAAATAAATACATTATGTTACACTATCTGAGAAAAGGGATCTAATTGTTGTCTTCTAGTTTTCAAGATCAAGAAACTTTGCTAAAATCTTTAAAAAAAAATATTGCTTCATCTTATAAGTCAGATGGTACGAGTGATTCATATAAATAAAATCTTGAAATAATGCAATTTTCAGTTAAAAAATCTTAACAATATCTTAGAAAATCTTAACAGTCCACACTGACGTGGTCCCGTTACTAAAATAACGCCAAATAAAGTTAAAATTCATTAATTCATTTATTTTCATTAATTTAGAATTTTTATGTTAATGACTTTTTTATTTAACAATCTTTATTGCCCGTTATGGTATAAAAGGCGACCTTAATGCCTTAGGACATATATTTCTATATGTACATTCTACTATATATAGAAAAATAGCAATAAACTATTTCTATATCTTTAAATGATATAAATATTCATGTAGTATAGTCTATCATAAACGTTTGGAATACTTACATTGTAAGAAACACTATCAACATTATGGAGCGTGTCGAAGCTCTCTTCGTTCACTTGATGATTTTTCAATCTTATCGGCTTAGGAACTTTTATTTTTAAATTTGGTTTCACTGACTTGTTACCATCAACTTTTAATGGAACACTGGCACCACTGAAGGGACACACCGACTGCGGAGGAACAAAGTGACCATTCACTTGATCCATTTTTGTCTTCTGTACAACAGTGTTTTTCGAATCCTTTTTACAGCAAAAATTAAAAATGCTAGACATTTAAGTTCGCGACTGATATAGCGCGATTCTGAAACGACGCTCGCGTTAGAGACCGTGTAACTGACGACAGTAATGACGGGAGCATAATATATATGTACACGGCTTTAGATCCGGAGTACCACTGATGTGAGCAAGCGGTTGTCTCGGCAACCGTATTGTGGGCATTCCACGTAAAAAAATATCAACAACTCACGCGGCTGAACCGGTGTACGCGTCGTCGGCGCAGCGCTCGCCGACGACCAACTGAGCAGCAGATATTGTTGTGATCAGATAGCTAACAGATAGCAGGTTATTGTTATAAATTAATTCAACTAATTACTAGTTTTGTATGTAAATAGCTTTTCGCGCTCTGCGGCAGGCCTTGAGTCAGAGAAATATGGTGTAGAGTCTATTTGTTATATGGTGTTTTTCTCTTATTTCAGAGTATAACATTAATGCGTTATACTTATCCCTTTATATATAAAAATATTTAAAAAAAAACTATCGTGATACAAGTTCATTCAGGGGAATAGTTAATTTTGAACTCCTATTCTGAGAAAATTTCACAACTACTCCACTAAGTTTGACAAAAAGATTACTCAAGCCTTCCGAAATATATAAATATGCAACCTAAGAAATCTGTCTGTTGCAGTTTAACCTCTATAAAGAAGACAGAAGGAAATATAAAGCTATACAGAAGCAGAACAATAATCGAACTAAAATGCCAAATAACAATTTCAATGTTTGTATTTTTTTTTCAATAGAAATTTGGCGTCATACGTGCATACAGTCCACCCGATGGTGGATACTGTCGTCCATAGACATCCGCTATACATGCCAACATCAGTCCAGAATGACAAACGTTGGTACGCCCATGGATGCGCTGTCTACCTAAGGGAGATTTGGATAAAGGGTTGAGAAAATGGAGAGGGATAGGATGGGGTGGAAATGGGGTTTGGCATATCTCACTACTGACACACGTACATACATTGGGGAAATAGGGTAAAGTAGGGAATGCAGAACATTTCAAGGTAGTCTTCTGTGAGAAAGAGGTAACGTGGCCAGTGGAGCGCGCCCAGTGGATGCGGGAAACAGCGTGCACTTTCCCCCCAATATTTTATTGTTTCCTAGAAAAAGTCTCAATAGAAGAACAATATTTGTACGCACATATATAAAATTTATATAATAAACATGTAAAAAATATATAAAACGTGTTTTCGATTGCCATTCTCTTTTAATTCAAAGCTGTTTGTATGACATTTAAAAATTATCACAAAAGAGATGACGTCTATATCTAATACCTGAATAATAAGTGTTTTATCGTAAAGTTTATTATGATTTCTAATATCGATATTATCCACACGACAGCAAGCTTTTAGAGTTAGAACCAAGGTTTGGAAACCAGTTTTTTTTTTTCAAATATTTTTTTAAAGCCGATTCTGCCTAAGTGGGAAGGAAGATCGGTTTCAGGTTAGATATTTAACTGGTTCTACCAACAAATAAATTTCTACGAGTACACAGGTATGGAATGTAACTCTTTTTTAGATAATAAAAATAAACCATTGTAATGGATTAATTGTTAGTTTTATGCAGGTAATCGTTACCTATTGTAAACACAATCTGGATATTTCATGGTAGTCTTCTAACCATTTAATATATGGATTAGGTCGTTTTAAACCTTTTTGTGTTATTTGTTGAGAATATGGGTGTGTGTATGCTACTTATATTATACACGGTACATAAAAATCAAACATAAAAGATAAACGAAACAACAACACGATGGCCAGACGATAATATTATCCAAATATCCGCGATTACCTTCATTCACTTCCTCTGAGTAATCAATGATAATGTTTTCATAATGTGGTTCCAATTTCATTCCAATTCCAACTATCAAAATAAATATTATAATACAAACTTACTTTTACGGTTGGCAAAACGTAACCTACTATTCAATAAGTTATAAGCAATGTTGGCCAATACTTTAGGCAGGAACATAATATACTTACCAACAAACACATATGAATAAATATATACGCGAAGTGTACCTACGTTTGAAAACATTACCTTCATTTTGAGTTTCCCGTAGTCCGGTAGAATTCCATAGACCAGAAAGCTTTACATAAAACTCTTTATCATATACACCAGAAACCTTTATTACATCGCCTTGTTTCGATAAATATTATCTGATAAGTCTAAATTACAAGTGCCTATTATTATAATAATGTCGTTTTGATTGCTCCATCTCGATATAATAATATAATTACAAAAGCATGAAATAAAATTTTATTTTCCTTTTCAAGTATTTTATGGGAATTGGCGCATAAAAACCAATTGTAATATCGATTACTGATTGTAATTGTAATATTGTATAATTTTGAACTGTATAATTTTTGAATTATAGTTATAATATAGTGTAACACGAAAAATAAAGATTATTACTTTTACCACGTACCATACACGGTACCCTTTTGAATCTTTGTCGATCACTTGCGATGCGTAAGACTACATGAGTACACTTTTAAGAAGAGAAATAAATTAGATTTACCTATTATACTAAAAATACGTTTAATTTAAAAAGTTTTTATTCAATTCCCATACCAATAACCACTTTATTTTCAAGAAATCCATTCACTAATCACAGAAACGTAAATCATACCTGAAATTAATGTTCGTATTCAATACAGGAAAACTAAGCTCCAATGCTATATCACGTATTCAAACTTCCGATACGCATTCTGCGGTCGCAAGCAGTCTTACATCAATTCGAGACAAAAATGGGGAATCCTCTCAGCTCGGTGAGTACGGTGCAACGAACGGATGATGCATTCGAAGAGTAGGTACGTGCCAAACGGGACACACTTCTCAGTTCTACAGAATTTTGTGTCATGACACTCTCAAGTGTGGGAATAACCTGTAATCGTCACCAAAGCCGGAGTAACTTCTTTTTGCTTAGCTGATTCGTTAGTGTAAGTAATCGTTAATCAAATATTTCATCATTAATATCATTGGTTACTACTAAGCAGATAATTACAGGATAAATTTGAATATTTACTGTGATGCAATTTCATTATTTCTCTATTCTATTTCTTTAGGTACTTGGAGGTCTGAACCTTAAATTTTCTATGATTTTCTATGATTCTATGAACGTCCCACGGCAAGATACAGGCCTCCCTTAGTACTCACAAGGTTTCTGACCATAAACCACTCCATGTGGATTACTGGACATTTATGATGTTTTCAATGAAATTAATTTATAGACTGAAACAATGGATTCCGTTCATGATTTTCAGTAAACATGAAAATTCTACACAATTATTATACCTTCATTTTTATTCATAAATTCTATTTGCGCAGAATCCATGATTTCGTAGTTTTCGCTAACACTTCCTGTATACACAATAGTATGTCGTATAAACATAATTAGGTATAGTTCTTTCATTTCACAAAGGCGGGTTACGATTAGTAGTGGTTGTGCTCGTACACGTAGAGTCAGCAACACGGTAATGTACCGTCCCATTCTAGTCCTTATTATAAGCGCATTAATCGTATACCGATGGGTATACGAGTATATTGCCTTGTTGCTGACTGTACAATAGTGTGCGCCAAGGCGGCGGGCGTCGGGACCCCTTCTTTTTTTCGGAATGTCTAAATTCTTGTGGCCCTAGTGGCCTTTCAAGTGTCACCCGTCATGGCGTCGGGATCCCATCTGAACGTTTTCATGTTTACGCACACTAAAAAAATATACTATACATGTACGACAACAATCACTACAAAGTGTAACCCGCCATCGTGAGTAGAAAGAACTTGGTTGTAAGTATTGGTAAGGCGAGACATCAAATAAATACACAAAATTCTTATTTTCAAATATGAAGGAACTTTATTTATTTGACCAATAACAGACAAATATTTCATAAATCGAAGTGTTATATGACCATTCGTTACTTTGAAACAGCTTTGTTTTAATAGATTAAATAGTGCTTATTAATATTTGAATGATATGAATTCGATAAATCTTTTTTATACTTTTTTTAAATATTTTGAATATCCATAGTGCATTTTAAATTTAAAATAGTTTTATTAATTGTATAATATTCCTTAAAGACAATAAATATTGTTATCAATTATGATATTAAATATAGTAGAAATATGATGTGTCAGAAAAGCTTTTTTTTGTATAATTAAATCCTTGTAACATGAATAATAGAAAATATTAGTACAATCCTTAAGTCTACGTAATTAATTAGAGGATCACAAAGTCAACATTCACACCTAATTTTAGCATATAAGGACAGACCATATAATACCACAGAATAAGGAAAAAATATTTGCGAATGCTTACAGTACTAGGTGATAATTAAATAATTCTGATCGGCCATCTTTGTGTTTGTTCGAAATACGAAGATGATCGACCGGCATTATGTAGTACTGTATTAGTGTTGAATAATCTAATTTCCAAATACATGTTATTATATAAACGATTTTTAGGAATTTCATAGACGTAACACCTGCTTATATATATATATATATATATAATGTTAAATTAACACTGATCCGAAAATGACACCCAATTGCTTATTGAAATGAAAAAATATAACTTAAAAATAGTAATTTATTTACATGGCACAAAATAACCTAATTACATATTTTGTACAATATTTGGCAATAATAATAATAATTTTGAATTAAAAGTACCTAATCGTTGTTTCCTTAAAAGACAATAAAACTATCAAACTATATGTTTATAACTTATTACGTTTTACATTAAAATTGAAAATAGGTACTATATAAACCCATATTTATTAATGATTCCCTAATATACCAGTAACAATAATGGACATAATGGCGTCAATGAAAGTCAATTATTACAGAATAATTATGAGCCCAAATAATAATTGAGACATTATCTTAGAAACCTTATTGTTGGCTCTGTTTCCCAGTATTTTTAAAATAAATAAAACAGACGAGCTTTTTAAATAGCTTTTTAAATAGACCACCTGATGGTATATGGATACTTTTTTTATTCTAAATTGGGTCTCTACACGTATAATAAAGGTATTTGTTCTCCTCTTTATACTTACTCGATGTTTCGACGTTACACCAGCCGCGATCACGAGTTGACTTTACGAAATGTGACCCGATTTACAAATAAAAAGGGGTACAAACACGAAAGTTTAAAATTTTTAAGAATTAGTTAATAAAGCTTAAACATAATTTTGAAGTCACGAAATTGCAAGTTAGAAAAGTCATTAAGTCCATATCGACAATAAGGTCCCTTTGGTAAGATAACGTCAAAATTGATAAAATCTTGTAAGTATCCGATAATAACACATTTATATTTAAATAAATGCACAGATAGTGGTATAAAGCTTTAGGAAGAACTTCTACCCAATAATTTCATGCAATTACTTGTGCGTTTATACAAAGTCACCCTGCTTAGCATCCTTTAAAAATAATTATTCTTTAATATAGATAAAATCTCAGCAGACTCAGAAATCAGCGTCAAAAAATAAGTACTTAGCTGTAATATTGTATTTTTCTTATTAAGTAGTAACTATATTGAGAGAAATAGTAATGTTTTCAGAAATATTTACAATCGTGCACAACCTTGAAGGTCATCGACCCAACAACATCACTTACACTCCGCCATATCGATATCGATGAAGTACTCACTTGTCACAAGCCTTTAATTGACTTAACTTCACCGTTAATCACACGACAAACTAAAAGGCTGAAGTCAATAGTATACAGTTTAATTGGACTTAAACTTCAAATGATATCTTTGAAAGATATAAATTAGAAAAGATCATAAAGATATCTGAATTTTTAATTTCATTGAAGCAGACCACACGTGAGAAAACTGGATCAAGTATTATAGCGTAGAGAGAGAGGTATAGAGCAAATGTCATTAATTAATATTACATTGGAGAGAATCATAATATATATAGTGCATACAGGAAAGAGTGACTAAGATGTATTAGATTGTACTGTAATGGCCGATTTTCAGTCTTTGCCTCCTATTAGATTTTGATGTTCCATAGTTCTATGATAAGATTGATAAGTAAAATGAATCATTTTTTTCACTAATGATAAGTCGAATAAAGTTAGGCATCTTAGAATCTCCAAAATTGTGACTTGCTCTATACATGATATAAAAAAACTTTCCTGAAGCTCGAAGAGAGAGCTCAAAAACTTGGCACCTGATTCATCTAGTAAAGTAAGTCTGGTTTTGACATTTTCAGATATCACTATATCGAGCGTGTTTATAAACATCTACCGAGGACAAACTTCAGAAATGGTGTTTTCACAGCGTGTATTTTTAAACCCTCTACGATTTGTATTAGTACATCGAAGTTATAGACGCTGCAGCGGTGGCGGGGGTCTGTATATATTTTTAAATGGTTCTACAATTTGCAAAAAGTGGATTGTACATCGTAGTTATAGCTGCAGCGCTGACTGGGGATCGAGTGTTTTTAATCCCTCTACGATTTCTAGAAACTGTCACTCTACATGGAGATTATAGACGCTGCAGCGGTGTAGGTCTGTAGATTTTTAATGTCTCTACGATTTGTAAAAAGTGTATTTGTACATCGAAATTACAGACGCTGTAGCAATGGCGGGGGATCGTGTATATTTCTTAGTCCCTTTACGATTTGTAGAATGTGTATTGTCCGCTGTGGCGGCAGCGGGGTATGTGTATTTTTTACGATACCCTCTACGATTTGACAGTGTATTTATTGTACTCGAGGTTATAAACTGAACAGCTATGACGCGAGACCGCATGTCTTTTTACTTCCTTTGCGATTTCTAGAAAGTGTATTGTAGTACATCGAAGTTATAGTCACTTCAAGGGTAAAGGAATCTGTATAGTTTTAATAAATTCCTCTACTAATTGTAATGTGTATAGACGGGTCATAAACACTGTGTATCCTTGTATTTACGATATACTTTACGATTTAATGCGGTAAGGAGATGTATAATATTTTTTTTAATCCCTCTTTGATTTGTAGAATGAGTATTATATATCAAGGTTATAAACGCCGCAGCAGTAGCGGGGATCTATATCTTTTCCTAATGTCTCTACTGTTTGTAATGTGTAACAGACGTATTACAAACGTACATTCAGTATATGGACGCTGCAGCGGTGACATGATCTGTATTCTTTTTTAATTTAATCTCTTCACGATTTCTAATGATTTATAATAGACGCAATGCAGACATCGTGTTATAGTCGTTGGGGCGGCGGTGAAGGTTGGGTGCGGTCGGCGAGCGACTCGCGGCGGAAGCGCGAGGACCGGCGTCATGGCTGCAGCGCGACCCGGTTCCGGCGAGCGGACTCGCGCGACGCGCTGTGCACCTCGGCCGTGCGCAGAGTGATGCCGAATATGTCCTCGTGGTACCGGTTCTCCTCCTATGAGGATATACCGTGGTAATTTTTAAACGTTTTTTGTTCGTCCTTATGTATGACTGGACACATTCTCACAGAGAATCTTTATACTATACCGTACCATCAGCCTGTGTCTGTCCCCTGCTGGATAATGCACTTTAACAAACTTTAATGCACATTGTCATACAAAAGGCGAGCTTAATGCCTTAAGGTATTCTTTACCAGCTAACCTTTGGGTTGATCAGAAAGATACATTGGGAGGTACGATGAGAATATATATATATAACCTAAACACAAACTAAAAATTTCCTTAAATATACCTAATGAATACATAACATATATATACATAAACAATATACTTATATAAGTATAATATACAAGTGTACATATACAAATTCTACTCTCAACTCTACTTATTTAGACTACGTGAGAATAAAATCGTAAGCACGTACACCTGAAAAACACACCTATTGTGATGTTTACACCGAAATCTGAACTATATACGAAATAAATATATGGAAATGAAATATCAAAAATATGTAATTTGCTTCTTAATGGAACATACTGCGTCCTGTTAATGGGTAAACCCCAGTTCTTTCTAAGAAATTCTATCTATAGGATTTGGCTAGATACAGTGCTAACAAAAGAAATAATGAAAGTATTTTGTTATTCAATATAACGAACCTTTTCCAAACGAAGCCTTCTTAATTCTGAGTTCATTAACATGAAAATTATATGAATCTTTATTTGCAAGAAATTCAAGATGCTTAACGATTGCGAGAGTTCATAAGGCTCGGCGATGATGCCAATAGCCTCTGGCTATACCGGTACAGGGACCAATGAGGATCAGACCAATTGTTGTTTCTATTCAAGATATTCAGTTTTACTGATGTTTTCATTCAAATTTATTAAATACGAGACCCCAAATAATTGGTAATTTTACGAAAAATTGAGTGACAAGTAACTTTGAATCATTGATCCTTGGTTTTATCCATGGCTGCGGAAAAAGTTCAGTTACATCCTGTATATGAGAATATGTAGGTATTGAGCTCACCTTGAGCCTAAACATGAAATTCTGCACTTGTTCATCAGTCATGTTCCCTCCTTTCTTTATAATTCCCTTCAACTTCTGGTGCACGTCTTCAGCCATCTTGCAATCCCCACACACGTAGAAATGAGCTCCTCGGTTCACCAACAAATTGTGAATTTCAGACCCTTCCTTCTCTGCTAACTCTTGGACGTACATCTACAATAAATCCAATATAAAATATGTTTTCAAACTGTTGTACGGACTGATTTTGGGAGCTAAGCAATAAGGAACGAATGACAATTTGTTTACCAATCAATGTTTTACGTCGTCCGTTTGTATGTTTGCTTGTTTCTCAGCACTGTTCTTAGGAATTACTGGTTCAATTTGCAGAAAAATTGGACGAATTACAAAATATTTTCAAAATTAGTTGATCAATATGATACAAAATACCAATCTGTTCCGGAAGGTTTTTACAATTGTTTTTATCAATTGATCGCCTAATTATAAACAGTACTAATTTCATTAAACAAGTTAATTTTGAATTTCATTCTTTTTTTCAGATGAAATTGAGTGAGCGAACTGACTAGCGAAAGGTAATAGTTTAACTTCGTAATCACAAATCAATATGTCATATGTCAATAATAATATTTTCAATGTTCAGCGTTTATTTTTACATAGCACTTTTTTAATCTTTAAGAGTAAAAAAGTACTATGTAAAAATAAACACTATCAAGTAAACTAGACTTACTTTAGGAACTGTTTTCTCTCTTGACAATGCAAGGAACACTTTAGAAAGAACGCCTTCTTTTAAAGCTACTTCTTTCTCCTCACGATACAAGTCCATGGTCTTTGTTCGACATCCAAAGAAAAGCCAAACTGGTCCAGCAGTTTGACGATTGCGAGAGTTCAATAAGGCTCGGCGATGATGCCAAAAGCCTCTGAATGGGGCTATACCGGTACCGGGACCAATGAGGATCAGAGGAACTGTTAAATCTTGGGGAAGGTGAAAATTGGGAGCACTGAAATAGAAATTCTAGGGTTACAATTATATTTTTTATATGTAACTAAATTTACTAGTATCGAAAACTTTATTGTCGTAACCATTAAAGGCACACACACTTATTGAAGGTAGACTATCAATCAATAACGACACTGTCGTCATGCAATATACCTACAACGTGCAAAGACCGCTCTTGAACTCTGAAGTGGTGATTCGACATTTAAACTGTTTTTCTACTTAGAATTGGCCGATTGAAAGTGAGAATATCAATGTTCAGAACTACTTAGAATCAATTACCAAATTACTTTAGGATGCGAAAGCGGTCTTTTTACATCGTATAATTTGAAAGTTTTTTTTATATGTCTAACTTCTGACAAAGATAAAACAAAAAGAAACTTATTAAATTATTAAACTTATTAAACGAAAAATAATTTCAAATTCAAAATCTTAAGAACCAACATATTTATGGTATATGTACAAAATTCAAATTGTAAAAATATTTCAAACTGTACCTTCTAATAAAGAGATAAACCTCATCTCCAGATTTCCGATCCATAAGATAATTTGAGCAAACACCGGAATGAACAGGACCCTCGCCATCTATTACGAATATAACATTATTAGTTAACCTTGTCTGATCTATTTAATCTAATAAAATTGACTGTCCTTTATAACGCTGCTAATAATAGCTGTCTCATCTATCAAACTTGTGTATTAAACACGTCGATCTGAACTTTAAAAATAGACTATTGTGTAAGCTAATTTTCGGTGAAAATCGTGATTTCAACACACGTATGTAGGAGACAATAATAAACGATGATGCATTCAGTGATTAACATTCTTGGTTTATCAAACGATATTTTGTTATTACCTTGTGTTCTGTACGTGACGACAGCAACTGTGAGGTGTAATCGTTTCGGGTGGGCGATAGGAGATGACGAGATCGAATAAAATCTTGGCTGCAGAGGTGAGAGGAGAGCGGTCAGTAGTGACGCGCTCGGCCTCGCTGAGGGGAACTGATCCAGGACTTCGGGCAACGTCGGGAAATGGAAGTGACGCCAATCCTCATACGCTGCTGGATCCTACACACATACATGTTCAATGAATCACTAATTATTACAAGAGAGATTTACTAGAATATCACAAGGTTTAAAACAATAACAGACGACGGGTAAAAAATATTCGCAGTCAATTTACTAATAACTGTCTCAGTACTCACATTAGCAAGTAAATTTAATTTCTTCCTTTCATTGTCGTCTTCGCAAGTCTTGGCCAAATATTGTAGGAGTATTGTAGTGGGTGGAGTGGTGATATCTAGGAACCGCGTGAACAAGTCCCGCACAGTTACTATGGGAAGTTTCTCGTGCGGTTCCCAGGATTTCACTGGACCTGAGTTAGAATTTTTATTTAATAATTATATCTTAAGTCTATTTACATATAATTTATTTCAGATGTTTCTTTGTCCAATAGTGTTTACTTACCACTTGAAGTATGTGTTTCTTTCATCATTTGCAATTGTACAGGTTGGTCATAGTCGTCAATATCCTTCAGTCTAGCCAGCAACCCATCTATAAGCTCTTTACGATTGCATGCAATTATGCCCACGTGATCCCCTGGGTCGTACTTAATTTCGTCCTACAAATAGTCAGTAATAGTAATGTTCGTCATTCTTTTTGCTTTTATAATATACTAGCGACCCGCCCTCGCTTCGCTTCGGTTTATAAGTTTTTTTATCAAAAAATCAACCTAAAATATAGCCTATATTAGACACGGATAATGTAGCTTCCTATTTGTGAAATAATTTTTGAAATAGGTCCAGTAGTTTTTGAGTTTATTCGTTACAAACATACAAATCTTTCCTCTTTATAATGTTAGTATGATAGAAATAAACCAATCTTTAGCTCGTGACTTGTTCTAATTTGTTTATTTTAAACATCATATTTTTTCTTGTGATTAAGTTCTTCCAACCATTATCTAGTATTATAAGTTCGCACCAGTTAATCTGACGCTTACTTACTATATCTACTATATCTTTCATATTTACTATATCTAAGTCTTCGGCTATTAATTTTTAAGTTGTATTAAAAATCACATTAAAAATTTTAAAAAATGCGTACGCCGACTGCAATATTTTTATTGAATATTGTGGGAGCGTGGAGTTAAACGACCATATCCGGAACAAGAAGTAAAATTTATCTATTCTAAACTTAATTTTAAATTACTACTAATGACGTCCTCCTTTCCCAAATTAATAATGGAACGTAATTTTCCCAAAATTGTAACGCTGTGGTGTGTTTATGTTTACTCCATATAATGAACTGATGAAACATATTTCTCGAATTCACACTAAATATGTCACGTAATCTTCATATAATTCCCCTTCATGTCGACTACGAGTAAAAATTTGTAGCGTTCAAATGAATGATTTTTATCTGGTATAAAATACTCTCAAAATCTTCTCGTAATAATTAAAATCTCTCGTGTTCTTAATTTGAAACGTGTTGACCAATTTCAAAGCTCTGTCCCAAATGCAATTTAGTAGTATGCTGGTTTTAATTGTTTTGTTTTCATGACACACCTGTGTCGATCAAATACACCTAATTCAAACTTTTGCTTGAAAAATATCCTATTTTCAGTCACATTTCGCTCGGGGATTTAATCATCGCGGATACTAATTTGCCCATTCATCCGTTTCGCCATCTTGAATTCTGTGTGCACTATAAACAACACGAGTGACGCGGTTGCTTGCCGATTAATTGTCTTATAACGATCTATTCACATAACATGGCACGTAACATGGCAGACACGCTACAGACCTGTACTGGAGTTTTCGCGATATATCGTGTTATTCTTCATCCCTCGTTGGTTATCACTGTACATATGATCATTCAAATCGTTGATAAATGTATATATACCTTAAATAATTTAATTAAGTTTTCATTATCCATTTTGCACCGTCTGCCCGTATTCGTGTCTGTCATTGTCGCGTATTCGTTTCATTGTCGCGTTCATATCAACCGCACAGACGATTTTTTTGGTTGTTGTGGTGGTATGTGTCTGCCACGTACGGTGTCTGCACATGTGAAACGACCCTAAACTTATTTCTTTACATTCGGCCTATTTTATTTTTTGCCAACACTTATTTTAAAATTATGTGAAGAATTACGTCATGTAATATTCTTATTGAATATTGTGGGAGTGTGGAGTGACAATGACCATGATCGGATCAAGAAAGAAGATTTTTTCAACCTTACATAGCTATAGTGTTGCCATATTTAAATTTAATATGATATCGACGACATTAATCCCATGTTTTTTTACATAGCGGTTGATCTATTTAAGATCTAAACATACTTCTCCTTTTTTAGGAATTTTAGCTTATGTTTCATGTTGTAAAATACCTAAGATATTTGAAGGTGGCGATTTATTCTATGGAGAAAAGAATGTCCTTACCTGAGGCTCCAAATCAATGAAAATCGTAGACCTTTCCGCCGTGGTATCACCCAAATCTTTGTTCGCCTTCACGACACACGTCACCAGTTGTCTGTTAAGGGCTGACTGTAACGCGGCGGGCAATGATGGCGGGCGCCCTACAGGCAAAGCGAACCGGACCGTCTCTTCACTGAGGGTGACTGTACCTAGAGCCCTTTTAGCCTCTTGTAGTGTTTCGTCATCATCCAGGCAAAACGTTTCACATGACACCTAAAATTAGAGTAAATATAATATATTTGGAAAGGACTCTAAATGTTAATTACGACTTTAAATATAAATTGGGGCTGTTTTGTATGAATTATGCATTTTTCAGATCTATCTCTTGTAAAACAATTATAGTGAAAAATAATTAAACAACTGAAGTTGCATGTTACATTTATGATGAACATCTAGGACTATTTTTAAACTAAGTTAATATTACCATGTTTATTCAAAAGAATTTTTATGAATTAAATCCAGAAACATTGCTTGATAAAGTATAGGACTGATTGATTTATCGGTAGTAAGTACATATAAAAAATCTAATTGTAATCTCAACAATGAGACCTTTAATTAAAATTCACAATCAATCCGAAATAAGCATGCCAAATAGTTTTGTTTGTCATTTAACGCATGTTATAGTAGTTGCGTACTTCTTAGTACCTATGAGCTAGTTAACGCGTGAAAATTAGCAATTACAATTTTTATTACAATATTAGACCAGTCTGAGCAGCTCTGCTATATAAAAGGTCTAATTTCCAGGTTGGTTGGTCCAGGAATTGGGTAATCATCTTTGTGTGAAAGAGAAAGAGTAGGTCACAGAATTGTGAACACGTATTTCGAGACTAAGACTATTAGAAGAATTAGGGTGAAGTGATTGGGGGTAAAGAAATTGGAAACGCTCCGTAAAATATTTGGGAAATAAAGGGTTAAAGAGTATAAGAGGTAGAGACTATGAGCATTCCAACATAAAATGGGAAGCAATAAATAGGAATAGTATATGAATACCTATTAATGAATAGGAATCTAGATGAGATGTTGTCGAAATCGGGAGTCAGTCTCATATCTTCACCAGTCAAATATGAAACGAATGTAGTTTGCAATGGTTAATTGATAATGATTGATTACTTTTTAATGGTTATCAGCTATGATTAGTTGAACAGACTTACGTTGAAGACACTAGAAGCCCACTTGCGGAAGGCCTGGTCCTGTCCACACATCTCATCCCCAGTCGCAAGTTCGTGGATGCGTTCGCCTCCGAGTTCGCCAAGCAACTTGTCCACATACTTGCCGAAGTTGCAGAAGTTCGGGTACGCGCTCGAACCGAGAGCGAACACCGCGAACCGAACGTTACTGAGCGGACCGAAACTGTCTATGGATGTTGCGTCTGTTGCGCTACCTATAAAATAAAAGCCAGATAAATAGACGACCCACTTAGTTTTATTTGGACTTTATGCAGTCGACATAGAATTTACTTTCCAACCACAAAATCGTACAACGTATTAAAAGTAAAAGTCATTAGACTCTTTAGATGAAGATTTAGTTCATAGACAGTTTTAATAATTATCTAATAAGTACATAAGAGATGGTTAGTCATATAATTTAGAGATATTAGTGATAAGACCGCAGGCTGCAACAAATAAACATTTCTCGTATTTATAAGCATTTATAAGCACCCTATTCAGTCTGCATAGAGACATTGTCGCCGACACTGTCTTGATTATATTTCCATTTTCGACTAGACTCCGTCTTCAAATACCGGACTACTGCACTTGTTTTATTTGTCTCGTTCTGCGACTGTCGCAATTGCCATAGTAGACAGATTGAAGATATCTTGTGAATTACCATTGCCGTATAGTACACAATTTCCTTCCCCGCTTAACTTACACGGCGCGCGTAGTTACTTGAAGACAAAGCTATATGACCAATCAAATCAAACAGATATCGCTCAGTTATCTGCGTCTCTTAATACGGAATTGAGCAAGGCAGTTAACAGTTGTAAATTGACTAGTTCGGGACTTACTCCTAGATAGTATTTTAAAAGTTCATTATGCGCCCACAAGTCTAAATATAATAATAAAATGTAATAATAATAAGAATAAAGAAATGTATTAATGTAATAAGGAAATAAAAAGGATCGAAATAGTCGTTGCCGGTAGTCGACAACAATATTTGTCGGATAGTAAACACATACCATTAGGATCCTTAATATAGTCAAAGATAAAACTTTACTTATATTAAATTGTATTAAGAAACACTTTAAATAACTAGGTAGGTATGCATTTATATGAGTGAAGTCTCTCAATTTCCGCATTGCAATAGATATTCAGGTTTGTATTTATAAGGTCAAATCGATTTTATTATCTTTGCGTTGTGGTGTCAAGGTTGAAGATGTTGGACACTCTATTATCTCCCACTTAAAACTGTTTTAATTACACTGTCAGGAGACATTAATCAGCGCCAAAGAATAATTGTTTGTGTGACAATGATTTACGATTGTTTGATTGACTACTCTCATATTTGACGGGTGCTGTCAGAAATGTTTTTATTGATTTATTCGTCTTAATACTTCGTTAATGACGACAGTTAATTATGGGAATGTTATTAAACTGACGGCGCGTGACAAATATCCAAATAATTTAAAGTACTTCTTCTCATGGGATAAGATTACAAAAACCTAGACGTAACAAAAAGGAAGTAAGATATTGTTTCGAGATGGCATATGTACAATTGCATATGAACAATATCAATCAAATAAAAATAGATCGGTTCCAACGCAACTTTTACTAAACCACACGACTTACCTTTTAAAGATTCCAGTCGGCTTAACTGCTTCGGGTTACTGGCAGCGTATCTTTGTAGTTCAACCTGACTGTTGGCCTTTATGAACGACTTCGGTGTTGGAATTTGAGAGCTCCTATGGATATTTTAAAATATTTTTCATTCAGTTAAATGACATCATATAGAAAATGAAAAATAAATCAGGTGTCTAAATCTTACCCAGTGCTATCATCTCCTACTTGATCTGCGTACAATAGCTCACATAGATGTTCTCCAAATGCCTAAAATATTATTATAGTGTTATTATCTTTTATTGATGCAAAATAAACATTAAATATATGTTGCGTACTTACAACTCCGTTCTCAGGTGCATCTCCATTCCCAAATGTGGAGGTCACAACAAGTAAAAGAGCTTCGTGTTCAATGGAAGTGATGTCATAGTCCGCCATGCAGTGAACCTTCAAACGAAAACTTGTTCTAATCTATCTCCGGTAAATAAAATCTAAGAGAATTTTTAATTCGTTCTTTATAACATCAATCATGATTACTTAATTGCTCTGTCTACATGCAGATGACAAAAATGATAATTATGTTAAAGGTTTTTTTTTTTTTCATTCTATAGATTATGCTGTGACCATTGTAATGTCAATCCACTAAAGTGATTAAAAATCATGTGGAATTACAAAAAAAAATCCTGTTAAATTTGTAACTTACAACTGAATCTTATTGATATTTGCAATTTCTCATTAAATGTAGTCAAAATAAATATTTCTGAGAGTTTTAGAGAAAGAACTCGGACATCTCCGTTAAAACCTTATAATTATTATAGTGCAATTCTCTTTGCTTATTGTCATTCACTATCTTTGCACAACATAAAATGCTAAATATTGTGCAAAATTTTTTTTGGTAAATATGTAGTCTATTTTTCATTTTATTATTGTTATCAGTTTTTTTTTGCAATTTTTTTTTTTAAATAAAATATAGCCTATATTAGACACGGATAATGTAACTTCCTATTTGTGAAAGAATTTTTGAAATCAGTTCAGTAGCTCCAAAGATTACTCCAACATACCTACAAACACACAATTTTACCTCTTTATTATATTGGTATAGATGGCTGTGTATGTGAATAAAATAAAACAAGTTTTTTAGAATTTTTCGATTTTTCAGATTCAGTTGCGTAACTAGATAGTATATATCTCTTACACAATATAAATTATGAATGTTATAATCAGGTATGTGCAATATAATAAAATATGTCACTATTACCGCATTTACCTGGGCATTAAAAGCGTGTCCAAAAATAACTCCAAGTTCCTTAGCATATTGCTCGGATTTTCCGGTTTCCGTCGCATACAGTACCGTCGCCTTAATCCTCTTAGAGAGCGCGCGTCCGAACAGCTTGGATGTAAATTTAACAGCGCGCGCTATCTGTTTGAAGTGGAACTTCCTGTTTATCGGCCGCTTGCCGGTTATCGGCTTAGATTTCTGCCACTGATGAGTCTTCCACGCTGGTTCCTAATTAAAGATTGAATAGCTGTAGAGTTGTGGAACAGGCGACCTGCCTTATGGCAGAGAGAACATAAGTTTCATCTCTACTGGTGCAAATGCAACGCAAAAAAATAAAAAATGTAATCGTATAGAGTTTCTATTTAGGAATCAGGACTTGAATAAAGAATTGGAAAGGAAGGAGCGTAGGCCTTCATTCGATGGGAAGGGATGGAAAATGAGCTGCGCATCATTTTTCTCATGAACCTGTCGACGTCCGGTCGACAGCCCTTGTCTACTAATTTGTCAACAGTATTACTTTCATACAGCTTAGTGTTATAAAAATGAGCGCTGAGCGCTCGACGCTTGAACGCTGTATGAACTTTTAAGACTCAAGCGTTGAACGCTCGTGAGCATTAAAGTCCAAGTCTTTAACGGTTGATGGATATTAAACCATTGAGGTCAAAACTCGGGTCTAAAACGATTAAAGTAAATTATTTTCGAGTCTAACATTGTTAAAGGTTTTTAAGGTTCATTGAGCTGACTTAGCGCTAAAGCGCTTAAGCGCTCAGCGCTCATTTTAACAACACTAGCTTAGAGACATAAAATACTAAAATTTATATCAGTATATATCTTACGAATTCTTTTCTACAAGAATTAACTAACCTGATATTCATAGGAAGGCCTCAAGTAGTAGAGCGCCATCTCTTGATGAAAGACTGGAGTGATTGATGACGACATCGGTGGCACGATCCATATCCAGTCCGCTGGGCATCCCGAACTGTGTACAAGGGGTATATTATGATACATTGTGGATACTTGGGTTCGAATATCCACGCTCGTAAACACATGCTTACGAGTTGTTACTATCAAATAGTGATAATTAATAAGTTCTTAATTAAATAGTAAAAATATTGATAAGGCGCCAATTAAAAAACAATATAAATGTGTTTATAATAGACAAAATGACATTTAATATATTTTTCACCTCGAAAGATACGTGCAAGTGTAAAGCAAAACTCATTAGATACGCTATAAAGTTCTCTTAAGTAATTACAGTTCCTAATGAACTTCACGCCGAAAATGCAGAGGGCTTGGTCACAAATCGTAATTTTCTAAACATACTAAGCAGTAAGCATCTCACACACACAACACACATTCATGCTGGCTCGAGTAACATATGCATTAAATAAGATAATAATACAAAAATAATTGGCACATAATTCTAGAACGGATGATAAATATTATCTACCCATTTATTATGGTTACAACCACATAGTTTGGCTTGTCGGATGTCGGTATTTAGATTAAAAACTTTATCGAACGATTTTATTTAAATTTGATAAAGTAATGAGATTATTTTTCATTATTTTTAATTCATTCCGTATATACCGAATAATCCAAAAATACTTTTGCACCTTCGAACGCGTAAATGTTCGCAAAACTGGAGTGGAATACTAGATACTTTCTATCTAGCGTTATAACTATCTATACACGTCTGATGCGTTATAACTATCTAACTACTATACATGTCAGACATACTATCTATGTCTGAGGAAGTTTCACAAGAAACTATTATAGTATAATATATACATTTGTAGTTGCCGAAAGGCTATATATAGCGAAAGGCTATATAGTAAATATATTACTATGATAGGACAATTGCGTAAGAAGGCTTAAACGTTTGTATAAAAAAACAGGAATCAACTTCTATGGCAATAAACTGGACCATAATTTAGGATCCTAAATTACAATAATATACTAAACAGAAGACTTTAATCTAAACAATCACACGCCATAACTATAGCATTGTTTATGTAGCCCACTAAGCACATGTGTATAAAATTCTGTTTGTTATTTCTGTTACAGCTACTGTCGGTCGACAACTGATTTATGATGTTCAGTTTGTTTTGTTCATCGTGACTAGATGGAGTTCATATTTACGGCTAGCGTATAAATACTGCACAAAGGCAAGGATACTCCATAGTAATTAGATAGGATAATAACTCCCTTGTACCCTCCAGCTCATGATATAGCGAATGAATGATGAAAACAAAGGTGGTAGTATGTTGGATTAAATATATATTAATAGAAAGAAAATCAATATTATACGAATAAATAGTAAGAAAGCCCTGGACAAGGTAGATTATTATCACCCTTCCGAAAATTAGTTTTTCAATCGTATCAATTGTTGTCCCTCTGCTCCTGTCTTTCAGTTATATTTGGGTTAATGTCAAAGATCGTAAAACATTTGCATCGCTCCAAAGTAAGGTTATATGCAGGTCAAGATCAAATTCGTCAATAATCTAACCCATTTACTTCCTAAATATTTGCTTTCAGTCCGTCTAAAAATATATGCAAAAAATTGCTATATATTACTACAAATCGCGATAGGAAAATCAACGCAATATTTCACATCACACGACCCTGCAGTTTGACCTTGTCGATTGTCTCGTTGAATAAAGGAGATTTTTTGTAATACGTGTTTTCTTGGAATCCGTTTACTTTGCTTTTTGTGCACGCAGCAGCAGACGTTCAGATGGGCGCACCTGATGGTAAGTGATGTAACCTCTATAACAATACAGTGGCAGTGTTCTTGAGATACATGCATTGAATAATAAATCTTCTTAAATAATAAAGGGGAAAAATCCCCTCTTCCCAGTAAAATTTCTAAAAATAATTTTTTACTGAATACGTCTAAATTTATGTACTGTGCAAATTTTATTTTTCTAGCTTCAGCGATTTCAGCTTGGCGATGTAGAATCAGGCAGTCAGTCAATCAGTCAGTCAGGACATGTATTTTTATATGTATAGATTAAAAGCTTTTCAGCAAGAAATATTAAAAGTTATAACTTTATATTTACAGTAAAATCATCAGTAACCGTTTATAGGGATTGACAAGTTTAGAGCCATTTTATTTGGTACAATTTACTTAGATTATAGATTACTAGCGAACCGCCCTGGCTTCGCTTCGGTTTCGTTAAAACAATATTAAACTATACGTATAAACCTTCCTCTTAAATCACTCTATCTATTGATGAAAACCGCATTAAAATCCGTTGCGTAGTTTAAAAGATCTAAGCGTACATACAGAGGGACAGACGGCGGAAGTGACTTTGTTTTATACTACGTAAAGATTATTTTGTGAATTTAAATGGTTTTAACTAAATTCACTTATATGAGAGTTGAATTTAATTTTATAATTAATCTAAAACTATATATCAACTATGTTAGTTATGGTGAATTTCTAAATGTATAAATAAAAGTTACAATTAAATGTTTTATGAACATTTTGTTGTAAAAAACATTTAATATTTCATGGTCGTAGAAGCCATTGGTTTGTAAGAACATTTGAAATTTAAACAAACTGCTTTTACATCCTAGGCAAATTTGTGGCGAAAATTTTATTCTTTAACGTCATAATTTCTGAAAAATTTAGCTAGGCTTACAAAAACGTTCGTAGTAAAAGCTATTTTTGCTAATATCGACATTTTTTAAATATACAGATCGATAGAGCTTAAGAAACTGAACAAAACTGTACAAATGACTCATTTTTGCCAAAAGTGCTTTTACGCCAATTGAACCGCAAGGTGTCGATATGTTGACTATCGCCAATTGTACATTTAAAGACAGAGAACATCAAATTTGACGCCCACAAAAAGTATCTTACTTGAGTGTGCTTAATTTTCTCATAATGAGCAAGAGAGCGCCTGCTAAGTTTTTAATGTTATTATAAACCACTTCCTAATCCACATGTTTGTCTGAACCCGAGCCGCTCCGCTCGGTTGATAAGATTTCCCATTTAACGGTTAATTCTTTCTCGCTTAGTTGCAATAACACTAATCTAATTTTATAATTAATCTAAAACTATATATCAACTATGTTAGTTATGGTGAATTTCTAATTATACTATTTAATAGGAAACCCACTGTCGACTACTACATAGTCTAATATACAGTGGCTGTATGATTTATAGACAAGTTACCATATGCCGCTAAAGAATCTACTTACTCATAATTTAGACAGAAAAGAGATGGGTTTATAAAGTTCTTAAGTGCTTCATTTATTATAAATCAATGTATTACACATTGATTGTGATAGGACACTGTAAGTTCCATGACTTGGCAAGACTTTTTAACGTATCTCTTTATTTGCAGTTAATTACTTAAAACTTAGATGGCATTTAGATGCCAAACTGCTATGGTGTACTGTCGTGATAAATTACCCAGGACAAAAGTTCAATAAAAAATCCGTGGTCGAACTCGGGTTCAAACCATATCTTGAACTAAATCTTGACTTTGTGACGTCATGGTAAATGCCCTAATGGTCCAAAGTTCCGGGTTGACGTAAATTAGAGACCGCGTCATGGTGTGCTCTAAATATTAACGTATGAATTGAACTATTGACATCGCACGTTTGTAATGCTCGTATGAGTATGTTATCAGTTAATTGATTTTACATTTATAATTAATAATTTACTGTGTATTGATGTGCATTAAAGGCAGTGGAGCGAAAAGAATTTATGGCGTGATAGCACGCAATAAAATTAAGAAGCTTCAATAAATTGTGCGCGCGTGCCACTAAACATAACCTACTATAATGGAGAAGTAACATTGTACTATATTCTTGGTTCTATTGTCTATTAAGGTTTCGACAAGGAGTGATTGTGAATAAAAAGCAAAGAAAATGTTGAAAAACTGCATTAGAGAACATCAAAACCAAATTTGACAGGTAGTAAGACAACTGTGTAGCGAGTGATCATATACTCACTGTACATACAAAGCTTTGTGAACCAATTGATTATTGTACGACATTACTTATCTTAAGTAGAATAGATTGTATTGTATTAGGGCGAGAGTGCACGCTGCGTTCCCACAGCCGCTGCGCACACTCGACTGGCCACGTTACCCGTTTCTCAAAGAAGACTGACTATCTTGAAATGTACTGCATTTCCTACTTTATCGTAGTTCCCCAATATACGTACGTGTTTCGGTAGTGAGTAAGATATGCCAGAGCCGATTCCCATCCCATCCTATCCCTCTCCATTTTCCCAACCCTTTCTCCCAATCCATTCCTTAATCAGCAAAGGTGGGCAGCGCATACGGGGGCGTGCCAACGTTTATCATTCTGGACTGATGTTGGCATGTATCGCATGTCCATAGACAACCGTCTATGGACGACAGTATCCACTTACCATCAGGTGGACTGTATGCTCGTCTACTTCCTTTTTTCAATTAATAATAATAATATAGAAATAAATAAGGTGAGAGACGAGCAGATATCCGCCTTACAATAAACGGTTACTGTCGCCCGCAAACATGCCAATATTAGTCACACATGACGAACCTACTCATGGGTCCTCAGATATAGGTACTCTGCCCACCTTTAAGGATTTAAGATTGGAAAGAATGGAAGTATCATTAATTTAAGGTAATGCTTATTTCCTCTAAAACATTTTATTTAAAAAAATGGTTTATACAAATTTTAAATGTGTTTATTTTGCAAAAATATTCTAAGTACCTTGGGACATTTGTACGTGTTGTGTTCGTCTTTGTATGTGTCTCGGGACCCACGACACAGGGACTCCTAGTGTCGGCCATTGAGTGTGGGGTTATTTATTTATTTATATAAACGTGTATATCACAACAAACCGTCGCCCTCATCTCATTGAACGAGGAGAACGGAACATATGGCAAGGGATTAGATGCATTTCATACGACACGAAATATACAAAAAGATTCCACTCCTGAACGAAAGAAACGGAATTATTTAAGATGAAGCTACGAAAATTAGCTCTCGCAAGTCTCTCTCACTAACAAAAGACGTCAATACGTATCACGAGTCTTTAAAATTGGGATTGGGATGAGTAGGACGATCGTCGGAGGAAAAACGAAAACTCTACACCGAAAAACAGAAAAATAAATAACAAATCACTCACCGTAGTCTGTTCTCATTGTCGAGGTGCTTGACGAAACTCTCTGAAGCGGTGTGGTGGTCGACAATAGTAGCGTTGTGTTGCTGGAAACTGTGCAGGACGGCCACATTCACTTCCACTAAGGCCTTGTCCTTCCATAGAGTTACGGGGGTTCTCGTGTCGAGACCCATTTTCTGGGCTACTTTCTGTATAAGAAATAAAAGTCGATTATTAAAAGACTATTTGTCTTTTTAAAATGGACTTAATATGGTGAAAACGTGGCGTTTAAGTCAAATTTTTCAACCGTCTATATAAGTCTGTATAAAATATCCATGTATTAAAAAAGGTCTTTCAAGTGGTGCTTTAAAATCTGTAACTGCTTATGAAAATTTCAGACATGTCAGAAAGAATTTACAAAATTCACGTAATTGTTTTTGTATTAACATTACGTTAATTAACGTTACGTTAACATTCGTAAATGTTTTTAGCAAATCAAAATCCTTTCTCACAAATTTCACGCCATCCGCTCGTGTCTTTCAACTGCTAGATATAGGCCTCTCCTGATGCACGCTTGGCTCTTTTCTTTGGTGGATACCCACTACAGGCGAACCAAAGTCGACAAATAACCTTCCTACATGTTTACTTATGTCATTATATAATAATAACTAGTAATTTAATAATAACATGTTTAATCATTAGTAAAATTAATTGGCAGCACCTCTTTGCCGTATATTTTGATATGTATTCCTTATAGCGGAAAAGTAAAAAATCTAGGCATACTTATAAATCGGACCCTGTCTTGGGGATCTCAAATCGATGAAGTGAGCAGGAGGATGTTTGCTACGACATTCCCCTTGAAACATTTACAGGAATTCCATCCGACAGACACTAAAATTGCGCTAGTTCAATCTCTACTTTTCCCTTTACTTGACTATACTGATACCTGTTATCTTGACCTAACGGAAGACCAACTCAACAAATTGAGCGCCTCCGAAATATTTGCATCCGGTTCATATTAGGACTGCGTAAATATGGACATTTTACTTTTCCCGCCTATTTGAGGGTTGAGACGATCCGGTACAAAGGCGGCTCGGTTTCGGACAGTTTTTATGTATTCTCGGAAGGTCAGTCGATGGTCTAGAGTCTAGAGTGACTCCGAGATATTTGGTTTGCCCAGCCCAAAGGATAATTTGACCGAAAAGGGATATTGGGAGTAGGGATACAGCCACCGTCTAAAACAAATCCATTAATCGTCTTCTGAATACTTTATAACAAGTTGAATTCTCATGACATCGCCATCTTTAATGACTCTTTGGCAAGTTTCAAACGCAAAATTTTACGTAAATTGTAGTCGGGTACTTTTTTGCATTTGTTAAACTAAATGGGTTAATGTTCTAGTAAATTGTAATTTAACCTTATTTAATTGAAATTATGTTCATCTAATTTTAATTTTGTTTATACATACTCGTATTTTATCATACTTGCACGCCTGTGTGTTGAACTTGTATGCATCTGTTAAAGTATTGCACAAAGTATGTTGAATTTTGTGTAAATACACGCTTGTGTACATTACACTACAGTGTGTACATTACAGTGTACAGTACATTGTGTAGGTACATATGTGTAAATCTTGTAAAAATAAAATAAATCGGTTTTTTGTGAGTTAATACATAATTAATGCAGAACATCTTCCAAATATTTTGTGTGCTTAAAACACAACTACATTAGACTTGCATTACGACTGCACATCTCATCGACATTTGTTTCGTTGACGCAATTTTAATAGACTGAGACTAAATCTCACATCAATAAAACTTTCTTATCTGAAATGGAGTTCTACTGCAGATTCATTACAATAATGATTACAATAGTGCTTGGACACGATGTGCGATTGATATATAATTTGTGTTTTTGGTAATATACCTAGTTAACCTATAAGCTTTCTAGAACATTCCTCTTACACCCTTTAACAACATGATCAAAGGAATTTACTTTTAAAAACGCGCCGCCGTCCTTACTTTGAACGTTAAATTGGTGGGCAGGATAGCCACTTGAGAGGCACAAAGATGCTCTCGACTTATCTTCAGATGCAAAGTCCGCGGCACGACTCAAGTAGCCGTAACTAAAGGCTAATTTACTACACGTAATTACATTATAGTCCTCTTATCCTCTCGCTAACTAGGCATGGATAATTGTGATTAAATTGAAGGTTAATGATATTTTTTTTTATTAAAATTGTTTTTAAAATACAATTACGCTGTGGAAATGAACATCGTCTTTGTACGCATATTGATTATAAGAAGCCAGACAAAGTAGGAAATATTTCAAGGATTCACTCTAGGTGACAGTGCGCGAATCGGTCCACCAATCATCATTATCTAACAATAAGTAGTTGGCTGTTTATGTTTCTAAAATATTCTAAATGTTTCTAAATATAATACTAAAGTATATTACACAACCCAAAAGAGCAATTACGAATTTTGATACTTTTTGGTGACTTTTTGAATTTAAGAAGCAGGATTTGGAAAAGGAATTGAGAAGAATGTTAATGGGAGACTCCTCTTCCATCTCCCATCACTCTCAGGTTAAAACATCTGTCGTATTGACTACATAATTGGTCGTTCGTATCTCCACGATGAGGTAAGTTGTCTAACAAGCAATATTAAATATTAATGATAAATACATTCATATAGAAATAAATAACAAGTCACATTGAAAAAGACGTGCACTAAGCATTTTATTTACCAAAATGTGGCATCAAAGAAAATTGAGGAAATCAAAAACAAAAATTCTCATATCGTCGCGCAATGAAACTTCAAAGGTACTTTGTATATTTAAGTACTTTGTTGCAAGTACACATAACGTCAGATTTATAAATTGGGTACTTTCTATCAACTTACTTGTGAGCTATTATTGAGCTGAGGTTGTTATTAATGATTACTTTATCTTTGTCTGATAGAACACAGCATACTTCTGTAGTCAAACTAAAAAATATATTAAAATTGTGTCATAGTGTGTACTACAATAACTGTCATATTATACAATGTTACCTTTTGAATCTTACGAAGGGGGACCAATCTTCACCTCACCTAATTTTACGCACGAAATATAGCAATAATGGTAACTTATAGTTTTATCCTCAATTATAAACACTTTTGTGCTCATGAATCGAAACCTTACTTAACCTATAATACTTACCTCCAACATATTGAGCCGATTTGTGTCGCAGAAGTTCCGGCATCCGATCTCGGTACTCATATACCAGCCGTTGAAGGCATTCGCCGTGAATTCGATGCCACCGCAGTCGAACCGCATGTTGGAGACAGCCGGCAGCGCGTACCAACGCAGCTCCAGTTCCTCGAACCAATCGCATCTGGTATATAAAATGTAAATATATCAGTCTATAACGTCCCACTAATAGGCATTATAGACTGACTCTCATAATCACGAACAGGTTTTGGACTAAAATCCACCACTAGGAATCATTGCTGATTAGTGAATCGAACCTGATGATTAGCGTTAATTAATATGATGTAATCTTGGAGGGTTTCGAATCATAATACAGATCTATTCGAATTCTCTTTTTTTATAAAAATAAAGTAGCAAGCGATAAGTGGTACATGCCAACATCAGCCAGGAATGTCAATCTTTAACACGCCCTGAAATTCGCTGCCTACCTTCATCGTGAGTGAACTCGTTAACGTAACTTTACTCATGACAATGTTTTCTTTCTGACCCGAGCTCGTGATTGTTAAATGAAAGGAATAAGAGATCTTTCTCACTCTCACTCACTCGCAAAATACGTCGGTACATTTAGACTGCCTAGTTTAATAAAACATATTATATGTTTAGAAGAACAAGAAATGTGAATATAGACATACCAACCGATACCGAAAGTATAGGTCCTATCGCCACTGATAGTTAATAACTATTTTTTAATGGAAAAAAGGCGACAGACGAGCAAACAGCCCATTTGGTGGTAATAGGATACTGTTGCCCATGGACATCCGCGATATATGGCAACATCAGTCCAGAAACACAATCAATGACGCGCAATAATCTCGTAAGTATGCTGAATAATGCATAATCTTATTAGAATGCAAATGTCTTTCATTTCTACAAATATTACGCCAGCAGAAAAACAGTGGGTATCGTTCAAAGATAAAATTGAAAATCGTAGCCAGAACACAATAATCTCATACACAATTTACTTCATCCACTTTCGCAGCCCATATATCTATTTTCGCGAGCGGCTCGCCGACGCGCTCAATTACAACTTATCACGGTCCTTTTATAATAGATTAACGCCTGTTAACGTTATCAATACCGATACAATATTGAATAGGCTTGAATTTATGGGCCATAAACGCAGATTGGAGAGATCACTGGACCACAGTTTTATGATAAGCAATCTGTTCCGTATGGCCGCTGTGCTCGCCCATTTGTGGTCGTACCTTCTCGCACAATATGCATTCCCCGACTTTTTATGTTGGCATAAATCTGTGATGGAAAACGATATACCGACGTGTTGCTCGTAAGCAGCCGTGTAATACATAGTTGGTTGCCGTAAATCTTGTTTCCTTTATGTAAATACTGTGATTTATTATTTCTAAACGATTTGTGTGGACGGTTATTGGTGATTTTGGGGGAAAGTGTTTCGGATTGTTTTATTTAACGGCTGTAATAAAATACAACACGTCTTTCTTTTTACAGAACGTCAATAACATTGTCAATAACAATAACAGGTCACTAATATATTCACTAAACTAAAATGGTAATGACATACATAGTGACTAAACTTAAAAATAGTCATAATCACTATGTTTATATAAACAATATTTTAAAAGTAATTACAATATTTGAAAATGGAACTATTTGGCTGTAGAATAAAGTTTGTTTCATCTAACAATAATTTTAAAAATTGCGTCTAATTTACGATGGATTAAACTCGTGAAAATTTTCGCTGTATGATTTTCTACTATTTTAAGTGTAATTTGACAGCTCAGCAGAGTCTCGCTCGGCTTCAAACTGCTTTTGGCGATGAAGCACAAAGCAAGACGACAATTTATGATCAAAACAGACAGGCATGTGACGTACCATGAGATTTGGGCATCCTTAGACATAGACATGAGTCAGATACAATCAATCTTACACAAATTTACACAATTTGACTGAAGCTCAAAAAACGTAAAGTGTCACTTGGTGCAATGCCATGCTTACCAGATTCAATGAAGGGTCGTCAACTTTGTTGTGGAACATAGTAACAGGTGACGAAACATGGATTTACAGCTACGACCCCGAAACAAAGCAGCAATCGACCATTTGGGTCTTTCAAGATGAGCCGAACCTCCCCAAAGTGGCGCGTGTGAAAAGTGCCACCAAGCAGATAATAGCTTTTTTTTTTTAAAACTGAACACGTGGCTACTGTTGTTTTGGAGAATCGTCGTACCGTGAATGCTGATTGGTACACGACCATTTGATTGCCGGAAGTTATTGACTAACTCCGTAAAAACAACCGTAAACGCCGCATAATCATGCACCATGACAATGCCAGCTCTCACACGGACAAACGACTTTTTGAAGGCGAAAAACGCAGAACTCATGAGCCATCCTCCAAACAGTGCCGACTTGGCACCTTATGACTTTTTCTTGTTTCCAAAAATTAAGAACCATTTACGCGGTACAACGATTTTCATCGCCAGAAGAGGATATCGAAGAGTATGAAAAACAAGTTTCCGAGGTCACCATCAAGGAGTTTAATAAATGTTCTGGAAATTGGTTTATTCGTATGAAAAAGTGTATTGGCGCTCACGGAGAATATTTTGAGAAACAATAAATTGATTTTTGGCCATACATTATATTTTTTTCTTATTCATTCCGGAACTTTTAGTGTGGCCCTCGTACATCTAATTCTATCCCATCCCGATCGAATGGAGTGTATAATGGAATAAATGAAACTCCTTATTCCATTATACTCTTGAGTACTATACCCCCCCCCCCCCCATTCCTCCCCACCCCCCAAGGAGAAATGGGAAGTGTAATAAGAATGAGGAAAACCTTCATCCCGTTATATTTCTATTCTACTCTATGTTTAGATCAACTCCTAAATTTCAAAAGTTAGGCCGCGCATCTGGGGGCGTACCTGTTTGTCATGTACTGGTACTAGCATGTATCGCGAATGTAAATGATGTAACGTAAGGCTCGCTGCCGCCTTTTTTCTATAAAAAATGAGTTTCCACTTTCTAAGACAACCATTGGAATTAACAATGATGACTACTACTCACGTGGGATGCGTCATATGTATCTCCATAATCAGTTCCCGCGGGATCTCGAAGTAATCTGGATCTTTGCCATTAGCGGAGAGCACCAGCGGCAGGATGTCCCACGCCGTCTTCGGAGACTTCCAGCCTAACTTCAGGCAGAGCTGTAATTAGAAATGCATCTTAGAATCATATGGACATTGGAGGGAAGAGTAATTTAAAATCACAAAAACTGCATAAGTCTAATCAAATGTAATGATAGCGACAACCCAACATCACCATCATGACCTTGATCATTATATTTTTAATTTGTTTACTTGACTGTATTCCATTCCTTTGATTTTGAGACAATATAATAAACGAAAATAACTACTAAATTAGCCATATATTGAGCCTTCTGTCCAAAGTACACGACTCAACATGAGAGAGAGAGAGATAAAAGAGAGATCTCGACATTGGCGTGGTAAATAAAGCAGCTTATGACAATAATTGTTTACTTTTTGTATAATTATGTTAAATCCTCAACGAACTTCTCCAGAGTATCGTTAAAGTATTCTTAGTAATAAAAAGTATGTTTGACTTTTTTAGCGGGAACTCGAGAAGTGGAGTTTTTTTTTTTTGATTATTGTAAAACTTGTGAATTAGGCGTTTTATGGTTTAATAGCGATAGTTTATTAATCTTCAAAGATCGTTGATAATCTTAATAATTAACTAAAGTAAGGAAAAGGTGGTACGCGATGAATTAAAATAAAACGAGAGTAAGTATTATAAATAAGAAATCCAAACATTTTTTTCATGTATATGTTACAAAGTTAACGTGAAATACATTCTATAATAATGAATTGAATATGAAATGTATTTTATGCATAAATAAGAAATACTGTTAATTTGATGTTGTCATTTTCGTTAAAATTAGCTTTACATATGCATCTTCAATTTTTTCCAAAAAAAATATCTACCAAACGAGAACATAGCAGGTGTTGCTGAAGCCTGACACGTCAAGCACAGCGTGATTTATTTAAAACTCGCAAACAATAACGAACAATGTTCAATGAATTTTTTCACGCCGACATATACATTTTCACTGACAGGGTTAATAACAATATGAGCTATTTGCTTTTTAATTTACTCGCATATAGGTCAGAGCCGTTGAGATAGGAAATAATCTATACATATAATAATTATGATATTTTTATTCTTTCAAACTTTTGTTAATTAAAACTAGTTAATTTTTGGAAGGAGAGGTTGAAAGTTGCAATCGTACAACAGCTGAACTCGCCCATTATAGGATAGGATGCGATAGAAAATGGGCTCTGATTTATCTCACTCACTCTTTAAACGCGTTCAATATAATACAGTACTACCCTTAGAAAAATGACCACAAGTGCATTTTGTTGGTATTCGAGAAATATGCAAAAAAAAATTGGTAAAATTTTCATTGATTCAAAATCAAGCTAGAAACTTGGGAGTTTTGGATAAAACAAAAAAATAACATTATTTGTTCTCTTTGATTTATTTCCCAATATAATGTTACTTATGCTTTCGTAAAAATATTATGCCACGTTTTCTGAGGATTAATAGGCCAGAGTATTAATTAAATTGCCAGTAATCTCTAGTACATCGGGTCCCCCATCTAGCTGTCTGTACCTATCTGAGAGCACCCGTTGTCGGATAGGATGCAATAGGAAATGGGCTCTAGTACATCTCACTCACTCCCTAAACAAGTACAATATAGAACAGTGGGATAATGGTATTACCTCAGTGAACTCGCAGTGCATCGGGTCCCCCAGTACAGTACCGTCTGGCTGCCTGTACCCCGCGTAGCTGATAAGCTGGCTGTTCCATATTCTGTAGTCGTGCTTCCCGTCTGTGCGTTGTGGAAATAATGTTAATGCCGATCTGTTCAAAGAAAAAAAAAATTATACAAGTTGCTATTTAAGTTTCAAAATATACAAAAAAGCTTTTAAATAGCTTAATTTCAACTAAGATATATTATATATAAGAAGAAAAAAGAAAATGTTAATAGATTTTTAGATATTTTAGCGACAGTTTTAGAATCTAGACGGTTATCTGAATCCGAGACAACATTTCATGCGAGTCGTGAGAGTTAGAAAGAACATCGTATAATTCAAACGGAAAGTAATCCTTTCCCATAAGACGCCTATCTCGTCTTTTATTTTTCCCACATTTCTCCCCCCACGGATGTATAGGGAGTGTAATAGGACGAAGAAAACTCATCATCCCTTCTCCACCATATCCTTCCCATTCCTTTTCTAAATCCAGTCCTGAATCATTAAAAGTAGACGGAGCATCTAACTGGGGCAATTAATTATACTGCTTATTAATTATACATTAATGCATTTTCATGCAAGACATACGTCACTACACACCGAGAATTTATGGGCGCCCGAATGAATGCTGAAAATCCCCGAATGGATAACGCGTTGAATATGTATTTACGCATATCCTTGTTAATTTTAATCTAAATTTAAAGATTTTTCGTCGTAATTGAGTAGGTATTTCGTTCATTTAAAACTTTACTAGTAACTCCCAGGCGCCCACCTATGTCCTACCTACCTATAGCTATGTAACGTGTCCTAACGGATATGCAAAATATTACTAATAAAAAACCTACATATACATACTTCACGTTCACCTGAATGATACCGAACAAGTGTGTACTACGCCTTACTTTTTATTTATTTAGAAAAGACTAGCGAACCGCCCTCGCTTCGCTTCGGTTTCGTTAAAACAATATTAAACTATACTTATAAACCTTCCTCTTGAATCACTCTATCTATTAATGAAAACCGCATTAAAATCCGTTGCGTAGTTTAAAAGATCTAAGCGTACATACAGAGGGACAGACGACGGGAAGCGACTTTGTTTTATACTATGTAAGAAAGACAGACGGTATTTCTAATAGTGCGAATAAGTTTATTTTGAGGAATTTACCTGATGTTTCCTTTATTTGTGCTGTATTTGATATGGTTGCATAGCGCTTCGAACATTCCGCTTGTGGTAGCAACTTGCCGGCAATCGAATACCTGATCAAAAACAAGTTTTATAAACAAAACAGGTACGCGAATAAATTGACTAACAGTGGGTTTTATTTATGGACGAAGGCGGCAGACGAGCATACAGTCCACCTGATGGAAAGTGGATACTGTCGCCCATAGACATCCGCTATACATGCCAACATTAGTCCAAAATAACAAACGTTGGCACGCCCCCGGATTAACTGCCTACCTTTGGAGATATAGGAATGGATTTAGAGAAAGGGTTTGGAAAATGGGAAGAGATAGGATGGGAATGGGCTCTGGCAGATCTCACTCACTACCGAAACAGGTACGTACATTAGGAAAATAAGATAGAGTGGGAAATACAGTACATTTCAAGGTAGTTTTCCGTTAGAGAGGGGTAACGTGGCCAGTTAAGCGCGCCCAGCGGCTGTTGGATTGCAGAGTGCACTCTCCCATTCAAAAAACGATCATAAGGCAAATTCTAAATGATCTACGCAAAAGTAAAAAGTAACATTGACTGGTCAGTCAGCATTGATAAGCTCAGTAGTTTCACATCAAGAATAACCGAGTTGCAAGTATCATTAAGTTTATTATGGGCGCTGATAACTTATAATGACTGACTTTAGTAAGATTGCATATGATACGGAACTACGCACATTT
The DNA here is from genome assembly GCA_943735995.1 of Sesia bembeciformis. Lineage (NCBI taxonomy): Eukaryota > Metazoa > Arthropoda > Insecta > Lepidoptera > Sesiidae > Sesia > Sesia bembeciformis. Next base: position 15,306,066 of record OX031028.1, read on the forward strand.
GCCGACCTGTAGATAGTGTCGCGCCATTCCAGCCGAATTTCAATTATATTCGTAAATAATCGGCAGATATGCCGACATTGACCTGAATATTCGATCGACTTTTATATTATTATATTTATATAATATATTCTTTCGGCACGGGATTTCTGTGTGTGTATACATACACACACGGAAACTCGTAGTGATGTACCCAAAACAAATTGATTCTAGGCCCGCGTTAAGATGTACAGGAATCTAAGTTGTTCTGTTAAGTCCTGTCATCCTGTATAACTTGTTATCGACTGTACTGGTCAATTTTTGTGAGGGAGGGGAGTGCACGCTGCATTCCTATAGCCGCTGAGCGCACTCGACTAACCACGTTAATTTCTCACAGAAGACTACATTGAAATGTACTGCATTTCGTACTATATCGTATTTCCCCAATGTTCGTACTACGTGTTTCGATAGTGAATGAGATATGCCAGATCTCATTCGCATCGCATCCTATCCTATCCTTCCCCATTTTCCCAACCATTTCTCCCAATACATTCCTTAATATGCAAAGATGGGCAGTGCATCTGGGGGACTGCTAACGTTTGTCATTCTGAACTGATGTTGGCATGTATCGTGGATGTCTATGGACGACAGTATCCGCTTACCATCAGGTGAACTGTATGCTCGTCTGCCGGCTTTTTGCTATAAAAAAATATATTAATCAGAGTGCGCACCAAATTTCAACCAGTATTTAATCGAAGTCAATCTACAATGAAGATGGCTGCGAGAAGTTTGGTCTACGATGTGAGATCGCTGCAAAACTTATATCAATGTCAGTGCGTAATGTCGCTTTAAACTAACACCACCCCATCTCCTCCCGAGGCTATCGTACAATAACACCACCCCATCTCCTCCCGAGGCTATCTTACAATAACACCACCCCATCTCCTCCCGAGGCTATCGTACAATAACACCACCCCATCTCCTCCCGAGGCTATCGTACAATAACACCACCCCATCTCCTCTCGAGGCTATCGTAAAATGCGACTAAGTGATAACAAAGCCTCTGCCACAAACCGTGAGAAACTACATAATCTCTACAAGACTTTCCTTGGCCAGCATGCAATTTTAAGGCCATTAATCTTTCATGCACAAGGGAATGTGCAGGAATAGGTCCATATCCAGCAGAGCTGGTGACGCTTAATCGAGATTTACCGCTGGTTAAGATATAGTATACTAGGTATTGTGAATATATTAATAAGATACAATTGATCCACAACATAAGAATGCATAAGTTGTATGTATAGCTATGTATGTTGTGAACGATAGGCAACTACCTAAACACATTAATCTATGCAAGTACTACTTCTGGTAAAGTCAGATCTTTGCTCAAAATCAATACATAAAAATTTGTATGGTAATTTGGCTGGTCACATGATTCAACTCAACAGAACCTCCATATGAGTCAGTGCGAGTGTTAAATGCGTAATTATTACGTCGTGTATTGGTAAGTACTAAACTATATACTCATAGTTACATATCTACTGTACGGATTCAATCTACTCGTAAAATAAATCACAAACAAAGGTAATATGAATGGAAATCGCAGATCTTTGACAGAAACCAACATTACAATAGGTTTCTTACCTGAAATATCCATATTGTTTTTCACATATTTTGAGTAATTAAGTACCTACAAAACTCTTGCACTAGACTACGCTCCTGGGTTTAGTTTAAACACAGATGAGTCTGAATTTATGATAGTTTTGGGAGCGGCTCTATCAAAGCATTTCATCACGACGAAAGCAATCTGTCTAAGCAGCTTAATTACGAAATGCGCTCTGGAACATCAGAGAGACTTAACAGTCAGGAACGGTAATGCCGATTTGAGTCCAATTTAAGTCACTCTCATCCCCGGTAACCGGCGGGGAAACTGAATGAAAGCGAGGGAATAAATTAATGTCGTTACGCCGCCCGCGGGCCAATCGGCGCCTCTAATTAGAAAAATATTGAGTTTCATCGCTTCGACGGTTATTTTCATGAAATGGGGACACCTAGTGGTGAGATGGCTCCTGCTGCTTGTCAGAAAAATAACTGGCAGTTTCACCGACTCGCGAATACAGTGTAAGTACACACATACAGTTTATAGGAAAATTAATATTAAATGCTACCATAACGTAATACACATAAAATAACATAGTGCATTCATGAAATACTAGCGACCCGCCCTTGTTTCGCTTCGGTTTATAAGTTTAATTTTAAATTCAAAATAAAATATAGCCTATATTAGACACGGATAATGTAGCTTCCTATTTGTGTAATAATTTTTGAAATCGGTTCAGTAGTTCCAGAGATTACCCGCAACATACCTACAAACACACAATTTTACCTCTTTATTATATTAGTATAGATGTACACATAGATAGATATATATATATATACCGGCCTTATGGCTAAAGCGATTTCTTCCAGGCAACCTTTGGGTTGTTGAGTCTGAAGACGAATAGAGGTAGATGGTGCAATAAAGATATAATAATAAATACAATAACATTGTATGTACGAAAGTATATAAATAAAGCATGGCGCGGAACAGATGTAGGCGACACAATTGCGGTGTAATATCATCATTTGTCCTGGATGGCGTGACATAATATTATTGTTGCCCGGAAACACCGCGGACAAACTGCGGGTTAATTGCCTTATGTTTACCGGGTTCTGTAAGAAAAATAAAAGGACCGTTCGGAAAATAACGTGATGGAATGTTTGTAATTTGACAGGTAAGTGGTTTTTGGGTAAGGGCGGTGTGCAACTAGACAAATGTAATCGCCTATCTCTGAGTAAGCACCCACGATGGCAACCTAATAGATGAAATCTATGGAAACCTGCAAAACTAGTAGCGGCAAATGTAATGATAGGCTCTTATAATTTAAACTTCATTCATTTGATTCACATATAAGTTTGAATAAAAAGCAGATAATAGTGTACAATAATTAATATTTGTGTAGTATAATTAGGTAAGCAACTTCATAATAGTTGAAGATATCATAACTGTATATAAAAACGATGCGTTTTAGTGCGGTTCTCTAGGTTAATAATTTTATAATGCAATACTTTGCATTATGAAACTGAACACTCCGTGTATCTCAAACTTATTCTCATCTTGTCTCTAATTTATTTAAAACAGTTCAGTATGTATTCAGAAACAATGTGAACGAAATGGAAAAAGAAAAGCTCCAATCACATCTCGAACAATCTAAAAGAATACACGGTTTCAGCGGTACAAAGTAAAAACCAATTTTCAAAGACCACAAATTTAATCTGTGTATTGTTAATAGGAAATTTCTCTTTGAAAATATACGGAACCCACACTATACAAACTGTAGGTTAATAGCTCATGTTTTTTCTGTTGCAGTGCGAAATGGAAGTTTTCTCATTAGAGCCAGCAAATTCATTTAGTCTGTCCCTTTTCTCGCCGCTCACTTAGATACCACTAAGCAAGAAGAGCAACGAGCAGCTATAATTGATTTCATTGTTAGTCTTCTCGCTTCTATAACAAGCGTCATTATTCACAGAGTAAAAATTTAAGCGTAAATACTACAAGACGGCCTGTTTCAAGAGAAATTTATTTTAAAACGGATCCATTATTTTAATAGTCGCAATTCTCTTCACGGATAAGAATAACTAATAAATACTCATAATGTACTCGTACACTACATATATAGCAGGTGCACACACCTATACAGGTACGAGTATGAGGGAAGCTATGAAATTAATGGCCATTGACTATCACAAAAGATTACACATCCATCCAAATTATTGCGCCAAGTATCTATCAAAACAACCGACATACCATCGTAGACCACAAAAGAAAATACCTCGAGATTTGTTGTAATAACAACAAAGTTGAAGAAAAGATGACGCTGACTGATGTAACAGTCCCATGCCGGTTAGGTTATTAGTTTATCCATAACAGACACAAAATAAGCCGAATATCCCCTGCAAGGACAGATTGCTTAAAAAAAGAGATGAGAAAAAACATTCAGACCGCTCGACACGAAATATCGGCCATTTTAAAATTTAAACGATTAAAAATTAATAAGAAAATAATATCAACAGAAATTAATAAAATGATGGAGAATTAAATAAATTTAAAAATAGGCACCTTTTTTTCTAGATTTGTGTAAAAAAGAAAAAAAAAACATAAGAGATTGGACGAATATAAATCACTTATCTATCAATAAGGTTATCTCCGAAGATTACAAAAATCAAAATAAATGTGACTATCAATCAAAACTTATTTTTGGGTGCATACATATTACAGTTATTATTATTATTGTAATACATACTATTATCATACAACTATCGTTACACATAATTAATAACCATTGATTATATGAGCGCGTAACATGTTTACCTTACAATACTTATACATACTTGTAATTTGGACCACTGTATCCTCCCTATGCACCGACTAGCATTCCTCCACGCCAATTTTGCGCCGAAAACCAATTCAGTGGTGGTAAGCTGGTAAGTCCCCGTCTTTGCTACTTCGTCCTGGACTGTTTTCCAGCGAGCTTCATGGGCTGGAGTGTTGGCTCTAGAAAGACGTTTATTAAAATTATTAAAAATAATTTGTCCTATAGATAAGGAGTGGGAGAAATCTAAAATATGAGTAATAGCGAGAACAACTGGACAAGGAGTTTGGCTCATTCGGTTAAACTATCCATTATTCTATAGGGCGATGGAATGGTATAAGAAATAAAAAGTATAAATGGACAAAAAAATTCCTTTATCTCATATTCCATACATCTCCCACGCTAATAGGATAATCAGATCTTCCGTTATCACCACTCGATTTGATGTTTTTGAATATGTTAATTAATATCGATGCCAATGTTAATCAAATGACTGTATCTCCAAAATTCGAAGTACGTTTTCTTTCACATATAGACTTAATTAATGACTAATTGATCACACATGCGCCAGAGAAGACGTACGTTTAATAGTTTTGCCAATACGTTACTATGAACAATGGTCATACATGGACCAAAATGACGAACGTTTACGTTTAATAGTTTTGCTACTAATATAACTAAAATAAGAATTTTTAATCAATTTAAAACAAACTATTAAATATCGTTAATTTTAATATAATGATATATTTTATATTATATTGAGCATTTTTGTAGATATATTCATTTTGTTCTTATGCCCTTTTGGAATACTGTTTTTACTTGCTACAAAAAACCTCAAAACGGCTATGAGGATCATCGTTGTATAGGTGAAAATTAATTTGATATTACAGTTATAAGCCAAGTGATGGATTCTTTTGTTTGTTATTAAATGCCTATGTCCAATTGAAATGCTTTAAAAATGTCCAAAAAAACCAATACAAGAAGTGAATAAAACTACGAACTCACTTTGCGGATGTAGAAAATGAATCACAGCAGATGCCGCGGTCTATTATCGTGTTATAGATCAAATTATGATCCAGGCTGCAGAGTTTTTGTTACTCGTAATCGATATCCTCGCACTTTGGGAATTTAAATGGATACGTTACGTATTATACACGACGAAATGTAGATTAGTCGAGGCATAGAGTAGACTGGTAGAAATATTTAATATGGCCTGGTGTATTTAATATGGCCTGGTGTATTTAATATGGCCTGGTGTATTTAATATGGCCTGGTGTATTTAATATGGCCTGGTGTATTTACCGTGTGTTTCCGTTCGTTTTTTGAAAGGATGGTTTGTTATAATACTAATACATTATATTATTTTATGCATAACTAACTGAGTGTTGTAGATTTTGTGATAATAGAAGAAAAGAATCTTAAAAATCAATCTTATCAATCTTATCTTAAAAAAATCTTAACCAATTTCATTAAGTTTATGCCGACAATAAAGTGCCTTTTCTTGGGTAACGTCACATATGTGTTAGTAACCATCTTAGGACTGATTTCATGTCTAAAACTATCGTCTCTAGTATTCTATAAAATAATATTACAAGTAGTAAGTATAAATACTGTGCCAACTGTTTTGTCATATACGAGAATGTTTAGACACCAAAAAAATTTTGAAAGGCGATAACATTGGGTCGACGTTACAAGGAAAAATGTTAATATAAGCTGGTGATTGGCATCAAATAGGATTTACAGAGACAGAGTATACTGAAGTGATCGGAGGGATTCACGGCAGTGAAAAAGCAGTCACTTCGTGTGTTACAATATTCTAAATCAAATCTTCACATTTTTATTACATACGATGTTATTTCATTATATTTAGAAAAGTACTTAGTAGCTGTTGCCAGAAGCTTTTCAGACTTCGAAATGAGCTCCAGCATATTTCACTCACTCGCGAAACACATTATAGTACCATTTCTGTCCTCCCGTTATTATAATGACTCTTTATTATAGTCAACGTAATCATCATTAAAGCAAATTATTATCGGACCAAGAATCAATCGATTCACAAATAGTTTATAAACTTGAATTTCAGAATTCAACGTTACTACAAGAACGAAAATTACCAAACAATCTTAACCAACCGTGTTGGTAACTATGATTTTGTTTCCTTGAACGAACGGACATCGAGAAAGGCTAGTGTTAGCTATATAAATAAACGTACCTTCGTATGGAAGCGAAGTACTGGCCTAGGAAGTCCTTGGCGTCGTTCAGCACCTCTTCGGGTTCTCTTGGTATGTCGCCCCGGCCAGGCAGGGCCATCACACTCCCGAGGCACGTTTTGTCGTTGCATTGTGTGGGCTGTGGACAAAAACAATGTTATTTTATTATTTTTAATGGGGTGACGGAATAGAAGTGAAAAATCATAATTTGCACACTCAGAAAGAAACTTTATTCAGTTAAAAATAAATAATTGGAGACTTTTGGGCAGAATACTTTTTACACAACGCCTCAAAAAAGATTGTAAATCTTAAAAATTGTAGAATTGTAGAATTCCAGAATATTTTTGACAATTGTATATTACTTGTCTGCATCAAAAAACATACAGGTATATTAATGAACAATATTTATGTATGTTTTAAAAACATACAGGTACATTAATGAACAATATTTATGTATGTTTTAAAAACGTACAGGTACATTAATGAACAATATTTATGTATTTTTAAAAAACATACAGGTACATTAATGAACAATATTTATGTATGTTTTTAAAAACACAGGTACATTAATGAACAATATTTATGTATGTTTTAAAAACATACAGGTACATTAATGAACAATATTTATGTATGTTTTAAAAACGTACAGGTACATTAATGAACAATATTTATGTATTTTTAAAAAACATACAGGTACATTAATGAACAATATTTATGTATGTTTTAAAAACATACAGGTACATTAATGAACAACATTTATGTATGTTTTAAGACAGGTGTGCATTTATTAATATAGTTATAATAAGATTTATTAGTCCTTAACACAAAAATTCATTAATGTGCTGTTTTTTTTTACTAAAACGTGTTATTTGAGGACTCCTTTGTTGATAAAAGCCTCCTCCATCTTTTCCCAAATATTCGTGTCCTTTGCTGCATTTCCCCAATCTATGCCCGCCGTCTAAGTACTAGTATCTCGTTCGCCCAGCATTTCATTGGCGCCCCCCTTTTCTCTTCCACATGGGTGTTCATTCATGACATATTTATTATTTCTAATCTAAAGTTTTCCAGCAAACAATGTTGGCGCCATAAAAAATAGCGACAGTATTTTAAAATATTTCTCTATAGTACAACAAAAGCCATTGTCCTACATTGTAGTGGCCAGTATTGATTCGTTGACACAATCCACTCCGGCCAGTCACGTCCCTAATTCTTATAAACCGTTGCAAAATGCATTTTGTGAACGGACATTGCGCCGTAGACAGAAAATTGGCAAACAGAAATATTGTATTGCATTGTAACAACTAAACTGAAAAGTAACGTAGCGAAGCCATAAAAACAGTACCATGTACTTACCGCAAACTTAAAAGCTCAAACTTGTTGAAATTTAAATTGATAAATTATATCTAAATTGATTTGAAAAGTTATATTAATATTAAAATTGAAAGTAACCAATGTTTTATTAATAATACAGTCGATCAACTATAATATGGACTTCACGTAGATATTAAATTAAATTATGAAATCGACATAATAAAACATTTCGATTTCCCGCCATTAGAGTAAATGCACTTTTTTATAGAAAGGTGGCAAACTAGCGGACACTCCTTTCTTTCTCGTTTCTTAAAATAGGTTTGCAAATAATTTTTGCAAATAATAATAAATATTTTTTATACTTCGTTTAAATACTATATTAAAAATGTTATTTAGTTATTACAAATTACGTAAGTATTTAGATAAGTAGAATTGAAATGCTACCCTCGAATAAAATTAGTACAGACAACTTCCATGTTTTTTCTTACGATTGGCAATGACAATTGTAAAATTGTATTACGGCGTTGTTTTAAAAAGTAAATACCTTTTTTTATTTCATTAATTGTATCAACCAGGGTATGTAAACATATTATGAAAAATTCGTATGTTTTGACATAATTCAAAGCATATTTACAATTAATTACACTAATTTTCACTATTTAATACCTACTAACATTTGTATTTGGAGACCACAGACTACAATGTTTGATTCTCTACCCGTGTAAACTCACTCTAACTTCTGAGTGTACCCCAAAACGTTACGCGTTTTTAATTTACAATAAATTAAGTTTCACAATTAATTTTGCTTTTATTAAATTTCGCACCTAATTACTTTTATAAAGGAAAAGATTGCGAATCGTTTTCTTTAATTACATTTTTGCGTGACCTGAATATTCAATTCCAATTCTCTCGTTCTTTGGCTTGTGCAGATTATTAAATCTTTCATCAATAATGTAAGGAAATTACAGTTAATAAATGTTGCCAAATTATAATAGAAAATCTTATAGTTAAATTATTTCCTCTGTTGATTAAATAAAAGCAATGACTTAAACAATTATTGTACGAATTAGTAAATGCCATGAACAAGCCATCAACTAAACATTTCTGAACGAAGTTGCATGCGCATCCGCTGTCGATAGCATTCCATCATCATTATTCCATCATTTCCATCAAAGATTTTGTTTTATTATTGTAAAAATTGTGGTATTGTGGGATTTGTGGTTTAATAATAATGGTTTAGTAAACTTCATAGTGCCTAAGTATTAGTGCCTATTGCTTGTGATAATTAAAAACGTGAAAGCGTGAGACGGCACTATTCGTGTTCTTCCAAGGAGTCCAACTCTGTCCTCTAAACCAACTATCACTTTAATAAACGGCTCCTACTTCGACGGGACTGGACAATGACGTGATAAAAACAATTCTGTTTTATTATTTGCCATACGTGTGGATGCCAGTATACAAATAAGTGATAATAATAAAATAATAGTATCTTATATGACTTAAATAATTATATGACTATATACTTTCAGGAATATATTTTATAAACTCTTTGTTATTCGGCGACAGAAATTGAAATTTGACCACTGTTTAAATAACAGAGCTCGATTAATTTTACTAACCGCACATTAATTAAATCAATAACTATAATTTTGTGCAAAAATAACCTGAAAACAAACTACATCATTTTACACCTGCGTCTGTAATATATGGGAGGTGTTATAGTTTAGTCATTCATTACCTTATTACTTTTATTTACAAATAGAAATAGAAGGAAAATGACTACGAAAAAATAATTTAGATCTATTGTTATGGTGGTCCCGTTAGTTAAAAAAAAATATATTTTATTTTATAAGTCCATTACTACAAATTAGATAAAAGTGTATGCTGTGTTACTTACTGATTTGGAAAAACTCTGGTGCGCATGTTAAACTTCAATAAACTTCGCACTAAATTAAAATAAACCTAATTCAAATTTTTCCGTTTCTCGTCAACAGAATGCACGCTTAGCTCCGATTACCTATTTGATATTTTTGTAATTTATTAATTTTTTGGGTTCTGTATTCACAAAAACTACGTATGTAAATTTTTGCATAAATTAAAAAAAAAATGGAGGTTCTTGCAAAATAGGTGCGAAACATGTTTCATGTTTCTGGTTTCCTGAACGGAATCCATGGTTTCAGACTTCGGGAATTGAATTACACCCTGTATAGTAGACGAAAAATAAAATTATATTTTCTACGAAATATTACTGTTATTATCGCCAACCTATTTACATTGCCTACAGGGGCCGGGATGTACTTCAAAAAGTTTCTATCTATACATCTATACCTACATATAATAATTTCGTAAGAGCCGTGACTGTACATGAAATATTTTTTGAAAAAAGTGATTGCAATATAAAATACGTTTGATTTCTGTTTGTCTGTCTGAACGCGCATTGCGCAAAAACCACTGGACAGAATTTAATTAAACTTAACATAATTATAACTTTGGTTTCGGTTAACATTTAGGGTACATTTTATCCCGGTATGTTGCAAAGTTCCCACGGGAATTACTATAAAGTTCACGGGAACGAAGTCGCTTTCACCGCTAATCTTCTATGCATATAATAAAATCGTAAAAATCCGTGTTTGTACATTTAACGTTTTTTGAAAAAAGTCGTTGCAGTATAAATTGCGAGTAATGCAAAGTTCAAAACAATTTTTTTTCTCGGTCTGTCTGTCTCAAATACCATTGGACGAATTTTAACGAAACTTGACATAATTATAACTTTTAGTGTACTTTTTACCCATATCAATTATAGTGTTCCCATGGGAAACATGCTACCTAACTGCGACGCAGGAAATGGCGGGCACTACTCTAGTTATGCAATAAGATTGGTATATCAGCCTATGACGTCCCACTGCGGGACACAGGCCTTCCCTTACATTAATAAGGAGTTCTGGGCTAATAAATTATTTATCAACCACAGCGTATTCAGTGCGATAATAGTGGATACTACACATGGACCTAGGTTATTTTATAGTTTTTGCAATTTGGCAAGAAAATCTGTAATCTCTTTTTAGTATCTCTAATCTCACAAATCGATAAAACAGAAATATATAAAATAAGCTTTCAACATGTGGCGAAGAGCTCTATAGTAACAAGTGACGTGGGTGACAGATAGCACCGAGTAATCTTACTTTTAGATGTAAACAATAGTACTTAATTAATTCAAACACTATTACTTTCATTCATGAGACAGTTTTAGATATGTTTCGAATAAGCAACAAAAAAATACTATCCGCGAATACAAATTGTAACAATTTGCCTCACAATCTATATATTACACATATAATAAACTCGTAACAGAGCAGTGTCTGTTATTGCAATGTAAAGTGTGAATGATGCAAAATCCAAAACAGTTTTTTATTCGAATATTTGTGTGCGTCCACGTGCATCATGCAAAAGCCGCTGGACGGATTTTAATAAAACTTGGCACACTTATAGCCTATGTGCTGGATTAACATTTAGGGTGGTTTTTATCCAGATCCATTATAAAGTACCCACGAGAATCCCTGGGAAGTTCACGCAAACGAACTTCCCAGATTTCTTTTTATTTTATATTTCTTATTTTCACTCTAATTCGGTTAAAAATACGGTTTAAAAATGGAAATGTAAAGGAAATATTACACTAAAACCCGGTTGCACAACCATTGCCCATACGTTATCAGTATCATAGCCTCGCATCCTACACGAGAAGCAAAGTTCCGGCGCCGACATAACTTTGAAACACGTCCCCGGCGGCAATTTTAGCACGCGCTAAGTTTCCGCGAGAGCACGTCCCTACGAGCATAACGCATAATGTATTGCATATGCATGATGCCCTCGAATACTTGCAATGAGATTTTACTTTTGCGCAAGAAAGAGACTTGAATTATAATTTTAACTTATTTCAACTCATATAATACTTAAATCATAAAAAAATTAACTATAACATTATCTTGTACCGAACCGCAACTACAACCAGCTCTTTTGTCGTCAATTGCTGGACAATTGTCTTGTGCGTGAGGGATGTATGGCCTTAAAACGCAGGCCAAGCGGGTTGGCGATTCCACTCTTTAAGAGGTAGTATATTTCCTCAGGGATTGTGGTAGTGGCTTTGTTATCCCTAGAGAAGAAATCGGATGGTCTATTTTAAAGCCAATCTACACTACACGGCCAATACAAACATTATTTTAGTCAAATATTTACTTCAAGCTGTAATCTGTAATTTATTTTAAAGATTACAGCAGTATCTTGTTACACTAACAGTTAGTTATACGCAAACAATTAGTCACAATAGCGGCAGAGAATCGTAATTTAAATATAACAAACAGTTTATTTCACCGCGGCAATTGTTTATAACTGCAAGATGGAGGCTGAGAGAGGACCCTTAAAACATAGCCCAATGATGCTTATATATATGTCCCGAGATGATTATTAAAAAAAAATATGTCCCGTTTTTTATACTCCTTAATAACTATATTTTAGTATTTTTAATTTAATTGCCCGTTGTAGAGCGTTTTCACTGGAGATAATGATGCGGAACCGTGAATTTTTATAAATAAATTTAGTTTTTAGAAAGGCCTGGCAATAAGGGTCAGAAGGAAACTTATTCATATACTTCTAATATAATATATACATTATGATATGTAGTATCCCACTAATACTTGATCGTTTGGATGTTTGTTACTCAATCAAATCAATGTTTGGAAACTTAGCAAATAGGTATATTGTAATCCATATTAACAAATAGGCTACGAAAATCATGTAGACCACGCGAACCAAATCCCGGACACTAAATATACATAATGTACTATATATAACTATATATAACCTACTCTATATATTACAGCTGTATCAAAAGAGGCGAGTTATTGTCCCGTCAAGTTAAAGTCAAAGTTAAACCAAATTTGTTTGATTGATTGTGTATTTTACCTATATACCCTCATATATATATATAAGTACCTACAATATATTATTGATTTTATTTTTATCCATGATATCCTTATCCAAGTGCTACATTGTCTGGTGTGTAGAAAATATGCCATTGATTACTTATTTGCTCAATAAGCGCGTGCTTACATGTACTGGCTATAAACAAGAACGTGATTTTTAACAAATACTCGTATAATACATAGATACAAAATTATATAAAATATATATTTAAGATAATTTAAAAAAGAATTAAGTTTAACTATGTCATTATCTGTTGGGGTTGGGGGCCATTATGTTAGTTTTACTAACATGAAAATATGATGTACCGATATAAAAATACACACTTTTTATATAACTATAAGATATATATACACATATGTATATATAAAAAACGTATATATTTAAAATTATAATATAATATATAAAAGGATTTTATATTCTTTAATATAAATAAACTATACCAACTAAAATGAAGGCAAATTTATAAAATTAAAAAAATAATAAAAGTCCATTCAGTCAAATCTCTAAATAGAATTTATAAAATCAGGGCGAAGTCTTGACTTCAAATTTATAATTTAGGATATAAATAACTTTTACAGAGAAGTACTGAAGCACCACTACTCCTTAAAAGTTAAGTTCAATAAGAGGCAATACTTACAACTCTAGGGCAAGTTGTGTCGTAAAGGCGATCGTATAAATAATCGTATGATTCTAGATTCTTCAACACTTTTGGTCTAGTAACTTTACGAAGCAATTTGTTCTTCTCTATCTGCACAACCCCATTTACATTCCCATTCAAAGTTATACCATTGACCACACCGTTGTCAGTGACAACAGAAACTTCCTTCTTGACAGGCTCGTTAAGGTGATCAATAGAACAAGTTTTCTCTTTAACTTCATCGATGCCAATAAGAAAACCATTAGGAACCGAATCAATAATTTCCAAGGAATTGTTAATTATAGTATCTGAATTCTCGAGTCTACCAGGCGGCATGGTGGAGATAACGCTTTTAAATGATCTGTTACAAAAAATTATTAAAAGTATAGTTATGGAACACAGAGCGCGGGCGCACTAATCGTAATAAGATGTCACTGCTGTATATATAACAGTCTCATTGAGTGTGACAAGCTCGTGCTAGTTTGTTTTGAACAGTTTGTAAATATACTACACTTAAATCATGTGGGTAAGCTGAACCACTAAGGTTTTACATCTAACATAATATTGCAACAAGTCGCCTGACGTTTAGGGATATGTATTATAAAATGAATAGGTTGTCTTATTTTATAGTATTTATAAGTATACGTATTACTTGATAAATTTAAATACATTTTTATTTTATTGTAAATGAACTTGAACAATTACATAAGCTGGAGGAAACCTTTTAGATACACAGACAGCTACGAATACCACAAAAGATTTGACACCAGTTACTACTTACATGAGTATATGATAATTGACATCATTTCTTAGTTTAATTACAATTACGAATAATACAAAATTGAATAATTTAATTATTCAATCTTTTAAAATATTATCTCAGTTCACTCAATGTACGTCGTTGAGGAATATCAACTACCCAATAGATTTCATCGCATTTCTAGAACCAAGAATCCAGGCACCACGACAAAGACAGCTTCTCAACCCTCTTTTTCTGTTAGAATTCCATTGAATAGGTAACAACATCACACTCGTTGATTTCTAACTCTTATTGCTCTTTCGTTAAGGTTTAAAGTTCGAGAATAATATATACATGGATATATTATCTATTCGCAACGAGAAACGACAGAGACAGCTTCTCACCCTTCTTTTTCTATGTGTTTCCATGTATGTTTTCTTAGAGATGACAATGCAGTTAATACATTGATATCGTAGCCTTCTTGCTATTGAATTAGAGTATAGTTTAACGGCAAAAACATTGCGACAAAGACAGCTTCTCACCCTTCTTTTTCTATCAGATTTGTTTGGAACAAGTACAGTCAATAGCACTTTAATTTCCAATTTCAAATAGGGTTAGAAATTAGTTATTCCACCTTATTTCTATAAACAAATGTATAATCACGTTATATATTGACTTATGGAACAGTTATTAGGGCCTTGGAAATTCTCCGTCACCGACAATACTCGCCAGACCTTGCCCCTACTGATTTCCATTTTTTTTTTTGGAATTTGAGTACTTTTTACAGGGAAAATACTCAACTCCGATGAGGCAGTGAAAAACGCCTTCAGAGAATTCACCGATTCCCGTCCCCAGGACTTCTATAGCAGAGGTTCCAACTTCCATTAAAATGGCAAAAATGCATTCATAATAATGTTATATATATAATTTTCATACAAAAAAAATATTTGAATGTTTCCATATAAAACGGCAGTTTGTTAGGTAAGCACCTAATACGTAAGTATTTGTAGTATGTGCCATTTCCGGGATATGGTGCGCTAAACAAAAAAATACTTTATAAAGTTAATTAAGTACTTTATTATTAATAATCTACATCAGCCTATGACGTCCAACTGCAAGGCACAGGACATCTGTGCCTGATCATTTATCATCTTCTGAAGATCGAGACATTCTGATAGGGTAACCGAGTCGTCAGCAAATCTGAGGTTTGTCGGTAATTCTCCAACTGTTTTTAATCGATAGATATTCCAATGAAGGCTCCTGAAGATGTTTTCCAGCGTAGCATTGAATATTTTTGGTCATATTGGATCTCCTTGCTCCGCTCCCCCTTGCTCCGCTCCCCCTTGCTCCGCTCCCCCTTGCTCCGCTCCCCCTTGCTCCGCTCCCCCTTGCTCCGCTCCCCCTTGCTCCGCTCCCCCTTGCTCCGCTCCCCCTTGCTCCGCTCCCCCTTGTTAATCTAAACTCTTTTACTTTTTTATAATATTATTTCAGCTGTACTGTTGTCATAAATGTTACAGATTGAACTAATGTATTTTTTGTGCACTCCCTCGTAATGTTATAAACTATAGAAGGCTTTAGCGTCAAAGAGATAGTTAAACAACAAAAGGTAGACAAAGAAATAGCTGATGGTACCTGGAGTAGTAGGAAGAATAAGAAAGAACATAAAAAATTGGAGGAGGCCTTCGTCCAAAGCGCGAGCTGACAGAGAAAAAATTATATAATTTTGTAACTTTATGACTCATGTTAAATAAAAATAATTAAATAAAAATAAAATTAATACATTCGAATAACATAACATATCAATAACAGAAGATTCTAATAACATTAAATCATTAAGAAAAAATTAAGAAACATTAAGAAACATCATCAGTAAGAAAAAATCATTTAAGTATTAGAATAAATAAATTAGACCCCGTATTCAGCGGGCGGCCATGGGCGGCGGTGACCACTTACCATCCTGGGGGCCACCCGTCTGTCAACTCTTCTATAAAACAACATATGCTCTCAGGGCGGAACGTGGTGCCCACCAATAAAAAAGGGAGAAAAAATATAGAAAGGTAAAAAAAAATATTCCAAACATATGTAAAAATTAGGTCATTGTACTTTAATGGGAGTACTATTATTTCCACTTAACTGTATTCACATTATCTGATGTTTATTTTATGCCGCCACGAGTTTTCCAGTCATGTGCCGCATATTTGAACAGAGTCATATTATTTTGTCTCTCACTATGTTGACGTGTGTTTTGATCATATGATATTTATTAATTTGTTCTACCTCACATGCAATGAGTTAGCATCTGATAGCATTACTTTCGTAGAAACTTCTCCATACTATTTTCTTTTAACACCACACTCAATGGCCCACACTAGGATTCCCTATGTTGTGGGTTCGGAGACACATACAAAGACGAACACAACATGTGCAACACCCCGAACAAACACCTGTCTTTTAACAAATCTTTTAAAGTCATTTATTAATCTTCGGCAGCCCTTATTATTAAATGTGCCGTCCTCAAAAACGAATTACAGGCAGAATACATTTATTGCTAGAGCCAGTAAAGGTATAAATAAATTTTGTTTCAATTTAGATTTGTTTTTCACAAAAACAACATAAATTAAAAATCCATGGCTACTAATTATTTTGCTAAATTTTATAATTTATAAAAGTTATCTTTTTGCACTCTCTTCTTCTTTTCTATTTTTTCAGGTGTATTTTTCTTTAACTTCCTTTACATTTTTTTTTAATTATTATTATTAAGTATAACGTTTAGGCCTTTTATATCAGGGTGTAAGGGACATACTATCGATAACTTTGTGAAAAGCTTACAAATGATATCTATTATTAAATCACAAGTACCACTGATGTCGACAATGATGGGTTACCGATGATGTCATTTTACAGCGCGCAATGTACCTATTGCAGCGTACCGATGATTGCAGCAGCGGTGTGCGTGTTCAAACTGCTTGTAACGTAGGTATTAATTACTAGACTGAGTTTGTTGACCTCTGTTTTTGAACTCGGCCGCAAAACAGATTATCGCGTCAAATCGCGTGTGTATTGAGATTTGAATTATATTGCTGGTTTATGTTAAATATCGTCATTTGTTGTTTTTTTCTTTTAATTCGAATTGAGACGACTACATAAGTGATACCATGCTGTAATTAGTAATAAAATGCACAAAAAAAAATTGTGAAAATCATGAAAAAACCGACGAGAAATTCCAACGCCGGGGACTCAGTATCACGTACTGAACTCATGATTTTAATTTTCGATAGCATGTCACTAACACCCTGTATACTACTTAAATGCATATTTGTGTAGATTTGCTGTGAATAGAATTTTGCACGGTCGGCGGTGCACCCGCATACCCCCTGATGTTGCAGGTGTCCATGGGCGACGGTAACACTTACCATCACGCGAGACTGCTTGCTCGTCCGCCCACTAAAAAATCTTAAAAAAAAAAATATTGATAGATTTTAAGTGGTATTTTAATGGTAGAAATTAGTGTAGTCTACTCATTTCTTTTTCTCGTTATATTGCTTCAAAAATATTTTTAACATGTCTGTAATCTTCCTTAACAATAAATATATAAAATATTTATCCGACTGGGAATCGAACCGGAAACCTATTGTACTACCAACTGGTCGTCAATTATTTATTATCACTATACAGGATTGAATTAAATACCTTCTTATCAATGAATTTCTTTCGTGAAAGCTGACCACTTTTGTTCTACAACTTCTTAAAATTCAATACTTTTTTTATACACAAATGTAAAATATAATTTTTGTTACTTGAACATGTAGTTAATCTCATCTGTGAAGGGAAAAAATACGCAACATTGTCAAACTGTTGAGAAACATAAATTGCAAGACGAATGGGAGGTAGCAGGGTAAAGTGAGTAGTAATTAGGGCTGCCACCCCTCCGGGTTTGATCCGGGATATCCGAGTTTGAAGGATGCTTTTCTGATCTACGATGTAACATCGTAAATCTCCGAGCGATGCGGCTATGGCGTGGAACATTCAAAAATCTTATAAAAATGAGAAGAATAATTTTCAAACTGACTAGTAAACATTAACACTAACATGAACATTAATAGACTCTAGTAAAGATTATTGTTGTGACAAATGCAAAGGTATAATTTAAATGCAAGGGTACAATTTAAATGAAAAGGTATAATTTAAATGCAAAGGTACAATTTAAATGCAAAGGTACAATTTAAATGCAAAGGTACAATTTAAAGTGTTGCTGCGTGTACCAAAAACAATATAAGTTTATCTATATATTTATATATTTCTATATAACAATCTATTCGTAATTTAATATTATCTCATCGAGAACATTCAAAGACTCTCATTCAAAGGACCTATAACTATAAATTTAAAACTCACTACTAAATTTCTCGTTTCGTTTTTATCCCTTTTTTAATCTCCGAATTTAGGGTATTCCGAAGGTGGCAGCCCTAGTAGTAGCAACGGTGTAACGCCCCCGGATGCAATGCCTAGCTTTCGAGATTTACGACTGGATTGGAGAAAGGGTTTAGAAGGGTTTGGTTGGCACGGCGAATAGGAAGTATAACGGTACGAGGAGATTTTCTCATCCCATTACACTTCCCTTTCCTACTTGGGAGGGCTGGGGTGGAACGGGGAATTACAACCAATTACACTTGAAAGAGATGGGATGGAATCGAAAGTAAGAAATATTATAATATAATCTTCATTGGATTGGATGGAATGAAAAATGGTAAATTTTATCATGCATTTTTAACATAAGAAGCTATACTTATAGTATAGCTATCGTTTTTGCATATAATAAGTAAGTGTTGACTAACAATTTCAGTTCTAAAGTTTTTATATAGATATCAGGTTTTAAAAATGTACTTTAGCAAACTATAGAGTACATACAAAAAATAGAACGCGACAAACAACGAATTCGTTTACCGCCCGCTGCTTCACGAATGGAGTCGGCAAAAAGGTGAATTAAACTTCTGCGAGGCAAATTGAACAGTGCAGGATGTATTCAAAACGTACCGTAATAATTAAAAAGATATATATATAAGTAGAATTTGGTATCATTTTAGATATTTTGAACTTATAAGGTGCCTTCACACGGAAGTATATTGATGTTTCGTTATGTTGTCTATCACAAAACTTTATCTATTAGACGGGCTTTAAATCCGTAAGTTTACCAACTTAGGAAAATCAAAGAAATATACTTATCGCAACTAACTCCAGAGCGCATTTCTTAGCGGATTGAAATGAAATTTGGCAGAAAAATAGTCTGGTCTATATCTTGGTTACTTTCGAAATTCAGCTAAATCGGTTTAGTAATTCTAAAATTATGACAATATAACTTTTCAAGAATTTAAAAAGAAAACAAATATTCCACTCCACATATATACATAAAAACTTGGGATGTTTTGAATATTCGTTTTGGCGAATTCCCACCAATTTTCAAGTATTCGTATTCGTATTCGTCAAAGGTGGGCAAAGTTAATCCAAAAGTTAACTTCGTTAATCGTTAATTCGCTACTCAAAAAGTCAACTTCGATAATCGTTAAAGCGTTAACTTTTTGAAATTTAACGCAAGTTAAATTTATCCGTTAAAAGTTAATCACCCAAAATTTGTACTGATGTTTAAGCAAGTAAGTAATTTAAGTAAGATAATGGAGTACTACTCGTATTCGCCTAGTTTTAAACAAATACTCGAAATCTAAAATTAAAAGTCGTGAGTAGTGCAGTGAGTAAGAGGATTTTTATGAAAAAAAAAATACTTCGGGATTAAACGTTCATTTGAAAAACAGTTACGTAACTATTTGTTTAGTTTAATTAGTAAGTAATTTTTTAGTTTCATTTAAAGTTAAAGTTACCTAACTTCAGATTAAACTAAAAAGGTACTAACTGATTGAACGAAAGAATTACCTACTTATAGCATTAGCATTAAATTGGTCAAAAATTACTTACTAATTTTATACGTGCTTATGAAGGTACTATTACTCCATTAGGTACTATTCGTAAGTGTTCATACTCGCGAATACTGAGGCAAATTATTCTTATTCGTATTTTTATTCGCTAAAAGTGCTTTTTTGCTACTCGAAACATCCCCAATACAAAGTATATGTCTTTGGATAGGTCCCGTAAAGCTCAACTTTTGTCTAAACCCCCTTTTTTCTAACTTGTACGGAAAATAGCGAAACCTCTCCCGACTAGAGATGCCATGGACGATATTTTTTGAAAAGCGTCATTTGTATGTTGGTCCTGGGCTTCTAGAAGTGACACCAGATTTTATTGAAGACTTCATGTGAACTTTTGTGCGATTGCTACGGGAGTTCTCTAAAGGATCTGGATAAAAAGTGCCCTAAATGTTAACTCGGCACATAAGCTATAATTATGGCAAGATTCATTAATATCCTTATAGTAATTTTTACACGACGTGCGTTTAGACAGACAGACGACCAGACAGATAAAATTTGCAAAAATTGTTGTCTTGGGCTCTGATATTAGATATTAGAAGTTAACACAGCTACATACGTGTGATGTAACTTCGCTAAACCTAACCTACTTCAATTAATATGCTGGCGTCATACAAAAGTTTATCTAATATATGATCTTGACCACACTTAATAAGAAACTATACATAGTCGTACACTTATCTAACAGAATACAACTTCTATTATTATACTCGTATATCTATTTCATTAGCATCATGAATAAACATTCAACTCATTGATCAGTTTTATACAATTTATACATTTCATACATTACTATACAACAGTGAAATTATTAAGGGACTCGACGGGAAGTCAAGATTTGAGAAATATATGAGTCCTCTTGAGACTAGGAGTATTCTCGACACTTCGTGAGATCGTTTTTTTTTTAATTGTAACTCAGTCATATTGTATTAGGTCACGCTGAATTTGACTTTGACAGTGGTCTCGTTATTACAAGTTTACGGTCGGGTCGACATACAAATAAATATATTAGTAAAACCAATCAATTGGTTAGATTTTTTACAGAAAAAAGATGGCAGTCTGCACGTCTGCCATCACGTCTGCTCGACACACAAATAAATATAATAGTAAAACCAATCAATTAGTTAGATTTTTTACAGAAAAAAGATGGCAAACGTGCAGACTGCCCATCTGTGGTAGTAATTGAATACTGTCGCCCATGGATATTGAAAATTTAGCAATTTATTTATTTGGATTTTGAGAAATGGTTGGCAAAATAAGGTGGGATAGGGTCGGATGGGGTGGGAATAGATTCTGGCATATCTCACTCACTAATGAAACTTGTCTACTCGTATGCGACCTTCTTTGTATAAAAAAACTCCATTAAATTTCCGCTCGGGTATATTGTAATCAAGAAAAGCTTTTTAACTACAATATAATATATTTACATACTGTATCATGTGATATATAAAGTATGCTAGCATTATAATATTTATTTCTTGTTAAAAATGTATAAATTTGGATACACTCGATGCAAATATTAGGTAGTCGGATAAGTTCGCGGCATTTCATAGTGAAAATAATAATGATTCTTTTTGTATTACATAAATATTTATTGAACGAAATATTGGCCATTTAATTCGACAATTTTGGCCATTTTTTCTGGCAGATCCCAATGTTATAATTTTTTTGAAATTACTGTGCGAAAAACTGATTTAAATGGTTGTTTCTCTTGAATGTAATTTTACACCATTTACGGAATTTTGTAAAGAGCGGAATAAATGATGACCCGAAGGTGCTATGTCTGGAATGTATAGAAGATGCATTAAAACTTCCCAGCTAAGGTTCATCAATTTTTGTTTAGTCATCAAAGATGCATGCGGTCGTGATGGAAAACTTCACTTTTTCTATTCATTAATTCTGAGCATTTTTCTTCAAGTGCTTGTTTCAATTTTACTAATTGCTGACAGTAGTCATCAGAAATAATCGTATGGCCATTTGGAAAAATCTCGTATTACACTATGCCTTACCAGTCCCACCACCATACACATGACTTTGTTCGGAGTGACGCCTAACTTTGGGACTATTTGTGATGGCTCACCTCCTTTATACCAAGATCGTTTTCGGTAATTGTTATCGTAGGTGATCTCATCATCGCCTGTTACCAATCTCTCCAGAAATGGGTTTATTTCATTTTCTTTTAGCAATATCTCGCATATAGGAATTCAATTTACCGAGTTCTGTCATTTAAACCATGCGGCACCCAAACATGTAGCTTTTTTTACAAAATTCACTTTATGCTGGTGATCCAAAACTGTTAAGTGGTGAATGCTAAGCTCTTCCGCGGTTTGATCACTGCTTATATGCTTCAATTTTTTTCGTGATAACATCAACATTTACCTTAATAGAACGACCACAGTGAAGAACATCATTCACATCAAAATTACCAGTCCCGAATCAACTCCAAAATCTATTTTCGACCACTTCATACCCTTGTCGAAAAAAAATTGTAAAGCATATCTAATTTTCTCCTTATTAACTTCCATTTTAAATTTGTTAAAAAATATGTAAAGCTAATTTTAGCTTCTAATTTCAATTTTCCGCCATTACAAAAAAGTCAGCTGTCCCTTTTCCCGCCAGTGATCCAGTGTTGCCAGAAATATAGCACGCTAAAGTCATATTCAAAAAGACCGCCATCTTTTCCGACTACCTATTATACCAGGTGTCTCAGAGTGGGAGTAGAGCAAATTAGAGCAATTATTTATTATTATTTTCTATTTATTATGCATATACTATGTTACTAACACTAGCTTTTAAGTTTTATTATTTACTAACAATACTATGGATATTTAATCTGCAATAAATGTTTTTTTATTATTATTATACCTTTGTTAACTAATATTGAAATCACACGGTAATTCATCTTTTATCTTTTAATGGTAATTTAATATCTTGAAAGATGGGATGGGATATATAATAACAGTTTTCATCAGCCCATATCAATCAATCCAATGCTGGATAAGCTCATGCAACTTTAAAATAAGTACTGCAGACATAGAAGGGCAATTCACGAGCGCCCGTCTGCCTTGATTGTAACGGTGAGCGTCCGTACTCGTAAACAGAGTCCTTATCTACTTCACGGTATACCTTTAAATACATTGACGGGAAAGTTACGTGAAATTTATTCACAAGCAAGATTGACGAGCGCTCATGAGTTGCAAGAACAATCTATATATAGATAAAAATTAAATGCTGTTCATTGGTAAGCGCATCACTTGAGAATGGCTGGACCGGACCGATTTGGATATTTTTTTTAAAAAATATTTGTAATAGTTCGAATAATGATTTTAGGGAAAGAAAAGTTATAAAAACTGCCCGGGAAATTGAAAAATTCGGGAAAAACTGAAAGTGATTTTTTTCTATGGGATTTTTGTATTAACTTATTGATTATTGTATTATTGAAATTTGGACAGGACAACGTCTGTCGGATCAGCTAGTAACTGATAAAATAATTAAAAAATAGTACGTTGTTACAAATATTAGCCGTGTGGCGTCGGCAGGCTTTAGAATAGCACAACTCCATCTCTTCCCGTGGGTGTCGTAAAAGGCGACTAAGACATAACAAAGTCGCTACCACAAGCCCCGAGGAAGTACATCACCTCTTAAAGAGTGGATTCACCGACTCGCTTGTCCAGCGTAGCCTTTTAAGGTCATACATCCCTCTTGCACAAGGCAATGTGCATGAAGAAGTCCGTGTCCCGCAGTGGTCGATAAGCCACTTTATCGTCCACTGCTAGACACGGACACAGTTATGTTTATGATAATCGTTACGAAGATTCATAAAAACGTTTAGTCGGCCATTCAATGTGATATTCACTTAACTTCTCCCGCCAGAAAAGTAGTTCAAAGGTGGATTGACGCGATCATCTCCCTAACGCGTCATACACATCCCGTCAAAGCCGCAGTTCAGTCGATGTCTATTAATAAAAAAGTTAATCGCATGTATAGAGCCGACGCACGGCAGGCGGGCGACTATAGACATAGAAATAAACGTTAGCACATGGATCTCCTAATCTAAACATTCGAGATTGATGATTTGAAGATAGATGGATGTATGTATCTATACGACTGTCTGTGCGACCATGCGTGTAAAATCTCGTATTCACTAAAAGACAAAATAAAGTTAGGATAAGTTGGGACTAAATTTATAATAATGTTTATATGTACTTGTAAAAAAAATACTTGTAGGGGGAGAGTGCATGCTGAATTCCCACAACCGCTGGGCGCACTCGACTGGCCACATCATTCTGGACTATTGTTGACATGTATCGCGGATATCTATGGACGACAGTATCCACTTACCATCAGGTGGACTGTATGCTCATCTGCCTACTTTTTTCTATAATAAAAATCATACTAATATTATAAAGAGGAAAGATTTGTATTTTTGTATGTTTGTAACGAATAAACTCAAAAACTACTGGACCGATTTCAAAGATTATTTCACCATTAGAATGCTACATTATCCCTGAGTAACATAGGCTATATTTATTACTAGAAAAAAATTATGGATCCCTCATAATTTATAGATATTGTGTAAATTGGCCAAAATATAACGATATAAGTGTCAAGTAAGTCGGAAAAATCTCTGCCATCTGCGAACTATTTTTGCGTGCGCTGCAAAAACCGTAAGAGTTACACGAATATAATATATGGCGGAAATGTTTTTGAAATTTTGAAAAAAAAATTGTAAAAAAAACATAAACCGAAGCGAAGCGAGGGCGGGTCGCTAGTATATAATAAAATTAAATTTATACTAAAATTTAAATAAAGTTATTAAGTTAGAATAGGAGTATTCTCTATAAGTAATAATAAAATATTTGCATTGTGACATCTGCAGTAAAATCTGCCAGAAGTAAAAATCTCGCAGGTTAGTAGAAAAAATTGTAGACATTCCTAATTGTGTTCGAAGATTCAATCACATTTACTATTATTTCTCAAAACAAGATCACGATCTGGGATGACACAATGAGACTACAAGACATACATAATAACTAAATCCATTTAACTAAAAATAGATGATTAATTACCTCAACTAAAGTCTTGCATCATTGACATTTCGACAGATGAGAAGTACAAATAGATATACAAACTAATATTAAGGGACTGCCGCAAATTAGAAGGTAGTTCGAATAACCGAACTTAGAAATTAATTACTAATCGGTCCCTCTATCCGTTCTGAATGCTAGCCAAGTCCCCAGCATCGTAATTAATATCTCACTGAGCGATCCAAAGGTTACCGACATAAATATTCATCGGCTTGCCTTCTGTCAAGAAGAGGTACGAGATGGCGCTACTTTCGAGTGTCAGCCGGTTGAAGCGCTTTTGAACTGGAAAAAGAATGAAGTCAGAATGGAGAATTAGAAGGAAAAGTGGAGAACGACGACAGCGACTTCTACGGCAGTTCAGTGGTGGTCGTTTTGACGCTGTCTCAAATAGTAGTCAAATAGTGGTCTCGAAGCTTCTAATTAGTTTTTAAATTCTTAAATGGTTATTTATAGATCTTGTAGTAGATTATAATTATTGTGCATCGTATCCTTGTTGTTAGAAAAGATAAGTATTTTATCAATATGTGGTATTATGAGGGGGAGTGTGTACGCTGCAATCCAACAGCAGCTGGGCAAACCTTACTTTAGATGGTAAGGTTTGCCACATTACTTTTGAAAAACATTGTTGCACTGTTAAGTATAAACCTCCTTACGTTTACACCATCCTCGTCTGTCCTCCCATAATCAATGTCTACCCTCCCATCCACAATCCTATTACATATCCTTAATCAAATTCAGTAACTACCCTTTACGAAAACTAGTAAGTAGGTATTAAACAGTCATATTTTATTAAAAGTATTATTATACATTTAAAGGGCGTTGCCAGGCAACGCCGGCCACAATTGGCCAGGGGGGGGGGGGCAAGAGGAGAGAGAGAGAGGATGGGAGAAATACGAACTATATTTTTTTTCGAATCTCTAGGGGGGGGCAACTGCCCTCCCCTGCCCGCTCTTGGCGACGCCTTTGATACATTTCTAAAATAGTGACATTTTTTTTTGCTATACTTATGACGTCGGTGCTATATTTATGGGCTATTTATAATAATCGTTGATTACCCTTGAATTAAATGTTATAGGTGACAGAGCGCTAAACGGTTATCGTTTTCGCGATTAGATTAGTCAAAAGTGCGTAATAAATTATACTTATCGTTGCACATTTATACATTCAGATACGACGGTCATAAATCATGTGTCAAAGGTGTCAAATTGTTTGAATTAAAAAAGTAGATTCTATTTTGGTCAATTTTATAACTGTAAATTATTTAAAATCCAAAACCCGCCATCATCCAGCCCCGGCTAGACTGAGAGCAGTTACTTTACGCAAAAGGAGTCAGTGTATTGAATTCAGGTAATTCGTTCAGCAATCTTGGGGACTTAAAAGAATCCTAATACTCTTCGCCTGGCGATTAGCCTCCGTCTGGGTGCCGATGTGTGTGTCCAATACAGATGTTTCTGTGGTAAAGATGTCTACCAACTATGAGACCATGGCCTGTCCTGCCTCTGTAGGGCCGCTTCTCACGCCATGCCACAATTAATGACATCTTCCTTCGTTCTCTTGCTACCGTCAAAGTCGGTACGTATAGAGAGCCGAATGGAATCGTATTCGACTATGGCAAGAGACCAGACGGCATGTCTCTGGTGCCGTGGAAGATGGGCCGACCTATGGGTCGGCCCTATGACATCTTCCTATGTCCTACGACATATTCCTATGTCGTATCCCACACTATGGTGTGGGATACGACTTGCGTCGGTACGCTAGCTCCACGGAACCTGCGAGAAGGCTGGTGCAGCGACAGGCAGCTGAGAGGCGTAAGATTATTAAATACAGAGTCGGACAGGTGTCGTGACCCTCGGACCATGGGTTCCTAGTGCGCACATATTCTTTAAGGATCTCTCAAAGCGCCTGGTCGACAGCACTGGCGATCCTAGGGCTAGCCATTACCTCGGATAACGCATGAAACCTAGCAATTCAGTTAATTTTTATATTATAATAATATATTAATTTTTGGATTAGTCGCATGGAGCCGCGACAAATATCAATGGCCCCGTACGACATCGCAACCAAAATTCAAATGGGCAAGACTATACAAGTCGTATTGTAAAATTAACGAAACTCACAGTATTCATACAAGAATAAAACAATAAATGGAAGTATTCCATTGTCAATAATATGTATGAAAACGCAAATATTGCCTAATCGAATTTCACGGATTTTACAATATTACTGCAACTGAACAATAAAACAAATTAATCGGCAATATATCCGGAACAACAGTCTAAATTATTATTTTATTACTAACTTGTAATTTAAAATATTGATTAGATAATCGAAATACAAGTATCGACGAGGGCTTCGTCTATTAATAAGCAATTTGGGGACCAGTGAGCAGGATCATAGATAAGACACGTATCGCCCAGTCTTCTTAACGTTTTACCACGTAAACGTTAGTTACAATAACGATATTAGATCACACGTTGCTGTACGGAGGGAATCTGCCGTTTTAGGAAAATATATGAAGTGACACAGTAATCTACGGGAAAAAAATAATACACAATAAGTTCGTAAACTTTTCATGTCATTAAAGTAAGAATATTGAACGGACTCCATGATTTCAGGCTTCTTGAAAGGTTCGGTTACAATTTTTATACTCCAGTAATCTTACTACAGAGATCTAGCGGGAAAATTACAAGAATTATTTATACGTATATACAGGATTTAATAAAAAAAAAATCTTAACACCTAATTTATATTATTAAAAGAAACAACTTTTCCGCGACTTTTTTTCAGAAACTAACACAGTATAAAAATCTCTAAACACATGCCTTTTAATGTTTCAAGAAAGATAAGTAATTAATTGCTTATCAATTGATAAATATTTGTTTGTCTCGTAAAGTCGCCTATATCAGTTACTATCCATGTTGTGTACCTTTAATTGGGATACATACTGGACTATAGTCTTATAATTATATATTCCTAATCATGCCGCCACCAGCGGAAAACCGTGCCGTGAAAAAACATACTATTTATACGGTCTCTCTACGTCACGGTGAACTCGTCGGGCCATAGTAAAACCGTGTCATTAACAAGGGAGCTTAAAGAGTAGGAATACATTTGTAGGTAACAAATAAACTGTTTTTTTTTTTTCTTAAAGAAGTAATATATTTTTAAAAGTCGTAAAACGAAAGTTGTTCTTTATAAATGCTATCATGAAATATATTCAATATTAAGAGTGTGCAGTTATTTTTTATTTAACTCTGAATACACGTATAAATAATTCTTGTCCATTTCTCACTAGATCTCTGTAGTAATATTACTGGATCGTATAATAGATAGTATAGAATGTGTAGCCGAAAATTTCAAAAAGTCTGAAATCATGAATTCCGTTCAATATTCTTAGTTTAATGACATGACAAGTTTATGAATCTTTGTTGAAAAAAAAAACAAATTTTTCGATTGATCACAAATAATAATTGATTAAAATCATAAAAATTTAGTGTGCCGATTAACATATTATGTTACATCTTAATAGTTGTCGGTGATATCATATGCTGTAATTGTAATTACGAGTACAAAATAGCTTCCAAATAACATAATATCAGTAACTGAGAACCGGCGCTGTTTCCACGTACCAGGCAACTGTCATTTTTTTAAAGCCTTTTTGATTTTGCAATGTATTAGTACTATTACTAATAAATTACAGAACCAAAAAGGCTTTCAAAGAATTCAAGCTTTCAAAAAGGCTTGGTAATAGTACGACGACCTTATTAAATGAAAGAATTAAAGCCGGTGGGTAGCATTATGTCGGCTTTGGAATTCACCACCCCATGTGCGTCCGTGGGTGGCCACTCTTGGGCAGCGTTGCGTTTTAAGGCCAGACATCATTCACACACAAGACTTGAGGAGACTTGTGCTTGAGGAGGTCCAAGTCCTAAAGTTAAAGAGGCTGGTTGCTGTACGGTAAATTAAAGAAGTATTGCATAAATAATAAGAGGTTGTAGGTCAAATTAATACCGATAGTAGACCCCAAAAGTAATAATTATTGAAAAACCTATAATAATATAATGTTACATAACAGTTCTTAATCTTATATATTTAACCTTGACCGTTCCAATACAAGTAGATATAGGCTGGAAAAAATATTAACTCATGTGATCGCATAATTTTATCGCGACTACCCAAACAAATATAAACATAGATTTACATGCACAAAATTTACCTAAACATTTGATATTCATGTGAAGCTTATCAAAATTGGGTTGAATAAATAAGGCGGTATACCAGAATTTTATCAACTCGAATCACACTTCAGAATCGGGATATTCTGCAGTGTTTTCATAATTAGATCTCATTGGCCCAGTTGGTAGTGCCCTGCCTGCCGTGCAAGAGATCCCGGGTTTGATTCCCGGTCGGACAATCATTTGTTTAAAGACAGAATAGTCATTTGTTTGTTTAAGAATCTCTTCGTTTCAGATCTTATCCCGCAAAGAAACTCCAAGAATAGCTCCGTCCATTTTTTTTAAATGCCTTCTAATGGCAGCTGTTTAATTTTATTGTTATTGCTATTCCTTCGATTTCGTTTGCGGTAGCTCTTGATTCGTTCCTTCCATGATTAATTACTCAATAAAGACTTCTCTCTTTTGCTTCTCTCTCTCTCTCTTAGTCTCTCTCTGGCTTAACATTTCCTTTGTGCATAAATATCTCATTGCAATCCACTGCTTTTTTAAGCGTATTTTATAGTATTATAGGGTAGGGCGGGGCTAGTTGATCAATTTTTCACATGATCGATCATAGCTCCTAAACGTTATGTCGAAATTGCTTGATATGTATTCTGATAGATAAGTAATTTATTCCTTCCTAAAAGTCTCCAAAAAAATTTATCTCTCATAAATCTGGTTTAAGAGCTACAGTCGTTTAAGTGAGAAAGGTCAAACATGCTCAACCTACCCCATAGGTGAGGTAAGTTGAGCAAGGGTATGGGGCAAATTGAGCAATTAGAACATTAAGCCATGCAATGACGTGAATGTGTACTAGACATGTAATAAAATTGCTATTTTACAATCAACTTTTTATTTATAATGTCTTAGTGAAATAATAGTGAAACAGAAACTATTATTTTTTCAAACATTAAACATAAAAATATAATCAACATAAACGAAACATTTCTTAAGCTCAATTTTTGGAATAGACTCAGTCTTTTTGTTTAAAATCTTACTTTTACAGTTATGTGATGATCAATGGGGTTTAAATATAAAAAAGACATTAATGTGATATAGGAAATTAATCATCGTTGTCGCTAGTCGCAATTAATGCAAACGTAAGTAAGACTAGCATTTGGCGCACATTTTGTATGTGCCCATTCCTTGCAAACTTAGCACTGGATCCATTTTTCCCCTGGAAAACTTTCGGAATAGGCTTCGCAACAAACCAGGCAGGCATAGTCATCTTCATTGCTTTCCTCACTTGATTAACTCAGCTAACTTGTCAAAAAAAACTTTAACGTTTTGAGCATTAAATGATGTTGCCCTACCAAGGCTGGTGGGTTCTGGATTTCGAATAGATAACTCGGGATTCCGTTTTAAAAACATCGTAAGCCACTCTTTCCCGGCCATCTTATTTGTAGACCAGGTGACTGGAATTTTGATGCCGAATTTAACAGCACACTCGTAGGCAAGGCGACGAACGTCTTTCGGGGAATATCCATAGAAGATTGATGCCATTTGTAACAAGTATTTTTTTAAAGAATCCTCTTGTTCTGAAGAAAATACTTGCCTCGGTGCTGCATAACCCATTGATGGAACACCGCTTTCAGATTTTAATTTCTTTATAAATCTTGTTAAGGTCATACGTTTAATACCGAATTCCTTGGCGGCGGCATTTACACTTTTGCCTTCGTTGGTGACAGCCTTTGCTGCATCATTTAACTGTTGTCTAGAAATAGAACCTCCTGTAGTCCTTCTTTTATATGTCCGCATGCTAAAATAAAAGAAAACCATATATTGCTTTTGTTTTAAACCGTGGGGCTAGTTGAGCAACAATTGCCCAACTAGCCCCTACCCAAATATTTGAAACAAAAGTGAGGTTATGAAAAAACCGTTTGATTAAGAACCAAATCCTTTCGAGATATCGTATATATAATAGATTTATGAAAGTTTAACACTTACGTGATCGAAAACGGATGATTATTAACGTGTACAGATGAAATTTGAACCGAAACTAATATTTTACTTTTTCGTCGCAAAACAAACAAAGCGTGCGCGTACGTCACTCGATCGACAAGTCGTCACTGGCGGTCGTGTGGTGAGTTCCCCTCCTGCGACCGCTTCTTTCCTTCATTTGATGAGTTAACGAGCGGCGTGTAGTTTTTGAGATATTTCGATTGCCCAACTTACCCCTATGCTCAACTAGCCCCGCCCTACCCTAATAATCATTACTGGTACGTGACAATAGTCTCTATAGTAGTTTCAACGACCGGAGTGATATCCAAATATACATTTAAGAGTCTCCAAGCAATAAGTGTATGTAAACGAACATACACCATATTACATAAAGCAGCTCTATAAAACATTTATTTTAAAAAAGTTCCTAAAAATAGCTGATGGTATTAATTTCTAATGAACTTACTGAGGTCCATTACTGAATGATCCTCATTTTCGTGAGTGCATTGCACTTTGCATTATAATGCAAATATTAAGGTATGCAACTTCATGCATTTACTGAATAAGCAATTGTACAAATAGAGATAACGTTAAGAATAGAATTTGATAATACACGACAATATTAATAAACTGTCTTATGTAAAACAGGACATTTACCCTTTCAGGACATTTCAACATTTCAACCCCAGTAAGACGCAAGTCTGTGCATTCACCGCTAAAAAAAACCCCTTTGTCGTAGCACCTCGCTTTCAGAGCATGCCTCTTAAGATTTCGGAGAGTATCGGGATCCTTGGTGTCGACATTTCCAGCAAAGTCGAATTTAGGGGTCATCTGGAAAATAAAGCCAAAATGGCTTCCAAAAAGCTCGGTGTGCTGAACAGAGCGAAGCGGTACTTCACCCCTGGGCATCTCCTTATGCTTTACAAAGCTCAAGTGAGGCCCCATATGGAGTATTGCTCCCATCTCTGGGCCGGCGCACCGAAATACCAACTGGACCCATTTGACTCCATCCAACGACGTGCTGTTCGTATTATCGACGATCCCGCTCTCACGGGCGGTTTAGAATCCCTCAGCATTCGGAGAGACGTTGCGTCTCTCTGTGTGTTCTACCGCCTGTACAATGGGGAATGCTCTGAAGAATTGTTCAATATAATTCCCACCTCGGGTTTCTATAACCGCACCTCCCGTCACAGAAGTGCGGTCCATCCGCATTTCCTCGATACGGAGGTGTCGCGCACTGTTCGGTGCAAAAATTACTTTATACCGCGAACCCGTAGGCTGTGGAACGAACTGCCTCAAGAGGTCTTTCCATTAAGCTACGATATGGGGTTCTTCAAGAGAGCTGTGAATAGGATTTTGCAAGGTCGGCGGCGCGCCCGCATACCCCCTGGTGTTGCAGGTGTCCATGGGCGGCGGTAACACTTACCATCACGTGGGACCGCCTGCTCGTCCGCCCACTAATCTATAAAAAAATAAAAAAAAAAAAAAAAAAATTACCTTTGTAATTTATCTGAAAAGGCAATTTGTAATATACGTACTTGTTATAATTATATCCAGAAAATTTCAAATGTTGATCTTTTGCATAGCTAATTTATCTGTCGTTTTAAACTAAGACCTTAATAACTATAAAGTAAATATAGTACGTATAAATACAAATAAGATATTATAAATAGTTAGTCAAATAAGAAACTATAAATAATTGTCTGACCAAAACTCAAGGCACATACTCGAATTCGTCCGTAAATTTTCGTATCACATTGCATGCACACTCCATTGTACTTACTGCAATTCCATTTAGATTCGACACAGCTGCGCCGACCATTATCGCCTTGTACTCTGGACATGGCCTAAACGGAGGATATGCAAATAGAGGCTATCATACCTACGTAATTTGAAGATACGAAAACGATACTTGCTTGATTGATTCATTATAACGGCTGCGCGAACCGCCATCGTTCTCCAGACCATGCCAAGACGCCAATGCAAAGATGTAAGAGGCCCCCTAGACAAGCTACTGCAAATTTCATAAAAATTCATCTGTTGGGTTTCGTATTCCCCCTTGAAACTCTATAATGGATGTCGACAAAAATCACCTTAACCCGACACATAAGATTTAGGTAACCATGTCAAGTTTCATTCATATTCATTCCTAAAAACGTCAAAAGAGAGCGCAATATTTTTTAGATCTCAAAAATCTTAACCGAAGTTAATAAGTACATACCGAGATTAAAGTCGCATTTTTCAGATAGATACCGTCAAATAATGTCATTGTGTCCTACTGGACATAATAATAATTATTATGGACGTTAGTCTACTAACGTGTTTTAAACCAATAACCGCGTGTTGAAATGAAAATAGTTATGCACCAATCTTCATTGGGAAATGTAAGGTACTCCGTTGTCATTATTTATTTGTACAATATAGGTACCTGATATAGGTATCGATAGGTACATTTTTGTACAGAAAGAATGTGTCAGACAAGCAGGCATACCCCATTCAAAATTATAATATGAAACAATAAAAATGTTCAAGTTTCATCTATTTCTTCGTTTACTCCGCCGTCATTATTATCTTTCCCCTCCCGAAGGTTAGCTGGAACACAATGCCATATAGCATTAAGCGCGCCCTGTAGTATTTGTGTAATGAAGTGTTAAATTAGTAAAAACTTTTAATCAAATAAATCTATTCAAAGCCTACATTTATCGCTATTCATAAATATGTAAACAACAAAAATAAAATTTTGTATAAATAAGAGAACAATTAAATTATTTTCAAGATCTACTCAAAATCACGTCATGTGTTACGGGACTATAAAAATACTGAGTCATGCTGTCCCGAGATCGACGAACGTTAATGTCTACAATTACGCTTGTGTATAAGACTGATACGACAATGTAATACGACAGTGTCGCAGAGAATTAGCAAAGACGTAGAAATCTTAAGGACCATTAAAATGAAGGAACAGATAATTTCGGACATATAATGAGAAATAACAAACACGAGCTGCTCCAACTCATTATACAAGGCAAAATCAAGGGCAGGAGGAGGCCCGGAAGACGAAGAACATCCTGGCTAAAAAACTTACGCCAGTGGTACGACAAGAGCACTCGTTCACTATTCCGTGCTGCAGCTTCACAGGTACAAATAGCCATGATGATTGCCAACCTTCGTTAGAAGAGGGCACTGCAAGAAAAATAATAAGACTGATAAATTATGTCTAATAATTTTCACATTAACTTACACTTTAACTATATATAATACAGTTATAAATTATTTCTTCATGACTTACATGGCTTTATGACTGACAGCCTAAAATCAGTTTTCAAACTTTTTTAAGATTTCTTTTGTTCAACAATTAACACTAGAGATATTTTTTCAAAGGTTACGCCCCAATATTTTTGAAAGTGATGCAACCAATTTAGTATATTACATACTTATCAATAAATAGGCATTAATAAATGTATGACATGTTATATACCTACGTATCTCTAAATGTGACTGATAGCTTTACAAAGCAATTAACTCTAGACCTTTAACACTGTCAAAGCAACCCATTCCACATAACGTGCGACCGTCTTCTGCTGATGCATTGAGTACGCAGTAAGAGAAAAACCAGTATAAATTGTTCATACGTTCTCCCTAAAGCGACAACCCGCATGATTTAAAGATGACATGTGCCAGTAGAAGAGTTTTAACAGTACGTAGAAAGGGATACTCTAGTGGTGGGAGGACTATGGGACCTGCCCCTGATTAAACTGCCTGTGAGTAGAGTAACTACCTGTTTATCTAGCATCCCCAGAGCAACACGAATAGCAACGTATTTAGACGTGATTTTTGCAATCAGGGACGCCGATATAGCGAGTTCAATTTGTAGTTCTTATTAAACTGGTTCTTCGTTATTGCGGCTATTCGAATATTGCAATACCGTGGGATTTTAGTACTTATTTCTAACGTATTAAGGTACCGATGTGTATACAATTACCTGTTGCGACTGTACTATCAAAGCACAGTTCTAAAGGTTGAAGCAAATCTAAATTTTCGGAAATTTTCTAGTGCTTCAATTTCGGCCTAAGTACCCTACATAAGAATGTCTTGTTTTGGTGGCTCTCGAATAAAATCGATAACTTCCATAATTTTAATTACCGATCGTTTTAAAGTTTACATTTGATTTGCCTCCCCTCCACCCGCAAAGCTGTGATAACGCACTCCACCCGCAAAGCTGTGATAACGCAATAACAATACTCCCGTAGCTAATAGAATACACCGGTTAATTGGGGTTTATAAAATGTTCTTTGACAAACCAAAAATGTATAACCAAATGTGACCTTTATAACCAATTCATTACCCGTACCTTAAATCAACTTAACTTACTAAAATAGAATGGGCATATATGACCCAGCGAGTACAGAAACCAAATAGATTCCAAATGTTAACTTACAATGTGTAGTTAAAAGCTCATGATTTTTTTTAAAGAATCTACGAGGTTTTTTTTAATTTCTTGAATAACTTGATACATTGCCGTAAAAAATGACTTGGTCAATAACTCGGTTACTCACTACGAAGTATCCATACGTACACAGGTAGTTTAGAAATAGTGTCATAAAATCATAATACTAATACCATTTCTAGGAAATACGCTTGTGGGTTGTGTATTATCTATTTATTACTTTACCTACTGCCAGCGCGCAGCTGCGATTTGCGACGGAATGTTTCTATCTAATGACGCGTTGGCGCTTGCTCTCACTTTCTCCTTCGTTGAAATAAAAAATTCTAAAAGACCATTTGTTTTTCTATTTATCTAACACCGAACTTCACTAACATATAGGTAAATGAAAAAGCATTAAATAAAGTTATAGACATTTTATAAAAAAAAAAATCTGAAAAACAACAACAACAGTAATGAACTCTAGTGTGGGAGCACATATATGTAAATCCATATCACAAAAATCTCCAACCACTCACAGAGCAGCGCACTATGTAGGCTCGAACTACACATTCTAGAGGACTATTTGGTACAAAATTCATCTTTGTACTCGCTGGGTTTTTTGTCCATACTTCTGTGCCCATTTTCCTTTAACTAACTTAATTTACTAACTAAATTCATGACCCTAAAATTTAAAAACAGTACCAAATCTTATTCGGCAGAATACCGGTGTATGCCCGCTCTCTGTGTGTATAGTGTGTGTCTCTGTGTGCGTGTGTGTGGGACCTCGTGGGGCTTTTACCACATGAAGATTCAATACTGGCTTGTCTACACAGTGTATAACATGTCCCGACATCAGCGGTACACGTTAACGAGCGTCAAATAATTACAACACTGAGCACACCGACTCCATTACTCTCTCAACATTACGCGTAAGACGCTGGCGTGACATAATATACCGGCCTAATGAATTTTGTCATCGCTACTTCATTATGTGCTGAGGATAGAGACTCATTGTTGCTGTTTTAATATTTAATAAGGCCTGCAACATTCCTTATAAATTGAGCTAGTCTACTAGCTTAATATACAAGTGTACATGATACTTTCTTCATATGACATAATTCTGTGGAATAACACAGACAGATTGAGTGCACTTAATTGAAGGTTTACAACGTCAGTATCAATAATGCCAAAATTACATCATAGGCTTTATGCATAGCTTGCATTTTCAACTCAGTGGTACGGGCCGTAGATTTCATCTCAGAACTTCACAAAGGAAAATACCCCTCGAGACTACCCCTAGGCTATCGCCGCTATTCGCTAGGTCAAATTATATATGTATATATATACAGGAGAGTGCACGTTGCATTCCTACAGCCGCTGGGCGCACCCAACTGGCCACGTTACCCATCTCTCACAGAAGACTACCTTGAGATGTACTGCATTTCCTACTTTGTCGTATTTCCCCAAAGTATGTACGTGTTTCGGTAGTGAGTGAGATATGCCAGAGCCGATTCCCATCCCATCCTATCCCTCCCCATTTTCCCAACCCTTATTCCCAATCCATTCCTTAATCTACAGAGGTGGACAGCGCTACCGGAGGCGACCCAACGTTTGTCATTCTGTACTGTGTTGGCATTTATCGCGGATGTCTATGGACGACAGTATCCATTTACCATCAGGTGGACTGTATGCTCGTCAGCCGCCATTTTTCTATAAAAAAGATGTATATATTCTTAAAACTTGACCTTGATTTGTGTCACATTTCTGAATGGTCAGCCAGATTTAGTGTAGCAGTACTTGTACTTGTATCACTTTAATATCCCACTGCAGGGCACAGGCCTCCCCTAGAAAATCGCGGGGGGTTTCGGGCCGTAATCCACCACGCGGGTCCAGTACGGGGTTGGTGGCTACACTTACTCCAGATTTTTTTGTCTCTTGAGCGGGTTTTCTCCTGATGTTTTCCTCTCACCGAGGAGCTAGTGACAATTTTTAAAAATCCGTACTTAAGTAGAAACTCAGTGGTACGGACCGAGAATTTGAACTCACGCCACACGAATGCGAGTCGTGTATAGATACACCTAGGCTATCACCGCTCTAGTAGATCTAGTAGGGTAGGTAAAAATAAAGCCACGAACGTATCAAAACAAGTTAACCCAGATTTCTCATATGGAACACATCAAAAAAGATACAGGTATTTATTTGTCTAAAAAGCTTTATTTCACGTAATCGTACATAAGGCCAGCTTAATGCTTGGAGGCATTATCTGCCAGCTAACATTTAGGTTGAATAGAGAGGCACGTAGGGAAGTGAGAAGAAATGCATAAATATATCTTAAATGATTATTAGTTCACAAATACCTACTTATAAATAGTACGATTGTACTAATTAATTCATAACAACATCCTTACATACAAACATAAGTACATGCATATATACATATATATGAATACAAGTAGGTATCGTTCTCGATGACATCAGGCATTATATCACACACCAGCGATAATAGCGCAGTGGTGCAGCAGCAAATAGTGATCCATTATTCAAACAAAAATTTTAGATTCAAATCTGTTAAAACACCAGATGCAAATATGTAACTAAATTAAAAATTAAAGAATTTATAAACACCTCATAAATAATGATAAGGCATGGTAAATATTTACACATCACGTGGTGGGTGTTCCTCTTCTGATAGCAATAAAAATGACGCCCGTAATCTCCTAGAGCTCCTCATTAAAGCTACATAGTGACTTATTGTATTTAGCGTGATTAAAACTCAGGGGCCAGAATGTTTATTTAAGAAGCTCACCTGGTCTCGATCACGGAGCAAATATAACTAGAGCATCCTCATATCTCCTGACTGTGCCTCATACTCATTACTCCACTGAGACATTTAGGGAAAGCTTCTGGTACTTGGCAACCAATAGCTGGGGAACATTTTTTTTCCCTGGATTCATTTTTTTTATAATAAAACAAAAACTCAACTTCACTTCTCTTCCCGCCAAAAGTCTTCCTGCGGTTTTTTGGTTTTTTTTTTTTTATTATGGACGAAAGCGGCAGACGAGCATATAGTCCACCTGATGGTAAGTGGATACTGTCGCCCATAGACATCCGTGATACATGCCAATATTAGTCCAGAATGACAAACTTTGGCACGCCCCCGGATGCGCTGCCTACCTTTGTTGATGAAAGAATGGATTTGGAGAAAGGGTTGGAGACCTGGGAAGGGATAGGATGGGAATGGGCCCTGGCATATCTCACTCACTACCGAAACACGTACATACATTGGGGAATATGATAAAGTGGGAAATGCAGTACATTTCAAAGTAGTATTCTGTGAGAGAGGGGTAACGTGGCCAGTCGAGTGCGCCCAGCGGCTGTTGGATTGCAGCGTGCACTCTCCCTGTTTGTCCTGTTAACGAGACACTTCGTCCAGAAAATTTGCAACAGCTGTTCAAACGATTAGATAGATGAATGTCATGTTTCCTCCGAAAAGTCGTACTAGTTCCATTATTTGTAAATGAACTCCCCACAAATGACAAATGTGAAGCTTACTCAATCACATCGAAACGACTGAATCGATTTCTGTCAAACTTGACTGATGGGTAGATTGTAATCCGGATTAATTAACACTTAGGCTACTACTATACGCGAACGAAGTGGCTAGAACAAAATAAAACCGCTGAGTGGGTTACAGGATACAGCACCATTTTATCTGTAAAGCCGTTATGATAAAAATCTCAAATTTACATCCAATAACAGGCTCGTTATATCTGCGACATCTCGTCATGCAAGCAAACGTAAAGCGATTTGTGTACTATTAGCGTTCAAATGCAATCCCGACGCAATCAGGTGAACTAACCGCATATCCATTCGATTCTGTAACATGTCACTGGATTTACGTATTCTCCATTTAGAGATAAATAGGTAGGTACGTCATTTTAATGTATCTGTAGGACTTTGAACACTTGTCTCCTAGGACTAAGTAAATATATAAGTGCACCGTCTACGTGGCAGTTATTTTTGTCAACTCTCTAGCCCAAAGATTGTCTGGAAGAGATCGCTATTAAAATAAAAAATAAAATGTATTTATTTGTCACAGCCAAGTTACAGAGAAATATATCTATAAGGAGAAAATTTTAAAAAATACTTACTAACTTACTATATTATAGCACTTCTAAAAATTAAACTGTTTTCTTGATTTTATTTTTTATAAATAATCAATAAATACACTTTTTTTTATAATATAATTTTCATTTATTTTTTTTTATTGTGAAATAAAATAACATTAAATAAATATAAACATTCTCGATAGACAACCTTTTGGGAAATTGTTAACAATTGTTTACAATCGATTATTTAAATTGGTTGCACAATCCACTAAACAATGTAATAAACGAGTAAATGAAAGGATCCATTATCGCTTCTCGGCAATATTTTTACTTAAAAATACTCAGCAATTTGTAGTAAACCTGGAATCTAAATGGAAAATTATAGGCTATGGAATTTTGAAAAAATCTCATTGCATCTCAATTACTGATAACAAGCAGACACCATTGCCATGATACGGAAACGCATGGTGATAGTAAAAAAAACACTTTCAATCAGTGCATTTCCTGTAGGGTGCATTAATTTTAAGCAGTCTAATAAAAGTCGCAATTTATATAACTACCGACCACTTGGTCTAACTTTAGAACATAATAATTTTACTTTTGAAATCATGATTTATTAGATTATTCACTGAGTAGATTAATTAATTATTGTTAAATTTAATTAATTATTGTTAAAATTAATAAACTGAATGGCAAACGCGTTGCATTTAGATAACGAACCTTTGCAGGTATCGCGTACTCGTAACATACTCCAAAAAACAGCAGGTAAACAAAACAAATTCTTGACTTCCTTGGATTTCAGGCTAGATTATGTATCAGAAGATCGATTAAATGAACGAGATACCTAAATCCATTAGTGGTCTCCCGTTATCTCTCGTCACGCGATCACAAGACACACAACAAAGATACACAACAAAAGACAATTATGAAATGTAAAACACAGTGTCATCCTATGTCACACACTCCTCTCACAGAAGAATCTTCCCAAAAAACGTGAGAACATAAAAGTTTCATCAACATACAAAGTCAAAAGTCACAATTTATTTATGCTTATCAAAAGCTCAAGATATCTGTGAGCTATGAGCACATAGCGTTCTTAAATAAACAAAAATATATCTGAAGAAAATTGTACATCGTAGTTTTTTTTTTATGGACGAAGGCGTCATACGAGCATACTGTCCACCTGACGGTAAGTGGATACTGTCGCCCATAGACATCCGCGATACATGCCAACATTAGTCCAAAATGACAAACGTTGGCACGCCCCCGGATGCACTGCCTACCCTTAAATTAATAAATTATTAAATTGGTAAATTTATGACGTATAAGTTATACATTTACAATTAATGATACCATGGGCTTATATTAATTAATATTTATATTAATTAAGTCCGTACAGCGTCTTTTGTGAGACGCTCGTATTGTGAGTGATAAATATTAACACAATAAACAAATGTATTATTGTCCTACGTCGGATACCTACTCAAATACCTACTCAAATACCTACTCAAATACCTACTCAAATACCTACTCAAATACCTACTCAAATACCTACTCAAATACCTACTCAAATACCTACTCAAATACCTACTCAAATACCTACTCAAATACCTACTCAAATACCTACTCAAATACCTACTCAAATACCTACTCAAATTAATTAAGATTGAAATGCCTATGTAACGAATTTTTGATTTAACGTGAAATAGGAGAAAATCAAGTTATAACATAATTTACTGGCTTCCCATTTGCACTAATCTTTTCAAATATTAGCGCTATATTTCATAGTAATAAATGTTAAATATTTATCTAACAAATCAATAATTAAGAAGTTCTGAACTTGTGTAACAAATTTACTAAAGGTGATCATTTTGTATATCATACTTTAGTTGTGAAACGACTCAATAAAAATTTTGTCTATAAAATACCTTCATTAATTTTCTGTCAACGTCTCCGTTTGGAAGGTGAATGGGTTAACGAGTCTTTAAAATGTAACCCGACCTCAGCACAATGCTAATGAGGGTATAATGATGAGCGGAATCAATTTAACTGGGACAATTTACTGGAAACACTGTATTGGTGAACTATGACACATAGCTCCCCAATCCTAGTTCCCTGCGTGTGG
Organism: Sesia bembeciformis; assembly: GCA_943735995.1. Classification (NCBI taxonomy): domain Eukaryota; kingdom Metazoa; phylum Arthropoda; class Insecta; order Lepidoptera; family Sesiidae; genus Sesia; species Sesia bembeciformis. The sequence continues at coordinate 15,348,208 of OX031028.1, forward strand.
CGCGAGACGGCGATAACAAATGTGAAAATATTTTTGAGACTCCTTTTATTATTACCTATACATACTTAGCCAATCCAACGTTCGAACAAATATTCCTTTGCAGCTCATTATCAACTTATCCAATAGGCTGCTAGGACGCGTCAACCGCAAATACAACGTTGTAGAACGAACCTGTTCTTTCAGTTAGAGCTACGATTATAAATAATGAATCTACGAATACGAACGCAAAAAGTAACCATGCAATCGTACTCAGTTGACGCTAATATATTGATTTTGATCTATAAAACCTATATGGTTTATAAAATATTGTGGTCTTTTAAAACTATTAATTTAATTCTTTGAATTGTATTATTTGAAATTAAAACTAATTTTAATTTTAAATGCTGACACTAATTTTAAGTAACAATGCTATCTCATGTTGTACACAGTTAATTGCAATGAATAAAATTAAATTAAAAGTTATTTCGAATTATTTGTGTATGTATTCATTTATGCGACTAGGATTGAAAACGAGAAGAAAATCGCCAGTAGCGAACGAATGAGAAGAGCGGAAGCTCCTGTTTCGTGGCGGGCCTTGAAAGAGACCAAATATCATGTCATCAGCTGGTAGACACAGGCTTATAACAATTGAATATAATTAAATAACAAAGAATTCATCTGCGATTAAATCGGATGACATGTGATCAGAAGTGATCGACACATCCGCGGTACGTCAATATGAGAAAAATAAACGGTAAGTCAGCACAGCACACAGGTAGTCCCGGTCTTTCATTGGCGGCGGTTCTTTTCTGCCAAATGTATAATATACTCATACATATCGAATGAGCAGTAGCTGATATTTCGAAAATTTTCTATAATCTTCTTCGGGTCTCTAATTTTGTAAACTCTAAACTAATCGGAACCACTAAATTAAAGAAGATCCACTAAATTAATTAGAGTACACATTGGAACGATTTTAGCATTAGATTTTAAACTTTTGTTATTGTGATTGAACATAATAATTGTTATTATGTTTAGCATTGTCTGATAAATGTATATTACCCACTAAACCCCTGATCCTGACAACAGACACGTGCTAACATAAGCCACTTAACATTGGATGGGACGTCTGCCATGGAATACTTCCGCGGTGGGTGCGAATAAGTTGATAAATCGGAATTATGTATTTTACAGGGCATTTATAAAGTTGACTTTTTTATGCAAAATCCGTTTTCATTCAGTTTTTATAACTGAATGAATGTTTTTTTTTACTGTATCTTTTCGAATGTAAAAGAGATATAATAATCTGTTTTGATAAAAAATTAGGTAATATGAATAACTTAAACAGTCAATATGTTGTTTTGATATTAAAGCTATTCGATTTATATAGGTAATAACACATCGTGGCAAGGGAGTTGGTAAAAAATTCACAAGTGTGATAAGACAAAAATATCAAATGTATCGAGAGTATCTATCAATAATTCATACCGTAGATAAGACGGCCGGTAGTCCAAATTATGATAAATCAGATTAATATGCAAGTCGAATTGTCAACTTATTCAGGCCCACCGGCGAATGTGTCTGGCACTAATCTTCTCATTTCATCCCCCGACCAACAGATATATCCAAATTAACCAAAGACTGAATAGAATCACAAAAATAAATATAAATCTCGAAAAGGGTGTCCCTACTCATCATTATTTGTACTAAACAATAATTTTACATTACCATAATCTCTTTCACTCGATTGGAAACGTAAGAAAAAAGCCTACCGAATCCGAACATAAAGATTAATAAGCAATTCTAATGGAATGAAATAACATTCATAAAACCACTTACTTGGAAATGAGAAAATATTGAATGTTATTGTTCGCAGCTCCCGGGGTCGGATCTGAAATCATTACTAGACACCTGCTGCTGTAAGTATTTGCAAATTAAATACTTTTCCTGTATTTTTTCCAACTTTCCATCTTTTGTCCGCACTTTTGAACAAAAGATTACAGGGAATTGCTCTTCTTGTTTTTAAAATATTGTTAATCTACGACTTGCTTTGCTTATTTTGTTTTATAATCAAGTCTAAACAACAGAGAAAGCAATTTGGGCAGTTCAGTCTGTAGCATATATATATATATATTTAACATTATTTAATTATTTAAAGTATTTCAATTGTTAAAAAAATAATATTTATTTTGACAGTTGAGTAAGCATTTTCTGTTTTACACGCTTCCATAAAAAATTCTTTATACTTTCTTTCCTTTTAATTATTTTAGATCCCCACAATTCCCATGTCGGTATCGGATGTAACGATTTTTAATTTATCGACTTAGAAAAGAGAATATTTACAAAAAACTGTCCACAAAACGAAACTGAGGCAAAGACGAATGAAGCCTTTTAAGCAAATTAGTCGTAACTTAAAGTAGAACTGTAGAAGTTGATTGAATTGGAACTTATCTAAAAGCCAAGATGATTGAATTTGCTGCAGACTTACTCAAGAAAAAATACACTAATAGATGAAACATTTTTCTATGGGAATATAGTAATTCACTTTTAATTTCCTTTTCAGAAATTTATTTGTATTCATTAACTATACTTTATCAGTTATCTACAATTTTATTAAAGTCTTAATAAATAAACATATCTCAACGTCTATTTTTGCTAGACATGGAATGGATTTTAAATTTAAATAGCTTTAATAGATTATTGAAATAAAGATTCTTCAAATATGTAACTGCAAATATGTCATGTGGTATTATTTTGAACCTTTGTCTCTTTTACCTTAAGTATTTTCACAGAATATTCTAAGAGAGGGAAAGCATCATACAAGTACGCTTCGACAGGCAAATTAATTATATGTATACCTGTCGAAGCGTACGAATAATACGAGTACATTACACGTCGATATAAGTACAACGTTGTCCGACGACGTTGGAAAGAACTAATTCTGTTTATATAACTTTTTAAACTTTCGCTCTTTGTACACATTTTATATTCGAAATCGGGTCTGAACGCATATAATAAAGGTATTTGTTTACCTTTTAATCCAACGCGACGTTGCAGCACGGGTTACACCAGCCATTGTAAGGAGTTGACTATGACAACTCGTCAGTTCAACTCGTGACCACGGCTGACGTTCTGTTTATTACTTAATCACGTAAAAATGCAAAACGGAGGATGTAGCATGTGTTATTAATTTTAAACTTGCCTTTGAGACTTTTCTTTTGGTCATAGTCCATTGTATACCAATACAATGGCCCAGAATATAAATATTGTATTGTACAGTCAGCAATAACCTGTTGTACCCAAAATCATTCGATTCTAGCACTTTTTGCTTGCGTTTTAAGATACCGACTGGTATAGGTTGCTTGTTGCTGTTGGTACATACCATGCAATTTGTTCTCCATAAAATATCAAAGCAATCGTGCAAATTTTACGATGTAAATTATAAAACGATTTACAATTTCACAATGTTTAAAACCTTGTCTAAACAAGTATATGGCTAATTCTTTCAAAAAAAATATAAATAATAAATCATTAAAAAATTTAGCCCATCCCCTTCATTTAACCTTAAGATGAATGTCTCTCCCCTAAAACATTTTAATATAATCCTAACATCGGATAAAAATGTTTTACATTTAATAAACATTAGAACCGGAAAAAGGGTGAGCCGCAACCTAAAATGAATTGACATCTGTTACGGCGTCAGAACCCTCAAACGAGTGTTTGCCTTTCGTTAGCAACATTTACAAGTCACACGAATATAGTACTTGAGGCAAGAGCGCATAGAGCAGTTAGCTACTGCACGCTCTATTATTTATTAATATTCTTCATTTATCGATATGATATTCCCATTTCAATCAACGTCTTCTTTTAATTTTTCATTTTTCTAACTTTAATATCGCGCCCTGTATTCACATTGAAATCGATAAACAAAAACTAATAGGCAACTATGAAAGTAAATATTATTATCTACGGACAACAAACTAGTACTTATTTATTTCCTAGTTTAGAAATAAATTGAACCTACCATTGAAATCTAAAGTAAATGAAAAAATACAATACATTATAATCATATTATTTAGATATACTTCCATGGAGTGATAGTTGTTCCAATGTGAGTAAGTACTGTATTACGCAACCTACGTTTGTTTGTGCAACTATTCACTCTGGACAAACCGTCGTGGTTTTTTGAGTGGGTTATTTTATTATGAATTTGATAACTGTAATAAAAAAAAAATATGTAATATTGCAATAGTTTAAGTTAACCGAGGGTTAGGTCTTCGAGAGGAAAGGTACATGCCGCAATATCACAGCCGCTGTGCGTGTCAGACTTACTGAGCTATCTCGCAGAAGACTGCAGTTAAATTCAATTTACCACGTACATGTTTCGGGAGTAAGCTAAAATCAATGCCTATTTCCCATTCCATCCAACCCAATCCCACCGAATGTCCTTGTCCTATTATTTACTCCTTTTTCCATCAGCCCAAGATTTCCTCATTCTCAGGTTACCGCTCAATTTTTTTTATCGTGAGTTTGTTTTTATTTATTTTGGCAATCAACATCGGGCAATCAATAATGAATTACCATAGCGTTTAGACTCATTTTATGTACTAAAAATGTTCGGAGGAAATGTGTAAATACGTAAGAAGATTTTCAATTCGATCTAAACATCTACAAGTATGAAATGCTTTATAAAAATTAGATTCAACAAGAATATAAAACGCAACTAAATCTATTTATTACGATTAATTATAAGATTTTTTTTACATTTATTTGAAATCTCTGTTCATTCACCTTACCCTGCGTATACATACTATATGCTCTGACCGTGCCGACTGAGTGTGAAAGTGTAATGCTAACGTAATTACGAGCCGACTCGGAATTGACGTCTCGCCCCATAATACGCCGAATTTCTTTGATCCCGCCTTGTAACACCCACTCACCATACGCAGAGACCTTCCGCGTCCCTCCCAATATAAACGAAAATGCAGAAATAAGGGAAAATGAGTCACGTTTTAAGGCTCTCAGAAAACTGGTCGATTTGCAAGACCAAACAAATTAATGCTAGTTTCGGAAACGACGTGTCGTACGCTTCATTTCATGGTTTAGCAATCAGCAACAATTCGTTTGTATAGTCAGCAGAAAATGTAGGTTACCAGTTTCCGTGTCTACATCATAGATAACAAATCTGAGAAATTATGTGATTTCCTTTGATTTCTCACATTTTTCCTGGAAAGAAAAATGTATTTGCAACATTGTTTCAATGACTTTAAATTGGAAATACCATCTTCGTTCATGGTTCGATCAATTTAAAATTAGTATAAATTATATTACCACTTTGTTATTATTAACACATTTATTTCTATGCATCTTTTTGAACTAATGAATGGTAGATTTATCTACAATTACAATTTTGAAAAAGGATCATTCACGATTAAGAATTTAATACGAAATGAAATAAGTAGTTGTTGTTGTGCGAAATGGCCGCAACAATGCAAATTAGACTTAAAAATCTAATTACTGATGTGGCGCCATCTAGCCGATAAACATTATCATCAACAATAAAAAAGGATGCATGCCAACATGAGTCATGGAAAAATGACGAACTTCCACTACCATGGGTGCACTTTATTTATCAGTACTTTTGTTCAAACCTTTTTCATAACAAAGGGAAACCAATTTAAACAACCAATTATGTTTTAGCATAATTGCTCGTTAAATGTCCTAATCGAAATGTTACCGTTTTATTAATTTTTGGTCCTGTGTTTTACAACATAATAAACATTCCCAATTAACAATCTAACAAACCTAATAACAAATACAAAGATTAATTAAAAATTCCATTACACATTCAAATATTTCGCATCCGTTTGTCCCTCGATTATTGGTGTTTGTATTTTGAAAAGGGCGCCCAGATCCACTAAACCCGAAATCGTAAAATTAATTCGATATAACGTGAAGAGGGCCGCGTTCATAATTACAAGGTTAATCTCGAGATTAGCCAAAGTTCAGTCTAGTGTTGTATTTAATCTATCGACATATCGTGATAGGGTTGGCCATTGTATTAATTGATTTGTATCGATAAATAAATTATTCGCCAAGTTAGAGATCGTTAACTCGTCGTCATCGTTAGGAGTATCGATCGATTTTTATTTACTTTGATACTTTGAATTAAATTTTATTATGTATCACCACGTTAACGGTATATATTCATATGAAATTAGCAAATATTAAAATTCTGCAGTCTACTCTTGCTTAAAAAATTCATATCTCGACAAATAATTTATTTGATTGACCATTATCTAAATATCTAATATCTTATCTTATATCTTAAATAAAAATCAACAGCTCTAGTTTAAACTTGGCAACAAGGGATACGTGGCATTCGCGACTGGAAATTTAAAAAAAACACATTATTAGAAACAGACCAGCAAGTGTCAATCTACAAAAATTTAGATATGTGTGCTTCTTCAGCAATCAAAATATGTGTGCAATAAATTTTGAAACCAATTTGTCTTTCATCATATTGAACAATTTTAATCGGTTCATCCTTTTCTAGCCACCGGTAAAACTTTAAACAAAAAGAAACATTAGAAGGTTAAAGGTCAATTGTCTGAACATAATACAAATTAATTTTGTAAAATTCCTTCGTTCATTCGAAACCGACTCTAAGACAGGTTCCTTCAGCCCTTGAAGTAATTTACTCTGATTCCTGTGTTTTTAATCAAATTTATAAAGTTACCATATTTTAAATACCTAAATGTCATAAACGGTTTTGAAATATGTAGGCGACATTCATCATCGATAGAATGTTATCGACAATTGGACAACACTGCACTGCTATTGCTTTCACCTGTCGTGAAATGGAACTTGGTTAGGTTGAATTTGGAACCTTAATTAAAGCCCTGGTGCACATAGGCGGGTTTCGTAACATTTTCATTTAATTTGAACCATTTATTTTACAATTAAACAATTTGATGGGCACTGCGCATAACGGAGACATCTGGTAAGACGAAACGAAGGATGACAGTCCGCACTAGATCACCGGGGTGGATTATTGGCCCGAATATCCCTCGTAATAATTGTAGGAAACGTCTGGCAATACGACTTACGAAGGGGCAAGGCCCGTTATACATTAACCCAATAAATTGTTTAATATATACAATATATTATTAGAGTAGTTACATATTGTACAATATACAAGTTTTACTTTAAGTCGATTTTAAATATTAAGTGTTTCTTAAGTTTGACTGTTATCTATATATAAAAATAAACTATATATTTTGGTATGTGAGGAAAAATAAGTGAAGAAAATCTCGCGCGCTGAAGGAAAACATCGTAAGAAAATCCGTTCGCCTGACAATTCACCAGTCATATAAAGCTTGGCCCAATAGGGCCGCTATTATAAAATAGAACAATTGACAAATAACAAAATCTATAACATAATATGTAATTTGTATCAATCGGCACAGGGCCCGCGTGGCACAGACCCATAACCCCTCACGTCATTACTACTGTGCCTTGTTGTACAGTGGGACGCTATAGGCTGATATATCAATATTGGTTTGTACTGATATCAATATAGGAAGTATATGTATGTGTATCAATATTGATAGCAGCTGCATTTTGAAATAAAACCCCTAAAATATTTTATATTATAATTTCCTCTTAATTGAAGAATAACGAACACTAATCAGGTTTTTATACACCTTAACATATCTTTTGTTATAAAGAAATTAATCAAATTCATTTTTATTTTTCTTTATTCACTTTCTTCTTAAAGTAATGGACAATTCAATTTGAATTTATCCGAAATCCATTCGACCTTGCTCTCACATGGAGACTGAGGTAATAACATAATTGAGTTCCGTTACCACTATCACTCATCTAATAGCGAACTTGAGTGCTTAGGTTAATTTGTGCCAAAATATTAATAATTTGTTTTTTAAAATTTCTAACTATATTTGTAGAGCCTTCCTCTCTTGTTATATAGCCTTCCTTTCTCGTTGTAGAGCTAATAAAAAATAAACAGTCTTGAAGGCATTTTTAAGGCATCAATTATGGACGAAAAATTTGTCAAAAGGTGAAGAAAAGCTTGTATATTAGTTGGTAACCAATCAACAGATTGAGAATGGACACCGAGACTTGGACACTACTAAAAGGTAAACAGATAGATAAAACTTATTGTTTTATAGCAATTTCTTCAAGCAATTACTTGTTTCTAAATCTTAAGAAAGGGAGTTGTGACTGAAGTAACAACGCGGGTAATAACGTGTTAAGTAACAGAAATTATAGATAACATTTTTTTTTATGGACGACGGCGGCAGACGGACATACCGTCCACCTGATGGTAAGTGGATACCATTGCCCATGGACATCCGCGATACATGCCAACATTAGTCCAAAATGACAAACGCTGGCATGCCCCCAGATATATATATATCCTACCTTTGGATATATAGGAATGAATTTAGATAAAAGGGTGGAAAATGGGGAAGGATAGGATGGGATAGGATTGGGCTCTGGCATATCTCACTCACTACCGAAACACGTACGTTCATTGGGGAAATAGGATAAAGTGGGAAATGCAGTACATTTCAAGGTAGTCTTCTGTGAGAGAGGCGTAACGCTGCAGCCGCTGCATCCCAGCGACTGTGGGATGCAGCGTGCACTCTCCCCCTCAAATATATAAATTATAGACAATGGGTCACATTTTAACCAATCCTACATCATAAAATAATCGATGTCCACGAAAACAAAAAAGATATATTCATCATCTATAAATAAGTAAAAAAGATATTTTTATAACATTTCCGTGTTATTAAATTCTGTAAAATCTGTAAAAAGTTTAGGGCGCCGTTCGAAAAGTGGAAAGTCGTTAGGCGGAGGCAATACGCGTGAATAATAAAACCTGACCTCCTTTTTGAATCTGCAAATTTTTCATAGTTCTATTTTATACTGAAATATTCACTTGTTCCGACGGCTTAAGAAAACTCAGTTTCAAGGGGCATCCCAACAGCTTTTACTGCAAAAGAAACAAAGAACTGGTATGTAAACAGTTGAAGTTAAAGCCTAAGACAAAGTTATCATTGACGCACATTTGTGAGGTCGTGAGTTCGAAGCCCGTCACGTAGCCACTAAGTTAATGCTATAGATTTGTTAATGCATGTTTGATTCTGCTGCCTTTCCTTTCCAACTGAATCCAACTATACTCTATGGCCGAAGAAATTAGGAGCGACGCCCTCAAGTTACTATAGTAAAAACCTACCTTGCATCGCTACCGTGACAAAATTAGTGGAAAAACAATGAAGTGCGTGAATTCCGTTCATGAATCATGAGTTCATTGACTTGAAAATGTTAAGGACGTTTTTATGCAAAAAAATAAATACAAATTTTCTCAATATAAAGCCAATAAATTAACATTTTTTTTAAAAATACATCTATTAGTTATATAGAGCAACTCTGGGGGCTTCAGGCTTCGAAAAAATTCGTGTTACACCCTTGAAAATTAGAAGGTATCCAACGGCTTGAAAATTAGAGCTGCAATCCAACAGCTGCCGGGCGCACTCGAATGGCCTCGTTACCCCTCTCTCACAGAAGACTACCTTTAAATGTACTGCATTTTACACTTCATCCTATTCCCCAATGTGTACCTACATTGGGTAGTACCCAAATGTAATTGGGTAATACCGGAACACGTACGTGTTTCGGAAGTGAGTGAGATATGCCAGAGCTCATTCTCATCCCACCCTATCCCTCCTCTTTCTCCTAACCCTTTTTCCAGATACATTCCTACATCGGGGCGTGCCAACGTTTATGATCTGGACTGAAGTTAGCATGTACCGCGCATGTCTATGGGCGACAGTGTCCACTTACCACCAGTTGGCCTGTACGCTCGTCTCCCGCCTTGTTATTATAAAAAAATGCGTTAAATTAAAACCAAAATTCGCTCTAACTCCTTCTAATTCCTCTCTTTATTGAAAGCCACCCAAGACACAGCCAAAGAAAATTTGCAACGTATCAACTTCGCACCTCGAAATTTATTAAAGATTCTTGTTAGAGTAGCCCTTCAGCGCCTCTTTAAGACCGTGCTTTACACACCCTAAAAGGGTTAATTCGTGTACTAATTTATTTTCAGTTATCAACGTTAATCCCTTGACCATTTGTTACTTTTGCTCGTAAAATATAAACGTAGGTATAACATACCAGCCGACTCAGAAAGTTTTGCGACAAAGATTTTTTATCTATGGAACGGAATACTGGCTGGTTGGATGTCAACTAAAACTATGACTATCTATAAAAGTGAAAGACAAATATCAACTATTATGTCATTTATTTTGTGATTAATCAACTTATTAAAGGCAAAGAATAATGAGATTGATCATATTAACAAAATTAATCAATAAGTTTAAATCAAAATCTACGGCGAATGAAAATAAATAATTCTCTGATTAAATAAAGATAAAATTAACTTTTAATCTAATAATTTATTTAACAAAACAAATAAAATCTAATTTAATTAAATATTTCTCTGATTAACTTAACCATTAACTTTTAATCTAAAATTTTAACAAACAAAAGAAATCTATTTTAAATATTTAGTCAATTATTGACTTTATTTAAAGTCAATTATTTAATTGACAAAAAGTAAATAAAATACTCCTTCAGTTTTGTTTCCTTCTTCTTTTAGATATTTTCAATTAATTTAAATTAAATAAGTAAATTACAATCATTTGATCACAGTTACTACGTAGTACAACCGATTCAGTGTCAAGGTTGACACAGGAGCTCAATCGACTGCGAGCTAACTTCTAAATTGCTTTAGAATATCGGAATGGCTAAATTCTTGTGGCCCTAATGACCTTTCAACAATCACCGGACATGTATGGTTTAGGTCGAGCGCAGAAGATGCTCCGCCAGGATCAGAGTGTATGCAGTAACGAGCCTACGGGCTCCCCCGCCTGGAGACAGGCGGAAGGAACGGACCTCGGCTTAGTGCGTTGCTTTCGGAGGGTACCGCGGGATCGCGAGTCGGTGAAAAATTCTGAATCGCTGAGCGGCCGTTGTTTAATTTAGAACGTTTGAGTGCGAGCAGCTGTGCTACGTGGTACATATATTCGCACGTGGTTTTTCACCGGGCGCGCAGGTGTTGTTTTGATGCTCGCGTTAACTGTTCTCGCACGTGGAGTTTTCGATAGGTCGACGCAAGTGGTGGTTTTAATAGCGCGCGCAAGTGTTGTTGTGTTGATCGCGTTAATTGACTGCGCCGAAATCTATAAGTCAAAAATAAAAAACAATCTAAATTTAAATTTCCTCGTATATTTTTTACGAGCTCAATTAAAATATTGTGTCTCATTGTAAAACGGATATTCGACGGAAATATTTCCGCGTTATGATTTTAAATGTTCTTTAAAACCTGATTAAAAATTCTTTTAATTGACTCCAAATGGCGTTTGGAGTATTGGCGTCCAATGACTCCAATGGGTATCCAATCTAAGGCAACTGTGTATCGTTTGTACGATGAATTTAAGCGTGGTCGACAAGTTTGGCTGATGAAGAAAGAAACGGGCGCCCTTTAACGGCAGTTACGGTAGAAAACGTGGTGGCAGTGAAAATTTTAATTTGTGAAAACAGGCGAATTACATACGAGAAGTTACAAGAGAGATTGCAGATTGGATTGAAGTCAATTGAATCGGAGATCTACAACCTCACCGAGGCTCAAAAACTAGTTCGTGTCAAATGGCGCCATCATATGATAACAAAATTTGAAGTAAGCTCGCCTCAGCGCGTTAACGACATGGTTACAGGTGACGAATCTTGGATCTACCAGTATGATCCAGAAACTAAGCGTCAATCTACTGTTTGGCTCTTTCAAAGTGAACCAACATCTAACAAAGTGATAAGAGCAAGTAGGGCTGGAAAAAAGCAAGTTTTTTCTCTTTATCCGACTACCTGATATCTGTACCTTTACGAAAGCAACATCAACGCGTAATGGTACATAGCCACGTGCTTGCCAAACGTTTTTAGTGCAGTGAGTAACAACCGTCCAAACACAGGTCTTCACTGCTGCTGCACCACGACAACGCGCCCGCTCACTCAGCGCTTAACACAAAGGACTTTTTGGACAGTACACCGATTAAAGTCTTAGGCTATCCTCCTTACAGTCCCTACTTGGAACCTTGAGACTTTTTGTTATTTCCCAAAATTAAATCCCAACTAAAAGGGAAGCAGTTTCGCTGTCGGGATCGTCGCCGGAAGACGCGTTGGTTACGTTCAATAATTGTGGTTATTGACTACGTTATTGGTTACGTTCAATAATGTGGTTACGTGGTTGGTTACGCGTTGGTTATTGACTTTAAATAAAGTCAATAATTGACTAAATATTTAAAATAGATTTCTTTTGTTTGTTAAAGTTTTAGATTAAAAGTTAATGGTTAAGTTAATCAGAGAAATATTTAATTAAATTAGATTTTATTTGTTTTGTTAAATAAATTATTAGATTAAAAGTTAATTTTATCTTTATTTAATCAGAGAATTATTTATTTTCATTCGCCGTAGATTTTGATTTAAACTTATTGATTAATTTTGTTAATATGATCAATCTTAATATAGAATTATGTAAGCCAAAAAAGTATAAAAAATGGCTGCAGCAGTCGAAAGTGTAAAGTACTGTGTAATTTTCCCAATCGTAATATTACTTAAATTACATTGTTTTTTTTTATATATACTAGTGGGCGGACGAGCAAGCGATCCCACGTGATGGTAAGTGTTACCGCCGCCCATGGACACCTGCAACACCAGGGGGTATGCGGGCGCGCCGCCGACCTTGCAAAATCCTATTCACAGCTCTCTTGAAGAACCCCATATCGTAGCTTAATGGAAAGACCTCTTGAGGCAGTTCGTTCCACAGCCTACGGGTTCGCGGTATAAAGTAATTTTTGGAGCAAACAGTGCGCACTTCTGTGACGGGAGGTGCGGTTGTAGAAACCCGAGGTGGGAATTATATTGAACAATTCTTCAGAGCATTCTCCATTGTACAGGCGGTAGAACACACAGAGAGACGTAACGTCTCTCCGACTGCTGAGGGATTCTAAACCGCCCGTGAAAGTGGGATGGTCGACAATACGAACAGCACGTCGTTGGATGGAGTCAAGTGGGTCCAGTTGGTATTTCGGTGCGCCGGCCCAGAGATGAGAGCAATACTCCATATGGGGCCTCACCTGAGCTTTGTAAAGCATAAGGAGTTGCCCAGGGGTGAAGTACCGCTTCACTCTGTTTAGCACACCGAGCTTTTTGGAAGCCATTTTGGGCTTATTTTCCAGATGACCCCTAAATTCGACTTTGCTGGAGATATCGACACCAAGGATCCCGATACTCTCCGAGATCTTAAGAGGTATGCTCTGAAAGCGAGGTGCTACGACCAAAGGGTTTTTTTTAGCGGTGAAGTTGCGTCTTACTGGGGTTGAAATCCACTAGGTTCAGAGAACCCCAAATCGAGAGTAGATCTAAAGAGTCTTCGATTTCAGACACAAGCCTGGCGCGACTTTCTTCCACTTCGACCCGAGGGATGTTGGCGCGGCCCCTGTACAAAGCGTCTCCAGTACTGTCATCTGCATAGCAACGCATGTCACCAACAATGACCTTAAACTATTTAAGCATTGCAATACTTTACCGGTTCATATTAAAAGCACATATAATATATTAAAAGAACAATATTTCAATACCAAAATTCAAACGTTAATATCACATCCTACAGTTACTCGTAGTATAACACATAAGCATTTGGTAACCATCGCCGCGAACAATATATACGGTCAGCGGACCAGCGCTTACTCTGTTCCCAGGCTAATAAATGAATTAGATCCTAAATTTAAAAAAGATATCAGCGTAAATAATTTAAAATATAAATTAAGAACATATTTCTTGTCCAAATTATAATTTGTTCACAGCTCACAGGTAGGTTTTTAATGTCTCGACTACTGATTCCAGCAGTACTTGTATCTTAGACAAATCTGTATGATTTATTAGATACAATTATGTTAGCTATATACTTAATCTTTGTAAAATTGTTAATAATAAAAAAAAAAAATTTGCAACAGGTCGTTGATATGCAGAAGAAACAGAGTTGGGGACAGCACGGAGCCTTGCGGGACGCCAGCGTTAATAGACATGGTGTCGGAGCAGCTACCATCGATAACGACTCTGATGCTCCGTCCAGTCAGGAAACTGGCAACCCATTCGTATAATCCCTCAGGTATCCCGTAAGATGGTAACTTGGAAAGCAGCGATTTGTGCCATACCCGGTCAAAAGCTTTCGCAATGTCTAGGCCTACAGCCAGAGCCTCACCTCTACTCTCAATGGCATAAGGCCAGCGGTGTGTTAAATACGCTAAAAGATCACCAGCCGAGCGATTATGGCGAAATCCATATTGACGGTCGCTAATCAGCTGGTGATCCTTTAGGTACCCAAGGAGCTGTGTGTTTATGAGACGCTCCATCACCTTGGAGAGGAGGGAGGTGATCGCTATTGGCCTGTAGTTGGCCGGATCTGTGCGGTCACCCTTTTTAGGTAAAGGGTGAACATTCCATGAAAATTTACTTTCCATGCTGACGGGAAGCTTTTTGTGGAGTATGAGAGTCTAAAGAGTCGCGTAAGCACCGGGGACAACTCGGGAGCGCAAAATTTAAGCACCACTGCAGGAATACCATCTGGCCCACTCGACTTTCGGATATCAAGAGTTGCTAGAGCTTGCCGGACTTCACGCTGCGTGAAACAGATTTCCGGCATGGAGCTTGTGCATCTCGAGATAGACGGTGGTGATGCACATCTATCGTCCAGAGTCGAGTTCGAGGCAAAAAGATAGCCTAGGAGATCGGCTTTCTCCTTCGCCCCGTGGGCCAGTGACCCATCGAGTTTTCGCAGTGGTGGGAGTGACGACTGGCGAGCGACCGCGAAGCTCAGCTTCCAGAAGGACAGCTAACTAGTCGATCTCCAATTCGTTAATCCTATAATAGGATTAAAAAACTGCGGTATTTCAACTGAGGAGAGTACCTATTTTTAAGTAACCGCAGTCTATGGGAAGGGACTTATAGCTGATTCCTACTTGGATGATTACTTAGATTCCTACTTACTATTAAGTAGGAATCTAAGTATATTAATACAGAATATTTTAAATTAAAACCTCGTAAAATATGAAAATAATTACTTAGTTTTAGCAATTACGCAAAAAAGACGTACAAAAACATCTCTACTATAAAAACGGTTTATTTAAAAATAACATCTTGGTAGTTTGATATACAGTTTTTAAACCTTTTTTGTTTTTAGAAGACAAAAATTTTACTAAATTTGTGCTATTTTGTGTAAAAATAAATAATGAGCCTATTCCAAGCTCAGGTATATATCGTGTACAAATCCTAGCATTAGTCAGAGGATCTTAACGTGCCATTCGACGGAGAGCGATTTACAGTGTCACAGTAGAGCAGTAAATTAACTTCATAAAATGTGCATAATGAGATCCAAGCAAACAAAGTGCAAAAAAATACATGAGAAGAATTTATTTCGCGCTCTTAACAGGCTCGACTTGTTGAGTGGTTTTCCGTTTAAATTAAAAGTATACATATTACTACAAATAAATTCAATTTCGGTAGAACGCCTTAACGCAATTATTAATAAGAAATTTTGAAAGAAAAGGGCAACGTATAATTTTAACCAGAAATCTGATTGTCCTTCATATGTCCAAATTCAATTGACTGGTTGGCAGATTCAATCATTTTTGTTTGAGTTTTTCTCAGTGTAAGCAATGGAGTTGGCTGTGGAGTAAAGGAGTTATGATTGTAAATGTTTCTAAGTATTCACAATCATATTCACCAGTTACCTAATAGTGATTATTTTTAATTTTTCTCATTACTATCGTCAATATTATCATTCGTCCCAAGAATGAACTCACAAAACATTATTTTTGGGTATGCATTTAAAAATACGTACTTAATTTTTATATAGAACCTTTTTACTCTTCAATGTACTCTATCCTGGATAGATAGGAATTAAATTACACACAACAGTAGACTGCGCGCACGATAACTCTGCACTTGGATGCAGCGCTGGTATCGCTGCGAAAAATGTTGCCAACTGCAATTTAAAATAAATAGAAAATAAAAAATATTTGAGCGACAGATGTTGTTTGAGTAGAAATTATTATGTAATTTAATAATATCTATAATAAATAACATTATCGTGTAGGTCGTAAATAACTTTATTTATATTATTATTACCTACAAAAATTTTGAGTAATTGTGATCTCTTAAATCCATGTTTAATGTTTCTATGCCTGATAACCCGTTATCAGCTTCTTCAGATTGTGACGCATCAGATTCAGTATCACTATCACTAAACACCGAAATCACAAATTTATCCATTTCAATATCCATCAACCGATCTGATTGAAAATATGTATCTTCAATTTGCTCAACATGCTTGCACACATTGAACCATTCTGCTTCAGAGATTGAAGAGAAAGCATTTTCTGTCAGTCTAGCAATATCATTTGCAGTTTGGCTTACATTTTTCTCAGCCACACGCCTCTTCATAATAGCCCATATTTTTTCGATAGGGTTGAGGTCGCAGTGGTAAGGTGGCAAACGTACGACTTCATGGCCTTTCTCGTTTAAAAGGTGGTCAATGTGGTATACTGGCTCTCCTTTGTTTTTTTTTATTAATTCAAACAACAGTGGTTTTGTCCAGTTGTCTTCGAAATATATTCCCTTTTGCCTCAGCCAACTTTGCATCTCTGATTTTATTGTGGCCATTGTGGGAGCCTTATCTATTTGGGTACAGTGATATGATGCATTGTCCATTACAACGATTGAATTTGGTTCCAAATTAGGAATAATCTTTTATCCAGTGTATAAAATTTTGTGCATTCATGTCATCATGATAGTCTGACGATTTTGTTTTTGACTTAAATATAAGTAAACCATCTTTAACAAACCCTTTTTTGCCTCCAGCGTGAGCAATTATCCATCTTGCTCCGACACTATCAGATGCAAGGACGCCAGCTTCATCGTCTCCTTGCCAACACTTTGGAAGATGGTATGTCGCTTTGACTGGCATTTCGCATATTTATATCCCAAGAATTTTAATATCTTTCGCAAAGAAGTTCTCCCGAACTTAAAATCTATGTCTCTTTTGAGCTCCAGCCATAGTTTATTTATTGTAGGAATTTCTTTTCTCACGACATAGAACTCGTGTATTTTGTGTCTTATGGCACAATAATCAAAATCGTCTAATTCAATTTCTTTTTTTCTGTGTCTCTTTTTTCCGGGAGTAGTAATTTTGGAGCCAGAAGAAGTTGCTTTTTTGCCTTCGCTAATAATTTTACTTACAGTCCGCTCGGAAATGCCTGAAATAAAACAATTCCTTCAGTTATAAAATTTAATTGGTCACAAATATTTTTTTTAATCAGGAGCGAAATATATAAATATTTGAAAACTCAAATAAATTATATTCACCCATAGATAAAATATATTGTAAACTGATGAATTAATCTGTAGATGGCAACACAAAATTAACCTGTTAAAAAAGCTACACGAGCACGAATACGATTAAATGGTACAACAGCGGCCGAATTATCCCTTTCTTTTTCACAGGCACGCTTGACCTTTAACACCATATCTCTAGCAGCACTTCTTACCACTTTTGGCATTATATCTCGTCCGTAATTTAATTAAAAACACAAAAACAATAAACCTTCACTCTTCGCTTTATTACAATATGGCCGTTTTACAAAAATAGTACCGATTTCCGCCACGCGCAGAGTTATCGTGCGCGCACTCTATATCTAAGTTTTTCTTTGTTTTTTTTTATATATAACAATGATGCAACTGGCACATTCTGCCAGTGTCAAGTATTATTCGTAATAAACAATTTCTAAGTCTAAAACGTATCCTGTCAATGTCCAGTAGCTTCAAAGTATAGTAGGTTTACTGAGGACAGAAGAGAACTCCTTGGAAATACACTAAAAACGCAGTCCTATGTTTTTATTTGATTATCACAAACATTACGCACAAAAACACTTTGAAGTTTAGTAAACTATTATATCATACAATGTACAATACGCAATATATCAAACAAAAACTAAAATTTACTTCTCGAGTTCCCGTCAAAAAGTCCTATCTAAGTTAATAAATATAATACGATTTTCTTTACTTACTGTTCTTATATCTATTGTGGTATTAAGTCGAGAAATGGGGAAAAATACGCATCGCGTGTTAACAACCGAGATAAACATTCTGTTCCATTTTTACACTCCCTAAGGTATGCGATGGAGTGGTTGCCTGATAGCTGTCACGTTAGAAACCGAATCTGTCTTAGTGTGATTTTTTTTTTTTTATGGACTAGTGGGCGGACGAGCAAGTGGTCCCACGTGATGGTAAGTGTTACCGCCGCCCATGGACACCTGCAACACCAGGGGGCATGCGGGCGCGCCGCCGACCTTGCAAAATCCTATTCACAGCTCTCTTGAAGAACCCCATATCGTAGCTTAATGGAAAGACCTCTTGAGGCAGTTCGTTCCACAGCCTACGGGTTCGTAGTATAAAATAATTTTTGGAGCGAACAGTGCGCGACACCTCCGTATCGAGGAAATGCGGATGGACCGCACTTCTGTGACGGGAGGTGCGGTTGTAGAAACCCGAGGTGGGAATTATATTAAACAGTTCCTCAGAGCATTCCTCATTGTACAGGCGGTAGAACACACAGAGAGACGCAACGTCTCTCCGAATGCTGAGAGGTTCTAAACCGCCCGTGAGAGTGGGATCGTCGACAATACGAACAGCACGTCGTTGGATGGAGTCAAATGGGTCCAGTTGGTATTTCGGTGCGCCGACCCAGAGATGAGAGCAATACTCCATATGGGGACTCACTTGAGCTTTGTAAAGCATAAGGAATTGCCCAGGGATGAAGTACCGCTTCGCTCTGTTCAGCACACCGAGCTTTTTGGAGGCCATTTTGGGCTTATTTTCCAGATGACCCCTAAATTCGACTTTGCTGGAGATGTCGACACCAAGGATTCCGATACTCTCCGAGATCTTAAGAGGCATGCTCTGAAAGCGAAGTGCTACGACAAAGGGTTTTTTTTTAGCGGTGAATGCACAGACTTGCGTCTTATTGGGGTTGAAATCCACTAGGTTCAGAGAACCCCAAATCGAGACTAGATCTAAAGAGTCTTCGATTTCAGACACAAGCCTGGCGCGACTCTCTTCCACTTCGACCCGAGGGATGTTGGCGCGGCCCCTGTACAAGGCGTCACCAGTACTGTCATCTGCATAGCAACGTATGTCACCAATTTGCAACAGGTCGTTGATATGCAGAAGGAACAGAGTTGGGGACAGCACGGAGCCTTGAGGGATGCCAGCGTTAATAGACATGGTGTCGGAGCGGCTACCATCGATAGCGACTCTGATGCTCCGTCCAGTCAGGAATCTGGCAACCCATTCGTATAATCCCTCGGGTATCCGAGGGATTATTATCTAGGGAGGTGATCGCTATTGGCCTGTAGTTGGCCGGGTCTGTGCGGTCACCCTTTTTAGGTAAAGGGTGAACATGAGCTACTTTCCATGCTAACGGGAAGTTTTTTGTGGAGTATGAGAGCCTAAAGAGTCGCGTAAGCACCGGGGACAACTCGGGAGCGCAAAATTGATTGATTGATATATTCAATAGTGTCACAATATTCTTTCACAATACTCTTTTAAATGTTATCCTTTACCGAACTTCTTGCTACTAAATCCTTAAGAACTGTTACTGACCGGCGGCGGCTAATACACACCTAAATTCAAATTCACTCTAAACGTCAAACGCTCGCGTATTGATTGCGCTATCTATTTTTCTAATACGGTAAGGACGTGCCTACTGCACTCCAGTAAAGCCTTCAGTATCAGTACTATTTATGATTGGATGGAAGTAGTTAAGTTCCATACGCAAACAAGCGATGTTTGAAATATTCACAAACAAACATAAGTTGTGAATATATCTATTGATATTTTAATAAGAAATCAAACTGAATAGATTAACAGTAATTTAACTGATGATAGTCTATCCTTTTATAGCGCATCAAATGAATTATAAAATCTTGTCATATAATAAGCATAAGCATTGTCTTTACAAATGGGGAATTGATGCCATTAAATCTTGATTTTTAATTTTAGGGAACGAAAAGCGAAAACGACTTATTGGAAACGATGCTAAGCCTAATAAAGATACCTAATCCAATGATGTTTATAAGGCAATTCTTCATACGGCAAAGGAAGCGGCTTAATGAAACGCCGATTACGTTGCTCACTTAAATCTCCACGGGGAAAAGATAAATACGTAATTTTCTTTTACCTACGACGTTTTAAATTTATTCACAGTATTTCGTGCGGTACCCGAGGATTACCTCTGAGATCCGACGGGAAGTTTACAATCACCACAAAAATTCACAGCCATGAATAATAAAAATTAGTCCAGTCTTGAGACAGAAATAAGGAAATGGTCGGAGAAGTTAACTTTAATTGGAAGATGAGATAAGTTTGCGGACACTTCGACGGAGACCGTTACGTTTTTCCAACTATTCAAATTAAACTTCTTTGAATTAATTTTATAGTCTTTGAATTTTTCAGTTACGTTATTAACGTTATTATATTATTAACGTTATTAGTTACGTTATTAGCCATCTGTGCTAAGCGCCTGGACCTTTTCAGTTTTATAACTTAATCTTAACAGTATACATTTTTAATCCGGGGCCGCCCCAGTATAACCTGTATAATTCATTAAAACCAGCCCCAGCGGCTGGTTTAATGAATAACTAAGATTTGTCGCGGCCGCATACGAAAGTAGCTCTATAGAAAGTAAGCGTATAAAATGAAGATTAAAAAAAATATTTTCTGTTCTTATATTTGTCATTCTATTTCTTTCAAATTGCAAATATTGATGTGGAATAATCACTAGACGGGACAAGAGCTGATCAAGACCTTAAGAACCTTAACCTTAGCTATTTTAGGCTCGGTGATAGCTATCAAACGTATATATATATATATATATATATATATAAAAAAATAAGAGGATGTTGGTATATTTTATATTAATAGACTTCGACACTGTTTGGCCGATCACCATGAAAGTTGGCACATATATGTATATTTTTATGGAGAAGGTGTCTATGCTATCGACTTTGTTGTAACTCGCCACTAGATGGCGCTGCAGCACATCAACTTCTATACCGTTCAACCGATCGCCATGAAAATTGGTATACATAGGTATTTGAGCACGGAGAAGTTATCGACTTTGTTGTGACTTGCCACTAGATGGCGCTGCAGCACATCAGCTTTTATGACAGGACAACGTCTGCGGGGTTTTGCTAGTAAAATATATAAAACCATTCTGGCGAAAATTAAAATTATTTTAGAGAATAAATCAAAGATACAAACATATAAACTTTCGTTTGTTCTATCTAAAATGTTCGTTGCGCTTATTACTAGGTACAGAGTAGTGACCGGGCGCCTAGGCGGCACGATGTGCAGCGCCAGGTAGTTGCAATGAGTGTATTTGTTTTGCGTAACTGCGCGTAGAATGAAAGATATACCAGAAATGAACAATATGTTATAAAAAAAATCATATTGTAAAAACTGGTAGAATCGATTCTTCTTTCATTACTGAACGAAATTTTTAGCTCATGCGTTATTTCAGTGACACTTACAATCGCATTCCTGATTTTTTTTATTCTTTATTAATTGAATTAGTGGTCCTATAGGGCGAAGTCGCGTTTGCTTATCAACACAATACAATTTCATATACTGTAAAAATACATAAACAAATTATAATGTGGGATACGTGTAGCTATTAAGATTACAATATAGTTTGGGTACGGAACTTTAAAAAACTGCGACGTGGCATAAGTCAGGGGCCGCCCACGCTCGGGTTCCGTGTTACGAGGACCCTTCGCATTCAGTGACACGATTTATTAGAACATTCAACAGAGATATCCGGCGTCACCTGTCCACCACTCTAGTTTGATTCCATGCAACGCTTGCGGAAGTGTTCACGCACTATGGTAGTTTAACGTGGTCTTTGTGACTGCGTAAAATAACATGCAACCAGCTCTTTTAGTATCCACTGCTGAACATATGCCTCATAATGTAAATTTTCTTATGGATGAGAGATGTCTTTAAACGTCACGCTGGCCGAACGGGTTGGCGAGTCTATTCTTTTAGAGGTGGTTTAGTTTCTCAGAGCTTATGGTAGCCGCTTTGTTATCCCTTAGACACCTTTTACTACATCCACGGGAAGAAATGGAGTGGCGCTATTCTATAGCGGTCCGACACCACACGGCACACAGATGGACTGAGGACTTGAAGAAATTCGCGGGCAGTCGCTGAATGAGAAGAGTGAAGAACCATGTGTGGTGGCGGTCCTTGCAACACAGACTGATAGTATGTTACGGACCATAATCCCAGTTCTGTGATACCATACGACGTTACTACGTCTAGATAACGTGACAGTCCTTAAATAATAAATATAACCTTTTTTTTTTAAATACAGGATTAATAAAGCTTATTAATAAACAAAAGGCGACAGTGTTACAGCAGATAAAGACCAAAATTGTACTTATGCTTTACTCATATTGAGTAAAGCATTGAGTAATAAAGTAATATTGAGTAAACACTCATATTATGAGTGTTTACTCAATATTACTCAATGCCGTGATTGATTATGCAGATGTGTGTTGTTACTCGAGTTGTTAGTCAAGAGCTTCTTATCAAACTGAATCGTCTCCTCAATGTTCGTTTTATTTTTGGCCTTCGTAAGTATGATTATATCTCATCTTATCGCTCACAGCTTAAGTAACAACTCACACCTACAAAGAAGAAGAGTAAGAATTTTATGTACGCTTTATTCCATTTTATATGATCCATTTGCCCCTGAATATCTGAAATACCTGTGAGTTTCAGGGTGATTGATACTCATAACGGTCATAATCGGACGGATGCCTCTCCGTCCCAATAATGTACCTTCTCGCCGTACTGGCTTCATGTCCAATTCCTTCGTTGTTCAAGCAGTAACTGTATGGAACGCGCTTCCCACTGACATTACAAAGGCACCCCCCCCCCCGTAAAAGATCTTTTAAAAAACAGCTTCAGGGTCATTGTTTAAAGATTCAGAGTTAGGGATCTACAAGTTATTTTCTGCCGTAATTTTCATCACTTCATTAAGTTTTCTGCTTTCATATGTAGAAACATCATAATAACAACATACATAGAAACAACATACATAATAACATCATTAAGTTATTATGTATGCAAGTGTGTATGCAATGTATGTATATGTATAATAAAATATTATTTTATTTCTGTATGTTATTTTTGTTTTACATTACTAATTTTGCTTTTAAACCAAAATTGCACCCGCGTCCCAATTTCTGTTTGATCTGACGGTTGACTGTCTGAAAATATCATATGGCATTAAGTCCGCCATTTGTACAATTACTTAAGCAATGAAGTTTAAATGAATAAATGGAAAATTATCAAAAAAAAATGACTGTGTACTTGCAAATACATAAGTATATGGAAAAAAAAAGAGGAAGTTCACAAAACATATTAATTCACTATCTTATGAGATTAACGCTCAACATAATAACTAAATACATTTTATTGCACACCAAAGAATACTGTGAAAGTGCTACAAATGGTAATTAAATAAATAGATATACAAAAAGTGGTCATTATCAATAAAAGTGTAATGGAAACAGAGAAGAATTAAGGAGACAGGCAAAAGAACAAATATTAAAATTTTAAGAGGCAAATAGGGAAAACTACAATAGAAAGAGGAAACCGAGTCGTAAGTATAAAGTTGCAGACTTTTTGACAAGCTTAAAATTAAAACCTAAATACCCTAGCTAGAGCCCTACAAGGTAATTAAAGTCAAAAGAAATGATCGCTATGATCTAACGAAAAATTAAGAAAATAACAGTAATGCCCTAATAGGACATCTAGCTCCTCTGATTAAATGATAAGTCGGCCGAATGCTAATCTAAATGTTGAAGTATATAAAAGAATGAATTAAAGAGAAGTGTGAATTCATTTTATTATTTTTGTGTAATACGTAAAGTGTTACTTTATACTTAGATCGACTACATTAATGTAGAAAACTTACCTATACACTGTTGGTTAACAGTAAAAAAAATACAGTTTTCAAAAGATGTTTATTGTTTACCTTCGAGCTTATCAGCTACAGTTTTGTGATATTAAAAAATATATATAATAAATCTTAATTTATAAAAATACTTATGTTTTAATTAGGTACAAAATTGATATTGTTCTAAGTAATAATTAAAAAAAAATCTTTAATAAATGATAAAAAATTGCAGTTAAATGCCAGGTATTTTACGTCGAAATTGACGTACATTATTTTATTTTTTCTCGTGATTTGTGTTAATTTACGGAAATATTAGTGTACTATGTGTCAATAGAATTATATATTACGTATAATTGTACCTTATCTTGTTGAATTAATGAATTTTAGTGGAAGAAACACGGCTCTGAAGTTCTTACTAGGCGCGTTTTTATTAAAACATGGTTGAGTACTACAGGATAAATAAAGAAATATTTCGAAATGTATTCTAACAAATGTCAATACAAAGAAATGAGGTATTTAAAATATTTACTCAGAAATGTAAAGCAACTTTCATTTCACCTATAGGACAGCTCAAAAACTTGTATTTTTCGTTTAAAACGTGAAATGGCTCTTAAACATAAGCAAAATAAAAGTTGTCAAATAGATTTTTATTGTGTGTATCTACTAATTGTAAAATGTATTACTTTTTAATACGGCTCAATTCATTATGTAATAACAATTATTGTTAGTATAAAGAAGTGCTTAAAATATCATACGTGGTTGATTATGTTTAAAGTAAAAGAGATGGATGTATGTGTTATTGTGTCATTAAATTATGGTTAGTTATAAGTTTATCTTTCTATTGTTTAAAGATATTTAGTTAGTTTCATATAAAGCAAGATGACATTATGTAGTGTGAACAGTGTGAGGAATGATAGGAGTATGAGCTGATATGAGATGAGATGGTATGAGGAAGATGGGAGAGTATGAGTGGTGTATGCCTGAGGACAGTCATGGTGCACGACGACGGCCCAATGTGGGAAGCGGAACGTTAGTGGTGTGAGTGAGAGATCGAGTGTGCGAAAGAGACCGAGAATGCGAAGAGAATATGGTAAACAGTTGGTCGGTGTGTGCTCTGTATTAGTATTTTGTATTTAATCGTAATAAAATGTTTAAGTACCTAGTTAAAAAAAACGTGTTACTATTTCAGAGGCTTTCTCACATATAAGTCGTATAGAATCAAACACGGCAAAATAGGTTAGTAAGCAAAAATGAGGTAAATATATGTTTCGGTAAATAATAGGTAAATATATGTTTAGGTAAATAATAGGTAAATATATGTTTAGGTAAATAATAGGTAAATATTAGGTAATAAATAGGTAAATAACATCAAGGATGTTAATACATAGTATGTATTAACATCCTTGATGGTGAAGAGTTTAGTTTAGTTTTAAATTTTCTACGTTGCCATATATTTACCTCATTTTTGCTTACTAACCTATTTTGCCGTCTTTGATTCTATACGACTCATATATAAAAATATTTCCCACATATATAAAATAAATATGCGAGGTAATTCAAGAAGATACAATAAAGACAATTCAAATTAAACACTAGAATCAGTAAACTGGCCAAGTCTTAAAGGATAATTAGCATTCAGCTCTCAAGCGTCGAACGCTCAACGCTCATTTTCACAGCACTAGTAAAGACCTCCCCTTACAATGGATTCCTGGATACCTGGATACCTGGATTTCCGGTCATAAGCGCTATTGGTGATTTCTTCATCTTATTAATTAAGATTTTTTTCGTTCTCGGGCACGCAGATATTCTCTCCATATTTTCCTTTACGATAATTAAAAAAATCGTACATAATTAGATTAATGGTAAAATTCAGAACGTAAAGAAAACACGACGTCATGATCCCAAATTTATAACTTAACCCCTAGGCTATCGCCAGCTATAACCATATCTACAGCTACTTTAAAAAAATATTTCATAATAAACGTTTAAATGTTTTTTAAACAAATAAATGTAAAAAAAACTTAATGGTCATAGTGCAGTTTCGTGTGTCGAAGATTAAAGAAAACACACCAACCTGATCCGAACAAACAATATTCGACCAGGAATCGGACCCGACTGGACTAGGCGGCTAATCGGTCGTCGGAATTCATGAATGAAATTTTATTTTAAGTACGAGAAATATTATCAAATATCTTTAATATCGGAACAACGACCTAAAATATCAATAATACGGAATTAAAAGATAATTTACGACATTTAGTCATAATAAAGTTCTTATACCAAGACTAAATTGCAAAACCGCAATCAACCGCCGCGCTCTTAGAACCCAGTGCGTACCGTTCCTCCTATAATATAGAACGCGCCGGATTTACTACTTTCATTCCGTCCCTAAACTTTGTCTAATAGGTCGCTTGTCCCCGAACGGCGCCTTTAACCCTAGTAACTTGAGTTACAAATCCTTGTGCAACTCCCTTATTGTTCCTTGTAACGTTAGTGGACAAGTTTCCGAAACGCAATAGTTAAGAGGGCAGTCAACACGCTAACTTTCTTTAGCCGTGTATCTGTGTATCTTTAGCTGTGTGTGATATCTTGTTGCGTCAACATAATATATTATGTATATATATTATGTATATATATATTATGTATATATATTATGGTAAGTGGATACTGTCGCCCATAGACATCCGCAATACCGGCCAACATTAGTCCAAAATGACAGACGTTGGCACGCCCCAGGATGTGCTGCCTACCTTTAGAGATATATGGATTTGGAGAGAGCTTTCGGAAAATGGAGAGGAATAGGATGGGAATAGGCTTTGGCACATCTCACTCACTACCGAAACACGTACGTACATTAGGGAAATAAGATAAAGTCGGAAATGCAGTACATTTCAAGGTAGTCTTCTGTGAGAGAGAGGTAACGTGGCCAGTCGAGCGCGTTCAGCGGCTGTTGGATTGCAGCGTGCACTCTCCCCCTCAACCAAAAAAAAAACCTGGATCGTTTTTTTTTTTGGAAATTCTTTAATAGTTTAATGTTTTAGAGTAAGGCATTTCTTCTGCAGAAAAGTCGCCGGACTGTCCTATCCCGTACAGTCTCATCCAGATAGCAAGTATCGACATACTTACTAGCTGGATAGGAAGAGCTAAAGACCGTGTATGGTGGCGGCCCTTGATAGAGGCCTATATCCCGCAGTGTAGAGACATAGGCTGATGGTATGTGCACCACAATATTTCTGTAGTATTTCTTCGAAATCTACCTAACTTTATTTAAAAAACAATCACTTAACATTTATGTAATGATGAGATTTACCCCATTGAGATTTCCCCCCAAGTGTTGGAAGATGAGATAAGTTTGCGGACCTATTAGACAGTCGATTAGTTTTAAATTATTTCAGAGTTAAATTCAAAGCTTTTCTCACTGACGTTGAAAAAAAACTTGAAAACTATAAAACTGGTAACTGTTCCATTAAAGCTTAAAGCTTCCTTTTAGTGTAAACCACTGCTATAGGTGTTTGTCTTCTCTATTTAAATATTGTAATGAAATATGTACACATATTTGACCACTCACTCTCATAATTATAATTTTTATTTAAATTTATCTACACACCTTATAGGCCCAAGCATTATGTTCAACGGCGCACACCACTGTTACACCCGTTTCACGCGTCTTGGTTCCGTCTGAACATCAGCGCTGTATGATGTTTTTACGGTATACAGCTTGTGCTGAGACGGACACCCTCTCGACGCGCGCGGGGGGGGGGGACCGCGCAGTTTTTATTGCCTTGTTTAATTTTATTTTTGTTTGTTTGCAAAACTATGTTTATTTAATTTTAGAATAAGACATTGTCACGTTATCGCAATCAGTTGTGTGTATGGAATAAAAAAAATCTATCTATCTATTTACAAAATGGTACAAAACTAATTTATTGACCGCAGACGAAAGTCAAATAAAGTTTGAAAGTCCGACGACCGCTGCAAAATCCCAGTTTACTATTATAGAATCACTTTAACCAGCCACACTATTTCAATTTAATAGAGTTATAACTGCTGTTTATTTTTTAATTTAATTTTAATGTATACATATTTAATTACTACCACAAGCCCTAAGGAACTACACCACCACTAAAAGAGTGGACTTACCAACCCACTTAGCCAGCTTGGCGTTTTAAAGACAATGTTAGAAGGCCCGTGTTCAGCAGTGGACGATGAAATGGTTTACTCATTACCTAAACACGGATTACATATTGGAGTGAATAGAACAGAAAACGGAAATGTCACAACTTTAAGGGTTTTTTTTCTGAGGGGTAACTTGGCCAGTCGGGCGTCCAAAGCCTGCGGGATTCCAGCGTGCACAATTCTCTTCTCTTCCTGAACATAAGTAAGTAATTCATCATCGGTAATCTCACTTAGAATTGCTTACAACATAGACCTGTAAAAATAATCTATACATATAATAAAATTGAAACAGGTCGATGTCTAGTAATAAGGTAAAAAACTAATAAGAACCGGGTCTTTATTAGAGCAACAGAAGCCAAAAGAACAGTTTTTAGAAATTTTGTCTGTCTGTATGTCTGTATGTTTGTACACGCATCACGCAAAAACTACTGCATGAAATTGAATGCAGTTTTCACCGATGTATTGCTAGAGATCTAACTTAAAATATGGGCTCCATTTTATCGCAGGAAAATATCTTATTTCGATTGTTTTAAATTTAATAAACCTAAGCGAAGTGAGGGCGGGTCGCTAGTGTACAATAAATTCAAAACATTCTAACTATCACAATGTGGGTGAAGGGTACGTTTATACAACAACCACATTTTTTAAATTCACTCTAAAAGATTGTTCAATTTGAAGTTAATAGTAGCTAAAAGTTGCTCAATTTCACTATTTTAAAAATAAAATGACATACGGTTGCCATGTAGTCCGATACGAAATAGAAATTCATTCGTTGTTGGAAATATATTTAACTTTTTCAATTACAATAAAACTAAAAATATATTTCAATCGGCATACAAATGACATACGGTTTCCATTTAGTTCGATACGAAATAGTTCTATTACAATAAAACAAACTTCGATATACATATAAACTGAATGGCAAAAATTCCGGGTCGCTAATAAATGGCGTGATAGTTTCTTAAATACATAAGACTAATTTGCGAAACTATAGTATATTGTAGATGACTGATTAATATATATAAAAAAATGTGTAACACGTTCTGTACACTATATAACTTTAATTAAATACTAAAAAATAAGAAAATTTCGCTTCTAACTTATGACAACAAAAATACACTTCGCAGTAAATCTTAAAAAATAAAAGTTTTTTTGGCAATTTAATATTTTGTATTTCCTCCACGAGCCCGTATCACTTCAATAAGACGATGTGGCATGCTGTAAACCAAATTTTTAATACGATTTTGGTCTATGTTTGCCCATTCTTCCACTAGCGCATTCTTTAACTCGTGTAAGGTAACGGGAGCAGGAGAGCGTTGTCTCACGCATCTCCCGAGCTCGTCCCATGCATGTTCTATGGGATTTAAGTCTGGGCTGCGAGCTGGCCACTCCATGCAGGTAATACCGACGTCTTGAATATACATATTGACCAAATGAGTAGTATGTGGTCGCGAATTGTCGTGCATAAGAATGGAAATTGCACCCATATTCACTAAGAATGGACCAGCATACTCATTTAAAGTCTCTCCTACGTATCTGACAGCAGTCAGAGAACCGTTTTCTATGATCACTAACTCCGTGCGATCCTCTGAAGATATCCCAGGCCAAACCATTATTGATCCTCCACCGAATGGCACCTTTTCTTCAAAACACGCTTGATGATACCGTTCTTCTGGCCGTCTAAATACTCTTCGTCTCCCGTCGTGCGTAAATAAACAAAATCTGGACTCATCGGAAAACATAACCTTGGACCAATCTTCATCTGTCCATCGGATGTGTTCTCGAGCAAACCGTAACCTGGCAACTCGATGTTCTCTGAGCAGTTTGGGGCCGTTTGCTGGTCTATAAGGCTTTATATCAGCTTCATGAAGACGTCGCAGAATCGTATTAGAGCTCACATTGTTGTGGTGAATTTCTTGAAGACTGTTTCGGACTTGAACAGCCGTGAGATGTCGATTTCTTAACATAGTGCTCACGATGAATCGGTCTTCTCATGTAGTTGTGCACCTTGGCCTGCCATTTCCTGGTCTCCTGATGTTCATGCCGGTCTCTTGAAATTGCTGGAGTACTCTTTGGACCGTTGATAAAGATACTCCTACTGTTCTAGCAGTGCTACGCTGACTTCTTTCTTCTTGTACCATGGTAATAATCCGTGTACATTCTTCAGGTGATAACGACATGATATTGCATTGAATACTCTGATCAATCCAAGGAACCATTTATAAAGACAGCTCCGTTTGAAACAAAAGCAGAAAAAATATTCTTTTCCTAATTTTAAATTTTGAAATTTTTCAAAATGCAGAATATTTTTTTTTAAATCTGTAACTTGTACAAATGAAACCTCTTTAGAGATTTAGAACAAGCATTAGTAACCTCCTTATTATAATACATATTATTTATTCGAGCGATCTAGGTATATAATTTATGGAGATATCACGGTTTTTATTAGGGACCCGGAATTTTTGTCGACATACAGAAATTTTGGAAGTTTCTGGAGGAGTGGTGCCATGGTCATTTTAGGGAATCAAATTCAAAAATAACTTTTTTTTTTTTTTTTTTTTTTTTAATTTTTAAAATTAAATAAAAGGTATATATGACATAATAGTATTAAATCAATATCTTCAATAAACTACAGTTTATTTTATGTTCAAAGCATAAGAGTAGGTAGGTATATTGAAATCATGTTAGCATAAGTTACAATTACCTGGTAATTAGTTAAATAACATGCTATTATATTACTTTATTTAAATCGGTAAAGGAAACAAAGTATTAGCAAATTATACAATCGATCGATCGACATCACCAGTGATGTCTAATGTCTAATACTAGTGATGTCTTTCGGGTACTAATGCTTCAGATTTATTTTCATTCTCGAGCATACGGGTTTTTTTTTATGCACGAAGGCGGCAGACGAGCATACAGTCCACCTGATGGTAAGTGGATACTGTCGCCCATAGACATCTGCGATACATGCCAACATTAGTCCAAAATGAGAAACGTTGGCACGCCC
This sequence comes from Sesia bembeciformis, assembly GCA_943735995.1. Lineage (NCBI taxonomy): Eukaryota > Metazoa > Arthropoda > Insecta > Lepidoptera > Sesiidae > Sesia > Sesia bembeciformis. The sequence goes on from OX031028.1 coordinate 15,379,536, forward strand.
CCGGATGCACTGCCTACCTTTGGAGATATAGGAATGGATTTGGAGAAAGGGTTGAGAAAATGGGGAGGGATAGGATGGGATGGGAATGGGCTCTGGCACATCTCACTCACTACCGAAATACGATAAAATGGGAAATGCAGTACATTTCAAGGTAGTATTCAAGCGTGCACTCTCCCCTCCCGTTTTGCTCACGATGTATTCCTTCACCGCCAATCTAAATCCGTATTTAAATAGAATTATAGTAATATATGCCGAGGAGTTGAACTCACGACCTCGCTTAATATATCTGCATTAATAATAACTGGCGAAATCTACCTAAAAGTAATTATAATCAAAATTTACTGCCTTTGTAGAGGGAGATTGCATGCTACATTCCCACAGCCGATGGGCGCACTCGACTGGCCACGTTACTCCTCTCTCACAGAAGACTACCTTTAAATGTACTACATTTCCTACTTTATCGTATTTCCCCAATGTACATACATGTTTCGGTAGTGAGTGAGATACGAGTATGCCTAAGCCCATTCCCATGTCTTCCTATGCCTCCCCATTTTCCCAATCCATTCCTTAATCTGCAAAGGTAGGCAGCGCATCCGGGGGCAAGCCAATGTTTGTCATACTGGACTGATGTTGGCATGTATCGCGGATGTCTATGGACGACAGAATCCACTTACTATCAGGTGGACTGTATACTAGTTTGCCGCCTTTTTCCTATAAAAAAAATCCACTTCATCCTATGACGTTTCGATAGTGCGTGAGATATGGCAAAGCCCATTCTTATCCCATCTTATCCTATCCGTCTCCATTTTCCAATTCTTCCCTCAAATCCATTCCTCAATTTCCGAAGCGAATTTATCGCTGATGTACATAGGCGACCGTATGCACTTACCACTCCGTCTGTGTTTTCGTACCCGTATATTACAATAACAAACAAAACGTTGATGGCCTGCTGCTCTCTTAGGCTATCGCCGCTGTTCACAGATAGCTTATATTACATAAACTACATTATTACATTACATACATAAACTATATAACAGGTATACGATAACAGGTATACCTTGCCTAGTAAGGAATAAATAGAACAAGGACGGCACACAAAATACATTTCTCCATTTTTATCACAATTATTCAAATAGGTATACGTAGATTGAAACATTTTTCTATTACCTATTGAAGTAAAGGCGTTCGACGTTCATTCGAGAAAGGCATACTAACAAATAAAAAATGGGAATATTTTAGGAAGAAAAACGGATGAGAGATACATTTCTTATCTCCGTGTTATTCACAGACGGCAGGCAAAAAAGGCTGAAACAAACGCCATGGCACGGGAACTCCACTAACTTGCAACGCTATGTTTATAGAATTATTCTGCAAGCGGGGTTTTGAAACACGCGAACTGTATATTTCATAGAGAAAGTGATAGATTTATGGCGAATCCGGAGAAGAACGTCTTGTATTCCAGTTCCACAATCTATCAACGAAAACATCTATATGTATTTACATATCCACATAGATGGATGGACATATTGACAATGGATATGGATGGATATATAGACAAAACTTTGTACATGAGTAAAGCCAATGGTATATATAAAATGTTACTGTCACAATAAACGAGTAGAAATCATTATATTTTTAAGTCTTTGCTTTATTTACCTAAAATAAATTACGCAAACACATTTACCACGAAATATTACATAATTAATATTATTTCGGTTTATACAGAAAACGTTTTGTTTTTCAATTATTTCTATATTTCTTATATTTTTTTACATTGACAACACCGTTAGGTACGTCAAGATATTGCAGTTTTATTTTCTTCATATATGACAATAATAGAATTATTACATTCTGCCGGTGTCAAATTTTCGTCGTAATAAACAATTTCAAAGTCTAAAACGTACGCCGTCAATGTCCAGTCCGTCGAAGTAAGTCAGGAGTCGCTCAGTAAAGCGATAATAAGTTTACTGAGTACAGAAGAGAAGTCCTTGGAAGCCCACGAAAAATGCAGTCCCATGGTTTTATTTGATTATCACAAACACGACGCACGAAAAACACTTTGAAATTTAATAAACTATGACTATCAAACCACAAAACGCCTAACGGACAATTTTTACAATATAATCGAACAAAAACTCAACATGACTTCTCGAATTCTCGCCATAAAGACCAAACTCACAATTTTTGTTTCATTGACTTTTAAAAAATTCATTTAAATTCAGCAATATTTTTTGTGAGTAATGCTTGTGATAATCAAATAGAAGCAAAGGATTGCGTTTTTCATGTGCTTCCAAGGAGTCCTCTTCTGTCCTAAGTAAACCTGCTATCACTTTACTGAGCGACTTCTGAGTTACTTCGAAGAGACTGGACATTGACAGGATACGTTTTTGACATTGAAATTGTTTATCACGAACGAAACTTGCCAGTGGTACAATGTGCTAATTGCACCATTGCCATGTATGAAAAGAAAAAAAAGTTTTGCACAAAACTTATTTTTCTTTTCATACATGGCAATGGTGCAATTAGCACATTCTACCAGAAATTTCTAGGGGGTGCCAGAAATCTTTATTTAACCTTGTATAAGTACATAAGAAATGAGGAAAAAATACAAACCAAGAAAATATACCGAGATTAATAGTAAGAGAACACTTTCAGTCAAAAATTACCTGAGCTTATTCTCTAGTTTTGAGGCCTCGGCCTAAAACGCTTTGAGGAGTTTTCACACGTGCCACTGAAATTATTAAAAGCCCGTTGCAAACAAGTAGCTTTTATATTAAAGTCCTTTAAACTTTTAACACATACTTCCTAGTCAGGAGGATTAAAGCGCGATTGATGTAAAACAGATTAAACAACAGTAAATATTATAAAAGTTACCCTGCTTTAAGGCTTAATCAATTGCTACCTCTACTTTCATTTATTTAGGCCTTTACGCATAAAGTTGCCGTTTTATATTAAAAAAAAATGTTGATAAAAAATTGTGTAAGTATGCATCTCAACGCATAGATAAAAGGATAGGATAGGTATGTTTACATAAATCTCAGGATATCTTTTGATTGTGATTTTCGTTATTGTGTAATTGACTTATTATTATTTTACACTTTATTGCACATTATTGTACCAAAGGGCGAGCTTGTATGAGCGGCCTCCAAGGAATTTCATCGCCACCTGATCGGGCCTGAGGGCGCGCCAACCGTATGGGACTTCCTAAGTCGACGCCTACGCTGATGGTCACTCACTGGGCTTTCCATAAATGGAATCCCTGCGGTGGGCTCGTACCGCAAGAGCGGCGTGAAGAACTCTGAGGCCGCTCCACGACCCCTAAGGATCTGTCCGTATTTGCGGACAAAGGTGAGACTTACTCCCGAGACTAAGTGTCCTCTTGTGTCGGGACAGTTCCGGAACTGTCCCTCCGCCTCCATAACAGGAAGCGCGAAATGACCACTGGCTGTGGTCATTTCGCATACTTTAATTGTTTGATGTTCATTTTCGCAAATGATAGCTATTACAACGCTCATCTATCATTAGGAAAAAACGCTCGATCGCAGAATGTAATACCAAATGAAACAAACGTAACAAAAATCTGCAGCTCCATAAATGGAACGCAATTGAAGCGCTTCGGAATCCTTCTATTATATAGAGACGAGTATATTTGAACATTACAACTTCCAATCGCCGTATACGAGTCGATACAAAGTCTACAAACGTGTTTGTATTCCCGTTCGATATTAATGAATTCGATTAATCTAACATAATTAAACACGGAGTAACTATTAACTTGGTTAACCCATTTTGATCAGATCGTGATTATGTACTGGAGATTGTGGTCTACAATGGATTTAGTAATAAACACGCGTAATTGAAACAGCGCTTAGAAGTGCTTGTACGACAATGTTACAGGAATCAGCGTGGTTGTTGTCTATGAAGAGGTTTGTCAATATGATTAAGTCACATAGTATCTAAATATATAAAGGGCAATGTCTCTCTGTTTGTATAAGTGATCTCACGCGCAAAAATTACACGAATAGATGGAAAGCGTCATACAAGTACGCTTTCATATATACACTACTACTTAGGGCGTGGCTGTGTGTGTACGCGGGGCTCACCGGTTCCCATATGTTAGTGAGGCGTGGTGACATAGATGTTCTCTTCTCAAATGAGCGGGTTCTGAGCAGGTGTGCTGTGGAATTCTTAGAGAAATCGTTATAGAAAATGTACGCATTGGTTTTTATAACGGCAATGTACCTCCTTTTATATTTAAATAAATAAATAATTAGGTGGTACATGCCTCTAGAGAACAAACCGATTCCTTGAGAGGACAAAAGCTTTCGTGACGGCCACGGCAGTGAAACGAACAAAGGTCTTTCCATTACGCAACGATATGGGGTTCTTCAAGAAAATTCTGAATAGGATTTTGTAAGGTCGGCGACGCAACCACATACCTCCTAGTATTCAGGTGTCCATGAGCGACGGTACCCACTTACCATCACGTGGACCCCTTGCCCGTCTGCCTTCTTTACTATAAAAAAGCAAGGATATCGCATGCACGGAATATATGCAAATATCGCACCTCTGTGATCACATGTGTTGTTAGTTTTTAACTTCCTTTGAAACTTTCTTTCTGGTCGTATTATATTTCGGAAACTATAAGTATGATACTGTTATGATCTAAATGATAACAGGCTTATATCGCTTGAACACTGATTAGGATATTTACGTAGGCTTTTAGATAGGTACAGGGTTACAACACAAATCAGCAACCTCTCGATATTCACAATATTCTGAAGTTAAATCTCACGTATGCCTATTTGCCGATAATGTGAAATATTTTGGACATCCCATCATTGATACCAGTACACTGATGGACAATCTTTTGCGCATTCATAAATAGAATGAGGAGTGGGTTATCAAGTTGAACCCGTCCAAGGGTACTGTATTAAGGGTATTGGATGAAATAATCCACTCACAGAGTACACAATTGGATGGTCACATTTGTACATTCACAGAGAGACTAGGGAGACAAAATAACTTAAACTAAAATGGGCTGAACATGTTGAATCGATAGTAAAACGGGCTAATTTCACTTGTGTAGTTCGTAAGAAAGTCTTTTCAGTACCTATCACCCAAAATGTTGGTTAGAATCCACAAAACATATGTACGACCGCTACTAGAGTATGCATTCCAAATTTGGAATCCGTACTTTTCCAAGGACATTCGCTGTATGTCTTTTTCCTTAGAACGACGGAAATCTTCGTAATTTTCCTTTGCACACTCTCCAATAAGTTAATGTCCTTGTTAATGTCCAATAAGTTAATTCTAACCTCCTTGGCAGCGGCAGCCTTGTAATACAAAAATATAAATTGGTTTAAAGAATAAGTTATTTCTAATAATGCGTTTCCTTAAAAATATATAACGCACCTTTTACAAAAACCTTTCAAATGGCGGGTAAGCGAACAAAGCGCTGGTCTCGTTTTAATTCGGCCAGTACGAAAATTTTACAACAATCAAAAGAAACACAATGGCTACTTTCATTTAACACACGCAGTGTAAAGGTACCGCGGTTCGGCAGAGCACAGGTATTATATAATACATTAAGTAGGTCGTTTTGTTGCGGTCGTAGATTTTTATTAGAATCGTCCCTTCCGCTTATTACATATTATAAGATCATTAGGACTCCAAGTTGTTAAGTTGGACATCATGGGCCTTCTACGGGGGGGGGGGCTACACAGAGCACAGGCCCTACAATGTAATACGCTGATATCTTTCGATTTATTAAAATAGATTAATATAGTAAAGTAATGCTCTTAATTTAATAAAAGTGTCTTACGATCATATATTTACATATTTATTTTACTCGAGTTTTCGGCTGAGTTACACCTTTATTTATTTTAAATAACATTTCGGCTGAGTTACACCAGCCAAAGTCACGAACTAAGAGCAGCTGACTGTCAACTCATGACCAGGGGGAATTTGTCGGTTTCTTCCCAGCGGCCACCATCAAAACCGCCACCACTGGTGGCAGTTACAACTACATCATAATTTTATTCCCATCGACCACCACTGAAACCGACGCCAGTGATTGGTTCGTTAGAATCACATTATACTCACTAAAACACTACTGAAGGGTAATATTAAAAATTAAATAGAGTCTTACATATTTATTAAAAACGTAGAGTATCTTTTTATATTAAAAGATAATTATTATGCTATGTTATTAAATACTATCTTTTGCCCACGATTTTGTGCACAGTGTATGAAAAATGTTAAAGCACACCTTTATATACAACGTTCTTATTGCCTGATTACCATATTAATATTACCATATTACCAATTACCTAATATTACCATATTAGGTAATTGGTACCATACTAATTACCATACTTAATATTACCATTTACCGTTCTAGAGCACATTACATAAAATTGACCGTGAGAGAAGCAGTCCTCCCTCTAGTCAACTTCGGCTAATCTAACGTCTGACCTTGGAATTTGTTGATGGTCACTGCAAAGCATACTTCAATCTCTTGATCTGCAATCTCTTGAACTCGAAGAGAAAATCAGTAGACATATCAATGGTATTCTTGGAATGTAACTGGATTCCCCCGAGCATATCCCGTAGAATTAAAATATACTAGAAATGAACAATATTTTATAATAAAAAAACTAATTGTAAAAACTGATAGAATCGATCCTACTCTCGGTACTGAACAATCTATTTTCAACTTTTGCCTTATTTCAGTGACACGTTGCATAATATCTAAAACACAGCTAGTCCAGTCATTTGGGAGTTCCAGGTAAGCACCAAATGACTGGACTAAGCATACAGTTCTTATTTTGTGCACGTATTAATATAAATTATATAAGTATATAAAATATACTATAGTATTAGCATATGTAAAAAAAAATATGATTACGTCCCAACTGCCACCAGTGGTGGCGGTTTGGGTGGTGGCCGTTGGGAATAATTCAAAATGTCGTTTAAGCCCCGTTTAATTGATAAATATGTGTGACAAATATGAAAATTATATTACAAATTAAATCCATAACTTATAACACCATTCCAAAATCCAAATTCATGTGTCTGTCTGGCAGTTCGTCCATTTGTTTCTGATTAAGAATTTGAGTTAAAATTTATAACGGTCATAACATAAAGTTTTTACAATCAATCAATATCGTAACATTAATATTTACTAATATAGTATATTAGTATAGTATATATAAAATTAGTATAGTATATAACATAACATTCCACCGATGGACACTCCCCCCGTTGCAATTACTGGGTTTAGATTTAGAGTCCTAATTTTCCCCGCGGACCCAATACCGTTTAGATTTAGACATGTAATTAGGCAAATGTATAATATAACGAGCTTTATACTATCAAATGCATTTAGACATACATTTGATATTTTTTACACGAATACGCGGGTTACCTTACGATGATTTTCTTCCCCGCTGATGGTCATTTTTATGACCATTTTTATTTTATATTTTTATGGTCGGCCGATGGTCGCCGATGGTCAAAAAGACGGCAGACGACCATACTGTCCACCTGATGGTAAGTGGATACTGTCGTCCATAGACATCCGCGATACATGCCAACATTAGTCCAGAATGACAAACGTTGGCACGCCCCCGAATGATCTGCCTGCCTTTGCAGATTAAGGAAAGCATTGGTAAAATTGGCGAGGGATAGGATCTGATTGGAATGGGCTCTGGCATAGCTCACTCACTACCGGAACACGTAGGTACATTGGGGAAATACGATAAAGTAGGAAATGCAGTACATTTCAAGGTATAGTAACGTAAGCTACTGTAAGAGAAGGGTAACGTGGCCAGTCGAGCACGCCCAGTGACTGTGGGAATGCAGCATGCACTCTCCTCCTACTTAAAAGCTTCCTTCTTACTAATTAAGGTTGCTTCCTTACGATCGATTGTTTTCATGCAACTAGAGATAATGTAAAAACTTGTACCAAAGTAGAAATACAGGTCTGGGTTGTTGTACTCATGACATCTTGATACCGAGACACCATCACTGAAATCTGTAAATCATTTATGAAAATAACCCCGATAGGTAAAACTTTTGAAAAACGTTTCTTTGTTTAAGTGTTTTGCTGATAGTAATCTGGTGATTGAAATTTTTTTCTGAAGAAAGGACAGAATTTTCATTTGAATAGCACTTATCAAAATTTTATTGCATTGAGTAAGGAAGATTGGATAGAAGATACAAGAATACTGACAGTCACGAGAGACTTGTAAGTGGTCGGTTAAAAATAATTACATTTCATAAATAGAGATTCCATTTGAGGCAACCCTAAAAAACTTCGAAAGGTATTTTAGGAGATGTTTCCTTTTTCTTAATAAACTTTTTTGTCGAAGATAGCAGTTATTTCGCCTCGTTTCGGCTGTCGAAGATTTAACCTTTGTCTACTGACACACCGAAATAAAGCAAGACCTATAAAATATAAATAAAAGTCGCTCCAAATGTTGCTGTAAGCCGTTAAATTTTATTTTACGGACTGAGTAAACTCCGGGTAAGCCTTTGATACACTTAAAATTACCTTTGGCGAATATCGGAATTTTACAACTATGCCGCAGATAAAATAAGCAAACACAATGAGGCAACAGGCGTGAATATTTTTTGTAGGTACACACGTTTTTTTGTGCAGAGCGTGAACCGTGATAAAGTTAGTTTTTTTCTCACTACTCATTCATTCTTTCACTGAATTATTTAGCTTTTGTCTCCGGCTTTGCCCGTATTGACCGAGATAAAAACTATCCTATGTATTAATAACGGTGTGGCCTGCGGCTGTGGCACCAATTGGCCTTACATTGGTCCACACATGCCACGTTGGATGATACGTTGGCCACACGCAAGTGGGCCGTATGTTGTCGCCCTCTTTAGAATAGCACCCGATCTGTTTCCGTGGGTGTCATAAAAAAGATTCGGTGAAATGCAACGGTGAAATGATGCAAATATGAATCATTCATAACGATCTTCCGTTTTTCTCCAGCTACTATCTACAAACTTCTTCAAGTTATCGGTTCAAACCTCGCTGGAGGACACTACGAAATACGCTTCTGTGCATGTGATCTCCTCTCCATTCATGCCTCTGAAGAGAGCTCTGGAACTATAATAGTAAATTGAGCTAGGTATCCATTTTGTCGCCACGACACAAAATCGCACACTTATTATTGTTGTTACACACAAATTTGTTGTTATTTTTGTTGTTTGTTATTGTTATGTTGTTATGTTACTAAGCGTTTCGACTTTCGTGTGTGGTGTTGTGATAAATTAATATTTTTGTCGCCACGCAAAATATTACACTATATTTTTTCCTCTTCTTCTTTAAATCCACGTAAATATTAATTCATTCATTATCCAGGTAAAGATAATCTAGTTAACTCACTTTTCACCTCTTTCATAAAATATTTCTATTTATTCTTCTAATAAAGTAGGTACTTTTAAAAGTATGCACATTTCAATAAAACTGTACGGGAAGTTTGAGATTTACGTTTAATCTGTCCTATGATAATTTTAAATGAGATTTTAAATACAGACGGAGAACTTACTCGCACTGAAATATGTTTCATTTGGTAATGTTCAAAGCTTTATAAAGTCGGGTATACGAGTATAAAGCTTTATAAATAAGTTCCCAATGTTTGATTTGCGCTCGTGTGCCCAGGTGAAATATGTATTAAGACCAGGGAAGAACAAATAATAAGCACCTACTAAGTAATATTACCTCGTGGTAGATTTCAAAACTTACTTTATTTAGGGAAACGTTGCTATGGGCGACAAACCGTTAAACTATAATTTAATACGAGTAAGTAAAGGCTGGAGTTTCTAAAATTAATTTTCAATCGTAGTATTTAAGTATTTTTTAAGATATTTTTAGTTTAATTCCATTTCATGGTAGCAATGTATGGCAGAGAACAAACTATAAATATCGTAATATTGATGATTTTGTCAATAATTGCACGTTTACTGACTTGATAATGTAGCAAAATAGAGATAGATGGCAAAATTGGTCAGTTTTATATCCGTCTTGTAAGCTGAAACAATATTTAACCTATATAATATTAATGATTCCTTCAATATATATTTCGTAATGATATTGTCATTATTTATCGATTTACTAAGCCCCGCCTATGATATGGTGATGATTACGAATGAATTATGTATGAATGGTGAATTATCGTTATTGCCATATATGGTATGTCGTACATTCGAAATGTTTACTTGAATAAAATTAACTCCGCAGCGTATGACTCCATATGTAATGTATACAATGGACATACAATGGAAATAGAAAATATTTAACAATCACATTACTTATTATTAATATTTGAAATTTATAAAAATATAAATAACAATAGAACTCCTAGCCAATAGAAACGCTGTCGCTTTGTCGTCTTTCTATCACCATAATTCCTATTTCCTTAATAAGCATTTTCATTTGTAGTCGCTGCTATACACAAATGTAAGTTATAATGTAACAACAAAATGTAACTAAAAATATTATAACAAAAATGACACAAAATTGCGAAGTGCAATAAACCATTTATTGCAGATGAAATATCCGTAGTATTGTTAGTAAATAATAATAAAAACCCAAAATCTAGCGTTAGTAACAAAAATAACAACAAATAGTATTTGCTCTTCTCCCAATCTGAGACACCTACCTGTTTATTACCCCAGGAGAACTAGTCTACCGCTCCGTTTACGTGCACGTGTACCCTATGCCTATGCCCAATAAAACTAAATACAAAAATTTAGAAAACGTAATGTGGAAAGCCGCCTGATCAAGAATTGAACAACAAAATCTTTAGAATATGAATCCACCAGTCCGTCCTGAGCTCGCGTGGTGGATTATAGCCCGAATCCTCCTAGTTATTCTCCTGTAATTAAGGCTGCCGTGTTTTCGATACAAATAGCGTCTGCAAATGGCAGTCCTACATTGACAGTCCTTAATGGGACATTATAGGCTGATATCGATCTATCGAATAGAAACAAAATACAATAATCTAGCTGAAAAGTATTAATATAAAACACATAATTGCCGAACATAAAACTAGCGAGTCACTTGCGGGAGCGTCCGCCCACAACAATATTTCCCCGATCCCTGCGGGCAAGACGAAAGGCTTCCGAGTTTGCTCTAAAATGCATTATGCTTGCAAGTTTTTGCATCTGCAATGCATGACGTTTATTGTGAAGCGATAGCCCCCAGCTCGGTTTTATTACAATTTATAGGTTGGGGGATTTAGAACGCCAATGTAGAGGCGAAACTTTATAAGTTTTGTTCGCAGCGAACGTTATATAAGAGCGATTTAAATATGAATACGTAGTTTTAGTTTACTGAAAAATATCTAATATCAGAGAGAAAAAAAACTTGATTTAAAAATTGCTTCTTATTCTGTAAACTTTGGTACAATCTTGATCAATTTGTAAAGTTAATATTCTAATGATTCTCGACGGAACTGTGCTTGAATTTACTTCTCAAAACTGTGAACAAGATTCTGCAAGGTCTGAACGCACCTGCATGCTCCCTAGTGTTGCAAGGCGACGGTAACCACTTACCTTCATGTGGCCTGCCCGCTCGTCTACCATCTCTTCTATGAAACAAAAACTTATTACTTTCATATTCAAACTCTAACATATTCAATGATATCTAGTGATATATTCAATGATTATTCAACTTACCGACGATATGTCACCGGCGCCACAGTATCAATATTATCATACAGTATTATTATACCATTTCAACTGAACATCTGAGCAAAAAATAAAAACCTCAGGATAACAATATAAAAAGGAAATACGCCTAAATCTACATTTAATTTGAATACAAAAGTCATAAGTAGCTACACTTAATTACAATTTAAGTAAGCGAATAACTCACAAATTCATTGTCTCATTTCCAAATTAAATTCTTCGCAAACTCCCCAAGGGTACTGCTTACTTACATGTATAATTAATTGGGCTTACCTTTTTTCCACATTAAATACATGCAAATTTGGTTATTTTTTTAGAAAGTTCCGGCGTGTAACAGACGTCAGGTCTCCCAGACCGTCACGCAGCCCGATCACATCCATTCCCCTGATTGGATTTGTCAAAACCCTGGTCATTATTACCTATGAATATAAATAGGGCTAAGGCGCGGATTACCCTGGAACAATCTCCGACTACAAAGAATAATGACTTCACAAGAAGAAATTGACAACATTCTCGTCACGAACTTCATTTTAAAGAATTTCTGTATAAAATGATTGCATATTATTATTATCTATACGTATAATAAAATGTAACTGATCGCTGTCTGTACATGGAAGATATATGAGAAAAATATTATTGGGGGCCTTTATCAACGCAATAGAACCCAAAACAACGATTGTTAGAATTTTTGTCTGTTTGTCTGTGCGTTTGTGCGCGCTAATCTTAGATACGGCTTAACCGATTTGGGTGCGGTTTTCACTATTGTATTGTGGCAAGCTTCACTTAAAATTTAGTGTTTGTTTTAATTAAATCAGTTCATAAATAAAAAAGTTATATCAATTTAAAGAGTCACGTCGAACATTTGTTCGATAAAAAATAAGCTATAAGAAATAATGTGTGTGATCGTTTTTGAAAGTACCAAATAACCCTAAGAAGGTAAAGACGGTGTTTATAAACTAAAGTCCACGCGGACGAAGTCGCGGGCAACAGCTAGTCGACAATATATTTACGTTATTGATTTATCACTAAGAGGCAGTCTCTATCAATAATTCAGTAATTCAACAGAAACTCTTAAGAGCTGATGTTTAATAGGTTTAACTTATTGGTCAACTGATGTTTAATAGCGATTTTGTTAGATATTTGTAATACGATTTTTAATTGTTATATGTACCTATGTTACTGACTTTAATATTGACTATCAACTAAGCAGGTTTTTTCTGTATATTAAACTTAGGTCTATGAACACTTTTTAAGATTACCAATAGCCACGCGAAATAATAACGACTATTTCTTAATTAATTTAAACTTAAATTAATTTACACAAGTAATTGTAGAAATGGCGGACCATTTTCTACAAGTCAACTACCAAATCAAACGGAAATAGGGACGCGGGTGAAATTTTGGTTTAAACATAAACAATATATACATTTAATAAAACTATAGAACCGGCGTGTCTGTACATTGAATATATTTACCATAAACTGATTGGGGGGCGATCAAGGAAGAGTGTCAGAATACAAAAAGACGATTTTGAAAATTTTTGTCCGTCTGTTTGTCTGTTCGAATCACGCTAATCTCCAAAACTATGCAACGGGTTTTCATGGGGTTTCTACAGGTTAATTGGGCTTAGCTTGGCGCTTCGAATAGGCTTCGAATTCGAATAGGGAAGAAAGTATATCCCAATTTAGATTTTAAAGATTAAAATTCCACGTGTACGAAGTCGCGGGCACAGCTAGTATATAATAAAAGATAGGTATACAAATAAAATATTATTTTACTATTATATACATATACATTTACATAATATATCACATTAAATTTCAATTAAAACTCAAGGTCTCAATTCAAAACAGATAGAAGAAACAGACGCATGACCCTCACTAAATTCCATTTTACCACTAACAAAGCCTAAAGTGTAAAAAACCTTGAAGTTCCTTGAAGTTCGGTCTTATCTTTACGCTTTCGTCAATTTTCCTTCATTTTACGCGTAGCTACACGTCTCTTCCGGGGTTTAACTACGTTATTAAAAGTTTACTTGGCCACACATTGTGACCAAGTCTCTCATTGACTCTGCGACCGAGATTTAAGACGATGGCTCTAAAGCCCTCATTATAGCTCGGTTATAGACTTGAGAAACAGAGACGTTATTATCACGTGGAAACAGAGGCACTGACGAACCCGGAAAACAGCCAAATATAATAAACTGAATATTTATGTATTTATAACAAAATATAATGTTAATTTCTTGATAAAAATAAGTAATTTGATAAAATGAAATTATTATTCTTTTATATTTTAACTATTATAAGATAGTTTATTTATTCGCAAAAAGTTTACTATTTTTTAAGACATAAAAACTCTTTATTGAGATTTAAAAAAAACGTAATATAAAACCACTAGTGCGGTAATGTAAAGTAAAAAGCACGCGTGTTTTATATGCTTCATTATGACCCTAAAAACGCTGCAATAAGGGCCACTTTACGAGCAAGTGTGTTGAAAATATTTGTATTATAATTTATAGAAAAATTCAAAAATATATTTTGATGTGGTTTGTGTTATAAGAAATAGGTAAAGAGAAATTGCTAAAATATACGATTCAATTGGGAGCGTGGGAACAATAACGATGTGACGATGTGTTACTTTTTGATACGTCGAAAAAGTATGCAATAAAAGGTAAATAAATGTATCAGTGACTATCTCATTTTCAGACTTAAAAAAAAACTTTTTTGAAGGCCCAAATCTTGCTTAACCTTTTACGCTATCCGGTATTAGTTTTTGATTTTAAATATTTATCTCTATATTCCATTTCAGTCCAATTTATTCAAAATGTTGCATGCGTTAGGCTGCCCCGGCCCATCGACTACAACTATAGAACTGTGCCTTAATCAAATGTACTCTTCTTGAGCAGCATATGTACCGCTTTCATTTTCGATGTACCTCACTGGTACCTATAGAAGTTTAAAGCATGTAAAGATGGCCGGGCCAGCCTGACGTTTTCAGCTCGGCCCCTATTGTAACTCGATAACTACGTGGCGGTCTGATGCAACTGACACTACCTTATTTCTTTAAATATGAGATGACAATTGTTTTAAATATCTATAATTTAATCCACTGAGACTGCATGGTTGCCCTAGATTTAAAGCTAAACGTTGCCCTAAGGTGTCTGCTCTCTAAAACTCTCTTGCTCTCTTGTGTTTGCACTCCAAAAGCTAAATATTTAATTGATTTGGTTTTGGTTTGTCAAATTGGATTGTAACGGACTATTTTGGTATCTAGAATCATAATTAATTTATATTTTCTTGTTAAAATAGACCTGACAAGAGACACGATCCCACGAGTATATTTCAATTAGTATTACCATACTAATTGAACTTTGTACGCTTCTGTGCTCTTAAATATCGTTCAATAATATATCAAAGAGCAACTAATGTATAATATTAATACATTAGTTGGAAGACACCAAACAAACCGTTACATATTCATGGTGCATGGATACGGTCATTTAAGACATCGTTGCTCTTAAATAATGAGAGCTTCCCAATACGTTTTTGTTCCTTTTGGAGCCTAAAGTGTG
Organism: Sesia bembeciformis; assembly: GCA_943735995.1. Taxonomy (NCBI): domain Eukaryota; kingdom Metazoa; phylum Arthropoda; class Insecta; order Lepidoptera; family Sesiidae; genus Sesia; species Sesia bembeciformis. The sequence goes on from OX031028.1 coordinate 15,394,822, forward strand.
GGTCTAAAGGATGCTAGCTATCAATTGCCCATTTAATTTTAAGGGAATGATCAAGGCGCCTTTTTTGACACCCCAAGCGGATTTTGGATCGGGCAACTACCTCGCACAACGCATCTACAGTATCTAATACCGCCAGCTGGTAGATACCCCAGCCACACGTACCAAATTGGTACCTACGACGTTTTCAATATGTATGTATTATTGAACTATATACTGAAAATGTAGTATATTTTATATTTTAAGCAGTATTAACTAAATTTATTAACTTACTAAAATAAATATACTACAATATAAATAAATAATAGTCATAATGTTATTTACTCATTTTTAGCGCTTTCGTAAGTTCTTGGTTTTAAAAAACTGAATGAAATCTCCAAGTCTGTTCGCATATCTGATTGTTGAATTATTGTTAAGTAACTATATGATTTCTGAAAAAAACTAAACAAAAAACTTATTGAGTAGGTATATATGATATTGTTAAAGGTCATTTTGTGGTCCCTTCATTCACCAATGGCTTTGGCCAAACCCCGAAATAAATTTTAATTTCGACCCTCGACTGGTGTACTGGTTGACTAAACTGAGCAGTCAAATCCAGAAAACAAAATCATTTATTTCGGCCTTTGGCTAGTGAATCTTAGGTGTGACTGTAATGGCGTTGTATTCGGACCTGTCTGTAGGTATTAAATGAGATAAAAATTACTATGTAATTCTAAATGTCAAAAAGCGTCAATTTGCTAAAACAAATAATCATTTTATGTGGTATTTTCATTGAATAAATGCAAGTAATGAGAAATAATTATTTAATTCCTTCCGACAGTTCCTACCCAGAAACGATTCGGCTTGATTGGGCTATAAGGAGACTTCGTGGTCGTTTTTTTTTAAACAACGCGAAAATCCTTTCTACCCAGAAACAATTTGTTAGAAATAATATTATTTACTACTCATCCCAATATTTCTAGCGTAGCGATTTATATTTAACTTCTCAAGCGTTGCTGCCCATTTATTCATTTTACTGTCCAATCTGATTTTCACGCATTCAAATATTTATTAAGCTACTCATTTCAAGATATGCTACTCCTCGGTTCCATTTTTTTTACTACTCACATTTCACCACCCAATCATACTAATACTGGTTTCATACTGACCTAAACTGTAAAATGTTACCGCCCATTTCTATCGTAGTCGGGACTCAGACATTATTGTTTTATTAACTAATCAACAAATACATGCACACCTAAGATTGCCTAGTATGACGAATTCAATTGATTGATTTTCTACCTTTATCTGGCTGCTTTAGTCTCTCCTAGGATTGATCAAAAATGTATCAGACAAAAGTTGAAATACAAAAATGCTTTGGGCCTTGCTGAGAGACCTTGTCAATTCTCAGGATTGGCCAGGCAAACCTTGGAGCGACCATGCGTCTTTGACTATAACATATAGGTCATCGATACGAACTGGCACTTGACACTGGCAAAATGTGCTGACTGCACCATTGCCATGTATGAAAATAAAAACAAAATAACAATAAATATACATAAATAAATAAATAACACCATTGCCTCTAATGATGAAAAAATCTGATTGACTCTCAGATCTGATAATGAAAAATAAAGACTGATAACTTTATTTTTACAGTTGTCAGCGAAGATTTCACGTTTACACCAATCAATAAGTATCTGGAGTAGTACGTAAATGAGTCTCACACAAATATTTGCATTGTGTATTTGCTGGAACTCCTTTCAATCTGCTTCCTTCTCACAATACCCCCTAAGGGTGTTGTTCTCAATGATATGTTAAAGGTTAACCTTTAAGGACTACAAAACGAAAATACTCCGTTTAATATTATTCGTTATGTAATCGCCCCGACATCATCAAGTATTAAACAATAACTATAATGATTAATTATATAGTAAAAGAAGGAAACACTATCTCTCTGAACAGAACATAATTAAAAAAAACTGAGACTACCAGATACCAGAAGTTATTACTTATTTTCTACAATTACTTACATAATTTATACATGTTATAATTATTAAATTATTATGAGATCTAATTTCACTCAAACGAAACATCTAGTCTATATAACATTTGAGATTTTCGCGTTTTTCACACATATATATCTATTTAAACGGGTCTGAACGCGAATGTTTAATAATACGTCGAGTAAAATAAATAAGGTAAGCATTCGCGTTAAGACCCGTTTAAATAGATAAACATCTAGTCTACTACATTCGCAAACCCATTTACCTAATAAATGTATACATCGTAAATGGCCACACGGTAGTCAATCAAGTCACGAAATTTAATAATCAAGCCGTTTACCGAATTAATTTAAACAAACTGACCCCTTCATGTAGTAATAAAGATAACTCACACCGTAACCAGTCCCTGCTGTATCCACTGCTGGACCTGAGCCTCCTAATGCAAATTGTCTTATGCATAAGGGAAGTATGGCCTTAAAACGCCACGCTGACTAAGTGAGTTAGCGAGTCCATTCTTTTTAGTGGCTTTGTTATCCCTTAGTCGCCTTTTTCGACACACACGGCAAGAGTTAGGATGGTGTTACCCTAAAGTCGATCGACACTACACGGCCTAAGTCACACCATGAAACAAAATTATTATATTTCACAAAAAAAAAATCATAAAATCGTTATAAGAAGTAAGAAGAAACTAAGAAAGTGAACTTTAGTGTTGTGTGAAAAGTACGTACATTTAACGAGGTTCAATAAAATGTTACAACCGCTTGGATATGACATGTTTGAGTAGTAAGTAATTCTACGATAAGTACAAGTATAATAGGAAAGATCTCAAGAAAAGCGACTTAAGGAAAAGTTCGCACAAATTATAAGTATTACCTTTAATGTTTAAAATGTTAAAAAAAACTTAGGTACAATTAAACATAGGTAAAATCAGGCGAACTTACCTACCATCAGCTTATGTCTCTATACTGTTGGATATAGGCCTCTCCCAAGGCTCGCCACCACACACGATCCTCAGCGCTTCTCATCCAACTACCACCGGCGAATGTCTTTAAGTCGTCGGTCCACCCGGCCGGAGGGCGTCCCACACTGCGCTTCCCGGTACGTGACCCTCCATTCGAGGACTCGTCTACCGCATCCGTTATCGCTCCTGCGGCAAATAAGACCTGCCCATTGCCACTTCAACACGCCAATTCTATAAATTATGTCGGTGACCTTAGTTCTTTGGTGAATGTCTTCGTACCGGATCTTATCCCCAAAGAAACTCTGAGCATAGCCCTCTCCATAGCTAGCCGAGTGACCTTGAACTTATGGTGCAGGCCTAAAGTTAATGGCTACGTTTCGGTACCATACGTCATAACCAACAGGACGCACTGATTGAAGACTTTCGTCTTCAAGCATTGTGATATAGGCGACGAAAGAGCCAACTCTCATTTTCCAGCCATTTGAATGCGTCTATCAATCTCCGTGCTGAAGTTGAACTTGCCTAGCTGTATTGTTCGCCCAGGGTAGACAAAGGTCAACAAATTCGAGTGGCACGCCTTCGAAGTCTATCAGTCCCGGAAAAACATATTCATTGAACAATATTTTGGTTTTGCATAAGTTCATTCCGAGACCGACGCGTATCTAAGAACGAAGCATTTAGTTAAGTACGAATTTACCTAAGTGAAGTCTAATCCAAATTATATTACACCTCGTCCGAAATTATCTAGTGTGAGCATAGTAGCGCAGAAAATGTGACTGTATTGTTGTATTTATCTAGGTCTTAACATAACTGTCACCTCTTTACAATCGAAGCCGCTAAAAACCAATGTTTTACATTCGTACTTTCTCTTAACAAACTCACATTTCATTCTACATTTCAATTTAATTGAATTTCAAAACAACTGCCAGAATTTAAAATATTCGTTGCGTCTAATTTTGCAACAGTTTCACGACCACAAAGCTGAGTTGCATAAATGAACATAAAGTTGTTGTAAAGACCTATTTTTGAATTTTCCCATTATGTTGTGTCTTGGAATTATACAGAAAGCTGTAAGTAAGTCGAGATAATTGTTTTACAAGCTTGTTTTATAAGTTTTACAACTTATCTCACAATTAGATTAACAATCAGTGCGTTTTCATTTGTTTCAAATCAACTTTGTCTCTTACAAAAGAAATTATCAATAGAAAGATCAGGTGTACAGTTTGTAAGGAGGGACATTACGTTTTCTATTCCTATTTAATAATTATTTCCTCTTAACTATTTCTTCAAATATGCTGGCTACCCCAGCAAAAATGGAAAAAATATTTAGTTAAGATGACAACATTAACATCATTCACTTTTATTAATCATTTGAGGTGAGACCGGTCCCTAGCTCGTATCCTATTTATGACATGGAATCTATGTCTGCCATCATCTAAGTTGGAAAATTATCTAAGAACGTCCTTATCTACGGTGCAAATGCAATGCAATGCAACCAGCTCATTCATATCCACTGCTGGACATGGGTCTACTCATGTATATATTGACTCGTGCATCAGGGATGTAAGGCCTGAAAACGCCACGCTGGCCAAGCGGGTTGACGAGTCCAATCTTTTAGACGTGGTGTAGTTCCCCAGGGCTTGTGGTAGCCACTTTGTTATCCCTTAGTCGTCTTTTACGACACCAGCTGGAGGAGATAGGCTGGTGCTAATCTAGAGCCGGCCGACACCACACGACACATTATCACATACCATACCATAATTCCGGGAAACGTAGCGTGGCACACCCTCCGGCCAGGTGGACTGAGGACTTGAAGAAATTCGGCGGGAGTGACTGAATGACAAGAGTGAAAGTCGGTATGTGGTGGCGGTCCTTGCAACACAAGCTGATGGTATGATACGGTATACCATAATCACTATGCTACATTATTACATCTAGGTAACATAACAGTCCTTAAATAAAATATTTTAGCAAATTTTAGTGTTACAACATGCAAAGATCAAAACTGTACTTGTGTGAACACTTATATTCCCCGTTATGGATTAGCCGATGTGTGTTATCTCGACGTTAGTCAAAAACTATTGTCTCCTCTACGGTGTCTTTCAAAATATTTACAATTACCGTCCATTATTAATATTTAATTAACATTTAAATTAATGGTGCTATTAACGTCTTCATTTATTTTTAAACTATTGCCGTGCTTATATATTTATCTCAGACAATAAGGCTGATAAAATATACAAAACAGATTTAAAACTAAAAATAAACAATCCAAAAACAAATTAAACTTTTTTATTTTAATCTATGTATTTATTTAAAATTCGTTTTTAAATCTATTTGTTTTCGTCATAATCTAGTAAAAAATCAAATCAGCTCGTGTATCTTCCTTCACAGCAAAAACTAGTTTACGTACACCCACCAACTTACATATGCAAATCCAATCCCTGAAATATCTGTCATAAAAAATATGGGTAGCAAAGTGAGTCAATATCCCGCGGGACATAACAAAGCTGTTCTGCTTTCCTCGATAAACAACGATCTTTGAGTCAAAACATCAGAGGCCTCGCTACATGAAATCTTAATTTGACTGTCAGAAACACAGTTTCCAGGTAATGGAGCAATTATTATTATTGACTATTGCAAAGACTTTTCGGGAATCTGAAACAATTTAATAATAGTCTTTGTGTAGAAATATTTTTACGGGCTGGTTTTTCTATCGCTTCCAAGGTAAACTGTATCATGACCATGACAGCCCGCGAAAGATGAAGTGCGTTCCATAGAAAGAGTTTGTGTAAAATTATGAGCATTCAGAATTACTTTGACATTGCTAAACATTTGTTTCAAAGCTTTGTTTGAGAAAAACAAACAAGTTTTGATTACTAATAAGAAAATCGATACCTGGTATTTTAACATCAGAAGCACTATAGCATCCTTTGTGCCATTATACTCTCTAATCCCCATCCCATTCCATTCCAAAGAAGAGTGGGAAGTGTGATGGTATGGAGAAAACTCCTCGTCCCGTTATACTGCCTATTCCCCATCGTTATCAATCCTTTTTCCTACACTCTTTAATCTCCAAAGGTAATTGACGCATCCGGGGCATACAATGGTTTGTCATCGTTGACATACTTGCAGGTATCGCGTAAGTCTATGGGCGACTAACAACCGAATGAAAGTCTGCCAAAAAAACATAGTCGGTCGTCGAATGTCGACGACCGACTATGTTTCAAATTATTAGAATTCAAATTATGTTTCAAATTATTAGATAAAACTTTTGGCCTCAACTCTCCCGTAATGATAACTAAGACCTTTTGGTAAAAGTTAAAGGCAAATTCCGATTTTGTGAAAGCAGTTGCATGAACAAAGTTGTTAAAATTTTGACAAGTGTTAATTACAAACCCGTGTTTTACGAAAATATTTTCATGTTTGCGAAAAAGCGAAGTAATTTACACAGTTTTTTTATAAGCTGCTGAAACTCTCAAGCAAAAACGGAATGTATTATTCCTGTAATACTTGTATGAAAAGGTAACTTTGCAGAATATGAATACTCTGTAAAAATATTTCTCCTCACTTCTTACACGTGATTATCTGCATCTTCCTTGTCCATTTCTCTTCGATTATAGAGAAGTTTACTAGGTTTAGTATTTGAATAAAAATATAGGCTAGAATACATGGTGAAAGAATTTTTGAAATCCGTTGAAAAATGTTCAAGATATAAGCAATTCAAAGTTTCAAACGCGCTAAACGCGTTGATGTAAATATATGGTTTGTATGCAAATGTATCGTGACGTCACACTCTGCTCGGTCTACATCCAAATTTAAATTATATTTATATCCAATATAGGCTATTATAACTTTTATCGTTATGTATCAAATCTTTTTTTATGTAAGAAATAAGAAAATAGTGAACTTCTCCATTGCCAAAATTAAGGCAAAATAATACGTAGTATTAACCTAGAGGTAATTAATTTCTCTTGACTCACGTTTGTGAGGTCGTGAATTCGCACCTCGAACCCGTACTTACAGTTTCTAGTTAAGTACAGATTTTTCGATTTCTCTCGCTAATAGCTCGACGGTAGAGGGAAAGATCATGAAAAAACCGACTCAGAATTAAACGAAATCTACCCACACCTATATGAGGGGCGTGTGGGTAGTCCGCGCTAGGCCCACGTGGTGGAGATCCACCACGGATTCTGATAGCGACTTTGTTATCCTGTAGTTGCCTTTGTGGACACCCACGAGAAGTATTCTTCTAAAGTATTCTAAAGCCAGCTAACTGTCATTATTGTGTATATAACAATAAACCCGCCTATGAAATGTGTAATGAAGAGTCCCATCCTGAAAACTAAACAATCTTGTTTACCCTGAATAGCTAATAACAGGAACAATGGTAGGAATTGTAACAGGAATCATAAAATTATACTGTTTCTAGAAAGAATGTATATGTCATGTTGATCTTTATGTAATGTTGACCTATGTTTTGTAATGTGATATATACATCTCGACCAAATCTAATCCAGAAATACCGAACCTGATTCCAAGCTGCCCGCAACAACGTCATTTAGTTTACACTACAAACTAATAGATTGGTCCAGAGTTCGCCCAATATAATCCCTAGCTCTACCCAAGCAAGCAACATTCGATAGATAACACAATATTGACGTTCATATTCAGTCAAATTTTAGTAAGGGTACTTTTAACATAATATATTCTTTCTAATGCCATATAGCCCACATGACAAGACAAAGTTAATTGTGAATGTATATCATTATTTGAAATTTAAAACATGTATCAGTACTTTGCTACTTTTTTAAATAACAACTATAGACATGCAACGGTGGATGATAAATCGAATTCCTCTTACATTCCTTTGGACAGAAACGTTTTATCGATCGTCTATGAGTCGGCCTGTCCATCTGCGTTCGCTCTAAGTCGAAATACATTCGATCGATTTAAATCTTTCTATTGATGTACAAGCGTTCGCCAATAGGGGAGAGACCAGAAGGATTAGATAAAACCTATTGAAGGGACGCTTTAGATTAGTTTTGTCAAACAAAATAAGACATTTAAGGCCGTTCTCACCACCTCCTGATAAAATAACTGTTTATTGTCTGATAGATAAATTATCTGCCAATTAAATCTAGCTGATACTAAATTTCTGATAAAGTAATTTTTGTAAGTTACACGTAACATTTTTTATGGCATTAAAATTCCGGGGTGAAATATCAAATGAACAATATCTCAAAAACTAACCACAATCCATCGTGTCATTGTAGAGCATAAAAATATTACAATATTTTGACAATATTATATAATGCGCGAAGTTTCATCAAAATTCGTTTATATCCACAATTTCTGTCACCAAAAGTATCTTTAAACTGCTCTCCTGAAAAGTGTAATTTTCAACATACGAAGGGTCGAAATAATTCAGTTTATTTATCCACGAACTTAATCAAGATACAGACACAAACAATTTTTTTTTTAAATTGTAAGATTGAATCATTTCACAATTTGCAAAGCTTATTTATACAAGCTAATGTATCATGCTGATGATATACGAGCTGCTGAACCGGTAGAGAAGATTACAAATTGCATTTAGCACGTGACTAGCAAACATGTTCTTAAGATATAATCAAACAACAAAATACGGACTGACACGTTCCTACATGACATGTAGGTACAAGACTATCAATCACTCTTGATATGAAGTGAAAGGAAAGCAAAGTTAGTATTAAGTCCGATGCGCATTATTGTGGCACCACAGACACAATAGCTATCAATATACATAAGACCATAATGTCCCACCCATAGGGTAATAACATTCCTGTATTAACATTCCGTAGTCACCACGAGGAGGTTACGGGCCATAATCGGCCTCGCGGGCCAAGTATGGATTGCTCAGTATGCCCCAGATTTCTTTTAATAGCGATCATGCGGGTAGCTCTATTATGGTCGACCCTCACGATGTTTTCCTTCACTACTCTCACTCTCTAAAATGTATCCTGTCCATGTCGTCCCGCCAATGATAGTAAATAAAGTGATAGTAGGTTTACTGAGGACCGAAAAGGACTCCTTGGAAGCACACAAAAAACACAGTCCATCGCTTTTATTTGATTATCACAAACATTACGCTCCAAAAACACTTTGTACCTTAATAAACTATCACTGTTAAATCACGAAATGTACAATACACAATTTTTATATTAATCAAATAAAACCTCAGCTTTACTTCTCGAGTTCACTCCCAAAAGTCCTAAGTCTTTCTATTCTTTCTAAAACTTTCTATCCTATCTTTATGTAATAATTCTTAAGGGCCTATTATTTGAGCACTGTGACACAGTGCGCCTCTGGTTTTACAAATATTCATTCTTATCAAAACCTTGTCCCAACTCCCAACCCGTGTTAGATTGTGCGTTAAATTGCAGTAAGATACTCGTATACTTATTCAACCCGATTGATTTTCTTTCACTGAAAAATATTCCTTTTTCGCTTGACTTACGTTTGATTTATGTTTGAAGATGTTTTATCGCGATCTATGCCTTGAAGGTACAATTTGTATGAGATCGATCTACTTAGTTATGTCTGGTTTGGGATCCTAGGTCTGCGAAATATCCCACAAAAAAATCAACCTAAAAGTAGCAAATAATTTGTACACTACGAGTAAAATAATAATAAATAAATGGATAAAAATCTTTATTGTACGCCAAAACAAAATAAGACAGTAACAAACATTGTAAACATGAAATCCCCAAAAGGCATTTGATTCAATATCAGTCTATGACGTTAGCCACTACAGGAGACAGGCCCCCCGTTGTAATTTTACTAGGGAATTACCGACCGTAATGAGCCACGCTGATCCAGTGCAGATTGGTGGATACATGTGCTTCAGACTTTTTTATTTTCAAGGATATAGTATAGGATGAGGCTATTTTATCGTGATCCTACTAAATTGTCCTACTGGTAGGACCACAAGGGACACTTATTTCTCGTGGTGCTGTTAAATAAAAAATCAATAAAAAGACATATTATTAACCAGTGATACATTAAACTGATTTTTTATCTGTCTGTCTGAATGCGCGACACTCAAAACGTCTGGACTTATTTTAATGAAATTTGGCATAGCTAGTTATAACTTATGTGCTTATAACATTTTCTTAACTATAAATTATAAATTTCCCACGTTTCGGGGCAACTTATATAACAGTCAGTCAACTCTTGACCACGGTTCATGTAATCCAGCTGAAACGTCAAATAAAATAAATAAATACCACCACATTTAATGGCCCACACTAGAATTCATTGTATCGTGGGTCCTGAGACACATACAAAGACGAGTAGACCACCCAGACCAGAACAAACCTTAGTCTTTAAACAAATGAATATCCGACCGGGAATCGAACCTTTTGCACAGCAAATAGCATCACTACCAAGTAAACTGATCGTTCGTCAAAATAGCTAAACATACGCATTAAGCTGTTATACTAAATAAATAATAATAATATTATACAAATATTATTATCTTCCCTATAAGTCGCGGAAATAGTGAGTCAAAATACTAGACATAATACTAGACACGAATAGAAAGCGACACTTGTCGTCAAATATACTTTTATTTGAGCTGGTAATCACGGGCTATTTGCCGCGCGCCGCCTGCCGGGCTCCGGGCTCCGGCGTGTATTTGCTGTCTTTAGTTTGCACTGTCAATTCCACTTGACTTCCACTACTTACGTACATTACTGGGAAATGTACTGTGAAAAATAGATTTTCTTTTGAATTTCTAAAAGATTAAATCGATCTTTTTTGTAGACGGCGGCAGACGAGTATACAGTCTACCTGGTGGTAAGTAGATACTGTAGCCCATGGACATCCGCGATACACGGCAAAAATCGTCCAAAATGACAAACGTTGGCACGCCCCCAGATGCGCTGTCTAGTTTGGAGATATAGGAATTTATTTGGAGAAAGGGTTGAGAAAATGGGGAGGGATAGGATGGGATGGGAATGGTCTTCTTAAGAATATGTTTTTTAAAAGACGATAAAAACTATATAATCAGAATGAAATAAACAATGTACCCACCCCACACCCCTTTAACACTGAATTTATTTCATGAAAACATTTGTTCTACATTTTTTTTAATTCAACACTTTTCTCACACATAATTAAAAATATTTTTGTACGTACCTATCTAAAAACGTAATCAACTCTGTAAAGCAAAAAAATATGCAACGTTATCAAACTGTTGAGGAACAGAAATTGCAAACAGGCGGTGTATTAGACGGAGATAAATAATGCGGAAGAAGTGAAAATAAATACCAATTTATAAAATTAACTATTTTATCCTATTTCCCTAATGTACATACTTTTTCGGTAGTGAGTTAGATATGGCAGACGCCATTCCCCATCCCATCCCATCCTATAATATCGTTCCCCGTTTTCCTAACCCTTTCTCCAAATCCATTCCTATATCTCCAAAAGTAGGCATCCGCGACCGGGCCAACGTTTGTCATTCTGGACTGATTTTGGCATATGTCACGGATGTCTATGGACTACAGTTTTCACTTGCCACCAGGTGGACTGTATGCTCGTCTGTCGCTTTTTTTATGTCAAATAACTATTTGGGGGGAAATATAAAATTCAAAACAAAGTCGTAGAACAAAAGTTGTCAGTTTTAATGAGAGAAATCCTATGTTACAGTGTTTTATTTAACCATCTATAACGAAGAATCGACCAAAATGCCGCTTATTTAACCATCTATAACAAAGAATCGACCAAAATGCCGTTTATTTAACCATCTATAACGAAGAATCGACCAAAATGCCGTTTATTTAACCATCTATAACAAAGAATCGACCAAAATGCCGTTTATTTAACCATCTATAACGAAGAATCGACCAACATGGCGTTTATTTAACCATCTGTAACGTAATCCATCAAGAAGGCGTTTAAGTCAATTAACATTAACAATTTATTTGACAATTGTAATAACAAATTATTTGACAATTGTAATAACAATTTATTTGACAATTGTAATAACAATTTATTTGACAATTGTAATAACAATTTATTTGACAATTGTAATAACAATTTATTTGACAATTGTAATAACAATTTATTTGACAATTGTAATAACAATTTATTTGACAATTGTAATAACCATTTATAGTCAAACAATAAGTGTTAGTATTTTTTGTAATAACTGAAAAGCTTTGAGAATAATGTGAATGTGTATTTAATGTGGCCCCGTTAGTTAGTTGTTCTGTTGTTTATGTCATATGAATCATGTGTGTTTTAGTGAGACAGTTTCCTTGAATTGGGTTGTGTTCATTCATACAGTTTTGTAATCCAGAATTTCAGTATCTTAAATTTTGCCTGTATTCGCATTCTCCATAATGTAAAAATACAATAAATAATTAGTAAATAGCCTTTATTTATGAGATTATTTATCTGATTATTAACTTTAAAATCACTGAAATAATAATAACTCATTTTTGAACGCACATATAGTTTGTAATCGTGCGAACGCTCGGGGTGGCTATTGCATTTATTTACATAGACGTGGAAATTTCGTTAATACAAGCATTTTCTTTATTTTTCTATAACCAGAGAATCCAACATCGTGGAATACTAATTAAATACTTAAATTAAATACCAATTTTAAGCTTCATCAGTTCTATGATTTCACTAATTTGTGTTTCACAAAATGTCAGATGAAGGTGTTGTAAAGGAAATTTCAATTTCCTGTAGAAAGATGCCATTATTTATTTTTTTTGAACTCACGGGTTGTGGCCCGAAATCGCCTCGTAATTACAAGAGGAGGTATGTGATCTACAGTGGAACTTCAATGGGGAGATACCTAATATGTATTCAAAATATATTCTATCGTAACAAAGTTTTACTCAATGTTATTTCAATAAAAAAATGATCTGCCCGTGTAGGATAGCTTCTAACAGGAGGTGTGCCTACTAACAGTCGATCGCCACGCTTACAATTCATCTTTAAACGCCACGCTTGCCAATCGGGCTAACCAATCCACTCTTTTAGAGGCAGTATAACTCCTCAGGGTTTGTGATAGGGGCTTTGTTATCTCTTAGTCGGCTTTTACGACACCCACGGGAATAGATGTTGCCCTTCTAAAGCCGGCCGACATCACAAAGCCATTGGACACAATTATCACAAATTAATTATCATCGTCATACAAAACTTTTCCACACATGCAGATCCATGGTAAAAATAGTAAAAGGTATAACACAAAAACTCACTTAACCCTAACACTTCCTCTAGAGGAAAATGTTTGCTTTATAAAGTTTAAATGAGCCTCAGTAACACTCACAAGCGTATAACGTGGACAAGAATGACCTCTAAACTATTATATCGTGTCGTCTGTTGAGAGCTGCAGATAAATCTTTCTGTGTTAACAACATAAAGGGGATCGCGAGAGCAAAGCCAAATACTACCTTTAAATACTTTTCACATGGAATATGCAAAAACGCAGCGCTTTTTAACAGAAATAAATCTACATATAAATGAAATGACCGATGGCGGCGCCAGTTGGAACTACTTCGCTACTTTTCGTACGTTTTAGAAAAAAAGTGTTGACAAAAGTTTTAGAGCTTTACGAGCCTTATCCAAAAACATAGTTTATATTTTTTTGTTTTGGATTTATTTAAAAAGTTACAGTGTCTAAATTTTGGATCTACTGACCAGATTTGGCTCATCTTCGAACTTAACCGAGATGTATTTTTAGAAAACAAAAGTTAATAAATTAAAAAAATAACAATTAAAGAATAACACCTCTCCCATTATTAACTTTTACAGCTACTAAATCGATAGGCAGATACTAATTGAATTAATACAAAATTAATTGAATTTAAATGCAAAATGTTAACACTAATAACGAAATTTTGTTAAGAGGCACAACTCAGTAGAACACGTCTATGAACGCCTACATTCCAAGACTCAATGAACGAGACTCTGGCGCTCAAAGCAAATGTCAAAATGGCACCCCACTCAGATGTCACCCCATCGTCCTCTCGCAAGAGAATGTCGTGCGCTCCAGCACCCTCTTTTCTTCTTTTTTTTAATCGTCCTATTAGGTAATCTCTAATAATATATATATTATATTTATATATATATTTATATAATTTGGGCTTCACCTAAAAATAGTTTTGAAGTTTACCTCAAAACTGACTGGTGTTTTAGTTTCAGCTGGTGATCTTTAGTCGAGTTGTACTGATTTTTTTCCGAACTTCTAAATTCGTGATCTCCTTAATAGGTAGATTACTTCCAAACCTTCCTAAATATATCTATTAGAATTAATTTGTATTGTATTTTTTATTAAAAGATTATTATATTGTGTTCTGTCATTTAAAAATATGTGCACATGTAATAACCATTTGTATGCATTAAAGAGCATCCATTATTATTTTAAAATATGTTTTTAAATTAATAATTTTATTCTCTAAAAAATAATGGTAAATAGTTGCCTTAAAGGCAAATTAGATAGAAGAGAAAAGGAAATCCACTAATATGTACTTATATACAATACAAAGATAATAAGTAATTCTTTCTTCCATAATAAATAAGATGCTTACAATTCGGTTGAAAACAGATCATTCTATTATCCTCTTTATATTTAATTTTGTAAGAGCATTTACAATTTCATCGCGCAGCAACCACTGACCTCGTCTGTTACGCCCTTAAACTCTTTAGCGGGCGTTATGCCCAGCTTATAGTGTTATCTTAGCGCAAAAGCACTAGCTCTATTATTACCACAAACAGCTAAGCTGGCTCAAAGACAATTGGACCAAGAAAACTCTGCTCAACTATAGGTTGGGTGCAACGTTTAAGTATGAAAGCGAGTAAATTAAATGAAGATTTTATTGCTTATATGCAGTTATTTTTAATGTTAGAACTAATAGGATTCTTTGTACATTAGTTATGGCTTATATTATACATTATTATTGTATTATACAGTACTGTATTTAATTAATACTATACTTTACGCTGTAGGTATATAATTCAAACTATCGGTATAGCTTATTATTACCCCCACAGATAGGTATGCGATCAATCAAATATTCCGTGGTCACACCAAATTAATTAATTATTTGTAAGTATTTATATATTTATTTATAAATAACTAGCGACCCGCCCTCGCTTCGCTTCGGTTTATAAGTTTTTTTTGTTTTAAATTTTTTTTATTCAAAATTTCAAAATAAAATATAGCCTCTATATTAGACACGGATAATGTAGCTTCCTATTTAAAAATATTTTTTAAAATCGGTTCAGTAATTCCAGAGATTACCCCCAACATACAAACACACAATATTACCTCTTTATTGTATTAATAGTATAGATGAAGTATTTATTTATTATATAAATAATTAAGTATTTATGTATAAATAATTGAGTATAACTTAAACTTTTGCGTTTTGTACACATTTTATATTGTAAATCGAGTCAAAAAAGGTAAAAAAAAACAATAAAATTTTACGCGTTCAGAACCGATTTACAATATAAAATAATTGAGTATGTATTTATCACATCAACTTGATCGATAAGTGTACCAGAACACGCCTACCGATCGTTATGTCATGCCTTCCAAGTCTCCCTCTATTTCGGTGCCCATCTTCTAATAATGTCAATTTTCACTCAACTTCCTGGATGCTAATTATTTAATCTTCAAGTTTACCTTTGACTTTTTGTGTTCTAGATTGTATTAGTGGCATCATTGGAACAAGAACTGCATAATCGGCAACTCTTTCTTCAAAATATCTACATAGATTAAACTATTGTCATTAAGTAGGTACGTCCCTAATGACGTCCACCATATTTAAGTCGTCCATGTGTCCCGTTCGTTACATTAAGAACCGTACGTTAAGAGCACAAGAAACTTAATTCTTTATTTACGATTTTATTTTCTCGCCACTGGACAGGTTCGACAGGACAGTAAAGTTGGTTACGCTCGGCAATTCCCCTGGTACTGGAGGCGTTATAAGAAACTGGAAAAGTAGATTGTTAAGAACTCTCCAATGAGAGTATTATCATTAAAACCCATCAAACAGGACCCTCGTAAACGAGCAGGTGGGAGGTACACTGCACACAGATAACACAGTCAACGGGAAATTTATACTCTAGTTGTGTATTAATTGAACGATTTATGACCTAATCATTACTACTACGATGACACAACTATTACGACTCTCGCACCAGAGTAACCCGTCAAGGATCTTAAGTATTTCAAGATCTGGAAGGGGAGGGTGCACGCTGCAATTCCATAGGCGCTTGGCGCACTCTACTGGTAGTTATCCCTCTCTCACAGAAGATTACAGTAAAATGTAAAATGAGTAAACGATTTTCCAGTTTGTCCTATTCTCCAAAGTATGTGCGTACATGTTTTGATAGTGAGTGACATGCGAGAATACATTCCCATCCCATCCTATCCTATCCCTCCTCATTTTCCCAAGCCTTTCTCTAAATCCGTTCCTAAATCTCTAAAAGTGACAGCGCATGTATAGCGATTATTCAAGGGCGACAGTATTCACTTACCATCCGGACTGTCTGCTCGTATGCCACCATTTTTCTATAAAAAAGTCTAGCGAATCGATTAGTTACACAGCCATGGTCTTCAGAGTTCCGTCTGTTATTTAACAGGATGCGCCACTTGAACAAGAATTGACTTGGGTCCTGTAATCTACCCAAGCTTACGTAGTGAACACGCTCCAAGCAAGAAATTTTTCTAAGTATCAGAGTTGTCTACTCTGTCAGCTAGCAGCAGCCTTGCAAGACTTATTTTATACTACAATAATCAATGAATGTATCCCATAAAATGCCCAGAAACACGTGGCAGGTTACGATGGAAATACCATAAATAAAGACAGAAACACTTCTTTAATGAATAGATGGATACCTAAATAATGTAGTACCACGAAGAATAAAATAATGGGAGACGTCCTTCTCTGCCATCACTTCAGTTACTTAAAAATATTATGGATAGTAAGTAGTACTATGGAAATGTGTAAATCTCAATTGGCGTAAGAAAGACATTTTTCGACAGTCCTCAGTTTATTTCATCTATCTTTGTTTTAAAATTTCGATAGCTTTCAAAATAATTCACTTACCCCAAAGAAAATAGCGGTTTATACAACGAATTATAGTTTAAGAGACCTTTGTTTTAATTGTTTAGTGTTTAATGTGCTGCTTTGTCCCTTACGCCCTTACGCCATAACCTGCGGAATGCTTACATTTAATAAACACGTAAATCCTTTCAGTACGATCATGAAATCAACTAGATATCCATAGACAATGTTTGGTAAAAAGCGTGTGTTCCAGTTGTCTCTCGGCGGTTTTATTTCGTGCGGAGTCACGTGATCATCAAGTACGTGACATGCCGACGACATGAATTTTGCTTTAGCCCGAAACATTCACAGGTAGCCTTTCAAAAAATATCTTTGCAGTTCTTTTCAATGAGTTTAAAAATAAAAAATACTTTTCTGATACTCTCTGCTATGGAATTAATAGTATTTTGTTATTTATTTTTATCAAAAGCAAGAAAGTTTTATTAATTGTGTTAAAAATCCCGTAACACGTGTAAGTTAAAATAACTGTAATCATAAGGTCTTTTTTAAACATTTTACGTCAACTTATCACCGTACTCTGATTTTAATATTTAAACTATTTTAATATAATGTAATACTTCAATATTTTACTACTTTAATATTTAAACTAACCGCTGAAAATTTTGATTACTTACTTGTAAAAATCAAGTTATTATTATCACTAAAATTGTAGGTGAAAACTTCTAAATGATAATGAATCATATTATAGATTTCACTATGCTCAGGTTAATCTAGGAAGAGCTCTGACAGCTGACATATATTTTTACCTCGACAGTCCTTTAAAATTTTATTTTCTATTTTTTTTGTTATGTTATGACTTAAGAAAGAAACGGTCAGCTCTCTTCCTATGATAACCGGACCATACCATAGGTGATCGTATTATATTTAATATTTTTGGAAACTATTTAAGACTCATATTGTTAAAAGTAAATTCCATTATATTAATTGTTTTTTTAAAGATATTAAATTATTACTAACTTAACCTGGGTACTATTAATAAACATACTTTAATATTCATAGCGTCAATACGGAATAACATAGTAAAATTACAACATCCTACGCTTACTTAAATCACAAGTGGTATGAATCACGTTTGATGTAGTGTTATCATGCTGATATATTATACTAATTTGTGAGTTCCTGATATAGACGCGCCAGACAAGCTATTGACTGGCATGGGAAAACCATCAATTAGTACTACACAGACGTGATTGTGTTTTTTTTGGAAACAAAGATAATAATTATGTGTGACGACCGACACTCCTGTTGTGAAGTATTGTCATGGCAAATGGACTTGATTACCGATGAATAGTCTCTAATCGTGCATAAAGTGCACGTAATACAAATACAATCACATGCTTACAATTATTATAATCTATCCATTATTTATAATTCTCACAGAAAATTGTTACATAAAAAAAACTCCACTAATTACTAGATTTCCATTAGACTAACGATAATTTATATAATAAAATGGAACCTTTTTGAATAAACGTCTTAATACCATTAAAAATGGAAGAATTATAGTAACTTAAGTCTCATATTAGATAAATTGTCGTATAAGTAGAAACCGTTAATAAATGTTCTGTTTTATGGTGAAAGCGAACATAGCTAAAAGTACATAAAATAGATGAAACTAATGTTAGACTTACCATAATGCTGTTCCCATACAGCGTGTCGTATGATTCAGCCTTCGACGATACATTCCTCAACTTGTATGGCTTCTTCAGTGGCGGCGGTGGCTGAGCATGACCCAGCTTGTTGGAAGGAGACGACTGCTGGTTACCAGCACCTCCAACACCCACGTGATTGGCATTTGATTTACTCTCCTTAATTTTACTATTATGCGTCAAGTTGTTTTTAGTAAAGTTCCCAATTTGCTCGAACATGCTCGTCAGGTGTTGGGACATCATTTTGATTGTTGTCACTTTTCACTCGATAAATGTATTCACCCGAACTCGAACATTCGCCTGCGCATGTCTGCGCATGTCTGTTCGTGTTTATAGTTTTTGTTTATAGTACATGGAAGGGGACATATCTATCTGCATATTTACTGAAAGACTTGAAATGAAAATTCGTCTCCTTAATTAAATAGATTAATTAACTATTTAAATTAACTCCTGCCTAATAAATGGTTATAAAATTTGTCATTGATTAATTCTTCATTTATTAAACTTAAATTTATCTTAATTAATTTGTATACGTTAATAAATATGTTTTGAATAATAATTTGTTAACGAATTTAATTTATAAATAATATTTTAACATGTTTATGTACATATGTATGCCATATATATTTAATTTATTTGTCTTAAGCACGAAGAATCTAGCGAGCGCATTGCTCTTTAGATGATGTTCTTTAGATGATGCTCTTTAGAAAAAAAAGAATAATATTTTTCAATAAAAAAATACTTTTAATAGAAACCGAACATTCGACCTCTTCGACGTTCACATATGTACATATTCCTTGTGATTACAGAATACTTTAATCCATCGCAACACATCTTTCTTCAAACTCTACATTATATTATTGTAGGCGACAATACCCATAGGCTACTAATTTATAGCAAAATTTTATCAACATAAACAGAACGTAAACGTGCATAAATGTTCCCAAGTCTTGAGCAAGTTGCAAAGTTCCCTAAATAACTGAGACATGTTGGAACAGGGTCGACGTGTAAGACAATGATGTCGCCGCTCCGATACTGTCACGCAGATCCGGTGAGCTCGCCCGGGGAACTTGTCTCGGCCTGCCACGATATGGCTGCGAAGCCTACCCATCTTCTAATTTACAAGATGGATTTTACCATGTTTTATTTATGGAACGTAAGGAATTATCCCACGGTTAATTATCCTATTTATTTTATTTAGACCATCAACGTTAATTAAAGACAATAGTGACGACTAATCAATAAAACTACGACTATAAACGACGACTACGACTAATAAAAGACTAATAAAACTACGACTAATAAAATATATTCTTAACTAAACAATGACAACAATGATAACAATGAAAATATATTCTTAACGCGTGCGCGCCAGCGTTGTGTGTGTGTGTGTGTATGTGCGCGTCTGAATTTTGTGCTTATAACTCCTAGTTAGGAAATATCAAATCCGATTTTAACAATTTTTGTCTAATTTGTTTATTTGAAGCTGTTCCAAAATCGATTCTGAAAATCCGCAGGCTTCCAAAATTATCAAAATAGAACTATGAGTACTGTTATGCCAGTTTGGTGTCTAACTTTAGTGAATAACATTACGTGTTAATTATCACTAAATTCAACTGTCCAATTTTTTTTTTATTGTCCGGTTTTTCCTGAGTTGATCGGAAAGAATGTCACAACTATTTTTAGAAGTCGCGAAAAGAAAGTTCTGCGAGAAAAATAATAGGGCAAAATTTTTAAAGAAAACATTTTGTACAAGACAAAGGGTCTGGAATAATAGGCCTTCCCAAAGTTCCGTCGAAGGAACCAGATCGCCGCGAGTTCCCGCCTTATCTTGCCCAAGTTTCATGAAACGACACTTATCTACTTTTACTTTGAAATAATCAAAATCCAATAAATTGTATTGTTCGACGATACGAAAAGTAAGCGATTGAATGTCTTATTCGGGGACAGCGAAGGTGCTTAACAAAATCCTTTTCAGATTGGAACCATTTTTTTAAAATTGATTATTTTTTTCCAATAAACAGTTTGAAAAATACTTAGATATTTGTGTAATAGCTTTACTATATACATGGAAATTTAGGACAACCACTATAGTAATGATTACACTTTTCAAAATTAATTGTCGTTTTTGTGCATTTCTTTTTTTCAACATTTTAAATTAGACTGATATCTTTGCTATATAACGTCATAAAAGGAAGCTACTGTCGATTTAATGTTTCTAGCTTCAGCGGTTGCAACTCGGCTCTAATAAATCAGTCAGTCAGTCAGGACATTTTGTCTTTTTATATATAGTTGAAAGTTATATATAGTTATGAATTTTACTTTCATCAACAGCGAATGGGTTTTGACGGACGCCGCGTACGACTTCATTACTTCATTCCACTACCGAGATTTTATCTAAAACTTTGCACCAAGAAAAATAGACTATTTTCATAAGCAGAATTCCACTTGAAAATCATTTTCGGAAGCGAAGAGAACGTGTCGCTATGTAAACATTTCTCAATTCACAGAACATGACAATTCCTATTAAAAAATTGAAACCGGGCTGACAATATGGGTATTTAGGGTAATTAGACCCTGCCTAGCTAGGTGCAATAGGTCCCGGGTTCGATTCCCTGTCGGACAGACATTTGTTTAAAGACTGGTATTTGTTCGGGTCTGGGTGTTGCACGTGTTGTGTTCGCCTTTGTATGTGTCTCTGAACCCACAACACAATGAATCCTAGTGTGGACCATTAAAAAAATATGGGAATAGTTTGAACGCAAACCTGTATAATGTAATTAGGCACTAATGAAAGGGTTTTCATATTGATTCCAATAATGCGTCGGTACATATGAAGTTGTAAACTGTGATTTAGAGCCTGTCAATATTAGTTATGAAGAAAAATATATAGATACAGTTTTTGCAATTTCTTTATTCTCTAAATTCACACAACTTTGGAGATGTTCTTTTGTTTTGTTAAGTTTTTCTTATTACTTTCTTTTACTTCTTATTAATTCAGTCTAAAAATACTTACTATACTCATTACTGTAACTATTATTTGGTATGACAATACGAGTATATGGAAAATATATGATTGTGGTTAAACTGTGGAGTTGTTTCCCAGATTTATTGATTACTAGCGACCCGCCCTCGCTTCGCTTCGGTTAATAAGATTTTTTTTTTTCAAAATAAAATATAGCCATTTTATTTTGAGGGATCCCTAATTTTTTCTAGTAATAAATATAGCCTATGTTACTCAGGGATAATGTAGCATTCTAATGGTGAAAGAATCTTTGAAATCGGTCCAGTAGTTTTTGAGTTTATTCGTTACAAACATACAAAAATACAAATCTTTCCTCTTTATAATATTAGTATGATATTTAAGACTACCGACTAAAACGTGTAAATTCTCTATTAATATTCATAACAGGAGGAAACTGTTATTATTGTTTTTATTAATTTATTTAAATAGCTTATATATTAGAGCATTATATTGAAGATATTAAGGAGACTGATTGATTTTTTTAAATAAAAATAATAATAAATATTAAAAATAAAAAATAATAAATTTAGTAAATTTATAAAAAAAAATATTTTTATATTGAAAATATAATGTTTTTGAAAATATCCAAAAGGGATATTTTCACAAAGGGAACACAATATCCAATGGTTAGTGGCCAGTATTACCGATACTGATAGCGTTTCATTACGCTACTAAATTTGGAGATAAAGTGATCCCAAAAAGGAGTTAAGTCTCAAAAACAAGTCAGTTAACACACAGGGTTATTTATTTTTGATATACTTAAAAGCTTCAGTATCTTAAAAACCAGTGTAACAATATCTTTTTTAAAGAAGAACAATTTGAAAAAGAATAAAATAAAACTTTACACGTACTTGTTATTCTTTTATATAGAAAGAAGCTGGCGCTCAATGTACCTGGTATTAATGGGATACTGAACGCCATAGACATTCACTGTACATGCTAAAATCAATCAAGAATGAATAAAATTTCTATCACAATGGCGATCCGGAACTTTCTCCGAAATCAACAATTACAATTATTTGTGAGAGTTACCTACCGATGGATTTACCTTCTTTGTGTCTTATCTTTTCATTTTATTTTTCATGTTTTAATTCCTCGTAGTCATAACGACTAAATAATTGAGTCACCACTTAACCCCTACTGTTTTCTTTGTTACTATTTCAGTAGTTATACTTCTATTTTTGCTTAAACTATTATTTCAACTAATTTCCTCTAACCGTCGCGTCGATATGAATTCCTCTCATATCGTTATTATTATATTTAAAAACTATACGTGTGTATCACAGGTTGACATAAAATAATACTTTAGTTATACTTTTTATACTGGACATTGAATAATACTAAGAGAACATGTAATTTGTACAACCTTCTGTCGTGTTTATGTAGACGGAATAAAGTGGAGTCGATGGTTTCTTAACGAAATAATATCGGTCATTTGGTCCCGTGGACCGAAAATGTGTTATTAGACCGGCGGCGTTCTGTCGTTTCTTTGAAAAATTATTACAACTAGGCTGCATATTAGAGTTAATGACTTTTGAATAACATACATCATTAGAACTTATTTTGTCAAAGGGTTATATTAATCATTTTATTCTCTACCATTCAACATTAAGTAATGTTTTTTGTCGTATAATCATTCAAGTATTTGTTGACTTTTATTTTTCCTGCCGTCACCTCTAACAACTTAATTAACTTTTGGAAGAGAAAACTTTGGCGTTTATGCCACGTAAAATTTTCATTTACCCCGTCTAAAACAAGGGACGAATTTTCATTCGAAAAACTTTTTCAGAGTTCAAAAGTTTTTCTAAACTTTCGATAAGTTATTTTTACGATGCTGACAAGGTACACGATCCTGTTTTTAAAGTTTATTTTTTTTCACTACGAAAGTCAGGAGCTATGCAGAACTGCATCCCGAATGCGTCCGGATGACACGGAGCTTCCGCGGCGACTGCTGTGCTTGGCCATCCGCAGTCGACGTCGAAATCTGCTCCAGCATTCTTCGGCGGTAGTTCTGCGCATGTGCGGGCTGGCTCCTCCTTCTAAAACTTTTGCCCCGGCCCAAGTCTCGCGCTCTTTTAACTTTCCAACTTTTGTTCCTAAACAACTGTGTAATTTATTGGTTCCATTCTAAGAATTAACAAGTTTATGATTAATTGCCTATTTGTGGTAAACTGCTACTTAAGTTGTGACACGTTTTGTTACAAAAACGTTTGGTTCTGATGTACTTCAAAGTATCTGCAAAGGTCATGCTGCAATATCTTATTCCCATTTCACCAACTGATCAAATATCAATTCACGATATTTACCTGGCCTTTTACTATCTCATTTACAGACGTTTAGAGAATTTTGCAAATTATACGACGCATTAAGTGTACTAAGTGTACCTAAATACCATCAGTTAGTGGATTTCATAACCTAATTTTAATACCCGTCATTTAATAAACGGTCGATAAATTAAAAAAAATATTACTCTCCTAATATTTCAGCCTAATATAAAATATGTACTCAAAAGAAAAAAATACAATGGTTGTCAATTTAGCTTAATTTTTCACTGAAGAAGACTGTTACACTTTTTAAGTTATAACTATGAAAATGTTAACCTCGATAAAACTCTAAGCTCCCATTTCATAGCAGACGATCGTAAAAAATGAATTCCAAAACGTTTGCTAACTTAACTCCGATGTTACAGTGGATGTAAATGCTAAATGGCATCGTAGTCAGTTGTAAACAGTTTACAGAGATATTAAGGCAGCAACGAACCCGGGCTGAGCTCAACCGGGAACGTTTTATCGTTTCGAACAGGGTTACCATAACTGTTGAATATTTTGGACTTATTCCGTTTGGAAGGCTCAGAATGTTCATTTCGGGTCCCAGAATTATAACTCGCCAGTTTGGACGACGCTACCTTTAAATGTACTTATGCGACTATAACTCGAACTAAACCCAACTCATCTCATTTTAGATTAGATAACAACTTAGTTTTCATTAAATTATAAACTAATTTGAAAATAATGATTTCTGCAACACTAAGCAATTGTTACTCGCAACTGAGGGGGTAACTGGGGTGTGTGTAGCAATTAACTCTGAACAACCTATGCGTTCTAAATGGGCATGCCAAATTTCGGGTGGCGATAACCTGTGACAAGCCGTGAGACTTAAATAACCTCAAAAAGACTCGCCAATTCGACATAAGGCCTTTAAACTCCCTCGTAACTACAGGGGAAAGCCTATAGCCCTGCAAGAACTTTATAGGCTGATGTTGATTGATTGTCACACTATGCAAACAGGTTGGTTAGACTCCGCATAATGTTAATAAGCCTGCTCAGTGGCTCATAGTTTGCTTTCTCATAATAAATCGCTCACTCTTTGCCTATACATGAGTCCAACCTTAGATTCGTGTTCCATATAGTCGAAGGAACATGATGGCATGTATTTTTCGTTTATTGCTCATGGTCTTATACAAAAAAATAATCACAAAGTGGATGGTATGGCTCACTGTATGGGATTCGAAATATGGTAGCCGCATTCTATCCTTGCATCACATTATATTTATGGACCCTTCTGTGGGAAACATTCCTTTGTTATTTTATAAATGTCCCTTCTGTCAGCGTGTCCACTGCCTGTCTCCTTGCTATTCGGATGCTTGGCGTTTACCTAACATTTCCTTATCGTCTCGTCCTAATGTTCAATAAAAATGTTTCAACATCTTTCAAATAAAACAATGTTCAAATATTCCCCGTGGAATCATTATTTACCTACTAACATTTAGTAAAAGAATAACATGATCAAAGTTAAAAAATATTTGGCATGATCATTTCATTTTTATCGAGAATTTAAACATATTGCTGATTTGCCACCACTAATAATTTATTCTTTATTTATACAATCCTGATACGATCCGTCACCGTTACTAACACTTTTAGTATCCATTTAGTATCCAACGCCACATTGGCGAAGTGGGTTGACGAGCCCACCCTTTTAGAGGTCTAATAGTCGCATTTTACGACACCTGCGTGAAATGATCGGGTGGTTTATAACTATACGACCATACCTGATACGATATGTCTTAAAATAGATGTTTACTATTTTTGAACGGGAGAAAGTGCACTGTGCATTCCCACAGCTGCTGGGCGCACTCTACTGGTCACGTTACCCCTCTCTCACAGAAGACTACCATGAAATCTACTGCATTTCCTACTTTATCGTATTTAACCAATGTACGTACGTGTTTAGGTAGGGAATGAGATATGCCTATTCCCATCCCATCTTATCCCTCCCCATTTTCCCAACTCTTTCTCCCAATCCATTCCTTAATTACAAAGGTGGACAGCGCATCCGGAGGCGTGCCAACGTTTGTCATTCTGGACTGATGTTGGCATGTATCGCGAATGTCTATGGACAACAGTATCCACTTACCATAAGGTGGACTGTACGCTCGTCTGCCGCCTTTATCTATAAAAAAATATATTAAAGTAATAAAAAGAGGTAAATTTGATACTTGTCATTGTGTTTGAATTTTGGTAACTGTAGCTCGCGATTCTAAAAAGGTTATCTACATTTCCCATACAAATGTAATGAGAAACGTTATTATGTACCTGGCAACAAAGTACTGCTTTATGACGATTTCTCGTCGCGATGTGTGTTTTGTAGAGATTAATTCTGTGATTCATGTAATTGTCTGTGTAACAGAACATGAGTTATTCAACACCTACCTGCAGCAAATTATTGAGCAAATAAAACACTTAGCTTACCTAAACCCCTACACCTAAAATATCTACGTACATGATTATAGAAATTCTCACGAAAACATTATATCGTTTTATCACAGAATTCAAATGATAAAAGATGAAATAAACTCAACAGTGGATGACAAACGGGGATCGGCAATTAAGCTTTTTTGTTTTTTTTGTTTCAGCAATCATAATATCAACGTTGCTTAATTTTTGACATACATCTATACTAATATACTATAGAGGTAAAATTGTGCGTTTGTATGTTGGGGGAAATCCCTGGAACTACGGAACCGATTTCAAAAATTATTTCACAAATAGGAAGCTACATTATCCGTGTCTAATATAAGCTAAATTCTATTTTGAAATTTAAAAAAAAAATGAAAAAAAGAACTCTTATATACCGAAGCGAAGCGAGGGCGGGTCGCTATGTTAGTACTTATATAACCTAACACTTTTAGAATGCATATAATTGTACCTAGGTCAAGTTTTTTTCAGACAACAAAAAAACAACAATTGACTGATTGCATATCTATATACATTTGATATCTATACCTTTCTAGACGTTTTGTCAATTTTTTGCTATTATTTTATACCATCAATATTCCCTTCAAATCCATTCAACAAGTGAAGACATTTTTGCTCCATCGGCGTAAAAGTTTTACGAGTTCTCTAATAAATCTTTCAAATATAACCTTTTTAATACACCTTTTTAACGACCACCTCAATATTGTTTTATGTGCCCAACTAAAAGTTGGATAGCTTAAAATCTATATAGGTACAGGTGGAATGTGACAGTTATCAAACAAACGTACCTAAAAAAAATTATACGGCTGGTAATTAAAGAATAGCATATTGAAATATAGCTCATCGCATACGCCTTACAAGACAATCTTAATACAACTTTCGAGAACACAACACGTACTTAGGTAGCTACTTAATATATTCAAAATAATTTAGATTGTTTTATAGGCTAAAAAGTTACTATAAAAAAAATATGAAAGCATTTAAATGCTACTCTGCCTTCCCATGGCGAAAAGGCATTAACATTTTTAACGAAGGCATAAGTAATATTTTAGGACTTTTTGACGGCAACTCGAGAAGTGAAGTTGGGTTTTTCTTTGATTACTGTAAAAATTGTGATAATCAAATAAAAACGAGGGTCTGCGTTTTTCGTGTGCATCCAAGGAGTTCTCTTCTGTCCTCAGTAAACCTATTATCGTTTTACTGAGCGACTCCTGACTTACTTCGCCGGGGCCATACATTGACAGGATTCATTTTAGACTTTGAAATTGTTTATTACGAAGAAAACTTGACACTGGCAGAATATGCTAATTGCCCTGTTGTTGTATATGAAGAAAAAAAAGGTAATACTCAAATAAAGGGAATAATCAATGGCTATTCTTTTTGTTTTATCTAAACTCCATGTTTACCAAAGGGCATGTGATGTGACCTAAGTGGCATACCTAACCTCCGCCATTTTGAAAAATTCTTCAATACGCAGCCGTTAAGTAAAGCTAAATAAATCGATAGAAGATATCAAAATGAACAAAAAAATGTCCTTAGGTAGAAAGTCAAAGATTTATAACATTTGATATTAATTATCTCGGTTTCTAGTCGTTTTTAGAAGTTTTTATCTAAGAACATTTTCTGTTCATTTTGATGGCTTCTATCGATTTATTAAATCTAATGTAGATATAAGAAAATATTTCGTCCCCGGCACACACAGTCGTACTTATCACCTTTGATTTACTTGGTTTATAGATGTTTCGTATTTTTCGAAACATCTCGTTCCAAAATATTATAAGAGGTCCAAATCAGATGTGATAGATCGACAAAAGGTATCAAAATAAAAAATATGTTCTAAAGTAAAAATTTCTAAAACGTCTGGAAACTGTCTAGAAGTTATAAATTTGACCTTGATTATCTTAGGTTCGAGACGTTTTGGGAGATTTTATCTATGGTAAGAACGTGTTTTGTTTATTTTGACGTGTTTTATCGATTTATCAGTTTGGTTTAAGAATTTCCAAAATTTCAGAAAGTAGCCTATACAAAAATCCATGTTGGCTCCATACAAAAATGACCCAACTCCTTTACCATTTTTTTTTTTCATTTTTCTCGAATGTCATCAAATTGCACTTGGATAGATTTGGAAAAGAAACCTATGGCAACGTTAGTCGCAAGGTAGATAGGTTTTAGAAAAAATGTGTTAAGGCAAGAGTTACCTTATTAGATATTTTCTATTTCATTAATTTTATCTTCATGAGCCTTATTTATCTATTTGGGTCTTAACATACATACATTTAACTTATGCATTTTAATTTCGAGTTTAACTCGACGTTTCGGTTGGGTTGCATCAACCATGGTCACGAGCTGACTCATAAAATAAATGAGGTAAACGTTCGCGTTAAGACCCGTTTAAATAGATAAATATGTGTGAACAAACGCGAAAATCTCAAATGCTATATTCATGAACCTTATCAACATATAGTTTATCTCAAACATATAGTTTACATGTTTGGGATTTTATGAAATGTTTACACCGTCATAATTGTGTACTGAACCAACTTATTCTGATCTGATTAAGACCCAAACTATTTTTGCCAACTGTCTAGTTTCATTTCAATCCATTGAGATATACAACCTAAACATAAAATGAACTAAATAATGCACAAAATAACAATAGCACTAAAATAAGTACATAAAATAATTAACAAGCACACCTATATTATTATAATTGAAACCAATTTAATAAAAAAACAAATCACCCATAAATAAAATGCAATTTTTAATTATTCATGAAGGAGAATTACAGCTCAAAAAGATATCAGCGAAAATAATTTAAAATAATAATTATGAACATATTTCTTGTCCAAATTATAATTTGTTCACTGCTCACAGGTAGGTTTTTAATGTCTCGACTACTGATTCCAGCAGTACTTGTATCTTAGACAAATCTGTATGGTTTATTAGATACAATTATGTTAGTTATATACTTAATCTTTGTAAAATTGTTAATAATAAATAAAAATAAAAAAATAAAAAAAAAAAAGCTCCCAGTCGTGTCTAGACAAAAGAATATTAAATGGTCGATAATTTAATCTCTTAATTGTACTATCTAATTACAAGGATTCTTTGTTATTACTATCATTATCTATACGATATCTGACCGGGTAATTGGTATCCTCAAACTATCAAGAGAATGCATGGAAGCAGAGGAAACGCCATCCTATGTACTCATGCAGAGCAGGGTGGGGCAACCCAATGAGGGCAGACCCTCGAAAATCCGGAGACACTATCGGAAGCATGCAACAAGCACAGATGAATAGTCGACTTCTGAAAGAAGTTAGGTTGGTGTTTTTATATTATCTTCTAACGTTGTTACATATTATGTAACGAAAACGATTGTGTTTTATATTGTGTTGTAACAGAAAACGAATCATACCGTTTTCTGTTACAAAATCCTTCAGACATTATCCAGTTTACGTCTTATCGGATTGACGTAGGTGTCAAATAAACGCGGAGATTTCCTGAGCAAACGTACGCCTATAAGGATAGTTCCAGATGGATGAAATATAAGGTTTTAAACTTTTGTTATCGTCGTTGAACATTGATTTGGTTTGATATCAGCCTTATATGCTGAGGGCTCTCCTTGCAATCACGTAGGGGATTTCGAATCTTAATTAACCACGCAAACCAGTGCGAATTGGTGGATATTAGACATGCCTCAGAATCCTTTTTAATTCTCAGAACTATTAAGTTTTCCTTTACCGCCGAGCTAATGATAATTGAAAAATCTGCACTACGTATTACGGTGCATCCGCACTTCAGTGACAGAGTCGCTGCACACAGTATGGTCATCAAGACACTTTATAACCGAAAGTACTCTAATGAACTGTCAGCTAAAGTTTTTCTGTTATGCCACGACATGGGGTTCTTAAAAAAATGTGAATAGGATTTTGCAAGGTCGCCAGCTCACCCGTATACCCCTTGCTGTTGCAGGAGTCCATGGGCGGCGCTGGCCATTTACCATCACGTCTCCTCCACTATAAAAAAAATGTCTATCGTACGGAAATTTCCATTCCACCTATTGACTTTTGGGATAAAACGTATAAAACTATTGTTGTTCTATAATAATATTATTGTTTCGCGATAACCGTAATAAAAGTGATCTGCAATAACCGCCTTCTCATCGCGGTATCAACTAAATGGTTCATAAAGCCTTACCTACTTAACTGTGTCAATGTCAATCATCGATCGGTGCCAGTAACAACTATACTCGTAACGTCCTATTGTAGGGTACAAGCTCTCCCTTGCAATCACAAGGTCGTACATCCCATGTAAATCATATTTGGAAAAAAAATATAGATTGGACTTATTCTCTCAGAATATTGATATATTTAAATGTTAAGAGGTGGAAACTGGTTACTACTTACCTCTTAGAATAGTTACATCTTTTCGTCTATATATACCCCAGATAGTCCCCACTTGAAAAGAACATAATGCCCCACTCCGAAATTCATGGTTAGCTGCGTCCACATTTATGTTTAGAGCGTACCTTGTCGCATTACTGCTGGATATAAGCCTCTCTTAAGGTTTTCCATCACACACATTTTTCTGCTCTTCTCATGCAGCTACCACCGACGAACTTCTTCAAATCGTTGGGCCACTTGGCCGGAGGGCATCTCACACTGCGCTTCCCGTCAGAAAATCAGCATGCTGAAGTGGCAACGTGCTGGCCATATTTGTCTTAGGACTGACAACCAATGGAGTAGTCGAGTCTCCGAATAAAAACCACGTACCGAGAAGCTCTAAACAATTTTTCTCGTACATATTTATTAATTGGTGTTAATAATCGCAATAGTTGCATCAGCGTGTAATGTTTTCTCTTGGAGTAATTTCTCGGAGCAACATGCTAATCGGTACTAATAATTTCCGAGGTCTATTGTGATGGGTGGACATAAAACGGCACGCCAGTGTAGTTAGATAAAAAAGTATGCATTTCAACCTTCGATAAATCTTTATTGGTATAAATATTGCACAATAGTCAGTTAGAGAGAGTTTTCTAGCTTGTTCCTTCAATAAAATGGCTTTATTGAGATTTGTGAGTACAACTCTGTTATTTATCAATTAAATATTTAGTTCACATCACATATGATCTTAAAAGAAAAGTCTTGATTTTGCACGTGTATAAACTTTGGAAAATATTTTTTACAGTTTCAGATATATTTAATTTTCTATGGCTTTCAATCGTATTGATGGGAATATTTATTTTATGTGTGGAATACTTTTTCATTTTATTTACTACTAGCGACCCGCCCTCACTTCGCTTCGGTTTATTAAATTTAAAACAATCGGAATAAGATATTTTCCTGCGGTAAAATGGAACCTATATTTTAAGTTAGACCTCTAGCAATACATCGGTGAAAACTGCATTCAATTCCGTGCAGTAGTTTTTGCGTGATGCCTGTACAAACATACAGACAGACAGACAGACAAAATTTCTAAAAACTGTTGTTTTGGCTTCTGTTGCTCTAATAAAGACCCCCCCCCCCATATTACTTTTTTTTCAATATATATACATATTTTATTATATGTATATAGATTCATTTTTTATTTATTTATTTATATTTTATTTATCTATTAATTCATGTCTTTTTCCAAACAGATACTCAAACTGGGGTCCAAAATAATAATCTCCATAATGTCGTTGTTGATCTCATTACTTATTTCTTCTTCCAGAAATTCACGGCGCTCGCAGCTTTACTCTGCGTATTCCTTATACATAATTCGGCAGCTCAAAACGATAAGGAGATAACTACTATTGCAACAGGTAATGAAGACAATTCGATGACCACTACATATGAGCCTACAGCGATAAATGCTGAAGATGAATCCTCTCCGTCAAACACCGAAGCAAATAATAATGATGATATTTTGATAATCACTACGGTCGAGCCTATTACTGCTAGTACTATAGCTACAGCTACAGCTATTACTGCAGGAGATGGGACAGAAGACACTACAGAAGAACTGACCACTATAAATGAACTCACAGTAGTAACTACAAGCGACGAAAGTACGACAAACATAGAAGATTCTACACCTATAACAAATGACGAAGATACTTCGACTACTACATACGAACCTACAGCAGTAACTGCAGGAGATGACTCTTCATCGACAACCTCAGAAGGTTCTGTGACGACAACAGATGACAAAGACACTTCTTCAACCATTACAGATGAACAAACAACAGTAACTGCAGAAGATAATACTTCAACGGCAACCATAGAAGATCAATCGACAACATCAACTGAACCATCCACAACAATATCTATTATACTATCCTAGAAATCAACAGCACAATAGCACCCATGGGATCTAATTTCACAAATCCTTCAACCCCACAAAGAATCTACAATATCATTGGACGTATTGTCAATAATCCAGAGGTACAACAAGCGTTGCAACAAAGAAATTAGTAAATCTTAGTTAAAATTGTGAGGTTGACTAATAATCTAAATACAATACTGGGACTATGTTACACCAGAATAGGACTTTAAGATATGCAATGTTTTTTAGAATATTTTTCTATATAACTCTAGATTAGTTAACAAATTAATTCACGCTGTTGAAGTTGACAGTGACTATAAATAAAGAATGAAGGCTTGAAATTTGTGTTTCTTCATACGCAGTCACTGATTATAAAATCCTCACCATATTAAAGTTCAACACGAAAAAGATGATTCTGAGCATCAAAGAACAAAATGCAAAATAATATATTTTTAGCACAAAGAGTTAATACTCAACGGTTGCATAATGGTAAATGGTTACCACCACATGATAACCACATGCACTGTCGACCTTGGAAAATCCTTTTTACAGCTTTCTTGGACAACCTCGTGAGGCAGTTCGTTCCATAACCTACTGGTTGGCCGTATAAAGCTATTTTTGGAATTTTTGGAGCGGTAGACCCAACGTCTAAATGATGGGTTCTAAACTGCCTGTGAGAGTGGGATCGTCGACAATTCGAATAACGCAATTAATGCAAATGCAAAGCGAATACTTTCATGTTGTTTACTTATAAAATTAATCATGTTATAAATGTCATCCAGTTATACTTTTTTATCGGAAAGCTGTATTACGATTTCTTTCTATTGTCAAGGCAACCATGTCACGTTCTCAACCAGGTTCTTAGATTTAAATTACACATAAATAATCTGTGGTATTAATAGACAACCGCAACTAATTTACTTTAAACACCTAAAATTTTAGTACTGTACGTTACTGAACTGAGCCTGTTGTAATTTAAAAAAATCAGTGATTACTTTGTAGACTCGACCTGCTTAAGAGTAGTTAAGAGACAGGCCGATTGATGGTATCGTAATAAGTTACTCCAATGCCGAAACACAAGCTGCTAGATGTTATATTAAATAGGTAATAAAATGTTAAAAAGAAAGCATCTCCAGTAATACGTATCGGACGATCCGTAGCAGTTCGTAGTAACGTAGTATCTATATGGAACTTCCTCACTTACATCTACTCTGGTAAAGCGCAAAGTGATGTTGCCATGGTTTTTTCGTCCCATTTTGTATTCACACTATCCACGCCAGGCGTCTACGCTGCAGCAAGCGACGGTAATGATTCGTACAGGATACATCGGATCGGCTTATACGTTACGAAATTTTGTTTAAAATCAGGTATTATAGGAATAACGGAGAGAATAGAATTTGTACTGTAGAACTGTAGACGACACCATGACGCGATGTCATCGTAACCGTAACCAGTTTTATCGTCCTCTGCTGGACATGGGCCTAATAATGCCTCCTGTCTTGTGCTTGAGGTATGTATGGTCTTAAAACGGTACGCTCATGCCAATCGGTTTAGCGGGTCTTCTTTTTTAAAAGTGGTATGGTCCCTCAGGGCTTGTGATAGCGACTTTGTTATCCCTAGTCGCCTTTTACGACACGGCCATGTGACGTGATATAAAAATGTAAAATA
This sequence comes from Sesia bembeciformis, assembly GCA_943735995.1. NCBI lineage: Eukaryota > Metazoa > Arthropoda > Insecta > Lepidoptera > Sesiidae > Sesia > Sesia bembeciformis. The sequence goes on from OX031028.1 coordinate 15,429,311, forward strand.
TCCTTAATGTTATTTATTGCAACATATTGCATCAAGAGCAAAGACGGAAGAAAAGAAGTGCGCATTTTTAATCAAATTTCCAAAAAAATCGCCCCAAAAGAGTTGGGGGGTCTATATCTATATCAAATTCAGAGATGAGTCAAATTGGTACCAAGTAGTACCAAAATTATGACTGTGTTTTTGCGATAAATTTCAATAAATGAATATCTACGCCAATATACAAGTATGTATACCATACATAATATGTCGTCAGGTAGGGCTTGTAAAGCTCTACAATTTGTATTGATATAAAATTACTCACATAAATTATTATATTTTTCTTCATTTATATTTATATCTTTCTTCATTTTCTATCATCACTTGCATTACCACTTTTCCTCTTATTCTAGTTATCGTACTGTTTCTACTTATGTATACTATTATATTAATTATGTAGGTATACTGTTCACCATCTACCTGTGATCAAAATAATTATTTCCTCTCTAGCTAAAGGTTGTCAGGCAGAGATCGCTTTTAGCGATAAGTCCGCCATTTGTGCGTTGTGTGTACAATGTTTGTTTAGTTTTTGGTGTGCAATACATTATGTGTCTTAATCACGCTTACAAGCTAAGTCCTGTTCACAGTAATCCTAATATCTACTAAAATACTAATATTCATATAATGTGCTCTAACAATCACCAGAGATAAGGTGTAGGGTAGGAATCACGAAATCAAAACTAAATTGCGTTGAGATTGTTTTTATTAAACACAATGTGGCAATACATTGGATATTAATTTAAAAGGTACGAATCATACCTGAAAAGAGAAACAACATTTAAAGCTATCGATTCTCAAATTCTTTATAGATCAAGTATTCTTATTTATATTCACTTGCACCTGCCTGACATGAGTGACAACACAGCCCTTCTGTCAAACCTCCATTGCCTCAACCATAGAGTAACCACAGACTGGCAAAAACTCCATAGAGCCACCATCACTATTGTATAAAGTATTGTAATATTACAGTTTACAATACTAAATGTTTCTTTGTTTCGAAAGTTGATTTCTTTGTACGTTACAATGAAACAATTTAATGAGTTGCTACCATAAGGCACTGTACTGTAGACATGTACTCATGTCTCATGCTATACATTGATAGTTTTATCCACGTAAAGAGAGGCGAAGCCGCAGGCCACAGCTAATAAAGAAAGTAAATATCTAAAATTTTGTTACTAACTTCAAAACTTTGTTTTGTCAACATTTTTAGGGTAAAAAATTACTTAGCTCAGTGAGTGATCGCGAGTTCCCCCCCGCCCCGTAACATTTTATTCATAGAAATAAATGAGACGACAATGTTATATTAGTTCACCTACATTCCATTTGATTAGATAGTCACAAAGGAAAATAACACAAAAGATATAGACAGCTACATACAAGGGCATCAAGAAATAGAAATTACATTCACCAGCGCACTGGAATACGTTATTGAAAGTTATTGTGGAAATAATGATTTATGTACTTGCCGAAAAAGTAATATTGAACGACCCAAATTAATGTAGTTATTTTTAATTTTCTATACATTTTTACTGCATTCAGCGTCGAAACCGTCGGTCCATGGGCTTCAAGTATGCATTTATCCTTTAATGACCTCTCAAAGAACCCAGGGGTGAAAAATTGCATTTCTTGGTTTTAATTGTATATACCAAGTTACATTACAAATCCATCCGGTAGTTTCTGTGTGTGGTGCGTTTAGACAGACTATCAGAAATTCTAAAAATTGTTGTTTTAGGTTCTGTATCATTCGTACTTTCATTTATTTTATTTCTTTAAAAAACTATTGCAATTAATCGTTCAAAAGGCGAGGATAATGTCCAGAGGCATTGTCTACGAGCCAACCTTTGGGTTGAACAGAGAGGAGATATAGCAATCACATTTTCAAAAGAATTGTTCAGACACGGCTTTGTTTCGAGTTTATTATATGTATAAATGTATAGATTATATGAGCAAAGATCTATAGATAATTGATTTTTTATAAAACATGCCGAACCAGCTTCAATAGATAACAGGCACAATAAAAATACTTGGGCGTTATAAAGCGAATTTCCATATCAATCGCGATAGTTTGCAAATAAGCTGTTTTCAATTTACATGCCCCGCATCCATTGCATTGTGCAATTGACTTAAACCAGACGCAGTTCACGGTAAAACGGTCCGCTGCCCTGTTGGCCAACTTAGCGGAAAATTGACCTGTAAATGGAGGCACCATCTTACGTATATATTTCTTTTTTTATTGCATAGGATGCAAATGTGCACTGCTATTTGCAATTTTATCGATTTTTCCTTGTCGGGAAAGTTTTTCGGAGAAAAAACTAAGCAACTATATTTATCAACTTTGTTGCATGGAAAGGTAAAGTCGCCTAAGCAAACTTTTTAAATGATATCTATTTCAGCTTATTACATCCCACTGCAGAGCACAGGCCTCCCCTAGTAAACACTAGGCGATCAGTCACTAAGGAGTGTCGGGCCATAATCCACCACGCCTGCTCAGTGCGGATTCATATTCCTCATAATGTTTTCCTTCAGCGCCAAGCTAGTGATAATTTTAAAAAATCGTACTTAAATGGAAACTAATACTCCTAAGTACCTAAGAGTACTCCTAACTAATACTCCTAAGAGTCGACAATATCATTATCATTAACATCATCGCTCTTAACCAAATTTAGTTACAGCACTATACTGTAATGTTGTAGCTAAATTTGGTACTTACTGACTATGAGGCACGGAATGTTCATATCTAAATTTCTGTTTCAGTCTAGCTTGAACGGGCACTAACAATTTAGCAAGAGCCGCATCAGAAACCATTATGTTTGCAGTACAAAAGCAAATACCTACTCAATGTATGGCTTTGTATACTACAAAGCCTACTAGTACAGACTTTGTTTTAACATTCCTTTACAGTGTAACTACATGCAGTTACACAATAATATATACCATAAAAGAGAACGAATCATCTATGTTAAAATTATAAACTGTCTAAATATACGCTATCCCTGTACAAACTCCTCGACTGCTTTTGTTCTGATATCCTGATCACGTATACCCAGTGGTATTACCCACCACATTGTACACTATGCGATTGCTCGTGTAAAATGCTCAAAAATATTTTCATGCCATCGAAGAATGTTCCTAGAACGCAGAGGTGACACGTCATATAAACGACAAATTCGACGCTTAAACGTGTCACCACCCGAATGCGGAACAGCAAGGTGGCTCACCTCATGAACACGGCAATGCGTCACATTTGAGGGGAAGCAATCCGTCACCGCATCCAACCACCCAGTTGATCCCGTAGAATAACGTCCCGCCCGCCGATTTGTTCAACTTTACAGCCCATCGGAGCCGGACCACAACAAAAATATCATCGGTGATATAACTTAAAGACTGTTTGGAATTTTTTCAAGCGACACGATTACGTAATGGTTGTCACACATATTCTGAACTTAAGAATACATATAATAAAATCGTAACGATGCCGTATACATATATGTATATTTAATATTTTTGGAAAACCGCCGTTGTAGTGTAAATTAAGTACGAGTGATACAGAGTAAAAAACAATATTTTTTGTTAAATATGGCTGTCCGGTCGTATGTCTGTCTTGACGCCCATCACGCAAATACCACTGGAAGGATAATGGAACTTGACACAGTTATAACCGTACATATAACTGTTATGTACCGTACACGGTACATAACAGTTATGTACCGTGTTAATATTTAGAATACTATTTATACAGATCAATTATAAAGTAGCCACGGGAATCAAGCTGACCACACATAATCTAACGTCTACGCCTACGAAGTTGCGAGCACTGCTAGTATATAATGAATGCAATTCAATTTATACCCATATTTGTAAAAATACTTATAGCACTATATTGCGCTATAAGTATTTTTTGTTTCAATCAGAATGAACCTACCTAAGTTTAAATTAACCTAAGAATCACTTGCTGATGAAACTAAAAATTCAGCTATGCAACTGGTTTTGAAATGGACGTTTAATCATAAAAATAGGTATTCCTTTTTGTAGAAAACCTATTTTACCTATTTAGTCACATTGGATTTTATTACTCGAGTATTCGTTTAGAAAATGGCGAATACGAGTACATATGCGAATACTTGAAAATTGGCCAGTATTCGCCAAAACGAATACGAATATTGTGAACATCCCTACTGTATCCCGAGCCCGGACCGCCCCAGGGATACCACCTTATTGTTTTATGTCAAGGAAAACGGTCCAATTTGTCTACCCGGCTTCTGTCACCCCTTTCATCTGAACGAAAAATGATATATGAGAATATATTCTTCGCGCGACGATCTCAAAACCTGTAGCAATTTAAATTTTTTGCTCATTTTTTTTCTTAGGAGTTAGAAGGAACTTACTTATCATCAGGTTGGCCACCTGACGATAAGTAAGTGAGACCGCATACCAGAGCAGCATAAAGCAATCGTCTTATGAATCAATTAATGCGCTCATACAGTTACCTATGTAGTACGCACACATGAGACGCATTAAAATTTGATGGTCGATACAGTTTGCTGGGAGACAGCGTGCGTACACCACGTAGCGAGATTGAACACGTTCAATAATTTCTGCGTAGATTCGACACTATTTGCTTTTATTAAATAATTCAACCAAAATCCTACTCTTTATGATCATCAACATCAAGATTATAGTAATAGAAGAATAACAGAATTTATATGGAATAGAATTGGTGAAAGATTTAACGAACCAGGTATGTATCTATTGGTTAAACTTAATCTATATAATTAATCTGCCATGACACTGAACCATACGGTTTTTGAAAATACTGACATAACTATTGCCTGTTTTCAATGGCGTTGTTACTCGGTCTTCCTTGATGATTGTCAAGACTTTGAATACTTGTATTAGGTTTAGTTACGTTTTCAGTTCTTGAATTCATTCGATAGAGTACAGCGTTTGCTGTACGCTTGCTATATGCGGCCTCCTTAAGAAAATGGTATATATGATGAGTTTGCCTTCAATATTGAATAAACTGCAGTTTATTGATTATTATGTACCTAACTTCTTACATATACAAGCTATAATGTATATAGTCATATATAAAAATAAATGAATAATTATGAGCTATATATACCTACATAGCTTAAGAATATTCGCCAAAGAACTAAAATCATAGTTTATAGAATCAGCATGTTGAAATGGCAGTAAGCAGCTCACATAGTCACATTTGCCGCACGGCCGGTAATTGATGAGGTTGACTTTTTGGCGAGAACTCCAGAAGTGAAGATGAGTTTTTGTTTGATTATTGTAAAAAATATAATATGTATTAGGCGTTTTATTGTTTAATAGTGATAGTTTATTAAATTTCTTGCGTGGTGTTTGTGATAATCAAATAAAAGCGTGGGACTGCTTTTTTCGTGTGTTTCCAAGGAGTCCGCTTCCATTCTCAGTAAACCTACTATCGCTTTACTGAGCGCCTCCTGACTTACTCCGACGGGACTGGACATTGACAGTATACGTTTTAGACTTTAAAATTATTTATTACGAAGAAAACTTGACGCTGGCTGAATATGGTAATTGTACCATTGCCATATATGAAGAAAAAAATAACCGATGAGGTAGACGAGTAGGTACTGGAATGGAAGCCACATGCCAGGAAAACCAGGTTGGATCGCCCTCCGACCGCGAACCCGAACGTTGTGGACTGAATTGCCAGCTGTGGTATTCCCGCTATGATTCGACATGGAGTTCTTTGAGAATGCTGTGAATAGGATTTTACAAGGCCGGCAGCGCACCAGCATACCCCGGGGTGTTGTAGGTGTCTATGGGCGGCGGTAGCCATTTATCATCACTTGGGACGCACGCCCGTCTGCCATCTTCGCAATAAAAAATAGGTGGACCGACCCCAATGACTTGAAGAACTTTGCCGGTGGTGGTTGGATAAGCAGAGCCGAAAATTGTGTTTTTTTATTATTATTTGCTCATTGTTTTATAATTCATCGTAATTTCCGCCTCACATATCGAAAAACATTACCACTTGGCAAAGCAGTTAAGCTAGGAACGCGATTACATTATGAGTAATGGGTGTATTTTTCAAAGAGTTGACATCACTGAGCCATATATTATTTATGAGAATAGTATATGGCCTGAAGCACTCGGTGGAAAATTGAATCCGGTGCAAGATATGCGCTGACTTTACATGTGAAGTATTTATAATGACAATAAATAGGAAAAGTTTTATATACCTACACGATGCACTTTGGAAACAGAGAGAAAAAATCACATTATTAAATTCAATTATATAATTATATTTAATATTTAATTCATAATGACTGTGATCGTGTTAGGCAGCAATCGATCGTTAAACATTCAGTTAAAATGAATCTTAAAATTAACATAATATGTACCTCCAATTATTAAGTAGGCTTCCCAAATCCCCATCACACACTATCTTCAACGCTTCCCACCAGCCACTGTCACACCGACAAACCATCAACACAACAATATTACACGTAATATCATTTAAAATGTTGTAACAAATGACAACAAAAATCACGCTTAAATTACGAAAAGTCCTACATTTTTCATCGCGAAAAATACGACTTATTAAAAATACTGTTTAATGAAAAAATGTTACTGGGGTTTTTAGCAAAACAGCCTTCAGTAACGTTTCAAAAAGTGAAATTAACAAGGCTTCTCTTACGCCACACCGCCTTCAGTTTCAGGGGCGTGTAACACGATTGTTGTCTTTTAAAACCGAACACCCGAATGATAATGTTTTTCTACCGTAAACATTTCCCTTTCGTCTAAAAACGTCGGCGGTACAAGGGTAAGAATTTTAAGGTCTTCACGTTTCTTCCAGTCACTGTCCTTGATAAAAAAAGCAACCCTTCTCTTTGGTACCAACGTCAAATAAAACATTTGTTTATTTTTGAAGAGACAAGTGATGCAAACGAATTTTGCGCTAGAACGTTTAGTCATATCCAACTTCTACAGTAGGTAAAGAAAAATTACACTCTTACAATTAGATTATGTTGTGAATGAACATTGCATTAGGTACTTAAGTAAGGACTAGTACCTTACTTAAGTAAACCATTGATTTTGTGATAAAATTATATTTTTATAATACGTAATCTATGAATGTAGTTTATCTGATTTTTTTAAAATAAAATAAATTTTGTTTGAATAATTTACTTAAATTTTCTCTTCAATATTTAAGGTGCTTTTCCTACAGACCCCAGCCTGTATAAAGTATATTAAGTATATTCATCAGAGTTCAATTTTTTTCCTGTATAAACTTATCCAAATTCCGAAAAAAAATGGAAATCAGTAGGGGCAAGGTCTGGCGAGTACGGTGGGTGACGAATAATTTCCAGTCGAAGGTCCTGTAACTTATCATCCTATCGTTATCATGGAGTTTTTTTTTTTTTTTTTTTTTAGTCTTGGAGGGGAAATCCTCATTGGATTCCTTCCGCCTTAAAAGTGATCTATTCCTGGCGGAAGGATATGCCGGACTTATACCGGCTAAAACCCCTCCATCGCGTTGTACCCCTGATGTAAAGTCAGGGCCTGTGTTCGCATAAACAAAATTTTTCTTTCTTGATTTGTTTCTTGTTTCGTTAATGTATACTTTTGTATACAGTCATAAGTTAATTTATTCTCGCGTTTGACTCCTGATGTACTGGTCAGGAGTCTTAGCGTCGTCTTAATTTCTATTTACACATTTGACTCTGATGTATAGGGTCAGAGTCTTCAACGCGTTTATTAAAACTTACTTTCTATTTATTCTTCTCTTAGATATCTTAAACATATCTAAGTCGTCTTAATATATACAATATCCTATATTTATTAATTCTAATTTTTTCATTTCTGTAATTTCTGTATATCTTTTAATTTTTCTTTGTTTTGTTCCTTTCTATGGTCCTTTCCGCTACATATCTACAGAAATTCAAAAATACATGTCTATTTGTGTCGTCTCCTTCCATTATTTTGCTTATGTTTTCCTTTACTATCCTGTTGTCAATCATTAGTTCAACTTCGAATCTTCTTCTGCCATATACAGGGCAATCAATAATTAGGTGCAATATGCCTTCAGCCGCGTCTGGGTCACAGATACACGCCGAACTCTCCTTGCACCGGAAGCGATTCAGGTACTCGGAGAATCCGCCGTGTCCCGTTAACACTTGGGCAATTACCGGCTCCATTTTGATCTTCTTAATGATGCCATATGTCCTAATGGCGTCCGGAAAGAAGGTCTTTGTTACGGCCGCCGTCTCTCCCTCTTGGTAGCGCCGGTTCCATTCGTCAAGCGACTCCTCACGGATTTGTCGCTTGACGAATGAGATCGGGTAGCTATCATATTGTGCCTTCACTTTAAGATTCCTGGCAGCGAGTTTTGCCAGCTGGTCAGCGCGCTCGTTCCCTTCCAGCCCCGAATGTGCTTTTATCCAAAACAAAGAAACTTCTTTGTTTTGGAGTGTGCTTTGCGTGATGTTGGCCCTCGTTTCGGTGGCTAGAGGGTGGGGGCTGCAAGGGTTGGCGATTGTTTCCAACGCCGAGCGTGAATCGCTGAGTATGCAAAAGCTCGACTCTCCGCTTTGGAGGATCGACCTCGAGGCTCTGCATATAGCCAACAGTTCCGCCTGGTAGACCGTGCAGTACGGCGGCAGTCTAAGTTTGATGGCTCTAGTTTCGGCTTCATTCTTCCAAATGGATAATGAAGCCCCCACTTTGCCATCAATCTTAGACCCGTCAGTGTAAATTTTTACCGCTATTTGTTTAGTAGAGTTTACAAATTGTTCTCGATCTTCCAGGCTTATGAACTGCAGATCTATATGCTCTGCCGGATGCGGAGTGTCTGCAAATGCCACCCTACGCTCCACCTCCCGGTCCATCGGCAACGTCCGGAGTATCCCTCTCTTTGCCTCATATATGGCGGCTGCCTCTTGTATTCTGAGGTCGAGAGTAGTCCTTCACCCTCTGTCTTTCCTCCCTTGTACAACATCCCATGACAACTTTCCTATCCTTCGCTTTTCTCACTTTCTCTATGCGAACCCACCCTTCCTTTGCGTCGACGGCCTTTCTAATTTTATCCAATACTTCGTCGCCTGTATCTGTTTCACTCTTGGATGTTATCACTAGCGAGTGCAGCCCCCGTGCCACCGGGTGTAAAGGTCCGGTGCCCCTAGCGGCCACACCCGCATATGTGATTTTTTCCCCGGACTCGCACTTTTTGTTTTCTACTATTTCTTTTAATTGGTTTACACTGTTTGTGAGCTCCGTGGTCTTCCTTTTATTCTCTTCCAACGCTCCCATTATATCCTCCATTTTTTGTCCCATTATCTCCCCCTCCATTTCCCCCCCTTTCCCCTTTTCTTTTCCTTTTTCATCACCCCTGTGAGCTCTCATCTCCTCCAGCTCCTTTTCCATCTCTTTTATTATTCCAAACATAACATTTACGATTATCATACAGGATCAATTTCTCATCACAAGTGACAGGACTATTCAGAATCACTTCATTTTTGTACCGGTTTACCAAGGTAAGGCAAGCTTAGACGCGTGTTCACAACCGACTTACATTAAGCTCACTTTACGAGCTTCTTCACTTCCCGATTTGACACAAATGAATCAATAGCGTTTTGTCACTTACGTCGAAAGCTGCTGCTAACTCAGACGTGGTTTGAGATGAATCCGCTTCCGCTATTGCTTTCAATTCGTCATTATCGACTTTAGTCTCCGGTCGTCCACGAGACTTGTTCTTGAGGTTGAAATTTCCAGAACGGAAATGATCAAACCAAAAACGCACCGTGTGTCGTTTACGGTCTCTCCGTACACATCGTTGATATTGCATGTCGTCTGTGCTGCGTTGCTGCCACGACGGAACTCTTATTCAATAATAAAGCGAATTTATAACATTTCTATGGTCGCAAACACAACTATATCTAAGCAAAACGTCGTTTAATCGAGAAACAAATGAATGACTGATTTCGATAAAGAATATCATAACTTTAAATTGAAATTAAATTAAATTTGGAAATCCAAGTCAAACGCAAGATAAGTTCAAAGTCGCCACTATGAACGAACAACAATTTTGCAGGTAAGGCTTTGGATTTGCATCGGATTTAATAATTGGATTTGCAAGAGCTCCTAACACTAATGTGTTAGGTCCGTCCGGTTGGTTTAAACAAATTTATTAGAAAAAAAAAAAATTCTACTCAATCACTAAGCCAACTGAAGGGATCATAATGAATATGTAAAAATTAAAAAATAAAGGCCCCTTAGTACTTCAGAATTCTAAAAGTACTTATTTAAAATATATTGCTAAAAGTACTTATACAGGCGTTTTTCAAAGTACAAAATGTTTGAAAATTAATATTTCATGTTACTGAATTTATTAACTTTAACTTCATATCCAGTTTAACATATAATCTAGTTAGGCCCTATCTTTACTGTTAAAATGATAGCAATCCCGTAAGGCAATAATGAGTCTAATGAGAATAAGTCATCGGTGGTATAAAGTAGTTCTAAATCTATCGCATAGATGTCGCTGTACGGATAAGTTACATCGAGAAATTAAAAATTGCTCGCAATTTAAATCGTCTTGGGAGATCAATTTTATTTAATTCTAAACTCGAAACTAATAAATATTTAATGCTTTTACTAAATATTTTCTCGACCACCGGAATATTCAACTATGAAATCATTATTTAATTTAATTACTTCTTCATCCTTTACACAACACCTTATTTATTATTAGAAATTAGAATCTACATTTAGAAGAAAATATCTTCATCAACTTCACAAAGTCAAGGATGATTAAAATAAAATGTTTAAAAAAGTAACAAGACATTATAAAAATAGCAGTGCTGTACTGTAGGTAGTTCCAATCACAGTGTAGATTACATCAAAGTGCGTGGTCATTACTGTCATTATCCAAACTTTGCAGTATTCTAGAATTAAACGTTGTGTCAATATCAATAGGCTTTGACATTTGCCTGTTGCTATCTACACATAAATTTATTCAAAATCATCTAAATCTCATTTTGTGAAAAATAAGTTTCTTATATTTTTGGCCCGCCCTACTTCATACGAAATACGTACCTAAAAAAATCCTATCGTACGGCATACCGTATTCACATCCCACTTGTATCCCAAAGGATGGTATTGAAATTAAATCTTGTAATTAGCTACGGATGGACAAACTCAAACGTGATTTTTGGTTCTCCTAGATCAATATAAGTTTATAATTTACACTATCAATTTTTTGAAAAGTTAATTTTATATTGCAATAGTTTCAAGGACTTGTAACATAAGATCCCAAGGGTCTTTAGTAACGAGTTGAACCTTTGAACAGATCTTTGCCGTACATGTTTTACATACATTGTGGTTTTAAAATAAGTAAGAATAGATCTTTAGATCAAATTCACGAGTTTTAAGACGAACCTATTTAATTTATTTATTTAAACGGGTCTCAACGCGTATGTTCAAATTGATAAATATGGATCTTTCATTATTACTTTCAATCAGTTCATAACTCGTACACAAGATAAAATAATTTTACATAAATACTGTATTTTAATACAGTATTTATGCAATTTTTTAAGACAGAAATTATCTTTATCAATCGATATGTGTATTTCTCTCATGTCCTTAGGTATTATTATTATAATTTTGAGATGTAACTAAAGTTATAGTGCTGAACAGTTTCAGTCTATATTCATTCAGTTCTAAATCAGTTGAACAGATGTCGCTGTACCGTTACCTACATCGCGCTATTATGATTCGCCGGCAAAATGTATTGAATTTTAGGATTATAGTTTACCGTCACTCTGGTTTCCCTTCAAAACGTATAAATCTTTCGCCTTTTACTAAAGATTTCCGTGGAGGGGAACACTCAAATGAGTCTTAATTATTTTTTGAAACTTTGCCTAAGGCCAAAGTTTATATACCTATTATATCAAAATTAAATACCTTCCAATTTCCAAAATCTAAATTGCAACTCACAAAAATAACTTTGTCGTAATCGTGAATTTGGTAAATGCATTTAAAAATAAATAAGATACAAGTCATAAGATATTATGACTTCCCCTGAACTTATCCAGAATGTGTGTTTTTACCATATTATATTTTGGTAAGTTTCAAATAGATTCTTAATAAAGACCTGATGCATTAAATAATAAAAATATCAGTTATTCGAAAACTAAGCCTCTACCAAACAGATTAATATGTAGGTACACATGATATGAACCATAGCAAACGTATGGTGTTCAATAGTTGATGAAAATTTGAATTAATTATGAATACGACGAGACTTACTATGTACAAGTGAATCCTGGGCACAACGATCAAAGGTAATCCAGCTTTTCAAGATCAAATAATGTCATTGTATTAGTAAATGCCAGAAATACTAAGAGGTGCCTGTGCCCTATATTGTGAAATGTCACGATATCCCTATATTCACAGGCACCCGTGTAACGACAGGCTGATATTGATTCATTTATTAAACGATTTTCAATCAATCAACTCAAAATAGATTCTATTTTAACACTACCAACTCACCGTTTGGAATTAACTGCCCATCATTGTATTAAGTAATGCTAAATTCTTATTTCAACAACATCCCCGAAATTCAACATGCTTCCATGTTCAATAATGCCCTTGAACAAATTTCTCCTATCGGTGAGCACCATCTCAACCCCCTTGTCCAAACAGCATTACATACTGAACCCAGTTGCTATAACAAAAAAATACCGCAGACATTTACAGCCCACTCAAATAAATAGGGACAGAAATATCGACCCGCTTCCTACTAAATACAATCAATCGAGTCATGCTTTATAAGGCTGTCTTAAATGAAATAAAATGTGGTCCCATTGCAAGCGATCACAGTAAAAATCAGATCATCTGTACTGTATAGGTCATCTGCTAATTCGTTCAACTACAAAGAATCTCACTGGAATTTAACAAGCGGTGGCATGCAAGTAAGCACGTTTCTGTGAAGATAACTTCTTTCTTTAAATACTTTATTTGTACACACAAATATAAAAATATGTAATTACTAAAGAAAATACATACAAAAGGCGTTCTTATCCCCTTAGGACGTCTTTAGGATGTACTTATCTTTTTTACTATGTCGAGGTATATCCAGAAGTATTATAGTAAGTCTTAGATTATTTAAACAAACCTTTTAGTCTAAGATGACTATAAACAATGGGTAAAAACGTATTAATCTATTTATTTACTCTTTTTGCACTATATTGTACAAAGGCGGACTTAATGCCATAAGGCATTTTCTACCATTCGACTATTGGTTAAACGTGAAAAATTTTAGCAGGTGCCGTAATAGTTAAACAATCAGTAAAGATTAATTCATCTGTATAAATAATAATATAATTATATTAATCTTAATAATTTATTGACTGAATCTACAATAGATATCGATTGCCCCATCAGGCCATCACTTATTACTCGCCGAGGACGTGCCATTTACGTTCAAAGAAACTTTATTCTCATTAAGACGTTGTCACTTACATGAGAACTTAAAAGCTGACGTAATAAAAGATAAATAGGCGTACAAGTCCGATGAACAAGAGTTACATACTAACACAATCAACGTTTAAATTGCACTGACTAGTAATTACAATTTTAGTATTAAGCATATTATTCAAGAATAGTCTTTAATAATATGCTTAGCTAATCTAGTATTAGACACGCTAAAAGAGGAAACATAATATTTACATTTACATAACATAACATACGTAATTATTTTCTTTCCATATTTAGACCTAGTCTTTGGTAAATTGAAATTGTTAGCTCGACGAGTTATACAATTATATGTCTGACTTTGTTTCATTAGTATAATTTCTGAATATATTTTTACATTTACCTTACCTGTATCACTTACCGATCTATGTCTATTAGTTTATAATTAACTACCCACATTTTATTGTAAAAAGTATTCTTGTGTTAGTGCTTCGAAACAAAAAAAACCATTAAAAAATATATGTTGATATTAAAAAACTGTCCACTTGGTGTCAACCAGCTTTTGAATAGCACCCACCATCCCATCTCATCACAAGCCCTGAGGAATTACACTACCTCTAAAAGAGTGATCTCACTAACACGCTTGACCAGCATGGTAAGGCCATGCCATGCATCCCTCATACACTATACAATGTGCATGAGGAAGCACATGTCTAGCAGTGGACGAAAACAAGGGCTAGTTACTAGGTATATAAAAAAATGTACTGCTTATATATTAGCGGTGGTTTGTGTAATTGTTTTATCATTGATGGAGCCCATTCCTGCCACATCGCCATCAAAGAGACCGCGCCACGAATTGCTAAAGTGATTGCAAAAGTCCCATAATGGACACCAGCCTGTACAATCACTACACAACAACATAGCAACCCAAACCGCTTTAAATTTATCACCAACTATTAACTGCCGATATCTAACGGTTGGTACATAAGCATTGGCCAACAACTGCCTTTAAACAAAAGTCCGTTTGGAAACTACAATCCCTTTACTAAGAGATAACACAAGAATTAGTATTTGCTCAAAGGAAATGTTAGGTTACGTAGACAACAAGATATATTTTACTGTTGTTTGCAGGGGGAGAGTGTACGCTGCAATCCAACAGCCGCTGGGAGCGTTCGACTGGCCACGTTACCCACAGAACATTATAGTCTTATTATGTTCTGTGACGTTAACCCTCTCTTACAGAATACTACCTTGAAATGTACTGCATTTTCGACTTTATCTTATTTCCCTAATATACGTACGTGTTTCGGTAGTGAGTGAGATGTGCCAGATCCCATTTCTATTCTATTCCTCCCCATTTTCCCAATCCAATCCTTAATCTGCAAAGGTAGGCAGCGCATCCCGAGGCGTTCCAGCGTTTCTCATTCTGGACTGACGTTGGCATGTATCGCGGATTTCTATGGACAACAGTACCCACTTACCATCAGCCTTTTTTCTATAAAAAAAAATCCTCTTCTGTGTATTTTATTGTAAAGATACAATAGCCAACCCTTTTTCTAAATCTATTCCTATATCTGCAAAATTAGGCAGCGCATCCGGTGGCGCGCCAACGTTTGTCATTTTGGACTAATGTTGGCATGTATCGCGGATGTCTATGGGCGACAGTATCCACTTACCATCAAGTGGATTTTATGTTCGTCTGCCGCCTTCGAAATTAAAATAAAATATATATTTTAATTTTATATTAATAATGCGTTTTTTTAATATTCCTTGTTATGCTGATAGATTTAAATTATAAATAAATAATTATGAATTAAAGATTAGGATAATAAAGCGCGCGCCACGAGCAGGAAGAATTTCGGTCAGTAAAGTGGTCGGTAGGCGACGATTTCGTACGAATCTCTTTGGGTCCAGTCGTAGCTGACCTCATGTCAATGACCGAAATTCTTCCTGCTCGGGGCGCGCGCTTTAGTGGCTTTCGGATACTTTTTACTTGGTCCAGCTACATTTAAAATACATCGCTTTTTCTTAATGTACAATTGACAATCGACAACGCATTTCTAGTCTCTGTTATACATACTAGTGCATTATGTGCCCATGAGTGTAGACTGACCTGTTGACTATACAGGATAATTCTTTGTAAGATTTAATGCCATTTTTGAACACCGTTAATAGCCAATACTTCCCAAACAAAATAAAGAACTATGTATAAAAGTGTTTAATAATAAACATTTTGTTTATTTATTAAACAAGAAATTGTATTACAAGAATTTCATTGATTGTCTCCACCACGGCCATTAATTGTTTAACTTCAATATCGCGAAGTTCGGAGCGAAGTCGAGCCTATTCGCGTAAGATATCGTAAGCCCGTCGAATATCCACCTTGATCGATGAAGCCGTCTACAGTTCGCCACGATATCTAACTTTGACAGCCGAAGTGATAAATATAGCTAGAGCTGTTTACATTTATAAATATAGCTAGAGCTAGTTGAAGACAATTTTTCTAAAATGTTCCAAAGTGGTCTTCCAAAATGTTCTAAAGTGTTCAGTCTCAAAGTTACAGGAGGTTCGACTGGAAACTCTCCGTCACCCACTGTACTCGCTTTTTTCGGAATTTAATTTCATATATAAATATAAAATAAAAAAACAGTAGTTGGTTGAGAGTTCAATACACAAGTTGATCTGTTTCCAATCTAAACAGGGCAACAACATTTTTGAGAATTGAAGGAACAATATATTCAAAATATAATTTTAATATTTGGTTTCAAAGAATTTATTAAACTCATAAGAACAATAATTGTTAAGTAAACGGGTTACTCACGATTTATTACTTATTTATTATAGCCGATATTTCGGTCCAGTTACATGAACCGTGGTCGAGGCGAGACTGCGGAGGCGGGTGAAAGTGTTGTTGCTATTGACAGACAAATCTGTCTACCCTCCGTCGTGTTTTCCCTCCGTTTTTGATTCACCTGCACACACTGAACTTGCATTTCTTGATTAAGTTCCCTGTACACACTATACTAACAATATCACCTCACACACGCGAGTTTCAAAACGCATCCAGTTTCTGGGTTTGAAAAGTTCAATCACTTATTATTATTATTATCTATTAATAAAAAATATTTTTAGTACAAATCTGAAAAAGAACACGATAAATTAAAACGAATAATATAATCTAACATCTCTATATAGATCTACGGTCTTCCAGTTGTCTAAACTGCGTATTGAAAACAAAACAACAAACTGGAGAGTTGTCGGTTCCCCAGACTGGAGTTGTGATTGTTTAGCAAAATATCGTTATCGGCATGTCCAGTGCCTGCTTCAGGTGACATTACTTACCTACTAACATCCGACGTAAATGATGTATGTAATTTTTTTTTAAATTGTATTATATTTCTTCTCTATATATATAAAATTCTCGTGTCACAATGTTCGTTCCCGTACTCCTCCGAAACGGCTTGACCGATTCTCATGAAATTTTGTGAGCATATTGAGTAGGTCTGAGAATCGGCCAACATCTATTTTTCATACCCCTTAGTGATAAGGGTTGTCCACCCTTAGCGCCATCTGTTGGGCAGCCACAGCAACGCGTGGCCGGGCACAGCTAGTTTCTCTATAGGTATTACAATTCAATCGTTTATTTTTTAAAGGGGCAATTGACCATTTTTTCCGAAATGTACTATTTTTTCATGTTTTGCTATTCTTGTCATCAGTAAAAGAATATTTTGAGAAACAATAAATTGATTTTTGGCCATTCATTTTATTTTTTTCTTATTCATTCCGGAAACTTTCAGTATGGCCCTCGTAATAGTATCGTAGACTGGCAACGTGGTGTAAATATAGAAAGTGATTCCGATGCAGAGATACCTAGTTTCGGTAATAATATAAGTTACTTTATAACTTATGATTTCATGTAATTTGTGTTTCAATTTTCTCATGCAGTGCACCGTTATAAAGGGGTCAATTCGTATAAAGCCAATATTTATATTTTCTTAAAGTTCAAAGTAACTTTAAACACTTAAACATATTAAGTAACATTCAAAAATCATGTATTTTCAAATTCAAAGACCTAAGTTTGGTCTGTAATGTTTCCTTTATAGGGTATAAGTATTTTCTTATAAAAATATTATATTTATGTTTCGAATATCAATAAAGACATTAATTACACATATATAATGTTTTAACACTTTCTAAATGCTCCGTGGTTATTATTTAAGTGTTGTATCAACTACATTTATTCAACTTACAGCGATGTATGCACGTTTTTGTCCATTATTATCTTCCAAATTAACACATTATCTGGGTCAGTTTCGTAAGAGGCTCACGGAAGCTAATGCAAATATTGCATTATAAAATGAGATATAACTTTATTTATTTACTTGCAAAAATGCTTGCAAACGAAATTCTTCAATCAGTGCGTCCTGCTAGTTATGACGTATGGTGCCGAAAAGTGGTCTCTAACGGTATGGAGTGAGCTATAGAGAGAGCTATGCTCGGAGTTTCTTTGCAGGATAGGATCCGAAACGAAGACATTCGCTAAAGGACTAAAGTAACCGACATCATCGTAGTATCGGCATGTTGTAGTGGCAATGGGCAGGTCATATTTGCCGCAGGACCGATAACCGATGAGGTAGACGAGTCCTCTAAGGGAAGCCACGTACCGGGAAGCGCAGTGTGGGACACCCTCCGGCCAGGTGGACCGACAACTTAAAGAGGTTCGCCGATAGTGGTTGGATGAGAATAGTCGAGGATCATGTGTGGTTTCGAGCCTTGGGAGAGACTTATATCTAGCAGTGGAGAAACATAGGCTGATGGTATGGTATGGTAAACCGAGTCAAAGGAAGATGTTTAGTTTCATCGGTGAGTGGATTGCCATAATGTACTCCTGATGTAGTCGTAGGTCTACGACACGATAAGTCACGACACGACACGGCCTACGATAAGTGACACGATTCCATACAATTTCACGAACTTGCGTTGTTTACCTATGTCTGTGTGTCAAGATAACTGAACGACTGGCATAGAGAGCTAACGTCAAACACGCAATCGAACAAACGGAAACGGACACAAACAGATAAAAATCTAAACAAATTACGCATCTATTAAAAAACACGAATAAGGTTCCATCTCCGATATTATCATCGCGTCAAAAAAACACATCGCAATAAAAATTCAATTGTAGTCCGCGCCGAGTTCAATATTTATGAGTCTCCGATATAATACACCTCTTTGAATATTTTTGCACACAAGACCAAGGACCTGCGACTAATTTTCATATAGGTACTTCCAGCGGTTGGTTGGTGACGATATTAATTCTGATCATGTCATTTGGCTTTACTTTGCTTTGTGATAACAATGTTAATAGATAGATACCCCAATATTTTAAGCGCAGTACATTCATGTCACGTCATTTGATGTTTTTCATGTGTTATTGGCTTATTGCTTATCTTATTTTGTGTGGTGAAGAACAATATTATTGAGAGATTTACAAACCCTGCAATACTTATCGCAGTATCACTCTAACTAATCTATCTAACTATCGCGTCTGACCTTATTAGCCCCTAGCTTAATGCGATAACTCGAATAATTTAATATATTGTATCAGCCTATAATGTCCCACAGCAAGGGCACAGGCCTCCCCCAGTAAATCACTGGGGGGTTTCGGACCGTAATCCACCACGCGGGCCCAGAGCGGATCGGTAGACATACTCCAGTTTATTTTTAATTTCTGGAGCATGCTGGTTTCCTCGTGATGTTTTCCTCTCAGCGCCGTGCTAGTGACAATTTTTAAAAATCCGTACTTATGTGGAAACTCCGCGGTACGGACCGAGAATTTGAACTCAAGTTCTCGCGAATGCTATCACCGCTTTCATTTAATATATCACCGAAATGTCATTATACTGTTGTTACTTATTACACGTGCCAAAAGATAAACAAAAAAAAACACTTTGTCCGCTACACCGTAGGTTGTCGAAGAAAATGCCCATAATTTTTTTTCCACATGTTGGTGACCTTACAAAAAGTGGTGAATAGTGCTTTACAAGTCAATAGCTTTACATTACAGCGCACCCGCATCTTCTCTAGTCTTATAAATGTTCATGGACTTACCACCATGGGGGACGCATAACAAAAACTCCCTTTCCTGTTAAAAAAACTACTATTTCCACGAGTGATTTATCAATAACGTCGAATCTAACTGCCACCGTCCACCGTCCATAGTTATTAACGAACCGCCACGTGCTACCAGTATAAGGTTCCTATCTTCCTATTCTAGATTAAATAATAGTTGTATAGGATTAAACGAGGTTACGTTTGTGAGGTAAAGACCTACAATTGTGATTGAACTCGAATGCAATGCCTATACGAACTACCTACTTATCCAATAATGTGCCCAAACAGCCGGCCTCTTTGCGGTTAACCACTATCAACCGCGATAGGTTAAAATACTAACCGAAAATTAATTTGAAACATAATTAAAACTTTATACCTTCTTTAAAATAATGTGCGACTTAATTCCAATTAAACAAATAAATTGTAATTAAATAAAATAAAACAGAATAGGACGAGAAACTCTTCTATCTCTTATAAAGTTATTTCACTAATTATCAAATTAGGTTTTTCAGTGAGACCTCCTTTTATGCAATATTAATATTACATGCAGTCATAACTATCCATGTTAGCTAACTGCGTGCCTCATTAAATATTGATTGCCCTATCACTAATACCTATAATCAATCACTTAACTTACAAAGCTTCATAAAACCTAGATTAAGTTGTGTAACATAACATATAATTGAAGATATATGTAGCTTGTAAAATATGATGGTTACATTATGCTCGCTACAGAATATCAAACCTGCGTTAGAAACTAGTTGATTTGTTGGTTTAGATGCAAGCATAGCAAAGTTTATCAATTACCGCTATTATTAATGTAAACTACTTAACAAATACATATTTGCTTAGCCACCTAAAGAAAGTTGTATCTGAAGGAGATTTGTGGAAAGCGCAATATGGATTGTGGTGCAAAGATAGTTATTATACAAACTTTAATAAAATTCCCTTTTTTAACTAATTCTACTCTATGGCTTTATACGAACACGTGACAATACATATTTATCTACATTTTTGTAAACGGGTCTTAACGCTTATGTCTACTTTATTTATTTTAACGGGGCGTTAAGACAAATATGTGTGAGAAACGAGAAAATATCAAAAGTTATACAGCCAAATAAAAAATCAGAAAAATTTTGGTCGGGTTCACCAGCCCTCACTGAGTTCATGTGGTGAATTATGACCCGTAAGCCGTATCACGATTACAAGGTAAGGCCTGCGCCCTGCAACAGGATGACCCAGGTTGATATCGTAACCGACAAAGGTGTTTATTCCGACGTGGGAATTGAACGCGGAACCTTTCGCCCGGCAGACCGCAGACTTATTACCTAACTTTATTATTTGCAGCCGCTAATTTTATTTACGATACACTTTTATTATTTATGACTCATGACTTGACATGACATATACTGTGACATATACAGATTAATATCTATATAAATAAAAATTAAATGCTGTTCGTTGGTAAGCGCATCAATTGAGAACGGCTGGACCGATATGGCTAATTTTTTTTTAAATGTTCTTAATAGTCCGAATAAGGTTTCTAGGGAAAGAAAAATCGGAAATGTTGCCCGGAAAATTGGAAAATAAATTCGGGATAAACTGAAAGTGCTTTTTTCTATTTTCGTATGAAATTATTGTATTATTGAAATTTGGACAGGACAACATCTGTCGGGTCAGCTAGTTTTGAATAAATGACACTTGATTATAATATCCAATGAACGAGTGACTACATTTTACCGGAGACAAAACGCGATAAAAATAAATATATATCACAAAAACACACAAACATATCTTCAGTAGTGGTTAAAAAGCTTAAAAACACGTTTATAATTGATTGTGTTTAACATTTTTGAGTATGTAATAGGTATGTAGCAGAAACAGCTTGAACTACATTGATATCTACATCTAATGCTGACGGTCAAAGGTGAAAGAATCAAACAAAAATAAATGATATTTCATTTAATTTATCTTACAGTTAAGAATATTTACAATAACATTAAAACTAGAAATTGTACAGTAATTGCGATTATAACTTTGGCTGGAACATGCATTGAAAGTATTTCAAGAAAAATTCACAAATTTAACAAAAAAAAATCCGTAAGTACAAAAACGCCAATTAGTAACTGAAATTAAAGAAACATCGCGTGTTCTAAGCAAAGTTCATTCATCAGGCCTTCAATGCATTATGAGAAACTACATGAAATCAATAAACGAACTCGTTATCACAAGGTTATCACAATCACATCGTATATAATTAACGACTAAATACAGCAACATTGAAGAGCACTTTGATGTCACACATTCAGATAGATAAAAGTTTCAACAATATTGCACAAATCACATGAAACTTCGAGGTACGTCACAAATTCATGGAGCAAATCTAGTGTTATACCGCTGTCAGTCTATTTTCACGTACCTCCAAAAACACTACTTACACTGGAACACTGCACACACACTCCGGATCAGCCCATCCTCATGATGTTGCGGCGTCGGAGCAGGCGCTCCATTGCGAAGAACACGCGATCCGACCCTCAGTACGGGCAAACTATCCCACCCGCTCCCGGATTGGCGACCGCGTCGGGGTAGTGAGCTCTGCATATCTCCTTATACGTCTTCCCTTGCCTTTCCCTTCTACTCTCTGTATCATATCCGTAGCCTCGGTTGTACCCGTACCCATAATTTCCATAGCCGCTGTATCCATACGATCGCCGTCCATTCCCGTTGATAGCGTCATATATAGCGTCGAAGAACGGTTTCGCTTGAACTGACGTCGCCGCCAGCAGCAGGACGGTGATGAGGAGAAAATAAAAAGCACGCATCGCGGAAGACAATTGGATCAATTCAGTTCGCGATCAATGCGACCTTGTGGCAAGGAAGTGGGCTGGAGCAGCGTATAATCGCGAATGATGCCGGGTGCTGTTACCGTCAGCTTATATACCAGCCTCGGTCCATCCGACGACGGCGCATAAACACAGCGCTCGCGCGGGTTCACGGCTCATACCCGGGAATCGCATTGAAATTATTATAGGAATATCAGACTCCATGCAAACAGGAAATATTTTCAATATTTATCTCTTATAATTATAAGTAATATAGAATATTTCTGGAAATGTTTATTAATTTATTTATTTATATTGATGACAAATGATTCGTCATACATCATCAATACAAAACGCAAATAAGTGCAGATTCATTGTTGACAGCTGTTATATGTTTGTCATTACAAAACTACAGAACAGAAACACAATTTACATAAATTCGTTAACTCGGTCCATTTCTCGGAGCGGAAGAAATCATTTGCGATTTATTGCAAAAGTAAACTACATTACTGAAAACAAAGCGAGTTGTCCAAAGTAATCCAGGAACTCGTTTGGATTAAAAGTCGTCGCGATATGATTAATCCTTTTTATTCTAGATGCATATAGAAGGCTACGCAAGTAAACTACATAGGGCACTAGCCTAACAAGAGCTATCGACTGTGAACAATTGTCAATGGACGTCATAACATCTTGTATGAGTAATGGAAAACTGAATTATAGTCAACATAATTTTCTTGGCAATAATACGAGTATAGCTGTATGCAACTTCGTAGACTCAATGTCAAGAGTCAAGTTCAGCTCCATTGGCATACAGTGCGTTCACCTTTGCGGTTGCATTCCTTGACATTAAAGTGCGAATCAGTTCTTTATTTTTAGAAAAAAGTGACAGACGAGCGGTCAATCCACCTGGTGGGAAGTGGATACTGTTTCCAGCAAATTAGCTGCATATCCTGGAAAGTAGTTGCAAATCCTGCAAAGCATTCAAAAACGACACGTTGGCCAAGCAGGTTGGCAAGAAGAATTGTGTAATTTCTCAGGGTTTGTGGTGGCGCTTTGTAATACATTAGTCGCCTCTTACGACACCCACGGGAAGACATGGGATGGGTACTATTCTATTTGAATATGTTTATAAAACAGTTCTGAGAGCACTGTCTAATAGTGCCTCGATATCTTTATCAATGGTTCAATTTAGAGTTCATATTCCCTGCATGATACATTTTCTGTCATGTTTGAGCACTTTTTTTTTCCTTTTTTTTATATAAAACACAAGGTATTTTATTTTTTTATAGAAGCGGTGGCAGATGGGCGGTCCTCACAATGGTAAGTGGACACCGTCACCCATGAACACCTACAACAACTAGTGGGGAACGGGAGAGGAAAGGATCTGAAGGTGGTGAGCCTTGGGAGAGGCATATATCCAGCAGTTGAGAGACATAGGCTGATGGTAATTATCTAACGTATAAATATTGAGATAAATCAATAAAAACATTGTTATTTTTTTATGATTTCTCTGAAATCTCCATATCTGGAAAACTAGAAAGACAAGTGATAATGTTTCTCAGATTTCTCACATCACAAATTATCTTCCCAATTAGACAAAACCCTTGACGACGCATGACAAGCCGACACTGATCTCTTTTTGATGAATTGGTAATTAATGACGAGAACGGGGGATTTTTATATTCGATCTTGTAATTGTTGACTCAACGCGTTATATATGGAAACAGTCATCGAAGTTGTGGCATCACTTTACTCTGATTCTTATTTCTTATATTTAATTTTATATTATTATTATTATATTGGCGTGTACGGTGGGAATTAGTTGATAAGGTAATAGGCTTTAAGTTCGCCTTTTGTACAATGTTTCTTTGTTTTGTAAATCGGGTCTAAACGCTTATAACAAAGGTACATTTTACAATATAAATGTGTACAAAACGCGAAAGTTTAAAAAGTTGTAATGTTTCTTTTGCACTAAAGTTTAAGTAAATAAAAAAAGTCAAAATCAACTGATTTGCAAAAGTACAATTTAAAAGTTCAATGTTTGTGTTTTCGCTTTGAAACGTCAAATTGAACCTCAAATTTTAAGTGTTCAACATTATTATTATTATTGACTGACTGTCCTTATTATGTTGCAAGTAGGTATATGAAATAATTTAATATGTCAATTATACAAACGTTATAATGTGTTTCGCCGTAAAGTCCAAAATTATTTTATATTATTATCACACACAAATAATTTTACTAATAAAATAATACTTTTAATACCTATACTATTTATATAGAAAATTATTAACTAACCTACTATACCCATAGATGAACATGATAAATCAAGTTTAAACGCTAGACGTAATTTTTCAATTATAGCAATCTAGTTTATTTCAAAATAAAGCGCACGATGAGAATATTGAATAGGTACGTATCCATTATCATACGCGTGCAGATATTCTCTCTTTTGGATCTCTAAGTAATTATCCAATAACATGTTTATAAAATGTAATTATACGAGGGGAGATGAAAAAGTTTCCGGCCTGACAAAGAAAAAGGACACTCAAGTTCATGAAACTATTTTTATTTTTCAATATAGTCTCCGTCTAGTGTTCACAAACACACTTTTTAGCATTTCTATTCCAGTATAAAAAATTTGTCTTCAAAATGGGCGAAAACCGCGGCGGTCACCCCTACCCCTAAGGGTTAAGGGTCTACCTCTTAAGTCCGCCTTGAGTTTTTAAAATAAATAGTAATCACTGGGAGCCAAGTCAGGACTGTAGGTGGTCAGGACTGTAGCCAAGTCAGCGAATTCTCGTGAAGCCACACTTAACAACAGCAGCTCTCGCAACTGTGACGGCTTGGACGGATGCATTGTCATGGAAAAGCCGCACACCTTTGCTTAGATTTCCACGACATTCCTGCTTGATTGTTTCTCGTAATTGCTCTATAAGGTAATGCGTAATTGCATAATTGCGGTCACCGTAGCATTGCGTTCTTTTATGTCTATAAACAATATTCCTTCACAATCCCAGAATGTCGAAGCCATAACATTTTTGGTGGACTGAGTCACCTTTGCCTTTCTAGGCGGTGCTTCACCAGAACGACGCCACTCCATCGACTCCCTTTTGGAAACGTGATCATAGTAAAGAACCACAGTTTCATCCCCAGTAATAATTGACTCCAAAAAATCATTACCGTTTCTCTGAAAGGAGGTCTTTCCTTAGAGCACGCTACTCGTTAACTTCGCTGCACACTTGATAGAAGTTTTAGCACCCACCTCGCGCTAATTTTATTCATATGAAGATGTTCATGAAGGATCCTAAGAAGTGTAGTTTTAGAATGCCCTGTCCTCGCTGCTATTTCTTTCGTCTTTAGCCGTCGATCGCTCAGAACTTCTTCCACTAATTTGGTGTTGTTTGGAGTGAGTGCCTCAACCGGTCGACCGGAGCGAGGTTCGTCGTCGATGGACTCTCCTCGTACTAAACGAATTCTTTTGTAAGAAACTTAATCATGGATCGATATTCCAATTTAAACATTTTAAAGATTTTGCGATTTCTAAGACTCGAGGGATCAAAACTAACGAGGGTTGAACTCTAAAAAATATACACGAATCAGCACGATAAACGATAATTACAATTTGTTTTTTTTAGACATCTAGAAGTATGTCAGACCAGAAACTTTTGGACCTCCCTGGTATATGAAAGATTTATTCAAATTAATATGTATAATGTCCTTAATACGGGTATAATACTTCTTTCCTCGAAAATGTAGATCTGATAAATTTGGAAAATGATATATACCCACATAGACTCTTCCCGCGGATGTCGTAAGTGGCGACTAAAGGGTAACAAATCCGCTACCACAAGCGCTAAGGAACTCTGAAAGAATAGACTCGCCCACCCTCTTGACCAGCGTGGTGTTTAAAGGCTATACATTCGCCATGCATAAGACAATGTGAATGAGTAGGCCTATCTCCAGCGGTGGATACTGAAAGGACTGATTGCATTGTACATACAGATAATAATAGACAAAATGCAATTAAAAATGTTGATCAGTCAAGCGCCCCTTAATCCCACAGGGACACTTATACAAAAGAGAACAATTGAAGACCAAAAATCACAGAACTTCGTATTATCTCAAGATAGAAATAACTCTAAGGTCCTTTCTCACCACCTCTTGATACTTTATCAAACGGTATCAGAAAGTCAGAATCGGCTAGATCAGAATGCAGATAATTTATCTATCAGATTGTTAACAGTTACTTTATCGGGAGGTTTTGAGAAAGGCCCAGTGAACAACAGTGAAAATTTCTCAAAGTATATTATAAGTAGGTACCAAGGAATATATACACATTTTATGCTCAACGGGTCACAACCCGGTGTCAGATAATGCCAAGACAGTAAGAACCATAATCAGTATTCCTTACCTAACTGCGGTGCATTCAGCGAGCGTACACTGACCATGCTTCCAGATTATATCGGATTTTTAAAAATTAGCAATTCTAAACACAGGGATTTTTAGTGTGAGGGCTAGGGTTTACCTTGCTTATATCTAACCGTCACTTATGTAATACTTTAATAAATTTCTTCTTACCACTAGTTGTTGCCCGCGACTTCGTCTGCATTAAACGGGATAAAAATTGTCTTATATCTGTATCCGTCCCATCTACTACACGTATGTAAAATTTTGGTAGCTCTAGCGGCACGTATCCTTCTTTAGTATGACTAACTGACCGCCCGGACGATTGACAGACACGATGAAACTCTTGGGACAAAACAACAAAAGGACGACATGTCAATTAAATAAAATAATTTGATTTTATAAGCTCTTATAATCATGTTGACCGCGAGACCATTCAGTAACAATTCATGGATTTGTTGCTTTAATTAGGTAACAAATATTTTTAAGATCACTTAAGCAACTCTGTATGACAGACCACTAATTGTATTCGCTTCGACTAATTGTAATGTGTGTTCTACTTTCGCAATTCCCAAAATCCTTTCAAACGAAAGGTTATACTCGTGCATATTCGGTTGTCGATTCTACACGCCATAAAAGGATGTTCGGCTAATTTACGACCAGGCATTAGTTAGACGGGCATATGCTATTTGACACATCAAGAACTTCAATTGCATCCTTTGTCGCATGCAAAATATAATTTCCATTCCATTCGCAGATTACAACGAATATTTCAAACCATAATCAAACCTATTGGGACAATGATCAAACGTTTTACCAATCCCAAAACATACGATTACAACAAAATCGATCGAGATGGATGACACGTCTTTTAAATGGTCTGATCACAGAGTTGGTACCTAAATGAGATTCTAACAAGGAAAAGTTGTTTTTTTTTTCAATTCATATTAATTTATTTATTTGTGCGCAAAGCCACCGGTCCGACAGAAGTATGAATTTTACAAAGAAAAATATACAAAGTCGAGAATCTAAAACATTTATTTATTTATATACTTTATTGTACATAAAAATAATTACAAAAGAAAATACATACAAAAGGCGTGCTTATCCCCTTAGGGATTAGGATTAGAAATATAGTGCATTATTGTTATTAATCAAAATATGTCGAAAGTAAAAAAAAAGTACAACTGCATCATAATGTCAATAGCCATAGAATCATATACTGCCGATGACAATACTCAATCAATTTCAGTTATGATACCATTTCGCAGTTGGAGATTCTTACCCAAGAAAGTTATGTTTCGGATACTCTTTAACATTTTATTTTTGTATATGCATACATTTATGCACACCGTACCTTTTCCAGTCTCCTCTGTCTGCCTATCTCCGTGTCTAGTCGGTACACAATAAGTATTATTATACAATAAAACAATCCAACATCAGGGGTTACTATAGTGCAAGACCTATGAAGCAACTGAGCTTTATGGAGTTTAACTTGAAGTTATGGCATCGAGCTCTCTAGATTTCAACAGTGTAAACTTTATATTATCCACGTGTAATGGTGAACTGGAGATGATCACCGTAGAGGATTATGGTCCGAAACACCCCTATAATGTCACCTTGGAACAATGCAGGGTAATATCAAAAAACAGTACATTGCATAGCTTTTTTTTCCTTTCTAAAACTACAGTAAAGGTTCCGCATTTTCCGTGTCACTGCAATATAACTACAGAGTACTACACTACCCTCATAAGCAAAAATGCGGCATCTACAAAAAATCGAAAAATAAGTTATTGATACCATTTGCATTGGATTCGTGTTCTCTTGCGATTCGAAAACATTCGAATGCGTAACTGCATTGTAACACTGAAATTCAATACTATATTATGCCATATCTACTTCAAGTTTGTACACGATACCAGCTCGAAATGCGGTATCTGTACAAACATATAATAGATGAAAACGTGGCATCTGATCGTAGAAGCCGCTACTTGGCTTTTACTCTTATTTTGTCTGATCGTGATTCAAACCCGGGAACATTCGCATAGCAGCCAAGGACATTACCAACTAAGTTAATAGGTCGTTCGTTACCTTTGTTGAAGATTAGTCTTTGTATTTACTACACATACTGACAGCGAGGCTTACACATTCTCACTCGTATAATAGGACAAAGCAAACACTATTGTTAGCGTTACTAATATACGGAAGATAGTTCTAATCAGATTTTATTAAAGCCTTCATCACCATTGAAGAATGGTTGAACGCTGACTTACGGGAGCACCCTTGATTGCCTAAATCTCTGTTTACTCGTATCTACAGAGGTCGAATAAGAATATTGCGAGAAAAAATAATCAACCCTTTAAAGAAGGATCATTGGGTTCTTGGAACCAAGTGGAAAATCCTCCGTAAAACATTTGGATGACTAAAACGAAGCCAGGAGTTAGAAGAAGTAGTGTCCAAGTTCATAAGCGAAGTAAAGTCTTTTAGACTCCGGTGGCTTAGACAGGTGGAAGACTTGGGAGAGGATCCAATGAAATGAAGAAAGCGAGACGGAGTGAAAAGTAATTGGATAATAAAAAAGGGGAAAGAGCCAACAGGTAGAATGGGATGGGATAAAGATACTCTAGATTCTAAATTTCTACCATCCCTTTTTGCGACCACTGATTACTTTATAAAATTATATCCAATACTTTATATCCAAAGTTAAAAAAAGTCAGACCTTGAAATGATCGTAGGTACAGCTTGGAGAGCCATAATTTACTTTCTAAATAGGAACTAAATAGTACTTCAAAAAAAATATAAATATGATCTAAATACTAAATACGAAGTTCTAAATAGGACCAGTAGGAACTCCAATCACTTGGATGAAAATATTTCGTGCAGGACAGGAACTTATGTCGTCTTTTGATTACGAAAGTTGAAGATCCACTTGGAGCCTCTTAATCAGTGAAGTGAATAACTAATACAATCCACAATTCATTTGATTACAGCAGAAAGGTGCCGATATTAAAATGCCGATATTACAAAGTGTCAGCGCCGGCTCTAGCCCATGTAGCGCCCGCATGCAATCAATACCCCGGCGCCATCTAGTAGGCGCGCGATCAAAATGGAATACTTACAGTTATATTTTCACCAGTGATCGGGTGCAAATGGTGCAATTATAAATGATGTTGGGAAGCAATAGCCCGTTTACTACGCCCGTCGGCCATAACATGGGCGCAGTGCAGGGTCTTTGAGAGCGCTGCAAACGACGCAGGCTCTTTGGAGGCGTCGCGAGCGGCGCTCGACGCCCCCTAAGACCCTGCGCCCGTGTGCGGCGCACACCCTGCACCATAGGTAAAGCCGGCACTGCAAAGTGTTATGATAAGTGTAACTTATCATAACATGTTTATATTTTGTTGCTTTGGGATAATAACTTAATATCACTGGGTACATGTGGGACCATCTTCCCGACCAATCAGATTTGTACTAACTACAGAGAACACATATAAAATGTAATAAATTCTTATAAAACAATCATTGTCCCCACTCTAACCAGCTTGCAAACTGTCCCCTTCTTTGGTCCGGGATTACTTTGAAGGTCTATTTATGTACTCTGTATTCCTGAAACGACCCCCAAGTGTAATGGGGTCATCATTGGTATATGAGCAGGCTTACTTGGTTACAGGTTATTGATTTAAAATGTCCACTGGCTTTCGTATATAGTACAATAAGTCGAAAGATTTTGTTTTAGATTGTAAAATGCAATATTTAGGTTAATATAAAAGACACTACTAGACTATACTAGAACAAAAGACGGGTTTTTGATAAAAAGTTGTCTTCAAAGTCAAAATCAAGATTAAATGGTTTATTTGACAATTTTATTTGTTTGAAAAAGTTGAGAAAGCATAGGTATCACTATAACTTGCCGGGCAGGTGTAAGATATCTGTTACTTAAAAATAAATGAATTAGCAACATTACAAAATACCATTATATTCTAAATATAACATACTCGAAACACAATTTCTTAATTTAGTCATTTATCTTACACTTACTTCTCTTTACTTAATGATATTTTTTTATTAAAAATAATCAATTAATAAAACTTGTATAATTTTATGTTAAAGCAATTTAAACACAATATTCTATACATATATTCTTAAAACATTTTTTTCTCTAATAATAAAAAGCATAGTTCCTACAAATGAGAAAAAAAATATATATTCTTACCACAGCTTAAACAATGCTATTTTTATAAGATCATAGACCCTCTTTTTAACGTTTTTTATCCTGCTTTTATTTCTTTTTTTCGAGTTATCTACCTCAGGGTCATTGTACTATTCGTATTTTATGTTAGCTAAACGCTAAAGGTGCCGTTTTCTCTGAATTATCCTTCTACACGCATCGTGAGTTCAGTAACATTATGAAAACTATTTATGCATAAAGTGCCGTCCACACAAACGTGGTAGTTTCGTTACAGACAATCTACAGTATGTAACTACAGCTTTGAATAATGCTATTGTGAAACGAGTTTTTTCCTGAGGACTTGTCTCTGCAGTACACAGGTATTTCATAAAATGTTCAAACGACATAACCGTTAACATAACCTAATCACTAAAGTAATTATTATTCGATATGTTACATTACGTAAACCGCATCAAAATCCGTTTAGAGATTATTGTTTCCACACAATGTACCTCTATATATTGTACATATGTATACCTATATGTATCTATGTATATTTATATAAACCTTGAAACAAAAGCTTCCTGAACTTATATAGGCCAAGTAGACCTCCAAAATATTAACAACCAATTAATATCTTTTTAAAGTAATTAGGTGCAATGGTAGAACAAAACCTAGGTACAATCATTATTTGTCTAGTGTAAGTTATTGCACTTCCGTGTTTTAAACGAATGCATATTTTATTAATATTCATAACATATCTTACTTTTATTACACTATAAATGATGTCACGTGATTGCATTCACACGAGTCGCTTTGTATCCGCTCGATGTCTTATCTCTAATCGCTACATCTGTAACTTAATCGTACATACCTGTTGTTATATCATATAATGTACTAACAGTAAAGAAGTGGCCTGTATACACCGTACCATACTACCAGCCTGTCTCTCCACTGCCTGGATATATGCTTCTCCTGAGGACTGCCATTACACACGATCTTCTGCACTTCTTCAAGTGCTTCAGGTGTTTCTGCACTTCTTTCATAGGTCATAGGGGTTCTTCAAGAGAGCTGTGAATAGGATTTTGCAAGGTCGGCGGCGCGCCCGCATGCCCCCTGGTGTTGCAGGTGTCCATGGGCGGCGGTAACACTTACCATCACGTGGGACCGCTTGCTCGTCCGCCCACGTCTATAAAAAATAAAAAACTTTACGGTTGCTACTATATGTAAACATAAGTTAAACTGCACTACACTTAAACATAACTAAATGAGCTGCACATTACACTTTTATTTCGTTACCGGGGACACCGGCGATTATGGGAATTGTACATATTTTTCTTCTTAACCCCACTGGTGGCTCGTTCCCGGTGCCGATTAAATCGCAATTTATTAGCTATATTCATGGCATAACGTTCAGAAACATAAGTGTGTAAGTATCCTAATGTAGAATACTTATAACCAACTACATACCAAAAGAAGGGCGTTGTCCGAGACCTGATATAAAAGAAAATCACGCAGATTCTTTTTAAAGCCCACAGAACATAGAGATAAATAAAAAGATAATAGTTAATTTTTCCTCATACACGACTAGAATATGAAACGACAAAGAGCATTTCTTTGTATTGTACTTCGGTTGAATGAACCTAGTAAAAATATGCGGTTTGCGCAGATTTATTTATTTATATAATTCACAGCCTTATAAGTAACTTATTTAACAAATATATTGCTAGTGTTAATTGCTGGGGGAGAGTGTACGCTGCATTCCCATAGCCGCTGGGCACACTCGACTGGCCACGTTACCTCTTTCTCACAGAAGACTACCTTGAAATGTACTGCATTTCCTACTTTATCGTATTTCGCCAATGTACGTACGTGTTTCGGTAGTGAGTGAGATATGCCAGAGCTCATTCCCATCCCATCCTATCCCTCCCCATTTGTTTGGATGTTTGTTGTCCAAGGTGGACATAACGGTCAACAACTTCGAGTACCACGTCCTCGACGTCTATCAGTCCCGGAAAAACATGTTCATTGAACATTATTTTTGTTTTGTCTAAATTCATTCCGAGACCAACGCGTTAAGGTCGTTTAACAGCGTTTAACTTTTAACAAACATGAGAAATTCGCCATGTGGTGTCGGCCGGCTTTAGAATAGCAGCACCCCATCTCTCCCCGTAGGTGTCGTCAAAGACGACTAAAGGAATAACAAAGCCACTACCACAAGCTCTGAAGAACTACACCACCTCTAAAAGAGTAAAATCGTTAACCCATTTGGCTTCGTGGCGTTTTAAGAACATACATCCATCATAACAAGTCTCCATACCCATATCCCATGTCCAGCAGTAGACAATTGAAGGCCTGGTGACGAAATAGGTTGATCTAAAGAAAAGTGAAGTTTTTGTCCAAGTATTGGTCGAGAGTGAGCAAATAGAATATTTGTAGCTAGTGTATACATACTTGTAGCAGCACCTACAAATTTTTATACATTTGTAGGTGCTAATAATATTATATAACGCTTCCACAACATACGAGCAAAATAACCAACAAAAATATTCAAATCTGAAGTAGCTCAAGTTAAATATTATTTCGACTAATTCTGTACAAGGCCATGGAAATACTGAACGTCCGTGCCCGTTTCATAAAGAAAGGATTAGTGTTGCTACGCTAAATGATGATAGTTTATGAATACCGATTAACTCAATCGGTAGTGCCTATTGGTGCTAAATAAAAAGTACCTTAATCAGATCTTAATCATTTTCTTTTTAAATCTAGTCAGTTGCAAGTGTTGTAAAACCTGTGTAGGGTTATTAAGTAAAGGGTTATTTAAATTTGGCAGCAAAAGAAACTAAAGGAGCAGCAAAAAATCATGATCAACAAAACAACGTACTTAATAACTGAAGAACATAATTGTATATTACTGATGTACCACTGGTGGGCGCCTATTTTAATAAATAAATAAATAAATTTACAAAAGGCGGCACAGTTTCTCACTGAATTGATGTGCGATTTCAGATGTTATAAACCGGCTATTTATTTTAAGATGCCGCTTTCCGATAGCCGCAAAGACCAAATGGGCAGTAAACTGCAAGTGGCGGACACGCATTATGAGGCATAAAACCGTATAAAACGGTAATGACGCCTCACCTGTGCAATGGAGAAATAAAATTCTCCTTTTATCTTCATTGCAGGGGGAGAGTGCATGCTGCATTCCCACAGTCGCTGGGTGCACAAGACCCCTCTCGACATTACCCCTCTCTCACAGAATACTACCTTGAAATGTACTGCATTTCTAATTTTATCGTATTTCCCCAATGTACGTACGTGTTTCGGTAGTGAGTGAGATATGCCAGAGCCCATTCCCATACCATCCTATCTGTCCCCATTTTCCCAAGCCTTTCTCTTAATCCATTCCCTTATTCTGCAAAGTAGGCAGCGAGCGCAACCGGTCGGGGGCGATTGATCTTTCTAATCAAACGTTTACGCAGCTGTTGTTGAAGCAACTTTGTACTGTTGTTGAAGCAGAGTGACCGGTACCATATCATAGCATCAGCCTGTCTCACCGCTACTGATTATACATATATTAGCTTCTCCGAAAACTCGCCACCGTACACGGTATTCTGCAGTTCATCCAGCTGCATAGCTCACCAACATAACTCACAGATTTAGTAAATGGCAATGGGCAGATCATATACATCGGTCGCAAGACTGGTGGGGTAGACAAGTCCTTGAATGAGGACCACGTACTAGGAAGCGTAGCGTGAGACGCCCTCCAGTTAAATGAACCGACGACTTGAAGAAGTTCACCGGTAGAGTATGTACAAAATGTACAATATACGTAGAGGTGTCTCGGCCAGTACCGATTCTCCAACCTTCCATTCCTTCCAACGGACTAGCTGATTGAATCACTGGACTGACTGTTTGGTATTATTACAGATGTAGGTGTACTAATAAGATTAATAAAAGTCCATTTACCAAGCTATCGAAATGCGCCAGTATTGCTGCTCCAGCAATTAATCTTCTCAAGAGTAACTCGATCTTTTAAATAATGTATCCAGTGCATCAAAGCTATACGCAGAGACGGTTTATTAAATTCTTCAGATTATAATTAAAACATCTTCGCCGTCGGCGGGTTGTGTAAGCGGAACCCGACTGACTGTGACAAATTACAAGAAGGGTAGTAATGGTGTGAAGTGGAGAGTCTTTGGAATTTGTATATTCATTTTAAGTTTCAGA
Source organism: Sesia bembeciformis (assembly GCA_943735995.1). Taxonomy (NCBI): domain Eukaryota; kingdom Metazoa; phylum Arthropoda; class Insecta; order Lepidoptera; family Sesiidae; genus Sesia; species Sesia bembeciformis. The sequence goes on from OX031028.1 coordinate 15,464,555, forward strand.
ATAGACTAGGACAGAAAACATTTGACCAAACCTATACATATAATTTTTGTGCAGTATTGGGAACTATGAAACATTAATTCACAATGCTCTTATGATACACAAGATTCATCCAGGAGAACCGTTAATTTTGGATACTTTCAGAGCCTACTATAATTTTGAATACTCATATTAATGATTTGTTCATTTAAAAATTTGTATAGGCATATTGTCTAAAATGTTCTATCAGCAGCTCCGTCGCTTCTTTCAAAACCTATTATAAGCTACTTTTCATGAAAGTATTACTCGCGTGAAACAGAGTAATTAGTATAAATCACGTTTCATTCACTATTCTCTCAAAAATAAGATTTTATGCTACAACTCAGCAGCTTTTCACGCAGAAATAGGAAATAGGAGTGATATTTTACTGTTAATGCGGGTGTCAGCCCTAAATCAGACATAGGTCTTCTTGTTAACAGGGATTAACAGGGCTCAGTTGGTCCTCGACTTGCAAAAAATCCTGTTTAAACAAACGTTCTCTTCATATTTCATCTGTCAAAAACTTTCACTAGAATATTAAGTAAAGGTAATTTGTCAGCATTTAGGAAGTCTGTGCCATAATCACCACGCTAAACGGGCGAGTTGGTGATCGCAAAGCTAGGTCTTTGCAGTGGTAGTGGCTGGATGAAATGGTATTTGTTGGCGGGCATTGAGAGAGGCCTATAGACAGCAGTGGAGACACATAAACTGATGGTATGGTATGTATGATAAGCTAATTCACAAATTATTACACATTTTGTCTGTCTAAATTAAACATGGAATAATACAGATGCAAGATCCACACCGGCCTTATAGTAGATTTGGATCCCTAAGGACTTTACGAAATCACGAGTTACGTGATCCTACACCGACATGGGCGTGTGACGTCGGCCACCTTTAGGATAGCACCACTTCATCTCTTCTCGTGCTTATGTGCTTACCACTTATGTTGAAACTCAGCTTTACGGGCCGGGATTTAAACTGATTACGTCACTCAGATACCCGTAGGCTGTTACCGCTCTCAAGGCTTTTAGGCTATTACCGCTAGTACTTTAACGGTACAAAAATATCTAGTTTTCCGTAAACAGCATACGATTACGTAAACGCAGTATATGTGTGTATGTATTACGAGTTCGGTACAACGAACACGTCGGAACTGACCTCGCTCAAGTTCAATGCCAGTGCGCAACCTCGAACGTATATTACCACGTACACTGCTCGTATAATATGGAACGCTGTTAAATCTTTAAAAGAAAGGCTTAAAGGAAATATGTTCCGGCAAAGGATCTTGAATTACCGCAATGTCTTAGTAGATAGTTTTGCAGAGAAAGTCGAAACATTCAGAAAATATTAGAGTAAAAACGTTTCCATTTTTATTTATTTATTTAAAAAACTTTATTGCACATTATGTGTACCATAAGGCACATAAGGCGAGCTTAATGCCTTAAGATATTCTCTACCAGCTAACCTTTATTTTGATCAGAGAGATATATTGGGAGAGGCATTTTATTCTATTTTAGTTTTATTTATTTATTATTACAGCACTTTATTATTAGTTTATTTTCGTATAATAACGATCCACTAAATGTACCTACTATGAAACTAACAAATTATGCACTCGTGTTAATACTTATGAAAGTTACTTTTTTTCTATGGCATCTGATTCCTGTCAGTCTTTGGGCAAGTTATTCAATCATTATCATATCGACAGAAGTCAGCAACGAGCTCAGCTTTTATGACTCTAGTCAATCACAATTATGACTCTATATAATATATATCACACATATATATTGTGATAGAATATCACAATTTTATGACTCTAGACTACTCTAGAGTATCAATATTGACCATCGCGTGAATTGACTACAAGAGATATGACAAACTATTAAAAGAGAAAAGTTGCATATCTTGGATTCCTGCTTAAACATAAAAGATATCATCTACTTCAAGTTTAAATTATTTGTAATATGGAGTTAAAAATTTACTTGAAGAAGAAAGTCATAGATAGATAGATAAGGTGTTATAATATTCGCTAGCGCAAACCAACTTTTTGGCTTGATGAGAGACAGATTGGAGTTTGAAGAGTTTACCAACCTTCATTGGTAGTGAAACTCTACACGAGCAATACTGCTGAAGATTATGAGAAAGAAATTATAAATCTAAACCAACCCGGACAGACAGTAGGAAGAATACCAACACTTCTTTATCTAGAGTGGGTAGAACGACCATGAACCGAACACACCCATTGCCAAACATATTTTTCTATCAATCAATTTCGTGAGATATGGCCTTAGACTCGTCCTAATCTCCATGGCCTTTGCACATGTGACATGGACAAATATTGTTGTAATTGCAACTCAATGCCGAAGCCGGTCAACACGGGTGGAGGCCAGTAATATTAGCGTTCCGGTGACTCAGTGACATAAGTTAATCGATTCCGGATTGAGAAAAATATATAGTCGTAGTAACTTTAGGTTGGAAAATTTAAAAAATATACTAGCAAAATTGACTATGCTAAAGAAATTACTTTTACGTGAGGCAGTCATGGAAGTTAAAGAACCTAAAAGAGCCCAAGCGTCGCCCGGCAACCTGGATTGGAACTGTCCAAAAGGACATGCAAGTCGATGGAATTAAACCCGGAAATAACCAAAAAGCGCACCGAATGGAGCATGATAACTAGAAAGGCCTACACCAACCGAGATAAGACATGAGATCAGGGGAGAGAGTAAAATAGATATCGTACACCATTTTAGATTCCAGATATTCATGCTGTCGGCGGTTTATTTACAAGTGTAAAAGTAGACAGACTGGCAGACAGAGGAACATTGCATAGCTATTACAATATATGGTGATGTATGTACCTACCTACTCGTATTATTTATACTCAATTTGCACGCAGATCGTTGGCATGCATCATCGTAACGTCAGCATCAACGGAAGCACCGTCCTTGATCCCAGTTATCGTTGTTTACCAATATCAGTACTACCAATACAGATTTAATAAGTTCGCTGGTGAACAAATAATTAGGTTAAGTGCAAAATAATTATTATCTGCCGTTAAAATAATAAGATTCAGTTATAAGTAAACTAAAAGAATTAATTCAAGTGACAATATGCCATTTTCCTTATAAGTAGTTCCCATTTACAAAGATTATATTGGCAAAGATATATTTGTACTGACTACCACTAACCATCAGTTTGGTAAAGGGACTTAAATATATTCTTTCATTATTATTATTATTATTTATTTATTGCATGTTGTATGTACATTAAAGTTACAATATCTAATGACGTGCAACATCCTGGAAGGGCGCAACAATTCAGTTAAAATTAAAAACACATACGTTTAATATTAATTAAATACGTTATTAAATTACACATTATAAATTGGCTTCATAATTAATTTTGTATTAGTTATTATTAATGCTTGAAAGATTAATTTAATGTTAATGCGTGAAGTGATGATCTAATGAGGCCATAACAGAATACAATAAAATAAGATATTGCTGAATGGTTTCCGATTTTTATAACCTAAAACTCCGAATCGGACGGACTAAAACTTTCAGATTTTGTTTTGATCTCTAATCCATTTAAACCATAGACCTGCCTACAAAGAATCCTAGAGCTGTGATATAAAAAGCTTATTTTTCAAGAAGCTGATATATTTTGTATTCTAAAAAGAGGTGGCAGACGAGGAGTCAGTTCGCCTCACGGTGAGCGGTTACTGGCGCCAACTGCCATACATGCAAACATCAGTCAAAAAACAGATAGAACCTACTTACTTAAATAGCCTACTTTTGGAGACAGTAAGTACTAAAACGCATTGGTAATTTTCGCGAGAATCTGCTGTGACAATGGGGTAACTCGGCGAAATTAACGTGCCCAAGCTACTGAGGATACAGCATCATTATAGGGAGAGAGTGCACGCTGCATTCCCACAGCCGCTTTGAGCACTCGACTAGCCTTGCTACCCCTCTCTCACAGAAGACTACCATGAAATGTACTGCATTTCCCCCTTTATCGTATTTCCCCAATGTACGTACATGTTTCGGTAGTGAGTGAGATATGCCAGAGCCCATTCCCATCCTATCCCTCCCCATTTTCCCAATCCAATCCTTAATCTGCAAAGGTAGGCAGCGCATCCCGGGTCGTTCCAACGTTTCTCATTCTGGACTGATGTTGGCATGTATCGCGGATTTCTATGGACAACAGTACCCACTTACCATCAGCCTATTTCTATAAAAAAAATCTCTTCGGTGTATTTTATTGTAAAGATACAAAAGCCAACCAGCTGTTTATAGAAGGAACTCTCTCCTTGTCGACCAGATATTTATAAACTTCTGGTGTTCCGTATAGGAACCTGTGCCATTTTTACTTCCTACGACTTGGTACGCAGTATGCACATGACATGCATTACCGGGTATTAACAGGCAGTTAACTCATCGTTGTTTCACTACCTGGTACGCAGTGGGTACGCGTGTTCCCGACCCGAGTCCAGGGCCAGCAATCAGACGGCGACCTTCCCGTCTCGTCATTCACTCGTAAGCAAATTGGAGTGCGTGGGCGCCGGCTTGCATGAATCTACTTATATGGGTTAAGGTTAGCAATTAGAATGTCGGAGAAACTTGTTTTGATCTCTAAGATAGCAGCAGATGAGAGAGAATAGCTATTTTTATCATTTCAATGATTTAATATATATTTCAATATATTTAAATGTGGATGAAAATACCTTTACACATGTTAGATGTACTACAAAATACCATTAATAGGTACCATACAAACCCGCATCTCTCAACTACTGAACCTCTCTATTTATCGTATTTTATGTTGAAACACAACATGAGATATAATTCCAGTGAAGAGCCGGGTGAATCTCTACCTACCTATTAAATTGTATCTATTTTTACTATTTACAAATGTTTCCGCTTCTTTATGTTTTCATAGTATTCGGACAAAATATAAAGAAGTTACTAAACTCTATTTCACTTGCCCAACATAATTTTACGTCTTTTACCAAGTTTCTGTTTGAGAAAAACTTATGTGAGCTTTGCGGAAATCGGCCCGAATAACATGTACTAAAGTAGTTATAAAGTTTTACTCTGAAACGCGCCTAAATTTCCGTTAGCGGCTGCACTCATGAAAGTTGTTAGCACTTTTAATGAACACTAATATTACAGTTGAAATGAACACTGCGCTTTGTTAATGTTAGGAACACTGCGCTTTGTTAATGTTATGAACACTGCGCTTTGCAAATACCTAGTTAGTTATTTTTTGTGCCCTAGATTATTTTTTTGATGAAAACTTTTGCCTGGGTGTTTTTTTTTGCGAGAGTTCATATTCTACCCAGTTTTATTTTGTACTTACTAAAAATGTTCAATTATACCTAAACTAGTTACACCCAAATTTATCTATACTAATATAATAGAGGTAAAATTATGTGTTTGTTTGTAGATATGTTGGGGGTAATCTCTGGAACTACTGAACCGATTTCAAAAATTCTTTCACAAATAGGAAGCTACATTATTTCGTGTCTAATATAGGCTATACTTTATTTTGAAATTTTGAAAAAAAGAACTTTTTCAAACCGAAGTGAAGCGAGGGCGGGTCGCTACTATTTAATAAAAAGAATTGTATTGTATGTACATGTACAGTGCGACAAAAAAAATTACAAAAATGAAGGGGCCACCGTCGCTTAGATGGCAACACGTACCTACGTGTAGGTACGAACCAATTTTGATACTGATTAATATTTATATCAGTTCTAGCTGTTTTTTTAGTTGAAGGGGGTAAACTTTAGTTTACAAGGGCTCTAAAGGGGTAAAAATAGTGTGACAATAGGTCAAAATCTAAATATTCGACACCAGGAGCAAGGAATGCTTTCTTAAATTGGTTTAGGCACAATGCTTGCCCGTGAGGTACTTGGTCGTGCTGATAAACCAGCTTCGCCGTCTTCAAATGTCGATTCGGACATTAGAGCTGTCCTCACCAACAAGTATAATGATCTCCTCAACACGTTTATAATAATCTTGTTCAATTATTTTTACGTGATCGCAGCAATACCGCTTCCAGTCTGTAGCAGTTGTGCTGATATATGCCTCCTCAGTTGGTTTGTCTCTTGTTCCTACATTCAGTGATGCTATTATACTTTGCGTTTTGCCAAAGACCATATTAATTCAATGGGATTTAAATCACAGTGGTAAGGCGGCAACCTTACCATTTTAGCTCACTGAGAATTATATTTAAAATATTATATTTAAAACTAATTGAAATTAACAGTTTTCTTAAATGCTCGCGACTTCCATCATAGATAATATCTTCTTTTTTATACTTTTTTATCTTTTTTATTTCGAGTAAACAGATTTTTTGATGGAAACTAAAATTCCTCTAATTTTGCGTTATGCCGGTTTATTACAACGTGCGTTTTGACGTTACAACTTTCTTGACGAAAGTTGGCATATGATGCAGATGCATGGCTATGGGTGACAGTAACTATTTACCATTTAATCTTCTGCTCGCCGCTTGCTATCCGCTTCCCATAAAAAATGTTTTTAATTCGATAAACATTCATCAATCTCATCTTCAATGCACATTAATATTACTTAATTTAAATAAAATTAGTATAAAAGTCAACAAAATCATTATTCAAATACAGTATACCCGTAATATATAAATTACCTTTAAATATGCATAACTTTACATATAAATTACATTCACTTAAACCTTTGTTTAAAAACATTTTAATATTCTTAGCACAATAAAGTAGTAAATTTTATTGGATATATTTTTTTTATTTACTTTATTGTCTCCCATCCGAGCTTACGAGGCCAGTAGTTACGCAAGCGAGGACTGCAAGCCAGCTTTCTCAAGCCAGTCGTTGAAGTTTCTCAAGTCTTTGGGCTTTTGGAAGGCAACTTAACGGAGCTTTATGTTTAAGAATTAAGGAGCTTTAAGTTTAAGCATTAAGGAGCTTTAAGTGGGAAGCTTTAACTAAAAAATACCAAATCTTCTCTTCTTTACTACTTTTTGAATTGTAGCAGTATCTACGTATTGTTGGATCAACCCATCGAACAACCAACTAAATATATTTATTGGAAAATGTATTATGCTTGATCTGAGGATTAAACAGAAGCTTATTCGTGCAGTTTATATGGACTAGTGTACCTACCGTACCTACTTACTGAATGGTCGCGTTTCACATTACGCATACAAATTAAGTAGATAAAAATAAGCAGATATACTTTAAATCAATGAAATAAAACATTTAATTTACATTTAATGTTTAACAAACATTATAATATGATTCATCATGATATGGAGTTTAATGCATCTATGCTACTAGCCTAAACGTAGTAGTTAACCAACTAGTTATTATTCACATTTTTTAAAGGAAGAAGGAGAGCATACGCCCATGGACATCCATGGTACATGCCAACTCCAGTCAATAATGACAAACGTAGAAATGGAAATCAATAGAAATCGATTTGTAGAAGGGATTCAGAAAACTGAGATAGGGTGGGATGGATAGCTATGGCATATCTCACTCACTACCGAAACACGTACGTGCATAAATAGGATAAACTGCATAATGCAATATATTTCACAGTAGTCTTATGTGAGAGGGGGATAACGTGACCAGTCGAATGCGCCCAGCGGCTGATGAATTACAGCGTGCACCCTCCCCCTCCCCAATAACTAACTTATGTATACCTCGAATTGTATGATAAATTAACTACACCGAAAAACACCTATACTAAATAAATAACCATCCACAAATCAAAATGTTTATCAAAATCCGTCCACAAAAGACCGGTATTAAAGACAAACAGACATAAATTTAGACAAAACTGCAAAGAGCAGATTTTCTACGCGAAATATATACCACCAACGTGTGTCTACTGCTGGATATAATTCTCTCCCAAGGTCTACCCACCAAATAATTTTATTAAATAGTTTATAGCACGAAATAATTCTATTTAATATAAAATATTCCAAAACAAACGATACGTGCCTTTACAATAATACCGACCACAATAACCAAGTCCACAGGTTCAACTACTTTATACGTTTTCCAATCACGTCGGCATCCCAAAATCTAGATTACATTCAGAGCGCGTCCGTATACAAACAAATTTACCTCAATCACGCCGATAACAAAACGCAAACTGTTTCTATAAAAGGATTTGGGATAGACACCCCAAGTTAAATTAACCATTCATCACTCAGATCTTTACTTTGTCGTTTGTTTGCGAATAATAATCAAATGTATTTATTAGCATGATAAATAATACTCGTATCTAACTTAATCTATATTAGTATCATAAAGAGAAAATGTGACGTTGTTTGCTTTCATGTAAGGGTTAAACTACGGGATCAATTTAGACAATTCACTCTTAGGAGGCTATACTATAATAATATAGATAACATACGGTGTATTTGTATTCTTTACGAAATAGCAATATTTGTATAGAAGTAATCGCAATTTTTCGAAAAACCAAAGACAACGGCTCTAATCTATGGCTCCTGAAGGAAGTTAAAAAGCAAAGGGCCACTCGCTAATTAATAAATAAAGTTAACAGTTACCCTCGAGTAAACCATGAGGATAGGTGACGTAGAACATCGACGTCAAGAACCATAAGCAGTAGAGACAGGTTGGTGGTAAATACCTATGCCTGAAGGACCAAGGACAATAAAAAAGTAGCTATTTGAAAATATTTTATAATGTAAAAAATAAAAATCGTTTATTTAATTACGTTTAATTTAAAGAATACTTCATTACAATTAAATTAAATTCATATGTAGGTATTATTTAATAAAAGTAAACAACCAGAGAACCTGCATATTATCTGAGAATTAGAAAATTTGGAGCTTAAGTCTGTAATATATCATAAAGCAAATGGGATTGGGGCCGCGTAAGTAATTATGGCGTGAAACCCACTCGTAATTATAAGGAGAAACCTGTATCCTTTAGTGCGAATTTATAGGCTATCGGCACAATATTTACTGTATTTTAATTTTATTTTTACAAACTAGCTCCTTTACAAATATAACTAATATTAATTTAATTACATTAAAAATAATGTATAACAGAGCGAAAACCGCCAATATGATTGCAATAAGTACTAAAAAGACATCTAGGAGCAAGCTCTCGAACCAGATGTTATGTTTTGATGGCAAAGATGGGGGCGCCATTTTGTGAAGAGCTACGTACTCCGTCCAATAGATGGCGCTATCCATGACCGGCTGTGGACGGTCATGCCATTGACGGGAAATTCGTTTGGCACTTTGCTGCATGCTGAAAAAAAAAGATGATGATTCCTCTATGGTTATTCCAAATTCATTCCACTTACTCCACTATATTTATTTATAATACGTTAGTGGATTTTGTCTTCGAAAAATGGCATTACTACTAGGACTAGCAGAAGCAGCAATAAAGTAACAGTCGGAAGCAGTATACCTAACTGAACTTGCCAAACACTTCTCTATCTTTTTATATATAGCACACTAGCTATTTCCCGTGGCTTTACCCGCGTGAAATCAGAATTAAATATTATATGTTAATACGTCCGGCGTCCTACAAAATACACGTATCGCTGCTAAGACTAATGGCTCGTTCACACGACGAGTTTTTCGAACGCGAGTTTCTCGAACATCGGTCAAAAGCTAGTAACTTACCATACCATAACCATACCATCATCTGATCACTGTTATCATTGAGTTTTTATCATCAATTAACAGTAGTAGGCGAGAATTGTAGGTAGTTTGGTAGCATACGAGAATCGTATAAATTATTCTCGACCAAGCCGTTAGCCACTTAGACTTACCGCGCGCGACCCTGCCGTTTCGTATCGAATCGCTGTTTTGTTACAGAATTATAGAACTCACTCCTCCAAAGTTAACTGCTTGATCCGTCTCTCCAACTCATAAGCGTCGAGTCGTTGGAAGCCCATCGCGGTTCCCAATCCGGAAGCTTGTACCATGGCTGCATTACTGAATTGGTCTCCAAAGAACGGCACCGCAAGAACCGGCTTGCCGCAATGAGCTGCTTCCGACAAACTGAGCATGCCACCATGAGACACAAATGCTAGGACTTTTGGATGACCTAAAAACCAGTAAAGTTAACCTGTAAGTTAAAAATAAATAACTGAAAGTACTTGTAACAAAAGCTGGCTATAAATCTGTTAGAACAACAGAAAAGAAGTAAGTCCAAGGAAGATGCTCCATGCTCCCACAGCTACTGGGCTTAGCCGTCTCTCAAAGAGAACTGGCGTAGGCTTGTCCAACGTTTGTCATTTTTAACTATTGTTTGGCAATGTATAGCGGATATCTATTAACGATTTCCTCCACTTATCGCCTGCTGTCTGCTCGTCTTCTACTTTCTTCTTCTACTATACAAGGGTGTGCGCGGTAAGAAAAGAAAAACACCACGTGGGCGAGGAGCGCGGTGGCGAGAAAATGTACCAGGCGCACAAAAGTGTGTGTGTGGCGAGGAGCGAGGCGCGGGGCACCCGTAGGTGCACGTTCGCAGAACGGCGAGTAGGGGCATTGAGGCGCGCACGGTAGCGGTGGGTAATCGGGACTTCTCGGAGTAGTTTAACTCGCCTAATCCTACTCCGCTTGCGGATTCTACTCCGCTTAGTAACTCCTTAACTCTTTTGATTCACCTACTTATATTTTATAAGAGTCCGAGAACTCGGAGAGCGTTTCATTCCCTTTGCATGGTCGATGCATAAACAAAAAAAAAATAGCGCATGCTATCGTCGCATCTCGCTTTTGCTCGGAGTGGCTCGGACAGTTGGACGGCGACAGTTGCCCAATCCAAACAAAAACGAAACGTCAAAAGAATAAATAACTCCCCGGAGCTAGATAACTCCTCGGAGTTAGTAACAGTTCGGTGGAATAATTAAAGGTTTCTACTCCGCTCGCGGATTTAACTCTTTTAATTCATTAACTCCGGAGTTACCCATCGCTAGCGCACGGGGAGCGTCGACATTCGAGCGCTAGCGCGTGAATAACGCGGTCGGAGTGAGACTGAATTTTTTTATTATAAGTCCAGTGATACAACGGACTAAAACTTCTTATTTATTTTTATATATTATGTATCTCGAGTTATCAACTTATTGAAAGGACATTATGACATAATTGTAGTAGTGTAGGTTGTAATATTCTTTCTTCTTAACCATGTGCGTGAGAAAGTTAATAAAATTGTATAGTTTACAAGGCGGTACGTTTGGTTAACCTTCTTACAAACAATGACCCTTTGACTTAAAATCACGATATTTTGCAACAGAGATCATTACGTCATCATGATTAATAAATGACTATCGCAGATTTGTTTAATTGCATTTTTCTGGGCATTTTATTTAACCTAAACTTTGAAGTAATCCTATTCTTCATCAAACACTACGTCAGCTGAGTTAGAATAGTGCTGTTTCTATTTTTGTACGTATTCTGATATCGTTTTTCCTTGTAGCTAGCAAATCAGTATTTTCTACTTCATTGCATATACCTAAATTAGTACTTATTTATAAGAAAACGACGATTTTTAAACGAGGATATTTCGATACGCGACTCGCTTTCGAATTAAAAATTAACCATTAAATTAAACTATTTCTAGTCGAGATTAGAAATAGTATTTATAAAAATAGACTAGAATTTAATGGTTTTTATAAAATACATTGTTTACTGTTTAATTTATTTGCGTATTTATGTAAGTATTTGTTTACTTTGTCCAGTCCGGAATAGTGAGCTAGTTATCTGAGAAAGTTATGTAACTTTCCCAGAACCAATGTATCAATAAATGTGTACGTAATTGTATAATATTTACACTAATTACACAATTTGTACAATGATGTTGGTATAATTATTTAACAGCAAATTTATATAGATAGATTTTATATAAATTATCACTTAATTCAATTTACGGTACACATTATACAATAACGCACGTCTTACACGTGGTCATAATCATAACTTAATACACTAATATAGTAATCATAATTATACTTAACTCAAACTTACAACTCTTAATATCAGTATATATAATGAGATAAGTAGGTATAACTATGAAATAAGTAACTATATAGTACTTATGATTTATTTTTAGATTAAAAAATATCATTTATTAACCTATATTTTTTTGTTTGGGAGAAAAATACGGCGGACGAGCATACACATTACAGCCCACCTGATGTTGTGGATACTCTCGTCCATGGACATCCGCGATACACGCCAACATCAGTCCAGAATGACACACGTTGGCATGTCCCCGGATGCGCCGCCTATCTTTGGTGATAAAGGAATGGATTTGGAGAATGGGGAGGGATAAAATAGGATGGGATGGAAATGGGCTCTGGCATATCACAATCACTACAGAAATACGTACGGACTTTGAGGAAATAGGATGTAGTGGGAAATGTATTAGATAGATTTCTGTGATAGAGGGGTAACGTGGCCAGTAGAGTACGCTCAGTGGCTGTGGGAATGCAGCGTGCACTCTCCCCTCCAAAAATATATAGTTGTATATAAGATATTTTTACAGAACCTGATATTATTTTTGTTTCTAGTAAGACGTGCGGGCGTACTGCTTGGGGAAGTAATGAAAGACTGTGGGAGTAGGTATACTGTAAAGGAGCTTGTTAGGCCATTTAATTGGACGTTTCATTTGGTACAAATAAAATGAAAACTCAAGTGTGTTACGTTTATGTTTCTACTATGGTTGAGACTTCAGTCAAGTCGGTCAGAACTTGAGTCAAGCCTTCGGGCAAGAAGAGTATTTATAGGAGTCAAAAATGGTCAATGACAAAATAGTACAGGTTCTTCCGTCAATAAGAGGTGTATATAAAGAGGATAATAATTTAATATCACACAGTATTCTTATCATGAAAGACATTAAAAAATCGGATTATGTTTTCGCACCTCCCGTCACAGAAGTGGGGTCCATCCGCATTTCCTCGATATGGAGGTGTCGCGTACTGTTTGGTCCAAAAATCATTTTATACCGCGAACCCGTAGGCTGTGGAATGAACTAGGCTACCTCAAGAGGCCCGTAGGCTGCCTCAAGAGGTCTTTCCATTAAGCTACGATATGGGGTTCTTCAAGAGGGCTGTGAATAGGATTTTGCAAGGTCGGCGGCGCGCCCGCATACCCCCTGGTGTTGCAGGTGTCCATGGGCGGCGGTAACACTTACCATCACGTGGGACCGCCTGCTCGTCCGCCCACTAGTCTATATAAAAAAAAAAAAAAACGTCTATAAAGAAAAAAAAAATGAAACACTACGTTGTTACGGGAAATACATACTCGTACATGACTTCTCTACTTTACAAGTTGAATCGGGGTCACACAATCGTTTTCTCCACGGAGCAATTTAGGCTAATTCGTTCATAGTTTTGTCTCATAATAACTCTCACTTGCTCTGTAGGTACATACCTATCAGAAAGTAAGTTACCACTTACACAAGATATCCAGCTGCGGGAGCCAACTTCGAGCCAACACATTATCATGTCCTTCAGGAAGAGTAGCATTTTCCCATTTCCATAGTATCTTCTGTGGTATCCTCTTGAAAACGGTCAAGAATTGATGCAGCTTGTCGCGAGACATGGTGCTCGCTTTCAGTATGGAACCAAAGCTGATGTATATGACCCCATGTTCTGCGCTAGACAGAAACTGTTCGACATCCTGCAATATTTTGGAAAATACGATTTCACAAAATATAAAAACTCGTGTTGTAAAAATGAGCGATGACCGCTCAAGTGCTTACTAAGCGCTAATAAACCTTAAGGATATTAATCTTAAACGTTTTAGACCAGAGTTTTTAAACGTTTACCATCAAACATTAATAAACTTGCACACGAGCATTTAAACCTCGAGTCTTAAAAGTTCATTGGCGCTAAGCATTCATGAGTCGAGCGCTCAGCGCTCGTTTTTACAAAATTAATAAAAACGTTTTATAAAATGAAATAGATTTTTCTGTAAATTCTGCCTCAATTTGCATGCTAGGCCAGGGCGGATAGTGCAATTCGACAGTCTGTTATCCTGCATGACTTGGCCGTGTGATGTCGGCCGGCTTTAGAATGTCACCAGCTCATTCTAACAGAGTGGACTTCTTTAGAGTTGAGTACGTAATGGTATAAGGAGATGCCTTGTTAAATTTTTCTCCCAAGGAAGATCTGGAGTGTGATGGTATGAGGAAAGCTCCTCGTCCCGTTATATTCTTATTCCCCGTTCATGGAAATCCTTATTCATCCCGAACACGGTGCCTACCTTTAGAGATTTAAAATGCTTAAATCCCAGTGGGCCACAGCGCATCCGGGGCATGCCAAAGTTTGTCATTCCTGACTGATGTTGGCATGTATCACGGATGTTCATGATCGACATTTTTTACTTATGTGCCACCACGTTGTCTGCCTGCTCATCTGTCATCTTCTTACAAAAAAAAGAAATAATTAGGCTTGCAAAAATTACAAACAAACATGCCATTTGTTGTCGGTCTATCTGTAGATACGAGTATCTATCTGTAGTTGAAATGAAGTTCAATTCAAGTTTATGTATCATTCAGATAAAACACGAAGCTTTTATAGCACAAAACATAAATAGAACATTGATGTTGTTTTATATTTGAATTTATATAAATTGTTTGCATCTGCAGCTTCTATCATCTCAGTCCTCAGATATACCTACTTCTGTATCTACTTCCGTACTTATATCTACTCTGTATTTTCCTCATATGTGGGTTGCTTTATTTACTTATGTATTTTTAAAAGACAAGAGTAACGATAAGAGTAAGTTCAGTAGTGTTTTAACTTATACCCTCGACAGACAGACAAAAGTATGATTTAAAATATACTTACATCAGGCAAAGATTTCGGTTTACCAATGTGCACTCCGCCTATTTCAAGGACCTGTGGCGACAGAACCCGCGCGCCGGTCAACGAGAAATGCTGATACGCGAACATCATCTTCATCCTCTCTCTGGCTACTCGCTCGACATCCAACTTATAGTTCGGGAGGTATTTATTAAACACTTCGCACATATCTCTTTGTACTATCCATCTGTTTATAGTATTGAAATAAAAATTCGCTACAAATGTTTCAACTTTGTGGTACAAGGACGGATTAGGCCCCGATTTGGAGAAATAAAACGAATCTGTAGCTATGTCGAAAGGAATTCCGAGCCTGTGATACGCTGAAGGAAGTAACACGTGCGATGTTATTCCTATAATAGGGGCATCGTACAACGCCGCCGCATATGCTAAGGCACAGTCGCTCATAAACTGTTCTACGAAAATAACGTCGTATTTCTCTCCTGCAGCTAAATGTGCTTTGGCTGCTTCACTAGTGAGTAAGTTCTCGCAATCTTGTCTCATACCAGAAGGTCCCATGTGACGGTAGAAATTGTAAATGTGCAAATATGAAAAATCCATTGTCTCGTAGAATTCCAAAGGAGGCGTGTTGTTAGCAACGAAAGTAAATGATTTTAGGTCAACGAACTTTAAGTTTGACACCGGATTTTCATCGGGAAAGTTGTTTATGACAGTAACAGAATGTCCTCTTTTTGCGAGCTCGCGGAATAACGTTTGAAAAGCCATATAATGACTACGTAAAGGCAATGAGATGACAGCAAGTATTTTGAACGCGAAAACATGATGAGACAACGTTAATATTATGAGTAATAGAGGTAAAATCGCGTGTCGATGCATGGCCCTGTTTCCTTAAGTAAGCGGCCCGACTGTAGGCACTGCACCGAGCTGCAGCGGTCAATCACACATCGCGGCCTGTGAATAACTGAACGAGAATGACGGATGATGGTATAAATAATTAGTTGTTTTAACTAGGAAAGTAGTTTTATCGGCGTAGGCGCTGCACTTTGCTTGCTGATTGTTAGAGTGGTGGTATTTTATTATTGTTACAATTATTTACATCAATTTTACGTTTACATCATATACATATTTCTGTATCTACATAAGGGATTTAAATAAGTTATGACTTATAACGACATGTAATAAAACATGGAACACCACTGAGTTAAAACAATTTTAGTTAACAAAAATTTATTTAGAAACAAAAGTTAAAAAGTAGCCAAAAATTGTTTTCTTTTTTTGCAATACCTGCAGTTTTTGTTGGAACTTTAATGAGAACATTTGTGTGTAAAGATTTATTACGATTTTAGGTTAACCAAAGAATTAAGCCTTGCTTATTGCTTGAAATTATTTTAAATTGTCACGTAACAATTTTTATGTCTTATTTTCCTTATTTATTTAAACAGAACTTACGGTCTGTATATAAACAATGCATACATTCATTACGATTTCTCTAAGAATTCCATCCATACCTAATTCGAATTTGAAATATAGCACCTAGGGGAACCCGGGGTAGAACGGGGTACCGGGGCGGAACAGGAAAGGGGCGGGGTGCTCGCTACAGGCGACAGAGACGTGTGAACATCGCGCACAACGTTCAGTCCCCTGTGCTGCGCTATACGGAGTGGCCGCTGTCAGTGTGAGAGTGCGTTTGGTTTGGATTTTATCGAAGGACGACAAAAAAGCTTGCAAATTCAAATTTTTGCTGCAACACCAAGGTAATTATACTATACACTATTCTTTGTTCAGATATTAACACTACATGTTTGTTTAAACATAGTTTTGTCTAACTCAAAGTCTAGTGATAACTCAAGTCCAACAAATATAACTGGCCATAACACTCGTGTTTACGTGAACGGTGCGTGGGGGCACAATGGGTGGGGCACAATGGGGTATACCCCGTTCCGCCCCTGATAATATTTGTACTTCTCATATAAATAGGCATTTTTATTTCATCTGCAGGTGGTACGTACGTATATAAGAAAAACCAGCCGGCAGTCCTGGTCTACAGATGCTATGAACCAAGCTGTTGATGAGGTTGTCAGTGGAGAAATGGGATACGTGGCGGCATCTAATCGGTTTGAAGTACCATCATCAACACTGGAGAGGTATGTTCAGAAAAGACGAAAAAATCCAGAAGCTGTTGTTGATAAAACGTCAGGCAAGTACCACACCGTTTTCACAGCTGAACAAGAGATGGAACTTGTAACCTACCTGAAATATATGCAAAAACACCTCTTCGGAATGACTATGAAAGAATTTCGTCGACTGGCATATCAGCTAGCAGAAAAGAATAATTGCAGCCATAATTTTAACAATACTTCAGGAATGGCGGGAGAAGACTGGGTTAAAGGCTTTCTGAAGCGTCACCGTGATTTAAGCCTAAGAAAACCAGAAGCAACATCAGGAGCACGGGCTATGGGCTTCAATAAAGTAGCAGTATCGATTTTTTTTACTCTGCTTAATGAAATTCTGGACAAACACAAAATAGATGCCACTAGAATTTACAACTGTGATGAAACTGGCATTAGCGTGGTTCCGAAGCAGTTTTCAAAAATAATTGCTAATAAAGGGCAACGTCAAGTAGGTGTCTTAACTTCTGCTGAAAGAGGCACCACTGTTACAGTCGAGATATGTTGCTCAGCTGCCGGATCTTATATGCCCCCAATGCTGGTATTTCCGCGAAAGAAGAAACAACGTGAATTTGAAATTGGTCTCCCGCCAGGGGGCTGGGTTGAAGTTAGCGATTCTGGTGGGATGACCGCGGAAATTTTCTTAAAATGGTTTCAACAGTTCATTCTGTTCTCCAAAGCGACGAAGGAACATACAATTCTTTTACTTCTTGACGGGCATGCGTCCCACACAAAGAACTTGGCCGTAATAGATCTAGCTCGTGACAATGGTGTGATAATATTGTGCTTCCCTCCCCACTGCTCACACAGACTCCAACCATTAGACGTTGCTTTCATGAAACCTTTAAGCTTGTACTACGAGGATGAAATAAGGAAGTGGCTCAGGTCGCATCCAGGAAAAGTGGTCCAGCTTTTCGACGTATCCACATTTTTTGGCCAAGCTTTCTTAAATGCAGCAAATATGAGAACACCTATTAAAGGTTTTGAAAAATCTGGTATCTGGCCACCTAACTTTAATATATTTACGGATGATGACTTTCTACCAGCAGCAACAACAGATATTCCCTTGGAGAACCCTGCTGAGATAACAACACAGGAAGCGACGACTGCACCAGCCGCCGCTCTGACGTTCATTGAAACACTTGAAGATCTTCCTACTTCAGCTGTAAATGCTCTGTCAGACACTGAAATATCCGAAGATGCTCTGCCATCCGAAGAAACACCCGTAGATACTCTGCCATCTACCGAAACACGTCAAGTTCACCCGATACCTGTTACTGATAATTTTTCTGTCCAAGATAATCCTTCCGTGCCTACGAATGACGAGGATCTTGCACCATTAGTGAGCAACTATCTCAATACTAAACCCGGATGTTCCTGGATGCCCGATTCTCCTGCCCGTGCCATTGGTGACACAAATTTTTCAATCACATCCCCAAAAGACCTAATCCCGTTGCCAAAAGTGAAAGCTGGAATGAAAAGAGTTACAAGAAAGCGCGGAAAAACCGCAATCCTTACCGCCTCACCTTACAAGACTGAATTAGAAGAATCTATTAAAAAGACACAAAACATCAAGGAAACGAAAATAGAAAAAATTAAACAAAGACTGACGTTAAAAGGTAAAGAAAACATACCTGAAGGAATGAAAACTAAGTCAAAGAAACAAAAAAGAATCAGAACTAAACCTGAAGAATACTCAGAAGGCGTAGAAAAAATTAAACAAAAACCAATTTTAAGAAAGAAAGGAAAAAAACCCAAAGAAACGAAAAATAAGCCAAAGAAACAAAAAAGAATCGGAACCGAATCTGAAGAAAGCTCGGAAGATGAAGACGCGATCTGCTTGTATTGCCATGATTTATACTCCAAGTCCAATGAAGGCTGGTGTTCTTGTAGCATTTGTAAAAAATGGGCACATTTGGCGTGTGCTGGTCTAGATAGTGACGACGATGACAGTGTTCTCATCTGTGAACTGTGCCAATAATTAGTACCCCATTGTGCCCTGGGTTCATTTCCCATTGTACCCCGGGGGGTGGGGCAGAATGGGAAATTTCCCTTTATTTTTCAAACAATAATTTTTCATAGTGATTATTAATTTAGATAAGTTTAGCTTTAGTTTCTTCGTAGAGAAATAAGTAAATAAACCTACAAAGTGCCAAATAAAGGTATTGTTTCATTTTAACTCTCACAAACTGTAACCAAAGCTTAGCTACCCCGTTCCACCCCGGGTTCCCCTACTTAGTTGACATTTACTTCGTCAGTAAATTCTATTTATTTTAAAGTGTAAAAATTATTAATTTAAATTATCACGTCCTTTTTGCCCGATATTCGCACTAAATGTTAAGTATATCGATAAAACTTTAGTGTTGAGAATAAAACATCGACATTAAAAATAAGCTTAAAATTTTAAAAAATCGCACAGAATTAGATAGGTAGGTATTGTACACTTCCCGGCCGAAAGTAATACACGTCGGCCTTTAGAAAGTGACTAGCTTTGGTTTTGTAAAGCGTCGTCTCTGTGGTGTTGTGTTATGACATAGACGACGCTCTACAAAACCGAACTAGCCGATCATAGTCGATGTGTATTACTTTAGACCGGGATGTGTACATTGATCGCCATGGTTACGTTTTGTGTTGTTTGACTATTTTTCTTTGGTTACGGAGTAATATTACTGTTTAATTTATTCGCCATGAATAAAACTTATCTTGGTGATGCTCGTGCGATAAATACAAGTCTTTATGCGCTGTGTGGAGGATACCCAAACATATCCACATGATCTTGTCCCCAAGCGAAGACCCACCTAATCAAGTCCTGAAATAGTGAATGGTCGAGATCCTGGTCGTCTTAAAGGTCGTCATTATTATACAATCCAACCGTCTATTCCTATCAAGCCTTGGTGCATGCTTTTTATTATAATATTCATAACAATTTTTTCGTACATTATTTACCAAACATTTTACTCTTTTTACTTTTTATCAGTTTCTTTGCTATTGAGTTGCTGTTCTAAAATGAGCTCCATCATAACTTTCTATATCAATTAAGGCCTTGTTTTAATGTGAAGTAGTACGAAGATATTTTTTATTTTTTTAATATCGATATTGTACTTTTCCTCGTATTTTTACGACAGTGACACGTAAAAACAATCGACTAGTTTGCGATATGAACTACTCTCGAGTACTACCCTAGGTGAACTGAGAGTAATCTGGTGGTCATCGGTCTATCGGGTCCTTTAGACCCGATATACGCACCTAACGAAATTATTTTTTCTCTGGTCGGTTACATGTCTAAAAGATCCGATATATTTTTTGCACTAGTAAATAGAATTTGATGAGGTAGTGACAAAACAGTATTTGCTTCTTTCCTACTCTCTCTAAAATCAAATACATATATATATGCGTCCCGCACCAGGCGTTGGCAAAACCTGCACCGCAGGATAGCTATGTGTCAGGCTTTTTAGACCTGATAACGTAGTGAACGTGTTAACGCGCTCGTTTTTTACACAATTTTAATAATGAATAATAAATGTTAACTGTTAAAATGGGAAAGGCACCTATTTTTCATTTTGATTTTGTTTTTAAATATTGTTATTTTTAATTGTCAAAAAGATTACTTAAAAGATAAGTTAGATAAGAGTAGAAGGATATTTATTCTTTTAATCGTTAAAATTTATTTTTGTTAATTTAAAGTTAAATTTTATTTAAAGTGCATTGTTAACGTAAAAGAATCATTGCAAGAGCTGAAGCCATACACATTGAAAGCATGCTGGGAAAATCTGTGACCTGGGGCCCTACCACCATTTTTTACAAAACAATATTGTTGCAGGAACGTTTTGATTCAGGCTTAAAACAACATTACTCATATTCGTACCATGACCTCCACCAAAGTATTAATGCTTAGTGCAGAGAAAGAACGAAGAATTTTAATTATGTCTATTCCCTGCTAAAAAACAAAACGAGATAGCGCTATATGAACTGTATAACGCCATTCCTTTCATACAACGTTCCTATTTGCACTACAGTAAGCTATCGAATTGTGTTGACGTCACCAAAACTTTCTATTAAAACATTAATAAAATAAGCTTACATTAAGGACGCCGTGGTACGAAATTGAGAAGTAAGGTTAAAATAATACTGCTATAAGGAATGGTGGTAAGGCCCCTGATCGAACTGTCGGTAATGATGAAGAATCTGCGTAAATTCAAACATTAACTGAAAACATTGCTCATGTTGCGAATGGCATAGGACGAGATGGTTTCGAACAGATAGAATCGAATGACATTCAAGAGTTGCTTGAATCGCAAGATGAAGATTTGACTGAAACCGACTTAGAGGAAATGATTTCCGTTGAAGAGGAAGCTCCGCCTCAACCAGCCCTGAAAAGATGACATTAAACTTAAAAAACCTGAGTGAAGGTTTACGAATGGCTAATCAGTTTTGTGATTTCTTCATATAAATTGATGCGTCTATGGAAAGAAGTCTTTTTTTAAAAGGCAAATTGTTAATGCCACAGCCGAATATCAGAGTTGAAAGACCTTTTAAAAGCGGCAGAAAGAGAAAAAAATACTAAATTCTTTAAACCATTGCCTAGGCCTAATAATAATTATTATCAGATTATAATATACAGCATGTCTAATAAACAGTAAGCAATCTTAAAACTGTCGATAGCTCAGATATCGTATGACGACAATTTGCAGTGTTCGTGATATTGGCCCTCTTTGGATTATATGAAAAATTGGCACCTAGTAACTTGTGTGCTGCAGCTACAAATAGAAAAAAATCACATTCTCTTTTGTATTTATTATTATTTATTGTATATAAATCAATATTTTTCTCTAACTGTTATGGTGTGTTCGAAAAGTTTACATCTGTCTCAAGTTAAGATATTATTTTCGTGTACTTATTGTTGACCTTGTACCAAAAATATGTCGTAGATATACCTAAAGAGTCCAACCATTTTTCAAAATTCCGAAATAATGTAGATTCTAAAATGGTATAACACATGCGATTTCCTCTATCAAAAACGAAGATATTGATATTACAGAACCATAGGATCTATTTCTAGCAAATTAAATAATTTATTTCTTAATCCTCTGGCATGCGCGTTTTCTCATCATGCTTTCCTTCAATGTCAAACTAGTGACAATTTTTTTTTTTTATTAAATATGTTATTTAATTATAATAATTATAATACAATTGCAAATAAATACCTAGTTTACAATAAAGTTTAAAACATTCTCTTTTGTACAATGTACAGACAGACCGCTAAAAAGAAGAGAAAGGCAAAAAACATGATCACTTTATCTGTGAACTCGCGCCGACTGTACTTCTTCAATAGTTTGCTGGACTGTGATATGGTCCCCGCCGTGTTGTGTAGCTCTTCTTGTGTGCCCTAAACATATGTAACGAGTGAATGATTCTTATTGGGTTCGTATCGAAATGGTTAGATGGTTTTCTTTTCTCAACCTTTTTAACATCCTACTGTAGGGCACAGACCTAATAAATGACTAGAGGGGTTTCGAGCTACAATTCATCACGCGGACCCAGTGCGCATTGGTTACATATACATATGTTCCGGATTATTTTTAAATTCTAGAACATGCAAGCACTGGCTTTATCACTGGATAATTTACATTTTAATTTTTGTAGAAGTTGGGAATTCAAATCTCGGCCCGTGCCACTGAGTTTCTACTTAAGTACAAATTTGTGTACAAAACTGAGCGACGATAACCTAGCTAGGGTTCTATCTATTCTTGACCCTCATTAGTAAAGGTGTGAATTAAAATCCTCGGTTCATACTAATACTCTACTTCAGTGCGGATTTTTAAAAATGTCACTAACTCAGCGGTGTAGCAAAACATCATAAGCAAATGTAGGTTTCTTCAAAAAAAAAAAATATGTACCATGTTTATCTACCAATCTGCACAGGGCTCATTTAGTACAGTATGACCTGATACCTTCTGGCGATTTACTAGTGGAAATTATGCCTTGCAGTGGGATGTTATAGGCTAATATAGAGTATAAATCTAGAAGCAGTACAGTGTATACTAACATGCACTGTGCCACTAGAGGACACCAAACTGTCCAATGTATCTTGACTCCTCTGTGTTGTGTCTGCCAATTGTCTACTTATAGACAATAATTGTTCTGTTACACCTGAAACAAACATCAAGATATATCAATTCATGAGTCGATATTAATAATCATGAGAGGGGTCTCATAGCTTAATTTACCATACTGGCCCAAAGCTATGGTGAATACGTAACCATAGTGTAGTGTAGTGATTGCTTCAGGATCACCATTTAAAGATGAATAGTTAATGATTGAGCTGTGTGGTGACTGTCAGTTTTAGAATAGCACAACCCCATCTCCTTCTGTGGTAGTTGTAAAAGGTGACTAAATAATAATAAATCCACTGCCACACACACTGAGGAACTATACCACCTCTAAAAGAGTGGACTCACCAACCTGCTTGGCCAGGGTGGTGTTTCAAGGCCATATATGGGGATATTTAATCTACATGAGGATGCATGAGGGACACACAAGAGGTGCATAGGGAGGTCCATGTCCAGAAGTGGTCTATAAAAAATTCTTTTCTAAAATCAGTTATTCATGTTTTTAAACTGGTAACCAATGAGTTATGGTGAATAATAAATGTATGAAACAAATAGCAAACCAAACATGCATTTGATATTGATGTTAAAGTGGGTTTTTTTTATATTGAGTTTCTCTATAGTGGGTTTTGACTGTATTTGAAAATTACATAGAAATTAAAAATGATTTAGAATTTAGATGTAGACCAAAATTTAAAAATTTATACATATCAATATTATGCATATTTATACATATTATTTATAAGTCAATACTTGACCCTTGTTGGCTCAATGCATTTTTCTTGTATTATTGCACTCAACTATGAGTAATCTATGAAGTAAATGTAAACAATAAAATAAAGCATCCCGAACCTGTAGACATTTTAAGTAGTCCATCTCTGTCGACATTCTTATTCCGATGTCTGACAATAGATTCCTCGCTATCAGGTTTCAATAATTCCTCCCTTTGAGCTTTCTCAATAGCAAACATACTGCTGATATTGGCATCCTTGAATTCTTTTAGAAGACTGTAATTCAATATAAAAAAAAGTGGCAGTGACTAATATTATTTATTATACTTTAATATTAGTACCAATTAAGTAAATACTAATGTTGTATTTATTTTTGTATAAATAAATGATAAATGGATACTGTCACTGATATCGGTAAAATGAATAAATGATATT
Organism: Sesia bembeciformis; assembly: GCA_943735995.1. Classification (NCBI taxonomy): domain Eukaryota; kingdom Metazoa; phylum Arthropoda; class Insecta; order Lepidoptera; family Sesiidae; genus Sesia; species Sesia bembeciformis. The sequence continues at coordinate 15,488,830 of OX031028.1, forward strand.
GGTAAGTGAGTGTCACTTACCAATATCCTTTATTTATTAGTATCTCATTCATTGACATCAGTTATGATGTATATTATTATCAAAATCAATCCAAATTGACAAATATTTGGGAATCAGGATTTGAATTATGGATTGGGAAAGATAATCTCAGGCACTCACTCATTTCCTATTGACAATACCTATTTAATTTTCTGCCATTATGAACAAATGTACCTTTGCATGCACTTCCTCTAAAACTCCAATGTCAATTACCTAGCAAGCTGATGTCTCTGTGACTCCAACTCGATAATATATTTCTGGTCATTGGTCTCTTGTCCATATAACTCTAGTGCTTCCAATTCCTCCCTCAATAAATTGATCTTCGCCCTGCCCTTCTCATTGAGCTCATTTAATGACTCCATAGAATCTCTACATTCCAATATGTCCTGAAAAAATTAAAAATATTATTAGTTTGTTTCTGAGAAGACCTAATTCGTATTTTACAAATTAATTGTGACTTAGGTATGTAAGCCCTTCAATCATTAGGTAACAAATTCATGAAAACGTACCTGAATTATAGCCTTTATCTGAAAATGATATTTGGCTAATTTTTTAACCATATTCAGAAAGATCGTATCTGCATTCTCTAGCTTCGTAAACCTTTGAAAGGATTCTGGACTATTGATACCCAATTTAGTATTCATTGTCATGCAATTCTAGTATAACAAAACCAATATTCTTTTAAATTATTTAGGTGCAAAAAATAAATGTTGTGATTTAAATACTTCAAAAAAATCTCCCTCAGCCCTCAACCGGTTGACGTGACATATCGTGAGGACTTTAATATTTTTAATGATGTTTATTGGTCGGGAAACAAAATATAGCAAAAATACAATATTCTATTGAGGGAAGGGAGGCGATGTTTGGGTCAAAGACTTCTTAGTGTAATCTATACTAATATAATATTTTAGAGAGGAAAGATTTGTATTTTTGTATTATATGTTTGTAATACTAAATAAAATAATACTAAAAGATTGCTTTGACGTGTGATTTCACTTGATCCTTGCTAAATAAACGTGTGCGTAAGTGACAAATAGCGTTGTGGTTATGTTGTTCCTATTGAACTTTTATAAATCACAGTTGTCGGTATCTACAAAGATCTATCTAAAATAATCTAAATCTACCTACAAGTCTAAACAAAAGTCGGCTGGTTTGTTCTCTAAATAAGTCTATTTATGTTATCTCCTAATACGAATAACAACGATGTCCAATCATCTTTTTGTTATAATATTATATAATGTTACGATATAATGTGATTCATATAATTAAGAACAAACAAAACATCGTCATAGTTTGATACGATACGTTAATACGATATTTTTGTAGGAATACGTTTCGAAGCGTATCGTATGGCCGTGATATCGTATGAAATATCGATATAACGTATAGGATTGTATCGATATTCCGATATATCGCAACCGGACAATTCGGGCATCCCTATTGGAGTGCATACTCATTGTGTTTTTCAATCAAACCTCTTTTTTAGTTTTCTTTTCGGAAAATCATTACATAGTACATTTATAAACTGAAAACTGACTTCCCACGTCGCTCGGTCGCAGTCTGTCTGTGTTTCGATTCGACTACTTTCGAGACCTTCGACTTGGTAACAGGTAAGGTTATAATATAATAATGTTGGAAATTCTTCAAATTTGGATATTCGTTAACAAACTATTCGTTTTCGCTGCTTGCCGAATATACGGCCGAATTATTTAATTCACTTTACATGCATTTTTGCCTAGAGACGCGCAATACGCTTATCAAAACCTTAAACAAACCAGCACAAAATCTGTGTATCCAGTGAAACAACATTTTATTTATTGTAAACATTTTTTTAAAACTATCTTCTTACCATACAGTATAAACTTACTTACCTAAGCGTCAATGTTATTTACTAGATATTTGTAGATGAATATGTCTCTTGGGACACAATAAAGCTAGACAAGTCCACCTCCCATTGAATAACTAATAAATCCACCCAGCTAGGCTGGAATACGTCATATCTTCTCGTCATTTATATCATAATGCTTGAAGACAAAAGGCTTCAAATGTGACCGGGTAGACCTGTCTTAAAAGTCATTAGTAGTGATTCTGTTAGAAGAGCAAAAACTAAATATGGTGATGAGCTCTTGGGGAAGCCTATAATCAGCAAAACTGTAGAGGCTTTCGCCTCCACAGTATAATTCTGTAGGGAAAAATTATTATGATTGTGACACAGATGTCTGATAGACTTTGTATTGTTTTATTATTTACTAGCGACCCACCCTCACGGTTTATTAAATTTAAAACAATCGGAATAAGATATTTTCCTGTGGTAAAATGGAGCCTATATTTTAAGTTAGACCTCTAGCAATACATCGGTGAAAACTGCATTCAATTCCATGCAGTAGTTTTTGCGTGATGCGTGTACAAACATACAGACAGACAGCCAGCCAAATTTCTAAAAATTGTTGTTTTGGCTTCTGTTGCTCTAATAAAGACCCATATTAGTTTTTTTTCAATATCTATAATATACAGACATCGGCCTGTTACAATTTTATTATATGTATAGATTTATTTTTAAAGCACATAGCACACTTTAGGCAATAGGCACATATAAATGTAATCAAATATAAATCAAGTAACAATTAGCCAAAATTCCTAAGAATGTGTACCTATTACAGTGCAGTGCATGTATTATAGTTAATAAATTAAAAAATCAGCAAAGTAAATCTTATGAGGGTTGTACAAAAAGTTTCCAGAATTGAATATTTCTAGTTATGATAGGTATATAGATAGTTTTATTTTAACTCAATCTCATTAGTATACAGGGTGTGTCGTAAATAGTGGTCCAACGTTAAGGGGTCGATACACCATATATTCAGCTATCACATACCAGAATTTGAATAATTTTTTTCCACGGGTCTCTGTTTTATTCATTATTATTATTATTTTGAAAAATCGATACCTTGAGTTACTAATTTGGCTGTTATTTCCACAAATAACATTATTTTTTTATTTTGTTTCTTATTTATTATTGATAAATACATGTGCTATCACATACAATACTTTTTTAAATGGAAACTTAAAGATATTAAAGAAAAAATGTCTTTATTTCAAAATTCAACTCTAATCTCTAGCAAATCATGTGAATGCGCTTCTAGTCTCTGTGTTTATCTCCGCCATTGAATTGCTTCTTTTACTTCCTGGACTCGGATTTGCTTCTGTTTGGACTTGTTGGTTTTTGTGATCCCTACGACATCGGCTACTTTATTTGGACTTTGATTTGCTCAACGATTTCGACAAACGTGCAGTGCAGTGAAGATTAGGCGATGTCTCAGTACACACCGCGTGAATATGCTGACATGCATTTTATTCATGGCGAATGCATAGGCATCGGCAGCCCGACTTTATTGTGACAGACATCCAGATCGAAGTCATCCAGATCTTCTTTTGTTTAATTAACGGCGGGATAAACACAGAGACTAGAAGCGCATGCGACGTACGGGATCACACTGAAGCATTTTAACTGATTAGATTATTACGAATATCTTCTTGACATAGTCTGTCTCGTTCATACTTAAGAGCATAGCAATAAAAAAAAACCTTGTGATTTTTTTCACTACTCATGCGCGCTATACTGAGACGTTTCAATGAGTCTTGTGTTATCTGGCCAAGTACCCTTTTTTTTACCTGAGCCACGTTTGTTTACCTGTGATATGTTTGTGCATGACTCAAATACCACTCAGCTGTTAATAGCTAAGTTAAAATTTACTTCTAAATGGGTCCAAAACATTTTGCAATACCGGTAAGTTAATTAAAATGAAAAAGTGTATCTTTTAAATTCGGCTCCTTCTCAATTGAAATGGCAATAACTTCTTTTTCATTATGGAATCGGTTATTATTAATATCATTTTAGAATCTGCATTTATTAGACAAGTTTTTAAAATAATGGGCACAGATTGTGTAGTACATTTTTTTTACACCATTCGCCCCCGAATTCACATGATTTGCTAGAGATTAGAGTTGAATTTTGAAATAAAGACATTTTTTCTTTAATATCTTTAAGTTTCCATTTAAAAAAAGTATTGTATGTGATAGCACATCTATTTATCAATAATAAACGAGAAACAAAATAAAAAAATAATGTTATTTGTTGAAATAACAGCCAAATTAGTAACTCCAGGTATCGATTTTTCAAAATAATAATAATAATGAATAAAACAGAGATCCGTGAAAAAAAAAAGAATTCAAATTCTGGTATGTGATAGCTGAATATATGGTGTATCGACCCCTTAACGTTGGACCACTATTTACGACACACCCTGTATATCGACGTGAATGGCTGCATTGTATCTTTTATGTACAAATTGTAATAATTTTTTTCTAGTTTATGTGTCAGTTCGCAGTGTTTAAACTAATATCTACTAAAATTTTTTTTTCAAAAGTTTCTTGCTACATTAGTTGATGCTCGATCATATTTAACAGTCACATTTTGGTGTTTGGAAATTAAACACGGAAGAATCACCCGCAAACATGAAGACCGCTCCTGGAGGTGTTCCTCCTCTACCACTGGTGAAAATGTCAGTGTTAAAAAAATTGTCGTTAATGATAGACATGTGACATAGACATTCGTTTCATAGCTGAGAGTTAAGATTTCGTTTGGTTGTGTTTAATCAATGTTATCAGACAAATTATATATCACAAAGGTTTTCCATTCTTTGGCTCACTAGAATGTCAACATTCAATGAAAAATCTGGCCTTGTTGCAAACTGATAATAATTTATTTTTATGATGATTTGTAATTATGGACGAAATGTAGGTGCACCATTTTGACCCAGAAAGAAAAAAATAATGCAGGCCATCACAACCAACAGTGATAAAGTTTCCTTTTTTGCGTTGACAGACAAAGTTATGGCTACTGTCTTCTGGAACGCCAATGGAATCATCTTCATTGATTATTTAAATAAAGGGCAATCAATTACCAGTTCATATTGTGCCTCAATGGTACATAAAGTATGTGGCGAAATTAAAATAAAATGACCAGGAAAATTGAGTGACTTTATCAAGACAAATGCATTAGTTTGAAGTTGTGCTCGTTGCCATCAAGCACCATATCCACTCCATATTCACCACTACTTACTCCTTGTGATTTCTATCTACTTCCCCTTTTTTTCTTTGGCATTAAATTCGACAACATGAGGAGGTTATATCTACTGTAGACGTTTTTTTGGGACATGATCTTTTTTTTTCACATGGATTGAGGATCTTGAAAAATATTATTCTGTACATGAATTCAGGAGGAGATTAGGTAAAGAAATACATAATATTTTCTATTGATTCTCCTTTATTTCATACTGATTCTAGAAACTGTTTGATAAACCTCGTATATCAGTGGAGAAACTGCTGGACATAGTTAGGTACACATTTTTGGAGATAAAAATTTGTAGATACCTTTGGTACATATTTTTTATGGTATTAGTTTTATACTACACTTCAACCAAATGGTTCCGTTGAATACAAATATATAAAATTATGACACACACAGCGCCTTCCATATTGGGTGGTGTATTTAGCTAAATATCCAATAAATCACATCTAAAATGTAAAAAGTTTATATCACAATTAATCAAAACTATAGAACAGCCCAATAGCAAGATGTTCAAAGAGCAAAAAACATCCAATTAGCAAAATATCCAAAAGGTAAAAACCTAGATATAAAAACTTCCTCGTGAGCAACTAATTACCTTGTTAATACTTATAAGTAAAGGATTACTGGGGAGCGCGTTGCGTCTAACGTTTCGGTAAGGCGCGAATGTTTAATATTTTTCCCGACGCGACGCACCACGCGACGCGCCACCTAGCAGGACATAGGGTTGAAATAGACTATTCGCTTTATTAACATTCTGCTTTTAAGACAGCTTACATTTTGGACAATCTGCTATTAAGACAGTTTGCTATTTAGGTGTTTGATATTGTACTATTTACTACTCCACCAACGTAACTGTGTACCTGACTCCAATAACATCATAGAGAGACAGTATGGTTAGCATACCAAGCAAAGATCAATAAGTACTTGTAATAAGTTTTTTACTTTTAAAGAGTTTTTGTTAAAGAAATCAAACAGTGCGATGTTTATGCATATCTATATTTATTAAGCATGAAATTTTACATTTAAATAGATTTTATCACAATAAATAAATTGAAAAAATAAAATTTGTATAACATCTTTTTATCACATATCGGTATCTGTTGACTCTAGTTCGTCCACAAAGTATATTTTTGGTAAGTTTTCTATGGCTGGGGTTGGTTTTAGAAGATAGAGCTCTGGATTAGTCATTTATTTTCAAATGAAATATTGATTTCCTTCAACCATGATTATTGTGCCGTTCACTGTGGTACCGTGCATTGTCTAGCACTACAATATTTCTGTGGGGGGAGAGTGCATGCTGCATTCCCACAGCCGCTGGGCGCACTCGACTGATCACGTTACCCCTCTCTCACAGAAGACTACCTTGAAATGTACTGCATTTCCCCAATGTACAATACAATTATCTAAAGAATTATCGGCATACCTCGAATTTTATCGGATCAGTTCGAAAGTGCCACTATAACAAACAATGCGAAGTACATTGCTGCCTTTTAATTGAATATCAAGCATCACCTGATAGTTTGGAAGAAGTAATGTAAGTCATTCAATTGTTGACACCTCTACACTCTGATAGTAGTTTGTTGACAGTAGACTTATGAATATACAGAGTTGTTACTTACATTTACGAATTTAACATTTACAGAAAGATTATAAAGTTACGTATCGGAATCAACTATAGTCACTTTCGCTGTCTGAATCGGAAACATGAATTATAAAGTTGTCACTAAATATGTCGAGATTTTCTTCTTGTGTCGGAAATTCTTCTTCACATTGTATGTCGTGATGGACATTCATTGTATTGTATTGTTGTATACATTGTATTGTATTGTATACATACAACAATACATTCACATTGTATTGTTGTATGGACTTTCGTCCAATCTTCGGACCCCATCATATCAATTTTTTCTATTAAGATCTTCACAGTGATTATTCATTTCTATGTTTTTAGGGGCAACATATCGCTATAATTAGACCCAGATGTTTTCGATCGGATTAAAATCTGTTAAGTATATCTATTAAATACATTTTATGAATGCAAAATTGATAGCCGTTAATTACAAACAGTCGACAAGACATGTCAACAAACATTGTTCTATTTTTATGTAATTATCTTTTTATTACTGCCCATGCTTTGATTTAATGCAAAAAGGTTTAATATTATTTGTCTGCCACATTCAACACTGGAAATTGGACCACTTTGTCAATGACAAAGTGGTCCAATTTCGAGTGATGTCACACAATATGTTAAATTGCATCTTCATTGTGAAGTCTAGTAGACTCTGTGTAAAAATGAGCTTTGTCGACTAAACCGAGATATGCTGATGGGAGTTTTTTAGATAATTGTATTGTACTTACGTATGTGTTTCGGTAGTGAGTGATATATGCCAGAGCCCATTCCCTTCCCATCCTATCCCTCCCCATTTTCCCAACCCTTTCTCCCAATCCATTCCTTAATCTGCAAAGGTAGGCAGCGCATCCGGTGGCGTGCCAATGTTTGTCATTCTGGACTGATGTCGGCATGAATCGCGGATGTCTATGGACAACAGTATCTACTTACCATCAGGTGAACTGTATGCTCGTCTGTCGTCGTCACAAGCGAGTGAGCGCGCATAACGACTCGGGATAGTTGCAGGGAAGGAGTAAGAGGGACCGCATTCCACGCGTGTACAGAATTATGTTGGTAGAGTAGTAATATTGGATATTTTGTCTACTTGAACATTTTCTTACATAGACCACCCAATACGGAAGGGAACTTTGCTACCAAATATTCAGTGCATCTCTTAATTTTGATAATCACTCGTTCTGATCCATATAAAGTGCTTATTTTCCCGTCTTTCTCTTTTTAGTTCTGCCCTGCCTGCTGTTGCCTCTCAATCCAAGGGACCTACATACAAAACTAATACTCTACCTAAGTAAAATATTTATTTTGCACACCACGTTGTATATAATTGACTAAAATTAAGCTAAATGGAGCTGTCTATGATTTGTGTAATTTGTAATAAACGCAAACCTGAAAAAGTTACTTTATTCACTGAAGAAACATTGGAAAATTGTCACAATATACTTAAAATTCGTCAACAATTTAATCTAAATTATAGATATGTTGACTTACCACGATTCGTCAATACTACTTATGGCTATCATGTTGAATGCTACAAAACATTGAGTACTGTAATACTACACTGTGACTTAAGTCAGAAAGCAGAAATACTTTTAAAGTTTTTCCGTTCTCTCTTTGATGATGATCTCCAGAATACAACCCCCAGGTCGGAAAGGGATAAAGTCATCTCTGTTACGCCTGGAACCTCTACAACCCCAATCTTACAGTCAAACCGATATCCTGGAGAAACATCACAGAGACCTAATCAAAGTATAGCTGGATCAGCTCGCAGAAGGTTAATAAAATTAACAGCTATGGGATTTGATAATGAAAAAGCTTATGAACTCTGCAAAACACCCATAAGTAACTTATCTTCAGGTCTTAACAAAACTCTCTCTTTGGAAGACCCTACAGAAAGTCATTCTAAACCGACTCCAAAGTTCGGATCCAGACTTGAAGAAAGCAAAAACTCATCCTTAATGGGGGTTCATGATCAGGAACCAGGGAATAATGGAAAACAAACCCAGAATACTAATGCATTAAGAGTTGCAATTTGTAATAAGGAATCGATGAATGAGCAGCAACTGGCTATGTTACGCCGTGCAATTAACATAGCCATTGCTAAGATTCCAGTTAAGGGTTCTGGACCGAAATTTCTTGGGTGTTCATTCAAGCCAGGATGGTTATCATTGACATGTGAAAACCAGAATAGCAAAGAATGGATAGAAAAACAAATAGGCAGCCTCAAACCCTGGGCAGGAGCACAACTCTCTGCAATGGATGAGAGTAAATTGCTTAAACCCGAGGTACTTATAGTTGACATTCCTAACATAGAGGTTGAAACAAATGACGAGGCCCTACTATTGCTGCGTAATCAGAACCCAGGCTTAAGCACTGAATTGTGGAAGGTGCTCAACAGTAAGGTCAATGAAAAGTTTACTACCTTGACCATTTCTATGGATGAACTTTCTCTGGAGGCCCTGCGCAATTCAGGATATCAGGCTTCTTTGGGCTTCTCGAAAATTACTTTCAGAATATCAAAGAGTCAAAATAAACCCTCCATTGAGACTATACATCAGTGTACAAAACCACTCTCGGTGGAGGAGACTCCTTCTAACTCGGGAGTTGCACATTCATCAAACACCACTAATACATCTTCATCAATAAGGTTCTCACGGCACGCATACCAGGATAATGCTCGTAATTCCTATCCATCTGCCAATAATAACTATTCTAACATCAACAATTCATCTGATTGGAGGGCGACCTCACACCATGCTAATACACTGTCTCAACCCAGAACACCCTTCAATAAAGAATGGTCGTGCAACATTCCACCACTACTTGGAATCATTCCAGAAAGAGCTCAAATTTCTTCAACTATGAAGAGAAGAATGCAAAGGAATCAAGCTTCTCAAAAGTACCAAGTGAGGCCATCTAGAGAGAGTAATAGACCTTATCCATATGCTACATTATCATACAAACGTGGCAACGTTAGACCCAAAACTACATTATAAATCTTACAGAAATGCCTAGACACGGTATAGGCGAAGGTCAATCAACCAAATATCCAATTAAATACTACAATATCATTAAACTTCCCTGCTATGGAGGCACTCCTTAATAAAATAAGAAATAGGTCAACCTAGCCCATGACCACCCGATACGCAAATAATAAGAGATAGAAATGAAATATCTTTGGGTACAATATTTGAAAATATATGCCAAGTAATACAAAATAAAATTCTATGGTTAGCGTATTCGCCTTCGCTATACACCTTCGCCGCAGTGGAGCCGTGTCGGGCAAATGACAAGGACTTGACTGTACAGGTAAGAATTTATATAATAAACTAGCTGTGCCCGCGACATCGTACGCGTGGAATTTTGGTTTTTAAATTCTAAATTGGGATATCTTTTTCTTCCCGTCAGTAGATTTCGATGAAACAAAGCCTATTCGAAGCGTCAAGCTAAGCTTAATTAAACTGTGGAAACCCCATGAAAATCCGTTCCGTAGTTTTGGAGATTAGCCTGTTCGAACAGACAGACAGACAAAAAATATCTAAATCGTCTTTTTGTATTCTGATACTCTTCCTTCATCGCCCCCAATCAGTTTTTGGCAAATTTATTTCTGAGATAGTAGTGTTATTTATTTATGATACTAATATAAAGAGGCACAGATACAGAAATTGCAAAAAGCTTGAAACTTGCACTAAAGATATTTATAGGGATCTCCCTAATATATTATTATTTTTATTAATTTCAAAAAGTATATTTAGCTCCTAAAACCCCCTTTTCGAGAGTTATAAGAGAGGTCTTTCGGTCCATTATATTCCTTAATCCCTAACCCATTCCCTTACAGTCCTATCGAATAGAGTATTATGGGATAAATGAATTCCTTATTCCATTACACTAACATAAGGAGGGGCCCCAAGGAGAAATGGGGATGAGAAAAATTATTCTCGTTATACTTAGTTTCTAATTCCCATCATAACCAATCCTTGTTCAAATTATTCCTAAATCTCCAAAGAGTAGATAGTGCATCCGAAGACTTCCCAATGTTTGTCATTTTGGCCTGATATTGCCATTTATCGTGGATATTTAGGAGTATCTACTTATCACATGTAGGTGGACTGTAGAAATCACATGACGTCCAAGAATTATAAATGTAATGTTATGAATGATATGCATGTTATGTTGTAACGTTTGATTTGATAATATCAAGGTTAAGTACCTTAAGAACCCCCCCCCCCCCCATACAGATAAAAGAAACTAAAATAATATCAAGGTTAAGTACGTTAAGAACCCCCCCCCCCCCCATACAGATAAAAGAAACTAAAATAATATCAAGGTTAAGTACGTTAAGAACCCCCCCCATACAGATAAAAGAAACTAAAATAATATCAAGGTTAAGTACGTTAAGAACCCCCCCCATACAGATAAAAGAAACTAAAATAATATCAAGGTTAAGTACGTTAAGAACCCCCCCCCATACAGATAAAAGAAACTAAAATAATATCAAGGTTAAGTACGTTAAGAACCCCCCCCATACAGATAAAAGAAACTAAAATAATATCAAGGTTAAGTACGTTAAGAACCCCCCCCCATACAGATAAAAGAAACTAAAATAATATCAAGGTTAAGTACGTTAAGACCCCCCCCCCCCATACAGATAAAAGAAACTAAAATAATATCAAGGATAAGTACGTTAAGAACCCCCCCCCCCATACAGATAAAAGAAACTAAAATAATATCAAGGTTATGTACGTTAAGAACCCCCCCCCCCCCCCCCCCATACAGATAAAAGAAACTAAAATAATATCAAGGATAAGTACGTTAAGAACCCCCCCCCCCCCCATACAGATAAAAGAAACTAAAATAATATCAAGGTTATGTACGTTAAGAACCCCCCCCCATACAGATAAAAGAAACTAAAATAATATCAAGGTTAAGTACGTTAAGAACCCCCCCCCCCCATACAGATAAAAGAAACTAAAATAATATCAAGGTTAAGTACGTTAAGACCCCCCCCCCCATACAGATAAAAGAAACTAAAATAATATCAAGGATAAGTACGTTAAGAACCCCCCCCCCCCATACAGATAAAAGAAACTAAAATAATATCAAGGTTATGTACGTTAAGAACCCCCCCCCCCATACAGATAAAAGAAACTAAAATAATATCAAGGATAAGTACGTTAAGAACCCCCCCCCCCCATACAGATAAAAGAAACTAAAATAATATCAAGGTTAAGTACGTTAAGAACCCCCCCCCATACAGATAAAAGAAACTAAAATAATATCAAGGTTATGTACGTTAAGAACCCCCCCCCCCCCCCATACAGATAAAAGAAACTAAAATAATATCAAGGTTATGTACGTTAAGAACCCCCCCCCCCCATACAGATAAAAGAAACTAAAATAATATCAAGGTTATGTACGTTAAGAACCCCCCCCCCCATACAGATAAAAGAAACTAAAATAATATCAAGGTTATGTACGTTAAGAACCCCCCCCCATACAGATAAAAGAAACTAAAATAATATCAAGGTTATGTACGTTAAGAACCCCCCCATACAGATAAAAGAAACTAAAATAATATCAAGGTTATGTACGTTAAGAACCCCCCCATACAGATAAAAGAAACTAAAATAATATCAAGGTTATGTACGTTAAGAACCCCCCCCCCCCCCCATACAGATAAAAGAAACTAAAATATTTTTTGTTGTTCAGATGCAGGGAGAGTAGATACACGGTCTGGATATAAAAGATAATATAGAAAAGTTCCGGGGCACAATGTTTTAAACATACTCGTACTTATATCCATGTCGCATGTCTATAGGAATCCCTAATCTCTATATGCCATGATCTACAACTTCTTTCTAAAATTACCTATTCAATTATTTACTGTGGTATTATTCACTTTTGAGTGCATACATTGTTAACAAAACTAATTTAATACAAGTATTTTAATTTCCAGAATTTTGATGCTGACTGCCTTGGACTACGGTATCTATCTAAAAGGGTGGGAAGGATTTAGGGTAACTGATTGCCCATCCTGCCCACCTAGAGAAAACTGTCGCTTCAGAACTGGAGCAGGTATTGAAATACGCTCAGGATGGCGTATTCGGCGTATTCTTGAGGTAGTTCGTTCTACAGCCTACGGGTTCGCGGTATAAAATGATTTTTGGACCGAACAGTACGCGACACCTCCTTATCGAGGAAATCCGGATGGACCGCACTTCTGTGACGGGAGGTGCGGTTGTAGAAACCCGAGGTGGTAATTAGATTGAACAGTTCTTCAGAGCATTCCCCATTATACAGGCGGTAGAACACAGAGAGATGCAACGTCTGTCCGAATGCTGAGGGGTTCTAAACCGCTCGTGAGAGTGGGATCGTCGACAATTCGAACAGCACGTCGTTGGATGGAGTCAAATGGGTCCAATTGATATTTCGGTACGCCCACCCGGAGATATGAGCATTACTCCATATGAGGCCTAATCTGACCTTTGTAGAGCATGAGGAGTTGCCCAGGGGTGAAGTACCGCTTCGTTCTGTTCAGCACACCGAGCTTTTTGGAAACCATTTTGGCTTTATTTTCCAGATGACCCCTAAATTCGACTTTGCTAGATATGTCTACACCAAGGATCCCGATACTCTCCGAGATCTTAAGAGGTATGCTCTGAAAACTGAGTGCTACGACAAAGGGGGCTTTTTTAGCCGTGAATGCGCTGAATGAATTTTTAGCGGTGTTTAGAGAACCCCAAATCGAGACTAGATCTGAAGCGTCTTCGATTTTAGACAGTCCTGACGAGACTCTTCCGCTTCGACCCGAAGGATGTTGGCGCGGCCCATGTACAAGGCGTCTCCGGTGCTGTTATTTACATAGCAACGTATCTCACCAATTTGCAACACATCGTTGATATGCAGAAGGAACAGAATTGGAGATAGCACGGAGCCTTGCGGGACGTCAGCATTAATAGACATGGTGTCGGAGCAGTTACCATCGGTAACAACTCTCATGCTCCGTCCAGTCAGGAAGCTGGCAACCCATTCGCATAATCCCTCGGGTATCTCGAAAGATGGTAGCTTGGGAAGCAGCGATTTGTGCCATACCCGGTCAAAAGCTTTCGCAATGTCTAGACCCACAGCTAGAGCCTCGCTCTACTCTCAATCGCGTCAGCCCAGCAGTGTGTTAAATACGCTAAAAGATCGACAGCCGAGCGATTATGGAAAAATCCATACTGTCCAAAACGACAGCCGACGGTTGCTAATCACCTGGTGATCCTCTAGGTACCCAAGAAGTAGTGTTTATGACACGCTCAATCACCTTGGAGAGGAGAGGAGGGAGGTGATCGCAATTGATCTGTAGTTACCCGGCTCTGTGCGGTCACCCTTTTTAGGCAAAGGGTGAACATGAGCTACCTTCCATGGTGACGGGAAGCTTTTTGTGGAGTATGAGAGCCTAAAGAGTCGCGTATCCTTACTTGTACTAAGGGCTACACATAAGGAGGCGTTCATCGCCCCTGCTATAGTGACCCAATGAATGAATCAAATACGTTTTAGCACGTTGGCGTCCAAAGCCCAAAGTAACTGGATGATCGAAGTTTAAAAATGGTTTTAACATAAAAGTTGACACATTACATTGCCATTCGGTAATTAATGATTATTTATAGATAGAAAAACCGTATAAACTAGGATGTAGTAGTAATTGATATTAATTTTATTTTTTCTTTTATATAATTTAATATGTACCTATACTTATACTGTATACTTAGCAAGAGCGTTGACAGCCAACGCCAGCCAATGGGCCAGGGGGGGCAACATGAGAGAGAGCATGGGAAAAATGTGAATTGTAGGTACAAATTCAAATTGTTTCGAACCTCTAGAGGAGGGCAACTGCCCTCCCCTGCCACCCCTTGGCGACGCCCTTGATACTTAGCGTCTTGTGAAACTGTTTATTTCTTAAAAATACTTCTTTTTGTTTCTGTGTAGTAATAAAGAGTAAATAAACCTTAAAATAATCTATTTTCTTGCAGACCTTAGTATAAATGAAAGACCAAGATTCAAATCATCGTTTAATATTATACTAAACTAACCTTTTATGTTTAAGCCTAGAAATTGAGTTGAATTACATATATTTATTTTGCAACTAATCAAGAAATTTTAGTCCACAATATCATTAAGCACTGCAAAGATGGAATATCCGTTGTACAGCGTCTGAAATAAAGACAATATACAATCTTTACATTACCAGTCAGTTGTTAAGAATGAGGCCCGTATCAAAGGACACATTTCACTAATTGTAAGTAGACACATGTTTTTTCTAGACCTGTTCCCTGTTTGTAACACAATAATCCTACCTATATATAGGAATAACTACCCAACATAGGTATCCAAAATACAAAAGACCTCACCTGACTATAAGTTGTAATAGACATAGCCGCCATACCTCCAGCACTCAATTTCATGGGTTTTTGTGCCATGGTGATTATTATCAGTAATTTTTTTTGCATGTCCAATGGCCACGAAGTCCATGTCGCTTCATATGCAGCTTGTGCAATGCCTTCACTCTAAAAAAAATACCATTACAGCCGATTAATGTAGAAATAGAAATCAGGTTAATACAGACATTCGTACATAGTGAGGTACTCGATTCTCTCATAGGTCGTAGAATTCAGATCCATAAAAAATTGCCTTATAAAATATGTGACTTACTTGGATAATCATTTCATTGCCCAAATAGCAATAAATGTACGAATTGAGCAAAGCGGTGCACAAAAAAGCCAAAAAACTTGCCAACAGCTTCTTTTCATTCAAACCAACCTAGAATACATCAATTAAAAATAGTATATAGATATAGGTATATTGGTAGAAATAAAACGAAACTAAATCAGTATATTTTTTCCAATTGAAAGAAAATATACTTACCACCATAACCATCAAAGCGTTGAGGCATAGTTCTACCGTCACAGCAGCGTTTTGTATTAAGAAAAATACTGTAAAGGTTTTTCTCATTGACACAGCATACCTGGAAAACACTATGAATAATATATGCTGCATTATTTATTAACCTACATAGGCATATTTGATTCATCTTTTTCTTTAGTCTCGATGAATTAGGTTAATCTAATTTGGTTTAATTTATATCAGTGAATTTTTACCAATTTGTAGCATAGTAAAACAAATATTGTTACCGGATCAAACGCACGTGCTTTTCTACAATCTCCTTGAATTCAGCTCTCATAATCACTTCATCTCTCAAAACGTATTTTAATGACCTTATTCTATTTTGCAACTCTATCAATTGATCACAAAGATACATTATTAGACTACATACTATTCCCTGCAAACTTAGTGCTCTCAATATGCAAGGCACAACAAACGTAATAACCAGAATTTGAGCAGCTATTGCTAAGTTCATTCTGTTTTCCATTGGATCGAATGGCATCCAAGCATCTATCGTCATTTCTCCCTTAAGCTGTGCCAATACACTGAACACTCCTGATAAACCAGTAGCCAAGCTAGTTATAACAACAACGTGTGTTATCATAACCCGTTTTGTTTTCTCTGTTACTTTGTCTCCTGACTCTATAATTTCTTTGATGATATCTCTCACATCTTCGCGCTTTATGATAAAAAAAATTACTTTGAAAACGAAATTATAACCGACTAGAATCTTGTCCAAGTCGTTCAAAAAGACAGCAACGTCGTCCTTATGCTGATAAGTACCTATGGCAGTTATAACCAGAAATATTAGCGACAAAACGTGCAACGTCGCTTCGTACAACTTATAGAATAGTTTTTTCTTTGTAGGCCATTTTTTATTTGGCCATAAACCAACATAGAAAAGAAACTTCATATTAAAAGAAAGGAAATCGTTTTCTGGTGCACAGAAACAGTCCTCGATAACCGCCATTTTGAAAATATTGTAGCTGAGCAACTATTGTAAACTTTAAAGGCTAATGGAGTTTTAAAACTTATTAACCTTTTAAAAGTTGGTAATCGCAAGAAATCACAAAATTACAGTGGAAGTGTAATTATGAAATTGGATAGGTTACAGAGTTTGCTCTTTGATTAAATCGGTAATACCAGCCTACTTAGAAAGTTTTGCGACAAAGAGTTTTTATCTATGGAGCACTAGCTGGTTTTGATTTTTTTTCGGAATGGCTAAATTCTTGTTGCCCTAATGGCCTTTCTAGAGTCACCGCACTTGTATAGTTTAGAGCGCCCACAGAAGGCAGTCAGGAGCAAAGAGTGTGCAGTAACGAGCCTAAGGGTTCCCCCGCCGGTAGACCTGCCGAAGAAACGACCCTCGGCTTAGGGTGTTGCTTTGAGAGGGTACCGCGGGATTGCGAGTCGGTGAAAAGCGCCCAGGTACGTGCCGTTACTTGGTAAAAGTGCAGGCTGAAGGCCGATGTGTGTTCACGGTGTAGTGAGGGTGACGTCCTCGTCTCCGCCGGCGGGGTCGGTGTATATGTGTAGACTGTGACTGTAGTGTAAGAACGCATTGGCAGCAGTAATAGTCATCGGAGTCGTCTAGGGCGTGCCGAGGACGACGAAGACGGTAACGGGGAGTGGCATTCCTGTCGGGAACATAGGTTAGGCTGTCAACTACTAGGGGCTTGGGAAGGTGAGGGACTCTGTCGTAGTAGCGTCGGGCGGAGTCTTTCACATATTTGTCGATGGAGGGAAGTTCCAAGTCCTTGTGGAGGGTCGACATTGCGAGAGTACCTTGGGGCAACCACGGCCTTACGCTCGAATCTATTTTGGAGGGTTTGGAGTATTTAAATGTTGGAGGGGGCTGCGTGTGCAAAGACAATGCTAGCGAAGGTCTTTATGGGACGTACGCAGGTTTTGTACAACGTCAGCTTATTTCTAAGCAACATTTTGCTTCTCCCGCCTATGAGAGGGTTGATACGACCGAGTACAGAGGCGGCTCTGTCTCTGACAGTTTTTATGTGTTCTCGGAAGGTCAGCTGATGGTATAGGGTAATCACCCTAGACTAAATATCTTGGGAGTCCCAAGATATTTAGTCTTCCTAGCCCAAAGGGTAGTTTCACCGAAAAGGGATATCGAGAGTGGGGAAAGACGAGCCCTAGAGCTACGAGTGTCACCCAATGAGAACCGGGAAGCACATGGCTGCACTTTTTTCAGGGTTGACCTTGAGGTCAACCTCGAATTGATCTCCCAGATTGAGAAGATTGATCTTCCACTTCACAAACCACTCGCCTAGGGCTGTGACAGCGCGTTGGAGGCGTAGACAGGCACGCCGTAGGTTACTATCTGAGGCGTAGAGGGCTGTGTCATCCCTAAAGAGGGCAAGCTCTATTTCAGGGGAGTGAGAGATGTCATTGGTGTAAAGGGAATAAAGCGTGGGTGCTAGAACGGAATGCTGAAGGACTCCAGCTCTGATTGGGCGAGAACTGGACAGACTGCCTTCAACTCTGTAGCCAAAGGTGCGATTGGTAAGATCGTCTCGAATGTTGAGAATGAGACATTCAAGCTCCTCGAGTTGGCACAGTTTAGATTAAACCGTTGTCGAAATGCTTATCAAAGGCCTTCGCTACGTCGAAGAAGACAGCTAGTTAGCGTCTTGAAGGGTCTCTGTTGGTTGAGACCTGTGAGGATGTGCTCCGTTATTCGGTGCACCTGTTGGACACAAGAGTGATTGGCTCTAAAACCACACCATTCATCGATGAATAGGCCTTTCCGTCAGTGGACCTAAGGGCTTGGGCCAAGTTTCTAATATTTCCTGAAGATTGATGGCTCCGAGGAAATCACTGACTAGGGCCAGATCCTCCGTTAGACCAGGACTAGCCTGCACTAGGGAGGAGGTGCCCGTAGGAGGTTGGGGTTTAGGCACAGACACCGGGGCGAGTGGAGTGGCACTGCGGCCGACTTAGGTTGCTCGGAAGGTGCGGGTTTGGGTGCCTCTACATGTACGGACATGAGAGGTGCCGGGGACGCCAACGCAGGAGTACCTTTGGCGGGGTGCGGGGGCCTCCTGGGAATTCTATGTGGCGCTTTGGTTCATCCGCGATAGCTCACAGGGTGACCAAGTGGCCGCAAATAACGCAACTAGGCGGGGGTATTCATCACCCTTGGGACGGGGGCAGTCGTTAGTGCCGCGGTCGCCCAGGCACTTTACGCAACGGGGTTTTGCGAAACAGGAACGATTAGCGTGGCCATAGTATTGGCAATTATGGCATTGCCCTATGGATCCACGCTTGTGCGGGGTCTCAAAGGAGAGGTTTGAGAGCCCACAGATAACGTGGGCGTTGAAAATATTCTTAACCTCAGGGGTGAGGGTAAGGACTACCAAAAGTAGATTATAGGGGGTCCTGTCACGCCCCTTGTATGGGCGGTGCGCTTCCAGCACTGGAAGATTCTGTAATTTCAGATCTAGGATCTCATTCTCTCCGAGTTGGTATGGGAGGCCGCGGACGACAACGCGGAGGCGTTTCTCCTCCTCCGTTGCGTACGTGTCAAAGGAGATTTTCTCCTTAGGTAGGTAGGAGGTGAGGGACCTCTAGACCTTGGCGCTGGAAACCTTAACTTTAATAGCGGCATCAGCGTTAGACGCACTGGTGAAGTTAATTCACAGGGAATCTAAAGCAGCTAGGACGTTTCTCCAGCGGGCTTTGTCCTGAACAAAGACCGACGGAGGAAGCTACTTGCGGGGGGCCGCTGAGCATGAGACGACCTGGCTTAGCTTTGCGGACTTTTATGGGGCAGACGAAGTGGGTGAGGACTTTACACTCCTCTTCCTCTTGTAGCCAACAATAGTAAACCCATTGTCGGAGCTCTCTGACTCAGAAGAGCAATCGGAGGGGGTTGGACTATGTCCATGTCCTCCTGGGAGACCTGGAGGGAGCAAGTTTCCTCCTGGAAGACGAAGTCGGCCGAGGCAGGGCTCTCGGTGTCCTACCGAAGCAGGAGTCATGTCATTGATTAAAGCCTTGTAGACTTCCGGATGGGAAGTCTTGAGCAGGGACACGTAACGCGTCGCCATTAAAAGAAACCATTTTTGGCTGGGGCAGGGGGCGGACAACAGGGGGTGTTACCTAACAGCTTGAGTGTGTGGAGTGTTCATAATATGAACCCTTCCTCCCAGAAGCAGGAGGGGAAAGCGTACCTGATGACTATGAAGAATCGCGGGCAGTCCAAGTGTGAAACACTAAAGTCTGGCACTAGAACACTTCACTGAAGCCACTAAAAAGTCACTGCAGGGCGTACGCGAAAACGGAAAGAAAATTACCACGCACAAGGGTGTGCGCAGTAAAAAAAAAAACCACGTACGCAGGGAGCGCGGTGGCGAGAGTAATCTGAGCTGGTTTTGAGGTCAATTAAAACTATGACTATATATAACATAAAAACAAAACATTCCAAATTCTTCCCTCCATATTTTTTTAAGAGTTAATCAAAATATCGTGTCATTAAAAAATGTATTCGACGGGAACATTTCGCCGCTATGATTTTGTATGATTTTAAATGTTCTTTGAAACCCGAAGATTATTTTAAGGGGCTTTTTTAGCGGTGAATGCAGACTTGCGTCTTACTGGGGTTGAAATGCAATAGGTTTAGAGAACACCAAATCGAGCGTCCTCGATTTCAGACACAAGCCTGACGAAACTCTACCACTTCGACCCGAGGGATGTTGGCGCGACCCCTGTACATGACATCCCCAGTGCTGTCATCTGCATAGCAACGTATGCCACCAGTTTGCAGAAAATCATTGATATGCAGAAGGAACAGAGTTGGTGATAGCACGGAGCTTTGTGGGACGCCAGCATTTTAATATTGATAGACATGGTGTCGGAGCAGTTACCATCGATAACGACTCTGATGCTCCGTCCAGTCAGGATGCTGGCAACCCATTCGCATAATCCCTCGGCGTATGTGGAAAGATGGTAGTTTGAAAAGCAGCGATTTGTGTCATACCCGGTCAAAGGTTTAGCCATGTCTAGACCAACAGCTAGAACTTCGCCTCTAATTTCAATGGCGTCAGCCCAGCGGTGTGTTAAATTCCAGAAGGATAACTTGCATAGTCGATCGTCAATTCGACGGATGTACCGCCGTAGGACCTGTAAAGGCAACTGTCGACTCTAGTGGAACCTCCGTAGGCGGCAATAGATATCCTCCCGGGCATCCTAGATGTAACTAGGGTAATGAAAATACGATAGATCACCGGGCTGGACAGGATATCTGTTTCTGTTAAGAAAAGTAGTTTGCCGTCTCAAGGTGGTAGTGGACGGCGTCGATGTTACTATGCACCTCTCTGATATTGCAGAAGTTCACTTGTAATGTGGAACTTAAAGAATAGGCCGCCAAGTGCTTCTTAAACTTTTTCTTTTTATTACCCATAGAAATTTTAGTGTGAATAGGATAGAACCAAAAAGGGGGACGTACAGAGAAATGGTTGCATGTGGATCAAAAGACAAACCATAACGCCAAGAAAAACCACGCTATAAAGGTTGTATGACTTGCTGGCGCAGGGTACAGAAGGGCCCCCGGTCCCCCCTTGGGTCCCGAGTGCTGATCCCCGGGGTCAGCAGTAGTGTTCCACTCCGATCTCCACCGGCACAACTGCCACCCAAAGGGACTTTATACGTACGGCGTGGCAGCCTCCTGGGGTGGAGATTAAAGAGAAATCCCCGAGTTCGGGCCTCGAACAACCCGCGGGCGGCCAGCAAACAACTGTTTGACTGGGTTTCTCTGACGCCGCACCACCACGTCGATGCGTCTGTACTTCCCCGCATCCACTGGTCCTCCTTACCACATGCAACAATCTCTTCCTCGGGACCGCTTTTCCCCCGCACCGCCGGAACACGACGCGGACCTCGCGGCTAATATGGCACCATTATGGCGTAGGAATCCGACGCAAAGGTGGTAGCTATGCCGACGGATAAACCTCCCACCGCAAAAAAGAAAGCATTGCCTCGTTAGTTAACAGCAGGGTGCACCACGAGCAGGTGAGGCTCTTTTTCGACTTAGGCTCTGAACATCGTAGGTGAGCCTCTTACATCGCAAACGTCTAAATCTCTGGACCAATAAAATTTACTTTGAGGTAAGTGGTGACACGAGGAGAAAATTAAAATTCCTAAACGCTTTTATCTCTTGTACGCTTAGTTAGACTGAAGTTTAAATCATTTTTAGAATTTGTAGCGTAGGCTACCGTCTCGTCTATAATGTATTGTAAAATCTCGTCACATAATCAAATATCTCGATTGCTGACTTTCCCCCTAACTACATAATCATATTTTCCAAATGTTATTTGGCATTATTAGACTCGTTTGGTATGTCGGAATAAACCGGTCTATACTTAGGCCAGGTAACCGTTTTGTCTGCACGGGATGTTATCCGGTTGATAACATCCCGTGCAGACAAAACGGTTAATTCCAATTGACCAGCTACATCTGACACCGGCGAAACTCCCATATTGTCGTCGGGATATTGGAGTTGGTTAAAGTTTTTTTCACTTTTAACTGGCTACCTGATATCTGTACCTTTATAAAACCAAAGCAACATTACCTCAAAATGGTACATAGAACCACGTGCTTGCCAAACGTTTGTACTGCAGTGAGTAACAACCGTTCAAACAGGTCTCCGCAGACTGCTGCTGCACCACGACACGGCGCCCGTTCACTCGGCGCTTATTATTTCCCAAATTAAATCCCATCTAAAAGGGAAGCAGTTTTCGTCGTTGAAAGACGTGCTGGCTACGTTCGAAGAGGTGAAAAAGTACCTGAAAGACTGGAAAAAATGTTTTCAAAATTGGTTCAGACGCATTAAACTTTGTATAGATGCAAGTGGATAGTACTTTGCAAAATTGTAATAAAAAATTGGAACCCGTGAACATTTTTTTCATTTCTCATACTTTGAAAGTAGACCATAGATTATCTAAGAAGCAGACTGAAAGTGATACGTTTAAGCTCTAGGGCCGAAAAGTAGTTTAAAAAAAATTTACTCAATAAATCTTAGTTTCACTGGGCAACGGCAGAAACCTATACAGCCACACTTCGATTAATACTATATTAATTCTTAACTTTGTAGAATTTTTGTTAGTGATGTTATTTAAGACACCGATTAAACCGCGTCAACATTAATTTAGATAGATCATTGACATAAATTAGAAATAATCTATAATAAAAGTTCTTTTTATCAAGCTAGCAATAAGTACAACTCAAAAAGACTGGCTGGCACGGCACTATGGCGCTTGAAAAATGTTGCGCGTAAAAAGAAAAAAAGGCAGGAAAGCGAGATTCATGCAAATTCTTGGGAAGTTGAAGTAAATTAAAATGAGTTCATCTAGCGATTCTGAAATGAATTTTAAACCCCTGATTTAATCAGAAAAAAAAGCTCAAACTGTCATGGAATAAATATTTTTTGCATATATGGCTTATGTTTACTTTCCTCATATTCGAAATGAAAAGTAGTGTTTAATTCGGGTGAAAGTCACCCATTTCAGACTCGAACTATTGGCGCCAAAATATCTCGTCAGAAATTTAGTTAACAATCTACTATTCCTTTTCGCAAAACTTTCATAATTCCTCGCGTATGTAGGGGAGACCGAGGAGGGTTATGACAGAGGAGAGTTGTGACAAAGTCGATTTCTCGGAATCGGTCATCGTTAGCAAACTGGCAATGTCCCGCATTTAAAGCTTTTTCGTTGCACCATTTAATGTAGTTCGCGTCGGCGGCCCATGAGAAGCGGGTGTGTCTGTACGACGTTAGCGTCAAAAAAATTGCAAAAAGTAAGTTTTTGACCAATATTTTGATATCCTATTATTCGATACGTATTATGTTAGTATTATTGTGGTAATTTTTATAATATGCATTGGCTCTTGACGTTTCATTGCTTGATATTGTTTTTTTGGGTTCGCCGCGTGTTTGGAGGTTAAGAGTCATTATTCTGACCGAAGCACGATTTTCTGCACCGAGGAGAATTGTGACAGCTTGTCACAACTCTCCTATTTTGTATTTTTTCTAGCAATAATGTTCGGCGGTGTGACTGCATGCGGAATTATTATGTTATTGTTTCAGAATGCTTAATAAATATGTGAGAAAAACTGATAGGAGAATGTCTAATGTCGAAATATATATGAACTGGCCTTTGAGGAGGTGACGTTAAGGGATGAAAGTCTTAGAAATGCCGCATCCTCTTACAATCTCAACTACATGTCACTACAAAGATATATTAAAAAGAAAAAGGCATATCTGGCTAACCTAACAGACGAGCCTCCATCTGTCGGATATGCCAGTCCGACGGTTTTTACAGAAGACGAAGAAAATATATTATGCAAGTATTTGTTGACTTGTGCAGCATCCAATTGTGGGTTGACAACAAAAGACACGAGAAACTTTAAATGTTGCAGAAGTGACGGAAAATCAAGAAAGAGCCGCTACTCCAAAATCTGTTGATATAGCTGAGTATGAGGATGTTGCAATTGGACAACATCCAGAAGCAAGAGCCGCTACAAATAAATCTGTAGATATACCTGAGAACGGGGACGTTCCAATTGAAGAACATAACACATCTGCGGACAGTATATCTATTTTGAGCAATGACGCCAAGGAGCCTGCAAACAATGAACTTGTTGCCTCTACATCCAAAGCTCGTAGTCCACTTGCCACTACATCCAGTATATTCTTGCCGGAAGCACTTAGACCGTTGCCAAAAACTCCACCAAGAAAAGGGAACCAACCTAATAGACGCAAGATTAAATCAGCTGTGCTAACTGACACACCTATTAAGAACGAAATTTCTGCTGTAGAAGCTAGTAGAAAGGTAAAGAACGTGAAGAAACGTATTTTTAGCGAGGAAAAGACGAAGTCTAAAAAAACAAAAGAAAATAAACCGAATACGAATAAAAATAAAACCGATGACGAACAGGACAAAGATGCAGAAAATAATTGTTTCGGCTTGTTGCCTCGAGCCCTTTGCCAACAGCAAATCAAAAGAGAAGTGGGTTCAGTGCATCAAATGTAATGAATGGTCACATGAAGCTTGCACTGGAGGAGAGCTCCGATATACATGTCATAATTGCTTGTCGGACTAGATTTCGGACGGATCTTGATTTTTGACTTGATTGTAATTCCATTGATCTCACACAAATGCCATATTTTATTATTATTATGTTGATAATATATATAATTTACATTAATTGTTATTGAAGGCCATAAGGATGTATCAAATAATGATTAAAACAATCTAATTAGTGTTAAAGTAAATAGTTATTGTTGGTCATAATTACATACCAAAGTTTGATAAAAGCAGTAAAATTTGAGTAATGTTTATTATTAGTAGGTATTAAAGTTTTTTTTATTCACCAATAGTAGCGTTTAAATTAAATTTCTTACCTTATACTTACCAAATACATAGGTGTCACAACTTATCTCGACCTTTGTCACAACTTACCTCGGTACTAGGAGAGTTGTGACAATAGGAGTTGTTTCAGTTTTCGTCGATTTTCTCATGGACCCCGATTATTTTTATTTATTTTTATGTTAATTTCACTTAGTGTATAGAACTAACTATGTTGAGTTATAGATTTCATAGATGTAGGACTTTTATTGACTGAGATATGCTAGTTAAAGTGAAAATTGTCACAACCCTCCTCGGTCTCCCCTACCTACTTATTGTATTAGACAGTATGTGAATGGTTCGTAGACAAGGAAACTCAAACATTAAATTGTTATAAATGCATTTTATTCAATAAGTACCTACATAATGTAAATATTGATCAAGAGAAGCCTTCATGTATAAATGTGAATTTTGTTTTAGTATTCCTGGAAGTAGATTTACATTTGCTTCTCAATAATTTCACCAGTTTCTTTGGTCCACAGCAGTATAAATTAAGATGATCTCTGCAAAAAATAGCTCAAATTAACATTAAACTCATTAGTCTTATGTAGCTCCGAAGTATTATTTTTAATTAAGTATATTATATTTATTGAAGATAACAGGGCACACATTATATTAATATGCCACATTTAACCATATTATCAGCCTGTTTTCCACTGCCAAACACACCAAAGGCCCGGCAGCCTTAATAAGTCAAATCAACTTTCCATTACAGTTGTAAACAATACAGAAATATTTACCCTGGGTATAAATGCACCCAATATCCAAATACTCTATCCCAATACGGTCTTCCTCTTCGTACCCGGCATCCCAATAGAGGATATGGTCTAGCTATCTCGTAATTAACGTCTATATTGATCATTGGATTATCTCTTCCCTTTCCATTAACACTGACTCTTTTTCTGTTAGGAGTAAGAAGAGTCTCCTTTTCATCATCAGTCATAACTCTTGTATCTCTTGTTATAATATTAGTGAATCCAGCCTTTTCATTAACTACCACCATATGTGTCATGGCATTTTGCACTTTATTTTCCGCATTTTTAATGCTGCCTGGTGTATTTGTGACGTAGAATTCTAAATGCAGCCTGTCGGGTCGATTGGCATACCTCAGTTGTGTAATAGTTCTGTTCGCTAGTTCGGCGAGCCATGCTATCTCATGTTCGTGTCTCACTATCCACATGAGATGAATTCGACCCGGTAAACGACTGCGGGGGTTTCTGAAACGACGTGAAAATATTATCTTCAAAACTTTTGTTGCCCATCTTCTGAACTAGTGATGGGTAACTCCAGATTCAATGAATCAAAAGAGCAGTAGTAACCGCGAGCGGGGCGAAAACCCTTAATTGTTCCAACGAATTGTTAGTTACTCCGACTCCGGCGCCGTGTGATCGCGCATCGACACTTATCGTGATTACTCCGAGAACAACACTCAGAGGAGTCGATTACCCACCACTATTCTGAACATTGAACATAAATTTTTTCGTGTTGTCTTCCGAATTTATTTCGACTCTACACAATACTTTACTAAATATTAATTTTAAGTATCATCGATATAAATTAGCTTACTGTATGATAATACTGATCAAAAATAAGTGCCCTAATGATAATATCTTCATTCCTGATTCCCTTTTCTTTATTTCTTTAATCCCTTAGGTAACCAGGTCTCTTATTTATTTATTTATAAGCATAATCTCTTATTTATTCTTCATTATTGAAATGGTAGATACTTACAGCAACATATCGTATAGCACCGCAACGAATGGCGTGATCCCCACCCCGGCCGCGACGCATATCGCCACCTCACTCCGCGTCACGCCTTCCATAGGACTCGAGAATGGACCATCCACTAGTATACTGCAAACATACAAATTCTTTATTAAAAATTAACAAAACGTTAATTGTTCCATTTCAACTCCCGCAGCTCTTCAATAATTTCATATATTTACTTTATTATCTTTAATTTTGGTTCTATATTAAACCAACGTTCATTTGTTATTAATGTTGGCGAATATTGCATATATCCATGGCAACAGTATCCCTTTACCGTTAAACGAACTGTCTACTCGTGCCACCTCTCTGAAAAGATCTTGTACCGTTCTGTGTCATATTTGTAGTTTTTACTATAGTGCTCTTACCCAAGTTCTTTATATCCTTTCTCCAATAATAATTTCTCTAATGCTTCAGTCCAATCTCCCTTCAATCTTATCCAAACGACAAATTCTCTATGACTAGATGTAGGAACCTGAAATGTCCATTTCAATTTTTAAAGTTCAGATTTCACCAACAATGATGTGAATATTTATTTTGGACTACATCTTATTGATTACTTTCTTCGATAGGTAATGGGTAAGCATTCATTGGTTTTCAACCTTTACCGTTTCCTTATTACGTGTATAAAGTGTATTTTTATGTTTCTTTGTGTGCGAAATCTTTAGGGAACAACAATGATTACCTTAACGACAGTGAAGGGATGCCACTCTAGCAGCGATATCTGTAGACACTGCAACAGCACATATTGTCCCATACGAACTGCGAATTGTTCATGCGGCGTGCTTAAAGTGAGGCTTATCGTACGTCCCGGCATGTGGCTCACCTGCGTCGAACATATTTTTGCTTTATAATGTAAAAAAAAGAACCTAAATGTGTGCCCACGGCTTGAGCACTCTTCGAGCGGCATCCACTTTTACGCAACTCTTTCTAAATATAGTTAAATTAAATTGTGCAACATTGCCAACTATTATGGCTGCAGTCGGTCGTCGGATTCGAACTCTCACTGACACTCACCGCTCTCATAGTATCGACCTGATAATAATATAAGCGTCATGGTCGCGGTGGGTTCCGAAATAATTGAAAGCAAAGGATTCTCATCCCATTGTAGTAGGTACGTCTGGCGCTACATAACGCGTGACATCTTTGCTCAATAAATTCTGTAGATGCAAGTGTAGATCCTTTCTATATTCATTTTCTACTGTTTACGAGTACATTGAAGATCAATCATGGAGTGTTCGTAGATGAAGAAAATAGACAATACTCATGTGTAACTTAGTATACAAGCACGTATTTGAAGCCTCGGGCGAGTAGTGACAGAATATAATAACTTAATAAGATTATGTATATGATTTCTACTTCCCTTGGCACTTATTAATTAATTCAAATTTTAGACCTTAAGACGATTATGCAAAGCAGTCGTTGGACTAAATCGCCGGCGAATTATTGCGTCTACAGCTTTATGAGAAAGCGTTGATGTAATATTATTCAGGATAAACAAAGCGATTCATGGCATTACTTCTAATTTTGGCTGCAAGGCAATGTCCAATTTTAGAATACCGAGTCTTGAAACTTATAAAATTCGTCACGTCCATTTTTGGAAAATGTACCTATTTTAAATTATAATTACTGTTTGCTAGTTGTCACCATCTTGCAGGAAGTTAACTAAAGAGTGTACATACTGCAATCCCACCGACGCTAGGTGCGCTCCACTGACCACGTAACCGCTCTCTCACTTAAAATGTACTGTATTTCTCATCCTATCCTATTTCCCCAATGTACGTAGGTGCTTCGGTAGTGAGTGAGATATGCCAGAGCCCATTCTCATCCTATTCCTCCCCATTTTCGCAACTCTTTCTCCAAATACATTTCTAAATCTACAAAGATGGTTAGTCGCCCGGGAGCGTGCCAACATATTTTGACATTCGTAGAGTGTAGACTAATGTTAGGACATCTATCACGGATGTCCATGGGCTATTTAACAGTATCTATTTATCACCAGGAGGACTATGCTAGTTGGCCGCTTTCTTCGATAAATTTTTTTTTTCATTTATTTTAATTTCAAATACTTTCAAAATAATATCACCTCTGTAGTGGTGTAAGTAAATACATAATAATAAGTAAGTGGTGTAAGTAAGTAGTGGTGTAAATACATTATAACAACATTATATGCTGTACTCGTATTATGTTACAAACTATGTTAACACTTGTTTACTAATGTTTATAAACTTTGATTTATTTTTTAAATGTAGGTATTTCTAATAAATATTTTTTTAAATTTGTTTTTGAAGACGGATTTTGACATATATTTGAATCTTAAAACTAAAGGTAAATTATTTTCTTTGTTATGTAAGTGGCAGTAAACAAAACTAGCTCTTCGGGCAACATCATAGAATCGACTGCTGAAATGTGGACGAAATAGGTCGCCAGACGAGATGTCTGGCGACGTCGCGCGTAAGCTAGGTATTCAAATAGGATTTCACAAGGACTTACATTAATAATATCAACTTTCGCCCGATTTCTCGAGAATATTCGCCATAGTAAATCAATTGAGAAGCAACTTAGCGGCGCAGCCATCCACAGCCAATGCTGAAAGCAAAAAGCGACACTTAATTGACTTGAACATTTTTTATATTTATTTATTTTATACACCTACATTTGAGTAATGGCCTGTCGTTTCTCAACAACATAATAATATATTATAATTAATTATTACACCTACGTGTACTAATAATAACAATGAAGAAGGCAACAATTAGGTAAATAAATAACGCCACACTAGTATTCCCTGGGTCGTGGTTCTACGAACACCATACAGACCCGGACAAATATTTCAACTATATTATTTGGTAGAGGTTAATAATATAACTTTAAGTTTCATAGCAACTAATAACTTAAAATGTCATATGAAAACATTGCGTAGTTTTACTTGTTAAAATACCACTCCCCGTTTGCTATTACTATCCTAAATCATAATCCTATTAATAGAAATGACATTAGTTTCAATACAAACGATTTCTTTCAAATCATGTCACGCTTGAATTAATTTTACATCGTCCAAATTGACTTCCGTTCATCAATTGATTTCCCACGTAAATCTAAATTACTTTTCGACTATGAATGAATGAAGACATTATTCAGAAGGCCAAATTAGATACGATTTTAGAGCAGGGCACGGCTGATACGGAAGCGTCATAAACACATTTATAGGCTTTTACAACATTAGGCACAGCTATTTTTAATAGTAACACATCTACGCCAAGTCAAATAGATTAGTAACTGTAGGGATGAAGATTTAATGCAATTGTTTTCAATATGCTATTTTGTATTTTGTCTTTCTACTTGGATCCAAATAGTAAGAACAATTTCGATAAACCCGTATTTACTCGCGATTTCATCCGCAGTTTCGTCCGGGAAACAAGAAAATCAGTCTGATACTTAGTGTTGTAGCGTGCCAGGCTAGCTCAGATGATATTTTGTAGGAATTGAATTAGACAAACAATGAGTCGGATGCTCTCTACTGAAAATTAATACACTTATAACAAGATTACAAAATTATAGATAGGTACAAGTCACTACAAATCAGGAACGCTCATATTTTATTTTCCACTAGCGACCCGCCCTCGCTTCGCTTCGGTTTATAAGAGTATTATTTTTTTTATTTTTTTTCAAAATTTAAAATGTAGCCTATATTAGACACGAATAGTGTAGCTTCCTATTTGTGAAAGAATTTTTGAAATTTTGGTACAGTAGTTCCAGAGATTACCCCCAACATACAAACACACAATTTTACCTCTTTATTATATTATGACACTGAAAAAGTCCTGCCTACATCTTATGTACCGCGCTGTAAATACTAGGCGCTGTCTTGGATGCGAAGGAGCCATGGTATGCGATTCACATTGCCGCGTTATTTTGTTTTTTTTATTATAGAAAAGTGGTAAGTGACTCGCTGTTCATGGATAACTGCAACACCAGAGAGTATGAAGGTGTGTTTGTAATTTGTAGTCAATTTCATAGCTTTATCAAAGAACCTACGGCGAGTAGCGGAAAGACCTCAAAGGGTAGTTTGTTCCACAACCTTTTGTTCGCGATATAAAGATTGAAATACTTGTACGAGTATCTGCCCGGACCGATCCCCACTTTGCCCACATAAAAGAGTGTTTTGTATGAGAAGTCGTCAGAACCGAAGAGACTTGGCCTGCGCGCCCCTATGATTGCGGTGCGGTACGACGCGTGTGATGTCCGCCGGCTATAGAGTAGCACCACCCCCCATCTCTTCCCGTGGGTGCCGTAAAAGGCGACTAAGGAATAAGAAAGCCGCTACCACAAGCGCTGAAGAACTACATGTCTAAAAAAGTGGACTCGCCAACCAGCTTGATTAGCGTGGCGTTTTAAGGTCATACATCCATCAGACACAAGACAATGTCCATGAGGAATCCCATGTCCAGCAGTAGATACTGAAAGGGCTGGTTAAATTGCATTGCACCACCCATGTAAGTGTGGTTAATTTAAATGACCAAAATGCGATTCGACTTCGTAGATAAATCGATTTAACTCTAAAACGATTTATAGAGGACACACTTGGTAGAACCTGGTCCAGGGAGTATTGATGTATCGAATTTCAATGATAGGAGGTACGGTAGTAGAAACCCGAGGTTGGCCTTAAATCAAATATTTCTTCAGAGCGTCCCCATTGTATTTACTAATGATAGAGCACAAAGGAACGTAACTTCTCTCCGTAAGCCGCTGAGACGTTCTGAACCATCTGTGAGTTAGAAGAGCACGTCGTCAAACTCGTACTTCGGCGCACCGACCCATAGGAGTGAGTAGTGCTCCATAATATGAGACCTAACTTGAGGCTTGAAAGCATCAGGCAGTGTCCCAGTGTGAAATACCGCCCAGCTCTGCTCAACACACCGAGTTCTTTGGGAGCCAATTTCGCTGTTTCCTTGTATGGCTTCTAAATTCGACTTTACTGAAATTGTCAACACCAAGGTTCCCAACACGAGATTTTGAAAGGAGTGCTCTGAAATTGAGTGCTACGGCAAAAGTTTAAGATTAACGCGAACAAAACGGCTAAAATTTATAGAAAATAATTTAATAAACACTTGCACTTAACAAAAACGCGCGGCCACACCTATTGCCCGTTTACCGCGCTGTAGGCATTCTTATAAATGCCTTATAAATAAATAAAAAAGTAGAAAAAGTACTCCCGAGTACTCCCGACTGTGTCTGATTGCGTCACACTGCAGTACGATGCAACTGCGCGACGGCTAAGCGTAATTCACAGACGAACGCTGCACTGACAGCATCGCCAACCGCCATGTTGTTTTTTATAGAAAAAGGCGGCAAACGAGCATACAGTAAGTGGTAACAGCATACAGTCCACAGACATCCGCGATACATGCCAACATCAGTCCAGAATGACAAACGTTGGCACGCCCCTGGATACGCTGCCTACCTTTGCGATTAAGGAATGGAGAGGGATAGGATGGAAATGAGCTCTGGCATATCTCACTTACTACCGAAACACGTACGTACATTGGGGAAATACGATAAAGTACAAAATGCAATACATTTCAATGTAGTCTTCGGTGAGAGAAGAGTAACGTGGCCAATTGAGTGCGCCCAGCGGCTGTGCGAATGCAGCATGCACTCTCCCCCTACCAAAACCTTTCCGAAAAACCGCACAATACTGCGGCATCTTGTGTGTTGTACTCTATGCCGCCGTCGTATCGCCTTACGGACGAGCGGCGCCCGTGTGCCATGTAATTTCATACAAACTGATGAGACTCTAAAACCATAGCGTCGCACGCCGCCGCATCACTGTACGGAAGCACGTGTGATATCCACCTAAACCACCTACAGATGTCCGACAATCTTTTATCAATGTGACTAATGAGAAGAAGAAAGGCATAATAACTTTTAATTACACATTCACATTTTAGACCGTAAGTTTACAACTTATACGTATAGTTATGTCTTAAGAAAAATTTCTTACCGGACTTTCTGCTCTTCAAACACGAAATGCACGCAAGGGGCTCTAAACAACCGATTAGCCTTATTTTTAAGGACTTTCTTGAATGTTTACATTATCTTGGGTTTTTTACATCAATGGGGGTGGAAGCAAGAAATTGTGGAAGATATAACACATCAAAATTCAGGTATTAGTGATAGGATGACTGATAAAAATTTATGAAGCTTTATTCAACAGTGAATGCCTAAAGACTGTTAATTATTATTATTTTGATAGTCAAAAACTGCGGTTTTATTTGCTATAACAGTTTTTTCTTGAATTAATAATTTGGCCCTAATGGTCTTTCAAGATTCATTGAGCGTAGATATATGGATTAAGCCGAGCGCTGAAGGTGCTTAGCTAAAAATGTGTTTGGTTTGTACCACACACACTTTTACGCTTGTTGCCAAGCCAAGTGTTCTCCCGTTGGATGACCGGCGAAAGGAGCCTTTGCTTATGGCTTTCCTTTGGGAGGGCGGCACGTAATCGCGGGTCGTTGAAAAAGGCCCAATGTACGAGCCGATACCTGGAAAGGTTAGCTGAAGGCCGGTGGGGTGTCGCACGAGGGATATCCTCGTCTCCGTCGGCAGGAACGGTGTATTTGAGCAATGTTGACAATAAGTGAAAAAACTGCGTAGCGGCCAGTTCATTTGAAGCAAAGAATTGGAAGTGATGATTGTATAATATGGATTGATATAATAAACAATTTTAAAAGTTACGTCGTATTTACTTCACTGCGTACAACAATTCCCCAGGTTCACGTATTTATTTATTTGAGAGCGGTGATAGCCTATACTCGACTCACATTCGTGTGGTAATGAGGTCAAGACCTCGACCCATACCACTGAGTTTCTACTTAAGAGCGGATTCTTAAAATGTCACTACCTCCGCGGTGAGAGTAAACGTGAGGGAACAAGAAAGAAACAAAACAAGAAACAACGCATGCTCCAGAAATTAAAAAAAAAATGTAGTATATGATCCACCAATCCGCACTAGGTCCACGTGATGGATTGCGGCCCGGAACCCCCCGTGATTCACTAAAGGGAAGCATGTGCCCTGCAGGGAGACGTTATAAGCTGATACAATACGATATGTGGGTATTTATTTAATAAAGTATTTTCTACATTCCAATATTACCTACTAATTCCTTTCTTCAAGAAATCCAATTCATTGACTCATATATAATATTTTTAATAATACATATGTTTATTTTGATTAACGTTTTAGGAGATCGAAGTCTTTGTAGAACTATTTAGTTTCGTTATGGCTAAGTAGCCTACCACTATACTAATTATTGCTTCACTAGGTATGATCATATGTGTACAATGTACGTACATGCTTGTATAATGGCACTTACGAGCTCTGTTCTGCTTTTACTAGTACTCCCCTGGCACTAACATGATTTACGAAGATGTATAGAGTAAAGTGCTCTTCAATTTAAATTGATTTAACCATGTGTTCCTAAGCTATTTATTGATGTCTACCCTCTATTTAATTCATGTCTTTTAATTTCGTCAATAAGTGCTGATGTAATGCTTTGTACGAGTATCTACCTACAAGATTGATAAGTTATGTGACTGTCTCCCTTGTAGGGAATAAGCAATCACATAAGCATATATCAAAATTAAAATAGAAAACCATTACTAACATGAAGTTAGTTAAAGGGTGAAATTAGTAGAGTTTAGCGTTGAATTTCTGATTACTTATTCTCTACTTCCATTTGTGAGTTCGAGCCTCGGCCTGTACCATTGGGTTTCTGCCCAAGGATAGATATTACAATATAGGTGGAGGGAAACATGTGCGGAAATGCGCGTGCCAGAGAATTAAAAAGATACCAAGGACATGTGTAATATACATATTCCCGCACAGCCCATGTTTTATGGCCCGAGGTAGCCTTCTAATTGCAAGGGGAGACCTTGCCTATGGTGTGGAAAAAGCTAATATCGAATCAAAATTACAATTTTATTACAAATTCTCTGAATCTGGTTGATTTCAACCCCAGTAAGACAAGTCTGCGCTGTCACCGCTAGAAATCCCCTTTCGTCGTAACGCCTCGCTTTCGAAGCATACTCCTTAAGATCTCCGAGAGTACCTATCGAGATTCCTGGTGTCGCCATTTCTAACAGAGTCGAATTTAGAAGTCTTCTGGAAAACAAGTCCAAAATGGCCTCCATAAAGCTCGGTGTGCTGAACAAAGCAAAGCGGTACTGCACCTAAGGGCAACGTCTGACGCTCTACAAATCTCAGATGCAACCCCATATGAAGTACTGCTCACATCTCTGGGCCGGTGCACCAAAGTATCAGTTGGATCTACTTGACTCCATCCAACGACGCGCTATTCGAATTGTCGACGATCCCCCTCTCACAGGCGATTTGCAACCACTCAGCGTCCGCAGAGATGTCACTTCCCTCAGCGTGTTCTACCCCTTATATACCAGGAAATGCTCCGAAGATCTGTTCGATATGACTCCCACCTCAGGTTTCTACAACCGCAACGCCCGTCGCAGAAGTGCAGTGCATCCGCATTTCCTTGATACGGAGATCCCACTGTACGGTCTAAAAATAGTTTTTTACCGAGAACCCGTAATCTGTGGCATGAATTGCCTCGTGAGGTCTTCCCCTTATGCTACGACATGGGGTGCTTCAAGAAAACTGCGAATAGGATTCTGCAAGGCCGGCAGTGCACCCGCATACCCCCTGGTGTTGCAGGTGTCCATGGGCGGCGGTAGCCACTTACCATTATGTGGATCGCTTACCCGTCGCCTTATATAGACTAATATTAAATTTAAAAATATTATATATATAGACAATAAAAAATACACTCGATGTTACGAAGAATGAAGAAACATCAAAATAATCGATTACGTTTTACTTACCTTTGATTTAATCGGAACAAATTTTGGAGTATTATAACGTGTATATATTATAGAGTTGGATGTCCAATTCTCGACGTGACTAGGATTCAGACTAGTGTCATTTTCCTCTAAAACTTCCTCTTTTAACACGCCACTAAAATATAAATAACAGAAATAATAATACAACACAGTAATATAAGAATACAGTGATGAACGAATTCTTAATGAATTGAGCCGCTTTATATCATGAGAGCAAAAATGACTGGTATGTCGAATTTGTGAGTAAAAAGCCAAATTGTAAATCGTCGCTGCGCGCTGTAGCGTGCAGAATATTAACATTGTGTGAAGAGATGCGATCATTATAAAAACTAACGTAATCTATTTTTGTAAAAAAAAAGTACTTAGCTAAAAGTACTTTATTTATATGCCTACCCAACAAAGGGACTTTTTCGTCTCAGACCCACTATTTTATTCTCTAGATTAATATCTTAACTACCGAACCTCATTCAATAACTACCATTCAAATCCTAAGGCGAGATAAATAAACGTTTCTTAGAGGCCTCGTCCACTATAGACTAAAATCTCATAGAGCGTCTCTCGTGGTGCAATATATCACTTTTATGGTATTTTTACTCGTGTTATGGTACTCGTGTTATGGTATTTTTGCAGTCTATACACCCTAACTAGAGTAGTCGCACTGCTGTGCACACGTGGTAGATTGCTGGAAATCGAATTTATCGATATATTTCATTTTCGAAAATAATTTCACATATATTATATCTACATTGACGGCAATAAGAAAAACAATTATTTACGTGCTTAGATTTGTCAAAAATTTCCGACAATCCAGTCATAGATCACGCGTATGTATTGTTGACGGTCAAAAGTTTAATAAAATAATAGACACTCGCTACTTTGACGTTTGATACGAGCACTGTTTAACCAACATCTTGATTTGATGATACGGTTTTTGATCTGAAGATAAGTAGCTTGTAAATCACTTAATCAGTCAATCAAGTATTTTTTTTAAATTATAAAATATAAAGTGAACATTTCATTATGTTTAAATAACATTTTCGAGAGCGTTTATTTGTGAGGCCTTGGCATCATTCGTAAGCTCAAAATGAGTCATGCTTTGAGTCACCAGCCCTACGGCTATTCGATTCAATTGCTTTTTAAACAAGCTTTCAGTATTTGATTAAAAGCTTATTTGTATTCAGACTGTTTTATACTTCTTTGAATTGTTCAATGATTGCGTAACTTTTATAGTGAAAAGCTATTTGGCAATGCACATAATGCTACAAAGTAAAGAAGTTTTTTCGCAGAAGAATAATCTCCAAAAACCAAAAATTTTTGTTTATAACTCCACATTTTTTTTATCTAAAAAGGTACATAGTACAAAAAGTGAACTTATCTCCTTTGGAGATATCTTTCAGTCAACTTGCGAAAGTAGGAGGTGCAAAACGAACCGTTCCCAGTAGTCTTACCAGATGGTTGGGAAAAGATATCCCGAAGGGAAAAGATAAACTAATAAAATAGATTTTTTTTAGCAGCATAGCATCCATTTGAGAGTACATATATATGCCATACAAGCACTCTGGAGCACTGTTTTACTTTCGTCTCTTGGTTTGCCTTTTATCATTTAGTTTATTCGCGTTTTAGTTTATTTTTGGTAAGACTACAGGAACAAATTAAGATCAGAGTAGTCATACTAATTTACCTGATTTTTTACCCCAATAGTCTCACTAGTAAAACTATCTGGTAAGACTACTGAGAACGGTCCGCAAAAACTTGTTGGTATCGAATAAATAAACCAAAAATCTTATAAAATCTGCGATCATGGGATGTGAACTTAGAAGAACTAATATATTTTTTTATAAATATTTACTTTAAAAATACACCTCTGTAGAAGCACAAACATATTTACGTAATAGAATAATGGACTTACCTCAAAGGGTGTATGAGCAGCATCAGCAGAAACGGCAGATAAAGTTGATGGGTGTACCAGAAGGCATTGTAAATCCTTCGACGAATTACCCTCGTGGACGTCAAACCCATACTCAGTATGATGAGTAGCATCGATATACCAGTCAAACCCGCCACACTCATTAGTAATAACAGAGGGCTCTAAAAATATTCAGTTTATTTACAAGTGTGTGCTCACTTAGATGTAATGTCGTAATATATAATATATGAATACCACACTATTATAATGTTTTGTGTCCGGAGATGCAAACAGATAATTGTCTCCGGGAATTGAACATAGTTTGCTCGGCGTACATAATTAGTTAGGATTTAATAATTAATAAATAAGTTAATTTGTGGCATTATATGAGAAGAGGACCCTTATTATCTGTTCTAGTTTCCCAAATAATAAGAATTCAGTGCAATATCAAAAAAACATATTTTATTATTTCTTAAAAATCTGATTATTAGAACCTGTTTCTATTTGTATAAATAGAAATCATGATCCATTTTTTTTTGTTAGAAAAACTTCCGAAGTTAACAGTGACAATAGATTAGATAACGTCACGACTTTGCTCATATAACGTCACATTCAATAGAATTATGGACATCAATTCAATATCTATTATACATGTAATAAAATTGTAACAGGCCGATGTCTGTACATTATAGATATTGAAAAAAAAACTATAATTATTAGTTGTATTTATTAGAGCAACAGAAGCCAAAACAACAGTTTTTAGAAATTTTGTCTGTCTGTCTGTATGTTTGTACACGCATTACGCAAAAACTACTGCATGGAATTGAATGCAGTTTTCACCGATGTATTGCTAGAGGTCTAAAAAAACTGAAAAAAACTTAAAATATAGGCTCCATTTTACCGCAGGAAAATATCTTACTCCGATTGTAAACCGAAGCGAAGTGAGGGCGGGTCGCTAGTTTACAATATTAGTAGAAAACGGTAATAATGCCTATCCTTTTTCGATCTTCAAACTTCAAAGGCAATTGAAAATTAGTTTTAACAAAATTTAGTTAAGAACAAACTTTCGGGTCCAAATTTTAGTTAACTAACCTCATTCCTGTAGTTAGCGAAGTTAATTTCTAACCTATTCTCGTCGTAGCCCCTTGAGAAATTCCACAGGTTCAGGAAGTGGGAAATGGAATGCATTACTGAAAGAGACAAGGTAATAAGTAAACCACAATTACAGCTACAAAGATCCTTTTTGCGAGTGTTACAACAACAAATCTAAATTGTTAAACTGGTTATCAGTGACTTATAATTATAGAGATTTTTGCATATAATGCAAATTTTATAACATTTAACTTTTATAAATATTTCAAAATTTTAACATTAATCGATATGCAAATAAATGTCCGCTATCTGTTAAATAAACACGGGATTTAAAATATTTATTCCAGCCTTCCAGTCTGGCAAAACAGTAGCGCCCTATACTATACGGCATAGAGGTTCATAATATAACCACAAGCATACAACACCTACAAATACTAAACAATGGAGTGCCCTGCCATTAGCATACGTCTCGAGAATTTAATGGTTCATGAGGGTTTAGTATTGCGTTACACTTGCTTTGTGCTTATAAGTATTGCATTTGTGAGGCGCCAACACTACGCGCGTCAAGTGCATCTAAAAAAGGTTTCTGCTTTTATTTCATTTACCTACTGCATTTGTACATTGTTACAGGTATTTTATTCCTGGGATTACCTTGTACATTATTTTATAAGAAATCTTATGCTTTTCTGATTACGTAATAAGTTACGAGTTATTAATTTATTATGAAGTGTTAGTGTCTATTCTATCGAAGGTACTTAAAGACTTTTGACCTCCTGTTTTGTTTAGAGAAAAATTTATCTTACCTTCCTACACTTCTTTCCACACGGGCATTCCTTCGCCCGTTTTATGAAATGAGCAATATAAAGTTTTATGGACATAGGTGCTTATTCACTAATTTACTAGTAACCACAGCACTTAATTTATTACCTACTTACCACCAAACAATAGGATAGTTATGGCAACAGTCATGTGGAAAGTCTTCGCTCTCTCTAGCCAGAAAAAAAATAGTCCCGGGCAAAGTTTCGAGAGGGCACGGTACAAGACTTGGTTGAGTTTCTTGCAGAAAGGGAGCAAGACCAGTGCGCAACTTAGATTGAGGACTGTAGCTGTACCTCGAGAAACACATAATCCTAACTGAAAAAATAAAGGTTTAATTGTTATGTTCTAGAGAAATAAATATAGGTAGCCTTTGTTCGGTGTAGGGCAAAGTCGTACCTATTGGGGTAAAAGTACAGTCATACTCAAATAGGTACCTGACATTAACACTACCCACATTACAGATTATTTTAACTTATATCATAATAATCGGGCATGATAAACAATTGAACATCGAAAAATCCTTTGTTTCTGTCATTTACTTTACGGTAACAAAAAGTTGGTATATAAATAAAATAGTGGTCAAGTGCGTGTGTTCAGCCACGAAAACATTACGTATGTTTGTGTGTAGACGGGTTGTAAATTAGTATAATCAATAATCTAGTTTCTGAGGGTACAATTTCTGCCATAAACTGAATCAGTATTTTAAATATTAATATGGCATATTAACAAAGTATTTTAAAAACACTTGTTTTTAACAGCGTTTCTAACAAATGTATTAAAAACAAGTTTGAAATGGACTGTTAGAAACACTGTTTCTAGCAAATAAAAACATAAAAAATACATTTCAAACACCTGTAAGTTTTGTCTAAGGACAATAACTTTACTTTGCAGTTTCCATATAATATGTACATAATGTGTATATAATGTGGTATGTAACTTTATTATGTAGTGTAGGGCTTACCCTACACTAATACCTATATTATAAATAAAGAAGATACCTGATCTATCTGCCCTCGTATTTGGAGCTCCTATTTCCGGGCAACTTCCGCTGCCAGACCTTGTACCTTGATTTTTGCAATACCCACGTACCTAAATCTAACGTTAACTGACGACTTCCTTTAGGTTCATTGAATGTACTTTTAAACAAGCCAGTCAACATTAGGCTTAGCTACGTTCGTAATGAAAAATATCAAGGAACAAAACTGATCGGCATCGAAGCTGCTTA
This sequence comes from Sesia bembeciformis, assembly GCA_943735995.1. Classification (NCBI taxonomy): domain Eukaryota; kingdom Metazoa; phylum Arthropoda; class Insecta; order Lepidoptera; family Sesiidae; genus Sesia; species Sesia bembeciformis. Next base: position 15,529,687 of record OX031028.1, read on the forward strand.
GAAATAAAAGCCGTATTTTATAATTAAAAATTAGATATATGTAATGCATAATAGGCAATTAGGTAATGCAAGCATCGTTTATTAGAGATAGACAAAGATTATAAAAAATATTAAGAAATAAAATTATAACAAAAACGTATTATTAAGTCGGTTCCAGACTAGGTCAGAGTATAAGAAGCCAAACGTTGAGAACAATTTTTCTATTCCTGCGCTGAATGCCACAGCGGTACGCAGCTGCTTATAGTTGATAGTTATACCAATTCTATTGTGTTGTTGATTTGTGCCTCTACAGACAACCACCATTCTAAGGCTTTGACGTGTTCTTCAAATAAGAAGCTGTGGAATGGCACTGTCATTGCCTTGCATTTAATTACATCTGGCATTACTTCTTTATAGTAAGTTTCTATGTACTGCATTGCATTGGGTCCAATAAATTCGCTACAAAATGTACTGGTGTCATTGCCAATTCATACCGTGAATCGAACTTTTGTAACTCGCGTAGGGTATATTCATAATGTCGGTTATTTATGCATTACTGAAAAAGACGAGGTAATAAGTAAACCACAATTATAGCCACAAAGTTTATTCATAACCGACATCAGCATTGAGTTTGATTGATTTATTGGGTATCTATCTGGATACGAAGTAATAATTGAAATAAAAACTTAATCTTCTGAAAATAAGGTTTAATTCTACTGTTGTTTTATAAACAGGTAAAGTAGGTATCAGTACTCGGTACTTTCAAAGACCAATCAATGGCGCAATACAGTATCGACCGACAGGTACATAGGTACATACATACCTACACCACCATGTATCTATTGGATTATAATGTATCTAATTAGGTAGTACTTGTTACCTACATAAACTTTGCTTGTAACTAACGTGGATTTCAAACATGTTACAAATATGTTTTTTTTATTGAAATAAAAAACACCTATATTAAACATAAAACATGGTCTGAAACAAAAAAAAAAGTTTTTTTGGTCGAAATAAAAAAAATGTTTTTTTCCATCCCTGGTCCTAATAGTTATCTGCCCTAAACCGAACAAAGGATAAGTAGGTTTATTATCTTAATTAAAATTTCACCTTACCCCTAATATTCTTCTCAAATAATAAAATTGTTGTCCATCTTTGTAGAAAATGAATGTGTCGTAAAAAAGGTATATTACTAATGAGATCCATAATATCTGAAACAAAAAATTTACTGAAATATAAACCCTGTTATCGAATCGGCAGAATTCCTAATAGGTCGTTGCCCTAATGACCCGTAAACCTCCTACGATGACCTAATCATACGCAATGTAGAATTTGCGGGCATTCTGTTGAAACTCGCTGATCCCATATTTACGTAAATTATTTATTATAAGAACTATTTACGTCTTCCAACTGTTTGACCATTTCGAATTCATTTTATAGACAGGTACCTATAGTAGGTAATTAGGATAAAATATTTTAAAGCATCCCAATAGAATAAACTTTTGGAAATACTTCGGAACATTTATCTTCCCGATAATACCTAGTCTTAGAGTAGGTACCTATTTTCTTTTCTTGAAATACATTTTTATAACTAAAAAGCAAGTTCGATGTTTATTTCCATGTCTTTTTTCTTGATACCTACTTTCTATGGAACCTATATAATTTCTTAACACAGCAAGTTGAAATGATCTTATCATTTAGGGACCACAATAATGTGATTTATGGTGAATTGAGTCGATCCAATCTCATGAAAGCCAGATCGATTGAAGTTAAATCAAGGCCTTGAGCCTTGTTTTGTGTGATGAAATAATCTGCTAATTTTATCTTTTGACACCCGCAGCTAGTACTACTTTGACTCATATGTAAAACAACTGTAAATTTGTCATGTTCTTATTCTGATAGTTGTTACTCATTTAGCGCAGTAGCTATCAAATTTATGTAAGGTTACCTACCTACCTGTTCCAAAGTCTAATTACTATTTGAACCGTAAATAATAGTTTCATTTATACTCAGTATGTTGCTAACGATTTCTTTAATATTAGCGAAGTCTTCAAAACTAAATAAAATCCCGATCTATAGTTCTGGCATAAACTGCTATCAATTTCTATTTACTTACATCACGTTAACATGTGGAGTTCATTAGATAGCGATTGAAAACGCTATCTGATATTAAATATGAATAGGAGCGTACATTATGAAACCCGGCAACGCCGGGAAGTGTAAACTGTCGTACATATAGCTAGCCACTTCAGACGCTATTCAGCGAGTGTGCGTAGTAACTACAGTCTATGCTACAGTCCTTTGACAGCCATGTTCACGGTGCCTCCATTGAACAACTGAATGGAGTCGATGACAACACGCCAGCAGTGTGCGGTCCCGCATTAATTACTGGATGTCGAACGCGCTATCATTGGGATCTCATTTGCATATGACAGGACAGTTACCGAGCGCTTGTATCGCACGCACACGCAGTAATGATCTAAATTGCATTTTCATTCAAATGCATTTGAATGAAAGGTGACTGAAAACACTGCTTCTACTTTTTTTTCTGTTTATCTACTCTGCAGCAATGTGAATGTTTCTCTGGAAACTCTCTAATAAAGCGCCTTAAACCTATTTTACCTAAGTTAAATTTTCTAAGATATGTTTCATGCATTTGCTGAAGATACTTTTAATGAAGATGGTTTCCAAATTAACTTCGTTGGATAGAATGAACGCCATTTTAGTAATATGTTATTACCTACCTACTTGAGCGTGATTCATTTTTACCTAATGTGTTATTACCTAAGAGCCTTTTTGGGATTATATATAACGCAATGCAATGCAACCCGCCCTTTTAGTACCTATTCACATCCTGGACATGGGCCACCTCGGGCACATTGTCCTGTGCATGAGGAATGTATGGCCTAAAGTAGGTAAATAAGTATATTACCTATTACCTATGACATATAATCGATATGTCAGCAGACGTTTCACGAAGAAAACGAAGGGTCGTTTTTATCATATGTGTAGGATTTCAAAAGTGATCAATCATTTCTGCGCGTAGAAGTGCCATAAGGGCACGCGCGAATTTATCCATGTCAATCATCGTTAGAGTGCTTATATGATAATTGATCAATGATCTGAGAATTGATCTCTAGCTTTAGTTCTCGACTTCAACCGCAGACAAACTGATTCTTAAGTACGCTACGTAATTGTATGCTAATACAATTACATAAAATACATTTAACACAACTTATAATAAAAATGGCCTAAAGGAGGTTTCAGGAGAGATCTTTGAGCCTTGCTAAGTCTTGCTCATCTTTTTGACGAATCATATAATATTAATCTCTTATTAGTTTCTAACGATATTATAATACGAAAAGGTATTGAAGATTGGTTATGATTAGATACTTAGCTCAGTGCCCTTTATTACAGATAAATGTACCTACAAACGGACGTTATCAAATGCAGAGAAAATAAAAACAAAGCTTATACTTAATATAGGTAAGTAACTACTTAGTCATTAGCACTTTTCTGAGAACTGGAAGAGCAAAGTGAGGGCTTCAAGTATTCCTAAAGACAGTATAACTACCCCATAGTACCTACACGTTTAATATACACACCTTCATTAGGTGCATAGATTTAGTAATTAAATTCATCTGACCTTTATAACGATAGCCATTAACAGGCAATTAAAGAGAAATTCTAACTAAAATTCTTGTATCTTAAAACAGAACTTTAGTTATTCTAAGGACAATCGAGACTTGATTATAATTACAAGTCGTCTCGTTATTTCTATTAATTCGATTTGTATTATCAAAAATTGCATTTATTTGTAGAAACATGTCTTTTGATTTAGGAAAACCACTCAACAAGTCGAACTTGTGGCAGGCTATCAAATTTTAATATAACCTATATTTCTCTCAATATAGGTTATATTAAAATCATTACTAAGTATGATAGGTTCTTTTTGTCAAAACCTTCTAGAGATCTTGAAACAACTGCTTCGAAATCGTCTATTCCCAATCGTCACCAGCTTTGATGGAAACTGAGGCAATTTACCTAGTAGATAACCACCATAGTAATATCCAATGTCTGTTTAACTATTGTTGACAGAAACGATGCATTTTATAAATCTGTAAGAGAGGATAGACGGATACACCCGGTGGATTACGTGATAATCAGTAGATAATCTTGAAGAAACCTTGAACGTAAATAAACAAGCGGAATTTCAGTACATTAACTGATAATGATTGATGATACATACATGTATATATTTTTAATAGAAACCTACAAGGGATAAACACGTTATAAATTTATACCTACACAAATTTTAAGTAAAGCTGGAAACAATTTAGTACCTAGGTATTCTAATAGACAGGCACTGCGCTACCCATCATCATTGAAATAGTAAGTTCTCTCAACTAATTTTGATCAAGTCTGATACATCCCAAAATAGTTTCAATATACATACATGTATTTTTTATTGGATAAATCAAGTTAAATGCAATTATTGGCGTATTATAGGCATTCATTTCGAAATGCGTTTGCGTGTCACATTACGTTCTAATTCTAAACAACCATAAAATTGTTAACATTGGCACAATAGTCGCTAATGTGAACTTTAATAATACAATGTGGATCATTCAAAAGTTTGGCCGATCGATGTACCTAATAAAAGGTATTTTCAATTATTTTTTTTAAAGTTGGCAACCGAACGTCTGCACGATTACAAACTTTGTTTGCATTCGTACGAGAGTTATTTATATTATTTTAAAGGTCATATTAAATGGTCTAATTAAATAAAGGGGTTTTATTCTACAATGTAATAATATTTGCTGTTGGCGCCACCTAATAGCGTATTGAATAACCACATAACGCATTGAATGAGTTGCAAGTTTGTATTTGTACGAACGCTCGATTGGCCCATACTTTTAACATTGTTCATGACATTATCTGAGAAGTACCCAGTCAGGTAAAGGAGACGTTATATTGAAACTTTAGTGAAACTTAAAATGTAACATTTTTTATTATCAGATGAGCATAATTTAAACAGAATCTTGAAATAACGAAATTTTAAGTACACTCGCTCAGATAAATAAATAAATTACGCCACGCTCAAAATCCCACACTAGGATTCCCTGCGTCGTGGGTCGCAGAGATACAAAGACACCATCCAAACGTGAACAAACATTTTTTAAACAAATGTATGTCCGGACAGGGAATCGAACCCGTGACCTTTTGCACAGCAAGTAGTCAAACATCACAATGTCATTCTCCCTTTTATAGGTTTTGTTTTAGGATATTCTAACAGAAATAAACGATATAATTAAACAATAAAACATTTGAAATTTTCGCGTTTCTCACACATTTATCTATTTAAACGGGTCTCAAAATAAATAAGATAAACATACGCGTTGAGACCAAATATGTATATAAAAACAATAAATATCCATTCCCAATTTCGAGGCTATAAAATTTTGTAGTTTAAAATTTGCAATCCGCCCTTGCAGATTCCACTGTAGGACGTGGACCGCCTCATATACATTATCTTGTACATAAGGGATACATTTTTTTATAGGAAAGTAGGTGGACAAGCAAGCGGTCCCACGTGATGGTAAGTGTTACCGCCGCCCATGGACACCTGCAACACCAGGAGGTATGCGGGTACGCCGCCGACGTAAAATCCTATTCACAGCTTTCTTGAAGAACCCAACTTTCGTAGCGTAATGGCTTTAAAACGCCACGCTGACCACGCGGGTTGGCGAGTCCACTCTTTCAGAGGTGGTATAGTCCCTCAGCGCTTGTGGTAGCGACTTTATATCTATCTTTTAGTCGCCCCTTACGACACCCACGGGAAGCAAAAGGGTAGTGCTGTTCTGTAATCGGTCGACACCCACACGGCACCGGGCACTAGAACCAACGGCACGGTTTAGAATTTAGGTCATAAATTGTCTTTCGTCTTTGATATTTTTTAATCGCTCTTTCTAATCAGGAGTCAATGGAGACAAAAAAAGTCTACACAACTGTAGACCAAGCTTCAAAAAAAAAGTTTAGTCTTGCCATATAATACCATTACAATAAAGAAAAATAGGGTTGACAAATCAAAACAACTTCTTCGGCGGTACGCAAACGGAGCTCACAGACAAATCTTATTTACCAACGAGAGAATGTTCACCATTGAGCAACATTTTAAGCAGAATGATCGAGTTTATGCTCATAACTCTACAGAAGCTGCTCAATTTGTCAATAGGGTGCCACGTGGCCATTATCCGGCTTCAGTGATGGTTTGGTGGGATGTTAGCTATCAAGGAGTGACTGAACCATATTTTTGTGAAAAAGGTATTAAAACGTCGGCTCAAGTGTATCATGATACGATTCTTGAGAAGGTCGTAAAGCCTCTTAACAACACCCTTCCATAACCAAGAATGGTCCTTTCAGCAAGACTTAGCACCAGGCCATAAGGCTCGCTCAACACGGGCGTATCTCGAAAGAAATATTCCCGCCTTCATTAGAGCTGAAGACTGGCGGCCACCTAGTCCCGATCTTAATACGCTTGATTATGATTTATTCTGTTTTAGAGAGCATGACGTGATCTAAACCATGATAATATTAAATCCCTAAAACATTCCAGTCGCCAATTTTCCTATGGAAAGGGTGCGTGTTTCAATTGAAAACTGGCCACATCGTTTGAAAGATTGTTTAAAAGCAAACGGTGAAAATTTCGAATAAACGTTATATTTTTCAAATGCTTACCTATTTATTTCTAAAATAACAAAAATTCTTCTAATAAAATGATAATATAAGTTTTACTTTGTAACACTAGGTATAGAATTAGTCTGTATGTTAAAATTAAAGTAATGAGATAGTGATAAATGGCCAGTATTAAAATTTCTTTAGAAGTTGACATCACCGTATTCACGGAACTTCGTGTAGGTGTGTTCAAAGTACAGTTGAGTGCTGGTCAATTTGTGACTGGTCAGTTCTGTAGCATTGATATAAAGGCGAAAATGCAACAAAACGTTACCTTGACGTTGCTACTTGTTGATGTTGACTGTACTATGATCAATTGATCATAGACCTGAGACCTAACTTTACTTAGTATTATAAAGTACTACTTCTATAAGTAGGTTTGTAACTCGAGAACCGCTGACGGTTTTAGATATGTCTAGTACTGCACAGCTTTAAATCCTTGTAAACATTAACCGTATGGTGTAAAAAACCCGTTTTACATGTTATTTTCATACAACACAAACATTGCTCTCTCTATCAAGCCTTCAGCTAAGATAGTGTTATGTAGCCGCGGTGAGACATTCAACTTACTATATATATTTTTTATTAGAAAGAACTAAATGAAGTTGAACTGACAGATTATAACATATAACCTATACGAAGACTTCTAAAAGATAAATACATCTTCGTAGCTTAAAACCAAAACCTAACAAATATTTATAAGTAGGTATATGTATGTATAAGTTTCATATTATATGTATAAGTATATGTATGGCACAAAAGTGTTGTTGTAGAATTAACAAATCTCATAGGTAGGTGTGTAGATAAATACATGTATATTATTAAGAAGTTAAACTTACCAGGAAAAAGCGCCTTTTTAAAAATTCATAACAATCGAAGATAACCGATGTAATCTTCATCGTTTTATGTTATAATAATTAACTCATTTACTCTTACAAATCCGTAACTATACTGAAATTATTTAAAATTACACTAAAATATTTTATACAAAAATAAATGCATTTTCACGGCTTGTTGTTTCATATGTTATTATATGATTGTAACGACACTGGCCATTTTAAATTAAAAAATGGAATACCGCTAACTTGAGACCGACAGCGTACGTGTGTGTGTGAGTCGCGCACCGTGCAGTGTGGTGTGGTCGACTGAAGGCGGGAGCAGCTTTGAGCTTGTGGCGCTTGTCACCGCGTAAACTCCAAACACGCCGAGATTGAATAGGTCATTGCATATTCACCGCTGTAGTCACGCATTTTAAAGTGAATTTACTGAAATTATTTTTTATGACAAACATGTCCTGGTTAAACCTGATAAACTTAAGCATCATCCTGGACCTTGGCTCAAAGTAGAATAAAATCACTCGTGAGGAGTATTAATTAACGCAGAGTATAAGCCCAAACCTACTGAATTGAATTGACATAACTTATAAACGAATACGGAATCTACACTAGTCGTACTTACCTGTTGAAAACGTAGTCCCACCAAGAATTTTCCGAAGTCAATTGGAGTTGGTGAATCTCAGCAATCTGTTTTAAATTATTTGAATATCAATTTACGTGAATGATAGGTGGTAGTGTTATATTATAATATCAAGAACCCTAAATCACCTTTCATCTCTCCATACTCCTGACTGTTCTTTATACGTTTAGACAATTTTTTGAACAAAATGCTGTTGAAAGTATATTTAGTGTTAGCGATAATATTGTTCACTTCAATACAAATATATTTCTTCTACAATTATTATTTTCTTCGGCATAGAATATTATGCGAAAATTATTCATTTGTGTAAAATATTAAATCCCTGTTTTTAGACTACTACCCTATTACTATTTTATCTAAACAACTGCAGCGACATTTTTATAAAAATAAACCGCATTCTAAGTGAACATTATGGGTTTTTTTTATAGAAATAAGGCAGCAGTCCACGTGATGGTAAGTGGATACTGTCGTCCATAGACATCCGCGATACATGCCAACATCTGTCCAGAATGACAAACATTGGCACGCCCCCGAATACGCAGATTAAGGAATGGATTGGTAAAATGGGCAGGGATATGATGGGATGGAAATAGGCTCTGACATATTTCACTCACTACCGAAACACGTACGCACATTGGGGAAATACGATAGAGTAGCAAATGCAGTACATTTCAAGGTAGTCTTCTGTGAGAGGGGTAACGTGGCCAGTCGGGGCGCTCAGCGGCTGTAGGAATGCAGCATGCACTCTCCCCCTGCAGAAGAGTTTAGGATAAACTCCATCATAATTACTAGATTGGAAGCATGTAACGCATTCTAAATAATGCCAAATCGTCTATAATGGCGTGATGTAAAGGCTCATTTAAAAAGGATATTAATTTCTACTTAACGTAGTTATAATTTTGAATTGAGTGCCAAAATTTACCGTCTTTTTTTAGAAACTATGATTGAGCTCCAGAACGTACGAAAATCACTCATTGACAATATAATTTTGGATGTTCTACTCGCCCGCAGCACATTATAAATTTATAATATAATAATCCTGTTATAACCCCCAGCGTCACTCATCACATCATCAATGATGATCATTCATGATGGAGTGTAATGTACGTGTAATCGGCTTAGAGCGTTGCTTTGGATTGTAGGTACCGAGGGATCGCGAGTCGCTGAGAAACGCCCAGGTACGTGCCGATACCTGATAATATTGTTGGTTGAAGGCTGGTGTGTGTTCACAGTGTAGCAAGGGGACGTCCTCGACTGCGGCGGCGGGGACGGTGTTTATGTGTAGCCTGTGAGTATAGTGTAAGAATCGCATTGGGGTCGTCTAGGACGTGCCGAAGACCAAGACGATAACGTGGAGGGGCATTCCTATCGGCAACATAGATTAGGCTGGCAACTACTAGAGGTTTGGAATGGTCAGTGACTCTGTCGTAGTAGCGTCGTCGGGCGGAGTCTTTCACATATTTGAAGATGGAGGGAAATTCAGTCCTTGTGGAGGTCGACATTGCGAGAGTACCGTGGAGAAGTAGTACGAGTACCTGTCCTCGGTAAACCTACTATCACTTTACTGAGCGACTTCGATGGGACTGAACAATGACGTGATAAAAACAATTCTGTTTTATTATTTGTTGTGTCTGGACCAATAACCATACCAGTGTCCAAATAAATTATAAATAATAAAATGTTTAATTTCTTTAAAAAAACTTTTTATAAATGGCAATTGTGTAATTATCACATTCTGCCAACGTCGAGTATTTATGGCATTAAACAATTTTAAAAAATTAAAACGTAATCTGTCAATGTCCAGTCCCGTCGATTTACTAAGGACAGAAAAGGACTCCTTGGAAACACACGATAAACTCGGTCCCACGCTTTTATTTGATTATCATTTGTGGCTGAAGGCCGGTGTGTGTTTATAGTGTAGCGAAGTAGCATCCTCGTCTTCATTCAACTTCACCTCTCGAGTTCCCGCCAAAAAGTCATTTTGTAGGTTGCTGTCACTGATCGTACAGCTGCAGTCAGCAGCATATTTATTTAGTAGTTCGTAAATCAAAATAGGCTATTGGTGTGCGATATTTAAAAACTGTTGCTAATAATTATTATTATCATCTCCGTAGATTTCGTCTATTAGAAGTGACCACAGAGACTGGTGTAAACTACAAACCTTTAATAGTAATATTTTTTTTGTATAAATTAATTATATTTTATGCAAATTTAATACACTCACTGATTATCGAACAAACAAAAGTTTCTTGACACTTGACACTTTACCGACAACATTTTATCAATAGAAAATCTGAAATCATGTATTTAATTGTTATTTATAATACCGATTTTTGTGTATTACATTAAACCCAGTGTGATCTAAAGTACCTATTAAAACATAAAATAAACATGGAACCGTCTTCACCGTGGAAACGGCCAGATGAAGTGATGCAACTACACAGGCTAAAAAAGCGAAAAAAGGCTTTACAGGTATGTATTCAAGTATTTTATTTAATATGTGTCATTCATTACAGCGTTCTTAAAGCCTTTACTGTAGTGGAATTAAATTTTCTTCTTTTTTTAAATTTCACTTATTATTAAGTACTTTGTCTTCATCTATGTTTAAATGAGTTTTATAACTGCAGGACCGTATGAAAAAACCTTTAGGATCATCCTGTGAAGACCCAACCTCACGAAGAGCAGTAGATATTGATTTCTCCAGAATTATTAATGCAGATAAAAGGAAAAATCCATTCTCAAAGTAAGTTTAGTTCATTATCAAATATTTTTTATCACATATTATCAGTACAATTACAATTAATTTAATACGAAAAGGGTGTGAATTTAGGCAGAAACTGAACCAATATATTGATTATTCTTTGTAAATACAAAGAAATCACATGGTATAAAGAATGAAAAAAGCAAAAGAGAACTTTACCCAATAGTGACTGTTTGAGGCTCTACTTTGTCTACATGTATACATTAACCTCTCTCTGGCTGAGTGTCAAGTTCTATCAGAAATGGCATGCCCTTTGTATGCCAGATGATTTCGCACGTACTCCACGAGTGAGTTGTGCACTTAATAATTGTTTATGAAATTGAATTGTATTTATACAAAGATTGAAATAGATGTTACTTTTTTTTAAAAGATAAATGTTATTTTTACGTGGAAAGCAGTGCACTATAATTTTTACGTAACCATTCAGAAATCACCAAAGCACCAAATGAGTGCATGACAATGTGCTCCGGCATAATGGAGGTTAAGAGAGTAAGTGATCAAGTCAATTTTTTTTTTCAATAACAGTGTTTGTATTTTCACATTGAACATTGAAAGTTTTATTTTATTTTTTTGTAAACCTCAAATAATACAACATGCTAGGAACGTCTTGTTTCAAATTTTATATATCATAAGTTATCAACTTATTCCCATTTTGTACAGATATAATGTGGACATAAAAGGTATCATTGTGACTAGCTATATATATATCTCTCAATCGTAAATATCATTACACAGCATAAGAAAGTAACTGTATGTGTACAAATTTTTAACTCACTATCAATTTACAAAAAATAATTCAATTGGCTTCAGTATTTTAAGTGTATATCTCATTATTAAAATTAAAAACAACTAGGTATTCACTGGTTACATTCTCCTTCCACTCTGTTACTAGATGTTTCAATAGAATAGATATCTATTACACTATTGATATATTATAAATATTGTTACTACTTACAGAACTAGAGCAGAACAGAATAAGAAAACAAAACTAGATATAGATGCACAAGATGAGTCCAGTGATAAAACCTTATTTGCTCTACTTAAGCTTCCTGCCAAAGTACCCGAAAAGCCTCCACAGGACCTAGAGACAGACAAACTCGCAACATTCTCGAATTTATTACAGAAGTTCACAGCTGAACATTCTGTGGATCCTGTGAGTAAATCCATTTCTTTTACAACATCCATCTTTTGTTTGACATGAGATTGTCATAATCATTTTTTTTTTAATTTAGTAGAATTTATTTATATTGGCCAAAGATATTTATTATTTTCATGTCAATGAACACAGAATCTTGAATGGAATCTGTTATTTTAGGCTTCGGGGAAAGTTGGGACACACCTCATAGAAACAAAGATAGTTAATTTGGGTATCAAAACAGAGTCATTTACATATATCATTCCATCATCCTGTGTCCCACCACTGCTGCATCTTGGCCTCTCCCAAGGACTGCTACCACACATGGTCCTCTGCTCTTCTCATCTAGTGACTACTGGTGACTTTCTACCTGGCTGGACATTCCACCCATCCTATGTTACCTGGTACATAGGCTCTATTCTAGGACTCGTCTCCCTCATCAGTTGTCAGTCCTGCGATATATAGGGCATATAGCAGTGGGTACTCCTACTTCAACATGCTAATTGTTTGCGCTATGTCAGCAGCTTAAGTTATATGTATATCAAAACATATTTGAAGATTAATATTTCAACTTGACTGCCTTTACTTTCTTTTTTGCCACATTAATTTACAGGCTTGTCGTAAATATCATAAAAAATCTTGTTTACTTCTACTTAATAACCAAGAATCTTACAATAATGTTTGATATTTCACAATTTCTAATATTATTCCTAATATTACTAATAGATCCAACCTCGCTGCTCCTTCCCTTAGTCCAAGCCTTATTAACATAGAATTATTATTGTCTTTATAGCAATTCATTGAACAGAAATACAAGTACTTACCCATTGACTGGGCATTGAAGACTAAGTTAAGATTGATGTCACCAAAACCATTTGCATGGACGTCCAAACTGAAAGCTAGTGAAGAAGCCTCAGGAATCACGGGGTAAATTGATATTTTTTTCTTATTTATTCATTATTGACAATTCACTCAACAAGACTTTTTGGAATTAGCCAAAAACACAAAATTGTACCTCATGAACTACTCATGATGGTCCAGTCTTGGATTCCTTGTATTAATCCACTTGTATTTAAACAACTTTTTGCCCAATTGACCCATTGCCTTTGTGGTCTATTTCATTCTAATTTAATTACGCAGGTGCAGTAAACTCCTATACACATAAGATGTAAATCTATTGTTTATCTCAGAAGCATTTAATTATAATAGTAACTATTTTTTTTATCTGCATGGTGCTTACCAACCTTAGAATAGCCCCACCCCATCTCATCCCATGGATGTCGTAACTATCGACTAGTGGACGACAAAGCTGCTACACAAGCCCTGAAAGACTACATACACCAACTCTGACAGAGTAAATTTGCCAGCTCACTGCCAGCATACGTTTTTAAAGCCATACATTCTTTGGTGCACTAGACGAAGTGCACGAGGAGGCTCATATCCAGCAGTGAACAATGAAAGAGCCAGTTAGTTATGTTTACTACACTGATTTATAAAATAAATATGTGTAGGTACACTAAATCCTATCAGAAAAAATATCAAACACAAAAGTAAAAACTGCCCTGAATTAATTAAGTGTACTAGCTGTATTAATATATTCTAGTTTTGTTCGCTGCCTCGACACTACCTCATCGCCTACTCTGGACACATCTCCCCGTGCACGTTTCCACCAAACCTGCCTATACTGGCAACACCCACACTTGCCCTGGTTGGACCTGTTCCCCAGGTCCTCAGGAAAAGTCGCTGCAACAAATTACATGACCTCTAATGAGGAGGTTAAAAATGCACTTTATAGAGAGTGGACAGAGAGCTTTCGCTCTTTATTTCAGGTACATAAAAGTTAAGGTTCCAAAAACGTCAGTCTTATTTTCAATATGCTAAAACTAATTACCTAACTTTCTAATTTGGAATATTTTGTTAAATGTTTGGACTATTCTATATTTCGACTGTATATACAGGATTAAAAGAGGACACCTCCAGTTCTGTTAACTCTGAATTTATATCATTAAAATTAACACAACTTTTGTTCTATGACTATTTCTGAATTTAATATTTTTAATTTAATTTAATATATATTGTTAATGAAACAATATATATTGTTCATTTAATTAATTTAACTTCATTAAATAAATTGCTAGGAATGACACGGAACCGCTGCTACCACTGCGAGTATACGTACGCGACGCAAGTGACAGTGGTTTGTGTGAAAAAAAATTGCCAAAATTAAAAAAAAAAGTCGAACAAGGTGTTAGTTTTCACTGCAGGTTTTCTGAGATGGTATAGATATATTTTTTAATCCTGTATAAGTATGTACAGTCAAAATACTGTTCCTGACAATTGAACATTAGAATTTATATCCAGTAATCCATTAATTCGTCTTCATGTAGTATTATTAAATATTCTAATTGTGTATAAAACCAATTGTTTGTACAGATGTAGTGAAAAATCCTTACACATCGGAAATATTGTGCCATTATCATTTCCGAACATGTCAATGAATTGTTGTATTAATGACTGGAGTTATTAGTATAACTTAATACTAACACCAGTCATTACCATACCAGTCTCTCCACTGCTGGATATAAGCCTCTCCCAAGACTCGCCACCACACACGATCCTCGGCTCTTGTCACCCAACCACCAACGGCGATCCTCTTCAAGTCGTCGGTCCGCCTGGCCGGAGGGCGTGCGACTCGAAGACTCGTCTGCCCATCGATTAGATCGGTTGAAGTGGCAGTGGGCAGGTCAAGTTTGAATAAATTTTATTTCGTTAACATAATCATACAATTTTATACATGTGGTGGGGGCTCCTTTTAAGTATAAGACCCCGCTCTTCCGTAACAAGTTACATCGTTATATATGATTTTATTATTACATGACCATAAAGAGAAAAACACAAAATTGAAGATGGTGTCCATGTGTAATGTTTGTCTGTGTGTGTGAAGGTGTGTATAAGTGCATAACCATAAGTACCTATGTGCATTGCATATTGGGGTGGAATCTGAACATATGCCGCATATAAATATTATAATAATAAATATTTGCCGCAGGACTGATATCTATCAGTCTAAATATGACCTGCCCACTGCCAGTTCAGCGTGCTGATTCTATGGGTTATGTTGGTGACTTTAGCTCTTTGGCGAATCTCTTCGTTTGGGATCTTCTCCCGCAAAGAAACTCCGAGCATAGCTCTCTCCATAGCTCGCTGAGCGACTTTAAACTTGTGGATCAAGCCCACCGTCAGAGGCCACATTTCTACACCATACGTCATAACTGATAGTTCTACCAGTTATGACGTACGGTGTAGAAATGTGGCACATTAATACAATAATTTATTGACGCGCTCCGAAAGGCCGGGTTGGGGTTTTTGGGGGAGAATACACGCTGCATTCCCACAGCCGTTGGGCGCGGTACCCTTCTCTCACAGAAGACTACCTTGAAATGTACTGCATTTCTTACTTTATCGTATTTCCCAATGTATGTATATTATGTTTCGGTAGCGAATGAGATATGCCAGAGCCTATTCCCATCCCTTGGCATATATCGCGAATGTCTATGGACGACAGTATCCACTTACCATCAGATGGACTGTATGCTCATCTGTCGCCTTTTTCTATAAAAAAAATAAAAATCATCGTGGATACGAACATTTTCGATGGGTAATGTTTTCTCACTACATGTGTAGTGTTGTGCATGTGTGAAGTACAGTGTAGTGTGTGACGGTGTACAGCTGTTGCGCGCGCTGCACTGCCCGTACTTCTACGTGTGCGCGAACACGTTCACGTGCGTGTTCCGCGCGGCCGGCGTGTGCGGCGCGCCCGAGCCCTGCGCGCTGCTCGCGCCGACCACGCGCGGCCTCAGACACATGCTGCGGCAGGAGGGTATGCTCCTTCACATTCTCCTCTTTATTCTTTCCACCAAATTTTTTATCCACTAACACAAAGCTACCTCCCAACTAAATCCGACCACTGAGTTGTATTACCCAACTAGCGGAGCCCGCGACTTCGTTGGCGTGAAGTTTTGAGTGATTCCCGTGGACTGTAACGGATGCGAATTTCATTAAACTCTGTCTAGCGGTTTTTGCCTAATGCGCATTTAGACAGATCATACACAAAGATAAAAATACTAAAAATTGTTGTTTTGTCGAATAATATTTCTACGGGCGACAGTATCCACTTACCATCAGGTGGACTGAATGCTCGTCTGCCGCTTTCGTCCATAAAAAAAATGTACATACAGATTTTAATACATATATGTATATAGTACTGTTTTATTATATGGAGTAAACTGACTAGGTTTCCAGTTTTTGATGAAGTAAAAATAGTGTTGTGACAAGAGGATCGTCTTCAATCACTCACTCAACAGGTCCCCATCAAACTTTTTTTTTTATTAATTGTAGATTTTAATAAATCTCCCAGTTATATGTTTAGTAATCAACATAAGTACGCGTAAATGGGTATAAACTACGCACCCAGCGTGTTCTGCACATACGAGTAAATTAATCACCAATTATTTATTTTAAATGTAATAAAAAGAATCATGAAATAGGTAGATAGATAAATTCTTTATTGCACCAAAATATGTGTACAAAGGCGAACTTAATGCTATATAGCATTTTCTTCCAGCTAACCTTTGATGGTTGAGAGCAGGCTAAGGGTAGTGGTGAAGGGTAGGTAGGTAGTAGGGTAGTTTTGATACTATTACACTAAGTACATAAATACAACATAAATATAAATTTACACACACATACATGCATATATACATTTATACATACATACATAAAAATATAAATAAAATAATAATAAACATATCGGTCATTCACACTGTTTGAGTAAAATTTAATGTTATTTTTTAGTTAGATAAATAGTTTTGGCGTAATCAATACACTTATTATTGATTAATTATTAACTATTTTTATAGCATCTTATATAATACATATATTATTTCTTAATATAAATCTCATATAATTTCCAGATGTAGAATTCACAATGCCCCTACGTTCCGACCACAGGAGAAAGCTAAACACATCAGATGACGATAAAGCTAGGAACTCATTCGACAGCTGCTACGATACCATGGACGATAAGTCACGCATCGAGATCAAAGTGGAGAAAGAAGACTGTTCTGGAGATGAAGACCCAGACCAGTTCCTATCGCAATTGGGTTTGGAGTCGGAAGTTATAAAGAAGATAAGTAATACGCAGGTAAAAGTTATTCTTTTATCTCAGTCAATATTCATGACATTTATATTTTAATTTTGCAGATTGTGGTCACGAATTTATAGTATAAGACATAATATACTGTATTCTTTCTTATGTAATCATTGTACAATATACGAGTACTCTTCCTATTCTTACAATTTTGTGTATGCAAAGTAAAAACGGACAAATACAAAAAATACTTTTTACATAAAAGCGGTTTGAACGAAAATCCTTGATTTTTTTTATTTACCATTGAATCAGAATAACTTATTATCACGGTATCCTTAATGTTGTGATTAATAAGATCATAAGGTAATTTTTAAGATTTTTTTTTTTTTTGCGTTTTTTACCTAAAAGTAGTAATTTGTCGCAACGCACGTTCATTTTAATTATTTATTCACATTATGGGTCATGTATCAATATCCTTTCTTATATACACTATTCAATTGTCAGACTCGTATCGTGCTAGGCAGTTACAATTTAAAAATACGTGTAGGTTAATTCGTTGCTATATTTTAAGAAATAATAATATTTATATTATAAAACACTATTGGTTGGCTGTTAGAGAATGCCTTAAGGCATTAAGCTCGCCTTTTGTACGATATTGTGCAATGAAGTTTATAAATAAATAAATAATTATTAACGTACATTATTAGGATATTTTTGTATTGACCGTAGTTCCACGGTGGGGCAGGGTGGGGCAGAGGAGAGCATATAGGGAAGAAATTTAATCTATTTAAAATTATAAGAAAAGTGTTTTGCCCCTCCCTAAATAAAATCCCTTGGTATTTAGTCATCTATATTTTGCATCTGTCCATTTCTACTTTGCTGCCATCGATATAGATAGATAGAAATTTTATTTCGTTCACACAAGTGATCGCATACATAACTATTTCCAATTCTAAAATGTCTCAAACATACATAGACGGCAGCAAACAAAAAAATAAATAAAACAAGGCAAACAAAAAGGTCGCATGTGCGCAGAAAGGGCACCCGTCTCAGCACAAGCTGATACCGTAAGAACGGCACACAGAGCTGATTTTCAGACCCAGACTTTTATTTTTATTTCCTAATATTATTTGTTTGTTACCAGTGACACCACTGAACCACAATGCTGCACCATTCTTTCTATTCATACAATACAGATTTTTTTTTTAATTATCAAATATCCAATTCCCCAGGCCCGTATCGCTCACAGTGCAGAGAGCAACGTGGATAACGCAGCGGAGTCCCTTATATTGGTTCGCGGCGCGGACGCACAGGCGTTGTTCAACTTCTTGCTGAACTGCAAGTCCATCGTGAGTCCCACGGGGCCCTTTGCCGGGGTGCCGCCCACGTTGCTCTCCCCTACAGCCTTCCACGGGGGAACGTTGCAGTCATTGAAGGTAAGATAAAAGTTTTCCAGACCCGATTTAAAATATGAAATGAATATGTGTAGGTAAACCGTGCATGTGTTCCCTGCTCATAGCTTTATCGAGATGTAGATATTAAGCCTTAAATCGGTCGCCGCGTTTCGCACGATACGAGTGCAATTTATACTCATATTGAAAATAAACCAGCGTCGCACTAGCACTCAACATGGGCGGGCGGTTTCATTTAGCATCTTACCTATGAAATTGCGTTTTATATCGAATAATTCAATACAGAGCATTTAATTCATTATCTATTATATCGCCCCTCTATAATAAATTCCGTGTTTGTGATGTTTGTTTCTTTATTTATTCAATCATGCTGAAATTATTTCAGAATACGAAAGTGGCCAACAGGCAATATTTAATTAATGGTACTGTAAATAGTTGTGGTAGTAAGGCGTTGCGTTGGGCAACCGTGCACGTGGACACGACAATAGACTAACAAGAGTGGTTAAATAAGTAGCAGTTAAATGGAAAGTTTTGCTTGTCCGCCTGTATGGGATGCACGCTACAGATCCTGTGACAGTAGTGCATCGGCAGGTCCGTGACACAGATCCTATATGACTTGAAAATCGTCAGGTGCGCGAGAACACAATCTACTCGGAGAATAGCAAGTACTATTCCCTAGAGCTACGTGGACCGATCCTGCCCACCGCAGTACACACACTATTCCACGTGGTGAGGAGCAGCTGCTCGGCGCAATTTAGCGGCACGTTCGCGCACCACCGGCCCACGCTCGCGTTCACCCGGCCAGCCAGCAACATACCACAAGGTACACTCGAGAAATATAAAGGATTAATTTTTCTTTGATTGGTGTAAAAATTATGTATAGTGAGTTTTATCGTTCAATAGTGATAAGTTTATTAAACTTCAATGTACCTAGGGTTTGTGATAATCAAATAAAAGCACGAGTATTTTTCTCGTGGTTCCAAGGAGTCCTCTTCGGTCCTCCGTAAACCTCCTATCACTTTACTAGGCGACTAACTAAATAGCTTCGACGTGACGACATTGACAAAATGTATTTTTCGACATTAATTACCAAGAAAACTTCACACATGAAGAAAAAAATACTGCTAAACACCGCGTTCGAAATAGGTGGGTACTTTGCGTGTTTGTGATAAGATAAATCTATATTTTTTTCTTGGACACGTTTAAAAAAAAATATTTTTAAATTTTCTGTTATTTCTTCTTATATTTATTCATTACGGCTATAACTTTATTAAAATAATAATTTTATCTTACTTATAAAGGCTGTTTTTTTTAGAGGTATAGAACTTTAAGTTGGCAACACTGTTTTAACTGGCGGCCATTTTGTCAGCTGTCAAGTGATTTGTGTTTAGTTTGGTTTGGCATTTCAACATGAATAGACTGACGCCTGAACAACGCTTCCAAATTGTGCAAATTTATTTTGAAAATAATGGTTCTGTTCGAAATACGTATCGCGCACTACGTCCATTTTACGGTCAACATAATCGTCCATCAGAGCAATTAATTCGACTAACTATGGACCGTTTTCGCACCACGTTTACTCTAAATGATAATACGCATCTACAGAGACGTCGTACAGTGCGTACAGAAGAAGCCATTGCTGCTGTAGAGCGTAGCGTAGAGGAAGACCGGAATCAGTCTATCCGCCATCGTGCACAGGAATTGGATATGTGTCCATCCACTTTATGGAAGATTTTGCGGAAAGATCTTGGTTTGCGTGCTTACAAAATCCAACTCGTGCAAGAATTGAAGCCACGCGATCACCTAGCAAGGCGTAGATTCGGTGAATGGGCCCAAAACAAGATTGCCGTTGATCCCGATTTTCATAAGAGAATTTTGTTTAGCGATGAAGCTCACTTTTGGTTGAATGGCTACGTCAATAAACAAAACTGCCGTATTTGGAGTGAAGATAATCCTCAAGTGTATGTTGAGACACCGTTACATCCAGAAAAACTGACTGTTTGGTGTGCTTTATGGGCTGGTGGAATCATTGGTCCGTACTTCTTTAAAAACGATGCTGGCCAGAACGTTACAGTCAATGGTGACCCGCTATAGAGCCATGATTACTGACTTTTTCGTTCCTCAATTCAACAACCATGATGTGCAGGAGCTGTGGTTTCAACAAGACGGCGCAACATGTCACACAGCTCGTGCCACAATTGATTTACTGAAGGAAACGTTTGGTAACCGCATAATTTCACGTTCCGGATCCGTGAATTGGCCTCCAAGATCGTGCGATTTAACGCCACTAGACTATTTTCTGTGGGGATATGTGAAGTCGCTAGTCTACGCCGATAAGCCCGAAACGATCGACCACTTGGAAGACAACATTTGCCGCGTTATTGCCGATATACGGCCACAAACGTTGGAAAAAGTTATTGAAAATTGGACCTCCAGATTGAATTACGTCCGAGCCAGAAATCATATTTAAATTATAATGCCAAAAGATTATCTTTTGAATAAAGTCAATATCATGTCAATTTTAAAAATTCATCCTTGTTTTATTCCATTTCAAAGTTCTATACCTCTAAAAAAAACACCCTTTACTATAAATACTCTATACGCTTGTTATAGGTATTTATATAAGATGTAATAAATTTAAAACTGTTTCTATGCATGATGTTGGTGTACCTTAAATAAATTTATATCATATAATATTATAAAGAGGAAAGATTTGTATTTTTGTATGTTTGTAACGAATAAACTCAAAAACTACTGGACCGATTTCAAAGATTCTTTCACCATTAGAATGCTACATTATCCCTGAGTAACACAGGCTATATTTATTACTAGAAAAAATTAAGGATCCCTCAAAATAAAATGGCTATATTTTACTTTGAAATTTTGAAAAAAAAATCTTATTAACCGAAGCGAAGCGAGGGCGGGTCGCTTGTGGTAGATATAAGCAGAATATTGTCAAATATTGTTTTGTTATTTACTCTTTGCAGAACAATCATGTGGAACGCCGCGGTCTTCTAGTGCGTCGTATGTTCTCCAAAACAAACTAATAATAATCATCTTGTTTCAGATGAATCTTCTAAAGAAAATGAACCAAATCACTTCACCAAAGCTTTCAATAAAGAGAATCTATCAGACTGCGGCATCAGCGACGAAATGTTGCAACACTTCTGTTCTTCCGACCCCGCAGTAGTCCAAGTGCTGGACAGTGTCAAGTACAACCCGGAGGACGATACGTATACGTGGTGATATTTTATATGTACAATCAATATTAGACTGTTTGTATTTTGAATTGTATTCAAAATGAAATTATGAAATAATATTGCATTTTTTAAATTGTGTTTTTATTTAATCTTTGGTTTTATCTATCCTTTTTTATACAGGATGTGTCCAGACAAAGATCCGAACCACCATGGATCCACAGAAAGCATGGATTCTGTTCACGATTCTGAGTTGTCATGTCATATTAATTTGTAAAATGTCGAAGTTTTCGCCTCTGTATTTAGCAATTGAAAAACAACAGCAAACAACAACAGCAGGTCTTAATTTTTAAAAATGTATTATTTTATATATGAAAATGTATTTGTAAAAGTTTTAAATCAATGATATCTGAAACATGAACGGCATCGTGGCTTTGAGATAGGTTCGGACACAGCCTGTATGTATTGTATCAATATTACAAAAAGCCTAAGTTTGTTGTGTAACTAAACCACTATAATTGTGCCGTTCTAATAGGACTGATTTGACATATGACGAACCATATAATCCACCGATGTAGGAAATATTAATTGTCATAGACGCAACGCTTCCAAGAGAAGGACGCTTAAAATTGATAGTGTATCGTGTCAAAAAAAAAAAACGTTCTTCCCTACCGATCACTAGAAAATAAAAGAGCATTAACTGCGGACTGGAATGTGAACAGCTGCTTGCCTTGTTTTGGAAAAATTAATTGCCTCGTTTGTTAGTGACATGCTATCGAAAATTAAATTCGGGAGTTCAGTACATGATACTGAGTCCCCTGGCGTTGGAATTTTTCGTCGGTCTTTTCATGATTTTCACATATATTTTATTGTGCATTTTATTACTAATTACAGCATGGTATCACTTATGTAGTCGTCTCAATTCGAATTACAAGAAAAAATACAACAAATGACGATGTTTAACATAAATCAGCAATGTAATTCAAATCTCAATACACACGCGATTTGACGCGATAATCTGTTTTGCGGCCGAGTTCACAAACAGAGGTCAACAAACTCAGTCTAGTAATACCTACGTTACAAGCCGTTTGAACACGCACACGGCTGTTGCAATCATCGCTACGCTGCAATACATTGCGCGCTCTAAAATGACATCATCGGTAACCCATCATTATTGACATCAGGGGTACTTGTGATTTAATAATAGATATCATTTGTAAGCTTTTCACAAAGTTATCGATAGTATGTCCCTTACACACTGTATAGAGTTAATGGGTCGTCCGCCATATAGTACCGACTTCGCGCCGTCATTTTTATCTATTCTCTAAAATTAAGGATAAATTCAGAGTAATATATTTTATGAATGCAAAAGAGGCAGTAACAGCCTTCTAAACGGCTTTTGAAGAGGTGCCTGTGGGCAGAATGCTTCACACAATTGTTTCATCGTACAAAAAAGGATATCGACTGTCGCGGAGAATACTTCGAAAAATAATAAAAGAACTTCCATCTTTATATCTGATTTAATTTTGTATATTCTAAAAACTTTCAAGTAGAGTATATTCTTAGTATATAAAGATCCAAATATTTAGTCATTCAAAACGTCATTACGTTTCCATGTATCGAAAAAATATCAAATGCTCCTTTATAATTTAGAATAATTTGTTCTTTTTTAGAAGTCTTTGTAAGCCTAATTCAAAATACTAAATCTAGTTGTAATCGGTATTTTCAAAAATGGTGACGTACTTTCGTTGCCGGCTGGCACCGGGGCCAAATCTTCAACGTTTCAATAGGTGGAACACAAATTGTTTTTTGTAGTTTGATAATACAATATGTCTATCTTATCAGATTAAAGATCGAAGGAGAGAGAAAAGACTAGAAAATTAAATATATATACATAATTATTTTTTCTAATGTGCGCGAAGTCACAGGCGATAGTTAATTATTTAAGGTAATAAATAATACAACAGCTTATCACTTATTATACCATTTCATTAACCATTTCTCATTTTTGGTAAGTTAAAAATAAACATTTCATAATAAAAGTAAGTTCACAATCACTTACACTAAGGGCAATTTCATACAGATTGGAGTAAAATAAATAGGTGTGAGTTCAGTAATTATATATTGACAATAATTATGTTACCTAACACAACTGCACTAATCACTATCATTATCACTTCAACCCAAGGTGGAGACACGAATCTTAAAAAGCTTACGACTAATATTCATCTATGTGACCATAATTTTTCCGCTCCCTGAAACAAAAATGTTAAAAATAAAAAATATGTACTGTTATTACAATTATGTTAAAAATTTAATTATATTTACCTGCAGGTGTGTAGTTTCACGCGGACTTATGATTTCTGTAAAAGTAATAGATATAATTTAGAAATATAAGTGATATACATGTTATTATTATATGTAGTGATACGATTTAAATAAGCCTTCTTTTCTTTATCGCCAAAATGTTTTTATTCATTACAAAAGTCGTGGGACGGCCATTTCTCCCATTATCTTTTATAGAAAATTTTTCATGTTTACTTGTTGCACAGGACGGTCGGAAAGGGGTTGGAAGTCTATTAAGACCAATATAACCGTGACTTATCCATGCCCTTCCCTCGGGTAATCAACTGTTTTAAATTTGACCGCCTTGCAAATGCCACCATTTTAGGGTCGTAATGCTACATCTCTGTATTTTGGTTGATCGAGGAGTCACAATAACAACTCGTTTACGCAAATAAAAGGTGTGTATAGTGTGTACTCACGTTGGTAGCGGGGGCCGGTGCGGGCGGTGCGGGTGTGGTTGCTGGTTGTCCGGGCACCGAGTACTGCGGGCGGAAGTTGGCAAAGTTGGCCGCCGCGGCCGCCGCCGGCGCGAACCCCGGCAAAGAACCACCTGCGCCGAAACCGCTCGGGAACTGGGCCATTTGACCTGACACACATCCAACAACGCAACGTTATAAGTGGATAATACACGGTGATACTAAAGGGGCTTGTAAACGAGCAACATTTTTTTGCCAATATCATTTACTTTATTTTGCAAATATACAGTCACATTATTATAATAGAAAGTATGAACAAATAATACGACCCGCATGTTCCAACGCAACAAATTAAATTTTATCCAAGATTATTAACGAATTTGATGTTAGACCGAGGACGAAGTATTTGGTGTGGTACATAATTTCAAAGAATTTTTTATTGAAAATAACTATTATTTTGTTAGCGAAAAATTTATTTTATTTTTGTCAGGTTTTAGCAGCTCATGTTACAATATGCCCTTTTGATGCCATAAAATAGAATATGCGGAATATTTCGTCTTGGGGTCGACGTTGACGTGTTGGTAGTGGTCCGCTTTGTTCTATACATTTAGGTAGGATTAGGATTATCGAAATAAGTCCATTTTAATCACGAATCACGATTCGATGTAAAATTGACTGCACTTCTCTTTTGATAGAAGTACAAAAATATTGCAATATATGTTTTGTTCCAAATGTTGCTCAATTGGGATAAGTTTCATTTAACAATTTAAACACATTAAAACCACTTACAGAATGAAATTGGAACCTCTTTTGGATATTTTGATATTTATTATAAATATGGGATTTTTACGAACACCGATTTCTAGTGTACTGATTGATATATGTTAAATATGAGCCTCAACTTACATTTTTTGTACTATATCGAAAGCTTTCGAGTAAACCCATAAAAATACACCAATGTATTAACTCTATGCCAGTTACTTTTAGTGTTAATCTTCTTAAAACATTGTTAAAGGACTCACAGAAGACTACCATAAAATGCACTTAATGTATATTTTCAGTATATTTTATAGGACTATTTGTTTGCTATATTTGACTAGTAAGAAGGTCAAGTGTAGGTGGTGTACCTGCGGGCACGGGGTTCCCGGCGGTTGCGGCCAGCCGCGAGAGGATGGACCGCTCGGACATCTGCAGACGCTGCGCGACCGGCGGGATGCGCGCCAGCGTCGCCGGCAGCCGCGACACGTCCGACTTCATGTCCGACAGCAGCTCCTCCAGCTGGTTCAGCACCTGCACAAAGCACACCATCTCCTCACAATTCACAATCACATTGAAAATTTAATTTGTTTGTAGAACATAAATGACAAACTTTGACGTTGACAGAAACAGATTATGAAAAATCTTCTATGGGCGAGCGTTAGCCATACAAATGTAAATAGCAATGTGAATACAACCAAGTATAATTATCAATTATTACAATTTCACTATACATATATTAGTATTTTTTATACACGAGATCAAAAGAATTAGTTGCATTTTTTTTATTCAATTACTACCATTTATAGGGGACAGATAATACTGCTCTACTCGAGAGTCACGACATCGCATGTATCTGGAAGACTCCAGCAAACACCACAATGGATGAGACAGCGAGACAACCCTCTAAAAACTGAAGATCTGGTACCTAATTTAAGATGATCGTTTACCACCTGGTTAACTGTTCACTAGCACGAGTACTAGTGGTGAGTGGTGTGAATTCACTAACAAATCTTGGTGAGTGAATGGTTTACAATAGTATTGCGATATTTTAATGTTACTAGTTGCGTCAAACTATTTCAAAGGTGTGTTTATTTCCAATGGACTCTTAGTTAAAATTATTTCCCTTTAGTGTCATCTTTGTATTTATCACAGTGGGCGCTTATTATATTGGGAAGAACATATTTTTTCAATATATCATTAGTGGATAGAATGATGCAAGTTCAAGTAAAATTTAGTTTGTCACATTCCATAAATGACGCTGATAAAGCAGACTAGAACTCGCTATTAAGCCCATGGGCATCCGCGATACATACCATCAACAGTCCGGAATGACAAGCTATATGGCATACCCCGGATGGGCTGAAGATTTAGGTTGGAAAAGGATGGTAAAGGGCTCTGGCATAAGTATCTCACTCACTACCAAAACACGTACCGTACATTGGGGGAATGTGATAAAATGGGAAATACATGTTACAAAAAGACATTTTAAGTAACACGAAAAGTACAACAGGCGACCTTATCGCCAAAGCAATCTCTTCGGGGCAATTATAAAATAAATAGTTGGTGCAATTTTACATAATATCAAATTAAAATAATATAACTTAATAATAATATTTTATACATACAATTGCAGATACATTACGAAAACATTGGGCATCGGCTAATCCGGAAACACCCGAACGCGTTATCCACGTTTATGAATTACCAAACCTCTATTTGCATACTTTAGTTCATTTTGGACTGATGTTGGCATGTATCGCGGATGTCCATGGGTGACAGTATTCGCTTACCATCAGGTGGACTGTATGCTCGTCTGCCGCCTTCGTACATAAAAAATAAATAGACGCCAATGTTTTCGTAATGTATCTGTACAATACTCGAAAACATGAAAAAAACATCGTGTAATGAGATAAGACATCGGTCTCTTCGTTTATTCACGAACGTATACTAAATGAATGAAAACAAAAAAATAACTAAATACTTTATAATAACAGCAATAGTTAAGAATTATTATGTCACATGTGTCACTTGTTATCGTTGATGGTGAATAAGTAAGGTTTATCAAAAGTTCATAGAACATTATTTGAATCGATATTCTAAATTCAAAACTAAACTTGAATTTGTGTTGATTACAAGTGTGATTTAATCAACAAGTGTGACAATGAAATATAATTAATCGTAAATCATTTGTAGCATGACTCTCCATTCTTTACGTGTTGGTGAGGGATTATGAACTAGGAGTATATTACGTGATGACACCGGGTTCATAAATATCTTTTTGAAACATGACTATTAATATTTATTCAATTTGAAGACAAGATATTCTATAATTAAATAACTCGCCAAGCCTCCTTAAAAGGCAGGTGGTGCCATAATTATTTTGTAATTTATATTATAAATGCTCTAAATATTCGTAATGGACCTGGACCCACCTACTGCTACACTGTCTCAAAGGCAAATAATTGCGATACGTGTAATTGCGAAAAGGGGACTAAGAAACAAAAGTAGACAATTATGTCCTGTGGCTTTTTCATCTTCTCGAGTACTGACTGCACTTAAGATAAATACAATACATGAATACGTAAACATATACATACATACATAGGCCTCTCTCAAGGCCCTGCGCATACCTTGTGCAGCACTGCGTTGGCAGGCTTGTTGCCGGCAAGCGACTCCTTGCTGAGGTGCTGGTGCGACTCGGCAAGGCACTCGACCTCCGCGAAGCGCGCGTTCAACGACATAGCGGGGTGGTTCGGGTCCTGGGTCAGGTTCAGGTACGCCGCGCGCCGCAGCTGCTCCTCGATCACCAGCGCCTGCTCTAGCAGCTGTCACGAGAACATACACAACAACGATCAGTTATATCAAGTATGGCGAAATGTATTGTCACGTTAGTCACGTTGGGGCCACTCATTCGCGCCGGTGGGGGCGCTCTTTATTCAAAATTGAATAAATTCGAAAAACTGTTAAGTACTGATTTTCGGTTATTAGTTATTACGTAATAAAGCTGTACCAAGACGTGAAGTTGACTTACTCCCAAATTTGATGTTTCAATAAAAATAAATTGACGCTACCTTCATACGTTATAGACAATAGCTTTTTGGATTTTATCAATATATTAGAAACTACAGACCAAGAGACAGACCAGAGACTTCGTATATGGAGGAATACAGTAGTTGTACGATTTCATTTATTAAAATAATTTTGTTATTGATAAAAATGGTTGGGAAACACTATTTACTCAATATTAGTGCGATAATTACTCATTTTTTTGGAAAATTTAATGAAATCTCAAAATCTATTTGTGTATTTGATTTTTACGTTGTTCATAAGATTAGTGAATATGATTTCCGAATAAAAAAATAAATTAAAAAAATGCACTAAATATTATGTAACGATTTAGAGAAGCGACGCGGCCACTAGATGTCGGAACCGGGACGCAGGACTAGTTTACATTTATGTAGTTTCCTCGATTTATTTGAAGCGGACAAGCCGCTTGTTTATAAGTAAAGTGTCCATTAATTCAAAATGTTCGATACACACTCAGTTTCATTCGAAGTTTCTTTCCTTAAAAAGTAAGAAGAGCGCTATTATATCGGCGTCAGATTTTATTTGGACTCCATTTAGTTTGTCCATTCTCCATTCTCAAAAACCAATTACAAAGCCAAAGCGGTCACGACGCTTTATATAAATCGATGAGCAGAGCGTCCGCCACCAGACTTGTGACCGAGTGGCGCGACCACGCTGTTGAATATAAACCAACCCTTATTGTTGTTTGACTTTCTAAAACTAAGGGGAAATCTAAAAGTTAGATAACATGAAATGGATAAGGAAAATCAATGTTATTTTCACTGTTTAATCCTGGAGTGGTATATGGAATTTGAGTCGACTAACGTACAAGCATAACGCTAACAAGCTTCGAAGTCTATTAAGAAAAAGAATTCGAAATATTGAATCATTGTAAATCTTTAACTTACTTTGAAACGGCGCGCCAAGAACTTGTTCTTGATCTCGAGGAAGTTGCCCTTGCCGACGTCCATCTTGAAAGGCTCGTTTATGATGGCAAAGCGCAGGTCGTTCTGTATGTCCTGCCAGCGGCCGTACCCATGGGTCACGATGCCGGCCAGCAGCCAGTAGTCGTGCCTCCTGTGCCAGATTTCATATTCCCTACCCGGCGCCGCCGCCCTCTCCTCGTTCAACCACAACGTATGAAGCTCCGTGAACCCACCGTCCGCGATGTTGAACATGAACTTGCGCCTCTCCACTTTGAGATCGTCCTCCTCTTTAACTAATACCACGTCATCATCATCTTCATCTTTTTTCTCATCTTTCGGCTTTTCCGAAGCTTCAGACTCCTCCTTTTCACTCTTAACGTCTACTTTCTTATCATCTTCCTTTTCTTCCTTCACTTTTTCCGCTTCTTCCTTCTTGTCTTCTGATTTTTCCTCCTCCTTGGGTTCCTCGTCCACAGACATACGGCGCTCTTCTTTCTCCTCCTTCGGTTCCTTAGGGGGTTCCTTTTCTACTTTCTCTTCCTTAATTTCGCTGGTATCCATTGGTTCCTCTTTATCTTTACTGTCTTTAGAGTCTGATTTGTCTTCTTTAGTTTCTTCTTTGTCATCCTTTTCAGAGCCTCCGGGCGTAGCCGCTTGGGCCGGTTGTGTTAATTGTGTGGGGGCGGGAGAAGGTGCGGCTGATGTGATTGGCGTCGCAGTGGAAGGGGCGGGGCTTGGCGCAGCACTCTCGCTCGCACCAGCCGTCTTCACCGGCTCCACTGGTTTGCGAATCAATTCCGGCATGCTGTAGTACCCGTTAATGTGCTCGAATTCTTGCACCTTCTTTCTGATGAGACTCATCACGCCAATTCGTGTTAACACGTGCTGTCTAGATAAACCTTCTCTGGGTACACCATCTGCGAATGTTTCCGCGTTATCAGCGCCCGGTTCACATAGATGCCGCATGAATAGGGAAACGTAGGCTTTAAAGTTGCGTTCGGACTTTCCTCTGAGGTCACGTACGAGCCACTGTGAGTTAAACGCATCTTGTGGCGGCATGCCGTACCGCATTATAGCGTTTAAGAATGACTTTCTCTGCCGTGCGTTGAAGCCCAGGACTTCCATATTCCCACCAACTCTGGCGAGTAACGGTGGTAATGGTCTGTCTCTCTCCTCGCGTCGTTCGAGCCGCCTCTTACTGCGGCGACTCAGTAAATCGCCATTATCATTCTTTTCATCGAAATCGTCATCTTCTTTATCATCCTCGCTTCCTTGCGAGAAGTCCGAATTGTAGTCAGATCCGTTCTCTTGCCATGTCGAATCCTCACGATTTTCAGTTTGAGCTACACTACCGTCATTGTAATTAACTTGTTTTCGCACTCGTTTGCCTTTACCCAACGTTCTGGCCTGATCTTCCTGGTGTTGTTCGTAATGATGTCTAAGCAGTTTTATCCAATATGCTGGGTCTGTGTTCTCGGCTTCCTGTTTAATAATCTCTGTATCGACTTCCTCTTCCCCGTCGCCTTCTTTAGTGGAGTAATTCGCCACTTTGAAGGAACTGAGATACTCGTTAGCCCAGGATTCCTTCTGCTCTATACCCTCCTTTGATCGGTCCAGCAAATCGGATACGGCTTTATCATCGTAATGAATAGCTTCTTCTTTGCCGTCCTCTTCCTTGAACAATTCTTCGGTACCAAATCTCAAGATGTCATCTAACTCCTGTTTAGTGAAATTGGCGCCTTTACCGCCCATACCCGGACGTACTACCAAGTGAGTCAACATCATCTTTCTTTTAGCTACCTGTGTTACTCTTTCTTCTACACTGTTGCGTGTGACGAAGCGGTAGATCATCACTTTGTTTGCTTGCCCGATACGATGCGCGCGCGAAAACGCCTGTATGTCGTTGTGCGGATTCCAGTCGGAATCGTAGATGATCACAGTATCAGCTGTAGCTAAGTTAATACCTAGACCTCCCGCCCTTGTCGAAAGCAGGAACACAAATTGTTGTGCACCAGGAGCATTGAATCTATCAATGGCTTCTTGGCGAATCGTTCCTGTGATTCCACCGTCGATCCTCTCATACTTATAGCCTTCGCCTTCCAAGAAATCTTCGAGAATGTCTAACATTTTTGTCATCTGCGAGAAGATGAGCACCCTGTGCCCTTGTTCCTTTAGCAGCTTCAACATTTTGGACAACAGTACTAGTTTTCCGGAAGCTTTGATCAAAGCTTGAGTGTCGTAATTTCCATGTGGACCGAGAGGTGCTTCTTCTGCCGCTACCGGGAATAGATAAGGATGATTGCAGCATTTCTTCAAATCCATCATTACATTTAGCAAAGACACAGTCTGACCACCGCTCTTGGGATTTAAAGCTTCATAATTCCTCGTCAAAATGTATTTGTAGTATTTCTTCTGCATGGGAGATAATTCGACGCGCACGATAAATTCAGATTTCGTCGGCATGTTCTTAAGTACGTCAGCTTTGAGACGTCGCAACATATGCGGCCCCAGCATTTCATGAAGCCTCTTCACCTGTTCCTCTTTAGACACATCTGCAAATTCATTTTGGAAAGCAGCAAGATCGTTAAATTTATCTTTGTTCAAGAAGTTCAAAAGATGGAACAATTCTTCGAGGTTGTTCTGTAAGGGAGTGCCAGTTAGAAGCAACTTGTAGTTAATATGGTAGCCAGCGAGAAGTCTGAAGAATTTCGATTGGTTACTCTTCAGCCTATGAGCTTCGTCAACGACCAATACAGCCCATTCAATGGATCCCAGACATGTTGCATCGATGGAAACCAGCTCGTATGACGTAAGCAGAACATTGAACTTGACTTGTGATTTGATTTTCGATGGTCGTCCGCCCCTATTGGCCCCATCATCAAACGTCAGTTCATTTTCCCTTATGACAGCTCTTGAATCTTTATCACCGACGTAAGTGATGACGTACAAATCAGGCGCCCACAGTTCAAATTCTCTTTCCCAGTTGATGATTGTTGACAAGGGGACAGAGACCAAGAACGGTCCTTTGCAGTGTCCTTCCTTGAAAAGAGAGTATAGGAAAGTGACTGTTTGGATGGTCTTCCCGAGACCCATCTCATCAGCAAGGATAGTATCGATGCCCTGTCCCCAGGAGTACCGGAGCCAGTTGAGACCATCCATCTGGTACGGATGGAGCTGCATGCCAGTTTCATACACAAACGCCGGTTGGTCTTCATACTTCTTGTTCAGGTTGGTGATGGGTCGGTCTGGGGGTGGACTGTATTTCCTCGCTTTAGTCTGCTGTCCACTGCCGCTGCTTTCGTCTTCGTCAATAAGGTCCTTGTTCTTACTTTTACGACCAGCTTTCTTGCCTTTGCTTCCCTTAGTTTTGCCTTCAGAAGTGATGAAGGCTCGCATATCCTGTGAAATAAATTTAATATTCTGAGTTTCTGTAAACATAAAGGTAAGTTTGTGTAAACCATTGAAATTCATTAAAGATTGTGGGTGGAGTATGAAATACACACAGACTAGATTTATACATTTTGTGAAGATTTTCACACTGAAACCTATTTTATGAATATTTTTGGATTGTGGATGTTTATTTATTTTATTTCAGCTTTAGATATTTGTGGGGAAATGAGTGTTAGGAGATATTAAATAGATTTTGTAACTTTTTTACATTTCCGTTTTTTATTTTTCTTACTTAATACAAATATATCAAGGTCTGCATAGTATTTATTGTAATTTTGCAGAATACGAGAAAGGACTGACTTCTAGGCATACCTTATTTTGACCTGAACATCAAACAACTCGGTATGCCTGTACGGCTAGTTGGTGGTCGTAAGGCTCGTCAGTGGATTTTGCTCTAACCATAGAGCGCGCAAAAGTAAAATTCCATGTTGGCCTTAGCCTTAGCTCCAGTGGGTCAATATATTAGATAACAATCAGCTGATTTGTTATCGTTAAAACATAAGAATCTTATAAATTATTGTTTTTAGACATGTTCTACTACTATGTCTATATAGACTAAATATTTAGGTGACCAAATGCTACAAGTATACTCAAGTGACGTGCGCACATAAGTGAAACAAAGTGCCTTGATGCAGTCAAGGGCTTACAGATACATTTAAGAAAGCCTAGCTGCGTGTATGCTTTATTACGAATTAAGTTAATATGCTCCCCCAATTTCATCTTGAAATGCAAATGAACACCGCGATCCGTAACGGATTTAACCGATTCAATGACTATGTTGTTTACTTTATACGTTTATTTTTCCGTGTAAAACTGCAAAACTTCACAGTTATTCTATTTCTTTCATACTACTTTGCTAGGTTATCTAGATTATTTTGTATTAACATGCAGTCATTGATCATATGGATATTTAAATAAATCTTTTTAACATCGGCATCAGAAACTTGGAATGCTCAAAGCTGGTGTTTAAATTGAAAACGTAGGCATTATAGAGGTCCTAAAATTGAGCCCTGTGTGACCATAATCACTACATGAGCTGCCAATCCTAACCACCTGTATTCCATTAGTATGTAGGATAACAACCATCAATGGAGGTTTCAGAGAATTACAAGGACATGAAGCTTTCGGAGCAAGACAATATAATTCACATGATCAAATGCTTTCTCCGAAATCTGTGTCGATCACATCGACACGATGAACCCGCCCCATCCATTGTTTGATAAACATAGTTTGTAAACAGCGCTATATTTGTTACCGTCAAACATCCCTTCATAAAACCATGTTGCTGATCCAGTATTGACCTAGCTGTTAATTAAGGAATAACACTTGTTTTAATTATTTTTTCAAAAACTATAACTACTATAACCAGTGCTACTGGAACATCAGGGATCAATCAATATGCGATGGGGATAATGCTCCATTCTACTTTTAGATCCATTTTTATGTATAGAAATGATTTAAGCTTCGTTCCAAATAGAAGGGAGTATTGATTGATTTGTTTCATTTTTGTTTCATATTATTGAAAGAGGTTTAGCAAGACTGGAAGCACAATTCTTATTAAAAAAGATGTGAGGTTTTGTCACCAGGATCCTTATTGGGATCTAGTTGGATCAGAAATGTATATACTGTAGATTCAGATATAATTGAATCATGTATAGTATCTGCGTAGGTAACATCTGGTAAAATGATCCTAGCATGTAAGGGATCAGACTTCATAATCATGCTTTCGAAGAATTTATTAAATCCAAAACAAATTCCATCTATATTATTGTGTTTCGTTCCCGATTTTCATAATGTTTGGCTAACCGGTATCATTGTTACGTTTTAGATAGGACCATACATATTTTGGATTCTTTTTCAACAAAGTTTGAATTTTATCAATATGTTTTTTTTAGTTTTTGTACTTTATTTGTCCTAGCGCGTGAAATTGAGAATTCGTCGTGGTGCCGCCGTGGATTTTTATATTTATTCCACCGTCGATTACAAATAATTTTACATTGTCAATTCCGTGTGTGTGCCTCTACTAAAACAAAGCTGTGATTCATTTAATACGCAGTGGTATGTTCATTTCTTGTGGCCCCACTAGTATTGCAAAAATGAGCACGCGTTGAAGCGTTTAATACTCTAGTTCTAAGTGTTCATTAGCGGTCACTAAGCGCTCGGTGCTCACTCACCTGATAGTAGTCGACGGCGTGTTTGAGGCCAGCGACTTCCTCGTGCTCGGCCTCCCAGGTGGCTTGGTCATAGGAGAGGTCGCGCCACTTTACCAGGTAGTAGGTGGTGCCGTCGCGCGCCGTGCGGTGATTGATCACGCGATGCACGATCAGCCACTCCGGCTTCACGCCGTACCTGCAACAACGACACAATTTAATTTATAACTTTCAAAACTTTCGCATATTGTACACATCGTATATATAGGTCACACTGAAAATTTCCGGAAATGGCCACTTACATAAACAATATTTGAAAATGGAACTCTTTGGCTGTAGAATAAAGTTTGTTTCATCTAACAGTCATTTGTTTTTTCATTGTGGCGTCATTTTAAAAATTGCGTGACTGCATTACGACGGATTTAAATCGTGAAAATTTTCGCTATATGATTTTCTACGATTTTAAGTGTAATTTGACAGCTCAGCAGAGCCTTGCTCGGCTTCAAACTGCTTTTGGCGATGAAGCACCAAGCAAGACAACAATTTATATCTGGTTTGCAGAATTCAAGCGCGGTCGTGTCAATCTCAGTGATGAGTTTCGTGAAGGCCGCCCGTCCACCGCTGTCAACGACAAAAACATGATATTGTGCGCAATATGATCGAAACAGACAGGCATGTGACCTACCATGAGATTCGGGCATCCTTAGGCATAGGCATGAGTCAGATACAATCAATCTTACACAAACGTTTGGCTGTGCGAAAATGCTGTGCTCGCGGTGGTTCCGACACAATTTGACTAAAGCTCAAAAAACGGAACGCGTCACTTGGTGCAATGCCATGCTTACCAGATTCAACGAAGGAGCGTCAAATTTCGTGTGGAACATAGTAACAGGTGACGAAACATGTATTTAGAGCTACAACCCCGAAACAAAGCAGCGATCGACCATTTGGGTCTTTCAAGATGAGTCGAACCCCACCAAAGTGGCGCGTGTGTAAAGTGCCGCGAAGCAGATGATCGCTTCTTTTTTTTAGAAAAACTGGACGCGGATCCCGTTGCTTTGGAGAATCGTCGTACCGTGAATGCTGATTGGTACACGACCATTTGCTTGCCGGAAGTTATTGACGAACTCTGTAAAAACAACCGTAAACGCCGCATAATCTTGCACCGTGACAATGCCAGCTCTCACACGGCCAAACAGACAAACGACTTTTAAAGGCAAAAAACATAGAACTCATGAGCCATCCTCCATACAGTCCCGACTTGACACCTTGTGACTTCTTCTTTCCAAAAATTAGGAACCAATTACGCGGTTTACGATTTTCATCGCCAGAAGAGGCTGTTGAAGAGTATGAAAAACATGTTTTCGAGCTCACCACGGTGAAGTGGAATAAATGTTATGGAAATTGGTTTATTCGTATGAAAAAGTGTATTGACGCTCAAGGAGAATATTTTGGGATACAATAAATTGATTTTTGGCCATTCATTGTATTTTTTTCTTATTCATTCAGGAAACTTTCAATGTGGCCCTCGTATTACCGTCGAATACGTCCGCGGACATTGTTAGTGTAGTGTGTCGCAGCCTTTCCGAATGTGGAGATAAACTGTTCAAACCCACCATCCTGGACTACCCGCCTCTTCGATTAACTCGTGAGCACGGCTGATGTAACCCATGCCGAAACGTCGAGTACAAATAAAAGGTAAACAAAATCTTTTAATTTTTACACGTTAAGACTCGATTTACAATATAAAACAACTTCATTTCTCACAGACAACAAAGACATTCAGTATTAAGACTCACAGACAACATTTCAGTATTACAACAAAGAAAGTAATACAATATCGTAATCAGTCCTTGTCTCGTCTACTGCTGGACATGGACCTCCTCATGCACGTTATCTTGTGCACGAGGATTTTACAAGACTGAGAGCGCACCTGCATACCCCTGGTGTTGCATGCGTCCATGGGCGGTGGTAGCTAGCCACTTACTTTATCACATAGACCCAGGGCCGTCTTTACCAGGGGGTGCAAGGGGTGCGGTGCACCCGGGCGCGGAGCGCCCGGGGGCGCCTGTCGAGCGCTGAATTTTTGGATATTTCATTGAACTTAACGCCATTGCACAGTTTTATATACTTGTTACTTACGACAAATATGTATGCGCAAGCAAAAAAAAAATAGTCATTAACAATAATATTTTTTTTACTTTTATTACGCTTTCGGCGCTTGTCATACCGCATTACTACACTACACAAATAACAATTTTATTTAATACAACACGCGCGCGGCAAAATCTCTAATCCAAAGACAGTGTATGTATGTACGTTTGACACGTTGCCGCCCGGTAGCAAAATGATCTCTTAAGTCAATAGAGTGTAAGTTCATTTGAAATGGGCGCGCGGGCACTTATGGTATTTACTTATGGTGCAGGGTGTGCGGCGCACAGGGGCGCAGGGTGTTAGGGGGCGCCGAGCGCCGCTCGCGACGCCTCCAAAGAGTCTACTATTGATTGCATTGATTGACCAGGGTATTGATTGCACCCGGGCGCTACATGGGCTAGAGCCGGCGCTGCATAGACCACATGTCCGTTTGCCACCTTCACCATAAAAAAAGCGAAGAATGTGTCGCCTTAAGGTGGACTTCCATGAGTTCTGTAGAAACAGACGCATCAGTGACGTCGCGACACTAGCGACGGTATTAAGCAGGCTCAGTCACGCGCGTCTGTTGTGAGGAACTCAATAGTGTACCATTCATTTTCATACCGCTCAATACCCACAGAAGTCCACCTTTACAACAGTCGCTGTTCAAGCATGTTTGCAAGTCCACTCTTTTGAATGTGATGTAGTTCCTCAACGCTTGTGGTAGCAGCTTTGTTATCCCATAATCATCTTTTACAACACCCACGAAAAAAGATGGGGCAATTCTAAAGCCGGCCGACACCACGAGGCCGATACAATACAGTAAGGCAACAAAAACTTATATCTATTACATGGCTTTTATAAAAAATGGAAATATAGCAGTGAGGATCGCTGATCCCAAAACTAGGAAGGACTAGTGCTATTATGTTCAGAATTCCTCAAAAACTGCATTAAAGCAAATTATTAACTCAGTCAATGATGTTTTTAAGTGTTTAGTGTCACAAGTGTTTTTTTGTGGGTATTTGTGTTAGGGTGTGTTTTTGGGTGTTTGTCTGTTTTTATGTTTGTGTGTTTGAGAAAAAATACTTGAAAGAAGCTACATGTAACATTACTTTCACAAATAAGCTCACCTGTAAAATTTCTCCTCCAATATCTTATCGTCGGAGTCCTGATCCTGCGGCTGTTTGGTTTTGAGCCTCTTGTATCGTCCATCCCTTTCATCAAGCGGCTCCTCCAACTTCGGCGGCTCCTCCGGGTCTGATTTACGCATGTAGTAGCGGTACATTAGTGGGTGGAATACATCCAACTGGAAACATTTTTTTTAACATTACACACATGGTCTACACTAAGATTATTTATCTGTGACTTGGGTCCAGAGACACAAAGACAAACACACTACGTAGACGTGAACAAACATTATTAAAAAAAATACTAGACGTTCATTTGTCTAAAAAGTCGAATCCAGGATCTTTTTCGAAACAGAAATAAAGAGGATTATAACAATATAAAAAGATTACAACTAGTCTATAAACCCTAGCACAATAATAACATTCGTGCACTTTTTGAGATCACTTGTCCTGAATTTAGACAAACACGGCAGTGTTACCAATGTAATGCACATAAGTATTTCAATAACTTTACACAAAAGATGTAATGTTTAATGATTTGTTTTCTTAAAATTTAAATATTCCTTCATCGAGGTTACTATAATTACTAAATCAGACAGACAGTGTGAGTGAAGACTTTGCAGAATCTTCAATGTAAGAAAATTTACATGTTCTAATACAGGACCTTCCAAAGCTTTTGAGACAATATTTGCTCCTACTTCATTAGTTCATTATAAAAAATTACGAAGTCAAGTATTAAAAACCTTGCACTGTAAATAAAATCAGGCAAACATTAAAAGGCCATTAAAATAATAATTAAAATGTAAATAAAAATCAAACTTTAGTTTCTGTATGTGCTCTTATAAAAAATTGTTAAAAGGTTATCCTAGGATAATATAGTTCTAGGTCCTATACTTCGTGTGAATTTAAAACTTGTTACCATACTTTTCTCATTGATTAGATAGATTGGAAATGTCGAGGGATTTTTTACACTGACCTGTAATTCAGATATCCAGCTGCAATGCCAATAGGAGCGGTCGTGCCACTTGACGAAGAATTCTCTAGACCTGGGTGCCTTCGACTTGGGCAGTTGTTCCTTCCACCGCCATGTTAGAATCTTTGCCACCTTGCCGCCGTCCAGTGGGGGACACTGAATACAAACATAATATTATTATAATTTAGTCTACAATTTACACTCATGAGACACGTTTTCAATTATAACCAGCTTGCCTGTGAAGAAAGACATTGTGAGAAAAAATGTGGGGCTTAAGAATTTTAAAAATTATAATTTGGTATTATGTAACATATTGTGATTGATTATATTTTTCACTAGCTGCTGTTGCCTTTGCCCGCGGTTTTGCTAGCTTTTTCCTATACAAACTTTGACATAATGTTTCACCACATTAGATGATGAATTTTAAAACTTCCTTAGCGAGTCCAACTACTGTCCAAGTTTCATGTTTCTTGCTTCAACGGTTTAGGGTCGGCAATGATGAATCAGTCAGTCGCAAAGGCAACAAAGGTCAGTCTGTAAGGCTGTCTCAAAAAGAACTTGAATTTTGAATAAATGAAGAAACACCATATGTGAATGAATTTCGTAGAAATTTTTATTTACATAAACAGATCAATTATTGACATTACACGTGAAATAAGGACCGCGGGATTTCGTTAATTTAGCGTTCAATTTCGTCTTTGAGTTTTTCAATCATCACATGGTGGCTTGTATAGATCTTGCTTTTCAAAAAACCCTACAGAAAGAAACCTAAGCAAGTTAAAGCACAACTTCTTGGCAGCCAGTTTTGGTGAGAGATGACACGACCTGGGAACTTGGTTTGCAACGTCATTGTTTCATGCACAGCCTGGCAAAAGTGGGACCATTTGGCAAATAAAAGTTTGTCACGATAGCGATCGTAATTGACAGTCACCGAGGCACCGTACATACTTTTCAATACTTTTTCAGTTTTACACCATGGTCCGATAATCCCTCATGCCCACACGGGACTTTTTGGGGATGCATTGAAAGCATAAGGGTTTTCTGATCCATCGGATCCGGGAATTCTGCTCGTTAACAGAGGTGTTGAGGTGAAATTGATCTCATACTAAACATGATTTAATTCTGAAATGCATAGTCAACTTGCAGTTGTTCCAAAGTTCCTACGCTGTCTATGCTCTGTGTTGGCTTCAGTTCTGGAGTAAGCTGGGTCTGCCAAATACGAAGGTGCAAATCTTTAGTTGAAATTCGTAGGACAGTACTGCGATGGAGGTCTAATTCCTGGGAATGATACCGGATGGAAGTGTTTGGTTGTTCTGCAACACTCACAGCCGCGATGTTTTCAGGTGTTCTTTTAGGGCGATGACGGGGAAAGTCTCTCTCTCTTTCAATGAAAACGTCCGCTTCCAAATTTCAGACTAAATTTTCAATAGCGGGCCGCGACGGTCGATTATGCACACTAAAGTCACGTAATTTGCGAATTGTTAGTGTAAAATTTTCTCCATTTTTGTAATGGGTTTTCACTAGTAATAAATGTTTTTCCAAACCGTAACGCGGCATTTTCAAAAATGTCAATGTTCAATTAACAAAGTACCAAATATGGCTGACAGAACAATTGACAATCGAAAATTGCGCGCGATCCTATTTTCACGTTCTTGTTGAGACAGCCTTTATATATAATAGATTGTTTAAATTCATTTATTTTTTGGTCTATAAATTTTAATTGCAAGCTATTCTGTTTCTAAAGAAAATTTTAAATACGCATGTTGATATAAAACCACTATATAAAAAACCTGATACAGTATATCAATTTGCATAAAATCACTAGGACACTAATCTACACGAATTGCTATTGGGTAAAATAAGTTACTTAATTTTAAATTTACTTTAACTATCATAAGTTTTCATCATCTGTGTGCTATAAAAACGGATACCTAACAGGTTAGAGGTGATATTAGAGGTTAGTCTTACTTACACTGAGTAGAACACCTCTTTTCAAACCTTACGTAGGTTGTAAAAAAGTTTTTACATGGGACCAGTTAAAGTAGATGTAAACAAGATTCCACAAATAGAAGTAATGAATTATAGTAAGGTTCCAATGGAATCTAGTTTTATATTCAAAGAAATGTACCATAAAGTGACACTTGAAAAAAATTCTATGAACAAAGATGTTACTAAACACTTTTCATGTATGAGATTTGAAATTATCTTAAAAATGAAAAAGATTATGCTTACACTACACCTGGGACACCTCCACTCTCCATCGGGAACTTCTTCGAGTGGAGGATTAAGACAGAAGCGATGGTATGCAGATGGGCATGAGTCGCAACACAACAATTCACCTCCATCTTTGCAGATTCTGAGCAAAACAATAAAAATATAGCTCTCCTTTAGATATCCTTTATAAAACGACCGTTGAGCACTCGACGACCGAGCATTGTGTGGATGCTAATGAACTTTTAAGACTAGCGTTAAAGGCTAATGAGTGTTAGTCCAATTTTTTAATGTTTGATGGTCTTAAACCTTTGTAGTTAAAAGCTCGAGGCTAAAATGAATAAGACTAAGGTTCAATAGCACTAACATAGCCCGCCAGCGCTCGTTTTAACAATACTATACCCATACCTATCTGTATAGGCCTTGTTTGGACTGCATTTACCACTTTGTCCTATTTCCCCAAAGTACGTACATGTTTCGGTAGTCAGTGAGATATGCCAGAGTCCATTCCCATCCCATTCTATCCCTCCCCCATTTTGCCAATTCTTTCTCCAAATTCATTCCTATATCTCCAAAGGTAGACACGCGCATCTGGGGATGTGTCAATGTTTGTCATTTTGGATTGATGTTGTCATGTAATCGCATGTCTATGGACGACAGTATCCACTTACCATCAGGCGGACTGCATGTTCGTCTGCCGCCTTTTTTCCATAAAACACTTTTCAGTATGAGGAGAACATAAATTCGTAATAAAATTAATGCTGTATTATGCACTTTTTATAGGAGTCATGCAGTTCTCATGATAGAGTAAGTGGTTATCAGCATTCATGTTTGCCTGCGACGTCAGTCGAGTTAAGATTGCAACTTTCACGGACAACTTTAAAGCCTAATTCAGTTTTCTTGAAGAATCCAATATTATAATGGAATGGAAAGGCCCTGGCAATGGTTTACAACACGAGTGAAACACCTATCTGGTTGTTATTTCATGTACCTGCAAAACTCCTGGTGCTCGTCGTCGTCCTCCTGGTCCTGGTTGCCCTCGGCCTCGCAGTGCGGGCACGACCAGCGCCCCTCGGGGGTCTCCTCGAGCTCGGGCTCCAGGCACACCAGGTGGTAGGCACGGGGGCACGTGTCGCACAGAATGATCTCACCCCCTTGCTGACACACCTACATCACACGGGGACATGTATACATACAATGATATCTTAAAGAAAACCAATTTGAAGAAACCTTGATATTTTTTTTATTTACCACTGAATCCGAATAAAATTATCAGTAGAGCCCTAAAAAAAGATGATGTTCCTTGGTTCCCATGAGGATCAAAACGAACGTATAAAACTACAAATGTACAATACGAGGGGAGGTCCAAAAGTTTTCGGCCTGACAAATAAAAAGGACACTCAAGTTCATGAAACTATTTTTAATTTTCAATAGTCTCCGTTTATTTGAACACATTTTTCGGATCGTTGAATTAGCATTTCTATCCCAGTACAAATGTCAGGCCGGAAATTTTTGGTCCTCACTGGTATCATTATCAAAGTAATATACGATGTTAATTCACTTTAAGGCATGAAATGTATTACCTAACAATTTCATTTAATGACTAGTTTTCGTAAAATCGCTTTACTTATACATAAGATTACTGATAATAGTATTATTACTAGTAAAAACAGAAGGGTTGCAAAATTATGAAACAAAACTAATAAAGTATAACATCTATACATAATAATAAAACCGTAACAAAACATTTAATGTTTTGAAAAAAATCGTTGGAGTGTAAAGTACGAGCAATACAAAGCCCAAAACAACAATTGTTGGAAGTTTTGTCTGTCTGTGCCCCTGTCCATCTGTCTAAATACGCATCGCGCAAAAACCGCTGAAGGAATTTGAATTAAACTTGGCATAATTGTAGG
Source organism: Sesia bembeciformis (assembly GCA_943735995.1). Lineage (NCBI taxonomy): Eukaryota > Metazoa > Arthropoda > Insecta > Lepidoptera > Sesiidae > Sesia > Sesia bembeciformis. The sequence continues at coordinate 15,573,001 of OX031028.1, forward strand.
CTATGTGGCGAGTTAATATTTAGGGCACTTTTTATCCAGATCAATTATAAAGTTCCCCGAAAATCAGGTACACACACATCTACGCCTACAATGACGCGGGCATTCCTAATAAAAAATAAGACATTTTAAAACTACAGGACACTTGGAATTTGGATAGTATTTGAAAACATCATAATATATAACCAGTTTGAAGTTGGTGTATACTCAAAGTAATTATTGCTGAAGTATATCTCACCTCGCAATAGTCCTGGTGCTCCTGCTCGCCGTCCGCACCGTCGGGGAACTTGTTTGTTGTCTTTAGTTTCTTCTTCTTCTTACTCTTGTTGCCGATCTTGGTCTTGGCTTTCTTCTTCGGTAGCTGTTGGCCAGACAACTATGTGTTTAACATTATACACATTGATAAAAATTTAATTTCCATAAAGAAATTTAAAAAATGGTAAAAAAAAATAAAAATTTATTATTTACTTTCATGCTCCGAGAATCATTTTTACTATTATAATAAATAATAGAAAGTGTAACCACAAAAAAAAAAATAACATACCGCTGCCTGCACATCGTCTTCTTTGATCTGGGTGCCATCTTCCTCAGTGGTAGAGGCAGACGGCTTCGGTTCTTCCGCCTCTGCTAACATTTGCTCAAATTCGGCGTCAGAATCTGAATTAGCGCCCGCACTGCCTTCTGGATCCTCCTCCTGTAAAACATTAAGGTGCAATGTCCAACATCATTCAATGTTGGACATGAGCCTCTTCATGCACTAGATGGACTGCTCCAGTGACTCGTGAATGTGATTATGGCGTTGACGATGATTTGGGTTGTGCACCTTGATAAGTGAATAAAAACATTTAACATACTTAATTCCTCTTGTTTGATTTCATTAAAATATATTTCGTTACAGATTTTCCAAATATCAATGCTTAATAGCAAGAACAATCGATAATTATGATCAATTACATCAATATCATCCCAGCACTAGGTAGGTCACTCTGACATGTACACAAGTTATATTTTAAGCACTATAGGCCATCCATTAAGTCTCATGCTATAATAACCAGGGTATAATGACTAAAAAAAGAGTTATGTTATTTATGCTCACCCGGTATCACAATTCCCTACTTTTAATTCTCGTGTTTCAAGTGTTTAGCATTAGCACTTCATAAGCATTTTCTAATTCTATTTTTGTTTGATCGGATGGTTGACTAGTAGAGAATGGCGTAATTAAGTACGCCAAATGTACACGTTAAAGGGCTGGCGCAGACCAGGGGACACCGACGCACTTACCGCCTACGTCTGCTTTAACGCGCTCGGAGACTGGTAGGTGCGTTGGTGAATTTTTGAACTTATTCCAATGTAGACAAAGTTGATTGTTGTTTGTCACAAATTATAATCGCGCTGTGCTGCGCTTAGCCCGATCTACGTCAGCCCAAATTCTTGTCAAATGAAGTTTAAATAAATAAATAATCGGTACTCACGCTGCTGGTGCGCTTCCTCTTGCTGAACTTGATCTTGAGCGTGGGCACCTTGGGCTTGCGGCCGGGCTTGCCGCGCGGCGTGCTCCCATGCTTGGCCTTACGCCCGCGCTTCCTCGGCGCCGCCGCTCCCTCATCGCTGGCCTCCTCCTCCTCGCCTTCCTCCTCCTCCACGGCGGGAATACTTGCACGCTCTAGGGACTCCTCATTCTGCAAACAGACATACAAGCATGGTGGGCCTATCAAAATGTTGTGCAATTTTAGATTCGTTAAAAATAAGAAATAGACAGTGATAAAGAATAGATTTGAAATCGAAAATAATTTTTAAAATTCCACTAATATTGTAAATGCAAAACTTCGGGTATTTAGATGTTTCTATGTTTATTACTCAATCACGTCGAAACAGTTGAACCGATTTCATACATACATATTTGGCAATCACTTGATGTATTTTTATCAAAGTGACTGAAGTACACCATCCAATTTTGAAATAAAACGTGTTGAAGTGGTAGATTTTTCAAATTAAACCAAGTCCACGTGATTCGTAATATCAATATGGACCATGTTTATATAATAAATATCAAATTCGACCAATCGCAGCACTATATTATTTCAAGATGGATGTCAGTCCAGTTACCGTGTGTGCTAATTTTTAAAGAAAAACGTGGATTTACAATATAAAATGTGTAGAAATCGCGGAAGTTTAAAAAGTTATATTGTTACCTTGGGTTCTTTAGGTGGTCGACCAGGTTTGGGCTTGGGCGTGTAGTCAGAGACTGTGGAATTGTTGGTATTCTCCTCAGAGCCCAAGTTCTGCGGAGGGCCTTCCGCCAGGTTGGGGTTGGTCTCGCAGAACAGGCGCCATTTCGCCGCCACTAACATCATCAGCTTTGATACTGGTACCTGTTGCAAATTATTGTTAGTCATAATTGAAGTAGTAGAAAAAACTATTCATTATGATATGAGGAAGGTCCAAAAGTCCGCGGAATGAAAGGATTGTTTGTCAATTAAATAAAATAACGAAACTATTTTTCTTTTTCAATATATTCTCCTATATGCCATCATAAAAATATTTTTTAGCTTTGCCCTCAAAAAGGGTCGAAATAGCGTCATTGACCTCATTATCATTAGAAAATTTTCTTCCCCTTAGCTTCCCTTTTTTAAATTTGGAAATAAATAAAAGTCACTAGGGGCCAAGTCTGGACTGTAAGATGAGTGAGCTAGTGATTCGAATCTGTATTTCTCTAGAGCAGTCATTGCAACTTTGCTCTTGTGAACTGGCGCGTTGTGAACCCTTGGTCAATTTTTCTCGTATTTTTCCTTGATGGCTTCCTTTAGTCTCCCTAATATTGAAGCGTAGTACTCTCCAGTAATTGTGGTACCTCTTTATTTATAATCTATTGATAAAATACCTTAACCCAAAATACTGTAGCCATCAACTTTCCGGCCGATTCTGAAACATACACTTAAATTTCTTAGGGTTTACCCTTTTTGTGCCATTGCATCGACTCTTGTTTAGACTCAGTCTCGAAGTGATGAACCCATGTTTCATCTCCAGTCACAATCCGCTCCAAAATCGGGGTAGATCGGAGGCGATAGCGCCACAGCTCAAAAAAGTGCTTAGAATCGTCGATTCGTGAAAAGTGCTTTTGAAGCGGCGTGAGCATTCTAAGTACCCATCTTGCACTGACTTTTGTCATGCCAAGATGATTGTGTAGGATTCTCAAAATGATAGTATCTGATACTCCAACTAATTCAGATAACTGTTTCTTATTCAGACAATCTTTCAGTACAAGTTTTTCGACTTTTCCAATGATGTCTGACGTGGTGGCCTCAATCCAGGGTGGGGGTCGTTGCCACTTGAAAATCATTGTTTTACCAGGGCACTGATCTGCATAGACGGCTTTCATTTCACTCATTATAATTTGAGCAGAATTCCTTGCTGTCAGGATTTTTTGTGATAAAGTTCAATGATAATTAAATTCAATGTTCAAGTTCAGCGCGAAGCTCAATTTGCGGCATAATTGCAATTTTCTTCGGAATTGACTTGTTTAATTGGTGATTGTTTACTCGTAAACGAATGACGTTATAGAGTTGTGTAATATATATACTTATAATGAGTCCCCAATTAGTATGGTACTAAGCGAGTATCCCTAAACCCACCCATCCCCTCCGTTCTGGGGACTTTTGGACCTTCCCTCGTAATTACAGTATATTATAAGGTACGTTATAAATGAGCAAAGACAATGGGCTATTTTTACAGTACTTCTTTTCTATCGCGTGAGACATCATCAATTATATAGTTATTACCGAACAAAAATTAGGCGCTTATCCGAGATGTGTCTTTTATGGGCGACAGTATCCACTTACCATCAGGTGGACTGTATGCTCGTCTGCCGCCTTCTTACATAAAAAAAAAAAAAAAAATATATATGGCTGTAATATTATAAGAATTAATATCATCTAAAAAACATTAGTAGTCATTTTGAGTTGATCAGATAAAGGTACAAAAAACAGAATGCAATATATATTTTATATTAGTATATTATTTTTATGCTATAGAATACGATTCTGTAACAAAATCGTTAATTAGGTTAGTTGATGTATAAATTTACTTATGAGATACACAATAATACGTATACTCTCGCAAAGGTTTTTGAATTAATGCAGTTATATATCATATTTTAATTCTCCTTCATGAAATGCTAGAATTAAAAAACTAGAAGTTATATTAATCCAACAACATTGAATTTAAAAGGGTCTTAGCATATTAGCATTTCGACAATTATACATACACATTTTAATGACTCACCTTTGGGTTTTCTTTCACGAGCATTGGACGCACATGCTGTTGAAATAGCTTGTATGATGTCAAGTTCTCATAGTCAGCATCTGTGTACTGAATCTCCACATCTGTAAGACCAAAGGAGGAGCACACCTCCTCGACCGTGGGCATACCTGTTCAAATAAAATTTAGACTATCAAAATACTGAAATTTATGTGCATCATAAATATTATTTCAGAGTTGATTTTGATTAGTCAAGAGCGGCCTGACCTTTTGTTCTCATTTGTGTTAATGCCTCTATTGGACCATATTGCGCTTGACTGGTCAATATTAAAATTGTTTGTCTTTCTTCTAGACGTTGTCAAGGTGCTAGAAAAATTATATCAAAATGAAGAAAAAACTGAATGTGTATTTGCTTGTTCCGTATATTTTGTATTTGTTTCCCTAATTTTTTACATAATTTTTACATAATTGTGTAATAATAAACATTTCCAGTAATAAACATGTCTCGTTTTACTCATTAAGTAGAATGAAAATATCAGAGAATAGAAGCAACAGGAAAATAAACCCAAAATTGCAGTTTTATGATTCACTGAAGGAGATTATATATAAAATTTAAATGAAAATTAAAGCATTTCACAACTAATTGTTATTTAATACAATTCTTGTTTAATGTGATGGCCGATGATAGCTTGGGAGTATCTATTCTCCATTTCCTAAGGTCACTTTCATATTGTCATGACGTCAAACTCCGACTCACCGAGTTTCTACTTACGAATTTTTCAATTATAACTAGCTAGGCGATGAAAGAAAACATTGTAAAAAAAATGTGAAGCATGTGGATTGGATTATCCACCAATCCGCGCTGAGCCTGCATTTTTTTATAAAATGGATGGCAGACGAGTGGTTGGGCCACATGATGAAAGTGGTCGCCGCCGCCCATGGATACCTGCAACACCAGGGGGGTTGAGGATGCGCTGTAGACCTTGCAGAACCTTGTTCAGCTTTTTTGAAGAGTCCCATATCGTAGCGTATCGGAAATACCTCAGCTGGCAGTTTATTCCACAACTTTGGGGTTCGCGGTATAGTGTCTTTTCGACCGCACAGTACACGCAAGACTCTATGTCAAGGAAGTGCGGATGAACCGCAAGACGATGACGAGGGGTGCGATGGTATAAACCCGAAGTTGGCATCAAAGTGAACAGCTCTTCAGAACATTTCCCATTAAAAAGGTGGTAAAAAACACAGAGAGATGCAACATCTCTATGGATGCTGAGCGATTCTAAACCACCTGTGAGAGTGGGATCGTCGACAATTCGAATAGCGCGTCGTTGGACGGAGTCAAAAGGGTCCATCCAGGTGGTACTTCAGTGCACCGGCCCAGAGGTGTGAGCAGTACTCCATATGGGGTCTTCTAACTTGAGCTTTATAAAACGACAAGCGTTGGTCGGGAGTGAAGTACTGATATTTATTTCACATAGGTTCCAAAAATAAAAAGTCATTATTAAAGTTCAATAGTACAAAAATCATTATTATGTTTCACATGTATATTTTAAGGAATCAAAAATGGATGATAGTCCTTATCCATAATAATTTTTAATTCTTATTAAGTCTAGTCTTAAGTCTTATTAAGTCTTTATTATTAATTTATTTATTATTTATTTTCTTATTAAGTCTTAAGTCTAGTCTAAATTTGCTTTCCGTTATTAGTAATGGTGCAGAATACAGCTAAGTTGGCATTACGTAGTCGATGTGGAAGCATCTTCTACTCATCTACATGTCTCAGTCTGTATAATATTGCCCAGTTCGATAAATATTTTAATCCTATAAAATCTACGACAGGGTCCACCCTTTCTTTTTCCGGGTCGAATTGATTTCAGACTAGTTGGAAGTCCTTCAAGAAAAAAAAAATCATAGTGAACGGATTTAATATTATATGGATTATATTGGTGCATTTGAGTAACATAAATCACAAGGGGCGCATATAGGTGGCTTAATATACGAGTATTGTTCAATTGTGGAATGAACACTGTTGACTTCCATCATGGCCTTTTTCTAAATAAAGTTATTCTATAGTTATGTTTCTTCTTTGGGATAGATCATTTAATGCACTATATATAATTTTACTTCATGTTGATTTGTACAACCGTCAGATATAATAACAATATTTTTGAAAGTGTTTGATGTATTTTCGATGTAGTTTATTAAGCAAGAAATAAATTCATTCGCAGTAACATTCTCATCAGCTTTCTACATAAGTTCTTTTAGAGCTGGCACGACAATAATGGCTTGGAACATTTGGCAGAAGATCAAGCCATGATTTTATGGTCATCATTAAGGTAGTATATGTTCTAGTCTGATCAGTACAGAAAACAGGAGAAAGCACAGAACATGAAGTTGTTAGTTTGAGTTCAACAGACTCTGCAAGAGAGGTTTAAGTCCATCTCCTAAAGCAATCCTCCCCAATAGATAACATATTTAAAAAAAATCTTTACATACTCTTACACGTGTACACATATTATCAGTAAAAGAAAATGTCACGACCACAGCTTTTTTTATTACGGTTGATTTTTTCCACGACTTGTATTTGTCTGCTCACTATTAAGGTTTCATTTGTGCTCTCACTCTTTTTCCAAAGTTTGAGGTTCTAAAAATAAGAATTAATTTTCTCCTGTTCTTAGTAAAAAGAGCACACAGGAAAGGGTTTTTCCTTTTAGATGTTTTATTGGTATTAACCACGCGGTATTAACAAACAGTGGCAAAATCCGGCTTAACACGAAACAATGTGATGTTGTGTATGGTGGGATTGGAAGGTATCGTTCATTATGAGCTTTTATCGCCGGGGGAAACTATCGATTCTAACCTCTACTGCCAGCAACTGATGAGATTAAAGCAAGCAATTGAGACTAAGCGGCCTGAGCTGAGAAACAGAAAGGGTGTGATGTTTCAATATGATAACGCCAGACCACACACATTTTTAACCACTCAGCAAAAAATGAGAGCTTGGCTGGGAAGTGTTGATGCATCCACCATATAGCCCTGACCTTGCCCCCTCTGATTTCTACTCGTTTCGGTCGCTTCAGAACTCTTTAAGTAGCGTAAGGTTGACATCAAGAGAGGACTGTCAAAACTACTTGTCGCAATTTTTTGGCCAAAAATCCCAGAATTTGTACAGCAATGGGATCATGACACTATCTACAAGATGGCAACAAATTATCGATCAAAACGGCACATATTTAATGTAAGTAAATGTAATTAAACTTTAAATATGTATTTTGTCTTGAATTTCTATAGAAAATACGAAGAAACCTTCTCCCGGACCTAATATATCAGTTAGTTGTAAAGTATCAATAATTAATAAAATGAATTATTTAACTATCTCTTACAATTTGATTATGAACAATCTTTTAGAATGTATGTCTCCTTGTTTTGTAAATCACTCATTATAAAATCATTTATAAAAGAATTCTAAATTTCTTACCAGATCCAGAATCTGAGGCGGCGGGTGTCGAAGGTGTATTGTGTTTGCTGCTGCGGCCCTTGCGGGACTTCTTTGACGACATGGCGCTGAGGGCGTAGTCGCTGTCACCCTCGGCCTCGATTTCGAGTCCAAAGTCGTCATCCTGAAGAAAACATGGTTTAGATTCAAAGTTATTGATAGGTGGCTACAAATAGGTGGCTATTGAAATAATCTTAAAAACAGACACGAGTTTCCCGCCCATTTTATGACATAACATGGGACCAGGTAAAATAGTCCCTAACACATTAGTTGATTGACGCTCGACTCCCGGACACCCCCGAATCAAGGCACCCTGCATTTTCAATTTTGATGGCATAAAGCTTAAAAAAATTGTGTGACTGATCGAAAAGCTTTTATGCAGTTTTGAAGCTGACATATTCACCATCACTTTGATGTGCTATTGTTCCAGATTTGAATTCACGAATTTGAACCACAGAAGAAAAGCTGTGTGAATTCATTGTTTTGAAAAAAATAAGGAAGCAGAAAGTTTGAATTAGAGCAGTTTTTTTATTTATTGGAGTTTCAATAAAAGTTTCGTTAAATTGTTTTTCCTGAGATTTGAACCGAATTTTAACCTTGCAAGGTAGCTCGATATTCAGATGACCAGGAGTGTATTGAAGGATTTCTTATAGATGTATTGTATCAATGATTTAAACCATTTTGATATATTTATATTATTTTTGACAAATAATGTTGATTATTTCCTCAATATTATAAAAATACTCTCTGTGCTAATCCTTGAGTACAAAATAACTTTGTCACTATTATGACCCACCGCAGGGTCTAGTGACAGGTCAATCGGATTCTATCCTTCCGAGGTGACAAGTCTTCACAGAACTCACTTATGTACATTTGGGTCAAATGAACATTTGTCATATTTGTATGGAATTGTCCAACCAAGCATTCACACTAGTGTTGTAATGAAAGTATAGCATTTGATCAATTGCTAGTCAAGGCTAATGAAGCTTTAAAACTCGATCATTAAACAAGCTGGACGGATCTCACACAATGCCGCACGCCACTCCGGTCCGGTTGTACCGCACTACCGTACGGTGCAGCGATGCGTGAAGGCGAAGCAGCAGCAGTCATAGCATATAATGAAACTGCGTGTTACGAAAAACCATATGGTACCTACGGTAATTAATGTCTGTATGTGTTATGCCTATATACTCGATACCGTCACCGCATCGCGCTCTTGTCACAAACTCACGCCGCACTCCATTTGTGCCTAACTTGAAGATAGTGTAAAATTTGATTTGAAGTTAGTAGGTACCCTAACTTTTTTGAACCACCGCCCTTACAAGAAAAAAAAATTCTAAAGGCCTCTCCCATAATTGTTATACCTAATATTAAAATATTATTCATTTTTTCACCATGCGGCCACCCCCTTGACCGCCTTAACGGGGGGGGGGGGGGGGCTTGGACCCCCCCCCATGAAGACTTCAGCGCCCATTGGGGAGGGATACCGCTCCCATTGGGACTAAGGTCTAAACCAAGTAATGTTTGCAGAAACTTACGCTTTCTGAGCATAACCCCCTTCATGTTTGGTCTAGACATATGTCTAAGAACCATCTTTTAATATACATATATTTATATTTTAATTATCTAAAGTTCTAATTTTATTAATTAAATTTAAATTAAATGTAAAATAAGTTTCAAATCTTATTTGCTTCAAGATGTGAGATTGTATAAAGGCTCGTACCTACCTTGATATAAGTTCTAAGCCTAAGTACTTAGCTTAGGTACCTATAAACACATTATAAAATAGAAAGGATCTCACTTTAATTAAAAATGTTAAAAAAAATTATGCTGGTTTTAAGCAACACTTTTGTACATAAACAATTAAACATCTGAAGCAGCAATTCTCGATTTGATCAAAATAATGAATATTATGTAAAGGGGGTTATTACTCACTTCTTCACTTTCATTCTTTTTCTTCTTCTTTTTCTTTCTGCCCTTCTTCTCTTCCCCTCGTGCCTTTCTCTTCTTACCCTTTTTCTTTTTTCTGCCATCTTCAGGGGAATAATCTTCATCCTCCTAATGGAACAAGTTATTTTAATGTAGAACTTTCAAATACAATTATAAAGCCAAGTAGATACCTATAATAATAACATTTAATTGAAAACATTTAATATGACTGAAATGTTTACAAAACTTGGATTATAAAGCATGCATGGTTCATACATACAGTTTACATGTGTTAGGCATAAACACTAAGTAATGACTAATAAAAAAATTGCATTATACCATCATGCTTACCTTTGGTGGTGCTTCATCACTTTCGCCAGAGTTCTCATTCTGACCCTCACCTTCGTCCACGTCCTCGTCGCCTGCAACAAGTCACGACAAACTGGTCAAACACTAGGAAACCCTGGGAAACCCACGAGGAACACACCTTTGGTAACACACGCGCACCCGTTGCGGTTAAGGTCACTAATCCCTTTGTTTGGCGGCGTCCATTTTGTTAAGTAGTAATGAGGGGATATTGCATGTTCTTTTCTGTCACAAATTGCCACTTAAAAATATTTACAACCAAGCAACAACAAATACAGCATCAACCACCTCAATGAACACGTTACTTCATAACGTACATAATAGTATGTAGTAATACCTGGTAAACACACTTAAGATGCCAAAATGTTGGAAATTTTAATTGCTTATACCGCAAGTAAACACATGATACCGCTATTCACGGCTTACCTATGACATGCTAGTTAAATTGGACTATTACCTGCGAAAGAACCGTCTACTTCATCATCTGACGCCATTTAGATCACTATTTAACACAACTTATAGCCAGTAGAAAGATTTTGGCTTTGAAAAAGATAAAGGACGCGCAGTTTCGCGACAAATGATAATTAATTCAGAAATTGATGGCGCCGTCACTAGGACGAGAACTAGCATATTCGCTATCTCACTCACACATACGGAAGAAAATAGAAATTTTCGGGTGCTACTAATCTATAAATAAAAACTACTATTTTTTTGATTTATTAATTTTATTATTTAATATAAACAAAATATATTTTTGTGAATACAAATGATTTCATAATAACATTAATAAATTATTACTTATTAATTTATAATAAATTGCTTTATTTTCAACGACTTTTACAAACCTTTAAAAATAAATAAAATAAAATAAAGTTAAAATAATTTATTAATAAATTTTATTATTAAATTAAATAAATAATTATTTTTTAATTTATATTAAATTAATTTATTTTTAAAGACGTAAGAACACTAAAAATAAAATAGTTTAGATATTTTTTTTAAAGAAAGTAGCAAACGCGCCCTGCTACATTCGCAATACCTACATGTCAACTGGAATGACAAACATTGGCGCGTTCCCCGATGCGATGCCTTTGGTGGTTTAGAAATGGAAAAAAAAAGTAAAATGGGAAATATAATAGGACATGAAGTTTTCTTCATGTCATTACATTTCCCAATCCTCTTTACGGACATTGGGGTGGGATTAGCAGTCGAGAGTTAATGGAATAACAAGTTTCTTCATTCCATCATACATTTCATTCAAATAAGGAATAGGGAATAGGATGGGATGGGATAGAAAATGAGTTCTGGCATATTTCACTCCTTAACAAAACACAAATATAATGGAGCTAATAGCGATGGGAAATGGTAGTACATTTTACGGTAGTCTTCTGTGAGTGAGGAATATCTTGCTCAGCAGCTGTAGGATTCTAACATGCATCCTCTCCCTTTAACATTAGTAACATCAGATGGTAGTGAAATTATTTAGTTCAACCATAGAACCATAAATTAAAACGTTGCAAAATTTTAAAATTTTGCGTGATTTATGACAGCAATGATTCATACGATTACGCCATTTATTCAACATTAGCAAAATAATCGATTTACTAGAAATACTTCTTCGAGTACTTCTAGGAAAGTTCCAGCCAGCAATAATACAATGACAATAATATTATTTTCAGCATCATAAATAATTTATTGCCAAAAAAGTAAAGTTAGTAATAAAAACAGAACGACTCAAATAATATGTATAACAATAACGCGACTGAGATTCATTGCTTGGATATTTTGTAGCACTAGCACTACGTAACAATATACCATATGGTAGTTTATTAATAACTGGCAATATTATATGTAGTGTAACCAACTTTAAAAATAAAAGGTACTTTCTCCATTGTACTCGATAACTCGAAGCACAATTTTACACCGAATAATGAGAAAGAGGCTTGCTAATGAATACAACTGTTACAATAATTTTATTTTCCGTGCCATTCTCTTTCTATACCACAATCACCCACGACCATATAAAATAAAATGACTACCATTTGCTGATATGTAGTAGAAATCTACTCCCTCTCCGTGTCCAAGGTAGGGAAAGTCTTATGTGATTATGATTTGGAACGCAGCCCCAACTGTCACTTCGGCAGCCGTTGCTCCATAAATACTGTCGCGCCATCTAAGTCCTTTGTATTTTAATTGGTTTTATAGCCTAAATAAGAAATATATATTGACGGTACATCTCGATGTTTAAAAGTATATTTCGGAGCAATGTACTTATATCGTGGTTAACACGATAAAATTATTGACATAGTAATAATATGGTCATCAACCTACGATTGTTAATATGTTGGCAACACTGCCCATTAGTTTCTACGCCTGTGACGAACTAGGTATTTGGCCAAAGAACCCAGCATCCATGTCAAAGCGCTTCATAAAAAAAAGTCGGTGATAATGACATTGACATTTTCTGTCCGTTATCGTGCTATTTTTCATTGTTCGTCTTTTTTATGTTGTCATTGCGGCTTATGATTTCACAAACCATAATTTAAAATTGTATTTTGATTTGCTACAATATTACATAAGTTCCAACTCTAAATATGAATGCGTTGTTGGATTACGGTTCATCATCGTCAAGTGATACTGACGAGGAATCCTGTGAGAAAGAAAAGTATGTTTTTCATTGTTTTTTGTAATTTATATTTTTTGTGTATATTTACTTAATAATGTTTTATTTTTGTAGGACTGAAGAAGACCCTAAACCAAAGCTGCCCAAACCGACACTCGGTGAAGCCTCCCTCCAAACATCCGTGTTTTCAAACCCATTCGTCGAAGCGGAGTTAGCCAAAGCTGCTATATTGGAAAAACATGTTAAAATGGTATATGTTGACTTTCTATTACCTCTATATTACTTCACCAAAACACGAATATCAAATCCAGACTGCTAGTGGTAAATACTGATGGTAAATTTGTCACTTATTCCCTTCGACTTTTATTTAACCTATCAAGAACCTTGACCTTTACTAATTTTTTTTATATTAGTACACCTTTTGAAGGAGTCATGCTTTACTTGTCTTTGTGGGAATACACTAAGGGTCAATTTATAGGGTTCTTAGAAGTTACATCCATTTCATTGGCTTAATTTTGCAAACAGCAGTGAGCATTATCCTTGTTACAAATTATCAACTAAGGATTGACATTAATTTTCAAACAACATATTATTATAAAACATCCTGCTATATATACCTAAATATAATTTCAAACATGCAGAGAAAAAAATTATGGTAGTAGGAAAAAATGTAGGAAAACATAATATCCAATTTAGCATGTAATCGTCAAGTACATAGGTTGTGACTGTAAAGGTTCCAGGTAAAGGCAACATGCAGATGATCAATGGGAAGAAAATATGTTGGAACTACAGGAAAGGCAGGTGTAGGTTCGGCCATAACTGCAAATACGCCCATGATTCAGACATACAGAAGACTGCTGCAGAGCTGGAAGTGGAAAAACAGGTATTTTCATAATCTCTCATTCCAGTTTGTATGAAGTTAATTTAACTCTGATTAGACACTAAACGGGTACAAGGCAGGCACATTAAAGTAGTATTTTTTATTAGCTGGAGTAAACTGACTTTCACTGGGTTGCACTGCACTACTTTTCACTATTAAATTATATGAAGTGTCTTTTTTTTTCTATTAAATTAAAACAGAACACACCAAACCATTACAAATAGTAACTGCCAAATATATAACCAATATACTTGTATATTGTGCATTGATTTCTGGGAGTCTCCTCACCAGTATATCTGGTGGCAACACCCTTCTACAGCTTATCTAACCTATTAAAAATATGTTTTTTAATATAACTTTTTTTGAATGACAAGGGCCATAGTTTTTCTTTGCCTTGTTGCAAGCGAGTGAGAGACAACTTCTTTAAACTCCTCACTGCCAAACTGCTGCACAGCCAACTGATATTCCACCTTCAAATGCACTGACATAATTTTACAGTAGCGGAAAAGTATTTATAATTTTATAATGCGTAAAATCCATTTTATTAAAAACAGACTTTCTGACATTCCTTGTTACTACCACCAACATCAACTGTGCCGACTGCCTCTTTGTTTCTAGTTCGTAGCAGTATATATAGCTTTCGTCATCTATTACTTACTATACAAGATGTGTCGTAAATAGTGGTCCAACGTTAAGGGGTCGATACACCATATATTCAGCTATCATATACCAGAACCTCTGTTTTATTCATTATTATTATTATTTTGAAAAATCGATACCTTGAGTTACTAATTAGGCTGTTATTTCAACAAATAACATTATTTTTTTATTTTGTTTCTTGTTTAGCTTCATTGGAGTTTCTAAAATTGATACCATAATGTAAGGAAAAATCTTGGGAATAACAATTCATAAGCAAAACTAATTGATTAAGACAACTGATGCTGATTCTTAACAATTCTAAGATCCCATTAGCTTATATCGCTCCACTATTGGGAGCCATAATAAACTAATCTAGCCATATATTGACACCACCATCTCATATAGCCACCACAGAAAAACAAAAAGTCTTATGATTAAAATTTATTATTTTTTCCAGAAACTGAAAACAATAGTATGTGAAGGTTCAGGCACGATGACGTCTGCACCGCCGCCACAAGCAGACCTCGAATCCAAACTACCCACGGATGACAGCTTTTGGGAAGGTGGTGCGGATAAGAGGAAACTGAAGAGGCCAGGCTTGAGCCAAACTCTGATACCGGGAAAGAAAGTGATTAGACTATATAAAGAACAGCAAATGAAATATTGTAATAAAAAATAACCCATTTTTTGTTTGTTTTATTTGTGACTAGATTTAACTCTTGTTAAGTGTCTTAGAAAGCAAACTACAAATTTTCAAACAAAGATGGACTGTAACAAAAATACACTATTAAATGGACAATTTAATTTTATAATGTTACTACACCTGGTGTTGTGTGTGTGTGGTGGTAGCGTTCATTACGAGCTTTTACCGCCGGAGAAACTATTGATTCTGACCTCATATTTTTATATCTAGTAAATGTAATTAGATTTTAATAAATGTTGTGTTGAATTTCTATAGAAATTACGAAGAAACTTTCTCCACGACCTAACGTGTCAAGGCTTAGGTAAAAATTACGGCCTATATATAGAGAATGTAGTGACAAATGCTGTACCTCTATAGCACAAATGGGAGACAACAAAAAATACAGAAATAAAAGAAAGAAATCACAAACGCATTTCTGTTTATTAAGAAACAATGTCGAAAGAATAGACATGCAATTTCGACATTTTAACGTCCTAAAAGCCATAACATATATCCTGTTGACATCAGTCCCCGTTGGCAACATTTGCGTTCATCTGAGAACAGCTCAGTTATACAATTATTATAGCACAGCCATTAAACGATACTAACATGGATCCCTGCCAAATACTTGAATAGCTTCAGCTCAAACGACCTGTCGTCTATCATACTAAAGGCTCATTTACATAATGAGAGTTTCTCGAACGATTCGGGCGATAATATTGTATGCGATCAAACTTCATATGACTCACGCTTGCAACTTCACATGACGATAAAAACTCGATAATAATTGTTTATACTAAGCACAAGCCCTTGACCGACTTTCATTCCTGCACGCCATCGAGAAACTCCCGTGTAAATGAGCCTTAACAGCGGCTTAAATACTTTTGTAAATTACTACTTTTAAAATATTTTGCTTCAAATTACTATTTTCCTTGAACAATATCGTAGCGACGAACTATAACTACAACAAATATCTATGTACACCAAAATTTTATCTTTTGTAATTAAATTATAGCACATAAAATTCGCTAAAAGGCCACTAGATAATAGGGGCGAAGTTTCTTTGTACTAAGTAATAACTTTTCATTAGTCGCAATAGTTTCTATATTTATTGCCACCCCTAAAATGTAATTCCGGAGCGATCTACGAGACGACACAACATCGAGACATTTAAACATTCAAAATTTCTACAAATTAAAAACTCGTCTTTGTATGTGTCTCTGGACCCACGACACAGGTAATGCTAGTGTGAGCCATTGAGTGTGGCGATATTTATATTATATCTCTATTAGAGTCCACAGAAGACATTTTATGTAGCTTAAGTAAAAATCAAGTCTATCAAACAAAATGCTATAGCGTTAGGTACATACAGGGTCTAACCGAATAATTGCCGAGAGCTGAAACCAGGGATTTTGCTCTCGATTTAGAATTAATTCACGTGAAATGTTATAGGTTTTTAAAATATCACTTTTTGAGCTTTGGTTTTAGGAAATAATTTAGTAAAAACTCGAAAATATTATTTTTTGTAATAAAAATAATATTTTTTATGTCAATTGTATTTTTAACTCACAATCATAAAGAATTATGGTTTCAGGCTTTGGAAATTGTTTAGTTACACCATGTATAATCTAGTATACTAATTTCTAAATATACTGCAATAATACTTGACATTATTGCGATCAATTAAGTACTATGATATATTATTACTATTGATAAGTGGGCGATGTGATCACGAGTCTATATTACAAGAGGAGAATTTCTCAGATATTTTTGAAAAAAAATCAGTTAGAAATATGTTTCCAGAAACATGTAAAACAAGATGTTAAGTACTTAAATGGGACGTTCAGCAAACCTGGAGTCTACCTGGCTAGTAATGGCCCATATACATTGGCGATATGTGTCAACATCAGTCAAGTGACAAATGTTGACACGTTCCCGAATGCGTCTCGTCGCCTACCTTTAACTATTTATGAGTGAATTTGGATTGAAAAGGATAGGGAATAGGCAGTATACAACGGGATGAGAAGAGGTGATAAATTTTCCTCACTCCATTAGATAAAGGATTGGAGAATAGGGAAGGTATAACGGAATGAGATTTCCTCAGACAAACCAATACCTTAAAAAGAGTGGAAGGGGGGAATATAATCGAACAAGGAGTTTCCTGTATCTCAATACAGTCCACGATTATCTTTAGAGATATTCCCTTCATGTAAAGAAGACTTTAATACAGTACTGTGTAAAGGCACAAACAATATAAAACTGTTTAACTATTTGCATATACATTGGTTTGCTAAAAGTGCATTCAATATAGATATTTCATATATATGTGTATATTTAAAATATTTAATCAATGACCACTATAAAAATAGATTTCATTTGGCAATTTATACAATATAAGTACATTTTGATAGGTACATTAGATGCTATAATACATTATATGAATTCATTGTAAGTAGCCGTTATTCACTAAAATAATTTGCAATTTGGTGTATATTGAAACGTTACAAAGTGGAATTTATAAAATTAATTCTAAATATATAAATTAATAAATGTTTAAGTTTAAATCTTAACAGCGACCTTTTTAGGAATCTTTGGAGATCGGAGATCCAATCCGTGGCCATTCTTGTATTTGTCCATCGTAGAATCGTGAGCGCCGCCATTTTGAATGGCAATACCACTAGTTTTAGCGCCATGACCGTTCATGTGATGGTGACCGTTGGTGTGGTCATTCATTCTATCGACGTAACAATTGACCTGTTCCTCATTCACTTTGTCACCGTGACCATTCATTTTGCTGTGGTCATGACCATTTTGTTTGCCGCCGTGACCATTAATTTTCTCATGACTATTCTGTTTGTCACCATAACCATTAACTTTCTCGTGATCATGACCATTCTGTTTGCCACCGTGACCATTAATTTTCTTGTGATCATGACCATTCATCACCTTTGCACGATGTCCTGACAAATAACAACGTCACGTTTAAACCCGCACTACACGTTAGTAACGAACACTGGCGCAATTGTGTTACACACACTTAAAACTAACGTTAATAGATATAAAAATAATCTTGATACTTTAATGTTAGTAGTCCGTATTAGTGGAATCATCGGTTGAAAGCAAATCAGAGCACTTATGTCCCAGAATAACAGCTTGAGAATCTGTAAAATCACGTGTCGTCTTAATACAACTAGTAGTTGGAGCTACTCAACTGTCTAGCGGACAACACTCACTACGGTGCTTCACATTCAATAAGTGTTAACAAGAAACTAAATAAAGAGTGGAACGGTCTATGGATGCTACGGTAGTGCCTAATACGGTCTAATACATACTATAACACAATTACGCCAGCGTTCACATTTCAATAATCATGCATAGAAATAATTACACAAGGAAAATATAAATAAACATATTTAAACTAATAGTTTGTTCTGATACAAAGACTTGGTTGACACATCACATATATATGTTTTATAATCATGGCATTTATATTTAGTTTTTATTTACATTATATCACATGCAGCGGCGCGTGCACTGGTTTTGAGACGGGTAAGCTAAGCTATAGTATAGTGGAAGTGGATTAGTACTAATTTTTTTTATAGCAAAAGAAGTTGCTGATACGCACGCTAACCACTGACGGTAAGTGAATATCGTTGCCCTTGGACATTGGGGCCCTTGGGGGAGAATCGGTAATAAAGGAGATAGAAATTAGGGAATATAATGAAATAGAGATCTTGTCAGTCATCTGTGAAGTCAGGGTCACTTGGTTAGTTGGAGGCGTCCAGCGACTGTGGGATTGCAGCACACACCTTTCGAAAAGGGGATTCTTTTCGAGGGCGATAAAGGGGGGAGAGCCACAAACGGTCAGTCAAAACTGATAGTTTTAACTGATCGTGTGTGGCGGTCATTAGGTGCTAAATAGTACTTTTTCGAACTTTTCTAAGTTAATAGGAATATATTTAGCGCCATCTTCAAGCTTTTTGTAATTTATGTATGCGTGTGTGAATATAATAGTACCGTTAAGAGCTACTTTATTATCTCAGAAATATGTAAATAAATAAATAATGATTAAACCATAATAACATTCACAACGGCCTGCATTCTGTCTAAGTTATCGTAGATAAGTAATATAATAGCAAGCCCTGCTTGTTTGAGATGCACGCCACTGAGTCAGTGTAGCAATGTGTCAATCATGTCTTTATATTTGAAAGAAATTATACACTCTCGGACACCTGAATCGAGCCAACCTGCTTTTTCAGTTTTGATGGCCTGCAGCTTAAAGCAGCTTGGACAGCGAACGAAACCGCCAGTTTCTAGTTATCGATGGTACACTCTTTGAACAGCAGAATGGCTTAAATGAAGTAGTGCGCTCACATTTCGCTGACTAAGCCCAGACTGAAGAAGCGTCACAGCTTGCGCGGCTACTACAGGCACAGTATGCGTAATTTTAAGGTTTCAAATCTCAGGAAAAACAATTTAACGACGTTTTTATTGAAAAATAATCATAAAAGCTGCTCCAATCCAAACTTAATTTTTTCATGGTTTCTTTTTTTTTTTTCAAAACAATGATTTGACTAAGCTATTCTTCTGTGCTTCAAATTCGTGAATTCAAATTTGGATCAATAGCACACCAAAATGATGGTGAATATGCCAGCTTCAAAAGTGCATAAAAATGTCTAAAGCCTTTATACATAAAAATGCAGAGTGGCTCGATTCAGGTGTCCGGGAGCGTATATAATTTAGGCAGATTTGGAATAAAAAATACCATGTCCTAATCATAGTCATTTATTTTAGGTAAATCTAAAATCTAAAAACTTTATATGAATTTTGATATTTTTATTATTTGTGGCAAATACATCAAGGCTTTGAAATGAACTTCGAATACTCTCTTTATAAAATGACCGAATATTTATTAAAAGGGATTTATTAACTTTTATTAAGAGGGAGTGATATAGAGTGAAATTATGTCCGTATTATTACACTCCATTTGAATGAAACTAATATGACAAATGATATTATTTTTAATGGCATTACACATATTCACGGTAATTTTATAACAAATACAAAACTGAAAATGATAAGTCATCATTATTGTCATGATTATTATTTACTTACGTGTATGATAATTATCATATTTAGTGAACAATTCAAACGGCGTATATTTGTTAGCCCAATAATTTGCCTAAATTAATAAAAAATAGCAATTATTGATGGAGTTTATAATTTCATAAAGTTTAATATAAATTGTAATGGAACAAATGTAACAAGTTGTAATGAAAATAATTTACCAATATTGTCTATTTGAACACTGAAAAATCGTTTAGCATCAGGGCTTGAAGAAACCGGTTTAAATGTTTCTGATAGGTTAAAACGATTATTTATTTCGGTTTCAGGAACGGAATCTCAAACCACCTTCTAATAGATAAATTCGGTGTTATATTTACGTGAGCACCAGGACAACTTTCCATGAAAGAATCCCGAACTCAGCACTCACGAGCTTAATGTCCATAGCAGCTGTTCATAAAGAAAACCGCTCTATAAACGATTTTCATCCTTTTATTAATGCTTTTACGGATACCAGGAACTATTTCCGTAAACGTAATCGTTATTTGAAAGTCGTCGGTAAAATCTGCGGTCCAGCTAGTGACGGAAGCTATCGTACCCGAATGAATCATGAATTGTAGGCATTATTATGACTCATAATAAAATCATATTCGTGTATTGAAGGCTCAGGCTTGGATAGGCGGACCACTTAGAGTATGCCAGGCAACAGAAAAGTAAAAATGATCAACAGCACATAAAACCAAGACAGACCTAGGAAAAGGTGGGATCGATTGAATTGAAGAGGACCTAAGGCAGATGGGAAAGTTCACAGCATGGAAGGAAGTACGGAGCAAAGGCTGTAGAGGAGAATAGTAGAAAAGGCCAAAACCCACTAAGAGTTGTAGCGCCGAAGGGAGAACATAATTATCATTATCACACATTATCATTTATAATAAATAATATGTGAACATTTTAATTGTTATCTAGATACTGAATATGGACAATTATTTAATAACATTTAACATTTTTATATTGAATCACATAATTAGATAATTTAAGAACATTTGTACACTATTATCGTGGCCTTCTCTTAGAATAAAGCCTTTATTATGTATCCACATTTTTATATTGAATCACATAATTAGATAATTTAAGAACATTTGTACACTATTATCGTGGCCTTCTCTTAGAATAAAGCCTTTATTATGTATCCACATTTTTATATTGAATCACATAATTAGATAATTTAAGAACATTTGTACACTATTATCGTGGCCTTCTCTTAGAATAAAGCCTTTATTATGTATCCACATTTTTATATTGAATCACATAATTAGATAATTTAAGAACATTTGTACACTATTATCGTGGCCTTCTCTTAGAATAAAGCCTTTATTATGTATCCACATTTTTAAGCAAATGAATGCAACTTCTATTGAGTTTGGAAGTCCGCTCCGAAAAAATAAGAAATAAAAATAAATTTGTCAAATAAATCGATTTTCAAGCCCTGTTTAGCACAATATTTACTCGTACATTTGTAATGGTTAAAACTACAAAGTCTAATATATAGCAATAGTAAATAATAAATGACATACCTTTGCAGTCACTACCCGCATAGTACTTTTTTGAAGTCTTCCAGTCTTCCTTCAAAGACAAGTTGTACATAGAGTATGCGTGGTCACCGGTGACCTCCTTCTCTATGGTCAGGAACTTGGGCAGAGACGCCAATAACGTATTCTGATCATAGGCTGCACTATAGGTCTCTAGGAGGACTAGTCCTCGACACCTGAAAATTAAAAAATATATTTAAACTATGCCGAGAAAAATACTCCTCCTTCAACACTTTCATAAGTGTGTCTATATTAAGACAGTCGTCAAACGTCCCGTAAATTAGCACCACCTATTCCAATCACTGATTATATTACGCCTTTTTGTATTGAGAGATAAAAAGTATAGTTTTCAATAGTAGCAATATAACTAGTCTAGTTTAAAATTGTTATTAGGGATGTAACAAATGCATTTGTACTGAAAGCGAAAAGTATATCTTAATTTTATTTGCGTAACAATCTCACGACAATGGTCCTTCCTTATTATGCTTATTGAATAATGTTCACAGATTATTTATGTCAATCAACGAGTGAGAACTTCAACATACAAATCGGTAAGCGACAGGACTCTGTGAAGACTTGTAGTGTCAATTTAGTATAAAAATATCGGCGTAAAATTTCACAATAAAAATAACGGAAGGGCAAGTTTATTAATTGCGAGAACGAAGCATTCGTTACAAGACGTTACAATCAGAATATCGATAAACATAAAATTTACCGTATATCATTGAAGTTACACATTTCGACAGGACAGTAAATAGTAAGATAAAGCATAGCAATACCTTTATTGCACTATATGTAAATTAAAAAATACAAAATGTTATATAACAAATCACCTGGGATGCGAGGGCTGCTTATAAACGTCCAACTGGTAGTACTGGTTGTTGTAAATGAAACAACGACGCTTCTTGAATATAGCGTAGTGGGCACCGTCTCGTTGAGGGAGCAAGTTCAAGTAATCCCGGTGAGATAACTGAGTACGGACTTCCACGGATTGACTATTTGTAGGATGGAACTTCCGTAAAGTATGGATGTAAGACCAGTGGCCTTTCTGGCCTCGTTTCCGCAGTCTAACTTGGGCTTTACGGACATCGCTCTGCAAGTAATTGTGTTCGACATCGAAGTCTTGGAACGGGGGGAATTCTGAGTCCGGCGGGAGCGGAGACTTGACGAAGAACTTGCGTTTCTTCGAGTTGACGTTAAGTCTATCGCCGGTTTCAATGCCGATCTTTTGGCAAACGCATGCGATGAGTCGGTTCATCTTCTTGTCGAAATCTGTGGAGTTGTCGATCACGTCGAAGTACGGGTGTCCGATCCAGGCGGCCGCCGCGTTGTAGTCCAGCTCTCGCGCTAGCTCTACGCCTTCTGAACGGCACACGTGATCCTGTAATTATATTTTTTTGTCATTTATAACCTACATTATTTCTTTGTTGCTGTACCTCAATTTTGTGTAGACTTCTTACCAACTAAAGCTTGCCTGAAAGAAATCGCTTTAGCGATAACGCCGTACTTCTAATTACTTGTATTTTGTATTTCTCTGTTTGTTTTGGTGTACAATAAAGTATATATAAAGGGTTTTCCAATAAGGACTTGTCTTAATCTTGACAACAAATTAGAAATGATAAATTGGCTCTGTATTAATCGGTCACATGAATAGGGTATTTTTTTTTAAGTTGGTAATTATAGAATTAACATAACTAGATAATCTTTTTGTAAAATTATAATACACATGTTAGATAAGAACCATAATAATGTATAATATTTATGACTTTACTAACAAAGTATCACTTTACAAGTACACGTGAGTGACAAAGATAGCGATAGCATGTTGAAGTTTATATGTACCTAATTTTCTAATGAATTTGATTTAATTATTAATCTATCTATATAAATATAAATTAATGTTTGTTTGTTTGTCCAGTATGCGTTCCTATATCATTCATCCGATTGCGATGAATCTTTGGTGAGTTGTTGTGCGCGCGCGCCCGCGAATGTTTCTGAATTAGTACTTGAAGACCACGCGAACGAAGTCGCGGGCAATAGCTAGTATTTTATAAAAGATATAAATTTAAAGTATAATCCACTATCCTATTGTGTACCGGAGCAATTTTTATTATTGCATCAGATGTAAATATTGTAGTATTTTTGCTGCCATGTTTTATTTCCTGTCACGTTTTTCAATATTTTGTGTAATCTTAAACTAGATTTGACATTGGCAGACTTACAAGTCCCAAGCTTAAGTAATCTACAAATAGCACTAATCCTATTAAAACATTATCGGCTATAACACTACATTAATTCCTGGACGATAAAGCTGATAAGTATCTAGCGTACCCTGTCCCTGCAGTTATTGTTATAAAGTGTGAAAAGGAAAGTTGCCATATTGTTATCAATGTTTATAACCCTGCAGATTTGATCCCGAGATTAGAGATAAGACAGCTTTATCGATAAAATGTGGCAGTAAGCCAGAAACAATACGTCAATGTCGTAAATCAGTGGAAATGTATGCGCAATGTATTCACTTTAATCATAAATATTGCACACGTGAATCGGTAATTGAAGAACGAGAGGAATGGTGTTATGTTTGAACGAGAGCTGGCGATACGCACACACGCGAACGATATGAGTTAGATCACGTTTCTATTGTCAGTTCAACCTGTGAATCGGAATAGTCTAATGCTTGGTGCTTGGTAATTGTAATATTTTGCACACATTTTCGTTTCTAGTCACCTAACGATTCGGCGTCCGCAACACCGTACAATAACTACGTTATCAAAGATCATTGATCATATTTCATATATATGAGGTTTCCTACAAAAATAAAATACAAATAAAATTTCAGATAAAGAGAGCACTACACATTAATGTATAGTCGTGAGGTAATTGTGAGTATTCGGTAATTGTCAAACTAGTATTCGCACAATTATTATTCCTTGCCGTTTGTTCACAGTGGCCACTTTGTACTAGTTATCTTGTTTGGCTTGGAACTGCAAATTGAAATTAATTACAATATAAAGCTATGACATTCTTTTTCAAAATCAGATCAAATTCATTTGATTTTCCATTAAACGACTTTTTGCTTAGATATCGTTGTGTCTGTGACCATGTGGAAAGTTAAAAATTCGCATTATTTCCGAATATGAGTTCCGTCGTGGCAACAACGCAGCACATACGGCACGCAATATCAACGATGCGTACGGACCAAACACCGTAAACGAACGAACGATCCGCTTTGGTTCGATCGTTTCCGTTCTGGAAATTTCGACCTCAGAAAAGTCCCGTGGTCGAATAGAGACTAAAGTCAATAATGACGAATTGAAAGCAATAGTGGAAGCGGATTAATCTCAAACCACGTCTAAGTTAGTAGCAGCATTCGACGTAAGTGACAAAACGATATTGATTCATTTTTGTTAAATCGGGAAAGTGAAGAAGTTCGGAAAGTGGGTACCGTAAGAGCTCGATGAAAGTCAGCTACAAACACGCGTCGAAGCTTGCCTTTACTTTACTGAACCGGCACAAAAATGAAGGGTTTCTGAATCGTATTGTCGCTTGCGATGACAAGTGGATCATGTATGATAATCGTAAACGTTCGTCACAATGGTTGAACCCCGGAGACACAACCAAACAATTTACCAAACGTAAACTGAGTCAAAAGAAGTTCACGGTGACTGTATGATGGTCCTGTGACGGGCCGGTATTATCCACTACAGCTTGTTGAGATCTTTCACAACAATTAACGCAGATGTGTACTGGGAAGAACTGCAAACGATGATGGACAACCTCGCTATCAAACAACCGAGTCTGGTCAATCGCTCTAGTACACTGCTTCTCCACGATGAGGCTCGCCCATACACTGCACGACAGGCAGTCTCAAAGTTCGACTGGCACCTCTCCGTCACCCACTGTACTCGCAAGATCTTACAAGAGCAAAAATTCAATTCCGATGAAGCAGTGAAAAACGCCTTCAGAGAATTCATCGATTCCCGTATCCAAGAGTTCTATAGCAGAGGCATCAATCAACTTCCATTAAAATGGCAAAGTACATTGATAGTAATGGACAATACTATAAATATAATTTTTGTACAATAAATATTCCTCCTTTCCGGCAATTTCATAGTAATATAAATGTTTTTTTTATATTGTAAACGTGTTATTAGCGACTTAACGTTTATATTCGTTGTTCTGAGAGAACACTACAACTTTTACTATGTTGACGCCAACTTCTAAAACCTAGATGATGCTTATTGAATGTAGGAATTTGTTCAAAACTAAATATATAATTTTAAGGTCTCAAATACACTGCAAGTCGAGGGCGGCCTATAAGCTATGTAGGTACTATTATAAAATGAACGTCTTCTTTATAGGTCTTAGCGGCGCCCACGGTCGCTGCGCGCTCTTGCGTTTTTTTATAGAAGAATTAGTAGACGGGCGGGCGTTCCATTAGGTGGCAATTAGTCACTGTCACCCATGGACACCTGCAACACCGTAGGGGATGCGGGTTCGCTGTTGACCTTACGGAATCCTATTCACAAGCTTTCTTGAAGGACCCCATGTTATAGCTTAGTAGAAGAATTCGATGAGAAAGGTTTTCCGCAACTTTCGCGTAAGCGCATAAGCAACGTTGTTAAAGAAGTGCAGAAGAATCACGCTCCGGTGACGTATTTGGGTTGCCTAATCCCCATTGTATATTATATACATATATATATACTACCCATGCGTGGGACTGTTGCCGACTGTACATTATTGTTTTGAAATATGCCACAGTAATTTTATTAACGACGGAATAATGTATGTGAAATATTATCAAATATTTTTGATACTGTAATAGCGTGCATTATTACCGTCTGCACCTCCCTATCTCAGTCGCACAAATAACAACTATCTATAACCTAGCAAGCGTAAACTGTATAGTATATAGTTACATAGTATTGTATGCAGAGGAGTGCAAGATAAATGGCGTAAATCTGTCATTTAGTCGTATCAATTATAGAAATCTTCAAATTATAGAAATCTACGAATTGTCAATTAGATAATGGATTTATGAACACATACTTCCATTGGAATGTGTTGTTCATTACTTTAATAATATTTTATTATCTATGGTACTCCTAAAAGTTAGGTTAAAAGAAACAAAAACAAGAGGACTCCATCTTGGCCTCGTTAACTAAATTCTTTTAAGGTTATCTTGCCTAGAACGACTGTCTATCAATAAACGTTTCCAAGCTAAAATTGGTCTATACTAAACGCGATGTTCTCTTTTCTAATGGACATATTACTTGCAATAACATTATTGTGTAAATTCAATTTTGTCATGTCGGCCGGCTTTAAAATAGCACCTCCCCATCTCATCTCGAGTGTCGTAAAAGGCGACTAAGGAATAAAGCCAAGCTCTGATTACAACACTACGTCTAAAACAGTAGACTCGCCGACCCGCTGGGCCAGCGTAGCGTTTTTGAGGAGACCTATGCTCAGTAGCGGATGTTAAAAGATCTGGATACGGTAAATTCAAATCTGTTATTAGATAGTTTTAACGTGACAATCAGCTCGATTACACCGCGAATCTATTCCACTGTTATTGCACAACCAATATTTTAGTAGTCTTTAAAAAAACAACCTTTATACCTTAGTTGTGCAGCTGCGTATAAAAAACATAATGTTATATTATTACATACCTCTGTAGAGTAGAAGTCTTCGGCACCATTGGCAGCCGAAACCATGTGAACGATCTGATTGTATCTGTTGTCGCGTAACTCCACGCTGTGCCAATTGTTCTCCATCAATATCTCATCCCACTTCTCCTTTGATATAACTGGAAATTAAACAGACATTAAATAAATAAAGTAGAATAAATAGTAAGGAGAAGCACTTGTGCCACTGCCTATGAGTACGAATTTTAGTAACGACAAGTAGTGTTGAATGAGTGTATAGTACGAGAATGTTTTTGTCGCTCAGCAAAGAATAAAGGCTCATTTTCACAAAGAGAGTTTCTTGAACGATTCTGGGGAGAATACTTAATGTATACGATTCTCATATGCGACCAATCTTCATACGATTTTCAGCTCAACTGTTCACATGATAAAAAAACTCGACGATTACAGTAATTTTAATATTCTCAAGCAATTCTCAAGCAAGCATATTCTCGACTGATTTTCTGCACGCGTTCGAGAAACTCTTCTTGTGCAATGAGCCTTCAGGTAGTCCTCTACTTGTTAGTGAGAAACTGCTGCAAGAGTTAGTTCATAATAGTCGTATAGACTTGTAAAGAGTATGGTAGCTAGTCAACTTGTGCTACAAGTTGACTACTATCCGCTATCTAGACTACTAACTAGTAATACGGCGTAGTACTTTTATTCACATGTGCAAATTGTAAGTTTCATGAGCGAAAAAATAATTGATGTCTCTGTCTCACTTTGATTTTTTGTCGCCAGCAATGAGTTGTCCCATTATAGTGCCTTATAGGAATGAAACTACAATGAAATATATTGGAAACGATTTAACAGAATACTTTTATGTATCTGTAAACAGTGTTGGTGGTGCTAAGCTTGAAATTAGTTTAGATATCCAGGTTTTTCCCCCAGGAGTGTGAACCAATTAATTAGTTGAAGTTTTAAACTTAGGTATAGTCCTTTTATCTCATAATGCTTAGCAGTGGTTGTGCACATACATGTACATTGTTTTAGTGTGCGTAAACTTGAGAACGCTCAGTTGGTTTCACTACTAAGTCACTACGAGCATAACCACTACTAAGCGTAACCCGCCTTCGTGAGAGGAAAGAACTATAAGCAATTTTTGCGTCAACATGTGTAAACATACATATACAACAGTAGTTTACGTCGTTTCATTATAATTAGGAAAAGTATAATGTTTTTTATTAAAATTATTATGTGACAAGATAAAACAGATAATTATTTTAGTACACATGATAGTGTTGCGAACATTATATAATCATTACAGGTTGAAAAATATCTTTAAATAATACTTGAATGCTTAATATTTCGAATCCGATAATATGATTGATGCAAAACTAATGATGCAGAGGACGAGTTATCACTTAAATATTTTATTATCACAAATAATTGAATAATTATTCTTCATTAAGTCGTTCTAACCTAAGACGTATTCCTTTTATGATTTGTGTGGAAAGACGAACAATCAATATCGATACATCTAAACAGTAACTTTTAATATTGGACAACATTTTAATATAGTGGTTTTAATGTTGGACAACCCGGGGCCATCTGGGCCTCCAGGATTTTTTTACGAATCTGGACTGTCCCTTTTAAAGTGGATCGCCTTGTCGAGGGATAAAACTATCGGACGTTCACTTCCCACGCCACATTCCGCCACAATATAGTACGATAACAAATCTAAAATATTTAGTAGGTACTAGCGGTGCCTGTGACTTCGTTCGATTCCCGTGGGAATTGTATAACAGATCTGGATAAAAAAATACTGTTGTCTTATAGCTATTACGTCGACATTCCAGAAGACCCATATAATAACTGTACATAATGCGGCGCTATAAAAAAGAACTAGGTTTCAACGTTCTTTTCCCTATTCCTCGTCCCAAGTGCTGCAGAATCTTCCAACATTATTCTTAGCGGAAGTTGGCATACGATGCGGATCAAGGGCGTCGCCAAGGGGGGGCAGGTGAGGGCGTCTAGGGGGCCCCTCTAGAGGTTCTAAAGAATTTGTATTTGTACCTACAATTCACATTTCTCCCATCCTCTCTCTTATGTTGCCCCCTCCCGGGCCCATTGGCTGGCGTTGGCTGGCGACGCTCTTGATGCGGATGTCTATAGGTGACAGTAACAGTTTAACATCAGGCAGAATGGCTGTTCGGTTGTCATCTTCCTTGTATAAAAATATTGCATTAGAGAAACTAATTCACACCAAATACAGATTCTACACTCACATGCACTGGCGTCCATGGCTCCTCTGTCGCATATAATAAGGCAGTTCCTCTGGCACGTCCTTCCAAGCTCGAAGAACGTGTTCTCAATCTGGATCATAGTTTTCAGGAGGTTCTCTTGGAACGTTACCGCTGTAACAATGAAATTAGCATTATTATTTTAGACGAAATTTTCTCTTTCAAGAATTAACTGTTATACTCCACTTTCTTTTTTATAATGTTAAATATTAAAGAAGAGTTAAAGAAGTGGTGTAATATTTGATGACTTTTTGTTCCTTCTTTCTTTTTTCACAGACTTACATACATCTGTTCTAGTACTTATAAAAATGCAGTGTATCGCGAAGACGTTATAGCGGACAATTTGGGGAATCTTGTCACGATAAAACCAGAGTTTATAGAACAATAATCTACAACTCCCTAATAGAGTTTGAGTTGGAGCCAAAAACACACGTGATACTAATGCCGCCATTACAACGAAAATAAGACGGAGAGTTTCGCCAAAGTTACACGGCATACAAACAAACACTATGAATACTATGATTATGTTTCCCTTTGGCTGGCATGGTGTTTACAGATTTTTGCGAACATTTTAAATTTAGTATAGATTTTTTCGCACATAAATATTGTTAGCTGGCGTTAAAAATTGTTAGAAGTCGTGATGAATATTGGTTAATAAAGTAATATTGGTATATTTATGTATTTTGTTGATAATTCTGATAAAATTAATATAAACTAGCAAGTCCTGGCTTTTGGAAAGATACTAGCCATATTAAACGATAAAGATCGAGAAAAAACAAAACAACAGAAAAACATTACGGAATACTATGTACAGTAATAATTCTAATTGTTGAGCTATTAACCTTTATTCTTAATTAGACAGTATTAAACAAATATCGACATGTATACATATAATAAAATTATAACAGAGCCGTGTTTGTACACGTACATGAAGTATTTAAAAAAAATGTTACAGTGTACTCTACGAACGATACAGATCCCAAACCAAGCCATTTTAGGATTTTTGTCTGTCTGTCTGAACGCGTATCACGCAAAAGTCACTGAACAGAATTTAATGAAACTCTCCCGATCGGTTATAAAGTTCCCGAGGGAATTCTCATTGAGTACGCACGTACAATATTAGCCATTACATAAAAACCACTGAAAAGATTTTATTGAAACTAACTACACTGATAGTTAAGTCCTGGTTCAACTTATAGAATACTTTTTATACCTATCTATTATAGTTCTATATAGACAAAATCTGATACCAATGTTTCTACAAGGAGGAATTATAAATATAACAGGCGTCGTTGAAGTTTTAATTTTGGATCATTAGAATTCAAATACAGTGGTGAGGGGGCCCCGGTGAATTAAGAAACTGGATAGCTACAACCCTATCTATAGAGCATAATATATAAATAAAATACAACAACGAAAAAATACAACTATGATAAGTGTCCTTTATCCTAAATAATATATTTTCTATCCTACCAATATTCATTATCTGGTATTATCGCTCTCATTGTCTTGTCAGTCTGGCATGAATCTTATTAGACGTACTTTACGTTTTCCTGTGTTTTAGAAAATTGTCATATCTTCTGTGATTGCTTAATAATCCAAGGATTGTGGACACCCGTCTATCAGATGTGAGTACCGTGTTTCCTACCGTCGTCGGCCGATTTACTTTCCTATTCATTACTACAATTTTGTGGAAACGTCAAAGCCCGTTAAAGTTAAATAGACTGAGTTTTATACTCGTGGCTTATACTCTCTATCATCATGGCAAATACTGATGAAACAGAAAGAGCCCTTAGTCGAGTATCAGTTATCCAGTCGCGACAAGGCCGACATGCTTTCACAGGTTTATTGATTTAATAATAATAAACTAATTAATTAATCATACATTGAAATCGAAAAGACCATGCGAACAAAGTCGTGGGCACAGCCAGTAATATATAATTCAATGATATCACTGCACATTCGTTCGTATCAACACGGCAAAATTAATAATAAATGATAGTGGCTCAACAATTATTTCTTGCGAGCGTACTAATGATGATACGAGTACGATTAAATATAAACCAGAAAGTTCCGCAACCGTTTGTATAACGCATCATCCCAATTTGTCGAGGCAAATAATAATTTGTAACACAAATGCCGGTCATAGTAAATGTAATTGCAAATTAGCGGTTGTCACCGAGGTAATTTATAAGGCTTGCCGGAAATCAAACACAGCTCACGTTTTAATCAACGGATGTTGCATGAAAATTATATATAACCTACATAGTTTTAACCTCTCGGAACATAGGAAAAACAAATATAATATGTGACATCATCAGCAAAATGTACCTTATCGGCACAGACTTATGAGTATTTCCGCCGTCTAATTCCGTATCGAAATGTCTAATAGCGTATAGAAATTAACTAGAAATTTCTAATATCACAATAAATTGTGATACTAAAATCAATCCGTAAAATCAAAATATCTTGAGATAAGAGGCTTAGTTAAATAAAAAGCACCACACTAATATGTTACCGACGTCACTCGTCGGCATGTATTATGAAAACCACACACCGCTTGGTTGCACGCTGGGTACTATAGTACCCAAGCGCAACTAAACCCGTTGCTTGCGGTCTGGGTAATATACTAACCATCGAGACGGAATTGAAAAACACTCTAAACACCTCTATTAAACGCTCTACCCATACGAAACGTTGTCTATTTTGTTCTAACATAAATATTCCACAAGTTTGCCGTTGAAACACCAGTTCTTTGGAGTCCGTGTTGCCAGTAATACGCACTCAAAGCTAAGGTCATGGTTGACGGCCGGAAGTGCGTCTTGCGTCTCCGATTACAACCAACCGCACCATAAGTATCTTACTTTCTCTCTCATCAATAAACCAATGGCTAAGTGGCAGAGATGGCTTTAGCGCTATAGCACACCACCTCAAGTATTCTGGAACTAATATGCAAGCTAATGCACTAATTAAATTTGAATAATTATTAATGTTTTTTTAGATATCAAATATCCTATAAAACGTTAATTTCGGCAGCAGTCCAACTAATTTGATACTCAAAACCGAAAATAAAGAAATTTTTGGCCGCTAACATTAAATATGTAGTGTGATCGGCACAGCCAAAATAAGGGACTAATTGACGATAGAAAAAACTCATATTTATACGTATACCAAGACAGTATCACAGTCTAATTATAATTATGACTTTATGGTATAGCTCTTGGCATAAGGCAACATATTATGGGAAATATTCGACGCACTTAGATGTAAAATATTTATGAAAATATCTATGGTGAAGATTATTTATAGAAGCTTTGATTTTAATAAATCTGCATAAACAGCGTTGTGGTTGTTTTAATAATGTTTTAAGGCTTATTAACGTGGAACTATTATAAATGTCGTGGTTATCAAACTGCGTAAGCACGCAGTCATTGTCCATGTACAGCCAACAATATTAATATATATATTTATTACCAACCATTCTAGCCTTTATTACTTTAATATTTAGGTATACACGAATTTGTTGCGGATCATACAATGAGAGACGAAGCGGTGTGAACTTGCGACGCGCGGAAAACACATTATCACATAAATCATCCTTAATGACTCAGACACAGTGACAGTTGTGTACGAGGTACGTACGCCAATTGTCACATGTTATTAACATTAATTTGGAAGACGGTATAAAGAACAAAATAGATCATCATAAAAAAAAAATGATAAAGATATAGTTCAAGCCTGAAATGATGAAACAAAATTAATCATGCAACCTTGTACTCGTAGACATGTAGCATTTCTTAATTGAATTAGAATAGACAATGAATTAGCCCGGAAAGTCATTTCCCTAAGCCTCACGTCAGCGTCCCAAGTACCCATTGCTTCAATGCCACGTAAATCTTTATAGAAATGTACTTGTCTATATAATGGGGGATAATTCAATTACTGAAATGCTGTTCTATTATAGAAAATGTGTGCAGAAACGTGATCGCTACATAATTATGTTTATTTTTAAAACCTCATTCATTTGAATAATTAAGCGGCGTCTTTTTTAATTCTGTTTCATTTTATGGTCAATCTAGCTAATCAGTAAGTATATTGTATTATACTATACCGTATTAGCAACGGTTAATTGCGAAAATGGAGCTCTCTTAATACCGTAAGACTATTAGGACTTCTTTATCTAAATTACCGCATCCAGTTTGCATCACTTGCTTAGTTTTCGAATATCCCTAGTATTTACAAATAAACACTTCGTTATCACTTTACATTTTTCTCTACATGATGTTTCATTGGATCTATAATATGTAGTAGACTTTACACACTGATTACTTGATACAGAACTGTATTATGACCATTTCGATAGGAGACATCACATTTGCAATCTGAATCCAAGTAGGCAATGAACATTTAGCATACATCGATATATGACTCGTTCTATGAGGTTGAACTTCACTATCTATACGAGTATAATGAGATCATTATGATTTTCGGATGTATTGAATGTATTACACGTTTTTTACTAGGGTGAATAATAAAACAGATGAATGATGATAGAAGGCTGGTACCTTGGTGCTTAATTTAAATATTAAACACATTATTTCGCCTGGCTGGGTGACGAGGCAGCGACCATGATGATCTCGTTGGATTTTATTTTCAGCCTCTTGCCAATGAACTCGCAACACTTGTTCGTCAGAATTAACAAAACTAGCACGATTTCTATTTCATATTTCTATTATAAAATAATATAATAAAAGTACAAAAATTGGAACACGCGGAAGACTAAAAATACAAACGGACATACGAGTCATATTTTTTTAAAAGAAAAACGTGTTTACAGCAGTGACGGGTGGACGTGAAGGCTGTGAAGACAATTTATGAATCTCTGAAAAATCTAAACGTAACCATTGAATTTACGAGCATTGGCAGTAAATTTGCGATAAATTTCTACCAGTATAATCTTGAATTCCGAGTCCTCGATTGAGTAGTTCACATTTTAGCGCTTTTGCACGTGATACATTTTCGTCTTGACGACATATCACGATATATTCAACGTGTTAATTATTTAATACGTCAATGGCACGCGATAAGGCTTTATTGTGTTTGACCGTGAACCCTACGAAATAAAACTTTAAGCAAATTGTGTGGAGAATTCTCTTTATATCTATACCTATGTCTATAGTCTAGAAATCAAACAGAAGTTTCAATTACGGAAGCGAAGTATGGCCTTACAATGGGGTAAACGTTTGCACAATAAAGTAACGAGGAAATCCAATATCCGATAGAAACATTTCCTTGACATTCACGAGGCAATTTTCTTTTTGTTAACTAATTAACTATTCTAATTATTTTTTATTGTGGACAAATTACTTATACTGTAATAGAGAATAGAAAAGGCAGTATCATCAGTAAAAGGCTAATTAGCCAAATTAGCTGCATAAACTTTATGAGATTTGATTTATAGATGCAGTCTTTGTATGGCTCGTGACGTAGCATCGTATTATGTCGCTTAAACATTTATTGAAGCCATAGATAGTAGTTACGTTACACCATATTTTATATACGTCTACTATCAGTTTGCACTGGTTATAACCGGTATTTTGTGAATCGAAGAAGACGCGGCGGATTGGCGCGGGTCGTGTTTTATCTATTAGATATCTGTTCGAGTGTGATGTTTACATTTGCTGTAGTTTTATTACAGTAGTGTATGGGCAGTCCACTACATAAAGCATTAGTTAAAATTGTTACTATGTTCATACAAAGTATTGGAAACATGGCAATATAATTGGAAATAAATCAAATTGTGCAATGAGTTGTTGAATAACTAATGAACCAAAATTTATAGGAGATAAGTCAAAAGGACATTTATATCGGTGTCGCGTGTTTAGATGGCGACGTCAAGTTATTGTCAACGTTTCGTGCGCTGAACAAATTTACATTATAGCTTTAACATTAAAGACAAATTACTGCGACTGAATACATAAAAGAGCCTCCAACCGAACCTCCATGGATGCCTGTACCTCGGGGTACGGGTACTTGGAACCAGTCCAAGGACATAATACTGAATTAAATAATTAGGAATCGAAGTAAATTAAAACCTAAATCATTGTAAGGTTCGTTTACATTTCGGAACAATGCTCTTGATTTGTTTTATATTGAATGTCAAGATATTGAACGTTGTTTCACGCAACGCGAAAAACTACTGTGTTTTCTTTATTATAATCCTATATAGTTAATCCCATTATTCGTTGAATAATTCATTGATTAAAATAACTTAAAACTTTTACAATAAGTAATGATGACGAGTATTTTTCAACTGAAACGAACAATACATAGGTCATCAACATTTAGAACAAAAAGTTGGAACACCATTATTTTGTGTTTTGTATACGTCGACAAGTCGCAAGTTTTCATGGAGATGTCAAAATTGGCAACGATAAAGTGGACATTGCCCAACCAACACGCCTCCTGTGACGTCATTAGTCATAGAGCCGGCCAACGTTATTAGAGGCAAAGAACAGTGAGTAGTGGTCGAGCCCCTAAATTGTGTTATTTTTTTCAAATGCTCTTTGAGATTAGCATATTATTTATGAGAAATATAACAGGTGAAATTTCAGATGCTGCATTATATTATCGATGTCTCCTTTATTGAACTGGAATTGAATGTCAAACTGGATTTATTGAACCAACCTTTATTGAACTGGATTTTGACTTTATTGAATGTCAAAAGTCAAAAATCAGGGCTCATATAAATAGTTAGTAATATGTATGTATAATTACAAATAAATACAGTGGATTTATATTTTAGTGCTTTTTTACATGATGAGATTTCTATTTTTACGTCGTGTAGGCGTTCTCAATTGGCTGTCTAGGTTATATTATAATTGCATTTGTATTGATAACTAAACGTGCATTAAGTGGTGACACGTGTTTGATGATGTGTCGTTAAGACTAATGCTTAAACAGAGACAACCACAAATTAATGAATAACATTTTTAATGACAACACGATTCAGGGTAAATGAAAGAATCTCGTTCATATGGTAAAAATAGCGATATGTAATGATGATGAATCGATTAACGAGCTATTGGATAGCGATCCCAGTGAACATGATGCCAAATCGGACAATGTCACAACGGGAGCTTAAATTACGTATTATAGCACTAATTACGGAAGTGTTTGTATCGTTTAGCGTGGAATTACCAACAGTGGATTCTTAACTCACCACTGTTGCCCTGTCTGGCTTGCGCCACGGCCGCAACGGTGCATCGCTTGCAATCGATATTGCACATGTCGCCTGTAACACTTTGAGGCGAAACTGCTACAAAATTAAAAAATGCTAATAGAACATGAACATCACAAAATATTTCCTGTAATTAATTTCTCAGAGGACAATTAGAGGCCCCTGAAAATATTTTTTAGCATTTCATCTCACACTTAATATGTCGTATTGATTTACTGATGAGATCATTTAGATGACAAACAGGATGACAACGCGCGACAAGGCAGTGTACATAAAAATTTCGTAAAATATTAAAATTTAGTTTAATTTTATTATTGTCTAAATAATTGATCTATTGTTGAGATCATAATGATTTTTTATCGTAACAGTTTGTTTTCTACAACAGTGTAATTTACTAGATGTTGAACAATAGCTTATTCGGTCAATAATGCACTTGTAAAAACATAACGAGTGCGAGGTCGCCGTGAAATTAAAGTTTCGTAATATTTCAATACAACTATTATTTAGTTGACAATCTTTCGATAACATTGAGTCACTTATAGCAAAACATGTCTTTTGTTGCACCGATTAAGTTTCGAAATTAATCATGTAACAATAACATAATATTCTATTATGCAGACACTACGACCTTGTCACTATTACGACTCTGCCCAAACACAAATCAAAAGTCAATACCCCCATCTAGCAAAACTTTTGATAATTACTCGAATATTATTAGTGAGCGGCCTATAGAATATTGAAGCGTTCTTCTGCTTTCACAGAGTAGATTCCCTTTGGCGACAGTGTAATTTAAAAGTAATCTTCCGAAAAAGTTATGCGAAAGTCAGTGCCGAACAGTAAAAGAAGATTCTTTGAAATTGTAAATATACAAAGAAGATCCAAACAAAACAACGCCTACACAAGAATCCGATGAATAAAACTACGCTTACGTCACAGACTTTACATGTGACTTTCGTGTTACTAATCACAAAGCAAACAGAAACAGTACAGAAAATGAGCATAGAACTGAATCCGAATGTAAATAAAGGGATAACTGATGTGATTTGCATGTCCTAAAAAGTCAAAACTGACGTAATACTGACAGCACAATAAAAATATACAAAACTATATTGATAATGAAAAAAAAACAATCCTATAATACAAAATAGAATTGAAATTAAAAACATTTAAGCGTGTAAACAGCGTGTTTAGTAGCATGTAACAGGGTTCATGTTGAACGAATATTTAATATATTTTTAAAAACTGTGGGTGGAATAAAGGATTGAATTGAATAAAGAAAAGGATACGTCCTTTTTTTGCAGAAGGCTATTAAACAGTGAATGAATAATACGAGTAAAGAGCAAACTCAATGTAGCCGTTTCGATTTGTAATTGGTTAATTCAAGTGTATTATATGCAGAGTAATCAAACGTGTAAAGTATCGCAGTCGGATGGAAAACTGTGCTATTTCTGTATAAAGACTGTAGTCTTAATACAGAAATAGTTCGTTAATAGAGCGTACCCTATTAACGAAGTAATGAAGTAAGAGCTATGAACCCGAAGTTGACCCTACAAGCTGAAAGACTATAAATATGAAATGCAAATAAATATGAAAAATAAATTTAAAGAAAAATCTTAAAGTGAAACGAAATAAGCCATGGCTTCATAAAAGGACAGACTAGATTTGGACACAAATTATGAACAAAAAGCTTGGATACAGATATACTGTGACAAAGCCATAAATGGACAGAGCTTATGAATGACTAACTAAACGGAAGTTTAATTAGGCACACGCGCACACAAATTAGATACAGAAGATTTAAATAAATGGAATTCTTATTTAGAAACTACAGCAGAGGCGAACGTAAATTCTAGAATCCAATGTTTCCATTTATTTGCACGACTAGTTGCGACGACAATCCCGACATTACTAGATATTTTCGGTATCAATTGTAGTAAGAAACAAACGATAGACTTTTGAAATAAATTGTTAAATTTTATTACAGTTGTTAGGATAAAACGATTAAACCCATAAGGTTTAAACGTTTTGACTGAAACTTTTCGTAACTAATTTACAATTTTAATAAGCCATATTTAATTTAAAAAAAAATGTAACCAATCGTGAAAAACATTACAGCCAATTTCACACTTCATACATTTCAAAGTTGAACTAATTTAAAAAGACCTTTGTTAAATATTATTGCAATTTCTTTCCACGATAGCCGTGAACGTGACCGTGAACGCTGAACAAGCAAATGCGTCATACACACAGGCTACCATGTTTGTTAGTATCTAACAAGAAGCCCCACAACTCTCCCACCACATACGTAACCATAAAGCAAATTCTATATTTATAAGAAGATTATGCGAAATGTATTATTCAATAAAATTGGGACGTCCTTGCCTTTAATGTATTAGACGTATTTCCAAGATTGAGTGAAGACAGTACTTAACGACGTATGAAAGATTATATCGGAGCAATCAAACTTTACGGTAGATAAAGAATGAATGATACCAAAATTGTAGCAAAAAGATCAAGAAATAATATTACAAGAGCTGTTGCTGTAATAGAATACTGGTTTTTCTTAGCTGTTCTTATATTTGTTTTAGATTTACATAACAGCATAATTAGATCCTCGTGCCGACGATAAAACTTCGTTACGGAGCTCACGGTCTTCGGAGAGCTTTACAATTAAAAATAAACTTCGCACGTGACAGCCGTAGAACAACCAAAATAATTTACGTAACAGAAAACGCGCTCACATTTTATCTGACCACACGAATTTTAGAATATAATGTAGTGTTTACAGATGGACTTCCGACCCGAGATTGACTTGGCAGTGGTTGTCATCTAAAACTAACCTAGACGATGAAGCGTTACAATGATGTAGTACAAATTAGTACAAATGTCATGTGAATTGAGACGGATTTATGATTATGATGGACTCGAAAAATCGATAGACTGAATGTTAAGACTGCTGGTTGGAGTTATCTACAAACAAAAATTAGATTATGTAAACATAAATCTTATTAATATTATGGCATCATTAAGTGATTTCTAAATATAAATGAGTAGTATGTAATACGAAAAATTGGTGACTACGATAATTCTTGGATTTTAATTGGAACTATGTCAAATGTGAGTCTGCGATATTAATGAAATAAAACTAAATATTACTAATGCAATTAGTATTTTGGCAGTGATTTGAAGATCTACCCCACGTGTTTAAACATCAGCAACGGGCGTGTCTTTAACAGTGGTTGTCTGAAATTTTTATTAGCCGGAAGAATTTTGGAAAATATATTACTTTTAGATGATAAAATGATATTAATATACAATAGATAAACCTAAAAATAGTTTATTGCTCATAGCTATGAATTTATTTTATTAACAAAGGTTGTCGACACGTAATTTTAAATCAATAACGGAAAATAATACCGGTTTCATTACCTGTTGTAATATCCAAAATTACGTAAGAAACAAAGATCGATTCCATTGTAAATGTTTAATATCTGTTTGTCATGTTACGTTGACTCACATTTTTGAGTTTACTATTTTTGACTCACAATACTGTAATTATAATGATTTATTTTTGGCATAACATTGTATGTAAACATGGTGGAGCTTCGGTCGAGCCCCATTTTTCAGACTTGCCAATTTTCAAGAAAACTTCGTCATTATGAAGCTTAGAAGGACGCCAATTATAAACCAAATAAATTTCATAAAAAGTTCATTATTCGTATCGAAACCCGTAGAAAAACACTTGAATTTATTTACCATTGTACTAAGAAAGGCAGGCGAACTGCAGTACTAACAAAAACAAATGTTTTGGTTTTTCGTGTTTTCTCGATCGTTGTAACGTGGAAAGATTTTCATCGACACTTTCCACCTTCCCGGAAAAAACAAACACGCTTTTAATAGTGTTCAACGCTGGTCTAACTGGTTTTCGACCAATCAAATTCGTTTCACGCTATTTTATTTTGTAGTGGTTATATTCACACCTACTTCTATTTAGGACTTCTACTTTTTTACACAGGTCTACATATTATGATGTCGAGGTGTTAAAACCTCAGAGCCGCTAAAGATGCTTAGACCATTCTGGAAGTTATTGGAAATTAAGCTCTCTGTCGACTGTATAGGTTATAATAAAACTGAGGATCGTCTATTAAACTCAACTCGAAGCTTGAATGGAAACGGCATTAAGGCAGACAAGATCAGCGACAATTTTTCTCTATCAGTAG
Source organism: Sesia bembeciformis (assembly GCA_943735995.1). Taxonomy (NCBI): domain Eukaryota; kingdom Metazoa; phylum Arthropoda; class Insecta; order Lepidoptera; family Sesiidae; genus Sesia; species Sesia bembeciformis. Next base: position 15,613,910 of record OX031028.1, read on the forward strand.
AGATACAATGTAATATTGGTGGTTGGCGGTTTTAGGTTATTTCTTAGAAAATGAATCACATGTCAATCCCCAATGATTTTCAACACAATAAATGGATACCCACAGTCTTGTGTAACTTAGGCCACTTTCCATACCAGTAATGACCGTGTGATGTCGGCCGCCTTTAGAGTGGGACCGCTCTGTCTATTCCCATGATAAAAGGCTACAAAGCCGCCGCCGCTACCACAAGCCCTGAAAAACTACACCAGCTCTAAAAGAGTAAACTCATCAACACGCTTGACCAGCGCCCTGATATAAGGTCATAACATCCCTAATGCATGAGGAGGCTCATCTCTAACAGTTACGATAAAAAAGGCTGGTTACAGTAATGACGATTGTATCGACAAATACAATAAAGATTTCATCAGGTTATTATGAATGACTGTACCATTTAAAGTGAAGTGTTTGTGTCATGTCTGGGAGTCAATACAATTTCCGCGAGTTCACCGCGTCCTTCAGTATCGTCGATTGTCATTTGTAATCATTCTGGATTCCTGTTAGCGTCAGTTTTCCGTGTCAATAGCAGTTCATTTGTTCGAGAACAACAATAATGTAGCATTCCCACTGAACCGACTTCCATCAATTTACATTGTACTGATTTACTACTTGTGGAATTATTATTTGTAGTATAGAGTACAGTATAGATGTATATATGTGTAGTATAGACTAAAGAAAAAAATTTCAACTTGGAACTACAGTGATATTGGTACTTTAAAGCCTGCGATTTCTCTGCTATTACATATCATTTAAAATCAGGTCTCTAACTTTAGAAACAGATTTATAATTTTAAATAAAGCTTTTTAAATTATAACTCTTATGATAACTATGGAAGTAGAAGGCGAGAAAGTACATTTGTATTGAAATCTGTCCCTCTATTGTTAGTAAGGGACTTACTTTTCTTTGGTTAAGACTTTTTAATTAACATTAATTTCGTCGTTTTAAGATCTTTTCTAACATATCATTTTAACACAAAGTATTTAAAAAAATATGCCATTTTTTTATTTCACTGAACTGGAACCAAATAATAAGATCCCTTTTTTTTTTTAGATATTATTATTATTATTTTTTTATAGACTAGTGGGCGGACGAGCAAGCGGTCCCACGTGATGGGTAAGTGTTACCGCCGCCCATGGACACCTGCAACACCAGGGGGCATGCGGGCGCGCCGCCGACCTTGCAAAATCCTATTCACAGCTCTCTTGAAGCTATTGCATTTAGCTGTTAATATTAAACTAGCTCAATAAAGAATGGTGTCTAAATAATTTACGGTTAACATTTTACAGACAAAACATCTTATAATGTTGAATTTAGAATTATGGTTAGATTATAACTTGCCCTATACTAAATTTATAGACTATTGCCAGTGAATTGTTCAAGGAGACATTGTAGTACCTGCTGCATAACTATATAGGTACTATTAATATTTATATTTTAGTTGGCATACATATTGATGTACTTTTATTAAATACAAGATGTGATGATGTCATGAATATGCAATATATATATATATTTGTAATATTAATTATTGTAATAAAATACTAATGACAAACATTATTGGTATGGGGGGGAATGTAATGACATTAATATTATTTGTATACATTAAAGGACGGGAGGTAGAGGACTTATTATTTTTTGTAATTATTTCGACATCTTTGTACCTACAATCCACAAATAAACAATTTGATTTGATAAATAAATACATATAAATAATTAACTACTCACCTTCATCTGGGCTGAGATCTCCAAATTTTACACCGCCACTGTAAATAAAAATTACAATTGTATAATTTATTAAAATTTAAACGGTAATTTATTCAAATGTACTTAAGTTATAAAATTAACAATAAGAAAATTACACATTCTTATCTCTTCATACATTTTAAATTACAATTGTAATATTTTCAAGTTCAACCTTCCATACTGTCCATTAATAACTTAAATAAGTCAAATAAAATACAAATAATTAAAATTTAAACTGTAAGTTGAGAAAAACTTCAAATAGTAGTATTGTTTTTAGTGCATGTTGAAGGGATAGCTGGTTTCAAATTAGCACTAAAGTAAAATAAACTACAATTGTATATAAAGAAATAAATATATAAATATTATATGTATTGTTAATAATATTAAATTATTTAAAACAAATATATGGCACATAGTTATTAGAAACTTTATAGCTTATATAAACATAAAAAATATATATAAAATTAATAAATGATATCTACCTAATAAAATAAAATACAATGTGACAAAGGGAAAATATGTTAACAACACAATACATAAAAGAAAATAAATACAATTATAAGGGATATAATTTAAAATAATTTAGTTCAAAAATTTGAAACCCGATATGTTTGTATTCTTTGAACATGCACCCAGTGAATTTGTGAAGGTATCACTTCGTACCTGAGGAGGACGGTAGCCGTTTCCGGCACCCGGAACACCTGGAAATAAACACAACGTGGAACGACGTATTTTGCATCCCCGTAAGGAGAAGCCACAAGTGCACAGCTATACTTTTATTTATATTGGCATCATAATTTATTGCTTTTGCCATTGTTAACTATAATTGGTTGGCCATAAAATACAAAGAAAAAAGCTAATAGACATCTATCTATTTGTTCACATATCTCTCGATTTTTTACAAAATTAGGGTACAATTAAAATATTAAATTTGCAAGATAACAATGGGACATTTACCAAGTTATTTACATTCAAATACAGAATTTATATAAACAGCAAAATAAAGTAATCACAAGCAATTCATTTTAATCAGTAGAAGGGCATGATTGACACAATTTAAAAAATACAATTAAAAATATTGCTTACATGAATGACGTCTATTACATTTTAAAATATATTCAAAAGAAACTCACCTTCCATCCCAAGTTCTCAAAGAAAGTGCATAGACGAGATTGTCCTGTAGTTTTGCCGCCGCAAGGTCCTGATTAGGTTAAAAACCAAATGTGAAATAAATATAAACGCAGTAATTTCCACGTGTTAGATCATGGTTGTGATAGTGGACAAATTAAAAAAACATAGGTCACTGTTAAATATACAGAAATTAAATATACCCAAAGGTATAGAGTATTATGAAAATTTAACTTTAAGAACTATATATTATATAAATTATAATATATGAAATATTTACCTCCAGTAAGAACCAGCTTGTAAACGTTTTTCTGGGACTGATTAGCCATTTTCTATAAACGCATAAATATAGATTAAAATTAAATTAGACTACTAAGGTTACACTATGCACTTAAATATCATAAAAATGAATATACAAAAGTATTAAAAGCCATCACAGTACAAATCGCATCGCCCATATAGGCGTACGATCAGTGAAAGAATGAATAACCATGACGTGAATGAAGAACGAAATTATAAATGAAAACCATAGATAAACTAGAGTACGTTGATATAAGAGTTTGATGCGTTCAATAAAATGTACATGGATTTAACAATAAACAACTAAACAGGATTGTGTTCTTGAATGTTACAACCAAAAACGGAAATGCGTTTGTTTAGAAACTCATTGATGTGATTAATTATGCTATATACTTGCGTGCAATTTGCACATAGTACCTACTCCATTACATATTGGGTTTCATGGTCAGAGTACACATGTAATATTTTACATAAATTCTCTTTCTTTTTAAAATACATTCCACCCATATTCTTGTCATTCATGTGTAAAATATTTAATTCACGATTTCCTGGAACACAAATATTCCACTTCCCCCACGCGTCCACACAAGCAGTTTCTTCTCATGCATCAGTTCGTATCCTTTTGAACTGTAGCACACGTCTTACTAGCATACAGTTTTAAAAAAAGTCCTTTTTTGTGTTTTGTCACTGAAGAACATCATCGCCATAATTCGAGATTTCTGAGTATGATTGCATTTGGTTTATGATGAATTACGGCTTGTAACAGAAATAAGCATTTACATTTTCAACGCAAAGTGAATACTTGTTCATAGTCACTGTTCAACAAGTTGTAACACGTTTCCGTGAACTTCATCATTACTCTGAACTTCATCACCAAAAAATGTGGTATTGAAGGTAATGACGAACGTGATAAGGTAATGACCAATTATATGGCAATTCTGTTGAGTGTAATGATTTTAATATGATTTGTTATAGGGATCGGTAAAACGAAAAAAAAGCAAAGATCAACGCCTTGCACAAAAACAGTTATGTCAGAGGGGTCGCTACGCAGAAATTAAAAGCGACCCCGCTCTATCCATTGAGAAAGAAAAATGGACAGCACAATACTTAAAAAGAAAAGTGAGGAAAAGAATTATTAGTGTTACTGATAAAAGTAGAAAAGATCAAAAATTACAGGGTGACAAATGGGGAGAGAATTCTAAACGATATAGACACGAGAAGAAGCAAGAGAAAGTACAAAAAATGCCAGAATCAGTATATGTAGAAGCCACTTCAGAAAATGAAACCGGCCCATCAAGTAGGTACAATACGCAAAGATCAGCCAACATTTGACATACATTTGAAGATATTGGCCGTAAATACGTTACAAAGAACAAAAAACGTAGCTACCTCACTTTTATTATAAGGGAATTAAAGAAACATGAAATGAAAATTCATAGAATGAAACAAAGAAATTGTTTTGCAAAAAACAGACTCAAATATAAGTTTGCCGCAACATGAAAGCATTAAGAGGCACGTTTCAGGGGCAAAAATTTCGTGTCCCTGAACCGTTACGTCAGTTAAAACTGACGTCTCAACCGTTACGTCAGTTTTACCAAAAATATATTGATGGCCCTACCCAGTCCCGTCTTCGGCTGACGGCCTCTTCAGTCAACACGTCACCACGGCTGGTGTAATCCATGGCGAAACGTCGAGTAGGAATAAAAGGTAAACAAATATCTTTAATACACACATTCACACTCAATTTAGAATATAAAATGTGTACAAAATGCGAAAATTTAAAAGTTATATTGCAACATTTACACAATTTTGCGAAGTTATGAGTGCACGAATTGTACATAATAATTACGGCCGTGGAAGAAAAAATTATTTTGGAAACAGAAACGAACATACCAAAGAATTAAAAAGTTTTAGGACCAACATTTATTACATCAAGTTATTTGGCAAAAATTAAAAGTAAAACCACAGCAAGGTTCCATAGGTATGTTTGTAATATCTCGTTCACTCCAAAAAAATCAAAGAAATTTATATTTTCTTGTTAATGAAAAAGATGAAACTAATTAAAGATTGTTTAAAGATTAACAAAAATATATTCAACTTAATAGACGATATCTTTTATTTCGTCACTAAGGTAAACAAAGATTATTATCATTACTAACAACATCATTACCAGTATTCGAAAATCATTACCATCATTTTCATTTTTATTTCAAATCGATATTGTAGCCTTTTTTAGCCATTTAAATTAAGTACCTTTGTTATAGTTCATATACTCAACATGTCTAGATCTACATTGTTGAGTCAGAATTGGAAATACAATGTTTTTTCCCTGTGAGCCTTAGGACTGAATAAATAGACGTTTCTTGGTTTTAAAGTCAGTCTGAATCATGTTTTGTAGGACTCCCTGCTGCCTGCATAAAAATTACTTGACATTCTTGAGAATGTCTCCAAAAATAAATCAACTTTCGTACATGTATTCGGGATTCGCTTAAGATTTCTCTTTGAATATTCATTTATTATGTTTATTAATTTGGGTAACATAGTGTACGGAAACCGGCTTGATACAGTAGCATATCGGTCGGAGACTTCTGGTTTGCATCGCAGTCGCGTAGCTTGTAAATATGCCCGTGTGAGATAGGCCTAAATATACTGTCGTGTAATTTTTTTTTATTTTTAAATGTATATTTATTTTTAAGAACATCTAAAAAGTGATGAAACATAATAGAAATATAGTATTAGTACAATTTCTTGTAGTTTTACTTTCCACAAGCTTTAGTAATAATAATGAATATTACTATAGATATGGAATAAAATAATAAATTAATTACCTCTGAAACAAACATTTCAAGATACACCCTTTTACGGGGGAGACGTTGATTTATTAAAAGTATAGAAGAACTAAAAGTAGGTTTTGGATTCATCCATACATTGAAAGAAATATTATCTGTAGAGCATTCGTCGCTGCCAAGGACTACATGAGAATGATGACAAGAAGTTTCATACGTTCTATAGAATGTCAAAAGAATTTTATTTAGTAGTTTAGTTCTAAATATAACCATTATTATTGAGGATTAGGGATTCTTCGAATCAACATTTTACGTAGAAGACATTTAGGTGTAGACCCAAATCTTTTTGTGTATAATTTATAATTTCACATTTTTATGTCAGCTGCAGCATATAGATACACTTATGCTAGTCTGATTATTTATTCCAGTCGGGGATATGACACATAGAACTGTCAAACAGAGTGAAATTTGTACGGAGATGACACATTATTTAATACATGTCATATCCCTGACTCGAATAAATAATCAGACTATAGGCTGTAAAAAAAAAAAATTTTTATATTAATTTATTAATCATTAACTCCTAAGCTACTTAGTTTTAAAGTACAGGTCATACCAACATTGCATAGATAACTAGATTGTAATACTTTTATATCTATTTTTGAGGAATAAATATTATCGCTGTTAGCATCTTCTTCATTTTTTTTTAATAACAATACAAGAGCTGGGATGTGTTGCCAGTATTTTCCTAAGCAACGGTTTCTTTTCTCGACATAATATGAAGTTCCTTTGATTGCTGATATAGAGTGTTGTGCATCATCTGAAAGTAGATAAAAAAAAATTAAATAAAAATTATAAATATGTGAATATTTAAAAATGCAGGTAACTAAAGACACATCAATATATTTTTTTCTACATATAATAACAGTTGGTTAAGAATTAAAGTATTCAATACTCAATACATTTATTGCTTTCATATGGTTACAACAATATATAATATATAATTACAACAAGTAAATTAATAATACATAATAAGTTAATGATAAGTAATCCAGGATTTCAGTTTACTTCTTGTTATTTGTACTTAAAATTTGTACGGCCGCAAGGGCAAAACAGCTGTGCAATAAAACAAGATTTCATTTGGCGGTGTCCAATCCATTTTAACGAACACTTTAGGATCCAAAAAGGTATCGGCAAGATGGGTTCCGCGAATGTTAACAGAAGAAAACAAAAACCGACGTTTGGAAGTTACAAAGGGGAATCTCGAAATCTTTCAGCATGATCCTGATAAATTTTGTCCTCGTTTTGTAACCATGGATGAAAAGTGGCTCCACCATTTTGATCCTGAAATGAAGAATCAAAGCATGTTTTGGAAACGACCCATGACAAAAATCAGAATTGCTCCGACCGAGCAAAGTTATAGATAGCTTGTGTTCTGGAATTTTTAAGGAATCCTTATTATTGACTACATACCGAAAGGAACATCGATAACAGGCACTTATTATGCAGATTTCATCCGAAAAGTGTGTGAAGCCAATAAAGAAAAACGTCGAGGAAAATTGATATTAGACGTGTTGTTTCACCACCATGGATCCGAAGTTGCATTCACAGCAAATGTCAAAGCTGGCTTCGAAATTCTTAATCACCCACCACATTCATCGGACTTAGCCTCTATTGATTTTCATTTATTTTTATTTCTAAAATTAAAGGAGCATATCCGTGATGATTAATTGAACGCATTGAACAAAACAAAATTGATGGGTGAACAAAATTTAATGATGATGTCGCGGTTATGGCTGCCGTAGAAGTTTTTATACTCAAAAAAAAAATATTTTTTTCGGAAGGAATAAGGAAATTAGAAAAACATCTTAAATGTATCGAGTTACAAGGAGATTAGGTGGAGGAATAAATTGTGTTTTTTTCGAATTTCTTTGTTTTAATCATGATTCTAAGAACTTGTATTATAGCAAGAAACTAAACTTTACCCCCTTCAACTCTTAAAACAACAGCTAGAACTGAAATAAATATTAATCAGTATCAAAATTGGTTAGTACGCCATATACGTGATGTCCATCTGTACGACGACAGTCGTGCCTTCATTTTTGTCGCACTGTAGTTTTCTCTAATGTTTATGATAATAAAATTAAAGCATGAGACTGCATTTTTCGTGTTTCCAAGGAGTCCATCTCTGTCCTCAGTAAACCTACTATCATTTTACTGAGCGATTCTGGACTTATTTCGTCGCGTCACGTGACTGAACATTGAGAAAATAAGTTTTAAATTATTTGACTACGAAGAAAACTGGCAGAATGTGCTAATTGCACCATTGCGATATATGAAATAAAAATAATTATTTGAATACCTTCAAGGTCTGAAATATCTTGGTCCACCCATCTTGTTTGTATGTTCACACATACAACACCTATATCCAGTTCCTTACATAAAAATCTGCTATAGTTTACTAGCATGTTCAAAAAGGTCAATCCTGCAACAAGTAAATTTATTTTAAGAATATAATAAAAGATGTTGTTTATACATACTTACTCTTATTAAATATTATTTTTATGAAAACTTCGTAAAATATAGATTTTTGTTATAGAAAGTTGGCAGATGTGCTGACCGTCCACCTGGTGGTAAGTGGATACTGCCGCTCTGCGATATCCATGATACATCGCCAAGATCAGTTCAGAATGACAAATATTGGCATTACGCCAGATGCGGCTGCCTGCCTTTGAAAATTTAGGAATTAATTTGGTGAAAACCCTTTCTCATGGGAAAATGGGAAGGGACAGGAGAGGGTGGGAATTGGCTTTGGCATATCTCACTCACTACTAAAACACTTACGTCCATTAAGGATATAAATAGGTAAATACATTTTATGATAATATTCTGTGGCCAGTCGAGTATAACCAGCGGCTGTGGGTTACAGCATGCACATAAAATTAAAAATAATTATTGTGAAAGATACCTAGTAACTTACCTATCTACTTTATTAAACCTAGGCCAAATTACCTACTTACTTAAAACTTACCTACTTTATTGTCGTCTCCAAGGTATTGAAACATTAAACATGGCAAAGAATCTATTATTATAAGGGACAAATTTTCAATAACAATCAATTTGTGCTTAAGTTTTCTGAACAATTCTAATATCTCATCCATTGTCCATATTTGAATCACTCTAATTTTGTACATAATCAGTGCCATTTCCTATAAACAAAAATATTATTTTTACATGAATATGCGGTGTAAAAGGGGATTAACACTAAGCATGCCAACTGTCCCGATTTAATCGGGATATCCCGATTTTAGGCCCCTGTGTCCTGCGTCCCGACCACAGTACTGGCGGGACGCTAATTGTCCCAATTTTTAACATCTACATTTTTTTATTTTATTAATCCCACCAGTTTCGCTATTGTTGTTCCAAATTACCGCGCTCGCGTGTCGTGTCGTCGCCCGGCCAAGGGACAACGGCCAAAATGTACTCTATGCCTACTGACTTGTAACTTAACATTTTAAAAAATATTTGTAACATTTTAAAAAAAGATGAGTATTGAAGAGCAGCAATCCATCGAAAGTTCTTTTATTATGTGGTATAGCTTTTATATGTGGTCTTTTATTATCTGCTTAAAAATACATTGAGGATCGCTTTCATTTTACGGAAAATAACAAACTGGCTGTACTAAGGTTGTTTAATTTGGAACAAGAGTTTGGCTTTGATTACTTGAGTACATGTTTGGACAAAATGTTAATGTCCACAGCAGAAAGTAGCCTTAATATGGATTAGTTGTATGAGGAGTTTTGTGAAGTAAAAGAAGTACTGAGTATATTAATTAAAGAAAAAAAAAAGAAACTGACACACCCATCTCTCCTTATGAGCAATGACAAACTTTTTAATAAGAATTAAATCTTAGTGAATTTACTTAAAGTATTTCAATACGTTGTGTCGATTCCGCCATCAAACGCTCACGCAGAGAGAATTTTCTCCCTATGTGGTAAAACTTGGACTAATGAAAGGAACAGATTGACGCCGGAACATGTTAAATCTGAATTGCAAATAAGGGTTAATTTTAGTGGAACATGTCCTGAATTTTAAGATTACGTAATTAAAAATAAAAATCTTTTGAAATGCGCCAAATCCCAAAATAAACACTAAACGTATTGTATGTACCTAGTAAGTAGTTCATTGATTGTCACAAACTGAGTCTGTGTATTGTTTAAATTTCCAGTGGAAATTTTTGCCTTTACTTCTTTGAAGTTGCATTTTTGAATAATATCAACAGCTTTCCAAATGTAAACCAGATAGGTACCCATCAGATGTTTTTGACCAGTCCAGTCTGGGAATGAATCAACAGAGCCACTAATGCAAGAGAAGAATTGAAGCTCAAAAGCTATATAGCTTCTTACCATAATGATAACCAGGCCTTTTATTGTCCAGTGCTAAACACGGGCCTCATCATGCAGACTTGTGCATGAGGGATGTATCGCTTTAAAATTACATACTGGCTAACGGGTCGGCGAGTCCTCCCTTTTAGAGCTTTGTTGTCCCTTAGTCGTCTTTTAGACATCCACGGAGAGATGGGGTGGTGATATTCTAGAACCATTATAAATGACAGAGTTTAATAAGAAGGGGTCCAACAAACACGTGTTATTATCTAAAACAAAAACAAGCTGAAAGATTATAATTATCTAAATTATTACTATTTACGAAAAAGAGACTATGTATGTATAAGATCATAGTAGCTCTTATATAATGGATAAGTTCCGTACCTACAAATAATAGATAAATAAAAACAAACAAAAATTTTATAAATGTAACCTAGTTGTATACAGCGTAAATATGTGAATAATAAAACTAAATTCTTTTCAAGAGTAAGTTTCAAGGGACAACATTTTGCAAAATGCTCATTATCTCAATACTATATTAATGTGGGTTGGACCCCTTTTAATTAAAGTTGGTCAAATATCATACCATAAGAAATACATTATTTTTAGAGTTGCAACGAATATTCAGTTACTATTCTATTCAGTTACTATTCGGTATTCGGCCCTTTTTCGATATTCGGCTGAATACCGAATATTAAATTGAATATTAAATTACTATTCGGCCGAATACCGAATACCTAAAAGTTGTTTTGCAAGCAGGATATTTTATCATGAAAATAAACTACATTTTTATAATTTTAAGTGTTTATTTTTCTATTGGTAATAACATATCTAATATTTTTTTAAATTAGTAATCAAAATTTAAGTGGTAGATTGTGCTGTAAAAATTATATTTTATTTGCATTACAAGGAAGAAGCTTGTTTCTCTTCTCTTCATATGAACTTTCTGCTTCTGAAAAAGTCTCTCGGAGTAAACACTGCTTCCAGGTGGGGATAAATACTTTGAAGCAAGCTTTACTAAGCCTTGCGAAAATGTTGCTTAATTTTTTGCCCACCAAAAAATGAATTTTTATTCCTATGTAATTATTTTAGATTAAGGTAAATATCTAGGTTTGCTACAATTGCTGCAAACACCCGACGACTCATTTTTCGGCTGTTTTTAGGCAATTACCTCTTCAAAACATTCCAAAAAGGTTTCTGTGAATGCTGACTAGGCTCATTGTTGGTCCTTTTCCGTTTGGTATTAACAAGAGATGAGCTGGTACTTTCATCGCTGCTTGATTCAGGGAATAAACCCTCTAGTAAAAGATGCTATTGGACTTTTTCTCCCTTTGCGCTTTGTCAGAAAAGAAATGCATTTTAAATCGAGGGTCTAATAGTCACCAGCAAATATATTTTATTCTCATCAAGTTTTGAAAAATGTTGCTTTAATCCTTGTTGCATATGCACTGACTTTGTTACAGTAAATTTTCAAATGGTTTTAGTATTGTAGCTTAAGAAGTTTTTCTACAAACTCCCACTGAACAGCAGTCAGATTCGAAATATTTGATGAATTGGTAAGAGGTAATGGGAAATGGCACGTTTATGTTCTACAAGTCTGTCCAGCATATAGGTACGTAGAACTCCAGCTAGTGCTGATGCCTTGGCTAAGTTTGTGTTCAGGCAAACCTAATTCTTGCTGTATTTTTTTAATGTTTTTAAAGTTTAAAGCAACACGATTGCTGCGGAATGAAGGGAGTGCGAGCCAATCAAAGGACAGTGTGAGCTGTGGCTCTCTGCGCCTAGACAAATTGGCACGAAATATGGCCGAATATTCAGCTATTCGGCCGAGGACCCCACCGAATATTCGGTATTCGGCGGAAGGCCGAATGTACTAGTACTATTCGTTGCAACACTAATTATTTTACCTTATGGGAACATCCAGCAGAATCTAAAATTTTCTGTATTTTGACAGCTGAGAAATCACCCTTTGTATCAATATAGAGTATTGTATTGTCAGTATTTCTGACACAGTTTATAGTAAGTTGGTGAGATAACTGAGTTTTGCCGGAATCAGGCAGCCCACATAACTCTGTTATGTAGCCAATGGGAATACCACCTCCTATCAGTGTATTTAAACTGAAAAGGAATAAAACAATGATTCATACAAGATTGTTATTTATTTATTTTATTTATTATTTATTTTATTTATTACATAGAGAAAAAATATATGCTATAGAAAATAGAAATTATTCTAGTAATGCAAAATGTCAGAAGTCTCATATAGCAGTTAGCACTAATATAAATAGGTATTCATTTTTATTTCTAGTAAATGGGAAATTAGTGGCTATTAATTATACTATTAACTTATTTTTCATAAACACACAACTTAATAACTAGTAACACATTTGAAGGCTTTATGTTGTTACATAATAGTAGAAAGAAAAATACACAGAATAGGTGTTCTAAGAAATTTTACCTTTCCATTCCGGTGGTTATAAATTTCCTTTTTAATGAATTTCGATAGAGTAAAGTTGTACCGTTTACTAATGGCGCCGCATAAATTTTAAAAATATAATTTCGTATGTTTAAAATTTGCGGCAATGTTAGTTTAGTTATTGTAGACAACTTTTCTAGATCTTCTTGAAGAAAATCTAAAATTGACGAAATACGATTCTGAGTGAGAATTTTCGAAACACTTTCGGTAAGAAGTTCGTGATCTAATGTTTTTAATCTCTGCATTGTATAATTATGAAATCTTCGGTATGTTTTAATAATGACCGTCGACTCAATAATGTTATAGTGGGTTTACTGAGGACAGAGTTGGACTCCTTGAAGGAACACAAAAATACTTAGCACTTTGAAGTTTATTAAACTGTCACTATTATACCACAAATCCCACAATACACAATTTTGTACAGTGATCAAACAGAAACTCAATTTCTCAAAACAAAACCCAATTTTAATTCATTTCTTTTTTCAGATATGGCAATGGTGTAATTAGCATATTCTGCCAGTATCATTTCGTAAAACGTATCCTGTTAATGTTCAGTCCCGTCGAAATACGTAAAGAATCACTCAATAAAGTGATAAGTAGTAGGTTTACTGAAAAGGACGACCACGACACTATAAATATAAGCATAGGTTTAAAGTGATAAGTAGTAGGTTTACTGAAGGACGATCACTACACTATAAATATAGGCATAGGTTTGAAGACTTTGTATCCAGGCTTTTATAAATAAAAATAAAAATCATAGATAATTGATAGAAATCATAGAGCCAACGACGCCCGCCATTTGTGTTTGCTTTCTGTCAAAAACACTAATGTCGCCAAACTCGCGGATTCTTTTCTTTCGTTGAAGCATTGTAACGTAGAAATATTAGAATTAGTTTTTTTAGTTAATGTTTTCTTTTAGTATTTATCACAATGTCCAATATATCACTTGATAAAGAGACGTTTTATCGTCGTATGAAGAAGCTATACGCGTCGTGGAAGGTAACCAACACTCTTAGTTTACTAAGTCGCATTTTTGATTCTGTCGTTTAATGTGTAAGTATTTCAGGCAGCTGTAGCTGATCCAAAAGGCGATGATGTATTGGTAAAGGCGGATTGTTTCGTATCGTGCGTTGGAGTTGATGAAGATACACTTTACAGCAAGTCAACTGCACTACAGGTTTGCACGTCTTTTTTATTACAATGTGCTGGTGTTCACGTTTTATCACTTATAATATTCATTACCAAGATAGAAGGGAATTTAGTTAATAAATACATTCTGCATTTTAGTACAATTTGGCCTATGTTATAATTTATTGGTAGGTAGTTCCATTTCTGTAGTTTTATTTGTAGCCCTAAGAATAACAAGCAATTAATATGGAATTAAACTATTACGTTTCCAATTAGTTTTATTCTGTTACATATAACAATATAGTTTTATTTGCTTTAGAAATCTATCTATTTGGCATTTTTATGACTTTGTTTTGTTGTATTCAGTATTACCCGAAATTGTCTTTTGCGCATTTTCTTTATATTGACGAACTTAGCTTTGTTTTTGTAGAAGATGACATAATATTATGCAATGCACACATCTCAGTTTCAAAAATACCATTTATTTATAACCTGATTTTTTGTACTTAGACTTGGCTATTTGGATATGAGCTACCTGACACGATAACAGTCCTCACAGAACACAGCATGTGTTTCTTGGCAAGCAAGAAAAAGATTGAATTCCTCAGACAAATTGAGAATGGGAAAGAGGAGTCTGATCTACCTCCAGCTAAACTTCTTATAAGAGACAGAGTGAGTAGTGTTAATACTCATACAGGCTTTGTTGAAATGTCTTTGTAATTCTCAGTACAGTCAGACACACATTATGCTGTGAAATTATGGCAATTTTATATAATGCACTCTTTACAAACAATATTTGTATTAAATAAAACTTTTAAACATGGGATTTTAAAATTCTTGAGTAATCATATACAATCAAACCAACTCGAGATCACATAGTATTGTTGATATAAGATGTAGAAGTTTTGAACTTTGAACTCACTTACTTGGAATTTGTATGCTTTTAAAAGTTCATAATATGGTTGTATCTGTTGTATTTTTAGCTAGCAACACAAAAGTGTGCTTAACTAAATATAAATTCTATTTTTAGAATGACAAAGACAAGGAAAACTTCAATAAACTTATACAAGAGATAAAGAAGTCTAAATCAGGGAAGACACTTGGTGTCTTTGCTAAAGATAACTATCCAGGGGAATTCTGCGAGAGCTGGAAGGCAGCCATGAAAGCTGAAAAATTTGAACACATAGACATAAGTTCCACAATAGCTCTACTAATGGCACCGAAAGAAGATCCTGAAATAATCACAGTAAAGAAAGCTTGTCTCGTTACTGTCGATGTATTTACTAAGTATTTGAAAGATCAAATTATGGAGATCATTGATTCTGATAAGGTAAGTTTTTTGCTACTTCTCTTCTCTTATTTCTAATCTTAGATCTCAGCACACTCAATTGTTTAACTGTGTTTGAAAAAAAAAAAATTGATTGTAATTGAGATGAATTATTTTCTTTAAAATTCCTCCATGTTTTATAGATATAGTATGATAAAGATAGATTGGTTAATTTGCAATATAGCAGTAAAATTTATTGATTTTCTGTATACTGATACTTGTGATAATGATAATTAAGTATTTTGCCATTGGTTTACTATTAGGTTGAATTACTTAAGTTGTATAAAATATAAACATACATCTATATATATAAAAGAGGATGTTGGTATATCTGATGATAATAGACTTCAACACTGATCAATCACCATGAAAGTTGCCACATATATGTATTTTTTCATGGAGAAGGTTTCTATGCTATCCACTTTGTTGTAACTCGCCACTAGATGGCGCTGCAGCACATCAACTTCTATACTGTTCAACTGATTGCCATGAAAATTGGTATGCATAGGTATTTGAGCATGGAGAATATGTTTGAGCTATCAACTTTGTTGTAACTCGCCACTAGATAGCGCTGCAGTACATCAACTTTTATGGCAGGACAATGTCTGCCGGGTTTTGCTAGTATAATATAAAAGGAAATCCAGTATATATTAAATTCTATTACTATTTTATCTATGTCATTGTTATGTAAATGTCAAGCACTTGATATTGTTGAAATTATCACATTCTTTTGACGACATTCCAGAAAGTAAAACATTCAAAACTGGCTGAGGGTGTTGAAGCAGCCATATCGGACAAGAAGTATGTCACTGGGGTTGACACAAGCCAAGTAGATATGTGCTATCCCCCTATTATACAATCAGGAGGGAATTATAGTTTGAAATTCAGTGCAGTTTCTGACAAAAATCACTTGCATTTTGGTGCAATTGTGTGCTCTCTGGGTGCGAGATATAAATCATATTGCTCTAACATAGTTCGTACGTTGCTGGTCAACCCTACTGATGAAATTCAGAGCAATTATAATTATCTACTTAATTTGGAAGAGGCGGTAATGAAGACTTTAGTTGCTGGTACAAAATTGTCAACAGTCTACGAAGCAGGCTTGGAACTGGCTAAGAAAGAGAAACCTGATAAGGTTGATAATCTAACGAAAACTTTTGGGTAAGTTAACCTAAATCTAAAAATCTTAAGTATTTTCGTTATTATTGATGTAAATTAATTATTTTATTTTAAATTATTTTTTTTTGTGCTTAAGAAGCATACAGCTCAAAACATACATTAAATTCTTAACCTTAAAATCATACATAGGCCAACAAAGCTTCAATATCTAAATATACACAAAAAAGCCAAGTCAACAAATATTTAGGATCCTAATCATACACGTGAAGAATTATGTTTAAATACAATCACACAGAATCAAATGTACACAATACACAGGATTACACTTTATACCCTAATATATATATATATTAAACAAGTAGGTACTAATTCGTATTATAATCACTTGTTATTATAATTTATTATAAAAGTATAATAATTATACTTTTTATTATAATTCTTATCATATTTTTAATTCAAAGTATTGTCAATTATTTATTGTGGTTGTTGCAGCACGAGTTATGATTTTATTTTTAGGCCAAGCAATAGAGCAATTCATTGACATAAATCCTAGTAGGACACCAACTATGCCATTATATGAAGAACAGTCCCTAGATGAATTCCGTTATGTTTTCCACTCGGAAATGTCTATTAATTTGTTATAAACATTTTTAAACAAAAAATCGCGTTTTTTTTTTAGTTTTTTTGCTTATAAAATGGAAACTAATGAAGCAATCTTAATTCTCTAAACGATTTGTAGAGAATAAAAGTACGAACAAAATGAGAGGTCGTACGATCCGATCGGAAAATTAGCAACGGATAAAATCCGTAAAATTCAGTTTTAAAAAAAAATCATTAATCGGCCGTTTTAAAACTTACAGGGCTGAAACTTTGCGAAAATGTAGTAATTTATAGTTACTTTGTGTGTACAAAACCCCGACGCTGACCGACTATTAGTTTTGGCGCAATCGTAATTTTAATTTTTCAATGCGCTATTTTGCAGTAGGTCTGTATGCGTTATAGATCGTCCAATTTTAATTTTTTAAACACATTTGAAATGTGTAACAAAATATATATTTTCATTTTTCCCTAAAATGCTGCGAAACAGGTCGGAAATGCACGTAAACATGACTAAAAACGACCCGAGCGCGCGAAGACGGTCGAGTAGTGGGGGGAGAACGGGAGCTAAGGAGAGGCGTATATATGCGCGCAACGTTGAAATCTTCCGAGTCCAGAATCCGATTCCTCGGGTTTCAGTTACCCTGAAATAAAAAAAAAAACTAATAAAATAGCTCCAGCAGTTGCTGAGATATTTAAATTAAAGATTTCAACGTTACGCGCATATATACTTATTTTTAAGATAGAATTCAAGCTACCTTAACAAGTCACTATGAACACCGACAACTTCTAGCATTTTTTTTATAATGATCTTATGAGACATTTTGTCTAATGCTTTAGAGTAGTCAAGTGTACACGGCGTCGACTTGATACCCCCTTTAAATGCTTCAGCAACAATATCTAATAACTGGCATAAATTAATGTAAATTCATTATTGGAAATAATATCTCGTAAACAATTTTACGACAATAATATGTAAACCAAACACAAATCTAATACAATTATGTATTTAGAAGACGCTCTTGAAGTTTTCAGTAATTCAACCTTTTCTTCAATAGTGGTGGCACGAATTACTGGTTCCCTGTTCATCGCGGCCGCGTCTCGCCTCAATAAACCCATGTTCATATGGGAAACATTTTGCATGCATAAACTCTTAGGTATAAATTTCGAAATAAAATTATATCACACAAAGATTAGGTCATGGTGTGAAAATCCGGAAGCAAGAACTTGACCATGAGCAACTGTGTTGTCTGGGGAGGAAATAAGTCAAGACTGAAGAGTCTGATTGTGATGTGTTGGCCCAAGAGGAAAGGCTGACTGACCAACTTAAATATAGATAGAAGTTATTATTGGAGTGAGAGGGAGGTTTTGAGCTCCCAATATATGAGGTGCATGTAATCGCAACTGAGGGGTTCAAGGACTAGTTCCAACTCAGAGGATAAAATGAACTTAAGAATAAATCTGGATAAATTTATTCTTAATAAATATTCTAATATTTATTAAGAATATTCTAAATTAATAATATTCTGGATAGAGGATAAATCTGGCACTCAAGAATCTGTCCAGCACAGGACCATCATACCATGAGCTTCTTTTGACTCCGTTTACATTTGGGACATTGTTTGGCTGTCTCCTGGGTTCAACCATAGTGACAAACGTTTACGATTATCATACAAGATCCACTTGTCATCACAAGTGACAATACGATTCAGAATCCCTTAATTTTTGTGCCGGTTTAGCAAAGTAAGCCAACCTTCGACGCGTGTTTGCAGTTGGCTTTCATTAAACTCATATGGTACCCAATTTCCGAGTTTCTCCTCTTTCCCGATTTGCTACAAATGAATCAATATCGTATTGACACTTACGCCGAAGGCTACTATTAACTCAAATATGGTTTGAAATGAATCCGCTTCCGCTATTGCTTTCAATTCATCATTATCGACTTTAGTCTCATGAGGCTTTATCGAATTAATAATAATGTTTGTACATGGGGCTTGTTCTTGAGGTCGATATCCAAAAACGCACCGTATGTTCGTTTACGGAGTTTGGTCCGTACACATCGTTGATATTGCGTGCCGTCTGTGCCGTGTTGCTGCCACGACGGAACTCATATTCGAAAATAATGCGAATTTTTAACTTTCCATGGTCACAAACACAACGATATCTAAGCAAAAAGTCGTTTGACGGTAAAACAAATGAATAACTGATTTTGAAAAGAATGTCACTTTAAATTGAAATTCATTTGAATTTGGAATTCCAAACCAAACGCAAGATAACTAAGTTCAAAGTGGCCAATATGAACAAACAGTAATTTCATAGGTAAGATGCTAATATTAAAAATCAAGGATTATAAAATTTATAAAGTAAACAACGTTCTGTCTCCTTCGCAAATACGAAGTACTGTAATTCCTGTACATAATTTGAATGAAATTTGAGAGGTGTAGTGACCATTGCAAGTTAACTCTTCCTGAAATTCATATTTATGTCTTCCATTACTCATTTATTTCGTGACGTATTCGACAACTAGAGATGAAAATGAACTATTAAATGAGTTTTTCAAATCCTTTTGATAATTAAAAATTAAGTATGTATCAGACTACAGTGGTCTATATCACGCTTGTGTAAAAGTCAATATTATTTTCCTACACGAACGTGCGGCGGCCATGTTTTCTAACTTGATTTTAAATCAATGTAAATTTTCTGCATTTTTTTCAGTTTTGCAATGGGCATAGAATTCAGAGAGAGCTCAATAGTGATTGGACCAAAAACGTCAGTAGTAGCTAAAAAGGGTATGGTTTTCAACATCAACATTGGCCTGAGCAACCTCACCAACAGTGCTGCTACCGATAAGGAGGGCAAGGTGAGTTTATTTATTTTATTAGTTTCGTCAACAAACTACCATACATTTTCATTATTAATACAAATTACTTATACATTAGCATATTATGATTGTTATAAGAACACTATTAAAGATACTATGAGGTATCTTTAATATCATCTCTTTAGTCTTCTGAAATAACAAACCTTTTAGGCTGCGAAAGTTCATTTTGACTTAATTATACCTATTATAAAATGAGAACTAGGTAAACCTTTCACAAGCAACCTACTATAAACTCACAGAAGATCACTTTATCCTATACCCCTAATCTACACATTCCCATCCAATTTCATCTTATCCTATCCCAAATGAAGAGTACAATGGAAAAACAAATTCTTATTTCATTTTGACTGGCCAATTGCCCCCCCCCCCTTAATCTAAATAATAATAATCATAGTCCCCCAAGGAGGTTATTGAAAGTTATAAGCTTCATTGATTGATTTATGTTAAGCCCATTCGAGTGCTCATTTATTGTCTACCATTTACCCTCATAGGAAGCCTGTCTCAAGAGATTTATGAGTTTTAAAAAGGATACGAAGTATTGGGAATGAGAAATATAATGAGACGAATGATTTTTTCATCCCGTCATAATCACATATAAACTTGATAAAATTGATAAACTCGAATGGAATAAATTGCACTTAAAAACATTTTTCAAATAAATAAATAAATATAGACTCAATGGCCCGCTCTAGTATTCCCTGTGTTGTGTCACACTCGTAGGTCCAGAGACTCGTCTAAAGACGTACACACCACACTCAAACAAACATTTGTCTTTATTTGCTGCATTTATTTATTTATCACTGTTATCCTAAAATACCTATTTCTAGACATACGCTTTATTCATTGGTGACACGGTCCTTGTTAACGAAGAAGCACCGGCATCTTTACTCACACAGTCCAAGAAAAAAGTGAAGAATATTGGCATCTTCCTCAAGGATGACGATGAAGACGAGGAAGAGGAGAAGGAAAACAAGACTGAGATACTCGGTGAGAGTTGACTGTGACTGCTGAATGGCTTAGGCTGTGAAAGTAAACAAGCCTTATTGTCTGACGACTTCAATCACAATCAACACCATTTATTATTACATTATTTGCTCAGTAAAGTTTTTATCAAAGCGTTTATTAAGAACCGTGAGTGATCATTTAAAAGCCTGACAGATTTTATCTTTGGCGCGAACTTAAATTTTGACTCCAAGTGTACTAACTGTTAGTACATGTGTTATTGTTTTATTTTCCTTTTTTTGTACATGCGTTTTTGATGTCTCTATAGTTAATTTATTATTATTAAGTGTCTCACACACAAGTGCGCCCTGCTGGGGTCGATGCAGCGTTTAGTATTTTTTCAATGGCAACAGAACTGGTTTGCACATAATGTAATCGTTTAGTTGTAATTCACAATAAATATTAACGCGGAAACATCCCCCATTCCTTTGACCGCCCGCATACACACGCGATCGTAGTGTTGGAGCGCTAAAAGATATAAATTGAGTCGTCCATTTGCAAATACCGCTATTTGACTTTTTTTTATCGGATTAAGCTTACGCAGGAATTTCAATGATATTGTATTTCTTGCTCATAGATATTTCATTATTTACAGGATTTCCCATTTTACGTAAAGTTAATTTTAACTAAATATTTTTTCTTTTTTTTTTGTTACAATTATGTAACGAATTCTTTTCGGCGTTGATAATTAATGTCTTGTACTTATTCACCTTTTCCGAATAAATAGAAAAAGCTAACAAATCGGCTAATAAATCTGATTACTGATTACGGCCATCTTGACTTTCAAATTACATAAATAGAATCGATAATCCCGACCAAAATCGCGGCGATATGTCCTAATCATGATTGCGGTTCCAAACCGTCACTGCCACTGCGTTTGTGTGTGAGACGCTTTGTCATATACAATGAAACATTAAATGAAATTTATGAGCACACCCGAAGTTAGATAATAAGACGTCTGATTTGGTTTTCTTTCAAATAATGCAAAGAAATATTAATAGTCTATCTGTATCAGTCTATAACATCCCACTGTTGGGATGTGGAGTCTTTTAAATTGTTAATATGTTTACAGGTAAAATCCACTATATGGGCCCAGTGCATACTGGTGGATAATAGGAATACTAAATCCACCATACTAATATAATACAAGACTATTAATTGATGAACTTGAGACTTCTTTGAAGTAGAATCTTTTCAATTCAGTTATCATTCAGCAATTCAGTTTTCAAGTTTCTGCTACTAGTAATTTATTATTATAAAATATTCATTTTAAAATTAAGTCAAGACTTATTATTACAAGTTGTCCATAGTATGAAAGCGTTTGCTTTGAAATTTTAATATACAATGTTGATCTTAATATATAAAAATTTTAAACTGTTTAACTTTAAAATTATTGTTTTTGGCTTAGCTTTTGAATAATGGAAATTGACTTTTGTAAATTAACTTATATAGATGTTTTTATTTACTTACATGCAATCTGCTTACTTCCATCCACGGATGGATAGAAAATGGAGGTGAGTTGGTCATGGACTTTGACTCAAAAATATATTTGCATGACCTTGGTGCTATATTAATTCTGCTAGTTAATTTGCACAAACACCAATATTGCTTCCCTTTTAATTAAAATACTCTTATAACATGAATATAGAAGTCATGGTAAATTTTGCCACACAACATTTATTGACAAAGCTATTCTCCACCGTGTGTTATAAAGTCATGAAGTGATATGGTTGGATGCACGTCATACTTTAAGTTGAATCCGTTCAGCCACTATGCATAGAGTCTCCATAAATTAGCAGATATTGTTTCAAGACATAGATTAACTGACCTTTGCTGGAAATAATTTCAAAAATACCTCTTTTTTTCAACGACGCGTTTACATGTTTTATCAGTCTTTTTTTTCGATAATTTCAAGGATTATATCGATTCTAATCGTAACCAGCCCTTTTATCGTCCACTGCTGGACATGGGCCTCCTCGTGCACATTATCTTGTACATGAGGGATGTATGGCCTTAAAATGCCTCTCGAGTTCACTCTTTTAGTGGTGGTGTAGTTCCTCAGGACGTGGCAACGGCTTTGCTATCCCTTAGTCGCCTTAGTTACAACACCTACTGGAAGAGATGGGCTAAAGCCGCTATTCTAACGTCGACCTGCTCCACACGGCCGAATTGATTCTAAACCATGCCCTAAAAGGACATCTGCTATTTTATGGAGCCCCAATTTAAGCTCTAACTTTATATATTTAAAAAGTAACTTATTATTACTTATACATCAATCACAAGTGAACTTTCATAAAGTTTGCAAGTCATAGAATGGTTTTGTCTAGCTTGATATGCTGTCCTACATTCACACCAGTATTAAACAGGCCAATTTTTTTGTAGGCAGAGGCAAAAGAACAGCCGTCATAGAGTCAAAACTTCGTACCGAACATTCCTCTGAAGAAAAACGTAAAGAGCATCAAAGAGAACTTGCAATTGCTCTAAATGAAAAGGCAAAGGAACGGTTGGCGAAACAGTCGAGTGGGAAGGAAGGAGAGAAAGTGAGAAAGAATACAGTTTCGTATAGAAGCGTTACTCAGATGCCGCGGGAAAATGAGGTGAAGGAACTAAAGTTGTATGTAGGTAAGTGAACTATGTAGTTCGTTTTTTACACTTGCTATAGTATTATAGTAGATAGAACTATGTTGTTATTATCGAAATCTAAATACTATGAGAATAGAATGGTATCTACCACCTATATTACCGGAACGCATGTCATCGGTTCGCTGCTACTAATACATACACAGAAGACAATAAATAGGCAATTACGCCTACGGGTATTGTACATTAGGGTGTCCCAAAAAATTCAAAGTATTTTTTGTAACGCATACCGACAATTTTTTTTTGTGTTATATCCAAAAACACATGTAAATCAAATTTCAGAACCTTAGGACTACGGCAAACCGTGGCGACTTGCATCGAAACATGTCAGCAAGCATACTTAGGCGAGCGCGCGCTTATGCGTCGACGTACATGTGATTTCCAGTTGTATTGTCAATAAACTTATTGCTTTTAGTCAATATACATGTCAGTGGAATTGCGCAGTTCTAAAAAGGGTATATTTTTAGTAGGGGACGTAAAACATCAATAATGGCGTCAATGGGCGTCGTACAGTTTTTGTTTTATAACGTCCGTGAAGTAAAATTAATTATTAATGAAAGCGTAAATCTCGCTATTCGCGAGTATGTTATATTTTGGGAAAAGGCACGAGTACCTACCGAATCGTTATCGAGTTGTGTGAAAAAACTTGTGAACTTGATCAAGTTTGGCGACACTTCCAAAAAAATGCAAAGGAAACAAGACGTCTTCAAGTGCCTAAACAAGAATTTGCAAGCAATTTTCACAATTTGTTTGATACGCCCATGCACTTCAATTAATAATAGGAAAATAAGATCGTCTTGCAGTGCCTAGGTCGACCCGGTAACTAGGCTGGAGTGAATAAAAATCTGGCTAACAAAGAAGAAAACCGGCGAATGAAATATCTTTCATTCATTCGGCATCGTATGAATCTGTACAGGATGATTCCTGTTCCTTCCAAGCTTCCAGTTCTGGTGAAAATATGGATTCACAAAATGATCTATCAACTGTAATCGAGAGCACAGAACCTGGGATTATGACTACTGTAATGGTAACGAAGAAAGATTTAATTACTGCAAAATTAGTAAGTGCATTAGACAGGTGTCAGTTGAGTATAAGAGAGTCTGTGTTTATTCTTCAAGCTACTATTAAGGCACTTGGACATAATATGGACGAATTTCTGATAAGTAAGTCTTCCATCCAACGAATCCGTACGGAAACTCGAAAAGAACGCGCGGTAGCCATAAAGATTATTTCAAATTGTTCAAAACCAGACATTATAACTGTTCACTGGGAGGGCAAACTGTTACCTGCACTGGATGGCCGAAAATCCAAAGAAAAACATCTTCCTATAGTAATTTCTTTTGGAAATAAGCATCAACGTATTCCTGTGCCAAATTTCTACTGGCAAAGAGCCGACCCAGGCTGTTTGGAATGCGACCATAGATTGGAATCTCGAAAGTGCAAATTCTCTGTTGTGATATTACGGCTTCAAATACAGGTCTTATTAATATAATGTGCTTGTGTGCTCCTAGAGTAAGAACTTGACAGGGAATTGCTTATTTTTGTTTGTCGTCATCGCGTTTCCGAACTGGTGCTGAAAAGCTAATTTGAATTAAAATTCAGTCAAGTGACCACAAGTTCCGAATCTCTCCAACTAATCCGCTCATCAAATAGTTCCGAGTAAATTGGAAAAGCAGCGACAAAATACAGTGCTATAGAGAAAACTTGGAAACATACCTTACCACTTTCGAAATTGAAGCTCTGTTCAATTCTATCTCGCTGAATTGGCAAAAAAAAAGTCACAGATGACTATCGAGAGTCGATAGAGCTCTGTCATATTTTTAGATGGATATACAGATCTAAAATTCGAAAATAGGCCCTGAGGTGCCATGCACCAATCTCGATGGATGGCGAGACCGATCTATTCCCTGAAAATATCGTTATTAAGTTCTCAGTTCAAAATAACCAGTAAGGACAAGGCAGCTCTGCTAGATGTCTGTTTGTTTATTGTGACTGCCTATATCAAGCCATGGATTCAATGTATCTCGAAAGCAGTTCTACAGAAGTTTAGCCAACACTTATGGTATTTAACTGATGAAGCAGCTATCCAATCACTATTCAATGATGAGTTGGACCAAGCAACAAAAGTAAAGATGGTGGCAAATTTAACTGAAGAAAATATATCGACCATTGGGAAACTATACATCCCATAGAAGGAAGAACTTTGTGGTTCATTGTACGGTTAGTTTGACAGATAAATGGTGTAGTTGCTTCTTTAGTTTTTTGTTTAACTCATGTAATTTCACACTAACTATTCATTTTCTATTTCAGATAAAACATCTTAGATTTTATATCAGTCAAGAGCAAGTATTTGTTCTTTCGTCTCAGAATTTATGACAGTTTTCTCAACGAATGTCCTTCTCTATGGAAGGCTCGTTTCTAAAAGCCAAAAATACTATGTCAATCCTTAGAGCAGTAAACGATATAGCCGAAAGTGCTGTAAAGTTGATGCAAGACTCATTGTTTGGTGACGGTTGAGGAGGAACAAAAACAATCTTTGTTACATAATAGCACAAAAAGATCTATCCTGACTGTAAAAATGAAACTGAAACGAAAATATACTCAATAATTGATTTTTTTAAATGTAAAATAGTATTATAATAAATGTACGATTTCTACCAATTGGTGTTTTATTTTCTAAAACTACATTAATCCTTTAGTCAATCCATAGTACTTCAGTATAAATCCCCAATTTGTAAGTTTGACATCAAGTTGACACGGGTTCTCGTTATCCTAATACAATAATATTTCATAATCCAGTAATTAGGACCAAATGGAAAAAAAAATAGAAGGTTGTATCTGATTTCGCAAAAAAATTCCCCCCTTTTGTCATGGGACACCCTAATGTACGTACGTTCCTAGCATGCTGTGCAAGCTAAATTACACCCTAACTGTTGCACGTTGACATTGCAAATACTAGTGTCGGCCAGCTTACACTTGAACATCTCATCACTACTCGCGACCGACTCCTGCGACTGTACCACTAGGAATTGTCGCGGACGATAATGTCGTTATACTGCGTATTACACTGCTTTTCGAGGTTCGTTTTCTTTTTATTTTTATTTAAATGTTTATTATTTTGTTTAAGATGAATATTCAGTTTGTATCAACTGAAGACTTATACACCAGTTGGGTAAATCATAGTGGAACTGATTATTAAGATCGTTGTATAATGTACAAATATACATACAAATATATTATTATTATTATACCACACCTGATTCGAACCAGGTTATACCTTTTCAGTTTTGATGACTTAAAGCTTAAAAAAAACATTTGATCCATCAAAAAGTTTTTATGCAGTTTTGAGGCTGACATACTATGCCATTGTTGCAAATTTGAATTCAAAGTACTGCAAAAATTGGCTTTAAGTGTTATAAGTTGTGTGTCCGCCTTTTTCATGGGGTAGACTTGTATTGTATTTCTGAAGAAAACAAATAGTTTACCTAAAAATCGTTTATTCAGTAACTTTTATTGCCTCCAAGAACGTTTACAATGGGCCTTCATGCGGTTTGGCATGTAATCAATCAACGTCACTGACGTGTTGTGGAATGTTCTTCCTCGATGGCAGCTTTCAGCTCCTGCAAGGTCTGCGGAGCGGGGTGGTGAGCTCGAACACGCCTATTTACCTCATCTCTTAAATGCTCATATCATGGATGGATTATCAAATGCCCCCACGAAGCCCCCAGTCTCTAGATATCGATGGCACGATATCGAGTGAAGTTGTGCACTCA
The DNA here is from genome assembly GCA_943735995.1 of Sesia bembeciformis. Lineage (NCBI taxonomy): Eukaryota > Metazoa > Arthropoda > Insecta > Lepidoptera > Sesiidae > Sesia > Sesia bembeciformis. The sequence goes on from OX031028.1 coordinate 15,641,231, forward strand.
TATTTCTCTGACTAAGCCCAGACTGAAGAAGTGTCACAGCTTGCGCGGCTACTTCAGATGCAGTATCCATAATTTTAAAGTCAAAATCGGAAAACAATTTAACAAAAGTTTTATTGAAAAACAACACCATTAAATCAAAAGAACTGCTCCAATCAAACTTTCTGCTTTCTTATTTTTTCAAAACAATGACAGTGAATGATTCAAATTCGTGAATTAAAATTTGGAACCAAAATTTTGATAAATATGCCAGCTTCAAAACTGCATAACAACTTTTTCTTTGATCTAACATTATTTTTATGTTTCAGACATTTATACATAAACATGTAGGGTGGCACGATTCAGGTGTCCGAGAGTGTAATTACCAACTGATTCATCGTACTTAGAACACATAAAAAAAATCTATTCTAGATAAAACTCTTTATTGTATAAATTCAAATAGGACAAAATGACATTATGACAAAATTCAGAAATAATATTTTATGAAGAGCATGCAACCAGTCTTTTAGTCGTATCACACAAGCTATTTTTGAGTGTAGGCGATGTACGAGCGATATCGTCTCAGCATTTTGTCGTAAGAAACGTCACGGCCATATTGCCAATGAAAATTGTTAAACACTCGTTTACCAATACGTCTGTGTTCCCTTATTTCACAAAATTATAAAAACCTTATTTTCCAGACCGCAAATACGAAACGGTAATTATGCCTATTTTTGGCGTCCCCGTTCCATTCCACATCTCCACCATCAAGAACATCTCGCAGTCAGTTGAGGGTGACTACACATATCTCAGGATAAATTTCTTTCATCCTGGCGCTACCATGGGTAGAAACGAGGGTGGTAATTACACACAACCTGATGCAACATTTGTTAAAGAAGTGTAAGTTTTTGAATATTTATACACCTGTGTCTTAAACGCATCTCTTCCATGCGGGTGTCCTAAAAGGTTCAATTTTTGTAATAGCAAAAAAAGGGATACATAATGGATTGGATTGTCAAAGAGCGGCTTTACAACTGAACGTACTGATTCAGTTCCGTGCGTCTTATAATGATAGTAGAATACGGTTTTAAATGAAAGTCGTACGTAGACTAGAACTGAAAACCCACAGAAATACAAACTGTACGTATTAGTAGAATTGCCCCCCTGGGTCCTTCTAGAAAAATACACCTCAAATAGAACTCAAAATACACCACATAGATAACTCAGCTATTTCAAACCGAACAGCCAAACCAAGCAGAAATCGCTCAGCAATTTCAATCCCACAATACAAATAACGACGATTTTGAGCTGTTAACTGACTTTCATTAACTTTGTTGGAACTTTGATGTTTTTCTAAATTTATAATATGCCCCCTGATATTTCTAAGTCCTTGCAATTATGTGTTATTACTTTATTTTCAGTACTTACCGAAGTACAAACACAAAGGAGCCAGGTGAAATATCCCCACCATCATCAAACTTAAACACGGGCTTCAGACTCATAAAGGAGGTTCAGAAGAAGTTCAAAACTCGCGAAGCAGAAGAGAGGGAGAAAGAAGATTTAGTGAAACAAGACACCTTGGTTCTCTCACAAAGTAAAGGCAACCCCAAACTGAAGGATCTGTACATTAGGCCTAATATAGTGACAAAGAGGATGAGTGGGTCTTTAGAAGCACATACAAATGGTTTTCGGTTTACGTCAGTGAGAGGCGATAAAGTAGATATTCTGTACAATAACATAAAGAATGCATTTTTCCAACCATGCGATGGCGAGATGATAATATTATTGCATTTTCATTTGAAGCATGCAATCATGTTTGGTGAGTTTTTTTGTAACATTTTATACAGGGTTCAATAAAAATACTTGCACCCTCTTAACATTGTATTTGTCATTATAACTGTAAATTTTAGTTCTTTGCCTTTTCTGAACTTGACGTTATCTCAAATAGGTTAATTTTTTAAATGAAGTCTCTGACTTTGTTACTCTGTGCTTCTACTAAATACACGCTACTACTAATAGTAGCAGTTCAATTAACAGCTGTTTATGAATATGGAGTGCCTATGATTAGATACTTACCTACATGTATGTAAATCGGGGCCAGTGAGTGGTTTGTGTAAAAAAAGTGCTGAATTTTATGTAGTAGCGTACCTAGAACAAAAGTTCTCACTGGCAGTTCGTGAAAAGTTTTCACGAAAAAAAAAACAGTGTTAACAGGGTGCAAGTGTGTTTTAATTAATCCTGTAGATTTTGTGTAATATAATTTAAATAAATAGATTGTATATTTTCGGGCCTAATTTCTACCGTTTTGTCATAAATTTACAATAGATTTTTTCTTATTATATTTGTTGTACTAATCGAAAATACAGGTTTTGTTATTATAGATATTATTATAAATAATACAACATTATAGTTGCGGTTGGTGCTATAAGTTGATAATGAACTGCAAATTAGTTTGTATTTGTTTCAATTCTAAATTGCCTATTACTATAGTACCAGAGCTGACTGTGCAAATAGTTAGACGGATTCCCTAATTTGTATTCCCACAGCCGCTGGGTGCACTCTATTGGCCACGTTACCCCTCTCTCACAGAATACTACCTAGAAATTACCGCATTTCCCACTTTATCGTATTTCCCCAATGTACGTACGTGTTTCGGTAGTGAGTGAGATATGCCAGAGCCCATTCCCATCCTATCCCTCCCCATTTTCACAACCCTTTCTCCCAATCCATTCATTAATTTGCAAAGGTAGGCAGCAAATCCGGGCGCGTACCAACGATTGTCATTCTGGACTGATGTTGCCATGTATGGCGGATGTCTATGGATGATAGTATCCACTTACCATCGGATGGACTGTATGCATGTCTGCCGCCTTTTTTCTATAAAAAGAAAAATTCTTGTTTGCAGTCTAAAAATTGTGACGATAACTCCAAAATTGACGTGTTTCTATTAAATTCAGTTTCATACTCTGTTCTATTTTCGTGTTGTCTAAGATAAATCTACCGAATAAATAGATCTAAAAAGGTTAAGTTTATAAAACATGATTCTTCATTTGGGTAATATAATGGTAAAATAAACTTATTATGTTGTTGCTTGGATGTTTAAGAGTTATCATATGTGTTCCAAAAGCCACAGAAATATTTACTAAATTATTTTCATTAACTGATTCCTTTACTGAATTTCTTCAGGCAAAAAGAAGCACGTAGACGTACAATTCTATACAGAAGTGGGTGAAATCACGACCGACTTGGGCAAACATCAACACATGCACGATAGGGACGACTTGGCAGCGGAGCAGAGTGAGAGAGAGCTGCGGCACAAACTGAAGCAGGCGTTCAAGAGCTTCTGCGAGAGGGTTGAGAACATGACCAAACAGGAGGTCGAGTTTGACACGCCTTTTAGGTAATAATCATTTATTTTAAGTTACTCGTGACTGTATTTGGTACTCAGCGATATAAAGGGTGGAACATTGAAGATAGTATATTTGGCTCTAAGAAACATAAATTTAAAATATTGTATTATTTAAATTTTAGATGTTTTCTTGTCAAATGAGCGGGTTCTAAGCAGGTATGCTGTGGAATTCTTAGAAAAACCGTTATAAAGAATGTACGCATTGATATATTATAAACTGTAATGTAACTTAAATAAAAAAAATAAAAACTACATTAACATTTTTCAGGCAAACAAACGTGTTTATTGGTTCTCTTGTCAAATTTGAATCAGTGCCTTTACTACATTTTAAATTTGCTTCTTTAAACGTTGAATTTTTGTATTATCTTCTACTGACTGTCTTGGTCTGACTAAGAACAAAGCCCTTGGTCCACGAAGATTACTATAGCATAACACGAGTGTTCTCTTGGCGAAAATGCTCTTTAAATTATTGGTGTCTTGAAAGCAATAAATTGTTTTATTTTTTTATGGAAAGAAGACTGCCAACGAGCAGACAGTCCACCTGGTCGTCCTGCGACATCCGCGACACATACCAACATCAGTCCAGATAGTGTTGTTAAAACGAGCGCTCAACCGCTGGCGCGCTATGTTAATGTTAACCTTAACCGTTTTGGACTCGAGATTATAACTACAAGGGTTTAAGACCAACAAACATAAAAAAAATGGAGTAAAACGCTCACTATCATTTAACATTACAGTCTGAATAAGTACACATTAGACGTTTGGAAGCGCTCCATTCTCGAACGTGCGTTCTACGAACTAAAGAGCTTAAATTAAGGTGTACACCTGTAAACGCGCTTTTGGCCGAGTTTACGTCAAGTGCGCGTTCACCCAGAATTCTGATAGAACGCGCGTTGCTGCACACATTGCTCCTGGCTGAGCGCCTTCTGCGCTCGCCCTAAACTATATATGTGCGGTGACCTTTGAAAGGCCATTATGTCCACAAGAATTTAGCCATTCCCAAAAAAAATATTGGGGAAGTACGAGAAAGTGAGAATAAATAAATAAAAATAAGTAAATGAAATTATTATTATTTGATTACAGAGAACTAGGCTTCCCCGGTGCACCATTCCGCAGCACAGTCCTCTTACAGCCCACCTCCGGTGCTCTCGTAAACCTTACCGAATGGCCACCATTCGTCATAGCACTAGAAGATGTAGAATTGGTCCATTTTGAGAGAGTGCAGTTCCACTTGAAGAACTTCGACATGGTGTTCGTTTTTAAGGATTATGCGAAGAAGGTGGCGATGGTGAATGCTGTGCCTATGAATATGTTGGATCATGTGAAGGAATGGCTCAAGTAAGTGATATTTGACGACCGATTAGCGCAAAAGGTCCCAGATTCGATTCCCGGTAGGACATGGATCCACGACACGGAACGCTAGTGTAGGCCATTGAGTGTGGCGTTATTAATTATTATTATTGTTAAGCATTTACTTCATCATTATTTGCAGCCACTTCGAATTCATTGATGTATATAAGCCTGTTTGAAAGGTCTCCGTTTCGATTTATGGTACATTTTACCAGTCCCCTGAACTTCAGTAGTTACATAACTTTTAGCCTTTACATCATCGAGGGTCGAGAACGTCTATCTTTATTTAAATAAATATTGTATGGAAAAATTTCTTTTCTCTTGTGTAATTTTTCAAGATATTTTGATTTCTATTTTTATTTTTTTAAAATTAGACACCTGATTAAAAAACCTCAATGTCGTCTCTATACCATATTCAAACATGAGATAAAGAATAAACAAAAAAGACAGTACTTATTTAAAACTTAATTCCTATCACTAGGATTTTTCTCAGATTAAGCTTATGTTAGATAGAGCCCTAAACAAGAACTAAAGACTCGGCCTAGGCTCTAATTTAAATGAAACAAAGTGATTATTAAACCATTGTTTATCTTTTGTCTTATGCGTCAATGAATAGATAACAGTTAATTTTTTAATTCATCATCATCATTTGCAGTCTCCAGATATATTGTAATAAGTTTCATTGAAATATCTCCCCTTCAATTTATTGTACATTTTACCTGTCCATTGGAATATTGTGCTTTTACATTACATGATTTTTAGCCCTTACATCATTTAGAATCGAAGAATTTCCTTCTTTGCTTATGCACTAATAGATATTAGGCGGAAAGTTTTCTTTGTAATTTGAATTGATTTCTAATAAATTAATATGTTTATTTTTTTTAATATGTGATATTATCTGAGAAAAAGGATCTCAATGTCAGCTCTACTTCTATTGACTAGTAACATCTTAATTTTTTTATTGCTTTGTCTTGAAAGTCAAATGTTGGAGCATATTTTCTATTTAAACATAATCCCTATTCTTGAAACACTTAAGTTTTAAGATTCTTAACCAAAGTCCATAACGACAATACATGTTTTTAATAGTTAAATATCTTTTCGCCTATCGCTAACTTTTTGTTTTTATTAGTTATTCTCTATTTGATAAATAAAACAATAATTGAGGAAATTGTATACATATTTATTTTTCTTCTAAAAGAATGGAGTTGCTAATCTGCTTGGCCAGCGTGGCGTTTAAAAGCTCACACATCTGATGCATAAGACAATGTGTACGAGGAGGCCCAGCAGAGTTTCCAGCGGTGGATACTGATAGAGCTGATTACTTATACTTATACTTTCAGTTCGTGTGACATCCGCTACTCTGAAGGTATACAGTCCCTGAACTGGACAAAGGTGATGAAGACCATCACGGATGATATCGAAGGCTTCTTTGACAACGGAGGCTGGTCCTTCTTGGATCCAGAGTCAGAGGAAGAAAATGCACAACAGGTTTGTATGGATTTTTTGATACCAAAATTGTGTCTGGTTTTATGCCAGACAGTCCACTTGGTGCCAACATCAGTCCAAAATGACAAACTTTAGCACGCCCTGAGTGCGCTCATTTCAAATTCATTACAAAGATTTTGAGAATATTTGCGGTTTGAGTGTCCAAAATGACAAACTTTGGCACGCTCTGTCACTTATGTGTGATTGTAAAGTTCTATATAGAAGAATGACGTCATAGTCTTATTTTTTTTCTATTGAAAACCTCTTTTTATCTCACCGTTTTTTCAGGACATTTTAATTATACAGAATCCCTAAAATTTTAAGTTGTTTAATTTTACGACTCGCCTATATATGTACAGTCAAATATCCTATTGACTTTATCAGCATATAATTTGAATTCAGCTGATCACCCCCTTGATTTAGTGTTTATTTTTGAAATTCGATAGTCTTGATCACTGCAATAGGTAGGTAGATTCTTTGAAATCACCTATTAAGTTGTTGGACAAGAACACTAAGAACATTATCGTTAGTACAATGGCGGACTTGTTCCTGGACGGAATCTCCTCCAGTCAACCTATAATAACTAAGAGAAGTAATCTGTTCCAATACTTAACAATTATTAGATTATTATTCGATCTCAGAAAACCCGCTCGTTTTTACGAAAGTTATTGAATGGCCTTAGTCTATAGATTTTTTTTAATAACATAATATGAAATACTTCTAGTATACTGGCGCAAGATCAGGAAAGATTAGAGAGGTATATAGGAAGGAGGCCTTCGTAGGAAGGCTATTTGTTATTAGTAACTAATAACATATTGTATAATTATTTGTAAATATAATTCTTAGATTTATCAATTATTGTTATTGTATAAACATATGGATATTGTAATTAGGAAAAAAATGCGCTTTTTTACCGCTCTAAATGAAATTACATACCCGATGTTGATTGTTGATAGCAAATAGTATTTTTTGTTTAATTGTCTTCGATTGAATCCTAAGAATATATTAAATACACTTTTGGGTTCTGGAAACAAAATTCATCACAGAACCCGTTTTCTATACGAAATTCTGAGAAAACATAAACTCACTATTTCAAACCTCAAAACTACTCGTGTCACTTGTATTAAACCTACAATTTCCTTTTTATAAAAATATCCATAATCTCGTAATTGCGATATTCGTAATATTGTAATGTAATATTCGTAATGGGTATTGCGATCCCTATGTATTAGTTTATGTATATATATATATATATATTTATGTGTACCTATATGTATAAATATATCTGCTGTTTCTTATTAATCTTATTATATACAATAAGCCTGCTTTTAAATGACAATTCCTCTCGGTTGTTGTAAGTTTGACTGGAATACATTTCGTCTAGGTATAACTTAGTGTAACCTTTGTACTTAGGGTAACTTACTGTAACAATTGATTATAACAGACAACAAATAATAAATAGAGATGAATGCAAGAAAAAGATGAACTCTAATATGAATAAAATATGAAATACTTAACAAAATAAGCATTGTATTGCAGGACGAGGAATCTGAAGAAGAGGATGATGCGTATGAGCCGACGGATGTCGAGTCCGAGGAAGAGTCTGAAGACGACTCCGAGTATGATTCCGAAGCCTCGGACGAGTCCGAGGTCTCTGGTGAAAGCGAAGGTAAAGTATTACTTTTATTTAGGACATTGTAACTAAAATTTCAATATGATAATGCACTAAGGCAAAACCAAAAGTAAACCATTGACCAACCGAGCGTTTGCTCGCATGAGTACGTTTTTGTATGGAATAGATGGCAGACGAGCAGGCGGCCCACTTGATGGTAAGTGGTTACCACCGCCCATGGACACTTGTAACACAGGGGGCATTGCAGGTGCGCTGTCGACCTTGTAGAATCCTTCTGTTCACGGCTCTCTTGAAGAACACCATATCGTAGCGTAATGAAAAACCTCGACTGGTTTCGGGTTCGCGGTATAAAGTGTATTTTTGACCGCATTACGATGACGAGCAGTGCGATGGTTAAAACCCAAAGTTGGCATCAAATTGAACAGTTTTTCAGAACATTCGCCATTATAAGCCGTAGAAAACACAGTTAGACGCAACATCTCTTCGGATGCTGACCGCTTTTAGACACCGCTATCAGAGTTTGCCACTGCTTCCACAGCCTGTCATTACTGTAGTCTATTTTTTTTAAGACACGAGTACTGAGTGTTTCTATTTCATATGTCTAATACTGAGAGAAAGAGATGGGCGACAGTGAGGGGCGGGCCTTAGGTCGGTTTTGTTTATTTAAATTATAAAGGTGTATCTAAACTGAAGTAAATGTGATAGTGATGTTAATTTATTTTTATAAAAAAAATATCAAAGATGTCTAATCCTCAAATAAATATGAATAATAACAGGAAGTGAAAATCAGATAATTATAATGTTCTATATTTTATATAACCATGTTAATTAAAAAAAATATCATCATCATCACTTCCTTCTGAAATTGCATATCATTTGTTTTTCTGTAGATTGCAAAGGTCGCTTAGTACACTTAGATATAGGAAACATTTCCGCCACTGTTCACGGTTCACTCACTCCAACACGTGCGACGCGCAGGCAGTCGATGACTACTGAGCCAGTGGGCATCTATAATACAATTATTCAGCGTTAGTGTGAAAAGGACTTTAGGTTGATTACGTGGACCAATAGCGGTGTAGTGCAAATTCTCGGTACTCGTTTCTTAAAAGAAATAGACTATAGTCATTACTTACGCGAGACACTGTTAAAATTTCTGACATTTTATCTTCCTTTGATTCAAATGAAGCGATATCAATTTGAAATGCTAAGGCGGCCATGTCAGATCCTTGTTTAATAAATAAACTACAATATATCGATGAACATTTCAAAACCATTCAAATTGCAATTACAAATTTAGTAAACATAACATCAGGGCCGTCTTTACCAGGGGGTGCAAGGGGTGCGGTGCACCCCTGGCGCCCCGCGCCCGGGGGCGCCTGTCGAGCGCTGAATTCAGTGCCGGCTTTACCTATGGTGCAGGGGGTGCGGTGCACACGGGCGCAGGGTCTTAGGGGGCGCCGAGCGCCGCTCGCGACACCTCCAAAGAGTTCAAAATGCCTACTAGAGGGCGCCCTGCACCCGGGCGCTACATGAGCTAGAGCCGGCGCTGCATAACATGTCTATAACCGCATACATTCGAAGTATTCGACGACGTTAGACCAGTTATGAAATTGGACATTGAACGAATCCTTAATTAATAAAATGGAGTGTCATGGGTAGAAACCCGGATTTCGACGTTCTTCGAGAAATAAATGAAGGAATCAACGAGACTGAATAAAAATGTGCCAAATCTTGATCATCTAGATTCTAGATCAAGATTTGGCACACATTTTTATGCTTTTCATCACTTCTATAGATATCGAGAGATCTTTTTCTATATATAAGTGAAATTTGCAAATTAAATTAAATTAAATGCTAGTCTATTTAATTATGAGAACGTACAAAAATATTATGATAATTTATTCCAATTCTTCGGGCATTGACAGTGCTGCTGATGTTGCATTCCATTCTTTTTGAGTCTCATCTTGTAGACGCGAACAGCTGCGGCGCCTTGTTCATCAGGACAAAATTTGAGATTGACAACTGAAAGTGACTCCGATTAATTGAAGTCACTGGTCAATCTTACATTATTCAACATCAATAGCTATTTTAATACCGAAGTAGAGTAAATAGGCTAGCAGCTGATTAGATTTTTTTTTATTTTACTCCACATAAACCTTTTTATAATTAATTAGAACAAAAAATTAGTTACATTTTGGTGTTTTCGGGTAACCACACTATTATTTCGTGGAAAAAGTGAACACCCCAATTTCCTGTCACAAATTATAATCCAACACTTTAGTATTATAAATTACTGAATTTTATCACTGAATATTTGCATTAAAACGTTCAAAATAAAGGTAGGTCGCCGTTTAAACCATCGCCGATAAACCACTGGAATAATTTGGGTGAAAACAAAGAACAAAAAATTTTTCTCACAATTTTTTTTCATCGATAAGTACCACGATTGTGCCATGATTTTTTTATTACATCAGTAATAGTACTAATAATATCTCTATCTTACAGCGGAAGAGGAATCCGGCAAAGACTGGTCAGATCTGGAACGGGAAGCTGCAGAAGAAGACAAGAAAGAACGTAATTACGATCGCGAAAATTATGATCACAAACGCAAAAGCGGTCTAGACAGACGTCGCTCGTATGACGAGAAAGAGGATAGAAGCAAGAAGAGCAAACACGAAAAGAGTTCGAATCACAAGAGTTCCAGCTCCAATCACAAGAGTTCCAGCTCAAATCATAAAAGCTCCAGCCACAAGAGTCCCTCGAAGCATAGTAGCAGCAGGTAACCCACATTAACCAGTCCGGTTACACCATATCGTTATGATGGTCCATCTGATCAGAAGGAATTTACGATCGATTGAAAAAAACGTACAGAATGTTTTAATGCATTAATTAATTATCGTATTAAAAGCAACGCTTACTTCTAGTAGTCGAACAATTAAGTCGTACTAAGTAGAATGACTCTGCTCGTCTGCCACATTCATTGTATAAAAAATTCGTATTTGCGGGCTCCAAAATAACTGACTGACATTCCAAGATGGCCGCGTTTTCTCTTTACGCCAGTACATTTAGAGCCTTTTAAGTGGTCAAAAAAGAACAATTTGAAACCATATTGAAATGTCAGTCTAGTGACAGTTTCACCTCTGGATGTTGACATAAGAGAAAACAACTATGCACATATTTTTTGACTATTTGAACCCTGCTTTTTAAATTTCTTGAAAATAGAAACATCACTTTTCCATTTTTTGGTTTTTATTCGTAGAAGGCGGCAGACGAGCATACAATCCACCTGGTGGTAAGTGGATAGTCGCCCATGCACACCCGCGGTAAATTCCAACTTCAGTCCACAAAAATAAACGTTGGTACCCACCCGGATGCGCTGCCTACCTTTAGAGATGTAGGAATAGATTTGGAGTAAGGGTTGGAAAATGGGAAGGTATAGTATAGGATAGAAATGGGCTCTGGCATATCTCATTCACTACCAAAAGAGGTACGTACATTGGAGAATAGGATATAATGGGAAATGCAGTACATTTTAAAGTAGTCTTCTGTCTAACGCAACCTATTCATTCAAAATATATTATACATATGAACTTTACAAATGTTTGGTTATACCTAATCAATGTATAACTTGGCATCGTCTTCTACGTTTACCTTAAAATACAACAGATGTATTTAACCTAGTAATCCATACTCAGCCCAGTAAGTAGCATTGCAACTATTGTTTGTGACAAAACAATGTTTCTTTTCATATATATGGCAATGGTGCAATTCCCACATTCTGCCAGTGTCAAGTTTTTTCGTAATTTAACAATTTCAAAGTCCGGAACGTATCCTGGTCTTTGGCGCTCGAGAAGGTGAAGTTGAGTTTTTATTTGATTGTTGTAAAAATTGTGTATTAGGCGGTTTGTGTTTTAATAGTGATAGTTTATTAAACTTCCAAAGTGGTTTGCGTGGTGTTTGTGATAATCAAATAAAAGCGGTAAAAGTGTGGTACTGCGTTTTTTGTGTACTTCCAAGGAGTCTTCTTCTGTCCTCGGTAAACCTACTATAGATTTACTGAGCAACTCCTGACTTACTTCCACGGGACTGGACATTAACAGGATACATTTTAGACGATTTTATTACGAAGAAAACGTGTCACTGGCAGAATGTACTAATTGCACCATTGCCATATATGAACAAAGAAAACTTATCCTGTCAATGTCCAGACACATGGAAGTAATGTAGGTGTCGCTCAGTATGGTGATAGTATGTTTACTGAAGACAGAAGAACACTTTTTGGAAGCGCACGAAAAACTTAGTCCTATGCTTTTATTTTAGTATCACAATCATTCATTACATACAAAAACTTTTGAACAATTTTTATAATTAATCAAACAAAAAACTCAACTTCACTTCTCGAGTACCCGCCAAAACGACCCCAAACAATATGTTCGTAGCCTGTCAAAGAGCCGCGACAAGCACCACAAATCATCTCACGGCAAGGCGAACGGCGATCACAAGAGGCACTCGGGCGACAAGTCGCACAAGCGGTCGCGCGACGACAGCCACGACCACAACCGCGCCTCCAAGAAGGCCAAGTGAGTTATATTATCTATACATATAAACAAATTGTAACAGAGCCATGTTATAATTTGTAGGTCACTATAATATTAATATCATTTATATTGTGCGCCCGATGAGGGTGAACTGTAAATTCCACCTTAGTACTAAGATCTGCTTCATTTGTATTCACTACAGTATGTATACAATAAATTATTCTGATTTTGTACCATTGATCAACCAAAACACAGATGGATAATTCCTTGTGATAAAACTTTTTGCATAAGTGATATAATATAATACTGTCACTACTGTAAATATAAAATGGTACTGTCACGATAAACAAGTAGTAATTATTATGATTTAAAAATCTTTGCTTTATTTATTTACTTACAATCAATTACGCAAACACTTGCGCGAAATATTACATCCGAATTATACACTCCCGGATTGATGGTCTGTAACTTAACAAAAAGTTGGCATACTATCATTTCAGTATGCAATTGTTTCAAATTTTAATTCACGAATAGGAACCACAGAAGAAAAGCAGTCTGTTCATTGTTTTAAAAAAATAAGGAAGCAGAAAGTTTGAATTCGAGCATTTTTTTATATTAAATGGCGTGTTATTTTTATTATTTTTCAGGCCTCTATACATAAAAATGTAAAGTGGCTGGATTCAATTGTGTGGGAGTGTGTATTAAGGATTAGGTATAACATCAAAAGTCGTGACTTTCTGATTTTAATATAAAACCATTGGTTCAGTTAATGTTTTTTTGTGTCATCTGCCCCTCCTTTTTATATCCCGATAACAAAAAGATGTGATTTTTTTCTTACAGGAAATAAAAAACGGACAGGAAGAAGTATTCTCATTTTGTTAAAAACGGGTTTCAGTTGCCGCCTACGGCTCGAATTGTTATAATTTCATTTTAATTATGATAAATTGTACCCAACGTCCGTCTCATTCGCTGTTCACAATCAAGTTGTCTGAATGCTGTGTACTGTAATGTAGATTGATTTATAAAATTCCAAACAAATTACTTTAGTTTTAACGACAAAAATAAATGTAAGATTTACTATTTGGAAATTTCATTTACTCCTTTTGTCATAACTACGTTGATTGAACAAGTGCGTAGACGTTAATCGATTTATTAACTTACATCACAAGCTTTCTAAAATAATTACAATAAATGGTATATTATTTACAAGAAAAAATAAATATCTACGTGCGTGGTGTAGATTAATCTATAGCAAACATTTTATATTTTGAATTAGGTCTTAAATGCTTATACAATTTACAATAATTGTTTTCTACTCGAAGTTTCCAAATATGAAGACAATTCAAGGTTGCCTGGACGAGATCGCCTATTGTATTGTCATTTATTATTTGTGCACATGAAATAGCTATTTGTATGCAATAAAGAGTATTCAAAAAAATGGTCTTAAACCTTCTCGTCTCTCCCTGGATGGGCCAAAATGAAGGAGACACGGTATAAACCCCGACGGAAGCATAGTCGGCCGGGGTTCAGGGCCCTAGGGAGAGAAATCGGCGGACGATTCGCGCTGTATCGTGCAGTACCGCCTTCATCATCTTTACCGGAAGCGAGTCTGCACGGAAACCCAAACGCCTCAGGTTGGTCTCGAGGCTGGTCGGGATTAACCCGTTTACGGATAAAACGACGGGGATGATTTTCAGTGGACGTCACGCCCCACGTCATTGACCTCGTGCGCCAGGCCGAGATATTTCCTTCTCTTCACGGTCCACTAGAAAGAAACATCCTAGACTTCACGAATCCCATCATGCGTTTATTATTATAATAATTGTTTTCTACTCGATTTTCCGGAATATAAAAAGAATAGTTGTCTACTCAACGTTTCCGAATATGAAGACAAATGTGTTCTACTCTACATTCCCGAAGTATTTTCTACTTCGACAATTAAACACCATACAATTGTTTTTTACACAACGTTCTCGAATATGAAGATAAAGTGCCGGTAGTTGATAAAACTGGTCGCAACTCCCGTCGAAAATTATCTCGACTTTTTTAGTTGGTTCGTGATCGTTGGCGGAGTCACCCGTTTCAAACGTCGATTACGAAAAGGGTAAACGGAAGTCTTCAAATTAATTCGCCTTTAAAAATCAATTCAAAATATATAAAATGTGTACAAAATCTAAAAAAATATAATCTATGGTAAAGTGTGTTCTAAATCGCTGTCTTGGGCCGCAACGATTGGTCCTCTAGGCAATACTGATATCCTCTTAGCCTCGGGTAGTTTGGTAACAACATCTTGCGACTTCAAACTGTCCTTTTGTTCCTGACCATCACTGGAACTCCAGTACTCCTTATTGACGAGCATCAGTAACATTAGTGCTGGTAAGTGTATTAGAGAGAACCTAAATAGATTTCTTGAACTACTGCTGTCTGATTTTTTGTAGAAATCCCAAGCTGAAAACGAAACAAATGATCATTAGTGACTTGTATCTATCAGCTATGAATAGTTATGTACACATTATAGCACTCAGTACATTTAAACTGAGGTTTAGTCTCCAATAAACATTCAAAACGAGCGCGCTTTTTGTCATTTGTATCCTATTCAAAGATATAGTGAACCTTAAGCCTGTTTTTTCGAAATTGCTAAATCCCTGTAGCCGTAATGGCCTTTCAAGAGTCATCGGACATGTATGTACTCTCATCTCCCTCATCTCAGCCTCATCTCAGCCAAGGCTAAAGACAAAAAACTGTGGAGGACTCAGGAGGAGGTCTTCGCCCAGAGGCAAACTAATCAAAATTATGACAGATGTCTAATAGAATTTTATATAGTGGATGTTTTATAAAAAAGTACACATCTATACTAATGTAACAATCCGAAAGTGTGTCTGTCTGTTTAATACGTCTTCACGACTAAACTACTGAACCGATTCCAATGAAATTTGGCAGAGAGGTAGCCTGAAATCCTGAAAATTGATAAGTTTGTTCAGGGGAAGCTAATTACTTTTAAAACAAGATACATGCGGGCGAAACCGTGAAATATCAACAAAAAAAATATTTACATACCTAAGTACATAAAATAGATGTTCAAAGGCAGCGATTCTACGGCGAACCACGTGTTGGTAACTCCGAGGTAGGAAGAGGCGAGGCAGGTCGCCGTGATCATGCCCGTGTGCCGAAGCGCCACCCTTCTGCATAATGCTGGGGCAAAAAACAATCATCGATGTAGTAATACACTTAAAAATTAACCTTATATTTGTGATGTTACGGTCGAAATTACAATGTGTAATTTCAAATGCTTTTCTTATTCCTTGCACAAAATAATAGAAGTTTCACTAAAAAACATTTTTTAACAATAAGCAGAAATAGAAAGTTATTTAAGGAACGGCGTCGATAGTACGCTTAAACCCTGGAGGATTTTGTAGTTGACAATTTTTACTACAAATTTCTGTCCAGAGTATTTTATATAAAATAAATGTAACTAAGATATATATGTATATATAAAGAAAAATGGCCTGACTAAATGACTCAATAACGCCGAGCCATCAACTCGCCGATCCCGGTCGAGTTCACTTGTCCAAACTGTCGGCGCGTATCTGTTCGTATCTGATAGTAAGTATCTGTTCGGTTTGACATTACGACAAAAGAAAACTAATTCGGAAGCAATCATACTGGATTAATTTAGAAAATTATTATTTTATTTGATTGCGACAAACTGGCATCGCGCTGCACTAAATTGGACGGATGAAGTCACTTTTTCTTAATGTGAATAGAGCGCACCTCCGATCAAATAGAGTAACAAGTTGAAAAAATGAATTTTTCAGGAGAGCTCAAAATTTAAGTACTGGATTTAGTAAAGTTAAGTAAATTTATCGGATTGTCGATATATGTAACAAATATTTAGTATTCGTGTGAAAATTAATTATGAACTTTCTCTTCCAGAGATTAAGATTTATGATAAGGTGTATTATTCAAAGTACTGGTTTCGCCTGAATCTGAAAAAATATATATTTATAACACAAAAAATCAATAAATCTATAATTAGCAATAAATAAATTGTCAAAAACCTAATTTACCAGTTGCTCCTTCTGTAATAGATGTATTGTGTTTAGATGTACAACTCTTATATTTAAATAACTGCATTTGTTGTGATTAAATAAACTGTCGATTTGTTTTAATACTAATTGTAAAATAGCCCCATTACGCTTCATTTTAATGTGTAAAATACATTAAAACGATTCATATTTTTCAATAACACAATGAGTATGAGAAGAGATATACAGCAAATATAAAAAATAAAACTCTCGACACTAAATTCATGAAAGGATTTTGATTAAAATGCTTAAGAAGTAAGAACATTCTCGCAAATGTATTCTTTATATAACAATCTTAAAAAACTTTTAAGTTAAACGGTTTTATATTTTATGTGCACTGAAAACTACGTGTAGCCGTTTCATTTGATACCCATATTGAGGGGGTTAAGGAAAAATATGTAATCCGCCATTTTGTATCGGCGGCCATCTTAGATTTATAATGTTATTGATTTTATTATATTGTATTGTCATCTAAATTAAATGTGTGTACCAAATTTCAGATCAATCTGACAACGGGAACCGTTTAAAAACGAAAAAACCGCATCGAATCACACTTTTATGTATATTTATATATGTATATTTTCATTTTTATGTATACAGAAACACCAACACACAAACACTCGCAACAAGCTTATAACATAACAGTGTAGTAGTCCAACTGAATACACGAACACCAACCCTAGCATGACAGTAACTAGTTCAGATTGCTCGCAAAAACTCCGAAGCAATTTGGTCTTTGGGTGATCTTACCAAGTTACAGATATGATTCTTATTGAGATAATACAGCGTGAAATTTTAAACATTTTAAACAAAATTCAACTTTTTCAAGTTATAACTGTTTGATCGGAGGTGTGAGAGTATAAGCACTCACCCGGGTCTGTGACCGCCATCATCCTGTATCCAGCGCGAGAATAATCCGGGCGCAGGTTCCACGAGAGCGCGTTGAAGTGTGGGAACTGCCACGAGTACAGTATGACACCTAGGACGAGCGCGCCCGCGTCTAGACTACCCGTGCACCCCACCCACCCCATTAGTGGAGGGATCGCCCCCACTGGGAAGAAAAAATAAATAAAGTTTGTTTGGAATTTTTACAATTTGTTGCTATCTCGGCAGCGAGCGATGCAACTTCTTTGAGAGAAAGGGACAGTTACATTTCGAGCTGATAATACTTATAATAATTCAAGAAAATCGAGGTTTCGTATTCCCCTGTTTCCTCCAAAAATGGATAATTTTTTTTCTGATTTTCATTAAAGAATAGTTTCTCTATGTCGTTACGTTTTGCTTTTATAAAATAAGCGTTTTAAAGGGACATTGTTCCAAATATTTTTGGAGTCCTAGCTTCTAAATATAACTTGCTCATCGTATTCTGTAACATATTCAAAAACAATTGCCCTATTGCCAGAATTCAGGGAGAAAACATGGGAATACGTTTGTATAAGACGCAGCTGTCGTCCCCTCTTAAAAGACTAATTGTCCCAGTTGGTGGTCCCAGAAATTGTCCCAGTAAAAGACTAATTGTCCCAGAAAATCGATCCCGGTACCGCATATGGGGGCACCCATATGCGGTACCGGGATCGATTTTCGGTCGGAAATTCATTAGCTTAAAGACAAATGTCTATTTTGTCTGGGTGGTGTTTTCGTCTTTAGATGTGTCTCTGGACAGACGACAGGTAACCCTAGTGTAGGTCACTGAGTGTGGCCTTATTTATTTATTTACCTATTAACGGGTCTTACACGCATATATTTACTTTTTTTATAGAAAGAAGGCGGCAGACGAACAAACAGCTCACTTGGGCGATAAGTGGATACTGTCGTCCATGAACATCCGCGATGCATGCCAACCATGAGTCCAACATCACAAATATTGGCACGCCCCCGGATATGCTACCTTTGGAAATTTAGGAATGGATTGTTAGGCAAATGGGAATAGAAAGTATAATGGGACGAAGAGTTTTGTTCATCGCATTACACCTCCTAATTCTTCTGAGGCCATTGGGTAGGATGAAGAGTCAAGAGTATAATGGAATAACAAGTTACTTTTATTCAATTATACTCTTTATTCAATAGGATAGGGGGGGATAGTTGGGAAAAGGATGGGAATGAGCTTTGGCTCATTCCTAACATGTACATACATTGGAGGAATAGATTTATATATCTCTACTAAGGGTTATCCAGCTATTCATCTGGTGATCCTTAGGAGAGATGTAAAATAGAGGATAAGGTTTTATTCACGATAGTACTGACCTACAGATCCCAACCATGTGTTAAGTATGGACATCCTTTTCATTGGAGTATAGACTGAGGTATAGAGTACGAGGTTTCCGGCACCCAATGCCGCTGTGAGCGGGTTTACACCAAAGTAAAGTATGCTGAGTCCTACCGTACTTGTGGCTGCTGCGAATCCTATTGCGTGGATTGGCCTAATAAATAAAAAAGTACGTAAGAAGTCTGCCCTGTTTAGAAAAAAGACGTGCAATTTGATGACGTTGCAAAAAATTGCAAAAAAACATTATTATTGTGTCTTTAATAAAGATTATTATTATTTATTATTATTATTATAAACAATTTTTATTATGGGGAAGGTTCGTAATTCATAATCTCATATAAGATAATACTTCATTATCTTATAAAACGTGTGCAGTTCCTGTGTGCAGAAGTACAACCATTAAACTTGAAATGTCCTACCAAAATTGTTTATAAGAGTGGTTACCACGACGAGGCCCAGCATATCTGACGTATATCAAATAAATTATATATTTATTTGATTTTATTTATTTGATAATTTATTTAACTATCTGGATCATGTATTGGAATTGATTTGGAGAAAGGGTTGGGAAAATGAGGGATAGGATGGGATTATGCAGTTTCTGTTTCTCATTTGAGAATTACGCAGCATTTAAACTTGTCAACTTAGTGTGCGTAGTAATACAAGTCTGGTGACAACTCTACACTTATAGTCATACAAGTCTAGTAGAAGTGTGATAAAAATATACTCACTCTAACAACCCTTTAACCAGCACTCGATTCTTCGTTCTAGACATCTGTGCATCAAACGGCACTTCGTGGAACTGGTTGACGGAGTTAGCGGCGGCCGAGACCAAGCCAGTGCCCACGGCGCAAAGCCCGAATGTTAACAAATTAAACGGCGCAGGCGCTAGTGCGTAGCCGGCCATTGACGTCATTACTACTAACGCTGAAAGAAGCATTATGAACCTTGTTGGCTTTTACATAAGGCATCGTTTCTCAACCTTTTCAGTAACGCAACGCCTAAAAAGGGTAAAAATAAAGAAAATAACCTCACAACCTCTTAATAATAAAATTAGGTCCTAATTTATCTTGCAACACAGTGCCGGCTCTAGCCCATGTAGCGCCCGGGTGCAATCAATACCCTGGCGCCCTCTAGTAGGCTCTTTGGAGGCGTCGCGAGCGGCGCTCGGCGCCCCCTAACACCCTGCGCCCGTGTGCGCCGCACACCATGCACCATAGGTAAAGCCGGCACTATTCGAACGATACTTTAAATATTAAACTTATTAAATTTTACTTAAAGAAATATTTCATTCTTAGATTTTAATCAAAATACAAATTTCTCACAAAATTAATTGTCTAGGTAGGTACCTACTCCCAATTAGACAGATCCATTTTCTTGATTTCTAAGATTTATGCTTTTAACAAATTCACTCCGCGGACCATTCGTATTGTCATGGTGAATATAGAGTTTACTCAGATTTTAGCAGTTTAACATACCTACCTACTTAATGCGGTATGACAAGCGCCGAAAGCGTAATAAAAGTAAAAAAAATATTATTGTTAATGACTATTTTTTTTTTGCTGCGCATACATATTTGTCGTAAGTAACAAGTATATAAAACTGTGCAATGGCGTTAAGTTCAATGAAATATCCAAAAATTCAGCGCTCGACAGGCGCCCCCGGGCGCTCCGCGCCCGGGTGCACCGCACCCCTTGCACCCCCTGGTAAAGACGGTCCTGTTGCAACACAAGATATAGGCATACCAGCAGTGATGCTGCTCGACTATTACACAATAATAATTATTAAGCGTGGTGTCCTGCAGCTATAGAATAGCACCATCCCATCATGTCCCGTGGGTGTCGTAAAAGATGACTATGGGATAACAAACTATGGGATTTTGCCCTTTAGTATTTGATAACAAATCATTAATTAATCAATAAAAGGATTTTTTTAAATTATTGCGTTTTTTTTCCTGTCCCTATATGTGATGCGACCCCTCTGTGAATTGTGACCCCCCAGGTTGAGAAACGATGATATAAGAACTTCTTCATAAGTGAATGCAGCTACATGTTGCAACATCTTATAATTGAGAAAGCTCCCATTTTAATAGATATTATATCGAAAAACAATATCAGTGATTGGATTAAGGTAAGGGGGTTTATATTAGGTAGCTTTACTTTAATAAACAACTACCACAAGCCTTAAAGAACTACGCAACCTTTAAAAGAATAGACTCGCCAACTTGCTTGGTCAGAGTGGCGTTTGAAGACCATACTTCTCTCATGCACAAGACAATGTGTATGAGGAGGCTCATGTCCAGCAATGGATAAAAAAAGAGCTGCTTACGTCACTAAATCTGACCATTGAGTTTTCTTTTAACTAATATATATTTAAATGGACACTTTTTTAAATTGGGGGAGCATAGAGTTGCATAAGTAAATAAAGTTATATGTTGCAATTGAAAAAACACCCAATTAAATAATAGGTAGATATAATAATAGTTAAAAAAAAACTCAGTAGTTGGATTAAGGGAAGGGAAGGTCAGTATTAGGTAGTTTTGTATTAAGAAAAAAATATACTCACAAGTCAATCTAAACTTGGACAACATCATACAATACTGTCCCAAGTTATTCTTTCTATCAAGTGAAGGTGTCTCCTTCCATACTCTAGTGTCTTGTGGTACTTTTTTCTTCTTTACAGAGGAACTTGTCTGGGTTGTGAGTTGCTGATTGGCTTTCCAACATTGTGATGTTGATATTTTTGCCAACTGCTGTATACAAATGCTATTCTGGAATAAAATAAATACTTCATTCATAATTTAGAAAATTATATAAATAAATAGGTTTGAGAAACAATATGTGTTAGATTTGACGCATTTATAAGGTAGAATAGAATATAATTTATTTTGTTACCAAAACGCAATACATGGCATTTGCCTTATCGTCTAATTATAATAATAGGACTGGGTCACAGAGACCTGTGAAATTGATGGAGATATGGTCACAAAGAATCACGAAATTGAAAGAGATACAAATAAGGCCATTGGCTCAATGTTCACTATGTTACCAAATACTGAAATAGATTTTTCTAGGCTATTTGCTACTGTTCTGGTACTACAAGGAATCCTAGTTTGAGATTGGGCAGGTGGCAATATTCATGAAAATGTAAATAAATATTAAAACAACTTACATCTATTTTAAGCAGCACTGATTTACTAGATAGTACTAAAGCACTACGTTTTAAGCATAGAGTACAGTGCATCACTTTTACATAGGACATGTTGATAAAACATATATCAACTTTATGTCAACATCCTGAAAATATACAAAAACACATTAGTTTATTATATAGTTACTAACGACCCGCCCTCACTTCGCTTCAGATTGTTTTTTTTTTTTTCAAAATAAAATATAGCCTATATTAGACACGGATAATGTAGCTTCCTATTTCTGAAAGAATTTTTGAAATCGGTTCAGTAGTTCCAGAGATTACCCCCAACATACCTACAAACACACAATTTTACATCTTTATTATATTAGTATATAGTATAGAAGTATAGATTACATATAATTGAACAAGTCTCAAATTTTATATATATGTTTGGGTTTTTCAGAAAGGCGATTATTCTGTTAATTTTCACTTATGCAGTTTGTAACTTACCTCTTATAGAGAAAAATTGTGTACATAAAATTTCTCAATACACATTTAAATAATTTTCTATGTAAATAAATAATGAAATAAGCATTTCTAAATAAATGGTAAATAAAATATCTATGGAGCAATGTTATCTATTTTACAAGATAGTAAAGTATGACCTGATCAAATCGTTAAATATATCTGATCCATGACATAAGAAGAATGTTTTAATCACCTTTAATTATGTTAATGTTATTTTACATTAAAACATTTATGTAATGATTTTATGGTATTCATAAAAACATTTATTTATTTGAGGTTATTATTAGGTAATCGTGAAGAATGAACGATGTCGAATCGAATTCGACAAAGGAAACGTCAAATAGAGATGTGCTAGACTTCCAAGCAGAGATTTTTTTTTTTGAAGGATATATTGACCTTTTCTGTATTGGCCTTTTATCACAACCTTCAAATTTTAAATACTTTTTAGCTTGTTTGTAGAGATATGAAACGATACTTTTAACGAAAAAATGGACTTAATTCAGTCTTTGGCGATACGAGTCTACGCTAAGGCATAGTGATTTCCGTTCGATTTCCATAGTGAATTTAAAATAATATTTTATAGCAGGCAGAGTCGTTTTTAGTCTTTAATTATGTATTTACCTGCCCATAGACATACCTACAAATCCTAGATCTGTGGTTTACACGGAAGCCAGTAAAAAAGGTTAGGATAAGATAATGAATAATGATGATGACGACTTACGGCTGGCCCAGGTTGACGGGACGGCACGGCAAGGGATCCTTCGGCATCCCTGGGTATAAACGCACACTGATGGCAACTAACCACTATGTAGCTCGTCGAAGCGTCCTTCGGCATGCCGCGGTGTTCTTAGGCATGCCGGAGAATCCTTATACGTGTCACAGCATCGTACTCGCACCTTGCTTGCCACTATACTTTCCTGCAACGTTGCGACTGTTTTATAAACAGTCCCAACGTTGCAAACAAATCGTGTGCATTGAAAATTGTAGATTGGGAGTTAATGCTAATAGCAGTCTTTGCAGAGAAAGTAGAAAGATATATTCAACCAAAGAGAAGATTCTGGGTGCATAACCCTCGGAAGCAAATATGCGTAACAAGTGAATTCAACAATTATGACTTGCGATATGACACCCGGAAATTGCCCTGCGTAACAACTATAAATGCCAAGGTAGGCAGGGTATTTATTTAGGTGATATGATAAAACTTTGTAGAAGTTTTATAATAATCGGGTATCGAATTTGATGGCTGTCGATATTGATCAGCAAAAGTTGAAGAACACAAATAATATTATGTTCAATTTTATCATTATATGAACGAGCGTCACATCAAGTATTAAATCTGCTCAAGTAAAGTAGTTAAAACGAATTCAAATACTGTTTGTCTGTTATTGAATATTGCAAAGCTAATAATATTATCTTATCTCATTCGATCCTACATCTTCTAACTTCTTTAACAAATGCTTAAGAGCGGTGATAGCGTAGCAGTATCTACATTCGAAATATCTATTGTGTATCGAATTTATAATGTCACTTGCTCGGCGGTGAAGAAAAATATCGTGAGAAAACCCGCATGCTCCAGAAATAATAAAAAATCTGGAGTATGTAATCCACTAATATGCACTGGGCCCCCGTGGCGAATTACGTCCCGAAACTCCCCAGTGATTGTTTTACTATAGTGATTGAGTAGGAGAGGCCTGTGGCCTGCAGTGGGTCGTTATAGACTGATACAGATACAGATCAAATACTTGACTCCATGTCACCTACCCACCCTGATGGTCGAGTCAAATAAAATTAACCCAAATACGTTAATGATAATTCTTCAAATGGAAAAAAAATATTTTAGATTTTAAAATTAATAATTAAGTTAATACAGTTAATTAGTTAAGTTACTTAATACAGATATCGTAACTTTTGAGATTCCGGAAAATCGGAATTTAATCATTTTGCTGAATCGACTTTTAGTTTTTATAGGTCCTTCTACTAAATTGTAACTTTTAACTAATTGTAATTGTAAATAAATTGCACTAATTGTAATTGTAGCAATTGTAGCTAAATCTTTAGATAATTTTCAACACAGAAGATGAAGTATTCACTTTTACGAAAAATTAAAGACGACTAATGTTTTAGCTGTGAAGCGCTTTGGAAGGAATTCTTTAATGTGGTAACACTGCACGTACTTTTTTTGTTTTTATTTTGATTCGATTCGATATTGGATTCATATTCGAACACGGAAGTGATTTTTTGTTGACGCTTGCGTTGCGAAATATTATGTCTAGTTTTTCGATTGTAAAAATGTCCAAATTATGGTGATTAAGTGGTTCAACCCCGAATAACTGAAGCACATCAGCAAAATGGCCTCGAGAGGCGAAAAAGGAAATGGTAATGGCGAGGAACAAATCGTGGAGGTAAATCGATGTGGCCTAAATTTTTATTGACAGTCGACTAAACATGACCTGGGTCACCTAGGTCGGTGCCTGGGCATATAGGGTATTGAATAAAATGGCTGAAACTGTGTAATTGCAGACGTTGGCAGAAGTGTTCCGCTGCTTCATTTGTATGGAGAAGCTGGTGGACGCCCACCTTTGTCCTCACTGCTCCAAGTTATGCTGCTATTCTTGCGTTCGACGGTGGCTCACGGAACAGAGGTCTCAATGTCCCCACTGCCGGGCTTCCCTGCACCTTCATGAGCTGGTGAACTGTCGCTGGGTGGAGGAGGTCACTCAGCAGATTGAGACGATGCAACAAACCAATTCTGGTCAAAGAGACAGCTATAGGGACAAGTGAGTATAATATTAATTTTTTTTCACAAGTATAGTGAAAAAAACTCTACATTAAAAATATACTCTACATTAAAAACTTACAAAAGTGAGAAATTTTATAACAACAGGATATTTAGGCAAAAAAAAGATATCCTTGAGAAAATTCTTATGAAAATACAAGGAAGGTATATTTATAATTATTATATTAGGACAATTTATAATAACATTTACATTGGACTTATGTTAACAATGATTGTAATGTGAGCTACATTGCTAAGCAATATTTCAATTATTCCAGTGATGACTAATTAAAGTGTTTTTAACTAGGTTTTTAATACTTTACATTTTTCTTTGACATTTTTTGTTTGATTATTTAATAGATATGGTACTAAGTATTCAGATACATGTTTGCCGTAGAAGTAATTGTAATTTGGTTGCAGAAGTTTTTTCTTAGTGATCTGATGAGTAGTTAATTAATGTTCTATTCTGCCATTTTGGAAATATTGTTCTTTTAACGCATGTATGATCATTCAATGTGTTAGTATTATAAATTCTTAGTATTCTTTCAAAAAGTATACAGTTCTATTAAAAACAAAACTACTTTTTCTAAATTAGGATTTTAACCATCATCATAACACAGCATTCATGGAGGTAATGAAATATTTAAAATTTATCACTAAACTAAACAACCATCAGAACACAGTGCATCCATATCTTTTAATTACATAGAGACCAAGACCTACTTTCCCACTTTGTGTCCTTGAGTTAGCAGAATTTTAGTATAATTAGTAATTGTAATTATTACTGTAGTTATATACTGGCCATGTGGTGTCCGTCAGCTTTAGAATAACATCACTCCATTTCTTCCCATGGGCGTTTTAAAAGGTGACTAAGGAATAACAGGCCATGAGCCCTGAGGAACTACACCACCTATAAAAGAATGGACTCACCAGTCCACTTGACCAGTGTGGTGTTTTAAGGCCCATACATCCCTCATGCACAAGACAATGTGGGTAAGGATAACTTTGTACTGCTGTGGATGAAAAAAGTATTGGTTATTATCATAACCAGTCCTTTTTTCTAAATTATAATTTACAATTTTTTATCAGATGCCCAACTCATCAAGAGAAGCTGACAGTATACTGCTGGACATGCAGGCGATGTATTTGTCATCAGTGTGCTCTGTGGGGTGGTACACATTCAGGCCACACATTCAAGCCACTGGATGAGGTGTATGAGCAACATGTGACCCAGATCCGAGATGAAGTGGGCCAGTTGCGTCGCAGACTGATGGAGCTAATCAGCCTTGTGCAAGATGTGGTTAGTGATTGGTATTTTTGTCCTTCTGAAATGTACAGACAGACAAAATTCGCTATGGATGAATAATAATAGTAATAATAATCCAGTCAAAATAAACACAAAAAGTATGAACTTTGGAAGAATTTGTATGTGTGATAAATGAATTTGTTTGTATTTTGACTGGACTACAGTAGAAATAATGGACTTATAATAATATCAAAAAATTATATCAAAGCATGGGTTGAAAAGGGTCAAAACTATTTATGTGATTTAATATAAGAAATGTGACTATATTGGTTTTAATGAATACATAAAATAGGTGTACCTGTGAAATGCGAACCTGTACATACACTCATAATTATGTTTCAATATCAGTCTAAAATGTCCCACTATAAGGCACAGGCCTTCCCTAGCAAATCACTAGGGAGTTCTGGGTCAAAATTTATCACTCTTTATTTTATTTGGGCACAAACAGTATAAAATTACATACAGTACATATGAATACATACATATTATAACTAATTCTTATACCAATTAAGCTACCACAAATTACATAAACATTAACAATATTATATTGTAATAATATATTCTTTTAAGAAGGGGATAATACATACACCTTACAAAGGTACTTCTATGTCTAGGGATATTACATACTTCTATGAGAGTATTTTCCTTACATAAGTATTAGCAGATATATGCAAAATGTCAATACTAGAGAAATGTTCATTATAACTCTTACAAGACCGATAGATAAATGAACTTTTGCCATAGTTACATCAGGCGAAAGGTAAAACATATAATTTTTATTCCTAATACATATTTAGTCGTGGACAGAATAGACTATTGGTCCACATGACATTATATCTTAAATGTTTAACTATATAGTGCACTGTAAGGCTTCCCATGAGTCAGTTGAAACATTGTAATAAGGGTTCCAGATACTGGCGTATTGTAGAGTGGGTCTTACTAATGTATTATAGAGTATTACAATAGTAGTACTATTTTATTGAGTTTGAATTCCTTATCAACTCTCAGAATAAAACCTAAAGAAAGAAATGCTTTCTTCAAAATCTGTTCAATATGAAAATTATGTGACAACTTACTGTTAAGGAGAGTAAGTTGTTTTTTTTATACAAAAAGGTGGCATATAAGTATACAGTCCACCTGATGGTAACTAGATACTGTCGTCCATAGTCATCTCCCAACATCAGTCCAGAATGACAAACATTGGCACAACCCCGGATGCGCTGCCCACCTTTGCAGATTAAAGGAATGGATTGGGAGAAAGGGTTGGGAATATGGGGAGGGTTAGGATAGGATGAGAATGGGCTCTGGCATAGATATGCCAGTGAATGTTATAGATATGCCAGGGAATAGATATGCCGAAACATGTACGCACATTGGAGAAATATGACAAAGTGCGAAATGCACTACATTTCAAGGTAGTCTTCTATGAGAGAGGGGTAACATATCCAGTAGAGTGTGCCAGTGGCTGTGGGAATGCCGCGTGCACTCTCCCCCTATAATTTGAATTTGAAGTGACAGCATCACAAATGAGAGTCAAGAAAAGATACTTCCAGGCTATCACCTAGGTTATCTGACTTGACATACTTTCACATAAAGTGTATGCAACTTGTACATGATCAGTAAATGAAATTTTTTTTTCCTATAGGAGCGTAACGTAGAATCAGTTCGTGCGGCCAAAGATGAGCGTGTCCGAGAGATAAGGAATGCAGTGGAGCTGATGATATCCCGCCTGGATTCAGCCCTCAAAGCCAAACTCCTTACACTGATGGGTCAGAAAAACAGCCTTACACAGGAGACAGAACAACTCGAGCATTTGCTGCAGGAGGTTGAACACCAGCTCACGTCTAACACCAAGTACCTAATTTATTTTACGTGTTTAAAATCCCTTCTAATAGTTTAAAATCCGTCTTTCGAGACTATGCTGTATCTCCAATATATATTTTTAATAACATAAAGGTGCAAATAAATATCAAAGATAGTTTTTAGGTTATCAATACATTGGTACCATGTAGAAAGGGTGTGGGTTAGATGTTTGGCACTGGGTGTATTTTTACTTAGTAGTAGTGTAAAGACTACTTTGTTAAACTTTTATGCTATAAAATGCGAAGAAATATCTTATATGTTGAAAAAGAATGTGTACATACAGCATTGCCAGCCCTATGATTTTGCATGCACCAACATGGTACAATTGTTGATTACAGATGGTATTCTCCTGTCATATTGAGTATAATAGGACATAGGAATCCCTTATCCTATACTATTTACCCCCCCGAAGAATAGAAGTTCTGGAGTACCATCTTCTGGAAGATGTTGTTTGTTAGTGGAGGTTTTAACTAATTTATTATAGTTGTACAAATTAATATTTTGTTAACAAATGTCTATATTTCAGGTCTGAGTTGATAGTTAAAAGTGGCGAAGTCTCTAAGATGATACACCAAATTCGTAAGAAGCCGATGGCCAGCTTTGTGACAGCGCCTGTACCAGCTGATTTTCACAGGTGAGTTGCATTTTTAATAAAGAATGATGTGTCATTTTGTCCAGTATATCCAATAAAATAAACCACTTACTACCAAATGAAAGCTTTTAACATAAACTGCAATTTTTGTTATGGCAACAAAGCCCTTAAGAGTACTGGGAAAATCAGATAACTGCCTTACAAGTATGTATAAGGGAGAGTCAATATGACCGCCGGCAGAAGCACAGTTGGCCGAGGTTCAGCTCTCTAGGTGGTGCATCCTGTGGAGAGACACGGTTGAGCGGCCTTTTCTATCCAGGGTGTCTAATTGGCTCTGTGCGACCATCTAACCACGCCAAAGGTGTACATGAGCGCGGCTATCAGCCGGTATAGGATCGGATCTTATTAGGGCCTGATTTTTACCATTAAGGTTTTTATTTACGAAGCACTATTTTTATAGATACTCCATTAATCTGGGAACAAAATACTTTTTTATCTTTTTTATGGTAACTGTAGTCAATAAGTTGACATACACTACAATTGTACTGATGGTCAGACAATGTTTCATACAAAAGTGCCCATCATTCTTTCATATTCAGAAATCAGTTATCCGGTTTATTGCAGTTGACACCCACCAAATCCCCATGCAACACCAAATTTTACCAAATAACGCGACACTGATCCTCACCAGGATTTCCAATGTCTTGTGTCCAGAGATCCAAACAAAAAGAAACACCTAGCCAGATCCCAAATAAACATTTATCTTTAAACAGCAATGTTTCATTAAAAGGTTAATATTATTTAATAACCTTCCGGGGTACAAAATGGTTCTTATTCATTTTATTTTATTTTATTTAATATCCCCATTGATACTTCTCGTCACATTCTCCAGGGGTTTCCAAACTTTTTTCTGTCGCAGACCCCTTTCCCAAAAGCTATTACAACCATTGTTCCCCCACCTCGTAAGTTACTTTATTTACTCAAACTAATAAATTTATATAAAACTATATTAAACATTTCACTAGATTCGTTTTATTCACTTGATATTAATGATTGAAAAAGATAAAAAAGGTATGGAAAATGGCATTATCATGTGCAACATTTATTATCAAAACTTGCACTAGCGAAAACTAAAGAAATAGTACTAGCAGTCTTTTTTAATTTTTGATATTTATGAAATAAAAATGCAAATTCAAAATAAGTACAAAATTTAAAATCACTTTATTATTAAATATAAAAATGAAATGAAAAAATAATCATATTGAGACAGAATTACAAATCAACAAGATTACAAAAAAGAAAGTTATTAATCAGAATTATAAAAATAAGAATACCAAATACCAGAGAATGCAATCGTATTCTATTCTGTTTTTGTTCTGCACTAGTAGTGTATGGGTTTATTATCCAGTATGGTATTTCCAATGATAGAATATCTTCGGACCTAGTTTTGAAGTCTAAGTAAAGAGCCTCTAGTGGTTGACGTACAGCAGTGGTTTATTCTTGGGTTGTGCCTATCTTAAATAAGTTGGGAAGCTGGAAAAGCTCAAATCTCGCGATGTTTTTTAAAAGCCGATATAATCGATTTTGCTTTGATGAGATTCAAATTGTCTCCTTGCAATTGTAAATTAACATTATTGAATTTGCCAATTAAGTATGTAAAATAAGCAATATCTGTTTTACTCTAAAGTACTTTTTTTTTAAATTGGTATCCTTGCTACCAACAACTCCAAGACGAATAGCAGTAGCGAGGCGTTTATTTTCTTATCTAGTTGTGAAATAAGTCATAAAACACCATGGGTATAGGCAACTAGCGTATTCTATAGCCTCCTTTACACCAACTAACATCTATACAAAAGCTCCATCAGCTCCACATGGCTACCTGACAACCATCATCGTACATTACAAATGTCTTAATTTCCATTACGTATACTAAACATCCCACAGTGAAATCGTGCCAAGTTACGACAGCAGCACTTTCCCCCTAACGAACTTCACTCAATTGCAACACGCGGCCGCTCCGGTCTACTCTGCGCCTTTGCACGTCAACGGCCTCTGTTGGCGGCTCAAAGTCTACCCAGATGGTAACGGAGTGGTCCGAGGGAATTACTTATCTGTGTTCCTGGAACTAAGCGCTGGCTTACCGGAGACTTCCAAGTAAGTCAACTATTTAGACTCTTGTGTTTTGTTTATATTCCATTCCTGTGCAAAATGTAACCAAACATGGCAATCTGAGGTAACTGACCCGGCCTTAAATTAAATAGTGAGGTGATAATTTGTATACATATCCATAATTTGATTCATTGAGACTGCAAGTTCTCTTTAGATTTAAGGCTACATGTTGAGATTTTGGTTTTCTTTTCGGTAAATTGGATTGGAACGGACTTCACATTCTATATTGTGAATCGGGTCTCAATTATAGGATCTTGTTCACCTTTTATTCCTACTGGATCTTTCGGCAAACATTATATCGTCCGCGGTCACGACTTGACTGAAGAGGCGGGTATTTCAAAATGGGAGCTGCGAGCAATTTTATCAACTGCCCACATTTGATCTTCACATCCAGAAAGTTTGCGACACTACACTAATAATGTCCGCAGATATATTCGACAACAAATCGAGACATTTGAATTTATTAATTAATCCATTTTCCCGATAGAAATTTTCTTAATTTCTAAAAACAAACTTAAGTAGAAATAAATCGTAAAGAAATGTCTTTAATTTTACACGTTTAGACTATTCCCAATATTAATAATAATAAACCGTAATAATAATAATAATTTATTTCAGAACCTTTCCATAGATAGTGTTAGTAAATATTTCTTTGTAATAATGATAATTATTAAACTAGGTTAGAACATATTTACATCTAAGTTCTTATATAATACATTCATCCAAAATTTTTGAATCGGGACAATCCGTGGGGCAATCACCTTCAGAACTCGGTTATTGCTGCCACATAGTCTGTGCCACAGAGATGCTATTCTTTTTCGCATAATGCTATGAAGCATTGTAGAATATGTAGAGAACCTAGGATTTGTAGTTTGGGAGATCACTTGCTTGCTTCAAATTAAATAAATATTAATTTCCAAATGTAACGACCAGCCTTTTATGGGCTAATTGTGAATCGACAATTGAACACATATGACAAAACAAATCTTGAAAATTTACTAAAACATCCCTGAATTCTTCATCTAAACATACATACAATGCTGATCACTTTGTATTTATATGATGTTATTGGTCTTTTCTCTTCCACAAATATGATCAGTTATTGATTCTAAGTCAACCTATAAAAGGATGTCTGATAGATAATTTATGGAAACCTGATATTTTAATAATGAAGCTAAATAAAAATATTCATTTTATATAATATTACACATTATTTCATTATTGCAAGCACTGCTAAAAAGCGGGTCAGCAAGAGGTAAGTAGGCAGCAGTGAGATATTCCATGTGCAAGCATGTGATGACCATGTTTAGATTTTTATTTGCTTTGCGGCTCATTCTTTTGTTATGAAAACGAAAACCATCGCTGAGAAAAGTAGAAGTTGTAGGTAGCTATTACACTAAACTGTTGCAGAGTATGTTGCTCCTATTTATAGAAATTATAGAATTTATACGTTTTTATAGAAAAAAAATCTGATTTTATAACTGTAAATCTGATTTTATAACTGTAAATCTGATTTTATAACTGTAAATCTGATTTTATAACTGTAAATCGCCCACAGCTTTACATTGTATTGTAATTTATTTTTTAATTTAATAACATTATAATAGGTAATGGGAAAAGTTCGCGGCCTTTTTGAAAGTGTGACTATAGCGTGCTATATTTCTGGGAACACCGATTGATTACGGGCGGCAAAGTGATATACCGTTTAACAGCTGACTTTTTTGTAATGGCGGCGAATTGAAATTACAAGTATTTTTTAATATTTTTTAACAATTTTAAAATTGAAGTTAATAAGGAGAAAAATTAGAAGTTTTACAATTTTTTTCGACAAGGGTTTGAATGCTTCCAGTGCTCGAAAAGAGATTTGTGGTGTTTACGGAAAAGTTGCTTTATCTAAAACTACTCCATAAAAATGGTTCAGTCTATTCAGATCTGGTAATTTTGATTCGAATGGCGTGACTCGCTGTGGTCGAAACTGAAAAAATTGAAGCAGATCGACATATAAGCAGTCATCAAATTGCGGAAGAGCTTAGCATTCACCACTCAATAATTTTGGATCACCTGGATAAACTGAATTTTGTAAAAAAGTTGGATGTTTGGGTGCCGCATGCATGGTTTAAATGACATAAACTTGGTGAATAGAATTTCCATATGCGAGATGTTGCTAAAACGAAATCGATCCATTTCTGAAGAGGTTGGTAACAGGCGATGAGAAGTGGATCACCTACGATAACGATATTCTAAAACGATCTTGGTTTAAGTAAGGTGAGCCATCACAAATATTCTCAAAGCTAGGCTTCACTCTAAACAAAGTCATGTTATGTGTATGGAAAGGCATTTTGTATTACAAGTTTTTGCCACATGGCCAAATGATTAATTCTGATCTCTACTGTCAAATTGAGCAATTAGTAAAATTAAAACAAGTAATTGAAGAAAAACGCTCAGAATTAATGAATGGAAAAGGTGTAGCTTTCCATCACGACAATGCTCGACCACATACATCTTTGATGATTAAACAAAAATTGATGGACCTCGGCTGGAAAGTTTTAATTCATCCTCCATACAGTACAGACCCGCTTTTACAAAATTCTCTAAATAGAGTGAAATTACATTCAAGAGAAGCCTTAAATCAGTTGTTCGCTCAGAAACGCCAAAAATGTTATAGTCATGGGATAATGACTTTAAATGGACAGTATTCCGTTCAATAAATATTTATGTAATACAATAAATGTCTTTATTGTCTTTATTGTATTATTCACACCATAAAAAGGTCGTGAACTTATCCGACTATCTAATATTAGTCTAAATTGGATTTTTCTATTAATTCTGTCTTTGAAATTTTTTTTTAATATACAAAGGAAAGTCAAGCTTCAAGCTTAGAACCATGATTCTGTTGTTGAAATCAAAATCCATGGTTTAGGGATTTGGGAAAAGTTCGATTATAGTCTTCATATATAAATGTACCTACCTATCTACTGTTAAACATTTTGGCAGACGTCTTCGATAACATGGCCCACTCTTCCATAATATTTCTCGAACTTAAACCTTAAATGTACCACAACAGCGCATGGGCAGGTCTTGTTATTACCCGCGTGAGTGTGAGGTGTACAGGATGAGAGCGAAGTGTTTTGTTACATTTAAAAAAACTCGCCTGTATCCGTATACAGTATCTGTATGCGGCCCGCCTTGCAACTGTATAAGGCTGTATAAATAAAAAATGTACAGAAACGTGAAGGAGTGGGTTATGTTATAAGTTCTTTCGTTTCTTCAAGGCGGGTTACGCTTAGTTGTAGTTGTCCTCATACATGTACATTGTTTTAGTGTGCGTAAACTTGAGAACGGTCAGCTGGGTTCCCGACGTCGCCGCAACGTATACTAAAACAATGTACATGTACGAACACAACCACTACTAAGCGTAACTCGCCTTCGTGAGATGAAAGAACTGTGCATTGAATATATTTTTACCAACATTTGTTAGCAAATAATGTTCTGTTATCACATTCGTTGTCCTTTCAAATAGAGATCATTTACCTATATTTTTGTGTAGTAAAGCTTTCACGCTAGTTGCGTTGGAATTATTTTCATTTGCAGGTTTTCTTATCTGAAATTTCATAGATGCTAACAAAATATTTTATCGCCATAGAGCGGTGTATTGTTTATCGACAGAGCTTTTTCGATGTAATCTATCCTGATACCTCAAACCAACAAAAAATCCCTTTGAATCCGATACAATATCGTTTGTGATTAATGATAGTTCCTATGTTCCTGTCTATTAATTACTATTTGAATTAAAATAAATTGTACCTAAATTCTTTATCACCGCCTTAAATATTATTTCAATTTAGAACATAAAAATAACAAGTGTAAAAATATAAAAATGTAGAAACGGTCTTGGATTTGTTTTTTATGAATTATATTTACTCCCTTATAATAACTTGATATCTAATGAAAATTCATATTTCATAATACATTTCTTCATCTATGTGTTACTGAAACGTCAGAACAACAAGTATTTTTAGTTAAAGTACAGACACGTAAGTTTGTCTTCTTTTGTCCAGGAAAAATCAAGTTATAATGTTGTAAATATTATCCAGTTAAACCAATTGGCCTAACCCTATTTAATCCATTAATTATGCGTTTGGAATGAGAGTTACTTTTGGCGGGCTTTGCATTCTGTTGATCGTTTATGTTGAACCGCAAAATGAGCTATGTATAAAGGGTGTTTTTTTTAGAGGTATAGAACTTTGAAATGGAATAAAACAAGGATGAATTTTTAAAATTGACATGAAATTGACTTTATTCAAAACATAATCTTTTGGCATTATAATTTAAATATGATTTCTGGCATATGACCGCCACGGCTGGCTCGGACGTAATCCAATCTGGAGGTCCAATTTTCAATAACTTTTTCCAACGTTTGTGGCCGTATATCGGCAATAACGCGGCAAATGTTGTCCTCCAAGTGGTCGATCGTTTCGGGCTTATCGGCGTAGACTAGCGACTTCACATATCCCCACAGAAAATAGTCTAGCGGCGTTAAATCGCACGATCTTGGAGGCCAATTCACGGGTCGGGAACGTGAAATTATGCGGTTACCAAACGTTTCCTTCAGTAAATCAATTGTGGCACGAGCTGTGTGACATGTTGCGCCGTCTTGTTGAAATCACAGCTCCTGCACATCATGGTTGTTCAATTGAGGAACGAAAAAGTCAGTAATCATGGCTCTATAGCGGTCACCATTGACTGTAACGTTCTGGCCAGCATCGTTTTTAAAGAAGTACGGATCAATGATTCCACCAGCCCATAAAGCACACCAAACAGTCAGTTTTTCTGGATGTAACGGTATCTCAACATACACTTGAGGATTATCTCCAAATACGGCAGTTTTGTTTATTGACGTAGCCATTCAACCAAAAGTGAGCTTCATCGCTAAATAAAAATTCTCTTATGAAAATCGGGATCAACGGCAATCTTGTTTTGGGCCCATTCACCGAATCTACGCCTTGCTAGGTGATCGCGTGGCTTCAATTCTTGCACGAGTTGGATTTTGTAAGCACGCAAACCAAGATCTTTCCGCAAAATCTTCCATAAAGTGGATGGACACATATCCAATTCCTGTGCACGATGGCGGATAGACTGATTCCGGTCTTCCTCTACGCTACGCTCTACAGCAGCAATGGCTTCTTCTGTACGCACTGTACGACGTCTCTGTAGATGCGTATTATCATTTAGAGTAAACGTGGTGCGAAAACGCTCCATAGTTAGTCGAATTAATTGCTCTGATGGACGATTATGTTGACCGTAAAATGGACGTAGTGCGCGATACGTATTTCGAACAGAACCATTATTTTCAAAATAAATTTGCACAATTTGGAAGCGTTTTTCAGGCGTCAGTCTATTCATGTTGAAATGCCAAACCAAACTAAACACAAATCACTTGACAGCTGACAAAATGGCCGCCAGTTAAAACAGTGTTGCCAACTTAAAGTTCTATACCTCTAAAAAAAACACCCTTTACATACATCTTAATGTTTTACTAACAAGGCCTAGAATTAGATAATTATATATACCTATATGCTGTCGGTAGTATAGAAACGACAGGACTAGACATGCCACTAATTTGCCCAGCTAAAGCTCCACTCCGAATCCGGCTAGAGACTTCACTAGAGTGAGCCTCGGTACATGTTCAAATGGAAATGTTAACTTGGCGATGGATCTAATCGAGATATAGAGTCAGTACTAAAGGACTATTCAAAATACTGCGATATTTGGGTATGGGTAAAGTCTCAATCGTGGCGATAACGCATCAAGTATTGCAAGTCGCCACCATATCCCAAAGCTGATACACGCCTTAACGTCAGTTTGTTTGAACTGCTATCGTGAAAAAACGTGACATGAGTTTATTTTAAGTTTAAATACAGTTATACACAGTTGCATTATTATGGATGGCAATGAAGAAGTCTTGCTGTTGTCAACATTACCAGGCTTCTCGTGTTTCTTTGTACCCATCGTGAAATTGCCGCCTCAACAGACATATAGGACATTTGTACCCATATCCCACCGATAATCCGCGATATTTACCCATATCCATATTGCAATTTTGATATCGCCGCGACTATTAGCTGCGATATTTACCCATACAGAATCCCAAATATTCGCTCTGAGGCTCTCTCTAATGGAGTCCTAGCGTAGGTACGTCTAGGATTCACACCGGCCTTTATAAAATCTAAACTTCTCTTCGTTCAGATACGAGTACCGCGTTGAGATGTTACACCAAGTTTCCCGCGACCCCTCCAAGAACATAGTGCGCGAGTTCGCATCCGACTTCGAAGTGGGCGAGTGTTGGGGATACAATAGGTTCTTCAGACTCGATCTGCTTGCCAGTGAGGGGTATTTGAATCCAGAGACTGATACACTTATACTAAGGTATGATATAAATTGTTCTTGTTTATAAAAAAAGTACTAGGAAGGATGGGGAATAAGGAGTATAACTGGATGAGGAGTTTTTATCGACACATCACACTCACTGTTTTCTTGAGAGAGATTTGATGGGAGTAAAGAGTATATATAATGGGACGACAGACTTCCTTCATCTCATCATAGTTCATACCTACTTAATGAAATGAGATAGAATCAGAAATGAGCTCTGGAAAATCTCTAAATTCCGAAACATGTACCCGGTATGTTTTATGACCCGGTTGACAGTTTTCTGTTTGAGAGAGAGAAGTCTTCTGCAAACCTCAACAAAGTCTAATAGGTGTTAAACACGTGTATTAGATTATACGTGTACACGTGTATTATTATCAATATTAGGTTATTTATTGAGCATAGGAAATACGGCTACTTGATGCAGCCATAAAGTAATCTCAACAATTTCATGCAACTTTTTAAACGTTCGTGTACATAGAATCTG
The DNA here is from genome assembly GCA_943735995.1 of Sesia bembeciformis. Lineage (NCBI taxonomy): Eukaryota > Metazoa > Arthropoda > Insecta > Lepidoptera > Sesiidae > Sesia > Sesia bembeciformis. Next base: position 15,679,252 of record OX031028.1, read on the forward strand.
ATTTTCAAATCAGTTTTGTTACTGTGTCTATAGATGACTAACATTCCTAAGATATAACATCATCTAGGAATCGAAACAGTGATAACGATAACCATTACACTCTACTTCCAGAACTAATGAACCGATTTTGATATCAAGTGTCCTATAAACCGGTTAAACACGCTTCACAGTATTTAAAATGCTTCAGATTGGTGTTAACAACTTTGCCCTTTTGAAACCTTAATCGTAACTGATAAATGCAAATGCTGATTTGTTTCTATGGTACATGACTGCGTTACTACAAATCAATTATGTTATCAAAGACGGATGCGTCATTTTGTCCGGTATATTCAACAAATACCACATGAATACCAAATGAAAGCTTTTAACATAAGCTTCAATTATTATTATGGCAAAGGGCCCTAAACTACCGAGGAAATGAGATATCTGCCTTATGTTACAAGTGTCTCAAGATTTTATAAGGCAGGGACCATATAACCGCCGGCGGAAGCACAGTCGGCAGAGGTTCAGGTCCCTAGGTGGTGCATCCTGTCTAATTTGGTGTAAGACCATCTGAGCACGCCAAAAGTGTAATGAGAGCGGGCATGACCCAGCATTATAGGCTCGGATCTTATTAGGGCCCGATTTTTACTATTAAGTTTTTTATTTGCCAAGCGTTATTTTTATAGATGCCCCATTAAGTTGAAGACTTTTTGGCGAGAACTCGAGAAGTGAAGATGAGTTTTTATTTGATGTATTGTATTTTTGTGCGTTTGGTGGTTTAATAATGATAGTTTATTAAACTTCAAAGTGTTTTTGTACTTAATGTTTGTAATAATCAAATAAAAGCATAGGACTGCGTTTTTCGTGTGCTTCCAAGGAGTCCTCTTCTGTCCTCAGTAAACCTACTATCACTATCCTGAATTACTTCGACGGGACTGGACATTGACAGGATACGTTTTAGACTTTGAAATTGTTAATTACGAAGAAAAATTTCCACTGGCAGAAGGTGCTAATTGTACCATTGCAATATATGAAATAATAATAATCTATATAATAAGTTTTCAAACATTATTAGTATTGGTGGTCGGGCTGGGGTTCAAACAAAAGTGTCCATTATTCTTTTTCGTGGCATGGATTAATTTTTTGTGATCAATATTAGTTTTTATCCCAGTGAATGTGGGTGAGCCCGCAGGCAGCAGCTAGATGCCCACATAAAAGTGATCCCCTCCGGTTGTAGGTTCCAGGTGCGTCCTCCAACGTTCTACCAACGTTGCCGCGACCAGCAGTGGTACATCAACCAGCTGATTACAATGCAGAATCAACATGTGCTGCAAATTAATGATCTCAAAGAGGTAATATTGCAATAAAAATAATGAAATTGAAATATATGCATATTATTTAACCGATCAATTCCCGAAGCCCGAAGTATTTAGGGGCCAGCTACTCGTGCAAGTATCTCGCCGTGCCACTAATTTCTATAGTAATGAGCTATCGCCGAACCTGTCTACACGCGCCGATATCGCCATATGTAACCCATATGTAACCCATATGTAACCCATATGTAACACAGGGCGTTATCGTCGTTTGTAGGTGGGCTATTGAAATTAATGGCACGGCCGAGAATATCGCCGCGAGAGACTCGCTTGTGTAGTTGACGCCTTAACGAATCCTTTCTTGAAAAAAAATCGTAGGTATTTTTTTGAGATTTCGCTAAATTTATCGTAGGTACTTACGTATTTATTAATTTCGATGTACAAACAAATTAAATGTCATATTTTAAAGAATTTCATGTCTGTTTATACTTTTCTTTCTTTTGTACATGCGTAATACGCATACAAAGTCTTTCAAACAAATTGTGTCAACATCCGGATGGTTTGTTTGCGTGTCGGCGATCAATCCTAAATAGTCTCCCATCTTCTTCTCCATATCGTCGGCTTACTGCAAGAACTCATTAATTACAAAAAATAATTAAGTACAGCTTATACCACAGTCGTTATTTTTTACTACTAACTACTTTTCGTTGATTTTATTAATAAATATATTTATCTCCTTAATGGTGTTTAACATTTTTTAAATCTATCATTAATTATGATGATAACAGTGCATCCAATGCAATCAAAAGTAATTAACTGATTTCTAAAAATTTTGTTTATGTCACTTAATGAGTTCTTGCAATAAGCCGACGACGCGGCCCTCACATTTCCCATTTTCAATATTATCTTTCTCTTTTCCTTTTAGAATCTTTATGATAGCATTTCGTTATCTCTTTGAACAATTTGTTAAAAATAAAATGGAATGTAGCTGTTGACGTGGAAAAAGAATCCAAAGCAAATACCGGAGTATTTTGTTTTTGTAATTTCAGCGGCTCTCACTGGAAATGACTCGTAACTCTATAACAGCGACTCGCGCGATCCCCAACAGTACAGTGACTTCGCAACCCAATGCCGGCAACAACGATACTGACAATCCGACTCAGAATAATCCCGTCGATGGAAACACGGTGGGCGATTCCATCACGTACGCCAGCCAATGGAAGTTCAATCCGCCTAACGTCATGAACAGCCCTAGGTTGCCGGCTCAGCCAAGTACGTTAAGGTTTAAAATTATTGCCAGTCTGTAGGAAATTCAATAATGAGGGGGGAGCAGGGAATGAAAAGTAAATAAAAAATAATGCTAGTAAAAGTAAATAAGTGTTTCTCCTGTGTATCGCAATGATGTGCATGTATGAGTCAAGTCGTACATTTTGCTGAATCAAGCGTTTTCGTGACGCATGTATTTTTAGGTCAATAAAAGCAGTTAAACTATTTCTATTTCCTGACATAAATGTCTTTGTCAAATCACAACCAAGAAATGACTCGCACAGAATTTTGGTCTGACTACTCACCCTGAGTTTTTACTAGTGTATTATTATTCGAATATTTGTCTAGAAAATGGCGAATAAGGGTACGAATACGAATGCTTGAAAATTGGCGAATATTCGTCAAAACGAATGCAAATATTCGGACATCCCTGCGACAGACAAATACCATATGGCACAGAGGGAGTGTCCGGTGATAACGACGTGATGCAAGTGGAACTAGTGTTGTCAAAACAGCACTGAACGCTGAAGCGTTTTAACAACACAGTGTTATTGAAATTTAACGTTTAACTTGAATTTTTGACTCAACTACAAAGGTTTAAGACCATCGAACGTTAAAAATTTGGGATATAACTCTAACTAGCTTTTGATGCTAGTCTTAAATGTTCATTAGCGCTCACTCAGCGCTCAAACGTCGAGCGCTCAACGCTTGTTTTTACAACACTAAGTGGAACATTACAGGCGTGCCCGTATTCGTAGAGGACACGCGCAACCACGAGGCGTCGAGCTTACCTCCGTACGGCTACGCGGGTGGCGCGCCCATCGACTACGCAAAGGCAATGGATAGGCGCGTTGACGCACACTCGCACGGACCGCTCGACAGGCTCTACCGGATGCCATCCACATCACGGTCAGTTACATATAAAATATAAATTTTATAGTTGACGGGTTGATACATTGCCAACTTACTTTTTATAAAACTATTGATAAAAAAAAACTAATTCATGTCTTTTTTATAATTAACCTTTTCAATAACTATACAGTTAACTATCCTTTAAGCCTTTAATAGGACAGGATATAATAAATTATTAAATAAGTGGGCTGTCACTGTCACGGTATCCGTGGGCGACAGAGGGACCTTACGGGCTAAGGGGGGAAGTGGGCGGTTATTTCGCAGATTTTAGGACACGCACGATGGACATTCCCAGAAAGGATTGTATTATTTATTATTATTATCATGGTTATAATCAGTAGTGGATAATATCAAGCTAGAAATGATGATTTTCAGCTTGATTACAGTTACAGTTAGATGTTTATTCAGGTCAGCGAACTTCCTCGGCGCGGGCGCAGATAACATGGCGCTAGTGAGTTTGCACACGCTGTTGAGCGCCGCTAATAGCCCATCGGGGCGTCTTGCTCACGGCAAATTCGCTGCGCGTCCGCACGGAGAGAAGCGCCGTGTGCCGTCCAAAGATCCCACACTAGCTGGTAAGTATTGTTTTTATTATAATACTAGCGCTGCCTGCGACTTCGTTCGCGTGAACTTGTGATTCCCGCGAGAACTCTATAATCGATCTGCATAAAAAGTACCCTAAATGTTAACCCGGCACATAAGCTATAACTATGCCAAAGTTCATTAAAATCCATCCAGTTGTTTTTACGTGATACGCGTTCAGACAGACAGATAAACATTCTAAAAATTTTTTTTTAGCTCTGTATCGTTCGTAGAGTACACTACAAAGATTTTGTTGAAAAAATATTCCATGTACAGACACTACTCTGTTACGATTTTATTATATGTAGTAAGGTATGTATGGCTCGAAAGCCACGTTGGTCAAGCGTATTGGCCGGCCCACTGTTGTAGAGGTGATGTTTTTCCTTCGCGGCTTGTGGTAGCGACTCTGTTATACCTTAGTCGCCTTTTACGAGATGAGGTGGTGCTACTCTAAAGCCAGCCGACACCACGCGCCTCTATGGTATTATAATATAGCATAGGTATTTTTTCTAATAATCGCAAGCAAAGATTGATAAAATGTGGAAAAGAATTTTGATAGCAAATGTTTTAATATGTGGGGAGTTCTATCATATATACAATACCTTACTGTTATGACCGCATCAGTACATCACAAAAGACTACCGTAAAGTGTACCGCATTTCTCACTTTATCCTATTCCGCCGATACACAGACGTATTTCGGTAGTGAGTGAGATTCTAACCGTCTATTTTCCTAATCCTTTCTCCAAATCGATTCCCAACTCTCCAAAAGTATCCATATCGGGGGGCGTGCCAAAGTTTGTCACTCTGGATTGATGTTGGCGGATGTCGCAAGGTGACAGTATTTACTTCTTGCCAGCTTTATTGTATGCTAGTCTGTTGTTACAGCAAGAGAACTATTAGAACAAATATCTCTATTTCTAATAGTTCAGACTTCTCCTCAAGACTCAAAAGGCCTGCAAAAAATCTTTTTTTAAGACTGGTTTTTCTTTGATATTTTTATACAGGTTTCTTACCTGTATAGCGTTTTAAGAATAAATAAATTTAAAAAAAAATGTTTTTCTGTATTGTAGTGTCAAGCGCACCAGTGGCGGAGGCAAGTACACCGGTGAACGGCACAATCCTGTGCGCGTCCGCGTCGTCCCCAGAGCTGGCGTCTGCGTCCGCATCGGCGGGCAAATGCGAACCTTGCGCCGCGCAGGATAATAGCCCCAACGCTACGCAGGCTGTGCACGCAGTCTCGGACTCCAGCAGCGACACTGGGGTCAGTGCACTAGCATTGAGTTATTAAACAATTTTAGTGTAAAGCGTGCCGATAGTGGATGTAAGTGCACCAGTCAACGGCGCGTCGTCGTGCGGACGCGGAGTAAGTGACGTGCACTGTGTATTGTAGTGTCCAGTGGCAGAACCGAGTGTAATACCAGTCAACGGCGCGTTGACTATACGCTATACGCGTCCGCGTCGTCCCTGGAGCTAGCGTCCGCGTCCGCATCGGTGGGCAAGTGTGAGCCCTGCGCCGCGCAGGACAGCCCCAACGCCACGTAAGCCTTCCACTGTTCATTGAATTTTTAATCGACTTCGAAAGTAAGTTCTCGACTTGAAAATAACGAAATTTGGACCCGTATCTAAATCCATACCTATGTATTTACAAAATATTCAGTATCTTTGCTTCAATATCAATATTTTCAATCACTATATTTCCAGATTCTTTTATTGACTGACTCAGATTTTTCAATAAAATTCTTCACGAACATCTGTTCAAGGAAGGACCTGTTCTTTAAAGGCTTTAAAAATTTAAAACTTATTCCTACATTTTTAATTGCATTTTAATATATCCATCCAACTTTATGGGGTGGGACAAATATTTTATATATAAAATTATTATTTTATATCCTTATATATAAAATTGCCGTTTTATATGGAAAAAAATTTAAATATATGTATAATATTTTTGTATGAAAATTATATATTTAATTAATCGAACATAATATGTCCATTATTATCAATACACTTTTGCCATTTTAATGGAAGTTGAAAAAAGACGCCTCTTGCTATTTTTTTTATATATAAAATCTAACTACATACAAAGATCACAGTAAACTCAGAGTCATAGATTCTGCAATCTATGGTTTCACGTTTTAGGAATTGATCGGTTGTTTTTAAACAATTTATTCTCATAACACGATTTCTTAGGTTAACAAAATTCTTTGAACGAATTGGAAGTAAAACAACTACCTCTATCACAAATAATTCTAATCGCTGTACGAAATATTGTAGAATATATCATTAAGCACTTTTAAAACATTTTTGGATAAAGCATCTTTAACAGGTTGAATGAGCACATATTTAGTAAATGAGCCCACTATAACAAATAGATAGGAATTGTTATTTTTACTGCATAGAAATGGACCAGGATGGTCAATATGCAATATATGAAACGGTGTATGTACTTTTTCTATAGGATTTAAATAGCTTTCTCTAGAACTAGTATTGTGATTACAATAAGCACAATTTAAATAGCCTTTACATATTTTTTTAATGAAATGTTTCAGTCTAGGAAACTTAGTTTTCTTTTTTATTCTATCATAAGTTTTATCAAAAGCGAAATGCCCTATGTCGTCGTGATTTAACTTGCATATTTGCCACCTTGCCCCCTCTGGAACTACCCATCTTAAGTCTTGGCGTTCATCTTCTATATATTTATATAGTTAATTATTTAATCTTGTTTGACAAACTTCATAAAATTTGTCCATGGTTGTTAATTTTTTTTTAATCTGGTTAAGTTCACGATCCCTAACTGCAACGTTAGTAACCAATTATATATTTCTATATGCATAACATTTGGCAGGCGAGCCATCCCGCCCTTGAGCATTCCTGTCATTTTGAGATATATTTAAAGTAATATTCTGTGTCTTTTTTAAACAGGATTTAGCCTTCTGTGAGCTGGAAATATTTGCCGATGAGAACAACCCTCTGAACCATGTTGATGAAAACTCTAATGAAGAGAATGATGTTGATGATGAAACAATGTCAGGTAGGATATATACTTTTATAGAAATTTATTGTATGTATATTGTTTTGTTATTTAGTTTTTGAAATTATAAAACCATGTAATCTGTCCACTGATTACAATATTAAATATAAATCTTATCATATAATCCATTTCTATCAACCCACTCTTCCCCAATCTAAAACATCCCACAATATAGGAGTTTCAGACGATCACTCGGCCGCATATAATATTCAATTGTTTTTTTGTGTATTAAATTTTCTAGTCTTGGAAGTTGTTTGTATTTCAGAGTAAAGCTATTCATAAAACTAAACACGTTCACAGTTTTATGAACCATAAGTTATGTGATAGTATTGTATATAGTATAGGCCGATCGAGGGTGTATATAAACACAACCTCCTCTGCAGTTCATTAGCAACATAATATGTCGTAATGGGATAGGTTGGTGACCGCAAATATAACGTTTTAGGACAAACAGTTCATTCGTGCTTGTTGATATCTGAATTATGTACTTTTAACGTAGACATACAACTTTGAAATAATTAATAATAATTATTAGCTTACTAAGGGGTTTTCCAATAGGGACTTGACAACTTTGAATTCAATTTGTGAACGCACCCTTTCACTAATCATCGAACTGTCACTGTCAATTTATTCAGTAAACTTAACATTTTCATCATGGTAAAGTACACGAACGAACAACGTCTGCAAATTATAAAAATTTATTACAGAAATTCGGAGTCGGTGACCGCTACTTTAAGAGCGTTAACTCCGATTTTCGGTCGTAATTCTCGCCCTAGTAGACAGGCAGTAACAAGTTTAGTGCAAAAATTTGAGTCTACATATTCGTTGTGTGATGTTGCCGTGCCAGTGAGACAACGGGTTGGTCGAAGCGTCGAAAATATCGCTGCCGTTGAATCGTCCGTAGCAAATGATCCAAAGCAGTCAATTCCACGGCGTTCTCAAGAGTTGGACATCGCCCAGACCACTTTATGGCGAATTTTGCGTAAGGATCTTGGTTTACACCCATACAAGATCAAGCTGACTCAGGAATTGAAGCCGATGGACCATTTGAAGCGACGTACGTTCTCCGATTGGGCTCTGGAAAAGATGCGCCAAGATGATCAATTTCATCGCAAAATCATCTTCAGTGACGAAGCTCATTTTTGGCTCAATGGGTTCGTCAATAAGCAAAATATGCGTTATTGGTCGGGTGAAAATCCACATGTGCTTCATGAAACACCACTTCATCCACAAAAAATAACTGTTTGGTGCGGTTTGCATGCCGGCGGCGTCATAGGGCCATATTTTTTCGTCGACGATAATGATCGTCACGTTACTGTGAATGGTAATCGTTATCGCGCCGTGATTACCGATTATTTTTGGCCCGAATTGGAAGATATGGACTTGGACAACATGTGGTTTCAACAGGACGGTGCCACAATCACACGTTACAATCGATTTATTGAAGAGTAAGTTTGATGAGCGTGTTATCTCAAGAAATGGACCAGTCGATTGGCCGCCTCGTTCGTGCGATTTAACGCCTCTAGACTTTTTTCTTTGGGGCTACGTCAAGTCATTGGTCTATGCCAACAAGCCGACGACGCTGGAAGAGCTCAGAGCCAACATTGAACGCGAAATAGCAGCCGTTTCGGCCGAAATGTGTGGCCGAGTCATCGAAAATTGGGTCCAACGAATCGACCGCTGCAAACGTGCCCGCGGTGGCCATATGAACGAAGTCGAGTTCCATTCATAAATGTTTTGATTGTACTTCAACCCGATAATAAAGTTTTTGAAATATCTCAAATGGTTTGCATTTTATTTTGAAAAAAAGTTGTCAAGTCCTTATTGGAAAACCCTTTATTTATTATCTAGCTTTGTTATGACCTAGAACTGATCCCTTTGTAATTTATTTCTTAGTGACTTACCAATAAGATCTAGATTGGAATGATTTTAGATAGCTTTTCATTGTAGACGCTGCTTAACAACTATTGATTGATTTCTGCTACCTTCTCGTTTTCATTTTTCGTTGCTTTGTTAATAAATAAAACGATAATATACATGCAATTAATTAACTAGAGATAAATGCATTTAATTATATTGATCTTGATATAAAATGATAATAAAAGATTTACAGTAGTGAAGAGTTTTTAAGAGTATTGTCGTAAGAGAATTATCGTATGGGTAACTATAAAATTTCTAAATATACCATGGTGCAATAGTCGATCCCTTGTCTGCTGTCATGAAGTCTTCAGTACAGTTTTTTCGTAAATTACTTTAGAATTGTAACAAATAAATATAATTATTTTTAGTATTGGAAAATGCTTTCTGAGACCTTTCAAACGATGCCTTACTTAACTATACTATGTTTTAAAAAAGTTTCTCCTAAGTAGATACTTAAGACCAGAATGAATAATTTAGTTTTTGGATTCTCTCCTTAGTTTATGTCATTCATGAGTGCAAGCACTCTACTGAATTTTAAGTATATGTATTTTGGAAGTACTCTCTATAATATCGTATGTCAGCCAGCCAGTGTCAATATTTGTTTTTGAGTAGTTACATCTCCAGAACTTTCAAATTTAGTACTCAAACTGTCAAAGCATACCTTAATATTATGGTACATTTTCAGTTTTCAGTCATTACTTGGAACGAAATTGGGGGGGGGGGGGGGGGGGGTGAAAGTAGCTTATGTTGTTATTTTGTTATTTTTGGTACAACTTAAACGTTAACCGAAGCGCTTCAGACAGCTTGCATCTATCCTTATATATCTATGTGAGGACTTCTTCTTTGTAATAGAGATTGTGAACGTATTAAAGTATGACATATTTGTGAGTTTACGTACTCAACTGTTCCCCACTCCATCCCAATACCTATTTCCTAAACCCCGTCCCTCTCCCCCGATAGAGCCGTCAAGCGGCAGCGGCAGCGAGTCGTGCTCGTGGTGCGGTATGGCAGAGTGCGGCATGTCCGACAGCCCGCCACGCTCGGGCGAGTGCACCGCGCGCCGCTACTGCCGCTATCGGCGCGCGCGCAGGCATCGCCCATACACGCTTACGCACAGTTGCGGAGACATGTGATACGTTGCCGGACGACATTTATCCCCACATGACCATCAAATGAACGTGTTCACAATAATTGCCCATTAAAATATTCGTTTTAAGGCTGTTGAATTCGGCGGTTAAAGGCTGTTTGACTTGGGCTACATCCGGAGTGTGCGTGGAGCGGAAAGCCGGCGTCGTGACCTGCTGTTTTATAGCACCTTTATAGTTTTATGTTCGCAGTTAAAGCGATTATCACCGTAGAAGAGTCTCTGTTTTGTATATTGTAACGTAATATCTCACACTAAATATGATTTAGAAAAAGTTTTTTTCATAAAAGAAGTTTAGTGCATTTTACTTGGGATATGACACTCGAAAATCTTCAAAACTAAGGACAAATTACAAACATGCATTAACTTGTAGCGGAAATCGTATACTGGCTTGTATTGTCAACTCCCGCTTAATACCAACGCAAGTGTCGTCGCGGAATTAGCTCCTCGCCCCGGAGTCATACAGACCGGACCTCAGCCGATATATGCGTTTGGAAAATATGCAGCGTATTTCGCTGCTCCGCCCAATGCCCACTCCGGCCGCAGCCTTACCCTATGTCCTGCTTGGCGGCGCTAAGCGACGCGTCGCGTCGCGAAAACATCAAACATTCGCTGCGCACGCGTGTGTCCTACGTCAGCAGTGCGTCTAGCGTTGCGGCGCGTGACGCTCTTCCGTTTACGACTTTTCATTGAGTTTTTCATTCGTATTAAAATTCGAATATCACTTGACGGCAATCGCGCGTCCACGACGCCAACGTAGGATGTGTCCACGACGCGACTTACCGCGCTGCAATGCTCGCCGCAACGCATCGCATCGCGCTGCCCAGCAAGGACAAACCCTTAGGCTAGGCTCAGATGGAACGCGCGTTAACGTGTATTCCCCCAGTTAGCTGTCACGTTAGTGTCGGTTGTTCGAACCTAAAATATGACCATGGAGGAAGCTATCGTTTTATAGATCTTTTATACAGAAAGGATCGAAAACAGAAACGTAAGCATTGGGCTCACGTAATTTTGAAGAATAGACTTAGAAGTTTATAAATGCAATTATATTCGAAGCTTAGAGATATGAACTCATTTTCTAAGCCCCTCGTTAACGCGCGCCGTCGCACCTTCATATGAACAGTTGTATGTCTATATACAACTTTACCAATATTAATACTTCAAGATGTGCGCTTTCAAATCGCGCGATTATTGTTCATTTGAGCGTGGCCAAAAACGTCACGTTTTTACGATACGTCATTTTAATCGTCTTGAAAAGGCAATTAACTAAGTAATTAATAATAATTAAATAATAATCAATTAATTAAAAGGCAATTGGTGTATAATAACATACAACCGTAAAAAGTGACGTTCAAGTCAAATAGCCATTTAAGCATTGATATGCTTTGTCGATACTTTAACTCCCATAGAGACGATTTTTCTTATGTTGGTATTATCAAAACTAATAAATGTATGCATTCGTAGCTTTCGCGTATGTTAACCGTTAATCGAAGGCGATTTGTATAACAAAACGCATTAAAAACAATTGTAGATACGTTCATTTGGCAAAACACAACAAGCGAAACTTGTCTTAAAAAATATTTTTTATCCATGGCATTGCATAGTGAATAATTTCGTTTTTTTTTGCACAGTAGTAAAGCTACGCATTACTTCAGTGTTTTTGTATTTACCATAGTAAAATAAAAAGAAAAAGTAATATCAAATATATTAATTAAAAATTTATGTGATAAAAAAAATATTAAAAAAACGAAACGAAACGTTTCTCGCGTACATTATTTGTAAAAGTTGTAGATTGTCATAATTTTGACAATGATGATTTAAATGGCTCTACATAAACCCCGTTCTTTAAACTAAATATTTAATTTGTTTAACTATTATTTTAATTTGTTAATCGTAAATCATTAGAAAATAAAAGAGAGTTAAACTTTAATAATTTTTGGTTCAATATGATTTTATTGTCTCTAAAAATGTAGACGTCAATTACATTATTTAAAAAACTCCCGAGTATGATTTTTTTTTCAATGCGAATTCTTCTTTACATGAAAATGATTCGGCCAATATGTGTAAAGTAAGTAGTGTCATTTAGGGACAACCATTCACCAAAATGAGAATAAAGTAACCATTTCAATACAAAAATCTACAAAAACTAGTAAGCCTGCCTGTGTTTTTGTGTATACGAAACATTTCTTTATGCAGGTATTTAGGCTGTAGTTTGCTTGAGTGTTTCGTACCATATTCTGTTATTTTTTTGTTTTGCGGTTGGAAAACACCTTAACTATTGTTTACGTTTATGCTCTGTTCGCATAAAACCAGAATGTATATAAAAATACAAGTCCTGAGACCGTATATAGACACTTCTGTGTGTTCTCTTCTTTCCTCGATATCAAATTTACAATCGCTTAATTAAACCAAACGCACATATTTTACTTTGTCCTAACTCATTTTGTCCGAGCCGGTATTTTCTTAACGAAGAAGGAGAACAGCGTGTGTATTCAAACAAATGTGTTTTGTATAGGTGTTTTAATGTACTCGTAATGTTTAGAGCAAATCCGTCTTTACTAGTTAACTAAGCTCCCTTTGGTGATTGGTCGTCCTCGGGGCTGAACTCTGTTGCGTTTCAAGTTATGCTTTTTGTTCGTATTCTTAAATATTATTTTATGATTTGTTATATAAATGCAGGTCATCAAACAAAAATAATTTTGTGATACAAATAGCCACGTGTAGATACCGAAGCACACATTTTAAATAAAATGCTAAGTCAAATTGCATTTTACTTAAAAATTTAGTACTGTGAATAGACATGATGACAGTAACTAAAAATCACCAAAATTATGTATTTACCTAATGAAACCTGAGTCGTATATTACAAAAAACACGTATTTATTTTTTTATTATGGGCGAGATTAATAATTATTTTGATAAAATAAAACAACAAAATACAGCAATCCGCCATGATATGTTGAACACCAATCACAGCGAATTACGTCACGTTTGAGTAAACAAACGAATATGTCATCTTGTTTCGTTCTCAGCACTGGTTATTTGTGATTCTACTTACGATTCCATTTCGTTTACAGCGAGTATTTTAAGTTTTGTTGTGTTATTAAATCGAAAGTGAAATAACGTGAGTCATGTAACAAGGATTTACTAAGGCAAACAGCGCTAATTTACCTAGAATAGACTTGTTGATACTGGGAGAGTCTACCGAACAAAGACTTTTGTTCGGCAGAATGTCAAGTGATACTCCATATAATTCTCCATATCATTTGGCAACTGAAATTTTAATAAAATATCTATTAAGATAACAGTGATGATTCGAGATGAAACTTAACCTCAAAAAAGATTGTTTATTATTTAATTTAGACCCCAAAAAAGATCATTGAACCATATAAGTACTATTTTAGAATCTACAAAATAAAGTAAAACTTACGTCAAAGTGATCTTCACAGAAATAAAGTTACTGGGCAATATCGCTGTTGAATGCCGTCTTGCAAGTTTAAGCCACTTGTCTTGTATTGTTTTCTTGTGAGGAACGAACACAAATAACTTGGGAGTTTTTATTGATGTGTTATCGCACTGAGGGACCGCACACCACTTATACACTTCCGAATTCATGTTTCATAACACAAAATGACTAAATTATTGCATGAGCATCTAGTGTTTACCTCTTGTTTACTCAAACGTGACGTCACAAGCTACGCCATGACACTGACAAGCGTTTTGGTGGGAATTTTAAACTTATATTTTTTTCCTATTAAACCTTTATTTTCTGCAGAAATATGATATTCGTAGTAAATAATATATATTTCGGAACATTATAGAACAGTTTTTCAAAATCTGTCATCATGCCTATTGTTGAATATACATATATTTATATTCCTTTCTAATCCAATTTGTCCAAAATGGCGGCGTGAGGTAACTAACACGGTTTTAAATAGTAAGGTAATAATTGTTTACATATCCATAATTTGATTCATCGAGAGTGCTAATTTTCCCTAGCTTTAAATTTAAATTATTGTTAAGATATTTCTTTAAGACCGTATTAGTTACTTCCGACCGCCATGTTTGTTTACGGACTAATTGGTTTGGGACGGATTATAAATACTGATATATTTTATTAGTATGAAATACAAGTTATGAAGAATAAAATAACGTTCAGACGCAACACAATGCAGCCATTACGAGCGTTATTCCATGTGGATACAACTAACTTCCTCCAATCATAGGTGAGAATGACATAGAGGGCGCAATCGGGGGCGCTGCTGGCCAGTCGGGTTCAGACCTCCTCAGTCGGTTGCTATGTGCTGTGCACGGTCGCGGGGGCATCCCGCTGACCCCGGCGGTCACCGACGGCTCCAATCCACCCCCCACGCAGAGGCACGACCCCGACCCGCAGATGTCGACGGCTGCTCACACGGATATGCTGTTGATGAACCTTATCCGCATGAATGGACTGTCACCTAAACGTTCTAAGCACAGTAAGTTTGATTAGATAAATGTAGAGGAGCAAATTTATATATAATTATTTAAGAAAATCTTTTCTCGTGGGTTTTGTAAAAGCGACTACCCTTAGTGATAGGGCTTCTTATCCCTATAAGACAACCGCTACCACAAGCGCTGAGGAACTACACCACCTCTAAACTAGTGGGCACGCTAACCCGCTTGGCTAGCGTGGCGTTTAAAGGCCATACATCCCTCATGTTACACAGTAAACAAATATAATGTTGAGGTTTGCTTTCGACGTCATTGACAGCGATTGCAGAATTGATGGCGAGGACAAGTCGTAGGCGTTTTACTTCTGGTCCACAGTCGATTTTTTGTTGTCTGACACTTTTTAAACTGTTAAAAATTCATTAATTTGAATGTATAATGTTCAAATAATTAATTTATTATATGTATAATGTATTTAATATTCAATATATTAAATGTATAATTAATTTGAATGTTTTACTTATAAACCAGTTTTTGTTTATAAGTACTTTTAGAATTTAAATTCCCTTGTCGTAATAGATCCCAAACGCAACTGGTGCTCGGGCGCATCCAGCTCTGAAGCGCGTCCGTCGACGAGCACGTCGCGGCACGCGGCGCGAACTCGCCGCTCGCGGCACCACCACCAGCTGTCACCGGGACAACTGCCTCGCTGCAACCGCACGCAGACAGGTAACTATTTACCTGAGTAATTTGAGCGTTTCAACCATTCCTTAATTGTCTGCTTCCTAAAATGTCCTAAATATTTTGGAGAGCGGATATTTTAGGAAAAGGAGCATGGACATATAAAAGAAGACATTTTAGGAAGCCGCCATTTAAGAAAATACACAATTTAGGACGAGCACATTATGATTCCGGAACGACCAACTGCTCCGGGTCTTCCTAAATGTCGTCATAATGACCTTTTCCGCTTCCTATGGAATTCCGCTTCCGCTTTTAGGGAACTGTTTGCTTCCTAAAATGTCCGAAATAATTTGCAGACTTTTTAAGACTAGCAAAATGGACATTATAAGAAAAATCAACGCTCCAATAAAATATTGATGGAAAACATTAAGGTCGGCCGCACATTATCAACAATTTTCTGTCAGAAAAATTCTGATTCGCATCAGAAGGCACTCCTCGCATACATTTTGTACTAGACCTCGCACACTATCAGAATTTCACCGGACCGATTGTCCGTTTCTGATGTACGCCGGATGCACGCTCACCACACATCAGAAATTTGCCGATTTAGAACGTCAGAAGACGCGCCTTCCATGCTTTTGTACTAGACCCCGTACACCATCAGAAATTTGCTTCAGTATCGAGTGGACGCCGTGTGCTGTGCAGGTGTACTATGACGATTAAGGTTATAATACAATAGCGTCAATAAAAGTGACACGTCGTAATTATTAATCACTACGCGACGAAACGAAATGAATTTCGTATCACGATGGCTGGGATCAGAATCGCCGGAGCGAAATTTCTGATAGTGTGCGTGGTATGGGGAAGGCCGTCCGCGCGCGTCCGAATTTTTCTGACAGAAAATTGATAATGTGCGGCCGGCCTTAAGGTCCTCCGGTTTTTGAGCCAGTCCTGTTTCACCTTCTGTTATATCCAATTATTTGAACATTAATTCAGTTATCAGAGATTCAGCTGTTTTCCGTAAGTTTTAGAAAAAAAAAGTTTAGAGGTTCATGAAGACTATTCAAAGACATCATTTGTATATAAGTTTGTATGTAAATGTATCGGACGTCACACACTGCTTGGTCAACATTAAACTTTAGGCAATAACTTTGTTACTTTTAATGGTATAGCAAAAAATATTCATGACATTTTTCAAACTTTTTTTTAGATAAAAAGTGTAAAAATGGTGAACTTGTCCATTGCCACATAGCTATATCTAGTCAACTTGTTTTTCCCATACAAGTTTAAAGTGCGACTGGTGCTTGCAAGTATCAATTTTTCTGAAGTACACTCATGAATGACATACTGTTTAGTCACACCAGTCTGGGAGCCATCATCTGCTGTCCCCTACCTACCCACTACCTACCACTACCTCATAGTGGTGTGAAAAATTCGACTTTTCGAGTTTAATTTTGAAGACTTGACTCGATTACTCGGGACTTAAAGCTTAAATTGGATTTGACGAGCATGAATCTTCCTTATAACAACCGAGGCTTGAGATGTACGTTAAGTGCTTTTCTAGTATTAAATTGTATAATTTCTGCATCAGTGTGTTTTTGAGTGTGTGAAGCGGAAACTACACAATTTAATACACGTTTCTAAAACCGCATTTAAAGCTCGGTTCGTTATGAAGAAGACTCGCGCTCGAGTTGAGTTTTATAAATTAAGACTCAAGTTTTACACAACACTACTGCCGCAGCCGGGCGAGTTTTTCATGCGTGAACCTCAAAAGCCGTCAAATAATTCAAATATAGTGAAATATTTTAAAATCTTAATAAGCGGTCAAATAGTTAATGTAGTCGAATATTCTGTTTGTGAGGATTTCTATCAGTAGTGTGTGTTTTAAACAAAACTTTTTGTTTATAGAATTGATTTAGCACCTACTGTATATTTTCCCCGTTGTGTGTAGGCCACGTGGGTGGGTTCACGGCGACGCCGCCGGGCACGCCGGAGCGCGCGCCGCTGTCGCCGCTGAACGCGGCGCTGCACGACTACTGGCCCTCCGCCTCCTCCGTTAGCGACAACGACGAGGTGCTGCTACACTACAACGTAACTACACAACCACATATACTCGTACTACCCACAAATCACCTAAGATATTTCACTTCTACCTTTGTAGTGCCTTTGTGGTGAAAGTAGCTTTTGCCTGCAACTTCATGTCGATTTTGTATTAAAAGTAATTAACTCCTTCTGAAAAACTAATAAATTTTAATTAATGATAAATAAATGTGCTACTCCGGATTTCGAGTTACTCCACTGCCAAATTTAATTGAAATCGGTTCGGTAGTTTAATTGTTACTTTACTTTCGGATTTTAAATATTATATTGGTGAGGATGTGGATTCATTTTGGCTTTCATAAGAATTACCAAATAATTGACAAAGCTATTAAATTGAAAATACCATTAATGAAGAAGTATGAAGAAGTAATTCGCCGTTATGAATCGTTTTTGTGTAAATTAAATGTTTAAATACAATGGATGTAAAGTATTGGCATTTTATCGACGATTTGCAGTTTTATTATTTAATTAGACTTGTTGCGAGAGCGAAGTGCATGGTGTAACCTCATCGTAGCCACTGAGCACCCAACTGGCCAAGTTACCCCGAGCTCACAGAACACTGCCATCAAATGTACTTATTATGTACGAGTTTCGGTAGTGAGTGAGATATGACATAGTCCATGTTCCACATCCCACATAAAACATGTCTCGCATCTGATGTTATCTATTCCCTCTCTCATCCCGTATCCTACCGTCCTATTAAATAGAGAATATAATAGAATAAAGGAATCGATTTATTCTAAAATATTTTTAACTCTCCTTCACCTCCCCGAGGAGGAATTGGTTATGCTTATACGTAGTACGTTTCTGTTTGAGCAAGCATGCGCGTCCGAAAGAAAAATTCTTCATTGCCTTGTATTCGCTACTGCCCATCATTCCCAATCCATTTCTTAATCATCTCCAAAAGCAGGCAGTACATCCGAGAATGTACTAAAATATCTATAGGCGACAGTAGCCACTTACCACCGGTTGGACTGTCTACTCACCACCGCTTTTTTCTATATAGAAAGGCTTTATAAAGCATCCGCGAGCTGAAACACATCCTCGAAATCTTATTATATTTTTCCTGTACAGCTTGAAATTAATTTTACTTCTTATTATGTTTTCCGTTTGACGCGTGAAGTCCACCATGAGAGAGTACATCGCTCTTTGTGCTTCCGGACACCAAATGTCTCTTGTTTCCATATAAATCCTGTATCGTATACCAACCTACTTCTGAAAACAATTTAATTTTAATTCGAGGGCATCGATATTATTTGTACTGTATATACATAAATCAAATAGCATCCGCGTTCCTATTTCTGTATTATCGGGTGGTTCACTGATAAGAGAATACCCCATTGTACAATTACAATTGTAATTGTACAACTGTAAGTCCGTCATTTGTACAATTACTTATGCAAGGAAGTTTAAATAAAAAATATCGACTGGTTTGTGCCATTGTTAAACTTGTAAACAGCTCATGAGAAATATGAAACAGGACTTCCGACGCCACGCGTTATTCAATGTTTTTCTTCTAATTTGATTTGCGATTTATATTACTTTACCGTGTTTTACGCTTACATTTCTGGTTCCGACGATTCTTAATTTAGAAGCAATTTATATTTTGAAAAAGCTTTTTGTAATTTGTGAAATAAGAAGTAGAAAGATCTTTTCAATATTTAAATTCATTAGTTTCCGTGTCGTGTTGTGTTCACAAGATGAACCAAGCAGATGATGATGCGCATGGTTCTCGGGCGCGCGCGAGCTCCCGGTCAAGGTCCTCGGGTGCTTCGAGGTCATCATTGGATTTTGGCGATCAAAGAACCGAACACGGACGAAGCCGAGTCCAGCGTCCTATGGACTACCTTGGATTATTGGATTCCTATGAACCCCCCGTGGATCTCCTACGTTCCCAAATGAGAATTGAGTCACTATCAGAGGGAATATCGGTGAGTGACGCAGCCAATGAGTTATGTTAATTATACTCATATTTTGAATGGTCTCGACCAGTTTGTTAAGAATTCATAAATATAAGAATATGGTGAAAATGTCTTTAGAATTCGTTGGGAATTTCTATATATCATAAAATGAAAAAGCTATTTAACGTGAATTAAAATATTCCCGGAGTAACAACATTTCATTAACCCATTTCAGTAACCCATTTCAGTCTTACCTGAAACTAGCTACCTACTGAGTGTATTACATTTTTGTTTTTTTAAACTTTGTCTTTAAAAGATGTGCCTATTTCATCATACCGTAATCTACACTTATTCATAACATACAATTAAATAACTTAAACAATTGGCTGCACTTGTTGTCCGCGACTCAAAATGGCTCAAAAGTTGAAAATTTAAATCAATCAATAACATTACATTTCAATGAGACCGATTTTGCTTTTCATCAATAATTGAAGATGCACATAAAGACTTTTTCAGTACGAAACATGATTTAAAGTATTAATTAGTTAGTTTAAAGTATAAAAAACGAAATATATCGAACAATAATTCAATTATCAAGAGACTTTGGGTAGACTTTAGGACGGCGGGCACTCTCGCCTCGGAAACAAGAAAATTCTTTTATGTGATTTTGTGCATGGAGTAATGTACTCTCGCGTAGAATAAGACTCAACCGCGTTCAATCAAACATCACATTACTTATTCACGCTTGATTTTTGTCAGATACGTTGGAAAACATTATAATAAACGTTTATAATCTTTAAAAGATGTTTTGTGTGACGTGCCTGTTAAATTTGTGCACGATTTTCATACGAGGTCAGTCAAGCTTAGTAGGAGGTTATTGAGATCTAACTAGTTTATGGTAAAATACAGATATTCTCAATGTTCTCAATTAACCCTGTTCCCAATTGCTCTGATTTACCCTACCGATATAGTGTCAAAAAGGAATAGAAGATGGCTTAATTTTTGGTAAAATATAATAATTTATCAAGTTATGTTTTCAGTTACCCCTGTTCCTAATTTTATAATTGAATAATAGGCTGACTCCAACGCATACAACATGCATTAACGCGTAAAACATATTGAAGCCAGCTTACTAAGCATGTAAGGTGGGGTGTAACAGTATGCTCGTTTGGCTGATACTTTACGAATATATTAAGGCATAATCTCAATTACTTTCGATGGACTCCACTCACATCCTAACGACCTTCCAGGACACGCTGTTCGACATGTTGCTAGACAGCCTAAAACTGGAGGGGTCCGCATCGGAATGCGGCGAGGAGGGTTGTGTGCGGCCGCCGACGCCTCCCGTGCAGCCTTGGAGCCCCGCGACGGCGCCCGGCGGCGCGCCCTCCATGCGACCAGACGCCACCGACGCGGATTGACTACGCGACCGCGACCGTCTCCGTACTTACAACTACCTGCGGCAAAGGCGTCGCGACTGCGACCGCTACCATACCTTCCGCCGCGAGTACCAACACTGAGCGCTATATAAGTTTTGATAGACTACGCGACCACGACCGCCCTTGCAACCACCCCCGGTACAGGCGCCGCGACCGCGACTACACCTTCCGCCGCATGTACCAGCACAGCGCTACACAAGTTTTGCAGGTAAAAACTTGATTTTAGTTCCAGGGCTAATCGAGACTGAATTTGTGTCCGGATGTAGCTATGTGTATTCTTTCGATTCATTCAATTATAACCGATTAATTCTCAAAACTTGAAACTATAACGCAACCTAAACAAATGATTATTCGTCCTCATTGAAAAACTGTACTGAAGTTATTTTGGTTTAATTTTTACGCTGAGTTGTGTTTTCCTTTACACATAATGGATCAATCAGTGTTATCATAAGTTATAACAATATAAGATCACGTATAATCATCATCTAGCGGCCGACAAAACAAAGCGTTCTTAACGTCTTAGCGTTTTTGTCATAAGTTTTGAGTTTTTTATCAATAAAAGAGTTGTGGACAAAGAGAAAACCATAAAAGTGATAATAACACCTGTCTACTTTCGGGGATTTACGAACAACGAACATCATCATTAACTTTATATACTTTTTATTTTTGCGGACATCATTTTCCTTATAGCGCAGAAATCAGTATGCAAAACGCCTTCAAATCTATAATTTACCATTCGTACACTGAAATTTAGATTTTGCACGCGTCAACACGATTATTTAATTCAAAGTGTATATCTTGTTATTACATCTGAATATAAGCAAGATAACAACGATCAGCCTATGCTGATGTACATCAATATGTAACCAGCTCTTAACTAATCAAATTTTATTAGAACGCTTGTATACGGGCTTTCTAATAAAATTTGGTACACTGTGGGTACTGTAGTATACAGTGAGTTTTTAAAAAAGGTATTTTTTTTAATAAAGGGTATTTTCGAAATGTGTGTTGTATGGGGTCTTGTTGACGTGTTATCCTGGCTGGGCCACAATGATAGATCTGCATTCTGGCTAGATAGGTAAGAAAATCGATAATTAGTTGCAAAAAAATAAATTAGTCTGTTCGCTGTTTAAGAATAAAAGAAAGGGTGTTTTGGTGACCTTGCCAGGCAAGGCTATCACTAAATCTCGAGAACTACTTTGCATAGGTAAAATTTGATTGTATTCAGAATTAATCGCCAAAGAACAGAATTAGTGGACTCGTCGTTTAAAATTATAAGGCTATTATGGTGCCCCCGCCAGAAGAAGCTTATTCTGACAGGGCCAGCGCTAAATCTCGAGAACTACTTTACGTAGTCAAGATTTGATTGCTCCTAGAATAAGTCTCAATTAGTCCCCAAAGACTTATTCTGGTAAAGACACAAAACATCCTTATAAGTTTTAAACGGCGAACCGACTAATTCTACTATTTTGCACCTAATTATGACTGTCTTGTTAGAATTAAAATCAATCACCGTGGCTCACCCAGGATAAGTAATACCTCGTTAACTATGCAAAAGTCAGCGTGTATGCGCGCATAGGGCTGACTTTTGGTTCAAAGGACAGCATTATAATCTTGCAAGAAAATTTAGTAAAATTGAGAACTCTCGGTTGGCCAATACTATTATAGACACATTATAACGTACACAGGAAGTTTATCGGCTGCTAACGAATTATCACAATTTTATTTTTTTATGTTTATTTTTAAAAATAGGATATATCAAATCTGTGTTACATTATGAGCATTCAATTGCGGTCTTGTTTGGGAAAGATCTCTTTATTTATATTAGTTGAAATTCCTTACATCAGAATATTATCTATTTTATAAAATTTAGTATGAAATGTGAAGTCAATAAAGTTTATTTTTACATGTAGTTCATAGATTATGTCTTATTGTCTTAGATTATGTTACTGGCTTTTCCTTTGAACGTTGTTGTATATGTATTCATTTTAGTTTTAAGAAATGGGACCGTAAATCGCGCGATGAAGCTTCCTTTGTTAGGTAAAAAATACCCCCCTGGCTCATGTGGTCAAATTTACAAAAATTAAAATACCTAGCTCAAAAATTTACATTTAAAAATTGGCAAATTACATTTGGTTTCGATGAATCCAACGCTTTTTTTTCGGAATGGCTAAATTATTTTGTAGCCTTAGTGGCCTTTCAAGAGTCACCGGACATATTTTATGGTTAGGGCGAGCGCAGAAGGCGCTCAGCCAGTAGCAAAAAGTGTGTGCAGCAACGAGCTTAAGGGCTCCCGCCGGTAGACTGACGGAAGGAACGGACCCCGTCTTAGGGCGTTGCTTTGGGATGGTACCGCGATCGCGAGTCGGTGAGAAGCGCCCAGGCACGTGTCGATACCTGGTAAAAGTGTTGGCTGAAGGCCGGTGTGTGTCCACACCAGCTTTGTATATGTGTAGCCTGTGAGTGTAGTGTAAGAACCGCATTGGCAGCAGTAATTAGGTCGTCGGGGTTGTCTAAGACGTGCCGAGGACGACGACGGCAACAGGGAGGGTCATTCCTATCGGATACATCTGTCTGTAGGACTCTGTCGTAGTAGCGTCGGGCGGAATCTTTCACGTATTTGACGATGGAGGGAAGTTCCAAGTCCTTGTGGAGGTCCACATTGCGAGAGTACCATGGGTCAGCCACGGCCTTCCACATGAATCTATTTTGGAGGAGAATCTAGCCCGCTTATACACTCGCGTGGTAAGTGTATAAGGTTGCTACCTACTATTAAAACAAATACACTCGCAATCAATGTTGGTACGTCGCACGCGGCGATGGTCCGAGAAAGATCTCGAGTATTTCGTCTTCTATTGGTACGAGCGCCGGCGCGTGACTCCATCTCCCTCTTACAACTGAGAACTCTCCCGTAAGCAAGACCGCTCCCATCTATTCTTGTTTCGCAAGCGTCGGACGAAGCTCTCTATCTTTCTCTCCCGCATTTTGAATGATCATCATTCACCAGTGCATGCGTGATGCGACGTCTGTAGTTTTT
This sequence comes from Sesia bembeciformis, assembly GCA_943735995.1. NCBI lineage: Eukaryota > Metazoa > Arthropoda > Insecta > Lepidoptera > Sesiidae > Sesia > Sesia bembeciformis. The sequence goes on from OX031028.1 coordinate 15,702,993, forward strand.
TATCGAACACATTGGTGTGGTGGGTGGGGTATAAATACCCGTACGAAGTTCGACCACGTTCGAATTCAAGTTCTAGACACTTGTCATAGGTATTAGTTAAGTTTTAAATTTAAAAAAAAACGTGGTTTAATTTGTATTTTTAGTGTAGGTAACTGCACCGAGGACCCAATGCTGATTTTTATTGTCTTCGTAATTTTTAATCTGTAATCTGAAATGGATATTAGAAACTTTTTAGCGCAAAAGGTATGTATCTATTATAATGTTTTGATTATGTTCACGTTAAGAAGATCTATCGCTAACAGTTAGCGATAGAAGCCAACAAGAAAGTCCTAGCATAATAATTTCGACTGTGATGTTTTGTGGTACACATGACCTACCTTCGAGGAGCAAAGAACATCATGAAGGTGTTCTTGAAGACTTGGTCAAATCCAAAATTGACGCTGGTGACCACATTTTGAAAGAACACAGAAAAGAGCGCAAAAAATGCCACCTACATGTCACCACAAATTCAATATAATTTAATCGCCCTATGTGGAAATGTCATTAGAGACGACATCACTATTGACGTAAAGAGCGCATGTGCCTTTAGAAGCGTGGCAGACGAGAGCAGATTTTTGGCGAAGACAAGATGATTCGTGAAGAATTTTTAGGTTTTGTAGAGTTGACTGCGATGGATGCAAAATCTATAGCCTCTGCAATTGACAACTTTGTAGAAAATACAGGCCTCGATCCAGAAAAGTACATAAAGTAGATAGCTGCTTTTCAAATGCATTGCGCTGCAACTGATGCTCCACAGTCAAAAAGTTATAGACTTACTTCAATGTGCAAATCATATAAAAAGAATCAGACATCTTGAGAAAACATCGTGAAAATGTTGAAAGCCAAAATTTTATAGCCGGGGCCAAAACAATCGCCGAGAATCTTGGAACAGATTTCAGAATGCCACGGGTCACAAATAGGCACAAACATCGTACGAATCCTCCGCACACACTCCTAGCGAGTTTTGGAAGAGATCATTAATCATCCCGTACATAGACTCACTAATTATGTCCCTGGTACACTGTTTTTCTGAGGAGATCTTACCCGCATACTCATTGCTTACGTTGCACCATCACGTAATGCTTGATATAACGTATGAGGATTTTTGAAAAAAAATGAAAGTGTGTAGTTACTATAATTTAAATGGTTGCCTCGGTGAAACTGAACTTTGGTATAACCAACTGGAAAGAAAAAATGTGTCAAAGGGCGAACTGAAAAAATAGAACTAGCTAGCACTAGAAGAAACGCAATTGTTCTACCCAGCAATAAAACAGGCGCTACGCTACACATATCACTTGCACAACGTGCACTATCGAAAGACCTTTCAGCACCTTGCGCAGGGCAAAAATTTGGTTACGGTCAACAATGACAGAAAACCGGCTTGTTGGCCTCATGTATGATGAGTGTGCATAAAAAAAGGGTTCTGGAAACGAAAAATAAATTTGAAAAAGACATTTTGATAAGGTTTAACCAGAACCCTCGTAGGCTAGTGCTGAAATAAGGTTTTGTTGGGTTGGATGGGCATTGCAACTAGGTACGTTTTCAAATGTTCAAATAAAACCATTTTTAATAAGTACTTTATATGGAGTTTCCTTGCGTTTGCCCCAAAAGCAAATCCTGGCTACGCCCATGAAAAATACTATTACGTTCCTTCTTCTATTGGAAGTGCTTGGCATAAAATGGATACAAGTGTCTACCCTTACAGAAAATGGATACAAGTGTCTACCCTTACAGAAAATGGATACAAGTGTCTACCCTTACAGAAAATGGATACAAGTGTCTACCCTTACAGAAAATGGATACAAGTGTCTACCCTTACAGAAAATGGATACAAGTGTCTACCCTTACAGAAAATGGATACAAGTGTCTACCCTTACAGAAAATCAAACGTGTCTATCTTTTATAGATTAGGGATTTATATCTACAAAGGTTAAATCATAATTAAAAAGAAATATTATTTTTATAACCTTATAGGTTGATCGCGCGACTTACGAGTACCATGTATTGGGAGTTGGTTTTGTTTATATTATTATCGCATTTATGTCTATTATTATTTCTTTCACGTCTCACTAAACGTTTATAATATTTATGTCGAATAACGCTACATTTTTTTAGTTTTCCAATTCCAAAGGGGGCTTATTTGACAATGCTGACATAAGTCAGTATTTATTTTTAATTTCAGTAATCTTAATATCCGGGAAACTGGAACCGACAATAGAGTTTTCTCCCCCATTTATCAGATTATGTCATATTTGATACTACATTATAAAGATGAAAGGGTAGCTAGTTTTTATTTTGTATGGTATTCTGCTTGTCACTTTTACGTGGTGAAAAAGATCGAATTGAAACTTTATTTAACGTAAATATGTAATATAATTGGAACTACATGTACTTAACAACCGTTTCTTGTAAAATTGAATGATGACGCAGCTGCATTCCATTAAGCCCGTCTTCCACTGCGGGCGGAATAGTCTCCGTAAAGATTGCTCTACTCTCAAGAGTAAATAGCTTTTGGTCGTATATGCATTCACTAACAAAAAGGCGACCGGAGCGGAGCGAGTAAAAATAGGTTTGAACGAGTCCGCTTTTTTGTCTTTATAATTTTAAAAAAAATACTGGAAGTTCAAATCTACCTTATTAGTTTCCTCTCCGTTTAGCGTTTATTATTTCCAGCAGTTCCAGCTATTTCCAGCCGACCCCCCCTCGCAGTGGAGGGTCGGCTTTATAGTTTATGCACTAGCGCTAGGCCCCCCTTTAAGTATATGGACCACTGGATAGGTACAGAGGGGAAGCTTCGCGCTGTCGGTTGCCTGTTGTAGACAAATGTTGCTGCTGCTGTACGCAGCATTGAACGCAAGATTACGATACAGATTTCTAATCTATTATTAAAGTCAGGGCTTACTCAAAATCTGATATATAATAATTGAGAGAAATAAAGACAATTTCAATGATCCCATTTCTCAGTTCCCTGATTGACTCTCTTTACTTTTACCCACTTCCTTTATCTACTTAATGACTGTGACCTTTGACACACCCAACGCGCGATCTAGTGCTTGGCTAAAATTATAAACCTTTAAAAATAAAGAGTATAAGGATTTATTTTTAAAGAAATTGCATTTATTTGAGCAAAATCAATTCTCTTCTCAATTTGTACTGTGTTAATCTTATTTTTCTTTTTTAATTACAGTACCATAGGGTGACTTGGTAAAATTTTGAGATACTCAATTTCAGAAAGAGAAATCATTTGAGCTGTAACGTTTTTAAAACATCATTCATTTGAAATTCGAATTCCGAAAGTCATTTGGTCAAAACGAAAAACATGAAAATGAACGAGAACATTTTCGTGCAATGATATTATACGATTTTAAAGTTGGTTTAAATTAAATTAAGTGTAAAAATAGATTAGTTAGCTATTGGAGACCTCGCACCGTCCCGTGCAAAACTTTTTAGGTGGTTTTCTCAATTTAAACAAGGAAAATTTTCCTTGAAAAATTATGAGAGAAGTGGGCGCCCTGCGACTTCTCGAATGTAAACATCGAGGCAGTAAAAAAATTGTTGCACGAAAATCCAAAAACTACCTACAACACATAGAGGGGACTCTTTAACAGTTCATCGCCGGTCATTCATGAAATTTTACACCAGTACCTTCAAGTAAAGAAGCTTTGTTCGTGTTGGATTTCTCATTCACTGACTGCTGAACAAATACAAGTTCGCGTGCATGTCACGTCACGTGCGGGGAAAACATTGTAAAATGGAGAGGACTGTAATATTTAATATTATTACTACAGATGAGAGTTGGATCTATCAATATGACCCACTAATTAAGCGGTAATTAACGGTTTGGGTGTTTCCAGATGAAGAGCCTCCTAGGAAAGTCAAACGTGGGCGCAGTGTGGGCAAAAAAACTTCTTTAGACGCTCAAAAAACTGTTACATGCCCAATGGTACAGTGACGTGTGTTTATCAACTGTATTCGATGCGTTAAATCAAAAAGGTTCTAAAACAGATTTGAGAGGGCTGCTCTTGCATCATGACAATGCATCATTCCACAAAGCAAAACATAACCAAGGAAGACGACAGAGATCCAAGAATTGAGCCACCCTCCTTATAGCGACTTTCCAAAAGTGAAAATTGGCCTACATGGAATTCTTTTCGATAGCCCCGAGGACGCTCGGAATGCTTTTATGGCAGCTGTTGAGGACCTCGCTAAAGAGGAGTATCGCCATTGCTGTAAATCTTGGTTTAGACGAAATAATCGCTATATAAAGACTAATGAACAGTATTTTGAGAAGTAATAAAAAAATGTTTAACCTAAATATATTTTTTTGTATCTCAAAATTTACCTAGCCACCCACGTATGTACATATTAGTCCAAATATAAAAAAAATAGTTTTAAAAAAATAGTTAAAAAAAAAATTAAGATTATTAATTTGATTGAAGTAATTTGACGAATATTAATAAGCAGTATTTCTTGTTTTTATACATGCATACTCAAAATGATATTTTACTTAATATTTAACGATTATTATTTATTAAAATTATTTAATCGGTTTTAATTTATTTCATTACAACTTGCATAATTAAAACATACAATTGATGTCTATATTGCTCTTAGCATTTATCAAATTATATTAGTCAAGTCTGTAATAGGAACGAGTAAGAGGTTCAACTCAGTTCACTGTTTACATAGTTCATTGATGTGATTAAATACATAAGCTGGGGCTAGGCCTCGTCTGCACATGGTGCTACGATGAAAGAACAACAAATGGAACTTTTCGGTTATATAATGTTTTCAAATTTCTACTCGACTGTGGTGGACATTGAGGACTGTGATATAAAATTTAATGTTTGCATAAATTATTAGAATCAATGAATTAAAGTGTGTACTCGTATAAGGTGATTGTACTATGGAATAACGCAGTATAGAAAGTCATATAATGACGAGAATTTTGTGTTCTTACACGTCTGTTATCTGTCATTGTTTTATCTAAACTGAGTTTGGGAGAAAAGTCAATATGTTTGAATTCTCGTGATTCTCATCACTTATGCACACGGTGTCGCTGGTCGCGGCGATACGAGACCAGTTCGAAAGAAGTTGTATGGGGGCCCATACAACTTCTTTCGAACTGGTCTCGTGGCTTACACGGTGTTCACACAGCGTTGCGCTATCCCGCAACTTGTCCACCGAATGGTGAGTCGCCCACAGCCGCAGATGATCTTGTCTCCTGTACACACGGGAGCATTTTATTAATTGGTAAACGTATGACGTTACAACCGACTTCTCTGTGGTCCTATTTACTCTTATCTGGAGGAGTGCAAGAAGATTTTAGAGGGGATAGGCTGCGGGGAAGAGGAACCGGTCTTTTACTGCGACCTTGTGAGCTCAGAGGCGAACTTTAGGGAGACTGCGATAGTTCGCACATCGCTGGCACCGAAAGAGAAGCCTGTAATAATTGAGCAGGTCGGCACCGGAGTGATAATGTTACTGTGGAGTCCAGGCCCCAGAAGGGAGAGAGTGGCTAAAGGACACGGGTAAAAGAGTAATGCTTGTAGGAAGGCAGAGCAGATACGCGCTGGTACATAGCCCACAGCACGGCGAGTACGGCGCGTATCTCCCGCGATTCGGTCCCTATAACCGTAAGGTTGGTAGGACCATGGGAAGGAGGAGGGTCATGTTCTCTCTGGTTTTATCGAGTGTGTTAGTGTGTTTGACATGTGTATGATAGGCGTCAGGCGTCCGGTGACGCCTGGTTGCGCGTTTATTGAACATTATTAAACGACCCCATTACAACTCCTTTCGTTAGCATCGGCGATTGATGATTTTGCATTTTGCGGCTACATTTTTAATGCATCGCATTATGGCGATTCGCACGCTCAATAATTGTGGCATCATAATCGCCCGTTTGTGCGATTGTATCTATGCTGCCTCGCGATCGACCTGTGCGCGCCAGGTAAACGGGCGAGGGGGTGACATGAAAACAGCGTTTCTCGACATCGTGCCATCGAATTTTGGAGGGTTTAGCGTTCGATCGCGGCACTATAGACAAACAAATGAGACTTAGTACCGCCCGCTCTGCACGCAATCCCCACCCTGGAACTGCGCAGCTGAGTACTCTCTTATTTTCTTTGCCTATAGCTACTTATAAGCGACTAAATCGTCGATCACCGATGCTAAAACTATCGATTTTGCTTGAGGTCTTACTGCGTGCGTGACAACCTGTGCCCAACGCCTTAGTTCCGAATTAAATTTTATAAATTATAAATATCTCGATTGCAGTACTATGTAAGCATCCAAATATATAAGACGAGGCTTAGCCCTAGAGGTAGTAGGCATTTTAGTTAATAAAATATGTAATCATTTAGATTAGCTAGATCGATTCGACTGAAAAGTTCAAAAGTGTGTGATCCGTATGGTTAGGAATGAGAGAATGGTTTAATACTTAGTATAATGTGTATTGGTTCAGTGTAAAAATAACCAAAAAAAATATTAATTATGTAATGAAATTAACAAAATTGTATGGACAATGTTTCTACAGGGTTATTGACTTTTTATAAATTCAGACTATCAAAATCATTTCACACATTCACGTTTTAAAGACAACATTACCTAAAATTACCTACCACTGTAGGTAATGTTAACCTTTGTAGGCCCAATATCCTTACAAGGTGTAAGACTTGCAAGAATGCCCCGGTGATGGGCATTCTTGCATGGTAAATGGGCTAATCAAGGTACGGTTTGACTCGTCAGACAAATTAATCCATGTTGTGGCCTAAAAAAACTTTGTGTAATAATTAATATTGCATACAAAAGTATGCAAATGCGGTTTTTCAAATAACTAAATTAATTTAACTTGTTACAAATGTGATTACAAACAATAGTTGTCTTTATTTTTTTAATTTTTATTATTTATGTAATCTACAGCCTTCTCTCTTATTATTTATGTAATCTACAGCCTTCTCTCTTATTATTTATGTAATCTACAGCCTTCTCTCTTATTATTTATGTAATCTACAGCCTTCTCTCTCTTATTATGTAAGTTATTTAACAAAAACAAATATTTAGAATATAATATAGTGTGATTTATTATTGGGTGAATATATATTATTTTTTAAATTATGGTAAGTAACTCTGTAGAGATTTTAGTTGGACTAGGGCATATAATAATTTAATAAACTTGTAAAAAACATTTATTTTAAAATAATAATAAAATACAATTTGATGGGTACAACTTTCCGATTCTTTGTAGCAAAAATCTATTTTCGATTCTGTACAGATGTTTGAAAGGCTATTGAGGTAATTTAACGTGTAATAAATATAGATTGCAAATTCGCAGTGTTTTCTTTCATATACCTAACAATTTTTCATATTCTTGATATCGTCAATTACGGAAGACAACATATTGATCCACATTTTTTTTAATATCAGCCTTTATCCATGCAACAAGATTTGGTTCCAGATAAATAGAAGATTCTTAAATCGTTCTTGACTTGGACTTAGTCCGACCAATTGGAAATTAGCAGTAAAGCAGTGATCGCTAAAAGTGCTGTCTGCCTCCTAATGGACAACAGCTGTTTAGAGCACACATTAGAGCACATTTATTTAGATACCTATTTTGGGGTCCTGATGAATTATGTTGGGGGATCCTAGTGGACGGACTCATTTAGTTTTTTATTCGTCCAAGGTTTTGTCTTCAAACTTAGGCTAGGGCGGGCCACAACTGACCGAAGATAGTCGCGTATTGGGCTTGAAGCACTTAACGGTCAACTGTGCTAACAGGAATAAGTGATCAGATGGTGATAACAGTTATAGTAACTTTTCACCGGCTTTCGAGATACTCTTCTAGTTTAAATGAGCCATTACTGAATCCGCGTTACGCCACCTATACGACGTATTTTCGGTCAATGTGGCCCGAGCCTTAGGTAGAGTGGTTCAAAATTAACCGCTATGCGATGTGTATAAGGTGCTACTAAACAACTAATTTTACCCAGAATCGTCTGTTTATCAAAACTTGACAATACAATGGAAATTCTTGTATGGAAAGTCTGTGTGGACTTGTAAATGTGAAGATTTTACATAATAAATGAGAAAATTATTCTAACGAATAAACAGCAACTAAATTAAAAAGTTAATTGTTAAAGGCTGAATTGTAAACAAGCAGCAAAACAAAACGAAATGGGTAACAAATTATTAACAAATCAACCTATTTTTTAATAACTGTAATAGTTTTAAATTACTAAGAACTCCGTATTTATTTATTGTCACCAGAGCAGAGAACGTCCTCGGGGCCATCTTTAAATTTGTTGATATCGATTTGCTGGCTCCTCATTTAATTATTTCCCCTTTTTGGTGCTCTTGTCTTATTTCGTCGACCACATTCTTAATATTTCCTTAAGCAGCGGCTTTGGCTTGCTTTAAACCCGAGACCATTAAAAAGGATAATAAGGATTTTATATAGAAACCACATAATAAATTGAATCAATATTTTATTTCATTGCTCCAAAATATACACAATGACAGCTATTTGTAAATCTGGCTAAAACCAAACTCGCAAAATGTCTTTAAGGTGTTTAATTGAATTTCATAGCTGATTACACGAAGAACATGAATAGATTAATTGAATACAATTGTGTTGCGAGCAGACACCCGGAGAGGTCTCCGGGTAGACATGTCTTGCGTTCCGAGTGCTACTCTCCGCACATCACGACGCAGTAACATTAGTTAATTCACTGTTCCTACATTAAATGATATATTTACAAATAAAACTTTAAAAGGAACGCTTTGCAAACATTCAACAAACTTGAGATCGTCTTAACGTAAGATGGTATAAAAATTTTCAAAAAGTTTAAGAACGAAAGTCTAAAACATCATTTTGCAGACGAAAATATTTACAATTCATAATACATTTTCATAAAATTAATTGCCAAATCACGTTTTACAGCTTTCGCAAATAAATAACAATCGAATTTAGCCTAAAAATACTTCTCTTTGATAAACAAAACAATAAAAAATAATTGCATTCAACAAAGCTACAATAACAAATTTAATATAAATTAATGATAAAAAGAAATGTACAATTTATACAAAGCTAAAGGGACCACTTGCATGTTCATCACTGTAGTGTAGTGTTAACCATCAGTTAGTTGCATACAAATCTTGAAATTATCCAACATACTGAAAACTTTATATAATTACAATTATTGCATTGATTTATTTACAGTTAAAAATTCTCCGCAATGTGTAAAATAAATCCATAGCCATGACATTCTACAATTGTGACAATATTCAAGAAACTCTACCGTACACAATTTTAATTCTCGATGAGACACTACAGGGTAACTTTGAATCATAAAAAGTATTTTTTTTTTAAATTGAGAATGTGCATAAAAATTGAATCGGCTAAAACTATTGCGAAGGCAAGTAGGTGATATATGCTTCAATTTATTTATTTAATATAATTTCAATAATCACTATTCAAAAACTTGAAGAGTACCTACCTAATAATAATTCCTATATCTATCACTTATAATAACGTGGTGTTAGTGTGGTCTGGTCGTATGCACCCGTCCCTTACACATATACAACTTATCGACTACAATTTAAGGCCCGAGGGCTTCAACATTTATGTAATTGTATGTACTATTCATAACTAGTAGCACTAATCATATTATGCTTTACTTTGCACTTTTTACACGTCAAATATTGGAAGTTCCACGACAACTCCGTAAAAAGTAGTTGAGTACCTACAGAGGGAGTATATCTACAACAGTAGAGTTGTGGAACGCAATGGGTACAGAATGTACCATAATTGTTGTTGTGGAAAGTGCGTATACATCATTACGGTCAGTTGCTTCGTTGATAAAGTAATACAACATGAATAATCCTTGCATTCCGTTCACACCGATACGTTCCTTCGCACTCGTGTGCTCTCCTCACTCTCCTCACGGTGTCGGCTTCTATATCATTCTTTGGCATTATTTACTGAGCTAAAACCTTAGGCATCTCATAGAGCATCCACTCCTGTAGCACATCGCTCCCGTCTCCTGCAACATCTTTCCTTGTTATGTATTGCACTGATCAATTATATTTTTTTTCTGAATCACGTTTGCCTCTCGCTATACATATTAATATTAACCTACGTCTTTGTTATAGTGAGATATCGATGAAAATTATTCTGTAATGTGAAATTTTAAAATTCTCTATGTAAATGACTCGAGTATTATAATAATATAATGTAGAATACAGTTAGATATTTGTGACCTAAACTATTCAGTCAATTGAATCGAATCAAAATAATAATTATAGCCTCTCTCGTAGTGTACGTATGCTCCGAGTCGTGAGACGTCGGCGTCGCTCCGTCGGTAATCGACGCCGCGTTTTCTACAGGATATATATATCGGCTACTCAATATAAATAAAACTAAATAAGCTTCAAAAAGGTCATTCTAGTACAAAAGTAAAAATCGTATCAAACCAGCACCAGCCGGATAGGCACCGATAATTGTAAACTAAGAGGTGTGATCGAGCCGCGGGCAGCTGTGACGAGGTGTAGAGAACCATACATGTTATCGGAAATGTATATAAATTCAGGATTTTATGCAATTCCTAGGAAAATTATGAAAATGTATGAAATTGTTTCCGGGGTAAGGAAGGATTTTCGGCCTCACGGCCGGATTTCGGTCGGAAGGAGGAAGGAAGCCTCACAATTCTAATCTACACCAGCCAAATCGTTTCTGGATGGGAAAGGCTTTACACATTTCCGATTTCTACTTAGGAAATACATATATACAACTTCTAGGAAATGTGTCTAGTAAGATTTATTTTATACATCTGACGATTTTATGTATTATATACATTTCCTAGGAATTGGGTTGTTGAACGTATTTTTTTTATTTTTTTTTTCGAAAGTTTATATACGTTTTTTATTGAGAAGTAATTTTTTTTTTTTTTTTAAGTCAATATTAACGAAGATATAGCGTTTGGAAAATTGAATAATAAATTCATAGCCGACGACGCTCCGATTACGCCCGAAGTTACCCGAATGGTCTGTGACGTCACGATGTTATACGGGATCAACGAATTATATTGCAAGTACGGATTTTAATTGAAAATGACAACAATTAAAACATACAGGACGTGTTTCGTGCCTTTGTGTAAAAATACGACGAAAAGTGCACCGAACAAAGTTTTTGTGACGGTGCCACAGGATGTGAAACTCCGTAAAAAATGGTTTAACGCAGCGCAACGGGATAACCTCAAAGACAGTAAATCGAACTTTTTTTGCTGTGAAGATCATTTCGACGTAAGCAAATGTGTTTTATACCCTAAAAAGAAGTTAAATTGTTGAATTAATATTAATCATTGAGTATTAATCATTTATGAATCTTTTATAATGTAGCATTGATGCTAACAACAAATTTTGTATTTACAGCTGCAAGAGGATATGGAAAATTACCACTTTGCAGCAAATTTTCTTGTCAACTGCAATTTATTTATGCAAAGGCAAGAATTTTACTCACAATGAAGCTTTCGCACAACGCATCTCCGGAGCATTGAAACGATCGTCGTCTTTCAGAAATTCTAACACCATGAACATATTTATTTGTGGCAAATTATTAGCGTTTGCTTTCACAAATCCATTTTCGCACATCACTGCTTTTGTACTTCACAAAATATTAGAATTTATCGAAAAATTTCCGAACGTTTAAGAGGTTAGTCACACAGTTTGCCTACAGTCTGGAGCACTCGCGTGGCGTCCGTATAACATCGTGACGTCACAAACGCTTGGACCAATCACGTAGCGTTTCACGATCATATGAAAAATTTGAATTTTTCAGACGTTTTAATTATTAATATCTATTTACAGGCTTATACAAAATCAATACTTTTTTCTGTTTTGGGCTCTAATGCGATAAAAGCTTCATAAAAAAAAATAAAAATCAAAGTTTTTTTTTTTTTCAACAACCCAATTATATATAATGCCGTATTTGATACATTTCCGTTAACATACATATACATAACGTATAACGTGTCGCTGAAAACGCAAAAACTGAAAACAGGTATCGAGTGTAGAATAAATTCTAGCAAGTTTTTTTTATTATTTATAGTACAATCTTAGTTTATCTTTTATTCTAGGCGCGTAGCCCGAGCCGCGTCGCGGCGCACGCGCGTGCGCCGCGTGCGCGCCGAGACAATAAAAACGTTACATGTTTGTGACTTAATTAATAACTTAAAATTGGTTGACATGTTTCAGGCTTTGCATTATTTCAGTGATACGTTGTAGATCAGACTTCAAACACCGGTAGTTTCATCTACAGGCAGTTCTGACTGATTTGAGTGTGATCATGATCGCTGGCCGTCTTCAGGAGGCGCGATTAGAGCGTGTCGCGTCACACGTGCGACTCGAGCGGCGGCCGCGGCGGCGGCACTAGCGACTGTGGCCACACACCACCCGACACAGTCAAATCCGGGGACGAAGTGCGAGTATGCCGTGCACTCCACCCGTCTTTATCAAAGTCCTTAGTCCCTCCAACGGTGTGCCGCCGCTTGATCCCGCGCTCCGGCATCCCGTTCTTCCTCTTCAGCTTCGTGGAGCGCCATGCGCCTGTTTCCCTCCTTTTAACCACATTCCACTCCCCTTTCTCCAGTTTGCTCAGTCGCTCCCCCTTGTTTAGTGATTCGGAGCGCTGTAGCCGCGTCTCGCGGCAGTTGAGGCTCTCAGACCGCAGCACTCTCCCCTCGCTCCGCTCCGTCTCTCTATTCAGCGACTCGGAACGCTTTAGCTTCGCGTCGACGTCTTTTCTATTATTCTCGTCGTCCTCCTGTTCGTTTTCGAGCGCAGCACTGTTTCGTTTCACGCACTCTGGGTTGGATAACCTGAGGTTTTTGTAGGTTGAGGGGTATAGGACCCGCTCGATCGTCTTGTCGTTGTCCGGCATCGTTTCGCCGGTCGAGTTCTGTGAGCGAGTGTCTACGTCCTTCTCGTCACCAAGCTCGTGACTAGTCTTTTTTGGAATGATGCAGTTTTCTTTTTCGGAGTCGTCGCCGTCGTCGCGTAGTGCACGATGTCGGGTCCAAGCGCGGCCGTCGGGCTCGTCGGCGCTGCTGGATGAGGAATGTCGGTGGTCTCTCGCGAGCCAGGCGGCCTTTAGTTCCTGCGCCCTTACAGCCGGCGAAACCCTCTCCTCCCTTTCACTGTGCAAGCTTCCCTCTGACGGGGAGCTGACACTGGACTTCCCCTCCTCGTTGTCCTGACATTCGTCCGCATACGGAATGCTGCCGTCGTCGAGCGGCGACGCGTTGTTGAGCGAGCGCAGTTTCTGATCGAACGTGCTCGTCAGAGATGACACCAAATCTCCAGCTCCTACAACAACGAATTAAACATTAGCCCGAGTTAGCAACGGAGCGCATGTTAGACACGAATACTTAAGCATGGTTAGGTCGTTGTTAAGTGCGTGACGGGTGATGTGATGGATGAATGGATATTTACAGTAGATGCGATGACCTCACGGCGACCTACAACACTAAATGATGCACGAGCATTGGAAGCCGTGCTGTCAACAGCCGCTGGTTCAAAGCATTAGTTGGAGTTGTATTCGTATAGATGCGTTCACTGCGTGTAGCATACGACAATATTCACTTCTTTACCGCAAATGCAGAAATGCAGACTGTGGTATATTGACGGCAAAAGCATAAAAACGAATACAATTGGTCCATGTTAACGTTTCTGCCCGCGGCACGCACACACTTGCAACACGCACGCTCACATTCCTATACCTTTTAATGTGAAAAGAAAGGGATTGCTGTGTCTACTCTCTGACGTCAGTACTGGAAACCTAGTGAAGAGCAAATATATACTTTGAAAACAAAATATAAATACATGCCTAAGGGGAAGTTCGGGTTTGTGGAGGATAATACTACTAGCATAGTTTGTCTATAGTTTGTGGTAAATAAATAAGAGTGTTTGAGGACTCATGTCCAATATGATAATTGTCCAATAAGTAATTTCGTCCAAGCAACGACAGACGTCCAATGTTAAATTTGACGAAAATGAGATATATCAAATATGAAATTCGTCCAAAAGGAAAATTGTCCAATGTTTATTTCTTTTATTACGTTGTGAGAGTCGGGTGTAAAACATATGATTAATACGACTAGCATGTAAATATTTTTTTTTATCTATTTAATTCTATATGTTAAGAATACGTTTTTGTTTGTATTAATATAAAAATAAATATGATTAACTCGGTAAATTGACATTTACCCGATTCGACTTATTTCTGAAAATCAACATTCAGTATCAATATCAAAAATCAATAAGACGTTTTGGACGCAATTACGTATTGGACAATTGTCACATTGGACATAAGTCGTCAAACCATTATATTATGTATGTATGTATTATATCTGTATGGACTGACCATCGACGGAGAAGTTGAGCGCGTGCGTGTGCCGCGAGAGCTCCTGGCGACCGCGGCCCAGCGCTGCCATCGTCTCCATTTCAATTCTGTAAAAAGAATCATTAATAAATTCTGTGTTTATACTGCAAACACATGTTCGTAAGAAAGTTATACAATCTGTATCATTAAACATGTACACGATACTAGGGTTCAAACTATTTTTTGTACCAAATTTCGATCTTCAGCATGTTTGTAAATTGTTTTGGTGTGCGGTTAGTGGAGAGGTGTGGAAGTATGGAGAAGTGCTACGCATGTGGTTGAGGTGGTTGGCCATTAGTGCATTTCGACAATAGACTATTCGCCGAAGGTGGGCTTCGTCAAACCGCTTTTAATCAAAGGTGCGTTTGGGTCAAAGTCCTCGCGAGAAATTAATATCCTTTTAATGCAAATATTTATATAAACTTCTTTAAATGTTGTTTGTTATTTTAATGAAAACATGTTAAAATGAAAGTAACAACTTTATTTGGTCAAAGCAAACGGACTGCAAGGTTTGACGAATATTTTGTCAACGAGTAGAGTATTGACCATTCATCCCTGATATGTTATAAACCTGATTATTGTGTAGATGGGCTTGCCATCCTTAAACCTTTTTCTCCGGACATTGTCCTCTTTTGAAGCACGTCCGGGGGATTTTTTTAAATATGTCCGGGGTTTTTAAGAACTGCGTAACGCACGACGGCGGGGTGACGAGGTTTTTTTTTCACTATGAAATCCGCAGCCCGTCGGCCCCTCAAGACTGGTTTATGTTTTTATGTTCGTACTAACGCAGTGTTCGGGGATTTTTGGTCAAGAATTCTAATTTCATTATATTTCTGATGCCAACCCTATGTGTAGATATGTACTAACTTGTTAACTCCGTCGTGTGTCCTCGCGAAGGCGTGCGGTAGGCCGTCGTAGTCCGCCAGCGTGGTGGTGAGGTGCGCGGGGGGCGACGTGAGGGGGGAGCCGGGGGGTGACCCCCCGGAGGGCGACCCCCCCGGGGACGCCTCCATGCGCTTTTCCTCCACCCACTTCTTGCTCTCCGTGGACGGTTTGGATCGCGGCTTGCGCTGGATCTTGCGGTTGGCCGCCGATATTATTGAGGAGACTATGTCGCGTGTGGACACGTCTTTGCCTGGAAGAAATTATGGAATGTTAACTAACATGAAATGTTAGTTGTATTGATGGGATTGGCCGAGTGAAAAGTGAATTGTAAAGGGATCATAACAGAGTGACTACGACGAGCCTTGACAATCACCACTGATAGAGGTGGACTCGCCAACCTGCTGGACCTTACATCCACAAGATAATGTGCACGAGTAGGTCCATGTCCAGCAGTAAACTATACAAGAGCTGGTGACGGGTATTGATAGGAATTAAGAACTTATGATACGGGGTACTTAAAGATGTCCAGTTAAAACTACAAAGGCGTCTTATTGAATGATGGATGTGTCACAGCAGTTGAGCGACCTATCTTCGGCGTTAAGGCAACCGACGAAACTGCGGATTCACTTCTGTTCGTTTCGTTATATGTTCATACAATTTTCTGCATCGAACATTATAGTTCGTGCCATTTAGCATGGCAATAGCGAGCATTTAAACTTCCCTACTGTACTCGTGTTTACGATAGCGACACTTGCCAACGAAACAAAGAAAGAAAGTGTACATTAATGGAAGAAAGAACGGGGTAAAAGTCGAGGCTATGACCGCATAAGTACAGTACGGATTTTTTAAATTATCATTATCTCGGCGGTAAAGGCTCGCCGGGGAACCCAATGTACTCGAGAATATCGTTTATTATTATATAATAATATAGGTAGTTTAAATATAAGTAATAATTTCAGCCACTACTACACAAACGCATCAGCCTGCATCTCGAGATAAACAGTCGTAACAAAACAGTCGAGTATTCGTTCCGCGAACAACGGATACGGACCTTCATCAATAAATATACCCAATTTAAATCACAACGTAATAAAAAAAAAGTATTAGTTTCCTGTTTTTAAATATAATCATTTTTGCTTATTTAGATTATGTATGTAGTTGTACTGAGGAATGTGCAGCGACTCATATAAGTAAACCAGTAATGGTTTCCGAGGTGCTTAGAAAATAATTTTTATACCATAATTTTAAAAGGGGTTTCCAATAAGGGTGGGTCGATGTTGAAATGGAATAAAATAAGCTGTGTGTGAGGTATTAATGAAAATCTTTTTTTATTTGAAAGGCCTACTATGTATGCCATTATGTATGGAATATGACATCGGTCAAATGTCCGCCGCGGCTTCTCACGGTGGCACGGATCCGAGAGGTCCAATTTTCAATTACTCTGCCGCATAGATCCGGCTGATTGGGTTATGTTGACTTTGAGGGCATCGGTCCATTGCGGTTTATTGGCGGCAGAGACCTGCGACTTCAGAAAACCCCGCAAGAAAAAGTCTAGCGGGGTCAAATCGCACGATCTTGGTGGCCAATTCACGACACCTCTGCGAGAGATAACCATACCCTGAAATCGTTCATGCAGAATGTCCATCGTGGCGTTCGCTGTGTGACACGTAGCGCCGTCCTGCTGGAACCACATGTCATCCACGTCCATATCGTTCAATTCGGTCCAAAAGAAATTTGTGGCCTCACCAACGTCGTTTTCGAAAAAGTACGGACCAATGACGCCGCCGGCCCAAAATCCGCACCAAACAGTAACTTTTTGTGGACGCATTGCCACCTGGTGAACCTCGTGTGGGTTGGCGTCGTCCCATATATGGCAATTTTGTTTGTTTACATAGCCATTCATCCAAAAATGCGCCTTGTCGCTAAAGATGATTTTTCGGCCAAAATTGGGGTCTTCTTCCAAACGCTCCGAAGCCCAGTCAGCGAACAAACTGCGTTGCAAATGGTCATTATCTTTGAGCTCCTGGGTCAGTTGGATCTTGTACGTGTGCAGGACCAAGTCCCGACGCAAAATTCGCCAAGTTGAAGTCTGCGAAAGGCTGAGTTCTTGTGCACGGCGAGGAATTGACTGCCTCGGGTTCTCCTGCACACTTTCACGGACAGCGGCGATGTTCTCAGCCGATCTGGCGTTCCTTTGACGTACGGGTGTTGGCTGATTGTTTACCGAACTGGTCGTCTCGAATTTGGCCACCAAACGTTGGAGAGTTGACTTTGAAGGTCCACCGCGTCTGCCGTAAAATGGGCGCAACGTTTGCACTAACGAACACTCATTTTGATAATAAAGTTTTATCATTTGGACGTGCTGCTCAATCGTGTAACTTGCCATGGTGATTTGGCATCAGTGATTGAATAATAAACAACAGATTTGACAGACGCCGCCAAAACAAAATGGTCACCACAGCCTGTCAACATCGACCCGTCCCTATTGGAAAACCTTTTATTAAGAAATAAATAAATAAATAATAATAAAAATCATTACAATTTTTTCAGACAAAAAAACAGTAACATACGTATCAAATAAAAAAATAAATAATTCTTCACAAGACACGGCGTATCAGATGATCGTATCAGGCGTATTGTAAGACCATTGTGAGGTGGATCCATCAGAAAACCGACATATCCCGTTATATCGCTAAACTTAGGCATTCCTTACAGTAACTGTAAAGAGTATATAAAGTTGTGTTACCTTCAATTTTCTTAACATTATGTATGAGCAGGTCACGCGAGGGCGCGGGCGCGGGGGAGTGTTCCTCGGCGGTGGGGGGCGGGTCCATAGGGGGCTCACCCTCCTCCTCCTCGAAATACCACTCGTACTGGAAACAAACATCAATTGTAAAAAAACACTCATTCATTTTCTATAAATCACTAGAATCAATTAAAACTTTCTAAAGAGGTAGATGAATGAATATGCGCAATATTGTTTCAAACTCAATAATCAATTTGAACACATTCAATCTTATTGAACTATCAGACTACGTTGCACGTATCGATGGTGGAAATTTCGTTGGGATATGGAACAAATTAATACTTTTCAGGATGAGTATAAAACAAATTTTAGTAAACTTTTGATATGTTTATTGGGCAACGGCTTACCATTCGCCTGTCGCCTTGTTTACATAAAAAATATATTATCTGTAACTCTACTAGTGTTACAGCTATTACTGTGATCTTAAAACCTTAAAACAAATGCTGTAACACTTATAATACTACAAATTTTCTTTGAAGACTGTTTCTGCTCGTCCTAAAAAGCTGTGATTTGTCCCTTACGCCAATTTCCAACATCGATATGTTACATCAAATATACTTGTATATGAGTAGATTTGAGATGCAACACTGGCTCGTGCTCCATCGGTAGCCAGTCCTCAATGACCATTTGCACTTTGATTCAAGAATGACGTGCAAATTGCTTATCTCCACTTGTAAAAGTGCTGGATCAAAAGATAGATACTCACATGTGTAAGGAAAGATTCTATGATGCGACACTGGCTGGACATGTCATTGACCATCGCCAGCATGTCATCACTAGCGGCTCGCACCAACGTCGGTCCGAAAACGATGGCCAAGTTTCTCGCCTCCATCTTATTGTAGTCGGAGTTAGCGACGACGTTGCGCAGGTGCTGTATCAGGTACTTGAGTGTTTCGTAGTGGGCTTCGGGCAAAGCGTGGACCAGACGACGAAGACCGCGCGCTCTCTCCGGTGAGCGGTCGGCAGCTGTAAATTTATATATTTACTAGCGATGCCAGCGTATTCATCCGCGTGAACTTGTGATTCCTGTGGGAACTCTATAATCGATCTAGACAAAAAGTATCCCAAAGGTGACCCGGCACATCCTATTAATATTATAAACGCGAAAGTTTGTGAGGATGGATGTATGGATGTTTGTTACTCTTTCACGCAAAAACTACTCAATGGATTTTAATGAAATTTTACAATAATGTAGCTCATACATCAGAATAACACATAGGCTATAATTTATAAAGATATTGTGTAAATTGGCCAAAATATAACGAGATAAGATTGTAACAAAAAAACTTATAAACCGAAGCGAGGGCGGGTCGCTAGTAAGCTATATAACTACAATACACCAAGTTTAATTGAATTCCGCCCAGTAGATTTTGCGTGATGCACGTTCAGACAAAAATTACAAAAAAAAATTATCAATTTATTTGAAATCGTACTGTCGAGGTAACGCACCGATCAATCGTACCAGCGAACTCGTCGCTCGGTAATGGGTACCTAATCTCCCTAACAACAGATCCACTTACACCAATAGGCTCAATGCGTTACGTACAATGGCTAGAATTGCATTATTTTGGGTACATTAGCGCTTTGCTGAGTATTACAGTACGCTAAATGATATGTTATAGATTCTACATAAAATGTCTTTAGAAGATTAGAAAAGAATATAGCGTTGTAAATGTTTTGAGCTTGACATTATCGCTTTATTATCGGTAAACTTCAGCTTGACAGATCGGCATCTTGTAGAATCAGACTGTAGTCAGAAAAAAAGTCGTGTCAACTTTAAAGTCATGACTTTATTGAAATACAGAACGATAACTATATGTTTAATCAAGTAATATCAACATTTTGATATAAAAGTTCCAGATAAATTTTTGCTTGTTAAAAAAAGCAATATAAATTATGGTATCGTTTGAATTTGGAGCCAGATTTGAGATTGTAACAAAAGAAACTTACCTATAAAGGCAGGGTAAAGTTCTGCGGTGAGTAATGGGTCGGGCAATCGCCTGAGGTACGCTTTGAGCAGACTGGAGGCGACGTGCACGTCGGTCCACTTGGGGTCGCCCTCCGGCGGCGGCTCGCCGCGGTCGAGCGCCGCCGCTAGCGCCGCCACGCCCGCCGCGTTGCCCGGCACTCGGTACACGCCCACTGTGCGGAGACCGTATGCCTGCCACACAATAATTAATAATATCTAATAATAATATTATAACAACCAATATTTATTCTGCCATTTTCCGGGA
This sequence comes from Sesia bembeciformis, assembly GCA_943735995.1. Taxonomy (NCBI): domain Eukaryota; kingdom Metazoa; phylum Arthropoda; class Insecta; order Lepidoptera; family Sesiidae; genus Sesia; species Sesia bembeciformis. Next base: position 15,723,391 of record OX031028.1, read on the forward strand.
TTTCATCATATCCCTAGTGATTTGATCATGAATTTTATTATCTTACTGCGACATGTACCTATCTATACCCTTCTTTTAACTAACAGACCATTTTTTAACGTTTTGGCACATATTTTTAACGCCACTCAATGGCCCACACTAGGATTCCCTGTGTTGTGGGTTATTTTTAACATTTATCTTTAAACAAATGAATGTCCGACAGCAAATCGAACCCAGGACCTATCGCACAGCAGGCAGGGTCACTACCAGTTGGCACCTATTGGTCGCAAATAACTAGACATATGTAGGTGTTACAAAATTGATGCTTTTCTTAAGAAGAAAATGAATTCCCCTAATTGCCAAATTTGCGGAAGCGCAATACTTTCTGATGGAGTGTTAATGGAACAAGCCTGAGAGACTGAACAGATGCGAAGTAGGGATGTTTCAAAAAAACGTGTGCGGTCAGGGGACCCCCGTCAGGAACGAAGATCTTGACGCATTTTTTTAAACTCCAAATGTAATTCGAAATAAAATCTGTATGTGTATACCGAAATTTACCGAATACCGACGAACTGACACGATCGCGAGAATCGCGACCATATCGTGTCTGAGCGAGAGAAAGGCGAGAAAGAGAAAGGCGTATGGAGGGGGTAAAAATCTTACGTGACGTTACATTTTCTCTCGAATCACACCTACTGCAAGCCGCGTAAAGGAAATTCGTTCCAAAAATCTGTCTGAGCCAATATCGAAAGCTGCATCAGAAAGTTAAGTAGTAGGTGTGACATGTACAAAAATGTAAGTCCCTAAGTAAAACAAAGAGAAAAAGAAAGCTCCAACTAATCATAATTACAAAATTTTTCGCTATTTTATACAAATACATAACACAAATATGTGAACTAGCAGTTCTGTTTAAAATACTAAAATACATGAGTTTTACAAACTGCTTGAACGAGTAAATTAACAGCGGAAAGTATGATGAGAGATTTAAGAGGGCGGACCTCTTAAATTTAACATTCGCCAATGTGCGAATGTTAAATTAGTGAAATGAACTGTCCACTGAGCCACGACATGACATTCTTCAAGGAAGCTGTGAATAGAATTTTGCAAATTAGGTAGCGACAGTTTCAAGGTAAGCATCAAACGTCCTGATGTTGCAGGTGTCCATAGATCATATGGATCGCCCATCCGTCTACGATATCTACTATAAAAACAATGTCGTTACAATAGATGTAATAGATCTTTGTACGCTTATCATAAAATTGATTATCGCAACATAGTTACCTCAACAGCTTGAGCTGGTAACGTAACGGCCCGTGGCACCAAGGGGTGCGCAAGGTCTGTGGGACACCTCTCGAGGGGCGCTCCCAGCCAGCCGCCGCCAGCCGCGGGCGCGGGTGTAGTGGTCGCCGTGCCTCCGTGCATACGTCGCAGCTGCTTTGCCATGCGACCTTTCCATGTCTTATTTTTGGGAGAAGACGGTAGCGTTGGTGTCGGTGGACCTGAAAGGAAAATTTTTAATTGTAATAGAGGCAGCAGCTAGTCCAAGGTCCCCCTCAGATGATTATAAAGACGCCTGTGCTATGGAGTGACACATTATTAGCACATACGAGGTAGCCATTAGTTAAATAGCAGTTATCTATGAGTCGTGGCCGGTAATATTTAAATGGACGAAGATATCACTAGGGCGCATCTATTTACTACGACAAAAGCAAACTAGGTCACAACCATTATCTTCAATCGGGAACAATGAATGTAGTAGGAGGAACACTCCAGATTAACTGTACTGTAATCAGCTGAAATTACAGGTTCTATTCGTGATGTCATATATAACATGTTGAACGATTTGTGTATCTTGTGAGGCGACAAAATAAGACAATAAAGATCTAAGACTCCGTGCACTAACTACATTTCTCTAGTAATTTAAGTGATCGTAAACAGCATGCGGTGTATATAACTATTTGTCATTTGAAAGACTGTCATCTTATTCGCAAATTTATGGTATTAAATTAATTATAAGACTTAAGGGGCGGGGTGGTGTTGCGGGTGTGTGTTGAAACGTCCTCGTATGGAATCCTATTAAAGACGTTGTTTGCGGCTGACATTGGAGAGACTATTAGTTCATCTTATTAATACAATATTTGGTTCTCCTTTATGAAATAATTATTTTATGTAGTTACATACCGGTAGGCGACCTATTTCTGCCGATCTTCTTGCTCCTTTGCGGCGGGAGTGGCGACGAGCACTCTGCGACGGGTGCACTCTGCGCGAGGGGCGCAGGTGCAGGTTCTGCGGGCGGGGGCTCCGCGGAATGTCTGCGTAGTGCGGCAAGCCATCTTTGTGCATCTGCTGCGCCTTCCGCCTGCAACAAACACGACCAGCATTATAACGAATACAAGATATTCTTGTAACTTTTCTTTCATCAATTTTCTTTTGGGAAATATTATAAAAGTGGGACTATCACTGGAGAGAAGATGATAGGACGTCAAAGGAAATGTTAGGAAAGTTCTATGTGCAGTCGATTTCAGGTCACTGGGACTGAAACCTAAAAGTAGACGGTGGCAGCCAGATCGATCGTTATCTGAAGTGCGTCGACTGTTGCTTACCACATTTGAAATAAGGTGTTTATCGATTATCTACTTAGGACTAGAGTAAGATTAGTATAATCTATGATCAGTATAATCTATGATCAGTATCTTTTTGCTGTGGATGTGAAACAACCGTACATATCATAGATGACCCTAATTACTCTAACACCTAGTTCCGGTAGTTCTCGAAGAATAATGAGTCAGATGTTTACTTCAGTTTTATGTAAATTTTGACCCACTTTATGCACATGTGCACAAATACAAGTAAGAATTTAATGTAAAAACCAGTAAATTCAGTTGCCCATGAAACACAGTAGACCCTGGTAATCTTATCCTCCTTGGCTTATTTAATAATATTTAACATAAAATAATATAATCATTTTTTAAACAAACTAATTAGTTTTTTCGTACTTGTAAGTCAAACAAAAATGTTACCCTCAGAGGCTAAAGCCCTCTTTGCAATTAAATAATAAACATATAATAGATAATAGTAAGTCAAACAAAAATATACCCTCTTTGGCGTATAATAATCAACACAATTATTGGGCAACCCGCTTAGAGCGAATAACTCACAAGATCATTTCTGCCTGTATCAGGGTTTTAGCGTGTTTGTTTCCTGGCGTGTTTGTCCAGTGGATCTTAGACTCGTGTTCACATTGCATGGTAAGAATCTCAAGGGCCTGGCACTTTGATATACCGCAGAAAGGCTCTGGTCCAATCTGATGCTTTGACGTTCCAGCCCTTGCAAGTTCGTCGGCAATATCATTTTGCGACGAAGTCTGAGTGGCCTGGAATCCATCTCAGTATCACCCTGTTCTTTTTATCCAGGGCGTTGAGGTTAGCTATGCAGTTTCAAATAAAAGTAATTTCAAACGAACGAGCGGATTACAAGATACTCCCCTAAAAAAAATTCTGTACTCTATAGTCCAGTCCAGTACAGTACAGTACAGTACAGTAGGTGGTAGGTGGCAGTACTCTATAGTCCGGAAAATTCGTTAATCCGCCACTGCCCTGCAAAACATTTGTCGGATTACAAGGGGTCTACTGTAATATTTCTTGTCCTGATGGCTTTAATGTTTCTTGTCTACCTACCTGCAGCAACAGTTCTGCACCGGCGGCGGTTGTGACCCTGACGACGTGTTTTCGCTTGGTGTAGTCGTCGGCCAGGGCTGCGAGCGAGTAACGTACGTCGAGTGCATCTCTGGATCCACTCTCTGCGCCTGAACCAGTCCCACTGACAGCACCGGGGCTCTAAAACAACGAGACAAAGAAAATTAAGTAAAAGTGCCGGGGCTAAAATCTAGGTGATAAAAAGATAAATGTGGACGGCAAAACAAGAAATGCAAACAAATTTATTAACTCAAATAAGACTTAAGAAGAAGAGGAATGAAGTAAGAAGCGAAACGATGTAAAATTGTAAGATATCTGGCACTCTAGTGTTCATTCTAAATATGCAGTGTTAACACACGTAAACGTATTACAAAAAGTATTGAAGCTGGTAATGAGACGATGGTGGCGATCAAGTTACTCGTAAATAGTCATCATAAAAACGAAGTGTAGTTGGTAACAAATATATTAATAAGCACTAAACAACTTTACGATCGGTTTAACACAGATTGTAGAACAACCCAACACTTTAACATCTTCTTAAACACGGATAATTTTTATTGAACAACTTTATTTTGATCATCTATCAGTACGCATTTACATTACAAACATAATTAGTGTCATTATAATGACATTGTTGTTCGGGATGATTCCATAACGACTTGCAGACAGATCGTGTGAACCCAACGACAGAGCTCACGGAACTAAGATAAACTGTCTTCAGCTTTCACCCCCTAATTACGGGTATTACCTTTCAAAAATGAATAGACGTGAATCAGACAAGTGTTCAAAATGCAACCTCGTGTTTTTGACTGTATTATTTGGTTGAAGGCGGCATTAATCAAATGAGAGTAGCGGCGCGAAGCAAACGGTGTATCAACATTATTAACTGGGCCACTGGTACTGATAAAAAATACATGTCTACGATCATACACAACCTACGTTAATACAGATTAATTGGCACTCTGTGTAGGTTTTAAGTAGCTGGAGTATCTGTTTACTAGCCCGAGGCCGTTTGTAGTTAGAGGAAATCGAAAGTGCAAACTCGGTCGCGTCTTCCGTTGCTTTCTTGTGCCACATCGTTGTTGGTGCGATTCAAAGCCCTTGGCGAGAGAACTTATTAAGATTACAATCTCCTCCGGCCGTATTTGTGTATCAAGTAACATTAAGTTCATTGTTATTGTCAGGGTTACATTTTTTTAAAGTGTTAGGAATTCACACCTACACTCTTCCTACGAAGTTTCGGTACCTTCCGTTTAACCGCTGCTTTTTGTCATGTATAAGCAATTTTGTTTATATTGTGCTTATTCTCTCGGTAGCGCTACAAATTTTCCGTACGGTGATATAATCTAATAACATCGCTGTCTTTTGTTCTTGCGCGTCATGATTTCAGACTTGAAAATTGATTTCGATAAGCATCGGCGATATATTCGTCTGACCCAAATATGGTCCGCTGCGTATGTAACACCGAATGTGGATAAAAACTTGTTTGTTTTACTGACGACAACATTTCACGATCGTAACCTATTCACTTCGGCAATTAGAGGGTCAACGTCTTGTCAGAAGTGGCACGGTGACGTAACCCACGTGTTACGTACGGCACCTTAGGAAGATGCTAACTAACAATTAGTACCTCCGGTAACGAGGTTCATCAGAGCAAATTAGAAGTGGTGCAAGCCGTATTGATAATTTAGAAAGTAAACGAAAGAAATTTGAAACTAGCCAATGCAATTGACCCGGTATCTATAGCGGTGCCTTTAGCGACGTCTTGTAATAACATATTGCTTGTGGGTCAATTGGCTATACCTTCCAATGACGATAATTGCGAGCTCGGTTACGACGCCCCCGCGAGCCAACACATGGCGAATTGAACATCTCTATAACTTTAACGACGTCTCGAGCATGTTCCTAATAGATTAATTGCCGATACGTGATTCAGTAAAAAGGTCAATGTCGGCACTCAACTTTAGAAATTACGTTCGATATCTTTGTTGAAACTAAACGTTTCGGAAGAATGATTTAGGAGCGATTCTCAGAGAAATAGTGAATTGAATATTATGCAGATTGTAGCGTTAGTAATGAGTATTAATTTATGTGTGTTGCATACAGCCGGCTTCTTCATAGCAATAAATACATGATGTATGTGGATGACCCGATTTGCATAGCTAGTACATAATTAAAAAACATTTGAGTAATTATGCTAATAGTAGTCATATTGCAAAAGACGATCTTATTAATAAATCAGTCGTTTGTTAATTCAGTTACGTAATTACCTACGCTTTTACAATTCAGTAAGGAAGTTAATTATAATAAATCAGATTAACATGGCAGTATATGCCTTGTCACTAATTAGAGTTATTAGTAATTACTTAATTTACAGAATTTGTACGGATCTCCGATTTTACTCATAAGTGGCTTATTGTCATCTGAGTTATTTGCATTACCAGAACATGATTTTCTACGGATTTTGTCAATCAATATCAAAGATATCTAGCTCCTCATGAAGGAGCTCAGTTTTAGCTCTCATCCACCAAGCCTTCTCCGATGGAATGTTTAGAAGCGGTCTTCTACATTATATCTGACAGTTACACATAAGTTTTCCCCAAATGAAAAAAATACAGTTGTAGAAACGTTGTATTTGTGAAAAGCTCACCAATATATCTGTGTACCACAACGTCATGACTTGGCCGATGTCCACAAACGTCAACGGTGGGTACGACACCACTTGGTCATTGTCACCGATTGGTGAAAACCAACTGAGTGGTAATGCACTTTAACCTGTCACTGCCACTCTTTAATGAAGAGAAAAATCACAAGTTTAAGCACTTAATTTTCAGTAAGGGCAGGCCAAAAACAACACTGTAAATATCCGATAAATAACAGGTGAATGCACTTATCGATTATGCCTTCGTTATCACATAATTTTCACTTGAACTTATTGATTACATCGATACAGTAATCGATTTATTGTTCATTTAAGTTTGGCGAGGACCGTAAAAATAAAATTATGCGGAAGTGTGTGTAGCGTACACGCGCGCGCTTAAGTGTACGAGCGGCGCTCGCGCACGTTTGAAGGACTATGGCACTGGCGCTGCGTCGATCTGCGGCTGCGCAGAGAAAGTGCTCTGCGCAGACTCGGCGGCGTCTACCAAATCGACATTTTCACGGTTCATGAATTAACGGTTTCCCGGAATCAACCCGCACATTGTCGTTTTTCCTTATTTCCGTTTATTACCGTATAATTTAATAATGTTTTGATATTAATGGACGTATTCGTATATGTATAACATGCAAACACGTATGTACACGTAAGTATATTTAGTTCATTTTCCCAATTTTCATTCTGGTAACATATAGTAACTTCCTAAAAAAATTGTATTTACTTTGAAATGTATCTTATAAAGAATTTTCTTTTGTCATTATTAGGAAAATTGCTTACTAGAATTGCGTTTTATCCTCATCATAAATAGGTATATTATGGGCAAAGCTATTTCATTTCTGACGAAATGAAAAATTTCATTCTGAAAAAATATCGATATAAAAAATTAAATATCTGATTTCTGTCTCCACCTTGTTAAATGCGAAGTATCGTATTATTATTAACATTTCTTAATAAATTACAAATATCGCTCGAAGTAAAATGAAATTTGTAACTAATCTGATCTTGCTTGATATTGAGGTTGCTCCGGCGCATCGCGTAGTAATCACGATTGGTTATACTTTTCCCTCGACTTTACATTGTAATTCAGGGTTAACAGCGTTACGAATACTTATAAATGTATTTATTTTAATAATTACCAACTGCCTGCAGTTGGTAATTATTAAACATCGGTCTTCCCTTGCAATTTTGAGGGGCTTCGGGCCATAATCTAGTACGTGGACTTAGTGTGGACTGGTGATTATAATTATTAGATACACCTCAATTTTATTTTTAATTCTTGGTCACGATGTTTCTTTCACGGCCGAGCTAGCGTTAATTGAAAAATACGTACATAAGAAGAAACTTAACGGTACGGGTCGGAGTTTGAACTCATGTCGTCACGAATGAGAGTCGAGAATAATCTATCATCGCTCTTACATTTTATAACATTGTATAATTTCTTGCATCCATTGACGTCAAGCGCAAGAAGTTAAAGGTAACGTTGCCAACGAGTTCTGCGAAATAATAAATCTACCTTCTTTCTGAAACTTCTCAGTCGACACAGTGATTTATTTATGAATTGTTGTGTCTATTTAATAATAACAATTTAGTATCTATGCCAAAGTCTAGCCACTAGCTGGTGACAACGTGTTACTTCTTTCGAAGATGACAACCCATCCGCTATCGCCGCGTCAGCTTGTCATTGACCTCTTAACAAAAATTTTCGCGCTTTCCGTTAACATTGAATCAGAGCGAAATAAATTATCAATCGTTACAATCAAATCTATTTTACTGTCATTGAACTAGCGGATTTGAAATTTGGGGTCAATAAACGCAGCATTAAAATGTCGGAAATCTTCCGCTACGCCATTAAACTAAATCTTTGATAGTGTTCAGAGCGATTGATGTCGAAACGATCAGTGGCTATTATTCGTATAAATATAACTTAATGTTATTATTCCGAAATCTTTGGCGACTTTCTGTAAATACGTTTTCCGCAATATTTGCATTTCTAATTTACGTAACTCTTACGGTAACCTCACGATACTTTGAACTGTTGCGTTTGATTGAAAGTGCTTAATATCGTGACTAAGTGAGTAGTAAACAATGAGAACTTAGACGCGATGACTCAACTGTGACAGTTCGGAACTCTTTGCGGTGCAAAAAGGTTCTATTATCAATGAAGCCTTACTCGAACATTAAGCAATAAATAAAACTGTTACGTAATTTTTAAGAAAGCCACTTCAAATTGCCACTCGTCTTAAGAGGGTTATTTTCAATAAGATTGTCATAGATATGAATCTTCACAAATCATTTAGTTGCGTAAAAGCAAAAAGTTAGGTGAATCGACATGATTTACGTCCGCAGTTTTCATAATAGATTGAATCGTTTTTGCCCTATAATTCAAGACGTTAATCCATCATTAGAGTTTATAGTAGAATGGAGTCTGTGCCAATAGTTTCGCATGATTTATAATTTTAGATTTACATGTAATCCTTTTTCCTGTTGTAGATGACAGCAAACAATAATATGAATTTTGCTTACAATAAAACATTCCAAGTATACACATTTTTTTATATTCTGGCAGACAATTTGTCTGATCAAGAGGAAAATATTTTTTCAAATCTCTTGGTTCGAAAAAAATGTCTACCATTTCCGGAGCCAAGTATTTGGGTACTTTGGCAACGGATGCTACGGTCTGAAAGCGAATATTTTTTATGTAAGTAGAGATAAGCGAAACTAGCAATCATTTATTGGTATCGTCATACCATCTACGAGTAAAGTTGAAATTGGGTGGTGGATACAGTAGAACGGAGATTTAACCTGTATTGTAAATTAAAATTCACAACAGCCGGGTCGGTGTTCGTTAGACGCCTTACTGGACTATTAGATATCAGAAATTACAGTCGAAAGAGGACGTCATACGTGAAAATTTCTTGAAGAAATAAGGAATAGACGATATATAACTCATATCGTATAATCAATCAACTGGTACTTACCACAGGAAAAGACGATAGTTGCATTACGATCTATTAATTAAAAGTATTGTGACATTTAAAAATTTGGGGCCTTTCTCAAAACCTCCTGATACTTTATCAGAAGGTGGTGAGAAGTTTTCAAGTGAAGTGTTTGTGGTTTTAGGAATAATTTACTCAATGTTAATTCGTTTCGTACGAGTAGAAGAAACTATATTGTTAAGGTACTATCTTGTTTTCGCTCTAGCGCTCTTTATAACTATTACATTATATATGACTATCGTATGTAATACTTACGAGTATTATACTTACGAGTATAATAGAAACCAGACCTCTTCATTCACCGAGCTCATCCTACCGATTGGATATCGGCTAGTTACGTCAGGTGCGCGCGTCATATACGCAATTTGGGTCATTCGCACATATATACATATTTTTGCAACCTATTTTCATTCTATTTATAGCGGAAATTGTGAGAATGGTCTGTCTTTTGTTAGCCCTTGCATCACAATATAAATCTGCGCTCCTCCTATATGAAATTCTGTTCCAAGTTATTCAGCTTGCGAATGTCGTGGAGATATTGTTACATTGTGCAAAATGTGGACCTGATTAGTATTTATTTTCATCCTAATTAGTTCACAATTTACGCAACTTAGTATATCTATCGAGTGTCATTGGTGTATCTATCGAGTGTCTAATGGTCTATTATAATTATTTTCAGGTAGGTACCTGAAATACGTAGGTATTTCAGGTTACGTAGTGAAACCCACGTAGTACGTAAGGTGCGAAGGTACGTAGGCGCGCTCGTCTGAATGGAATACTATCTCAAGAGCTGTTAGAATGCTTCTTACTAATACAATAGATCAGTTTAATATTTCGGTTGATACGAGTCTTGATAAATAGTATTTTATATGTATATTGTGTTTTGTTTGTGTGTGGTATGAAAATGTAGCGACCGAGAAATGCGACCGTGCGGCGCACGCATATCCATGCTTGATTGACAACGATCGCGCGCATACTTACCTTTAACGAGTCCATTAATGAGTACGCGAGCTTCGATCAATGCAATGTATGGATGAACTGAAATATGAAAATTAAGAGGTTTATGATCACTAGCTATTATGCATCAATTTTCAATGGGTAGTGGATGTGTTTGTTGTATGGGAGTGGTTGTATGGTTGTTATTAATAGAAATGTTCTTTTAAAATTAATTGATGTTTGAATCTATTCATTGGGAACGATAAGAAAACCCTTTCCTGTGTTCTTTTTGAACGCGTTGTACTATTAAAAATTGATAGGAACAATGTACACGAGTGTAGCAAGAAATACCTTTACCGACATGTTCGGCATCGCAACAATTGTTAATTTAAATAAATCACCATATTGCGTGTCGAAATCTACATCGGAATAAACATATCAATATCTATTATATTATATTGATATCCGTGAATTACGAAATACTTGTAATCCAATACGCGGTATGATTCAGAGCTTTCAAGTGTAATAAATATGCAATTAGCCGTAGAAAGTAAACAATAATTGGCAATACGACCCACTCGGTGATTGAATGACTCCATCGGCGCGGAAATAAAGTTGGTTGGCCTGGATGTGGCCCGTGGGCGTAATTGTCTTAGGTCTTGTTTGAAGATCGAAAGTTATACGTAACTAGGTGACTAATTTTGTGGTTGCGTTGCGAATGGTAACTGGCAGTCATGTCACGATTGGTATGAAAAGTTCATCTGATAACATTAGTGCCAGGCGTAGGACAGTACAGGACATAAACCTCCCTCGGCGTTTTGTTCCAATTGTTTTCTGGTTGTCTTATTCTAAACTGTCTTGTCCATTGGGCTATTTTTTTAAATATGCTGCATTAAATTTTAACTGATGCACTATCACTATCACTATCATTAAATACCGTCACATATGCACAATTGCAACAAAAGACACAAAATTAAATGATTCTATCGACAGTGTTACTCTCTTGAAGAAAAGTCGTTGACTTCTCTTCTGGCGTGATATTTGATTTACATATACAAATCATAAATAGTTACAAACCATTTTAGCGTTCGTGAACAGTTTCTTGAAGTAACTTTAACGTTTATATTATTTGAACCGAGAAATTTTCTCTCAGTTGAAACCTGGTAGCTTATTGAATTACTTGTTATGTGTTGTAAAAGAGTTCATATTCACTGCACTTAGTGCATCTAGTGCCTGTACTTTCAAGCTTCTTGTCTATGCACAAAGGTCGTTAACCCCGGCAGCGCGGACGGATGCGCAATGTGCGTATGCGCATAGGCAAGCGATTGTAGGATAAGCGATTGACGGTAAGGGGTATACACAGGCCGATTGTTTGATGGCTGGGAACGGCTGGGATTGCCGATGACAAATGTGCTGAATTTCTAACGTCTGGTACAATGATCTTCCGCGTTACCAATAAAACTTTATGCCAACGGTTTGTGAGCGTCTACTGTTTTCCCGATATTACTCTATACTTCAGTGGGGTATCTATGCGTTCTCGACTATTATTCGTGAGATCGTGAGTTCCGATCCCAATCTCTACCTTTGAATTTCTACTTAATTATAGGGTTTAAAGAAAATTACAACGGATACAAACAGTTAGGCGGTTGAGTGACATGTTATATTTTTTTAAATTCCCGAACAAGAGATGTTTAACGATAATTATTTTCTTTCACCGCCAAATATACATTTCATTGCTCACCCGCGGCTCTCTCGGGTTTGCTGCTAGAAATCTCCTAATTTGATAAGCATGCCTTTTAGATGTATTTTCTTTTGCACCTATTTTTATAATTTGTGTGTACAATAAAGTATATAAATAAATAAATGTACATAAGTATAAATTCATTAGTTCGAGTCGGATTTCGAATTCACAACATACAAAAGATAATTGAGAATAGATACCTCTAAACTATCAGCGCTCATTGCTCAATTAATCTGAATAAATATTTGCCATTCAGTTTATTTCTTTGAACATCAGTACCTACAAACATACTTGTACATGTCTTCAACGATTCGCGTTCAATTAATCGAGCATAACCATATGATGCAAGTCAAGTACCTACATACACTCCGAACATATGTACATCGTTAAATTGCACGCCAGACACTCGGTCTGCGCGAACTGCACACACGGACGATGCAAATCGATTTATTAGTAAATAAAATATATCGATACATGCACCGTGCACCGGTGTAGTCAGGATTTTCATTTTGGAGTAAGATTGAAAAAATTTACACTTGCCAATTAAGTATGGAAAATACATACGAATTTAAAAAAAAAATCACTACATTTCGTTTGAGTTAAATCTAAAACATCAATTGATTCAGTACTTCTAAAAATGATATAAACATTTCAATAAATCCCAAAAGTACAACGCCAATATAACAAACATATATCCGTTGGCTAACATTCGTAAAGCTTACAATTTTGACAACTTTCAGCGAAATCTCCCTTCTAACTAGCATTCCTCTTTCTTCCGACACCTGCCGTCGGCTATTTTCGGCTAGGATAGGATTAGGATAGGATAGGCTAGGATTTTTGATGCTGGCAATGAATAAAAATAGTACAAACTTCCTATTATTTTATCCGATTTTGTAATTCAAAAATTATGGTGAGTTTAACGTTGTATTATATATACATCGTTCTGATTGAACAGGTTAGTCCTACAACAGCGATTGCCGTTGGCTTTTCCTAGACGCCTGTAGAGTAAGTTGGTAAAGAACTGTAAATGGCTTTTGTATTTGTTCAAACGTTCTCTTGGTTAAAACTATAGATACCATCGGTCATGAACTGTTAGTGGCGCAAAAGCGCATGAAGTTCGCCACATGTACGTTAGGGGACATTGAATGGATCAATGCATTTTATTCCAACTTTATGTACACAACACTATTGCATGTAAGTGTGCAATGTTGTAATCTCGATACATATGTTCGATTCGCAGAAGCGAGACACTCGGTCTGGCGGATCTGCGCCGGCGCACACTGGTGGCCATATGGCTCGATTTATGCGAAGGCCTTATTCGCCTCCGCCTCAAATCGTTTGGTAGCTTTATGAGGAACGCCTTTGATGAACCGTCCCGATCTGTTTCACAGTCGTTATTGGACGATTCTATATCCATTAACCGTTGATCTCACTATTAGAAAACAGCTTAAAATAATATCATTTTTGTTTAAATTCTGTAGTCTAATTATATTATCAAAAAGTCTAATAAGTGCTACTTTTATAGAACTGTGCCATTACGATGATTTGTTAGAAAGTGTCCGTGTAATATGCAAATCGTATTGATGAGTTTCTACGTAGAAAGAACCCTACATAGAAACTCATTTATACAAGTTCCGCTGGTCACATGACAAAGGGAGTATATGTTATAAGGATGTTTATAGTTTTATTTACTATAGACAGGTTCTAAACGCGTTTACCTGTTTGACGTTTGGTGTAACCCAGCCAAAATGTCAAGTGAAATGAAAACAGTAAACGATCGCGTTTAAGATTTGTGTAATAGATAAATATATGATGATGAAAAACACATAAATCTTAAGGAAACATAAACGAACTGTTTATAGACAGCTAGAATTTTATTTTCAGAGAACACAGAGAAAATTTGTCATTGAAAACACACTAAAATTTGGTACGATTGCAAGGCGGCACGGATTTTTGTCCCAAGAAAACTCAGTTAAGTTTATGTTCAATTGTACTTTACACAATGCCGAGCTTAAGGCTACCTAAGATAAATAGTTCTAGTAGAATCACCCTACTCGTATTGTATCGCGTATTGATACGTGAAAGTAGCTTAATGACATCATAATTTAGAGTATATGTAACACATTTGTTATGCTTGTGTAACACTAAGATATATTTGGTCGATTAGATTATTATAGCTTTTACATTAATAAATTAATTGCTACCAATTAACTATAAATGGATTTAGAAATTTAGTGATAACCGAACACAATTTGAACAGATTTAAATACGGTTTCAACATTAGAGTGGTTTCTCAAGGAAGATTAAAATAAACATGAAACAAGAAATGTGTTTTTGAAATCGATGATAATACAAAAGTTAACGGTTGTTATTTTTCATTCTGTAGACGTGTTACAAAGAATTGCTATTAGGGCAGCTTTACGCATTATCAGATCATCAAATTTTTCGACTGATGACTATCATCCTCAGTCCACCGGCGACAGTCCACCTGTGGATACTGTCGCATGGACATCCGCGACACACGCCAACGTGAGTCAAGGATGACAAACGTTGGCACGCCTCCAAATGCGTCGCCTACCTTTGCAGATTTAGGAGTGGATTTCCTAATCAGATAATAAGGGATGGGAATAGGCAGGATAATGAATGAAGGAATTGTCCTCATCCTGTTACATTTCCCATCCTCATTCGGGTGAGATGAGATAAAGAGAATATTAGAGCAAAGAGTTTCTTTTACCTCGTTATATTCTATACTTAATTCAAATGGATAAGATGGGATGGAAATACAATGGGGATGATACACACTCCCTATTCAATAGGTTCCATAATTGACCTTTAAATCGAGGATCACCTGACATTTATTTATGACTAGTTGATAGTGATATTTCTGGCATTTCTTTATGGTTGATACGACATCTATCACCAAGTGTTACTTAACACAATTATCTAAATTACTGGTGTATATATATTTATTCACTATTATGTTAACATTTATACAACAAAACGCACCGGACATTTCACAGAGAATTATCTCTAATGACCGCAAAAGACGCGTGCACTCGCCTTGCATTCCATCCTAGGATACGAGGAGTGCCGGCATCCGTTCCTGGAACACTAGGTATCAGCTCGTAGGGATTGGCAGACGGAAAGATGGGAGTATAATCCTAACTGCTATATAAAAATGAAACGATGTGTGTTTGTTTGTATGAAATGCTTTCACGCATCAAAGGAGGAACAAATCGAGCTGAAATTATGCATGAAAGAAGTTGGTTTGCAATATCTTTTAGTTATTCAGTGGGATAGGCTTGGGAACAACTAAATCATAAATTAATGATAAGCGTCGTATACGTATGGTAAATATTACTTTGAGATAGATTTTGCTATGCGTTTACTTTCAACACCAGCTTAATAATGTCCCACTGCAGGGCACAAGCTTGCCCTGATAATCAATGGGCCGTAATGCAAAACGAGGAGCTATTGTGGATTGGTAAACGAACATGCATCACATTTTATTTTTATTTTTTAAGTATGTATGTGGTTTCCTCACGTTGTTTCCTTAAAAATATTAAATTTGTTTATAAGAGAAATAAATTATGTAAACTATAAGTGGACCTAGTGTCAGCGCCTAAAAGTGTTGTATATGATTACATCTATAATTTGCTAAAAATATAACATTATCTATACCTATAATAAAAATAGGTCTTTCTGTGAGAAATTTCATTTGATGACACAAATACCTTTTTTCCAATTATATTAAGGGTAAACGGATCGGACAACGGTTGGCCTTTACTTCTACATTTATATTTGAACCGGGTTCTATTAAATTAGGAAACCTTGACCCATCTGCTTTCCGAATTATATAACAATTCGGTACTTGACAATTTTTTTGAATTGATTTAAAATGAAAGATTATGTGTGTATATGTTTATAACTTGAAGCGTATATTAAATTGAAGTCAAGGTTTAACATAAAATCGAAGTTTTATAGTCAAATTTCGATTTTCCCTCGAAAACGGCACTCTGTCGTGACGCCATGTTGGTGACGTCATAGTTCTATAAACAAACGATTTTGTATATGTAAGTTGAATCGCTTTACGGGTTTTCTTTCTAATTTTTAAACATCATGAATCCTACATATTATAAGTGATGTGCAGTCCCTCTGTGTACAAATACTACAATAAGTACACCCACTAAATTATTCATTCATGCGCCAAAACAACCGAAAATTCGAAGAAAGTGGTTGCTACTTGCAAGAAGAAATCTATCTGACATATCGTTGAAATCCATTCTTTACTTTTGTGAAGATCACTTTGATGTAAGTATTATTTGTTTATCTAAGTAGTTTGCATATTATATATACAAAAAAAATTGTTATATGGAAATGTTATTTCGTTGAGATTATAATATTTACCATAGACATTGAGGTTATAATATTGTTGAGGTTATAATATTTGTCAAGAAACAATCATTCAAAGTTATTTCGTAAAGTGCGTTCTAATATTTTTAGCTACCCAACGACATGGAAAATTACACCAGGTACCGTTTGATGGGCTCAGTTAAACAAATCAAAATGAAAGAGGGATGTGTACCCTCAAGGTTCGAATGCCAGCCAGATAGAAGAAAGCGGACAGCTGCAATCACTACGAGGGCTGTTATCATTAAAAGGCAAAGAATAGCATTAGTTGAAGAGGCGTTAAATGATGCTAAAAAAAAAGAGATAACTGATATTGCGACAGGTATGCTTGCGATAATAAATATTTCATAAAAAATGTTCATATTGTAAAAAATTAACACGGTGACACGGTATATTACCTATACAAATATCAATAATATGGTGAATTTACAGATTCACAACAAGTAGAAGGCCAAGTAAGTCCATCTGAAATACAAGGTACCGCAAACCAAATGGAAGAAGACCAGTGTACACAATTTAGCGCAATGCAGTCTACGCAAGTTGATAAATCGATTCAAGTGTCTATATACAAACAATACAGAAGTAAACAAACGCAATCTTATATCAGTACGATGAATATTGCAACTTCACCGTTAAAATCAACATTTACAAACGTCTCTACTTCGCCTTTCAAGAAAATAGATATTTCGAACATAAATAGATATTGTTTACATAAATAATCCTTTGACATAATAATATGTAATGATTAGTACTATGTAATGACACTGATGTTTTTACATTTCTAAATTCTGCAGAACAAAAGTCGGAGTTCGTCGCAAAAAAACTTCCCACCATAAGAACGTCGATTTTGGGCAGATTTGCACTGTCTGCTTTTATGTAATCCTTTTCCATAATTGTTGTCCATTATAACACTCTTTTGCAACCACAAAACACCACAAAATTCCTTAAACACCAACAAAATAACTACGAAAAAACACTTGGTACTTTATTAGCGGCGACATGTAAACAAGAACTATGACGTCACGCATCGTGATTGGCGTTCGTAGTCACGTGACAAACAGTTCAAAAACTTTATTTTTATTATTGAATTTATAAAAAAATATGACTATAAAAAGTCAATAGACCTTGAAATATGACTTTTTAACATCTAATCTATCATTTTGATAAAACCTTATTTTTATCTAAAAATACTGTCAAGTACCGAATTGTCCAATAAATCGCATTTCGGTCAATGTCATAGAATTTATAATATCGTTATGATTCTTGCGAAACGAGCTAAAACTGTGAGGTTAGGAAACACTATGATGAGCTGCCAAGGGAGCTAATAAAACGTATGATTATTTGAGTGGCGTTTTGTTTACGATGTCTGGCGTCTTCTTATTGCGTTATGTAAAATTCGTCAAAATGCCGCGCAGTCCCTCACGTAGGTGCCAGAAGCAAATTTTTAACCAAAGCGATAATAAGATACACACTTGCCTAATTAAAGAATAGTAATGTTAATTGATATACTAAAATTGTTAATTGTTAATGTTAATAGTAATGTAAAGGGATTAGGACTTAGTCCAACATACAATAAGTAACATTTAATACACTAAATAATAAGATTGCTCAAATGACTACTATTAATACATAAACAGACCTCTTGTTGATCTACCTTCCAATTTGACTTTATTTCGATTACCCAATTAGAATTTGTTATTATATGTACTCGTAAAAAATATATACTGTTGGGAATATCGCAAAAAATATGATTGAAACATCATTTTCTTTTAATAACTGTGAACAATAAACTCGTTCAACATTTACTAGCATTTAAAAACCCATTAGTCTCTTCTCATATCTTTCAAGAAGCAAACATCTGCAAATTACTGCGTTACTAAGGTAAGTAACTCGAATTTCACTTTCATGAAACGTCTTCAGTATTCTAGAGTTATTTAATAACGTTGGCATTAAGTATCGAGAACCTATAGAGTTCGCATATCGTGGTAGTGGATTACATCGGATCAGTAGATATAAAACAAATTACCAGGACTCGATGACCAATTTCAATGGACAACGACATTAATTGATTCGCAATTCGACACTCTAACAGTGGTGTGGTGTTGTCATAAAAGTGTTGAGGAATACAAACTATATTTAATTATTATGAAATCCATCGAGGGGCACCTTTGAATGGTAACGAAACGATTATCGAATGTCATGTCGTAACGTCGTCTCTTGAAGTTGACAAATCAGAAAGAGATTGGTTTTGCTGCTGTCACACAATCTTCAAAATAAGCGCCTATTGAGATCTAAATTACTAAAGAAATTTGACTATCAGCTTGTTCTTCGAGGACGTTTGCATGTAAAAGTACAGATTTCTGTATTTTACGCAAACTTCTTCCGAGCATGACAAAAATTACCATCTACTACATAGGCTATACCTATATACTTATATACTATACCTATATAGGCCAGTATAATAGTCCTTTCAAAAATAATAAATTGGGATGGTTTTATTGACTGTCTGCTGGTGTACACTCGTCTAAATTTTGCTGCTTTTCGCGTCGCATTGATAGCCTATGGGCGCTCGTAAAATCAAGCAATAGCAGTGAAAGTCTATCACTTTCAGATCTAATGTATAGAAATTAGAAATATAAGATTTCACTTTATACAACGAAGCTTAGTTCCCCTCATTCTTTAGAACTAATATTATTCTAAAAGCATAGCGATTATAGATAGATCTATATGTTTTCATATCATAAGTTTATGGTAGCAACAAAACTGTAAAACCGGTGTTTAATTTCAAAGAACAACCGATTGATAAAAATATATTTATTTAATTGTAATAACAATTAAAGAGAAATTGATTTACAGATTATTCTCTTTGAAATGTTAATGAATCTTTAATTCAACAGATCTATAGATTTAATTACAGCTCCGTTGTGAGCCTTAGGTAAATGTTTGCAAAATAATGTCTAATTGGTTTGTCCAAATATGGCGATTCTGAGGCCCATCAGGATCAAATCAGACGGCACGTGTTTGCCGACAATGAAAATAACAATACAATTTCTACCGCAACCGATTCAAGGATAAATACATATTGTCCGTGTACAGTCGACCCCATATTTTTATTTACCATTTACAATTTTATCAGGTGTTTTGATTTTCAACAGAATATAGGCTACGTTATTGGAGTATTCAGTGGACAAGATCGGGCAGGTGTGGTTTAATTCGTGGATGATTGTACTTAGGTTGATTTGCAGGTGGATCACGCATGTACGCCGGCGGCATGGCGTCATATCCTCTACTAAATTGGTCAGTATAATTAATAAAAGAACTGCGCCTGCGCAAGGCAACACTATGTTCGGTAATGGACGGCAGTTTTGACACATTGTAAATGTTATCGAAGACGAATTGTTTGCGGCAAAATATGTACAGTCGTTATTTGTGTTGAATGGATTGTAAGCGACCCGTTGATTCAATTCGATGATTCATTGAAAATATATTTTATTGTCAATTGATAACCTTTCCCGGTGCAGTGGTATTCGAGCATTTGGCTCGATAATTTGTATTGCTTCTTGAGAAATGTATGAGATAAAACGTCCGCACTTCCCATTTACATTCCAATACCCAATACATCCATTATCGCACGAGGCAACGTCAATCTTCCCCTCAATACAATCGCTCGAATCAGATCGCAAGTCACATTTCGCATCCTCGCGTGCTGTCGACAGGTGTCGTAGCTATAGCAACGGTCCAACACGGACACGTCTTATCCAGTTATATTATACGTCTTATCCACCTGTCATCTCTCGCCCATTATGTGCGCAGGATAGACGCGTGACCTCTGTACGTTGGATGCAAGGCCGCGTCACTCTGCAACCTTTCCTTTTGTGAGATTAATTAGGACGCTTTAGTGGATATATTTGGTACAAAAATAAATTACAAAGGCGTTTGATATTTTTTCCTGTATGTGAAATGGCTTTATTATTTATCTACACATGGTATTGTGCAATCATCGCTAGCTAATTAGTTTTGAGAGAGTAGAGTGAATATTAATAGATTTTTCAAAAGAAGCTTGACATCAGTAGAATCGGGTTTCATTAGATATTGGTATGAATCAAATTCAAACTATTTTACATGATCAGCTACGGGTAAGAAAGCTTTGTGCGAGATGGATTCCTCACAATTTTAGCGAAGCTCAAAAACACTGCATCGTGGAATGGTTGAAAAATGCTTCAAATGCTTGAAAAATTCGACAATGGTCAATCAAGTGCTGTTTTTTATATAGTAACAGGTGAAGAAAGCTGGATCTACTGCTATATGAGCCTGAAACTAATAGGCAATCGACGCATTGGGTCTTTCCTGTCAAAGAGCTGCCGACGAAAGTGAAGAAATTACCGAGTGCTGAAAAGAAAATGATTGCCTCCTTCTTAGGCACTTTGCTACTATAACTTTAAAAAATAAAAGAACAGTAACTGCGGACTGGTATGTGAACAGCTGCTCACCTTCTGTTTTGGAAAAAGTCAAAGAACGACGCCCACGAAGCAGAATGTTCCTACATTACGACAATGCCCCAGCTCACTCCGCCAGACAAACGAAGCAATTTTTGAGTAATGTAAATGTAGCGTTAATGGGTCATCCGTCATACAGCCCCGACCTTGCGCGCTGTGATTTTTATTTATTCCCTAAAATTAAGGATAACCTCGGAGGAATACGTTTTATGAATGCAGAAGAGGCAGTAACGGCCTTCCAAGCGGCTATTGAAAAGGTGCCAAATAAGGGTGGGCTGAATGCTTCATACAATGGTTTCACCGCATGAAAAAGTGTATCGATTGTCGCGGAGAATACTTCGAAAAGCAATAAAACAACTTCCGTCTTTATATCTGATTTCAGTTTTGAGATTCTAAAAACTTTCAGTGTCACACACGTATGTGCATTAAATAAGTCCATATATAAATAAGTGCAATAAATAATGAAAAAGCTGTATTTTTCCTGCCTCGCTTAGACTATCGCTTACCGCTTTTTTTTTTGCTTTTTTGTTTTTAGATCGCCGATAGAAATAATTTGAGCATCCCTGCTGTATAGCAGATGTATAACGATGAAAGAGGAGATATAATTTGAAAACTGCTTAAAATGAAAATATACAAAAGTAAGTTCCTTGCCAGCAACTTCGATCGATATGTGTCTCAGTGAATACCGAGCACTGGGCTTATCCATATTAGTCGGTGAGAGAGCAAATGAAAATTCTTTCGGTCTGCTTTTTCCCGCGCTAACGAGTCTAGAAATATATCGCATTTCGATTTCGAACGAGTCCATCTGTTCAACTGGTTTTCTACATTCAATTTGTATGCGTAAAGCGCGTCTTGAGAGATTAATTTATTCACCTCGCTTTGTGGCTTTGACGGATAAGATCCATTACCAACTTAAGTAAAATAATTTCGATGAAAAATATAGCCCACTCAATTACAGACAAACAAGCTTTCAACTGAATAATTAGCATAAAGCCCTTTTAACTTTAAGCAGTTTTCTAAAGTAAGCACCTCTGAGCATTTTTTTAAATACTACATATATATGGCTGAATAAAATTGAGATAAAATATACTTGGAGCCACTTTTATATAAAATAGCACTAGTAGTAATTAAAACAATATAAAAAATTGCTGTTACAATTTCTATAACTTTCGGAAAAATAAAATCTTTTAGCTACCAATTAAACTAGGTACGAGGGGCGTTCAAAGTATTCTCGGTATGGATATGAAAGAAAAGACAGAAAAACCTGAAATAATTTTATTTTTCTATGTAGTTCCCTGCAATTTCAATACACTTACTAGATCTCGAAATCATCTTTTCAATACCCCCCAAAAAATAATTTTCGTCCTTCTGTGAAAAATGATCATTTATGGCCGCTTTGAGCTCTTCATCGTCCGAAAATCGCTTTCCATGAAGCTCTTTTTTCAGGTTAGGGAACAAAAAATAGTCGCTAGGTGCCAGGTCTGGGCTGTACGGTGGATGAATAATTTCTTGGAAATCACACTCCTGAATAGCAGCCTTGGCCACACGCGCTGAATGAACGGGCGCGTTGTCGTGGAGCAGTAAGACGCCCGCGGTCAGTTTTACGCATTGTGTTTGCATAAGCTAGTCCGGTTATACTTTGGCCTCTTTTGGTATATTCAAGAAACAAAATCCCTTTCGAGTCCCAGAATACTGTCGCCATGAGCTTTCCGACCGATTGCGTGACTTTGAACTTCTTCGGAGGTGCTGCACCCTTTTTGACCCACTGCATTGACTCGTGTTTGCTCTCAGGGTCGTAGTGATGAACCCAGGTTTCATCGCCGGTAACGATGCGATCGAAAACACTGGTAGGATTTTCACCACAAAACTCCAAAAACTCTTTACAGCATTTAACTCGCGTTTGTTTCTGCGGTGGTGTGAGCATTCGTGGCACCCATCTTGCACTGACTTTTGAGAGGTTCAAAAAGTCATGAAGTATTGAATGTATGGTACCTGTAGATAGCTTGGTAATTTCTGCTAAAGAATTGATTTTTATCCAAGTATCTTTAAGTACAAGTTTCTCGACTTTTTTCACGTTTTCTTCCGTAGTGGCAGAAACGGGACCACCTGATCGAGTGTCATCTTCAATGCTCTCTCTACCCCTTTTAAATTCACTTGACCACTTTCGAATGGTGGATAACGAAGGAGCGGAATCCTTGTAAACGGCCGCCATCTCTTCGTGGATATCTTTTTGACATTTTCCTTGTTTCGTCAGGAATTTAATAACTGCGCGGTGCTCGAATTTGGTCAACATTTTTGCGTCTGCCATTTTGTTGCACTCGAAGCAAGATTGTGAAAAAACGTATTATGATAAACCGACGAAAATTTTTAATTGTCACCTTGGATAATGTCATAAGAGAACCATAGACAAAAACTACCCTCATTACTAACAAAAAAGTTCAGATACCGAGAATACTTTGAACGCCCCTCGTACATACAGTTCAGTAATCTTTGAATAACACAAAATTACCTATATATAAACATTCTCTCTTCACACAATAGCGCCTATAAAGTAATATATTTAGGAGCCTAATAATACAGACGAGTAGGTTCAAGAAAGCTATCCCTTTGTGATGTCAAAAACATCAACATCGAAGCCTTATATCTACTAATCTCTAGTCAATAAATAATTTTGGTACGATGACCTCCAAAATAGAAAATATTTACAGGAATATTTAAAGGCTAGCCCTTACAATGAAGTACGATGTCAAAGGATGACAGGATGCGGATGTCAAAGAACGTGGAATGGACTTAAAATCTTCGTCTTGACCGGGAGTAACCTATAAGGTAATTATATTATTTTTATAAAGGTATACTTTGCGCCGATGGAAGGCGAGAACGTTGACCCGACATTATATTCAAAAGGATTTTGAGATTGTGTAAAAGATTGATTATCTTATCATAAAGGCAGTATCTGATAGGTAGGGGCTCATTTCTTTTGAGAAAAACTACGAGTAATTTATTAAGGCTCATCGGCCTCAGACCTTTATGCCGTGAGATTTAAGGTAGTTATTATACGTAATCCCTTTTATATCATCGGATACATTTTACAGCCAACGTCCAGTTCGTTAAGGTCATCTTCATTAAAGTCTTAATACATTAAATTATTCTAAAGATACACAAACGAAAATAATTACAACATAAAACATCGCTTTGTATAAAAACAAACAATAGGCCATACTTACACTACGTTAAATTGACATCTGAGCTGAATAACATAAAAGCAATTGGTTCTCAAAGCATACGAATAAATTTTATTTGAGAAAAATCTATAGTAGTAAGGAAACAATTTACTCCATATTTCGTTATCATAAATTATATACCTTTAATTACTATAATTATGACCGGTGCTTTCGATGTTTGTTACTTTACACGCATGTCCATTTGGCGAGTGTGTAAAGTGTACACGTGCATTACACAAGTGAGCGTAGTTAGCGTGGTTTGGTTCTCAATTATTACGGACCAGTTGACGTGTATGGCGTAAGCCTTACATGTGTTGCAACCCTAATGTTATTATTTGTCAAGACTTTGTACATATACCTATAATTAGTAGAATCTCGCCCTTCGTAGAACATTTCTTCCTTTAGTTTTTTCAATTCCTTTAGTAGTTTGTTTCAATGTACCGGTAATCATAGCATAAAACGTCCTAGGTGAAAAAAGACAGGATAAAAGGTGTCGTGCGGTCTTAAGAGTGGAGTAACACAAACCCCAGCTGATAAAGTATGTGCCTATTCATGTCTCTTGCTACACACTGAGGTGCGATAAGGCATAATGAACCTAAGTTCATTATGCGCATTTCATTATGAGCAAAAAAAATGTTGTATCTAAATACAAAATTTTTTTTTGCTCAGCACTATTAAGTGATTAAAAAAGGGGTGCGAACATCTTGAAATGTCAATCAACATTTACAATAAAAATTTTCCCTAAATCAAAATTGGCTTTAACTATAACATCAACCCGTGTCTCTCGACTAGATTAGAAGATTGTGTGTGGTCTACCACTACACACGATCTTCTGATCTTCTCATCTAACCATTTCTATAGGGACTTTCTTCAAATTCGCTGTCCACGTGGCTGGAGCGCGATCCACGCTACGTTTCCAGGTACGTAGTCTCCATTCGAAAAATATGACCAGATATTGCTTTTAGCGGTAACCCTTGATGGTCCGTTGCGCCCTTCCTCACGTTCGTTATTGACGCATTGTACTTTATTAATTCAAACGTCATTCCATAAATATTTGACATGTACAGAAGGCGATAAAACAGAAAATAAAACTTTACTGAAAGTACACTTTTTTATTTATTACATTTATTTATGAAATTTAAAGGGTAAAATACGCAATTGAATATTGAAAAACTAACCAATACAGTCAATATTTAACGTACTTTGTATCTTGTTTTCTACTTAGCACAATATAAATAAATGTAGCGTGGTGTGCTGAAACAGATACCTAATGCGTTTTAACGTGTAGTCGTCTATATCACGTGTTAGTGAGTAGCTGTTAACCGCAAGCGTTAGAAATCTTGGACAATGGGCCGACGTGAGTGCAAAATCTGGTCAGACTGTGGTTGATTGCGAGACAGATAGAAGGCAGTGTTGGGGGTAATTTAGAGCTTTAAATGAGGTAATTCACTAGGGTAATTATGCCAGTAAATATGCGAGGTGGTATAGAGTAACTGGGTGATTTATTAACTCAAGAGTGAGAAGGTAACAAAGAAAAGCATTAAATAAATCAACTGGTGGAGCGGACGCAATGAACCAAATCGAAATAATACAATATAACGTTGAGGTTCAATAAGCTTAGTACTGAGTGAAGTACAACAATTTAAGTTCTCTTTAGGGTATACGTAAGTATTAAAAATCTTTTAAAAAATATAGAAATATATTCGATCCCTGCGTAAAGTATAATAGGTCATTAAATTACCATATTTCCAATCGTCGAGCAAAGGGGTCAAGTCGAGATGAACAGATAAGGTCAGCGGGGACACCTGGGACGTAATATACTCAAAATGTAAATACAAAGCTTGTTGAGATCGCCGGTTAACATAACCCATGTTATGCATACGAACTCACAAGATAAAGTTATTAAAACGTGTAAAAATATTGAGGTTGATCGCGTTGACTACCAGATGAGACTCGTGATCCTGTCTTGGTGGACCTGCTTTGGTGGTGGGTTTCTAGCTTTAAATAACTTATTAATAACATTTCATTGCTGGGCACAGGTTTCCGTTTTAAATCACGAGTGTTCCGTTTTAATCACGTCGAGAGCTGCCTATCTAAATTATTCTACTGGATAATCTTCATGCCTTACAGGTAAGAGGCGACGTACGGGATTTTAATTTCAACAAATGTGTTTTTTTATTATTGATTTTTTACAGTGTATTGTTTTTTCACGTCGAAATAATGTTTCTTTCTTCTAAAGCCATCAATATTAATACAAAGTTACCGTTTAAGAAAACGTTTAAGAATAAATCATCATACTTCTATTAGTAAATAAATCGTTAGGGCTATTTGGAGAAAGAGAGACTTGTGCCTGTGCTTGTGCACTTGTGCTTTTGAGAGTACAGAAAACATATTTTACTCATGTATTGATTTTACAATGCAGCGATTGTTAGGGAGTAAGAGAACCAAACAAATCGTCGAGTGGACGAGATTATCTCAAACATACAAATATACTTTATCTGTTAGTTTAGATATTAAGAAAACGTTATACAAATGAATTATCTAACCAAGGAGTTATCGGAAACGTGGTAGAGTCTCGAATAAAGTAATAACGTAAGTAAACTTATGTCCTGTCCTAAAACGTTATCTCTGTAGGCAAACTTAGGGGCATTTGCATATCGACATCGGAAACTTGGGCCGTTTGTACCGATTTATCGGGGTATCGATTATTGAACAACGTTATCTCAAGCCGACATCTTTATGATTTTCAAATGTATAAATGGAGTTTGCGTATGAAGATGTAAACGTTGTACGACGTAGTTGATATTTTTTAAAAAACCTTACACCTAACTAATAAAAGGAAAGTGTGTCTTCCTCATCAATATTTACAAGTAAAATGTGTGAAATCTATAATTTTGTTTATGTATGTCATAAAAACGTTTAAATGTTTCTTTGTGAGGACCAAAAATAAAAAGAAAGTGCGAGAACTTGAACTTGTAATTATTTTTGCGAAACAAATGATCATAGCGAATCTTAAAAAATTGTTAGAAGAGCAGAGAACATGGCGAGAACATTCACTAGACGCATTTCATTGCAACATTAATAATATCCCACTACGGTGCATTGTTTAAAGTCTGCGCAAAAACTGTGTGGAAGTGAAATCTGTGCAGTGCATTAGCGACCTACGTCATTGTTTTGATATTGATACAGTCGGTACAAATAATGTCTATGCTTTCACTCTTCATAGATGACATAAATTACGTGGGTTGAAACGTAATATAGTTTAATAAACATAATAAATGCCCTGATTAAGCAACAGTTTAGAATTCATCGAGGGGACACGTGTAATATGGTTAAAACAGTTCACCAACGTGTTGGAAGATGCATTTAGGATGCTGGACTGGAAAGGATGTGAATACAAAGTGAATGTTGGACATTTAGAAGTCAGAATTTAGATAAAGTATTAGGATTGAGATTAGGGAGCATAATAGAATTAGATGAGATGGATGACGGTTGAGTTTTCCTCATCTAATGGATGAGTCTTCCTCATCCTATTACATTTCCCATTCAATGGAATGAGATGGGAAAAGGGTGTAGTATAGAGGATGATACACTGAGATATATTCTAAAAATATTTTTAATCTGGAAACCGGAATTTTAGTTATATTAAAGATAAAATTAAACTTCTGGTTAGAATTATAAGTTGTATTATTCTATTAAGTTGATTAGAAGATCAAATATGCTTTTATTATGTAATAATATGTATTCTTTTTATTTAAACGGAAAACCACTCAATTAGTCGAGCTGTTATAGCAGTGAGGCATGTTTCTCCCTGTGTATTAGATAGAGTTGATTTTAAGCTAAACTTACTTTTGCTCATTTAGTGTAAATTACTCGTAAATGTTTACTCTTGAAAGGCAACGGATGTAAAATGTTTACGCGAAATGTTTCTGTTAATTAACCGGTCGACGGTCGTATGAAAATAAGCGTTACAGTAAACGAACCTTGACATATTAGTTTTATCAGTGCGTGGGAGACGAATCTATATTTATATATATAAATAAAGGCGGGTTATAATTAAACAGCTGTTGCTAGGCATTCTATATGCGTAATTTTAAAATCAACCGTTATTCGACCGTATACCGACCAACCGAATGCATCGTTAATTGTAAATGTCTATGGGAACAATAAAAGGAAAACTTTATTTAATGCCACTGGACGGGCCATAGAATACTTTCTTTATACACTTACACTTGTCCTTGTAGACTATGTTTTATTGGATCCATGAAAGATCGTTGTGCAGGGGCAGGAATATACGGTGAGTAACCTCAAAGGCGTATATCCATACATTTTGGACGATTTGGTACCGTGTTTCAGGCCGAAATGTTTGCAATAATTGAATGCGTAAACGAAAACCTGCAACGAGCTTATGCAGCGTGTACAGCTTTTAAATCGTTTAGGAGCAACAAATTACGTTGTGCTTAGGTGAGTGCCTGGACACTGGCATCAAGGGCAATGAAGCCGCCGACGAATTGGCAAATAGTGAGTCTCCATTGGTCCCGAGCCTATATTTGGGATAGCAAAAGCAACACTTCAGTCCACACTAAAAATTTGGGCAATAAACCACAGTAAACATACAAGAAAAAACATCCCAGGTTTTAAGCATTCGTAGGAGATAATAGGATTTTTTTTAATTCCTATTTTATTTAAGTTAACACTAAAATATAGGGTACACTAACTAGTTACAACGGATGTCGTTTGGGAAACCACAATCACACATAGGGCTAGTTGCAACAATACACCACCAGGGTCCTGTCTGTGAGTAAAAATCAAGTCAGAATTTTCACAGGGACTCTAACGGGCTGAGAAAGCATCTTCACAAAATGTGACTTTCAGAGAGATTAGTCTGCAAATTCTGTCAGGGTTAGTTGAAAATTCCATTTCACATACTCTGTGACTGTCCAACTTTGGCACCATAACGAAGCTCTTTTCTGGAAGGCCATCTATTGAGTCCAGATCTGATTAAGGCACTCCTACTTAGGATTATTGTTTAGTTCATGGAACATGTGGGCCTTGGGAGTGAGCTGTGAATTTGAGGGTTCACAATAGATCTTTCAGGTCGCAGTGACGCAGTAGGCCTCATGAGCACTTAAGTAACCCTCACTTAAGTAAATAAAAAAATGTTTTAATAGACAATCATTTGGAGGATATCCCCATGGGCAAAGTTTATTTAATCTGCACTGTTTTTATACCTGAAATCCATTTTGATACATTTTTATCTAGTCTAAATAGAATATTGTTGTGTGCGGAGGTACTTTTATTGTGGTCGCGTGTAGGCGCGACGCACAATAAAATAATAGGGCAGACATTCTAGAACGTCTGATGGTATCTTTAATACTGTGAAATTATTTTCTTTAATAAGGGTGCTACTCATATGGGGTTCTATGTTTATCCACCATCTTACAATCATACATAATGAACGTGTACCTTTTTTATAAGTAGTAGTATATTCCCATCAATCTTACCGCAGTCTAAAGATGACTCATGGATTAGTTTTTGGCTTCCATACTCGAGGGTGGCGGTTTTGTATTTGATACATGAATTTGGCGACTCACCGTGACCACTATAAACTATTATTGTACTTATGTTTGGTAGCGAATGTGGTTGATAATATGCGTTGCTATGTGACATGCAATTTAATGTACTCGTAATAATAGCGGACGTGACATTACATAGACGTCATAATAGTACGTAAATAACGATACCCTAAAAGTATGAATTGAATAAGAATACCTATACAAACTGTATAGAATATTATTGGTAAGGTAAGCAGAACAGTAAATGAATTTATTTAGATAATATTAAATGATAATACATTATGATAGAGTTTGATAAGGGTGCTCATTATTCCGTTGATGAAAAATTCCACATAATTAGTACGAAAAAAAAAACTTCGTTATGAAACTAATAATTCGTTATATATATAGCTCATCACTAAGTATGTCAAAGGGCCGACTGTGCCTGTCAAAGGGTCAAAGGGCCACATGACTGTATGTTTGTCTTAAATCTTAAAACCGAACATATGTAGGTACCTCAATAAAGTAAGCACCGCTATGACAAACGCTTATTAACTAGGCGTTTAGCAAATTACGTAAACACTAGCCGGCACTTGACTCCCAGCACAGTTGAGCACGGAACCTGTTTGGAGAGATACCAGTTCTGCTGCGAGCAAGGTCCCGGCAGAAACCCGGTGACCATCCTGCGATGCCTCAACCCGTTTCATAAAAACAAATTGCAATAAGAACGTTGCACTTTTAAATGCGACAGGGATGGGTAAGTGACGATTTTTGCTATAAAATTATACACTTTTCTATATCGAGAGTGGTTTATTTATATCAAAAAATGGAAGACATTATACGAGTTATTAAACACAAGTAGTTCAATTTTAATTACATTTCTTTAATTTTAACCTTTCACTCATATTACTTATACATAGTATGCCTTTTTCATAGTATTGCCACTATCTACTACGAAAATAACGCTAGAAATAATCCCAATGAAAACTGTTTGTAGTTAATTTTATCATTTTATTTATAATAATGTATAATTTTAGAAAGAATACCCAAAGAAATGAGTTGAATTGAGTTTATGTATTATAAGTTAATAGTTAAAACGTTAATGTCGCGGAGTTCGTCGTTAAGTCCTATTCACTTACACTCCTTTTCCATAAATTCATAATTTATGCTCAACGTTTGTGAACAAAGTCATTAGCAACTATATTATTGCCCAAATAAAATTACAAATGATGTGAACATAATGAGCGAAGGGTCACCGACCTCACTCCAAAATATAATATGGAAATACTCGAAAATATGGATCCAGCAAAACAGGAATTGGAATGCATTCCGAAAAACATAAGCAATATGTAATTATTAATTCATTCTCTCAGTGGAAGACTTCCTTACATTATGATATACGAAATATTTCTGAGTTCCGAAAATTCGTAAAGTAAAATGATAAGATTTAAAGATTTGTTTATCAGTTTTTGAAACTGTTCACAGTTTGAGGACGGTAATTACCAAATGGGGTTCCAAGTTCCCACCGTAAATGACTGCATTGTGTCATTAATGAAATGTTAGTAGTACTTTAGCATCTTTCAATTAACCTCTTCTGAGAATCATGACTCTTCTAACGGAGCTTTACGATTTAAGTTTACAATCTAACTGGACACCAATAAATAAATAGCAGTAGTCAATTGTCATATCGAGGTTACTTTTAACTGTTTATAGTATAAATTCGACGTATGACGACAAATTTTAAGACGCCTGCGTCTGTGTTTGTGAGAAAGTTGTTTCCATCTTTGCCTGGAGAATGAGGTTTTCCTTTACTGTTCAGCTTCTCCGCATCAAAATGTCATACAGGATAGAGTAGCATTAGGTAGTGGACCTGGATAAATGTCATTGCAATGGAATATAATAAATAGGTTTGGGGTCGAAAATAAATATCCTTTCGTTTTCCTAAGAATCGCAAGTTACTTGTAAGTAACCGTTCATCTCTATATTCTATTAGTACTGACTACTACGTTATCTTACTAATTATTGTAGAGTAACAAATTAATTACCGTAATTATTCTTCTCGCGCCACCAAACTTCAAGCTCAACCAGCATAAGCCACGCAAAGTTCAAGTTCAGGTGGCAAAGTCTTTACTTTGATTCGGTACAAATTATGGGTTCTCTGACGTCATTTCCAGTCTGACGGAAGCTTATTGCAGATGGTCACGTGATGTTCGCCTGACGCTCACGAGACGGGCACGCGGTTCCGACGCAAGTGAGAATCAATCATTATAGTGCATATATGATTTCTATATTTAGGGAACTATAGAACAAATTGCCGATTGGATTTGTTTCCGTGGCGGTTGCATTGAAGAGTTCTTTCTGTTTCTGCTCGATTCAGTGTAAAATGATTTCATAGCTCTTGTAGTTCTGTGACTAAGAAATTACGGAAGAATAATGTGTTCAAAAAAATAAATAAAAAAACAGTTTATTCGTTATGCAATTGTCAATAAACAAACCCAACAAAACAAATTATCGTTCCATAATCTCGTAAAAAGAGAAACACTACAACATTTGTAAGATTAATTCACATTGAAACACTTGCACTGTATGCGCTTTCGACGTATATACGAATCAATATCAGCATTTGTAGCGCTTCATTATTTAGGGATCTATGTAATGGAAATTAATTTTATTGGGTTCACGTGACGATGAAATTGAAGAATATCGTCCGAATAATTCAATTCAATTCAATTCCTAATTCAAGTATTGACTATAGTATTTTAAATATCTGACTGACATCTGATCTGATTAACGTCTTTCTGGCTATTCAAACTCCTGCCAACATTTCGTGGTGACACTATGGGACGTTAGGGGTTCTTAGAAAAGAATACTACCTTCTCTCCAGAATTTATTGTCCGATGTAAAAAACCTATTAAGGTGTTGTGAGATACGCGCAATGGTCGAATATACAATAATCTACTGACACTGGAGGCTTTTGCGGAGTGCAGTCCCCGCCCCCCCCCCCCCCCCCCGCGTCCTCACGGAACAAACGATACATTATAAAAATACAGAATTTGAAGGAATAGAATCGATGGATAATTATTCGAATGATGCAGCAGGAATTCTGGGGGATTTAGAAGCAAGAAGTTTAATAAGAGACAATGCTATTGTTATAATTTATTTTTAATGTCTTAATCTCACCGAAAGGGTCTTACCTTTAAAACAACACAGCGATTAACAAGTGACTTAAAAATTGTATAGAAATGTCATTAAAAATTTTGCGTCAGTTAAACTTTCTGATATTGTAACGTCGAAAAATATAGTATAGACATGCGAATGATTCTACGATTCTTTTGTTTTGTTTCTAAATGAGAATAAATCGCGTGACCTTCTAGAACTCTTAATTAAGATGTAAATGTTTGTTTGTATCGCGAATTTTTTATAAGGCAGCATCGACAAATGGAGATGTGAAATTACTAAAGTAAAAAATTATTATTTGCTGACAGCGTTTAGAGGTGTTATTTAAAGAGGTTTACTTTAAATAACCAAAAGAACAAAAATACCAAGCAGAATTTATATGCTATTTATATGTAAAGCTAAATGATTTTCGACCTCTATTGTACGTGTCAGTAGCCCTATTGGGCAGAAAGCACTTGACTGGTCAAGAACGTTTATAAAATTCGAACTATCTAATTATTCCAAAACCTTCGTGTATATATATTGGTTAATAACGATTTGTTATCTAATATAGTACTGGAAAATCGTGAGTAAAAACCAAATACAAACTTGTTTGCAGCTCACTAATGTGATTATCAACGCCTGTTAAGAAGCGCGCGAAACAATATAGTTTAAGTTAATGACTCGATTACAAATGAAAAAAAAGTTTGTAACCACGCGAACTTTCGGTTAGCCAATCCTTTCAGTTTATTCACCGAATCAAATGAAAATATATATAATAAAATTTGAGACTGTGTTGCGGTAAGTACAGAAGATTTTTTGAGGAATTAGCCGTATTGTTACGTATTTATTTTCTTTCGCACATCAATAATATAATATACTTACCGTTTACGTTACGTTATTACTTTCCGTCCCTATAGTCGTAATAGTTATTCCGCTGCTACTGGATAGAGTTCATTTCATTGCTGTTTCCGACATGTATAGAGAGGATTACGCGAAGCAATGACTACGCAGTGAGCCAAGTTAATGAGAAACGAAGATTGGTAAAAAATTGTCTTAACGATAAGAGGTACCCGTATCAATGGTTTCATTTAGTAAAGAAAATCCTTGGCTCCGTAAAACAAAAGACAACTTTCCCTCTTTTCACTAAATATATCATATTAATGTATATTAATGTAAACATAACTGATTAAAGAACAAATAACAATACATAAATAAATTGCTAAATAAATAATAATTAGATAATTACTAATTAATTATTATTTTAATCAGATTATATAATTAATTCGCGACTATTTATTATCTAATTAATGAACAAGAATAACATCAAGAACAAAGCATGAATAACAGAATAAAATAATAAAAGGAACAGGAAGTTCAATATATCTGTAAAGCAAATAATATTGTCATTAATTATCTAATCTTACCCACGATCCCGTGGAGCCCCAGCGCTTGAGCCTTTTGCCGAAAATCGTTTGACACTGCGACAGGCAGGACACAGACACCGCAGGTTGTATTTTACCACTGAAGGTGTCACCTCTGTCCAATGTCATTGTATTCAAACTAGTTAATCACTTCGTGTATTCAAACCGTTCACTGTTTTATTGTATTTGTATTATGTCTATGCACTTGCACATAAACTCGAGTACTACGTGGGTCGCAATACACGGTTAGCCCGTAAGCCCGCGTGCGATGTCGACGGCGGCCTGGGCGCGAATGCTACCGCACGAATTTTCCCTCGGTTAGTCTTTGCCGCCCTGCAGCCGCCCGCCCAAACTACGCTCCAATTAGGACAAAAAATTTTTTACACGTTTAAATGGAATCTTATTAATGTCCCATCAGTAACACAGTTTAAGTGTTGTTTTTAATATTATTTCATTTCGTATGAAACATGTTTCGTTCTAAATACCTGGTACATTTTGAAAAGCAAAAATGTTTTGTTTTCAGGTTTTACAAATAAAAGAAATTTTTGATTTGATATTTATTTCTTTTGATTAATAGTATTATATTATAGTTTTATTACAATGTTGGAAATAATGTCTTTCAAATAAATATCTATGTAATATGGTACGGAAGAGTTATTATTGTTTATTAAAGTAAGTTTCCAGGAGTACTATGAAACTAATGACATATTAACATGACATATTGTTTAAAAAATAATTATTGACATGTGATTGACCAAATTAATAGGTAGTCAGGATAGTGCGCGGCCTTTTTGAACGCATGACTTTAGCGTGCTATATTTCTGGCAACACTGATCACTGGCGGGAAAGTGATATATTGTTTGAGAGCTGACTTTTTGCAATGGCGGCAAATTGAAATTACATGTTAAAAGTTTTATCTTTCGTATTTTTTAACAACTTCAAAATGGAAGTTATTAAGGAGAAAATTATATGTTTTAGATTTTTTTTTGACAAGGGTATCAATGTTTCTAGTGCTCGAAAAGAAATTTGTAGTGTTTACGGAGAAAATGCTTTATCTAAAACAACTGCAAAATAATGGTTCAGTCGATAATGGTTTCGCTGTGGTCGTCCTATTAAGGTAAATGTTGATGTTATCATTGAAAAAATTGAGGCAGATCGACACATAAGCAGTCATCAAATTGCGGAAGAGCTTAGCATTCACCACTCAACAGTTTTGGATCACCTGCATAAACAGAATTTTGTAAAAAAGCTAGATGTTTGGTGCCGCATGATTTAAATGACAAAAACTTGGTGAATAGATTTTCCATATGCGAGATGTTGCTAAAACGAAATGAAATCGATCTATTCCTGAACAGATTGGTAACAGGCAATGAGAAGTGGTTCGATAACAATTTTCGAAAATAATGTTAGTCTAAGCGAGGTGAGCCATCACAAATAGTCCCAAAGTCAGGCCTTACTCCGAACAAAGTCATGTTATGTGTATGGTGGGACTGGAAAAACATTGTGTATTACGAGCTTTTGCCACATGGCTATACGATTAATTCTGATGTCTACTGTCAGCAATTAGTAAGATTGAAACAAGTAGTTGAAGAAAAACGCTCAGAATTAATGAATAGAAAAGTTGTAGTTTCCATCACGACAATGCTCGACCGCATTCATCTTTGATGACTAATGATGACTAAACAAAAATTAATGGACCTTGGCTGAGAAGTTTTAATGCATCCATCCACCATGTAGTCAAGATATAACACCTTCGGATTATAATTTCACGCTCTATACAAAATTCTCTAAGTGGAGTAAAATTACATTCAAGAGAAGCCATTAAAATCAATTTTTCACCGAGAAACCCCAAAAAATACAATTACATACTATTATTATAGACTCGAATCGATGGTCGGAAAAACACGATGGTATTTAAGGTTGTTTGTTACGTAAATTCGGTCATGGTTATGGGCTGGCCAATATGAGAAAGTTTTCGAACGCACCCTGTCCGGAAATAGCATCGCCGTTTAGGTACATCCGCCCGATGGCTCTGCGGTAATGCGGATTATAGTATATAGTACTCGTAATTAAATAGTAAAAATATATATATTGTGTAATACTCGTAATATATTTTATCGATAGTTCATTATCGTTAGTCATTTTAGAGAACTTAGAATAAGTTAGAGATTTTAGAATGAGTCAGAAAATTCAATTGGTCATCGTGGAGAACAAGGCTTTTCTCTAACGTCGCTGTTATAATGAGGCATAACGTGTCATTATAACAGCCTATAACGGCACAGGCATCCCCTAGTAAATCACCAAGGAGTTTTGGGCCCTAATCCAACACGCAGGGTTTTTAAAATGCTACTTTTTTTTTTAATTTTGGAGCGTGTAAGTTTTCCCTCATCGTCAAAGTGATGATGATTTTCAAATTCCGTACTGTAATAACCGAGGATCTGAACTCACATCACGAATCTAAAAACGAGAATAGATACCCCTAGGCTATTACCACTTTAAGAGAACTTACAGTTGACATATTATATTAACTTTTTTAATGGAAAAGGGTATAGCGGTAAGTGGTAACTGTGGTGCTGATCTTTTAAAGCTCTATTCACAGCTCCTTCAAAAGTCCCATATCGAATAATAATAGGGGCAGTTCGTTCCACAATCTACGGGTTCGCGGTATAGAGCACATTTGTGGAACGCACAGTATGTGATTCATGAAATATTGTTGTCGAGGAGATGCGGATACATTCCTCGACCACAAAAGTACAGTTTCTGTGACAATAAGTACGGTTGTAGAAACAATGATATTTGTTACAAATGTATGGCAAAGCTAGAAGCTAAATAGTATACTAAAAGGGGATGAGTTTCAAAAATAGTTGGGTTGACTGGTATACAAGGCTGTGGTTTTATACAAAATCAAACACATGCGTGGAAACACGGTAGGGTGGTTCGGCTAATTGCGGCGCGAGCGGCGAAGCGACGCAACCTAATTAATTTGATCTGATAAAAAGAGCCTTTCGCAAACGAGAGCCTTCAGCATTTTATTGTGTTTACATCATAATATGCGAAATAAAATTGAAAAATACGAATTTCAACATAAAGGTCTAAGAATTTAACCACACAAAGCATGTATTTTGTTACAATTTATTTCTATTCTTTTTGTTCCTCCTGTATTCTTTAGGAGTTATGTGCAATTATGGATAAATTATTTCTTATCGTATTTTATCACTGAAACAACTGATATAAATTCTACACCACAGAACTGGGATTTCCATGTAATTCACATATATTTCGTATTCTATGCGTTATCGATATTGATGCAACCGAAAAAAATGAATGTCATCGGAAGCGATCCTAGGATGTTTGATATTTCTGTTTGTATTGTAATCCTCGTGGTATCGCCTCAATGGAACAAATGCCTAACGCCTAAGCTGAAAAGGCTATAGACTGTAGTATAGTTTGATGTACAACATTGATATTTATGGCCCTTGTTAAGATTGCATAATTTAGGTCAAGTGTCTACTTAGCTCTGCTTTAAATACTTTTAGAGCTGACATAGTAAGATTTTTATGGCTCTTCGCAGTTTTGAGTGTGTCACCATCGCTGTACGCTGCTGAACCAGATTTTGACCTTAGTATTTTAGTACTTAGTATTTTTTAGATACTACTGAAGAATTGCCATTCTTTTTTTGTTTTCTTTTTCAAACTTTATTTTAAGGTATATACAAGTATTTTAAGTTATTTCTAAAAATAAGCATTTTCTATTTATTTCTGTAAATAGTCACATAAATCCAGAGTAACCGGCGTCCTACGAAGGCAGTGCGAGGGTGCCGGGTGCGGTCAGCTATCACGTATCGATCACGTGGCAGCCACGGGAATGGCACGAGATCAATTTCGAGTCAATCTTTGTATGACTTCACTATTGTGATCAACAAATTGTCTTTGGTAAATAACTTATTACTTGCTATAAGTGGGTTCGTAGGAGATTTTCCATTAAAACGTAGAAAAGCTATATGTAGAAAGTTGAAGTAATAAAATTATAAACAGACTCAACTGACTGATGACACTGACGACTGATTGCCTGATCTGGACTGATGTTGGCATGTATTGCAGATGTCTATGGACAACAGTATCCACTTACCATGTGTAGTTACCACTTACCAGATGGACTGTATACTCGTTTGCCGCCTAATTTCTATTAAAAAAAGCCTTGAAGTAATAAAAATATAAACTAGTTTTATTTAAGTCCGCAGAGAAAAATATTATTTATTGAGATTTTATTGTAAAATCGACATATATCGAGGTCTTCCCAAATTAGTGAAAAACTTTTTATGAAATTTGTTATATGAATGTAAATTTGTAAATTAGAATATTTTTTCAAAAAGTTTACAATCCCGGAACGTCACATTTATATACTAAACTTTAGCCACGAAACATAATCAAAACACATTAAAAAATATATTTTAAGTGTCAACAGATATGTTGATTAAAAGGCTTGCTTAAAATAAAGTTTGAAGGTTTATCAAAGACTGTACTTTATAAATTTATTTACAAAGAGAAATTTCTATTCACACCTCATTATTATAAATTATTATTTTTCAAGGTCGACGTGTACAAGTAATAAATATTACAAAATATTTGTTTGTAGGATCGTAAACAAAATGCAGGCATTTCAATTATTTCAGTGAGGTCGAGGCAATGGCTCGGGTGGGCAGGCGCGGGCGCAAGTGTCTTATTATTTTGTTTACTCCTAACTTGCTTCGACTACGCACACAATTTAAACAGTGCAATTTCTCCTCACTTATAGCCAAAGATCAGTAAATATTTTATTGTGTATCGTTCTGGTACATAATTTAAAATTAAATTCTTTAAATAATAAAATATTGTGCAAAACAGAAAATTCATTGACCAAATTACATAAAAATAATCTGTCTGAAATTTTGAAGGTGTGGTTTGATATCCATTCAAAATTTTCAGATACACCCGAATTTTTGACATCAAGAACGTAAAAATGTCTTCTCTTTCGTTTTCATGTCTCGTTTGCGCAGGTTTGACTGAAAAGAAGAGACTTCTTTTATGTTACGTTCTTCCATAATTTTATGTTGTGACCGTTTGGGGCATGACCGGCTTTAGAATAGCACAACTCCATCTCTTCCTGCGGGTGTTGTAAAAGGTGACCAAGGGATAACAAAGCGGCTACCACAAGCCCCACCACCTCTAAAAAGAGGACTCGCCATCCTGCCCGGCCAGCGTGGTATTCTGAAGCCACGCACAGGAAAATATGCATGAGGAGGTCCATGTCCAGCAGTGGACGATAAAAGGGCTGGTGACGGTGACTTTCACAATAATTATCACTTTTGTGTATTTTGTGCACAGTAAAGTACTAAAAATAAATATTTATTCATTGTAAGTTAAATAAGCGTCCATATCGGCCATCACATTCATTGAGCGCATTCGAGGCCGCAGCAGCTCAGCAAGCTACATTATGTAATGAATGATATATTGAAGATTAGACTTCAGGGCGTAGGCTTAATCCAACCTAGGTCATGGGCTTACATTAGCACTTCGCGTAGGTTCTCGTTCCTAGTTGCATCGCGGATTACAAGTTTGTGTTATATATGTATATTTTGTTAATACATTTTATAGCTTTTATGGCCTGCTACTCCAGCAGCGTATACAGTAGATGGCAATATCAGAAGTCAGCGTGTGTTCTCTCAGGCCGATGACATGGATGCATATGTGTGACCGAAAAACGCACTCACAATAAAAAAACAATACAAATTACGATATAATGTCGCCATGGCTACGCGTCGCAACCACGAGGCGGGCCATAGTCATACATGTGGACCAAGAACACAAGAACGGATTGGTGGAGAATTGCAAATTCTCCGTATTCATTTTATTATTAATTATTTACGACGATCGATGGTTAGTAGTGGTCGTCCTGTTGCTGGTTCTATCGATCAATCTGTAACGTAGTAGATGAGAATAATCTCATCCGTGATTCAGATGACATTTTTGTTTCGTATAAAATGTCTTTGTATTACGTTAGCTCGACCGTGGCCTCAACAGCAACGGGCAACAAATCAGTCCGCGACAAACTATCCGCTGCGACACGACACACCAATATAAATAAGATTTTTTGTTATAATATATAAACATACAATAAATAACACTGACACAAGTTTAACTGCATTTTGTTTTGTTTTAAACGGTGTGGGTTATTCTGATATATTCTTTTTCCGGAGTCTATAAAACGGACGTCAACGACCAACGACAATGACTTAACGAATATATACTTTTTATTTTTTAATAATGTTATTTCTGCCAAATGCTAGTAGTCAATGTTATTATTAATATTATTACCGACAGTAATGTTTATTAACAGCAGTAATATTATCGTCATTACGTATACACCTGTTATAAACAAAATCTGACAGTCTTCATTCCCATAACTTTATCAGACATTTCCTAGTAAATCACTGTGGGGTTTTCGGGTCATAATCCACCACAAGGAGTGCGGGTTGATGGATACAGATACTCCAGACTTTTTTTATTTCTTGAGCAATCCTCACGATGTTTTACCTCACCGTCAAGCTAATGACATTTTCTTAAAAAAAAAATACAAGAATTATTCCTACTTAACATTAAGTAGCGTTTCTCCAAGCGCTGTTAAATGTTTAGTTTAGACCTCCATTTGTTTTTTCTTACTGTCGTATTGTTTAAATCACTAGAATAATTTTGAGCGCCTACACGTGAGCCATCCCCAAAGTTACATGTTAAATGTTTCAGAATGTCTCATAGATTAATTACTAAGGAGATAAATCGGAAGACTAATGGACTTCGTTATCAAAAGTAAAGGTGTAGTTTTCCTTTTTCTAAAATAAAATACATTTAGATATAAATGTAGCATTTGTCGCGATTCAAATATAAGTTAATTTTCTTGGAAAGACCACACGTGGCCTGCTCTTTATAGACTTACTAAATATATAACTAAAATATATTTTTAAATGTCACCTTTCGTATTTTTTTAAATTACAAAATACATTAAAATAATAATGTATACTAGCGACCCTTGCCATTGCCATTGCCCCTTTGGTTAGCAAAGGGGTAATGCTTAAATGATATTAAACCCTTGCTCCATATTCATTCCTAAATCTCTAAAGGTAGACAATATAACCGAGAGCGTGACAACGTATGGCATTGTGAACTGATGTTAGCATGTATGGCGGATATCTATCCACGTATCCACTTACAGCCAGATGAACATTATGTTCGTCTGCTACTTTCTTTCTACGAAAAAATTACTTATAGCAATTAATAGCAATTTTAGCGTTAAATCTAGAAAGTGTTCAGATTGTCGACCTCAACGTTAAAGTACGCTGCAAAAATGACAATGATTATTTATACTAAAATCATCTAGAAAATAATGTCATAAATTATCCATCAAAATTCGTTGAGAAATTGCATACAGACATACAGAGAAATCGGTGAGTTTAACGCATACAGACACGCTTTTCAAAGACTTCATTTTATACTACATATACACTAATTTTAGTGGTATCCAAGCGTAACATATAGACATCATATATTAAAAAAATTATAATATAAAAAATGTTTTTAAAATATGCATGAAAGAAAAAATGGATCTCGTATAAATCAAGTACGTAATGATGTTGCGTGGGCGGTTATTATGATCCCACTAATACCGTTATGTCATTGCAAATGATAATATTAATAAATCAACATACTACTGACATATGTAAGTATTATGAAACGGTAAATCAAGAAGTTTGTTTAGCGCTAGCTTTGTTAATAGATAATGTATTACGAAATAATAATTAAATATACATAAGTATAATTTAGAACAAGTACTTGAAGTTTGGCTAATTTACGTTTCAATATATGACCTATTTATTAAATAAAAACTCAGTGCCTAATAACAATAAACGCCGAAGTTCGAACCCACAAGGTTACGAATGTGATACACATAAAGATTTCTTAGGCTTACATCACAGCTCATTGTGATAAACTCTGATGAGATTATTTGCTAATTCAAAGCAACTTCATCTAATACATTATCTTTGTATGTCTGGAAAGTTCACCCAAATCTGCCAAGAACTTATTGCGTCATCCATCACAGGATGAAAAACAAAGAAGTCATTCCCAGAACTCTGCAGGTAGCACACATTACATTTCCCTTACAATGAATGTGTATGATCTACTTTAAAACCCCAAATTTAGGAAAATTCAAATTTGTATCTAGACAGTAGGATTCTCACTTCCTCTTAACTTCCTGCTGTTGACACAAATTTCCGTGACAGTACCGTGGATCCCAGGGGCAAGCTTGGCACAGCACGCAGCCACAATCAACAAAAATAATAGTCAGTAAAATATTTCATGAAAATGTGTCACTCAACACACGCAACGTCACACACAGTAGCATAACTTCCTGGTATGAGCGTTTTTATCTGCTGCAAGCGCCGCAGTTACAGTATCGGCCAGTCGAGTGTTCGCACAAATACAAATTCCTTTGCAGCACATTATTAACTTATTCAGTAAGCGGTTAGATATCGTCAACCGCAAATATAACAATGAAGAACAAACCTATTCATCCAGTTAGAGCAACTAATATAAACCTTAAAATCACAGTACTGTTTTACGAATGCAAAGAAATGTTTGTATTCGTGCGAACGTTCGGTTGACCAATATTAGTTAGCGCTATCTGAGTACGTGAAGATTACCATTGTATTTTGTGCTGACTGACCGTTCGACGTACACTGGTGGACATTGCACACACACTATTTACATTGTACGTAAATAAACTACATTTGATTTATGCACTCACTCCCGCAGGTAAGATTATAATGTGTAATGTAATTGTAATTGTGTGCAGACGAACTTCATAATTTGGCACAAAATATTTCACTTCTTTTTACAAATCACAGCTTTTTAACTCACTTTCTATGGTGAATTTCTTCTCCGGAGCTTTTGCATATGATTTGATATTTTCGTTATTGCCATTACATAGGATCAACTAACGTACCGATTATTTTTGTTTCTGACTATTAAATCGTTGAAATAGAATTTTAAGTGGAAAAATCATATTGCGAACATAAGTATTAATTCTATAGAAGCAATCTTGACAGTACATCTCGCATATGTCTATTATATAATCAGATATGGCATATTTGGGATAACTCGTCGAATGCATTGAGAGTATTCACAGCACAAAAGAAAAGCCTGAGAGCCATATATAGCGCGCATTGGTCGGAATCCTGTAAAGATGTATTCATAACGCAGAAATTACTAACCAACCGTACGTTGAAAGTATATTTTGAAATGGCGATGTTAGTTAAACAAAACATAAATCTATTTCACAAAAATTACAACTGAAGCAAGCGTCTAGTAACGCATCCACCATTAAAAATACAAGCTCC
The DNA here is from genome assembly GCA_943735995.1 of Sesia bembeciformis. Classification (NCBI taxonomy): domain Eukaryota; kingdom Metazoa; phylum Arthropoda; class Insecta; order Lepidoptera; family Sesiidae; genus Sesia; species Sesia bembeciformis. Next base: position 15,767,086 of record OX031028.1, read on the forward strand.
AGGGTTTGAATTATATAGGAAGAATTGCGTTTTTATGGCGTCATTAAGATATAATTGTATTCCAAATTCCGTGTACTAACGTATATAGTCTTCCGTGTACTAACTTTTATTGTGCCCAAAGTAAATGGTTAATCCGAGAGAGCCTATATAGAGAGAACTCTATTGACTCTATCTTAGAAAGTATCCGTGTGGCTTTTATATGTTAAGGTAGTGAAGATAATAATCTGGTAATAAGTAACGCACGCTTTAAGTTTCCTTCTTGTCCTTTTTACTTAAAATTTGTACGCGAGGGCAAAACACGTGTGCAATAATCTGAATGTTATCTTTAGTTACCCGTTTTAAACAAATAAATTCAATTTTGTTGAAGTTGTATGATTTAGATTTTTTAAAGTTTCAGTTTCTACCTTACATAAACATCAGAATACTTTTTCAGAATGTTCTTACCACCTTCACTCATAACAAAATTCGAAATATGGTGCATACCTGTAACAAATAAAATCATACTATTAGTATATAGATTTTAATACGAAGCAATTATCGGATTAAATTTTGATGCTAAAAGATAATAATAGATAATAATAAAGAGAACAGATAATAAGTAACTAAATATGATTACGATGCCATTTTGATACTATATATATATATATATATATGCACGGGGAATGCAATGATGTGACGGAACGTGATGTGAATGTGATCTATGGCTGACTCGGAATGTTCGAATAGCTAAGTTACACCGCTGTTAGCTAAAGCTAAAAACTGCCGTAAAACTTACTACTATGTTTTGAGAGTGAAAGTGGTTCCCTTCTCATCCCATCCCACCTCATCCAATCTCATTCTATCTCTTCCTGTAGATAAGAGATAGATGCATCTAGCTAGTTTAATAACAATTTCATTATTTAATATTGACAGCCTTCGAGCGAACCAAAATCTCGAGGGTAAGTACGTACCAACATCAGAAGGTCACATCCGACGGTGGGTATACCATAAATGAAATCACGGTTGACATTTCGTATCGGCTCTACTCAATTACGCTAGCCCCAAGGGTTGGATCCGCTCCCTTTGAATATAAACTAATTTTTTATTTGTGACGATTGACATTCCACTTCCAATTTAGATAAGGTGATTTTGCAACAGGGTTTGCGTATATTGCTATTCTGTTCTTAAAGAATGATAACACATTGTAATGGTGAGCATACGGACTTAGTAAATTGGTAGAGAAATATTATAATACTCGTAGTTGTTGTACAAATCACAGCTCAAGAATCAAGAATGCAATGCAATGATTTTATAATAATTTTAACATCCTAGGATGTATTATATTTCTTCTTACGAGTATGCTATAATGTTCATCATAGCGTATAATATTTCGATATTATTTCTTTTTCATATTTTTCTTTTCTAGTCATTTATACTTTTACGTTATATTTTTGTCACTGTCGCTTCTTATTTCATCCTAATTTATTTAGATCAAGAATTTTAGAGAAGGTACTTTTTCCCGGAATCGCTAAATTCTTGTGGCTCTAATGACCTTTCAAGAGTCACCGGACATGAATGATTTAGAGCGAGCGCAGAAGACGCTCAGCCAGGAGCAAAGAGTGTGTGCAGCAACGAGCTTAAGGGCTCCCCCGCCGGTAGACGGTCGGAAGGAACGGACCTTGGCTTAGGGCGTTGCTTTGGGAGGGTATCGCGGGATCGCCAGTCGGTGAGAGGAGAGTAGATACTCAAAAAGATAACCTAATACGAGTACATGTATCCAAAGGTTATCCAAAATAGCCGTTCCTTGTGTTTATATTGATACTGTAACATATAAACTAAAATATATCCCTCTGTGTGATATTGTAGGTATGTTTAGGCACTTTTTCAGTATGAAATATTCAGTATGTTTTTGTATTTTATGAATATTTCTTAATTTATCGTAGATTCAATTACAGTGTGTATTGTCCCGAATTAGTACAAAGATCCCTCGTGTCCGTCGACCGGCCGTCACGCCCCACTTCAAGCCTTCTCGGTATCGCCACGCGCTCGTATCGTGAAGTCGAACTCTCATCTCATACAAAATTATGACCCTTATTGTGTCGCCATTAAGATATACGACAATATTAATGGGCTGTTTAAGTTAAGTGTGCGAGGTGATACCTAACAAGTCGTAACATATGTAACGCAAGTTTACTGGAGCACACAATTGTCGCAATTATTTCGCGAATGTAGGTTAAGCGTAAAAATGTTCAGTATTTTTTACATTTAGTACCTTTGATGTTAAGTTTGGAATGTTGTATTGGCGAAATACTTGAGTACGTATCTACGCTATAGTTTTCCCAGAAATTTAATTGGGGTGGAAACGCAGTTGCGGCACGTAGATATAGATGGAGAAAATTTTAATGTCCGATTGTCAACAAAGTGCAAATACTGTTACGGAGAAGTATATTTAATGTAAATTTTCGAATAAATAACAATTTTATTACCTCTTGTATACCTATAAAATAAACTTTTCTTGCTGGAATAACCATTTATTTAGAAATTAATACGAATAGCTCACATTTCGTATATCAGTATCTGAAATATTTTTAAGGAGAGAAATATAAATATTTCTTTACCAAGGAATATAATATGTTTCGTTACTGAATGCTTTAGTGAACACATACTAAATTTTAGTAAAAAAATACAATACTAAACTTTAAGGTCTTTCTTAGGCATTTTCGAAACTGGGCCAAGTTTGTCAGTGCGCCAATAAATCACGTTATTCGAGACGGCACCAACTGATGTATGCGGAGCTAATGTGATCAGGTTATGCAATGAGCGCTGATCGGATCAGGAAGTGTACATTATAGTGTACACTCACTATTCGTAAGCGTATACGAGTGCAGAGCGGCCGCTTTCTAACCACTAAAATAACCACAGTTTTCCTAATCTTGTTAAGATTTTTTTATTTGTACGAATAGACTTATTGGACTATTTATTTATACGTAACATGGTTAACCGCTGGTTACGTAATGTGTTCAAATTAAACACAGTATAAAATTTTTCACGTTCATTGCACTACTAATTCACTAATGTGTACACGATTTTTATATATCTTTGTATTGTAAGATATATATGTAAGATATATCTATCTATACATATAATAAAAATGTAACTGATCGCTGTCTGTACATGGAAGATATATGAGAAAAATATTATTGGGGGCCTTTATCAACGCAATAGAACCCAAAACAATGATTGTTAGAATTTTTGTCTGTTTATCTGTTTGTCTGTGCGTTTGTGCGCGCTAATCTTAGAAACGGTTTATCCGATTTGGGTGCGGTTTTCACTAATGTATTGCGGTAAGCTTCACTTAAAATTTAGTGTTTGTTTTATTTCAATCAGTTCATAAATAAAAAAGTTATATCAATTTAAAGAATCACGTCGAACATTTGTTCGATAAAAAATAAGCTATAAGAAATAATGTGTGTGATCGTTTTTGAAAATACCAAATACCCCTAAGAAGGTAAAGAGGGTGTTTATAAACTAAAGTCCACGCGGACGAAGTCGCGGGCAACAGCTAATATATATATAATATACTTACATATAAACTAAAAGTTATGAAGACTGATATAGGAGTACAAATATACTCGTATTAATTTAAATATGTATAACCTTCATAAAATTTGTAAGTACTTGAACTATAAACGGATGGACAGAAATTAAATGTTATGTACCCATGTAGAGATTGTCTAGATAGAATATACGTAGGTATCACAGGTATTTCTTTACATTATCACCTGAACTTATAAAGCATCTGTTCTATTTATATGTTTTACTAAAGGTAAAGCTATTTCTGAGGCCGTTTTTAAAGCAGTAACATTTTATTACAGCGATTTCTTTTACTATGCCAGTGAGTTACTTTATCTGGTAAACAATAGGCGGGAGTTCAAAGGAATCGCTTAAATTCGAGGAGTGCATTTCACGCCTTGCGACCGTTTGATGGGTGGGTGATAGACGACAGGGTCGACGAGTTATGTAATACATACATCACTTTTAATCCCGGGGGTGTATGGTCACAATGTCAGCGGGCTGAAAAACGATTCTTTCAAAATAATATGTATTTAAGGTAAATGACTGTACAGAATGTACATATAAATTGTGGGCGCTCATTGCGATGACATTTTAACTTAGTTTCGGATTGAAACTGTTTATAGTAAAGAAATGTATTAAATAAATAATATGTATTATCAATTTCGGGCACAAGCATGAAAAAAAATTTAATCCTAATAGCCAATTCTTGTGACAATGTTCAATAATTACACCAATACGTTAATCGTCAGTTGATGTTAGGTCACGACACTGCGACATGTATCAAGTCGGTGCAATGTAAAAAGACTTACTGGATTTGGTAAAAGGCTTTGGTACCAATTCCTAAATACATATTCACAGAATAATGTTTTATTTGCCGCTAATCGCGCTCGCTACAACCACACCGATTCGCCCGTGTGTCTGTTTGATGGGTGATAGACGAGGCGTTACGTAATACGTCGTCAATGTTAGATCTATGTTGCGTAAATGTCTAGCCATTGAAACGTATGAAAAGAGAACAATAGATTGCTTTTGAACTTATTTTTGTATTGTGTTCCCTTATAATATTTTATATTAACCCTCCATCGAGTTTCTGAAGACTTTGGTCGTGTAAATGGAAAGATAAAATAACGTAAATTATCTTATAAAATTTTGCCAATTTTTAGTAATTGAATGATTGCAGAGGCTGAATTAGAATAAAACTACGTTAATAAAATTACAAAGTCTAGGGGTCGTAATCAAAATTTAGTCCACAGGAGTCGACGTAAGAAATGTCTCGATTATTGCGCGTTCTTAGTCGCTGTTACATAAAATATGTAATAAAAGCCACTTCATATGATATATTTTATTGAGGAAACAGAACTAAAAACGAGGTTTGTTTTCACTCGGAGTACTAAAAGTTACCAATAGTAATTCCGGACAGACAATGGTGATCTTTTATAGTTTCTCTAAGAATTTCCTCGTTGCGTGAAGGACAAAAGTTTCTTAATACTTAATAGAGAATCTGGGAAAGTAACATGGGAAAGTAACAATGACTAGGATTTACTAAAATCTGGCAACAATCTGATAGATATTTAGATTACATTAATCTTAATATTACACTGGTTTTGTTCTAATTAGATTTATTAAAATATACCTACATAAAACACTATTATATTTTTCCAATATTTTAACATAAGAATTTTTACTGACCAATAAGTCTAAAAGAGCCAAAAGATTTAATGAAGCACCTGCTCTTTCATTACCTTTTTCCATAAAAGAAGCTACTGTAAAAGTAATGATCATTTTATAATCATTAATAAGGATTAAAATAATAACAACAATTCCGAGTGCAACAGCTGTGAGACCCCGGAATTTTTGTGTGGTGTTTGTAACAAACAAAAGACCGATGCACTTTCGTATGACGAGGAGGCAGTAAACATGCACTTACGTTTATGGTCCGAGCGAGCAGCTTCAGTTATATTAAACTCGGAACACGTCATAACGCTCGTTTCGGCACTCATTGTCTAAAGCACGTAAAATATCTCTTCCTGGTTTCATGCTTGTCGCTTCTCTGTATCAGAACATGTATCGAAATAGCGAAGGTTCGAAGATTTTTGGCCTTCATGTCAATATGCATGAATCATTTTAAGCTTTATCGTTTTAAAGAGGAACAAAGGTATTTTTAATTCGATAGATTTTTTATTTATTTGTACATCAACAAACCAATACACGAGGTACAAGAACAGGAAACTACAGTGCTTACTCACCTTTGGAGTAGCTTTCTGCTTACTATTATTATTCATCTCATTATACATAAATTTAAATATGATACAAAACTATATGTGTAACAAAAATTAAAAGGATATAAAAGATGTGAAGAATTAGGCAAATAATGGTGTTATGCATGGAGCAGCATGCACTAGCAATTCTTGATTATAAATTGGCATTAATCCCGACTTCTGTGGGCATCACCGGTCATACTTGTAGTGGTAGTCCTAGCAATCATACAGAAATTGTCGATAGAAATATTTATAAAAACAACAATTGTCACAATAGTATACTTATGTTTTTTAAATTGACGCAGTGAAATAATGAAGAAAGTGACAAGTACACAACACGAACAACGTTGCGGTCAGCAACGTCTACGTCATGTCCTAATATTTTAGCATTTTCATAATCATTCATTAATTCATATCCTTAATTTTCATTTAATTCCGTCTTGTAATTTCGACCAATTAACCTAGTTAGTAGTGCTGCTGTTTGATTTGTAGGTTCTCTATTGCATTCCAGCTTGAATAAACATTTATTTGAAGACGTTTATTCAGAATCATATATATGAAAACTTAGTGTGGATAATTAAGTATTGCGTTCTTTATATTCACAAGTTCATACTCATAATTTCTATTTACGAGAATATCATAGGTGATAAGTATGATAAGAATGTTTAAAATCCATTTAGAGAACCCTTTCTGTATAATAAACAATAGGGTACATGCAAGTAAATAAATGGGTCATAAATTGAGGACAAAGCTGAATTAAACATCGTGAAGTACTGGATATTCTGTGTCTTTATGTATTTTTAATCTACTATCAAAGCAACTCGTTAACGCGTATCGTCAGAAATTACTTACAAATTGTGTTACGTTTAGAAATTAACAATAATGTTTAATTTTGAAACGAAATGTAATTTATAGTCTAGGATTTATTTTTCGCAAGATAAAGTTAACACGTCATTTTCCAACCTTTTATTTTCTCACTAACTGCTCTTTATCTAGAGATGCAAATTTCTTCCAGTTTTTCGCTGAACTTTAATTTAAACTCTCGAATGCAAAAATATTGGTTGCAATTTTATAAAATCATGAGGAGTTTCGTGACTGTGTCTAATATTTTTGACCTTTGACAGACAAATTTACCTAAATAAATGGAAAAATCATCATTCATTAACGCTATTAACTCTGTAACAGATATTAAAAAGATCGAAAACACACACCTGTAAGGAGTAGAGATGTACCAAATATTCATTTTGGCGAATACTCGCCAATTTTCAAGTATTCGTACTAATATTCGCCATTTTTTAAATAAATACTAATCGAATAATAAAACGCAATGTGAATAGTAGGTAAAACTGATATTCCACAAAAAATGAATACTTTTAAAATTCAACGTGCATTTGAAAATGAGTTGCATAGCTGATTTTTTAGTTTACCCTATTAGTAAGTGATTTTTAGTTTATTTTAAATTTAGGTTGGTACCCAACTTTATATTAAATCAAAAAGGTACTTTCTGATTGAACTAAAAAAATACTTATAGCACTATCTTTAAATTAGAGTAAAAATTACCTACTTAGTAATTTTACAAGTGCGTGCGTAGTAAGTTATTCGAAACATGCTTAGGGAGATTTCGTCATTTTCCGTACGGAAAAAATTTTTACTTAAAAGTTGTAGTGTCATGAGCTCTATCTAGAGACATATGTATCATTTGTATGTCGCTAGATCATACTTTGATTTTTTTTTTATTCTTGAAAAACCTTAACTACGAACTGAAGTATGAACCCAAACTACATTTTTACTTAATTTTATTTCAACCCCTCAAGATAATATGCGGCCCTCAATATATGCACCCTAGTTGAGATGTAATGAATTTTTTCCACAAACTGCAAATTCTGATTTTCAAATTCTGGATAGACACAAAGATGAACTATTCACTTAAAAGTCTAACAAAGGTAGTTGAGGTCAAGGTTCCCGCGTCCTGCATCCCAGTACATATTTAGTATTACATGCTAATGTTCTAATAATAACTCAAATGTAGTAAAGTTAAAAAATAAACATAATACTAATAGGCCATTGTGTTGACGTTCCATGCAATTAGAGTGTCGTCAACCCGGCGTAGGATATAAGAATAAGTCCGAAGACCATGGAATATACTTCTTGTCTAAGATTAAATGGCCTCACACCAGAAATACTTTGACCCCTGGAGTATAACATGTTTATTTAAATATACTATGATGGCGATGACGGGAGACATTTATTTCTGATGTCATCTCTCTTTGAAAATTGAAATTAAAAAATATATCGTGATTGTGTTTTCACATGTTAACGTTTATCAAATTAGAGTGTGTTTTAAAAGAGTTTTGCTTAGCTCTGTATTTTCTAATAATAAACGGTTTTAATCGAGACTTTTTTTAAATTACGTGTTATATTTTGTATAAACTGATAATATGTGACGTTATCTGAGCGAAGGGACTGTTATGAATTTATTACAATGGTTAATATTTTTTTACTAAAATTTCGTTGTGTCAAAATTCTTTTTAAGTAGAGAACATGCTTTAATCATTGATTTCTTTAATAAATCAATAAAAAATTGGCAGTTGATAAGATATCCGAGTTGGTAATGAGGTATCCGTAGTAGTACTGGTTTCAGAAGGGGTTGGGTGCACTCTGCAATCCCACAGCCTGGCCTCGTTACCCACTCCCACAACAGATTACCTTAAAATGTACCGCAGTGATTATACCTGTAATCATTTGTATTGAAACTATATCTTGATGTCTCTGTGATTTGTGATTGGGTATGATTTTTTTTCGTTCAGGAAAAATAGTACGAGTTTCTAATTAAAATTTAAGTGTAATAATATACGAATAATTGAACTATCAACGGTGAATAGAATGGGTGTATCAGATTTCATCGAGTGGAATTTATTTACTAACTATAAAAGGGAAACAAATGTAGGTTTATAGTTTTTCAGAAGCGACCGAGAGCAGTTATAAACCGAGCTTGTTGTTCTCTGAAACCGTAAACTCACGGTTTCCTTACACCAGACGTTATATTATAATGTAATTAAATTACGAATGTATTCTATCTTTTACATTCATGAAGATCAGATTCCTTTAACTTCCTGATGTTACGGTACAGGATAAGGCTAGCTGGAAAATTAAAAGTTTCGGCGATCCCTCGATGGATAGACTTCTGCCGATCGGTTGATCGACATCACGTCACTAGTCACTAGTACGAGTGTGATATTCGAAATATTAAGTTTATCTTTTAATTTTTAATCAATATTAACATTATAAAACATTATCATAATAATCTCCAGAATCACTGAGCAGATTTTGAGCGGTGGAAAAACTGCAAGGCCTTTTTAAGTATTAAATAAGCTAGTGAGATAAATTAAATGGATATTGCATATCTACCTATATATTGAGTACTATATATATTGAGTATTGAGTACTAAATATATTGAGTATTGAGTACCAATTTACGTACTTCATACTAATATAATTTATTTTAATATTATTTTAATAGTAGCTTTTGCCTGTGACTTCGCTCGCGTGAACTAAGCAGTTGTAAAATATTTCTAACACCTGTAAAAGCACCGATATGATGGATTTAAGTTATTGAGTAATTCTATTAAATGTATTTTTTTATTTTCCTCTATAACTCAACTACCTTATCATATGAAGATGGCATATACTACCAATATTACTTCTGGATACTTAGCTATACAATAGTGAAAGCCCGATTAAACTCCGTTGGGTAGTTTTTAAGTGATGCTCAAACAAACATACAGACACAAATTTTAAAAACTACTGTTTAGGATTCTGTAACTTCTAAAGAGCTTTTATTTAAATTAAGTCAATGTACAGACTGTACTCTTTTACTTTTTTATTATATGAATAGATAATTTATTTAGTTAAACAACAAGTCTACTTGTCTATTCAATACTCAATGAATACTCACAAAAAGTGATTTATAAAACAAAAATCTGTATAGAAACGACACTAAAAAAATAATTAAGAAAACACTCATTTTCTTAATAATTTTCATTCGTCATTTAGGGGGTCATCCTAAATCCTAAAGGGCCTCCAAAAAGCTCGGTGTGCTGAACAGAGCGAAGCGGTACTTCATCCCTGGGCAACTCCTAATGCTCTACAAAGCTCAGGTTAGGTCTCATATGGAGTACTGCTCACATCTCTGGGCTGGCGCACCGAAATATCAATTGGAATCATTTGACTCCATCCAACGACGTGCTGTTCGAATTGTCGACGATCCCACACTCACGGTTTAAAGCCCCTCAGTATTCGGAGAGACGTTGCGTCTCTCTGTGTGTTCTACCGCCTGTACAATGGGGAATACTCTGAAGAATTGTTCAATATAATTCCCACCTCGGGTTTCTACAGCCGCACCTCCCGTTACAGAATTGCGATCCATCCGTATTTTCTCGATACGGAGGTGTCGCGTTCTGTTCGGTCCAAAAATCATTTTATACCGCGAACCCGTAGGCTGTGGAACGAACTGCCTCAAGAGGTCTTTCCATTAAACTACGATATAGGGTTCTTCAAGAAAGCTGTGAATAGGATTTTGCAAGACCGGCGACACACCAGCATACCCCCTGGTGTTGCAGGTATTCATGAGCGGCGGTAACACTTACCATCACGTGGGACCGCTTGCTCGACCGCCTACTTCACTATAAAAAAAATTCATTATTAGAGGACAACGAGATATGAATTGAATGATACAAAAATAGAAATCTTAAACATTATTTTGTGACAAAACGTATCTTTTTATGGACTCAGGAATCGTAGGAATTCAGTCCGAATGTTTGGGTTTGAAGTGATAAACACGACATCTCATTCTGGGAAAGTTAAGACATCGTAACTCGCGAGTCAAATCACATTGCTGGAATCGTTTGGACGTTGAAAAATTTAACGCTTTCATCTCGATTCGACCAGGAAACAGCTTATTTACGAGCCTGTCCCTTGGCTATTATGATGAGCCGTACAAAGGGAGGTGAGAAAAATTTATTTATTCGCTGCGACCCCGTTTCTCCTTTTTTTTTTTATTATGCGCGTATTTGAAATTAATGTAGGCCACCCGCTACTTACCTCTGCTTATCATTTTTACGCTTTTATATTGTAAAGAAAACGATGTTCTCGATTCGCATCGTTAATATTATTCAGGAGCCTATGAATAACATTTAACGAACCTGTAAAACTTCAGAAACTCGCGTTCATTGAAGCCGAGCTACATCACATTCTTAGAAATATAAACATATTTCTGTTACATGAAATCCGTACGACATGTGAGCTCCAATTAACGGTTAAAGACACGACACTATAATTATAAAGAGACGGTGTAAAATAAACAGTGTTTAATTTGGGCCAGCAAATAGTGAATTTATAAATAGAGTGTTGCAAAATACGCGGCCGAGTTATGTCAGAGTCGCGGACGGACATGCGCGCGGACGCACTCACGGCTTCGCTTCGCATTGCAACTGTCATAGAAATAATGCATGACAAGTCTAGCAAGTGAAAATAAACTGGAAAATTCATTAAAAATAGATACCACATTTTCATCGACGGCTTATTTCGTTATATTACGTGTCACTTAAAAAGTATAACAACACTTCCTTACGTTTCAATCTTGCGTTTGTAAATGTAATTTGCAAATGTAATTCTTTATTTTGTTTAATTAATATAAATGAGTACGAAACGTTATGACGGTTTTGAAATGTATGCACAATGTCATCTCAATTTCACATCTGTCGTGTTTCAAGGGGACTCGCATCATTCTAATATTTTATGTACGATATGAATGGTAACAGGTCTGTCTGGATTTGAACTCACGAATGAAAGTCGGGGACAGATAACCCCAGGCTCTTACTGCTTTTTTTTTCAGATAAGTCTAGCGCGGTCTTAAAATTGTTTTCGTGTAAATATTTTTCTTTATAGGTGTCAGACGAGCTGACAGTCCATTTGGTGGTAAGTGGCTACTGTCGCCCTTGGCGAACATCAGTCTAGAAAAACAAACGTTGGCACTCCCCCGGATGCATGCCTACTTTTGGAGATGTGGGTTTGGATTTAAAAAGGGTTGGGAAAATTGGGAAATGAGCTATCGCTACTATGTCCATTTCCAGACGTTTAATCGAACATATTATATTATACTTCGGTTACATGATAACTTGGTTTTTGAAGTCTGTTCGTTGAGTTACATGGCTTTCATCATAAATTCATTAGAGAGGAAATATCTTTTCACTGAATTTCTGAAGAAGGGCAGATAAGGTCGGGCAGGTATTCGTAGGAGACGGTCATCACTAGTTGAGCTGTTTGTGTCTGCCATCTTTATCATATAAAAAACGAGACTATCTAATGACGTGACTACGGTGACGAGTAAGGAATTTTTTCATAAGAACCAACAGTTTTCCTACAATTTGATAATCAGCCATAAATTTAAACCACATTTTGGAGTCAATCTTAACACGTAACCGTTCTATTTCGGTCCTCCAAATTCTTTGTGTACACAAATTTGAAGGCGCGGGGTTGCTCATTTGAGCCCTAGTTTCGCAGCAAACAACCGCCCACGGCTGTAACATTAAACAGGTAACGATTGTTTGCTTCATTATCTAACAAAGGAACCTTACACGGTTCAGTAGTTCGCGGTCTAAAGGCCACGCTCTCAAATTATTCGCAACTTTACTTTGAATATAACATCCCTTGTGAAAGAATATACTTACTTTAACTGGAGACTTAAAGAATAAAATTGGAGTTTTAGTCTACTTTAAAATCCTAACTTAAGATAATAAACGCTAAATTTAAGGTAAGTTTGTTTCCTGTGGAGATGTCTTCCAGGAGACCCGTGAAATAGACACTAATCGGAACAGAAACTAGAATGGAATTACTTTCATGGAAAGAATTAACACTTATGACAGTCATGCTGGTGGTCCTTTATAAGTTTTAAATCCATATCACACAACAGTCACACAGATTAATGGCATAAGCAAGGCAAGTAAGTACCTTATGAAAATTGAGTGACCAGACTTAGACTTATCGTTTAGACTTCCTAAAATCGTCATACATTGTAAGAAGTTTTATTTTTAACATGTTACTAAACATAAATAGAAAATGTATACGAAAATGTATATCTAGTCAAATAAATCAGGTGCGTATACTTACTCGTCTGATGCTCATTTTACGATCGTCTGGAAACATGTCTGACTAACTTACATAGAATAGTACATACTCGTATCATAAGAATAACTGCACCAAAAGTTTATTGGACAGATGTCCATGTGCTAAGATTAGCATAACATCTTCATTCTATTTTTAGTCGACTTAACTAAAATATTCTAACAAAACGGACTATATATTTTTTTTAACGGAAAAAGGTCAGAGGAAATCGACCCCGGATTAACCTTTAAGATAAAAGTATATATTTGATGCCCATTCGGATTCTTCAGGGAACTCTTGGGCTGTCGTTAACTAACACTGACGGCACTAGACAAAAAATTTCTGTTTTCAAAGGGATTGGAATTTAAACGAGGAACTATAATGTAGGACTTTTTGACGAAAACTTGAGAGGTGAAGTCCTCAGTATACCTCAGTCACTTTAATGAGCTACTGCTGACTTACTTCGACGGGACTGGACATTGACAGGATTTGTTTTAGCTTTAAAATTGTTTATTGCAAAGAAAACGTGACACTGGCAGAATATGCTAATTGCACCATTGCCATATATGAAAAGAAAGAAAAAACTAGAATGTAATACTTGTTTTTTATTATTATTATTTCAATAAGTAATTTCACTGCCCGTTGTTCGCCTGTAAGAGATCACTTTTAGCGATAAGGCCGCCTTTACTTCCGTTTATCTAATGTTAAATGTAATTAGTAGGTTAAGGTTAAAGCAAGAAAGCAATACAGATTTTTTATTAATTCTACATTCATACATGTGGAAGGGGGAGAGTGCATGCTGCATTCCCACAGCCGCTGGGCGCACTCGACTGGACACGTTACCCCTCTCTCACAGAAGACTACCTTGAAATGTACCTACATTTCCTACTTTATAGTTCTATTTCCATATACATATATTCTATATTTCTTATACTTTATATTTCCCCAATGTACGTGCGTGTTTCGGTAGTGAATGAGATATGCCAGAGCTCATTCCTATCCCATTCTCTCCTTCTTCATTTTCCCATTCTATTCCTTAATCTGCAAAGGTAGGCAGCGCATCCGGGGGTATGCCAACGTTAGTCATTCTGGACTGATGTTGGCATGTATTGCAGATGTCTATGGACGACAGTATCCACTTACCATCAGGTGGACTGTAAGCTCGTCTGCCGCCTTTTTCTATGAAAAAAATGCATCTATAAAGTACTCTAAAATGTAAAGTTGTAAGTTGATTCAAATTAGAACCGACAGAATTCATAAATAAACAACCAATTATAATATGTCAAGGAATTATGATCCAAAAGGAAGAACCACTCGCTCACGACAATTCCGGATCAGCCATTGTGTTTAGAAAAGAGCACAATCCATTTACAGAAAGTATTGACAGTGGCACGTAATAGGAACAGATTAGATCGTCTGTATCGCTGTTTCTATTGTGCTACAAAAATTATCTAAAAGTATCGCTCAGCTCTGCGCCTTTCAGTTTGTTCGCTTATACAACATGTTTGCTTCAATAGTATCTGAGTTTGTATTAGGCCACTTAGGCGGCAACTTATCTGCGGATGAGCGGAGGCAGCCAAGTGAAATGTTTTTTTGCATACTCTTTTAGGTTTTCATAAGTAGGTATATAAGAAACCAATGAATGAACGAAAATTTTTCATTACGCTAATATTCTTTATTATCATTTTATAACTGAAATCAATGTTTTAAAGCTAGTATTAAAAAAGTATATATTATAAACCTTATATATTTTTTGTTATATCTCGAATTATCAGCCCATTTTTGTCATGCGCGAATTATATTAAAATATGTGTTAGTAAAATATAATAATCAGAGTAAAATGTTATTATGCTTAAGCTTAATTACTTCAAGTTTGTCTAATATGATTAACATTTAGGACAAAATGGTGATAACAATGGCTTATTTGTGTCTTTATTTTAGACTCTTAAACATGTAAGATTATACGACTTTATTACGTTTTGTTCCCATAATATTATTTATTACAAATAGCTCGTGCTCCAGTTCTCTTAGACTATAAAGCCGTCTAATCTTAGAATGAACTCTGTATGTACATTACGCTTTACTATTCTACATTTATGTCGTGTCTTGTGTAAATTTTAGAGGCCCAAAATAAAATAATTCATAGTGCGGTTAAACGGTTAATTTCCTCAGCTTCACAAGTTAACATCGACGCTAGCTAGTAAGTAATAATCAAATAAATAATAAACTTTATTTTCAACTACTGACCAGTAATCTATTAGTTAAAATAAATTAGTTTGCATTCCCAAATGCAATGCATTTCCCAATTTATCATATTCCTCTTATGTACTTGTATGTTTAGGTATTGAGTGAGATATGCCAGAGGCCATTCCTATACCGTCCTATCCTATCCTACCTCATTTTCCGAACCCTTCCTCCAAATCTATTCCTAATTCTCAAACTAAAGGTAGAGGCAGTACATCCGGGGCCGTGCGAACGTTTGTCATTCTGTTATCTGTAGTAATGTTGGCATGTATCGCAAATGTCCATGAGCGGACTGTTAACCGGGCAGACTGTTTACTCGTTTGCCGCCTTTTTGTATAAAAAAAAACCCGTTGTACAGACTGAGCCCCCTATAATTAACTATCGCGAAGACTGATCTATCCAACTGCCATCAACTTCTAAAACAATGCCTAACACTGTTAAAAATATCTGCTTTTATAACCGCGTTTTCCAAATGCATTTTCAATGTATATACGCCAACAAATCACAAACAATTCGCTCTGGTTCACTACTTCATAACTTATTGGCGTAAAATTAGTGTATAAATGCAAAAAAACGTAAACAGAGCCGAGAAACAGGTCGGATCGCGTTTAACGAGCTTTTTAACGGTCCCGCTTATTTTTGTTTTCATTGGTAGGCGCCCGTTGCGAAACTTTACAGGTTAGTTCTGTAACCTGAATTACGTAAATTACGTGGTTACTCATATACGGAACTACTTTGCAAAGTGCACGCTGGAATCTCTGAACAGCTGGGCGCACTCGACTGGCCAAGTTACCACTCTTTCACAGAAGACTAGCATAAAATGTACTTCCCATTTTATCCTATTCCCTCAATGTATGTCCATCCCCAGCTCATCCTATCCCTCTCCATTTTCGCAACCCTTTCTCAAAATCCATTATTCTTAAATCTCTAAAGATAGGGAGCGCATCCCGAACTGATGTTGACATATATCACGGATGTCTAATGGCGACAGTATCCAGTAACCATCAGGTAATAAGATAAGATAGTTTCATAATAAGTAATAACAGATTTGTATTCGCAGCAAACTGCTATGAGCTGTAGATACTATTTTGTTTCGGTTGTAACCAGAGTTGCAAGAGCCAGTCCTACATCCCATCAGGTATTTTCTTTCATCTCATTATTCTTCTTGTTTCATTCCTGTGCTTTGTACTCCTTACTCCTCATTTTGATTCCTATATCATCAAGAGTAGCCGAATCAACGTCCAAAATTTGCCATTTTTGACTAACATTGTCTACCATATTCTAAAATAGAAGAAGCTAATTAACAACTAAATCCGTTCAGAATATTAAAATATTAAATAAAATTGATTGACTTCCAGAATTTAATGACTTAGAGATCTGAGAAGTCACAAAAGAGCTAGAGAATAAGAAGGGCTTTTAAACGGAATCCTGTTTAAAGACGGTTTATCCTTGTATAGAAGGTTACATCATGGACAATCTACGCTTAAGGCGGCATAAGGCGTCCTTAAAGGTGGTTCAATAAATTTAATGGTCAGGAATAGATATCAGGGATCCTGCCCTTCTCGTACCCCCTGCCCTTCTCGTACCCCCTGCCCTTCTCGTACCCCCTGCCCTTCTCGTACCCGTCTTTGTATTAACGATACGACAATGCTTATCGGTGTCTAATTAGGCAAAGGTGCCACGTTATTGGCGTTATATAATAATTATGTGTTTAAAATTCACATACATGATTAATTATTCTTCAATTTCTCCTCTTATCTAGGCCAGTGTTTCCCAAAGTATGGGTCGCGACCCACTGGTGGATCGCGGGCGAATATTGGGTGGGCTCTGATTTATCTTATTATTACTTATTAAAAATTTCAATTATCACAGGATACTGGATTATTTCTTATTTTCTTAATTGTACAACCCTTCACATAACTACGCTACGTAAACGAGAACATGCTGCAGCAGCGACAGAATGCTATTTTCATGTAAGGCATAGATAGGGTGTGTCCCGACCTTAGTCATTTTTTTTTAGGTGAGTCGCGGTTCGTATAACTTTGGGAATCACTGATCTAGACCATAGCGTCATAATATTTGTTAGACGTATGTTTTATTCGGGTAATTGTTATCTTCCCTCTAGTTAAAGGGTCTAACTTCGCCTAGTTTGCACGTACCGTATATATCGCGGGTAACATAGACAGTATCATGTGAGGATGCAGACAGGTTGCAAGTAATAAATTAAGATTGCTATCGTTCAACGTAGGCGAACGCACGGATAATTGTTTATTTTGTTCAGCCTTGAGCCGTACCGCTCCTCCAAAGATACTATTAATATCTTCCGACCACGCGGCTAATAGTCTAATTAAGGAATAATTGAGTAATGTTTATGGCTATCACTGTGATTGGATCGCGTTTTGCTCTAGTGGAATGTTGAGAAACTTATGATTCTTTAATTAATCATACAGAGGAAGAATTATCACAGGATGTTATCGATCGATACCTTCAATATCGAACCTACATCAAGTATATTGATTTGTAAAATATTAATCAATGAAAATTGCGTTGTGTGATGTGCATTCACTTTCGAGATGATGGCGAGGTTTTATATCCAGAGGAGAGACACTATAGACTAATGTCAAATTATAATTGAAATTATAAAATACAATGAATTAGAAAACTACTCGTATAGCTTAGTAATAATTAAATAAGCACTAATTAAATCAATGAAATAGAAAAATAATGAAGATTCGATTAGTAAGGAAAATATCCACTAGAAAATATCCCGTCAGAAAACTTTGAACAAGAAACGAGTTTTACAAAATTTAATATTAAAAACATGAAACTTTTAAAGTTGAAGTATGCATGACGAATAACTCCCGCATTAGCGGTGCATTTGAAGAGAAGTGCATTTTCAAAAACATTTTTGAACAAATTTTTCAGTCAAGAAAAATTTAAAGTGGTTAATTTTTCAAATTCTTAAAAGGTGTGAAGGCCAACATATGGTACAAATACAATTCGTGTCACTATTTAACTGGATAAATCTATACTAATATAATAAAGAGATAAAATTGTTTGTTTGTAGGTATATTGGGGGTAATCTCTGGAACTACTGAACCGATTTCAAAAATTCTTTCACAAATAGGAAGCTACATTATCCGTGTGTAATATAGACTATATTTTAATTTTAAAAATTTTGAAAAAAAAAAAAAAACAAACCGTAGCGAAGTGAGGGCGGGTCGCTAGTCTATAATATATTGTACGCGGGTGGATCTAAAAGTTTCCAGAATCGGATATTTCTAGTTATGATATATGAACAGCTTTATTTTTGTTTTAACATCAAACTCATTGGTATATATCGAAGTGAATTACAGGAAGTACCTTTTATGTACAAATTTTAATATTTTTTTTCAAGTTTAAGTGTCGAAATGTGGAGGTTGTGTCTACGGTAGACGCTTTTTCGGGACCCTTAATGATGGTTTTTTTTTTCAAATGGGATAGGCATCTTGAAATTTGTTATTCTAAGTATATTAATTTAGGAGGAGATCACGTAGAAAAATAAATAGTAATTTTTAATTATTCTCGTTTATTTCATGTTAATTCTGGAAACTTTTTGATTAACCCTCGTATTAACTAAACTTTGTAGAAGGAGGTAAATGAAGATAAAACTGAGGTCAATGCCCTTATCGCTTAATCATTTTACGTTATTGTAATGCCAAAAGCAATTACCATGAAAAGCCTTCTTATGGAGGTCGCTGACTCTTGAAACAGTACTGAACAAACAGGCCTGAACATAAAAACTTTATTAATGTCAAATTACTGTACAGTCTTATCGTGCTCAATGAACTCTGTATTGAGGCTCATGATAGTGTTTTGAGTAGGTAGGTATATTAATGAATGGGATTGCGTACACTGACTGTAAAAAGTTTGAATATATTTTGAAGAAGAAAAATGTTACTTAGCTTCTATCAAATTTGGAAATTGCCGAAATACGTTCCTATTGTGTAGAAATTTGTATAATTTGGAGTATATATTTTATATTTACTTCAGTGTCCTTATACTAGGACGTTCCGTGACATTATTCTAGAATTTTTATGATCATACTTATATAGTAATTTCCGTTACTTGCGAATAAATTTCTAGCAAGTCGGGAGTTAATCAAATAATTAATATGGCTAACATCTTACAGGGTATTTATGGATACATATTTATGTAATCTGTAATAAAATGATATAATAATAAAATAATATATGCAACTTTAGTGCAATATTCTGTTGATTAATATATATACTGATGTATATATTTTGACATAGCCATTTTGAATTCGGTTTCCACCTTTGTACATATATGTGAACTTCAGAGTATGAATCTACGGACATTTACATACCACAGTTTCATACTACAAACATTTACATCTTTTTAACCCAAATGTCAGCATGTTAAAGAAATGCGCTTTTTTATTTGTTTATAGTTTTGTGACGTCAATAAATTCATTAAATTCTTGTCTATTTTTTTTTGGCAACATTGTATAAAATGTGTTAACACTATAAGGGTAATTCCTTGCACTGCTGAGAATCGGTTTTTAAGTTAAACTTTTAAGTTTGATTATCTAGAAATTTGATTTATAGTTTACGCAAATCTTTCAGTTTTTAAAGCCTTCAATTAATACTCCCACTCAAGAAACCTTTTTGCTTGAAAGTCCATATACATATGAACGTTTTGTTTTGTTGTGTGTATAAAATTGATATTTAACCGATTTCGTTAAATATCAATGAAAAGTTTCCGCAATGTTCAAATATTATTTCGATGTTCCGCCCCGCGCTTAACATGCTGTCAATGTACAATCAACACGATGTTAATGTACAATCAACACGATGTTAATGTACAATCAACACGATGTTAATGTACAATCAACACGATGTTAATGCATCGCTATTAGCATACGTACTGACTGCGTAAGGTTGTTCTTATAATATCATAATCGTGGCGAAATCTCGTGGTTAACTTGTAGAACGATACAATCCAGTACGAACATCTATCCAAACATTCATGAGTGATTCATGGGTGGTTCATCATCCATGAGTACAAACAGTATATGTCTTCCTCATACCTGACTCCATTGTTTACCGATTAGGCACAGTTGCAGATAGGTCGTTGGTGGTAAACAATTACGATGGTCGATTGAAATACAATTGTGCTGCCGTCATTTTTTGATATGAATAAGATGATTCAATCCAGTTAGAACTGTAGATATGGATATACTAAATACCAAAGATCGTCACGCCAGAGCGTCTGCTGATGTATGGCTCCGCGAGTAGCATAGACTGTAGTCAAGCCATCAGGTGGACCATAAAAAGCTAATTGTATACAACATTACGGTTTGAATATATACAGGATTTACTAAAGGGCAATGAACTGTAACAGTTTCATACATTTCCCCATAGTACTTTATGAAGGCATTGTGCGTACGACGCACTCGCGAAATTGATGCGAAATATTACAATGTAGGCGGTACTACGTGATACCGCCGGAGAACGGAGAACTCATTTCACATTCAGAATGATGAGTGTTACCAAAAGAAATTGTATTTAGTACAGTTTCAAAACGAGTTATAGATATGCAATATGTTTGCAAATGAATTAGAAAATTATAAAATTAAAAATTAACAATCGTTTTGTTTCGAAATAAAATGATAAATAAATGTTACGTGAACGTGTCTATAATCAATAATCATAGTGCTAGCTAATAATTTAAGTATTAAACTGTATTATTTTTCACCTATTATTATTATTATTTTTCTAGTATTAGTCCTATAAAGCTAAAAACCGCTTGAATGGTCAAGAAATTATTAAAAAAATATTGAATGGTTCATAAATAAAATCAAAATTTAGTAGTCGTAGTAACGCAACGCAGAGTGACGGCAACGCAGTCTCGTAGTAGTAATACATAGGTATGTATTTGGAGGTAGGTATGCAACCTCACACGCAGAGCATTCCTTCAGTGTTGCCGTAATTAAACTTCGCTCAAAGCCCTCGCACGAGCTATATTCGAGCCGAGACCCTTGCTTAGAATATTTCCCCGCCAAAATCTTGTTTTTCTACAAACAGCTATATGTCCCATATTTATTCACACAGGAAATATGTTACTTTTTTATTGTAAGAAATTCACGTATATGGGTTTAAAGATTTCGCTACACAGTTTGAAGCCAGCCATTACTTCGTGAGTAACGTAGGTTTCCCGCGGCGCGCGACACAGAGACTTGCTACTGACATGTAATTTCCTAACAATAATTCACTTTTATAATATAGGTTTCTTTGATACCTTTGAGATATTTTGAGAAATTATTATAGATTATCTACGCTTCAATTACGATCGTAAAATCTCTAAGTAAACTAATAAGTAACAGAAGACTGTGTTTACTGATGTCACTGTTACTTTGTTTACTGTTTGAAATACTTTTGTTATCTATGACAGATGGAAATGAAAATGTTTCAAAAGAAATCGTATTCGTCTGAAGGTCGACGACTTGGGCCTTTAATTTACGTTTATACAAACATTTATATATTTGCATTTATTTTTGACAATCTTCTATACTTCTACGCTGTCATTTGATCTCAGCGAACTGTAATCGCAAGGAATTCTTAGAAGTAATCATGAACAAAAGATTTCTGGAGGTCCATGACCGGGGATTTTTCATTTTACAGAATACTAGGCTTCGTACCTTTGAATATATTTAGTAATAAGTACATATTTGATAAAAAAATAACATACTGTAGGTGGGTATATTAATTTTTATCAAATGTTGTGTCCGAGTCATTCCCAAATCCTGAAACCATGGATTATGTTCATGGTTCTCAGTTAATTGACGTATAACGCGATACGGATTCTTTCTAAAAAAAAAAAATATATCTTTGTGTACAATTTTGTATAGGTAATTTGTATTTGTATACAATTTTTCATGTCAGTGAACACGGAATCATCAACGGAATCCATAATTTCAGGCTTCGGGAAAGGTTCCGATACACTTTGAACATTGTATATAATATATGTTTTAAAGCATTAAGTACTTAAATTGCGATGAAGTTCTCCACAGCAGTTCTTATAAATCGCCCAATCGAGTCCTTTGCAGCTCTTTATTTACATATTTAATAGGCGGTTATGTTGCGCCAACAGCAAATACAACGTTCTAGAACAAACCTGTCCATTTAGTTACGAATACGAGTATTAAGGTCACTATATTAACTTTGTTACGAACAAAAAAAAAGGATGTAATTAAACAAACTGGCGATTTATCAAAATTAACTTAAAAATTTAACACTATAATATAATTAGATAACTATGTGTAAAAATTGTAAGAACATTCAACTTTGGTCCGACCAATGCGATAGTTATGCGAGCCAAGGTTGACAATTTCCAAAATACGCATTTGCAAAATAAACATGCAGTGAAACACATTATATAAACTGATACATCACTTTCGATTCCGGAAAATTTCCGCAAGGATGTCTCACCCTGGACTTTTTTCTTAGCTCAAACGCGAAAAAAATAATTACTAAAAAGTAATAACTTTATTGTATAGATTTGATTGTAACTCCGATAGCGGCTGTGGTCGCTGATTAATGATTATCTTGAGTCGGTTTTATTACCATCGAATCACTCAGTACTCGATCCATGTTTAACTGCAGTAACAGTATCAATAATTTTGGCTCATTTCGTTATGTATGGTGTGGTGCACCATCTCTTTCCGTGGGTGTCGTAAAAGGCGACTAACGGATAACAAAGAATAACAAAGCTTGGAGGGTGAGAGTGCACGCTGCATTCCCACGGCTGCTGGGCGCACTCGACTGGCCACGTTACCCGCCTCTAACAGAAAACTACCTTGAAATGCACTGCATTTCCTACTTTATCGTATTTCCACAATGTACGTACGTGTTTCGATAGTGAGTGAGATATGCCAGAGCCCATTCCTATCCCATCCTATCCTATCTCTCTCCATTTTCCTAACCCTTTCTCCCAATCCATTCCTTAATCCGCAAAGGTAGGCAACGCATCCGGGGGCATGCTGACACATGCCTACGTTTTTCATTCTGGACTGAAGTTGGCATGTATCACGGATGTTCATGAGCTACAATATCCACTTACCATCGGGTGGACTGTATGCTGGTCTGCCGGCGTTTTTCTATTAAAAAAACACACAAAGCCGCTATCACAAGCGATGAGGAACTACACTACCTCTAAAAGAGTGGACTCGCCATCCCGCTTGGCCAGCGTGACATCTTAAGGTCATTCATCCATTATGCAAAAGACAATGTGCATGAGGAGGCCCATATGCGGCAGTGGATACTGAAAGGGCTGCTTGTATGTTCATGTCTATTAAATGGCTCTTAAACGCGTTCCTTTTATTTATTTTCTTTTGTTAATTACCTAAAGCGGACTTAATTACCTAAGGTATTCTCTACCAGTCGACCGTGTTGGTTAAAATGAGATAAATTAAAGTAATTTGTTATTCTATTTTATTAAATTCAGTTTAATAGTCAATATGTGTGGAAAACGCGAAAATCTTAAAGTTAACTTGGCTATACAATCAATGACGTAATTCTCAAACCATAATGATCTCTATCTCGTACGATGTAACATGCGTTTTCTATAAATAAATCTGCCGCGGCGGGTCGTGCTGTTCTGGTTGGACAATACTATATTTAGCCTCCCATTACTTTTCTGAAACAATATTAACGTGACGTACCGAGTAATTTACTGCGGAGGGAACAAAAGTTTGTTATTAAACGTTGGATGACAGCGGGACGGCCTAATATGGACTATAAATAGATGGGTACATAGAGGTCACGTGATCTAACCTTATAATTATTATTTTATTAATTACTGCTCTCGGATATGGCTACAAAAAAAGGTAAATATAGGCCATATTAGACACGAGGTATCGATACATACATACATACATACTAGCTCGATGATAAAATCTGTGGTAGCGAGCCTATCTACATAGATCTATTATCTACAGTTGTTATGTACAAATGCAGGCCGATGCTATGATGTGATTACCTTGCACGATTACATGTTAAAAGCGCATGTTCTTATTCTTCTTTCTGATATTTCTATATTTTATCACGTTTTTCACGCATTACCTTATACATAATGGGCATAAGCTTTAATTGAACTAAGCTCTATAAAATTAATGAAGTAAAACGCGACTATTATTCGAAATTCATAAATAACTATGAGCATAACATTCATAACTATAAAATTAAAATCGAAAGTAGAAATATATATTTTTCTAAGTACAAAAAACATTACACACACTTGTGAATTGTTGTAGCATGTTTGCACGACATTCATTAAGTAATGTAATGACGAAACATGTGATCTTTGTTAACCATGTATAAAGAAAATTTGAATATAAAGGTTGTACTAAAATTTTAATGCTATTTATTGTGTTTGTGAAAGTATATACATGTGCGCGGTGAAATTAAAAACCGAAAAAAAAAAATAACGTCGGTCAATTGTTGTCCAGATTCTACAGAATTAATTGCCATCTTTTAATTCATTTACACTTCATAAATTTTCCGCTAAGTTTTGTTATTCCAATACTTCTTTCTGTATTATCTTTCTACATTCTTTTTTAGGAACGGTAATAAAGTAACTTAGGGTCTATTTTTGCCTTACACTTTTACATATATGCCTTACGGAACGCATCACTAACCTTTTCAATTGTCACTACCTCAGTGGTAAAGGAAAACGTAGTGAGGAAAATCGACGTACCCCAAAATTAAAAAAAAAAAACAATCAGCGGAATATGTAATATCCATCATTAGGTACAAGGCCCGTGTGGTGATTTATGTCCCGAAATCTGCTTGTGAGTGCAAATTCCTACACCTAATTTCTTACAGGGGTACGTACAAGAGTATTATTTTTTTATAGAAAAAGGGTGGCGGACGAATATACAGTCCACTTAATGGTAAGTGGATACTGTCGTCCATAGATATCCGCGATACACGCCAACATCAGTCCAGAATTACAAACGTTGGCACGCCTCCGGATGCGCTGCCTACTTTTGCAGATTAAGGAATGGATTGGGAAAATGGGGAGGAAGAGGATGGGATGGGAATGGGCTCTGGCATATCTCACTTACTACCGAAACACGTAAGTAAATTGGGGAAATAAGATTGTGGGAACCCGCCGGCCGAAGCCAACTAGATTGCCAGCCAACTAGATCGACATCTAGTTGGTCATGACATGACGTCTTACGTCGCCTTATTGTTTACGTCTCCCATTATTATTATTTTTTTGTTTTTCGTTTTACCATCCGTATATTCGAATGTTTAGTTTTTAATGCTCTTTCTTCAGTACATTTCAAGGAAGTCTTCTGTGAGAGAGGGGTAACGTGGCCAGTCGAATACGCCCAGCGGCTGTGGGAATGCAGTGTGCACTCTCCCCCTACTAAATTATTTTTATTCTATTCTTTATTGTATTATTGGGGTCGTGATAGCTTAGGGGTGTATCTATACTCGACTCACATTCATGTGATCGTGAGTTCAAATCCATCTTGACCCGTACGACTGAAAACATCGTGGGGAAAACCATATACTACAGAAATAAAAAAAAGGGAGTATGTGATCCACCAATCCCCACTGGGCCCGAGTGGTGGATTAAGGCTAGGGGCGTCGTGTGCCTTATAGTGGGACGTTATAGGCTGATACAAAAAATATAAAAGCACTTGTATTAATATGCACTTGTTATTAATACGGTATGTAACTTTAGATATATTACTGTAAGCGATATATTTGGCACGTATCAATACTGATGACACATGACGTTACGTGCGCGGTGCGTTAACGTTACGCAAGAGATGTCGTGTGTCAGTTAAGTTTCCGCCATGAAGGTGATTGGCGTTGGTTTCTTACACTGACAACAACATAAAATTACAACTACACAACTTCTAATAGACTGGACTCGCTAACCCTCTTGGTCAGCGCGACGTTGTTGTAAGTCCAACAGTGGACGTAAGGAAGCCCATGTCCAACATTGGACGATAAAAAGGCTGGTTACTGTTACGTACGGTAACCGTAACTACCCCTTTAGAAATGTCAACATCGAGCCGTGAAGAGACACAGGCTGATGGTATGGTATGGAATTAGATCTAACTCTATTTTCTAAATAAATAACATTAGTTTGTTGCATGTGATTTTTGTCATCGATCCTCAAAATATAGGTAACTCAAAGAGTCAACGGTACTAACTTAAGTATTTAATACTAAGTCAGGGAGGGTTGCTAGTATTTAATTTGAATCAAATTGACTAAAACATCTAGACTTTACAGATTTATTGTTCTCTCAATAGTCTACGACGAATTAACAACCTTACAATTCCAAGGGAAACTAATTTACTGGGAAACAATGAAAGTTTTCCTATTGCCAACAAGCTACAGAGTCTGCTTTCACTTGTAACACGTATTTATATAGAACTTGCTTACCTATTTCCAATACGCACTATGAAAAATTTGGTGATTTAAGGCTGGTTGGTATGTATTCTCTCGTGATTACCAATTCTGAGGAAAGACTTCAATTTAGGAATAGGGTATTGAACTTATTGAATTAAATAGTTGAAATTACTAAAAACCGGTCCGTGAAATCAAAATGTCTTAAAAAATTACTATATTATAGGGATTAAAAGTGGAAATTAGAAAAGGACTCACTACTATGTTAATGACGTCACTAACACAATAAATAGTGACATTAAATCTGCGCGTGAGTGGCAGAGATAGCGACAGCGACCCACCTCAAATACTCAAAAAGATCATATTTATGTAATTTTCCAATGGATTTAAAATTTCTTTTCTTCTCTAGATAAAGCCTAGAAACATATTAATTTCAAGCACAGTTGACTACGAGCAATAATTTAATAATCATTAGAATAATAGTTTTAAATAAATAGATTGACGAGATGTTATAGCAGTATTGGAAATACAGTTCGAGAGAAACAATTAATTACGCGATAACCGATGGGGTTAGAACAAGTCCTCGAATGGGGTGTGGGAGTGGAAGATGATGGTGGCCTTGGGAGAGATCCATATAGGAGTGGAGAAACAGAATGATATTATAATAACCCTTCATGATAGTGAAATATTTTCTGAACAAACGGCATTATTTTGTTGTATGCGATTTTTGTCATCAGGCCTCAGGACCCTTGTAACTTATTCATTTCATTTATTCATATTTTCATTTTATTGACAGCGCAGGTCCATATTTTTTGTGCAATTATATATATATGTTTATGATTTATGTGTTGATTTAAAAAAAAAGAATAAATGCCTGGTTACCATTCTATTCTAAATTTCAATCGAATTCAAACCCGAGGAGGGTGTGTTAATATTTGGCTTGTTGTTCAAAGTTTCTGACTATTTATTTGACTTTTTGTGTATGTTTTGCTAGTGTCCCTCCGACTTGTTAATCAGAGCTTTTGTGTAGCTAAAACATGGTATTTTTTGTAATAATTCTTTTTTTTCTATACTTGCTCTGTTGAATTGCGTGGTACTATGTACCAAATGTACATGCACCACCGGTACATGCATGCATTTTACATATATTATATACTTATAGGTATCCTTAAGTCAAAGACTTATATCCGTAAGATAATTTTATAATATCTTAGTCTATTTATGTTCAAGTTTTTTTTTCAGTGATATATTACTATTTACATTTTCGACTCATTTTTTATGCTTATCTTTTTTATTTTTATGTATATTATTATTTCTTTTTGTAGTTTAAATCAATAAAATTCACTTATTTAACTTCTATTGGATTACCTTCTTGCGGAAGGTAATCCAATAGAAGACGGTGTAATTTGCGATGCGTCGTATTTCGTCACACATCATTAATTAGAAATTTAAAGATTTGGTCATTATTATGTAACATAATGTAATCGTAATTTTGTGTATGGAACAACTATATTTTGTGTATAGTTAAATGGCATTGAAATAACTTAAATACATAAATTGTAATGATATCGTTTAAATACTGTTTTTCGACTAAAATTTAACCATTCGTTTCCTAGCAAAATTGATCGTACACGTTTGAATTAGTTTTGATAACAAGTAATAGTTGTGTATTTACAGAATGATCATTAGTTAACTATTACTTGATGACCTTGATGTCCTACAATACGTGCTTTTATGTTCAAAGATTCCATTATGATTTCCTACAGAAAATGCTCATTTAATCAAGTGTATTAAAGCAGAACATTATACACGTGTAACATTTCGTGTTTATTATGTGAATCAATCCAGTTAGTGCCGCGCGTCATCTGTCGCCGTTGTGACGTCACGCCGCCCCCGCGGCAGGCAACTTCACGCCCCTTTGTTATTAAGTTAGCGGCTTTCTCTATGCGTTTGTGTTTGTTTGTTTTATTGACACGAAGTTAGCAATAATTGGGAACAAAGTTGAAGAGATTATAATTTATAGTTCGCACTGTACTCTGTGAATCGAAGAGGCAATGACTGCAAAGTTGGTCTGGATAGCAATTTTAGATTTGAGTTGAAATGGATATTTAAATAAATTTTTAAAGTATGCCTATTTCATACGCAAAACGAAAAGATACCAAAGGAATACATGGATGTTAATGACCTTTTTGCCTGGTATTGAACATAATGACGGGAGTCAATTTTTATGTTATATTTTTCACTATTTACGTCGCAAAAGCGCGATGTTACCACACGCAGCTAGAGCAACCAATAACAATAAGTGTTGATGATCATTAATCAGACATTATTTATTTGTTTTCTAGGTTCGGCCTAATTAATCGAAGCCTTCGCAGCGCGTTTGTGTTAATATATAATAATGTAACTATGTAAACAAAACAACAGATTAACTTAAGGCGGAATTTAATATATTTTTAATGATATTGTCGATTTTAGTTTCCTAGATTTTGAGACTTCTGTTGTAAATACTCAAATCGTAAAGCTTATTTTCAAAATAAAAGATTGCCCATACGACAAAAATATATATAAAAAAGGAAACAAATCGAAAGCACTCGTTCTTGATGAGAATGGACGGGGCCTAAAATAAATATAGCCCAAAATTCTTTCGACCACACACTTGGCTGTCTTGTAGTAAATTACGAAATTGAAACAGACATATCAGGCAGTTAGATAATTCTTATCTTCTGAAAATATATGTTTGTATATTTGATTTTTTTGTATACGTGTATATGTAGTACATTTTTAGTATCTATTGCCAATCACAGTTGTATTATAACCTCCTTGCCTTAATATTGCTTTTCTCTAACATGATATCCCTTTGACTACTAAAACTTTAAAAGGATTGGTTTGCTTTTCGTAATTGGCAGATATTGGCAGTAGGTCTTTTAACTACAAGAGTCCAGACTTTAGATAATTCCATAATTTGCTCACCAAGAAATTTAAAGTATTATTTACCTGCAAACAAACGAAAAATAAACATTAGTAAATCATTTTTCCTTTTTAGACTTATAAATATAAACCAAGAGATTATGAAATCGAGAAACAATTTACGGTGAAAAGTAGCGTAGTTAGAATTATTTATTTTCTATCGGTGATAGCCTACGATTAGCCATAAGGTATTTTCTCCCGATGCACACTTTTGAGTGCGTGAATTCGAATCAATAACTCGGCGCTGAAAAAAAACATCGAGAGGAAACTCGCGTAATTGAGAATTAAAAAAAAATCTGGAGTATGGGTAATATCCATCAATTCGCATTGGGTTCGCGTGGTGGATTATGACCCGAAACTCCCACAGGCCGATATGTTATAAGCTAATATCGTGTGCGCTATCTGCTCAGTTTATTATAAGCACCTTTCGACTCGCAATCTCAATGTCATAATGTTAATTAGTGGAGTGGCGGAGAATTTATAACGAACGATAAAAATAGTTCGCGTTTCGTTTCTGCCTAATAGTGGGAGTTTCCTATTTGTGGTAACATAGGAAACGACTGTTTAGGTGTTTAGGTGGAACACACACTGTAATTTATGAGAATTTTAGAAATTCGTGAATGTTTTGTAATGGATTTTTCTTTGTGTGAATTATTGTCGATATAGACACCCAGACTCTATATACAGCGCTTTAAAAGCTGTAGAAAAATATCGAATCGACTTTGGAAGTTGAACAAAGAGAAAGAGTAATTATACACAACAATAAAATTATACTCCATAAAATTAAACAATATAATTATTTTTCGTCAGTAATTGCCAAATTTGAACTTCGGTAGTCTTACACTTTTGCACAATATCATAACTGCTGGCTGTGTACGTAGTCACGTTGTATTTTTTTTTCAAGTCCTCGAAAAGGCAGGTGTGCCGGTGAGCTTTACCAGATGTAAATAATCAAGTGTGACCACATTTTTTTTTCGAGAAAAATTCCATGAACGGCACCGAAGTAATGCACTGTTACATTACCGGCAAAGACGAATATTTTGTTACTAATTAATTCGGACAATTGGTTTAGCTTTTCGTAAAGAAACTGCGCATGATTTCAAAAGGTAAACAACGTAACTTATTTTACTCATCGCTACCGTCTTATGTATTCTTTTTTTTTCAATTTATTAGTATAATGAAAGTGAGACATTTAATTAATTTGTTTTTACTTTGGTAGAGCTAGTGACGTAGTAAATAACGTCACTATAGGTTACTAGTCATCCATTTAGTAAAAACTATAAACGCCCTATATTGAGAGAGAGCTGAAGACCTTTTTGTAACTATAAATGCCAGCCTGAGCGGGAAAGTTCAGCCCATGACATAATAATCTAATTTCAGAACTGACTAATAACGGAAAAAATAGGTCAGCGGACAAACTGGAGAAAACAAAACAGCCCAGCGGTGGGTCGAAGTAAACAATGGGTGTGCGGTTATGAAGACAATATGTTTCGGAAAGGGTCACGGGTGCAGTGGGTCGGGCAGAAGCGATTCATCTACAAACACTCGACTTACTTGACAAGCCGGAAAAACAATCCCACTTTTATATTGAGCCGTCTTCACACGAAGATACATAGGGTCGCGACACTATCTTTGTTTGTAAAATTTTGAAATTACTATTGAAAGGCTCAGGAAAAAATGGAGAGGATTTGACGCAAATTCAAGTGTAAATAAGCAAGAAGAAGTAGTACAGACATTTTGATAATTCTTATCTTCAATCTTAGCCTGTGCTATCTGTATAGAAATACCTATTATTATTAGTCAAAGACAAATTATTTATGTGAAATGCAATATTCATTTCTTGGCCGTATGTGTGAAAACACCCCAGTAGGTCGTGTATAAAATTTAATGTTGTAATGGAAAACGTTTTGTCATCAAATGCTCTACGATTCATTCACTCCGGAAGTTGTCGAGGAAGTGTTATTTAAAAAGAAAACATATCAAGTTCGTTTACATTTGTTCAACATTCTGGCTCCATTATTATGAAGAGTTGTTCTACTTCAATAAAAGTGGTTTGCGTATATTTAAACAATGCAAAGTGCATATTCAGGAAATATGTATGAGCGTGTTTTAAAAGTTTATTATTATACCCGCAACTAAATAATAACATGAGGATATTAAATTTATGTCTTCTAAATATAGACAAGATAACATATTTATTTGAAAACGGATTGCAGGAAATCATTTCTAAACATTCGGAAATATCGGCAGTATATTAACAAATTCTTGTTATTTGTCCCGACAGTTTTAGTACAATTTGTTGCTGTTGTTGACAAGTGGCAACCCTTCAATTTGATTAAGCCTGTAATCGTGCGACGACCCAAAACCGATTTGTTTGGCTGTCACCCTTTTATGAATGACCTTTCCTTTAAACAAGAAGGATTGTAGGTCAAGCGTGGTCACGTAAAGTAGGGCTGATGGAAAATTTGCCCTCCGCAATGGAGTTTCGGATGTATCGCAAGTTTACGATACGACACGAAAAAGTATAAAAAAAACCAGGCGACATGCAGGGCTTTGGATAATTGATTTGAGATATAGGAAATGTAAAAATTACATGTTTATAAGGAATACGAATTAGGTATAAGTAATAGGTTTTGCGACGACAGAATGTTGGAAATTGAGAAATGTCTCGTGTATAGGGAAATAAATATATTTTTTCTATTTGCTTATTTTAACAATATATTAACATTTTAAAAAGAATATAATCAGTACATTTCTATTACGGGGAAAAATATATAAATGAAATGTACACCCAAAACTGTCAACTTCGACCAGAATTAGATAACCAAAAGTTAATCTCTCGCGAAATTGACTCATCCGTTACAAAATTCACGAGAAAAAACGGAATAAATAGGGCGTTGGCAAAAATGTGCCACGTTCTTGTAAGAATTAAAAAAGAGAGGAAGTTAATGAGAATGTCGGTGAAGTGGCGGGAAAGGAATGTGGCCTGATTGGCGTTCGATGTACGGAAAGATACAAGATTAAGGGTAACGTTTGTATACAAGCGTTATTTTAATAATAACAACATTAGCATAATATGGTTCAGTTAGGACGTAACACTCAATGTTATTATGGTCTTATTATTCAACGTTCTAATTCTGGTTAATAGACACTTTTATCACGCACTACACACTTTTTATATTGTAACACTAACAAATTGAGACGTAATAGTTTATCTCGACGATCTTATTGGGTGAACCTAATCTTATTTTAACAGTTTCATTGCGGCTTGCCTAATTCTAGTCTCAAATCTATTGTGCTGCCTTAATAGTTGTTATTTGACTTTCTTATGACTATAACAATCGATTATAAAATTGCTTCAAATCAGAATATTGAAACGATAAAGTAACCTTAAAACTTTTTTAGTGCGCTATAAACTTGTAAAGTAAAAATTGTAGATAATTTTATTATCTACAAAATGTTTTGTCAGATTAAGTATTTGGAAGATATACTCGTATAAAAAAATATTACACACTTTTATCATTTTCAGTTTCTGAAAACAGTTTTAAACTCACAGATCCTAATCCCAACAAAAATGGGGTTTCAAATATAGGATCGAATAACGGATTAATTGTACTAAAATGGAAAATTGTGAATGATGTGCATTTTCACAAATATTTTTTACTCTAGTGGCCTAGTGCTACAGAACAAACTTACAAGACATTTTAGACAGTAAAAAATCGCAAGTGACATATACAATTGGGACATTGTTTTTCCCGAAGCTACGGCTGTTACTGTCACTTCTAACATTGATCTTTTTAAGAAGCATATGGTAGTACGTGGGTGAAATCTGGGTGTTTGAACAGTCGTTTTAATCCTCACGTTTCATAAGTGTCACTTTCGTTATTTGGTTTTCTAAATTAAACTCAAATAAAAAATCTATCAGAACTTGAAAACCGTTTATTTCACTTTTTCAAAGAAATATTCATATAACGATACTCAATGAGCAGTTTGATAATTAATTCGTTTCGTTCGAAC
Source organism: Sesia bembeciformis (assembly GCA_943735995.1). NCBI lineage: Eukaryota > Metazoa > Arthropoda > Insecta > Lepidoptera > Sesiidae > Sesia > Sesia bembeciformis. The sequence goes on from OX031028.1 coordinate 15,800,721, forward strand.
TCGAATTAAAAACCTGGTTCTGATTCTACTAATATGGTTATTTATTACATAGATAATAAAAATAAAACGAATAAAAAATAAAAATAAGTTATTATTACTAAACGGTGCATCCTTTTCTATTTTTATACTACTAAATATGGGATACAGAATGATTTGGATTTTCAATGAGCGGTTTTCACAGGTTTTGAAACTGAACGGTAATAGTTGAAGAACGATTTAGTTTTATTTTGTTTTATAATATTAGTAGAATACAGTTTTAAATCAAAGCCGAACCGTCTATTGAAACTGAATCCTGCTTCAAACGTTGATACCTATAAAACCATACTCCGTGCCAGTTCAATTTGTCCAGTATATAAACAAATATGGCCACCTGAGGTAACTGACACGGCCTTAAACTAAAGAAATATCCAAACGTTTAGCTTTAGGGCAAACTTGTATCCTGGATGTATCAAATTATGGATATGTAAACAATTATCACCTCACTATTTAATTTAAGGCCGGGTCAGTTACCGTAATGTTTGTTTACATTGTGGATCAATTGGATTGGAACGGAATATAGTCGTGTGATTCGTCGAAGAACAAAATACGGCGTTTTCCTGTACCTATTGTTAACCAATTTCTATAGAAGCTAAATAACTGGAGGCAAATAACAACAATGTTAACATTTCGATCGCCAACTATTTGAAATATTTCGCACTTTTCAGACTAGTTGAGTGACAGCTTTGCAGTTAATATCAATCGTAGTGACTTGTGAGTTGTGATTCATTACATTCCAGTGTCTCTCTCCGTCTCGCCCTTGATTGCTAAAGAGGATAATTGTTATTGACATGTTTAGACATATCTTTCGATATGATATTATACTAGTTGTTCCTGGCTTTCTCCGCATTAACTGTCCTGCTTGTTAATATGTCATGAAAACTACATATATTGCGATTATTGGGCTATGTTCGTAGATATATTTATTTTATTTATAGAAAAAAGGCGGCAGACGAGCATACAGTCCATATGATGGTAAGTGGATACTGTAGTCCATAGAGATCGCCGATACATGCCAACATCAGTCCAGAATGACAAACGTTGGCACACCCCCGGATACGCTGCCTACCTTTGTAGATTAAGGAATGGATTAGGAAAATGTAGGAGGGAGAGGATGGGATGGGCATGGGCTCTGGGCATATCTCACACACTACCGAAACACGTCCGTACATTGGGTAAATACGATAAAGTAGGAAATACAGTACATTTCAAGGTAGTCTTCTGTGAGAGAGGGGTAACGTGGCCAGTCGAGTGCGCCCAGCGGCTGTTGGAACGCAGCATGCACCCTCCCATATTTAAGTATGGCTGCGTTAATGCGGTTATCGCGATTTGAGAAACTAAATTACCCTGCGAATCTTTTTGTGTTATGAAAACATAAAGGGATGTACTGTATGTAGCGTGTTTAAATTGTTAAAGAGCGTTTCTTGCATGTTTTAGAACTTAACCTTGCAAGCGGTTCGTGGAATTGTTGCAAATTTAGATAACAAATGCAGCTATTATTTTTGTTACGTTATAAATAGTAGTTATTAATATAAATATAGCAGGTATTAATATTAATTCAACGGTACAGTTGTGAATTTAAATTAGAACAGGATTCAATTATAACCTCAAACAGGTTCGAAAACGGTAAAGCTAAGAAAATATTTTTAAAAAATGTGCACCTATGCGTAAGACGATTGGAGTTTATCTAACGGCATACGTGTATACATAAAATGTACTGGATACTATTTGTCATTTTCGGGATATAACGTAGAGATCGGCTTACTCGATTCTGATCGTAGACTAATCCTGTTTGGTGTCACGTCATGTTGATCCAAATATATTTCGCTCTAGTTATTATCAATATTCCAGTTTTTGTTAATCCGTAGTCATTATTAACATGAGCTGAGAAAGTGACTTCATTCGTGTGAACTTTATGATGATCCTCGGCGGAATTTTGTAACGGATGTAGATAGAAGGGAGCCTGTGTTTTTTTCCTTGGTGCAATATTCCAAATAACGATTCATTGCTTCTTTGAGACACGATTGAGTAATAAGCAAACAATAAATCAACAAATAATTTAATTGACGGATAACAAACAATCCGGGGGCGTGCCCACGTTTGTCATTCAGGACAGATGTCGACATGTACCGCGGGTGTCTTTGGGCGACAGTATCAACTTATCACCAAGTGGACTGTATGCTCATCTGCCGCCTTCTTTCTATAAAAAAAACCAGATATAGTTCATAAAAGGAGAACACGCAGCGGATCGCCCTCGGACCGAGTAAACCGATAACTTGAAGAACTTTACCGGTAGTGGCTGGAAGAGAAAAGCGGAAGGAAGATCATGTGTGGTGACGTCTAGGGAGAGGTCCATTGCCAAAAATAGATAGACATAGGTTGATAGTATTATATGATATAGTATAGTAGTGTAATTAGTTTCCACGAATGTATAGTGTGTATTAGACTAACAATATGAATGATGTTAGATCTTACGAGTTTATCCAGTTCGTGTTACGGCGAATTTTATTATATTTACAAGCAATGAAGTTCAAAAGCGTAAGAAATTCTCCTTCTTTTGTAAACTTCACGTATTAACGTGAACAATGAATGTCGAAAATGAAGTAATACGAGAAACAGATAGGTAGAACCAGTACTGGAGTCATAGGAGTACGCTGGTGGTACGGTACGTAGGGTCTGTGACGTTTGTGTCAAAGAAATCAATAGCTTATTTTTTAAATAACAAAGACGAAAATTCATAGAAACATATGGCCCAGTTTGCATGCAAGATTTCAAAATAGGAAGGATTGTTTTTAGGTTTACACTGTATGCTCCCACACTAGAATTCCCTGTATTGTGAGTAAGACAAAATACCGGTGCGAACAAATGATCTACCCAGGATTCACATTCACGATGTTTGTTCATTTAGTTCAACAGATAAATATTGTAAACTTATGTCGATAGGTATAAAATTACAAGCTGACATTTTATGAAATTATATAATTGCCATTAATATTCAACATTAATACACGTATGTTGAATTAGTGATACAATTCGTATTTTTTTTTATATAGACCAGTGGGCGGGCGAGCAAGCGGTCCCACGTGATGGTAAGCCGTGTTACCGCCGCCCATGGACATCTGCAACACCAGAGGGTATGCGTATTTATTGTACGCCTATTAAGGCAGAACATAATATTTCTATACACATATACATATACAAATATATATATATATATATTTGTTATAGGTATATATATATATATATATATATATATTATGTTCTTACAAAATTATTGATTTGATAATGATAATTATTTGATTTTTTTATGCTTTATTGCTCTTAAGGCGGGACCATATCTGTACTTATTATTTGAATTTTAATGTTGTAAATATAAACCTACGATCCACAATAAAATTTTCCTAAAAAACGTTACACATGTTACGCATGTCGTCGTAACTGGGCCGAAGTCAGCCAGTCTTGTTGGGTTACCGATACTGTCACTCGAAGAGGGAAGATTAAGCTATCCAACGTTTCTAGGACAACCCTCGGATTAGAGGATAACCCAAATATTTCCCGTCCCGTAATTATTCTCCGTTCTATTCCCGTCTGTTTATTTCAGACTCGACGGGTTACATTGTTAACGCATTTGCGCGTTTTTGTTCAATATTTATTGTTACGTGTTTGTTGGGGAATTGTTTTTGGATGTGATTCGTTTTGAGTTTAGTTTGTACCTAGTGAGCTAGCCAATGACATGCTTTAAGCAATAACAAATATTTTACATTTTTACGTAGGTACCATTTTTAAAATAGGTAATATTATACATTCCCGTAACTAATATTTAACAGATATATTTTAAGATAATTAAAGTAAAATATTTAAATAATAATTATAACCATATCCTATCGCAACTGCTTTTCAAAATTTTGTCAACAGCGTTGTCTCCTAGGACTAGTGTTGCCAGGTTGCCATTTACGTGGGACGTCCTGATTTTCAGAGGTCTGGTGACACGTTCCGATTTACCCTTGATCGGGACGCCGAATGTCCCGATTTTTCACTAACCTCCTTAGTCTGTATTTTGATCGAGAATTTTGACAAGAAAATCGAATATATCTATCTGTAAGCTGTTACTCCATAAAAATATTTTTGCTTTCACATTTTCATATTTTCTCACCAAACTCAGACTATTATGATTCGATTTAATTAGTCAAAACGGTTACGTTTGAATTTTGTAATATTTTAAAGAAGTTTGTTTAAGTTTTATTTGTTTTGTTTGTTGTACTAACCAATGGGAACATACCATTATAAAAAAAATTGACCGACCGATATAAGTAAATGATAATACGCAACAACCAGATTTTTTTGTAGCTGTCACGATTTGAACACCAAATTCCCAATTATTTTAACCTTCTGTCCCGATATATGACACACTGGAACTGGCAACACTATCTAGGACTCCAAATATTTCTGAAATTTGCAATCCGTAAAAACGTTTATATTGCAGAGTTCTAATACGCCTATGCATATAATAAGTAATACAACATAGCAGTTACATGGAATTATTTTCCATTTGCTCATTCATGCATCGAAAACAGCATTACACAATAACAAACAGAGAGGTGATAGCTTAGGAGTATCTATTCTCGACTCACATTCCTGAGGTCTCGAGTTCGGTCGACTGTCCGTACCACGGAGTTTCTAATTAAGCAGCGGCGAATTAAAGGCTCATGAGGTCTGGGCTATGGTTGGCGTTGAGGCCCTTTTAAGAGGAAAAAGTTTTTCGGCGCCACCAAACTTCTAAAATTACACCTTCGATTTGAAGAAAACAAGCTCGCTCCGCTCATTTCCCCCCGGTTAGGTGGGTTCGGTGTTGAGCTCAAGCGTTCTTAAACTGCTTCGTTTGACTTCCTTAGATCAATCTTTTTAATATTTTTTTTTCTATATTATGAAATTTCTCGCGATATGGGGCCCCCTAGACCGCGGGGCATAGGACTATAGCCCGTCAAGCTATACACCGACCCTGTAATTAAGTACTGATTTTTTTATCATTAGGTTGTCGGTGAAGGAAAACATTGCGAATAAGTCTTTACACCAGAGATAATTACGAGAACCTTTTTTTTAACCGAAGATCGCAAGGTAAAAATCCCGTCGTGATTGCAATGAAAAGACAGTCTTTAGGACGGTATAGCTCGATATCTATGCAATGGAAAACAATGCCTTTTTTGTCATGCCCTAATTTTTAGGGCTAATTACTGTACAAGTACTAGGCAACGCGTCTAGACTCTAGGCCATATATGGGCAACAACCAGCCCGCGGGCCGGATCCGGCCCGCTGTAAGATATGATCCCGCCCGCGAGACATTTTGAAAAAACCCAATTAAAAAAATATTACATTAGGTACTTATACTCACGGGAGTGACAGTGAGGCGGCAAACATCAAATCCTTTTGTTTGCCGCCTCACTCTTTGATAATAGCCGCCACTCGGCTTGCTCGATCAAATTCTTTGAGGTTTGCCGCCTCACGGGCGACACATCAAAAGATTTATTGCTTCTCAATTATTCTAAACTAGTTTATTCCAGATTATTCCTTCATTTTGCCTATATAAGCGGGTGGATGGCCCGAACGTTAGTTCAGTTCTATTTGAGCTACCGAGGTCATAACTTGGACAAGCGATATCCTAGCGAACTGCTCGAGCCGTCAACTTACTTTGTGTGCATCTTGAGTGGTTACTAACTATAGTTTGTTATTAAGTTTATTGAACGAAAAGTAAACAAAAATGATGTCTGGTGGAAAGAAACGAAAAGTAGATACAGAGGGTCGCCAGTTTCAAGAAAAATGGACTGAAGAATTCTTTTTTATCTTGCACAATGGTACCCAAGCCTATTTGTTTGCTGTGTAATGAATCCATTTCAGTAATGAAAGAATTCAATATAAAGAGGCATTACTCAACTAAGCATGCTACGCTGCACTCACTGACAGGACAATTAAGAACAGACAAAATCCAGAAGCTTACCGCAAATTTGGAAAAACAGCAACAAATGTTTCATAAACAAAGAACACAACTTGATAATGTTGTGAAAGCTAGTTTTATAGTTAGCTCAAAATTGGCAAAGGCATTAAAACCATTTGCCGAAGGAGAATTTATCAAGGAGTGTATGTTAGAAGTTTGCTGTATTTTGTGTCCTGAAAAGAAAAATGAATTTGAAAAAATTAGTTTGTCAAGACGAACTGTTGTTCGACGTATAGAATTGATGGCTAATGATATAAAAACAACATTGACTGACCGTATGGCTGGTTTTGAATCATTTTCCATAGCATTAGACGAGAGCACCGATTTGTCTGACACAGCTCAACTGGCTATATTTATTCGAGGTGTTGATAAGGAGTTCACTGTTACTGAGGAATTGCTTGCTTTACAGCCGCTAAAAGGAACCACTACAGGAGAGGATATTTTTATTGAAGTTCAAAAGGTATTCACAAGTTTTGGCTTGCCATGGTCAAAATTAATTGGAGTATGCACTGATGGTGCACCTTCTATGGTCGGCTTACGTAAAGGTTTCATCGGAATTTTGAATGAAAAAGCAACAGAATTAAATGTGCAAAAAGATGATTTGATAGTCCTTCATTGCATTATCCACCAACAGAACTTGTGTTCTAAGTCCATTCGACTCCAGAATGTTATGAATGTGGTAGTAAAAATCATCAACTTTATTCGATCCCGAGGGCTTAACCATCGTCAGTTCAAGGCGTTTTTGGATGAAATATCAGCGGAATATAACGACGTAACATATTATTGTGAAGTCAGATGGCTGAGCAAAAGAAAAATGTTGAAACGGTTTTACGAGCTTAGAAATGAGATAGCAGACTTTATGAAAATAAAAGATAAACCACTATCTGAATTAAGTGACCCAAAATGAATATGTGACTTAGCATTTCTGGTCGATCTTACAGGCTATTTGAATGATTTAAATTTGAAACTTCAAAAACAAGGACAGTTAGTAAATGATTTGTACAGCCATTTGAAAGCGTTTCAGATCAAACTACGCTTGTGGGAGTCACAGATGCTGTCTGGTAACAGTTACCATTTCAACACGCTCTCTGCGTATGAAAATATTGCTTATGCTCAATATGCTGAAGAACTCAAGTTACTGTCGGAACAATTTTCGAACAGATTTAGCGACTTCAAAAACATGGAAGACTGTTTCAGTTTATTGGCTACTCCTACAAAATATAATGTACAAAATGCTCCAATACACTTACAAATGGAGTTGATAGAAATTCAAGAAAACTCACTCCTAAAATCCAAATTTGAAGACGTAGAGTTGTGCGATTTCTACAAAAAATAGGTACCTAGAAAAAGACAATTTTCCGCAGCTTAGAAAATTCGCAAGAAGATTGATTTGTGCGCTTGGCAGTACTTATAAATGCGAACAGTTCTTTTCATTGATGAAAGTTAATAAATCAACACATCGTACAAGACTGACTGACGATAATTTGGAAAATTCTTTACGTCTTTGTATCAGTGGAATTAATCCAAATATCGATGGATTAGTTTCCCAAATTCAAGCTCAAGTGTCTCATTCATTTCTGTGTATTTAACTTTCGTAGTTTGTAACAATTGCAAATTTAACAATTTAATTATAATGTACCATTTTTTTAAATTTCATTTTGTTATTTTAATAAATTGTACTATAATAACATTGTCGTATTATTTCATGTCTAATATCTATCGCAAAAAATATTATCACTACTTTAAAATGCACTAAGTACTTTTAAACGCGGCCCGCGAACGTATTTGCACGCTAATGTTTGGCCCTCAACATGTCAAAGGTTGCCCATACCTGCTCTAGGCTCTAGGATCTTACAAATAATGATGCCGCAAAATATAGTCAATAAAATAAACACAGGCATGCATTTTCGTGCCGTATGGAAGTCGCTTTTAAACATTTTAAAAATAACACAAGTCTGCAGTTTATTGACGTCAAGATCTATATCGTATTTTTCTGGTGGTGCGACATTCATTAATTTCTCCAGTTAGTTAATTTACTTCGCTTAATCTTAATAAATTGTGCTTAGTAATTGAGGACACGAACAAGTGTTAATTAGGGTATAAACAACAGAGTTGGAGCGGGTTAAAGTTTAGGACTGTTGTCTCGTGTTATCTCGCCCCGTGACCTTCGAAAATTCGGAACTTGTTGAAATATTGTTAAACATTAAAGGCTCTCCTTTATAAAAGGACACATATGCGCTTTATTTATTATCGTTTGTGAGATCTCCTCAGCTGACTTCCTGCCCTTTCGCTTCGCCGATGATCACGACGTAATTTAACGATACGGTTACAAATTGCTACCTTTCACACACATGAAAAATGCTGATTATTTTTCATTGTGATGTTACAGGAAAGGAAAACATCTCGTTGCTTACGAAAATTATCCAAAACCGCTTTGAAGACATTAAATTTAATATGTTCAGTATGCGAAACGATGGCTTTTGCAATGGTCTTTTAAACCTTATTGCAACGGTTATTATTAAGGAATTATGCAATTATGCCGCGGTTACGTTGCGCTGCTCTTGCTTCACACAAGATGCCTCCGTTTACCCTATTGTTTTAATAGTCCAGTAATAACCTGTTTCAGTAAACACATTGTAACTTCGATAACCGCAAACTACATAATAAAAGTTGCGTTAACCACGCTAATATCGGTATACGGATCATTAGCCTCGCTCATACAAATCGAGAAGCGTATGTTAGTTATTGATAGGCAAAGGATCGATTGCGCATCGAAGTCCGTGTGGTTGCTTTTATGAGGGGATAAAGCAAGTGTGGTATATGGGCTCTTTTCTGATGTATATATGGACCCTATATGGTTCGGTTCGTTCGATCGCCACACGCGTCGTTCGTCGATTACGCAAAATCGAGACAACTTCGCCCTCAAATTAACCAGCCGCTGACAGCGGGATTTAACGACCTGCCTTAACACCGTAGGAAGTGATTCTTGTTTATTTTTATAATTGCCGCGACAGGAAGTCGGAACCTGCCGCGATGACTCGAGAAGGCGGCGTGTTTAATCAGCGGGCGCGCCTCACGCGCTCATGGAAATGAAGTAATTTGATCGCCGACGACAGCTTATAGAGTAATCATGCCCAAACTGATAGACGGTCGACCTGCATTAAGAACATTGACGCTTATGAATTAAGATATTTTATTATGTGCCCTTTTAATTTATAAAAAAAAGAAAAACGGCTACGGTGTATTAATATAATTTTACTCGTCACAATGTGCTGCATGAATAGAAATTGACAGATATAAGAATAAATTCAAGATTATTCCAAGCTGGTAATGTGGCGTTATGATAACCTGACGTCAGGTGCTTGGCATCACAGCCCGAAGGTGAAGGCCCTACCTGTGACGCAAGTGTCAGAAGACAGACAGAATTGTGATCCAACAGCTATTTTAGAAGATCACGCGCCACGGAAGGGTGCGTTCCCCCAGCCCTCTATTATTGGTTTTTATTTGCCAGTAAATCTGTCTTATTTTGCAAATTGACACGATTTATAGCATCAAGTACACTTTGAGGGATCGGCGAACTTTAAGAGACTCATTTGAATTTATTAGGAATTTTGTTGGAAATATTGCTGCGTCAAGACAAATAATGTTGACAAGGAGTTTAATTTTTCCGGTCGTTTGTGAAGTGAATCAAGCGACTAATGAGAAGAAAGTACGGGAGTGTTGAAGTATGTTCAAGGTCACACGTATATAAATAACTACTTGCCCCACGGCTTAGAAGGAACGACAAGACTTGTTTCTTAAATAGTCTCCCCCTATAAAGTGCTTAATGATATGTGTCTAGTTTTTTCTGGTACCTAATTATTCTAATGTAGGTTATGTCTTAAGTATTGTTACCGATTCAGTTAACTAAATAACACGCGACAGTTTTACTCTTGCCCTAACAAGAAAAGTAACGGTCATAATACCTTATCATTATGTGGAAAAATACTGTTAATGGTTTATGAAAAAAATATTAACAATTCTGTGAAAAATTCCCACCACGCACAAAAATTTGACAATTGTATATTTTCGCGGTTATTCAACGGTTATTTAGTTACTTTCTGATGATATTGCACTTTTTAGCGGCAAATATCATATTCACATATGATCCACATTCACGTCAATCATTCGCAAATCGGATTATTGAGTTCGCCGCGATTACCTTGCATGAAACTGGATTTCAGTTTAGTTTATTGAATTGTCAGATAAATGAAACGTTATTTTAACATTGTTTATTCCGAGAGACGAGTGGTAATAATGGAACACAATTATAACAAAGCGTTTATTTTTACTGAGGTCGTGTACCTACGCCAAAATTCCTTGCACCTGATGAGCTGACATTGGTGCGTTTACGTAGGCATTTAGGAGAACAATGGACGTGTGAGGTTGACTGGGTACCATTGACCTACCCTCATTCATTATATTGATCGCTACTGATTGGTTGCCGACGCCCGCGCTTCTCTCCTTTTTCAGACATTAATCAGACAAAATCGCAAATTCCTCATCTACCCGCAGACACTTAATTAAACATCTTTATTCATCAATACCTGTCATGTTGGGGCTTATAAATCATGTTTAATCGATGAAAGAACTATTAGAATTTAATGTCCCGTAACGAGAAAAAGGATGCAAATTTTTATTTAGAACCCCCTTTTAATCTTCAGTCTGAATTTATTCATCATTAAATATTGTTTACTTATTTTTTCAGAATAACAAAGATTAGCTTCATCATTAATCTATGGTTTTCAATTATAAAGATGATTGTAATTCATCTGCGCGTGGGTTGTTTATCTTGAAATCGGATGCGCGAGTGCATCTCGCGCGGGCGATACGGTAGACGAACATATAAATATTATGCATATATGGGTGCAAAATGTGCATTACGCACACAGATGCGCTTTTTAATTATAAACTGTCAATTTTAAATGATACTCTCAGATAATCACAGTGACGTTTTCTATGAAATACGCGTCTCTGTTGTTTTTTGTCTTTATTTTTTATCAACGGGAGTGTAAATAGATAACGCAGGGTACCTGCTTCGTGCATTTATAAGTTGTGAAGTTAACTTACGTATCAGAGTTATGGCGTACAATCTTCTCAGCGCAGTGTAATCGAGAATGAGCACGATCCATCACAGATCGCGTCGAGTGTATTAGCTGCATTGGAGCGGTCATCGCGCGAATGTATAATACTTTTATTTTAATGTTTCTTACAAATTACAACTGTGCGGCGCTTTAGTTTAATGTTTACTAAAGTAAATATTAATTAAGTTCTTTTAGCATATAGATGCATATAACTTTAAAAATATTGTGGGCAACAACAACATTGGGCCCGAGACAATTGAATCGTTTATTTTTCAAGGGACTAATTATCCAATGATTAAAACTTTTCAAGAGAAGGTTAAAGCTTCAGACCAAGTGAAAATCAGGAGAAGGTTATTAAATTAAATGATTTGATAATAATTGTTAGAATAAAGTAATAACTATATTTTGTTTAAGTGTTTAAAGTAATTTTGAACTCTAGGAGAATAAAAATATTGGCTTTCACAATTCCCGGAATAGACCCCTTTATACACTTAATCAGTGTAATGGAGGAGAAAATTGAAACACAAATTACATAAAATCATTAATTAAATCGTATAATTTAATAGATGTCGTCACATATAATAGTTAACTTATATTATTATCGAAATTAGGTATCATTCTGTATCAGAATCACATTCAATATCTACACCACTTTGCCACTCTTCGAGACCCGTTCTCGTGGTACAACTGTTATATCCAAGGGATTTTTTTCCCCGTGGTACACTATTTATTATAAAACTCTACGATACTATTATAAAAGTCCGTGTGTTTGTGAGGAATGTGACGTTGAAGTTTCTTTAAGTCCTGAATCTTTTTATCGTCTATGGAGCATTTTCCACTGGAATAAGCTTCTGGAATAACAAGGTCATGACGTCTATCACAACGTATTTCATACAAAGTTCAACTTTATTTTCAAAAAATATTATTTACTGATAATAAGGATAGCAAAACACGGAAAAAGTACATTTTGGAACAAATGGTCTATAGCTCTTTTAACAAAATTGTTTTATTCCGCGTTCACCAGATTCCCCTTTTTCCTTTTTCCACATATTCTTACATGCAAATAAATGCGGGTACTTCAACATACATCAACATCAAGTATAATATTGTACTTCCTTGATTCACTAGCCACTTAAAATGTTAATAAACACCTCTTTGCCTGATAATTAATAAATATAATTAACCTTAACCATCTTTTTTTTCTATCAATTCTAATGTTGCCAGATTTTCAAAAACATGTCTGGGTTCTGGCGAATGTGGAAGAAAAATAACATCTGGCAAAAGTGAAATCTGGTGAACGTGGAAGAAATAGAAAAATAAACGATTTCTCGTAATTTTAATGACAACCGAAGTCCTCGAATGGAGACTACGTATTGGGAGACCAATACGTAGCATATAGCAGTACCGGAGTAAATAGTAGCATATACAGTATTGGAGACCAGTACCGTAAATGTAGCATGAGACACCTTCCAGCTAGATGGATTTAAAGAAAGACTCCTGTAGTGGCTGGATGCAGTGGAAGCCAGAGTGTGTAAGGTGTCTTGAAATAAGCTTATACCCAACAGAGGAGAGTCACGGGCTGATGATATGAAATGGTATTCTCAAAAACCGATAGCTTAAGATAAAAATATTCACGCTCGTAAAATCACCCGGTGAAAATTTATTTACGCTTATTCTACGATTTACGGTATCCACTTATCGACTCAACAAAAAAAATTATACGAAAATCTAATCAATTGTAATAGGTCTGTCAGCTTCAGAAACAGTATGGAGCATTAACGTAATGAAAAATACTTGAAAGACGGCCAAAACGTTAATAAATAAGGAGAGAGATCATAGCAATTTTCATAATTTAATCCTGACGTGGAAAGGCTCCGGGTTAAAATGGTTTACAAATACGTGAGTGCGTGGCCTTGGTGGGACCTGTTTATTATTGTAACCTGTAACTCATCCAATTGGTACAGTGCGCCAAGGAAAATAATGTGATTCCCGTATATTATTTTTTGCATTTCTAGAACTGAGTCATTCTGTATAATTCGTACATTATGCAAGCTGTCAGATGTCAAATCAAGTTATACGTGTTATGGTGTCTAGTCTTCAAAGTGTTCAATCACTATCTTGCACTCGCGTGTCATACACGAGCAAGAGGTGTTATCGATCGGTAACAAATCGAAAAAAAATTCGATAACATAATGAACTAAGATATTGAAAAAAAACAACTCCATAATAGTAAGAAATCTCGTCTAAGCAACTTTTAAACAAATCCAACCTGTTAGTTTTCTCCGAAATTTGTTTCTGTGTAGTGTAATTATTAAATAAGAATATCTACTATCGATAATACGGCGCCATATTGTAAGAGATCATTATTTTATTTTCATTTCATTTATCGTTTTTACACATATTGTATACACATTTTTACATATTACATATATACGTTTATACATATTGTATAATTCAATACAACAGTAGATAATTATTATGTATTTAGCCGCTAGCCAATACGCGGTGCGAAGTACCAACTACGTGTGGGTTTTATCGATAAGGAGCCAGCCGCCTTCAGTTGACTGAGTTATCTAATACAACATCCAAGAGTAGTGCGGGGTTTATTCTTAAGCTACTCTATGTTTTAAGTTACTTCCCTGTAAAACGTTGAACAGAATCTTCATCTCATAAAAATCACGATTCTAGTATCGTATAATAGCGCTTTACTTTAATGCGGAATGCATTACTGCGTTTTTTGATTATAAACATAGACTGCACTTTTGTTAAGATAAATAAAACATCTAAGAAGTTGAGGGTTATTCCTAACCTTACCCGAAATTCTTACTCGGTCACGGATTAGGCTAGGAATGGCAATGGATAATTAATTTTGGGTTCGAAAATAACCCTGTTCTTAGCTTAACCAAGATCTTAACTTTACAAAGATAGGCGAGGCGACCTTTCTTACGTTTAGTTCATTATAAGTAGTTTTTATGAATGAACAAGTAAAGTATCATATCAAATGAACGTTTAATTTTACACCAATAACAGTGATGATGCTAATTAAAAATCACAAAATCAATAAATATCAATATTTTTCTTAGTGAAAATGTTAATGAGAAAGAGGCCACTTAAATGTTCGAGTTTATTAACATTATTCACTTATTTTTATCCAGTAGACATAAGGAGGTATGGTTTATAACATCTGAGGTAAACTGAGTTCGCAACACTAGACGAGCCGGCCTTGCATTGAGCCAATTGCATACAAATGCCGCGGATTTTCGTTAGGTGTTGCCCTTGATTTATATGTATTTAGATCTATCAAGTCACGGTAACCGTAGCGAGCTGGAAGGATTTATATGGATTATTATTATTCGTATTACGTGTCTTGTTTTTGATGATTACATAAAGTTATACGTAATATAACACATATATCAATCCGTGCAGGACCCGCATGGTGGATTAAATTCCTCTTAAAAAGGGGGAGGCCTGTGCCCTCCAGTGGGACGTTATAGGCTGATATCGACAAATAGTATAAGTAGGATGATATTAATTACGATAAAATAACGAGTTAATATGAACAGATTTATTTCTTTTAGATTTTTGTTCTGATTTACAGAACTAATACTTTTTTCCTCTAAAACATAATGACATGATTATAATCGTTAATTATAATGTGTTTGATTAGTATAGGTCACGTTGTAACAAAAACAAATTTTATTAATAAAATTGTTACACTAAAACTTTCAGAAATATTTTTTTGAATTTATTTTTAAGTACTCTTTTTTATAAAGGTAAGAAGGAAAATTGTATTGTATTTTGTGATTTTTATTTAGATTTTGTTCCTTTTCCACACAAGAAAACAATTGGAAAGAGGAACCCCGTTTTAAGGGGAAATTGGAAAAAAAAAAACACGCCACACGTTTTGCGTCTACGTTGAAGAATTATTGGTTGAAATGGGTGTATAACAGACTATTAAAAATAACGACAATACTATCACGTAATGTATTTCCGGAATCCTCAGTATTATAATATGTAAGTCGGGGAGAAAGTCTTTTTGTATTTTGTACGTATGAAATTGTAATCAAACCTCTTTGGTTGTACTATTTGTACCTGGCCGATTGTAATACCATTCATTAAATGTTGGCATTCTAAAAAAAACATATTATAGAAAAACTATTATCCGCCGTTTTTCCATTGTTTTCCAGTTTGTGAAAATGAGTGAAAATAACGAAGAAATTCGTTACATTTTGAAATTTTATTACAAGAGGCAAAAATAATGTGCCGTTAATGGATCTAATGCGGTATCGGTAGCGGTAGCGCAAAATTGGTTTAAGCGTTTTCAGTCTGGAAATTATAACGTGAAAGATGCAGACATGAGGGAGTACATCTCGCATCTTCGTTTCGCCGATGACATAGTCATCATGGCAGAATCGCTAGATGATTTGAACTGGATGCTGAACGGCCTTATCGCAACATCGCGACACGTCGGTCTCGGAATGAACACAGATGAAAATCATGTTCAATGGGCATGTACTTCTGGGACAGGTAAGCGTCGAAGTTGTTGACTACTAGGTCTATCTTGGGCATACTATCCAACTAGTCAAGTCCAACTGCAGCCTTTAAAAAGGTCTATAGACGAATTAAGCTGGGCTGGGTAGCATTTGCGAAAATGCGTCGGCTGTTCTAGTCGCCTCTACCACAGTTTTGTTACTATGACTATGAATTTATTTATAACATTCATAAGTAAAAGTACTCCTTGTCTCTTTTGATAAGTATCTACAATGGTTTTATTCGTACTTTACTACGACTGATTTAAAATGTCTACGATCATTTTATTGAGGGGGAGAGTGCACGCTGCAATCCAACAGCCGCTGGGCGCGCTCGACTGGCCACGTTACCCCTCTCTCACAGAATACTACTTTGAAATGTACTGCATTTCCCATTTTATCGTATTTCCCCAATGTACGTACGTGTTTCGGTAGTGAGTGAGATGTGCCAGAGCCCATTGCAATCCCATCCTATCCCTCCCCATTTTCTCAACCCTTTCTCCAAATCCATTCCTATATCTCCAAAGGTAGGCAGCGCATCCGGGGGCATGCCAACGTTTCTCATTTTGGACTAATGTTGGCATGTATCGCGGATGTCTATTGGCGACAGTATCCACTTACCATCAGGTGGACTGTATGCTCGTCTGCCACCTTCGTACATAAAAAAAAAAGATCATCTTTTTATTATGATTATTTTAGTAGTATGTTTTTTTACTGTAGGATATACCTCTCTCCTAAGGCTCGTCATCACTCATGGTCTTGCGCTCTTCTAGCCTCTTTTAACAACTTTCTTTAAGCAAATTCTTTTAAATGTTAAATCTAACTTTATTATAAATTAAAATCAAATTAAATAAAAATAAAAATCAAAGTATATGTTACAAAGAGTTAAGGAAATGGGCCCACCGGTGCATCGCGTGAAACGTAGGTAAACACCGTTTAGCGGAGTTACGACATCATTTTGCAAGTAGATGTAAACGATAAAGTCAGCTTATATTTTAATTGTTATAATTAATTTAAGTACGTTATTTTTTTCGAAATATTAGTAGAATATTCCGGAAACATTCTTCTCTAATATTATAGCTAAGCTTCAATATTACTACATCAAACTTAAAACTACAACAGATTAAAAAATTCTTCCGGACCAAATACCCTATGAACACCTTACTCTATATTTAAGTGCGGTACGGAGCAAAGTTTCCATAGGGTACGTAACAAGCCGCCGGCAACAGCCTGTACTTAACAAAATAAAATAGTATCGTGTACTTAGTCTCTATCAGTTGCTCTAAAAAATTTTAAATAACGCCATACTCAATGTACAAGGCTCCAATGTATTGCCATACAAGGATTATTCCATAAGATTCCTTGTCGTGAGCCCATACAAAGCCGAACAAACTACTCAGATCCTAAAATGATTTGAAAAGTAATTCAATTGGCAACCGAAAAATGTGAATGAGCAGCAAATCGATCGTAGCAAATTTAAAGATGGGTAATGTTGAAGTTCTCTGGTGACAAATAAAGAGATAGTGGCCCCGCGTTTACTTGGTGATGTCATTCTTAATAGTTTAAAATGATTTACTTAGTTATTAATAAATATGTTGTTTTTTTTATTATACTTTGCTGTTCATTTAATATTTGTTTCTGCTCCATTAACTAGAAACCAATCCAATCCAAGATTCGAAATCCGAATTTGAATCCATGATATTTTATAAAGCATGCACGAGCTATATATACTAACAGGGATTATTAGTTGTCCAGTTGGTTTACTACCTAAGAACTTACAATTTCATTTTTAATTCTAAATAAGTTTAACATATTGCAAAAAACAGATCAAATATTTTTGAGAGTCACTAAACCGGTAAGTGAGGAAAAACATATGGTTAGACAATGAAAATATATATTTTAGTGGGAAACCATAAAATATGTCAACATACGCTACGTGTCCGCTCCGGTAACACGTCGTAAACAGAAAAATACGCCGTAAAATGTACCTCTAAACATATCTTATTATTTTTGGTGTCTTGTCTCTGTTAACATCATCATTATCCTTTGTTAATTTTTTTGGTTGGCATTTTATGAGTCATAGAGACCTACTTATTAAAATACGTGCGTTCATGATTCCGTATACTTTATAATGATTCATCAGGATAAAATGTATCATCAAATATGGCGTCGGGCACGGGCTCGAAAGAAGTTGTATGGAATCTCTTGAAACTATTCACACGACGGCGTCGCATCGTCCAGTCTCGCGACCTGATAGCTGCTTGTCGCGAGTAGCGACGCCGTTTGGCCTACATTTATTCATTTAGGACATTGGGGGCCTTTCTCACCACCTCCTGATATTTTATCAGAAAGATTTTATTTATTTTTTTACTCCTGATAAAGTAACTGTAATCAATTTTATCGATAAAGTATCTGCCAATTATCTGCTAATTAAATCTAGCTGATACTGATTTTCTGATAAAGTATAACTGACTTTCTAATACCTTCTGATAAAGTATGAGGAGTGGTGAAAAGGGGCGGAATTATAACTATGTTAAGTGTTATTAAAATCTGTCAGTGGTTTCTGCGTGACGCGCGCACAGACAGATAATAAATCCAAAAATCTTGTTTTAGACTTGTACCACTCATGCATGCCACACACAGCAATGACTTTAAATACATACAAATCATGTAAAGGCACGACTTGGTTACGATTATATTACAACTAATAATACTAATAATATTAATACGTTATGGGGTTTTTTAAGAAAGTTGTGAATAGGATTTTGCAAGGTCGGCGACGCACACGCATACCCCCTGGTGTTGCAGGTATCCATGGGCGGCGGTAACACTTACCATCACGTGGGACCGCTTGCTCGTCCGCCCACTTGTTTATAAAAAAAAAACGAACTGAAAGACAACTGGACAAAAAGAAAGTGGTTTGTCAGGCATACTATGTAATTCTGGAAAAAAATCATGGTTCTTAAAAAACACAATTAATACAACTTAGCACCAATAAAGGAGAACCGCGTACGCAGAAAAAAAACTAACCAATTAATAAGCTACTGAATCAATACCCAATGTAAGCTACTGAATGTGGCGTTGTTTATCCATGTACCATCAGATAGGCTGGGTATCCATTGCTATTATCCTAGCAGTAGATAAATGGAGAGGAAAATTGCTAGATATTTCATAGACAGCTTGCCTTTAAAATTGTAATGTTATCTGCATATTAATAAATGTCTCGAAATATAATAGCTACAAGTTCCAAGAACGCCAACCTAAATCTATTTCTCGGGCTGTCTTCCGTGAATGTGCATTAACGAGAATATTGACCTATTCCTGCGCGCATATGTAGCATGCATGCGTATAAGAAATGCGTTTTACTGCACAGATAAATGAATGAAAGAATGAAAGCGAAATGTGTAGCTTACATAGAAAGTACACTGTAAAATTAATCAGCATTCTAAACTGCTCACACTAGGATTTCCTGTGTGATGGTTCAGAAGAAGCGGTGATAGTGTGAAGGTATTAATTATTGATTGACACTCATGAGGTTGTGAGTTATTCCGGCCTATAACTGAGGTTATACATACGGATTTTACAATTTTATCACTAATGGGACTTTGAAGGAAATATTAGAAAGAAACACCACGTGTTAGGGAATTAAAAAATATTGGACACGTGTAACAATTCGCATTGAGTTTGGGTATGTACTTATGGATTGAAATCCCATAGATTACAAGAGCAAACCTAGTCATGTAGTGGGACGTGATAGGCCTATATGTTGGATCTAAATACACATTAAAATCAACAAACTCTACTTTATAAATAGTTAGAAAATCCGAATTGAACGTAGCTTATGCAGCAACGACCGTAAGAACTAAATAAAACGATTCGGTTTTAGTTCGCATTAGGTATTAATACTCTTACTGAATGATCTATATCTAAAAAACGTTTATTGAATTATCTTACCACGAATATATAGAACCTTCTAATGGCTTCTTGGAGACTAATTTTAATTAATTCATTTATTTGTATACATTTCAAAACCGCTTTTGCAGCTCTCTTTCTACGTGTCGTTAATTCAAGGTGCAGTGTTGCTGACCATCGTTCGCGAGGTTTGAGTCATTTTTTAACTCACATGGACTTAATAGTGTCAGCAACATGTCTACACTCTATTCCTATTCATTAGTTCACTCATTATCTATTGTATCAATGGCTTCAAGTTAAGTTTAGAAAACTACTAATTTTACACGGTTTATAGTGGTTATAAGTAAATTATATGAGCAGAAATTTGGAGAGATGACGATTTTAGATATCGAGGAATACATAGAAATAGAGAAAACGCTTTGATCACAGAAATGGCGAGTAGGAAGTGTCGTGTTCGGAAACGTGGATGTTTCACGAAGTGACAATTTCTAAATATTTTACTACATTTTGGAGTATGAAATCATTATATAAAACTTTTAAAACAATGTTCAACGATGATTAAACAAGTTCTCGACCACTTAAAATATTGGATCGCGAATCAAATCAAATCATTCATTTGCAATGTGAGTAGCAATAGATGGTAAGCACATACAACTCAGCTCAACACATTTGCCACAATTGGCGCGCAAAATAAATATAAAAAATATTATAAAACATTAGTCAATATAATATGTAATAATGTCAATTAAATATGTAGCAATTAATTCTATAACTATTAATGTTAAAACATTATAAATTCTAAATTATTAATGCAATTATAAGCTACTATCAATTATATCGAAGTACAATTATCACAATATTAATACAATCTCAGAATCAATATTAATTTGGCACATCACTGGAGAGAACTTATTTAACTAGTGTTGGTTTCCTCGACAGATGCGCAAGACATAATTTTTCCGCTCAAATAATCGCTTACCAGCTTTTGGCTGCGAAAATTGCCTTTAACAGTTTCAGTTTGTTTATTTTTTTGTAGTAAAGGGGACGAAGTTAATACAATTAGGTACTTAATATATGAACTGTAAAACATATATAGTGGAACGATTTATGTACTGTGAACAGAAGCCTCTATAAAATTCTAATGGCGCGTGAAAGATATTTTTATGTTTACATTTTAGAGAAGCCAACTGAAAGTCAAATTAACTATAAATGTATTATTGAATTTCTCTGAAATTATAAAGCGCTTACACCGACTGTATAAAACTTTATTAAGACCTGTGCCGACATAGGGTTCGGTATCCTGTGTCCTAATTAAAAAGTTGACTAATTAAAAACAGCCTCCGGGTCTTTAAACGGAAGATTCTCCGAAAAATGGAGGCTTGAAATGTGGGGACCAATGGCACATCCGCTACAACCATGAGTTCTATGACATGTATAAGAACCAGACATAGTAAGACATATTAAAGTTGGTCGGATGCGATAGGTTTGGACACGTGCATGGATGTAGAAAGACCGCCAAAAAAGTCCTAACCAGCAGACCGGAGGGACGTCGAAACAATGGCAGGCCACGGTTGAGATGGCTGGATAGAGTTGACAGAAATTTTAAAGCGGTTAGAATTACAGATTGGAGGACGAAGACCATGAACAGAACGATCTGGAAAAACTTGCTGAATCAGGCCAAGGCCCACCCCGGGCTGTAGAGCCAAAAGAGAGAGAGAGACACTGGCCCTCGTCATCTAAATGTTAGCTGTATACATTTTATTAGTTTTCGCCGTGTCTTAGACATAAATACGAACGTAAATGACGTCTCTTTCTTAAAATACAATTAATAAAATTCTAAACTTGACTTTATCAAAAATATTTAAAATAAACCAGTCGTCGTTAGAAATGTGAGAATACATAATGAATAATAATGATAAATGATTAATTAAATGAACATCTTGTGTTTGTATTTTATACAAATTGCCATGTGTTACACTCCGACTATTAAACTTAGGGAGCGTATTAAGAACATAATTAACGAGCGTGCAATACGCTTGTTTACACGTCTCCGGTGTGACATTTATAAGCTTTGGTAAAGGTCGCGCGGGCCTGAAATATATCACTTTCAGATTTACAGCGCATCGCACGGACGTAAATGAGTGACGTATGTACCAGCCTTCCCCGGACTCGCACCACAGGAGGCGGTAGGGTAACTTTATACAAATTCCGGAGCTCAAATTCAGAAACTTTTCTATAAAAAATAATATTTCACATAAGGTTATGGGGCTTATTATCTAACATTACTTGTATTCTTTGCGTACTTGTTGTTAACACTTAAGAAAGAGTCTTATTGTTGTGTTACTAAAAGTTCAATGTATGCTAAACAAATATAGTGATATTTTATCAATGCGGCACAAGTGCAGAAAAAAAGGCTTTCAAAAATGTTATAGCAACAATGAATTTACAAAATTAAAACATAAAATCTGCTAAATTTGGTATACATTTAGTTCGTGGAGCGAATTAACAGACACAGAACAGTTTTCAATCTAAATTGTACGTGGGCGAAGTCACGGGCTATAGGTCAGAAAGTTAACCGGGGTTTTATTATTTGGGTCAATAGTTTCTAATTTAAAATTTTGTTATTTCAAAATTATCTTTAAGGAGATGCTCAAACATCTGATTTTTAAGATAAAGCCATAAAAAATATGTTGTTTTTTAATTTTAATAAGCAAACTAGAAATGTCAATAATATGGCTTTTCTCTGAAAATGTAATTTTATTATGAATTATGATTATTTCGACGATAAATAGAATATTATGATCATGTTTTGTAGTTAACAGTTTTCAAATAACGCCTATGTTAGCGTACTGCTCATATTTCTATCGTGCCACCATACATCTCTCGTGATCGTGCGAGATATCAAGTTGGACATTTAGTGTGCGTAAACTTTCAACGTAGGCGGGGGGGTAATCGGTACTCCTCATGTGCTCATTGAAGAGGGAGACAACGGGGAGTCCTTACGTACATTTATGAATACATCTGAATGGTTATTGTAAATTTAAATATGCAATAACTTGTTTGACAATGCGGGACCAATTTAGAATTGTCGAAAATGTCGCGACTCTTGTCGGTGGAGTGTGTTCGGAATTAACCGAAACGGGACGCGTTAGTTAAAACTCTCAATGGGGATGGTGCAATTTTTCTAACACCCTGATTATTGTATATTTCTATATAGGAGTAGATCAATATAGATATAAACACAATGAGGCAATGTTAGAAAGATGATAATCGCAGAGTTATAACATTTTAGTCTTTATTTATTAAAAGTAGCGTGACGTCACAGTAACGGCTGCATGGATAGACTTGTTATTGGTTTTCATGTACTACATACATGTATAAATTTTAGGCAAATTTGCCCGTACAAATGAAGCAGCAACATTTATTGTGCAGTTTCGTATGCAATTTTGTCGTAAATAATCATAAATTCAAGCTCAGAAAGAAATAAAACAAGCCGCAGTCAGTTTACAACAAAGAGCTTATTGCCACAAATAGAGATATATTTTTGTTTGTATAGCTCGATGACAGGTGACAGTGAAGTTTCTTTTATTCTGTTTTGCTTTTAAACTTTTTTATACATCATGACAAAAGTAGCAATCCATACAGCCGCAACTGTGACGTCATCGACTATATTTCAATTTTTCGCTATTAATTCCTAGTCTTTTGTCCCATAAAAAATAAAACTCGTACCAAATGTTGTATCTATACTAATATTATAAATGTGAAAAGGGAACTCTGTCTGTTACCTTTTCACGGCTAAACCACTGAACCGATTTTGATGAAATTTGGTACGGAAATAGATCGAAACCCAGGGACGGACATAGGGTACTTTGTCCGTCACACACAAATTTGTGAACTCTCACTGGGGCTGTGTTCTTTTTATTTTATTGTTGTAGAATGTAAATTTAGGGTATGATGAAACGGACATGTGTCAAGGCAATAAAGTTCGTTAGAAAGAGAATACCTAAGTATTACAAATTTAGACAAGAATATTATACAAAATATTACTACAATTTACAAATATAAACAATTCAATGGACTAACAAATGTATAAACAAGTCAATTCTATTGTGTCATCAATTAATTCTGAGATGACCTCTATATTATTATACTCATAATGATTTTTAGGAAAATAGAAATCACGGTGTTAGGTTAATATGTTTTGAGCTCGCAACAATCTTTCCACTTAACACTGTGAGCTTACCCCTTACTATTAGGTAGGACATCTGTTTTCCTATCTATCTATATATATATATATATATATATATATATATATATATATATATATATATATATATATATATATATATATATATATATATATATATATATATATATGTTGTGCGCACTGTAAGGTTTCTGAATGAGTACAACCATTTTCCACACGAACAAAGTCGCGGGCAACAGCTTGTCACCTATATAATTTAATAATCCAACTAATGCCTAATGAATAATGAATTAATCATCTTACCTATGATTAAAATATTTACTTCCTCCTACACAAAGGTTGTCTGGGAGAGTTCGACTTTATCGATAAGCCT
The DNA here is from genome assembly GCA_943735995.1 of Sesia bembeciformis. Taxonomy (NCBI): domain Eukaryota; kingdom Metazoa; phylum Arthropoda; class Insecta; order Lepidoptera; family Sesiidae; genus Sesia; species Sesia bembeciformis. The sequence goes on from OX031028.1 coordinate 15,824,890, forward strand.
TTTGTGCATTTCATGTGTTTACAATGTTTGTTATGGTCCGAAAAGTCACTTTAAAATTATACCTAAGACGGAAAACCTTTAAACAAAAAATTACGTAACTCATTGCACTAGATAACATTAGCTATTTAATGCAACAGCCGTTATCTCACTATCTCCTGGATCTAGTTGGTATATCGTTAGTTCACAGTCGGTTGGTCGGGATACGGGCGCGTGCGCAGGCGCGTGGCGAGGATGCCAGGTGCGCGGACGGTACCGGGAAACGCACATCTCTCTCACTGATAGCGGGAATGTGTCGGGAATATAATAAGTAGTCAGAAAAGATGGCGGACTTTTTGAACGTATGACTTTAGCGCGCTATATTTCTGGCAATACTGATCACTGGCCAGTGTTGATATACCGGTATATCACTGGTGATACACCGTTTGACAGCTGACTTTCTTGAAACGGCGGCAAATTGAAATTACAAGTTAAACGTTTTATCTTTTCATATTTTTTAACAATTTTAAAATGGATATCTTTATTCTATCTTTTATTCTACGCGCATCGGCCGCACCACGTGTTGGAACTGAAGAGCATGTATTGAATTTATCGTTGTAAACGAGCGGCGCCGCACAAGAAAGATGACAATACATTATGAGACGTATTTTATCTTGAAATACAATATGAAATGACTGGCGAGCTTGACACGGTGTCGTGAGAATCTCCTGTGGCTTATCGAATTGTATTTATATTTATTGTATACTATACTTGTGCAATTATATACTTTCGAAAATATCTTGGTTAACTCATTCCATTTCGGCTTCTTTTAAAAGTTGAATTAGGTACCCTTAGATATAATTGACCTGCTCCTGACCACCGCACATATGTACGAGAAAATAACGCAATCTAAACTTTATATTAAAGCCGATAAGAAGAAGATTGAAAAGGGGGAACAGATAGGAGTATAATATTACAATGTGTTGTGTGAAAAATCTCGCGGTCCTGAACAAATACAACCACATTATTTGTACAGGACCGAGGGAAACAATAGAAATGTACACCTATATTGTCGCGCGTGCGCTCGTGCTTCATTGATCGTTCGCGAGGTTACACTCGCCGGTAGGTACACGATATCGAATGAAAAGTATCGATACACTCATGAGTAGTATCACAAAAAAGTATCGTTGTCAACAAAGTACCGATACTTTGATGAGTTTTCTTCGCTATTGTGACGAAAAAAAAATGATACCGATTTATTATATAGATACTTAATTGTCTTCGTGAATAATATTAAAAGTATCGATTATTTATTAATTCCGATACGATACATGCTTTAAAGTATCATATGAGTAAAAGTATCAATTAAAAAGTATCCGTATCGATAAATCCGTAAAGTATCGATACTGTTTCCGCGTCGCTGCTCGCCGGCAAATAAAATAGGACGCGTCGGATCCTATTTTATTGATCCCAAGGTAGGATTGTTCTACCAATTTGTTTCCGAACTAGTATTGAGTTTATAAGGGCTGTTATTTTTGTACAAAGATTCATTTATAACCTTTTGTAATTAGCGAAGATTTGTACATAATCATTTTATAATGCCTAGTTTGTGAACAGTAATTACATGCAAACTTATCTATTTTGCCATGTATTATACATTAGAATAAAGGTAATTATTACAGGTATACCTTACAAGCTTATAAAAAACATCTACGAGTTACGCTGACACATTAAAGTTTCTGTAACTCAAGTTTCTTTTTTATCAAAAGATATATTAACATTACATATGTTTAATATACACATATATATATTGTTTTATTTATGAACAAAAACAGGGATGTGAACTTATTATATATGTAAATTTTAAGCTTATTGCCAAAAATGGATTTTACTGTGTATATTATTTGAACGCAATAGTTGTCCCGTGGGCCGAAGCCGCGCTTGGCTAATCAAAAAATAATAATTAAATTTGTTTTTAATGGAAAACATTCTAAATCACTTACCTGACTGGGATGATGTCTGTACAAGTACAGCTTGGTCCCGTGCAACACCGCCCAAACCTGCTTCCACGACCTGTCGCTCGCGCGCTATAAAAAAAAAAAAAAAAAAATTATGTAGACTGACATCGAAGTATAAACAAAAAAATAATACATCATTGTTTGTGTCAATGAAGATACTAACCTTTCCGTTGCAGACCACCATTTTGATCTGTACGTTCCCCTGCACATCTCCCTCCAAAGGTTCCACAGCGTTGTCTGTTGTACTCTCTTCGCCCTTTTTCTCTGAGCTAAAGGGAAACACATATCATTGTATTAGTACTTTTGTCTAGTACTATCTTAAAAGTAAGGACATATAATGCCATCTAAATCAATGAACGTGAAATTTGCAAATATTCTTAACGAATTATTATTTTTCTTGCTCTTCTTTTAAATGTTCTCTCTTTAATATTTTCGTGGTATAGACTGTTTATTCTTTATAACAACATCGAGGCAATCCCAAAAGTATAATAAATTGGTGAAGTATAAAATATGTATATTATGAATAAACATATAAAAAAAAAACGATCATTAAACATGAATCTCGTCGATTAAAATAACATTATATATAAACAAATATTAACTTTTGTTATTTGTATATTTAATTACCTCATCCAGTTGATTGTCAGGAATAAAATTTTTAGCAGAGTTAAAGTTATAGAAACTCGAAAGGTCAATTGTCATAAAATTTCAGCAATGAAAATAGACCACTTTGTTTATCGTATACTTTTGCGTAGTTTACTAGGTCACGTTTTCACAAGGAACTTGAAATTAAATTAACAATAAACTAACAAACAATAAACATGCTTTGTAACGATTCTTACAACATTTAATTTTAGACACAACAATAATATATCTATCACATCCCTTTTCACAATAAATAGCACATGCATCAATTAAGTTTTTACTAATACTTCATGCAATATGGGAGTTACTGTTTGTCTGGATTATTATGTTGATAAATGAATTAAACGAATTGATAATGCGCTGAATGTCAAGTAACTTATTTTATTGTTGATTGAATTTTATTGAAGCTTTTATTGACGCACGATGTATTTTCAAATTTTAAATTACTTTGTCTATTTAATTTTTAGTTTATTTTAGTAGTGTGCAATTATTACTTTATTAACTAAGCCAAATTCGGTGCAAGGCTAACAATTAATCAATTTTATAGTTGATGATGAAGATAAAATTGATATTTTACTCGCGCAAAAATTTAGCTACTTGTGGCGCCATCTAGTTATAAATTATCGCACACATTAAGCGCCATCTAGTGGTGACGTCGTGACGTACCGCGCGGGGAGAGAGGCGTGCGGGTCGAATATGCGAAGCAGCGGCGTTATGTCGTCCGCAAACCGCGGGGGGCGCCACTTGCTGTGCGCACTGCATTTTTATATTACCCAATTATTGTAGTCCAATATATCATATAGGTGCAGAGAATGGAAACTAACAACAGAGATAGGTAATCGAGATGCCTATAATATATTGGTCCTTTTTATTAAAGGTCCGATTCCTACCAAACGTACAGCACGGCAACAGGGCGGCGCGTCGCGTCAAAGTACATAGTGTGTTTTAGTACTGAACTTTATCTTCAATGTACATGATATAAATTTATGTGACGCGTCAACGATCATCGACGGAAATACAATGCGCCGCACATCTCCGTCGACGACCGATGGTTATACTTGCAGCACCAAACAAATTTAAACCACGTACCGTACGTTGGAAATAAAGTTCATTGTTAAAAGAAATGGCCTACTTCCCGCACCGCGCTGCTGCCTTTACGTCCCTTTGGAGGGAAACAGCCACTAAGAAGTCTTTAGTGAGTCTCGATTAAATGGCTGACTTTAATAATAATTAGTAGGAAAGGTTCGCGGCCTTTTTGAACGTATGACTTTAGCGTGTTATTTTTCTGGCAACACTGATCATTGTCGCGAAAGTAACATACCGTTTGAGAGCTGACTTTTTGTAATAGCGGCAAAATTGAAATTATAAGAAACGTTTTATCTTTTCATGTTTTTTAACAATTTTAAAATGGAAGTTTATAAGGAGTAAATTAGGAGTAAAGGAGTAAATAAATGTATTACATATTTTTTTCGACAAGGGTATGAATGCTTCTAGTGCTCGAAAAGAGATTTGTGGTGTTTACGAAGAAAATACTTTATCTAAAACTACTGCAAAATAATGGTTCAGTCGATTCAGGTCTGGTAATTTTTATGTGAATGATGTTCCTCGCTGTGGTCGTCATATTAAGGTAAATGTTGATGTTATCATTGAAAAAATTGAAACAAATCGATACATAAACAGACATCAAATTTGGGGAAGAGCTTAGCATTCACCACTCAAGTTTTGGATCACCTGCATAAACTGAATTTTGTAAAAAAGGTAGATGTTTGGGTGCCGCATGATTTAAATGACAAAAACTTGGTGAATAGATTTTCCATATGCGAGATGTTGCTAAAACGAAATGAAATCGATCTATTTCTGAAGAGATTGGTAACAGGCAATGAGAAGTGGATCACCTAGAATAACAATGTTCGAAAATGATCTTGGTCTAAGCGAAATGAGTCATCACAAATAGTCCCAAAGCCAGGCCTCACTCCAAAAAAAGTCACGTTATGTGTATGGTGGGACTGGAAAGGCATTGTGTATTACGACTTTTTGGCCAAATGATTAATTCTGATGTCTACTGTCAGCAATTAGTAAAATTGAAATAAGCACTTGAAGAAAAACGCTCAGAATTACTGAATAGAAATGGTGTAGTTTTCCACCAGGACAGTGCTCGACCGCATACATCTTTGATGACTAAATAAAAATTGATGGATTTTGGCTGTGAAGTTTTAATGCATCCACCATACAGTCCAGACATAGCACCTTCGGATTGTCATTTATTGCGCTCGCTCTTTACAAAATTCTCTAAATGGAGTAAAATTAGTTTCAAGTGAAGCTTGTATATACCATTTAAATCAGTTTTTAGCTTAGAATAAAAATTATAGCTCTGCCAGAAAAACGGCGAAAGATAGTCGAATTAAATGGACAATATTCCGCTGAATAAATATTTATGTAATACAAAAAAAGTCTTTATTATTTTCACTATAAAAGGGCTGCGAACTTTTCCGACTACCTAATATCTTTCTCTTGAGTAGCAAGTTGAAAGATCAGTAGAATAGCAACGCATCCATTGACATATTTCTTGGCGAACCTTCCTCTCCTGTTTTTGTCTCAGTTCTTTGCACCCAAAATAAGATAAGTTTTCATTTTTATATACTTATGCCAAGTCCCTATATGCATATAGTTAGGTGCTCATACCATTGGTTATTTACTAACTACTCAGAATAACTAAGGAGATAGTTCACAAGATAATGAAATCTAATACAATATAATGTGTGGAAATACAAGATATGGCGTTGTAAACCACCAATGTTGTTAACTGAAAAATAACAATAAAGTTAAGACTAACAGACATATACTCTAACATATACATATAAATAAAAGAATTACGTAACCATTAGTTTCTGCCAAAGTTATCCAAACAATCCAAAACATGGAGCAATGAGTTAAAGGAGGAAATTTCTGTATCAAAGAAACGCATTTCAAAACATTTTAAACTCTAAATTCTAAACAATACCAAAAGAGATATAATTCCAAATGGGGAACGTTTTAAAAAGAAAGACGATGTAAATGCTATGCTATAAGTGTTTAGACATAATCCCCCTCATCATAAAAGAGAGACGAACTTTTAAAACAATAACCAACGATGGTTTAATAGATTCTCTATCAGTCTGCTTAATTAGACGCTTCATTTGTTTGTTGGGGCACATTCTTCGTTGGATGGGTGTATGAATTTAATTTCCGTATTTTCGTTACTACTAACTTCTAGGATGGATCTGGCAGATGCTAATGGCTACGTCAGCAACTACGTCATGAATTATATCAGAAATACAAAAAATATAATTGTACCTTCTCAGCGCATTATGATCGCCCTCTGGTTCAACGTCACTGTCTAGGTGCAGCCGGTCACCCCACGTGGCTTTCAAGTATGACACTCTTCGCATGGCTCGTTCTTCCTCTGCTGAAACAAAATGACTCTTATAGTGAGGAGTTTACATAGGACTAGCATTTTCCCGCGGGTTCGCCTGTATGTTCACTCCCATGTGAACTATCCCAGGAAAACCTTAGTTTTGCAGCCATTGAATGGGTTTGAAGTTACAGGAAGGCTCATACTAAATTTTAGCTCTATTTGTCGATCCGTTGATGCGTGAAAGGATTTTAAGTATTGTTTGCTTAAAATGCTTTCCACAAACAAATAGACAAACAGACTGACTATAGGACTGACTTTTGACTATAGGACATGATTATTGTAGCCCATACCTTGTTTAATATTGAAACACTAATTCGAGAATCAGAAAATAGCTAAGAAATGTTTCGTTTCCTTATATTGGCTCCTAAATTGTATACTTTACTATATATAATAATAATGTCGTTTCAAAATAAGTTATAGTATGTTTGTTCTCACCTCCAAGTTGAGCATCTTTCTTATGTCTTCTTGTTACCAGATCGTCAGCAAAACCTGTCGAGAAACGACTTTTATGTAATCTCATTTTTTGAACTAAACATAAACATAGATTAGTATATTAACATCGAATGTTCACGACGATTAGTCTGCATTAGTAGCACACCTAGAAGCACACACATCGCATTCCATTAGTTGGTGTTTAGTAGAGGACAGGTTAGATCCAGATGGCTCCCTCGGAAACTTCAGAACGATGTACTAATGTGATCAAAGTTGACATCGTTTTGAAGTGTAGCATTAGTAGTTTTATTTTGTTATAGAAATCGAGTAAGATTCTGTTTACAATAATTAAAATCCAAACTTATGTTCATATTTTTTTAATAATTCTTTGGAGTTCGGATCTAATCAAAGTCGTTCTAACCAAAGTCAGAATCAAAGTTAGTTCAGTGTAGAGTTCTGATTTAATAGTGGACTGTGCTAACGAGATTAAAGAACTCTCAAAAACTTTCAAGTTTCTGAATTAACGTCATAAAGAACTGCGTCACCACACAGTGATTAAGGAGGGCAAACAAAGTCTTATATCAGAAAAAAATATAAAGGATTTTACGACAATATTAATCTTTTTTTAAATTATTCACAGTTTTGATCTAATCAGTCAGTTCTGATCAAAGTCCAAATCAAAGTCAGTCAGAGTTCTGATCTAATCAAAGTAAAGTTCTGATATAATAGTAGACTATGGCAGCGAGATTAAAGAAATCTATAAAGATACTGACTTAACGTCATTAAGAACTGCATTATCACTGACTGATTAAGGACGGCAAACAAAGTCGTATTTTAGTAAAAAATTATAAAGGATTTTACTATAGAATGACATCTAGTTCTAGATGTACTAGAATCTTACTCGACTTCCCCCCGAAAGAACAATGCAGAAGAAGGGAGGGCATTCAATGAGCGAGAGCATTCAGAAAAGACGAGACGTGTCGCGTGGGGACCTGAGTCGGCGGGCGTGCTGGGCGTCGGCGACGGCGAGGCGGGGGTCGTCGCGGCAGAGCTGCCCCCTGAAGGCGGAGCCAGGCTCAGCTGCGTGGGCCTCTGGGGGCCCTGAGGACCTTGGGGTCCCTGGGGCCCCTCGCCGTTCACCGCGCCGGGCAGCGACACGCGGTTCATCGCCTCCATTTGCTCCCTGTTCAGCCCCATACGTCTCTTCGCGTGACTGCCATCTTGGGGCGTAACAGTGCTATTAAACTCTTGCTTTTTCATATATGGCAATGGGCACATTCTGCCAGCGTCAAGTCTTCTTCATAATAAACAATTTCAAAGTCTAAAATGTATCCTGTCAATGTCCAGTTCCGTCATAGTAAGTCAGAGGTCGCTCAGTAAAGTGACAGAAGGTTTATTGAAGGACATAAGAGGACTCCTTGGAAGCACACGAAAAACGCAGTCATTGATATTCATTGTTTTGATTTGCTTTCATTTGATTATTATAAACATTGCGCACAAAAACCAACTTTGAAGTTTAATAAACTATCACTATTAAACCACAAAACACACAATTATTACAACGATCAAACAAAAACTCAACTTCTCTTCTCAAGTTCCTGCCAAAAAGTCCCTATTAAGTTCTGTGCTTAAATAATGGCTGTGCACTGTGCAGTGCCATTTCACCTACATCTCTAGCATTGCCCGTTACCTAACCTAGGATACCTAAGTACTGCGTGGCCGTGCTCGAAGCTTCGTGTCTGTTTGTGCGTGACCGTTGCGCTGCGTTTTCGTTGGTCATCACTTAGCCAATGGTCCATCAAAGAATTAATTGCCTTTGCATATTTATTGGTCGGGGTTTCCACCTATCGGGTTTGTGATACTCGTATGTCGTATGATACCAGAAAAGCAAAGCTCAAAGCTTGGGCTTATTCTGTTATTTTGTTGCAGAAGACAGCATAGGTAAAAGTGTGTATGAATTTTGATAATGAAAACGCAACACAGTATGAGTTGAAAGACTGATAATTGTAATCACATATGTATTTTTAAAGTACGTTCTTACTTTACAATTATTATCAGACTTTAAACCAACTCTTAAGGGTCAATTTAGCTAGTGCTAATCACTTTAGTGAGGTGAAAATGCACCCAGTTTGAGAATTATGTGAAAAATTAAAATGGTAAGAAATAAGTAAAAGAGTGAAATGGAGAAACTTAAGCAGTTTACCTGAGGCATGATGTCTTCTAATGGGTAATCCTTCACTACCGGTGCTATTTGACCTTGTTCGCATTTGAACCTTTTCTGTGTCTGTGAACATTATCATTTTTAATGAAAACAAAATGTAACATTTTGTTTATATAAGGTTCAAAATTGGTTAGGTTCAAACTTTAATTCAAAGTTATTCATGGTTCACATGGTGAACATGCAAAAATAAAGTTTGTTACGATTAAATAAACTATTGAAATTGCAAATATTAACTATTATATACAATGAAAACTATTCCTAATTATAAAAGCTGCTTTTCAAATTTATTTCTTTGCAATTCGACTTCAATGTTTGCGTAAAGAAGCGTCTATCAGGGTATTATTAATATTTTAACGACAGTATAAGTCACATTATATTCGGAAATTAAAAATAAACAAAGAGAATAAACAATATTTATTCTTTTTGTTTTATCCAAAAGCCAAATTTTCTAGCATGATTAAAAATAATGCAAATTTTTACGAAAATATTTGTAGGTTTTCTCGAATGTCATCAAAATGCACTTGTGCCTTTTTTTTCTTAGGAGAGCAGAATTGAAAACAATGAGTAACTGAGTAAAGCATGTTCTCTACTTCTAACTATACTGCATTTAGCATGGCAATAGCGGTCATTGCATCGACTGTCACCCCGAACGAATGTCCTCGTGTTTACGATGGCGGAACTTGTATTGACAAGTCCCGATTGTCACGAGTACGAGGACATTCGTTGGTAATAAGCGAAAATACGATAATAATAAGGCTGTTAATAAGCTGCTAATAATAAGGCTGCTACCACGATGCCAACGCATCGTGGTAGCAGCCACGTTCGATGTCAACGTAGCTGCTACCACGATGCGTTGGCGATAGCTATTTTCGCTCATTACGGGCAACATTGGCAAGTGTCGCTATCGTAAACACGAGTACATTAGTTAGGGAGGTTTGAATGCTCGCTATTGTCATGCTAAATGACATGAACTTTATTGCTGTTTCAAATGACTATGACTACTGACCTACGAATCCTTCTGGAGGCGGGCAGTGCAAGTGTTTGCTGCCGGTGATCATGAGCTGGTTGCCGGACAGGCTGCCGCCGAGGGGTATTATCGCGTCATGCTCTAATTCTGAAACAACGGGAAACTTATTATACATACATTTGCAGCCCGAGCTTGCAGTAAATGAGTTCATTTTGACACATTTAGTCATGTATCGTTCTTCCTATACCTCCTTATCTTTAACCCTTCTACGCCTTCTTAAAACTAATTCGTTGATATAAAATGCCATAAACAAAGAGCACCATTACCATCACCCCATGTCTCTCCAGTGCTGGATATAGGCCTCGCCCGGGGCTCGCAACCACACACGATCCTCGACTCTTCTCGTCCAACCACCACCGGCGAACTTCTTTAAGTCGTCGGTCCACCTGGGCGGAGGACTAAACGTTTGTTTGTTCCTGAAGGTATGAAAAGTAATGAACAGGAAGGGCGCTGACACACTGTATACGCGTTCATTTTTTGCGAATGTTTTTGAACGGCATATTGTGTATCTTGGATTACTTCATATTCGTCATATTCACATTCCATTGTAATCGTTGCCTACCTGCTATACTGCCAATTGCCAATCAGAAAGATTTAAATTAAAGTTTCCTGGACTTAGCTGTTCTCATAGAGACTGTCATCAGGCCAATTGTCTGCTCATTTAGATGAACCATTTTTCCATAAAACGAAAAACGTTGCATCGTTTCTGACTTCTTTTATAATATAAATGGTTTAATCGGTGTTACCTTGCTGTGGCTGCACATCCAACGACCTCGCTTCTCTCCTGTTGGTCCTAGTCTCAAACTCCTTGCGCCTGAGCGCTACGCTTGGCTCGAGTCGTGTAGTGGACAGTCTCGCGAGTTCGCTCCTCGCAGTCTCTGTCCTACGCTCGCCACCACCTCGAGCTTCCTCGAGCTGTCTTGTCCGAGCTGTAACGAGCTGTAGCTCGGGAATTGGGTACCTGGAATTATAAGGTTTAACAATCAGTTACTTTTATTTTATATATTCGTACTTTACTTTCTAAATTATTAAACCTGAAAGAAACCCGTGGAAACCTTAAAGAAACTTGTAGAACAAGAATTTATTTTACCTGCCATCTTGATTGCTAGTGGTCGCAGCGTCTTCTCTGAAATCCGTTGATGATCCATTGCTAAATATACCAACATTGTTACTCTGGATACTTGGCGCTGTCTCTTGTATCTTTGACAGAGTTGCCACAAATTGACTCTTGTCCTGTTTCAGCCTGTTTTTATCAATACTGCCGTTTAATTCTCCGTAGCCGCTGTAGGTTCCACTATCGACACTTGCAGAGCAATCTTCTTTCCTTTGCTCTTGATTCTGGACGAGAGAGGGAGGTGGGGATGCAGCGAGGGGAGGAGAGGCAGCAGGCGGAGGCCATGCCGGCTTCTGTAACTTCTGTGGTCTTGCATAGAACTCCTTTTGTTTTATCGGTGGTGGTGCGTCAGGGGTGACCCAACCAGTGGGCTGGCTAGGTCGTCGTAGGAAAGCTTCCTTTTGCTCAAGGCTCTTTCGTATTCGTGATAGGATAATCGAGTCGTCCAATTCTCGGCCAGTTAGTGTTGAGTTCGAGTCGAATGATCCGAGGCTGTCTTTGCTTTCTGTGACTGAAGACGGGAGTGACGAATCGGATTCTCTTCTGCTGAAATGAGAGAAGACAGATGATTTAATTTGTATTACTGACAGATTTGGAAGGAACATTATTTTGATCTTTGCGAATTTATCTGTTTAGCGCATATTTACAATAAAATGTAATTGTTGTTACAGCTAAACCGACTTTAATTAATGTACCTGTCATGTAAAATATGATGCGGTGCGTTAGCAAACCGTGGCACATCGAATCTGCTTGGCGCTAGCGAGGCCACGCTTGCATACTCCGGATCTTCCCGCACCCTGGCGGGTGCCTGAGGGGCCGGCAGCGCAGCCCTGGGTCTGTGGTAAACGTCGAATAGTCGCGATTCGTGTTCCGTGATCGGCGCCGGCATCTCCACTGACCGCTGATTTGTTTCTGGGTTATAGGCGGCTTCGCTGAAATACTGAAAGAAAAAAATATGTTAATTTTGATGAACTAATATTTTTCTGAAGCCTAAGAAAAGATTTTCATAAATAACACTATTCAGAATAACTTGCCATTAATATATGTATAGTAGGAATCTACATATTGGTTTCGCTTTTACTAGATAGACACTAATGATTAACGGTAAAAGCATAGAGGTCATTAATGTCGTTGCTAAAAAAAAATATGGTAACTGGTAACTGATAGTAACTGTACTTTCTCCTCTAGCTAAAGTAGCTACTGAGTGCTTGAGCGCTTGAGCGCCGCGTCGTCATGTCTTTACCGTACACAAGACCTTGGCAGACGACGAAAGTGAATGCTCTAACGTCATACTTGTATTATGCGTTGTTGACCACTAGTACTTCTGTAACCCTTGCTGTCAGTCTGATTGCTTACCCTTTGCAACAAATCGTGATCCCTCGGCACGACAGTGAGCCTAAGCGTCCTGGGCTCCCTTTGCGCGAGCTGCACTACTCTTGCGTACGGTGCACGTGACCGTCCACACGCCACCGGCTCGCCGTTAACCGCCAGCACGCGGTCACCGGCCCGCAACCCTGCCGCCGCCGCCGGCCCGCCCGGCCGCACGGACCTCACGAAGATCGTGTCCATTGGCGCGCCCACCGCGCCCACTGCCAGGTGCCGCGCATCGTCGTATAACTCCTGAAAATTGATTTGTTAACTTTAGTTAGACGGAGTTTTTTCACTTCAAAATTATTTCGTTGCTATATCTGACGACGCACCGATTGAAGAATTATGTATAGCGTACGATGCCTAAACGTGTTCTCTCATATTAGGCCTCAGGTCGTGCAGCGAGCTATGGAGAGAAAGCTATTCGGAGTTTCCTTGTGGTATAAGATCCGAACGAAGAGATTCATCAAAGAACCAAACATGTTACCAACATAGATCATAGTATCAGTATGCTGAAGACACAATGGACAGGTCATATTTGCCCCAAGACTGACAGGTAAACCGACGACCTGAAAAAGTACGGTGGGAGCGGCTGGATGAGGAGAACCAAAGATGAGAAGAAGGGCTGGGTGAGAAGAACGTGTGTGGTGGCGATCCTTAGGAGAGGCCTATATCTGGCAGTGAAGAAACATAGGCATACCATAGTATGGAATACCATAGAACTTCTTCGGTGATTGCCTGGTCGAGCACCAAATTCTAGCAACTTCTAACTGTATAGGGTTTTTAATAGACAGAAATATGTTTCGTGTGTTACCTGCAGAGATTCGGGCGGGTAGACGACTAGATGTCTAAGCGTGAATCCGAAACCGTGCCGTGCGTCGAGCCGCTGGATGACGATGGTGCGAGGTGCGGCACAGAGCGAGGCGGCCGGCGCGGGCGCAGCGGTCTGCGGTGGCAACGCCACTGGTTGCGTGCATGCGACGGGTTGGGGCTAGAAAAGAAAAAGGAATATTCTTACAAAAAAAAATATTGACTTCATCGAATTACATATGTAGGTAGATAACACATCCGGGGACGTGCCAATTTTTGTCATTCTGGAATAATGTTGGCATATATCGCGGATGTCCATGCGTTACAATATCGACTAACCACCGGGTGGACTGTCTGCTCGTCAAGTACCTTTCCATAAAAAAAGTGATTCAAATTTGAATTACATTATAACGAACACACAGACAGATAAAAATAAATTACTATTTTTATAAAAATACAGTTATAAAAATAAATAATGGCCTTTCAAGAGTCACCGGATATGTATAGTTTAGGGCGAGCGCAGAAGGCGTTCAGCCAGGAGCAAAGAGTGTGTGCAGCAATAAGCCTAAGGGCTCCCCCGCCGGCAGACCGGCGGAAGGAACGAACCTCGGTTTAGGGCGTTGCTTTGGGAGGGTACCACGAGATAGCTAATCGGTGAAAAGTGCCCAGGCACGTGCCGATACCTGGTAAAAGTGTTGGCTAAAGACCGGTGTGTGTTCACGGTGTAGAGGGTGACGTCCTAGTCTCCGCCGGCGGGCACGGTGTATATGTGTAGTCTGTGAGTGTAGTGTAAGAATCGTATTGGCAGCAGTAATTGGGTCATCGGGATCGTCTAAGACGTGCCGAGGACGACGACGATGATGACAACGGGGAGGTTCATTCCTATCGGGGACATAGGTTAGGCTGTCAACTAATAGGGGGTTGGGATGGTGAGGGACTCTGTAGACAGTAAGATTATAATGAAAATACGTCCATTTATTTGATTTTCTTGCTACAAATTACGACGCTAAAATACAGTGTAAATAACTAACAGAAACAAGTAATCTCTCTATACAGCACCTACTGGGCTAAACTAATTTATACACGAGAACCAGAAGCGACGCAGTCACTACAAGTATTTACGGTAGACTAAAGTCGCGTTTACACAGGATGTTATCACTACGAGTATAAAGAGATTTGATTGTCTGTGCTCTGAAAGTGGAATAATTCATTTTCATCTGTCTTATGTTGCGGTTTTGAGTAAAAGTAGAAGTAAAATTTTTGTGTAACACGAAGGAGTGATATCATGGACTTTTTTTTATTATACTTTGAGAGGCAAAAAATAACATATCTAAACCTACGAGTAGATAATAAAATGGGGCAATAGGTAGGCCCTATCTGCCGCAGCACCAACAACCGATAGTAGACGATTTCTTGACTGGAGACCGCATACGGCCAGATAGACGACGACTTGAAGAAGTTTACCGGTATTGGTTGGATTGTGGTGGTGAGTTTTAGGAGAGGAGAGACATAGGCCGATGTTATGATATGATACGGTAGATAATAAAATAGCATTGAATAGCAAAAGGATGGAAGTATTAAACAAACATATGACGCCAAGCTTTGGTCGTTGCTACATTAACCTATGTATATAGCAAAAACATCTAATGTAAATTATATTAACTCTTAGTAATGCCTGTGAATGTTTCCAATAAAACTAAACTGGCTGCTCGTTACGCTTGATTACAGAGTGCCACTCCCACGCCATGTCACCGCATGCACCCTCGTTTGTGGCTACGGGATTCTCACAGCCACTGTGATAAATAATCACGCGACTACAGTTTAAGCACAATACATAGACGAGCGTGCCTCCATCTGAGGATATACTTATAGTATTATATCTACAAAGGAGATATAAAGAAGAACGTTTTGGAATATAATACTAAGATTTTTAATTTTAATGTAGTTTCATACTGAATTCATAAACACGCTTTTAAATAGTGGTTAAAGTATTAGATAGATATACTTTATCGTACACCAAAGACCTTAGAGAAAATACAAAGTACAAGTTACAATTCCAACTGGCGGCCTTATCGCTAGAGCGATTTCCTCCAGTTACTGATAGTTATTACAATACAAAGCATGTTTATTACCTTACTATAACGTTAGTGCTATTGTAAATCCGGTCGAAACATGTATCAAAAATAAAATGTGTACAAAACGCGAAAATTAAAACATTAAACCGCATCAAAATCCGTTCAGTAAATTCCAAATTATAAGAGAACAAACAGACAGGACAGACGGTGCGTTTCATAAATATACAGCAGAGATGAAATACAGCGTGAGTCAGTGGCGACTCGCGTATCGCGAGGAAGCCGTAGTACAAAGCGCGTCGAGATATCGAGTTACGGAGATTATATCGGGGACCGTTTGCCGGTAACCAGATTGCGGGCCACGTTCCCTTCCGGCTTTGTAAGGCTACATGCCGCGTTATTTTTTATAGTACTGGTCCTTTCTGCCTTTTCTCATTTTTGTACAAGTGACGCATTGCCGCAAGCAACAATGATAAGGAAATTCTTTTTTCTTGCCTAAAGTAGAAAAATGTTTCTGCATTCTCACATGATTAAAAATACTAAGATAATGGTTTGAAATGGCGAAAAAAGTATAAAAAGAGTTAAAATTAAGATTCAGTTGAGATTACAGCGACGGATGCAAAA
Source organism: Sesia bembeciformis (assembly GCA_943735995.1). Taxonomy (NCBI): domain Eukaryota; kingdom Metazoa; phylum Arthropoda; class Insecta; order Lepidoptera; family Sesiidae; genus Sesia; species Sesia bembeciformis. Next base: position 15,840,651 of record OX031028.1, read on the forward strand.
AAAGTGGACGGCAAGCTTTCCAAATAAAATGAAATTTACTTTAGTAATAAAATGAATACAGGTAGATTGATAAAATAAAACAAGACAGTAAAAGACATTGTAAGATATGAAATGCAAAAAGGTGGTCTTATCGTTAATAGCGATCTCTGCCAGACAACCTTTGGGTAGAGAGGAAATAAATATTTTAATCACAGGTAGATGAATTAGTAAATGAAATAAAATGAATATGGTAAATGGTCGTTAATAAAGCACACTTCGGGTGCTCGAGCTTAGTTTGTCTGAAGAAATGGAATTCTCCGTGGATCAGTTTTAATTTTTCGTATAATAACTAATCCCATCGAATCCTTAAAATTCTAAAACTTAAAATTCCTTATCAAAATGGAATATTTAACGTATTTATCACAGTAATTTTATGTGCATCGTTAATTCTTGTTCTAAATTTAAGGCTTCAAAATTGGCGACTAAAGAAGGGTTGTCATTCCATCCTTGTCAATCCGCTTTCCAAATCATTATTTCTAAGTCTTCAAATAAGCATGACACATTTATAAACTTCTTTGTGACTAAAATTAACACGATTCGCAGAAGTCAATGGACAACAGCACCCGTTTACTCTCAGATTTATCTGCTCATTTCCCACTTATAAAAAGGACACAATAGAGAGATTTATATGACACTACACTAGTACACATAGACCAAACCTTTGGAAAACCAATTGGTATTTGCTAATAAGACTAGAGCGAATTTAATGCATGAATCTACAAACAATCGCGGCACAATTATTAGTAATTTATCAAGACACAATTCACCGAGGAGAGGTTTACGCGCATGGGGTCACGGGTTCATGTTGGAAGGCATGTCGGCATGTAAATTTGAAATGAACACATTGTTGTTTGTAGGTAATTGTTGTGTTCTGCATTTCTGTAATTTATCGTCGTATGTGCATACCTATTAACTATTGTACTTATTATTAGCCTTCATATCCACGGGAGTGGCTACCTGATGGTACGTAGAATTCTGGAGTCTCTAGGATACCATAAACTGGTGTTGCGTATAGTGGACGAGTTACGGAAACATTATCTATCTCTGCATATATAAACGAGAACATTTATCTATTTGTTCGCGATGATCTCCGGAACTAATGGGGCGATTTTTGCGATATTTGTAAGTTATCCTGGAAGGTATTAAATTGATTCACTAGTTATGGAGGTATAAGAATTGAGAAAACGGCTATATTTCATTTGTATTTGTATATCGAGAAAATATTGCAATCTTGAAAGATTAGTATGAATGAATAAATAAATTTAGAAATTGAGTTCTAATGTGGTACCCAAAATCATTTTTAGTTGGAAACATCAGTGCCAAACACTCGGTATTTCATTATAATCTTTACTTTCCATCGGTGGGATGTCCTCACTCCATTATATTACAAATTCTTCATTCCGTTGTATTCCCTCTCCCATCCTTCCAAACCCTTCCTCCAGATCCATCTTGAAATATTCAAAGGTAAACGATACACCTGTGAGCGTTTGCCGTTCTTGACTGATGAATCGCGTATGTTTATGCGCGCGACAGTAGATATCCACTTACCACCATGTAGAATGTGAACTCGTCTGCCACTTTTCTGGGTTTAAGTTGGCACGAACATACATGCAGAAAAGTAGGTGTGTTTTCAAACTCTCGTATGTGTGGTGATATTGTTAGTATAGTGTGCAAGGAACTTAATCAACAAAATCAAGTTCAGTGTGTGCAGGTGGATCAAAAACGAACACGACGGAGGGTAGACAGATTTGTCTGTCAGTAGCAACAACACCTTCACCCGCCTGCGCAGTCTCGCCGCGACCACGGTTCATGTAACTGGACCGAAATATCGGCTATAATAAGTAAATAATAAATCGTGAGTAACCCGTTTACATAACAATTAATTATTATTCCTTTTGTTTTCCCATCCTGATTGTTAATTAATCGTGATATAAAAAATATATTCCTGTTTGTTTCTAGACTAAACCTTTAATTAAGGAAAGCAAATCAAAATTAATGGGTTAAAGGGAAGTGTATTATTAGGTGCTTACCTATGAAATGACCGTTTTATTACTGGCCACTTTCGAGTTTCGATAGCTTCTGTTCTAATTCGAATTTGAAAATAAAACAAAATGCATCTAATAGCTACGATATTCTTATTTCAAAATTAGTATTTCCTTTGTTTTTATGTACCTAAATTTTATTCCAGTTTCATGAAAAAAAAAATGGATAAAATGAAAATTCGTATTATTGAATATGAGTTTCATTGCGGCACCAACGCAAGCCAGACAGCTCACAATATTAATAATGTGTAAGCCAAACACTACAGTTTCTTGCGAGCCGATCAAACGATTGATGCAGATGTGTACTGTAAGGAGCTGCAGACGATGATGGAAAAGCTGGCAACAAAACAACCAAGTTTGGTTAATCGCTCATTTCCATTTCTTGTTCATGAGAATGCCCGACCTTACACTTCTCATAGGACAATTTTAAAACTTCCAAGAGCTGGACCTGGAGAGTCTCCCTCACCCACCATAGTAACCGGTCCTCGCCCCGACAGATTTCCATTTCTATAGAAATTTCGACAACTTTTTGCAAGGAAAAAAATTGATTCCGTAGTAGCTGTGATTAGGGCTTTTGAAGAATTCATTGATACCTGTCCACGAGATTTTTACAGGAGTGGCATAAATCAAGTGGCCGTGAGGTGGCGAACGTTCAATGATTCAGTTTCTCATACAAATCGGTCATTTCATAGATAAGCAGCACCTAATATTTAATTTACGAGGCCGTCCTTGCCTTACGGTTACATGTCCATGTTGATATGGCAACAGCTTTGGCATGATTAATGACCGTCTGTCTAGCTACACTAAGTATCATAAGCTCATAAAGTAACTTTTATGTCTACGAGACGACCTTAGCTAGTAACCGACCGTCTACCATACCAATGACGTAACTGGAGATGAAATTGAGTAAATTATTTAATAGTTGTAATTTACTTCCGGCAGTGACTGGATAAGAAGTTTGCTGGTAGTGGCTGTAAGAGAAGAGCAGAAGACTACCGTAAAATTTACTGCGTTTCCCACTTTATCCTATTCCCCCAATATACACACGTGTTTCGATAGTGAGAGATATGCCAGAGCCTATTCCCATCCTATTCTATCCGCCCTCAGTTTCTCAACCGTTTATCAAAATCCATAGGTAGAGCCATCCGGGGACGTGCCAACGTTTGTCATTCGGAACTGATGTTGGCATGTACCGTGGACGTCTATGAGCGCCAGTATCCACTTACTACTAGATGAACTGTACACTCGTCTGCCGCCTTCATTCTATAAAAAAAGCAGATGAGCAGTGGCAGTGGCGTGTGCAGTGGCGAGCCTTGAAAGAGGGTTAGGTATATCCAGCAGGGGAGGAGAGGTATGGTATGTTGACCACTTGCTTTCACTGTAATTTATGAAAAAAAAGCTTTTCTCTACTTATGTATTACTACAAAAGAAACTTTACGCAATTTAATAGCTATCTCCGGGAAAGTATCAAGCGGCAACCCTATAAAATTATACTTTAGTATCCAATCTAGTGAAATCTTGTCCTTTACATATATTTGCTATAAAATTATACACAGTACATGTCAATTTGTAAGCGTAAGTCGGATAACAGTCGTTAGTAAAACATAAAATGCTAAACAGGTACTGTTAGGTTACTATAAATATGTAATGACGCTAAATGACAGTATGTACTGTACATAATTACGTACATACTACATATATATCCATATATGCCTCTGTGGCAGTCAATGTTAAGACTATACATATATAATATATTAGGACATTGTCTGAGAAAAGTGACCTTGTTGTTAGCTTTCCAGATGTTGGGACCAATGAAATATTGAAACAACGAAATTTTAAATTGGAAAATCTTATCCAAAGTCAAATAGTCATTATATATTTTTTATTTTAAAATAAAAGGTTAACACACTTGCATTATTTCATGAGTTTGAATACTACGTTTATATTTTTTTATATTTTCTTGACCAATCAAAAACGTCATTGTCAAGTAGTCATTAATACAAAGGGAGCAATAGAAAGTCAAAGGTTAATAGGTCAGCTTGATCTCAGCCTTATTAATGTCCTACTGCAGGACAAAGGCACCCTCTAGTAAATTACTAAGGGGTTTCGGGCCATAATCAAGGATTTCAATTCACGACCTCACGAGTCGACTATTCTCAACTCTAGTAATTCCCGTGCATTATGAAATGACGCGTCCGAATAAACTAACCGTACACCAGCTAAAGGTCTAACCCCGTGACGTCAAGCGGTTTAACGAATATCACTGCTTCTAATGAGTCTGAACATAGACGAGTAATTGACTCCCAAAGGTTTTTAAACTACTAGTTTCAAGTGATATTCTGATGCTTGATTGAGGGCAGATTGATTGCTACGATTTAAATGGTGTCGCATAGGAGAAGATAAATTATTGTGTTCGCTGCCAGAAGCTTCCCAGGTATTCGTATTTTAATGATTGGCATATAAAAGCATAACTGACGATTTTTGTTTATTTTCAAATATATTTATGTTATGTTATTATATGTTTATGTAGTTATTTTATATACCTACATATAAATAAAAATCTTGAGTAAGCATAACAATTATTACGATCAACAACTTTCTTTTCTTATAATAGAAGAGGTGGCAGATGGCCAGGCAGTCCACTAAATGGTAAGTGATCATTGCCTCCTATATACGAGCATATCGAGTACACCTGCAATCTCAACGGAGTACGGGTGCGTTTCCTACCTTACAGAATACTCTTCGGAGCCCTTAATTTTGTTTTCGAAAGAAAATAAATTCATAGATCATTTCGTAATAACGCTAATAACTGCAACAATTTTTCTGATGTAAAATGGAAATTACCACACTGACGAGTTACCAGAGATAAAGGTGTACAAAAAGTACTTTAGCGCTTACCATAATGACGTATTAAATTACGATTAAGTATTTTTTTTCAAAAGCAGACTAAAATAAAGTTGAGTGGAACCTAAATAAGTCTATTAGGTATCGCGTCAATAGATGATGATAGCAATTATCGTCCTATATAAAATACAGGGTTTTCTTTTAACTTGAAACGCCTGATTTCAAACGAGAGCGATCCGATAACATCGCTCCCACAACCATTAACAATCTCAGGTAGAAAACAGTCATAGGCGCGGTTTGTGATTGACGTGTCATAACTGGAAATCTATCAAGGTTTTATAAATTAATTAACTAGTGTTTACATGCAGTTCCGCCCGTTTAAGATCCGATTTCGCCTGGGAAATGATTACAACTGATCATCTCGTCTAAAATTTGCTACATTTTACTGAACTATAGGACCAATTTTGATTAAAATGTATATCGACATATTTTTTTACAAATGAAAACTGTAACAATGTCTAACCAATAGTGCAACTAGTAACTAGTATCGAACTAGTAAAACAGACAAACAAACCGACAGAGAATGACACAGATAGAGACATAGAGAAAGCGAATTGTAGAACACTTAAAAGTATAACTTCGACATTACTTTAGTTAGGCATTAAAATAGCATTTGCAATCTTCTAGTCAGGACACGGTGAACTTGTTTGCGGTATTACCACCGCCAATTTCTGAACAAATTATTAACTCGGGGTCTCTTTAGTTAAACAAGTCTAATTAAGAACACGTCTCTATAAATGGACAGGATTAATTCAAAAACTAATAAAGGATTTTAGACAAAACTTTCACTAACAGGCAAGGCGGTCTTAGCTTCAGTAATCCTTGGAGGCTGAGGAACGATATGACGTCACCAAGAAGCGTATTTAAATGAACCTGTCTATATAAGTACTTGTAACTCAAAAATATGCAAATAAGTGCGATAAAAATATATTTAACAAATAATTATTTATTTCTTAGTGACGTAAATAATTAATATAAACATGAGACAAGTGCTACGGAAACAACTTTTTAACGGCTCATTTCCTTGCACTGATAACTATATTGAACCGTTACGGTCCATTAAAAAAACACAGGCTGTTATTTGTTTACCGCTTTATTACGTGCCTATTAAACAAAGGAAAAAAAGAGAAAAGTGAATGTGAATACAAAATAACCCCAACACTAATGAGAGCATGAATAAACCAAGAACACATATATTAAATAGATATCTAGCATAAAATTTATGTGTGTGTGTTTGTAATAAATCCCGACAATATTTTTAACAAAACAATAGAAAAGTTAATACTTTCACAAAATAATCGTAAATTTTACGAAATCCGGGTTCCTAAACCTGGTGCCGTGTGGTGTCGGGCCCGCGGCCGACCATAGAATACCACCACACTGTCTCTTACCGTGGCTGTCGTAAAAGATGACTAAGGGATAACAAAGCGCTACCATAAGCGCTGAAGACCTACATCACCTCAAAAAAAAGTGGAGTCGCCAACCCGCTTGACCAGCATGGCGTTTTAAGGCCATTCATCCCTCATGCATGAGGTGGCCCATGTCCAGCAGTGGATACTGAAAGGTTGCATTGCATTTGCATTGCAATATAGGTATCAAAATGAAACGATGCGTGAAAGTATTTCAATGGGTAGATACTCGTATACGCGAAAATCTTAAATGTTGTTTAACAAAAATAGATTGGTTAATTGAGGGTGTGATAATAAGTGACCGTAATTCTCCGAAAACTTCCATTATCAATTTAAAATTAAAATAATGGTGTCATGATGTTATGCATTCCTTCCTACGACCTTCTTTCTAATCAAATAAACCACATTATCGTCCTCACATTTTTTAACAATTCCCCTGTGGCAATAAAAATCCCGTTGTCACTACCGACGCCATCGGAATGAGCCCTTTCGCGTTTGAAAGTACAGTAATTAATGAAGGCCGATCGTGAAACAATGCGCTTTGTACTTGTTAGAGCAAGTGTTCCTGCGTTGATATAGAGGCGAAAATGTAACGAAGCAATATTAGCCATAGTGCCTTATTAACGTTAAGTATGAAGGTTAGCTAAGTCAGTGTCCTTATACGGTGTTCGCCACAGACGTGTACGTGTTGGCGACAAGCGAACTGTTGCGACACTGTGATGAGCTGTTATAGAAAAAGTGTGACATAAAATGAAAACGGGTAAGATTTTTTTTTAAAGAGATTTGTTTTGTTTTTCTCTCTACCAAGGTAGTGATATTTGAAAACAAATGTTTGAAAACACAACCTTAATGTACCAGCAAAAGAGTTATTAACTCAAAATGTTACTTACATTAAGTTGGAAAATAAATGTGTGAGAAATACATTTTTATATCATATATTGTGTTTTAAAACAATGCTTACAATTTAAGGTAACAAACTACATATAAGTTAATTGCAAATAAATAATGTTAATTCTTCGTTAATTTAAACGTACGTTTAAATTTAGCGTAACATTGTTCTGGATATGATTTTGTATTTTCACTGAATAGGACAGATAGAATGGTTCACCTAATGAGAAATAGCACGTTATAGTGGCGTGGGCCAGTCTTTAAAGTTATATGATACCAGAGGACTCCTATTCCGTCAATCTCTAGACTTTGTCTAACACTTGCATCACAAAGTCCGACTGCAGTTCTGTCTGAAAAACTAATTGTACGATCTGCTGGGAGACGAAAGGTATGATCTTGTTGATTTTTCTTGGTTTTGAATGTTTCGCTGACTTCGAATTAGTCCAACCATTGCATCGTAGATGCAACATAGCCTCTCACTACAGAACGAGTCGGGGAAACCAAAATTGTGATTGTGAAGAATGGCGCTTTGCTTAACAAGGCACGTTTCCTTGGCATTTCCTTACAATTTTCTTCACTGTGGCATCTTCATGAAGTCAGGTGCGTGCAAATTTATTACTGGTGTAAATTTTACATTTAAGCAAGTTATTTGAACGTCAGTCACCGTCTGTACTCCAAGGCGTCAATTCATTAAAGTATGTATCTAATTAGGAACTAAATGTTTCCTAGACACTAAGACAGACATTGAAATGTTGTCTGTTTCCCGGTTTTATTTCAATCCGCTAATGCATCGACGATTATGTCAATCGATGTAATTGATTAGCGCTTAGAATTGATAGAATTGACTATCGGAAACTCGAAGCATTGAAAGTAAGTACGCCTCATTAATGGTAAGATAGGATTTTCTGAAACCCGTTTAGGGTTTAACTAGTTGTGACCTGTGTATTACTATGATGTCTAATGTAATTATAAATGGAAAACATACGAGGTTGCAATCCGCGGCGACATGTGACATGATTTTAATAAGTGCGAAAGATGTCATGTTGCACTCACGCTTATGTGTGCAATTTTATTAAAACCTATGTAATTTCTTATAGTCGCCGCTACTCGGGAGAACTAATGCGTTTTTCGTCATAAAGTTGATATTGGATAATGGATATGATTGCAACACCGTCAGAGAGAATGAAATGAGTGGCTTGATGAATAAACTTAAGCTAAATATCAATAGTGGAGTGTAGGCTCTCTCGGCCGGTGTCCATATTAATTGAAACTTTCGGGCTACTTGGCCGAGGTCTTCTGGAATCTCTTCTCTTTCTTCCAAGAAAAAGATTCCAACAAGAAGATCTTCCAATCTTTCTTCTTGGAAGAAAGAGAAGAGTTCCAGAAGACCTCGGTCAAGTAGCCCGGAAGTTTCAATTAATATCTAAATATCAATAAATTACAATATTTGATAAATAACAATTATAACGAGCAAACCTTCTGAAGTAGCCGTTATATTCGTGTATTGATTTCATTAATGCGAACTTACTATATAATTGTATAAATATACAAAAAGTCTTAAACCTAACAACAGATTCGAATTAACTTAGACATGATTTTCACATTAACATTAGTGTTAGTGTCAATTAATAGTAAAAAAACGTTTATATGTATATTCGATTATTACTATATTAATTTTCGTAAATGTACAGGAGCCGTACGACTATTAATTGTACAAACAAGTAAAATTAAATCGACATGTATCTCCACGCGATCACATCCTTATTAGAATTTTAATTAAAACTAGTTGCATATAGCCATATAACGTTGTCGATTAACTTTATCTCTCAGCCATCTCATTACTCGCTACTGAACTTACAGGCTGACAAAGTTATGGATGCGAGTGAGAAAGATTGGAACTACTGGAGTGGAACTAACCGCCACACTTGAGATTTAGGTGGCGATTAAACAAAATGAGTGTTAATTATTGTACTTAACAAACGTATTTACATATATGTTTTATGTCTTGTAAAAGTATATAACTATACTTTAACTAACTATTTAATTTAAGTCGTCACTAGACCTTTTTTTATGAAACATGAAATAAGACCTAAATTCTTTAGTACATATTATATTTTCTTTTGTTGATAATATTTTGATTCATTTATAAGAGTAAATGCTCGATTTAACACAGTAGTTGGAAATGGTACGATGAGATTGTACTCATTATTAATTCTTTTCGTCTAGTAATTTAAATCGATTGTGGCGCTCTCAGCCATGCGCAAAGATAAGTTTGTCAGATTATACTGACCCTACTCACCACATAATTATCGCGGTAGCTCTCGCTAGAAAAACCAATAATTTCACGTCTATATCAACCATCAACTTTCGATTTCCACCAATCGCGTGTCGGTACTACAATTCCACTCTCTCCTGATTGGACGATTATGTGATACTGTTATTATTTACGTGGTAGACCACGATTATTTCGATTAGAGACACTCGAGCATGCGTCCGGTAAACCTCAATGTAATAAAAAGTGTAGGATCATCATATGGTTTACACGGTGACATCATATGTGACGGTGACATCATCATCATATGGTTTATCATCATCATATGGTGACATGACACGGTGATTCCACGGTCCTTTTCAAGGAGTTCCGTTATCCACTTTAGAGTCCAGCAACAGACACTGACAGTTATATATAAAGTATAAATAATACCTCCCTATGTATTAGTCACACAGATACACATTCGAATAATTGCATTTATTTATAAATTATAAAGTATTACTATAGAAATGTTGGTACAGTAGCTCCCCTTGATGAGTTGGAACTACAACATCTACCAAAGAACCCACTCCAAAATACAATCAAACATTTACAAAAAACCGCATCAAAATCGGTCCAGGGGTAGCAAAAAGTGGTTACAACAGAGTGCACAAAAACAAACACAGTCTCTGGCCACAAACGTAAACGCTATTTCTGTTCCGTCGTGGGTAATACACCATGTTGATAAATCAACATGAGCGGTATCATGTGTATATTTGCCCATACTGTTACTGCACGTGTCTTTCTTTTATAGAAGTCTCTTAAGTGGAGGATGGTTTTAGATTTTTTTATAGACAATTTCGGTTCGTGAGAACGAGACTCTTGGGCTTCCCTATCTGTGGCCGATACAAAATTACATACGTTAGCTAATGACAAAGATACCATTCACTGAGTTTCATGTTGCCCAATTTGCATATCGGTTAAGAAATAGTCAATAGTGCTCGTCTTGGAGCAGCCTAGCAGCAATAATAACTTAGTACGAGGCGTATAACGTGACACGAGCGAATCAGCAGTGAAACCGCAATTTGGTGAGTGGCGCAAATTATCGATAATGAGCGGCTGGGTAATGAGCGCGCCGGCACACGTGCTGGACGCACGTTATTTGCCGAGACCACCTCGTTTGAGATAGTGAGAGGCCTGTTAAATGAATGAGGACCTCATTTGCGAGGAGTTTAAAAATCACCATCAAATACGGAGATTGATTTCATATTGCATAAATCTCAGTCAAACATTCAAAACATTTGGTATGAAATAATATTGAGAGCGTTTTCATCGGGAAGTGTCTGCCCAAATCACCACGCTGCGCAGGCGGGTTAGTGATCGCAGTGCTAGGCCTCTCGCACCGGTGATGCTGCTGTGCGGTCTCCGGTATTTGAGATCGTCGATGGGGGCGTCACGTCACTAGAAGTTGTAGACGAATATATCTATTCTGAACAGTCAATCCAGTTATATAAGTCCAACTTTAGTCGAGAGGCCGATAGACGCACATAGCTCGGATGGGCAGCATTCGGGAAAATGCGTAACCTCTTCTCGTCGTCTATTCCACAATGTTTGAAGACGAAAGTCTTCAGTCAATGTGTCGTTCCCGTAATACCGTACGGTGGCGAAACGTGGTCTCTAAGGGTAGGCCTGGTTCATAAGTACAAAGTCGCTCAGTGAGCGATGGAAAGAGCTATGCTCGGAATTTCCTTGCTCTGAACAAAATCCGCGACGAAGAACTAAAGTTGTAATAACTAAAGTATGGTAATATTGAGAGCGGTGACAGCCTATAAGTATATATTCTCGACTCTTATACGTGAGTTCAAATCCTTGGCCCGTACCAATGAGTACTTAAGTACCGTTTTTTTTTTAATTTCACTAGCTTGGTGGTGAAGGAAAACATCGTGAGAAAACCCGATAGAGATAAAAGTCTAGAGCATGTGTAACCGTACTGGACCGCGTGAGGATTATGGTCCGAAATACCCTAGCTATTTACTAGGGGAGGCCTGTGCACTAGAGTGGGACGTTAGAGGTTGAAATCGATTAATTGGGTGAATACTTAATTATCTTTCAAACAGTCTAATTATTATTAGTATAATATTATGTGATCAAATACTTTAAAATACTAGAGACAAATCCGTAAAATCGAGATAAATAACAAAGAAGAGAGAAGTTAAGAAAAGGACCGCAATATACTACAATGACCTCATTCTTCAGTCGTCATTTTATTCACGCAGGAGTGACAGAGACATCAAGCTCTAAGACCTCGTATCAACCTCAAATATTTTTAAGATCAAAGAATTAATTTTCAGAGAGATTGTTTTAATTCTTAGTTTTGAATTATGTTCAATTCCAATTTTATTTTGTTTTAATTCCAATAAGTTATAAAACATATCAATTTTAAAAACAGTTAGTTGGTGCGCAACCAAGCCATAAAAGTCACAGTCAGCTTCTCATCAGATACGAATATTTTCTAAGTTGTTACTTGCGTGCTGAATTTGAATTGGCAATTTAGCCTAGACACATACGATGTTAAAATCAGTTCGTTCATGGCACAGTTTTCTGTAGGTTTCACGTTTTATATGCGGTAGTGTACTAGCGATAAACACGAATACACGTGGAAATATCTTGTCTATTGAAAATGTGACGCTACATATGTGTCGGTAAAGACTCGTGTACCAATGACACGTGTACATGAGCTCTTTTGGCTTCCCGTATCAAACTAGTAGGTACCTAAGAAAGTTAGCTTGCTCGCCGTAGGGTATAAAACCCCTAAGAGTGAATTCGCCCACTCGCAATGACCAGCGTGGTGTTTTTAAGATTTTCTAAACCTCTCTCATGTTTACAAGGAGAAGTTCCTGAAGTGGGACTTTATATTCTGGTAAGGATATCGATGAGACCCGTTCCCAAATTGATTAAAAATTAAAGGGCCGATTAGTCCAGATGGTCCCCTCTGCTTGCTACTTCTGTTGGTCAAACATTTGTTTAAAGATAAATGATTCATTGGGTCTGGATGGTTTGCGTTGGCCTTCATGTCTCTGGACCCAAAACAAAGTGATATTTAATGAGGGCCGATATATGAGGCGCTAATAATAAAAAAAAAGTTTAACTATTACTATATTGGTGAGGTACATCTCAACATAACTCTTGAGCTAGTATCCCAACACTAGTTGAACGAGAAACTAACTCATTTGCCGCTTTTAAAGCGAATCGTGTGTTTATTTTCACGCAGATAATGTTAAGAGGAGGTAATGTTAAGACTAAGTTGCATGCAAGATGCCGACACGCATTTCTTCAGGTCGTAGACCGCGTGACGGCGCGTTACCTCAAGCTGCTCAAGCTAGAGGTAGCTCTACAGTCTTTTCTCTGATAGATAGCAGCCTGGTGGTAAAAAACCTCCATATATATGTGTTTGAGCAGTTTTGTCAATTCACTGCCATGTTATGAAATTATGTCTCTCCACTGCCAGACTAAGCGCTGAACTTGTTAGTTGACGGTCCACTCGGCTGGAGAGCGTCCCCGGTCGAGCCGATCGGTTACTAATTCACTTGATTTTATTTACTAATACTTGTTTATTACTGATTAATGATTATACAGGCACTTTAACAGTGGGGAAAGAAAACAAATATTATAATAATTTAACACTAGAAAGACCGGCATTTGTATCCTACCTAGAAAGACCAATGTCGTCATTTTGACGCTAGGATGTCCGTTGAAATTGATATGATATTATTGTTAGGTTTGATAGAGAAAAACGTGAGTATTATTTATTAACTTTTATTTATTTTAATCAGAGTCACATTTAGTACAAATTATGGTTTTTTTTGTATGTTTTATACATTTTCCACAGACTGGTTTCTTACAAGTATCACAAAAGTAAGACGTTTTATTTCTTTTACATTTTATATTAATTTGACAAGTTCGTCTTTTGTTTGACTTTGTGTCTTCTACCATTTCGTTTACATTTTCGGGATTGCAAAGTAGACGAGCCGGGCCTGGACGATTTTTTTGATGTTCTGCTCGTAACTCATAAACCAATTGGAGTATGAAATTATGCCGAGAAATATTGGTTTGAGTAATTTTTCTGTAAATAATCCATGAATTTATGACAGCTATGTCTAGAATATTATAAAATACATGCATAGGCCATCTACGAGTACCAGCTCTCACGGAGTATTTCCGTGCCATTTGATCCAAAATATCTACACCAAATTTTGTTGCGTTATAAAATTCAACAGTTTCAGGAATTTTCTTCTCGCCTGTGCCAATTTGAACACTCGGGTGTAGAGTACTGAGAATCATAACATTTTTATTTGGTTTTCCTTGATAAATAGTTAGGGTAGTATCAGTGTCTGTCTTCAAAATAAAGGAATCATAACGTGGAGTACGAATTATTTTACAGACTGTTGGTATTTCTCTTCTCGCACGCCTCATTGTACCCACTATGCTTGTTTTCTCGGCTCTCAGTTTATCTGCCAGTTTGATAGAGGTAAAAAAATTATCTGTAGTTATATTGCGTCCTTTTTTCGTATAGGGTTGTAACAGTTTCAAGATCACATGTTCTGGTAATGATTCGCTTGTACGATCTTCATCTCGGCCTAAGTACGGATATCCATTACATAGATATTTAGTCTCCACATCAACCAAAAGCCAAAATTTTATGCCGAATTTGTCAGGTTTGTTTGCTATGTATTGCGTAAAGGGGCATCGAGTTTTAGAAGGAAATAACTGTTCATCACCAGTCAAGTTTTCACCAGGTATGTAGCATAATTGACAATTTTCAATGAATTTATTCCAAATTGCTGATACTAGCGCAAATTTATCCGTTGTAAGTCGCGACGATCTTGTAGACCGTATGTCAAAACGCATATATTTCATAATTTCTTTGAATCTGTTCTTGCTTAGTGTTTCGCGGAATATAGGTGGACCCCAAAGTTTCGACCACATCAAATCTAAATCTAGTTGGCTAGAATTGTAAGCGCCGCGAGCATATAGTAATGCAATAAAGGCATCAATCTCCTCTAAAGAAATACACCAAGTTTCATTGTTAGTTTGACGACGAGCTTCCGTTTCTGTACATAACCTGATGTGTCGAAGAGTTGCTTCGTCAATGAATAGGCGCCAAGCAGTAATCACTTTACCATCTTGAACGAATCGCTTTGCGTAGGGGGTTGGGCCTGAAACTTCTCGAAGCACGTTTTGATTACTGCGCCGACCTGTCTGGATTGTACTCTGGGTATGCGCTACACACTTCCATTCAGTCCCATCACTTGCAATCAAAGTATCACCTATAGTAGGAAGTGCCGATTGTCGTGAAGAAGAACGTCCACCACGCCTACCTCGTCCTCCTCTACGGCTTCTTCTCGATCCGATACAGCGACGATCAGGAACCACACTAGTCGTAGACGTTTCTATTTGAATTTCTTCACTCGAATCTGAACTGTCCGATGACGATGTGTTTCTGATCGCCGGTATATAATCCGTATCTGAGGTATCAACAATTTCAGCATCAACACTATCTCCTCCCCCCGATTCAGACTCCGAATAAGGTAAATTTTGAAGATTGTTCAATTGTTCCTCTATTTCAAAGTCAGATAATATATTTTTACGAGCACTCATATCGAATTTGTTCAAAATAAATACAGTAGGTGACGGTACACAATTATCCAGCTTACACCAGCTTGCACACCACTGAGAGTTTCAACACTGATCGAACAAACGAGCACAACAAAATATTTAGGGATAATGTAAACAAATATTTCTAAGTACCCTCTAGTATCATAATTAACAGAGTTCTCTGTATTGGATCATTTTGACGACAGTGGTCTTTGTAGGTATGACTCATTATATTTCAAAAACTAATTAAGATAGCAACTTTATATTTCAACAGGGACTATAAAACTACAAAATATTAAAAGTCAAAAACTATCATGTTTAAACAAGGCGTAACTTTAAAAATATGACGATTTTACTTCACAAAATCGTCAATTTGACGATTCCGGTCTTTCTAGTGTTAAAGAATTTTTCAAATTCATTGGAAAATAGGGTTGATGGGGCTCAATCATGTTTTAGGTGAGAAGCTATCACTTTCTCTGTTACACTCGAGTGGTTGTAATGATATTACTGCGTTAATGACATCATTAAAGCAGCACTGCGGCACTTTGTAACCTGTGACTTGATAAATATTATAACTCGGTCATTTTTCAAGACATTTTGATTTCACGGATTGATTTAGAGTATTTTAAGGTATTTATTTAATTAATTTTATAGTTTAATCACAGCGAACTTCTACTGCAATTTACTCACAACGAAAATATACTGCCCTTGACTATGTCCCCACTGAGTCAAATAATAAAAAAGTAATTACCTATTTAAAAATGTATACTACAAATACGATGGATTTTTGTATATATGGATTAAATAATTTATCAAATGATAAGAATAAGTGATTTACGATGTAAATAAATTGCTCTTGTGTGTCAATAATTGTATTTCTCACTTTACGCGGACAAATTGTATCCTCAGAGCAGCCGCACAAGTTCTGCACTCGGTTGCGGCAAGACTTTCATTTTCATTCATTACCATAGATATTGCGACTGTCCACTAATGACCGTTTGCTGTGACTGCCTGTCATTACCGTGACTATGTCGTTGCCAGACAATTTTCTGAATGAAATTATTTATAACATTAATATCTGTAGATATAAAGCCTCGTATTCACTAGGAGACAAATGTAGCAGGATATGTGTCACCTGAAACGTCGAGCGATATCGCTGAATCCAGCGTGTCATCACAATCCTGTCCCGCGACCACAATCATACAGATTTTTATTATTATTATACCATCAGCCTGTCTCTCTCCACTGCTGAATATAGGTCGCTTCTAAGGACCGCCATCACACGCGGTCTTTTGTTCATCTTATCCAGTCACTACCGGCGACTTTCTTCAAGTCGTCAGTCCATCTGGCTGGAGGGTGTCCAATGCTACGTATCCCCGTACGTGGACTCGAGGACTCGTCTCCTGAATCGGTTATCGGTCCTGCAGTATATATGGCCTGCCACTGCCACTTCAACTTGCTGATCCTTTGAACTATTATTATTATTTGTGATTTTATTAATTTTATGTTTATTTAATTAGGTACCCTTTTTTGTAAATTATTACAAAAGCCGGACTTATAGCATTATCTCCCAATCAACCTTTGGTCTACGCAGGATAACCGGACATGAAGTGGTGCCGGATTAAATGAATGTAACAATGTGTAATGTAATGTGGAAAACCGCGATACAAGCGAATATCAGTCCAGAATAACAAATTCAGAATTTCAGAAATCTCGGATGTGCCGTTATCTTCGGAATATTAGAAATGGATTTGGAGAAGGGGTTGGGAAGGAAGAAGTATAACGGAACGAGGAGTTTTAGTTTCGTGGGTTACACGATTTCTCAATCCTTATAATTATCGTATTATTAGTTTATTACTTATACACCACATTTCCGCTATGTATTATTTACACTACATTATTTACTTTGTTTCTTGTAGTATATTTTATATGTTTTTACAATAGAAACTTAATAATACAAATTATACATCGAACGTTGGCGGCATTCTTAAAAATATGATTCATCTTCTTCAAGTAGATCATTTGCGAAAAAGCTCACAAGGGGTCCTTCCCTACCACTTAAGGGTTAACACCACTCTAGCGGTCGGAAAAAGGGCCTAACTTTGACAATTTATTTTGGGAGTATGGAAAAAGGAATAGAATTTCTTTTTAGAGAGTTTATTAAACATGTATTGAAATATGAAAAAAAAAATATTTTGATACAAAATGGCGGCGACATAGTCAATCTTTAAAATCGACTTTTTTTAAAACTCCTTCACGAGAAGACGGATTTCTCGTAGTTTAAGACCAGGAACCAAAACCAAAAAACCAACCAAACCAAAACCAACAAACCAAATAAATTCTTAATCTACATACTATTGGCTATAGAAGTACGAAGGGGTTTATTTTAAATTGATTTTTGTAGAAATGGTGCACTTATGAAAA
The DNA here is from genome assembly GCA_943735995.1 of Sesia bembeciformis. Lineage (NCBI taxonomy): Eukaryota > Metazoa > Arthropoda > Insecta > Lepidoptera > Sesiidae > Sesia > Sesia bembeciformis. Next base: position 15,858,263 of record OX031028.1, read on the forward strand.
AAAACAATCGATTTTTGGCCAAAAAATCAGCAGCAAATTGTTTATAAAAAAAATACATCGAATAAAAAAACCGCTAGTACTTCGATAGAGAAGGTAATTGTGAAGCTACTGTCAAAATTTCAAATCGATCCATGCAACAGTCTTCGAGTAATCTGTCCCCCCAGTTCAAAAAACATGGTTCCGAGATAATCGCGATATAATAAAGATAATCAAAATTCTAGAACGGTGTTACTCCTTAAGCTACGTTAAACGGTAATAGCTAGATTTTATACAGTACGGATAGATGCTATTGTAAAAACAGCTTCGCCAAGTTTCGTCACATTTTATCTTTGACCTAAAGAAGTAAAAACGATGTCAACATGAATGGACAGTATTATTATAAACTAAGAAAAAACAAATCAAAAGTAACTAAGTGACTCAGAGGTAAGTCTGAAATTCTAGAGGAGCAGTGAGAGCAGTTTCGTCAGTGTCAATCACTGTGATTTATGACCATCGTGAATACTTTCTAACCGTCTGGTGTCTGAACGATATGACTGAATAATGCGGTGGACAAAAGATAATTTTATTACTTGCGGCTAGCGTATTGTATTATTTCTTGCGGCATAAGATATGACTCAACCTGTTGTTGATAACGTTCAACGTTCGTAATGTGAATTGTAATTTGTATATGACAAAACGTTTCGTTATAGAGAGAGCATTATAATGCAGATACAGTGCATGATATAGTGCAACAGGCCACGTTCGCGTTAATTAACACCCTAGGAAATGATTTTATCTTCATCTTTTATTATAGAATTATTTCTGCTATTTGTCTGTCTAAAATCTGTTTTCGCTGTTTCTCTTAAATATATAGTGATGCAAAGGTAGTTTTACAATCGATGGTTAATAAAGAATGGTCAAGAGAGCTGGTTTAATTGGACTAATCTCACCTTTTTATCAAAAACAATTTCTATTCCAACTGAACCAATTCACAGCCCTCTGATGATCACTGCAACCATAAGCTGTATCTCCATTCTTCTGTACGGAGTCAAATCATGAATCTTAAGTCAAACTATGTCCTAAATCAAACTTTCGAAATACAGGGGAATGTTGAGGATTTCTTGGAGAAATCGAGTAAACGAAGAAATAAAACGGTAATGCGCGGATAATAAAAAGACTGAAACTTTTACGCTTCAATCGTATCATGGAAAAGGTGATGAGAAATATGACTTTCTCAGATTGATCATGCAAGGAAAATGTTAAGGAGGTCGAAGACCTGTTCCGAGCAGCAGTCTCTACAGTTAAGATTGTAACAATGATAGTCATCCTTCGGTAGGAGACGAAATAAAAAAAAATGGAATAAACTTTATACAAGAATAAAAAACAGACACTAAGGCTTTGTGACTAAGCCATAAAAAGAAATACGTTGGCTGGTTATAATTGGCTGGTCTTACTAACAAATTATCTTCTTGTTCTTGCGAACTCTAAGTGAAATGACCTGAGCTATGGAGTTTGCACATAGACATAGCGTCGTAAGAACACAACCACTTAGCCTTCAGTCATAACACTCATATATATTACACCTACTACATCCTAAAACGCTATTCATCTAGTCAAGTTGCAGCAATAATGATGGATTCGCAGATAGTCGTGATATCTTTGATATACTGCAGTCATGTATCCACTTCTTGCTTCGTTAGGATTCAGAAATGCACTCATTTCCCAGCAATGAATCACGTGGCGGCCGGGGGGGGGGGGGGGAGGATCACGTGGGAGATATGGTAGGGTTGCCATCTTTAAATGGACATAGTTTTAATGGACATTCATAGTTGGAGGTTTATTTATTTCCTCTTAGACCGCTTGTAGTTAGCGAAAAGAGCGGAAAATCGTGTGTAGCGGCATCGATAAGCAGTAGAGAGACATAGGGTGGTGGTAAGGTGGTACAGTGTGGCATGGTTTTCTATGAACAGTGAATTTCTACTCGAGTGTTAAGATTTTTTTAATTATTTTTGATTGAAGATAAGTTTTTATTAATTAGCCATTTGTGTTCCAGGCTGTTATAATGTATAATTCACAATTAATAATATACATAATTACGTACAAAGTACTATACTACTCGTGAAGTAATTAACCATTTAATTAAAAAGGAACTCAATAAATAACATAACCATGCATACTAACCTGTGCATTTAGGTTAAAACAAAATAAGCCTTTATTTAGTTACTCTTTAGACAACAATTCTGTCGTTGCAACAACATAGCGTCTTTATAGAGAAAACTAACAGTAAATAATATATGTGACAACCCTAGCAGGGGTGTGTGTTGCGCTTGCGCATCCAGTGGGCTGATTTCAAAAATAGAGCAAGTTGACACACATAAATAATATTAGCGTGATGGTAAATGGCGGAGCGTGACCGTTGACGTCTGGATCCCGCTCGATGGACATACGTTCCGTTACGAGCTGTTAGTGTTGGCCTGATTTCATATATATTATTTTCGTGTTGAGTGGTATAGTATCTCAGTAAAAAAGGTGCAATAATATCATTAGATATATTGACACTAAAAAAAAACATTAAATCGCTAGTGGACTCTTCTCCAGCCGAGAACTACTTAATAGCCTTTATTTTAGTTTTGGGATTTCTCAAATAAATAAAAACTCGCTAGCTTTAAGAGCCAACACGCACTGTCGACTAGTCGCCGGCGACTCGGTCGACGGCGACTGAAACGTTTAAATCGGTGTTTATGCACGTGGTTGCCGGTCGCCCGAGCGACTCGGCGACTGGCCGCGCAGTGGCAACGCGCAGGCACCTGACAGGTCGCCGCGACGTTGTTTCGATATACGTGGGTGACACTGAAAATTTTTAGAATCTTAATAATGAAATCAGATATAAAGATAGAAGTTTTTTTATTGTTTCGAAGTATTCTCTGCGACAATAGATACACTTATTCATGCGGTGAAATCATTGTATGAAGCATTCAGCCCACCCTTATTTGGAACCTTTTCAATAGCCGCTTGGAAGGCCGTTACTGCCTCTTCTGCATTCATAAAAGGTATTCCTCTGAGGTTATCCTTAATTTTAGGGAAAGAATAAAAATCACAGGCTGTATGGCGGATGACCCATTAACGCTACATTTACAGTACTCAAAAATTGCTTCGTTTGTCTGGCGGAGTGAGCTGAGGCATTGTCATGATGGTGGACTTCGTGGTGGATGGTGGACAAGCTGCTTTGTGGACGTCGTTTTATGACTTTTTCCAAAACAGAAGGCAAGCAGTTGTTCTAGTCCGTAGTTTAAGTTCTTTTAAAATTATAGTAGCAAAGTGGCCCGATCTGCCAGAGAAGAAGGCAATCATCTTCTTTTCAGCACTCTGTCAGCACTTTTGTCGACAAATCTTCGAAAGGAAAGACTCACTGCGCAGATTGCCTCTCAGTTTCAGGCTCATAGCAGTAGATGCAGGTTTCATCACCTGTTACTATATCAAAAAGCAGCATTTTATTGACCATTGTCGATTTTTTCAAGCATTTGGAGACACCAATCCAGACGGCAATGTTTTTGAGCTTCGCTCAAATTCTTAAGGATCCATCTAGCACAAAGCTTCCTTACCCGTAGTCGATCGTGTAAAATAGTTTAAACTTGACTCATACTATTACCTAATGATGCCCGTATCTGCTGATATGTCGTTCATTTGTCCGCTTGAATCGTAAACCGAACAGTTTTGATGTTTTCCTCCGTCACCGCCGTCACAGGACGCCCTTCTCTAACATCGTCACTGTGGTGGGTACGACTACGTTTAAATTCACTAAACCAGTTATAAACAGGGGCACTGGACGGGGCTTCATCACTAAATACTAACTTAAGTCTTTAATAACTTTGTTTATGGTTTAGACCGCAACGAGTCGTAAAAAACAATGAACAAAAAGGTGCTCTTGTTAAATTATTATATTATTTCCGCAAACTATTAATTTTCAAATTCATGGCGTTTGAGTAACAAAGAGTTCCATTTTCAAAATTGGAATTTGTTTTTATCTATCATATTGTACAGTAGCCAGTTCTAAGAACTTTTAGTGTGACCTATCGTTACCCTATAACTGCAGGGCATTCTCTTCTCCTTGCTATCACAGGGAGATTTCGGTTATAATCTTCCACGTGGGCCCATTGCAGATTCGTAGATGTTACACGTGTACAAAATTTTTTTTAACTGTCAAACAAGCAGGTTTTCTCACGATGTTTTCTTTCACCGCCGGTCAATGAAAACTTAAGAAGAACTTGAGTAGTTAAGTAGAAATTTATTGGTGGGTATGGGCCGGAATTCAAACTTACAACCTCACGAAAAAACGATAATACGTATTATTATGGTATCTAGTTTATCATCGAAATAGATGGTGTTTGAATCATTCAAATTAAATCGAATTTAATATAAATTTTCAATGTACTACAAAATTCAAACAGCTATTAAATTGTACTGACCTTCTTCAGAAGGTATTCACGAAAAGTTTAAGAAAAAACAGTGCAGAGAGGGTGAATTTGCTGATTTGAGGTCAATTTGAGATAAAGAATACAATCAAGTTACATTGGTAATGCATAGAAGATTAGAAAAAGGAAATTACAACACAATACAAATTCATGGTGCTATCGAAGCCCGTGTTGACAATGTTTGTAGATGTCATGTAACATTACCACAGCGAGACGAATGTCTGTCCGTGCGTAACAGCACTTGTAATCAATATCGTCCGCTCGTAAACGTACCCGAAATATCCCGTTCGATTCCCGCGTGCACCGAATAATATTATTGTTGTTGGTGCGTAAAATGTCGTTACATGTTATGTTCGGATACGTGTTATGTTCGGATACGTGTTATGTTCGGATACGTGTTATGTACGGATACACGTCAGACGGAATCTAGAACTTGTATAATCGTATTTACTTTTGTATAAGAAATGAAGTAGATGTACATGCGGTTTATTAGATAGTAAGAGATTACCCCTACACCACTGAGTGAGATTGGTATTTACCGCTGACCTCATAACGCTCTATTCACTGGAGGATGTAGGCTGCGATCACACAGCCGCTGGGCGCACTTCACTCGCCAAATTACCCCTCTCTAACAGAAGACTACCGTGAACTGCATTCCCAACTATATCCTATTCCCCCAACGTACTTAAGTACGTGTTTCGGTAGTAAGTGAGATATTGCATAGCTCAGTCCCATCCTGTCCTATTCCATCTGTCTTCATTTACCAACAATTTCTCCAAATCCATTCCTAAATCTCTAAAGGTAGGGAAAACACCTGTGGCCGTGCCAACATTTGTCAACCTGGATTGATTTTCCAGTGTAATTTATAAACTTTTACACGAGGAACGCTAGACGATTTATCCAGAAGATAAAGCACAGGGTTAACGGGGGGCATAGGGTTGCATAGCTCAAACCTTGATAATTTGATGTCATTGTTGCAGTTAGTAAGGATTGGTGTATACCTGAAACAATAAGAATATTTATATTCATTACATTATATAGTCATTCTTTATATCTCATTAGAATAATTTGTGACATAAAGACAATCTAAACAGGATCTTATACGGGCAAGATACATTTTTGAAAAATGAAAGTACACGAGAGAAAATAAATGAGAAAATACATTATGTATATTTATACCCGTATACTGTATCGATCATTGGTAACTTTGTTGATTTTAATCGTTCTATCTTATCAGTTATCACTGTCATCATTGATGGTCTATTTGATTACTTCAATGAAGAATCGCATTTTAAATAGGTATTAAGAAATATTTCAAACAATCCTGCAAACAACAAAGGCAGAAACAGATCTGCTTATTAAAATACTATTATAATTAAACAGCCCTAAGTACAAAATTCTGTTGTTACCAAGACCTTTAAACCAAACTATAATTAAAGAAACACGCTGAAAGGTTAATTATCAATTTATTTTCGTATTTAGGTCACTAGTCAAGTAGTGACGTTAATATTTAGGGCGTGTATCGCGTCAAACGCGTGTCGCGAAGCAATAGGAAAAAACTTGAATGACATTTAGTGTCTACGCAAGAAAAAAATGGATGTAATTGTTTCTAAAGTATGCTAATAGTTCGTTGTCCATTAAATTTCTTGGTTGCTTCCACGGATCGTAATCGTAGGTGTAAGGAAACATATTAATATCACACAATGCGAAAAATTATAAGATGATGTTTAGAGACTATGTAGCTTTGCAAATGGAATTGCATCAATACGAGTATGTCTTCGTGAAAACTACACTCGTAGCACACGACGATATACTTATAATGCCATTACCACGCTATATATGTAAATGCAGAAGAAGCTTTATCGCAGGTTAAAATTCATTATTCGGAATGATCGTTTACATGTATACGTATGTTTATCATATTATACTTTTTTATATTAAAGGTGGTAGACAGGCAGCCGGCCCACCTGGTCTTAAATGGTTACTGTCGCCTATGAATGCCCTGTAATAGGAGGATTACAGATGCTGCAAATATCTATTTACAGCTCTCTTGAAAAACCCTATATCATAATGCAGCGGAAAATCCTCAGGCGGTAGATCATTCTACAATCCTCGGTATAAAATGTCCAGTAGCTCTAATAGTACGTGACCGCATCCTATCAAGAAAATGCGGATGTACAACGTTTCGATGACGGAAGGTGCGGTATTGAAAACCCGAAGTAGGCATTATATTAGTTTCTCAGAGCACTCCCCACTGTAAAGCCCATAGAACACACACAGGAGAGGCAATATCTTTCCGGACGCTAAGATGTTGTAGATGGGATCGTTGACTATCCGACACTACTCTGAAAAATTTCATCCTGTTTTCTGCTACAGATCTTTTTTTCTACACTTGTCTCCTTTCTACCCAATGGTTGTCTGGCAGAAATTACTTCCAGCTATAATCTTTATTGAGTATAGTCTGGAGGTTTCTTTATGTCACATATGTTGTCATGTGCAATAAAGAGTAGGTATTTCACAAACCCATAATACATTTTCTACGTCACATTATCCCTCAATCCATCACTCGTACGTTGTCGAATACAAATAGTTGTTTATTACGCTAATCGCCCACTTACTCCCAATGATTTAATCTTACTTTCATCATGCTCTCCTCACATCCGCAACATAGTTTAATGAATTAATGTCCTACATTAATGTCAAACGGCCCATCCCGACAGGAATGCGGAATGGCCCTCGCAATTGACATTATCCACTTAGCAGTTTCTGTTGGTCTATTTGACGGTACGGTATAAGTTGAGAGATATCAGTAAATCGTCCTCATTTTTTTTTTATGTACGAAGGCGGCAGACGAGCATACAGTCCACCTGATGGTAATTGGATACTGTCGCCCATAGACATCCACAGTACATGCCAACATTGAACAAAATGACAAACGTTGGCGCCCCCGGATGCGCTGCCTACTTTTGGAGCTATAGGAATGCTCTGGGTCCGCGTGGTGGATTGAAGCCCAAACTGTTCATAAGTGAACGCCAGTACCCGCCTGGGACGTTATAAGCTGATATCGAATCAGAAAATAAACAAGTATCATTTCTCAAGCCAGATGCACGCCAAAGTTGGAAGTTTGCGACAACATGAGCGCGTGAGTTCATAAGGTTAACAATTCATTAATCTGTACAGTTTGTCCGTCTCTTATAAATTGTGGCACACGTCAAGTCTGCGTCTGCGCAGCTTATGTCGCAACATACTCGTGATATAGCAACGTCTGCTGTATGAGTGCTGAGTGTGAGATAGTGAATCGTGCGAAACTAATGTTTATTATTATTATTACTGCCTAGATATGCGTCCACTTGACTGGAAATAGTATTACGTATTAGAATATTAGCTCTAACTAGCTAGGCAATAATCATGTGAATTAGATATATCAAATTAAAGTAGTTAAAATAATTTAATACACACACAGCCAGGCAGAAAATACTTTAGTGCTCATTGAACTTATTGTTTCTATTGTATTTGTATAATTTTATGGATTTTTTTTTTTAATTTATTAACAATGATTACACGAACAAAATAACTTTAATTTATTGTTATTTCAATGGCACATTGATAGTACATTAATTATTATTATTATAATGCATAACGAGACAAGAATCTTACCAGGTAAGTATTCTTACCAGACTATAAAGAATTTGGATAACAATAAAACATTCTCAGCCTGAAACCAAGTGGTTGCGTAAACGCCAAGCAACGGGAGAAAGTGACGCACGCGCATTATCCCTTGGACAAAACGACACCTGCGTTCCTATTTCATGTATTTTGTAATATTTAATCTTCTGTCCTAATTGTAAAGTTGATTTTACAATGTCAGATTTTAGAGACATGTGACAGGCGGGTCGTAATTCAGCGCTTAGAGAGCAAAAACCTCCTAGGTGCGCCCTTCGGATCGAACGTAAATAACCGTGTCTAGCCATTATCCGTCTTTACTCCGGATTCTGACGTGACAGTAATTCACATTGTTGGTTCCTGTGATTTATTGCTTGAAGAAGCGGTGATCTATTGGCAAAATGTTTCGTAACAACTCAAGTTTGAAACTATTGCTATGAAAATGTAACTGTCGCTCAGATTTTAAACTTTGTGTGGGATGTAGGAACCTGAAAATGGGTCGGTTGTGTACATAATGCGAGAGATTCTTTGTCCATAAGATTATTATAGTTATGTATTTATTACGTAATCGACAATATGCTGTTAGAATTACAAACATGTACCTAAAACAACACGTATGTAAACATAACGTACGTAATGAAACAGCTAAATCCTTAGTAGTAACTGGTGCAGATTAAACAGTGTCTACTAAAACAATAGCTTTGTCAAATACTGTTATTAGTATTTACTTGTTGAAATCTGATCTCTATGCGAACTACATAGGGTTCCTACAAACACAATTCCATATCACCAGCCCATGTCTCTCCACTGCTGGATATAGGCCCAACCCGCTGCCCGCCACCACACACGATTTTCTGCTATTTTCATCCAGCAACTACTGGCGATTTTACTGGCGACTCTACAAACAGGACTAACACCCGAACGATTTTAAGACTATTTTTCTATGTCTTAGACTTATATGTAGATCGAATGGTTCGACTTTAATCTTTACGCAGATTAAAGAAGGTCCTCTAAAACACGATTTGAATCCGGCCGGATAAATAGATGTTTTTCGGTTTTAGAATTAGTACAAAATAGAAAATACTTAATAAACCGTAGGGCTTAAATGTTTTCTACGATATGATCAGTTAAGCGCGGCTCGATCAAATAGTACCATTAATACAAAAAGAACAATCGAATTTCAAAGGACATAAGTACCTATAGGTATTGATAGCTTTGTTATATTATTAGTATTTACTATAGTTTTTATACGATTTCACTCAAAGTATTTGCAATAAGTGAAATTTAATTGTTTATCTCTAAAACTATCCAACTTTCACAAAGAAAACACAAGGCTCTTAGATTCATCAAATCAATCATACTTAATCAATCAATCACTGTAGATAGACTGACAGACAAAGGTTATTAAACTTTACTGGAATTTATTATCAGTACACAGGTGTAAACGTTTGATAATAATAAGCGAAAAATGATATATTTCAATATGTTTTATCTCAATCAAATAGGCGTATAAGAGAAGAAAAACACGCAATTTGGCAGTGGATAAAAGAAATTTTAGACCGATTCAAAAATAAATGTTTCAGTTGTATACAAAACCTGTTGAATATCGTTTGAATAAGAAGTCTGTTTGAATATCGGTTAAGAATTAAACGCACTGCTGTAACAATCGATAGCCAGTTTCTTTTTTGTTTTTATTTCGTGATTTCGGAAGTAATTGCCATTTGTCAGAGCCTGCTTCCCATTCCTTCCCATTTTATTATATTCAACCTCATGTCAATCTATTTAGTATCACTTTTCAGAAGGTAGCAGATGAGCAGACTAACTACCTAGTGGTAGGAGGATTGTGTCGCCCATGGATGTCCAAGATACATGCCAACTTATGTCAAGAATGACATGCGTCGCTTGGAGATAGGAACATGGGAAGGATGGGAAATAATGAGTGTAAATGGATGAGGAGTTACACGATTTGTGACCTGCAATAGGGAAGTTATAGGTGGCTATAATAGAATCATACGTTATGTTTTACGTCAGGGCAAATATTTGAGGCCTCTAATTGCAAATGCGCTTAATACTGACCGACAAATAAAACACTCGACATCGCGTGATGCCCACATCTAATCTGCAGATTATATAGGCACAGTACTTCAATAATAAACACATTATAAAAATTGTATGAGCTTTATTTACTCACATTAATAGTTTCAAGAGTATTATCAAATATTGTAAAAGAAGTATTGTTATGTTTATCTTAAATGATATAATACTATCGAGTAGGTATGTCAGGTGACGAGGTTCAAATGATTCATAATCACGTACTATATTTTTATCCGCTGTTTAGAGACCTCAATTTAATAAGAAAAGATATATTTTCAATTGATATATATATTTCCCGGAAGTTGATCTTTTTTGTTGCAACTTCATTCTTTTTTATTAGATTATATGACAACCGTATGTGATCTAATACTTATTTCTTTTTAAATCAACATATGTTTAACTCATAATAAGATATCCTTTATTTGTATATAGGTCCGTATGAGATTGTTAGCATATCTGTAATTTAAATGCATATACAAAAAATGATGCTTTGAATCTAAAATGTCCAGTATGTATTTAGTAGATAAGCCTTAAATAAATATCATTCATCACATCAGAGATGTGTAGTGTATCCCAAACAAAGATGACGAATGTTATCAAAATCAGAGCCGATTTTTGTTTTATTTAAGAATTTGATTTTAATTGCTACCTTAATTAAAAGTTAAGCCTAAGACATATGGATTTCAAAATGCACGCGGGTCATGTCATTTACAAAGTAAAAAATATCCATAGGGCAACATTGAACGTAAATATTGTTTATTGTCTTGTTCTACTTATTTTTACTGTCAATTAAAAAGCCGCACTCCGTATTGTAGCATATAGTTGTATGTTTATTAGAAAAAGTAACATAAATACATCAGTTGTAAGCTGCACCTAGTGACATAAGACAATAAAGTCTACCACTATTTATTAGAAGCTCAGCTCAGTAAGATGCTCCATGCAACGTGTATAATCGTCCGATTTTTTAGAGATTATGTATTGCGTGAGTCACAAACGTAATAAAAATAGTAGTAAATGGCACCGAGCGCGTCACGCAAACCGATGTGGCAACATGAACTTTTATACGGTCAATGTCGCCGTATATGCGGCGTTAGCATTGACAGATGTTCTTGTTACGTACTCGTATGAGTAGACCACTCCGACTACGATCTTTGTGCGCACGGTAATGATCACGTGGTGTTAAACCCCAGAGATTGAACACGAAATTAATATAAAGACAAAGTTAGAAACATGTGATTTGGAAAGCAGCTTCCTTTTATGACATAATAACTTTTATGACTTGGTATTAATGGATTTCTCGAAATTCAACCTCTAACTAAAGGGACGAAATTCGGTGTTAAAGTTTGTATGGAAAAAATATTTGACGGTTCTATTAGCTTGAAACTTAGTCTATATATTCTAAAATACAAATAATTAAACACATGTTTTACCGTTATCAAAATTGTGTCAGGGTGCTAAAGTACAGGCTGTCAAATTTTGTTATCAAATAAATATTCGTGCATTTTTTGCAATGCGACAATTAAACGCAAATAAATCCATGCGAGGAAAGCCGCGAGCCACAGTTAGTCTCGTTTCATAAAGGCCTGTAATTAAAAGAGCAGCAATAAAATACTAAATTATCATTATCATTTAAACAACCTATTTTTGAATAGTTATAGTAAAAAAAAATTAAATTACTAAGAAAATCATCATCATCCGCGCACTGTTCGGTCCAAAAATTACTTTATACCGCGAACCCGTAGGCTGTGGAACGAACTGCCTCAAGAGGTCTTTCCATTAAGCTACGATATGGGGTTCTTCAAGAGAGCTGTGAATAGGATTTTGCAAGGTCGCCGGCGCGCCCGCATACCCCTTGGTGTTGCAGGTGTCCATGGACGGCGGTAACACTTACCATCACGTGGGACTGCTTGCTCCCAAAAAGAAAAAATCAAGTGGACGTACGCGGGGCTCATTCTTTCTTTCTACCCAAACCTAACGCAACTTTAAATTTGATACCATCGTTTTGCTGCCCATTCAGTATTTTCAGCTGCTTATTTAAATATTTCTCTTTCTAATATTTCAGGATTATTTATCGTAGTATTTTACTTTAAAGGAACACTGTTACCAAGGGAAACCAATTTGAAATGTGGTATAAAAATAATAATAGATATCAAACAATCAAAAATCAATTCTGAATGGTAAAATCAATTTCACTAACACCTTGAAATGAACTGAGACTTGCTGTTGTCGTTTTGTGTTAATTCGATTCATTGAAATTAAACTGCCCAATACCACTGATTCCGTATACGCTGTCTGTTTGTCCATTGTCTGTGCAATTTCATGCACGGTTTACATTTGATCGAGATACCATTTTGTAGGTGGACATTCGCCTGAACCACAGACGTAAAATTTAATTTTAGTATATAATCGTATGTAAGTTTTGTTGTACCAACAATAGCCGTATCAATTTTATAGTAAACTTTAGTAGTCAGATCTTTATGACGTAATTTATATCATTGAACTTGCACAAACCTCGCGTGGTTCTAAGGTCATGCGCACACGTGCGTCTACATGCGTGAACTAACAACATTTTTTGTTACTTTGTAAATACGTACTTAGTATTCGTAAGGCTTCGGATTTGTGTTTCCGCTGCGTAAATGCACACATGGGCGTATTTAATCCTACGCCACTACATCGGCACATTACTGGTAGACTTTGCAGTGATTCACAAAGTACATATACTATTGTACATTTATTGAATAAATTTTATTTAATAAATTTATATACAATTATTAGACTACATTTATTTCACTGAAGAATATCCTTGAAAATGTTATGGTTGTACTCTATTTATTTTTATTTATTTATTTCTTAACAGTACTATAAACCAAAGTATAAAACTTATAGGAATTCTGTTGTTAGATAGTTGTTGTAAGTTGTTTTGTAAATAAATATGCAAGGGATTCAAAGCAATCAAAATATTAATTTATATTATGTAATTAAAAATATACAAACAATAACAACAAGCGTTTTAGTGTAAAATAAAATATTTTATTGTCCGTCAATAAAAAAATACCTAATATTTACGTGCCTTACTTTTGTGGCTAATAAATATTTGGTACACAATAATAATTGTGAATCGATTCAGTGCGATATTTAGTATACAATTGTTAATCGATGAAGTTTAAAACTATCGGACTATTTATCGAAGCACTTGCTAGAGCATCTAGCGTCGCTTCAGCTGAAATTTAAAACGTTTGTATGTGTTATTCCTAAGGTTGTTGGCCCCGCACTAAACGGGTCACACTGCGTATAGAGCTGAAACAATTGCGGGAGACAGGCGATTCTTTTTATTTTTTACCAACAGAGGCGCGACGAGGCGCTGCAGAGCTTTATTAAACAAGTTCAGCTTGATTAATGAATAAAGAAATACGCTATGTCACGCTTCACTCACTGCCTTTTGAACAGATAATGAGGGTACTAAAAATATGCTGTGTAAAGAGTAAGTAAATGAAGTGTGATGTCTTTTTACGAGGGGAATATTTAGATTTAGAGCTGTTCGGTGAATCAGCAGTATTCAGGGGATGGAATTACCAAGTTTACAGTAATAAATATCAATTGCTAGTAACAATTCGGTTAATGTTGAGTACTCATGTGTGGTAATATTTATATATCGTAAACCTACGTCAAGGAAAATGTAGGATGAAAATTATAACAAATGTATATTAAATAATAAACTTACTGACTGACACGTGGAAGCATGGTACATGCAGGTAGTCATAATATAATAATTATTCACTAATTATAAGTATAGTTTCGAGTGTGGGAGTGCCGTCAATCAGCTCGTGGAAATCGCTTCAAGGCCGTATTTGTATTTTTTCTTGTTTCCTCGTTCTGGCGGTGCTCCAACGCAAATGTCTGAGGCCGGACGTTGATTCACGGTAGCTGCTAGAACGCCGTTTCGGTTGTCAATATTAAAATAGCTTTAGGTGGTACAAAAACGGAAATCTAGTCATGTCCCTAATATTAAATTGATTATGGACTGTTGAATAATATAAAGATGACTGATCTATATGATTGTACTATTAAAAATTATATGTAGTAAGACACAAAAAATACTTGAACGAAATTTTTTCACTTTTAGGAAGCTAAACTTATGCAAATGGACATATGTAGACTATATTTAGGTTCTCTAGGAAACCATTGTCATCCGAGCGAAGCCGCCCGGCAATCGCTAGTAAAATTATTACTTTCAATGATTTGGTATCTCTAAATAATAGAACAAATTGCACTAACTGAACATTCTTACGTTCCTTCCTAGCACATATTGTATTCATAGTGAAAACACTGGATTCGTGCTACCTATTGAAAAATTTCAAGATGTGTGTGTTTTCGCATGATTTTCAAAGAAAATTTTCCCGTCATTCAACACTCATCATAGTGATCATTCATCAACATGTGTCAGATAAATAAAACGAACATTTTACAATTCGCGACAACGTATGATGGCGCCTAAAGAATTTATATTTATCCTTGTTCGGACATATCAACATCGATTTTACATTTTCTTAATAAATAATACTGCAATTTTTACACATAAACGAATTGAATAATGAAAAAGGAGCTGTCATTAACATTTTTGTTAAATCGTTGTAGCATTTAAAATTGTAAAAATTCGCCTTTTTAGGTGAAGTCCACTTTCTATCTTTTGCATTTCTTGCATTCTTAGTAACCTTTATACGTATTTGTCGATTTCTGGTGTTTTTAATTCAAGAATAATTAATTTAATTACTCACTAAAAAGTTCCGTACCACCCGGCCATCTCTCATTATTTCTTGTTTATTATTTGTTGATTTTTGTTATAATATTCACATACAAAATACATTTCTAATAGCTATTACAATAAGTTTACTTTTATTAATCCTAAAAAACGTTTATTAATTGATTATACAATATCAAGATTTATATTAAAATTTAAAAATGATATAAATACTTTTCAAATTATTGTTAATACCGATTAAACATCTTCAAAAGTTACGAAACTCCAAATCAGCTCGAAGATCTGTGATATTTCTCTGAATGAAAACTGCTAAGCGGTTTATATAAATATACACAATACCACTTACCATAAGTACTAGTAAGAATGTTGAGGTGAACCACGAGACCATCTGGCGTCAGACGAAAGCCTTCGTGAATACATTGAATATTTATACCGATCACTGATACGAAACCGATACCACCAGATAGATACCTTATTGAGAAAAAAAGAATTCTAATGTCTACATTACGGTTTAGAATTATACGGTTATCTCGACGCTTGATTACGTATTAGGTAAATGATTGCTGGATTCTAAAGAGACTTGTTAGTAATAAACTTGACATAGAAACACGTTACATAAATAACAGAGAATGCGATTGTATCGATACGTAATTCCTTTTGCCATGTTGCGTTTCTCCAAAAAGGGCAATGACTGGAGAAGGCTTGCTAATTAATTCGTTATGTAGTTCGTTACATAAGTTTGGTTAAGTGTGAACGATTAAAATAAGGTCGATGGATTAGGAATAATTAAGGCCCTTTACACACGTATCGGTTGTATGGGACATATAGAGATACTATTTCTAAAACATCATTTATTTGAAATTCGAATACCGAAAGCCATTTATTCAAGACGAGCAAAATTAAAATATTGTAGTCACTTTTTTGCATTTCGCCCGCTTTTCTTTGCAAGAATGGAATTCGAACGAGAACAATTTTGTGCAATAGGTAATGTTTATACGATTTTAAAATTGGTTTAATTCAAAGTGAGTGTAAAGTGCCGTCACTTCTGCAACGAATGAAAACATCGACGCGGTAAAGAAAATGTTGCACGAAGACCCAAAAACTACCTACAAACAGCTAGAGGAGATTCTTAAGATTTCATCGCCAGTGATTCACGAAATTTTACACCAACACCGTCAAGTCAAGAAGCTTTGGTCGCGTTGGGTTCCTCATTCACTGACTGCTGAACAAAAACAAGCTCGCGTGACACGGTGCAGGGAAATGATTGTAAAATTGGAAAATAGATAGGGAGGGAATATATTTAATATTATTACTGGAGATGAGAGTTGGATCTATCAGTATGACCCTCTAACTAAGCGGCAATCAACGGTTTGGGTGTTTCCAGACGACGAGCCTACCTGGAAGGTCAAACGTGGGCATTGTGTGGGCAAAAAAATGGTGGCAATGTTCTTCTCTGCGGGTGGCCATTTAGCGACAATTTCTTAAGACGCTCAAAAAACTATTAATTCCCAATGGTACAGTGAAGTGTGTTTACCAACTGTATTCGATGTGTTAAATCAAAAACGTCCTAAGTCGGCTTTTCTTCCATCATAACAATGCATCATCTCACAAAGCGAAACTTACCCAAGAGATTTTGAAGACCACAGAGAATCAAGAATTGAGCCACCCTCCTTATAGTCCTGATTTAGCTCCATGCAACTTCTTTCTCTGTCCAAAAGTGAAGCTTGGACTTCGTGGCATTCTTTTCGACAACCCTGAGGCCGCTTGGAATGCTTTTACGGCAGCTGTAGAGGACCTCGCTAAAGAAAAGAAAATCTTGGTTTAAACGAATGAATCGCTGTATAGAGACTAATGGAGCGTATTATGAGAAGTTGTAATAAAAATTTGTGTTGTAACCCAATTTTTTATTGTGTCTCAAAATTTACCTAGTCACCCCCACGTATAGAATACGAGTATACAGATAAAGAAGTATACATGAACCGTGCTGTGTTCGATCATAATTATCGACGAAAAAATCTAAATATCAGATACGAGTACCATTCATTAGGAATTCTATACAACTAACAATGCAATGACATACACGTATGTACGTACTAATGTATGCGATTGTGGGTGTAGCATAAGGAATTAGCAAATTGATGTGTACTATACATTTATCTACGAATACATACATAATGTTTGTACATTACGTAAGGATGGGTCGATGAACTCCAAACTTGATTGTAGAATCATTTATATTAATCAAAGTTTAAGAGAATTCGCACGCGGGTTCACGCAAGATTACGAGCTTTTGTAATCTATTTGTAGAATGAGCGTATGTTTTTGTTGACTCTTCAGTGACTTTATTGCTTGAATGCAATAAAATATTATTTGATAAGTAATTTTATGATCGATGAAATGCAAAGTTAACTCATATCTAGAAGAGGCGTGAACCTTTGATTATTGACGTGTACCAGAAAGGCTCAAGTCAAGAGAGCAGTGGAAGATATAAAGAAAATAATTGGTCATACTCATAAAGAATAAAACTAGACAAAGGTTAATAAGTATGTGCTGGTAAATACACAGAACATGCAGGCCATTATAAACTGACAAAATAACCACATTTCGATAATGGTGGTTAATATAAAACACGTGGGCCCGATACGAGTTGATCCCACGTTTGCAGATGTCGAAGAAACGATAAAAGGTCAAAGACCGAAATGGCACGCCAATCCAGAACAGCTAGATAAAAAACTGTACAAGTCAATGGTTAATTAAATAATCAAATAAGGAAAATTAAAAAGAAATCCTTAGAATAAGAACTCCTGTATAGAAAAGAGTCCATGAGATTGGGGCGGCGAATGGTTGTTTTTTTTATCATGAATTCTCTTATATGTTGGTTCATTATAATCTGAACGACAATAAAAAAATGTATCGAATGAGGGATAATATAAATAGGCAATATAAACTTAATATAAATATAAACTCTTAATATAAATAGGCAAAGGTTCGCATCTATTTGAACTCCTTCTAGTCTAATTATTTTTCAGTATAAATGCAAATCATTCTACTAAGGCCTGTAGAATGATATTTGATTCATAATGTGGAATTGTTTTCATTTAGTATATATTCATAGACTTAATTATACACGGCTAAGTATTAGGTATAAGTGTATCGCATACCATTAGACGTATATGGATATGAAAAGTTATATTTGTTGTCGAAAGTCAGCGACGTTAGCAAAATAAAAAAGATTTCATTATTATAGATATACATATAATAAAACAGTAAAAGGGTTCTCTCTACATTTACTTAAATTAAAAAAAAAGATTGGAGGGTCTTTTTAGAAGTTACAGAACCTAAAACAGTAGTTTTTAAGAAAACTGTCTATTTGTGTATGTTTGAACATCACGTAAAAACTACTGAATGGATTTTGATCGGGTTTTCACTAATGTATAATAGCTAAGTATTCAGAAGGAAAACAGGTATATGTGTCATCTTCATATGACACAAGGCAGTTGAGTGACAAAATAAAATAAAAAACTGACTTTACAATGGAGTTACTCAATAACAATGGTTTTCATACGTAGAATGCATCATGTCGGTGCTTTTACAGGAGTTAAAAATCTTTTACAGCTGTTAACGCGAGCGAAGCCGCGGGTAGAAGTAGCGGGTAGGTAGCCTATATCTATATAATAATCAAATTTGATCAAATCAAATCAATTTGATTATATAATAATCAAAAACAATATAATATACCTATATATGGATAAATTGTTTATTGAAAAAGTTAACGTTTATAGACGATACGATAGATATTTTTTTTTAAATACTGTCAAATGTCGATCAAAATCCAACCCTCTCACCATCTCCCTATAAAATTTTTAATTAACATGCGCATACATTAGAGCGCGTGTATTAATTGGACAAGTTTAGTGGCAATTACATAAGCGTATCTAGCGGAGACTAGTCAGGCGATTAATGATGGCGGGTTAATACAGCTGTATCACAGCTGTATGACTGTATTAGCTGTACAGCTGTATTAGCTGTATGACAGCTAAACAGTCAAGATGTAGCATGCAATTACCCTGAAATCAGTATTGGGGATCAGTCACTGATGAGTGATGAGCAAAATATCATGAACGGAAGAACGGAAGAATGTTGCCTCGTTAGAAGAACTTTCCAGGTTGAAGACTTGAAGATAAACACTTAAAAAGGGTTGCTGACCACAGTATATTTGCCTAATTAGAGTCTGCGTACCAGCACCCTTCTGGTATATGGGGATGTACATGAATTAATGATGGTGGCTACTTATGAACATGGCAGTGGCAAGTTTATCACCCCCTTATAAAAACTCGCAGTTATGTTAACAAATAATAATAGATACCATTACACACAACATATAGAGAATACAACACATTTTTATAAGAAGAAAAAAACAAGCGTACAGTAACGTATAAAAACAAGTATCAGTCTTGTTATGATGTGATATTTTTGACATGTTCAGGTTTATGTCCACACATAACAGGTAAAACGATCAGTGTTCTAAACCATAAATCAATAAGAATGTGTCAATTATAAGAAATACTGATGAGATAAGGACAGTATTGTGAAATGTACCTGGTCCGCTGTTCTGTATGGTCTGTCGTAACACATAAAGCCTTAACCTTACAACAGGCACAGAGTGGACAGCTTTAATGCTGCATAAACTAATGAGAGCGAATCTCAAGGGATTTGCGTGCACGTGGTTCGCGTATGTACATGTACAAAAGTATTAACATTAAAACGGCACTTCTCATCCAAGTGTTTTACTTAAAAAGCGACTCGTGTATGTTGTCGTTTAGTGTTTTACGGTAGGTTCTATATATGAAGTATGTATGTAATTCATTTAAGTTATATGAATTTGCTAAAACTGAAAACAGTTATTAATTGTGAATAATTCGTTAACGTAAAATCAGCAGATAACCAGATGACATCCACTGTGCCTATATCCTGGGAAACATTACTTATGTTCTATATGGGTGATAAAAAACAAAGGCTTCGTTAGAAGTTGTGATAATGATAACACCTTCTAACGAACCCTCGGTTCGCCTGTACAAAGTGTAAGTCATGTAATTGAAATTATTTATTGATTGTATATATTCCAAAAGAATATACCTTATCGCTAAAGATAACTGTAAACTTTGGTCTATCTAATATCTTGGAGTACAATTTTTGTTAGATAAACCTATTGTCTCTTGAAACATCAATTTACAGTACAGGTACAGTACTGAAGGGAACATCAGGGAGTAAATTTTAAATCAGAATATTTAGGGTTAATATAAATTAAAAAAAAGTGTAGATATCATCGGTCATAGGTAAACAAGTTCCGGAAGCGCAGATCCACTTTGAGTTTAGCTCAGTAGCTAACGGAGCTACCAAAGCAATACGAATAGTTACCAAAGCAAAATCATTGGATATAACATTTTTTTAAGTATCGTCGAGTGAGATGTGAACACTATTGTCACGTTGAAAATATTGCTTGTTCTAACTTCTACGTAGCAGTAATGTCTCGAGCTCTTCCAACCTTCATCGTCAATAGAAGTAAAATTCTTCGATTTCTAAAGAGCTTAATCATATACGTCATTGCAATCCTGTCAAAGGAAGTGCAAAATATAATAGTAATCTACCAGCTATTGCCTATTACGTCTATCGGCAAGTTGCAAGTTTACTCAGCGATTGATAGATACTCGTAGTGACAGGCAAACCGGGTGCTCTCTAGTGAAACTGTGTGAGATTATCTCGATCCTGTGATTCCTGTATGAACTGAACTCATTAACATAGGTCTGCATATTATGTACTAAAATGGCAATGAAAGTATGTTCTTTTTTACCCTGACAGAACATTCATCGGCTTATATCTGTAGAAATTAATTGCACACGGGAAGAAAGTAAAATAAATTTATTTATTTGATTACATTATATTTTAATATTTTATTCAGTTATATAAATATTGATAAAATTAGAGAGCATGTTAGAATTTCTGTTGGTCACAATGCAAACTTTTTAAATATGTAAACTTTACAACTTTTCAACATATTTAAAGGAAAAAGTCTTTATAAAATACAGTATATTGCACACTATTTCAGAAATCTGTTAACTAATATAAGGATTTTTGGATGAAAAAAAATTTATAAAATTTCATCTTTACATTGCAATTTTCATTCGATTTGATGTATAGGGAGTTGACGACTTGGCGTGAAATGTCAAATGCAACTCAATAAATTGAGAAGAAATGATGAAGAAATCAAACATAAAAGCTAGATAATAGAAAGCTAATCTTTGGTGTCAGCCGGTGGCCACGAGTGTCATACATTGCAACAAGCCACAAGCTGTAGCGGTTCTGATGAAAAGTACTGAAAAGGACAAAAGAACCTGAATTCCCGCCCTGAATTAAACCCTTTTGGGGTGTAAAGATGTGTGTTTTTATCTAAAAATACCTATCTCTTGTAAGTACAACGTAGACTCTCATGCACGTGTATGTACTAAATAAATATGAATATGCTTAGCGATTTTACTGAATTTTCATGATAATTGTTGAGACTTCAGCGTTTTATACACTTACGTCCTAAAACAGATCATATACGAGTCTTAAACACATATATATACCTATTTTATTTTACTCGACATTCTACTTATTAATAATTCAGTTGGTGACAACGATCGGAGCAATACGCCAAAAGCTTTCAGTAAGACGAAATAAACAAATATTCGCGTTTTTAGTATATAAATATCTCTTCGATAGTTCAACCTTAGTCACTATATCAGCAAATAAGGGTACATAAAAGCAGTCACTATATCGCTTGAAACGCATTACTTAAATCGCGGGATGAAAGTAGGTCGGATACAAGCGTCAGATGTCGTGCCTTTTACCCTAGATGGTGTGACAATTTCCTATCATCAGTGGCACCGTTTATGAAAACAGTGACAACTTTCTTATCGCAGAAAATACATTGAAACACAACAAAGTATATAAATTGTATTTAGTTTTACTACCAATAAAGTGGTTAAAAACTAATACATCAAATATAGTGATTCGTGCGTAGGAGAATATCGACTAAATCTATAATCGAAGCTGCAGGTACAATTTAAGATTCGATTTTCAAAATATAGTAATCGTTTAGTCGATCGTAAATCTTGCCTCAACACTGTTTACTAAACGATGTGTAAAATAATTTTGAGCAGCGCTTAAAGTATTAGTTGCAGTAAGTTAATAAATGTGGAATGTTTATTTTTATTTCGCTTTATTAATTTGCATGATAACGCACTGAATACGAATATCGAATAATTATTAATACAATAAACAATAAAACAATAAACTCAGTGGCATTTAATTGTTACTGAGCTAGATATACTTGTCTATTTAGCAATCGCTAATTGGGCACACCGTAACCTTTTACAAACTGCCATGGAAATTCAATTTGCTTTTAAATAAGATTGTTGTTATCGATATAAGCGAGCGTACAGTCTTACGAGTAATTTATCGCATAATGAATCCAACTAGGCTGTTATTATTTAAAATCAAAACAGCGTGTAGATTTTATTCGTGTATTATATTATAATACTTATAATCAATTTCGTTGTTAACTGTATGTTTGTTTGGCCGCAGTATTTACGTGTGTCGAAATATCAGCCTCGCGGTCGTTTATCAATGGTGGAAATAGAACGTTCGCAATTAGCTGTTTATTAAGAGAGTAGCGGAGCGGGCGCGAGTAACTGCACAAATTGCCCCGAGAAAAACAACTTTATTCGAGGCAATTACACGATCACACTATGTATAAATGTACGCATAAATTGCGTCTAGACACAGCGGATTAACGAGCCATCGATTAATTATCGATCGATAGTTATCGATAGCGACAGGGTAAAATGGGACGCGCGCCTCACTAATCGTTGCTACAACATAAACGTAAAATGTGGAGCACAATTTTATGGTTCATCGTATGTTTTAGGGTTCATATAAGTGTTTAAAATATTCTCACGTAATAGAACCGGGACAATAAAATAAGTAGTACAATATTTTAAGGTTGTAAGATGACACTTCTAATTTACAGTAATTGTATATGCAGTGTTATTCATGAATAACACTGCATATATACAATATTCATATATGTTATTCATGCCATACTGATACTGATAATCTGTGGCCGAGATAAATACATGTTTATTGATACTTTGTGTCCTAGAGTTAGACCTGAGTGTTTGGAAACAAAGTTCTATGCAGACTGCAAAAGTTCTCTAAAATCTCGACTGGGTCTAAGGCAGAGAAATCGTCTTTTCATTTTTATATATTATGTATATCTTCACTGTTGCATTGTAAATGAAGCCCTGTTATAAGTCTTAACTTACACGTTTCTCTATTTTCATCCAGACATAATAATATAAGTAGCTTTTTTGGAATCACGTTGGAATTTTTTTAGATCATGGATAACTGGAGAATTGTACTCTTCACAGACGAGTGTAAGGTCAAATTTTTTAGTGATGACAGACGAGTATGCGTGTGGAGAAAAGAAGGCGAACGTTTTTCACAACCACGGGGAACAGACCGTTTTGGGGGCCCAAGTGTGATGGTATGGGGTGGAATAAGCTTGATAGGCAAAACAAAACTGGTAATTCTGGATGAAGGTACCGTAACCGCTGCCAGTTATATCGAGCGAGTAATCCGTCGTCATGTGATCCCATTTTCACAAAGAGTGGGCAATGATTTTGTTTTTATGCAAGATAATGCTCGCGCACATACGGCCCCTACCACACAAAGATCACTCTCTGACGCCAACATTACAGTTTTGTCATGGCCAGCGATGAGTCCCGACCTCAATCCCCTCGAACATTTATGGGATCAATTGAAAAGAAACCTCAAAGAAAATTACAGCAGCGTCAACAGTCAACAATGGCTCATAAACGCTCTAAAAGTCTGTTGGAAGCGAATACCTGATGAAAACGTTGAACGCAATCTGATTGAAAGTGTACCAGACAGGCTCAGAGAATGCATACGGAGTCGTGGTGGCACTACACGCTATTAAACATGACACATCTATCATCAGTTTTTTTTTTAGAAAATGGTTAGTTATAACTGAAGTTTACTTTTACTGTTCATTTAGTGATCTTTTCCCTAAAGACTCTTTTTCATGAGTAATTAACAATAAAAAAATACTTTTTTTATTGTTAATACGATTGGTTGTGTTTACACAATTTCTGAATTCCTAATTTAAACCTGTCTATTCATAAAAAACTACATAAATTTGTATATTATTAAGTTACACTGTAAAAACTAAGTGCGCCTGCCCCTATTTTGTTTTGGGTAGTATATTATTGCTATATTATTAAATTATTGCGTTTATTAAACTATAAAAAATAACCATGAACAATAAATATCCTTAATCAAAATTAGATTCTACGATTGATACATGACATCACGCCAAATCTCAAAGACGACATATCACCTCCATGGAAATCAATGAGGCAGGCTTCTATCTCGTAAAAGCCATTGTACTAAGTTCACTGACACCTCTCTCACACCATGAATCATGAATCATTCCTATCTACTATCTCCTGTGATCCTATTGGGCGAACCGGAATGGACATGACAAAAAAACCTAATCAGTTTTAATGATGTTTTTCGGTACTTGCCCTTAGGTTTTTGCGAAGTGTTTTTGTAGTAATGTTTCAAGGTTGATTCCGTGACGAGACACACGGTCACGACGTATTTCCGACTAAGTTCCGAGTCTTAAAAACGTCAATTAATTAACTTTGGATAATTAATTGACGCCCGGCATCATCTTGTAGTTGATTAAGAGGCTTCATATTTTTATTGATGTTTTGGACTACTAACAATCTTAGAAATATGTTCTCAAATTGTTTTCACCCAGTTTTCTATGTTTTTAAGGATATTAGCTTATGTAATGATGGGATATGCTGCTCCGATATTATGAGAACATTTTTTTTCGGAATGGCTAAATTCTTGTGGACCTAATGGCCTTTCAAGAGTCACTGGACATGTATAATTTGAGGCGAGCGCAGAAGGCGCTCAGCTAAGAGCATAAAATGTGTAGCAACGAGCCAAAGGGCTCCCGCGTCGGTAAACGGGCGGAAGGAACGGACCTCGGTTTAGAGCGTTGTTTTGGGAGGGTACCACGGGATCGCGACTCGGTGAGAAGCGCCCAGGCACGTGCCGATACCTACTAAAAGTATTGGCTGAAGACCGTGTTGTGTTGACGATGTAGCGAGGGGGACGTCCTCGTCTCCGCCGACGAGGACGGTGTACATGTGTAGTGTGTGAATGTAGTTTAAGAACCGCATTGGCAACAGTAATGTGGTTTCGTCGGGGTCGTCTAGGATGTGCTGTGGACGACGACGACGACGGTAGCGAGGAGAGGCGAATCATGAGAAAAATAGAAGTAAATATAGTCCACGAAGAAACTGGAATAAGAAAGCAACGAATTTCATCAATGAATATAATCCGTCAACTTCGTTGGCGATATTCGTCGTTTCGCGATGGAAGCCGGGGGTTGAGAAAGAATGATGCGTTTGAAGAATATATGCTCAAATTTTAAGACACGTATATTTATTTAATATCACGCATAAACTGTTAGCTAGCGTTCATAGTTGTCAATCAATACGATACGGCATGCCTCCCTGTACCCCTGCCGTCCTGCGCGATATAATGAGTACTGCCAACTTCCCGTTGTCCACCAGCGGGGCGGAGATTGTTAGTGGGAACAACGGTATCAAACTCTGCCAATGAGTATTTCGTCCACACGCTCGTCGAGCATGTTCGCCAAACATATCTACAATATGTGCTAACCGTAACAATGGGAAGAGCAGAGCAGTCACGAACGGGCGATGTTCGCCTATGATTACGGCTAAACAGCGAGAGGCAGAGGTGTGAAATATCGCGGTCGAGCCGCTAAATGGCCCGTGAAATGTTGGACAAATATGCAACATTCTAGTAAACGAAAAGACAATATGCAACATTCTTTGTAAACTAGAGACATTTTGCGTAAACGAGACCCAATTTGTCAAGTCTTTAAGAAATCGATTGTTCGGAATATTTATATTTTAGTTTAGTTAGTTCAACGAATAACCAGAAAATTACATTTTACAGGCATGAAATGCTATTGATAATATCAGTCATGGATTTTTTCTTTCGTAAAACATTTCATCTCTCTATGTATACGAGTATATAAAATACATCTGTCTGTCTGTTTGTCTTGTTTGTTTCGTTTGTTTCGTTTGTCTCCGCTAACGGAGGATCTACTGGGCTGAATTAGCTGAGATTTCACTACTGTGCAGTGGTGTTTATCCCGGAAGGATACACGTTTTTTTTTTGTCAAAATCGGTTCAGTAGTTAAAAATAGTCGAACAGGGGTCATCAGATCACAGAGTAAGTATATCTAGATGATGATAAGACATCGTAGGAACATACTCGTATAATGAAACCATTTAAAATGGATCTAGATTTAGAATTCGGGTCTTAAGTGGGAGAAGCCGCGGGTAAAAGTTAGCTGGGTAGTTTTGTATTGAAAAACGTTGGCAGACTGTCTGATGGTAACCGTCACCCATCTGCAATGCTGACGCTCGCAGCCAGAGCATCTGTTAAAGTGCCAACATGTCATTTTTGAATATGTTGGCATATATCGCAAATGGCCAATGCTATAAAAAATGTTATAAAAAGTGTTGTAGCATATTTACATAGAGGGTGTTAGGGGATTTGTTAGGGGGAGAGTGTATGCTGCATTCCCACAGGCGCTGGGCTCACTCGACTGGCAACGTTACCCCTCTCTCCCAGAAGACTACCTTGAAATGTACTGCATTTCCTACCTTATCGTATTTCCCCAATGTAAGTACATGTTTCGGTAGTGAGTGAAATATGCCAGAGTGTATTCTCATCCCATCCTATCCCTCCCCATTTTCCCAATCCATTTCTTAATCTGCAAAGGTGGGCAGCGCATCCGGAGGCGTTTGGACTGATTTTGGTATGTATTCCGGATGTCTATGGACGACAGTATCCACTTACCATCAGGTGGACTGTGTAGTCGTCTGCCCCCTTTTTTTCTATAAAAAAAAAATATTTTCATTTTATTTCGAATTGTAATTATTTATTTCTAATTTGTATGTTTTACTCGCATAGTTTTAAGTCATTTACTAACCCAAATGTCCTCATTTGGCAACACATCTTCACGAACTAACGCCGTTATTACCATATACCACTTGGCAACTGTTTGGCACCATAAAGTCGTATGTTTCTACAGTATATACATATTGTTTTTTCTATTCTTCGCGTATTTCAGACGGACACCGCATTGTTTGCGTCAGTTCCGCAAAACACAAGAGGTATACGACCTCGGGCCGAACTTGGTTTCAAGATTAATTAGTTCAATACCATTTGCGACGTCATCAATCAATGAACAAATATGATTGGTGGACTATAATAGCTACAGTACAGTCGAAAACAAAGATGTGTTTTACTTTAAATTAAAATACAAGTTCAGGGATATTGTAAGTTCTAAAGTTATCAGCCTATAGCATTGTAGGACACAGTCCTCCTAATCACTGGGGGTAAATAAACATGTTCCACATTTTTTTATTTAATTCTAGGACATCATAATACTTTCATATTACTCTATATTACACTAATACGGTTCATCTAACACATTCACATACATTCAAGTACTCGTTGTTGTGAACCACTGAAACATAGAGAACGGAGAATAAAGTAAACAGATTTTCCAAACGACTGTACTAGTGAACCACTAAATGCATGACATCATACTCTCTTTGTGATGGTGTGTAGATAATGTATTGTAGCATTGGACTAGAAAATATTAGTGAGAGATGCTTAGTTAGTACAACCAATAAATTAATTAAAAGTTATGTGATAAATTTTTAACTACGTATGTGGTATTTAATGTGAAGCATTCACAATTTTAAGAAAATATCGTAGTAATTCATCCCTTGCAGAAGTAATATATTATTGGATAGAGCTCATGAAAATATAAATTTTGTCTACACCTACAAAAATACATTCTTTTTTATTTCTAGATAAATTGCGAACTGTACATTTTCAACTAGGATTTAAGATCCGAAAAGGATGTTACAGAAAATTATTGCTTCAACTTGCATCAGAAAATTCATACAAAGGTCAGGTCAAACAAAATCAGTTTTAGAATCCATTCTTCTTAAATTTCTATATTTGAGAAATATTTATATAGTTATGAGTGATTTTTTTTTGTCGCTGGCTGTACTCATGGACCGCTAAATGGCATGACATCACGCTCTCTTTATGATCGTGTGTAGACAATGGAGCAGCGCGTGCGCATCGGATTTACTACGCTTTGATATGTCCCGCTACATGGGAACTATTGCCGGAATATACATAGGTATAACCAGTAAGTGAATTTCGTATAAATGAAGCACATTGCGCAACGCATTTCCCAGAGACAATGAATTGCTGCATTTAGTGCGATCAACAAGAAAGACTGTTCATACCTTCGAAAATGAAACGATTTAACGACAGGTGTGAAAAGTATTGTATAATAGGATTATTTACCGTATTTCCCAGTTTATCCCATCCCATCCCATCTCATATATACTATTACTCTCCATTTTCCCAACCCTTTCTCCAAATCCATTTCTAAATCTTCAAAGGTGGATAGCGTATCCGCGGGTGTTCCAAACTTCCAACGTTTGTTATTCTGGTTTGATGTTGGAATGTGCACACTTACCACTATGAGGACTGTTTGCTCGTACGCCGCCTTCTTAATATATAAAAAAAATAGTAACAGGAAAACTATTATGAGGTCGCATGTCCGGGTTTCTGTGTGCGTTACGCGTATATAATGTGATTTTTTTTTTTAAGTTAGCTTACCGTTTATCATCATACTTTTGGGTGTGTATGTGTAGGTACTTTTATTTGTATACAGTTCTAGAACATGACACCCGTGAATAAAGAGCTTATTGTTATTGACGGACGTAATAAAAAGCGGAAAACAAACTTGAGGACCAACAAACACGTTCTTTATTGGCATTTAAAGGTACCAAATGGGGATTGAATGGATTTATATTTATAATTTATATTTCTTGAAAATAAATTAAAATAAATTATTAATTTTTAAAAAAGGTTCTTTATTTCATTATTTACCATCATTTTTAAAACATATTCATCCACTGATGGGTCTTTACTTTAAGCACAAGTCCGGTGACTCTTGAAAGGCCACTAGGGCCACAAGAATTTAGTCATTCCGAAAAAAAAATCTTTACTTTAACTTTATAACGATTTACTCCATGTTCGATTGCCTTGAAATGTGTTACTGCTTAAAATCATCACAACTATTGAAAATCCCGTGATATCTATAAAAAGATGTATTAAAAGTTAATGATTAAATGAACATATCTATAATATAGGTACTGTTGTGTATAATATTATAGATTAATACTTGGAAAATTATACTACGCGCTTCATTACAGAATATTATCACGAGGTTTAGATTGTCTAAATTCTAGAATTCTCTCTTCTACAATTTAGAAAGAAATGTAATAAAAATAATTAATTGCAATAAATTCATTGAGCACAGAGCATATTGACAGCTAGAGAGATGTACAAGTATAAATGATCGTTTTCATTCCAACACGTATGTAATTATGGATACTGCACATTAACTAAAGCGTGCGCCAAGAGCAGGAAGAATTTCAGTCATTGATCAGCCAAGACTGAACGTAAAAGAGATTTGTATGAACTCGTCGATCACCCACCGCTTTACTAGACCCCTCATATTATAATATTTTTGAGCGATCTAGTACCTAGTGTCCAGTCTTGGCGGATCTCATGTCAATGACCGAAATTCTTCCTGCTCGTGGCGCGCGCTTTACCTGTGATTAAAGTATTTATATCCTCTCTACCCAAAGGTTGTCTGGCAGAGATTGCTATTAGCAATAAGACCGCTTTTTGTGCATTTCATATGTTACAATTATACTGTCTTGTTTTGTTTTGGTGTGCAATAAAGAATTTTGGTCATCCATCTATCTACCTACAATATAACCACAATGAATAATTTCAACATGTATCCAATTACCATTTCGTCACACACATTCCCCATAAATTACACTGAACTTTACCTCATAATTACTTTTTATTGTCCGAAAACGAAAGTTGGAGTTAATTCGATATCTATTGTTATGGTAATACTACAATAGGATGGGGTTACAGTAGGCCAACTGGACGTAAAGTATTCATGTAACTTGGTAATAGAATGGTATTTCGTTCGTTTTAATCAAATCGAAATTTATATTTTACGGAATCACGCGTTACTTTGCCTTAACTTTACTTTGGCGTGGTATGGACTTATTTGTTATTGCATTGTAAATATCAACATTGGCGTATTGATGATCCCATTCGAATCAGAAACCAGCTTGCAAAGTACGTAACTTTGGATCATTACCATCGTATTATTTTCTTTTTCGTAAAATTCGTATGCCCACCGGGCGGGACATGTCGTTCACGAATAAATAAATGAACCTACACTAGAAAAAAAAAGGAGAGAGGATGAAACTAAAACTATTTTAAGGACCTGATCTTGAAGTTAGTCTGTAGGAGCACTCTTATAGCAAGGGAGTTCAAAACATTAGCTTTGCTTTTTCGCTCTATGTAACGGGTAGAAATATTTATTACTAGCTGTCCGGCCTGCGTTGCACGCTGGGCAATTTTTTTTGCACATAATATATAGCCTATGTCTATCTGGAATAATGTACCTTTCAAATGGTGAAAAAAAATTTCAAATAGGTGCAGTGGTTCCGGAGATTACCCTCCACATACACACATACTCACAAAATTCGCACTCTCTCTTTATTATATTAGTATAGAAGTATAGATTAGTATTGGTGCTTCGGTATGTCCTTACCGCATGTAACACTTACACATACCGCATGTAAACAAATTTCTACTTCACATCCTCGCTTTCATTGTGTTTACGTGTTTGCTGTTCTCAATCAGGCGTTATATTGACAGCTGACCCACAATACCTTCGGTATGTTACAGTAATTCGACGTGTAATGGACTGGGGATAGTAATTATAGTTGAAGCAACTTCGTGTATTGTGTGAGGGCGAGCGACAATAGTAACGCGTCAAGTAATGACAGGGTTGTGGTCAGAGGAGAGTAATTGTGCTGTTGCAATAGAATTTATAGAAAGTGGTATGTATTTTTATAATTAAATTTTTAAGCTTCTTATCCGTATTGTGCATAGAAGAATCTGCTGTTCATTTGCTTAAATGAAATTTTGGTCCAACTGAAGAGATAAGCTATCTAAGTAAAAAGCAAATATTTTTTTTATATTTCATTCAGTTGATACTTTAACGTTCCAAAAATTTTATGAGGTAATATTTTGGTGCTACTATGGTGCTTTGCGGGGTGCAATTAAACCCTAGACATTTCGGTTTTGGTTGATAAAACAAATTAAATGTTTCCTCTATGAATCCAATCCTATAAAATTTTTCAACTTCAATATAGTTACGAAATAAAAGAATATTTTACAACTAGCAAATACATATATATTGACTATATATTTTGTATCACAAAATAATGATAGTAAATTAGATGATGCATATTAGAGCAATCAAAAGTTATAGGTACATAATAGTGTATCCGTCCCAGCAACTTGTAATGTGTTGCAACGATACAGTTATTATACAATTATAATACTAAATTGTCACGTATGGGAGCTGAAATAACATGAATATATCATTAAATTGCAATATAACTGTGCCCAATCTTGGCTGTATGACGAGTATACTGCAATCACCTTTCATAGGTGAGATTTTGTTAATTTTTGCTTGTTGGATGTGTTAACTAATTTTGTAAATGTCTAATATTGTAATGCTTAATAATTAATAATGTAATATGTAGATGTGCAAGTCTGCTTATTATTTGTTACCTGCAACACATCTCAGAATCACTACTAATATTCACATACGTGTAGTTCGTGTGATTAATTAAGAGAACGATAAGAAATCAGTCTGCTGGTGTAGCAACACTGCAACACTGACCTAGCATAATGTTATTCAGAGTTCTTTTGAAGTCTCGTAACTAAATGAAAAAAATTCGGCCGGCAATTCGTCCCACAACTTTCACCGCACCTTTGACAATATCTGCCTAGAGTAATCGACAGTCGCAGTCTAATAATTAAAAAAAAGCCGCTTTCATCTATTGTTTATAAAAAAATCTCTGATCTACACAACATAAAATAAATACTTATCCGAATCTCATTTCTCTCGTAATCTCGGGTTGTTCGAAAGAGATTGCACAATTGCAATAAGAGTACCTACTTATTATTTTCTATATTTGTAACTATGCGAAGTAGTTATTACTTTAAACAACAAAGAAAATTATTACTATTATTATACACAAATTAATACCTTTTTTAAAAAAAAATCTATCTCGGCTATGAGGGGGAAAACATCGTGAGATAACTCGCATGCTCCAGAAATAAAAAAATAAAAGAATATAGAATCCACCAATCCACACTTGGCTCGCGTGGTGGATTACGCCTCGGTACGTCCCAGTGATTTACTAGGAGAGGCCTGTGTCCTGCAGTGGGACGTTATAGACTGATCATGTACTATTATACGAAATAAAACATAACATATAACTTACAAATACATCGCCCTGTCACCCACGACATTGGTTAATCGACGGTAGCAGACACAGAAAGAAGGACTTAGACGAACAATAAATAATTGGTTACAAAGAAATTTCTGAACTTCATAATATATGGTCTACTTTTTCGAATTACATATCCGTGTCTCAGATTTTCTGAAAAAAATCGCACGATTTGCAATAAAATCGCTTATTGCTTTTCGATCTGTGACTGTGTGATAAATGTAACTAAATATAAAGTAAGTAAATAGTATACTGTTACATATAATTTACAAGTAGGTATACTCCGCTCTATCACCTGCGACAATATCCGCCTAGGATAATCGGCCGTCCACTCCGCAAAGGAAACGTCCCGTTACGTGTCCGTTAGCGCAATCCGCGCGCAATCTGCATACAGCCGTAAATTGAAATTAATTATTGGCAGTCATTAGTACTGAATGGAAACGACCGCTTTACCTCAGACAGCGGCTCGAAATAGATTTTATCGTTGTTTATTACTGGAGTGTGGATAATCCGCGCGTAACTTATACGTAATTTGTTTACGACTGATGCTACAGCATTGTATACAGAATGATGGTACATGTGCGAACAATAATTAAATAAGCACTTTTTAACATTAAATGACATAATTAGAGCAAAGGGTCCATTATTGACTTACTGATTTTGGTACAGATATTGTAACTTCAAATTTCGTTGTTTCAAAGTTCTGTTTAAATAGACATGTACTAAGATCTGAGTTAAAGATACAGCAGTAACATTATATCAGTATTTAAAGATTAGTAAACTATGTAGAACCAACAATAAGGTCCCATTTCTCAGATGTCACAATTAAATATGCGTTTTTCAGAATAAAATTAAGTATGTACCAAATTGGTGATTTTAAAAATAATTAATGTTTTTTTCATACTTTTACTAGTTTGGTTAAAAAGAATCAAGTACATATATCGGCATTGACATCATCAGCCCATAACGTCCTACTGCATGTCTTGTCGTGCAATCATTGAGGAAGCTTTGAAACATAATCCATCACGCTGGCGAATTAGTGGACATTACACATGTATTAATTAATTATTTTTTAAATTTTCCGGCACACGGATTCCTCACGATGTCTTTCTACAGCACCGTAAACACGTATCCGGTACACATGTACCTGATGATAGTTGAAAAAAATCGGTACTTAAGTAGAAATCTATTGATTCGGACTTTCCATCTACAGCTTGTATACATGACCGGTGATTCTTGAAAGGCCACTAGGGCCACAACAATTTAAAAAATTCCGAGAAAAAAAAATCTACAGCTTGTTTCCACCTATTGCCTCCTTTACTGTTCCTGCTTAAGTATAAGCCTCCTTTTATTTGTGACACCTTTTTATCTATATCTATACTAATATAAAGAGGTAAAATTGTGTTTGTAGGTATGTTGGGGGTAATTTCTGGAACTACGGAACCGATTTCAAAAAATCTTTCACAAATAGGAAGCTACATTATCCGTGTGTAATATAGGCTATATTTTATTTTGAACTATTGAAAAAAAAAAGAACTTATAAACCGAAGCGGAGCGAAGCGCTAGTTACATATATTTTTGTTTTAAAACGAATTTAAAAGTAATGCAAAATGTGTACAAGATTGTAAAAAATCAACATTACAGATTGTTTTTGTAACCCGAATTCTCTCCGATCTCCGATGCCTTTTTAATCTTACAAATGTAAAAATAACCTACAGACAAAAAAATAAACTATCTTCGAATCGCTGAGAAACTCATGTCGAAAGAACCAGAAAAAGTAGGGAGAATAGTTCTTAAATAATCAATAAAGAAATTTGATGAATCGATGAAGGACGCAATAAAATCTATTTAATTTCGCAACAGCGACAAAAACAAGTGTGGGATCGAGGTCGACCCTGACAAGGGCAGCGAGTTTGACGAGTTAGAAATATCCATTAAATAGAAAGTTGTGCGAAGCGTATCGTTGTCCCTTAATGAGGTTTCGATTATAGAGCTAATGGTGTTACCAGGTGAAGTTACTAATAGATAGATACATACGCTAAACACGTATCGAAAGCAGTATGTGTAATAGAAATGGAATGCAAAAAATATGGAAAGTGTATGTATATCCTTATTTTTGTATCAGTAGCCAAAGCGACTTTCTGAGGTTTCTTTACTATGATTCCACTTGTCCACGTCTTACGTTGATTCTACTTCTATTGCTTTTTTTATAAGAAGGCGGCTGACGAGCATACAGGTAGTCCACTTGGTGGTAAGTGGATAAGGTGAACATTCGCAGTACATGTCAACTTCAGACCAGAATTACAAATGTTGACACGCCACCGAATGCGCTGCCTATTATTGGAGATGTGGGAATGAATTTGGAGAAAGGCTTGAGAAAATGGGGAGGGATAGAATAGGATCGACGATAGGACAGGATCGCTTATTGACTAAGTGATTGGCTAAATTTGATCGTTTGAGTAATATTCAGTTTCAAGTACCTTGGAAACTTACCAGTACCTACACATTAATTTATTTGTGTTTACATTTATGGATTTGTGTTTAAATTAATTTATTATTGTTATTATTATTGGATTATATGTATGGTATTAGTGCAGTGCCAAGTATTGCCTCCTACCAATTTCTCTACTCTTCTCGGTTGTGATTTTAATGTTCACGCATCAAGCTCATCCCTAGGTTCGTTCTCTAGATCTGCTGCGAAAGCTGCGATATCTTTTGGCCCCAGCCACTTCCTCTTTCAAATTTAGACAATCATAAACGTATTGCCATACTTGGTCATCAATTTAAAAAAAACATTCGCTTCAGATTCGTTTTACGGTTCTAAATAGCAACAAAGCGAATACTAAGAATCGAATTTAATAGAATTGAATTAAAAATATCGTGGGCGAGTTCATTGCCCCTGCCACGTGGTATAAACAAATAGTTTACATGTATAAAATTAATAAACATCCAGCAGGAACCCCTTGAGTGGTTAAATATAGGACATCGGTTGTTGCTTTGCGCAGACGACGCGGCGCTGTGCGTTTGCACAAATGTTTATACTATGAGCACGGAACATATTTAAAATTCGGTTCTTAACAGTGAAATGTTTATACTTTCATTAAAAGTGCTAATGTTAAATTCCGAAATACACTGTTGCCAATTAGTATGCAAACGCAATTGTGAACTGAACAAATTTGAAAAGCAAGGAGATCTTTTAGTGGTCATACGAGCCGTATACAAATACAATTATCATAGTTATCACTCTAAATTTTTCAAATATGTACAAGTATATTGCAATGTCTTATTAACTGCCTGTTTTTTACACCTCTCTTCATGCGTACCTCTTAAGCAGCAGTATTAGTTGACAGCCATTCTTGAGAAATCGGCTCTTTTATTTACCTGCAAATAAAGAAAATTAGTTGTTAGTCATAAATCATTAGAGTATAGAACACGAACTACAATCCAGTGCCATGGAGTTTACACCATGTTGTTTGGAGACATGTTTTCATTGTATTTAAGTGATTAATTTCCTATAATAGTGCACATTTCTTGGTGATCGTGGGAAAGGTCAAAGGGAAATGTTATAATATAACGTTATGGTTTCGCACCGCAAGTTGGACAGGGTGGGCTGCGCACTGCTCTGTTTTATGGGCCATACACTCGCCATACATATTGATCTAAATCTGATTATCTATTTGTTATTATATTTTATTGATATGTAATTAAAGCAAAGTTCAATTATATGTCGGTGGTCGTGGGAATAGTTAAGTGTTCGACGCAGGGAACCGGACAGGACGTGCCGCGCATTACACCGCTTTATGCGCCATACACTCGCTGTTATCATTACTCGGACTTAATATTAATTGATTATTTATTATTATTTACATTTTTATTGAAATTTTATTAAAAAGTAAGCAGTATTAGTTGCTCGGTGGTTGTGGGAAGGGTCAGAGTATCAGAGCGTCGCGGCTGGGCGATGCCGGCGCAGGAAGTCGGACAGGACGCGGTGCGTGGTATACCGCTTTAGGCGCCACATACTTGATGTTATTGCACTTTGATTATTTATTTATTGGCGTAATGTCAAAAATATTATATTATTTAGTTTCTGACACTATTATTACCTATTTTTTCGTGCACATTCATCATGGACACTTTAACGACAGTTTCACCGAAATAATTTAATAGACAAAATTCTTTAAGAACCACACGACAAACTTTGAACAAAAACCAACCACACGACGAAGATCGCGAGCCCTGGAAAAGGTCTAAATCCAGCTGTAGAGAAACGATACTTACGTCGATAGGCGAATTCATTAGGTTGAGTAATTTGTTTAAACAAGTAAAGTAATCCACGCAGATTTGGATTGTATTTTCACGTTTTCTTAAAGAAAGCTCTCTTCAAAGTTCAAAGCGATAAAGGACGATTTTGTACATTACATAAAATATAATCATTACTGCATCTCGTTACTGCATCCATACGTAATACGCGTGGAATAAATACGTGCAAGCATGTATGTTTTCCATACGGTACGGCTGCTTTGCATGCCAACGCGATTCTACTTCACATCTAACTAATTAAATGCGAGAAGTGAATATCACAAGTCGTTATTGATCGGTGCAGTTGCATAAACACTTCACACATTGGTTATTTGTATTGACTTATAGTTTTATTACGAATAATGTGTAGATTATTTCAATGTCCTATTGTACTACAAACGATTAAAACACTTTAGATATGTTTAGTAATAATAATTTAACACAGCCTTATTCAGTTAATGTTATTACATTTATGTTATTATCTGAAGTATCATAAAACATATTATCAGATGTCGTATCTGAGGGTTAAAATAGATATTAATTTCAATCACCTGCCCAGTATCTGTTGGAAGCAGCACTTACTAGCACACCCACAAACGTAAACTTGCATCAACCACCAATCTTAAATCAATGCATTTATGCTCAAATTCGTTCACCACTAACTCATGTGATCACTTTCCTACCTAGTTGAAAACGTTTACACTTAGCAAAATTATTTTTCCTGCAAAAATAGAGTTAAGACTGTAGTTTGCGGGTTGCAAAGTTAAGTTTGTCGCCTGAGGCACGATCGCCCATATCTCTCGATCCGGAAGTATACGATGTGAATTCATTAGCAGTCAGTTGGCTGGATGTGTGTAAATAGAACGGAAGCCCAGTGCATAAGTTAGTGTGATAGCTGGGCGATGTTAATAATAGTTTGGCGGTTTCTTTGTTTAGTTTATATTTATATGGATATCATAGAGTCGTCTCACGCGCGTGCAACTTTGTTGTCATAATGGTTTTATAAATACAATTCACAACATTAGAATTATTGAGACTTCCAAAACTGTCTTCTGATCTGGTAGGCTGTTAGTTATTACTGGGCTTCCAATTCTACTTCTTTATCTAACCTTGTGGAAAAGGGCTTACTATATCCAGCAAGAAAGTCAGTATTATGATTGTACTTTCATTACCGATTTACTGTCAGACGAGGAGCCATATGATCGAATCGAGCATGTTATCAAATACCTAGATGTTGAATGATACACTTGAGAATTTAAATTGTCTTTAATTCTGATTCCTGCATACAAAATTTTACATCCTGTATAAATCCCTCTTACACGATTTTCAAAAACGGTAAAACACGTGTTTATTTGTTTTTCTATACAAATTTTGACTCTCCGTTTCACCACGTTAGAGATTGAATTTCGAGAAAAATTTAGTAAGCCTTTAAGGCACAAAAGGAAATTACTCCAAAAGAAGCCTCATGCGATCTAATGAAATTAATTACACACTTAAGGCACTAACTCAACACGCTTTACGCGTCACCGAAGACGGGAACAGATGGAGAAACATCATTCGATAGAGATTGGCTCCTGGAAAAGGTCACGACCCTCATGCATGAGAGATCATGAAACAAGGTATTGTGAAAATTATTTAAATGTGAGAAGGGATAAATTATTATTTCTTAAAAAAAAGATTATTTTTCGTAAAAAAAAAAATTACAGCATTTATGGCTAAATTACTATTTGGAAATACGGAAGCCACAGATTGGTATTCTCATCTGATAATAACCAGTTCTCAAGACACGCGAAATGAGTAAATTAAAACTTCAGAGGAGTTTATGTCGCCTGTAATATTTGCTCTGACAGTTAAAAAGGTCAGGAAGTTCTTTTAATTTCTCTGAAAGGCCTTTATTATTATTATTTTTATTTATTTAATTCAGGCAGGTAATAAGTTCATACTATAAACATCTTATTTAAAATACATATTGTTATTACATAAATTCCAAAAACTATTTACATGTTCTGGACGCTACTCCAAATCTGCTTTTGTTTTACATGGTAAGACGATACTGGATATATCCAGTAATGGAGAAACACAAGTTGATTGTATGGTATAGTCAGTTATACCAGCTCATCATCAACATGCCGGAGTGGCAATGGACAGGTCATATTTGTCGCAGGACCGGATCCAAAACATTCTTACGAGTACTCAGCAAATACATAACTATGTAGAGGCAATCATTGAATAATGTATTCTTTCGTTAATTTAAAGACTGCTGACTCAAATTGTCACGTCTGGGTACTTTACCGGCCCTTTAAAAATGCAGCGAAAATGCAGCGAGGAGACCATGCATTTTTAATGAGTACCTACTTCTAGCCACGGGGAGGAGGCTCAAGGAGGCTTTGTGTGGACTATCTAACGATAGCTCTTGACAACCGTCTACGTAGACTTTTTACCCTTTTGGGTGAGATAGCGGATAAACCGGGGTCAACGACCAGACTGTTGCGTAGACCCGGGAAATTATGAAGTCTGGGACGTACGTATTTAAAATTCTAATTATATTACTATATAAAAATCAGAACTTAATAAGTGTGGTCTGTATTCAGTTTCAATTGTACAAGTTCTATTATCTCGGCATAAGAAACAATACATACAATAAATATAATATACATATAATATATATATAATATACATACATAAGTGCATATTATAAAGAACATGTCTGTTTGTCTCTTAGTTTAACGAACTAATTTTGGGACCGACTGGCTGTTTGAATTCTGCGGTTCTCATTGTGCGCATTTATTCAGGGAAGACTCAGTGTTTCCTAATATTTGTATGAAATTTAATTATTATTAATCCATGTAGACATAAAAAGTACTTAGTATTGAGTAGTATATAGAATTTAACTAACAATTTCCAAACGTCGATTCAACATTACGCCGTCTCTTTTTCACCTCCGGTCTCTCTTTCTCTCTCTCTTCCCCGGCTAGCATTCAAGTATACAGTAGGTAACATTTATAATAGCTCTTTATAAAATTCGTTTGGTCATGCAGTTACAGTTAATAAAGCTTAAAAATATTAGAAAAAGTATTTTTATTGAAGACCCGCCTCAAGAAACCTAAAAATCACAAGCTCACCCTAATCATAAACAAAATCAAACCAATGCTATTAATGATAATATTAATGATGATAATATTAATGATAATACTAAGTAAAAATGGATACCAGACACAGTACATGATCCAAAAACATTTCAATGAAACGATCTTTCGTCAATATACTCGTAGATTAAATAAAATAATATGGATATAGCTTAGATATATATACCTACTTAGATACGGTTTCGTTATCGTAACAAGATTAGAGGATGAGTTGATTTGCGTCATAGGGAGAGGGAAGCGGGCGCAAGGTCGTTTGAAGACTGTTCGCTTTGCTTCACTACGTAATTTCGTATAGCACTGTATCCATTTATTTAAACTTCATTCATTACACAACTAAGTGAAATTACAAAAATGCGCTCTTTAATTATTATTTTTTTATAGACGAGTGAGCGGACGAGCAAGCGGTCTCACGTGATGGTAAGTGTTACCGCCGCCCATGGACCCCTGCAACACCAGGGGGTATGCGGGCGCACCGTCGACCTTGCAAAATCCTATTCACAGCTTTCTTGAAGAACCCCATATCGTAGCTTAATGGATTTTAATGCTTTAAAGCAATCTTAAATCGTTAAATATGTCGTTAAATTACTTGCAATTTGTTATGGGAAACGAGCAACACAAGTTTTATATCAGAGCGATACAACGATTTAAAGTAAGTCCCGAGGAACTAACCAAAACTAAAAGAGTGGACGTGCCAAACTGCCAGCGTGACGTGTTAAGGCAACACAACCCTCTTGTACAAGACTATGAGCATGAGGAGGGTCGTGCCCAGCAGTGGACGTTAAAAGGGCTGATTAAAAAATTAAAAATTACATATTGAGTGATTTCAGAAGCGATCCTAGAAATGCTTGGTACTTGGATTTGATTTCTCATTACAACTGTAGTTTCACCTCAGTATGACAACTGCCTAAAGTTATTCAATTATGCTAAAAATAAAATATACTTAATTTGGGACTGTAGAATGTAGATATTAGAGCGGCTTCCTTTTATCTAAATAGCTTTAAATTGACTTTACCTTGGGTTTTAAAAAACAAATTAAAGCCATACACGCTTACTAAAAACAATGTACTCGTATTTACACTGGGTGAATTACTGACAGTAATTACTGAGTAAAATGCACGTTCGTAATAAACATAATTGCTGTAAATTACTTAGGAATCCCCTACAAAAATATTTAGATATGCTATTTTTGTCATACATTTTAACTTTTTAAGGTGCAAATATAAAAATATTTGTGAGATTATATTAAAATTTATCAGATAAATTATCTGATATCTGAAAAATGAAGAATATTACGGTGATTTTGGAAATATTAATAACTACACAATGCCAGTAACTTTTAAGGTCAATATATAGCATTTCAATGTAACAAGACTATTATGTAACAAGTGAAAATATTGTGAATCTTTGTAACGTGCTATATAACTTTATAGCATGCTGTATGACACATAGTGTTCAAACTAATAATGCTAGAGAACCATGCTAGAAAAGATGAAATATTACACAATGAACTACAATTACACCCGGACAATTTATAAAATTGAAACCCACTTAAATGAAATTAATTAAACATAAGAAAAGGTAAGATGCACTTTCTATATTTTATTGCCATGACCGATTTTAAAGAACTTTATATTACGTAATAAATTCAATTCCTACACTAGAATTAAAACTATAAAAATAAACACGATTTTTAAATATGTATAATCACCTCTTGTTGTGTGGCGCTCGATAGCGGAGCATTTAACGGCATGTTTTCTGATGAAGTTAATATTGTAATAATGTGAAATACGCTTGGAATAAATCGTTACAGCAATAAATATGGTTATGTCGTAATAAATAAAAATTTTAAATGATAGTTTAGAATTAGTATTTAAATAGGTTGCCATCATCACTCTATGATTGGCGTCAATGGCGAAAAGATTCATCAAAAACATGTAACCGCTTTTTCTTGACGGTCACCACGTACCGGGAAACGCAGTGTGAGATGCTTTCCATCAAGGGGAACTGGCGTCTTGGAGAGGCTCACCGATTATGGCTGGATGTGAAGAGCAGAAGATTTTGGATGTTAGTGAGCCTTGGTATCCAGCAGTGGAAAGACAAAAATTGATGGTACTGTACAGTTGTGTTAACTGATTATGTTAACGAAGACTAATTACACTTTGATCTAAGCTGAGAGGATCAGAAGCAATGAAAAGTGAATTTTACAAATTTTCATACTTAAGTAGGTTTTCATAATGCTACTCTCGAAAACAGTTTATTGCATTTCAAGAAAAATCCTGCTTGAATAAGTAACACGGCATTTTTAAAAACAAAAGTGGCATTATAAGATTTTCAGATAATAAGTCTTGATTTATAAATCTGAAATTTAAATTATATTTGGAATTATATTAATAATTTGGAATATTCAAACGAGCCGCGTAAAAAATATTCCGCGAATAGACGCATTATGAATTGTGTGTGCATTTTTTTTTAAATTGATAGGTTTTTATATGTTACATTAGGCAAAGATAATCTGTTCTAAACAGCCACCTTAGGGGTATAAGTATGAATAATATCGCAAG
Source organism: Sesia bembeciformis (assembly GCA_943735995.1). Taxonomy (NCBI): domain Eukaryota; kingdom Metazoa; phylum Arthropoda; class Insecta; order Lepidoptera; family Sesiidae; genus Sesia; species Sesia bembeciformis. The sequence continues at coordinate 15,900,905 of OX031028.1, forward strand.
AATTAAACGCCTCATGCGAAGGTGAAAACATGCGACACTGATGTATCATATACCGGATTCTACGCGGCACTAGGTCTGATCTTATACCACTTGTGAGTGCATATTAAAGCCACTTACACACTAATAAATTCACGTAATAACACACGCTAAATATCGCCGCCATTACTCACGGCTGTATCGCAGCAGGTGAGGACAAAAAGGAGGAATAATAGTCGAGAAATAATGTAAAGGGCACAAGCGCAGTTGGGAGCCAGTTAGTGGGGAATAAATTGTTCTGCAACGAGAATGGTTTTTTGTTGCCTTAGTAACTGTAATAGAAGTACAGTATCCGGCGATATATGTCATATTGTGAATATAATTTATCTTAATTTAAAGAAGTACGGTATTATATATATGGTATTTAGTCTGTAAACTTTATTTAGATATGAACATGTTTGCTGTAGCGTTTCGCTAGCTCCCTAATATTGCATGTGTAGTTTATAACCTTATAACCTATAGTTGAGCGGCGGTCGTCATTGTGTTACTTGTGGTGGATTTACTAAAATATTTAGATAGAAATTATTACACGCACAAAATCTATAGATTATAGAATACTCACGCCTTCATTACAAAATCCCTACGTGACAGGATACAAACCATGCGCACATACAGAGGTCTCGTACAAATTTATATTTTACATACTGCATAGTTTATTTCCCTCGACAAAGACTTGTTCGCAGCGGGCATATTACACGAGGGCTATGCATTTTTGAGCCTTTTATTCTGTAGTGTTCTGGGCATTTGCAACAACAGTCACATGATGACCCTTCAACTCTTTTACACATAGCTTGGAGGGGATTTTCTATAAGTAGGGTTGAAAAACTTGAATAGACAGACCTCTTCATCTAAGGGTGTTGAAAAAAATTGGCAATTTTTATAGGCATCGATTTACAGATTATAGTAACAACGAAACGTCGTGAGGTAATCAATGAAGATATTGTTGAAATGCAGACTTAAATTACCAATTTCAGTTGAGATATTGTGAAATCGTTCCCAAATTTTCAAATTCTTCCGACTCTCGGATTATGATCTCTGTCTGCTGTAAGCGGATTTCTTCGAATTTTTCCTAAAAACAAACTGAAGCGTATCGTAGCTGATTTTGTAGGAATTGGAAAATTATATGCAGATTTGAAAAGGCCCACAAATAAACGAATATTAATTTATCGATTCTAAACTTATTCTTGAAATAATGTTGTCTATTTTATGGAGATTTAATATAAATGATTGATTGTATGGGAACATTTCACAGAATCCAAGGCATCCTCCTGCGGAATCTCCTGCTTGCGCACTCTGCTGAACAGCGGAGGGAGTTCTGACGATGGGGGCAAACTAATACCAGCGTACCTAACTATGTAAGTTATTAGGTCTCAAATAATCGAGAACCTTGAGCGGGTGACGGGCAGCATCCTCACAAAAACGAAAGGCCTAGAAACCCGCATGCAAGGAGAAGCCTACAGCAGTGAAGAAAAATAGATACCTAATGGTATGTTAAAACTGATTAGGTAATAATTAATATAATTAATCCATCCCTTTCTGTGTCCGTAGGGAGATGCTTCAGAGAAGTGACTGGTTAATTCTTCGAAGCGATTGAATAAATAGTAAAGTCCGTATCTAAAATCCGTAACGAGCAGCTAGTTTCTACTGTAAAGTAACTGCTTTTTACTTGTCGATAGCTCAGGTGTCGGAGTTGTTTAGGTTGGCCGGGACTTGTATGCATTTCTGGTGCGTATCCATCCGCGATCAGCTTCAAATAGTTGTTGCACCACATTATGATAAATTATTTATAGGTTAACTTGGAACAGACTGATATGCTCCACATTTGATAAATAATTTACCAGAGGTTTAACTTAAAAAGTAGTATTCTGATATCATTTTCGACCCGGGTTAATTGGGTCATAGAATGTTTTTTTTAATAATATAAGATTTATATTAAAGACAATAAAAGTATACAAATTTAGGAACAAGGTAGGAAGAATTATTATTGTATCGACAGAATATATATACGCACATTTAATTTAAATATTAATAACAATCACTTATTTAAGCGACCGCGACGCATCACCTATACTCGTACATCGTACATACGGACCGAATATATCTGTAAGCATTTGTATTTATGTATTTGTATCTTTAATCAGACTTATCAATGCTATACATATAATGTCGCTATGCGGGCGGGTATCGATTAGACTTTGAGACGGTGGTTAGATTTGAATAAAACGCACCATAAAACATGAAATTAAATTGACTACTAGAGATATATACAGATGTTGGTTTGTATCTTAAGATGTCCCTGCGTGACAGTATACATACTCGTATATCATTAGGTGCACCTGTCTGCTTTACCTATAAAAAATAAGATAAAATGCATTACATTTTTTTTAATAATTAACAGCTACGGTGACTAATCGTTTTATAGACATGGCAGACGAGCAGACAGTCTATCCAGTGGTAAGTGTATACTGTCTGGCACCCATGGATATTCACAATACATGCTAAAATCAATCACGAATAACAATCTTCGGGCACGTTCCTGGATACGCATTGCGCCGCTTCTCTATAGAGATATAGGACTGTATTTGGGAGAATCGTTCTCATTCTTCCAGTCCTAGGGAGTATAATAACTCCCCATTTTTCGTGTAGGGATATTGTGGGGAGAGAAAGAAATGTAGAGTAAAGAGTACAATGAGATAATGAGTTTCCTCTATATTATTATACACTACTCGATGAGATTCTCAGGGCCTATTTCACGATGTCTGAGTAAAATTCTGAGTAAGATAACTGAGAATTAAAGTGACCGGTAAACTGAAACATCACATTCCACCAAATCCGAATATTAATCGGTGAAATTGATCAGAGATACTCGGCAGTTTTAATTGCCGAATAGTGATAATTGTTAAGTAAGTAATGGTAACTTTACTCTAAGGACATGAAATAGGAACTCGGTCTCACAAATATTAATAGGCATTATCATTCAATTTTATGATGATTGTAATCACTAGGTGGTCTACTTCTTTGGTATATAAATTAACAATTTTCATTCCACGCAATAAACTTATTTGTCAATAAACTACAATATACTCTATATTTAGAAGTGCAGTAATTCAGTCCCGTGAATCATTCTGCAACTAATGAGATTTCAAGTTTACACGAAAAAGGATAATACCGCCTTATTATTACAGTGGTAAGGTTCTATTTGCAATGGATCTAGTAAAGGGAATTATTTTATATGGTAATAAATAATAATGGATCGTCTTCGACCTTGGCGAAGTTAGTCAGCGTCTCGACGCAGTAAATTGTGAATTAATGCCTGTGACAGAGGGGACATACTCGTATAAAAGGAAAATAAACCATTGTGAACTCCTACAGGAGATTGTCAAGGATACTAATTTTAACTCTTGTAAAAAGGCAGTAAAGTCAGATGTATGTCGAGATAATGCGCGGTTAACGACAATGGAGTATAAAAATTATCGGGGCAGTTATTTTATGTCTGTACTGTAGTAGCAAGCTAAATAAATTGAACAGTCTAGAATGAAAATGGTAGTCATGATGTACCTGCAGACAAAATAAAAGCGTAACCAAAGTAAAGTTCCTCACATGTATATTTTATAACCAATTCCAGAGGTTTACTTTAAAGTAAAAAAGAAAATAATAATAAAGATACAGTAGTTTCGGTTGAGATATGCCCTTGGCCTTAAGCACTTGAACGTTGTTCCAGTAAATGAATTCCAGGGAAGGAAAGAATAAACGTCAAAAAAGTATTCCAACAGTCCTCATAAAAGGCCAAGCCTGTACTGAGTAGACCAAAATCAGTATAGCATATGAAACAGGTACAATAGATAGAGAGACGAGGTAGAAGAATATATTTATAAAGCAAATATGTGGATTAGTTGGTTTTCTGAACCCAAAAGCGAATAAGAATGGAACTGCACGACAGCTTTCATTTAACATAAACTATGTCAAGTATTAGATGTTTATAGATAACTTTTTCTTTTCATATTATGACATTTTTGAAGGCCATGATGAGTAGATGTAGTACCTATACGACATCAGACCAGGGGCTTAGAGTTCGCCAAGTGACACACTAAATGTGAAAACGACAGGTGCATTGATGAACCTTGACGCATTTCATTCTTAACCCCCAATATATGGCCGACACTTATATATTTGGCTATCACCTTCACTTCATCGATTTCTCGTTCGATCGGTGCTGATAGACAAGTCTACATTGTTGTATGTTGATTTATTGATACAAAACACACTACAATCGATACAAAATACGAAACATACAAAATATACAGTTATCTGTAAAAGGTGATATGTGAAAAGCACCGATAACATCACGAATTTGCAATCACAATTGTTTCTTTACCCGCAGAAGGTAATCGAGCCCCCCAATCTGACGTAATATATACTAATTGTGCGGGATACGTATGCACTAACACGCAGTAGAATGCTAGTGTCTGTACTCCGCACCAACTGGATCGCCTGGGGGGTGTGGACTGTATAATAGGTTTTTCTTCTCTTGAATAAAACAGCTTATTCTTCAATAGAGCCGGGGTAGCGCAGAGGTACTTGTTCTTCTTCTTGTTCTTGTTGTTGTCGGAGTGGATGCCGCTGCGGAAGTGAAGTTGACCGGAAATGGTCCGCCTTTTTCTATTTATTGGGTTCCTCAACCTCTGGCTAGTTGCGGGATTCCCCCACCACCGGTCAACGACGGGCCTCCCCTCCACTTGTCCATATATGTACCCCTCCCGCTACCCGCGGGGAATCATTTATTTTCCTTATCGCTAACACGTATTTACATTTTTGATAAGATCCTAGTATGTCCTCAATTACACTAATGACCAACGATTTACGTCGAGACATACTAGGGATCACTCCATTATTAGCAAATTATATACATAAAAACTTAACAACTATTTGCGAAACTATATACATGTTTGCCTAAGTACCCTAGCCTTTTCGTCGTCAACACTAATAGATTAATAGGTATAATATAATAAATTATCTTAATATGATAGCGAATTACGTTTGTATTGGGTTTAATTCATAGGCGATCGTTTCATTAAATTTGGAAACTTATAGATCCCTTTCTTCGCATTAAAGTTTTGCCCCGCATTTATAATATTGTACTAATACTGAAGGTTTACAGTACGAGTTATATGAGGTTATCTTAAGGGCTTATTTATATATTAAGCGGGTCCTAAGCGCGTATATTTTCTTATATTAGCTAAATAAAAATATTATTTTTACAAAAGAATTGCATAAATCTATCAATTTATTATTACCATATGCGTAATTAAAAGAAATAATGAAAAGTAGAGACTCCGAAATTCTGTAAAAAATCCGTGTTTGAATCATGTGTTCTGCCTTATTTAACATACGGGTGTCAGATTTGGTCCCTAACAAAACGAAATTAACAAAAACTATTAAGCTGTTAATATGGTATGGAACGGAAGATATGTTTGAAAAAAATAATAAAGTGTTGAATATAAAGATTAAAGAAAGAAAAAAAAAAGAAATGTTAAGCTAATAATCAGAAAACTTAAGTGGAAACTGGCTAGTCACTCCAGAAGGGACAATAGATGGTTAAGCAGAATAACAAAATGGTATCCAAGGCATGGTGAATGATCAAAAGGCAGACAAAGGAAAAGTTGGAGCGATGAAATCGAAGAAATAGCTAGTGGTACCTGGAGTAGGATTGCTAAGAATAGGAAAGAATGGAAAAAATTGGAGGTCTTCGTCCAAAGGGTGAGCTGACAAATAAGAATTAATATATTCTTTGCAATTTCGGGGCAAATAAATAAATATAAAACACATATATGTCATAATAATAAGAAGAAAAGATACTACTAGAATTTAAGATTAATTTATGATTAAATTATGATAATATTATAATTTTGTAATGTTGCACATAAAATATTTGTATCATGAAATGTTTAGCAATAAAAAGACTTTATATTTATATATCTATATATTTATTTATCTATCTATGCGTAAGTATTTCTTAAATTAACGAAAAACAAATAAAGTCAACAGGCTGCGCACGCGCCGCGGCTCATTGAAAGGTGCTCGGCGCAGGTGATACAGCGCAACAGCAATCTGCGGACTAATTACCCGTTTAATGGCTCAATCGAACCGTAATCACAGTAATTAGGTTTATTGAACCATACAGTTATTACCGATAATGTAGATAATACTGACCAAAGTGAGACGGATATCCTATTCATTGATAGAATTTAATGTAGATGTTCTAATGGTAGGTTAGGGACGATGCGTGATTCTGCAATATCTTTTATGTAGCGTTTATTTGGTTTTTCTTCATATGGAAACATTTTTAAAATAGTATTTGAATTTATAGTGTACCATAGACAACTTGATACCTGGTGTCTTTTGTATAATGACTCAATACGTTTTCAAGTGCACGGATTGCTACAATCAATGTTGATATTTTTAAAATTAAAATCTAACTACTAACATAATAATTTAACAAAAACTGAATTATAGAAGTAACTAGTTATAGGAAATAAAAATAAACTGCATTATAAAACAAAAAAAATGATTTCCAAGATGCGCTAAAAAATTAAAATAACTATGCTATGCTATAAGAAATCTAGGTAGATATGTATTAATCCAATTTCTTTCCGTATTTTCATACTAGTTTTAGAACTGAAAATGATTACGTCAAGTTTGTTTTAATTTCTGATTTAAATAAGCGATAACAGACAAAGATTTTTTAAATTGTCCCTTCTTTTCATGTTCCACGTTTCGTTTAACTGACTCTAGTAACACGATATCCCGACCTTTAGTAATACTTTTCAATCATATTTTAACTGATGACTTAATTGTTTTATACGGGCATTTTTATTCTATGTAATACATTGTGTATTATTACATTAAATTCAAACAAATGAACACGTTTTGTTTGTTGCATTAAACATAGACGGGTTGCCGGACGCAGCAATGGAATTTCAGTCGAATGGATAAATATTTTGATTACATTTTCAATGCCACAAAATTCTGTGCGTTTAACTTTGATGATTGCTGCGTAATTACGTAGTTATGAAGGTACTGATAGGTTCTAAAATTGTCTCAGAGGATTATTGAGGGACGATATTTTATCATTTATAGCGAAAACATATCAATTAGGTCTGCCAATTAAAACAAAACAAAATAAAGTATCCTTGTTTCCTACACTGATATTAATGTCTTAAAAAGTTAAACATTTTAACGTGTTCATTTTCTTCAAGCGATTATGACTTCTATTTTATAATTAATACGATACATGACAATGTCGGTGGATTGTCAAGGCTGGATTGTGCGAGTTATGGACATCCTTTGCAACATAGTCGGGTGTTAATTTGGTTAAACGGTAATAAAAAGACGACAAATTTAATAGGAGCATAAATGTATTCTGAAATGATATGCCAGCACTTTATGGAGATCACACCTCTACTTTGCGCAGCTTGTAATTGAAGACATTTATCATAATTGAAGCTTGCCTGGAGACTAGACGACTACACCAGCTAAAAACCTTTCAAGATTTTGAGCTTTTTAGTTTATTTAAGTCTTATTTATACGATTTTATACTTACGTTCAATATAAATAAGGGTTTTTATTGTTAATTAAAAACGGCCCGTGCGTTGTGGTTGCACTTTGGGATATAATAGTCAAAAACGATCAGCGAGCGATGTGGAATAAAATTCAAAACCAAAATATTATATGCTTTCTCATATTTTTATCCAACACATACTTAGTATACAAATATTCGTTTACTACGTAATTTCAGTGAAAACAATTCGTATACAACAAAAACTATGACCTAACCAATTAACCCCGAGGAAACCGTATGACATTCATATGATTTTTTTTTTAAATATAATTTATAATGTTTGTCTACGAGTTTTTGCTATCCAACCCATTGGTATCAAACCCTTATTATTGTAAGAATAATTTTAATATCTCATAATTTTAAGAGAAAAGTTGTATCTACAGTAAAGACATTATAGATTGATAATACTAATTATAAAATAAATAATGAATCGATTATTTTGCTAATAACCATTTAACACATATTAAATGAAGCCCTGGCACCCGCACTAGGACAACCTGTATCGTGGGTGCCAATTGCCCATGACAGACAAAAGACAAAAGTGGGTGCCAGTTGCCCCAAGAAACAGACGAAATTGTGCGTGTTTGTGTGTGAATGTGTGAGGGTTTGTGTATATGGGCGTAAGAGCGTGCGGGTGTGCGTCGTGCATGGAGCATGTGTGTTCGGACCTTTTATTCAGTTACTTATTATTCAGTATCAATTCGTATCAATACCTATCCTTATTACTATTTTAAGATACCTGTAAGTATACTCGTAGGTTGACCCGTTATCGACCCGTACATCATTTTTATGCCGTCTGCATGTTGGAACTGGCGTCAATCACTGCTGACATTCCATACACGTTAAATCGTTAAGGCTTGCGCAAGCGCATCCCGTAATATGTACATTGTATACTTAAACAGTATTGAGCTACTGTATATTGATTGTATTGTGTATTGCGCAGTCAATTTATATGTATACGAATATAGTGATTTTATAGACTGAAACTGATGCAACGCAGAAATGGTCTTTGCTGTAATCGATTTTTCTATTATACGAGTACATCAATGTCAAGCTGATGAGACCTTATTTAATGTTGGGTATGTGTGCATGAACCTAGTTTCGGTAGTTTTTATGAAGATGTCACTGTTCCTCACTGTTTAACATGTTGTTAAACATATATTTATAGCGACTCAGTGTTCGACACACGACGACACGGTGACACGGTGTTTTGGTCTTTTCATAGTAGGGCTATTTCATTATAGAGCTTTTTGTGCGTTCTGTGCTTAGAGGTTGCCCCGCCAGTCGTCTTGCGCACTTCCAAATATGTAAGTAGTCCAGTTACTCACGTGTTTAACTAATATAATAAGTTGGAGCACATTTATAGTTTAATTAGCCTTCTGATATCAGGCCAATATCATTCTCCACATACGAGTATTGCTATTACTTCGGCTTTATAACAAAGATGTTAAAGATAAAGATATACCTGTTACATAAAAACTACTCAACAAGACGATCACGGCTGACATTTCAGATCGTGCAGGACCTTGCACTTTATGTCTGCACCGCAGCAGAGACTGAGTCATAGTCATCATGAAATTTGTGCTAAATGCCACCTTATCCATGGGGTTAATGGTTTATCTTCGCGGAAATTTAACCGCATAGAACAATGTACAGCACAATAATATGTAATAATACATAATATTTATTTCACCACACCATATAAATTGCCTTTCGTGCACCTCCAAATTCTCTGATCAATATAAAGGTTGGCTGCTAGCGGATGCCTTGAGGCATTAAGTTTGCCTTTTGTATGACATTGTGCAATGAAATGTATAAATAAATAATTTATGCTGTAGACTTTGTTCTAGATGTATAAATATGCAAATAATACTTACTAGTATATGTAAAGACTACATTTATAGAAACTACTATATGTCATGTCGACTATATTACCTATAAACAGCGAAATAATGTCGTCCCATCCTACTGAGATTCTTATGAAATTCCTTATTTTTAACTATCTCGTATATCTTTCTGAACTCCGCTTATTTCTTCTCTTATAAAAAGTTAAGAAATAAGCGAGAATAAAACTATTTTCATGGCGTATGAATCAAGTATGGCAATTATGTAAACCTTCTACCTCGTAACTTTTGCCCATAAATAATCCACGAAATTTGGAACACCGTCAAATGATTATGGAAACACCATTACCATATATGGATCGGTGAATGCGTAATTGAAACATCTTGGAGATATTTGAATAAAATTTATACATTACGTAGACTCTGCCAGGTGGACTGACGACTTAAAGAAAGTTGGTAATGGCTGGATGTGAAGAGCAGAAGATCATGTGTAGTGGTGACCTTAGTGAAGGTCTATACATATCCAACACCGGAGAGAGATAGCTGATGGTATGGTATAATAACAATAAATAGGCATGTGTTTAGATATTTTTATAATGTAAGTTTTATACTGTTTATGATATTTCATGAAAATAAAATAAAAAAAATGATACCGATATCGATATCAGACTTATAACGTCCCACTGCAGGACATAGACCTCGCCTAGTAAGACACTAGGAGGTTTCAGACCATAATCCACCGCGCGGGACCCGTATCGGGTGGATGGTAATAACAATACATAAGTAAATAAAATAGTATTCTGTTAAAACTATGCTGTTCTACATTAATTTCAAAATTGTTAATTTACGTCATATTGTAGGAGGAAGTTCTAGCCATGTAGTAACACTATCACGAGTTGTTTACGCGATCAACGCATTCTGTTCATTAACCCAAATAGGAAGTTTCATAACGCATTGTTTCAACGCTTCTGAATATTTAATATTACAATTACATGAAAGTAAACTAAAATATCGTACATTATTTTACATAATTATACATGTATGTATATTTTTTACGTCGTGGTCTTATTTCCTGGTAATGTGCGTTGTCTCTAAGATAATTTATAGCGTTATTTTCCGATGTTGAAAAAGGCGTAACGCTTGTTTTATTTCAAATGTAAGCATCATTAAAATCACATAAATCAAATGAACTATGGTACACACAGTTATCACGTAGTCAATTTGATGGTAATGGGTAGATTACGGAAAAAAAATCTGTGTTTGGTGTGCGTCAGTCACACTATGCACTAAGAGTGCAAAATGTGCACACGCTTGTTGTAGAAATGAATGTGTAAAACATATGTTTAATGCAAAAGTATTACATAGTAACAAATGATAGTAAGTAAATACCGTCATTCTCAATGGGCCATGTTACAGTCAATAAAAACTGACTGACACATAAAAACAAACACAAACTACTCACATACAATTTTTTTCTTCTTATGATGTCATCTTCATCATCAATCATATCGGCAATTTGAACCTTAACACAACAGCTTTAAACAATGAACTCTTCTCTCTCTTTATGTTTTTTAGATATGTTCCCTCCAGTTTTCTTTTCAACTCGATCTTCCCTTGTATGATGATTATATCTGTAACATCTAATATTTGCGGCTGCGTACACAGTTTATACTGCGTACCCGAAAGTTGTGGAATGAACAACCAGATGATGTTTTTCCGTTATGCTACGACATGGGGCACTTCAAGAGAGCTGTGTGCTGTGTTAACAGTATTCTGCAAGGTCGACAGCGCGCCCACATGCCCCTTGGTTTAGCAGGTGTCCATGGGCGGTGGTGACCTCTTACCACCATATGGAAGGACTGCTGGTGGGCCATCTATTCTAAAAAAATGTGTCCTGGTTTCAAGCTTTTTTCTTTTAATCACGTGAAGAATGTGTCTTGTCAGAACCAAATATTTGTCTTAAAGTTGTCTAACATAATGCTGTTCGGTCGGGAATTGAACCTAGAACATTTTACACAGCAAGCAGATCATTGTCTATTGTATAAACAGAGCTGAATGTCCAAAAAGGCTATTACTGGGTTAATCGGTCGTTGGATGTAGGCATCAAACATATCGGCGCCATTACATATATTTCAGTATCTGTATCTTTTACACTGCTAAAATATATTTTGATAAATCAATTTAAGAACATCCCTGTAAACGCATAGGTTTCAAAGCCCGATAAGTTTCCAGTTTCCAAGATTCCATTTCCACTCCAAGATTCCATTCTATCCTTCCGCATTAACTTTATCATAAATACATAATCACTACGACGATCAGCACCGCGTCTGTACTAACATACTGTTAATAGGAATTCTTCGAGATTGCATCTTTACGTTCCTACTCTTTAAACTGTAACCATCGTTTCCGGTTTTCTTTGAGATTGCATTTGAATTTATAGTCTTGAATTTGCTGTTTATATTACATCTGTTTCTCGAAGATATCTTGATCTATAAAGAGAACTATATACCTTTGAGCCATTTTTTAACAGAAAAAGGTCCCATATGTGAATTACAAAAAAATATATTATACATTTATATAATAAGCTGACAGAGCTTTCGAACATTTAAAAGCTATTATCGATGCACCCTTTTAGCATGCCCAGAGTTTTCTCTTCCTTTTACTCTACATTGTGATGCCACTTCATTCAGCTTGGGGAGCGTTAAGACTTTCCAATTTGATGATATCGAGCATCCAGTGGGCTACTATTCGAATCTGCTATGTAAGGCTAAAAAGAACTACAGCATAACCGAGAGAGAATTTAAGGCTGTGATCGACTCCGTCAATCACTTTCATCTGTATTTGCACGGCACTAAGTCTTGAATATGTTTACAATGGTTACCAACCCATATGAGCTCGAAGTAGTAGGTGTCTCTCAACAATTAAATAAATAAAATCCTTTGGTCATCTGGCTAGAAGGGCTATGCGACTTTCACGGTACCTTTTTACTGTTTGTCACAAAAAAGGCAAACTTAATGCAGTTGAGGTGGTCACTGTCGCTAGTACACATCTGAAATAACTCGGGGGATAAAAATCTATTTACGCTTTTAGAGGTTGGTTTAGAAGGAAATTAAAAAATAATGTAAAGAATTTGACAGACGTATACACAGGACTGTCTACTCATGATGGTAAGCGGTTATAGTCATTCATAGACATTCTTTTCACATGTCAACTCTCGCTAAGAATGACCGATGCCAGAATATCCTTGGATTTCTCTCAATATCCATGAACACGGGATTAAGGAGTTAGGTGTTGAAGATAGAATGGAATAGGCGAAAGAAGAGTAAGAATCATTATTTTGAAGCAAAAAAATTGCGTATGGATGCTATATCTTAGGATATTTCAACGATTTAGAGAACGAATGTAATCAATAAATCCAATTCACTCTGCAAAGTTATGCAACATTGCGTAGCTGCACAGTAAAAGATGCAGCAGATCCGGCTCCGATAGTATCTCAAATTCTGCAATCTTTCTGCGGAATAAATGTTGAATAACTGATATTTACGAGTATAAATATGATATCATCATGAATATCGTGCTTAATACAACCATGTGACGGGTTCTGTTTACAAGAAAGTAATGAATTGGCTACTTAGAATAAAATAATTACGGGCCCTGTCATTTGTATAAAATCGCAAAACAATGCTGAAATCTGAGATCAGTGGATAGAGGCTAGATTACTAGTAAGTTAAACTTCAGTAAGTAAGCTTAACTTTTCACTTATGTTAGAATAAGGTGAAAGGGTGACCTTAAAAACTTTATATTTAAAAGAAATAGGATGCTTTTTCGAAAAGAGAGAACTGAAAAGCAAGTCATGTTGCATCCTAACGCATCGTCCCGACTAAAAATAACCAGTGAATAGAGCATTTATTGAAACAAGACTTTTTATTAGCGAACTGCGGCTATTCATACGTCTCGCCAGTTGAGAGTTGCACTCGTTTTATTCGGAGCTCATACAAGGCACAATGTACAGAAGGAACTAGTATATAATCTTAAAAAATAAACGAAATTCAGCGCGTACACATTAAGATACATTGATAAGGACTCTGGAACTAACTTCATTAGCATACAACCGACGTTATACAGACTACAACCGAAGGGCGAAGTTTGTTCTACAACATTGTATTTGTAATTGGCGACACCTAGCGGCCTATTGAATAAATTGATAATAAGCTGTAAAGAAGTTTGTATGCGTTTAATCGCTTGATGAGTCATTACGAACAATCATTACGAATAATGATTGTTTTTTAAATCGGATCTTAAATGTGTATAATTTAAGGCTTCATTTACCTTTTATTTCTAATTGAATGAAAAGTTCAGAAGCTGACTGAAGGGGCGAGTAGTTGACCACGGGGGGTTGATAAATTGGCGGGTGCGAACAATTTATGAACTACCCTAATGCAGTTTTTATATTAGGAAAAGTTGCAACAACTTACACTGTACTGTTCACATTAAATACATAATATAATTTTACGCAATAAAGACCCTATTATATAAGCTGCATAAAACGCGAAAATCGAAATAATGAAGATATTGTGTGTAATCTGCACACTGTATAACTCTGTTTGCATATACGAGTATGTCGTAGTTATTTTGAGTTGAACAACTAAAAGAGATTCTAACCAGTTATTAAAATGATTGAAAATAGTCCAGCAGAGGCGTGATGAAAACTAATGTGCAGTTGTACGCGAAACTGGAATAGAATACAAAGATAACGTTGCGTTTGTATAAAATTGGAATCGTCTTCACCGCGTATGAAATCACGATTTATGAGGGCATAATTAACTTTGTAAGACCAGACCTCGTCCTACCACTTGACAATTACTCATCTTGTGTTAATAATTATTTACGCCGACTGAATGGAGTCACAAGATATATGAGTCTATTTACATATATTATTTCAGTAGTGCCCTAGTTTTACAATGATGTTAGTTTTACAAGTAGTGCAGTACATCAACATCAACAACAATGATACGATGACATAATGATACAATAATAAAGTTTCGTACGGACGGATTAAACAATTAGTTGTAAAACATCTGCGTATACGACTTCTGTTATCTAATGATCTCCAGTAAAGATAAGATAAAATTGAATAATACCTCATACGTTTTTTATATTGCAATTGCATTTTTTCAGTAGCACAAAATAAGTGATAAAAGTTTGAAAGTAGCTACATAAAAATGTTTAAAAATATTGGTAAGATAAATTAGCAATGGAAAAGGGAATTTCTAGAAACAGATATGAAGAATTAAATATATGTATGCTGAATATATAGTCATCTATCCCCTTTTCTCTTCTTTAATAGAGAATGAAGGAATTTCCTTAATATCTTACCCCATCCTCCAAGAAGGGAACGGAAAATGCAACAGGATTAGGAAACTCCTGGTTATACTTCCTATTCCCCTATCCCTTTCAAAACCTTTTATTTTTAAATCATAATTTCTAGTATCTCCAACATTTGTACTGATGCTGTCATGTATCGCGAATGTCCACGTCGACTGTACCTACTTACCAGCGACTGTACCTCTGCTCGTCAGCCACGAACTTTACATAAAAATATGAATTATACTGAGGAATAATTTAAATATAAACGACAAAAAGTTCTAAGCTTCTAAATCGATTTGTTAGCTCGTAAAAATCGTAGATAAGTTGCTAATTCATTCGAAAATGCAAATAAAGGAACGTTTTCAGGGAATATAGAACAATATTTACATATCTAACAGATATTTAAATATTTAATTTAATAACAGTAGTGAATCACACGCCCCCTACAAACTGTATAAATCTGCTCTGTGATATCAGTCGGACATTAATTGCGTTGAAAATGACTCAATAAAAATACTCTGTGGTGAATTATTTGTGTACACGTATCGCTTTGATCGCCGAATAGTTACGGCTTTTTAATAAATTAACGATCTCATCACGCTTTTTAATTCGTTTCGCTCTATAGTAAAACGGAATTTAGTTATTCTGTTAGAAAAATGATGGAATTATTGTACTGGTTGATCGAGCATTCTCACGATTACATTTTTTTGCGTTCATAAATGGGTTATAAATGTTATAATAGTGACTTTCAAGTTTATTATAGTCACTGCTGTGATAGAAAGATAGGGTTTGTTTCACAGCGTTGTATTTGCCGTTGGCGCAATTTATTGAGCATGTATGTTGATAATGAGGTGCAAAGGATATATTCTATTCTAAAATATATATGTATTATGTTTGTATATATATTTTTTTTTTTTATATCTTGTTCACTTGCACCTACCATATCATCACTATATAGTCCCATTGTGGGAGAAAGTGTAAATAAAATAAAAATAAAATGTCATTGCTCTTTCCATGGGTCTTTCCATTGCTACAAATAGGTCTATTCTAAGGCTCAATCATCACATAACACGATCTTCGGCTCTGCTCATCCAGCCATTAGCGATGACGTTCCTTAAATTGCCAGTTCACTTGACCGAAGGGCGTCTCACGCTACATATCGAGGACTACATACCATATTCCAGTAGATGCACTGTTAAGGCCGGAACGTCATCGAAGGCGACCGAGAAGACCGGTGGTGCGGGGGAACAACAATTATGACGAGTTAACCGACTGCCGTGAATTGCTCAAGGAAAATCAATCGTATAAGACACTCGATATCATAATATCTAATGTATTGTACAAGCGATTATCAATAAATACCAATCATTGTTCGAGTTCAATTTTTATCTTTTCAATGTACCATCCTATAAATGCACTATATTCTAGACTCCCTGAGGTCTCATTTAATTACTGTATGACTCGCAAATGAACAGACAAAAACAAGCCACGAGACTTACAAAACAATTTTATTTACCTACTTTTAAACGTATTAAAGGATGTGGGCGCGATTCCAGTCACGTCCTGTTAACCTTGTAAACAGATAGGAAGACTACAATATATTTCCATTCTGTATTCGTTATCCTTCCATTTTACAATTGCCTCGGCGACTGTTACATCTGAGAAGACAGCACGTCAAGAGGACAATTTTTGTTCCATTTCCGTCTTTATGTCTACGCAATAAGATTGAATATACGCGTGTTGATGTCTCCATAGTATATTGCTGCTATATAGTAAAGTACTGAGGAATTCAAAGATGGTAGTTATTTTCATGTTTCTTTTGGGTAACGATATGACACTAATAACGATACGTATAGGTGTTGTCGATGTGAGCATTGTCAAAAATGTAAAATAGTGAATGCCAGCAACTAATACCTACGCAACCTAATCAATAAGCACCTCAGACAGGTAGGTATTTAAGCAAGTTTTTAGGGAAGCGCTTATGAAGCTCCGTAAATATTACAAAGAGACGAACCCCAATATGATTGAAGAACTATTGTAAATCACAAGTAGGTACAATACATTTTGTTTGTATGCGTCTTGTTTGCTATTTAATAATGCTGTTAATAAATAACAAATTATCTCTGACAATGTTGTGTACATCTTAAATTGTGCACATATAGGAATATAATATTTTTATTTCGCAACCGATGTACATGTGCAACACTGGTGTGTACACTTTAAACAATAAATAAAAACTCGTCTTCCTACTGCTATGGCGGGATTTAACAAACTATTTGGAGGTGTGACAATATTATACTGAAGACTAAATGTGCAAAATTGGGACTACAATAAATCTTAAATTCTTTGAAAAAGGAAAATGAATTATTATAAAACGCAACAGAAAAACATTATACCAGAAGTAGATGAATAAAGCTCCGTAAAAAAGAAAAAGAAAATTGCAACCGCCGTCTGCTCTCAACAAAGGCTCCGTTTTATTTCTCCGACTTTTCCGCTGAAATATCTCTGTTAAAGCAGGCATATGGAGTGTCTTTTTACCTTTTTGCTCCAACTTTTGCAAAACTGAATTTCACAGCAACAATAATGCGCGCGCAAAAAATGAAACTGTGTTGAATTTGAATCACAAATGTATTTATGACGAAGTCCATCAAGTATTCAACAGTCGCGTTTCGCAATCAAACGTGCAACGAACTGCATTTTAAAACCATTTATCGTGTTTTTACGTTGTAGACTAGCAGTTGTCCGCGATTTTGTCTACTTGGAATCAGTTTTCATTAGCGAGATCGTTCTGTTTTGTTGTTTTAAAAACCCGCTATTTTTTGGAACAGATTTTGATTAAACCCTTTGAAATAAATATTTTATACAATAGTAAAACAGTGAAAAATAGATGGAATAAATTGTTAAAAACCAAGAAAATCTCATCAGCGCTTTTCGAGATCAGGACGAACAAAATAAAAAGACAGACATATATACGAGTAGAGTGATAACGTGGGTTATGATCACTATTGTGGGTTATGATCATTGTGTTTGCCTATATTAATGGTCGATTCAATATGATTCACAGATCAAGTGATTCACAGTTTACGCACTGGTCTCACTCGTATTTAGTGTTGACCATCACCCATGGTAATGGTAACCCATTAAAAAGACTAGTTTTTAAAACATTTTATTTTGTTTTGTGTCCGGCGTCTGCGGGGACATCACATGTCCTGATCCGAACACGTGTAGACCATGCCGCGTCCTCACGCTGTGAATGTCTCATGCATAGCAGAATATATGCATACTTCTATTATGTAAACAATGGGTCAAACAAATACTCGAACAATTGCATTTTTTGCGGTTCGCAAATAACTGATCTTAGGTGGCTAAGGTTTATATTCCATGCTCTAAATGAAAAATAAAGGGCATTTCAAAGTTATTTTTGCCCTTGGCGTCATTGAAATAACCCATTGAATAAGTTAATAACGAACTGCACAGAGATTTACAAAGTGAGACTGATGATTGGTTGGCCAATACTATAACAGTTATCGTAAGTACTTGTAAGTATGTGCAAATATTGTTAGTGTATACAGTGTCGTTGTTATTGATAATCTTTACAATTGTATTGAGCTATTGATTACTTTATTTCACTACCACACCTTAGTGTTAATTGATCAGTTACAGTGTTTTTTACAAGAGTAATTTCATCAATTTTATTTTAATGGCATTAGTTCCTGTATTTGTTCACTTTGATGACTGAAAAAGTATCTATCTTATGTGAAACACTAAACGAAGAAACGTATGTCTCAAAACCATTCAAAAGAAGTGTTATTACTATATTGCAAAGCCTATCTCTTGCCTGAAACAGATGGTCTTTCCACAATGATTGACTCAAGTTCCAAGACTGACTATCGTTAGGAACTGGAAATTGGAACAGTTTATTTTGGCCGGCTCGGTGTACTGTGTGTTAGTCTTTGTTATATCTCTAGAGTCTAGAGGCTCTAGAGATCTCTAGACTAACAAACTCTAGATCTAATAACAAAGACTAACAAACAGAGACAACAATAACAAAGTAACAGAGACTATAGTCTAGACCATTTTATTGAGGTTTATTGAGTATGGTGTAAATTATTGTTACCTATTATAATTATCTTAATCATTTGAATCCGCTGCAAATACGAAGTCTTTGTAATAAATGAAATTAAATCGTTTATCCAAGATATATATTATTTATAATATATAAAACTAAAATGTATATTATAATATCTACAAACTGAATGTTTTGGTGTTGACTTGTTAACTTAAGATTTATATATAAGTTAGACAGTCAGCCTAAATTTCACGCCCTCGATGACTACAACCACCACACTAAGTACAGACGAATACATAGCCATTATCCACTTGTCAAACAGAGCCGAACGGCGCGGTACGTAGAAATTTTACGAGAACGATTAAATGTTAATGCAGCTAGGTTAAGAACTTTTTATGATATGCGAAGCGTGAGCGATAACAGCCGGATTCGTTTCAGAACGGAAATCTTAGGAGCATATTATGTTTCTTTAGTAAAATGATTAAAAACGAAAATGTATTTTCTACATATAAAGTATATAAGTACCTAACATATACAATCATTTTTAAAATCTATTCTATTTTTTTGCTATACACTGGGGACTATTTTTAACCATAATTTAGTGCTCTAGCTAGATATAACATCTAATTAGATCATAGACCTAGTGATAATAGTATAGCGACCTTTACCCCAAATTATTTTGGTAATGAGAAACATGAGATGACAAATAAATTATGAGTATCTAAATCTAAATATTTGTTTTATTTCTACCAACGGGTATAAAAGTAAGCAAAAATAGTTATTTGGCAACAATTTGTTTAGTAGAAGCACGTGATTTGTACATTTTGTTTATACACTGAGGTAAGATTTGCTAGCGATATATAGCGATCTTTCAATCGTAATATCTTGGTAACGTGACACTTTCGGACACGATATCATATAACATTTTTTGTTTGTCTATGCATCCCTATCGGTATACGTAGGTGCCATTGTGCAACGCAGTTGTGAATGAAAATCAAAATGGCAGCTTGGGACTTCGAAGGGGCAGCTTTCGAACCTATTTAAAGTAAAAAATAACTAGGCCCACAAAGGAAAATCAAATATTCTTTAACGATAACACCTGTCCCGACAATTTGGGACACGTTAAAACTTAAAATATATCTAGCCACGTTGCTACAGGGACAAGAATTCGGGCTAGGGTGGGAATTCTCCACTGCAAATATAACGTTGTAGAACAAAACTATTCATCCAGTTAGAGTGAGGAATATGAACTTTAAAATCACAGTTCACAAACTCAAAAACAGTTTGTCATCATGCGAACTCTCGGTTGGTCTATGCTTCAGATATGTTTCAATGGATTTTTCACTGAGAAGCATGTGAACTTTTACCATATTTTTACCTAAGCTAACTTTTTACATTTATATAACATTTCCCTGAGATATATTTTTTTACGTCTACACAAGTTTCTTTTTTAATATATTGGCACGGGTTTATGCAATGTTAAGTAATAACATAGCAAACCTGAGAGTTTTCTCTAATTTCTCATGTACAATGCCAAATAATTAGACCCCATTAGGTTCCTAAATTTGTTAAGGAATTTTAGTAAAGAACCAGTTTGAATGTTGTTTACACTTTGTTTTATTCTTAAATATTTATGGCTTGTTAAATCTGTGTAGGCCAACATCTTAAACGCACTCGCGTTGGTTGATCTTACTTTTAAATGTTTCACATTTAGTTTTAAAGCACTTTAACGTGTTTACTTTACGCTCAACACCTTAATAGTTTGTTTAAGTAAATATTTTACAAGTAAAATTAAAGTGTCACCTCGTGCATGGCATTGCTACGGCTAGGGGGAGAAATTAGCTATTGTCGTGTCCAGTTATTTTATAACTAGGAATAGTAATATTTGCGATTTTCGCGTGGATTATACGCGTGGAGTCGGGTTAATTTATTTTTTGCGAAAACGGTATTTATAACCCAACAGATATTATATTTTGAGGCGAAATGGATACCTCAATAAACGGATGGTTTTTAATTTTATTTTAGATGATAACTATGATAAGTTAGATGTCAAATAATATTGTTTATTGTGTTATAAAAAATTTACACTAAAAATGATAATTTTCAGAATAACACAATACGGCCATAGAATATCATTGACTCTGTCTAAAATCATTAACTTGAGTAATTAATAGGAAGACTGAAATCTAGTACATGCAAAACTCGTCAGAAATATAGTCTGACTAACAAGTCTGGATAGGTATGTTTTTCAAATACTTATTAAGAAAACAGTTTTCAAATCAGTTTGCATACGCTAGTTTTCACTATCCCTATTAATACTCAAATTCAAATAAATGATATTTGAAACATGTTTTTCCTTAGCTTGATTCTAATTTGATTGAATCTTCTATCATTATACCATACGCATGTGTAAACCATGGGCGGCGGTAACTCTTACCATCAGGTGGGACCGATTGCTCGTCCGCCTACTTCTCTATAAAAAAAAACTAACACAATAGCGAGTAAACAAGTGAAAATCATGTAATTTGCTATTGTTATGCTTCTTCAATGCCAATTACGGAAGTGTTACGAAAAGTTTTAAGAGTTGATTACTGTTTCTGTTTACGTAACAGAATTGATAAGGAAACACATGACGAGAAGCAATTAATTACTAGATGTTTGATGTTGCAGTACGTACATTCATACTTCATTTTAAATTCCTGACTGACTCGAATTTTTTTCTTCTTTATATATTCATAAAAACTAAAATAGAAGCATTTGTTAATTTTGATTAACAAAATAATTCGCGGTTTTGAAAAGGTTATATTAACCTGTAAGGAACGGAGATGTAATTCCTTCATAAATTTATATTCCTTCCCGTCTTTTATTTACCTACTTAATTACTTTTTAGTAGTCTATTTCTACGGGGGTTATTAGTAGTCTATTTATATTACTTTATTTCTAGAGGAGGAGTGGTTCTTGTACCTACTTTTTATTTATTAATAATTATTTACTAATAAAAGTACGAGGTGGATTGGATAAGTCAAAGACGGAGTACTGTCTTGGACTTAAGAGTGGGAAAGGTTCAAAGGACAGGCGATAAATTATTCTTGCCTAACAATGTAAATCAAATCCTAATTACTGGTAAAACTTGTAGAATTACTTCAAGTCACTTCTCAAATGTGTTTCCCATTGTGGTAAGAACATCGGTTACAAATACATTACGAAAACATTGGACCATCGGCTAATCGGGAAACAACCGAACGTAATCCACGTCTATGCAATAAAGTATCTCGTAATAAAGTATGCAATTAGAGGTACGGTAATTCATAGACGTGGTTGAGGCGTCCGGATATTTCCAGATTAGCCGATGGCCAATGTTTTCGTAATGTATCTGTACGCGGTTGAAGATTGAAGCGGACTTAGTCTTGGGTTGATGTCAAGACACATACCCCCTTAATTTACAAAAAATAAATATGCTTACGAAATTTAAGAAACACTGTTTTAAGAAGCGTCTAACAAATCTGATTGATAGAGAATATGTTGGACCAACTTTGAACATTTTTTAAAAGGTGTGTTTTTTGCTGGGATCTCACTATAAATTCACGGATTTATAAGATTGAAACATAAAATGTTCGTATCTCTTTCTGTTGTTTACAATGTCTTGTTAGAAGTGCTCGGTCACGGTGCAGTAACGTTCAAGTGCACGTAACGTCGGTTGCACAACGACCTATCTCATTTAAGTGGTTGTTAGCTCGAAGTGGCGAGGTGTGGCTGCATTGTCACTGAATTTTTTTTCGGGGCTTAATAATTAAACCAAGTTTTTAAGCCGTAATTTTAAAATTTATTTTAAGTGGCGCAAGTATCGAGTTTAGTTAGTTTGCGGGGTTTAAAAAAAGCATTGATTTACTCCCTTGTAACATTACAAATTATAATAGTCACGGTTATTAACATTATACTTGTACAATTAATGTTATTATTGAAAAGTTATCACATGTTACGTATTTCGATTTGACCAAAATGTAATAATACGCCCACATTGAAACGAAACCATATGTCTATTAAAGCGACAGCAACGGAAATGAAAACGTTGCGTTTCAAAATTTCGCAAAGTTCAACGACCCTCAACCCATTCAAAGTAATCGCGTAAATTCTATAGCCATTCAAACGACACCTCTATTCAATCGGTTAAAAACCCGGTACGTGGAAAAAGTAAACTTATTAAAAGGCTTATTCTTAACTCGACGTTTTCTCGACTCCGGTACAGTCGTAAAGTTATCTGTTCGTCAACCTTTTTTTAATTTTAGGTTGCGATGTCGACAACAGTGGAAACGCTTTATCAAAATTCGCAAAGTTCACTGACACTTGAGTAGTTCATTGTAACCTCGTAAACAGTATCGCCATTCAAATGAGAGCTTCAATCGATGTAAAACTTGTGACTCGCTACAAAAACCTGTGACCTGTGAAAAATGGTAAAAGGGCAATAAAAATCCCGAGTCAACCACTTTCAAGCCATTTCCAATTTTAAAAATCCGTTTCTTCAACGTATATGGCTTTATTTCTCGGCGTTTAAATAAATATAATTGCGTTATTTTAAATTATAGTTGAAAATTATTTACTTATCTGATAAAAATATATACCTAAGTATTGTCTTCATGTCTGTGCTTTATGTAACAAATAATACCTGTGACATTCTTTTTACTCCGACGTCTAAAAATGTATTGTAAAAGTCTATAAGTATGTAATCTTAATTTTGTATCAGCCTATAACGCCCCACTGCAGGGCACAGATCTCCCCTAGTAAATCACTGGGTTTCGGGCTGTAATCCACCACGCGGGCCTAGTGTAGATTGGTGGATACTCTAGATTTTTTTATGGAACATGCGATAGCCTAGGAATACCAATACTCGACTCACATTGATGTGATCGTGAGTTTAAATCTTCGGCCCGTACCACAGAGTTGCTACATAAGTACGTTTTTTTTAAAAAAAATATAACTAACTCGGCGGTAAAGGAAATCCGCATGCTCCAATATTCATTTCACACACTGCACAAGTTAGTGTAAAACTGAGTGTGAACACTGATCATTTGCTACTTTTTATTAAATAAAACTAATCAACGAGACGTGTCGAGTTCGGAATAAGCCCAGAAAGGTAAAAAAACGCTTCTATTGAATAAGTCCCATTAATCACATGCGTTGAAATTTTTTTTGCGATAGGTAGTTGCATCAAACACTTTCACTGTCGTGGCAATCATCATAAATCATAAGTCGCATGTCAAAAGACTGTCTTTTTTAAAAAAAAAAAAGGTTTGTCGTTCGTGCAGGTAATGTGATGTTATTAGCAATGAATGTCGCGGGGACTCTAGAAATGAATGCATTCTAAAGAAGTTTATAAATACTGCATCTGATTAAAAACTAAGTGTTCATGGGATCAGTTAATTTGGATCCTACAGGTTGTATAGTACAAATATTAATACCTATTGAGGCCAAAAATAAAGCAGCCGCTGTAACAATTGTCGATTGATAATTTTAATGTTGGGTTCATTTATAATCATAGATATAATAATGGCTTTGATAAGAAGTTTTGTCCGTTTGGATTTAAGTGGCTCTAAGGAGTCATGACATCATCATGATCGCTGCACTAAAAAAAGTGGACTGTTTGACATCGTATTTAAGTCCGAGAGTTACTAGAAGTACTGCAACCGCTGGATGTACCGAATAAATTTAAAACCCATTAAAAGTTACTTTGCACTGACCATTAATATCCATTTAGTGAACAGCAAAAACGACGACGGGGAAGACCGAGGGAAAGTTAATAGGAAAACGGTACTAAAAATTTACTTAAATAAAAATAGTTGTTACGTGTTGAAGTAGCAGTGGGCACGCCATATCTATGACATAACCAATAACCGTTGGGGTAGACAAGTGTTCGAATGGAGATAACGTACTGGAAAATGTAGCGTCAGACAACCTCCGGACAGGTGGACTGACGCCTTGAAGATAGTCTTCGAGTGTCGAATAGAAACCGCAGAAGACGTGTGGTGGCGGGTTTTGGGTGAGGTCTATATCCAACTGTTAAGAGACATAATCTGGTGTAATGGTATAAAGCATTACAGTAAATAGAAAACGATACAAGTTAATGTAGGAAGCACAAACACATCCTGGGTTTGTGTCCTTCATATGTGTTCGTCTTTCATTTAGTTGGATATGTTTTACAAGTGTCAAATTTCACCCACTCATTGATCATAAACAAATAAACGACAGTTAACATTCTGTCATCGCAGACATACTTGTGTCCTGAATCATCAAACTGTGAGTTTCGGTGATGAATACGAATGCATAAAAATAAAACAAGTGACAATAGTGAGTCACCGAGAATGTTACAAAACCTCACCACACCACTGCACTGTGTTATTGCCGCAAATGAATGGTACAAGCGCAACAAGCGAATGGTCATTAATTTTATTAACTTATTTGGTCCTTATATCTTTAGCTCATTTTTAACATTGTAACAGTAATCTGTTGTTTTGGTATGACCTACATTTAAACATTAATTGAGGTCCTGTATACTTTGATAAGAACATATTTTTACAAAAAAAAACATATTTTCGCTATGTTTCATTTAGTTTATTTTAAATAGTTTTAATCTGAAACAAGTTTTCTATTATAAATGCAGAAATTTATTAAAGCAAACTATTTGGTTCCATAATCAAGAGGTTATTTTACTGTATTGGCTAATCGACGGTTTGAGGTAATGCAAATTCCTTTTCAGGTTATTATCAATATGTTCAACACAGCGCCAGCCGCAATTACAATGTTGTAAAACAAACCTGTTAACTCATTTATGAACGCAAAATAAGTTCGTAATCAAAATCATCCTAACTGTTGGTTAGTCAATGCCGTAGAAGAAATAATAGTTTATCGTCAGCCTTTAACTTACACCATAGTCCATAGAGCTTACAATTTTTGTCGGGAAAAATTGTGTCACAAACTTTTGTCTATATTCCGGGGCGTGTGAAGTAGAGCAACGTACCTGCAATGATGAAAATAAAAACTTTAGTATGACACGTTGAGTGTAAACTTTGCTTAGGAAGTGTATTTGCGATATGAGCCACTGTACAATTAAGGAATAAGTAAAAGTATTTATTTTTAAATCTAGACAAAATATCCCAGGGCGGTAGTCGAGCACCTAGTAGTATGTGGACTATCGCTCTGCGATATGAGCGATGTGTTTCAACAGGACAAACGTTGACATACCTCAGATTGGCCGCCTTTAGATCGAGTAGATTTAGAGAAAGGATTGGGAATAAAATTCCATAGTGAATAAAAAAGATGAAGAGTTTTTCTTATTCATCGTTTGAGCTTGGTGAGGTGACTGAAAAGTATGACAGTATATGTCTGACATTACATTATATTCTGTAGCTATCTAATTACGCCTTATTCTACAAACGCTTGACAGTCACAATTAACATAACTGTACACGAACATGCATTAGGTATAAAATTACGTTGATGTAACTTTGAAATTGCGTGCTAATCCGAAACTAATTTCAGCTCATACAAGAAATAATTTCGATAAACAATTTTGACCTCAGTGCGCGTTTAAGCTTCAATTATGATGTAATATTATTACGTAGAGTAAAAGTGTTTATGTATCCATTTACAGACCACGTACTTGTAAAATTCCTTACAATTTATTTAGCACATAGATAACGCGAAAAGGACATTAACTTAGAACAAATAACACGTGTAAGATTCTCAATAAACAAATGATCCAACATTGTGGTCAAATGACAAGTTATTTACTAGTATATAGCAGACATTTTGTTAGTCAATTTATTTACAAATATTAAGAAGCGTTTGCAATCGGCAAAAGACGAATGACATTTACATAGAAAATAATATCCTTAGAAAATAAATATCATTATTATATAATTAATTATATCCCATTTCTATCACTCCACTCGGTTTAATGCTTCTGATGGCATATAGAGTAACTAAAATAAATAATCTTATTATATTTTTACTACCTATAATCAAGAGAATTCAATCGTCAATCTAGTTTTACTATAAACTGAACTAACAAAGCATTAAATAACGGCAAAAAATATTCTTATTCTTCTTATATCCTTGATAACTAGACTCCATGTAACATCGGCTTTATGTAAATGCAACTATTACCTTATATTCCAGACCTGCCTTTATTTGTCGACGTATTTGCGACCATTAGCTGGGTCTATTTGCAATATTTAAACTACACAGTGACTTCCTACATCGTAAACTGAGCAGCTTGTACAACAGACAACGTTACTGTACCCGAAAATATTTCTATTTTAGCCTTTATTATTAGCTGGTTAGAGTGCTCCTGGATATAGATTGACCTGTTGCAGATCGTATACAGTTTAACGAGCAACCGAATGAGATTGCAAACATATTACTGCGTCTGCGGTTTTATTCTAGCATTTATTGCGGATAGACAGAATACGAATATGAAGGTTTATTGAATAAAGCAACGTTCAGAATGCGTTTCAGTTTAAGTAAGAAAACAGTGAAAAGCACTCAGTCATATAAGTCATCTGAGTTGTATAAGTTGCACACTTTTAGAACACTGTTTCCGAAATTGGTACCGTACTTTTATTTACTGAAAACTCAATGCTCTTTTGTGTGAATTCGATGTTCAAATAAATTTGCTCATTGGGAAAGGTAATATGGTCAATACGTGTTGAGCTCAAATTGAGCGGCTCGACTGATTTTGAATACTTTTACGAGTGAAACAAAGTTAAATTGTTTTGGTCATATTTTAAAAAAAAAATCTTTATTATATTCCTGTTTTAACTTAACTACTGTTAGTCCAGTAGTATCAGCATTAACAAATGAATTAGTTGGACCTCTGACTCTCAAGCTAGGTATAAACTTATGTCTAAACTTATGTCAACGTTCTCATTGGTTAAGTTACACAATTTGGGCTTTGTTGTGCAACAAATTTTATATGTACCTGTGCATATAGTATAACTTAGTGTGATAATACTGATAATGTATGTATGTATGTATATCAACACGCACATATTTTCTTATTTCCAGTGAATAACACTCAGTCGATAAATAATCACAATACCTCGATTTGATCATTATTGTCCCCGTACTATTCGAGGCACTTTGATAGCTGTCACTCTAATTGGCGTTATTGATTTACTATTTATTTGTTTTGACATCTATAATGTAACTAAAGTAAAGTAGTATTTGTTTATAGCTGTCGCACTGATCTTGTCTGTAGTCTATGGTACGCTACTGTGTCTTTGTCATGTTTAATAAATTATGTCTGTATATACGAATCTTTAAATTAATATGTCCACCTACAGATGAATCCACCAAGAGCTACAACGCTAACGGCGACCATAACATTTCGCTCCGGTCTGAATGGACGCTTCTTTCAAATATCTTTACAGCGACAGTAAAAGTTTAAGTGCTCATGCAGAGTGCTCACGTGGATATCAATAATATGCACCTTTAAAGACATAAAATCAGTTTATTCAGCTGTTACTGTACATACATTATTACATGTTTGAATTACGAGTACCTATATTCACAATATTTTTAAGTACTGAACAAATATGTATATTCTATGTATATGTATATAAAATATGTACAAATATGTATGTATGTTTATTGAAATAGCTGTAAACTCTATTTCAATAAACTTACTTCAACACTTGAACACACTTCAATAAGTCTAGTCAGCCATAGCAAATTCTATAACGTCATTTCGATATCGACCCATAATCAGTGGCTACTACTACTACATTTACATGACAAGCAAATTCATATACATCGAGAATTCAATTATCGCTAAATATTTTCAACAAATGTGTCAAACTGCTGGAGGGAAATAGTGTAACATTTGTAGATATTTTCAAAAGTATGCAGTAATTAAACAACATTTGTTGTTATAATTATAACTTGTATTAATACAAAGAGAAAATGATATATTTTTGGACACATAAAAGGCTGAAAAAGTTAGAACAAGAGTTTCTTGGTGTGTTTCAAATCACTAAGAGGAATTTGTTGGTATTTTTGAAAAAGTCAGAATTATTTACAAAATTGCTGCTGTTTTTCAGAACTTACTGCATTTTCTCAATTCTGCAAAGGTAGACAGCGTATCCGGGGGCGTGTCAAGGACGACAGTATCCACTTACCATTAGGGACTGTATGCTCGTTTGCCGCCTTTTTCTATAAAAAATAATAATTTAGAGTCCGATAATTGGCTATGAAGCTTTCCTTAAAAATAAAAAACTTCATGAATGATCAAAGTAGCAAAATATACTCATTTTAAAATAAAATATAATTAAATACCTATTACCATAAGAAATAAAATATAATTTTCAAACATACTATTTTTTTTTTCCCCAATCTACTATATTTTTATTGCCATAGAGGAAATGCTAGGCTTGAAAATACTATATTAGGCCTAAAAATAGTTTGCATCCTACGCTAACGTAGACGAACCCCGGTCAGTCATTAGTGTTGTTATTGTTTATTTTTGTTCCACTTATACAATCTTTATTAAGGTACCAATCTACTGTCATCGTCACTGTTTACTTAGTATCAAAAATCTAGGCTCACCACTGCCTATAACGTACCACTGCAGGCCACAAACCTCCCCTAATAATTACGAGATGGGTTTTCACGAGTCGAGTCAGTCCCTAATCTAATGCGAACTGATAAATACACATGCCCAGATATTTTTTAATTAACAGGCATACGTCTCTTCTTGCGATAATTTTATTCACCTCTCGAGCTGGTGATAGTTTAAAAATGTGTACTTAAGTAGAAACACAGTGGTACGTATGGTTAGAGGGTTGAACTCACGACCTCGCGTGATTCCCGAGTTAAATTGATATGAAATGTTACGTATATCAATTTTTTGAGCTTTGTATTTAGCAAATTTGCAAGAAAAATTTAATTTTTGCAATATTAAAATTTTCAATTCGATTAAATTAAATAGATTCGTAAAATTTTCACGTCAATTCAGAATCGTGAACGGAATCCATACTTCAGGTTTCGGGAATTGACCGGACATATTCTTTATACTAGGTATATATATTACTTTCTATATTTAGTTGTTGTATACATTCTTTTATTGACATTTGTCACTCTAAACAAGAAATAATCATACAGGCTGTTTCAGGCAACGATGTCCAAACGAAACTATTGGATAGGGGACCTCACTAGTACACGTGTAAGATATTAGTGTATATTAGATATTATATATCTAAATATGTTAATTATGTATGTATATTTATGTATTTAAACTAAAACTGCATCCGCGTTCTGTTTTCTGTTTGATCTGGTGGTTGACTGGTAGAGAATGCCGTTGGGCATTAAGTCCGCCTTTCACACATGTCAAACACTTGTGCAATGAAGTTTAAATAAATAAATAAAATACACATCAATCGAGAATAGTTCCTCGCAGTCTATCACCGCTATGACGTCTGTTACCCGTTCATAATTCCACAACAGTTTCAATTTGATACACAGAAATCACAAGGAAAATACATTTTTCCTTCTCACGACGTAATGTCTACAAATAGTTCAAAATGTAATAAATACAAAGAGCTATACCAAAATATATCGTCGATCCTTTATCTACATCTGGTTCGTGACATAACGGATGATTCAACAATACTCGTAATAAGGCTATTTTAACTGGGATGATACGATAACATCGACATCAATTTTGGAATACTTTTACCGTCCAGACAACATCGTATTATTATAATTAAAAAAATAAATTATTTATTATTTAGAAAAGGAACAATGTCAAAACACGACAAAATAATACAGATCTAAATATACATTGTTACGTAATTAATGAAATACCTTATAATAATTATTATTATTTTACCATTATTATGTAATAGTTCTCACGTTCTCTCATTGACTGCTGTTTGTGTGTGTAAGTGCATGTGCGTGTATGTGTATAAGCGTATAAAAAAACTATAAAAATAACAATATGAAGAATCATATGAATACTAACAGCTTTAGGTCTTACATTACGATAATTATGTTTTTGTTATATAATATTTATTATTTTATTTTAAAGATAAAATATGAAACTTGCTGACAAAACCGACATAAGACAGAGACAAAACCGAAGGGCTTTGGCTAAACGCTTTCTCAAAAACATTTATTTTACAGGTAAAATAAATTTCTGGAAAGTTCTATTTCCTCTAGAGCAAACTTATTTTATTTACTGCCATTTCTTACATTTCAAGCGACATTTTGGCTTAAACGCGTATCCAAAATATATGTTAACTAACACGTATGCAATATATGAGCGTGCTCGAACGTGTACCTTTTGAGAATCAACGGACCGTAATCGTCCACTCGCTCGGTTAACGAAACTCCCACTGTTTTACACAAGTCGAACACACATTTGATTTACGCATTCTCGATTATAAATAGAATAACACAGAGTTATTGGTCAATATTTACGCCGGCGTCAGCGGATTTCAAAACAAAAGACGAACGCGGTCTAGTTAATGAAGCCGTGACGCGACGCGACTCGTTTTGCCAAAACAAACCTAGATGTTGCTTCGACCTCGTCTCAGACGAAAGATAACATAACGACCATAATGGACGGTGTAATAGAAAACATTGAAGCTCAAATAACACGAATTTAGATGATAAGATCGAACATAAAACATGGAGTATTCTTCTACTGCTGGTAATGAAATGATAAAATAGGCCCATAAAAATTGAAATCAAAAGAAATGTGAGAAATTTGCAACTAAAAAGAAACCGTTTTATCTTGATAATATTGCGCAAAGATTGGTTACGATTGGTTTAGTGTGTCCACTAGTTTAGTATTATAGAGATCACGACGCCTATGTGCATTATAGGCACTATATAAAACGAAACGACTTGATGCTGAAAACTATCTTGATCTGTGTTTTGACTATTTTATATATTTATATCGTATTTATAGTTGATGTTTTTTAAAAGATGTCTTAGGTGTTTTGTTAAAATTTTCCGCTAACCATGGGACCATGCCTTAGTTGCACTAGTAACTGGTCTACTAAATCATTGTTTGGCAAAAAGAGAGCGCACTCCATTGCAAGTCATTGTACGAATACACAAAAGAATTATTTAATGGGTAAGATCTTTGTAGATACGGAACGCACGTATGCATGTAACAAACAAATAGCGGAAGGAAAATTTAAAAAGTTTATTAAATACTCTAAGGCAGGGTTTCTTAACCTGGCGTCCATGGACCCTAGAGGGGTCCGTGGCAGGAGTGCTGAGAGTCCATGTCAGATATGAAGACAAGAAATACTGCGCGTGATCCATCTAAAAATGTAGGTAGGTACCTATCACTCGCTCGTTCGAGCGCTCGCTTGTCACCGCTACGCAGTGGAGGAGCTACTCACTAACAACCGTCACGCGCTAATCTTTACTTTCTCTGTAGTAATAAATATTTTTTTTCTTCAAAATGCCTTGTTTTCTTTTCGGGTCTGCCTTTCAAAATGCCTGTCTGTGGTAATTAAGTTTGGATCTGTCAGATTTTTAAAAATTTGAAAGTGGTCCGTGACTACATAAAGGTTAAGAAACCCTGTCCTAAGGTATTTTGAAGCTGGCATACTCTAACCATCATTTCAGTATACCATTGTTCTAAATTTGAATTGATTTTTAAACACGCAAAATAAATCTGTTACGTAGGATATCGTGTAGTTATACAGTAAAAGGCATTGGGGTCATCAGCAGTTACGCATTTAAAGATTTTATGCAGTAGTCAGTTATTCAGTAGGTCATACGACTGCATATGATATGCAGTCAAAAGACAAAAACGCAACACAACTCGATAGTATCTGATATGCAGTCAAAAGACAAAAACGCAACACAACTCGAGAGTATCTATCTATACCTACATTTGTCGCAAGGTTTAATCATTACACACGCAAAAGAACACAAATGACAAAGTAACTAAGTTCCCGAGTACCAAGTGCTCCGTTTTCGCCATCGTGTCGATGTCATCGCGACTCACAGAATTGGTTGTTGGTAAACTACTCGTAAGCTATAATAGGACGATAAAAAGGGGCGGGGCTACTGGAAACGGATTTCGGATTCGGAACACACGGATTCATTTATTTCCGTTTATTTTTTTAAAAAAGCCTTCGTTTGTTACTTGTACCATTGTTTCAGATTTTCTCGATACCAAGATACAGCATGGAGCTTACGAAATATCGATACGATCGAACTTTCGAGATGTTTTGATGACGTCGCTGTTTGGACGGACAACAAAAAGCTTTGGTTACGTAAACACTTTATCACCGACGAGCTTTTTTAAACTAGTTCTTGGAAAGCTTTAGAGACAATGGTAGCTAGTAATGTTAGTTCTTAGGAGTCGTGATAGCGGAATTGGAAGTTGGCTTTCTATTTTTTGAATTTAAATTACTGGGGTGTTTGTTAGTTCGGGTAAAGGAGTACCATTATTTATTGAAATTAGGTACTCAAAATCAGTACTTTGCGCAAAACAAACGATTAGCAGGCAAATGAGTACAGAAACTCTTAGTCAACTTTGTATAGAAGAGTGTCTCCAATTAAGAAATCATTAGTAAGTACGTACTCGTACTTGAAACACATGTGACATACCGAAGACATTGATGTTCGTCAATAGTTTTTTATACAAATGTGCCTGATAGATCAGAACAGTTTTCTATTTTGGGTAAATAATTGGGAAAATAATTTAAATAAACCAGTGGCTTAAGAACGAATCAATATCGAGTAACAACGATTTACATAATTTTTAACTATTTGATAACATGCTCGATGTGCTTACATATAATGTCTACCGGTGGTACGAACCTCAGTGTTTAGAACAGCGTCTACTCATAATCTTTAAGATTCCTGGACGTACGTAACGAGTATGTGACGAAAGTAAGTAACATAGTTCATTAGAATTAGCAAACTTAGGTAGCAATTGACCAGGCTACATCTCACATATTGGACAGGCTACATATCGCAGACCTAGAACTAAGAAGCGCAGTTTAGAACGTTCTCCAATCAGATGGCCCGACGAATTGAAGAAGGTCCAGTAGTGACAAAATGAGGATACTGGAAGATCGTTTGTAATGGTGAGACTAAGGAGAATTACAACCAGTTTTGTTTATCCATTAAACAGTTTTGTTTATTACATACAATAGATGTAAAAAGGTTTTCAATATTCAGTTGGTGGAAATAATCATGCACGTGATATTCTTTTCGTGATTTATTCTCAAACAATTACTAAAATTATGACGCAGAAACATTGTGTTGTATATTTTGTTCCAACTAGTTAAGTAGCAAGTCAAACAGAAAAAGGCGTAACACGTTCATAGTGAAAAGTGATAGTTTGTTCACCGGAGTATACAAAATGATGTTGCGTCATGAGATTAAACCGGTCGAAGATCACGAATAGGAGCCGGAAGCGAATCCGATGCTTTCTGCCATAAATTCTTAGTAAAAACGTAGTTATGACAGAGATAACATGAACTTTGAAATTACTGTTAAGGCTTGTACAAACAGGTAAAGAAAACGGTAATCATACTAATATTACAAAGAGGAAAGATTTGTATGTATTTTTGTAGGTTTGTAACGAATAAACTCAAAAACTACTGGACCGATTTCAAACATTATTTCACCATTAGAATGCTACGTTATCCCTGAGTAACATAGGCTATAATTTATAAAGATATTGTGTAAATTGGCCAAAATATAACGATAAGTGTCAAGTAAGTCGGAAAAAACTCTGCCATCTGCGAGCTATTTTGGCGTGCTCTGCAAAAACCGTAAGTTACACGAATATAATGTATGGTGGAAATGTCTGAAATTTTGAAAAAAATAATAATTTAAATAACATACTATAAAGAGGTAAAATTGTGTGTTTGTTTGTAGGTATGTTGGGGGTAATCTCTGGAACTACTGAACCGATTTCAAAAATTCTTTCACAAATGGGAAGCTACATTATCCGTGTCTAATATAGGCTATATTTTATTTTGAAATTTATTTTGAATTTTGAAATTGGCGGGTCGCTAGTCTATTAGATATTGAATCGTACTCTTGTATATTATCTGTGGGTCGGCATTACAATACCACTACACCATCTCTTCCCGTGGGTGTCGTGTCGTGGTCACTAAGGGATAACAAAGCTGC
This sequence comes from Sesia bembeciformis, assembly GCA_943735995.1. NCBI lineage: Eukaryota > Metazoa > Arthropoda > Insecta > Lepidoptera > Sesiidae > Sesia > Sesia bembeciformis. The sequence continues at coordinate 15,936,005 of OX031028.1, forward strand.
TACCAGAAGCCCCGAGGAACTACACCGTCTCTAGAGTGGACTCGACAACCCGCTTATTCAGCGTGGCGCTTTAAGGTCATAAATCCTTCATGCACAAGACAATGTCCAGCAGTGGATATTAAAAGGGCTGGTTATGGTTACTCTTGACCTTCGGCGTTTTCACATATCTTGAAGACTGTTAATTAAAGTGTTTTGAATCTAACGCTGGTAACAGCTATCATCTCGGGTATCGTTGGCATAAGCCTGTGTTGCATAATCTATCTAAATAATGTTGTTACTCTTGACTATGATGATGAATAATTTGATTGAGTAACTGTCACAGTGTATGTAGGTATGTATCTATATCTTTAATAGAGTTAATAACAATATGTAGGCCGTGACTTGCCTAAAGTGATAAATTTACGTTTGAGTAAAAATAACAAGAGAACACTTCTAACAGCTGACAGCTTCTAAATGTTTCTATTGTCTAACCTTAAAAATGCGTTTTATAATACAAATAAAAAATGAGTTTCGGACATTTGAGTATGGATAAGAATGTCCAAATCTCACTATTGCGCGGTAGTACTTACTTGCGCACGCGCCCGGTAGCCGATCGTGAGTCACGCGCATGATAATAAGGACATGTTAATTGCAATACATTCACACGCCTATCGCGTTGTGTTTAGTAGACGCGTATACTTCGACTTTATCTAACACTGTTTGCGTAGTGACTTATTAAGTTTGCAAAGTCGTAAATTTGTTAAACGTTGAGCTGTGTGTAAATGGAGTGAAAGATACTTGTGAGGAGTTACACTAGTAGTATTTATTATTAACAAAGTTATGTACTTTTTCCTAGAGAAGATACATTAGAACAAAGTATAATTTGGCTTTTATTCTACCCGATAATTTTAAAAAAGGCTAACACATCAACGTTGAGACATTTCGTAAAGCAAAACTATTTTACGCTCCTTATGTGAAATGGCCGGCTGAAATCCCTCCGGCCAGATGGACCGACGACTTTAAGAAGTTTGTCAGTAGTGGCTGGATGAGAAGAACGGAAGATCGTGTGGGGTGGTGAGTCTTGGAAGAGGTCGATATCCAGCAGTGGAGAGACATTAACTAATGGTACGGTATGGTATGAACGAAATGACAGTACGCAGACATGTGAACTGTGCCCTACTTAATCTACTAGTGGCCTGGTTAATACTTCGCAATGATGGTTTCGATTTGAGCTAATCGGAATATAATATTTCTCTTAGTAGGAATTAATACTGGAATAGTTAAAAGAATTAAAAGAAGAATTTAATTCAAAGTTAAAAGAAAATACCTAATATTATTATTGCAAAGAATGAACTTGTCAATTGGTTGCAGGCTTGAAAGATTCGAGCACAGCCTATTATATAATACTATGCTTAAAATCTGAGTCATCCCGGTATTCGTTTTCGTGGTGGGTCGTAGCCGTAGCTCAAAATGACGTAAACCTGACGTAACATTACAAATGGTAATAAAAGCAGTTTTCTGGCGTACACGGCAATGTGTGCGTCTTATCTAATGAATAAATGTGTTTTGATAACACTCACGATGGGAGCTAAAGGTTGCCGATACCGGCATTACGTCGAGCTAATTCATTTCGTTTTCTAAATGTTTGCCTTATTTGGATAATATCGATAATTATTTAACAGACTTTGTATATTGCGCTTTGGCGTAGAGATAAGTACAGAAGCAGACACTCATTTCAATAATGTAAAAATATAGTTTTATTGATAGATCATATAGTGCTGAGATTCACCTGGCCCTCAAATGCAACAATAACAACAATATGTGTGTAAACACGAAATGCGACATACATCCTACTTGTGCAAAGTTCTTTGTTTTAAAGGGATTAAATCGAACTAAGTACCTCTGTGTACATATAACTCAATAATTATGTATAACTTACACCAATATGAAATTATGAGTAAGTTTATTCAGTTACTCCGGAGCGATACGTGGCTCAGGTCTTCTTTTGTGATGAAGGAGTTTTGGGTCACAATAGCTCACGCGGACCGTGGATTGATCGATACTGTCACGCCGGTTTCCGCGCGATATTTTCATTTACCGGCAAATTATGCAGTATAATGCAAGTCAACAATTAATAATTACATGAAGTGGCAATGTCAAACCAATGTCGTTTGAGGTAAACGCATTACAAAGAACGCTAACATACGAGTTGCGCCTCAAAGGCGGTACTGACACAATGAACCATACCCCACAAACACTAAACGCCACATCTGGCTTTGTTCAAGTTGTACTAAGGATACGTCTAACAAGAAATGGACGAGCTATTGTTGTGTCAAGCGCACGCTGCGAATCGGCCGTAGCTTCGACTATAAATTTGCTCGGGCGCCGGGTTAGGTCGGGGGCACAAACTCTTTACATAATATACGAGTAAAGAACAACGTATGTCTGTCTGTTTTTGTGTCCGTCTATCTGTTCGTTCACGCTAATCTCATTATCATTGTTATGTAGAGAAATAATTGAGGAAGGTTTTAGTTCTAACAAAATAAGCCCAAATTTTAAAGAGATTAACAAAACGTAAATTAAGTAATCAAAACAATTTATAGCGCAAAATCATGTTCCAAACGACCAAAGTCGCAGGCAAAAGCTAGTTGCAATCTAAATAATATAAGTGGATGCGCATGTGACACTTCGACCTCTAAGCAGGAGTAAAACGGAACAATGTGTAGGGCGAGACTTACCAAGCAGCGGGAGAAACCAGTACGTTTATGATCTACAGAGATGATTTATGTGTAAATGTCGATAGAACGTTGTTCATTCATTGTTTGTTTGTGTTGTGAACACGTCACGTTTATCATAGTAAGTGGAACGAAATTAGCGATAAGTAGTTCATAAATTGTCTATATAAAGGAAGTATGACTAAAGAGAACAGTCATTTTTATATAAGACGGGACAGACAGGCGAGCGGCCCATGTAATGGTAGCTCACCGTTGCCATGCTGGCCATGGACACCTGCAACACCAGAACAGATGCAGGTGCGTTGCCGATCTTGCAGGATCCTATTTGCAGTTCTCTTGAAGAACCCCATGTCACACATCAATAGAAGTTCATTCCACAACTTTACGAGTTCGTGGTATAAAGTGTATTGAAGGCCATACTTGCCACGGAGATTGACCAACTCTTCATAACATTCCCCAATACATAGGCGATAGAAAACGCACAGAGATGAGACAAAAAACATCTCTCCGGACGGCGGGCATTCTAAATCGCCCTGTGAGAATGGGATCGTAAAATGAAATTATTTTATCATAAGTCCCTGTTTCTCCACTGTTGATGACACTTCCTTCAAGACTCGTATATTCGGACTTCATTTGTTTAAATGACGAAATATTTGAAATATTTTAATGTGAAAAGTTTGTTTTAAGTGAACTATATTTTGTTACTAAGCGACCTAACCTGCTATTTTAGCATATCTCCAGACACATCTATCACTCAGTGGATCACCGACGCGCAAGTGTGCGCACGCGACGACCGCACGTCGTACGCTCGCGCACGATTTTGGGTCAAGGCAGCACTTGCCAGGACCGCTTAGAAGAGATTATTACAAATTGCACAAAGTGCAGTCACTATGTGCACCATTATACCACTTGTGAGATTAAACTTGTATTTGGAACAAAACCAGAATCTAGGTTTCCTATGTTACAATATTGGCAAAACTACTTTTTCAAGAATGTTGCAAACTAGTGATAGGAAGCGGTGTCGCTGGCGTTAGCAGAGAATTAGCTCATATGCCCGTAGTATCAACAACAGTCACATGACAGGTGAGAGTCCAAGGATCCCATCGATGAAAGTATGTTTCAAATCAACTCAATGCAATAATCTGCATAACTTAGAAGTTTATCATCCTCGTCGATGTTCGTGCCTATACTTGTACAATGAGATGCTAGAACAATATCAGCGCTGTGGTTGCAAATTTTGCTTCACAGCATCGTGCTGAACCAGACAAAGCTTGTCGTTGTGACAGCTTGATAAGATAAGTTTATGTAGTATATATGTACAATTGCACATATATTTTTTTTGTCGATAACTTTTTTATGTTCGTGTGTCGTGTTTTATTTTATTTATTCATTGCACATGTATTTAACATGTACAAAAAGCGGACATAATGCCTAACGGCATTGTGACAAATAGAACATGTTATTTCCATCTTTATGAGATAACGTCGAACCAACAAGCAAAGACGTTTCTAAGTTTTGTATTTTTAATAGTAAGTAGTGGACTTACCCGGTGGTAATTGATATGCTATACTCCCTAGGTACCTAAAAATTATATTCAAAAATTATATATCCTAAATTGCTTTACTGTAGTTAACATAGTCAATCGCACGTAATTCATCAGATCATAAGATTGTATTAGCATCAAAATCGTGGGAATGATAATTGAAAACCGCAAACCATGGGAATGAACAATCGTGATCGCAGTCGATGGTTTTGCAGTTTGAAGGTCGCATAAGTAGATGAATGACTCTATTGCAGAATGAATCATTATGGATTTCGAATAAGACAGGAAATAATAAGAAAATATGGAAATACATTTTTGGGATAACGATAACAAAAGCTTAAAATCTTATGTGCAACTAAACTTGTATAAACCGTTAAAAGATTAGAATACTTGTTAGTCGGATTTTTATTCTTGTTAAATTCATTTTTCAACAAACAATTTTCAAATTGCCGCCGGAAACAAAAAACACATGACAACATTGAAAATATAATGGCGTTTGACAAGCAAAGAGTTCCATTTTCAAAATTCGAATTTCTTTTCTTCCAACTTTTAGTTTGACCTATCGAATATAAAATAAAAATGAAACAAATGTCTGCTGGTTTGTTTGAAGTACCTTCACGAACCAACGGATGGACGAATTGAGCTGAAATTTTACATAGACCTCTTTGGGGATCACTAAGATTCCTATGGCATAAGAGAGTACGTGGGCGGAACCGCGGGCGAAAGCTAGTAATCTATATGTTACAAATGGTCTTTACTTTTTTATGGGAAACACAAAGAGAACAGGTGATAGCAACATGTGCAGTCACGGCCTGTGAGTGCTAAGGTAACCATGGTCCGGGACATTCCGACATTCACGGCAGACGATGGGGTGTGCGATCGAGTGTATCCCCTGTTGAAAACGGGGCCGATACGGTAGTGATTGTAAAAAAAGCAGGTTAGCGTAATTTCTTTCCGATAATAATTACTCATGACGAGCAATTAATGATACGAATTTCAATGAATTAATAAATAATTATACTGAATGACCGAAAACGGAGAAAAGGAGAAAATAAGTTGAATTGTTTCTTATTTATGTAAACAAACGTAACATATGTTGACTTGAACAGTAAAAGGTGACAGAATTATTCAATCCACATATGTATGCATATTTGTACGTTTTTATAAACTGTCAAGTATAGATTAAAATATTCTTTATAAAACGCCCATACCCCATCATTCGCATATTCCCCGGGGACAGGAAGGTGAAAGAGGGTCGTGCCTATTGTATACGTAGGTATATGTGTTTATTTGTTTGGTGGTATGCTATAATTAAAAAATATGCTAACATTTTTCTGAACGCTTTAAAAAATGATTGCATCACCGTAACGGCTTAAAACGCTTTGCAGGCATTAAATTAGCTCCTTCTACGCCTAATATTAGACAATACAGAATCCTCAAATGGATATCATGCAGTTAAAGGTTAAAACCTATATCCCTCGGGTATTAAGCACCGACACAAAAGCATCGCATCCATATGTGACATGGTTAAAAGATTAGTTATGTCAGTTGCGAATGTTGCGATATAACTTGTTATCTCCGTAACGAATGGAATTGAGGATTAGGAATAAGCTACTTTGATAATACGAAATATGTTTGATACTGAAAATATTGATAAACAATTCAATGCTATAAAAAGAGATGCTCTTTAACCCAGCAATAACATAGATTTTTTTAAAATCAAACCTTGTGTTGTTAACACGAGCGTTGAACGCTGAAGCGCTTAAATTAGTGCTATTGAACCTTAACCGTTTTAGACTCGAGATTTTAACTGGAAGGTTTCATCAAACATTAAAATTCAAAAAATTAACGCTGGAAAATTAAAAGTTCATTAGCGCTCGCTCGGTGCTCGAGCGTAGAGCCCTCAACGCTCGTTTTTGTTACAATAATCAAACCCAATTAAATAACAACAACCAAATTAAGAATAGTATCTACAAATCGAGTTCTAGACTACAAAAAATTAAGAATTATAAAACGCTGACAAATGTACCCGCGAGAGAATGATTTATATCGAAGAATAATCGCGAGAGAATAAACCGATCGAAGGGAGCAAACTGAGGGAGCATTTTAATCCCAGCTCTTATATCAATAGCAATGCTTACAATACGCGTACGTACGAGATTTTTATCCCTCTTTTTTAAACAAAGCATTGCACAAAACAATCGGTCAACGAGCCGGGGCCACGCTTTACGACCGATGACAAAAGATGACGAAATTAATCAACAGTTAGAGGTGATGCCAGAGATGATATGCCATTATTTGTGTGAGCCGCGTCAAAGCTTGGCTTTGTAATAGATATTTCTTAAGCGTTACATAATGGACAGAATTTAGTAATCTATCTCGAAGAACAATGCTTTCAACAGTTATTAAGATAACGCACGAACCAAGCGAGCAGACAGAGAAACATAATAAAAAATGAAATATTCAGTGAACTAAAATTGTTACAAGCATCAAAACCAAATAATGCAGTTAAAGTTTCTCAGATGCGAGACCGAGGCGACACGATTAAATAATGGGGCAAAAAATTGCATTTACTTCGGACTATATAATAAACACATCAGTTCTGGACGACTTTATGCAGTAGGATGCACGCTCCACATAATCTACACGTGACCGCCACGCGCGCCCTGTGGGGGAGGACAGAAGGGGGATCGAGTCCCTCGAGCATTGTTACCCTGCGAACTCTTTGTAGGTTAGATTAAGCATGCTGTGTGCACACCCACCCTACTTTCTTGCTCTAAGAATATATGTTTTAATTTTTTTTTTATTTTTTGTTTCAATACAATAAAATGTTAAATCAAAGTAATGTAAGTAAATAGAAGAAATTTCTAATTAAGTTAGGTAATAAACAGAAGATACTGATAAGTATAAATTGATAACTATGTAAATGACTAACGACTACGGCTCATGACACTCATAAAACACATTTTCAGGAAACTAGTGAGTAGCTAATCCGTATATAAACATTGCTTTATATAACACAGTCTAAGCCAAGATATTATTCTGATTTACGCTCATCGCACCATTGACAGTTCTAAAATCCGTGGGGATTTACACGAAATCATATTGCATAATAAATGTACGAAAACGAACGTTATCACGTTATAAATTTTGTGCTATTGTGTAATGATAGCCAATAAATTGTCACTATAACTATAGTTAAAAGGGAGGCATAATGTAAGGGGGTTCCTATTATATACAAGTAATAAAGTCTGCAAAATGTATTCAAAACTTCGCCATTCTAGTCCTTATTAACTAGCTTGTTAAGATGTCTACGGCTATTGTTTGACCTGCTGATCGTACATTGTGCGTTATTTCAGTAAAATCAAATTTAAAAGGGGATAGAATTGCGGACAGAATGTCGATACTCCAACGAACATCAGCACATCACACAGCACACAGTCAGTACATCAGCTGTATTCAAAACCATTCTATTTTAGCCCTTATAAGCGGCACGTGAAGCTGCACATGGATGTATATTGACGTGTTACCGACTATGTATTTTTCGTCTTTCATTTGCATTGGATAGAAAGGGATGAATTTATTTTGTATGCAAAGCTGTATCAGCTACTCGTATGTGTATTCATCACAGTACGAGTTGATGCAAAAATAAATTTTATCGAAAGGGGAATTCAATTCGGAAAGGAAATTCGATTTGTGCGTGATTTGCATCAGAATTGTCAATTTTAGGAGATGTTATAAAAAAATAAACCAAATCTTTAAAAATATGTATATACTCCTTGAAAATACACACCATGCGTCCTTTTAATGGTTTGAAAAAAAAATCGAAGTCCTACGCTCAAGGTCATAATACGCGGGTCCTTATTGTCAATTTAATAAAAATAATTACTGAAATAAAATTTTACGGTTTGGGATTGATACATGTCAATCTATATCTATACTAATATAATAAAGAGGTAAAATTGTGTGTTTGTTTGTATGTTGGGGGTAATCTCTGGAACTACTGAACCGATTTAAAAAAATATTTCACAAATAGAAAGTTACACTATCCGTGTTATTATCATATTTTATATTGAAATATTGAAAAACAAAATTGAAAAAAAAACTTATAAACCGAAGCGAAGCAAGGGCGGGTCGCTAGTATTAAATAAAAAACAAACAACTACGAGAGAAATAATAATGTGGTCATGTTGTTTTTTTTTTAATTGTATAGTTATTATTATCATTATTTATCGAATTTAATTAATGAATTTAATGAATCTTAAGAATGCTTCACGACTATTTCAATCTGTGACCGGATTACCTAATTAATTAGTATTAATAAGATTTACTTAGCAGTATTTACTTAGGTAAGCAACGTTTATTTTAGAGTACCTACGACATCTGTTACAATGTCTCTGTTATATCTGTTACAATGTCTCTGTTATATCTGTTACAATGTCTCTGTTATATCTGTTACAATGTATGGTTTCTAACAATCAATGAACTCGATTCATTCGCATCATGGAAAAGTAAAGATGAACGTAATTGTATAGATAATATATCGTGTTCTGATAGTGAAATATTCAATTGTTTATTTTACAACTCGACCGCGGCACCAGATAAGATAACACTGTGAAAAATAACAGTGAAAAAACACAGTCACCGGTGCAGTGTGATATGATGGAACGATTGTTTTGAAAACACGCGTGAAACTGTATACAGATTGCTTTAACAATAATTGTAAGGTTAGCACAATAGCGTTATCGATTGTTACTCTTGTGTTACTATTAATATCATAATATTAATAATAATGTCTACGCATACAAAATGCCTTGTTTATTTGCCTTGCCTTGCCTTGTTCAAGTACCTACTGTCTACATTCATACGTATGAACGTTTGGTATTTAAAGGCTTGCGCATATTAGGGCGGACCGCACCGCAGAGCATTGCGTTGTAAAAATCCTCCTGAATCATTTTCATACATTTTGTATAAACCATCGCACACCACTGAATGGAATTAAGGAATGAATTGGGAGCACGAGTTGGGAAAATGGGGAGCGATAGGATAGGACGGGATGGGAATGGGCTCTGGCATATCTCACTCACTACCGAAACACGTACGTACATTGGGTAAATACGATAAAGTAGGAAATGCAATACATTTGAAGGTAGTCTTATAGTCTTGAGAGGGTAACGTAGCCAGTCAAGTGTGCCCAGCGGCTGTGGGAATGCAGCGTGCACTCTCCCCCTTACAAAACTATTATTAATATTAAATTTGGCAACACTGACTAGGTTAATTCGGGATTAGAGCTCAAAAACTTTGTATCCAGTACAAAATTTTAACAGTATTATTTAATAATTTTGTATTTATAAAAAACAAATTAAGTAACTATAATAATAGTTACCACTAGTAAGTAGCATTGGTATTGTACTAGTATCGTAATTAAGTACGTCATAAATTTCAACTCTCAAACTTATGAATAATATCATTACGATAAACACGTACACATATATCTTGTGTGTAGCATATATATTGTATAAGCAGTTTCTGTGTGACCATTCAAGCACCAGATGATATAATTACATAAGTTGTGTACATACAACAAAATGTTTATTTGAGATTAGGAGGCAAAAAGTAACGTTTATAAATATTCAATTTATTTATCCGTTTCTTATCGCGTCACGTTGATACCATTAATGCAATTGGATTGACGGAACAGAAACATATGAATAACAACATATGGTCTTGCAAAGCTGCTGATGCAGCTTCCTGGTATCACATAAGCAGGAGTTAAGGCTCATTTACACAAGGAGAGTTTCTCTAACGGTTCGGGTGAGAATAATGTATACGATTCTCGTATGCGACCAAAACTTCATACAATTTTCGCCTACTATTCACATAATGATAAAAACTCAATGACAACAGGCGTAGCTCAAAGGCTGACTGGGAGATAATGCTTAATGTCCACCTTATGTAATAATTTACAAAAAATAGTAAATAAATAAATAACAGTGATCAGATGATGATAATAACAGTTGTGTATACTACCTTTTGACTTATATGTTCGAGAAACTTGCGTTCAAGAAACTCTTCTTGTGCAGAGTCATCTTGTGAGTCATCATTAGCCTTTGGTTGCTTACTACTTACATATCATGTTATGTAATGTTAAGTTTGCGATGCTATCAATTTTTTTTATAGAAAGAAGGTAGTAGAAGCGCAATCAGTCTACTTAGTGACAAGCGGATACTGTCATTTATGGACATTAACATGCCAACATTAGTCAAGAATGACAAAGTTGATGAGGTCTTGACTTTATTTGTTCATTACTTATTTGCCAAAATTTTACAAACTTACAAACTGTCTTTTTAATAAAGCAAACATTAGATTTTTATATTAGTGATGTAACTTTGCAAACGAAAACGATAAAATTAGACACTTCGTCTTCAAAGTAAGTTAAAAATGCCACACATAAAAAGTTTATTCATTTAACTTGACCAGTTTCAAGATTGAGCTTCTGCGTCGTCAATATAATATGATATTCACTGTGTACTAATAGAGTTCATTATTTAAAATATGGGAATGCATATTTAGCACTTCCTGCGGGAACGACCCACTTCGAACTCATTACGATGCACGACTCCCTAGAGTAATTACTGGAATATTGTATATAGAATAGTCGTTTAAAATATCGGTGAATATGTTTTTCATTAATTAAGGCCTCAAAATGTTCCTTGACTTCGAACAAATAGTTAACAAAATCAGTCGTCAATAAATCAAGTATTTATTACGGCAGTAAAGTGGACATAACAATTTGTGCTTGTACTCCCGTATCATTTGTAGCCCGCATGTCGGCGACTTGTGATTCGATGCGAATAATTGAATAAGTCAAATAAGAGGTATTCCATTTAGTCATGTGACTGAAAGACCTTTAAGGGTACAAAGATAGGATTACACCGTAGAAGGTGTATAGTATTTATTCCCGATTCAACTTGCATGTCGTCAAAAATGACGACCATTCATGAATCTATCTTTCAAGTAAGTACTTACTTGTATCTTAGGTGTTTAGGTATCTTAGGCATAAAAATATGAATGGTCTATATAAAAAAATATTTGTTTGTTCAAATTAATTGTTTAAGCTTGCTTTGCTTAGTGTTTTGTTGGTCCAAAAAGTCCCGTTTACAATATAGGTATGCTGTAGTCGTCTGTGAGAATTATCATCTAAAGAAAAGACTGAGGACAAGCAGGAAAACATACGATTAGATGCTTAGTGACTACCATCGGCTCTCTAACCGTATAGATCTCGACGTTGAAACCTATTCATAATTTCTGAAGGTTACCACGTTGTTGCATATGTTATTGCAGGTGCGCCTACCGGCTTTGTAGAATTCTGAAGAATCCCCATAACGTAATAAAGCGAAAAGACTTCACGGGATTATTCGCTCCACAACCTATGGGGACGGAGTATGAAACTGTTTTTCGAACTGTTCATGAAGTCTGCTACAGATTCTTGTCGAGGAAGTGCGGATGCATGGCACTTTGGTGGCAGCCGATTGTCGCATAGCTTCAGAAAACATATCCCATTGTAGAGGCGGTAGAACACGAAGAGAACGCAACGCAGTTATTTATTTTGATCTCTAGATTTCTATGGCTACAGTGCTAACACGGTGTCGCAGTTGAAACGTGGGTCGAGCATGGACCCACAAAAACAAAACACGGTCTACATATCACGTGTCCAGATAGATGCAGTGATAAGGCCCACGGTCGGACAGCGTTCGGATTGTGACAAGTTTGGGTCAAGCGAAGATATCTTTACCATCTGATGGCCGTGATTCTGTCGAGGCCAGACATTTGAACTTCGTCTGTATAACCTTAATAATAATACACGTGTATATTATGGTTGTGGTATGCGTTAATATGCGTGTGTCTTCTTTTGAATACATCTAGAATATTAATATAAAAAATAATGAAATGACTAGCAGAAAATACTGAACGGGCAGCAAATGGATGGTAGGAAATTTACAGCTGGGTTAGATTTGGGTTCTCTCCACAATTGGACAAGAAATAGGAGTTCCGCGTCGACTCGGTAAAGGCACTAATTGTGGTTCAAAGAAACTGTATTCACATTGTCACTTACATGAGAACTTAAAAGCTAACAATAAAAGATAAACAGTCGGACAAGTCCGTACAAAGCTACAGACTATAAACACAATCAATGTTTAAATTACAGTAACTGAAAACATATTATTTAAGAATAGTCTTGAATAATATGCTTAGCCAATCTAGACTTAAATACGCAGTGCGCTAAAGGGGAAATATGTCTTAAAACAGACGGTAGCACATATAATTGTGCGTGATTATTATGTGATTACGTGATCAATTTCTTTCCACAATTAAACCTATAATTTAAAATTATTTACTTTAGTAACCATAGTTACTTTAGTGCTTTAGTTTAGAGTATTTTATTGCTGCTCTTTTAAATACAATATTATTGTCAAACAGTTAAAATGGCTGTATCTGGCATCCTTTATTTAAAGGTAGATTTTTATGAATTTACCTGTGTTTTGATGAGGAATCTATTTCATCAAAACACGGATACATGGGAAAATATATGTCATTCAGTTGGTAGCAATTAGTTCGTCTACTTATTATGGCGGTAAAAGATATTCGTGCTGCAATTTCGAATGACAAATTTCCAAATTTTGCCGATGTCTACTAGTTCAATTGATTCCCTGTGAATGTTGATTCCCGCTGCGACCGGGAAACGTGTAGTCGAATCGCGCTCGCGTGACCTCCCGAGCATGTTTTTACGACCAAGTCAATACTTACTACTGATTTGAGTGTCGATATCGATTTATTAATTATTACTTTTAGTTTATGTAAATTTTGTATTAAATGTATACATAAAACTAGTCTTTTGTCGCGTTAGCGACAATTGAGCGATTGATCCAGCCAACAAGACCACTATTGTCTACTGTTAGCAATGCTTATTCAAAAATTTCACTTATGATATGAGCTATGAAGAGTATGATTTAGAAAAAGCAGTCTGACGTATCGTATCTCACTATCTCAACAACGATTCTAAATTAATCTTTGGTGTAGTCACGTGTATCTGTGGTCACGCGGAATGGGTCTGCGATTTTGCTCTTGATATGCTATACTCAGTCTGACCACAAATAATATGAAAGCCTATACAACCGGTGAGAATGTAACTATATATTGATACAAATGCGTACTTTTAGACTAAACAACGTCTGATTATATACATAATAATATTAAAACCAAAAATAAGCTATTCAATTGTTTATGAAATTAAATTTAAAAAAAAATGATTGTATCATTCAGTATTGAAGAAACTGTGTTTAGGTATTAAAATATTCCCCCATCACGAATTAAATCAGACTATTCTTAAATAGAAAGCGTTAATAACGGCAAGTTCAAAGGACAAGCTATAGAGCTGAAGGAAGCACGGATTATGTCGAACCGAAAACGTTGACGAGTAACGTTGAACGAATCACGCGCGAGCGTCTGCTAGCCGCGTGGTAACCATCGATGTAGACACTTCAAACAAAACTAAATTTTGTTCAATGTTGCTTAAAGTTTCATTTCTTTTAAATGTCGAAATATCTTTTAAAGTATTTTCGATTACAGAAGAATTCTGCCACAATGTTTACGCAATGTCTCTTTGAATTTATTCCTTGCCAGCGGAAATATAATTTGCATACGTGCACCAGAAAATAGCTAACTCTAGCTGGTAGTAGGAAGTGAGAACATGTCGTTTGCGTTCATTAAAATCTATGAAACATATTTATTTGAAAGCTGGGAGCAGGAAGTATGTGACATAAATACAAATAACGTTTTAAGGCTAGTTTACATCAGATTAGAATCTATATATTGGTGCAGTAATTAACATTTTCTTACATATTCAGTTTTGTGTTATATATGCAAAATTAGACTTTGTCTTTGTAATATTTCACTGTGCAATTTATGACTCAGTTAAATTATCTGATTAGATTAAGAGATAAACGGCTTGTCATGGGTCTATAAAAATAAATAATGATAAACCTTGCTTTCACTGTTATTCACATGCATCATACTTGGCTGATTAGGTATCGTTTATCTGAACATACCAATTACGACAGTAACGTATGTAACATTTATTCTAAAACATATTTCGCTTAAAAATCAATAAATTAATACAAAATTACATGCTCTAACACTAATATGAATCTATAAGGGAGCTAAGAAACATAAATTGCTAGATATACTCGTAGATTTCAAGACCTACCACCAGAAACGTACTTAACGAAAGTTAAACAATAAGAAATATAACAAGCAATAAACTGCATTCTCGGATGGCCCCATATGGATATAGCGATAATCAACTAATTAATGCATAATGGATGCACCATAATATTTTACTGTTTCTCCGTCTGCTCCGTGGGCGTGCGATGAGTAATGGAGGAAGTCTTGCTTAGATGTGTCTGTCTTACGAACGGCTGTAAATATGTCGGAGGCTGATTTGAAACATCAGCGTTGCAAATCAGTTTCGACGACGACAAGTCATACCAAATGATATACTCATTAAAAGCGTATTGTGACAAACTGCAGAAAGAAAGCGGTACTTTAATAGTAATAATTGTTGAGGGAAATCTTTAAAACCTATTTGCTGAACTCATTCATAGTGCACCCATTTTCACCACTTTTACAGTATACTCCTATATGGAGTCCTAATAGAGGTGATAGCAATAATTTGTAAAGACCGACATCTTTCATCATTCATAAATTCCTCCCGCTTTGGAATATAAAAAGCAATTTTCACATTCATTCCACATTCATTGCTACGGAGTGTGGAATCCGACTAACGCGGTCTCAGACTTGAGCCGTTTTGCAAAAAGGAATTTTCTCTTTCCCAGTTGAAGTGTTCGTGGAAAAATATTAATGTGAAATTAATTAATTGGTTAACTATAAGAGCTATTAGTAAAACTCTGTACCTATATATAGGTTACAAGGCTAACTGACCAAGTATCGGGGGAACTAATTTAGTGCTGCAATGGCTACTGTTCACCTTCATTTGTTAGGAGTCATTCGTCTTGTGAGGCGGGTGCGGGTTGCAACACCTTTCGCCGACAACGCACTAATATGGGGAGGGCCAGCTGTCGTTTCTTCAACAGCGATACCATAAATGTAGGGGCTCAACTGAACCGACCAAGTTTTTTGTCCATTGCGAGCAATTTCGCGATCAATATCTTAAAAATGATTGCAAAAAACAAGTTTATGGGCTACGCGTATGTTAACTTAGATATTATGTACAACAGCATTTTGAGAGGCTTCATCAAAAGAATGTTGTGTACTCGTCTCGCAATATAAGGTAGAGACCTGTTCTTTGTAGTTGCACTCTTTGCTCAAAGCATTACTTTGCTTCCTTATTAGGTGCTCAAGATAATGAACGCCGTACACGTCTTCCAGAATATTTTATAGAGTCCTGTTCCATCTTGCGACAAAATTGCTGTACTTAGTTGTGAAGATAAGCTTTGCAAATAATGTTTAGTAGTGCTGATAAATAAATGAATCAACAAATGAATCTATTTTGTCACGATTTTCTCTATGAATGAATTACAACGAGTATGGCGGAAACGATAATGAGCAAGAACAAGTTGAACAAACATCGTAGGTTCACAACAAACATCTAATCGATCTCGCTAATTCGCTCCCGCGTAGGCAATAGATGACGTTTATGGGAAATGTTTAACAAATTATTTTTTAAAAACTGTGCCAATATTTATTAATGTCCTGTAAGTACATTTTGATATTCGTTTGAACAAGCTAGATTTTGGAACTCTATCTTTTAGTGCTTTAAATGCTAAAAATAAAGAGTTTGTTGAGTTAAATTACAGTCAAAGATGTTCGTAAAACAGCTACATATTTTATTGTAATTTTTTTGGCACAATAGTATTTGTTGGCAGACTTCTCAGCAGCCAATTAGAACAAGAAATAAGCCAAAGGAAGTTCATTGAATTGCATAATTTTAAGACTTTTCCGAGGTTCCATCCCGAACGAATGTAGGGTAACTATCTATAATAATATGAAGTGGCCTACCTTCTCGGAAGCGGTTTAACCGCGTTTAACATACATTCCTTAGCTATGGGGCTGATGTTGCTCGTTACACTAAGTATAAGGATAATGTTATGATTAAATTTACCGTTGAACACCTTGAGTGACGAGCAATAAAATGTCACGACATTAAATATCTAGTTCACCCGGTTATGTAATTACAATACTTTAGTTTTTCATACCTTTTAAGAGCATTCGTTAGTTTAAGAACACGTAGAACCGGATTATTAAATAACGACTATAAATTATCAGGCAGATGTATTATTATAATGAAATATGTCCAAGGTGAACGGATCAGAAAAATAATATTTACAATTTATTTGTGCTACAAAACAAGAAATTCCTCGTTGGACACTTTTTCTCCAATTAGTTATCGAGTAATTGAAATTCTATTTTAACGTATCGGCATCCGAAACTTCATTTATGGTCATCCATACCTCCTTTTGGGACACATATTCATCGAACCACATTCCGAATGTGACCCGCCAATTACCTACGCGGAATGGAAATACTGAACCGTTTTTTTACCCCATTTCAACCGTTATTCGGCGACTTCAACAATCATCGAAAACCTGTCACATCCTCCATATAAGGAGCGTCATGTTCCGATTTTCTAGTACCATCACATCTTTTCTCCTTTTTTGACAGTCCCTACACCTGTGACATATTGGTGTCAATGTAACAATAAAATTTAACGTTACATATACTTACTATTAAAGCCACGTATCGTAATCGTCGAAACATCTCGTGAACTGTCGTCCGAATCGTCAATTTTACCGATACCCGACCTCTTAACCAATATTTGCAGTCATTAAATCTTTGACCAAAACAAATGAGCCGAATTTTTTTTGTGCGTTCGAAAACGAATTAATTGTAAATAATTGCGGTAATCAATTTCTTCGACGCGAATCGTAGATAATTGCTGCTTGGTACGGCGAAACAAAATCTGACCCAAGGTTGTTTACGGATTAACCGAACAAACTGAACATAGGACCAGAAAGTGAAACCAAATCGATATCTAATTAGTCTGATTGGTCAGACCAGAATAGGTCATCTAGACGAGTCGGGGTGGATTTCTCACTTCACTTTTTGATGACATGGACATGAATAATTATG
This sequence comes from Sesia bembeciformis, assembly GCA_943735995.1. Classification (NCBI taxonomy): domain Eukaryota; kingdom Metazoa; phylum Arthropoda; class Insecta; order Lepidoptera; family Sesiidae; genus Sesia; species Sesia bembeciformis. The sequence continues at coordinate 15,953,471 of OX031028.1, forward strand.
TTTGCATTATTTCGGTAGACTGAACGCATTGTTCGCCAGCCGGTGGCCTCATGACACCAATAAACATCCTTGTTCACATTGTGCACTCCGCATTCGGATTGCTCATTTTCTAGTGTGTCAATACTGATTTACGCATAAAAAGGTACGAACGACAACAAAAGAAGACATGATTAACATGGAAATCCAAAAGACAAATGTAGTTAGTGAGTAATTAACTTGCGAAACACTAGCCAAGGTTACGAAAACGAGGGACCTAAATACAAGTGTAACGTAAACGGTTCATGGGAACTAATAATAAACACGTAACAATGAGTGTTGCCGAGCGTTTGATGTGAGCGAACGCGTCATAGTTCGGCCGCCACTCGTAAAACTAATTTCAGTCTCAATAATGAGAGAGCTGGGCCAACTGCACCGTCGCACTAAGAGAATATAGCGTAAAATATAATCAACCAAAATAAACCGAACGGAATGAAACTGCTAATTCCAAAACTAAACCTTTCAAGAAGCTAATGATCGCATTTTTCGAATTTTACGACAGGACAGAATAATAAATCTTTGCAAACGGAAACCACAAAAGTGTCGCAGATTCTGCGTGCTTTCACTGCTTTCCTCCAGATAGCGGAGTCTTTCATCCACGGTCAAGCACCGTTGCTACCGGAGACGTGATTTTAACACATAAATACGATTATTCGCTGATGTCAAGCGTCAATGTAAAAGTGGATTAAACCTTGGCATCCGTGATGTCCTGGCGGAAGGCCAACCGCGATTGAATGAGTGACGATTCGCAACGACGCTACGGCAAAAAACGAGGGTGTAGACGGTCACGTTCGATCTATTTCAGGGAGGTCGAATTGACTGAAGTGGTTCTTGAATCAGTGGTGGCAAAGCACTTCAAGTTTATAGAACTGGAGAATATGCGTCTGTTTTCAATAGTGATACTTGGCAGACGTTCTGTGGTTCCAAACAAAATTAATAGCGAATGTTGAAAGTAAAGGAGGGTACTTTTTCAGTGTGTCAAACGTGACCTGGCAGCTCTTGTCCCGTCACGTACGCGGTCTGCAGTCCAGTCTTTCACTGATAGCTTTAGGAAGAGATTTTTTTTCATATATTCACTACTTAATTTCTGATACAATTCTTGGCCGTGTATTACATTACAGGTTTGAGATAGAATTTTGGCAGAGGACTTGTTATGGACGTAAATAACCCGATTAAAAGGTATAAACAGGACAAGATTAAACGTGGACTATACTGTAATTAGTTGACATAGCGAAATAAACAAACAACACGCACATAAAAGATAAGCCTTTATTCCATAATTACGACCTTGAGAAGTACTAGATAACGAGCGTGACGATAATAATATAACTTACAACTTATTATGAGTGACCTTGGTGAAATAGTTACTCGTACTAACAAATATATTTCATTGTTAAATTAGACGACTTATAGGAATTAGTTAACTGAACCACAAGATCAATAATGCAGCAGATACTGTCATTTATTTGTTCAGTCAGTTTTTACGTTTATCTCATAAACACTCATTGAAATAAAAACAATATCATCATTCATCACGTATTGTGTTTATTCTATTGTATAATAGGATAAATCTATTGTAAACCAACAAACCTATGAACGCGTTGTTGGTTGCCGGGAGTCGCTTCTGATTATTTTTCCAGATACATACCAGATTTAGGAGCAATGTGGGTAGCGATCATAGGGACCATTAAGAGTTAAGGTATTTGTTATGAGGGGACGAATTCTTTTAACATATCATGAAGATCTAGGACAAAAGAGGAATAATATGAGAAAAAGCTATTCAAGGTAAAATATTACATGAATTCTGTGATGGCAGAACTTTTCAGTAGTATTGGTAGAGTAGTCATAGTTTTTATTTATGTAACCAATGAAACGTGTAATTTAATGAAGGACAATTTTACGGAGATCACAAACAAAACCGTTGTGAATGACATGCGTAACTAAGATGTGTCCATTGCCAATTATACATGCGCTGAAACAATAGGTGCGTTGTCATGACTAATTGTGAGAACGACTCCTCGCTTACAAGAATTGTGTCAATAACAAGAAGAAATTACAGGTAAAAGACGCATAATGTCTACTCATAATAAATAATTCCTCACATAGACACTGAAATTAGTGTTGTGAGAGATGGAGTCCTTAAATCTTCATGTTTAAGAATCGACTCGATTAATTATTTAGGGTTCTAAGCTTCAATTGGACTGTAGTCTAAGTATAGACAGGCACTTCTATGTTTCTAGAAACGCAATGGAGCAAAAACTACACAATTTAATACAAGTTTTTAGAGATGCACTCCAAGCTCGAATTTCGGTCGTTGCAGGGAAGACTCGTGCTTAACTTGACTCTAGGCTCAGACTCAAATTCAAGCTTTGAGTCCTGAATAATCGAGTCGAGTCTTGAAAATTAGGACTCGAGGCCTAGAGTCTTTCACATCACTTACTGAAATATAATTCATCACAATTTCTGATAAATACATTGAATAGTAAATAGGAATAGAACGCATAATATTGAATTGCGACGAGCGAAACATTTGAGATAAGCCGGCTTATTGTTGCAGATAACACGAAACACTCCATTTTCCAGTTTTATTAAAAAAAAAACATGCATTTGTATTATTGTGAAATTTAATTCACTCACCTTAGCAGAGGAGATGTTGGCGAACATCCAACTGTGAATGTGGACGCCTCGGCTGTCGCCGAAATTCGTGTTTCGAATACTTTAGAATAAGAGAGTTTTGAACAACTCTTTAGAAGAGCGCCGAAAGTAGCACCAATGGCATAGTACCCACTAACAACTAAGCACAACTAACAATTCACTTTAAAATCCAAGCTCAAGTTTAAAAACACAATTGTAAACCAATAGTGGTCTTTCACATCACGTCAAATATTTACGTAGTCACAGGTGCACGGGCGTAAATAAACGGTTTCGGTTGCCGGCGACACGTGCGTTCTGGACGGTAAACCGCGAATAACAGTCGTAAAGGCGTGAGAGCGACGCGGAGTAAGGGCCCCTCCCCAATGACCGCTCCACGCTATGGCCAGAGCGAGACTGACTGACGGACGAGCGACATGGCCAAATACTTCAAACAGCCGCATCATGCGAACCCCCTGTCCCAACCCTGATGTCGCTTCAATTTTTATCCAAGAGAAAAAAACAAAAAACGCGCATTCGCAACAGACCACTGCACGTTTTAGTCATGGAATGCCGCAGCTTTTTATTACACAAGTAATTATTCATGACTTGTAAGGCACCCTGAATTATAAGGTACCAGCATTATAAGGTCGATTACTATTAGTAATCCACTTGGTTATTCTCGTGAGATAAGATTATTTATTAACGACACTGTACATACAATAAAACTAAATTTAAAAATAAAATAAAGTTTAATAATATTTTAGACTCCCAAAAGTGAAAATTAGTCATAGATTCCCGAAAGAAAAGTACTATAAACTGTATCAACATCACTTTACGTACTCGTCAACGAGTGCATAATGTAAAGCGATACCGAATTGGCTGTCGGTTAGAAAGTGTGCCACATCCTGAAGCCAAGTTAATGGGTGGGTAATGACAGACGACGACACCGGTGCCGCTAGGTGCTAGGATCACGTAGAGGCAACGGTACGCGACGATACGCACTGGCTTATTTGAATAATCGTCGCAGTCTATTCTACCATGTCAGGCTCAGACCATGTCAGGTTGTGGGGACAATTGGTGGGTTTCTATGCCGACGATAATTATATCTAGGATAGGGTTGATTGCAATGTTCAAGTAAATACCTAGACGGTAGAACTTACATTCAAAGTTGGTCAGTGGTTTATTGCAACAATAGTTTTTATTACCTTTTCTAGACCTCACTTCGTAATTGCTCGAAGTAGCTCCTTGTCTGGTCCTAAAGATTTACAATTTACTAAGGCTGACATTAAAACCAATGAACAAGCGATAACGTCTATTACAAAGTTGCAAGAAGGTGATACAGTATAAAAAGGAATGGAGGAGAAACATCTATTGGAAATCTTATCGTTACGATTATTACTCTTCTATAAAATGACGGAATGTCATAAGCAATCGCTTCGCTCGATATTGTTAACCTATATGGACTTAGCGTAGTAGATTTGCTGATAGCAGTTTCATCGCTTGATGAACCTCGGACAAAATGTAATCGATGCGAGGTATTCTGCCTCGTTACGGATTCCGTACCGCTTGTTCCAATTACTACTTTAATAAACGAACAATTTGAAATGCGAGACGGCTGTTCTCTTATATTCTCTATGTTGAATTTTTACGTTACTATTGAATTGGAAACCCCAATCGTAGAATGATTTGAAAATCATCTTAATAATATATTTCATATTTTTTGCGGAACTGCAGTAGAAATAAATTCTTAAGTTGCTTGAACCGCAAGAAAAAATACCAATATCAATCAATATTTTATTAAACGGATGCACAGAATAATTCGATTTGAAACATTAATTATCGATGCACTGCATTAATTTATCGATGTGGCAACGTTTCAATTATTGAGGAATCATACTCAAATTCTGTCTACAGCATCTTAGGAGGTGACTATCTTTGAAGAATCATTATTAATCCCATAAAGAATGTTAGATAATGACCGCACGATGTGAGGTCCTTATAGGTTCGTCGGTGTAGTAGCTCGTCCATTCTATCCGTTTATTACGGAATTCATCATATCAGTGATCCGATAATAAAGACCCAAGCATCCTAACTGTGATAAAAGCCGGCTATCGTTTTATTGTTACTGTTTTATAAATTGGTCCATCATTAACGATAGGTTTGTTTAATTGACCGACAGAGATCCTTTTCAAATACTTGTTTAATTGATCGACAAAGATCCTTTTCAAATACTTTTTATCTGTATCGATTAAAGCGCAACTGAAGAATTTTATTTATTTATTTTTATATTAAAGAAGGCAAAATTGAGAATTTGAGAAATTTACTGCACAAAATAAATGATGGAGGATGATATGAATTGTTCAATCACTTGCTTTTCGGAACGACTCGATGGGGTTACATTTCCGCAACTTTCTCTATCCCATTGTTGTATTTGAGGTGTCGACGCCTGTTGCGATTTATCGGCGAGCAAGCATCGTCCGACAACGACGACACGCCGCAGGAATCGAACCCAGACACCAACAAAGGCATAAACAAGTTTCACTTAGCCCCGAGACCCTGTAGTCGAGTGACTCAGTAAATTAATGAGCGAGCAGTTCCAATAGCAAAGAATTTAAAAAAAAACTGGTGCATGTAATATTCGTTTACGATACTCCGATAGGATACTAATGAGCAATTTTATTGTACTTTTAATAATGAAAGATATCTGACGGAGATAAAAAATAAGGACCTTATTCTTAATTTGTTGTTTTAACAGGGGTCACGTTAAACTACATATGTATTTTGTTTTATTTTTAAGCCTGCATATTGACAGACATAACCATCGACCGATTAATGCAATTATCTCCAAATCCTGTCGTATTGTCAACGGCAACAGTGTCTATAGAACAGACAATACAATGGGAATATGTTACATCACTATTTTGCGATAGATTTTCATCAAATGTTACGATGTAATACATTAACTTTTGAACATAGACATACCATTTCTTTAGGCTTTGAACCAGTCTCCAAGGTATAATAAACACTGCTCTTTTAATAACAACGGAAACAGCGGATGTAAAACATCATGACCTAGTAATGATTGACTACTCCATACTCTCCGCTTCTATTTGCCTTTCTATAAATTTCCCCGGTAGCGGTCGCATAAATCCCAATGGTCTGGTAGTGGTTTATCAAAGCCTGCGTCTACTAGGTTAAGTCGGGGTAAAAAGGAAATAGCCTATCACGTAGTGCTGTGATATTGTCACCAATTAATAGCAGGCTGCGCGCGCACATTGGGACAGGTTGCTTAAGTAACAAGACTAGTGTTGTATTTTTGTGGTCTGAGAATGAGGACTGAGGATGAACTCGAAAGTAACCCGATCCATAACATTCTTCAGAGTATCTGTTATGTTATGGATTTTTAATACGAGTTTTTGTGCAGTCTTTGAGTAGAACAGCTCATTCTTTTGCTTAATCGTAATCAAAAACTGATTCTAAAAAATTAAGCCCAAGAAAAAAAACACATTGGAATGATACCTCGATGGTCGAATTATGTAACTGACATTGCTTAAGTTTTGACTACGAGAATCATTCTAGAATTAAAATTTTAAGATACCAGAAGTACTGAAATAAGCGCAAGTAGACTTGGTCTATGAAGCGAGTACTCTGAATTGTGCACAAGTGTACTTATTTAAAATACTATTGTGTGCTTTCGAAAAGAGAATCTGATTACCTTTTACTTTCATTGAGTTTTCCTAAATTCAATCATTATAAAGAGATTATTAAAACTCACGGGTGAGAGATCCAACACTATGGATGCAGTGGGAGGGCATATTGAGGGAACATTTCTCCAACTAATTGGTATTTGCATAAACTAACAACGATCGCATCGTTACGCAGCCGATGGGAAATAGACGCGGTAGTAACTTTAAGGTTATATCCGCGACCTCATAATTTTGTATTAAACTAACAGATATCAGCATTACTGCTGATTATATTGGGTATGTTCTGTATCCCAAAATGAACAGGCTATGAACAGTACACCCCAACACACCTGTACATGTCCCTCTATTGAAATAGTTAACACTCACACGTACCTTGGCCTTATAATTGATAGTAAGTTTAATTGGGAGCCCCAAGCAAAATAAAATCTGTAATGAACTGAGGTCTTTCCTGTCTACTATAAATCTCGCTAAGAACCGATTATCCTTTAAAACACGACTAATGTTATACAATGCACTAGCTGAGTCAATAGTAGCTTATGGTATTAGTAGTTATGGTAGAACGTATAAATCTTACCTAAATAACCATCTTTCGACTACAACTAAAAATATTAAAAACAATTGTTCCCACCAATATTAAACTAAAATATGCCAACAATGACCTTAAACTATTTAAGCATTGCAATACTTTACCGGTTCATATTAAAAGCACATATAATATATTAAAATAACAATATTTCAATACCAAAATTCAAACGTTAATTTCACATCCTACAGTTACTCGTAGTATAACACATAAGCATTTGGTAACCAACGCCGCGAACAATATATACGGTCAGCGGACCAGCGCTTACTCTGTTCCCAGGTTAATAAATGAATTAGATCCTAAATTTAAAAAAGATATCAGCGAAAATAATTTAAAATATAAATTAAGAACATATTTCTTGTCCAAATTATAATTTGTTCACTGCTCACAGGTAGGTTTTTAATGTCTCGACAAATGATTCCAGCAGTACTTGTATCTTATTAGCATACTTGTTAGCTATATACTTATTCTTTGTAAATTTGTTAATAACGAAAAAAAAAATGTGTATGTTTGGAGAATTACTATTTCATTTATGATCTACCGTTAGGGCATTAAGACATGGAGATAAAAACACAAAAGTGATAAAAATGCAACACACGAGTCGCGTGGAACATCTTTTTGAACGGATGGTTTTCAGTTTAATTTTGTTAAATGTAGTGAGATCCTCCCTCAATTAAATGTATAATTCGTCGAATCGAAGGGACCACGTACCGGTAAACGTATTATGGGATGCCCTCCGACCACGTGGGCTGATTGATGACTTAAAGAAAATTGTTGGATAAAAAGAACAGGCATATATCCGCAGTGGAGGTTTAATTTGTGGATTTCTTTAAAAAATATTATGGTGGCTCATGTTAAAAGACTTATTTTGTAGTATTTAAACCGATCTTCGATATTCACAATATTATCTGAGTTATTATAAGGATTAGAGTGACGGTTAGATGTGCTGCCATCTGTACCCAGAAGTGAGTGAGTAATCCTTATTGAATTACTTTGTTATATTTTACTAACATAGATTTTAAATTTCTAATAACATTGCTATGGATTGTAGTGTGGACTGTTATAAATGAATTATTATTATTATAAGCTTTCAATTGTAACTTGTCAACTGGTTTAGAAATAACTGATCAATGATGATTTAGTGGTGTACTGGTTTCTATATTTTATCAGCTCTGTCCTTTAAAAAGACAAAGACCTTTAATAGGCCTTTAATCCTTGTGTGGTGAAGTTTTAGTATTATACTTCCAATTAACTTGTATATTTATATCGGTTTGGTGGTGTTAAATCAAGACTCCGTGCCTCACGACCGACACAACGCACGGACTCGTTGCAACAGCCGCACTCCTGGGTACAGACGGCAGCACATTTAACCGTCATTCTAATCCTTATTACTATGATGTCAACAATCATGTGTCTAGCTCAACATGCGGTTCACCGTCCGTTGTTACTGTGAGATACAATATTTAATGTGACATTTACCGAGGAAGTACATGGTGTCCAGGAAATGTTATTGTGTTAAAATAAATAATAATAACATCACGATTCTAATCCCGCGAAGGGGTTCCCGAAGATGATAAGTCAAAATATTTTGCTAACGTCATGGAGTAATCGCATTTTCATTTCTACATTACTTAAGATAAATGGCAATAAATGTCTGTTTAGTTCCGATTACAGAAGCTACAAGTTCAATTTTTCTGCTATGTGGTAAATCGTAGTGCAATAAACAGAAAGTTTAGACGATTCCAGAAGGATTTAATATCTTTTTTGAAAAAATAGCAGATTTTTCACCTTGGTGAAGCCGGGTACCTATATAGACACAAATAGCTACATTCGAACATTCCCGTAATGTTTTTTGGTGTCCAAAAAATCTGACTACAAACAAACTTTAATCCAATTTATAACTTAGGTAGTAGAGATAATAGAGTTGTAAATAAATAGTAGAATGTTTAATTATTGATCATTATGATAACAATTATTTATTGTGTATTATTTACATACAAATTATCTGCGTATATTTGCTGAATGGATAAGCTATTGTTTGGGTAAAACAATGTGTACATTTTTGACTAAATTCGTACTATATTTTAATAAAATTGTGAAAGACGGTCCGATATTTATTTCTACTATTTTATTGAGTGAACTAAAGCTGAGATAAAATAGAGCTGAGTAGTAATAATTTTAGAGAAAGGCTGACAAAAATATAGAAAAAATTAAAAAATAACCGTCACAGAGGCGGTCTCCGTCAAAATCTTTTTTTGTATTTTTATTTTACATTAAGCCGTAGTCTGGAAACAAAAACAGATGTGTTTGAATAAACGTTAACACCAGTGTTGAATTAATGAAAATAATAATAATATTTAAAAATACGCGCAATGACAAACAAGTTTGCAGTCAACGACAGCCGTGAGAACTAAGCGACAATATGCATTTGACCTTCAGATACGCTGCATTTGGTCAAAATGTCTACGCGAACGCGTAATCTCCATTCAGAATGTCAACTTACATCAAAGTAATGACTGTATAAGTTTTGGACTGAATTAAGAAATACAGAATAGTACAATCGCGAGCGACTTACATTTATAAAGTTTTGTTAGGCAAACGTCGCGATCAAGTTATAAAAGTGCATTTTTACGAAAACGTTTTATAGTGTCGATGATTTCTAAACCAAAAACATATTACATAAGACGAAATAAACTAAATAGCATAATAATACGTCTCTTTAATTATAAAACTTCGTATATTTTTAGAAGTTACTGATTGAAAATATATTTTTTTGTTCACAATATACAATTTCGTTTATGATTGTACAGTCACATACAAATATACATGGAATTGACCACAAAAATTGGGTTATAAATATACTCGAATGGTATCAATCTTAAAGGTGAAGTTGAAAAGTAAAATTTATTCACTTTCAATGGAACAAGATCAAAGCTAATTGCCGTCAACGTTGACACAGTGAGGACAATCGTGCATAATGATGAGACCGGAGTAAATAGCTCGTTAAAATCTACAATACTATATTTAAGGTTTATCCTTTGACTAAAAGAGTGGTGTAATTGATAATAAGCTATAGGGTTTACACTTTGAATAAAGATTTTTTTTATATTAAACAAAGGTGGTAGACGAGCAGACAGCTAACTAACGTCAGTCCGGAATGACAAAAATTGACTCGCGCACCTTACCTTTGGAGATTTATGGATTTATTTAATAATTTATTGTACACACATAAGATGAAATGAATAAAAAGGACTAAAAAGAAAAGATGTACAAAAGGAAAGTTTATCTGCTGCGGATAATTCTTCCAGCAGACTTGGGAAAGTGAAATATAGGTGAAGAGAGAACGGCAGGCATTTATTTAGAGAAAGTATTGGAAAAATGGAGAAGGATAGGATGGGATAGGTATAGGCTATGACATTTCTATAGGTAAAATCGGCAAAATATTTAAGGAGAAATAACAAATACAGACGTAAACTAGAAAACAGATAAAGTATTAACCTATCTCCTTTTACATTTCTCACCAAGAACGTAAAACCTAAATACTTGTTTGGCGTCAATATCAATAATCAATAAGTAGTTTCAATATATATATAAACAAAGTTGTTGAAACAATGGAAATAATAAAACTATAATTAATGTAACATTTCAGATAAAAGTTAGCAGATAATTTTATCAATTTAAGTAGATACCCGATTTTGTTCTTAAATTTAAATAACGATTAACTAAAAATAAATCCATAAATTGTGATTTACGACGCAGCAAACCTAAGTTTAAAGAAAAGGAGGACATCATAATATGAAGAAAATTTCTGGCCCAAAAATAAAATAGGCAAAGAACAGATTATCAAATTAGTAGTGAAACAACACACCGCGGGAACAACAGTTTTTTGAACACTGATTTATTATAAAATTAAGCAATTCTGTCAAAACAATGTCTATTTCAATATACGTTACCACTGCAATAAATGTGAAAGCACCGTACCTGCAACAAGAACAGACGGATTATAATTAAGTTTTTACAGTATACTGCTGACATGGTTACCTAACACCATAAATTGAACGCAATAGAAAATAACAATAATAAGATAACAGGCCCAGTGAAATATTATTATGGGTGTTACGTCAAGGAGCAACAACGGTTTCTTAACGTCGTTGTAACTAGCTTATACAGACAACATATTATACAGAACTTGTAGAGGAAGGAAAAGCGACAGATAAGGAATGGATTATTATATTTCAGTCACCATTCAATACTATTAGCCTGCATCTCTCTACTGACAGATATAGGCATCTCCCAAGGTTCACTTTCACACACGGCTCTTGTATCCAGAAGATCTTTGGCGCTTCTTATTCAGCTACCACCGGCGACCTTCTTCAAGTTGTCCGTTCACCTGGCCGGAGGACGTTCCCACACTGCGTTACTCGATACGTGGCCTCCACGTACTACTCCATATATGTATTGATAACTCTTTTTAAATGTTATTACTGATTTTTGCAAATGAAAATTTCCATACAAAATATTCTTGGACGCGCGTTACTTAATACAATATAAGAAGTTTGCAAGAGTCAAACTTTTGTCTTCCATAGTTCCTTTCTCATTAAGATTATCCAATTATCGATTCTAATGTCTCTTAATTATTATCTATGAAGACCTGAAGATACGAAGAGAACCATTAGTTGACTGTCAGGTGATATTCTCAGGATGTACAGTTTAAACTCCCCTCCAGTGAAAATAATTGTGTACGTTTTAAGAAAAAATGTTATAAATTCTGTACATTGACATGACTTGATACTTTGGGCAGAAAAAGGAATAAAAATAATAAATATTAATCAAGCAATATTTGTGGAATTTAATTAGTTATTATTAAACTTACACAATTCGTTCCTACAATCTACCCACGTTTTTGTTGCTAATTTTATAATGAAAAAAATCCGTGTCCATCGGCTTAATAAATTAATTAAAAATTAATCAACGTGATGAACACTTCATTACGTTATGTCATTTGTTAAGTAACCGCTCATTTTAAGCCTCAATCCTATGGAAATTATGTTTTAATTAAATTTATGAATGACCACAGTTTAATGTGCGCGTTAATAAATGTTACGTAAACAGAAATGGTACCAGGTGAAATTTAAATAAATATTTTCGTAAGATAAATCATACTTTTTATCAGTATTTCAAGACAACTAGACTCGGAATATAAAGAAGAATATTTATTCAAATCCAGATTCCTAATTATCAAAAGAACGCAGCGCATGCGTGGACGCAGCAACATTCGTTACTGATTGACAATGTCATGCATCGCAGTGCGACAGTAACAGTTTACCATCAGTCTGTTTTATAATTTATTTTAACCACATAACAAAAATAATTATACAATATATCACATGGTAATATCTGCGAAACTGCAGAACAGTTCGTCGGCAGAACTGCTTTCTGCTTAAATTTATTGTACAATTATATGTATTTATGTATATCATGACAGATGCTGTATTATTTTACAAACAATGTTAATACTTTTGTTTCGGAACTAATGTTACTAATATTTATAAATATTAGTAACATTAGTAGTTACTAATATTTATATTAACTTTGATTTGTCTTTTAACTGTATTTCAACTATTTCTAATAAATGATTTTTTTTAATTTGTACTTGAAGACAGCTTTTGACATATTTTTAATTCTTAAATCTAAAGGTATATTATTTTCGTGTTCTTTTGCCATGATAATTGTTAACTCTGGGCACATCCAATTATTATTTCTCCTGTTGTGTCTGTTTGTCTGCCATCTCCATCCTGCCATCTCGATTTTTCATTAATACATATGACTTGGTCTATTCGTTATTAGTAAATGTAAGATTTTCTATTTTATGAATGAAATTCGCTGATGTCATTATTGTGTAATCGAAGTATATAGGATAACAATTATTTAATCTTAAATGTAATAGTAATGTCTAAAACAGTGAAATTCACAGCAATGAATTAATAATGATTGCAAGCACTAGGTTGTGCTGTCTTTGTGTTGTGCTGTGCTGAAAGATATTTTAAGTTGTAGTCCAAGGTCTCAATAAAATACTACGATTTCTAATAAATAATGCTGATATACTTCGGTTAGAAATTTCACCTTTCCTAACGTATTTAATAAATATTTTGCTTAAATGTCGAAATACCGGAATTCCGATATTATAATATTATGATATCGAAATAATACCGGTATCAGAAAAGGCTCTAGACCTTGCTAGAGCTCTATAGTCCATGCTCTAGACTCGTCTAGCCTATCTGGTTTCTATGACAGATACGACCTATTAATTGCTACCTTTGTTATGTAGATGCTACCAAAAAGAATAATATTTTACAGGGATAAAGTAAATATTATAAGTACAGTCGTCAACGGGAATTTATGAGTAATATGTTTACAAATAATAAATAGTTACCGTTAAAATAAAAAAAATCACATACGATTAAATTAATCGTCGTATCCGATATCCTGTAGTTACAGTTTATAAAACAAATAAACTGCAGTAATATCGGTTTTTAATACTCACAATTATTAAGCGTATGATAACAATTATTGTGCTGAAGGCTTTTCTTAATTAGGTAATATTTCTTTTGAGTTGTATTTGTATGTAGGTCATTTATATTAAATATTCAGTTAATGGAAAATGAGTAATATACGAGTAAATTAAGCGTAATGTTCTCGCATGTTATATGTGAATGGTGGGTCATTGGCGATATTTTTTAATATTGGTTACTGTCGTGTATAGTGAACTTTTGTGTGCAACTGCAGACAGACAGAGACGATTTTCGTCAGGAACTTAACTTTTTGGAGTACTGCCTGTTTTTCTTCAAGATAATTTACTTTTGCGAATAAAATTATCATGTAGTTGGTTATTAAAAATACAATTATATGTTTGTATAAAATTAATTATTTCATGGACAAGTGAGAGAACATCGAATGAAATACCGATGAATTTTGAATCATTGAGCCAACGAAGGTTTTACATATACGCAAATGCGTACCTGTACCATTGTACAGACAGATGTAAGAAAAAAAACACAAAACGACAGCAACAAAGTACCGAGCGACCTTTAAAACCAAAATAGAGGCACTGAATCAAAAGCCGATCGGGATCATTATGCATCCCGAATGCAGAAAGCGAGGACTACAACCAGCGATGATAAATTACGAGCCAACCAACCAACTTACAAATACAGCCAACCAAAATAAAAATGTATTTAACAATAGGAGTGACGCAAGTTGCGAAGGAGAAAATACATGTTTGTTTGAAGCTGTGTTCAAGCGCTCACGTAGTACTGTCGTAAACAATCTACAGTGCCGGTATGGAGAACAGTTTCAACAATTGACGCATACACGGATTCCAGCTCTATTGTCCCAAGAGACAAGTGATGCGAGCGAGGAAACAGATGTAAATAATGTTGAGTTAAAGATCAAGGCTGTTATGAATACATTATTAAGTGCAATAATGCATGTAGATGGGAAAGGAAGAGCGAGTGCGCATCATTTTTTTTGGACAAAATATTGAAGATATAGGTAAGCCTGTAAAATTATTCCGGTTTTACTTCCCGATCGATTCATTATAAATGGGCTTTAGCTCCGTTCCCTTTAATACCATATTAATCCAATTTCATGTTTATGGAATATTTTTGGCCCATCATTCGGGGTTATACTGCATGGCAAAGTTTCACACAATATGGAATTATGCATATTTTTAATACAAAAAAAAGGTGATAGACGAGCAGTCTAGCTGGTGGTGATGGATACTGTTGAACATGAATAATGCTGTATGGAGATAAAATTATTTTCATATTGCAATTAGTTTTTTAAGAGCAAACTAATTACAAAGACTTTTATTTTTCCAACATCCCCAGCTATTTTTCTAGAAAAGAAGTCTTAAACTAAAGGCAATGTTTTTTTCTAAGACTGTGATATAAAACTGCATTATTTCATTGTTTCTCAAAATTTATATTTCATATTTCTTTATATTTCGTTCTCAAACTATTACATTTAAATGTCACGATCATTGTTTTGCTATGGGAAATTCTTAAATCAAACAGCATAAAGTTTAAAGTCTGGTTCAAAATTATTACCAGCAACATTTTACGTCCTTTGTTTGCAAATAAAGTGGACACATACTTTAAATAACAGTGAAATTTTATTTTGCAATGTACCAATACCAAATTAGGGTCCAAGGAATGGGACAATTTGCGGGCTATGTAACTATGCCGTCATTAAATGGAAATTCGGTCTCATTTTATTGTTTAAATCAGCAGCACTAAATACTCAACCAAATTTACACAAGAACAATGTAATAACTTAACTACGAGACTCATTTCGCTGTTTTTTAATGGGCAAGGAATTAATTCTCAATTATATTGAGCAGTTCGTTGAAATATACAATTTACGCTGGGTAATTAATCAGTAAGAATAATTGGGTTTTTATCGGCCACATCACCCACTTACCAGAAAGTTTGATTACCAAAATTGTCAATGAAACAGTTCTTATGATGATAAAATCTGATAGCGTGATGTACGCTACCAACTCCAATAAAATGAAACTAGGTGCTTTATCCTGCACAAATGCGTTTTAATTGGCGAATCAAGCGACAATTGCCTTTTGTGAAATATCCAGTTGCGATATCCAAGTAGTGATAAGCTCACGAGCACGTTCAGGGGTCGCGTGATATGCCAGCGTTGGTGGGGTTACGCGGACGGGAAATCGTCGCCGCCATCGACGACACAGTTCTTATTGTTTCCGTTAACGACCCACTATTGTGAATTGTCACACGCATATTGCGTCCCTGGGTTCTTTAACAACAGTAATAGGTCATCTGGTAACTATAGCACGCGGTTTGATGATATTTGATGTAATCGACGTGAAAGGAAGCAAGTTAAAAACCGAGAAACACGGAGGGATTTTAATAGGTGTAGTAACGTATTTCTCTTGTTCATAGTGGACATTGGCTTCCCAGAATGATGGATAGATGTATCACATAAAATCCATTGCTTATTTAGCCTCCAAGATATCTAACTGCTTTTGGAGTAAAATTTTCATTCTGTCAGGGAGAGCCAGAAATTTTCTTAATCTGTAATCTGTGACTGTCTAAGTCTTATCATACTAATATTATAAAGATTGTATTTTTGTAAGTTTGTAACGAATAAACTCAAAAACTACTGGACCGATTTCAAAGATTCTTTCACCATTAGAATGCTACATTATCCCTGAGTAACATAGACTATAATTTATAAAGATATTGTGTAAATTGGCCAAAATATAACGATAAGTGTTAAGTAAGTCGGAAAAAACTGCCATCTGCGAGTTATTTCGGCGTGTGCTGCAATAACCGTAAGAGTTACATAGTTTATATTTTGACTTCAGATTTGGTTTAAAGCGCCCGACATTCAAATTTTATGGTAAAACAAGGAATCTTCTATGCCACAATGAATTTCTTGTAACACCAAGCAACTTTCTCTTAATATATACAAAAATAATGTCAGTTGCCTAGTGCAAGAGTTGACGAGGGAACGACCATATTCACAGTTTTAATTCGATCAATACCAACGTTGCCATAACATTCGCCGTTTGAGTAGGTATCTCGGAGGATTGACAGCGACAAAGATAGCGGCAGGTACTATTCGTATGTTTTATCATCTGGTACACATCTGATGATGTTTTCTGTCACCTATTTAAAGAAATCAGTTATTCGTTCTCATTACTAATAACCTGAATAAAGTCAATAGCTGATAAATAGCGCACATATTCAATTTGGCTTAATTGGAGTGTTTCGTAATCGGCGTGATTGAGATCTCGCGATGTCTTGTGTGGCCAGGCGCCCTATGCCCAAATCAGCGGGGTGATCTCGGCGACACTGACCGTCGAACACGAGAAGTAATTAGCACTCAGACCACACACCGTCCGACGCCCTTAAGCCGAAACACGAGGCGCCTGCGTTTACACGTCAACAATGTTATTTGTGCGGTTGATTTCGGAACTAACCGTAGCGACAAAATTTAACGTCTCACTGTTTAATGCTCTATCAGCCTATAATCCCAGTACAGAGCACTACCCTTGTAACAAGAAAGTTACAAAGCACCCTACGGCGAACGAATTGGTAATCCGTATATCTTCGATAGAAATAATATTTTTTTTATCTTTAGGCATGTCTGTTTTCAGATAATATTATGCATCGTCGCTATAAGCTGGGGTGGTTATTTGAATAATGTGCACTTCAGTAGGTAAACTGTTGCGTGACAGTGCGATTCACGTAAGTAATACTACTGCTTATTTACTGAATGCTGTTTACTTTTTGTGCTGGTTTAATTCAATTGTTGCGTGAGAAATCGTTTTTGTTCCAACCGAAGTGATGGCGTTTGGCAAACGCATAGTTAACTTTGTAGGACTGTAACTTTCATCCTCGCGTAATGACCGACTCTGGGTCGCATGAATCACGAACGCGATGCAAATGTATTGCCTACAACGCAACTTGTCTTGACATCGATATAAAATACCCTGCCGGTGTAACTAACATGGTAACATGACAGGAACAGTGCTGGAGGAATTTTATTCCGTTACACAGCGTGTATTGCCACCAATTGGCTGTTTTCGCACTTTGAATAACGTTAATAGTGTCAATTATAGGAAGATATCGCTGATGTAAGAATCGAGTTGTGTACAATTGCATAATCGGCTCCGAATTTATAAGTGAAAGTGAGGAATCGCTTCGAATGTGTAATACTGGCCTAATGATAGATGGCGACGAGTTGAGCTCATGCCGTAGAAAGCTTCAACATTATTAGTTATGAATGGTCAAAGGCATTGTCCGGACGCTCTGAGTGATTTACAATGACTGCCAAGTAGTTTCAGACAGTTAAATAACTAATTAGACGATTTACTTCCAAACGCCACATCCTGACGATAAATTAATTCTAATTACCGAATCATAAGGTCGATAATCGACTTAAACCCGAATAAGCATCGCTGTTTTACCTTTGGTAGACACCACGCGACATCGTGATGTGTTTCGATGATTTCTCACACTGAGATCTGGTCCGTGATTGATGTGCCTTAATCATTGTGAATAGTGTGGTGTTGTAATAGTTGTACCGAGAACAATTTCACTTACTATTCGATGAATACAAAGAATTCAAATTATACTGTTGATGGCCGTTACTGTTGACAACAAAGAAAATTATAGGAAAACAACGTCAAAAATATTATATGAATAACAATTTATTATTAAATCAATTTACAAATAGACAATGTTTACTACTAAAATAATGAATATAAAATATTTTTATTATATTTATTTGTTTTAATAAAAGACGGACTCAATGCTAAAAAGCATTTTCTCCCAGCCAACTGTGGGACTATATTGTAATGTTATGGTAGGTGCAAATAAACAACAATATACAAATGAAAATAAAATAAAATATTATATATACCTATTCAAATAAATAATTAATACATAGATATAAATATGTTAATATATATGTTAATAATAAGTTATTAATTCTTTCATATTGAAAATATCGTATAAGTCAGTCCGGGTTTCCGTGGCTTCGAGCTGGATAGCGCGTTAGCGCAGGCAGGAGCTGAAGTAGCCCTCATGCTCGAGTATCGTCTCAAGGGGCAACGGCTGCCCCAGTCGTTGGTTACTGCCCTAGACGGCTCGTGCACGGATCGGTTAATCTCGCCCGTACAAGTAGGGCGTTAGCCTGACTAGTCCACGCGCAGCTGCGGTGGCTCCGGCGCATGCTGCCGCAAGGAATTCCGCCAGGGCCCAGATCAATACAGCAACCGGGTCCTGTGGCGGCTCTCCGGCTGTTGAATAGGTAGCAGATGGGTGTTGAATTTTCTGGCGTCTATCTCGGCGAAGTAATTGCCGGCAACGCTGGTACCGACGCTGGCGTAGGCGCAACTGCCGGCACACTCGACGACATCGTCGCTCTCACGTTGCTGGAAAGTGGGCTGAACCAGGGTAGTGGTCGGAGCTGCTGTTGAAGGCTTAGCACTTGACATAGGCGTATGCATTATTATGGGGGTATAACGGCGGGCATTCTGCGCCTGTGGCTCACTGGGGCGCCGCCGTGCTCAGTAGGTTCATTCGCCGGGGCAACTAGAGGTGTCGGTCTCGATGTACATAAGTGCTCTGTTACGCTGGTGGTGATCTTTTGCTGTGGCACGTCCTTCGGCCGCTCGGTTACCCCCGGGAGTGGAAGCATAGTTCCGCTGGAAGAATGCCAGAGGCGTCAGATGAGGACGAAGTAGAGGTCGAATGTGTGCTGATAGGCCCGCGAAACACTAGCGAAACTGCTCGAAGAGATCGCAGGCCACTATGGCCACGACCATACGCCATGATTTCACTGGCCCAGAACTTATTTGGGGGGCACTGCACTCACACTCTCGGTGCGGGCAGCCCCATCGGGGTAAACCGCTTGTGAAAGCCCGGTGAAGCGCCGTGTTGCAGTGCCGAAGGCCGAGGCCGAAGTCTTCAACTCGTTGGGCGCAATGCTGGTAACTTCAGCAAGCAAAGGCCGAGCAGTGCGCAATATTCGAAGAATAAGTTGGGCTTGGTATAGCCTGCTTCATATAAGATTGCTGCTGTTATACCGGTTGCTACGTCATCGTATGTCAATATGTATTGTATAAATTTTGTCCGAGTAGCTACTGCGTTGTGCGAGGTACTTATCCGCCCTAAGGCCGCTTGTGTTGTCCAAGAAGTGTTTGACAGGGCCTTAAGTAAGCATGTGGGCATTAGGATCCCACAGACCCAGAGTTTTGATACCAAAAGGAACGATAAAGTATATTTCGCCTGTCAGCAAACAATTTGTAAAATAAATACCCTGAATACAGCGGAGTCACTAATAGTCCTAAATATACCACTTAGGTAGTTGTTATTTAAATGATGCACTACGATAATATGATACCAGTATTGAAAGAAAGTCGGCATTCGGTTTGCTACACAATTCAAGACTTTCATAACTAATATGCTCCAAAAAAAGTGTAGAATGTCTTCAAAGAAATGTTCTCAACACCACAATTATATTGCCTTTAGATATTTCGAAACTCAACCTTCGGACATTTAATTGCAAAATAATGAGCATTGTATGAACATTGCGTGTCTAAAGGGCGATTTCGCATCGGATCTAATCTACCATCCAGTTTAAAAAGACCTCAAAAATTTAATCAACACTCTTATTAAAATTATGAGGTTCAGGAAAAGACGGGAGATCTTGATAAACTGGTAATGTGGTTGCTATAGGTATTCAAGAAAGAAAGAGTTCGTGTCAAACAAGTCGGAATACAGGTCTCATTAAAGTAATTTGAAAATTGCCGAAACATCATTTTCTAGTTTAAAATAATTAGTGACTTCTCAATAGCATTACTTATAACTATAACATGACCATAGCATTAATTTTAAGTAATAAAACTGCATTATTCTTTTGCCTAGAAAGAGAAATGAAAACATTCATATGTTATTTGTATGAAACTACAAAATATAATGTCATTATTAGATGTCAGAAGGATAGTAGCTGTAGATTTTTTGGGAAATCGTTAAAAAATGTAGCAGGAAGGAGTGATTTAAACCAATTTGATTAAATCATTGATTTAAATCATGGTAAAAATCAAGTGTTTTTTAAAATTTTAATCACTGATTTAAATAAAAGTCAGAGGAGGCAAAACTCTACGGATAACAATAGAAAATGATATAAATATGAATAAAAAATAAAATATTTCTTTATTTTACATTAATCAACATATAAATATGATCCAATTCTCGTCTTGCAGATATTGTCCAAAACTAGTTTTTATTTTTATTGTATTTGTAAACAACCAAAAAATATAAAATGACAACAAAATACACCGAACCAGTGTTATCACCAGCCGCCCAGCTTAATTTACCCCTTTTAAAACAGAAACTTTGCCCATATAAAAAAAACAAAATATCATAATTTTTTTGGTTAAAATAAATAAAAATATCTGATTAAGGTTTAAATTAATCCTGATTTTTATTAACCCTGAAATATAGCCAATACTTCAATCATTACAAAGTTGAAAGAAGTCGTCCTCGGTAAACTTCAAAAAAAATTCAACGCCAATGTGTTGTCTGATAGGACTCGTAATGTTCTAAAACTCTTGTGTAAACATTATTTTATGGAACGTTACACAAAGTGTGCAGTGTGCCTTGCACGCCACCAACCAACAATTTTTTTATAGAGAAGTGGGAAGGACGAGGAAGCGATCCCACGTGATGGTAAGTGTTACCGCCGCCCATGGGCATCTGCAACACCGAGGGGCATACGGGCGCGCCGCCGACCTTGCAAAATCCTATTCACAGCTTTCTTGAAGAACCCCATATCATAGTTTAATGGAAAGACCTTCAACAGCCTCAACGGCAGTTCATTCCACAGCCACCCAACATTAGATTTTAATGAAGAAAATGACTAAATTTTTACAAAATTTGCGCTTAAAGTAACTAGGCCAATTTTGTTATCTGGGGATAGATAAATGACAGAAGAGTGGTTTCAATTAAAGACCAATCCTGTAAAAAATATACTGTTCATTTCTCTATAGTTATAATTAAGAGGTCCACAAAATACTTAATATAATAGCAGGTAGTAAGTGCCGTAGAAATGCAGTTACGTGTCATATTATGCAATTGTCACAGTCATAAAAATTGTAAGAGATAACATTATCGCCAAATCTATTTATTTTAATATATTTCGTAATTATAAAGTAAAATTAAGACAATACTGTGTAGTGTTAGTGGTGTTATGTATATATATATATATATATATATATATATATATATATATATATATATAATATATATATATACGTGTGTGGTTAAATACAGGCTTAAAGTATGTTGTGTGTGTACTTAATTCTTTGTGATTGCAGTTTGAGAGAAATAATTATTTGTTTTTTAAAAGAAGCCTTTATAAGACAACGGGGATGTGCGTCCGAGAATTGTTTATTATAAGTACGTTGTAAGCGGCGAGCGACAGAGTTCTGTATATTTTGTGCGAGCAATAGGGTCATCAAAGAGAGGTAGGTAGGTAGGCTGGTGTAGGTTGTCAAACACCGCGAGAGCCTCTCTGTGGTTTCAAATACTAATTAAATTTCGTCGATTGATTAAAAAAAAGTGAGAAAAATAAACAAACAGAAAGAATCAAATCAAAATATTGGCTGTCAATGAAAAAATACAAAATCCACTTTACACTTTCTACGCGTCGCGTCAATAACCATAAATCGAGTTACATCACTGGATCTGTTAATGTTATCAATGAACTGGCAATTAAAATCTCCGTGGTGTAAACAAAATTAATGTTTCTACTTTCGATGCCAGTTTTCCAATTGCACACCACAATGTTAAGTTGAGAAAATTATTAGTCGGAAGATTAACACCGTGAGGCACGATGTTATGTATGTGCAGAATCGGGAAACGGACAGTCCAGTCATTGTTGGAGTGGCTGACAGGAATTCGTGGTTAATTATAAGATTTGAAAGTCGATTGGATTCGGTTAAACGTTATGCCGGTTCTGTTGCAAATAATAAAATCAATTATTATCATTTAGCAATATTGAGCAATTTAGGTCAACGTTAGGACGATTACACAATCGACGTTTCTTGTAATATGGTAAATTACGACGTAGCTTAAACAAAAAAATATTTGTGTAAAGAATATCTGAGGATAAATCAAAAGTGGTTTAAAAGGTTTAAAAGATTTTTAAAAAGATCTCCGACGAGAGGTCCCTACGACATGCAAATCACATAACGCTAAGAAATACGTAAACAATAAAGTGTCCTCTTAATTAGAGGAGATCACAACATGGACATGGATGTATATTTTTCAATGATTTTTTGATAGAGAACACGCAAAATGCATTACCTGTGGAACAGTTTTTGAGATATTTTTGTATATGTGTAACAGTATCATAATTGCAGTAATTTGTTTTAGTCACACAATAAAAGCTTAACACGTAATGTGATCGTGTATGGATGTTTCATTGGGATATACATATATTATTGTCAGCAGTAGAGAGACAGAAAACGGCATCTATTATACTATTAAATATAACGATTTTGAAAAACAAATCTTTTCACAGCTGTCTAGACTCATTGGAGTTCGAAATGTAATCAAATCATTGTCAATAAATCATCAATCACCGAGTTTCCTAAATGCTACTAAAAGGCGACATAAACAGTACAACTATCAAGTTGAAACATCTATATTAATTTATGTCTCATTATGCCGTGGAGACGTTTCACGACTATTTTATGAGCAATTAAAAACAAGTAATTATGCACTAATTATTGTTATATTTTCACATAATATAACGCTGTTATTATATTATTATAACAAAGCAATAATTTGGATAATGTAATTTTACATATTTTTCCCTTTATTTCTAGTATCGCCCTAATTATGATATATCGAATACATTCGTATTAAAATTAGTATTCTTTTCCTTTAGAAATTATTATCTTTTCGATACTACTTCAAACTAAGAGGCTACTGTAAAAAATATCCAGTTAATTGAATAGTTCAATAATGATGCTATTGATTTCGTGCCAGCAACCGACGATTTAATGACAATAACAATAATTCGCTTAGACAATAAATACGAATGAATCGGTTAACACTAAGGGTTAGCACATACTGTGGACTTCAGTAAACAATACAGGGTAAAGTCTGGTGATCAGTGGTGATACCAGAGAAAGCAGGAAGGCTAAAGAAACACGATTCTACGTACTCTTGCAGTGTGTAAGGGAAATTAGCGAAAATTTTCGAAAACCCAGGGTCTCTTTAGTAATCATGCAACAAGCAGAGAAGATTATTCGATTTCTGGTGGTGTGGTGGCTAGAACAGAAACCATGTGCATAAAGATGTTTGAAAGACTAGGGCCGCTAGTAGAAGCATACAATATTCTTCCAAGAGTACTGGATGTCAAGAAGGAACTCGAGTAGAGGCCATCCTCGAATATCCTCGGAAGTCAGAAATCGCTACCAGAAGCATGCAGCAAAGGTGGATGACTACCAGACTTCTGCAACGAGTGGGATAGTTCGAATAGGGGTTACGTTCGAGAACCGACTCCCACCCAGACAGAATGGTCGCTATGGTCAACTACTTCTGGAGTCTTCCAAAAGATGAAAAAGATGACCGTTAGGAAAAATAAGCGCTCGAGTGCTAATCGTTTCAGACTCGAGTTTTAACTCAAGGGTTTAAGACTATAAACGTTAAATAAAACTTTTTGGATTAAAATAAAAACTAGCGTTTATCGCCCGAATTTTAAAACTACACTCGGTACTCGAAATGAAACTACAATCATTTGACAATAACTACAAGAGCATCTTATAAAAATACATATTGTAAGCATTTTTAAGAAATTATGAAGCTATTTTACAAAACTACTGAAGATGTCCGCTTATCTATTGTCTTATCGCGGATGTCCACGGGCAATGGTGACCACTTACCACCTGATAAACTATCCGCCTGTCTGCCAGATTATTTCTATAAAAAAAATGAAAATGCCTACTTATGTAGTACTAAAATAATGTTTTATTCAGCCTTTTTAACGTGCCACTGTAACGTGCTGTAACGTGTTTAAGGCATAGACCGTGCACAGTAACCCACTAGGGGCTGTCGGGCCATAATCCACCGCGCGCACCCAATTGCGGATTAGTGGATAGTGTGTACAGCACTTTAATTCAGAATCGAAATTAAGCGTGACACGGCCCACACAGCTTGCGCCATGCTTCGTGCGGTTCAGCTACCGGGTTCGATACCCGGCTCGGTTATGTTCTCGCCATATGTTTTAATTGTCCTCACATTTGCACTTTCACTGTCTATAAATAGCATGGGAAGATTTAGTAGCTGTCTCTGAGTATTTATTGGTGTGAACGGTAGCCGGGTCAACACAGATTCTATATCGACATTAGCTTATAACGTCCACCTGGAGCGTACAGAAGTTCCAGGCCATAACCTACTACGGAGGCCTAGAGCGGAACTATGTCTCTCTATTGCTAGATTAGACCTCACCCAAAACCATCACATACGATCTTCTGTTCTTCTGATCGGACCGCTATCGGTGAACTTTTTCAAGTGGTCAGTCCACCTATCCGGAGGGCGTCTCACACCCCGCTTCCTGGTACAGGAATGTACATCCATATGTTCGGTTTTTTTTTTAATTTTCTCGTTTCCTCCCGAAGTCTTCCGTCACTGCCGAGCTAGTGATAATTTTAAAAGAAATTCAGTGGTACGGTCCGAGACTTTAAACTCACGAATGAGTCGAAAAAAAAATCTGAATCATGTGTATACGGACTGAACCCGCGTGGTGGATTATGGTATGAAAACTCCTAGTGATTTACTAGAGGAGGCCTATGAAGTGCAATGGGACGTTATAGGTTGGTATAGATCTACAACGTTGTTTGCGGTCCGTATCACCTAACCACATATTGAAAAACCTAATAATAAACTGCAAAAAGGAGTTTGTTTGGAGACTGCCGCGCATAATCGATACACAACTTTACATCTGCGCTTGCCGCAAGCGCGCACCTTCATGCGCTTTGCCAATCACCCATTTGCATCGGCAACCATCAGAATCTATGTAAAATTGATCGCCACCCATTGTTATATTAATTGTACATAAATCTCTATGCTGGATAGTTTTACAATCGAAATGTGACTCAACATTAATGTAATACTAAATACCATTATCTAATATCAATTACTGGCCTCCCACACTGTCTATCATACGTCAAACTTGTCTGTTAGTCGGTTTATAAACATGTTCGTTATGTGGTAAAACAGGCCTCACGTAGGTGTTACGATTATCGATGGAAACCGATATGTCTATACATTAGTCGTAAGTTGGTTGTGTTTGGGAAACATCGACGATTTAAATAAAATGAATGATAAGTCTGGACTGTACTGATTTTATTATAATTCCTATTATAATAATAAATTATATAATAAACTAGCGAACAGCCCTTGCTTCGCTTCGATTTCGTTAAAACAATATTAAACTATAACCTTCCTCTTGAATCACTCTATCTATTGATGAAAACCGCATTAAAATCCGTTGCGTGGTTAAAAAGATCTAAGCGTACATACAGAGGGACAGACGGCGGGAAGGGACTTTGTTTTATACTATGTAAAGATATAGAATTTATTATATTACAATATAATTATAAATTCCATTATAAGATGTTTCTACACTAAGGTGAAATTGCAATAAATAAATAAAATGTGCGAAAATCTAAAAAGTAATACTTATGATCTAATTATAATGATCTGTATAATATACTATACTACTTACTGTTTATAGTTTAGATGTAGCAATTACATGTGACAATTATTACTTTGCATATTTGTATAAAAATATGGACAATAATAAAAGCCTTACTACCACTTCATTACAAATAGAGTGGTCAATCCATGGAACGGATTACCTAAGTAAGTCATATCATCTGACGACATTAATCAATTCAAAAATAGACTCGACCAATAACCTAGAGCACAAAAACATACGCACGCATCAACACGAGCTGCTTGTCTATCATATAATAATAATAAATAATAATTGTAATAATATACGAGTACTGTGGGACCCAAAAATCCTCCAAGAATCGTTCAATTGATCGAACTAAGCAATCGAACCTCGTGGCCCTAGGGGATAAAACATTACTTTTTAGTTTTAATCCTTGTAGTTCCAGTAGTATCGTTGAAGTACTACTGGAATTTTTCCTCCCAGAAGTCCCGTGTCGATCACTTGACAGACATACCCATTATTTTATATATTAGTACATAGTTACATCATGATTAATTATAATTGACTATTCCTATTTCGAGTGGGTAACGACCGCAATTGATTTATTAAATACAAATGTCCAATAGGTAATCCGTAACATTATTGCAAAATATCAATATTACTCATCAATCGTCATTCTCTTACTATTAACAGCATTTTATTTTGTAATTTACAAAATTAATATATATTATGTAAGCAAATCCGTGTTGAGGTGTTAGTTAAAGACGCCACGGGACTTCTGGGGACACGGGTCAACTTCAACCGGACTACTGGGACTACAGGGTTTTAATCATTTCTGTCATCATTTTTATAATGTCTAACCATAATGATGTATATGTAAATAATGTTCCATGTATGCTTCTGTTGACCACCAGGACCTTCCTCAGTAAACATCACAACCGGTCTGAAATGGACAGTGAAAGCCTACGTGTGTCGTCAACACATCGCGACGCGGATTTCGGACAGAAATCAGCATACACAATGCGAAATTAATGCAAAAATCGCGGACAACCGAATTAATGCGGGCGAATTTACGCCAAGAAGCGAAAGTGTGAAATGACCATTATTAATTTAACGTTAAACTGGTTGAATAAAAATAACGATTTAATCATCTCATGAGTGTAACCTGAATTTGGAAATCGATTTTATATTTAAACACTTAACTATAGACAAACAAGATAGTGAGTCCTCGTCTGTGCGGTTGCAGGGAGGAGGGTGGGGGGGTCTTGCAACACGGGGACTGCGCGGAGAGTAGGCGGTCCGACGGTCCCCTGCTATTAGTAATTTCACCTACAGTACTGAACGCAAAACTGATCTACCTGTGAGGCTGTGTGGCACACCTCTTAATCTAGTGAAGTGAAAAAAATTAAATACCTCGGTTACTGGTTCATCGAGGACTTAAATGACATAATGACATTGACGCAGGGCGCTGGCTGTCCGATGCAACATGGTGGCCCGCAGATTTGCACGGTGTACTAGACAAATAAAGGTGACGCTTTTTAAAGTTTACTGCCAAACCTTTTACACCTGCAGTCTGGGGATCAAGTATACGCAACGAGCATACAGCGCTCTGCGAGTCCAATATAACAATGGGTTCGGGATGCTGATGGGACTGGCGCACTTCTGCAGCGCATCGGAAATGTTCGCAGAGGTGTAGATGGCTTTCACGCCATTGTACGCAAGCGATGAGCATCGTTACTACGACGCTGTCGCGCCTCTCCAACAATATTCTAAGTACATTGGGCGACAGGTGGGGCTCGCCTTTGATGAGACATTGAGTCAATATTCACATGTCCAAAGCGTAAATTAATTTTTGTTACCTATTTTACTAAAATTAGCTTTTTTGTAAGGTTTTTTTTAAGGCTGTATTTACTAAAAAAATATAGTCTTTGTCTGAATAATAAACGAATATATGTAGCTAATATTGATGAACACCGATCTATATAAAACCTGCTATGCAAAACTAGGTACGCCGAAAATTTCATAATAATAAGTATTAAGCCTGCTTTGGCTAAGTAAAGATACATATAAGAAATGCATTATATTAGGAAAACAAAAAGTATTTTTAATTTTGATAAATTATAAATACATGGTATATGTTGCCAATATAGTTATTGTCTCGCGGTATGCAAAAGACTTACAGCATACGCTGTGATTTGTAGCGTCACTATATGTTGGTCTGAAATTG
This sequence comes from Sesia bembeciformis, assembly GCA_943735995.1. Taxonomy (NCBI): domain Eukaryota; kingdom Metazoa; phylum Arthropoda; class Insecta; order Lepidoptera; family Sesiidae; genus Sesia; species Sesia bembeciformis. The sequence goes on from OX031028.1 coordinate 15,981,951, forward strand.
AATACAAGCGTATTTCACTGCACGGTCAAGCGTTGGAACACGTGGAGAAATAATCTATTTAAGGCCATTCATCGGAATTGGAGAAGATCGGATGGAGAGACAGTATGATGGAGACGGATAGGATGCGCTTTGGAAAACTTAAGTTTGTCTTAAACACTTAAATAAAATATCAGATGATACAATGTTAAAACCTAATAAAATCTTTGAAAATAGCAGGCTCTATTAAAGGTTTTGCCGATGACGCATGTATAAGAGATATAATATGTGTCTGAAATCGAAGACTCTTTAGATCTAGTCTCGATTTGGGGTTCTCTGAACCTAGTGGATTTCAACCCCAGTAAGACTCAAGTCTGTGCATTCACCGCTAAAAAAGCCCCCTTTGTCGTAGCACCTCGCTTTCAGAGCATACCTCTTAAGATCTCGGAGAGTATCGGAATCCTTGGTGTCGACATTTCCAGCAAAGTCGAATTTAGGGGTCATCTGGAAAATAAGGCCAAAATGGCCTCCAAAAAGCTCGGTGTGCTGAACAGAGCGAAGCGGTACTTCACCCCTGGGCAACTCCTAATGCTTTACAAAGCTCAAGTGAGGCCCCATATGGAGTATTGCTCTCATCTCTGGGCCGGTGCACCGAAATACCAACTGGACCCATTTGACTCCATCCAACGACGTGCTGTTCGTATTGTCGACGATCCCACTCTCACGGGCGGTTTAGAGCCCCTCAGCATTCGGAGAGACGTTGCGTCTCTCTGTGTGTTCTACCGCCTGTACAATGGGGAATGCTCTGAAGAATTGTTCAATATAATTCCCACCTCGGGTTTCTACAACCGCACCTCCCGTCACAGAAGTGCGGTCCATCCGCATTTCCTCGATACGGAGGTGTTGGGCACTGTTCGCTCCAAAAATTATTTTATACCACGAACCCGTGGGCTGTGGAACGAACTGCCTCAAGAGGTCTTTCCATTAAGCTACGATATGGGGTTCTTCAAGAGAGCTGTGAATAGGATTTTGCAAGGTCGGCGGCGCGCCCGCATACCCCCTGGTGTTGCAGGTGTCCATGGGCGGCGGTAACACTTACCATCACGTGGGACCGCCTGCTCGTCCGCCCACTAGTCTATAAAAAAAAAATAAAAAAATAAAAAAAAAAAAAAAACTAAAGGTAAAGCTAATGTAAAAGTAACTCAGGCTATGGAATATGGAATGCCAAATGGTCTAAATATCTCTCCGAGATAGGATGGGAAATAATATCAACATTCAACTAACCAAAGTGACAGGCAATGACAAGCGAGTAATTGGACCTAAATAGATATGAACCATTCCACGTATGTCATCGAGATGATAAGCAATGGAACAAACGTGCCCTCTTCTGGAGAGACCGACCGGGAAGAAGTGTACCAGGTCCAATGACATGAAGAATTTTGCAGGCCCCTTGTAGGCCACACTAGTGCAAAATAAATAAATAGCAATAAATGAATAAATAAATGCATAAATAGTGCAGTGGAAAAAATAGGACAAACAATTCCCGGCGTGGAGAAGAAACTGCAACTGAAGAAAATCGCGTCACTTTTTACCAAAAATAAAACAATGGACAGAGAGACGGTGAAATTTTACAGAATACGGTAATTCCATTGTTACGTAATTTGATGGTCGCATGCTGACGCATCCAAACCAAATCACTGTTATCCTTCACTCGCGCTTTCAGCCGTAGATCAACGCTAAAATATGATCCATCCAATATAGTCGAACGATTAAGACGTCTCTGTGCGATCGCGGAACTCGAAAACAATAAAGATCGAGATAAATGTCTCGATTAAAATAATCGTGCCGACCTTTAGCTGCGCTCGATCCGTCATACGAATATCTCTATATTGATCCCGGAGAAGACGTGTGTCAAAATCCATATAAGGCGGGTTTGTATGGTCGATGACAGAAAAATTACTGGTCTGCGCTCACCCCATTGTTAGCACTGAAAGAGATGTATCGAATACGATTTAACATAATTCCGATAATGTTGATTACGCTTGCGTCGTACGATTTATGTAGTAGTATTTTTTGTTGCGAACTTACGTAGTTTTTGAATTCTCTTGTTATGATTAAAAAAATAGAAGAATATTTCTACTGTCAAATGATATAATTGTTTTAAACGATCAGAGAAAAACGGTCATATTTAATTGATGTTAGAATAGAAAAACAGTATGAGACGTTACGACCTTCAGCGAGATAGCGACGGGCTCACTGAAGACGACGGTTGTGGCTGGTTGGGAGGAACGAAAGATCACGTGTGGTGATGACTGGGCCTTAACAGAAAAAATGTAAAAGTGTAGGTTGATAAAAAAAATCTATTTTTAATTACAAAAAACGTATAGGAGTAGCAGCTGAATTTCGGTTAGTTATTTACAGATATTAAATTAGAGAACATTTATTTCGTAATACTCGATTTTATTTTAAGTTTATCTTATACATTTATTAAGACATTTGTCAATATCTAGTTGTTGAAATTTGTCTAAGAAGTTTTCAAATAGGAAGTAATTAGCCATAAATTAATCAAAAGCCAAATGTCAATGTAATAATGATTATATTTGATAGTTACACATATATTATCTACCGTGAAAGATGTAACCGCTACTCTAAATGCTTTCTACTATCTATAATGTTGTTCATTGCTGTAACGTAATGAGTTTAATTTATTAATATTGCAATATGCACTAAAAGCCAGCTTATGCTATGTTTAAGTGAAACGGAACGTTATCTCTTCTAGGGCTATCACTACTATAGAAGATAGAAAGGGAAAATTAGATCAGATAACATCTGAATGTGAAGTGAGGCTAAGGAAATGTAAAATTTATTAGTCAAAAAGTTGTTTGAGAAAATTGTTACTTACGTAATTCATGGCAACACACACACATGAACAGTTAAAGGTCTATGAAAGATACCCTTCAAATATCACTGAAGAAAAAACTCATCGATATATCCTGCCCATGCTGACCTATGGTGCGCAAAGATGGTCTTTTGTGCACATATCTCAGAAGGCAAGACGGCACAAAGCTGAGAAATCCAAAGTCATGGTTTACTAACAGACAGGTGTGTTCCTGATGGGGCAGATTGCGTCGTATATTACTGATGTCGTATTGCGCTGTAGTACCCATATTTTGGTGTCGGTATAGACTATATAGACCCATATAGACCGCTAAGCTGAAATGGTGTGGTCCGTTCTGTCGGATGTATCTGAAAAAATGGGCGAAAATTGTCACGGAATAAGTGCTACGGAATGGAATAGATACTACAGGTGAACACCGACTTAAAAGGAAAACCTGAAACTAAACTGAACGGTATAACATAAGAGAGGAGAGGCCTTTGACGAACAGTGGGGCGCAGATTGGAGGCTTAAATATAATTTGTTTATTATAAACATTGTAATAATAAACATAAATATATTTAAACAGTAACATTTGTATTTTTTTTAATTATCCTTTTTAGTAACTCGATGGTGGATTAAATCTATAATACCATACCATCAGCCTGTCTCTCCACTAGTGAATATAGGCCTCTGCCAAGGACCGCCACCGCACACGACATTCAGCTCTTCACATCCACCCATGATGATTCTTTAAGCTACGTCGGCAACTATAGTTCTTCGTCGAATTTTTTCGTTGCGGATTTTGTTCAACAAATAAACTCCGAGCATAGACAGCTCTTTTCATCGTTCGCTGAGCGACTTTCAACTTGTAAACTAGGCCTACCGTCGGAGACCATGTTTCGGCACCATACGTTTGAAGACTTTAGTCTTTAAACATGGTGGTATAGGCGACGAGAAGCGGTGACCCATTTTCCCGAATGCTACCCAGCTGAGCTGAATGCGTCTATCGGCCTCTCGACTGAAGTTGGGCTTATCTAACTTGATTGACTGTTCAAAATAGATATATTCATATATTCGTCTACAACTTCTAGTGACGACCCCAGACGCTGTCCGGTCCAGGGACGACCTGTTCATTGAACATGACTTTTGTCTTGTTGAGGTTCATCCCGAGACAAACGCGTCGCGAGGTCGTTCAGCATACAACTCAATTCCACCAGCGATTCTGATAACAATGTACCTACAAGTATTGATAAATAAAAAAATATATTATATGATAAATCTATAATAATGCTCATTTACAGCAACATAAAAGATGTACACTTAATTTGTACATTTTTAACGTACAAGTGTTGTAAACATACCTTGCCTGCAAGCTGCTTATTGAAGTTCATTGGCTATTTCTGATTGTCACCAAAAATACAGCAAGTGATTGGTTTATTTTAAAACTGCTCTCCTTTTAAAGTAAAATACAGCAAGTGATTGGTTTGTTATTTTAAAACTGCTCTCCTTTTGAATTATGTTTTTTTGATTTATTTATGACAGTATTGCAATAAATGAGCGATAAGTTATAATATATAAAAACTTATAAATTTGTGACAACCCTGAGGTTAATATTAGGACACGTTTCGATTTAGCGATAGCTGATGAACCTGTCTTTATGTCCATTCTAATGGGACGCACTAACCACGTGAAAGCGAAAACCACATTTAAGATCAAAAACTTTATACATTAGTGCTGTTAACAACTCACTAAAGTAAATGCAAGTCTCACATTATTACTTTTAACGTTTTATTGACCATTTATACGGAAAAACCAATCGTCAAAAGTGAAAGCTTAGATAATACAACATTTATTGAAAAAGGCTTAAATCATTTCCTATTTGCGGTTTGAATACTTTATTTTAATGGGTTATTTAAGGTACAAATGTAATGAATATCCATTGGAGTATTACGTGCACTTTCAAGTCTATTGATTCCCATTTAACTAGTAAGTAACCATTACGTCTATACTAATTGATAAAATATAGGCACTGTCTGTACATGGAATATTTTTTAATAAAAAAGTAATTGATAGGTGTCACAATAGTTTTACTAGTTTTGTCTATTTGTTTCTTAACAATAACCACTAAACTGGTTGCGTTTGCTGTTCGAACTAATATTTTCGATATAAAAATAATTTCTCTCAACAGTGAGCTCATTAAGCGTTCCAATAATATGTGGCCCTAATGGCCTTTCAAGAGTCACCGAACATGTATAGTTTAGGGCGAGCGTGAAAGGCGCTCAGCCAGGAGCAAAGAGTTTGTGCAGCAACGAGGCTAAGGGCTCCTTCACCGGTAAACCGACGGAAGAAACAGACCTCGGCTTAGGACGTAGCTTTGGGAGGGTACCGCGGGATCGCATGTCTGTGAGAAGCGCCCAGGCACGTGTCGATACCTGGTAAAAGTGTTGGCTGAAAGCCGGTGTGTTCACGGTGTAGCGAGGGTGACGTCCTTGTCTCCGCCGGCGGAGACGGTGTATATGTGTAGTTTGTGAGTGTAAGAACCGCATTTGCAGTAGTAATTGTGTCGTCAGGGTCGTCTAAGATGTGCCGGGGATCACGACGACGACGGCAATGGGGAGGGTCATTCCTATCGGGCACATTGGTGAGGCTGTCAACTAATAGGGGGTTGGGATGGTGAGGGACATTCACTAGAACTACACTACATTTCACTAGAACGTAGTTGGCCGTTTGGTGTCGGCCGGCTTTAGGATTTATTCCCGTAGGTGTCGTAAAAGGCGACTAAGGGATAACAAAGCCGCTACTACAATTTCTGAGGAACCATACCACCTCTAAAAGAGTCGACTCGCCAATCTGCTTGGATACCGTGAAATTTTAAGCCCATACATCCTTCATGCACAACACAATTTGCATGAGGAGGTCTAAGCACAGCAGTGGAAGATAAGTACTTCAGTTGAGCAGTGGGCAATAAGCGAATAAAAAGGTTAGTTAAGGTGACTACAACGTTATATTTGCAGCTGGCGTAACATGCCGCCTACCGAATGAATTAGTAACGAACTACAAAGGGCTTTGGAATTTTTGATACAAGTGATTTGGCGATATTTGACGTCTTTCGTTTAAAAATTTTGCTGGGCGGACAAAATCTCTAACTGTGGCTAACTTGGTATTTACAGCACAAATAATTAATTTTTCATGCAACGATTAAATTAAGTATGGGCAGCAAATCGCTGGTAGAAAATTTAAAGATGGGTTGGGCTTCAGTTCTCTGAGTAATGATATTCATACAATTAAAATTATACACTCTAGTTTAAAAGAACAAGTTATTCAAAAATAGGTTGTTCTGTTGCTTATGATTTCCTGCTCAGTTAGTATTTTTTGCTGCTCGTTTCAATACAAGTCGTACGGAATTAGGCTCCAATTATACGTATTAAAGATCGACAGAACACTCGAGATCCTCAAGGATTGCGTACTTCAAAGTAAGAATCTTTCACTTAAGGCGCTCTTAGACCGACTGCACCGTCTGCAGTAGAAATTAAGTACTGCACACAACTTAAAGGCAATCAGCTGTAGTCGCTTGTCAGCTGCAATCACTTGCATACTTTATTTCGAATGTAGACGACTGCAGTTCACGTGATAGACCGTATGAGTGTAAACCGTCTAAAAGCGCCCTAAGATGGACCGTTTATATCCTATTTCGTAATAAAACAGAGGTTCAGAAAACGCATTTTTAACGGTAAAGTGGCCAAACTTAGGCTATAAAATAAAAAATGCGAACTGGTAAAGAATACTCCGGTAATCTCACATTTTATTACCATGGTACTTAGAAGGACGTAAAAATGAGTCGTTAATAATATTGAAATGTAGACGAAAGATTTTTTTTTACAGAAAAGATGGCACCGGGCCACATGATGGTAAGTGGTCACCGCCGCCCATGGACACCTGCAACACCAGGGGGCTTGCGGGTGTGCTGCCGACCTTGCAGAATCGTGTTCATAGCTCTCTTGAAGAGCCCGTGTCGTAGCGTAATGGAACAACCTCGGCTGGCAGTTCATTCCGCAACTTTCAGATTCGCGGTATAAAGTGTCTTTTTGACCGTACTGTACGCAGCCACTCTATGTCAAGGAAGCGCAGATAAACCGTACGACGATGAAAAGCGGTGCGAATAGTAAAAATCCGAAGTTGGCATCAAACTGAACAGCTGTTCGGAATATTCCCGAATTATAAAGGCGGTAGGTAGAAAACGCTGAGTGGGATCGTCGACAATTCAGATAGCGTGTCGTTGGACGGAGACAAATGGGTCCAGCTAGTAATTCCGTGCACCGGTCCAGAGGTGTGAGCAGTACCCAAACATTGGCACGTTCCCGTGCCAACGTTTGTCATTCTGGACTGATGTTGGCATGAATCGCAGATGTCTATGGGGGACAGTATGAAAATAGAAAAAAATATTGAAAAATAAAAAGAAAGCGTACGTTGAAATTACGTTATAAATATCACTAACACGAAACAGAATTCTATTTTTACAGATAAATATCACATCCTCTTCAGTTTACAACTCAATTTGATGGACGCCTCTTCTCGACTAATATAAGAGTCAACATCTGTCTTATCGTGAGTAAGTTTACAACTCCGGGATTCTTAAATAGATTTATATGTGAATGTTGTGTGATATTGTTGAATGTATGATAAAATTGTTTTTAGTTATCTATCAGTATGTAGCCGATGGGCCTGCAGTGGGACGGTATAATGTTCCACTGGTGGGCATGGGCCCCTTCCTTGCAGTTAGGAGGAGGGTCGGGTCATAATTTTTCACGCGGACCCAGTCCGGATTTACACAAGCTCTAGATTTAATTATAAATCTTTTAATAATATATCATATAATTATTATATAATATATTATACAATATTATTAAAATAATAAAACAAAATTAAAAAATAAATAAGTAAAAATTATGTTTGTTGATAACAATTAGTCTCAAATTATAAGTTAGATTTTAATGTGCATTTCATTGTTATCGATAAAAATAAAAACAATACGAATTTTATCGAATACTTTTATTTGTTTATAATTTATTTACGGATTGTCTACGTAACACACACACTTCACATAATATGTACTTACCATACCGTCAAACTATGTCTCCCCCCGCTGGATATAGGCCTCTCCCAAAGCTCGCCATCACACACGATCCTCGGCTCTTCATCTTTTTTATTTATATATCAACGAGCAGTAATTAAAATACGACAGCGTTCGTAAAAGAAAGTTTATACTAAATTAATCGAGAACTACCCATGGAGGGCATTTGTACAAAGAAAAAAAATATGAAGTGACACCTTTACACTGAATCGATACTGAAAAGAACATTATGAAAATTTTTGATCTATATTTTTATTTAGTTCTAAATAAAGAGAGAGTGATCAGGTGTCTGAGTTTATTTCCACTAGTTTTGCTAGTAAATAGTAAAAGATCTAAAATTATAGCTATAAAATAAGGAAGCGCGAAATGCGTAAAACGTGACACGGTCGTATCGTAAATCCGACATCAAAGCGGTACTCCCGCGCATGTCGTGTTGTACGCGTACGACATGTGACGTAATGGGGAAATTAAGGTGTTAACAAACAATACGATAAATAATAAGAAAAAAACATAAATCTTTATTGGTAGGTAGCTCTTCGAGTGGGAATCACTCGAGCCAAATATCTTTTCGAATAAGACCTATGTATCTCTACTGTTGGATATTGGCCTCTCCCTAGATTCGCCACCACACAGGATCTTTGGCTCTTCTCATCATGCCACCACGGGAGAAATTCTTCAAGTCACCGGTCCGCCTCGCTGGAGGACGTCCCACACTGCGCTTTCCAGTATGTGTAATAAGTATATTCATAAAATACGTGGAGTAAGTTTAATAAATATGATCTACTAATATCGTGCTTAACTAATGTCATTAGGAGTAGGATGTAGCGTGGGACGACCAGCAGGAGTGACCTCTTTAAGTGACCTCCGACCAGCAGGAGTGATCACTTAAAGAAAGTCATCGATAGTGGCTGGGTGATAAGAGCAGAAAACAAAGTGCTTATCTAGAGGTTTATAGTCAACAGTGAAAAGACATGTTGATCCCAATCAACACCCCTTGTGTAGCTAAAATTATTATAAGGAAGTGACTGTTCTTGAGAGAGGTCCACATCTAACAGTAGAGACAGACTGAGAATATGGTAACCAATAAGTGGTAACTAATAAATAACTCATGTTTGTGAAAGTAATGGATGACACAATTATTAACCATCTTACAACTTTCATTTCCTTAATTTTAAAGCGTTAAATTTTCAGGAATTTTCTAAATTATGGAAAAAGAACTGTATTGTATTTTCATTATACTTCTAATGCCTTTTACAAATCATGCTTTTCAAATATCCAAAGGCAGAGAGAGCAGTTACGACTGGCTTACCACTTGCCATCAGATGGACCGTTTGCTCGTTTGCCATCAGATGCTGTATACCGCGAGACTTTGTTTGAAGCCGACAGTAAGCGGGGTCAGCGCTGTAATGAGCGAAATTTGTCCATTCAGGTGATTTTCTATTCTATGATCTAAAATATTCTAAATCTCTAAACCCCGTCACAAGATATTAAGCCGCAATTTTGCGGACTTTCTAAATGATGCACAAACTCATTTGCGGAATGACAAGTGAAACTGCAACTGCCATTTTGCTTTCGCGGGTTGCGCAGTGACATTTAGTTTTCGTATCTAGATGAGCCTAGATTATCGCACTTAGCCATCTGTGCAGTACCGGACTGGGTTTTATCTGCTTATTTAATGCCCATCTGTGGTTACTTAATGGTCCTGTATAAGTAGACACGACAGTAGGAATAGCGAGTAAGTTATGATAGTGAAAAAGCGATATGGATGTGATATTTGACTATTAGAAAAATATACAAGAAAGAAAATGTTTTATTAGACGCAACACAACGCACAGACACACTTTAACATCAAACAAAAAGAAATAGTACAATAAATCCTATATTATTACCTTACCTAGCTAACCCTTGACTGTGTGTCACGCCAAGAATAAGGTTATGTGGCTCAGCGTGACGCCGCGGAGCAAGATTTCCAAACACAGCAGTGATCTATTCTGCCAGCACCACATTGATAATATAATTAAATAACTTAAATAACTTTAAGCACAAATAATTATACTCTAAATTTTAAGATAGGACCGATGATCGACTGCCAATCTAAGGTGATTAGTGGACACGAGTTTAATTCTCAAACATTTTACATAAAACTGTCGTTCTTATCCCATTTCTTCTTCGTCCACCCTCTGTTTTCCTCATATCGATCATACTCCCTATTTCCCCATCCTTCTCAATCTGTTTTCTAAACGCCTACATTTTTGACCGAGGTTTGCATGTATCATATAGATGTCATGCCAATCATGTGCGACAGTATTCGCTTATCATCGGGCGGACTCTCTGATAGTCAGCCATTTTCTTTATACAATACAATAAAAGGAATATAAAACAATTTAAACGTATGATGTGAATGTCTGTGGGGTATAGTATTATAAGGTATACACTGTCTAGTCTTTCTGCTACCCTCTCTCTATAAAAGAAACTAATATAACCCATCAGTCGTGTGGTTGTCGGTAATTAAAATATATCGTTTAGGCTTCCGTCTAAAGTATTAGACCTCCGATCAGCGTAAGATAACCGTATTTTTAAAACTCCTATCGAGGTCACAGTAAAGTGGTTGATCATAATCTAAGTGCCTTCAATCGATTAGAATCGATTCCATCAGATTGACCGTATTGTCATTTCCGAGATCTACTAATTCAGCTTAGAAATATTAGGTTTTTATGAAATTTAATCTCGGTACTTAAATTACTGTGTAAATAATATGGAAGCATTTTGTTCTATTCAATTTATTAGAGCAAGAAGAAAGTATATTAATTTGAATTCGCTAGACCTTAAGTATTCTTGAGAAAATCTTAGAACTAGTCGTTGTCCTCGGCTGATAATAATTATGAAGTGTATTTAATAAAACGCGGACTATTGCAGAATGCTTGTATTTACGAAAAGTGTCACGGATGAAACCATTGTGATGGTAGTGCAATAATAAATATACCCACATAACAAATGATAATCCCACGGACTACACAGATTCCTTGTTTTGCCGCAGAGTTATTAGTTAACAAGCAAACCAACATTCGCACGTACATTTAATACGTATTAGTTAATATTGACGTAATGTCGATTGAAAATATCATTAGATACAGGCCTTTCACAAGGTTCGCAAACACACACACTCATCTCATCCAGTCACTACAGACGAATTTCTTCAAATTTTCGATCTGTCTTATTGGTCTATCTCACACTACAGTTCTGTTAGTGCTCTAAACTATGTATGTGAAAAAAACTAGGTAGAGATAAGCGATGAGAGCCGTTTAGATAGATAAATACGTGTGTGACTTTAATTCTTTGTCGAATTACTTACAGTAATATTGCTTGTTTCTTACTCATGTTAGCTTTACTATTACTGGATTCCATAATGCAATCTCGCATACCTGTAACAAAGATGCACATAATTATTTAGGGTCAATCAGGATAACCGGGCAAATGACTTAATTTATGGTAACTTCTTTATGGTAACAAGTCACAACATTTGGCCTTCCGCTCTTCAACCAATCAATGTCAACCAGCGGCCTTCTTTATGTCACGGTCCACTTGGTTCCCATAATACGGTTTCCATTACGTTATCTCCACTCGAGGACTTCTTGGTTGTTGATACTAAGACAAATATGATCTACCCATTGTCATTTCAATATACTGAGTCACTGAGTCTTTAGACTATGAATACTTTGATTTTGACTTTGGTTCCTTTGCGTATTTCTTCGTATCGGAACCACTCATCGATAACACCGAGCAAAGCTGTATCAATCGCTGAGCGATTTTGAATTTTCGGTCCACGTTTCAACACTGTACGTGACAAGCGGAAGGACGAACTGATTTAGCCCCAAACACGTCTGCTCTCAACTATATTAACAATATATAACGGCATAGTAAGAAGACAGATATAATAATAGAAACATATTAAGAGTAATAAGATATAAGAAGAATCGACTGTATATGTATAATTATATGGTTTCGAAATAATTTATTTCACTGCATAGTATTTATAAAATTTCTGATACTTCTCAACTTTCAATTTCAATGCTAGTATCCATTTGTGCACCAATATATGGGCACCAATGGATGCCCATATTCTTTTAGTAACAACGTTATAAAAACACTACAAATTATTTGTGCATAAACGGAGCGCATATGCAGACGAGGGCTATTAAAATAATGTTAGTAAATGTATGTGCTTGGCTTACGCGATTTCAAGCCTACTTCACATATCAAACTCTCAAGCAAATGTTAGTTATCATACCTATTACATTCAAGTAGGAAAAGTTGCGTAACAAAAACTGTAAACATTATTTACAGGTCCATAGAGTGAGTATTACTAAGTATAACCCGGAAACTATGGCGTTATTTATAGTTTGACCGGCGCAGGCGCAACCAAACGGTAACCTTTAGCGAAGGATTTAAGATGAAACTTCGTAACGTATTGACTTGGTAAATTTTACGACCAATTCGCAACAGACAAACAAAAACCTTATTTATTGTTACTTGTCACATAAAGTACTTTATTAATCCAGACGTTTACTTTACATCCGTAGACTGTAATTATGCAAATAATATCACGCTTCACAAAAAGAGGAAGATAATATTTATTCATGTTTCAATTTGCGGTTGTTGAATGCACAGTAAAAAGGGAAAATTGACATAAGTGACAAACACATAGATATTGTGAGGAGGAGGGTGCGTGGAGCAATCCCACAGCCGCTGGACGCACTAAACTGGTCACGTTACCCCTCTCTCACAGAAGACTGCCTTGAAATGTACTGAATTTCCCAATTTATCGTATTTCCCCAATATACGTACGTGTTTTGGTAGTGAGACATTATGCCAGAGCCCATTTCCATCCCATCCTATCCTTCTCTGTTTTCTCAACCCTTTCTCCAAATACATTCCTAAATGTCCAAAAGTCGGCGGTGCACACGGTGGTGTGCCATCGTTTGTCACTGGACGGGTGGATGTCCATAAGCGACAGTATCCATTTAAGATCAGGTGGACTATATGCTCATCTGCCATCTTCTTTCCATAATAAAATTCAATGACATATATACCTAATTCAGTCATCTTTAAATAAGTTAGTGAACTATCTCGACTCCATAGTGTTAGTAGTTTCTAAGCACTGCGGCGATTGGCCGGCCGTAAATCAAAGTTCGAACGCGGCGCACGCGCACGCACTTCACCCAGCTTGTAACAGAGTCTTCAGCGTAGTTACGAAGCTCGCCTATTAGGGTTGCGCATACTCGTAAACCATAAATAAATAAAATTTAGGACTCTGATGATTTGGTAAGGGTACACAAATACCAAACTATTCCGAGGTACAAGTAAGTTTGCGAATTGCGATTTAGAGTTGTGACGAAAATATTAAAAGGTCTTGAGCATCATCCCCAAGTATTTTCAAAAGACGGCTCAAAGAACATCTTCGTGAAACAGACACGGGATAAACGAAAATCCATATGTATCACTGCGAGGCGTAGGCTAATACAATATATATACTCAAAATCAGTTTCTGTGGCCTAGGCTGGTTAAGTAGGTTATATACAATACGGCCGAGGGCAGCACGAATCATTATTCGGGCCGCATGCGACCCGCGGGCCTCAGTTTGACATGCTGTCGCGGTTTATTGAACAACCAATCATCTTTCACAAACCGAAATTTAAATTAGCAGTGAAATTAGTTGATGGAACCATGTATAACCGCATATTGGCGCGGTTTCAAATAGCGCCTTTCCTAGAACACGAATAGGAAAAGAAGGACAACGCCTCAAGGCTGTAAGTTAACACGCAACACGCAAGCAGGGCCACGGGCCAATGGGCAAGTTAATGGGAGCCAATTTTAATCATTCACTTTGACATTCCTGCTATATATTATGTGTAACAATTGAAAATGTCGCAAAACAGTAAGCGGTCTGGTCAAGCAACTTTCGCGAGGACGAGCGTCGCTCTACCAATCAGTGAATACGTTATATTTTCCAGAAATAGTTTATGCATGTTTGTTACGTAACTGGATAGAACATTGCTGCCAATATGTCTCATTATTTTTAGTATAGAGGAAATGACAATGTTACGTAAACGTTTAATAAATATTTAGAATAATTCGTTTCGATTCAGAATATTCAATTTCAATTCAAAGGGTCGCAAGACGTCCAATCCAAAATGACTAATTTCCAAAAAAATAATTTCGTAATATTATAAATTCAGGAGTGTTTGTTGGTTTGTTACGTTTTCACCACTAAACTACTGAAGCAATTTTAGTGAAATATTGCAGAGGTAAATCTCGAGAAAGACATATTTTATTCCGGAAAATTGATTGGTGTTCCAGGGGGATTTAATTACTTTTAAGACAAAATCAGCTGGGGCGAAGCCGCGAGCAGAATTCTCTTTAATTTTAGTATACATGATACATTTCAATCAAAACCAGAATATTATAATTTTAAAAATCGATTAAAACTATTGAAAATTTATGTAACTTAAAAAAGAACGGTACGGTGAGCCCATGAAAATATTGTAGAATCTCGCGTTCGATTCGTTTGAAATAACACACTGTAATAAATAAAGTTCCAAATATAAATAGAAAAGTTAGATTTGCAAGCGAAAATTGCCATGTTTTAGAAATGTCAAAATTAGACTCAACTTTGAAGTGCTCAACATTATCCTTGAACGATTGTACATAAATACATACATACATACATCTATTCAATCATTTTAGTGGCATAGAATTGAAAAGTTGTTCAGAAGTCTGGCCTAGACAATGTCTGAGAATTATATATTTTCACAAACGCACACTTGAATTGAGATATCGATTTCACGTACGGGTAAATAGCTGTTACTATTATTAAAATATCAATGGCATGGGAGCCTTTCACTCTGATTGTATGCAAACTACTGCATCATTTAAATAAACAGTGTATAAATTTCCCCGGTGACTCGAGGCGAGAATCACCAGCATATAAATAATGCTGGTACTTTGTTCGTATGCTGTTCGTTTTGTACAAAAAAATAAGTCCCTCAAATACCACGGTGTGCTATTTCTTTATTTCTGCTAACAATAAAATTGTCCGTAAATTTATATTCTTCTAGTTGAGTTGCTGACGTTTTCTTAAAATTTATTACATAACGACCCGACTACACGTAACTTTTTCAGCTCGAATGTTATTTTTGTCGTCTCCTTGTTGTCAATATCAATCGAACTGCATGCTCATTGAATCGAACTAGACTTTCCGAATGGATGACCGCTACTTTCTTACCTTCCATTCTTATCATTCGATTACGACGAAGCCAAATAAGAAATCATTAAAGATCACAATTTCTTAAAATGTATTTTAAAAACTAATAGATCTATTTTGATAAAAACACCAAATTTTCAGAATATAATATTCAATGAACAATGAAAAAGACAAACAAACATTGCGTCTGGCATATAATGGCATAATAATAATATGTAAAGATTTACTCACTTGACGAGAAGAGATTTACGATTTAAGGAGAGGCTTTTAGTCTTGTCTTGTTAAAAGTCTAATAAAAAATTAAAATTTGATTATAAGTTGGGTGCACTCGCAGCGTCTTGCCAATAGATGGCGTTAAGTCATTTATGTTAAGGTCGTCTGTGTTTGCTTGGTAAACCATATAAAATAAGTATGTCTTTTTTATTAAGGTCTGCATTCTGAGTTATTTTATATTTAAAATAATAACATTCAAAATACCCCTGCGTCATCAAGCCATTTTTGATCTGAAAACAAAAAACGGGTCGCTGCGGGGCGTAAGACTAGTATAAGTAGTAACGCACACAAATGCGCAGGCGTCTCTGCATTTTATTTCGCTTTTTATGTTAATCCCCATATTGGCATTACATGTGTTTTTAAACACCAATGTTTTATGTGCGCGTCGTGCGCGTATTTTATTGTCCCATAAATATTTATTATGGAGAGTAGTACAACATAATTTCTGGTTAGTTATTTACGGTTTATTGGAAAAACTTGTCGGGACTCTTGTTAGCATACGCACTCCTGTCACAAATGTAAATGTTCCATCAGTTAAGATATGTCAGTTCAATGCTAGGTATAATCTATGCATATAATCGACTATTTAGACAGTCACACTACAGAAGGTCGCACCGTCTAACATCACTGTCTGTTGTGATCTTATCAGGGTCGGACGATCATCTTCCCAAATTCCCAATCACTTTAACCCAGTGACACCTTTTTGTTTTCCTTCTACTCTTGGTACCTAACGATGACATAAATATATTTTAAAATAATCGTCAGATACAGAAGTCTGTTTTTCGGCGTAGGTACGTCAATCTGACATAATAATTTAAATATTGATTTTCAGACAAATAATAATGAGAAAGATGCACTTTTGAGTTTGATAAATGAAATAGTAAGAATTACAAAATTGTTAGGTCAGTCTCTGTCATTTTTATCTCGCCTTATTATTACTGCCTTATTGTACAATGTTTGACTTTGGTAATTGGGTTATAAATATGTAAAACACATGAGTTGGCGAAATTAAAAGGAAAGTCGTGGAGCTGGTTCAAACACTCGATGGGGAAGAAAATTTTATTGCTATAGTATAAAGATAATAACAGTGACAAATAGTCGTTATATGGTCGTTTTTGTTCCTTTGCGAAAGCAGAAACGGTTAACAGTATTTTTTAAACTTATAATAAAATAAGGTACCTAATACTAAACAATAAAAATGTAAATCATGCCCTTGTATTATATCGATGTAACGCGGTAAGACAACTTCCTGTCATCTACTCTAAACATGAATAAAATATACCTACTCGCTAAACTGACTGTACTGGATTTTGATTTATAGAATAAAGTTTACTTTAATAGGCATTCAATTAATAAAATTGATAAAACTATTATTAAAACTATCACAATCGTCGCGAATTTCTTTCCTGTCGTGTGAAATGTCGCGACACCGATTTATAATCATTTTATTTTAAAAAACCTGTTGAAACCGAGTAAGTAGCAAATGGTATAGAGATTTCCCTTATTAATTTTATCAGAATCCATTATTTTTATCGTATTAATATTAATCAGTGTTCAAACTATCAAGTTTTGAAATGGCACTAGTGGTAATAAGTCAATGTTAAAGCTTTTTATACACACAGACAAATAGTACTTCGGTATTTTCGCTAAGATTTCTATTGCTGCATGAATGAATGAAAATTCTGAATTGTATTTCTGTTTTAACTACTGATTACACCAACATAAGGTATTCAGAAGCAATAGGAGGCCTTATCACTAAAAGCTATCTCTTCCAGGTTACTGTATCTGATTACGGTGAAAGAATAATATGGATAGTATTGCAATAGCTGTTTAGTTATTAATTAGCCCATTTAGCCTGATTCATCACGGGTCTAGACAGTAAACTGGACACGATAGTCCACCAAGCTAATTTCGCGCCTACATCATCGAAAAATAATTACGTGTGTTTGTATTGATACAGTAAATCGTTTTAAACAGAAAAATCTTATTTTTTAAAGAAAGAAGGTGGAAAATAGACGAGCATAGTCGTAAGTGAATAATGTCGTTCATGGACATGGATGCATGCGAACATTAGAATGACAAATATTTTGAATGTATCGATGTACAGGCGTACATCGATACATTATTCACTATATTAGTGTTGTTTGGATTTACTATATTAGTGTAAAGGTAACACGCCTAATTGCGATACGCAACGTTGATTTACATTTTATTGCCTTCTAAACTAGCTTTAACGAAAGTGACAGCAGTTTTACAGTTCAGTAGCTTCCCCGTCGTGACAGACGTACCGAAAAGGATACACTTAGCATTCCTGGTCACGCTTTCACTGTCTGGATGTCGGGGCTTTCGTGGTATTATTGCGTAATACCACAAATGACTCGCAAATATCTCGGTCCGGAGAATTGTTCGAATTCTTTTGGCAAGCAACGCAGATGTAGAACAATTCTAGGAAATGAATGTCTGGGTATATAAGTATTGTTTTTTTAACTATTTCGTAACTATTTCTCAATCGATCGTTTTTATATTCGGATTGTTGAGCGATTTGTTACATGTTATTACAAATTGCAATTGTCGATACGTGATGGAATTGACGAGTCCTTGAGGAAGATCGCATACCGGGAAATGTTCTTGCTGGCTGAGATGAGTGGAAGACTGATTGTCGTGGCGTGCCTTGAAAGGTCTATAATATCCAACAGTGGAGAGACACTGGTAAAAGTAGTTAGTCAGAATAGACAAAGATTGTCAAATAAAAATAAATAGTTCAAAATATTTATAATGTTTATTACTAATGCACCAAATTATTGATTTCATATGAATAATAAAACACAGACAAAGAATAATTATTCTGTGCGGTATGGAAAAGTTATGACGTCACGAAATAAATATGTATTAAATGTAGATGATGGGTTCAAAACATGCTTATATTATGTAAAATTATTGGCATAGTTCAGACTCGTTTCATGATACGATTGTTTATATAGGCTAAGAATATGCAAATAAGATTTTTTTTTATATTATGCACAACGTATCTGTATCAAACAAATTTACATTTTTACATTAACGTTTCTTCGTGCTATAATACACATTTTCGTAATTACGTATTCATTTTAAGATCAATCAAAAGCGCCCTATATTTAAAATCCCAAAAGCATATAAAATTACTCAGACTACATAAGTGCTTGCATAAAATTTTAAGTTCAAAAGCGAGGTTCCTCCTTGGCAAGGGCCAACTTTCACTTCGTGTACCATTATTCAAATTGAAATAATATTTCTTTTGTTCCGATAATGCTGGGTCGGGAGATCCGGAATGGCCAAGAGAAGATATGCTATGGATACGGTACTCGTACTTTGATAAAATATTGCATTAAAGAGACTGTCTGCAGTCTGTTTCACATAATTTTATTTCATACGAAAAGTTATGCCTGAATATTACTCTAACCTCTCACTGTTGGATACAGACCGCCATTAATAATTATGAGGATTTTTCAAGCTATAATTTTCGGACATGCGCGTTTCTTTACTGTGTTTTACTTCACGGGCTAGCCAGTGATAATTTAAAAAACCGTATTGATATAAAAACTCAGTTACACGGTCTGGGTTCCGAATTTACGACCTCACGAACGAGAGTTAAGAATAGATATTCATAGGCTATTATTAACACCGATGTATAAACACTAAGGACATCATAAGTTTTCATCCTCTGCGGCTGCGTGGACACACGGAAGCCGTTTTTGAAAATAAATTAAAACAAATATTGTCAACCATGCTATGCAGAAAAAATTATTACATGATGTCCATTATTTACATTATTACATTATTTTCACTAAGCTGTAGTTACACTATTACAAAAATGGATCAGTCGCTACTGTTTACTATTAGACATGGCCATATTGTTTTACAGTGCGTGTTCATGTTTTACGTTTGATCAATTCAAAATATTATTTTACTGTATTACACAATTCTACAACTATTTAATAACCAGAATAGTGTTGCAAATGTTCATCGGAAAGTCTATAGACATCCAATGTAACCCATAGGTTACATAATAATGATAAATTTTAGAAATCCAAGTCTAAGTTTAGATATTTTTATATAGCTACATCATAAAGAAAGTTCTTACGGCCTCGTAGCTATCAAACGAATACATCGCAAAAAAGCAGCTGTAACCTAAATACTAGCATTTTCTTAGGTCGCAGTTATTATCCTTTTGCGGCCCGTCAGCGAGACATATTGCAGTGTTATCGACGTATCAGCATCGCTGCGCGCATGCGCTGACAGCGTTGCACAATGCATTGCAACCTGCTTACAGATGGACAGTTTAGATGGCGAATTATGACTGTGTCACAGGAAAGATAGAAATAAGTATTTTTAGCTTGAAGCTAATATTGTCAACTTGTGGTATGAAGATTTATTGGAATTTCAGTAATTTCTTTGTATTATTCGTTTTTTACAACGTACAACGCCAAGAAGTGAGTACACCAATCTCTCTATATATCAATGACGATTGTCTTTCCAATGACGTCTGTAGCGCTCTGTAGTGCCATCATTTGCTTACATCCCTTTACTTTTAAACTCTTTTAAGTCTGTACTGAATACAGTATACATATAATAAAGGGCTGAGAGACGCTTTTTGATCGATTTTGTTCAATCTCTGTTGTTAACAGAGAGCGGGATTGGCAGTTCAAGTAAATTTCTAAAGCACGAGTAATTTATATTTTTATAGAGCGATATGTTCCTCGTCAAAATTTTCATTTATATTTACAAAGTTGTTATTCAATTATTTTACCTATATGAAATTACTACGGATACTCTAAAAAAGCGTAAAGACGTCCAGTTCTGGTTAAAAATTGGCAACAAGAAACACTAGCGACGAGAGCGGCGGACACATAAGTTAAGGAAAATTTTACATAATTAGTTTTACCAAATTAGTTTCATTCGCCATCATGATTATTATAATTAAACGTAGCAAATAAATTTCTATAGAAACTCTTGGTTAACTCTCTACCACTAGCAATGTTTGTACTGCTTTCGAAATGTATGAGAATGTCAAGAGTTGCGGCGTGTATTAACTCGCAGAGTATCGATCTCGCAGATGGTTTTATTACCAATTAATACAATTCTAGTATATTCGTAACATATTGTATGTACAAATATTTCATATCATGAATCAAGGCATGGAGCATAACCAAACCAAATCATAGCCACATTAATAAAACATAATATTGCTAAATTCGTATTTATCTACCATGTTGGGAGTAAGCTGATTTATCTCTTACTTAAGCACATACATACACATAAACCAGAATAAATGTTTATGTGCGTCGGAGTGTTTCCTATACATAAATGCCGTAGCAACAAATCGGCCTAAAAAACCTTTTTAGCTTGAGCTTTTCTAGTGAATTTTTTTGTTATTTTGGGGTTTTTTCAACATGTTAGAAATACGACATAGACACCATTGTGCCAATTGTTCGAAAGAATTCGAACTCCTTCATAATTTTTTTCTATGGCCATATTGCCTAATTCTCCAAATTAGGTCATTTTGCCTAATTTGGAGGGGGGGGGGAGCGCATCCGGGGCATGCCAACGTTTGTCATTCTGGACTGATGTTCGCCTTGATCTCGGATGTCCATGTTTAATGTCGGATTGGGTGGCGGTATCTACTTATCATCAGGTGAATTGTCTGCTCGTCTGCCATCATCTTTTTATTTAAAAAAAAAATATAATAGGGAGTATGTGTAAAGCAATAAGGGAAGTCTCTCATCACATATTCCCTATTCTCCATGTCATTTAAATTAAAAATATTTAAAACATATTTACAAAATTAAGAATATCAGTAATTTTACATATTCATAAGTATGCGTGTGTTGCATAACTTCCGTAAGTGTCCGGACTTATGACAACTGACAGACGTGACAGCTTGTCTATTTGTTCATTCATGTTTTTGCGTCGCACCTAATTTAGTTGACATTTGAATTATAAACAAATATTTTGATTTTTACTTCTTACTGCCATCGGAACAGGTTCGAACACTTTTATTGTTGTCTCTATGGTGATAGATGGCCTAGTATTATAATAGGTATGTATAGTGAACTGTTTTAGGATAAATGCTTTAATAAATAAACGTGTATAAATAAATAAATAAATAAAATGAACGGTAAAGACGATGCTGCAGTCACCAGAGCCCTTCGCACCCGCAACGAAATTTATCCTATCGAAGAGGGAATGTGTAATGCGTTAAGGAAAGTCTCTCATATGATATTCCATATATTAAAATTAAATTAAAAATTTCGAACCTCAAAAGCTTAGAAGTGAGGCGTAAAATCAGTTCATTAAATGTATTGCATAAGATCTTGAATAACCATTTGGATGGGGATCTCTTGCGGCATCTCAATCCGAAGGCACCGAATCGCCCTGTACGTACCCAACAGCTGTTTGACATACCACCGGCTCGAAATAATGTTTCTTACAATAATTTATTTTATGGAATTTGTCGTTATTATAACGACCAGGATGTCGAGTTTGACATAATATTCTATTTAAACAACGCCCGTTTTAAAATTCTGTTAGATATACATTTTTCCTTTTAGATAGTTTTTTATATATATAGTTTCATTTTACCTATTCTGCATGTTAAGAGTTAAAGTTGTGTATAACTGTAAGTGAATTTACGAACGTACAAATGTTTTATAAAATGTGTCTGTAACTAGATAAGTTTGTAAATTTGTTGTTATACCTAATAAATAAAAATAAAAAAATAAAAAATATACTCACCTTAATCTTTTCTCAAATATACTCAATTAGGCAACGTATTCCAATTAATTATTTATTTTTTTCCAATTAATATAATCCCTATTCCAACTTATTCCTTATTTCCAAAAATAAGTAATATTATTCGGAAAGGTATCGACAACGCGATCGTCGGCACGATTCCTATATTATCTTATTCTACGGATATCTATCTTATTCTGCGTGCAGTTGACCGTCGATCATTTCGTCGTCGCCAACAGCCACCTGCTATAGTAATAATTATCAAGTAGTCCCGACACTATTGCTTCGGACGTTATATTCCTATCATTCTATTAATGGTTTTCTCACAGATTAACTGATTTCCTCTTCCTTGCTTTACGGAGATAATATAATTTTATATATTCTTAATGATAAAATATTATTAATACTTCATTTGTATAGCATTATAGTCAGTTTTAGTAACCTGTGGTATTTATTACCTCGCCATTTCTATTAATTCACTGTAGGAAGGAAGGAAAGGAATTTATTATACGTATTATCAGTTCAAAGTGCAACTGTTCCTTTCTCTCGAGGAAAGTTTATCGCTTGCTGCCAAGACAGCAACAAATTGTAAAAATACCTATTTTTGAAATCGGCTGCAGCCATCCTCCCCTCTTAACATATCAGTATCTTTAAAAATACTTATACGAGTACATGCATTTTTCATACACAGACGCGTTTCAATAACTGATGGTAATTTTATGCGCACTCAATTTTGTCTGGGTGGTCGAAGTTGAACCCTTTATGAGACCGAAAGCCGACGACAGCCTATAAGTAAACCTACATGGAATATCATAAACGAATTCATCTGTCGTTATCCCCAATAAAATAAATGTCATCTTTTCAATTATTGGTTTCTCTTTTTGAAACCAAAAAAAAAGGAAGTAGGTGAACGGACTTTATTCGGGATAAAATCTTTAAAATAGCTGTTTTAAAAGTAATTAGATCTCTGGTTACAGCCGCTAAACCTTAGCATACGTATATAAGTAATAGAACCCAATAACTGAATGACCAATGTGTGTGTGTGTGTAATTATGGTATGTCTGACAATAACAATCAGTTAACTTTTTTTAGAAATAGCCTGGTTACTTTCGATTCTAACTAATTAGAAAAATATTTTACTCACATACCGGGTAACGTAGCATCGTAGGACGATCCTACGACCCGGTGGACAAATGGTTTTGTGAAGGTTCTTATTAGTTTCTGGATGAGAAAGAGCGAAAGACGGTGTGGTAGCGAATCCTAAGACAGATCTGTATGCAGAAGTGCAGAGACAGACTGATGGTATGGTTTGGTAACTTCATCTAGCTGCGATTTTCCGAGGAATTCTTACACGTAAATTTTTCATAAATTAGTGTTGCGAATTCAATTGGAGAATAAAAATCAGTCTTTAAAACTGTGTGTCACAGTCGGCTACTGCTTCGAGTTCATAACAATTTAACTTCAGAGACGTGCAATCATAATAACTGACACTAAAATAAGTGTCCAGATTAAGTATCTCGATATGCTCCAGCGAGCCTTAACAAATAACTCATGTCCGACTAAATTAGTTGCGAAACAGTTGCGTGAGGTACTTACTTTCTACGCCCTAAAGGAGATCACGGTACATCGTGGCAATACCTTTTTTGATGGTTTCCACATTATGGACATAATTAGCTGTTTATTGGATAGAATATCGTTTATAATAGAAAGAAAATTAGGAAAGTTAGGGAAAAGGGGGTATTGCTATCCAATCCCATACCACTCCTATACAGTTTTATTATTCTATTGAATGAGAGAAACTGGATATAATATGACTTGAAAGTATTAGAAAGAAGGGGAAAGAACTGCGTTCTGGTATTTTTAACTCATTCTCGAAACACATTGGCACATTTCACGGCAGTCTTCTGTGAAGAGTGAGGCAAGCCGGCGAGCACAGCTGATTGTAGGATGCAGCATTACCCACCCTCATAACGGTTATAACTTGCCCTTTAAACTGCTATTTTATGGAACACAATAGTGGTACACACAGTATACACAGAGACAAATCTCTTCACTGTTAGATACAGGACTCTACCAAGGCAAGTCGTCACACTTTGTCTTCCGCTCTTCTTATCCAGCCATTACCAACGACTTAGATTATCGGCCCAGCTGGATGCTCACGGTAAGCGGTCTCCAATCGAGGACACGTCTTCTGAACTGTTTGTCAGTCCTGTTACAATAAATGTGATATAAAAAATTTTTTTTTGGTTCTTCTACGATTTTTTTCTATTCAGATAGGTACTATTCATCAAAGAAACTTAGGATAGCTGTTTCCATTCCTCGCTGAACAGCTACGAACTTATGAATCAGGTCTATTATTATATTAACTGGTAGACAATTAATTAGTTAGGGATTTGTGGTATCTTCGCGAGAAACTGTGGTGTATACTGAAAAAAATAATGACAACCCCAATAAATTCAAATGAAAACATATACAGATTTCTCAAACTTTCAGATTGTGCGGAGAGACATACTCACGAGAGAAGTGGCGTCTTCTGGCTGTTGAGACTATGACCAACTTCGGGTCACTGAGTCAGTGCAATTAGTTGTTTTATTAGTGATTACATTGACTACAATACGATGTGGTAGGTATATATTACAACACTGAATGTGCTATTATTAATTTAAAGATATGCATGTAGGATATCGACATTCGTAAGTCTTAGGACAAAAGACATTCTACTTCGCTACTGAACTTCCGTGTCCTGTTACCAAAGACAATTAATCTATACCTCTCCGGTTTCAACCACAGGCAGCACTATGACAATATAAGGAAGTAACTAAACAAAATTTTCTGTATCTGCACTATACTCGTATACATACATAGACTATATGGATACGCCATATGCGCCATGAAAATAAGATGCAAACTCCAGTGCATAAAATAACGGTTATTAGCAATATTAAATGAATGTGGCACATTCGAAATTCAAATTACACCAATTGACACCTGATGTGCCGGCTGTAAGACAGACTATGTCAGGTCTTGAAGTAACATTACACCCATTCCTGTATTTCTTTATTCATCTCATAAATGTAATTAGTTGCAGAAATTACTATCGGTGAAATGGCAACGGAGGTATAAATGACAGCCATATTTATAGGTACATACGTTTATACCTAACTCACTTCTATGCAACATACGAGTTACATAATTACAATTTGATGTAATACATTTTTAGGTACGACACTGATTCGCATAGAATCAGTCATAAAATGTGATTGCGTTCGCTTTCTCTGCCCTATGAGGCTTGGCGACATCATGTCACTCCCATTAAGGGCTGACATTTATCGCATATGGAGAACTAACAAAAGGCAAATTCTATAGCCATTCGTGAAGTAGGTACTTCTAACATGTGAGAATATTCGAGAAAAGAAAGGTAATAAATAACCCAGAAGTTTTATTTTTCTTTATTTACGGAAAGAAGGCGGCAGACGAGCTGACAGTCCAGCTGATGGTAAGTGGATACTGTCGCGAACATCTGCGATACATGCCAACATCAGTCCAGACTGAGAAACGTTGATACTCCTCCGAATGCGCTGCCTACCTTCGGAGATTTAGAGGAAGGGTCGGGAAAGTGGGATGGGATAGGATGGGATGGGGATGGGCTCTGAGATATCTCACTCACTACCGAAACGTGTACTTCCATTGGGGAAGTTGGTTAAAATGTAAAATGTAGTACATTTCAAGGATTTCTTCTGTGAGAGAGGGGTAATGTGGTCAGTCGAGTGAGTCTAGCGGCTGTGGAATTCAGAGTGCATCCTTCCCCTCCGAAAGTAACTGATTTATACCTAACCTGATTTATTTATATTTATACCTAGCCTAATTTTCACAAATTGATACTAAGTCACTAAGTACTAAGTTAATTAAAATTAATACAATAATAATAAAACCTCTAATGGCAAATTGAAGTGGACATCGTGTGTAGACATAAAGGCACACTGGCAGAATTATCGCTCTAAATTTTTTTTTTTGTGATATGTGTCTATTTCCATTATTTTCGACAGTAAGTGAGAGTTATACTAAACTTTAAAAATTCTTTCTCCAAATCCTGGTTCTTGAATCTTCAAGTTGGGCAGCACATCTGAGACGTGTCATAAAAGCTTGTCAATTTTGTCGACACTGCTCTATCAAAAAGCAGCATCAATTCACAAATTGGGAAATACTGAAAAATTTAAAATAAATCGATCCAATCACTAGTAGACACTTTTTTTTATGGACGAAGGTGGCAGCCGAGCATACAGTCCACCTGATGGTAAGTGGATACTGTCACCCATAGACATCCGCGATACATGCGAACATTAGTCCAAAATGACAAAGGTTGTCATGCCCCCGGATGCGCTGCCTATCTTTGGAGATATAGGAATGGATTTAGAGTTGGGAAAATGGGGAGAGATAGGATGGGAATGGGCTCTGACACATCTCACTCACTACCTAAACACACGTACGTACATTAGGGAAATAAGATGAAATGGGAAACGCAGTACATTTCAAGGTAGTCTTCTGTGAAAGAGGGGTAACGTGGCCAGTCGAACGCGCCCAGCAGCTGTGCAGCGCGCACTCTCCCCCTCAACAGAGTACAAACTACAAGGGCAGTGCTAGTCTAAGTGGTCTTCCTCGATTCTCATTTTCATTCTCGACTCGCTGGTGAAGGAAAACATCACGAGAAAACCCGCAAGGTCGAAATATAAAAAAATCTGAAACCTGTGATTATTAGGGAAGTCATTTGTCCTGTATGGGGAAGTTATAGATTCATATCGACAGTAGGTATATATACTATAAGTATTTGATTTAAAATCAGGCTTTTAACGTCCCACTGCAGGGCACAAGCTTAGATCGTATAAATAAATCAGTAACCAAACACGACAACGTCACATGTAGACAAAGGAAACGGAATGTATTATTATAACGAAGAAACAAAACAAATTTAAAAACAAAAGTTTATAATTAGAAGCGTGACCTGAAGGCACGGCCCGAACCCTGGCCTACTTTCGAGATAAAAGAATCACCGGGACCCAGAATCGAATTTACTAGATACCTGCTTTCGATTAACAGAAAATATGGCAGACAGGCCTAGTAAATTCAATGGTATCGTTTCTAGATATAATTTAATTTTTTTTTAAATTTATTTATGGAGATAATACAAAATAAACATACAATAAATCTAATAAATAAACAAATTAAAGAGTACTCTTAGTCGATCTCCATATATATGACACAAAAGAAATTATATTGATGGTTTTCGTAAAATACTCGTGTCATTACACAAAGTTCGAAGTGTTTGGGATACATGCGTATTTTAAGTGCTTATAAAAAAGTTAAAGTAATCATTTATAAAATAAGTTTATTTTTGTTTTTATTAGTGAATTAAGTCTAGTGGCTGGATGAGAAGATCGTGTGTCGAACCTTGGGAGAGGCCTATATTCAGCAGAGAAGACACACAGGCACCATAAAACACAAACCAATCATTCGAAGAACTATGTTATTTCAGTTCTCTGATATGAATATGTATACGAGTCTTGACACATTGAATTCTTACGAGTAAACCCACTGTATCGTACATAAACAAACATTATTTGTGTGGAAGGAAAAAAAAAATGTCATTTCCAATCTACGATAATGTTAATCCTGAACATTTTTGTCAGTTAATAACGATAAATACGATGTTTACATATAATTCAATGGATAATGTTAGTTTTTTTGTTATAGGAACCAATTAAAGTTAGAATTTAGCAAAAAGCCAAACGTGTTTTGGTTCAAGACAGCGAATATTTCGCAACGGAATCAATTGGAAATACAAGTAGGGTTGAAATAATGTGTTTTATCGAACAAAGGCACAGGTTCAGGTTTACGAAACATTTGGTAATAGATTTATAAAGGTCAAATGTATGAGTGTAGTGAACGAAGCGAAAAGTCAAGTGCCGACAATGGTGAATGGAACACTCACTATGCAGAATTCTGCAAATTATTTAAAAGTCAATACCTACACAAAAATATTTTAAACAAGGATTCAGGGCTGTCGATGAACCATATTACTATTCTAAAAAATATTTTTTGTGTACTTTCTTGTTTTTCATCTGATAAAATAACGAGATGAATAATGAAACAACTCACATAAAAAACGATAGAAATTGTACAGTTAAAGTTTTGTTATCGTGGTTGAAAATAATAATAATTGAGACTGCCTGCTAATCTACTGCCCACGAATCTATCTACTCTCAGTTTTATCGTAGAGTTAACAATGAATATGGGTCTAAAGACACAGTAACTTTGGATTTATTGTAGCTAGAAAGGGCACTCCGAGGCGCATTAATTTGCTTGTCTCACAATAAATTATGTCGTTCTCGTAAAAACACTTTAATATTTCAAAGCCTAAAATCAAGGTTAATGCATTAAAGGAATCTCTTAGGATAACACCAAACAATAAGTATTTACTTTTCCTTCAATCGCTCACCGTACGAAATCAGATGTTGGCTTTCAATATTTTTGTCTCTTTTTAAGTTAAAACCATTGTAATTTGGAAACTGAAAGGGTTTTGGCCCATCTACTCACTTAATCAAGATAGTCCTAAATTATTTTTGAGCAATACATTTTTCTACAAAAAATTATGCGAACTATAATAGAGACTCCGTAATGCCTCTGTGTCAATTATACTTAATATTTAAACCATTGTGTTCATTAATCAAAGGGTAACGTTCAGCTTTTTGTACCTGTAACGTTTACTATAGTGCGAATTCGTGATCTAAAGATCATGGGCACTGATTATGAGCACGGAAGTCGGTAGAGGCTGTCCATATTGAGAGATAGGTACGTGAGTGTTTTAGTTGAAAGGATATTATAATGATGCATTTGCGATTTTATCACGCACTACAGTTTGCACGCGGCTTTGCTTCAGACATCGAACGAGAATTCGTTTTATGTTATCTTGTCTTATAAAATCAAGTTGAAATAAATGTACGCGCTTTCTCGCTTCTGTCTTATCATGGTCTAGAGCAAAATAATCAATATGATGTCTGTACCAGTACAGTGGTCTACTAGCGGAATATTTTATTTATGATACTTAATTTTATTAGGAATGCATTTAAGCGAGCAGAAAATATATAGCAATTCAGTCAATTATAAAACATACCTATGGTAGGTAAAATAATAAGTTGGCAGCAAATTGTTATCAGCTTACAATGTTTTTATTGTCAGCAGAATTTTACTTTTTTATGTAGCCATTAATTACGGACGGCAGCTAAAAAAAGAAAATCATGTCTGCAGATTAAGAGGATCAATTTTTCTAAGAATAGAAATCTATAATGTTAATGTATAGATACATATTTTTAATTTATCCAGCAAGTAATGTGAATTAGTAGATGTCAACTATGACCTACAATCAACAAAACAAGCTACATATTTTAGAATAACTGAAATAAATTACCCTACTTTACTCTAAGAATGACACCACGAAGTCGAAGGAGTCCCGCTTCGCGATGATAATACTTATTTAACTTTCGTGCTGACTAGTCATTTAATTGAGTGAAGTATGTTGTCAATCGATCATTTATCTGCTGACAGAAAAATATGTCGGAGATGGACTGAAGATGTCTCTGGTTGTCGTGTTTTAGTCCTTGTTTTACTCTCTTGTAAAATCATAATTGAATGGTCAATAGTAAATAGTTTGTGAATTATTAGGTTAACTTGAGACGACTATAATTAAAGTTTAAAATTAATAAATACGCCTTACGCTAGAGGGCACTTGGGTTGAAGGAAACAGAGGGCGCTGCGGTGATACTAGAGTGGCGCGCAAACTTCCGTCAACCCCATTACTTGTAACAGTTAAAATATTGTTTCCCCGTCTGCGACAAATATATCTCATTTTATTACATACTTGTAAAACTGTAAAACTGTTCTATGGACTATAAAGCATGTCAAATAAAATGGCGATTAGTTGATTTGTTGTAGATATAAGTAACAAACAAATAATTCAACTTTATAATATTAGTTAAGTTCGTTGAGAAATCTCTAAGAAACAAAATAACTCTAAACTCACTGAAACATCTTTGCAAAACTCATTGTCGTTAACTACAACGCTATCGGCACCAAAATGTCACTGGAATTGCCTTTATTCCCTTTTAATTCGTTCACAACGCGAAATAAAAAAGGCTATAGTTGTTTATGGTCATTGTCCATGTGAACCGCGAATACCGACAATAAACGTTTTTTTTTGTTACGCCAACAATGGATGCAGTAATGGTCAGTGTGCGTCTGTGTGGAAAGGTGTTTTATAATGTAATTTTAGTATTGCGAATATAACCTAATATAATATTAATAATGTACTAATAATAATATTTTTAAAGGATTTTTTTTTCTAAAACTGAAATCTCAAAAGTGATGATACAAATAATAAAAGCGACAATTCTTTATAGATAAAACTTCAGCGAAGTCCTCACTTAATAGAATGACCTAAGGGTTAAATATAAAATTCATATATCACGAAAATGAAAATAAAATGAATAATATGAAAAAATACGTCATTTTTAAATAGAATATATTAAAAAAATACATTAATTTATTTCGAAATAGGATTGATTTATATACTTTAAGATAAGAAAATGTAAATAAATCAATTTTTAATTTTCGTGAGTCATCCCATTGTCCATTCGACTACAGATATATGCTATGAGTTTTATTTAACAATACTGTTTTGCTTATACTACAAGTATACGAATCTAACAACAATAATAACATACAAATAGTGGGCAATAAATCCCCATTAGTTTTTACCAAGAAAGCCTCGGCTGTATTGCCGATTGGAACCAGTTCAGGATCTGAATGCACTTTCTGTTTCGTACAGGTACTCGTATGTAAGTAGAACCTTCTTTTTGTACGTATCCGAGATAGTTTTGTTCTGTGTTTGCTTTGTTCACGAACAGTTTTAACGAGGTCTGAGACTATGAGACTATTTTAAAGATGCGATAAAGCTGAATACATTGATATATGGGGTTGATACTGTTTTATTTATACACGGTCAAATTGGTACAATAGTTTTATTATGAAAGTACTAGTATAAACTTTTTTTTAAACTGGTGAAGTCACAAATAATATTTTTGTTAGGATTGATGAAGCTTTTGTGAAAGCATTCTATTTTTAATTCTTTAACTTTTCGACAAACAGCAGCTATTAATTATCTTTTTTAAATTGTAGAAAGAAGGTGGCAGACGAGCAGACACTTCACCTGGTGGTAAACATCAGCCAAAAATATGGAACCAAGGTGGCAGGTCAATAGCCACTAGCCCGTGACGTGCCACGGTGGAAATTTCTAAATTTCCCAAGGTAGACAGCTTTTGGAAATTTAGAAATAGAGAAAAAATATTGCGAAGTATTAGAAATGTATACTAAATTTGAAAAAAAATTAAAACGGTTATTCTCTTTTCCTAACTGAATTACGTATACAAATTCAAGATAATTCAATTATAGATGAATGTCCTGAAGTCAGTTAGTACATGGCTCAAAAATAAAGAATTATATTACGTTTTTACAATAATTATTTGTACGTACATATATGCCGTGTTGTACGCTTTGACTAGAGAAAGAAATGCCTTAAAAAAATATGTAAAGGCTCACAGTTTTTATAATTTTATTAGATGGAATACGTGGATTAGATGGATTAATGGATGGAATACTTGAAACTCTTATGGGAATTTTGGCGTTTTAAACCATAGTACGTTCACCGTAAGCGAATGTTAGAACTGGCTATCAAGTGGCACACGATTTACTAATTTAATACGAACTAATTGGAGAGGTTCAGGTGAGAACGAGGTAGTTTACGGTGACTTTGTAGCGTCTGTCACACACATAATGGCAAATCACGCTTACATAAATAAGGTATTTTTATGCTACGTTTTATTTGATATCGTGCGTTTTATGGAATGCCTATGCCTGAAAAAGATTACAAAATGTATAGTGCCACATAAATAATCGAGGCTACTATTCTAACATCCTCCGTTATCAGAGGCGATGTCGACAAATCATGCAAGCACTACCAGAGGCCAATAAATCGTTCGACACCGGCGCGACCATTCATCTCGTGGAAACGACAAATTCTCGCGCGATCCCGTGGTAAGGGATAAATCACGTGATATCGCCTCATGTGACAAACAGCTGCGAGTGGACTGAAGAAGCATTGAAGAGAAACAGAGTGAAGACGTTCATTTATTTGTTTGTTTTGTGGCCATAAACTGAGTATGCCCTGAAATCCTCAGTCCAGATCATATTTAAGTGAAAATTTTATTATATATAGCAATTAGTCTTCTACCTATAACGCAGTTTGTGTGATCAATCAATGTTCGCGAATCGTTACATTTCTTTATGTTATATTTAGATTGTTCGCTGGACTATCTAAATATTGTCAGCGAAAATCTGTTCATTTTTTATTAGTCTTTTAAAATTTGCCAGAGATTGAGCCCGCTTTGTGGGTAAAGGTAAGGCATTAATATCAATTTTATAAGGTAATTTTAATGTTGTTCTACGTTTTAACCGGTGCAATTAGCAAAAGATCTCGGTCCAGATCTCGCATAAATCGATCAATACACAGATAATAGAAAAGGAAGTGTCGTTTATTTCATAGATTTTGTGCCAGGTGTTCGAGATCGAAATCGGATTGTTTATACAGAATAAATGTAACAGAGAATCAGTGCAGAAGCATAAATTGATTTCTATTTGTCACGAAATATTGTAAATCAAACTTGGCCTGGTTCTGTTCAATAGCCTATTACTGTAAACTCGTAGCTTAACCCACTTTCTCGAGCATTTTAAGTTTATGATTTTTCAAAAGACAAAAAACAAAGAGAATGCGTCAGTTTATTTTACAAATAAATTTACAATTTACAAGATATATATTCAGATAAGTACCTACAACTCAAATTGATTGGTTAACTTTAACACGAAATATTTTATTTATTTGAATCGATAGCCTTTATCCAATACATAGTATATAATTATAATTAATTAACATTTCACAGCCAATAACAGATTCAATGATAAAATATTAAACTAATTTTATATGAGTAACTAGACTTAAAAATATTTCTAAGCTAAATATAAGTGAATAGACATGAATACAATTTAGCATGTACGTACTTTATTGCGAATAGTTTTATGAGTATGACTTTAGTTTGTATATATGTGGTGTGGTGAGTGTATGTGGGCTCTGACTCTTGATGACTGCAGTTGTGAAGGCCTTGCTAGAAATTCTGTGATGATATATTTATTATTTTGTATCACAATCTACCGAATCACACACACATACACTATCTACTGTTCTTCTCATCCAGCCACCACCAATAAATTTCATAAGTGGTCGATTCACGTAGCTGGAGGACATCCCATACCGCACTTCTCAGTACGTAGCCTTTATTCAAAGAGATGTCTATTCAGTGGGTTGTCTGTCCAGCGACAAATATGGCGTGCCCTTGTCGACTTCAGCTTGCCGATTGTTTGAGCTATGTGAACAACTTTCGTTCTTCGCCAAATTTTATCGCTTCGGGTTACAGACAAGTTGGAACCACGAGTCAGATGCTTCAATAGCGAAAAATATTTCTAAATCCATTAGTAGTTCCAATCCATATTATCATAAATTATCATAAATTCCCACTATTGCATAGAAATAAATCATAGGGGTTCTAAATCACTACAATTCCTACGACATCCCAACGAACTTCATACTTCATAGCAAACAACAGCGCGCCATGCAGCGGCGCAGCGGACAATGCGCTCATTGTTTCTCGCCTTTATACGTACAGGCGCTAATGCGACAGTTATTAATATCGGCCGCCAATAGCCGCGAACTTCAACAAACAATGTAGATACGAGTAAACCAGAAAGGCTTCTTAATAAGATCCCATAAATGTGTCTCATCCACACAGACGCGCTATACTATGCAATGTCGACTTCCAGTTACTGTTATCTCAAAAAATGATATTTCAGTGAACAATCAACGCAGACAGTTCATTGTATGTCGAATCTCTAAGGCCACGAATTAAAAAATTCGTGGATTATGCTCGATCAGAAAATGGATTCAAATACAGTTAGTCGGTACAGGGAATACAGTCGGCACAGTTGGGATTCCGGTCGATTTATAGTCCCGAAAATTTCGAGCTTGAAAATGATCAATAAGTTAAGTTATAAGTTATAATTTTAAATTAAAGTTACCCTTTTTGTGGGGGGCAGTGCACGATGCATTACCACCATCACGTGGACTGTATGCTCGTCTGCCTCCCTTTTTTATAAAAAAAATATATTATATTTGAATTTGAAGTAGATAACAAAAATATACGAGTACAAGTATTTTTCACGCGTTTTGCTGAACGCTCAGAAATCCCGAAATGCCGATACAAAAGAGGATCGGGATTGTTCTCTCTAGTTAAATCCGAGATTCTCTGCTGGTTTCTTATGTATACTGCGTTATAGTCATTTCACTGCACCGCTTTCATGTTCAGTAGCTGATAATTTGAAATGGACTATTGATTTTCGCCGCCGGTTTATTAGATCTTAGTTTTAATTATTTGAAACGCGTTGAGGGGAGTACAATACACCAATTAATTAATCAACAGAAGCTAATTTTAGTTGATTTATTCTGATTATTGAAGGCGTCTATCGTGTTATGAGTATTTCCTATAACCGAAAATGAATATTAAGTATATGAAGATATTTGACCCAATAATGTTAGTTATCTCGGGAGATGTCCATAGCAAAGAAAAACTCGATGGACACTTACTTTTACAAGTCGCCAAAGATATTGCACCGAAAAAGATATAAAACAAAACGTATCGTATTATTACAGTAGAATTCCAACAAGCACTGTTTCATCGTAGAAAAAAAATCTTTGTAGACACTTAATTATTACCAATTGTTGCCGGCAAAATGCGACCCAGTGTTATTAAAAATGTTATTATATTTTCAAAAAATATCTCACATTTATTTCTCACCTTGACATGAAAACATGGTCGTCGAAGATAAGGTACCTTGCAATATTGTTGTTCAAAATAAATTGCGTACGTAAGACGCTTAGATAACAATAGAGGCGGGGAAATAGAATCACGTAATAAATTACAAGAGTATGGCAAAAACGAGGGGCTTATGAAATTACTTTTTTTGTTGTGAGGAAAAAACGTTTATGTAAGTGTGCTTCGGTTACTTTGGATTTGTTACAAACAAAGAAATTTTTTGCAGAAATTTTAATGGGCTTCTAGTCTAAAATATCATATTATAAGAATTACCGTAACAGCAAGTGAAAATTATAAAATACAGTCTCATAAACAGTAGGTTCAGTCTTATAAAGTTTTACTGAAAACATTTGTTCAGAAAGAAGGTGGTAGATATAAGTAGAGCGGCGATAGCTTAAGGGTATCTATCTATACACGACTCACATTCGTATGGTAGTGAGTTCGAATCCTCGGTCCATATTCTACTTTCTACTCAAGTAAGGATTTTTAAAAATTGTCACTTGTTCGACGGTGAGGGAAAACATCGTAAGGAAACCTGCATGCACTTGAAATAAAAAGAAATCTGGAGTATATGATACACGAATACAGCCCGAACCCCCCCCCCCCCCCAGTGATTTACTAGGGGAGGCCCGTGCCCCGCAGCAGTGGGGCGTTATAGGCTGATACAAGTACAAGTGATTTTTTTTCCGCGCCTTCGTCAAATTTATCAGGATTCTTTATGATATTTGTTCGAACATCATCATCATCATTCACTTATAGGAGGTGTGTGTTACCGTTGAGGTGGGTCGCTGAATTTTTTTGGTGGAACTGATAATCTTCAGGAAGTTGTATTTTTCTGGTACTCACCGGAATACTCCATATACACTATTCCATCCCCAAAACAGGAAGTGGGAAAATAATTACGTCACTCACTGATCTAGTGATAGTCTTAAAAAAGGATGGTAAACATTTATAAGAGAATTTAATTTAGAATTTGTATATAAAAAATATTCAGAAACATTTGGAATATGGTTTTGTAATCGCTATTTGTGTAATAAAATGAGAATTATTTATTTATGTTATTTGTTCAGTAACTTATGTTACTTCAGGATGATCATCTATTTTGAGATTACACAATGTATAGGTAGGAGGGAGTGTGTTAACTTATTTGTGTAATACGTATACTCGTATAAGCGCGTTCATTTTATTTTGATGTTACATCTGTTCAGAAACAGATATTATTGTGTCAAGACATTATAGGTAAAACTAAGTGTTCAGCAACTTTTGTTGTTGACTGTACCATACCTTATCATTAGCCTCTCTATGTCTCTAAACTGCTGGACATAGACCTCTCCCAAGGCTCGCCACCAAACACGATCCTCGACTCTTCTCATTCAACCACCACCGGCGAATTTTTTAAGTCGTCGGTCCACCTCGGGGGCGTTCCATACTGCGCTTCCCGGTTCTTAATAAGTACACAGAGTTGCTATTGCGCCCCCTAGGACAAGCTTACTTTATGACCCTTTTGTTTCCCGAAATCTTAAATATTAGTTCCACATTGAATCTTCGTAAAGTAAGCCTGGAAAATGTAATTTTAAATGTATTGGATTAAATATGATATTCCTAACTACCTTCAAACTTCGCACTATAGAAACGAATAACTAGATTGTCTGATAACTACATCATCTATCGTCATTAGGTAAATCCAGTTCTCCAAATTCATTCCTTCATATCGAAAGGTAGGCAGCACATGCGGGAACGTGCCAATGTTTGTCATTCTGAACTGAAGTTGGCATATACAGCGGATATCCACGGGCGACCGTATCCATTTACCACCAGGTGGATGCTCGTCTGTCGCCTTTTCCATGTAAAAAAAATATATCTGCATTTAGTTCCCTTAGATGAGTTACATGTATGTTAGCACGGTCCTTTCCTCCTTCTATAAAATTTCACTGTTCTATTCTTTTCGTCTACTCATTTCGAATGATTCCTCACCCTTTCTCATCGCCACAGCCAAACCAAATTAGCGCAATGACCATTCGTAAAACGATCGTGTTCAATTAATCACGACTCGCAACTTTTCAATTCGATTGCCCGCAAATCGTGACCAACATACTAAGGATCTGGCCAGAACTGACGGCACCCTAAACTTTTCCCCCGGAGCTGTTCGGCATCGGTATCAGATGGACGACTTCCGATGCCGCGACCTCGCACCGAGGACGAAATTCGAAAGTACTGAAGACAATACTCCGATAACATCGGTACATTTAATTAACCGATCGCGACACACGGATTTATGGTTCGGCGAGTTCTGCAAATCTTTGGCCCGTAAAATATTTTTTATGGCACATCATATCGCTAAATAACCGCATATTGTTATTACATGTTATTACATTAAATTTATAATTGTATGTTATTATGTTTATGTTATTTATTTATATTTTTATGAATGTTTTGGCATAATTTTTAACAAGTACCCTAGAAATGTCGCGGTACCTTTAAGTAGAAAATAGAGAAACAAATCATAGGAAAGTAAAAGGTACACGTTCTAATATATTGTACAGCTGTATATATTGTATCCATAGGGGTAATCCAAAAAATCCATCTTTGAAGATGCACGCGGTCAGTGACATGATTGCTATCATCCAATCATGTTCAATTTTCTGTAGCTACGTAGTATGAGTATGTACCCCGTTTCTGATTTGAGCATTTAAAATTAATTATAAGTTAGGCTCTACTTAAGTTGAGCAAACATAGATTTTTGTTTTTCAATGTCTACTTAAGTATTTGCTAGCACACTTATCTCAAACCTTACTTAAGTGATGACAACTCCTTCACTTATCGCAGTTTTGCGTTTCTGAATTTACAACTTAAGTAATGTTCTCACCTCCTTTTCCTAAATAGTCCAGCTACGTCGTTTAAACAATGTTTCTGATATAATTTCTAATCGTTGTAGTGCAATTTGTGAATTTTGTAAGATTCTAGTGGATTTCTCTTGAAAAATAAACATAAAACTAACTTTTTCTTAGATAATAAATTACTATGATGTAAAATACTATTAGCTGACGTAGATACTTTATGTAACAAATTAACCTCCTAACGTATAGTTCGGGCTTCTTTTTTTGAAAGAACTTATTTTAAAAACTTATGCAAGTTATTTAAAGATAAAACTTTTAAAAAAAATAAAAATTTTTACAAGTTCATTTTGATGCCAAAAAGATTGTCAAAATTGATAAACGTCATATCAAACAAATTTTTATTACTTACGTTTCGTTCCACGTTCGTAAATCAACTTTGATGTGATTTTAGTAATTCTTTTGTCGTCAAGTTCTAAAAATGTGTTACAAAAACATTAAACAGAGTCAAATTTATTGTTTTCACGGTATTATGGAGGCAATATAACTATTATATGCCCTAAATACAAAAAAAAATGGATACTGGTTATTAACGATTCGTTAGCGGTTTTTAATGTTGTAATGAAACGTATAAAGTTTTTAAAGTTAGGTTGGCAGTAGGTATATTTAAGTAGTCTGCTTAGGTAGGAAATGCTTATGAAGTGATGATATTTTTAGTTGTGAAACAGTTTATTCAAGTTACTCTTAAGTATTAGAAGTCTGTATTCAGAAACCGGATGTAAGACTAACACCTAGGCATTGAAAATCAAAAATTAACTTTTGGTCAACTTAAGTAGAGCTTAAATTACAATTAATTTTAAATGCTCATATCAGAAACGCGGGGTAAATAATTTTCGGAGAATCAATAAAAATGTTCATTACCCCCTACCCGATCTAAAAGATTGAACTGGGATAGTAGGCAAAATGAAAAAAAAAACATTGACTAGGAGAACAGTGAATTAATCACGCGCGAAAGAGACAATGCAATTATTATCGATATTATTACAATAATGGCAAAGTAGCTATCCGCTTCCTTAGCTTGTCAACCACACCATCAGTAAGTCTCATGTTACCAATATTGGCGATAAATTAAGAATGAAACGATCACTGATGTTAATTACAGTCTCATACGTGATACCATTGTTATGGCGTAACGACAACGCTTCAAGATATAGCGCGACAAATTTATCTGTGCGTGTAGCTGATGACGCCACTATCAGTTTTGATTGTGTTCACAATGGGTTGTTTCAGGGCCGTCTTTACCAGGGGGTGCAAGGGGTGCGGTGCACCCCGGGCGCCCCGCGCCCGGGGGCGCCTGTCGAGCGCTGAATTCAGTGCCGGCTTTACCTATGGTGCAGGGGGTGCGGTGCACACGGGCGCAGGGTCTTAGGGGGCACCGAGCGCCGCTCGCGACACCTCCAAAGAGTTCAAAACGCCTACTAGAGGGCGCCCTGCACCCGGGCGCTACATGAGCTAGAGCCGGCGCTGGGTTGTTTCACTGGGAAGTCAAAGCAAGAAATAAACGCAATAACATATGTCAACCTATTTCTTTCCACTGCTTGTTATAGGCTCGTTACCGCACATGATCATCGGCTCCTCATCATCAACGACTTAAACGATACAACAATGTCGGTAAGTTACGAATAATATCGCACGCACAGATAATGTTGTCGAAGTATAACAAGGTCTGATTTATCGAACCTGGTATTTTCCGGGTGGGTATTGTTCACCGAAATTGGTGCAACATGACGACATAACGTTGAGATTATATTGATAACAATAATAAGAAAATATGGGCTCGAAAATTGACGAGGAAGTTTAAAACAAAAGATTATATCCTGGTACATGCGAGAGTTAAATAGGTGAGTACATATATTGAGAAACGATAAAATTTGTCAGAACAAATGCAACATTTCCAACTGCTAAATAAATATCGCCGCAGTAAGTAACGTCCTAATATTACTTCGAATACTGTTATGATTTGGTTTGAAACTCTAAAGTACCAGAACAAATTCAGTTTCGAACAGACATTTGTTTATAAACTACACTTACAATAATGAATAACGCGTCACTTTACTTCATCTTTTACTTTTATATAATGAATGCATTAATTGCACTACATGATAGACCTCACAAAGTAAAGCCCAATTACATACATTCCATACTCCCTTACCACTAGAGATAGACACATATTTATAACTTTATTTATAGAGATAGCTTTATAACAATATTTTAAGAAACGTGTAACAGTTCTGATTGGTCGAGAATCTGTTAGACTAGCGTTTCTAGACTAGGAAGACTGTTTTAAGATGTTTGTTTTCTGTGGTAAGGCGACCTATGTTTATTTATCATAAGAAGCTATTCCAATAAAATAATCGGAAATTGTACAATAATTATTGTTGTGATGCATCCCTTTTGTGTTTCTCTGTATGTCCATGAGATGGATCGTCTCATCGTCTGCCACCTTCTACCCAAAGTAAACATCCAGATGGAATGTTTTGCATTAATCACGTATTAATACTGCCCTAAAATAACGCGTATACCGTTAACTTATACGAAAAAACAAAGCAAGCGCTCTTTTACAATTCATATAAAAAATTACACTCGGACCGAGATACAATAATACCGAGATCTATCTAATAAAACGGCAAACTAAATTGACCAAGAACAATAGAAACGGCACCTGTTCATAATAACACTACTTATCGCAATATCTCGAGATATATCGATTATCGATTACAATCGATTGTCTTCGAGCCATTCTAGCGGTTGGGCGTAACAAGTGGACAGTACTGTGTATTATTGTGCTTGTAATAACGTAAATATCCCTCGAAATTGCCTTTCACTGTGTACTTTAGTTGGGCTCTTTAAATCATAACATAACTATTGAAACAATATCGATTAAATAAAGGGCAGATCAATCTTGACATTACCAGTTTATTACAATCGACTGATTTTATATTAGGAAATTTTTGGTTCTTGTATGTAGCCAGGTAGGTTGATGACATAAACAAGACAGATTTTTTTTTTCATATCTGATAATGGTGCAATTAGCACCTTCTGCCAGTGTCAAGATTTTTTCGTAAAATACAATTTCAAAGTCTAAAATGTATTCTGTCAATGTCCTGTCCAGTCGGAGTAAGTCAGGAGTCGCTCAGTAAAGCAATACTAGGTTTACTGAGGACAGAAGAGGACTCCTTGGAAGCACACGAAAAACGCAGTTCCACGCTTTTATTTGATTATTACATACACCACGCACAAAAAACACTGAAGTTTAATAAACTCCCAATATTAAACCGCAAAACGCCCAATACACATTTTTTACAAAGAAAAACTAAACTTCACTTGTCGAGTGCCCGCCAAAAACTCCACACAAGACAGATACAAATGGCATGAAAGAGAAGAAACTTATACCCCGCAGTGTAGGGGGTATGCCAAAGCCCATTCCCATACCATCCTATCCCTCCCAATTTTCTCAATCCATTCCTTAATCTGCAAAGGTAGGCAGCGCATCCGAGTCTATGGTGTATCGATATCTATGGACGACAGTATCCACTTACCATCAGGTGGGACTGTAAGCTCGTCTGCCGTCTTTATTCTATAAAAGAGAGGACTAAATAAAAAAAGCTCAGAATGACAACGATATTTCCGAACGCTCAACCATTAACTTCTAGAATGCCATTAACTCTTAACCCGGCACTTACTGTAGGTTCATTCGACAATGAAAAACGGACTAAGAAATTATTTGCACATATTTCAGTGTGCATAACTACAACTTTCACACTTGTCGATGGCAATTCACGTTTATCATAGTAGGTAGGACGCGTGACAGTTCACGATAAACTTTTATTTATTGCCAAGTACATTAGTTACTTATTTATAGGGCTGTAAAATGGCGCCCACGCGTCAAGATCTGAGATATTCCAGTGCACTTAGGGACATATGTGCTGGAAAATTTGCACGTTAACGATATTGCTTAGGAATGTTTTGCACGCAGGGTAACTAAGGGAACGCGCGTACAGAGGGCCCTATAAAAATTAGACCAATCACGCGACATTAACGATAAGACAGTCTTTTGTAGTCTGTCTTATGTTTCTGACCTACGTTGTATCTTTATCTTTGATGTTCAATAAATTCTCATTTAGTTACTATACTGGATAGTTGATAAAATTAACTATTTAGATAATCAACGACTCACACACCGAAATTATGTATGATGATACTTTAAAGTATTAATCTTAAGGATATACGACTATATTCTCATCTTACATTCGTCAGGGCCGACCCGTACCATTAAGTTTCTACTTATGTATGGATTTTTCTATATTCGATAGTTCGACGGTGAAGGAAAGAACATCGTGATTATCCATCCGCATTTTTTACTATCCCATCCTATCCCTCGTGCCAACGT
This sequence comes from Sesia bembeciformis, assembly GCA_943735995.1. Taxonomy (NCBI): domain Eukaryota; kingdom Metazoa; phylum Arthropoda; class Insecta; order Lepidoptera; family Sesiidae; genus Sesia; species Sesia bembeciformis. The sequence continues at coordinate 16,024,550 of OX031028.1, forward strand.
TTGTAATTCTGGACTGATTTTGGCATGTATCGCGGATGTCTATGGACGACAGTAACCATTTACCATCAGGTCGAATGTATGCTCGGCCGCCGCCTTTTTCTATAAATAAAATATAAATATATATATTATATACAATATATATAGGTATATACAAAATTTAAAAAAAATAAAGTCTCCGCTAGTCACGTACCATTAATTTTTTGCTTTAAGATTCGTAGGGTGACAACGCCAAAGTATTTTTAGCGAAACATAAACGAAGTGATGCCTGTCAATATTTTAATGGAATGTGTCCAGAATAAGTATTTGCGTTGACAAATATTTTTTAGAAGTCAAACTCTAGCCGCAAACATAGCTGCAGGTGGGCTGCACACAAACATACACATAGCTGCAACATAGCTGCACACACATGGCCAGGGAGCCGTGAAAAGTTATTTCGTTATTTCTAAGTTATTTCTATTTAGAGATCTATTAGCTGTATAAGTAAGTTTGTAAAACTGTAATTGTTTCGTGAATTGTAACAATAAGGTGACATCTTCACATTAGTGACTAAGTCTTAATAAAGAAAAAAAAAGTCAACCAATCTGCACTGAACCCCCTCGATTTCAACGAGCGACCTTTTATCCTATACACTGCCCTACACATGGCCGTACAGTGAGACGTCAATTGGCTGATAACGACCGATTGTTATCCAACTTAAAAGAAATCAAATAGCCGACGAACGGTATCTATGAAGATTTAGAGAAAGGATGCCATTAAAATTTGATTAGTCAATAACCAAATTAAGACATTAAATAAAATTTATTACTAGAAATTAAAGAACTAGTTGGATTACAGGAAGGGGCGTGTACTGTCCATTTATTTACCAAATTAATTAATAACCGGAACATACAAGGAATACCTAATATGGTCGACGCACGATGTCTTTGGAAAGGTAGTTGCGATTTCAAAAAATAGCTATTTTTAAACCGGTATCGATAGGAAATGACGTGACTTGTTTATTATTGCTTAATTAATTAAACTGACGTCGCGTCGTTTGAATACGTAATAAACACATCCGCTTGTTAGATACTTATTATCTGCACGATATTCCGTCATGAAAGAAGTTGGTACTAAATAAGGATCTTTTCACACTTCCTTTAGAAATAATTCCCTATCCTACTCATATTTCAAATATAGAAGTAACCATTTATTTTATCCTCCTATAGGTTGGCATAAAACATAGATTAACATTAGTTTTAGATTTACAACAGTAAAATATCCACCCATACAGCGCGTGACAATCGAAACCGTAGCATTTTAAGCATAAGGGTTATTATACTCCGTGCCATTTATTATATACATACGCATGCGCAACAAATAATTAAATATATATATTTTTCTTTTTATAATTTAATCTTTGTTTATAAGCTTGTTTTCTTTGTAGTTTTAATAAATAGGTTGTAATTATTGGATAAGCACACTATTGTCATATTATTGGGGAGGACACTAGCCCCGACTTCAGCCCCGACGAGGTTTACCGACTTCAGGAGTTTGGATTTCATATCATGTTTGTTAAATGTTTGTAAAATCTGTTAACAATATAGATTTTGTTATTATTATTTAGAATGGTAATTGCGGTCTTTGCCTCGACATTCACCCTATACTAAATGTACTCGTGTTTACGATGGCGACACTTGCCATTGTTCCCCGCCTATCGCCAGCGTATCGTGGTAGGAACCACGTTGACATCGAACGTGGCTGCTACCATAATACGATGGCTATAGCAATTGTCGCTAATTACGGGGAACATTGGAAAGGGTCGCTATCGTAAACACGAGTAGTTTAGTAGGAAGGCGTGAATGCTCGCTATTGGCATGCTAAATGGTACGAACTATAGTGTGATAATTTAGCCAACTGTCAAATAACGCATGTTTTCAATTAATAGGAGACGACGAGAATCCTATAGTAGGTGTGTCGTACGGAGTGGGTTTGTTTTAGTAGGAGCTGATTTATTGTAACGCGCTAAATTTGACATCGGCAGTCTTTTCAATCTGTTTGACCGGTGTCGTGTCGGCCAGCTTTAGAATAGCATCACGCATCTATTCCCGTGAGTGTCGCAAAAGGCGACTAAGGTATAACCACAAGCCCTGAGGAACTACATTACCTGTAAAAGAGTAGACTCACCAACCCGCTTGACCAGCGTGGCATTTTATGGCCATACACTCCTCATGCACAAGACAATGCGCTTGAAGAGGCCCGTGTCGATCAGTGGACGAGAAAAAGGGGTGGTTACGGATTACTGTACTCTTCTCAAACTAAATTTACGTGGAAAACTTACTAAAATTTCTTATGATTAGATTTAGAAACTTTTGGGATCGCTACACAGTCGTACGTGATGTGACTACACAAGAACGTGATAGCTAAAACTTTTCTTTTCTAGTTCGAATATCAAATGTCGTAAACAATCAATAATCAGGCGTTGACCCCAGGATAAGTGGGCAAAGAACGAAACCCGATTCGCAGATAAGAAAGCGGCTTTATCGCATGACAGATAGCGATTGTCTGACATGATATTTCAGCGGCAAAAAGTGGTTAAAGCCTTCCAACGTGAACAAAAGGAGTGAAAGTGTATTAGCAGAATAAGCGCCCGGAGCTGGATCGCACGACAATGATCCAATGTATCTGTCATAGCAATTATGCGTTGAGAGCGATTACAAAATATGTACGCGCAAAAAACCGAGAGTGAAAACGCAAAATTGTCATAGAGAGGAGTGCAAAAAGCGCGGGAACGGCCACACGCGTTCAAAGCCGATGCGCCCGCGCCGCTCATATAATTAGCATGTAAGGCGTGCTCATGCGTTCATGCCTCATTTGGTAATAAATGTTTTATGACAAACGCTTGGATCAATATTGACTTTCTTTATGTTGGTGTACGCCTACTCTTTACACACATTATTGAAATATGAACAGCTGATTATTATATTAAACGATTTAGTCTATTACAAAATACGTAATGTCGGCGTACGGAGTAGATTACTTGCGATTGGTTCACGGGACAATGAATGATGATAGCAATGATTAGGTCAGTGATATTTGATATTTATTAATATAAAAATAATATGATAACATGTAAGTCATTTGGTAGGGGGAGAGTTACTCCTCTCTCACAGAAGACTACCTTGAAATGTACTGCATTTCGTACTTTATCGTATTTCTCCAATGTATACGTACATTGGGGAACGTGTTTCGATAGTGAGTGCGATATGCCAGAGCCTATTCCCTATTATATTACCCATCCTATCTCTCCCCATTTTCCCAACCCTTTCTTAATCTGCAAAGGTAGGCAGCGCATCTGAGGGCGTGCCAACGTTTGTCATTCTGGACTGATGTTGGTATGTATCGCGGATGTCTATGGACGACAGTATCCATTTACCATCGGGTGGACTGTATGCTCGTCTGCCGCCTTTTTCTACAAAAAGAAAGAAAAAAATAGTAATATATCGATATTTTTGAGACCTAAGACAAAAGATAGTTAATGTTTTGATAGTTAATGTTGACAACTCATCATTCTAGAATTACAGCCAATGAGTATAATATATATTTTTTTTTAATAATAAAATGGATTTTATTGTCGGTAGTCCTTTACATTGAGAATAGTGAAATCTTAAAAAAAAACATCAAGAGCAGCAGAAAATACTCTACATAAGGATATATTGTCTCCTTATTTCCTTTTACGATCAGGTTGCCACAATCACACATAGGGTACCTTATGGTCCCTGTGTCGTGTGATTGCGTCACCCGGCCAACACCACAACAGTTAAGTCTCTAAACTTTATAGTTAGGGTCATCTACTAAACTCAATTTATGGGTATTTACTACGATATTATCATATTACGGATGGGAACCTATTAGACTGAACCTAACTGCTGTTCTATGGAGACTATAAACATTCTCAAGCACTCATTACCCACCGCTACTCTAAAAGCTCCGGCCGTAATTAAAGTTACAGTCGTCAGTGAGTGTATTAGTGTGTGTACTGTCTTGAGTTCGCCTCCCGTCCGAAAAGGACTCACTCAAAACCTACAGCAGATTACATTCTCTTTATATCCACGTGGACATACTTTATATCCACGTATTTAACTACACTCGCTACATGTAACATAAGTAACCTATTCATCCTAAGCCTAAAGCAATTGCCAATACATATGTGTGTACAGTAAGCAACACGTTTATCCAATACTAATTTGATAGGTATATATATATATATATATACATATATTTTTTATAGAAAGAAGGCAACATACGAGCATATAGTCCACATAGTCCACAAGGCATTTCGGCAGGCAGCCGAATGCGCTGCCTGCCGTTGGAGATGTGGGAATGGATTTCGAGATAGGGTTAGGAAAATGGGGAGGATAGGATGGGATGGGAATGGGCTCTGGGATATCACACTCACTACTGAATCACGTACATAAATTGGGGAATAGGATAAAGTGGCAAATGCAGTCCATTTCAAGGCAGTATTCTGTGAGGAGGGTAACTCGTCTTTATTGCATTGGCCTCGGCCAGTCGACTACACCCAGGGCTGTTGAATTGCAACGTGCATTCTCCCACTCCAAAAAGAGTTTTATATTGGCTTTTATTAAATAAAGGCACATTAAACTGTGCATAGGTATACTGTCCTCCTTAAAAATAAAGACAGCTTTGATGACATTCCAGAAAAATGCGAAAAAAAAAATTACAATTGTGATTAATTTAAAATCAAGCTAGAAACTTGAAGTTTTGGATTAAACAAAAATAATAACATTGTATATTGTTTTTACTTATTTTTCATTTCCGAATATGGGTATAGTTAGTTAGATAAAACTCTTTATTGCAAACCAAATTAAAGCAAAACAATAACGGACATTGTAGACACAAAAGGCACGAAAGGCGGTCGTATCGATAAATGGATCTCTTACTTATGCTTAATGTTACTTATGCTTTCGTTAAAAATGTTACCAATGTTACCTTTTCTTCTTCTTAGGAGGGCAGAATAGATTTGATGTTGATCACCGTACCGAGGCACAGAGATCCGCACGTTCCGCTAACGAGCTGCTTAACATTTCGTACACACAGGTATTATAAATTTCTGTTCGCACAAAGGTTAAACGGCTAACAGTGTTATTTCGGAACGAGTTAATTTAAATAAGTAAAGTTACATTCAATGGCCCACATTATCATTCATGCCCTGTGTTGGGAATCCAGAGAAAAAACAAAGAATGTGAACAAAGAAATATACTGAGAAATGTGCAGCGAATCATATAAAGCGGTAATGGTTTCAAAGCGTTTAGAAATTAATTTTTTTAATTATTATTTGATGTTAAGAAATAAATAAATCAAATTCATTTATTTGTGGATTGTAGGTATAAAAATTGTCAAACATATTATATACAGGTATATATAGGATCTCTAAATAAAAATAATAATAATAATGGTAGCAATATCCGGAACAGACATTTGTTGTTCTGTTTACCTGATCGGGAATCGAACATGGGCCTTTTATACAGTAGACAGAGGTATTACCGACTTTTCATTCGACTGAATATTCTTTGGTAAGTTCAGCACATGTGGTCAGCTATGAAGAATATGAATTCGCAAAAGAGTACGAGCTTTTCCATTTATTCTTTAAGTTCAATGATCGATGCTTACCTGAAACAAACAAAATAATTATAAATAACAATGAGTTCACATGACGTTAAAAATAATAGGACGAGTAAAGGTCAAAGGACAATATGGACATATTAGTACCAGTAAAAAATCTCACACTAGTGATGTATCCTATATGAACCGAGAAACTGTAATTCTCTATCACAGAAAAATTAACCTGTCTAGCAATGACCTTTGACCGTTCGATTGTTTGTCTATTGTTTACTGGGTTGTATACATCCCTAAAAGTGTGGAAAGGTTAAAAGGTCGGTTCTCACCAAAAGACAAATCAATTTGATTCAAAAAGCACACAAAATTAATTATAAGTCAAACAAAATGCAAACCAGTGCATTAGCGAAATGCAAAATTCCTAATTTTACTCTCAACTTTCTAACATTTCTAATGTGTACTATATTTAAGATACAGATTTTTAAACTAGTTTCAGTGACAGTACACTAAATGTAAAAAAGTGAGAGAAATAAGACAAGACAACTTTATGATGAAAATCACAGAAATACGAATCCCGTTTTTTTTTAAAATAAATGATGTTTGACCCAAGAAGTCAATGTAGGTACATACGAGTATTTAGTTACAACATTTCTCAAAAAGGCGTTCTATTTTTACATGGTCATATACTTGCTTATCAAAATCTCTAACAGTTCTCACTTTCACGTGTCTTGTCAAAATTTTGCAACTTTTTTATTGTATTTTATTACCTAACGAGTGTCCGCTAACGAGTCGACGAAATATGGCTGTTATGTTTACCAAGAGAAAAAAAGTACTTTCTTTAAATGATGTCAACCTGTCATTTACGTAGACATGCGGATCTAGGCATTAGGTTTTTGGCCAGAAAGAAATATTATGATCAAGTGATACTTACAATCATAAAGCAAACTATAATGAATCAATGACTTAAAAAAATGATAGTACAGGTTGCATAGGAAGATTAGATCGTATGTCCATTACATGCGATTTTTTTTCTATGACGAACCGTGATAGGGAGTTCTTATCTTACACATAGAAGAAGATAGGTATTCATTTGTACTATTAATATACAGAAATAAAATACATTTTAGTAGGTCTATAGCAAGAATAGACTGTGATTCAATTCAAGTCAAGCTCGATAGTTATGGCATGTGTGTTTCAACACGAACAAAATTAAATATTGACGTCTTTCCTGTGTGAAAGTCGCTCTTCTATTTAAAGGATCAAAATACAAAGTATTTATAAATGAGAACCCGCCTGTGTGCTATAAGAAAACTATTTCAATTACAAATTACTCAACATAAACTTTATAAAATGTCATCATCATTACGCGAAACAAATATCAATATGTCAAAACACTTATTTTTCTCATTTAATTTGACCACACTCTGCAAGAAGATCTACCGCATCTATAGTTTCCTTATAAAGCGATAGATTCAATTTAAACCGTGTTTATTTTGACTAAAAAATTGTGGCTGTTTGACGTAAAAATGTACGTCGATAATACGCGATTTATGAGAAAGCAGTATTGAACATTTCTAAAATTTCTGCGAATTGCGAAAACTAACATCGCGTTTCAATAAACATTATTCTAAAATATCCGGAGCACATATTAAGGATGGTGCTTTTTAGTCATAGAGATGAAAGTTCAAAATATATAAAGATTGCTTTCAAACCAAATCCTTTGGAATTATACAGGAGGTCATTAAAAGAGAACTAATTTACATATTATTTTGTTTCAGCGATCAGTCTCCCAAATCTTTAATTGAGAGTCTCGCGATAAATTTATATTGATTATAAAACGTATACAATATAAAACGAAGCAATAGCTAGTTCTGTATAGTGTGTTCTCGACTTACTTTCGTGAAATCGTGAGATGGACAACTTAAAAATAAGAAATAAGACGATATGATAAACAAAAATCCCTGTATTTTATTGTTTTTAATATTCGCATTTCGTTTTAATGGGACGGGCTATTGAATCAGCTGTTATGACACTAGCCCGTATTACTGAGTTTATATCACTAGCTCACAGTATTTACCGCAATTATTATTAGCTTGGCAGTGGATAAAAACATTGTGGGGAAACACGCGTGCTTGAGTTTTAACAATTTCTATTAATATAGTTAAAAATCTGAGGCATATGTAATGTTCACCGCACTGTGATCGCGTGGTGACACCAAACCACCTTGATTGCAACTGGAGATCTGTGCCATACAATGAGCCGTTATTGGCTGATATCGAAATAATGAAATCAATGCATCCATCCAATTTTGATACAACATAGCACAAATGAATATCATACACTGTATTACTGTAGTAACTAATTTATTATTTAACTAAGTAAACATGAAACTTAGACGAAAACGCCTACATCAAACTCAGCTAATCTTAAGCTATCGTAAATTGCAATAATGCAATGAAAATTTTACGTTCAATTAATGATAGTAGAGTTAGCTACGCCTGCAACGTTGTAATCAAATCACTACATTGTGTGGCTAAACCGGTGAATATCTTAATGCCGTTAATATTTAGTGCTAAAGAGTAAAACTGCATAGTGACTGGTAAATACATAGGTAACATGACTCAATGATTCCATTATGGAATGGAATCACGGGATGGTTCCATTATGCAATTTTATTATAAAGTAACTTACTTTAAGATACTAAAAACCTAAAAATAATTTTAATAATGTTGAGTGTGTATTATTATTATAGTAAAAAACTATTATTATACAAAAAAAGATCGTGTGTGGTGGCGACCTTTGGCAGAGGCCTGTATCTGGATATAATACCATACCGTAAGAAAAGGTAATGTAAGATGTTTGAGAATTAATTTTTTGTTTAACGTAACGTCAAAATACAATTTTTCGTTTGTTGGTAAAGGATATATTAATTTTTTTTTCGTCGTCCACAGACAGACTCTTATTTGTAAATACTTTGGACTTTCGACTCTTTGGTCCTCAAGCACACTCGATACTTTTAGCAACGGCGATTTAGTCGCTCATTGCGATGCTAAAAGACGGTCTCGTCCATTGGGTTTGCCTATCGATCTTTTAGTGAACAAACCCGACGGTTCTATAGGAGACAATGCGTCTTAATTCTGAAGGTTATAAATTTATATGTATTAATTAGTCCACCAGCATGGATGGATGGATAACTTTAGTCAATTTACTAACGTAGTTTGCATGTCTGCCCACTAAGATATTAGTATTTTCTGTGTCTGTGTAATCTCTATTTTTTAATAACATCCAAAGTCTCGTTTTAGCCTCGGTTCATTCGCAGGCTTTTATTTTTTTATAAAAAGATGGTGGAACACGAGCAGAAAATGCACCTATACGCACACACCTATCTACACACTATACGCAATACATTCCGACATCAGTCAAGAGGAACGGTGGATCGCCCCCGGATACAACTTCTACCTTTTGAAATTTAGGAGAGTATTTCAAAAAAATTGCGAAGGATAAGGAATGTGGCAATGGTGGGATTCCTTTTTTACATTAGGTATACTATTTACTCGATGGGATATTTATATTTATAGTACTCATTTATCTAATGTTATACCGTTTTATGTCTAAGTTCCTAAATAAATACAGAGCGTACAATTAGCACATAAATTGAACTGGGAATACACAGCCATTCGATACGGGCGTTCGGATCGCGGAAGAGCGTTCCCGTTGCAATACTAGCATTACCACAACGCAAGTAAAAACAGTATCGTATCTACACACTAATGCACTGGAATACGTTGCACGTACACATACGTAATGCTAACACGGCATAGAAGCAACTTTTCGAAGAAAAAGATAAAGTTTGACCGATAGTCTACGTAAAAGTAAGATGTTGGCTGGTTGGGACCATCCGTCGATCTTTTGTTAATAGGCATTTTCACAATTTATCCAAATATAGGTCCATTATACCATTATTGGTTTAACTTGGAACTCAGATGCTTCGATCTTTTCAAGTAGAAATATTAAAATACATTTGTACACACTCTTAATGAATGATTCGTCTGTAGCATTCTGTTAGATTTAGATTTTTTTATTTTATTTACATTTAGATTCATGATATTAAACATATTGTTAAACGTATCATATTGCATAGATAACATTTACATAACATATTGTTAAACATATATGTTGTTATTTACCTTACATAGTTACACTAATTGGCATTGATAAATACACAATATGTATTTTAATAACGTGGATAACTTCGTTCAAAGCAATATACCACTACATTCACAGGCTACTTACTACTCCCAATTATTGTAACACTACAATAGCCTAAATATTTATGTATTTATGGACGGTGTATGTATGTGTAGGAATGTGACGTCAGTTTTAAATATTATTTCATTTAAAATACTTAGTTTAACTTCATGGTGTATCGCTAATGTTTTACAATGTTTAAATAATATATCATTTCCACGTTTTAACGATATTTGTACTTTTGAAGAAACAAAATTGTTATATTTTTTACTTAGTTATATATAACGATATTTGTTTCTTTAAATTTAAGAATCCGTTGTTACAATTTATATATTTTATATGGTCCACCAATCCGCACTGGGGCCGCGTGGAGGATTAGAGGATTAGGGCCCGAAACCCCCCAATGATTTACTACGGGAGGCCTATGTCTACAACAGTGGGATGTTATAGGTTGATACAATACAATATTTTATCTAAATAAGTTGTAAATGTGCGACAATAACTACTAAATCCATAGGAAATTATACTCTCTGCTAAGGCCTTATACATCGTAATAATATAAGAAAAGAAATTTTGTTTTTAATGATATAAAATTTCTTGGACATCTGATTATCTTACTTCTACAACAGTTTTGTCTGAAGAGATTAAAAGACAGAGAATGTTATGAAGTTAAAGAGAGTAATTCTTTGTTAATAGTCTCTTGGTATCTCATTTCAACAACACTTCTATCTGAGAAAATTAAGAGGTAGATAATGTTAAGAAGTTAATTCTTTGTTAACTTCTTGCACATCTAATTAACTCATTTATATAACACTCTTATCTAAGGAAATGAAGAGGTAGAGAATGCTAAAAAGGTAATTCCTTGTTGACTTCTTGCACATCTGATTATCTCACTTCTACAATACCGCTATCTAAAGTAATTTAGAAGCGGACAATTCCAACGTTTACACAAAAATGAAATGCTGTTACTGCATATATCGTGGCATTACTGGGCACCCAATCGAGTGCGCATTACACGGGCGTCAAGTCAACGCGTGGGTTCCCGCAAAAAGCCTATAAATTGGCGGGTAACTGCCGCCCGCCATCTTGGATGAGCGTATAATGCCGCCTAAGCCGTCATCGTGAGCCTGAGTTACTGGGTGTCTAATACCAATAATAAAATTGTTTGAAGACCGTAGCCCATTTGGTATTATACTGTGCATTCGAAAGGCTCTTAAGATTTCCATGGGTCAAGCTGTTTTAGTTCCGGTGTTAGCCGTCCTTTGGTTTTGATGTTATAAATTAGGTGATAATAAAAAATGTATTTATTTAAAGCCAAAAGAATGACTAAATCGTTCGCACGATTACAAACTTATTTGGGTTTGTAATTATTATGGTAAATTTAACATTGAAATTTGTTGCTCTATTTTGTTGTTGTATTTGCGGTTGGCGCCATCTAGCAGCAAATTGAATAAGTTGATAATAAGAAGTATAAAGCAGTTTTTATATTTGTGCAAACGATCGATTTGCCAATATTAGATTAGTATTTAATGATTATTTTATGTCCATGTTTGTACGTGATTGCAATTTAGTACTAGAGAGGAAAAGTATACGCTGCAATTCCACAGCCGCTGGGCGCACGTGACTGGTCAATTTACCCTTCCCTCTCTCATAGAAGACTACCGTAAAATGTACTGCATTTCCCACTTTATTTCTATTACTTCCCACTATTTCCCCAATGTACATATTTAGACTTACGTATGTATTTTGGTAGTGAGTGAGATATACCAGAGTCAATTCCCACCCTATCCTATCCCTCCCCATTTTCCCAACACTTTCTCCAAATCCATTCCTAAATCTCCAAAGGTAGGCAGCGCATCCGAGGATAAACATTATTTGTTTAAAATTCGAATTTCGGAAATCATTTAGTTAAAACGAAAAAATAAATAAATATTATTTCCTTTTTTTATTGCATTTCGCGGGCTTTTCTTTGCAACAATGGAATTCGAACGAGAACATTTTCGTGCAATAATGTAATACGATTTTAAAGTTGGTTTAAATGAAAGTGAGTGTAAAGATAGATTAGTATCTACTTTTGGGACCTCGCACATTCCCGTGCAACTATTTTTAGATGGTTTTAGACGGAATGCTTTTATGGCAGCTGCTGAGGACCTCGCTAAAGAAGAGTATCGCCAGTGCTTTAAATCTTGGTTTAGACGAATGGATTGTCGTATAGAGACTAATGGAGAGTATTTTGAAAAGTTGTAATAAAAAACTGTGTTCTAACTCAAATATATTTTTTATACCTCAAAATTTACCTAGTCACCCACGTTTAGGCATGTATCGATAAACATGGGCGACAGAACCCACTAACGACCAGGTGCAATGTATGGTCGTCTGCCACCTTCTTCCCATAAAAAAAGTACAACTGTGCTTCAAGTAAATTTGGAAGCGATCGCTGTATAATTTTCTATTACATAGTAATACCAACTAGACCATTTGACTCCATCCAACGACGTGCTGTTCGTATTGTCGACGATCCCACTCTCACGGGCGGTTTAGAATCCCTCAGCAGTCGGAGAGACGTTGCGTCTCTCTGTGTGTTCTACCGCCTGTACAATGGGGAATGCTCTGAAGAATTGTTCAATATAATTCCCATCTCGGGTTTCTACAACCGCACCTCCCGTCACAGAAGTGCGGTCCATCCGCATTTCCTCGATACGGAGGTGTCGCGCACTGTTCGCTCCAAAAATTATTTTATACCGCGAACCCGTAGGCTGTGGAACGAACTGCCTCAAGAGGTCTTTCCATTAAGCATTTGCAAGGTCGGCGGCGTGCCCACATACCTTCTGGTGTTGCAGGTGTCCATGGGGCGGCGGTAACACTTACCATCACGTGGGACCGCTTGCTCGTCCGCCCACATGTATATAAAAAAAAAATACATGCATAACATTAAGCGATGCTGGGCTAACTAACAATATTCTCGCGCTAATAACACCGCCTATGTCAGAGATTAGGGTTGCAGGTTGTGTGCTTGCATAACGAAGGTAACTAGCAAGAACTTGGGAGATAAAAATTTGACAACGAGACTTTCAATTTATTAAACACAATGAAGGAGAAGTGGTCGTCACTCGCGTGAAATGGATTTTCAATTATTTTCAGTAGTTATACCACTTGAACATAAATTTGGATAAATCCAAGATGAAGTTAATTGAAAAATCCGTTGGAACTCAGTGGTACGGGTCGGGATTCGAGGGGCCTTCTTCAATGTGTCTTTCAGTTCAACCCAAAGGTTGCTCGCGTTTTGTACGATTAAGAGCAATAAAATTTTATTTTTATTAAAAAACAAGAAGTTACGGGTATAGTAGAGTACGTAGCCCTGACTATTATCGGCGTTCTATTTAATATTTAGGAATAAATAAACTAAGTTTACTTAATATATTCAAATCTAAACAATAAAGAGAAACGTTAGCCTTTAGAAATCTACATAAACTCCTGAAACCATTAAGTAGTATGGCGACGTTAAACGGCGACAATGGAATAAGTTGTAAAATTAAACCAATGGATGTGTAGGGAGGGGCGTGGGTCGATAAGATCGTGTCGATAATGGTCGCCATTTAGACGCGATCGACGGCGAATATCCTCGTTTGTCCTGTGTTAATATGTTAATATAGGGGTCTGGTCACGACTTCGAAGGCACGTTGCGAGGACCTCGCTCAATTTTATTTACGACTACCTACCAGTGACTTCACTTGCTCCTGACTTATAAGGTCAGTAACTGCTTGACTATTTTTTTTTTAAATTATTAGTAGCAAGAATAAAAGTAAAACGCCTCGAAAGAGACAGCCATTCTTATTTACATATATGTTCATTCATATAATTTGCGACACGCTCCACAAAGTTTATCTTGTTCAAAAACAATGTGACATAATTACGATTTTCTGTTTTATATTGGTATTAACTATCAATTTTGTGGGCGATCAGATATAGTTCTGTCTCTTTCTGGCATACACGTATAACATGAAACTTAAAAAGAAGATTACATACAATTTTAAGTATACGCGATTTAAAAACTTTACATTAAGAAAATATTATTAAAAAAACCAATAACAACAAGAACTTTAAACAAGATAACAATATCCTCACTGTATTTGTGTAAAAAGATTTATTATGGAAATAAGGCGGCAAACGAGCATACAGTCCACCTGATCGTAAGTGGATACTGTCGACATCCGCGATACACGCCAACATCAGTCCACAATGACAAACGTTGGCACGTCCCCGGATGCGCTGCCTATCTTTGAAGATGTAGGAATAGATTTGGAGAAAGGGTTAGGAAAATGAGAGGGATAGGATGGGGTGAAATGGGAGTGGGCTCTGGCGTATCTCTCTCACTACGGAAACAGGTATGTACACATGCCGGCCGAAAGTAAACACATCAACTATGATAGCCGAGCTAGCCGATAGTCCTTTTCTAAAGGTCGATGTGTATTACTTTCGGGCGGGAAGTGTACATCAAGGAGTAGGATAAAGTAGGAAATGCAGTACATTTCAAGGTAGTCTTCTGTGAGAGAGGGGTGAAGACTTGAAGAGGCTAATTGCACTTAAATTAAAATGTATAGTAGATATATGTGTAATGTGTTTAAGATATTTCTACCACATTTTGAAATAAATTTGGAAAGATTGCCCTTTACATAATCAACTATACATCTATTATAATTAATTATATTGTATTTGTTTTCTAAAAACATGATTAACCTTTTTTATAGACAAAAGGTGGCAGACTAGCATACAGTCCACTTCATCGTAATTGGATATTGTCGCCTATGGACAACAGCGATACATGTCACGATAAAAAAATTCTTTGTTACTTTCTAACTCATTTAAAGCTCTACTAATTAGAAAGAGACACGAGATTTTATGCAATCGTTATATTTACATAGCGATTGTAAGGGCGTAGAACATCACTACAAACAAGGACAAAATATACCGTTACTATGTAACGGTCAGTGATATCGTTTTCACTTTTATCGATACAATCGATCGATTTTAAATCGATACAGGTGATTCACTAGAGATAAAATCTGTATGCCAATAATCGACCGTGACTACAATACTGCTTTAGGTACGGTTAATGGCTCAATCAAGTTTAGAGCTTTGAGCTTAGAAAGTGGTCTGGGGCCTGTCTGAGTCGCCAATACTTTTATGCAACGAATTAAAAGCGAGTCACCTTTTGTTATGTAAGCATGCAATTAAATGCCGCTGTGACATTATTGCGAGGAAATAATAACTCAGTACTTCCTCGATTTGTCTGGTAATCCTTTAAAAAGGCGTGTTGTTGTGTAATATAAAAAATGACTTCATGAAAATTAGTTTAAGATGAAAATGAATCATATTTATTTTACTCGACGTCCAATAAAATAAATATGATAAACATTCGCGTTAAGACCCGTTTAAATATATAAATATGTGTGGTAAAAGAGAAAATCTCAAATGAAAATGAACTCGGTACAAGATGTACCTATGTGTTATCTTTTAGGACAGGTATGGATTTTGTTCATGATTCTAATTTAATTATTGACATTCAACATTACGTGCTTTTTTTTTGCAAAATATTAAAGATTTTTTCCTATTTAGAAAATATGTATGAAAAACAGCAAAAAATTAATACGACTATTTAATCTCTACATATAATAAATTTGTAACAGAGTCGTGTCTGTACGTGAAATATTTTTTGATTGCATTGTATTGCATCATTGCAACGAAGGTTAAAGAATTCAAAACAGTCCTTTTTTAGAATACTGATCTGTCTGTCGGTCTGAACGCGCATCACGCAAAAACTACTGGAAAGAATTTAATGAAACTTGGCACAGTTATAGATTGTCACCTGGGTTAATATTTAAGATCCATTTCATCCCAATCAGTTAAAGACTTTCTAAGGGAATCACTAAAGTTCACGCGAACTGTGGTTCGTTGGCACCGCCAGTTTTAAATGAAAATGAAGTTATAAAATGTTCATGAAAATTAACTCTGAATCATACACGGAATTAATGGTTCCTTCGAATATACAACGGTTACACCCTTTATTGGGAAAATTGAGGAAATAAGACAAAATGGGAATGCATTACAATTTACGGTCTGTGAGAGGGATAACGTGATCAGTCGAGTGCGCCCAGCGGATGTGGGATTGTAGCATGCTCTCTCTCCTTGTCCAACATTAATTAACTTCTGACGACATGGATAATTAACTTACAGATTATATAGCACAATAATCTATGACAAAAAGTAAGGAAGACAGAAAGAGAGAATATTGTAATATTCTGGTTTGAAGGGACTATTTCGAAATCGAGAAAATTGCGACCACTCTACCACAGCTCCAGTCAATAGATATTAACAATACGATAAGCTTATATTGCAAAGATTTCTCGCAATAATCGATAAATAACACACAATTAATTATCACCTTCTACGTATTCGATATATCGAGTAAGGAAAGCATCGACAATCAAGTCGATCCGCAAAGTCGATACCAGGTTTTTATCACTTGTAAGTTAACACCAGATTACCACCTAAGTGGAAATGTTAGTTAATTAATAACACACAAGGTATATGAAATAGAAATTATAAAAACATGTTCCGATAAAAGCGACTGATAAGGACTCGATCACATCTATAGCGGAGAGACACTTGCCTTTGATCTAATTTTCAATTTATCGAATTTTTATAAAGCTCCATTATAAATTGCTTAGTGAAGAAAAATCGGTAAACATTTTGTCTAGTAGCTACCAGCTTCATTAAAGAAACACTTCATTAAAATTTTATCTTATTTTTTTTTAATTATTAAGGAAGGGACGAGAAAACCTCGTAGAAATAGTAGAATAGAAAACTTATTATGATACCAGAATAATCGCCGTAAAGTTTATTCCAAGATCAATTTGCATACATCGAATTTTGCTAAGTAGATTCGATCCTTCTAATGATAAATATTACGGAGTATCATTATTAGCCTATATCTCTCCACCGGTGGTTATAGGCTTCTGCTACACACACACTACCACAGTAATGAGTTGACAAATATTAATTTAATAATAATTAGTAATGAGAGATAATGAATGTGTAATTGAGAAATATATTTTTTAGGTTTATGCACATAAAGAGCAAATTCTGCTATTTACGTCGCAAACAAAAAATACATTTTGTTATTTCCATTTTGGTAACATTCCATAAAACTACAAACGTCATAAAGCAAATAGGTTACGTTAACGTGTGACTCGTGTGACACTATCAATAGTGTTTCATATTACGAGTATTTATCGGCATGTTTCCATTTGAGTCAAACACGTTGCAGTTATTTACACCTTTTACTACTCACCGACTAGTTATCAACTCACTAGCAAACTACTACTGGATTTATATAAGAGTGGTCCCGACAAAAATGTACGGACTTCTAGAAACGTTACTCTCGTTTGCCAAGTCTGAACGATTGCTAATTCATTTCAATAAATTTTGCAATTATTACACGGGAAACGTTTATATGAATACATCTGAATACATTTAATTGTTTACAATGTATTGATCCATAATTTCTAGTATTAATATAAGTTGAAAATTATACTGAATTAAATTAAATTCAAAAAAGGAAAATATATCGTAATAAATATCAGTATGTTTGCATGTAACACTATACAGTCTAATAAGAAAATGTTGAGAGCACATAGTCCTTCGTAGATTCATAAATACCGCACAGTACCTATCAATCGATACATTAAACTTACATACAGAACCAAGTCGTTCAATATTAAAAATGACAAACCCAACAGACAAGGTAGACGACAAGGGACTGTGGCAAATAACACAACATACATAGTGTATAAAATGACACGGCTTTTGCTATGAGTGAACCGTGGTCACTGATGCGGATTCAACTGAAAATCAGCGTCGCAGATTAAGCTGCAACATATACTGCAGCACCAGCTAATTAAGTTGGTGCAATTTTACTTGCCTTTTATGTTATTCTGTATATGTTGTAATCAATAAGAACATTTTCTTCGTTTTAAAACACTTGTACTAGGTCTTTCGCTATTTGTACTTGTGTATTATGTCGCTATACAAGTAGAACTGCTCAAACATATCAAAATTCAATTTGCTAATAGACAAGCGATAGACAACTCACAGGCAATTTGTCATACGTACTTACAATGCATGTTATGATAGCGTTAAACTCAAAAATTCCGTTAACGTCAACACTACCCAAAACTTGCAATGAAATGTTCCCGTTAGCCACCCCGCGGGTATTGGGGTGGCCAAGAGAAACATTTGATTATTCCTCTTGTTCACCCCAAGTAAGTCTCCCTAGGGTGGACAACAGGAATGCGAAAATAAAATGTTCCTCTTTATCACCCTAAAAGAGCTGCAGGGTGGCCAAGAGATATTATAAATAAATAATTATTCCTGTTTTCCAGCCCAAGCTTGGCCCCCTTAGGTGGACAACAGGAATGCAAAAATAAAGTTGATAATTGTGTTGAGTTGATTTGAATAAATCAATATTTTAATCAAAATCGATCGGTTAATGGCCACCTTACATGGACCTTGTCCAGATAATTAACTTGAAACTGTTTTCATTTTACCTTTTATCATTTTATCCATTCAGCATTACAAATCCAATCGTAAGAACTTTTTCAAATAATTTCAGGTATAGAAAACAGCAGATGAAGCGTAGGTATTATATGCATTAACTAGTTTACGTCAGCATTTACGTCTCCTGTACTTTACCGTGGACGTATACAAGACAGAGATCTCGTGCTTTCTACGCATGCGCGTGGGCGCAACAACTGCTGCGCTTTAATTAATGCAACTGCACACGAACGCATCGGTGCGGATCGGTGAAACCAGCCAGAATCGTAAAATGATACAAATAAATATGAGAACGCGTGAGAATGTCACAGACTACGAATAATGGACGTGGTAAAGTATTCGCCTAATGTTGGATTATATTGACAATAGCAGTGCTCGCGACTTCGTACGCGTAGAGGTTATGGTACATTTGGTCAGCTCGATTTCCGTGGGAACTCTAGAATTGATCTGGATAAAAAATATCCTACATGTTGACCCGGCATATAAGCTATAACTACGCCAAATTTAATTAAAATCCGTACGGTGGATTTTGCGTGACGCACGTTCAGACAGAGAGACAGACAATAATTTAAAAAAATGTTTTTTGAGCTCCGTATCAGTCGTACAGCAACGACTTTTTCAAATTATTATTGTAATTATCAAATGTAGAGGTTCAGCTTTATTACATGTAATGTATACAATATTTGACAAAAAAAAAGACATTAATATGGGTGAAATCTTGAAAAAATATTTTTATACTAAATTTAACCAAAGTCCATATCGACAATAAAGTCCCTTTGCTCAGATAACATCACAAATTAGTAGTCCACTTACAAAAGTCGCTAGTTTGTCAAAACCAAACTTTACGAAAAATGAAAAAAAAAACTAAGTATTGAATTATTGTATATTTTAGCATCTATGAATGCTAAAAAAAATTTTTTCATTGGAAGGGTAGTCTATGGTTACATGTAAAGGAATTAAATAAAAATATTTCATTCTTCTAGCGTCTTTTTATCAGTGATTGAAATTCCCGTGTAAGCTTAATCCAGTAGAAAAAAGTAAAATACATAGCTGTGTTTGTAAGTGTACTACTCCAATTACCTTGCGTATGATCGCGTGATCGGTCAACAGTCGGCGCCTAAGTCAGCTCTTACTATGTATAAGTTTTAATATTGTTCTTTGTTGTATCGTTTTGCTAATACGTAACCAAATGGGGTTGAAATTATTATAATCCAATAAAAAGTAGAACCAGTTTGACTAGATTCTAAGGCTAACTAATTAATCAAATAGTACGTAATTAGTATAACAGGCTTCCCAAGTACCTTGGTATTAATATAATCTGCTATTGATATTACCGAGTGTACTAATCTTATGACGTACAAACGTGTCATTCTACTGTTTCAATTACCTTCATTGGGCGAAATTCTTCGGTTGAATTCGGAACTACAGCACATCTAAATGAGTGGAATCGCCAAAGCGCTTGGCCAGGTAGCGTGGCGTTTTAAGGCCATACATTCCACATGCACACTACGACAATGTGCATGTCCAACAGTGGACGATAGAAAGCCTAGTTACGGTTACAGTATCTTGTGTACTTTAGTATATTGTTCTTAGTTATTCTGTGACTAAAGGTTATCTTTCGTTTGTATGAAGTCAAAACCCAGTCGATTTTCAGAAAGACGAAATACCACATAATCAGTGGGCGCCAATGCCTCATCCAATCCGTGTAAGATCTACGTAACCCAGAGGCTCGCTTTCTAGGCGATATGATTTAACTGTAGTTCGCATCGCCCGTGGATATGCTGTCTAGTTAGCCAGATGTTATGTTAATTCCTGAGTGAATTAGGATCTGTTATCTGGCCGCGGGTGATGAGGTGATGTAAGTGCATCATTTTGCAAATTAATTTATTGCTATTACATCTATATCTTTACTGGCATTTCATTTCTCGTGGGAAATCGTTTTTGATCACATGAAACCGGCTATATAAAAAATTGTTTTGATCAAAGTATACCCCAAAACCTTCCAAAATAATTAAACAACGCATTGCATACGTTGTCGCCCTTAAAATTAATTTCGATATCAGCTTTCAACCATCACACTGGTGGGTACAGACCTCCCCTAATAATTAAGCGAGGGTTTGAGACATAATCCACTATGCGAGCCCAGTGTGGGTTGGTGATGAACCTAGGATATTTTTTTAATCTTGGGCATGCGGATTTCCTGACGATATTTTCTTTCAGCACCGAGTGATAATTTAAGAATCTGTACTTAGGTATTTAAACGCCGGCCCGTACACTGGAGTTTTTACATAAAAACTCAGTGTACGGGCAGGAGTTTGACTTAAGACATCACGAATGGGAACCGAGAATAGATTTTGTGCTATTAGCGCTCTCAAATTAATTTAAACCATCGACAAAAATATCGACATTAAAAACTGTATATCCCTAACCATACCCGGTGTATCAATACATTTACAAGTATGTGTAAATGTGTCCACTGTACAATGTGTCCACTGTACAATAGCTTCATTTACAAGTACTAATGACATTGATGGGCAATCCTAGGATAAGTATCGCTATTATATTTTAGCTGCTGACCCTGAACAGATTGGATAACTGTGCTGTAGAAATTAAGTTATTTTATTTATCAAATGCGTTTTATAAATTAATGAAGATTCTATAAAGAAATTTTATTATATTTGCTTCGAGCTTTGTATCCTGGAATTATTTACTTATTACAAATAAAAGAAGATGATTATGTAACGTAGAAATCAATTCATCGTTATAATTTTGGTGTATTATGCTCTGTGATTTAAGTTAACACGGGCGACAACAATGTATTCAGACTGCTTGCTTTGTTCAGTTGTTATATGTTGTTCCGGTAGATGGCGGTAGATGTATTCGTTGATCGAGTCGATTGTATTCAGGAAGTAAATATTAATTATGGTCCATAATTAATATTTACTTCCTCATCCATAATTTATGAATGAGGACATTTAAAGGGAATTCTAACCATAGTTAAAATTAGATGTGAAAATAAAAGAAGTAATAATAATAAAAGAAAATACTCACTATTTTTATTCAAAGTACTTATTGTTGATATCAGTTTATACGAGTAACGTCTCATATTACAGGCAACCGAATCTTAGTAGGTACAGGGTTTTCTAGTTTAATTAAGGTTGTGATATTTAAGTTGTACCCCACTGGCCCCACTGTAATTTTTAACTGCGAAAAATGTTTCGAATAAAGTGTCTATTCTGCTATATATATTATAATAATAAATAAATAACACCACACTTATTGGCCCACGCTAGGACTCCCTGTGTCGTGGATCCAGACAAATATAAAGGCGGTATATACATAAATTGTACAGGCGGTCTAGAACCCCTCAGCATTCGGAGAGACGTTGCGTCTCTCTGTGTGTTCTACCGCCTGTACAATGGGGAATGCTCTGAGGAACTGTTTAATATAATTCCCACCTCGGGTTTCTACAACCGCACCTCCCGTCACAGAAGTGCGGTCCATCCGCATTTCCTCGATACGGAGGTGTCGCGCAGTGTTCGCTCCAAAAATTATTTTATACCGCGAACCCGTAGGCTGTGGAACGAACTGCCTCAAGAGGTCTTTCCATTAAGCTACGATACGGGGTTCTTCAAGAGAGCTGTGAATAGGATTTTGCAAGGTCGGCGGCGCGCCCGCATGCCCCCTGGTGTTGCAGGTGTCCATGGGCGGCGGTAACACTTACCATCACGTGGGACCGCTTGCTCGTCCGCCCTCTAGTCTATAAAAAAAAAAAAAAAAAATATATACAAAGACGACCGCCCAGACCCGAACAATCTATAAACAAATGAATGTCAGGTTGGGAGTCATAAATCACCAAGCGCGCCCAATACGTATTGGTGGATACACACGCTCCTCATTTGTTTTTAATTCTTCAATTTGCGAGCTTCCTCAACATGATTTCCTTCACCAGCGAGCTAGTGATAATTTTTAAAATCCGTACTTACGTAGGAACTCAATGGTACGGACCGATGATTTGAACCGACAACTTCACGAACGAGAGTCGATAATACATACCTACCCAAGGCTATTAAAAATTACATTAGTGGAGATACTAACAATACAAGTAAGTCCAAACTAATAGACAGGTTAATAGGCTAAAACATAGGCCTATCAGACTATATGACGTTTATTTGTTATCAATTGTATTAGTGGCCCTTTTGGCTCAGTCGCGTTTGACTAATCAATACACTTAAATACTATACAAATTATATTAGAAGGGACTAAACAATTTCTTAGTTGCAGAGTATTACTAAACCGTTTATTAAATAGGCACCTAGGTATCATTAATTAGTAATTTTAAAATCGAAATAGTGAAAGCATTGTTTGGGTTCTGACCCAAGTACAGGAAGGCACAATACAGACTGTGGGAAGAGTGTAGGTGGCGTGGGTAGGCAATGCATAATTACCTAAACCAAGTTAGCCAGACCTGCCTCTCTCCTCCACTATCTTGATAAAGTAGACCCAAAGACGGGAAGACCTAAGGAAGTGCAGAGGCCAAGTTAAGTTGGTGGTTATGTGCGAGAACAAACGACCATTAATTTAACGAAATTAATCTGTGTTATCATGAAATTTACTTTTAATATTTTATTAAAAAAATGACGAATAAAAAAACCGGTCAAATTCAGCTATTTTTCGTACGTTTTGGAAAAAAAAAATAAAATTTCATGTGCTATCAAACAAAATTCTTGAATTGGCTTTGAATTATTTACTTTTTGGATTTTTTGCAAAACTTAAATCGTCATAATTTTAGAACTACTGATCTAATTTGGTCCCCTTAACATCGGCCAAATATGAAAATCGTAGCAGATTTATTTCAAACATTAGGAGTTAAAATTTGGAAGGTTGGCCATAGAGAGAGAATATTGAAATTCTATTTGATTTCAAGAATCCAATTATGTACTATAGTCACCAGAGATACCTATGGTTCAGAGATACATACAAACACTATCCAGACCCGAACAAATATTTGTCTTCAAACAAATTAATGTCTGACCGTGAATCGAACCCGGAACTTTTTGTACAGCAGACAAAGGCACTACCAACCGGGCTAATTGGTTAACAAATAGAACCAAAAGCTACATAACACAAGAAACCATTTAAAATTAACCATACAGGTATACACATAACCACTAACACTATACATAGTCATAATTAATCTGTATTATTTGTTTTTTTATAATATTAGTTCGTAATTGGCCTAAAACTTAGTAACATTGTTAAACCACTCTTTCCATAAATTATAAACCGTGAACTTTGTAAATGAAAAAAAAAACACCTACAACCATGTTTCATAAGATGAATATACTAAAGGAACAGTGTCATCGAACTATTAGTTTCTTTTATGTGTACACATTAACGCTCCGCTAAGTAATAACAACAACCAAACAAGCCAAGCAAACATTCACACGTCAAGTGTTACAAAATTCGCCAGCAAACAGAACAAGTTATTGATTTATCAACTCAAACATTGACGCATAGTGTTACGTTATTGTCGAGACGTGGATTAGGCGTTGTATAATCGCACGATGCCCTGCAGAGATAACTCGATACAATCGAAACTACAATACTAGACCACGCGCCTTGTGGGCGCTTGCCAGCACGCTTGTTTGTTGCCGGCACTGACATCAAATCGATATTTAGCATAATCATTCGCATCAAAAATAAATTAGCACATCCCCGTATGCGTTGCCTACATTTGGAGATTTAGTATTGGATTTGGAGAAATGGTTGGGACAATGGGGAGGGATAGGATATTATGGAATGGAATGGACTGGTTACATAACTTCCATATTATAGGGCAAAAAAACACGATGTCCTGGAAATAACTTGATGCAATCGAAAGTAAAAACAAAACAAACAATCACACAAAAAAAAAACAAATATGGATGTTTGTATTATTGTCTATAACCCGTACTAATATTGGCACAGAATACATTAGTTTTTATATTTGTTCTGGTCAAAAGCGAGCCAAAGGCCAAAAGCCATAGCCTTTGACCGGTCAAAGTCCTATAGCGGAGTATTCGGGGCGTAATCTAACATCTCTTGTCCATTGAGGGTTGGAGAATCTCCTTGGAAATCTCGAGCACATAAGTATATACTCGTATCTACCCTAATATGTAAACCTAATATGACGATAGAAAAGCTCAATCAATAGTTTGACCACACGATCAAGCGAAATCATTCTTCATGATCATCATGTTCAGCTTTTTTGTTTTACCTTCTGTGCGGTATAAGCCCCTTGTCTTCCTCGAGGAAAGAGTTTTAATTTGATCGTCGGAGAGGATCACTAATGAATTTTTGTATACTACATCCATGTTTCAGGATATCCAATTCTACGTTCACACCTCCCAATGGAGGGTCCACTAACTATAGCGGTATTCGTATTCGTGTACATAAGCCAAACGTGAGTGTAAACAGGCGTGGCTTTTTACGACAATATTCTCCATATGAATGACACCAAACGAGGTGCTTAACTGAATTATTGATATCTATCTGAAAAAACAATACATAATATCTCTGAAAACAATAACGGTGCATATTGTTGTGTTGTATAATCGCACGATGACATACTAAATTATCCAACAGTAACCGATAACACCAAGACACGAGCGTATCGTGGGTGTTTTCAACGAATCCAAATTAACTATTGAATTGATACTTAGTACAACCAATGCCTACAATCGAAAATAAAATCATGTTAACTTTAGCATACTACCAAACAAATGCAATAAACCCAATTGCATATTGAAAAACATTGTTACTATGATAATGCTTTGACATTGTAAACGCGAATTCTAAGCTAATACCAAAAAGGATAAAGATGAAAAGGAACCATATCCCAGAATCATTTTTGGCATCATACATCATCAGTTCGATATTTCTAGACTATTAAAACTGAAGATAGAATGAATGAGTGTGTGAACCTTTCACAATTAAGCAATTTCTATAAGTGTTCTATGGTTCTTTGTTAGGTCAATTTAGATTCTACAATTATTTCAAAACTAGTTTATTTAACTAGTAAGAGGAATGAGTTCATGTCAACAAACCTGAGGTTCGCCTTTAAATGTCGATACGCAAATGCTAGGAATTATGAAAGTAGTGCTTTAGCGATTTGTTTGTCATAACAATTATGACCTGAATTGATCTGATCACTTAATAATTACGCTTTGCCTAAAACTACATTTAATGACAGGTACAAATATTGGTATTGACTAATGAACACCTCTTAGGAAGTTATGTAAACTTGGAAAGACTTACACAGGGTTTATAATGGTCACATGAGATACAAGTGTCACATACCTGAAACAAGTAAATTGTAATTAGTATCAATTTATTTTCAGACAAAAATCACTAAACTTATCTTGATCAACATTTGACGTTCCACTGCAGTACACAGGCAACCTGTAGATCATTAGGGGACTATAATTTTGAGCGTTAATGCGGTCATGCGGATTCAGTGATGGATGCCTCTGATATATATTTTTAATTCTCACGTATGCGGATTTCCTAAAGTCTTGATCATTACCTATCAATCCTATGCATTTTGAATGGAAACAGTACGAAGAGATTGAGTACATGGAATTAACAATTGTTTTGCAAAAAGAAGGTCATCTGTAGGCACACGTGGAACATGATATACTCGTAATGTATTTACACCAATACTTGATAAATTAAGTATTATATCAATTAATAAAGTAAATGTTACAAAAAATTTCAATAATAGTCTTCGTATGTAGAATAGAGGGCAAGGTCATGTGACCACAAAGTGGAAAGTTAGTAATGGCACTTCCTAATATCGATTCTCGAACAGCAGGCGTATTTCGCACGGTTTCAAGCTCAAGGCGCAAGGTCGCACGAAGGATGCTCGTGGAAAGGTTAAGTTCAAGGCACACTGCGAGGTTAGCTAATGTGTGTATTGATTTTTCAGGTGGTTCTTAACTACGCAATAGAGCAAGTTTTCTAGATTTCGCGGGAGATAATTATATATGGAGATATAATTGTCGCTCATCTGCTACAGGGTATAATATGTTACCAGCGAACTTCGAAGTAACTGTTACGACGTAGGTTGAAGTAAGAACAAGTTTAAATAAGTTTAATAGTTATCCGATTTGTCTAGTTTTCTATGTATGTATAAATTTCCCCAAATAAAAATTTGGCATTGACGAAATAATTAATTTTACAAATTTTTTGTATGGAAAGAAGCAGACAATTCACCTGTATCTACATTATCTACTGTCGAGATAAGTGGATCCTGTGTGATGAACATCCGCGATATATGTCAACATTAATGAAAAGTGATAAAAGTAAGTGTAGGATTAGATGTAGATGTGAGGAATTCCTCATCCAATCAATTTCTCGTTTTCCTGTTACAATATGATATATGAAAAGTTAGGGTGGATGAGATAGAAATGGGACCACTCTCATTATCGCAATATTCCCTCTACAGGATGAAACGGGATACGATCAGATGGAATGTTTATACGAATGTATAAACGTAGTTATTTTTTACAAGAAAATACACGCGTTTAAATTTAACTTCGGCATAACTACGGCACGCAAACCGTGCCACATTAAATTATTACACAGAATTGTTAATTCCATTTGCATTAGCTGATGTCAGGGTTAAGATCGTCAAGGTCAAGTAAAATAGAGCAGGGATGGGCCGAGTTGTTAATGGAAGTGGGTTAATATAGATAGGCTGTCTGTGTGAAGCCCACTTTTTGGCTTTTTATTTGTGTACGGTAGGACCATAAAAGGGATATGAATTTAATATGCGTTTTTGTTTTCAAAGTTAAGTTAATATACCGAAAAGTTAACAGAAGTGGGATCATAAATAACACGACCGACATTATGAGCAGATACCGTACATTTATTTATACACCATGTTAAAAACAATATACATTAATTTATTGATTTTAATTGTAATATCGCTTTGTGCAAAAAGCTCGCCTTCCGTCACAATCGGCTGGTATTTTGTTAAGATTAATTGCGAATAATCGATTTGTTTGAGGTGGTGATGCATCGATGTGATCGCAAGGCTTTGATGTACGAATCGTAACGAAAATCCGCGTAGTGTCAATAATATAATTTGATACTCCTCAGTATTGTTTTATGCCAAAGAATACTTCGACGCGTTTGTTTAAATAAAAATAAGTAAAGTAAATATTTATTTTTATAGCGCAAACATATTACTTTTGTTTCGTTAAGACAAACGTAAATAAGTACTAAGTAAATAAGTAAAATTTTTTTTTGCGTACAACATATATAAAATGCTATCTAAAATATAATTTTATAAATATACCCACATTAAATGAAATACACGTAAATACGCACACTAAGAAAAGAAATTATGCATTTCAAAATCATTCTTCACGTTCTTAGAATATTGCAGTTATTCGCGACAGGCGTGAGTTCGTGATACGTGTATTCGTGTCAAATCCGTTAGTTCCAGTCAATACGGTCCGCGGGCACCTTAATCTCTTCATTACACATTTACAACAGAGTTGCTGGGTTACAGTATAAACATTTTTTAAACATTGAACCTTACAAACTGCCTATATGAATGACGTGATGAACAATAAATTTCCGATCATGTACTTGAAACGTTTACGAGAAAATTCATATGAATGATAAATTATCAGTTGTTTTGAAATTCACGGCGATGAAGGCATGGAGTGTTAACCGATAAGGTATGTAAAGGAACGGGTATGAATATCTTATTATGTTCATTATGGTTAACGCTATATAAGTCAAAAGTAGTTATTGAGAAATTGGGCGGGATTGCAAACATATTAACATATTGCTTTAAAAGATGTATATATATGTATATCGCATGTACTGCATACGTGCATAAACCTAACAAAATGGTGGGCAAAAATACCTCCACAAATAAAACTGTAGAGAGAAAAGAAATAAAACAATCGGCATACGGATTGCGTATTGTTGTTACGACTCGTGGAGCGCACAAATAAAAACATAAATATGGACATGGTAATACGGTATGCGAAAAAAATTCGGCAATACATTCAGTTGAAATGCTCGAAACAATGGGCGATGCAAATTGTGCGCACGCGGCGCTTTATTTATTATGAGGGTAGAAAAAAGACGCAAAATTTTTAATTGAATGCGCCATAATGGGTAAGAAGCATAAGCTTTTAAGGCGCGTTCGCCATTGTTTGCAATATTAAAACGCGACCGGGAAAGGTTGAGCTGCCCTGAAAATAATTAGGGGAAACTTTTGTCTCCTAAATTTTTTGGACTTCTTATTTTTGGAATTTTATTCCCATTTTTACGAAGGAATACATTTACAACTTATTATTATCCCAAAAATAATGATATATTTTTGTTCAATGTAAAAAATAATACGAATATGAAATAATACGCCTGTATATGAAGACAGAGGAAAGAAAACCAAGGGGGCAGACCTTTGTGGAAATAGACAGAAACGGTGTAAATAGAGAAAGATCTTGGCAAGAAAAGAAAACAAACTGGAAAAGAGGCAAAGAACTGAAAAGAAAGAAGGAAGAGAGAAGTTCGGGAGGAAAACTTGTGTATATGTCATCTTGATATTGTATCAGGAAGTTAAGTTTTAGAGAAAAAGGACTTTTAATACGATTACTTAAAAACTACCCTCTGGATTTTAACGCGATTTCTACTGAGCAATTAACACAAAAATCAGTTTCTAGTTCTAATTCCTTGCAGGTGAGCAGCGGGACATATTACGATATAAATGATCCCGAGCTGCATTAAAACCCGTTCCCGTGAATACTAATTAAAATCATAATAGGAACCCGTTCAGTTCAAGTCGGAAATCTCCAGTTCATTTGACTTGCCAATGCTTAACCAAGAGTAACCTTTGTTATAAACCTTTCACTATTCGAGACAAAGCCATAAAGCATTGTTTATGCATACAGATGCCGTAATAATTCAAACTATTAGTCGAAATTCGTGTTCTCGGGCCGCCCGGTGAAAGTAGCCCGCTACCGGGCTTTGCTATTCCCGGTTAAAATCATAAGCGACCGGCGGAAAGATTTTGTTTAATTTTAACAAATGAATAATAAGTCTGTGGCGAATAACTATATTATACCTTAATCTTTGCGATATAAATGACGCACATTGAAGTGTTCGAAAATGTGTTGCCTTCTATCTTTGGTATAAAATAGTTGGTATCTTTCACGGTAGAGTATCTTTCGGAGACGGAGGGATACTTTGACCTGTATAGGTGCAGGTATTTCTTGACTCCCCACTTAGGTACAATCACATAACTACATATTTTTAAGAAAAATCAAAATCTCACAATATATTTTTTCACGAACGTAATAAAATTTAGAATATTTTGGAAATTGATAAACTCCCTAAGTGACAGACACAGTTATGAATTATTTTCAATATTAAGCTCAATTTGATCAAGGCTAATGGTCACTCAAGTGAAGAAATAGAATTAAACAAAAAAAAATATCAATTCATGTCGAACATGGTCGATGAGAAAAAGTAAATGAAAAATTAATTCAAAAGCGACAGAATAAGAGTAATTTTGTTGTCTACGAAGTGTAGGCCTTCGTAGACTACCGATGGCCTATTTTGAAACAATACTTCACATGTTCATGGATGTATCATGTGACTTGCACCAAGGATCAACAGGCGCGTGCTACACTAGCACTGGCGATGCTTATCGCCTATTTATTACAGCATTAACTTGTAAAAAGCCCATAATTTCGCTACTCTGTGGCACGGTGAAAAATGTCTCTAGGGCTGCACGCACAGATTCGCCTCGTATGGGTAATCAACCAGATTATCTATAAAATTGCCGTATCAGCTCCCGATAAGTCTGTGGGTAACAGGTGGGGAGATGTTATCGTGGAAAGCTGATTGTGTACGATAAATACAGTAATTCCTTGAAATTATAATGGAGCTGTCCCTAAGCGATAACTGTGGTGCTTGTTGAATTAATACAAAATGGAAAGTGGACTAAAGACTAGAAACTAAATTCTTAAGTTCTAGAATTTATTTGATTAGGGATTATTTACGTATTTGGATCCAGTGAACGATTAGTTTCCCCGTGTAGTTGTTTCTTCAACAGAAATTATTAGGTACCTATCAAAACATAAATAAACTAAAATAAACAATGTTACTAATTAAACAATACAAAAGTACTGCAATTTAGAGTAGGATTGACGCCATTTCGCATTCACTGTTGCTATTATTTAATTATTAGCGATACGAGGTAATGGGTCATTAATTCCGCATTTTACCCTCATAAATCTAGCCCACTGAAAGAAAACTAGGTCCTAACAA
Organism: Sesia bembeciformis; assembly: GCA_943735995.1. NCBI lineage: Eukaryota > Metazoa > Arthropoda > Insecta > Lepidoptera > Sesiidae > Sesia > Sesia bembeciformis. The sequence continues at coordinate 16,055,363 of OX031028.1, forward strand.
GTAGGGCCATAAATCTGTCAGACGAACCTTCGGTGAGACTAGTCTGTCTGTACTAATGTGGAGAGACGGACTAGAACAGTTAATATAGTTGGAGTCTCGAGTCGAACGGATATGAATCACAGCGCAATGAAAGGCCGTGGGTGCCCACGAGACTTCCTGGCCCACCCACGGGAGGACGAGGAGCCTTGAAGGTGTCGTCAATGTTTATAGGTAATTCGATATTAGTTTATAATGTTGTTCGAAATTCCAGGATTGTTTTTCTATTTATTCTTCTGGTAGATGACGTGTAGTGACGTACTTACACAGATACTAGTATTTCCATAAATATAGAACAAACATAATGAATACAACAGTCCTAAGTTTGTGTTGTATAAAATCGGTCGAGGCATATATTGTAATAACTCTAATCACTTCATAAGACAATTGTTTTGTTTATCACTTGGGTTTTTAGTGTGTGTATTTATAGATGCAGGATCGCTCCTGTTCCTCTGACAGTATGAATTAAACTGCTGAATCTCTTCTAACATTGTATTACTTTTTAACACCTTTTTAACACGACATAATCACATAACCTATTTACAATCCGTCTGAGAGCTTCTCGTGGGCGGAAGTACGACGGGGCCCACTCTTTTAGAGGAGGTGTAGCTATCCAGCGCTTGTGGTAGAGATGGGGTTGTGCTATTCTAAAGTCGGTCGACACCACTAAATTATAATACATACCTAAACTCATTGATTAATTTAAGGTACGACCTCAATTGAATGTAATTACGTACTTATTATAAAATATAAGTAAAAAACTGGAGAACAATAAGAAAAACATACAATATTAAAGACAAAGCTTTGCAGAAACATCCATATTTTCGATAAATAAACTGCACATCCACCCTTTACCTTCTCACTGGTCGGCAAGCCATCGACATAGGAACAATAGACACGCCCACGCCAGCCTGCTGCGCTCGCATCCATTACAGCTTGTGATAGGCAACCATTCAGATTAATGTTAGTAGCTGAACCTAAGTAAATATTGATATTGCTGGAATGGAAGATAAACAATAATGGAAACAAACATGCGAGATAAAATACACACATAATGGTAAATTGTCGTAGATACATACGTATGGATTCAAGAACATGGCCGTCATTGTAAGACTATCAAGGTTGTAAGATCTTTTTTATAGCCACAATCTTCGAAAGAAAACTAGAGAAATCTTTCTAAAATAGAAGTCACCTTAGAACAAATGGATCTGCATAATTGCTACTTTGGTAGAACTTTTACACCTTTTAATTATTCTGGACTCAAGTGGGCACGTACCACGATTGTCCATGGGTGACAGTAGCCACTTACCACCAGGTGGACTGTATGCTCGTCTGCCGTCATCTTCCAAGAGAAAAAAATATATCTCATGTTATAGAGGCATTAATAACTAAGTTACAGGCCTCTAGTTTATCTGTTTTTTAAAGAATAGATGGCAGTATAGATTATAGAATAGATATAATAAATAAATATTTCAGATAAAGCCTAAATAGCAGTGAGTAAACAAAAAACTTATAGCCAATTTTAATAAACATAATAACAATAAAAGTATAACAATACAAGAGTAAATCTCCGAAAATTAACACATAGGAGTAATAAAGATGTTTTTAGCCCTTAAAACTTAGTAGTTCAATTATTCCATTCAACCTTCGCCACGTTATTATTATATTTCCCAGCGAACTTTCATAAGTTTCACTCAGAATACATTCACTTAGCAGAAGATTACCATCGAGGGCATTGGAAAGGGAACTCGGTGAGATAGGGTCAGTGTTCAGTTCCCCAAGTGCAGTGTTAAGTCTTGAAAAGGCGAACGGGTGAGATAAGAAAAAGCACCGAGCGATACGCTGCGCGCGCATTTCGCCAAGAGAAGATTTATCTTGCTTAAAACCTTCGAGTGGTTTCGACGAACACGAAACAAGTGGATGGGACCGTTGCAGGTGAGTTTGTCGTAGCGCAAGTTACTAGAACCGTGGAGACGATTCCAAGGACAAATTACTATATTATGTGTTATTTACCTACATGTTTCCACTCTATCTTATAGCAAATTAGTGATAACTTACTGAAAGACTGATTCTTGATGTTGCTAAACATGAATTTTAATTATAAGTAACTAGAGATATAACTCGTTATGTTTCTATGAATATTGGAAAATAATGTGATTGCCCAGATTGCCCAGTTGGATTGTTCTCCAGTAATAATCTGGTCACATGTCACTCTTTTACAAATGATAAATAATCAAAGATTAATCTTCGATAACGTTTTCATTTTCGTAAATTGTTATCCAAAGGTCAAAGTGTTTTTCTCATATTAAAGTTACTTTTCGTGATATTAAAAAGGCAACACCCATCTATTCATTTTATTTCTATTGGTCGAAGGTTCAAGTGAACATTGGAGGTTATAAGACTGTCTGAGGGAAATGTTTTATTTGTTGCACCCGCAAATACTCTTTATGAAAGTTTTATGTTTCCTTTGCAAAAATTTCCTTCCTTTATGTATTTATTTAAAAAGTAGTACCCGTTGAAACAATCAAAATATTGCTATATAATGAATAATCTCTAAAATTAATGTGCTTAAAAACTTGTGATTTTGATTATTATTTATTAGGCGTGTAGATGAACTCAAATCATGAACTGAATCGTGGGCTTCAGGTGGTTCCAGGTTTTAGACTTTGAGAAAAGTTCGGATATTTTTTTTTCTTTATGTACAAAGTCGGCAGACGATCATACAGTCCACTTGATGGTAAGTGGATACTGTCGCCCATAGACATCCGCGATACATGCCAACATTAGTCCAAAATGACAAACGTTGGCACGCCCCCGGATGCGCTGCCTACCTTTAGAGCTATAGGAATGGATTTGGAGAAAGGGTTGGGAAAATGGGGAGGGGTAGGATGGGAATGGGCTCTGGCACATCTCATTCACTACCGAAATATGTACGTACATTAGGGAAATAAGATGAAGTGGGAAATGGAGTACATTTCAAGGTAGTCTTCTGTGAGAGAGGGGTAACATGGCCAGTCGAACGCGCCCAGCGGCTGTTGGATTGCACCGTGCACTCTTCAATTCATTCATTTCATATGCCTAGAAAATATGGTCAAAATCAAACTACAGTTTTAGTTATTCATCCAATACTCGAAGGAATCCTCACAAAAACTGAAGCATATCGGGATCCGTATACCGGAAATGTCAAGTCGAATGAACAGAAACGAAAGGAATCTCTTATGAAAGCGGAATACACAAATACTGATGTTGTAAATAATGCCTTTAACATGAACAGTTCCTTCTAACCGCAATCAAAATATGTATAAACCGTCGTCTTCCTCCGTCGGCGGTAGGAACTTTGTAAGTAGTGTTCCTACTGCTCGCCGGCCACTTACTGCTGTGCTTGATGAAAGCAGACACTAAACAGAATGAAGGAATCAGTAGTTCATCTTGTGCATGTACACCACCGTTATAAACCAGCAACATTCATAGCATTCAGCCAGGTTTCACTACCGTCTACTAAAACGTTTGGCTCATCGTCGCAGTTCGTGATTTGTAGCCGATCTTCAGTGCAATCATAATTTAGAAACGTTCCTAAAAAATCTCATTGGTACAAAGTCTTCTAAAAAAGAAGATACTGGCATCTGGCTGGCTTAATTAATTTCATATGCTAACATATTGAATGGAAAGACAGTGTCAGAACTAAAGATGTTTCTTTAATCGCCGTTACTGATGTCACATGTTTCTTTCTTTCAAAAATATTCCCAGTCCAATGTGTGCGGCATGCTGCTGCATTGTCTAGCATATCTCTTCGTGTTTCTTTGTCAAAATTGTAACAAATAAAATACTATAAGTTGTAGTTATTTATTTGTTCTTTATTACCATAACAGCTAAGAATAAATAAAGCTATGGTAAATATTAATATTAATAAAAATAAAAATAGCATATTAATTAAATACCATAATATAAATACATACATACAGTTATCATAATAATAGTTATCATTATTCTCAAGCGTGGCGTTTCCTCTGATATTTAATTTCTTTTAAATTTTAATTACTTTCTTTTTGACTTTACCTTTCGATCCAGTCAACCTTGTTCAAAAACTCTGTGCATGTCACTGAATACTATGATTTTGTTATTAGGAGCCCGAGATCCGGTGGCATTTATGAAATTAATTAAATATGACCTACTGCATCATCCATTTATGGTGGCAGCCATTTGCAATCATTTGCATGAGGAAGTCCGATAATGCATAGTGCATGTTCAGATAGTGGTGAACGGGGGTGGTCACGATATTTAACAAGCTAATGTAAAACATGTGTATCTCGACTTTCACGTTTCAATGCTAAGGTGAGTACAACTGGTCTGTTAGTTATGTTTTGGTCATTAATTTATAACTACACTTCAGTATCGAGTGCACGACTGAACTCTAGTATAATTGTTCATAATCTAGAGTAGAAATAATTTCTTGTAAGTTCTCTCTTAACGGAACGGATATCTTTTAAACGGATATCTAGCAAATCGTTAAGCGCAAGCAAATAGTAGCATATTCAATGGTACTGATTTTATGACATATCAATAGATACTAGGCTACATGACTGGATGGCACATATTTCAGGCCATAATCCACCACACAGACCCAGTACAAATTGCTGTATGCTCATACTTATTTTAATATTGGATAACCAATATCACAATCCAAAATTGACATTTAATGTCAATTTTGTAAGGAGATCGTTTCAAAATACCAAAAACCGACTATTAATTTAGTGTTACAAATCGAACGCTTACAAAGTAATATCTGATTTGCATATTCGAATCGAAGCCAATACCAAATGGGCCAATAAATCGTATATTACACAAAATATTACATACATAAAATCGGTAGCAGCAACAGTGTCGACTTCATTACAATTTATGGCTCCATTTTAAAGCTGAGCATACGAGTCGTGGGTTGCAGATAAAACAATAGATTTCAGACTACTAGAGCGAGGTACCGTTGCGAGAAAAAAGCTGCGACCGAAAACCTAATTTATAAATCGGGTGGGTTAACGAGATACAATCCTTTTAAATGGCAAACTGCCGCCAGAGAAAGGTAAGAAGATTATTCGATTTATTCCTGAAGTCGATTAAAAGACTACTGGGTTTACAATCGATTTAAATCCACTTATTACTTTAACATGACACTTGAAAATTCAAAAGAGAATATGAAACTGGTAGTGATCATGATTCACACATCAAATTTAACAGTAAATCAATTGAGGCCGTAAAGTTTTAATGTTTCCTACAAATTACAGTGAGTTGAATTCGTAAAGAGATGAAATGCCACTCGTCACCTCATTATGTGAAGTTAATACGTACGTTTATGGTTGGTATTAATGGCTAATGATATGAAAGCGATATGTCCGGATGTGTTTGCGTTTAAGTTTATTTCCTATGTTTAACGACTAGCTCTGTAGTCTGATAACTGTCTACTAAGCTATATAGAAACGCCCGTTGATAAGAATTTTCTAAGAAGCACAGGTGGATGTAATTTTGATTAAAACACGTGTTCTGTTTGTGTGGTCTCGAAGATAATAAATAGTCTTGTCATCATCTGTCATCCATCAGACTGAGTATCTTTGTTAAATATGTCAATTTTGTAATTGCCAAAGATATCAATTGTGGTGAATACATTAAATAAGAAAATAAAGTCGTGTAGAGAGCTGCATTTTATTAGTTATATAACCAATTTGTGATCCGATAATATGTACAAGTATATTTTATCATGAACCACAAACACTCTTTTTCAAGCGATCACATTTATTCACTGTCTAAGATATAAATGCCTCTACACTATATCAGAATTTTAATTTTCTAACGGTCTCTAATATATCTGAGCACGTAATATCCTCTTATTAATGTTCATGTAGATGGACCATCAATACGCCCGCCACTTGCTAAGGAAATGACGTAACAACTTAAACACTTGTCCGACTACAATTTCCTTCTTATCTTATGATAAAGATAGTTTTTGCATACTCCGTGTCCGTCATTAGATAATGTACCCATAAAAGAAAATTGCAGGCACTTCCACTCCCACGTGCAAGCCAACACCTCCTTTAACGGTGAGCAACTCATGTATACCGGGGGGCACTGTTTCAACAACATTTATTTTACCAATAAATATACGGGCATTGATTTTACCATGATTTATCGGCAACCATGCGACGTATTAAAAGATATGGAGATACAAGATTACGATCGTAGTTGACTGCAAAATCAATACAGCGAAGGGATCGTGCACAAAGTGGGCGTTTAACCTCTGACCGAGGGCGTGTGGCGGCGCGGGCGCACACGGCGCGTCAAACCATCCATCATGCGCGCTATCTGTGGCAAATTAACCCACTACAGACGCCACTGACGCTAACCGACCACGATAGATGGCTCCCCTCCATCATACTCCGGCGGCGTTTGAAGGGTCATTTGGTTCAGTCGGTTGCAGCTCGAGCTACCCAAATGCGACGTTAACAAATCGACCAGCTCGGGGATCGTCACGGTTTCCAATTTACTTTCTTCCGCGAGTTGAATATTGCTGACCTCGTCGACCGTCATAGTAATCGTGAAATCGAGCTCATGGGAAGCGTTATTTGAATGTCGATGTTCGTGTTCTTTGATTTATTGATCTCTTTATAATGTGGATTTCCTTTGTATGGCACTGTAAATGGAACATTATTGCGGGAGACCAAACTAAGCATACTAAGTGTTTCATTGCGTAAACTAGTCACATATTTCTTCGAAGCTGAACTCATTAAGCATGTGACTTTAAGGTACCCACTATCTAGTATACTTTCACATCTATATGCTACATTTGAATGAACTTTATCACAATCTTAATTGTAATTTCGCTTTACTGTATTGAAATCAGTGAGTTTAGTTATGTATTATAATTGACTCATGTGCCTTGTGGGGCAGTCAGGCTTTAAAATAGCACCAGCCGATCTCTTCCTATGGATGTCGTAAAAAGCGACTAACTAATGAATGACAAAACCGTTGCCATAAACCTTGAGAAACTACATCAACTCAAAAAGAGTGGATTTGTCAATTCGTTATACCAGTGTGGCGTTTTAAGGCCATACCATTCCTCGTGCACGAGGCAATGTGAATGAGCAGGCCTGTGTCCAACGGTGGACGAAAAAAGAGCTAGTTACCAGGGCTATTACTATACATAAGTTAGTAGTTACTTCTAGTTAGTAGTTCTTACGGGGCTTAATGAAAAGCGAATGGCAGTGTACGGTATACTAAAGTGGTGAAGCAAGCCCCGATGCCAACGTCACTTTGTGACGCTTAGATACCTAAGGTACGTCCATCGTCCGGTTGCGCCAAGATCCCTTTGGGACGATATGAGAAATGAATCGTTTATTTATATCATAGGCTAAATGTGAATTATCAATTGCGTTGAATTTTTTTTTATCGTCTATTTAAAAAAAAAATCGTCTTATTTATTTATAGAATTCTATAAATAATAAGAGCTGATGTCTAATACTGCTTCAAACATTTCAGAAGTAGGAGATCTTAAAATTTAAACGTATATTTAGGAAACTGGACTCCCACATATTAGAATCGTTATCCATAAAATTTGCTTGCATCATTGTAAACAAAAATAATATTTTAAGTTGTTACATGTTGTAATAACAGGGAACAAACTTCCCGAAATTATACTTCGAAGAAAGAATACTTACTTAGTCTAAAAAATTAAACAAAAACTGTTGACGACGAAACATAAGGCTAGGGTACTTATAACAAATGTGTATATAGTTAGTTTCGCAACTAGTGTTAACGACGAAACATAAGGCTAGGGTACTTATAACAAATGTGTATATAGTTAGTTTCGCAACTAGTGTTAACGACGAAACATAAGGCTAGGGTACTTATAACAAATGTGTATATAGTTAGTTTCGCAACTAGTGTTAACGACGAAACATAAGGCTAGGGTACTTATACAAATATGTATATAGTTAGTTTCGCAACTAGTTTATAAGTTTTTATGGTATGTTGTATATTTTAATAATGGAGTGATCCCTGGTATGTCTTTGCGTACTTATCAGGATAAAACGTTGGTGGATAGTGTAGGTGAGGACATACTAGGATCTTATTGGATCAATATAAATACGTGTATAAGGAAAAGGTAAATAAATGATTCCCCGCGGGTAGCGGGAGGGGTACATACATGGACAAGTGGTGGGGGAAGCCCGTCATTGACCGGTGGTGGGGGAAGCCCGTAATTGGCCGGAGGTTGGATAAGCCAATAAATGAATAAAAGGCGGACCATTTCCGGTCAACCTCACTTCCGCAGCGGCATCCACTCCGAGAACAACAAGAAGAAGAACAAGTACCTCTGCGCTACCCCGGCTCTATTGAAGAACAAAGCCTAGTTGTTTCATTTAAGAATATTCACGGAAAACCTATTATACAGCACACCCCCCAGGCGATCCAGTTGGTGCGAAGTACAAACACGAGCACTCTACGTGTAAGTGTATACGTATCCCGCACAAAAACTTAACTTTAACCTTACATTGAAAGAAATTTTTCCTCGCGTTTGTAACAAGCTCGACATGTTGAGTGGGTTTCCGTTTAAATTAAAACCATACATGTTATAACAAATATATTCAATTTTGATAAAACAAAAAACGCAAGAACAAGACAACTTATAATTTTAATCAGAAGTCTGATTATATTATCATTAATATTTATAACCTAACATTGTATCTGGTAACCAGAAACCAGAACTTATTGAAGTTAGATGAAAATTTCTCTCAGTGTAGGTATTAAAAGCTGAGCCAATCAAAGACGCCACAGCAAAAACGGTTAATCGCTATATCTCGCAAATCTAGCATCACAATCAGCCCACAGGCCACCGCACAATTTACTGCGGGTAATATCTGTAATGCATATCGACATCTGACGTCCAATAATGAAGAAATCTATTAGACCTGTCTGGACCCTCGGGGCTTCGATGCTTGAGGATACTGAGACACCGATCCTGTTAATATCTGTAAACTTTTCATCGAATTGAACCATATGCTAGGTAACACGCTATTGGTCGGTGATCACGTAGCTAATAATAGGATAGTTGACTGTACCAGTATATCTACAGGTCGTAACGCGTAACATTTTACCTTTTTATTTTACTCAAGGTTTCGGCTGGGTTACACCAACCATGGTCACGAGCTGACTCAGCTCAGACCACGGTTGAACTGACTCAGCACAGAAAGAAGCAAACATAGCCGAAACGTCGAGCGAAAAAATAAAGGTGAAAAATTACGCGTTAGAACCTGTTTAATAGATAAAATATGTGTAAAAAAATATGACAATCTCAAAACCTATCAATGTCAGGTACATTTATTTATGGCTTATACTAAAAAATAAACCAAGTTTTAAAAAAATAATCTTGAAACGATTTTTATTTATAACGATAATATCTGAGGTAAGGAGATATCTATTATCTCATCTCTGCTACGCACGTTTAATTCGGAATTATTCCAATTTGTGATTTCTTATTTCCAGTAATTTCCGTTCATATTAGGTACTTTATCGGCAGTTTACCAGCTAGTATGACTGATGTAAACACCAGATATGGATAAAATCGATTTATAAAGTCCGTTGTGACATCGAGATACACTTGATCGATCTCGTTCGAGTTGTAGTATCGACTCAAACTAATGTGCTAGTAAATCGAAGCGGGTGACCTAATTTTCATAAAGTTGGCTCAAAAATGTCGTAAGAAAATCTGTAAATAATCTGTAAAAAAATCTAATTTATAATTAACCTCATTACAATAAATATTTTCGTAGCAATAAATTGCGTGAAATAACGAGGGCGGTCACTCATTGTGTATTTTACTAATCTAGATATGAAATACGAATTCTAGTGTAAAAACGAAAATATTTAAGGTACGGATTACAGATAACACCGTTCTCCATTGTTTAACACTGTAATTCGTGTGAATTCAAAATGTAAAGAAATATCAACGTCATCTTACCCTTCTTAGATAATCTTACCTTTGTAATATATATTTTATACTCTGAGTATAAAAAGCCAATGCGAGCGCATTAAATGGCGTTAGATCTCAATATTAAATGAAATTGGCACATTATAAATGCATCACGTGACATCCTCTACTTCCTGCGCCACATAGGATAACGAACCGCCTTTAGGAACGACTCTGACGAGCTTAACGTCATTAACTCATTACATCAAAAGATACTCATACAGTTTCTATTATATTTGATACTCTACGAGGCTTCTACCCTATGAGGAAAAAAATTATCACTGTGTGGTCTGTATGACGCAGAACTGAATTTTATAAAAATATTTATTAATAGTGACCACCAACATAGAATAAAAAAAATAATTGCACATGCCCGACCAATTATATCATGAAGGGCGTTACTGCTACCGAAAACATGTATCCTATAAACGCGTTTTCACTAGCAACAATGTTTCAATTTTTCAACCTCGAAGATGATCATAAACTGCTCTTAAATCACACTTTGGTTCTACGTGTTTCCGTGTCGTAAAATAATCGTCGAGTGTAACGTGAATTTATTCAGCGACAATGTTATGAATTTATTACCGTAACACCCACTCTTTAGTTGCATCAAGGCAATTTTGAAGAGATGATTCATATTTAAGGCTCCGTTAAACAGAAGACAAAACTAGCAGTTCAGTGCAGTTTTTATAAACAATAATGTTGTCTGAACTTCGTCTAAAAGACATCCATGCAGGTTGGTTTCAGTTTCAAACCTTCAGGGGAATTGGACCGATGATACACGTATTATAGATTCTGCCTAATAAATGTATTTATAACTAGAATCGTTATGTAAAGCAATCGAAACACTGCTCCGACGCTATGCGATATAAACTGGCGTTTTCAAGAATCGGGTATTTCGAGTTGGTGTTTTGACAATTTGGTATTTTGAGATCAAAGGGTCTTGGTACTATAACATGCCATACCATCAGTCTCTGCCTCTCCAAGATTCGCCACCACACATGATTCATCAAGTTGTCTGTGGTAAAAACACACATAATTTTAAAGTTTCATAATAATCTATGGGTACTATAGTATCTATGGTATCCTAGCTGTCCGGTCTACTTGCTTCTACCAGAATATTATTTATTCTAGCTTGCCACTAAATCTATTAAACTGCTATCCCAACTGGAAGCTGGAGAGTTAAATAAACATCAACCGAGTCTAAGCGGAACGATTTGCAAAACCACTGAATAGGGTACTAGAAAGCAACACTTGCAATATTTCATGGTGTCGGATCCATTTATTAATATAGCCGCTTATAGGTCATCGGAGAGAGCGTTGGCATCCGTTCGGGCAGCAGTGAAAATGCAGTAAATCATAAGATGGATGCGCTCCGATTATTCCGGGAACAATGATTGAGTACTTTAACACGTTTTATTGGAAGCAAATGCTAGGAAAATGATGTTCGCGAACACACTTCGTTTTTCATAAAACTGGGATGAGAATACTGTCGTCCTAAGAAGAAAGGGTATAGTTATATTTTTGACAAAATTCGAAGTATCAAGCTTGATTTTAAATTATCAAAATTTTACCAATTTTTTTTACATTTCTCTAGAATGACATCAATAATAAAATTGTGCCTTTTTTTCTAAAGACAGAATATGTTAGTAAACTGTTTTCACGTGCAATGTCATGTAAAAGAACGCTGTCACACCTGTCGCTAGGAAGAGGCATTGAAAGTATTTTTATATATGACAAGATATAGTCTAATGACAACACCAGATATGGGAACGGTAAAGAACCCGGTCGCAGTGATCGATCAATTGGTCCACTCGTTTGGTAGTAATTTATATGAAAGGGTAACAGCAATACAAGTTGTTCCTTATATGTCAAAAAGATAACACGAGACAATTCAGAGAACACTAACGAGATTAGAACAGATAAGGGTAAGATTACTGAAAAAATCGATTGCATTGTTTTGTTTTATTCAGCACTAGTTTTTTTAGTACATACCATTAGTAACTAAATAAAAATCATGACATTTTAAAACCTAGTAAGTATCGACAACATGACAAAAACCCAACTTCAACAAGGCTATTAAATTTACAATGTTCAAGATACGATCTTTACATGGTAAAAAAATCAATGTTCACATCGATTTTATTTATTACAAGTACAGCACACCCAATAAATTGGTAACGTATAGCAAGGACAGTAACGAGCATGTTCGATACAACGCAAATTAGGTACACTGTACTTAACCATCCTATTATTACTGCAACGATTCAGTGTCCTTTCGAAACCGCTAATTTAATCAGATAACTACGTATTATGATCTCACGGAGACATAATAGGTGGGTGCGTATGCTAATGTGGCAGGTGAAAAAATACAATCTTAATAGCGACTAATGGAATAGCCGAATAAAAATAAGATAAAAATATTCCTGTCAAAAATCATTTAGATAGCCTTACTATATAAATAACTATTTAGTTACTCAGTAAATAAGTACGTTTAGATAATTCTGAAGGTATGTTACATTCGTAAGTTAGAGAATGTACCTTTTTACAATTAGTTTGATCGTAATTTCTATACCATCAACCTGTCTCTCCTCTGTTGAATATAGGCTAACTAACTAACAATCGATGGGGTAGACACTCAAAGAGTGGAAATATCGTACCGGGGAACGCAGACCTTGCCCGACTAGGTGGATCGATAATTTAAAGAAGTTCGACGGTAAAATAACTCGATGAGAAGAGGGAACGATTGTGCGAGATTGCGAGCTCTGTGAGAGGTGTATGTCTAGAGTCCTAGAATTTTATGTTGTAATTAAATGATTATTCGACCATTATGGAGAATTCTCATCCTTTTGTTACAAATAGCTACCCACATACTTTAAATTTATACATCTTTTGATTGATGCCGTTAACCAAATGGCTATATTTTATGACACTCGTTAAGTGAAAAATATATTCCGTAAGAAGATATTCAAATAGGCGAGACCTTGAAAAATAGCATAGCCATAATGTACATAAAAAGTAGGATGCATAAAATCATGATCATGTCGGACAAAACGGTTGAAAATGGTTGCCGTAACAGTATCAGATCGGTAGAAATCACACATGATTATAATAAATATTGAGGAAGTTAATCATGCGTGTGAGCTCGTGTACCGGAAGATATGATAGCGACGATCGACGGTAACCTGATGATTTTCACTTGTACGCCACTCATGTAATTATTGCTATAATGTTTAATATCAATAATTAATTTTGATGTCCTTAAAATTATACCTCCCATTGGCGGTATCCTGTTGATGTCGTAACAAATATTTTAAAGATATACTCACATCCATATGATCAAGGATACTGGAAAACGTCTTCGAATCTGGTTATAATCTTAACTGAGACAATATAATTATAAACAAAAACTGAACAAACAGACAAGACAAAGTTGTAACAAAGACGATATAATTGTATGGTGAAAGTATGTTGTCTCTGAAAATATCTTTGTTGTCATTTCACCATCACTACAGGAATACAAAATTCATGATAGTGATACTAGCATCTAAAATACTTGTACATACAATTGTTATTTCTTTCTCACGGCTTCGTTAAAGATCTATCGTATAAAATCGTATTTACTCGATCGATTGTGATTAAAATATACATTAAACCTTCAGAGCCAAAGTCTCCATGTGGCTATTAAAATCGGTTCAGTAGACTGTGAATTCAGCCACGAAAATATATGCAGATATTTATGAAATGTAAAAAAGTTAAAGATCCGAGCATCTTTGCATAATACAGGTTTGCATTTTTTCATTGACGTACAATGATCTTTCTGATGACGTAATCAGATTCGCCCGAAAACAGACGTCCATCTTAACAAAAGTCGATGAAATGGAATGGAATGTCTTACGTTTCCAATGAATAGATTCCAAGAAGCGACGCGTATATCTTTAAATTTGTTCAAAGCAGCAAGGAAGACGATTTGCCTACCGATGAAAGTTTGATTGCCAACATATTTGCATAATCGAATAACGAACATTAATCACTGGGTTTCCTGCCCACTGAGTCGGAAGTATCCTATAAGCTGTCGTCCCCAATTAATGAGATATGAGCAATGACATTTAGTACATTTCATAAGCGTTAGCGACTAATTATTAAATTAAAATTTCAAGCTAAAATTCTATTTTTATACGAATGCGCAAATGGACGGACAAACATGACGACATTATACTCGAACAAATTCCATAGTCTCTGTGAAATCTTAAATAGGAGTTAATTACCGTTTACTATTGGTATCATTACCGCACCGCTACTTGATATCTCTTTTAGTAGTAGTTAGTTTTCGCTGAACGACGTGAGTATTGCGTACTCGTTCGCAGGTGGCCTAGCTGAAATACTTTGTAAATCATTACCATGATAGGGCCCTCATTAAAAATATCAAGACTCCATATGCGGCTCCAAACTCAAGCGTGAACTTCGCTCCCCGAGAACGCCTCTCTACAGTTACAAATGTTCACAGTCCAGCCGCGCCGATCGAGGATGCCGATGATTTCATCCTAGTAAAAGAGAAGAGTCGTCGACGTCACAATCATGAAGTTGCATGAAATAAATAAATGAAACCTCACAAATATTATATCTCTCACTCAGTCTTTATAATTATATTAAACCACCATTGTTAACTAATGACAAAGGTTTAATCACATGCTGTTTCGAAATGTTAATCATCGTGCGGGTGAAACATTGATCAAATGAACTTGAAACATGATCGATAAATCTCAGTATCGCTACCGCTACCTCTTGTGCTTTATCCCATAGCTCCACGTAACCTGACAACTGATATTTGTTGATGATCGTGCTGTAGTCGTCTCGATTGTTTCGTATGTGAACATTTTGTAATTACATTGACGTGTATGTTTAAATTTGAATGAGGCCATCACTCATATAAGAATATATAGTAGTAGCCTTTCATTAGAATGCGGAGTTGTACGAGTATGTGTAGCAGGTATATATATGATTAATGATTTAGGGTTTTTGGTTAATGAATATATTACGTATTAGTCGTGTATTTTTATCTTATCTCTTCGAAGACATAAAGGGAACGGACCGAAAACCAAGTGCTTTTGTGAATTACATTAAAAATGAAAAAGTTTCCTTACTATCCCGTCTTTATTTAGTAAACGAATTTTCGAAAAGTTGTCTGTAAATGGATGTATAATGGTTAGTTTCGAGACACATTACCACATTACATTACGGGGACTTTTCATTGAGATTTGACTTTTATAGCCAGGTACTATATTTATATTTTGTAAACCATATACCATCAGCTTTGGTGTACTACTATTGAAGATATGCCTAACCCAAGGTTCGGCACTGTCATCATCTAACCAATAATCTGCAATTATTTTAAATTGTCAGTAAAGTGGTGAAAGGGTGTCCCGACAAGTCTATTTAGACTTTTAGATATTACTATTGCTATTTTTCTTATTGTAGCATTAGTCAGGATCAAGGGTCCATAAATGCTAAGTATCTCCTTAAGGACTGTCACAATAACTTACAAAGTTATTTCGTTTAGGATGCGAAATAAGAAATGCTTGCAAGCACGCTTGCTTACTACTCGTAACTTATAGGTGCTAAAATACTGCTAAGCGGCATAACTATAGCGGTAGATAAGGAGGCGTTGTAATAATTTAAGTGAAGTACCAAAATTAACTTGGGTCTATTGATAGGGAATTCAAGTGGATGACCACCCCAGGATAAGTACCGAAAGTCTTTTTTTTATAAGAACAAGCCGGCAGACGAGAATACAGGCCACTGGCGGCCAAATTCAGTCCAGAATGACAATCGTTGGGACGCCCCCAGATGCGCTTGTCTAGCTTTGGAGATGTATGAATGGATTTGGAGAAAGAGTTGGGAAAATGAGGAGAACATGAATGAAATCCATCAAAAGATGAATCCATCAATGTCTTTGATCCATCAAATTATCAGGATAGAAATCCATTCTTGTTATTTCCTTGCATTCCCTGTCCTTGCGCAGTGGACTTTTAACATAGTTCATGATGTTTCTATGTATATGTTTCTCTTACATTTAGTTTCCACACATAGATATCGTAGGATGAGTTATCAAAATAATTTACGATTCGGCGCGGTCTATCGCTCCGCTCTATCACGTGGGCGTCGCGACCGTTTAATGTGATGTCTGTGGTCATGGTTCGAAGAGCAAACTGAGTAGACACACTGCATACATTTTAATGTTGCTATGATTGTAATTATACTAATACGTGTATAAAATATGTCAAAGAAATTATAGCTAGGTATTTTTGATCATGCTCCCGGCTCCGTCACGTGATTTTGCTACTTTTTGTGAAATATTTTTTTGCAAACGTCATTTAGTTTGCACTATGTATATTTTGTTAGAACTTGTTAGTCTAAGCATTTATTATTATGACACCAAAGCTACGGTAATGCTCTGTATTGGTATTTGAGTTTCAAAATCTGCATTTTCCCACATTTTCGATGATGTATTAATAACCAATGATCAAACAAATGGTAAAAGGATTTTCAAAATAGTAATATCTTGGCAGCACATGTGATTTGTTCTTGTTAGTTCACACTTTCATTTTCATCGAAAAGGTATGAAAATTCAAATCAAATAACAACACAGAGAATTAATTACCACAATTTTGATATCATAATACGCTTAGACTAACAGAACATATTATTCCTTTTGTTTGACCGGCACTTTTAGGTTTTGCAACAATGTATGATGCCCCTTTAGTTAAAATGATTAAAACATTTAAAAATATAACCCCATTATGGCTATAATCACTAGACACATATCATTGCAGTGAACGTCTAAATTAGAGGGATCATCGTAATGTGAAACCTTGTGACGCAATCAAGCTTACGATCCGCAATGCAGACGCTCGTCCACTGCCAGCGAGGCTATTTAAATAGAGTGGTTCGCTGGTTGATATTGATGACGGTATCATACGTGATAATATGAATGTAATAATGTTGAAACATTGTTAAATATTTGGCAACAAAAATGCATTTCCACTTTATAAAAATCAACTATCATCTTTTCTCGTATGTTAAAGACGCTTTTAACAAAATACACAGTAATTTTCATTTATGCCATTGTATATTAGCCATTATTAACAATCCTGATTCCTAAATTCTTAAAGGTGAGCTGCGAATCTACGTATGTGCCGACATATGCAATTTTTGACTAATGCTCGCATTTATCGCGGATGTCCATGGGCGACTGTATCCACTTTCCACCAGATTTACTGTCTGCTCGTCTGTCACCTTGATTCAATAAAAAAATAGGACATGTCAAAATAAAATTTGAAAAAATGAAATATTTCTTATTCCTATCGATCGAGCTATCTATCGATCAATATCAGCTTGTAACAACCCACCTGCAGGCTTTGCAATCACAAGGGAGGTTCATTACCCACCACGCGAACTCAAAGCAAATTGGTGGATTGGCTTGCATTTTGCACTGGAAAACAAACTTTATAAGGAGGCCGATCCCATTATGCAACTCGATCACACACAGAACCGATAATTCGATTCTAACTCCGTACGTTTCTAATACGATTGTGATTGCAAATTATCGATTGTAATAATAGAGTATGATTGAATGGATATCGTAATCAATATTAATTAATTGCTTTTGTATGTGCTATGTACTTACTATTAAATTGGAATCAATTACAAGTCTTACATAAATAATTGGAGGTACTGGTGTTGTATTATCAAATTATCAATTAAGGACAGTAATTATATTACAGTTACAAGATAAAATTTTGTAAGTATATATCCTATCTTATCAGAGAGGGTTATCCATTTGGATTCCCTTTCACTTCGACCCAATGGGATCTTTTGTGTTTCCCTAACCTTATCTTCTACTCTTGCTACCCGAATATTATATCCACATACGTCGGGACTTCCGGAAATTGTATAATAGAAGCCTATAATCTTCTGGCTCTGGATTATGGTTGCCTAGAAGACTCATTCTGCATCTCACCATACCGTCTCATTCGCACAAAAGATGCGTCATGGACTTGTCCTCCTCGTTGCAGACTCTGCATATGTTATAGTCTGCTAAATTCATTCTACAGAAAAGGCTTTTTATATAGAAGTGGCCCATGAATACCAACCTGGAATCGATTTTATAGGACACGAGCGCCTGTAGAGCAGTTCGACTGTCACTGAGAATATAAATATTATTGAACTCTATTTCAATGTGATTAGCCATTGGGATGTTCGGTTTCCATACATCAGACAGTTCTAGTCAATGTAAGACCCTATTCGCTTCAAACTCTATCACAATATGTAGAGGTGTAAGGTATAATAAGAGTAACATAGCTGCCATGGGCGTTGTTTTGAAAGCTCCCGTGATTGCCATGCAAGCTGTTCGTTGTAACGTTTGTTCACATGTTTCCATTTTCGGCCTGGGCCACCAGACAATGCTTCCGTAGATTAAACATCGGTCGCACTATCACGGTATATATCCACCTTAGGGGAAAAAGCCGTCCCGTTTTGGCATAAGCTCTTCTACATATACATCTCCTCTATTCGGTTCCTTTAAGATTTAGTCCGCTACCAGGCATTACAGGAGAGGCGAAAGGACTCCTCCCTGTGGACAGCCTCTTGTAGTTAACGCTGTAATTGTATCGCCTAGCAGCGCGACTGAATCATTCTACTTTTAAGTATATTGTCCAGCAATTTACATATGGTTTGATGAATGCCGCGTTCTCTAGCCGATGAATGTATCGCCTCTACGATTGTACGATTATAAGCTCCTTCTATATCGAGAAAGGTGCTTAAACTTTATATACATATTAAATACTATACTATCGAACTGTGTCTCTCCACTGCTGGATATTGCTTATGGATATCTCCCAAGGGTGGCCACCTCCATTCGCATTACAAATAAATTAAATATTTTATACCATATTATTATTACTTCTACATCAAGTCTATCTTTTACAACCATCATTACGCGATCTCAATTCCCAAGACATTTGTAGATTTCTAAGATTTCAATTACAGCTGTGCGTTTCTCCTGCATTATGGAAAACTGAATAAAGGCGAAAAACCATCAGATCTGCGCCTGCGCAGCTTATTGGAGTCCCTTTCTCGTGTAATGAGTGCTTTGAGTTATTTATACTTTGTCTATACTTATTATTAAGAGTGCAGAATGTTGGCAAATCGTCCTTTCACACCGAGTAAAAGTATCCTTTCCTCAAAGTAATTTATTGCCCGTTGGTTGCCAGGAAGATATTACTTTTAGCAACAAGACAGACTTTGGCTTCTCTATATGTTTAATGTAATTAATTAGTTAAAAAAGGACTGCAATAAAGAATTTTCATTCATTCATACCCATGTACACTTTCCTACGATTCACCTTCACCTAACAAATGTTACCCGTGTCCGTGGGAGTTCCAGAGCTTAAGACCTTCTAGGTCTTTTCTGGGTGTTAAACGAGCAATAACATTACGCCGAATATCGGGACAGACCGACCATATCTGGCTTGCCAGGGAGGGCATCATAAATGGTGCTAAATAACCCAAAAAACTCTGGGCTTCCCAGCTAACAATGGCCAGCGTGTCATATTTAAGACCTTCCTTTAAATCCCCCTTGATAACAAGGGGAGGCCTGTGTCCAGCAGCGAAAATTCCTAGACTGGTATTGATTAAGAAGAATGGAGGATCCAACAAGGACAGTAGGCATTGGAATGATCCAAAGGGATAGAAATTCACAGCTCATATTTTTCCCTACACCATCTCTGAGTATGAAGCTGAGTAAGGTTTTTTCTGAGAGGAAGCGGTAAGGTTGGGAATCTATGAAGAGCTTCCATAGGTTATGTCTATTGTCTCTTAACATGCACATTAGTTACTGACGACACGTATTTTAATTAATTTAACATTTAACCTACATCTAATATGGTAAACATGAGTCATTCCTAATTTTATCCTATTTAATTCGATGACGGCCATCAATAAACTTTCACACAAACACCCGACTGGCCAGTGATGTCTCAATAGTGATTGATGTGTGAATAGGTCTCTGGTTAATTGTAATGTAGCTTGTCATTTACGCTTTCATAGCAACATTGTTGTAGACATTTACAAGCTTCATGGAAAATTGTTAAGACATTTTAAAATGTTTACACAGTGTTCACTCGTGAGTCGTGAGGTGCAAGAGTTCCGTTCATTGGATGAAATGGCATCGAAAAGAATGAAAACATAACACCGTCTAATATAAAGTATCGGATAATCGAGCGTTCGCATAAATACAAATTCCTTTGTAACTCATTATCAATTTATTCATTGAACGGTTAGGTAGGGCTAACTGCAAATATAAATTTGTAGAACAAACCTATTCATTCTGTTAGAGTAAGGAATATAAATTTCAAAATCACGGCAATAACGCGTCTACAAACGCAAGAAAACTATAAGTTATCGCTAATTTGGCGATAAAGGGAAACAATTCGTAAGAAAAATCTCGTGTCCGAGTGTGGAGAAAAAATGAGTAAGCATGTATAGTATTCATTAATCCGCAATAAACAAGAAAGAAAATAAAGTCACTAATACAAATTAGTTCCGCTATTGTTCTCTGTTCATGTTATGTCCGGTTA
Organism: Sesia bembeciformis; assembly: GCA_943735995.1. Classification (NCBI taxonomy): domain Eukaryota; kingdom Metazoa; phylum Arthropoda; class Insecta; order Lepidoptera; family Sesiidae; genus Sesia; species Sesia bembeciformis. Next base: position 16,076,047 of record OX031028.1, read on the forward strand.
ATTAGAGAAAATTCATATTGTATAACGTCTCGATTTCTAAGAGTATATTAGCATATCACTTCTCCCATAAAAGAATTCTCCTCGATTCATAACAGTTTCACTTTGTATATCTTTGTAAGGCATTGTGTTAAGGAACTTAAGACGTATAGCAAAACACAATATTTGCATAATCATCCCATACAGAACGGATTCATTATCGAATGTGTTGTCCATTTATGAATACGGTACGTGAATGTGAAATAATAATCTCCAGTTACTCGAATGATGCTAATATAAACAATATTACCTACATTATGTAGGTGCGTAATATTCACCAGTTCGATAACAATTTAATAAATATTAACATTCAATTAAGTCTTCAGAATCTGTATAGACATGCTTAGTTTAGAGGTCACATAGATATGTAAAATTAGAGAAACCCTATCTTTTGGGGGATAACGATTCCGTAAATCATATGCAGTGTAACAATGCAGAAATCTAGCAGTCTAGGTCTTCTTTACGAGTGCCATATTGCTGTGCGTTTCCGTACAGTATTCAACAAATATTTTCTATATTGGTTTAACATGAATTTATAAGAAAATTACAGTGCGTTGGACGCACGAAATAAGACTGGAGTTGCCTCCAATCACGGACAGTCACGCTCTACCGTGAGTTGTTGACAATACAATACACCGTGCACGCTCTGCACCGTCAACATTACGTCCCTAGTCAATAACGTGTCGGCGACATTATTTGTCTACTGACTAACATGCAAGTGAAAATCACAGTAATAAATATTTATATAAATCTACTGAAAATGGCAAAGTGTAATGAAAACACGCACTTTCAACTGGCTGTCATCTGTCAGTCAGGGCGTAAGCGCGTGGGAGGAGATTGTGCGTTGACATTGGAAAGTGGTCGCTTAATAGTGTTCATTTACACCCGACAAACTGGTAAGCTTTTGTTTCTGCATCTTACTGTCTTTAACGCCTTCAACGGTAAGGAAAGGGTGATAATGAGATGCAAATAAGTTATTTACGTACCATCATCATCCTTTCCTTACCTACATAAATCCTATCACGAAAATAGTTCAAACTATGTTTATACATTTTTGTTGTTATTACAACACTTACCTATATTATAAGTATTATAACACTTAGCAAAGCATACTGCACATAATTTTACTCGAGCAGCCTATATATAGGTGCGTTACACGAAACGAGCCTACAACGCCTTCAGGATATTTTTGGGGCTGCTACGACAGTGCAGCACGTCAGGCATGTTTGTGGAGTCGCGCACTGATGGTTTTCGTGCCATAATGCGTAAGAAGGTCGCCTCACTTATCTATCGTGTACGTGGCAACGACCACGGCATCCTGAGGATGATAGCGACCTGGTTAGAATGCTCTATTAGACAACACTGGGTGGATGAGTCACCAGTAACATTAAATAAATCTTTTGTAAATTATAGACAGGTGTATAAGATAGATTTAATTAATCTTATCTGATTCAATTTAATTTAGTTTTTAATGTGGTTTAATTCAATTTAGTTCGATTTGATTTAATTTAATTTTGGTTAATTTAATTGATGTGTATGTAAAATAAAATATATTTTACTTACTTTTTTTTAAATTATGTAACCTTTTCAATATGGAATGATTTTCTGAAGTAAAAAGTTTAGTTATTATATATGAAAAAACGAAGTATATTTTTGTATATAAGAGTATACTTTTGATTAATGTACCGTTAATTCAGCTCCATTTTTCATACCGGCACAGAAATAGAGATCTTATGGTGATAACACGAAAATAGGCTTCACCTATAAAATCTATTGAACATCGATAGAAAACAATTTACGGAAGCAAAATTTATACACAATTAAAAGTGTAATGAATGTTCCTCCAGCCAGTTAGACCGACAACTTGAAGAAATTTGTCGGTAATGGTTAGATGAGAAGTGCGGAAAAGTGTCTGGTGGCGAGCCTTGGGATAGGCCTATATGCGGCAGTGAAGAGACAATGGCTGATGGTATGGCATGGTAACAAGTAGAACTATAAATTATCAAAATTGAAATTTTTTAATAGAAAATGTTAATTCTACTTTCAATAATAGCCAGACGACTCAATATTTTCTATAGTGAAGACTATTTGATTTTTATCATCGTTACATTTAACAATAGGTAATAGCTAGACCCCACGTCAATACTAAAATACCCACATAGAACGTGTGTAAATACTTAAGTAGACACTTTAAAGAATCTCGCGTGCAGTAACCCCATTAACTGTGAAAAACGATCCGGTTTACTGGCTCTGAGACTTTTAATGCTTTTAATACTTTTTAGCGGCAGTATACTATGACCAACAGTAGCCAGTAATCCCAGTATCCTGTTACTAAATATTAGGTTTCCTGGAGGCTTCCAGCGAGACTTTTTGACGTACCAGAAAGAGTTTAAATTACTTTACCAAAGTGAAATGAAATTTCTTTAAAAGCAGATTATATTCTTAACTTCTTTCACGTTCATAATATCGTTGAAGCTTATAATGAAGACGTCTTTAAAATGTAACGGATCTGCTTTCTGAAATTAGCCTGTAATTATTTAGTTCGCATAATTTATCTGCATCACCACATTTACAATCATCATATGGGTACATTTACAAAATACTAACTACAAAAATCGAAATGGAAAACCCACAAAACATTCATAGAAAACGATGATTTACGTAAACATTGCACCGCCTTGACAGTACAAAAGTAACCCTTGAGCTTTTACCTTTAACATCTATGCAACAATAAAGGGCCCGGGCTGCGCACGCGGCACGTGGCAGGTGATAATAATGAATTGGTCACTAAGCAGTAAATCAGGGGCGCCCGCGGCCCCCGCCACGCCTACCGCACTTTCAGCGAAAGCGACAACCCTACAGAGGGCGATCGATACTAATATATGTTATGTAACCATAGGTTTAGTTGAAATGATAATTTCACCAAAATGCCCGGAAGGAAATGTCAAGTTGTTATCTAACGGAATCTAACGGTTGTTATCTTTAAGTTCTAACGGAAGCTCATCTTAATCGTATCTCGTCTATAATTCTGACCTTTTTAGGCATAAATGAAGGTGACTTGTTGACTCATCACAAACGATGATCCGTAAATGCACGTCCGTAAATGCGCTGTCTACCTGAAGTTAAAAATTAAGATTGGAGAAAGAATTGGGAAGAATGAGGTAGTAGATATAATTTAAAAAAAATGATCTCATAATACCTCGTATACGATAGGATGAATTAAATCAACCACATATCTATTTATTCCTTAGTTTCCTGACATTATGGGCACTCCAGCGATAACGCTCGTAGCCGTCAGACGAGAATCCGACCGACGAATTATTGCAAAGGGAATTGCAAAAGATCTCGATGCACTTTCTATTGCGCCCGCTTATTGGGCGGAGGTAATAAGCTATTTTTCAATTGCTCGCTTGCGATTCGGTGCCTTTCTCGAATTGCTTTCTTTCTTGAATTGCAATTCTTCGAATTGCGAAATGTAGATACTGCCTTATTCACTTTAGAGTTTTTCGTATATATACAGAAAGATATACTAACACAGCTATTGTATAATACGAGTAAACTAACGTTTATGCAGATTAGCTAGTTGGTGGTACTGCAATCTGCCACGCGAAAGGTCCCGAGATTGATTCCCGATCGAACAATTTCCTACTTGTTGATTTCCCATTGTTTCCAACCCATTTTTAGTTAGGCAGCGGTGCATACGGGAAAATGCAATCTTGTTATTTTAAACAAATGCGGGCTTGTATCGCGGATGCCCATGGGAGACACGTGTACATTTACCATCAGGTGGACTGTCAGCTCGTCTGTCAAATTCTCTCCATGAAAAATATATTTGTTCAGGCAGAGCAGTAATAGCCTAAGGGTAACTACTATTCTCGACTCATATGGAATACGAGCTGGGTTTTTTTTGACACAGAGAATCCGAGTGTGAGCCATTGACGTTACGTCAGGATTGCATCTATGGCATTAACATTCTTTAACATCTAATTTACATTCAAAAACCTACTCAATCCTAACTGGAGAACTAGTGTCATTTACATATACAAGGAATCAAAGTAGTTCGGCAGTTTAGCCGCATTGTTAAATGGATTAAGCAGGAAAATTTTATCAGGATGAAAATTAATATAAAACATTAAAGGCCCTTCGCACAATCTCCTGAGACTTTATCAAAAGGTAACAGAAAGTCAGCTATACTTTATCAGAAAGTCAGAATCAGCTAGATTTAATTGGCAGATAATTTATCTATCTGATTGTTAACAGTTGTTTTATAAAGAGGTGGTAAGAAATGCCCTTAGTGTCTAAAATCATTCATATTGAGACACAAGTTTTTCTAATAAAGCGAATAGCATAGTTAAGACATAACGTAACGATCTTTTCATCTGTTCGCTACCGCATGACGGATCACCAGTGGTCGATTGTCGATAAAACCCACAACCAAATACGTAGGCGTGTCCGTTGTTCCGTGTAACAATTAATAGGTTAATGTACCACTAATGGCGACATGCCGTCATGACAAACATCGATACATCGACTAACTATCGAGTACGCAACAATCGAGTGCAACACCTACGCGACAACGGGCGGTCGCTGCGTCGAACGTTTATTAATACGCTCTATTTGAATCTATTAAATCGATATTATGTCAATTTAGTATACTGGCTGTGTAATATTTCTTCGTGCATGAAGACAGCTCGACAAACTTCAATGTATTTACTTTTACTTTGATCCCATATCATTTCTTTTTCTTTTTTATTTAGTAGGTATTAGTGACGATTGTTAAGAACCGATTCATTAGTTGAAATTGAAAGTTATTATATTTAACAGACAACGAGGATTAAATCCATTTATATCCACCTACACGCTAATTGATCCCCATGACCTAAAAATGAACTTTACCACTTTCACATCATTCCACGTGAACAGTACATGAAAATCTGTAGAGATAGGTTATTTTCATCTAACCTGTGAATTCATGTGGAATAAATTGGAATGTGTCAAAGGTTTAGAGTCATTGGCAAAGATCAATCACTTTTATCTAAGAACCTAAAAATAAACGTAGAAACAATATGACATCGAGTCAATTTTAGCAGTTATATTTGAGATTTTTTGAATTGTTTGTCATGCAAATAGTTACAGACATAAAACATATTTCTTGACATAAAAAAGATCGGTATACATACCACTGCTGGAATACGTCACCACCAAACCTCGCCTTCACATACGATCTTCCACAGTTCTCATCTAGCTATTAGTACTTGTTCAAGTTGTCGGTCCACTTGCCTGTAGAGTGGAACGACAATGTTGCGTTGCGAAAGTACGAAAGTACAAGTACCCAGACAATTGTAATCGCGGCATTAAATCACTACAATACAGCTTTATAATTGGCTTCTGTAAGCAGTAAGCCCTATTAATTGGCAGCACGAGATTTTCTCGATTCTCGATTCCAAAGCGCAATTACGCTCTAATGAAAGCGAGAAATTGTCTTCAATGAAGACCGGCGGTTACAGGTGTGTTGCGTATATTATACAATAATTAGTAGTATAAGAGGAGGTAGTGAATCAGCTTAATGTAAAGCGCGGGGCAGAACTCAAGACGTGGCATCTGTTCTTTTTATTTTAATTTTGTTACAGAAGTTATGTTTGTTACGCGACAATCATAACACAATAAAAACTATATTATATTATGTTTTTAACACTACATATTGTATATCTTTCAAACGTTACTAAAATTAGCAATACTTAACAGAGATAACAGCTCAACAAGATACCTATGTTGAAAGAATATTTTATGACTATTTGCAGTTACGGCTAGGATAAACCATTTTTATTATATACTTACCGCATAATCTACACGTCTATTGGACTGTTTATGTGTCTGTGTGCATGATTAGGCACTACATCAAGTGAGTGAGTATGTTGTTTGACGTGATGCTAATCGTTCGGTTAATCTTCGGTAACCTACATTGAAAAATTTGACTGAGAACATGGTCGTTTGAATTGACATGGACTTTTGGGCGCGTGTCGTCGGATGGCTTTGCAATAGCACCACCCACCCCATATCTTCCCATAGATGTTGTAAAACACGACTAAGGGAATCAAACAGTGGGGCTCGCCAATCCGCTTGGCCGGCGCAGCGTTTTCAGGCGATAAATTCCTCATGCACAAAACAATGTGCACTAGAAGGTCCGTGTCCAGCAGTGGACGTTGCAATGGCTGGTTACACTTTACGGTTTTACGTAGTATCTGACTGGAGTACATTCTTTACACGGCTTATCTAAATGAGACTTGCTGTCATTTCTATACTTGCTATGCATGCCTCATATAAATCTGACCAACTTTACGCAGTTCACAGGGAGGCTAGTACCTTGTGCTGATGTTTAATTAGCTGGACACGAGGCTGTTAATTAGGGGCTTACGATCCTGAATGACGGCTAGACGCTGTTTCTACGTCTGACTTGCGCCTCGAAAGTGCAGCCGGTTTCACTTGTGTGATTAAGTAATATTAATTAGCAGTGTAGAAATATGACTGTGTTTGGAACAGAAAGTGATGCGACTATACCCTTTATTCGCAAAGTATAAAGTATCAATATTAACTATTAGTTCGAATTCAATTAGTCCAGTCGATAGTGCTGAAACCTGCTGTTCTGGTTGTGGGTTCGATTTTCGATCGAATGTTAATTTGTTTAAAGACAAATGATTGTTTGGATCTGGGTGGTGTGTTTGTTTTTGTATGTGTCTCTGGACCCATGAAACCGAGAACTTAGTGACATTGAAACATATATAATGAGGGGATAGATATCAGCCTCTAAGATCCCATTGCAAGAGCACAGGCCTTGTAATGCCTCTCCTGTGTTTCGGGTCTTAATCACAACGAACGACCCAGCGAGGATATTACACATGCCGCCATTGACATAGTATATACGGTAGTACTTACGAGAATTTACACGTGCTAACGATGTTTTCTTGACAGTCGAATTAGTGTATGATCTAATGTATGTATTTCTCTGCAATTTCTCCTTAAATAAAAATAATAGAAATTAAGTAAAATAAATAAGTATACTCTTAATGTTATTGCTCACTTCTTATCGACTTTAAGTGCTTGAATTCATGTTCCGAATTACTTTTCCCGGATAAAAAATAATATACACGAGTATGTACATGTTGCAATTCAATAACTAATTTAATAATTAATGTAGAAACTCAATTTCACAGAAGTAGCTACTCTAGACAAAAACGTTATGACGTGCATAAATCAGCCGAGTAATGAGTACAAACTCAGCTTCAGCTCTTTGTTGTAGATAGAAAATGGACAGAGAAAACAATAAACATCGACAATTGAATTTCTTCCAGTTGTACGACTGAACTTACGACAGATCTTTAGAAACCATGGCAGTATCGTTAAATTTCACAATTACCTACAGTTACAGATACTGTTTAAATGTAGAACTTGAAATACCAATATTCTTACATACCAGTCGGTAGTCGGTACCAATGGCCATGTAATTGTACCGGTAACTAAGGTCTTATCACTAAAGAGATTTCTTCCTGGCAATCTTCGGATGGTAAGAAATATGAATTCGAATAGAGGTAGATGGTGCAATAAAAGAAATAAAAATATGTCGTCATACAAATATACATATTAGGGTGCTTCTTATTTTTCGACTTTTGAAATATAACCGTGTCAACCCGCCATTTGCTTCTATCACCTCAAAAACGAACCTGTGATTTTTTTTAATTTTTCATATTGCGTTTTAGGGGTCGCTACCGCGTGTCAAAGTTTGTAAAAATAATAATATAATTATCTACAACTTAATGTACGCAAAACAAGTCAATTCATTATTTAACTGTAAAAAAACGGTACTGCACGTCGCCGTCGTCCTCGCATGATTCCGAGGCAGTACGCTCTTACCCCACTCCTCCTTTTCCCACTCAACCTATAGCACGCGCCTGGCGCGTCTTGACAAGCTAGTAACCGATGCGCTGTGATAGGGAGTAGATGGGCGTTTTCGTCTTGCCACACATCGCATTTTGTGATAACATGGCATCCTCCTCTAGATCGCTTTTAACGACTAGGAACAAAAGAAATATTTGGTTAGTAGGACAAACATCAGATCGCTTGATTCAAAGTAAGTTGCCGACGACAAAAGAAGTGCTGAGTTTATTCTTTCACTTCAAAATCGAAATGAAGCAAACTAATCGCAGTTCGGCGAATTCTACTGCTTCAGACGTGATGGCATTGTGGGAACGAGCGAGCATTCCGACTAAGTTAAAAAAGGACGTCATAAAGAAGATAGAAAACAAGTTTATTGAATGGCAAAAATTAAAAAAAAATAAAGAAAACAAAATCAAACGCTCTGAAGGCCTACAGAACAAAGAAAAGAAATGGCAAGATAACTTGGAAGACCTGTTTGATATAGCTCACGCTGATGCTTTAAGCAAGATCTCCATTGACGAAGACAGACAATTTTTAATTGCGCAAAGGAAAAAAGGACGCCCTGGTATAATAGGGGGCGTGGACAAAATTAATTTTAAAAAAATGTCAAAGAAAGAGGAAAAACAAGCTCGTCTCCAACGGCTTTTGGATAAAGAAAAAAGCTATACTGAATCCCTAAGAGAAAGGTGTGTACTGTCTTCGTCCACCACCAGCAGTGATGACGAAAAAAAAAGTTCGGCGTCGGAAATTTCAGTGAGGGCACGACCTTCGACATCAGATCTACCCCCACCTAAACGGAAACACGGCACGAAGAACCTCGTGGATGAACGATTAGCTTCAAGCCTCGACTTTGCTAAAATGAGCGACAGGAAAGCAACTGTTGTTTTGACATCAACGCTCAAAGGTGCAGGAACCGATCCCTCAGAGTTCAATGTCAATTCATCGCCAGCGTATGAAGCAAAGGCAAAAGGTAGCCCAATCATTGAAGAATGATTTTAAGGCAGATATTCGTCTTACTATTCATTGGGATGGCAAATTGATCGAAGATATAACAGGGCACGAAACAGTAGATCGCCTACCCATTCTAGTATCCGGGCAGGGTGTGGAACAACTTTTGGCAGTTCCCAAACTTAGCCACGGAACAGGGGCGGCGTGTGCTTCAGCTGTTTATGACACTATTCTTTCCTGGAACTTGAGCGACAGCATAAAATGCTTGTGCTTCGACACCCCTGCGGTCAACACTGGTTTAAGAGGTGGTGCTTGCATCCTTGCATCTAAAGCAGAAGATGGAAAAAGATGTGCTTTGGTTTGCCTGTCGTCACCACATAATGGAGATAATGCTAGAAGCAGTTGTACGTGAAGCACTAGGTCCGTCAAGTGGGCCAGAAATATTGATTTTCAAACGTTTTAAAACTGCTTGGCCTAATATTGATCACAACAAGTTCAGCACAGTTTCTTCGAACCCTGATGCTTTGAAATGCGTAAAGAATGAATTAAGGAGCACAATTTTATTCGCTGAGAAACAGCTCAACGATTATCAACCTCGGGAAGATTACAAGGAGTTGCTGAAGCTTACAATAATTTTCCTGGGAGGCGTGCCGAACAAAGGGATATCATTCAGAGCTCCAGCAGGCCTTCATCGTGCACGATGGATGGCAAAAGCAATATATTGCTTTAAGCTTTTCATGTTTAAGGACCAGTTTAAATTGACAAAACGGGAACTGAAAGCAATTACCGAAATTTGTGTTTTCGTTGTTATCATTTATGTTAGATGCTGGTTTCAAGCTCCTGCGACAAGTTCAGCTCCAAGAAACGACTTATGGCTTTTAAAAAAGCTTAAAAGCTTCGAGAACATAAACAAAGCCATGTCCAAAAAAGCCCTGACAAAGTTCCTAGGGCATTTGTGGTATCTTTCCGAAGAACTTGTCGCACTTGCTTTTTTCGATGACGACGTTTCTTTTGAAACCAAACAAAAAATGGTGACCGCGCTGAATGAGGAAGGTTCAGATTACAGCCCCAAGCGAATTAGCCTGGATGTAAGTCACGTTGCTGAAAAAAATTTGGAGGATTTTGTGTCTAGCAACACGTTAAGATTTTTTAGAATCCTTGGAATTTCGTCCGCATTTTTGAAAAAAGAAGCTCATCTTTGGGACGAAGATGAAGACTACAAAGTTTCTAGAAACATTGTACGTTCAATGAGAGTAGTGAATGACATTGCCGAGCGTGGCGTAGCATTAATTGAAGAATACAATAAATTAATTACTACAAACGAAGAGCAAAAGCAATTTCTTCTTTTGGTCGTGAAAAATTTTAGGCAAAAGTACCTTAATACTAAGAAAACTACATTGTTAGCATAAAGTACTTAGCTTTTTTCGTAAAAGTGGTTCGATTTGTGTAACATTATCCATTTTGTAAATGAATACAAAATATTTCAAAAATATAATTATTTTTTTTTCATCTGTTGGTAGCGACTCCTAAATATTATTTTAAAAATGCAAAAAAAATAATGTAAATGTTTTTTGTATCTTAGATCAAAATAAAAAGGTGACGCGCGATATACATAAAAAAAAATTTTTTTTGCCCAAATAAGAAGCACCCTAATACATATACTAATAGGAGATAGATATCATACAATACAGTACAGTAAATTATGTACAGTTCAGCATTTTGGATTTATAATATTTGCTATTTTTGTAGTTACAAACACGTGTGTGTTTATAAGTATTTTTATCAGGATACTGTAAGCGGGGGCAGTAAGTGTAGGCAGTATTTTTTTTCATCTTATTTGAACATCTCTAAAGGTAGTCAGCGCATCCGAGGGCGTGCCAGCGTTTGTCATTCTGTACTAGTTGGCATGTGACGCGGATGACTATGGCCGACAGTATCCACTTACTACCAGGTGGACTGTATGTTCGTCTGCCGCCTTCTTACTATAAATAAGTTTCCATTTGCAGCCTGGACTATAACTCTCTCTTCTGGCCCTCTTATTTATATTTCGCTGCTCTTGTGTCATAGTCAGTAGCAGAGAGAGAAAGATCCAGTGACCTCAAGCCTTTTTATATCTCGATAATGTTTAATTAAAACTTGTCATCGAACTAACAGCATTATACATCTTCAGTCTTTTTTGTAGTCTTCGTCTTTTATAGACAATGGATGCACGGTACGACATAATTACAAAATACGATAACCGGTAATAAAACCGATATTAATACTTGTAAACGAAACGTAAATATACATTATTTCTTTTAGTTTTTAAATGCCGGGTTACAGCGTCACCAATACATAACATAACGCTAACTGTTTAAACGCTAACGCAAACGGGACCGGTACTTAAGAAAATGCCAGTAATTATCTAAATTAATGGTTTTTTGATACCAATTTCAAGCCCTATTTAAATGTGCATACCATTTACTATCACACAAACAATCGAACAGCTATAAAACCAAGACAAACGATCTCTCTCCATCCGCAGCTGATTGCCTGTCGAATGCAAAACGTATAGACGTCCGTCCATTCTATCAAGAGCAGACCAATGTGGGACAAGTCATTAACTCCGGCCCTAAAGTGGGTCGAAGCGTAAACGGAACGTCCGCGTGATTTAATGGGAACTAAAAAGGGCTCATTAATCGCGATGAGATTGAGATACGTCTACTTTAAAGTAACTAGAATATATGCACGTGTATGCATCTATGCATAGATATCATACATACCATATTATCTAAGAGTAAGAAATTAATTAAAATGCGGTGCTACTTTTTTATAATATAAATAACTCCAAACTCAATGGTCCATAGCAGAATTCGTGGATCCATGCGACGAACAAGACGAACACAAAGACTAACGCAAACTATGCAGATCACGAATTGCCTCACTAAACATTCTTTGACAATTCCTCCCATACTCATAAACGCTATTCAAATTTAACGATTAATTAATAAATTTATTATCCTTTTCTAAAAAAATATGACATAAAACTAGTTGGTAAGTGACAAAGAATTTTATGCAGTAATAATTAAGTTTAAACAGTGTTTACAAGTAAGTCCCAAGATTTTTATTGTCCTCTTATATGCATGCCCACAAATGTCAAGCTTGACAGCCAAATAAATGGCACCACGATAAACATTAACTGATAAAAACTGTACTATGTCAATAAAATGGCTGTCACATTTGACGAGTTTATTATTCGCCAAGGTGCCCTACTGAACCGAATTGGTATCCCTAAAGTTAAGTAAGGCAGTAAAGTAATCTGGAACGTCATGTAGTGTGACGACCAAGTTTCGTGCGCGCGACAAGCCAAGAGCGGAAAAGGAGTCTTATGTAAATAAGTATTATATTACATATATTATAGAAATATCACACTACATACACTTTAGACAGACATACATACATATATATAGACTTTATTATTATTATCATTAAATACTAATAATGTCTGTCTAATAGTAATACTTTTTTAAATTTATTTATTCTTTATTGCAGAAAGTGACAAAAGGCGGCCTGGCCTGCCTTATTAGAAGTATTATCTCCCAGTCAACCGTAGGGCTATGCAGAGATTAATATTATTAATATTACATGGACATTATTAAATTACATTTACATACGTGTGTAGACCGGGTTGTTCAAATATTATTATAATTAACATATTATTATTAAGTGGCAACTACCAAGACATTACGAAATTTCTCCGAGTGTTATTAATTTGTAGTCCAAAATGGCCAAGGCCACCGGCGCATCACTTACAATCTGAAGAAAACTGAACTCGTCCTTAATCTGGGCCACATAATTTTGTACAGTAAATCGGGTCTAAATGTGTAAAAAATATATAATATATGTAAACAAATGTAAAATGTGTACAAAATGCGAGATTCTAAAAAGTTACGCGTAATAACATTAACTTTTTAGATTTTCTAATCATTGTATGTTGTGTGGTCGAAGTGAGAACTATCAGTGAAGTATTTAAGAATATTTTTATTGTTGAATCCTCGGAATATCTTATAAAACAAAAAATTAAATATCTCTCTCTGATAGCTTCTAACTTCGACCACACATTATTAATCGACCATAGTGGTCAAAATCGCAGTTTCGGGCCAAGGTCCAACCCCGCCCTGTCTCGGCACTTCATTTCCCACGCGGTCTGAAGGCGCCCTTAAACTGGGCCGCGCAAGTTTGCAGCGTTTAGTTTTATTGCGACAAATGGACGTGGCTAACGAGATTTCGCACTTAACCTTCTAACTGTAATTTCATTGGTTGTTTTGTTTTAAAAATTTTCTTTCAAGTGTGCCGTATAATCGTATTATACTCGTATGGACTTTGTTCATCAGAACACGATGGTTGATGATTACCTTCTGTAACTGTATTCCTAAATAAGGACCTTATTCCGAAATAATAAATAACAGTATAGAAATCTACAGAGATGTCGATACAAATCATCAATTTCAGGAGATATTAATTCCACAAGAACTGGTAGCTTACTCTTCTTATCTAAATGATAAACTACATTACAAGTGACAATTACCGTATAGAAAATATGCAAATGTCTTAAATAAATACTTTATTATTACAAAAAAGTAAAACAAAAATTTAACTTTGTATTAAAATAGGACATTTATTTTGGGAACCTCTCCAAGTATACACAAGTATACAGTTAATAATTACACATACATTTACATTGAACAATAGTTGCTGCATCTCGTATACCCGAAGTAATTGTCTATAGGTTTTTTATTATGCGAAGCTTGTATCGCGAGATCTATTATAAAACGATTTTCGTTATTATAACATGTAGCCCTTCTATTAAATGTAATGGGAATTGCGTCGTAGTCAAATGAATAACATTTTAGAATTCGTCACTTTTACATACAAATATAAAAACATTTTCAAAAACAATCGTAATCTATTCTGTGAAGCGTAAAACTATGCAGTTGTCAAACTATTGAAAGACCAAAATTGTAAGCTACAAAGAATACAAAAGCCCAAAGTCTTAGAGCAAAAGTTATAATAAAAGATATTCTGTGTTTTTTGTATGTGAGATATTATTTGCAATCAGCCGTTTCAGTATCCGCTGCTGGACATGAACTTCCCCGTGCACATTGGTTTGCGCATGAGGGATGTGTGGCCTTGAAACGCCACGCTGGCCAAGCGGGTTGGCAAGTCCATTCCTTTAGAGGTGGTGTAGTTCCTCAGGGCTTGTGGTAGCCGCTCTGTTATCCCTTAGTCGCCTAAGTCTATGGCCCGTCGACACCACACGGCGCGGCATTTTTTTATTTAACCCTGTATAATTATTGCAAGTCGAAAGTATCACGTACAGAAGCGGACTCTCACTTTATATTACAAATTTATTTTGGAATAAAATGAAAATAACAGCATTTCAGTGCTTCTCAATTTTAGTGTTATTATAGTCAGACTTGTTAAGAACTTAAATATTTAAAATTCAAAACAAAACAAACTATGCTACATAATGATAATAAGTACAGTTGATAACAGGTAAACTATGATAATAAGTACAGGCTGATGGTATGGTATGCCATAATATATATATATGCCATAATATACTGCCACTGCTGGATATAGACCTTTCCCAAGGCTCGCCACCACGTACGACTTTCCTTTCATCCTCCATCGGTAAATTTTTTCAAATTGTCTCCCCAGAATGTGTCCCATACTGTGGTTTCCGATACAAGGACTAATCTACTCCATTGTACTCCATCGGTTGTCGGTCCTGCGGCAGACATGGCCTATTCATTGTCACTTCAGTTTATTAATTCTGTATCGTATGTCAGAAACTTTCCTTCTTTTATAGACTTTTATTCATTTATTTATTATTATATTTTAACTTATTTTATTTTATTTATTATTTTATATAGGCAGTGGCGCAATTCGCCAGTGTCAAGTTTTCTTCGTAATTATCAACTCATCATTGTCCAGTTCTGTCGAACTAAGTTAGGGAGTCGCTCAGTAAAGTTGTAGTGGGCTTATTGAGGACAGAAGAGTTGCATTGGGAGAACACGAAAGACTTATGTTATCTGATGATCACAAACATTGCGCACAAACGTTAGGCTCTTTGAAGTTTAATAAACTATCACTATTAAACCTCAAAACCAATTTTTATAATAATCAAACAAAAATCCTTTAGTTAACGCCAAAAAGTCCAGAAACTTTCTTTGTCGGATTTCTACGTTTGTACTTCTTAGCATAATATAAAGGTCATCAACGGCACGAATGAGGATATTCTGCGGTTACCAGTTACCCAAATTATATGCAGATTACACGGATTTCGCGTGGCGCCACTAGAACAATGTGTCATTGTGTTCACTGACTCACGTGGGTATCGCTTTCGTATCGATACCTCGATTATGCTGTATCATCGAGTGATATTCGTCAACATACTTACATATACATATGTGGTTCTTGAAGAAAGTAGGTACCACCCACGGGCCGTAAACAATTGAAAGTGTTTTTCGAGTAAACAATGACTTGCAATTGGTTGTATGAGGAAAATGTTATGAAACAAAACATGTAAGGGCCACTGAACAATGGGCAGACCGGGTACAACGCATGTCGAAAATGGAAAAATCAAATACTCAAAGTAGAAAAAATTTTCCTCAAGAAATGATGTAATACGACGAAGAAGACTGATTCTTTTACGTACTGACTATATATGTAATACTACAAGTTAAAACAAAATATCAGCACAACAATAATATTTAGGGTCGCATAAGATAAAATTTATTCTTTTAGGTTGCATCACTGTCGTTTAGAATTTGTTTCTTATTTCCAATAACAAAGTGCCTCTCTATATGAAATGGTGTCGTTTCAGTGGGACGACTCCTTAAAATGGGAAGGGATAGGATGGGAATGGGCTCTGGCATATCTCACTTACTACCTAAACACGTACCGTACATTGGGCAAATACGAAATGCAGTACATTTCAAGGTAGTCAGTCTTCTGTGAGAGAGGGCTAACCTGGCCAGTGGAGTGCGCCCAGCGGCTGTGGGAATGCAGCATCACACCACATATCACCATAACATTTCAATATATCACTATAGCAATCTAAAATATCTTACAGAAACTACGTAAAAAAGAAAACCTTAAGTGTGATATTATCTAAGAAACATTCGGTTTTTTCAGCTTTATATTAAAAAAAAACATATATTAGAACGTGTTCCTATTTAAAATATTAAAGCTTAACTCAAATATTAACCAACACCAATAAATACATATCGACAATGAGGTCCTTTCGCTCAGATAACGTGACACATGATGTACAACTTTAATAGATCCTGTAACGTCGATATAGGGACGAAATTAGGACAAACATGTTACGCTTGATGTAACAAGAAACAACTTGCAAAAAGTTCATCGCTCTCTAATAATTTGATGTAAGTGTAGTAACTTTATATAAACTGGCGCAATTTTTTCGTTTTCTCAACGAGTTTAGTGTACCGGATGACCGTTACAAATGAAACCGGCTACTGTATTACACGATCCGCTCGAAGCTGTTAATCTGGTAAATATTGCGGTTTGAACAAAATACACCGAGAAAAATGCCTTTATGTCGACTCAAGGTACTCTTAGATCTGATTTAACGCAAAATTGTTCCAGAAGATTATGTTTATTATTTACAAAAGCAAATAATTGTTGTTTGAAGTCGTCAACTTTCGGGAAAAATAAATATGAGCAGCAGATACTTTACAATCTACTCTAAAAATGATTGGTTAGTATGGAATACATTAATATAGCAGGTGTGAGTGAAGACAGACATCAAAAAGCATAAACAGATATTATCACATCACATCGATGTATGTAGAAACTACAACTAACCTGAACATCTCTCCTCGGCTGCGGGAGCCTCATGACCGGAACTGGAGCGGGCATTCGTGTCTGGGGCGGGGCGACTGACCTATGCATCGGTACAGGCGGTGGCGGCAACAACATCTGTCTCGGTCCTTGCACTATTGTGACAGAGGGCATCAGGTGCGGGGGTCGTCGCTCCATCTGCCTCTCCACAATCGCGAGGTGTTCGGACGGCCGAATCAATCGCGGCGGCGCCGGTAGCCGAGCGATGCGGTTATCCGGTATCGGACTGCGTATCGCGACTGCGTTATCAGGAACCAGATTCCGTATCGCAACCACGTTGTCGGGAATGTGCATGCTTCGGATGGCGGCTGCGTTATCCGGGACGTGGCTCCGGATTGCAACCATATTATCCGGGACGGGACTTCGTATCGAAACGACATTGTCCGGTACTGGACTACGAATTGCGACCGCGTTGTCCGGTACATGGGTACGAGGGCGAGGCTCCGGGGGGCGCACGCTTTGTCGCGGCGGGGGCGCTGGTGCGCGCCGGACGCGCCCCGCCTCCGTTTCGTCCGTCATCGGTGCGCGCCAATCTGTTGACAAAAGAAAATCATTTTTGAAATACAAAATTTGCACAATGCAATATACCTACTCATTTTTTTTTATAGAAAAAAGGCGGCAGATGAACATAAAGTTCACCTGATGGTAAGTTGATACTGTCGTCCATAGGCATTTGCGATACATGCCAACATCAGTACGGAATGACAAACGTTGGCATGCCCCCCCCCCCCCCCCCGGATGCGCTGCCTACCTTTGCAGTTTAAGGAATGGATTGGGAGAAAGGGTTGGGAAAATGGGGAGGGATAGGATGGGATGGGAATGGGCTCTGGCATATCTCACTCAATATCGAAACACGTACGTAAATTGGGGAAATATGATAAAGTGGGAAATGCACTATATTTCAAGGTAGTCTTCTGTGAGAGAGTTAATACGGCCAGTCGAGTGCGCCCAGCGGCTGTGGGAATGCAGCTGTGGAATCGGAATTCGTCCATAACTGACGTGAGTGATGATTAAGTAGTGCCTAATTGTTGGATCGGGCCCAAAATGTTACTAACTTATTACATACGAGTATAGTGACTATTTGTGAGGATTCCTGATCAGTTGTGTTGTAAGTAATTTTTTTTTTTGGGTTGTTTGGTATTGAATTACTGTATAATCTTCATTGAAAATTAAATAAATATTAATAACGTTTTTGATCAAGTCACGCGTGACTATTATTTCTGAACATGCGATAAACGCTTTGAAACATGTTCGTAAACAATTTCAGTAGAAATCAAGTGTGAAATATTTTTATTACCATAGAGTAATAACCGAAAGTAGGTACGGCATCTTGTTTATTGTCACGATAATTATTTTGGAAAAACAATTTCTTAGCTCGATTACCCATTTGTACGATCCATCATACGACTAGACAAGCGTTTGAGAAGAATACAAGTAATTAAAAAAATTGTTCCCTCCTAGCACAAATAAATCAATGACATGCATCTACCCGTCGATATGTCGATATTCATTCATATAATAGAAGTCCAGAATACATGGCAACAAACGTCGGGATTCCCCTGTGGCGCCAACTTGGGAGTGGATTAAGAAAAGAGAATTATTAGGAAATGAAGATGGGAGTAATAAATAATTTCAAGTAACGTGTTTTATTTAAGTATTATTTAAATAGATGTGTAGATTTTCAATCCATTAGATTACTATGTACTACGTATAATATGACAGTCGTAATTTTTATTCTCTTATTTTGTATCTCATTGTATCTACTGTTTAGTTTACAAATAAAAACTATAATCGTACTTAACGCTTTGACGCATTGTTTAATTAATCTTCTGGTCAATATTTGGATTTTGTAAAAATGGCGAGGTAAGTGCAATAATAAGTCGCATTATTTAATAAATTATAAAAATATTGATTCTCACAAAATGTACTATCACGCCATCTACCGGAAAGGCGCGGAACTTGGTAGACTGTTAGTGCACTCAATGGCACGCAGTTGAGTAGAGAAAGGCGTGCGTGTATTCGCTAAGCGTCGCAAAGTCTGCGCCTGCGCTGCGCGGCTACTGTTGCAAATTACGTGCATTTTAGTTTGTTCGTTTATTATTTACTATCAATTAATCCTTCAATATAGTCTGTTGATTCCAGTTGTAAATTTTGAGTCGGGGTCTAATGCTCCCAAAAACAACAAAGATGTGTCAACATAGCGATTTCTCTTTTTGAAAGAGTCAAACTATCAATATCAATTGTCAAAAATTAAGTGGAAAAAAAAATTGTATTAATAATTTAATAGTATACAGAAGAAACACAATAAACTACGTACGTCTTTGTAGTTATATTATATTAACAACAAAGATACCTCAAGAAATATGCCCTCCCGTTAATTTAAAGCCTCCTGGAAGAAACATCCATGTGCATTTATTAGTGTGTATGAATAAAACATGAGTAAGTTGATCTTATTACGCAACGGGTTCCTGTATTTATAACGCCGTTGTATAAATAATAGAACCTTTCCTTAAAACAACCAACTGAATTGGAATATTAGTTATTTTCATAATATTTACAAATCAATTTCGACTATGAAATTGTAGAAAAAAATTACACTGTATCACTCGCTGTAAAAAAAATAGGTAAAAATAGGCTTTAATAAAATAGGTACATCAAAATCTCCCGGATAAATAAAATATGCACAATTGTGAAAAGTGTTAAAGGAAAAAATGTATTTATTTACAAATGTATCTTAAAATATGTTTAGTAAATGCTTTTTTTTTACTACAAAAAAAACATTTAATTAACTAAGCATTAACCTTATTTAACTAAGCCGAATAAAAAAATATCCAATAATCATTCGAGATTGTTTAATCTCGCTAATCTTTAGGTTTATAACAGTAGATTCCGAGATTAGCGCGGACAAACAGATAGACAGACGTCCTTTATTATTACGAGTACGTATAGATTATCTTATCACTCGTATTTGCAAGGTATATTAGACGAATGAATATGTAGCTGACATAGGTAGATAGTAAAAGTTGTGAATAAAACTCTGGGAGTGTTTGTTATTATATTAAATAATTGCTTATGTGTGAAATAAACTAAATTCATAATAAAGTAAATAAACTAGAAAATGATTAGAATATATATTTATATTGTATTTAAAGGCTAGACACTAGTGCCATAAAATATGTACCTAAACTTGACAATCTATATCTTAAATTGTTTGTAGAATTCATAAAGTATGTGTTTCTAGTTCTATCAACACCTTGGGATTATCTTCTTAATGTTTCTAGAAACTGTATACTACACGCCAAACTTGATAAATTACAAATACTTTAATTTATAGGCCCATTTACCTTACTTATATTAATTATCATTAAGTTATTATTGCCATAAATCGCTACAGAAGTCGGTTTAAATCACAGGACGTTGTTAATTATCACGTCAAATAATTAATTCTCCACTTACTACTTGTCTAATCCGTCGGAGCCACTTTGAAAAGGAAACGGCGGGAGTAAATTGAGGCGAACCTTCCCGTATTTGTATATTGAATTTATCAATTAAGCTTTCCGCCGTGGCTGCTTAATTGCCGCAACCTGTATTAATATTAGAACACACAGACGCTCTGCGTTACATCGTAGTGTAGTTACTCATAAAATATGCATTTATACTCCGTGAACTGTGTGTCTTTTGGAAAACAGCGCCTCCGATGCGTGCTCGTGGCGGACTTTTCCGTAATCATGCCGCTAAGTGTTAAATGATATTTTCGTCTAATATCACTATTACGCTACGAACTTTTGACCTCATAATTATTTTTGTTAAATTGAATGTATGTGTGTTTAAATTAATGTTTATTCATGTCAAGCGATAAATTTAATGAGTGATAAACTTATGAAAGTAATGACACTTATCATAATAAGTCATAACCAACAATATTAATATTCTGTAATTAAATAAAATAGTATAATAACAATATAAAAATAGTTTGATTTTAATAACATAACGAAACACGAGTATAAATGTCGCTCAACAACCGATGGAAAGAGATGATTGAAATCTCTTTGCAGAACAAAATCCGAAAAGAGTGAATTCCACGGAAAACTTAGTCGTCGAGATAATTTAAAAATCAGCAGGTTGAAGTGGCAGTTGTTAGTATGCCGTTGAAAAAGTCCCCGGTAAGGGTTGGAATAGAAGAGCGGAAGATTGTGCGCTGACAGGGCTTAAACCTTTATTACCCAACAGTGGAGAGACACATGCTGATGATAATATGATACCACATACCATACTATACCACCAGCCCGTGTCTAACCACTGTTGGATATAAGCCTCTGCCAGGGACCGCCAGCCAATACACACTGTCTTCTCTGCTCGTCTCATCCAGCCACCACCGACTTTCTTCAAGTTACCAGCAGTCCATCCATTTTTCTGCTGATTTGTTCTCCATTCTCCATAGAACTCCATACGTGTCCTCAATTCGTTTTCGCGTATAATAATACAGAAATAAAGTTCTTACAACAATATTCGTACATACCTTTTGAAAACGTAAATAAACCTTGTGAAGTTCAATGACAGGACCGTTAACAAAGGCTTTACTCACAACCTATCTTTACACCAGCAAACATTGTAACCAGTAATTTAATTGTCGATAACGGAAACCAATTTACACAAACACCAACCAACAATTATAAAGAGCAGACTGTATTTATAACGGACAATATAAAATTTATGTGTGCATTGCGCGTCATCGCCATGACAACACTGTTGCGACGCTGTTTTTCCCTCCAAAATGAACGCATGCGCGTTACTACGTTTACGTTACAATTTCCACTTGCTGATTAGTAATCGGATTTTTTACTTTATCCATCAGACATTAGGCACATTTTGATTACGGAAGAAAAGCTTGCTAGGTCGCTAGCATGTCTTTCCCCACGCAACTGATTCGATTGTGATAGCCTGCGGTAGCAATTTCCCTAACGTTATTATAGTATATACTTACAGGTATACTTTGGCAAATGCACAAGGGAAATGCGTCTCATTTCCTTTTTTTAACAAGATTTTTTTCCAACACGATGATCCTTATCTAAATGTTAATTTCTTGTAAAAAATTTGGCTGTCTATCCCTGGAAGTCATAAAAAAGTAATCCTTTTAAAGCATAAAATAAAAATTAATGTCGTTATTATAATTCCTGGTGCTTCTGGATAACGGTAGGTTAAAGACTTCGTAAGGCTTTTCTATGAATTTTGATGGGGTAAGTACCAGTCGTTTTAAGAAACGAGGAAGAACCGGAGGGAGGACCCGTTGAAGCAATTTACAAGACTTCATTGTGTAATCCATTTTCTAATGAATCTAATTACGTTTTTAAAACTAAGAACAGGTGAATTAACAACTAGTTACTTATTTCAAAAATCTCGAAATAGACTACAATTAAGCATATATTCTCATGAGTTAAAAAGGTTTCGTTATTTCTTAACATTGTAAAGTTTCTAAGTCTGTTTTCAGATAAAGAACTTTCAAACAAACAATTACGTTTTGTATATTCACTCTACACTAGAGTTGCCACGAATAGTGTTTGGCCGAATACCGAATACCGAATATTCGGCAACGCTGTCGGCCGAAGCGCCGAATATTCGGCTGCACTGACGGGAGCGCGGGCGAGCGGCGGTTTTCGTTTTTTGTTTCATTCAATTGCGAGTAAATCACGTCACGGCACGCTTTGTCAGATTATTATAAATAATAATACATAAAACATTACTATTTTGCAGAGACGTTCGTTCGTTAGTTCTTATTCAATTGTTTGTTCGTCAAAAGATTTATAAAATGACACCAGTTAATAAAAAATCGCCCATATGGAAATATTATGAGATTTGTAGTGAAAATAATAAAGTGGCCGAATGTTTGTTGTGTAACAGCAAGATCTCAAGAGGTGGAGAAGGAAAGAAAGCTAGTAAGTAAAACCTTAAGTTAATTTAATACGTATGTAAGTACCTACAAGTAAAAGAAAATTAAAGACAGACAAGGGAAATAAAATAAGTAAATCGTAATTAATTAATATGTAATATAATACGCTAAGCGAAAACTTTGGTTGGATCCCTTTTTAAAAATACTGCGGGAACGGAGGAGTGTGCGACAATTTATAGGAAGGAAAAGAGCAGAAAGATATTTTTTTAATTACAATTTTTTTCAAACTTTGGGCGATCGCTCGTAAAACTAAATATGCGTTTAAATTAAATAACTATGCCATCTTTAACTAAAGTTTCGTTTTATAGTGGATAGTAAATGTTAGTATAACTCAGATAATTGTAATTAATTTTCTTTTTTTTTATTTACAGCTACAACTTCTTTAAAAAATCATCTTAGAACCAAACATGCTGAGCAGTACTCTACTTTAACTGATGTTCCCTTGAGAAGTGGCAGCAATAAGGGCGGTACTTCTACTTCCACCGATTCCAAGATACCAGCAGTACAAGGAACGTCCAGACCAAGAGAACGACAGCTAACCCTGAAGGAAACATCTGACAGGAAATTGCTCTGGGATATTAATGATCCGAAATCAATAAAATATCATTACTTATTGGTGAGATGATTGCTTTAGACAACGAACCATTGTCACTTGTTGAACGAGTCGGCTTTCACAGGCTTATGGCAAACGCTGTGCCCCATTACAGAGTACCTGGTCGCACTTACATGACCGAGAAAGTTGTTCCTGATATATACAACAGAACTTGGTCTAAAATAGAAGCCAGTATTTCGCAGGCAGGAGCACTATCAATATCAGAATATTTGGACATGCCAGCACAATAACGAGAGTTTTTTGAGCTTCACTGCGCACTGGATATCTCCAGAGTTCATTCTGGAACATGGCGTTTTAGCTATGAAACCGTTTCCCGGCTCACATTCTGGTATCAATATTGCAAAAGAACTCAATGCTATTACAGAAAGATGGAATATTCCTCAATGCAAGATCCATTTACTTGTCCATGATAGTGGGGCTAATATGATAAAAGGTGTGCGAGATGCAGGATATGATTCAGGCAGGTGCTTTATCCATTCATCGCAGCGAGCTATAGAGGAGTCGCTAAAATCTCAACCAGAAGTACTACAGATGGTAGCTGCTGCGAGACGAATTGTTACCCATTTTAACCATTCTGGCTTAGCAGAGCAAAAACTTAAATCCATTCAACAAGAAATTAACTTGCCAAACCGCCAACTAGTACAAGATGTGAGCACACGCTGGAATTCTACGTATTATTTAATGGAGCGATTATTAGAACAAAAGCGAGCTGTCTCCTTGTACATAACAGATCACGAAACTTTAAACAATCTAACACATGCTCAATGGGAATTAATGGAACAATGTATCAAACTCCTCAAACCATTCGAAGAGGTTACAAAAATAACTAGCTCAGGTATCTCCTGCATCTCTGAAGTGATTCCCCATGCAGTTACTTTGTTAAAATATCTGGGAAAGGCAGAGACAGCTGAGAGAGTACCAAATTTAGTGACAATGAGATCTTCACTGCAACTGCAACTTGAAAAGCGATTCAACTTTGATGAAAACAACAAATATCTGGTTGCTACTTTTCTTGATCCACGATTCAAAACAAGTTTCCTAGGATTGGTTCAGATAGAAAGAGCAAGACAAAAAATTCTTCTAGAAGCTCTTAAAATAAATTGTAATGAATGTAGTACTTCTAGTAGTACCGATGACGATTCTTCTCCACTTCGTAAAAAAATAAACTTGAATGAAAATGATAAGACTATTGAAATACACGACAGTTTCTGGAACTGCTTTGAGGAAGTCGCTACAGAACATATGCGACATGGTAATGACGAGGATTTGGAGAAGAATGCTGTGGCAAATGAGTTGGATTTTTATTTGAAAACAATTCGCCTAGATCGGACGGCTGATCCTTACAAGTGGTGGTCAGCAAACGAAAAACAATACCCAAACCTCTCGAAATTTGCTAAAGTTTATCTTTCGTCTCCTGGGAGTAGCGTATATAGTGAGAGGTTATTTTCTGAAGCTGGTATCATTTACGACGAAAAGCGTAATCGTTTGCTTTCAACAAATGCTGAAAAGCTTGTTTTTATTCATCACAACTTACCACTGATCAATTTTACTTACTAAAGTATTGTAATTTGGTAATGAATACATATAATCTTGAGTAATATGACGTGTCTTTTTTTTCATGATTTGGTATTCGGTATTCGGCCGAATAGTACGCATTATTCGGCCGAATACCGAATACCAAAAAAAGTGGCCGAATAGGCCGAATACCGAATAGTAGCCGAATATTCGTGGCATCTCTACTCTACACAACTATATTAGTAACTTTACTATTAACTGCAAATAAAAAAATATAGACAATGACTTAATTCTACTAAAATTCCATATTATCTATATTCCATATTCCATATTATCTTAATTTAATTATGTAATAAAAATTAAAACTAGAAAAATCTGACTCGATCATTATTAAACTTTAAACCTGTCTAGCTAGAACATAGTTTCTAATTATGTCGAAATAAACCCATCCATTATCAGAAAAATGTCATAGCATACCAAATAAAACGTGTTTAGAATTCAAGTCACAGGTAATTATCGCTTGCGCATCGCATCGTAGACGGACATTAGTGAGGGTCGCTCGGACCACCCTAGACGTGTACGTGGGGCGAATAACCCATCAGCCGCCGAAGGGTTGATACTTTCAATATAATATTAAACGTTTGACGGTAGATTTCTAAAAGTACGAAAAAACATCCTTTAACGGTTTATCTTTTATATTATTTGCCTTAGTTTTTGAAGAATTGCTCGACTACTCTAGAAGTTTCAACAATATATGTATGTATCTATATGTATTTATGTTACCAAAAGTAACTTATATACATATAGTTATATCACGCAGAAAAAAAATTACAGAATAATCTATTCCAAATGAACATCTAAATAAAAAGAATCGAACGTGTTGCGATCGTAGTTTCTCTATTCACTTTTAATTACTGAGTATAGAGAAATTTTAATGTTCGTTTTTGTAATAGGCCCCGTCTCTTATAGGTTCATTGTCAGGCGGTATTTGAACTTTCAACAGATCAATAATATGCTATTCAGAAAATTATTTTCATTGGCAGATTTTCATATGAAATTAAGACAGACAATAAACATGCACACGTGCAATGTATGCACAGATATGCATGCATTTTACTTTCGACTGTAATACAGAGTACCTACTCAACGCACTTCATCGATTTCGCTCAGTGAAATCGATGCTCACACGGATAAGCACATGCCTCGGCGCGACAAGGTATAAGATGTCACATGGCGAATATTAAGAACTCCATCCGCGCGACGGATGTCGCGATAAGAATGTCGTGACCTCGTGTTCGGTGCAACCGTTTCACAAACGGTGCCAGCGTCACAGGGTTTGAAGTCATTAAAAACACACCATTTTGCATTTATATGTTTGATGTCCGTGCTCATATTGTAACAAAATTAATCATATGGCAATTATTTATTTATTTTACGACAGAACCAGCAGCTTTATTATTACTCCAACTTCTATTTCATTTTAATAGTAGCTACCAACTTAAAGTACAAGAATTTCAAGGACTTACACGGTCACGCCGATAAATCTCGATTTTATCTACTATCCGCATTGATACAAGTTACATCAATTTTATAACCGTTTTGTGAAAGCGTGCCACAGCGTAGAGATGCAAGGACGGTTTCACTAAAGCTGCATAATTTATTGATCTCTGCAAGGGCATAAACATGTCATAATACAATCTTAAGACCCATAAATTAATTGGTTCGTTAGCATACATCCGTAAGTTCCAACGATAACAGATTGGGACTGATCTGGTCATGAAGACCAATCGCGTAGGATCAACCGTTGTGGCGTGAAAATTGTCGTCGCCAGATAGCATCACATGGATCGATGACTTCTGCGATACGATGCGAACCGGAAACGAAACGGCCAACCTTAATACTTACTTTCTCCGGGAGATAAAAATTTTATGTCCTCGCTGACATGCCACGTAGAAGGATAAGTAAGGCAAGAGAAATTTGGCAACGTTTTGTTCGTGATGCAACTCGAAATCACTAGATTCGCATAAGTATATTCATGCAATAAGAGGTAGATTTTATGATTGGAATGGTGCGAAATTGAACGCCTTTCTCTCGCTAACAAATGAGTCTGGATGAAGTCAGGTAGACTTATTTATTCAAATCCGATGTCGGTCGATGCCGGTCACGTCTGCTTCGCTGTTCGTAGTTGAGGCACGAACCTGAGGTGTTGCTGATCTGTGATCTGGCGACGTGTTACACTAGTTAATATGTGTATACACACTTTATATGCACCATATTAGCTTTAATAAGCTGCAGTTATGACGTTGGTTTACGTGAATTATGATTATTGTAGGCAGATCAATAAAGAGTTAAGGTACAGATTAGCATATGCATGATATGCAATTATAAACTGTAACTAGTCCTTTTATCGTCCACTGGTAGACACGGGTCTCCTCGCGCACACTGTCTTGTGGATGAGGGATGTACGAGTATGGCCTTAAATAGTCACGCTGGCCAAACGGGTTGGTGAGTCCACTCTTTTAGAGGTGGTGTTCTCAGGACTTTACTCAGGTATACCTTAGTCGGCTTTACGACACCCCACTGGAAGAGATGAGGTGGGGGTTATTTACACCACCCGGTCCACGCAATTTATAACATTCTAATATTTTACGAGTGGTTTCTATTGAACTAATATATATTTTTTCATTACATTACTTATAAGTAAATATTAGCTGGCGGTGGCGGCGAACGCCCGTGCACAATTAAGATTTGGAGAAATTAGATGACAATTTATAATTGGAAAGCATTGATCAAAACCGAACGCTCGATTGATTAAAAACTTTTTTGATTTAGTAAATTATTGTGACTTTAACATTCATATTCGTAGCTCTAACTAAAATAACAGGTTTGTTCTACAACGTTGTGTTTACAGTTGGTGCCACCTAGTCGTCCATTGAATAAATTGATAATGAACTGCAAAGAAGTTTGCATTTCGTCATTCGATTTATTGACGAATACTAACTGGAAGCGGGAGCCATTTAGTAATAAAGCCAATATTTCCTTCAGAATACTATTATTATATTTCTGTTGATGTTCATTAATTGATCCTAGAGAAATATGCAGGTGAAACTCGGACTTTGCATTTTGCGTGGACATCATTAATATCTCTTGGTTTATATCCTTACCACCACGTTCCATACCACGTTTAAACGCCAGTAAGTAGCCATTAAGTTATTTCAAACCACAATTCAAAACGCTTGCTTTCATACAGTACTTACGAAATCAGTATCCCATAATATCAGAAGGCGATCGACACCTGAACCGCAGGCGCAAATATTGAAGGTATTGATGAGCTGAGTGGTGAATGATTGCTAAAGTTCAGTCACGCGCGAGAATAATTTGCAAGTTTTGACATTTGATTGTGTACATTCGGCTACGTGTATTTCTAAGTAACGTTACTCAAGAGTCTACACTGGGTTTCTCTATATCGTAAGGGGAGGAAAAGGAATATAAACTACTCAGATTCTGAATATATTTCAGTTTATAGTTCAATTCAGAACTTGCAGAATCTTGCAGACGGAGTGAAAAATTAAATCACGGGGTCGTTAATTTGGGATTATTCGTATTAATATCGAGTTTGGTCAAGAGATATACCGTAAGCGATAAAATTTGTAATAAATAAATTACTATTACAAAAAGTTCTACTGAAGGATGTGTTTAACTGAAAACATGTAGAAGACATAGGCCATTAGGATTTTTGTAATTTTAGTGAGTCCTTTAGTTGTATTTGTTGTGCTCCAAGGATGGATAAAGGCCTTCCCTCTTTATAATCATGGATATAGAAAAACGTACTAAGATGTAGGAATATATCTGACATACGTCATGTACAAGTATATGGGTTTAAATGTTATATAAGTAAGAAAGCTTTGCAAATGCAACTATTTGTCATTGCAAACAAAACCCGTAATAATCACCACCCACATGCAATGTCCGTCAACTGTTACTTTAATAACGAAGCAATTACTACAAATTATTTCATATATTATTCAGATACAATGTCGCCAACTGTACCTTACCAAACACCCAATACCTGTTGAGAGTAACGCGTCTTATTGTTTGGCATAAATTGCAGATACATTGTAGTGTTTTGCAACACATTTGTTTAATCATATTGTTTACGGAATTTGCAGGTCAAAACCCTCTATGTTGTTAAAGGTTTAATTAAGTTAGTAACTGCTCGCGACTTCATCCGTGAAATAAAAATATTTGTCTCACCGGTTACCTTGTGACTTGGTTACGAAAATCAGTTATTTGATTAAAAATAAAAGTTCCAGGGATAAAAAATGGGCATGGACGGGTGTATTTTTCGGGGATCTAAATTTTGGGGGTTGAATATGGACTAACCCCATATCTCGTGAAAGTATCTTCCCGATATACTTTCAAGAGACTGTTTAAAGAACTCATTACTGAAACAGGCATTGCGTAGACATTTTTTGTTTGGTATATTTATGTGTATATAATATTATATATTTTTGTGTAATTTATGTAGGTTTTATATTATTATTAGATTATTTCTTAAGGTTTTAGTTTACAAACATCAGTGTACGTACGACGCGAACGAAGCCGGAGGCAAAAGGTTTATTTATACCAATAGGTATCTCGTAAATATCTTTACTCCAAGATTATGTGATGTTATTTACATGCCTATTTACTTGAATAAGTTGTTATTGTCATGTTATTGTCGTCCTTACCCACGAAAATTGCCGCTTTATTTGCAAAATAAACTTATTTTTTTTCTAGAATAGATGGCAGACGAGCTGGCGGACCGCATGATGGTAAGTGGTCACCGCCGCCCATGGACACCTGCAACACCAGGTAGCTTGCGGGAGCGCTGCCGACCTTGCAGAATCCTGTTCATAGCTTCTTGAAGAGCCCCATGTCGTAGCGTAATGGAAAAACCTTGGCTGGCAATTCATTCCACAAGTTTCGTGTTGGCGGATAAAAGTACCTTTTTGACCGCAGTGTACGCAGCGACTCTATGTCAAGGTAGTGCGGATGAACCGCACGACGATGACATGCAGTGCGATGGTAAAAAACCCGAAGTCGGCATCAAATTGAACAGTTCTTCAGAACATTCCCCATTATATAGGCGGTAAAAACGCAGGAACACGAAACATCTCTTCGGATGCTGAGCACTTCTAGACCACCTATGAGAGTGCGATCGTCCACAATTCGGACAGCACGTCGTTGGACGGAGTCAAAAGGGTCCCGCTGGTATTTCTGTGCACCGGCCTAGAGGTGTGAGCAGTACTCCATGTGAGGTCTAACTTGAGCTTTATAAAGCGACAAGTGTTGCCTCAGAGTGAAGTACTGAAGTAAGTGAACAGGGCGAGCCTGTTCAGTACAACGAGTTTTTTACTGGCAAGTTTTATCTTGCTCTCCAGATGACTCCGAAACTCAAAATTGCTCGAAATATCGACGCCAAGGATCCCAAAACTCTCGGAGATCTTAAGAGGAATGTTCTGAAATCGAGGTGCCATAACAAATGGAGCTGTCTTACAATTAGTGGTGAACGCGCTGACTTGTCTCTTACTGGGGTTAAATTGGATCAAGTTAAGATTACCTAAGTCGAGACTCGGTCGAAGTTCTCGATTTCGGATATAAGCCTTACGTGACTATCTTCCACCTCGGCCCAGGGCTCGATATATTTAATTAATCAAAGTATTGTCCATTATTATCAATGCACTTTTGGCATTTTAGTGAAAGTTGATAAAACTTTATACCTCTGCTATAAAACTCCAAGAGACGGGAATGATGAATTTTCATAAGGCGTTTTTCATTGGCTTATCCGAGTTGAATTTTTTCCCCAGTAAAAAGTTTAAAAAAATACTTTGATAAAGATTTTTCTTAAGTGAGTTATTCTACAAGTATTTTTGAAGTTTAAACAGCAAGTCATTTCAAACTTTACATTTATATTTGTACCTATCAATCTTGTCTTTGTGTTCTGTCTGCAATCGGCCTGCATACATTTGCTTGGCATCATATTAAAATTGCAAATAGCCGTGTAGTTGAAATGTGCAACAGCCCTCCTTTGTTTGGATTTTATCCCCAGCACAAATACAAACTTTCACGATTAGCAAAGGGTCACTTTCGTCGGCTTTTTGATGTCAAAATGAAAGGGTTTATTGTAAGTCTGATAAATTACTGCATTTAGAATCATAATTATTTGGTTTTAGGCGGAGTAAAATAGCGATTATTTCAAATTTGTCTACGTCAACTGATGTGGGTTCCATTATTGCAATAATTACAGTGATTTTTCTGTTGTTCCTAATATTTTTAGGGTTCCAACAAAATGAAATATAAATAGATAGATAAACTCTATATTTTACACTAACACATTTGTATAAAGATAATTTATGTAAGTAGGTAACAAAAGTCGAAGCGATCTCTTCCATTGTTACCTTCTCTTCTTACCTTTGGGAGGTAAGGAGAAAATAGATAAAAATATCAAATAAACATCAAATATATATCATGATTTAATCTCAGAAAGATAAAATCGTTATTATTCCCTTCCATTATTTCGTTAATTTTCTTGGAATCTTCGACGTTAAATCTTCGACGTCATTATTGTAGCGATAATACTTTCTAGGAAGTAATATTATCTTTGCACTGACCTCACTCCTAACCTATCGTCTATTCGAAACTTATCAAACATTTACTGCCTCTTCTAACCCAATAGTGAAGTAAGGTGGAAGGTATCTCACGTTCGGAAACCATCGTGTAATTTCGGCGGGAGCCGAACGCAGGCTCACCGTTATAGTAATAACCAGCCGAGTCGCGAAACAATTATCCCAGAGACGTTGCACAACGGGATATCTAGTGCCTAGTACGTGAGAGCACGGGACCTTTATATGGAGATGAGATAGCGTTCATCTTGCGAATGAACGCAAGATGAGCGTTCATTCGTTCATCTTGCAAACGAATCATATATATATATATATATATATATATATATATATATATATATTGTATATATTGCTACATAATTCTATCTGTAATTTTCAATCGTTTTGCACTACTTACATATATCATTTTATGGTCCTAAGATTGCTTGGAAGAAATCGCCTTAGTGATAAAGTCGCCTATTGTATTCTGTCATTTAAATATATGTGTACATGTAATAACCATATATAAACAACTAGCGACCCGCCCTCGCTTCGCTTCGGTTAATAAGATTTTTTTTTTTAAAATGGATATATTTTATTTTGAGGGATCCCTAATTTTTTCTAGTAATAAATATAGCCTATGTTACTCAGGGATAATGTAGCATTCTAATGGTGAAAGAATCTCTGAAATCGGTCCCGTAGTTTTTGAGTTTATTCGTTACAAACATACAAAAATACAAGTCTTTCCTCTTTATAATATTAGTGTAGATAAGTCAATAAACGTCTTTACTGCGAAACAACAAAGTTATATTTATATATTTTGTCTCAAATTTGATGATGTATCAGTGAGCATTCACTTTATTGCAAGGTTGATCTAAAAAAGAACAATAACGCACACTGAAAGTAAATCTATGCATCGTCGGTCGTGTTTCATACTCCCTAACCTTCCTCATACCATATCAAGTTGGAACAAAACGTAATAGTCTAATCTGGAGCAACTTTGATCGATGGTCGCCTTGTGCAGCATCGAGTCAGCTAATCGATTGCAATCGCAATTCGCCGCATGTAGACGTCGATCGAGTTATCTGATGAGAATGATGGGCAGGTCTAATGAAGCCGTAAGCCAAGACCGCCCCTTAAACGAGCGATCATTAGCAGACGATCTGATTGGAATGACTTTAAACCTTTGTGGCAGATGGAAAATATAGTTATCCAAATTCTAAAACAGTTACGGAAGGCATTTTCGAGATAGCGGAATTTAATTGCAAACAGCGATCGATCTTTAACTTTCGAATAATTTCGAGAAAAGTGTACACTATACAGGTTTTGTACTAAGTTAGATAGGATAAACCAAGTTGTTGTTCTGTTTTTTTATACAATAGATTATTTAACAACTTTCGGATTCGCGGTATAAAGTGTCTTTTTGACCGCACTGTATGTACGCAGCGACTATGTCAAGGAAGTGCGAATGAACCGCACGATGATGACGAGCGGTGCGTTGGTAAAAACCCGAAGATGGCAACAAATTGAACAGCTCTTCAGAACATTCCCCATTATAAAGGTGGTAGAAAACGCAGAGAGACGCAATATCTCTAAGGAAGCTGAACGATTCTAAACCATCTGTGAGAATGGTATCGTCGACAATTCGGATAGTGCGCCGGTGGACGGAGTCAGCGAATCCGTAGGTTGTGGATCGAACTGCTTCAAGATGTCTTTCCATTAAGCTACGATATGGGATTCTTTAAGAAAGCTGTCATAAGGATTTTGCAAGATCGGCGGCGCACCCGCACACTGGTGTTGCAGGTGTTCATGGGCGGCGGTAACACTTACCATCACGTGCGACCACCTGCTCGTCCGCCTACTTCCCTATTAAAAAAAAGCTTTCTAATATTCTCTTAATATCCCTATATTTGACCTAATTATATACCTAGCAAAGGGAAGGATAACACACCATTAGATAAATAAAAAATAATTGATGCCACACTAGAATTTTCTATGGCGTTGGTCCGGACACGACACAGAGACAAATTACCTAGACCTAAATAAATACGAGTATTTCTCTTTATACGTTTGTCCGACCCGGAATCGAATTTACGACCTGTTGTATAGCAGCCAGTGTCACTACCAATTACCAAACTGGTATGTGGTAATGACACTGGTTTCCCGAATAATTTGAATAATCGTGTTGCGCGTTATATTTAAAATGGATCATCATGGAAGAATTTCACATCTACAAAGACCTCCAAAAAATTCATCCAAAATTCATTTAATCGCTAACCATACTATATACCATACCATCTCTAATAAATAAAGGTCTCGATCGTGGTCCACGAGCACACACCACCTTCCCCTCTTTTCATGCAGTCGCAACAATATTACTGGCTACAATATCCTGGCCGGATGGTGTCCTATGCTATAGTAACGAACCGGTTAATCATTAGCAATTTCTTAATGTGCCTAATATAATCTGATTCTACACCGCAATGTCACGGCAAAACGATGATTAAATATTATTTCATATGTCCCCCTCACATGATGCGGTACATTTATCTACCTTTGTGCAGACATCTTGAAAAACAGCTTCATCATAAGGCCCTTATCATTTCCCAAGTGATTCTCGAACAATAATACGCTTCACCCACGCCCCTATAACTCCAGGCCTCCCCCGTACCGATGTAAATACTTCACAACCTCCACAGAGTTAGACTTAATAAGGCATACACGTCAGATCGATTTATGACTTTTGTTCTGTGGCGGTCTTTGCATAGACTAAAAATAATTATCAGGAAAAAATATTTTCATGTTAAAGAGAATGTCTTGTACAGAGCATGTTATAAGAAACAACGAAGAATTAACTTCTTAGTAACACATTTAGAACAATTAGAATAGTTAACTTACATACAAAGCAACGGTAAATACTAGAAGTATTGCATGACCATATGTTGACGATTTAAAATATTTTAAATGCTGTGAAAGTTATCTGATATAAAATGGTTAATATATTTTTTAACATTTCCAAGGCTGAAAATCAACTTCACGTGATATATTAGTTTTTTGATGAAATACGAATACGACGTTTTGACTGACTAGAAGTCATTGTCCTATGACATTAGGATAAACTACACCTGAGATTCCCAAAGTTATATGCTCTATGGTCCTCTTTATAGAAAAATGTTGAAATGAACAATCGGGAACAATGAAATGAACTATAACTTTCATTTCATGTGTTTATATGAAAAAGTTCTTTGAATACTTCAACTAGACATCTTGTCGTGAACAATCAGCACATTTAACCATTATCTGTAATTTCATGCGTTCATAAGAAAAAACACAAACAACATAATTTTACGTTCTACTATAATGGCCAATTTTTCCATAATTGTCTCGTTTTACTTTCTTTTTCTTTAAGCTTTTACCGCCTCCCTATTTTCATTCTCAACTCAACCCAATTGCAATTGAGGATACTACCGCCCCTTAGATGTTTTATTCGCCCCCTGGGGGCGGTATCGCCCAGTTTGAGAAACACTGAACTAGGCCATAATTTCAAAAGTAGATTGCTTCTCATTCAGCATAAATGGCAATCGACTCAAATAAGCGGTCGAAGACTCGTCGTGCCTATTGCCAATGTTAATGTTTGCCGACAACGGCAATGCGTAATTATTACGGCTTGTTGTGTATCAGCGGATGAGTACTGCCTTTTACAACTCATTCTAAACTTGTTAATGAGTTGGTAGGATGTACGTGTAATTAGAAATTGATATAATTAATATATTCTTTATATTTATAATGAGTCTTAGAAAATATGAATTAATTAATTGTAGTTTGCATGTGTGAATAATAGTTAACGTAAAAATCTTTGGACGGAAGTTATCCTCCGACCTGGAGGACCGCAGATTTGGAGGTAATGGATGGATGAGAAAAGCGGAAAATAATGTGTGGTGGCGAACTTTGAAACCCTACAAGAGGTTAATGGTATATGATATGGTAAGCAAGCCTGGAAGTTCATCTGAAATTACGCGTAATGACTGAGGTATAAAAGTCGCAGTCAACATAACAGTCACGCAGTTGACTGCAGGAGATAAAAGCAGAGATATAGTACAATTGCTAACACGCTAAAGAGCCCAAAACTAGTCCATATCACTATTACCTACAAAAATCTCCAAACAAAATTCATCGCAAATTCATTCTAATCTTTAACTGATTACCATATATATGTACTAGGCCGTCGCGTCGGCTTGATTCTCTCCAATATGGATCTATATCCATGTTGGCCTATTCCTTTCCTAATGCTCGCCGCCACACACGGCCTTCGACTTTTGTCATCTTCCCACCAGCGAACTTCAAGTCGCGTCGGTCCACCTGCCCGGAGTCTTGGTCTGCATTGGACGACTCATCTAACACATTTGTTGTTGGTCCGGCAGCAAATTTGTCACGGGGAGAGTGCATGCTGCAATCCAACAGACGCTGGGCGCGCTCGACTGGCCACTTTACTCCTCTAATGTACGTACGTCTTTCGGTAGTGAGTGAGATGTGCCAGAGCCCATTCTCAGCCTAACCCTCCCCATTTTCCCAACCCTTTCTCCAAATCCATTCCTATATCTCCAAAGATAGGCAGCGCAGCGCATGGGGGGGTCGTGCCAACGTTTGTCATTTTGGATTAATATTGGCATGTATCGCGGATATCTATGGGCGACAGTATCCACTTCGCATCAGGTGGACTGCGTGCTCGTCTGCCGCCTTCTTCCACAAAAAAATATATATGATCTACCTATTACCCATTTTAATAGGTTTAAGTGCGAGTATTGGTATTATCATTCGTAGTATTATTTTATCTGTTTTCTAAAGTCAGTAGTTTCATAAACAAATACTTCACATTAAATCCTCAAATATCACAATGACATCATTTGTAATAAACTTGTAAAAATCCACTCGAGTGATATCACTGAGAAACGAGCCGACACCCACGTCGACCGCTTCCATGTTGGGGCAAGTGGGGTGAGTCACCCGAAACTTGGCACATCGACTGCACTTGCACAAATGCATTGTATCTGGGTTAATAAATATCAAGAAGAGGCAGTGACACAACAGATATATTGCAACTCCGTCTATAGTTTTGAAGGCAGCTTAGTCTTTCGGCTCTAGAACTATACTAGTCCACGTGTTTCGATGTCTTCTTAAAATCCATTACAACTGCTATTGTTAATACTGCTCTGCTACTGTTAAAAATTCAGCATGAGGGTGACAAAAACCGCTCATTCTTTGAATAAATACACGCGTACTTAAAATCCTTTTAAAAGTTGAAATAAAAGTGTGAACATTTTTCTTTGCTCTTTTAAAAGTTTTTTTTAGAGAATAATTCATGATGAAAGACTAATGACTGAATAGATGATTTTCAGAGTCTACTTCTCAATGGTTAGAGGCCCTCTATGTAGTCTATATTAAAGTTTAGTTTCCAACCAAAAGAAGTGTGCTAAGAAACTTCTATTTATGCGGCCCTAATAAGATAGTTTTTAATTAAACTAGCTTTTTCCATGTAATTCACCCGCGTGGATTTTGCTATAAAAGTAATTGGGTACCGTGAAAAAAAATCAACAACTTTACAGGATAAAAAGTACAATTTTATATGTCCTGCTCCGGATTTGACTCCCTCTATAGCAAATTTCATCGAAATCGGTTCAATAGTTTAGACGTAAAAATGTAAGGAAGAGACAATCACACAACATATTGGATTTACAATATTAGTATGATTATATGCATATGAAAGTGAAAACACTTTAATTTTAATAATAACGGTTTTAATTAAATGCGTATTTCTAGTTAATCTATATCCACGTATTGTGCAAAGTAAGGGATGCACCTATTCAATGAGGGTGTTACCCTAACGAAGGGGTGTCAAGTCCTTAGCAACA
This sequence comes from Sesia bembeciformis, assembly GCA_943735995.1. Classification (NCBI taxonomy): domain Eukaryota; kingdom Metazoa; phylum Arthropoda; class Insecta; order Lepidoptera; family Sesiidae; genus Sesia; species Sesia bembeciformis. The sequence continues at coordinate 16,113,499 of OX031028.1, forward strand.
TAACTCAGCCCCTGAACATCGAAGATAAACTATTCATCGAAGCTAATTTATATGAATAGGGGGGGGGGGGGACGGATGTCTAATTATTTATTAACGTTTCGTTTGTAGTTTTGGACGGCGTTGTTAACGTACGTACAACATAATTTTTTAAACGTTTGCGTTTTGTTTTTTATTGTAAATCGGGTCTGAATCAATCTAAATGCGTAAAATTAAAGTTTGGTTTACCTTTTATTTCTACTCGACGTTTCGACACGGGTTCACCAGGCGTGGTCACGAGTTGACTCAACTATAATTTTAACCAAACAAAAACATTTAATTTTACGCGTTCAGTTTATATAAAAAGTATTTACACGTTTGATTTCACTTATTTTGATTCTATTATACTAAGAAACTATAGGTACAAGTAAAACAAACGTAGGTTTGTTATGTTTTACTTGTACTACACTTTTTTCATATGAAAGGACGTGGACGGGCAGGCGGTCCACGTGATGGTAAACGGCTACAGCTGCCCATGGACACCTGCAACACCGGATGGTATGCGGGTACGCCGCCGATCTTGCAAAATCCTATTCTCAGACTTCCCATATCGCCCACCCCATATCCTAGTGTAATGAAAATACCTCTTGAGGCGGTTCATACCACAGCCTACAGGTTCACGGTACAAAACGGTTTTTGGACTGTCTAGTACTCGATACTTCCATGTCTGTGACGGAAGGAATATAGATTTTTTTTCTTCCGGCAAAGATCGATATAGAGCGTGCGAAGGAGAAATGCGCGGAGTTCCGTCGAGCTATGAAAGTATGCTATAAGCAAGAATGAGTCAGAATAGACTGTCAATTAGCACACGAGTGACACGAGTCGGATAGGCCCAGATGTCTTCTTTATATGGTCACTTTGTTTGTCAGTTTTTTTAACAGGACAAAAATGGCAGACGAGCAGGCGATCTACTTAGTTACTGCTATTGCCGCTTATGGACACCCGCGATACATTCCAACATCCAACTTCAATCCCTGGCACGCACCTGGAGGCGTCGTATACCCTTGGAGATTTAGAAAAAATGATTGTGATGGATGTAGAATAGAGTACGTAATAGAGAGAAGAGAGACTTCTCCTCATCCTATTTCCTTGCAGGGATAGGATAGGATGCAGAGTAAACAGTATGATGAGACAATGTGTTTTGTTTTATTATTTGGAAAACAAACTGTATTAGTATTCATGTAGACAACAGAAGAAATTAGCATAAGGTAGACTAAACCTTAATCGTTTTCACTGAGAATTACTTTACTTATAAGTAATGATGTGAAGTGACAAATATAAAAAAATAAAATAAGGTTAGTAAAAAAACATGAAAGAGAACACACTTTATCCTTAGGTGCTTAAAAATCTTTTATATTATTAAGTTATATTAAAAAATGCGATTCTAGGCAAATATTTACTTTTCTTTTGAAATGTAGAATATAGTTATTAAATACCGGGACCAGATTTTTTTGTAAGAATTGCAAATTCTTCGAAGCGAAGCTCGAGCACCGTTATCCCATCATACTCTGTACTTCATAGAATCAGATGGTATGGAATAAGAAGTACGAAGTATAATGTGATGATATTATTAGAATCAGAAAGCGAATTTAATTTCACATTAAATACAATTAAAGTTGTAAACAGTATAACGTGATAAAAAACCATTTATGTATTTTTACGATGGACGTAAAAATAGTCCATATTTTGGACTTCATTATAGGGTTCACGCAGAGGGCAGTCAATTAGCCGATGTTTTAATTAATATTTAAATTGAATAGTATAATTATGACTACTAAATTGAGTGCTTTCGTCAAACACGAGTTAGATTTAAAACGGATTATGAATTTTATTGCGTCCCTTTGAAACATGGGCACTGAGTTAGAAAGAAGAGCAGAAGTTGCGGTTTTCCAAAGATTCAAAGATCCGTCCTCACAAACTTTCGCGTTTATAATATTAATGGGAAATAATGGGATATGTTTAGTATGTAATATTGGTTATATAGAAACAGTGTTTATAAGTAGTTCACGTGGGTACGCACCATGGCTGCCCATTTTATTGCTCGTCTATCGCTCTCCCAGGTTTGCTGGTAGAAATCTACTACTGGGATATATAAGAACGCCTTTTGTACGTATTATACATATTTTCTTTTGTAACTTATATTGTCTTATCAGGTCATCCACTTAGATTCCTAATCACTTAGACCCAATGGGATCTTTTGTTTCCCCCTAACCATATTTTCTACTCTTACTCCCCGAATATCATATCATATACTTAAGAATATCCAGCAGTCGTAGAAGTCTGTAGTCTTCTGGCTCCGGATTATGGTTGCCTAGAAAATTCATTCTGTTTCTTGCCAGACCGTCACATTTACACAAAAGGTGCGTCATGGAGTCTTCCCATCGTTGCTGGCTTTGCATATGTTATCATCTGCTAACTTCATTTTGCGTAGGAAGCTGTTTGTACTGAAGTGGCCTGTGAATACTCCAGTGAGTTGCCGAAGCTGTGTTTTGCCGAAAGATAAAATTTTCTTTATCCAGCCTGGTTTTATGTCTTTGAGGAATTTTTTTGCCTGCTTTAAGTCTTTTAGAGCTTCGCATTGCTATTGGGCGTTTTGTAGGGTTTACCTTATTTATAAATAAATAAATACCTTATTTATCCTTCATAATGTAAGAGCTACAAAGAGTTCCGGTCCAATGGATTTGGTCTCTGATCCCTTTCTTGCCAGTTCATCTGATTTTTCATTGGCTTTAACCCTATTGCGTTTACCTAAATTGTTAAGGTATTTAACGCAATTGAGCACTAACCTGGAATCGATTTTAAATTAAATGAGCTACAAACTGCTCTACAGGCGTAGAGCAGTTTGACTGTCACTGAGAATATAAATAGTCTTATTGCTGGGAAGTCTACTCATTACCTCCCCAGCGCAAGTATGATTGCATAATATGTCTTTGTTTGAAAGACCGTCGCATACTGTCCCATACTTTGACTGATTTTAGTTTGATCATTATATATTTCTGCTCCTGTACCGGACTTCATTTACAATCCATCCGTGTACCATATTTCACTATCACTTGTTGGTCGTTCTAGTTCTTTCTTCCATTCTTCTCTGGATGGAATCTACAATTTAAAGTTTCATTTGAAGATATATGAAGGAAGTTGTTTATCACTTCCCATTTGCATCATCCTATCGAGTTCCGTATTGAACTCCATTTCAGTGTAATTAGTGATTGGCATGTTCGGTTTCCATAGCCCAGATAGTTCTAATCTATGTACGAAGTCTATCACAATATGCAGAGGTGTAACGTGTAATAAGACTTCGATAGCTGCCTTGGGTGTTGTTTTGAACGCTCCTGTGATTATCATGCAAGCTGTTCTTTTGTAACTACTTTTTTTATCATTTGTGTGTACAATAAAGTATACAAATAAATAAATAAAAATCTATGGCTTCTACATTTCAAATTTAACTAATCAGAACCACGATAGTTTCCGCTTAACTATTAAAACCAAAAAATTAGGCAATGGACGGAGCAGGAAATTGTCTTATGATATTTATCTCCGAGGTCACCTCCGATGGCAAAACAAGGATTTGTTAGTTTGACCGATTGGGAAATAAGTAGCTGTTGGAATATGATTGATAGTTTCTTGTAATTAAAAATTTAACAACTGCATGCTAAAGGTATAATTGTTTACCATTGATATTTGATAATTCTATGTACCTATAATAAATTAATAATTGAAAACATTTCTTTTGTTATTTAATAGTAAGAAAAAAAATGAAGGAAAATCATTCAACTACGTACAAAGAAGTAATAATGGTGTAAGAGAAATCTCTCACTCCATTATATTTCCTATTTTCCGTCCCATGCAATCTAGGTTAGACCAACCATGGTTCAGGAGCTGACTTATAGTGGTCACAATTACGCGATTGAGACCGCGTTTAACAGATAATTAATTGTGCGAACAACGCGAAAATGTAAAAGTTAAATAGCAGGTTTTGTAAGCGAAGTAATTCCATTTAACTTCCATTTCTTAGGATGAAATCGGGAATTATGCGAGCAAAGCCGGTGGTAAAGACTAACATAAAATCATTCCATTTCCTTGTGTATGTACACATCACATTGCATCAAATCACGACTCCTTGTGGTCGGTGTAAGCGTGTAGTTGAGATGGGAGAATCTTGCTAGTTGCGGTCATCAGGCAACATCGAACGACCACCTACTTATATTACGGAAATCTACATTATTGTTGTTTTTGTAAAACCTAAAACCAGTTTTCCGGGTTGAAATTTATTAATGTTTTTTTTTTTAATTATTTTTACACAATAAAAAAGTTTAGTTCGTCATATAAAAATATGTCATATAAATATGTCATATTTTGTCTGAACAGTTAATTTTTTTCTAAATTTTCGATTTCTATAAAACTATGAATAAAATATATAATTATTGATTCGAAATCACCTTTGAAAGGATGTCCGTTAATTTATAAAGCCTTGAATTATAAACCACAATGATATGCGTTTAAAGTAAGCGTTCCCGCAATTTAATTCATTTAATTAATTCATTATAATATTATCAGATAAATTATGTAATTAGAGTAATTACAGAATTACATTGCATCAATTTAAGAATACATACTAGATATGTTATACAAGCACTCAAGGGCCTCAAGCTCCTCATCTGCTTCACACCCCCGAGAAGTTGCCAACCAGGTTTCTTTAATAAGAACGTATGATGTGTCATCTAGTTTATTCGCAAATCGATGTTATATAGTATTTAACTAATACATTATATAACTAATACAAAAATAACGCCATCTAAAGCCTTATTATAGTCGCCGACTCTTGATTCCATCAAAATACCTTAGTGAATTCGCTCTTGATCACAGAAAGGATCGCATCTCGGCTTTTTCTAGGCCGGACCCTAATTGGGCCAAATTGCCGGTGGCGTCCCGACCCTATCGATTTAATTTATCTATAACCCGAGAAACGGCGATCGCCATGATTGCTAACCTGCGCATTCAACACCCGTTCTGAAGACCTTTGATAGTCGACCTTTGATAGTAGGAGAAATAGTTAAATAAAGTTTCCTATCTATACCACAAGAGCCTACACAGTACATATTTTGAGTCAATATCACCAGAAAACGCACAACTTTAAAGTTTACGAACCGAATAAATACTCTAAAACGATTTCATCCGTAACTGGAAACGCAAGAAACCTTTTGCCTAACAATTTATACGATACCAACAGTACTAAGCAAAACGACACAAAATAGCTATTTTCAACGAACTCCCTGACACTACGTTTTCGGCGAAATTTGTCACCGTGCGACACAGTGCACAGTCGTGCCTAAAGTTAAAAAGCAATATCATACGGTTGACGTCACAAAGGCACGCCGAAACCATCCGCAAACATGGTGTAAGAAATAAATAAAAATACGAGCTTTTTACGCTTTACTTGAGCGACATGTAAGAGCAATTTACTGCGAACACGCGCAGTCACGTATGCCTTAGTTTGTGAGAGGAAGCGAGATGAATGTTTATTAAAAAAAATGTTTAAGAAAAACCTGTTTGAGTACTAAGCCGAAATGATTGTCTTTGTTTTGTCTTTGTCTGTGTCTATATACACACGACACAGTAAAATGTAGTGTAGGCAAATGAGTATAGCCTTAATAGAAAGTATTTTATGATGATAGCTAAATAAATATTTATATCAGGAGATAGGTGAAAGAAACGAGTCTTGATTATTAGGTAGAAACTCTATCCTCTGCACTAGCTTCCATCATATATCATCAGTTTCGGTGTGGCGTAAGATTTTATCAGTCGCGAAACACCTTGATGTTAAATATTAAATAATTGAATTAAATTTAAAGATCGGTGAGTCATTTACTTCCTTAAAAATTATAACCACAGAAGAACTGGTTCTACACATCCACATATTTAAAGCTTTATAGGCAGAGCAAAAGATGCGAGAATATTTATAGCTCAGTTTTAGTTTCATTTTTATATGAAAAACGAATTTCTATTTTTTGGAGTTACGTTCTGAGGTACAAGTTACGGTTCTGGGGCGACATTAATAAACAAAGAAAAAATGAGAACAGATCCGAATAATAAAATGTCACCGCAACAGCCGCAAGTGAAGCGATTTCTCTTGTACCAAATTAGAGAAGACACACACGGTTAAGGTTACAGATCAAAGCGGTAAATAAGTATGTATTCAATAGTCAACGCAGGAATCGACTTCTCAACTTTCAATCACAAATGTCTCGTTAGCAGATATTTACGTCTGCTTGTTATTCAAACGCCATTTTTTATTATTTGCACCACATATCGGTACGGACCGGTTTCCAGAATGTCAGCACTAATGTTAAATTGAGGAAACTCTAATAATTGAATCACTCTATATTTCGCCGTCAGTTTGTACATTACATACAATTGTAATTTTGTGTTACAACACTTTAAATTGGTTGTTATACGAGCAGTTTAAACGGAATTTTATAACAATGGTATTTAGTTTCATTTTACGAAGGTGCACTGATATTTCGCTGACGCATATTTGACGGCTGAGTAGCCAAGTGATGGTGTCACCGCCTACTGTACAACGTTCTCGTTTGGATAATCATTTGTCTAAAGGCAAATGTAGTTGTTCGTCTTTGTATATGTCTCTGGACCCACGATACAGAAAATCGTAGTGTGGGCCATCGAGTGTGGCGTATTGGGGAAATAACATGGCAACGAATCATCACTGTATTTTTAGTCTTATATACGAGTACTTAAGTACCGTGTTTAATTTGAATATGAACAATGATTAAAAAAAATGTATTAAAACTTCTTCAAATCACCAGATTTAATCATACACTAATTTGTATCCATCTTCCGCGCATCGAATAAGACAAATTAGAGTAAACAACAAATAATATGTAAATGGCTCATAGAAATATTACATTCATTCGACATTTACTCGTAAGCGGCTATCATCCGTATCGAATAAATCGATATCTCATCGATGATATTGAATCGATCATTGTTCCGGCCTAAATGCACTTAGGATTTATTGAATAGGTCGATAAAAAGATATAGCTTTCTCGACGGCTTTAACAATCGTCATAGATGTTAGGGATACATTTAGAACGCTTCTAAATGAAATTTAAAAAAATACCGTAGTGTGCGCTATCCTGTGAAAGATCTCTTTATTTTTGTATTAAAACGCTTTTACTCGCCTAGTTATAGAACATTAAATCGAACAAATAATTAATAATCAGATAGTAATTAATATGCCGTAAGTATATGGCCAGTAAAGATATAAATAATAAGATTTTTGGACTCCTCCGATCTGTTTTTTCAATTTTGTAGTGATATCTTTTTCTCTGAAGAAAAAGATGTCAATACTAAAATATAATATCTTTATACTGTTATGACTCATTACATTATACCCCATTTATTAAAATGCTTCTAAACTGTCATCCATCATAATAGCAAAGAAATAATTTACATTTTCATCATAACTTCAGATTGAATAGACCAAAAAAAAAATTAAAGCAATTTTGTGGCCTCGCGCACCATTAAATGTAGCACCGACCATTTGTTGGAAACTGATATCATCGCGCCGATAAAAAGAAAGAAAACGAAACGTTTGTTCTCGTTACGTCCCACTAATTTGGCTACTACTGGTGGACATCGAGACTATTCGAGACAGAAAATATTTCACATTCCCGCTCATCATCTCACCAGTAAAGGCAACTGAAATATCTTCACAAAAAACTCACTTAAGAGAATGCTATGCTGAATTCAAAATCTTAGGAATGTCAAATTTGACAATCTAAAATAATCTAAATGATGCTGCGTCTCTTTTTGTGTTATGCTAATAGAAAAGGACGAAACAATTATTTAAATTATCAAAGATCTATTATTCGCACCTTTTGAAACGCAGCCTTCATTTAATTATTACATAACTGTATCCACTTCATTATTATTTATCTGTATTCAATATGTAATTCTTTGTTATAAAATTGATATTTACATCCGTGGTGCACTTTCTTAGAAATAAAATGTGATCAGTTTTATAATAATGTAAAATAAATGAATGAAAACGTTAAAAATACGAGCCGTCCTTGAGTTCTGTAAGGAAATTGGAAAAGTAACAACTGCTTTCCCAGTGTTCACCAGTGGTCAAACTTGTAGGGGCCCTACAAGACTAAGCCGAACTGAGAACGGAAGCAACATTAATCATGGCGAATAATTCTGCGTCTATTGCCACGCATGGATGGGTTATTATATTAAATAACAATATTAAATTGTAAAGTTACGGTAGATTGAACGCGAATTAATATTTGTGGTTTTTTTTTAATAGATACATTTCTCAGAGGGAGGGGTTATTCATATTTAGGGTTCAGTCAAAGAAGGCCTTTTTAGATATTTTTCTGATTGCTGGATAGACTGTAACTTATATAACGTTAGTACTCCTTTTAAACGGTTAGACCTCCTTGAGGTCGGATGGGATGGGATTGGGAGTAGAGAGTAAATCAGAGACCTATCATCCCATAGCCGTGAATTTCTGTTTGCGTAGTGTAAACATTCACAGATATAATCTTAAAGTAATTAGTTGAAGGTGGTATAATTTAGTTAATTCAAACTCTGATTGCGAGGCTTTTCAGTCTGCTTGTATGGTTGTACCATAAGCAAAAGTTTACGGATAGAATCTTTAAGTATTTAGAATGAAATAAAGAAAATATATTTATTCGTTATCACAACACAACAATTACGTATGTATTAATGACATATTAAATAAAGATATACTCGTACAATATCTAATATATTGTGTGTTGCGACGACAAACTGGAACTGGCTCAGCAAATGCTCCAGATAATCCACATCACTGATAAAAAGACTATTGATTAGTTGAATCAAACCCCGATAGCACGGTTTTTCCATTCCCGCCGAATGTTACAATCCATCATGGATAGAACCGCTGCGAATTGAAACCGTTGACAGCGTAGTGGAGAATGGTGTCGTACCATGTCCAATTGAGACGACTGAGAAGCTCAAACAGCCAGGATTTCCTATAGAATCTAGTATAATATCGGATAACATCTTATAGAATTGGCATCAGATTCGCTGTTTAACAAAGGTACAAGGAACGTTCAGAAATATACTTTAAATCGCAATCTATAATACGAAATCAGAGTTCCATGAAACCGCACGCAAAGGAACGACACGAATACTAAGAAGTACTAATATAACGAGTACAACAAACATTTTTGTTTACATCTCCAACTCCATAAAAGAAGGTAACAAAAACTGACAAATCGCCAGTCACATTCAATGCTCATAATAATAATGACTATCATTACAGAGTCACGATGGTTGCCTTCTATAACACCATGGTTACTCCCAACTTGGTGGATGACATCATTGGACAAAAACAAGGGAAAAATATGAGGATGTATAATAAAGATTTGCTTGAGGCGTTCGTTGATTGCTTTACAATATGATATTGTGCTTCCTACACATCGTGTTCGGTTCAAATAGCTCGAGTCGAATTAACTCCTCTGAAGATCCCAATGTTGCAGGTAGGAGTTACACACATTTCCAACAGAGGCAACTGTGAAGGTCGTTTTGCAATTCTAAGATTCGTGGTTTACTAACAATATAAACACATTTAGAAATTAGTCTTAAGTACCAACAGTCCACTCTTCAACACTTTTAATAAAAATGGAAGATACTGATTAAAAGATTACTTTGAATCCACCGCAAATAAATGTCTGCAAGATAAGGAAATATAGATAGGCTTTTTTTTATGGACGAAAGCGGCAGACGAGTATACAGTCCACCTAATGGTAAGTGGATACTGTCGCCCATAGATATCCGCGATACATTAGTCCAAAATGACAAACGTTGGCACGCCCCCGGATGGCGCTACCTACTTTAGGAGATATAGGAATGGATTTGGAGATGGGGGTTGGAAAAATGGGGAGGGATAGGATGGAAATGGGCTCTGGCACATCTCACTCACTACCGAACACGTACGTACATTAGGGAAATAAGATAAAGTGGGAAATACATTACATTTCAGCGTGCACTCTCCCCCACAAAAATACTGTCCCTTGTTAAGACTTCCAAATGTCATAATTTTAGGGAAGGAGTTCAAATGCGTGAAATTGAAAAACACTACCTACTCGATAAAAACTCATAATTGTAAAAGTGGACACAATCTATATAATAAATAATTTAAGATATTTCTTATTTCATATATAGAGGTGTACCATTAACTGTTTACTTATTTTGTATTCTCATATTTATGTATTTTTTTAATTGTCTCTAGCGCGGCCTTCAATGCAAGCATTGAGGAATCTAGCGTGATCGAAAATGTAAAAAAAATAGGGAGGTTCAATATATACATATGCATGTTTATCGATAACTTTTTCGGATAAAACCAGAGATGGGGTCTTCTAGAAAAGATTTTTTGAGTCGAAAATTTACAATGAGGACCATAATCTATCAACGAAATATCATTCGCTTAGACGTGATTCCGGTCACTGCAGAAAAAGAGCAATATAACTAAGAGGGTATGAAACCATATTCCCTCGTGTCCTTTTCTTAGATCATCTATGAATAAAAAACAATATGTACGACAATATCATCGAAATTGAGCATAGCTAAGTGTAGGCTATACGAAATGTCGTCGACCTCTAGAAAAACTGCTGCACGAAAGCCCAACTGTTATTTACGAGTAGACGATTCGCCACACACCGGATAGTAAACACCTTTGTGTAGGAGATGACGCAGATACGTATCGACCACTTTATTGTTGAATCGCTATATAACTAACGAACTTCAATTACGAACGTGATAAACGCTTTTTGTTATGATTTGTAAATAACGCCTTTGAAAATATCACTAACTGCAAGTATTTCTGAAGCTTTGACTGGTTTGAAATTTATTTTTTGCGTTTACAAATCAAATTTTACCACATGTCTGCTTTATCTTCACTACAGCTGGGAGGGGGAGGGTGCACGCTGTAATCCCACAACCGCTGGGTGCGTTTATCCTCTGTACTGTACGCGTTTCTGCAGTGAGTGAGATATGCCAGAGTCCATTACCATCCCATCCTATCCTATCTCACCACATTACTCCAATCCATTCTCCAAATCCATTCTAAATCTCCAAAGATAGGCAGCGCATTCGGGGGCGTGGCAACATTTGTCTTTCTGGACTGATGTCGACTTGTATCGCAGCTGTCCATAGGCGACAATATCGACTTACCACTAGGTAGACTTGCTCGTCTGCCACCTTTTCCTGTAAAAAAATCTCATAGAACACCCAAAAGAGTTATGGTAAACGTTCAAAAAATTAAAAACAAATAAAAGCCACAGACAGCTACAAAGGATACAAAGATGAACACACTGTCCAGACCTGTAACAAACAAACACTAGTCACAAAGTCGAATATTTGTTCGATCGAGAATGAAATCCAGTTCCTCTTGCATAGCAAGCAGGATATCGCCAATTTGGTGATAAACGTGAAACCAGTGAAACAATTACAATATATATATCACTGTACGACGCGGCGCAGTCTTCTGATATTGTTCGGTGTGGAGCGAAGAGATACACTTTTTTATATACCTATATAAAACCTATATTTCCACTATTTTGTATGCGTACCAATGGATTTAATGAACCCTACGCGTTTACTCTTTAGCCGCCATCGCCGGAAAGGCGGTAACATAGAAAAGGCGTTAACAACGCAACAATCTAATTTTCAAATTGCAAACAATCTCTTTAGTGAATAACACCCGAAAGAAATAAATTCGTTAAGGAATGAATCGATTTACTAAAATCGATTTTGGTTTACTAAAATCGGTATTTCTATCAGCAATAAAAAGAGACACGGTAATCAAAAAATAGATAAACGTTTATTAAATGAAATGAACACATCGAAATTATTCTATGATTTCTTAATTGATGATTAATATGTACAGAATCGTATTATGAATCAATAAATTTGATGATTAAAACCATACAAGGTATCAAAATATCGATTCCGTCAATACAAAATTATAAAATAATGGCCAATGACATTACTTCATATAATTATTTGAAATTGCACTGAAAAAGGTAAATGACCGGTAAGCAAATAAAACTCACTATAGAAGCGTGTACCTACATACAAAGTGCTAATTTTATCACCTGTTACTTGCACTTAAGTGCTGAATGACTTTGATTCAATTGGTGCATTCGTGTTAGTTGAAACTGGTTGGAGACAAATATAAACATTCATACTGGTTATTCAGCTACGAATGTTACGATCGAAATAAGAGACCTTCAACTCACGGGGCCCTAGTGCGCATTTAGGTATTTTTAAGGAAAATGGTTTTATTTCAAGTAATTAGACCATGCGATATAAATAAAAAATAAGTTAGTAAATATTAAGGCTATTTTTATGGCCTTAATAAAGATAAGTGAAACAAAAAGTAAACACAACTATACAATGTACAACAATGTAGTATAGTCGATAGTTCATAAAATCAAGCTCTTATTGCTATTGAAATAAGATCAGCCCACACAATCGCGTTCGATTTTTTTATTTAATTATTATTTATCACTTCGCCATTATGAACTGGACCAACAAAAGCCTACCATAAGTGTAACGAGTAATTGCATGATTTGCATAAAAACTTAATGAGCTCTGACATTAATAAGTGATCTTTTTGTTCGAGATTCGTCACCGCTTATGAACGTATTACGTAGTGTGTCTGTTATGTTAAATCGGAATAAATAGTATTACTGTACCTACAAAGGATAGTAACTATAGTGGCGAGATGCCTATAATTAACTGATGGTATGGTAACTTCTTTTTTTAAGGATGAAGGCGGCAGACGAGCATACAGTCCACCTGATGGTAAAGTGTATACTGTCGCCCATAAAAATCCGCGATACATGCCAACACCAGTCCAAAATGACAAACGTTGGCACGCCCCCGGATGCGCTGCCTACCTTTGGAGATAAATTAGTATTAATTTATTTAGTTGCCATTAACGCATAAATATCACCACTCGGGCACTATGTTGGGACTTGTCATTAGTAGCGTTTTTTTCTTTTCTCTCTTTGGACTATTTTCGCTGTCAGAGACGCCTGTCAATGTAATTTGATTTAGAACTTGTGAAGAAAAAATTGTAAATTGTTGATATTTGCTGATGTATGAGTACGAATGGGAAGGTGGGAGTTACTGATCTTGAGGACGAGGCACTTTGTATAATTATGACAAAACTTCACTTCGGGTAAGCTGCCAGTTCATTCCACAACGTTTGGGTAGCGGCATAGTGTCTTTTTGACTGCACTGTATGCAGGGACTCTATGTCAAGAAAGTGCTGATGATCCGCACGATGATGACGAACGGTGCGACGGTAAAAACCCGAAGTTGGTATCGAATTGAACAGCTCTTCAGAACGTTCCCCATTACAAAGGCGGTAGAAAACTCAGAGAGACGCAACATCTATACGGATGCTGAGCGATTCTAAACCACCTGTGAGAGTGGGACCGTCGGCAATTCGGATAGCGCGTCGTTAGATGGAGTCAAGAGGGTCCAGCTGGTACTTCGTTGCACCGACCACGAGGTGTGAGCAGTATACGTGGAAAGTATACGTATGTACGAGCACGTATGCTTTACAGTTAATATTCAGGTTCGGTTAATGCGAGTGAAGCAACAGGCAATAGCCAGTCTCTAACATGGTAATAATAAATGAACTTTTCAAACATCACGTTTTAATTAAATCGATCCCATGAAACCGATCGTAGTGTGTACGGAGACCGTACTCTCAAATCAGACGCATACAGCGATAATATATCTTATTGTTCATTATTAAGTCGCACTACAATATAAATTAGTTGTATGAACGCAATGTGCTGTCAATATCTATGTTCTTCCCACGATACATGCAGCATAAACATACTCAGACAACTACTAGGAATTATTGCATGATTTGAAGACATTAAATCAGAGATTAAAAATTTACAAAGCGTTATTCTTATCTCACTACTTAAAAGATGTAAAGGTCATAGAGTATACAGTCATCAAAGCGCATTAGAATATGAGGTGTACACAACCTCATTTTCTATGATTGATTATAAATAATTACGTATCTGTAGCCCAGGTATGTAATAAATACCAAAAATTTATTTTTAAACAGTGTTTTATAAGTTGTTGAAGCGCAATTTTGCAATATAAACCAGAATTATTTTTCAAACTACTGGTTATAGGGACGTTTTTATACGATATACTTATTTAGAAGCGTAGCCTTCCGAGTAGCCCTTTGGAAACTGATAACTGTAACGATCTCAATAAAAAATATGGACTCATTGCTTTTACCTGCCAGCCTACAGATTTGTATGTACTAATGGCCATAGATATACGAGTACATGTATTTATATGTTAAAAAAGAAATACGAATATTAATAATTTGCTTCATTATTCGTGAATATGAATACGAATAGTCCCTAACCTATTTTACGTACGCACTTGCAAAATTAGTAAGTATTTTTTAGTTCATAAATGGGGAACACGAATACTAATATTTTAAACTTGGCGAGTAATCGCCATAATAAATACGAATATTCGGAACATCGCTAATATTTATATAGTTACCGTAAAACTGCGCTGGCCACTTGACATTAGAAAAGCCTCTACCAAGCACTCATTTAAAACGATGCACATTACTTTTTGATGGCATAGTGAAATACTTTCGATTTATCTCTCACCTCTTCACTACTTTCTACTTCCCATCTGTTTCCTTCTGCATCTCTTTCCATATATAGGTACGGTACCATATCATACCATCAGCCTAAGGCTCGCCACCACACACGATCCTCTGCTCTTCTCATCCAACCATCAACTGCGAACCTCCTCAAGTCGCCGGTTCCCCTGGCCAGAGGGCGTCCTCCATCGGTACGCGGCCTCCATTCGAGGACTCGTCTACTTCATCGGTTATCGATCCTACGGCAAATATGAGCTGTCCATTGCCACTACAACATGCCGATTCTACGAGCTACGTCGGTGAATAGTTCTTTGCCGATCTAATTTGGCGTTCTTTGGATTTCTTTCCTAATTCTTCTAATAGGTGCTACGCACCCCTCTCATGACTTGTCTGCCCAAAACTTGACTGGCAGTGAATATGATCAGGTTAATGCCTTTTGTACATAAGTTTAGTGCAATAAAAAAGAAACATAAAATACATATCATATTATCTCTAACAAGACAAGTAAATAAATGAAATTTTCACGCTATTACCGTTTCATAGTAACATCCGCAGCAACGGCCTTCAAAATGATTGTAGTCTCACGCAAAAATAGCCACTATGACTATTACAAAAGTCATTAACATCTAGCATGTGCACATTGGACGTTTAATAAACGCGTGCTTTTTAACTGTTTAGAAAACGCGCCCTTCGTTTCTAGACAATCGTAGTAAGTATTATAGATGGATAATTTTAAATAATGCTTAACTTTTTTTGGCGTAGCGTTAAAATTACCCGTCGTTCGGGTATAGTACTTACTGTTAGCAAAAAATATGATGTAGTTACTTGAGAGGCTACTAGTAGTACTACTAGTAGACAGCGGGAAATATGTAAGCAAACGGCCATCGTCCTCAATGCCACCTAATATACAATGTACTATTAGGTGTGTACGCGCTCGCGTAAATCGCCCTGTGTGTACCCTCCTCTTAACACGAACAGCACATATCCGGCGTAACGTAACGATCTATTAATATTGCTATGCAGACCATCAATCACTGCGTCTAAAGCAATAGTTCGTAGTCTAATTAAAAACAAATTACGCCGAAACAAAGGCCCTTTGCGGACGTATGTTAAAAGGTTACAGACAAAATGCATTTTAATATAATAAATAAATATTTTTTTTAAGAAATAATAAAACATGAATTAACTTTCTTATTACCACATAATAATATATACAGTAAATACACAATAATAATGTTATTTAGTGACAATGTGACTGCAGTTCAGTGAATGCTGGACGTACGTTGAACCAGCTCTAGTTTTCTGTGGTTTACTATTACATCAGATCTTCATAACATATTAATAAAATATTAAAAACACGTCAAAATATACGGATTTGGTTATATCCTATAAATTATAGAACGACAGACGGTCAACTGTATGTCCTTGCAGCTCATACATTGAATATCGAATTGAATTGAATACATCATACATTGAATTGAATGAAGCGATAGAAGCCGAACATCTACCATACTGTTACAGAAGTACTACGCGAAAAAGAATAGCGTCACTTTATACTGCACTTTGTGTCTGTGTTTCGTCGGTGTGTGAGATGAGAGCGCTGGCCTTTCATTTCTTCCTTCCCTTACTTCTGTCTTCCCCATCCCCATTTCACCCTTCCTAACAATTATTCTCCACATCTATTTAGCGAAGTTTGCACGGTGGTAAGTTCAAGCTATCAGCAACAGACAAAAATGGTCATTTTTAGAAAAAATAAGTTTCAAGCCGTAATAATTACATTACAACAAAACTTACATAATGACATAAAACTATGTCATTTGTATGCACATTTCAGTTATTCATTTCATTAATCGTTGCCGATCTAGGGCACCCCAATTACCTGAAACAAAAAAAGGAATTCAAATTAAATATGTCCTTTTTTGAAGTCCACTGCTGGACATGCACATTGCCTTGTGCATGAGAGATGTTTGGCCTTAAAACGGCACGCTGGCCAAGCGGGTTGGCGAGTCCACTCTTTTAGAGGTGGTGTATATTCATATCCTCAAGGCTTGTAGTAGAAGTTTTGTTATCCCTTAGTCGCCTTTTACGACTCTCACTGGAAGATAATCCATTAATGCTAAGATAATTATTAAATATGTGTTCTTAGAACATTGATAAAGACACGTTAGCGGATGATCTCCGCGCCTTTCTGCTGACGCCATGTCGCGATGCTCTACCATACCAAGAGAGGACGGACGGCCAACCGGCATTAAAATATAATTAGTTATATATCGTAATAAAATAAATATATCGCAGCAGGCGGACCATCGTCGATATAGTTCATAATTCAACTTTATTGTTTTTAAAAAAGCTCCCAATATCATCAACCGAGATTTGACTGTATATAATATAATGATGTAAACATCTGTTTATTTTTGGAATAATGCAAAGCTAATTGCAATAAGTACGGTTGAAATCTTAAGTGACTACCGAGTCTATTTAAAGCAATGTCTTCATTTAAAGGGGCGCTTTTTCGAAAGGAAACCATTGTGTAATTGCAATATTGGAACATCTTTTAATTTGAAAAGCGCCCATTATTGTAGATATTAGGTAGTTATTATACAATTTTAAAGCTTTTAGCGTAATATGTAATTTTAAGACGGTTTTATTTCTAATTAATTAAATTGGTACGAAAATCTTATATCGCAACAAGCTTATAAATCACTTCTCAACCTATGCATTTCCAGTAACGTACATAATTCGTTTGATTTAGGGTTTGACTTTTCTTTCTCAGAGACAGGCTACAGACCATTGCTGACGATGCCCATCTCGCCGAACCAGACGGTCAAGCTCATATTACTAAATTTTTGTCATCAAAATTGGCTTTAGTATCAGGTGAAAGTCAAGGTCATGACACTAACGTGTTGTCATTAAAACTACGAGCTCAAACACGATGTGTCTATCTTCACCGTTGAGGAGTTCCACAGTGTGCAGGCCTTCCTAGCTGTAACACCAGGTTAAGGTCCATGACAATGAAGTGTTGTCATTAAAACTACGAGGCAAATGCAAAAACACGACATGTCTACCGTTTGCCGTTGAGG
Source organism: Sesia bembeciformis (assembly GCA_943735995.1). Lineage (NCBI taxonomy): Eukaryota > Metazoa > Arthropoda > Insecta > Lepidoptera > Sesiidae > Sesia > Sesia bembeciformis. The sequence goes on from OX031028.1 coordinate 16,131,343, forward strand.
AGTTCCACAGTGTGCTGGCCTTTCTGGCTGCAGCATCAGGTCAAAATTATCAGATTATTGTATTGTCATCGATTTCATGTATATCTGCAAAATTTCGAGGCAGTAGTACAAGTGGAAGTGGGTTAAAATTGACTTGCCAGATTTGATCTAAACAAACTAACAAGCTTATAAAAAACTCTATTATTTATTTTATTGTTAAGATCTCATACTGTACATATGTTGGAATAAACATTTTGAGTTTGATATTAAATCGGTTTTGCGAACGAAGTTCTCGATTTTTTACTTTTACGGGTATAGTCCGGTTAAAATACCAGTTAATTAAAGTTTGTGAAAAGTTGCATTGCTCTGGTAACACGGTACACCACGATGGTACACGATGGTAGGTGATCTGTCAACCAATTTGTTACCGTTTGTATATTATAAATAGAGATGGACCGAAATTCGTTTCACATTGGGTAATGGCGAAATTCCTTCGGTGCGGTTTATGTGCAAATGAAAATTCGGTTCATGTGCGGTCCATCTAACAAGCTACTAACAGCGTACAGTAATTATATTACTAGTTTATATGATATAAATAAAACTACTAACAATTATTTCTTTCCCGTCCATTATTGTAATTGACAAGTAACAAGTCGCCAATTTTATTCAATGATAAATGGAACGATATTATTGTAATCGGTAATAGTGATTTGCGTCAATTATCTTATGATTTATGATGTCGAAACAGAAGGCCGGTGATACGGAAATGTTAAGACAAAAAGTTAATGGGCTTCTGAATTCGTGACCAAACACTCTACAAATTACTTATGGTACATTAGGTTGAAAGTTCTACATACTCGTACATAAAGGACGGTCTTATTCTCTCTGTCCGTCTTATTCGATGGTGCTACTTTTAGTACTTAATTAACCAGATATTTCTGCAGTTTACACGAATATGTAGGGGTATTACTTCGGAAAGTTTTAGGATACTTATAACTACAATCTATCAAAATCAGGTCAACAGTTTTCAGATTAACAATTTCTAGTCAAATTCAAATTTATTGGGCAGAATTGGGTTCTAAGCGAATGAAGTCGTGGACAAAAGTTGGTATTATTAGATCCCACCGTAACATTAATGTGAAACTACTACCTGATTAAATTCGGTCAAAACCAGTCTGCAGAGCAAAGGTTAGTTCGAAAATTCATACCGACCAAGTATTGATTTAAAAGGCATAAAGTCTGTCTTAAAATAATAAATTGTTATTAAAAGAGGGTTGCTTGGACCCAAAAAGCTCAAAAGTAGCGTCATTGCGACATATAAGACCTATTGTAACCTTTCTGGATTACAACTGATCCTCAAGACCCACGTTTTCTATGTATCGTATGATTATTTATTCGTGGGGATAATGTTTGAATTAAGTCTTGGACTAGTAGTTACCTCCTCCGAAAAAACAGCAAAAAATAAATAACTGGGCGAACAGTTTTTTTCTCGATGCAATATCTTATATGACATATCAATTACTTCGTACAAATAAACAAAAACACCAATTCCTGCAGCCTTTACTCGCGCGCAGTTCAATGTTTCCGTAAAAAATAGAATTTTAGAAGTCATTGCAGTTGCAACAACGTTACTTAACTCTACAGAGACAGTAGTGTCCAAGGAAGTGTAATCCCAGACAGAACAGACAGGGCGCCACTAGTTAACGATAACTCGATAAGCTTGAACTTGAACATTTCCAACATAAACTAGAATGGCAACTCGATATCGACCATAATTGTCGAACTAACAATACAGGCAATCAGTCAGACAAAAAGCGGACAACAACAAACTGTTGTTTGGTAACAAACAACAGTTGCCGTCGATTCTGGGGCATTCCATCACGTCCCCCTCGGGCGAGTTCGCCTTCATAGGGAAATGACGCGAGCAAATACTCTCCAAGCGTTTGGCCACTAAATTACAGCTGATGTATAAATTATAGCGATTTTAGTAATCAGATCGATTTCAGTAATAAATAACCGAGCGAGCACGTTGTTAAAGTCAGTTTTTACGCAGATTTTTTTTTTCCAATGAAATATACGTATCTAGTCGTGCATGCGAATGTGAATGCGATACACTATTTTCTTTTACAGTGCTTTTAAAGGTTATTAGAAATCTCTTAAGAAATTTTTCGTTTACAAACGCTATTACTGCGTACGCGTCAAATGTTTTTCTGTGTAAACTGTGTGAGTATCTACAGTGGTTTCATTTTTCGTTTGAAAACTTTACTATCGCGTTTGCATAAGTACTTATTTCATTTTGTAAAGTGTTAAACGTACCGGTAGCCGAATGCCGTAAAACTTCATATAAAAAACAGTAGACGTGAACACTTTTGCAAACGACAGAAATATACACTGGGTTCACAGTATTGCATATTATGATATGTCCAAATATACAAAAAATCTCGTTACAAAAGCACAAAAGTGTCCGTAATATGCAATTCAATTTTATTGCAAGACAAGAACAGCTTTGAACTCAGTCAATGACGTTGCATTCGGAATCCAAAGAGGTTAAATTAAACATAATATTTATGCCTCATTGTTCAAACTTGTCTGTCTGTTCCTTATCAAATTAAGTGTTTATTTTATTTACGAGTACCATCATCACCGTCAAAATATCAAAGGTGTAATAATTAAGTGTCTTCACAGTTTATTTGGGTATCTCTTGAACTTTACAGTGTACTTAATAAAGCTAGAAGCTATTTATAAAATATTTTATTTTAACAGCATCATGATATGACATTTATAATATAATAAATTATTTAAATGATTTTGTTGTAATCGTAAAAAGTATGTGATTACCGTACCGTACCCAGAGTCCTCATGCACATGTCTTGTACATGAGGAATGTATGGTCTTAAAACGGCACACTGACCAAGCGAGTTGGTGAGTCCACTCTTTTTGAGGTACCTTAGCGACTTTGTTATCCCTTTGTCGATTTTTACGACACCCACGAGAAGACATGGGTTTGGTGGTGGTGCTATTCTAAAGCCGACCAAGACCACATAGTATGTACATATTAAATAATAAACGGTATATTTACCTATTTACTACTTTCGATGGGATGGTGAAGAAATAACCCACATAACCTTTTTAAATTCACTCCTAAATATTTGCAAGTAGGCTCAGAAGACGTACCAGTATTACTTTATTAATTTGCTATATTTACACTCAGTACGGGGCTGAAACCTGTAAGATTATAAATAAAGCTATAATAAAACTTCAATAAAGGTAAAAAAAACCCGTAACTCCGTGTCACGACTCCACAGTTGGGTGGTTGGGATAGAGGTAATTAAAGGATATTCAGTGTGAGATCGCGTGAGAACACTACACTACACATTCATTCCGCCTGAGGAAGCTTGACTTCTTGCTTAAAAACTGAATGTAGTTACTGGGCGTAGGAGTTATTTTTTTTTAATTATTTTATATCGATAAAATAATTTAAAAAAAAATAGTATTTATACTTTTAAACATACTAGAATACCTTTTAGAGCGGTGATAGCCTAGGGGTATACTCGACTCCCATTCGTGTGATCGTGAATTCAAAACCTCGGCCCGTATTATTGAGTTTCTACTTGAGTACGGATTTTTAAAAATTGTCACTAACTGGGCGATGAGGGAAAATATCGTGAGGAAACCAATCCAGAAATAAAAAAAAATCTGGAGATGTGATCCACCAATCAAAGGTATACAAGGTTACTGGGCCCACGTGACGTATTACGGCCCTAAACCCCCCAGTGATTTACTAGGGAAGGCCTATGCCCTGCAGTGGGACGTTTTACGTTTTACTTTTACAGTTTCAAATACAACTTTTCCCGCGACTTCGGTCGAATAATTACACGAATGTAGACTATGTGTTAATCTGGATTATATGACCTATTTGACAAGTTTCAACGAAATTGGTTCAGCCGTTTCAACGTGATTGAGTAACAAACATTTAAAATTTTGCATTTATCATATTAGTGGGATAATAAAAGTTCATTACAACATTTAACTCTGTTGGATATAAATGGAGTGAGAAGAAGATTCAAAGTGACACATGAGAAAATTCATATCGCCCGAGTAATCTTGACATTTTGATACATAGCTTAAGTGGACTATGTTGATGGGCGTGGTGAAGGTTGATGCTCCTTTTTATAGAATAGATGGCAGACGAGCGGGCGGGCCACATGATGACAAGTGTTCACGGCCGCCCACGTGCGCCCAGCGGTTGTTGGGTTGCAGCGTGCACTCTCCCCCTCAAAATTGTATGTATAATTGTATTTTAATTGTATGTATCTCATTAGATCGTATTAAGTTTGTATTGTATTATATACAATTTAATTACTATTTTTAGCGATACTTATTCGTAGTCATTACATTAGATACAAGTCTCTTTCTTTCCGTATCCTCTTAAATTACTATTTGAGTGGCTCTGACGTAGTTTTTTCGGTTCGGGTTGGCTATCGAAGCGCCGTACCGAAGCTTGTTGCCTAGTTTGCATGTCAAACTCATAAACCCACGTTTCATCACCCATTATGATGCGTTTCATGATCGTGGGATCCGTATTGGTTCGTTCAAGCATAACGGAATCTTTTTGAAGAAAATTCAGTTACTTCACCTTGTTGATATTTTTTTCAGTCGAAGACGTTGAAGGTCGACCAGAACTTAAACCACTTCTCGGCCTTCTTTGAATACTTTGTACCACTCATATGCTCTTGTTTTTGATAAAATCAACTCACAATAGGCCTTCTCTAACATTTTCAATGATTGTTGATGACAAGAAATATTGTTGGCAATAAAAAAATTGAGGCAAATTCTTTGTTCGATTCGCTCGCATTCGATTCGCAAGTACACTCGAGGTCGTTTTCAAAATATAAAAAGTATCAAATATAAAAAATTTCAAACAACTATTTGATAGATCGCGCCAAAACTTTACATAATAATTAGCTACAATAGTGCCAACCTAACAGAAATATATTTTTACGCAGGGATTATACGCGGCCATTCTTTTTTCAAAATTTCCGATACTTATTTGACAGCATGTACCTACAAAAGAATGTATGTACTGAAACATCATTTTTATAATATAATCTGTGTTCTTGCAAAATAAATGATTATAAATTATGACTATTGCACACATAAAAAATCTGAGGGAAACATGGATCAAATGAACATGTTGTCTGTTGGTATCGATAAAATATTGCGCTATCGATATTTCAACAAGCCCTGCATTTCGACAACACTAAGAGCGAGCAACGCCACAAAGCCCTCGACTGCTCAGATGTAAATCGCCAAAATGTTACGAAACAGTCCATAACTGGAGTACTGGTCGCTGACATCCGAGTAAAGGTAATAAAAAAATACATTTTTAAATTAAGAACAAAAAGTTCACGGTTCGGTTAAGTATGGAGGTTATGCGCAGAAATGCTTTTTTTTTTTGGTGTCTCAACTTTCCAGTCGTTGACTACTGTTTTTTGGGCATTTTGAACTAGAAACTAAAACATAAAAGTGCAAACTGAAATGACAGTGTGCCGTTAAACTTTACACACAATACACCTACATGAAACAATCATAATGTTAACTAAATATAAATACGTACATGCCCGTGGAAAAGGATCTCTCAGCAAAGGCCAATGACACTATTAATAACATTAATAAAGTTATAATTATTGTTATGGGCGTACATCGTACTTCTTTATATTTTTTAATTGCTCCAGTAACATTCTTCTAAGTGTGTGATAAATAAAACAATGCACGTTTGTTGTCAAACGTTGAACTTTAGTTTTCCAATTAAGACATTAAATCTTTGTATTAGTACTTTGTTTCACTTTTTATTACACATTGTAAAAGTTGTGTTACAAAATTATTGCAAATTTGAATTACTATATACATTCGAAAATTACTGGGATATGTATTTTGAGTGAATACAATAATGTAATGTTGCTTAATTCTGGTTTGAAACGGTTGTATCTCAGCATAAATAATACAATGAGACAATTGTGTAAGTAACCTTATCACACTAAAGACAATGCCCATCGCTTTTGTATTTTTACATAATACACAGATGTACGTATCTAATTTAATAACACAAAGTTTTTAAGTCTCATTTAAAAAATGAACATTCTCGAGATTTTAAAAGAAAACCCCTACACTATACGTACCAGTGCATTCCAAAAGATTCCGGCCCGACGAAGAAAAAGGATACTCAATTTCATTTGATACGATAATAAAATATACTTTCATACTTGAAAGTACATGTCCAGATAAGGAAGAAAAAGAAAATAAGGGAAACACTTAAGCAATACAGTTATAATTAATTTTATTGCTGCATTTTCAAGAATTTTATGACATTCAATCGATCGTTAACACTATATTTTCTTCACACAATTGCGTAAATGCTTATTCAATATTTCCACCGCGAGTTGCAATTTTAAAAAACTTTATCAAAAATTTACTTTCTACCTATTAAAATCTCTATAATGTCGGATATATCACCGAAGAAACGTTTAATTATTTTATTTTACAACCAATATTCCGTGGGCAATTACAATTGACCAAAACGAAAGCGTAAGTGTAAAATTTAAATGGTAAGTTATTTTATTACGCAATGTAATAAAAATATATTCACGATAAAGAGATGTGTACATTGTACAAGTAATAAAGCAGTATATAAAACATTACGCACCACATGCGTGTAATGTCGGCCGACTTACCACCACCCCATCTCTTCCCGTAGGTGTCATAAAAGGCGACTAGGACATAACAAAACCGCTACCACAAATTCTGAGGAACTAACCACCCTCTCCGTTACCATCGTCCTCGTCGTCGGCACGTCCTAGATGACCCCGACGACCAATTACTGCTGCCAATGCGGTTCTTACACTACACAAAAGATGCCACCTCTAAAAGAGTGGACTCGCCCACCCGCTTAGACAGCGTGCCGTTTTAAGGCCACACCACACATTCCTCGTGCATATACGAAATATCTTTATCAAATTTTGTAAAATCGAATGCGAAGTTATAAACTGAGTTCTGTTGAAGTATAAGATATTTGTATAACAGCTCTCGATTTTTTGCTTTTCGGTTCAGCATCAACATAAAAACTAATTTATTTTATTTTTGTCAACTTTTTATGATTCAATCAGAATCGCAGAAACCTACAAATACCAAATAGGATTGCGACCTGAAAATTTATATTTCTATGTTTGAATCGCATGAAAAAGCTGCATGTAATAGTAAAAATATAATCAAACCGAAAGTACCGAAATAGTATGTAATAAACCTTAAAAACAACTCACTGTCGTGCCAAGTATATTAAATGTAATGAGCTGACTTGGTCGTATGTTTCTTTTACTCGTTTATCGATAGTCAATTCGATGTTACATCAAGTCGATAAGTGAGCGATAATTTTATTGAATTTAAACACGTTATCTGTCGACGATAGCACGCCGTAACGTCTTATCGTTTTCAAAACGTGTTTGCTGTGTTATAAAACTGTATTTGCTGAACGACTTCTCGAAAACAGACACGGCGAGAATACTGATGTTTAACCACAGAGATAGGTATAATGCTTATGCATTATATGTGCACTTATGTGCTTTGTGCGGAATTTAATGAATTGAGCGGTAGGTAGTTGTAGGCGTACCGGGAAGCGCAGTGTGGGATGGTGGTCCAACGCGACGACCTGAAGAAGTTCGCCGGTGGTAGCTGGATGTTAAGACTAGATCGTGTGCGATGGGGAGTCTTGGGAGAGGCCTATATTTAGCAGTGCAGAGATACAGATCTATGGTGGAGATAACGATTAGAATTTCGAGCAGGGCGCATTTTTTAACGAATTGAAATTGACAGAAAAATAGTTTGGGTCTATATTTCGGTTAAGTTTAAAGATGAGCCAAGTTACTGTAGTACGTGTGTACATCTATACTTACATATAGTAAAGTAACAGAGCCATGTCTGTACATGAAATATTTAAATATTTCATGTTGCATGTGCAAAAACTAAAAACTAACCAACTCTACGAAACAACCATTTTTAGATTTTCTTTTCCCGTCTATTTGTCTGTCTGAACGTGCATCACTCAAAAACTACCAGACAGACGTAGCTTATGACTTGGGTTAACATTTAGGGTACATTTTATCCCGATCCGTTACAGAGTTCCCACGGGAATCACTGGAATCACGGAGTCTGATCACGTTACTCATTCCATATTCTAGTTTCAATTCCACCGAGTGAGAAATGCATTAGTGAATTCTCCCATTCCATTATATTCCTTATAATGGAGTGTGATGGCATAAGGAATGTCTTTCATCCTATTGTAACACTTATATGCCCCGTCTCATCTCATTGATTAAAGTCGATAATCATTTAAATGAATTTCTTTTTCACGTTATACTCTTTACTCTCCTTCAGAAAGGACTGAGAGGATGACGAAAATTCTAGATCCACGCAATCCTTTTTCCTAAATTCCCTCCCCTAATATCTCAATTCTCTTGATTACCTTCTAAATCTCTATAGGTATGCGACCGTCTCGTACACGTGCCAACGTTCGTTATTCTTGATAATGTTGTTGTTGCTTGAATTTGTTAACACGAACATCGTAACCACTCTATTGAAATTTATGCTGTATTATATTGTTAATCTCACAGTTTACCTATTCGGTTTTTATTGTTATTTACAAAACATTACTCCTCTTTTATTTAGTCGCAAAGTATTAACAACCCTTGTAATCACGATTAAAGACATTGTTGTTTGATTCTGAACAACCTTCATTGAATTTTAACCCGATTTTAATAAGTTTTGACGTTACAAATGCCGAGGGCAACAGTTTAAAAAGTATAAGTACAGGTACATATTGTGCAAATATTGTGTCAGACGAAATAATACAGTTTCAATGAATTCGGTTTCGTTGGATTTGAAAAGCCATAGTTGCAAGGTGTATTGCTTAAAAATCTTTACAGTGTACTGACAATTTATTACTTATCTTACAATTTATCTTTACAATTTATCTTACAATGTATTACTGATGTAATTAATATATTCGGTAGATAGTGATAAAGGTCAAAATAATATGAAATTCTATTAACTCATATTGAAGATTTAATAGAATGCTTTAGCTATTATATGGTTCGATATTATATGCGTGTTCATAAGATGTAACACGTGCTTATAAAATACAATTTATTTGTACCTAGTATCAAATTTGCTTTAAAGCTATTTCTTTTGTGATACAATTGTTATAAAACTGCCTTCGCACTCTTAACAACTGAATTATTTATATATTTCAAAGGCTATTTCGAAAAACATTTTCTTAAATAAAAATAAACATTAATCATATCACAGTAAGATAATACCACTACGAATGGGTTAAGGTATAACGTATACGTTGTCAATTTATAAGCTAACAAATAACGTGAAAAGCATTAAGAAAAGCAGTAGTACTAATTATTGTACGCTAAAACACCCCCTACCATATATACTCAGATTAAACTCACGTATCCACACCGGTGTGGTTAACATCGGCACGTTAATAGCGCTCAACAATAGCAACTATAGACTGTCGGCTCTTGCCCGACCTTGCGGACTCGATCACGAACTCGCACACCTGCATTCTGGTGCAACTATGCGTTCTCGAGTCTATAATAAAGTCAAACTTCCCAGCTTTAGATGACAGCTGTGGAAAACTGGTCGCTTTATTTTTATTTCAACTATTATATTTTAGAACATCATTACTTTATTGATACCATTTCAGACTATTCACAAACTTGTGCATCTGAATGTTTGGTAGTAGAATGCACCTGCCTGTGCCTTGCTAAGCTGGGTACCAATATAATTACTCTTATTCCTACTGCATGCGATAATATCAGTCCAAAAATGTAAAATGGTCGAAAAGTATTATTGAAAGAAAAATCATAATTTAAGATTTCGTTTACGATCCCATCCTATTCGATCTCCTCCATTAATTAATTTCCACTCATTCCATTCTACCCCATCCCACTCCAACCCACCTTATCCAATACATAATCTCATCCTACCTAACTAGCTAACAATGAATAATATGAATATAACAATATAAATAAGTATAGTCGTGGATAACCCAAATTCTTCAAGTACATATTATGGTTAAAGTCGATGCAACTAGTTACAAGTTTTTAAGGATCTATACAATAATAATTATGTTCATTAAGGTAATTATAACAATAATGATCATTTATAGTTCGTGGGCAAAAATTTGCATACAAGTACTTCATTATATTAAAAAATGTGTAACAAATGGTTGGGGTATACCACCACATAATAAAGCCCTTTGTGCCCATTCCGTGTCTGAGGAAGGATGCGAGGCGAATTCCAAGGTTCGATTTAGGCTTGCGATCGTTATAGCTGATACTTAAACAAAATAAATATTATTCATCGATGAACGAATTTCATATTGAGAACGGATCTTTGAATTTTACATTACGAAAATACGTGAAAGTGGAACGCTGTCTGACTTTTATTGTTCATTGTTTTTTTCGATATACTAGTAGGATTATTGCGTTTGGTTCGTTAATTTAAATCATAAAAGTAGGGCGCTAATATTCGAAGAACCAATAATGAAAGAAATCCGTTTTTGACTTAATTAACAGATATTTTTGGCATATACATACATATTTAAGTTCTAATACTAAAATCCGACTACTGCAAGTTTCAATAAAATTTTGTTCTTCAGAAAAAAAAAATAACGTATACATTATGGCGTAATCGCACGTCTACAAGCTGAGATAGAATTTACATCTTACGTGCGACTACGGAATACATATGTAAAAAGCCTTTTAAAACTTAAAACTTATATGAAACTTTTGTGAAGTCGGGTTTTACTTTTAATTTAATTTTTATTATCAAGTTGAAAATATTAGATGTTATTAGATTCATTCAATTAGAACACAGAAAGCAAAGCGTTTGGAATATATTTGTCTCGAGGCTACAGAGTCAGATATTTATCTGTCGCTCCAGTTTTTCTGCTTATCATAATACAAACAAATAGTTCAATGTGATCTTTGATAAATTGCTTCTGGCCTCAGGGCAACTTACTATGGTATTTAAACTAACACAACTCGATATGTACGTTCGTTTGTTTGAATTAGTCCAAATGCAAATTGTAAAAGTATAATTATGCAAATATCTACATTTTTATATTTACTCGTTTGTTTGCGCAAATTTCGGGAAGAACCCGTCCAATATTGTTACGATTTTATATATTGATGAAATTTTTTCATTAATATACATTGTACGTAGTTCAGCATCATGGGCTTTGGTAGACAAAATGTGTATTATAGTATTATAGTGTATTATTCCAAGGTTCGATTTAGGCTTGCGATCGTTATAGCTGATACTTAAACAAGATAAATATTATTCAACGATGAATGAATTTCATATTGAGACCCCATATTTGATTTTCATATTACGAAAATACATAAAAGTATTTATAATAATTATAATATATAATCTTTACATAGTATAAAACAAAGTCGCTTTCCACCGTCTGTCCCTCTGTATGTACGCTTAGATCTTTTAAACTACGCAACGGATTTTAATGCGGTTTTCATTAATAGATAGAGTGATTCGAGAGGAAGGTTCATACGTATAGTTAAATATTGTTTTAACGGAACCGAAGCGAAGCGAGGGCGGTTCGTTAGTATTATATAATCTCTTTATTATCTCTGCTTGTTTGTCTATTTCATATTATATTTAATACGATATCGATCGAAATTATATACCATACTTGACATTGACCCCAGGGTCTCTGGTAAAACGATTGCAATACAATGCATGCAATACATTAACTATTGCGAAAACTGCGAAATCGCAATCATGATTAAAATTAACTGCGAGTAACGTCAAACACAAAGACTAGTCCATTAAAAATGCACTCGTATCTGTTTCATCTCTTCGATCGAAATCAGATGCCAAACTTGACATTGACCCCGGGGTCGCTCGTAACATTACGCTATGTATTGTGAAAATTGTGAAACCGCAAACATTGTTAAAATTAACTAGTGACGACAAATGAAAAGACTAGTCGAATGCTCGTGGTTTGTTTCACCTCATACTAACTGTAATGTTGATCGAAACCACATGTCAAACTCGACATTGACCCCGGGTTGCTTGTAAAACGATTGCAATACGGTGCATGTATTAACTATTGCGAAATTGCAATCAACATTTACTCAAATGTCAATGTTAATCGTGATATGCAATATGTATGGTGATTCAATAACAATATTATAAAGGCATACAATAAAAAGGTATTTAATTGAATTCAAGCATATTTCAAGGCGAGACTTCAAAAACTTAAATGTTTTTAATTGAGATCATACCGATGAGTGTACAAGAATATTTACTGATTTGCTATCGTTCTATTTTTTAAGTAATTTATATTTGAAAATTGTTCAATGAATGATTCTCAATCTTTTTTATTCAACGAATCCATTAATAGAGCTCCTTTCACTAACGTGATTAAAATGGCAAATTACTAACTAAACACGAATCCAAGAAAGGACTCCGCCCTGACAAATCAGGTTTCAGCGACCGAAAGTCGTGACTAAGAAGATTAATTACAGTTATAAAATATGAACAGTGAAAAAGTTTACATTTAATTAAAGAGTTATTTATAACAGGCAGTTTTCGAAGTACTGATAAATAAGAATATAAACAGACCGTGGTCAAAAGTGAATAAAGTGTTTGACTGGCAGTTCATACTGACAGGACCAAAATATGTATTAACATACTCGTATTTGTATTTTTGAAACATCAGTTGTTGAGTCATAACAATCAATCTTGATATCCGTCTTCATATTGATTTACTCACCTGTGTAGATTTTGTACAGAGACTCCAGCAATCCTTGCATCATTTTGATTGATTTCTTGATTTGACGACTTCACTCGATAGAAACCACTTTGAACATTGCTTCATTACTTGTCCGTAATGAATATGTACACTACAGAATTAAGTTATCATTATCAATATCACAAAAAAAAGTTGTAGCATTTAGAGAACCGAAATCAGTTTTCTATGAACAAAAGCAAGAAACGATCGAAAATGAGATAGTGCATTGAAAATAATACATGACTAGAAATGACTATAAGTTTTTGAGGTGAACGAACCTACAGTCTATGGATGGACAGTGCGGTGGCCAAATTGAAGTAACGGTAAAGAGCAACGGATAGTTATCATCAATCAGATTTGCGTAACTATCTGTTAGCAATTACTGCAGTGGACCAACTAACTGGATATGTGGAACATAATGCAGCAGCATTAACGGTTACGAACAATCAAATAAACGAAATAATCGAGAGAATGAAACTAAAGGAGGCGTCGATAAAACGACGCCCACGGGAAAGACAAATGAAGTAGTTCAAACAAAATGAGACTAAAGCGTTCATTTATATAATAATACCATAAGAGACAACGAAAATAATGTAAATCGCAAGGTTGATTATGTAACGTCCACGAGAATAATAATAGAAACAAAACTGACCAAGATCCAACTTTGCATGACGTATGGACGTTATGAGTAAAATAATGTTTAAAGGTGGGCGGAGAGTCAGTAGTTATAAATTGCTGAAATTGTTTTGGGTAATACAGCCTTCGACTGTTAGTATAACGATATCAGTGAGCAAAATTATCTGAAGCATTTGATGAATCAATGTGAATTCTCTGAAAGATTTTTGAAATCATACATGACTTTTCAATCTAATAACAATTACATGTACAGTTAGGTTGGCTGTTACCATGCTGTTACTTACCTTATAAGTTATAAGTGTAGTAACTTATAGCCTGTTACAAGGCGTGTAAACATATACTACATCCGTAATTGACCTCATTTGAAACACGATACGCGATGCTAGCTGCAAAATCTAACATTAACTCTAATATGAACCACCTAAGTTCCTGTTTAATGTATTTAGAAGACTAAATCACCACTTACAAGTAGTTTGAGTGTCTTGTAGCGACTTCTAATTATATTTTTTATAAGGAAATAAATTCATTATATCCCCACTCCATCCATCAGTTTATAGAATGTAATAGGACAAAATTATTCACCTAACAATCCCTCTTTTAGCTGAAAGGGGGTCGTACCGGATAAAACAATTTGCTGCTGTATCGCCCACATTAACTTCATACATGTAGCCTAGGAGCAAAACGTCAATACTAATGTATCTAAAAAGCATAAGATACTACTTTTCCATTCGATCGAGTCCCAGACATGATATCAGGTTACACAATGCAAACATAATCTGATTACCCATGACCCGTGGTATTATATTAATCGACGCCGTTATTCCGCTGTCGACTTACTGTTTTAAAAATCATATACTGTAGATTACAATTGAGTAATTATCAATCCGAACGCAATGGTTTAAAATACAAAGACTTAAAACTTGCAAGTGTACTGAGATAATACAATATTAAAACTTTTTGTTATAAATTTAACACAATAGACAAACTTGCAAAAACCATTTGTTATTATTATGCTCTTGGCACAAATCTCTGGAAACGTCAAATATTTAACGGGCATTTCCAAAAACCATTTATCATATGTAATAAATAAATATATACTCAAAAAACAAAATTCACAATTATTATAGAATAGAACGCAAAATCGTAACTGTTTGTTTGTTTACTAATTATGTTTTCTTGGGCATAGTGGAGGAGTTTAAAACAGTTTAGAAACAAAGAATCTGAGTACCACAATAGTTTACTAAGTGGTAAATGGTCAAAACGCAACCTACAAAGTGAACCTTCAAGTGTATTTGTTTTTTAGACATGAGAATGATTAATAACATACATTTTTAACGTTAAAGGTCATATCACAGTTGGAATAAAGCAATATTCGTAACAAAAGAGTAAAGACATTGAAAAAACAAATAAAGCTGTCACAGTAAACTAACAAAACAGTCATTTTCGGTTAAAAATAATACTTGTCGTATTAAATCACAAGCTTTGTGTGGTGGGTATTAAATTAGGACATTTTTTTTTAAAAAATACGATAAAGTCATGTTGGCATAACTAACGGAGAAGCCTTCGGGGAATTATTATCAAAACAAAAAGCAATTTAAAAACAGAAATTAAAACAATTGGTTCTCTACACACACAATACTTCGCATACAGTTTTTAAAAATAGACGGTGCCAATAAGAGTGTAGATAAATGAAGACACTAATGAGACGTGTTGTCGTGAATGTAAAGTAAAATTAGCTACACAGGAATCCATTGTGAAATCAATGGTGATAATAATCCGTACACTTGATAATGAAAAAGAAAAACCATCCACGTATGAAATGTCTTTACGGTACGGTTCATTGATAATCCTTTTGTGTCCGCAAATGTAAGATATTGTGGGTCTATTACTTTTATTGATCTTTGAAATCAATGACTAGGGTATATTTATGTGGATGCAATAATAAATTTTATCTAGAAGACAAGCGTTACTGACATACTTGGCCGTCTCGGTGCATATGTGGACGTAGTCTCTTTAGTAAGGAACTAATGCGAGATAAAATTAGATTTTGAATGCATTGCACTTCGTCTTTGCCGAGGTACAGAAAACTGTGTTTAGACATAATAAATATCAGTTAAATTATATATCTCAACAGTATCTCATTAATTTGAACAGATTACATTTTTGACTACCTACAGTCACTTCAGTTAGAATGGGACATCACCCATAAATCAATTTATAAAGAAAATCGCAAATGTTGCGGATGACAATACATTTCTTCTACAAATTGAAAGTGACACGTTTGTGCTCAATCAGGCAAGCGACATAACAAAGATCTCAACAGCAGTTGCACAAACCAAAGTGAACTTTAAATTAAAGGACGTAACAATACAGTTCGACTTCAATAAGTTAGGTGTGGTAATTTCTTTTAACAACAAGAGTACACGTCCAAATTCACCGATTGTTTGTTCCAGAAACTTTGAGATGACAGATTTTGGAAATCACAAACGAGCACAGTCACAAAAAACACACGCGACGATTTTTATTTTATGCGTATTCACAACCGCTCACAGAAGGTGCTAAAAACTTGAAACTACAACTAAGGCATCATGATGTTGATGTTGGAGATCGCAAGAGTCGATCATGTTGGGCGTTCATTTTGGATCGCGCGCCCGCGCCGTCCGCGGTCTGCCGCACCGCGGCCGCCACTGACAAACCAGGATTATTTATAAATTCACGCAGACAAGGGGTCGTAGAATTTCGCACGACGTCGTGGTATGCCAAGTTAGTGCAGCAGGACGTGCCGGAACCCAATTTGTGGGCCATAATACTAATGTATCTAGAAGAAACCCTTGACTTTAATGTTAGAGACAATTCATCGCTCAGACCTTCCGATTGCTGCAGTAGTCGTTACACGTGTAAATCATCCAAGGGATAAAACATTAGCGACAGTTAGACTAAGATCCCGATGGGTGGAGGGTCAATTTAGCATATTGCAGCAGAGTCAACAGCTTCGTGGTAAACAATAAAGTACGAGTAAATATGTATGTATTTACAAATTGTTGGTCACTGAAATCGAATGTGGTCTTATAAACATCTCATCTCATGAGACAATGGTGAAACTGCAGATAAAACCACCTGATGACATTTGAGAGACTGTTGTTACATGCAATCCTGGTGCAAAGTTCACATGATCTCAGGTTTCCGGTTGCACAAACAGGTGGAATTCACGGAATACTCTCTTTTGACCATGGCCGTGTCGCCCACCTGAACAGGTGTTCTCAGGTCGTTTTGGCGGTTGTTATGACACCGAGTTCGACACGTAGGCGACACATTGAAATAACGATGTTAAATAACAAATTAGAGATGTAAAACTAATTTATTACCAATTTGTTGCAACTGAAGGCTTTATTGATGTTAAACATTGACGAGGATTTGACTGTTACAAAAGTTAGATTAAGCTAAAACTACAAGGTAGAAATAAGAAAAATCAGGTTGGTCATAAATCTTCGTTGCATTTTAACAACCGTGATAAAATCGTTAATCAACATTATGGTTTGTAATTTATTATTGGCGCTTTCGCTGAAATATTTGAGCTCAGAAATATTGTTATAATGAATCAAACGCTAGTAGACTACAAAAGAGTCAACGTTTGGCACCGATGTCCGCAATTCATAGTTTCTTGACAAATGACAGCTAAAATTAAAGTAACGAGTATACTATTTTCATAACTAAGAATGCGGTCAGAGCTATTTTATAATGCAACTGTCTGGGTCGAGGCAGGTAACTGCAGAAAAGTTGTTATTTTAAATGAATAAATTATTGCTAAAATGTGGATAGTTTACCAAGTGTCTGTCTGGATGCGCAGAACGAAAGATCATATGTAGCAAAAAATTACAAGCCTTGGAAGAGGAATTATATCCAGCAGTGGATATCGGCTTATGTTAATTATAGGGTGGAATAGAAACAAATTAGCTTCTCAAGCTAACTGCATCACCGTGTATTATTCAAAAAGGCGCACCAGTTTTGCTGCAGACGAGAACATCGGCGGTTATGATTAGATATACGGTATACAAAAGTAAAAACAAGCATATTTTTATAACAGCGTTGGGTATTTATAACAAACGTATTTACGCATTTTAAAATAGATGTGTAACACTAAACTTCTTGCACCGGATTAAGAGATATTTTGCACATAATATACTATATATTACATTCGCGAGTCAATGATCTCACAATTATATGAAAAACTGTGAGCCATGTAGAACTGACATATATTTTGTCTTGTTACATGTTGACCTTCAGTTCAACGAAAGATAATTCAAGAAACGACAACATTCCTTACATGATGACATATAGTAATCTGTCTACAACGTTTGACAGACATTCGAAAGAATGCTTCTCCGCTGTAATAACCGGCTGACAGACAGACTGAAATGACACCTAGTCTATTTGTAAGTGGGTGGTTAAAACGTTTGGTTCAGTAAAGAAGATAAAGAACAGTAAGGTAACATACAGGTTATTACGACATTACCCATCGGTTATTAGAACACAATAGTTCTCACTCGTATTCTGAAGATATTAGATGATTTTTTTATTTAATAAACTTTTCTGCGCATTGTCGTATAAAAGCTGAGGTTAACGCATTCACCATTCATGTCCTGCATAGCCCAAAGGTTGACTGGGAGATAATGCTGTAAAGCATTATAAGTCCGCCTTTTGTAACAATTTACAAAAACGAGTAAATAAATAAATAAAATAAATGCCTTAAGGCGTTCTCTATCAGCTAAACCTTTGCGTTAAACAGAGAGATACATTGGGAGTTTTATGGTTATTTTGTCAATTATCGAGCAAGCATACTACGCTTTCATGGTGGCACAGACGCGCGGCGAAAAAAGTTGATTCGGTGATTTCTGGCTGCGATTTTGAACTTGAAATACACACGAAAAATTTAGTGCTGCGTATGCTTGCGTAAGCCATGATATTTTTTGGATATTTGTAAGTAAGCTTACTGCTATATCGTGGTTCGTGCTCAGTTTGAAACAGCTGTCGACTGTGACGCGTGTTGTATTGTAGGCTTTATTGCCCGTAAACCATTGTTTAACATTTTTAATTCGATCGAGATAAAACAAGCGCAATGATAAGCAATTTTTGATATCTATTGAATGGCGTATTAATATCCGATGAAATCAGTTCTCGAAACGTTACGAATTGATAAATAATTGTAGATATAACATATTCCTTCTATCTATTTTTTTCCCTTCTATGGTTCACTGCTTGTCCCTCTGACTAGCAGAGGGCACAGTGGAGAAGCAAGGACGGGTTTGGCGAGCACTAACCCTGCCGCTGGGCGGGCAAAATGAAGTACTTCTTCTCCTCTGCCGCCGCTGTACATCGTAATCCCATCTGCATACGGGACCGAGGGTCTTGGCTTAATCACTCGGACCGCGAGGAAGAGAAAACCTCTATAAAAATCCCCCGACTGAGGAGTGCACCAGTCGCTGGTGGCCAGCTTCGGGATGCCGCCCGCCCTTCCGGTGGTATTAGGGTTACCCAGGCACAGGGGGCACTGCCTGGTTGGACGAAGCAGCAAATCTATTGATCGGGGAATGCACTAGCGAGCCGCAACCCCAGCCATAAGGTGGCGAGGCGGAACACCGTGGGGTTTTAGCTGGTAAGAGTTCGGCATAACCTCTTCGCCAGTCCCCGGGCGGAGGAGTATCCACGAAGATTTCCCCACGTAAAAAAGGTTTTGTGTTCTCGACCCTCATTTTATGAGATTGTGAGTTCGAAACCTCGGCCACTGAGTTTCTAATTACGGATTCTTAAAAATTATCACAAGCTGGTGTTTCTAAATTGAAAAAAAAAAATTGGAGTATGTGTACCTATACACTAATCCGCACTGGGCCCGCGTGGTGGGTTATGGGCAGAAACTTCCTAGTGATTTACTAGGGAAGGCTTGTACTGTGCAGTGGGACGTTAAAAAAAAGCTGAGTAACCAAACTAACCTTTCTCCTAAAACGGTTGGCTTTAATAATCTTTACACATTGTAAATAAATAACGCTACTCAATGGCCCACACTAGGATTCCCTGTATCACGGGTCCAGAGACACACAAAGACAAACACACACCCAGACCCGCACAAACAATTGTCTTTATACAAATGAATGTCCGACCGGGAGTAGAACCTGGATCTTTTGCACAACATGAAGGGTCACTACAAATTGCGCCAATCGATCGTCATCACATGACAATTACTTGACGAAGTTCGTATTTTTTTTGTATAGATAACAAACTTACATAAGTAAATAAAATGTTCTCTTCTGATATAACATGTTATTTTCGACACTATCAAATAAACATTACTACATCACGGAACAGAAGGATATCATGTCGAGTGATAGTTTGTTTAACGTACAAAGGTACTGAAGCCAATGGCGTAAAAATAAAAATGTCTATTTACTGAACCTACGCTGAAATACAAATAACATGTGTTGTAAACTGTGTATTTTTAATTTGTATCTATACAAACTATCTATACATTTCATAAAATGGACTCGACTTGGAAATATTTTTCTGTAAGTGTATAACTACTTATATTCAGGGTTGCAACATTGCTTTGACCGTATAACAATTATTATACCGTCTTGAATTGATATATAATCGTTAACTTAATGGCTCCTAATTAATATTCGCTAAACAAAGCATTCCTGAAGAAAAATAATCAAAAAATTAAAATACATCAGTAAGAAAGAATTTATTTTATTTGAAACAATTTTAAATAAAATAATGTTATTACAATTTCATTACAATTTTTTTTAGTACCAACTGGATTACTACACCTATCCAAATACCCATCAAATTATATGACTTTCAATTGTTCTCTTTTGTTTTAGTGGCCCTATTAGGGCCAGTCCACTTGACTGGTCAAAATTATTTATTTGTCACATTGTAAATATTACGCATATGTAAAAATCGTAAATAAATATTTGGTACACATACCATAACCCCAACCTATGTCTGTTCACTGCTGGATATAGGCCTCTCCCAAGACTCGCCTTCACACACAATCCTCGGTTCTTCTCATTCAACCACGGGTAGAAGAGTCCTCGAGTGAAGGCCACGTAGCGGGAAGCGCAGTATGGAACGCCCTCAGACCACGTGGACCGACGACTTAAAGTAGTATGACAAAACATTTTGTTTACTTTCTTCTGTTATGTTCTGTAGAAGTTTCCTTAATACCATAAAACATTGTCTGTCACTCAATCGTTCACGTCAATTAAATTTAAGCGAGTATAGCACATTCTCAGTAATTTTCAGTGAGAAATAGCACCGTGCAGCGCCAGCCGGATTTTCGTATTCAACATTACACCTTTCGGCGGTCACCAGATTTCGGACGCTTTTACACTGGTTCTTGTATAGTGTTCTGATACAAAAGATAACTAATTGGCTTTGTGCAGGGCGGAAACTGTTACTGACAACAATTGAGCGCAAGCGCGAATATCCACCGGCCGCTTCCTGCGATGATCTCACGCGAATTTGTTGCAATCCCACTGTTTATAGCACAGTACCTTATTTGGGTCGAGTAAATTGAGTTACTTGGAATATGTGTTTACTTGTAGCCTACATACCATTAAAGTATCATTCATTTAAGAAGTATCTTATTACTAACATAGATTCAAAAGATTGGCTAAATCACTCAACTCCGATATGGTCTAGTGGCTAGGATACCTGGCTCTCACCCAGGAGGCTCGGGTTCGATTCCCGGTATCGGAAAACTTTTTTTTTGTTTTCATATTTGTTTATGAAATTGTTTAAATATATAGATGTAATAAATAAAAGTGTTTATGAAATATTTTCCACATATTTAATTGGTTTTGTCTTTTGACTACATCATCGCGCACTCAACTGCAGACATAGGACTACGCCATTGTAGTAATTCAATTATACTTCCCGTACCAATTTCTTACAAAATATTCCAATTCCCACTAAACATTCAACACCAAAGAGATTACAAACGCATTTTCACGAATCCACCCCAAAACCAGCGACCATGTTGGAACCACAATGCGCGGGCGAACATCGTTATTAGTTATGAATGGGGAATTATTACAAATAGACGGGCTTCCCGGTCTGCGCTCCCTGGAAGGAGTTACAACTCTTGTATCCTTTGAATCCTTGTATATCTATATCCTAGATTAAATACGAAACGTATAGGTAAATACTAAATTCATGTGGGTCATTTTTAAAGAAAGTAAATAGTTCGTAATTCGTAAAATTTTAATCTTTTGACATTTAGCAATTTTTAGTATATTATTCTTAACAATATTGTATGATTAGTATTTAATATAAATTATTATTAAAAAGGGAGACCTGGATAATTTTCGTCGCTGAATTTGATGTTTTGATGTCACTTGACTGACGTTTAATTACACGAGACACTAATCGTCGCACTATCCCATGCTACGTTTCCCGGTACGTGATCTCCGTTTGGGGACTCGTTCGAGGTAAATATGGCCCGCCCACTGTCACTTCCGCTTGCTAGTTCATAATAGAGTGGTATTATTAAATATGTAGCATTTCTCAGCAAAATTTACAATCTATCTTATTAAGGAAATAGTTTGTCAATTCTGCGGTAATAAAGCCGCTGTACTCGCCCATAGACTATCTTCTGTTTCTATCAGTAACAAAATACTTGACCTATAGTAATTTTCAAGATAATTGGCCGATACCTGAAAAATAATAAAATCTATGTAAGGATTAGGGATAAATTGGCCTAATAAATATAAAATAAAATAGTCTAACTGAATATAAATTTTGATTAAATTACTAACTAAAGCTCGTGTAGTATTTAATATGGAGCCGCGCGGTGACAGTTCCAGGACATTGCTAGTCAACACAATTATTTTATAAAAAAAAAATATTTTCAACCTGCTCAAACATCGCGCTTCAGTTACGTAAAAAACGGGAGCCCTCATTGGAGCCGTTAAAAAATTTCGCTTATGAAGATGCTTTGAAAACGATTAAAGTACATTGAATATTTAGTCGACTTATATTGAAGTAAGTTAGTGTAAAAGGAGTAACGTACTACAAAGCAGCGAAAAATCTCTCACAGTTCAGCATAGCGCACCAAGCCGTCTGGCACACAAACTCGTCTACTTTTATCACACTATGTCATAGATAACAAAATGTAATTAGGTAAAGTAAATAAAGATTTATTATTATTTCAAGTTAGCCGAATCAACTATTTGTTATATGAAGATATTTATAAAGTCGCTGTATTTTAATAAGTAAAAATATGTGGCATACGCAACACACATATTGGCACGTTTGCCTAAACGTTACGAGTATATTTTTGCCTCAAATGATTATAAATACTTCGCATCGTAACAACTCACAGAAAAATTTGATTGTAGTAGAAATATCTCATGTGGTTTAGTGGCTAGGATACCTACTTCTCACCCATCAGGGTCGGGTTCGATTCCCGCTATAGGAAATGTTAGTTATTTTTATTATATTAAATAAATAAAGGTGTAAGTATATATATTTATAAACTTTAATTAAAAATAGTTACGAAGCAAAGAGAAAAGATCTACTAAGCATTGAAGCGAGACACTTGCAACAGGCGACGTTTTTTACGTTTTTACGCAAACCATGAAGTGCTTATTATCTCTGATGTTTCGCAGGTTTAATAAACAGCAAATTCTCAAAATAAATCTGAAACGAGCAGCCTCGTTTGTCAATTAAGGTAATTTTTACTATATTTTTTTAATTATTAGTAAAGTTCATGGTAAGTGAAGCAGTGGTTAAACGAGTGATTATATGATTATAATATTTTGAGTTCGTAAAGATATTTTTTGGGCTTTTATTTTCATAATATGAAATTTTAAGCCACCATAATATTATAATTATCATAATAGGGATAATCACGGAGTAGTGTGGGCACGCACTATGACGCCATACAAAGCGGTAGACTGTAAGTATCAGTGATTTTTTTATTTATAGGTAGAAGGCGGCGGTCACGCACACAATTAAATAGATAGATCCTATAATCCATGGACATCCGCGGTACACGCCAAATCCAGGTGTTCCTGGATTGAATCATTTTGGAACACCTGGAGTAATTTGATTTTATTACAAAAAACTTATTGGAGTTGTGTTTTTAAATGCGCAACATTCCTTATTTTTAGTCCGGATCTAAAAATATTGCAGTTAGATGGATATCAAATTAAGATATCGTATAATAACATTGCATTTGTCGTTGCTATCACCTAGCCGTCTATTCGATAAGTTTATAATGAGTTAGCTGTAAACAATTCATATCGAAAAATTGAGCAGCATCAAATATTGAATAAGCAGCAAATCGACGGCAGAATATTGAAAGATGGGTTTAAGTTCTTTAGTGACAATAAAGAATTGGGAGTCCCGCGGACGTCGCCTTTATGATGGCATTCATAATAATTTAAAATTATTTATTTCAGTCATTAAAAAATGATTTACTGCTCATTTGGTATTTGTCGCTGTTCGTTATACAAGCCATTTGTATCTATCTGCACATTTTGAAACAAGATGGTTTCTAAAAAGTAAATAATATTTAATTAGAATATCGCTTAGCCGGTCGATATTTACTGTGCAAAAGATCCCGGACTCTATTCCCGGTTAATTAAATATTTTCAATACTTTCATTCAATACTTAATACTTTCAATAATTAATACTTTCAAGAAATGGTGTACTCTATTCTGGATTATTTTTGGCTATAGGTTACATAAAATTGTTGTCGTTCTCTTTAAAGGATCGTACTACGCAACAGTACAACCTTTTCGATGTACTCGAGCCATTGTTCTCTGTTGCCTAACGAAATCCACCTGAATATCTCGATTCATATACGAATTGATAGGAACATGTATCGATAGACACCGATACGAGAACAATCGGCCGGTGGTGGTAAACATTGATCATTCGAGTATGTAAATCATGTCGCAAAGGTTATTAGGTTTTTCAGTGTTTTCGGTCGCTGAAGAGTTGACAATAGGCCAGATAACAGAGAGTAAAATGTAGGATTATGTGACACAATTACATACAGGCTATGAGCAATGTGATCATCTGTGATGTGTGTGATAGGACTTATTCCGTAGATTAAGAGTTTCATAAATTCTACAACGGTATTCATGTCGAAAATAGTTTAAACAATGGTCAAAGTTGCAAAATTATGTTTTTTCCTTATAACCCGAAAACTGTTAATTTTATGACAATACTCTAATGAGAGAAGTTGTAGATAATAAAAAACCTACAAAATATGGGGTCGGACGATCGAGTGCGTGTTGCCCGATGACCCAATGAGTTTCACAAAAATAATAGTTTATTGCAAAATTGGTAATTAATTTATAACAGTTTCTTCCATTTTCTGGAGCAACAAATTATCGAACTTCATCGTTCGACCCCACATTTTGTAGGTTTTACTTCTCTCATTAGAGTATTGCCATAAAATTAATAGTTTTCAAGCTATAAGGAAATACATTATTTTGAAACTTTGTGCATTGTTTAAACTATTTTTGTCAATAATGCCGTTGTCGAATTTATGAAATTCTTAATCTACGGAAAAAAAACCCATAGGACCACATTGTAAAAAGTACATAAACTCTGTGCCTTATATTATTTGTAGCACACTTCATATAGTCCGTTCAACTCGTGTAGAACATTGTAAGTTACAGTTGCAAAGAAGAAGGTTTAAAGAAGACTGTATTTTTAAATAAGGAAACAAAGGCGCTAGTTATTATGGTTTTTATAATTTGCTGCTTCTAATGCCTCTTTTTTCTTCTTACATTACACTCAACAGACCAACCTATTCTATCGAGCAGATGATAAGGGCTAGAATGGAATAATTTCAGATACATTAAAGTGTTGTCAACTGCATCAATCCGATGCCGATTATTTCACTAACATTGTCACTATTCATTTGAACCTGTCTATGGTTTGATTCACAAACGCATCATGACATCTTCTCAAAGAAAAAAGCGTTCCATAAAATCGTAAGTTGCTAATAGGTATGTTGGGCCAGCGATATCGTGTCATTTAATGTAAAACCGATACGGTGTTTTTATCTTTGACAGCCATTATAGTTACAAGGTTGAAGCGAATGTATACAATAAAATGTAATAATGACTTTGCTACTATCGACCTTCAGCTATACAACAAACTCATTCTGATATTGCTTAGAAATTAACAAGGCGATTGCTACTGGTAAACGTGAAGTAAGTCGATAAAGATCGCGATATTACACAACAGATGGAACGCGCGCACGACATGCGTTACCACACGAATACCACGCGAACACATTTTATAGAGAACACAATTATTTTTTCATTGTTTATTAAATGTACTTTATACTTTGGCTGTGTGGTGTCGACCGGCTTTAGAATAGCCCCGCCCCGTCTCTTCCCGTGGGAGTCGTAAAAGGGGATTAAGGGATAACAATGCCCGCTACCACAAGATCTGAGGAATTATACCATCTTTAAGAGTGAATTCGCAGACCCGTTTGGCCAGCGTAGCGTTTCAATAGATCCCTCAAGCACAAGACTATATGTGTTAGGAGGCCTAGGTCCAGCAGTGGACGATAAAAAAAAGGCCGGTTACGGCTCACGGTGTCTTATACTCGCACTTGCAATGAAAGTAATTCGATAAAAAATTAAGAATTTTTTATTGTGTCAGAGACATCATGACATCATCATGAGTACATGACGAAAGTTATAAGTATTCATCGCCGCCCGTGGACAGCCTGCAACAGCCACGGTTGCGCTGCAGAACTTACAAAACCCTATCCACAGTTTTCATAAAGAATCCCATGTCGCGGCCCTAATCACTGTTGCGTGAAGAATAACCGATTAAACTTAATTTCACGCTTCACGTTTCTCTATTGTTCCATACATTAACCCACCAACTCATGAGATATTATTAATTTTCCTTAATAGATATTAATAAAATTTCATTAATCTCTACAGAACCAGTTTAGCGCATTAAAGTTATCACTCGTCGGTGTGAAAGGTCACCGGCTGGTCAGTTTGCAAACTTCCATTTCTCTCCATTTAGGGACAGGCGAGAGTGACCACACCCCAGAACGCGTTCATTTGGTTACGTAGTACCCATTAATCATAATAAAAATAGCCTATAGCGTAATTTATATTAATATATTTTTGACAGATAGATGGACTACTACATAATAGTGAAATATCTCAAATGGGTTCCTAAAACCTTGCTGGTTTTAGGACCTTCCAGCGGGATTCTACAAGGTCGGCAGCGCACTACCTAAAGCAGATAACCTGCGTTTTTATTTATTTTCTCTTAAGGCGTCTACCGCTTTTAGTAAATACAAATTAATTCAACTCTTCTGTTTGATATAAATATATTTGGTTCGCGCTTAATATATTTTTGTTTGTGCCATCCGGCCAGATCCCGCGCTGTTCTTATCCGCATTATCTATAATTCATTAACAGACCGGTGTCGTTAGCGGTTTCTTTACGAATGGAAGAATATAAACGCAAATATGTGAAACAGAATGTACGCTAGTTAAAATTGAACTGTTCCATGTACGCCCACACCATCATTTGCATTTATACACTAACAGGCTCTTAATGAAGCGTAATTATATTTCAACACATACAAACATTGTATGCCTTAATGGAAACTTGTTTGCTAGCGAATTTCAACTGACTGGTATGATGTTATCATGTTTCAATACATAGGTATAATATGAAATTGTACTCGTATGCAAATGTAACATTCACATGAATCTTAGGTGTTCTATTCCATTTTTATACAATCATTTTTAAAGCACATTTAGGTATTATTCCATGGTCATTAGAATATGAACTGTTTAAAACTTATTTTTCAGCAGGCTACCACGGCTTACAATTTTTATAATAAATGCGTAAATATAAAGATATTTATTATAAATCAATGCACTATAATATTCAAATATGTGTTTCATTTGCATACATTTCTAGAACAAATGGCAACATATCGATGTAATAAATAAATTCAAATTCTTTATTTGCACAATGTGAGTACCTACAACTAAATAGTACTAAATAAATAAGTCTCTCGCTTGCCACAACTTGCTACAACATATTGTTTTTCATTCTTCTCATTCAGCATCTACCGAACAATAGTCATCGAGTGATTTAAAATAAAATATAAATAAATATATAATTCATCATATATGTGTTTAGGGAGGGCCTTACGAAGGTACGAAGGTAGCTTCCTAAAATCATCTCTCATCACAAGGTCCGCCTTAACAGAGCGATTTCTAGGAAAACTTACTAGAAAGGCACAAAAATTCTTTTCTGATAAAAACCCCATAAATTCCGCTTAAAAATTCAAAAGCAAATAAAAATCTGACGTCTCATTAGTCCCAATTGAGGTCAACTAAGTGCGTCCAATTCGTCCCAGTTGCAATCCGCAATGAGCGTTACACGTGGGCGGGTGTACCGTAGGAAAAAATCCACAGAAAAATCCAACTAACTGTACCGAGACCAGTTTAAATGGCACCACTTAGTGTTAAAAACAGGAATCCTAAGTAAACATGCGAGCATATTTAATTCCGTTCAGAAGTTTTAAAACGGTTTAAACAACTGTCGTTTAAGATATCGCCAATTCTATAAATTGTCGCGAATTTTGGTCTCATATATATACAAAAATCACATAAGCACAGGCTTATATTAGGTACACTAGCGGTAATTCACAAAAACGTTGAATTATATTATTTTACATGATTTTGAATATGTAATATGACAAAATGTTATGTTATACTTTCTTTTTAAGCGTTTAGCTACTTTGTTTGAGATATTGTAAGTATATCTTTTTTGGTTACTAACGACTAGATAATGTATCTACTATATTTTCGTCGAGATCGAGTGACTCACGTTCACGGTTCATTCAATAATATAAATATTTGTGTATATATCTACTTAGAAGACCGTTTAGCACATTCCGAGAGATCATTTATGAATAACTAAAATACAATTGAATAGAGTATTATTTGAAAAAATACTTGAATAAGTATTGTACTTAACAACAAGATGTGTTAAAGTTAACATGTTCATGTAAATGGATCGCAGGTTATATTTGGCTAAATCTCGCTACGTCATATCAAACTTTAGGTACTCATCGTATTGCATATCTATTAACAAAATTATCATTTATCATATCACGCCATCAGTACCTGTGTAGGGGACCTAACCACCCAAGCCAGCTCCACCTTCAAGCGGCGCTTTCCGCTGGTTAACGGACACAGCTCGAAGACCACTCACAAGCATTCTAGTCACTGTGATAGAAATACGCAAGACTGGTAACGGTCAACTTACATTAAAGTGTAAGCACCTAGCACCACCAATCTCCAATTTGCCCATTTTATTCATTTATGTATTTATTATTAGGCACACCGACACTGAGCACACAATGTCGAAACGTTATTTACAATAATAATATGATAACGCGGCACTTACAAGCATGCACAGCATTTTCCCATCGCTAGTGACATTTTGAAAAAATAAGACATTTATTTGAGGTGTCAACTGCCCACTTCCAATATTGTAGACCTTAAGTACCTATTAACTACAGTGTTGTCCTATGTCTTGAATTTAACATGAATTTGTGAGCGAGACTAAGCTGAAATGGTAGCTTAGTAGCAATCGAGCGTAGAGCTGTCAACGTTTAAACTAAGCGAAGCAGGAAAGCGGACCACCCTGTGCGGGCGTCGAACCCGAAACCTGCCCGATCAAATATACTATTCCCGGAGCAAACTCCGACGATTTACGTTCCATTTGCAATAGTGAAGCCACAATGTAGAATGAAACCGGTGTGGAAACTTTAAACCCTTTTGAGTAACCTTAAAAAGAAGGAAACCTGCCACACTACTGCTCCTATGAATTTGAATGAGCTTGGTCTACGAATGCAGCGACAAGTGACGCGCGACACTATGGAGCTACGTGTCCTCGAGACGACCGGCTACTCCTCGTAATCGCCTGTCGCCGTCGTTGTCGCAGCCTTAGAAATCACACTTTTAAATGAGAGCGCAACGCAACGCTGACACACAGAGCGTCGGAATCATCTATAACCATATCTAACGAGATAAACTACTCTTTCCATATTAATGAACGGGCATGATGAAGCCAATTTCGCGTCTTAATTTAATTACTTCAGTTGAACATTGTACACTGTAGCAATGTTCCTTCTGTAAACTGTGACAACAGCGAGGGCTTGTGAGGCAATCGTGGCCGCAGCCAAACGAGTCCGCGTCGACTGTAACACAAAACAAACCTAGTGTTTGAATAAAAACGTTCCGCCATTTTACAATCCAATAAAAGTCTACATCAAAGCGCTAAAACCTCTAAAACTAAAACGATTCCAGTACGCGCTGTTATTTACTTTTTAGCAATACATTACTTGAATTTAATATTTTGTTATCTCGCGCCCAAAAACGTGTTATTTTAAAAATTATACGAAATATCAAGATGGTGTGTGACAAAAGTTTTGGCTTAGTGACCATGCTGATATTATAAAAGATAATTTTACATTTACCTAAGATGCAATTTTGAGCACGATCCCAAAACAGGCGAAGGCACTCACGTTTCTCGGCCTCCTATAATATACATGAACCACTCAAAATTTCTCGTAAATTGCACGGCGATGTCAAAAATGAAGTCATTTTGGTGGCATTATTCTTAAAACGTTTCTCGATAAAAAATTAATCATTGTGCCGAATAAAATAATAAGGAGTCGATAAATCGGCCACGGACGGCCGCAGAGAACACCGACTGCTGAATGCGTACAAGGTAGGTAGACATGAAGTTGATATATAAAAAAACGAGTAATTTACTTATGGGAGATGATTATTTTGAAGTGAGCCTTTGTGGTTAATAAGAATGCCGTCCTAACTTTTCTTAAAATTTAATTACATAGGTCACAAGAGTTCCAAGTAAATATTTTGGGCTTACTGGAACCTGTGATCTACTTAGTTTTAAAGACAGATTCGAATGAAATATTCAGAGGCATTATTTGAGTACTCAATAATAACAATTAATATTTAATAAGAGGTCAATATCCAACAGTAAAGAAATACAAGCTTATTGTATATAGTAATTTTAATAAAAATGATCAGCAAAAAATAAGCGTTGGTAAATAAATGTCCAAACAAAATATTTTTGCTGATCATGAAAGCAGTTCGATCGCAAAATACAACTCCTCGAAAATCGAGAATTGTGCAACAATCAAAGTAAGTAAATTTATTCCGCTAATTTCTAAGAACCAAGCGAGGCGTTGTTTTCTTAGCAATCTTGTCGGACCACGTAAATTAACACGGTATAAGTATTTAGAACGAAAAAAAAAAGAAACATTGATAACCAGAAGCGAAGTCCTTTGTTTCCTTATCTCAAGTGTCAAGCAAATATACAAGAGAAAAAGAAGGACAATTTTACAGTTTATAATAAGATTTTTATTGCACACATATTTATATATTAAAAGGCGCATTAACGGAGTTTTTACAATTGTTTATGTAGCCTTGTTTATGTATTCTAATTGTTAAGGATAATTTCTTTGTGACGTGTTTGTAGTCATGTAAAATGGTCTTTAAACTTTCTCAAAATGTTGCTCCTACTACATCATTGTACAACCAATACAACTGTAACTAACTATGTATAAGTTGTAACTAATACAACCAATTTGAGACATGTATTGCCCCAAAAATCCCGTTGTAAGTATATAAACCGCGGAGCCTTGAAATCGATCCAACCGCATCATAGGTATTCATGTCAACCTACATGTATGATCGGTATTATTTTCGTCTTTACACTATTAATTTTAAATAATGACTCTTATTAACAGCGTCGTAAAGATGTTTATTAGAGGAACACATTGTTGAATGAATGGTGACATGTCGATGATTGGCTCGGTCTGTCAACATCATCAGAAAACCAATTCATAGTTTCTCGAATGTAGCTTTAATCTGATTTATTACTTCTGTGAATTAATCTGCAAATCCTTGTTAAATTAATTTAGTAAAATAAGGACCACGGATATTAATAAATTAAATATGAAGAATTTTCCTAGTATAAAAAAGCTATGTTATTTTATTATACACTGTAACTATTACTTTATAGGTGAATACGTCGGCGATCTTTTTTTTCTTTTCACATTGTATCAAATATCAAGACATTACTTTTTGCTATAAAATATCCCTTTTATACAAGTACCAAAATCTACGGTGATTCACCGATAGATACCTAATTGCGATCTCCGGTAAAAATATAAACGGTCCTCACAATTGTCCTCGGTGCAATGCCCTAGTACTCGCTGAAAATAGTCAATATATTTTGAAAATGAAAAATGTAGAAACTCAGGCAAGACCTGTAAAACAATCGTATAGTATTTACCTGTTTTGGATGTAGCAGGTAGCAGAAGACTTCACATAAGGTAGTTATCAAGGAGATACGTATACCTACTAAATACCCATTTATGATAATAAAAAAATATTTTTATAAAAGTATTTCTGATTCTTTTTCTCGTAACAACATAATATATGAAATTACGAGGAAAAGATGTTTATCATAAATTCAAAGTAGTGCTCAAGTCAAGGTCGGGTATGAGCCTAGTTTCCTCAAATAACAAACTTCAAAACAGTCATTTAAACTTGCCTGACCTTTTCTCTATCTGTGGTCATAGTATATGTATAGTTACTATTATACATATTATCAGGTAGCACTTAGTAATACTCGCACATCTCTATAATATAAGTATTACATTTGAATAATTATCAATTATGTATATAAAACGCAACGTTTGTCTGTCCTGTCTGTCTGCTTACTGTTAACTTGGTTTGTACTAAACGGATTTTAATGCGATTTTCACCATCGTAGTTTTTTCTTCTGGATGAAAGTAAAAGACAAGACGTCAGTGTATGTATGTATGTACTACGTGAGTGGGGCCATGAGCAATAGGCTCTACATACACAAGGCAAATGAAAAAATCTAATCTATTTAGACACAGAAATCCACTTCCAATTTTATTAATTATAGATCCATTTAAACCGCAAATAAAATCAGAGCCCATTCATTTGCAAACTGAAGTGGGGCGGAGAATTCATGGTTTATGCATAAACCTAGCTAAATGTAGGTCATGCTGCAACATTGTATGTAGTTATCTTTTTTAAGAATCCTAAGCGCAATAAATTATAAATAGAAAAGCATATACCAAAATAACTGTTTAGTACAACTTCCATCAACAAAAGAACTTATTACTACAAAGAGCAACTATTAATTAACACATATTTAAATAGGAGAAAAACGTAAGTAGTTTTTGTGGTTACTTTCTAAAGTAATCATAGTAATAATCATCATGTTTATTTGCTATAACGTTAAGTAGTTATATTGTATATGCATAAAACGTATGTATATTTACAGTTAGATGATTCATAGTTATAGCCTCTTCAAGTTTAGACATACAAATCCAAAATATTAATCCTGTGATAGATAAATAAAGTGATTTATAAGTAAATACAGCTCCAACTTAAATATTGAACGTACAGACTTAAAAATGTTATAGGTGCGTATTTAAATACGATTAATAATAATTTATATCAAATTCATAGATTAATAATAACATATTTTTATATTAATAGTTAATAAGGTGATAAGTTACACTTCTCAATTCCAATCCTTCCAAATACATATGTTACAACGCATCCGAGTTACAACGCATTGCCATTCTTGACCAATGTTAGTATGTATCGCGAATCTCTATGAGTATTATAACTGACAGTATTCTGGTAGAATGTCTGCTCGTTTGCCACCTTTCTTCTATAAAAAACGTTAAAAACACGTGCAGACTCTTCGTGTTTATCAATCCAGATACACTTATTGTTGTACTTAATGTGTGTACACTTCATAGATCTATATTCGAATCTATTTAATCTCTTTAATCTTAATCTATTTCGAATCTATTTATGAACTCAATACAATAACCGACATTCGAAGGTCACCTTGAGATGTCTGTGGTCAGTGCCGGGTCGGCCATCTAACATAATATGTTTTGATTTTGTGACCACGATAAAAGAGTCGGATGCGTGGGTGTCACCTCGGTGCACCTAAACACGCGCTGGTCGGAGCGAAAGTGAATTTAATGACTCAAATTACTCACATTAGTAGATACTTAGATGTCTTAAGTTACATACGGTTGATTATAATATAATACCTATATCGAATTTTACTAGTTGTACTATATTTTTTTTTATGTACTAGTGGGCGGACGAGCAAGCGGTCCCACGTGATGGTAAGTGTTACCGCCGCCCATGGACACCTGCAACACCAGGGGGCATGCGGGCGCGCCGCCGACCTTGCAAAATCCTATTCACAGCTCTCTTGCAGAACCCCATATCGTAGCTTAATGGAAAGACCTCTTGAGGCAGTTCGTTCCACAGCCTACGGGTTCGCGGTATAAAATATTTTAAGTCGAGTAGCTAATAAATGGAGGCCATTCACTGCTCACCTATCGCTGTGCCAGGTTGCTGGTAGAAATCTCCTAAGCGGATAAAACATACATGTATTTGTTTGGCAAACAGGCGTGTATTTGTAACTATTTTTTTCATTCGTGTGTACACTATAGTATTTTATATATAATATTAATACATAATATTACAGACGTCATAATCTTTGTACTTAAATCATTTCAAATCAAATATCTGTCAAACACGCGCAAACAAGTAAATATTAGTTATTTAAAAAATGAAGCACGCATGATTCATTAATACAATTATTATTAAAGTAAAAATACAATATTACAGACACAAAATAAAAAAAATGTTTAATCTTCAGACGACGAAATGAACGATTTTGCAGCTCGCATCAAATAAAGTAGGTAGGTATGTATAATACAAACCTTAGAAAGTATCCACAACAATCTCAACTCTAACCAATTGGATTAACTCAATAATATCTTAAATAGGAACAAAACTTTCTTTCATATGACACGGGAAGGGCTCCATGCATCAATCAGCATTAAATACGTTTTAAGTATGAATTATTACTTTTCGATAGGACGTGAAGTCATCGAACTCTAAAAATAGATGACAATAGGTACCATCCGCTCTACAGAGGATCCGACACCAATGTTAACCGGTCTCTAAAAGTGGCTAATAATAACGTCTCGTTTGAGTTAGTGTTATTGTACTCATAATCGATCAAACGCCTTTGTGAATGCATTGAAGTACTGGATAATGTGCTGTTTTGTATCGGGCAAGATTGAACAAAGTTTTGAGGGGTTACAAGCATTTATTCATAATAAATTTGACTTAAAAGAATTTAGTAACTGATCTTCAAAATCTAAGAGAATTCACAAAAAAAATATGTGCAATAAAAATTAATATTTTTCAATTTTAAAGTGTTCTCTAATTTCATGTTCATTCAGGTTGTCTTTCGCTAAATCTCACACTAGTGTCATCAACAAGGAAATGATCCTACGGATTCATTTGCAATTATAGTTTAGATTTCTTAACAGTGAAAAAATGTTCAAAATTGATCCAGTAATTGCAAAGTTTACTTCTAAAATGTAAAGAAACAACCAAAAATTTTAACTAGTTAATTATCTTACAATATTTAGTCATATTACCATGTTTACAATTACAATGGCCATTGTATCTTCACCGTGTCAAGTTTATCACGGTACAGACAACATACATCATCATTGTTCTGATTGGAACTTGTCTGTGTACCTTTACCAATATATTCGGTGCCTTTACTTACACGCCGTTAGCGGTCGTGATAGTGCCTTAATTGAGCTTTTAACGTTGACACAAAGAATAATGAGAGATACGATAGGTATCGGTTTCGGGCTGGCCGACCTACTTCGGCACGAAACGAATTGATATGACCGAGTGTAGGGATATACGACCAATAGACGGAAGTTTCGTATTAATTGAAAAGTGTAGGTTTTGAAATAGTTGAGATATGATGATTGTCTAAACGTTGGGTGCTTTATTCAAATTATCATATAGACAGTTATCTTTTGTTTTTGGAAGTAGTAAATAAATAGCTTTTTTTAAATAATGGTTGTCAATTGTATCTGTGCAGTTATTAAGTACCTGCATACCCCCTGGTGTTGCAGGTGTCCATGGGCGGCGGTAACACTTACCATCACGTGGGACCGCTTGCTCGTCCGCCCACTAGTCTATAAAAAAAAAAACTTGTACTTAATAAGTAGACGGATGAAATTGACAACTGTTTATTATTCAAAATGTATCATCAATAATCATCATACTACACTCCTTCCAAAAATTGTGAGTCATAGACAAAAGATGGTCATTTCTATCAATGTAAATATATTGGGCACTAGCTGTTGCCCGCGACTTCGTCCGCGTGGTTTATAAACACCGTCTTTACCTTCTTAGGGGTATTTGGTATTTTCAAAAACGATCACACACATTATTTCTTATAGCTTATTTTTTATCGAACAAATGTTCGGCGTGAATCTTTAAATTGATATAACTTTTTTATTTATAAACTGATTGAAATAAAACAAACACTAAATTTTAAGTGAAGCTTACCACAGTATATCAGTAAAAACCGCACCCAAATCGGTTAAGCCGTTTCTAAGATTAGCGCGCACAACAGACACAGACAAACAGGCAAAAGTTCTAATAATCATTGTTTTGGGTTCTATTGCGTTGATAAAGGCCCCCAATAATATTTTTCTCATATATTTTCCATGTACAGACAGCGATCAGTTACATTTTTATTATATGTATAAATTATTTTTTTGAACCATACCGACTTTATTGGCACAATATGTATGTAATGTGTCACTTGGTCTGTACATATCAAAGGTGACGTTAACTTATTTTATTTTATTCAGTCCATAAAAATAAATAGCTGGGCTCGTCCATTCCTGTCTAACTCAAGTCTTTCTTATCTAACCGCAGTTGTAGGTAAAACGGGTTATTCGTTAACATTCCACATAGTTTTTTGTATGAAAAAAAAGTCACACAAAAGTTAGAAAACTGTCAAATATGAAGGCGAATTCATATTTGCGTTTGGTCTTCGTAACACAGCGTATGTGGTTAGAAGATGTCATAAGAAATACCACAGCTGCCACGGTCTTCTCTTGTCGCATATTAACCGCCCCTAATTTCTAATTGGATCATCAATTTGGCCATCAAAATAATGGTTTTAATAAAAATAAAATATTTCAAAGGCTATAATAATAATATAATTTTGACAGAATATTACATTATTCTCTTAATTATGGACCTCTTCTGCAAAAGCTTAAGTACTTCGCTTCTACAAAATTATTTTTTTGCAATAGTTTACTTTGCAATATCATTACAGCGGAAAAGTCGCAAGGTAGATATAGGTACAGAGATATTACGAAAACATTTGCGATCGGCTAATCCAGTAACACCCGAACAACGTCATCCACGTCTATGCATTAAAGTAATAGAGTACCTCGTAATAAAGTATGCAATTAGAGGTACGGTAATTCATAGACGTGGATGACGTGCTCGGGTGTTTCCGGATTAGCTAATGGCCAATATTTCGTAATGTATCTGTACCTATATTTACGGTAATCAAAGAACAACTGATTAATGATGAAATTAATGAGACAGAAATCACACAATACGTAACACAGTAAAGAATGTATAAATAAAATCAGTTGTATAACCGAATGTAGGTATGTAATTAGGAATAAAAATTCCAGTACATACAAGCATGCATTATCTACGTCCAAAGGTATATGGTAACGACGCAACACAGCGATAACTCACGAGCGGAACTATCAGCCGAGTTGGCAGCGTTGGAAATCTTGGATTTAATAGTGAATATTCATAGTCGTATTGCATTGTAAAACGAACACTTGTGTAAATATGACATCTTGATGATAACTAGTGCAATTTTCGTAAATAATGATAACATCTTAATTTGATATCAAATCACGTAACATTTCATAAGAAGCGATTTCATCCAATAAATTAACTATTTGAAATATCACGAACATCTCCTAGAAAACCTGTTTTATTTTCAAAACTACTCCACCGATCTTAATGAACAGAGAATAAAACTTTTGAAAAAAGGGACCTTACACTAATGATAAAAACTGCAAATAAATTGAACCAGTAGGTTCCGAGATAAGTTCAAATAAACAGATAGACATCGCGCTGTAATTTATTTTATTGTGTTGAGATTAAACAAGAAATGTTAACAGACATTAAATAATAAATCATATTAAAAGCGTTTATATTGCTAATTCTTTCAGTAAATCACGAATGACTTACAAGATGCCTATCATAAAACTGAGATTTAAAGGTCAGGATAGTTTAAACTTCCAAAGTGTATTTGTAAATACATTTACAAATGCAATGCCCTTGGAAATAATATGTCATTAAATACAATCATATCGATTACTGTGTAAAATTGTTAAATCAATAAAAGGCGTCTTCAGTAATCGTCGGCCATAATAAAAAGCAACGAATATCTATAATTGCGTTTAACGCTCTGTAGTGTATGGAGTAAAACGTTTATAGTAATAACCCCTTATTATTAAAATTATCTAGGGGTATTAAAAGTATTATCTAGGGTTGAAAACCGTATTATAAACGTAACAGATATTGCTTTCCATTCCATTCCAGCCACTACCTATGGCTTTCCATTCACTAGCCATTTCCTAGTACACATATTTCAGATATTTATGTGAAGCAAGTACAACAATATATTTATTGAAAATTTGTTATGATTTATACTTTATAGGGAGAATTCTCCAAAAATATTTTTATTGCTGAATGCTCTCGTAGATTGTATTTAATATAAAATTCTAAATCTCCCGGAAAAGTTGGCAACCCTAGTACGAGTATTATCACAGCAAAGCTGCTAGGCCATGGCAATCGGGCACCGCATGCATTATCGCCTCAAAGTCAGAGTAAGATGCGCGTGAGTCGACCTATTTGTACGCTGCTTTAACACGATTTTAATACATGACTGGCTTCAATCATGCATGCGTGAATTGAATGTTATTGATTAAAGTTGTCATCCTTGGCGAAAATCATATACAATAAATAGAAAATACATGGTGTATTCCTGTGGTACTGCAAATATTGTAAGTAAATACCCATGCGACGTAAAATGGCCTTGTATACTTTTTATGGTATACTTATGTGAAACAGGCAACCCACCTGATGTTAAGTGGCTTATCACGGCTTATTAACAAGATATTTACGTAATCCCGGAGTAATTTGCTCTGCCAAAAATTTGTATAGTGAGATCAGGTCTGGTTCCCATTACACGACAATATGCATATAGAAGTCGACCCTGCACAGGATTAGCGGTACTGATTTTAATAAAATCAGTCTAAATAACCGACGATTCGCCCACTCTCCGCTGAAATATGAGCGTTCTCGACTGAGTTTTAGACTCAATTTAGCTCGTGCAAAATAGCGATTCGTTTTGCTAGGCATACCTTTGTGGTATTTGGAATGTGCTGCTACTTCTTCTAGCCTTCTATACCTAAGTGCGATTCGGGTTATTATCCAAAATTCGATGTAGCGGTAGACTGAATTGGATCAGTCCTTAGGCTGCGAACGCACTTGCGGCTAACGCTTTTGCGGCCAGTCGCAAAAGCGGGTAAAAGGCCGCGGGGCAAAAGGCGGTTAGCCGCAAGTGCCTACGAAGCCTTACCCCTAAGCCGAAGTAACGTATGTAAAAAAGCTTAAAGAGAAGTCCGACACAAACAAACTAGTAGAACTGAAGCCCTCCACTTAAATGTTACGATGTTGTTGGATTTTGAGTAATTCTCCTCCAGTTTCTAAATAAGTAGGTACTCTTTAGATTCTATTGATTAACTTAGAAAAATATAATACTTATATGGAAGTTTTATTTAAATGTTTCATTAGGCAATTATGTGTTTAGAAATTAATGAACTTAACCTATGAGAACACTGAGGACCCTGTAGGGCATAGCAATTAGGAGGGAGGAGGACCAGAGGAAAGGAGCAATTTGGATGTTATCATCTATGACATCCGCGATACATGGCACCACCCGTGTAGAATGCAAACCCAACGTGCCAATGCATGCCCCCTGATACGTTGTTTACCTTTAGGATATTTAGGAATGAAGTTGGAGAAAGTATTGGGAAAATGTGTAGGAATACCAAGGGATGGGAATGGGCTCTGGCGCTCACCCATTCCCATCCACTCACTACCGAAACACGTATAGTCCCGGAATGAGCTAAATGCGCGCGCGGTATGAGGTGTGGGGACCCGAGCACACCCCCTCTCAGCCGTCTCGCCGCACTTGTGCCGGCTAGTTAAGGGATGCGCTTGCTCACTTTCTATTGTTTCTCTTGCGTCATCGATATAACACGTGTTCTGTAGATTTTTACTATAAATTTAAAATACATTTTACTTTTAAAATGAGTGACCAAGCTTGAGTGACTGATTCTGACTTATCTGGATCAGATATTACAAGTGATGATTGTAGTGACTAATATTCATTCAATACAATATTATAGTTTTTTGTTCCTTTTAGTACTTTCAAGCTATTGTTTTTTTGTTGTTTTTTATTAACTTTATTTCTCAAAACTAAACATTAAATATCTGTTTAAAACTAAAAATTATGTATACCTACTTACTATATTATCTAATGTGTGATAAATAATAAATAAATAAATAATGAAAGTAAATAAAAATGTTAAAAAATAAGTTATGTTTTTTATAATTATTTGTGTTTTACTTCTGACTGTGACATTTAAATTAAAAATATCGACTAAAACCGATATCGATCTTTCAGTAAGATCATTGTAGTACAACACTAAAAACAAGTGACAAAAAATGGTCACATTCCTTCCGCACGCATTTAGCTCATTCCGGGACTATACGTACATTGGGAGAATATAGGATAAAGTGGGAAATATTGTGCATTTTACGATTGCTGTGAGAGAGGGGTAACTTAACTTGGCTAGTCGAGTGCGCCCAGGACTTGTGAAATTGTAGCGTGCAACATCAGATTTTGTTTTTTTTTTTCAACATAAAATCATTTACCAACGAGTACCTACACTGTTCAAGATTTCAAAATGGAATCCTCGAGTTCAAATTATAATTACTTGCAATTCAAATTCAAGTTCCAAAATGCAAACTTTCAAGATAATGATGTAACACTTACTGACGCTTGATAATGAAAGTAAGTTTTACAACGCGCTTGCTGTAACATCAGTCGGATCGCTATCTCTTCGCTGACCACGACATGGTAACCTAAAGCATTTATTTTTTCATGAAATCAATTGACTCAAACAGTCACGTGTTCCTCGATTATTTATGCTGTAGACATAGTAAAGGTGTCGTTCAAAGGACGCTACGGTAGCAAGTTTATCCATTATGTTTGATGCACGTGCATGTTCGTGCATACTGTAAACAGATAATAATTAAGGTCGTGGCGTCCATGCTAATGCGGAGTACAGTAGAGACACAGGCAGTCAGGAACCTCAACAATTTTGGAAGTAGTCATCTAGCTCCATGGAAGTACTGATTGTGGTTCCTTCGATGGATAAATTCGCCGCACTGTTTAGAGCCATTAAAATTCCATGAAATGATTTAGGATTATGTTTGCTAACCACGCGCAGTTTTGTTTTACTTATTAATATTATGTTATAGTTGAAATAAATAATAATAATAAATAATGCTCAAAATCATTGTTTCTTACAAACAAACTAGTTCTCATTTCAATACAAGTGTTATTAAGGCACTGGCCCACCAAGAGTTCGCAAGATTACAAACGTTTTTTTTG
The DNA here is from genome assembly GCA_943735995.1 of Sesia bembeciformis. Taxonomy (NCBI): domain Eukaryota; kingdom Metazoa; phylum Arthropoda; class Insecta; order Lepidoptera; family Sesiidae; genus Sesia; species Sesia bembeciformis. The sequence continues at coordinate 16,172,630 of OX031028.1, forward strand.
CGTTTGTAAACGCGTTATTAGGGTAATTTTAAAGTTCATATTCTTTGCTCTAACTGTATGAAAACGTTTATTCTACGTTGTCTGGTGCCGTTTTGTGGCGCTTGTGAAACTGATACCTTGTAATTCCTCACATACTTTTATTAAAGTCTCGTACTTGATGAGGTTCTCGTACCTGACGCAAAAAAAAATGAATAAAATTAAGTTATGTTAACAGCGTGATGCCTATTTTGGGTGTCTGTCTAAAGATTACTTACTGTTTCTTATACTTATAGTGGTTTAGCGCAATCTTTCAATATTCATGGCAAGCGGGACGCGGGTCAGATGGTTAGACATGCGCTGGCGCCTGTTAGTAATGAATTGGATTGTCCTTAGATATAAATTACTGATTAATTATTTATTTTAAATAGGATAATTAACGCTAGCTGAATCATAACATTTGCATTCCTGAAGTCTGTTTTTACTTTCTTTAACTGCTTTGGGAGAAATACAGGTGAAAGTAAAAGGGATAAAAGATTAATTTTAATGGTACGGCTCTTACAGATATACCGGCTCGGTGAATGTTATAATAAAAGAAGAAGAATATGTGTAGTAAATCTTCTAGATTATATTTAGTAAGCACTTTATATCGCAACATAAAGCCTTAGAAATGAAAAGCATGTGCAATGTGCGCTGCAGATCTCGAAAGGCTCGGATTACATACATTGCTTGCTTTCAAAATAAACTTAATGCTACCAGTTTCATAAGGGACTGTGGTCTTAATTACTCCATAAATCCGAAAATGGTCAACTATAATCACGGTTAAATGTTGTAAATCACGACAACGTGGTCTCAGCTAACTTGGAGGGCCAAATATTAAAGCGTGTGTCAGAGCTAACGGGAAAACATTTGCTTAACAAGCCTTTTATAGGAGCCCGTCGTCTGAGCGCACATCGTAATGTCCATAACGCTCATCTTGTTGATACATCACACTTAAAGAGTGTTGACGATGTCCAGTCGTTGTAGTAATTTTAGTAAAGTAGAAGTTTATGGTTATTTCTAAGTTTACAGCTTTCTACTTACGTTAATTATGGACTCTTGTTTATTAAAAAACTCATGAACATCCGCGATATAATGAGATGACGGACTTCTCTCATCTCATTATAGTCTCACTCACTCGATGGGATGGAATGAAATGGGAAGTGGGCTTTTGTTAAATCTCACTTACTCAAGTCGTACACTTTACAGCAGTCTTCTGTGAGACTGGAAGGCAGTTAAGTTTTAATTAGTTTAACACTAAAAACAACCCGTAAATGTCCAGCGTACCTAAGAAACCTTTTAGTGACTTCCTGATCCAGTCAATTACTCTACATTCGCACTTCCTTATTGGAACATAAGTTACAGACAGGATTCATTATTTACCCGTATCTTGACAATAACGCCACTCCGTACAATAGAACAGGTTTTATATATTGGAAACAATATTAGCAAGCAACGGTGTATAACTGTTACCAGGACATCTATTATCATAAATTAAATTCGTGTAAGTTAGCCTGAATTATACTGGAAATTCAAGATTAATAATGTAGGATATTAACCTCGACAAAATTATCGAGTTAACGACAGTGTTATTATAACCATAAAGCTTAGAAGGAAATTCTTTAATAATCAAATCATCAACATGTATAAAAAAAATATTGCATAGGAACAAAAACCATATTACACAACCATAACAAAAATTCGTTGAATCGACCATGATTCATCGAAATAAATTGATTTGATCGGCGCTATCAATTTACTGCGTTCGTTTCACAAAAACAGTCCACAAAAGGTTTCGGTTGCAGTCGCAAAATGATTCAACGGTCACTCGATATAGGATCGCGGTGACTGGCTTCGCGTTGCAGTTCATCCGGTGTATGTATACGGTGTACACCATTACAAATCGTCGATATGACGTTCGCATCGTGTAATGCAAATAATAATCTCTAGAAAGAATCTGTGAAATCTGAACAAACTGCGATGTAAAAATCCTGCCCTGTGTGTTGAATAAACATAAGTCCACAGAAGCATCAATATTGGGGAAGTTAGTCGTCATTACTTCGGCGCCAAGGGTCCAATAAAGACTTGTTATGCTAAATTTTAGTGGAGCATTGCACTGCATTGGTCTGCAGTACAATTATTATTAGAGTTCGATGAACTTGCATGCTAACAAAGGGAACTAGGTGCTAAAATTTATCCACCTACGAGCTATTAAACCGGGAAGTGCAGAATTCAGGTTCTGTAAGGTACCGAGCAGTTCATAAATATTATTTGCTCATTAAATTAGTGTTGTCATTGAAAACGTCGGGTATTTTTTTAAGAATCCTGTGTTAATTTCGCATCATTACTCACACTCCACCTTATCTTATTCAAAATGACCTTCAAGACGAAACAATGGTTCTTTTTTAGCTTTCTCTTTTTAAATTAACAACACGTTATTAGATACTTCAGTACGTTTACCCCAATGATGGAGTATTTTTTCTTTTTGCGTAAATTTGTCGCCTATATTGGCAACTCAAGATTATATTTGCATAACAAATCGTCTGGTTATTACGGTACCTACCACTGAAGCACCATAAAAGTATGTTGACTTACCGTCCTTTTTAGTATTTCTCGTGAAACGAGCCCGTCCGAATTTCCTCAAGCCTTATATAATATTCCTCCTCCGAGTAGCTATGAAACGTCATGTGGTAAAACGCATCGGCATTCAAGTGTCAGGCGTAGTATTGTCCAAAACTAGTCGGCCCTGTTCCCGACTCGCTTTTTGTCCAGATACGTGAGACTCTGCGGCGCGTCTTAACGAGCATCAAACCAGTTCCACATTTCATCGCGTCATGCCAAATCTGGTAGTAAATACTTCAACACTGTTTATTCTCACGAGTTTTTCCTTAGCGATTTAAACATCTACGTCCGCTTTGCGAAGTATTCGACATAAATATAAAATTCCTCAACGAATCATCCACGTGTATCCTTCCTTATTATTTGTTATTATCATATTGTAATTATATACTTTCACTTGTCTGTTAATGTCACCGATGCCATAGTAATTTGTATGGAGCGAGAAACAGACTGCAAGAGACCGTAAGCCAAAATTATTCACTTTATAATACCATAGGCGGTTAACAAAAAAAGATCATGCTAGACTTTCCTTTCACCTTATTCTTGGAACATAACTCGCTAATTGCTAAGTTCATCGGCTCGGGTTACATAGTCATAACCTGATTTACAAACTGCTATTGAGATCAAAATCATTGATCATCAACAAATAGCTTCTCTTTTTGTTTTCGGATTGATGCAGTAATGAGCAGACCATGTCAATTTCTCGAAGTCTTGTGATCATGATGCGTCACCCTTTGCTGTGACTCAATTTATCAGTGGCGTTGTGTCGCTTCTGACACGTATCAGGTCTCTTACAATAAGTATCAACATTTAAGCCGGAAGTTTCCAGACCATGCTTCTTTATTAAGCTCAGTTCGTGATTAATCTGCAATCGTAGTGTCCATTTTGTCACATAACGTTCAACCAGATTGCGCAATGAAGACTTAAGTGATAGGGAGTTGACTTTTCGGTGGATAATCACTTGCGAAATGTCGAAATGTTACAACTTTTATGGTACCTTAGTAAATGAATGGTTTAAAACTTAATTATTCTAGTGGTACTGGTTAAAACGGAAATCTCGGCAGCATTTTAATGAGGTGCATCCGTACTTGTCGCAAATGTCGCCGAGTTAAATGGCTCTTTAAATAACTTAGGCTCATTTAAAGATTGCTAGAGGTTAGCCTGAGCAGGAACACACGATGAAATAATTGAACACACAATAAATACACGAACGATTTTCTAGTTTCACTCAAGTTCAGTTAAGTGACTCTTAAAAGAAAAACAGATGTCGAAATTTGTTTGATGGCCCAGCTTCGAAAGGTCAAAGGGGCGTGCGAGGTTTTTGAACATTAATTTTAATGGCACTGCAGTGGAACAAGATTTAGGTACTCCGACGACTATTCAAACGAGACACGTTCTTTCAAGAATTGCAATTGATTGATCGTGTATAATAAATTATACTGCAATAATAGTTACGCGACGGACGGAACATAGGAAGCATTTGAGTTCACGAAGGTCTTGGTGAAATATAACGAAAAACAGACTAGAGAAAAAAAATTGCGGCTACGTTATAAAGAAAACAACATGCCTGGTAATAAATAATAAACACCGAACAATAGGCAACAACAAAGCAATCTGTGAATTTACCTATTTATAGTAGGTATTGATATATTTTTATATCTCATTTACAACTACAACATATCTGAGCATTGATTTTAAAATCCGTATTCTCAGAGAATTTTATTATGAATAACTAATAACTGTGATAGTATGGAAAAAGGAGATTAGTCACGAAAATTAACATAAATGCGAACACATATATATATATATGTCTGTTTTTTACCAATAAGTAAAAATAGATCTGATTTTTTTTGACTAAATTCGGGATTAGATTTATACATTAAGTAAGTATTGTTAGTAACTTATTCAAATAACTCGTTGTTTAATTTTCGTGACTCATCTCCTTTTACCGTACTACCATAGAATTTATATGTACGCTAGATACATAACATTATCACTTAGTAGGTGATTGCGATTAGTAATTAAATAAAAATGCTAATTTTATATGATTAGTGACAGACAATGATATACTCTGCGTGACGACACTCATACAGTACATAGAGTTGTTGATGTTATTATTATATGTATTGTTTTGTTTATAAGTATTCACTGGAGCACATGCTTTTATAAAGTTTTGTACTTCAGGCAGAACTTCCTGAAACATAAACAAATGCTCTGAAATATTTTTGGTAAATATTAGTTTTCTTTTCTACATTTTTACACAGATCTCTCTGTGACACAATATACAATAGACGGCGCTCTTACAATATACAAAAGTCTGCGGATGACAACACTGGTAAAACGAAAAACGTACTGGACTAATAGGAATATCTCAAAAAATAACAGCGTGTGACTACAATACCCACTACAACAACAGATAAAACCAGAGACAGTCATTTTTAAATTCTTTCTATATTCTGAACTCAGAATATAGTTATTCTATTTATTATGAGCCATACCCTTGATTTATGTTTATTTCAACTTTTAATTAATTCGGGATTATTGCACAGATTACGGTGTTGCAATTCATTTGAATTTTAATGGACTTGAAATTTAATTTTAGCTTCCTATACTCGTAATAAACAATCTGTCTTGTAGGCGCCGTGAGTTACCTATCATGCTTGCGAAGGAAAGTCTATCAGTAAGAAGTGCCCTGTAAAGTTGTGGTTAAAAACCACGTATATTATTGACATGACGTCATGTAACCCACCGTCCAAATAAACGTATAGTGGCTTTTATCTCCTTGATAACGTGAGTGGGGTAGAGAGCACAGGTTTTAGTGGCGCAACACTTTGGCAAGCGTGATAATGTTGGGCATGGAAAACAGGTCGATAATCAATATATCCCGTTAGAGTGCATGCTGTCCAGCGTGTGAGTTACACACTCGATACTGTGTTAACTTTCTACATTGCGTAACATAATTTACTTGGAGAGTCGGTTTCCAACCCCCGACGAGTGCGAATGTATGCAAAAAGATTTTAATTTTCCATACCACTTTTCTCTTTATGTTTTAGATAGATGATATAGCGTTAACAATGAAAAATTCAAGTAAACGTGGAGGAGAGGAAAGGAATAACGTTTCTGCAGTTGGCGGATTATAATCTCTTCTTTTAAAAAGGAGGAGGGAAAATAAGAATCAAATTTCGTGCGGCGGAAAACAACTCAACTTACAAATCAACAGTGTCAATAGTCCTCATTGAAATCTGTGGTATTCGAGAATATTGAATATCTCAGAGTAAGTCATTGGAGAATAAGTAAGCTATACTTGGCGTAGCAGATTGCAGTGATGTTTACGTAAAACTAAAGAGTAAACTGATAAGCAATTCAGTCAAGGTAAAATTGTTTGCAATTTGTTTAAAAACACCATCTACTTTTCTAAAGCAGACATTGCTTGTAGTAAACACGTCACCCATTATGCTAAATAAATGTGTACATACAAAACAGTAACATATGTATGTGCATATTGATAGGTTTATTTACAAGAGGCTCGACAAAGGTTTTGGCACCATTCGACTGTTGCTTAAAAGAATATTTTTCTCGGGAGATGGAAATATCTTAATTTATACCTTATATCTTAAGTTCATAACTATTCATTCCTCATGTATGATTCACCGGGGCCAAATCTAAGTCCTTGAATATGGTCCTCGCAGGCGTCCCATTTAGGTCAATTTTTTGAAAAGATATAAGAGTTTAGACTAAAATCGAGAGAGCTTTTAAAACATGGTGTCGGCCAGCATTAGCATAGCACCAGCCCATCTCTTCCAGTTTGTGTCTTAAAAGGCGATCTGAACCACTCACTACCTCTGAAAGAGCGGACTCGCCATCCCGCTTGACATTTTAAGGCCACATCCCTCAAGCACAAGACAAAAACTATTTAGGCCATCTATTGACTGCAGCTTGAAGATCAGTTGTTTCCATTTTATAAACTTGATATAATCATTAAAATTATTTGTCTGAAAATAATATCTGATTTGTCATAATAAATGACGTGGATATTGTGGCCTTGTTTTTCCCGCCATATAGAATTTCGGTATTTGTCTAAAATTCTTTGTTTATCATTTGTTATCATTTTGTTCCTAATACAAGAAATTACCTATTCAGATGGTTATTTCTCGGTGGGTGGAATTTCTGTTGGAAATCTTTTATCGTATCTTTTTCAGCTAGACTCAATAAATATATATTCAGTTGACTGCTGATCAAGTTCTATCTTCATCTGCTTACTTTTTAATCTTTTCTCAATGTTTTTTAATTTTCTTTTCTAATCCGTTAACGTCACCGCCCTTTTATTATCCACATGGATCTCCTCATGCACATTGTCGTGCATGAGGGAGGTATGACGTTAAAAAGCCACGCTGGTCAAGCGGGTGGGCGAGTCCACTCTTTCAGAGGTGATGTAGTTCAGCAAGCCTTGTGGTAGCGGTTTTGTTATCACTTAGTAATAGCCTTTTACGACATTCACGGAGTCGTGCTATTCTAAGTCAGTCGACACCACGAGGCCAATATTTTCTTTTTAATATTATCTGTTAAATTGCAATAGGTAGGTATATTCCCCTTTTTAAGTATTGTGTGATGTCGTGAAGATTTTATTATTTACCGATTAGTAATTTATTGCTTGTTCGTGGTCTCTATCCAATATCCCCTTTTACACAACATTAATACCTACTTGATAACACGTTACCATTTAGGTATTGTCCTATGTTGTAACGATAAACAAATATATACATATATCTAACATGCAATTAGTGTAGCCGGTAAATATCAGCGATTCTGTTTCTGGCACATCTGGAGTCAACATTCGTCAGCAAACACACATAAAAAGTCCGGATAATCAAAGGCGCGTCCTTTATGTTGTTTTAGTTTTATTCTTATAAACTCCGCTGAGGTTGCATTCCCGGCGCGGGCGCATGCTCGAGGCCTGTTGCGCGGGAACGTTTAGCGCCAACTGCTTCAATCACTTCTCCTTATTCTAAGATCAGTTCATAATTTTATATCCCATGATTTCTAAGTAAACATTGTATTAGTTTTATGAATACCAGTGTAATTGCCTCGTACTCTTTTAATGTTACTACAGTAATTCTATTATATTTTCTTGGAACAGGTTAAAATGGATCATAACCGCCGGTCTAACATTCATGATTCTTAGAATACAACATTCTATATCAACAACTTTGTTGTGTAAAGTTTCTACTTGCAGTTTTTATTTTAAAGTTATTGTTGTACCGGTTGGAAACTGCCAAGTCTCGTATCACTTTATTTACACACATTTGTAAGTTATATCACAACAAAATGTAGGACATAAGATAAATAAACACTTCGTACTATCAGCGAAGATAAAGTAACTGTAAGAAGAATGTCTTACTAACCTGATAGTTCGGCGCAGTCACTCAAAATCCAAGCTGCATTTTAACCTCAAAAAGCACTTCAAACACGGTCACGATGGTCGAAGGTCGCGGTTATGTTATGTTACATAATATCACAAGCTTTAACACCGGTAATTGCATGGGATTTACTAAAAACAATACACGACCGAGGATACTGTTAAATACTGTTATCATAAACACACGAATGCACAGTTCATTGCACGTTTATTTCTTAACAAACGCCGCGAGTATTCAATAAATAATCCATCAGATCGCATATTTGTAGTGTTCTCTGAATAAAATGACCACCAATGAGAAATCGATGTCATAAGTTGTATGCAATTTACGATAAAACATGTCACAGACGTGCAGTGCACTTCGTCAGACACGACGAATATGGCGGATGAATTTAAACTACGCTTGCGCTGAACGCCACTGGCCAGGTACAAAAACATTAACAGTGGTTGCGCCATCTATCGGATAACGGTAGAACTTTTTAGTTTCAATACATAGAAAACATACTGGTCCCCTTGAAAGTTTTACAAATCTGTTAGTAGGTGGCTCTAATAGTTTTATTAAGGAAACAAAAATGGAGCTTAACTATGATGGCTGGCATTGTTATATTAAAATGTATTTTTTATGTGTATAACTTTGTAACCTGTTGTGGTTTGATGTGTTCTGAAGGATTAAGTTTTAAAACTTCTAATAATGATATCTGCATCGATAAACTAATTTACTTGATCTCACTCAACCAAGTCAATCTGTGATTGTTTAGGATTTTTTTACACACGGGGAGTTAAGTATGTGACTGTATTTTGGGGGTTGTATAACCTCAAACAAGCATCAACAAGGGCTTCACGTTTTTATGTTTGGGTTTGGGAGTGTGCTCGCTCATAACCTGCCTTTTGATTCTTGTGATAGGTATAATTTTTACCTGGCATTTTTACATACCAGGCATACCAGCTCTAAATTAATATCTAAATAAAGAATAATAGCAAACAAAACAGTTTAGCTAATAATTTTCTTTAATCAGCCTTATAAACTAAAACCATACAACTTCTAATTATAATATTCAACACGATTACAAACTAAACAATATCGGGATAAAAATATGAAAATTAACCTACAAAATACAATTTTATTTCTTTCTAGTTCGATGTCTCAAAGCCAGTAATGCTAACAGGTGGAATACATGATATAAAATTACTAAGGCCAACACATCAGTCCATAAACGACTGCTCTCGAAGTCATACTGGCTTAGTACTTCCTCTCCTGTACTGAAGCATGGTGTACCGGGGCTGTTGTCGACGCAAGCTGAAAAAAATGGCAGATTGTTCAGAAATGTCCGCGTGGAAAGGTATAAATTAAGATCGTCTAGGAATGTAAGAAATAAAAGAATGGTTGGTTAGAACCACTCCTGTTTATTTTTCACTTTAGCTATGATTAGCAGCAAACTGTAAAGAATCTGTAGGAACATTCGATAAAGTTAATATAAATCTGTACGAGTTGAACGCTACATTACGTTTTTTTTACGTTCCTAAACGATGTATTAATAGTGACATTTATATTTATATTCGTAGCACTAACTGAATGAACAGGTTTGTTGAAATATTGTATTTGCGGTTGTATTTACAACATAATACTGAGTTAAGTACATAATACATAATACAAACAATACAACATAGCACTGCACTGCCTGTGTTCGGTACACCGTTTTCTTTCCATCATTACAATACAGCATAATCTTGGATTCATCAGTGAAGAGTGCCGACCTGGCTCCATTGACGTTGAGCCCAATACAAATGTTCGAGCGCAAACTGAAGGGGCGCCATTCGGTGAGCTCGTGTCAGTTTGGGCCCATTGACTGGCTTGTGGTTTTTTATCACGTTCTTCGAGTCTCCTACTAACAGTTTGAGCGCTAACAGCCACTCCATGAAAGTGTCAGGTGACGATTTCGTAAGCTGGTAGTGAAGATAAATCGATTTTGTCTTTCCGTCGTCACTCGGAATCATGATCCTCCTGGACGGTGAACGAAGCCGCCAGTCTCTAAGTATCGATGGTACACTCTTTGAACAGCAGAACGGTTTTAATGAAGTTGTGCACTCACATTTCGCTAACTAATCCCAGACTGAAGAAGTGGCACAGCTTGAGCCGCTACATCAGGCGCAGAATCCATAAGTTTGAGGTCGAAATCGGTTCAAATCTCAGGAAAAACAATTTAACGAAACTTTTATTGAAAAACATCACCATTAAATAAATAAAAATTCACACTTTCTGCTTCCTTATTTTTTTCAAAACAAGGAACTGACTCGACTTTTCTTCTGTGGTTCAAACTCGTGAATTCTTTGGAACAATAGCACACCAAAATGAAGGTGAATATGCCAGATTCAAAACTGCACAAAAACTTTTTCTTTGACCGAACATTATTTTAATGTTTCAGGCTTTTATAAATAAAAATTCAGAGTGGCTCTATTCGGGTGTCCGGGGGTTTATATTATTACTTTACAATATAACATAGCAATAACACGAAAACAAGAAGAAAATTAGAAGAAATCAATCAATAATCGTTAGCAGAGTCTACAATAGAAAGCTGCCTACAATCATTTGTATCCAGTTAGACCTTACTTGTTAGTACCTATTATACGAAGGAACTTGGCCATTTTTTCAAATTTATGTATTTGATTGGATAAAAGAACTACATCAAAATTGAAAAATCTTTTTTTTTTCTTTGTAATGTTGAGAAAGATATTCTTTTCTTAATAATATTTTGCTAAATAGGGTTTCCCTTTTACGAAACTTCAAAAGTAATGTTTTTGGAATTCATTTGATTTTTTTCTATAACGAATAGATACCAGTGGCTATTTCTAAACTTTTTGAATATGTTTTCGATAACAGCTAAGAAATCATTTGTTTTGTCTTTTGTTCCCATTTTACCTGACCAGACCCTTTTTGCTTGGGATACCCTAACCTGGCGCCATACCTGCTCTCGGTAATGAATAAAAATGAATGGGGATCAGATGGTCGAAAGACGATAATGTGTTTGGGTGAAGTGTGAAAGGATTAAAAAAATAATATTAACAAAGGGTATTAATAAGCAACCTACTTACCTACTAGAAAAAAATAAAGTAATCGTTAATATAATGATTCGCAAGATTACAGAATCTTTTTGCGACACAACATGCCACTTGTGAAATTAGTTCTAAATAATTAGAATATTTATAAAAAAGTAAACAATGAAACTCACTAATATTTTGTACACCATCCCACTGGAGTATACTCATTGCTTCATTTGAGTACATAAGCCACGATAAGTGACGTATCCAGGATATGTATTTTGGTATTGAACTGAAAATTTAAAACTGAAAATGCATACACGAGGATTTTATTAAGGATAAATACAATATTAGTTATGTAAGTAACAAGCTTTAAATGAGCAAAAGTAACGTAGAGATAAGACTTTAATGTAAGGTTTGAATCATTTATAGGTACCTCAATTTGACAAATAGTCCCGAAGTGATCATAAGTGCGTAGTCGAAGGGCACGAGGTACGCAATGGCGATCGGCATAGAGCCAAATGTGCACGAGAAAAATGAACCTGAAAATAATTATAAAATCTGTTAAACATTGTGAAGACGAAGACGTTTACAGAACTTTTTATAATTTATATGAGACTTGCATTTCATACTGGTAATGGAGGACAAGATTAGCCGGTAGAATTCCGATTCTCAATACTGAAAGACCGACTATGAATATACGGAGGAGATTATATATCTTCTGTTAGCAAGAAAAAATAATTTTAAATCAATAACACACGAATAATATTGGTACAATACGGTAACAACCGTATTGTACCAATATTATTGTCACAGACAACACTCGTCATTCAAAAAGAGTATTGAACTTGCTACCTCACGGGGTAAAGGATGCAACTCTACATAATGACTATTGGTCACTAATATGTGTGTGTATGTGTTCCAGTATGTGTATTTCCATTGCTAAATAAAGGATATTAACCTCTCCCAAAGGACTGTTACAACACACTATCATCGGCTCATTAAATCGACTGCTACGTTGACTTGATCGAAATATGACCAGAATACACTAGGACTAAGTACGTACAATTCTCCGAACACATTTGTCACTGGAAAATTCTCCCGTTTGTTCGAAATGACCTTAAAATTGTAATCCATTAAAATTTAATAATTACGGTAGGGGGCGAATATTTACCACAAGCAACAGCGACGTTAAGCACCAGTATAGCCAAGAAGACGGTGAAACAGAATGCATACAGCGTAGGACGCAACCCAGCTATCCAGTATACCACCAGAGTAAATATTGCTGGATCTATCACCAGCCCCGGGAACTGTAATAGACATTATTAGAATTAAGAATTGATAGTAGCAATTAGAGTACTCATTAGTTTTTAAAAAAAACTGATGGATGACGGTTTTTGTAAGATTGCGTCTTACAAAAACCGCTGTATTTTGAAAATTACTCGTTTAATTTTATTTTAAAACACTAAAAAATTTGTAGAACATTTATAACTTACACAAATGTAAAAATCCGTTGAGTAATATTAGAGTTTATAACGAACATACACGCAGACAAGTTTTAGGGGAATATATTTATAAAAAAAAGTGTCAAAATGACAAAAAAAGTACTAACCAAAGCAATCATCCTAGCAATATAATAAATTGGCGTGGAGTACAACCCCGCCTTCAGCTCCCTGCTGAATAGAGGGAACTCTTCGGGGAACATGTGCAACACCGAGTACATTGGGCCGAAGGTATTCTCCGCGATGATGATAAATAAAGCGCCCTGGACATCCTGCACGCCTGCTTGGGTTAGGTGCGCCACACCGAGGAAGCACAGCCCTGCTGTTAAAGCTATTGCCTAAAATTTAATATATTATTATTATAATATTAGCTCACAATTAAATTGCACTCAAAATATTTCGTAGCTCGTCTCAAAATAAGTTTAAAAAATATATTCAAATAAGTAGTCCTTTTCGACATAAATGCAAATAAACAGACAAACATTACATGTTTACATATGTTAGATATGGAAAAATAAACTTACCAATTTCTGCACGATACGTAAAAGTTGTACCCTTGGATCTCTGACGATAATAAGTAAATATCTATACACGAGCCAAACAATCTTTGTGTAGAAGAAGGGGGCCTTGAAACCGCTTTGATTTTCTTTCTTGTATTCCTGAAAGCGAAATCAATGATTGTCGTTAGTGTCATCGCTAGTATAATTAAACAATTATTTTAAAGAGTAGATAGATTTAACGTCCTACAGCCATAAACCGGCACTTCTAGCCATTTTAGCCTTCTAGAATATCTGTAATTGAACTTTTACAGAAATTCTATAAAACTAAGTTAGATAGATGCCTTCTACAAACTACTCGAGTATTGGTGTGAAATAAAAATGCAAAATAATAGACACTTTTGATGGACCGATGATATAAAGAAAGTGTCCGATAGCGATTTGTTAAGAAGAGCGACAAACTGAGTCTTGTGGTGTTTAAGTAAAACAGGTTGATGGTAAATAAGCATAAAAAGTGATCTATCTACGCAACATAGGCTGACTAGTAAATTTAGAGCTACTCAAATTTCAAAAAAGAACTCATTTGAGCTGTACCATTTTAAAAACATCCTTTATTTGAATTTCGAATTCCGAAAACCATTTAGTCAAAACAAAAGAAATTGCAAAAGTTTATTGCATTTTTTATTGCATTTCGCTTTTCTTTGCAACAATGAAAGTAAGAATTCGAACGAGAACATTTTCGTGTAATGATTTTATACGATTTTAAAAATAGTTTAATGAGAGTGAGTGTAATTGGGTACCTCGCACCGTCTCGTGCAACAATTTTTAGATGGTATTCTCAATTTAAATAAGGATTTTTTTTCTTGAAAGATGATGACAGAGATGATGAAGATGATACTTGTGGCCGTCCTGCGACTTCTGTAACGAATGAAAACATCGAGGCGGTAAAGAAAATGTAGCATAAAGACCCAAAATCTACCTACCAACAGATAGAGGAGACTTTTAAGGTTTCATTGCCGGTCATTCATGATATTTTACACTAACATTTTCAAGTCAAGAAGCTTTGTTCACGGGTTCCTCATTCACTGACTGCTGAACAAAAACAAGCTCGCGTGACACGGCGCAGGGAAATGATTAGAAAATGAAGAGGGACTGAATATATTTAATATATTTATTACTGGAAATGAGAATTGGATCTATCAGTATGACCCAATAACTATGTTATACGGTAATCAACGTTCCGGGTGTTTCTAGACGAAGAGCCTCCCGAGAAGGTCAAATGTGGGCGCAGTGTAGGCAAAAAATTGGTGACAACATTCTACCCTGTGTCATGACAATGCATCATCTCACAAAGCAAAACTTACCCAAGAGTTTTTTAAGACCACAGAGATCCAAGAATTAAGCCACCCTACTTATAGCCCTGATTTCGCTCTATGCGACTTTTTTCTCTTTCCGAAAGTGAAGTTTGGATTCCGTGGCATTTTTTTCCTCGTGGCTGAGGACACTCGGAATGCTTTTATTGTAGCTGTTGAGGACCTCGCTAAAGAAGAGTTTCCCCTGTGTAAATCTTGGTTTCGACGAATAAATCGCTGTATATAGACTAATGGAGAGTATTTCGAGAAGTTGTAATAAAAAATTGTGTTATAAGGCAAATATTTTTTTTATATCTCAAAATTTAGCTAACACACTCATCATAAGGGAGAAATCACAAAAAATATTGTCCAATGGTAAAGGTTTTTGTTCAGTCACAAAGGCCCGGCATTCTGCAAAACAACTTTTCACACGATCACCCACGTACTTAAGGAAATTGCTAATAAAAGATAATCGAGAAACCTGTAAGAATTGGTATGTACAATCATTAAAATATAGCAACTGATCAATCATACAATCAATATCAATCAGTACAGCATACAGCACAATAGACTTGACCAATTTGCTAGTCTCTTGAGATTGACTTGGATTAATTGCTAGGTCAAGTAAAGTGTGTTAATTCCTCACATACAGTTAGGGTTTCACTTCTTGATAATTAACAAATTGTTAACAAATTGACACATGACTTTATGTAAGATTTAATGAAATTAGGATTACTTAACACTACTTACTTTTTTAAATTGCTTATTTTTCTTTCGGCCGTGTACTAGATATTAGATATGTACTAGTACTATAAATTGTTAACTAAATAAATGCTAACTCAAGTCTTTCATAACTTTGTTTCTGGTTTAGACCGCAACGAGTCATAAAAGATCATTGAACAAAAATGTTCTCTTGTTAAATTCATATTCTCTCAAAGACTTAATTTTCAAATTGCCACTAGAAATAAAAAAAACAAATAACAGCTTTGAAATTGCGTTTGACAAGCAAAGAGTTCCATTTTTAAAAATCGATTATTTTATTCGTATTGTACAGTAGCCAGTTCTAAGAAGTTTAGTTTGACCTATAATTAATAAGCATTAAACTTACAAAACAGTCTTTTTGTGTTGAAGGTTAATTATTTTATTATAGTTATTTATATAAACGACATATATAGAACAAGCAGAAAACAATTTTTGCGGAGTTGCGGTAACTGCCAATGAGTTGCTTTTCTCCGACTAAACAAACAGTTCACTAATGAAGACTGTAGACAGTTATTAAGAAAATACATATTTGCTATTGAAAATATTTCTTAGCGAATTTACCGAGTGACCCCCCCCCTTTCCCCCGCCCCTACTGAGCAAACGTTGCGGAATCGGTTCCATATCGGATAAACATTTCTTTAAAGACAGTGTTTGTTAGGGATCTGGGTAGTTTGTACTCATCTATATGTATGTCTCTGCACCTACGGATATCTTAGTAGGGAGCACTGGGAGCGACATTTATTACTCCTTGCCTCCTCGCAATATTAATAATTACCTCTAAATCCTCATGATTCATCAAATGAAATTCCAAATGTATCTCCATGTCCAGTTCCTTAGCAGCATCACTAACTGCGAACCTGTCACAGACACTCTTGATGGCCTGCCGCGAGGCTGCCTCTGACCCAGGGGTGATGGCCAAAACTTTGATGAAGTAGTCTGTAGGGTTGTAAGTGATCGGACAGTGGTAGCCAAGACTGTAGATAAAGATGAAAGAGAATGAGCGATGAAATATGTACTTAGTTCAATTGAAAGACTTGTTCAATTGGATCAATGAAGTATTTTAGATTTTTTTCTTCAGAAAATAGGTTATATACATAAAATTGTCTGTTGTCGAATTTACAGCGCTAAACAGAAGTTGTCGTGTACAAATGCAATTGATTTTAAAAAATCCGTATGCGATTGTATTAAAACTGTTCCTTATTTTTTATATGTAAAATGTTTAAAAAAATCAAGACACTTAATAATAATTCTGATGTAATAATTTTAATATAAATTGGTAGCGCCCCTGCCTGCTGTGCAATAGGTTCGATTACCGGTCAGATAATCATTTGTATAAAGACAGGCGTTTGTTCGGGTCTGGGTGTTGCATGTGTTGTGTTCGTTTTTGTGTGTATCTGGAGTCCTCTGGAGCCACCACACAGGGAATCCTAGTGTGGGCTATTGAGTGTGCCGTTATTTAATGCTATTTATTTAATACAATAAAATCAATCGTTGAGTATAAGTCAATATTCAGAAAGTAAGTTACTAATTTCACTGAAATTGTTAGTTAGGTTCCCAAGCACTCAGGATGTTCTATTAAGGTCAGTGAAGTCTAGATCATTTAAATGCACTTAGAGCTCAATTGCATTCGATCTCTAGTAGATTTGATCTACAATGTAGTCAATTAATTTGTATAGTCAATGAATGTGTTTGTATGTTAATAGTAGTTACCTATATTCACTTGTTATTCTATTTTTGTAAATCTTACCTCATCGGCAAATTGAATTTATGTTTTTGTTTTCTAAAAATATTTTTTGCCTAATCTGATCAACATAAACCGATTTTTATAAGAATACCTGCGCTATAACTTTCCGGGATACGACATAGATCTATGGCAGATAGATATACGGCAGAACCGCAAAAGGTCGCGATTAGGGCGAAGATTAGGGCGAACTTTGCAGATCTTGTTTACGTCAGATCAATCTCTATTTTATGCTAACTTTATATTGTAATTATAACGTATGTTACATAGATACCTTTCAAAAAAATCCAAAGTGCCTGAAGGGCTACCAGCATACGCCACCCTCCCTTCAGCCAGGAACACCAACTTGTCGAACATGGCTACCAGCTCAGAAGACGGCTGGTGTATGGTGCATATGACAGTCTTGCCCTGAGCAGCGCTCGCTCGGAGGAGCGTTATCAGCTTCTGCGCTGAGAACGAGTCGAGGCCTGTCGTTGGTTCATCACAGAATAGTAGCCCAGGGTCTGTTAACAGCTGTAATTAAGTAATTAAATATTAATTGTAATTAAGTAAAATTAATTATGTAGTTCAATTATTTTTCGCTGTACATATTTAAATTTAACGGAAATTTCTACCCAAGGGTCTTCCACATATTATGTGAAATGATATGCCAAAAAATATTGAGTACCAGGAACATTTTTTGAATTAAACACTCGACAATCCTAAAAACCATAAAATTGACTTCCGAGTTTCTACGGTTCGACTTAATATACAAACGCATGTCATGGTTTATCCAAGTAGAACAAGAGATTTCTCTGGAAAATTGTTTCATAGGACAATAAAGGAAGTAAATTTTGAAATAAATTACATGTACACTACGTAGGGGTTATGAAGATTTATACTTATTGCACAATAAATGAAACCAAAAATACAATTGCGAAAACAATATGGGAATATACTTACAACAGAGAACATTCTCACCTCAGTAGCAAAAGCCAGCCTTTTTCGTTCGCCTCCAGACAAAGTCTTCCGTCCATCAAGTCCTCCAATACGCGTACGTCGGGAGCCATACAGGACCAGCTGTCTCATCAGCTGGTTGACTCGTCTCTTACGAGCTATGGCCAAGGTTCGACGGTCCATGCGAAGACGGGCCTAGATTAATTAAAGACACTTTAATTAATCGATTTACGTAACTTATCCCATTTACTTACAAATAATGTTAACGTACTTTGTAAGCTATTCATCTTGCAAGATATCCAATTGTCACAAGAACAAGCAATAGATTTTCCCTTCTCATCGTAGTACTTTTAAAACGTGATGTAACTTTCCTTGGTCTCAGGTTTGCAAAGTCTAAAACGCTTCGAGTAGGGTGTTTTTATAAGCTCGATACTAACTCTGGCGTACGCGGACTCATGCTGTACCTCTAGTATGCTAGTTAGGCATCGATGCTGACATGTGTATATGCGCCACATTTGGTAAAGATTATCACATCTGCATAAATGGGTGAACTGTGTATTGGGTAGAAGTAGGAGTTTATCAAATGCACAAAATATTAATTAAATTAATGGTATTTAAATTTATTGATTACCTACCATGATAGTCAAATGCTCCATAACTGTCAAATTCTCAATGAAAAGCTCGTCCTGGTGCATATATCCACTCTCCTTGTGCATAAAGTCGCCCACAGGACGCCCATTCATCGCAATCTCACCGTCTACCACCGTGCCCACTGCCGACAATGTATGTATATACATATATATTTTTAACTGCTCCCTTGAAGCAATTTGACCGCAAAGGACATTCGGTTTCTTTTGTCTTCGTGGATTATTAGACTTATAAGCCTGATGAAATCAGATCTTTCAAGTCAGTTAGTGTCAAAAATATCATCAATAAACTTTTATGCAACGTGCAATGTCAAAATGACTATCTTTTTGACCCTGATGCTATAGAGGGTTTACTGCTGCCCATGCCATAAATATTCTACTGATCTTTGAAATGTTTAACCATAACTCGAGTTCAGGTATATTTTATTATGCTCGTATCTACACGTATCTACACTTCTAATCGGAAAACTAGTTTGTCTTAATATCTTACCTTCATACCAGAAAACATTACAGTTTAGCGGTTACCTGGAAATGCCCTAGCTTTACCCTTTTTCACACATAAATTAATTTTAAAAAAGGACAAAATGAAAAGCCCTTTTTAAAAACTGGTGTTGCAACCTGAATTTTGTCTCGAGCCTTATAGAGGAAGTGTTTTAACCGCAAATCAACATCGCCGCTCAGTGTGAGTACTTTTCTTCCGAGTGTTACCACTATCCCAAGCTTACAATATCGCATGGGCATTTGCGGGACATCGTTTTGATAAACGCAATAGTTTAAAGACTTCACAAATAGCAATGTCCTTATACGTACTAATCAGTACCAAACCATTCAGTTTAAATTCTAAATGTATGAATTAATTGATACGTTGACAATTGACATGTATCTCACATGTCCTTTAGCAACAATATCTGCTAACAGTGCATATTGTCCATTGCCGACAAGATCTGCTAACAGTGCATATTATCCATTGCCGACAAGATCTGCTAACAGTGCATATTGTCCATTGCCGACAATATCTGCTAACAGTGCATATTGTCCATTGCCGACAATATCTGCTAACAGTGCATATTGTCCATTGCCGACAATATCTGCTAACAGTGCATATTGTCCATTGCCGACAATATCTGCTAACAGTGCATATTGTCCATTGCCGACAATATCTGCTAACAGTGCATATTGTCCATTGCCGGCAATATTTGCTCACAGTTCATATTGTCCATTAGTGACAATATGACACAGTGCATATTGTCGCTCGTCTGCCTCCTGTAAAATACACTCCATTAAAAATGTTATACCAGAATCGGTTTTCCAAATTGCTTTTCTAAGCTACAAAAATCACCGATTGTCAGTGCTGTCAATAAAAATAACTCACCAGGACTTCGATGTGCCAAAATGGACATAAGTGTAGTTTTGCCGGCACCACTGCAAAAAAATAGGTAACAAATATACATATTTTTTTATTCTGTTGTCTAAAATCAAATGCATCTGTCGTAGGCCTATATCCACAAGTAGAGTGGTGAGTATTATGAAGAATTTAGACAGAAGTGTATATATTAACCAGTACGAGTATTTATCTACAGATCATCGATCAATCAAAATACAAGATATAGTAAGTTAGTATATCAAAGTAATGTGAAATTTTGAGGGACGCCCTCCAGCCAGGTCACAAATTTGCGATTTCTCTATAATATCGTATATTCCGAGTGTGAAGCAACGATTTGAAAAACTTTGCTATTAGTAACTGAATGAAAAGAAGGGAAGGTCATTCATAGTGGCGAGTCTTAAACGAGGCCAATATTCAGTGTGTATGATTGATGTGACTGATGGTATGGTATGTACAGTAATGAGAAAAATACTCGTATATGCTGGAGTTTTCATAGTACCTACCTATACTTTCGTCAATATACCATCTTAACGGACTATCTACTATTGTATTGTATTGTATGAGCCGTTAATGTCCCTAGGGCCATAATCCACCACGCAGGCTCAGTGCGGATTGGTGAATCTGCTCCAGATTTTTTTTCTGGAGCATGTGGATTTCCTCGCGTTGTTTTCCTCTCACCGACGAGCTAGTGACATTTAAAAAAAATCCGTACTTAAGTAGAAGTGGTACGGGCCGAGGATTTGAACGCACCATCACACGAATGTGAATCGAGTATAGATACCCCTAAGACTATTACCGCCCATTTAAATTATACTGAACATAATCCGGTGTCTCCCCGTATCATTTACCAGATTTTCACCTAGATATCAGTCTAGGCAAACAGTGTAACATGAAACGGGTGTTAGAATGTTGAACAATTTCACACCAGTGGCTTTCAATATTTATATAGCTAGTGGTTGTTATCTGAAACCTATGTTTAGTGCCTAAACTAGTCTAAGTACACGTATTTGTATGATGGCAATGAGTTATATAATCTATGTGAGAGGTTCCGGGGTAATCTGAATTCGTAATCTGAAAATTATTTCTATATAAACAAATGTTTATTTGTACAGTAGAATGTTTCAAATCAGTCTTTGTGTGTGCCTTTTCTTGAACACAGAGAATCCTTGAATGGACTAGTTATTTGTTGTTATTTATATATGTATCTTCTGCTTACGTAATCGCAAAAAAGGAAAATAAAACACTGAAGGTTTGTTTACTTAGGCATGTTTGTTTACTTGGGTAAAGAAGTTTTACAGAATTATACATTATAGGCTTTGTTAAAACAAGGCGTATAGACTATGCACAGGACGCAAACCACCAGGGACGGACTGTGAATTTGGGGGACCCTGGACACTACTTGGGCCCCCAAGTAGTGATAGCCTATAATGTATAATTCTGTAAAACTTCTTCACCCAAGTAAAGTTTTGTCAAAAAACTGTTTTCTATAATTGGGCCCACTTTTGGTTTTTCTAATACACTGGATCGCAAAAATTCCGGGTCGCTAATAAAAACCGTGATATCTCCATAAATTATATACCTAGATCGCTCGAATAAATAATATGTAGTAAGGAGGTTACTAATGCTTGTTCTAAATCTCTAAATAGGTTTCATTTGTACAAGTTACAGATTTAAAAAAAAATATTCTGCATTTTGAAAAAATTCAAAATTTAAAATTAGGAAAAGAATATTTTTTCTGCTTTTGTTTCAAACGGAGCTGTCATTACCATGGTACAAGAAGGAAAAAGTCAGCGTAGCACTGCTAGAACAGTAGGAGTATCTTTATCAACGGTCCAAAGAGTACTCCAGCGATTTCAAGACACCGGCATGAACAGACCAGGAAATGGCAGGCGAAGGTGCACAACTACACGAGAAGACCGATTCATCATGAGCACTATGTTAAGAAATCGACATCTCACGGCTGTTCAGGTCCGAAACAGTCTTCAAGAAATTCACCACAACAATGTGAGCTCTAATACGATTCTGCGACGTCTTCGTAAAGCTGATATAAAGCCTTATAGGCCAGCAAACGGCCCCAAACTGCTCAGAGAACATCGAGTTGCCAGGTTACGGTTTGCTCGAGAACACATCCGATGGACACCTCCGCCCATGGTCCTACCAACCTTGCGGTTATACGGACCGAATCGTCGGGAGGTACGCGCCGTTCGCCTGCTGAGGGCTATGTTGCGGCGCGTATCAAACTCTGCCTCCCTACAAGTATTCTCTTTTCTTCCTATGTCCCAAACGTCATTCTCCCCTTTTGGGGCTGTATCTACGTGTACTAACGTTTGCTTCGGTGCCGAGCAGCTCTTTCTTCCGGGCTCCTCCTTCTGTGCCATCGGTGTGCAAACTCTCTGAGCCCGCGGAAGTTCGCTTCGGAGGAGACGAGGTCGCAGTAGTATACCGGACCCTCCTCCCGCCGCACAATCCCCTCGAGCATACTCCGTCGATCTTCCTCGTATAGAGGACATGACCATAGGATATGGTGCAAGTCCTCGTCTGCCATGCCACACTCACACTGACTACTGTCACTCAGCCTCATATCATACAGTCTCTTACGAAAACAGCCATGCCCAGTGAGCAACTGCGATGTCAGATAGTCTGGTTCGACCCAGCGCGATTTGAGTCGAACCGCCACGTCAGGGAAGAACCTGAACAGTTCTCTGCCCTTATTCTCGCCAACCCACCTTTTCTGCCAGCTAGCCACGGTCTCGTCCCAGATGGCTTTCCTCCCAACACGCGCCTCCCCCCCGGTCGCGAGTAGACGCGCCAGATCCATCCTGCCAGCGCGGATCACCTCCAGGTCTGCTGGAAGCACGCCCGCCAGTACCGGTAGCGCTAGCGTGCTGACCGATCTATATGCCTTCGTCAATAGGATCAACGAAGGCCGCTGGGTGCGCAGTAGGGCGCTCCGAACCACGTGCAAGGACGCACGCTCAAACCAGCACGCCGCGGCATAGGTGAGCGTCGCCACGTACGTACCACGGTACAAGATCCTGAGGCCCCGGAAACGAATTCCCCACGATGAGGCCGACACTCGGGACATTTTCCCAAACGATTTACTACTACTAGCACCTATGTACTTCGCGTGCTCGACGAACGATAGGCCTGCATCGATCACCACCCCCAGAATTTTGGCCGACGTGACGGCTCCCACCGAAGCGCCGCCAAACCTAATAGTGGGCGGTCTCTGGAATTTCCCCCTCATGGTCATAGTTTGCGACTTTGTGGGGGAAAACTCCAGTCTGTTGCGGACCCCCCACTCACTAATAAGCTGCAAGACATCTCCCGCCAAACTCTCTATTTGAAATCTTGACTGCGCCTCGATGAGGACCGTGACGTCGTCCGCATAGGCCACGAGCTGAACCTCTGGCGGAAGCGGTAACCGAAGCAGGTCATCCATTAATAGGTTCCAGAGCGTGGGTCCAAGCACAGATCCCTGTGGACATCCCATAGTGGAAACCTTCCATTCCACACGGTCCCCGACGAAAAGGCCCACCCGACGGTCGGTGAAGTAGTCCGCCAGCATCTTATAGATGTTTGGCGGACAACCCCCCCTTTTGGCTTTGACCATTATCATCGGCCACCAGGCGTTATCGAAGGCGCCAGAGATGTCCAAGAAGATAGCCTGCACGTACTTTGCAGTCGAATACTTAGTCGCGCCTATAATTGTTCTGAGCGCCGTTACCGTCGATTTGCCTGAGGTGAAACCGTGTTGACATTCCGAGATCTGATTTCCGATGGACAGATGAAGATTGGTCCAAGGTTATGTTTCCGATGAGTCCAGATTTTGTTTATTTACGCACAACGGGAGACGAAGAGTATTTAGACGGCCAGGAGAACGGTATCATCAAGCGTGTTTTGAAGAAAAGGTGTCATTCGGTGGAGGATCAATAATGGTTTGGGCTGGGATATCTTCAGAGGATCGCACGGAGTTAGTGATCATAGAAAACGGTTCTCTGACTGCTGTCAGATACGTAGGAGAGATTTTAAATGAGCATGCTGGTCCATTCTTAGTGAATATGGGTGCAATTTCCATTCTTATGCACGATAATGCGCGACCACATACTGCTCATTTGGTCAATATGTATATTCAAGACGTCGGTATTACCTGCATGGAGTGGCCAGCTCGCAGCCCAGACTTAAATCCCATAGAACATGCATGGGACGAGCTCGGGAGATGCGTGAGACAACGCTCTCCTGCTCCCGTTACCTTACACGAGTTAAAGAATGCGCTAGTGGAAGAATGGGCAAACATAGACCAAAATCGTATTAAAAATTTGGTTTACAGCATGCCACATCGTCTTATTGAAGTGATACGGGCTCGTGGAGGAAATACAAAATATTAAATTGACAAAAAAAACTTATTTCCTAAGATTTACTGCGAAGTGTATTTTTGTTGTCATAAGTTAGAAGCGAAATTTTCTTATTTTTTAGTATTTAATTAAAGTTATATAGTGTACAGAACGTGTTACACATTTATATATATATATTAATCAGTCATCTACAATATACTATAGTTTCGCAAATTAGTCTTATGTATTTAAGAAACTATCACGCCATTTATTAGCGACCCGGAATTTTTGCAATCCAGTGTATTTTATAAATTCACAATATTGTCCATTGTCTTCAATGGGGGCTGGGGGCACTTTATATCCAAGGGGCGCTGGGCTGCAGCCCAAAAAGCCCATATATAGATCCGCCCCTGCAAGTTACTCATAAATTAACTTACCACTTAACTCTAGGTAAGACAACAACTTACCTAGGACCCATTAATGCGACTAGTGTGCCAGGTTTAGCGATACCGCTCACTGTTAACAACAAAATAAAATTATATAATAATAAGTATACTAGTGAAAATCAAAAATTCTTGGAAACGGATTGCTATTAAAGCAATACAACGTTACAGTGTGTATGCACGCAATATACAGGTTGTACCAACCATGGTTGACATTATATGACGTTGATCAATTGACATTTATATTGATAGAAGTATATCAATTGATATTTATTGTCAAAACTAGTCAGCAGTAGTATCAACGACCGGTCTCGAATGATTTTTTCCAACTTCGGCCTGGTGCAATCAAAGATACGTAATCGATTAGGAAACGAGAATGCCCATAGGTGGGTCCATATCTTCAAGACTTTGAACCAGTCCCCAAAAAATTATTCATGGTACTCCAACATACAATATGGACTGGGTTTGGAAGCCCAATTCCAATGCTGACATGGAAGAAATAAATGAGGTTGAAGTTGAGTCCGAAAGTCAACTGGACTGGGAGCCAGAAGATGATGTCCCTCTTATAGAGCTGAGCCTGCGACCTGACTCAGAGGTTTTGAATGATTATACCAACATAAATACAAATTATGATCATTGCCAGTGCCAATGATCCAACATTAAAGATTATTATTATATTATTAAGACTGGTTATTAATCTCAGACTAATTTTTTTTACTCCTATTTTTTGTTTTGTTTTATAATAAATAAATATATAAATCAAATTCAAAGTTTCATTTAACAATTTTGACACAATAAAACCACTCATGAAATGAAATTGTGTAAATTGTGTAAATTTATGTCAGAGGTTTTATTTTGTGCAATAAAAAAATGATCTCACATCGAGTTGTTTCTTTTCCGATAGCGCATATAATGCATATCCTAGACCTTTCGTTCATATTTGCACGTATATTTTGGCACTTTGATAGTGCATATAATCCTATATCTATTAATGACTCATGTAATCATTTCACTATTTAACCACAGCCAAGCCTTACCACTGTTGACGAGTCTCTTTAGCCTGCCGTTCCTAAGTTTCACGTGGACGCTAAGGTCTCTCCACACAAGGGTACAGGGCCGCGGAGACTGAGGGTGGACAGCTCCCAGCACCTCCTCCACTTCAGGGAACAGCGAGTCACACTTTGTGCGAGTAACACTACTTTCCTCGTATATCACGTCAGCTGTCAGCTCCTGCATTAAAAGAATATAAAAAAACAGAACATCTAAAACGTCCCCTATATAAATTTAAGATAATTATCAGATGAAGGTTCCATCATCTCTCCTTTCACATCGTAAGTTATACATACATTTATGGAACTTTTTCTTTTCGTTCTCATTTAATGCCCTGATAGTAATAAAATATGTGCGTGCAAATAAGCTGTAGATTTATGTAACAAAAATTTTAAAAAAATAGATATTAATTAATCTGTGATTAGCACAAACAGACGTTGTTGGGTGTGTCGTAAATAGTGGTCCAACGTTAAGGGGTCGATACACCATATATTCAGCTATCACATAC
The DNA here is from genome assembly GCA_943735995.1 of Sesia bembeciformis. NCBI lineage: Eukaryota > Metazoa > Arthropoda > Insecta > Lepidoptera > Sesiidae > Sesia > Sesia bembeciformis. The sequence goes on from OX031028.1 coordinate 16,198,872, forward strand.
CAGAATTTGAAATTTTTTTTTTCCACGGGTCTCTGTTTTATTCATTATTATTATTATTTTGAAAAATCGATACCTTGAGTTACTAATTTGGCTGTTATTTCAACAAATAACAATATTTTTTTATTTTGTTTCTTGTTTATTATTGATAATAAGATGTGCTATCACATACAATACTTTTTTTAAATGGAAACTTAAAGATATTAAAGAAAAAATGTCTTTATTTCAAAATTCAACTCTAATCTCTAGCAAATTATGTGAATTCGGGGGCGAATGGTGTAAAAAAAATGTACTACACAATCTGTGCCCATTATTTTAAAAACTTGTCCAATAAATGCAGATTCTAAAATGATATTAATAATAACCGATTCCATAATGAAAAAGAAGTTATTGCCATTTCAATTGAGAAAGAGCCGAATTTAAAAAATACACTTTTTCATTTTAATTAACTTACCGGTATTGCAAAATGTTTTGGACCCATTTAGAAGTAAATTTTAAGTTAGCTATTAACAGCTGAGTGGTATTTGAGTCATGCACAAACATATCACAGGTAAACAAACGTGTCTCATGTAAAAAAAAGCGTACTTGGCCAGATAACACAAGACTCATTGAAACACCTCAGTATAGCGCGCATGAGTAGTGAAAAAAATCACAAGGTTTTTTTTATTGCTATTCTGTTAAGTATGAACGAGACAGACTATGTCAAGAAGATATTCGTAATAATCTAATCAGTTAAAATGCTTCAGTGTGGTCCCGTACGTCGCATGCGCTTCTAGTCTCTGTGTTTATCTCCGCCATTGAATTGCTTCTTTTACTTCCTGGACTCGGATTTGCTTCTGTTCGGACTTGTTGGTTTTTGTGATCCCTACGACGTCGGCTACGTTATTTGGACTTTGATTTGCTCAACGATTTTGACAAACGTGCAGTGCAGTGAAGATTAGGGCGATGTCTCAGTACACACCGCGTGAATATGCTGACATGCATTTTATTCATGGCGAATGCATAGGCATCGGCAGCCTGACTTTATTGGGACAGACATCCAGATCGAAGTCATCCAGATCTTCTTTTGTTTAATTAACGGCGGGATAAACACAGAGACTAGAAGCGCATGCGACGTACGGGACCACACTGAAGCATTTTAACTGATTAGATTATTACGAATATCTTCTTGACATAGTCTGTCTCATTCATACTTAAGAGAATAGCAATAAAAAAAAGCCTTGTGATTTTTTTCACTACTCATGCGCGCTATACTGAGGTGTTTCAATGAGTCTTGTGTTATCTGGCCAAGTACCCTTTTTTTTACATGAGACACGTTTGTTTACCTGTGATATGTTTGTGCATGACTCAAATACCACTCAGCTGTTAATAGCTAACTTAAAATTTACTTCTAAATGGGTCCAAAACATTTTGCAATACCGGTAAGTTAATTAAAATGAAAAAGTGTATTTTTTAAATTCGGCTCTTTCTCAATTGAAATGGCAATAACTTCTTTTTCATTATGGAATCGGTTATTATTAATATCATTTTAGAATCTGCATTTATTGGACAAGTTTTTAAAATAATGGGCACAGATTGTGTAGTACATTTTTTTTACACCATTCGCCCCCGAATTCACATAATTTGCTAGAGATTAGAGTTGAATTTTGAAATAAAGACATTTTTTCTTTAATATCTTTAAGTTTCCATTTAAAAAAAGTATTGTATGTGATAGCACATCTTATTATCAATAATAAACAAGAAACAAAATAAAAAAATATTGTTATTTGTTGAAATAACAGCCAAATTAGTAACTCAAGGTATCGATTTTTCAAAATAATAATAATAATGAATAAAACAGAGACCCGTGGAAAAAAAAAATTTCAAATTCTGGTATGTGATAGCTGAATATATGGTGTATCGACCCCTTAACGTTGGACCACTATTTACGACACACCCTGTATAATATCTAGAGATCTGTATACTTTCATTCATCCACTTACATATTTAATTAAATGACAAGTTTCCCATTAAAACAAGTTTTAATAATACAAAACTAGATTTTTGTTATTTCAAATAATATGAAACTGGTTTGTGTACATTAAAAAAACTTTCTTATGTTAAGTAAATATATTTTTTATTGTTAATACAAGTCTGACAACATATATTCCGTTCACGATTCTGAGTTAATTGATATCAAAATTTTACATAGTTTTTTTTCCAAAAACTCATATTCTGATCTCATTTCATACCATACATGGGAAACTACTGTTCCCCATTTTTTTATTACATTTTTTCAAAGTATTCTCCACTTGCATCTTTTTGCACCAATTTTGAATACATGTTTTCCACTCTACCTCAGGTAGTTCTTTCACAGCCTTTTGGAACGTAGCCGCGCACCTTCCCGCGCTGAAAACTGCTTCCCTTTTAGTTGGGATTTAATTTAAAGAAGGTGCCAAGTCGGGACTGTAAGGAAGATGCTCTAAAACTTTAACCGGGGTACTGTCTAAAGAGTCCCTTGTTTTAAGCGCTGAGTGAGCGGGTGCGTTGTCGTGGTGCAGCAGCAGTCCGCGGAGACTTGTGTTTAGAGAGTTGTTACCCACTGCAGTAAAAACGTTTAGCAAGCACGAGGCCACGTACGTACTATTCTGCGATAATGCTGCTTTGGTTTCGTAATGGTACGTACAGGTATCAGGTAGCCAGTTAAAGTGAATAACTTGCGATTAAAAAATTTGAAACAAAGAAAAACACTTTGAATCAGCCAAACAGTAGGTTGACAAGATTCATGTCACAAACGCGCCGAGACGACCCGCTCTGCTTCAAGTTTTGTTATCATATCACGGCACCATTTTACACGATTTTTTTTATTAGCCTCGGTGAGGTTGTGCCCAGCGCGGGATTCAATCCTCCAGTCGTAACAGCTTTTAAAGGGCGACCGCTTCTTTAGTCGTCAGCCAAACTTAATAATATAACATACTTAACATACATAATTAATTTTAATTAAACTTAATTTTAAACAACGCAGGACCATGAATTCAGTCCTCGGGAATACTGACTCGAATTGCATAATTGTTGCGCGTGTTTGCGAAGATTTTCGAGCGTATAGTGTACCCAGTATTAACATCCTAACCAAAAAAATTATTACGGATCTCCAGCATGGCTTCGCCAAAGGCAAGTCTACAGTCAGTAATCTCTTGTCATTACAGAAATCACAGTTTTAGAACGAAAAGATTTTAGAAGGCCGCACCACTGTCGTCCCTATGAGTTAAGCGCCGGTGATCTAAAAAACGTGCGTATACACACTGTCCCAACAACGCAGAAAGAGATAACTAACTTATGAAGTTGAAAAGAAATAACTTTACTTTAATAACTAATGATGGAGACGTATTTATACTTCTATTTATCTATTTAAACGGGTCTTACCGCGAATATTTACCTTATTTATTTTACTAGACGTTTCGATTGGGTTACACCGATCATTCAATAGTCAGCTCGTGACCATGGTATGTTATGGTATAAATATATGTGAAAAACGCGAAAATCTCAAATGTTGTATTTATACATTAAATATTTATAAATAATAACTTACATAGGAATCGTCGACCAATGAATAGTTGGATGTGTAATTCGTAGACGGGTTCCTAGATGAACTTTTTCTTGACAAAGCTCCGTGGTCACGCTCAGGCTTACTCATTTTCTAACACACAAACTATCCTTTTTTAGATAGTTATTTTTAGATAGTTCGCACTACCATGTTACTACACGTGTGTAACGAAGTTTTAGCGATGAAACTCAGTGCGCGGCTGCCTATGCACGCGGCGATGGTCAATTGTCAATTGACACTCTATGCGTTAGAGCAGGATAGATTATATGATAGAAAAAGAAAGGCGCAGTTTTGCCTGTATAACTTCAAGTGGAAATTCAATACTGAAGTCGGAAAACGGGTTTAAAAAATTTCAATGTTTCCAAACATTGGTCTATGAATTTGTTATGAGATATTTCATCAAGCCTTCTTACACCATGTCCAAAGTGAAAGGACATCAAAAGAGGGAATTTTAAATTTGGCGAATAAGAGCTTTAACTAACTATTGTAATTATATATATTGTACGTAACTCGTGAAGACAACAAGCTTTGTAAAGCGCAGTTTATTAAATAAGAAAATGGTCAGGTTCTGATTATTGACTATCTAGTTCACTTTAAAAACTAATGCTTTGATTTCTTTCAGTCTCGTATCAATTCATCACGTGTTTTTAGCGCTCAGTGCTTGATCAAATTATTAAATAATTTGCTTCAAAACACAGCTTGCACCTAATTCGCTACAACAATTTGTGGATCTTATCTTATTCGATACTTAATCTCAGTTCATCAACTCTTCATCAACGGTTTAACGATTTTTTATTAGAGGAGTAAACCACTACCTATATAAATAAAATTAAACTTAATTAAACCTAACTATAGTATATAAAAATTTAGGGATTTTTATTACTCAGTCCGGTTTCCTGGCGGAATATCTCCTCCGGCCAAAAGTTGTAAGACCTTTTGATGCATCGCAGAGACTCGAAACGTGTAACTCGTAGCTACAAAATCTATTCTTTACCCTCAAGAGCTGCAGTTTCACCTCCAATTCGGTGAACCCATCATCTCAAAATAATAGTTTTCCCTTAATAGTCGTAATTTTATTTCTTTGCTCTATTAAGTAAGTAGTAGATATTTACTGTTATGTGAATTAGGCTTAAATTCCCACCTAATTCCACATGAACCGCAACACCCCAAATAGCTCGCCGATTGGATGTACGGAAAACAAAGTGATAGCTCCGTTGTTAGGTTTCGGCTTTCTTGTAATACAGACGGGAACGCGACACCGCCCTGTGACGGGTCACTGGGCAATGGCGGCTTTGGACTAGATTAGCCGGGAGCCTATTTTAGCTCTTATTGCTAGGCACTTTACTCTGTGAAATGAAGTGCTTGGAATTTCGTATTATGAATCCATTATAAACGATCTTGGTAGAGCTTTATACACTATATTTATTTATACACTAGATTGTAAATCACATAACTTTAAACTAAATAGACTCAATTATATTAATTTCATAAGACGAAATAAGGCAAGGCTGCTTAGAGCTGTAAATTGACTTGCTTTAAACTTTTCAAAAGTTCATAACAGGCCAGGAGGCCGGTTATGAGGCCTCCTGGCCTCATAACCTCATGGCACCAGGAGGCGGTACATAGGAATGTACCGCGTTTTATTCGCTAGTACCTACCTACCGGCGGCGGCTTGTAAGATAAATGATAAAATTGTACATAACAGGCCTGTAAGCCTGTATAGGTAAAAATGTTGCATCCCTAAACCTATTTTTATAAAAACACAAATAGTAAAGAGTTACGATTCAATAATTTCTTTAGAATTCAATAATAGTAAATGCCTTACTTTTTACTTATTAGGATCACTTCTAACCAAAGTAACATAATCAACGTGTGTCAGATTGTACGTAGGTATGTATGATAATTCAGAAATAAATCGAATAAAAATGATAATTCAAAACTCTGTACTTAAGTAGGAAAACAGCAGAAACCCAGTGAGTGGTGCAAGTCAGGATCCTAACTCATGACCTCGGGGACGTGAGTTATATAGATAGATACTGATTAATATTTGGTGATAGGGGAGGGGGGAGGGCGCCCTTTCACCAAATTTTAATCAGTTTTGTGATTCCAAATTGATTTCAAAGTCTGTACAATAATAATGATTCTCTACACAGAATGAACGGACTTAGCAGGTATCAAAGTTACGGCGTAAAAATAAAAAAAATATATTTTGGTGTAAATAATTTTATTATAATACGAGTACCTACAGCTAATATATTTTTTCAGAAGTAACACACGGTCTTACATACATAGCCTTACGCTATACCTACTTGCGTACTTCATTCAGTTACATTCGCTATTACCTATTCAGATATTGAAAAAAGCCATCTGTTGAAATTCAAAAGTCATTGCGAAATCGTTAACTTTAGTAGTCAGATTAAAACAAAAATTGAACTTATGAATTTATATTCCCTTTTCTTCACCCACGCTTTGGTCAATTTGCCACTTTCAAAGTACATAGGCGTTTAATATTATTATTAATTAGTCAATTTATATTTCAATATTTCGTTGTTGTAATATAATAATTCATAGATATTTGTACAACATTTCGATAAAATAACAGCATCGTTTTCATCTGAATATTGGAAAATGGCAATGAGAGTAACGTAAGTAGGCTCAATGTTTCGCTTTTAACACGCGGAAGAATTATCTTGTATTAAATAAAAAGTATCCCAGCAAATTACTGTGTATTTATTGTGAGATTATATACATATAGCATACAATAACTATTATCTATTCAAAATCTGATATTTTAAATGTAGTGCTAGTGATCTACAATATCCGGTGACGTCACTTGCCGCGGCGTACGCGCAGCACCAGCGCGAAATAAGCTAGCAGGCGAAACCCGATGAACAGGAGCACCATGTTCACGATGTCCATTGTAAAATCGTCCTAATATTGATAAGAAAAATGTATTAAATCACGTAGAAAAGAATGAAGAAAATACTATGAGCATTCAATATACCACCACAGAATTTCTTTCGTAAAAACCATCAATCACTTTTGTTTTACGACTTTTTAAAATTCGCACCACGTACATAGTTACACTCGTACCGATTTACATGTGCGATAATTTAGATGTGTAGATCTTTGATCAACAGTTGTTGTTGATGACAGGTGTGTGCACCGTTGCCGTTCGTAGTAGCGTGTAATGAGAAGCACAGAGTAACAAAGTCAGAGACTTCAGATAAAGAGAGTTATTATAAGAGTTCAGAAAAAGTTGTAAAACAAAAATTTACAGTTTTAATAATAGAAATTCAGTGGTAAGAAGAGGTTATAGATACTTTTTATTTAACCTAGTATAAGAATATCGTTTTTATATCACAAATGTCCATGAAAATAGGAGCTCTAAACATAAAACCATACCTCAGAGAAGCTGAGCGTTTCCAGCACAAGGTGTCCGGAGGCGGGGCAGGTGAAGTTCTCGCGCGTGCACTGGATGGCGTCAACGCCTGCCCATTGATTTATAAGCAGTGCCTCGTTGCCGTACCGGAACCACGACAAGTACGAGATCCAGCCAAGATACGGCGGGACGGATCTAAACGGACAATTCAAATAAATATATCATGCCCTACCTGATGGTATATTTCTTATGGTATGTTTTTGTGTCTATGATTCTTTACTTCTGGATAGGGGGCTCCCAAGATACACGATTACTACAATATGGTACACTATCTTCCGCCATTCATTCTCCATCGACAAACTTTTGGAAGTTGTCGGACCACGTGGTCAGAGGACGTTCCACTGTGTGTACGTGGTCTCCATTGAGAAGACTACAGGTGTGTGTAATTAAAGTTTAAAACGTGTGAAATAATAATTTAATTTAAATTAAATTTAAATTTTAAATATTGATCAAAAAACCGATATGAAATCACTCAAGTACAGTTCAAGTAGGTATATGAACATTGTGAACATTTTCATCCAGTGGAAAGTTTTCGCACATAGTCGAAGCTGAGCGACTATTGCTCGTGCCGTTTTTTTTCCAGTTGGGGGCATCTGATGTCGTCTCAGTATCAAATATAAGAAGTTTTAGTTCGTCAACAGCTACACCAAATATTGCTTAATGTCAGATACTTAGTATCTAAGTAAAACTTACCCAGAATTGAGAAAAAATCCACCAAAGAGCATGAACGGAATGATGATGGGAGGGCCGACGGACGCAGCCATGCTGACGCTGCTGCTTGCACATGATATCAGGTAACCTGCGTATTAAGTACCACCTTAGGTCAAATTTATTCAAACTGTAGTGGAACTACACTATTCGTATATTCATTCACTCTCGGTCCAATCTCTTCTTAAGATTCAATAAAATATTGTTAATATAAACAAGAAACAAAAAGTATATTCATACTATTATTATGAATCGATATTAGTCTGTTACGTCTCACTGCAAGGCACAGATCTGTCTTTTTAATCGCAAGAGGATTTAATCGCAATGGACCATAATACATCACGCGGGTTTAATACTGGAGTATGCTTTAATCGTCATTACAGGATATCGATTATCGATATTTTATGCGAATGTTATATACTTGGATATTTTGTGCTAGATCGATCGATAACCTTTTGAGTAAACCTATAAAATGACACCAAAATTTTAATTCTATGCGAGTTACAATCTTCTTTGAATATGACCTTATGCATAAACGCAAAGGCCAGTAGTGATCGCGTACCGCGTTCTTTCTGAGAGTCACTGGTTTTGTCTTAAGGAGTCAATTACAAGCTTAATACAGTCCTCTCGATTGTATTGACACAAAATTTATTCACGATTGTATTGTGTTGTCTCATATTGATGTATTGACAATATTACCCACAGTTTTACTAGTTTGGCGGCACTTTGAAGCAACGATGTAAGAGTTACTTTATAGCGATGAACTGGATTGTCGGAATGTCAATACTCTGATGAACATAAAATTTTCCTTATTTACATACTTGACCACAAATTATTTAATTTAAAGGTAAATAATATGTAAATAATGTGGAAAGTTACGACATCTGTCCTAACGGTGATACCGTTTCGACATTCAACAAGATTTTGTTTGTTTATTGCTCAATCATGTTTTGTTAAGACTTAAATTTTAAACAAGGAGAGTTACTCGAACGCGTGCAGGAAAGAAAACCGGTCAAGAATATGATCACCTACATATTTGTTTGTACAAATGTTACCATCGTGTGATCAGAGATCACTGAATGATCGAGTTTTTATCAACATGTGAACAGTTGCAGACGAAAATCGTATGAACTTATGAAGTTTGGTCACATACGAGAATCGTATACAATATTCGCGTATAATTCGAGAAACTCTCCTTGTGCAAATGAGCCTTAAAACTTATTTATATCGTGTCCTCTGGAAAAGAATTTATAAATATTGTTGGTGCTTTAATCCTGAGTATAATTCACTTTCATGTGTTATATCTGCGTCAGTCTATAACGGTGTCAAGACATGATTATATTATATCCCCAAGGGATATAATATAATATAATGATTATAAGGATATAATATAATATAATGATATAATATAATATAATGATATAATATAATATAATGATATAATATAATATAATGATTATGATATTCCCAAGGGATACGCCACGCGCGCTCAATGCGTCGTGCTAAATGAAAAAGAATGAAAAAAATCAAACACGGGCCAGGGCTTGATTCCGACTTCGTAAATAGATTATATTAAGTACTAGTAAGATTAGATTTACTAAAATCTATGTATATGTTGTTATATATTTTAATCGTTTTAGAAATGTTCGAAAATAGTATTTGGTACTAAAAATCCTATTAAAAATTTATGTTAAAAGACTTATTAAAAATTTATGTCTACGTCCTTGAACAATATCTACAGGAAGGCTCTGCGACAACTGTAAAGCTGTCAACCACTGTGTCGATTGTGTACCCTATTTGAGAATTTGTGGTTATGAGACTTATGAGATGTAAACTAGAAAACTATAGCTCCTAGAAATGTGACACTAAAACTAGAAAAATAGGCCTTATTTTTGATATATTTTTGATAATTTGTATATCATCAATCTAGTTTAACTTGCGATTAAAAAGAAAGTATGTAACTAAGTAATAAGAAATGTGTTATTTTTTAACTGTAATTTTTAATTTTGCTCTTTGTTACTGTTTATTCCTTGATATTATTAAAACACAGAATAATACACTTTAATCAATGACAATGAGTGACTTACCAAACGAAGTAGCAACATTAGTAATTAAGGCAGCCAAGCCAGAAGCGATGAAGAACCTCTCCGGCGCCGGGTTAAGTCCAATCATGTAGTAGGCCACTGTGGTGAACACGAGCGGTATGGTGGCGAACACGGGCGCCTCCGCTAACGTCTTCGAAAGGAAGTACACGTCGGCCCGATACATCCCAGAGTGATGCTCTCGGATGAAGATGGGTAACTCTGAGCAGAATACCTGTGCAAAAAATAGGAGCATTATACCATACCATTAGCCCGTGCCTCATCTCTGTTGGATATAGGCTTCTCCCAATACCACTACATTATTCTAATTACAAAGTCGAGTCAACTAAATTAGGAGGGGTCAAAATGTTAATTTTAATAGTCAAATAAAATTATCTTATTGCTTACATTGATGACAGCAAAGATGTTTTGGAAGGTCATATTTGTGAGGAACATGAAAATGGCGCCGTTGATATTCATCACTCCATCTTGATCCAGGTTTTGTCCAAAATATATTACGCCGATCAAAATGGATACCATCTGGAACAAATTACGGTATTGCATGCCTTATTTAATACTTTGTGCCTAATAACAGTAATTAATAACTTTATCGAAACTTTAATCAACAATCAACCCTTATCATTTCAACATTGTATATTTGCAACCTAATACTTTGTGATCTCAAATAGTAATATAAACATTTAAAATATTAATTGGAAGGACGATACTGCAGCCCAGAACTGCTGGGCGCGGCCGAGTGGCCGAATTGCCCCAACCTCATAGTACACTGCCGAGACTAGGCCCCATTCCCAATTGTTCTCTTATTTCGTTATTTCCTTGATCGTCATCTCATTCCATCCCGTCAAATAGGTAATATAATACGATGAGGAAAATCTTGCAATCCATTACACTGTCTGTTCCCCACCCCCACCACCAAATAGTCCCACCTCATTCTATCGAGTGGAGAGTTTCGAAATCCACTTCCAAAGTATCGAAAGGTCCGCCACCTTTTACAATATAGCGGATCCACTTACCATCAGGTGGATTGTCTGTCACACTTTGTTTCTATCACAACCAAAAGTTAAAAAAGTTACAACCTACTGGTTGTCACAGAAATAAATAAATTTTATATGAAGATCATCGATAAATTATACAATGCAACATCTCAAACTAACATTATATTTTAAAGGTACAGATTAGGTACATACGATAGTTTGCAAGAAGCGCACTTTGATCAACATGGGCTCCTTGGTGACGGAGAGCCAGGACCTCCACAGCACGGCCCGGAACTGCGCCCACCAGGATACCTTGTAGGGGGACCTGCGGGGACGTATAGCGGCCGCGCCGGCCCACGCTGCTTCTTCCCAGCCCGCTGACACTTTACGCTAAGTTGGAAAAAACACATTGGAAATATATTTGACAAATAAAGCTCGGCTTCACTCAACAAGACCACTAATGCAAAAGAGAACGTCATATAGTTTGTCAGATTAAATTATCAAGCTATATGACCTTTAAACATCAGTTGCTTTATTGAAAGACAAGACTTGAAAGGTGAAAGATATAATTGTCCAAGCCCCACTTGTCTGGTCAAACAATGCAAACATTGTCTTTAACACAACCCTTTATTGATCGATTGATATCAGCCTATAGTGTAAGTAGGAGATCAGCCTCCTCTTGTAAAGGGGGTTTTGGTTCATATTCCACGCGGCTTGTTGGTTTGTTGTTTGTGGTGTGGTTGATGTTAGATACATATATTTCCCAGACTTCTTCTTCAATAAATTTTTCTTTATATTTAATCGAGGATAATTGAAAAATCAGTAATATGTAAGTAAAACCTCAGTGCTCCGGGGTGAGTTCGAGCCAGTGCCAGCTTTACCTATGGTGCAGGGTGTGCTGTGCAAACGGGCGCAGCGTCCTAGGGGGCGCCGAGCGCCGCTCGCGACGCCTCCAAAGAGTCCAAAGCGCCTACTGGAGGGCGCCAGGGTATTGATTGCACCCGGGCGCTACATGAGCTAGAGCCGGCGCTGGTTCGAGCTCACTGTCTCACAAATAGGCATCCCTAGACTACCCGTTTGCTAAGCCCGTTATACAAGAATAACGTCAAATAAAACTATGAATTATTATTCATTATTATAATCATTGTATCTACGAGATATTGTTTATTTATAAGTTTTCAGTGGTACAGAATTATTCTTCCAATATTGCACTATTATTGCACACTGTAAAATAACATTGAATTTATATATTGACTCCAATAATAAAGGTAAAAAGTGTACCTCATAAAACATAGCATTTTCAGCTTCCGCGGCAACCTTACACCCTAGTTCCGATTTGGCGAAGGCCGTGCAGACGGTGTCTATGGTATGGTGGGTGGCTTCCTCTCGGCCCGGCACGCCCGCCAGCAGCTGGATGAAGTGGTCGGCTGGGTTGTAGTTAGCTGGACACGCTGCTCCTAATCTAAGAGAGAAAATGACACACCAAAATAATCTTCACAATAATATTCACATGATTTATTTTAAAACACTACTTTTAAAACTGACCAACGTAATTAAAATAATGTTATTTTGATTATTTATTATATTTTACAAAAAAAGTATAGCAAGTGCAAAAGGTTCTTGTTCAACAATAAGTTACATTCTTAAGTGAAATTGCTTGCAAGACCTACGTCCCTTTGGACTTGAAGCATGGAAAACACTAACTTGAAGGAAAAGAACATACAATGTTTTAGTAGTCGAGGGGGAGGGTGCACGCTGCAATTCAACAGCCGCTGGGCGCGCTCGACTGGCCTCGTTACCCCTCTCACACAGAAGTCTACCTTGATCGCATTTCCCACTTTATCTTATTTCCTTAATGTAGTGTTTCGGTAGTGAGTGAGATGTGCCAGAGCCCATTCCCATCCTATCCCTCCCCATTTTTCCAACCCTTTCTCCAAATCCATTCCTATAGCTCCAAAGGTAGGCAGCGCATCCGGGGGCGTGCCAACGTTTGTCATTTTGGACTGATGTTGGCATGTTTCGCGGATTCCCATGGGTGACAGTATCCACTTACCATCAGGTGGACTTTATGCTCGTCTGCCGCCTTTGTACCTACATAAAAAAAATTTAACCATTATAGGGATATTATTGTGTATCTTGGCTTTTTATATCAGTGTCAAATACCAGCTATGAATAGGTAAATAAGTAAATAAGAAAATAACGTTATATCTAATCGGAATTTTCATTGATATTAACGAAAATGAAAATTTTATTTTAACTCGTTAAGACGTTAGCAACCGAATGACTTATAAATAATTCCATATAAATTAACTTACTCCTTAAAAAATTCTGTAGCCTGATCAGGCGACCCAAGGAAGGCGACCCGACCGTCGGCCATGATGAGCAGCTTGTCAAACATGGCGTATAATTCCGAGGACGGCTGATGGATAGTGCATACAACCGTCTTGCCTTTTTGGGCTAGACCTTTAAGTACCTGAGTGGAATAAAAGAATGTTTGTATACGTTTGTTGGTCTGCTTTGATTTTTGCGGAATAAAATGCGAAACGAAGACATTCGTCAAATAACTAATGTTACCGACGTAGCTGTGGCAGTGGGCAAGTCATATTTGCTGCAGGACCGGTAACCGATGGGGTAGACGAGTCCTCAAATGGAGGCCACGTACCGGGAAGCGCAGTGTGGAACGCCCTCCGGCCAGGTGGACCAAACGACTTAAAGAAATTCGCCGGTAGTGATTGGATGAGAAAAGCCGAGGATCGTGTGCGGTGGCGAACCTGCGAAGAGGCCTATATCCAGCAGATACATTAAGCGATGGTAGATATATTAAGCGGGTTAAGGACATAAGCGATAGTATACATTAAATTTTCTATAGAAGTGTAGTAAATGTTGAAGAGCTGTTAATTTACTCGCCTGTAAAACATTCTGCGCCATAAAAGAATCGAGCCCTGAAGTTGGTTCATCACAGAACATGAGAGGCGGATTTGTAAGCACCTCGCTGGCGAAAGACAGTCTCTTCATCTCTCCTCCCGAGATGCCCTTTAGCCGGCCCGGGATTCCGATCACTGTGTTTTGACATTTTGAGAGTGCCAACTACGACAGAAATAAAATGTAGTCCAAAAAAGACTAATATGCTAACGTAAATTATATTGTTTTCGCTTATTTGAAAATTATTTATACAGAAATTAGTTAAATTTTAAAATATATTTTAAAAATACCTCTGAAATGACTTCTTGAACTCTGCGCATTCGCTGTGCATAAGGAATGTGTCGATCCATTCTTACTAGAGCCTAGATAGGAGACAGAAAATTAAGTTTAATACGAATATTTATTAGAGCTATTTTAACAGGGACAATTAGTATTTTTTTTACCTGAAAAACAAGGTGCTCCCTCACAGTTAAAGTGCCAATAAACAAATCTTGCTGTTGAACATATGCGGATAGCGCTGCTAACGCATCAGGAGTCGCTGGCTGACCGTTCAGCGCCCTTGTGCCACTTGCCACCACTCCGCTCGGGGTGCGGAAGGTCAAGGCGTTCAACAGTGTGGTCTTGCCGGCCCCTGATGAACCCATTATGGCAAGCAGCTCGCCAGGGTAAGCTGCGCCGTTTACTGAAGAAAATTTCAGTGATTAGATAAAAATGTTGAATTCACTATGCAATGAATTGATACCTCTTCGGTATCCACTGCTGGACGTGGGTATCCTCATGCACATCGTTTTGTGCATGAGGGATGAATGACCTTAAAACGCCTCGCTGACTGGCCGCCTTATAGCGGGTTAGCGAGTCTTATACACCTAATTAATTATGTATGGTTCGTCTTTTTTGTATGTGTTTAAAGAAATTTAAAACTAATTTATACGAAATTAATGCATTGACAACCCCTGCTATTTCCCAGCGACCATTTCTAGCATGAAAACGTGGCAAAAGAATGCAAACGCCATGTAGGTTCCATGTGTAATCATATTTTTTTCCGGTCTAAAAAGGATTAATTTATTTCAAAATTTAAAAGACCCCTAGCAGTATGCTAATTATGTAAGAAATTTCTAGTAACCTAAAGTAACTCTTATCTCAAGATCATTCCTTCGTTGATACAAGTCATAAGGCGATATAAACATCCAAGAGCTACTCAACCGAGTTCGGAAGCTAAGGAATTTAAGCGTCTCTTACCACTCTTGACTAATTGTTTCCTCTGTTGGAACATGCGGTTAGACGAGGTTCTCCAGAAGGTCCAGAACCTTCTCCTCGATCTGGACTCTGTGGCGAAGGCGTTCACATCTGCCCACGTATATGTGACCTTCTCTACTGTGGCCATGGTCCCGTAGTTGCGGGGTACGTTGAGGGAAACCTCGCCGGCGCTGTGTCGAGAGCTAGGGCTGGGTGTGTTGCCATTCTAATAAAAGAGATCGATTTATTATTGCTATTAATGGTACAAAGAAATGGATGAGTCGTCTGCTTGAATTGTATAGATATCGTGGAGCAGGTATATAATATGATTTTGATAGAAATAAATTAGATTTTAATATTAAAAAATAAAATGTCCTATAAAATATAAAGCGGTACCATCTTCATTCTTCAGTTTACAAATATTCAATTGGAAAGTAATTATAAGATTTCTCTTTTCTAATACAATCTTCAGAAAATGTAGCTTTATTTAGGTACCTACCTAGATATAAGTAGACAGAGATAGACTTATAGCATTATTATATATTAGGTAAGCTATAGTGCCTTTAGGCACGTAATGATTACATATACTGTGTACAATAAAAAAAATCAACCTGAGTATATCGACACCGAATATTATATTACCGTATATTGACAAATTTCCGCTTTTTTTTTTTTTTTTTTTTATGTACGAAGGCGGTAGACGAGCCTACAGTCCACCTGATGGTAAGTGGATACTGTCGCCCATAGACATCCGCGATACATGCCAACATTAGTCCAAAATGACAAAAGTTGGCACGCCCCCGGATGCGCTGCCTACCTTTGGAGATATAGGAATGGATTTGGAGAAAGGGTTGGGAAAATGGGCAGGGATAGGATGGGATGGGAATGGGCTCTGGCACATCTCACTCACTACCGAAACACGTACGTACATTGGGGAAATACAATAAAGTGGGAAATGCAGTACATTTCAAGGTAGTCTTCTGTGAGAGAGGGGTAACGTGGCCAGGCGAGCGCGCCCAACGGCTGTTGGATTGCAGCGTGCACTCTCCCCTTCATAAAGCTTGTAATCACGAAGAGATTTCGGGTTCAGTAAGATTCAGGTCATAGGGTACTACCATTCAGCCCCGATTGGTGAATTTTATGTAGAAAAGTAGTCGTTCCACAAAAACAAACAAACATCAAAAATGAAGGCAACAGTTATGAAGAGACCTGAAGAGTTAGGACAAAATGGAGTTTGTTTAACGTTTCGACATTATATCCTTATTCAGAGGGGTTGTTGCGGAAACAATACCTAACTACCTACCCCATGGATTCGTTTGCACGGAACTGTATTGGTTTAAAACTAATCGCCTTAAATGTGGAACCAGAAGCCAAATAAGTTTTATTTACGTAATGATAGCCTAAATATAGTTATGATTATCTTTTATCTTTAAATATAGTAATGAAGGTATATGATTTTTATCTATACTAGGCAATCTAGGTATTACTATAATGAGAGACGGTGAGTTTTTTTGTTTGTTTATACGTAAGAGGAAGACTCAAAAACTACAAGGTCGATCAAAAACTTTTAGGAAGTTACAACTAATGCAGACCGACATAGGTGGACATGTTTAGGTTCCTTATGATATGGCAAATTTTTTTTTCAAAAAGACCGCTCCAAACATTTTGTACTACCTGAGCGAAGCCAGTAGTTAAATAAATAAAAAAAAATGTGACTCCTACTACTGCAAAATGTTAAAATGACAAAATGCTACTACATTACATGAAAAAGAGATATAAAAAGAGATCTGTTTTAGCGATAAAGCAGCTTTTTGATTCTGTATATAGAACCAAATAACTTAAGACTTAGAATATCTACCTAATTATGCCTACTTGGTTAAAATTTGATGACATTTTAAATGTACATGACAAACAACATATTTTGAGAAAACGTATAATTGGAATGTCTTTGTTTCTTGTGTGCTAATACGGGTTCTACTGCACTGATTCTGTTGCGGTATTCATGAGCTTATCAAGCTGTTAATTGTTTTGTTAATATGCGCTTAAATGCAGATTTTGTGCGATTACTCAGTATCAATTTACGGAATCTATGTTTCGCGGAAGGAGGAACTACAAATAGTGGGGTGTCGATTACCGGAAAACCGGTATTAGTTCCACCACAGGACAACCGGTAGCAGCGAGGTAACACCTGCTACCGCGGTCATTCCTGAGTGCCAAATTTGTCACTATTGTGGCTTTAGGGTTAATGGCTAATCGATACAATGCGTTTAGCCCTTATACCTAAAGCTAACCTACAACGTCCCAGCCTATAATGTCCAATTGTAGAACACAAGCTATCCTTTGCAATCATCACCACGTGATTTTGGGCCTTACACGGGTCCACAATGCGGACTAGGGAATGCAAAAACCGGTTTTGTTTCAGTTTCGACATATAAAACCGGTTAACGGTTGTAACCGCATCACAACCAATTGTGCCAATCGGACGGCTAATGTTTCACCGCCTAATGAAACATAGAAATGCCTTGATGTTTCATCATGTTGCGTAAACATGTCGATAAACATAAAAATGAAGTGTTTAATTAAACGTGTGAAAGGTAATGATGTCAATGAGGAAAGGCTCCGTCAATTTCGATACCTATCAGCTGTCACCTAGGAAATGTACGTAGACAATAAATAAATAATATAAAAGAGTTACAATTGCTAGTACTTTTACCAGAGTTCCATTTTGATAATTTTTTCAAAAGATTTATCTTGAGTAACTATATTTTATGTTTCTAACCGGTAAATGCATTAGATAATTTGATATTCCGAACTGATAAGAAAATTATTCCGCATTTTTAGATCGGTCGCTGGACTAATGACCAATAAGCAAACAAAATGTACAAATACCTATTTAGGTATAAACTTGGTGTAAAACAACCAAGCTATGTGTCTAAAATAACTTATTTTAAAATAATTGAATGCTAGATTTATGATGCAATGTGAAAAGTTTTGCATCAATTAAAAAACAATTTGGCGGATTTAGGTACTTTTTCGATACACAGGACATTGAGACAAACATACCTATTATACTGCAGGAAATTACTGATTGCACCGAATTGAAGACATGCATATTGAATATGCACTATTACTTACGTAGTAGACAGTTACTTACAATCTGCCTTACATTCTCGTTGTGAGAGTATACAATATCCTACACAATCATCCTTATAGACATCTAATGATTTTGCGAGTTGACAAGTCTAGTTGTCGAATCGATTTGGTTTGATATCTTGCCTATAACGTCGGATTGC
This sequence comes from Sesia bembeciformis, assembly GCA_943735995.1. NCBI lineage: Eukaryota > Metazoa > Arthropoda > Insecta > Lepidoptera > Sesiidae > Sesia > Sesia bembeciformis. The sequence continues at coordinate 16,217,129 of OX031028.1, forward strand.
AGAGCACAGGTCTCGTAAATCACTCGGGAAGTTTCGGGTCAAAAAAATCCACAACACGGGCTCAGTACAGATTGGTGGATACACATGCTCCAGAGTTTACAACATTCGGGTTTCCTCACGACGTTTTCCTCTAACTCACGACTTCACAAATGACAGTCGAGAATAGAGGCGATCATCGCTCTTATATTTGTTACATGTCATTTTTGTCACGCGTCAGTCGAACAGGCAAATTATCTTGTAGATAATTGCCTCATTTGAAATGTGGTATTGAAATGTATCATCGTATTTCTGCAGTAAGAACCTCATGTCATTCGTCATTATTTTTCATCTCTTTACCTCATTGTACTAGTTTCCATTCCTTTTCCAAATCTTAATCACTAAATCCCTAAAGGTAGGCCGCATATGCAGACATTCTGACGTTTGTAATTTTTGACTAATGTTTGCATTGATTGCACAAGCCTATAAACGACAGTAGTAACCGCTTACCATTAATTAGGTGATATCTATTATCTTTTTTCTTTAAGTATCTTTCCTTTCATCTTTGCGCGGTGCCCATGCCATATATATCTAAAGGTTCACTTAATTTCATGACCGATTAAAGGTTATGAAACTGTAATAAAGAAAAGTATGAAATTAAAAGTATCATAAAACAAAGACAAAGTAAACGCGTTAAAGCTACTAGCTACCAATATTATCTTATCACAAACAAAACATATGAAAATAAGATGCTCATTTTGAAGACAACTCGACAGCCGCTTTAATTGGAGTGGAATCTATTCCCAAAACTTGTGTAACCGGTGCATCTAGACACTTCAAAACAAACAAGCCACATAATGGGAGTAGTTCAAACTAGTGGTGAATAATCAAGACATCTCGGAGTGTTTTAACTCACTTAATCCTGCTCCGCTTGCGAATCCGACTCCTCTTAGTTACTCTATAACTCGTTTGATTCACCTACTTAATCACCTTCGGAGAGCGTTTCATTCCCTTTCCCTAATGGTTGTTGTATAAGCAAAAAAAAAGATCATGCCATCATTGCATCTAGATTTTGAACCCCCGAAAAGTACCGATGCGCGATTACACTTACAATCACGATTGGCGCCGGAATCGGAATCGGAATGAATAACAATTCCATGGAACAGGATTCTGCTCCGCTCGCGGATTCAACTCTTTTGATTCATTAACTCCGGAGTGACCCATCATTAGTTCAAACATTGGTTTGGTATGGTTATGATCAACTTATTGCTCGCTTATTGTTTTCTGAGGTTCGTAATTTGGGGAATGAGTATATTTTAAAAAAATCCGTCCAGACAAAAACCAAGACAAGATAAAATTTACGATTTCTTAAGTGTTATGAGTTTTTCCATGGTGACTTACATCTCTATACTTTTAAAATAAATATTTCACCAACGTTCGCAGTGTGCTATTTATGATAGATAATTCAATAGCAAGTAAATGCCGAGAATTAAACAATCTGACCACACAGAGTGAAAACCGACCAATTCCCGAAGCTTGAAACTATGAATCCATAGTTTCGTTTGTTTTTGAGATAATTAACATGAATATTTTACGAATCTTTCTTTGCAAACAATCAGTGTTGAAGTTTTACTAAATTTTTGACATTTGCAAATTAAAAAGCCTAAAACTTTATATTTATACGAAAAAGATGTAACATTTAATGTCAATTGGCGCATAATCTTGAGCAGAATCCATAGTTACAGGCTTCGGGAATTATCTAATACACCTCGAATTTATTATTGACGACGAATATTGTAAAAATGACTACTAAAGCAAACATTTTACTATTATATCTTACCTGAGATGTGGTATACGCGACGCGTTGATGCTCAGCTGATGAAGAAACCAATGGTTCTTGCTCCTCACTTACAGCTGTCATATTTATTCAAAAAAATCACAAAAGTCTTCTAAAACATGTTCTATTTACCACTAAAATAAATTTCAAATTATGAATCTTTGAGGAGAAATGCGACACAAAGCGCGCACGAGCGTCGATGCCACACAGCGATATGCGGCCGTTACTACTACATAAATATTTTGTTGATCAACTTCAAACTTGTCTGTAGCAACGCTGAAATGTTTCCTCTCCTGTCTTATTTTGTTTGAATTAAGCCTGATGTGTAACGCACATATGACTAGGAATGTAGTGCTACTTGGTAAATAGAGATAAAGTTATATTTATCTTTTAACTAAGTAAATAATGGCAAGCAGTTAGACAAAATTATAATGGTGACGCTTAGTACAATATTTAACACAAGAAATACAGATTTTAATGTAGTTTTAATGACAACACCTTGTGCAGGGCCGTCTTTACCAGGGGGTGCAAGGGGTGCGGTGCACCCCTGGCGCCCCGCGCCCGGGGGCGCCTGTCGAGCGCTGAATTCAGTGCCGGCTTTACCTATGGTGCAGGGGGTGCGGTGCACACGGGCGCAGGGTCTTAGGGGGCGCCGAGCGCCGCTCGCGACACCTCCAAAGAGTTCAAAACGCCTACTAGAGGGCGCCCTGCACCCGGGCGCTACATGAGCTAGAGCCGGCGCTGCCTTGTGTCATGACCGTAACCTGATGCTGCAGCCAGGCAGGCCAGCATTCTGTGGAACTCCTCAACGGTGAACAGTAGATGTGTTGTATTTGTAGTTTTAATGACGACACATTAGTGTCATGACCTTAACCTGATGCTGTAGATAGGAAGGCCAGCACACTGTGGAACTCCTCAACCGCGAACAGTACACATGTCGTGTTTGAGCTCGCTTTGATAGGCTCGTAGAAATTTTGCAAATTAAAACAATAAAAAGGAGTAAATAGATTAAACGTAAAAATAAATTGTGATTATTATATTTTACTAAGATAGATTTAAGTTTCTACTAACAACAGAATTTGGGAAATAAATGAATTACTATTAAAACCTTTTAAAAATTAACTTTTTTTTTAAATGATGAAAATAAACATAGTTGTAATATATTTGTTATTATTTTTTTTGTGATTAAAAAGCTTGTCCACTTGTAATGGAGATTTTGGCGGGACCTGGAGAAGTGATGTTGAGTTTCCATTTGATTTATGTTTATGAATACTGTACGTTTTCTGGTTTAATAGTGATACTTTATTAAACTTCAGTGTTTTTTGTGATAATCAAACAAAAGCAGAGGACTGCGGTGTCTGTGCGCTTCCACGGAGTCCTCTTCTGTCTTCAGAAAATCAAACTACTATCACTTTACTGAGCGACTTCTGACTTAGTTCCACGGAACTGGATGTTTGACAGGATACGTTTTAGACTTTAAAATTGTATTCCGAAAAAACTTTACACTGACAGAATGTGCCAATTACACCATTGTTCATATATGAATTGAAGAGATTTGTAATTTGAAATGATTGTATTCTAATTAAATTGGTACGGAAATTTCACAAGCTTTTAAATCACATAAAAACATTAACAAATAATAGTAATGACTACTGTGTTTATTTTCGTTTTTTTACGTTTAATACAAAAACTGTGAAAATAATTGCCTCTAACGAGAGGGCGCCACTTGAAGAAAAATCAATCGTTTATTAATAAAAGGAGGGAAAAGAATTTGAAATAATAAGAATGACAATCCATATGTAAATGTTTATTTAAGAAAAATCATATCTGAGATAGCAAATAATTAATTAATCTGTAAATTATATATACAATATTAAATGAATATGTTTTACAGTTCTTTCGTTACTCGTATGATTGCAAAATGACACATGAAAAAGGAACTATTGTACGTAAACTGAGATGTTTAATAATGTTTCTTAATTAATATGCCTTAGCATTATGGCTAACATATTCCTTTTATATATATAAAACTTACATACTATTTCACAATGACCGTTAACATACATTTATTCATTCAATAATATTTGGTGATTTACATATTATAATAGAGATGGATACCTTTCATATAATTGCATTCCCTTTCAACAATCATTGACCCACAGGTAGAGCATTCCTCTACAAATTACTTGTAACTACGGAACACAATTTAAACATTAAAATAAATCAATAATAAGCATTCACATATATCTTTATAACTATAAATAAAACTGTATTATTTACATTGCACAAACGAAACTCGCGTATCGAAACGTATTTAAATGTATAAAACTAGTACATAATAGTATATCAGATACTTTATTTAGCACTAAGTAGGAAGCATTATAGGTTAGGTATACGGGTAATTCAGTAAGTAGATTCATCTCGACTGTGGGTTGAATTTAGTACTTCATTTGGCAAGGCGGCAATTATATAATAAAACGTTCTAGCTTATAGTTTTTGCAACTCATGAACGCGCGTCTGTCTTGATTGTACTGGTGAATATCCGTACGATTTAAAAGAGACCTTATGTCATTCAAAATATACCTTTAAATACATTGGCGTAATTACTTTTCCCGTATACGTTTTATAAGCAAGGTTGACGCGCGTTTTAGTTGCAGGAACTATACCAATTGCAAGCGATATGCAGTCGCTTTCCGTCTTATGAGACTACAATTTCATAATAGTAGTGTCGATGTATATTTGCTTTTCTAATTATACTCGTATAGTATACAGCATATCCGAGTACTAGGAACTTCATAAACCCATCCATGCGACTGGCTGTTTATGAAGGCCCTATATCTTTAATCAATGTAAACACAGTTAATTTACTATTTCATTCATGTATATAGAATAACGTTTATACATAAAGTTGACTACACTGTCGTTTCAAACACTACTCTAGTCTTTATGGTATGGTATTACAGTCTATAATGGCATATACTTGGACTGTACTATTAATTAACTATTGTTCGTTATAACTACTGTCATATTATTGCTTATATTAAGTGTTTAGGTATATAAGTGTAATAAGGCTAATCTTACGGTGGCTATTTCAAAAAAGTTTACTAAAATAATGCAGTATACAAGATAACTGTTTATGGAAGCTATTTACTACGGAAGTACGAGTATATTGATTGATACTGTTGTATTAAGTTATATCTTTACATATGTTTACAAACGTTTAAAAGACATTTAAATGAATTCTAATAAAAAAATAATAAGTATCCTTTGTAATGTTTATTAATATCAGTATAAATATACCGGTATTCATATCTGTAATTGTACAATACCGGCTCCTAACGTTACCGGTAGATACTCACATGAGTCCGGTACGTCTGCCTGTACCTAAATGCAAAATACCTGTAATTACCGATAATTATCGGTATTTATGGTACCTACTAGTTTCAAGGACTAAATAAAACAAACGTAAATATGTCTAATGAACATTATTATAAACAGGATAAATATATAATATAGTATAATATAAGTGACTATTTGAATAAATGATTAATCTAATTCGATTGATAAATTCTTAGGAATGGCCGTTATTAATCCTTCTCTAGATACTATGATCTGTTTGTGTTAAATTTATTTAACATAAACAAGAAACTGATTGTCAACTGGACACATTACTTATATGTCACCCTTTTTACACAGACCGTAAATACTTTAAACCGTCAACCTGCATAATAATATAACATATATGTTTTTAATATATATATACTGATCAAATATATTTTAAACTACGCAGTCGACTTATAAAGCTGTAGAATGACATCAATCAAGTGGTGCCAGCGACTTCGTTCGCGTGAACTTTAGCGCGATTCCCGTGGGAACTCTATAATGGACCGGGATAAAATGTAGGTGCGCGAGTGATAAGCTGTAATTATTATTAATATAGCAAGTTTCGTTAAATTCTGTCCAGTGGTTTTTACTTGATGCGCGTTCAGACAGACAGACAAAAATTCCAAAAATTGTCAGTTCTGATTCTGTATCACTCGTACTTTGTAGTTCAATCACTTTTTTCCAAAAATATTTGATGTACAGACGCGGCTGTTACGATTTTATAATATGTATAGATTTCAGCGTTACGCAAGTCAGCGACAAATATGTTCGTTTTTATGAACACATTGGAACAATTTTCTTTGAAATATCTGTAAGATAGTATGCTGCATTGGGTTATCACTTTGCGTATGTCTTCGCGTCAAAAGACAACTAACTTTAGAAATGGTATAATACACAACTCAGTGTATGCATTACTATCAAATTAGATTAACCAATATATTGAAAATACTAGCAAAATGCAATAATAAATAACAGCGTCCCAAAATGTATAATAGGTATGTTTATATTGTGCACAAAATGTCACCGTGTAATTTGCAACACGCGCGCGCTCTCTGCACTATTTGACATTATTGTTGTTTATTATGTATTCTAATATTTACTAACATTTAATGAATCAGTCTACAATTAATGAAACTTGTTGGCACTGTACTGTACTGAACTGTTGCTATTGTGACATGCACGCAATCCTGGCTATTCATCTGTATATCCTACGATATACGGTTAACCAATCGAACGTTGATATAATTACAAAGTTTTCATGTTCGTGAACGTCTTATTACGGTGACCTAATACGATCACATTTGTTACGATCACACCTGGTTTCTATAACAAGTTCCACAACGTAGTATTTGCGGTTAGTACCCCCTACCCGCGTATTGAAAAAGTTGATAAAGTTTATATTTATCCAAACGCTCGGATGACCAATTCATGTTCTAACACAGACTAGGAAATATTTTTACTCATCAGAGCATAAGTGGAATTTATTCACCGTATAAATGACGTGTCGCGACCCAATAAAACTTGATCTAACGTCTAACTTGAAACCACAACCCACAAATATGTTATCGCATTACCAATGCATTGCACAGAACTGGAATCAATTTATTGCTATAATTAACGAGTGTTACAGTTACGAATCGATAACTATTGATAACAAGACGAGATGGTTTTGACACAAGAAATATTGTATCCAAATATTATTTTTGGTGTGGTATTACATATATTATCTCCGTGGTATTTCCATAGAATTCATTTTCAGTAGATTAACTGGCATTATGTAAGTCAACCAAGATTTTCTATATAGTAGTTGAAAAAAGAAGAAAAATGAATCTAATGTTGGTTATTTTGATTTGTGAATGTCATGTATTAAATCTATTGATGCAGTATGATATGTTGAATAATCCTATTTTATTAAAACCTGTTTATACTTTGATATTTTCGTTATTATTGAGAAGTTACCTTTCTGCTATTGTTTATTAAAAATATAAGAATAAAAAAACATTAAAAAAATCCAAAATTCGTGGTAGGTTTACAGTTTAACATGACAATTATTAATAATGTTTAAACTAAGGGATAAATGTTCACTGTTTATTCATAAAATACAACTGCAATGCGATAAATGAATTGAAAACGCGGTAGTCAATTTAAAAAGATATTACGCCAACAGTTCACTTTGGAGTTTAAAGTCCATTTCAAATAATTTTCTTGTACCAACTGTTTATGAAAAAAGTAGAATAATTGACGCAAAATCTTTAGGCAAATGTAATAAAACCACTTAAATAGGCACGACTGTAGTGTAGTAACAACTTAAGCCTAATTTTATCATAAGGCATATTCATCGTTCAAATATTTATCAATCGACACTATTTTGTATATTTTTACTAGAGCGTTTCGACGAGTGCTTATTTTAATTCACTATTTTTAGCTATCCAGTTTCTCCTATCAATTATCTAGCGTGTACCGAACAGAGATTGCGAGATAAAAAACTAACATCCAAACCGAGATGATTAAGGGCCAAAGCCCCTCTACTAGAGCGAATGCTAGAAAACTTAAGAAACAAACCCAAAAGAATTGCCAACGTTTCCTTTTTAATTGTTACCCCCACTTTAGTGAACGAGTGCCCTATTTCCTTTCACAATTTAGTACACGATACCATGAGGTAGCCTGTTATTTAAAAAAAAATACTTAAAAGCAACGTTGCTCCTAAATGTTAGCTAACGTTACACGATGATATAATACTGCTAAATCTATGATATATCCCATCCATGTCGTTACAAATTCATCCGGTGATCATTAAAAAAGCTAATATGTGCAAGAACCACGCGGTCGATACTTATATCTACGTTTTTATGAGAGCATTATTCACCTAAAGTTAGATGAGGCGCGTAGTACAGGGGGGGCCACGATTCCCGACGGCCTTTATCGTCTCGCTTCCTTTAACTATACACTTCTCAACACACATCCCTTAGATTACCTACAATACACGTGACTAATAGATCTAAACGAGCGAGCTCGAAAAACAATGTCAATTTAGATCCAAATCCTTAACCTAACCGTAACAATTAAGACTTTAACATTCACATTGATCTAGGCGACATTATCGGTCGGTGATTATCGAGCCGCACCACGTAGGTTTCGACCGATGACATCAAATACAAATAAGTTCCAACTTTAAAAATACATTCTACTTTTAAAAGAAAATCTTTGAATTCCTAACAAAATAAAATATTTCCAACTAATCTGCGCGAACAACGCATTATATCACAGCCTGATCGGCCAACGCTCCTCGTGGCGCCCTCTGTACTTGAATTAATGTACCAAACGCAAATTACCTTATAAATATAACTAACGTACGAGTATATCCCTTGGACCTGTTAGTTTAATTTTGTATCTAGGTTATTCTTAGGTCCCAAGGAATGCGTGAGACTAAGTTTTGCGATATTCGTTCATAATGAAATTAGTCAAGATGTATAAAAAGGAAATTTAGGATAGGTATGACTAAATTAATATTTACTTCCACTATAATCCCTGCACGCATGTTATTTTTATAAGTGCGCGATATATTATGCGCTGTTTATTCATTTCTTACTATAACCGCGAAACGGACAAAGGATATGGCAACAACAATATCATTATTAACATATATTTTGCCTCTTGTTTCGCGGAACATCATGTATCCGTATATATTACGCAATAAATGTTATTGAGAAACATATACAAAACATATCATTCCCATTAACTTTTTTGTTAAAGGGGGTTTAGATTCGTTTGAAAATTAAATCAATATCAAAAGTCATATTCCGACGATTATGGTCTTCCACTCAACAAATTGATTAAATTTTGTAATGTAGCAGCTGACTTGTGCCGAGTTCTAAAATAATGATAAAAAAAATGTACATTCAGATTGACAAAGAGAGAACTTCACACGTTTTAGAACTCGGCTTTGATTCACGAAACGTTTTAATTACATAACCTAAATTTCGCGTCTTAACTTTACGATTCGCGCTACATTCGTATATTTAATATATTTATTCAAGGTAATATTTCGGTGCACGAGATATTTCTCAAGAGGGTTTATATGGCCGACAAAGAAGAAACTAAAGTTAGTCTAATTTATACATTGCCTGAAATATGCGATTATGAAACCTGTTAGCAATAGCGCAAGGTTCCAATATACCTTTGATACAGACTTGCGACATTCGACACTTGATCCTAACTAGACTAATTAGTTTTAGAACTTCCAGCGTACTTATGAATCGCGTGCAATCAAAATGTACCTTTTTAAGATATATGATACGACATATTGATTGCCGCTTTATCCTCGTATTCCATTTAAACTTACTCAATTTAACAATGTATGTACATTATTAAATTGAGTATGTTTTAAGCGTGTTTTAATTCATCACAATTGAAACTAGTAATGTGAAGATTCAAAATGTTTACATTACTATTTTCATCATCTACGGCGCAGTCTTAAGGCTCTTTAACATAACAGAGAGTAACGCAATGGATTTTAAAAAAAACAAGATAAAATCAACTTTAATTATATATTGTAGTTTTAAATTTGATATAAGTTGATTCTGGCAATAATAATTCATATTGGAGTTAAAAACATTTATATAATTTAAAATTATGCAAAGTTCATTTCAATTTAGAAAATCAGCTGCGCTGCAATCGTCAATGTCAGGAAGAGTTCTTAAAGGGTTACCGTTTACATACAGCTTTGATGAATTTTACAAAAAGTATAATAATTTGTTTCTGCACAAGCAAACAATAATACTGTACGCTGGACCTATGAAAATGTTGAGCAATTTCGTTCGATTCGTTTGAAAGAACAGATAGTAATAATGTTCCAAATATAAATTGACAAGTTCGATCCGAAAGCGGAAATATTAATTTGAAAATGTCAAATTTACACTCAACTTTGAAGTTCTCAACATTACCATTGGTGGATTGTACCTACTTTTCCTTCACATAGTCCGAGTGACAAATGCATTTCAAAACTGCACAAATTATGACATACTTCGAGTTTACACGCCTGTGTCTTCATTATTCTACCTCAATAGACCTACTTTGAATCGTACATTTCCAAATTTGATGCAGACAATCAAAATATAGTTGACTATATAGGTATATAACAATTTATAGGGGATGCTACACACGTCGAATAAATGCGATTCGACATTTCAGATCTGCATTAATTATGGCACAACAAAACCGAACACCGAAGTCACTACACATATTGGTTATAGCCGGGCAGCAAAATCGACGATAAGAGGTCGAAATAAATAATAATAATGTCATTGATATTGCAATATGTCCAGAAGAATATCGTAGGGTTAAGAGCAAATTCTTATATGCAAGTTAAATATTTTCAGTGAATAATAGTTTTGTGAAAAAACATGACTTCAATCACCATTATCTTAAAAAAATTAAACATCGTCATGAACAGTGATGATTAATGGCCAATAATTACGACTAATAACGTGTAGTGACGATTAATGGTGAGTAGTGGTCATTAATGGTCAGTGGTGACGATTAATGAAGAGTAGTGACGATCAATAACGATTAATAGTGAATAGAGACGATTAATGGCGACTACTGCCAAATAATCGGAATTAGTGACAATTCACATCGATTAGTGAGGATTGATAGCGTGGTCAGTGCTGATTAAAGCCTTCATTTTCTCGTATGTTTACACACACACATATTTGACGCCTGTTATTCGCGGCCGTACCTATTAATAGTAATTAGTCTCTATTAATTATTACCGATTAATAGCGAAGATTGCCGTTCAAGAAGGATAAGCGTTGTTTAATGGTGATTAGTGGAGCCTTTATTTTTAAATAATTATACATATTGTATACTCATTGTATACTGGTCGGTCATGTTGACTATAATAATTGTGACTACTGCAACAAGAGAGACTACGAGGCGGGCTCGAGTGTGTAGAGGAAGATCTAAGGAGCACGAGAAGACTAACATTCTAAAAGAGAGTACAAAAATAGAAACGAATGGAGGAATATTGTGGGGGAAGTCGAAACTCACAACGGGTTTGTACCAATTAATGGCGATTGGAATCGTCATTCTCTCGAACGCTTGTGCACATATATTCGATTTCTGACCCCCCCCAGTTAATCGTGCCGATTAATGATGGTTAGTATCCATCCATTAATAGTTTTTAGTACATTTTGTTGAATGTCTCTTATATACACATGTGTTATTTGATTCTTGCTGCCCGGTGGTGCCAATTAATGACTATATAAAGCAACCGAGCATTAGCACGAATAAATTGAACCGCCACACAGTGGGACAGAACCGTGCGTACCGTCTCAAAAATCTGTAACTTTTTTGTTGATTGAAGTAAATCGCTGAAATTTGGTATGTAGTGTCTCCAGAGTACATACAATCCAATAATGAATGTATCATTGTCAAATGTTTAATAAATAATATAAAATAAAATAAAACAAAATAAAAATGTATTATTTTAATATTAAACCATGGTTTGGTTAACTTATTGAATTATAATTTTACAGTTTTATGATATTAATAAACCTATTTTATGTTATTTTATATTACATATGAATCTTACATTTAAATAAATGACAAATATATAATAACCCACTCCAAAAATATGTTTTACAAATAATGTACGAAATTATTTCGATTTAAATAGCTAAGAGGTTCTTAGCTTCCTCTAACAATTTCTTGGATATAGTGACTGATGGTTTTCTGATACTTGATATATAAGGATCTGACGTAAATAGAAGACCATGAAATACGTCTTCGTTTGTTGCGGACCTAGAGCATTTTCTAGCATGATGCAATCTGAATTTTTTGTAATCTTTATTACGCGATTCTTGGGCATCCTCAGATAAATGACCAATGGGCAGAACAGCAAAATGTCTTATTATACTTTCCCCATGTATTAAGATTTTATGTACTGAAGAAGGCATATTATACCACATATATTTTGTTACGTACAGTTGTGCGGTTGCACGAGTATATTCACCAATTTTTTCTGGATTTACAGCAATACCGGATGCCATGGTTTGCAGAATAACATAGAACCTTTTAATAAGTTCCTCGTCAACCCCTGTAATTTCTGAAGCGCAGTAGTAGTTCTCAAAAAAACGCCGAGCTGTATTGCCGTCATTACTGTTTCCACTTCCTTGTCGGGGCTTATCAACGTGCAATCCCATCCGGCTTCGAAACAAACTTTGTACAAGCTTTTTCTTGTCTTCTTTACTTTTTTTATCTTTGAAATGATAAATTTCTTTTGAAATGAAAGGTTATATGAAATATGTAAAATTAGCTCCATGCACCTGATCCACGCGTGTAACGTAGACAAACCGTATTCGTAAGCATTTATATTATCTGGCTTTGATGCAATCTTCTCCAAATTATTCATTTCACTTGGCTTAGCCCCACACACTGTACATACAGCTCCAGAACTTGTGTCAGTAAGAATTTGTGTAACTTTTCCATCCACCATAGTTAGAAATAGATCGTGACTTATTTCAATTACCTGCGTCTCCTTGTGTATCTTTGATGTTTGCAAATTATTAATTTGACCCCGAATATCACCAACCACTGATCGGGTTTTCTCGGGCGTTTCTTTTGCAAGTTCCATCAGGATTGGTCGGCAATAACGAATAGAAGAACAAGCCGGATTTTGCCAAATTATCTCATGTGTTTCTGTGTCAGTCAGCTTTATTGGTACCAAAGACGCTATAAATAAGTTTGTATCTGAGACTAAGTCACTCTCATCTGTTAAAACTTGTTTATATTCGCTTTGCCCCGATGAACCATCACATCCCCACTTGGTAAACAATTTAAGAGATTTTCTTCTTGGGTTGTAAACATTTTCAATCTTTAAGATGCGAGCACAAGTGTGATCCAGCAAATCTTGTAGATTTACTTTAGCACTTATATCGGTTATTTGAATGCTGGATAGTGGAGGATAACACAGTTTTTTGGCGTTCGTCAGTATATTATATGATGGCAATATGTCGAAGTTTTTGTTAATCAAACTTGCTCGAAGAAATCCGTATTGTGATTTCGAAAGATCTAAATCTGCAAACATACTTAAAGCTTCATCCACCGTAAAATCTGTTCCATTGCGACTTTCATGCAATAATTTTTCCTTCATGATCCTTTTTTCATTTCTTTCACAATTCCGCATCATTGAAACAACAGTAGCTTCTTCGATTTCTCCTTCAGCCCGCAATCCTTGAACGTATGCATTATGTATATACTTTATGTATATACTCGAGTCCATATTCTTGTACCAATTCCATATTCTTTCTTTTTTTTCGATTTCTCTGATAGATCTTCATAAGACTTTGGTGGACGTCCACGTTTTTCAGATGTTGTAGGTGTAATATCCATCGGTGCTTCTTCGAATTGTACCTTAAATTCACCGTCTAACCACGATATATTATTACTAAAGAAACGTTCTTTAGTTCGGTTAGATTTGGTCCACCGATCGTTAAACGCTGTTATAAGCGTTTTTTGAATACGTTTCACAATTAATTCACTTTTTTCAGACGACAAATGGTGGTGTTGTTCTAAGTATTTTTGAATATCTTCTGATTTTGTTCCATGGCCAATAAAAAATTCGCATAATACTCGTCGAGGCACAACAAATTCACTCATTTTGTTTTTATTTTTAACTACTTTTTTTTTACCGAGGTTGGTGAAGACTATATTATGTTAAAGCACACTAAAGTACTGGTAAATGACAACGTAAATCAATAACTTTTATACTGAAATTTCGTGTGAAAAAATATTACTATCTAATGTCATTATCAAGTTCCTAACCACTATCTATGAAGGTGGTTAGTAGTAGGTAGGTACTGATAATGTACACTAACAACTATAACTAGATACCACTTGCTCCCTTTTCCTTCACCGCGATAGAGAAATACATAAACTATATGAGAAACATGTAATTCACACAGTGATAACAAAACATTAACCACATCTGACCGCACGATAAAAAAAATATACTACATACTAATACATTACCCAAAACTCCCACTTTACCTAAAGATTGAGTAAATAGATAATATTGTTTAAGAAAAAAAGGTCAAAAGTGATCTAAATATCCAAAAATCTCATTAATCAGAACTAAAATAATTTTTGGAATATTTTGTATTTTCTCCCCATTAGCCATTTTTAGTTTCATTTCAAGGGGGGCAGATTCGGGCACTCAATTTTTTTTGCCCTACCTTTAACATTAGCTGCTCTATACGATGCTATCAAAATTACGACATGGGCAGACACCGCTAACTGTCAAAAGTCTATGCAAAGTTTCTAATAAGGATAGAATATTAGGTCCTGAAATAAAAATTCTTTACCTCCCCAGGTTTCACATAATGGTTCACTTAAATTATTTTTAAATAGAGTACTTCATCACCATTCTAACCATATATCACACTTACAAATTTGCTGGTAAAGTAATGCAAATATGACCATGTAAACTGGTGGAATTGTGTTCTACATAATTGACATAATTTTGAGCGTCAACTTGCAAGCCTTATTCTAATACAAAAAATGAGAAATAGTGTATTTCAACTGCTATATAATATGCATTGAACATTCAGTTAGACATATGCATTAACAAAATATTCAATATAGAACATTACGAAAAGCTATTTTTGAGACGGTACGCACGGTTCTGTCCCACTGTGCGCCAGTTTGAAGAAGGGAATAAAAACCAAAAAAAATCCATGAATTTCAATCGTCATTAAAAATGAATAAATGCTCTTTATTTAACAACTCTATACTTCTCTAAGAATCCAAAAAAATAATTGTACTATTACAATACATAAGTTAAATCTAAACAAAAAACCATTGGATAGCTAGTCAGTTATATATTGATTTCTGAAATATTATGATTTTGGAATTATTCCCTTCATTAAACTGGTGGTTCAATTTCGTTGCTCTGAATTGAATGAATATGTTTATTCCACAACGCTATATTTGCGGTTGGTAACCGCTTATTGAAGCGCTTATTATTGAAATTGATAACGAGCTGCAAAGGAGTTCGAATTTATGCGAACGGTCGATTGGCCGATAATTTAAACTTTTGTTTTCTCGATTGTCTATATACACAATATATTGTATTTTTTTCGCCGGGCCATAACGATAATTATAATTACTGATTATATTGGCGACCAGTGGCGATTAATGACGAATAATGGTGGATAATGTCAATTTGTTAGTGTCAATTAATGGTGATTTAGTCTTTTATTTTATACACTCAATTAAGTGCATGAGTGGTCGCGCCTATGCAATACTAAATGTTATGATGAAATCAATGTTACTAATCTCTTCAGACAAAGCACTTCGTATAATTATGATAGAACTCCAATTACGGAAGTTTGTTTAATAATCAATTGTATACAATTGTGCATAACTAATCCAAGCGCCAAATTGATATTTTTGTTTTTTTGCACCATTCGACTCAATTCAGTGTAAGGCTTGAAGCCTTCAAAAGATTTTTTTTACTTACATTTTACACGATATTTTAGTAGTAATACAAGCGTCCTGTAAAATAATCTAGTACAAACACAAATAATAAATCGTTCCTGTAATATTTCATTTTGTCAAGCTTTAATAATGTCGATTATTGCCGATTAATGTGGGTAAGTGTCGGAATCGACTTCATATGTACCACCCTGTATCCTACAAGTGGACAAAATCCTGTGAGTGTATCCGGCAGCTTACCCGTAGGGCCCTTAGAGGGTCTGCGGCGTGAAGGGCGCGCGCGGGCGGTGCGTGCGCACCGGTCACTGTCAGTTGTTGCGGTCAAAGTTGTGGAACGCCCAGTTGAACGACGTCGTCCACGCATTCTTCACCGCCTCGATGAATTTTAAACGGAAGTGCTCTATTGCCTTCTCTTCTGATAGATCCATTACCTGTTGTATAAAAAAAAAAGAGATTTAAAAAACTTGATAAAGTATGTTTTTGAGAAGATTTGAAAGAAAGATTTCAATAAGCTATTTTATTGCGTATTAAAAAAAGGTCGATGGCTGATTTCACTTTCCCAGTCACAGTTGGAAATGGAAGTGTGACTTTTATAAGTGTACAATAAATTATGAAATAAAATTTGACGAAATTTTTCATGTCTACATATTTTCTACAAACTACCTAATATTATATGTCAATTATTAACTTCAAATCATCAATCAAGTCTACTCTGATTTACGCTTCCAAAGTTTCGGGTCCGACCGACGTTCGAACGAAGTGTTATATAACCCTACTCTGACTTTCTTTCGTTCGAAACTATATATCGGGTATCCCCAGTTATTTAAAAGATAAGATATTGTTATCGTGAAATTTGACGTTTGATCCCTAAGTATCTCTTGTCAAAGTCTATATTTCGATCGTTGTCTCGTGCGATCGGAGTCGTTTCAAATGTCAAATGAATTTCGATAGGGCCGATAAATCGTAGTGAACGTTTTCGTGATAGGAATGTACCAAAATATCGGGCGAAAGTTCGTTTGTCGTGTTTTCAGGGGAAAACGCGCAGGCTTCGGGGAAAGGTTCGGATCTTGTATTAAAAACATTGAGTTGAGTAAGTGGCCAGTAATACTGACGAGCGTTTCGCGTAAGTACTGCAGGTCCTTCTCGGAGCTGAGCTCAGGCAGCCCCGTCGAGATCATCATCGAGAACAGCGACAGGATCAGGTGCCCGTGCTTGCGGAGGATTTTGAATGCCTGCAACAACATATATTTATTAAATTATAACAGCCCACAGCAAAATAAAGTTTGATTGAAAATTAAAGTTCATGAAATTGAAAGCTACAACAGTGCCGACACACCACGTTGAACTATAAGCAAATATTAAAATTATGCCATAATTCAATTTTACACTACGTGTACTAACCGTCTCACAGTGTTCCCTGAAGATCTTGAAGTCTAGAGGTTCATTGACCCCCGAGCCCCTTTGGCCCTTATTGATGACGTGTATGAAGTCATGTGTGAGCACGAACGGGACCCTCTCGCGTTTAAAGCCGAACTTCTGCTTGAAATGACCCAGGAAGTGGCCGAAGTCTATGTGGAATAGCTGTAACAATACATGGTACATATATTATTGTAGCAGTAAGATAAAATTATCTTTTTTACATTTAGTTAATTTTTACTTAGTCTAACACTTTATTGTTTTTGATTGCAAAACGACAATTTAAATAATACGAAAAGTACAACAGGTGGCCTTATCGCCTAAAGGGATTTCTTTCAGGCTACCTTTGGCTGGTAAGAAGGAACAAAAAAACCTAGATGGTGCAATTTTCAAATAATGTCAACATATAACTGTAATCAATTATTTTAGCCATATTACATGTGGAATAGGAGAGGTCTAGTGCGCGAAATTTAAACTGATTAATTATTTTGGCAGTAATGAATGAATGGCTTGTGATTGGTTAGATGGGTAGTGAAGTCGAGTAAAGTACGAAAGCGAGATCGAGTGTTGTGATTGGTTTGTATGTGACGTCTGCATGTTGCATGTATTGTAATATGAAAGTAGAGGGTGAATGAAAATAATAAGATAGAGAATGTACGTAAAAACAAAGATAAAAATAAGTTATTGCGAAGTTAATAACAAACAAACTATAAGAATTATAAAAGTTTATACTGGTTTGGCTTTTAACAAATACCACATACATTTACTTGAATTTAATTTTTATTTAGAAGTTCTTAAATCTCTAAAGGTAAGCAACGCATCCTCCGGGGGGCGTATATTGGAGGAATAGGCTAAAGTGGAAAAGCAGTAAGTGGGGAATGCAGTATATATTTGGGGAATAATAAATCCGCCATCACAAGCGCTGAGAAACTGCACCACCTCTATAAGAGTGGACTCGCCAACCCGTTGGCTCATGAACAAGATAAAATGCATGAAAACGCCTGGCCTGTATCCAGCAGTGGACTATAAAAGGTTACGGTTGGATTCTGTGAGTGCCAGGTCACAATCCAGTTGAGTGCGTCCAGCGGCTATGGGGTTGCAGCCTCCGTCTACACTTCTAAAGAGGACAGGCAATAGGCTGAAACAGAATACTAAACGAGTCAAACTAACCTGTCCACTCTTCTTGACCATAATATTGTCAGGATGTCGGTCCGCAATCCCAAGTACGTACGTGGCGACGCAGTACCCCGCGCAGCTCATAGTGAATTCTTCCACAGCTCGGTTGAACGAAGTCTCCGTCGGGTTCTGTAGCCTTAGCCATTCTGTGCGACAGTCAAATGGAACTAGTTATTTAACATTAACATTCTTGCAGTGCCATGCAAATATTATAAAAGACAATATGAACTTTATTTTAATAATAAAATAAAATGTAAATTTCTGCCAATGGCGATAGGCCAGCCAAAGCCAGCCAATGTCAAGCGGTAGCGTGTTGCATTTCCGCCATTCGCGATACGCCAGCCAAACCCAGCCGAGCCGAGCCAGCCAATGCCAACCATTTTTGAAACGATTGTTCACGGATGACGAGAAGTGGATCACTTACGAACAAAAACGTGCGAAAAAGATCGTGATTAAAGCCCGGACAGTCTCCACAAACAGTGGCAAATCCCGGCGTAACGCGAAACAAAGTGATGTTGTGTGTATGGTGAAATTGGAAAGGTATCGTTCATTATGAGCTTTTACCGCCGCGCCTGGGAGAACTATTGATTCTGACCTCTACCGCCGGCAACTGATGAGATTAAAGTAAGCAATAGAGACAAAACGGCCTGAGGTGATAAACAGAAAGGGTGTAATCTTTCACCAAGATAACGCCAGACCACACAATCTTTAGCCACTCAACAAAAATTGAGAGAGCTTGGCTAGGAAGTGTTGATGCATCCACCGTATAGCCCTGACCTTGCCCCCTGAGATTTCCACCTGTTTCGGTCACTTCGAACTCTTTAAGTAGCGTAAGGTTGCATCAAGAGAGAACTATCAAAACTACTTGTCAGAATTTTTTGGTCAAATATACCATAAGTTCGACAGCAATGGGATCATGACACTATCCACACGATGGCAACAAGTTATCGATCAAAACGGCAATATTTATTATAAATAAATGTAATTAAATTTTAAAAAAAAAGTCTTGAATATCTATAGGAAATACGAAGAAACTTTCTCTCCAACCTAATATAAAGTAGATATTAGAAAGATTGGTGAATACAATCAGGATGAAGAGTTCTCCTCATCTCATTACACTCCTCATTCTTCCCAGCACACTTACGGTAAACACAGGCCTTAGAAATGGTGGAGGCGGCGTTGAAAAGCGCCCTCTGCTTCTGTATGTTGGCGACGGTCTCAGCGTCGTCCACTACCTCGATCATGCCGACCGCGTACTCCATCGAAATGCAGTTGTATGGATTCAGTCTGAAAAGTACGAGTAAGCTCCGGTTAAATAGACGATTCTAAAACCGTTCTTTATCTCACATGGAATGGTGCAGACTGCATAAGGTCCTATAAAATATGACTCGGGCTAATTGTAAGACCAAGAAACGTCTATTTATCAGATTAGAATTGGTGTGGCGGTGAAGCGTTCAATTCAAAGATGGAATTATTAAATTTCATTTATAATTAAATTAAAATGAATTTGCATTAAAAATGACTCAATTACTTAAATTAAAATGTAACTTTTTTATACGTGGATAAAAAAGGCGCGCGAAGTGGCATTTTCAACCATATATTTAAGAAGTAAAAGTTAAGTGCAAATTGTTTTTGAATTGGTTACTTCGTGCACTGTACTATCAACTGGACTATTGATTGGTTGGTTGATACTGGGGGCAGAGGAGTTTTTTTAAATGTGGAAATGTGTCACAGATATCCAATGTCAAGGTAAGTACATTATTCACTTATAGTAAGGAGGACAATATTCACTTACCATCAAGTGGAATATAACTTGATGGTATAACGAATATAACGAACTTTATATGACTTCGTCGAATATGATGTTATAACATCTAAATAATATGTGAATTGCCATAATTATATAGGCTACATCGATAACCAATTATTTTTTAAACTGCGTTATAATATGACATTATCTTATTGTCGGTTCTAGTTACCACATATTCAGACTAGCAAAATCTTTAAAAAAAATATCAGATGTTTAAGCATATTTCTACTTAAAAAGGATATTAAAGGCTCGCGCATATTACGGCGGACCGCACCGCAGCGTATATATAACATTGCAAAAATCACCCTTAATCATTTTTATACATTTTGTATAAACCATCGCACATTGCAGACGCGTCGCGCCACGTCGCGTCGCAGCGCAGCGCACTGGCGGACAGCTGTATTTAAGCGCCTTAATGTGCGTTGAAAGGGCGCAGTTAACGGACGTAATTCGAGAGTTATTCGCTGTGCGATGACGTCACGAATTGAATGTCAACAACTAACTGATTTAAATTATTGCGTTGTGCTGAAGCCCACCGCGTCTGTAATGTGCGTTGTCGCAGTTTTGCAGTGCGACGCGCTGCGGCGCGACGCGGCTGTAGTGTGCCTTGAAAAAACGAAATTTTAAGTGGGTCAATAAGTCCATTATAAAATAAGTTCCTTTTGCTCAGGTAATGTTAGATATGATTACAAATTGTATTAAAGCTTTACAAGCCACATTTTGTTACATTAGCGTACGATGTACGATTTGTAACATTATGATGAGCTTACCTAAAGTCATATCCAGCGTTCTTCCACAGCCGGTCCATTATTCTCAGCATTTGCAGAGTGAACATATCCTGTCGGAGATCATCGCCGATCTTCAAAATGATGCGTATATCCGACCCGGTCGGGTCCACGTTCTCGAACTCCAACATGAGAGGACGCATTTTGCTGTCCATTACGCGACAACGTTCTGGCCTGTACGTAAATGTAGCACTATATAATTACGACTACTTAAGTAGGGGTTAGATATCTATTTATGTATATTATGTGGCTTTAGGAACACATATGATAACTCTAAAACGTCCAAGCGACAATATTGTAAGTAATTTGACCATTATATTACCAAAGGAAAAATCAAATTTTAGAAACTTAACCCCGTTAGAACAATCTTTTTAATGTCCCAGTCTTTTTCAGTCTTTTTAATGTCCTACTGCGTGTCCTGGCACAGACCTCTCCAAACCTCTATGGGATTTCGTGCCAAAATCTACCACCCGAATACGGACTGGTGGATATATATGCTACTGATTTCTTTTAAATCCTAGAACACGCGAGCTAGTTATATATTTTTTTTTAATCTGTACTTAAGTTGAAACTCAATGATACAGGTCGAGGATTTGAACTTACGAATGAGAGTCAACATTAGCCATCTCTAAAACATATTAACCAGATATCTATTTTACGGCGAAATTTCCTTCAAAATTCAAAAATTATCGAAACTAAACTGGTAACACTTCGAATATAGTTAAAAGTGTGACTTACTTGATTTTTCTGCAAATAAAGCTAGGATTGAGCGGCGACACGAAGTCGCAGAGTGTCTCTATACAGTGCTGTTCTTGTAGCAGTTGTTGCAGAACTGTCCGCGCACGCGTTATATTTGTCACCTCCCGCCGCTTTATACTTTGACCCACCCCTGTCAAGTAGATAAAATCAATAAATCCCTTATCTATACATATAAAAACATAGCAGTATAAAGTACGAATGATAAAGTGCGCCCAAAACAACAGTTATTGGATTTTTTGTTGGTCTGTCTGTCTGAACACGCATCACGCATAAACCACTAAATGTATTTTAATGAAACTTGACATACTTATAGCTTATGTTGGGTTAACATTTAGGGTACTTGTTATCCAGATTATTATGAAATTATGAAGTTCTTAAGGGAACTACAAGTTTATGCGAACGAAGTCGCTGGCACCCGTTAGCATATAATAAAAAACCTGTCTTACATTTGAGTTTGTCGAGGCAAGTGATCTGGCGCATGAGGCTGCTGATGTGGTCCTGGCAGCCGCGGCAGTACGCCTCCAGCACCAAGCCGAACCGAATCGACACCGCCGGCACATGCATTTCAGACCTATGAACAATACAGTTACAAATCAATGTACATCAATGGACTGTGTTACCTGGAATATGGTCGACGGCGGGTAACGATGCTACTTTCTACAGTCGATTGGGCGTGTTCCACTATACCTAGCCTACCCATAAATATTGTTACAAAAAAAAGATTTGATATTTTTTAAATTATCATTTATTTAGAAGAGTTTGCGTTATTTTAGAAATAAATAGGTAAGCACTTTGAAAATATAACGTTTATTTGAAATAGTCAGCATTTGCTTTTATACAATCTTTCAAGCATTATGGTCAGTTTTCGATTGAAAAACGCATTCTTTCCACGGCTTCTGCTATCCAAATGAAATGTCAGGGATTCAATATTATCATGGCGTTTAGAGCATGCCATGCTCTCTAAAACAGATAATAAATCATAATCGAGCGGATTAAGATAGGGACTAGACGACGGCCAGTCTTCTGCTCTAATGAAGAGTCTGCTTGCTGACTGGTGCTGAGTCTTGCGGAAAAGAGCCTTCTCATCAGTTATCAGTTGAGAAATGACCAGTACGTCTTTAGGACCAGCAGGTCCTAAATCATCTTTTAAAATACGTGCCATGGTTCTGGATATTCTTTTCTCTGGCTAAAATCTTTTGCTTCTGGACGGGATTTCTTCGGATTCTCTCCTTCACAGCTTAATCGTCTGTTTAGTACGAATAGTGCGTGGACGGCCAGACCTTTTTCTGTCGCAAACAGGGGACGTTTCAATGTCACCTACCAATAGCCCGGTACGCAAAGATTCGACTAATACCAAGTGGATGGAAAGTTTTAAAAATTGCATTTGACTCCATCATGCCTACTTTGTGTAATGCAATTACAGCAATAGGGTTTTCGTTATCAGCTCACTTCATTTTAATATTAGTACGATATTTAATAATGATTGGCGCCAAAATGAGAAAAATCATTTATTTTCGCGTGAGAATGATAGCTTTCGAATTCAAATGTATTTTTTTCTTTATTGTAACGGTATTTATGGCCAGACTAAGTATATATATAGAAAGAAGGCGGCAGACGAGCATATAGTCTATCTGTTGGTAAGTGGATACAGTCGCCCATGGACATCCGCGGTACATGCCAACATCGTCCAGAATGACAAACGGCTCCGCCCGGATGCGCTGCTGACCTTTCGAAATGTAGGAATGGATTTGAAGAAAGGGTTGGGAAAATGGGAAGGGATAGGACCGGACGGGATGGGAATGGACTCTGGCGTATCTCACTCACTGCCAAAACACGTACGTACATTGGGGAATATGATAGTGGAAACTGGACAAATTATCCCATTTTCACACAAGACTGAGCACGTTACCTGTCTCTCACGGAAGACTACCTTGAAATGTACTGCAATTCCTACTTTATCCTATTTTCCCAATAATAACAGATAATATATTATCTGTATACCAGACCCCATACCGTTACATACTTTTTTTAATTAGTTTTTGAGCTTTATATTTGGCAAAGAAAAAAAAATTTGGCTGAATAGTCAAAAAATTGAATGTTTTCACAATAGAAGATATGAAAAAAAAATTCACGTCAATAACTCAAAATCATGATGGAATTTATGGTTTAGGCTTTGGGAATAGTCTAGACATACCCTGTGTGAGTAACCCGTTTTATAACACTTATGAAATTAATGTATTATCAGATTATCACACAATAAAATAATTAACAAACATTGTACATACCTTAAAAGCCAAAAAAGGTAGTGTCCGATGGTCATATTATTAAATGATCTCTCCAATAGGAACCGTGCCAAGTCACACTTGAGGTATGACTCGTGCTTCAGTGCTTGAACCAATTGTAATAGATACAGAAGTAGATCTTCATCACTGTAATCAAATAGTATATTACTCATTAAGCGGATTATCTTTATTGTAAACTTTATTAGACTGGTAAACTACTTCATTTTTTCCCTCGTTAGAGAAATAGGCACATATTGAAGACATTCGAGAATAATGCAATTGTTAAAATTTTCACTAGGTAATTTAAAATCAAGCTAGAGGACGTGTGAGGTTTGGATAAAACAAGAAGAATAACTACGTATTGCTATTTTTATTTGTTAGTTTCCAAATATTTGTTCTTCTCGTGAAGGCGGTATTATATTCTGGATCAAAGATCATAACGGTAGCTTTATTAATATATTATCTGTATTTGTATAAGCAGCATCATTCTATTTATTTGTGTTAATTTTGAATACTACAGGTCCGATTTTATTGTTAAGTTGATTTTATGTTTGTTAAAACGTAGTAGTAAATAGAAGGGATAGTGTATTTTTTTTTCATTAAAAACTGAGTTTTATCATCGATCAACCGAAATACATTTACAAATATTTTGTAAACTACAACGAATCTGCTTTAAGCTGTAAGACTAAAATATGATTTATTCGGATAGCGATTGGTAGGTGTTTTGCACTTTTTTTATGAAAGACGTCTAATTATTGAAGGATAATGATTCTGTAAACAAGTAGAATCAATCGAGTAGTTGGGAACACAGTTTAATAAAACATTTGACGTCGTCGACTGCGACAGTTGTCAATCTACATAGCGCAAAAGTTACGTTCCGTTTTGGTTTAAAAGTTCGCATCTATCTATATTTACCGAGAGCATGTTTTCAATTATTCCTATTTCCAAGATTGACTTACAGATACTTACCTAAGTCCTGCAAGACAACTGACAGCAAACCGTCTAACAGCAACATCTGCATATGCATAGTCGAGTAACTCCAGTGCAGATTCCACGGGTAGAGTGGGCCAGCCGACCAGCATACGGACCACACTGGCCACCTCGGCCCGCTCCCCCCACTCCACGCACGAGAGTAACTTCGGTAGCAGTTGTGGTGCTTCGGTGCGGAAGTATTGTCTGTACAATAGTGACAGTTTTATCATTATATTATATTAGGGCTTCATTTAGGTCTAACTAAGAAATTCGTTGTCTATAACGCGTGATTATGACAACGGTAACCAGCTATTTATCTTCCTCTGGTGGACATAGGCCTCCTCATGCATACAGTCTCGTGCAAGAGGGATGTGTGGCCTTAAAACGACACACCGGTCAAGCGGGTTGACGAGTCCACTCATTTAGAGATGGTGTAGTTCCTCTGGGCTTTGTTATTCTTTAGTCGCCTTTTACAATACCCTCGGGGAAGAAATGGGGTGATATTATACTAAAGCCGGCCGATACCAGACGAGAAATAGTGGTTATATTTATTCGAAAGTAATAATAATAATCATGTAGGTATTTAGTTGGCTCCGAACGTTTAACACTCAGGCGCTGTAAAAGCCAATGTTATGTGGATGTTGTAATCACGTTAAATATTAATGTGGTTCCTTAGCACCGTATTTAATTTCATATGTAGCGATGAGCAGTGTTGACCAATAAAACTTTAATTATGCTTAGTTAGATAAAAATTAATGGGTAGCAAAAATGACCAATGTAATTTACTGTACAAATATTCTGGATGCTACCCTCTAGCACGGAAAACATTATGGCAGCAGATTGCGTTTTTGTTTTGTGCTGTGGCCGAACTACTAACAACCATTTATTTATTTATACACCTTATTGTACACACAAATGATAAAAATAGATACATAAAGGAGTGTTCGTCCATTTTTTTGTTTTATTTGTTTATCGTCTTCTCTTACTGCTGCCCGACGTCCGTGGCGACGTGATGGCTCCACTGAAAACCAGCGCTGTGGTTCACTGCAGCTTATGCTGAGGTGGAGTCCATTTCCGGCATCGCAATACACATCGGCACGATTATACTTCCTACTGTACTG
Source organism: Sesia bembeciformis (assembly GCA_943735995.1). NCBI lineage: Eukaryota > Metazoa > Arthropoda > Insecta > Lepidoptera > Sesiidae > Sesia > Sesia bembeciformis. The sequence goes on from OX031028.1 coordinate 16,243,141, forward strand.
CAGCACTTAGCTGTACTGTGTACAGCTACTGTACTGTTCTGTGTATATTTCCATCTTGTTTTCTCTTTATTTCTGATGTTACAAACTATTATGTGTTGTGTTGTCCGGAATAAAGTTTTGTCTGTTGTCTATTGTCAAAAATATAAATGCGTATATATTTACTATAGTTGTGTTGAAAATTAATGTAAATTGTAAATAATTGCCTGGAAATTTATTTTATTTTAAAAAAAAGTATGAATAAACAATTTATCCCAAGAAATATAAATTAAGAAACCCAACTGAGGGAACTTGCTTGGTCTAGAAATACATGTACATGTATCTTCATGTACATACATGTAATAGTACATGTATTTGTATCAGCCTACAACGTCCCACTAGAGTGCACAGGCCTCCCCACTGGAATCACTGTGGGGTTTTGGACCGTAATGCACCACGCGGGTCCAGTGTGTATTGGTGAATATTTATCTATTTTTTTTTTATTTCTCGAGCATGCTCTTCACTATGTTTTCCCTCACCGCTGAATAGTGACATCTTTTTAAAATATTCGTACCTACTTGAGTAAAAACTCCGTGGTACGGGCCGAAGATTTGAACTCACAATCACATGGATGTGAGTCGAGTATAGATACGCCAAGGCTACTACCGCTCCGGGCTATCACACAAGTATAAAATAAATCAATAATATTGTATTTTTTTATATTTGCTAGATAAATAATAATTATATACCAGATAAATAATTTCCAACAATCTACAACATTGTCACCTCGAGGCCCATATATCCTTCTTCTCCTGCTCGTGTATCTCGTAGCCGGGGTCCCGCTCGGCGGTGGCGCGCAGCTGCCCGTAGTTCCCGCTGAGCTGTGCAATGCAGTCCGGCGAGCCGTTCTCTATGCACGCCGCGTACTCTTTCACTATTTCAGCGTCGGGGAATAATATTGGGTGAGGGCACTCGTAACTGTTAAAAGAATTAAATGAAGTACAATATTGACTGGCCTTGAGGATTCCCTATGTCGTGGGGTCCAGCGTGTGAGATTTTAATTAAAAAAATAACACTACAACAGCCTACACTAGGATACTGTAGTACGACACGGGGAATTCATTTATTATTTATTTTTATGGAAGATTTTAGTCATTTGAAATATAACGAAATATATGTTATATACGAACGAACGTTTGTGAAGTAAAATCATAGTCCCTATCTCGTCCTCATACCAGGTACCGGTCGTTAAATAATTCACTATTGGATATGCTATCAACAAGCCACGTTTCTGTGAGAAATATTACATCGTAAGCATTCAAGTATAAATTGGGAAGAAACACTTGTTTTCGTACGCAAGCCGCGTACACTCGATAGTATACCTCTGAACACTAAACAATAGGCACACAATAGATATAGACAAATAACTTATTAAAATGACTAAATGTGTAAATATAAGTAAGTTAAAAACCATTAAAAAATTCTAGCACGCAATTATGTCTGATTAACGAAAATTCGAGTAATATGTAAGTAAGTAATCCACACAAATTCAATCAGAAAATTGGTATAAATGATTGAATTAATAGTGTAAAAATAAAATAATAGACAGTTAAAATATACAATAAATTCATCAATACAAAATATAGGGCGTACGTACATTAATAACGAAGTACAATTATTTATCCAAATAGTAGTATTAAATATAAGTGTGTATTTGCAAAAAGCACCTTGTTAAGACAGCAATACAGTTTACTGACATCAAAAACAAAGAGAACCTAAAGAGTGTTTACCTGCGCGCACTCATAGCATCGTGAACAAAAGAAATGCCCCAACAAAGACAACGATTCTCAAACTACACTTAAAGTTTATGAATTATTTTAAAACTTAAAATTGAATGTTAAAATGTTTTACTGAAATAAGGGGTTTTCCAATAGGGACTTGACAACTTTGAATTCAATTTGTGAACGCACCCTTTCACTAATCATCGAACTGTCACTGTCAATTTATTCAGTAAACATAACATTTTCATCATGGTAAAGTACACGAACGAACAACGTCTGCAAATTATAAAAATTTACTACAGAAATTCGGAGTCGGTGACCGCTACTTTAAGAGCGTTAACTCCGATTTTCGGTCGTAATTCTCGCCCTAGTAGACAGGCAGTAACAAGTTTAGTGCAAAAATTTGAGTCTACATATTCGTTGTGTGATGTTGTCGTGCCAGTGAGACAACGGGTTGGTCGAAGTGTCGAAAATATCGCTGCCGTTGAATCGTCCGTAGCAAATGATCCAAAGCAGTCAATTCCACGGCGTTCTCAAGAGTTGGACATCGCCCAGACCACTTTATGGCGAATTTTGCGTAAGGATCTTGGTTTACACCCATACAAGATCAAGCTGACTCAGGAATTGAAGCCGATGGACCATTTGAAGCGACGTACGTTCTCCGATTGGGCTCTGGAAAAGATGCGCCAAGATGATCAAAATTCATCGCAAAATCATCTTCAGTGACGAAGCTCATTTTTGGCTCAATGGGTTCGTCAATAAGCAAAATATGCGTTATTGGTTGGGTGAAAATCCACGTGCTTCATGAAACACCACTTCATCCACAAAAAATAACTGTTTGGTGCGGTTTGCATGCCGGCGGCGTCATAGGGCCATATTTTTTCGTCGACGATAATGATCGTCACGTTACTGTGAATGGTAATCGTTATCGCGCCATGATTACCGATTATTTTTGGCCCGAATTGGAAGATATGGACTTGCACAACATGCGGTTTCAACAGGACGGTGCCACAAGCCACACAGCACACGTTACAATCGATTTATTGAAGAGTAAGTTTGATGAGCGTGTTATCTCAAGAAATGGACCAGTCGATTGGCCGCCTCGTTCGTGCGATTTAACGCCTCTAGACTTTTTTCTTTGGGGCTACGTCAAGTCATTGGTCTATGCCAACAAGCCGACGACGTTGGAAGAGCTCAGAGCCAACATTGAACGCGAAATAGCAGCCGTTTCGGCCGAAATGTGTGGCCGAGTCATCGAAAATTGGGTCCAACGAATCGACCGCTGCAAACGTGCCCGCGGTGGCCATATGAACGAAGTCGAGTTCCATTCATAAATGTTTTGATTGTACTTCAACCCGATAATAAAGTTTTTGAAATATCTCATTTTATTTAAAAAAAAAAAGTTGTCAAGTCCTTATTGGAAAACCCTTTCAATGTTATTAAATAATTTTCGATAAATCCCTTTCTGATCTTATTTATGAAATAGGGGATGCAGCATCTCGTCTTGCTATAATTTTGCAGTGCTGTATCCATACGTATTGAACACCCTTCTTCACAATAGTTTTGGTCCTAATAAGCAGGTTCTAGGTTATGGGTAGTTAGGTGCTCATTTATGAAAATTCTGTGATCGCCCCGTAATGCCAATGTAGCAGACGATTATTAGACAGATTATTTCGATGTCATTCTTGCAGCAACAACAAAATCCTCCTTGACGAAACTGTTGTTAAAATACGCAATGATGGGTTTAGCATTACGAGACGGTATCCTGGTGATGTGTTTATCTGCCGTTTTTGCAATTGGGTATTGAATTTTTGCACCGATAGTACAGATGAGATGCAACAGACTTTTGTTATTCATGCGGGACCACTGATCAATATTATTGAGCTCAATTTCAATTCTCTCGACTTTTCCATAAGCGAAGTTACTCTTTCTTGGCTTTGTTCCTAATTTTATTAGCCTATCTTCGATGTTGTCAATCTTATTGAAGGATTCCTTTAAGGTGTTGTTTGTCTCATTTACTGTAGCTTTCAAACCAACAAACTCTTAATTGAGCCCCTTAACATTCTGGATAAGAGTCTAAAGTGCCAATTGAAGCGACAGCAATTTGATTTCATCCCAAAAATTTTTTGTGGACATCTCTGTGGGAGACTCCTTAAGTGACGTCGTGGCTGACGTGAGGTACTGGGCCAGTTGCTTACACTTCGGTCATCGGCAGGTAGATTTCCTGTCCCCAAGCCTTCTATACCCATTTTCTGTGATTCCTGCACAGTTGAAGTGTAACTCTTGGGTGCACGCGTTACAGTGCGTTCCCTCCGCTAAGTTATCACCACAGTCACCGCATTCAGAATAACGAAACTGAGAATTTCTGGCAAAATACGAGTCAAGGTTAATGAATATGGACCGATATGTGTTCGCCAATAGGCCCGCGACGTGATTGAATAATAACCAATATAAAGGACAACAATAACTGAAATAACAATAATGAACTAAATGGACAATATAGAACTGAAATAGCAATTAAAAACTAAAAGGACAATTATGAACTGATAGGACAATAATTATGACTGAAATGATAAATATGAGCTGAGCTGAAATAATGGTTGGAATGACAATTATGAACTGAATGGATAAATATGACTCAAATGACAAATTACGAACTGGAAAGACAGTTCTGGTTCAAATGTCAATTATGTCTGAAATGTCAATTATAACTGAAATATATATCAATTATAAACTTAAAGGTCAATTATGTTTTAATGAGAATTATGAACTGAAAGGACAATTATAAATGACTGAAATTATACTTAACTAGCGACCCGCCCTCACTTCGCTTTGGTTTATTAAATTTAAAACAATCGGAATAAGATATTTTCCTGCGGTAAAATGGAGTCTATATTTTAAGTTAGACCTCTAGCAATACATCGGTGAAAACTGTATTCAATTCCATGCAGTAGTTTTTGCGTGATGCGTGTACAAACATACAGACAGACAGACAGACAAAATTTCTAAAAACTGTTGTTTTGGCTTCTGTTGCTCAAATAAAGACCCCCATATTAGCTTTTTTTCAATATCTATAATGTACAGACATCGGCCTGTTACAATTTTATTATATGTATAGATTATGACATAACTAACAATTGAAATAACAATTACAATTATGACCGAAATGACAAATATGAAATGAAAGAACAATTATGGAATTAGGAAAATTAGCACTTGTTTTAACAACATTGTTGCGTGTCGCAACAAGAGAAATGTATTTTTTGACTAATATAGTTATTTATTGAAAATAAGATTTAATATGTGTTCAGTGCCTGTCTGTCCAAACGGCAGTCCGTCAACGGTCGCCTTTTTATAAATTGTCCGTCACCGTCGTTGGGCAGTGCGAGGATATAGAAGAGTCTGCAACAAACACTAGTAAAGTATCTTCAACTTACTTGGAAAATCTAACTTGCAATGCAGCACAGGAGTCTATGTTAGGGTTCGAGACGACTGTTCCTAACGGATGAAGCAATAAGTCGTCCCCTTGGGTTTCGTCCGCAACATGCGTCCACATGAAGAGCGTCACACCATCGGTTCGTAACTGTTCCTTGTAGTCAAATATCATTGTGTTCGCCCACGCTAATTTGTAATACTGGACAAACAATACACATTATAACTATTTAGATTTTTGCGTTTTACACATATGTAACTATGATTATAGATAAATATGTAACATAATATACGATGAATCACTGTTAACACGTTCACAATTCCATGAACCACATGTGGTTCACACGGTTTGGGTTTCTTTCATACTCTCTTTCGTTGAACGTATAAGTAAAAATGTGGAGCAACTTTCGGCTTGTAGGTAAGAATTTAAATAATGTCAAGACGAAATAGCGGTAGAAAAAAATAGTTTTAATTTTAGAGGTACAAACTAAAAGTAAAATGGTTTTAGGTGACAAACTTAAATTTATATGAAAAATGTATTAGCTAGAATAAATCTTTGAAGCAAATTATATCACAGAATTTTCTTCTTTTGGAACATTTTGTAAACACTTATTTGAAAAAGAACTTTTCTTGCATTCAAAGCTTGATCTGTGCATGCATAAATGCATTCTTTATACAGCCACCAGTGACCAGTGATGTTTCTGTATTATTTAGATATCACGTTTACGAAAAATTAGGTTCAAAAAAATTTCGCGGTTGAAGTTAATTTTGGAAATTAAAATCTTAGTAACCTTGACGGTTGAGGATTACCAGAACTATGGTCAGAAATATTTAGCAACTAACTATTCATGCGGATCCACTCACAAATCCGTGACTCATATATATTAAAATTTGTTTCATGAAGAAAACTGGGAAAATGGTAAGTTTTCCCTGTTAAAATGATACACGTAACATTCGCTCTTAAGACAGATGCTAAATCAACGAAACCGCTTATGGGACTGATAAAATTACATATTTTTATTCTTGTATGGGGACTGTGAATGTGTCAAATAGGTACTTGTGTAATAGATTGTGTTATAGTGTAATAGATAGATGATTGTGTATCAATTTTGCATTTACCTATGTCATGAAAATTGCATTTACATTTGTCACGACGCCAATTAGCACAAGCACTATAAACGTTCCAACATAACTAACTAAACAAACGTCTTTCACCTTTAGGCTTCAACTATGATACGATATAACATTTCACGTTACCTACCTTATTAGAGTCTTTGCCGCGTTTCCCTCGCTTATTCCTATTATTATTGATCTCGTAAATGACGAAACACAGTCTAGCCATACGCGGCATGTTGTTCACTTTTATGGGAAAGTTCAGCTCTTCGTCCCACTGTGCAACTCCTTCCTGTGAGACGGCAGCCACGCCCGTTTTCTGGTTCTCGCATAAAGGCTTGCCGCCGTGAAAAATGCCCGCTTGACAAACAACCTGAAAACATTCCAACAGTTTCGTTAATAATTGGCAAGAATGTATATCTTCCTTACTATTTCAAAATTAGAATTTTACGGAATCATCCTAATAATCTGAACTTTAGATCGAAGCTAAGATTAATATCAAAGTTATGATAATACTAGAGATCGTTTTTGAATATCACCAAGCAAAATGGCATAATTCAGTTAGTCTCCTCTTCTAGTGGTGTCTATACAGTCAGGTCTAGATAAATGTATGATGGTTAGGACATTCTTTGCTTAAACTTAACTCTATGCAGGCTGCATAAGATATGATAGGTCAAACTAAAAGTTCTTAGAACTACAATACGATAGAAAAAATTAAATTCGAATTGTGAAAATGGAACTTTGCTTGTCAAACGCTATTAATTTTTCAAAGCTGTCAGTCATTTGTTTTTTCTTTCTAACGGCAATTTGAAAATTAAGTGTGCGGAAAAAATAATTTAACAAGAGAACATTTTCGTTCAATGATTTTTTGACTTTCGTTGTGGTCTAAACCAGAAACAAAGTAACGAAAGACTTTAGTTAGCATTTAGTTAGTGTCACTGTTTATAATTGGTACAGTGAATTTAAACGTGGTCGTAGCCTCCTCAGTGACGATGTTAGAGAAAAAGGCGTCCTGCGACGGTGGTGACGGAGGAAAACATCAAAACAATACGGCTCATGAATGGAGCAGACAAACAAACGACATATCAGCAGATACGGGCATCATTAGGTATTGGTATGAGTCAAATTCAAACTATTTTACACGATCACCTACAGGTAAGGAAGCTTTGTGCTAGATGGATTCCTCTCAATTTCAGCGAAGTTCAAAAACACTGCCGCGTGGAATGGTGTCTCCAAATGGTTAAAAAATTCGACAATGGTCAATCAAATGCTGTTTTTGATGTAGTAACAGGTGATAAAAGCTGGGTGTACTGCTATGAACCTGAAACTAAAGAGGCAATCTGCGCAGTGGGTCTTTCAATACGAAGTGTGAAAATGAAAACGACGAAAATGAAGAGAGGAAGGAGTGCTTGGTGGATCACTACAACTTTAGAAAATAATAGAACAGTAAGTGAACTGATATGTGAACAGCTGCTTGCCTTCTGTTCAAAGTCAAAGTGGAAAAGGAAAGAAAAGGCAGTGGGACCTTATAGGATGATATAAATATTAAAGATGACATTTATGTTCTTTCTTGTTCACCATCATTGACTGAATATACGAAATTTTCTTCACCCTCCTCTGTCCTATGCTAGTCTTATCCAAATTCTTCCAACGATCATCTCTATGTTGTCGACCTTGGACTATTACTCTATTTCTTCTCAGCCACCACTCGAATCAAGGTTTTATCTACCCGCCGTCTCGTGTGGCCACATTCCGAGTCTTAATTCAACAACCCAATTTTAGGTTCTGAATTCGATCATTCGATTACAATGAAGTATTTATTACCTCTACTTGTTGTCCCGGATCCACATTCAACCCGCTGACATTTTGCACTGTACATGAGTAATTTTTGTCCACATTCCACGCAGACTCCTTGCCGTTCTTTCGTTTCATAGTATTAGAATGTTCTGACGTCAGGCGCCCTCTTTCTTGCAAGCAGTAATGATTGACGTCTCGGCCGACTAAAAGAAATAGATTTTTTTAAAATACTGATGCAAGAAGAAATTATAGTAGCAATTTCTGTCATTGGAAAAAATTCAAAATAATTGAAATACCTGAGTAACGGAAAAGTCATAAAAAAGATGTCTAACACATTGGAGAGTTAGTAATACGATTCAATCATTGTTTCGGTTATAAATTTTTGTTGCTAGCGGTTTACATGATTCTACATGATTTCTACGTACACACATCATTGACAAAAAAGTAACATGAGAGTTAAAGAAATAACCTCACCTAACAGTGGTAGTTTGTCAACACTAACAGTCATGACCTGGGGAACGCCATCTTTCGCCAGCGTCTCCTGAATGTATAGGAACTGTATTAACGGCACCGTGTCTCCGAGCAGATACTCCTCCCGCCCGCAAACTTTTAAAACATAACTTCGCCAATGCTCCCCGCGCATGTTGAGGGAATTTGCTTTCTTTCGTAGAATGTTCTCGATGTGCTGCTGCGGCGTTCTGCTGACTGGTACATTCGACGTAAATGAGATCTGCGGGAACAATCAATGAGTGTATAAAAGTCTAAACATAAGAAAATGGCGGACGACGACGCGTGCTTGGATCTTAGTGGCTACACGTCTACATTGCCACCGAATATATTTTAAGAATAAATGGGACAAAGTTTGCCTATTGTAGAAGCAATCATCAGTGCATTCTCTGCGTTCGCAAACTGTATTATGTGGGTGGATGCAAGCAGTCGGACGAGCTGCCGACAGCTCTAATTTTTAAAACTATATCGCAAAAGTACGACCACGCCAATTGTAAACACAGCATAAGGTCCTCGCCACCACTTGCAACTGTAATGTAATTTTCAATGTATGATACGTCGCGCTTTGACGCGAATTCGTATACCCGTACTATACGTTAAAATTATACGAAATCTTGATATTGATCCATGATTGATCCTCTATCATGAAAACAAAACGCTTTCATCCTCCACTTCCATTACAGAATGGTTTGTATTTTAAAATAAATTTCAACCTATACGACCTTCATAAAAGAACGCAAAATCCTATTTTTTATAAGTGACAAAAATGACAGCCACTATAATTGTCAAATATGTATAACTTTCATTTAAATATTCATTTCATTTCAAATTTTATTCAATAAATGAATACGTTACTATAATGCTGAAATCACATTTCAATTTGGCGGGGAGTAAAGGAGATGAGGAGGAAGAGGAACATAAACTCGAGGAGGAACATAAACCTGAGGAAGAACATGTGCCGGATACGGTTCACGAGGAGCAAATGTTTTTCACTGAAAGGGTACTCAAAAAGTCCGAAGTGAGCGTTAGGCTCGGCGTGCTTGGGAAGACTGCTGAAGGAGATGGGTGTGTAAATAAGCTAGTTTACTACCGAGATCAGATTAGATCACCCAAAAACAGCTTTACACGAATGACAATGTAGCATTCTGTAATTTGCACTTCTGTAAATTTGTTTACTTAATTCACGTGTTGTTTGCATTGTCATAGACGTGAAAAGCTTTGATAATCTGATTTTACAATTAAACCTTTAATATTTAACGAACTGCCAACTGAACTCCAGAACAAGAACACCAGTAAAGACAAAATTAATAAAATCCATAGTAGGTTTAAATCTTATTTAATTAATGTAGGTAAGTAACAAGAACGACTCGCCACCTACATATAAACCTTGAGGGTTTCTGTAGGTGACTACAAACAAAATTGTAATTGTTTCTTTTGGACATAGAAAGAAAAAAAAACTTACAAACCTCTAAAACTAGGTATATAAGACTTTAAACGTATCCTATTTGAATAAAATAATTGGGTATATAAAGCAAAATAGTAGAGCTATTGATTTTAAGATTTCTTATTTTCCAGATACACCTATTTGAAGGCAACTTTAATTGGAATGTCCCTTACCGACATCAAAGCTATAAAATGTTTCCAACATATACAATTTGTTGATGTCTCGAACAACTTACTGACATTAAAAAGTCTCCAAGCTGTTACGGAACTACCGTTTTTAGTTCTGATACATGCCGACAAGAACTTGTTAAACTCGGCGAATCTAAACAAAATGAAGTATCTGCAAGTAATAATAATGAATAACAATACAATAACATCAGTTCATGACGTTTTTCAGCCTGAATTAAGCACTTTAGAAGTTGGATATAACAGCATACGCAAAATTTTCTTTGAGAATAGAATGCCTAATATTAAATGCCTTGATTTTCAATACAACATGATTGAAGATATACTTGATTTGGATTTTCCTAAATTGGACAGTTTATACTTGGCTGGAAATAAAATTAAGAGTTTAGTGGGATTGGAGAGATTGGTGAATTTGAGGATTTTGCACGTACGCAACAACCCAATAAAGTTGTTGAACGGTTTCGATGCCGTACACACGAAGTTGCAATACGTTAATCTGCGCAACTGCAAGGTTACTACTTTGAAACAAATCAAGAAATTACAAGTAAGATCTTATGATTCTTTCATATCTTTTTATGACTATCGTGGTAGTCAAAATATTTACAAGATGCGTTTTATATACGCTCGATATTACCAAAAAAAAGCATTCTAATAGTTATTATAATTCATATAGGATTCTACAAACCACAGCGCATACAAATTATACGCCGTTAACTTCAAAAGCTATGCAAAAAGTACATTATGCAATGCAACCTCATTGCATCAAGGATCATATAATGAACGGGATCCCTCCCGTCCATGATAGTACTCGAGTTATATATAACTTATCATTATCAGTTAAACTTTATTTAAGATTAGGTTTAGGGAGAAATAGAAAATATTTGACTATCAAGTGCTACCAGATGGATTTTATGAATAAATGAGGTAAATATGTTAATAGGCGAAATGTCCATATAGCTACATAAAACATTTTTTTTAATATGCTTGCCAGACAGTCGCATTTAGTTCGGCTGCGTAGCATTTGGGAAAATGCGTTAGCTATTCTCATTAGACAACCTCTTCACAGCTCTGCGTTAGCCGTTCTCATTTTATAGACAACCGAATAGGCAATTACATATCGACGCTAACATTTAATTTCAGTCGTTGTCCGCGTTAGAAACACTTATCGTAAAGGGGTGTCCATATATGGGCGGAATGGGGGAAGAGGATGCGGATGCTGTACAAGAAGAAGAGGACCCTGAAATCAGGATCGAGATACTGGCCACTTTGCAGCGGCTGAAGAGAATCAATAAAGGCTTTGTCACTCCTGAAGAGAGGTAAGTACTAGGTAACCTATGAAGTACCTATGAAATTACCGATTTGTATGGGAAACTGAAAAAAATATTTTTGTTATAAAAATATTTATTATGTTAGTAGAAATATTGACCCATATTATCTACACACTTTCGCCACCTCACGGGCAGTTGATTGATGCCACTATTATGAGTTTCGTGGACGGGTATCAATGAATTCTTCAAAAGCCCTAATCACAGCTACTTCAGAATCAATTTTTTTTCCTTGCAAAGTTGTCCAAATTACGAAAGAAATGGAAATCTGTCCGGGCAAGGTCCGGTGAGTATGGTGAGTGAGAGAGTCTCCAGGTCTAGCTCTTGAAGTTTTAAAACTGTCGTATGAGAAGTGTGAGGGCGGGCATTGTCATGAAGAAGTGAAGATGAGCGATTGACCTAACATTGTTGCTTTGTTACCAGCTTTTCCATCATCGTCTGCAGCTTCATATAGTACACATCTGCATCAATCCTTTGACCGGTTCGCAAGAAACTGTAGTGGACAATACCAGCACAAGACCACCAAACTTTTTCTTAGTTATCTTGCGTTTTGGACATTGTTGGGCTGCAACTCCTGGATCCAGCCACTGATACGAACATTTGCAGTTATCGTACGGGATCCATTTCTCATCACAAGTCACGATGCGATTCAAAATTCCTTCGTTTTTGTAACGGTTCAATAACACAGTGCACACTTTGGCGCGGTTGCCGCTGACGTTCGTTCAGTTCATACGGTACCCACTTTTCCAGCTTCTTTATTTTGTCAATTTGACGCAGATGAACCAACATTGTTTTATCACCAACATCAAACCCTGGTACTAACTCAGCTATACTTTGAGATGGATCTGCTTTCACTATAGCATTTAATTCATCGTTATTAACCTTAGTCGTAGGCCATCCGTGGGGCTCATCCTTAAGATAAAAATTTCCAGAACGGAAGCGTCCAAACCATCGACGCAGGGTGCGATAGTTTGTGGTGTTTTACCCAGACACGCTATTGATCTATTGATATTTTAAGCTGTCTGACTTGCGTTGGTGCCGTGATGAAAATCATATTAAAAATAGCAAGAATTTTACCATTTTATTTTCAAGACAATCACATGAACAAAATTTAGGTACAGAAAAATAAATAAAACACTGATTTTGAAATATGAATATGGTAGCTATTAGATGCATTTAGTTTTATTTTTAAATTCGAATTAGAACAGAAAATATCGAAACTCAAAGTCGGCAGTAATAAAATCAGTCATTTCATAGGTAAGCACTTAATATAAACAGTTTTTATAAGTTGACAAAAGTTACCTATCTATTGATAAATGCATTTTTATATTCCAATCGTCAACAATAATTCAGCGTCATAGCATCGTCACATATTAATCATGGCATGATCTGCTACGTTATCTCGAATCAGGTTTAGCTGAAAAATTGTTCCGCAAAGACTGGATGTGGTTTTTTTATAGACGAGGTGGCAGGCGGCCCACGAGTTGGTAAATGATCACCGCCGCCCATGGACACCTGCTACACCAGGGGGATTTGGGTGTGCTGCCGACCTTGTAGAGTCCTATTTACGGGCCTTTTGAAGGGCCCTATGTCGAGACACAGTGGAAAACCCCAGTAGGCATCTCGTCCGGCAACTTTTGGGTTCATGGCACAAAGTGTTTTGAAGACCACAATAATTCTTTGTCAAGGAAGTGCGGATCAACAGCCTTACGGTGACGAGATGTGTGATGATAAAAATTCGAAGTTGGCATCAAATTGAACGGCTTTGCCGATTGAAATATGAGCAATTGCCGCAAAAGCTCACTTGAAACGTAGTATAAAAATGCCAAGAAGCTTTTTATATGACACAGTTTTGTTTGTGCAGCTTCATTCGTCGACCACCATGAATTAGCCAATCGAGCAGTCGAACGATTACAAACTTTTTACGTTCGTAAACGAGTTGTGATACAATAGCCATAAAGCGACAACACCGCTTTGAGGTATTCTTTTCTAAAAAAAATATATAAATTATAGTAATATTTTCTGTTATTTAAGGAAAAATAAAGTTCAACTAAACATTGTAAACATAATTCATATTAACGAATTTTAAATTCATTATTGTACAAAGTTCATAAATATTATAATAAAATTCTTAATTGCTCTAATTAATTGAACAGGTTTCTTTAAGAACGTTGTATTTGCCATTGGCACCATCAACCCGCTTTTCAATAATTTGATAATGAGATTCAAAGAACTTTGTTGTATATGTGAACACTCGATTGGCCATGGAAATCGTTGATCAGATGTGAGAGATAACTATTACATTATTTTATTGTAAATTCTTAAACTATTACATAAACAACCACGTAGGTAGACGTAGGTAGACCTTTATGACCTAGAGAATTACAGCAAATTCTAAACTTTAGGAACAGTTAGCAGAAGCAAACCAATTCTAAAAAAAATCATAAAGTAAATAATAAAGCCTTTGTACAATATAGTACAAAAGGAGTAAATAAATAAATAAAGCTAATGTTAAGTTGCATACCTCCAACTATGCCACTCGCAGACCTCTGTGGTTAATAACTCAAGGGAAAGTCAAAAGAAGCTGCTTCTTGTCTAGGATGCTTTGTATGTATAAATGTTACTCTATGTCTGTTTGTACAGAACTGAAGCCAAAGATTTGATGATGCAGTGGCTTGAGGAAGGAGAGAAAGATGAAGAGGAAGGGGAAGAGGAACAAGTGCCCGAAGAGCAATCCATTGATTAATATAAGTAGTAATATCTGTCTTCATTTCCATATATGAAATAAGAAAAGAAAGACAGCTTTCTCTTTTCTTTCATTTGTTCATTGCCACAACACACCAATGAACCACATCATGTGAATTACGTATTTTACAAATAAATTATGTAACTTTATTCTTATTATATTTTATTGCTACCTCACAGTAATTAAATTACCAGCCCTAAAATTATAATCTTTCCTGATTATGTCAGCCTTTTCAACGTTCCTCTGCAAGGCACAAACTGTAAATAGCCAATGCCGCGAGCTTATAATTAAATTACAGGACTGTTTCGAGCGTGAGTCGCAAAATGGGGGACCTTTGGTGCCTGTCACCCAAGTATAATAGTGCGTTGCTCAAGCGCTTGTAATCAGTATAAAAACAGTTTTCAACATCAATAAAGAAAAATTCGGCTCATCTGGAAGTGACGAAAATGTGTTACGGACACCAAAGAAAAGGAGAAGAACAAATCCCGTGATGGATGTTGACAATTTTTATGCAGACGCTATTAGAAATCATATTCACAATTATATATATTAAAGACATGAATTTTCGAATAGAAAAATGCTTTTGATCTCGTTAAAAGAGGCTGTTTAATTTAGTGGAGGAAAAACGCCCTTGTCATAAATATTAAAAAAGATTGGCTTTGAATACAAGAAAAATTACTAGGCGAAAGTAGTTGAAAAAACAAGAAAAATAATTTTGGATGATTATGACCGCGATATTAGTTAGGATTGATTCCATAATTGACAATTAAATATTTATTCAAGTAACTGATAGCGACGACGATAGCAGTAGTTCACGTGATTCTGATTCAGAATAGTGTAAAATACTCAATAAAACATTTTTTTTAACCACAAGGGCAATGTGTTAATAAAAGTATCTAATGCTACTGCTATAATTGTCTAGTCATATCACTAGTTGCATTAATCTAACATAATAATGTCAAATCTGTCGACAGCCTAACTTTAATCACAAAGTGTGTGCGCGAGAATTGTTATAAAACCATAGCCACCTTCATCGTAAGTGAGAAAGTCAGAACCAACTGTCAAATTTAAAACTTAAATAGTAGTTTTAGATGTTAAATATGTATTAGGGATACAGGATAGATTTTCATTTCTCTTGTTTGTAAGCTTTATTTATGAAAACAATTATCTACTGGTAACTATCATCTATATATACAAAAGAGGATGTTGATATATCTGATATTAATACTCTTCGACACCGTTTGACCGATCACCATGAAAGTTGGCACATATATGTATTTTTTCATGGAGAAGGTTTTTATGCTATCGACTTTGTTGTAACTCGACGCTAGATGGCGCTGCAGCACATCAACTTCTATACCGTTCAACCGATCGCCATTAAAATTGGTATACATAGGTATTTGAGCACGGAGAATATTTTCGAGCTATCGGCTTTGTTGTAACTCGCCACTAGATGGCGCTGCAGCACATCAACTCCTATGACAGGATGTCTGCAGGGTTTTGCTAGTTGTATATAAAAATGGATGTTGGTATATCTGAGATTGATAGACTTCGACACCATTTGACCGATCGCCATAAAAGTTGGCATATATTTTCATGGAGAAGGTTTTATGATATCCACTTTGTTGTAACTCGCCACTAGTTGTAAGGCGCTGCAGCACATCAACTTCTATACCATTCAACCGATCGCAATAATCATATCAACGGCAAAACAATAATTTGTGATTTTATATACAGAGGTAAATAAATATACACAGGCAGGACGTCTGCCGGGTTTTGCTAGTCTTTACATAGTATAAAACAAAGTCGCTTCCCGCCGTCTGTCCCTCTGTATGTACGCTTAGATCTTTTAAACTACGCAACGGATTTTAATGCGGTTTTCATCAATAGATAGAGTGATTCAAGAGGAAGGTTTATACGTATAGTTTAATATTGTTTTAAAGAAACCGAAGCGAAGCGAGGGCGGTTCGCTAGTATTATATAAAATAACTTATACTTTGTATTATATTATAACAAGAAAAACGAACAAGATAAGGCCGATGAACGTGTCATTACCACCCATGCACAAACATGCAAACAAGGCACTCAGTACTTATCGGTACAATACATCAATTACTTTGTCCCCTTTGTTTCTATATATTTAGTCATTGGTAATTATGTAGAGCCCACAGATTTATAGCTCGCACCCTTTTCAAAGAGGGCATAAACACTAATCTGCTACTATATTGGAGCTTATTAAATAATATTATTTTTATAATATACTCAGAAGCTACTGTTATTAGCTTAGTTAATGTTATTAGTGGATGTAATACTTATCAGAATAAATTCCTATGAGGATAAAATTATCACTTAGTGTCACAAGCCAAACTGCCACAAAACCATACATATTAAAATAATATAGGAAGAACTGTTATTACATTAACTATTGGACTGATAAAAATAATGTATATATGACAGAAACTATATTTCTGTCATATATATATGACAGAAACAACATATCAAGTAATCCTGTAATATATTTTTATTTTCGTGAAACAAACTGTCAAATAAAGATGGGAAATATTTTTTATAACATATTATACTATCTTTGATTGACTGATTGATTACAGATATATAATGGTAAAAATATTATTAGAAATTTACAATATTACCCATGACCGGGTACCCATGAAATTTACCCATGACAACCGGCAAGACATGGACATGGCATGGCCAGACATGGCAGGTGTCCATGGATGGCAGTGATCACTAACCATCATTGGACCGCCCGCTTGTCTGCCATCTATTCTATAAAAAAAATTCGACTTATTGAGAGATTCTAAAGAATTTATAAAGGTTTCGAAAAAATCAATCTATATAATGAATTGAAAAGAAATTTTGACTCAAAAATAGTTTCTGTCTGTTATGTATAGTGAAACACAGAGATTGAAATGATGATCTATCTTTATTCATAAAGAAGGTACTCTTCCCCTTTTATAAAAAATAAAAACAAAATCTTATACACTAAGCTAAGAGCTTCCCAATAAATTAATAACTAATAATTAATAATAATAATTACAATAATTAACAATTGTAGATTGTGTAGGCTTATATTAATAATGTCAGTTTTAATAGGTATACATTATTTTTTATATAAAAAATACCACCATGCCATCATGTTAGGTACAATGAAACACCAAGATCAAGATGCCAACAAAGATTATTTGTTGTCATTACTACAACAAAGTAGTAGTACAAAAGAATACTTTAAGATTTACCCACAACACTGTCTACATCTCAGTTAAATTTATAAATAGAATATTAATAAAATCAGTAGTTGCAAAATTAAGGTTCAATTTGTTCAAAATTTCAACACCAATATACAACTGTTGGAACATTTTCTTTTTTAAAATAAGAAAGCCACACACTCAATGGCCTATACTAGGATTCACTGTGTTGTGGGTCCAGACATATACAGAGACAAAAACACCACCCAAACCAGACGAAAGTTGTATCTTAAAAAGTGTCAGTTTTGTGTAGTGTAATGATGACATTGGCATGTGTATCTTGTCTCACTTTGTTGTCACAGAATGATGTCAGAAAATTAAATAAATTAATGTGCAACTAGGAATCGACCTTTTGCACAACAGGCTGGGTCACTGGGCTAATCAGTCGTCACGAATGAAAAATATCAAAATCAACCTTTCAGAATGGCACAATGACACGCTATTTGCCCTTTTTAAATTTATGCAAAATAAATTAACTTACCTCTGTATTAGCAACTCTAGTGACCAGTATAAAGCACAGGTTGTTTAAATGGCTGAGCAGTGTGGTGGGCACATTGGGATTGTCAGCTAGCCTCGGTGGACATTGATATCTTAGTTTTGCTAATGGTGTACTTTGTGTCCTTTTAATCAAGCTCTCCTCGGCTATAATCCGCATTTGTGCCCGAAAATCATTCACCTCTGAACTTCTTAGATTATCAAATTCATTTAAACCTGGAATTGAGTTAACAATTACTATTGTAGAAAAATATCAATATTAGTTTGATCATCTATTCAAAATCATTTATTTTTGGAAGGGTAGAGTGGATACTGCAATCATATAACCCCATTGGGCATGCCTGAGTGGATGAGTTACTGAGTTGGATGATGTCACAGAAAACTGCCATAAAATATATCATGCACATATTTCAGTTGTGAGTAAGATACTTCAGAGCCCATTTCCCATAACATCCCATTCTATACCATCAAATACAAAGTATAAAAGGTTAAAAGAAGCTCCTTATTCATTACCTCCATCCTTTCTGAGTCTATTTTCAAATCTCTAAATCTCATTTGTCAATCACTAATAAATCTCTAAAGGAAGGTGGGAGCATCCAAGGACACCATCATTTGTCATTCTGGACTTAACATGTATTATGCATGCGCATGGGCAACAGTATTCACTTAGCACCAGGTGGACTGTCTGCTTGTCTATTGTAAAAGTAGAATTAAATGGTTTGTTTTATTTACCTTTTCCAATTAAATGGCTAATGTGTGTGTTTAATAGTTGTTCCCCCGGCCTCTCAGATCGCTCCACTATCATAAGAACCCCACATATTGGTCTTATGTCACGGATTCGCTTGTTCTCATCATTGACCTGTTCTGGCACTGCCAGAGAATTGATGAATTGGAACACATATCCAGACATCTCATGGAGCATACCAAAGAGAGGACATTTTGTTGCATTATCCCATAGTTCCTAGCAAAGAAAGAAATTTTGAACTGATATCTATAGCACTTTAATTAAAGAAATATAGAATAAACACTTGTTTATTTGTATGATAAAAATATGCTAGAATTTCTGATCTCAAATTACAATAATATAATAACATGTAACCTAATATAATTAAAGTAAAGTACAAGTCATCTTTATTTACAAGAGTAATTATCCAACCCACATGCTGGAAACTAGTGCAGACACCTGTAAACAATGTGATCTACTTTCTAAAAAAATCATATCTATCTGCATACACATTACTTAACACTTCAACCTACTTATGGAGTGTTGGCGTAAGGCGTGAGTCACGCGGCACGCCGAATGAACACCCTACATCTGCGTACTAACCTCTTTAATATCTTGGAGGGTGGCATCCCAGCTTGCAATCAAAGGAATGTAAACAGAATTTGGCATAAGGCATGTCAACTCCACGCTGTCGGACAACGAGGTCGTCCAGTAGTCCCAGGTGTAGGGACAACTCGGCACAGGAACCATTGTTTTGATAGTTTTGTCTGGCAGATCACACAAACACCCCTACGACATTTTAACACCTTTGACTGATAAGTTGCCCACACGGCGACCGGCCCGCTGTCACTAACTGAAAATATTATGAACCGCACATTAGTCATTGTTATTGAAACCGCCGCGAAGTTGAATCATAGCATTTCCTAGTATTTTACGAGGGACAAATCGCCATTAGAAAAGAAACTGTTGATGATAATACTACGCAAAGAACATTGAAACACAACTGAAGCACGTAGAACTTTTATGTACCTCCGTTTATAACTTTTACATAATTTATGAATAACATATAAAACAAATAAAGTACTGAAATATTTTTTTTTTGGAAATTGTAAATAAAGATTACGTGCAACAAACTCGGTAGGTATGTGTAAGTAAATTGTTTATGGTATATGATACCTTTTTAATAAAAAATCAAATGAAATGGAATTACTAAACGCACATATTAAAATTCATTGACAATTCAGTCAAAATGTTATTTATTAAAATATATAGTTTTTATGTGTAATTACTATATATCGTTAGGGAATTAAACTATTAAACTAATTAGAGCGAACGCAGAAGGCGGCGCAATAATTGAAGATATTATTGAGCAACGAGGTCAAATAGTTATAGTGATTATTTTGATTAGATTAAATAATGAAAAAAGCTCTTTATGTACCATAGACTGCACAGTATAATTTGGAACCTTTGATTACATTGTTTCTAATAAAACTGAACGCACTATAACCTCAATTATGACACCTTGAACTTGACGTTTGTCTCGTGATGATATCTCCTAACCAAATCCAGTTCTAAATGAAATATTTTTTCTAAACTTGTTGCGTTACTTAAAATGTTTGAGCATTCACTTAAAGTACCAAGACATTACAAGATAGCTGCTAACATTTTAAAAAAAGTTTCGACCGAGGGCGGTAGTGTTAAAACATTATTATACGACGATAAACTTCGTCACTTTGTAAGTATACAATGATTTCATTTTGAAACCTTTTAAACCATGTATTTGTATAAAATATAAATCAAATGATTTTAATAAAATGCTAATTTGCAGAGGACGAATGTGCTATATGCACTTATAACCGAAACAATCAAACATGCAGCAGATATAGATAAAATATTTGAAAATTGTAACATATTCAAGAACGAGCCACGTTTAGATCCATGGCTAGCGAAAGTCCTCACAGCAGAATTACTCTTTGGCAAAAAATCACTGCCAGGCAAAAGCAAACCTGAACAAACCATATTGTCTTACAAATCCCAGTTTAAGAGTTACACTGCTGATCATCAAGACGAATTGAAGACTGAAGGTAATATTTTTTATTTCTTTTTTCAGATCTAATATCATCATAAAATAATATCCACAATGGCAGACGTATCTAGTGAGGGTCCATTAATACCTCAACAAACGAAACTGGCTGTTTTAGCATTGGCCAATCTCTTTCTGTACAGTATTGCCATGTTTACACTACCATTTATTGCATTTTTTGGTGTTCACCACATTTTAACGGACTACTACCCTGTTGAACCATTTACTCGGACAGCTTGGTCAGTTATATCTGCAGTGGCTGTTGTAAATTTGATTATTTGTGTTTATGCTTATAAAGCATACCATGAAAAAGAATATGATGAAGAAGGCAATGAAATAGACCAGCATTCATATAGACCGTTACAGCCAGTTGAGACTGAGAAGAGCAGTTTGAATTTAAAACAGGATTGAGATTGCACAACATTCCAATTTATGTCCAGTATTATATTATGTATATCTTTATACAAGAAGGGTTCCTTGAAAAATGTTATAAACAATTGTAAAAATTATATAAACTGCATTTGAGACCCAGTGAATAATAGATCTAAATCTAATCTAACTGACCTAGATTTAAATTTTTGAAATAAAAACAAATGTTTCACTTGTACTCCGGGGCCGTTCAAGTATTACACAAGCACCAAAGGGAGGTGGGGGTCTTTGCTTTGCTTATTTTTGATGACATGGGGGACGGGTCTGAATGGCGATTACGTCAGCAATATTTATTTATTTACTTTTTGTATTTTTTTTTGCAAAATTTAGTAGATTCTGATTAAATAAAGATTAAATAAATAACAATAAAGAAATTTGAACAGATTTTGTAACATTTATACCAATGCTTACGTAAGCATGGGGGGGGAGAAGAGCTTTGCTTACTTTCGCTGACAAGTTCCCCCTTGTTAAAAATTGGGGGGGGGGGGGGGATTAAAAATGACTAAAATTTTGCTTACATAATACTTGAACGGCCCCTTACTAACAAACTTTAAATAGTTGGAAAATCCAAAACCAATAAATAAAAAATATAAATAATATTAATACATCCATTATTTATTGTTTAAAACTATAGTTACAAAATGTTACATGATATGATATCAACATCATTTTTCTGCTTATTTAGAGTGTTCTAGTATATAACTAAAATACCCGCCAGTAATCATTATAGTATTCCTACAATATGTTTATGTAATTACATTATAATCAAATAATATTATCATCATTACTTATATAATTTTAACAACCAGTTAGCCCAGTTGGTAGTTGTGTTTGATTCCTGGTCAGACAGCCATTTGTTTGGGTCTGGGTGTTGCACATGTTGTGTGTGTCTCTGGATGCACGACATAGAGAATCCTAGTGTGGACCTGAGTGTGATGTTATTTATTATTATTAAAAAATATATATAAATATATGGATTTATATTATTGTAACTGGATCAAAGTTATGCAACATTAATGTTGTTGAATAAGAAGACTATAGAAACAGAACACACAATAGAAGGCAAGGTGAGAAGAATTAAAAAGTATGTGAAAATAATACCACAACATTTCTATTTATTATATGCATTTTCCAGGGAACTTTTCTTGTTTATAATTTTTTTTTTTTATTTAAGGTTAAAATTTGCATGTGCATGTTTTTAGGATTTGATACCAAAATACTTACATATTTATGGCTTGTATAAGATAGTAATATAATAAATGCAACAAATTATTTGTATTTGTTTCATTAAATAACCTAATAGGATAAAAAACAATTGGGATTCAGAATATGTTTTGATATTATGAAAAAATCTTCATATCTCCCAAACTGATCTGATTTGTAACCAGTTGTTTTTATCAATTAATAAATTATTATAATTATAAAATTGTTATTTTTTTTTACATTGATTAATTTGAAGTTTATTTATTTTCCGATGACTATAAAATGTGTTAGTACAAGGGGTGGTCAAAAAGTTTTAGCCACATTGTGTCTTTAACCTCTGAGATATCGTGGAGTAAGCAAGTCAATCTGGAAGAAATAGTCAAGAATGAAGAAAATTAAATATCGCGCAGTCATTAAATTCCTTATGAAATAAAAAGCCCTCGAGACTATTTTAGAAAAGATGACTGCAGTTTACGGGAACTTGCAAGGAAACTACCTAAAAAGTCTCAAAAGTTTTACTGAAGGATGCCCATTTGGAAAAGAAACAACTTGCATAAATGGTTGGAGTATCAGACACAATCATTTTGAATATCCTCCATGACCATCTTGGAATAACAAAGGTCAGCGCAAGATGGGCGCCCAGAATGCTCACGCTGCCACAGAAACAGCACGTGGAGGCGCTCGCGAGTTTTAGACCTGTGTGGTGACAACAACGACCAAGTCATGGGCAGGATTTTTACTGGAGATGAAACTTATGTTCATCACTATGAGCTTGAGTTTAAGCAAGACTCAATGCAATGGCATAAAAAGAGCACACCTCATTACGCGTGGACCCAAATAAAGGCGTTTAAATTAAAGCTACGTTTGTTTTCGACACAAATATCACGAAGAAATCTCACTCATTTTCCCAAGCTACAGACTGGATTTCCCTGGATTGACCACTGAAAAAGTTAATTTTTATGTTATCAACTAAATCACTTGGAAAACGAGTTCAACGGGGGACTTGAAGATTTTAAAAAGATTTCGCCGTAAATTTCGAGGAGATTGAATTCGTCTACCAACTCGAAGTAATTCAACTACAATGCAACGATACGCTAAAGCAGATGTTTAAGAATTCATCAAAGCTTGATTTCTACAAAAGTTTACCGAAGTCTCAATTCCCCAATTTGATAAAACACGCTCAGAAAATTATCTCGATGGTTGGGTCTTCATACATCTGTGAATAGGTGTTTTCAACAATGGAACTCCATAAAAGCAAATTGAGGAATAGATGACCGACGAACATCTTGATTGCGTTTTACGAATTACTTCTAGTAACTTGGAGCCAAATTTCAATGAAATGATTAAAGAACAGTCAAAATTTCATTTCTCACACGGTGGTTCCGTGGGTACGTCCAAACAATAAATTAAAAAATAAACCTATTTGGCCCGTCTAAATATTTTAATTATTTTATATGGCCCTTCTCTAAATCTATTTCCCCATGCCTAGTCTTAACCGATGTAAGTTCCAAATTGTAAATTTATTGCCTATTATTGACTATTATTTACTGCCAAAAACGATCCAAGTCTAGTGGAGAGTATTTTGAGAAGTTGTAATAAAAAATTGTGTTGTAACCCAAATATTCTTTTTGTTTCTCAAAATTTACCTAGTCACCCACGTATCTTATTGGACTGATTGGACTTTAATTATTCTTAACTGAAAATAGATTATCCGTTCTTATTAAAATGGCATAATGTTGATATTACAGTGTTCCATTCCTAGTAATATCGGATATTCCATAGATAAGATAGATGGATAGGCCTCTATCAAATATATAAAGGAGCGTATAGACATCACGAGGCATGTGCCGCGAATGGTTCGCCACACATGCTTCAGGCTGTGTGGACGTGGGTACTCATTGTGATCATTCGCCGCATACGCACGTTGCGAGCAGATTCACGCCCTAGTGCGAGCCATGAATTTCGTGTGGACGAGTGTTTTTTGTATTGCTTTCGAAAGCGTCTTGTGGGAGCCATTTTTCTACTAATTCGTGCGATGCGAGCAGCGTAGTTGTTTGTGTGTTCATCCTGAGCATGTGCCGTTCGGACGAATACATTTTTGTACGTTGCATGCCTCAGGCTGATGCATATGTGGCGAAACATTCGCGGCGCATGCCTCGTGATATTTATACGCGCCTTTCGACATCGGGGTCTTGGCACTTTTGGCTTAATGTTCGTAGAAAGCGTATTATTATTTATACTATATAAAACTCGATTATACATTATACACTTTACAGCAACTATTCCTCGTGGATTTTCACGAATTTTCACGATTTTCACGAACGCTCCCAGTGAGCAATGTCACTGGGAGCGTTCGTGAAAATCGCCAATGCCGTCTGCTACATGCGGTTACAACATACTAAATTGGGACCTTTCCGCTGCACTCTTCATCTTATTTAATTTAACATTTATTAAGGTTTTAAGCTTAGTTTTAATATTATTTAATTAACTTAAAATTATTAACCCTTTATATTGTGTAATGCGTTTTGGCACCGAAATAAACTTTATTATATTCTGTAGAAGAACACACACACATTATTTTGTCCATTCTATCCTTAGTCATTTACTTTATACAAATATATGTGATGACATGTCGTTTTGTTTTATCGCCAACATTGTTGGACTAGATTGTTATCGGTGTTGTGTAACATTAGGTGAGAGCAATGACACCCCGGGGGTCGTGCACCTGAGCCGCTGCCCGTACCACTGAGTATCCACTTAAGTTCCCGAACATACATTTGTCTTTAAACATATTGACAGATACAGTACCGGACAGTCGAGCATTCGCACAAATACAAACTTCTTTGTAGCTCATTAAGCGGTTAGATAGCGCCAACCGCAAATATAATGTAGAACAAACCTATTCATTCTGTCAGAGCAACGAAAATGTATTTTAAATTTACATTTAATAACTCGTTTATGATAGCAAACAAATGTAGGTATCTAATCGTGCGAAAGCTCGGTTGAACAATGCTTTAAATAATTTGATTTTGAAAAACCATTGTCCGATCGCTAATCGTACTCGATTGCATTTAAACTATTGCTGATCATTAAAATAATATTCCTTCCTAGTTATCCGGAGACCGCGTTACGTTCGCGTCAACACCAACCTTCTAACAACATCGGACGCGATCAGATTCTTCCAAGACGAGGGGTATCGCTTCGTAAGGTGCACGTCAGGCTCATACAATGATTACTTGAATCAAATACAAGGTCTGACTGAAGATGACTTCACACAAGACTATCATGTCAAGACTGTGTTCGTATTCTCACCAGGAACAAAGTTACACGAGCATGAGCTGTATTTGGAGAACAAGATCATATTGCAGGATAAGGTTTGTTCTTCTTAACTACTACTAGGCACTTGTTTATTGTAAACACAAAGACTTATTTAATACAGTGTTAGTAAAAAATGAACGATTTATTTAATATTCTTGTATTTAACATATCTCTTCACAGCCAACCACATAAGGCCACCAATTGTATATCTACATACATAATTATCTTTTTTATAGAATAGATGACAGTCTGATGTGCCATCCACCTAATGGGAGGTAGTCACAGCCGTTCATGGATACCTGCAACGTCAGAGGAGGACGCGGGTGCACTGCCGACCTTGCAGAATCCTATTCACATCTCCTTTGAAGAGTTCTGTGTTGTAGCCTCGTGATACCTAATTATCCCTACGATACGCCGTGATTCCACTTTAAAAAGACAGACATTGACTATATCTTATTGTAAAGAGAACTTCCCTTTGGAAAACTGACGACCTTACACATTTGACATCATCGTCTCTAATATCGCAGGCGTCATGTACATCGCCATCTTACCATCATAGCCTTCTTTTTTATTTTCTATAAAATAAAAATTCTTATATAATAATCTTTGTATATGCTTCGTAGATTGCACTAAACTCTTTAACATTTTCTTATCAGGCTACGGCCATGGCAGTCCACTTACTGGCTGCACCGTCGGGAAGTACTGTACTAGACATGTGTGCAGCGCCCGGCATGAAGACCACACAACTTGCTGCTTACATTAAGAACGAGGTAAACAAGTTCATCCAAACTTTATATTTTTTTATTTTTCTGCTTAGTAACATATTTGTTATAAGTTTGTACCTCCGTCACAGAGCTGTAGAATAGCATCACCCCATCTCTTAGCTCTGAGGAACGATATCACCACTAAAAGAGTGGACTTGGGAACCCGCTTGGCCAGCGTGCCGTTTTAAGGCCATACATCCCTCATGCACAAGCCATGTCTAGCAGTTGTAAAAAAGGGCTGGTAACAGTATGTTTACATTGCTAGATATATGCTTCTCCCAAGAACAGACATCACACACCATCTTCAGCTCTTCTTATTTAATCCCACAGTACCATAAAACAATAATTTCAAAACAAATGTAATATTTATCGTCAATACCTTCAATAAGGATATTTTACGCCTTTTATGTTGCAGGGTAAAATATATGCTGTTGAGAGGGATGAAAAGCGATATCAAACTCTCTGCGATTTCGTAGAGAAAACTGGTTCAAAATGCGTAGAACCAATCCATAAAGACGCTTTAGAAATAAGGAGAGGCGATTACGACGACGTGGAGTATATCCTACTCGATCCTAGCTGTTCTGGATCAGGTGAAAAACATTCTTTGTGTTCTGATCTTATATCAGCTCTCTAGTGGTGGTCTCTGGTGGTTTAGAAGCAATTGAACACATTTCTGACTGTTCTTTAAACTTGTAGAATAAAATTCGACTTCTTATACAAAGAAAGTGATTCTAATCGGAAGATTCCAGTGGATTTTCTTTCAATAAATAGTTTTTTCGAAAATTCTCTAAACAATTTTTATCGACACCTAAGATTTTGAGGCATCTCTTAAAAGGGTGTTCTTTTATTTATGGGGACCTTGTATACTAGCGTCTTTCCAAATCTCCCTAGCAGGAAAAATGCTTTTGCCTAATTAACACGTCACTTTTTCATAGGTATGGAGCTTTGCGTGCACAATTACATAGAAGCCAGCAGACTAGCGAAACTCACATCTCTACAAGAGAAATTCCTGAAACATGCGATGAACGCCTTTCCTAAAGTCAAGCGTATAGTCTACAGCACTTGCTCTCTATTTCCCGAAGAGAATGAAAGAGTCGTTACGAATGTCGTTAAGACCTCAAGAACTAAATGGCGGGTACAAGATGTAAAGGAGTTATTAAAAGGTCAGTGGAACAACTTTGGTTCTGGTATGTATGGAAGCATGGGCCCAAGGTGTATGTATGCGAAACATGATACCGATTTCACGACTGGTTTCTTCCTGGCGATGTTAGATAGGGACCAAAAAGATTTAGAAAAACGTCGACATATAGGGAATAATCCTGTTGAAGAAAAACCTAGGAAAGATAAAACCAAAACGAAGAGAAACAACGAAGAAGTTAATAATGCTAATGAGAATATTAACAAAACGGACAAGGAACGTAATTATGAAAGTGAAGTGGCACAGGAATGCCGGGAAGATACTGAAGTTGTTAAAAAGAAGAAGAAAAAAGATAAAAATTCAGACGAAAATGAATTAAATGAACATATATCAGAAAGTCGAGAAGAGCCTAACGTTGAAGTTATCAAAAAGAAAAAGAAGAAGAATAGAATTGAAGAAATTTTTGAAAATAATGATTCAACTTTACATAATACCTCCGCAGATACAGAGTCTGTTGTAAGTCTTGAACATAAAAAGAAAAAGAGACAAAGAGAAGTAAATGTAGATAATGAAGAACATTTAGCCCAAAATTCGTTTAAAGACCTTCAGACAGATGCCGATGTACCTTATAAAAAGAAGAAAAAGAAGTCTAAAACGCCAACAGAAGATCTTAATAATTCGCAAGTAGAGACTGACAATGTTAGTAATGATATTAGCAGAAAGAAGAAAAAGAAAAAACGTGACAATGAAACTGCAGACATTGAGGCATGAAGCAAACAATATTTTGGTTACTTTTTTTCGATATCTGAATCGATGAATTTACAATAGGAGAATTTACAATAAGAAAGAATGTACACACGGACTCATACATATATACAATAATAAAAATTTATCGTTTCTTGCTAAACAGATTATGTCCTCTCTGCGACCAGTCAAGCAACAAATATATTCAATTTTCTGTGTGAACGCCACTCTTCTTTCTAAAGGGTCAAAATCCAAAATGTATACGAATGGAATCTTCCTCATTATAGATTACGCTGTAAGAGTATATCCCTTTATTGTGTAGACCTATAAAATAAGAGTATGTACTTTTGTAGCAAATAAACAGTCGGCCATTAATTACGTTTATTTTATTCAATAACCAAACTTAACCCCAATAACGATCTAGATGAAAGTAAGTAAATACCGGGTAAGAAAATACTGTGCAGAAATAAAACGGTTGAATGATTAGCACTATGCCGATAAATCTGTAGCGTTATTTAGGGCAAACATCATAAACGACACTTATTTCGTCTAGCCACTTTCTAAGAAGTAGGAGCCTAGCTTAAAAACCACCACAACTTTACAGCTATTTCATTTCAAATTAAACTGTATTTAGATTATAATAAGGTATAGGTTGCAGGTGGTCAATGATTTGTAATTTTGATCGTATACACGCTATTTTGTCACGAACTCTAGTGTGTCCTTATTTTTTTCCTACGTGAAAGGTATGTACGATTGGTTTGGCACAAAATGACTGCGAATTAATTATAGGTATGGTTTACCTACTTATTTTCATACTTTCTAGGGCAATCTTGAACTTCAAGATTTTTTTTATTACCTATGAATAGGGTACTCTTCACTGTTAAAATATACATACAGTACCAGCAGGCTATGTTTCTCATGTCTATCTCTCCACTTCTGGATGTAGACATCTCCCGCGTCTCGCCACTACACACGATCTTCGCCTCTTATCCAGCCAACGCCGTCGAATTTTTTCAACGCGTCGTCAGTCCACCTGGCTGGAGGACGTTCCACACTGCGCTTCCCCGTACTGTATACAAAAATAAATACTTATTTGAAAATTATCACTAAAGATACATACCAGAATAATCCATGGAATCATAATTAAAATATATTGAGAAAGGACGTGAGATAAAGAAATTACAAATTAGAGAATTGCAATATATAAACATATAGGCAATGACGTCACTGTTCTAATATCATTATACATAGAACAAGTTACGTTCCGCTCGGCTGAAATTAAAAATTCTTGAGATATAAAAGTGTTGTGAAAATGAACGCTGAGCGTTGGAATGCTCGAGCTCTAAGCTAGCGCTAATGAACCTTAACCGTTAGTCTCGAGCTTTTATCTTCAAGGTTTAAGACCATTAAACGTTAAAAACTTGAACTAAAACGCTCACAAGCGTTCAACTCGTCTTAAACATTCATTAGCTCACTCGATACTCGAGCATTAAGCGCCCAGCGCCCATTTTAAAAACTAAATAATATGATAATAATAATGGCAAATGAAAGTTGAGAATGGAAAATTTCAATTCATCATTATCGATTTTATTCTCCGGTCGTCCACAGGCCTGAGAACAGGCCTAGAAACAATCAAACCAAAAACGTACCGTGTGTTCGTTTGCAGTGTTTGATCCGTACCTACATATCGTGGACATTGCGTGCCGTCTGTGCTGCGTAGCAAAAAGGAACTCATATTGTCATGACGGAACTCATATTCGAAAATAACGCGAATTTTTAATGTTTCCATGGTCGCTAACACAACGATATCTAACCAAAAAATCATTTGACGGAAAATCAAATGAATAACTGATTTTGAAAAAGAATGTCATAGCTCTAAATTGAAATTAATTTGAATTTGGAATTCCAAGCCAAACTCGTATAAAGGGGTCATTATGAACAAATGGCAATTTCATAGGTACCTAAGGTAATGCTATAGTGATTTTGTTCATAGAAATATCCCTGAAAAATTAATTGTCTTCATCTACAAAACAATAGACAGATACTTTTCTTACGTATTTAACTAAAAGCTGTCGTTTAATATAAAATTCATCGTTTTAATAATCTGATAAATTATGAAAGCAAGATTAGGTACGTACCTATAACTCTTTTTTATTACTTTACTCGGCCTTGAGGTAATAAGGGACCCAAACAGCGATATAAATGCCCATAACTTAAAAGTTTACATATGGGTTACTAAATATTATTTAGAGTAGGTACTTATTAATGTTAATTTATTACTGACTAGGGGAAGCCCGGGCAAAGCGCATAACCGAGGTAAAGCGGATAATTGAATTTTCCAAAACAATATAATAGATGGCGCATCAAACTCTGATCAAATCGGTACATGATCCGTATGGCGACGCCATGACAGTTCAACCAAAACATTCAACCCGTTTTTGTGCCGTAGTGACAAAAAAAATAGTTTTTGGCTGTTTTGTTGCGATTTTTGATCAGGTATGTGTGAATTCTTTTCGTATTTAGTGTAAACTAATCAAAAAATATTTTGTATAGTCTATAGGAAATGTATTTAGGTTTTATTTGCGATTTATTATTGCACTCGACGGTTAATAAAAATTTTACTATCTTCGAAAATTTTGAAATGGTGTCCTTTGGGCAAAGTGAATAGGGCAAAGAGGATAGGTTATCCTCTTTGCCCCGTACACATACCTATATAAACAGTTTTATTTACTTTTCAGAATGGTGTTCAAGTACAAACGTAAAACTAATCAAGCGTCATGGTCAGAACACTCCCTACAAAAAGCCATAGAAGAGGTAAAGGAAGACAAAAAATCTATCAATGCTACAGCTACTAAATATGGCATACCTTATGTTACCTTATACAGGCACCTAAAATCTGGAAGTACGACCAAAAAATTAGGTAGATTTACCACAGTATTTACACCCGATCAAGAAAAGGGACTATGTGAATATTTGAAAAAGTTAGACAGTTTGTTTTATGGTCTAACTCGTACAGATTTTTTACAATTAGTGTTTGACTTTGCAGAAAAAAACAATATCAAACATCCTTTCAAAACTGGAAAAGCAGGCGATGATTGGTTTGCTGGTTTTAAGAAGAGACATCCGGAAATTGTGCTACGATCTCCAGAACCCACTTCAATAGCGAGGACTAGAGGGTTTAATAGACCACAAGTCGAGCTATTCTATTCCAATTTTTGGAATCAAGTTGAGATGCATAATTTTGATGCTACTACTATATACAATATGGATGAAACCGGCGTAAAATCGACAACTTCTAAACCACCTAAGGTGTTAACCGTCAAGGGCAAAAAACAAGTGGGTGTAGTAAGCAGTACGGAAAGAGGGCAATTAACAACCGTTATATGTTGTTGCAATGCGGCTGGTACATATATTCCGCCATTTTTCATCTTCGCACGTAAACGAATGCAAGAACGTCTTTTAGATGGTGCTCCTCCTGGATCACAAGCTACAGTGACAGATAATGGTTGGATAAATGGACCGGCTTTTTTAAATTGGCTTCAATTCTTTGTCGAAAAGACTCGGCCGAATAAAGACAAGAAAGTGCTATTACTTCTTGACAATCATGAGGCTCATAAATATTTTCCAGCACTGGATTATGCTACCAAAAACAATGTCGTGTTTGTTTCTTTTGCTCCACACACAACCGACAGAATGCAACCATTGGATGTAGCCATCTATGGGCCCTTGAAGAAATATTTCGAACAGGAATTGAACATGTTTCAAAAAAGTCATCCAGGTCGCTTAATAAACCAGTATGACATAGCAAGACTTTTTGGAGGAGCTTACATAAAATGCGCTTCAATGAACAATGCCATTCAAGGATTTCACAAACCAGGTATATGGCCGTACAATCCCCATGTGTTTGGTGATGAAGACTACGCACCGTCTACTATGACAAATCGTCCTTTGGAAACTGAAACGACTGCTCTACCATCTACAATTCAAGAAGCAAACAATCTACCACCGGCAGCCCAAGAAGCGAACGATCCGACAGCTCCGTCTACAACTGTTGACACTACTTGTTGTACTCCGTCACTGTTGACAAATCGTCAATTGGTTGCTGAAACGACTCCTCCACCGCCTGCAGTACAAGAAGCGAACGATATGGCAGCCCCATCTACAGACCGTACTTTGGATGATGAAACTATGACGACATGTGACGTTACGTTACCGCCAAAATCAGGAGATTCAACTGAAGAAAAGATGAAAACGCCGATGCCAACTACCACGCCAGAAAGTTTTTCTCCCTTCGTAGTAAGGCCTATACCGACTATGTCTGGTCCAAAAACAAACCGCAAACATAAACGTCAGAAATCTGAAATATTAACTTCAACTCCTGTTAAAATCGAACAAGCTATGAAATTCCACAAAATAAATGGTAAAAAAACGAATATATCAAAGTTGGGTGGTCCCAGCACATCTAAAAAAGGAAGAGGAAAACAAATAATTAAGAAGAAAAAGAATACAGATTTTTCTTGCCTGGTATGTACCGAAAACTACACGAATCCACCTACAGAAGAATGGATACAGTGCTCACAGTGTTGCCGATGGGCGCATGAAGAGTGTACATCGTATGAAGGACGAGGCAGTTACTTTTGCGACGACTGTGAACATTAACAACTGTAAAATTACCGCCTATCCTCTTTGCCCTTGGGGCATATCCGTTTTGCCCGGGTAGATCGGGCAAAGCGGATAATTGACATGTTTTTATTTTGATTTAATTTAAAATAGAAGATGTTGGAATTTTCTACTTTTGATTTTTGTTATCCAAAGGTGATTAGATATGCAAAAAATAAGAATTAAAGAAAGTTCCTATCTAGATTATTTCTTTGTTTTTTATTTAATTTTCCTTAGCTTATACGCTTTGCCCGGGCTTCCCCTAGCTGTTGCCCGCGATTTCGTTCGCGTGGTCTTCAAGTACTAATTCAGAAACCTTCAAGGGCGTGCGCACAACAACTCACCAAAGTTTCATCGCAATCGGATGAATGGTACCTACCTATAGGAACGCATACGAGTCAAACAAAGGAACATTCATTTTTATATTGTAGTACATAGATTAGATATTTTTTAGAATAGGTATACCATTAAATATATTATGAAACATTTTTAGAAAAGTATTCTACAATTAAATGGATGAGATTCAATTTCAGGAGAAAGTTATTTGGGTACTAAGTAGGTATCTGTGTTTATGACATCGTTCCAGTGTAGGTACCGTATAACGATGTACCGATACACCCTTAGTGATTACAAGGAGAGACATCCTTGCAGTGGGACGTTATAGGCTGATATCGATACTTCCTAATCAGACAAAATCAGTTTTATATTCACCCAAAACTTAAAACAGTCATGGTTGCCTAGTAACACGAGTTCGGTCCACAGCCACTAGGCGGTCAACGTAGATGGGCGGTCCTATCTGTAACTTCCACGTCAACCAATCAGCGACCGGAAACACGATGTTATGACAAGTGTGTCACCGCCACTCAGTACGAGCCTATAAAACCCCCGTCATAATAATTTGAGATTTATACCTATGGTGGAAAGTTAAATATTGCTTGCAGGAGGTAATGACAGTGAACTTCCGTTATTGGCTGCCTCAAATTGATGACACCACCTCTATTAGTCCTTGACAAATTTCTAGGTATTGTCATTAGAACGAATAATAATATTATTTATTATTCTTATGGCATAATCTACCTATCGAAATGCAACACAAGAGAAGAACGGCAAACTAAAAAAGTGTATTAATAAATAATCTTTGTCTATTAATACTCTTCATAGATAAAATGATCTTGAAATTTCCTTATTTTTAAAACTAACTTTTCCAATTCCGTTTCTGTTGTTAATCTGTTGTTGTTAATACACCTAATCCGTAACCGGCCCTTTTATAGTCTCCTGCTGGACATTCCTCCTCAGAATGTACGGCCTTAAAACAGCATGCTGGCCATGCGGGTTGGCGAGTCCACTCTTTGAGAGATGGTGTAGATGGTGTACTTAGTTGTAGGTCCCTTAGTTGCCTTTTACGACACCGTCGCGAAGAGATGGGGTGGTCCTATTCTAGCTGAATGCGTCCAATACCTATAACAACGTTTCTAGGGTACTGTTTGTTGGCACTACTCTGTTACTGTAATGCCATGTTTTCCGAAGCAACAACCGATTGATTTTGTGCGATCACACTCAAAAAAGTGGCCTCCCTGCTCTAAGCTCTAGCGTCTGGTGCACAGAATGTGGTGTACCTACTGCTAACGGTATCCAGGCTTGTCTGTAAAGTATGACTCATTCATTCTGCAACACTGGGTGGAAGTCATGCTCGGCAGAATTACCTAGAACTCCTTTTTTTTTGTAATTGACCACATCTATGATGTATCTGTAACTTGAATAAATATTTATTTATTAAGGTACGGTCAGTAACATGCTAATGTACCCAAAATCATTCGATCCTAGTACTTATTACTAGTGTAATAAAGTACCGATAGGTATATCTACGTAGATCTGCTGCTGACTGTACCTCTTTCAAAAGCATGACATTATTTTAGTTTACAAATCAGAAAGTTAATCGGAAACAAGCATCTTATTTTACGTGCCACCTATATAGACTGTTTACGAAATTAACATTTTTAGTAAAACGCAAGTCATCGTTCGTAATTAAAACTCGGACAAATTTCCTGTAATACCATTTTAGGTCAAATAAAAATTATTCGACATTTTCGCGTTTCTCACACATATTTATCTATTCAAGACTTAAGATTTAAGACTATTTAAGTCTTATTTTAAGACCCGTTAAAATAAATAAAAAAAAAATAGATTCATTGTTTATTTACTTTTTTGTACTTCTATTATAAGTACGAGCGTTTAAAAAAGCCTAAGTGCCATATTTGATAAATAGAATAAATCATTATTGCATTCGAGTATTTTTAAAACATATTAAATGAGTTCCTATCAAAATAGTTAATCATTATGAAAAAGTATTACCTACTAGGATTACTTTACATGCTACGCGCGTAGACCGCGTAGACGGTCTACGAAAACGTAGCCCATGCATAGTCGTAAACACAAATTGAAATCGCTATATCTGTGGACGTAAATCATGTCGTTATATTAATATTATGACACAATAATATTCGCGATTACATTTTAGGCCAAGTATATTTTTCTTACCAGTAAAATTTTCTTTACGTGTTTATTATGTATGGGCGTATTTACATGATTAAATCTGCGATCTTAGAACAGTAGGATTTGAAAATAGCGACACGAGAGTTTTAATTAAATTGTTACTGTACCGTTGGAATATTTGTCTTATGTTTTTGTATTATAATCACATGTATTTTTCAGTGTATTCGCCAGTAATTTACCACACCTGTGTGTGTACGTGGCGTCGCGTCGCGGGTTTCATATCATCTTATCTCTTTGTATTCTACCTTTTAAATTATACAGCCTATGAGGAATAATATATTAGGTAAAAAAAATCCTGTGCCTAGATGGGAGATGACATAATTATCTACAAACGCAATTATCGGTTGACCCGAACCAGTAGCTTTAATGAAGCTAAATAATTTTTTACATCTATATTTACGTGGTCGGTGTATGTATTTTTACATCTATATACTCATGGACAGTGGGAACCACTTACCATCGTATGGGCAACATGTCCTGTGACTAAATATTGAACATTTTTATTTATTATTTAATTTTACGAAACCTGCTACCGGCGCTGTTATTCATTCGACAAGTTCCACATTTGTTTCCCACAATAACCGATGTAGTTTTAATAAAGATATCCTTATATACTTATTTATTTGTTTTTTTATTGTACACACAAATGATAAAAATAATTACAAAAGAAAATACATACAAAAGGCGTGCTTATTCCCTTAGGAGATTTCCACCAGCAAACCTGGGAGAGCGATAAGTGATGAATGAAATGGGCAAACATAGTGCGTACCTAAATACACTACCATCAACACTGCTTTTATAATGCGATTATTACATACTAATAAAATAATATATTATTATATGAATACACACAAACATATATAAACTAATTATAGACTAATTTAAATAAAAAAAAAAAGAATCTAAGAGGATCCATAGAGATAGTATACGATACTTATTAATTAATCTTCAATTACGAGTACAGTCAATAAAAAAACCTCTTTATCCAAATGATTTTTATCGACCATAAACCAATTAAATAGATTCAGTAAATAGCTAATAGCTAATGTATCTTTTACTTTCTGTAAATGAAATGAAAATGCCTATGTATACCTACACACAATTTAAATAAACTACAGTTTATTTTAATTTTTGCTTTTGCTAAGCTTACACTTACGACATATCACGCGAAAGTTAAATATCTAATCGTTTATGTAAATTGTGAAATCTAAAACGACACGCTTATTTATTCATTGAAATGGTTATGAAACAACAAGCACCCGACGTCTTTGTCTAGACTTGAATCTCGGATTTTCAGTAATTTATAAACGCAATAACCTTTTTTTTAATATATACGAATCTTATTTCAATGTTAAGTCAAAAACAAATCTATTATCAATTTTATTTCACAAACTTTCGTTAATTTTCACCTCGTCTTTAGTCCTCTTAAATACTCAAATTATTATAGCATTAGTTACACTATTCAAAGAAAATTATCTAAAAATAAAATCTTACTAGGTTGGCATTTTATTGTTTTCATTTCTTTAAATAATAATACGAGATGATTATTAATATTAATTAATAATGTTAAGATGAATCAATAGAAAAGAAAAACGTCTTTACTCATAAGTACATACTCATACTGTAACTTTTAAATGTTTTAGTATAATGGTTTATAATGACACAATAATTGAGTTGGCGTGAAAACTATAAGGCAGACTAACATGAATAATAAATAGCATAATAATAATAAATAAACGCTGCATTCCCACAGCCGCTGGGCGCACTCGACTGGCCAGGTCCAGTGTGTCATACATCGGGACAGAAGGTCAATTTTTTTTATAATGGTATGTTCCCATTGGTTAGTACAACAAACAAAACAAATAAAACTTAAACAAACTAGATAAACTTCTTAAAATATAACAAAATTCAAACGTAACCGTTTTGACTAATTAAATCGAATCATAATAGGCCGAGTTTGGTGAGAAAATATGAAAATGTGAAAGCAAAAATATTTTTATGGAGTAACAGCTTACAGATATATTCGTTTTTCCTGTCAAATTTCTCGATCAAAATACAGACTAAGGAGGTTAGTGAAATATCAGGACATTCGGCGTTCCGATCAAGGGTGAATCGGGACGTGTCACCAGACCCCTGAAAATCGGGACGTCCCGTGAAAATCGGTACACCTGGCAATACTAGTAACAACCCTTCTCTCACAGAAGACTACCTTGAAATGTACTGCATTTCCTACTTTACCGTCTGTCCTCAATGTACGTACGTACGTGTTTCGGTTGTGAGTGTGATATGCGAGAGCCCATTCCCATCCTATCCTATCCCTCCCCATTTTCCCAATCCATCCCTTAATCTGCGAAAGTAGGCAGCGCATCCGGGGGCGTGCCAAAATTTGTCATTTTGGACTGATGTTGGAATGTATCGCGGATGTCTATGGACGATAGTATCCACTTACCATCAGGTGGACTGTATGCTCGTCTGCCGAAAAAAAGAGAAAAAAAAAAACACATTCTTTTGTTTCATCACATTCACATTCAACACATTTTATGGTTCTTTTGTAAAAAAATACTAATATAATTATTTTTTTGGCAACACTATGCACAGAACGAATGGAATAAATAGAATGGAAATAATTACGTTTAATAGTAAAATAATGACTGTAGCTTTAAATACAATTGGGCGCTGCGTTAAATTTTAAAGAGGCCTAATTATTTCTAAAATTTACATTTTAATCAAACCGGTTTTATAAGTTTCCGAGATTTATCTTAAAAGATCAATGCAGTACAATATAAAGTAAATTAACAGAAGGTACAAGTATATTGAAAAGTAAAGTAAAATAAGCAGAATGTGAAGTAGTAAAATTCTACACAAAGGAAATACACAAGTTCACATTAAATGACTTTGTATATCAGCCTATAATGTCCTAGTGCAGGGCAGAGGCCTATCCTAGAAAATCACTAGTGGATTACGGGCCATAATCCACTAAGCAGACCACAGATTGGTATAAATCTAGGTGTAAAATAAACTCTAGAGTATTCTAGAGCATGCGTATTCAAGCATACTCTAGATTTTATTATTTAATTATTATTTTTTAATTATGAGAAAAATGTTTTCCCTCACCACCGAGTTGGCAATACATTTAAAAATCCCTACTTAAATAGACTCTCTAGGATTTGAACTCATGATCTCACGAATGTACTCCTAGGCTATCACCGCTCATACCAATATATTAAGTACATAATACACAAACTAAATGTATTTGATCTTTATTTGATTCAATCGATCTACAAAGACTAAAGGCGGATTTTACCATTACAACTGGATAATTGAAACTCATAAAAACAGTGCCAAACATTCTCTAGCTTGGTGATAAAGTACAGCCTTAGCCTACATAGACACGCCAGCTACGTGCCTCGTTGACCGGTGGGCGCTCGCTGTGAGTTTACCTGGCAGTACCGCCTTAATATTTATGTATTTTTATATAGAAAAAGGGGGCAGACGTGCGTATAGTCCAACAAGTAAGTAAGTAATTTGAACAATAATAAAATCAAATGTTGACTGGGAGATAATGCTTTTAAAATCCGTCTTTTGTCACATTGTGCAATAAAAAGCCCCTTTTGTCGTAGCACCTCGCTTTCAGAGCACGCCTCTTAAGATATCGGAGAGTATCGGGATCTTTGGTGTCGACATTACCAGAAAAGTCGAATTTGGGTGTCATCTGGAAAATAAAGTCAAAATGGCCTTCAAAAAGCTAAGTGTGCTGAACAGAGCGAAGCTGTTCCTCACCCCTGAGCATCTTCTGACTTCTACAAAGTTCAGGTTAGGCTCCATATGGAGTACTGATCACATCTCTGGGCCGGCGCACTGAAATATCAATTGGACCCATTTGACTCCATCCAACGACGTGCTGTTCGAATTATCGTCGATCAATTCAAGAGGTTTTTCTATTACGCTACGAATATGGGGTACTTCAAGAAAACTGTGAATAGGATTTTGCAAGGTCGATGGTGTACTCGCATACCTCCTGATGTTGCAGGTATCCGTCCGTGTCCACACTTTACCATCACGTGGGACCGCTTGCTCGTCCTTCTACTGCTTCCCTATAAAAAATAAAATAAAAAAGAGAATAAGTAAACGGGATCCAATCGCTTTCATACACCTGTTACATTCTATAAGAACCAGGAACCCAGACTGATTTTCACTTTCGAAGTTAAGGGTATGGATATTAAAGATAGCTTTAGGCTCAAAAATATAAAATTTTAAATCCAAAGAATTTAATCAGAAACTTGATTAACCATTTCGGCGTCTTGGTCAAAAACACACGCCGAAATGGTTAAAACACAAAATGATATTTAATTAATTCCATAATATTCTTGGCTACAAATTTTACGGGACGTAGCACTACGCTCGTAGCGGTACGAACGTAGAGCTATGCTACGAAAATTACGTGTCAAATGGTTTGAATAAAATGAATTTATAGTTTGATAATTGCTTGTTATCCTTCTATATGACATTATTAACGCGTAATAATTAAATTTTATGTTGAATATCAAATTTAGTAAGTACAAATACAACATAAAATATATTAAAATTAGGGTAACTGGTCGACTGCTCTAACGCACTCGGGTGCGCTGGCCGCCACCCCGCCACGTTGCCGCCCATTGGAAACGGCCCTCACTCGGTTCCGTTCACAAAACATAATCGGACGACTACACATTCTTAAAAAATACATCCTCTAACATAACACTAGACTAAACAAACACTAGACGTCTAATTAACCCAGGTTTCTGAACGGGATATTCCAGCATAAGTCCGAAAGTGTGTCAGCTATTGCCTTGTTGTATAAAAGCGTCCGGAAACGGCGAACGGTGACTTATTGCGCGGGAGCCACGACGTCGGATTGGCGCCACCACGGTTCTTTTACACTTCGCGACATCTAAAATTCAATTACAAAGTACGATATCTCAATTGGTTCTCGTTAGTGGTTTGTGGACTGTGTATGATGACTTGGACTGTATAAGTTCCTTGAATGACCGAAGAAGCGATGGCAACGGCGGCCCTAGTAAGTATACTTTATATACAATACTACCTACACATTACTTATTTTTTGCAAACGTCAATTTTTAAAGCAATAATTAGTAAGTAAAAAAATATTTAGAAAATTTATCCAACAGATAAATACAATAATGAATTATTTGCTTACTTAATCTTTGAGTACGCTTTTCCAGATTCTAGTGGGACTAGGAGTACAATAACATGATTTTTATCCCATTACTAACCGAAATATTTTTATTCGAAACCATAACAACCACAATGTTTGTTAAGTACGGGAATGGGTACTGCATAAAATATTTTTCCTCTGGATGATAAGCAAATTAGTAACACTACATAATGTAAACGTATATAATGTAAACGTACATAATGTACATAATTTTATAATTACATTACTGCATACTATTTTAGTGTAAATAAAGCATATAGTTGGTCATGAAAAACTATATTTTAAACGTAAGTTATATTTTCTTTATAAATTACCCTTGCATGATTAATCTGATTCATTTTCCAAAGAAAAATGAAATTTGTATGAGTGCATGTCAACTTTCTATAACTAGTGATTCATTAGTTTTGAAACTTCACATGTTTATGAAGTCCACTTAAGTCCGGTGATTCATATAATAGTAAAAATCGTGACTAGAATTACTTAGTCATGCGGCAAGGGTCCGTCGTTAGAACTTATCATTAGAACCATCTAGCGATGACTGGAACCTTAGTAGAGGATAAATCATTCGCAAATTATGGCTTTTATCTATGAATTTCCAAAATTAGAGACATAAATATCACTAATGATACTCAATATTTATAGAGTTACCTGTCTAGTTGGCTAGACAAACAATTCTTTAGAAAATTCAATACCGTCTTCAAGTAGCAATCAATCATGCCACGTGGCCGGCATGAATCGTCAGTTTCATGAATGGACTACCCTATAACAGTATAGACCACTGTCTCTATTAGTTGATTGGAAGTATAAGTATAGGTGAGTGTCTGGGGGAGAGCGGCCAGTCGGCGGGCGGGTCGTCGCCAGTGATGTCGCGTCGGCCGCACCCTAGACCGCGCCTACATTCGCGTGTGCGTCCACAGGCTGCGCCAGAACCGGTTCCGGTGGTGGAGCCCCCGCCAGCGACGGAGCCCGACCCTCATCCGCCGTCTGACGAGGAGCGAGAGCCGGGCGACTGGCGCGCGTCTCGCCCCGCGTCGCCCCCTCAACGCCCCGACGACATCTCTGAAGGTTCCGAAGCAACAACTCGCCCGATTAGAGCTGAACCAGCCAGCCGCTATGCAAACCTCAACTTCTGGAAGGCCAGGCGCGTTACCTTCTACCGCAATGGCGACCCTTTCCACCCTGGCGTCGAGTTCCGATTTAAGCCGGGTAGAGACCTGGTATCTATGGATGCGTTGCTGGACAGACTGTCTGAGAGGCTGGAGCTGCCCAGAGGCGCGAGATTTATCTTTGGCATGGACGGTGATCGCAAATACAGGCTGGAGGAACTTGAAGATGGTGCTTCTTACGTCGTGTCTTCCTACAAAACATTCAAGGTGAGCTTATAAGTATTGCATTTATTCGAATAAAAAGCTTTAGACTATAAATAGACATCACTGCAACTAGAACACGTAGGTAAGTCCTAAATTGGAAACATGCATAGGTACTCGTACTTGAGTTTGGGGCCCAAGGTCAGTTTCTTCTTAATATAAATATCATTTTAACGATTATTGTTGAGAATTATAAATGCTGAGCGCGATATCTTCGTCTTTAGTAGGTACAGATACATTACGAAAACATTGGCCATCGGGCCGATGGCATCGGCTAATCCGGAAACATCATCCACGTCAATACAATAAAGTAATTAAATATGCAATAAAGTATATCGTAGTAAAGTATGCAATTAGAGGTACGGTAATTCACAGACGTGGATGACGCTCCCGGATTAGCCGGATTAGGTGTTTCCGGATTAGCCGAGGGACAATGTTTTCGTAATGTATCTGTACACACGGAAGAATATGAAAAAGCTTTCGTGTAATGAGACGAGACATCAGTCTTTTCGTTATTCACGAACACATACTAAATAAACGAAAAGTCTTAAAAAACCCTATTTAAATTATGGAATAAATACTTTATGATAACAGCAATAAGTTTAGAATAGTTGTCTCCATGTGTAACTAATTATTTATCGTTGATTGTGAATAAGTAAAGTTTTTAAAAGTTCATAGACCATTATTTGAATAATCAAACTAAATATGAATTTGCATTGATTTATATAGAGCAATTACAAGTGTGA
Organism: Sesia bembeciformis; assembly: GCA_943735995.1. NCBI lineage: Eukaryota > Metazoa > Arthropoda > Insecta > Lepidoptera > Sesiidae > Sesia > Sesia bembeciformis. The sequence continues at coordinate 16,286,151 of OX031028.1, forward strand.
TTTTAATCAAAAAAGTGTGACAATTAAATCAAATAAGAGTATTTAATAGTAAATCATTTATAGCGTGAATTTCCATTCTTTATGTGTTCGTGAGACATATATAGAAGGATTTTTGGAATATATTACTTTATTAAAAAGATATTATTTTTTTATTTTAAGAAAAGCTTCGTTAAATCAGGGCAAAATAATTTTAATAATTTAATTAATTATAAGCAAAGACAATATCTACGCCTGACTACGCCAATATAAAAAGAGATGTCCTGACTGACTGAACTTATTCACTATCGCCGAACCGAAACCGCTGAAAATAGAAACATGAAATTTGCACAGTAGATACATTTTATGACAATTGTATCTCATAAGGAAGGATTTTTAGAAATTTTACTGGGAAGGGCGGGTGAAAGGAGGAGAATATTTTTTATGCAATGCGTGTATCTCAAGGACTATTTAAGTTAGAGACATGAAATTTAGCACTTAGACTTCTCATTTAAAATAATTAAATAGGGTTGACAAAATTTGTATGGAAAAATATTATTAACTTGAAACTTGAGCTGAGAGCAGTAGAGTTTTCTTTATTGTCAGTTTCTTTTTTCATATCTTCTTCAAAGTGCATCTGGAAATAGCAGTAGCTTCAATTACACGTTCTTGAACCTTATTAAAATAGGTTGTATCATTAGTTTTGAACTTATTAGCCTCAAGACAGAAATATAACTATACTTGATAAATAACTTGCCTAGCTGGTGAATGAATAATTTTCCCTGTTTTAAATATAGATATCACAACTGTTTGTAATTTATGTTATAACTGCTTTATATAAATATTCGAATTGAACGCGAGCTACTCTTATGCTATCTCAAAGGTGACTAATTACGGTTTGTGTTGTGTGAAAAAGAGATTACGAAACGAAAGTAGACCATGATACACGATGGCTTTTTCATATTCTTCCGTAGTGTACAAAGAAAGTTAATAGTCGTAAATATGGTAAATGCTTTGTGAGTCGAAGTGTTTGTGATAAAATTATACTATTCATTCGCAAATATATGGTACGCTGTTCTGATGTTTGTTGACTTGTTCATATTGTTTGTGTTTATTCACATTCTGTTTGTGTAGGCTTATGGCAAAACCAGTCATTAAGGGATAATCAGTTTTGACCTATACTGCGCAAAGCGCGGTTTATAATTGATCCCTTTTTACATATAGGTACACACACACACACACACACACACACACACATATATATATATATATATATAAAGGGTATGTCCGTTCATTTGCTTATTCTCGTTAATATCGCGAATTAATTATTAGTACGATATGGTATGGCATTTACTCTTGTGTAGAATATTTATTCCAGAAGATTATAAAGTATCATTTATTAAAATCCGATCAGTAATTTAAAAAATAGTTCGTGTTTCGTAAGGCGAGGTGACTCAAGACAGTTTCCCGATCGAAATTATGTTTTAAGCGAAAAAAGTCAGAAGCAAAAGCTAGAGTATTATATGTTTGGAAAGCAAAATGAAAAAGACTCAGTAATTTGAGATATTCTTCTTAACCGGCTTGTCTAGATAACATAAATACCTCGTTGTAGACATAGAAAAAACATATACACATAGGGGAATTGTGCTTAAGATGACATACTTTTTGTTTTGAGGCAAATATTTGAAAATTCAAAGGTTATAAAAAATAAATGTAAGGCTACACATTTAAAACGTTTATTTACGACGCACGAAAATTAATCTTGACGCTATAGAAAACTTAATAATTGAAATAAAATAAAAAAACACCAATCATGTCCATGTGGGTAAGATGACACACGTCAGTCTAAGTTGACATACCTAATTATCGGTGTACATTTCACTTTTGAAAACCTTAGTTCTTGGTGCAACGCCAGCACATAGTGTAACACCATCGCTTACATAATTGGCAGCATACCCAATGCTCTCCTGGCTTTCATTTGCTATATAATTCGTTACAATAAAGGCATGCAGCATCGGAGTCATCAACATCATCAGCGTCCTGATTAAAATCTTCCATAGATCCGGCCATCTGAGTCATCCTGAAGGATAGTACGCTTCACCTGCTTTCGAGCTCTAACGCTCTTGCGATTTTCCTTCTCTTTTTTATTTTGGACTTGGGCTTTAACTTCGTCCATAAAAGGAGTGCCTGTCAAAACCCGAGAGCCAGTGATTTTCCTCTTCGTGCTTCTTGCTTGCCCCGTAGACATTGATTTCGGAAATGGAGAAATTTCTATTTGGTATCTCCTGGGTGGTAGACTATCCAGCAATGACTTGGCAATCACGCTGAACTGGACCGACTGATGTAGGATTTTTAGTGCTCTTTGAGAAAGAAGGTCCACCAACGATTTGGCTAGCACGCTGAACTAGATCGACTGTTGCAGGATCTATCGTATCAATCAAACAATAACAATGTTAACTATCAAATAAATACTATAAGAAAACTTAAATAATAAAATCTACTCAAACAAAGACTTAAAACTATTGTCGCATCGGTCGTCCCGAACAAAAATAAAACAGGATTTTAAAGTATTCATAAACGCAAGAACTTCAGGGTAAGATGACATACTATGTCATCTTAAGCCGACCGTTGCTATGTCATCTTACCCTACAAGGTAAAAAATATTTGCCACCTTTTGCGACCTAAAAAACTTTAAAGTTACTTTAATTATTCTTCAATATTCATAACCCATATTAACCACATTTCATATCAAAGTAGTCAAACACAACTAAAAACTTACCTGAACATATTTATTGGCACAAACACTTTCAACAAAATAATATTTTCGAGTGTCGAAATCAAAACAATCCACACCACATCCAAACAACGCAAGCGGTCGCTCACAAAAGTTTTGAGTGGTGACGCTATCTGTGAGCCGATGTGTGATCGTCGTTTAGGCGTTTCTGGCGCGTATATTTGAACGGATATAGGCACTATGTCATCTTACCTGAGTATGTCATCTTAAGCACAATTCCCTATAGCATTGGCCAATTAAGCGTTTAACAAATAGAAACTCCTTTGCAGATCATTATCAACATCTTTAATAGACGGTTAAGTTGCGCCAACCGCAAATGTAAAGTTGTAGAAAAAACCTGTACTTTCAGTTAGAGGAACAGATATAAACGTAAAAGTCATAAAATTGCCCGTTTACGAATGCTAAAACATTTGTATTCGTGTTAACGCTGGGTTGGACAAGCTACACATTGCATAAGTTGTACCTTCACAAATGTATGCGGTTCGCACCCAAGAGTGTGTACAGATGTATGAAATGGACCCAGTATGTAATATCAAACGTTGGCGCTCGCCTCGTAAATTCTTTTTATAACAGAGATAATTAGTTTTTTATGTGTGATTTTTTTTATGTAATCTAAAACTTTTGATAAAATCATAAAATCTGTCGCGAAGGTTCAAAGAAGATTTAATCTTCAGAGGCCAAGTTACTGCTGTAATTGTTGAAATAGCCGTAACTAAAATATCAATGGTAATTAGGGTATGACGACTGAAATCAAAAACAGTAACTACACGTGTCTCTATTAGAACCCAAATATCACGTCACGTTTAAGACGGGGCCACGGCCTTGCAAGATGTGGGTCGCAGGATAACGGCCACGCACTCAAACATTTGCATGTTAATTATATATGTATAACCAAATTTTGGTTTACTTTGCTTTATTTCATCGATAAGCGGTGCTAATTGCAAGTAAATTACTTTTCGAATGAATACCAGCAATTGTTTCTGTAACTACAATCATAAAATTCAGACTCTAATTAGGAGATTTGATTTCGTAAATATTTGTTGCTCGTAAATATATACGACCATTTGCACGCACTTGATTTTCATTAAAACGCTTAATTACTTTGCTTTGTTTTTATTCAAGTAAATGAAAATACCGTAATTAGGGCTTTTAATAAAAACCCAAGAATCGGTGTAACGACGTTATTTCAGATGCCTTGCAGCCTTACGGAAATCAAATTGAACTTTGAATAGTAAATGTTCTACCAATATCCGCTCATACGGACTAAATATGAAAACAAATGAATAAATAAATGAAGGTCATTCTATTCTGCCATATTGGTCTTAACACAAAATTAAAAAAAAGAAACACAGGAATCAGTGTAACTATGTTATTGTCAATTCGTAAATTTCGAAAAAGGAACGTGCTATACTTATTCATTTATTACCGGCAATGGCCATCGTATATGCTCACGTTGGCATTTTAATTTCATTGATATAGCGTGTTCCTAGTACCTTCTTCTACTATACCCATAATTATGTTATCTGTGACCATACTAAACATTGAGCCTGTGTTTCTGGGGCCTCCACTGTTGGATATATGTCTCTCCCAAGGCTTGCGACCATAAAATGACTTCTGACTACATACTTAGGTTCCGAAACAGGAAACCATTATTTAGTCAAATAAAATGTCAAATAAAATTTGGAACAATTATAGCTTTGCCCAAGCTGTTACCTAAAAAAAAATTGCCTTATATTCGTATTCAAAATATGTGCTAGATTTTTGTATGAATGTTATTATGAGTTATTTACAAGTAGGTAATGTGATGCAGTTGTAATTAATGTAAATGAGTTATAATGCAGGTGTTTTATTGTATAAATGATAGCCCACAGTTGAGCAAAGGTCTTACCTCTCGTATTCACTTCTATTTGTACAATACCTTGTCATTTCGTGAGATGCTGTCTCTTCACTTTTCACTGTCTCTGTTCTCTATCTCTTTCTGTTAGTATTTTCTTTTGTTGGACTCATTCGATTGCAAAATTAAACAATTTCTTTAAACTTACTGAAAAATATAAAATTCATTTGAAATCAAAAGCACTAGTCATTCTATTATTTTTAATTTGACAGTTCACTACAGTTTAGTTCTATCTAAATTTTCTCAAAAAAAAAATTAAAATTTGATAAACTATTTTCCTTTACCTTTTTACATATGTACCTAATTAAATATTTATTTCGTCTCATTTACATTTGAAATGCGGTTCATAATGAAATCACAATCATAAAATGTGTTATTCTACTTTAACACACAACAGAGCGGTTAGCGACAACACGTACCGAGGGCAATGCGCCACCTTGCACTTTATATGCACACCGGGCAACGTGCGATTACTTACACTACAACAAGGCGTTGTAACTCCAACGACCCAAAAATAAAATGAATATTTCTATTTTATTCGTTTTTATATCAAGAAGGAGAAGAATAATATGTAAAAAATAATATGTAATGACATAAATTATGCTCTATACTACCCATTCCTTCCTATCTAAAAAGGAATAGGAAGTGTAATGTGATGAAGGAATGCTCACATCCCGCCTCCCTTATCATTTCCAATCCTTCTCCCAAATTCCCTCCTAAATCGCGAAAAGCAAGCGGTGTATTCAGAAGTGTACCAGCCAACGTTTGTTGTTCTTGACCGGTATTAGCAAGTGTCTAGGAGAAATAATATTCACTTCCCAACAAATGGACTTTCTACTCGTTTCCCACCTACTATCTATCTATGGGGCTACGAGGGAGAGTACACACGATTATTTTTCTTTCAAGAAACTGTCAGTGTACAGGTAAACTGTCAGGGCAAAGTTTGGGCATCTCTTATGCGAATTGTCCTATACAGAACTCTGACTTAGTCAAATTTCATGTGGATATAGGTTCCCTTCCCTATGGCATCCACTTGTGACGATGACGATTTTCGCCCTTTCCAGATACACGCGGCAGACATGTCCAGCTCAGTGTTTTTTCAGCTCAGCTTCAGTACCTACCTACATCAGTAAAATGGGTTTTCGAGCGCAGCTACCCAGTATGCTACGCTCCATCGATCGTTAACATTCTTGAGTTTCAATTACTGAACTTCAATCACCATGTTTGGGCACCATACGTTAAAATGATACACATGTCGACGAGTTTATGCTTCGGTGATATTGGAATGTTACTCTTCATAAGCAGCTTTCCTTCATACACCAGTTTAAATAAAACATATAAATCAACTTTAGTTTATGATACACTAGCTGTTATGGTTTACTTAAATAAAACTGAAACAACCTGTAAGTTAGGGAATCTAAGAAACGTATTGGAAATTACTTCATCAAATCGGTTTAACAGTTCCAAAGGTAAGCTCGATTAAATAAAATGCTGTTTTTATATACAGCGGTTTAACCTACTTTTGAAAAATAATAAAGCAGTTTATTTGCAATGGAAAGCAATCTATCAAACATGGGCGACAACCATCACTACCATTTTATAAAAACACGAAAAATATTTCTCTTTTAATCCGAACCGTCACGATTTTGAAACGAAAGGCTTGATAAATAAGGAAGTCATAAATAAACCTGATAAGAGCTGAGGACAGTAAAAATCTTTCTAGAAATCTAGAAAAACTGAAAACCCATCCATCTAAGTTTGTACCTAAGAATTAATTCCTACTCAAGTAGTGTTGTGGCAAAAAAGTAAACTGTCATCAGCATTATCGATAAGAGTTGAATAAATAAATAGTAAATAGCAATAGTCGGTCATTGTTGGCCCTGGTTGAGTCATTATGTATGTAAGAAAACTCTGCTTTATGCTGTATAGTTTTCGTTACTCACGCGACTACAAAGTAAGGGTACGACCCTAGTGTCGGCGAGATATAGCGGAAGTGGGCTTTATCAACTTAATTTCAATGATGAAAGTCAAAAGTAAACTATTAGAAATAAAAATAATGGATTTATAAAAGCAGGTATTTCGTTTTGCACAGTTATCTATTTTCTTCGGAATTTCTCCAAGACGACCACTGCGATATTGAAATCTAAGCAACGTTTTACACTAAAATCTCTCGTATTAAAATGTATTTAAAAACCGCAAAACCAAATTCTACATTTGTAACGCACTCTCTGAAACCGATGCCGTAACAGATTTAAAAACGTGTACTGCGATCAAACAGAGAACTATCCAACTTTCAAAACAGAAAACTATCATTGACTATCTATTATTATTGCATTTTAGATATAAAAAAGTGAATCTATTATACACATTACAGCATATTTTAATTTGAGATAAAAACTTTAAAAATTGTACTATGTTTGCTGTGTGTATTTGAAAGAAGTGTATTCGAAATACAACATGGTAGGACACTATTTCACATATGTGAATATCAGAAGTACCTACTCTAAACAAATACCAAAAGTACTCGTACATTAAATATGACATTACAAAGAGGCATTGAGGTATACTTTCAAATATTTATAATTATATAAATTAATAGGCTAGGATAAAGAATAAAAAAAACGTGTCTTGTCTACGTGTCTTGAAACCAAATGCAGTATTCTAAATTACCGACGCAATTTTTGAAATTCGAACCATAGCACCATCACATTCGCTCATTTCATCGCCACATTTAAAACTCCAGAATCCAGTACATCTCTACCAAACGCGCCATACCTTTTCCGCAGTAGTATATTTTTCTTCGAGATGTCTATCACAAATCGTGGCGTAAATAATTAAATTTCCTTACCAAATAGATTTGATTTTAATTTGTTCTATTTTTTTTCTGTATTCGTGGTTAAGAATAAAGGAAACACTTTGTCTGACGGTGAGTCTTAGGAGAAATGACATTCTTATTTCGTACTGCAGAAGAATAAGACGGATACAGAAGGTCAGTGTTGAGAAGTTAAAAAATGATACAGTAATCGCAACATATTCATAATACAGCATACTTCTAGATTACTACTAATATGCTGCAAAACACAGCACATTTTCCCAGGACGCAGCAGTCTAACGAGCTACAGTTTTGCAGCTCGTAACACTGCTACTGCTACGATCAAGTGCTACGATAGACTGCAGTGTGTGACACTACAGTATACCCAGTACGCGTATACAAACGTAATTATCGAAGTAAACATGAAATATTTTCAACCCTTCTTACATTTTACGAGTAGTTTCCACTGCTCTTTCGATGAGCAATGACACTCCATAAATGTGCTCGTTTTATGTCACTATAGGTTAGACTTTATTAGACTTTACTCCAATTTCTTATAAATTCTTTATTACATTTCAAGTAAGTCTCGGAAGTGTTCATATCGCTAATACAAAAATGCGGCGTCTTAACGACTAGGGCGAGGTTCTGTACAGTCACGTTAGAAATTACTAAAATTGAATATAATGTAACACTTTTTTGATACTAACTTTTTTCAATCGCTGATTGCGTCTCTGTGCGGCATGTTGTTAACAGTTTGTGTATTCCCTCTTATTTATTTATTTTTTAATACGAATTGATGACCCATTAGTACGGCATCAAGTACTACTGTCTGCAGGACTGGTCACGAGTTCTGTTATCGAACCAACAAACGATTGTTTGTGTTATATTAGAAAGCACGACACAAACAATTCTCCTGCGGATAATTTAGTGTAGTGTTATTATGTGATTCATTTTTAATTTTACGCAAAAATTCCATAAAATTGTGCCTTGTGTTAATTATAAAAATCTTTGTTCAGGAAAAGTTTGCATTTAAATTAAAAGGTCATTTCAACATACATAAAAGATATACGACAACGGTAAAAAAACATTTATTTTAAGTTTTAGTATAACTTATATAAACTGTTATTGCACTGTCGTGACCTAGGAGTATCCATAATAATCGCTATTCACATTCATGAAGTCATGAGTTCGAAACTTAGCCGTACTGTTAAATTTCTAATTAAGTGTAGGTATGCATTTTTTCAATTATTGTATCACCAGCTCAGCGGTAAAATAGATATAACGAATTCATATCCTAGATTTTGAAAACTAAAGCACGTGTAATATCCACTATCTGGGTCCGCGTTACGGATTATGACCCCAAAACCCCTCGTGATTTCAGGAGATCTGGCTGATAATGATACTGTACTGTATTGTATAAATTCACGTAAATTCATATCCACGAGTATGTTCAAACAACATGCACTATGTTCCGCTCCCCGTGTCAGATTGTTCTCTTTGGCGAACAAATACTAAGATAAAGTTGGTATTTATCAATTTTATCTTTATCTTTTAGCCTTTTAGACAGTTGTAATGACTTTTTGACGTTAACGAAGGAAACAATTTATTAATTACTAGCGACCCGCCCTCGCTTCGCTTCGGTTTATAAGAGATTTTTTTTTTCCATTTTTTTTTTTAAATTTCAAATTAAAATATATAATGTATACACGGATAATGTAGCTTCCTATTTGTGAAAGAATTTTAGAAATCAGTTCAGTAGTTCCAGAGATTACCCCCAACATACCCACAAACAAACAGACAATTTTACCTCTTTATTATATTAGTATAGATTTTTAAATAATAAAATCACAAGCAATTTTAATTTCCTAGTCTAATTAATGACTAATACTTTGTCCTAAATATAGTGCAAGCCATATTTATTAATAACGAACATGAGCTATGTTATTGCTGCGTGATTACTTAGACTGTAGTTTAGTGTATATGTTATTAATTGTAAATCTCTTATAATAGAATAAACATAAACTAATGTTTTACGTAATCGATTGTACGCTATAGTGTTAGCAAGGGAAATGCAAAAATTGCAGTTTTCTTCCGCCGAACATCGTTCGTGTTTCACACGATTATGTACAATGTATCGAAACATTTTGATGTGAAGTTCGCTGTTGAAACTAGGAATATAGGTCAACTGTTTTCGACAAATTGTACACTGTAACCGAACCTTTTCAATTTGCATACATATGAGTGTTAAAAAAATATTTTTACATCCTTAAGTGTTTTATAGCAATGCCACGAATCGTAGGTAAATATAGAAATAACATTTCAAGTTTTGGACATTTGGATGGATTAGACTATTTATTGACGATAACAGTGGAAAGGGAAAATCGTGTTACTTTGGTGAGTACAACATTCATGTATTCTAATTTATTATTCATATTTTCATCTTATAAACCCGATTATTTATAGCATAAACGAAACCAGTGAGTATACTGTTAGGACTTTTAAGATAAAGATCATTTTTAAATTAGTTACAGAAACAGTAAACGATAAAAAAAAAAAAAATTATGTCCGAAGGCGTCAGACGAGCATACAGTCCACCTGATGGTAAATAGATACTGTCGCCCATAGACATCCGCGATACATGCCAACATTAGTGCAAAATGACAAACGTTGGCACGCCACCGGATGCACTGCCTACCTTTGGAGATATAGGAATGGGTTTGGAGAAAGGGTTAGGAAAATGCGGAGGGATAGGATGGGAATGGGCTCTGGCACATCTCACTCACTATCGAAACACGTACGTACATTAGGGAAATAAGATAAAGTGGAAAATGCAGTATATTTCAAGGTAGTCTTCTGTGAGAGGGGGGTAACATGGCCAGTCGAGCGCGCCCAGCGGCTGTTGGATTGCAGCGTGCACTCTCCCCCTCAAGCATTCTCTAACTTTCTCGCGAAGTTAATGTAGCTTTTAACACCCTTAATTAAAATGAAATGAAAGTTCTTAATTGAAGTCGTTACGCCAATTGTTACATAAATAAATAATTATTCTTGAAGTTCATGCCGAATCGCAATTGAACTTAAGAATTAGGTAGGTATGCTTTTTCCATATGCGAAAGTCATGAGGTCAACTTTATGAGCGCGTGTATATTAGAAATTAGAACAAATACTTGACTTTGGTATATATAAACTCAATTCATCAAGCTTCATTAAACATACCTGAAACATTTCCTTCTTAATTACAATGCCTGAACAATTGGATCAAGGTCCTTCCGACGAATTTTTTCATCAGTATTTAACATAATGCGTAGCCCCGAAACTCCCAAATTAGCCGTTATCGGTTCGCGTGCGTACTGAATCGTGACCAGCTGGTCATTTCTGTAATAATTGTTTCACATAAGACCATAAAATGTTCTTAATTGTGCGAAGTCGGGAACCGGGCGATGTATATCGGCTTATGGCAATATAAAGTTTTGTAATGGTTGCGTGGAGAGTGACCTTGACACCCCGCACCCCGCCGTAGCTTTCCTCAACCACCGTATTAAATTTCGAATAGTCTGCCACATCCAACCGTACTATACGGATAGCTCCGATCACATAACTTGAAACCTTACATATACGAAATAGGAGTTCTTCTCGCTTGTCAGTGATGTGACTTAGACTGCCCCGCGATGCATCGGAAAGGCATTGTTTTGCTGCACATTAGTCAGCTGTTAGTCGCAAGTGTTGTCTAGTACCCCGTATGGTGCCTGAGCATACCGACGTGTTGATGTTCCAAGCGTAACCTTTCGTTATTCGAGTTTTAATGTAAACAAAAATAAAAAAAAATTGTCTCAATAGAAATTCGAACTGCATATATATTACTTTATGTTTAAACAGCAGTTTAAACAGTCATTTCTTTCGTGTAATAGTTATTTACTGTAGAAAGTTTAAATAATCCCATTTAAAATTGTATGTTATTGAACTTGCAAATTTTTAAACGATTTCGTGATTTGTGAAATAGTTGTTTTAAAATTCTAATAGTTTATGCCATAAAATCTAACAAATAATTAACAATCAACGCATTGTGAGCATCCAAAGAAAACGATATCAGTGTTATTTACTTCATCAAACACGTAAATGAATGTGAAAGCTGTGATTTTTAATTAATTTTAAATTGTTTTTAAGTAAATTTGTAGTAGATTCCCTAATTAACTGATTCTTGAAATTCTGTTTTTTATCCGCTCCGTTCAAAACATAGTGTGAGAATAAAACATCAAACCCCTTTTATATAACTTCATTAGCAATCTTTCGTGACGAGGTACTTGTGCCGGCGACTTGCGTGCAAAGTGCTAAAGATCCGATCTGTGCTGTTGACAACGTCCACCGCACGTACACGGCAACCCACTTTGCCGTTAATTAGCAAAAATTACCTGCCTTACCGTAACGTGTTAAAAATTATAATTCATAATTATAACGCGTATGTGATGGTGATAGACGACATGACTAAGCTACGTAAGAAAGTACGAAGGACTGGACAATTACAAGTTACAATACCACGCAATACGTGCACAAATCTTTCAATCGCAACTTAATTATCAAATAGACTTTACAGGCTTGACTTAACCATTTCCCATTCGTCATCGGTATGGATAGGTACTAGAGATTATAGTAAAATTCTCCAACAATAACCAACAGCTTTTGTTCTGTGGCGCGTTTTAATGTTTTGCGTATCCATTAGTGTACCTATTGTTATGCAAATCTTCGACAAATGTGTGCAGATTAATTAAAAAAGAAACTTTATACACTTAACTCATTCATTTCCCATTCGTCATCGGAATAGCTAGAAATTATAATATTTTTTACTAACAATTGATAGATTTTGTTATGTGACGCGGTTTATAATTAACTATAATCAATTTATTACGTAAAAACATAAATATGTCCATAATTATCAAGATCTTTTTATTAAGGTTGTAACAACAGACAGAGTCCGCGCAATTCCAAATCACACAAATCACGTATCTTGCAACATTACAGTATGTTTATGCTAATTTATGTGTGTGCGATTGCAAACCGGACAGACGTCACGGCACTGTTACCATCTGAGCGCGCGACGTTAACTGCATGCCGACACGAAGACACGTGTACCGTATGCATTCACCCTTACCAGTGGCTAGGTACTTGAACTTGACTGCGGGTGGTGAACGCAAGTGACATTTAAAATTTTTACTAATTACCTCGTGAAAAGCATCTACAAATACATTTAACAATCCCAACGGACCATATTTTTGGTCTGATACGAATTGAAAATCAGCGTCGTGTTCTTCTGTAGACGGCAACAACGTTTGAATTAGGAACTTTTTTCGAATTAATTGTATATATAGGTAGTTAGAGAATATTAAACAAAATAAACTTATTAGTTATTACTTAGTTTAATATTCTCTAACAACAAATGATTGTATTGAATTCATTGTATCGTGTAGTTTGTTTTGGAAACGAAATAAAATAAAACTTATTTCAAATATAATTAAATCGGAATAGAGCCGTCTACACATGAAATCTTTTTTGAAAAAAAACGTTACTATGTACTTTCTCTACGAACGATACAGAACCAAAAACAATCATTTTTAGAATCTTTATCTGTCTGTCCGTCAAAACGCGCATTATTCAAAATCTACTGGACGTATTTTAACAAAGCTTGGTATAGCTATAGCTTATGTGCCGCGTTAACATTTAGGGTACTTCGTATCCAGATAGATTATAGAGTTCCAACGGGAATCACAAGTTCACGCGAACGAAGTCGCAGGCACCGCTAGTGTCTAATATTTTCCGTACATTCTGAATTTTTTAATTATAAGAGTTGAATAAATTGTCTATATTTACAAAAAGTATAATCGGTACTTACCAGAGCAATACCATGGGCCCACCCAATTATTAAATATACCCATGGGCACTTTATTGAACCAGTAATAAAGATTTAAAACATATAATTTTGTATATACGAGTATTAACTGTAAGATCTCAACTAAAATTTTGAACTATTTTTATCAGAATGTAGATTTAATCCGTAGACTATGTGCTAATTTTAAATATTAGTCAATTTACGAATAACTGTATGCTGCTTCAAATTTGATGTCCAAATTTCATAATCGAACTAGTGAGGACAATCCATATATTATCAAAAAACGTAATTCGCTGCGTGGCTTATCATAACTAATATAATTTATTCGTAAGATTTAAAGTGAAGTAAAAAATAATAATACAACAAATCTTAAAATTTCAACCAATTTTAAAATATATTGTAAACAAAAGTATACATAAAAAGTGCAGAGACAACATAAATAAATCAAATCAAAGAATTTCATTGTGGTCCATAGATTATAAAATAAATATTAATTAGTAAGTAAACAAAGTAAGGTTATAGAGTATAAGTGTAAAATCGAAGACAGTTTCAAACGAAGAACAAAACAATAAGAACAAAGAACAAAACAAAAGGCAAAGTGTGGCGCTCAAGCCGTGACCGCTGGCTCGACGCCGCTGAACACTCCATGCAGGACAGTGACGAAGACTCGCCATTCATCGTCATATCTCTGCCAGTTTCCGTGCCTGAACCGCCTGTGAGTTCACTTTCATTGTTATTTGACATTTAATCTTCTTCGTCCAATGTAGTGCTAGCCAATAATGATTATTATTCTATAATCACTTTAGGATGATCTGCGATGTGTAATTCGATAGAAATTACTGGTTGATTGGTATTTGTAAATTTCCAATCATTGCAAAATGGCCTCCGTTCACATGGATCCACAATCAGGCTCCACCGGTGGATCCATGGATATTTTTCTTCCTCTTGGATCCACAGGCGGATTTATAGATAATTCTTTTTCCTCTTCAATCCAGAGCTGAATCGAAGTTGTTAGTAATGAATTACATTTTTATTGTTTTACATAAAATGCGTAGTTATTGTATCTTTACTTTCGCCGCCTCGACAAATGTGTGGATTAGTGGCCTAGAAATACATAATTACATTAGGATTCAGAAATTGACGGATCGAAGTGGCATAAAAACATGTTATATATTTGAATTCCTAATTTGAAGGATCGAAGAGGAGAAAAAATTATCCATGGATCCACCGGTGTAGCCTGATTGTGGATCCAAGCAAACGGAGGCGCAAAATGTGGGAAATGTGCAATAGTTTTGTAGCGTAAATGTAGTGCTACGCTTTTACTACGAAGTATTGTGCTACGACTGCTACGAAGCTACGCGCTGCTTCTAACGGATAGTTGGACTTGAAGTTGCGTGAAAAAAATACATTGTTTTATTATACTCTACCATTTTACATGAATTTTACTTATCATTAGTTAATAAAAACTTGTTTTAACTATCACGTTATCCTAAAGCCCTGTAATCTCCATCACATAGCATTAACTTAAATTATACTTCGTCTTAAATATATAAACAAGATATTTCACGTGCAATAAACATGAATGATTAATTACATATTATTTAATAATTAATGCATATAAATTGCTTTGTAAATATTCGTATAGTGACTTAAACGACTGGATTAAACGGTTATTTATTAAAAGAACGAATAACTGATGATTGTAGTGAAAGACGTAACAACAGCGACACAGTCGCCTCAACATCATATTAGAGGTAAATATCAAGCTTAATGAATAAGTAAAATTCTTTTAAATTAAAACCATTATTAATACAGATAATCTTGATCACATAAGTAATTTAGTCGAACGCTGTACCCTAAGAAACTCTGATTTGAATTGTCTTCAGGTCCAGACACACCTTTGTGTGAAGTTATATATGCAATCATCAATCAGAGTAATCAGACGGTGTAATAACTAAAAAAATTCACTGTAAATAATGTTTAATAAATATTCAAATGTCTTGCGTGTAGCTAGTTGGCATATAATGGCATATGTTTCCAGTATAGTATATCGCAACAGAACGTTAAGATAGGGTAATGCCACCGTATATGGGTTAATGTATACGTTAATTGTATTGCATTTAAATTTGTACCATGTGTATTATTGTACTAGAGGCAAGAAGTGACGATATTTCTCAACTATTGATAAACCAATAATGTATATAGAACATTATAAAAGCTTATATCTTTAACTATATGCATATCGTTATCAGCCCTTTTATCGTCCTCTGCTGCAAATGGGCCTCCCCATGTACAAGACAATGTGCATGAGAAATATGGCTTCACGATGCCACGCTTGCCAAGCTGGTTGGTGAGTTCACTCTTTTAGAGGTTGTGTAGTTTCTCGGGGCTTGTGGTAGCGGGTTTGTTATCCCTTAATCGCTCTTTTCGAAGCCCACGGGACGACACTCATTCTTATTTTGGATATATACAATTAGATCATATATGATCTAATTTGAAAGGTGACTTTATAATCGAAATTAATCCAAGAAGGTACTCTTAAGGCCTGTGCCCCGCAGTGGAAAATAATAGATTTTAACAAAATTGATTTTCAAAAATGGCATTGTAATTTGTGATACGAATTAGGATCATTACAGGTAGTAAAGATTATCTTAAACGGTGCTTAGTTTTGCATGGAAATTATAGGTGTGTATGTATGTATGTACTCATATTTACAAATTTTACGTCCACTTCCTCGTGGTTACACCAAAAATTTCTCAGTAAACGACAAAATGACCAACATTTTCGGACGTATTAATTTCACAAACACCGCAGTCCACTTGTTATGCAGCAATTTGAGACGTGACCTCGGCGTTTTATATTCCTTGCCACATGTGCGATGAGTGGACGAAACGTATGTAGAGACCAAACAATGTAGACCCCTATAGAAACACTTTGACACCCCTACATCGCGTGAGCGTACAACTTTCGCGGGGGGATGGGAAAGTCGACCCGACTTGTTACGATTTCGTAATTGCACGCACAGACTATGCGATAAGTCGCGTCCTTGACTAACGGTCAGTACCACCGGCCAAGGACTTAGGAATAATTTGGTAGAAGAAATTGAACGAGTCTTTTTGTTTACTGCCAGTGGTCGATCGGTCGCCGAGCGTGTCGCCTGTCGTTCTTTTATCGACATTAGTGCAAGATTTCGCGAATAAGAATTCGGTATTACTCTAAAAGTGCAGAGGATTTGAGAATTACAGTTATGGTTAGTGGTTTTAAGTTTTCGTTCATAGTTCTTTTACACATTAAACATTCCAGATACTTTTCTAATTTCTACATTTGTTTTTAAAGGGGTGATAGATATAAATTGATATTTAATAGTAAGGAAATAATTAATTTATCACTGAATAGTTGTTGTTGGTCTTTATCGTACCTACTTATAATAAATTGTTATAATAAAACTTTACAGTATTACAATAAGTACAAAGGTGGACTTATTCCTAGAAAGAATCTCTTTCAGTCAACCTTAAAATAACCGAGAGGAGTTATGATGTCATTAAAAAGCAGGCAACAACATACAATATATATAATAGTCATTCAAAAAATATCAATGATGTATGAAAATTATTAAAATTACAATGATATAAAAACTTTCATAGCTTTTAGTATTGTCGTATATAATAACACACCACTCGTAGTTTCATTGGAAATCTGGTCGTGGCACAAGTAAACCAGGTCAAAAGTTGTTACCTATAAGAAATTACAAAAAAAAAATCACACGTGCGGCAGCAAGCGGAATTCCCTCGTAAACCTGTAAAATTCTCGAATAAATCCGCTTGAAATGACGGTAGCTCACGTGTCCGGCACACATTCAGGTGCCATAATGAAATGAAAGAAAAAAATACTCACTTATAACTTGACAAATGTAGTCGCTACGCCCTGTAAATATCAATAGGAGAGTAGTTTATTATACTTTGCATAATTTTAATTAATCGTATACCAACGCGATTGTAGGGAACAGACTTTAGACTTTAATTATAAATAAAGTAATGCAGGCGTGGGACCTTCCGAAAAGATACGAAAATCTATTTCCACACAGAAATACGAAAAGATTCGAAATATACTTATACTTTTGTAGGTATTTCCAGATTTTCCTATAGGATAAACCTTCTGTATGTCAAATAATATTAGTTACTACAATAGCTGTGGCCGGCGTACGTTGCAATGCGTTTGAATTTGTTTTTGTCAGAAAATTTCGCGTTCGCGCGCACCAAAGTTTAATCGAGATCGGACGAATGGTTTATGAACTCTTAGAAGGCGAACAAACTTACATTATTTTTTATATATTAGATTTTGTGGTAATTTATTTTATTTACGGAGCTCACATCAGATTAAGTATCATTTATCACATAATATTTATCATAATGCAACTGCAACACATGATAGTCCAATTAGTTTCGGTAGAATAATTTTGACAAAAATACGAAGGAACCAACAGAACGATGGCCAACCAACAGTTTGATGCGATCTCACGATTCAGACATTCAATTTACCATGTGATTGGTTACTCATAATTTAGTAATAGACACCCAGAGAAAAATAGAATAACATTTACAAAATAGCACCGTAGGTTCTGCCACCAAAACCGCAACCACTTTAAAACTACTTAATAATTATTTTACAATTATATATTTAAACTAGGCTAGAACCCAGGCAGGTTTTAGAAATGTTTATTTTAATTGCATATAAGAACAATCATATTCCGTCTTTATAATTTAAATCTACCGAAAAGGCTCCAGATGGCCTCTAATGTTGTGGGTATTTACCATACCTATCGAATAATTACTGAAAATGCAGCCCTTTGTATGCATGTCAGTGAAATTTCAGCCGCGTTTCAAGCCTTTGTTTTCGTTTGCACATTCATCAAACAAAATCGCGATCGGTGTCAGGGGCGCGGGGCGTTGCAACATTAAGCGCCGATTACTTTCGGAAACCATAAACATAAATGCACTTCTGCTACGGTGATTTGGCATTTTCGAAAATGTATGGTTTATGTGGAATTTTCAGACCCCCTACTATACAAATTTAGCCATCATATTAATCGTAGGCCTAAACATAACTGGTATCACAATTTTGTGTAACACAAAACTGACTTTTTAAACAATCATTTAGTTATTTAACTTATTATTCTACAACTAAAAACGTGCAGTTACATACATTATAGTTAAAAACTCAAACGAAATGGATATAATAAATTTCCATTTGAGAGTAAAAAATGTTGGGAAGAACCAAAAAATAATTATATAATAATATTTAATTACATGAAAAAATCTTTACTTTACAACTACGGTCGCGCACGTCACTGGTATCGGTCGCTGTTAATTTTTAACCAAATCTCCACGTATTTACTTGTACCTAGCTAGAGTATTTATTTGGTCTAATGCCGTTAAGGTACTTAACGGAAAAAATTTTTAGTCCCTATTTTGTTTCCTTCTGTGAACAATTTTATTTTTTATACTTAGGCGGCAAGCTACGGCAAAAAGAACGGCATGTGGTACGGCGGGACGACGACCGCCACGAGCGGATGGTCGCGCGCCGGCACCCGGAAGCAGTCGGTGGCGGAGTCCGACGCGCCCCCGCCGGGTGGAGGTGGCGGCAAGCCCACCAGCGGCCGCGTCATCAGGATCATCAATAACATGGATCATTCTATACAGGTAACATTATGTTGCATCCTGACATTTAGCTAGACTAAAGTAAATTATAATCTAGCAAGTAGTCTGGCTATAAACCACCTTTGGATCATCTGCACCTGGATTACGAACATATTACAAATAGTTACAGTTAACAATACTGTGATATAAGTATACATATCTGTAGCCGAAAGGTAAGGAAGGCCGGAGCGAATTTTTACCATTAATACTCGAATTACTTTTGGATTAGATATATTTAAAACCATCGCTTATATTATTCATTTCTTTTAACATATAATAAAGCAGCGCTTTTGAAATCCATAACTACCAAAACTCAATTTTAAAAAAATCTTTAAAAAAAAGAGGCAGCAAAAGAATTTATACAAGTGTGGGTCAGAGTCGTACTAAAAATATGTAATTTCATCAAATTCACATATTTCCTTGTAAAACTTTGGGAATAATATAATTATAATATAAAGAAGCATCACAGAGAGCAGTTTCCATCATCCAAAAGTAATCTTCGAGAAATTCCAGTATTTGTTGAACAATCAGTAGAATTATTCTGGCTAAATTGTACCTATTGTTAGTTGCCTTGTTAGTAAAAACATATATCTTACATATTATTACGTAGGTACATTTTTACTATGTCATCGTTTACAGTCTTGTATAAAAGCTACTCGTAATTATACCGCTTGGTCGTTAGCCACCATCAAACAACCGCAATGTAAAAATTGACCCTCTTTCGAAATATTACAATTAATTCCAACATCGTAGTATGTAACTAGGCTATGACAAATTAAAATACATTTAATCGACCCTGTATGAGTAGAGTGTTTTCTTTATCGTGAGGCCATTAATCATACGTTCAAATTCATTCCGCCGATTTGTGGTGGGTATAATGAAACGTTTTCGATGCGACCTTCGCGGTTAAACACTGGTTCCTGGGATTTCAATCGGCGGAGAATGAAACGCTTTTGGTTTCGAGGATATGTTAATATTTACTAAAGATTTAGTTTTAGTTGTTTCTCATTTACATAAAAACTGGACTTATATATATGTTTACGCAGTCTTCGTTAACACTTTTATTTCACTTGAGATTTAAAGAATAAAAGAAAAAGGCGGGAATCAGTAGAAATGAAGACAATTTAGCGAAGACTTGGCGTAAGTTTTAATTTTAAAATGTGCCTAAAATGACGGCTTCGGAAGTAAAGTCTGATGTCATTATAATGATGATGAAAACGACAATTAATTTTATAGAAGAACCTTTTACCAAGCTTCATACTTTCTTTTTTTGTACGTTCTTCCTTCCTTTTACCGTTCAATTACCTTCGCACTGAAGGTAATTGAAATGTATTTGTTTATAAAAATTACGTATTTTTTTGTATTTTACATTGAAACTTTCATTATATATATATTTCATTTTTTGTAACAGTGCCGTGTCTTGTTGAACTTACGTACAACACAACCGTTCGAAGAAGTCCTTGAAGATTTGGGCCAAGTCCTAAAAATGAGTGGCGCGAAGCGAATGTACACAATAACTGGACAAGAGGTAAGAATGAGTTCAAGGACTAATGAGGTACCTGTATAGAGTTACTACGGTCCATCGATAGTAATCTGAAGGTGTGCACAAATTAGGCAACTCTGTGTAATGTAACATTCCAGAGAATGAATGTTTTTGTGTAATTTAGTATTCGAGTTGTTTCGTTTTCGACGCCCTGATATTACAAGAATCACAGGAGTAAATAAAACTGGTTTTTACTCATATGGCTAGGCAATCAGTAAGCAATTGTTCATGTGCAGGTACATTATTAATAGGGAGAAGATGCGTTGAAGGAAGCGAATAGCCGTTGAGTGACGTTCACGAGAATTTTATGCTTCAAATAAATTCGGTTGACCAGAACATTCGGTACTTGGTGTTCAGTTAGATAAACTGTCTAACATTAAAAAACTCTCGATGATGTGTAACAAATTGTTGCTCTGGTTTATACGCACCTTAAAAGTAGATGCCGTAGGTCGCAACTCAATACAGAGATAATAAAACTTTATATTTATTTATTTATTTACACTTTATTGAACAATATCGTACAAAAGGCTGGCTTAATAATGCCTTGAGGCATTCTCTAAGAGCCAACCTTTGGGTTGATCGGAGAAGTTCAATTGCATTTCAATTCAAGGAGGTGCATGAAAGACACAATTTAGATGGTGTGGTAAAATAAATATAATACATATACGTACATACAAACTTACACATATACAGATACATATACAGACTAAATATAATACATATAAGGTAAACATAATCAATGAATACTTTATATAATTAAATATATAGGTACATTAGTTATATTAAGAGAAACAAAAAATAACCATGTTGCTGACAAAAGTAAAATAAAAATGAAAGAAAAGATAAAACAAATGGAACTGGCTTATATCAGTGAACTATCAGCATTAAACGTATACCTTATTGTGATGAAGCTACTAGATATACCATATTTTTTTCTAACAACAGGTATTAAATAGAAGAGATTTTCAAGCGCGATTAGACTAAAATGTTACCAAGTCAATGGTGAGTGGGGTAACCCTTTAGGGGTAATTTAACAGAATAATCGTTGTGATCTCGATCAACAACGGCTAATAAAGTAATAACACAATAGTAACATAATCGGTTTAAAACAAATATTTTAAACACAGGTGAGAAGTTTCTCCCAGCTTCGAAACGAGTTCGCTGATGTGGAAACCTTCCACTTGGGGACACTAATGGTGGCACCAGCTTTGAGCCCCGGAGTGAGCGCTCCACTGCCTGTCGAATCACCCATGAGGAGGTAATTTATGGAATCAGATATCTTATCATTATACGAAATATTTGCGTTTGATTAAATTATGCGATATAAGTATGACAACAATAAAATTATTATTGTCATACTTATATCGCATACCTGAAAGTATATGTACCTAGCTAGGCTATGACAAATACTTGCGTCAAGAAATTTTCCCGCTGCTGTATTACCACAATTCATCACTAAATAATAAAATGAATGCTGCCGTGAAATATAGATACTAACGTGTTTCAGGAGTATGTAATAGTTATTAGAACATTTTACTTACCTCTCCGTCCCATCCAAGTCCCTTCCGTTACGTCCAATAAGGTCGACAGAAATCCCAATTAATTTCCCAAAAGTGAACATTGCCTTTCTGTTACAAAACTAACATAGGTAATAACTAAATAATTATGTACTTATCTACTTAACTAATAAGTTGTTCGAAATGAGATCCATTTTCGGCAATGCAGAGATTTATTTTTTTGATCGACTCTCATCGTGTGTGGTATTATGGTGAACGTTTTTTTTTTATGGACGAAGGCGGCAGACGAGCATACAGTCCACCTGATGGTAAGTGGATACTGTCGCCCATAGACATCCGCAATACATGCCAACATCAGTCCAGAATGACAAACTTTGGCACACCCCCGGGGGTAGGGATGCGCTCCCTACCTTTGGAGATATAGGAATGGATTTGGAGAAAGGATTGGGAATATGGGGAGGGATAGGATGGGAATGGGCTCTGGCACATCTCATTCACTACCGAAACACGTACCTACATTAGGGAAATAAGATAAATTGGGAAATGCAGTATATTTCAAGGTAGTCTTCTGTGAGAGAGTGGTAACGTGGCCAGTCGAGCGCGCCCAGCGGCTGTTGGATTGCAGCGTGCAAGTGAGGGGGAGCACTAACATTTCAAACTTCATTTGTAACTCCTCCACAGACTTATTTTGACAAAATAAAGTTCGATTTCACTATCTTGTTTCAGATTTAATAGATGATGTTTATTAGAGAGTTTGATTTTGGAAAGTACTAATTACTACAGGGTATTTTTTTCACATTTGTGTCGGTTCGGGTTTCGGCTCACACAAGCGACTTTTCAAAAATCCACGAATGCACGTTTTCTTATCTTTAAAAATTAAATATAGTGTCCTTTGAGTGAAACTTGCTATATTTAATATTTATGGTCCATTCCCTCAGGGCCCATTCGTTTGATTCAACTTGTATACGACAGATACAAGTTAAAAGTTCGTACATAAAAAAAAAAAGATATCCATGCCAGAATGTATTCGTTTACAACTAAGGGAACACTGCTTGTTTACCACAAAGGTAAACAAAAAAAGGTTTTTGCAATGTCGATGAAACACCCTCATTTACTTTGGTATTTTATGTAATGTGGCATATGTCTGTTCAAGCCATTTCCACTAAAACTGTATAATACTGCGTTATGTTTCTAGGTCTCGATCGCGAGGCAACGTAGCGGCAGCACCGGTGACGTCAGAAGACATACGCGGGCGCCGCGCTCGGAGCAAAAGTCGACCGCGGGTTCTCTATGCACCTGAGGGGGAAATTGTTCGCAATTCAGGTATTATTATCATTCCGCTCCCCACATTTCATATTCTTCTATTCCCTATTCTTTCCAATACTTGTCGAAATAATAATTTCTGAATCCCCAAGGTAGGCAATGCATTTACGAATATGTCAACATTCGTCAAAATAGTGAACGATTTCCTTCTCTGTCATCTCTTTCTAATACTTTATTTTTAGACAATTTTACTTATATTCTATTACAATCGGGAATATTATTGAGAATAAATTTATATTTTATAAGTATGATTTAATGAATAATATCCCAAATCACAATTTTTAAAACTTTTCACTTGCTCGGTGGTTAGTGAAAATATCATGAGGAAACTTGCATGCTTCAGACATAAAAAATATCTCGAGTATGTGATCCACCAATCCGCACTGGGCCCAATTGGTGGATTACGGCTCCAAACCCCTCAGTGTTTTACTAGGGGAGGCTTGTGCCCTGCAGTGTGACGTTATAGACTGATACAAGTACATCCTAAACAACGCAGCAGTTACAAAGAATCAAACAAGACCCAATTGTATAGACCGACTCCTCTTTGTAATGGTTACATATCTCTAACTATATTTGCAAAAGTAATGATTGGTTGTTTAAAACGAATTGATAGCTTTCAATTTCATTGTTGAATTGATTGTTTACCACTGAACCAATTGTTTGAAACAGATTACACCCTTTTGGAAGTGTTGAAAGAAGAGCCAATACGGGTGACAATAAGGGGCTTGCGGCGCACCTTCTACCCGCCCATACACCACGCCCCGATCGACAACGCGCCCCCAGAAAAGAAGTTACAACTTGACTGGGTGTAAGTAACTACGTTCAATGTAAAAATTATATAAAGTTCAATTTAAAACGATTTTTTTTATATCTTTTTGGGACGAAATTAATTGGTGTCACATTTTGATTTAGATAAATTTGTAGATGAGCTAAATCTATTAAATAGTTCCTAAATTGTAATATATGAAACTTTAAAAAAAATATAGTCAATATACCCATACTACATGTTGTTGGATAGAGCTCACAAAGGTCTACAATTATTACTGTATAGAAAAAGAGCGTAATCTACATTTCCGACTGACGCGTCAGTCGGAAATGTAGATTACGCTCTTTTTCTATTTACCCTCGTATTTATTAAAAAATTCTCAAACTGTTAAAAGAATTCACGAAACTGATTTCCATTAGTATAATTGTCTGAAAGCCATGTGCCAATGTACTACGTAAGTAGGTACTTGAAACACAATCTAGTTACTTGAAATTTACTCATGCCTACAAATTCTTACATTACACAAATAAGTAAAGCAGGAATAAAATACTCATGCTTGCCTACTTACTGATGTAGGATGCATTTTGTAGCTGACAAAGTGCCCTACATTGCACTACTCGTTCAATTTCACGTAAAGACTTACGCACCGTGGTTTTTATATCAATGTACTTATTCAATTAAAAACATATTTCTTGAAATAGCTACGGGTACCGCGGTGCAGATTCTCGGCGAAACTTGTGGGTGCTACCGACCGGAGAGTTGCTGTATTATGTGGCCGCCGTCGCTGTCATGTACGACCGCGACGAGGAATCCCAGAGACATTATACTGGACATACTGAAGATATACAGTGGTGAGTGAAATTTATTAAAATGTTTGAGTACAATTTGTCTCTGTTGTTAATATTAGATAAATTCGATATTCACACGTTAATATTTGTCAGTACTGGATAAAAAAGGATTAGTAACTATGTTTTAATAAATAAAAGCATTCAACTGGTATAACGCTGATTTTTTTTTGTTTATAACGCAAAATATTTCGTAAATTACAAATTACAAATTACAATTACAATTACAAGTGGATTACAATTACTTAGCATTACAATTAATAGGTGTTTGAGTATTTGTATTGTAAACTTAGCACGACTACACGTGTTCCTGTTGTTAAATAAGATTATCTTGCACTAGAAACATTTCTATAAATATAGTATGGAGCTCCATCCATCTCGCGAGCTGGTAGCGAGCGGGCAGCGCGCCGGCCGCGGACGGCGCGCGCAAGCTCACGTCCGCATTTGGAGCACCGACACGTTGCAGACCCTTCATGTGTTCGGCATGGCCGAGTTTGAAGCGGGCGTGTCGGCTGTCGCTTTCTCACAATTGGTGAGTCAATACGAGGAAAGGCTTATTTATTTTTAGAAAGAAGACCGCATATGAGCGTAGGGCCCACCTGGTGGTAAGAGGATAATGTCGTCCACTGAAATCCGCGATACATACCAATATCAGTCCAGAAAAACAAACGTTGCCACAACGTACGGTTTGGAGAAAGGCTTGGGAAAGTAGGATAGGATGGGATGGGAATGGACTCTGACATATCTCACTCACTACCGAAACACGTGCGTATCATGGGGAAATATAATAAAGTAGGAAATATAGTATATTTTGCAATAATCTTCTGTGAGTTCGGGGTAACGGGGCCAGTCGAGTGCACCCACCGGCTGTGAGATTGTAACGTGCACCCTTCCCCTCACAAATTCTATTTGTCTATCGAGATGTAAGTGCACATCATCATAAGAGTTCGAATCCATCGTTGACTACTCGTCTATTCGGCATAGAAAAGTTTAAGTTGGAGTATCTGCTGTACCTTTCTCACAGCCAATTGAAGAATTTACGAAAATATCTAATTATCTTTCATCCACTTATGAAGTAGCAGAGACATAGGCTTGTGGTATAATATGATATGATAAGAAAGCATGGACATATTGGAAACCACTGGCCGGAGCAATCCAGTGAAGTTCATTAATGTTTGCTTCAGAATGGCGGCAGCTACGTATTGGCGGTGGACGCAGGACGCGAGAGCATCCTTTCCGTGTGGCAGTGGCAATGGGGGCATCTCCTTGGAAAAGTTGCGGTAAGACTGCCCATATTTTGTCTAAAGTTCTTAAATAAGTGATTTGAGAAGTACTAGAATTTAGGAATAATTAAGTATAATTAGGATAATTAGCTATAATTTAGAAATATCAGAACTATAATAATTAGAGTTGCAACGAATATTCGGTTACTATTCGGTATTCGGCCTATTCGGCCCTCTTTCGATATTCGGCCGAATACCGAATATTAAATTACTATTCGGTCGAATACCGAATACCTATAAGTTATTTTGCAAGCAGGATATTTTATCATGAAAATAACCTACTTTTTTATAATTTTAAGTGGTATTTTTCTATTGGTAATAATAACATATCTACATATTTTTTTAAATTAGTAATCGAAATTTAAAAGCGGTAGATTGGGGTGTAAAAATATTTTTTTTTTGCATTACGAGGGAGAAGCCTGTTTCTCTTCTTTTCATACAAGTGCTCTGTTTTTGAAAAAGTCTCTCTGAGTAAACACTGCTTCCAGGTGGGGACAAATACTTTGCTGCAAGCTTTACTAAGCCTTGAGAAAATGTTGCTTTATTTTTTGCCCACCAAAAAATGGATTTTTATTCCTATGTAATTATTCTAGATTAAGGTAAATATCTAGGTCTGCTACAATTTCGTTGTCAACACCTGACGTTACGGAGCTTACGTGATTACGGCGGAATAAAGGGAGCGCGAGCCAATCAAAGGACAGTGTGAGTTGTGCCTCTCTGCGCTTAGACAAATTGGCGCGAAATATGGCCGAATATTCGGCCGAGGACCCCACCCGATTATTCGGTATTCGGCGGAAGGTCGAATGTACTATTCGTTGCAACACTAATAATAATGCATTCTTTAGGTTCGCTTATTCCGATTAAGCAGAAATAATAAGCGAACATTTGATTGGGTAGTTCTATTATGTCCAAGCATTTTTGTTTATTCTCAGTATGGACAAAAGAGCTAAGGAGAGATAAGGCCACACAATAAGGCCTTTGAGTAAACAGACACAGGTATCGGTGTAATAATGTTCAAAGCTTCATAAAGCTTGTTTTACAGCCGGTTCGTCATTCTGTGCGCGGCGGGAGGTCTGACACATCAGTGGTGTATTTTTAATGCGCCAATTTCAATAAAATTTTGCCAGTAGCTGTCATTTTATGCACTCTCGTTGGAATTTTACTTATTTAAATATGGCCTACACATGGATTCTACTCCTACCTATACGAAAACTAGATAAGTCTGTCTTGTCTGTATTAAACGCAGTCGTGAGTTCAAATCGCAAACTACACAAAGTTCTCTAAAAAATATTGCTGATTAGTCACAAGACTATAATAATAATTATTATTAAGCTGTAAAATGGACAAAGCCGGGAGAGTTAACTATCCATAAGTCTCAAGTTAACATCGACTAAACCGTTAACCTTGAATGAACTCAAGGTCCGTTGACACATTAAGATAGTTGCAGCTCGATAACAAAGAAACGTATTCGTGTCACTATCGTGAATAATGACTTAATTACTATTTGAAGTGTCTTAATTCTGTCTAGAAACGGTGAGTTTATATATGACTAGTTTTAATATGTGCTACACTGGTACAAGATTGTGTGAAAATTAGATAGATGTGCGTTTGGATTTGACAACAAATTAAACAAATATTAACAAAAAAAAATCGGTTCTAAAGAAATTTCATCTGCAGTATATTACTATCAGTACTTTACAATCCTTTACTCGTTCATATATTTAATGCAAAGAACAGCAATTGTGAGTGTTATTTTTTAGCTCTTAAATATACATATTTTTAAAAAAGCTACACAAAATAATAAAGTTCATAAATCAGACATTGGACGCAAGTTCAACACTCCCTGGCAAATGACACGCCCCCTACTACGCCGCGCCGCTACAGCAACAATGAGAGCGGTACGTTGCCACGACCAAGTTACGAGCTACAAGCATACGACGCTACGTCAACAATGTTTTGATTACAATTTATAATGACCCTTAGGTCATTGCAGATATAGATTATATTTATTTGTACTCGTAATTGTTTGTCCACGCGGTTTGCGGTAAAGCGTTGCTTAGTAACACTCGAATGCGGCGTATTCATATAATCTTGATAGAAATAAAAAAAATATAATTATGATTTATTTATATAGCAGCTTCTAATATTCGGCTATTATTTATTAGTGTTTCTCTTTTATAATGTGTGTTAATAGAATCATGCTAATCGTCTCGTTGTATAATACAAAACATGAGATTTGAACATGAAAAAATAACGAATATATAATAACTATAATAACTTTACAATTATTTTAATAGCTATTTCTAATGCAAAAATTTCTCACGTGAGATGTCCCATTTAATTTTCAAACGTCAAAACATTATCCGTCATGCGTATAATTTGTCGCCTACACTTGACTGAACGGTTTCTTTGATAAAAGTTTCATGCAGAAAATTATACTTATGACTTATTGCGACATTTCTAGCACTTTTATTTTTAATACCTATTTACCACGTAAGTGGTATAATCTTGATATACTACAGGTAATGGAGAGAATTTTTCAAGCTTAATAAAGACTAGTAATTGCCCCGAATTCACTCGTTGTTCAGTAGTGTTAGAGTAGAGTAAACGTATTTAAGTAACCTACACATTATTAGACTGTCCAGTTAACGCAACGCTTAGAAATCTGTTCGGGCATCACGTCAATTAGAAGACTGCTCTTAATTCACTCAAATCAGGATTGTTTTTAGAATCATAAAAATGAAATCAGATATAAAGATGGAAGTTGTTTTATTGTTTTTCGTAGTATTTTCCGCGACAATCGATACACTTTTTCATGCGATGCAACCATTATGAGAAGCATTCAGCCCACCCTTCTTTAGGCACCTCTTAAACAGCCGTTTAGAACGCCGTTACTGCCTTTTCTGCATTCATAAAATGTATTCCTATGAGTTTATCATTAATTTTAGGGTATAAATAAAAATCACAGGGCACAAAGTCGGGACTGTATGGCGGATGACCCATTGACTCTACATTTACCGTACTCAAAAATTGCTTCGTTTGTCTGCCGGAGTGAACTAAGGCATTGTCGTGATGGAGGATCATTTTGCTTCGTGGGCGTCGTTCTTTGATTTTTCTAAAACAGAAAGCAAGCAGCTGTTCACATACCAGTCCGCAGTTACTGTTACATTATTTTCTAAAGTTATAGTAGCAAAGTGGTCCGACCTGCCAAAGAAGGATGCAATCATTTTCTTTTCAGCATTCCATCCTTTCTTCACTTTGGTCGGCAACTCTTCGAATGGAAAGACCCATTGCCCAGATTGCCTCTTAGTTTCAGGTTAATAGCAGTAGATCCAGATTTTATCACCTGTTACCTACTATATTAAAAACAGCATTTGATTCACCATTGTGCATTTTAGCAAGCATTTGGAGACACCATTTCACGCGGCAGTGTTTTTGAGCTTCGCGCAAATTGTAAGGAATCCATCTACCACAAAGCTTCCTTACCCGTAGATGATCGTGTAAAACAGTTTGAACTTGACTCATACCAATACCTAATGATGTCCGTATCTGTTGATATGTCGTTCGTTTGTCTGGTTCAATCATGAGCCGCACAATTTTGTTTTTTTGTACCGTCACCGCCGTCGCAGGGTGCCCTTCTATAAAATCGTCACCGAGGTGGGTACGACCACGTTTAAATTCACTGAACCAGTTATAAACAACGGCACTGGATGGGTCTTCATCACTAAACGCTAATTTAAGTCTTTCATAACTTTGTTTCTGGTTTGGGCCGCATCGAAAGTCATAACAAATCATTGAACGAAAATGTTCTCGATAAGTTCACTTTTCCGCAAACACTTAATTTCAAAATTGCCGCCAGAAATAAAGTAACTAATGACAGCTTTCAAAAATGAATGGCGTTTCACGAGAAAAGAGATCCATTTTCAAAATTCGAAATTTAATTTTTTTCTATCGTATTGTGCAGTCGCCAGTTCTAAGAGTTTATAATTTGACCTATCGTACGATGTCTGACTAATGATTTAGTAGAAGTTTTACTTGAAAGTAGTGCATTTTTTACTTGGGATATTGACGTCTCTTTATAGAGAAACTAGAAACATGCACTAGCAGCGGAAATTTCAAACGAACTTGAACTGTTCGCTTCCGCTCAAAACACTAATGCGTCGGAATTCGCTGCCAGCCCCGCGGTCAAACCGACCACACCTCAGCCAATATGTTTGTTTGAAAAATACACAACCGATTCCACTGTCCCGCCCCGCGCCAGCTCCGTACGCAGCCTTTTGTGTTTTTGAAATGCTTTCACGTATCAACAGATTAACGAATCGAGCTAAAATTTTGCATGGGATAACGAAAAGGACATAGGCTACAAAATTAAGGTTGCCGTGGGATAGTAAGCACGCGGACGAAACCAAGGGCTAAAGCTAGTAAGTTTAATTATGTTACTAAATATGATAGCTATTTTGTTCAACTTGTTTCAGACTCTGCAAGAAGAGTTGACCGGCGCGGCATTCCATCCTTTGGACGATAACCTTCTCATCACACATGGCAAAGGACATTTAACATTTTGGAACCGAAGAAAGGACGGTTTCTTTGAAAGAACAGACATAGTAAAACCAGTGCGTATTTATTTTGAATCATATTTTCATCAACTTCTGCCCTCCGTAATACCAACCTTTACAATCATCCGTGTCTTTATCCACACATCTAATATTTTTGCTGTCTTCATCTTTTCAAAGTATTTCTAGTAAAACTATATAATCAAAACATCTTAACTTTGTGCCTAAAACATTAATTCATAGCTGTTTAGAAAGAATCAGTAATTAATGGTTATCAAATAACATTGATAGAGCAGTTATTAAAATCTTAGGCTGTAATAATAGGTAATTATGTTCTTGTTTGCAGCCCTCCCGCACGCATGTTACGGCATTGCAATTTGAACAGGACGGTGACGTTGTGACCGCTGACAGTGATGGATTCATTACCATCTACAGTGTTGACAGCGATGGCGCTTACTTTGTGCGCATGGAGTTTGAGGTATATAAGGTTCAGTTTTGCTTGAATACTGTTTTAAAGATTTATAAGCTTTTAAATTAAAAATATTTTATATAACTTTTTTAGGCCCACATAAAAGGCATTAGCTCCCTGGTAATGTTGTCGGAAGGAACTTTAATATCTGGTGGTGAAAAAGACAGGAAAATTGCAGCATGGGATTCATTGCAAAATTACAAACGAATTACAGATACGAAGGTTTGTTAATTATTTATTTAGTAAATCTTTGGTGTTAGAGGCCCTCTAGACGATCAATTATATTGTGCAATTTTACGGATTGCGCAATATTTCTGATCGTTTAGAACGTGCAATAACGTGCAATAATCGATTCAATAACGTGAGATGACATTATTATACAATTTTATTGTAAGTTTTACTGTTGCAATATTAATTTATAAAAATTTCAGTTGCCCGAGTCAGCTGGTGGAGTGCGCAGTATTTATCCCCAACGACCTGGTAGAAACGATGGCAACTTATACGTTGGTACAACTCGTAACAATATTATGGAAGGCTCTCTTCAAAGGCGGTTCAATCAGGTGCTCTATTCAATTCCATGATAACTTCATTAGTAAGATATCTTTATATTAAAAAATACTAAAGAATATTTTTTCTGCAGGTGGTATTCGGTCATCACAAGCAGCTTGTGGGCTTGGCTGTCCACCCTGACGATGAAATGTTCGCAACTGCTGGACACGACAAAAACATAGCTCTATGGAGAGGTCATAAATTGGTATTTGCTACTCAGGTTAGTTTATACAAAATGCGACCTCAAATTTTCATTTAAAAGTGAAAATAATAAAGCACTTTTCATTTAATACTTAAAATCTACTAAGTATAACTTCCTACAACATGAGAGAATATTATTTTTTAAAACCTCTTCTGAAGCCATATTACATATTAGCTAGGTATATCTACATCGGCATTCCCAAAAAACCTTAATACAATCAGACTATCGGGCACACGGGACCAGCAGACAGGTTGATTGAAAGCTAGTCGCGTGATGCAGTGAGTTTTCACTTCACGTTTTCACCTTCAAGCTATCATATAAGTACCGACTTACATTATTATGTAATTATTAAAGCTATTAAAAAACATTGCGAGTCGCCGTGAGCGACCGACACTATGCCCGATACCTAAATATACAAATATTGTTCATCTTTTGTTTTAAAATTGTCAATATTGCACAGGTGGGATACGAATGCGTATCGTTGGCGTGGCATCCTAGCGGTGGCGCTTTGGCAGCAGGCAGCACAGAAGGACACTTGGTTGTTCTGAACGCTGATGCCGGCGCTCATGTCGCAACTCTCCGAGTTTGCGGCTCGCCCCTTAACTGCTTGCATTATAATTCTGGTAAGATATTCTTCAGATATTCCTCTCTACTGTTGTAGTTTAGGGGCAATCTCATTTGAATTTGCGTGGCCTCTAGCTCTTCTAAGCGATTTATTCTCTGAACTTTCTGGCCGCGTGGTGTCGGCAACCTTTAGAATAGCACCACCCACCCCATCTCTTTCCGTGGTCAAACGTAAAAAGCGACTAAAGAAAAACAAAGCCCCTACAACAAGCCCTGAGGAACTACACAATCTCTAAAAGAGTGGACTCGCCAACCCGCCTTGCAAGGGTGGCGTTTTGAGGCCACGTCCATCATGCACAAGACAATGTGCATAAGGAGGCCTATCTCCAGGAGTTAGCAATAAAAGGGCTGATTATGTTAAC
Organism: Sesia bembeciformis; assembly: GCA_943735995.1. Lineage (NCBI taxonomy): Eukaryota > Metazoa > Arthropoda > Insecta > Lepidoptera > Sesiidae > Sesia > Sesia bembeciformis. The sequence continues at coordinate 16,319,237 of OX031028.1, forward strand.
GATTACTAGTATTGACTACATCACTACATGCCAATACGATTACATCATTATTGGCTTACTTTAGACACAACCGCGTATCGTTGGTCTAAAGTAAGCCACCTTCCTCGAATATTCCTCGAAGCCACGTTCATTATGACTTTCTACTGAGCCATGGCTTATTTCTTGGCTTAATTCAAAGATGACAGCGAATCGGATGTTTTAACGAATTTATCCCTTCGAGGAAGATGTAATTTGGATCCAAGACAGGACCTTGATGGTTACTTTTACTTTTCAGCTGGGGACACCCTTGCAATTGGATCTCAGAACGGCAGCATTTACTTGTTCCGCGTGTCCCGCGACGGTTTCTCGTATAAGAAATCGAACAAAATTCGCGGGGCTCAACCTCTCGTCCAACTTGACTGGAGTCTCGACGGGAATTATTTGCAAACCGTCACAGCTGACTACGATTTAGCTTTCTGTGAGTACGTCAGAATGAGTAACTGATGTGAAATATTCGCTAAACCAACGTTCACACGATTACATGCTTTTTTGCGTTACCTAACGTATAATATTATAGTTGATAATGTGTACAAAAGGACTGTGTATATTCCCGAACGTTCAATTAGCCGTTCATATATTTATAAACGGAAATGGGTAACTTTAACTACCTTTACCGATTTTTACAATTTAATTATCATCGTTTTCAGGGGACATAAAGGCTCTGTCTCCAGAAAAGAGTCCAATAGCTATGAAAGATGTGAAGTGGTCCACATACAACTCTACTGTTGGATTCCTTGTATCAGGTTTATGACTTTGTTATTATTGTAATAAAGCACTTAGTTGTTAAGACTATTTAATAACTATTTAATAAAACAGTTAATTTAATGACACCTACTAGAAATCAATCCGTGAAATCAAACATAAAATATCTTAGAAACAAACAGGGGTAAGACTTAGAATCACTTAGATTCTTCATGGTGTCATTACAACCATGCATGAGTGACAAAGACAACAATAGCTCCCCTTACCATCACGTGCTTCATGATAGTGTTGCGCAAAGGAGTCTTTAAGATATTTTTAAATACATATGAGTTTTATTTTATATTTTACTAGTCAAATAATCCATACGACAATAATTGCAGACTGTAGAGTAGTACTATATTACATAATAATTGTATCACCCAAGTAACTCTTGTCCTGATCGGGCCGCTTATACAAAATAAGACAATACTAAGGTCGTATAGCTTGATGGGCGCAATAATTAAAATGTTTGTAATGTTACAGGAATGTGGAACAATCGTTTTTATCCAATGACGTCTCTGATATCTACTGCGAGTCGTTCAGCCGCACATGACTTGCTAATAAGCGGCGACTCCGATGGATACTTGCGTCTGTTCAGGTAATTTATATAAGACCAGCTATGCCCGGCATGCGTTGTGTGCCCGTCAATTTTTTTGCACCTAATAGCCTATGTCTGTCTGGAATAATGTACCTTTCAAATGGTGAAAGAATTTTTGAAATCGAATTAGTAGTTTTGAAGATTACCTCCTACATCCAAACTTACAAACTTTACCTCTTTATAATATTAGTATAGATAGTATAGATATCTAAGAGTATATAAGTACATATATATATAATTGTGTACTAGCGTTTGCCCGAGGCTTACCTTCTGTAACTGCACGTACTGCCCCATCTCTCAATTTCTTAATTTTTTTTTAACAATCTGTTCTAAAACGACGCCTTTATGATACGAGGAATGTATCTATTTACTCTCCCATACATGTTTCAAGATCCAACAGTTTCAATTATAAGTCAGTCAATCATAAGTGAGTCAAGATAAACCTTTTTCTGTATAGTCTTTGCAGAAGATTGTTGTAAGACGTATAAATGCATTTCGGGGATGATCCCGAATGATCCTATCCCATTGATTGGAAAGTAATAACGGTATGAGAGAAATCGCTTATCCCATTATATACCGTATCCCATCCAATAGCATCGAGTGGAGAATATGATAGGATAATCCTCCATTCCCCATCCGATCTCATTCCAGCTAACCCCTTAATAATAGGACGATGCATCCGGGGGCGTGTCAACTTTTATTATTCTTGACTGATATTAGCTTGTATCTATAAATATATTGCTGATGTCCATGGGTAACAGCAGGTATGCACTTACCACCAAGTGAAATACCGTCACTGTATTTCACTGCCACCCTCTTCCTATAAAAAAACAAAAACAAAAAGACAGTCGTAATAACATTCGTGATGTTTACAGATATCCGTGCGCCAGTCCACGTGCGGAGTACAACGAGATGAAAGTGTATACTGGAGCAGTTTACTCGGCCCGCTTCTTATTCAACGACCGGTGTGTGGTGAGCGCGGGTGGATCGGACGCAGCACTGTTACTGTGGGAGCTGGTCGACGACTAGCGTCGGGCAGCGCCGGGATTGCCGCCGCCCGCGCTCGTGCTCGCGCCCCCCACACCCTCGCCGCCACCCCCCGCGCTGCTCTCCAACACTACCTTCCGAGTTCTAGACCTCGATGAACTCGATTGATAAATGGAATTAAAATAAAGTGAATTGAAGTTAAACTAATTACTTCAATGGAATTGAAGTTAATTAATTAAGAGTACTTCAAGAGAATTTAGGTGAAGTTAATTACTTCAACTGAATTGAAGTGAAGGTAATTACTTAGATGGAATTGAAGGTAATTGTTTCAATGGAATTGAAGTTAATTTAATTATGGTTATGGAATTGAATTTAATTGATTCAATGGAATGGAAATGAAGTTAATGACTTCAATGGAATTTAAATGAATTTATTTACTTCAGTGGGGTTTACGTGAAGATAATTCGTACTTCAATGGAATTGAAGTTAATTACTTTGGAATATAAACTTTCCAAACTGAACTTGTTTTGACCTGGCGCACCTTTTCGCCTTTTCGAAATATATATCCAGTTTTTGACACTGTTTCTCGAAAACGACACGATGTAGACCTATATCACAATATTGTGTGACATTATCTGAGTAAGAGAACCTAATTATTGGTAGGGACTTAAAATTTCGTTGCTTCAATATTCTTTTTAAATAGAAACATGACAACATCTGGTTTAAATATATAAGTAGCAGTTATATTTTTAAAATTTACTGAAAATATTCTCAGATAATGGCAGATATAAACTGTTATGACCAATGAGACAGACTTAAATCAGGGGGAAGTAATTAATCAAGGATATAAAGGAATTATTAAAAAAAAAATTATTTAAAAGTAGATTTACATTATTCACTGCCATTCTTACTTTGCATAAGTTCTTATATTATGTAGATATTATAACATATAGATTGAAAGTATCACGCTTTCGTGAATTATATCATAAATATAGTGTGAAGTAGGTATGTGACCTTCCAGTCTGATGCTGGAAGAGGTGTGGTTGAGGGACTTTTGGAAACTTATAATGGTGCTGAAACAGAAAACCTTACATTATTGTATGGAGTGAAATGCTATTTTATGACTAAAGAATTTAGTTAAAATAGTGCGCTTAAAAAGAGAAAAGATAAAACATAATGTTTAATATTTTATATAAACATCACATAATGTTTATATAAAATATTAATTAACTTATTTCGTTCTTTAGATTTGAAAATATATTTTAGAGCAGGTATAAGCTAATACAACATTATGAAAATATAAAGTAGGTACGTACCGTAGCACAATTTTTAGACATTAAATAGTTATTTATTGTAGTCATAATTGAGGACTTCCGTAATGTGGCAGGCCACATTCGTAATTAATGAAAAATTTGTATTATTTTCACAATAAATGACACCCATAACTATCTTAGTGTTCAATTGTACGATCACACAACTTCACACAACTTATAAGTGAAAGGTAATGATAAGCCAAAATTTAAATAGTTCAAATGTTAACATCGCTGTTTAGCTATCAAAAATCGTTAACATTTAATGTACATTGCTTGTTTCAACAACAAAATTACTTGATATGAATTGAAAACAAACTATGTATATGAAATATGATAAAACATCTTTGATAGTGTAGATAATTGATTTATACATAGCACTTTTTACACTTAAAATTTCGTTTATCATTACACAGTAACACATACCTAGATATTTTACACATTTCTACGTAGTTGTAGTTGTCGAAACTTAGATGATACAATGATGATACATACTCTTACTACTTACTTAAAATGTTACGAACTTTTGTATAAAACCATTGATAAGAGTTCTTCAGCAGTTGGTACAATAATTTGCTATTTACCTAAAGATTATACAAACAAATAATTTGTACTAAAACTCGCATTTATACCAACCTATCAATCTACATTTGGTCCACGTAATATATTGAAAGGAAATGGACCTTTGGTTGTAAGCCTGTGACTTACACTGGCGTGGTATTAACTGAAAAATATGTGTTATACTCATAATTCAAAGATTTAAATAAAAAGGATATGAATCAATTTTGAGAACATAAAAAAATAATGAAAAATACCTACCTAGTTTGATCCTCACCTACTTTGCAGTAGGTATGTGCGGTTCATTTCGACCATATAGCCTGCGTAAGTTAATACATATCAATGTACTATTTAGGTATGTACTTGTATAATTATGGGCTAATCTTCATTATATTCACTTCATACCTTAACAGTGATTAATAATGTTAAATAGTTCAAAAATCTGTTTTAAAAATAAAGTTATATCTACACCTTGTAAGCTTGTTTTATTTACTATCGTTATATACCTACAACATTTTATTAAAAAAACTGATTTATATTCAAAGAATTTTCTTTGTTTTAATGCAGAATATAATAAAAAAAAAAAATAAAGAATAAAATTAATAATCAAGGAATTTTTTAACAACGTCATAAATAATTAAGATAAAGGCCTTTGTCATCGAATATAATTTCTATCAACGAATAACATTCACGCTCAAGTTCGCTTTTCAGGTTATCCTACCGAACGTGCACAGTTATTTTTTAAATTTGCCCCTCTTTTCTGAAAAAGCTACATAGAGTAGGTACCTACTGAAAGAAGACATTAACTGTTGTAATGGTATCACTAGTCTCTGTAAGAGATATAGGTATAAAAAAGTCAGTCCAAAAAAAAAAAAAATATAGAGCGAAATGATATTGTGGCTTAGCTTTGAGAACAATGAAGCATTTGAGAGAAATGGGAAAACCAATCGTATATTTAAATAAATGAAATTTATATTTATACTATGCGTGAAGTTATAAACATGTGTTGGCAAGGTCTGGGGCCTGATCTACCTAGTATGTCTAAATCAATTTCTCCTGGTAAAAGATACATCATAGTGCAAGCTGGCACCAGGAATGGATTTGTTGGAAATTATTTACTTGCGTTTATAACAAAGTATTTTAGCAAGTACCACCTTGATATGAATCGTGAGAACTTTATAGGTCTACCGGAATCTCATGGCAAATGGGGAAATAAAAATTTGTTGTGTGCAATACTGGGGAAATTGGATTAAACGACCTTGATACTGTTTAATTTTTATTTATGTCTTTAGTATTAATGAACATGAAGTATATTAGGTATGTGTATGAAGAATGTTGTTATACATCGGGTTCTTAACATAGGAAAATATGTCATGAAAAATAAATCAATCGTATATTACTTTATGTACTAATTTATTATATATCATTTAAATCATACTACTAACTTAACACCTCATTCAAAACTAGAAAACGATTCTAAGAACTCCACTTGCATTTCTTGTTCTTCATCAGATGATGAAGATAAAGAGATATTTATTATAAATCGCTCTTCCAGCATTTCAATTATTCTATCTTGCTCGATGAAATCGTTTTCAATTTTCTTTACATGTTCACAACATTTTCGCCATTCCTCTGCACCAATTTGTGAGAAAGCTTCTTCTGTTAATAATTTAATGTCACTTGCAGGCCTATTTACATTTTTATCAGCAACTTTTTGCTTCATTATACCCCAAATCATTTCTATGGGATTCAATGTGCAATGATAAGGTGGGGGAGCCTTAAAACTTCGTGACCGTGCGATTTTAATACTTCATCTATCTCATATAAGGGCGCAGACATGTTTTGTTTCACTACTTCAAGTAGTTGACATTTACGCCAAAGATCATCATAATGTACATCATTTGCACGAAGCCATTCTTTTATATCAGCGATACGATTGGCTTGTGTGGGCGGTTTGTTCATCCGTACGGAATGATAACTAGCATTATCTATAACAATTAGTGAAGGTCTTATCAGATTTGGAATTAGCTTCTCTGTCACCCATTTTGTAAAATTGTCCTTATTCATATCGTGGTGATAGTCAGCAGATACACTTGTTGACCTGTACACCAGACAACAATTTGGTACAAAGCCATTTTCTCCACCAGCGTTTACAATGATCCACCTCGCTCCAAGTGAAATACTTTTAGATGGACCTGCAATATCTTTGCTTTGCCAGCACTTATTCACAGAACATGAACCGTGAATGTAAGTCTCATCTAAATAAATCACATCCAATTTATTATGCTCTTCAGCTTCGCGGTTTTCGTTTATACGCTTCAAAAACTTTGTATCTTTGTAGTTTTATGTCATCTCTCTCCCTCAAAATGGTCCTTTTTGATTGGCATTTAACATATTCAAAACCAATCTCCTTAAGTATAAGTCTGTAAAAAATAATAAAATTTATCATGTTACTCAAACGATAGCTTAGTCATTCATCATCATCATCATCAGTCTATACGTCCCACTGCAGGGCACAGGCCTCCTCTTACGAGTGAGAGTGAGAGGTATTATTACTTAATATTTTTCTTACTTCAATGATTCTCTACCTCCGTTGAAATCAATATCTTGTCGAAGAATTTGTAACAGTTTCATTACTGTTGGAATTTCCTTCCAAACTGTATAGAATTCATTTACTTTATTCCTAATCAACTCTAAATCGAAACTATCCAAGTTGATTTTCTTCTTCCCCCTCTCCTCTTTTTACCAGGCGTGGAAAATACACCATCATTCGATGTGCCCTCACCTACGATTCGCCGTATAGTAGTACTGGAAACCCCTATAAAGAAGCTACAATTAAGTAAGAAAAATATAAAATAAACTAAAAGTATCAAAACAACTCAGTCCAACTTACCGGTCAACTCTACGACGCGCTTTAAAATCAAAGATTGAGTTTGATCTACGCCTTCTTCTTCCCTTATTTTACGATACACATTGAAAACAATATTTCTCGCTTGAGATCGAAGTGGGTTTTTCGACATTTTCACAAAAACAACTAATTGTCAACGGATGTTAGACGGCCACTTAGAAATCCTTGTACCGAGCTGGCTGAAAGCTGGTATGGGAGACGGGAAAATAGTACGCCTGTGCTCCGCTCTAGCGCTGCCAATACTGAGAGACAAACTGTGTCGGAAATCGCATCCCAGTAAAAAAAATTATATTAGGTATAATTTCGTATACCGTTAATAGAGGGCAGTAATTATTGAACACACGGAAGAAATATCACTTTTAACATTTCTTTTTGATATTATATTGCATTTCGGATATGATATGTAAAATATATTGAAAAAAATAAATAAATGATTTATAACGAAGATTTTTATCGAAAACGACGGTTCGCTTGAGCAAACAATGGAAAATAACTCCGACGTAAACAAATCCTGAGAATCTAACATCCTGAGAATACGACGGTGGAAAATGGTAACTGCTCATCGAGACTGCTTGTTGTAATGAAGTTTTATAACATTAGGGAAATCTGATTGGAATGTTTTTTTTTATGCATCTCTGAAATTTGTCGGTTATTCTATGTTGTCAGTGTATTTTTGTCGGTCAATGGCCAATCTTGGTATTTTTGCGTACAAGGACCGAGTAGTCTTGGTACATAGTACGTGACACTAAAAACTAGTATGTTTACCAAGAAGTTGGTACGTCTGACATCATTGATTGTCAAGAAGATATCACAAAATCTCAGCAGCGGTTGACAAATCTCGTACTTTGATTTGACAGGTGACAATTGACATTGCCATATGAAAATCACAATTTTTTTTTATGCCATGAGATTCTGGTAGACCTATACCAAGTGGGTATCAGAAAAACTCTTACCAAACCATAGCCACACTGTCGTCCGGTTATCTCCTTAACATTGTGACCATAATGCAATATAATTAATATGGAGTTTATTTGCACCAAAAAATGTTAATGTATTATTGCCAATAATAAATGAATGGTTCAGTAATATTACTGGAGAATAGTTGCAAAAAGAGTGTGACCACATGATACATTTGCAACAGAAATATTGGGAACAAGATCATTTAATTGAAAATATGAAAGAATTCGTAACAGATTCAAACACGTGAAATTCAGAAGATGGTACCTACTTTTTTGGAGAGTGGCAGCTCCATAGCTAGCTAGCTTAACTATAGCCGGCATTGAGTATTTAGATTCTGACTTTGATTATGGTTTTAATTAAGGTCTTCAAGCGGCCTGACTGACAACTGTCTGTTTAACTATTTTATTGTGTTATGCTCTGTACTTATTATTTTTAATTTTTTTAAAATTGTTTTTGTATATTTTGTAGAATAAAATATTAGGATAAATATTATAATAAAATATTATTATTGCTAGTAGGAACATGCAAAAATGATTATTTAATTATAAACACTAGGTATTCCTTTTGAACCATTTTATTATTATTATTTTTTTTTTTTATAGACTAGAGGGCGGACGAGCAAGCGGTCCCACGTGATGGTAAGTGTTACCGCCGCCCATGGACACCTGCAACACCAGTGGGCATGCGGACGCGCCGCCGACCTTGCAAAATCCTATTCACAGCTCTCTTGAAGAACCCCATATCGTAGCTTAATGGAAAGACCTCTTGAGGCAGTTCGTTCCACAGCCTACGGGTTCGCGGTATAAAATAATTTTTGGAGCGAACAGTGCGCGACACCTCCGTATCGAGGAAATGCGGATGGACCGCACTTCTGTGACGGGAGGTGCGGTTGTAGAAACCCGAGGTGGGAATTATATTAAACAGTTCCTCAGAGCATTCCCATTGTACAGGCGGTAGAACACACAGAGAGACGCAACGTCTCTCCGAATGCTGAGGGGTTCTAGACCGCCCGTGAGAGTGGGATCGTCGACAATACGAACAGCACGTCGTTGGATGGAGTCAAATGGGTCCAGTTGGTATTTCGGTGCGCCGGCCCAGAGATGAGAGCAATACTCCATATGGGGCCTCACTTGAGCTTTGTAAAGCATAAGGAGTTGCCCAGGGGTGAAGTACCGCTTCGCTCTGTTCAGCACACCGAGCTTTTTGGAGGCCATTTGAGCCTTATTTTCCAGATGACCCCTAAATTCGACTTTGCTGGAGATGTCGACACCAAGGATCCCGATACTCTCCGAGATCTTAAGAGGCATGCTCTGAAAGCGAGGTGCTACGACAAAGGGGGTTTTTTTAGCGGTGAATGCACAGACTTGCGTCTTACTGGGGTTGAAATCCACTAGGTTCAGAGAACCCCAAATCGAGACTAGATCTAAAGAGTCTTCGATTTCAGACACAAGCCTGGCGCGACTCTCTTCCACTTCGACCCGAGGGATGTTGGCGCGGCCCCTGTACAAGGCGTCTCCAGTACTGTCATCTGCATAGCAACGTATGTCACCAATTTGCAACAGGTCGTTGATATGCAGAAGGAACAGAGTTGGGGACAGCACGGAGCCTTGAGGGACGCCAGCGTTAATAGACATGGTGTCGGAGCGGCTACCATCGATAACGACTCTGATGCTCCGTCCAGTCAGGAAACTGGCAACCCATTCGCATAATCCCGCGGGTATCCCGAAAGATGGTAGCTTGGAAAGCAGCGATTTGTGCCATACCCGGTCAAAAGCTTTCGCAATGTCTAGGCCTACAGCCAGAGCCTCGCCTCTACTCTCAATGGCGTGAGCCCAGCGGTGTGTTAAATACGCTAAAAGATCACCAGCTGAGCGATTATGGCGAAATCCATATTGACGGTCGCTAATCAGCTGGTGATCCTCTAGGTACCCAAGGAGCTGTGTGTTTATCACATGCTCCATCACCTTAGAGAGGAGGGAGGTGATCGCTATTGGCCTGTAGTTAGCCGGGTCTGTGCGGTCACCCTTTTTAGGTAAAGGGTGAACATGAGCTACCTTCCATGCTGACGGGAAGCTTTTTGTGGAGTATGAGAGCCTAAAGAGTCGCGTAAGCACCGGGGACAACTCGGGAGCGCAGAATTTGAGCACCACTGCAGGAATACCATCAAGCCCACTCGACTTTCGGATATCAAGGGATGCTAGAGCTCGCCGGACTTCACGCTGGGTGAAACAGATTTCCGGCATGGAGCTTGTGCACCTCGAGATAGACGGTGGTGACGCATCTCCATCTTCCAGAGTCGAGTTTGAGGCAAAGAGATGGCCCAGGAGATCTGCTTTCTCCTTCGCCCCGTGGGCCAGTGACCCATCGAGTTTCCGCAGTGGTGGGAGTGATGACTGACAGAAGTTACCTTCAGCAGCCTTGGCGAGCGACCAGAAAGCTCGGCTTCCAGAAGGACAGCTAACTAGTCGATCGCCAATTCTGCGGATGTGCTCATTCCTTGCTCTGACAATGATCTTCTTACTGCACCTCGAGGCAGCGTTAAATTTCTTTCTCAAGTCGGTGGTATTCGGATCTTCGGACACCTGCGCTTTGGCCCAGACCCTGTATGCAGCCCGTTTATTACGACGGGCCTCTCTGCAGGACTGAGTATTATTTGAGTATTAAGATCATAAAGTCGAGCTATAATGACAAGATACTCATAGTGTTGTCAACAATAAAACGGTAATTATAGTGCGCGCCAGTTAAGTCTGCGCGCGACTGGTGGCGTAGCTAATGTTGCCAGTTATGGTAAATTGCTTTCCGATCATAGACATAAATGGGAGATAAGGGAAAAATATAATTAGCTAATAAAGTGAACTACGACCAAATAATAATTCTAAAGTAATAATAAAGATAGGAATATTAAAAAATATGAACATATTTTTTATTATGCTTAATAATAAAAACAACATTCAATATTTTTCAAAAATTTTTAATAGGCATCTAGCGTTACTTTTAAATTTTGCATAAGTGTGGTCCTCAAGTGGTTCAATGCCTTCCATTGTATTATTTTCTGGATCTTCACTCATTTCGTCGTCTGAAGAGTCTGAGCTTCCATCGTCACTTGTAGGATCAATTATAAATTTGTCTAATTCTATATCCAAAAGCCTGTCGGATTCGAAATATTGGTCTTCCATTTTTTCCGCGTGTTGACACACATTAATCCATTCCTCCGTAGTTATAGTACTAAACGCTGCTTCAGTTATTGAGGATATTTCACTTGTAGCTTGACTTACATTTTTCTCTGCAACACGTCTTTTGGCTATAGCCCATATTTTTTCGATGGGATTCAAATCACAGTGATAAGGAGGTAAGCGCACGACCTCATGTCCATGTTGATTTAATAAATATTCGACCTCATATACTGGTTCTCCTTTATGTTTTTTTATTAATTCGTACAACTGTGGTTTTATCCAGTAATCTTCAAATGGAATACTATTATTTGAAAGCCATTGCTGCATTTCTGCTTTTAAATTGCTCATTGTGGGTGCTTTATTTATTTGAGTGCAATGGTATGGTGCATTATCCATAACCACGATGCAGTTATGTGGCAAGTTAGGAAGAATTTTTTCAGTCACCCATCGCATGAAATTTTTCGCATTCATGTCATCATGATAGTCGCTCGATTTTGATTGTGACTTAAACATTAGGAGTCCATTTTCAACAAATCCTGTTTTTCCGCCAGCGTGAGCTATAATCCATCTTGCACCGGTACTATCCGATGACAAAACACCTGGTTCTTCATTCGATTGCCAACATTTTTCGAGGTGATATGAGGCATGGATATATGTTTCGTCAAGGTAGATTACAGGGCGCTTATCTTCCCGGTTTTTACGCATCCTTAAAATAAATTTAGCTCTCCAAGCTACAATATCATAACGTTCCATTAATATTTTACGTTTGGACTGGCACTTTTTATATTTGTATCCCATGCTTCTCAAAATACGCCTTAAAGTTGTTTTGCTGTATTTGAATTCAATATCAAATTTCAATGCGAGCCAAAGCTTATGAATGGTCGGAATTTCTTTTTTGACAACATAAAATGAGTGTATCATATGCCTTATAGCACACTTATCAAAATTGTCTATTTCCAAAAAACTTTCTCGGTTTCTATTTTTTCCTGGTGTTACAATTTTTGAAGTCGAAGCTTCAGCTTTTTTTCCTTCTTGAGTTATTTGAGTGACAGTGCGTTCAGAAATACCTAAAACGAACATATGTATGAATATCCAACAATATACCAATAAAACAAAAATACCCCACACGAAGGCAAAATACCAAGCAATGGTCACCCCAAAAATTACCTGTCAAGAAAGCAACCCGAGCCCGTACTTTAGAAAATGGTACAATTGGACCCTTATTGTCTCGTTCTAATTCACAAGAACGTTTCACCTTCAGAACAATGTCTCTGGCAGCACTTTTAACGACTTTTGGCATGATGATTACGAAATTTAATCAATAAATATGAATAAATACACAAGAGATTCAATACGCACAGTTCACTTGTCATAAGTCAAAACAACAACATCATGGCGGCCTGGGATTAGTTCCAATTTTCGCCGCGCGCAGACTTATCTGGCGCGCACTTTACACCCTGCCGAACGTTCAAATCCTACGACGTGCGACGGTTATATTTCTACGCACACTATATCGAGTAGATTCTCATGAGCGCTTGCCAGAGCTTTTTCTACTAAACTCTTCAATTGTCTCTTGATTGCAGTTTGACGTTTCGATAAATCTTTAAATGTCAAACTTTTCCCTATATTACTGTGTTATTTTTATAGAAATTTAGACAAACAAATGACAAAACCAAGACCTTGCGGCTGTAAGGGCTGCAGAACGTGCTTAATATGTGAGACTCAATATGGTGCACAGAGCTTAAAACTGCAATTAGAGCTTGACAAAGATAAAGGTTATGTGTATTGCCCACTTTGCAACAAAGCATGGAAAGGCTGGGACATGAACTTGCACAAACAGCACCCTAACCATGAAGGTGAGGCCATAAACTATCCTGGAGTGTACATACAACTTGATTTTATATCAGAAAAAGAAGAAGAATTACTTATGAAAAACATTGATGAAATGCCATGGGATATTTCGCAAAGCGGCCGTCGTAAGCAAAACTTTGGGCCGAAAACCAATTTTAAAAGAAAGAAAGTAGTTCTTGGTAATTTTGACGGCTTTCCAGAGTTCTCCAAATACCTTCAAGACAGGTTTTTGAAAGTAAATTTGTTAAAAGGATATGAGGTGATAGAACAGTGTTCGTTGGAGTATGATCCTGGTAAAGGAGCATCAATTGACCCTCACATTGATGACTGTTGGATATGGGGAGAAAGAATAGTGACAGTAAATTGTTTGTCAGACTCTGTCTTGACTATGACACCTTACCATGGTGACAGTAATAAATACAACCTGAATTGTGCTGAAGAATATCCTCCAGTTGTTAACCCAGATGATACTATTATTACTAATTATGAAACAACAAAGGAGTCTTCATTTAAAGCCAGCAAACCTTTTTCAGATATGGATGTAATAGTTAGAATACCAATGCCCAGGTAAATTCTTTTATCACATTTTTATTAATTGTAAATATCATGTAACAATAGAGGTATATTAATTACTACATGATAATAAAAATTCTGAACTAAGTGATTTTATAATAAGGAAAGTAGAGACAAAATTTTAATTAATACATTTATTTGTTACTGTTGTGATTCAGGTTTAAGTATTTAATTGACTGATTTAATTTTTAGTGACTGCATAATTTCTGCATGTGTTAAAATAATCTTATCAGTACATATTTTCCTTAATATTATAATTAAACAGATCCTTGAAATTCTACACATGTGGTCTAATACCTAAATTATAAATTGTTTTTTTAGAGTTATAATAGAAGTTTAGTAGTTTAGTAGTTATAATAGAATTCAAATATAGTGAATTAGAGTATTATTAGAATATTCTTATTTTCTTTTTAGAATTCTGTCCACCTATATTCTCATTCCCTTTGATTCAACCTTTAAGAGTATATAATCAGGGTTGATTATAATTTAATAAAGAATTTGTAAAAAAATACTTTTTAACTTTGTAGGAGGTCATTACTAGTACTTTATGGGCAACCAAGATACCACTGGGAGCATTGTGTACTGAGAGAAGACATCACATCAAGGAGAGTATGTCTAGCTTACAGAGAGTTTACACCACCGTATGTACAGAATGGATCCTATCATGAAATAGGGGATGAAATAAGGAAGAAAGCTAAACATTTCTGGCATCATAACAACAGATTTAGCACCAAGCAGGATATTAAAACAGACTAAAGGCTTAGACTAATAATAATCAATAGACAATAAATGTCCACCTTTTAAATGTCCTACTATAGGGCACTGGCCCCTTGTAGTGCATCACTAAGGGGTTTAAAGCCATAATCCACCGCACATTCCCAGTGTAAATTGGTGGATACACATGCACCAGTTTTTTTATTATTCTGGTATATATATATGGGTTTTCTCACAATGTTTTCCTTCACTTCTGTGCTAATAATTTAAAATAATTAAAAAAATCCATTTTTAAGTCAAAATTCACTAGTAACCGCAAAGATTTAACTCACGACCTTGTGAATGAGAGGTGGTGAAACCCCTGTGCTATCACCACTCTTTTATCAACATTTAATGTTCCACTAAGGGCACAGGCGTACCCTAGTCATGACAAGAATTGTCTTAGGCTATATTCCACCATGTGGGTCTAGTGTGTTTTTGTGAATACACATACCCCAGATTTTATTTATCAAGAGTGGTGATATTCTAGAGCAGGGGTCTCTAAATTACGCCTGACCTGGTCTAATAATTCTGGTCTTGTGACTGCGTGTGACATATTTAAGTGACCCATACAACTTCTAATTTGAGCTATAGGTCCGTGCGCTCCATGCATTAGTCGCAATAACAGTTTAAACAGTATTTATGGTGTCGTAATTATTTTGGCATTTTAAGTCCTAAATTGTTTTACGTATTTTTATATTCAACTATCTTCTAGATAAATAAATAAAAATGTAAACATTTGTTTGTTCAAAATCTTAAATCTCCGAAAGTTTTTCACCGATTGCTTTGAAATTTTGAGACAACGTTGCATTCGAATACGCGCGTGTTTTTATATACCTATCACAGGCTAAAAACATACTTTTTATCCAAAAACGGGTAAAAACAGAGTAAGCGCCATCTGTTGGGCAGACACAGCAACGCGTGGTCGGTCATAGCTAGTATAATAAATATAAAAAACTAAATTATCGACCAATTTTTTCTTTTTTTAATGGAATTGAAACTATTCCAAACATGTTTCACAATTACAAATACCCATAATTTACAATTTGTTTTAACCGATTACAATTTAACATAATGGGATATATTGTGAAATTATTGATGATAAATTAAAATACGTCATTTTAAAATAATAATTTTATTATTAGTTTCATCAACCTTTTGCAAATTTTCTTATTTTTATACTAAATATTGAAAGGCAACAACATATAAAAAAGATAAACTATTTTTGTTATGTAAATAGTATGTACTAAAAATGAATATATCGATCCCGTAGAGAAAAAAGTAATTAAGTAACAAAATCCTAATTTAGAGATAGGTATCCGTAATTTTATAAAAAATCAGAACATGTATATTCGTTTTTTTTTAAACTTTAAAAATAATAGGATGGCATTTCTGGAATCCGGTTTCCGGAAAAGTTTTGTTTTTAGAGAAATTGAGAAAATATCACTTCAAATTTTTCGCTCCTAAGAATTTCAAGGAATTTGTTAATTAATTATTTACCATTTCCGTGTAGTTAGTGACCATTCAATCGTAGAGAAATAATATTCAAAAGATTTTGATGATTATTTATTTTACATGCAGGGCAGTACTTATTTGAGTTTGATATAATTCTGTAATATAATTTTTGATATAAAAGTCATCAAAATGTCTTAGTTAATTTTCACTTTGATAAATTTGAGAATGCAATGTTATTTAAAGTTGAACTTATTGATTTTTCGCATGAAACATTTGTTTTGTGAAAGTGTCTATGAATTGATTGTTTACAAATAAAGTATTGTATACTTTATTTGTAAACAAATAAATACATTAGTACTTTATTTGTATACTTTATTTGTAACATTAGTATATACATTAGTTATACATTTGTATACTAATGTATATACGAGGATGAACAAAATAAAAACTAATTAAAATACTTTAACTGTTCTTTTACTTATAATATAATTGCTAGTATGTATGCTTCTTGAGTAGTTTTTAATATTTATAACTCTGAAACTATAAGCATAGTATATTTTAGTCTCCCCCTGAAGCCCAACACTATGTCATTAAAGTCCTTCGATAATGAATATATGTATTTAAAATGAAAGACCAAAACATAGAGAGAAGAAAAGATGATTAACATAGGCTCAAAAGTCATTTTTAACTGTCACTTAATGACTTTTAGCTCTATGGGGTCGATATGTACAGGTGTACCATTACATCATCAGATTATATATATTTGGAGTATAAAATTTAAATAAAGCATAGACACACTGCGAATAATCTGGGTGTTTAATTTTTTATATTCTCATAGCGAAAAGTGTCACTTAATGGACACTTTTCGCTTTTTTCCTCTATTTTTTTGCTCTTACTTTCATTTGAAATATGCTTATAGTTTCTGTTACAAAAATTGAAAACTACTCAAGAAGTAGTTAAAAAGTAAAAAAGTATTTTAGTTAAAATATTTTAAAATGCTCAATATCTGCATGGAAAAGGTAATTAATTAACAAATTCCTTGACATTTTTAAGAGTGAAAAGTAACTAAGTGATATTTTCTCCAAAAATAAAGCTTTTCCGGAAACATTTACACTATGTATAAAAAATTCCAGAAATGCCACCCTATTACTTTTTAAAGTTTAAAAAAGAAACTAAAACGAGAATAGTTATGGTTTTATAGTTTTAAAAATTTTAACGCAGATATCTCTCAACTAGGATTTTATTACTTAATGACTTTTCGCTCTACGGGGTCGATATTTACAATATCAAAGTTAGAACCATTACGCACTCCATCAATAAGACACATTCCCCACAGCAGACGAGTAACAAGTTGCAATCAACTATATAGTAACTTGTTAGCAACAAGTGTCGGATTTATACCATTTCTGTTGTTCTCTATAGCACGCGAGCCCTCTAGTCGCAAGGAAAATAGCTCAGATAAGCAAATGCTCAGGAGCTGAGAGACTAAGTAGTTGATTGTTCTCATTGCAAGTGAGTACTCCCACTCTTCTCGATGATATAACTATCGACTATTCACTTGTTCGAGCACTTTCTTTCAACGACTAAAGGAGTCTGTTCGGCGACAGAAAATTTATATTATTACACACAATGTTTGCTAGATAGCAAGTCGTTGCTAGTTGATCCGAAACTCGTTACTCGTTTATTCTTCCAGCACAAGCACCTTAGGTCGGTAGCACATCTGTGCCGCGACACTACAACTGAGAAACTGATTAAGTTTACATGGCATACTTTTCTGTGTATACTAATTTAATGTTTTTTAATATAATTGTAAACGAACATGTAGCGTTTACGTCAAGTGCCTTTTCTGTATAAAGAATCGAGCAACGTCTCTGGCGGACTTATTTAATTTTTTTTATCCATAATGAATGCTTGCTGCTAGAGCCTCTGATGTCAATGTGCTGTGGTTTTTGTTAATGAATATAAAATTGTTTCTCAATTTCACAACGGAGACGTATTACGGGCCTATATATTATGAATATTACTCGCTTTACACATGACTGGATCCAATATAATCAATATCAACGTGGTTTTGTGGCTTCTTCTGTGCCTCTTCCGTCTCGCGAGCTAGGATAATCTGTTCTCGAGCCTTCCAAGACATCATTGCTTGCTCACTCTTCAACTTGCGGATGCAACGGGCCAAGAGTAGTGCAAAGATTATTCCTAGCATCTGAAATGAAAATGGTAGTTGAAATTTAAGCAAAATTTTTAGAAATACGTTTGATCGTCTTAGAAAATATGATATTACCTACTATTACTCTTCCTATCGTTTTTTAAGTTCGCTATTCCTTCACGACCCATTTAAACCATTCAGTAATGAAGCTACTTGCTCTGCTAGTGTGTCTGGTCTTGCACACGTTAGTGTGACCCGACTATGTTAGTGTGGTCATTTATTTTGCAAGACAATAAGTAGGTAACGGAATATGAAATTACAATCTAAATATCTCCCATTATGTTCCGCCTCAATAGGTGTGCAAAATTGATTTTATATTCAGACCATTAAGAATACTAAGACTAATTCAATATTAATGCAATACAAAGGTTCATAATATTAATATCTGTTGTACATAATTATTAATATCTATTGGAATTACAAGTAACTACTAACTGTATATTGTCTTCGTTAGAGGTCTTGAAGTAGTTTACGGGTAAAGACTGGATGAGAAAAACGGAAGAGAGTGTGTGGTGGCGAGCCTGGGGAGAGGCCCATATCCAGCAGTGGAGAGACGTGGGCTGATGATATGGTATGGTAACTGTACTGTATAACTGTATGTAATCATTTCATCCAAAAGATAACTTTTTGGATGAAATGATACAGCCGCTGTTTATTTTGCAAAACTACTTTTTTGCGTTTTCCCGCAAGTGGAGATACGAGTGAATCATATTCACTTTATAGCAACAACCAACTATAATAAAGATAGATAACTAACCTGTACAAATAATACAGACACTCCTAAAACTCCAAGGACTGTGGCATTCTGCTTAACCACGCTCACAAGAGCATTTTTGCAGCCAGTTGACCGCAAGTTAGAGCAGAACGGTAGTGAATCTCCCGTCATGGCGCAGCAGGACTCTGGAAGGACAACTGGGACTTCTTCTCCATCGATATTTTTTGAGACCGAAACCAAACTTGATTGGTTGTTGAACTCCACGCCCATGTAGTCTAGGTAAGAATCACCGCCACAGCAATTTAACTAAGGAGAAACGGTCGACTTATTAACTTCCTATACAACATTTTTGGGTATATAAAGAATTTTTATTCGACTTACTTTATATCTTTATTTATATTATCCCTATTATTATTTTATCCACGTTAGTTCAAATTAATCATATTTATCCTTATTAATTACATCAAATCAAACTACAGTTAAACTTTAATGCCTAAATAACATATTGATTTACAAAACTCAACAATTAAGGCCGAGAACAAGAAGCTATCAAAATATATTATACAGTCATCAGCTTCTTAGGTAGGTACTACATGGTAGGCGGGACATTTCAGGAACGTTCGTCATTCTTGACTATCAATTGGAGGCATGTAATGCAGATGTTCAAAAGGTAACAGTATTTGCTCATCGCTAGGTGTACTGTCTCTGCTCGTCTACCACTCGCTTTCTTTCTATAAAAATATACAGTAACCGCTTCATGAAAAGCTGGTTTATACCCTGTATACAGACAGTGCTTATAATAATTAGTGATCGGATTTTATGTCAGAATTTCTTAACCCTTGTAAAACCGTGTTGCCTTTTATCTCTTCTATTCAGTTCGACTTTATAGATAAAAAATAATGTTTAAAAATTGGATTACCTAACTAAGCTGTAGGTAAATATCCCTTAGTCTTTTACAATAAAAAAAAATTCGAAATCATAGGTTAACTCGTATATGTGATACTAGCGGTGCCAGCGACTTCGTTCGCGTGAACTTGTGATTCCCGCGGGAATTTCATAATTAATCTAGATAAAAAGTACCCTAACTGTTAACTCAGCATATAAGTTGTCACTATGCCAAGTTTCATTAAAATCCGTCCAGCTGATTTTGCGTCATGCGCGTTTAGACAGACTGACCGACAAACATTTTCAAAAAATATTACATGTACACAGCTGTTACGATATTACTATATATATATTTAGATTATTTATCTGAGAAAAGGGATCTAATTGTTGGTTATAGTTTTCCAGCTACATATAGAGACTAGTGAAATCTTAAATATTAAACATATTTTCTATTGCTTCATCATAAAATTCAGATATTAGAGCATGTTTCTATTTAGGTGTACATAATCTCGAAGTAACGAAATTTTAACTTAGAAAATCTTAACTAAAGTTCACACTGACAATAAGGTTTATTTGCTCAGTTAACGTCACTTATATTCGTAGTCGATTACTCACAGAAATTTGCATTGCATCGATTTCTTTTTCGATTTCTGGATCTGCACCGTAGTCCTGCACCGGTATGTATATGTATCTCATTATTGTATCACTGTCCGTCGTGAACAACAATATGACGATCACCAACTTTATGATCAGAAGCACCATCAAAATAGATGCATACTAAAACAAAACATTTTTTTAATGAGAATAATGAATTGTCAGAATGTTCGTAAAGCCGCTAGAGCTGTCATGTTTGTTGCACAGTTTATTTATCATACAACAAATTATGTTTTACAAAGTATAAGTCGCCAACTACACGAGCGCGTTTCTAGCGGCGATAATCCCGCCATGCCTCTAATTTCAATCGTAAATTATGAGCTGAACGTCCAACACTGGTTGGTGGAGTGTTCCCCGAATGAACCTGAAATGAAGGCTCTGATAGGGACTCTAAATTTGAACAGTTGTGATGTAGGGATGTTCCATAAAATTCTGTCCGAGTCAACATCGAGAGCTGCAAACATTCTGTGCGAATTTGCGAGTCGCTATCAGAGTCATAATTAAGTTAGAGTAAGTAGGGATTTAAGAAAAACATTATAACCTTCAGGTTACCATGGGGCTGACATACACAAAAGTGTATCATACCACGTATAAACCCATCATAATAACATGATCATAAATGTTAAGGCAAAGCAAAACAGCGAAAACAAGACAAACGAATAGCCCACGAGACCGAAATGTAAACTGTCCTTTAGATTGTTTAACACAATCGATCATTTCATTGCTTAGTCACTGTCTTGCATCATATTAGGTATATGATATCTTTACCTACTTCACTGATCTCTGATAGAATTCACTTTTTATTTGGTAAAAAGTATAGGTATACCATTGACATGTATAAGTATACCATTATTTTTGGCGTTATCTACATTTACATGTCGCTATCTTATCTGAATATTGATACAGGTAGACAGGTTGAAACAGCTCTTTGTGTTTACTAATGAATAGATTTGCTCGCGACTTTCTCAATATTCACATAATTTCTCGCATAAAATTATCGCTCAGTTCGAAGACCAAACATGTAAAGTAGTAACAAACTACCAGTAATATTAAATCCTATACGACTGAGTGAGTTACGCGGGGAGGGGAAATTGTGTATTACACGGTAATGGTAATTCGACAATATATCTGAAGATATCTCCAATCTGTCTACTATAACAATTGAAACAGTCACAGAATAACAATAACAATACAAAAAGAAAGAAATTTTTAAACACCGCACGGTGCGTATTTCGAAATGCTTCTAGTATGTAGAATCCTGATAAGTTTGAGATGCGGTAAGGCTTTCGATTGTTATTCCAAGAAATAAGTACCTTAAATCCTTCCACTACTCAGATCTAGTAGCGATCTGTCCTCGGGTATGAATTTCGGGGTAATTATTGTAAGACATAATTTAAAAACTTCCTCTATTCGGAACCTAAAGAAACCCACATACCTACATTCGATCTGAACCGCGGAAGGAATTTGCGCGCGGCCCTCCCCGATTCCGTATCGCATGTGACAATAAATACTTCATAAGTGTCCTTGACCAATCACTGACAATAAAGGTACAACAAACTTCTGTAAGTAGACGTAAAGATGAAGGTGTTGGCAAAAAATCGACAAACCTCATTGTTCCTGGAAAACCACCTAAGAGGATTCATTCAATTTCCCGCATCTCAGCAGTAGTTATCGGGGTTCCGAATACTCTTAAGAGTTTCCATATACCTACGCATGCGCATGGGCGTTAAGTACCTACCTACCTACTTGAAGACAGATAGGTATATTTTTTTATCTTATACTTATTTATACTTTATATCTGTGTCATAAATTATGATAAATACATATGAATTATTCGTTCAAGTAGGTAAGTAAATGAATACACATATCGATGAGTTATATAGAAAACTCCAGTAGTCTCTAGTAATTTCTTAACAAACACACGTGCTGATCTCTCCAAAAAGCAATATTATTTCAATCTGCAGAGATATAAAAAGTATTATCTATCATCGGACTGGTATGTTTTGCGCGCGACTTTGTTCGCATGGTCTACATAATTTATTTACGTTGGGGTAGGTACCCTTTGTGTTAATCCGAATTAAAAACGATTCAGCCGATTCGACGTGATTAAGTAACAAAACTAGCAAACATTCAAATTTTCTTATTTATAATCAACTTGTTAGTGGGAAGAACGCTTCAGTCTCTATATTTGAAAATCGTTTCAACACCTTATTAGTCACTGGTACCTACTTACAGTATTGACCATACAAGTGCTCTTCTTCAAACTGCCAAAGAACCCATAGGACGTGATAACCAGCATCATGAATCCAAGCAAGACCGTCATAACTGAAGGCGTGAACAACCTCCCACTCTTGGCACTCTCGTAGAAGAACGAGAAGTTGTGATAATGCGAGTAAACTGAAATGCCGAGGACTATCATAAGCCCTCCAATGATCTGTAATGTGATAAAAAGAAACTGTAAGCCGACACAATGGAGAAGTTCACTTGGTTTAGAACTAGCGGTTTTTTCTTATTTATTTACATTAAAGTATACGCTAAAATATTATAGACGGCGTATCCACTTACTATCATGTAGACTGTATGCTCGTCTGCCGCCTTTTTCTATAAAAAAATGTATGGAAAATTTCAAAGTATCAAACGCGTTACGATGATGACGTCACAATATATACAATAGACCTTACTTTACAATCTTTAAATGAAGATTCAGCTATTTTGCATGTTTCAGAAATAGAAATGTTTAGACCATCGATTTGAGAATAGTCATAGAATATAATTGTATAGTTTCATAAACACTATTCAACGATATATCGTTTGTAAGTGTACATTTTTATGTAAATATATCGTCAATAGGTTGCTTGGTCAACATCCAACTTTAAAAGGCTATTACTTCGCCATTTTTAAAGATATCTATCGTATTAACATTTTTATGACATTATTTGTATTTTTTAGGTAATAAATAAAAAAAATGATGAAATTTCCATTATCACACAATACCATCAGCCCGTGTCTCTCTACTGTAGGGTTGCCATTCGTCACGATACGTCGGGACATGTCACCGCTATTAATAGTAGTGTCCCAACGTCCCGACAAATACATATATCAATAAATTTATTTCAAATTTACAAACCGACTAACAGAATACAGATATGTGAACGAAGCGCATATCGGGCGAGAACGGGATCACTGGACTGTTTGAACAAACTTGATACCTTAATGTATCCAGATTCGAAAATAGCAGCCAAACAATCCACGCCCATCAACTCTTTGACGTTAAAGAAGTATAAAAACAAAATTACTGAGACTGCAAGGTTTATCGGTTGAAATTTCAGATACTATAGGTATCTAGCCGACATACGACTACGCAATAAATAAATGATATTTATTTTTCACATTTTAATTGACCGTAAACAAAAGTATACTTACAATGTACATCGTTGTTATAGTTAACAACAGAAATCGTATTGATTTCATGTCGTATTCCGTTTGCGACTTCGTCAACTTCATTTTACTGAATATTAATTAACCACAAATGAGGATCAAAAGTAGCGTAGCCGAATTCAAACTGAGCTCTAAGTCAGATAATGTCTACGTCGGTATATTCCATTATCAGTGATATCAGCCGCTTCATATCAGTGATTATGTAGATCTATACACAGGTACTGCGTATTATTTTAGTGGCAAACAGAGACCTAATAGAAACCTATTTTCTCTTACGACTTTTTCTATATTTTTGATGTTTCTGTAGATTTCTACATACCTATAATATAACAATACCTTCCTTTTGCTTCAGACAGTTGGTCCATAAAATGTTAGTAGAGGTACTTTATATAGTGATTAAATCTAAGTATGTACCTACCTACGCATCTGTGTAATTTTGTACAACGCCTTAAAATATTATTAAAAAGGGATACCTATACGACATCAGACTATAACGTCCCACTGTAGGGTACAGTCCTAGTAATGACGAAGGGGGTTTCGGTCCATAAATCAAGAGGTGATCACAGTGCGAATTGGTGGATACACATTCCCTATTTTCTTTAACTCTCGAGCATGTATGTGCTCGAGAACTCACTTCAGGAAACCCATGTGGGTTTCCCCAAATTGTTTTCCTTTCCCCCCGAGCTACTTTAATGAAAAATCAGTAGCACGAGCCCAGTTTGAACTCAAAAGCTCACGAATGAGAGTTAAGAATAGATAGATACCACCCCTATACCGCTTGCTCAGATAACACAAAACTTAAATTTCACAAAATTGTATGTCAATTCCATTTTTGTGTTTTCAGGCGTGTGACATACTGTTGCTTAGTTTTTATTGATTTTTTAGTTTTTCCCGCCTACGCTGGTAATCCCTCTTTTTAATTATGCAATAATTTATGCAGTGAACATCTCAATAGACACGAATTCAATAGGTGTTGGGTGTAGAGACTTAACTATCAATCCCGAACAAACATTTATTGTATGTGAGACCGACATGACAATCGCAACTAAGATTTTCTGTACAGTAGCCAACTGTATCACCAACAGGCAGCAGGCATTACCTAATACAGGGGTCTCCAAACTACGGCCCGCGGGCCGGATCCGGCCCGCGGACAGATTTTGTCCGGCCCGCGGAACATATTTTTTATAGCAAATTAAATCATTTTTTTATAGCAAATTAAATTTAGTTTACTGAAGTATTCTAATTTTATGTTGAATAATTATTAATAGCCCTCGGAACTTACTGGAGTAATAGATAGATAGATACTGACCTAATAGATCGTCGATTAGTCATATATTTCAATTAATACTAGGACTTAATACAATTAATATCTCGATACCCAGCCCCCTAGGTATCGAGGTGTGACAGGTAAGTAAAACAATCTTCCATAAAAATAGTGGTTTTATAAAACTACAATAATACAATTTGGTAGTATTTTTAATATATTATAATAAATTTTGATCTGTGATGAATGATTTTCGACATTCTAGACTGTGATTGTACGCAGGAATCCACTTAAATACGACTTATCTCATTACTCTGATTTTATAACCACTTTTCCTAGTTTCATAGGCATAAAAGATCTATAGTGGACATGAGAGAACAACAATTGACAAACAAAAATCTTACAAATAACAAAATGCTTTTTCTAATCCCCGTGATGAAGGTGCGCTCGACTTTTTTTGGACATTAAAAAATAATTACTTATCACACAGTATACATTTATATACAATATATAAGTATACATAAGAATTATGTTAAGCTTGAGTCTGTCCGTGGAACGGGACGTAGACAACGGGCTTCTTGTCTTCGGGATTTAGTGACGTGTAGCTATTGATCACGCGTTCCTGAATCTCCCATTTTCGGCGTTCACGCTCCGTCTTCGCTTTTCGAATGGCGCCGGCAAGGGAGAAAGAGAACACGATGCCGATAATCTGGAAGTTAGAAAAGTGATTTTAATCCTTGAAGACCACTCACAACTTAAGCTTATTTCATACCAAGTTGTGATGCAATTTTCCGTATGAATTGCCTTTACAACTTAACTCATACCTAAATGTGTATAAATCACAATATTAGAAATTTCCAAGAAAAGTGTCTTTTGCATTACTTTCCTAAATTAGTAATTGTTATTTACTATTAGTATTGTTATTTAACCAATTTGCGTACTGCTTTGCTTATATTATTTTTATTTATATGAAAAATAAATAGGTTTACTTTAATTTTGTTTTGTCCCTTTTAAAACGGCAAAAACAAATTAAAGTTGTATCTACTTTAAAAAATGTAGCAACCCTAAGCAGACACTTTTTATTGCAGTTATACCTACCTAATGTTCTCTTAAAAATTAAATACGAACCTGAATAAAAGCAATAGTCATGGCTCCAGCGCCAAGGAGTCCAGCGCTCTGGTACACCAAGTACCAGACCTTCGGCAGACAACCGTTAGCGTACATCATAACACAGACTTCAACGCTTGTTTCGTTCACTGTATCGATGCGAGTCTCCGCACAGCATGAGTTTGGCACGGTCATGTTGATGACTAATAACCCTGACATGTCTTCTGGGGGTTGGACAAGTTGCCAGTCAGCATATGTGTCGATACCGCAGCAGCCCAGCTGAAATCAAAAAGAAATGTATTATAATTACTTTTGTAATCAGTTAACTGTGTCCCTAGTGTAAGTTTTCATTCTTTTACAAACAGCGTTCACTATTCACTGTTTCAATTATTTCCCTGTATAAACATTTTAAATTTCTCAATACACCTGCTAAAGGTGCTTCTTAAATTTCCTATACAAAAAAGACGTAAACGCGATTCCTGGAGCAGTAAAGTTTATGGACGAAATAACATACAATCTGTTTCACTGAAATTTGCCGCTGACGTTGTGACGTCACTCAAACATAACTAACTGAAAAATATAACAAAACAGGCAGACGATAAAAATACACGCGATCACTATGACGTTGAAGACTACTAAGGCGACACAGCGGTGCGGCAAGTGGTTCGGGAGGAGGCACTGCGCTGCATTTCGCGCACCGGCAAACTTGAATGGGACGTCTTGTACACATTGATTCTCTGTTAGTTCTTCGTAGACAAGCTACGACAACCCTATCGTAGGCATTGTAGCAAACAGTCATAGCTTATACTACTATATCTATACCACTATAAAATGCTCGCAGTTTATTTTGACATATATCTTTGAGCAATCTTATAGATAATCATTGATCGTATAATTTTTGAGTTAATTTAAATAAATAATCATAAATTTCAAGTCATAGCCATTAATTATATTCAAAACTAGCGACCCGCCCTCACTTCGCTTCGGTTTATAAGATATTTTCCTGCGGTAAAATGGAGCCTATATTTTAAGTTAGACCTCTAGCAGTACATCGGTGAAAACTGCATTCAATTCCATGCAGTAGTTTTTGCGTGATGCGTGTACAAACATACAGACAGACAAAATTTCTAATAAACTGTTGTTTTGGCTTCTGTTGCTCTAATAAAGACCATATTAGTTTTTTTTCAATATCTATAATGTACAGACATCGGCCTGTTACAATTTTATTATATGTATAGATATGAGATTTTATGCTAAACGATAATTTGAGGTTTTTTGATATCTACAGTTTGGCAATATTTATGTATCTTAGAGAGGTCACTGTGAGTTTAAAAGCGAATGGTTTTTGGGTATTGTTGTGATTTTGCACTTTGTAAATTATTTAAAGTAACGGTTTGCATTGCTATAATTATTCAAAAAGATTCTGTGCACGACAGAATAAATAAGGGCGTGGCACAAGTGCAGTACAATTAAGATATATTATGTAAATCGAGTGTACATGACATGTACGTACTGGCATCGCACGGCTCGGGGAAGAAAGGGGGTTGTCTCACAAGGGTTGCGCAACTAGCGAAGTGAGGACGAAGGAATTCTCACATTACACTGGTAGAAGCGTACGAGACAAATCCATACACCTTTCCTACGAGACTATGGGATGTTAGTGCGTACATTTATATTATATTTTTTTAAAGTGTCCTTTGTTTATAAACTGTATGTGTTTATATTCGCTCTCCATAAATGTATTAGGGAAACTAGGTTGCGGGTCAGGGTATAGGCAAAATAAAGGCTACCGCCCGCAGTGTGTTTTATTGAGCATTGAATTAAACATATAAAGTTGCGGGCTAGATGACGAAGTTCCGGTATCGGCGCCACTACTTCCCCTTTACCTTCAGTCCTCCCATTCCCCTTGCTACTCAACGAAGGAGGGAGGGAAAAAAGGGCTAAATTGCCCAGAAAGATGTAAAATCATCATGCATCGTCATCGAAAATAGCCTTGTTCTCCGCATAAGAGGAGAACCGACCCTAGGATAAGTGACTTGTAACCTAGAAGTTATGTATGACGTTGGAGAGCGAATAGCACAATAAACTACCCCAGGGAGCAGGGGGATCGCACGGGCAGCAAACTTGCTATAAAAGGCATAGGTTCCGACCTCTCTTTGCCAGTTCGTCCTCAGCACTTCAAGTAGTAACTTGAACTGCTAGTTTTACATTTATCACTTCAAGCAGTAACTTGATCCAACAGACTCCTCATTGTGGAGATACCTAACAAGTTCATACAAGCAAGCTCGCTGCCGACTGCCGCTTCCTCTCTGCCCCCCTGTGGTTCAATGTGAATTAGAGCAGCGTTTTTATTTCCGTATTTCACCCCTACACCCCCCCGTTGGAAGGCAACGTGCGGCCTGCAACATTGGCCCTGCGGTATAAGATCGATCGCGAGCACCGCCTTATATATAATATATATATCGTAACCAACAGATTCCATTTAGAGATATATGTAACTCTATTGTATAATATCTAAATATAAATTATATTTGACAAGTAGATATGTATCTAACCTTTTTGAAATAATATATGGAGGAATAATATGTATGGTCTTTGCTCGCGCATCGCGTATCTCTCCGTAACGTCTACTTAGATAGCGACAATCAAGAAACAAATCAATCACACTGTTCTGGTAATTCTAATAAAGTTTTATAAAAATATTTACTTATATCCGCCTACATTATCCCTGTATGTTACTTACCCTGCTTTGAATAAAGTCGTAAGCACCTTGGACCTCAGGGTTCTCGTAGTAATAGGGCAACGATTGCCTTAGATTGTTGTCAAGCATACTCGCGACCTGGGATCGAAGGCTGTACGCTGCGATGGCAGCGGCCACCTCCAGGATGAGCACAACGCTGAGGATTACTGCGAACTGACAAAGCCCACAGATTAAATAATGATTGCAAAGTTACACAATCAATCGGTAAGCGGTGGCTGTTTTGGTGATGACCGATGAGAATCATCCAAATCCGAATGTATATATATGTTTTCGAAAACTACGAATTAGCCCATTCGTTTATGAGAACATTGCATTGAGAGCAAATGAAAGCATTAGCATATCTACTTGTGACAAAATTTGCGATGGATATACCGAAGCGTGTCAGTTTTTGGTGCATATCAAAAGTAAAGTCAATCGTAATTCGTGAGGCTCTCGCGGTTGTGATCAACTTTGACATGAACGCGATATAAACATGTATATGAGCTGTCCCATGCGCTCACATAAGTATTGTATTGTATAAAAAAAATTAAAGCAACGTTTACATAAGAGAATACAGCCAGATGTCTTTATAGTGGTCTCGTCCAGACAACTTTGAAAAGGGAATAGCAACTAAGATAAATAACACATACTCGTATAGTGCAAATATTTAGCAGAGCAATGTTACGAAAACGAAACCGTTGCGGATACGAAGGTATCCTTTCCGTATATATAAGTACTTTTATATGTACATCTAATATGTGTCTAACATACGAGTATGTATACCACATTGACGGAAGCAAGGATTTATTTACATATTTCCATAGAAGCCTTAGTTTCGACTTACAATATTAACTAAGCAGGTGCTCTCCTTCAGAGCGCCGACGCAGCCGAATAGCGACACGAACAGCATCATGACGCCAATGACGATGATGAACGCAGCCGGCGAGAAGTAATGGTCTTCCAGGAAGAGCGACACATCATGGTAGATTGCGTAGATCGTCGTGCCCACTGAGATGATCAGCGTCGAGGTTATCTGAAAATGATGTATTTTTACTGACAATGTGTCTGAAAATTGCCGTGTAATGTCGGCCGGCTTTACAATACCACCAACGATCCCATCTCTTACCGTGGCTGCTGTAAATAGCCACTAAGGGATAACAAGCGGCTACCACAGACCCTGAAGAACTACACCACCTCTAAAGGAGTGGACTTGCCAACCCGCTTGGTCAGCGTGACGTTTTAAGGCCATTCATCCTTCACGCATATTGTATCTGTATCCACTTCCCTTTCTGACCCTTTCTTAATGGGCCCTTTCTGTATCCACTGCTGTAGCAGTGGATACAGAAAGCTGGTTGCGGTTACGGATGTATTTTTAATGAGTGTCAGGATATGGTGCAGAACAAATAGCAGTGGTGTCTTTCAGTTGCAGGGGGTCATAAGAATAACTCTTCGAGTAACTGAACCAACAGAGTAGGTACTTATTATTAAATTATGTTTTCTTTTTAAAATTTTGGATGGCTCGTAAATAATGGCGTACTAAACAAGCATTGAAAAAATAATATTTTTTTGAGGCTCCCAAATAACACATAAGTTAGCTAATGGCCGCCACACACGATCTGTCAAAATTGTCAGGTTTCACAGAACACTTTAAACTGACAGTTAAAACTGACCGTATGTGGCGGTTTACAAAACATTTTTTCTTTGAAAACTTTGATGCTCCGTTTTAATCATTTGAACATTAATTAATTGTTTTAAACATTAATTTAATCGAAGTTCCTTCTCAACCCTTTTTCTAAATTCATTCCCAATTCTCCAAAGATAGGTGGAGCAAACGGGGGTGTATCGACGCATGTCAATCTGGCCTGATGAGTATTGCGGGTGTTTATGGGCGATATTATCCACTCAGTGAGATGTCTGCCACCTTCATTCTATAAAAAAATCCTTTAGTTATTTGATAATATGTCTTACTAAGTCTACCTACTTAAGAACTAAAATATATACCTACTTCTCATATGAGTGACTGTTTGCTTGACATTTGGTGAAACATCCTAGATCGACCTATTATGGTCATTCATTAGCGCGTTACGTATGAAAAAATCCATACTTATAAAAAATTCATGCATACTGCGTCGTCCTTGCCGGTGGAAATCAATATACAGTGATATGTTGCGCTACACTATAAATGTAGCGTATCACTCTTGTTCACCAATTTCACCTGGTTTATTGCTTATTACTTAACAAAAACATCTTATATCAAAATATATCTTAATAAGGAATAACAAAGACTTGTCTTATCAATTTCACAGTAAAGTTGTACAGTAAAATGTACATCTCAGTATTTCCCCTAGACCCCTGCAGACCACACTCCAATGAAGTAACTGTCAATTAGTTTCTATCTAAGTATGGTTTAGTTATTCTGTTATCAACTTATAACATTTTACGATTATTTTATATTCGTATATATATAAATTTCCAACAAAATTTTGCCCGTGAATTTACTTGCTTAAATTTCGTTTTCGTTCTCAGAAGAAACTTTCTAAGAAACCTTATTATATTTTTGATATTATTAATGTCAATAACAATATTAAAAGAATAGTAAGATTAATTATTAACCGAGTTACTCGATACGGCAGGGTTATGTGCTACAAATAGGAACACCTATAATGAATGACCTAAAATTACCTATTTTTTTTTATCGAGTAACTTATAGGTACTTTTTTCAGGGAGTTCCCTTACAAAGTCATTACAGTACCTACTAGTTAATCGAGCGTTCGTAAAGGTACAAAGTTCTTTACAGTTCATTATCATTTTATTCGGTAGACAACAATCTATCGATAACAGCAAATACAACGTTGTGGAACAAATCTGCTCTTTCAATTAGAGCAACTTATATGTAAGTTAAAGTCACAGTAATAACTCGTTAACTAATACAAAAAAGGTTTATGGTGGCCGAACGTTCTGTTGGCCAATCCTGGCAGACGGCCCACGAGATGCCAAGTTGACACCGTCGCCCATGGATATCCGCAATACCAAGGAGTATGCAAATGAGTTACCGACCTTGCAGAATCCTTTTCACATCCCTTTTGAAGAGCCCTAAATCGTCACTAAGTGAATGTACTCCTCAGCTGACAGTTCGTCCCACAACTTTCGGGTTTGCGATATAAAGTGTTTTGAAGATCGCATTGTACGCAATGATTCTTTCTCTGGGAATGTGAGGAAAGGAAATGTGGTTATGTCAGAGAGCTTGATTGTTAACAAACTACGCAGCAGTTTGGCGAAATGTGTCAATCATGTAACCTATAGCTTTTTTGGAATAAATAAATTGAAAAATCTAGTAGGTGCAGCCAGCGGAACCTTGGATACCTCAATGAATTCGTTATTAAAACAGTTACAGTACAGATAATATATATAATATATTACTAAGTTGTAGTAAAAAGAACTGATAATGCAACTGCTATAGGTGGCTTTATTCAGCGTGCCACACTAGAACACTGTGGCAAGAGCATGGGTTCCGCCTAGGTCTCCGGGTTTGAAGGACGCTTGTCCGGGCTACGGGTTAACATTGTAAATCTCCGGGCGGCACGGCTGTCACGTTGAACATTCAAAAATCTCAGAAAAAATAGAAATATGATTTTTAAGCCGGCTCTAGTAAACATTACCTAATATCCACTGAGATAGATTACTTTAAAGATAATTGTTGTGACAAATGTAAAGATACAATTTAAACCGTCCGCTGTGTGTATCAAAGACAGTATAAGTTTATCTTGTGGTAATTTTATTCGTAATTTAGTACTAACTAAAGTACTAACTTTAAATTAAAAATGTACTACTATTTCCTTTTTCGTTTTTGTCCCATTTTTTTAATCTCCGGGTTTAGAGTATTCTGAAGGTGGCAGCCCTAGTTCCGCCAGACAGTCATAAAGATGAAAACAAACTACCAAACTAGGAAAAAAAAGTATAAGTATATTTTTTTTATCGGGAATGGAACCCGGGACTTCTTGCTCAGTAGACCGGGCAGACTGGAATAATTAGTTTTCTAAGTGTTATTGGCTATAAATATGTTTTTTAATAATAATAATAGTTACGATCAACATTACGTTACGTTACGTTTTTATCTACATATTATACGACTTATTAGCCCAGTTGGTAATAATATGGTAACCCCTGAGCACTTAAAAGGTGCCGGGTACGGTTTTATGTCCGACTTATGCATTCATTTGTTTAAAAATAAAGGTATGGTCGGATCCGCGTGGTATCTTCGTCTTTGTGTGTCTCTGAACCCACGACACAAGGTGGGTCATTGAATGTGACTTTATAAAAGATATTATTTAGGTATTGCGATTAATTTGATAAATAATACAAAATTTATTGTTGAATAAAACAAATAAATTGTGCTAGATGATGACAAAGACATCATCAAGATCACTTTAAAAATCCTTTCAATTGTTTTATTAATAAAAATATGTTGCAATACGACCACGAAGCCTTGGCTGATAACATCATGTTCTAGCGATAACTAATCAGGGGATTTTAAAAGTACATTATTAATGGGCTAACACAAATAATCGATTATATTATCGGGAACAGTATGTGGACAATGCATGTGTCACAGTTTGCAGGACGCTCTTACTTTCAACAAGCTTTAGGGCTTGTATAGCTGCTAATAAATCTCGGTTCCCCTACCGAGAGTTTTAAATCCAGGAACTATTGCGTATACCCATTAAAACGTATTTAAAAAAATGTTTTCATAATTCAAAAAACAACAACCAATTGGTTATAACCAAACGCTTACAATCATTATTATGAAATGATCATAGAGTCGTATTACAATTACTTATACTTATTTTGGTACTGTTTTTATCATTGTTTCAATTGGGAAAATCCCGACGAATCGGAATGATAAAGAAAAAACATTGCAGTTTCCTTAACATCCACGACACATAATAAACAATCATAAATAATGTATTTTTATGAACCTAGAAAACAAGTATTATTTATAGATCTTCGACAATTTAATCAAATTTAACGTAGATTGCTCGTTTTGTGGATGAATTTACTCAATAAAACACCGCAATGTATGTAGAATACTTATAAGAACAAGATATAATAGTTGCGGACATTCCGCAAAAGTGAGTGTAACTTACCTACCATGTGACTTGTGGACACAATGGCGCAACACAATTTACCTACCAATATTAAAGAAAAACGAACTTACCACAAAAATAGCTGTTACACACAAAAGCATATACTTTATGCACTTCATTCCAACTTCTAGATTGTTCTGCCTCATTTTGCGAACTTATTCACAGTACGCGAAACGAACTAACACTGAACGAAAAATATGTAGTTTTCAGCTCGCTTATCGCTACTGATAACGATACACGTCAGTCTTTACCAGGAAAGGTGCCTTTTCTAAGCGATAATTCCTTCCGCTGTTGAAAAGAGACATAAATAGCGCTTCGTTTCACTTTATGGAAAATTGACGCAATTTAACTTGTAAGGTTTCAGGCGTTGTTCACAAGTTTTCCGTTAGTAGGT
Organism: Sesia bembeciformis; assembly: GCA_943735995.1. Taxonomy (NCBI): domain Eukaryota; kingdom Metazoa; phylum Arthropoda; class Insecta; order Lepidoptera; family Sesiidae; genus Sesia; species Sesia bembeciformis. The sequence continues at coordinate 16,353,696 of OX031028.1, forward strand.
ACATCGACGCGTGACTGCCGCCGCTATGTTATTGAAAACTTTGATGGTGTTTTCTTTACGGTGATTGATTACTCATTAATAATCTATGAGGCTTTAATAAACTCTTGTAATAAAGAAAATCGATTGTCAACAATTATCTCATAATTAAGTAACTGCTACTATTTGATTTTAATTTTTTTCCCAAATGTTAATAAGTAAAGCTGAGAATCGAACACGACCGGATTTCACCTCGACCTTGGCGGCATTGAGACTATGAGTGTACCTTCGACATTATTATAGCAAGCCTGGGGAAAAACCCTACGAATTTTGAACATCAACTAGGCCTGTTTTAGTAAGAAGGAGTTCGTGAGGATTTTGAAAGGCGCATTGCTCATTTCAGTTCAGTTGTAGTGCCAAAGGTTTTAAAATCTCTTAACGCTCTCAATGTTCCTTTTTGTGGGCAGATAGGCCAATTATAGTCGAAGACGTATGAAAACATATCGATCTGATTGGACATTTTCAAAGATCCTGGTCCACAAAATATTTGGCTCGTTTCGAATAGCTTATGTTACAATACTCAGAAGGTTGTACGGGTAAATCTAACAGTAAGTTGCCATTCAGGTGGTATTGTAGGACTACGTCTTTCTTACATCTGGATCTATTCATACAAATAGTCGTAGGTAGGTAATTCGTAATACTCTCATGACCATTAGCTTCTATCATTTGTCAATTTGCCTACTTTCTACGAGCGATGACGTTAAGTATACTAAGATGTAGGAAAGTAGATTTTGTTAAAACCTTATCAAAATCAGTGTTTTTCAAAGAAAAATTGTAATTAACGAAAATCGTCTGTTCGTTTTTTTCGATCATAATCAATCATTTAGTAGAGTTGTCGCGGACTGGTCTATGTCGATACATCGACAACATCGCACGATCATGTAAGCACTTTTAGTTATTTAACTCCCCTACGTGTGATGTAGCACTATGCTAAGTGTCATTGTAAATAGCGTACGTAACGTTTGTCTGTATTTGGCATATTTACGTATCAAGTTCTTGTCGTTAATTAGCTACGGCATTAACCTTGAAATGAGCAATTACTACAGGATATTATTGGTTATTAACTACTTTTTATTGTTTGCTATAATGATAATAAATATATTAGTAAACAGAATGTTGTTTTTATTGAGAAATTTATGCTCTTATCACGATGTTGGGTAGATTGGTTGGAAAGAAGAAGCAGAAGGTCGTATGTGAAAGCGAGCCCTAAGGGAGGCCTATCTATTTAGCAATGGCAAAACAGGCTAATGGTATGATATAACATGATATGTCATGTTATATCACATGTTATATACCTTTGTTCACCGCCATTTTTTGTCACTTTGTTATAACAGAGGAGCATATACAGATTATTTGTTATACAGAGGGAAGCAGTAGCTTCCCGAGGCTTTCCGTTTGTGTTACGGCGAGTTCTTCAAGGAAACCGTGACCAGTTTACTCACGTGTCATCTTGTTATACAAAAATCAGACTACTCAAGAAAATGTTGGGTTCGGGCCGAGGATTTGAACTCACAATCACATGAATGTAGGTCGAGTAAAGAGATACCCCTCTAGGCTATCTGATCCCCAGGCTAAGCAATGTCGTCGATAATGCTGTTTTTCTAAGTTGGAACTTCTTACCCCTTAACCCCATTTTTTTTCAATAGGTATATTCGTACTTTGACGTTGATTTCACTGATTGATATCCAGTAGGTAAGTAGGTACCTAAATTATTTTTTACTCATGTGGTAATAGTTTGTTAAAAAGAAAGCAATTTCCATACTTAAAATTTTATTTTATTATAATTACTTCAAGGGAGCTCCATTACAGATAATATTCTAAGAAAAAAATGCATTGCATTAATTTTGTGCATTTTGCCTTATACCTACTTAATAAATAAATAAATAAGCTATTACCACTTTATTCATATTAGTCACAACACAACATTTCAAAAAAGCAATATTTCTTAAAAAAATCGTGACCCAATATGTAGATATACTCCTGCTTTTAGATGATATTTTTGTCACACAAGGAAACCATCCGACATGATCGCAACATGCTATTGATTGAAACCACTGATTTCTATGGATATTGATCTTGCTCTTCCCTGGCTATCTTCGCCATCCACAAAGCACCTGCCACCGCTAACGCCTGAAAATATACACATACAAACTTTTTATTTACTAAAAGGTTATCAAGCTAACGTCAATCGGTCCTTATCGTGAGAATTTACGGGAAAAATCTGCTGGAGTTGCAACGTCACTGTTATACCATTAGCCTGTATGTCTCTCCACTGCTTAATACACACGATCTTTCGCGCATTTAATCCAGCAAAATTTTAGAAACAAGTGATTTGGGGCCTTGCAAGGTTGTCAGATATGAATCTAATGGCTCATTTAAACAAGGAGAGTTTCTCGAACATCGGTCAAAAGCTATTATAATCAACTGTGATCATCATCTGATCACTGTTATCATCGAGTTTTTATCATCATGCGAACAGTTGTAGGTGAGAATTGTGTGTAGTTTGGTCGCATTTTCTTCATCTTTTGGTACTATCTCCTAATGGAGGTTGGCGATCAGCATGTCTGTTCTCACGCGAGAGTCTGCTGCTCGGAACAAACCTAGTGCACATCCCGAACCATTCTCTTAGATTTCTGAGCCAAGATGTCAGTCTTCTGCCAGGTTTGCGACCAGGTTAGTCACATACGTGAACCGTATTCAATATTCTCGCCCGAACCGTTCGAGAAACTCTCCCTGTGTAAATGAGCCTTAAGGCTGTTATTTAAATGAGCAGCAAAAATACTAAATGAGCAGGAAATCATGATCCACCAAAACAAATAACTAATAACTCAATATTTAGTTATTTAAATTAAATAACTAAATAAATAATTGGAGGGGGAGAGTGCACGCTGCAATCCAACAGGCGCTGGGCGCACTCGACTGGCCTCGATACGCCTCTCTCACAGAATACTACCTTGAAATGTACTGCATTTCCCACTTTATCATATTCCCCAATGTATGTAGGTGTTTCGGTAGTGAGTGAGATATGCCAGAGTCCATTCCCATCCTATTCCTTCCCACGTCCCCAATCCTTTCTCCAAATTCATTCTTTCATCAAGAGCGCATCCGGGGGCGTGCCAAAGTTTGTCATTTTGGACTAATGTTGGCATGTATCGCGGATGTCTATGGGCGACAGTATCCACTTACCACCAGGTGGACTGTATGCTCGTTTGCCACATTCTTTTTATAAAAAAAAAAAACAAAAAAACTGAAGTAAATAATTTTACTAAGAATATCAGCAGCAAGTCGACGTAAAATCGTATATTTGACGTGGATAAGCAATTGATTTGCTATCCATCCAGTTTTTTTGCTGCCCATTTTAATTATTTATTCTAAAAAAACAACGACACCAGCGCCCTTTGTCCATGGCAGAAAGTAACATTCACGTTGATATAAAACTCTCGTACAATTTAGTTAGACATTATTAAAAAAATAAGTACTTAATACTAAAAATATACATAGATTTAAAAAAAATATTAGTGTAATTAATTAGTTTTCAAAATTCAATACTCCGAACTCTACCTAAATACTCGCCGGACGCTTCCCTGACGCCTTCTAAACTAGGAAAAATCTGGAGAAACCAGTACTGATTCCGCCATTCGAACAAATGGCAGCCATAGTAGTCTTGTGCGGTCGACGATCTAGATCGACATCGCCATCATTCTTACACATATACTTTATCTAATCGTTTAACAAACAATGAAATAATCAATGGACATGTAGGTAATCTATGACATTAATATTTTTGAGTAAATATGTTATTTATAATAGAAGGGCTGTTTACTATCTCGCCGCAATCAGAAAATACAGCTTCAAGATTTCATTATTTTTTTATTTAAGTATATATATTTTTATGTTAGATAACAGACACTCGCAAAAATAATTATCCATCATACAAAGAAATTTAAATAGAGCCAAAGACTTTAGTTACAGTTATGAAGAATCATGTAAGATTTTACAGCTAGCAGAACATAAGGAGTGAGTAAAATTATATAAAGTATCGGCTAATCCAGCGCTCGCACAAATATAAACTAATTTGCAGCTCATTATCAACTTGTTGAATAAGGGGTTAGATAGCGACAACCGCAAACATGACGTTGTAGAAAAACCCTATCCGTTCAGTTAGAGCAACGAAAGGGAACTTTAAAATCACCGTAATAATTCGTTTACGTTTACGATCGAAAAAATCTTTGTAATCTTGCAAATGCTCGGTTGGCCAATGATTTATAATTCACACATCAATACTTTCATTCAATTTAAGAAGGTGATTATCTTTCAAAAAAGAAAATATTACCTGCATCAGCACCATGAATACTCCAGTAGCGCCAATAGCAGCAGCATGCGACCTCACCCAGTTACCGAAAGCCTGTGAGCACCCGGTGGTATAGGCATTGTCAGCACTGCACTCGAAGGTCGCCACGGTTCCGTACACGTGGCTGCAGCAGCTCACTGGCACGCCGTCGGTGTTGACAAGCATCCAATCGCTGGCGTTGGTTACACCGCAACATGTGAACTGGAATGAATAAAATTTGTGCTGAATATGTGCTTGTGTGAATGTGAGATGGAAATCTGAAAACGTGTAAAAGAGGCTGACAATTTCAATTTCAAGAGCTGACGAAATTCCGAATAGCCATAACAGTTTCAATGAATGACCACAGATTGTTAGAACCAAAATAAATAATGATAAAGATAGATAACCACAAAGAATAATCGCGTGCTATAGCGATCGTCTTCGCTAACGACTGAGGAGCCACGATAAACAATAAACTAAAGTTTGAACAACTGATGCAGTTTATAGAACCATTCATACTTCTCTGCAATTGCTAATTAATAGGGCTTCGAGCACCAGAAATCTGGTAGACCCCTGCCTTGGCCAGTTCCAAGGCAAAAAACAAAAAAATCCAAAATTTTGATAGTAACTGTTCGGGTATAGAAGACTGTAGTGAATTGTACTAATACTAACAGATCTGGACAGTGAGTGAGAGTTGCCAGAGCTAGATCTATCCCTCATCAATTTTCCTTCATCTCCTTGTACTTGTATTTCTTAAGTATTTCCTATCCTTTCCAAACCCTTTTCACAGTCCTGGTTCCTATCCTCAAAGATAGACAACACATCTGCAGACGTGCTAACGTTTAATCATTTCTGATTGATATGTGCACGTATCACAAATGTCCATGGGCAACGGGACAGTATACACTTATCATCAGGCTGACTGCATTCCTCGTATGCCTTAAGAATTCTAAAAAGGAAAGCAAAATATCATCAAATTACAGGAATACTACTGTTGACGTCCCTAGGAAACCACAATATTTGGAAATAACCAATCGCAATTGTTCAAATGAAAAGGCAACAGCCTTATATTTAACACCCGAGCGAAGCCAGTCCGGCTCGACAGTACAATAAAGATACACACTTACATCACTTTGCATTTCATCCCAAAGTTTAGTGACCTCGTAACTGGCATTGCCATACAGTGGCATTGTGTTCCTCAGCTGCTGCTCCACCAGGGCTATCGTGTTACTCCTTAGTGCGTACCCCGCAATACACGCGGACAGTTGGAAAATGAACATCAACACCATGGCGCCGGCAAACTGAAAGATGCAGATGCAATATATGTATAAATATAGACATACACGTGCGTACACGATAGACATGAATTGATAAACCTTTTCATTCGATATCGATCGATGTCAGCGAATAACATCCCATTGTAGGGCATAAGTCTCATTTAATAAATTCCTAAATGTTTTCCGGTCATTTTTTACTTTAATTCTAGGGCATGCAGAACCAGCAATGTAAACTACGAGGTATTTTTTGCTAGAATTTAGATAAATAATTCGTGTTTATTTGTGCGTCTGTATGTCTCCTGACGACAAATGGAAAGGGAGAGGGAACACGGGAGGTGACGTTATGTATTCCTTATGTTACGGTGCCAATTTATAAAACTACGTGCCCAAAACCAAATCATAAAGAGCTCACACGCAACAGTTATTGATGTAATAGCTTTTATTTTTTTATAGGAAAATGGCGGCAGCCTGACTTACAGTTCAGTCGCTCATAGACATCGGCGGTACCTACATGCCAACATCAGTCCAGAATGACAAACGTTAGCACGCCCCCGGATGCGCTGCCTACCTTTGCAGATTAAGGAATGGATTGGGAGACAGGGTTGGGAAAATGGGGAGGGATAGGATAGAATGGAATGGGAATAGGCTCTAGCATATTCACTCACTACCGAAACACGTAAGTACATTGGGTAAATACGATAAATAAGAAATGCAGTACATTTCGAGGCAGCCTTCTGTGAGAGAGGAGTAACGAGGTCAGTCGAGTGCACCCAGCGGCTGTTGGATTGCAGCGTGCACGCTCCCCCTACTAAAGTGGTTAGGTCAGTGATTTAAAATAAAGTAATAAACATATATTATTTTTTTAGATTCCACTAAAGTCTCAATATCTGTGAAATTAGAATCGGCAATAAGGTCTTTTTTCTCAGATAACGTTACATTAAGTAGATTTATCTAGATAAGGAGACTCGTCCCTGAAAACAACTCATGAGAATTACCTACGTATTTTAGCTTTAGGTACTCTCGATTATATTTTATTAATTGCAACTAAGTGTTAAATGTATATTGATACAGGTTTTGCAAAATTATGGACTCCATAATTATTATTATTATATATACCTACATAAGTCCGTACTTAGCGAAAGACAAGAGTTAAATAACGCATATTTTATTATTGCATTTCTATTTTGTTAATAGACATATATGTACTCAGGGCCGTCTTTACCAGGGGGTGCAAGGGGTGCGGTGCACCCCGGGCGCCCCGCGCCCGGGGGCGCCTGTCGAGCGCTGAATTCAGTGGCGGCTTTACCTATGGTGCAGGGGGTGCGGTGCACACGGGCGCAGGGTCTTAGGGGGCGCCGAGCGCCGCTCGCGACACCTCCAAAGAGTTCAAAACGCCTACTAGAGGGCGCCCTGCACCCGGGCGCTACATGAGCTAGAGCCGGCGCTGTATGTACCTACCACACACAACGTAATTACATTGAGTATTTTTTCTATATTGGAACCTGTCTTTCTTCACCGTGATTATAAATAATGTGTAAACGAGTATTCATTCGTGCTAAGCTGGATAACTCTATTTCAGTCAAAAGTGCATCTTGCTGTAGGCTGTGCCATATTTTGCTGCCGGAATAAGAACACTCAAAGAGGTATCTTACCTGTATACTTTAGCATTTTCACTTGACTATTGTTAAAATTATCATTATCCTAAAAAATAGTCATTCCTATGGCACGCATATTTGTAAATGACATTTAGTCTACGACGCAAATAGAGCGCCCGGTAGCGCACATATTCTAATTTCAGACAGCAAAATAATAACAATATATAACAATAACAACAATATAAAATAATAACAACGCACTTACCGCTATATTCATATAGTAGTTCTCCGTAAATGCACCATAGAATCCGAAAAAGGCGATTAGGAATATAATAACACCCGTAGCGATACAGAAAGCTGGGAGGGAGAAAAATCTATCCGACAAAAACTCATGGTATCCATTGTATGCCTTCTGTACCGAACTGCCGACGGATAAGATTATAATACCCGTGATCTGAAAACAATTTCCTTTTAACTCTAAACTAATAATACACTTGAATGTTATTAAAACGAATATGCACACACTTACCAGGAAAAGAAAATTGACACACACTAGCGTGTATTTAACTGTTGTAAATATTTTAGATAACATTTTCGCTTATAATTAAACACGCACCGCAGTCACTGTTACAGTTACAATTGTAACCGAGCTATAGTTTTAGGATCGGATATTTTTATCAGTAAATTTGATAAGCAAAACAAGCAGATTTATCTCGCGAGGCTCCTGACGCACGTTTCGCTCAATACAGCCTTCACCTGTTATCAAGTTTTCAGTGAATCATTACAGGTTTCAATTGATGAAATATTGCTTCCAATCTTCGTATTTCTTTGTTTTGAAGTCAAACACATGGAAAGGTCATGTTTGTTATCTATAATTTACACTTAAACACTGACTGTAGATAAAACTTCTCGGAGTAGGTACCACAGATCAAGAATAACATTAGCAAAAGTCAATTCTTTGTTTTATTTATTCTGTTAAAATATTCGTACCACCTCGAACACTAACTAGTTAAAGTGTGACTGTTTTGGTAGGTTCTTCATACGTTTTACGATAAGGACAAACTATTACCATTGTTATCCGCGTGTCTTAACTTTGACTACATTACTGTAAGAATACATAATTCCAGTAATTATGTAGTAGGTACACAATTCTTGTAAAACCCATCTAAATCTTACATTTTGTTAACTATAAAGTTGCAAATCTACGAGTATGATTCGTAAAAAACAACATATAACTTTAATCACGATAAGTATAAATACTATAAATAGTTAGTACATATACTATACTATAATAGTTTACTATTTATACTTTACTATAAATAGTAAAGTAAAACATTCATATAGATTATATAAATGACATTTTTTAATTCCATGGAATAACATCATTCATTATATACAGATTTGAACTATAAATCTAATTTCATATAGTTGTCATTATTTCCATATTTATTTTTGACCAGCCAAGCGCAGCCTGCCCCAATGGGGCGACTCGTACAAAAGAGAACAATTAAATCAAGGTTATTATAAATTGTAAAAAAAAATGCCATCATTTTTCCGTTTCCGGTACGTTTTCGTATTATTATTATACCAGTGATATAATATTTTTAGTGAGATTATTCTACAGTATATAGTATATATCTGTACAAAATCTATTTCATATCGAAACGGATGTCTTCTGTATGTCCTTATGACTCCAATTCCACCTCTTCGAACTTTGACCTCCACGCCAACCAGCCGGCTACTGCTGTTATCAATATCTGAAAAAATTCACGAGTTTACCACTACGCAACAAAGTTTCAGATATGTCTGTTCGTACATACGTCACACTTGAAAACTACACTAAGAATAATTTCCTTAAAAATCGAGTTCTTAGCGAACTAAGCCGCGGGCAGGAGAAGGAGCGAAAACTAAAAAAACCCAGTGGTACATCGAAAAAAAGATTTCGGTTTTGTCTATACGAAAAATATTTTAACTAAAGTTGCAAAGCTTGACCAGAATAGGCGTTTAATTATTTTTTTTCACCTTAATCGAGATGTAATAAATATATTTTTTCCAAATTTCAATTATTTTCTGAGCTTTTTTAACGTCCCATTGCAGGGCACAGGAGTCCCCTATTATCACTAGGGGTCTATTCACTCGCAATCCCAGTGCAAATTGGTAGACATAAATGGTCCAGATTTTTTTTTAATTTTTGATACAATGATACCAACCGAGAGAATTTGAACTCACGTCCTCACGAATGAGATGTGAATAAAGACATCCCTAGACTATCACTGCTAACGTCAGTCATCGACAAATTAATGTATACCTGTAAACAAGTAGCCACGAGAGCGGATACTGCGATGACATGCGCGTTGTACCCCAGCCATTCTCCCAGTGCGCTGGCGCAGCCCGTCGCATACGCATTCCCCAGTGAACACTCGAAAGGAGATACCGTTCCGTAGTCGATATGGCAGCAACTCACGGGGATACGGTTGGACACCCAGTCAAATCTACCAGCGACACCGCAGCACTCGAACTGTGGAAAGAGACCATAGATTAATAGTACCTATTTTAAAGGCAGGAGAGCACACGCTGAAATCCCATAGCCGCTGGGCGCATTCGAGCCAAATTACTTTTCGAATAATATTTATTATACAAAAAAATATAACACACTAGCCGTTCTGGTCCACCCGTGGTCATTAATACACAAAAGAACAATTGAAGGTATTGAATTTCAATTTTATTATTGAACTTGATGTTTATTGGTTTGAGACTGGGTAATTAGTAAGTGGCAGTATGTAGGTATTAAAAATTGTCTTTAATTGACTGTAAATGTCAGTAGGACTACTAAAACAATGATCCGTCCATGCAACAAAGATTAAGCGCAGATAAGTACCAGTAATTAAGTGATAAGCTCTGTTTGTCTGCTTATATGAGATGCACGCCACTGCATTGATTACATTACAGATGCCCTATACAGACAGTGTACGCTGCATGCTCACAACCTGCTGGGCGCACTCGACTGGCCAGGTTACCCCACTCTCATAGAAGACTACTTTGAAATGTACTGAATTTCCCATTTTGTCGTATTTCCAATGGTTCCAATGTACGTGTTTCGGTAGTGAGTGAGATATGCCAGAGCCCATTTCCATTCCATCCTATCCTATCCGCCCCATTTTCACAACCCTTTCTCCCAATCCATTCCTTAATCCGCAAACGTAGGCAGTACATCCGGAGACGTGCCAGCGCTTGTCATTCTGGATTGTAGTTGGCATGTATCGCGGATGTCCATGGGATACAGTATCTATTTACCATCAGGTGGACTGTATGCTCGTCTGCCGTCTTTTTTCTATAAAAAAAAACAAGACTAAGTTGTACCATAATTTATGACTTGATAACCAACTCTTACACATGGTGTACATATTTATGCTCCAAGCCAGGACATTTACAACTTTTAACGACATATTTTATGCTGGACCCTCATTAGTGAATGCATTTGTTTTAAAATATATGCAAGTGGCAAAATCTTTACTGTCATTATCTGAGAAAATGAACCTTATTATCTGCTCTACTTTGAAATCTTAAAACCATCCACCATCTCCTTTTTCTGACGTAATATAAATAATAATAATAATAGTTGTGTAAATGCATCAAACATAACGCTGATGCAGCAAATTGCTGCCAGCAATACGTTATCCGTGCAGACTGTGATCTCGCCGAACGTGTGAACAGCCGCTCGTGTAAGCAAGTTTCTCACCGAACGTTTCGCCGAGACGCTCGCACGAACGTGTAAATGAGACATTAGATGTTAGATCACGTTCTGTATTTAAACAATATAATAAAACAACGAAATTTTTTGTTCGTTGTTTAAGATGTTATTACCGACTACCGACAATAAGGTCCTTTTGCTCAGATAACGTCACATACGCAATATGACGCAATGTATACGTATGTTTGGGCGCGACATTAAAATATAACTTACTCCCATCTGTACATCATCCCATATTTTGGCGATGTCCCGTCTAGTCTCGTAGAGCTGTATGGTCTGCAACATGGGCGATCTGACCTCTGTTGCGGCATCGCTTCTCAAGCTATATCCGACTATTACAATCGAAATTTGGAACACGAGGATTACCAGTAGCAACACTACGTACTGAAAAGTATCGAAACTATTTAGTTTGAATTGCATTAATCAGTTACAAAGTTGGAGTATTCCTAAAAAATAGCTCTGGAGCAGCGCTTGCTAGACTAAGAGCAGTTACGCAATAGGTGTTAGGGTATTGACTTCGAGTAATTCCTTCAGCAAACTTGGGATTTTACCTGAAACCCAATAATCTTCGCCTGCCGATTAACCTTCGTCTGGATGCCGAGATATGTGTCCAATACAAATGTTCCTGTGATGTCGACCAACTAGGACACCACGACCTCTCCTGCCTCTCTAGCGCACGCCGCTTCTCAAGCCATGCCACAGTTAATATCATCTTACGTCGTTCTCGTGTCATCGTCAACGTACCGGCTTTAATAGAGCCCAACGTAATCGTACGGGACGATGGCAAGAGTTCTGACGGCATGTCATTGGTTCCGTGGAATATGGGCCGACACGTAGTGTGGGATGCAGCTTGCGTTGATACGCTAGCTCCATCTCACCGCCACAGAACCTGCGAGAAGGCTGCAGGTGCAGCGGCGGAGGCCGCAGAGAGGCGTAAGACCATTAAATACAGGGATATCGGACCCGAATATATTTTTATTACCTACATTCGGTGCCGAGACCCTTGGACCATGGGCTCCTAGTGCGCACTTATTTTTTAAGGACTTTAATCCTAGGGCTGGCTATTAACGCACACTACTTGACAGCGTTATTATTACAATCCGTCTAAAAGATCAAGCAGTTTTGTTCGAGTGAGTTCGATGATCTCTAATTAGAACTCTCGCAACTCATGTAGTGGGATAAGAATTGTATTTACGTTGCATTAACGCCTGCATATTAAAATTGCAAAATTACACAAATCATGATCATTATTTGTATCACAATAAACCAAATAATACTGACCCCAGCTATGAAATAGAATTGTTCAGAAATGGCTCCATAGAATCCCAGAGCTGCTGTCAAGATTATAATAACCCCCGTAGCGATGACAAATCCAGCCAATGAGAAGAAACGGTTCGTCATGAAAACATCATATTCATTGAAAATAACTAGAACTACTATTCCCACAATAAGAAGAAGAATGCCAGTGAGCTGCAACATAAAAGAACACCAAAAGACTATAATTGTGTTATATAAACTAATCATTTTAATGATCCCAACAATAGTTATGATATTGCATAGATGTAGCGGTGGCTAGACGGCAAGAGGACAAAATCGGGTGCAGTGGCGGGACTACCATCAAAGATACGGTGGTAATGAAGCTCCATAAAATGTCACAACTTAGTTAATTCACCATCACTAACCCTTTTATCGTCCACTGCTGGACATAGGCCTTCTCACTTTGGAATTGTCCTGTGCATGAAATATCTATGGCTTTAAAACACCACGCTGGCGTTTTAAAGCCATAGATATTTCATGCACAGGACAATCTTTTAGAGGTGGCGTAGTGCATCAGGTCTTGTGGTAACGGATTTATCGTCCCTTAGTCACCTTTTATGACACCCACGGAAAGAGATGCTATTCTAAAACCGGCTAACATCATTACACCACATAACCCGGTTAATTAATTACTGAAACACTAAGAACACGATCCTAAGACATTTTCTAGGTACCAACTTGAAAAACTTACAAAATAAACTTGGGTTAAACAACTTCACGAAACAAATATAAAAACTACTACGAAAAAGAAAATTCTTGCTGCAATTTTAGAAATTTCAATGAAACTTCGTTCACAGAACACAGGATTCATTAACTGGATTGAGCATAAATATTGCGTCTGCTTCCAGTGGAAACGGTTAATTTAACTCGAATTGATATCTTACACAAATGCTAACTTTTAAAGCCAGCTTACCAAAAACACACCGTTCACTGCCGCCAAAGTATACCGTACTGATTTAAACAACTCTGGAACTTTAATTTTAAACATTTTAAAATTTTATGAAACGACTTATATAGGTACTGAAAGAGATAGGTAACTCAACTGAAAAAATAGAGATGATTTATCGATCTATAAACTTCGTAGCCCATATCTGGAGTTATCTTGACACGCTGATCTAATCTTGTTCAAACATAGGTATCATAAAATTTAAAATAAACCAAGTTGATACAGACAGATCTTGCACGAAAACATTGGCCATCGAGAATATTTGAGTATCTTCGGATATTGGGGTATTAATACCCCCAATATATTTTTTTAATAGATATTAAATTTTATTCATATATATACCTGGCTGGTTGTAATGCCATTAAAAATAGACATTCTAAAAAATATTTAAAGAACTATTTTCCGCCAGTTTTCCAATGTTTCCCAGTCTAAATATATGTGTGAAAGTAACGAAGAAATTAAAGTAACGAAGTGGTCAAAGCACGGACACGCTCCACAAACAGTGGCAAAACCCGGCCTAACGTAAAACAATGTGATGTTATGTGTATACTGTATGATGGGATTGGAAAGGTATCGTTCATTATGAGCTTTTACCGCCGAGGGAAACTATTAATTCTGACCTCTACTGCCAGCATGCAATTGAGACAAAACGGCCTGGATTGATAAACAGAAAAGGTGTGATCTTTCACCATGATAACGCCAGACCACACACATCTTTAGCCACTCATCAAAATTGAGAGTTTGGCTGGGAAGTGTTGATGCATTCACCGTATAGTCCTGACCTGCCCCCTTAGATTTCCACCTGTTTTGATCACTTCAGAACTCTTTAAGTACCTAGCGTAAGTACTGTCAAAACTAATTATCGCAATTTTTTAGCCAAAAATCCCAGAATTTCTACAGCAATGGGATCATGACATTATCTACAAGATGGCAACAAGTTATCGATCAAAACAGTACATATTTATTATAAGTAAATGTAATTAAATTAAACTTTAAAAAAAATGCCTTTAATTTCCATAGGAAATACAAAGAAACTTTCTCCCCGACCTAATATTTGCTTTCGTCAACTGTTACCGACCTCATTTTAATTACCGTTTTGTGACATCCATCACAACCTCATGTTGTGATGGATGTCAAAAAGCCACATTAGTATCCACTACAGTTAACTATAAGGCCCTTCGTCCACGCGTCGACTCATCTTGGACTCGTTTGATACGCGACTGAGATTACTTTATGCGTATGCTACTTGTTCTCGACCAACACTCGTACACGCGTCGACCTAAATATTCGCGACTTTCCCACCGTTTAGGATGTCTGATTCAGAAGAGGAAATTTTATTACTTTATATTGCTTTTAAAAGGGCAATGAATATTCCGGGAATATTCTGGCAAGTTATAATTATATAAACATGCATTTTTCTCCACTTCTTGCACAAATAATATATTATTTTGTTCGTTCGCCATAATTGCTTACGTCATTCGTATGATACTCTAGTCGCATGCGACGAGCACAACCAGTCGCGCAGAACTAGTATCCGACGCGTCGCGTCGAGAGCGCGTCGCGTCGACGCGTGTACGAACGTTACCGAAAATATATGGCGGAAACTGCCGAGCGACACGTATGACATCCGTATCATACTCGAATCGGGAGCAAGTCGACGCGTGGACGAAGGGCCTAAGTCGCTTTCATAAAAATGCCTAAGAATTTTTGTCTGTCTGTTCGAACACACTAATCTCCAAAACTAAGGATTTTCATGAGGTTTCCACAGGTTAATTAAGCTTAGGTTAGCGCTTCGAATAGGCTTTGTATCATCGAAATCGGCTGACGGGAAGAAAAGATGCTGTATACAAAGCTTTATAAATCAAACTAAAATTCCACGCGTAAGAAGTTGCGGGCACAGCTAGTACATAAATAAATAAATAAGACCTAAGTAGAAAACATGTAAGTAATACGATTATCTAGCAATATAGTGAGTTAGTAAATTGTTTACTAAAATAACAGCTCCAAATATTTCTCTGGCCTGACTCATGACATGTTCATAAAGTTTTATTTTTATATCGTAGTAAAGTATGCAATTAGAGGTACGGTAATTCATAGGGGTGTATGACGGGTGTTTCCAGATTATCCAATGGCCAATGTTTTCGTAATGTGTACATGTGTAGCTAACAAACACACAGAAGGCTTCTGTCCAGATGGGTCGGTACCTAATTCTTATTAGAGCTCTTACCTAATGGACGTAGCTGTTTGTATTTTTCAGTAGTTTACATCGCATCCGCAACCATTTATGAGAATTTAGAAAAGTGAAAACAAAATGGAATCGGATCGGCTGAATGGGTTCTTCACAATCAGAAATTTCGCATAAACACAATTTTTAAATTGAACTACCTACCAAGAAAAACTCCCTTGTAATTATTTCGATGGAGAATTTCACTAAGTTCAGAACTAGCGGATTTTAAGTACTTAAATGAAAATATGTCATAAAATATTACGTATGGTGAAAACATTTTTGAAATACGTTGGAAAATGACTAGATACAACTAGAACTACAGTGTACACTAGAACTATCCAGTCATCTGAGAGTAGGTATTACAAAAATTGCTAAATATAAGAATATTTATACTTGCAACCCTTTTCTATGATATGGTTAAATTTTGTTTTTATATGGCAAGACCCCTATCTGCTATTTGCGTTTGAATCGCCTTATTGCGTAGTGTCCTATCTCGCGGGTTTTATATCATTTCTTAAAGTTTTGGCGGTAATATTTTGTTTTTATTTAGTTTATTAGGTTTTGCATAAGAAATATTAATGTATACTTTTATAGACAGACGATTAGTTAGAAAATTTTACTGTACTTTTGTTCTTCCGTGACTCACCAGCCAGTCTCAACATAAAATCAATGTTACTTTTACAGTGTTGCGAAGGGGAAAACATATTGACATTGTATTTTTGTTCCAGATTGAAAGCTTTTATAATTAGATTTGAAGAAATCAACATATAATAATGGCTCTCGGAAGCGGAATTTCGTGTGTGAAGTACCTGCTTTTCTGTTTCAATCTTTTGTTTGCGGTAAGTTTTGTTTATATCTCTAGAACGATGCAATAATTGCTTTTCTTTGCAAATGCAATTTACGTATCTACTACGCAAACGCAGCAGTTAGTGGATACTTTTATATACATAATTCTAACATTTCATCCATCTTGTCCAACTATTTTAAACCATATTACAACTGGAATATCCATGTTTTTTTAACTAGCCATAATACAAGCCCAGACATATCTCTTGTATTTACTCAAGCACAAAAAATATGCTCAAGATTATTGTGCAAATATTTTTTAAATTTTCAAAAATAATTGGTTTGTTTACAAAAAGTTACAAGAAGTGACAACATCATAGAAATCTCAAGTTTGCCTAAAAAATAACTTCTCTATTAATAGTATTAATATTAATTAATTGCTTCAATAAATTCCTAAGTTTGCTATAGATATTGCAGTATGTTATCATAAATCCAACCACTTGAACTGCTGTGAACAATAATGATTCACTCATTAGTTCCATTATATAAATCAAACTCATGATACTGATTGCACATTATATTATATTGTTTCTATCATTTTACTACAATTGATTATTAATTTTAAATCCTATTTATTAAGTAAAATGCCAATCTGTTTTCTTTATTGTTATAGTGTAACAATAACATAGTATGTTCAATATGTGATAAAACTGATAAAAGTAATAGTAAACTTTTTACATTATTTTGTAGATATTAGTTAATTGTTATAATCAATTCAATCTCACACTCCAGTGAAAATAATGTTATATTATTATAGTTAATTGTTATAATCAATTCAGTCTCGCACTAGTGAAAATAATGTTATATTAGTTAATTGTTATAATCAATTCAGTCTCGCACTCCAGTGAAAATAATGTTATATTAGTTAATTGTTATAATCAATTCAGTCTCGCACTCCAGTGAAAATAATGTTATATTAGTTAATTGTTATAATCAATTCAATCTCACACTCCAGTGAAAATAATGTTATATTATTATAGTTAATTGTTATAATCAATTCAGTCTCGCACTAGTGAAAATAATGTTATATTAGTTAATTGTTATAATCAATTCAGTCTCGCACTCCAGTGAAAATAATGTTATATTAGTTAATTGTTATAATCAATTCAATCTCACACTCCAGTGAAAATAATGTTATATTATTATAGTTAATTGTTATAATCAATTCAGTCTCGCACTAGTGAAAATAATGTTATATTAGTTAATTGTTATAATCAATTCAGTCTCGCACTCCAGTGAAAATAATGTTATATTAGTTAATTGTTATAATCAATTCAATCTCACACTCCAGTGAAAATAATGTTATATTATTATAGTTAATTGTTATAATCAATTCAGTCTCGCACTAGTGAAAATAATGTTATATTAGTTAATTGTTATAATCAATTCAGTCTCGCACTCCAGTGAAAATAATGTTATATTAGTTAATTGTTATAATCAATTCAATCTCACACTCCAGTGAAAATAATGTTATATTATTATAGTTAATTGTTATAATCAATTCAGTCTCGCACTAGTGAAAATAATGTTATATTAGTTAATTGTTATAATCAATTCAGTCTCGCACTCCAGTGAAAATAATGTTATATTAGTTAATTGTTATAATCAATTCAGTCTCGCACTCCAGTGAAAATAATGTTATATTAGTTAATTGTTATAATCAATTCAATCTCACACTCCAGTGAAAATAATGTTATATTATTATAGTTAATTGTTATAATCAATTCAGTCTCGCACTAGTGAAAATAATGTTATATTAGTTAATTGTTATAATCAATTCAGTCTCGCACTCCAGTGAAAATAATGTTATATTAGTTAATTGTTATAATCAATTCAATCTCACACTCCAGTGAAAATAATGTTATATTATTATAGTTAATTGTTATAATCAATTCAGTCTCGCACTAGTGAAAATAATGTTATATTAGTTAATTGTTATAATCAATTCAGTCTCGCACTCCAGTGAAAATAATGTTATATTAGTTAATTGTTATAATCAATTCAGTCTCGCACTCCAGTGAAAATAATGTTATATTAGTTAATTGTTATAATCAATTCAATCTCACACTCCAGTGAAAATAATGTTATATTATTATAGTTAATTGTTATAATCAATTCAGTCTCGCACTAGTGAAAATAATGTTATATTAGTTAATTGTTATAATCAATTCAGTCTCGCACTCCAGTGAAAATAATGTTATATTAGTTAATTGTTATAATCAATTCAGTCTCGCACTCCAGTGAAAATAATGTTATATTAGTTAATTGTTATAATCAATTTAGTCTCACACTCCAGTGAAAATAATGTTATATTAGTTAATTGTTATAATCAATTCAGTCTCGCACTCCAGTGAAAATAGTGTTATATTAGTTAATTGTTATAATCAATTCAGTCTCGCACTCCAGTGAAAATAATGTTATATGTTATATTTTCTTTTGCAGTTACTTTTATATATGTTTCATAAGTTCCCTTACTTCAAGATAAGGAATGCAATAAAAAGTGACAGTTGTGCTAGTCAAAACTTATCTGACTAATTTCAGTTTTACCATACAATGTTATAAAAGAAAAAGAAACTTTTATTTTTAAATGTAGCTATAAACTCAAAACTATATTTTTTTGTTGATGCCGTTATACGAAAGTCAAAGTTAATAAGCCAAGATTTCTATCAGTATCATGAAGAAAGCAATGGTAGATTTTCTGGAAAAAATAACAATCAATGATACAACGATCATGATAGGATTTGCAACAGATAGCTATTACACATATATATATATATATATACCCTCTTTATCAACTTCTTCATTATTAATTGGTATCTCTATTATTATCAATAGTGGTTCAATTACTTTGACTGATTAAATTAAATTAATTGGTCCGACTTTTAAACAGGCTAAATGGAAATAATTCTTATCTAGAGGATAAATATTTTTTCAAAGTAGGTATAGATAATGTAGTAGTATTCTATAAACAGAATTTTGGCTAGATACCTTTACTCAAAAACATCCAAAATACATTGAATATACAAAGTATAATGCATACTGGTTCATTGTGGTTTACTGTTCAGCAGTGGTTCTCATTGTGGTATACTGTTCAGCAGTGGTTCACTAAAATAAAAATAGTATTTAGACAGATTACATAAATAATCCCAAAAAATAAGTCTCCGATAAACATTTTCAGTTCACTTGTAGATCAA
The DNA here is from genome assembly GCA_943735995.1 of Sesia bembeciformis. NCBI lineage: Eukaryota > Metazoa > Arthropoda > Insecta > Lepidoptera > Sesiidae > Sesia > Sesia bembeciformis. The sequence continues at coordinate 16,373,215 of OX031028.1, forward strand.
ATTGCTGTAGTGTATACATGCATTCATTGATTGCCATTGAAAATCACAGTCAGAAAAAAAAGGAGGTTTAACAACAAACACAAGTTAGGTATAACCTTGATCTCTGTAACCTCAATACCAGGCTATTGAATTTGTAAAGCATTAGTAGCATGTTAAATCTCAGTGTAAATAAATACAAATACATTTTTCACCTTACAATGTCTATGAGGGAAAGTATTTTTATATTCCATACTTATACACATATTGTGAGCTAAATACCATGGATACCTAAGTATATCATCAGTAAACATGGACATGGATATCAGTAAACAATATTAAAGCAATTTTTTCATAAACTTGTGAGACAATACTATATATTTTGTGTTTATTGTATATAAGACACATCTCTGATAAGAAAATTCTCAGAAATCAACTTCAGACCAGAATTTCTTATTTCATCATGAGACTGTATTTAATGAATTACCGATACTGATTAGTTAGTATTCGGTCTTGGCCTTACAACTCAGATTACTGTCATTTATAATTGTCTATAATGCAAGGACATGAGTCCCCAGATCTACTTGTACAAGGAGTTAAAAATAATGCTAAAATCCATGATGATAGCCTCAATACAGACTTAGACTATGTCCTAAATAATTATAATGAACCAACAACATATGTAGGTATTGAAATTAATTAATATACTTTCATCCAAAGAAGAATGTAGAAACAGTAACCACGTGAATAGTATAAAGAATTGACCACCATTTTGCGGACTTAGCAGATCAATTGAACCTTAAAAATGGGTATGCCATTTGACCGGGCAATACCGGTCAAGCCCTTAACCTAATTTTGATATCTCGATATATGACTGACCACTATAGATGATCCATTGAAGGTAGCACAACACACAATAAGAGGGGCTAGAAAAAAGTGAACAATACTTTTGCTCAGCCATACTGTAAAACTTATACTCTCAGCGTCTGTCGTCCAGGCGTCCATAAGTATTTTTAGGCCACAATTATACTATGATTATGACATTACACAAGAGGTCTTAAGTTTACAAGTATAGATTATAAAAATTGTACATTTTTTTCAGATCACAGGTCTGATCATCCTTATAGCGGGCGCTAAGGCCGAGATCAGCTCGCACCCATACATAAACTTGACAGATGAGAACTTCTACACGTCCGGTCCAGTGGTGCTGATCATTGTAGGAGTGATCGTCTTTATCGTCGCCTTCTTCGGGTGCTGTGGCGCAGTGAAGGAGAACCACTGCATGATTGTAACGGTAAGTGATAAAACTACAAGACCATTTTTCTTTCTACTGTCGTTCAATCAAAGGGTATTTAATATCATATCACTCTAGCCCTTGGTTTGCACCCATTAAAACTGACATGAATACTTTAGTATCACCGACCTAACCACAAGATAGCTTCAAGTCTGTATTTTATCGGACTAATAGTAAGTGAATCTTGAGTTCTGCCAGCTAACACAACAATAATTTTATGGTCAACCGTCCACTATAATTAAGGACATTCATCCTACACCAACTCGTTTAAAGTTTTTGTACACCGAACTTTAGGAATATACATACTTGTTGCTTTTAGGCAACCCTAATGTGTAACCTAGGAACCCTAACATAGGGAAAACAGCGACAGTAATAAAATAACGCTTGAGAAATACTGTTAGTAATTTTTCATTAATTTATGTGTTTTTATCTGTTCGCGACGACCGGCTCATAATCTGTACATAGCTTATAAGTATATAATGTATAACTATAGGTTAAGTACAAATATAGTTGATTCAAAATAGTAGGTTAAGGTAGGATACGTTTTTGCTAGTTCGTTCCATATAGACAGTTATTTCATTCATTGAAAGGGATGTTGGAGTTGAACAATAGACGAGAAAGCGTGTAAAAAACTAACGGTTTACGCAACCCCGCTATAAACATTTAACAGACATGGGACGAGAAGGCGCGTTCCGACCTAACGGTTTATACACCTTCACTATTGACACTGAAAACACAAAGGAAGAGAAATCGCATCCCAGACGAACGGCTTGCACATGCGGACCGTAAAGGACACGTAGGCTAAAACGTCGTAACAATAGAAACGCCCAACTTCAGCATCTCTCATTGTATTAATATAAATAAGGGCGAATCCCAGCCCACAGCAGTCAACTTGTAGTCACCATAGTAGACGCATGTCTAACAAACAGTTAAGTCTGTACTGGATATAAGTCTCAACAGTAGCTCACAGCGTTTTCCTTCTTCACAATCCCAGCAACAACACAGTGCGGGTAATATAAGCCCACACATTATTAATGTATGTATTCGAATTTTCGAGTGGACAGTATAGCATTAACAATCCTGGTTCTACTAACAGCCTGTAAATGTATTACAGTTCACATTATACTGGTACCGTTTTTATCACCCATTAAATGGCGTGTGAATAAGGCGTCAGCTATAACACCTATAGTAAGGGATTGCACTTGCGGGAATGATATCATTATTAACCTTACTCATACGTAAAGTACGTTCCCAGTTCCGACCTTTGACCGCGCGGGGCCGATTCCTATGCAGCGTGAATCATCTTTTATCTTGTAATTAATCACTGGATTTATAATTGAGTGTCAAATAAAACCGATTTTGCTACAATTAGAAATTAATGATATTTTGCTATAATTGAAAATTAATAATGTTAACTGTAATCAAAAATTTATAATGTTAGCACAAATTCAATGTGCATTGTTAGTTTTTGCTACGACGACGCTGACTACTGAATAACAGACTTATTTGATAATATTCTAATTTAGTAGAGAGTATTTTAATGAAGTAACCTATAAGTATTTAATCACCTTGTTTATAAATTGTTTTTACCTAAACTAAGTAATCTGAGAATGTCTGTGGAAGTCACAGTATTCGACCTTGCTTGTTTACGTTTTTTTCAGCATTTATATCAAACTTACCTATGTATATAAAATTCTATTAATATTTAGCATTTTATTTGGCTTTGCCACTTATTTAACACCTACGTAAATCTAATGTGATATAGTTGTCAAAATTAGGTATACGGAGATGTTCAGGAATAGGATACTAGTTACAGGGATCTTTTTTCCTTTGAATTCACAAACAGACCTACTAAGCATAATTAAAATTAAACCCTTTTTTTATTTATTTAAACTTAATGCATAAAGAAACAGTGTTCTCTGCCAGTCAACATTTTGGTTAAACAGAAATACGAAGGGGGGTGCATCGTGCAATCAATAGAACACGACTATAAACAATACATATATACTTTATACATATATTATATATAAAGATACACTTATATATAATATGTATATTGATAATCATATATACCCATATAAATCTAATTAATATTGAATTTAAAAAGGGATTACTTGAAGCAAAGAATTGTTTTTAGTCAATAAATACTCTTATTTTGATTATTTACTGTAAGGAGAGAAGATTTTAGTTATGCACCTAACACACTTTTAAATCGGACGGTAATACTGAGTTGGTCCATAATCATACCGTATTACTTTGTTAACCAAACGATAAACTTCGTTCTGACACAGCTGCCCATAGTGCCCGTGAGATCACACCATGAAACGTAAAGAATAGAACCCGGACGCCCTAAAAATATATTATTTTACGTGGGTGACATTGAGTTTTTAGAATTTCAAAAATTTAATCGGATATAAAGATAGAAGTTGTTTTATTGCTTTTCGAAGTATTCTCCGCGACTACACTTGTTCATGCGATGAAACTATTGTGTGAAGCATTCAGCCCACCCTTTAGGCTCCTCTTCAACAGCCGTTTGGAAGGCCGTTACTGACTCTTCCGCATTCATAAAACGTATTCCTCTGAGTTTATCCTTAATTATAGGGAATAAATAAAAATCACAGGCGCAAGATCGGGACTGTATGGCGGATGACCCATTAACTCCACATTTACAGTACTCAAAAATTGCTTCGTCTGTCGGAGTGAGCTGGAGCATTATCGTGATGGAGGATCATTCTGTTTCGTGGGCGTCGTTATTTGACTTTTTTCCAAACAGAAGGCAAGCAGCTGTTCACATACCAGGCCGCAGTTACTGTTCTTTTATTTTCTAAAGTTATTTATAGTAGCAATGTGGCCTGATGTGCCGAAGAAGGAGGCAATCATCTTCTTTCCAGCACTCCTTCCTTTCTTCACTTTCGTCGGCAACTCTTCGAGAGGAAAGACCCACTACGCAGATTGCCTCTTTGTTTCAGACTCATAGCAGTAGATCCAGATTTTATCATGTTACTATATCAAAAACAGCATTTGATTGACCATTATCGAATATTTCAAACATTTGGAGACACGATTTCACGCGGCAGCCTTTTTGAGTTTCGCTCAAACTATGAGGAATCCATCTAGCACAAAGCTTCCTTACCCGTAGGTGATCGTGTAAAATAGCTTGAACTTGACTCATACAAATACCTAATGATGCCCGTATCTGCTGATATGTCGTTCGTTTGTCTGCTTCAATCATGAGCCGCACGGGTTTGGTGTTTTCTTCCATCACCGCCGTCTTAAGTCTCAACTTTCATAATTTTGTTTCTGCTTTAGACCGCACAACGAAACTCATAAAAAATCATGAAAATGTTCTCTTGTTAAGTTTATTTTTCCGCAAATACTTAATTTTCAAATTCCCGCCCGAAATAAAAAACAAGACACCTTTGAAAATTTAATGATGTTTGACAAGCAGTTCCATTTTCAAAATTAGAATTTGTTTTTTGCTTGTCTGTGTGTAGAAAAATAATCTAGTCATCGGTACCTATTTTCGACTCACATGCGTGAGGTCATTCTTATGATGACTATGGCCGAAAACTCCTTTGTAATTATAAAGTAGCAAAGCGTGTGCTCTGCTATGGAACGCTATGCTGATATCGATGTATAGAAAGATGTCAAAGATATCAGAACTAGTAAAATGCGCAGTGAATCATGTGTGCTACCACACCACTCCAACGTTATCTGAGACCATTATCGTTGGAGCATGACTAACTCTCATACACTGGTTTTGTATAGCATTTGCATGCATGTAATGGCACTACACTCGACAACTATATGTCCACATAATATCATAAAATAGCATAAAGCCAGGGTAGTGCTTCCTGCTGGGGTATACCACAAAAATAATTACATGTATGCGATATTATTCTTGTTTTTAAAGTGGTAGGAATCTTAACAGTACTATCATTGAATCGCGTCTAAATAGTATCAATTTTATTACGGGCTATGATACGATAGGTCAAACAAAAAGTTTTTAGAACTGGCTACTGTACAATACGATAGAAACAAATTCGTATTTTGAAAATGGAACTCTGCTTATCAAACGCCATTAAATTTTCAAAGCTGGCATTTGTTACCAGTAACAAAGTATGCAATACTTGAGTTAGCATTTAGTGATGAAGCCCCATCCAGTGCCACTGTTTAAAAACACCTGTATCATAACGTACCATCAGACTGTTTTTGTAATGTTAGATATTAATATCTATCTTTTCTTTTCATTTTTTTTCTCGTAGAATTTCACTTGTAAAAACTTTATATTTAGATGGCACACAAGATAACAGTGCTTCAAGCATCAAATCATAACACAAATTACGAACTCGCGATCTCTGACCGGTGGGTGCAGTTCGTTGGGGCGTCACGAAAACAGATTATAGTTAATCTTCAACATTGAAATATTATCCTGAAATTCTCCCAAAATATAACATGAAATCATAACAAAATAATTTACAATTTAGCTTCAATTGGTCAAATAGTGTTGACAAAGCTGCGACCTCTGACACGCGCGGCTGGCGTCTCCGAGCTAAATGGACATTTCCTTTCTATTTAACGCATAGTTACGACGACCAATTGTTACATTAGAGCAGTTCCTCTTTTATTCCATCGCTTTGATTAGTTTAGAAATTATAAGGTTTAAATTTCTTTATTCTCATTAAGACAATTATTGCCACTTACCATGACAACTTACACCTATAATAGATATATAGTTAATAACAGTCCATTGAACAGAGCAAAAAGAAAATACAAATCAATACTTTAATGTTAGTATGAGCTTGCAAATAAACTATTTAATTATATTTGGTTCTTTTATTTATTTATTATACTCCTGTCTCTGTTTTCTGATAAGATAATGCTGCTATCAATAATGTAAATATTGTTAGAGATCTGAATCATTTATTTTAGAAGAGAGTAGTCTTGAATGATATATTTGGATAATCGAAACATGGTGACACAAAATGCTTTGACATTTTGGATATCTGAGGGTAATTAATTAAAGGGTTTTACTCCCTTAAAAGTAATCATTTTTACTTACCATAATTAATTCGAATTTTCTACAAAGTAAGATGGCTTGCGCGTCGAGGTTACGCAGTTGTACGTTTGATTTTGCTCAGATTGGGAAATTTCTGAATGTCATTGTATTGTTTTATCTAATATGTATTTTACTAATGAGTGAGCATGTACTATAACTGCTAACATTTGTTACATATTTGAAAATCGTTTAATGGGCCATGTTTTATAAATAAAATATAAATCTTCTTTAGTGCTGCTGTTCCCAATAAGCTTAAATTATTCGCTAGATCCCACTTTCAGTTTCGTATTTATATCCCAATAGTGGATTAAAATAGCGCTTTATTCGAAAATCAAGGAACTGTGCAAAAAATTTATCAGCCTCGCATTAGTAAGTTTCGGACGCTATATCCGCGTATTGATATGTAGACAAACAGGTGTGGAAATATTACAATATTACAATAATTATTCCAAACTAAGATATGAAAAACTAGCGACCCGCCCTCGCTTCGCTTCGATTTATAAGAGATTTTTTTTTTTCAAAATTTCAAAATAAAATATAGCCTATATTAGACACGGATAATGTACCTTCCTATTTGTGAAAGAATTTTTGAAATCAGTTCAATAGTTCCAGAGATTACCCCCAACATACAAACACACAATTTTACCTCTTTATTATAGTAGTATAGAAGAAAACAGCTTCGTCACTACTTCATTTTGTTTACATAGAGGTGCTACCTTTTATTACACATTATTACACAATGGAGTTGGCCACCTCATTACTGCATTACAATGTTATTTTTCATAAAGTATTGCTATTATATTTACTCGTTATGCATTCGTATTGCACTATTTGTAACCAAGGAGATTATTTATCGGGTCATGTCTTGGCACTTGTATTCATCAGCACTAATCAGACAACAAACTCTTAATTGGCATGTTCTCCGCATTGTTTGCTCCATTACCCTATTCAGTCTTATGTCTCGTGTTGTATTTTTTAACTCAATATTCATGCCTGTGCGAACTACATCAAACTACATAATATAATACATCGATATAATCTACGTAATAAAAATCTAACACTGACTGACTGACAGACAACGCACAGACTCTAGAGGCATGAAATTTTGCACAGGAGTTCCATAAATAGCGTAGGTGAGCACTAAGGAAGGATTTTTGAAAATTCATCCCCTAAGGGTGTAAAAGTTCCTGAGATGTTGCCGATGAGATTTCTCATCGGGCACACGGCCAGTAATATATATTCTCATGATACAGGACAACGCCTGTTGTTCGTATATTTTCCCTAGTACCAATCAGTCGTATAATTATGAGCAGATGTGATTTAAGATGCACAGAGCTTCGATCAACATATTCATCAATATTTCGATTAACATATAATATATCTGTTGTTGATCGAAACTACAACGGATACAACTGTAATTGTAGGTCGACGTCGCAGAGCGATAATATTCCGTCTTTATTTCTAGTTAGCTTACTGTTAACTAGCAACATATATGAAATCTCGTTTCTTTAGAAGTCTATTGTAATTCAGTGTATCCAGTTAGATTTCTCAGTTGTTAGGATGATTTTTCAGTCAATCCTGATAAGAACTGCTTAAGGATAAAAGTTCTTCGTGTTTTTGACTTGAAGGAGATTGTTGACTTCCAAATGTGTGTTATATATACTAAGGTGCATTACTTAATTCATTTTTGGCCTGTTATATTGTATTGTTTATACCAATTTCTGGATTAGTACAGGATACCTGTATCTTCTTGCTGTTTTCACTCTTTATTTTTAATAAGTATTACTAAAGTAATAGTTTTGGATGTAGTATATTTTTTTATTCAAAATTAAGACTAAAATCGCGTTCCAAAGGGCATGGCCGCTGACAAATAATACCAATAGTTGGTCGATAAATGGGTACAACAATAATTACAAAGCCAATGCCATTACATGTATTGTTCTTGAACATGACATACCAAGAACAATACATGGACATGACTGGGCAATTGGCACAATCGATTTCACACTGGATTTTATAAATTCAATGACTTATTATCTTCTGCGGGGTATACTTGTTTATTAACAATATAATTGTGCTCATAATAACAAATCTTCGAGTTCAAAGTAGGTTAATAACCGCATTCAAAATATAAATAATGGATTGTCTGATAAAACGTCAATAACTTTGCAACAAATCCATCACAAAGTAGTGTTATCGTTGTTTGTAAGATGTTTTAGTTCATCTGATGGAATTTGCAAGAAGTGTTAAAATATCAACAGTGCGTTAGTGTTATTTTATCAGTAATTGCCATTGTTGTTACGATGATAATGCTATTTCATATTAATTACAATATCAAATTACGAACTAATTAGACTATTAAAATAACATTTAGTCAAAAATATTAATATCAAATCAATGTCAATAAAAAATGAAGTAAAAATGAAGACACACGTATCAAACGTGTGTCATTGGTGATTTATACCGTTAGCCAGCTCTCCACTGATGGATACAGGCTCCTGCTGGCCGCTGCTGATGTGTTGGATATACCATACCACGTATCATCAACCTGTTCTCCACCTCTACCAAGGCTCAAGGGATTAGAGCTCATACACAGCTTTCGCACAACTGAGTCTTGGACTTTTTTCACGTAGTCAACCTGTTCGTGTGTGTGCACCCCGCGCTGTATGGGATTATCTTTAGGATTCAAAAGTTATCAAAAGTGCAAACTAAAACAGGTATAGGTATACAAAAAGATGAGGTATTGTTGACGACGGCACAACACACCGGCCGGATCGGTCAATCATATACTAAATCGAATCGAAGACGCGCGAGTGCACCGCACCTTACGGTAGGTCACATCCGGACGCAACTGGAGCTCCGGATGATAGGCATGATGACGGATTTTGAAATCCGCTTCTATAATGTAGATTCGCGTATACTGTTTCCGAAAATAACATTATTTCAGCAATAAAATAAGTTTTAAGGCTAATTATGCATTTTTTTTCTATCTACTTTGAATTATGCGCGAAAACACTCGCAGGTGTCATGGCGTCGCTTGTGACGTCACACCTAAGTAAACGTTGCATTGTGTTTACGCTCAACGAAGAAAGTCAACTAAATATTGCTTATTTTGTGTGTTAAAAATGAATTCCAAAGTTTACAAGTGGTGTGCGGTCCCTCTGTGCAAGAACACATCAATAGCAACACCTAACAAATTGTTTGTTTATGTTCCAAACAAGAAAATAATGAGAGATAAGTGGCTTAAGCTCGCACGACGCGAACCAGCAGATGTAGTTACGAATTCACCAATTTATTTTTGTGAAGACCACTTTGATGTAAGTATTTACTATAGATTGATAGGTACGTTACTCAAAATCTTTGTTTGAGACGAAACACTTAAGTATTTGTTGATAAGCAAATTATTGAGGTTATATTTGTTTTGGTCTTTATTATCAATTATCATTCATGTTATCAATTTTAATGGACCACTTGTTCTCCTTTCAGCTGCCAAATGATATGGAAAATTATATGCAGTATCATTTGATGGGGTCGGTGTCACGAGTGCTTATGAAACCAGGATGTATTCCCAAAAAATTTGAATGCCAACCAGATAGAAAAACACGATCTAACACTACAGAACGACCATATATACGTAAGAAACGAAAGATTATGGTTCTTGAAGAATGTGCAAAGGAAATGGAAGAAAGTAGTATGGTTACAGAACATTTTGTAGGAATTGCATCTGGAAGTTCAGGTACATATTTTTCAAGATTTATATTATTTCATGCTTTAACGGGATTTAATGCAACAAGAAAGTTTAAAATGATATTATGGAATTTAACAAAATAATGACACAAGTTGGTAATTTATTTGGATGTTTATTACCTTTGATTGTATCTACCTATCCTGTTTATTGTGTCAATCAAAATCAACAGCGGAAATAATGTGGCTTTCAAAAGGGTATATTTTATTATACTGTTACACATTGTTACTTTATCTATTCTATCACCATGTAAAGAAACATATAAGTAATTTAATAAGATATTTTTTTTACAGTTCAGCATAATCTTGAAGAAACTCAAGTGATATCAAAAATGATAGATAAATCAATTCAAGTACATATGACAAAAAAATTCAGAAGTAAAGCTAGCCAAACACAAGTCAAATTGATAAGTCAGATGACATCGCCATTGAAGATGCACTTGCATTCTGTCTCTACATCTCCATTTAAAACCAGTGATTGTGTTAATAGTAACCCATCAAGACCCAGTGTAAGTGTATTGGGAAGAACATTTAGAAAAGAAGACAAATCGGATAGTGATACTTCTTATACTCCCTCTGTAATTCACTCAGAATCATCACCATCAGCAAAATCTCTCCAAATAGAGTCTGCTTCTGACTGCAGCGAGATGATAGAAGATGATAAAAAACGAGAGGCTTTAAGAATTTTAGAATGTACATTGAAGAAAATCACAAATAATCCACGTTCTTACATTGGAGTTCCTATAAGCTGTTACTACTTGATTAATTTGATTCAAGAGCAGACCAATATCCCCTCTAACCATATTTTATTGTGTTTAAAAAAAATTAGATTAAATAATTCATTCCGTGAACTCGCTGATGACTTTGCCATGGATACAACTTATGCAAGCAAAATATTTTTTAAAAATATACCTATATTAGCAAGTGTAATACGTTCTTTCATTGTAAAACTAGACAATGAAATGATTAAAAGAAATTTACCTATGGCTTTTAGGCATAAATATAACAAAGTAAGCTGTATAATAGATTGTATGGAGATTGAAGTGCAAAAGCCTTCAAAGGCATTAAATCAAGCTCTTTCTTGGTCAGATTACAAAAAAGCCAACACAATTAAGTATCTTGTATCTTGTACACCAAATGGTTTAGTGAACTATATTTCACCGGGTTATGGAGGACGAATAACAGACACGTGTTTAGTAGAATCCTGTGACTTTATAAAGTGTTTGCAACAGGGTATGTGTGCAATGGCTGATAGAGGGTTCAAACATGTGGAAGTGTATTTACGTAAGATAGGAGTGCTATTAGTACGGCCTCCAAGTGTCGTATCTGGAGCTAAACTGTCTAAAACTGAAGCTAAGGAAACTAAACAAATAGCCAGCTTGAGAATTCACGTTGAGCGGGTCATTAGACGTTTACGAGAATTTAATATGATAAAACCACATGCTTGTCTTAACTTAAGTTTGGTCAAAGTTCTTGATGATGTAGTAACAATAGCGTGTGGTTTAATTAACCTACAAGGTTCTATTATTAAATAAATAGAAACAAGAAATTTCTGCATTTTTATTTACTACTCTGTACTTTTATATAATAATGGATATACATAGGATTTCCAGAATTTAATTATAGTTTTAAGAAAATCAGATATGTATTCTTCATCAAATGTTACACATAAAATTTCTACATTTTTATTTGTGCTGTAGTTAGAATCGGCCACACAAAAAAAACACTTTTTTAGTCCACTCAAATACATTTGAATCTGCATCTGGGCGTAGCATTTCATAGTCGGTTTCCCATTTTTTATATAATTGAGATGAGTTTTTTCACTCATGGGGCACTTAATCTCAATAATGCTATCTTCACAAATGCCATCAGGTGAACCAGCTATCATTGGATAGTTTTTGGATATTATTAGTCCAGAACTCTTAATTTTCTTCCCCAGCTTCATACCAACTGTCTCCCGCACTGCATCCTCTAAACTTCTACCTCGTTTCATGGCTAGTGTGTCTGGGATTTTCCCCCCCATGATAAGTGATATCAGTATGCCATCATCTTTTTGGCACCGACTGACTTCATAAGCCCTAGATGCTGTAATCCGGCCATATCTTAATTCGTACCAAAGGCTATTTTTGTACTGGTTTCTAGTCTCCTTTTCAATTTCATTTATAATTCCATCAGTCAAATTGATTTTATCTAAAAATATGTCACAGCATTTTTCTCTATACTTCAGCACAAGTTGGTGCATTGATGCACTAAGTAAGTCATTACAAATATAACCTGGTTGATACCTCAGTACTTCACAGTTACTAAGATTTCTCTTTTGGCCTTCTTCTAAAAATTTTTCTAGCACTGTGGGATTAGATGGTAAGTTAGAACTGCCGTTTGATAAGTCCTTTGCTGTTATAAATTTCAGGGTAGTGCCAACTCTGGACAGTTTAGATTTCAGCCAATAACATTGTATTTCAGTACAAGATGGTTCTTCGCTTCTGCGATGGACCCACATAAGGAGCGCTATGGCATGCTTGCAGCCCCCTTGAGCAGCAACACAATCGTGGCATTGAACAAATGTTACCTTTTCTTCGTCTTCATCAACTATCAATGTAACTGCATATAACGTTGCATGGACTTTGTGTTCCGGGCAAATTTTGCATTTCACAATGCAAATTTTACCTTCACGTTTAAGTTGCACGTAACTTATAGCATCATCACCATATGATGATCGCGAGGTCCTAAAATAAATAAAATTGATTAGATTAATATTACAGACGTAGTAAAATAAACAATTGACATTACATGTTAAATTTATAGGTGTAGATGTGTTTCTAAATATGTAAGTTTACACATTCATTGCATGTGGAGTTATTTCAAATATTTTCTTAAAAGTACTTAGTAGTAAAAATAGTATGGCTTTCTTTAGCTGCGAGTAATACTATGTTAGCTAACACCAAAAATAACCTATGTATGACATAGTGTTAAAAAGGCTTGTGTAATTTAAATTATAGTTAGCACTAAAGATTAATAAAAATGTACTTACAAGGAAGTTTTCACATTTCGAAATTCAGATGAGCAAAAGTCTTTATTTGATGCAAGAAACTCTCCCAACATTAACAAATCAATTCTGGGCAAATTAGAGCTATTTGCCTTAATAAAACCTTGTTCCATTGTTGATTCTTGTATGTTATGTTTTTATCACAAAAGCTCTAATAAACAACAAATGATTTAACTAAATAAATTTTACCGAAATCAATCGAAGTTCAAGCTACACGGTAATGTTTAATTAGGTGTGACGTCATTCGCTCTGATTGGTGTTTTAGTTAAGATGGCCGAATGCAGTATTTTATACTTCTATTTTATTGAAAATATTATTAATCTCAATGTTTACATTAAAACTGGTTAATTTATTAGAATTCTTTCAACATATGTTTTTCTCTAAAATCATTTATTCTTTAATTCTTTAATACTGTCATCATGCCTATTCTCTTGTAGAAATGAAACTCTTGCGACGACTGTATTTTCGGCCCAGATTGGCCCTTATACATATTTACAAATCATGTTACACAACTAGAGGCGTTATAGCCGAGGGTATCGGCCCTTTCGACCAATAACACGCTACCCGAGTTTTTGGGTTGGGCAAGTCACGCTAAATCCCATGTGACATACACTATCTCGCTTCCACTCGTAGAAAGCGCCCATATATACCTCTCGTTCTAGCATTAGGTCACGTAGGCCCCTTTATTACTCAGTACCTAGGCTCCACCTATAACTGTCGCAACAACTTTATTTACATCATACTATACATATTCATATTTACAATTTTATTAAACTTGCTCTATACATACTAAACATACGACAATAGACAACAGATTATATAAACTTATATATATATATATATACTACATACGTAAATTATTCATAAATCTTTCACTTGGACATATTACACAAATCACACTCACTGTCACTATTATTTCGGGGTGTCCGTCCGCAACAAGTATAAAGTAGTGAAGGGAGGAAACCGGGTCGAGGGATGAGCTCTCACTCAGTATCTAAACACATTGGTATATAATTTCATAACAAATCCCCGTGATGGCTGTTAAACCTTAAGCTGTTAAGCTGTCGAGTTATCGACCAGTACGCACTCGATGCCTAAAAACTATCATCATTTGTTGTTCTCCCGCAGTTCTCGGTATTTCTACTGATAATCTTCGTAGCCGAACTGGCCGTGGGCATCGCGGCCTACGTGAAGCACCAGGATCTAGAAAACTCCATCATGCGCCACCTCAACAGCACCATAAAGCAGTACAACAACGACACGGACATAAAACGCACCTTCGACATCGTGCAGACTGATGTGAGTACAGACATTCTTGTTTTAGGGCTTATGTTTATTTTATTTCATAGCGTCAGCGTCACAAAATTTGTGCCTCTGATGATCTAGATTGCAAAGACAAAATACCTAGGTATAGTATTATTTCTCGAGCATGAGCGTTTCTTCGCGATGTTTTCCCTCACCGCCGAGCGAATGACATTTTTTTTAAATAGTACTTTAGTAGGAATTCAGTGGTAGGATTTGAACTCACGATCACACGAATGTGAGTCCAGTATAGATACCCCTAGGCTATCACTGCTAATACACGTAGCTTACTACAAATGACCTATTTCTAGTTCCAATGCTGCGGAATCAACGACCCCATGGATTGGCCTAACAACGGCCTCGCGATTCCTGACACCTGCTGCACCGCCCGCGAGATTAGAAACGACAATTTGGAAACCTGCACCCCGAGTTCTACTACCTTCCACCACAATGGGTGTCTCGCTAAACTGGTCGCTCACTTCAAGGACATCGCCATGGTGCTGGGAGGCGTTGGACTGGGCATTGCTATAGTACAGGTAAAAACAATGGTTGAACTCTGATTCTAATGATTTTCACTACAAGTGGCTCGTTAAACTGGTCATAATACCACGACGGTATTTAAAAGAGCTGTCTGCTGAGGACCGTCTGTGTCGGCGGTCCTCGGGAGAAGCCTATATCAAGCAGCGGAGAGACAGGCTGATGGTATGGTATTTAAAAGACTGTTCGGGGGAATAATTGTAGTACTGATAAGACATAACGGGAAAAGCTGATCTGTGCTGTCTATCAGATTTTTCATTAACTACTTAAATTGGCCATTCATCGGCATCAACATTGCTGTCATGAAAATAGTAAACTGATGAGTTTACTACACATGCGTTTTAACATAGTTTAGAGTACCTGCCGCTTCGGTCTAAATTCGTTATAGTGAATTTCCTAAACCGAAATAGGCGTTTTAGAGAATACCTCAATGTTACAAAAGTGTACGTACGGTCGAGAATAAGAAAGTAATCCGATTATAACAATAATTATTAACTGCGGTCGTTACTGTTTGGTACAAATTGTAATAAAACACCCAACGCTCACGCGCACCTGGAATACTGTCACAACAATTATATTTTACATCGGAACCTTACTAACAATGATGGTCCGATATAATGTTTATATAAAAACCGCTCACGACTCATATTTTCAAACTAGGATTTTTTAAACATACTGCCCCGCTGCTAGTCAAAGGCACTCCGCATTATTTTCCAAGGTTTTTGGTCTGTAAGCACCTTTGGTCATCCTTCGCAAAAAAACTTCCGAGATTGTCTTGCTACCTTTATGTTTACTATAGCTTCTGTGTCCATGGAACACATTGAGAAGTTATTCTTGCCATCTATTTGGATACATATGTATCGCTAGTATAATAATATATTAAAAATTAAAACAGCCTTATTGAATCTTCTAAGTACATTATAGACTATTGTTTGTCTTATGACAAACAATATTAGTTATGAAGGAGTATTATGAATGTACCGTGTGAGCGTGCGTGTTGTAGTGTTGTGGTGCGATGTGCACATACCTGCGGGCGCATAGTGCGCGTGTGCGTGCGCAGCCAGTCGCGCAGCGCCGCCAGCGTGCGGTGCTCCGAGCACGGCACGCGCGAGTTGGGGTGCTGTCCCGTCAGGTCCAGAATCGACGCGCCCAGCGAACGACCCACCTAACCACACACAATGCAATGCAATGCAACCAGCTGTTTCAGTATCCACTGTTGGACATGGGCCTATTGGGGTATTATGTAAGAGGGATCTATGAAAGTAGATGGCAGACGAGCAGCCAGTCTACCTGGTGGTAAGTGGATATTGTCGCCAATAGACATCCGCGATACGTGCCAATGTCAAGGCTTCGAATGTTTGGAGCTTTAGAAATGGATTTGGAGAAAGGGTAGGGAAAATGGGGCGGGACAGAATAGGATGTAAATGGACTCTGGCATATTTCAATCATTACCGTAACACGTGCGTACATTAGGGGAATAGGATAAAGTGTGCAATGCTGAATTCCCAGAACACTACACATTTTGCTGTAGTGTTCCGTGTTATACTATTACTGAACATTTTAAAATTTTAAAACATTTAGTAAATGGGTTTACTAATCTTAACACAAATGACACAAGTATTTTAACCATTCGATCGCCGAACCTCATTCAACAGTCGCAGTCGTCATTCAGACGTGAACAACGTCCTTGCATTGACAATATCAACCCCTAGGATTAAAGCTGGAAATCGAAGTTATCGATATGCTTTATTTCTTTTAATATAATTACATATATATACATTGACGTCAATTACGAATACAACAAATCTGTATTTACAGTTAAGAACTTAGTATGAACCATATAGATCATATTATTGTGTTACACCTTCTGTTGTAGATAATGACTTGATATGTGTGTGTGTGTACAAGCGTGAGTGCACAATAATATCTGGAGATTTTTGAAGAGACATTGCAAATGTATTAAGCACAAAACTACTATTATAGCACACTACTGTGTATATGTCGCAGAAAGATTACGATTTTTGTAGAAAACATCGCGGATTATTGTTGATAAACATCATCTCAGATAAATATCTATAATAATGATATATTTTAGGCTCGGGTTAGGAACACTGTACTATTCCTAGGAAGATTGTAAATATGAGTTATGCCAGCAAAGCGTCATTTAGTGACGCGTATGTTCCAGTTAATCAGCACCTACACCAATTAGATTCAATTTATTAATGTATATCGTATTAAACATACATATTACCAATAATTTTGTGCGCGGACGTTCAAAACTAGAAAATAAAATCTAACTTACCTTGGAAGCCAATTAAATATGAGTTTCCTATTACCTTATCAATTATCATATTCTTAAAATGGTCCAGTAACATTATAATCGGATTTTTACATTTCCCCTGCGACATACACGAAACTAGGACAATAATTGAGCCCCATTTTCGCAAAGCATTTCTATAACTAGACAAATGTATTTCTTTACTGAGTACAATGTCAATGATGTTTTTTTTAGCTATTGTACGTTACTTAGCTTATACATGGCTATAGACCAACCTGCATGGGGTTTATCTCTTCGAAAACCTCCAGAGATTTAGCGCGACAGTGTCTTATCTGAAACGGGGAGGTCAACGACTACAACGTCGCACAGGGAACGCAGGGAACCACCACTGGTGTTAAGATTTCAATATCTGGGAAACTAGAACCGATGATAAAGTCCTATTTAGATAATTGTCTAAGATAATTTTAAACAATTGTTAATTTCAGCTCCTGGGCGTGATCTTCGCTTGTTGCCTCGCTCGCTCCATCCGCAGCCAGTACGAAACTGTGTAAACTGACCAACAATTATATGTTACTGTAAATGTGCGAACTGCTAAGAAAACACGATGGTGAATGGTTGAAATTGTTTTATATAGATTTTCATTTACCGATGACTGTTGACACTTACCGTGATGGTGATAGATGGAATTCTCATTTACGTGTAGGTCGGTACAGCAAACTTGTATTTTAGAATATGTTTTTGATCTTTTTTTTTATTTTTGCTTAATACAATATATGAGTGTATTATATAGATGCATAATACACATAATATATTAAATAACAAACGTGTATGCAACGTGACATGCGGTAAGTCATGTCACGTCGTAATTATTGATCAATGCACGGCTTATTGGTGACATTTATCAGGTGTGCAGAAGCATATTTTCATTGTGAGATTGCTCAAGTCTCTGAAGAGATTTTAACGAAATCTTTAAATTTTTCACTAGCGCTGTAAACTTCACCGATTTCAACAATCAACAATTTCGTACATTTACAGTAACATACACATTTATACGTGTTTATCTTAGAAATTGTTTTATCTCTGGAACTTTGTAATGTTTTGTGATCATTATTGAATACTTAAGTTAAAACTTCAGTGTCTGTATATTTAGAGATAATTTATTTTGTTATGAAATGCCATTTCATTTTGGAATATATTTTTCATATTCTAGATTTTTCTAACAGATGCCACTATAATATGGAAACGTACTTTTTACTATCGTTATGTAATGGAATGGCTTTTCTTTGAGTTTGTTTAATATCCTAGTTTTTCTAACAGATATATGTATACAAGGTCGGAATGTAATTTTTGTAATTCGATGTAAAAGACAATTTCATAGTCAAATTTCGACTTAAGACAGTAAACCGTTCATAAAGACAGAACAATTCGATGATTTTGGGAGTTTGTTGTACATTGGTCTGATCTGAAACAATTTATCGGACAGGCCCAAAATAACGGTCTTTATAATTGACCCTTTCTTTAGACAAAATTAATTTTCCAATATAACGTCTGTAAAGGTGTAGAATGTTAGCTTATTGGAGACACAGTGCACTGATATTTTAAACTGTTTCACATTTCCAAAATGGTGTGCTCAGTGTAGAAGACTGATTTTTGAAATAGAAGTGGTTACAAATGCCAAATTTCATTCCATACCATCAGAGGCCCTAGTATAAGTTTTTCTAGTTTACAAATGTTAGTTATCGCATACCTATTATTTTTCATAAGCATCATAAGGTTTGCAATACGTCCACTAGAAACAAAAAATAAAACGGCCAAACGAAAAAACTTACTAGGGCATGGTTTCTTATTATCTCTCAGTCTCTGCTGTAATAGCTTTATTGTAGACGTTGTAATTATGAATTCTTCATGTCATGTTAGTCGAGTAGAATGGTGCACTTGAATTTTATATATGTAATAGAGTATAGTATAAGTATAATAGGCATGATGACGGATTTTGAAATCCGCTTCTATAATGTAGATTCGCGTATACTGTTTCCGAAAATAACATTATTTCAGCAATAAAATAAGTTTTAAGGCTAATTATGCATTTTTTTTCTATCTACTTTGAATTATGCGCGAAAACACTCGCAGGTGTCATGGCGTCGCTTGTGACGTCACACCTAAGTAAACGTTGCATTGTGTTTACGCTCAACGAAGAAAGTCAACTAAATATTGCTTATTTTGTGTGTTAAAAATGAATTCCAAAGTTTACAAGTGGTGTGCGGTCCCTCTGTGCAAGAACACATCAATAGCAACACCTAACAAATTGTTTGTTTATGTTCCAAACAAGAAAATAATGAGAGATAAGTGGCTTAAGCTCGCACGACGCGAACCAGCAGATGTAGTTACGAATTCACCAATTTATTTTTGTGAAGACCACTTTGATGTAAGTATTTACTATAGATTGATAGGTACGTAACTCAAAATCTTTGTTTGAGACGAAACACTTAAGTATTTGTTGATAAGCAAATTATTGAGGTTATATTTGTTTTGGTCTTTATTATCAATTATCATTCATGTTATCAATTTTAATGGACCACTTGTTCTCCTTTCAGCTGCCAAATGATATGGAAAATTATATGCAGTATCATTTGATGGGGTCGGTGTCACGAGTGCTTATGCCAACCATTTGAAATTTGAATGCCAACCAGATAGAAATACACGATCTAACACTACAGAACGACCATATATACGTAAGAAACGAAAGATTATGGTTCTTGAAGAATGTGCAAAGGAAATGGAAGAAAGTAGTATGGTTACAGAACATTTTGTAGGAATTGCATCTGGAAGTTCAGGTACATATTTTTCAAGATTTATATTATTTCATGCTTTAACGGGATTTAATGCAACAAGAAAGTTTAAAATGATATTATGGAATTTAACAAAATAATGACACAAGTTGGTAATTTATTTGGATGTTTATTACCTTTGATTGTATCTACCTATCCTGTTTATTGTGTCAATCAAAATCAACAGCGGAAATAATGTGGCTTTCAAAAGGGTATATTTTATTATACTGTTACACATTGTTACTTTATCTATTCTATCACCATGTAAAGAAACATATAAGTAATTTAATAAGATATTTTTTTTACAGTTCAGCATAATCTTGAAGAAACTCAAGTGATATCAAAAATGATAGATAAATCAATTCAAGTACATATGACAAAAAAATTCAGAAGTAAAGCTAGCCAAACACAAGTCAAATTGATAAGTCAGATGACATTGCCATTGAATATGCACTTGCATTCTGTCTCTACATCTCCATTTAAAACCAGTGATTGTGTTAATAGTAACCTATCAAGACCCAGTGTAAGTGTATTGGGAAGAACATTTAGAAAAGAAGACAAATCGGATAGTGATACTTCTTATACTCCCTCTGTAATTCACTCAGAATCATCACCATCAGCAAAATCTCTCCAAATAGAGTCTGCTTCTGACTGCAGCGAGATGATAGAAGATGATAAAAAACGAGAGGCTTTAAGAATTTTAGAATGTACATTGAAGAAAATCACAAATAATCCACGTTCTTACATTGGAGTTCCTATAAGCTGTTACTACTTGATTAATTTGATTCAAGAGCAGACCAATATCCCCTCTAACCATATTTTATTGTGTTTAAAAAAAATTAGATTAAATAATTCATTCCGTGAACTCGCTGATGACTTTGCCATGGATACAACTTATGCAAGCAAAATATTTTTTAAAAATATACCTATATTAGCAAGTGTAATACGTTCTTTCATTGTAAAACTAGACAATGAAATGATTAAAAGAAATTTACCTATGGCTTTTAGGCATAAATATAACAAAGTAAGCTGTATAATAGATTGTATGGAGATTGAAGTGCAAAAGCCTTCAAAGGCATTAAATCAAGCTCTTTCTTGGTCAGATTACAAAAAAGCCAACACAATTAAGTATCTTGTATCTTGTACACCAAATGGTTTAGTGAACTATATTTCACCGGGTTATGGAGGACGAATAACAGACACGTGTTTAGTAGAATCCTGTGACTTTATAAAGTGTTTGCAACAGGGTATGTGTGTAATGGCTGATAGAGGGTTCAAACATGTGGAAGTGTATTTACGTAAGATAGGAGTGCTATTAGTACGGCCTCCAAGTGTCGTATCTGGAGCTAAACTGTCTAAAACTGAAGCTAAGGAAACTAAACAAATAGCCAGCTTGAGAATTCACGTTGAGCGGGTCATTAGACGTTTACGAGAATTTAATATGATAAAACCACATGCTTGTCTTAACTTAAGTTTGGTCAAAGTTCTTGATGATGTAGTAACAATAGCGTGTGGTTTAATTAACCTACAAGGTTCTATTATTAAATAAATAGAAACAAGAAATTTCTGCATTTTTATTTACTACTCTGTACTTTTATATAATAATGGATATACATAGGATTTCCAGAATTTAATTATAGTTTTAAGAAAATCAGATATGTATTCTTCATCAAATGTTACACATAAAATTTCTACATTTTTATTTGTGCTGTAGTTAGAATCGGCCACACAAAAAAAACACTTTTTTAGTCCACTCAAATACATTTGAATCTGCATCTGGGCGTAGCATTTCATAGTCGGTTTCCCATTTTTTATATAATTGAGATGAGTTTTTTCACTCATGGGGCACTTAATCTCAATAATGCTATCTTCACAAATGCCATCAGGTGAACCAGCTATCATTGGATAGTTTTTGGATATTATTAGTCCAGAACTCTTAATTTTCTTCCCCAGCTTCATACCAACTGTCTCCCGCACTGCATCCTCTAAACTTCTACCTCGTTTCATGGCTAGTGTGTCTGGGATTTTCCCCCCCATGATAAGTGATATCAGTATGCCATCATCTTTTTGGCACCGACTGACTTCATAAGCCCTAGATGCTGTAATCCGGCCATATCTTAATTCGTACCAAAGGCTATTTTTGTACTGGTTTCTAATCTCCTTTTCAATTATGATTTTATCTAAAAATATGTCACAGCATTTTTCTCTATACTTCAGCACAAGTTGGTGCATTGATGCACTAAGTAAGTCATTACAAATATAACCTGGTTGATACCTCAGTACTTCACAGTTACTAAGATTTCTCTTTTGGCCTTCTTCTAAAAATTTTTCTAGCACTGTGGGATTAGATGGTAAGTTAGAACTGCCGTTTGATAAGTCCTTTGCTGTTATAAATTTCAGGGTAGTGCCAACTCTGGACAGTTTAGATTTCAGCCATTAACATTGTATTTCAGTACAAGATGGTTCTTCGCTTCTGCGATGGACCCACATAAGGAGCGCTATGGCATGCTTGCAGCCCCCTTGAGCAGCAACACAATCGTGGCATTGAACAAATGTTACCTTTTCTTCGTCTTCATCAACTATCAATGTAACTGCATATAACGTTGCATGGACTTTGTGTTCCGGGCAAATTTTGCATTTCACAATGCAAATTTTACCTTCACGTTTAAGTTGCACGTAACTTATAGCATCATCACCATATGATGATCGCGAGGTCCTAAAATAAATAAAATTGATTAGATTAATATTACAGACGTAGTAAAATAAACAATTGACATTACATGTTAAATTTATAGGTGTAGATGTGTTTCTAAATATGTAAGTTTACACATTCATTGCATGTGGAGTTATTTCAAATATTTTCTTAAAAGTACTTAGTAGTAAAAATAGTATGGCTTTCTTTAGCTGCGAGTAATACTATGTTAGCTAACACCAAAAATAACCTATGTATGACATAGTGTTAAAAAGGCTTGTGTAATTTAAATTATAGTTAGCACTAAAGATTAATAAAAATGTACTTACAAGGAAGTTTTCACATTTCGAAATTCAGATGAGCAAAAGTCTTTATTTGATGCAAGAAACTCTCCCAACATTAACAAATCAATTCTGGGCAAATTAGAGCTATTTGCCTTAATAAAACCTTGTTCCATTGTTGATTCTTGTATGTTATGTTTTTATCACAAAAGCTCTAATAAACAACAAATGATTTAACTAAATAAATTTTACCGAAATCAATCGAAGTTCAAGCTACACGGTAATGTTTAATTAGGTGTGACGTCATTCGCTCTGATTGGTGTTTTAGTTAAGATGGCCGAATGCAGTATTTTATACTTCTATTTTATTGAAAATATTATTAATCTCAATGTTTACATTAAAACTGGTTAATTTATTAGAATTCTTTCAACATATGTTTTTCTCTAAAATCATTTATTCTTTAATTCTTTAATACTGTCATCATGCCTATTCAGTGTAATTTTTCAATGTGTATAAGGTATATTTATAATAAAATCTTGATTATCTACATCAATATTTAATTCAATAATAGGTACAAACACTGTCGAATACAATGAAATAGCGACCAGTGTCCTAATTACACACGTTTTATTTTTTTCCTATTCTTATACCATGATACAAATCGTAACAAAAGATGATTATTAGTTGTAATTTGTGAACGAGTTACGGAGGAACATCAGTCTCGTCATGTACAGTAAGCAACAGGTTAATGTACCCAAAACCTTAGTCCTTATTACCAGAATACAAGGTATCGTTGACTTGTTGCAGACTGTACCGCTGTTTACAAGCAACGCACCTCACAGTACAAAACAAAAATCACAATATATCCAGTTGCGTATACACTAGTACTGTATTCCTCTCTATACTGGCGCTACATACGTTGTGCAGTCGATGACATCGATAAACACCTCTATCGACGTCAATTGCAAATCTCGATGGACACAGCACATTTCGATCGCTAGATGATATTTTCATGCTGGTCATGTCAAAATGTACATACATTTTGTTATAGGCTATATTGACAACAGGCTGACGGGCGGGGAAGGTCCCGCTGCAGATAAAGATTTTTATAGGGTAGTCGTGAATATCGATCGACTAACAACCTAACTTGTCTTAAACGAATAATGGCTAGGTATAAAGATTACTGCAAAATTTTTCAAGGTATAAATGTCTAGTAGATACAAGTTTTTGTTTTAGTACCGCAAATTAGCCTCCGATCACATGGATCCACAATCAAGCTCCACCGGTGGATCCATGGATAATCTTTTTCCCTCTTGGATCCACAGGCGGATTTATAGATAATTCTTTTTCCTCTTCAATCCAGAGCTGAATCGAAGTTGTTAGTAATGAATTACATTTTTATTGTTTTACATAAAATGCGTAGTTATTGTATCTTTACTTTCGCCGCCTCCACAAATGTGTGAATTAAAGTGGTCTAGAAATACATAATTACATTAGAATTCGGAAATTGGTGGATCAAAGTGGCATAAAAACATGTTATATATTTGAATTCCTAATTTGATGGATCGAAGAGGAGGAAAAATTATCCATGGATCCACCGATGGAGCCTGATTGTGGATCCCAAGCAAACGGAGGCGGAAATTATATCAATAATTCTGCAACTATTAAGTACTGGCCACTTTACATAAAGTATCTATTTGAAAATATCGGTGAAAATGGGTACCAATTATATTTTCAGGAAAAATAAAAAAAATAAAAACTATTATACAATCGAATATGGATAAAGATATAACGCAATAAAAAATATAGCGGGGACTACATTATGGCTTTGTACAATAAATACCAGCAATTTGCACAGCTTTGCATCATTTATTTTGGATACGAACTTCAAAAATGTTATTCCTAGGAGCGATGATACCCGTGGAAGAAACGTAAAGAAAAATAAAATATTTTTAGCCCTTCAAAATTGTAAAACAGCTATGCGGAGATTTTGGACCCGTTCGGATTAAATTAAAAATATATGGAACCTCTAAAAATGGGAGAAGATTGTTTACATTGACGAAATACTTACTTAAAGAAAAGTGAAATATGGTCTTTATAAAAAAAAAAAACGATATTATTAACACTAGAAAGACCGGCATTTGTATCCTACCTAGAAAGACCAATGTCGTCATTTTGACGCTAGGATGTCCGTTGAAATTGATATATTATTGTTAGGTTTGATAGAGAAAAACGTGAGTATTATTTATTAACTTTTATTTATTTTAATCAGAGTCACATTTAGTACAAATTATGGTTTTTTTTGTATGTTTTATACATTTTCCACAGACTGGTTTCTTACAAGTATCACAAAAGTAAGACGTTTTATTATTTTACATTTTATATTAATTTGACAAGTTCGTCTTTTGTTTGACTTTGTGTCTTCTACCATTTCGTTTACATTTTCGGGATTGCAAAGTAGACGAGCCGGGCCTGGACGATTTTTTTGATGTTCTGCTCGTAACTCATAAACCAATTGGAGTATGAAATTATGCCGAGAAATATTGGTTTGAGTAATTTTTCTGTAAATAATCCATGAATTTATGACAGCTATGTCTAGAATATTATAAAATACATGCATAGGCCATCTACGAGTACCAGCTCTCACGGAGTATTTCCGTGCCATTTAATCCAAAATATCTACACCAAATTTTGTTGCGTTATAAAATTCAACAGTTTCAGGAATTTTCTTCTCGCCTGTGCCAATTTGAACACTCGGGTGTAGAGTACTGAGAATCATAACATTTTTATTTGGTTTTCCTTGATAAATAGTTAGGGTAGTATCAGTGTCTGTCTTCAAAATAAAGGAATCATAACGTGGAGTACGAATTATTTTACAGACTGTTGGTATTTCTCTTCTCGCACGCCTCATTGTACCCACTATGCTTGTTTTCTCGGCTCTCAGTTTATCTGCCAGTTTTATAGAGGTAAAAAAATTATCTGTAGTTATATTGCGTCCTTTTTTCGTATAGGGTTGTAACAGTTTCAAGATCACATGTTCTGGTAATGATTCGCTTGTACGATCTTCATCTCGGCCTAAGTACGGATATCCATTACATAGATATTTAGTCTCCACATCAACCAAAAGCCAAAATTTTATGCCGAATTTGTCAGGTTTGTTTGCTATGTATTGCGTAAAGGGGCATCGAGTTTTAGAAGGAAATAACTGTTCATCACCAGTCAAGTTTTCACCAGGTATGTAGCATAATTGACAATTTTCAATGAATTTATTCCAAATTGCTGATACTAGCGCAAATTTATCCGTTGTAAGTCGCGACGATCTTGTAGACCGTATGTCAAAACGCATATATTTCATAATTTCTTTGAATCTGTTCTTGCTTAGTGTTTCGCGGAATATAGGTGGACCCCAAAGTTTCGACCACATCAAATCTAAATCTAGTTGGCTAGAATTGTAAGCGCCGCGAGCATATAGTAATGCAATAAAGGCATCAATCTCCTCTAAAGAAATACACCAAGTTTCATTGTTAGTTTGATGACGAGCTTCCGTTTCTGTACATAACCTGATGTGTCGAAGAGTTGCTTCGTCAATGAATAGGCGCCAAGCAGTAATCACTTTACCATCTTGAACGAATCGCTTTGCGTAGGGGGTTGGGCCTGAAACTTCTCGAAGCACGTTTTGATTACTGCGCCGACCTGTCTGGATTGTACTCTGGGTATGCGCTACACACTTCCATTCAGTCCCATCACTTGCAATCAAAGTATCACCTATAGTAGGAAGTGCCGATTGTCGTGAAGAAGAACGTCCACCACGCCTACCTCGTCCTCCTCTACGGCTGCTTCTCGATCCGATACAGCGACGATCAGGAACCACACTAGTCGTAGACGTTTCTATTTGAATTTCTTCACTCGAATCTGAACTGTCCGATGACGATGTGTTTCTGATCGCCGGTATATAATCCGTATCTGAGGTATCAACAATTTCAGCATCAACACTATCTCCTCCCCCCGATTCAGACTCCGAATAAGGTAAATTTTGAAGATTGTTCAATTGTTCCTCTATTTCAAAGTCAGATAATATATTTTTACGAGCACTCATATCGAATTTGTTCAAAATAAATACAGTAGGTGACGGTACACAATTATCCAGCTTACACCAGCTTGCACACCACTGAGAGTTTCAACACTGATCGAACAAACGAGCACAACAAAATATTTAGGGATAATGTAAACAAATATTTCTAAGTACCCTCTAGTATCATAATTAACAGAGTTCTCTGTATTGGATCATTTTGACGACAGTGGTCTTTGTAGGTATGACTCATTATATTTCAAGAACTAATTAAGATAGCAACTTTATATTTCAACAGGGACTATAAAACTACAAAATATTAAAAGTCAAAAACTATCATGTTTAAACAAGGCGTAACTTTAAAAATATGACGATTTTACTTCACAAAATCGTCAATTTGACGATTCCGGTCTTTCTAGTGTTAAGGGAAAAATTAACATACAAAAAATTGGCGAATGTTAAAATTCCAAAAGATTTAGCATAAGATTTCTTGGTTCCTGTCGATGGAGAGTGAAAAATTCTCATTTTTAGTTAAAAAATGTAGCACAAAAACAGATAGGGAACTGCGATAAGTAATTTTACTTTGGAGACGCGGTACCTTTAAATCTAGTCCGTCGCCCTTCTATCAAATATACAGTATCGCGATACATTACATCTGGGATCGGATATTGAGACCAACAACGTCGTTCTTGTAATTTATGCCTTGATGCCAAACAAGAAACCTATGTAAGATTTTTGAATTGTTGAAAGTAACACTTGAATTCAAATTCAATTCAATGAATGAAAATTTCAATGACAATTCAAATGTGACTACGAGGTTGGAGGTATGAATGTTGTAAATTTAGTATTTCGTAGAGGTTTTTGGGTGCTTTCAATGCAATTTATTTTTTTATACAAAAAGGCGGCGGACATAGACACCAGCGATACATGCCGACATCGGTCCAGAATGTCAAACGTTGGCACGCCCCCGGATGCGCTGCCTACCTTTGCATATTAAGGAATGGATTGGGAAAATGGGGACGAAGGGGATGGGACTCTCTCACTAGCTACCGAAACACGTACTTACATTGCGGAAATACGATAAAGTAGGAAATCCTTTTCTCCAATTTTTCCCAAAAGTACATTGATACAAAACTTTCACTAGTAAACCGGTATACATACATGTATAAATCATCACTAGGGAATCAGTCACTCATAGGATGTTCGATATTCATTGTGATATTTTTATACTTAACATTTTTCTAATTAGACGAAAATATTATTAGACATCGGAAATTTTTGTACCTCATTATTCGTTTAAGACAATAATCGCATAAACCGTATTGGCCCGTCCAGCAACTATTAGATTATTCTACTCGATCGATCGACTGCAACCTAGGTTGACTGTAGGGGTTGACTTATTGCGTGTCGCGAGCATCTGAATCTCACAGCACCAGTTTCACACCTAATGATGTCAAATTCACAATTTTTCGATATACCCACCTTTATTCATTACGGTATCACCAAAACATCCATATACTCGCGACGCGCGTATCCGCTAATGTTACATTTAAAACTAGGGTTAAAACATACATTAATTAACTAGACAGTAAAGTTACTTACACGCTATTAACTGTTTATATTCTAAAAGGATTTTTTAAGATATTGTTGCAGTAATGTCAGACTGGAGCGGAGGCCAAGGTTATGTTTTGGCACGTTACTTAGTGCTTACAATACATATTACAGATGCATCCGCACATCGTTCATACACACGCATAAACTAGTTATAAAATTAATCTCCCAGCTTTGAAACAGATGCAATGATATGTTCCTTTGTAAACGAAATATAAAAAAAAACAATAATTTTGGAAGCTTTCTACGTATTGTCAAATCACTGACGAGCGAACGCGGTCTGTGCAGAAGTTACAGCTATGTTTACGCATGAATGGGATAATTCACAGATTGGCGAGCTAATCTAAATAACAATGCTAAACATAGTATATTTCCATGAATTTTACTAAATTTAATTTTACCTCAGTGAAAATTTCCATTTTCGTTGGATTTCCGTGGATTGCATCAGAAGTCAAGATTATTAGTATATTTTATACATTATTAAGTCTTTGTCATACCTTAGTCTGCTAATATGCGAATTATCCCCTTTGCAGCTATTAACAGTCACATATATATAGGTTTACAAGCTCACTTCTATAAAAATAAATAATTTTATACATATAATACCTGATATAACCTACATCGTATTAAGTTCATTTTAAATCGCACTGGCAATTTAGCATAATTGCTAGATTCTGAATTGCACAAAAAACAAAAACGAATCAACAATAAATAATAAGGGCCAAAACTTAGTGTTATGGGGAAATAAGTATTTAACATAATTTGTCTATCTAATAAAATGGGCCGAATAAGGAACATGTCAGGAAGAATATGAGGAAGGGAGGTGTAAGGAACGGCCGAATAGGTAATAAGAATGTATGGAATTCTATGTCATATAAATAAAACATTTTAAGTTCGATAAATAAAAAGAACGTACGTCATTTAAAATTTGACAACTTAAAGGCTCATCCAGTATTTTACAAGTCTATCAATAATACAAAAGATTATAAACTTTGAAACGTCGTACGACTCTTACGTATGGCTGTTTTGAGATTTCATTATGAAAAGATTTTAAAGATTTAAAATCTCCAATTTTAATAAGGGATTTTAAAGTGGTTTATAGAATATCGGAAATTCTCTAAATTATGTCGTACAGTACGTTATACAATTAGAGTATAATTTTGTATACTTGAAATATTATGCTAAATAGAAATCAGTTGAAACATGGTTGAAAACAAATTTTTACAACATTCAATTATGGTACTTTTAAGTATTATTAATTTTAAATGATTAATAAGAGGGTCTACAATTATCTAAAGAATTCTCATCGGTATATCTACCTCGATTTTAGTTGACAAATCTCGTTTTTACAGAGTTCTTAAAACTACTAGACTTCACTTATATGAAGATGCAGTTTTACATATTGTGCGATGTAAGTGGTCAAATGGTCAAATTTCGCGTGTTGAATGTGGCAGAAAAATAATATTAAATCTGTTTGCATTAAATCAAAACATGGGCAGTAATAACAAGATAATTATGTTTGTTGACATGTCGTGTCTTGTTGACTTTGTTATCAGTTATCAATTTTGTATTAATAAAATGTATTTAATAATAGATATTTAATAGATTTCCTTATCGACCTCATCCTAGCTACTTCCTTTATTAGTATTGCAGTTTGTTATCTATTTTACCGTTCTCCTGTTATAATAATAAAATTGACGAGGACTTTATTTCTCAATAAAGACAAATAATAGGAGTCTAATATCGTTCTGTTGTGTGATAAATAAAAAGAATAACAATACCTACATTATCATAGCTTCAATTATAATAACCAATATAAAAAGTGGTAAACCGCTTGTTGCAGTCTCGTTAAATTGCAATTAACGTGTATACTTTTGTAAAGCTGCTTTATTTGAAAAAAAAAACTGAAAATAATTATTATCAGAACACAGAAGAGTTGCTGAAGCAACGGGGATTTCAAGAGAAAGTGTATTGAGAATTTTAAAAGAAAATGGCGAAAAGTGCATTGACGAGCCGGCAAAAACAAGAACCTAAGAAACACCAAGCAAGAGATATCGTTTGAAGCTAGATGATTACGGGTACAGTGTAATACGCAAAAAGTTAATCAAGGGATATGTTGCCTCTAAAAACAGAAATGAATAAAACCACCGTGTAGAAGCTCTTAATAGAAAAAATAGCTATTATGGGGTCCAAAGAATTGACGAAAATCTGTAATCACACTATTAAATGTGGAGAATTTTTGGCACAAGAAAATCTCGATATATTTAGTGAGAGCTTTTTTATTCATGTTTCCAATTCAGACGAAGATTAATACATATTGTAATTTTATAATCTTTCCAAAGGTGACTGGATTCGTAAATGTAACGTAACGTAAATGTATTCGTAAAGTAACAACTTTGTATATTCATAAGTCTACTGTTAACAAACTACTATCAGGGTGTAGAGGTGTCATCACACTGGTGTCATCACACTAGATGACTTACATTACTTCTTCCAAATTATCGGGTGATGCTTGATATTCTATTAAAAGGCAGCAATGTACTTTGTATAATTTGTTATAGTGGCACTTCCGAACTGCTTCGATAAAATTGGAGATATGCCAAATGGACTTCTTTAGATAATTGTATTTGTACATGCAATTTATACATTTAAAAAATAAAAACGTGTAAGAAACGGACAATGTGATTTATCCTCAATAGTGTAATTTTGTCTCGCAAATCCTGACACATACTTATGCAATAACAGCTTGTTTGAGATCATCCCATTGCGGAAAAATTGACTCAATTTACTGGTTATACCTACACTAATTATTTAAAGGCATCATCAAATAAATATGAATCGCGCGATGCATACTGAACGAGATTTGTGGAGTGGAACACAATTAAGTTCATACTTCGTAATGTCAATGTAGTTGGAGTTTACTTTACGGTAATATGAAACTGCAAATGTTGCACATTACAAGGTAAAATCTATTAATTCTTAGTTCATTCGTTAGAATTGATCCATATCACCATGTCAATTTATGCCTTGACTACATAAACAGATAATTACAGATATTTAAAGAAAATCTGGAACATTCTTCATCAATAGAGTAAGTTGGATTGAGTGAGAACAGAACCATATTAGGCCTCTTTCTACAGATAAAACAACTGAAATTTTAACTTCACTCATGACTAGTCATGACCAGATTGACCGGTCAAATCCATAAAAGTGGAAAAAATGTACGTCAGAAGTTTTGTTGGAATAGGACATACAATGTCACTTACTTTAAGGCCTAAAAAGTATTTATTTTAGAAAAATAGAATTTGAACTATTTTTCTAGTGTCTGATGAGTGACGATATTGACATTATGTATTTATGAAGTTATAAATCAAGTACATATATGTGTTACAGCCGTCGCTTTAAATCGAATTTATTGACGAATACGTGTCATCAAGGACTCGTTAGATTAGGGCTCCGTTCTAAAACGTGCGATGATCACTCTTTGACAACCAATATATGGTGCATTTTTTTATCTTCTTAAAACAAAACTAGACGCAGTATAATTTAAAGCGATAATCGCAAGGTTTAGGACAGCAACATTATAATTATGATTAGTAAAGCCATAATACATTTATTTACTAATTAAAAAAAAAAATTGGAACTGCATTTGTTCTCTATTATGCAATCTGAAATTCTCTATTTGATGAAGGCTTTAAATACAAACCCTAATATTTTCAGACTGAAATCATACTGAACAACAAATTATTTCTCACCTAATAAATATTAGGTATAAATATACATTCCAAACCATCTCAAGCACAATTGCAACTAAATAGTAAATAAGCCATATAAACAAAGTGCACATTTTGGGGCGTATCTTTTACTCCTAAATTACAACCTGGATACATTGGGCCCTGAAAACATCAAATAATTTGACAAATTTTATGTGTATGACAAACAATTTGATTGGGTATAACTCTGTTTGACATGTTTGTCAAATAAGAATGTGTTCCAAAACAGAAAACCGCTCTTTGATAATCTGATTGACAGTGCATCTCTTTCTATGTTTACAATACGGAAAGAGATATGACATGAATTAGATTATCGAGAGTGATTTCGCACGATTTGACACAACACCACATGACCAGATATCAAAACTGAAGTTATGTTGGACACAATTAGACTACAGTCTATGTTGCAAGGGTGCAGTCTAAAGGTGCATATTAAATACGTTTGTACCCTTGCTGTTAAACACGTACCATGGACCATGTAAAATTTGACAGATTTTTTAATGTTTACAGGGCTGTTGTACATTGCCATTACCACACAAAATGTGCATAGTGGTTGATAGTTGGGGAGTGTAAGCTTATGTTTAGGTGATCAGGATGGAGTGGGAACAGAGCTGTGTTGAGTATGAGAGTGCGAGTAACTCGCGGCGCGCGGCGGCAGCGCGATCATGTCGCGTAGCGCTTGGTCCAGAGGCGCGCGATACGATCGTGCTCCTCTCTGTTCTGAAGATACTGCGTCGCGATGCTACCTACTAATGGATCCGCTGCAACAAACATTACATTTTTTTTACAGAAAGAAAGTGGCAGACGAGCATAGAGTCCAGCTGGTGATAAATAGATACTGTCACCCTGCAGAACATGCCAACATCAGTCCAGAATGACAAATGTTGATATAGAACCGGATGCACTGGATCTTTGAAACTTTAGGAATGGTTACATAAATGGCGTATCTCACTAACCAGCGAAAAACATGAGGGCCACACTTAAATTTTCAGAAATGAATAAGAAAAAAAATACAAGGAATGGGTAAAATTAAATTTATTGTTTCTCAAAATATTCTCGTGAGCGTCAATACACTTTTTCATATGAATAAACCAATTTCCATAACATTTATTCCACTCCTCCGTGGTAACCTCGGGAACATGTTTTTTATACTTCACGACAGCCTATTCTGGCGATGAAAATCGTTGACTGGGTAATTGGTTCTTAATTTTTGGAAACAAGAAGAAGTCACAAGGGTGCCAAGTCGGGACTGTATGAAGGATGGGTCATGAGTTCTACGTTTTCAAAAAGTAGTTTGTCTGTTTAGCCACGTGAGAGCTGGCATTGTCATGGTGCAAGATTAATCGGTGTTTATGGTTGTTTTTACAGAGTTCGTCAATAAGTTCCGGCAAGCAAATGGTCGTGTATCAATCAGCATTCACGGTACGACGATTCTCCAAACAACAGTAGATACGTGTTGTTTTTCTAAAAAAAAAGAAGCGATCATCTGCTTCGCGGCACTTTGCAATTAGGCTCATCTTGAAAGACCCAAATGGTCGATTGCTGCTTTGTTTCGGGGTCGTAGCTGTAAATCCATGTTTCACCTGTTACTATGTTCCACAGCAAATTTAACGCCCCTTCGTTGAATGTGGTAAGCATAGCATTGCACCAAGGGACGTGTTCCGTTTTTTGAACCTCAGTCAAATTGTGTGGGAGCCACCGCGAGCACAGCTTTCGCACAGCCAAATGTTTGTGTAAGATTGATTGTTGACTTATACCTATTGCCTAAGGATGCCCGAATCTCATGGTGGGTCACGTGCCTGTCTGTTTCGATCACGCGGCGCACAGCATCGATGTTTTTGTTATTGACAGCGGTGGACGGGCGAGCTTCACGAAATTCGTCACTGAGATTGACACGACCGCGCTTGAATTCTGCAAACCAGCTATAAATTGTCGTCTTGCTTGGTGCTTTGCTTCATCGCCAAAAGCAGTTTGAGACCGAGCGAGGCTCTGCGAGCTTATGCAATTTGACACGTTACAAATGTCAGTCGATGATAACGATGTCATAATTTAAGCACCAATAGATAATTTGCATTATTTCAAGTGGCGAGCACTTCAAAGAGGTCAAATAGATTTCAATATGGAATAATTAAAGGAAAGGTTTTCCTTACTCGGAAACTTATGTAACAATTCTTAAAAAAGTAATTTATGTTAAGGTTCGATTTTAAAGAAAAAGAGAAAACATATTTAAGTATGAGACTTATTTACTAAGAGGAAACTCATTTAAATATTGCGTTGGAAACATAATAAGAAAGATTTTAGCTGATTTTTAACAACACCAGCTTTTTATTAATATAATCCAAGAGCGACGAAATTGTGCTAACGGTACAACCAGTGGTCTTGAGAAGTAGTCATTCTGCAAACTGGACATTATGCTAAGTGGTCTTTTTGCGAACTGGACATTTTGCTACGTGGGTATTTTGAGAAGTGGTCATGATGCGTCAAATCGAACAATATATGTTTGTAAACCATACCATACCATACCATACAATATTCGTAATTAACATAAACTTTTCTGTGTGACTATACTTTGGGAGCGAACGAAACTTCGACGCAACGCGGGAAGCAAAGGTCGACAAGGAACCAGTAGCGCGCCGGGATTGACATGTGACGCGCAATTCCTCCGTCGCGCCTCACCTCGTACCACAAAATAGATCGATAGATCGTTGACCGTTAGCGCTTTTAGAATGTGACACGACCATAAAGAAAAACAAGATAAAGTGATAATCGTCCTATTAAGGTAAATGTTGATGTTATAATTGAAAAGATTGAAGCAGATCGACACATAAGCAGTAATCAAATTGCAGAAGAGCTTAGCATTCAACCATTCAACAGTTTTGGATGACCTGCATAAAGTGAATTTTGTAAAACACTAGATGTTTGGATGTTGCATGATTTAAATGATAGAAAGTTGGTGAATAGAATTTCCATATGTGAGATGTTGCTAAAATGAAACCGATCCTCAGAAATTTGGTAACAGACATTGAGAAATGGACCACCTACGATAACAATGTTGGAAAATGATCTTGGTCTATGGGAGGTTAGCCATCACAAATGAAGGGTACAAGGCTAGAATGATGAATCTCCACTGTTCAGGTTTTTAAGATAAAGTGAAATGAAAATGTAACAACTAATAAAAGTATAACTGTAGGGTTTTGGTACAAAATTGTGGTTAAGTATTATTACTATGTGTAGGATGTAGAAAAAAATGCAAAAATTGTAACCAAATTATTTGTTTGGATAAAAAAAAAACACAACTGTTAGTGTATTTGGACAATGGTAAAATGACGATTGTCCATGGAAATTCATCGTTTTTGCAGTGTCCCATACATAGTCCTAGTTAGCTCGTACATTTCGAGAATGTGGCAGTGAATTAAAGAAAGATCTTGCTTCTTCGGAACAAAACTTTTTTAATGCCTGAATATCATTAAATTTGGCTACCGATATTGGCAGCTTACTTGTATAAAGCGGATTTGGTAGCTTAAATTCATTGCAGTTGCTTCCTCTCAACAACCTGAGTTGCTGAGGACTGTCATGGTCAACTGTAGTTTTGCTTGTAAAAGTCCAGCCTTTCATGATCTATTGAAACCCTAAATCTCCGTATGGGCCCCTACTGGGGAATGGGCATTTGTTTTATAGTAAGATTTCAAAAAAACTGTACATGACTTGAAGTCATCTCTTGTGCATTGTTTAACATTAAAAGGACTTGGTTTTTTCCTCTACTCCCCTATGTGTGATGCCCACTCATCAGGCAGTTCGATTTTTATCTTCTGACTGATGAAAGCCATGTTGCAGTCACACTCCATGTATGAGTGTCCACATATGGGTAAATTATTGTAACCTGCAAATTTGATAGTGACTGAGTGACTGTCAGCGATTAAGCACTGTGTCATGGTGACTCTCAGCATTTTAGCAGTGTACATGTTTGTGTTTTCCTTAGATAACTCGTAACTCTCGTTTAAGCATTTGATTCTTTGACAAAAAGATGAAGTTGCGGAACAATTAAAAAAATAAAAATATTTTTTTTGGACCCTCATCATTTTAGTCTTGTGCCCTTCAAATAGTCCCAAAGGCAGGCCTAACTCCAAACACAGTCATGTTATGTATATGGTGGGACTGTAAAAGCATTATGTATTATGAGCTTTTGCCACATGGTCAAACCATTAATTATGATGTCTCTTGTCACCAATTAGTAAAATTGAAACAAGCACTTGAAGAAAACCGCCGAAAACCGAATTAACGAATAGAAAAGGTATAGTTATCCATCACGACAATACTCGACTGCATACATCTATGAGGACTAAACAAAAATTGGTGGACCTTGGCTGGGAAGTTTTAATGCATCCTCCACACAGTACACACATAGCACCTTCAGATTTCATTTATTCCGCTCTTTACAAAATTCTCTAAATCAGTTTTTCGCTCAGAAACCCTAAAAATTTTATACACAATATTTCGTTCAATATATATTTATGTAATACAAGTCTTTATTATTTTCACTAAATAAAGACACCAAACTTATCAGACTGCCCCTAATATTTATAATACTTCATTTTGAAACTCAATTTGATAATTAATAATTAATATTCCTTTATTCTGTATTCCAAAACATGCAAAATCAACTATTTGATACATAATATTTATTATTTTATTCAACAAATATACAAAACTATGCACTATAATTAAATTGACAAATAGTAAATTTCACACATTTTTAGACATGTAAAAATGTCAAAATTTACCTGGATTGCAATCAGTGAGCAATGAGCAGATTGACAGCAGTACTTTTGATATTGTCAATGCAGGGGACCAGTTATCCTTGAGTATGTCTAGGCATATCACTCCTTGGCTGTTGATGTTACAATGGTATATCCTAGTTCGGAATGTCACCTGGAAAATATTAACACAATGATTTAAACACAACTACATGCCGTGTATTTTTTTTGGACAAAATAAGTGTCAGATAAGAAGGTAGTTCAGAATAAATTTTGAGAGATCTTTAATTTTGCATATGTTTATGGTTTGCCCACAAAAGAATACTAAAGCATTTAATATTTCATTATACCAAATTGGAAGGACAATTTCATGAATTTAATTTTGTACAAAGATTTCCCAAAAACTGAAAACCTGGATGTTGTTCAAATAAAATAATATATTGTTGTTTATATAAAAATAAATATGTATTAAAAAAGATAATTTGAACTAAATAGTAAATTAATTAAGAAATATTTGCTGCATTAATGACAATCAATGAGGGAGACAAGTTCTTGAATGCATGAGAAGAGCCAAAGACAAGCAGAATATGTCTTAAATCTGCCTATTTGTATGTGATATATTATGCCTATTTGTATGGGATATATTATATATATTATATGTATGCCTTCACACCTAAATGAGATCAAATGGGACAGAATATTGAATATTAGAAGAAAAATAGTTAAGATTGAAGGAAGCCAGATTCCAGAGGAAGCCTTTACCAAGAACTAAACTAATAATTAGAATGGTGATGCAGATGTCTAATAGAATTTTGTATTATGCACAATTTAGAAAATCAAAGTTCATCTCACCAATAAGAAATACATTATCAGTAGTAACTACATGAAATAATGTATTTCTACATGAAAAAACAAAGCTAGTTTAGACAGCCAGAGTCAATCTATCTGTAATGAAAGATAATTTATAATGGAGCTCCTTAAAAACACAGATTAAGAGCACTTATGTATTTTCTTAGTATGAATTATGATTACTCTTTCCTTTATTATATTCTAACCTGAATTTTATAAATCTTGCAATGTTAAAAACACTTCAACACACATTAAGCTTATATCACAAGTTCTTCTCAAACTGTTAAAAAGTTACCTTAGGAGGTTTAAATGGATATTCTGGTGAGAAGTGAATATCGAGGAAGAAGACTCCACCCTCATATACGGAGCCAGGTGGACCCAGGATGGTGGACACCCATTCATAAAGGTTGTCTCCTTTTGGTCCAGCACTGCAATTCGGTGGAGGGTCCAATGTGATTTCGGCTAACTCCTTCTGGATCCTTTTTGCAGATGTGCCAAGTGCCTTCGACATCTTGGGATTTGGTTTATTTTCCTTAGATTCTGGTTTGTTATCAGCTACTGCTCCACTCGAGCCTGCGCCACCTCTGCCTCGTCCTGTGCCACTTCCTGAAGAACCAGATGCACCGGACATCTAAAAAACCATTACAATTCATTGCAAAAAGCTAAGCTTGTTAATAAGCTAATTAATGAATGTTCATGACTGAATCAATCAGAATTTATTGTGTTAAAGTGAGAAAACATGCAGATAAATGTGGAATTAATGTCGTCATTCATAAGAAATCACATGAAATGTGGGTATGAAGTATCATATTTATTATATATAGATACTTTTGGAACAAAAAGGGTTGGTTTGCCAAATATTTGCAAAATAACTGTTTAGCTATGGCAAAATAAAAGTATCAAAAAGTACATTGATGGTCCAATCACTACTAAAACAAATTATAAAAGCAAATTAAACAATTGGATACTATTACACAAGGTATGGTCAAATTTTTTGCAAGCAAGAACTCAAGAAGTTTGGAACAAAGACATCACTATAATCTACATCTAAGACATAAAAGGATAGCAATCTGACAAAAAATGAAAACACAGGCCTAATGACTTTTAATAAAGAACCCAAATGAAAGTAACGATGAGATAGTGCATTGAAAAATGATTTATTTGTTTGTACCTTACGAATAACAGTCGGCCATCTTGTGGGCTGGCGTTATCCGAAAATTACAATTTTTTTTCATTCACCAGTCACCCAATTCAAAGAAAAAGACGTTTCCCGAAACACGACAGATAGGATATAAAATACTCATCCAGATTATGTACAATTGGTGTTAGGCTAGAAATGGATATTCTTGATGCTCCGCTCTGCAAGCGCAAACAGGGGACTGTTACTTTCCCACAGATTGAAAGTCAATGTGTATTTCTAGTAATTGAACTGTACCTTGTCGAAAATTATTCAGGTAGTTTGCGGTATTCCCACAGTTTTCTTTCAAAGGTTCAATACACTTCTACAACATTTCATCCATTTGTCCATCGCCCTCACCAACACAAACAACCAAGGAATGCACACAGTTTCAAAAAAGGAGAAGAAACTATTAGTAAAAAGAATTTTACTAGATATTTGTTCTACTCCACTTATAGATTGCAAAATTTAAAATATAAAGGAATATTTATGAATTATTACTCAATTCTAGAAGGGTAAAATATTGGAGAAAATCACGATGCACAACCAGTTTCGGACATGTTTTTATAAAGGAACCGGCGAGTTGCCATGTTTAATTTTTACATATTGTTATTTACATTATTTGTAACATCTAAATAATATGATAAATATGACTAATCAAAATTGCAATGCTATCTAGAATTAATTATATGGTCTATAATATATAATAATATTTTTTAAATATTTAAAATATTTCTTGATAAAAGTACAATCCATAAACCGGTCCCACACATGTATACTAAATGTCCAATTAAAGTGTTCAATTAAATGTCCAAATTTTTCGGATATACATATTTGTAAACTATAAAAAGAGCAGCCACGCACGTTTCGTATATATTTGACGATCATTCGTTCACAATAAATGTGGTTTACAATATTTTTCATAATAATCAAACAAAAATTTAAATTAAACCATATGTGGAGGTACTTTGCAAATATAATACTTGTACAAATATTTCGTTTTTGCGTAAATATTTCCTACACACTGTATTGGTTTTTTGGCTTACATCAAAGAGCGCAAGACGCGATTATTTTAGTTACCTCCTACTCACTTACAAAGTAATGCAAAGAGTCCGTTAGCTGTTTGACGCTATCCAGAATTATTTTGATAGATTACTATTATTTTGTTTCTACGCATATAATGAAGTAAACGAATGATCCGAAACGTCTGTGGCTGCTCTTTGGAAAGAGTTTACAAATATTTCGGAACAAAATGTAGAAACGTTTATACATATCTACACATGTCTAGGACCGGCTTAATAATATATAGTAATATGACTAATATAAATGACTAGTAAAAGACTAATAAAATGACTATATATGGTAATAATAATATGACATTAATACTCCCAAAGCAACGCCAGGGGGTCTACCGACACGCGACGAGGGAGCCCTTAGGCTTCTTTTTTTTTTTTTTTTTTGTTAGGAGAGAATCAGGAAAAATCCTGCATAGGACACCTGGTACCATCTAGTCTGGCTGGGCCAGCCTAGGTGGTACCAGGTAGTGTCGGACTCCTACCGACTAAAAAACCTGATTGCCTCAACAGGACTGAATTCTTGTGGCCTTGTGGCCTATTAAGAGTCACCGGGCTTGTTTATATTAGGGCGAGCGCAGAAGGCGCTCAGCCAGGAGAAAAAGTGTGCGTTGCAACGAGCCTAAGGGCTCCCCCGCCGGTAGACCGGCGGAAGGAACGGACCTCGGCTTAGGGCGTTGCAATGGGGGGATACCGCGAGATCGCGAGTCGGCGAGAAGCGCCCAGGCACGTGTCTATACCTGGTGAATATAGGGTCCCTTAGGCTTCTTGCTGCACACATTTTTTGCTCCTGGCTAAGTGCCTTCTGCGCTCGCCCTAAACCATATATGTGTCAGGTGAATCTTGAAAGGCCATATGGCTTAACTTAATGGCCTAGCCTAATTGAATTTAGACATTCAAAAACTGAAAAAGTCCTTTTTCGACGGGATTAGACAATGACGTGATAGATAGGATAACCAATGTCCAAATAAATTATAAAAAGAAAGATGTCAAAATGTTTTTTTTTTCAATGGCAATGATGCAACATGTTTGCTTCTTATGTGTCGATCACTGTTTTCTACAGTTGAATTATTCATGAATACTCTTCAATACTGAACGAGTCACAATGATTAACCACGAATCACGAACGAACGATGTCAGTAAGCCCTGCGCTTCGCGGTTCAC
The DNA here is from genome assembly GCA_943735995.1 of Sesia bembeciformis. NCBI lineage: Eukaryota > Metazoa > Arthropoda > Insecta > Lepidoptera > Sesiidae > Sesia > Sesia bembeciformis. The sequence continues at coordinate 16,414,722 of OX031028.1, forward strand.
ACGATCACTTGACGATTGTTTCGTTCCATTTAGTTCATGATTAGGAGTTCTCTTCAGATTTTGGTTGTAGATAAAGGTGCCTAACTTTTTATTTACTAATACTAAAATAATATGTTAATTTTGTAAGGTGGCGGTGTTTATTTTTACAAGTTCCTTGACGGTTTTTTTACATGAACTATATAATCGTTATTTCTTATAATTACTTATTTAATTGACAATTAGGTGCTACAATCATATTGTTGTGTTTGTGTTATTTTTAAAATATAATAATTCCAAACACGCGTTAATTGTAATAGAAAAGGAACTTTGGAATTACTTTACAATTTTAGGCGATTAGTTGAAAACAAAGCATGCCCTTCGGGTGATTGAATCGAGTTATTGAATGACTAGTGTTGAATGTTTGATCTAGTGGAACTTAATACGACGTCATTCATCCGTCTTTTGTCAGACACTAAATGTTCGTTTGTTCGCCCGACCAATTGAATCAGTCGGTATTTGAATCATTCATCAATCAGTCAATTAGTTAGAAGGATTGAATCTAACCACTCTAAAACACACATTAAATATCTAATCTAGCACACCTCTAGATATTTGACATTAAATATAATTTATTAAAATCTCAAATGATCAATCAATGAAATCTTATAGAAATAGATATTGCTGCCATTAAAAAATATAAAAGTTTCTAAGTTGCTTTACAGTGATTTTAGAAATCTAAAATTTTCCTTTCTGTATTTAGTGGTAAGGTTATTTTGCTTAACATCAGTTTTTATAATGTGGCTCCCCTTAGAGCAGAGATTTAGTTTTTCTTGGTGGTGATTTATTTATTTACTGTTCCTGCATATTTCTCAAGTATTTAAAATAGCCTATAAGATCTTTAAAAACTATGAGAAACGTCTCTTGTGATCCATCCGATCCATCTCCTCCGATTTTTACTAATCTAACACGAAATAAATATGTGTATTTCAATAGGCCCATTAAATGAGCAAATCACGACAATGCTACTCTTAATTTGAAAAAGAAACATAACTGATGTTTTCTATCTGTATCAATTGAAAATGTCTATATCCACTTATGCAAGCGGATAGAATCATGCAGGATAATGAATACTGCAGCCCATTCATAGTGCACATCTTGAAGTAGGAACCGTATCCATTAGCTGACCCTACACTTCCCACAATTAAAGTAGAAGAAATAATTATATGAGCACCAGAAAATAGGAAAGGGCAGCGAATTTAAAGATAGCTTTGATTCTCTAAATAACAAAGTGCTATCCTATGCAGTTAGAATATATTTTGTGTTGTCTCTTTGTTTCAGGTGCCAGTCTTATCGGCCAATCTCACCTGAAAGTTGAAGCAGTTGTTAATAATAATAGGATCCAACCAATCAATCTCCTACAGACTGTTTTTGCACTACTTTGACATTGGTGGAATTATTGTGTATACTACAATACAAATAGTTATTAAATTAATATATAGGAAGTAAAATTAAATACTCTACTTAATTTAAATCAATACTCTAGCTTACAATACTACAAAATGGGGAAGAGGCAACATCAAAAAGATAAGATGTATGTATTGATTATACTGTGAATACTATAAATTGCAATGTTTCTTATGATTATGTTAACAATTTTCACTATTTTAGGTATTTAACATACACGGAGTGGACCACTCTTTATGGTGGTAAGAGATCTGGAACAATGAAGGAAGAAGACACTACATTTAAAAGGCTTCCTTATGACCACTGTTGCTTATGTCTACAACCCTTTGATGATCCCTACTGTGACGCAGATGGAAATATTTTTGAATTACAAGCTGTAATAGAATTTGTTAAGAAGTTTAAACTGAACCCTGTTACTGGGAAGGTAATAAAATTACTGATTTTTCTTTATGAGTTCCTCAAATGTATGATTGTCCTTTTTACATTATTTACTTCCAATTGAAAAAAGAAAATAAAACTTTAAAATATGTACTAATTTTAGCCAAAACTATATCATTTCCATATTATTCTCATTTTAGAAATTGGACATTAAAACTCTAACAAAGATGAACTTCTTTAAAAACGCCCAAGAGGACTACCACTGCCCAGTACTATTCAAACAGTTCACTAAAAATTCCCACATTGTTGCAATACATACAACAGGCAATGTTTATTCCTATGAAGCTGTGGAACAACTCAATATCAAAGGAAAAAACTATAAAGATCTCATCAATGATACACCCTTTGTTAGAAGTGACATTATCACTATACAAGACCCAAATAATTTGGATAAATTCAATATCTCAAAGTTTCATCATGTTAAAAATAACTTGAGGGTTGAAACTGAAGGTAAGTAATCTTACAAAATCTAAAGGGTAATTTGAGGTAACTCTGCAGCCATAAAAATAAGTGTGTGGTAAGAAAGCTGCAAATAGGATTATGCAAAGTTGGTAACATCCACATCTCATGATATTGCAGATCTCTATGGGTGACGGTGACCATTTACTATCTTGTGAGCAGTCTGTCCATCTGCCTCCTCAACTAAATATAATATTTAAAAATAGACTCCTGCACACCTGAATGGAGCCACCCTGCATTTTTATGTATAAAGGCCTGAAACAAAAATAATCTTAGGTCAAAGAAAAACTTATTATGTAGTTTTGAAGCTCTACCGCCGGATGGACGCTGATGGCAGCCCTTAGGCTCGTTGCTGTATACACTATTTGCTTCTGGATGAGCACCTTCTGCATTCACTCTAAACCATACATGTCTGGTGACTTGAAAGGGCATTAGGGCTGGGCCACAAGAATTTAGCAATTCCGAAAATTAAAAAAAGATGTTCATTGATTCCATATCAAACCGCGTGACGGCCGTCGTAAACGCTCTTGGAGGCAATACAAGTTACTGAATAAAGGATGTTTTTAGGTAAATTTTCAAAAATCCAATACAAGTCTTCCCCATGAGAGAGGCAGACATACATTTAAACTCAATTTTTTCAGTACTCTGAATTCAAATTTGGAACAATGGTATACTGAAATATGGTTAGTATGCTAGCTTCAAAACTTCATAAAAACTTTTTGATTAATCAAACATTTTTTTGAAGTTTCGGACCATCAAAACTGAAACTGCAGTGTGGCAGGATCAGATGTCCGGGAGTGTAGTATATTTTAGTGACTAAGAAAAGCCTTGAGTTGCGTGAGAAGACTCCATAAAATTTCTATAAGATTGATACCACCATTTATATTTTTTTATCATCTTTTTTAATACAGTAATTGATTGCAAGACTCCTGATGTTAAGTAGATACAGTCAGAGTTCTATACATATAAGCCCCTACAACAGTATCAAGGAGTTCAAATTAATTCAGTACCTACATAATTTTAAATCTAAAGTAGGGAAATATAACTAAACATTTTCTCGTTTTTCACAAATATGTATCTATTAGTGATTGTCTGAATGTGGGTTGCGCCGAATGTCGAGTGCAGCCAAATATTCCGTTAAAACATATGCCAAACTCGAAATTTGGCCGAACTTTGCTTGAATTTATACAGTATTTATTTTTGCCTAACTTCTGTTGAATTTATACAGTAGCAAATAGATGCCATATTTATTATTGGTTAATAAATATAAATATAACTGAAACTCACCATTTGAAAAATGTTGATTGTTAACCGAATACGTTGACTTTTTGGCGGGAACTCTAAGAGGCAGAGTTGAGTTTTGTTTCTGTTGTAAAAATTGTGTATTGTGCATTTTGTGATTTAATAGTGATACTTTAATAGACAACAAAAAGAATTAGGGAATAAATTATAGAAATTTTGTATTATGGAATTTGTGGTTTAATAGTGATAGTTTATTAAACTTCAAAGTGCCTAGTGTTAGTGCATAAAGTTTGTGATAATTAAATAAAAGCATGAGACTGCATTCTTTGTGGTCTTTTAAGGAGTCCTCTTCTGTCCTCAGTAAACCTACTATCACTTTACTGTGCACCCCCTGACTTACTTTGACGGGACTAGACACGGACAAAATATGTTTTAGACTTTAAAATTATTTATTGCGAAAGAATCTTTTCACTGGTAGAATGTGCTAATTGCACTATTGCCATATATTAATAGAAAAAAACCTATCACATTTATAAATTCAGGGATATGACATATCTGTTCGACCAGTGACTCTTAAAAGGCCACTAGGGCTCACTTAGCCATTCCAAAAAAAAAATAGACATGTCAAAAGAGTAAAATTTGTACAGGGATGACACTTTATTGACAGTTCTACATGTCATATCCCTGAGTCGAATAAATAATAATCTGACTATAGTCACTAATGTTAGTCCATGCTACCGAATGTTCGGCACATGAACCGAAATTCGGCCGAATGGCGAAGTTCGGTAAAAGCTGACGAATGTCGGCCATTAGAATCTCTTCGAAAGGTCGAATCTCTAGTATCTATTAAACACTTGATTGAGACTTCTTAATAATTTGTTTTCACCTATTTATTATACTTGACGTTTTCAATCGGCTCATGACCTGGTCGGTGGAAACTTACACTAACCATAGTCATGCACTGACATTGGTTGGTATTTACTGAAACGCTGGGTAAATCTCATGTTTAATAGATATATTCCACCACGGATACCTATCAATTGTTGTTTTACAACTTATATAAAAACTTACATTTTATTTACAGAGGAAATTGCAATGAAGAAAGATCCTCATGCAAGACTGAAAACTGTGTCTGCTGAGACTAAGGAAATTCTTCAAGAGTTAGAGAGAGATTATAAAACTCCAGAAACAAAGGAGACTAAAAAGGAGGTATGTGTGAATTCATAAAGAACATTCCACTTGACATGGCATTCTATAAACGCGGTGACATTAATTTCTATTATCTTATAACTGCCCCACTGCTTCGGCCTGATGCAGATTGATAAATAGATAGATAAAACTCTTTATTGCACACTAAAAACAAAACGAAAATAATAACAGACGTAAACACAAAGTGCACAAAAGGCTGTCTTATCGCTAAAAGTGATCTCTGCCAGACATCCTTTGCGTAGAGAGGAATTAATTATTTTTATCACAATTAGATTGTGTACAGTATACATAATACGGTAATATATTATAATATACGATATATATGTATACACATCATAAGTATTTATACCATATACATTGAAATACTGTCACATCAATCCTGTAAGACTATATAATACTTCAATACGGAAAATGCCGTACTACGGTTGTAGAAGTAATACCGTGTAATATATGGCAGAGGTCAACTGCCATACAATTAACACTTGTGTTTCAATATTACTAAATTCTATTATTATACTATTAGCGGAAAGAGGAGACTTGATCAAAACTTACAAGATTCTCAACAACCTGTCCCGTACCTGAACTCTATATACAATACTAAGGCAAACGAGAATCTGAGAGGACCTGCTTTATGGCTAATGCGAACTATCGCTACCTCCAATCCTATCAAAGCTCTTCCTATCAAATAAAGTGGTCAACTCATGGAATAATCTACCACACGAGACAGTTAAAGCGTCAGGAGTGAATAAATTCAAAACTCTTTAGACACAGAGAAGGCAGCACAAATGTATTGATGAAGACACATCAGCGAACGCTGATAGCCTAATACATAAATAATAATAATATATGCAAAATACTTTGTGTTATGATGATAGTACAATATAGAAAATTAAATAAAACAACTGCAATGATGTCATAACACAATAATCTTTATTTAAAACAATTTGAAATGATGTCATATCACAATAATTTTTGAAACATTCTGTGTCGCTCGAACTAGACTAATCTTTCAAAATTGGTTGAAGATTTGCATCTAAACCATCCTCTCCATCATCTTTGAACAGGTCTTTTTCCGTTCAGGAATAGAAATTTCTTCTAAAAGACGCTGACTAAGGCGATTTCTGTTAGAATCACTCTTCTGTAAGAATAAAATACTTTATAAATAAAGTGTCAAATGTTTTTCGTGAATATATAAACTGATAATAAAAATCAAAACTAATTTATCACAATACAATGCTTACTATGGTGATTTAAACGCTGTACTTAAGAGATGCACAAAAACATCATTCACTTCTAACCCCGACGACGCACGGCACGTCACTAGTTCAAAATTGGAATACACTTGTATGAACTAGTCAACTGTCATAGCCGTAGTGTGTGTGTGTGTGTGGGCCTTTTGTATATATTCACAGAACAGCAAATACATTCGTACAAATAAACTTTATAGGATGACGGTAGCTACTTGAAAAGGCATTGTAATACGACAGTATATAAATGTTTTATATGACCAACTCATAGATATCCAACTGCTAAGGCTACAGCTTTCTATTCATGCATTTAAAATTCTACTGCTATATCCGTTCTGCTATATTTTATTTCAGGGTTCAAAATTTACTTTTGTGACCGTACTGTCCACGAACGTGTAAACAAACTACTATTAAACCATAAAACGTCAATACACAATTTATACAATTAATGAAATTGTCAATTCGAGTTCGTTTAAAAGTCGACCGATACTTTAGTTGCTTGGTGTTGATAAATTTTGATCTCCATCAATATCTATCTAATTACAGGTAGCAGACAAGTTCAACGCGGCTCACTATTCAACTGGCATGGTAGCTGCAAGCTTCACGTCCACCGCCATGGTGCCAGAGACGGTCCACGAGGCCGCCATTATATGCGAGGATGAGGTCAAATACGAGAGGGTTAAGAAGAAAGGTGTGTTCACTATAATATCATACCATCAGCGTGTCTCTTCACTACTGGATAAATCCATAGACCCAATTTGTAGTCTCTCCCAATTAACCTAAGTAAATAATATACTACCGAAGCAAACCTTTATTTTTTCGCTCTTTGTTACAATACCTTCTACTAGGCCACAATGATACCATGTAACCATTTGTAAAACAAGCCACTTACTGTGGCCCGCGAAAGTCATGAGCAACAGCTAGTCAAATAATATCATAACATCATTCTTTGATAATCATATCAAAGAAAGCAGTGTGAAGCACTGCATTTCATGTGATAATTCATTTACAGCGTGTTTAGACCTTCGAAGGAACTTTTTCTAAATGTTCCATAACCAGCCCTTTTATCATCCATTGCTGAACATGGGCCTCCTTGTTCAGCATTGTCTTGTGCATGAAGGCTGTATGTTCTTAAAATAGCACATTGTCCAAGTGGGTTGAAAAGTCCACTCTTTTAGAAATGGTGTAGTTCCTCAGGGCTTGTGGTAGTGGCATTGTTCATACCTTCGTCGCCTCTTACATTCACGGTAAGATGGAGTGGTGCTATTCTAAAGCTGGCCGACAGCATACAAGCAAACAAGCTGGCCAAGCATGTTTCTACATATTACTGAGGTAGAATCTCCACTACTTGGTTTGTGCACTTATTATGGATACAGTAATGGCACCAACTTTGTAACACCAACTAAGTAACCTTAAAAAAATTGACATTATCCATAGACCTGCAGGACAATTTCCTCTGTGGTTTTCATTTTTTAAATCACTGCATTCAAACTTATCTTGATGAATGCTTTTTAAACAGGGTATGTGCGGTTGATAACGAACCTGGGACCACTTAACTTAGAGCTGTACTGTGACGTCACACCCAAGGCTTGTGACAACTTCATAAAGCATTGCAACAATGGGTACTACAATGGGACCAAGTTTCATAGATCGATACGTAATTTTATGGTGAGTTTTATTTTGTTTCATAGACATATTTTAGTAACCTCTATTAAGAATTTTTGATTTTATTTTATTGCGTAAGGATAATTATTATTCCACGTAAAGGGTAAAACACTTAAAATAAAAAAAAAAACTCATTAGAACATTAAAACTTTACTGAATAGTATCCTTATTAATGTTATATTACTAATCCACAAACAATTTTTGAAAGTACTACTTCATTTTTACTAAAATAATCCAATTCCACCTGTTGATTTTAAATTACTGGAGGTGAGTTTTACATAGTCATATTTGCAACATCGTTTCTCTCTGATGTTACGATATTATTAATTGATCTCTAAGTTTTATAAAACCTGTTATCCTTGACTATTATCTGAAGTAAAGTCATAATTATCTGAAATTTTGTGGGCTGCACAATTAAACAATAATCTCCCGTCTGATTTGGCATATTTAACACTAGATTAGCTAAGCATATTATTAAAGACTATTCCTGAATAATATGCTTTGTAATTTTAGTAAATTACAAATAAGTTGCCAATGTGGTATTACAGTGCATGGAATGTTATATTCCTTGTTCAGTGATACCCATAGGTGAACGCAGCCAACCTTGGTTTAATCAGTCCTGCAGAGGCCCGCTATAACAAACGGGCTGCATACAGGGGCTGGGCCGAAGTACAGGAATATGAAGATCCGAATGCCACCGACTTGAGAAAGAAATTTAACACTCCTCAAGGTGCAGTTAAAGGATCACTGTCAGGGCAAAGAATGAGCACATCCGTAGAATCGCCGATAGACTAGCAAGCTATCCTTTTGGAAGCCGAGCTTTTTGGTCGCTCGAGAAGGCTGCTGAAGGTAACTTCTGTCAGTCGTCCCTCTCACCACTGCGGAAATCCGATGGCTCACTGGCCCATGGGGCAAAGGAGAAAGCCGATCTCTTGGGCTATCTCTTTGCCTCAAACTCGACTCTGGACGATAGAGGTGCCTCACCGCCGGTTATCGCACGGTGCACAAGCTCCTTGCCGGAAATCTGTTTCACCCTATTTTTTCTATTCTGGTGGTAAGTGGACACTGTCGTCCATGAACATCCGCAGTACATGCCGACATCAGTCCAGAAAGACAAACGTTGTCACGTCCCCGAATGCGCTGCCTGCCTTTGGATGATGTAGGAATGGATTTGGAGAAAGGGTTAATAATAGGTATAATCTCAACCATTGTTTTAAATAATTTAAATATTTCACAGATACAAGGCGGAGACCCGACAGGCACTGGTCTAGGCGGTGAATCTATATGGAAGAAGCCGTTTGAGGATGAGATCAGACCAAACCTGCACCACACTGGGCGAGGAGTGCTCTCCATGGCCAATTCCGGACCTAACACTAATGGCTCCCAGTTGTAAGTTCTTTTATTTTGGACTAGTCTTTTTTATAGGAACTCAAACTAATTTATTGCGAACATACACATGTTCAGTATGAGGATCTTAACATAAGGTACAGTTAGACATAATATGACACCGGGCGGGGCGCAGCAATTGAGAAGGTGACAGATAGACCAAAGTTTAATTAAATTTATTATTGTTAATTATAATAATACCTTACTTTTTTTCTTTATGGGAAGAAGGCCGCAGACGAAGTAACAGTCCACCTGATGATAAGTGGATACTGTCACCCATGGACATCCGCGATACATGCCCACATCAGTCCAGAATGACAAACGTTAGCGTTTCCCCATATAGCTGCCTGCCTACCTTTGGAGATTTATAAGACTGGATTTGAAGGAAGGGTTGGAAAAATGGGTAGGGATAGAATAAGATGGGATAGGAATGGGCTCTGGTATATCTCACTCACTACCGAAACACATACTTTCATTGGGGAAGTAGGATAAAGTGGGAAATGCAGTACATTCAAAGTAGTCTTCCATAAGAGAGGGTAAACGTGGCCAGTCGAGTGCGCTCAGTGGCTGTGGGATGCCGCATACGCCCTCCCCCTCCAAAACCTTTTATGGATCTCTTATGAATTAATTTGATGTTTAGGTTCTCGGATAGTTTGATTTTTAGGTTCTCGTTAGAAGCAAGATGGCAGAAGAGCAGACTATTCACTTCGTGGTAAGTGGATACTGTCGCTCATAGATACCTGCGATATATGCCAACGTCAGTTTTCAAAATAATAAACGTGGACATGTCCCTGAATATGCTATGCTGCCTACTTTTGGAGATTTAGAAATGGATTTTGGAAAGGCTTAGGAAAACAAGAAGAGATAGGAGATGACGGGATGTATATGGTATAGCCCTGATATATCTCACTACCGAAACACGTATATACATTGGGTGAATAGGGTAAAGTGTGAAGTTGCATTTAACAGTAGTGTTCGGGGTGTATGGGGTATTGTGACCAGTGGAGTGCCCCCAGCGTCTGTGTGATTGCACCGTTCACCCACACCCTAAAATTGGTAAATTTGATTGAAATTGATAACGTGTGATAGTATTACATAAAACCGCCAATCATTTTCATTTCTCCATTTCTTCTTTTCCATTTTTGCAGCTTCATAACATTTCGTTCATGTAAACAACTAGACGGTAAACACACGATATTCGGCAAGTTGGTAGGTGGCCTTGACACCCTCACCGCTATGGAACAGGTCGAGGTGGACAACAGGGACAGGCCAATTGAGGACATCGTCATTGAAGCAGGACAGGTGTTTGTGGACCCCTTCATGGAAGCCGAAGAACAGGTGAGTTCACTTAGTATTATGCTGATACAACTACTGTAATAGGCATCCCTATTCCTGGCAGAGACATAGTGATGAATTTGAATTCTGACTAAACTGGTAAAAAGTCAATAATTTAGTCATAGATTAGCTTGTTCTGGTAGCGACATCAAGATACCCTTATAACTTTTAAACGGTAAACCAATTAATTCTGCTTTTTTACCACTAATTATCCACTATTTACCAAAAGTGAAGTATGCTTTTGCTAAACGATTTGGATTCTATTTACATCGTTATATTTACAATAAGATTCTTAAAGTGTGCAACGTCAAGCTGGTTGTTGCAACAAAACTACAATGAGATTGTAAGTCTACTTGAAGCAATCCAATAAAAATAATTTGTTTATATATTTGTACATTATACATATATGTTTTATAATATGTACATAATAATGTGTTCTATAAATAATAAATATATAATAATTACAATTACATTTGACTATTTTTATGTTATTTATTATACACTCCTGGACATTAGAATTGAGCCAAGTCTTCCTCATGAGAAAGGCGCACATACGATTTGTTACACTTAAACTAAATTTTTTCAGTACTCTGAATTTAAATTTGGTATTTTTTTCAAATACTTAAATACTTAATTCAAATACAGTTTCAAAACTGTATAAAAATTTTTTGATTGGTGAAACATTTTTTTAAGCTTCAGGCCATCAAATCTAATAATGCAGGGTGGTTCGATTCAGGTGTCCGGGAGTATATATATATAACCAAGTCATATATAACCAATATGCTACAAATTAATAATTATGGGTAATATGTATATTTAGACGTGCTGTATCAAAATTGCTAATTCTTTTCTCGTGGGTCTCATGTCACACGCCTAGCTTAGTTTGAGATCTATAGGCAAACTTCAGTTTAAATAAGTACAGCATACAATAGTTATTATTTTTATACAAGTAAGCAATGTACTGTAACTTGAGATGTCAAATAAATGGATTTTTATTGATTGATAATTTGCCTGTCTAGTTAGAATTTAAATGCAATCACTATGTACCTGCCAGGACTATTCCTGCCCTATGGACTGGCCGTCCCTATGGACGGCTGTAATAGTTATTGTTGGTTAAGATTTTCTAACTTAAAATTTCGTTGTTTCAAGATCTTTTTTAAGTAGAAATATGCTTTAACATCTGATTTTTAATAGAAAGTAATAGATTTTTTTAAAGATTTCCTTATTATCAATATCTGAAAAACTATAAGACAATTAGGTCTTTTTTATCCACAATGGAACGGAGATGGTATTGGGGTAAGAAAATGTATGTATTCGTATACCGTACCCACTTAGATACCTCTTTTCTCGGAATATAAATTAATATTTGGCAATCACAAGTTACAAACATTTCTTACAGTCACCCCAAGTAAGATGTCATTTAAAAATAATTTCTAATACATTAGTCTAATCGTACTGTAAGATTTCTACTTCATTCTTATTATCTTAAAAATAAAATATTGTGAAAATGATAACCAAATTATTCTCTTTAATATGTCAACAGCTAGCAGCAGAAAGGGCAGAAGAATTGAAGAGACAAGCAGAAGCACAAGGTTCTCGTGTCAAATCCAAAAAGGGTTCCAAGCAACCCCTCAAAATATTCCGTAATGGAGTCGGCAAATATTTGAACGTGCAGGAATTATTAACCACAAACATACCAGCAAAATCTGAAGTACCATCGAAAAAAGTCAGAAAGGAAGGAAAATATGGCTTCGGAAGTTTTGATTCCTGGTGAAAATACTTTTCAATGTGTAAATAGTGTAAATAATAATTTTTTTACATTACTTGGGATATTTTATTTATCTTACTGTAAATATAATACACATACTACAATACTGACAATAGTAATTTGTAAGTACTTAGTTTTAAATTCTTATTACACAATCATAAATTCATATATTTTTAAAATATGCATTTTTATACTTTAAGGTCAAGGCCTTTTTCAATAATTATATGCCATCACACAAAATATACTAAATTCAAAGCCTGTACCATAATATGATAGTTATAAATAAACTTGCATAGTACAAATTTATTAGAAAATGAGTACGACATATTCTTAAGCCCCCCGCGCATTAGGCGGCCAGGTCGCAGCGGCTAGTTCGTTCGTCCACGATATATAAAAGTGCGCGCATTATGCGGCCAGCGGCCACATTCTGGCCGCGCGGCCAGCAAGAAACATCGCGACTTACACGCGGCCACTCACTGACGTATCTGGCCGCTAGACGAGCCGCCCGCACGCAACTGGCCGCCGTAATGCGCGGATGGCCTTATAGTTCTTGCAATTCAAGAGCGCGCATCTGCCTTGCTTGTAGTTGTGAGTCCCCATATGTGTCCCCTTGTGGTTGTCCATTTTTTTAGTTTGGGTGGCGCCACCTCAGGCCCCCATACGTCATTATTCTCACTAATATACAAAAATGAAAGGCTATAGACTATATTTCTTCCCGGTAAAAGAAACCGTTCCTGTGAGATAATAGAAAATTTCTTCCCAGAAAAGGAACATATCCTGTGGGGTAAGCGAAAACCTGCAGGTATCATATTTAATTATTCACTATAACTAAATCACACCCAAAATATATTTATTAGGCTGTCTAGATTAGGTCATAAAATACAACAGAAAGCCAATGGCCATATACTTGGCCCACAGTTTGAAGATTCTTCACAATATACCTTAGAACACATTGATCCAAAAGTTACTTTTCATATATGTCTAAGGATGTTATCCACAAGCAAGGTTGATCATTCATTCATTCATCAGGCGCACTCATTCATTGCAATAACTATTATATAGATTTTTAATAATTTTATTACAAAGTGTTTAATTTGAATCATCAACAGCCTAATATTTTTGCCACTAATTCGACCTTTGTGTAACTTTAAAATAAACATTTATAAAATTTACCTAATAATGTAATAACTTATATAACACCAAACCTCAAAGTCACCAACACTTAAGAATAATAAACTAGTGATTAAATCTAGTTTGCTTTGATCAAAAATTATTTATGTTTATATACTTGGGCACAAGTACATCATTCAACAAGCAAATAAACACAAGATCAATTTAAACCTGGCATACTCAAACTGTGTATGTAAGTGTGGGCCACTTTTCTCAATATTGAGAATCACACTAACTCTTTAAAATGGGTGGAAGAGGTTGACTGCCGCTACGTAAAATATTAAAACTGTTAATTGGTTACTTTTCTAGAGAATTAGTTGCCTTCACTTCACTTCACTTAATTTACATTTATGATGCCCTGTTACTTTTCATTTACAAATCTGTCTGACAACTTAGGTAAAAAATGATTTATTTGCAATATTTGCAGTATTCAATATTACTTAACAATTTATTAAACAAAGTATAAATGACACTTGCTGTTTGTATACTTAGTGGCATCAATTTCTGTTTATTTGTAATATTACTATATTACTAATAAATCTCATCAATTTGTAAAGCTTTGGTTGAGACTACATGATAATGAGACAGTCAGGTAACAGATTTATAAAATACTGATCAATTTTGTAAAATAACTATTATATGGCCTGAGAAAGAAAATGATTGAGTATCACTGATTTAAACTACATTTTACACAAGTTCTTAATATCTTTGTTGCACAGGCACTTAAATACAAAACAACTTGATATCCTCAAATTGAACACAATGTGACTATAATACTATGTACAATTAATTGTAGTTCTGTCGTCGCCGGGCCGTCCTTTGCTTGTCAAATCTCATCTCCATTTCTTCTAGAACCTTTGGAGTGTATCGAACAACGAGTTTCACAGATCCCACCGCTTGTTTTAGCAATTCTACGGCTTTTTCGTGGTTCTCGCCCTCGACTGAAACGCCATTAACTGAAAGCAGTTGATCGCCCCTCTTCAAACCCCCATGACGGTCGGCTACACCCCCGGGAATGATCCTTGATATGTAAATGGGCGAGTTCTGTTCCTTACCGCCCATCACGTTAAATCCTAACCCTTCTTCTGTCTTTGGAAGCTCCACGACACGAGGATGAGCGTGTCCTTCGGCCGCGGCGAAGGCTGCAACGGTGGCTTTCGCCGTGGCTGAAGCTCTAATATCAGCTGATCCCTGAATGTCAACAGTTTCGTACACATGTTCGTACACTTCTCGGACAGCGTTCAGGAAATCACTTTGTAACACCTTCTGCAGCGCAGCCAGTTTCGTAGCAGGTACTTCACCACTCTGCTGAAGTTTTTCAAGCAATTCTATAGCTCTCTTTATGTCTCTCGCTAAAGTTAACTGTTCGCCGGAACTACTCATGTTCTTTTTAGGCTTATTCTATTTAATATCGTAAAAAATACGGAGCAGAAGGAATAGGGGCGTTAGAAAAGACTAAAGGAAAATATGGTGTCATGAATCGATAGTGCATGCGTTCGCAAACCTAATCATATAAAGACATTACAGACAGAATATTTATGAAAATATAACGACCAAAATAATATGACGATTTATTATTCCTTAGCAACAATAACAAGTCATGAATAAAAATTATAATTTATTCCTTAAAAATAGAAATGAAAATGATCAATATGGTATTAGGTTTTCGAACGCCAACTTTTAATTTGTGTACATTGGTACTACGAGTAGACAGAGAAACCTATAGACAGTAAGTAATATGTCTCTCACTGTCTAATAAAAAAGGGTAGCGCTTAGTATCAATGACATAAAATTAAAAAAGTCCGGTTTTTATATTGATGCTTTGATCCTGTTTTATTATATTATTATATTATATTCATGCAAATTATTGTACACATTTATATTTCCTGGCTTCTAACTTTCTAGTTTTAGTTTACATTTGTGCTGTATTTGAATAATAAATTGAATAAAAGTTAACTTCCTTATCAAGGATCGATTAAATAGGTTATCGATTAACAGTCATTTTTTCAACTGTCAGCTGTCAGAGCTCATTCTGTATTAAGTTAATAACCGCAGTTCTGTTAATAATAAAATTAGTATATGTAAAAGTGTATAGCTTATTTTCTATCGCATGTGCCCACGTCGTCACCATAGGTCTATAGTAGTATTCGTCTAAGGTACTACGTTTATTTAAAAAAAACAGGTCGATCACTCATATAGAATAACTATTTATGTAATTACTCTAATTAGATTATATTTTTTGTTAATTGTTTAAAAAAATAAAAAACAGTATCAAATATTTTGATATTTCATTGCTTACAGTTCATTATATAAACTTAATTAACATTAAAAATAAAATTGAAATACAATAATGTTTAATAGGCGTTCAAATTAGTTGTGATTCATATTGACCTCACATTACGCTATTAATAGTATAAAATATGATTATGTAAAATAATATAAAATATCTAAGGTTAATAATATTATTAGAAAAATCCATGGATGTTCATATCATATGACAGTTTAACAAGTGTGCCAACCTGCCAACCAAATATGACAGCTTGACAGTTGTTATACCTTGAAATTTCTTACATTTTATTTGCAGTATTTTTAATTCCTATTTTCCTGCTTTAAATTAATAAATGTACGCGTCGGCAAATGTGCCATTAAAAGCAACTCCAGTGAAAGTGTTTTAGTGTAGTTCCGACGCAGTATATTGGTACAATACAAAAATTCGCCATGGATGATTTGGGTGAGTTTGACAGTGTTATCATAACTCGTTTGACTTGATTTTATAAATGACGTGTTGATTCAAAATATCCTGTGGTGTCCTTTCTACCATTGTAATATTGTACTGTTTAGATATACATATTTGAAATTAGGTAGGAATGAGATGAAGTGCATATGATTATTGAATAACCTTTTCAATGTTTATTTACATTTGATAGAATGCATCAAAACAACTACAGAGGGTTCAAACTTTATGATTGAATTAAGATAAGCATTCATTTTTTTAATTATTATTCTGCTTATTCATTTTACCCCCACATTAATCATTGATAATTCTTTATTTATGTATACAAATAAAAGTATCTGCAACTACTTCCTTTTAACGCAAGAGGCTTTTGGGTCGGTCAGTGTTGATCGCTGATAGTTGTATGATGCTCCAATTGTATGTGTTTAGTTACTCTCATAAAGTATTTTGTTAAGAAACTGGAATAACCACTATATCTTATATCATATCTATACTGTATAATTTCATGCACAGAAAACAAGTTAAATGCAATACTTATTCCATATAACTTGTTTTGTGTGTATTAGCCTTTTTTTAAATGTTTCATATTGTTTTTGACCTGTGAATTAAATGTCAAACTTTAATGAATCCCCAAGGGGATATAAAATACAAGGGCATATAAAGGTTTATTAATAAAACATAAGTATTAATTTAGTAGCTTTATAAAACCTTAATAATACCCTCCATCACCCACTATCCAGATCAGTTTGTCTGTTAGCAAAGACCTCCTCCAAAGTCCTCCACAGTCTCCTTATCTGGAAGCTTTGTTGTCTGTATTGCCCCCACTGTTGCCTACAGGAAAGTCCATCTTTAGGGCAGTATACTGTACTCATTTGCCCCTGTCCAAAAGAACCTAGATTAGTTTTCCAATCAGACAAACATTTGCCTAAATACAAATGTTTGGGTCCAGGTCGTTTATATTCATCCTCGGACCCATGGCACAGGTAATCCTAAAATTTCAACTACTCCGAAATGATGCATAACATATGTATTTTGTATAGGAACACATAAAAATACAATCTACATGAGGTATCTTACCTATAACAGACATCACTGATGGTTGGATCTAACAACATCAGTTAAAGATGTTTTGCCAACATTTTGGGGTTGTGGGTTTATTTATTTTGTATACATTTTTTAATTTAACATTATTTAGTTCTACAAATATTCGTTTATTCATATTGAGTCATTCTAAAAAGCATATTACATAAAATGTACATGTAGATGAGAGTATATTAATTAAATAAAATTATTAGATTTGCGCCGAATATTCGTTTGGTATTCGGTATTCAACGTATTCGGCATCTTTTACACTATTTGTATTCGGCCGAATTATTCGGTTTTATTGCCGAATATATTCGGTTCGAGTATTTCTATTTTCTTGGCTATATGACATGGTATAGAACTAAAAGACAAAACTTCTTATGTAAAATTTATGTTATATTATAAGTCAAAGAAAACCTATGAAGAATGTGTTGAATAAAGCTAATAAAATAAAGCAATTAAACTTCAAATCAACATTTATTTAGAAACCTTAAGTCAACATATTTATTTCTTAACCTATAGTTAGTATAGTCAACATTTATTTTAAACCTTAAATCAACATTTATTTTTAAACTTAAAATCAACATTTTTTAAACCTCAATCAAATCCACATTTCTTTTTAAAACTTATATCAGCATTTATTTTGAAACCTCACATGAACATTTTAAATTTTTAATGAACACACTTAGTGGCAAATTGACAATAATATACACTATAACAGAGATATATAGAGACAGAGACACTATAAAAATATAATAGAGATCAGAAATAAAATAAAAGATAAGCAAAAAGAAACATACATATTCTAATATTTATAAATATAATTAATTAATGGTAAATTATGGTGCAGAAACACCAAGCTCTCGGCCCTCTCCGGCAAGAGTCTGTTGCGTTTTTCTTCATATAGGTTCCCTGCTTCCGAAAATAATTGTTCGCTATACACACTACTACCAGGAGCACTTAGAAACACTCTGGCTAAATTAGCTAAATGTGCATATTTATACTTATGCTTTGCCCACCAATCAAAAGGGCTCTGGTTTCTAGGTAGAAGACTTTCAGCTGCATAGCTGTCCAATTCCACGGCGATTGGGCTTTTAGGATCTTCCGATATGACAGAATTCGTCGAGGCAAGTTCTTCATAACAGTTCCAAAATGCCAAATGAGATTCCTCAAAAAAAATTGTAACATTTTGTGGAGGTCTTCCCCTGTTTGTTACAGTTTCATCTTCGCTTGAGCTTTCAGCATCAGGGTCGCTTCTTTGAAGGGCTTCTAGAAGAAGCCTTTTTCTTACCAGTTCGCAATTTTCGGGAGCAAAAAATCTCATTCTAAATCGGGGGTCCAACAATGTGGACAGGCAGTAGTATTTGTCTTCTTCCAAATTTGGAAAACGACTCTGAACTTCTTCTCGTAGTTTCTGTACCATTTCTGGTACATTTGGACATATTTCTGAAATCGGGCTTTGTTAGATATTTGATCAGTGTTACTGTGGGGAATCACTTCAGAAATTGACGAAAATGTAGAACTGGTAATTTTGGTGACTTCTTCAAACGGTTTTAATAGAATTAAACATTCTTTGAGAATCAGCCACTGTCTTTCAGTACAATTTCGAATGTTAACAGCCAGAATTGTCCGAAATGTAAAGCGAAATCGCACATGTTTGTTCAACGATTCTTTCCAACATATAATAGGTGCTGTTCCACCTCGTTGTGATGTCCTGTACAAGCTGATGCTCAGCTAGATTGTTCTTTCTGGATATTTTTCAGGTTTTCTTGCGCCAAGCTGGAGTGGTTGAAGTGTGTTACTATTTTTCGAGCAGAGGTCAAAGCATCACTTACGTTTTCAACCTGTAATGAAGCTTTAATTGCCATCTGCAATGTATGTATAAAACATCCCTTGCCTACAAATGGACTTTCATTTATGGCTTTAACCATATTGGGACCATTATCTCTCATAATCACGTGGATAAGCGAAGCGATGTCCCAAGTTGAAGCTAACTCTTCTAATACAGAACGTATGTGATCACCTGAGTGAGACCCAGCAAAATGTTTCATTTGCAGAACTCTATGTTGTAGAACAAAGTCCTCATTAAGCCAGTTTGCAGTGAAGCTTAGGAAGCTAAGCATGTTGTTCAAGCAAGTCCACATATCAGATGTAATCGAAACAGCCTTGGCTTTTGAGATTTCATCTTTGATTAATTTTTTCACTCTCTCATAAATTGCCGGAATCACCACTTCACTCATATACTTTCTTCCAGGCAACTTATATTTAGGCTTCAATAAAAGCAATAATCTGTTAAAGCCTTTGTTTTCCAGAATTGAAATAGGCTGATTGTCAATTGCGATCATTTCAGCGATGGCGTTATGAATTTCCTTTGCTCGAGAATCTGTTATGTCCCAATTTGTAATAAAAGCCTCCTCTAGAGTTTGTTGTGTACCTCGTGAATGAGACCGGTCTATATAGGATCTTACACTCGAAGTTGTAGGTAAACTGTCTGAGCTATGTTCAGAAGCACTTACAGAAGTAGACGTGGTTTCTGGCAGTTGTTTTTTATGCTTCAGCTTCAAATGATTTGTCATACTACTCGTCGAAGCACTGCGCCCTGTTCCACCGCGAGAAATAACACAACTACACAAAGTGCACTTAACTTTTGTTTTGTCATCTCCCATTTCGTCAAAAAAAGTCCCAAGCACGTGATCTTTTACGCCCACTCATATTGCAAACACAATGAAGTTAATATTATCAGTATTTTAATATTTTTGTAATGATAAGCACCTTTGTTTTTTTATTTGTAACGTAATCGTGCGATGTTTTGAAGCAAAGTGGCGGGCGGTGAGGTACGGCTCGCTCGTCATCTAGCCAGCAGCGACACGTAGCGTACATGTTAGAACCTGTTTACGCGGTAAAACAATGAAATGGTAAACCGAATAATTCGGCCGAATATCCGGTTCGGTAAAGGTTAAACCGAATAGTATTCGGTATTCGGTTATTCGGTGAAACCACTATTCGGCGCATCTCTAAAAATTATGTTATAAATAGAAATAAAGAAAGGACATTTATTTCAGCACAACACAGTACACACAAGAATTAGTAGCCAGAACAAAGCCCAGAGATCAACAAAAATAGTTAGAAAATTCCACATGTCGCAGCATTGCACAGAAAGGGTGTTCAGCTCAGCACTATGTTGGAAACCACTTAATGATTTCCGAGTCTGATTCTCAGCTAAAGCCCAGTGACATGCAGATGGAAGTGAGATATAGAACATGTGTAATACAATTAAAATAAAGTAATAAAGACCCAATCAAATGTTACACAAATATATAATTTAATTAAAAATCAAACAAGTATAGATGTAATTTATAAATTTATATTCTATACAAATATCTATATAAAATCTAATAATAATAATCTATAAATATCTATACCTATATATATCTATATAACTTTATATTATATAAAGTATTTATAATCAAATGCTGTGACATTCCCTTAAGATAACAGCATCCCAAAATTATACTATTTTCACTAATTAATTATGGTTAGTTATCAAGCTTTGACCTTTGGACCTTTTATTCTTTGTCTGTTGTTTGCTCAACTGCAGGCATCCTAAAGCTGACTATTGACTAAATCAATAAACACAATCTGAAATTGATAATCTCATTCCTAGTCTATAAGCTCAGCTCTAGTCACACTAAGCTCATCTCGAAGCTGTCTAATTTCAAGACCCAGATCTACAATTAGGGAGGAAACGCCAGATGTTGTGTCACCCACCAGGTCCTGGGGCGTACCAGCTTTAGGCTCTACATGAACATTAAGCGTCTTTACAGGCGTTATATCCTCTTGGCAGTCTTATTTTACAATCTGGACACATCCAGGCTGGAGGAACCTCAGTCCCCGCGGTCTTTCCCTCTATATTTAATTAGTACTTAGTCACGCTAGATGGCGCGACTGATAAAGCTTGCTACACAGGCGCATTTGTAGAATTATTAAAACGAAGTTGAAAACACGGTAGCTAATCACAGTGTTAAAGTAAACAACTATTGTGTTTGTCTTGTAAGCGCGAAGAACTTGGAGCATTAATGTTTAGTAGAACCTTTAAATTATATTAGTGTGGATCATAAAGTATTTTAATTATAAATTTGTGTGGTCGGGTATTCACTAAATTACGTTTATTCAGTAATTTTGTAAAATACGACACTGTATCTGCATAACATTTAAAACAATACTATGATAATGATTACTTCAATAATACGTTACAATTCTTATATTTTACTAATCGCCATTTTAATATTTAAAGCTATTAACTTTAACTTTCAACCACCGCCACTGATGTCCGCACATCAACCCTCAATGAAATGAAATGTCAAATGAACTAATACCAAAATTAACTTTAAAACATGCCATTTACACAAGTATTGTAGTCTCGCTACAAAGTTGGCAAAGTGACAAATAGAAATTTCTCTGTCTTAGGTTTGACAAGTTAAAATGAGAAACTGAAGTATTATTTAATTTTTAGATTTTTTTCAAATTTTAATAATTCTGCCGTGAAGGAAAAAATTGTGAGGAAACCCACATGCTCCAGAATTTAAAAAAGTCTAGGGCATTTGTACTAATTCTAACACCTAGAATCATATATTTATCTGGACCATAGACTCGTACCGAGGCTCTCCAAGGCGCTACTGGTCGCTCTACCCGCTTGCGCAATTTCTGCTTTAAACCGCCTCTTTAGGTAGAAATTAGTTGTTCGATTACAGAACATCACATTTTAATTATTTATGTACATTCTGTTTAAGAAAATATTTCAGCACCAAAACAATAATTTCAGTTCGTTTGTCTATTGTACAGCACAAGCATAGCTCTCGACCATGGCCTGGCCTTATTTTACTCTATTAGCTGGGGGAAGGTTATTGCGGCAATATTAATAACATTCCACTCCACGTCAACGCCCTAACGACCAGAAACCCTTGATAGCTCCCTGCGAAGATGATTAATGACGCCATCAAAGCCGTTACCCTACTTTGTAATCGTGTAAAAACGTGTAAGGAAATGAAACCACTGTTATAAGGTGTAAGGAATGACTAGATTTTTTGGTAGCAAACGCATCAACTTACTGTCGCTAAATAGCTCATTTATTAATAAGTACATTAAATATGTTCGTGGCTAGAAGTCTATGAGATTAGAGTTCTATACAGAAGTGTGAAGGTTAGATGACCTAGTATAAGTTATATTATCGCAAAAGCTATCGCATACGCGTCAATTTATATTCTGTATAGATATTTTAAGTTCTTCGATATGGCTGTTACCTTTGTCTCGCCACTGCTGGATATACGAGGGTGAATCAAAAAGTTCTTAGTATCCTCATTATAACTAAGAAATTCAAATAAAAACATTTTACTTCTCTACATAATGTCGATACATTTAGTATTACATCTAATTTTCGTTATTCCTTCCGAAAAAAAATCATTTTCTTGAGTCTCAAAAAACTTCTCTACATCAGCCATAACCGCGCCATCATCAATAAATTTTGTTCCACGCATATGCTGCTTTAATTTTGGAAATTAAGGTGAAATGTGAAATTAAATGGTGTCCGGTGATTATGGTGGGTGATTAAGAATTACGAAGCCAGCATTGCGGATTACCGAGAGTGCAACTTCAGATCGATGAGCTGGAGCATTATAGTGGCGCCCAATGACAATTTTCTTCGACGCTTTTCTTTAATCACTTCACGCACTTTTGGGATCAAATCTGCATAACAGGCACCTGTTATCGATTTTCCTTTCGGCATGTAGTCAATAATAAGGATTCCTTCAAAATACCAGAACACAGACATAACATAACTTTGCCTGCAGTCGGAGCAACTTGAATTTTTTTCATGTATGGAGAAGATGGCCGATTCCAAGACATTTTTTTTTTTTTTTTTTTTTATAGATTAAAGGGCGGACGAGCAAGCAGTCCCACGTGATGGTAAGTGTTACCGCCGCCCATGGACACCTGCAACACCAGGGGGCATGCGGGCGCGCCGCCGACCTTGCAAAATCCTATTCACAGCTCTCTTGAAGAACCCCATATCGTAGCTTAATGGAAAGACCTCTTGAGGCAGTTCGTTCCACAGCCTACGGGTTCGCGGTATAAAATAATTTTTGGAGCGAACAGTGCGCGACACCTCCGTATCGAGGAAATGCGGATGGACCGCACTTCTGTGACGGGAGGAGCATTCCCCATTGTACAGGCGGTAGAACACACAGAGAGACGCAACGTCTCTCCGAATGCTGAGGGGTTCTAAACCGCCCGTGAGAGTGGGATCGTCGACAATACGTACAGCACGTCGTTGGATGGAGTCAAATGGGTCCAGTTTGTATTTCGGTGCTTTGTTTCTTCGTTTCAGGATCAAAATGATGGACCCACGTTACATCCGTGGTTACAAAATGACGATAAAATTTATCAGGATCATGCTGAAAGTTTTATTAACATGCGTTTCTAAGAACTTTTTGATTCACCCTCGTAGGCCTCTCCCGAAATGTTGACGAACATTATGTTCGTAAACGTTATGTTTACGAAACCCGATTTATTTGCTTTTCTCAAAAATATGGCTAGGTCCAAAGTATACCTGTGCAACTGCTCTGCACCCAAATGATCTTATAACACCATTAAATTCCATACAAGAATAAAAAATATAGGTCTGGTTTTGCTTAGACAAGCGTATACAGAATACAAGGCTTTTGCGAGGTCTTTTTTTGTTTTACTCAGGCATTTTTGGCTTTGTATGTCGCGATGTCTGTCAGTGTAGGTCGATCGTAATATTCGAGTAACCTAGGAATATATACTGAGTTTAAAAACTAAATGTATCGTCTTCTTCACTTGCTATTTATAATTCTGAATAGTTTTTATTTTTGACCCCAAAGCAACGCTGCTCAAGACAACTCTTTTCAAGAACATGCAGATGAATTGCGTTTTGGTGACGCGATGGTGCAATTGTAGAATCCCGCAGTTGCATTTCTCTTTGACCACTTCGTTATACAAGCACTAGGACACACTCGGTCTTTTCGAACGCTTAGAGATTCTAGATCTTAGAGTAAAACCGGCGACAATTCGAACGCCGATAGACGAAATCAAATAGGTCCAACTGATAGTTTGATGTACCCGTATTTGTAATTCAATAGAATTGGTGTCATATAATGTACTACAATCAAAATGACGTGCAAACATGTTTTAGTCGCTTGCTCTTGTGTCAGCACTTGAGGAGTCAGTCATGGTCATTCCTAAAGCTGAGCACATGTTATGAATAATGTTATTTATTATACTTTTTACAAAACATTCTCGAACGATGTACTCTTCCATTTCACATTGCTGTTAAATGCAAATGGAAGTTGTTTAAAAAGTATCTACGTACATATTTACATATCTGAATTTACAGTTCAGAAGGTAATATCCATCAATCAATCGATTTATCGTACCTGTCGCTCACCATTCAACATTCTTCACTGACAAACAACAGTACTCACATGCCAATCCAGCACGCCCCATCCGAAAGCTTGTTTGCTTTAATGAGTGCTACTGTATTTTTAGAAACAACATGCAATGGACGTGAGAGGTAATTTATCATTGCCCATTTGAAACGACAGGTTTGGTGATTCGGAATGAAAATTAATTCATCATGCGTCGATTGATGTTTCAATTCCAGATTGGAGTCTGTCTGAATCTGTCGATTGACTTGACTTATGAAAGAAGCATTTCTTAATAAGTAATTATTTATTTAAATAAGCTTGTCTTCAGTTGCGGTTTGAGCGAGATCTAAAACCGGACTTTTTTTTATAAACTACTTTTATAGACTTTCATAGGCGGACGAGCAAGCGGTCCCACGTGATGGTAAGTATTACCGCCGCCCATGGACACTTGCAACACCAGGGGTAATGCGGGCGCGCCGCTGACCTTGAAAAATCCTATTCACAGCTCTTTTAGAACCCCATATAAAGTGAGTGAATAGGGAAAAGAAGAAAAGGGGGGACGGAGAGAGAGATGGTTGCATGTGGATCAAAGGACCAAGCACGGAGCAGAGACTGTCATCATTAAGAGCCCCTGCTACCTCTAACAAAACCCTTTGTAATTTGGAAACCACTGAACAGATTTTGATAGAAACGAAAACGCTTCTGAAAAAGTATAGTGATAAAAACTTCGATCTATCGGGTTTTACTGTTTTTATGAATACATAACAGTCCTTTGTCCAACGCAGGCACATTCTACGTTTGTTAATTCCATGAACTTACATTGAAAAGACTGCCGAAGTCGGCACAGAGTAAATAAAATATTTGTTATAGTACTAGCCTACTTTATTCATACGAATAATAATAATAATTAAAAAATAACTATGATATGTGTCTTTTCTTTATGTGTGTTTAATTTCAGATTAGTTGACATCACTGTCCAAAGCTACTTTTCATCTGATTTCGCGTTGAAACTTATTTGGGAAAAACTATTAAAAACCCCTACTGTGTTATTCTAGTGTGTCGTAATTACAATTGTCTTTATTTCTCTCAATTTTTACATACCAGATTTTGAGTGAGCCCTGACTCTCAAACTATATTAATAATCTGTATCTTGAATGTACGTGACAGTGCCTACCTAAAACATATAAGCTTTATAATATAGCTAAACCATAAGCCTCTCCGTATGACGTATGATATGATAAAACTCCCGCTCTCTCCGACTAACTAAAGAAACTATTTGCTTTTGACTCTTCCTCCCTGTGGTGAACATGGGATGGGTTTAATTTTTGATCGCACCCTTTGTTAATCTTAGTGGTTGGTAAAAAATCAAAAGTACACACAAACACCATCACTGAACACGTGTCATTACCGCGCACGATCCACTGCTACGGTTAATATCATGCCCACTCCCTTTTCGGGTTAATTAGCTTAATTAAAAGCGGCCGTGGTCCGTTAAACGTGCTGTAATAATTGATGCCACACCTTCCTCATACTCGTAATGGGGCATATAAGTTGGTTTAAAATAAACAGAGGTTTCGCCACTTCGCATTGTTGAAATTCTGCGGCACAGATGGAACGCATTACTTTGTATGGAAAAGATTACACAAATCCAAGACTCTTAGTAAAGGCGAATCATCTGAATTATAGACAGATTCCGGTGCGGAAAGATAGTACTCAAAAATTGCTTGGCAGATATGGTGGTAATTTACGGTTCATTCTGGGTTCATTCGGCTGTGTGGTGTCGGCTGGCATTAGAATAGCACCACCCCATTTCTTCCTGTGGGTGTCGTCAAAGACGACTACGGGGTAACAAAGCCGGTACCACAAGCCTTGAAGAACTACACCACCTCTAAAAGAGAGGATTCGCAAACCCGCTTGGCCAGCGTGATGTTTTGTTCATGAGGAGGCCCGTGTCCAGTAGCTTTTTCTAACATTTTTTTTATAATTCCACACTCAATGCCCGACACTAGGATTCCCTATGTCATGAGTCCAGAGAAACATACAAAGTCGAACACAACACGTGAACACGTGTAGTGGACGATAAAAGGGATGGTTTCGGTTACTATGAATACAACAATTCGCCCGCCGATCGGCTTATTATTACATACAAACAAAATTAATAACTTAGAATGTTAAGTGTTAGATTACTACAATTGATTGTTAGATTGTTTACTACAAAGGTCCTATAATGTTTGACTGACCAATAAGCGCCCCCCCCCCTGAACTTACTTAATAGTTTTAATTTTACTACTATACGCTTTGAAAGCAAGTGAATGGTATATTGCTTAATAGGTACATAGTTGTGAACCTAAATCTATGCTGAAATCTATGGCTTAATAAGAAAATTTGAACGAAATTTTTTAGCCGTGTTTCTTTCTATACGCACGGAATCTGGAGCAGCAATTTGGAGAACTTTTAGTTTTTGTTTGTTATCTCGTCACGCAAAAAATGTCTCAACATGTTAAATTTCAACACGGTTTTAAAAAAATTGCTAGCTTTACGAGCTACAATACATATGATTTCACTATATCAATGAAGAGGGTTTTACAAAAAAATCCAATTCCACTGAGCCGAAACCGCGGGCTTCTATTTTATAAGCGTTCTCCATGCTGGATTAGCCCAATTTTGATAAGGCGCGTGGTTATATCATTTGGTGACGTCACCACCACGTCACGGTCCCCATTTTCCAATGGTTCCCGTTCCCTTCTGGCAGTTGTACGCGTTAGTCGTTTAGAAACGTACGTAGAAAGAAAATAATAACATCTTTTTACGGTGAATGAAAGCTGGTGAAAAGAAAGGAAACTTTCAAGCGGCATTTGTTTTAAACGAACGGTTGTGACGATGAATGATTACTTTAGGAATTAGGGAAAATATGTTAATGAATCTTGCTTACTTCTTGTAATTTTTTTTTTTAACTGCTAAGATAATGATAAAAATTTTGTAAATAAATATTTTGGTTGAAGTCTTGTGTTCCTCAAGTTTTGTCTAAAATCGTTCGTCTGTGAGCTTGAGTTCTAGTCTAATATTTGCAATTTAAAATCTATGTGAGGCTTGCGTTAAGAAACGCACCCATGTGTATTATTAATATTTGTGTAAACAGAAGCTTTTGAAACAGAAGCTAAATATAGTGATTTTAAAGGATTTTCATATTTAGCAGTCGGAAATGTTACTTTTGCGCGTATTTGTGAAATATATACAAAAGTTTGATGAAGTTTGAAATTTTGTTGGAAAAAAGGCTTAAAAAGCATATTGTCAACTTTTAAATTTCTTTTGAAAAGTTGATTTTGTTAAATTTCAAATCGATTGGTAACTTTTTCATCGGTGATTTTGTGAATTTGTGATTTGTGAACTTCATTGTGAAGTTCTACTTATAAACAGGGAAATAAATAGAGTAATCATGACGATGTAAACATTTGAAGTCAGACTATTGATGCGGTATTCTGTTTCATCCTTGGCAGACAGCATTATTAGCATTGGCGTTATTTCAAAGTCTTTGCCCTCGTGTAGTAGACGTAATACTGTTGAAGTTCAAGAGTTATACAAAACATTAGTTAACAGTAATTGCTTGCCGGAACTTATTGACGTACTCCGTAAAAACAATCATCAACGCCGCATAATCATGCACCACGATAATGCCAGCTCTCACGCGGCCAAAAAGACAAACGACTTTTTGAAGGCGAAAAACGTAGACCCATCCTCCATACAGTCCCGACTGGTGACATCTTCTGGTTTCCAAAAATTAAGAACCAATTACGCGGTCAACGCCAGAAGAGGCTATCGAAGTGTATGAAATACATAGGTACATGTTTCCGAGGTCACCACGGAGGAGTGGAATAAATGTTATGGAAATTAGTTTATTCGTAATAAAAAGTGTATTGACGCTCTCGGTGAATATTTTGAGAAACAATAAATTTATTTTTGGCCATTCATTGTAATTTTTTCTTATTCATTCCGGAAACGTTCAGTGTCACCCTCGTAAGTTGCCTACTATTCAATTTCTTTATCATATTTATTTGAACTTGAAGATCTTTCTATTCCAAGAAAATATGCAGAGTCAAGCACTTTCGACCCTAGCTAACCATATTTGTACCGTGTTTGCTCAGAGTGAGCTAGCACCGGGCTCCACGAGTACCACTCAAATATTTACTTCCTTATTAGAGCTTAGGTCCGGAAACAATGGAACAGTTAGGCTGATCGTAAAACGGACAGATCGTAAAGTGCAATTTGCTGTTTTAATGGAGTTGCGTATGTAACGTTACTAAAAGCGAGTTTGTAACAAGGGTGTCACGGGGAAAAAGTATGAAAGTAGGAGCGCATTACTTCTCATGATCTCTACATTTTTAGAGACGGACCTTATAAAAGAGTCCGCTCAGAAATACTTTGATACAAATGATGATGATGTTTTGATATACAGGCCCACACTAAATGGCCTTCTTGCGTAGCACGTACGCATATTTTCACTTTTTATTCATTTTAAATGTAACAATTAATTTTATTAGAATATCTGTCATGTCTGTAGCGGAGCAAATATTGACTGTTAATTACATTAGTTTATTGATTAATGGGAAATAACAAGTTATTTTTTCACCGAATGCTGAATAAAGAATCTCTCGAGTATTAATAAACGTTTAGTCATCATAAATTCATAACATAACGTTGTGTTACGACGGAGTTATTAATGACGAAATCATAGTTCCAGTAGCAACTAAAATGTTAATTAATTGAATTTATAAGAAGCCATTCGGCCAAACGGTAGATCAAAGCAAGAGCTGTCACTTTTCCCTCTAACGACTATCGTAAACTTGAGGAGAATTGTGATGGAGTGAAAATAATGAGACGGAAGTTGCGTCAGGAGACACTCGAAACTATCGTATTGCGAGCGGATGCGGTCGGGCGCGGTGCGATTTGGCGGGAACCAAAAACTAAATTAGAAATTTACCGCCAGGGAATGCGTGATTGATTGCCTTTCTCGCGTGTTCCGTCAACTCGACATCTCCAGAACGTAACTAGGAATTCTCCCTCAAGAGTGATTGCTTTATTGTCGTCCGTTTAGTTTTCTTATTACTCCCTTTGATCCAACTTCTACATTTGGAATCTGTTTTGACGGGTCGTTAAAACATCGCATTTGTCTTAGAATATCGTAAATTACTCAATCCTAGACGACACCGTATAAGTGTAAAGGAGAGCTCCAATGAAATAACTCAGAAATGTGAATTATGATGTCAGGACGTCCGATGAGTTATGTCCTCGGCTAGCGTGGTATGTTCTTCCTCCATAAATCTACCTTCGATGTCGGAACAATCGTTCGATTTTGACGAATGCACTTGATTTGTAACCGTGTTCGTGTATAAATAATCTCCAGCCGTTGAGGCTGGAGTGGCGTGCGCCGGCGCCGGTAGCGTGTGACGCTCTACGATACGTTAGTTGTGACTGAGACGCGTTGACGAATAGTACTCGGTACACCTATAGCATCGCGACCTCGCCCCGTGACATTGCGTTATCACTTATCACCTCGCTTATCGACAACCGAAAAAAAAACATTAGATATGATAACTGATGTCCAAAACTTCTTATACCGATAATACTTAAATATGGCATGTCCTTGAGGCGGTTCAAACTCTTGACAGAAGTATGCACCAGCAGTAGCGTTTAGCTCGAAATTGCAATTGTTTATGAATTTTCGCGTCACGTAGGACGCTGCTGACTTCGATACGGTGTAGGCTGTGATTATGGTGCGTAGTGCCTAATGTCGTTTCCGTGGGTGTTTTATTTCTAAAATACAGCTTCACGATTGGTCGAAGATGGATCGGACAATGTATGGCAAGGTGCTGCCAGGCACTTATTATCCATTCCGCTGCGCGATGAAGGAGAACGGAATATCGCCGGGCTGTAAGTATTTTTTTATATATTTTATTTTGTATTAATCGGACATTAATCGGTGCAGTGAATCCTGCAGCTGTCATCGTCCTCGTGGGTTTATTTACAATCGCTGCGAGAGTATCAACAGTGCGTGTTTTCGATACAAATGGTCGCACGTACTCGTACGTGCCTTTTCGTTTATCCTTCCGGTCCATTTATTTTTATAAGGTGCGTCCGAGTGCATTGCAACATCGTACTTTCATTGCGTGTTTATTTACTGTTCGATGGGTTGACTTGTTAGTGTAGAAATGTAAATGTGCCTCTCTTTTGTAATTCTCGCGATGGTTGCCAGCCGTTATTTTTGGAGTGTTTGGTTGCGTGTCGTCTCTTGATGTGTCAACACGTTTAAAATATTCAGATGATCTACTCGTACCTCTCGTGGGTGATGATGAACAATATAATTCATCCAAAGCTAGAAAATACTTACTGTATTCAGGCATCTAATTGAGTGTTAGGTGATGTCATCACAATTGTTGTTCAGCAGGTTAATTCGGTTCCATTAGCATCAGTTAGACGGGTTTGCGGTTTTGTTCTGTTCTTCTTTTATGACGCCATTGGTTATTCCTGGAAGATCTCGTGGGTGGCACCAGTAATATTCCGACTTTTACTGTCCCATTAACTGTTACAGGCTATTTTGAAAATGAAATTAACGTAAACTGTTGACGAAATGTTTGCGTCCTAAGTCTAATAAAGTATTCATCATTTGTTGTGTTACATTTGTCACACAGATGTTTTGAACGTGAATTGTATATTTGTTACTGTTTGTAACAACTGTCATCCCCGGCTTGAGGTCAGCGCTAATAAAGTTTATATTCGTACTCCCGCTTTTTTACGTGTTTATCGTCACATTGTCATGTGTTTACTGTAATAACAGAGAACGTCTAGAGCATTTCAAACAGGATATATGGCTATCTTAGTTAACTAGTAATTGAATTTTTCCTGGACCTAATGAATCCTGATCTAATAATTCCGATAATAATCGACGAGTTCCAAAGGATTACCTTTTATACGTGTAAGAAGTTTCGTTTTCTCTGTTTAATGTGAGCAAATATGATCTCTCATTTCTTTCCACATTTGTATTCTTCATCTCTTATTAAATTAAGATCAAAGTATTGTCAACATAAAACCGTCATTTTCATTGAGATATAATAGGTTAATCTGATGGTTGGTATATAATTGAATGCAACCTGCATCCCGTAGGCAGGCGTCCGAGTTTATACGTTTCAATGCACTCGCAAAGCCTTGCTAAATTGTCTATACGTTTCCTCCCACATCCGTATCGCCAGCACGTTTTGCTGTTTTACTAATTCTTTGTCTTATTATGATGTTAATAGTTTGGTATCCTTTTAGTTTTTGATTAATTTTAAAATTTTACTTTTGCAAAGTTTAAATTGCATTAATTTTCTTGTGTTAATTAAAATTAGAATATTATAAAAACGTTCTAATGAATATGAACCATATTTTTTGTTATATTATAAAAATCGCAAATAATCTAATAGTTAATTAAAAATACATCCAATTATTTTCGTGTATTTTGAATGCTCAGGTTGTATACATGTATTTTGTATGTACATGTATGTAATTTACCTCATTGCTTTGTGCAATAGCATTGTAGCAAAATAATACGAGATGACGGTAATAAAGCGAATCGTAGTTAAACGTAAGCGCAGTGCGTACCTAGGAATACAATGCAAATGTAACGGCTGATCACAGTTGACACAAATTAGCGCTGGTGACAGTGATGACTGATGACCCTGGTTAATTTGAACAACTAACGTCTATATAGTTTATAAGAGAATTAAATACTTCTAAAATTTTCTAACTATTGCTCGATATTTCGAAGTAATCGATCTAAAAAAGGATACATATAACGAATATTAAACATTATGTATCATCATTGTACCGTTATTGTTGATAATAATGCTGATATTAAAACTCATCATTTCATCAAAACCTTTGTCGACAATTTTAACAAAGGAAGAACTGATCAATCACTAACAAAACTCACTGAACTCGTGGCAAAGACACCCAGAAGTTTTAGTTTCAAAAATATTTTATATTTTGCAGAAGGTACTCTGATATAATTTTGAAGTTGAACTGTATATTTATAATTGTTAACAATAGAACCTAATTGTAACATATACCTTTATACATAGCAATTATCGTACTTTCACAACAGTAAAGAGATATTTAAAAGACACAAAAATAAATAATAACGTAATTGTTTAGTCCATGAATAAATGCAATAGCGTGACGGCATACTATGTCATACAACGTAATCTCAATTGATGGAAGTACCGACCTTGACATATGGTTATACCTACTCGCGAATATAGCGGGAAAGAATAAATTTAAGAAAATGCTTTTAAACGGAAAACCAGTTCTCAATGAACGCCGTGAGTTTAAGTGAGACTCGATTATAACGATTTAAAATCATCGATAGGCTTATTAATTAATATATTTAGCATCGATATGCTTACTAATTCAATTTATTTATTTGTGAACCAAGTTTTGCCCTGAGGCGTACAATCACACTCGTAACACGAATGTAACACACTTGAAAGATTGTATAAAAATATTGCAGAGAAGCATTATATTTCCACTACACCGGACACCACTACACCATGAAATGTCCGTTGTACTGAAGTCGTGTAGATGTTGTAAAAGTTTGAAGGCAAATCCTCAAATTTTAGAGACAAACACATCTTAAATATCTGTTTAACCGATCAAAATGGAATTTGGCATATATATACAGGGTGTGTCGTAAATAGTGGTCCAACGTTAAGGGGTCGATACACCATATATTCAGCTATCACATACCAGAATTTGAAATTTTTTTTTTCCATGGGTCTCTGTTTTATTCATTATTATTATTATTTTGAAAAATCGATACCTTGAGTTACTAATTTGGCTGTTATTTCAACAAATAACATTATTTTTTTATTTTGTTTCTTGTTTATTATTGATAATAAGATGTGCTATCACATACAATACTTTTTTTAAATGGAAACTTAAAGATATTAAAGAAAAAATGTCTTTATTTCAAAATTCAACTCTAATCTCTAGCAAATCATGTGAATTCGGGGGCGAATGGTGTAAAAAAAATGTACTACACAATCTGTGCCCATTATTTTAAAAACTTGTCCAATAAATGCAGATTCTAAAATGATATTAATAATAACCGATTCCATAATGAAAAAGAAGTTATTGCCATTTCAATTGAGAAAGAGCCGAATTTAAAAAATACACTTTTTCATTTTAATTAACTTACCGGTATTGCAAAATGTTTTGGACCCATTTAGAAGTAAATTTTAAATTAGCTATTAACAGCTGAGTGGTATTTGAGTCATGCACAAACATATCACAGGTAAACAAACGTGTCTCATGTAAAAAAAAGCGTACTTGGCCAGATAACACAAGACTCATTGAAACACCTCAGTATAGCGCGCATGAGTAGTGAAAAAAATCACAAGGTTTTTTTTTATTGCTATTCTGTTAAGTATGAACGAGACAGACTATGTCAAGAAGATATTCGTAATAATCTAATCAGTTAAAATGCTTCAGTGTGGTCCCGTACGTCGCATGCGCTTCTAGTCTCTGTGTTTATCCCGCCGTTAATTAAACAAAAGAAGATCTGGATGTCTGTCCCAATAAAGTCAGGCTGCCGATGCCTATGCATTCGCCATGAATAAAATGCATGTCAGCATATTCACGTGGTGTGTACTGAGACATCGCCCTAATCTTCACTGCACTGCACGTTTGTCAAAATCGTTGAGCAAATCAAAGTCCAAATAACGTAGCCGACGTCGTAGGGATCACAAAAACCAACAAGTCCGAACAGAAGCAAATTCGAGTCCAGGAAGTAAAAGAAGCAATTCAATGGCGGAGATAAACACAGAGTTTTTTTAAATAAACGGTGACAATGATTTATCTAATATTTATCATACTCAGGTCCGTAGTTAGGATCTGTGTGATCTCTTTTTTGATGTAACAGCTACGAAAATTCACAACACAACGAAACTCATCGTGCTTCTGACGCGAATATAACCCCTTTTCAATGTTAGTTTCAAATAATTATTGCAGTTTTATTTTATACTAGGTGTACCCGGCCACGCGTTTCTGTGGCTGCCCAACAGATGGCGCTTACCCTGTTTTTGGGTAAAAAATAAGTGTTTACCCTGTAATAGGTATATAAAAAACGCGCGTATTCGAATGCAACGATGTGTCAAAAATTCAAAGCAATCGGTGAAGAACTTTCGGAGATTTAAGATTTTGAACAAACGAACGTTTACATTTTTATTTATATAGATTTCATTGTACTTTAATTGGACGAGTATAATAATTTAGGAGTTTCCGAGAAGAGGGGGCGCTAAACTCCTGGCAACGGATCTGCTTGTACTGTGTGTTATCCTATGTATAACATCCAACTGTGGCATAGGCTTTGCAATAGGCTCCATGTATAGTCGGGGTATCACACTAACTTACTGAAAACCATAATTGTTATTAGTTCATTACCATTCATTCATTATAGTTATAGTTCATTCTATTATTACTAAAAGTGTTCTTTTATATAATGTAGCAAATCAGTATGGGTTTGGAACCGTCTAACACTTACAAGTTCTATGTAAATGAAATAATTTAGAGAGGTCATTGTCCAATATTAAAACATATTGGCTCCTTAATAAAACATGTTCCGTTATTGACCATGATGTCCATAACAGTGGCAAATGTATCAACTGAAACGGCCTCAGATGAGTCACTCGGCTCCGCGGAAGGTCGCAGAAAGCCACCATCTCTATATAAGGATCTCCATTACCCGCTTGTTCTCGTAGTTGTTGGTTATGAGTAAACTGGCAATTTGCGCTACCTTGATCTGAAGGGAACTGCTATTGAAACGCAAGTGCAAGGTTTATCCGATTTTGCAGAGATCACAGATTTCGAATTTGAGAAAAATTACTGCCCCTCGATTAAAGGTGACTACAGACCTCAAGAATAATAAATTACAATGGGACATAACGAAATTTGCGGATAAACTTAAGACCGCATTTTTTAAGTGAAACGAAATGAAAATCAGCATTTAATTTTTTATTACGAGTATATATCGGTAAAGTTTATAGATGGACCGAAATGGTTCAATAATTCCATAATTATGACTTCTTAAACTTAAAAAAAAACTAAAATAAGCTTTAAAAAAGCTACCTGACAATAAACGTGTGTAATTCTTTCATAATTTTTTTTCTGTTTCGCTATTTAGCAAATTTGGTAAAAACTACAAGAAAAAGACTTTTTGCAAAATATTTCTGAAATTTTCATATCAATCATTAACGGAATCCATTTTTTGAATCTTTGGGAAACATTTGGGGGTCTTTTGGACAGACGCGGCCTAAAGGTTGCCTGGAAAAGATTACTTTAAAGATAAGGCCTACCATTTATCTACCTATTTATTTAAACTTTTGTATCACTTTCACTTGATCCTTTGTTGTGCAATGTACTACTTACATTACCTACGTGTTTAACACAAGTATACTTTACTATCGTAAATAACGCCTCCCCAATTGACATGTAATGTCCATATTACACGAGTTACTGCAGAAATTAAGTTTAAATTTTAGTTACACAAATAAGAACTAGCTAAATGCATTATTATTCATTAGCATTTGTGTTAACCGTTTAGATTGTGCCTTCACCACTCATTTGTTTGAAATTATTCGTCATTGTTACTTGTTTTTTTTTTTCATAAAGCACGGTTTAGGTGACCATATGGCGCTAAGGACAAATCTTTTCCTTAATACGTCATTCTATTTAAAACAGGACTAGGCCGCTCTGCGAAGTTATAGGGTAGTTGATATATTTTATGGCTTATTTTATAATTACAGAAGATTTATTTATTTCCAAATGTAGTTTCAAACTACTTAACATAATAAGCCCAGTCATTTTATCCAAAAAAACAAGCAATCTTCTCAAAAAATCCCAGTTAGCTGAATTTTGGCACACACCTTTGTAACAGTGTTCTAAACAACACCAAAAATCGACATTGATATTGCGTGTGCGTTATGAGATATTGAAGGTCAATGATTGATCAATGGTCAAGGTCAAGGACAAAACCCGTTAATTCCAAAAAAAAAATTCTTGAATATTTTTTGTAGAAATTTTCGCAGCAATAATATTGTAATATCCTCCATTGGCATCTGAGCCATAGAAAGCGAGATTTTCGCGACAAATATTTCATGACCATTGGACCTTAAATATCTCAAAACGCCCACGCGATATTAATGTAGATTTTTGATATGTTGTTTACAACACTATTACAAAGGCGTATGCCAAAATTCATCTAACTGGGGTTTTTTGAGAACATGAAACCTAAAATGACTGGCCTATGACGTTAATAAACTGTGAGCACAATTTGTTGACGGATGGACTCTTATTTTTTATAATTTCCTTAATACGGTATCAGATGCTGGGTCCACCCGCATGCAATACTCGGCAATCAACTTTTACCTTGATACATTGATGGCGGGAGTATTGCTGTCCATTTTGCCAGTGGTCTCATTGGATCAAAAATCACAAAGGGAGATGAGAAAACACATTGCATATGGAAATGAGTGGCCACAGTGGCTGCGACAGCCTCGGGCTTAGTACACTCATATCTAGAGGAACAGAACAACCTATTCTCAGCGGTATCTTTAAACGCTAGAATCGTTTGATTTTGAACACTTTAGCATGTTGCTGACTGTATATAAATACATACGGCGGGACGGTACAAACAGCTTCTTTTTTTAGCATTGTATCGGAAATTTGCAAATTTGTAAGTCAAGAACTTTAAAATTGGTTACATTAATTAAAATCAGAACACTAATTTCTATCTATTAATTGTGCTAATAGAAACGCTATTCTGTATCTATTCCAACACAGTGTTACTGTTTGAGTAATAATTAGTTACGACTGAGTTGCCGGTAGTTAGTTGAACACGAGGTATGCATGTTAGTTACTGATCTGATGAGTGATGGTGACCCTTTTAGCTTCGTAAACGGATAGTAGTTCCTCATTCCATATTTACTTTGTCGAATGGACCTTACTATCGGTTCTAGTTTCTTTCATGCGCGCGCGAACCACAGAGTTCCACCAAAGTATTTAAACAAAATCTTGAAACATCGAAAGTTAGAGAATCCACAAATACTCGTTTGTTTGTTGTCGTTAATTCCAAAATCCTTACTGTTTATATTATACGAATTAAAACAATTATTGTAGAAGACGCTAGTATTCTGTTTAGCATTTTTGGCACGTTTAGTTCGTCTATTCGTTACTTAATTGCGTATAATAAATAAAATTGATTCAACTTTCCCGATCCGCTTTACTTTCCAGAAAATCATGCTATAAATTGTTTTAAAACGTTCTTTTCACGCATTTTACAGTGTCATTAAATTGTTTTTTATAGCCGTTATGTGACACAAATAGTTCTCTCTGCGCATGAATTACGAGCTATAAAGAAGAGATTTTACCAAATTGATACGAAACTTACATTTCATAAATATAATATTACCGAATATTACATTGCCTTATTATAATCTTTACAAAGTCATAGAAGACTGTTGTGAAACTACCAGCGCATTTCAAGAAAGTGAAAATCGCCAGAGCTCCTTTCCCATCCCATATTATACAATAGGAATTATAACAGAATAAGGGAAATATTCCATCTCACTATATCTCTACCATGGAGACACCATCCCCTCGTGAGGCGGGATTATTAATGGAAAGAGGCGAGTCTCTCATCCCATCGAGTATAGAGTTTAATTGGACATAGAAAACCCGTTATCCCATTACCTATTCTCTCTACTCACCACATCATCACTCTATCCCAAAAAGATTTCCAAATAGGTAGGCGGCGCACTTAACTGGTGTTGGCATGTATCACTCACTTATTTTATTTTAAGCAGTACAAAACAGAAGGCTCTGGAATGAGCTTTCCGCCAGTATTAAAAAGGTCCAGTCGCGTGCAAGTTTTAAGATAAGACTGGAAACATTTGCTCAAAGTGGAGAATATTACTCAGACAATGCAATTAAGGGAGGTATTATTTATCGTATATTATAGATAAGTACGTTTGTATGGTATGTACGATGTATGTGTAGTATGTATTTATGTATATACAATATATGTTTATTTATATGCTATTTAATTAACATGCGTCATTATTTCTAAGCATTAAGTCCGCCTGTTGTCACTTTGTGCAATAAATAATATAAAATAACAAACAAAATAATGCACAATAAATCATTTAATAAAAATATTAGTTACAACCCCCACCCCCCCCCCCCCTTAAATTTGTACTGACATCAAGCCCAAATAACAATTTTACCAGTGATAGACTAAAAAAGATATAATCTAGGAAACAAATAGGATATAAAATAGGAAACATGCAGAATTATAATTATGCATGTTGAAATGTACTTACTAATTTTAATAATTCCCTTATCGTAATTCCCCAATGTACGTACGTATTTCTGTAGCGAGAGAGATACTTTTCTATTTTCCCAACCCTTCCTCCAAATCCATTCCTTTAAATTGCCAAAGGTAGGCAGCGCGCATCCGGGGTCGTGCCAACATTTGTCATTCTCTACTGATGTTGCCATGTATCGCGGATGTCCATGGGTAACAGTATCCACCAGGTGGACTGTCTGCTACCTTCTTTATAAATACATATAAAAAAGGCCGCCTATTGTGCTTTTCGTGTTACTTATTTAAATAGTCATTTTGCAACAAATGTCAGTGTACAATAAAGTGTTTATCGGTCTACCTTTTATTTTTATATAATCAAATTGACAGTTCTGTATTTTTGTAATAAAATACTTTGTAATTGTATTGTATACTAGCGACCCGCCCTCGCTTCGCTTCGCTTTATAAGTTTTTTTTTTCAAAATTTCAAAATAAAATATAGCCTATATTAGACATTTTTGAAATCGGTTCAGTAGTTCCAGAGATTACCCCCAACATACAAACACACAATTTTACCTCTTTATTATATTAGTATAGATTGTATCGCTTTATCTTTCATTTCCTTTCCTTTCATCTTTCCTTATGTTTAGACAAGGTTTGGTGTATAAATGGCACGGTGTTATAGACACACGGTGCATAACGATATGGATAGTCCGGGTCACCGGTGCAGCTCTAACTGAAAATCAGCATCACAGTTCACTCTGTGACGTATGCTGAGTTGATCCCGATGGGCACAACATACAATATTCTTTTTGTTTTCAATTGGCATTTCATTTCATATTTTGTTGTCAGTAAAATAATTTTCTTTCTCTATATTTTTCTTTTCATCGCTGTGCTTTGGAATTTTTAATTCATACCAACATAAAGAATACAAATATTATAACTTCCGTACGATGTCTTCAATGAAAAGAACATAAATTCTCACTATATTTTCTGTTATCGTTTCTATTTCAATTTATCGCAAAGTATTTAAAATTCGAATAGAAAAGATTAAAAATATAAGAGGAAAATATAGGTCGGTCAGTGGCATCAAAAACATTTCTCTTACATGTAGCGATTTATTGTCACATAGTGGCTCCGTTCCAATTGGATTTTAATTTGTGGCTATATATAAAGTTATCCTTAACTATCTACCTACCATTCTATCTATCCATATTAATAATGAAGTTATTAAGTTAAGCTTGCCGTGTGGTGTCGGTCGACTTTAGCACCAACTCATCTGTTCTTGTCGGTGCCGTAACGGGCAAAAGGTTCATGAACTTTGTTTGCCCATCAACCTTTTCTTTAGCTAACAGTGTGAAGGGAAAGTGTGTGAAAAGTGTAAACAAAACATCAACATGCAATGATCGTCATGCAATCACTCAGTACCGGAAAATGCTAATGACGATTGTCATGGTACATCAGAGACGTAATCAGCAAACCAAACAATGAAGGAAAAGAAATTTCCTCGAGATGATGATGTTGATGAATAGTCATTAAACACGAAGGAAATGCATTTTTACCTTCAACTTCCCAAGCAACGATTAATGAAGAAACACGTTACACTCAAGGAATATGATAACTAAAACAAATGCAAATAGAAAGTTGTACTTAATCGGCTGATAGTTAAATGTTTATTATTCAATTACTCGTTTGGAATTTAATCGATTTGATAAAATGTTGCGCCATAGATTTCCAAACCCTGTGTTCTGTATCATATAATTATAACAAATCATCGAGATAAAAATCCAATGTATATGTGACCAATTAATTAATTATTTGGCCGTGTGGTGTTGGTCGCCTTTAGACTAGCATCACCACATCTCTTCCCGCGGGTGTCGTAAAAGGCGACTAAGGGATCAACAAAGCCGCTACCACAAGCTCCGAGGAACTACACCACCTTTAAAAGAGTATTCACCAACCCGCTTAGCCTGCGTGGCGTTTTAAGGGCGTACATCCCCCATGTATAAGACAATGTACATGCGGGGAGGTCCATATCCACTAAGAACAATGAGGGAAGTACGAATACTACTCCATTATTTACTTTAACTTACTTATTTTCTATTTTTCTTCTATTAAGCATTTTCGCACTTTGAATGATATTTTCGTGTTATTCAAATTATATACCATTAATTTCCAATTTGCTTAATACGCTTTCACGATCCATCCCCATGACCCTGGCCTGCTGGTTATCCGTAGCACGCGAGCGTCCAATATTATCATTAGTTTATATGACAGCTTGGCTATTTTGCTAAGACCTTGATTTCGCTTGTTGGTCAAGGTCTAAAAAGCAGACCTTTTACTAGAGTAATTAAATACGGAGCAAACTACCGTTTATCGTTCTTGAAAAATAAATAATATTCGCACCTCAACTAGGAGTACAATATTTGTATTTTTTCATTACTTATTGGCATTATTTTTTCATGTTTAATGATCACGGAAATGTTTCTGTGTTGCGTATGAAGTTTTACCACGGGCAAATAAATGTTAGTTACGTCCAGTAAAATTAAAAATCAGTAGTAAAATTTCTCTCCCCTTGCGTCCACTGAGAATTGCAAAAGAGCTAAGCATTGCTGCACTACATTGTGACCTGTTTAATTTTTTTTCACTCAGACTATAATGTAATGAGACTAGAGTCTGGAAAATGAAATGAACTCCCAACAACATGCGACTTAAAAAAAAAACAAGAGCGAATTTGATATTTTCATATTTTCTTTTATAAAACTAAGAAACTGGAACAAGTGAATTCAGAAAGAAATACAACTTAAAAGTTGTTAAATATGGCGCTCTTTTCTAGAAGCAATTCCATTTGCCAGATTTTAGTGAATTAATGGCAATATAATTGTTGTCAAACTCCAGTGCCGTACACTTAGATTCGGATATGTGGACACGTGTAGACTAAATCTAAATTCCAACATCTAAATTTCCTTGAGATTTATGATTTATCTCAAGAAATTGTGTTTCGGTAACTCTGTGAACGGCCTCATTAGTCCTCGCTCTGAAGCCAAATAATTTTCCACTGCAACCTTTATTTCTGTCTCCACTTATTATTAGATGTGTAAAAACTATACTTTATCATCATTTTTCGGATACTGCGGCCCTCGCACAATATTTCTGGCCGAAACACTTGTTTGTTCAGGAAGTTTATGATGGGTCATATAAGTCATAATTCTTTTTATTTTAGTTGCTTTTAAAAACCTAATAAAAGTATTTTATAGATGCTCTTAGAATTAAATTGCCAACATCCTTTACAGCGTCATATTAACTCTTTTTATTTTATGCTTCTATAATATTTTGATAGTATGCACCCGGCATGTACATAATAATTTCATTTTCATCCGATTTTATAGTACCCTTTTTATAATTATTTTGCGCC
The DNA here is from genome assembly GCA_943735995.1 of Sesia bembeciformis. NCBI lineage: Eukaryota > Metazoa > Arthropoda > Insecta > Lepidoptera > Sesiidae > Sesia > Sesia bembeciformis. The sequence continues at coordinate 16,457,147 of OX031028.1, forward strand.
ATCTATGATTTTCGTGTAGTACTAATGATACTTATGGCCCACAACGCAACTCTCGCGATGGTGTGTGCACACATCGCAATATGCTTACAAACAAGTTCCACACCTACGCGATAGATGGCACTGTCGTTGATATCATACTTTTTCACGCGTTTTGCTCTGCTCTTTGATTGGTAATTTAGAATATTCAACGTCAATGACTTGTTATTATTAAATTTTTGTACACAAAATAATCGTACAAAAATGAGTCTTTTTCTTTACAATAGTCAGAATTACTCTGTTAGTTGTTGTTCGTAGTAATCTATTCGTTTTATTACTTTTGTTCTTAATTAGGATCAGGTGTAATTGTAATAATAACATATTTTTTTATCTTAAAACAAACGAATCGAAGTATGTTGTCAATTATCCCTCTTAATAATTACTCTGATTTTTGTCCTCGGGTTCTATGCGGTTCCGTCCGATCTTATCGATTGCATAATTTCCCGCCCTTCGCCGGTCATTATCACTGCACTGCGGTGACGTCAGAGTGCAACGACCGTTGCAACGCGTCGCCCGCCCGCCCACGCCGCGACAAGCACCAGTATTACTCGCAGAAAGCTCGCAAAACAGTCCTTGAAACCGGCAAACGGTATATTAGAGGCTTTATTAGTGACTAATTGTGTGAAAACACAAAATAATTCAGTGACTTTATCGTTTTACAAATCCTGCAAATTTCTTGTATAGTTGTTAGAAATATTAATGAAAAGTGTGTTATCGTAGCTTAAGTACTTAAGAAAATAAAAATAGTTAATTTGTATTATAAACTGGTTGTATTGTAAATCGGTAGTAGTGAATTGATAGCGGAGGTGGAAAACTCTTCGTAGGAACTGGCACTCTATAGTTTATTGGTTGAAACCGCTCTTTTACGTCTTTTTGAATTCGTCATCATCATTGGCGAACATTACCACCCACTATTGGGTATCCACTCCCTTTTCTTTCACTCACGCCACTCCCGTCAGCCATGTGCTTTTCTCATACATATTATAACACTAGCTGTTGCCCGCGACTTCTTCCAAGTGGTTTTATTGTGTCAAAATTATTAAATGATACTTTGAGTTTGATTAATACACTTATTTATTATAAAACAAAACAAAAAATTAGAGTATAAGTATTTGAGATCATTGGCAGTAGCAGTGATTATAATTTTTAATGTCGGTATAAAAATTTAAATAAAAATATATTAATAAATATTAAAAGCGAATATATATTATAAATATATATTATATATTAAAAAATATCAATAAAAACGAATAATAATAAACGAATAAAAATCAATAAAAACCTATGAAACGAAACTCTGGCTTCCATTATCTGTTTTTAGGAAAAGTTTTCTTCTAATCTGAGTTCTACCAACTGAACTAACTTTCCAATATTTCCGAATTACTATAAATTGACGTTCTTTATGTACTACTTCCACATTCAAAAATTTTGCATTTATTAAACTTCTATAAATGATACTTCATAAATTTGTAATAATTCTTTTATTTGCTATCTAATGTTTGTTTAATCACACATAGTTGTGTATTTTTACCTACTACCGTATATACTATTTATTTGCCTTTGAAGCTGATTCACTGAGACATGCTTGTTAACATCAAGTTTCTCACAATTAGTGAAGTACACATTCGTTTCATAGCGCTCTCGCAGCTCACACTAACGATAGTATAGCCACTACATACATCGATTGCCGGTATCCCGACTTACTAATACAAAATATATGGCGGCTGGACGCATTCCTGTGGAAACATTCCAGAATATTCGCTCAGTACTGCTATAATCTCCGAAGAGACCAGTGTTCATACATTTGGACTGTTTCTCTAGTGTATACTACGAAAACCCCGCATAGCAGCAATGAGTGGTAAGTAGCGTTTATGATGTCATAATGCAAATTATGGTGTTATCAAAATAGATAATCATGCCGTGATCTCTAAATTGTATAAAGGTTTGTTCACATGTCTTATTTAGAGATACAAACCGAATGAATCTTGATGTCATGTAGCATCCCGTAGGTGTGTACGTGAAAGCGTGATTCAAACAAACAAGAGAAACACAGTGACTGCAAGTGAAATTCTGTCTGTCTTGCCTTTGTATTTCTAGAGTCATAGGATGTGAGAGGATCAATTATTTAGTTTAATTAATCGCTGAATGGTAGTTTTGTTTTTATTCGAGTTGTTATTGTTTAATTATTTTTACACCTGCCTTAAAATGCATCATACTTTTTTTTTTAATTTTCTTGCGGAAAACGTGAATAAATCTTTTAATACATAAGGCATTCATAATTTTAATCTTTTAATTGATATAATACAACCTCTCACAAGTAACCAGGATCTCGAAACGCTTGTTTTACTTTCCTATAACAGTTATGACACCAAAAGTGATTTCAATTTCTTACATATTTTACTCTAAATCTGGACTGAGTCATAAGGTCGGTTGTATCTTCAAGTTGCAATTAATATATTTGAAGTAGGATCGGAATGTGATATTAAGAAGAACATTATTTCAATTTGCTCGAATGCTGGTAACGATAATGTCAGCCGTAAAATGATCATTCTCATTCTTGATATTTTGGCTCCTATATTAGCACAATTCCTTTATGATTCTCTCTGTTCCAGCGTTTTCCATCGGCGTCGGCATAGAAAGATGCCAAAATTATACCATTGCCAAAGAAAGCAAACCTCCTCTTTCTTTTCCGAGTATCGTCCTATTTTAATTTTACCTTTTTTTATCCAAAGTACTGGAACGTCTTGTCCATCGGCAACTAAGCAGTTTCCTTAATAAACACAATATCCTCAATCCCCACCAATCTGGCTTCCGTCCTGGCCACAGTACAGTTACATCACTTGTAAAGACCAGTAATGCCTTTAATACTGTTGATTATGATATATTACTTGGTGTACTAATAGTTATCTTAATATATCTCAACCGGTAATTGATTGGTTTCATAGTTACTTGTATGGACACCAGCAACGCATACAAATTCAAGATAAAATTTCTATTTAGTGCAATACCAGTGCAGGCGTTCCTCAAGTTGGCGTGTTGTCACCGCTCCTATTTGCCATTTACATACATCAATTCTATAACTCAACAGCTTTCCTCTTCCTACCACCTATATGCAGACAATCTCCACATCTACACGCAAGTCCCAGTTGACAATATCAAGCAAGCTGTCTCCATTATTAATGCGGACTTGCAACCATCGCAGATTGGAGTAATTCATACGGCTTAACCGTTAATCCATCAAAAACTCAGGCGATTATTATTGGTAGCCGAAGGTTGACCTCCAGAATTAAATGGGAACATGTTTTGCCCGTTGTCCTTAATGGCGCAAAAGTTCCGTACAGCAGCGAAGTTAAGAAGTTGGGTGTACTTTTAGACAGTGCGATGTCCTGGGACCCTCAAATAACCGAGGTTAGCACAAAAATGTTCTCTGGAGCAGGTATGTTAAGATGGCTTCGTAATTTCTTACGAAGGTTGTGTTAGCGCAAAGTTTACTTCTACCTATACTTGACTATGGCCATGTGTGCTACTTGGATTTGACAGAAGCACAACTTAATAAAATAGAGCGTCTCCAGAATTTCTGCATACGGTTCGTATTTGGACTGCGCAAATATGACCATATTACTCAATTTCGCCAGCAGCTCAAGTGGCTTCCAATTCATCGTCGTCGAGATGCTCATACACTCTCCTCCTCTACATTATACTGTTTAAGCCATTGACACACGGATACCTTAAAGACAATTTTAACTATCTTTCTTCACATCCTTTCAATCTGCCATCTTCATATTATCTTCTTCTTAAAGTTCCTGACCATTCTTCTACTTTCTAGTCACATTAATTTACAGTTAAAGCGGTTTGCTTATGGAATGCATTACTTTTAACTATAAAGCGCGCTCAATCTCTGGTTAGTTTTAAAAGACTCGTGAAAGAACACTACCTCGTAGATTAAGAGTTCTCTTACGCCCAAATTAGTTTCCTGTTAATATACATCTTTCTGTATGTATATTATATATGTATGTATATGTATTAATGCGTGTAGGTATCTATATATTTCTTTATGAATGTATATACAGACATTATTTCCTTATTGCACCATCTACTTCTATTTTGTCTACGGATTTCTTTTCACCACCCAAAGGTTGCCTGGAAGAAATCGCTTTAGCGATAAGGCCGCCGGTTGCACTTCTAATAACATGTAGTTTGTATTACTCTGTATGTTTTTGGTGTACAATAAAGTGTATCTATCTAGTACGAAAACAAACAATGAGCTCATGTCGATATCTGACCTCAGGACTCTCATGTCGAGAAATAATGACATACCAAAGACTTTTTATATATAACATTTGAGATTATATATAACGTTTTTACATAAATATGTATATTTCATGTAGTGGGTACCTCTCACAAAAGACTATCGTATGTTTGTTACTGTATGTTTTATTATGTTATGTTTTTATTTTGTTAACATTTCAATCTAAAACCAATATTATGTTCTAGTTTCTTAACAATAAAATATAATGTCCGCGTCGGGGTTTCCTTTGTGCGGCTTATGAGCAGTATATCAGTCAAGTTGAACTATAGGCCCGCTGTGACCACTGTCTCTCCAAATATGGTGCGCGTACGCAGGAGAAAACATGATCATTAAACGTTTTCTCGTCATTAATAAAATGACATATATATAAAAGGTTTGACGAAGGGACTAGACTAGAATCATAGACTTCCTCCGTCTTTGTAAGTAGAAAATATGTAATAAACAAATTCGCGGCGACATGGATAATACACCAAAGAAATTTCGTCAGTTGCAAAAGTCATCAAATAGTGATGTTGCTAAAATATGTCATTGTAAATACTAGAAAACACTAAGGGCGCAATAGACGTCACTAAGCTTTTTTAGACTTAGTCCGAGTTGTTATGCAGATTGCATAAAATTCCACATTCACGATTTCGGATTATTTTGTTTCAGAATGTCAAACGTTGTCACTTCTCCGGATGCACTGCCCCCTTTGGAGATTTAGGAATGGATTTGGAGAAAAGGTTCGGAAAATTGAGGTGTACAGGATAGGAAGGCAATGGACTATTGCATATCTCATTCAATATCGAAACACCCCAATGTATGTACGTACGTATATATTGGGGGATAAAGTAAAGTAGGAAATGCATTTTACAGTAATTTTCTGTGAGCAAGGGGTAACTTGGCCAGTCGGGCGCGCCCAACTGTGGAATTTCATGTGCAACCCTTCCTAAATCTAAGAAGAAATCGTATATTTCTCCGGACCAAAATCAAGAAGTTCTAAGTTCAATAAGACCTCATTATCATCATCAGCGTGATTCCACCCACTGCTGAGTATAAGGCTCCCTTCGTTTATGCCACCCTCTTCGGTCCTGCGCTGTTCAAAACCATATCGCTCCCTTAACTCTCTTCACGTCATCGACCCACCTTGCCGCCGGACGACCAACGCTTCGTTTACCTTCCTACTTCCGAGAATTTCGATCTTCATAAAACTCATTAATGTCTTTAGCAACTTGTACTCTCAATTAAAATTACAGAACCTGTCATTTCCGTACGGTTGTCTCTAAGACAAGATCCGCTTTCCTACGCCACCTGTACCTGTTTAGGCTGTGTATACGACCGCTAATGAGATGATAACGGTGTTCTTGAGCCAAATTAACAATTAATTCTAATTACCAGCCCGATAACCTGTGGGGGGCATTCTAATATGGCCACACGGCTGTTTACGGATATACGTTGGGAACAATTTGTACTGACTCATTTAATTGGTGAAAAAACATCGTTACGGTAACTTCACGACACTGTTCAAAGAAATGTTGTAAGGAATTCGATTTAACACCACGCTATGTTAAGTTAACGTCTCGTGAGCACTGAACACCACGCTCTATGCGGAATTAATCTCGTGTACACCTTTGTGTTAAGTTAGTCTCATGTACACTGAATTACTCTGTAAAATCTCGCCCTGAAATATGTATTTAGTGCGACCAATTCATAAATTTCCTCATTTAATTTAGATCGGAGTGAAAAATATACCCGTAACAATGTATCAGTTTAAATCAGATACATTTTTGAAATCAGTATTTATTTCTGCTCCTTAGTGTGCCGTCTCCGAATGGAAGTTGAAAATCAGATCTGACTGTGTCTAGGAATAAGAATCTAATACTGTTATTGTCCACTATTTTATTGTTTTTAATTAACAGTTAAATTATTACATTAAATTGGCACTAACTACACGTTTATTTCCTTCGGTGTCAAAGCTTCTTGAATAAGACACAGCGAAGCACCCAATGGTCACCACTGGTGATCTCAAAGTCTGTAATCATAGGGTTAATAAACTCGCAGGAGTAATGTTTCCAGTATGCTGGGTTGGGTACCTTGTCACAAGGATACAATCTTTAATATATTATTATATACAAACATTATATTATTATGGCGATTATCTCAAAAAAATTAAAAAAAAATTGTGTATATTTTTTTATGGACAGTGGTCGGACGAGCAAGCGGTCCCACGCGATGGTAAGTGTTACCGCCTCCCATGGACACCTGCAGCACCAGGGGGTATGCGGGTGCGCCGCCGACCTTGCAAAATCCTATTCACAGCTTTATTGAAGAACCCCAATACAATAACAACCAAAAAAAAATCATATGAAACGGAAAACGGTTGCGATTTTAATAAAATCTAATACTCAGTTATGAGAAGAAATAAAATATAAATCATATTTTTATGTACATAATTGAGGATGCGCTTTAGAACTAATCGAGGGTATTAACTACTTATGTCCAAATTATAACGTCATATCCTGTCCATATTACAATAATTATTATGGACACCTAATTGCCGTGTCGTTTCGTCTCTCATACTGATTCTAGTTTTGGCCATGGGAGCGCAGGTGTGGTTGGCACACTTTCCTTATCATGTTTCTATACATAACTTCAGGTATGTGGACAGGTAATTAGAAGGTAAAGAGTGTTTTATTGATGGCATTAAAAGATACTTTCTTTTTAATTTCTAAGGTAGTTTTCCAATAGGGACTTGACAACTTTGAATTCAATTTGTGAACGCACCCTTTCACTAATCATCGAACTGTCACTGTCAATTTATTCAGTAAACTTAACATTTTCATCATGGTAAAGTACACGAACGAACAACGTCTGCAAATTATAAAAATTTACTACAGAAATTCGGAGTCGGTGACCGCTACTTTAAGAGCGTTAACTCCGATTTTCGGTCGTAATTCTCGCCCTAGTAGACAGGCAGTAACAAGTTTAGTGCAAAAATTTGAGTCTACATATTCGTTGTGTGATGTTGCCGTGCCAGTGAGACAACGGGTTGGTCGAAGTGTCGAAAATATCGCTGCCGTTGAATCGTCCGTAGCAAATGATCCAAAGCAGTCAATTCCACGGCGTTCTCAAGAGTTGGACATCGCCCAGACCACTTTATGGCGAATTTTGCGTAAGGATCTTGGTTTACACCCATACAAGATCAAGCTGACTCAGGAATTGAAGCCGATGGACCATTTGAAGCGACGTATGTTCTCCGATTGGGCTCTGGAAAAGATGCGCCAAGATGATTAATTTCATCGCAAAATCATCTTCAGTGACGAAGCTCATATTTGGCTCAATGGGTTCGTCAATAAGCAAAATATGCGTTATTGGTCGGGTGAAAATCCACATGTGCTTCATGAAACACCACTTCATCCACAAAAAATAACTGTTTGGTGCGGTTTGCATGCCGGCGGCGTCATAGTGCCATATTTTTTCGTAGACGATAATGATCGTCACGTTACTGTGAATGGTAATCGTTATCGCGTCATGATTACCGATTATTTTTGGCCCGAATTGGAAGATATGGACTTGGACAACATGTGGTTTCAACAGGACGGTGCCACAAGCCACACAGCACACGTTACTATCGATTTATTGAAGAGTAAGTTTGATGAGCGTGTTATCTCAAGAAATGGACCAGTCGATTGGCCGCCTCGTTCGTGCGATTTAACGCCTCTAGACTTTTTTCTTTGGGGCTACGTCAAGTCATTGGTCTATGCCAACAAGCCGACGACGTTGGAAGAGCTCAGAGCCAACATTGAACGCGAAATAGCAGCCGTTTCGGCCGAAATGTGTGGCCGAGTCATCGAAAATTGGGTCCAACGAATCGACCGCTGCAAACGTGCCCGCGGTGGCCATATGAACGAAGTCGAGTTCCATTCATAAATGTTTTGATTGTACTTCAACCCGATAATAAAGTTTTTGAAATATCTCAAATGGTTTGCATTTTATTTTGAAAAAAAGTTGTCAAGTCCTTATTGGAAAACCCTTTATTTCCCACAGTTAGGGTTCACAGCTCTAAATGAATAGTCATACTCGTGTTACGTGTTATACATATTCTTATTAGAGATTCGATTATTCGTAATATATTAGAGAGACGTAGAATCGAGATGTTACCTACTTCTTAAACATACGATTTTTGCCACTACTTGTCGAACAGTTTCATTGTCGATATCTACATTTCACATTTTTAATTAGGTTTACAAATAATTAATAACGAAAGCGCACAAACTTAAGGGTGCTTTTCTTAACCAAATTAAATTTGGCACAGAAATTTGGAGCTATATCTCGATTACTTTGTTTGATTGTAATTAGTCTGTAGTTAGATTAAATCGATTCTGTAGTTCCAAAATCACGACGGTTTAAATTTTTCAATTAATCTAAATAATGCAATAATTAAAATAAAAGAAACTTAACAATAAAGAAATAATAATAATAATATTAAAAAATCCAAATTGTAAATACAAACAATATGTTGTTGGATTGTACTCGTGTAATTACAAGTTTTGTTTAAATCACAGATCTAATATATATGCTACCGCTAGATATACAGAGCATGCGAGAGAGAATATAAATCAAAGCACGTTCACCATAAGCGAGAAACAGGAGAAGCAGGAATAATAATTGTCAAATGAGATAAAATTTCAGTGACTGTATCACCTCGACACCCTGTCTAACGGAGCGGTCCAATAATTTAGAATATTTTGTGCTCATTTATTAGTTTACAAGGAAAATAACATAGTTAACTATAAGGATATCATGTTATGTATATGATTGGAAAGTTACATGATGTAACAATCCCAAAAAATACAGTTTTCACAGGTAAATATGAAATAGGACACTAAACTCTTCATTCATATTTTTCGTTAATATATTGCCAGTCAAATCAATTGCTATTAAAGATAGTTCTTTCTATTTTTTATAATAATTTGAAAAATTGGATTGTAAATAAACATTATATAAATATGTGAAAATTATACTTTATTTACACAAATAATCCGTTAACAATTTGTGTCGATAAGATTTATCGATAAAAATGATTCGGTGTTTGGAGTACAAACTTATTTTAATAAACAAATAATGAAAACTATTTTTACGTATTTTATCCATACGAACGAAATATTTTTGAAAGCGTGAAACTTCATCATTTTATCCTCGGAGTGAATATACACGAAAAATATTATTGTTCTAGACTATTTTATTTTTAATTTTCACATAATGTACATCCAGTAATTCAATATAAATGTATAATGAATAAATAAATAATTTGTTTTATTTTTTACCTAACGGCAATTTCATTTATCGATATCGAAGCTTGTCGGATATTTCATTTACGTAGCCCAACGAACATTATCTTTATCACAAATCTCACACGCATTAGAATATGAGACTTTTAATACCTATCGCGGTGACAGTTGACATTGTACGTCTGTAAGTCTATGGTTTAAATATCTTTTCTTCCGTCAGCGATTTTTGGATACGTATTAAAAATTCTAAGATTTCCTCTAAATGCTGAAACTTGAACAACATTAATCAACATTAATTATCTGCGCCTCATGGAGTTCTTCTGACATCTACGATTCACCTCTAAAATCTCCTTTACGTATAGTTCTTGTTCTAGTTTCCCAGTATAAAACAGGGACGAGTCATTTAAAGCAATTATCAAGTTATCATGATAAAAATCGTTATTTTTTTATTTTAATCAATGATTAAAGTCGAGGGCAGAATTCACTGGATTACAATATAAAATAATACAAATATTAATTAAAAATAAAATAATTTTTTATCTTATGTTAATCAACATAATATGTATAATCAATTAATCACATCCAAAATTAGTTTCATTTGTATTTGAAAACAACCAAAAAAAACAAAATGACAACAAAATACACAGATTTTACTCGGTGGCACTGACAGTTGACGCGAAAATTGATTAAAATATAAAATCGTGAATTATCAACCATGGTATAAAACCATTACCAAACTTGAATCAGACTATTTAAGATTCATTGGAGTCCGTGAAAACCGCTATCATTGAACGTTACAGTCCATTGTTCGAATCAAGCTTCGTTTATGTAAATACGAGCTTTACAAATAAATAGCGGTGTAGTTAAAAACGTTAATAAATCACAAACAATTGTCCATAAATTGTGGATTGTATCGCCACAATAAGTAACGTATGCCGACAATGAAACAAAGGACGGCAATTTGAGGAGATCCGTTGTCGTGTACTAATTGTCGCTCCACTCCGAGGCCGCAATTAAGAACTTGTTCCTTTTCAATCTGGTGGAGTTAACAGAAGTGAATCAGTCAAAAAGTAGTGTTACCGCGGTTTGTATGTATGTAGTATTTATTACAATTCAAATTGTAATTGAATTTTTTGCCTTTGTTGTTTTTAAACAGAGTATCTACTAGACATGAAGTACCCGATCTTGAATGGCACATATTTCACGAAGTTATGTAATACATATATCTAATATTTATGTAATACATATGTATATCTATAATTCAAAAGTTATCTATAATTTTATTATAAGTATAACTGACGACAATGATTATACTTTAGTTTTATTATTCACCACCATGGTACGGACGTTTATATTAATTATGTACATATTTCTTAAAATCTCCCGTTTTATCCGTAAAATGATTATAGTCAATATACATTTAAGATTTTGCGTATAATTTTTTATGACGAACAATTTTAATTTTGAAACTTAAAACTTGAAACTTTTGCAAATAAATAAATAATTAATTATCATGTTATAATTATTATTATTATGAAGAATATTTCTATATTTTATAACTTATAATTTTATTATTATATAACTGAATTAGTTTCACGCTAATAACAATAACACCAATTACATTAAATAACAAAGAAAGCGTTCTACAATTACGAAAATGATTGTCTCTTTCTTTCTGCCATATTTATACATCGTATATGCCATATACCCTATATATTTATGACGTGCTATATACACGATGTGTCGGAACCTTTCTCGAAACCTAAAGCCATGGATACTGCTTCATGATTGTAAGTTAATTAAAATATACTGTATATTTCCCGTGTTCCAATGTATGGAAATGAGATCAATCTTGTGATAAAAGCGGACAGTTGAAATGAACGTAACTTCTACATATATCTCTATTAGTCTGACTATCAATCGTCAATTTAAGTAACATACCACTTTGGAAATATACTTTCATGACTTACTGCATTTATGATAATATGGTGTAATAACTGATTAGTTCCATCAATTTTTATGATACGTTAAATAACGTGAACGAAGTTACGATTAGACCCTTTTAAACTAATTGAATTTTGAAGAAAGTTGAATATAAATTGTTTGATATGTTTAATAAAATTGGTTGGTCTCTCGGCTTCTTTTCCTAATTTGTCATTTACTTAAAAGATTTGTGTTTCCACCGATATTACCTTAATGCATTGGTGTCGACTTGAAACGTACTCTACATACTTTTATTTCACTTCTCATAACATAATGATTCTAATTTACCCTACAATTTGTGTGCCCAAAAATTGTTACTTTAGTAACACAAGCTACCAAAAATAGAGCGCGCCCACATAAGTTGACCCGGAACCTAAAATACTAATTAAGTATGCAATAATTACGTTATTTTTTTTTTAACAATATACGATGGGAACGATAATAACGATCTTTCCTTCGCGCTCGACCGGGCACGATTTGGGCATTAACCACACGATTGGTCACGGTTTGTTCTTCGTTAGCGCACTTTTGTTGTCAAGAGAGTCTGTCTAACACCTTCTACTGGTATTTTTTTATGTGCACACGTATAGCGCGCTATTTTCTCGCATATTAGGTATCGGTCATGTTAGCGACATTCCTCGGACCGTGTCCTGCATTCCCATCCGCGGCATTTCCGCGAACGGCTCGGATCCGCTACCGTCCATCGCCATCCCTGCACACTGGTCACCGGCACATTACTTGCCGATACGTTTATCGCCCACACGGCCCGATTAACAGCGCAGTTCCACACAAGACATACCGATGATCATTAGAAACCGTCCCACAGAAGGTTGCGGGTTGCGCCTAGAGACCGCGACCGACTCTTGTCAGTCGCAGCGACGACATCCATCCGACCACGCCGCTGCATGCGCGCGCGGATAAACCATTGACAAACTATCTTAATTTTGACAGTTCGATCGAATGGACACGTTCAGATATAAAGCGTAATTTTCTAAGGTACTTTTGCGGTCGTCGCGAATCGGTTTGTCGCGGTCCGCGGAAGTGAAACGAATTTCGCAATTTGTGTTCCTTAGTGCGTTTACACTGTGTGCTGGCGACTAGCTGATTTGATGGCCCTATGTTTCTGTCGGAACAAAGCAGTAATTAGAGCGCGAATGTAAAAATAACTGCACCCACTCGCGATGATGCGCTTGCGGCAACAATAGTTTTATAAACGCGGTGTTGGTTTGTTCCGAACGTCCTCGCTGCATTTAGTTCGTTTATACTCTGTTCATATTTTCTTCTTATAATCATACATGACGCTAATAATTCATTTCTAGTCTGCTGCCAAAGCTGACATTTATCGTCTATTTTTTGTATAACCGCGTCTCGCCATGATGAAACGTTTGGCGTCACAAAATGTCAACAGTCAATCAAAAGTACATGAAGCTAACTATTCGACCGCCTCGAGGCATCAGTGTTTATTGCCTATAAATTAAATAGGGGTATAACAGCGACCAGCTACGATTGAGCTATGAACGTTTTGGATCTGTAAAGGCTGTCGACTGTAAGACATTTCTGGAAAAGGACGCGACTCGCGAGGTCTGTCAAAACTTGTGCTGTACTAACCAGACAGTCTGAACAATTCGTCCATTGTTTCCTTACTCCTGACGAAGAAACCTAGTATTATTGTTTTATTTTTTGTATTAGACTTCATAATCCGAATTCATTATTATACTTTCTTGCTTCCACTTTATTGTTTTTATTGCGAACAATTGCGAAGATTGTTTTAATACTATCTGCTGTTAATATTAAATGCCTGGCCTTCTCGGCGTGGTGTGAATTTTGACGTATATCATGTCAGTCCATGTAGGCACACGGGCATGCATTATTTATCAAGGCTGGACAATCTAGGTATTGTTTACATATTCGTTATCCTTATCACTACGGGTACCACGAGTAGTAATTCTGAATAAATTCAACTTCAATAGAAACCATACATATATAGAAGTTGTTGCTTATTTTTTGTTAACAATTATTAATGATATTTAATCACTACTAGACTTTTCTTTCTCATGTTAGTACTATTCCGAACTCTACTTCTAATCTATAGAATCAGTACAACATCAGTTAGTTTTACTAGTTTTAGCAGTCGTCTGGTGTCCTATCGACTACTTCGTTTCCTGGAATCTTTGAATGCCTTAGACTATCTACTACCTTCCAATTAGGCAACATTTTTTTTATAGAATAGATGGCAGAAACATGTCTTGCTCTAGGTCATCTTCACTACGAGTATAGTCCTGAGTTCATGCGTTATAATTATTAAGTGTTATCCGTCATGCGTATCATAAACAATAGTTTGTTACTTAATAGTCAGTTCTTTGTAAATTAATATCAATAAATATTTTAATTCATTAATCCGAGGAGGCGTTTGTTGCACAGTGTAATATATCATGTCAACACACGTCAACTGAAAAGAATAAAATGTATGATTTATCGCTGCTTGTAGTAGTAGGCGGATAATCCAATTATACATTATTATGAGTATTCATTTATGTATTATGAACAAAGAATAAGAAAAATTAATCAATACTCGCTTAGGTTTCTATTCTCGTGAAAAGTATTGTATTTTGAAACCATTTTAATGTATTTTTTAAACTGAAAAGTTCCAATCGCTTATTAAATTTATCGCAATTTTAAGCCGAATTCTTTATCTATACGTCTTTCTGTCCTACTTTCAATATAATAAAAACTACTGAAGCGATACGTCTAAATTAGTAATCTTTAAAAGTCATTGATCTCATTTTAAAGAATAATACGTTTGTTAAATTTGATCCCACTAAACGCTCTGCTAACATGTTGATAGGACTAATCACGTAGAGAATTTGTGAACAACGCGCCACGTAAAAGCTTCGAAAAAGCTTATGGTTTGGTATGTAAACGAACTATTAGTAAGCAAAACTACTTTACTAATTTGTGCAAATAAAACACCTATAAGTATTTCACATTGCAATGTACGGCCTTCGCTCGTGTCCCGCCCACACGGATGGGCGCCGCCCACGATGTGCGGACAAAGAACAATGATGTCTTAAATTAAGAATCGACATTGATTTGATTTAATCAGTGTTATTGTTTTGAAGTAATCAATATTATTGAGCATATTTATAACAAACACAGGCTGTTAAAGGTTTTTTTTATAGAGAGATCACCCGCAACTTGATTGCGTGACATTGTATCGATTCTAAGAGAACATAGTATCTACCGAACAGTAAAATAATTTTCTTAGCTTCTAAAACCCAATTGACTTCAATGACTAATGACTTCATTTTTCTTTTCTTTTTCTTCTTTCTTGTGAGTTTTCTTAATTACTTCTTCATATGATTAAACTATTTGCTTTAACAAAGTCTCTTTGTCATTATCTACATTAAATATTAACCCGTGATTTCTGAATTCATTAGTGACTGCGCTGGCTTCGTTCAGGTGGCATAATGATTTCCCAGTGAATCCAAACATAGCATATATCCATCTCTATTAGTTTAGCGTTCCAAAAAACAAGAATATTTAAAATCGGTCGGGCTTGAAATAGTAGTACCTACTGTTACTTATCCCTAAATTTTCTAGTCACAATAATAGATTTATAAATGTTTAGTAGTTAGCTCCGAAATAGAAAATAACTTTTAGTTGTAAGTATAATACTTTGGAACAATATTCATTGCTAATAGTTAAAGTACACTGGAGCTTTGTTCACGTAATTAAAATAAATACAACTAATAATGTGCAAAATATTTCCCGTCTATTTGCGTTTGACCCACTTTATAAATTGACGAGTATTTACGTGTTTAGAACGCAAATAGACAGGAATTATTTTGCCTATTATTAAGTGTATTTATTTTCAATGCTCAAGGTGCGGTGTTACTGGAGTATAAAAAATAAATACCTATTTACTACTAACTTAACGTAGATATAGTTATGTATCTTTAGTTTCGATTCTGTTTCGTTCAAAATCTGTGATTTTAACCTGTTCCGTAAAGGTTAATGTGATTAACGTGGTGACCACGTGAGTTTCTCTAGTATGTACTCATTCTAGGGCGGCGCGGCGCCCGCCCACGTATTGTATTAAACAGATTTGCGTCTTACATAACGCGCGGAGGTGTTGGTTATTCGGTTTAACGTATTTCTCATTATTTATCTATAGCGTTTATTTTTTTGCTGTAACCGCATGGCGGGAGCTGTAATCTAAGTAAAGAGGTTAATGAAGTTAGTTCGTGATCAATTGCGAAATACTGCGGCGGAAGTGACCACCTGACGGGAATAGCACGTCGCGTAACGTCGCCAGCTCCATAACGTCGCCAGCTCCACAGTGTGACCGCGCTATCACCGGCGTCGCTCGCGCCGCAGATAACCCCCCACATCTCACACGAAAATAACCAGTCTTCTACCAGCCACGGCACCACCTCGACTGCCCGCAAATTTGAGCCGCTCCGCCTTTTATACCCTACAGTTGAGGGATGGCGTCCGTGCGCACGCGCTCTGCATCCCCTAAATCCGTCTCGTTCTCCCCCGTGCTCGAGCGGAAGTACAGTGCTGACCGCGGTCCGTCGAGTCCTCCCGAACTCAGCTCCAGGGATTGGAGGAGATACTTTACCGATTTCAGTGCATACCTTGGTAAGTGGAGAAATTTGGAAATGGTGTAATTGAGAAATGAGTCACGTATCTTTTATTGTGCGGCCTTGCGCTATATCGGTTGCGTGTTAGTGGAGCGTTCGGCCACCGTAAACAAACCTTGCGCAATCGCAGCTAATGGTGCTGATGAGCTTTATGTTTCGTTTCATTCTTGAATAGATCTATTGACTTAGTAAAATTCATGTTCCATTCTGTAAACACATATGTATTTAAAGTATTAAGATTCATTGTATGTTATCAAGAGCATCTTTTCTAAAGTATTAATAGAAGCTATAAAGTCTGCCAATGTGTATTTTTGAGGCGTCATTATAATCTTTGAGCCGTCATTAACGTCTTTCAACGGGCCCTTGAAACATCAGAGCGTGCCTTGTCTGTCAGCTGATCTTTTAAACTAATTAACTTTAAAAGCAATATTTTCAAATATACCCCAAGCTATATTTAAAGTAAGCATTATCAAATAATTTATGATCTCTAACAACGTAGTTTGTTGTGCCCAGCCTTCTCATTCTTCAGTTTAAAATTGAGTTTCTAATCGTAATAATTTATGTGAAGAGACTTTTTATTAATAAGTTGATTTGTATAAGATATGTATCACTTTAATATTAGTACGTGTACAAAATGCTGAAGACAATTCCACCAATCCCCATTGGGTCTGCACCGTAATCTTCTTATTTTTCAGTCCATATCTATTTACTAGACATAGGTCTTTTCAAAGGTCTTTCCAAATGTTCTGTCATTCGCCTTACCCATCCATCCGCAAACCACCACTATGTTCAGCAGATTGGTCAATGCTGCGGTCAATTCAATTGGTCAATTCCCATGCTGCGGTTACGAATATGTGGTCTCCACTCGAGCAATCGTTTGCTTCAGCGGTGTTCGATTCTGCGACAAATGCTGCTGACTGTCCCATTGCCATTCAACTTTCGGTTCCTTTGCAGTACTGAATAAAATGTCTCGGTCCTGTTGTGTGCAGGATGTTATAGTCTGATACAGTATCTATATTCAGCATACGTGTTATTCATAGACAATGACAAACCAATCGAAATCGAAGTCGTCTGTATATCGTGTGACCAGTGACCACGATGACACCACCCGCTATCAACCGCCGATAACCTTGCGGTTGCCGCAAAATGTACCGAAACCGCTTCTCAGTGTTTACTATTACATCGCATCGTTGCTATTACAATCTAATTAAGTAATTACATATGATCTGAATATAAATATTACTGTATTTGTTATCAAAGTTTATACTGTAGGTCTACAGTACTTTTAGTCGAGTCGAGTCAATGAAGCTTAAAAATCGTCAAAAGCTCTTAATCCTCAAGAACAGATGCGATTTTGATGATTTTTTCTAAATGTTTACTTATTATTTGAAACCAGGGGGCAGAAAAAACTTTGGACATATATTTTTTTAATCTACGGGATTGATTTTTATTTCTAATTTTCAACGAGAAAAAATTACTCGCGGGTGTTTGGGATCACTGATTAGTACATATTTTGCTTCGCTGCATGCACCTGTCGGAGGTAGTAATAAAAGTTGTACACTTTTATTTTTGGAGGCTAATGTTATGAATCGTTTAAATATAATATACAAAATCTATACATATATACATACATATAGAAATAATAAAATATACATACATATCTATATGTATTATATATTGTATAATAAACATACACAACCACTAGACCTGTGATGAAAGTATAATGTGCCCGGAGCTTCCGCTTAAAACTTCGTGTTCGAAGCCTTTATAATGGCCTCACTGGATATTTTGTAACTTTTCTACAATTCCCCTATTGATGCAATTGGCTTGCTGTATGGGTAACGCCAGCGCGTGTCCTGCAGCTGCTAGAGACATATGTAAGTGAAGATACTCATGAGGCCGTTCACAAAAAGATGTAGAGCCTGCACGAGGGCAGGCGGCAAACAATTTGAGCTTCTTCTGTAATTTCATAATAAATATTCCTTTTTGTTTCTCAATTTTAGTCCTTCACATGGCTTGATGAATAAATTATGACTTCAGATCAATTTAGTGCGCATTATTCATGAATATAAAAAATGTATTTAATTGAAATTTCTAATTGAGTAAGCAAAGTTCCTTTGATTTTTAATGGCCATATAATTATTTAGGAAAGAGGAAACCGCAGGTGTTATACCATTTTAGAATCACCATTATTACATAGATAAGACATTTTTCTAAAATAGTTGGGCCACTAGGTTTGCCACATGTGTTTTTTGTTAACTGTAGGTCAAATTAGTAGACGAAGGTTGTACTAATTATGAAAAGTACATGTAACAACAAGGACAATAAACATGATTGTTATTGGAGAATTATAAACACAAAACCGAATGTGAATTTTCCTTCATTTCTAGCTACCGTACGCAAATTACTGACTAAAAGTGCCAATTTTTCAAAAAATTAAAAACGCCCTATATATCGAAAACCTTACTAAACACTAAGTTCACTAAGATCAAATTGTGGTCATCCGATAGGTCATGAGCTGGCTCATCGACAGTTTCAAGCGTACTTGTCCAACTTGGCACACTGGGCAGCCTGTATAAGCTTTATTATTACTATTTAAACAGTATTTATTAATAACTATGTCCCCCGCTACAACGTTTCTGATTTTGAATAATTGATAATAACAAACATTTAAAAAAAAACAGCATTCAAGTCGGTTCTGTTCTTGAGCATTAAGAAGTAAAAACCTTCATTGACTAGACGATTTTGATTTACCTTCGTTTTATGTCGAACAATCGCTTAATCAAATGGCCATCTCAGCTTTAATTTTAAATTATTATCATAAGCCTGTATTGTCCCACTAAGCAAAGGCCTACATTTCAAACCCTGGATATCTGATAACACGTGGTTTTAATTATCTACCTCACCTTTCGGTACAATTAAGCTAAATAGAGATTCCTCTAGATTATCACTGCTCAACACGTCTATAATTATTATGCTCCTTTTCTTTGCTATCAATGTCAAACATAGTAAAAATCCTAGTAGGTTTTCTTTATAAATTCGTCTGTCACATATGAGTATAATTATACTCGTAATGTCACTGAGTTTTACAATGCGCCCCGTTAGAATCATTCTATTGCCGATTGCAAGTTAACTCATGAATCATAATGACTGTTAGAAGATAACTTACTTGTCTTTTTTTACCGTCTTAGATGAGGAATGAGCCATTGCCTTATCGAACTCTTAGTTTTTCTACGTAACCCATTGACAGTTTGTCCAGTGATAACGATTAGTTGTATGTCGAAGCCTCAAGCGATACCGGTCTATTCTCTTAACATAGTTTGTCTGTGTCAAGTCTATTGTTTTTACATTGATACATTAAAGTCAGTCATTGACATGGTCCTGTGTTTGTATTTTGTAACCTACCCAAATGATACGAAGCTACTCGTAGATATACTCATAGCTACGTTTATGTTTTTCTAATCTGATCTAGTTTGATCATTAAGCGATTATGACCATTATATCTATAGCAATTATGATCTAAGCTTTGAACTTTTATTGTTTTGTTTTGTATTAATGACTATTGGGGCAGGAATCGCTTAATGAATGGATATTGTTTAGATGTTTGTGCTTGAAATTCACATTTGTTTGATCACACTCGTATTATTTTTAGTTCCTTTTCTCTTTCCTTGTATGAAAATGGTGCAATTAACACATTCTGCCAGTGCCAAGTTTTCTTCGAAATAAACTATTTCAAAGACTAAAACATATCCTGTCAATGTCCAGTAAGTTAATGGTAGCTCAGTAAAGTGATAGTAGGTTTAGTTAGAACAGAAGAGGACTTCTTGGAAGCCCACGAAAGATGCAGTCCTACGCTTTTAGTTGATAACCACAAACATTACGCACAAAAAACACTTTGATGTTTAATAAACTATCACTATTAAACCACAAAACGCACAATACACAATTCTTATATCAATCAAACAAAAACTGAACTTCACTTCTCGACAAAAAGTCCTATTTTAGATTATAAATTAAATTACTAAACGTCTGTAGGCATACTGTAACCACCCCTTTTATCGTCCACTGTTGAACATGAGCCTTCTCGTGCACATTGTCTTCCGCATAAGGGACGTATGGCCTTAAAACGCCACACCGGCCAAGTGGGTTGGCGAGTCGACCACTCTTTTAGAGGCGGTGTAAGAGAGGAACTCCTCGGGGCTTGTGGTAGGCGGATTTGTTATTAAAGAATAACGCCTAAATAAAGAGTCGCCTGTTGCGACACGCACGGGAAGAGATGTGGTGGCGTTATACTACAGCCGACAGACACCACACGGCCAATGAAAGGCATAGTTACTTATGATTATGTACTTTTGCTCTATACACACATATGTAGGTAGTTGTTTTACTTGCATTTAATCTCTCATACTTAAGTAATATAATAATGTGCGTGCAAATTACCATGTATGGAATTTGATTTAACAATTGAGCAAGAAATACGTACAAGTTCCATTCACTAAATGAAAGCATATCTCATAGCGCCACGTCTCTAATTTCGTCGTTATTCAGAACGACAGAATTATGTTATTTAGTCGTATTCGACGCGCCAGATAACAAATCCCACATCAGATCCACGGTCAGTGTAACGTTGCTAACAAACATTCATCAGGCGCTGTTTAGCAACTTGTTTATCATAACAAAATAAATATAGCACAACGTTTATAGGTTTAATGTATTGCTTTTATTATTTATGTTACAAGGTGGTTTAGTATGTAACATTCATCCTCGGAAAATTGCTAATGGAGTCATAACCGTGACCTATTATTTTATTCATGTATCCTAAATTATTATGATATGTATATTAAAGTACCTAATAATAGATTAAACTTACCTTTGAAAATAATTTTAACATGAACACGCACAATATACAATATTATGTTCACGTGGCACCAGAGCTGGCAGTTCGGATGAGTTTGGTAACCCAGCCCTTCCGATAAGTGAGGGAACAGATAGATAACGCTTCTCTTTCTGGTCAAGGAATACTTGAGGTCATTGTACTCGACCGAGTCACTGTTCCCGACATGACCCTACTTTACCTGGGTGTTCCGGATCAGTTCTCGATATATCACACTGGTACTAGGGCAAAACCAGGACGAAACGCCAGCAATAGTACCAAATACTAACTCAAGAACGAAACAAGATAAAATTCTTATCTTTTATTATTTTTATGTAGGTTACCTATCCATTGAACGTAGCAGTTAATATTTAATTTTATAATTTTCTCCTACTCCATAACTGTTTGGACAGAAAGAATAAGAAACACATCAATCTAAGTGAAAGAATAAGATGCAGAGAGAGTAAACACTAAGCGGAGACAAATTCCGTAAGACACGCGTCATCGGATGACGCCTCTCATTATCAAAGCAGCGTCAGCCGTTCATTGATGAAGTTATAAAGCGCATTCAGCGCTTTACTTAATATTTACGCGACCTCTTTGGAGACCCTGAACTTATGTTCCAGCCTTGTTGTCCTTATTATTATGTGGTTGGTGTTTGTTAGAAATACAAGTGAAACAGACACTTTTAATGTACTTGACGCGAATTGTATTTCACTATTTATAAGTTCAGTCTATATTTGTAAAAGCCGTGACATAGAAAAACAAACACGACTGGAGTAATGGATCTCTCAGCGCTTCAGCAATGGTAAACTAGTACAGCAAATATTTATGTGAACAATGTGTGCGCGATTTTTGCGATGAAGCGGCTCGCTGGAGGTGAATCAGTATTATTCAGTATTGCATTAGTCCATAAGACAGTCGCCCGCGCCTCCTTGTTGCCTTGTTCAAAGGCAAATTTAAATTTAGAATCCCTTCCTCCGCCCTTGGGATGTGACTTGGGTTTTTTATTTTTTTTATGGCTATCTTCGCGAATTCTCATATCCAGTTTTGTGAGCACCGTTCCAAGTGTTAGTAGAAAGAACCTAATTGGAGGAAACATGTCACATTATTCAGTGAACGATGATATCTACGGAGTTATATTGAAAACTCACGACAACTTGAAGCCGCAGATGAGATATGAAGAGGTCTATGAAGCTGTCGACGATTTAGGTATTGTTTCATTGACAATTTTATTTTGTGATCGTTAGAAATAGTCAGTTGTGTACAATTGGCTACTTCAGTTCGAACGGCAGCTTAGGATTGGATTTTTATTAACCTTGCTTAAAATTAAAAAGTACGAACTGTTTTTCTTTAAAACAATGTACTCGTACTGTCATTTTGCATGTCGCAAGTATTACCTATTCAAAGAAAAATAATCATTAAATACTACCATTAGTAATGTTTGATTCCCGCTTTTGTGTTAACATAAAGGTAATGATAGCCCAGCTGAGAAAAATGGCACTCGCTGATGTTTGAGATACGGTTGGATACTGAGATCAGCGAATGCTCTGCTCACCTATAAATGTTAGGAGTATTTATCTTCTAGGACTAGAAGATATAACGAAGAACTACTGGTGACTTATATGCATTGGAATCTAGTCTATCTATAGTTCGATCATTAAATGGAACGAAATAAAAGTTCATTGTTGTAAGTGGGTGGGACTAAACTATTAAAGTTAATTGCGCACCCGTGCGCTGAAAGAGCCCTTTGTTGTATCTTTTAAACAGATTCGGTTATCTCTGTTGACTGTCTACCTATAAACAGTTGACTGATCTCCTAAGATTTGATGAATGTAATACATTTAACTTCACGTTTTTGTCTGATTCCTAGTGGATTTTTATCAGTATTCGACTGTCAAGCGGGTTGTTGAAGATTTTGTCCATTTTTCAGTCTCCATTTTTTTTTCGAACCTTGAGCTTGAACTCGAATTTGTCGTGCATTCGTCGTGTTAGAATTCCAAATTCTAACCTCTTTTCGTAGTTTTGAAGTAGTTTGAGCATGTCCCCTTAATGCGCGCCCTACCTTCAGGGCGCGTATTCGGGAATATGCTAACGTTTGTAATTCTAGACCGAGGTTGAAATATATCTCGGATGGTGAACTGTCTGCTCATCTGTCATTTAATTTAATAAACAGGTGAATCGGCCATCGCCCCATTTCAAACACTGATGTTGGGTGCTTCAAAGGTCTCCAAGTGGGTGGCATAGCTAGCGGTATCTGCCTGACTGTACAAACGCATTCTATACGTATGACCGTTTTAAAGACCGTTTACCAGTCAGACAAATGACAAGAAGATTTTACTGGTTTTGTTAAAATCGACGAACTATTTTAGAGAGTAGTCCTGTCTTGTTTTGTCTTTGAGTTCTTTTCCGCAATTAATCAGTCAAAGCGGCGATCTTGTGTAAGAATAGTTCCTCGAGTAGAGCCTCTGCTTAAGCCAGATTACTAGAGGTAGTTACTAAAGTTAGATTATTACTCGAAGGAGGTCAAGGGGGATATTCTTTAAAAGGAGTAACCTTTAACCCCTCTCTTTGACCTTTCTTTAACATGTGGCATTAAAGATAACCGTTACCAAAAAATAAAATTAATGCTTTAAAATAGAGTTTCGGCCGACTGACTGTTCACTTCAGAGGTTTGCATTTACGATTTGAATTTGCCAACAATTTTAGAACTGTTTTACTTAATGGAAGTTCTCAGTGATTTATTCTGAGTGATGTGATGAAGTTTTATTTTTTAAACACCTTTTCCAATAAAGACGCACTGCATTCGGGTTGTATAAATAAAATTTGAAATCGAGTACTATTATTATCGCGTACCTGCAATCCCCTATTATCGCAGGTGTCCATTGGCAGTGGTGACCACTTACCTACCATCAGGCGACTATTTAAGAAAACTAGAATGAATCCTACACTTTATTGTTAATGTTCATAGATAGGCATAGGGCTGCCACCTTCGAAATATCTTAAACCCGGAGATTAAAAAAAATAAAAACAAAATAAGCGAAGCAGGAAATTTAGTATTATTTTTTTAATTTAAAGTTATAGGTACTTTAATTTATAACCTATAACATATTAATATTATCGATGAGATAATATTAAATTACGAACAATAATTAACACAAGATAATCTTATTCTGTCTTTGATACACGCGACGACGCTTTATATTATTTCTTTGCATTTATTACAACAATAGTCTTTAAATAGTATTTAAATTAATATTTACTAAAGCCAGTTTGAAAATTATACATCTCATTTTTCTGAGATTTTCAATGCTCGATTTTCAATATTTTCGCGATTTACGACGTTAACCCGTAGCCCGGAACAAGCATCCTTCAAACTCGCGAGACTCCGGGTCAATCCCGGAAAGGTGGCAACCCTACTTAGACACCATTAACTGGTAACTATGTGTGTCGCTCATTGCAGACAATTAAAGTACCCTCGATTTACTTGAGCGTGATGTCATTGGATCAACTTTATTTATAAACAGTGTAAATACTCTTATCAACGCAGTCTTGGTTACTTGACATATAAATTACACAATAACGCCTTGTATTTGCAGTAATAATGACATTCATCTGTATTTACACGCCAAATATATTTTTCCTCTCTTGCTTTCTGCCTCCGTTTTTTGGGTTATATAAAACAGTAATTAAAAACTTTATTTAATTAAGTTAATAAGACATATTGTTTTAGAATGTTGTTGGGATCTGTAAACGTCAATAATTAATAATATTGAGTAGGCTTACTGGCTTCCTTAACTCCATGTGGAAAACTTACAATACAAACTCTCATGAGAACTTAATTATGAAGAAATTTTGATGATAAATTCATAACCCAACCTCACGCCGGGTTTTTTTATGGACGAGCAATACGAGCATACAGTTCAACTGGGTGGTAATTGGATACTGTAGCCTATAGACATCCGTGATACATGCCAACATTAGTCCAAAATGACAAATGTTGGCACGCCCCCGGATGCGCTGCCTACCTTTGGAGATATGGGAATGAATTCGGAGAAAGGGTTGGGGAAATGGGGGGGGGGGGGGGGTAGGATGGGAATGGGCTCTGGCACATCCCACTCACTATCGAAACACGTACCTACGTACATTAGAGAAATAAATAAAGTGAGAAATAAGATAAATGCAGTACATTTCAAGGTAGTCTTCTGTGAGAGAGGGGTAACGTGGCCAGTCGAGTGCGCCCAGCGGCTGTTGGATTGCAGCGTGCACTCCCCCCCTCATTAGTTATTACTTACCAACCAAATGTTTGCGCGATCACAAACTTCTTTGCGCTTGTAAACAAGTTATTGTAATGTTAATTTGCATGAATGCAACAGAATGAACAGGTTTGTTATACAACCTTGTATTTGCTGTTGGCGACATATAGCATCCTATTGAATAAGTTGTTAATGAGATACAAAGGAGTTTGTGTTTGTTTGAGCGTTCAATTGGCCAACAACACTAATCAAAATAATCAAATTATTTGTAATTAGTGAGATTAGGTTACGACAAAGTAATGTCTAAGTAGGTCCATATCAAGGGAAAAAGAGCATCGTTAATATGTTATCTACCTTATTAAAGTTACCTATCTCCCCATTTCAGATGCGCTCCTCGCCGACCTCCAGAACTCGATCAACCCGGGAGCCCGGGTGGGCAGTCCGGGCGGCCGGACCGGCTCACCGGGAGGCAGAACCAGTTCTCCAGGAAGGACCACCTCACCCAGCGGCAGGGGGTCACCCGGCCGACTGAGTTCCCCTGGAGGCAGTCTCGGCTCACCAACGTCGACGGGCTATGGATCAATAAATGGGTCCAGAAATATCACTTCGGATTATACTAAACCCGCTTCGGTGAGTCCTAAGAAAAACTGGTGGTTAAATCCTATTATGGTAACGCGTTATTGTACTCCCAATTTTACGTTTTTTTATTATAAGGGGTTGTGTTGATTTTCATAAATAGATCGAGAATTACCAAATATACCAGATACCAATATAGATATACCAAAATACCATATATATATATAGATATATTATACCAAATATAGATCGTAATATTATAAAGACTGAAAGAGTGTACCTACTCCTAATCTTTGATTTTAATCCTGAGGAAAAATGTAACAATTCAACATCATATTTGACATAGCTATATATAGGTAATATATACTCGACAAGCGACGCTTCCTCGCTTCGCTTCGGTTTATGTTTTATTTTTTTCTATTTTTTTTTTCAAAATAAAATATAGCCTATATTAGACAGGGATAACGTAGCGTCCTATTTGTGAAAGAATTTTTGAAATCGGTTCAGTAGTTCCAGAGATTACCCCCAACATACAAACACACAATTTTACCTCTTTATTATATTATATACATATACTGGATAAGGCAACGATTTCATTCCCGCTAATCCACTAGTAACACCAGTTCACATTCAACCAAAATGATATTTCTTATTTGCATGTGCAATTCTTTCGTTTCAAATCTTAGAAAAATTAGACAACAGAAAGTCTTAGACCAATTTTGTCTGAACGCGTTTCCAGCTAATATCCATTCCAATTATTATTGTAATAACACTAGCAAAATACCATTTTTCCAGTATAAAGTGAATGCTAAATGCCATTAAAATCCTAACGAAATATATCCTTTAAATCGGGACAGTAGCTCTTGAATACTACAAAACATGCGCAAAATAAACAAATCTAATCACGAATAATGACAGCGATAAAATGTGTAAACATAATATAACACGAACACAACGTGACCAGGGGATAATGTGATGAACTCAATTCGTGTTGAATTACTCATCGTACGTGATTGGTTGGGGTTTGACCAATTGTGTGTATTAGAAACTGCTTAGCAAGCAGTATTTGTAGCGGATTAGTTGTGTGGTGACAGACTTATTTATTCTCTACTTTTAGATACTCGTATTGTAGAACTATTCACCCTTCTTTCTAAAACCTTACTAAAATCACAAGTAATATGTCGTATGTTGTATCGCGCTGAAGCCGTTATTTCCAGCGATTTACTTTGTAGCAAGACCCTCCCGGAATGGTCATGTGGTGTCGACCGGCCCTTCGAATAGCAATACCCCCATCTCTTCTGGTGGGTGTCGTAAAAGGAGGCCAAGGGATGAGAAAGCCACTACCTCTAAAATCGTGGTCTCACCAACCTGCTTCGCCAGCGTGGCGTTTTAAGGCCATAGATCCCTCATGCTCAAGATAATGGCGTGTGGAAGCCCCATGTCCAATAGTGGACGTTATAATGGCTGGTTACGATTTCGGTTTAAAACCTCCCCGAACATTAGACGCAATAGAAGCTTGAGCTCCAATACCTAGAACGTCAAATTGAATGTATGGTACTCGATTCTAAGCATGAGTCCTGTCTTTTTTTTTTTTTATGTACGAAGGCGGCAGACGAGCATACGTCCACCTGATGGTAAGTGGATACAGTCGCCCATAGACATCCGCGACACACGCCAACACCAGCCCAAAATGACAAACGTTGGCACGCCCCCGAATGCGCTGCCTACCTTTGGAGATATAGGAATGGATTTGGAGAAAGGGTTAGGAAAATGGGGAGGGATAGGATGGGATGGGAATGGGCTCTGGCACATGTCACTCACTACCGAAACACGTACGTACATTGGGGAAATACGATAAAGTGGGAAATGCAGTACATTTCAAGGTAGTCTTCTGTGAGAGAGGGGTAACGTGGCCAGTCGAGCGCGCCCAGCGGCTGTTGGATTGCAGCGTGCACTCTCCCCCTCACACTGTCTACAAGATTCCTTAGCCAGTTACATGATTTTAGTTCAACTCACCGATTCAATTTTGATTCGAGCGTTGTAATTAATTCCTTTACTGCCCAGTATGACAGGATATTGATGTACATAAATTCCCAACCTTATTCAGCTTTTGATCCCCCTTTCAGAAAAAATATACTCAGTGTCCTCTTAGACTACATTATTTAAATGAACGAAAGGAGAGGTGCCGATAAGAATATGTATCCCAAGTTTCCATCGCCCCCTAGAAATATTTGAACATCCTCAGGGAGGCTGTACTGCCCCCGTTGGGGACCACCAATGTAGTCGTTGCCTCTAATTTTGACATGATAATAATTTAGTCATTAAAAATTAATTCCTAATATTTGCATGTCAGAAATGACGTGAACTGGCAACATTCGCTAATTATTATGTACCTACTCACATTTGTGCAAATAAATGATTTAATAAATGCAAATATATGTCTTGTTTTAGTTTAATAGCTCAGACAGGAGAGCCTTTAATACTATAGCCTTGTTGAATCCTGTGGTAGTCGAATACGGTTCAACCTTTTGAAGTTTTAAAGTTTGAACCATAAAGCTTTTAAAACTAAACCATTCAGAGCTCAAATATGTTTGAAAGATCGACTCCTATCGATTCTAGGCAAATTTTCTCAAAATTACTTTATAGTTAACGTGGCAATGCCAATATTTTTATTTTTATACATGCTCGTAAAAACATAGTCTGTATTTCTTAGAAAACAATATGTTTACATCACCGCACCACATGGCTATAATCTTAAGCAATAAATGAGTCACTTCGTTTTCTAATACAAATATAAAACCAGAGTTTGTACAGGTTACAAAGACTTTCTATGTTTATGTAATTCTAATTTTAATAAATGTAGGCAAGAAAATACTCTTTAATTGATTTAATAGATACATTTTTTTATTGCAGAGGCTCATTATCAATCAAGGAATTTCTCACGAGACTTTTGTCCTTTGTAGTTGTAATAAAGAAGATCATGCAGATAAATTGCTTGGAATGGTCGGTGTATAAGACGTACTGACTATTCATGAATATGTTTTATTTTGCTCAATTATACCAAAAATATTATTAGTACTTCCAATAGTTGCATCTAGTCAATACCGCCATCTAGTTTCAATATATTGAATTATATTGTCAAAAGAAAATTTGAAAAGCTTCCAAGAAATTCTACAGATGTCGCTGATCGTCTAGGTTGCACTGCGGTTAGACTACTTTTTATTAGAAATAATTTTATTAATTGTAAGATATATAAAATTCGAAGAGACAAATGATACATAAATTATATTTCAATAGAAGTTTGTCACTCACAAATTCTTCCCCTCATGCAATCCCATTTCTCTTTACTTTTTTCATCATATCGTTCATCAATTCTAATTGCATTACTACTGTGATTTTTTAATGGAAATGATACACGTACGTCCCATCAATTGTATGTGGGTACGGTGCTACTTCATGAAATCCTATTCACAACTTGAAAAGCTCCATGTAATAGCTTAGTGGAAAAAGTTCAGTTGCCAGTTAAATCTACTACTTCTGAATTTGCGGCATAAAATGATTTGAAGACCGCACTGCATACAGCAGTTCTTTACCAGGGAAGTACTAACTAATATGAACCGCGCTGCGGTGACGGGAGGTAAGCGATGGTCAAAACGCAAACTAGTATTTATATATTATCCTAGAATATTTCTAGTTAGTAGAACGAACTGCCTACTGAGGGTTTTAACTTAGTTACGACATGGAGCTCTTGTAAAGGGCTGTGTATAGGATTCTGCAAGGTCGACAGTGCGCCTTTACTGTCACTGTCCCTTGCTGTTACAGGTGTCCTCGAGTGACGAGTGACGGTGATCGCTGGTCATCTCGGAGTGGCTCGTTCGTCTGTCACCTCCTATATACAAAAACCGAGGTCATGTGTGAGAAGTAACTCCTGCGATCGTGGTTACCTCTCCTTGAATAATTGCTTAAATAAGCTGTGATAAAAAATCATAAAATTTGATCGCACACGTAACAAATGTTTCATTACAAAAACAATAACAACTGAGAACGGAATGCCATAATCGATATGTTTGTGACTGAATTAATTATGACAATTGACTCGTCCTTGAGCTCTTTATTGATAGTTCAGTTTACTCGGGTTGGACGAGTTGCGTATAAAAAATATAATTAGGTACCTACTTCATTCAATATAATGTCATTTTACAGAGCTTCAGATCAACTGCTAATGAGATGAGGGTTGAAGTTTAGTTTCAGTAACACTTGCCGTGTCACTTGTGTTTAGTAATAACTATTTTACTTTATCTTTATAAATTGTTTTAGGATTTCTAGGATTGAAAACCGTTCAGAATCATTACAACTCTAGTTTCAACTTCCTGTGAAATAATAATCTACGTTTAGTTTCTTCAAACTAGAAATAATCCATCACAACGAATCATCATAAAGCATAATAATTTAATCTATCACACATACCTAATGTATTTACCTTTTTATTGATTTTTTTTCATTGTTCATATGGAAATAATAATGTACGAATCGATATGAGCCTATAACATTTCGCTGCAGGGCACGGGCGTCCTCTATTAAATTACTAAGAAGTTTCGGGCCAAAATTCACCACGCGGGCACGCTGTATTGGATTGTACTATGACAAACGATTGATGAGAAATATGTAGCAGATGTTTGTTATGATTGGATAGGTGATCACTTATGATCCAATTGTATAACCTGTAATTATTCTGAAATATTTGATTATCGTATCCAATATCTTTGAATCTTTACTATTTATGCTAAGCGTAAATAAATAAATATTTACCGATAACACTGATAAATGATAATTGATGTTAATGTTATATTATACAAACAGGTGTGTTTTCTTTGATAACGCGTAATTAATATAAAGGAAAAGCTAAAGGGAAATCTCTTAATTAATATAACACAAATAATACAATTTAAAAACAATCATAATGTTATATAATATAATATTTAAATTAACCGGCGATTACAAATCATTTAATAGTATATCTAATATGATTTATCTCTTTTGTCCCCAGCCCACATACCAGAATACCAGCTCCGTTCACGAGAAAGTGATACCAGTGAAGTACACTGGCAGCCAAGGCAGCTATGGACACACGCCGGGATACAGCACCGGCCAGTCCGCGGGCTATGGGAGGACTACGGGTGGACGCGGGAACTTATCAGAGCTGGACACGTTGCTGGACGACCTGAGCAACGCGCGATACGGAAACTATGCTGACAAGTCATACAATGACAGAACTGGTGAGTGATATAACCATTTTTATAGAGCTATTTATAGACCTAATTGATAATAACTTTTGTGGTCGTATGTTCAGCTACAGTATGGGATCACAGAATACATAATGGAGCTTACGTATCGGTTCACGAGCTATGGGAACTGACGCGCGCGGGAAGATATCCGAGGTAGTGATGGGTAACTCCGGAATCCGCAAGCGGAGCAGTAGCCCTTAATTGTTCCATCGAATTGTTATTCATTCCGATTCCGGCGACATGATCGTGAGTGTAATCGCGCATCGACACTTGTCGGCGGCCCAAAATCGAGATGCAACGATGACTAAACCTTTTTTTTTGCTTATGCAACAACCAGCAAAGGGAATGAAACGCTTTCGGAAGGTGAATAAGTAGGTGAATCAAAAGAGTTAAGGAGTAACTAAGAGGAGTCGGATTCGCAAGCGGAGCAGGATTAAGTGAGTTAAAACACTTCGAAATGTCTTGATTACCCACCACTAATCGGAATTGACACCTTGCTTGGGCAATGAGATAAGCACATGATACGGTTAATGGTTATTGAGGTGTCCTAATTTTGGAAACTTAAAATAAATAATTTGCAAAGTTAATACGAAAGCAAGACATTTTTCTATTTCGTCTAGATCGGTGACCGATCACCGTTCATGTGATATCCTAGGGGTATTCTCGAATCTCATTCACGAGTTCGTGAGTTTAAAATCTCCGCTCGTATCACGGAGTTTCTACTTTTAAATCGTGACTAGCTCGGTGGGTGAAGGAAAGCGTCATGCAGAAACCCACATCATCGAAATTAAAATTAAAAGAAGCTAGAGCATGTGTATTTAATTTAAAAGAACTAGAGCACTGGGCCAAGAAGTAGATTATATCCCGAGATTCGCTAAGGGAGGGTATATGCCCTGCAGTGGGACGTTATAGGCTGTTATCGAATCGATTGATATCACTTTCCTCACATTCAACGGCGTCGCTTCAGCAGGCGTCATTACATATTAATTGCGCGATTATTTTTTCTTATATGAACGTTATAATCTTATTTACAAATATTATCTATACCATTTTATCTAAATTAATTATTACACCTGACACCATATCATCTAAACACATCTTCAATGTATTCTAGTTTGATTAATGTCTGTACGTCTGTTCGTCTGTTCGTCTTGACCTGCACATAATTTATGATCACTGATATTAATTGCCCAATGCGGAGCTATAAATCTAATATTAGTGGGTGAGATAATCGTAACAAATACATGTCCATTTGTAACTACGTTACAGTTGTCAAAGGCTCTTAGAAATGTATTACGTCATTTATATAGTAATCACAGCAATTTATTTTGGGACATTTCTCTGTAATAATAACAACAGTTAACGGCACAAATAATAACAACAGTTAACGACACAAATAATAACAACAGTTAACGGCACAAATTTTCGTTTCATCCCAAAATGTGATTTAATAGAACTAGAAGAGCATGACCAATCTACAAAAGAAAATTCTAAATCTCTTACTCTAAATTTATTCTTGATATTTGAGCCAAATAGATTGTCGAAA
This sequence comes from Sesia bembeciformis, assembly GCA_943735995.1. Lineage (NCBI taxonomy): Eukaryota > Metazoa > Arthropoda > Insecta > Lepidoptera > Sesiidae > Sesia > Sesia bembeciformis. The sequence continues at coordinate 16,489,927 of OX031028.1, forward strand.
TATACTATAAAGCAGGGGTAGCCAACAAGTCGATCGCCAAAGGCAGAGTAGAGTGGTCGATCGCGAGAGCAAATTAAAATTTTTGACCGGTACAAAAAGTTTCGTTAAGGTTGACATCATCAAATTATATCTACTCCTGATCTTGTTATTTTGACAAAAGAAATGAAAACTTCTCATTATTTTTTGCTACCTATTGATATTAATTTTACTATTATTTTATTGATATTACTGAAAGGCTATCTAATTATTGTTTTATTCATCTAACTAAAGAACAATCAAGTCGATCGCAAGAGGTCAGATTGTTTTTAAGTAGAACACTGTTCTAAACAAGTTGGCCACTCCTGCTATAAAGCTTCAAGCCAACCATTCCATCATTGCCTTGGGACATTGATAAACATTGATTGACTTGTAAAATAATTACTTCCCACGGCCATCAAGTACTTTTTACCAAATTTTTAAATACTCTTAAGTTAATTAATGATTTATTGCATAGCTATAGGTTTGAAAAGATATTGAGAAAGCTATGCTTTCTATGTTATAGTGATGTACCTATGTAGATCACCATAACTTGACGTGCAGCCGTACAATAATGTAAAACTTTTAAATAATGTTTTTTTTTTATTGTAAGAAGGCGGCAGACGAGCATACAGTCCACCTGGTGGTAAGTGGATACTGTCTTCCATAGACATCCGCGGTGCATGCCAACATCAGTCCAGAATGACAACGTTAGCACGCCCCCATATGAAGGTTGGGAAAATGGGGAAGGGATGGGAATGGGCTCTGCTGGCTATCCCACTTACTACCGAAACACATACGTACATTGGGGAATAGGATACAGTGGGAAATGCAGTACATTTCAAGTCTTATATACAGATAAATTAATTAGCAACATTAAAAAATTTCTGAATTCTATATATCTACCATAAGTTATGTTAGATGTAGATTGTAAAAGTATTTTTTACACAACACAATCTCATAAATTTAGTCACAGTTTGCTATTCTAGAAATTCATTCATATTATAATAAGATTTAGTTCAAGCATTGCAACGGTTTCTTTTTAAATACAATTTCAACTTATTGTATGATTTAGTAGCTGTCACTTTACTATAATGAGCATTTTTCGAGACATGGATCGATAAAATCTCATGTTTATTCCCATTCATTCTGGAATACTTATTTTCACGAATTTTAAAACATTTCACATTTTGTTTTAAAGTTTTGTTTTGTCTTCTAAAACTTTTGTTTAGTAGTCTTGCGCGGCAGACAAAGTATAGCATCAAATGCATGTCCATAAAAATAGACTTGACAGCTTGTCTATTTTGTAGACATGCACAGATTGTGCTCATCAGCTCAGGGATGTCGACTTATTTTTCCTGAATCCATTTTATTCTTCCCCTATTATTTTTCTAGATATTTATATAGTCGACTATATATAACTCTTTCAAATATCTTAGCAATTATAGGTATAAGCGCAATGGTAGGATAGTTTTATCTTTATCACTTTGCTTATAAAGTGGTTTTATTTTGGTTACCTTAAGTTTATCTGTGTAAACTGCTTGTGCAATCGATAAGTTAATTATATGTGAAAGAGGTTCGATAAGAACTGTTGAACAATGTTTACTTGCTGTGGTGCAAATGCCACAATAACTTTCACTGTTCATGTTTCTCAGATATCTAATTAGTTTATTAATTTCTTCAGATGTGGTCGGGTTTAAGAAAATAGATTCCAATGTCATATCTAACTTAGTAATCGGTGGGTCTATTTGTTTATGAAAATTACAATGGGTTTTTACCATGTCAATATATGAATTACAAAATGCATTGTGTTCGGTATTGTTCGGGGGCTGCGAGGTGAGGGGTGAATTCACGTGCTGCGCGGGCGCGGGTCGCCCGTTAGTTAGTTAGCCTTTGACCCTTCGCCGTACGAGTCGGCCATTGATCCTTATGCGGTACGATCGCAATCTATTGTTGTGCAAGTAGGCTGCACATTTTTGGGAGACCTTGGCGTTCGCGAGTGTACATAGTATATAACAGACAGTAACCAGTGCAGTGTAACGACGACCTTGCAAGAGCGCTATTAAGCGCATCCCTGTTCAGCACTTCCGGGGGCCCCCAGGAATATCGAGAGTAGGTGAACAGGAGGTTACAAGGTCAGAACTTTTAATTTCATTTTCAACTTTTGACTCCGCGTATCGCGGATAATTCATTGGTAGCAGAGCGTGGTTGTGCATATGGACCTTATATTGTGAAACGTAAACATTAGTTAAAAAAGTTCTTTGTTAATAGCAACGTATCCCAAGGTCTACCCGTTGTCAAGTGTTTTTAATCTTAACATTCCTTTTTTTAGTGACTCGGTTTTGTTTCGGTTACCTGCGACGGATAGGTATTGAGCACTTACTAACTTGGAATGGAATTTTGTTTGTTTATATTAACATTTCTCGCAGTGGTTACTTTTTATAACAAGTTGTAAGTTACGTATATGGTAACAGGGATCTATTACATATTGGATTATTGTTTTGTATCATTTATTGTTGCTTTGTAGGTGTGGCCTGTTTGTTTGTTAGGCCACTATCCGTAAACTGAATACTGTATATTAATTTTATTTGTTTGTTTGTACACTTGTTGTTACATTTAGTGACAACCATGTCAGCATTGTCCATTAGTGGAAACATAAAGGCGATACTCCGATGGTTGGCTTCGGCCGCTAGTCTGATTGACAGACCCGATCGTCATGGTGCCTTAATAAAAAGGTATCAGGATTTACCGGCACGGTTGGATAAGTTGGGCCAACATTACGCGAAATTTACCGAGCTTTCGCCGGATCTTGGCTCTGAGGTTGTGGATAGGATCGAGGCCGATGTGAATCAGTGCTATGAGTTAGCTGATTCCATCACTGAAAGGGCAGTCTCCCTTTCGGAGGAGACTGGAGGTCTGCCGTCGGATTCTGGGCAGGGGAAGGCAACCCCTCCGGCGTTGTTGAGCAGGCTTCCCAATTTGGATCTCCCACATTTTGATGGAAGGCTCGAACAGTGGATCGGATTTGTAAATCTGTTCGATAGTTTGGTAGACTCCAGGGAGGATCTAACTCATAGCCAAAAGATGGCGTATCTACGTTCGATTCTTCGGGGAGAACCCAGCAGTCTTATCCAACATTTGGATGTTAACAATGAAAATTATATCACGGCACGTACGCTGTTGTTCCGACGTTATCAGAACGTGAGACGTTTGGCGGACACACATGTGGCACTAATCCTGGCACTACCTAAGGTCACCCGGGTTTCTTCATTAAGATTAGAATTGTTAAACCCGTTATTGGGGGCGGTGAATACCTTAGGTAAACTTGAGTTGCCAGTGGATAGTTGGTCATTTCTTTTAGTCCACATTGTGTTGGGTAAGCTATCTCAGGAGCTAAGGGCCCGATTTGAATATAAATACGGTGGTGATAGCGCAACATATTTGCCCAAATTCGTAGATTTGCTAAAATTCTTAGAGGACGAATGTAGGTTGGCGGATAATTCGGATGCGCCCATCCCGTCCACTTCTCAAGCGCCCCCTAGACGGGAATTGTCTAAGCGGAATGTTCGGATCCCCAGACAACGGTATGCTGTCGCCACTGGCAGCACCTCACCAAGATGCCTATATTGCAAGGCGGAGGGCCACAAGGTGGTCTCGTGTAGAAGGTTTGAGGGTCTGGCGGTCCGAGGTAGGCGGAACATAGCATTTCAGCGCCGCTGGTGCTATGGTTGTTTGGGAGAGCATTTAATTCAGCAGTGCCCTGCTAGATCGCATTCATGTCAGCATTGTTTGGGCCGACATCACCCCCTGCTATGTGCCAATCGGAATGGCATCGACCATAGGGATGGTCGTGACGGTCATGGCGGGGAGGCTAATCGCGGCAGGGTGGTTGCACTCAGAATAGGATCACGGTCCCCTCCTAGGTTTGAAGGCCGTCATTCCCCCCGCACGGGCGGGGGCTCCACTTCCCCTAGGGGCGGGGGCCGGGTAACTCCCCCTCGAAGAGTTGATGATGGCGGCCGTCGCGATTATGCTGTGATTGCCGGGAGATCTTTGCCGCCTCAAAGGAGCAGTGCTCCTACCAATTATACCCCTTTAGCGGAACGACCGCGCTTGGAGCGACGTCAGCCGCATTCCCAACGCTCGCAGGGCAACACTACCCCTGAACGGACTCAGGTGGATCGCCGACCAGTATACCATAACTGGGACCCGTTAGCGCATGTGGAGCGCTCCGGGGTTAATTGGCCTCAGTTATAGGAATTACATGCCCACTCGCCAACTGCAGCCGTTCAATCGATGTACGTACTCATGCCAACTATTTCGGCTATGGTACGAGGACCCAAGGGACACATGAGGATTCGTGCTCTATTAGATTCGGGGGCCCAAGGCTGCATTGTGTCATCTTGTTTGGCGAGAAAGTTAGGCTTACGCGTTCACACCGGTACCTACAATGTGCGAGGTATCGGTAAGGTGCAGGTGCGTGTGATCGGTCACACAAAATTTAATTGTACACCTGTCACCTCGTCTCACCCGGAGATTGAGGCGTCGGCAATTGTGTTGGAAGAGATGATTGGTGATTTGCCACAGCAAGAATTACCGTCTGCTGTGTTGAGTGTAGTGTCAGGCTAGGACTTAGCAGACCCTGACTTCCACACCCCAGGCCCGATTGATCTCCTGATTGGAGCGGATGTCCTTGGAAGATTGTTGTGTGGACCTAAGCGGCTTTTACAGCGTGACGGATTAGTCGCTGTGCCGACTTCATTCGGGTTTGTAATAATGGGCCCAGTGTCAACAACTGCCAATTCCCAAGAGTTTGATGATGTAGCTGTAGGTTCAGTTCTCTCTGATGCGGTTCAGAGATTTTGGGAGGTGGAAGAGCCCCCTACAGCTTCCCGGGTGAACCCAGAGCAAATGGAATGCGAGCTGTTCTACCAGAATAATACTGGTCGCCTTCGCTCGGGCCGTTTGATCGCCCGTTTGTTGCGATTCGCTCATTGTTGGAGCTTGCGGAGCGCGAGCGTTTGTATTTTCCCCGCGCAGCCTCTGTTTTGGAGACGGATGCTTATGTTGATGACATTTGTACCGGAGCATCTAGTCTCGAAGAGGCTCGGGCCTTGAGAGATGAATTGATAGGGCTTCTGGGAACTAGTGGCTATGAGTTGCGAAAATGGTTATCCAACTCACCGGATCTCCTTTCCGGTTTGCCGGAGGACCACCAACAAGACCCTCATCTCTTTGAGAATGCGGATAGCTTGAATTTGATAGCCCTCCTTGGAGTGCAGTACATGCCAGTCCACGATGAGTTTACCTACAGAGTCGAATTAACCTCCTCTAAGGTATGGACTAAGAGATCAGTTCTGTCCACCGTAGCCAGGACTTTTGATCCGAACGGTTGGATCAGTCCGGTTATATTTAAGGCCAAGTGTTTTCTGCAAAGGCTTTGGACTGCGGGACTCTCGTGGGACGAGCCTCTCTCGGGAGAGTTGATACACGATTGGGAATCGTATTTCTCATCCGTCCCGGCTATCAATCAGGTTGCAATACCTAGATGCTTCCTTCCTGTTGGGAAATGCTCAGTGTCCCTCCACGGATTTTGTGATGCATCCGAGCGTGGATATGCGGCCGTGCTGTACTTACGTACTGTAAGTACCACTGGGGAGACAAAAATTCACTTAGTTATGTCGAAGAGCAAGGTTGCTCCTATACGGACTCGACATACAATTCCGAAGTTAGAATTATGTGGTGCGGCGCTTCTTGCCCGCTTATTAAATCACGTGTGCTCTACGCTCGGGCGTAGTGTAGACATTGGAACAGTTTTCGCCTGGACTGACAGTCAGATCGTTCTGTGTTGGCTGAAAACTTCGGTGCACACGTTAGAAACCTTTGTAGCTAATCGAGTATCACAGATCCAAGATTCAGAGACGGTTTTAATTTGGAGACATGTCCCAGGGGAATTGAATCCGGCTGATTGTGCTTCTCGCGGCTTAGACGCGCCGGATCTGGTTCACCACCATTTGTGGTGGGGGCCCCAGTGGTTGTTACATTCTGAAGTTGATTGGCCACGTTACCAGTGCTTGGTAACTCCTCCCCCCATTGGTTGGCTCACATCGAGTGTCCTGACTGAGCCCCTCAAGGGCATTGATTTTCTGCTCGATCGCTACAGTTCCTTGTCCAAATTACTTGGCGTGACTGCCTGGATAAAGCGTTTCGTTCATAACGCTCGGCATCCGGAGGAAAAGCGGCTGTCTCCTGTTCTCACGCCAGAAGAACGCCAAATGGCCCTTCTGCATTGGATTCGCGTTGTGCAGACTAAACATTTCGCCTTAGAACTTGAGACACTCCGGAATGGCAGACCTAAACTCAAGGGAGCCGTTGCTAGGCTCAACCCCTTTATTGACGGTGAGGGATTTCTCCGTGTTGGTGGTAGATTGTGTCACGCCAATTTGCCTTTTGGGGTTCGTCACCCATTGTTGTTGCCCAAAGGTGGGCCCTTAGTGCATTTGTTGGTGACTCACCGACATATTGCAAATTCTCACGCTGGCTGCAATGCATTGTTAGCCATCTTGCAGCGTGAATTTTGGATTTTGTCAGCCAGACGTACCATCCGTGGCATAATTTTCCGTTGTTTGCCTTGCTATCGATTGAAGGCAGCGACGATGCAGCCCATGATGGGAAATTTGCCTGCAGATCGAGTCACGGGAACCAGACCCTTTGCCGGAGTTGGCACCGATTTTGCCGGGCCGTTCATGGTCAAGACGTCGCGACTTCGAAAAGCGAAGATAGAGAAAGCGTATTTGTGCGTCTTTGTGTGTCTGTCAACCAAGGCTGTTCACCTGGAAGTAGTTTCCGCTCTTAGTACAGAGGCATTTGTTGCCACATTTAGTAGATTTGTTAGCCGGCGCGGACTTCCAGCGTTAATTCGATCTGATTGCGGAACCAACTATCGGGGTACTGACCACTACCTTAAGGATTTATATAAGTTTTTAGATGCTAACCAGGTAGATCTTGGAATGTCCCTATCTTGCCGGGGCATCACCTGGCAGTTTAGTCCTCCTAGCTGCCCCCATTGGGGAGGTATTTTTGAAGCAGCCGTGAAATCAGCCAAAACTCACCTAAGGCGCGTTATCGGAGAAACGGTATTAACGTTTGAGGAACTAGTAACGGTATTTTGTAAAATTGAGGCCGTCCTCAACTCGCGCCCTTTGTGTCCGCTCTCGTCAGATCCTAACGACTTGGAGGCTCTAACTCCAGGTCATTTCTTGATAGGACAGCCACTTAACGCCCTGCCGGAGTACCCATTTACAGGGGTAGCTTCTAATCGTCTGTCGCACTTTGAATTGTTGCAACAATTGTCCCAGAGTTTCTGGAAACGTTGGTCTCTGGAGTATTTGCACATTTTGCAACAGCGCGTTAAATGGACTGATAAGACCCACCCACCAGGCATCGGTGACCTCGTTTTAATCAAGGATGCTAATTTGCCGCCGTTGTTTTGGCGCCGGGGCCGCATTGTTAATTTGTTTCGCGGAGTGGATGGAATACCCCGGGTTGCGGAGGTCCTAGTGGGTGGCTCAATCCTGAAAAGAGCGGTCACCTCTCTCTCTCGCCTGCCAGTGGAGTAGCATGCAGACTTCTTCTGCATGGGACGGGGGTTTGTTCGGTATTGTTCGGGGGCTGCGAGGTGAGGGGTGAATTCACGTGCTGCGCGGGCGCGGGTCGCCCGTTAGTTAGTTAGCCTTTGACCCTTCGCCGTACGAGTCGGCCATTGATCCTTATGCGGTACGATCGCAATCTATTGTTGTGCAAGTAGGCTGCACATTTTTGGGAGACCTTGGCGTTCGCGAGTGTACATAGTATATAACAGACAGTAACCAGTGCAGTGTAACGACGACCTTGCAAGAGCGCTATTAAGCGCATCCCTGTTCAGCACTTCCGGGGGCCCCCAGGAATATCGAGAGTAGGTGAACAGGAGGTTACAAGGTCAGAACTTTTAATTTCATTTTCAACTTTTGACTCCGCGTATCGCGGATAAAACACATTGGTTATATGAATTGGATTTTCAGAATATTTTTATTATATCTAATTTGAGATATTATATTTACTTTTGTTAATGACTAGCGACCCGCCCTCACATCGCTTCGGTTTATTAAATTTAAAACAATCGGAATAAGATATTTTCCTGTGGTAAAATGGAGCCTATATTTTAAGTTAGACCTCTAGCAATACATCGGTGAAAACTGCATTCAATTCCGTGCAGTAGTTTTTGCGTGATGCGTGTACAAACATACAGACAGACAGACAGACAAAATTTCTAAAAACTGTTGTTTTGGCTTCTGTTGCTCTAATAAAGACCCCCCCCCCCATATTAGTTTTTTTTTTTCAATATCTATAATGTACAGACATCGGCCTGTTACAATTTTATTATATGTATAGATTTACCGTGTTGCTTTGCTTTTTTAATAGATTTGTGTATACGGTTTCGAGTTTTGTAGTCGATTAGAAGTAATTATAGCTTTTCTCAAAATTTTGCCGTATTTTTTATACAGTTCTTTCTACATTATTATATCTAGAATTTTTGTAACGGCTAGTGTAGTGCATTAGTCTTTTGGATTTGTTTGATTTTCTAATGCCTTTACTCTACTCGATGATTGTTTAATACAAAACAATCATCAAACTGTTATATTAAAGTTTTTTTATTGGAAATCATAATTCGTAGAAAAGTTTTATGGAATTATAGAATTCATCATAACAGGAGTTGACATTTTGTGCTTCATAAACATTCGAAAAATATTAGCTTTCCAGACATTTTTTAAATTGATTTAAATTATGAATACAGCAATCCTTTTTTTTAACATACCAATATTAATTTTTTTTTTTGTTTATTGGACCACTATAAATATCTCACTTTTAAAAAACATTTCTTGAATATTAGAACTGCATGTATTTTCCATTCTGCACGTAGTGAAACATAAGATCGGTACTATTATATCATATGTAATTCACACACAGAACCGATCTGGACATTTTTATTGCTCCAAAAATCAATATACTGAAACCGATTTATTTATTTATTAGCGTCGCAACCAGCACCGTTTACATATTAAAACCCACACGAAAACGTCTCATGGTTGGATATTATGATGAATGCTCTGTTTACGCTGATGGTAACAAATCGCCAAATGTTAGTGTTGGCAAGGTCGAAACCTCTTGCCCCCGCCCCCCTCGTCCAGAAACTACAGAAATAGATTTGTACCGACTGTTTCAAATTGTTTGATTTCCGAACTAATGCGCTTACAATGTTTGCATACGCATGTTTCCTTTGAAGATTCTTCTCTTCAAACAGCATATGTACTCAATATTTTCTAAAATATTTTTTGTTATAAAAGCCGTGTCGTTTCTCTTCGACGTCATTACCTTGATTTCTTTTAAAATTGTTGCTGATATTTTGCGCTGACACGATGACATATTTTTACGTTATTCGAGTTTCATAATATTGTTGAAGCTGTAGGAAGTACGCATCGCCAAGACTATGAGCCAAATCCGTTACAAAGCGCCAATTAACTTTAATATTTTTGTTTTTACCTCTAACCGAAACTAATATGCATTAAAGTAATATTTATCAAAATAACTAATGTAAATAGTTCAATGTACTGAATTTTACAGAAAAATAAGAAGTTTACTAAACTCCATAAGATTATTTAGTGAGTGATAAAGTCCTTGACATTTACTGTGATTATTGTTCGAACAACCTCTTTTAGATCCTCTTGGAATGACTTCTTGCCAGTTGCAAACAAACGCCAAACCATCAACAACGATTTTTATATTTCGACATGATCATCATCGAACGAGATATGCACTATATCTTCGTTACACTAATCTTTTGATATGGTCTCTTTAACGACATCTGGCAACCGACCGATACTAAAATTTAGCGATTTTAATTTGAATCCCAACAGCGGTATAACAAAGGAATGGTTGCCGCTTTAAAACGACATTTATTACATCTGAATAGCATTGTACAATTTTAAATGCTTATTAAGAATCAGTATACCAAGGACAATAATAAAGAAAATAATTCATTTTGTATCTATAAAAATGTGTAAAGATGAAGACCATTGAGAAAGGAATCGATAATATTTGAAAAGTCTGAAAAAATTCTGATTGTAGAAAAACAAAGCAAATACTAAAAAGGAAATATTGCCTATGAAGAGGAAATATTAGATATGAATATAATCTATGGAAATATGAAGAGGTTATAAGAGGAAATATTGGTTATACTAAAAAGGAAATTTGGTTATGTTGATGCCGTAATTAAGCTAAAACCATAATCTAAAATAACAAAAATCACGGTTAAATAACAAATTTTAGAAAGAGACACTAAATAACTTAATAACACTTAATGCAAAATAATTTATTTCCGGATAATGCAAAATAATTATAATTTAATTTCCTTGCCTGTCACTACGGAAAGTGAAATCTAGACGAAGAATTCGCAGGTGTCCGCGCGTCTGCTACACACGTTTCCTCCGCTAATCCCTTCAAAACAGCGAGCACGTGTTTACATTGTTGAGCACAATCTCCACAGTGGCACGCACTTGGCATTTGCGTCGACACTGTCCAGTGTCCATTACTGTTCTCTTCAAAGTCAAAGTATTTAAATTTAATACATTTGGACAGTGCTCTAATTTCAGTTTGAATTATGTAGCTGACAACTATGAACCAGATGTTGAGTTTATTTAGCAATTTCCTTGTATCGTTTATGTCTTATTTAATAGATTTTTAAATTTATCTTCAGTAAACAAAAGTGTATTTTAATTGTTCCCTAAGTATTGATCACACTTTTATTTTCGATAAATCGCTGTATTCGGAATTGGCCAATATCCATAACTATTCTTTTCAAAGACCTAATTCTAATTCTAATTCAAGACTGTGAACAATGTTCTGTAACAATCATGAACCAGCTGTGGATTTTATTAATATATTAAGCAACTAGCTGTTGCCCGCGACTTCGTCCGCATGGACTTTAGTTTATAAACACCGTCTTTACCTTCTTAGGGGTATTTGGTATTTTCAAAAACGATCACACACATTATTTCTTATAGCTTATTTTTTATCGAACAAATGTTCGACGTGATTCTTTAAATTGATATAACTTTTTTATTTATGAACTGATTGAAATAAAACAAACACTAAATTTTAAGTGAAGCTTACCACAATACATTAGTGAAAACCGCACCCAAATCGGCTAAGCCGTTTCTAAGATTAACGCCCACAAACGCACAGACAAAAATTCTAGCAATCATTGTTTTGGGTTCTATTGCATTGATAAAGGCCCCCAATAATATTTTTCTCATATATCTTCCATGTACAGACAGCGATCAGTTACATTTTTATTATATGTATATAGATTTGTTACGTTCATTTGTTATCAACAAAATATTCCTTAAGACAATATCGGATCCTTTCACTTGATTCTTTCACTTTGTATTATTATAAATATTTCAATGATCCACAATTTTATTTATATATTTAATGTGAATTAACTGTCAACCGCGAACCAGATGTGGACTTTAATGTTAGGCAATTTACTTTTGTCTCCTATGTTTCATACGATAGTACTAAAGATAATTTAATAATAATACTAAACGTAGTACTAACAATATCTGGAGCTTCATACTAGAGATAATTAACTTCAGTTGCTTTAGTTTCGTTATGATAATTTCTGTCCTAATACGTTTATCTCGTTCTTGGCATCGACGCGCACCCATAAAATGGTCTATATTCTATTATCTAATTGTTTTCAAATATTGTCATATAATATCTATCTATGATGTTTCTGGTGTTCCAATTTATATTTTCAGTTTAAATTACGGAGGTGACAACCAGATGTTCAATATATATGATGATAGTTTGAAAAGTTTGGCTCTTGTATAGTTTGGAGACATATATGTCTTGCAGGTCTCTTGGCGATTTTTAATGATCTATTTTTTTTTGACTTTATGCCCCGTCTTCTAAATTTATGTGGCAATATTTATAACTTAATGTAACGAACAAGGGCACTATGTTACGGCTTTCATTTGTGTTCTAGTATCTATATACGTACTGCATTGTGAATAATGTTTACGTTGGTCACAGTTTTTGACATAAAAATTTCTTTTTATTAAACACTGTTATTCTACTGTTAACAAAGTCGAAAGTTAACATTTTGGAGACATTTTATAACCAATTAATTCCTTATTTTGAAACATAGGTTACTTCATTGATTATTATACTTTGTATTAAAGCACCTACACTACTACATGGGTACACATTTGATTTATCTTAGAAATGGCAACTAAATTGTAAGGTTACGTTAAATTTTACATTGTAATTCTGGTTTTTTTTTCATAGATGGATACGCACGTACCAACGGCGCAACGAGCCCGGCGTCTTCCCGGCCCACCGTGGACTCCCTGCTCGACCAACTCAGCACCGATATGCACAATGGGTGAGTTCTACGAATTATCGCTTTTAGAAAATATGCATACAACTAGTCATACTTGGAGGATAAACAATTTTCTGTAAATTCACAAGTTTATTCACGACAAATTTCTTAGTACTGAAACATTTATAGAAGAGCGGAAGATCATGGTTGATGATGGGCCTAAAAGAAGTCTAACTAGCAGTGAAGAGATATAGTACAGTATAACTAGCCTTTCAAACTTCAGGATCATTCATCAACTACATTAGAATCTTCTCTCTCCACTGCTGGAGATAGGCTGCTGAAAACAATATTATTCCACTTTTGGAGCGAATACGTATCTCTATTGCTGGATATAGGTCTCCCGCAAGACTTGCCACCACACACGGTCTTCCCATTTTGTCATCCAGCCCCTACTGGCGACTTTCTTTAAACCATCGATCCACCTGACGTGGCGCTTTTCACGCTACGTTTCTAACTAACCGAATACTGTAAACATGGTCCAAAATATCTAACAGGTATATTTACCTACATCAAGTATTGCGTGAGTGTAAAATTAATGATTTCGCTTTGCGAGAAACCTCATTAATAAATGTTATTTCCGTGGCACTAAAGTGAGATTCTTTGATGTGTTAAGTGGCGGGTATATAAACGAGTGCGGTTTGCGGTTGAAAACAATAGCTGATCGATCACTTCTTCTTCGGTTTGATAGCAGTATCAGTCGTCGTCAAGCGCGACGACTATTTTGCCGTCGTGTAAATTAATTTCAAGTAAATATGGAGTCGCTCAGAAAAGCGATAGTACGTTTACTGGGGACAGTTGGACTCCTTGGAAGGACACGATAAACGCAGTCTTATGCTTTTATTTGATTATCACAAACATTACGCACAAACACGACACTTTGAACTTTAATAAACTATCACTATCAAACCACAAAGTCCACACCATTTTTATAGTAATTAAGTAAAAACGCAATTTCACTTTTCCGAGTTCCCGCCAAAGAATCGATCGATCACTTACACTGAAAAAATGTAGTGCTGACAGCGTTAACGTTCACTACTTTATCTAGGTAATCATAACCAGCCCTTTTATCGTCCACTGCTGGAAATGGGTCTCCTCACACATGTCTTATGCATGAGGGATGTATGGCCGTAAAAACACTACGCCAGGCAAGCGGTTAACGAATCCACTCTTTTAGTCGCTTGGTCCCCTTTGTCATCCCTTAGTCGCCTTTTAGTCGAAGAGATGGGGTGGGGTGGTGGTGTTATAAAGCCGGCCCACGCCACACAGTCAGTATATATTTATGTAGGTATAAATTGAAAATCGAAAATAAATTACACATATCTTGTAAGATTTTCGCGTTTTGTAAGCATATTTATATTTTAAACGAGTCTTACGCATACGTTTACCTGTTACCTGAAATTTCGGCTGGGTAGCACGAGCATATTGGCTCATAAAAAAACATAGTTACATATGCGTACAACACCCGTTTATTGTAATATATGTATTGTTGTATATAAAATAAATTCATGAAATCTACATATATAGTGGACATTGTCTGTCTGCCTGTCGGACAGTCTTTCGCTGTTGTTCGCGTTAAATCTTGGGATCTATTGCGTCGATTTTGTTACGTATTTCGCTGATGTGAAGCGTGTTGATTCCAGAAGTTACTGAAAAATTTTAAATTAATTAGTAACTGAATTCATTTAAAAAATCTCGGAATATGTTATGAGATTTTTATGTCACGTGCGTAACCGAAAGATTGTAATATTCCATAGTCAAAGAAAATGTACACATTACCAGACGTTGCCAAGATTTCGCCTTTAAAAAAATCTAACGTTCGTAGCAAAAAAAAAATAACGTAATTTAAGCCAAGAAACTTTTATAAAACATAAGTTTTTTCTTGTTTTATTACATACAACAGTTTTTAAACAACTATAACAGTAGTACACTTTAGTTTTAGATTATACACAATTCAGTTATTAAATCTATAACGGAGTATCTTCACATAGATCAAGTAGACTTTTCTATATCTAAATATTAAACAATCTTAGAACATCCTTGTATTAAAATAATTTCAAGTAAATGAATAAAAGTTTCGGCGCCATCACAATCATCGCACACACAAATCGTGCATCGGGTTAAGTCATAAAGCCTATTTTCGCGTGTCCAGCTCGTCCGCGCCGACAGCGGGGCCGTGTGGAAACGTGTATTTTTGTAGCGCACGCAAATAACCGCGACTACATCATCGGGAATACGTTATACGCCGGTTTTGTTGTAATAATTCTAAAGGTGGTTTACCACTTGAGTACACGTGCACGCTCGGGAACAAACCTAAGCTGTATGGGATAAACACCATACAGGCCAACCCTAACATTACTCGTGAGTGGTAAGATAGACACGAAGCGACATATCGGGCAATTGAGTTAATATCTTCCCATATAAATTAACATGGGTTAAATTAAGGTGTACAATTTTAATAAAAATTTGAAAAAAAAAACGTAACACCAACAGAAATCTACTTAATAAAAATCTAACACTGACTGACTGACAGACAACGCACAGCCTAAACCGGTGGGTCTAGAAGCATTAAATTTTGCACAGGAGTTCCTTATATAACGTAGGTGAGCACTAAGAAAGGATTTTTGAAAATTCATCCCCTATGGGTGTAAAAGTTCCTGAGATGTTGCCGATGAGATTTCTCATCGAGCACACGACGTAGTAATATAAAACAGTAGCATAAAAATAGTATGGGTACAAGAAACGGTCTTATCGATCTTTTAATAGCGGTCTTTTCCAGACAACCTTTGGGTTGGAGAGTTGAAGAGAAATTACTGCTGAAGAGAAGAGATCGGTATAAGGTAACAGTTTAAAGGAAGGTGTACCACTTTCCTCTACTCGCTGAGTTGTCAGCTCAAGCTCACCACTGTTTCTCTAACCACCCATAAGTGTTCAATCTTATTTAAAATTAAAATTAAGTATTTGGTATATTTCGAAGAAATATTACCTACTGAAAACATCACGACCATAAATTCCAATATACTCGGTATCTCCATTATTAACTAGCGGTTTACAGAACTCAAACTAAGAAATTTCACTTCAAAAGTGTATATATCTCTTTGGATTTAATGAACACACTGAAGGGCGCATTTCTTAACTGTTCCTAATAAATATTGACACAAAAATATTTGGGGCCTATATATCGGTTGAATTTGTAGATGGATCAAATACTTTCAGTACTTCCAAAATTGCAATTGTTCCAATAAATTCCAAAAAATAAAAAATCAAAGCCAATATGTTATTGGATAGGGTTTATAAAGCTCTACAACGTTTATTTAATTTTTTTCTTCTTCTTAAGCGTAAAGTAGCGACATCTATCGTCCCTTATTATATCTGTAACTATACTAATATAATAAAGAGGTAAAATTGTGTGTTTGTAGGTATGTTGAGGGTAATCTCTGGAACTACTGAAAATTCTTTCAGAAGTACGAAGCTACATCATCCGTGTCTAATATAGGCTATATTTCAATTTTGAAACTTTGAAAAAAAGACAATTGGAAAAAAAAAACTTATAAACCGAAGCGAAGCGAGGGCGGGTCGTTAGTCTAGAATAAAATGTTTTTGGAGAGACGCGTAACATTGCCATTTAATGTCGATTTACCGCGTTCAGCGTTATTAATAAATAACTCGTGCAATGAAAATGAATATGTTAAGTGTTAAGACGGTGTTCTTATTGTTTTATTGAAATTTTGTTATATATTTCTTCATTAAAGATAATATACATAATATGAGAATTGGTGTTTTCAATGTGGTAACGAGTGTCGTATGGTATCGTCGGCCGGCTAGAGTAGCACCACCCCATCTTCTTTCCGTGGGTGTCGTAAAAGGCGATTTTAACGGATAACAAATCGGCTACCACAAACTCTGAAGAACTACACTACCTCTGAAGGAGTGGACTCGCCAACTTGCTTGGCCATTGTGGCGATTCAAGGCCTTACATCCCCCATGCACGAAACAATGTCTATGAGGAGGCCCATGTCCAGGAGTGGACACTGAAAGAGCTGGTTGCATACATAATATGAACATGACCCTGACTTACTTGATACAGGTTATCCCATAATGTCATTCGCTTGTAACCCCACGCTAGGCTGAACTTGCACCGTGGGCATCCTCGAAACTTGCACCGTGGGCATCCTCGAAACACATTTTGTTTTGTTGAATTACCTACTACTTTCTGTACCAGGGTTTACAAATTAAGTATCACTAAATTGAAGAAAGCCACCAGCGACAGAGATTTTAGCATAAAAATCATTTTCTGTAACAATAGGCATTAGTCTGTCAGTGAATTCAAAATTATATTCACAACATAGAAACATCGCTGGTGTAGAAAGATTTGCGCGGATGCGTGTTTGACACGTTCCACGAGTAACGGACAAATGAATGTTAAATTTTAATGTTAAGTTTAGATACGTATTTTATCACTGTCCTCGTGAGAATTCATAAACTTTTGAGAAATTATTTAACTTAAATACGATCCAAGGTCTATATTTGCAGTCATATTTAATGGAAAGAGTTCATTGTAGTTTCTTTTTACCACTGCCTAAATAATGATCAATCTCAGTAATTAGATGTGGCCAGATAGATCTAAAATATAATTTTATAATATAATATATTATAATAAATATAGTTATTTTAGTTTCCGGTTGAAGTAACTACATTTTCATAGATATGAGTTCAATAATGTCAGTATTCGGTTCGGCAAAATTTTAAAAAGAAACCGTATTGTCAATATATATAGCGGAAACGCAAATTAAAAGTTTTGAGACGACGTAGAATTATAAAATATAATAGACCGAGTCCTCGAATGAAAGGCCATGTACCGGGAAGCGCAGTGTGTGATGCCCTCCGGCCAGGTGGATCGACAACATAAAGAAATTCGCCGAAGGTCAACAGTCGAGGATGGTGTGTGGTGGTGAGCCTTGGGAGAGGCCTATATCCAGCAGTAGAGTGACATATGCTGATGGTATGATATGGTTGAAATATAAAAATGATGTGATAATTCTTTCAACAAAGTCAGTTCAATTTGTTTCAAGTGAGCTATCGGTAAACACTTAAATTCATAATTTCATTATTATGAAAAACTAGTATTTAATTTTGTAATTATTATGAAAAATATGTCTAAAAGGGCGCCCCCTTTCACGGTCACACGTTGGCGGTGATTTATGTTTTCCGTTATACACGCAATATATTTTTAAATTTTGACCGATATTCTCGTATTCCTCTAGTAATAATAGATACAGGTAGTTATTTTATTTTATATACAGGGTCGGTTGACAAATTAACGGACTTGCGTCAATGATCATACTTCCTATTATTAAAATTTGGCTTGAAGGACAATTTTTTATAAGACTATTGATTACCTACAAAATGAAGCATCATACATATAAACACATGGAATAAGTATGTTCTTACAATTGTCTAATAAAGATATCATTAAAGCGTTCGCACAGTTACAAACATGATTTGCGACCGTAAGCTAGTTTTTTTTTTACATGACACAACAGCATAAACAGTATAAAAATCTCTAAACACGCTTATTATCGGCTCGGTGATTATTACGGTGATTTTACAAGTTTATATTCGTTGCTCTAAACTCATAAGTGAATATATAGATTTGTATAAAACGTTATATTTGCGGTCGGAGCCATCTAACAGCTTATTTAAGTTAATAACGAGATGCAAAATAGTTTGTATTTGTACGAACGTTTGAATGACTGATGCCTGTACACTCATTGTGTAAACATTTGGAAAACCAATCATAAATTGAGTATTATAAAGGATGTTTTTTTAGAGGTATAGAACTTTAAGTTGGCAACACTGTTTTAACTGGCGGCCATTTTGTCAGCTGTCAAGTGATTTGTGTTTAGTTTGGTTTGGCATTTCAACATGAATAGACTGACGCCTGAACAACGCTTCCAAATTGTGCAAATTTATTTTTAAAATAATGGTTCTGTTCGAAATACGTATCGCGCACTACGTCCATTTTACGGTCAACATCATCGTCCATCAGAGCAATTAATTCGACTAACTATGGACCGTTTTCGCACCACGTTTACTCTAAATGATAATACGCATCTACAGAGACGTCGTACAGTGCGTACAGAAGAAGCCATTGCTGCTGTAGAGCGTAGCGTAGAGGAAGACCGGAATCAGTCTATCCGCCATCGTGCACAGGAATTGGATATGTGTCCATCCACTTTATGGAAGATTTTGCGGAAAGATCTTGGTTTGCGTGCTTACAAAATCCAACTCGTGCAAGAATTGAAGCCACGCGATCACCTAGCAAGGCGTAGATTCGGTGAATGGGCCCAAAACAAGATTGCCGTTGATCCCGATTTTCATAAGAGAATTTTGTTTAGCGATGAAGCTCACTTTTGGTTGAATGGCTACGTCAATAAACAAAACTGCCGTATTTGGAGTGAAGATAATCCTCAAGTGTATGTTGAGACACCGTTACATCCAGAAAAACTGACTGTTTGGTGTGCTTTATGGGCTGGTGGAATCATTGGTCCGTACTTCTTTAAAAACGATGCTGGCCAGAACGTTACAGTCAATGGTGACCGCTATAGAGCCATGATTACTGACTTTTTCGTTCCTCAATTGAACAACCATGATGTGCAGGAGCTGTGGTTTCAACAAGACGGCGCAACATGTGACACAGCTCGTGCCACAATTGATTTACTGAAGGAAACGTTTGGTAACCGCATAATTTCACGTTCCGGACCCGTGAATTGGCCTCCAAGATCGTGCGATTTAACGCCGCTAGACTATTTTCTGTGGGGATATGTCTACGCCGATAAGCCCGAAACGATCGACCACTTGGAGGACAACATTTGCCGCGTTATTGCCGATATACGGCCACAAACGTTGGAAAAAGTTATTGAAAATTGGACCTCCAGATTGGATTACGTCCGAGCCAGCCGTGGCGGTCATATGCCAGAAATCATATTTAAATTATAATGCCAAAAGATTATCTTTTGAATAAAGTCAATTTCATGTCAATTTTAAAAATTCATCCTTGTTTTATTCCATTTCAAAGTTCTATACCTCTAAAAAAACACCCTTTAGAAATTGAGTCTTTTTTAATGAGTACCGAGTACCTAGCTCAGTTGTTGGGATTCCTGCATAATGTGCCGAAGGACCCGAATTCAGTTCCCGGACGGATAATCATTTGTTTATTTTATTTTTAAAATAATTTGAAATAATACTTTTTTTTTTTGCATTATTTACTGTCGCGACCACAAATCACAATTCGATGTTGCAATCGATAAATAAAGTCGGCGTCGTTTAAATAATTGATTTTGGCACCACTCGCGACTGCCACGCGATCCGCCCCTAATTAGTATTTATGCGTTAAATGTCCACCGACACCTGTCGCTGCTTCCCCGCCAAAACATAACCTATATTATATTATAAAGCATTGGCTAACTGAGCGTCGCACGATTACAAACTTTTTAGGTTCGTAGACGAGTTATTACAGCGATTCTAAAGTCCATTTTCTTTGCTCTAACCGAATGAATAAGTTTGTACTGCAACGTTATATTTGCCGTTGACGCTGTTTAACCGCTCGTTGAATACGTTGATAACGAGCTGCAATTGGGTATGTAATTGTGCGATATTTTACAAGAACACATTCATTACAATTTGTAATGTTGTAATGAACACTAATTTGTAGTGCACATTATTTATTAATCCTAAAGCAGATATGTTTTGGAAGGACAATGAAGTTGTAAATAAACACCACGTGACCGCGCCTGATGCCAGCGATATATGCGTCTTAACTTAATCATAACTCAGCATGTTATACAGTCCTCACTGACAGCAACACTGAATTTGGAATTAATATGGAATATGTCTCTGTGTAGACACCTGTTTGCCAAGTCAGGGGATATTTATTAATCACATGCCACATTTGAGCCGTAACCAGCAATTTTGGTAACCATTGCTGGACATGGACCTCCTTATGCACAATGTATTGCGCATTTTGGTAGTGGGAGAGTGCATACTGCATTCCCACAGTTGCTGGGCGCTCTCGACTGGCCACGTTACCCCTCTCTCACAGAAAACTACCTTAAAATGTACTGCATTTCCCAGTTTATCGTATTTCCCCAATGTACGTACGTGTTTCGGTAGTGAGTGAGATATTATATCCCATAATCTGCAAAGGTAGGCAGCGCATCCGGGGGCGTGCCAACGTTTGTCATTCTCGACTGATGTTGGCATGTATTGCGAATGTCTATGGACGACAGTATCCACTTACCATCAGGTGGACTGTATGCTCGTCTGCTGCCTTTGTTTCTATAAAAAAAAAAACGATGAGGCACAGAAAAACGCCTTCAGAGAATTCATCGATCCCCCCCCCCCAGGAGTTGTATAGCAGAGGCATCAATCAACTTCCATTCAAATGGCAAAAGTGCATTGATAATAATGGACAATACTTTGATTAATTAATTAAATATATAATTCTCATACAAAAAAAATTAAACTATTTATACAAATAGGTCTTTTTTCAGAGAGGTAATGTCTCATATGAACAGGTTCATTTATAGATCGTCTTTTCTTGCTTCTATTTAGTATTTACTATGGTTCATTTCCTTTATAACTTAATCACACGCGCAGCTGGCTCTAAAAAATCAAACTTTTCCCAAAAAACTATATGACATCTATATCTAGCAAAGATCAATAAGTAAATCCTTGTCGCCAGTCGGTCATCAACGTCCCCGGTGCCGCCATCATCAGGCGGAACTCTCCCACGTCCCGGTACCAAGCAGATCACAGTGACAGTGCAAGAAACTATCGTGGAACCGGCTCAGGCGCAGCAGCAACCGCCGACAACGACCAATGTCGTCCGTCATCACCACCACGCCTCCAGTGCGACGAAGGAGCTGGACGATTTGATGGCATCGCTCTCAGACTTCAAGGTAAGATTTAATGCTATGGTTAAGAATTATATGCTGAAGATGCTGGGGTCACAAATGATAGTGACAGTAAAAGAGACAGTGGTGGATCCAGAATAAGTGCAGCAGCAACCACTGAATACAATCAGCGTGTCGCCACTCATCTAAGGAGTAACGTCAATTCCGCCATGTTGTTATGACATTGTTTTTGATTAATTAAGTTAATGTAAAGCAATGACTTCTATGTATTACTAGACAAGCAGTTATAAAGAAAAATTTTATCACGGTGCGGGTTCTACCGGCTGAGGTGCGGGAAGCGGGGCGCGGGGGGGGGGGGCAGAATTTAATGCAGTGATTAACCGAATGCTCACGCAGATGCGACACGAAGCAATCTTTGCCTATTTACATTTTATCTTTGAGAGTAAATGATATAATATGATATACAGTATTTGTAGTGAAATGATATAAAACGTATTGCAATGTGAATTTAACCTTCACCTAAATAATAATAAGAGTGGGTTCAAGTAAAATAGTAATGTAATAGTTCAAGTAATGTAATTGCAGATATTACAAGACGTATACGCACGTACACACTATTGTTTTTATCTTATATACATGCATTAGAGATGATAGTTTTTGTAAAATATAGATACATTTATTTCATGTGAATCAAAACGTTTTTCAGTAGCAGTTTTTTCATCATAAACTAAATTGTAAAAACGAAAATTGCTCCACTTCATCATCATAGTAGATAAAGGCGATATCGATATACATACAAGTATATTGGCAGCGCCGCCGATACAGTGATCGTAAAATTGAACGTAGTCAAACTACGTCCATCGCTCACATTTTAAGTTTTGATTATTATTTGTTACTAGACCATCACTATATTCGTAATGATGTAAGTGAATTATATATGTACTTATGAAATGCTATGTCCTCGGAAGACTTCTTTGTCCTTTGAGAATATTTTTTGCAATATCGAAGTATGCAATTCGCCATTTTCATAAATATACTGTTTCCATTAACCAATATCTAAGCAAACAACATAATCAACTATCTGCAAACATTTATTTTCTACCTACTTCCATTGTTTCGAAACTGTCTCTTCTGTTTGAGTGTTTCTTATATTCTATGTCAATCTGATTGGTGGTGTCATCGCCACTAGCTCTTTATGATTAAAGTAAGAAGTAAGCGAGAAAAACATATTATGTTGGCTTACGAATTACTTAAATTTACGACAAGTGTACAATAACAACGTTAATTATCTCCTACATTAATCTTAATATACAGTATTTTGTCGAATGCAGCGTTTAATGTCAATGTCTAATGTCTACTAGACAATTTTTTAGTACTGCATTGCGTGTCTAGTAGAAAACATAGAAGTCATTGATTTAGAGGAACTGCTGTAAACCTGGTTGCCTGGAAGAGATCACCTTAGCGATAAGGTCGCCTATTGTATTCTGTCATTTATTATTTGTGCAGTTGTAATAACTGTTTGTATGCAATAAAAAATTGTATTATCATTATAAAATTAATATTATATTCAATTACTTTCTTATTTGTTGCCCATAGTGATGGCCTAGTGACAAATAATAAACAAAACATAAAATGTGAGCGATGGACGTAGATTGACTACGTTCGATTTTACGATCACTGTATCGGAGCGCTGCCAATATACTTGTACGTATATCGATATTGCCTTTATCTACTATGAAGGGGAACGGCTTTTGTTTTTATAATTTAGTTTACGATGAAAAAACTGCTACTGAAGAACGTTGTGGTTCACATTAATTTTATTTGGGGAAAGTTTACTTCACAACTTACATTAAAAAACAAATTTCTGAAATTAATGATTGCAGAATGTTTTAGACTTTTCATTAGTCGCATCATGTTTCACTGTGTTTAATATGAAAAGCAAATTTATAGTTGTTTCTAAAGCATACACTCAGAAACGAGTGCATTAGTTACTAAGATTTGTATACAATATTTTCGTATGCACTGCTGTTGCAAGGCTACTGGTAACATACGACAGCGGATTACATCCAAGGTCGGTCGGACCTGCCAAATGATACGTGACCTGATAAAACATACAATAAACTCTACACTTATGCTCTTGTTTATAAACCCTGACCCATATTAATAAAAATTTCATTCATGAACTTGTATTTACTGAATAAACCGTATTTATGGAGACGTGGACTGTATTAATTCACTCGATTTTACGATCTCACCGTACCGGCGTGCTGCACGCAATTTACTGACTCATCAACACCCTAAGGTCCATTATCGGTCGGCATCTGTCACGGCCACCTCGGCACACTGCACTAACAAACATCGCTTTCCGTTTATTATAATATTTACAACTCTCCTTTCTTGGTCCACGGCTATTTCCAGCCGCGCAAGCAGGCACCACTCCAGGACCTGTCGTCTCCCTTGCACTCGTTGAGCGGCTCATATCTAAAGATAGTTGCGGGCGTTACATCACGGGCGTGGTGGGGCCGCCAGCTTATAATATTAGAGTACATAGTCAAACATTTCACTCGGACCACATTCGCTCCAGTCCACCTCCACCGAGCGGTTATCTTCTGTACGTGCGGTGCGGACTTAGCGTTCTTCGACTTACACTTTAAACATTGAAGTCTGAGTCGAAGATCCTAAGTCTTCTCATTTATCAACATTCATGTTTCTGTGCTCTCAAACATCTAAACATAACAAGACATTGGTAGCACAGAAATTTCAGTACTAATCAGTTGTTTTAAACCCCCAGGTAAGCGGCACAGGAGGCGAAGGCGGCACTCACGTATATCGCGAGAAGCGCGCGTGGCAGGAGCACTACCGCAGCAGCGCGCGGCAGCCGGAACCCGCCTCTCTCGAGCATATGCTCGGATCCCTCCGAGCAGACATGAGCCGCCAAGGAGTACAAACTCCCCAAAAGGGATGCTGCAACGCTTGCGAGAAGCCCATCGTCGGACAGGTGGTCATTTCTGCCTAGAATCGGCGGCAGAACTTGGATTTTGCCTCAGCACTGAAGATTTCTCGTGTTTTCATGGATTGTTCAATTGTTCAAAAGTTGCGACAGTGAAAACCAAGTCTGCTACCGATCTAGTGACAATAAAATGGATTTATTTGTGAACATATTCAACATGGAGTGTTTGGGCGCAGGTTATCACGGCGTTGGGCCGCACGTGGCATCCTGAGCATTTCACGTGCGCGCACTGCACCCAGGAACTGGGCACGAGGAACTTCTTCGAGCGCGATGGAAAGCCGTACTGCGAGCCTGACTACCACAACCTATTCTCCCCGCGATGCGCCTACTGCAACGGCCCGATCCTCGACGTTAGTTTTAATAGTTTTCAAGATTTTATTGAGCTTCTTTAATCTCGATGCTAAAATGTTATTCGGTTGCAGAAATGCGTAACTGCTCTGGAGAAGACCTGGCATACAGAGCACTTCTTCTGCGCTCAGTGCGGCCAACAGTTCGGTGAAGATGGTTTCCATGAAAGGGATGGCAAGCCATACTGCCGCAACGATTACTTCGACATGTTCGCGCCAAAATGCGGCGGTTGCAATAAGCCCATCATGGAGAACTACATCTCCGCGCTCAATACTCAATGGCATCCAGACTGCTTCGTTTGCAAGGTCAGTATCAACCATATCAGTTCTTTAGTTCCTTGGCTCTTTCAGTTCCATAACAGCAAATTCACTTCAAGAACAGGTTTGGAAGATTTTTAAACAATATGATGGTTTGATAAGCAACTAGCAATTACGCCAGGTCAAGTATTTGAAGCCTCCTAAAAATCCAAATTTAAACTATCTTTGGATTTTTCTGGGGTTTAGAGGGATTTTAGAGCTTCTCTAACGGTAATGTTTCGGTCACACAGGAGTGCCAAATTGCGGTCAAAGGCAAGTCATTTTATGCCATGGAAGGGAAGCCGGTTTGCCCGAAATGCGTCGGAGTCGATGAAGAGGAATAATGGATGATATCAACAATATGCCCCCAAATGGATGCCCTCCCCCAATTTTATTTTTCAGCTATGCTCGCCGGCTACGACGAGAATGCTACAAGGGATGACAGTAAACACAAACACATATTATCACACAAACACAATACACTGAACGATCTTCCTAATTTAGAGTAATGGATAGGGAAAATTAATTTATTGTGTAATATATTTTTGTAATATTATTGTAATGTTAAGATTTATACAATAAAGAGACCAAAATAAAAAGAAAAAAAAGAATAACAAAGAACAAAATAATAAAAAAACAATTAAAAATTGAACTATACGGATCTTGTACCGCGCGTGCCCTCTGCTGGCGGCTGATTGACGGCCGCCTGTCAAGGCCACGTGCGTATGCGCATCGCATGGCAATGAACTTTTATCAATTCATTGTTATGTTACAAATGAAGGACGATGTTAAAAAACTAGACGTAATAGTAAATGGGGTCAAGTGCTAGGCGTATAGTGTTTCCCGGTGGAGGCGCGCTATAAATACGTGCGTGGTGACGTCACGGGCGCGTCCGCAGCCACACCGGCTGCAGTAAATCACCGCGTTTTGTTTATCGACCATTGAATTAAACTCTATTTCTGACGTGACAGACGCTATTAATAGGCCGTCGTCAGGGAACACAAGTCCTATGTGAATTAAAACATCCTATGTCAAGTTGGTGAGACTGGAAATTGGCGGTTCTTCAAAAATACAGTGCGATATATTTATATAGAGATATCGCAAATACATTATGAACTTTATAATGAGCCTGATACAGAGCATACCTACTAACTACCTATTACCTAGTGTATCTAGTGGTCTATTTTAAATAGAGGTAACACTGAGAAAAAGTGTACAATGAATTTTAAAAATATAAGTTGGATTATGTAAAACTTAGAGGAAACCTTATAAATCATGTTATTATGTTTTCAACGATGATGTAAAACACATTATATGTGACAATTGGACAGTTTCATAAATCTGTGCCAAAACATTTGTAAATTATGAGTTCACCTAAATGCATTAGATTTTGACATATAAAATGTAAACACTGAAATTAATTTTCTAACATTAACTGGAAATTTATGGATTCTATGTAAAAAACAAATTTTTCATGGGATAAAATAAACATGGCTAAATAACGTAAACATACATAAAGTTCGTAAAGAGATATAGCTACATACTCCGATAGACTAGGCTGTGTAGATATCTAAATATCAATAGTTAAATTAGCAAACAGACGAAGTTAACAAATTCTAGGAATCGTTTGAATTAAAGCCAAGGCAATAATATCAAATTTGATATTATTACACAATAATATCAAAGTGTGTTTATCAACTCAAATCTTGTGCTACACTGTCGCAAAATATTACTGAAGCAAATTGTCAATCAAACTTGTCACAATATAGATACTTGTTATCATACATTTAGTTTTTTTTACTAATCACAAAGGTGGACATAGCGTGTAAGCGAAAATTGAAATTACACGTTTAACATTAAACAAGAAAGAGCAGCAGCCACCGAACGTCTATTAGAGTACACTTCTCAAAGTAACTTTTGTATTACGTAGGCGCTAACCATTAAATGTCACTCTCATATTAACAAATTACACACAACAAAGGTTTTTGTGCCGCCGTGATATCGACGGTCTTGTCATTTTGTTTACGGTTACAACACATTATTAGTACACCATACATTTACATTAGAATCACCTTGTAATTTACATTAGAATCATAAAGACATACCACCGTAAACCAAAAACGAGTAAAACAAAATCAATTCTTCACACATTATACACATAGGCTGCGACATATTTAGAGAGAAACAAGAAAATAGCTAAGTCCTTACTAGACAAAATTCCAACTATAAATATTAGAAATTAAAAAAGGAAAATTACTTGTTTGATCCACGAGCGAAATCAATATCTCTCTGAATCTGACTCGACATCAATACAACATACAACTACAATACATGTAGCGATACACCACAATACATTTCCCCAAATGTTCAGTGGGAATGAAATAGAACAGCGAATTGTGTGTTTCAGGATTGAACTTGAGGTTTAAGAGATTCACGCCCCTTATTTTATCTAGGGTAGTAATCTAGTTGCATTCCCAATCGCTCCGATCCAATCGGATCTTTTCTGCACCCCTAACTCTATCTTCTCTTGCTCCCCGAATATCTAAAGAAAGAAAGATATAAAATTGTTATTTAGACAACAAAATGGCAATTAAAAATACAAAAAGAATATTAATTGTTGTACGAATCGGCGCCAACTCAGACAGCGTGAACTGCCACGCTGATTTTCAGTTAAACAGTGTTTTAGGAAATATTTAACGAATCTGATTGATCGAGAGTCTGTTAGACAAGTGTTTTGTAGTAAGCGGGATGAGTCAATGTTGACTGAAATCATATTAAAACCAAAATTTCTCCATGAATAAAGTTAAATCATTGCTCAATATTATTGATAACTCATATTTGATATTTCAACGCCTCTCCTGCGTTTCATCGATCGCCGTCAAGCGACCCTCAACTTTATAATGTCATCATTCATTAATATGTCAAAGATCAATACTTCGTCGTATATTCAGTCCTACTAATATTGAATGAAAATCGAAAAAGCAACACATGTGAATAGAAGAATTATGTGTAAAATATTGTATCGTGAATTATTCTTTACAAATTCTAGTATATTACAAATTACAAAGGCATGATGCCTAATGGTGCATCGGTCTCAATCTTGTATCCAATCCACTCCTAATGGATTGCACCCGAGAGTGTGTCAACGTTTGTCATCCTTAACTATGTTGTTACCTATAGTTGTATAACCCACCATTTGGACTGTTACATGAATGACACATTTTTATTTTAAAAATATTTGCTTGTAATTTATGCTATGACCGTTCTCTATAACTGAAAAAAAAGTTAATTGTATTCTAAAGTCTATTCCAATCCAATTTGCAAAAAACACAGCCATATCAATGAAACCAATCGATCGAGGAAACAAATTATGGATATGTAAACAATTATCACTTCACTATTTAATTTAAGACCATGTATGGTATGTCAGTTCTCTCAGACCGCTACATGTGATTCCATTTGGAACAAATTGAATTGGAATGGTGTATACAGTAATAAGCGTTACCGTTATAAGGTCTTAATCTTAGCACCTATAACATCATCAATCGACCAAAAATCCCAAATTATGTTTCAGGAGTGTCGCGAGCCCTTCCACGGGGGTTCATTCTTCGAACATGAAGGGCAGCCTTACTGCGAGACCCATTATCACGGGAAACGCGGATCGTTATGCGCGGGCTGTCACAAACCGATCGCAGGCCGTTGCATAACCGCCATGTTCCGGAAGTTCCACCCGGAACACTTCGTTTGCGCTTTCTGCCTTCGCCAACTCAACAAAGGCACCTTCAAGGAGCAGAACGACAAGCCTTACTGCCACACCTGCTTCGAAAAGCTGTTCGGGTAAAGGAGATTTTGTTAACGGCGCTCAAATATTTGTAGACCAGCGGCGGATCCGGTTAGATTTTGGGGACTTTTTATAATAAATGATAAATTTTGGATATTATAGGGCACGGTCAGGTCAATCGACAACAACAGACTAATTGACTCAAACTGTAAGTTACAATTGAATGCCTTTCCGTTCATTGGTGTGTTGCAGCTAACTTCACACTTATAGTTTATTGAACATTTATAGATTTTAAAATTCAAGTTAATGTGAGTGAACAACATTTTATTTTTAGATTAAATTGAGAATTTACTAAGGGCCACTTTTCCTTGCCAAAGTTATTAAGTTCCGTTTATGTAGATTACAATACAATACAAAATTCTTAGATTAAAATATAATAAATTACGGCTTAGGCTACTTAAGGCTGGCGCTCTCAAATTATATCACCGAAAGAAAAAAAAAGTTTAAAAAAGAGTATCATATCCCATTTCGGAATACAGAATTACCCCGTTAATTACAAAGGATGTTATATGCGATATAAATTTTTAAACATTTACATCTTATACACATTTAAAATTGTAAATCGGGTTTTAACGCGTAGAAATAAAAGGTAAACGAAAACCTTTAATTTTACGCGTTAAGGCCCGATTTGCAATTTAAAATGTGTTATGCGAAATTGTGACTTTTAAAAAAAATACAAGTCTCCTAGGCCTGGATCCGCCCCTGATGTAGAACATCACGGAGTTTTTAAGCATAGCTTATTGTAGTTGTTGCACAATTTTTGTGATTTCACAAATCGAAACGACGATTACGGCTCGTGTAAAAGAATTTATGGCCTCTATCGAACCCCATAGTGGAGAACTGAAAGAATATTTATAGTTATAGGACAGCTGTCTCTATGATAACATAAATAATAACATTATTTTGTTTACACGTTTGTTTACCTTGGAAATTGTCTTTTATTGTAAAAAATATACTTATTTATGGTAATACCTAAAGTAGACATAAAAATTGGCTCACTCATAGATTTTAATGGCAACATACAAAT
This sequence comes from Sesia bembeciformis, assembly GCA_943735995.1. Taxonomy (NCBI): domain Eukaryota; kingdom Metazoa; phylum Arthropoda; class Insecta; order Lepidoptera; family Sesiidae; genus Sesia; species Sesia bembeciformis. The sequence goes on from OX031028.1 coordinate 16,519,857, forward strand.
TTTTGTGTAATGTTTATAGTGTACCCACCAGCGACATTTTTTTCTTTGCGACAGATGGTTCGTATTTAAAACTGACCACCAATTATATAACATAATCTGCCGGTTTTGCAAAAGGCCCCAGGTTCACCTCTAAGTAGGGCATTCGTTTGTTCAAAGACAAATATTTGTTCGGGTCTGGGAGAATTGCATTCGTCATTGTGTATTTTTCTGAACTCACCTAAAATCCTGATGTGGGTCGTCGGGTGTTGCATTATTTATTCATGTATATGTCCAGGAAATTTAATACATGGTGTGTTGCTTGTGGGTGCAATGCATGCCTTTATTATACTGAATTTGTTATATCATAGTAAAAAAAATTCTCTTTTTTTTTCAATTAAAAAAATATCAAGGTAGTACATATGTATTGAGTCGATTTTTATATAACCAATATATGTATTTCTAATTTTCTACACAAAATACCGAATGTTCAAGAAAAATCACTGTGATTTCAAAAGTTACAAAAAGTAATACCGAGTAGAAACTTGACTAAAAAAACATTGTCAAGTTTGCCTAATTTCAATTTTACAAATGTAATAAAGTTTACACATGGAACAATATGTTACAATAAGAATATTCATAATGATATTCGCAAAATATATTTAGGTAGACAACTCGTAATTACCTTTTAGGTACTTAATCTAGTGCATGTGATTGAAATAATTATTGTTGGTACTAAAACTTCAACAAATACGAGTAAATTTATAGTCAGTCGGGGTAATTGAGAACTAGACTTAAAGATTGTACATTATTGATTCGAAATTCTTTTTTCGCCCGTTCTTTTATCTAAAAAAAGTATATTTGAAACTGCTATAAAATAAATGGACTCTACTAGCTAAAACAATTCAGCAATTTTTTTCCCCTCGGTATAATTATGTTAAAAGGCACAATAGCCTCTAATTTTCACAGATTTTTTTATATTATTAAACCAATTTTCCACAAGACTGTACTGACAGTTTCCTAAAAAATGAAGTATGTGCTGATTTATTAAAAAAAAATAAGTATGTGCTGATTTATTAAAAAATATGAAGAATGTGCTGACTTATTAAAAAAATAAATTTAGCTCGACCTCGCGCAGGGAGCCATATTGAAGTAACAAATGTTTACTTATAAAACTGCTCTAAATTAAGAATTATATAACTGAATTAACTGACGATAAATAACATACGTATACATATACAATATACATAGTCTTACTCAAGGAAGAAATAGGTATCCTAAAATATACGTATTATCAACGATCTTAAAGTTTGTTCTCAATTAGCACTGATTCGAATTACCCTAGTTGACCACATGCAATTAAAATGTGCAATTTGGTTAGCACAAGACGGATTGCCTGTGAATGAATAAAAACTATATTTGAAAAATAATAAGTGACAGATAAATGCGGAGATTTTTCGAGAGAAAGTAAGTCATGCCATGCCATGTATGTTATAATGTGATTTAAAAATTGTAAAATATAACAAATTTGTCCACCGACGGTCGGTCGGTCGGTCGGTCCTGTGCTAAGTTCTTAAATGTCATAGACATCACTTGGTAGCTGATAAGAGTTTAGAGTTGGAAAAAAAGAAAAATAGTTTCACTGCCGTCGGAGAAATAACAAAGTTAGTTCTTATAGAAATTAAATCGTAGCACTAAAGTAAAAGGAGAAATGTACATTTCAAAAGTGCTAAAGATTGTTTTATGAGAAATTTATGATTAATTTGTGACATTATAAGCCAAAAGGTACCTTATAGACATGAAATCTTTTCCGGGTATATTTTTATCTAAAATCTTTAAGGTTATTGGTAAAATATCTTGATGACTGATTAGCCTAGTTGGTAATGTCCGTGCATCTTGTACAAAAGGTCCCAGGTTCGATTCCCAGTCGTACATTCATTTGTTTAAAGACAAATGTTTGTGCCGGTCTAAGTCATCTTTGTGTGTCCTTAAACCCACGGCACAGGGAATCCTAGTAATGTGTGAAGAAATCACAGGGAAGGTGTCACGGTGTGGCGTTATTTATGTTCACCATCTCAATACTGAACGCTGACGTCACACACTTGTTAAAAATGCGATAAAACCCCATTGTTTTTCCAATAACCCTGTTATGTACATTATTTATCGGAATATGCAATTGCCATATCGTTGATGAAGTGTCAATATATCCCATTTAAAATGACTTTACATTCATTCATTCATTCATAAAGGAAAAAACAATTCGTTATAAATAAATAAATGTAGAAAATTACTTATAAAAAAACAGCTACAGTCGGCAACAAGCTAACGTACCCAAAACCATTTGATTTCAGGTCTTATTATAGCAGTCTTAAGACAACGGTGGGTATACGTTACGTTAACCTGTTGCTGACTTTACATTCGTTTTATCTATCTTTATATAAATAATGACAGTTATTTGATAATTCTTGTGCAGTTGAATTGGCTAAAAAATAAAAATACCCATAAAAAATTTCATACGTGACCCTTCAACGACGATATGGATAAAATAAATAAATATATTATGAATATAATAAGGACATTTTGGTTAATAATGTCATTATCATAGTTGTCTAATGATAAAGAAAATGAATGATGAATTATGTAAAAAAACGGTCAGTTTCATCACAAATCAATAATTATATCTGCATTTTATTTACGCTTTCAGTTTATTGTTATATGTTAAGTTCCAATATCTTCCATTAGTTTAAAATAATTGCTGTACAGTTATTTGCTATCGTTGTTTAAAAGTTATATTATTGCTTCGTTTGTTTATCGGTACTCGTTAGTCAGGTGTATGTGCCAAACTTATCAGGCAGTCTTAAGGCTGTCACTCACGATACAATACGCTAGTTGACGACTGTACAACGAAAGTACGACACAGTTGTGCGAAGCCTGTTTGATCGACGTAACGTTTGACCGACACGACGATTATTGGAAACCACATTGGGCCGAAGAATAACATGTCGACAAATCGTTTGAACGACATAACGTTTGTACAAAGAATGAATTTTCGCGAAGGTCAAACGTTCTGAAGTTCTACTGTCGTGTCGGTCAAACGTTATGTCGATCAAACAGCCTTCACACAACTCGGATGTCGGACTCGTTGTACAATCCTAGTTGACTGTTCTTCAAATTAATATTGTTTTAGTTTATTTTCACAATTAGAGAAAAAAATCTAATTCGTGATAAAATTACGTAGCTATCCTATCAGTTTGATCATTTTTGTTGGGTGAAATCTCTTTCGCTTATAATTATGTGCTGTCATGTTAGAGACGACCAAATGATTCTAAGTCCTATAACTCACTCGTTTAACATTTTAAGATTAATTTCTAATATCTTAGTTATGGTTATGATCACACAATAATCTGAAAAATATGCACTATTATTATCTTTGCAAAGCAAATGAGCAAATGAGTATTGCAAAGTATACCGAAAGCAAATGAGTTCCCAACTTGTCAGAATCCCTTTTCCTTTCCATTTCGTCCCGTCTTTCTCATCCTATATTCCCCAATCCTCATCCTTCCCGAGATGCAAACGTATGGAAGTGTTCTTTATGTTCACATTATACTAACAATTTATACTACATATTGTTACATTTAACTGGTTGATGGTAGCTTGCTTACAAAATTCCCAGTACCTTTATTTTCCTCAATATTTGACATATAATATTACACATGCGTACACAGACGTACAGGCATATGACAGAGACGACGCTCTACAAAACTGGAGCTAGCCGATAGTCTCTTTCTAAAGGCCGATGTGTATTACTTTCGGCCGGGAAGTTTTTGAAAACTTCCTCATTTTCTACAAATATTCTATGTATCGTGATTGACCGCCTTTATGTTTTATCGCTTCGTATAGCTCGATAACAAGGTGTGGTTACATTAACCACGGGTCAAACTGATGGTAGATTGGCGTTAAACTGTAAACTAAGGACACGATTTTATTGAATCTGTAATATTTTAACAAATATATTTAATGTTTTATAAATGAAGTTTTATTTTATCGATCTATATATAAATATATGACTTTATCTAAGAAGAGCAGGTTTCGCTGATATATATGTTGGCGATCGCTGACATCTCGCCTCGTAGTATCGAAATGAGCGACATCTGTTGGCGAAACCCCGGTACTACGAAAAAGTAAGCAGCGACACTGGCGTCAGCCGCTGATTCAAGAACCAGGCATCCGATGACTTGGAGGGGGTAGAGGGCGCTAGCGAACGGTACAAAAGGAGCGAGCGCACCTTTACCGGCCTCTTTTGGCAGTCGAACGTCGGAGCGACAACACTGCGCTTTATTTCCGAGTATATAAGTGACCCGGCAGTTGCTTCTGCTAGTTATCAACACTTTTAGTTAACATCAGAAGTGGGATACATAACCTTCGCACAAATGGGTAAACGAAGTAAGCGGCCAAAGCGAACTTTGTCAAGCTCGAGTTCCAGCAGCGTCAGAACACCGTCACCTCCACCAAAACGAAGGGGAAAGGTATCACGTAAGGCTGATGCCCCAACTGTGAGTTCAAACAATACTTTCACTTTGAACAATATTATTCCCGAGTTCGACCCGTTAAGAGACGATATAAACGCTTGGCTTGGTATTATTCGATGTTACTCTCAAACGTTTTCATGGTCCGATGAAGTGATCCGTTATCAGGCTTTGAATAAACTGAAGGGTTCAGCCAAAGTGTGGTATGATTCCCTAGTGTGTACCGAAAGGCAATGGCCTTCGTGGGAATGGAGGGATTGGAAACGGAAACTAACCTCTAGTTTTCAAATTCGTCGGAACATGTTTGAACTATTGAAAGAGATAATGAACACAAAGCCGGCCGAAAATCAATCTCTTTACGAGTTTCACTTTCAGCAAAAGTGCAAAATTGATCGATTGTCATTGAATTTTTCGGAACAAGATGTGGTGTCTATTATTGTTGGAAATATAGGTGATAGTGGTATAGGGGCGTCGATCGAAGCCAATAACTTCGTAACATGTGATAGCTTAGCTAGTTTTTTACACGGTCGAATATACAAATCGAAAAACGTAAAACTAATAGGCACTAATGCGAAGGATAGTCAGACAAGATTAGTCAGTCAACCAAGCGTCACTCGGACACTTACGGCTCCATCTACGTTATTGCCTTCTGAGGATTTATCAGGACAATCCACCCTGGTTAGTAAGGCTCGTTGACTCCGGCGAAGTACGGCGTAAACATGTGGGGTGCTATATATGCGGTGGTAATCATAAGAGGAATCGATGTGAGCTTAATAAATGTGACTACTGTGGCAGGCAAGGTCATTTAGAGCCAGCATGTTACCAGAAAAGGAATGTTGGGAAGCCTGAAAAGAAACAAGAAACTAAATTCGTTTCCACACTCGATCCACGGAATAAATTTATAAAAAAAATATCTATTAATAGTTCTGATCACGAAGCGTTTATTGACACTGGTAGTAGTTGTTCGTTAATGTCAGAGTCATTAGTAAAGAAAAATTGTTTCGAACTCGTTCAACTACCCGTACCTATTTTGTTGCAAGGGTTTTCTAAACAAATAACGAAACTCGTTACCCACAAGATAACAATTAACTTGACAATGGATTCGGTAAATTTGACGGATGTTGAATTCTATGTAATCAACGACCTGGATGGTTGTGAGATTCTGATAGGAAGAAACGTGACCGAGCGATCGGATCTAATGTATTCGCGAATAGGAAATGTACTCAAGTTTGATTACGCTAATGCTTTTACAGAGTTTTGTAAAACCGTCAACGATTTTAAGTTAAACTCTAATTCACACCAGAATGAACTAATAACTCTCTTCAGACAATATAAGGACTGTGTAGCGTCTAATATTCGGGAGTTAGGCAGGGCTAGAAGTTATGAAATGAAAATAAATTTAACTAGCTCTCAGCCTATTCAATGCCGACCTTTTAGATGTTCTAATGCGGATAGAAAATTAATTCGCGAGATGGTGGGTGAGTTACTGGAAAATAATATCATACGTAGAAGTGAGTCACCATATGCGAGTCCGGCGTTACTCGTCAATAAAAAAAAACGGAGAAAAGAGGCTTTGCATAGACTACCGACGGTTAAATAAAATCACGATCAAGGACAAATACCCGATGCCCCGCATTGAGGATCTGGTGGATAGGCTTCAGGGACGTAAATACTTCACAAGTCTGGACTTAAAAAGTGGATACTACCAAATTATGATGCACAAGCAATCTATAGATAAAACAGCGTTCATTACAGAAGATGGACACTACGAATTTCTCAGACTCCCGTTTGGTTTAGCTAACGCACCGGCCTGTTTCCAGCAGATGATGAATAAAGTATTAGGTAATTTGAGGTTTGAAAACGTTATTCTGTATTTAGATGACGTATATTTGGTGACAGAAACTGTACAAGATAATCTGAAACTGCTTGAGCAGGTTTTGCAAATTTTTAGAGAAAATGGTTTAACACTCAATTTAAAAAAATGCCATTTTCTACAAACCAATATCGACTTTCTGGGGTACAGAATAAAACCGGACTGTGTGATGCCAAGCGAGTCCAAATTGGAGGCAGTTCGAAACTACCCCACCCCCAAGACCGTGCACCAGCTTCGACAGTTTCTTGGTCTTATAAGTTATTTTCGGAAGTTCATTAAAAATTGTGCCATGATGTCGGCGCCATTGACAAAACTGTTGAAAAAGGATACGGTCTGGGCCTGGGAGACTGTCCACGATGAAGCTTTTCAGACGTTGAGGAATAAATTAACTTCTGATAGCGTTTTATCGATTTTTAACCCTGATAAAGAAAATGTCTTATACACGGACGCCAGTAGAGACGGTATTGCTGGCATACTCATGCAAGTTACGGACGATGGTGAGAAACCAGTCCATTACTATAGTAGGCAAACTACAGACGACGAGAAGAAATACCATTCCTTTGAATTAGAGCTATTAGCAATCGTTTGTTCACTTCAGAAATTTCGGTTATACTTATTAGGGTCGCCTTTTAAAATTGTGACTGATTGCAACTCTGTGAGGTACGCTTTAACCAAGAAAGAGATTATTCCCCGGATTGCAAGATGGGTTTTAGCGACACAAGAATTTTCATTTGATATCGTTCACCGAGAAGGCACACGAATGCAACATGTAGATGCGCTCAGTCGGAACCCCGTGCCATCCGGGGGAAAAACAGAGGCCGAAATTATAATGTCCATAACCGAAGCAGATTGGTTACTTTCGGTGCAATTGCAAGAACCCGAGTTGCAACGTATCAGAGTCATCTTAGAATCAGGGAAGGCCGAAGGTAATAAGAACGTTTTTAATAAATATGAATTGCTAGGTGGTAAAGTTTACAGAAGAACGTCTCTAGGTCGCCGCTGGGTAGTGCCAAAAAAATGCATTTGGCAAATAATTAAATGTAACCATGACGACCTGGGTCATTTTGCGGCTGACAAAACGGTTGAAAGAATAAGCAGTCAGTATTGGTTTCCCCGGATGCGCCATGTTGTAAAGAAGTATATAAAAAATTGCCTGAATTGTATATATTATAAACACAAAGGTGGTTCTAAAGAGGGAAAACTATACCCATTGCCAAAATATGCACAACCCTTTCACACACTTCACCTTGATCATTTAGGTCCTTTTATAAAAACCAAAAATAAAAATAAATATTTGTTAACCATTGTAGACGCTTTTACAAAGTTTGTATTTATTTCTGCAATTAGATCGACTAAATCTTCATGTACGATCAAAGAATTAGAGAATATTTCGAAAACTTTCGGGAACCCTAAAAGAATTATTGCTGATGCGGGAACTTGCTTTACCGCTAATGTATTCACTCAATACTGCACTAGTAAAAATATACGTTTGCACACAGTGGCGACAGGTATGCCGCGATCAAATGGTCAGGTGGAACGTTTCAATAAAACTATTCTGGAGGCATTAAAAGCGTCCGGTGCTAATACCACGGATGATAGTTGGGATCGGTACATAAAGATCCTACAACAAGGCCTGAACAGTACGATTCACAAAACTACGAAAGCTGTCCCGAGTGAAGTTTTTCTCGGTTATAGATTACGTACAGATAGTGATAGTTTAGCTCCTCAGCTTGATAACGAACACATTCTGGATGTAACGAAATTACGTGAGAAGGTAGACGCGAATATTAAGTCCAATGCGGAGTCTCAAAAACAAAGATTCGATAAAGGGCGAACAAAAGCACAAACTTACTCTGAAGGAGACTTGGTTCTGATTAAGATCCAAAGCCAAAATAATGACGGAAAAAGCCAAAAACTATTGCCTATATTTAAAGGCCCGTTTAAAGTAAAGAACATCTTGGGAAATGATAGATACGAGGTGACTGATTTAAAAGGTAGCGAAAGAAGCAGTAAGAAATATACTGGCATAACGGCTGCTGAAAATATGAAACCTTGGATTCGAATTCACGATTGGGAATCCGATTAGGCATACACTTACTATACAATATGTTAGCACACGTGTTGGCGAGGTAATAGAAAAATAACTTTCAGGATTCGATTATCTTTCTAATTACTTATCTATCTTATAGGGTGTGCGAGTCAAGATAAAATACTTCAATTTGACATGGTATTATAATTGTTTCACATCTGAAATAAGAGAACAGTCTGAAATGGGTAACTTTAGAACGAATTTGGTACGCTTAAGTGTGGTCTCTGTGTACCCTTTGAGCGCAGGTGGTTCTAAAGTTGAGGCCAACTTGGTACTCTTAAGTGTGGCCAAGTCCCTTTAAGTGCAAGTGGCCTTACCGTAAGGTACCTAAGGATGAGTCATGAGAAAGATGTGTAATGGTTATAATTTAGTTGTGTAATTAGGTAACTTTAGAACGAACTTGGTACGCTTAAGTGTGGTCTTTGTGTACCCTTTGAGTGCTGGTGGTTCTAAAGTTGGGGCGAACTTGGTACTCTTAAGTGTGGCCAAGTCCCTTTAAGTGCAAGTGGCCTTACCGTAAGGTACCTAAGAATGACTGTGGCTGACCGCGACCCCTAAGAGATAGAATAATATTACACACACTAAAAATATGAACTTCTTTCAGTATTTTATCTGAACTCGCAGGGTGTCTGGGGCAGACACCATGCAGAATGGCCGTGTTGGCGATCGCTGACATCTCGTCTCGTAGTATCGAAATGAGCGACATCTGTTGGCGAAACCCCGGTACTACGAAAAAGTAAGCAGCGACACTGGCGTCAGCCGCTGATTCAAGAACCAGGCATCCGATGACTTGGAGGAGGTAGAGGGCGCTAGCGAACGGTACAAAAGGAGCGAGCGCACCTTTACCGGCCTCTCCTTGTAGAAGAGCGTCAATACAAAACAGTCCTGTTCAGGACTTCTTCTTCAGTACTTCCTGGAAACGGCGCCAACAGTCCTCGGGACTTTTAACAATCCGATCACCGCTGCCAAAGCGGTTCTCACTCTGCACCCAGACACAGCACACAGACACCGTCCCCGCGGTATCCCCCCAATGCAACGCCCATAGCCGGAGACTCGCTCCAACCGCCGGTTTACCGTCACCGGAGCCCTTGGGCTTGTTGCAAAACACACACACACTCTTCTCCTGGCTGGAGCGCCTTCTGCGTTCGCCCTACATCAACACGACCGGTTACTCTTAAAAGGCCCTAGAGCCATGAGAGCTAGACACACACGATGTTGAGGCAATCAGGTTTTTTAGTCGGTAGGAGTCCGACACTACCTGGTGCCACCTGGGCTGGCCCAGCCAGACTAGATGGTACCGGGTGTCCTATGAAGGATTTTTCCTGATTCTCTCCTAACAAAAAAAAAAAAAAAAAAAAAAAAAAAAAAATACCGGCCTCTTTTGGCAGTCGAACGTCGGAGCGACAACACTGCGCTTTATTTCCGAGTATATAAGTGATCCGGCAGTTGCTTCTGCTAGTTATCAACACTTTTAGTTAACATATATCAATTTATATTTCTCGTCAAAACTAGAATTTTAGCAGACCCAAGCTTTTAAATTTTTATACTGACGTAGATAAAAATTATGATCACGGCCGCTGCCAATGGTTCAAACAAAATATTATAATTATTATAAAATTTAGTTGAACGTTGATTAAGTGGAGTGAAATTATTATCTAATTTCGGAATATTTTTTTGTTACTCTAATTTTACTCTTACTTTTTGTTTCGTTTTATAATAAATAAGTCTATCGAATTCAGTTTCATGTAACAATTTTGACACGTTAAAATCACCTATAGAATGAAATTAGCGTCTTTTTTATATACATTATATAAATAGTATATATAACGGATATTTTGATATTTATTAATTTACGAATCCTGGAGAAGAGACTTATTCTGTTTTACTTTCCCTTTCTAATTAATTTAATTTACAGGTATGTACTAAAATAAATTTTTTTTCGTAGCACTGGACGAAGACTGTCCGGCTCACGACGCCAAACGCCAGTGATTTTTCCCATGTTTTGAAACTCGCTCTAGTGTATCGTTTTTTTAATTATTCCACTAGAAGGAATAAATATATTTTCATCAAAATCGTTTTAGTTTTCACCAAAACTATTTGTGCATATTGAACGTTACGGCCGATTCCTGTACAAAAGTAGCACAATATGTGAGAATAATAATATGACCCTGGATACTTCTATTGTCTACAGATCAGGTGTGGAAAATTCTATATTGTCATTATCTTGAAAATTCTGGTAAAAACACTTGTTAATTAGTTCCATTCCATTAATCATTAATAAGCTGATAACAATTAAAGATAAATTTTACATATTGCCATTAGCACACAATGTTTTTGTAAGGTAGGTATGTCTATTATACTACTTGTTTGACTGTTTACAAACAGTAAGAAGTAAATAAAAAAAATACTGCAGGATAAATTCCTTTGTTTGCGCCTGTTTGATATTTCCATTAATTAGGAAATCGTTGTCACGAGTAAAATCAGGTCCGCTGGGCAGTATTGAATAAAGCAATATTTTGAGTATATGTATTGGTGTCTATGACTATAACGTGATCCTTTGAAAACAATATTTCATAATGATTAATGACGTATACATTATTAAAATATTAATAAAACAAAAGATTTCGACAGAACACTATTTAATGACACTTACAAATACATCCCTACAGTAAATAACTCGATTCACAATATTCACATCAATTAAATACAAATGTAAAAGGCAACAATTATTATAACTTATTAAATTAATTTGTAATTTATTAAACAATTTACTTAGAAACTAGTCAGTCTTTGGTGATATAGCAGAATTGTTTCCTAGACCTATGTTAATCCAGGAAACAGTTCTGAGAATGATTCACACCAAAAATCTGATAAGTCCATAGATTCAGGTTCACTGAGAGGTGATGCCAATGATTCATAGCCAAGATCTGAACTAAAGCTTGTATGAGACGGAGACACACCAAGCAAGTTCTCTTCTATTGATTTGGGTGATAGACTCATTGGAGACAATAATTGCATATCACATTCTAAAGTGATCCCCAATCCATCATCTGTTAGCAAATTAAAATCTGTATCAACTTTGACTGGTTTAACTTCTTCAATTTCTTCACTTGGTACTTCTATTGTGATACAATCATTTGCTTCTTCAAAACTAGCAAAAAACATGTCTCCCTTGTCTTCTCCATTTTCTTCTTTAATTTGTACTTCTGGCTCTTTAACATAGGGATGTGCATACGAGTGCTGCGACAGTATCCTGTCAATGTCGTGTTTGTTTACGACTCTACTTTCACTGGATTCCAGTTGCTCTGTTGTGGTCCCCACCACTTCAGCTCCTTGATGGCACCTTCCAGTGTGCCCGACTGAGACCTGAAACAAATTTCTTGATAAATAAGCCAAATAATTTATAAACAGGCTATCTTCATAGGAGTAAAATAATTTTTGGTGATAAAATTATTAAGTTCATTGTTAAATTCTTTAAACACACTTTAAACACATTCTTTAAAGAAAAATTGAAGAATGCCGTTAGTTTAAAAATCTACATTAATTAAAAAAATATTTATAGAACTATCCCGAGTATATTAGACCAGAGGAAATATATCTGAAAAAGGACAATTAACAAAAACATTCTATATTTAAAAACAAATGGTTATAAATTACTCTACAGAAACTGCAAGTTGCTATCTGTCATTCCATATAATACTATCCTCATTCTAACCCAAAGAAATCAAATGATACAACACAATGATAAATTGCATCACTCCCTTGTCACCGGCATTTTGTCGGCGCGTGTCGGCTAGCCACGATAACAAAACTGGGTCAGTTTTCCGGCTTCCATCGAAGCCAATAAATGTGTGTACATTTTTCAAAACTTACATTTTGAGTCTCTCCTGAAGTACTTGCATCAATCTCTTTGAGGAGGGAGTCTGCAAGTTGATGGAGGGTGTCGAGATACTCTTCAGAGTCGAGGTGTGCGAGGATGTCTGTGATAGGAGAATCATCGCTAGCAACAGGCGCGCCGCGCGGATCGCCGTCGGGGGCCCCTCCTTCTGCTGAAGAGTAGACTCTGCTGGTCCGTGGGTCCCCGAGACGGTCCGCGCCGCTGCGCTGCGTAACGACGTGTTCTCACTTAGCAGACGCTCGTTTAATGCCTTCAAACTCGACACTTCATCCACCAAACGCTCGTTCATCTCAACTAACTGATTGACGCGACTTTCCATTTCATCCATTTTCGCCTTCTTCCTGTCGCGCGATGTTTGTGCAGCGACGCGGTTCTTCAACTTCCTGTAAACGATTGAAAATATTTTTAGGCTGTACGTAAGCAGTGTTTTAATGTGCATAAAAAACACTTTCTGAGGGTTTAGATTTTTTATTAATTCTCAACACGTTTTTATGTAAAAATTTTAGAGTTAGGTCATGCATAATTCTAATAATTATCTAGATTACCTAGTAGGACTAAAAACAAATTAGATCTCTACAACAATAACTCATGATGAGTAAAATACGCGACACGCAAGCAAAACTATTGGATTTGTTGTTTGCGAAACTTCGATACTCACTTTCTTTGCATTTTCTCTTCCCATGATAAATGGTCGAGCCTCCTTTTCCTGGTTGGTGTCGGCGAGGTGGAATCGACGATGACCTTGGACTCCACCTCGTCCACAGTCACGTAGTTGTTAGGAACGGTGATGATTATCGGAGCATTCATATTGACGTAAGTTTACTTTGTTTTATAAGACACACCGTTCACCTCTTTGATACACTTCTACTGTTTTAACGATTGCATAATACGACGATTGTTAATTCTCTTATTTCTTACAGGACTTTTCTGAGATACGACTCCAACGGTGAACAACAATAAAGATTTACGTCGTACATGTTCAAAGGTTCAAGTAAAATTCATCCTTTTTGTACGTTCTCGAAAAAGCGTATGTGGTGTCTTCCTATTGGTGGATTCTTATAACTCAGGCGTGTCCATTGCGATAATTAATTCATTTTAGACAAGGATGGGCGATAAATCGTGGATAAATCCAATGAGTCAAAAAGAGAAAAATAGCCACCTTTGTGACGTATATGTATTTTTTATTATCGTACTTAGTTTTGTGCTTAAAGTTATTCATAACGGTTATATTTTTATAAAGTAACAAATTGTTAAATATTATGTAACGTAATACTTAGTTAAAATATAACAATATCTGTATTTTTTGCATTTATGAAGGTGTGTGTATATTTATTTATGCATGAGTATGGCTAAAGCTAAATTAACAGCACATCGAGTTGTGTCTGGGCAAATAGGGCGAACCCAGAAACAATTCGCTTATTATAGGTTAGAAAATTTAGAAATGGTTCTTAGACTTCGCGTTAAGTTCACTTGTTGTAGGTAGTCTTTATGCATTGTATGGAGGAGTTTCGAGCCGGCAAATTACGTAGGTAATTTAGATTGATACTATTTCACCTAAAAAAACGTGAAATGCATGTACAATACGCAAATTCTTCGTAAAATGTAGTTATTTTTGTATATTAGTAATATTTTAAGGTTATCCCAACCACATAGTTAAATGACAGTTAATTAAAGCGTGACTACCATGATTTTGATACTTATAAGGTCATTTATATTTTGTTCTAGGTAAATCTGAAAGTACCATTCGAAGAATTGTTTTGGAAGGATTGAAAAATAAATGAAAGTTTGACACGCCTGCTAACCACGAGCAAGGTCGTTCTAGGAAGGACTTGGTCGATTTTGATAGTTGTGCAATCCGGCAGAAAGTTCACTTTTTTATGCTGTTCAAAAGAAGTGCCGACGGTGTCGAAACTATTAGCAGTATTATTGTATGTGATGATGGTAATCGGGAGTATTTAAGAGAACTGTTAATTTCAATTAGTTTTAAATTAACGCTTAAATTCAATTATTAACGCTGGCGTCCCGCAAGGCTCCGTGCTGTCCCCAACTCTGTTCCTTCTGCATATCAACGACCTGTTGCAAATTGGTGACATGCGTTGCTATGCAGATGACAGTACTGGAGACGCTTTGTACAGGGGCCGCGCCAACATCCCTCGGGTCGAAGTGGAAGAGAGTCGCGCCAGGCTTGCGTCTGAAATCGAAGCCTCTTTAGATCTAGTCTCGATTTGGGGTTCTCTGAACCTAGTGGATTTCAACCCCAGTAAGACGCAAGTCTGTGCATTCACCGCTAAAAAAACCCCTTTGTCGTCGCACCTCGCTTTCAGAGCATGCCTCTTAAGATCTCGGAGAGTATCGGGATCTTTGGTGTCGACATTTCCAGCAAAGTCGAATTTAGGGGTCATCTGGAAAATAAGGCCAAAATGGCTTCCAAAAAGCTTGGTGTGCTGAACAGAGCGAAGCGGTACTTCACCCCTGAGCAACTCCTTATGCTTTACAAAGCTCAAGTGAGGCCCCATATGGAGTATTGCTCTCATCTCTGGGCCGGCGCACCGAAATACCAACTGGACCCATTTGACTCCATCCAACGACTTGCTGTTCGTATTGTCGACGATCCCACTCTCACGGGCGGTTTAGAATCCCTCAGCAGTCGGAGAGACGTTGCGTCTCTCTGTGTGTTCTACCGCCTGTACAATGGGGAATGCTCTGAAGAATTGTTCAATATAATTCCCACCTCGGGTTTCTATAACCGCACCTCCCGTCACAGAAGTGCGGTCCATCCGCATTTCCTCGATACGGAGGTGTCGCGCACTGTTCGGTCCAAAAATTATTTTATACCGCGAACCCGTAGGCTGTGGAACGAACTGCCTCAAGAGGTCTTTCCATTAAGCTACGATATGGGGTTCTTCAAGAGAGCTGTGAATAGGATTTGCAAGGTCGGCGGCGCGCCCGCATACCCCCTGGTGTTGCAGGTGTCCATGGGCGGCGGTAACACTTACCATTACTTGGGATCGCTGGCTCGTCCGCCCACTAGTACATATAAATATATATATATATATATATATATATATATATATATATATATATAAGGGACGTCATTCACAAGAGTTCTTTTGAAGAGACCAAATATAACAGCCAAAAGGGAGAATTATTTAAAGGTTATCTTGGAGAACAGAAACCTACCCTAAGAAATCCACAAGGATATTATTTATTTTGACGAGAACTACATCCACAATTCAAACAAATTAAAAAAAAATGGCAGTCGATTGAGATAGGCTGTGATGCAAGATATAATCAAAGGGAAGAGATAGATAATAGTACATACAGGTAATGAAAATTCATTTGTGCCCAATGCTCTCATAATATATAATCTGTGGAAATTAATTCTCGTTATCGTGTCGTTATAACTTATAACTAACAACACTATTAGGTGCTGTCAAAAAATTTACAATAATATGTCAACTTGTCAAGCATACAATCAAACAGCCATTGTTCATTTTTTACAAGAGCCTTTAATAATTGTCTGAACATCTAGGACAAACAAAAGAAACATTTGAAAATAAATTAGACGGACAGATATAGGAAACGATGGCTTCAACCAGTGCCGATTCTCAGTCAACCATAGCTCAAAAAACGTGGGTTATGGCAAATAATATTGAAGCTGTGGCCAGTGTAGATGATATTTATCGGTACGACAGAAAACAACAACAGGATATCCTTACGGCGAAACCATGGGACAAGGAGTAAGGCATTTATACTTGTGTAACTATTTATTAGTGTAAAGACTATACTTTACAACATTATCTTAAATATTGATCTTCTTTCAGTCCACATTTCTTCAAAGACATTAAGATCTCAGCCTTAGCGCTGCTGAAAATGGTAATGCATGCGAGATCTGGTGGCACTTTGGAAGTCATGGGCCTTTTGTTAGGTGAGTTATTCAGGCAATTCAAAAATGCTATAGCATCTAACCAAATAATCTATATACTCTATGCCATTTAGCAATACAAGCGATAGCGAAAATACATATCGCTTTTTCTCATTACGGGGAACATTGCCAAGTGTCACTATCATAAACACCAGTACATTAGTAGGGAGGTGTGAACTCTCACTATTTCCATGCTAAATGGCACAAAGTATAGCTATGAAAGTGTTGTGTTCTTCCCTCTTCTTGTCGCTTTGAAATAAGACATTAAACCACCTTGCTAATTACAATTTACTCCCTAGTATTTTTTGTAATGATTGAGAATAATGAGAATGTGTATGTAATGTTGCCCCAATAGTTGTTCTGTTGTTCACATTTGTCTTAGTGAGAAATTTTCCTGGAATTTAATGTGTGTAAAGATTCTAATAATCTAAATGTTAATATTATGAATGACTTATAAATTATAAGGACTTAAATGTCTTCACTACCTTTTGCAGGTAAGGTGGATGCAAACACAATGATAGTTATGGACTCGTTTGCATTGCCAGTGGAGGGCACTGAAACTCGTGTGAATGCTCAGGCACAAGCTTACGAGTATATGACAGCTTACATTGAAGCTGCTAAACAGGTAATTAATTAATACATGATTATAATCATCACAACAATTTTAGTAAATATATTTAGTAAAAAAAGACTGGATAAACTTTCTGCACACTTTTGAGTAAATACTCCAGATTACACAATAATTTCACCAATTTCTATAACAAAAGTAAATTATTATGCAGGAAGTGCATATCTTTACATTCATATTTATTTTTGCATAGAAGGGTTTTAAAGCAGAAAATAATGCAGTCTCAAGACTATTAACAGTAACAAAATAATTTACTATTATTAAAGCAATAATTCACACATCTCTTGTGGGAACTATGTTCTATAATTAATTTTAAAAGATAAAATACATACTGGTTGATTGATTAGTGTGTGCTATTTCAGGTAATTTTTTGCGAGAAATGGCATGTCCACCTTAAATTTTGTGCTGTTATTTTTGAGTGGTAATTTGAGTTTGAGCAGCAAATTTAAAGGGACGTTAGGTTTAAGGTCTCTGTCGATAATAAAGAATTAGGAATCCCATGAAGTGGCACACCAAAGTTTATGTGATGATGACATTCTTAATAATGTATTTACTTCAATTACTTATTTAAAAAATAAGTCCTTCCATTGATCATTATTTGCTGCTGACTTAGTATTTTTTACTGCTCATTTGATTACAACCTTATTTATATGCCAATTTAAATTTTAGGTGGGTCGTCACGAGAATGCCATAGGCTGGTACCACAGTCACCCCGGGTATGGCTGCTGGCTGTCCGGCATTGATGTCTCCACACAGATGCTCAATCAAAACTTCCAGGAACCGTTTGTGGCTATTGTCATTGATCCAGTGAGAACCATCTCTGCTGGGAAGGTTTGCCTCGGTGCCTTCAGAACATATCCGAAGGTTTGTTTACTTTGATCTTCAATTACTGTCCTCTTTTGTATTAGTGAACTTATTGGGCTAAGCTATGCCTAACTTGTCAAATAGTTCATATAAATAATTAGCTCAATTATTGGAATGTACCCTTTCAATTTATTATACCCTTTGTTTTGTAATTGATTCCTACTATAACCTTACTTAAATTATGCAAAAGCAGTATTGCAAAGAATATTTAGGGACGTTATCACCACTTTCTGATATGGTATCAGAAAGTGTTATACATACTTTATCAGAAAGTCCCTCTCAGCTAGATTTAATTGACAAACAATTGATATATGAAATTGTTAACAGTTCCTATATCACAGGTGGTGAGAAAGGCCCTTAATTTTGTAATCCATTCCTCAAAATAAGAAAAATAATAGGACAAGTAAATAGCATAATAAATGTTTCACTGTCTTTTTTAGGGTTACAAACCAGCTAACGAAGAACCATCTGAATATCAAACTATCCCTCTAAACAAAATAGAAGACTTTGGTGTACACTGCAAACAATATTACTCACTAGAAGTGTCTTACTTCAAATCCTCACTGGACAGAAGGTTGCTAGATTCCCTTTGGAATAAGTACTGGGTGAACACGCTGAGTAGTTCAAGTTTGATCACGAACGCTGAGTATACCACTGGACAGATATTTGACTTGTCAGATAAACTGGAGCAGAGTGAAGTGTGTCTTGGTAAGATTAACTTTTTTTTATAGTTTTTATATGTAGTCTATAAAGGTCGGCGGCGCGCCCGCATACCCCCTGGTGTTGCAGGTGTCCATGGGCGGCGGTAACACTTACCATCACGTGGGACCGCTTGCTCGTCCGCCCACTAGTATATAAAAAAAAAAAATTAGTTGATCTGTTGGTAGTAATGTCACCACAGCAGTACACTCACCTCCAATTTGGAATGGGAATATGTATAGTTGTGAATGTGAATTGTATAGTACAGTACAGTCAAGCACGCAAGCAGTTGAACCTTGCAGCATGAAGTAGGGAAGCGGAGGAATTGCCCGTCCGCTCACCGCTAGCTACCTGCTATAGGGCTGCACGTTCGGGCTTGTTACGCTTGTGTCCATTGATCATTTTAAAGTTTTACAATTTGCGCGTCCACGTATTTATTAAAATTGTTTAAATAGGTTAACAAAGCATGGAAGCAGGAAAAAATAAAAGTTTTCACAGTCAAGCCAGAGAAATGGCTAGTGTTAGAATTTAGATAAATGTAGAGCAGAGAAACATAATAATAATTTAAGTCTCCCTTTAAATTGTGCAATGTAGAGAGCTGCCTCACATACATGTATTACCGTATATGAACGAGAGCAATTCCGATTCATATTACAGTGATTAGTTTAGATTTTTTTATTACTTTAATTAAGTTTATTATTATTTAATTTAATAATTCTAGCGCCAAATAACAAGCTGATGATTAAATATTGTATCTGTGTAATTTTTCATATTCTATCTATAATGTCAATCTATATCAACATAATTTGCTTACACACGCCCAGCGCCTAGTACTCACTTATCGCATTCTTCTCGGAGCTCTACTGCTCACGCGCCGATAACCTACGTATAATTTTGTTGCATTTAGGTGCCAACTACACGGACGGGTCTCTCGCGGCTATATGAGTAATAGTAACTATATGAGCTATCGCCAATCTACACACAGCGATATCGCCGTGTAGATATTAAAATTAGTAGCACGGGCGAAAATATCGCCGCGAGAGACTCGTCCGTGTAGTTGGCGCCTTAGTATACAATACATATACAGTTTTAGGGTAGAACTCAAATTCGAATAATACGAAATGGATACAAAATCCTTATTAGATTCAAAATCGGTGGGCAGATTATACTAGGTTAGTAGGGTAACAGAAAATCTGAGTCATCCTGATATTTTAATTTTGGCACAATTTATTTATTTCGCTAGGTCGCGGCGGTTTCATAGTGGGCGGTACGGACCCTCACGAGAAGCGCACAGAAGATAAACTCGGCAAAGCTACGAAGGACGCTTGCAAGACCACGATCGAGGTGATCCACGGCCTCATGGCGCAGATGATCAAGGACCGGCTGTTCAACAGCGTCAGCGGACGGCCCGCGCCACCCACGCCCATGATCGAGTGATTATATGTAGTCAAGTGTATTATGATCTTATTGTACCCCTTTATGTAATAATAATAAAAGATTGTAAAGTTAAATTGATTTTTATTATTTGATTACTGGGACTGAGATTTTATCTTGCCCTTGGGAGGTTTAATATTGCTTTGTACATATTTTGCTAAGAATTTTATGGAAAGTTTTCGTGCTTTGCGCGATTACACTCACGATCATGATCGGCGCCGGAATCGGAATGAATAACAATTCGATGGAACAATTAAGGGATTCTGTTCCGCTCGCGGATTCAACTCTTTTGATTCATTAACTCCGGAGTTACCCATCACTAGTGCGAATGCTTCCGAAGAATTCGATGGAATGCTTGAAGAAGGTACGCGACTGCGCAGAAATCTGGTGTTCAGTTGTGTCTTGATCTGCTCACAGACATGACAAGTACGATGGACTTGGATCTGGTTTTAATTTTGATTATATGTGAAGAAGAGAAAAGGAGGAAACGAATTCCGACGAATTGGACGGAATTCTCAAGAATGCGCTCTGATTTCGCCGATGTGCTGATGTAGCTGCACTTCTTCCGTCGAATTCTCCGGAATCCGTGAGATTTCGTCGGAAGACGGGCGATCAGTTTTTTGCATCTGTACGTTAAACAATGTACATAAAGTTCATTATGCAATGTGCACAAAATTCTATTCCGACGAATTCCGCGGTGGTGTGAATAGACGTTTAAGCGTCAACGTTTTTCTTCGTAAACGATCAAAACGGTTGACAAGAAAATTCATAAAACATCATTGCGAGGTGGTATAAGACCACTCTTTTTTGGGGGATATGTTCCACGACTTCTGACTGACAGCCAACGATTCGCCGGTAATGGCCGGATGGGAAGAGATCGTGTGTGGTCGAAGGGTGAGGTTTATATCCAGCTGTGGTTGATATGGTAGGATTTTTATCTTGTCAAAAGTAAACATCCTTCTGAATCTCCATTCATTTCGACCCAATGCGATCGTTTATGTACCATGATACTATTGTCAAGAAAACGACACCATTTTTGCTTCTTCGTTCCTACACGTGAAATTCTCAAAACATGATATTCCAAGTAAATATCCGTCAATAAGAGAAGCCTACCCTACTTACCTAAGCATTTCTGTATTTCCTAAAAGACTGTATGCTAACCTATCACAATCGCAGACTCCTCATTATACAGGCTTTACATAACGTGCATTTTTCAGTTCGTGTTCTGAGCAATAAATCCATTCGTTCGAGCAGTGATTGCTAGTTATTTCGTTCAGTAATATTTACGCCTTTAGGCGTTCTATTAGTGACGACACATTTTTATTAGTCATCTAGGGACCGTTTGTATCTATATTTATCTATTTAAATGGGTCTCAATAGAAACCTATATTTATTTTTTTATAGAAAAAAGGCGGCAGACGATCATACAGGTCCACCATCAGGTAAATGAATACTGTCGTCCATAGACATCCGCGATACATGCCAACATCAGTCCAGAATGACAAACGTTGGCACGCTCCCGGATGAGCTGCCTACCTTCGCAGGTTAAGGAATGGATTGGGAAGGATGGGATGTGAATGAGCTCTGGCATATCTCACTCACTACCGAAACACCTACGTAGATTAGGGAAATACGATAAAGGAGGAAATGCAGTACATTTCAAGGTAGTCTTCTGTGAGAGAGGGGTAACGTGGCGAGAAGTGCGCCAAGCGGCTGTGGGAATGCAGCATGCACTCTCTTCCTACAAAACGCATGAATTTGTAAAGAAACGCGAAAATATTGCAAACTGCATGTATATAAGCGCATGTAATGTGTTACTCAGACTAAACGGTGAAAATCTTCTTACATATCTAAGTAAATTGTGAATTTGTACGAGGAAATAACAATAAAACGAGTATTATGATTATATAAACATTCTCAAATATTTATTAACCAATTTACATAAAATTATAATCATATGTACATCTTTCACATAGCTTTAGTTATACACAATGTCATAACATCTCGCGTTGTGGAGGGCCTTCTATTTAATCTGATATTACATATAATAAAAACAAGCACCAAATTACGATATAATATATTGCATTACATTCTGCGAAGCTCTCTTTACAAGTAAAATGAAATATTCAACCCCATGATGTAAGAGTAATTAAAAAACCTCGCAAGAGCTGTGCATAAATAACATCTGTGGTTTCCAATTCATACATATCTAATCAATTTACATTATATACTTGATAAACACGTGTTAGTTAGTGCTTCTAAACATAAATAGGATGAAACTAAAACCTAAGTGTCTACATGTTAGAATGTAACAATAATCTATTTTGTTTAAGGCATCTAAACACAGAACTTCATGCAACCATTCATTAATTTTGACGTACGATTATTACGCTCCTTGTCAGTCTAAATCATGATGCGCCTCTTTTCGCCTTGCGAAGATAAAAAGGGATGCCGTGTTGAGATTATTAAAGAGCGAATAACATACATTTTGGAACACAGCCCTAAAATCTGACTGTTAGACCGGTCGAGCGTCTCATTGGCGTGGCAACACTGTGACGTCACTACCCCCGTTCTGTGTGCAAAAGCGTTTAGGAGCTGTATGTCATTATCAACATCATCTCGATATAAAATTAGTGGCTTAAAAGGTTAGTAACGTAACGCTTGAAAAGCAACAAATCATTATTCACAAACTAAATTAAATGAAATGCATTAAGAGAAATTAGCTCCGAAAAAACAGATCACATTTATATTGTACAACATTTTAAAAGATATTGAGAATCATTGCAGTAGGCAACTTAATTGTTACAAGAATTATATTAAACATTTGTATACAATGAAAATATGTATACAATGTATGTTTGTATATAATAATTAAGATGTTAGAAATTAATTTGTGTAATTGAATGAGAATATTTTGAGAAAGGAGTTAGATAGATTAGAAAAGGATCACAATACAGGATAATGGCGACTTTCTTATATAGTTCCATTTAAATCACGCGTGGGTGACAGAGATAGCGATAGTTCACCATGTGATCTTATCCCAAACATTATCTAGCTAATTTTCTATAGAATTTGGGACATTTTTAGGGTTGGTATTTTATAGCTATAAAAGCCCTAAAGCATTAATTTAAGGTGCAGTCGAGTAGCCGCCATTTTGCGAATAATAACAATACAATATAAATATGATCATGTCCTACATATTCCTATTTTATACAAATATGTCTTTATGGCCGAATACTTTTCATTTCTATGTTCGTCCAATCCGAAAGTTAAAATATAACTTAAAATGTATCATAAAAATATTGATGTAGCGCTGACCGAGTTGCGAGAATATGCATCCACTTAAAATGTATCACACAGGTATTTATAACAACAATTCTTTATTTATAATAATAATTAAGTACATTCTGAACAGCCCTTTTCTATCTCTATACATTGTTATTTTACAGTTTTACAATCTCCATTTAATTATTCAGTGCTCAGCCCAATATGAAGTACAAGTCTCGACAGTGTGCAAATAAAGAAAAACGACGGTCAATAAGTAAAATATCGAAATGCATTTTCTGTTAAACCATTTATTTACGATACCATTCGTCTAAATTGAAGTAAAAAAAAAAAATTTATAAAAATATTTACAGATAATATGAAATAAATTCCCGTATTTTGAGACTAGTGGAATTCATTAATAAAAAATATTTTGATTTAACTTAAAATCAGATGTTTTTTCTTCATATATGGCAATGGTGCATAAGCACATTCTGCCAGTGTCATGTTTTCTTGATAATAAACAGTTTAAAAGTATAAAACGTATCCTGTCAATGTCTAGTCCCGTCAGGATTCGCTCAGTAAAGTGTTAGTAGGTTTTACTGAGGACAGAAGAGAACTCCTTGGAATCACACGAAAAACGCAGTCCCACGCTTTTATTTGATTATCATTTATCACAAACACCGCGCACGAGAAACACGTTGAAATTTAATAAACTGTCACTATTAAACCACAAAACGGCTAGTACACAATTTTTACAATAATCAAATTAAAACTCAACTTCACTTCTCGAGTTCCCGACAAAAAGTCAAAAATCAGATATTAGTCATGTTTTTATTTAAGCAGAATCTGGAAGTACCTAAATTAATTGGATAATCGTATCAAAATTCAATTAAGTCCATACCGACAATAAAATCCGACATAGACATGCAATTTCGATACTTTTTCAAATGTCAATTTTATATTTATCATTATATTTTATCACACTGTATAAATATTATAAGTATTAAAACTGATAAATACATTCTTAAATCTTGCAATTATCGCATAAGTATTATTAAAAAAATCAGATTTTTAAAAACTACAATAGTGAAGAAAACAGGCATAAAACCAATAGTTAAGAGAATGTTCTAGAAGCTAGGCTGCTATACTCCTTTGGGCCCTAAAATTTTTAAATTAGGTGTAAGTCTAATTTTAGGTAAAATTATCTAATAAATTGGAATGTTTCACAAATTTCTAACGTTTTAGTGTTCAACTACAGACTAACCTCGCATCCAAATGTAAACTTCTAACCACGTTTCTATCACGGAATCTAATTGTTGACTCTCGCCTTAACAAATGTCTCGAAGCCCCGATTGATCAATTATATTGTACAATTTTACGGATTGCGCAATCTTTTTGTTCGTTTAGGGAGCGTATTGAAACAAGTTTGTGTGCAAGGCGCGATTGAATGATATTGCGTAATAACATTATTGTACTTACAATTTTATTGTAGTCTAGGGGCCGCCTTAAAACTGAAAACGATAAGTTTTCAAAATCATCATGCAAACTGATGAGTGGCTTTTAATTCAAATCCACACGTAAATAAAAGTCATTTGTATCGCAGTCTTCGAACTATCTTTGTGACAGAGTATTCGGCCTTATTTTCCTTAATTTCAGGGTGAGGTCAACAACTAAATCCCGTGATTATACAATGTATGATTTGTGTGAAATTTCATACAGATGAAAAGAATCTCCGTTGTTCCGATGGCTATTGAATTGCTCAATTTGTACGGAAATAAAATAATAAGTTATTTATCAGTCTTTAGCGAGAAACAAGTCGGCGAAAGAAAGATTAACAAGCTGCCATCATTTAGAGATATAATTCGTTTACACATTTATTTGATTTGAAGGTGTCAACACTAAGTAGACTTTAAAAACGCCTTTCCATTCGATGGGAAGTCGAATTATTCTAGAAAAATACTTGTGTAAATATTTCGAATCAAATGAATGTGCAACCACTAACGACTAACGATCCGTTCACATTCAAGTAGAAAAATGATATTCGATTCACAAGTCCATGTTTGCCCAACGTTGGCCGCGTTACGTTTGCTGATACCGGCCATCATGCTCCGACTGGTTTCTATACGACTCAGGACAAATATTTTCATAGTTGTGTAGGAATTGTAAACAAAATGTATGTACACCAGTAAATTCTTTCATATTACAAGAAACACCGCGCGATTCCTGTCTTACAGCGCGGTGCATCGCACAGTGGTACTTCGCTTACGGAAATGAGCTGTTGGTATAGGAATAGCTCGCTTGTGTAAACCTATTGGTAAGAGAGCTATATGAATCCTTCTATGAATAATAAACCCGTATGGTTGTGACCATACAGGTTTTTGTGGCGGCGAACTGCCGCGCTGACGACCCATACCACACGGTACGCCACTGATGTAAACGCCATTTACGGTGCAACGTTCAATAATATTAATGCGCATACGCCATATGCAGTGTGACTAATAGTAACCGAATGGGCGTGATATGTAGTCGGTAAACTCGTGATGCAGAAGAAAGTTAGACTGGAGACAAGAAAAAACCAACAAGGACTGCAAATGAGGTAGAAGGACGACATTAAGAGAGTGGCGGGCAGCAACTGGACTCTAACTCCTCGGAAATAAGTGGAGATTTGCAGGAGGTCTACACCATACAACTGGTCGGAAAAGGCTAAAGAAGATCCCATATTGTGGCAAATAAAGAACCTGAATCTAGTGGATATGACTACGTATTACAAAACTGCTATAAACCGTCAATGTATGTACGCGTTGAAGCGGTCGCGGGCTATATCGTAAGGAAACCAGTCGGAGACAGTTGGCCGTGCCATGGCCAACGTCGTCCGGTGCACACACTACTGGCCAGCGCTTGAGGGCTACAGGCAGTAGGTCGGCGGGTGGGCCACTCGTCAGTTGAACAAGTCCACGGGGAAATTGTTCACCTCCGTTTGCTCCAGCACGGGCGCGCCGTCCAGGCTGTACGACACGCGTATCCTTAGCCTTAACGGCGTCTGTTGCAATTATACAGGAATTGTTTTATTTATTATTGTTTTAAGGAAATATTAATGATAGTTTGGCAAACGAAGTGTCACCATCAAATATTCAGAATTATTTACATACACTAAAACCAACCAGTGAGAAGCGCTAGAATAGCTATCAATAGTGATGTTAAAGCTTGACGAGAAAATTAAAACACTTGCTGTGGGGGCGCCACATTCGCTTTTTTCATAGCTAGCTAGTGTTGTCAGTGGAAGATATTAGTTCTATTAGTTTTATGCATCATGGCGAGGTTTTTTATTTTCTTGGTCAGGCTGTACATGACCTGTGTCTCGAAACAGTTTACGACTCTCGAACTTGTCGACAAACAAGTGGTTGTCACTGGTTGGCCTTAGTTTAGTAACATATTTATCAGTGGGACATCTTCTGGGCAGGTGGAGCGACAATTTAACAGATGTGGCTGGATGAGAAGAACGGATATGTGTGGCTTCTTGAATCTTGGGAGAGGCTTATATCCAACAGTGAAGTGACACTGGCTGATGGTATGGTATGGGGGACATTTTTAAATGGGGTATTTAACTATTTGTGGATGTTCACAAAGTAGATGTTCAGGCGGATGTTCCAATATACGACGTGGATTATACATGAAATATAAAGTTCATTTTGTCCTCCTGGCCATAATTAAGGTTCTTATTTTTTTTTAATTTATCACTTTCTTGTGAAAGAAACATTTCAATTGCCAATACTTGAATACTTGTATCACAGAAACAATGGCAAGGAAGACCAAAGCCATAGTATGGGAATAAACAATACCATATAAAAGGGAATCTCCTTTGTGCGTGTCCCAAAAGCCGCCCAATAAACAGTTACTTCTGCCCTCGGGGCGTAACGTCCCTCTGTCGGCCCGCGCATCACGCGAGCGCTGTCACTTATTTAATAATTTATTATATCCGTATGCCTAATAGGCCAGTTAAGTAAATTGTAATATTATTAAAACATTTAATTAATTATAAAAATATGAAATCGTTTTTTATCAACAGTTTGTTAAAAGCAAGGTGGTAATGTATCAAATCGAGCGCGTGGCTTCAGGCCGCGCGGCGCGGCCCTGACTGACTGCTTGTATAATACGATGCGAAACGGTACGGTACGCTATTATAGCGACCTTGAACGCGTTCGGCGCGCGAGTTTCTTTTCTATGTGGTATTATTTATTCTTATGCCAATAGTGAGGATATTGTACTTGAAAAGATGAAACACCACTGGACAGATGGCACATGTTATTCTGCCCTCCTAGAAAAGGCATTAGTAACATTTTTAACGAAAACATAAGTAACATTATTTTTGGAAATTAAAAATAAGCAAAGAAAATAAGCAATCGATATTCTGTTTGTTTTATCTAAAACAACTCCAAATTTCTGGTTTGACTTTAAATTAATGAAAATGATACCAAACTATTTGCGGTATTCGCGAATGATTGATATGAAAAATGCCTTTTCCTCTAAGGAGGGCAGGATATACAGGATGTATCCAAGAAATGGTGTCAAGCGGAAGTCCAAAGTTAGAGCACCCCCAGGGGTAATTTTATTTTTAGTGAATTTAAATTTTTTTTGGTGCAATGGTTTGGGTTATGGAATTAAATCTTTTGTGTTTGATAGGCCTCACATTCAGCTAAATCTGAAAAAAAAATCAGGCACATCTGAATTATTAGTCACTATGACCAAAAATCACGAAAAAAAAATCATAACTCATAAACTACAAAAAATCGCGGTACAGAAATGGGAGTGATCCGGGTCTGCTTTACCGTTGGACTTCCGCTGGACACCATTTCTTGGGACACTCTGTATGTATAACAACATAATAACAAAGGTTGACACATTACGACATGCGTTATTAACCTTAGGGATTTAAGAATCATGATTTGGAAAAAGAATTGAGAAGGTTGGGTTTAAATACGGAGAGTATAATGGAAGGATGATACAGAAAAGGACGCAGTGTGAATTGGATTTACGCACATTTTGGAAATAAATATAGGGAAAATAAATTTTTACGTGACTTACTCTGGAGGGGTTGGCGATTTTAAGGACTTGTGTGATTTCACCGTGCGGCGGCAACACGGTGCCTGAGGGCGACATCATGTCCAACTTGAACGTCTGTAAGTTAAACAAACATTGTTAAATAATACGGTATCTAGAAAGTTCGTGTCGATTTATCAGGAAAATTGTGTTGAACAAGTGTTGAGCGTACGGGTTATATATTTTCTGTAAACGTGTGGATTCATATGCATCAGGTTTAGAAAGTTAATGATATTTTTTCAAATCCCAATATTTTTATCAAATTTATGAACTAGATTAGTAAATTGTTCCATACTTCCATTTAAAAAAATATATATACGCACGACTCCGACTGAAGCGTCTTTGAGCGCGACAAAATAAAACAGACAGCGAATCTTGCTTTGACTCGAGGCAACGTCTCCATAATAATGATGAATAACTTATTTATTTTTTTATTTACTCTTTATGCACTATATTGTACAAAGGCGGACTTAGTGCCTTAAGGCAGTAGTCTGCTTTACAGGCTTCAAAAAATCGATTTTTCGTTTTTGTCTTAAATCTATTCCAAAACTATCCAAGAATATGTGTTCAAAATTTTAGAGGCCAATTCGACATATTTTCGAAGCTAGATCAGTTTCAGTGGCCGAGCAATATTATTATTATTAAATCACAATATTATTTGGAGTTTGTAGAAGGTCTGTGTTGAGTAGTCGTTGGGATAACTACTTGTGTGTCATAGGATTTAAAATTGTTGTCAAGTGTATGTGTGGTCGACGCGAAATCCAGTCAGGACCATTTATAAATACCGGCTACGAAATCAACAGACGAATTGTTTTTGTTATGAGGCTTCTTGGTATCGGACGAGAAGGGATAAACGTATTCTGCGGCCTTATGGATATGTCTGCAGGTTTTACAAAATCTACTTATCAACAAATCGTTGAGCATTAGTACGCAGCGTCGAAGACACTGTTCGAGAGTACCTGCGAAAAAGCCGTCAAGGAAGAGAAAGAAAAAAACGTTGAACATGGAAGACCTGCGAATCATTTGAAGGTTTCGGGCGATGGATCGTGGAAAAAGCGCGGTTATACTTCTTTGTACGGTGTAACAACGCTCATCGGATACTTCAGTGGCAAAGTAATCGATCTCATTGTAAAACGTGGTTATTGTCATTCGTGTGCCATAAATAAAAATAGTTTGGACGAAGATGCATTTGAGGAGTGGTATGAGAATCATAAAGACTCATGCTCCTCAAATCATACAGGTTCGGCAGGGAAGATGGAGGTAGATTCCATAACAGAGATGTTTTCGAGATCCGTCGAGAAATTCGGAGTTATGTACAGTAATTATATCGGCGATGGCGACTCCAAAACTTTTACTGGAATCTTAAATAGCAATCCTTACGGGGACGAGTGCACAGTGACGAAAAATGAGTGTGTTGGACACGTGCAAAAGCGTATGGGTACTCGTTTACGGAATAAAAGAAAAACCGAGAAACTTGGAGGAAAGAAGGGGCTAACGGAGTGTCATTAAGAAATTGACGATTTACTACGGTCTGTCAATTCGTCGAAATCTGAACTCAGTAGAAGGTATGAAGAGAGCTATTATGGCAACATTAGACCATTATTGTTCCACCGATAAAAATCCTCGGCATGAAAATTGTCCAGAAGGCGCGGAGAGTTGGTGCGAATGGCGCAAGGCTCAAGCGGCGAATAATCTGGCATCTTTCAAACACCCGGCAAGATTAATTAATGACAATGTAGAGAAGCACATTCGTCCAATTTACGAAGATCTTTCAAATGACGATTTATTGACGCGGTGCTTAGGCGGACACACTCAAAATTCGAACGAATCGTTCAATTCGATTGTGTGGCGCCTAAATCCGAAACACGTAAATTCCGGCTTAAATTCTCACGTAAATTCCGTAAACACGTAAATTCCGAAACACGAAAAAATCGTCGAAATAGCAGCAAATATGGCTACAGGCATTTTCAACGAGGGTTATTCAGCTGTGCTTTCTACCATGCAGCTCCTCAATATTGTCATCGGGCAGCAGTGCAAAAATTTTGCTGACACCGTCGATGCTGAGCGCATAACGCGGGAGAATCGGCGCGCATCATTTTCCAGCAAGGAGGCTCGTACAGCTCGAAGATCGGAAAGCCTCCGCCAAAACGAGTTTTTTGAAGAAGAGGAAGGATTATTGTATGGCCCGGGGATAGCTGATTAACATCTAATTAGTGTAAGTATCCAAAAACTTATATTTTTTTGGACCGAAAACTTTAAAGCCCGTTTTCTCGAGTTTTCATTTTCAAAAGTTTTAGAAAACGGTGCCGGCGATAGCAAAAACAATATATGTCCGATCGAAAAAAATCAAAGTGATCTAGCTTCAGTATTAAATTATCTTCTATTTGAACTAAAAAAGTTGGACAAAAGTACTATTTAAATTACTTGTTTTGCAACTTAGTGAATTTTTTTTTTCAAAAAAGTGAATTTTTTTTTCAAATCGAAAAAATTTGGAATTTCATCATTTCTTCGGTATTTTTTTAGTTCATATAGAAAATGAACTTATGAAAACTAAAAAAAAATTTGGTTCGACTGTTCCAGATGCATCGCACGACCTCCATCACCGGCACCGATTTACAAGTGCAGACTCCAGGCGCCCCAGAAAAATCGTTACAACTGAAAAATTTCAATATTTTTTAATAATAAAAATTGTTTTTTAAAGCTTGAATATAATACACTATCGTCTCAAAATTTCGTTTACCGCAATCATTTCCTTCCCTTTCAAAAAAATTGCTGAAAAAACGCTTTTTTTTCGGCTTCTAAAGCAGACTACTGCCTTAAGGCATTCTCTACCAGTCGACCGTTGGTTAATTATAAAAATTTAAATAGGTGCAGAAGAACTCAAATAGTAAAGCTTAATATACTGTCAGAGTGAATCTGTGTCAGTGTGTGTGCGTCACTCACCCTGGGCACTGCGGCCTGGAAGAGGAAGTCTGTGAGTGTGGCGGGCGCGGTGGTAGCGGCGCGCATCGTCAGCGTCACGCACGAGTTCACGCCCTTCTCCACGCCGAACACTATGCGGAGACCGTTCTTATCCAATGCGGTCACCGTCGGCAACTCTGCACGTGTACAATGAACATATTAAGTTATAGGGCATAAAAAGTCGCTCAGTGGTGCGACTAGTCAAATCCGACCAAGCAACTTTGCTCATGTCAAATAAACATATTACAATATCAAGTCGGATGTAATGTCGCCTGGTCGCGCGACTAATCGACTCGACTTCTCAACTAGCCACGCGACCTGTTGACGTCGTGTGTGCACTTTCAACGGACACCATTAAGAAGATGATTATTCGAAACTAGAATGATTTCTAAATAAATCTCCAGGCGACACTATCCAATTTCCACCAGATGGACTGTCCTCTCGTCTGCCGCCTTCTTTCCACAAAAACAAAACGGTTTCTTAGTTACCTTGCGTGATCTGCTGCGTGGTGGTAGAGAACAGTCCATCGAGCAGTAGATTGGAGGGCTGCGTTGGTGGCAATGGACCACTGGGTACATTGTTGTTCATCAGGCTTGCTGGCTGACTGGTTGGTGTTAGTTCTAGACCACTTAGTAAGTCGAGGATATCCTGCAAATGCAATATAAATATGATGTTAGACTTCTCTTTACACACCCCACTGCAAGGCACAGGCCTACCCCTAACAAACCACTAGTAGGCCCTTAGTGTTTTGCTAAGGAGTTTCGGGCCATAATCTATATACCAAGCGGGCCCTGTACAGATTGGTGGATAGTTGAAGAAATTTGAAATGCACAATAAATTTTAAGATTGCCGTTAGGTAAAGGTTTCAAAATCAAGTGTCAAAATTGCATAATGTACTTATATCAGCCTATAACGTTTTACTGCAGTGCACAGGCCGCCCCCAGTAAATCACTGTGGGTTTTCCGGCCCATTGCGGGTTGGTGAATCACATACTTCATTTTTTTTTATTTCTAGAGCATACGTGTTTCCTCATGATGTTTTCGCTCACTGCCGAATTAGTGTAATTTAAAAAAAAATCCGTACTTAATTAGAAACTCAGTGGTACGGGCCGAGGATTTGAAGTCACGATCATGGTATGTGACCGATGTCACGTGGGCGACGTACAATGCTACACTCACGTTGCTGGTCGTATTGTTGTTGGTATGTGCGGGAACAGGCTTGTGGTCCACGTCGCCGTTCGTCAGCGGGTCCGACCCGATGATCAGGTCAAGCAGCGCGTCCTGCAAATATACACGATACATTATATCTCCTCGTTAAATTATATAGGATGGGTCTGAACTAAAGATGTTTCAAATAGCAAAAAATCACTATTCACGAATACAAATACGAATAATTTGCCCCACTATTCGCGAATACCATTACGAATAGTAAATAATACAAGTATAAAAGAGAATCTCTTTTGCGCGGGTCCCAAAAGCTGCGAAATAAACACAGTTGGTCTCAGTCCGTAATGTCCCTCTGTTGGCCACGGATGCCGTCGCGTAACCATCTCGCGCATCCCCTTACGGGGGGACGGAGGAAACGGTGCCGGGATTACTCTCTTTCTGTGGCGGCGCCTCCGTCCGTCGATACGAACAAGTCCTTGGAGTGACTTTTTTGGATCGTGGTTCCGCATCAGTATACCTCACGCCGCCCTAGCGGTACTAGCCCACCGGGAGGAGGAACCCAGTGAGCGATTAGCATAGGCAGCAGCGACTTAAGAAGCCTCGACGGTTGACGCGCCCTCGGGCGCAATCAGGTCGGTGTTCGGATGCTGTGAGGCTGTCACATATTTAATAATTTATTGTATCCATGTATTACATACATACCATCAGCCTGAGTCTCTTCACTGCTGGATAAACTATTAGGTTACCTAGTTAAATTATATAGTTATTAAAACGTTTAATTAATTTTAAAAAAACTAATTAAACGTTTTAATAAAAAAAACTAATTAAAAATTAAAAAATCAAAATGAATTATGAAAAAGAAAAGTATTATCCATTATTATCATCAATGCACTTGCTATAGAACTCCCGGGGACGGGAATCGATGAATTCTTTGAAGGCGATTTTCACTGCCTCATCGGAGTTGAACTATCCGGAACAAGAAAAATAATTTTGGATGTCTATGATTGCAATATTAGGATTGATTTCATCATTGACAATGAAATGATTATTCAAGTAACTGATAGCGACGACGAGAGCACGTGATTCTGATTGTCGTGTTAGACAAAGAACTACTAAAGGAAAATTACTAGGAAGGATGTTCCAATAGCTATATTAATTTTAAAAAATAGCCTATTTCAAAATTTAAACAACTATATTATGGAGTCCGTGATTAGCTGTAAGGGGCGAAAAAATTTCCATAGCTTAAGATTGGAATCACGACAGCTGCGCCGGTCGAGGAGAGTAGTGGCCCAGCTGAACATCGGAGTTCTGCTGCTGTGGCTAAACTTTTAAGAGCGCTGAAGGCTGAGATGATGTGTCCCAGGGCAGGTGGGCCTCAAGACAGGCCTGTGACTTTTATTTCAAACCTTCTTCACTAATCGCCCCGAAACCACTTATCCGGACGGCCCCTTGACGTCTTGTCAGAATTTGAATGACTTCTTTTACAAATTTTAGATTTTTCAGACGTAAAGTTGTTTGCGACCAGCTATTGTTTTCGGCCAGTCCTATTTATTCATGCCAAAAAGATAAGTAATGCGTTTGGGTAAGAAGATAAGTAGATTTGTGAGATCTTTTAAGAAACGCCGGTTAATAAATAGAAAATAGAAAATATAAAAATATTATTAAATAGTAAAATACAAGGGTGGGTTCAAATAGAACAATATGCAAGTACAGAATACAGAGATTTACAGAGAGTATACAGAGATTATAGAGGTTATAAAGGATGAGCTATTCAAACAAATGTTACATGATTCAGAATAGTGTAAAATAGTCAATAAAACATATTTTAATCACAATGGCATTTTATTTCCGTATTCCCTAGTTGACATCAACGGAAGTATTATTATCTGTTAATAAAAGTATTTAATGTTACTGCTACGATTGTCTAGTCACATTAATCTGACGTGTCAAATCGGTAATCTTTCGACGGCCCTAATATAATGGTATGTATTGTTCACCAGTTCGGGTTTGTCCTATATCCAACAGTGGAGGGGCACAGGTTAGTTGTATGATGTGGTATTGTTCACCAGTTCGGGTTTGTCCTATATCCAACAGTGGAGGGGCACAGGTTAGTTGTATGATGTGGTATTGTTCACCTGTTCGGGTTTGTGCTCGGGGCTGACGTCGGCGGGCTCGGGCTCGGCGTCGCTGTCGTCGCGCGCGTCCGCAGAAGTCGCCGGCGGCTCCATTGGCGGCATGCGCTCTAGTAGCGCGGGCCGCAGGTGCGCGTACTGTCTACATGCGATAGAAAATTTATAACTTAGTGTTGCACAGGTCTCAAACCCATTTGTGGAACTCGAATAAGAATTGTTTCAAGTGCATCTTGACATAGCACCAAATTTCCAATTTTGTAAAAAATGAAAGGTCCACCCCACCACCTCCTTACGGCGATGGCTAAGTTTCTACATATACCACACTTACTATAGACATACAAGATAAGTGAGTCCTCGTCAGCGCTGTTGCAGGGATGCGACGGGCGGCAACGCAAGGATTACGCGTTGCATCTGCAGCCCGTGTTGCCGTAAGGCGAGAACTTACTTATCTTGTTTGTGTAGAGGATCAGCCACATCGTATCATGTTCACATCTGTTCAGCCATATTTTTAGATTGTTCATAACACACAATTTTTCATGATTTATCATTAACTTTAGTTTTTTTTAAGAAGAATGCATTCGCGAAGTGCTACCCATGCGCTGGCCACCCCTGAAATTTTCTATGTATATCCCAACATCTCATTTCTTTTTGCTATGACATATAAATAGTGTACTAAAACGTGCGATTATCACAATTTCTCACTTGACGTAGTTTCAAAAGCAACCCGAGTGAATCCGAAGGTAACCGAACGCGTTCATAGCGGAAACGTTAACAATCAAGTTTAAAAAATTAGCAAAAAAATATATTATCTATGCATCACGTTTTAAACACAATAGTTAAATAATATTTTACAAGAATTATTTTCAAAACAGTTAGGGCTGGCGCAAACCAGGCGAAGGCGCTACACAGCGCGGTTTCAATAACAAACAATCAATTTTGTCGACATTGGAAATTCACCTATGCACCTGGTACCAGTCTTCGAGCGCGTTAAAGTGGACGCAGGTGGTAGGTGTGTTGGTGAACTTTTGATCTTCTAATGTAGATAAAGTTGATTATTGCTTGTTAAGTCGCTCTGCTCTGCGCTGCGCTTCGCCTGGTCTGTGCGAGCCCTAACTGTAATTTTGAGTTTATATTACCTGTACAGTTGAGATAATTCTACTCCTCTTTGCTGCAACTCGATGTGAATGTGTGATCCGAACGTGTCAATGATAACTCGGATTTTGCTGAAATAAAAACAGAAAAATGGTTTAAGTTTCAAAACGAATACCGAGGTACAGGGTCTTAGGTGGTGCATCTTGTGGAGCGGACTTTTCTATCCAGGGTGTTTAATTTGGTCTGAGTACGCCAAAGGTGTACATGAGAGTGGGCATGACCCAGCCGTTATCAGCCCGGATCTTATTAGGGTTCGATTTTTAATAATAATTTTTGTATTTACCAAACACCATTTTTATATAAAACCTCATTAATCTGGGAAACAAATTATTTAGTTATGGTAGTTACAGTAGTTATAGTCACATATAGTGGTCAGGCCAGGTTTCAAACAAACGTGCCCATCATTATTTATAAATAGTCAATACCTAATGTATAAAGTGTGTATACAAAAAGATTTCAAACTCACTCCTGGCTCGTCTGTGTGGTGAATCTCGTGGAGAGCTTGGCCAGAGACAACAGAAGGTATTCCTTCGTGGTGATGGAGAGTTGCGTGGACCACAACAGTTTCTGATAAATGTCGATTACGTACTCTTCGGAGGGACGGGTGAAGTCATCTAGAGATACAGTGGGATAATGGTGAGATAATACTTCTATCAATCGTTCAGATTGTCTGATGAGGGAGACTATGAAGATATCTATCTATTTATCATTAATTCATTATATCTAGACGAAGTGTGACCAGCTCCAACACAATAATCAGTTTCAAATTATGTATTTATGTTGGATATGACGTATATGGACAAACTGCAGGACGCATTTCGTAACAGATACAAATTAAAGACAAA
This sequence comes from Sesia bembeciformis, assembly GCA_943735995.1. NCBI lineage: Eukaryota > Metazoa > Arthropoda > Insecta > Lepidoptera > Sesiidae > Sesia > Sesia bembeciformis. Next base: position 16,556,389 of record OX031028.1, read on the forward strand.
AAAATAATTTGGATCTATAGCTCAATTAATTAATTGAGATATACGTTACATCTCTATGAACATTATAAACTTTCATAGATTAGCTCAATCGGTTCAGTAGTTCCAAAATTACGACGACGACGACGATGGTGGTAACTATTAAAAAAATGGTTTTGAAGTATCACTATATCATATCATTTGTGATATGATATGAAAATAAGCTTTAATATCGTGTATAAATAAGTTACATATAAAAATAAGCTACATGTGCAAACATGCTCACCAACGCCATCTTCGTCAACCATGGAGATCGCGTTGCTAGCTTCTGACACTAACAAGTCGCCATACTCTCCCACCGACCACGTTGCTATCTGGAATATAGAAATATCCATTAGTTGAAATCTAACTTTTTTTGTGTAAAGAACGATTTGTACTTCAATACTAGACCAGGGGTTCCACCAGCTTCTCATGGTACTATCAACCCTGTTGTTATTTGAACCGAATGGTGCGAATTGTGCTGGTTATTTCAGACGTGCTCTTTCTTAACTCCCTACAAATACTGGTTCTGTTCCTACAGATCAAATCTTCCCTTTATGGGGCTTGGCGGCACATTAATAAACGCTCCGGCGCCGAACAGCTCCTCCTTGCACCTGCTCCTAAGTTTGTGCCATCATCGTGCGAAACCTTGCAGCTGTCTGAAATTCGCCTTCCGAGTTCAGGTCGAGAGACGAGGTCGCGGTAATAGACCGGGTTCGCCTTCTTGCGCCCCATTCCCTCCAACATTTTCTCACGTCCATTATCATAGAAATGTCAAATTCTATGATGATTCCATAGCAAACCAGTCGTGGCGGGGGGACGGTTCAAGTGCAAGTCACCTGAATGTGTTGTCTTTAAGTGGTCATGCACCAGGCTCAATATAACAGGTTGTGAGTATTGTGATTGTCCACATTGTGGTTTGCATGGACATCATGAGTAGTAATAATTTTGTTGGAATAACGTAAAGAAGAAAGCTGATGAAATTAAACATTTTTATTCTTCTTTGTAGATAATTAAACACATTAAACATGTCAAGAGCAACCATTAATACAATATTGTTTTAACAATCATTTCCTACGCAATTTTCACTGATCGATATTTATTAGATAATACCCATTTAACCAAAAGCAAATGTTGCTAAAGATCAGATAATCAACTAACATTTAACAAATTTGTATAATCCTGTATTGGCTTCAGATTATTAACTACACTGCATAGGAAACACTTAGTGGTTTCCTATGGATATATAATGCGCATCAAATGATTTATTATCACCACGTTACCTGCATGAGCGGCTGCTTCTCCGTGGCGTCCGCGCAGACGGCGGAGCGCTCGAGCGCGGTCCAGAGGCGCATGGCGGCATACGCCTGCCGCTCTGTCGGCGCGGACGATATTATCTGGATGGTGCTCGACACCGTGTCGTCGCGCAGATAGTTGCCCGCCTAATGTGGACGGACATTATTATTAAACGGGAAAGAATTAAATGAACAGCAGAAATACTGAGTGGCAGCAAATCGTGGTAGTAAATTTAAAGGTGGTTGAGGTTTAGGCTCTCTGATGACAGTAAAGATATAGGAGTCCCGCGAAGCAGGACTATCGACTTAGTGGTGACATTCTTAGTAATAAAAATAGTGTGTTTCGTTGATCATGTTTTGATGCCCATTTAGTATTTTTTCTGCTTGTTTAAATACAAGTTTTATTAACCAATACGGTGACATTAGGATTTATGTATCCCGCAAACAATGGACAAACAATAGGTCAAAGACTGGTTAATCACTTTTATGTTCCAATAGTTTATAATACTGACTGGCCGCGACTTTGGCAGTTTTGACTTAGAAAATAACGATGATAGTGTTTATTCTCTCTTACTTGTCTTAAAAAAATTCATTGGTTTCGTATTTTAAGAACAAAAGAAGACGTGTGTCAGGAAGACAAATTCATTGGACCATTGAAACTATTTTACATTTCAAGTGGAAAGAAGATTTTTTCCAATCACAATAAGAAAGAATAATCAAGAACTTATTTCTCATTATTCCTCTAGATCCTGATTCCTAAATCCCCAAAAGGAGGATGTTATGTGTTATTATTATAGAAGGTTAGGAGCTCTGCAAGTCAAAAGGGTCTCGTCTCATTGTGCCCATTTATTTATCTATTGTGGTCTCCTACATTTTGGAATATATTCCACACTCTCAGACTATCTAGTCTAGCTATAAATATTGTTACAAAGAAAACATCGATATTTCTATTTTTTACATTATTATTTTATTAGAAGAATTTGTGTTATTTTAGAAATAAATAGGTAAGCATTTTAAAAATATAACGTTTATTCGAAATGGTTTTATGCTTTTATGCAATCTTTAAAACGTTGTGGTCAGTTTTATCATCGATTGAAACACGCATCTTTTCCATAAGAAAATTGGCAACTGCCACCCTTATAGAATGTTTTAGGTATTCAATATTACCATGGTATGCCATGCTCTCTAAAACAGAGCATAAATAATAATAGAGTTGATCAAAATCAGACTAGATGACTATCAGTCTTCAGCTTTAATGAAGTCGGGAAGATTCCCTTCTAGCCACGCCTGTGATGAGCGAGCCTTATGACCTGGTGCTGAGTCTTGCTGAAAGGACCATTCTTGGTTATGGAACAGGGTGCTGTTATGAGACTTTACGACCTTCTCAAGAACCGTATACAATACCCTTTTCTTAAAAATATGGTTCAGTTACTCCTTGATAGCTAACACCCCACCAAACCATCACTGAAGCCGGATAATGGCCACGTTGCACCCTACTGAAAAATTGAACAGCTCTCCGGACTAATGATGGACATTTTCTCAATAAAATATTCCTCAATGGTGGACATTTTCTCGTCCGTAAATCAGATTTGTCTGTGAGCTGCCATTGCGTACTGCCGAAGAAATTGTTTTGATTTGTCAACCCTATTTTTCTTTAAATTATTAGTTTAAAACTGACCAGGAAAAGACGTACCTTTTGTAAGCAGCAAGTCCTAAATCATCTTAATAAAATACGTGACATGGTTCTGGGTGCTTTATTCATCTCTCTGGATAAAATCTTTTTGGGTGCTCTTTTAAATCTTTTTCTTCGGATTCTGTCCTTCACAGCTTTAAACGTTAGTATAGTATGAATAGTGTGTGGAGGGCCAGACCTTTCTATGTCACAAACAGAGGATGTTTCAATGTACTTACCAACTGCCCGGTACACAAACATTCGGCTAATACCAAATTGCATTTGGTTCCATGCTTACTTTGTATATTGCAATTACAGCAATTCAGTTTTCGTTAACACCCTTTTGATTTTGATATTAGCACAATATTTACGAGTAATAATGATTGGCGCCAAAATGAGAAAAAAAAACATTTATTTTTCATGTTATTATCTATTTATTTATTATTTTTTCTTTATTGTAACGGTATTTATGGCCAGACTAGGTATATGCTTTTTAAAGTGTATATATTTATAGCAACATACCCTGAGAAATACTTTGAAGAGTGTATCCAAATGCCATTTATTCGATGGCGCGTATCTTTCAGCAGCAAGCACTATGGAACTGGAGCAGTGAGCTTTGAATTCAGGGTCTGAACGTTCCAGGAATGATAGTAGTTCTTTCATCATACTGCGGATATTCTGTCCATTGACTAGTGCAAAGGACAATTCCATAGCGCGTCGTCGGATTGAAACGTCTGGGTCCTGGAAAAAAATATGAGATTTTAAGCAGGCTGCCGCAATGTGTCAACGTTTGTAAATTTTGACAGATGTTGGCATGTATTACGAATGTCCATGGGCGACATGCTGTTATCAACAGGTGAACTGTTTGCTCGTTTACCACCCTCGTGTAAAAAAAATTAAATGTAGATTCATATAATTCTGTATTAGGTCCGCAGTTTCGGATCAAGTAAGCCAAAGGCAGATGATACAAATGTGAAAATTTAAGTTTTAAATGTTTTACCTTCAAACACTCCAAAATCGTCGTCCTATGCCTTTGCACAGCAGATGTATCAACCAGCACTGTCCTTAACAACGTGTTTAATGCCACATATCTGATATTCTTGTCATTATTCAGCAGGAACCTCCCCAGTATATTAATAGCTAGCACTCGAAGACTACTCTCCGACTTGATGTTCATTATAGAAAGGACAGTCTCGTAGAGGATGGTATTGCCCACGTTTTTAGTGGTCTCGGTGTTAGTGGCCACTTGGGCGAGGATGTCGTTCATTGCTTCTGACGCTTCAGCGTCATTTTTACCCAGTATTCGGAGCAGACGGAGAATTTTTACCTGAAAATTATAAATAGGAAAAATGATGTTGATACCAGTCTAAAGCTAGAATAATAAAACAGGATTTGCAATAATGTCCCCGATAGCGGCTACTAAAAATCTTAAGCCACGTCCGTAATACTCCTTTTTAATAAAACTCCCCAGGTCACTCACAGACTAGTTGAAGATTAACGTCATTTGATAGTTGAGTCTGAATCCTCAACTATCAAATGATGATGAACATGTTATTTAAAGGCTCTTCAAATCTTCAAGGTGCATCACCATCGTCTTACAGCCGCATCGCACTGCAAAACTGCGACAACCACATTACAGACGCGGCGGGCCGCAGCTCAACGCAATAATTTAAGTCAGCTGTTGACATTCATCTCTTCACATCGTACAGCGAATAACTCTAAAATTACGTCCGTTAACTGCGCCCGTCCATAGCAGTGAGGCGGGCCGCGTGGCAGCGCATAAACTCGGCTGGCGAGCGATCCGGCAGTGCGCTGTGCTGCGGCGCGATGATTTATACAAAATGTATGAAAATGAGTCAGGAGGATTTTGACAATTTCATGTGATGCGGCCCGCGCGTAATATACGCGAGCCTTTATACTACAATATACTATAAATTACAGTTTATTACAATTACAAAAAAGTGACAATCACCTGGAGGAAGGGATCAGAGACTCCACTGACATCATGTTCCGGTGAATATCCAGCTAATATTAGATTCTTCAATATCCTCACCAAATTCGGCACGATCTATAAGAAAAAAATATTTCAGACCTTTCTCAATATTAAAAATGCACAAATATTGCCCAAATGCACACAGAAAGAAAGTTACAAAGCGAAAATAAAAGAATATAAAGTAATTCCAAAGTTTATACTATGTTTTATATTTTAATGCAAATAGTTCAGGCACTTCAACAAAATACTGTCTAAATACTGTTGATAAAAAAACGATTAAAATACAAATTTAACACCGCAATTTACAGACAATATAGAAAACAAAAGCTAAGAATATAAAATTGGGCAAATTTTACATCAAATTATGTAAATTAAAAATAAAGAAAAAATAAACCATCCCCCTTGAAAATTAGTCACATATTCTCACGTGCTTACTTAAAAAATGTGGCAAATACTGACTATAATACTTAGATGATACTGTTAATACGTGACGTGACGACAGAATATTTTTCCAGAAAGTTCTATTCTACCTAAAACTGGTATACCCAGAGTGCAATATTCACACAATGTATTTCATGAAGTCTACTCGTATGACGGATTTTTAAATTCATTGCAAATGAATACCCCAACGCACTACAAAAGCCTAAGAGTGTATCACTTTCAGTATAAATATTCATCTATAATATAATAACTATAAAAACACTAATGCTTCCTTATCTGGATGTCGTGTATCTGTTAGACTTTTGTGCATTTATACAGTGTCTAATCGAACTATTCCCGAAACCATGGTTTCAGTTCAAGGATTTGAATTATTTGGCATCAAAATGGTGTTTTTTTTTTTTTTGGGAAATCAACATTTCATATTTTTTTAGTTTTTGTTAAATTTTTCATACATATTTACTAAATATTAAAGTCCAAACAAATATTAAAAAGAAATACTTAACATTTTATGCCAATTAACTCATAATCAGAGCAGAATCTATGGTTTCTGGTTTTGGGAATTGATCGGTTACACTCGGTATACGTGTATGTATAAATTACATACATAACCAACACAACAACATGACATTCATGCTTGTTTTAAGTATAGTCTGTTCATATTTTAACTAATAATTAAAACAAATTCAAAATATGGTTCCTGTAATATTTCGCTGGTTATTGTGTAAAAAAATTTTTTTTTATTATGACTAGATTTGAGCTAACATTTTTAAAAATATAAATCTGTCAACAATTTTACAAAGTCTGTTTATTCGCTTCGTACAAATGGAAATGTCGTTCAGCCTTCGTTTTTAAGAAAAATACAACAATTACATTAAACAAAGAACCGTATAGTAATGTAATCAATATCAACAGACTATAACATTTCAAAGTGCATGGTACAGCGTTTGTGATTACCTCGCGCTGCCCGCTCTCCTACGGGACAACACAAACAAACAATTAGTTCAAATTCCTTTAAAATACAATGTTTGTACAGAAAATAATCATAGGGATAAAATTTATTGTATCTGAACGTGTAATATTTAAAAGTTTTAACGTTTAAGTTTTAATATCCAGACTACGATAAAAGACTTCTTAATTATAATAGCGATAATTAGTTGTAATTATTTGCACTATGATGTTTTAATTCTGAATAATAATAACGGCGCAGTTTGTGTATAAATTATTTCTTAAATTATGCGTGGATCGACTTAATGAATGTATTAAATATATTGCATCAGGGAAGGAAAATAAGTGACAATAATAATTACTTCATAAAAAACTAATTTAGTGTTTAATAAAATAACATATAAATAATAAATTTTGCAAACACTATAGACGATCACAATATTTTCTTATTGATAAGCAATCAATGTTAAGTCGTGCCGTGTTTGCTCTTTCTATACGATAAGACGACGACAAGGTGACGTGAATTATTTACATCGACGACTATAAATTTTATAAATATACTATACCTGTTAAAATTTATATATAACTCAGTAATATTACAGAGCAGTGAAACATGCGACTATATTTTAATTCAGGTCACTAATTCTACTATTAGTTTATTTTCTGTGATATTAAACAAAATAAATAACGGTTTTTGAAATCAATACATATACCAGATGCCATTTTAAAAATACAATTTAGATATAACCAATTTAAATAAATCTTTGGTTTCATAAATAAAATTATTATTTAAAGTAAACTGAAACATACAATAAGTACAATAACATACAATACATTAAAATCGTGATTTTAACCTCGTTATTCATAAACATATACGTAATTTTTTAAAATAAATTTAATAAATACTTAAAAATTCATTTTCACTTTCTTAGGAAGTTGAAAGTTTTACAATAGATTTTAAACAATCTCTTTAAAATTTACATCGTTCATGTGTGGGTGGTAAATGAGAATAATTTGAAGCAATAGTCGTAAACGCAATTTGGTATACGAGCAAGCCAAATCAGTATTCGTTAGTAGTAGTTCAATCGAAAAACCTGTCCAGTTAATCGGTTTAACGACCGATTTCTCAGCTGGTTAGATTGCGTTGCCTTATCTAGATCCAGTTGAACGTTACTTGAGACACAACAAAGCCCTATGTAAGTTTATATATATAAACTTATATGATGCAGATCACGTACACAAGTGCACAAATTTATATGGAACATAGAGGTCTCTCAATTAATGGCAGCAGTTTGTGTAAATTTTAACGTAATTTGTGTTTATGGAATAACGTACGACTGAAAACGTATATTAATATTTAGGCTGGTCATTAAGGATACCTACAAGTTTTAATATGAAGTATTTTTGAGAGTATTTTTAATGAAATATTATTACTTAATCATTATCAACTTCGTTGGCGGTACTCGGTGGTAGGGTAGGGTCAATCGTCGTCCCGCTAACCGATGACGATGACTACCGCCGACGGAGTTAACGGACTATAACCAGCCGTGTACGTGACTCCTTTTGCGTAGACTTTATGATTCCCTCGGGAAATTTGTATCCCGCCGGAGTCGAGTACTAATATTTCCTTATACTTTCATGACGCTCCGTTGAGACGACATTGTTAAATAAACAAAGAAACTTTCCAACTTAACATTTATTGATAGTAAAATAACTGAAGAAAAAAAATTGTCTAAAGGACGATCCTAGTACTTCCTTGTGTAGATAATGTCCAGATAATGGTGTTATTTTGCTTGAGATATATGTTTTTTTTACCATATTCTACAATAAGTAGGTTGACTGTAGTCGGTGCGCTGCACGTGGAACGATGACACACTTATGTTTGTTCAATATAATCAGATTAGCGAATGAACAACCGCGTGGTTTACAAAAATGTTAACAAGCGAGGATTGGTGTAACAAGTGTGATGATCCAACAAATAGAAATATCTCTTTACATTCAAGAATGTAATAATAACTGTATTATAATAATCTTAGTTCAGTGAATTATTAAAAATCAAATTTCCCATAATATGATATGCAAATAGTGTCAATAACTAACATCAGATAGAATATGAAGACTTATTCGAAAATTTATGAGAATTTATACGTCTAAATGTATCTCTAGAATAATATGTATCTCTACATAGGATTTTCTTTATATGTCTATTTGTGGTATTTTTGGGATTCACTGGTCTGAATTTGTTGTTTCACTATTGAATATGGTATGTAGTCTGTATCTTTTAATTAAATCGGACTAATATGTTTGAGAATATAAAGTACTGTATAGCAAGGCCTACGCATGATTACAAATCCTTTTGCAGCTCAATATCAAGTTATTCAGCAGGTAGGCTACGTGACATTAACCGCAATAATATGGTAGCAATATAATTTTAATGTTTAGAAACACTGAATGTAAACGTTTGTCACCTTAAGTTTGTTGTTTCAGAAATGCAAAGAAATATTGCAACCATTCAATATTTCAAATACTAGTAGAAATTGTGAATTAACTGACTATACATGCTAGTAACAAAGTAATATTTTTTTCTTAATACTTAAATCAATACCCATAACTACTTTTATCTTCTAAACGAGCATATACAATAATTGTATGCATATATATATATGTAAAAACATTACCTTTTTGAAGTGATTGAGTGTGTCGGGGCTGTTTTCGCACATCTCCGTGATGAGCGTCACGCCCGTGATAAGAACGCCTGCAAACCAGATAAGCGTTTGTACAGAAATAGAAAGCATCAATATGCATTTAGAATCACTAATACCATACCATACCATCAGTCTGTCTCTCCACTGCTGGATAATAGGGCTCTCCCAAGGACCGCCACCACACACGGTATTCAGCTCTTCTCATCCAGCCACTACCGGCGACTTTCTTCAAGTCGGCAGTCCACCTGGCCGGAGGGCGTTCCACGCTACGTTTCCCGGTATGGTCGAATGGTCTCCATTCGAGGACTCTGCTACCCCATCGGTTATCGGAATCACTAATACTGTAGTAAAAATAGGGAACCGGCAATTTGTGCGAAAAACAATTATGTCTAAGTGTAGTGGTTGTATTTGTACTATTATAGATATATAGGTTAGTAATAAACTAATAAAGGAGCTTCAGTCAAACACGTTCGTATCTCTTATTACTCTCGCGCAACACTACATAAGGGGTAGCTGGGAAGATGAAATAAATCACACACAAAACCGGAAGGATTTAATGTGATTTAATAGTGAGACGTGTATGCAGTATTATATGATAAATAAAAGTTTAAAAAAGGATGATGGGAAAAGATGTATGTCATCGTGACGCAACATAAAATTAGTGACAATGTATTATATTTGTTATGATCTAACAGAATCGTTATAAGCAGTTGTAATTGCTAAAATGACGGATATTCTACTAAAAAAAATATGAAAAAGATTTTAACCAATAAATAGAAAAGAATAGAGAAGTGGTTTATATGATGGTTCCCTCACGGTTTTAACATGAACTGCCTTAGTTTTAATGCTAAAAATACGAATAAAAGCAGTGTATTAAGTGTTTGGTACATGCTGATTTTTTTGGAACACTTTTTATCCATCGTCTTTCGGTGGGGCGAATTTTTCTCGCGACATTTTAAGCTTTGTTAAACTACCAACTTTGTTGAGTGAAAAAATTGTGTCGCCAACGTTAGGCCAATATTGAGCAACTAAAAATTGTCCTTTCCTTATCTTTTGTATAAGTCGTATTAGCATAATTTATATTTTTATCGAGATAATAAGGGCGAAAAAGACATGCATATTATAGAATAGCAGTTAAGTAAAGAGATATGGGATTATCTGGGAAAAGGGAACTTATTGTCGGTTCCAGTTTCCCAGATATTGCGACTATTATGCGAATCTTAAAAAAATACATATTACGAGTATAGCTTAGTGTTGCAACGAATAGTACATTCGGCCTTCCGCCGAATAACGAATATTCGGTGGGGTCCTCGGCCGAATATTCGGCCATATTTCGCGCTAATTTTTCTAAGCGCAGAGGCACAGCTCACACTGTCCTTTGATTGACTCGAGCTCCCTTTATTCCGCCGTAATCGCCGTAACGTCAGGTGTTGACAACGAAATTGTAGCAGACCTAGATATTTACCTTAATCTAAAATAATTACATAAGAATAAAAATCCATTTTTTGGTGGGCAAAAAATAAAGCAACATTTTCTCAAGGCTTAGTAAAGCTTGCAGCAAAGTATTTATCCCCACCTGGAAGCAGTGTTTACTCGGAGAGACTTTTTCAGAAGCAGAGCATTTGTATGAAGAGAAGAGAAACGGCTTCTTTCTCGTAATGCAGAAAAAGTATTATTTTTATACCACAATTTTGATTATACCACAGCTTTTAAATTTTGATTACTAATTTCAAACAATATGTTATTACCAATTGAAAAAGAAACTTAAAATTATAAAAAAGTAGGTTCTTTTCATGATAAAATATCCTGCTTGCAAGACAACTTATAGGTATTCGGCCGAATAATTTAATATTCGGTATTCGGCTAAATATCGAAAAAGGGCCGAATACCGAATAGTAACCGAATATTCGTTGCAACTCTAGTACCTATTGCTTCATATTAAAAGTCAGATGTTGGAGCATGTTTATAATTAAACAGAATCATTAAACCAGGAAATTTTAAATTAAAAAATCTTAACTAAAATGGAATATCATAGTGTCATTATCAAGAACGTTATTTAATACTCACCATGATTCTTCTCAGTTAACAGACTCCTCGTGGCTGGTAGAAACATCTCCATCAAGTCGGGGACCCTCCTTATGATGCGGAAGGCACACAATGCCGCTTTCTTCTTTATATACGCGTTTGGAGACTTTATGAGTCGTTCTACCTCAGAGGCTAAGTCTCGCGCCATTTCTGGTGAAGCGATAGCCCCGAGAGTGCAGAGGGCTAGCCCGACCACGAACTGAGTGTTGCTGTTTAGATCACTGTGGGGGAAGTATAATTTAACATTGATGTACGTACAACTTAGTTCCTGAAAATAATAAAAAAAAATATAAAACTCCCGACGGTATAAAACTCCAATTACCTTTGTAAGGTTAAAATAAAAATATAAACCAGTCAGTATAAACCGTCAGTCAGTATAAAATATAAACCAGTTGACAATCTGCAATAGTTTAATACAACCCTATCATCGTGGTCGCGCGTAACGAAGGTTTATCGAATGTAAAAGAAACAAGGTCTTTCGTCAACAATGCCTGGTTTATATTTTTATTTTAAACATTTCAAATGTAATTAGAATGTTTTACCGTCGGGGGTTTTATCAAAAAATAATATTTTGTCTTTTTATTTTTAGCTTTTTGGTTAAGAAATATCTAATCTTATCTAATCCCATTCCACAGCATTTCATCTATCAGGTAATATAAAGTGATGAAGGCAACACTATATCTCATTATACTGAATATGGTCCATGTGCCGCGCGCGTGATATTTATATTTCGCTTTTATCTGCGTCACGTGTTTGACTTCAATCAAAAATGAGAAAAGTTGACATGTCCGCAGATGCGCTGTGTACCTTTCGGAATTAAGAATAAGGATTTGGAAAGAAGATTAGGGGGAGAAGGGAATGGGATATCTCATATTACCTCGTCCATCTCGTTCTCCTTAATCCACTGGATGAGGTAAACTAGTCGGGATGGTATGAGATGGGAAAGGAAAAACCTCGAATTTTGACAACTTCCACTCACTTCTGAACACGTTTATACATAGTGATCTTCAGTGAGAGTAATAAAGCTCAGCCAGTCAGATACGTCCAGTCTGCTGTAACATACAGTATCGTCCTCCCCTTTGTACTAGAACTGGTCATCGAACTAAACATCGCCAAAAACTTAGTCCAAACACGATAGTTCTATTGTCGAATTTTAAGGAGTTACCATATCTACATTAGGCTCCAGCATCAGACGCTGACGGTTATATATAAAGTATACATCTTTCAACTATTAACAACACAAATACATATTCGAACAAATGCATTAATTTAGAAATTATTATTACGTGTGTACACATCAATCTTCTGTTGGAATGAGATATCACGACCAGTCGGGCGCATGCAGTCGGCTGTGGGATACAACAACGTTCTTCTCTATGTATAAAAACTGTTCATTGATTTGCGTTACACGCGCGCAAATTTAAAAAGGAGGACTTTAGACAGATAGAGGAAGAAAATAATTGAAAAAGGAGGACATGTCCTCTTCTAGGATACCATCTGGCAACGCTAGTCGCGTGTCGTTGCAGTGCAGCAAAATCAGCAGTGCGATCAAGCAACCTTATAAATAGACTGTAGATCGTGTCCTCATAAACATTGTTTTTTTAGTTAGAGATATGTAGTTTATTGAATTATATTTCTATGTGCACTGTTTACTTATTCAGTTTTCCATCTATAACTTTGTCAGTTTCTTGACGAGGACATAAGGAAAACCTAGAGAATATTTATAACGCCGTGTTATATGAGTTATTGTAACTGACTGGTAGTGCGCGATTGAGGGCGGACAAAGCAGGTTACTAATCACGTATTATATAATACATATACTCAACGTTTAAAAACTGGCGTGCAGCCAAACGTTCACAATACAGTTTAAAGACTAAAAAAAATGATGTCAATGACACTTGCTTGGTGGTAGTTTGGAGTAGTTAGTGATAACTAACACGTAAATTTACTGTTTATCACTTAATTTATGTTAACAAGTTCCGGTTTGTTTTTTCTCGAGGAAATGTGAAATTAAATAAAAATAGAAAAATATTCAATGGCACGCATCAGTAGAAAATACAGATTTCACCATAATAATATATTAATATAATAATAATGCAACAGTTATTCTTGCATTATATTAATAATAATGCAAGAATAACTGTTGATGGAATTCTAATCAAACTTGTAAGCAAACACTTACTTTGCTTTCACTAAAAGAATATTGTAAAATACAATGTGTAGATGTCTGATTCTTTAATTTGGTAGACAACTTGCAAATCGATGTCAACCATAGATTTACAATGGTTTACTTGACTGCTCCTGGAATTGATGTTTAATGGCTTATTCGACAACTCTTCTTCGCTAGAAGAAAACATACAAACGAAACCAAAACAAAATCAAATTCATTAGGAGTTGATCTTTTTTTCGGGATGGCTATATTCTTGTGAACCTAATGGCCTTTCAAGCTTTCAAGTTACCGCACATGTGTAACTTAACACAGTGCATTCATGTGCACAGGTGAAAAAAATGTGCGGCAACGAGCGGGCTCCCTCACTGGTAAACCGGCGGAAGGAACGGGTCTCGCCTTCCGCTACCTGGCCGGACCCTACTCTTGCCGATACCTGGTAAAAGTGTTGCTTGTAGTGTAAGAACCGCATTAGCAGCAGTAATTGGGTCGTCGAGGTCGTCTAGGACGTGCCGAAGACGACTACGGTATCGGGACATAGGTTAGGCTGGCAACTACTAGGTGGTTGGCGATGCTGAGGGACCGTCGTAATAGCGTCGGATGGAAGATGGAAATTGATCTGAGTAATGAAAATTTAAATATCTTGGAAATGGGACCGCTATATAGAACGTCATTGTTCTATAGTGCAAATTAGACCCACGCATGAGTAACACAGAGAGCAAATAGCTCGCCATCACGTCCCCACTTCTACCATTTCTGAAATTGATATACAGGTAATTGATATATAGGTAATTATATAGCCAATTCTCCCAATTTGGAAAATTCATTTTAATATGGGTTTGTTTTCTCCCCTAGTTGTCAAATAAAACATTACAATTTCATTACCAGTGAAGTACATTATTAGAGAACTTATAGACGAGGCCACTATAATAATATGCGGCAAGGATTGGAGCACTTAAGGCGTTCAGTGAACAACAAATAATCGGTCGCTTCCTTATTGTTGTAGTAACATTGTGTTAACATCGTGTATTACTGTCTGTGTGTAGAAAGCAGAGGATGCCCTCCAGCTAGATGGACCGACGACGATTTGAAGACTTTTGCAGGTAGTGGTTGGATGAGAAGAACGTAAGACCGTGTGTAAGTGTCTCAAGCCTTGGGAGAGCCTATATTCAACAGTGGGAAGATATAGGCTAATGGTATGTTATGTATGTAACTAACTAGTAGGTACATACGTACTCGTATATGCAAAAAACTACTAATTTAATCTAATTTTTCAATATATATCAGATTAGATTGGATGAGTGTCGGCTGTCTCCTTCCATGGGTATCGTGTAGTGGCGACTAAGGAATGACAAATCCGATACCACAGCGCTGAGGAACTACACCACCTCTGAAAGACTGGAGTTGTCAACACACTCGGCCAGCATGGCATCTTAAGCCTAAATATCCATGTCCCATAAAAAGGCCCATGTCCAACAATGGACAAAACTAGAGCTGGTTACGGTTATTGTTACATGTTATGATCAAACATGTCTTTGGTCAAAAATACGATTTTATTATCGGGTCAATGGCATGTATTAATTAAGTACCTAATGACCACTTTTACTATAAAGAATGTAATAAAATATTGTTGTTATTATTTTGAACATCTGTTACATTGGTCTTTCGTGGATGGACAGATGACCCAACTCAACTATAAAACTAAACCTTACAATCTGTGATGGCTTCGTAAAGAATTTGATGACATCTTGACAATTAGAAAATTAATTAAGATCATAAAGAAAATACCACATAAAGTATTTAACCACAACTACTACACAAATAGGGTACATTGCAATTTAAAACAGGGTAATTAATTAGGAACATTAATTACATGCAAACAAATAATAATCTTATTTGATAATAAATTTAAGCATATTCACATTTATCCTTGTCTCGAACTGACCATAAATACAAACTTACTTCTTCAAACAGTTGGTGATGAGTAGATGTACGTCCTGCCGTTCGTCCAGCAACAACATGGCGCCCAGATAACCGACACGCTTGTCCGTGAACCGCGGACTCGCGATCAGCTTCAGACACTCCAGCTGACCAAAGTGGGCTGGATAGCCGAGCATGTGGATGTAGAGTAGTTTCGCAATGTTGCGACATCTGTTGGAGATTGAAGAATATTTTGGTAGAATTTTACGTATGGTGTTGGCCGGACTGACAACCATAATTCTACAGTGGCAAACAAAGACAATTTTATAAACTGTAACTAGAAACCATTGAGATACAGATACTCGGAACAGTAATTGATGACAATTACGATGTATTTTATAACATATTTTTAGAACGTACAAGTCCACAAGAAATACTCGGTACCATTGGGAATTTGAAAAATAATAAATCTGCTGGGTATGATGGAATAACAACGGATATGGTGAAATACATATTTCACTTAATTCCAAAACCACTTTTACATATTGTGAATTCGTCCTTAGAGAAAAGCTGTTTTCCCGAGAAATTCCACTCGGGTTTCTACAATCGCACCTCGCGTCACAGAAGTCCGGTCCATCCGCATTTCCTCAATACGGAGGTGCGCGTACTGTTCCGTTCAAAAATCATGTTGTACCGATACCGCCAACCGGTAGGCTGTGGAACGAACTGCCTCAATAAGTCTTTCCATTACGCTACGATATGGGGTTCTTCAAGAACCCGATCGATCTCAATTCTCTACCGATCGATGATGTAACCCTAAGGAACTACATCATCTCTAAAAGAGTGGACTCGCCAACCCGCTTGGCCAGCGAGGCGTTTTGAGGCCATACTTCCATCATGTACATTGTCTTGTGAGGCCCATGTCCAGCAGTGGACGATAAAAGGGTTGGTGGTTACGGTAAAGGTAAAATGGTAGGTGACTAGATGAAAGAACCGAAGATCGCGAGGTGGCCAGCTATGGGAGAGGCCTATATCCAGCAGTGGAGACATAGGCTGATGGTATGGTATAGGTATACACATATCACCCGCATCCTTATTTAGCGGCCAATTAGTGCGTAGCATTGATAATTCAACCCATTATGCTGTCACGTTAAGTTCTATGAGACAAAGTTGTGTTTTTACGCTTGACTAATAATAAAGCTCTGTGCTTGATTTTTGTCCCAACTGGATTGACAGTGGTTATTATCTGTGATTTACTGTCAGATTATATTTTTAGTCTGATAAATATGGCGACAAAAAACTTAAACAGATCAATCAGTAAACTGACGTGAGCCCCTTGTCGTGTGTCTAGAGACACATACTAAGACGAACACACCACTCAGATTCGAACAAATAGATAATCATCTTTAAACAAATGAAATTGTTGACGACGAAACATAAGGCTAGGGTACTTGTACAAATGTGTATATAGTTAGTTTCGCAACTAGTTTATAAGTTTTTATGGTATGTTGTATAATTTTAATAATGGAGTGATCCCTGGTATGTCTTTGCGTACTTATCAGGATAAAAGTTGGTGGATAGTATAGGTGAGGACATACTAGGGCGCAATGTGGGTGTACGCTGTGACACCCGGAGAACAATGAACAATGATGGCCCGCCGTTAGGCGGGCGAAGATTTATACTCCTGAAGCGGGGGACGGGGAAATATAAATATATCTTGCTCCCGTCCGCTCGCAACACACTGCACACAGACACCGTCCCCGCCGGCGGAGACGTGGACGTCCCCCCCGATACACCGTTAGCACACACCGGCCCTCAGCCAACCCTATTTTCACTAGGTACAGACACGTGCCTGGGCGCTTCTCGCCGACTCGCGACCCCGCGATATCCCCCCATTGCAACGCCCTAAGCCGAGGTCTGTTCCTTCCGCCGGTTTACCGGCGGGGGAGCCCTTAGGCTCGTTGCAACTCACATTTTTTCTCCTGGCTGAGCGCCTTCTGCGCTCGCCCTACGTCAATGCGAACGGTGACTCTTGAAAGGCCCCAGGGCCATAAGAACTATACATACACGATGTTGAGGCAATCAGGTTTTTTAGTCGGTAAGAGTCCGACACTACCTGGTACCACCTAGGCTGGCCCAGCCAGACTAGATGGTACCAGGTGTCCTATGCAGGATTTTTCCTGATTGTCTCTCCTAACAAAAAAAAAAACAAAAAAAAAAAAAAAAAAAACGCTCGCAACCGGACGTCACAACGTTAGGATCTTATTGGATCCCTATGTAAACAATGTAAATACTTGTAAATAAGAAATAAGTAAATAAGAACAAATAAGGAAAGAGTAAATAAATGATTCCCCGCGGGTAGCGGGAGGGGTACAGACATGAACAAGTGGTGGGGGAAGCCCGTCATTGACCGGTGGTGGGGGAAGCCCTTAATTGGCCGGAGGTTGGAGAAGCCAATATAGAATAAAAGGCGGACCATTTCCGGTCAACCTCACTTCCGCAGCGGCATCCACTCCGAGAACAACAACAAGAACAAGAAGAAGAACAAGTACCTCTGCGCTACCCCGGCTCTATTAAAGAACAAGCCTAGTTGTTTCATTCACGATAAGAAAAAACCTATTATACAGTCCACACCCCCAGGCGATCCAGTTGGTGCGAAGTACAGACACGAGCACTGTACGTGTAAGTGTATACGTATCCCGCACAGAAATGTCAGACCGGGGATAGAACCCGGGACCTTTGGGACAGCAAATTGGGTCAATATAAACTAGGCTAATATATCATGTTCATGAAACAGTAATCTATACATATAATAAAATTGTAACAGGTCGATGTCTGTACATTATAGATATTGAAAAAAAACTAATATGGGGGGGGTCTTTATTAGAGCAACAGAAGCCAAAACAAGTTTTTAGAAATTTTGTCTGTCTGTCTGTCTTTCTGTCTGTATGTTTGTACACGCATCACGCATAAACTACTGCATGAAATTGAATGCAGTTTTCACCGATGTATTGCTTAGAGGTCTAACTTAAAATATAGGCTCCATTTTACCGCAGGAAAATATCTTATTCCGATTGTTTTAAATTTAATAAACTGAAGCGAAGTGAGGGCGGTTCGCTAGTATGTAATATAATATATAAGTACACATCCTGGCGAAAGTAATACGCATCGGCTATGATCGCTAGCTTCGATTTTGTAGAGCGTCGTCTCTGTCAGGAACACAACAGAGACGACGCTCTACAAAACCGAAGCTAGCCGATAGTCTCTTTCTAAAGGTCGATGTATTACTTTCGGCCGGTAAGTGTATATTTATTATTACACATTTAAGTTTTATATTTCAATAAAAATAAATAATAAAATAATATGATATAGGTATTTTTGCAACATTATGCATTAAAATTACATTAGCATAATATGCTTTATTTATTACCTTTGCATTTGGTTGCCAACATGCGGTTTTGTGTAAATCTAAAGACCTTCACAGGTCTTAATATCACGAGATCGAGTGTTGCAGCGCGATACGTGTTATCTGTTACGAGGCTGTTAGTTAGGCACGGAAACATATTTCAGCATTCTTCACGTTCGGTTACATGTTTGCTTTTAATTTTAGACAAACGAAACATCTTTTTTTTTCTATTTTCGAAATTTTTCTATTTTTGTGCATTACAATGCATTTGTTTAGCATATGTGACAATAATTTCCAAGACACTTGGTGTTTTCATATGAAATAGTTTAAGCCCATTTTTTACACTTATTTTACAAACTTCCTGAAATTTTGTTTGTGAAGTGTATTTATTTAAATAGCGATGAAGGTTATAATATACGAGAATACAAAACAATATGATAACCCTTGGTGGTCTTCCAGTAAAAAAGATACAGATATTAACACTGAATTCTATCAGTAAAACTAACAACTTTGTTCTACGACTTATTCTTAACTTGCTATTTTCTACAAAAAAGAAAGTTTTTTTTTTTAAATGTATGTAGTTCTGTGACTATTACTCTTTTGTATTTCTTTGTCTAACAGAACGCCCCCTTCATTGACTCTTTCTCGACATTTCGACTACGTTGCTTATTTTTTCGCATCATAGAGTAGATTGCATTTTTAGATAACAAAATTGTTTATTATTTATATGGGAAAAAAAATGTTATATTTTTCTATGAAAGAAAAATGATGAATTTTAAAGTCGTAGAATAAACGTTGCTACTTTTCACGAAAGAAATTCAGAGTTAAAAGGGTGCAGTTATTTTATATTTAACTGTACGAGATAGATTTACACATTCTATATATTCTAATAAATGAAGCTCTATATTTTGTGGATGTAAGTTTGGCAGAGACCGACCAGGTGAACATCTTATCCGAGTAACTACTCGGTAAGAGGTAAGGTACTCGGTAGTAAGTAAGTACTTAGGCTTCGGACGCACGGTATCGCCTCGTCGTGTGAGCAGTCGCAGTCGGTAGCGCCTCATACGCAAGGGAATCGTTCTATAAATGTTGACGTATGTAGGTATAACTGACTCCTTTATGGTTGCGGTAGGTCGTATGGTGGCGCGTCTTAGCGACCACGTGACCGACCACGTCACTGGTCACATGTCCGGAAACCTTACCATCAGACTAATCTTAGCCCGTCTGTCTGCAATCAATTTCATATTCCAGCTTCACTTACCTCCAAACACTATCTTCCTCTCTGAACGTGGAGCGTATGTACGCACACTCCTTGTTGACGACACTTCTTTCTTCCGCCGCCGTCCGCGCCGCCCGGATCTGCCGGATGAGATCCCGGAGCCGCGTCGGCGTCGGCATCCGCACTGAAACCGGCGCGACTGTTACGGACGACACACACACATAGAAAGCGTTGATCAGTGCATTTGTTACAGTGCGTTAAATTACAGTTAAAAGCAGGTGGGATACTGTTGAAATTTAAAAATAATAATAAGCCTAAAAGGGTCTGGCCGGTCAGGTTTATATCATAAAACCAATCAGTCAGACAGTTGCCATGAGCTCGAAGTAGAAAACAATAAAAGTTAGAGAGCATATTTCCAGAAGGGAGTCAAAGGTGATTGAAAAAAAGCTAATAAATTCTGAAAGCCGGTATTTGTAAGCATGGTATTAATAAAGTAAATTAAGTACTTATACATAAATACAAAAAAGGAAGTTAGTGCATAGTATAAATAATGGAAGTTACCACTAAATAAATAAAAACATGCTTATTTGCCTTTTTTCAGTGTCAAGAAGTCTTTTTTTAAATAAATATATTATTTATAAAGATACAGCTCCATGTTGCTATGTGTACTTTAGTAAAATGATTCTCATAAATCTCACATTTTAATCTCTATTCTTAACCCCATATACGGATAGAGATAAAAGAACAAGATAGATATACCTCACATAAAATAAGTATAATATATCATTGAAATTAACTTTACATCAAGGGTTTTACCTTGAATTTAGGTAAAAAAAAATGAATGTTTATTATGTGCAATCCTATCACCAAATACATAAATATAGATGTAAATGAGCTAAGCTGGATAGATACTTTGAACATTAGTCCTTAAAAATTAAGTAACTACAGGTGTTAAATTTAGCCATATCTTTTCTGTAAGAGATTCTTAATTTACTAAAGAAAATATATGTTGAGTGGAATGTTAAGTTTAGGTATATACTAAAGAAAATATCTCTAGAATTAAACTTATGGGACTGAATAATATCTTTCACTATGATTATTGTTACAGTACATATAAGGAGAGAGCAATAATTAAGAAGCAATAATTAGAACTATTATTTTTTTAAGGAGAAAATGTGGAAGAGCATACAGTCCACTTGATGGTAGGTGGGTACCGTCGTCAATGGACAACCGCAATACATGTCAACATCAGCCCAAAATGACAAACGTTGGCACACTGCCGAAAGCGCTGTCTATCTTAGGAGATATAGGAATGGGTTGTTTAATTGGTAATTTTCAAAATACATTATGGAATTGTAAATCAAAGTAAACACTAACTTTTTAATTAATGTATAATACTAAAACATTTTTTCTTGTGCCAGAATGAAGAATACTTATTAAAGGTAAGCAATTCCAATAAACAAAAAGAAGGAAAATGTCTAGGAAGTTTTCTCCATTCCTGTAGGTACCTTTAGTAAAAAAAAATACACAATGTGGTCAAATGGAGTCAATTATTTTGTTAATGACTAGAAAACCTATAACAAGTGATTTTCCGAGTTCAAACAATACTGTAATATTTCACTAAAAATTATATATGGGTTATAATTATAATGTAACCAACCAAATTCAAGTAATATTTATAAAGGTTTCATAATAGGGAGTTTTGAGAAGAACTAAACAGCCAATTCCAAAGCATTCTAAATGTGTAACTACAGTTAAAGATCAACTCTTTAAGTGTGACAGATTACAGGTGTGAAAGCAATTATTTAGTTGTTAAAAAATAATTATATTCTACCTTATTTGTCTTCATTTAATGAGTAACTGTGTGGTATAAGTTTACAATTCATTGAAGAAAAACAACTTTTCTGTTTGATGTTTGTAGGTTTCAATTTAAATTTTACCTTGCACTGCCTCATTCCATGTATTAACAGTCTTCAACGACTAATCTGGCTATTAGCTGAATACTAATCAATTATTAAAAGTCATTATTAATAAATAATTTGTTTTTAACAGTGATAATTTACTCACCTCTCTCAATGGCCTCATTAACCACTTGTTTGATGGTGGCAATGTTAAACGCCGGGTTGAACCTGCAATTAAATGATAAACCTGTAAAAACTTATAGCTTTAACGAACTGCGATTTGAACTACAGAATCTGTAACTGCATAACTATTATGTGGTCTACTCGAGTCCATTAATAAGATAATTAACAAGTGCATAGAAAGTAAACTATGAGTTGGAAAACCATAGCTGATTTCATTAAAAAAGCTTCTTAGATATAAAGACTCTATGAACTCATTCCCAATGTTGTTGAAAAATATAAAATAAAATTTAATTATTGCATTTTATTTATATTTCATAATTTTCCACTAATATGGATCATTTCAATAGACCCGTGAAAATATATGATACACATACAAAGATATCAATCAGACTCAATATACAATCACCACCTAAATAATATATTTTTCAACCTTTCGCAGGATATTTTTTTTCTAAAAAAAGGCATATCCATACTATGATCATACCAAAAATCGGTCTATCTGCACCAATCACTGATAATAATCAACCAAACATTGTCAGTTTTAAACTGCTGATAAAAATGTAAGCCCTTTTTATGTATTTTTGGCTATTTTATTAACAAATTTCCTTTTCCATATTTCTCTCAAATTCATAAATCAGTTCCCAACTAGTAAAATACATAAAAATGATGCTATGTCTGTTTGTTTGTTTAATTAAAATGCATTCACTCAATAAATTGATTGACAAATCAAGCTGAAATTGTGCATGGACCTGCTTGAGGACAACAAGAAGTAAATTGGTTACAAAACTAAGTTTCCCACAGTATAGTAAACAAGTGGGCAAAGCCGCTGGTATATGCTAGTCATTTAGAAATAGGTGCAATCTAATTGAGTTTCATGTAGGTAATGTGATACAGGTCTAAGTGGAAATGTATGCAGGTCCTACTACATAAAAACATATCTGTTAATTTTCATACATCCAATAAGGAGGTAAGGAAATAAATTTGTGTTTGAATCAATATGGTTGGGTAATAATAATGACTAATAATAATAAACAAGTAGTTTCAAAAACAGATTTTATTTGCCTTGACTCAAAGGAAAACTGTCCTATTGAGCACTATTGGTATTGGTTTAGTTTAGTAATTTGGTTGCTGATAGTTTCTTGTAAATAGAAAAGTGGACTTAAAGAAAAGATTGTAAAAATGATAATCGGCAATCTAATTATTTTACTTTTAAAAATATTTTCATAATCATTGATTGTGTGACAAATTGTTTTAAATAATTAATTTAATTAAATAAAGAATACATTGAGGAATTTATAAACATATACCTACTTATAAAGGTATAAAGTAGACAAGTCATAGATATCAACATTCAGTCTGTGATCATTATTGGAAAATGTTTACTGGTTTATTCAGTTTGTTGTTTTTCACTATATATACAAAAGAAAATAAAAACAATTACCCGGATTCAGAGCCGTTCATCGTGTCCGCTAAAAACCCTTTGTACAGTATTATATTCAGATCTTTTCTATATATAAAAACACACAAAACGTTTCTAGTCCGTTGAAACTTATGAACGAGAGGTCAGAAAACGGTGAATTATAATACACTTGAGTAAGGACTTATCACTTGCACTCTTAAAACATAACGAAAGAAAATAAGTCTTAATTTACAAGTATCTAGCCAAGCTTAGAAGCATTTTATTCCGTCACAAACCATACAAATGCAAGAGAAATCGAATGCCACCTTTGACTGAATTCTGTCATATTTTCACTTGTTAACATATACGACCATAACACTTTTAGATAGGAATGTTTGCTTATGTATCACAGAAAAATCTTCTATGATAAGTTTTATCACAGTTTTAAATTATAAAAGAAATACGGCAGGCGCCAGCTGACATTTCCCTGTGCGTTGCAAGAAATTCAACATGGCCGACATGAGTCGCCATGACGTTTGCTCATTTTGTATCCTTTCCCTTAATATAATATTCAAAAAATATATAAAAATATGTATGTGTAACAGATTACATTTGTATAATAATTTATAATAAAGTTTATGGTATAAAATTATGAAGTATAATTTATTATGTATAATTTAATTAGTATTTGTTATGACTACATAGTGACAACTCTTGAATACTTCAATGAATGTACAAAGCTTTTAGCTTAGACACTTTTGTACCTTGGTACGTGGAAATATTATAAAAAAAAAAGAAAAATGTTCTTGTGATGATGCTCAATTCATAGATCATTATAAAAAAACAAATGATACAAGCATTTATTTCTAAAGAAATAACAGACTGTTTATATAGTCGCATTATCTGTAATATTAACTTTTATAGTAAAATTTATTACCTACCTTCTGTTTTGTTCGGGCGGCAACACACTCCAATCAACTTCATACATTGGATAGGCCATGTTTAATTTTAAATTACCTAAAATATACTATAAACTTCCAATCATTGCACAAGTGTGCCACAGTATTCCACAACAGTGCAAACTATACTGTTATCAGAAGTGTTTTATCAGGTACAGGTACCCCAGAAATGCTCAGTAATTACATATCTCTTATCAAAGGAACACTTATCACTAAAAAAGGACAGCAACACAGAATTCTGCCTATATTTTATTCGTACAAATGTAAATACAATAATATGTACAAAACAATGGGTGTGATGGTGTCACAATATTATCTTAGGTACTAATTATTATTCATAGCTCATTAGTAGTTTTGAACGTATGATAAATGCGGCACGTGTCGCGTCGTAATTTTATAAGTTATCATCGTGGTTGCGCGGCGGCCGATCTATACTGTTTCTTTTTATGCAATCCACTAACCACCTTATGCCCTCGTCTACTCCGTCTCTGTAAAAAAAATATGAATTTTTTATACAAAATTCTCTGTGGCTTTGTCACACCTAATTATTTTATCCTTAAGTGTTAAGATTAAAACAATAACTGTAACATTAATAAAGTTTAACAAATGAAATTTAAAAAAAAGGATTTATAAAACAGTGTTTTTTCTTCCTGAAGAGAATTGGTTTTTCCCTTATGCCTTGAAATCTCCAGTATCGATATTCTAAAATTTAATACATTGTAAATGTATTGATTTAATATATTGTAAATGTATTAAATTAAATGGTCTAATGTAGTTCTTTCCAAATTTATTATATTTCTTCTTACACATTTCTTTCTTACAACGTTGGTTTTATTATAACTGGAGTTACAACTCCAATATATATATTATAGGTACACTCCCGCACACCTGAATCGAGCCACGTTGCATTTTCAGTTTTCACGGCCTGAAGCTTAAAAATGAATGAAAAATGGCCTGAAGCTTGATCGATAAAAAAGACAATGCAGTTTGAAGCTGGCATACTAACCATCATTTCAATATGTCATTGTTCCAAATTTGAATTTAGAGTACTGAAAAAAATGAATTTAAGTGTATCAAGTGGTGTCCGCCTTTCGCATCGGGAAGACTTGTATTGTATTTTTGAAGAAAACAATGGTTTAGGTACCTAAAAAAATCGTTTGTTCAGTTACTTGCATTGCCTCCAAGAGCGTTTATGACGGCCGAAGCTGATCGTGAAGATAAACCGATCTTGTCTTTCCATCGTCACTCGAAATTGTCGTCCTCCTGGATGGCTAACGAGGCCGCCAGTCTCTAAGTATCGATGGTACACTTTTTGAACAGGAGAACGGCTTAAACGAAGTTGTGCACTCACATTTCGCTGACTAAGCCCAGACTGAAGAAGTGCCCAGTATCCATAATTTTAAGGTG
Source organism: Sesia bembeciformis (assembly GCA_943735995.1). Lineage (NCBI taxonomy): Eukaryota > Metazoa > Arthropoda > Insecta > Lepidoptera > Sesiidae > Sesia > Sesia bembeciformis. The sequence goes on from OX031028.1 coordinate 16,582,101, forward strand.
AAAATCGGTTCAAATCTCAGGTAAAACAATTTAAACTTTTATTGAAAAACAACACCATTAAATAAAAAAAACTGCTCCAATTCAAGCATTCTGCTTCCATATTTGTTACAAAACAATGAACTGATTCAGCTGTTCCTTCTGTGGTTCAAATTCGTGAATGCAGCTTCAAAAGTGCATAAAAATTTTTTCTTTGACCTAATATTATTATTATGTTTCAGGCTTATATACATAAAAATGCAGGATGGCTCGATTCAGGTGCATGGGAGTGTATATGTTAATATCTGAAAAGAGACCTTATTGTTAGTTCTAGATTCCTAGATAGAAAGACTTTATTAAAATCTTAAAAAATAACTTTCTTTTTGCCTTACTTAAAAATCAGGTGTTAGAACTGTTAGAGCATGTTTCTGTTTAAAGAGAATCTCGAAACAAGGAAAGTTTAAGTTAGAAAATTCTTAACCAAAGCTCGTACCGACAAGAAGGTCTGTTACTTAGAAAAGATCACATAGATATAGTCATTACAAAAATCTGTGTCCTCTATAAAATCTGTGATGGAAAGAAAAACGGGGATGTGTAGCAATAATTAAAAAAAATAGTTAAATTCATATTTTTCACCTATACTTAATTCATGTTAATGCCAAAATCAATCCTATCTACAAATAAGGTCAAATTATTCGTATATATTTTTTAAATTTATTATTGGTGAGAACTGAGAACACAGATCTAATATTTATGGGTGAGAACTATGGAGAGAGCTATGTTCGGAGTTTCTTTGCAGGATAAGAGCCGAAACGAAGAGACTTCCCCAAAGAACTAAACATAGCTAACAGAATCAGCATGCTGAAGTGGCAATGTGCAGGTCATATTTGCCACAGGACTGATAACCGTAAATAAAGAACAAATCGGGCGCATGTATTCGCCGACACTCGAAGTCGGCATCGACAGGCGGCGATAAGTCAAAGGGCAATTGAGTTTTAATAACGTAGTACCTACATCGTAAGTAGATCGGAAGCAACCGCTTTTTGTTTATTTTGTTAAAAATATAGAATATGTACCTATGTATCAATAGCAATCAAAAGTCGAAACCGTGACAGGCCGCGGTCGAAATGGCTGGATGGGAGTCGACAGAGATTTTAAAGCGGTTAGAATTACAGATTGGAGGACGAAAGCCATGAACAGAACGATCTGGAAAAACTTGCTGGATCAGGTCAAGGCCCACCCCAAGCTGTAAAGCCAAAAGAGAGAGAGATCAATAGCAATGAATGAGTTTTTGGGACAGTTTTGGTCAACGAATAATGAAATTCTTATCTGCGAATGCAGAAATTGGTCACAATTATTTGCCGCGTGAATAAGGAGGTTTGACTACAGGTATTTTTTTAAAATTATTATTATTTTAATAATTTGTTACATCAAAAGAGACCACGAGGCAGTCCGCGAAAGAGATAGATTGCGTGTGTAGAGGAAGATTCGGAGTTCGAGACGAGTAACATCCTCGAAGAAAGAGGCCAAAGATAGAACCAAATGGATATAGGATTGTGGAGGTTAAGACCTACCACGGGTTGTAGCGCTGCTGCACTTTGATTTGTGTATTTTTTATTTGGAGCAACAGAAATTAGCAGCTCCAGTGGCAGCATATTGCGTGCTACCCATATTCCCTGTGTATTATTAAATAAGACTGATTTGTGCAATGCGATTATTTCTGTTTTTTTTATTATATTCTCTTTTTTAGCCGTTAGGTATTTTACGCCCAGATGGTCCATGAGTCACCCGAAATACCAGGATGTAGCCGAAAACCAGCGCTGTAAACCTCTTTAGTGTTGCAGCATATGCCGAGCTGCAGACATTTTGTCGACACACAATTACACCGCCCTATCTCTTATCGGTGCTGTATGTTATTTTTTATGTATTATGGTGTTGTGTGTACAAATAAATGTTTTTCTTTCTTTCATGAAGGATGGCCAAGCACCACCTTAAAGCACCTCGCTGGCCAAACTGTTTGGCAAGTCCACTCTTTTAGTGGTGGTGTAGTTCCTCAGGGCTCATGGTAACGGCTTGGTTATCCCTTAGTGGCCTTTTACGACACCCACGGGAAGAGATGGGGTGGTGCTATTCTAAAGCCTGCCGAAATCATACGCCCTTTGAAAATAATTTGTTACCCAGTCAAAGCCGATGTGGCCATCAGCATAATATCTCTCGCTCCAATGAGGTGTGCATTCTGGTTGAATATTGGTTTGACTGTGTGTACGCCCATACAATCCGGAATGTCTTGTTTATTAGCCAACACCAACAGCGGAACGCCCGAGAGATGTTCTGATGCTATCATTCGATCTGAAATTATAGGTTTAAGGGTCTTTCTCACCACCTCCTGTCACTTTATCAGACGGTATCAGATAGTCAGTTATACTTTATCAGAAAGGCAGTATCAGCTAAATTTAATTGACAGGTAATTTATCTATCAGACTGTTAATAGTTACTTTATCAGAAAGTGGTGAGAAAGGCCCTAAGATATCTTTAAAAGTTGTTATCAAAAGGCGTTGAACGGTGTTCGACGACTTATAGATTATTATACGTATTAAGGTCGAGGCGATCAGAGACGTGGCTGGACGCTGCGACCAGTAAATACGTCTTTAGGTCGAGGCGATCAGAGACGTGGCTGGACGCTGCGACCAGTAAATACGTCTTTAGGTCGAGGCGATCAGAGACGTGGCTGGCCGACGCGACCAGTAAATACGTCTTTAGGTCGAGGCGATCAGAGACGTGGCTGGCCGCCGCGTCCAGTAAATACGTCTTTAGGTCGAGGCGATCAGAGACGTGGCTGGCCGCCGCGATCAGTAACGCGGCTATCGTTGTCGCGCTATTGCTGGCGATAAGGCTCATTTACACACGCGTGACAGTTTTTCGAGCGAGTGCAGGAGAGAAAATCGGTCATAAGCTAGTATAAACAACTGTTATTATGAAGTTTTTATCGCCATGTGAACAGTTGCAGGCGAGAATCGTATGAAGTTTAGTCGCACACGAGAATCGTATTACAATATTTTCATTTCGAGAACCGTTCAAGAAACTCTCCTTGTATAAATGAATCCATACACTATAACATAACAATGTTACTAATTTTTAGGTCAATTACATACTAATATTATAAAAAACAATAAATACAGATTAATTATGTGTGTGTGTGATTGTTGTGTTATTTGAGCAATGTATAGTGTTAGTGGTTATGTGTATACATACGTGTGTGGCTAATAACAGGCTTAAATGTTGTGTGTGTACATTGTGATTGTGATTGCAGTTTGAGAGAAATAATTAATTGTTTTTTAAAAGAAGCCTCTCTAAGCCTCTCTGCCAATTGTTTATTATAAGTAGGCTGTAAGCGGGGAGCGACAGAATTATGTGTGTTTAATAAACAGAAATAATGAAAGTGGCAGCTTTAAAGGTGGGTTAGGTTTAGGTTCTCGAGTCGCGCGTCGACTTTGTGTTGACATTCTTAGTAATAAAAAATTGTTTATTTCAGTTGTTCAAAAATAGTTGATTTGCTGGCCATTTACTATTTTATAAAACGTAGTATAATTATATAAAACAGCTGCTCGTCTATAAAAACAGGCCAATAAAATAATTTTATATTTTATTTCTATTATTGGTTATTGCAGTTTCTAAGTATTTGTGTGATTATTAATTATATTACTATTCGTGTGAATTGTGTAAGTTTATTTATTAGCATTCTAATATAATAATATGTATAAATGTGTAAGTATCTACCTGGCATATATTTCTCAACAACTCTCTAAGACAAAGGTTGTTTGGAAGAGATCGCAATTAGCGATAAGACCGCCTTTTGCATTGGTTTACGTTTTGTGTTATGTTGTCCCTTTATCCCTGGTGTACAATAAAAAAGATGTATTTAATATTTTTTGTGATGTCAATAAATTCTAAATATTTGGGAACTAAAACGGACAATAAGGTGTTTGCTCCGATAATGTCACATATATAAAGCATTGCATTATTACAATTATTATTTTTACATTCATAAATAAGCTATTATTATGGTGAGTTTAAAGATATTTATCGCTCTAATGAATGGTTTGATCTACAATGTTACATTTGCGGTCGGCGCTACATAGCTGGTTATTGAATAAGTTGCAAAGGAGTTTGTATTTGTGTGAATGCTCGATTGAGTAATACCTTAATATTACTACTACTCACCAAAAGTTTCCTTTGATTCTGAAACTCGGTCTCTGTCTGAGGAATCCACTATGTAGATGACTGCATGACACTCGGCATAGTACTGAAACATATTTAAGGACAACATCTTGTGTGAAATCTGTTTTATCTCTCATATTTACTTACACAATATTTACTTGTGACTTTTTATTATACATACATTATATTTTTTCCTCTAAATGAGTATTAAGTACACATTACAATTAGTCCTATAAGTATATAAGAGCCAACTTGATTCCGCAGTACAGTTAATTGAAAATGTGAATAAATTTTCAATGTGGTGTGTCCTTTAATAATGAAAATATTATAAAGCCTTTATAATATTTTCATTATTAAAGTTTTTCTCTTTCAGAATAACCAAAGTTTAATTATTGTCAAAATAAAGAACAATTATTGAATTTTTATTCATGAAAAACAACCATATTTAAATGAGGACCATCCACTTCTTCACATTCATTTAACTTGAAACAAAATTTTCAACCACGCATTGAAGCATCGCTCTTGGTATAGCATTAATTTTTTCTAGGATTTGTTGCTTTAAATCATTAAAATTTTGTAATAACGGGTTAAAAACTTTACTTTTTAAGTAGTAAGTCCATAGAAAAAAATTAGCTGCTGTTAAATCTGGACTCCTGGGTCCTCGACAACTAATTACTCTTCCATGGAATAAGTCATGAAGAGATTCTAATGAGTCATTTGTGACATGGGAAGTGGCTCCATCATTTGGTTTTGCATTTCTGGAGTCAAAACAGTTGGGATTATATGGGAATACTGATTAGAATTAACTGTCTTCTTAAAAAAATATGGGCCTATAATTCCTTGACTCTATATGACAGCCCAAATGGCAACCTTAGGTGAGTGTAATGGTTTCTAATGCAGCTCTAGTCCAGTGAATTGTCCTGAGCCCAATATCTACAGTTTTGTTTATTGACTTCATTTTTTGCTACTCTTTATTCTTTATTTGGCGCATAAGTCAAAGCAAAAATGAAAAACTTTCTGAGACACCCGTTATTAGGTACATGGATCATTCAATTTCAATAAAAATCATACAACAATGAAAGAAATATCCCATATGCATAATGGGATATTTCCCCTTCTTATTTCATTACCCCTCCCAATCTTTTGTGTATTTAAAACAATCATTTACCCTGTATAGTTTTTAGTAATATCAATAATGATTTAAAAAAAGAAAACATGATTAATCATTTCCTTGTTGACAGTGCCTGCTAAAATTTTATGAAGGCTATAATGGATTTGCTTTCTGGCATTATAATATGTGATATTATCTGAGCAAATCTCAATATCTATGAGGTGCAGTATCTATCAATATCTATGATCTATGATATTATCTGAGCAAGGGTGCAGTCCCATAAACGCAGAGCACTCTCCACTGGCCACATTACCCTGATCTGTACTGCATTTCCCACTTCATCCTATTTCCCCAATATACGTATTTTGGTAGTAAGATATGAGCTCATTCTCATCCCTCCCCATTTCCCTTATCCTTTCTCCAAATCCACTCCTATATCTTTAAAGGTAGGCAGGGCATCCGAGGGTGTACCGACGTTTGTCATTCTGGACTGATGTTGGCATGTATCGCGGATGTCTATGGGCGGTAGTTTCCACTTACCACTAGGTGGACTGTATGTTCGTCTGCAATATGCAATACTAAATAGATAATGTTACATGTCATAATTACTTTATCCCAGAGAGATTGCAACTCTTGCTGCCCCCCGAGGTCCCAGAAGTTTAGTCTCACACCATCAACATCTATTTTACCAATATTTAATCCAACGGTTGTAGTTATTCTATTGGGATTCATCGCTTTATACTTTTTGGTAAATTTCGTTTTAGTAGCCTCCAAATAAGTCTGAAATATAAATATAAATTCTAAGTGCAGTTTTTAAACAAGGCTAATAAAATTACGAAACCTATCGAGTTTCAGATTACCGTTTTCCCAGCATTGTCGAGTCCTAAAATTAAAACGCAATACTCGTCTTTTTGTACCAGGTATTTGTAAAATCCATGCAATAAGGTATACATTTTATACCATTATAAAATTAAATACAATGAAAACTTGTGGTAGAGGTATTGAAAACAAATAAAAAATTGTTGTGTGATTTTGACATTAATAGTTTGACGTTTTACTGACAACAGTAATATTCATTTGGACACTGGCGTAGTCATTGGTCCACACAGCAAATAATAAAACAGAACTGTTTTTATCACATCATTGTAAAGTCCCATCAAAGTGAGAGTCGCTCAGTAAAGACTGAGGATAGAGTTGAACTACTTGGAAGAACAAGAAAATTGCAGTGGCACGCTTTTATTTAATTATCACGAACATTATGCACTAAAACATTATCACAACATCCATGGGCGGCGGTAACACTTACCATCACGTGGAACCACTTGCTCGTCCGCCCACTAGTCTATAAAAAAAAAAAAACTAACACTAGGCACTTTGAATTTTAATATATTAACACTATTAAACCACAAATCTCACAATACACAATTAAACAAAATCTCAACTTTACTTTTCGGGGTCCCGCCAAAAGTCTCAACACAACAGTGACATCCCATATGGCAAAGTTCTGAAACGTGTGAAAATTCACGATATCTATTCAGGCCGGCACAGAATTGCGCCAAAACTTTAAAAAAGTAAAAGTCTTTAGCTCATTTTCTATCGCATGTGACCACGCCGGATTTACAATGGAATTATTCGTATTAAATAGATTTCTGTGCACTCAAATTTTACATATAATGACCAATATTTACATTCTCAGAGCATAGATTAGCGTAAAAGGTTGCATTTAGAAAAAAAACGCCCTCCCGCGCTGTGGCATTTGTAGTGTTTACAGTATTAAAATCTGAGAGATATATAATCTGTGTTTATAGTAAAAAGATAGAATTTCCATATTTCGATGCTGATTGAATTTTATATTACTATTGGTAAAACAACAGAACTAAATGAAACTGCTGACACATTTTCTTTCAAACGCATTGATAATTTACTGTTTGATAATTTAATTGATAATTGATAATTTAATTTCTCCAAAATCAGATTTTACAAAACCTTCACATGTAAGACTGTCTATTAGAATAAAAAATATTTTAACGTCAATCTAAAAACATGATTTTTTATCTTCTTAAGAAATCAAAGCGCGATATTTAATTTGAGTTTGTGCGAAATCTAAACATAAAATGCCGAAATCTCAGATGACAGATAACAAATCGAGTACATATGAAGGAGGGGAAGTAACTCCCCGTTCTATAAATCTTACATTGATATTCGAAGACGAACTTGCAACTATAGAAGAGTTTACCTTTGTAATGTTATTCAACGGACATGTCATATTGGAAACGAAATGGCAAAATGGATTTTATTTAGAAACTGAGGCTTTGCCTGTGAATCTCAAAGATACCTATTACCAAACAGCAGTTGCAAATAACCCACTTATTTTACTACTGCGTGGTACCGGAGGAAAAGGTGCCAAAGATCCAGATCCTTTACTTAATGGAGATAATCGTGCGGGTGGGACATTAGATTTATTTCCTTTAATACTAGGGGAAGAACAAATTTTTACTAAAGTTTCTTTAAATTTGATAACCACAGGAAAACGTACCGGTCGCTCCGTCAACGTACATGCTAAATCTTGCGGATATACGGACATTGAAAAGATTCCATTGCTGCTCACAATGGTTTCTGCGCATGGTCTTCCTTTTGCCAGAGAAGGCACTGTTTATATTAGTGCTGTTGGTCTAGATGGCCTACTGGAGCCTATAGTTGTTAATTTTGGCATGTCTTTAAGTACTTGTACAGCTACAAAGGTCGTGTGGGCAGCAGCTAGCAACGGTGGACAAGCAGCAAATACTGCATTCGATGTCCCGAATGAAGATAAATTTGTTCCCCCAGATTTTGAGCTAAGAGAAACTAGTTATTGTAATTCAGTTTATTGGAATGCCATGAATCGTATACTCGTGGATCCGATAACTTTGAGGGAAAGACTCTCATCTCCATTGCTTATTGAAGTAGCTGGTGTTCCAAAAGCAGGTAAAATGGAGGTTCGTGGACGGTACATGGGTTTCATTGACGCTAGGGTGTTATTGGAGCCAGGTCAAATTAGTGTTTCAACATGTACTAAATTATTATTTTACAATGAAGCGGATCTATCAGACAATATGGGACCCCTGTTAAATTTTCCACCAAGTAGTGCTAAAGTTAGTAGCGCTCGTGAGACTGGTATGGTATTAGACAATCAAGGTCATAACACATACATTATAATTAAATTTGATTTACTAGACCCTTTAGTGCCGAAAGCAAAAATAGCGATGTTATTCGAGACCTTGGGATTCCGTCCTTCTACGGGTTATTTAGCTCCAATTGAAGAATTATATTTAGAGTCACCACTAGAAGATGCCATTATAGATGTAAGGCGTATACGCAAAGAAGGGGGCGCCTTAGCAGTGCATAGGGAGCTTAGTAGTTTAGCTTGTAGAGGTGCGGTACCAATGAATCAAGGTATCAAAAGGACGGCAGCAAACCGTTTACTATTACGCGTTAGAACGATCCTAAAACAATTTCCGCCAGGCGATTGTTCTTACGTAGAATGGCAAGATACAGTAACAGGTCAGCATGCAGCAAGTAGAAAAGCAGTAACAAGTTCATTTGCACCGCAACCACCTCCACCTCGTCCACCGACACGAACCGCCGCTGCCCGATGTCGTTCTGCAGGAGATAACAGAATCGCAGATATACACACTGCTATTAATATGAAAGTTGCCCCAAGTCATCCTCGGAATTTACTATTAAAAGCTTTGCGATGTTTAGAAGAAAGCAACGATAGCGTCGCTCGGAACTACTTACTTAAAGCTTTAAGTTCTCAGACTAGAAATAGATATTTGTTATGGACATTCGGAGGACAAGAATTTGACAAACGTGTAGATGCTGATCGCCTCGAGGCAGCGGCTGCTGCACTTCGAATAGCTGCGAAGGGCGATGCCTCTGATGGCACTACAAATGCAATAAGTTGGGCAGCATTACATGCGCATCATCACTACAATGGTAACTTCTGTGCAGCTTTTGTAGCTGTAAAGAAAATGAGAAAATCTTATGAACTTCAAACAGAATGGAAGCAGTTTCTTCAACGTTGGATAGATACAAGTGGAGAAGAAGAAACTTTTTGGATTCCAAGCGTGATTGCGTCAAATAATCCTATTATACTAGCAGCAGCTTTCTTCTTGTGTTTACGCTGTTTTAAATTTAGCGAGACTCTTCTAAAATGCGTTGAGCAAGAATGCGCCACACGCGGTTCTCGTTTAGGGCTGACAACAAAAATCACTTCTGATATTTATTACATACGAGCTGCATCATTCCTACTAAGGCGACAATATGATAAAGCTTTAGAAATGACTGAACTAGGAATAAAGAGGTTCGGACCCTCAGCAATCATGTCTCAAATGCTCAGTTCTTGTTTGTCTTCTTCTCGTGGTTGGGACGGTCAATGTGAGCTTGCTTTAAAACAGATGGATGGATTTGGCGCTAAAGTATGTCCCGCTTTACTGTTGCGAGCTGCCTTGGGCGGAATTAATATTGATGCTCATGCGTCTCTTCAAAGAGCTGCTCGTGCTCACAAAATAGCTCCTAGTGCACATTCTGCTCTTTTAATTAGTCGTATCTATATGAAATTGAATGAAAGAAGTTTAGCAGAACACTGGGCAGATGCAGCCGTTAAAAATGAACCTTTACTAGCCGATGGTTGGGCACTTTTAGCATTATTGGCAATATACGACACAGACATAGACAAGGCAAGGGCTATGTTACGTACTGCAAAACAAGCTGGTCCTCTAAGCCCGGATATAGAGAGTGAAGTAGAAAAATTAATAGATAAAATACACGTCGAAGCGTTACCAGGTTCATTAGTGAAAAATCTTTGTTTTTGCGATTATTATTGAGATTAATGTTATTATTTTCAAATTTAATTAATAAATATTTATTTAGCATATACCTTTATTATAATTTATTGATATTTTTGTAAGGTACGAATAAAATCAACCATGAATATAATTAACGTATTCTTTGGAAACCGTATCAGCAGCAAATTTGAAAATATTTTGTAAAAGATGTTTACCACATTACACCTGTACATTATCATTAAAAAATAATGGTATTAGTATATGATTTGTATTTTAAATATTGTTTTTGATATCATTGTTAGTTTCACTAAGTGTTTAGTTACGAAACCATAGCTGTAAAACGAATGCGCTACGGAAATAGAAGTGTCATTGTGCTATTATTATACACATTTCAGAAAGTTAACTTGCAAACAACAGCGTGGAAAGAGGTTAGCTGTATACAGTACATGCAATACTACGCTCCACGACCTATATTAACACTGTTTATCACTTGATAAACTGATAACTCGAGTTATCTGTCAGTCGACTAATAATATTTTTAAGAATTTTTTCTGACTTATTCATCAGGTCTGATACATTTGTGCCTTGTAGATAAAGCGATAAGCACAGTTTGCCTACAAATATCTACAGTCAAATGTTTAATTTTGTAACTAAACTACAATCCTGTGTCGTTGCCTCGTTGCATCATTGTTACGCGGTCCGAGCGAGAGACATACACAAACATTCTCTGAGGTGGAACGACCGGCTCTTTGTTTTGAGCCAAGTTTTAAACAAGATTACTGACATGTGAACACTGAAAATTATAACAATGGGGATTTCGACAAATTGCTGGAAATATATTGTGTTATCTTTCAATGTTTTATTTGCAGTGAGTATTATTATAAAGTTTCTTTTATGATTCGACATTGCTATTGTATGTTTCCCGTTAGTTTGCTGACTCAGCGTCAAAGTTAACTTTGTTGTCATAACAGAACATTGTACTTACTAAAATTAAACTTTCTAGTTGTATTATACATAATAATAATTCGTATCATCTCAGTGGTTTTAAGAACAATGGCCTAGTTGTTTAATCATTCCTTAATTAATTAATTAATGTTCCTTTAGACTGAAGATTAGTGTTCTCATAGAAAGATATCATAACGCGATTAAAATTAAGTTGTACCATTAGTCTATGCTGATTAATGAAGAAAGGTGGCGCTAGTGGTCATTATAATTTATTAGGAAAGACAAAGATGCTTAGACTAAGAAAGTATTCACGATTTACATAAAGTCGGATTTTTTATTCGAGTTGGGGATATGACACGTAGAACAGTCAAACAGAGTGAAATTTGTACAGAGATGACACTTTATTGACAGTTTTACATATCATATCCCTTGAATAAAAATCCGACTATAACATCTTCATTTTTCCGGTTAATCCTTTAGAGAGTAGTAGTTTAAGTAGTTCAATAGGTGGCAGTGTTTACTAACCATGTTCTCATTTCTCATCAACAGATGTCAGCTGTAGTCTTATTCAGCGTTAGTGGATTCCTCTTGTACAAATTGTTCATATACCGCCATTTCATCGGGGTGAATGTGGAATATCCAGCGATATTACTTCTCATGATGGCCATAATAACATGTTCTATAGCTTGGATTGGATGGAGGACAACAAGATCAATGCATCAAATACATGTAATAATGGTAGGTAATCTCCAAATGATCTTCATATATCGACCTCATAGTCGAAAGGTAATAAAGGGCCATATTACTAACTTTAAAGTAAGGAAGGACAAAAGTCGTTTTATTTTAAAAAATACTTTTTACTTATATGCTTAATCAATTCTCACGAAACAAGACTTTTGGGGATCGAAATTCGGAATATTTTCAAATTGTATAATTTGATTTTGTGCTTGTCAACACTAAAATTCTTCTTTTTGTCTATGATAACTTGATAAGTGTTTTAGGAGGCATGCCAATAATTAATTAGACCACTTGATAAACTATTAGTACTTATATTTTATTTATAGAAACACCGTCAACGATCCCCTTAACTATTTCACAGATACTGCTATTACAGTGTTGACAATAATATTGTAACAATCACTACTACAACAAGCTTGAACGGTGTACGTTGCCATCGCTTTGTTTTACTAAATATGTATTTTAAATACAGTCCGCAAAAACACTAAGCAGGAGTTTCAATTTCGTAAGAAATGAGTCCAATGTCAACTCCTGCTTCACAAAATAAAGTAAACATTATACATTAGAAAAACAAAAAAATATCCATAAAATTTAAGAAATTAAAGCGATCACTGTACTGAAATAAAATCTCTTACTAATTAACACAATTTTAAATACCTACATTTTAATGACTTACTCCAAATTTTAAAGGGACTAATCCAAAGGACTATCCGGGCAGACCTGGACGGCTGCTAGCCCTACAATTAACAATATACCCTGGCACAGATTAGTCGTATACAAATCCTACCTGGGGACACGTGTACTGTGCGAAGAGGCAACTTCTGCAGTTTCTGCAGACGTGAGCAAACTGTTGCTCACAAATTTAAAATGAAATGAATTCTAAATCGGTTAATGAATTTCAAACCGGTAAATAAACTTTAAGAATTCTTGATATCGTAATAAGAAAACTGTTAGTTGCTGTTATATCTACTACTGCACATGGGCCTCCGCATGTACATACGATGTCTTGTACATGAGGAATGTTTGAGTTTAAAATGCCACGCTGGCCAAACGGGTTGGCAAGTCCAACCTTTTAAAGTTGGTGTAGTTCTTCAGGGCTTGTGGTAGGGACTGTTATTATTGGTCGCTTTTACGACACCAATGGGAAGAGATGGGGTAATGGTATTCTAAAGCCGCCGACACCACACGCCTAAAATTGATGCCGATGACTGATAAAATCAGTTGAATATGGCTTTTGTACATACGAGTGAAAGCGTAACAAAACGTGCTCTTGTAGATAGACTGAAACCGGTTTGAAAAGTTTGGTTTACCTCCAAGCTTACATTTTTATTTATTTTTTTTATTTTTCAGGCTGGTATTCTAATTGCAGCCGTGGTTGTGATAGAGTTCTCTTGTTTTGTATGGGCCATGGTTGTATGGGACAACATAGAGATCGACATAAAAACCACCATGTCGAGTTACTTCGAGGAAACCAACAAAAGCAACGAACCCAACTCTTTTGATTCTGTCAGATGGGATAAACTGCATGTTCGGGTGCGTATAATACCCGGAAACTTACTTTGCACTAGCGACCCGCCCCCGCTTCGCTTCGGGTTATAAGTTTTCAAAATTTCAAAATAAAATATAGGCTATATTAGACACGGATAATGTAGCTTCCTATTCGTGAAATAATTTTTGAAATCGGTTCAGTAGTTCCAGAGATTACCCCCAACATACCTACAAATAAACACACAATTTTACCTCTTTATTATATTAGTATAGATAACGTGAATTAGAAAGAGATGATCATCTCTTATTGACTGACGAGGCTTCATAATAAGACGGTGAACGAGGGAGACAGCGGAGACACCTGGAAATAGCTGATTGTTTCTCTTATTTACGTTTAGCCATATACATGTAACCATGGATTTCGTTCATGATCTACTATAATTGAAATGATAATGTTATGAAACATTTTTGCAAAAAAAATATTTTAATTTTTGGAGATAAAATTGAAAATGAAAGATGAAATTGAATTGTAAAGATTCTATTATATTCTAAAGAATAATAAAGACGCAATGTTGCCTCTCGATGATGTGATGTATTGAATCTATGCAGACTTAGGATCAGTCAGTACACGCGACACACATGGAGATAGTCATCATAAAAAATAAATATTATTTAGATTTCTATGGTAGTGGTACTATGTCTATCGCTCCCGTGTCAATGTCGTAGCAGTTTTTAAATATTCGTACATTCATACGCAGGCTACTTCAGTTTGTGACGGTCCGTCTATATGGTCTCTGTTAAATTTTTCATACATATTTCCTGTTGACGACGAAAAGGCTAGGGTACTTAGGCAAACATGTATATAGTTTCGCAAATAGTTGTTAAGTTTTTATGTATATAATATGGAAATAATGGAGTAATCCCTAGTATGTCCCTACATAAATCGTTGGTGCATAGTATAGGTATCGTTGGTGCATAGTGTAATTGAGGACATACTAGGATCTTATCAAAAATGTAAATACGTGTTAGCGATAAGGAAAATAAATGATTCCCCGCGGGTAGCGGGAGGGGTACATAAATGGACAAGTGGAGGGGAGGCCCGACGTTGACCGGTGGTGGAGGAATCCCGCAACTAGCCGCAAGTTGGAGAACCCAATACGCGAATAATAGGCGGACCATTTCCGGTCAAAATCACTTCCGCAGCGGCATCCACTCCGACAAGAACAAGAACAAAGAAGAAAAACAAGTACCTCTGCGCTACCCCGGCTCTATTGAAGAACAAGCCTTGTTGTTTTATTCAAGACACGGAAAAACCTATTATACAGTCCACACCCCCCGGCGATCCAGTTGGTGCGGAGTACAGACACTAGCATTCTACTGCGTGTTAGTGCATACGTATCCCGCACATTTCCTAAATACAAAGCCCAAAAATTGATATTTTTCCAAAAAAAAAAGAACGTCACGTAACATTTTATATCGATTAATTCAAAATCATGAATCTCTTTCCTTGGGTGTCCTAAAAGGCGACTAAGGGGTAACAAAGTCGCTGATGTCCGGCGGGCCCATGAATATATTTCGCGTTTAATTCGTTTAAAAGAACATAAGTGATAAAGTTCCAAATATAAATTGACAAGTTATATTTGCAAACGACAGTCACCTATAGGTTTTAGAAATGTCAAATTGAAACTTAACTTTAAAGTGCTCAGCATTATCATTAGCCGACTGTCCCCAAGCGACAGTATCCACCTTTTAGGTGGACTATCTGCACGTCTGTTACGTTCTTTTTATAAAAAAGACGAAATATTTGCTCGTTTGCCACTTTTTTCTTTAAAAATAAATAAGTATACACAATTTTATTTTCGAACATTCTAGTTCGAATGCTGCGGCGTCAGTGGACCGACTGACTACAGTAGCACGGGCCACGTTCCTTTCTCGTGTTGTGGTCAAGGACCACTGGACTCCTTGCATAAGCCGTACACAGCTGATTGTACCACATTGTACCAGCGCGGCTGCGGGAAGCCTCTCCATGAATACTCAAGACAGCAGCTTATGCTGATCGCCATGGCTGCTTTGGTAGCTTCTATATTACAAGTAAGCGTTATAATTTAACCGATAATAACAGATTGGTGAGACGAGTGCTGGAATGGAGACTACGTGTCAATAAACGTTATCGTGGGACGCCCTGCAGCTAGGTGGACTGACGATTTGAAGAAAGTCGCCGTTAGTAGTTGGATGAACAGAGCAGGAGACTGTGGCGGTACTTGCGAGCGACCTACGTCCAGCAGTGAAAAGACACAGGCTGATGGGACGGTATTTTGAGCATTTGTTCATCTCTTTCAGCTTTACTTACAGAGCAGCAGCTGATGAAACATATTGTCATTATAATCTAATGCTGTTCTACGGTGAAGGAATCTTAAGAATCCTTCAGAATGTTAATATTGCCTAACACAAATAAACATACTAGCTCGTAGAACTATGGAATTTAATTGTTGAAAAAAGGTCGTTGTACGACGTAGGGCGATTTCTTCTTTTATTGGTGGGAGCGGAGAGACACTTTGTTATATATTAGACATATATTTGCACTATTTTTGCATGCGTACCGATATTAAAATTAACCCTACGTGTTTACTATATAGCCGCCAATGCCACAAGGGGCGAAAAACAGGAAGTGTTACCAACACGACAACCTTATTATTTTCATCTTGCAAACAGTCGTTAAAATATAAAATTAAAAGTAACTTGCATACTGATGAGTCGTTCTTAAAAATACGTAAATATACTTGATCACATCACATTCTAAAGCCGATTATCTCTGATTATAAGCCGACATTAAGATGAGCTATCTATAACTGGCGGTAAAGATACCTCTATATCATTGTTTAACAATGTTAGGGGGATCAACAACTAAAAATCCGCGATTCTACTTGCACTGCACTGAGTAAACCGACCTTACTCATTTGATTGTACCATATATTCAGGTCCGGCGATAAGCGGGGACTAAGGGTACAGATGTATCGGATCCTGGAATTACATATCGAGGGTGGAATGTGAAAACCGACTAAGTGACGATTTTAAAAAAAAAAACAGTATTTCACATAGACATATAACTATGACCCCTATAATCAGTACGTAAAAATCGATTTTGTTATATCACTACGTACCTAATTACAAAATAGATCTTTAATACGAAATGTCGATCTCTTTTTAATGAGCCTGGTAACTACCAGCCGTACAACTAGGAACCCGGAGGCCAGGAGTCCCCAACATTTCTGTCGCCGGGCCTAATATGTATTTATTTATCTATTAAATGGGGCCTTAGACCCTGTCCTCATGACGAGGAATTCAAAATTTCATTATAATAGATTCCTTCCTTGAAGCACAGATTATGGAATCATAACTTGAAGTATCACTGAGTAAGAAACAAACATTTTCTGATTTACATATATAGTACTGGTAGTTAGAATCATAGTATTTACTTAGGATTTGTATGACAATTAAACTAATATTCTGCCCACTCCGACCACCATATAGCGTCATGGCGACCTCTAAACGTCGCACAATGCAACATTAGTGACATCATGAGACAGTGTGGTACTGTACAGTGGCACAGATTTGTGCAAAGCGTCAGGAACGTCACCGACATAACTCATAGGAGCACACTGAAGTGGCAGTGGGCAGGTCAGACGAGCAAACAGTCCATCTAGTTGTAAGTGGATACTATCGCCTATGGGCATCCGCGATACATGCCAACATCAGTCTAGAATTAAAAAGGTCGGTACGCCTCCAGATACGCTGCCTACGTTTGGAGATTTAAGAATGGATTTGTAGAGAGTTGAGGTTCTGGGGAGGGATAGAATAAGATGGAATGGGAATGGGCTCTGGTGTATTTCGCTCACTAATGAAACAGTACGTCCGGTAGTGACTGTAAGAGAAGAGTCGAAGATCGTGTGCGGTGGTTGCCTTGGTAGAGGTTTATATCCAGCCGTGTAGAAACACAGGCTGATGGTATGGTATGTTATGGTGAGGGATATAATGTCTCGGGTATAACTCTTAAAGTTGCTTTCATTTAATGTTTCTAGTGTTGATTAATTTTCTGGTTAAAGTAATCTTTAGAGAGTTCTAAAGTTAGGCGTGTGGCGTGCATTTCTCTTTCCTCGTCGTTTTTGTGCACGGTATTGTCCTACGAATATTTTTGGATGTACATTCGACAACAGGTTAAATTAAAGAGTGGTTTATATAAGCATTCGAACAATTACATTTTTTTTTGCGGTTCGCACAACTTTCAATCAACTTTCCTATTTTGATTGAAGTTACCTAGTAATTGTCTTTAGTGCTTGTTCTAACTTGACGGAATTCGAGCGAATGAAAACCGCATAGATAAATAACATCTCCATATACGTTCAAACTTGTCCGCGCCAACAAGAGTGAACAACTATGCTGCGCAGTTTTATAGGCTCTACGCGGTTGATCAACGCGGTTTACATCTGCGCGGATTCCTTTCTGTCTTAACAAGCACTTATGGGAATTTGATGAAGAAATTGTTGTGTTCATGTTTGACTCTCCCCAAATCAGGAAAATATCTGTGAGTAGTTATTCTTATTAAACGAACCGCGCGCTTTAATCAAAGTTGATCTACTGTATGTATGTAATGACGTGTTGAATAATTATAACGTCCTTGTGATATACAATTATCGTTTGCTATATTTGTAGGTGACGGCCCGCAAACATTGAGTGTGATGTGATCCATGGGTTTATATGAATGCTTAATTAAATAATAATTAATAAGCTGCACGCGAAACGTACTAATGTCACCGTGCTAATTACTATTCAATTGCGAAATGACCTTTGTAAGGTTGTCCAAGAAAGGATAACAATGAGTAACAACTATAAAAGCAGAAAATAACGCCCTAATAGCATTAATTGTATATCAGTCTCTAACGTCTCACTATAGGGCACCGACCTTCTTTATAAATCGTTAGGTTTCGAGCCATAACCTATCATGTGGGCCCAATGCAGATTTTTTTTTAATTCTCGTGCAGTACCGTAACTAGCCTTTTATGCGCCCGCTGCGAGCTTCTATAACTGCGCCCTTGAAAAATGCTACTAACTACCATGCATGACCCAAAACTTGGTCCTGGTTTGGTCATTTCTGCGCCCTGTGCCTGAGAACCGCTGGCATCGCCCTAGTTACGGCACTATTCTCGAGCATACAGGTTTCTTCACGATGTTTTCCCTCATTGCCGGGCTAGTGACAACTTATAAAAGTCTTACTTAAGTAGAATCTCAGTGGTATAGACCGAACATATAAATTCACGACTTCACGAATGGGAATCAAGATTAGGAGGCTGTCACCGTTCTATTCAGATCACATGCCATTGTAAGTTTGGATATATCATGAAAAGAGACTAACATTACCAACTGCTAGGTATGTGGAATTGTTGATGATGACATCTTCAACAATTCCACATGTGTCCGGAATCAACCGAAACGAACAGAGTAAAAAGTAACAACTTACTTATTATACTAAGTACAAAGTAATCGATTAATCGATATCATTATATAATATCCCACTTGTAATCATAAACTATTAATAATACTAATAAGCTACGATATGGGGTTCTTCAAGAGAGCTGTGAATAGGATTTTGCAAGGTCGGCGGCGCGCCCGCATACCCCCTGGTGTTGCAGGTGTCTACGGGCGGCGGTAACACTTACCATCACGTGGGACCGCTTGCTCGTCCGCTCACTAGTATAATAATATTGAAAAAAAAATCTTCGTAGGTACTTGAGAAGAAACTTACTGTTTTATGGGATACGAACTTATGATTCTCCAAATAATATTACCTTCTATACTATCATTATCCCCTACTACGCCAAATTTTCAAAATACGTTCAGTAGATTATGAGACTACATTTTACAAACAGTAAATTAAATATGAATTTAATACAATGATTCACTTTATAAAATGGTAAATGGTAGCTAGAAAATTTATAAATTATTTTATATTGTTATTTAGGAAACATTTTTTACTTGCTTATTAACAGCAACTAAACGACGGTAGTTATTAAATTCCACCCACGGGTTGTTGCACAAAACTTTTGTGACGTATTCACACGAATATCACAGTACAATATCAGCCTTACATCCCAGCTGCGAGGCGCTGCTCTTCCCTTTCAACACCGCGCTGGTCATTGCGAGTTGGTCCACTATGTTATGTCATGTTTATAGGAAATAGGCTTACGTTTGTCCCTCATAGCACTTTTTTTTTCTTTTTTTTATGTACGAAGGCGGCAGACGAGCATACAGTCCACCTGATGGTAAGTGGATACTGTCGCCCATAGACATCCGCGATACATGCCAACATTAGTCCAAAATGATAAAATTTGGCACGCCCCCGGATGCGCTGCCTACCTTTGGAGATATAGGAATGGATTTGGAGAAAGGGTTGGGAAAATGGGCAGGGATAGGATAGGATGGGAATGGGCTCTGGCACATCTCACTCACTACCGAAACACGTACATACATTGGGGAAATACGATAAAGTGGAAAATGCAGTACATTTCAAGGTAGTCTTCTGTGAGAGAGGGGTAACGTGGCCAGTCGAGCGCGCCCAGCGGCTGTTGGATTGCAGCGTGCACTCTCTCCCTGATGGCCCTTGATGGCAAACAGAGAGGGAGAGGAATAATCAGACAGATCGATAGACCTATAATGATTCAAAGGGTCATCAATACCTTTTTTTATCTTATCAGGAATGGTCATCAATTTGGATTCCTGAACTCTTCGACTCAATGAGATCATTTTGTTACTCCTGACCACAGATTAGGTATATAATGTTTTGCTCTTAGTCTTCAAATATGACACCTATAGGTGCTGTTCGTACAGTAGTAGTGGCGTATTATGGATCTGTATTATAGATACGCGGCTCTGAGTTCAAATGATCACGTCGGGGTCACCGATTAATTATAGGATGACACCGTTCATTGCAGGCGCTATTTACCTCCTACGGGATTAAATATATTGTATTAACAGCCACAATTACGACTTAATATATTTTGTTTACGACTGATACAATTCGTGAGTTTAATAATAAAGTGAACAATCAGTCCGACTTAGAAATTATATACTATTTATTCTAAATGCTTGGGTCTTCAGCCCTGGAAGCCTTTGTTGATCACATTGAGATATAAGACAGAAAATACGCAAAATTTCCTGAATAATATCACGTAAATTTGTATGGCGCGTTCGTAGTAATTGTGAAATAGTCTACATGGCGTATTTGTCACGTAGTGTGTCGCTACACCACCCATATATATATATACTTTAGTATATGGGTATTGTAGTAGATGTGGACGCAAATGTAGAAGTCAATAGATAATCTTCTGGTGTAGCTTTTTACAAAAAACATAGGCTGTAACTACGGTACGGCCGCAGGGCTTAATACGTGACAACGTCAACGTGTAGCGTTTATTGAAACGAAACACAACATCATAACACCGAGCAAGTATGGCCGAAATCATTGTCCTTGAAAGTCAACTTAAATCTCGATATCGTCGATTTCCATTTGGTCTCCCACAGCGATCGCCGTCGCGCCTGTTCGTCCTCGCTCTTGTCCGTCAGCGTGGCGCTTTACCGGAGAGGCACTTTTCGTCTCGCTGTCACCAATGTCGGTTGTGGTATGTCATTGGAAATCGTTGTCTCTGTCGCTTTCTTCCTCTGCACCTATCCTCGTTGTCGCTGCGCACACTCATTGTCATTGGCAACTTGTTGCGCCCGTGGTGACTCAGACGATGTCCTAGTGGAGGGCATCATCGTCAGTGCGTTTTCCTCGGTAGTTTTCCGATGTGTCGGTAGCTCTCTCGTTGTTTTGCGTTCGCAGGCTTTATAAATGGGCGCCTCATTGTACTCGTTTATTACGCCGAAGACATCGCATAGCCTCGCAGACTCGCTTGCGTTTAGAAATCGGCGATGACATGATATTTGAGTGCGATGATGAGTCAAGACGAAATTTGATAATTTAAATTTCCATAACTGATAATAGTCCGATTTTCGAAATTCTTTCTTCATCGCATTTGTCTCGGTCGAATCTATGTTTAAATTTTAAGCTGGCGCAATTCATAAACACCGGAGATTTTGCAAGATTTGTTTGAAATTTTCAAGTTTAGACGGACGTAAGAAATACAAACACCCATCCAATGTGTCTCGATACACTTTTATTTCGATCACTGCATTCGCTGAGATTATTTTGACATCAAAATTACTCCGATCGGACGACCGACTGACTAACCAACACCAAACCACAGTCGAAAGCAGAATAAGGCGCGCGCGGGATGAGCCGAAAACAGCTCGGCCTGTACCCTCCCCCGCTTCACCCAATCTATTAAATCTGAAGATTTGGGACCGAGATATTGAACCGTCTTATCTAATGAATGCATTCTGGCATCTGTTATCGTTTTGACTCAGCACGCTGTAATACTTTCGTCACTTTTCGACGCCTTATATGCCATCCACTGTTAAATGCGTTAAAGTCGTTGTCACGTCAAAGCTCATTTTGCATCTCGCTAAATCATCACATTCGTACAGATATGAAAAAAACAGTAGATGAATCATGGTCTTTTCTGTCTTTGCAAATATCGTTTTCTACTAAGTTCACCTTACGAGAGATTTTGTCGTAGTGGTTTTAACAATTGTGCGTTTATGTAAAAAGGCTTTAATGTTCAGTATAAAATTTCAACAAATAGACTATATAACTCTAGCAATTTCCTATTCCAAGGACCTTGCCCCATAGGCCAAGGTCAGGTCACATAGCATGTTAAAGGTCACAGCAAGAAATCTTAATCTTGCCAGCGTTACCTATAAATTAGCTAAGTATACCAGAGAAATAATGTACGATTTATACGATGAGTTTATGGATTTGACCGTGACATTTAATGGTTGTTCACACATTACTTTTGTTGCCAGTAAACAGCACATATTAAATGGATTTTCCCACGTTAATTGCTGACAATACAACACAAATCTGCTCATTGACTTATGGCTAGCTCTAAGCCAAAACTAGATCTTTATAGTCATTTGCCTCCAGCCAGAACTGGAGGCAAGTGGATTTCGTTCAGAACACTCAGACTTTTTCGTGATGTCTTGTTTTTGACAATAGTTATTGTCGTGTGTGGGGGGGTCTATGAGTACCTATGTCCTGTCCTATTCCTGAAGTTGATATGTTTTTTTTATTATTACCGATGATATCATAGGGGCATTCTTTCTGGAATTACATTTGTGAGCTCGTGATAACTGGCACTGGAACTTGGCCCTTGCCCGTGCCACTGAGTTTCAACCTCAATTATTGTAGGAATTTATCAATTTTCTTTGGGCGGTTTAGGGAGAACATTGTTCCGCGCGTCTAAGAATTAAATAAAAAACTATGGGGCAAGTATAAATATCCATCACTCCGCATTAGGGTCGTGTGATTTCTGATGAATTACGGTGAAAATTGTGAAAGTATCTCGTGATTGTAAAAGGGAGCCTGTGTTGTACAGCACCCTGTATATATGTACATAATATGTATATTCCAATGTTATTTATGATCCCTATGTTATAGATGAACATCGATAAGAAAGATGTGCCATCGATAAAAGATATAGTGAATTACGTCTTCTGAAATTGAATTATACCATTCATAATTTTCTACATTTATTTTTTCTTGATTTTCCTCTTTTAATAGACCATTTTTCCCCACTTATAAGCCATATACTGAACGATCTTCACTTAAAGTTTCATCTCAAGAGTGCCAGAAAGCAGTCTACATAGTAAGTTATTTTTATTATTTAGCAGGTACACTTTGTGTCTCACGAGAACACCACAGGTGCCTTTCATGATTGTGACATTTCTTATAGCTACGGCCAGTTAACTTTTGCGCCATTGTATAACGAGCCGTTATTCGAAAACTATACTTGTAAAAAAAGACGTCGAACCGGTTGCCATTACAAACAAAAGTGCGACAGAATCTTGCGTAATCGTAGAAAGCAATTGCGCCTACACATTAACACTGATAGCTCTCCAAACATTGATGCAGTCTCCCCCCTTTCGTCCCCTTCTCTAAGAACTGTGGGGGGCAGGGTATGTCCGTCATTGTATGGTTCATCTCCTACGCTTAAATCTTCGAATGGTCTGATAGGTATGTAAATAGTTATACAATGGTTAAGCCTAAAGCAGTTCCTTTAAAGGAACTGTAGTGAAAGTTATTGCTTTTGATTCCATTTTAGACTTTAATAGAATACGATTAAAGGCCAGAGAATAATATTATATAACAATACTATTTTTATCTGTAAATCTTTTTTGGAAACTAGTAGGTAGGAACTTGATCAATAATACTAGGTTAGGCTCTAATGAACTATATATGTTGCTTTAGATATTTATATACAGAGATAGGAGACAGTGATAAAAATATTAAAATTTAAGTAAGACTGAAAAAAAAATATGAAAGAAGAGGATATTAGACGAATGTCTGGTCATCATGATAGAAGAGGAATGAAGGAAAAGAGAAATGAAATAATATCTGGTCAGTTTTGAAAATGTAGCTCATATGGAACCTTACTACGGAACCAAAGTCCAGGACATACGGAATAAAATCTATGTTCTAAGCGTAACATTCTTATCTCCTTTACTGGGCCCTGCATTTATGTATAACTGCTATTTTCACCTATGCTACTATGCTTTATTTTATTAGACTCGGGTTAATATACCGTAATTAAAATGTCCATAACATTAAAAACAATAAAAAATGAAGTTCATGTTTATTCGTAAACAATAATGGTACTGGGTGCGATAAGCCAGTGCTGTCACGCTATTCATTGTTCTATGTTGATTTATCGATTAATTTTATCGATATGGACACGCAACTTTGACAGTGTACTTAAAGGAAGTCTTTGTTTTTTTTGTTATACGTAGGCGATGTTTCTATTTCTGTCTTTAATACTCGCATGTGGAACTGACAAATGCAGTAGGTATTTTCTTTATAATACCAGGGGCATGTTCTGACCATATCTCGACAAATTGGCGTTGGTCCAGTGTGCATGTTAATATTTTAAATACCTCTGAATTAATATTGTAAATATAATATTGTAAATACCGGATTACAGGGGGTCTACTATAATATCAAAAAATGAAATAAGTCAAAATTTTAAAATACTACTCTCCAGAAAAATAAAGATTTGTCTGTCATATAACGTGTCACATAAACGACGATATTGTAGAATAATTAAAACATTTCAATTGTTTTACTGTTGAGGATTGTATAATCTGACTGTAGTAAACAGTATTATGGAGATAGACCGTTCTATTTTCGTCACACCTAAACCGATAGCGGTTTAGGAAACGTGAATGGTACAAATTAAATCAGCGTTGGCACGAAATGATAAATCAAATTGCGGACGCACCTAAACACCCCTCAATTAATTTACGTGTTTATTTCGTGAAAACTGGAGCACCGAACAACCAAAATACAATTAGGCCAAATTGTATTTTGGTTGTTCATTAAAACTCACATGGATCTCGAAAGCTTTTTCAATAATTTGCATATTGTTTAATTAAGCACGGAGAGATCCTTAGAAACATACTCATATTTACTTCGAGTTATGCCTGTATTTTCTATAATAATTATTTAGAAACTGTAGGATCCGTAACGTTTTATCAAATCTTGTTTAAGACACAAGTACGAGTATGTATTCTATGTTTGTGTATTATGCGCAGGTTAGTTATAAGAAACCCCTTTTTTAAAAAAAAATATTTAAAAAATCTCTAGATTTCATCTGAATAATTTGTGAAAAAGTACGTATGTTAATTACATTCCTGGTGAGGCCAATTTTACGAAATCTATAATCAATTAGGAATATAATAATAGAATGTTCACATTTTAAGGATTCGTCTATTCGATGTCGATAGTTACGGTACATACATCAGTTACATTGCTCACATCACTATTATTTGCCACTAATGTAAACAATAAGTTCACTTCAACTTTAAATGTGTGACCTAAAAACAGGGAAGTGACGTTTGTTCACGAAAGGGCCCCCTTGAGAGCAATAAAACATTTTAGTTAATTATTCATAAGTAGTTTTGGGTTTTAACAACAAAGGTTAGGTGCTATTGAACAAAAGTGGCAGAATGCCATTTAAACAGTTAAATTTTACACGCTAAAAAGAATTAAGAAGCGGACAACGTCGCGGTTTTTTTACACACTAATTAGTTAAATGGTATAATTTACTATTTAATGTTAAATGCATTTTTATCGTAAGTGTAAATTAAATTAAAGATTGGTTAATTTGATGTCGTTTATCAAGAAATAATAATATATATATATATACTTTTAATCTGTTTGGGTATTTACAGGGGGAAATACCCATTCTAACAATAACAATTTAACGGGCTTTTCGTCTGATGAGATAACAATTATAATTTGGAAATGAAATAGATAACTATGAGTAAAAAGTTGGTTTATCGTGTTTTGTTCCGATGTTCCTCAATTTAAAAGCATATAGTTTACTACGACCGGTGTGTCCTACATTCAGAGAAGATAGCAACGAGAGCAGCAAATAAATTTGTTCTAATAATAAACCGGCGTGTTAAACAAGTAATGGTCATTTGTTTATTTTCAACGAAATTCCTTAATGTCACAATCATAATAGTATAACTCATATATTTTGCTATAATATATACTGTTGAACCTTTTTGCTAACTGCAAAGATCAACACAGCTTTTAAGCGAGAATGCAAGCCATACATTGGAAGTTCGCTGTAAAGGAGAAAGCAGGGGGAGAGGAAAGTTGTAGGGGGCGAGTGCACGCTGCATTCCCACAGCCGCTGGGTGCAATCGACTGGCCACGTTATCGTGTAATTGTACTACATTTCCTACTTTATCGTATTTCTCCAATGTATGTACGTGTTTCAGTAGTCTAGTGATTGAGATATGCCAGAGCCCATGCCCATCCCATCTTATACCTCCCCATTTTCTCAATCGTTTCTCCCAATTCATTCCTTAATATGCAAAGGTGGGCAGTGCATCCGGGGGCTTGCCAACGTTTGTCAATCTGGACTGATGTTGACATGTATCGCGGATGTCTATGGACGACAATATCCACTTACCATTAGGTGGACTGTATGCTCGTCTGCCGCTCTTTTCTATATGTATATATAAAAAAAGCATCCGAATCAGCTGTCAAATGCCAAACCTTTTCAGCCGGTCGAAGAGCTCCAGAGTCCCGTCAAACACGCTTGGACCGGTTTGTATTCGTTGGCGCCGTTACACGCAATACGAATTATGAGTTCACCCTTAGTAAGAAATTTTTTGTAGGTACCACATCAATTTAGACATTAATTTCTAATACATTTACATAGAAATGAGAGCACAGGAAATTCGGCGATAAACCTTTATTTTTGTCACGGTTTTTGTCAGCTTACAGATACGTGGCCAATAAATCATTGTATTTCAATTTATCATAATAGCAACATTATAGTAAATTTGAACAGTAGAAAAACATCTTGCCTTGAAAATAATACAGTAATTTGCGGTATTAAATTCGCGTGAGTGCTATTCAAAGATTCGAGGCACCTCGAGGTCATGATGCTGAGGTCGCGATGGTTATGTAATATTTAAATATTCAAAAACATTTCTTCACTAAGCGGAACTAATTAAAAATTCGGGTTTTGCCTTAACTTGATTTTAATATTTGCAACACAGCACAATAAGTAGGTACTTATCTACATTTGGTTAGCCATGTTAGCCGCGTTAGCTGTCCCAACTGAAAATTAGCGTCCGATTTATCTTAGCCTGAATGAACACGGGGCACCGGTCACCCTTTCTTTGTTTCTCAACTATAGGATATAATATAAGCCTAAAACATTTCAAACCTATACGATGTTTCTCTCGTCTCAACCAGTTTTGCTTTATCTGATATTTCGGAAAATTTTAACTAGAAATAATTAAATGTGTAGCCATAGATGAGCGGCAGAAAATACTGAATGGGCATCAAAAAAGGGCTGGGAATTTAAGGGTGGGTTAGGTTACAACAAACAACAAACGTATGACAAACAACAACAACAACAAACAACAAACCGGTGACAACAAAGAAATAGCAGTCGGTCTTAGTAGCTAATCTAAAATAATTTGTTTCAGTTATTACTCAAAACGAGTTTGTTTTGTTGATAATGACTTGCCGCTCACTTTTAACAGCATTAAGGTACCTACCGCTAATGGTGGTTGATGACAAACAGACTCCCGAATCTACCTGTGTATTTATCTTTTATATCCATATAGTCTCCATTGTCCGTAGAAGGAATTAACAGAGCGATCTAGCTAACCTCGCCCCGAATTGAGACTGCGCAGGCGCATGACGTCACCGGGCGTGGTCCCTGCGGTTTTGTTATAAAAAGATAAAATTGTTTTGTGTAATGTTCTGACATATAAATTGGTAAATATAAGATGTTTTAATAATACTTCCAAGAAATACTACATGATTATGATTATAAAAGGAAAATCGATTATAGTAATGAATAAATCGATTATACTCGTATAGGACTAGAGTCCAAAGTTTAAACTAAGGCGGCCCTAGACCTAGAATAAAAATGTACAATAATGTCTTTGCACTCGACTTTGCAATCGAGTTTACTCCTTATACGATTAAAAACATTGCGCAATCCGCAAAATTTCATAATAATAGGTAATCTGAAAAGTTCACGGACTTTTTGAACGTATGACTTTAGCGTGCTTATATTTCTGGCAACACTGATCACGGGCGGGAATGGTTCAGTCGATTCAGATTTGGTAATTTTGATGAGAATGACGTTCCTAGCTGTGGTCGTCCCATTAAGGTAATTATTGACGTTATCATTAAAAAAATATGTGATATGAAGATGACATATATACCAGTTTTCCTTCTGGATGCTTAGCAATACATTAGTGAAAATTGTTTCAGTAGCTTTTACGTGATGCTCAAACAAACGAACAAACATAGAAACATTTTTTTTTTTTAAAAAACTACTGTTTTGAGTTTTGCAGCTTCTAAAGAGACCCCCCCAATTTTATTTTTTGTAAATTAAGTCAATGTACGGACAACCATTTTACTGTTCTATTATATGTACAGATATCGATAAACAATACACGCCACTGTAATAAACTTCACACTACAGTCTGAATAAATATTCGTTTCAGACGATTCTTAAATCGAGTGGTTTGAAACTAACCTCTATGCAGACCGCATAAGGTCCTATAAAGCGCGACTCAGACTAATTTTAATACCTCCAAACGACTATTTATCCGGACTTAGGATTCCCATTTGTCGTGAGGTCTAAATTACTGCAATATGCCTCATAAACTCGTAATTTACTTCAATATTCTTTATGTTACTGTTAGAAGGTGGTCAATTGGCATAATTAATTGAAACATTAATATAATAGTATTCCGTTGTAAGTCTATTTGTGGCCTTAATCTCGCTTAATTTAGCAATCATGTTCACGGTCAAACTCGATATAAAAAAATGTTATTGGACATAATTTTCTCCAAAGTTTCATTGCGTAAGTTTATTCACTTATGTTCTTTAACAAAAAATATCTTGTTTTCATTGACTTAGTTATGATAGAGGAGAATTTAACATCACCCATTCTGTTTGATTAATACATAGTTCTAATGGCTGGCAGAGAATGCCACCAGGCAATAAGTTCGCCGCCTCCCGTACGACATTTAGAGGCTTAAATAAAACAAATGAGTAAAAAATGATACCTAAGGTTTTCGCCAAAATTTAGTGAATTGTACCAACGCGACGCGACGTAGATGTAGGCTTTCTCAAGGTTTACCTCCATATCTATTTGGGCAGAGATTTAGGGTAATTGGTATGGTACCAACTTTTCTAGGAATATTTATAAGAAATTATGAAGCACGGTTACTTAGAAATATTGATATGGGAATAGACTAAATGACACATCATACGTTCTAATCAAAGAAACCTGATTGGCAACTTCAATGGCAAAGCAAATGAAGAGGGGTTCATTAAAAAGTCAAATTTGAAACATAAGTACTACGTAATAAAAATGTTCCATTTTCAAAACATAGAACACTAATAGACTCTAACATGCCTGACCTAGAGTGCTTGTATATCTAGTAGAATGTGTATAGTCTCAAACCGATGCTTAATAACAATTCCTTTGTAATAATAATAATAATCATGTAAAAAGAAATTAACAATTACGAGTAGGTACTTCGAGTATTTCGAGTTCCACATACACTTGATTAAACAATGCCAGTTCTTGCACCAAAAAATGACAAACATATTTAAACTACCTATCAGTACATGACATTGAGGAACGAGCGGATAATCACAAAATTGGAGCAGCTCGCAGCTCAGAGGATGTCGACGACATGGGTCATTAAATGCAATATACCGGCCTGTACTATAAAACTTAATACCACTGAACTTACCGTTAAAATTGAATCTATCTCTTTTAAACACAAAGAAGTAGAGCGAGAAAAACTAAAGTAACCAGCGATAAACAAGTCACTTCATATAACGTAGTAGTCGCCCACGTTTTAAACTATTACTCCGCTAAACTTTTATAAGCAATTGTAGTCTTTATTACATCGTGATATGTCTTGTATTAGCGTGTATAAAAACTGTTGGTGTATTTCACTGTTTAGCAGATTGTATGTAGGCTCCCTCGGATTATAGATAAACTAGTCAGGTTAGAACAGGATCATTCTGAAAGACACGTAATAGCAGTAGTGTAACTTATGTAATCGTTTAAAAGTAATAATGTACACACACTATAAAGTTCGTGAAAGTATAAATTCATATGATGCGCTTGCTGTTTAATCTTATCGTATGGAAGGATAATAAAAACTTCTCCATTCTTCCATATAACAAAACTAGCGATGCCAGCGACCTCGTTCGCGTGCACTTGTGATTTCCGCGGGAACTTAATAATTAATCTGGATAAAAAGTATCTTAAATGTTAACCCAGCATATTATTATATGCTTACAAGCTATAACTTATATTATATTTTAACAAACGAGTAAGTACACTTAGATTTTCGCGTTTTTACACATGTATTTATTTATCTATTTAAATGGGTCTTCTATTTCGAATGAATAACATTCGCGTTAAGATCCGTTTAAATAGTTAAATATACGAGTACACGTCACTGATTCTCGTACATCGTCTTTGATGATGATTATTCAGTCATTATTATATCGAATTTTACTTGGTTTTTTTTTCTGATGATGTCATTATAATCCTAAAGTAAACTATCGTCCAACTAGCGTCATTGCTATAGTAACGTAGCCACAAACAACGTAATATTCACATTAGCTAGTGACACGCAATGTGAATCATTTGGAACTAATGATCTAATTGTTGTCTTCAATGACTCAAGTATTGAACTCAATGGAAATTTGATCAAGTTGTTCTTCTTTCACTATTGAATACTTAAGTGTTTCTCAGCTTCATCTAGTCTTTCTAGATAATGGTTTACTTTTGATTTTTTAGTATCTTGTTAGAGTTATCCAAGATTATTATTTATTATGGGCACTAAATGTTCATCTTTTATAAAACTCACTGAAGAAAACAATATAATATACTTATCAACAATTTGTCACTTGTCTCTCAAAGCTTTCTCTCCCTTTCGGACGAAGACTAAAGAATAATAAACAATTAGTTTTTCTATATACAAGACTATAGGTACGTACGAGTATTTTTTTTTTTTATATACTTGTGGGCTGACGAGCAAGCGGTCCCAAGTGATGGTAAGTGTTACCGCCGCCCATGGACACCTGCAACACCAGGGGGTATGCGGGCGCGCCGCCGACCTTGCAAAATCCTATTCACAGCTCTCTAGAAGAACCCCATATCGTATAATAGCTTAATGGAAAGACCTCTTGAGGCAGTTCGTCCTACAGCCTACGGGTTCGCGGTATAAAGTAATTTTTGGACCGAACAGTGCGCGACAGCTCCGTATCGAGGAAATGCGGATGGACCATGCCTTCCATACCTTCCATGCAGATGGGAAACTTTTTGTGGAATATGAGAGCCTAAAGAGACGCGTGAGCACCGGGGAGCCTAAAGTTACCTTCAGCAGCCTTGGCGAGCGACCAGAAAGCTCGGCTTCCAGAAGGACAGCTAACTAGTCGATCGCCAATTCTGCGGATGTGCTCATTCCTCGCTCTGACAATGATCTTCTTACTGCACCTCGAGGCAGCGTTAAATTTCTTCCTCAAGTCGGTGGTATTCGGATCTTCGGATATCTGCTCTTTGGCCCAAGCCCTGTATGCAGCCCGTTTATTACGACGGGCTTCCCTGCAGGACTGATTAAACCAAGGTTGACTCCGTCCACCTACGGGTATCACAGAACAAGGAATATAACATTCCATGCCCTGCAACACCACGGAGTCTGCACAGGTATCCAATGCAGATGCTCCATGCAGTCAGCGACTTCATCCGTATTAACCGGGATCAAATCTACCACAAGCGTTTTCCCTTCACGAACTTCATGTATAACATGTTGGTAGAAATTCGTTGATTATCTGCAACTATTAGGTACCTAACAAACAAACAAACGAATAACATACCATCCTTTACGTAGATGTCCCGTTAGACCACATTTCTTCAGAGAATCTGACGGATCATCGGCTGTACTTTATTAAAGACAGTTATGAATAAAATAGAGATAATAAATAGGGAGATTTTCAATACAGATAGGGACAATGTATCAAATTAGAGAATTATCCACAAGCCGATAAACTCGTTCTAGGCACGTATAGTAATCTGTACCTATAGGCATAAGGAAGTTATTTACTAATGCCTCGCGGTGACTCAGCCGCTTAGAATGGAACAATAAGCGGTTTGGACTCAAACTACGGCTCTTGTGACGAATACCGCTTCCTAGTTTAACTACGTAGATACTTATATTTTGCGAGTAACAGACGCAAAAAATTCGTTGTGGTGTAGATCTGGTAATTAGTATTACTGCACAGCATTCACAGGCATTTCCTGCAACGTTTTATGACATTACTGTGGGATTTAGTACTGGTTAATGGTATTGCAACAATAAGATGACCCTGATTTTTGACTAACATCTAAATCGTTATGTCACCTTTGATCTAATCTCAATCACCTTTGAGTGGTGACTGAGAGGATGTTGCGACATTAGCCCAGTAGATAGATGCAATGAGTGGCACCAGCTTGGTTCTCCTTATTAGTTCTTTGTTTTCTTTATGTAAGAGTCAAATAGTGTTCTATGTTCAGTAGCTCTCGAATTCTTTAGTTCATATGTGTTTTAAAATGAATTATTCTTATTACGTACCTATGTAAACGGCCGAAAGTAACACACATTGACTATGATCGGCTAGCTTCGGTTTTGTAGAGCGTCGTCTCTGACGTACTGTACGACAGAGACGACGCTTTACAATACGTTCTTCTGACTTCGAGGAAATTGCGACCCTCTATCGATCTTCAATGTCCTCTATATTGCTAATATATTTGGCAAAATAAATATTGGTTTAAGATCTGTTAGGTAAGCAAGGCTTTTGAATTTTTACAGTAGTGCCGTCAAATGCTATACATGTGTTATGTGTATATGAAACGTTCGTCCGACTGGGATTCGAACCCAAGACCTTTTACTCAGCAGGCAGATCCAACTAGGCTAAACAGTCGTCAAAGCAAAACAAAGTGTACCAGCAATAATAATAAAACTGTTCCCTTGTAATTTAGATTATCCTGTTTATAAATCTGTCTGACTGACCAGCCGACCACATTAAATGATAACTAATGATAAGGGATATCGAGTTCTGATTGGCCAATAAAATATGTTTGTTACACATTTGACTGTTCAATAGATCCAAGTTTATTTGCTTTCTTTGATAACAATTATTTATCTGAGGGCACGAGAGTGCCCCCGCCAAGACCCACTGCAAGCAATTAACTGCAAGGTAGAGATGCAAATTTTTATAGACCTCTAGTACTTGTAGTAATTGCAAGCTTTCAGATGGTAAAGTTTATAATTTTAAAATTATTTTGAAACAAAAGGTCTTTCATAACAAGGGATAGTGTTGTATCTTGCAGCTGTCAACTCGGCTGTCAGTTACCCCACTCTCACAGAAAATTGCCATGAATAACGTAATAGCAAAATGTTTAGATCACAATTGGTTCACGTAGGTAGTAAATGTCCAAATCGCAAAATGTCAAGTTAAGTACAGTTGATTTTCCAATATTTGTATTTTTAATGGTGTTGACATGTATCGCATATGTCTATGGGCGACAGTATCTGCTTACCGTCGCCCAGGTTGAATGGCTGCTTGTCTGCTCCCTGCTCTCCATAATAAGTACTTCTTTGTCCCTGGAAAACAATTTCTGCAATTAATTTCCTCCCTATTGTATATATAGTATACAGTAGTAGGTATATATATATATATATAGTCACAGATGTTTTATGACTCTCAGCGATTGCGTTGTTGTTCAATTTGTTTTACTCAAACGTGAGGATTGAGGAATATGTTGTGAATCATGTTTAGTATGAAATGACGGCGTGTCGGCATGCCTGTTTATGTGCGCTTGCGCATAGTAGATACCTACTCGTATGACCAGGTATGACCTAAACAATTATTGTTAGTGGAAGCCAGCCACGCGATTTCTTATGTGTTGGATATTATTGTGAATGAATGTTTTCATAATTGGCGAGACGCGATCAGCGCGGCTGAGAATTAGGAAGGTGAACATCACCGGAATTTATCAATAAGTGTATTCATTTATTCTAATTATTTTGTCGTTTAAAATCCAATTTTCCCGAGAAATTGTTTTGGATAATTTGATTAAATAATAGTCAAAATCCTTCCAGAATAAACATCCTCTGAGTAGTTTTTGAGTTTATTATGTAAATACAAGAAATATTAAATACATTGTTAATTTTATGTATCTAGTTAAATTATTATTATGTTATCTGTGCCAGTGATAATAATTGTAAAATTATATTTTTTCTCTTACATATCTTAATGAAAAGGCATTATGATATATGCTTGACGAAGGTCAAAGTATTTTCTTATTACTTGTTTAGTCTAATAATCATACAATTTATGAGATATGTTTACAATTATTATTGTATGTTAACTCAGTTGGTAGGTACGCGTGCTTCATGTCGTTAATTGATAAAATAAGTGAGAAATGAATTCATATTTTATAAAAACGATTTGTTTAAAAAATATTGAATTCTCTTGAAATCTCGCATATTTATCTTTTCCTGTTACGATGATTTTTAGTGTACGAGTAAATATACTAACTATACTAGGTACAGGTTTCTCTTCAGGATCGTCATCGTCTTCCGCACTTCCAGCAAGTCTTATCCATCTTCTTATCTGGTAACTATCGGAAAAGTTCTAATTACAATAGAATGCAGAAGATTGCAAGAGATGAGTTTTTCTAGCGTCGAACAAGTCCTGCTATGATGTCACATATCGAAAATGTTTCTCAACCATTTCCGAAGCCCACGCTGGTATTTCAATGTTGTGTACGGTGTTTATTTATCCCTGAGGATTTTTAGGGTATTTCTTAATCAAAATTTATTTATTCGACATCAGCCTACAATGTCTATCTGATCCATCAGGCGGCTCCATGTGATTTTTTTTGTAAATATTTTATGCTGTTGCAAAACAGGTAAATAAATTTAATATTTTTTTTTGGAGAAATTAAAAAAGACAATTTTTTAACAACAAAATTAAAATGAATAGTAGTTATCAACGAAAACCGGTTTCGAAAAAGTAACCAAACCTGTATTTACCTAACTCGTTTTGTTTTTCAAAAACCGGTCTTTAAGAAACGTATTCCTTTTTGGATTTTATTATTTATTTATTAACTAGATATACCAGAGACTTCGTTCGCGTAGACTTTTTATTCCCTTTATTTTTATTCTGGATAAAAATAAATAAACTGTATCCTTCTGTTTATTTATTCATTTGAAAACTTTATTAACCTTAGTCGTACAAAAGGTGAGGTTAATGTCTGGAGGCATTCTCCACCAGCCAATTTTGGGTTGAACAGAGCCAGCAAAGGTTTTTTTTATAGGGAAGTAGGCGGATGAGCAAGCGGTCTCACGTAATGGCAAGTGTTACCGCCGTCCATAGACACCTGCAGCACCAGGAGGTATGTGGGTACACTATCGACCTTGCAAAATCTTATTCACAGCTTTCTTGAAGAATCCCATATCGTAGCGTAATAAAAAGACCTCTTGAGGCAGTTCATTCTACAGCCTACGGGTTCGCGCCATAAAATGTTCTTCGCACCGAACGTCCGTATCGAGGAAATGCGGATGGAACACACTTCTGTGACGGGAGGTGCGGTTGAAGAAACCGGAGGTGGAAATTATATTGAACAATTCTTCAGAGCATTCCCCATTATATTAGGTATGCGATGAACTTAATATAATGGGTGAATAAGTAATATAATGAGGAAGTGCGATGAAAGGTATAAATATAACTTAAACGGTTATTATTATAATAAATCTTTTATAAAAATACTTATTCACAGTAAGTGTCCTTCTAAGACAGTGACTTCCATCGCCGAAAGGTATTACAACTACATATACTGTTGAACATTATCTATAGTGGAACTTTCGTTATACAAAATTTAATTAAGTACGCTTCGTTGAGGATTGATTAACAAACAAACAATAGATTGTTGGATTTAAATTATATATTACTGCGATGTACTACTATTCGTGATTATCATGACATCACAGTAGTAGGTAGTAGTATCTTCACTCGTACTGACCTTGAAATGTGTGGTGCAATCCTTAGTAGACCTTACGCGTTAGCTTCTTAACATTCAAACAATGTAAGGTCATGCAATGACAATAAGATGAATGCGTTCAACTCTGTTTACTTTTTACCTTGTTGTTTACATTTAAGAAGTAAATACAATTACAATACCATACATACCATCAGCCTATGTCTCTCCACTGACCTTGGGAGAGGCCTATATCCAGCAATTAGGCCTCTCCCAAGGTCCGCCATCACACCCGGTCTTCAGCTCTACTCATCTCGCCACTAGGCGACTTTCTTCAAGTCGTCAATTCTACTGGCCAGAGGGCGTCCTACGCTACGTGGTCTCCATTTGAGGACTCGTCTCCCCCATCGGTTATCGGTCCTGCGGCATGTATAGCAGCAGTGCTACAATTTCAGCTTGCTGTTTCTTTGATCTAAAATAAATGGATTAATTAATTAGTATTAATTACTTATTATTGGAGCAACTGCAACTGGGGAGCTCGTGTCTATAGGAGTTACCTTTGCACGGCGTAAGACCCTTGGTCACACCTTGTTGTCACACCTTTAGTATAAGTTGCGTGCACTACATCGCGGGCGAAATTACAGGCGATCGCTAGTATTGTTAGTGTTCCTCGAATTTTCCAGACGATTACAAACAATATTAGATACCTACATACGGCGACAGCTGTTTATTTTGATCATGAGATTAGTACTCGTGATTAAAATAAAAAACAATTTCCTAAGAACAGCTAAAATGAGAACTTATATTATAATCGTTATTCTCTATTTTAAGTAAGCTGTCGTGCCAATTTTTTTTCACAGCAAATTGGCGGCAGATGAGCATAATGGTTAGTGGATACTGTCGTCCATAGACATCCATGATACATGGCAACATCAGTCCAAAATGAAAAACCTTGGCACGCCCCCGGATGCGCTGCCTATCTTTGCAGATTAAGGAAAAATAGGGAGGGATAGGATAGGACGGGATGGGAATGGGCTCTGGCATATCTCACTCTCTACCGAAGCACGTATGTACGTACATTGGGGAAATTCGTTAAAGTAAGAAAAGCAGTACATTTCAAGGTAACGTGTCTTCTTTGAGTGGGGTAACGTGACCAGTCGAGTAGGCCCAGCGGCTGTGGGAATGCAGCGTGCACTCTCTCTTACTTACTTCCTTGTTTCGCCATCGAACTTTACTGCTCTACTCACATTTATTATTCGGCCACTACATAAGTCCTTTGACAGATGTATGATCGATAACAATAATCCTAGGTGAAGTGGCCAGCCACTAACATCGTTAGGACTACAAATGAAATTCAAGAATTATATTCCTATAGGTTACTATTTATTATGATTATTTCAAATTTCGAATGTGGAACGCGGTAACCGTTCGTAACCGGGTATTAGTAACCGCAGGAGTCGCGTTACATAAAGGCTGATTGTTTTGCGACACTCAAGCGCTTAGTTTTGTGAACTGTCAACAATGTCGTCAAACAAAGCGCTATCTTAACAACGACAAATTCTTTTAAGTAGTGGTGACGTCAGATTTCTCAGTACCCGTATTCTTGTGACAGCATCTTTAGGATCGTAACGACTAATAATTTATATATTGTAACATTTTAGTATTTATACTAGGACGATAACACAGAATAGAAGTTCTTTGTAGCAAATACATATACAAAAGGACTTAAATTGACCTACTCTCTGATGTTAGAAAAAAGGTAGAAAAGAAATGTTTCAATAATTTCATTATGGACCATAGATTAATCGTTACCTCCAATTCCAATTCCTCTCACTGCTCAATCTACAGTTGTGTGAGAAAATTCATCTCTTATTTATAAGTATACCCTACTTATTTAATTTTATTAACTGATGCCAGCGACTTCGGTTGCTTTGGTTGAGGTAAAAATTATCCTATTTATTAATGTGACCCATAAACCGTAAACCATAACTACACGTATACCAAAAAATATTGTTATAAGAAAACAAACAAAAAAAAGTATATATCTATATAAGTATTTAGTTATATTAGCTGGTACTTTTGTTTAAGTATAAATATGATTAATTACATTAAATTATGATGTTTAATATCGTATTAAGTACTTAATTTATTTCGATCTATCTTAATATAAGAAATAAAAGGGCAATTAGTGGAGCTAATAAATTTAATAACCACCGGGAGGTATACTGTGTCCGCTCAACCTAAATTCGCGGGCGTATCGACAAAAATGACAAATACTTGCGGGTTCTATCGTTTTGTGACTTATACATCGTCATGCTGGCTAATTAAATTAGCCATAAAGTCCAGTTGAGACGTGTTGATAAGTGTTTAACTAAAATTTAAGTTAAAAATCTGATAGTAACGTAAGCACTACACCATCTCTGAAAGAGTGGTCTCGCCAACCCGCTTGGCCAGTGCGGCGTTTTAAGGTCATACATCCTTCATACACATAACAATGTGCACGAGGAGACCCATGTCCAGCAGTAAATATTAAAAGGGTACATTGCATTTTGCATTGCAAACCAAACGTTAATATTTTTCCACTTACTAAACTACCGACTCAAAACAAAATAGGGCTCACATCGAATTTTTATCAAAATTGGTTTTTAGGTACCTTGAATGATAATTATTAGTGGAGTGAACTGTTTAAGCATAAAGTTGAAGTGTTTATGAATACCTTTCAATGTTTTGAACCACAAATTTAATGGTATTCTCAAGTGGATAGATAAAAAACTAAAGTGTAAGAAATCCCGTGTACACATTTTTTTATTCACATGTTACGAGTCTCGTTGCAAGCGTTTGTTGTTGGTACTAGTCATTTTGTTTTGCTGTTTCATTTGTTTTCGATATTAGTCCTGATTGCAATGCTTGGATCTCGGCGCCATATGCATGTGGACGTGGAAGTCGCTTCAAGAGCGCCGTTCTGTTGCAGGAGAGTCAGTCACAGAGATCGATAGGCTATCCCAGACTCCCAGGAGACTGGTAGTGTGGCTAGTAGACGTGAATCAGGAAGAACTCGAGCTACAGCTACCCAGGAAGACCAGTACCTACACCTGATTATCTGCACGACGAGAAAGTATCGTAACCGCCCGTACCTTACAAAACCGACTACGTCAAGCTACTGGTACTCGAGTTAGTGATCATACTATCCGCAACAGACTCCATGAAGATTCGACATAAACAACGATCCAGAATGACCGTTATTCGACTTAAACTGACT
The DNA here is from genome assembly GCA_943735995.1 of Sesia bembeciformis. Lineage (NCBI taxonomy): Eukaryota > Metazoa > Arthropoda > Insecta > Lepidoptera > Sesiidae > Sesia > Sesia bembeciformis. The sequence continues at coordinate 16,621,410 of OX031028.1, forward strand.
GTGGCTCATCATGCAGCGCGTTTGAGGTTCGCACGTGAGTATTTGGACTGGAGCATGGATAACTGAAAGAATGTATACTTTAGAGACGAGTAAGGTCAAGTATTATAGTGATGTGATGACTGATGACAGAAGTGTATGTGTGAAGCTAAGAGAAGGCCAGCGTTTCACGGAACCATGCATCCACGGACCAGACCGTTTGGTTTTGACATCACCAAGTGTGATGGTATGAGGCGGAATAAATTTGATGGGTAATACGGAGCTGTTACGTTAATCAAGTAATCCGACCTCATGTCATCCTATTTTCACAGCGAGTGGGTAATGTTTTCATATTCATGCATGACAATCATGAGACAATCATGACAATAGCCGGCAAACTACTTGGACCACTCAACGAGCACTCGCTGATACCAATATTGCAGTTTTGCCATGACCAGCAAAGAGTCCAGACCTTAACCCAATCGAAAATTTATGGGATCAATTAAAAAGAAGCCTGAAAGAAAACTACAATGCCGTTAACAGCCAACAGGAGCTCATACACGTCTTAAAACTATGTTGGAACGAATACCTGAAGAATACGTTACCTATCTCATTGAAAGTGTACCAAACAGGCTCATCGAGTGCATACGTAGCCGAGGAGGCGCTACTCGTTATTAAATATCAATCCCCTATAATATTACGGGGAAAGTAGTCACAAATAGGATTTAAGTATTGCTCTATTTAAGGGATAATTTTCTTGTAAACAGTTTATTTGTGCAATTTAAACAAAATAAAGATTTTTTTACCATTTTTCATGTTTAAACTATTAGAAAAACAATCTCATATACATATTTGTTTTATTTTCATGTACAGTAGAAAAACAGACTATTTTTCTATTGTACATTTTGTAGCCCTATTTAGTTTTAAGTGGTTTATTTTACGCTTGTTTTATACATATTTTTAAACTAAAATTTAGTTAAACATATTATTTTCAACTCACATCTAAACCGGCATTAACACACACTGATTTTTCCCTACTTTTGAATTATTTCCTGCAACACTTTTTCGTAGGTAATTATACGTTTTAAATTTACCTTAGGGTGTTTGCTCGAGCATGTAGTACGAGTGTACAGTTGGTAACTAGTCAACCTATACCCATGTGCAATTTAATAAGTTACTAATAAAGCTCAGAATCGAATGGTTTTCTGTATATCAGTGTGTTAGACGACTGTACATAGAGCCTGTCAAAAAGTACTTGTAACATACTAAATTAATTTCAGAGATCAGCCAGATGTGTGTTCAACTGCATCTATTCAATGTTTCGTAGTTACATCACGGTACTCGTACTATCACGTGGTTTGTAGCGCTATATGTGTACTAGTCGTAGTCTGGCGCCAGTAAGCCGCTTAGCTCGTTAGGACGTCTCTAGAGTTTTAGTTAAACGCTACGGGGATGTGAGTACACGCTGAAGTGTGAAGTGTACTTTGAATCATTTCTACGTACATATACGTTAGCCTTGATAAAATTGGGAGGCAAGTGGATGTGTGTATGTATTTCATTTAAGTTTTGGATTAAGGATACGAGTAACAGGAACATGCGTCATCATGAGTAACAGTAACAGCGTAACATGAATGAACATCTCAACATGAGCGCAACATCTCAACTCTTTGTTTGCATATTGTTATGTTGATGCTTGGTTTTCCATGTAAACATAAAAATAACAAATAAATAAAACAAATGGCAAATTATTTTCTGTTAGATAGGTACATAACGAAAATAAAATATAAGAAACTATAATAGTCTGCCCTCCACGCGTCGTTGTTGTCGCACGCTACGTATCTATAAAATAAAAATAAAATGCAATAAAATAATAAAGTATCTCGTAATGAAGTATCCAATTAGAGGTAGGGTAATTCATAGACGTGGATGACGCGTTTGGGTGTTTCCGGATTAGCCGATGGCCGATGTTTTCGTAGTGTATCTGTACGCATGTATTTCATTTTATTTCATACTAGCCTCTTTTATTACTTCACCTCCTTGAAAGATTTGAAGAAAAAAATACAAAAATAAAATTTTAGCTTCCGATATTTAGGGCCAATTAAATTAAATCTAGCTGATACCGACTTTCTGATACCTTCAGATAAAGTATCAGGAGGTGGTGAGAAGAGCCTCTCAGCTCACAAACGCGTTCAGTGTTTGCGAAAGCATTTCAACACGAATTTCACTTTCAGTAGTAATCGTAGAAGTACAATCCAATCATTTTCATCAGCAGAATCATTCTACTGCGTCATACAATACGATACAATGATAAGAAATAAATAAATGAATGTCAGTTAACTTTTTCCATCAGCTGAATCATTCTGCTGTGTTATAAAGTCTAACGAACATTTTTTTTTACTTTTTCTATCATTATTACGTTATATTTGCCGTGTCTCTATGTATTAAGTATGTTCAAAGAATCTCTTACGAAGGTATGCATCATTTGTTTAGTTTACATATCGTTTCTAACAAAAATTTCTTTCACAGAGCTCCGGCATCTTTTGCACCTTCTTCCTCGCTCGCGCTATCTATCAGCGACGAAAAGCATCACTAAGGCACTCCACGTCAGTTCGGGAGTCCACCTTCGCAGCGCCTGATGACTCCTTGTTAGCTTCACCGACAGCGCCAACTGCTACCTTGCCCAAGTATTAGCGTACTTATGGCCGGATAAACAGACAATTATTCTGTCTTAGACCGAGTTGTACAATTTACCTAAAACTTAGTTACACTCAGTAAGTACACTTTGTCCATAAACATTTTAAGAAACGTGCATTCTGTGTTTGTAATTATAAAATAAGTTTAAAAAAAGTGTAGTAATAAACTTTTGGATGGTTCGAAGAGATGAGGAATTAATTCTTTGTGAAAAATTTGACGATAATGTAAGTTAGTTGAATTTGTAGAAGAGACGAGACCTGTGGTCTCTCTGTCCAGGGACTAATTCCAACAATGCAAACTTTTGCAAGATGATCTAAGTTGTCTTAGATCGGGTTAAGTACAGGTCGTGTTTGTACCATACCAATATTATTTTTATGGTCAACAATATAAGAAGAGGGGAACATAGTACGTGATGGAGGGCCTTGGACGAGGCATATGTACTCGTATATCCAGTAGTGGAGTGACGCTGTCTGATAAAATACGGTGTCAAAATGATAGCGCCGAATCCTTTTAAAAGCGACATAGCTCTAAATTAGTTTTGCCCGACATCGTGCATAAATTATGAATTATCCTCACATAAAGATATTACTTGGCGATTTTCCCAAAGTTTATCTGGTTATTGTATCCACGAATTTAATAGTTTTATCTCCGTCCGTCCAATGGTTTTTGGTATTCCAAAACTAGTGAGTACAAATTTATTGTTTTCCTCACAGTTCCGTTAACTAACATTTATTTATTTTATAATAGCATATTATTAAAAATGAAATGTTTTATTTTTACACAATTTCGCATGCATATGTCGCAAGAAGAAGCATTTTTATTTATTTTTAGTCTTCCTAAATTAGAATAGTCTTTTTAAATTTTATTTGCGAGTGGTTGTGTCGTTGTGTGTTGTGATTTTATACCTGTACGTATTTTATTGCCTAGATATTATACAAAATAATTATTAAGGTTTTGACAATGATATTTTGCCTTTTCTATACAAAAGTATTTTGTAATTTGTATACCAATAAATGTCTTCTTATACCAGTAATTTGTTTCATTTAGTCAGACAAGATTGTATGGTCAGATCGAGTTATTTTTGCATGTAGGTCGTGATGGAAATATTACACAAATCTTTTTAACAATATATCTTTTTGAACAATGAAATAACAAGTTTTTGGTTTATTGATCACAGACTAATGTTAATAGTATTTAAAATGCTGTTTTTTTACATTTTATTTACCCAGTTAGGAGAAATTCCATATTGTCATGCATACATAGGGACGTTAGTATGTGAGAGTAACTTATATGTATATAAGTAACTTATTATATGTATATGTAACTTATTATTTTATATGTAGAAGCTTGTAATTTAATAGCTCAGTATGTACCTAATACGTAAAGATATGAATTATGCCTGTACGTTTCCCTCGTGCTCCCTCTGCAGAGGTTAGACAAATATGAAATAACTAGGTACTGATAAATAAAATCGATGCCGACATAGCTCACAGGAGTAGCAAGCTAAAGTGGCAATTGATAAGCATATCTGCAGCAGGACCGACAACCGTCGGTGTAGAAGAGTCATTGAATGGAGCCGCAAAACGCAGTGTGGGGCGCGATCTGTCTGCGTGGACCGACGCGACGAATTGAAGAAATTCAGAAGTTCGTCGGTTGTGACTGCATGAGAATAGCCGAATATCGTGTTTGGTGGCGAACCTTGAGATAAGCCTATATTCATCAGTGAACAGATGGTGAATAAGGTTATACCATCGCAATATAGCTGACTATATATAGCAAATTTTTATTTTATTTTCATTTATTACATCTTCAAGAGAAACAAACAGCAGAATTACAACAACTATAGATATAATAATATAACTAAAAACATGGGGCAGTAAAGTTTCCTCGTCTTACAAAATTGTATACTTTAAGGGTTGGGTGACTAAAAAAAAGATAGGTATAATAAAAATGACTAAAAGTATACTTAAAGTAATACTTAAATCTTTGCTTTACATTATAACATTAGTTTTGCATTGGGGATATATTTTTTTTCGGAATGGCTAAATTCTTGTTTCCCCAATGGCATTTCAAGAGTCACCGGATAGGCTCCCTCACCGGTCGACCGGCGAAAGGAACGGACCTCGGCTTATAGGGCGTTGCTTTGGGAGGGTACCGCGAGATCGCGAGTCAGTGAGAAGCATTGGCAGCAGTAATAGAGTCGTCGGAATCTAAACGACCCCGAAAGGTCGAAGGGATATTTTTTAATTTATTTTATATTAAAGAGATCCATATTATAAAAATCTTCTTTATATTTATAACAACTCCTATATAGGGAGTTTAACAATAGTTAATCTATACTAATATAATAAAGAGGTAAAATTGTGTGTTTGTAGGTATGTTGGGGGTAATCTCTGGAACTACTGAACCGATTTCAAAATTTCTTTCACAAATATTATAGGAATCTACATTATCCGTGTCTAATCTAATATAGGCTATATTTTATTTATGAAATTTTGATAAAAAAAAATCGAAAGTAAACATAAACCGAGGCGAAGCGAGGGCGGGTCGTTAATCTTACTTAGGTATAAGGACTAAAAATAAATCTTTTTTTCGAGTTTTGGAGTTGGAGCATAGGAAAGGGATATTTTCTAGTAGGTATGAGGAATCGAAGAGCGAATTAATGCCTTTAAAAAGAATTATAGTCTCGATTGTTTCTTCTTTTTTCAAGTGTTTCTCTGGGGGTTCTAGGTTGGGAATTAAATTATTATTTCGGTATTTAGTGTATCTCATAATATTATTGTGTATGCTAGCAAATAAATCTATTTTGTATGCTCGGCAAATAAATCTATTTTGTATGCTCGGCAAATAAATCTATTTTGTATGCTCTGCAAATAAATCTATTTTGTATGCTCTGCAAATAAATCTATTTTGTATGCTCGGCAAATAAATCTATTTTGTATGCTCGGCAAATAAATCTATTTTGTATGCTCGGCAAATAAATCTATTTTGTATGCTCGGCAAATAAATTTAAAAGTTTAAAAGTTTTGCAAATTGACGGAATCATGAATATTATATTAAATACCATATTAGATTACACAAGCGGAATAGATTAATCTGAATTCTTAGTATAGGCGCATCATGTCGTGGGTTAAGATATCTAAGTCTGATTAGCAAAAAAAAATTTGATTACAAAATACAAATCAATATTCATTCACTTACTTCATTCAATTATGTCAGTATAGTTAAATGTTGGAAAACACATTAATATACTCATATATATTGTGGATATCATCGATATCAACATATTTACTGATAGTGGTTGCAACGTCTGGCTATATAGAGCTCAACATATAAAATTTAATTAATTAATGCCACGTGAATTGTAACTTTCCTCATTATTCTAGTCGGTATGTACCCGAACGGCTGATTGGTTCAAGGAACTGCTACGTATTTCGGTGATTTCATCGGCGTAAAAACACAACCTTCGCTACATCGGAAATGGCGAGGTCTGCTCAATTTTCCGCCAGCCTACGACATTGTAACTTGTCTTCAAGAAATCTTTTTCTTTATAAGTTAAAACTTAATTGTCACTGAATGTTTGAAGATGCCTACAATACAAGACATTGACGAATTTCTGATGGGCGCTCTTTTATTTCCCTCTCGCACGTTTATTTCATTTATTATGCATTTATTATTATTATTTTATAGAAAAAGGCGGCAGACGAGCATACAGTCCACTTGATGGTAGGTGGATACTGTAGCCCGTGGACATCCGCGATACATGCCAACTTCAGTCCAGAATGACAAACGTTGGCACGCCCCCGGATGCTCTGCCTACCTTTGCGGATTAAGGATTGGATTGGAAGAAAGGGTTAGGACAATGGAGAACGATAGGATAGGTTGGGATGGGAATGAGCTCTGACATATCTCACTCACTACCGAAACACGTACAAGAATCAGTACCAGAAACATCACCAACACCCTCGACCTCGGACTCATCGGGTGATACTCTGTGTGATGTGATGTGATTTTTCCTCATTTTCCGAACTCATCATCATCATCACAATTATTATTTGTAGATAGTATTTGAGCCAATTTTACTAACTTTGCCCCATATTCCATAGCACGCCGTTCGTATGAAACATAAGCGGGCACAAATATAATGAAACACAAAACCATTATAATCCGGTTATTAAAGCAAGAGTAATGACAGCTGATATAAATCTTAACATAAACCATCAACATGTAACAACTTGTCCTTTTAAATATATTTTCTTCTATTTTTTTGTGTTATATTATTTCTTAAGAAAGAAACTGTATTTACATAAAATGGATTATTTATAGAACTCTTCCTATGATAACCGGACTATAAATGGTCGAAATAAAATAATAACATAGGTACATATCCCACTCTCAAACAGAGTGAAACTTGTACGGTGATGACACTATTAAAAGTTCTACATGTCATATCCCCGGCTCGAATAAAAAATCCGAGTTTAGAATCAATAGTACAATCAAAAGTAATCGATTTTAAAGTGTTCTCTGTTTAAGGGTGCTTTTTTAGCAAAAAGTGAGTGCTGCAGCAACGAGCCTAAGGGCTTCCCGGCGGAAAGAACGGACCTCGGCTTAGGGCGCTGCTTTGGAGGGTACCGCGGGATCGCGGGTCATTGAGAAGCGCCCAGGCACGTGCTGATACCTGGTAAAAGTGTTGCCTGAAGGCCGGTGTATGTTCACGGTGTAGCGAGGGTGACGTCCTCGTCTCCGCCGGCGCGGGGACGGTGTATTGTATTGTGTAGTCTGTGAACGTAGTGGCGCGAGGACGGTGTATTGTATATATATGTGTAGTCTGTGAATGTAGTGTAAGAATCGCATTGGCAGCAGTAATTGGGTCGTCGGGGTCGTCTAAAACATAACGAGGACGACGACGACGTCAACGGGGAGGGTCATTCCTAGGGGGGGACATAGATTAGGCTGTCTACTACTAGGGGGTTGGGATTCTGGCCTCATGAAACAGCGAGTAGCGAGAGCGACTACCATCAATCAAATTGACATACAGTATAAAAAACGACTGGTCTCCGGGTCTAGTTGCATATGTTTCGGTCGCCGAGAGATCGAGTCGCCGGCGACTAGTCGACAATGCGTATTGGCTCTTAGGGCCACAAGAATTTAGCCATTCCGAAAAAAAAAGCTGTTACATGATTAAAGTAAAGAGTAAGCGAGTAAGACATACTAAGATGGCTGACAGAGGACTTTAATTTACGACACAACAATTTTGGTTTTGTAAGAAAATACAGTTCGTTTTATGTGATTAACTCAAATCACTTGAAACAGTGAACATGTAAATAATAACAACGTTATATCTCTCACGTTAAATTACATACGTAGTATTTGGTCGGTTGCGTCGTTTGATGTTATACAAGTTCCATTGCTTTATTTTCTCGATGACAGCTGACACACAGTGGTCGATATAACTTTGTTCTAGCGTCAACGCCTAAAACTCCGAACAAAAATTAGGCACCAAGACGTCATATTTCATTAACAAGGTCACGTCAGCCAGAAAGCAGTTTTAGGGATGTAGTTATCGATAAACGTAACACGATAACAGATCCGATATTTTTTTACAAAATGTAAGAATCTAAACTACTGCCGGATACTTTTGTACAAATTTATTAACTAATATTATATTTCATTACAAGATGTTACACGTGTTAATTCTTGATTGATAATGCCAACTTCTTTAAAATTTTCGAAGCTGTTGTAAAATAAGTAGGTATAGGTAGGTACTCGACAATGAAACGAAATAATTATAATGACAGGTAATCTTTATTTATTTATTTTAATCAAAATCTGATGAATCGTCACTGTCACTCGATGAGCTCTCCCCAACATTTATTATAAGTTCCTGTACTTCTATATTATCGAATGCCACATGAATTTCCCAATCCGACGCTATAATGTTTTGGGTTCTTCTCACAATTTTTTCCCAGTTTTCGGCAGTTACTTCCGCACATGCATTTTTTAATAAATCTAACATCTTGTTTGCCGTAAAAGGGAGATGGGTATTGTTTCGAGAGGCGTGTCCTTTGATTTGTGCCCATATTAGTTCTATAGCATTGTACTGGCAATGATACGGCGGAAGTCGAAGAACCCAATGACCACATTCGGCAGCTATTTCGTCGATAACATATCTTTTAGGGTGGCTTTTATTCGATTTTAAAATATTCACTAATTGTACTTTTAATAAAGTATTATCCACATTTTCGCCATGACGTTGGAGCCAGTCAATTATCTCTTGTTTTTTATTGGCCTGCGTCGGCATTTTATCAATTTGTCTGGAGTGATATGTAGCGTTGTCCATAATAATTATCGACGGTTCTTCCAGAGATTGCACCATTTCTTTAAACCATCCTTCGTAAATCTCCGCGTTCATTTCTTTGTGGTAGTCCACTGTTTTCTTGGATTTAAAGGCCAGTAAAGCATCTGACATGAATCCTTTCGTAGACCCTGCATGGCATATGATGAGGCGTTCACCTTTTCCCATTGGCACTGAACTAGTGGAAGCGACGGTGTCGTCAGTCCAGTTCTTAGATACTGTGTGGTTTGCATTTAACCAAGTCTCGTCAGTGAAAATAACATTTGACCAATCTGATATCTTTTTGGCTTCGCTCAAAAATTCGCAGCGAGCCATAGCAACGTCGTGACGCTCCATCAATATTTTACGTTTGTCCGATTTTTTATAACAAAATCCAATTTCTTTCAAAACCAAGCTTAATGACGATTTTTGGCCATGGAACAAACCACATTCACGTAAAGAAACAACAAGTTTTTTAAGTGTTGGAATTTCTTTGCGCAAGTAATAGTCATATATATGACGGCGAATAGCGTCAGCGTCGAAGTTGTCAACCGATGTCACACGACGTGGTTGGCGTTTTTTCTTCGGCGTACGAAGCTTATTTTCCTGCATGCCGCTTGTACCGTAAGCTTCGGTAGTAATTTTTGAAACAGTAGGTCCACTAATTCCTAATGCGGCCGCAACACGCTCTCGCACTTGCGACAGTGGTAATAGCGGGCCACCATTTTGATACTCTGCTTCAAAGTAATTACGAACCTTGATCACCAGTTCTCTCGCCTGCCTTTTCAGAACAGATCCTTTCGGCATTTTGATATTTGACAGCTGGGCAGCAATCAACACGGAGGAACACAAAATACACAACGTAACGTATGGATAGGTAATGTGAAAAAACTCAGCGAACAGAAATGTAGTGACTAGCACGACCGTCTTGTTGCGAGTGACAGATTAAAACAAACACAAAATGGCGGTGGGCCATTGAGTGTTCCCACCTTGAACAAATTTATTTGAATGTTTTTGTTGTATTTGTCTTTGTTCAAAATATAATAAATATATGCGATCGATATCATTACTTATTTGGTCACACAACACTACAACTATCAAATTAGAACTGTCATCGAGAAAATAAAGAAATGGAAATACTATAATTTGTTGTATTACAAAACAAAGCATTTCTGTCGCTCGCGCGAGTTATGTGCGGCTACAGCAGAGGATTTAATAAAAAATCAATTTTTGATTTCATTTATTAAACTAAGATTACAATTTATAATATTACTAACTAAAATGCTACTCTAAAAATATACGTCTTGACCGATGCTAGGTCTAAAACGAAGTGTCTACATTTGATAATACAAACTAAAATACTAATCTAAACTACCCGTCTTGACCGATGCTAGGTCTAAGACCAAGTGTCTACATTATAAAATACTACAAACTAAAATACTAACTAACTAATCTAAAAATACACGTCTTGACCGATGCTAGGTCTAAGACGAAGTGCCTCGAAATCCGAGCCATTCGGAGCTGCTGGCGGGAATTACGTCATTGCAAACAGTGCCGTCATTGTCCGATTATTGAGAGCGCTGTTTATCCATAAATCTTTATAAGTTTATATAAACAAGTAAAGCATGTCGCGCGGTGTCAAGTGTCGTTCACAGGGCCGTTATTGTTCTGAGGGCGATTACATAACACGCGCGATCGAAGAAGAGGTTGTGGACAATTGACCGTGACGTAATGAACAATTTTTTAGTACTGGACTGTTTGTATAGTATAGTACATAGAAGTCATTGTTTAATGCCGTACTTCGTGAAATGCATTACAAATTATTTTTGTAAATCATCATCTTAATAATATGTTTTTTTATATTATGGTTATATGTATTTAAAGATTATTCACAAAAATTTTCAACAGGAAAATCATTGACACCTGTCTTTAGTCAGTCACCTGCAATAATTATTTGAGTCATTTCCTACTAATTAAGTGACGCCAGCAAGTTTTATTCTTTATACTCATTGTGTTGTCCACTTCAGTACCTACATGATGATGGGAATATTTGTGGTCATTAGCGGATTCATCTTCGATTATACATATCCTAATATGTCCCAAAAAAATTCAAAGTATTTTTTTAACGCATAACCACTTTTTGTCAAATTTCATGGCTACGGCAAACCGTGCCGACTTGCATCGAAACATGTCAGTACCTACATGCTTCAGGCGACCGCGCTTTTCAGTTGTATTGTCAGTAAACTTATTGCTTATAGTAAATAAGCCATTTCAATAATAACATGTCAGTGGATCTGAGTAGTCCTAAAAAGGGTATATTTTTAGTAGGGAACGTAAAACATCAAATGAGGGGTACAGTTTCTCTGCAAAGTCCATTTTCGTCTAGTAACAACATTTTTATGTAACTGGCAACTTCATAATTGTTTCTATAGATTAGTCCTTACGTGCTTGAACAAAACCAGCTTAGTCACATATAAAATAAAGACCAAATTCTAAGGATCGGAACAAAATTAGCAGTGCTACTCAATTTGTTTCAAAAGCAGCTTAATCCTTTCGGTCAATGGGTTGCCGCGGTGACTGGACAAAACAATATGGCGAGGTGCACCGCTGAGAGTGTTATCAAGCGATTTCTTGTCGAACCGAAATAAAGCTAGAAAACGTCGAAGTGATCCGACAAAATGGAAAAGAAATTTGGAGAAATTGGAGAGGTTAGTACATTTAGATTTAGTAATTTAGGAGAGGTTAGATACTTATTTAGTATAATTATTTTTTGATTCCCGACAAAAAAAGAGGGATATTTTAATTAAGAAGCGTTGTGTATGTACACAGGCGTTTTATTTACAAGCAATGAGGTTTATTTCGTACGTGCTTTCACGGTTGTTACTTTGAGTTTTCATTAGGTAGTTTGGATCAAAATTTTGTACTTACCAAGAAACATAAAAGTTTTTTCAGATGCCTACCAGAACGTCCAAACTGTGTTTTAAAAAAAAAAGTATATGCGTAACACTATCACAATGAGTGAGTGATATTTTATATTTTGCAATTCAGTTAAGGAAAAAAAGAGTGTGTCAAAATACATTTCTCAATGTACTTGCAATTAAGAGATACCGAGTGGAAGCAGTTGCAAAAAGGTTTCTCAAGGAATGTATCATGCTAGAGGAGCACCGTGGAGGAGACCATAAATCCCATAAATATTTAGCAAAAAAAATAGCAGAATTTATCAAAAAAACTGAATTGTTCTGATCCACACTATTGTCGAGGAAGTAGTAAAAGACTATCTACCTGCTGAACTGAGTGTTAATAGATTACAGATAATGTATACGAGTAAAAACCAGGCTGAAGAAATTAAAGAGAAGTTCAGGAATGTATTCAATACGAAATTTAATCTGGGGTTTGGCTCACCACAGACAGATGTATGTTCTGAGTGTTTACAATTTACAGAAAACATTATTTACAGAAATCGAGTCTTGATGCGAGAACTAATGATTCAAAAAAAGTTCACAAATCACGTGCCAAAAATCAATCACCGAATGTCCTATGACTGTCACAAAAACTTTTTATTCTAGACAATTTTATGTCTACAATTTCAAGATTGTTGCTGGCCCATCAAAGTCGCCATTAAACAAAGGTAACACTATCGGTTATGTCTGGACAGAAGACCAATTCCATAAAGATTCCAACTTAAATAATATATTATTATTTAATTTAAAATTTATTTAACAATTAAATAATACATCGTTCCCGCAAGAAATTGACACAGCACGATTAATGGCTGACAGATGTGCTGGTCAAAATAAAAAACAAAACTGTGATAAGTTTACACCAGCAAACATAGAATACGAAAATAGGGAAGAGAATGAACAAGATGAAAACGAAGAACGGCTCTGCGAAGTACATGTTGATTTTCTAGAGCTCATGGTTTAATTTAAAAAAGATGTTATTGTTTATTACATTAATTTTGTAATGACGTCAATAAAAAAAATTGAACAAAAAATTTTCATGTTTAACTTTTATTGATATTGATTGATTGATTACCCATTTTAAATAATTAATGATGGTATTCTCATAGGTACGGAAATAAGCGGTGGATAATTAATCTTGATTTCTAATTTTCACTTACTCAGTGTTAAGTATTATGACTACTACTTGAACTACCTACTGAATCGATTTGGCTCATCTACGAACCAAGATATAAACTATTTTTATATTTTGTCCTATTTAGTAACTATTTCTATGTAGAAGCTATTTTTCTTCGTTAAACCATATTATAGTAATTAATTAGCCAAGACTAACGTGATATGCCAAGACATAACGAGTACTAAGTAGTGATTGCAAACGCCTTCAAAGGGCACGACATCTATTGGAAAGTAACCGGTATCGTGGAACGAACCGTTCGCCCACCAACTTTCTCTGATTGCCTTACTCTGTCTATGGTTCGGGCATGTGGATAATTTTTTGGTATGAATGAAAGGGAAAATTTTATTCTCGGTATCGGTAATTTTGTAATTTACTACCAATTCCCGTTGCATAGAACCACAGATTATATAGAAATATAACTGTTTGTAAACTTGAAACTTATTGCGGTCCACTTTGTCTTTTGTAATCTGTTTCATTTGTAATGTGATAATGTCTCATTGTAGGGCAGTGTTACAATAAACACTAAAATGAGAGTGGTACAATACGAACATTTCTTTAGAATATTTAAGAAGCTAGAGATACTTTGCTATATACATTTAGCTACCAGATGGTTATAAATTATTGTCAAAAAGTACAGTTTTAAATAATTAATAAATAATAATATAATAAATATTATTCATTCTTATGTTAACTATAAGTATTTTTATTACAAGCTTTTCTATATCTATACTAATATAATAAAGAGATAAAATTGTGTGTTTGTAGGTATGTTGGGGGTAATCTCTGGAACTACTGAACCGATTTCAAAAATTCTTTCACAAATAGGAAGCTACATTATCCGTGTAAGCTATATTTGAATTTTGAAATTTTGAAAAAAAAAACATAAACCGAAGCGAAGCGAGTTGCTAGTATTTAATATCACAGTGTTTGTTTGTTTAGGGCAAATCTTTCAAGTCTATTTCAACCAACTTCCACTTATACTACTGCTGACTTCATATATTTTTATACATGTTCTAAAACCGATGGCAATACAATAATCTGTCACATTTTAATGGAAACACCTTAGTGTCATGACCTTAATCTGATGCTGTAGCTAAGAAGGTCAGTACACCGTGGAACTATTCAGCAGCGAACAGTACACACCTCGTGTTTGGGCTCGTTTTGATGGTCTCATAGTTTTACTACACCTTAGTGTTATGAGTTTGACCGTCTGATTCAGCGGATGGGCTTCGTCGTTTGCAACTTAGAACAGTACAAAGAAGTAAATAGATTAAACGTAAAAAAACCTTTTAAAATCAAGCTTTTATTAAAATGCACTAAAATGAAGAAAATAAACATAGAAGTCATTACTATTAGGTAGGTATTTGATGTGATTTAAAAGCTTGTCGCAAGATTTTCGTACCAATTTAATTATAAATCTCGCGAGCATTAAATCACATCAAATAATAAAAGTGACTTCTATGTTTATTTTCTTCATCTTAGTGCATTTTAATAAAAGCTTGTTTTTAAAAGTATTTTTTACGTTTAATTTTACTTATTTCAAACTTTCAAAGCTTTCCAAATTCAATTCAATTTCTAGCAAACTATTCTAGTATTAAAATTTATTGGTTTGTCCTACCTCTGTGAGGAGAAATACAGACTACTCGAAAAATATTAAAAAAATATTTGCTGCATAATTATTATTAGTCAGTTTTACTTGTAGCTTAGTCTATTTGCATCTTAATTGAAATTGATTACTTACCTTAAAAACTAAACCGATGGTTAATTATCTAAACCTAAAGAATACCCAATTATTGTTATTATAGCCAATATAAGATCAAGTCAAAAAAAAAATAATAAATGTGGCTTGTGTATTGTTGAACACAGGTACGTATTTAATTATCGCAAAGAATAAATGCCTGGTTCAGAACAGTTCGTAGAAAACTTTAAAGAGCATTAATTACATAAAGAATGTTTATAATATAAATAAACATACTTTTGAGAAACGAAATCTCATCTCATCCACATCCACTTGATAGTCTTGCGGAGATGAGTAGCTAATAGAAAGAGATAAAACATAAATCAAAGGCCATTGCAATGTTCGAGTGCGAGGGGGAAAGCACATAGGTGAATGAGGGGTCATGAATGCTGCGGGTAGTGGGGTACAACGGAGGGACGCGCGCCGCCATCGCGTTCTCCGGCCTCCGCTCATTTTGAATTAGTCGCTTTTGATATTTCAAATATACGCCTGTGTCGCTGTCTCGTACACGTAAACAAGTAAATCCGTGAGTGACCTCAACCAGTGGAGTTCTGTGTGTGACTCGTTTGATAAACGTAGTGCATTCAAGATGGGGTGTGGTACCAGTTTTGTGAAATATGTGCTCTTCTTCTTCAACCTGTTGTTCGCGGTGAGTTGGGGCGAAAGGGCGGGAGAGGGAACCGGTTTTGCTTTGTTCCGGTAGACGGTTGCTGGTCACCGAACAGTGAAAACCACGGTTTGCCCTAAAACGTGGCCGGTGACGACTGTTTAACATTCACATGACCATTATGAGTAGTTTAAATCCTACAGGTTGACTGAGGGCAAACGCGCGCCGCGTGTTCCTTAGTTGGCTGGTTTGTTTTTATATATCTTTTTTTTTGAGCACATCTTGTCTGTGTCCTGTTGTTTCTTTTGAACACAATTATAATTTAAAGTTTACAAGCCACAATTCTTTCAAGTTAAAAAGCTTTTAATATTACGGCAAATGCAACATTTGAACGATGTTAGGACTACTTCTGTATTTTTTTTCTAATTTTACATTAAATATAAATTTAATTGATGCCAAGTGAAATAACTCCATTTTTATTTCACTTCTATAACAATTATTTTTAAAAAGTACGCAAACGTGATGATTTATTTATTGTCCAATCACGAATGGGCCGGGCCATACATACACCCTTTTCCACTGCATCGTTGACCGTTGACTTCAAAACTACTAGAACCGTTGCTAGGTAGGGTAGACACATGACATGATAGACACGCGATGATTGAAAATTTGTATTGAATTCCTAATTTTAGAAATTAAATGTACCTTAGTTAATAGTTTGAGTGATTCACACATTGATATTATTTGCTAAATTGTTGGCTGCCTAACCAGTTCTGACTCGACAGACAAATGACATCACTCGTGTTTATAGCAATAAATTCTCAGTAGCATAGTAAGGTGACCCGTACAGTCTTTATCATTTTTCTGATCTTCCTTGATCTATGACCTTCTTATCACCTAGATGCAAGGATGTGCACAATACACAAAGCTGTGGCATCTTTTGGTCGTGATATTTATTTACTTTGGGTTGCGGGACCAGCGGAATATGATCAATTGATCATCGGTGAAAACCTGACCATCTTTTATCAATAGTATGTGGTATGGCAATAAATTTGTAATAGGGTGGTATATAAGTGATGTTAGTAAGTAAGTAGATATTTCAGAGTATCATATGCTGGGAGATTGTCACAGATAGATAGGTATTTAACTTAATAATAATGAGATTAAAGTTAAACAATACGTGAAGCCTCAATTTACCTACTAACTTACAAGTCCACAACCTGTAGATCTCTATTTATTTTTGAAGTACTTACTTATCTACCCAACTAAGTGATCAAATATTTACCTTTAAATAACTACCATTTCTTTTGTATAGACTTCAAGAACCGATAAAACTAATACCCAAATAAAATCCCGATAAGAAATGTCAAGAGACGTGCTTTCTTGTTTTAGTGGGCATTCGACTTTTCTAATGAAACATCTCATCAATATGGCAACATGTAAAAGTGTATGCTTAGAAAGGGGTGATTCTAGTTGTCCATGGTTTTGACTGGAGTTTAGTCTTGTTCCATGGGCTCGTCTTTGCGCTCGACGTTGACAGCAACACCGATTAAGTGCAGTGGCTGTGTTGTGTTTATGCTTTATTAAATATATATTTTTTACGGTTTTTTATTTAATATTCTTTTATGTGGGTGATAGTGATAACTGATATATTAAATGTTGTAGAAAAATCCAGAAGGATCTAAAAAAATAATAATGCTCAATTTTTGTCAGCTGTTAAGTAGATACGAAAATAGTAGTACGCAACCCGCGGTGCGTCCTTACCTTCCTTTTCTTAATAATTCGTTGAGCTTTTGGATGTTCAGGGTCAATATTTTTTCTCAGAATTTTTGACCGAGGGGAGGTCCAAACAATGACATTGACTTAATAACATTTGACTTAAATTTTTTAAGTCTCACACCTGGCACTGACTGGATGACTCATGATGACCTTGTGGCTAAGTCTGGTTTTTCTTTAGTAATAACTAAGAATCACGAGTTATAATTTATAATTCACCGCGCTGTAAAAACAATAATAACTGTTGTTTTTACTGCTTATTTGGCAATGAATATTTTGATTTCAAGGTTAGTTGCAAATTATAAAAGAAATTCTTTTGAGACCATAAGGTCGTCGAGAAACCTTTTGTTTTCTTAGTTTTAGTTTCTTATCTGTTATAAATGTATAATATACAATAATGCGATTTCTCATCGTAAATTGTAATTTAACCATAATATATTCAGTGCTTTCACCATAATTACTTCATGTTGATTTGATTTAGGTAGAATTTTAGTCGAATTGTATATCTACTGATCACCGACAACCTAAGCTAAGGATCTACCAACGGACGAGGAGCGCGGGAGATTGCATTTTGAGATAGGCTTATATCCAGCAGTCGATATACACTGGCTGATATGATAGGTTGAACTAAAAATTCTTAGAACTGGCCACTGTACAATACGATAGAAACAAACAAACACGATTTTTGAAAATGGAAATCTTTGTCTTGTCAAACGCCATTCTATTCTCAAAGCGGTCATTTGTTTTTTATTTCTGGCAGCAATTTGAAAATTATGTGTGCAGAAAAATGAATTTAACAAGAGAACATTTTCGTTCAAAGATTTTTTATAACTATCGTTGCGGTCTAAACCAGAAACAAGGTTATGAAACACAAAAGTTAGCATTTCGTGATAAAGCCCTATCCAGTGCCACTGTTCATAACTGGCTCGAAGAATTTAAACGTTGTCGTACTCACCTCAATGACGATGTTAGAGAAGGGCACCCTGCGATGGCGGTGATGGAGGAAAATATCAAAACTGTGCGGCTCATGATTGAAGCAGACAAACGAACGACATGTCAGCAGATACGGACAGGTATTGGTATGAGTCACGTTCAAACTACTTAATACGATCAGAATATGATTGCCCGATCTGCCAAAAAAAGGGTTTTGGCAGATCGGGCCACTTTACTACTTTAACTTTAGAAAATAAAAGAACAGTAACTGCGGACTGGTATGTGAACAGCGGCTTGCCTTCTGTTTTGAATTAAAAAAGTCAAAGATCGACGCCCACGAATCAGAATGATCGTCCATCACGACAATGCCCCAGCTTACTCCACCAGACAAACGAAGCAATTTTTTAATAGTGTAAATGTAGAGTTAAAGGGTCATCCACCATACAGTCCCGACCTTGCACCCGGTGATTTTTATTTATTCCCTAAAATTAAGGATAAACTCAGAGGAATAAAAGCAGAAGAGGCAGTAATGACCTTCCAAACGGCTGTTGAAGAGGTGCCTAAAGAAGGGTGGGCTGAATGTTTTACACAATGGTTTCATCGCATGATAAACTGTATCGATTGTTGCGGAGAATACCTAGAAAAGCAATGAAACAACTTCAATCTATACATCAGATTTCATTTTTGAAATTCTAATAACTTTCAGTGTCACCTACGTAGTACATATATTACATTTACCATAACGCGCGTCGACATACCTATCGCTTATTTCTTCCTGCCTATCTCACCTATACCTATCCCACATTCCTTATTTTCCATCTGAAAATTATGGCATTACAATATTCTGACTTTCCGATTCTTTTCAAGGCTTGCATAAGTTTAGCAACAAACACTCGGATAAAGATACCTTCGGCTAACATTCATGATATTCATAACTTCTGATAGTGGTCGGATTTAAGAATGACCACAACTTCGTGACTCATAAGTATAATACTTATAGTTTGAGTTACTCGTGTTATGAATACCTCTCTTGATAGATATTGGATTATTAAATTCTTCCGGACCTACACAACGTGATTGGTGTTTGTAATTTTTCCGTAGGTATTAGTTATATAACATCGATTCCGTTTTTCGGTGCAGGGTTTACTTACTCACTCACTATCTTTTAAAAAAAATATTTTTTGGTAACCGTTTCACCTTTTCAAATCATGAAAAAAATGCCTAATGTTGTTTACTCGATTTAAAATTAGAAATCGGCATAAGAGTGTATTTAATAACTATCTCACATGTGATGAGATAGTCACGGTTCAAGTGTGGCGAAACATCAAAATTTGCGTTATTTCGGTTGAGTCGTGAAAAAATCTCTCTATCTCTCTGTACAGTAGTTTTTTCAATATTGAGGATTGTGACACTCGACAAAACTTCTCAACCAATTCCAACAATCGTTGTCCTTTCAGCAATCTTTTCAAGTTTTAGGTCCCGGAACACTTTTCCATTCCATTTCATGTGTTAGCTACTTGGTCAGTCCATCACATAAGGCTTCGCTCTCTTGGCCTCTTGCCTTCTACTTGCCTGCAACCAACAGCTTCTCATATTCATTTGGGACCTCTGTATACTTTATGACCAAAGCTATCCGGATATAAGCAGACTTTGTATTCGTCATCGCTTACTATTACTACCACTTCGTCCAAGTAAAATCCAGAACCCATATAGAAGTACTATATGTGATAACTGCCCTCAGCTAGATGCCGTATAATGACGCCCTAGGGCAGGCGTACGCAACCTACATTCCAAGTGAAATGTAAGGCGCCGCTAATGCACAGTTCTTGTTATCCTACTTACTCGTGGTTCTACCACGTTTTACTTTCAAATGTGCTTCTAGATAAAGGGTACATGGCACGATGATACGTATTAATTTGAACTAGTATATGCATATTTAAGTGTCGTAGTGTCGTGGTTACAGATAAATGGGTAATCATCAAGGTAACTGCGTTCTCTTCAATGTTATTCTGTAGGCTGTCAACAATGCTGTTTTCTGTAAGCGTAATTTGATGTCGAAATTGAGTAGGCGTTATTGGATCTAGTACTCTTTAAATTGTTTTAAATGGGCATGTTAAGTTAGGTCAAATATCGAACTGACAAACTTAGTGAGTGTATTAACATTGTTCAGTGAAAAGATGAACTGCCACTATACGGCTAAAGCAGACGTCCATTGAAGGAAAGTTAGTCGCCGAAGAGTGATCCGATCTTGACTTCTTTGGATTATTTACCTATTCGTAATTATTTTTCTCTATTGCTTTATGACATTCAGCCAGTTGTTGATGCCCACAACTAGACAAAGCTTTTAGGCTCCTTAATTTGGGAGATGGGACCTTCCTTTGTGTTTGCTTGTTCATCGTTATCTGTCTTCTGCATATATTTCACAAAGAACAGTCTTCAGTGGCGTTTTTAGATATCTGGGGTATGAATATTTTTTTCGGCTATATTACGCAGATATGGTCAACCTAATTCACCAGTCCAGTCTATTTTATACATTATAATATATCCTGACTCCTGACTACCCCTTTTAACTTGTCACATATTTCTCCAACATTATTTGTCAGCGCATTATTACGTCCGTTGGTCAGTTCAATATTTCCGACAAACTAGGTCGACAAAGGAGATTGCGTGACAGAGTCGATTTCCCCGGTTTTGCCCCCCTTCCACCGCCCTCGGAAACCAATCAACAGGTGTATTTCATTGAATAACTAATTATTGTTAGATATTTTGTATCTGAGTCATTTCCGGAGTTTAAATTCTAGTACTGATGTTAACACTGATTATTTCTGTAGTTGTTCACACACAGTTTTTAATTGGTGCATTATATAGTCTGTGTTGGTGCTATCTAACTTCTTGTTACATTTCTCCCGGAGGTGACTGAAGCTTCTAACTAACCAGGACCAGCATAAGACAGACATATTATATGTGTTATTCTCATTAATACAAATATTTTAAGCAATATATATATACCGTAAAGTATGAAATTTCCGAAAGAGTTGAACTCTTGCTACAACTATCTTTTACTAAAACATACTTTACACTAAAATACTTTTACTAATTAGCTGAAACTTCATTAAAATAATAAACATTGTTGCGTGTCCTAATTAATAATTACGACATCAACAAGGTCGTAATAGAGTTGACGCTTTTCATTTTATTCATAATAAAACGTAAACACAAAAACATGACAATTAACACGTTGCTTTTATTCCGACGTGTGTTCACAAAAAGGTCGTAAATATGATAACGAGACATATATTATAAAATATGACTTGAGATATCTAGGTTGTAGTATAAATACGAAATGATATTATACTTTACTCACACAAAAAGATCAACAGGAAACTGTATAAAATGATGCCATGTTAACACCATGTTAGTATATTAATACATACGCATGAGATTTACATACGCATTTTGAAGGCAGTGCACTTTTTACTTACCTTGAAATTAACCTACACCTGACCACATATTTTGTGCCAAATACTCTACATCCTTTAATATTATGATTTACTCCCTCGCAGAATACCCCACCCCGCCCTATCAATTTTCAGTCCCTTCTTTCTTTAATCGATCCTCTCCTTATCAAGTCAAGTATTTATATAACTATGAATATAACTATCCAAATGAATAACATAAAATTACGATGTTTCTATATTATCATATTATGTACGTATTATATATTTTATTTTATGTAATATCAATGTTATTTTAACAAAATAATAACGTAGAATATATTTTTGTGTTGTCTCGTGTTTGTTTTGGTTGTAAGTGCTACTGGCCGCCAATCTCTTCTAAAAATTGAAGCAGTTGATGATATTATTTATAAGATACAATCGATCAACTTCAAACAGACTGTATTTTCCACTACGTTCAGATTGGCCCAATTATTGTGGGTCCCCTACTCCTATACCACAATACAAAAAGCTATTTATATATATATATATATATATATATATATATATATAAAAACCTTCAAACATTCTCTTTTACGTTATAATTCGTGAATTAATGAAGTAGATTATTTATGAATTATAATATATCTATTGAGAAAGTCTTTGATGTATCTTTTGCGATTACCTACAATTTTATTACTTTTCCTCGTCCAATACACAATTGGGTCAAGGAGAGATCCTTAACTAAGAACAATGGAGCCAGGACGAGACTCAAGGTTACGAATGTTACGATGCTAGAGAATTTTCCAGAATGTTTATCCTTATGACGTCACCGTTCAGTAGGACTTCGTAAAAGGTCACATTAGTCTACAACCCACGTCGACGTACCTATTTGGCATTATGCGAATTGATTTGTATTAACGTTGAATCGAACGTTTTTGGGCGATGTAACATTTATCGTAATTGAAATCTTTTTTGAATGATTGATATTTAAAGACTATTTTTTGTAAAAATTGACGTTTTTGCCCGGGTTTTGTGATCCGGCTCTTAGGACCAAAATGTGGGGATGCTGATATGAAACGTTTTCTCTGTGCGGGGATGTGTAGAAGATTTTATTAATTGCACACCCGATTAAAGAATGAGCTCTCTACACTTCAGTGTCATTTGAAGAGAGAAGTAAAGGTAATAAACGGTGTTGCCACATACTAAATTCGAACGGAAATTGTGTACAATTTATTTTTAATGTGCCAATAGAGTCTACAAGCGACTTCATTTCTAGACTATATATTTAAATATCTTTACAGATGTCCTTCAAGGTTATATTTATCCGTATTTTTTCTCTGAAATGGGATTGAAGAAATCAAGGTCGACAATAAGGAAATGGATTTGCGAAAATACTTAATGGAGAAGGAGAATGTAAAATGAATACAAAGGGTCGGAAGTTTACGTCAATGCTGAAAATAAGGAAGAATGATTAGCATTCAATAATATTACGAGGAACAAAGGTGTCGTTGATACTTCAAATAAGTCATGTGCAAAAATAATGGATTAGTGTTCTTGAAAACAAGAGTTCGGGTAACGGACGACATCGTAATATAGTGCCCAACAAAATAATGTAGTCTTACTGTTTAATTGAACTGAATCATGTTATAGAGATCCGCAGTTGAGTTGCGAAGAAATTTAAACGTGGCCTGTTGGAAAGATTTGTAATTCTGGGCAGTGGATGAGTCGGTCGTTCGACAGACCGCGTCGAGTCCCAAGCATTTCAAATTTTAAAAATGGATTGATGACTACGTTCGTATACATAGCTGATCTTTATATTTCCAATGTTCGATCGGTTGATGTTTGAAGTATAATCGGCTAAGGTACGTGTAACATGAGAGCACACGTGACTTATGCCCGGGGCGGTGACATCATCGTACAGCAGTCACAGACGCCGTACTGGCGCCCAATTACATCTATGCATTTATTACTGTTTTGCACATAACTACATTTTGTACAGGTTAAAGCAGTAGCCGTAAAAGAACTTCCACCCTTAAAGCAGTAGCATACATCTCATACAGCTTACCTTTTAATATTATTTACCTTTTTTTATAGGAAAAAGGCGGCAGATGAGCATACATTTACCTGGTGGTAAAAGGGTACTGTCGCCCATGGATATCCGCGGTATACGCCAACAGTTCAGAATTCAGAATGACACCTTTGGAGATGAAGGAATGGATTTGGAGAAAGGATTGGGATAATGGGGAGGGACAGGACAGAATCGGATGGGAATGGTCTCTGGCATATCTTACTCACTACCGAAACACGTACGTACATTAGAGAATAGGGTAAAGTGGGAAATGCAGTATATTTGAAGGTAGTCTTCTCTAGGAGAGGGGTAACGAGGCCAATAGAGTGCGCCCAGCGGCTGTTAAGTTGCAGCGTGTACCCTCCGACTCAAAAAATCTACACTAACGTGGACGAATCGTTGACTATAGCAGGTGTTGTCATTGCTCTTGAGTTAAAACAAAAAACGATCAGTATAATTAGGAATACTTCCACTACTATAGTAACCTAATTGCAAAATCAATGCACGCCACCGACTTGAGAGTATTTTTTTACTATAAGCTCTCTGGAAAATTCTTTAGTGTTCCAGTAATAAACACTAGTTTCATCCTTTAAAATATTTCTTTATGCTGGGTGTTCGGTTTCTTATTGTATTGTTACTATGCCACATTATATCTGACCTGGTACCTTATTTTGAATAGTTTACATTCTACAAAAGGAAGTGAATACAAAACCGCAATTTGTAATATGAGTATCAAACACATTGTTATTGTACCTGCAAAAACTGTTGCTAATCGCCCACTCTTCACTTATTCCCGAATCAGGAAGAACACTTGTGCCACAGCGTGCCGCAGTCAGACCTTTTATTATCCACTGCTGGACATGGTCTTAAAATTTGGAATGCATGGCCTTAAACGCAGCGCTGACCAAGCGTGTTGGCGAGTCCAATCTTTTAGAGGGTGATGTGGTTCCTCTGGGCTTGTGTTAGCCACTTTGTCATTCCCTAGTCGCCTTTTACGATATCCACCGGAAGAGATGGATTGGCTGACACCACACGGCAGGCTAGAGCGTACAATTTTTAATTTTAATTTATAATGGCTACTATCAGGTGGTTTTTGTTACGAGTGGAAAGTAGTAACCAGTTGAAATCCGATTCCAGTTATTATGCTAATGGAAGCTGATGCAACGTTTTTTGCAACTTGGAGGCTAGTTGCGGATGTTGCGTATCCTCGTGACCTTGCCAATTCGGTAAACATTGCGTTTCACCTAATCTTTTAAGCCTTCCGCTGCTAAAAATATTTAGACTGTCAACTTTCATTTGTTCACGGTTCTATATTTGACTAAAAGTCTTTTGAATCGATTTACCTATTCAATTTCGGAAATGTTGTTTCCGAGGGGAATTACAGGTAAAACGTTACGTAATAATTTATTGGAATCTGAGTGAATTTTTCCTTTTAAACATTTGCCATTTTTTATTTAATTGAAACTATTTATTTATTTATTAATTTCCCAATACTTATGTCAACTATAAGAAGAGCGGAAGACCGTGAGTGGTAGCCAGCCTGGGGAGAGGTCTATATCCAGCAGCGGAAAGACGGGCTGTTGGTATGGTATTAAAATGTTCAATGGTTCATAAAGGAACTGACTTCTCTGACGGTAGTGAACGATTAGTTATTATTATTCGTTATAATAGTTATTCGTTATTCCTACATTTAAATATTACAGTTTATATTTGACCCCACTAACATTTTGGAGCTGATTAAGAGTTCTTTTGTGGAACTGAAGTCTTAGGTGCTAACAATTGACAATATAGCGCTCTATTATTTCCTGATACTCCCGAGGCCTATGCTTATACAGCTTGAGGTTCCTTAATGGCGATTGTGAGTGACGCTACACGAAAGAGCAATGCAGTATGAATTTTAGAGCAGTATGAAGTGGACCATCATTTTGGCGAAAAAAATTTTCTTTAGTGACGAAGCTCATTTCCACCTTGACGGATACGTCAATAAGCAAAATTGTCGTATCTGGGGCTTGGAGAATCCTCATGATATTCATGAAAAACGGATGTATACCCGAAGAGTTACAGTTTGGTGCGGCTTTTGGTTCATAGGTGGTTCATTCATTTGGTTCATTCATTCATAGTTCATTTGGTGCATAGGGCCATTTTTAGGTATCGGAATTTAGGTAGGCTTATAGAGAGAGGTATCGACACATGCTACAGGAGTTTTTTGGCACCAATTGGAAGATATGGACCTCTATCAACTTTCATATTTACTCATTTACTTACTCAACATAAAGAGTTAGTTATAAGGCATTCCAATAACACCATTTAACAACAACAGCCTAAGTTAGTAGACTCCTTTAACGGCTTTCAGTGGTGCATGTAGGGTTAAGCTACAGGAGTAACCTATAAAGTGGTTCTATCTATACTAATATAATAAAGAGGTAAAATTGTGTGTTTGTACATTATCCGTATCTAATATAAGCTATATTTTATTTTGAAATATTTGAAAAAAAATATTTAGAAAAAATAAACTTATAAACCGAAGCGAAGCGAGGGCGGGTCCCTAGTACTATTTCTAAAGCATAATACAACTTCTAAAGTTTACCTCTTTACGTTACGATATTTTTCGTTATAGCCTCTTTATTGTCACTTGAAGTGTTAAATATAATCAATATATAATATATTAATTATAATTCCTTCTATAATATTACAGGCAAAAGTCATTATTGGAACCCTCATATATATTTTATACCACTGTAAATGCTAACACAGACTAATAGAGCCATTTGATTGCGCCGAGATCAAATCAACTTTGAGTCACTAAGATAACTGAACAAATATGTCTTGTGTTATATCGCATAGTTAGCGTCGTGTCTGTGAAAATCGCATATTTAGTTAACATGTACTGAAATGATATCATCGGTTCGGTTGTTAAAAATGTTCGCCAAAAAGGCGCCGGGTCTCGGTGACAGCATCCATCCATATGTATAATTTTGAACTGTTCCGTTGTATATTCATTATATTATTTAATGAACGCCGACTTAAATAAACATAGTAACTACATTTCTTTAGCTTCCTAAAAGTGCAAGAATTTACAATATCGGTCGAGTAGATTGTGATTTTTCCTCACATAGACAAAAAAAACTCAGCCTCACTTTTTAATATATCGTCGATGCTAACCAGAATATATACCTAATTGTTAGTATCTATATATTAGGTAGTCGGATAAGTTAGCGGCCTTTTTGAACGTGTGACTAGCGTGCTGTATATATTTCTGGCAACACTGATCACTGACGGGAAAGAAAATACTAAATCTTATAAAAAGCAAAATGTTTGTTGTCTTTGAGGTATTGGTTTTGATGTTTGAGGTTTTGACCTACTTAACCGACTTTATAAATGTCTAGCACAGGAACGAAATAAATATTTCCCCACGCGATTTTGAATATCTAGTTTATGGGTTTAATAAAGTGTTAAAATGTCGAACTCCAATGTTGTGTTAAATTTTGGGAGATAAATGAGGTCTCAAGAGACCTCATTTAACGTCTGGCGTCTCTTCGATATCGATTTTCTGGAGGTCGCGGCGGTCATGTGGGTCGAGCTTTTTATTTCATTAAATTGCTTTAAGATAAAATAAAAAACAAATTTATATACCGAAAGTAAATAAATATAAGTGTAGGAAAATATTCTGCGATGTAAATACGAGTGTAATACGAAGTTGAAGTGTAATTAATACGAAGCTACCAGTGTCTTTGATAAACTTGAATCAGCAACGTATAGTGAGCGGTGAGCGCTTAAAAGAATAATTTTAATTCTAATAAGTCTGATAAAAAATGTGAAAATCCAAAAAACATTGTATTGTTCAACATAGTAATTTAATTTGAAAATAATCATTTAACTTATTTTGGGTAATCAGTGTAATAACTAACTTCATATGATATGTACTACATTAAGGTAGCTTTGTATAATTAAATTAGTTACAAAACAAACTAGCTACTCGGTATGTTCCTTTGAATATTATCTCACACTATCCCTTTCGATCTTTCTATTTTTTGACATTTTTTTTTTTGGAAGAGATCTATCTAGCAGTGGAGAGACATTCTGACCGCATGATATCCTTTTTGGTCTCCGCTCTCCAGCAGTTCTTTGTACTCCACGTATAGGTTTTAAATTTCGAATTCGCACCGAATGCCTGACCGCTTCTTTTATTGCACTCGCACTTGTTTGAATTGTTGGAACGTGTGTAACGCAGTTTGCAAAATCAGTCAGTCGATTGATTTTAATTATATCCAAGTACATTATGTTAATAAAGCTGAACACTATTTTAGTACATTAAATAAAATCGTACAGGTATTGTACTTTTTATATTTCCGTAATAAACTGGAGGAAGACTTACTTACCTATCTGGTAGCCTTTCATCCAGATGAAACCAGGCTACCAGATGAAAGGCCTTTGTAAAACGAGAAATTGATTGAATTTATAATAATTTTCTATTAGCCTTAGTAGAAATAATTAAATAAGTAGCAAAAGTAGAATTAATAAGTAGAATGGGCAGCAAATTTGAAGGTGGATTAGATTTAGGCTCTGGTGACAATTTAGTGTTTAATGTAATACAAGCCCTTCGTAAGTGCTTATTAAGTATGTACTTATACAATTTCTTGCAGCTATGTACATTTTTCCTGTTAACAAAACGTCTGCGTACCTTATATCCTCATTTTTCCATTTCTAGTCGGTCTTCGTCTCAGTGTCATTGAACAATAAAGACGTGCGCTTCCGACAATGGAAGGGCTTACGGGGATTACCGTAGATCCCTTTGTCTATTATGCCCCCCCTCCCCCGCACTTCCTTCACTGCCCTACGTGTCCATTGTCGGCCGGGCATCGACCTACGCTACTATTATACCTCGCTTATGCAACACCAGCCTAGTGACACCTGGAGATGTTAAGCGAGGCATATTAAACGACTACATTTTGTCTGTGATTTTGCCCGCATGGAACTAAAATTAGTTAAATTTAGTGACACCTTTTAAAAATTGACCTCTAACACCTTTGGTTCTGTACGGATTGCTTCATACATATGCTCCAGATGTTTCAAAAATTCTCGAATTCTCGTACTTAAGTACGATTTTTAAAAATTAACACGTTAATCAACTTAAGTTGAAACAGTGGGTACGGGCTGAGGATTTGAGTAAATGCCTATAAGGTATTACCGCTCTACAAATATAAATAATTATATAAATACGTGAATATAAATTAAATTATGTATACAGTGGACTGCTCGATTCGGTAATTTTAACTCCTATATTGAGCTAATACATTTTTTGATGTAGTCTTCGTTCTAGTGTGAAATTGACGGCGCGTGCATGATTGATCACCTTTTCCACACATAATTATGAATACATATGTCTATTCAGTTCAAAATAAACATTTCACTGCTTTTTAGGTAATGACCATAGGTTGATAAACATCTTTAATAACTTTACATCAAAAACATTCAGTTAATGAATGATGAATTATTTTATTAGAATTATGGTATTTTTGTTCAGTTCTTGTACTTCATTTCCTCTAACGGTTACAAATATTGTTTTCTGTATACTCCCTATTCCATTAAAATTATAGTGTATAGTAGTATGTATATGTGTATAGTGTATTCGGACTATATTTCTGAAATACTATTACTACATATTATGTGTTCGGCGGTGGAAGAAGATATGGTGAGGAAACCCGCCTATTCAAAACAGATTCAGTGATCTACACTGGGCCTGCGTAGTAGATTAAGGTTCTCGTAATTACTAGGGACACCTATGCCACACAGGGACATTATGATTAACATGGAAGCGATGTTTAATGAATTATAAGCTTTTACATTCAATTTACCATGCCATTCCATACCATACTATTGTTCGATATAGGTTTTTTTTTTTTTTTTTTTTTTTTTGTTAGGAGAGAATCAGGAAAAATCCTGCATAGGACACCTGGTACCATCTAGTCTGGCTGGGCCAGCCTAGGTGGTACCAGGTAGTGTCGGACTCCTACCGACTAAAAAACCTGATTGCCTCAACAGGACTGAATTCTTGTGGCCTTGTGGCCTAGTAAGAGTCACCGGGCTTGTTTATATTAGGGCGAGCGCAGAAGGCGCTCAGCCAGGAGAAAAAGTGTGCGTTGCAACGAGCCTAAGGGCTCCCCCGCCGGTAGACCGGCGGAAGGAACGGACCTCGGCTTAGGGCGTTGCAATGGGGGGATACCGCGGGATCGCGAGTCGGCGAGAAGCGCCCAGGCACGTGTCTATACCTGGTGAATATAGGGTTGGCTGAGGGCCGGTGTGTGTTAACGGTGTATCGGGGGGGACGTCCACGTCTCCGCCGGCGGGGACGGTGTCTGTGTGCAGTGTTCGAGTGAACCGCATTGGCAGCGGTGATCGGGTCGTCGGGATCGTCCAGGATGTGCCGCGGCCGACGATGGCAGGGAGGGGCACTCCTGTCCGGTGTGTAGGTGAGGGAGGAGACAATCAGAGGATTGGGATGATGGGGTATGGCGTCATAGTAGCGTCGGGCAGTATTGTTCGATATAGGTCTCTCCCAAGGATCACTACCACACACGGTCTTCCGCTCTTCTAATCCAGCCACTACCGGCGACTATCTGTACGTCATCAGCCCACCTGGCCGGAGGGCGTCCCACGTTACGTTTCCTGATACGTGGTCTCCATTCGAGGACTCTTCTTCCCCATCGCTCATCGGCCCTGCGGCATATATGCCCTTTAGCTTGCTGATCTTTTGGATTCAATTAGTTAAAACATTTATTGTTCTTTTAACTAGGGAATGAATATTTTGTACGTTAGTGCTACTAGATATTCTGTGGTGCTGTAAAATTGCAAGAATATATACCGGTTAAACCAGAAGCGTAAAACCTTTCTTGAAGAACATAATTCTTTCACTCAACACTATTTAGGTCGGGGCTATAAAAGGTTGGCGACCCCGTAAAAGGTTTTTTTATCGCTAGCTGGAGCGACCTGTGATTATGCTCACTGCAACAATGCAGTTGTGGTTAAACAAAAGAAGTAACTGCTGGATTAGTTATGTTCAACATTCAACGTGAAGTTCAACATTCATTATGCACTGCAATTACGCTTGTTTGTGGTTCGTTGTGGCTCTGTTCTGTAGCCACAGCTTGTTCGGTTATTAGCAGTTTTTGTGGTGAATAGAACAGTTTTTAACTACTTGCTTTTAGCTTGCTGGTCTTAGTAATGTAATGCATATATTGCTTGAACAGACTAAGATGATGCTTCTTTATCTTTTATCTCTAAAGCAGTGGATCCCTATTGTCTTTGATTCTACTCCAATTCTTGTGATGAAGCTTTTCATTATTGACGAACAACCTTTGTATAGTTTTTATAAGGAATTTGTTCTTTTTTGCAAAAATAACTTTGTATTTAACTTTTCACATTTCGCCTTTTTGTTTAACATATAAAAATAATCGTAACGTGTCGATTCGGGTCAACAGATCGATAATGGGCACTATCGTTGTCACATAAATAGGTCGTTAGTGCTAAACTGTGGCTGACCGCAACGGAGTCCAGAACTATGTTATTTGGGTCACGTCTTCAAACTAAACACTCTATTTTTAATTTGTCTTCTTATTATCTCTGTGACCCTCTACATGTACAATAATTATCTTCGAATGTACTTTAAACGTTAACCCAAGACTATTCCCCAATGTACGTACGTCTTTCGATAGTGAGTGAGATATGATAGAGGCCAATTTCATCCCATCCTATCCCTCCCCATTTTCCCAACCCTTTCTCAAAATCAATTACTACTTCTCAAAATTCTCAGAAAGTTTATAACTTTCTTTTCATCTATTTTTTTAATGCCAAGTCTCATTAAAATATGCGGTATGCGTGTTCAGACAGACAGACAAAAATTTAAAAAAAATGTTGTTTTGGAATCTACCACTTGTACTCGTACAAGTGTACGAGGCAAGGCAACGTCATTTTTCCAAAAAAGTTGTTTCACGTACGGACACGGTTTTGTTATGATTTTATTATAGTGTATATATGGATTGCGATTTTATTATACAATGTATATTAATATATATAGATAAGTACAATTTATGTTATAACAATTACAGTTTACGCTTTACCTTGTGTAATCATTAATAATTCAGTAAGGCATAATTTGTCTCTTATAGTTTCGCAAAGACGTTCAACTATTTTAAAATAATGCCTCTTGATTACACTTGCTGTTATCGATACGTAATTTAAATATGGCGTCTGGTTCGACCGTCATCTGCGGCGGTAATTTTTCTCCGAGTGATTGTGTACCTATTACGCAACACGTGCAGGATTACTCAGCTGTATGTGTAGGCACCGGGCAGCTGTGCAGCCGTTGTGTAAACTCAACCGGCTAAGCAACTCGGTCACCGAGCGTTGCCTACTGATATAATATGTAGATACGACTTTTTGCCTTTTAAAGCTTGAAACGACATCAAAAGTGGTGATAGCTAGGAGTATCGTGAGTTTCTACTTTGTTACGGATTTTTCAATTACCACTAAATACCCTTTGAAGAAAATATCTTTTGGAAAACTACAAAAAAAAACAAGAGATTCTCGGGCGTGTATGTCCAGAAATGCATTCATCACTGCAAGGGGAGGCCTTTGTACTAAAGTGGCACGTTATAGATTGATGAACCATAGGCCATAAACGTTATAGGCCAATGCTTTATAAATTCCAAAATTTCAAAGAATGCAATTAATTGGATCTTACATAGTTTATTTATTTATACGACATTTATCAATACAAGTTTTTAAATAGATTGGACAGTATGTACTATTATATAATTTTGCATTTTTGTCTTACTTCCTTTGTTTGTTGCACAAATAATAATTTAAGATATTGTTTAATATTTTAGTACAGCTGTGCGATTTTTTTCATCACCAAGCCGCAGTAATACATCGATTCATAATTGAATTGAATTTACTTAACAAGTCTTTATTTTCACCTAACAAGTTGTATGCGTTAGCGATAACGAAACAGGGCCGTCACACCCGACCAGTTCGGGTGTGACTGTAACCAATATGGATATTGCCTCAATGTTTAACGGTTAGTTACCTTGTTAAACGTGTTTTAGTTTGGTACAAGCATACTCCTATATTTTGGGGCACTGGCTTGCGCTTCTAGCATTTAGGTATTATAAATGAGCTGCTAATGAAATACATGTTGATGCCATCGATTGATGCATTTTACAATCCAGCCATTGAGATTATCGCAATGTAGGAATTATTTTTATTAGTTGTTTTAGAAGGATGAATCTAGTTTATATCTCATTAGAACCTAATTAGTGAGAACTGAGATCGACTTAACTAGTTCTCTTAGCACCGTTCAACGTTGCGTGCAACTATGATATTTGGCTCTTAGTAAATACAGTCATTAAATTTTGTACTGGACCACCTTATTGGCAATCCAACCATGCTCCTAAAGCTGCGCAGACTCCTGAGATCATTAATAAAGACAAACTTGGTGTCCTTCCTTTTACTTGGCATTACGTTTCGACGAAATTTTCGCAAGTTGATTCATAAAACCGCCCGACTACGTGTCGAAAAACATGGGTCAATTTAAACGTAGTAAGCCAATTAACCCTCATTGTAAGTAATTGGGCAAATTAGTGAGGTGAAAGACTCGAGCGGATGCAAGTGCAGTGTCTGGTGCAGTTTAAATTGTAAAATAGGTACTTAAAACGACGTAAAACGACGTACTTAAAGGTTTTTTTTTATTTTATTAACATAATTCCCCACTGCACTGCACACACGTTGTAATATCATAAACAACAAGTAAACTTGTAATTCTCTAATAAAGAAGATTATGTTTCATCACCAAATTTTGGTAATACATTTGTGTTTTTTGCTTTTTACTGCGCAAACTGCTTACCGCACCGCGCAAATGCTGATGCAATCGATATGGATTGAAATTACAGTTGAAATACCCTAACATTTTAATTGTTTTCTCTCCGTCTCATTTGATCACATAGGGTACCACATTTGATCATTTGATCACATTGCCGTTGCGATGGGAATATGTTCCATCGCAAGGTAATATGACGTCTAGACTAGGCGTCTCGTTTACGACAGGAACAAACGCCAGACGACTCCACTTGAAGTCTGGCAAAACTTTCGAACGAAACGCAAACTGTCATATATTACTTTCACTTGCAGGAGTCTGACGTCGAAGACGAAATTGGGAACAGATGACGGCAGTAGACTGGTCTTTTATTTAAAGTAACAACAGCCATGTTTTTCTTCGTCTTAAGTATGTGATCGTTATCTTTAAAAGTCTTATGTAAAAAGGATTCTAACTGTAGAGGTCGCAAACAGTGCAGACAATGTATTGCTTCCAGAACTATTATTTGAAACCTGACACTTGTATGCAATTCATACGAAGGGATTCTTTAACACTAAAACACTATGTGTTAAACATGTCCTATAGAACCAAGGCGCTACTATTTACGCCACTCTATTTTCGTTACAATCCCAAGCTTGCAAATGTGCCTAATGTCTAAACATAGTCCGGTCTATTAACCTTTTGCCGGGTAGTCATCGGGCGCGATTGACCTCGGTTGTCATTGAAGGGGTTAAATTCTTTCGCGGCACATCAGGTTACGTAAACTAGGATAGGAATATACATTTTTGTCTCGAATATTGTCGATAGCAGTATTTAAAGTCTTTTATAGTTGTAAGAAGCCGATGGCATCTATTCATTTGAACCATTGCACCATAAGTGCTTCAGCTCCTCTACAAAGAGCATAACCTTTCCTTTGATAATTCTGTATCATCTTGCCAATGGACGTGCTTATATTTCTTAATCCGTCCATTGTTTTGTAGTCACCGGTGATATTTTAAACAAAAGAAAACAATGAAAGTCAAAGGTCAATTCTCACTGCATGTGCGAAGACATCATTAACCACCGCCGATTTGAAGCTCTCTGATCAACCCAAAAGTAGGCTGGTAGAAGTGTCCTAAGGCATTAAACACTATAGTATCTATATATATATAAATATATATATTGTTTTATATATATATAATATATATAAAAATGAATGTTTCTTTGTTTGTCTCGTACATGCGTTCCTATACCATTCATCCGATTGCTACGAAACTTTGGAGAGTTGTTGTGCGCACGCCCGCGAAGGTTTATGAATTAGTACTGAAGACTACGCGAACCATCGCGGGCAACAGCTAGTAATAAATGAAAAAAAATGGATGTTATTATATTTACAGATATATACTTTCTAAATTCAAACGATCGTTTAAATAGAATATCGGTATGAGTGGCCTTGAATTTTCGAATAACAATAATACCTACAATATTGCTGATCGATAGTAGTCTAATAAGTTTGTAAATGAAAGATTCCAGTAACAATTGAAACGCATGTAAAACTCATATTGTAGCGCTATCTATGTATGCTACGCTCAACAGACTTCTAAAACACCTAATATACCACACGATTTATTTTTAAAACTTATTCGCGCATACGAGTTTTCCAGTATTTATTTATACGGGGGCGTTCACCGGCACCCGCGGCGAAGACGTGTTTACTAAACTTTTAATAATTCCGTCATAGATGTTTTAGTCTGTCCGAAACTGGTGTTGGTTTTAATTAAATTCATTCCACGGTTTCATAGTGAACTTCATTAATTATATTAGAGACTAACACCGAACATAGGCTCTATGTAACAGCATGATAGTATTAAATACTATTACGCTGTGACATAGAGCCTTTAATATACTCGGAAAATTATAGCGAATATTTTTATGAAAGAGAAATTAAAATTATATAAAAGTAGGTAATTAACACAAATACAATAACATTTTAATTAATTTAATTTCCATGATTTTGATTAGATTACTATGATGCAAATTTCATATAATATTTCTTTTTGAAACGTGAATATTGTGTAATGAACAGTAAATTGTACGGAATATAGAATCTATGTGGTAAATTGAGTATTTTATTATTAAGTAACATAATAGTACCTAATTGTCTTTATGATAAGATTATTAAAAAATAACCCGTAGATACTCTTTCCTATTCGTTTCACATCGCTTTTCGTTTTTGCAATATTATTTTTATCACATTTGTATTCGAATTACAAAATGCCACAAAAATCTTTTTGTGTACACAAAAGAAAATGTGATGCTTAATACTACTCTATTAATACTTAACCTCTTTCTATGTCACTCATTATGCGTGAAGTAGTTGATTTAATCACACGTTTTTGCTTTGGACTCACTTGACCATAGGGAATTGATTTATTATTCATAATATCTCATTTTCAAATTTACTTTTAAAATATGACATTCACTTTGCTGTATAGGTCAATAGCTCCATTTTAAGGTCTTTAGGTAAGCTTGAAGAGATTTCACATTTGAAATTCGAAATACACTAATTGCAGTCTGATGTAGCCAACTTCCCGCGGCACATAGAACGACTTGCTGGTTGTAAAACCTTTATATATTCCATCTATACTAATCTATAGTTAAAGATCCCTTTCTTTGTTTCAGTAGTCTAACAATGAATATCTTTGATCATACGTCAAAATGTATTAATCATCCTTTGTCTTTGAAAGCT
Source organism: Sesia bembeciformis (assembly GCA_943735995.1). Taxonomy (NCBI): domain Eukaryota; kingdom Metazoa; phylum Arthropoda; class Insecta; order Lepidoptera; family Sesiidae; genus Sesia; species Sesia bembeciformis. Next base: position 16,657,709 of record OX031028.1, read on the forward strand.
GTCTTAAACAAAATAATTCGAATCATTTTATCAAATAAGAGATCGCTCAGAAAATTAGGAGAGCGTTTGAAAAATTATGAGTGTTATGTTAATTATGATGCTATAGTTATGTTAACACGCCAGAACTGACAGATAAACATGATAATTAGATGAGGTCACCTCTATTAACATCCACGATACTCCACAATCTGTATTCATATGTTTCATTGTGACTTTTAATGATGTTTTGTGCGTATTACTGATTTATCGATCTCATTTTACACTGCTAATTAAATGATTAAAAACTGTATTTGTAATTTATCGTAATGGATATATATAAAAAAAAAATAGTTTCAATTCTCTAATTTACGAAATGTAAAAGTAATTTTATAGAAATAATAGCAATCATTTAATTACACTTTCAGACAATATTATAAACTTTGTAATCTATCTAAACTTTCCTTGAGTTAATTATAAATTATGAATAAATGGTATAATACCACATTTGCGTCATTCGCTTTTACGTGATACAAAACTGTATGATGACGTCAATTCATTAAAAATATTTCGCTGTTTCAGGAAAAACACGTCAAGATGTTATTTTATATGCAATATTTCCTTATACTGAGTCACCAGGAACACCACAGATATGCGATTATAATGCCTAATTCACCATTCATAAACTGATTTATGCCATTTTTATTAATGACTAGCGACCCGCCCTCACTTCGCTTCGGTTTATTAAATTTAAAACAATCGGAATAAGATATTTTCCTGCGGTAAATTGGGGCCTATATTTTAAGTTAGACCTCTAGCAATACATCGGTGAAAACTGCATTCAATTCCATGCAGTAGTTTTTGCGTGATGCATGTACAAACATACAGACAGACAGACAGACAAAATTTCTAAAAACTGTTGTTTTGGCTTCTGTTGCTCTAATAAAGATCCCCCATATTAGTTTTTTTTTTCAATATCTATAATGTACAGACATCGGCCTGTTACAATTTTATTACATATATGTATAGATTAGAATTTGAAATCGATTTGGCAGTAGATATTACGGAATATATAGGAAATCCTAGTTCTGTGGTAAGTATTACATTGTATATATTAGGTATCCGTCCGTGCCAGTTTATGTAAAGCATAGGCCAACTAAACTGCATTACAAATGCAAAGTTATATTTGCGGTTGGCGTTACCTAGCCGCCTATTGAAAATGTTGTTAATGAATTGCAAAGCAGTTTGTATTTGTTCAAATACTTAATAGTAGTTTTGTTCTTACTCGGACATTGCAGAGAACGCTCCGTACTAGTACAATCGCTCAAATGCACTAGTTCAGTCTTTTATTACTATTAGTACAGCAGTACACATTTTTTTTACAATTGCTTTGTTTGAAATAATGACCGTTGTCACTATATTTATGAAGTTCAATTTTAGTCACGCGGCAGCTATATAAATACGGCAACATCACAGTACGTCTCGATCACTCCCGTGCGTCTTTTCTAGAGTAGAGAGATTTGCAGCTAATTCAGCTCGTACATCGTAGTTTTCAGCCCAATCACACGTTTGTTTCATTCGCGTCTAGTTCGTTCCTTCGCAACGGAACGTTCACCGGGTTACTCGTTCCGATGTACTCTTAACTAAATGAACGAAGACCGAAAGCGTTCGCGGAATAGTTCGTTCTAGTAAAGTGCTGGGAATTAATTCTTAATAGTACTTAGTACCTACATGTACTACACAAGAGTACTTCATTAGTCAATCCTATTATACATATATATATATATATATATATATATATATATATATATATATATATATATATATAACTATATTGCTAATGTTTTATAGCTATATATAAAAGTTTAAATATCTAAAATATATAAAGGTTTTATTGCTTATTTGACAACTGGAGAAGAAAATGAAACCCACATTAAAAAGTCCTTTATTTCAGTCATTAAAGTAATGGGAAAGGGGCTTACGTTAAAAGGGTATTTACGATTACTTTTATTTATTTATTTGATAATTTAAAGTGAAAGCAATACGAGTACATTGCTTTGAACTCGTGTACAATTCACAATACATACGTTGGCCTCGATATCCATCTGTTTGTTGCGCAATACCTCCAAACAATACAGGTTCAACATAATGTGAGGTGTAGTGCGACGATTAACATGCGCCATGTTGAAGTGGGCTATTTTAGAAAAGTTTGAGGATTCCTTACATATAATAAAAATAAATGTCCCGAGACTGACTGATTCATCAACGCCGAACCGAAAGCGCTGAAGTCAGAAACATGAAATTTCGATAGTAGCTCCCTTTTAGGACGATATGGACTTTTATACACTTATTTAGAAGGGATTTCAGGAAATTCAACCCCTAAAGGGGTGAAACAGGTTGACATATTTGTATTGAAAAAATTACTTGATGGTCCTACTTGAAACTTATTTGAAACTTGGTATAAATAACGTGCAATATAAATAATTAAACACGTTAATTAATTATAGCTACTATTAGATAAAAGGGAAAATAACACGATTATGTATTTTTTTCATCTAAACGCTAAACCTACATACAACTTTCTTTAAATATAAAACTAAAAACAATTTACTGGTTATAGGACTACTTAATTAAGTAATTAACAGTTTAATTTTATTAGTTTTATTAGCACAAAAATAATTAACATATTGCTAAGTTTAACTGATGACAAGAAAGGCGCCGGTAGTGACTGGATGAGAATGGCAGTCTTCTGCTTGCCGTGTGTGGTGGCGGTCCCTGAGAGTGGCCTATATCCTGCAGTGGAGAGGCTCTAAATTAGACTGTAGTTAAGTCTTACCCTTACAAGTGTTAACGGTGTAGCCGCCGAACGTTGATATCGTACCACCTGGGGATGTGTTTTTGAGGGAGATGTCAACGGACTCTTCTATCAGTAGACGCTATTTTAGTCACGCGGCAACATCATAGTAATCTTTAATTAAAATAATTACTCAACACGTATGATGCGTGCTAACAGAAATACTATTCTCAGAAGTCCACAGACATAAACAATATTTATATTGTATCATAAATAAAAGAAAATGCTCTGTTTGTACACTGGATAATATAAGTCTTACTCTACAACATCTGTTCAATATGGTATTTTATTGTACAATGTACGTTAAACAAGATGCACATAATTGTTTTAAATCCTAATTTTAAGCGTTTTTGTGCAAAATGAAATATTTTGATTTCCGTCAATAAGTAATGCCTGCTCTCTTAGTAAATCTCTTTATATCTATATATCTATATTTATACAGTAATATCTGAAGGTTTAGCGAAGAATACATTTATGAATAAAACCAGGTTCTTCGTTCAAAATAATTTAAGATAATATACCTACATGAACTATAACCGAAAGCTTTCTTGTTCATCTTCCTTGCTTTGTTTATCGGTTTCGGAATGGTGAAATAATCACATGTTGATGTGTCAAGGAAGGCGACTGTGGGGTATCTCCAGCTATATTTTGCTTACAATATCTCAAACAATTTCAGAGAAGACGTAATAGAAGTCTTAACCTACTGCTTACTATCAATATGACACCACTTGCGTATTTAAAAAAAAACCTTGTCTATAACGGCTACGAAAAGTTTTTAGCGGCTTTGTCCGCTCGGTCATTAGCAGCTTAGCAGTTCGTGAAGTTGAAGTGTGTCATCCTCACATCTTCCCGTATATAAAAATAAAATGCAGTTTCGACAGCCCGTCCCACGTCCGTGACACGGTTCCCGCTCGCCTCTAATAATAACACCGGCGAAAGAGCTTCTCTGTTTTTCACTCTTAAACAGTCAACAACAAAAATATGTAAACATCTCAGCAGAATAATTGTGTAAATTATTTATCTAAATTATTGTGCCGACCGCTTTTGCTAACGTCAACATCATTGTCAACTGAAGAGCATCTGATCTCCTTTTGTTTGTCCTACCCCCTGCTCTGTGCTGTACTTCTTTGCAATCCTGCTAATCACGTTATCATTTTTCCTACCGGACGACAAGCAATTCGTTCATTCACTCTTGGACACCACTCTTTCACATTTCGCTAAGTACACAAAAAAAAATCAAATCAATTTCAAGGACCTAAAAAATTTACGGCAATGTATCCAATGCCTTTCAGAGGGCATTACCCCCTCTTTAGAAAACACCGATCTGGAGGTATTCATAGTCGCTAACTTCGTAATTGAAGTAGACATTCCAAATTGACACAATTACGTTTTAAATACATTCGAATATCAGACTTGATAATGTTCTGATATTTTTGTTGCTCATTGTACTCTATTTAGGAACTACAATTATTTACTGGAACATCGTCTCAGGAACTATGACACAAACGCTATGAAATCGTAGGGTATTACCTTTAGGTGGAGAAATTCTAGACGTTGTTTGTTGAGCTTCAAGTAACATCTGGTCGAGATTAATGATTTATTCATTTTAAACTGTCTTTTTTTGTTTTTCTCTTCATTTTTAAGAGCGTTTGATCAAAAAGATCATGCCGCCCTCATTGTTACAATCGCAAGCTAAGTCTATACATATGCTAATATAGAGTAGGTATATTATTCTATCTCAACACTCTCCATATACTTACTCCGGATATTATAGTATGAGCTCTGACAAGCGACAGCTGACTGTTGAAAATACCAGTGATGATACTTTCTTAATCGATAGCATCAGTTAATCGTTTTTTTTTTAATTATTCATTATTACTATGAAATACAAGGTTAATCGATCCTTGATAAAGAAGTTAACTTTTCTACTCGACCGTCTTTTCTATTCAATTTATTATTAAAATACAACCCAATTATAAACTAAAACTAGAAAGTTACAAGTCAGGAAGTATAAATGTGTAGAATGATTTGCATGATTATATAAATACCTATAATAAAACAGGATCAAAGCAACAAAATAATAACCGAACTTTTTAAATTCAAATACAATATTTTAATAAAATTATAGTATTAATACTATATGTAAGTAATATGTAATATTACTTTAATATAGTATAGTAATATGTAATATTACTTTAATATAGTATAGTAATATGTAATATTACTTTAATATAGTATAGTATTATAATATGTAATATTACTTTAAATAATCGATCATCAACAATCGAAAAAAACAATCGATAGCAAGCACTAGCACAATTTACATTCAGTTACACGATAATGTGAATTTACATATTAATCGAGGAAGATGAATTTATCCGTTGTGTCGAACAAAATTACGTTAAAATATACATTAGAAGAACAAACACTTGTCATTTGACATTTGCTTGTTATAATTTTGCTGCTCGTATGTCATAATTTTTTTTTAAAAATTTTCGTTTATCTACGTACTGCTTTACGGAATAAAAATGTTTTGCGTGAAATAGACAACGCTCCAATCTGTCAGAGCTCATGCTATTAATTCGTCTGCTATTAATACCTAATTGTACCAAAGCATACATATAAATAGATATTACATATAGCGCCCTGGCTTTGTCCGACATTGGAAAAGCCAATTACATTTTCCACTATAACACATTCCAACATTTCAATCAGAGCGCAAGAGAAGTTCCCTTCCACAAACAACATATTTTCATTTCGAACACACTCCATCAGAATGTGATACTCATCCTCTCTCATGCCGCATTCTACATAAACCGGAGAGTTAGCCTCACGTTGTACGCATCATATGCGCAAATTGATTTAATGGAACGTGTCCGGAGCGATGTCTCGGCGCCATAATAATGCCATGTCTTCCCATATTGAGTCCTTCAAACCAGAGAGAATGGAGAGGACTAGGCTGTATCGTCTTATACCATATCGTTTACATGTGTATATATGTATATGTGTAACTTCCTAAATTGACAAATGACATCATTCATTTTTGTCAACAGCTCGTCGGGCTTGTTATGATCGGCATTGGCGTAGCGGTCCTGGTGAACTGGGCGGAGGTCAAGCAACAGCTCCAAGGTCACTTGAACGTGGCACCGTGGCTCTTTATCATCATCGGCGCGGTCGTCTTCATCATCGCGTTCTTCGGCTGCTGCGGAGCCATTCGCGAGAGCCACTGCATGATTGTCACTGTATGTAGGACTTTTTAAGGACCAGTAGCAATGGTTCATACACTTGGAAGGATAAACAATTTCTTTAATACAATAACCACATACATGCAATGACCTGCTTATACAAATATATTTTATATAGAATATAGACGACAGATTGTCCACCAGGTGGTAAGTGGATACTGTCGCCCATGGTAATATTACAGCTTCATCGGAATCATAGATAGCTGGGTAGAAAGAATCCGTTTTGCTTAGGTAGAAATCATGTTACAGATGAGTATACAGAGCCGACCATTCACCTCTAACAAAGGAAATACACTACTTATAACCGTAACTGTAACCGGTTCTTATATCGTCCACTGTTGCATGGGCCTTGTGCACATTGTCTTATGGATGTATGACTAAAACGCCACGGTGCCCAAGCGGGTTGGTGAGTCCACTCCTTCAGAGGTGGTGTAGTTCCTCAGGGCTTGTGGTAGCCGCTTTGTTATATTTTAGTCGACTTTTAAGACTTCTGCTAGATGGGGGGGGGGGGGGGGTGATGCTAGTCTAAAATCGGCCGGTACTATACGGCGATACAGGAAATGAATTATTGCGAGAAGTTTTCAAGCCTTCAGTAGTTCCATGTAGTGATTGATGGGTAACTCCGGAGTTATCAAAAGAGTTGAATCCGCGAGCGGAGCAGAATCCCTTAATTATTCCATTTTTTTTTGCTTATGCAACGATCATTATCCTTTTTCGGATTCTTATAAAATCAGAGTAGGTAAATTATAAAATATAAGTAGGTGAATCAAGAGTTAAGGAGTAACTAAGAGGAGTCGGATCCGCAAGCGAAGCAGGATTAAGTGAGTTAAAACACTCCGAGAAGTCTTGATTACCTACCACTAGTTCCATGGGTAATGAGTGTGCAAACAACAGTTACAGGTCACTCTCTACTCTAACACGATGAAAGCTACTTTCAATACCCGCTTTTCAATTGTCACGCGTTCGCCGCACGTGTTTGTGGAATCAATTTGTCGGTGTCCCGCGCGAAATTGTAATTTACAAATCGTGGAAAAGTTTGCTTTCTAAATCATACTAAATAAATATTTTGACCGATTAAGTTTTTCTTGACATAAAAGATTATGTTTATTTATGATTGGTGCAATCCGTTTTTAAAATTTCGATGTTGATTAAAATATTACCTTTTGGTATATTTTTGTGGGTTTGTTACAGTACTGTAAGCGTACGCTTTCGATGTCTATCTTATAAGAACCGCTCCCCATTATAGATCCTGGACCAATCAGATTTGTTAAATCGGGTCTACCTTTTGTGGGGGGCTATGTTTTGCATACTACAAGACCGGTTTTCATAAAATATACACTAAAATCTAATCCTTCCCTTAGCATTATTCGTAGGTCCCAGCCGTTCTTCCCCACATTTTTACTAATCTACACGGTAGTGCACTTCGTCTCCTTGGCATATTTAAGTTTCCCTTATGCTAATGCATCTTTTATGCATAAAAATACAGTTAGTAGCGCTTAATAGATATACCAATATATAGTTACTACACTCTTGAGTTCGTTCTATTCTCGTACGTCTGCATTTACATATAAAATTATATTACATTTATTTATGCCAAAGCGAAGTTTTTATACCCAAGGGTTCATAAAGTGACGTCTACGTGAGGTCCAACGGGACAATAATTCCCACTGTCCCGGGGATTACACGAAGAATAGTCCAAATGGTGACACTGACATGATTCAGACGTTGCTTCATTCATACAAATACATATGTCATTACATGTTTCTCTTATTCCAGTACGCCATCTTCCTGCTGGTGATCATCATCGTCCAAGTGGTGCTCGCCGTGCTGATGTTCGCGTACGCTGAAGACATCAAGTCGGTCCTCGTCAAGTCCGTTGACCGAGTGTTCGACACCTCTCGCAACACTGCTGACCCTGCTGCGACCGCCGCCTTCAATAACATTCAGGAACAGGTATTATGGATTTTCTAATTAGTGTCATACTAGTAAGATACATGTAGGTAAAACGCGTAATCTTTAACACAACTAAACATGGCTTAGTTGTGTTAAAGTACCGCTCACCTGTGACTAAAGGGAACGGAAAACTATTAACGATCATAAAATAGTAAATTACTGGATCGTGCGGAGGAATTCGCGGAAGAATTCCCGATAGCATAACTAATTGTGCAATCGGCGGGCTCATTATATTCCACAACCTATATTATTCTCCAAATCAAATTCATACCTAGGCTTCGCATACTTTTTACGTTAACCCTTTTTTTATTATTCCTTCCCATCCCATCGAATTGAGAGTACTAGTACCACAACATCAGCCTATATCTCTCCACTGCTGGATATAGACCTCTCCCACAGCTCGCACACGATAGACACACGATTCTCGGCTCGTTTCATCCCAGCACCATCGGCGAATGGAAAGTATCATGTGACAAAAGAAACTTTTGATCCTCGACTTCCTATCCTACCTTATCCCTCCCTACATCCAGGAGCGTGCCAACGTTTCTAATTCTGTGCTGATGTTGTCATGTGTTGCCTATGTCTACGCATCACGGTATCTACTTACTACCATGTGGACTGTCCGACATCTTCCTATAAAAAAATAACCGATTAATTACCGATACTGCGACTTTTTCCACCGAACGTAATTTTTCTAGTGTTTTTGTTTTGAAATTAAATTAATTTGATAATTAAACCGGTTTTCAAGCGCCGTTGTCTGGTCTCTATAATTTTGTTCATACATACTGACTGCATGTTGCAGGATATCTATTATACGTGAATGATTTGCTAGACTCGTATAAGTAACTAAAAGTAAACGATTTTGTTTCTTCTTAGTTCAACTGCTGCGGCAAGAACGGCGCTACAGACTACAGTGTGGGCATCGTGAACCTGCCAGACTCTTGCTGCTCGAAGGGCTACGCTGTCGTCGGCAGGATCACTGGCAACTGCCAGATCGTCGACGCCTCGTCCACGGGATGCTCCATAGCGGTCGGCAACTTCTACGATAAGTGGAACAAGACCATCGCTGGGATCGCTATCGGTGTCGCTTGTGTTGAAGTAAGTAGTCACTTCTTTATATTGTTCATTAAGTAACGTAGTGATGGCGGTCTAAATGTGAATGCCCACCTTTGGGCTTGTTTGTGAAGTAACATGAATCAAGACATTTTTTACATGAAAAAAAATATTTTGTACTTTATTTTCATAAACATCCTGCAATAATTTATGACGAAAAATAATGATGGGAATATTTTTTTCTTGTTTTGCATTTTAATCAATTCTTTTTTATTCACTGATGGTTTCAACACGTGACACTTATCAAATACAAATTAATATCTATTTAGGCGCCTTCTGTAATGCAATAACACTGGTAGAGTACATTGTGTATTACTTGTGATGCGTTGCGAAGTATTGTGCTTACATTGTTCTTTTAACATTAAAGATTTTTAAAGATTTAGAGATTGTATTAAAGTAAGGTCTTTTATGGATTGTGTTGGTAGGTATATTGAGAAGCCCTCGCCGCACCTGCCTATTGTAAATTCTAATAGAACATGTGTTTTTATGTTTGCAGGTGATCGGAGCCCTGTTCGCGCTGTGTCTCGCCAATTCCATAAGAAACATGGAAAGAAGGTCATCATTCTACTAATATTTTGTATTAAAACTGGTACCTATGACACAATTTTTTTGGTTCTTTTAATTTTGCAAGTGGGCTGTGTTCACTGCATGGCTGGGTTACATTTTATTTTGAATATTGGATTTCACATGACGACAACGTGACCACGGTTTTCAGCAAACGATTAAATCATGAATGTCCTCTGAATGTTACTTGATTACAAAGTGTTTTTTGTAGAGGAAGTGAGCCCACGCAAAAACACAAATGAAAAAAAAAAACTGCAAACTAAATTGATTAAATTTAATGTTCAAATAAACAAGTTAATGTTCAAACAGTGTAAATGGTTATTTGTGACATTAATTGGTAAAAAGAACATTATATTAATTATCAGATATTAATTAGAGCGTGTCTCTATTAGAACGCAATCTCGAAGTAATAAAATTATAAATTGAAAAAGATTAACCAAAAGGTAACAACTTAATACGACAATAAGGTCTCTTTGATAATTAATATGTTAGCTAATTAATTATGTTAAAAAACAAAGTTCCAATTAGTCATAATTTTACGGTTAATGACTACCAATCAGACATCCTAATAGAATTAAAATAATGTCTGTATTTGTCATAGAGAATAGAATAATAAAGTCTATGTAGTTTGATTCTATTTTACTTTTACGTTACTCTTTTGTTAAAAATCTTTTTAAGCTGTTAATAAACCGTTTGTCAAGTGGAATTCAATGGTCTAATGCTAAAATATACCATCTGTTACACACGATAGGGTACATAATAGATTGAAACATCGTTTTTATTCTATTGGCTCAAATTACAGGTGTATTCAAACTTTTGCGGAAGCGAGTTAATTGTGGAATAATGTTGTATTCATTTTGTAAAGATATAATATTTTTTTTTGCATTTAATAAATTTGTATGAAAATATTAGAAAAAGTTAAAAACATCGATTTTTGCAAGAAATAAATCGTACATTTTTCATGTCAGTGAACTCAGAATCACTATTTTTATATACATACAGTTTTATATAAAGGATAAATATAAACAATAATGAACGATCTATCCACAGTTTCATATAAACCCAGATGGTATTTTTTAACATTGTATAGTAACATGGAAGTATACTATTCAATATTTTCCCATCCCATTTCCTGTCAAGCAATCCAATTTCCTATGAAGCAATGACTTTTGACCTATTCTGTCCGTCCTCTATCGGGTCTAAAATCACTGTTTAAGTTTTTGGTATCTAACTTAAAATTACACTATTCCAAATATTTCCAAGTTGCTACAGTTCAAAGTTTATTTACAGACGGACAGTGTCACAATGACGAAATAAAGATCTTTTAAAACCTTTCATTTTTCATATACTAACCGGGTCGAAATGCTATTAAGATACAGGAAAAAACTTGACGCCTATTTCACTAAATTTCCAAATTAATTTTGTTACGGTTTTCATTTATCCAATGACGTGAAATTATCAATTAATTCGATACAGTTCGATTCATAAACGAAAATTCAACATTAGACCTGTCACTAAAACTATATAGTCTTACGAGAGATATTACTTAAATATTCTAAGAGTGCGTGATATATTTTTTCATTCAATCCCACTCGTATATGTGATTGAAGGTGTTCAAAGATCTTTTAACATTGTCGCACTGTCCTAATTACATGGGATGTCTTGTGGTATGTACTAAATTGATAACCTGATTACTCGCAACGCGGACACGTAATATGTGACATACTTGCAGTACTATACAATATATTTATATAGATTTCCTTGTAATGTAGATCCACAGTGATATATGTAGTGTTGAAAATAAGTATCAAATTCCAACATTTTGCCTTTTTTCATGGAATGAAATTGGTATTTCAATCAATCAATCAATCCTTTCAGCCCATAATCGTCCACTGCTGGGTATGAGCCGCGTCATTTCCACGAAGAAGAATTAAACTAATATTGATTTTTTTTTTCAAAATTTATTAATAAATAATTAACTTGATATTATAATAACGGATATTATAAGCTTTAGCCCTTAAATATAATTGGTGTTGCCATTATTTTAGTGTTAAATTTTTGGGGATAAATGTTCACAAAATATATGTAATACTGCGAAAATCTATTATGCAGTGCAGCAATAAGAGATGACTGCTTTATCTTTCGATGGATATGGGTGAAAGCACATATATGCTCTAGTCACCATCGCATTTTGATGACATTCGAGAAAAATCCAATAAATTTTGGTAAAATTTTAAAATAAAACTAGAAACTCGGAGATTTGGATAAAATAAAAAATAAGCATTGATTGTTTTCTTAGTTTATTTATAACTAATGGTGCCAGCGACTTGGTCCGAGCGATTCCGGTGGGAGCTCTGTAACTAGAACTAGAATTTCTGGAATTTAAAAAAATATATTTAATATGAATGTATTTGCATAGTTTCCAAGCCAGCTTTCTAAATCAAATTACTATATAAAACAGTTCTAAATTTGTTTCTTACTGGACAGCTGAGTGGCATGTGTCGATAGCGATGTATGCGCGTATCTAGTGAAATTTGGCCAAAGTAAATGCATCTTTCATTGTATTGTATAAATATATTATTTACCTATACATATAATATGTAATATTTTTAATTGAGTGTAAGTTACACATTGCGGTTCGTGTCAAGCTTAACTGTGTAACATGCTTTTCTTGGTTAAGGCTTTACTAACATAATTGAATAACATTGGTAACATTATTAGGTCCGACTTCTGCCAACCGCACACCACGACAGCTATGCGGTGCGTCCATGACGTGTATTTTAAAAGCTTGCATACTACGGCGGGCCGCACCGTAGCCTATTGCATTGCGAAAATCCTTCTGAATCATTTTCACATTTTGTATAAACCATCGCACACTTCAGGCGGGCCGCATTGCGCCGCAGCGTAGCGCACTGCCGAATCGTTTGCCAGCCGTATTTATGCGCCGATGTTATGTTACGCGGCCCGCTCCAGTGTGCGTTGAGCGGGCGCAGCTAACGACGACGTGAGAAATTTAAATGTCAACAGCTAACTGAGTTAAATTGTTGCGTCGAGCTTCGGCCCGGCGCGTCTGTAATGTGCGTTGACGTAGTTTTGCAGTGCCGCTCGCTGCGGCGCGACGCGGCTATAATGTGCGCGAGCCATTATAGTGAAGTTTATCTCCAACGTACAAGGTTTAAATTTGTTTGATGAGCCCATGAAGCCATGAAAATGTTGAGAAATTTCGTATTCGATTCGTTTGAATAAACAGACATTGATAAAATTCCAACTATAAATTGACAAATTAGATTTGCAAACGAAAAGCCCTTATGCTTCAGAAATGTTAAATTGAAACTCAACTTTGAAGTGCTCAACATTATCACTGATCGACTGTTCAGCTCCGCTCGTATCCGTCGGCGGCCGTTCGCGCCGCATACAAATTTATACACTGTACGTTGGTGATAAAGGTTACTATTGAAATACACGACGTACGGTGGTGTGCGGTTGATGAAAATCAGGCTATTGACCAACAAAACGTGGCACAACAAAATATTTAGAATTTTTTGACAACATTTGTGAATTATCAGTTGAATTTTTTGTCATAACCGTAACCAGCTCTTTTATCGTCCACTGTTGGACTTGCATTGTCTTGTGCATAAGCGATATACGATCACAAAGCGCCTTGTTGGTAAAGCGAGTCGGTCAGTCCACTCTTTTACAAGGTGGTGTAGTTCCTCAGGGCTTGTGGTAGCGGCTTTATTATCCATTAGTCGCTTTTTACACGGCCATTTGTTTGGAGTTCGTTATCATAATTAGCTTTTTTACTCTCTTTTTATATCTATTGTCTGCGTAGATTTGTAAATGTCTCGTTAACAGATACTGAGATAATAATGAGTTCGAAGTTAATAGTTTCAGAAATAAAAAATATCTTTTCCTGACTGTAATTAATAGCTAAACATTTCTTAAGGTCTTGTTTTCTTGTGCCGTGTTGTGATAATCAGAATCATAACTTTGGTATAGTCGTCTCAAAAACATTAAAGATCTACAAGTTTTAATAATAATATATTTGATTAATATATATATATTTATACGGGGTGTGTTCGAACCTTACCCGAAGTCAAACCCGTGGATTACATTCATGATTCTTAGTTCATTGGACATGAAAATTTCATAGAACCCTTTTTCGGCGAATCCATTTCTTTTTAAAATTTTACTACGTTATTCATAGGTACCAATTTACTAAAGTCCAAAATTTTTTTTTTTATCAAAAAGAATGGTTTTACCCTTTCAGGCTTCATGGGTAAGGTTTGGAAACATCGTGTATATTTTAATACAAAGGTTTATTATATAAACTTTTTCGAAGTAGTCGTATAAAGAGGTGCAACAAACACAGTACCATGCCATTTTGGTGTTAAATTATATAAATGTGAGTAGTACATGGAGACTTTTATAATGCCTACTTAAAATCAGTGCCTACACGTATAAATTATAAAACTGATTCATTATTTTCGTACAATCTTAGAACATTTATATCAAAGAATCTCATATTTTTTCACTTGATTTTACTATTGTGATATACGAGTATAAACTATTAGATAAACATACCTACATTAGGTTCGGTTGGAAATGTAAGCAAAATTAAATTTTCAATATTATATAATTGTTAGTTTGTCGGAGTTTATAAATTATCTTATAAAGTCGCTTTTGATATATAGCTTAACTTATTTCTTACTATCTATAAACCTAACTTTAAAGCACAATGTATAACTGTGTAGTCATGAATGTTATGTAGTAAGAAAATCTAGATTAAAAATTCGTTGTTAACTATCTATGTAAGTGCCAAATTCAATCGAGCTCATTTTCGAGGCACATTTTGATGATTTGATTATAAAAGCATTTTTAATTTAAATAAAAATGTCTGTAATAATTGTTGCTTTTTAATTTGTACCTCAGCAATAATTTAGTTAATATTTCGTATGTACACAAATAAATATATAAATGTAGGAAACCTGTTCATTCCTTGTATCATATTTCCTGAAAGATTTTTGTATATTTCTCACAAGCTACCTACTTATCAACAAGTCTTGGTGATAGGCTGACAACGGCCACAAAAGATTTTTTTTTTAAAACTTATTTCGATGGAATATTTTAGCTTTAAATTAAATAAAAAATGTAAATTAATATTTAACACGTAAAAATGTAAATTTATATTTAACACGTATAGTTTACACTTTGCATGTCATTAGGTAAGTCTATATAATATCTGACATAATTCGTTTATAATTTATACTACTAACATGCACTTTATTTATTTTTGTTTTTTTTGTGTCTGTCTTCATAAATAACTGATATTGTGGAAATTACATTGCGGTAAAATAAAAAAAATAATAAAAAAAATGACGGAATATTTTTCAATTAATATCGTAGTATTCATAATAACTAAATGATTAATATCAATGTAATTTCTTCAATAAGTAAAATGTTATCTTTTGGTACAAGGAGGTAGTGATTAACAACATGGATGGTTTTTATATTAATTTCTTTTTTTATACTTCCTCTACGGTACCAGTACATATTTTTGAAAAATTAAATTCGATATCTTGATGTCGCCTAAACAAATTTATTATTTTTATTTTAACTGTTTCAGGTACGCTTAAAACGATAACGTTACGAAGCAAACATTCGAATAAGAACAATAAGAATATTATATAACGACAACTTACCACACAGGTAGTTCACTTATTGTACAAGTTTCTAGTTAAGATTACAAATTCGGTCTAGCGCAAAACCCCACCTTTGGAGAAAAATATTATGTTTCTAATTACAGATACATAAAGGCATATAGAGTGTCGTCCACCCGCCTCCTTTTGTTATTTAGCTGAATAATAAAGTAATATCCATTCCTAAATGAAAGTTATCTAGTTTTGAATATTATAATTACATTCAGTTGGTAGCGTTGCCAAAAATGTTTTATTGTATTACACCGTCCCGCCTTATATCTGGCTCATTGCGCTAATACGACCTGAAGACATTTTTATAATTGTATTTGTAATTGGAGATGCAGTTTTTTATATAAAAACATTGGTTATTGTACATGGCCTGTTTTCTGTTTACGACTCGAGTATCAATGGAATGTTGATTCTAAGTGTCAAGAGACGCGCTTTACCATTATAATGTAAGAACGTTCATTTTTTGTTAAACAACAATTTAATAAAAATATACTTATTGTTAAGTTAGTTAAGTGATTGTAATGTTACAATACAATAGAAATTAATGGTATACATTAATATATAGTAGAAATTAATGGTATACATTAATATATAGAAGTATTTTCTTACTATTCAATGTTGTACGTCCATTTATCGTATATTAAAGTGTTAAATTTATATGCATTTCTATAAAATGTGATTTATTATGTGTCTCACTTATGTAAATAGCTAAATATATCGGGAGCAAATGTCTTTTTATTGTATTTTGAATCTCTTATGCATTTCGGAAACTACTTTTGTGTATGATACACCGATTAATAAATTTTCTACTACAAAACATTGGTTTCTTAATTATGCTATACCTAACTGAAAAAGTACTTTCAATGTAGTTTTTCGATGAAGCATCTAAATCGTATTTCATAGCACGAAAAATTGTATTAGGGTGCGTGCACACCCTGCCCCACCACACAGTGGTTTGGGAATCGCTGAAAAGGGACTTGGTACTTTTATAGCTTCTCCCGCGGTTCTTTTATAAAATATTATATTATTACAATAACATAAGTATTGTAATAATATAATATTTATTACAATAACATTACAAAACCTACATTACAATAACATAAGTACAACCACAGTATATTGTAACTATATCAATGCAATGTTTACATAATGACATAGTGAAATAATATAGGAATAAAATTAAACACTGAGATCATAGCATAAATGTTCCTTTATGGACATCTTATTTTTCTATTTCTTGTCTTTGATCTATGAATAAGTTTCTTTTTTTTTTCGGAATGGCTAAATCTTGTGGCCCTAACGGCCTTTTATAGT
Organism: Sesia bembeciformis; assembly: GCA_943735995.1. Classification (NCBI taxonomy): domain Eukaryota; kingdom Metazoa; phylum Arthropoda; class Insecta; order Lepidoptera; family Sesiidae; genus Sesia; species Sesia bembeciformis. Next base: position 16,674,436 of record OX031028.1, read on the forward strand.
CACTGCACATGTATAGTTTAGGGCGTTTGCAGAAGGCGCTCATCCAGGACTAAAAAGAGTGTGCAACAACGACCCGAAGGCCTCCCCCCACCGGTAAACCGTAGGAAGGAACGGATCTCCCCTTAGGGAGTTGCTTTGGGAGGGTACCGTGGGATCGCAAGTCGGTGAGAAGCACCCAGGCACGTGCCGATACAGTGTGTTGATGGTGTAGCGAGGGGGCGTCCTCGTCTCCGCCGCCGGGGATGGTGTATATGTCGTAGCCTGTGAGTGTAGTGTAAGAACCGCATTGGCAGAAGTAATTGGGTCTTCTAGAACGTAGCCTGTGAGTGACGTATAGTGTAAGAACCGCATTGACAGCAGTAATTGGGTCGTCGGGTAGGGGCATTCCTGTCGGAGACATAAGTTAGGCTGGCAATTATTAGGGGATGCTGAAGGACTCTGTCGTAGTAACGTCCGGCGGAGTCTTTCACGGAGGGAAACATTGCGAGAGTACCATGGAACAGCCACGGCATTTCGCACGAATCTATTTTGGAAGTATGAATAAGTAAGAATATAGGGCAAGAAAGTGGTTTACCAGTTTGTAAAGAATGTTCTAACTACTGAAAATACCTCTATATACGAACTTGTCTCTGTATCTGAACAAGCGCACAAGATGAGCGGCCGCGCGGACGTACTCTTCCCGCCCCGCGTACCGCACTCCCTCTCCCCGGTTGTATTTTTAGGTAATTAGCTATAATGTAATGATTAAGTATTATGTAAGTATTTTAATTGAATTATTTTCTTATTCATTAAAATAACATACAAAGTCTACCAAAACCATTAACTATTACATTTTTTCAATGCCATATTTCGTAACAATTCGTAAAATACTGTTTCCATGAAAATTGTATAGGCGATTATTAGTTAATTATTTCACAACATATAGATAATGACCAACAAGAAAATAACTTAGTTATTAGTATTTTTTTTATTGAGTCAAAGATTATTACGCAATAGTCACATAATATTACATAATAAGTCATAAAATATACTAATTTTTTTTTGTTACTTATTTTTAGTTTCAATAACATTTTACAGAACAGCCTAGGTATAAATAAAAACTTACATAACAGTTAGCAATTTGTGCACTCGTCACAGTGACCTAGTGACCTTGCATAAAATATTGTAGGTACAATTTTCTAGTAAGTACCTATACAAAATAGCCTTCCCGTTCAAATAAACAATATAAAAATTGACGAAAATTAGATTGAAGATATCTCAATAGAATATAAATGGCAAATATTTTGCTTTTTTCGGAATGTCTAAAATCTTGTGGTCCAACTTTTATTCGTTATTGACAACACTAACACAATCTAAGAATCGATACAGTTGGCCAACAGAGACGTCTAGACAGGGCAATCGTGCGGGGCGTGAGGGGTGAGACGCGGGTAGGGCGAGCCCGAGTTGCCGTACTAGTAGTTCGGGACTCGTCTTTTAGGGTTAACGAGTTTGTTTTAAAATTTTAATTCGTACACAATTAAAATGATGCATACGACATGTGCTGTGAAAGATTGCAAGTCGTCATCTCGCATAAATAAAGAACTAAAATTTCATCAATTTCCGCACACGGTAGAAAGGTAAACATTGTTATTGTTAAAGGACTACATTGAGAAAAAGTAACTTTTTATTTTCGCTGATATGTCAGTTGTAGATGATACATAGATCTAATTTTTATATATATTTATTTTGACCATATAATCTAGATTCTGGTAGAACAAAAACACTGCTCGATAGATTTATTTTCCAAAGTAAGGTCTGTTTTTGGAAAATTTCGCTTGGCATTTGGCAATCGCAATAGTTTTATCTATCCCTTTTTTCGAATTGGATTCATCTTGTACATTACTAAATTCTGATAGAATAAAATTTTATTTAATGTTTATTCGCCGAGAAATGTGCAAAAATACATAAAAAACGTAAAACAGCGCGATCCCTCTCTGTCCTCACACGCACGTTTTGCCGTTTGTTAGAAAGGGACAACTCCAAAATCGAGGCCCTTAATATTATTTAGCTAGAAATTTTACTTTAGCTAGAAATAAAAATTTTATTCGCGGCACTTACACATCCCAAAGTATTCTCACACCTTTTTTGTTACACTATATTTTCGCAATTACAACCATGAGACCATACTCGAAGCACATACTTATTTTAATAGTAGGTACCTACTGTTTAAAAATGTCAGATGTAAGTTTTGGGTGAAAACTTGTAGAAGACCTGATTTAGCTGAAAGAACTTGTGGTAGTCTAAAGAATACATACATTTGCAGTTTGCATTTTGAAACGCGTATGTACGGGAAGAAATCACTGAAGAAAACAGCTATACCAACGTTACTTTTACCAACTAAAGACTCGATTCAAATACGGACCGAACTTAGTCAAAATTTTAAAAGATGTAATACTTATTGGATCTCCCCGATAAATGCCGTATTTTAAAACCAAAAATCGCTCATAAACGCCACGAAATAGCAGGTCCTTCATTACAAATTGCTGAAGACACCGATACTAATTGTAAAAAAGTATTAAAACACTAAATAAAATAATAATAATAATAATAAAGAGCTCTGACAACCCTAGGTGCTGTGACCGGTGTCTTGCGATGTCGGCTTTTACGCAACCATTAAAGGCGTTGGCCCACTGTATACACCCCCCCGATACACCGTTAACACACACCGGCCCTCAGCCAACATGTTCACAAGATGTAAACATATGCCTGGGCGCTTCTCGCCGGCTCGCGACCCCGCGATATCCCCCCAATGCAACGCCCTTAGCCGAGGTCCGTTCCTTCCGCCGGTTTATCGGCGGGGGAGCCCTTAGGCTGTTGCAACGCACACTTTTCTCCTGGCTGAGCGCCTTCTGCGCTCGCCCTACATCAACGCGACCGGTGATTCTTAATAGGCCACTATGGCCACAAGAACGAGACATACACGATGTTGAGGCAATCAGGTTTTTTAGTCGGTAAGAGTCCGACACTACCTGGTACCACCTAGGCTGGCCCAGCCAGGCTAGATGGTACCAGGTGTCCTATGCAGGATTTTTCCTGATTGTCTCTCCTAACAGAAAAAAAAAAAAAAAAAAAAAAAAAACTGTATACACTGTGACACTAGGTACTAGTTTAAAGATACTTTTGGTCATAGTGACTTTAATAATTCAGATGTGCGTGTTGTTTTTTTCGGATTTAACTGAGTGTTAGGCCTATCAAACAAAAAGACTTAATTCCAAAACCCATTCCATTGCGCCAAAAAAAAATTAAATTCAATAAATTTAAAAAATAATATTTACCAAAATCTGGGAGCGGATTAAAAAAAATGTCTAAACTTTCTCAACCAAACCTATTTTAAAAACTTTCTCATTTTATTGGCTGCTAGCGACCCACCCTCGCTTCACTTGGGTATGTTTTTTTTTTATTCAATTTTTTTTTTTCAAAATTTCAAAATAAAATATAGCTTATATTAGATACGGATAATGTAGCTTCCTATTTGTGAAAGAATTTTTGAAATCGGTTCAGTAGTTCCAGAGATTACTCCCAACATACCTACAAAGACAATTTTACTTCTTTCATTATATTAGTATAGAAGTACAGTATAGTATACCTGTAAATTTTATTGAGCTCTCTCTGTGGCAATTCTATGTGTGTTCTACCGCCTGTACAATGGGGAATGCTCTGAAGAATTGTTTAATATAATTCCCACCTCGGGTTTCACAGAAGTCATCACACACCACCCGTCACAGAAGTGCGGTCCATCCGCATTTCCTCGATACGGAGGTGTCGCGCACTGTTCGGTCCAAAAATTACTTAATACCGCGAACCCGTAGGCTGTAGAACGAACTGCCTTAAGAGGTCTTTCCATTAAGCTACGATATGGGTTTCTTCAAGAGAGCTGTGAATAGGATTTTGCTAGGTCGGCGGCGCGCCCGCATACCCCCTGGTGTTGCAGGTGTCTATGGGCGGCGGTAAAATTTACCATCACGTGGGACCGCTTGCTCGTCCGCCCACTAGTATATGTAAAAAAAAAATATTCACAATCTTTTGATAATTTGGCTCCCTGTAGATTTTCTTACCTTTGCATGCAAGAAAATGGATCACATTTTGAGCATTTGAAAATACGGTACATTTGTAAAAAATAAGCACAGTATTCTTCTTGTTAAAATTACATTTTCGTTTATTTTAATTTGTTTTCTTGAATATTTCAGGGATACGTGTTAATGAATTGTTTTGTAATTCAAATGTTAACTTTTATGGTCTTCCTTTAATTTAAGATACTATGTTATTTAGAAATAATTGATTCTTATGATTGACCCTTTCGGTCGATGTCATAAAAATACAGATATATTTTTTTCACATTTGACCGGTTCTATGAATATCCTGTGAATAAACTTTATAGAGTATATTTTAACATCTATAATTATGAACATATGTCATATTAGATTGATATTTCTTTGCAGATATTAAATTAAAACAATATTAACGCTTGACGTGTTCTTCTACTTTGACAGTAGATTTCACGGATTTGACAATTGACTTTCATTCAACAAAATCCAATTTGCAAATAAACTTGCGAGATGTGTGAACGTTCCGTATGTGCACGTCAGTGTTAATGTTTCGTCTTCGGTGTATGTAAATTAACTTTCACTAGTAGTGTTTAGTCATTTTATCAGAATAATAAATGTGCAGTGAGAGGACTCACCTTATTGTTCAAATTTATTTTAGAATACTCATGTTTTTCGTAGTTTTTCAAAATGGCACATAAAAACTGTGTTGTGTTTGTAATTTTCGCGCTTGCGATTGTTCAAGCAGTTGGTGACTACAGGAAACTGTATGAAATAACGCCATGTGATAGCACCGCCTGTTTTGACGCACTGCACGGAGCACTCGGCGACTGCTCCTGTAATGTCGATACTATAGATTACTTCAACAATGTGAAGATATTCCCTCGCGTCCAGAGCTTAGTGAGCAAAGACTACTTCCGTTTCTACAAAGTAAATTTAAAAAAAGAATGCCCCTTTTGGGCAGATGACAGCAGGTGTGCTATGCAACATTGTCATATTAAAACTTGTTCCAAAGAAAGTGTTCCTGGATATTCAAATGGGTATGAAAACGAAGAGTTAGATGAATCACCTGCTTCAAAGTATTCTGAAGAATCTCAGACTATGTGCAGTCCTGATGCAGACCATGATCCTCAGCTGGGATTCTTAAATATGACCATAAGTGCAGCTAGTCAGCATGAGATTGCTAAATGGAAGGCTCATGATGATGCACTGGAGAATTTCTGTGAGTGTGATGATAGAGATGCTGAAGCAGAATATGTTGATTTGTCTTTAAACCCCGAACGCTACACTGGATACAAAGGGTCATCAGCACAAAGAATATGGCGAAGCATATATCAGGAAAACTGTTTCAGACCTAAAGTGAACCCTTATTCAGAGTCCTTTCCATTTGTTCAGACCTCTGACCTAAGGAACATGTGTCTTGAGGAGAGAGTTTTCTACAGAGCTATATCAGGTTTACATACAAGTATAAATATACATCTATGTTTCAAGTATTTAGTGTCAGAAAAAGGTGTTGGATTTGCTGCCCCACCAGAAGGTGAATGGGGACCAAATTTAGAGGAATTCCAACACAGATTTGACCCATCTCAGACACTAGGAGAAGGTCCTAACTGGCTCAAAAACTTATACTTCCTTTATTTGCTAGAAATGCGTGCACTTTCTAAAGCTGGACCTTATTTGGAACGTGAAGAGTACTATACAGGCAACCCCATAGAGGATGAGGAGACTCGACAGGCGATTCGTAACATGCTGGGTGTAATTTACTCTTTCCCAGACCATTTTAATGAGTCTTCAATGTTTAACGGAGGCAGTGAAGCGACAACACTAAAGCATGAGTTCAGGGAACACTTTAGGAATATTTCGAGAATCATGGATTGTGTTGGATGTGATAAATGCAAGTTGTGGGGAAAATTGCAGACCCAGGGGCTGGGAACGGCCTTGAAAATTTTGTTTTCTGGTAAATGGGACAGCCCCCTTGAAGGTGATGCAGAGCAAGGAAAGCTTGCACTGAGGCATAAGTATGAGCGTCTGCAGAGAACAGAGATTGTAGCATTGTTCAATGCCTTTGCAAGACTGTCAAATAGCATCAGAGCTCTGGAGAACTTTAGGAACCTACTTGGGTAAGACCACTACTTTATTTACTACTGCTACTTTAGTGTAGAATAACTTTAGAAGTATTTTTTGTTATAATTTGTTACATATATTTACATAAAAATTTGCCCCTTTATTGATAAAATAAAATAACTACACAAATTATGCAGATGAAGAGATTTTAAAGAGTTCAGTAAAATCTTGGGTCCATGGTAAAATCATGCACTTAATTAAGGAGTGCTTGATTGATTGAGTAAAGTGGAAAATATTGAAGGAAGAGGGACAATAAATCGATGATAACTGATGTTGCCACAATTTTAATAAATACAAATTAAAACAGGAAAAATATGCATACAATAGAGCTGGAAATACCACACCATCAGCCCATGTCTGTCAACTGCTGGATATAGGCCTCTCCCAAGGCTTGTCACCTCACCTCACTTCATTTTTATTTAATAACAATTTATGCGAGAGTGCTATTTACAGATTACTTAAAGAGTTGCAAATGTATGATATTAAATATTTATTAATATTCTATAATAATAATGAAATAAGGCTCTCATACACTAAACATAATATTGTGATATGAAATTAATCCTCGTGTTGTTGTGCACGTGACACTTCAGATTACTTCATCTTATTCCTCTTCATCTTCCTCTTATTCCTCTTCATCTTCCTCTTATTCCTCTTTAGTACACGAAAAGCTTGTTATACACTCTTAATATTATAGATTTTATTTTACAAAAATATACTGTTATATATTATAATATGTAACAGATGTGAACACATTTTTAAATTTTATTTTGCACACATTAATTCTTATTAGTTTCTTTCTATTTTAAAGTTTTATTAATGAAGGAGCAAATATTTTGTTTTGTCATGTGTGTTGTTGTGTGTTTGCCGTGCGATATTAATTAGGTGATGGAATAAAAATATATAAGATGATATTTTGTCGAAATTCCTATTTATTTATTTGGTGAAAGACTAAAGGAATTTCCATTGTAGATGTAGTAATTACTTTTATTACAATAAATGTTGTTGCATTTGGGAAATCCCAGAATTGATAATTTTGTAATAATATTTGCATCAGCGTTACGTTCCCAGGGTCACGTAGGAGGTGACTAACTTTTTATCACTTCCCCACAGACATACCTGGCGTGTGATTTGAGTAGTATTAAAGCACGCCCTACACCTTACGATACCATGTGATCTGATCCTAATTATTGAATAAAATTGTATAATCTATAAAGCAAACGTCCTAAAATTATTATTATTATTATCGGATGATCAGAAGCATCCGAGCGTCCGATATCCTAAATCGGATGGTTTACAGAAGGTCGGAGAACTTCATCCTACAAAACGTCATCACTTGCTGTCGCGCACGCATCAGGTCACAGGTGAAAAAGTGATCAGGTGATCAGGTCAGGTCACAGTTTTCGCGCGCTTTTTCTAAATATCGGACGAAGAAAGTGATTCGACCACAGACCGCAAGTACTTTGTATTATTTCTCGAGTATTACCAGTATCTTGCATTTCAATAAATAGACCTATCCATACTCAATAATTTTGAAAAATATTCATGGGTCATTCTTAAATACTTTCGAAAATGCGTAGAGTTCAAAACCTTTGTCATTCTCAAAGGTGTACATTTTCTTCTTTATATGTAGATTTCTGCAGCTCTTGTTTTTCTTTTTTTCCTTCCTCTTTTTACGATATGGCGTTCTTCAAGAGAGCTGTGAATAAGATTGTTCAAGGTCGGCAGCGCATCCGCAAGCCCCCTGGTTTTGCAGGTGTCCCTGCGCGGCAATGACCACTTACCATCATATGGCCCGCCCACTCGTCTGCCATCTTTTTCTATAAAAAAGACAATAAAGCAAGCGATTTTTTTTTTATGTACGAAGGCGGCAGACGTGCATACAGTCCACTTGATGGTAAGTGGATACTGTCGCCCATAGACATCCGCGATACATGCCAACATTAGTCCAGAATAGCAAACCTTGGCACGACCCCGGATGCGCTGCCTACCTTTAGAGATATAGGAATAGATTTGGAGAAAGGGTTGGGAAAATGGGAAGGGATAGGATGGAAACGGGCTCTGGCACATCTCACTCACTACCGAAACACGTGCATACATTAGGGAAGTATGATAAAGTGGGAAATGCAGTACATTTCAAGGTAGTCTTCTGTGAGAGGGGGGTAACGTGGCCAGTCAAGTGCGCCCAGCGACTGTTGGATTGCAGTGTGCACTCTCCCTCTTATAAACAGAACAAATGATACACCCTTATTGAACACGTGACAGTAACACAGACGCGTTTGCACTGCCTTTCTGCTGTTTTGTGTTTAATAAATCGGAATACTGATCGGACTGTGTGGAGAGAACGCTTCCGATTTAGGATTAGAATCGGATCGGATCGGATAGGATCGGAAGGTGTAAGGCGTGCTTAAATGTTACGCAATAAACTATGGATCTATGCACTTAGCTATTGATAATTTGGTTATTTCTTTATTATCTCCATAATTTAATTATCTCCGCTGATAAAAATGCGTTTCATTTTTATCAGCATCACTTTGACCTGTATTTGGAATAAATAGGTTTCAAACATCTAATAGGAATATAATAAAATAATTAATTAGAATGATTTGTATTTTTTACAGAATATAATTACAAATATATATGATATATGATAAGTTATGATATCTTTTTTTGAAACAACACAAAGTATTTTTTGACCTTTCAATCATATTATGGACATCAAGGCCGTTCAATGTATTTCAAAATCCGGTATGAATGCAGTTGATATATGCGGCGTCTCTTTTAATTGAGATAGAGAAAATTCACTTATTTAACACATTTTGGAGTGTTTTCCAAAAATTATTAACTTTTGGTAACATTCGTACTTTGGTAACTACCTAGGCAGAGTTCTAAACTCGGAGAAATTTTCTCCTTGACTATCTTGTTCGTGCTACATCTCTTTCTGTACATAAGAAAATAGAAAAAGATGCATTGTAATTAGATCAAAGAACTCCCGTGAATCTTTTGAAATACGGTCTAAATAAGCAAAGCATTATGCACTGTTGGTCTTGAAATATTTTGTGTATTCCTAGACTATTTGGCCTGTTATACGCTTGTCCTTTATGAAAGTTTTTGATTAGACGGTATGTCTCGGCCACTACATTATTGCCCAATTACTACCGAATCTTTTTAACGGTATTTTACAAATTTATTCTTTTCAATAATCCTTTACAATTTTTTTTCTGTTAAGTAACAGAAAAATGAAGATAACAGAAGGAAGTGATCAATCTAGTTTATGTAGTAAACTAGATTTTGTTCAAGAATATAATCTAACAAGTGTTTAGTGAGTCGCCTTCATTTGAAACTGAAATAGTGTGAATATGGCTTTACACTATCAGATATACCTATATATAAATGTATGTGTGAGTTTTGCTCGTTTTCGGCTGAGTAATAGTTTTTGATTACCAAGACTATCGATTTGATATATTCCGAGGGTATCAGTACCCTGAAACCTATAATACCTTTTGTGGTTTTCATTCTTGTGAATAGATGGGCGAAGTATCCTGGGTCGTGTCAACATTTCTCATTTTTGATAATGTCGGCATGTATATGGATGTCCATTTACCACCAGGTGATTACTTATTCCTCTGCTACCTTCTTATAAAAATAAACAAAAAGCAAACTCGCATTGATTTATTATATTAGTAAGGGAGTAATGATTAATGAGGAGTTACATTAATAAATAAATTTTTGTATTGAAATTCAACTAGGTAGGTATCGTACAGCCACATCACACTGTTTACTCTTTATTGATTTTAGAGGTATTACTAAGCATTACTAAGCATGTACTACAATAGACATTGCCAAATTACAATCAGACATGACTGTGGTATTCTTATTAATTGGAGTTAAATTAAGCATGATATTAAAAGCATACCTAAGTCGTTTGCAATTACAATAAAAAATATTAGAAATAGAATGAGTTAATTCAGAATCGATATCATTTGAAGTACAATTTTGGCAATTTCTATTGGAAATTGGTAATTAATTATAAATAACAAGATGAAACACGTGTACCATACCATCAGCCTATCTCTCTCTTCTGCCGAATATATAAGCCTTCCCCGTGGCTCGCGACCACACACAATCTTCTACTCTTTTCCGGTTATTTTCATCAAATCATCAGTTCTGACCTTAGAAAAAAAAGGGACAAGTGCATTTTCAAACATTCGAAAAAAATGCAAAGAAAATTGGCACAACTTTCATTAATTTAAAATCAAAGTAGAAACCTGGAGTTCGTTCCATAGTGTACTTGTACTGTGGAACCCATGTTGAAAGTCGTGTAATTAGGACCAATTGAATTGTGTCCTTAGAGGTACATTTACGGAAGCAAACGTTTTATTATCGTGTTAGAATATCGTTATCATTTCAAAGGACTTGGTTTCTTTAATACAAACATCTTCTTCCTCTTCTTTCTTAGTCTTTTCTCGATCAATGAAAGACTCCAATGCACGTCCACTATGTTTGTCTTGTTGTTTCCTTATACACGTCTTCTCTGCTTATACTCGTAACTGAGTATTCTTAATATTATTGCTCCATCCGGCATTTGGTATACCTCTACTCCTTTGCCCAAGTCTCGGCCGTCGGTCGAGCATTTCGCGTCTCCATCACCCGTCATCTCTTTGGTTGATATGATCTGTCCATTTTCACTTCACAGTGACAACTTTGTATTCGTTCATTGTATAGGAAGTCGTAAAATTATTTACGTTTTCCTAAATATTGTTTAACAAGAATATTTTCTATTGTCGATTTGGAGTCACCCTGTCAAATAAATAATTGAAACCATGTATGTTAATTTATTGGTACCCCTATATTACCTATACATTTTCAAAATTCCTCAGAGTACCATATTTATTTTGGATCAGTTATTACGATCAAAAAATCATTATAGTCGGAAGTCTGGAAACGCCCATTATCATTGATAAATAAAATTATTGTTTAAACTACGTGACATATACCAGATATCATACATTGACATAACGCAGGTGTCATTCATATTTGTAAAAGCTGATAAAACTATCCATATATCTGTTTATATATTCTCTGTACATTGAAATACGCTAATATTTTTCTGTGTGTTATATATATACTATTATAGTACTCGTTATTTGATACTATGCGATTCCATGTCTCTCCACTGTTCGTTCTGCTCTATTCATACAGCCGCTACCGGCTATTTTCTTCAAGTCGTCAGTCCTTGAAGAAAGACAGCGTGGGACGCCGGAAGGCGATCCACGCTCTCTTGTTCTTTTCTCGGTACTTGGTCTCCATTCGAGGACTCATCTTCCCGATCGGTTATAAAAATATCAAAATTAGCAACCTGACGAAGTTCTAGATGACACTACAAAATTGTCTAGCATTATTTCTGTCTTTCACTAATAGGCATCATTACACGTGTTTCACCTCTACGATTATACTAAAACGTTAATTTTACGTTTAGCATGACGTCACGAAACGCGTAGTTTCGGTTGACGTAACAGGCATTTCTCACCATGAAATTATTCGAGTCGAAAGTATCCAAGCCAATAGTTATTCATTTTTTTAACGGCGTTCTAGAGCGATATTTTTAAAATTCGTTATTTAAAATTCGTTGTGATTTGCATAGTATCGTCGTAAGTCCGCAACATATAGCAATACAAGATCGAGAATTGCAATAATATCTAACATTGGTTTTTGTAAAGTTTACCTTAACCTGAATTTTAAGGAAAATTGTGGGCTATTTTACTAAGCAATTCCCCTTCTCTCGCGTTTTACTCATTCTTAACATCGCGACTTCCTTTGGAAGCAGCATTTTTCTTACGATATTTACTAAAATATTTTCTACCAATAGAATCTGTGTAATTTGGTATAATATTGCATTTTAATTGAATATAATTTATTAAAAGTTATATAACCTATAGCATATTTAATTTTTAGTAAATTATATGTTCTTTAAAAAATATTTATTCTTTATGAATATTATTTTTAAAATTTTTTAAACATTCTAAATTTAATAAGTAGTAAAGTTCTATAAATTCAGTCCTGAATTACAGAATTAACTATATATCTTTAATTAAGTAATTACAGAGCTTTTTGGATTCGTAATTTCATGGTAGAAATGCAGAATAGAAATAAGACCACTACAATGTCAGCACAAGAAATAATCCTATTTTATTTTATATATATTTTATATGATATTTTTATATACAGCGCAAACAAAGAAGCAAATCTGAAGCCAAACATATTTGGAAGAGTTGATGACTCAAATGGCATCGTAGGCGACAAGATCAAGGTGAAAAAGGAGGAATGCACTTCTGGTGGTGCAAAACCTAGCATATGGAGTTAAAATAATAATTTTGTTTAGTGAAATTGTTGTATTGGCGTAAATAGAGAAGTTCGTTTGTGCAGTGTCCACCATTTTGTGATAAGTAATTTAAATGATGTTAGATGCCTACAGTTTGTCCTTCTTCTGTCATACCTGTATTCATCGGGTGGTCAGATGCGTAATGAATTCAACGCAAAATCAATTTAAGTTTTCCTTCCTTTATTATTGACACTACCAATCATTAAACACACAGTTGTATTGTTTCGTGTGTCGTTAAGCCGCTTTTACATGACCGCGATAACTCTATTCGTGACGGCACACGATATCACTCAATCAAGGTAATTATCTCAATGCTAATTATGTATGCTATATACAATTATATAATTAATTTCGGCATAATAATTTCTTCTGGTCACTAATAAAGTCTATGTAAACGACAAAATTGCATACAGAGATGGAGGTAGCATTTACGATAGACATCGCTATTGCTAAGCTTACGATAGACATCGCTATTGCTAAGCGATAAATTCTTCGCACGGATCATATCGCGCTAATCAATGCTGTATTGTTCATTTTCTCAAACTAATTTTAGATTAGAATATCATCGCATACTATAACGTGTACTGAGTCGGAGATTTCATATGAGAACTAGTCCAACTAACATTTGTTGGCAAGCATATACAGTGTCAGTTTATTGTATTATGCACGGAAATGCGAATCGATTGTTTATCTGGATACACTAAACAATGTTTAACGTTCTCATGCTGTCCAATTTTTTTCTTTTGCAACTTTTATGCCTTAACACACGTCAGTTCCATCGTACCCTAAACGTACATTGTACAACATTAATGTGTTAGGTTGCTTCGTTTGTGGTCACGTGGTACAAATCGATTTGATTGTTTTACTATTTGTAGTTAATAGGCAATGTTGTTAATTCGGAAGACTACTTTGGAAGTGACTATCGATGATTGCGTTCGTTTGAATATTTGAATTATGCATAATATATTAATTTTATCAACTATGAAATATATATACATATAATAAAATTGTAACAGGCCCATGTCTGTACATACTAAAATACAGACATCGTATGTACATACATACTATTTTAGTATGTACTACATACTAAAATGGGGGGGGGGGGTCTTTATTAGAGCAACAGAAGCCAAAACAACAGTTTTTAAAAATTTTGTTTGTCTGTCTGTCTGTCTGTATGTTTGTACACGCATCGCGCAAAAACTACTGCATGAAATTGAATGCAGTTTCCACCGATGTATTGCTAGAGGTCCATTTTACCCATTTTACCGCAGGAAAATATCTTATTCTGATCGTTTTAAATTTAATAAACCGAAGCGAAGTGAGGGCGGGTCGCTAGTTGAGAATAATAGTGAATTGCTCTTAAAGTTAAGTGTATAATTTATCAGGCACGCATAACTAAAGATTACCGTGTCATAAAGCCATTTACGAGTATACGCTACAAGTAGTGCATTATGTTGCTATGCAGTTACATAGTGCAGTCGAAACATTCATATGAAAACCGTAACAAATCCGCTGGTTACGAAACTGATCATATCGAGGAAACGAAAACCACGTAAAGTTGCGACACTTGTTTGAATGTTTCTCTTACGTTATTCTTTTCAAACCAGCTAAATATTAGTGAGATTCTCTTGTTCTGGACTACAGATTACTACAGAAGCTTCTTGAAGCATATCCTGAATTCTTCTCCGCAGTCTCTAAGATATAATTAGGTACATAGTAAAGGTTTTTTTTAAACTCGTCCAAACTAATTAAATTTTATTCGAGCTCTACTGGGGTAATCAGCGGTAGATGATGGTTTGGTTACATTAGCTTTACAAGTCCAAAAGTAGTAAAATTGGACCAGTTTAATGTATAAATATGCGTGTAAAACGAGAAAAACTTAAAATAACTTGATATTTGTCGTGTTTGGTATTTAAATACTGAAAAAGGAAATATTTTTGGAAAATATTATACCGTTTTAGCACCAATATTTAAAATACTAGCAACCTGCCCTCGCTTCGTTTCGGTTTAAAAGTTTTTTCAAAATTTCAAAACAAAATATGGCCTATATTAGACACGGATAATGTAGCTTCCTATTTGTGAAATAATTTTTGAAATCGATTCAGTAATTCCAGAGATTACCCGCAACATACCTACAAACACACAATTTTACCTCTTTATTATATTATAGTATTGATTATTATATTAGTATAGACTAAGATAAGAAATAAAAACAAATAAGTCCTTATTTGTTTTTAATTTTCCTTCCTAGTCGCGAAGAAGAATTAGGTTTCGTATAACTTGTATTATAACATATTACATGAATTTTGAATTCAAAATTCCATTGACATGAGAACCAGAGCGTGATAGACAGAAACTATTTCGGAACCATTGCAAATCGCACGAATCTATCAACATTGTGTTCGACACAGCTGGAGTACGATGTGTTTCTGTGAAAATCTCCGTTACTTCCATTCTGAACCCGCGGCGCATATATTTTGATTGCAACTTAACACTGAATGCTTCGTGTACGTGCACATGATCATCGTGATGCTATCGTCATGTAGACCAACGTTTTTCTCTCTGTATGTCACTTCGGACTTATAAACAAGATTCCTTGTGTAAATTATAAATAAAAGGCGATATTATGACTTAGTTTTAAAATATTTCGCAAAGCTGAAGTAATTTCTACAGCACACAAAATTAATTATCGGGTTTAATTTTTATTTGACATTTATCTTTATCTCAAAGTTTAATCTTTATTGAAAGATTAAATGATTAAACGTTGCACTAAGTTGATAATTAATGTTCTTTATTTAATAATAATAATTTTATAAGCTTTATTATTTAAGTGTATGACGACACATTTGAAATTTACTAAATTTTCTTTGTTTGTCGTAATTTGATTCACGAGTACAATCATTTACTTTTAATCATTTCTTACATCAGTACCATTTCATCCATATATGTAGATATTTTTTCCTGTTTACGCCAATAACTAAGATGGGGATCATCACAAGACTTATTTATTAAAACCAGTGAAATAGTTGTAGTCGATTTTTTATTATTTTAAAGAATAAAGCTGAAAATTCAGAACGCAGTTGTGATCTTTTCATGCATCTTTTCACTTTTATAATATTCAAGGGATTTGATGAGTTTTTTAAAGATATTCTATCAACAAGAATGGATCTTTGCTTAATAACTGTTTTATTTTTTTTAATTATCAGCTTCGTCTAGCTTTATCTGATGTCTAATTAAGGTAATTAGAGGTGTTTAGTGCATAATTAATTTTACGAAATATCTAAGCAAGACGAATTACTTAAATGTTTGAAATTTACTTACATAATTATTTCCATAATATATTGAAAAATAAATAGAACTAATTTATTATATTCAAATTCTACGTGAAGGTAGTAGTTTAGTCGTACTATTTCATCCCTTTAGAATATATTTTACTAAAATTAAAAAGCATAATTACTTTGTAACTCTTAAAAGCAACCCCCCCCCCCCCCGTCCGCACAGCGCATCTAAATATTTTTTTTATTCCATAATATTTCATGGTTTACCATAATATATTGTCATAATAATCTACAAAAATCTTTAAATATGTATATAAAGTTTCTGTTCACCAGGATATATAAAATGTTATTCTTAAAGGTTTCTAATCCTAATCCAAAATCTGGATTTAAAAAGAAACTTTAGCTCACAACATCTCACACAAAAGTCTCTGTCGTCTTGAAGAACTTGAATTCAATTTTTATTCATCTAACGATCGAAATGCTTCGCGGGTTTTTTTTTACACTTGCTCAGGTGTTTTTATATGAATACAGATCATTGTTATCTGTAGGTGAATACAAGATTGCTGTTTTTATATTAAATAGAAATTCTTATACATTTTTTGAAGTATAGTTTTTAAGTCTGTATTTACTTCTCTGACGTCACAAAGATTTATAATGATTATAAGTATTGTAAATGGTCACATGAAATTCCACTGTAACTGTTTGTAGACATTCGTCTTGAAGAACGATATTAAAAAGAGCGCCAATGAACATACTTGGCGTTTCTTTCTTGACCGATGTTTTTAAACTGTACATTGGATATCTTTGATTGTTTATATAAATTAACACAAGTATATGATTTAGAAGAGACAATATTCAATGGAATTTTAACACAAAGTATGCCTTAGGGATTATGTGCTATTTATAATACTTAAGTTACACAGGGTTAAATAAAAATACCTGTACCCCTTTAACATTGAATTGATAGAAGGAAAGAAACTAACAAATAACAACTTCTGTTGATCTTTCTGATTACTTTCTTAAAAAACAGAATAGTATTTTTTTAAATGAAATAACGAATCGCTACTATATTATATTACCTACATCTATGTAAATCGGTCCGTGTTTGCTGAATCTAAAAGAAGTCCAGTGTTAAGAGGGTGTAGGTTATTTAATCCTGTATAAATATATATATCTCTCCTTGTGGAAATAAGCCTTTGATATGCTTATTCAAATACCTAGTGAAGTTGTTATAGCACTATGTAGTATTTGTTGTCAAGGTCTAAAATTGATTTTTAATAATAGCTATAATTAGTCTCGTCGAGTGATTTTAAACGTCTGATAAACATGTTATTACTAACAGGAACTTCAGACAATAGCTGAAGAGAAACCATTGTTTAAGTAAACAGCCCATGTTGTGTTTCCAGTATTATAGTCTTTAAACCATTTCCAATATTATATTTACAATAATTTATCGCCATTGTCTTCTGAAAAGACACTTAATTCCTTGAAACAATAATTTCCCTCTATATCTGTTTTAATAGAGATTAATTTTATATATTTATCGCAATCTTATTTGTATATTTTTTGTAGCATTTGTTCATTAGATTTTTTTGCTTTAAATCACGGCCGAAATCAACGTTAATTTTAAATTGTTCGGGACGTTATTTTTGGATGTAGTCCAAGACAAGAACATCCAAATGGGTTTTTAACTAAAGTATTTTGCCAAGTACATTTCCTTAAATATGGGCCAATTTATAAGTAGTAAGCTATGATGGAAAATTAGCGCTTGCGGCGCTAGATCTGACGCTTTTTTTTTGGCTCTGTTAGCGCTCATCAAACTTAAGCACTTGACGCCTAACGCCCATTCTACCGTTATTTTAATAATGTTCCTCTTCATTGAAACGAAGGTACGTGTAACGAAATGTAATTGTTTAAACTAAATAATGAAACCAGTCTGACCCTAAAGGACAACAAACCAATCTAAAAATCCTTACCTCTTCTTACCTTAATATAAATATTGTTTCAAATACTTTTCATATCAGCACTGATAATTAATTTTTGATTAAAAATTGATAATATGAAAATTTCCTTTCATTTCTTAATGTATTCTTTGCTCTAGCGCGTTTTCCGAAAAACGCTTTTTTAAAGCTAACCCAGCGCGCTTTCGTTGGAGAGCACTGGCAACACTGGTAGTAAAACAAGCGAAATAAATAAAAACACAAAACTACTGAGATTATACTAATATTAGAAACGGATTTTTAGAACTTTGAATAAAGTCGTGGTCTGATGTTGTCATTAATAAATAGTGTTATGTTCTAAATATATTTTTATTAATTAAAGGTGCCTAGAGATGTTCTCGATTTGTGTCGACAGTCGCGTGCAATCAAGCAATATCAAGCAAATGTGTAGGAATCTAGTGATCGTATACCAGTATATACGATTTGACGATCGACCTACAAATAAGTAAGGTTTTTATTTTTTGCGATCGATTTATCGCGAAAATCGATTGATACTGTCCGTCGAAAACCTGGCACTTGATACTTTTTGACGATTAGTATAATGGATATTACTATGGATGATAAAAGGGCCGTAATAAGGAGCAAACCACACTAATTCTATTCTACACTGTAAACTTATTGAAATGGTAAAGTGGTTCCGAATTAAACTCCTGATATGTTTTGCCTGTACATAGCTTGTTTACCATCAATATTGATCGACAGACTCGAGCAAATTTGTAGGCACCCATACATATGTTATGATTTAAGACTGTTTATATGGCCAGTATTACCTACCTACACCGTAAATGATCTAATGAAATGTCGCAATGCAGTAAACACGTAGATTTTCCAATACACGACAATTTGGTATTGACAATAAAAAAAACTTTATTGAATTACTAGAATCGTATTTGGTTAGGATTAATTTATGAATAAACATGTCTCATCTAACGATCGAAATGCTTCGCTGGGTTTTTATACTTACTCAGGTGTTTTTTATATGAATAAAGATCATTGTTATCTGTAGGTGAATACAAGAATGGTTATACAGAGTTTGCTGTTTTTATATTTAGAGAAATTCTTATACATTTTTTTTTATTTTTTAAGTCTATATTTACTTCCCTGACGTCACAAAGATTTATAATGATTATAAATGTTGTAATTGGTCACATTCTTAAATGGTCACATGAAATTGTCTTTGATTTAGTTCCTTCTCGCTTCATATTTGTATCAACGTTTTTTTTTACATATTTTGTTATTTAAATCATATATTGTATTGTTTTGTATCAGTTGTCACTAAATGCATTACGTAAAAAGTTGCCTTAGTTGTTTAAAATATGGTTTAATTACGAAAAAGATACTTGAATCTGTGTATTAATTTGTAATAAATTAACAAGGTCTATTTGCATAATATTTGTATAATAATTGATTTGTAATAATAATATTTGTATAATAATTGTGATGTATAATAAGGTCTATCTCATAAAATAATAGTAGATTACAATTTAGCAATCTTTTAATTCTAAATTTAAGAATCATCATTGAAACTAAATCATTGAATTTAAGAAACAGATTGTTTAAAAAACGGCTACACTTTCATAGCTATTGTTCGTTAATTGATAGGAAGTAAAAGAGAAAGACCGTTAAGGCAACATAAAAACTATTATTAACGCATTTCGAAATGGCTGCCATTTCATTACTTCTCTTATCGAGAAACAATATCGATTGATTGTAATTACTTGGCAATTGTATTTTAATTGTTGTTTACGTCGAAAAAATATTGCTGTAATCTAGATTTTTGACAAAATTGTTTTGGCTCTAAATAAGCTTGTAATAATATTGAAATAATA
Source organism: Sesia bembeciformis (assembly GCA_943735995.1). NCBI lineage: Eukaryota > Metazoa > Arthropoda > Insecta > Lepidoptera > Sesiidae > Sesia > Sesia bembeciformis. Next base: position 16,694,131 of record OX031028.1, read on the forward strand.
ACCAGTTTATATTTTTTCTTAGGTTTATTAAAGAAATTGTTTTATCAACACCTTTGCCATAAGCTTAAATTATAGCGTGTATAAACTGTCGTCTGTGATTTTGTGAGATATATATGGTCATGACAAAACTATTTATTTTAAAGTTTGAAATACATGTTTTAACAGTAATTTTGAGTATTTATTGCGTTGTGGCTTTTGGTTACAGTAACTCTACCCTTGTTTTTGAAAAGTAATTAACAAATGCCTAGGTTTGCTTAACATATAAACATAGTATATGCATTCTTTAACATGCTCATAGTTATCCTTATATTTATTTAAATACTTTTTTATTGCTGTTTATATGGTTACTGAATAGTTTGAACTAACGGTCGGGGAATTGTGGTGGTGTGCGTTATTAAAACAAACTAGCAATTATTAAAACCGAGGCATTTATTTTTACATCTAGTGTAAACGGGATGTTTTGATGCACGTTTCCTGTCCATCTCCAAAAATGTGTAATTATTAAAATCAATACCTATTTAGGTATTGATGTAAAAGACAATCCAACCTTGAGTCAATCTGTCAATAAATTTTGTTGGTGGTGTGCAGCAGATGTCGGGGTATTCCTTGACTTCACGGTGTAACCGTTATCTGTTACCTGACTACGCCAGGATTTCTATACTGGTCGATAATCCTTGTTTGTTTTACTTCTTTATTAAACAAACAAAATGAAGAAACAAATATCTAAATGCCTTTTTTTATATTATAGATTAGATGGCAGTCGAGCGGACGGGCCACATGATGGTAAATGGTCACCGCCGCCTATGGACACCTGCAACATCAGGGGGCTTGTGGGTGCTCTGCCGACCTTGCAGAATCCTGATCACAGCTCTCTTGAAGAGCCCTATATCGTAGCGCAACGGAAATACCTCTCAGCTAATCTATTGAACGAATAATTTAGGTCTCCATAGATTAACGTGTAATCTATGGAGATTATTGTATGAATTGTTTTGAAGCGATTGAAGTGATGATTGTTTGAAGATTCGGTTTAAATACATATGTACGTGCTCGAACATCTGATTTTTATAAGGCAATAATTTTTTTTTTTTTTTTAATATTTGACTAAGTCTCAATATCTGGTAAACGTGAACCGACAAACCGTGAAACCGACGTGGTCCCTTTTCTGAGATAATGTCATATAGCAAGTTTATTTATTTGAGAAAAGTATATATGGTTATCAGGTAGACAGAAGTTAGATAAAGATATGGTAAGTACAGTGGCGAGGGGATCTAATAAAAAAATGTACAATGTGAGAGTGACAATTGTACCTACATATATAGGTAAGTGCCGTAGACAGAGGATAATAAGTCTACCAACATTATTAAGGTGAAAGTGGTTGAGGCTAAATTGCAGTTTGAATGCAACTTCCGTGCAGTTATCTAGCAGTCGGCACAACTATTTCATCCATACTGTCGACTGTATGGACAGTCTGCTTGTAGTTCCAATGACTTCACATTGGTTGCACTAGTAGTTGTTCTTTAGTCCTAAAGCAGTCAAACCGATTGCAACAGCAACGGTGGTCAGCAGCTGCTGTACATTATCCATACATCCATACAGTCTGTTCAACTGCATTAGGACTGCTTCACAACTTATGTAGATAGGGTGAAGCAAGTGAAGGATTGCAAACGGACTGCCCATACTTACAGTCGGAAGTTCTCATGCAATTGTACCGCTTACTACCTAACCGCATTCAAACTACATTTTAGCAGCTGGCTAGCAGTTCAAATGCAGTACGTCTGTATACACCCTTACAGTACTTTACCGTATATTCCGTTCCAATCCAATTTGTCCAAAATGTTAACAATCATGGGACCTGAATTGACACGGCCTTTAATTAAAGGCATCTTTAGCTTTAAATCGTAAGGCAAACTTACACTTTCCATGAATCAAATTATGGATATGTAAACAATTATCACCTCACTATTTAATGTCGTCGGTCATCCATCACCCAAGGTCATGTCGTTACTTCAGAACGCCATGTAAACAACATCATGAACAAATTGGATTGGAACGGAATATAGTGTTATTTTATTAAGTTTGCATTACGCAAAAACATTTTCTTTTTCTTTCCATATAATAAATTATGGCAATGGTGCAAGTAGCACATTCTGCCAGTGTCAAGTTTTCTTCGTAATAAACAATTTGAAAGTCAAAAATATATCCTGTCAATGTCCAGTCCTATAGAATAAGCCAAGCAAGAGTTTCTCGGTAAAGTGATAGTAGGTTTACTGAGGACAGAAGTGGACTCCTTGGAAGCACACGAAAAACGCAGTTACTTGTATTTAATTATCACAAACATTACGCACAAAAAACACACTGAAGTTTAATAAACTATCACCATTAAACCACAAAACATCTAATACAAAATAATCAAACAAAAACTCAACTTTACTTGTCGGCTTTCGGTAAAAACCAGCAAAAACGTTTGAGAATAAATGCCCAAGAATTTACAGCATACATGTTCTGTCGTGAAAGTTATTACAAAGTTTATGTTATTGATTACAGGTCCAGAGAAGACAAACAAAGTTTTCTGTCGTGTGGCAAGAACGTGCTGTGAAGTATATGAGTGTGGGCAACGGTCAATTTGTGATGTGATGTTCTCAGCTAAAACGCGTTTTTAAAACAGGCTTTTGCCCGCAGTCTCCTCCTCTTAGGCCCGATTAATCCTAAAATTATCATGTTAGACAAAATATGCTATAGGTATTGTAATTCGGTTAAAACTTTAGAAAAACGAAACAAATGCATATACGTTGTCGGCAAATAGAAGATTCTCTCTTTATTAGTGTCATATCGATATATATTTCAAAATCTCGGAGAGTATATAGAGATGGGTCCTCGATGTGGATATTTCCAGCAAAGTGGTCACTTCGAATGCAATACCAACTTGGCATCCAAAAAGCTCGGTGAGCTGTACTACGGGGTCACGTCTAATGCTTTACAAAGCTCAGGTATGGAGTTCCCATATGGAGTACTGCTCATACCTCCGAGTCGGCGTATCGAAATATGAGTTGGACCCATATGAGTTGGGAATACCGACATTGAGATCTTTTGACTGATTACATCACATCTTTTTTCGTCGTTATTGCTAGTCCTCTGAAAAGTACTGAACAATTTTCGTCGAAGATATTAACAATAAAAGTCAAGTATACAGGGCGACGATTTAAGTACTTAGATGTATTTCCGAAGACAAATCACGGTATTCTGCTCATGATTTTGAATTAAATAACATGAAATATTACGTATTGTTTATTTTGCAAAAAGAATTGCTTTGTATTTAGCAAACGTGTATGAAAAATGTAGCACTAATTAAAAAAACAGTTTATTTTTTTGCAAAATGTGCTTAAAATATTGATGTCGATTAATTCAGAATCATGATCTGAATCCACAGTTTCAGATTTCATGAGTGCAGCCTGTATAATTTAAGAAGACTTTTTGGAACGTCAAATTTTCTTTAACAGTGAAGCTGTATGTTAATAGGTAAATGTTATAGATATTGTAAATCACGAGTGCGTGTCTGCCTTGCTTGTAGTGGCGAGTGTCTGTACGTGTAAAAAGAGACCTTATATCCTTCACAATATACTATTAAATACATTAACGTGAGAGTTACTTTCTAGTATACGGGTATTTATTCATAAGCAAGGTTTACGCGCGCTTGTGGATTGCAAGACCTATATTCAGTATCATAAGGGCTCCAGAACACGACAAGTAGGTGAAGTAGGTACTGTCGAATGTAAACCGCAGCGATCTAAGATAAAAATCTTCAAATCTCAATCAGAAAGAAGATCAAATCGACATTTTTTTTATAGAAATTGACAACTACATTAACAATTGGTGACATTTACAATTAGGTGGACTGCCACCTACTCGTAAGTGGATACCGTAAATGGGCGACGGTATTCACTAGTTGGCCATCGGATTATCAAGTGGTAGTCCAGTTGTAAGTAGATATTGTCGTCCCTCACGAACATCTGCGATACATGTCAACATAAGTAAATAATGACGAATAAATAAAGCACGTTCACGGACACGTTGTTTGATTTTGGAGATCTGGGACGCAGAATTTGGAAAAATGATTGGGAAGGATAGGGAATAACAGGAAGGTAAGTATAGGGAATTCCTCATCAATAAATAATAAGTAGATAGTAAATTTCCTCCCCATTTCATTTCCCATACGATGGCGGTGTTAGTCGAAGGAGTCGTCTGCGTGCTGACATACACATTAACGCATGTCATCTGTCCGTTTTTTGATTGTTAACAATTGTTCCGTTTTTTAATTAGTTATGTCGGTAGAGGGCGTACCTATTATACTGTTTGAAAAACAGAATACATTTACGTGACTCAATGTATTCTGTTCTGCATACATATAGTCATGTCAATCGTGTTCTGGAACCCTAAGGACTGGCGACCACTGACGGTACATAACTGTAGTTTCTTTAACAAATCATAATGTACCTAAATTAATTGTACGCAGAATTTTAAATTTCAATGAATTTCTGGTCATTGTAGTAGATTTACTATCAAAGAGGCTTCGGTATACTTCACGGCTAGGTGTGATTATCAAAACACAAGTACAAGAAGCGAGCGAGATGTCAAAGGACGTTACGGCATGTCGACGGAGGCCTTCGCCGTGGCGATGCCACGGACCGCTTCGACGACGTAGTCGCCAGTCGAGGTCAATGTGCGTCAATACTTTCAGTGTGCGCTCAAGACTAAAGGGTGGCGAAGCATACTTTGCCGCGCCGCGCCGTGCCGTCAGCCGTGCCGTCAGCCGTGCCGTCAGCCGTGCCGTCAGCCGTGCCGTCAGCCGTGCCGTCAGCCGTGCCGTCAGCCGTGCCGGAGCCCGGGCATGTCTCCTTATTTCACTCTAGTCCTTACTTATATGTGATGTGATAGATAACTGTGTTTGTTTTCAGCAACTAGCAGAACTTTTTGTATAATTTCATATTTTGTTTCGTACTGTTTTTAATAAACTTTACAATGAATGAGTCATTTTAATGAATAAGTCATTAAATGCATCATTTTTGGTATTTATACACAAGTTAGTCATATGTGCGTAATCAAAGGTGATTGATCTATAGTGCAACGTGTGGCTATGCACGTATGCAGAGTGATTCAATATTTGTCCTGGCCCGCTACGTTCGTCCACTTGACATGTTTTTAACTTTACTCAATAACATCTTATCTGTCTTTTACTATTCAGGTTACTCAGAAATATACCTAATTCATATTTCTGTGTACACGAGGAAAATGGACAAGTTTTTACGAATACGTTTGTTTTTTTTAAATTATAACAATTAATGGGGTAGTTTCACTTGCAAACATCGCTATTTGACTTATCTGATTAAGCTTACAATACATTTTTTTCTATTTTACGCAAAGTAAAGTTTGGTGTTAATAAACTTGCGATTTCTGCAAGTGGACTACTCAGTGGTCCACACCAACCTTCTGACCTACGACACTACCAAGCCGCACTACCAGTAGTGTCGTGGGAAATTCCTTTTCCCTTCTGCACCACTGACCAGTAGTCTAATTGTGGGTAAATTGAGGGACCATCGTGGTTAAATTTGAAAATGGTAATTTGAATCCTTCATTAGTTTCTACACTGTTTTCTACTAAAATAAATGTTATTTAATATTATTTTTTACTTTCCTAAGATTTAATTAAAGGATTATGCTTAAAATAAATAAAATGGACTTTCCTCACTGATTATTTAAATACTAATACCTACATATTTAAAAAAACCTATATTTTTAATTTGATTTTACAAAATAACATTTTAGAAGGGTTAAAAACTATAAATAATTGAAATTTACTTATATACAGCAATTAGTGCACTCAGTCACGATTTAGATATACCTATATACTCTTAAGTTGGGACTGAGTAGACTTCAAATCCAATCATTATCAACGACTTTCTTCAATCATTGGTTCATACTTCATGTAGCCGGAGAGCGTCCCACGTTACGTAACACGGACTTGGTCTCCACTCGAGAACTCTTCTCTTCCATTTGTTATCGGTAACACACGAGCACAAAATTGGTTTGTTACACAATAAGTTTATTGTTTACATTCTATTGACTTTTCAAAACCTATTTAGCGTACGTAATACAAGTAAATTGTTGCCTGGTTTTTTCAGATAACGATTCAAGGTTTTTACACTGGGTGAATATTACTGATTATGGAGATTGCTCTTTTGTCTCAGGACAATTGTGGAAAATGAGGCACCATTTTAAAAATTGTTTGTTTCACTAATTATATAGGAATTGCCGACAAGTACCTATCTAAATAGTAATAATAGTAAATAGTAATTTAGATAGGTACTTGTTGACATGAATGGTTAGCGAGTCATCGATTTAAAAATACATACTAGCTGTTACACAAGTACTCGCTAGGGAAGGCACGTTACGAGTTCTATATGTACCTACCCGTATGTTCAGTAGCTCTCGAATTCTTTAATTCATGTGTGTTTTGAAAATGGAACATTCTTTTCTTTTTACGTAGTACTTAATTTTAAAATTTGACCCCCCCCCCCTCCCAGAAGTTGCCAACTAGGTTTCATCTCTGATAAAAAAACACGTGATTTGTCATCTTCTCTATATTTTAAGCGCTCCAAGCTTAACTTTTCGGTTAAACCAAATTTAGTCATAAAAGATCATAGCACGCAAATGTTCACGTTTTAGCTATAGAACACATTTGCATTATACCTTATTTGAAACTAGCATTTTCATGTTCTAGCATTTTCGACAGCAATTTCCGCGTTTTTCTCTTCAACTATGGACTTGCGAAGAAAAACTCGAGAAATGCTGTCGAAAATGCTAGTTTCAAATAAGGTATAATGCAAAGGTGTTCCATTTTTAAAATTAGTGTATCTAAATACGTACATACGTATGCCAGAGAATAAAATGAAATCTGGCTTATTATGAGGTTACACACTATCCGTACAAGCCTCCTGTGGTCGAGTATGGTCTGAAATCCCCTAGTGATTACTAGGGGAGGATTGCTGGTCTCACAGTCCGACTTTATAATCTACTTTATGAAAATAGTTTCATTTACGTAGGTAGGTATTTAAGTAATTAGACACACTTACCTTGCGTGTGTATGGAGTCCTCGAATAGAGACCACGTACCGTGGTACGCCCTCCCGCCGGGAATAGCTGGATCAGAAGAGCGGAACACTATGTGTGGTGGCGGTCCTTGGGAGAGTCCTATATCCAGCAGTGGAGAGACACAGGCTGATTGTATGGTATCTTATTTACTTACGTATTACTTATGATACGTATTACTTACTGTGTTCTGCTTACGTATTTACTTTGATGTGGTCAGTCTAATGTTCTTATAATCCAAAAATCTAGGTAGTTAAGAAAAGGGTAGGAAATTAAAACACAATTTTGTTTGGGAACGGAATCGTTTATTGAACCCATCTCTGTATTAATAATAATTAATTAAATAATACAGTTATTCTACACATTTTGTACTGTTCAAAGTACCTACCTATATCTCAAGTATTTCTATGTCTTACGTTAGAATGTCTAACAAATGCACCGAATACGAACGAATAGATTTTTACTTTTAATATGTATTTTCAAATTGTGCTCAAAGTTCAGTGGTAGTCACCAATCACAGTACCTCCTGGATTCTACGTTTATTTTATAATAAATACAATGGATATTACATGTTTAATATATGACATTTATGAGAAATAATATGCATGCCAATTTCAAAGATATCAAATTGTCTGGAATCTAAATTACAAATCACTTAGAAAATTAGAACGCACACAGAGTAGGTATGTGCTAAAATTATGATTTAAAATTTGATTTTTTTGGGATTCATAACATTAAATACGTTCGAATACACGCATGACTCACATCTTTCTATCCTGTTAATAATGCAAATGAATACTTTTTATTTTTGATAAAATAATGGATAAAAAATATACAGTCCAGCAAAAAGTATCATCTTTATTGTAACAATTGTAACCGGAGATTAACATAAAGTTATATATTAATGTATAATTTATTAATTAATAATTACACAAATTAATATTATATGTTTTACTGCGGTATATATACTTATTGTAGTACTGTATTATATGTATAGATAATAATTTACGCTCACGAGAGAATGACTTAATTAAAATAATTAAAAAGAACCTTTCATGGAACGCGATGTACCTAAGTGGCGACTAAAGCGAGCTGGACTGCATATCAAAGATTTTGTACCGTGTATGTATCCGAACGGAATAAGGACGTTATTACAAGTTCCAAATACATAGAGTAGCTATTAGTTGTCTATATACTAAATATTTTTAGATATCAATCGTGTCGTTTCTTTTATATTTAATTAATAATAATAGGTATAAATCTTCCTTTATTGTCTTCAATATTTACCATTTAAACAAAGCTGGGGGCATAAAATATTTTTCGATATATCGGTAAATTATAAAGTGTCGCAGCGTAACAAGTGGTGGCAATGGGGGAAATTGAGAATAAAACGCTTTGGTTCCGATATTAAAATAACTGTACACACACAATATTACAAAACAGACAAGTATTCCTCCAAGGTTTATAACCGTATCGAATGGAAAATAATTCGACAATATAAAACTACACATTGATCTCGTTTAAGAAACAAGCGATTACGTATAGTTTGTGCTATAATATTACACTAGGTACAATTAATAATTTCGGTAGGTCATCTTCGTACTCCGAACAATCGCGAAGAGATCACGAGTAAAAAAAGAAACAAACATTTTCTAGAGTTCCATTACGTTACTTTGTAACCACTCCTTGTTATATACATCTGTCAGCTTTCCGCAGCGGTCGGATATACGAAGGCCCACCGATATTATTTAATTAATAGTACCGTAGATAGTACCGTACCGTACATAATAGTACCGTACGCGAACATGTCGCAATTTTCATTTCGAATTTCACTGTTCGCTCCGCACACGTCGAAGTGCGCTAAAACTCAACAAATAACGCCTGTTACTTCTACAAGTGTCAAACATGGTGATTGAGACATTACAAAATCATATAAATTCATGATATGTACCTAAGTATACACAAACGATCCACAATACGCAAATGATACAAAATCAATAAATAGCATCGATGACATCATAATTATATACATTTATCATAGTTTAGTACCCTTCGATTTAATGGATTTTTAAGGTTAATCGATTGTTATAGTTGACTATTCTTTATAATTAATACGTGTTATTACTATTATAATTCGATTCGCAAATCGTAATCATCCTCAATATTTACATAAGTACCTAGTGTTACGTTTAGTAAATCTAGCAAAGTCGCGTGAACATATATTTCCATAGGATTATCTCTAATAAGTTAATAACACCGCAGTTTCAACTTCAAAATTAACTAAACTGAACATTGTAATTAAAATTAATGTACCTACAGTTTTCTCGCGACCGTGCTAGTGTTACTTCACAGAAACTCATAAAACTTTATCACCCTACAGTAACGCTTCGTTTGGTTAGAAAGTAATCCATTTAAATGTATATGAAAAATAAGTGGGACTTACAGTATATACAAAAATATCACATTACTTCGAGGCCGCAGCTTTCATTACTTAGTCATTAGTTCGTCTTCTTATCTAAGTTTCAGTTATTTCGAAGCGTAAGCTAGACATCGCAGTATGTAATCCATCGCGGCTATTGTTCGTGAAGCGCTCGCAGGAGGCGCAGTTCAAGCTTAAATCATCGCTAATAGTTCTTCATAACATTTTTTATTACGATTCGTTTGCGTGTTTAAAAATAATCTCGATCAACTAATTTACACACACAACACAACCTATCCATGCCTTTTACATGTCTTTATTCAATCATCCCTCAACTACTGATCAATAATCTGGGGAGAATTTTAGAGACTAGACGCTTCGTCATTATAGTTACAAAGTGACTACGATACCTACGACTTCTAAGTTTGGATAAAGGCCGTTCGAAGCTGTAACGTCTATAAAGCTGCAGCCGTGCGGACCGAGCAGCCGTCGACACAACGCTACACTAAAATAAAACTATTTGGCTTACAGACAATGTACAGGCTACGCGAAGCGAGACAACACTAAATAGAAGGAAAGTGTTCAGTGGGCTCCGAACGTCGCGTCGGACCGTCACTCACGGTTACTTATCACAAACGAGCGACATAGAAAAATATAATATTTGGGACGCATTTATTGCTAATTTAGGTACAGTCTTTGGTGGCCTCCGGCGAGGAGCCGCCAGAGAGGTCGTCGAGGAAGTCGAAGGTGGCGACGGCGGCGCGCTCGCGGTCGCCGAACCGCACGAAGAAGCCCTCGCGGCCGAGGATGGAGGGGCGGCGCGTGCGCGGGAACCGCAGCACGGCCAGCCCGCGGTTGCGCAGCGCGGCGGCTGCAGCAACAGGCCACGTTAGCACTCTACAAGCGAGCGCCCTCTGGACGAGACAACACGCGTGAGCATGCGCCGCGCCACGGCGCCGCCACGCACACACACGCGACACTAGCGACTAGCGCACACCGCTCCGCATTCGCACATCCTTACTATGACATCCGGCTAATCAGTGCTGGCTTTAGGAGTGTGCGACCCGTGCAGTGGGGGGCGCATCACACAGGCGGGCGCAGATAATAGGAGGGGGAGCATTCTTGTATAGGACGGCAAAATTGCTAAGGCCGGCACTGCGGCCAATGCAACACCAATTGGCCAATTTAAAACTCCTATTAAACGTACTCAATTTCTTGAAATTCCCACTATACTATATACCCCGCATCAATTCATAAATTACTATTTTCTTTACGCCAACATCAAATTCTTTAATAGCCAATTGACTTTGCTGTCAATGCCAAATGACATATTGAGGATGTGCTTTTCAAATAGACTTCATAATAAGTTTAATTCTTCCAAATCGATTTTAATTATATTGAGTTTATTCTAAAAATTGTAAAAATGCTCTCTAAATCTGTGAAAATTGTTTAAAAAAAATAGTCAATGCCAATAGTGACATTTATGTTTGCATTTTGCGGAGCGGTGTAACAGAAGATGAACTTCTACAAGAGATGAGACGATAGTGATTGGTGCTTGTGAGTGAGAGCGGAAACGAGTGACGTGGCTGTATGCGTGACAGACAACATGACATGACGTGACGTCACATGACACAAATAAAATTAGACGTTTAATGTTGGAAACTGTATTTTAATTAACTGCGGAGCGAGCGGAGCAGTACAACACTTCTCCAATGACTCTACTGTGCTTCGCTTAGTTTTGTTAAGTGATACGATTACATTATATTAAGATATAATTAATATAATCTTATTTTCAACATTAATCGCCATCATTAACAGATGCACATAAAAATAAGCGAAATAAAATGAAAAATGATAATTGAAAAACACTTATAACATAGAAAATATCTTTTACCATCGTCAAAATACAAAAATCCGTATAAAAGTCTTAATGAACTTAATGGTTTTGAGTATGATAATATTGATAATGTAATGTTATATAAATAATGAAAATGCGAATTGTTTTAAACAAATAAAAATAGCAATTTTAACGATGGCACCAAAACGTAGCAAAGAAATTAAAACACCATACAATTTAAACATTTACAAAAAAATATGGTCTATATTTAATATAATATACATGATTCAATGATACTTTCTTTACTATCAGATTTTAGGCACAAACACCACAACCGTATATTTATTTATACACACACATAATATTTACACAAACTAGATTGCTTTAAATACCCTCAGAACAATTTTAACGTCAAATAATCTCTAGGCATGATGGTACGTACACTCATTCGGTCCAATATCTTTGATTTCACAATATTTTTTCAACTGCAATTATACTTCTTAAAGACACTTTAATTTCAAACATGTTTTATTTAGATTGTGTTTTAAACAGTGTTTAAAACACGGCTTTAAAACACTTTGTTTTAAACGTGCCTACACTGGCTCATTGTCAGTTTTTTTTAATATTATCTTATGGGTGTCTTATTAGAGTAGTTAATTCAGGGTAATCATAGAGGCATAATCCCACAGCTTGAAACGTTATTATTGGGTGGCCATATTATTTTTAAAACTTTATTTGTGGGAATTTATTTGGGACCCATTTTGGCACAGAAGCGAGACTGCTAATGCACAACGATTTTCTAATCACGACTATTTCAACTAGAAATTAACTCAATAGTTCTTGACGAATATTTTTGTAGCAACTTATTTCTGATTAAAGACTTGGCGCCCCATGTCTTGCATAGAGCATGCAGTACCCCGTCGCCGCCGCGCCGGCACTAACTATTCGGTGGATACTCTCTACACTTCTAATTTATTTTTATTATCAAAGACACCACATCAATTGTATAATCTATACATATAATAAAATTGTAACGGGCCGATGTCTGTACATTATAGATATTGAAAAAAAACTAATATGGGGGGTCTTTATTAGAGCAACAGAAACCAAAACAACAGTTTTTAGAAATTTTGTCTGTCTGTCTGTCTGTATGTTTATACACGCATCACGAAAAAACTACTGCATGGAATTGAATGCAGTTTTCACCGATGTATTGCTAGAGGTCTACCTTAAAATATAGGCTCCATTTTATCGCAGGAAAATATCTTATTCCGATTGTTTTAAATTTAATAAACCGAAGCGAAGTTGGGCGAGTCGCTAGTCTACAATACAATACAAATATCACATTAAATAAAACTAACAACATGTGTGCAACAACAACAGCATTCCAGTTAAACAATTGTTAACAACAATAAACGAAGACAAGTTAACGGACATAATTACAAATTGTAACTAAGTAAAAAAGAATACCAAAATATTATAAAGAGGTACAAAGAGACTGTTCTTTTACATCAAATTGACGATACTTTTCTCGAAACGAATGAGTGTGTACCGCAGAATGTTAAGAGTACTGTTGGGGTTACCCAACAGTAGCCCAGTAACGTTTGGCATTACCTGTCTTCTGCCTCCTGGACCTGTGCAGGCGATGGAGCCTCGAGTAGGGGGGCGGCGGCTCCGCGGGGGACGACCCGCACGAGGAGGGGGACGAGTCGCTTGACGCCAACATCACGTCAAGTAGGTTTGCACGAGCCTGAAATACATTAGGATTTAATACAATATACCTAGGTACCGAGAAGGAATAATTCTTTTTTAGAATAGTTGGTAGACACTATTCTAAAAACGAGTCATTTGGTGGCAAGTATTTAAAGTCACTTTACATCGTACAGTTTTTATTGATGAGGGGTGGATAGCCCATGTAATGATAAATAGGAAATCGCTATCCAAGAACAACTGCAAGTTGCGGCTGCACTGTCCTTGCATGATCGATAGTGAAGTCAGAAGTGCCCCATGAGTTAGCTCAGTGGCAAAACGTAAGTTGACGGGTCATTCCACAATTTTCGGGCTCGCTGTATAAAGTGTTTTAAAGACCTTACGGTACGCAGCACAGGAATGCACCGCGCCTTTCGGTAACGAGAGATGCGATGATAACAGCGCCAAGTTGGCACAATTACTTCAATTGCAACCTCAGAAAACGCATATTGGTATAACGATATTGTTAGTTGGTGTCCGTATTTGAGGTATGTGTGACATCCATCAATCGACATGGGTGGGTCATAGCTGGGCCCTGCAGTGGGACGATATAAGCAGACATCGAATGAATTTATGCCTTGTGTTGCAGGTACTAGGTGGGAGAGTGCAAGCTGCATTCTCATAGCCGCTGGGCGCATTCGATTGGCTACCCTTACCCCTCTCTCACAGAAAACCTTGAAATGTACTGCATTTCCTTCTTTACCGTATTTCCCCAATGTACGTACGTGTTTCGGTAGTAAGTGGGATACGGCAGAGCTTATTCCCATCCCATCGTATCCCTCCCAATTTTTCCAATCCATTCCTTAATCTACAACGTGCCAACGTTTGTCATTCTGGACTGATATGTTGGGCATGTATCGCAGATGTCTATGGATGACAGTATCCAGTTACCATCAGGTGGACTGTATGCTCGTCTGCCGCCCTTTCTTCAATAATTAAAAAAAAACTAGGTACCTTAAATTAGGCGGTAATTAATGTAAAACATAGTTTATTTACCTCATTTTATAAATTGATCATCCACACCAAAAAGCAAACATTACACGATAAGATATAAATAATACTGGAAATACACTTTTATCATTTAACATACTTATCAATGAAAATGGATGTCGGTTGTAATTGTATGATAACTTGATAAGTGACAACAATCAACGATATACCTACTCGTACAATATCACCTTTACACCTAGTCTAGGCATAAATATTGTTACCAAGAAAACATTGATATTTTTATTTTTACATTATCATTTCATTAGAAGAATTTGTGTGATTTTAGAAATAAATAGGAGAGCATTTTAAAAATATAACGTTTAATCGATAGTCTCTTTCTGAAGGCCGATGTGTATTACTTTCGGCCGGGAAGTGTACAAAATTTAATAATAATTGGCGCCAAAATGAGAAAATACATTTATTTTTAACATGAGAGTGACAGAGTCACAGTTAAAATGTATGTTTATTTTCTTTATTGTAACTGTATTTATGGCCAGACTAAGTAGATTCGCTTAAAATTAACACCACGGGAGTGAGGTTTGCCAAAGCCAGGATGATAGGGTAAGAGAAGTCTTCCGTCGCATTATCCATAATTCCCATCCCATCTCTTTCCCGAAGGAAGAATGGAGAATGTCATGAGACAAAGAAATATCCTCGTTTCATTATCATTATCTACCTTCTCTTCTACCCTTTTGAATTTTTTTTCCTAATTTAATGCTTAATATCCAAAGGTAGGTGGCGCATTCGGGGACGTGCCAACGTTTGTCATTCTCCACTGATGTTGGTATGTATTGCAAATGTCCCTGGGCGACAGTATCCATTTATCACCAGATTGAGCGTTTGCTATCTGCCATCTTGTTGCTATAAAAAGTAAACAGATTTGTAGTGTTAAGGTGCTGATTGAACGAGTTATAATTGTGTTGTGTTCTGTTGAATAGTTGTTTTTGTCACAGGCCGTCCGAAGATTTATTTTTGAACATATTTTCTTTAAAAACATGCGTTACTAATTGGATTGTCAACTAATTCCTAACAATTATAACTAAAACATCGATACAAGTACAGCTTTCATTAAAGTACAGACTAAATTAATGCACTACTTCACTTTATGCAGTCTGCATTAAGTGAAAAATGATTTTCACTTAATGCAGACTGCATAAAGTCATGCTAGTAAACAATAGATGTTGTTACCTTGGGATCACTGAAGTCTATGTCTTTCTCGACGTGCACCCACCCCGTGGGCGCCCACAGCGCGCTGTCCTTGTGCGAGTGGCTCTTCTCCGTTCTGTCGTCGCCTTTCACTTCAGCGCCGCTCGTGCTCTCGCTTTGGCGGATCATCCTGTACAAATAACAAACATGAACTTTACTGTATAATATTGTAACAGTACTGCTATGAGCATTGTACTTTACTCTGTCAGGTAGACTTATATGAAGAGAGAATGAATCTCTTATTAGAATTCTACCTGGCCATCAATGTAAATGTGGAAAAACGATTCCTTAAAATTCTTTAGGGTTTGAATGGTTTTCAAATTCCAAATTAGTCTCAAAGATCGAGCTTCTGACGGTCTAGATGTAAAATTGTCGCGTTGTGCCTATCGCACTAAGACGCGTGGAGGGAAGTGGGAAATATTGATATGGCGATCGTCAGAATATTATAAATAGCTGTTCGGTTGAAAAAAGAAAATCTATTTATATCTACGTTCCAGGAAAAGATGGTAAAAGTATATTGACAATTTTATCAGGAGCATTCAGTGCTGAACGCCAAGTTACCTATTTACCACCTATTTACATTAAAGATTGCTCAATTTATGCACCTTAAATTAGGGAGAATTGTTCTTATTGAGAAAATGAAAAGGTTATAAAAGATGCATACCTGTTTAGTTCCTCGATTACATCCTTGGATGTGGCAGCTTCGTGGAAACTCAGCGTGTGCTCCTGTTTAACAATAATCGGCTCGAGGGCGGGCGCGATTTGAGTGGACACCGGACGAGGTTTCTCCACCACGGGGATTTTTGACTTTTTATTTGGTGAGGACGGGGGCCTCTTGCCCCCCATAAGCATCGGTATACGACTTTTCTCTCTTTTACTTTTAATCTCCTTATTCGTCGCATCATTCTTATTACTTATTATCACAGTTTCAGCAGTGGAAGTGCTTGTTGTGTTCGATTCAGTCATTTGAGGAGAACTCGTTTCTGGCGACGAACCCTCCTCTTCTTCAGGGACGGTAACTAAAGCTCCCGTGCTTCTCCTACATGCACTCAACACCTCTTCCACGAAGGACATCTCACTTTCACCACTCGTGTGCGGAAAGCTCGAGGATTTGGGCAAACACGTCTCCATCTCCACTCTCTCCTCATTCAACCCATGTTTGTTCAACATTATGTTCACTGTATTCTCTTTCAGTGCAGAGTTGTAATCTACACTTCGACTATCAATATCGCATTTGACTTCCGCTTTCCTATCTTCAACTTTCACTTGAGGCAATGCTTCATCGTCTAATTCAGCCGCGTTACTAATGTCGATACTTCTGTTAATTTCATTTTTTCTTTGCACTTTTATAAGATGATGCTCGTCTAGTTCATTTTCAACGTTCTCTATTCGCGAAAATTCATCGTAATAGTCTTCTGACTCCGCGTAGGGATCTTCTCGTTCAATGAATCTTGGCGTTGATCTTGGCTCGGATACAGTATCACAAAAAGGTAACCGTGGTCGGTCACCAGAGATGATGTCACTTGATTCGTTTTCAGAGAAGCTGCCGAAGGAGTCTGGCCGCGGCCTGTCCTCTGAGGCCTCGCTACGTGGCCCAACAGAATCGTCGTCGAAATCTGCCGCCGCATACGGAGGCGGCAGTTCCCTTATTTCAGACACAGGCTGTGACGACATTGAATCCGATTCTTCTCTATCTCGGCAATACTTCTGTTGTTCAGCAATAAAATTTAGGACATTCTGTAGTGCCTGTTCACGGTCTTGTAACCCTACTGACTGAACATCGTGAATTCGCAAATGGTTGCTTGTATCTTGAGCGGGTATACCTCTGGAAGAATTTGATGCTAAACTTTTCGTGCTCTCATATTTGACAAGGCGGTAAAAATCGCGTGTAAAGTCGAGGCCGACGTTTGCGCAGTCACCGTCTTCACTCAACGCTGCACTAGATCTTTTGTCAGGTGCATCTGAAGCGCTCGACCATGAACCGCCTGGAGAGTGCGTTCTGGAACACTCCCATCTTTTTTCAGAAGTATCTAAATCGTCTGCTATTCTACATTCATCTATTTCGACATTAGCAAAGCCACAATCATTCCACAGGCAATCACTCACATCTTCTTCCAATTCTAACGCGTCATCTTCTCTTATACTCGGTAAAGTTGATAGTGATATTTGGCCAGGCGTCGTTATTTCAGCAAACGGTGACTGCCTGTCTGGGAGATCTTCGCAGGAGAGCGATAAGCTCCAATCTTCTAACTCGGCTCTGTCGTATTCTAAATCGGCTAAATCTCTATGCCGTTGCTGTAGCGCTGATCTTGCATCGTCCAACTCGAGCCAATGTTGGACATAGTCAGCATCATATTGAGATCCGTCGGCACGTTCATCAACTGCACTTCCCCATGAAACCCTTTCCGAACTTGTGGTTGAGGCGATTGCTGGCCTCCTTAAGGGTCTTTCTGGGGCTGGTTTTAAATCTAAAAGTAACACTCCTGAACTAGGCGTTGGAGTGTCGAGGCAACTGTTTGAGCATGTTGTACCCGTAATGAATTTGAGACAGAGATGTGAATCGGAGAAGCTTCGTACGACGTGTTGGAAGGGCAAAACGGGTCGAGAGGGTGGGTAGCTGCCCCTCACGCCGGCGAATGCTACACCAATAGGAAAGTAAATATAATCTGGATCTGTTATGAGTCTTGCGTGTCGGCGAGATTCCCTGGGGTTTATTGAGACGATCGTTTGGTTGTCGGTTTCGTCTGACGCCTCGTTTAGGTCGGGTAAGGCTCTGTCGGCGGCGTGGTCGCTCTGTCGGGAGGCGTCGGCCTGCACGTCGCTGGACATGGTGGAATATCCCTCGTCTTTGGCGCCGCTTTCAGGTGATTCTGCGCCCGCTTCGCCTGCCTCGCCGCTCTCTTCAGTCACTTTCTCCACACCTGAATCTGAAATAATTAGAACATTATTGAAACTATAATACTGTTGGAAGAGTCTACCAAAAATGAAATTGCATCATTGGTTTATTAGACACGTTGATATTAAGTAGCTTCAAGTTTATAAATAGAATGGATACATTTTTCTGAATAATATGAACTTTGGGTTGAGTTTTATGCGTTTCGTTCATTCGAGATTTACGGCAAGTAGTTCACGATGACTTATATAATCTTAACAAAAAATATCGACTGTGTTATTAGGTCCACTGTGTCGGCAATCAAAGATAAACATAATGTACTGGACAAACCGAAAAACTTGTTTCAATCTGAATTTGAAACCGGGACCTTTTGCTTAGCAACAATATTACTAAGTGAGATAATTATCCCATTTGATAATTGGTAATTATAATTGATAACACCGCCCAACAGTATATCTGTAACATGGAATGTTATGCATGATCCTCAATGAGTGTTCGACGCTGAATTCAAAGCCGTAGTCAGTTTTTCTGTACCAATTCTAGTTTGAAATATATGAGGGGGGTTTTTTAAGCAAAAAATCCTATTTGTCATACTGTAAATATTATATTATTACGCGTAACTAAGTTGAATGAAATTTCCTTTTATAAGATTTTCTCCTATGACTACACTCATGAGTACTGTTCTGAATACTCAAGCAGTAGTCGGCCATCATATTTGCATTCCAGCGGGCCTGGTATCGTTCCTAGGAACATAGTGCAAATATCTTGATGAGATCGTTGCTCTTGTTCCTCACCGAGATTTTCAGCAAAACGGTCCAGATGATTGTGAGCATCAAGTGTAGCTTAATGCTCATGTGGCATCCAAGCTGCTGGAAGAGTGATATGATCTCTTCAACGTGTTCAGAGTATAATTGTCAGCCTTCTTATTGAACAAGAAATTTTTCACCATCCAAACAAATGAATTCCACGATTTTCCCTGACTCTTTGTCATAGATTTGATGAAATTTGGATCGTTTATTTACGGTCTGATTTGTGGGCCGTCAAATATTTGTTTAGAGCTTTTACGTATTGCTTCATTAGCCCTAATTTGAGTTGTACACTTGTAAGTCCATGGCAGTCATTGGACCAGGAATATCAATGCAATACACAAAATCATCCTCTTCAGCAAACAAAGGTACTAAATTTTTCTCCCTTGTGCAGTAGTACGAGATTTTCGTGTGTTTGTTACCAGATGTCTCTCTTTTAACCGGGAAGCTAGAAGTTCTGATGCAGTCTTAGGTAGCCCAAGATACAAAGTCATCAAGATCATTTTGTTTAAACGGTCTAGGCAGGTTTCGAGGGAATTTTCTGCATCAAAGACATCACGGCTGTTAAACAAAAACTGCTTAACTACTATATTTGATGATAACAATAGTCGACTTGGGAGTAAATATTTAGAGGGTACCTGTATCTCAAAAACTCGAGCTGTCACAGAAAATCTGACGGTAGATTTGGAATCATCGACGTTAAATTAGTCACAATCAGTTGAAAAATGTCACGCAACAGGGACATAAGGTCGATTTTGTTTTAATGTGTAATTGACAATAATTGTGAAATTTAATGAAAGTTCTTTACCTCGTACAGTGTCAGTGCAGGGCTGCGGCATGTTGAGGCTGAGCGTGGCGGGGCGCGCGGGCGGCGCCCACAGCGTCGGGTCCACGGCCGACAGTGCCCGTGCCAAGTTCGCTGGCGTTACCTCTAGACCCTGGAAAGTTGATAGTGTTCAATGGGGAATTACTTGTGACTTTAATTTTACTGTACTTTTTTACAGTATTGCCATGATGTCATGTCATCAGCCTGTCTTTTCACTGAAGGATATAGGCCTCTCCCAATAGTTACAGTGTTACAAGATTGTAATTTTAATAAGAAGTAGAACATCTTGGCTAAAAACAGATTTAGCTAGATCTAGAGAATCTAGAGTTTTTTTTTATAGGAAAAGGCGGCAGTCGAGTATACAGTCCACCTGATAGTAAGTGGATACTGTCGTCCATAGACATCCGCGGTACACGTCAACATCAGTTCAGAATGACAAACGTTGGCACGCCCCCGGATGCGCTGCCTACCTTTGGAGATTAATGAGTAGATTGGGAGAAAGGGTTGGGAAAATGCGAAGGGATAGAATGGGATGGAAATGGGCTTTGGCATATCTCACTCACTACCGAAACACGTTGGGGATATACGCTAAAGTAGGAAATGCAGTACATTTCAAGGTAGTCTTCTGTGAGAGAGTGGTAACGTGGCCAGTCGAGTGCGCCCAGCTGCTGTGAGAAAGAATGCAGCGTACACTCTCGCTCTACAACAAGGTTCTGCTGGTGATTCGCCAATGGTTTTAAATCATCCATTTATTGTTTATAGTTGATGTGTCCAAGGTTCAAATTGTCAGAATGATTGCCAACCTTTGATCACGAATTTTAATGACAGAATTCCATTTTACCATTTTGCTCGGTGATTTTGGCTCGTCTATACGAGTTGCTATTAACGTTTTTTCT
Source organism: Sesia bembeciformis (assembly GCA_943735995.1). Taxonomy (NCBI): domain Eukaryota; kingdom Metazoa; phylum Arthropoda; class Insecta; order Lepidoptera; family Sesiidae; genus Sesia; species Sesia bembeciformis. The sequence goes on from OX031028.1 coordinate 16,714,894, forward strand.
TGTGTGGCATTAGCAGGGACCCTAATCTCGGTTCGTGTTAATATTGGTTTGTATTTAAAGGGGCAGTAAAAAATATTAAATGAGCAGAAAATCATGATCAACAAAACAACCAATTTTTGAATAATTGAAATAAATAATTTTCAATTACTAAGAACGTAAAAACAGTCGATTGAAGTCGCGGGACTCCTATGTTTTTATTGTCACCAGAGAACCTAAACATAGTACTTGTACCAGCCTATAACGTTCCACTGGGTACAGGGCACAGGCCTGCAAAACTGGGGGTGCAAATCACTGGGGGTTTTACCTAAACCTAATGCTCCTTTAAATTTGCTGCCACCGATTTGTGCCACTTTAAATATTTCTGCACTTTCAATATTTCTGCCACTTTCATTATTTCTGCCACTTTCAATATTTCTGCACTTTCAATATTTCTGCCACTCAAGATTTCTGCACTTTCATTATTTCTGCCACTCAATATTTCTGTCATTTACAATATTTCTGCACTTTCAATATTTCTGCCATTTACAATATTTCTGCTACTGTCAATATTTCTGCCACTGTCAATATTTCTGCCACTGTCAATATATCTGCTGCTTATTTAATTACTTACCATTAATATTCTAAATTATGTTTAGTTTAGATACTATATTTTATTCAACGATATACTTTATTGCGATCTGTCACTTTTTTCTGTCATTCCTGAACATTGACCAGATTTCCATCAGCATCTTGTGTGCCAGGCTTTGCAATCCTGTACACATGAGAACTGTGAAGTTTTGCTTTGTCATCTCTTTTTAATCCTTACCTTGAGCTCCGACCAGATTTCAGCGAGGATTTGATGGCGGCGTTTGTCGTCGTGATTGAGGGGGTGCGGGTGTGGCGCGGGCGGCGCAGGCGGCGGGGAATCGCGGAACGAGACCAGAGAGCCGCAGGAGCCCACGTCAACTAAGTGCACTGGAATCAGCGAATCATAATGTTATTAAGGAAATAGTGGTATATGTTGTCATCTATGGCATAAGCGCCTATGGAAGAATATATAGAATCTATATTGAAAGCATATACAGAATTCAAATTCAATTGTTAAAATTAATAGTTCCAAAAAAGTTAAAAATGAACATAAAAATACCAACTACAATCGTCTGTTTAAATATTGCTTTGTTAATGTTTTCAATAAAGCAAAATTATCCGTCCTCATTGAGGAGCAGCGAAATAAACATTTATTGACTAAAATTGTAATGCCAGCTGTATACACTCGGCGAGGCACCCGAGACAAGCCGAGAGAGAGTGTGTAGTACATGGTGCTCTCGTCTCGTCTCCCCTCTCTCGTCTCGCCTCGCTACCTCTCGGTCGCGTGTCGGTTTTTTGCGCCCAAGTTTAATGCCGGCTGTACACACTCGGCGAGAGCACATCATCTACACACTCGTTGTATCAGTTGAACTGCATCCAGACCCTTTGACTCGAGCGCAAAAACCGACACGCGACCGGGAGGTGGCGAGACGAGACGAGACGAGAGCACCATGTACACACTCACTCTCGGCCTGTCTCGGGGTGCCTCGCCGAGTGTGTACAGCCGGCATAAGGGTCTGATACAGTTCAACTGATACAACGAGTGTGTAGATGGTGCTCTCGCCCGAGACTCTCGGCGAGAAGCTCTCGCGAGTGTGAGCTGGCATAAGGCCCAGTTGTTTACGCCAGAAAAGGAGAAACGTCAATTATGAACTACCCAAAGTTAATAATGTACATGGCAAAATTATGTGGAAATACATGTTACCTGATTTGGTCAATAAACTGCCTATGAAAGACATCTCCAAAAAGTTCATCACTTGCTTTGTGTAAATGATTCTGCACACATTGAGTAACTCCAGGTGTACAGATATTATACACTACGAAAACATTGGTCATCGGCTAATCCGGAAACATCCGAACGCGTCATCCACTTCTGCATTCCCACAGCCGCTGAGCGCACTCGACTGGCCATATTACCCCTCTTTCACAGAAGACTGACTACCTTGAAATGTACTGCATTTTATATTTTATCGTATTTCCTCAACGATGGGATTTCCACGATGGGAACCCATTCCCATCTCATCTGATCCCTCCCCATTTTCCCAACCCTTTCTCCTAATTCATTACTTAATTTGCAAAAGCATCCGGAGACGTGCCAACTTGTCATTTTGGACCGATGTTGGCATGTATCGCGGATGTCTATAGACAACAGTATCCACTTACCATCAGATGGATTGTACGCTCGCCTATATGGATTGTATGCTTTTATCCATAAAAGAAAATGTTGAATAAATAATATTAAAAATACGAAATAAGTTAGAAAATCTTAAATCAGAGTCAATACCGACAATAAGGTGCGTTTGCTCTTTCATTGTCTTTTACTAGGTTTACTCGTGACTTTGTGTGATTGAGAAACTTATTGAGAAATATTCTTTAACTCATATCCAGTCTGTATTTTCACAAAATTAGATTATGATCATTGGGTGAGTTGCTGCACGCTGCACATTAATTACACTGTTCAGTCTGCAGCAATTTCCCACAAAGTTGCACTCTGTATCTTGGTCACGTTTTATTACTGAGCCTTCTATACCCACCATCTGAACGGTGCATTGGGTTTCCTTAGTTTCTTGTCTATTCTAGAATAAATACTTCACCCTGCAAGTCCCTGGGCGTGTGTGGTGTGAGAGGCGTGTGCGGAGTGGCGGGCGAGGGGCGCGGTTGCGGCCTCAACTGGCGCACGAGCAACGCGCTCAGCGCTCGATTCTGAGCCTCGAGCTCGCGGACTCGAGCGCGAGCGCATCCCAACTCTTCGCGTACACTCTGCGGAATAAGAGACAGTTGTTATAGTTAGAACTGGTAATTTTGTATGACTAAGGTTTAGTATAATATTTCGATTTCATTCCAATAGTCTGAAACTAGGTCGACATAGGTCGACCTAGGTCCTTAACTATTTACCTGCGTCTTAACTTTGATATGGCTTGTGTAAAATTACTGTGGTAATTATCATAAAGAAATGGTTAATTTTCGTAACTTTCCAACTATCTATTTTTTACCCACTTTCGCGTCTCCACTTGTGGCGCCGCGCCGGCGCGCTTCTAATTCGCAGCGCAGTTCTCCCACAATCGTTCATATATACTATTATACTTGTTTTACTCGCGTGCTCGTGTCCTCAGTCATTTAAATATTTAATTCATGTTAAATATAAATGTTAAAGTAGCCGCTTATATAAAACTTCTCGTAATACTCTATGTATTCAGTTGTAAAATTTATAATTTATAATGTTTAAGTACCCATAATAAAAGCGTTGTTTATGTCAGCGATACCAATAAAACCAACACAGAATACCAGATGTTGCCAAGCTACAATAATGCAAAATGTTGCCCTCTTTGAGGGATCGTCTCGAATCCCAGTCAGTTGTCTACGAAAATAAACGCGTATATTTTAATTACACTTCATTAGTTAAATTAAATTCGAGGATGGTAATTGACGGCCGGTAATTGCGAGGGGCGAGATGGGATACCAACAAGATATTGCTTTCAATGTTACCAACTTGAAGATGTTGCAAAATTCTGCGGAGATATGGAGGCGACAGACCAAGTTTGTTTATTAAAAGATTTGGTTTGAGTTCGCTGAATTATTTCATACTTAATTAAGGGTAAATAAATTTCATTAAGTTGTCTACTTGGTAAGTACTTACTTTGGTTGAATGATAAATACTTCGTTCAAAATTAAGTAGCCTTAAATCATCGTTGCAGAACTATTGTTATTTAAACATTACGCTTTTTTAAGGGGTCATATTTAGGTAGGAACAATATCTGTATATATATGCGAGAAAGAGTGAGAACAAATTGTCAAATGACACACATTTGACACAGTCGGAAAGAGTCAAAGTCCATTACCTGTATTACGAAATGGTTAATTATTAGATGCTGCTAACTTCTGTCACGCTTGTTATAGTAAATCACGCACACTTAAATAGGATTTTTTTGTGGCACATTAAACACGATAATACGGGCATTTTGTATCTACTGTGCCATATCGCAAGTATCTATAATATCTGTGTATATTAATTAAATACTTGCATACATCGCCCGTTATGAAGCAATTAACGTCATCTCCCGAATCGCATTTGATGGATGTTCATCCCTGTCTTCATACGAGTATATATACATATATTTTACCGCGGCGTCACGTGTGTACGTCATCGTGTGTCATTATCTCATAAGAGTAATTAGACGTGCCATAGGAAGCACTCTGGATGATGAAAGATCACCCTATACGGGCAAGATTATTGAGTTATAAATGGTAATTCTGCTGAGTGAAGCCTGTGTTATTAACATGTATGCAGATAATTGGAATAATTAACCAATGCTAGGATAGATGTAGATGTGTGTGTGAAATGCTATGTAGTGTATCAAGATGTATATTTTAAGTAAATGTTTTTACTATAAAAGGAAATTTTGTATTTATTTTATTACTTTATAAAGGAATCAAAATACATTCAAATCTTGTTTAATTAGACAAGCACAAATTGAATTACCTTATATCCTTTAAAAATTAGTAATAAATAATCATAACTAAATATGTATTATATTAAAAATATTACAAAAATAAATAACTTTTTTTATAGCAAAATGGCGGCAGACGAGCATATAGTCCACCTGATGGAGAGTGGATACTGTCGTCCATAGATATCCGCGATACATGTCAACATCAGTTCAGAATGGCAAAAGTTGGCACGCTCCCGGATGCGCTTGCCTACCTTTGCAGATTATGGGATATAATATCTCACTGAGTAACGAGTGAGTGAGACTCACTACCGAACCACGTACGTACATTGGGCAAATAAGATAAAGTAGGAAATGCAGTACATTTCAAGGTAGCATTCTATGAGAGAGAGGGTAACGTGGCCAGTAGAGTGCGCCCAGCGGCTGTGGGAACGCAACATGCACTCTTCCCCTACACTCCACCCTACTATAAATAATACAACAAATAATATGAGTACTACGTTTAATACTCGTAAATAAATACAATTACGCACCTCATTATTATAAAAACCTACCACAGAATCGTAAAAAGTAGATTAACCTGCAATTTAAACAGGGTGTAAAACTTTTAAAAACAAGTGATCGCACCAGTATCCATCGAGCACACGGCGCAGTTTTTATTCGATAAGTTCGCGCCAAAACCAAGCATTGTGGCGGCCATTCGTAAACTGGATTTAAACGCAAACGTTCGCGTTATCGGTCAGATTATGCCCAGATTATAGTGGGTCAGGCTTCGGTAAAATTATTACGGTGCGGCTAAGGCCTGTGTGTCCCATTTCGTACGATTTATGTGTGAATGTAGCGCCGCGTAATCCGCGCGCGGGACACTCGCCCATGATAATTATGAGAAAACAATTTCTGGGATGCATCTTAATGTTACCGCCGGATTAAGAGATACAGAAGTACTGTCTACTGTGGATTGTGTCAGAGCGTTTGTAATTTAGAGATTTTACTTTTTGGGTAAATTAATTCTCTACTTTTTTTAAAGTGCCTAAAATTGCGTAGCGTTGTTCAAAAAATGGAAAGAATATATAGTAGAATGGAGTTGCTGTTGTGTTGTTTTTATATTTGATGTACATACAAGTATATTATACAGAAAAAAATACAGATTGTTTTTTATAAACTGTAATGTACCTTCTGCTATGTTAAAATAAACGTTATATTACAATATACATTGTGTAAATGTAAATGTAAATGATCCGAAATGAAGAAGTTAATAGAAGAACCAAAGTTACCGATGTAGCTCAAAGAATCGGTAAGTGGAAGTAGCAATAGGCAGGTCACATCTGTCGCAGGACCAATAAAATCGGTTACCGGGAAAAGTAGTATGGGACGCCCTGTAGCCATGTGCAACGGTAACCCTAAAGAAAATCGCTGGCGATGGACTGCATGAGAAGAAGACCTGTTTTGGCCTGTTTTGCTAGATGCTTATATCCACCAGTGAAGAAAAACAGGTTGATAATATATTTATTTGTACATTATACATAGATATGTACACAAACTGTGGGTTGCCAGTTAGCCTGTTCGTTTCGTCGCAGCCATATCACTGTTATCACATTCACAGTTCAATGAATTGGAGGGTTAACTATTGTTGATTATTGTGCGGTTCGTGAACGTGTCTCTGATAGGCACCGACTTCTGTTAGGCTTTGTGCTTTATACCCCTACGAGTGTTCTGACTTCTGTTTAATTTCTGCTTGTAGCTTACTGGCCAAGAAATTGGTTAATACATTTGGACACTACAAGTTAATACAAGAATTGGACATTAACCAATCTGACGACACCACCGTCTACCTCATTTCATTAACACAATTGAGGTTGAAACAGATTTCAATTAGATCTGGGACCGGATGAATATACGTTTCTTAAATATAAACAACGCCACACTCAATGGTCCCCACCAAGATTTTCTGTATCGTGGGTCCAGACACACATACAAAGACGGACAGGAATACACATATATTTTGTCTTTAAACATTAATGTCCCACCGGGAATTCAACTTGGGACTTTTTGCACAGCAGGTGCCCCCACTTCTAATTGAACTGATGACGGTTTTTGGTTTAAACTTAATTAGAGTGGTAAGTAATTGCGTCTATACAAAGCTATAAACAGGACTAATTCTAAGATCAAGAATAGATTATGACGTTGATATTATAGATTTGGTTCTTACAAAAATATTGACAAATTCTAGTCAGTTTCTGTTATAAGTAACCGTTTGCTATGGGACAAGTCTCAGACAGGGTTGTCGCGAATACTGCTGATGTCGAAGAAATAATTGACATATACGGCTTTAATCTGATTTGAGGCAACTAGTATTTAGTCTATCTTGGAACGTGTATAAACTTTGCTGTTTTGTGACAGTTGCGACATAACCTCCTGCGTAACATCGTCGTCAGTGATTCGTCTCCCAGCTCGGCAAACAGTTCTGACAAGTGACCGCGCAATTTTTAGCCCTTAGAGTCTCTACAAAGATGACTTCAATGCAATGTGTGACGCAGAAGGCTATTTATTATTGTAATTTATCGGGTTTTAGGCAACTTTTATTTAGTTTATCATGAATTGGAGTGTTTCTAATAGGAGTTAATTGTATCTCACCTTTTGTGACAGTAATGCTCGTACGACTTGTTGAGCAACATCGTCGAGTCTTTTCTCGTGGTCCCCACCTCCCAGACCGGCAGATACTTCTGACAGCTGACCGCGCAGCCGCTCGTTCTCAGAGCTCAAAGTCGTAAGCTGACTCTGGTAGTGTGCTGCTGAAGTCTGTAAAGATGAACATAATTATTAAGTGTCGCTTTTTTATACGTCTAAATTCTTCACAATTTAGACCTAGTGTATAAAAACGTAATTAGAGTATATTTAGAGAATTTTTTTTAGAGCGACATTAAGAACTGTGCATTTAGCTTTTCAAGATTTATTTTATACCAGCGATTCTTTCTAGTTTAGTTCATGTGACATTCTCCATTAGTTTGGCTTCCTGAAAGTGAAAAAAATTAAAAACTTAACAAACTTAGTCTCACTTTATAATATTGGTACATATGTATTTTCTAGTTTTAAGATGTTACAGTGAGCAAAAAAAATTATGTTTGCAAATCTTACAATAAATAAAATTTAGTTACACATCTTAGTGAAAGTCTCATACGAATAAAAATACTTGTTAATTAAAGTATTCACAAAAGGAAATTAACATCAGTCAATATCATTCGTCAACTCGTCACACGGTCACACCCACCACAAACGTTTTTAAAAGTAAAAAACACACAATCAAAAGGATCCATCATTCGCACTCTTAATTAAGCGACCGCCCAGCGTCACTTCAAAATATAAACAAACCAATACACCGTGACATTCCTCACCTCCAGTTTTATTACTTCAAGCACACCACCAGAAGGGATTGGAATAAATTGGCAGAGATCTTCTGAAACTGGTGGTATCGCTCCACAAAGTTAAACCTCCATCGGTAACAGCTAATTTCAACTTTATTCGTACAATATTAAGGTGCATCTTGTTACTTGGCAATGTGGTTTTCATTAGTTAACCGAGGGCGGAACACAAAGAGTATGAATCCGTTTGTGCGTCTGTCTGTCTGAAACAACACGCAGTTGATAGCGGTGTCAAAGGGGTGATGATTCAATGGGCTAGGTTACGTCGCTGTCATGGCCCGGTGTTATTTTTTAAAAGTGGCATTATATTCTTCTTGTACTTTTTCCTCTAACTTGACAAAAATACCTATAATAGCTATTTTATAATTTATCTGAATATAGTTATTCTAATTAACGTATACATGCTTCCTTTGCCTATAGAGTTGCCTTGCCTATCTATACGAAGAGTTTAGAGACAGTTAGTTGTAAATGTAAATAGCGGTGAACTGTGTAGAAAGCTATAACTGTGTAGTGTAGAAAACTTTATTTTAAATTTATGTATCTACCATTTTTTAATTGTCAATAAATGTCAGAGGTGACTGGTGCAGAAAACTAATATGAAGACTCCTTTCAGTGTGATTAAAAAAGAATAAAACAGAAACAAGTTTCAATTTTTTAAAACTCACCTAGAAGGTTTATATCGTGTTACTTGTACGTCAATAAAAACCTAAGTCTATAAGAACGTTTTATTTTTGTACGTTAATTCATATCTGTGCTTTGAATTTGATAATAAACCGAATTAAAGTTCACTACGAATGACTGAATCAAGGATTTTTTTTATGGAATTGACGGCAGACGACCATACAGTCCATCTGATGGTGAGTGGATACTGTCGTCCATAGACGGATGTCTATGTTAGCAATACATGCTAACATCAGTCCAAAATGACAAACATTTGCACACCCCTACGTCTATCTTTGGAGATATACGAATGTATTTGGAGAAAGAGTTGGGAAAATGGGGAGGGATACAATAGGATGGGATGGGAATGGGTTCTGGCTCAGCACTGCTATCACTCACATCTATATCTCGCTACATGTCCTACGCTATATCTCACTCACTTCCGAAACACGTACGTACATTGGGGAAATAGGATAAAGTGAAAAATGCAGTACATTACAAGTTAGTCTGCTGTGAGTCTTTATATATCTATCTAATAGGTATTACGTTATAATTTAACTTTTCATCGAATTAATAATTATATATCTCTATTTTCTACAGTGTTGGCCATTTTCTATTTCATTTTCCTATTAATTTATCTTTTCGATTAGCAAACCGCAGATGTTTAGCGGGAGCAGGTAATTAAATCGAAGAATGGAACTGAAATTGCTTTTTCATCAAATGATTGACAATAAAATTGGTTTTCGTTACAAAATTGCAGCAGCACGTGCGAAAATTTTAATGTGAATTGAAATATGTATGTAAAAATCGTTTGTGTAATTCATTGTTAAATAATAATAATAAAGAATTTATTTCAGGCATATATAATATGTACATAAAAATACACACAAACAATAAAAAATAATGAAAATAAAAATACAAACCATTAAAAAAGGAATTCATATAGACACTACACAGCGGCACTGATATGTGCTCCGATATGTTAAAACATTGTTTCAGATCAGAAATAAAAGCACTTAAGCTTACTTTGTTTGAAAGCGACGAACTGTTGGTTTATTATATTTATTAATTTTTGACACTTTTTAAATTCGGACACCCAATTGGAAATGTAGGTCAGTTTTGAACCTTTCACAGCAACGAATATCCTAACCGACTTTGTTCAACACCCGAAGAAAACCAGTTTCCTTTTTTTCCATTGGAATGGCTAAATTCTTATGGACCTAACGCCCTTTTAAGAGTCACCGGACATGTATAATTTAGGGTAAGCGCAGAAGGTGCTCCGTCAGGAGCAAAAAATGTTTAGCAACGAGCCTAAGGGCTCCTAAATCGGTGGAAGGAACGGACCTCGGCTTAGGGCGTTGCTTTGGGAGGGTACCGCGGGATCGGCAAGTAGATGAGAAGCGCACTAGGCACGTGCCGATACCTGTTAAAAGTGTGGGCCGGTGTGTGTTGACGGTGTAGCGAGGGGGACGTCCTCGTCTCCGCCGGCTGGGACGGTGTACATCTGTAGTGTGTGAGTGTAGTGTGAGAACCGCATTGGCAGTGGTAATTGGGTCGTCGGGGTTGTCTGACCCTAAGCCAAGGTCAATTCCTTCCGCCGGTTTAGGAGCCCTTAGGCTCGTTGCTAAACATTTTTCTCAAAAAGGAAAAAAAATCATTCCTTAACTAACCCTATTTTTAATGTACAAACAACCTATGGCGTTCATAAAAACATTTGCCTGTGTGACCGTGGGTGGGCTGACTACAAAATTCCCCTTTCCCCTTCTGTGTGTTGACTGTAGGAAAGTAATGATAAGGAGAAATTACATATATCCATACCTGTCCAGTTTCTGTATAAAAAATAAAACTCTTTACTGGAACTACACTTTCTTGCAATAACAAGTGGCCACACATAAAACTAATGATATCCAGACCATTCAACATTAGCATAACTACTTGCATTATCGTTAGTTTCACGCCAGGTGTAATGACATGTACTAAGTTCTGTTATAAATCATAGACCCCATGGATTGGCGACAATTTATAAAATGCTGCTTTCTTTGTGTTACTTTGTAATAGACACTTGACGTTTTAAACTTTATTTGGAATTTATTAATTAAATACAAAGAATTTTTCATTTTGTCAAGTACATATTTAAATATGATTTTGAATACAACAAGTAGCGATAAAATAATGAAGTATTCTTATTACTAATCATATTGCTTAAACCATATCGTTAGTTTACCATATCGTCATCCTATGTATCTCTAGTACCGAATATAAATGTAGGCCTCTTCCAAGCCTTGCCGCTAATTTCATTCAGTTGTTGTCGGCAAACTTCTTTAAGTTTTACTCATCGCTCTGTATGGCTGGTGGGCGTCTCACGTTGCGCTTCCAGGTGCGTGGCCTCCATCCAAGGACACATCTATCCTCTCTTGCGGCAGATATGAATTTGCCCATTGCCACTACAGCTGCAGCATACTAATTTTGTTTGTTATGACGGTGACTTTAGTTCTTTGACGGCCTCTTTATTACGGTTTTTATCTTGCAAAGAAACGAAGAACATGACTCTCTTCATAGCTCGATGAGATTTTCGTACAACTTAACAGCTATTTTCTATAATCTTTAACACTTAATAAGTTTAGAAAAGACTGCATCAACTATATCACAAATTAGCGACAACAAAACTCACTAGGCTAATTAACTGTTTCTAAAAAACCTGCGTCGTCACAAGATTAACGACAAATGCAAATCCTAAAGTAGATTGATCAGAAAAGGCATTGTTTAGTGTACAACGCGACCTTTCAGCGAGCCGTCTAGTGATTACATTTACGGCAATAACTAGAATTAAACCGCGCGGGTTGGCGTACCATTAATCATGTCCCGCAGTGTAGACATCATTAGCTTTGTTCGGTCACGCGCCAAGCGTGGGGTGTAGTGTAGTATAGTTAAGAAATGTAGCGGTTGTGTTTTGGGATTCGGATTTCTGCTTACTGGCACAGAACTATACTTTTATATAGATGTTACCGTTAATGAAGCCGGCTGCGTAAGAACGTATGAGTTTAAAAACTTAACTATTGGTTGTAATGGGAACGATCGGCATAGTATGTCTAGATTTGTGATGTGTGTCGCGTGTATTGACTCTTGACATTCAGTCGGCATAGTTTTCTTACAGCTATTTTCTATACCACTTTTACTAGGGTTCATTAAGATTATTTTTGAAGTTTAAAAACATGTTGAAACTGCAAGTTTCTTGTTTATTACTAAGAGTATAATATGTTCTAGGTAAAGGAATGTATTTTATTTTCATAAAGTGATATAACTAAATTTTCGTAAAGTGATATTTTTGAAATGAACCGTGTAATTATTGTAATTGTTTATGGTTATCGCGAAAATAAATGATTTTAAGAACTTAACAAAATTTTGTTGCTAAACAACGATTTGTCATTAAACATTCTATATCGGTTTTGAATTGGTGCAGTTTTATCGTTCGGTTGTAATAGTTTATAGAGTACCTCTATGTTTATAGGAGTAACAACGGTGTCAACGTGTGGTGAAGTGAGACCCTTGTGTTATATCCATTAGCGTTATTCTACTTGTTATTCCCTCAATGTGTTTTTAATACGACGGAACCGCCTCGCCTACGGCGCTTTTTAATGAGTTTTTCCGAACATGACGATGCAGTAGGTACAGCTCACTCAACGAGACATGAGCTTTGCGTTAGTGTACAGTGTGAACCATTTCGACAATCACACAGATGCGAAGCTCATGTCTCGTTGTGAGTTCTAAATCTGCGTAAGCTAGTAGTACAGTTGGCAACGAGACCCAACGGATACCAAGGTGATCATTTCGATGGGTCTCGGTTTTTAAAAATGTTGTAGTGACCGAAATAAATTTTCAAACTTGTTTGGGAGGTTCTACTACATCCTCCCTACTCACCATAATCGCACTCTTACGACTACCATATATTGAAACGTTTTTAAGGAAAAGGACCCTTAGAGATATGAGCAATGTTAAAATGACCTTTGAACAACCTTTTCCTTCAAAAACAAAGGAATATTATAAAACTTGAATATTTACTCTAACATATCATGAATCGTGATCTATCAGATTCACGATAGAAACTATATATTACTCAATGAAGTATAAATCTTCCTATTAATTTCTTTTTATTTTAATACCAAGAAAAACGAAAAAACTTTCCATTCCCCTAGTACATCGGAACATAATCTCGCCGATCCTATAATATGTACCTGTTTTGAGCAAAACAAAAATCCCATATAACTTAGTGCTAGTTTCCCCGGAGAGGTCGCCATTCCACACGCCGCATCCTGTCACGTTCTTGGCAAGATTATTTTTTTACATTAATATTTGTTTTGCGCACTGCTATGGTAGTATCGTGGGTTTTTCGAGCGCTAAGCATTCTCCTGCTGTACATGCTGTCCTTATGGCGTTCATGCTGTACAATATTGCATAACATTGCATTATCATCTAAGTGAAGCTATCTATACATATCCAGTCTCAATACAGGCTGTCCTACTGTCATAGTCTAGTTTACTCTGCAATGTAGCTACGGAAATATGTTCAAAGAAATTGATACGCACGTACGATATTTTTCACTGAAATCCATAAGATCCTAAGAATTTTTGCTCTGAAATCGGTGGTGTCCATACGTGCAGTCCATGGGTGGACTGCTTGGTCGTCCGCCACCTCCTTTCGATTAAGTACGATTAAGTACTGCTGATTATCTAGCGATTATACATGGACCATATATAAAAAATGTTATATTGTCTCTGAAATATCTTAAGAAAACATTTTTTTCGTGTCGCATCCAACAATTGGTGACCATACTAATTGGTTTCGTTAGTACACAACTATGCGATCCAAGCTGGAGGCTCTGCGGTAACACAATTATGGAACTCTGCCCCCTCAGCGGATACCGTAATGAATAACTTGCCTTGTTTGCAGTTTAAAACGCGGCGAATTTCAGTTATTTCGCATATTCCGTCAGGTATTTTGGAGTTGATTCCGTTTGGAATTTAATATTGCAAGGCTGTGGTAATCGGACAACTTTTTGTACGGTTATTATACTTATTAGGTATGTTATTAAAATAATTAGTTTTTTTTAGTTATTCACCTACACGTATTAAAGCAGGGTGGCAGTTTTGAAAGTTCCTCGTGCCTGACAAGGGGAAGCTTGTCGCCATGGGACGTTATACTCGTCCCATGGCTATCGGCTATCGATTGATTAGTCGATTTTACTTTTCATTTAATTTGTGTGAATCTAGTCTTCACACTAGCTTCACAACAGATTCACACAAATATTCTGTAGTTATTTACTAAACAGTTATGTACAAACTACAGTGCAAACTGAGTTAGAATTGAGGCTTTTGCAGACGGAACGCAGTCCAAACTCCGACTCGCTTTTCACTCTGCCGCGGTTTTTTTTTATAGTGAAAATAATAAAGACTTTTTGTATTACATATTTTTTTATTGAACGGGATATTGTCCGAAGTTTCCGTATCTTGGACAATTTTTGTTACAGGGAAGTACGCGGATGAGCAAGCGGTCTCACGTGATGGTAAGTGTTAACGCCACCCATGGACACCTGCAACATCAGGACGTATGCGGTTACGCCGCCGACCTTGCACAATACTATTCACAGCTTTCTTGATAGAACCCCATATCGTAGCGTAATGGAAAATCCTTTTGAGGTATGGTTGGTAGGGGGAGAGTACATGCTGCATTCCCACAGCAGCTGGGCTCACTCGACTGGCCACGTTACCCCTCTCTCACGGAAGACTACCTTGAAATGTACTACATTTCCTACTTTATCGTATTTCCCCAATATACGTACGTGTTTCAGTAGTGGGTGAGAAATGCCAGAGCCCATTCCCATTCCATCGTGAGAGTGCGATCGTCGACGATTCGAACAGCACGTCGTTGGATGGAGTCAAATGGGTCCGGTCCAATTGATATTTCGGTGCGCCGCGCGCCGGTCTAGAGATGTGAGCAGTACTCCATACGGGGCCTAACCTGAGCTTTGTAGAGAGTTAGGAGTCGCCCAGGGTGAAGTACCGCTACGCTCTATTCAGCACACCGAGCTTTTTGGAGGCCATTTTGGCTCCATTTTCCAGATGACCTTCCAGTCGACATTTCCAACAAACAACATTTCCGAGATCTCAAGAGGTATATGCTCTGAAAGCGAGATGCTACGACAAAAGGGGCTTTTAAGAACCAGATGGCGTTTTCACAACATAAATGCACATAAAATATTCATATTCACATCCTTAAATATACCTCTGGTAACCTTTAAATATCCGTTTACAAATAATACGAGGAATACCGGGCAAACACAATTAGTGCGCGAGTGTAAATTTGACATGCGCGGCGCGGCAGGGGCACAGATAAACGATGCACCCTCTGTTATGACCGCTACACTAGTGATGCGACAGAGTTGTCGGTTGTTTCTTGTAACTACAGGGAGATGACGAAACTCATTACTAAATTGCGATGTCTTCTGTTTTGGTAATTGATTTTTTTTGTTTGACGTATTCTTCGTTACGTAAACACGAATTTCGTTGTTTGATTTAATTCCATGTAAGTTTATAGGTTTTTATAGCTTTCTGTGATATTTCTCTATAGATAGATGGCAAATGTAGTTATAAATAAAAATATTCGATCAACTGCATGTTATATCGATATCGATGGAGGGACAGTAACTAACAGTTCACTTATATGAGTTTTCTCTTTTTTGTATGATTGTAATTGGTTCAATTATTAAAATACTTTTAAGTCGTTGCACAGTCTATAATGTAAAATACCAAAAAAATGGTTCTATGAGCCAATGAAAGCAATGTTGTTTAATTAAAGAATTAAAGAATGTTGATATTGAACGTTTAAAATAAAACAAATGTTAAGTAAGTACTTTAACAAAAGACATATATCTATGTACTGTTGATCAGCTGTACCCGTGACTCAGGTGATCGCAGAAGATTGAGGTACTTCGGTGGCTCGAAGGAAAGATGGAGGGATTAAAGGCGGAAGTACTTAGTTTGGTCATCGAAACAATGCTGAAAGTAAGGATCTCATCTTTTCTTGGGGAACGTGCTGAATACAGAAAGCCATATATATATAGGCATCCCGGCTCATCTTATATGTTATTTTTAGCATTATAGTCGACTTATTTTGGATACTCGGATTGGCGATAATCGATATTCTGTTAACCGCGTCCATCGCAGCACTACTCGGCTGCCCCCGGTAACTGCGCCCTTGCACTTCGGAAGGGTGAAGCTGAATTATTGTTTAGAGGGGGGGGGGGAAGCTTTTAAACCGGGAAACCCCAGCCATTGTGCATAGCCGATTTCCCGCTTTCCGCCATTTTAATGTCCTTACATCGCTCGCGGGAAATTTGTATGTGGGGGTGAGCGATCGGCGCAGGTTACAAGAAATAAACGAAGTAACTAATTTTGCGTCTTTTTCTTTGTTCCCCTAAACGATTTATGTTGGCAGCACCATGTTGGACGTAGGTAAAACGGCATTTACAATTTATACTTTGGTCCTATATGATTACATTTAGAGATAAGGTATTCTCAGTTTAATAGCATAGAAATATTAAATTAAATTAAAAAAAGTTGTTATTCGTACCAAAGTTTCGTGCCCTCTCTAACGAGCACTGCTAGTGTGCAAGATTTACCTGTTCAACGTTACTTAGTACAATAATTCTAAACATATGAAGAACAACTTCTACAATTGTGTCTGTTTGTTCACACTAATCTCGGGATCTAAACCTTTCAAGGCAAACACAGTACACAATAGTGAAAACCGTACCAAAATCGGCCCCGTAGACACCGGTGCTTTTTATCAAAATCGGTGAAATAATTCAAAAGTATTCTAAAATTATGTTTCCTTATTAATAGCAGTGAGCAGTGACTGTACAAACAGTGTGATTACAGTGTCCGAAAGTGTTATTGAATTTAAATTTATTGTTACTTGTTAACAATAACAGGTTATAGAATGAGGGTAAAAATCCAGTTGTTCAATAAATTGTCAGGATTTATAAAAGTCGAAAATGTTTCTTAGAATAGGTACTTATCTACGATTTTAATTTTTTCGAAATTTCCAGGATGGCAAAAGAACGGCAGCTTGCTGATTAGGTTACGTATTATGATTTTTTAAAAAACAATCCAAAAGTTTTATTTTGTATTGCCCGCGACTTCGTCCGCGTGGACTTTAGTTTATAAACACCGTCTTCACCTTCTTAGGGGTATTTGGTATTTTCAAAAACGATCACACACATTATTTCTTATAGCTTATTTTTTATCGAACAAATGTTCGACGTGATTCTTTAAATTGATATAACCTTTTTATTTATGAACTGATTGAAATAAAACAAACACTAAATTTTAAGTGAAGCTTACCACAATACATTACTGAAAACCGCACCCAAATCGGTTAAGCCGTTTCTAAGATTAGCGCGCACAAACGCACAGACAACCAGAGAAACAGACAAAAATTCTAACAATTATTGTTTTGGCTTCTATTGCGTTGATAAAGGCCCCTAATAATATTTTTCTCATATATCTTCCATGTACAGATAGCGATCAGTTACATTTTTATTATTATTATATATATATATATATATATAATAATAAAAATTTATATAGATAATATATATATATATATATTTATATAGATTATGCGATTCAAAAAACTGAATGACTTCTGCTTAGTTTGCCTATGGTTAAATCGAGTGATTAGTTAGGAATGGGCTTTATAATTATCGTTTTTGATGAGTTCATTTTACGAAATTGTAAGGCTGTTTATATTACGCCGTAAATTGTTCTGGTAATAAGAGCTCATAATAGAGCGACTAGGCTGTCTTATATTGAATTAATTACCGAATGAATAAACCATTTATGAAACCTTTAATAGCTTAATAATTTGTAATATATTTTTGTAGGTATAGCGTGTATTATTTTATTTTTAATGTTTAGTTATGTACTTTATTTTTGTGTTTTTTTTTTTATATACTAGTGGGCGGACGAGCAAGCGGTCCCACGTGATGGTAAGTGTTACGCCGCCCATGGACACCTGCAACACCAGGGGGTATGCGGGCGCGCCGCCGACCATGCAAAATCCTATTCATAGCTCTCTTGAAGAAGAAGAAGTTTATATCATTACATATATTTATTTAGTACTCACTACGCACGCCATTACTGTTCAGACGGATGTCTCTATTTCACGGGTCTGCTGGAAGAGATCTACACACGAGATAAGCTTACCTTTTGTACATTTTCTCTCATTTGATTATGTACAGTTGTATTGTTTTGTGTGTACAATGAAATATATATAGGTATATATAGGTATATGTAAAAAAAAAAATTACCTATAATTTTGAAAAAAAAAGCTTAATAAATATATGGGCGTAAATCAGGTGTCAGGAGTCCTGCAGCTCATCACTTACACCAAACACTATTTATCAATGTGTTTGAATGAGTCGTACAGAAGTCCAGCGTGTGTGAGTGATTGTTGCGTTTTCTATGGTTTTTATTACAGTTCCGAGTATTTTTCGTTTTTTTACCTGAGTCGAAAAAGGGTGTTCAGTATCATACTGGGTAAGGGGTTGGCGCCCTTCGGTGTAAAACTAGCCATTTTACGTTGAGCACTGAGTAAGGATGCCACTTAAGACATGAGTTCCATATCTAGGTAATGGTCCCCAAGTACTTAGTTATATTATATGTACCTATGTAAATCTAGCGTTTGTGGGGTGTCTTTAAATTACTCTAGACTAGCTCAGACTCACTGCGTGGTATCACACAGGAGCAACCTGTGGAATGAATTATTATTTACATAGTTGATATAAAAAATAGACACATCATACGTTCTTTTCAAAGAAACCTAGTTGACAACTTCTAGGCGAGGTGAAGCAGATGAGGAGGGGTTCATTAAAAAGTCAAATTTGAAACTTCGTACTACGTAATAGGACTGTTCGGATTTCAAAACAAATATGAATTCATGAATTCGAACGTTACTTAGCATAGAGCATTATTAGACTGCCCTAGAGTGCTTGTATAACATATCTAGTATGTATTCTCAAATCGATGATTTACATACACGGATTTTAGAGTTCGAACTATTATTTATGTTTTTAAGGGTGAACAAACGGAAAAGAGTGGACACGCCAACCCACTTGGTCAGTGTGATAAATAAGAGACTGACCAACAAGTACACAAGACAATGTGCCCATGTCCAGCAGTGGACGACAAGGGACTGGTTTTTTTTTTTTTTTATGTACGAAGGCGGCAGACGAGCATACAGTCCACCTGATGGTAAGTGGATACAGTCGCCCACAGACATCCGCGATGCATGCCAACATTAGTCCAAAATGAGAAACGTTGGCATGCCCCCGGATGCGCTGCCTACCTTTGGAGATATAGGAATGGATTTGGAGAAAGGGTTGAAAAAATGGGGAGGGATACGATGGGATGGGAATGGGCTCTGGCACATCTCACTCACTACCGAAACACGTACGTACATTGGGGAAATGCGATAAAATGGGAAATGCAGTACATTTCAAGGTAGTATTCTGTGAGAGAGGGGTAACGTGGCCAGTCGAGCGCGCCCAGCGGCTGTTGGATTGCAGCAGCGTGCACTCTCCCCCAAATACTTTTGTTACGGTTACGGTTACTTGTTAACAAACCGTATCTACCTTGTGCCATATACTGCTGTGTACAACTGTATTTCATGTACGGTTGTTTATTTCTGTCTTTAGAAAAATCTACATAGGTACGTACATGTTGATCGATTAGATATTTTGAAAAGTCTTTGTGACGACTTCAAAGTCTGCTTTTAAACGGTCCTTTTGGAAGTCTGCTTTCAAAAAGGTTTGATGTGAGTCAAAATATTTTTAGTGCAGTTGTTGTTGCCTTTAGGTTATTTTAATTTAGAGTTAAACAATGGTGTGTGTTGACTTAAAAATGTTTAAATAAGAATTTCTAAAATGTTTATTCCGCTTCAGTTTTTGCTTCTATTTTCACCATAATAATTTTTGGACAAAAAATTCGTTACACCAACAGCATACCTATTAGCTGTTTCTAATTCGTCCGGTCGTTTACCGACATTAAACAGCATTTATGTAGCTGAGGGGACAGGCGATCATTTTTGGATTATGGCTGCCCCTCCAGATAGAGGAATTAATTTACCAG
The DNA here is from genome assembly GCA_943735995.1 of Sesia bembeciformis. Classification (NCBI taxonomy): domain Eukaryota; kingdom Metazoa; phylum Arthropoda; class Insecta; order Lepidoptera; family Sesiidae; genus Sesia; species Sesia bembeciformis. The sequence goes on from OX031028.1 coordinate 16,734,673, forward strand.
AGTACCACTCCCGGACCAATTTCTCGTGATCCCTGGTGTTTTACACTCTATCCTAGTTTTTGTCTGTTTTGTTCGAGTGACGCGGAGAGGGGAAGGTCTGATTGGATTGGTGGGCCCTAACTGGACGTGCTTTGCGGGATTATGAACAGTGCAGTGTGTTTGAAAGGGGATGAGATGTTTTTGCGTAATTACTGGTGGAAACGCTTTCTTGTGATAAGTGGTACTTGGACGCATAAACTATGGGATTAGTGGAGAACGTTATGATGCAATGCGGAAATAGGTAGACAGATTTAATAATCGATTTTTCTATATACAATCTAGTGAGTTCGTAAATCTGTCCTACAAACCGTGTTTACTAAAAGTAATTAGAAATAATATTTCGTACAAAAAAATATTGACATTTCTATAGTATGAATAACTACTATAGTATGAATTTGGAAAAAAACTAACGGCTCAAAGGGTAATTGAATGGACCATAGATGGTAAACGGAAGAGAAGGAGGTACTTCCTCTCTATGAGAACGATCTAGAGGTGGTGGTGGTACATAGGAATAAAATAATGTGGAGGACTCTGCAGAAGGCAAAGGTCTCCGAGAAACAAACAGATTAGGACGGTGACACCGATGTCTAACACACTTTGTACTGTGTATGTATTATATTATACATTTAAAAGGTCCGTAAAGGCTTATTTTGTCTTATTGTGTGAAATATACCTATATTTATGACGTTGTCTGACCAACGGGTCTATGTCGGTAAAGACAATGGACACATCAATTTTAGTTATTATACAATTTTCTAACTTAAAATTTCGTTGTTTCAAGATTCTGTTTAAATAGAAATGTGACATCCAATTTTTAAAATTAAGAATTGAATAATTTGATATATATATTTTTTAAATTTACTAAAGTAATAATATTTAACTAAATCGATAAAATTTCACTAAAGCAATAAGATTTCACTAAAGTGATAAGATTTCATTAAAGCGATAAGACTTCACTAAAGCAATAAAAGATCACTGAAGCGATAAGATTTAACTAAAGCGAGATTTGACCAAAACTATAAATTTCACTAAAGCGATAAGATTTCACTAAACGGATAAGAACAGACAATAGATAATGTCACATGTCGTTTTAGATAGTTTAAGGCAAAAATATCTACTGTCCTGTAAATTGTCGTACAGATGTGATCGTATGTCAACCAATTGTTGCCTTTTTCACGTCAAAAAATATCGGCACAGGAAATAAAATTCCATACAGCTGACAACAAAATTTTTAAGAGCAGATTTTAAAAGTTGGGGTGCCATCACAATGGCCAGGTACAAGCCACATAAACGGTACTTTAACATGCTTGTAATAAGGGCTAGAATTACTTTTGTATAACTTGATTTGGTGCTATCTGTAACATCATTCAAAATATGAAGGGAAATGGAAAAATCAAAATCCGTATTCAAATTTACAGATAACGGCGTCAAGGGAAAAGTAAATAGCGTACATACTTGTATGTAACTAACGGGAACATGCCGAATGTTTTATTCAAAATATACGGCAATTATTCTGATGGACGTGAACGAGCTATTTTTTTATTAAATAGCTTTCGATATTTGATTCATGAGTTGGTACGGTGAGGTGCTGAATAACCTCACAGTATTCATAAACTCAATGTATCTTTGCTACAGCGTTGAGATTAACAGTTAATTAATATATTGATGGTCATTTGGAGCAACTAGCGCGTGACTATGGGCATAAGTTGACCTGTTCTCAACTTATAATTTACTAGCGGTGCCCGGCATGCGTTGCATGCCCGGCAATTTTTTTTGCACACAATATATATACATAATATATAGCATATGTCCATCTGGAATAACGTACTTTTCAAATGGTGAAAGAATTTTTTTTCAAATAGGTGCAGTGGTTCCGGAGATTACCCTCCACATAGACACAAACTCACAAAATTCGCATTCTCTCTTTATTATATTAGCATAGATAGTGAAATATTTTCTTTAACACTAGCTACGAGATCAATTTTACATTGTAGAAAGACTTATCGTTCTTTCTTAATTTTTTTTATATACTTATTATTAAATACTACTACTACTTTATGTTAACATATAAGTATATTAAACGAGTCTTAAATACTTATGTTTACTTATTTTATTTGACTACCATGGTCACGATCAATGAGCGATCATGGTTGTTAACCCAGCTGTTATACCAGTTTAAGATCTTAATGCCCTAAAAGCAAATGGAATTACAAGTAATATAACTCATTAGCAAAATGACCAGCGCAAAATGACTTAAAGTCCACTAGCGTTTATGATTTATCAATAACATCGATTATATACTAATCACATACAACTCAACGTTTTAACATCAAAATTAGTATTTAAAAAATAATTTCCCCGATAGGAATTTAGACGCAACGTCGTACACGTTGCGTCTAAATTCCTATCATGGTTTTTCACTTTCCGACTTTTATATATTTTTATATTAGAATAGGGGAGCGGACAATGGCGTCCGGCTTGATGAAATATTTTGAATATTTGTATTTAATACTTTCAACGTCCATATTTCTATACCACTTTTCAAAGACCTATTGCTTTCTAAATTTTCAATACAAGTAAGTGTCAATTTAATTTGGGTACGAAAACAGGAGATTTACGCTGAATTTTTAATTCCACAGTTTAGGAGATATTTAAAGAGCAAGTTTCGACTAAATTTTGTATGACTTGATGGGCCCCATTTGCTTTAACTTTTATGAGATGATTTTTTGTGTAAGTACTTGAGAGTTGGTCCTCGATCGATGTCAGTCTAACACCTTCCAATTAGCCTTCCCATACAATTCGGCCCATGATCCAACACGTGGGTCCAGTTTGTTTTGCGTCTATATCTCGGTTAAGTTCGTTGTTGGATAGGATCCGTAAAGTTTTATAATTTATTTGTAAACATTGTTTTCTAAAACTCTTTTTGTCAAATAGCGAAATCTTCCTTCCGATAGCCATCGGTCTTTTGAAAACTCAGCCATGAATTTCCTCACAACTTCACACACTCCACCGGCACACTTTCTGCTACCTTCTACTTAAATTTAAAAAAGGCTATACCTCCAAGTTGAGTTCAAAAACGTATTCGGTTAGTCTTTAGTACACATCCGTATAGAAGTTTCTATTATTATAGGAAGATATGAAAAGGAAGATAATCGATTATAGAAGGTGCATATGTTACAGAATTAATATCATTACAGAAGATAATAATTACCAACCTCAAGTGCTGATGATAACGAAGTTTTCTCCTGGTTTAGAGTTTCCACGCGGCTCTTGTATTGTAGCAGCGATCGCACTGTCTCTTCCATCCTGGAACAAATGACAATTATATTAAATTAAAAAAACTAACCGATTGGCGTAGACGAGTCCCTGAAGGGAGAGACCATGGTCCCCATGTACATGTACATGCACTTCCCGGTACATGTACCGGGACGCCCTGCACCGATATCCTGTACAAGTATGCCGGTAGCGGCTGAATGAGAAGAGCAGACTACCCTACTTAGGTTAGCATCGCACAAACTAAGGGATATATATGGAGGTGATAATGGGTGGTATCTTCGACTCACATTCTTGTGGTCGTGATTTCGAATACTCAGCTCCTACTACTGAGTTTTTACTTAAATATGAATTTTAGAAAAATATCACTAGCTCTGAGGGACAACATCGTGAGGAAACTCGCATATACGGTATATGAAAAATTTGGAATATATGAATTCACCGATCCGCACTGGGTCCGCTCGCACGGTGGATTGTGATCCGAAACCTCGTTAGTTTATTAGAAATTTACTAGGGTAGGCGTGTGCCCTGCAGTGGAATGTTATAGGCTGATATCACTAAATTAGGAGTTAATACTGATACGGGAAGACGAAATTAGCTTAAATCTCTTACCGCCAAAGTACTCCGTTATCTGTGCAAGTTACACCGAGGTGCGAGACTCAAGTCTGCTAAGTTACGGAGAGTGTACGTGGCCCGCATGACAACTTTGTAACTTAGCCAAGTGAAACTTACACTATTTAGTACCATAACGTGGTGATAACGATCTCTCCACATAGACTACAAGGATTAGATAAATATAAAAAATCTACGATGGCAGGCGCCGATCGGAAGGGAGATTTTGCAATTTTCCGTACGTTATTTATTTATTTAGTTTGGAACATAAAAAACAATTATGCAATAAATACTTAAAAATAACTTATATAAGTGTAAAAATAACTTATACCTGTTGTACAATTTACACCAATGTTCATATAGTGATCAAAAATTTATATGAAAATAATCAAAAAAGTTATATGAAACAGCATTACAATTCATGTGTGTGAAAGACAAAACATACAAATGGGAACATTATGAATATACAGTATGAATCTCTATTAACTGTATATCTATACATATAAAGTGAAATGTCCAGATTGACTGACGGATCATCATAATTTTGAAACTATTGAACCGATTTGAGGGAACCTAGAACTAATTGAAATGTACACCCAAACTATTTTTCTGTCAAAAATCATTTTAATCTGTTAAGTAATGTACACTGCAGTTTATCTACAATTTTCGTTATTGTATATGTATCACGTCAGTGACTGAGATATTGCAATGTTAAATATCTTCAATAATTACATCTAAAATGTCTAGCGAGGTATTCTTTTTAAATTAAGGAGACCTCCTTTTTAAATTAAGATTAATTTGCACGCGTGAATCCGGTGTGACAAATAAAAGTCGTTCGCTAGTGAACTGTCACCGGGTCCGAGCATTTTCTATCTTCCATCCCCCTTGTACGGAAGAAAATTACTTTAGAACATCTATTGGCCCGCTCCAACATACTGAATGTATGCGAATTTCCGTTTTGAGATTATGCTCAGTAGCCGAGTTTGATCCATTCCCATAATGGAGTACGTATAAGATCGTGTCTTTTGTTGGATTTCTGAGAGATTTTTAAATGACACACTGACATTGTGACTGGATTTCTGCTGAACAATATAAAGACTTGAAAGCATTATGTCTTTGTAACATTGCACTATATTCAAGATTTTATTTCTAAAGGTAAATAAAATACCAAGATAAAATTGTTCGTTGGTAGCGCCAGTAGTACTGGCGTACGAATAGTACGATAGCCAATAAAAGGAAAAATAGCAGAATCGCCTCCGTACTGGGCCAGTACGGAGGCGATTCTGCTATTTTTCGTAAGTTTTAGAAAGAAGCGATTTAGACAAAATTTGTAGAGCTTTACGAGCCCTATCTAACGACATACCTATATAGTGTGTATATGATTTATTTAAACATCAACTTTGTGATTTTGATGTTTTTTCTTATTGGAAGACTTTTAAAAAAATTTAGATACATTTTTTTTTCAACCCCCAAAGAATGAACAAGGGTAGGTTTCTATTAAAATAATTAACTCAAAATTAAAGAACCTACATGTGCGACGAATGTATTTATTTATGTATGTCTAAATGCTCTCTAGGTACTCTAGTAATTAAAATAAACACGAACCTAATGTTTTAAAAAATCCCATAGATATTTTATTGGAAAAAAACATCTGCAATTTTAATACTTAATTTATCTCAGATTTATCTTTTCCGCCACAAAAGATCGACTCACTCAGAGACAGCTTAGAAGATAATTCCCATTACAAAAACCCTTAGTAATTTCACTCCCTTTTAATTATTAATACACCGCCGAGAACGGAGATTATGGTATAAAGAAAATGTAATGGGTATTTTGATATCGGATAAATGTATTATTTACTTAAATGTTTTGAATCAATCAAGATTCTGTTTTCTTTGACGTGGATTAATAGATGTTTGTTGAGACGAGGTACGAAATATGGTCAACCACATAGGTACAGCTAAATGCAAGCATATCAACTGTACCATCAAAGTATCGTGTTACGTTGACATTATGGACGAAGATGGAATGGACCAGGTTAACCATTAATGTTGGCTATGGAATTGAATTGAATAACAATTCGATGGAACAATTAAGGGACTCTGCTTGGCTCGCAGATTCAACTCTTTTGATTAATTAACTCCGGAGTTACCCATCACTAATTGGTAATACCGGTCTTTGTATTATCTACATGCGTAAATACATTTACCTACATTTAAATACCGGCATACGTAGGTATTTAAAATGGGTTTAATAAACAAATAAGTATATGTAAAAAACGGGAAAACCTTAAGTTATTTATGAAGAATAAAAAAAATACGTAATCATGTTTGTTACGTTAAGACAAGTGAAGCGAGATATTTAATTGTTATATTCATAATTGGGATCTAACTTGTAGTAACAAGACGGAATTTTCTAAAAGATTTAAAATTCTTCATAAATTTCTTGGGAGGTTGGTAGCTGCGATAAAAATATTACTTAGAATTGGACCGATGAATGGAACTTTTTCAATAACTTTGCTGAATGGACTGACTTGGCGGAAAAAATTTCCCCTTTCCAATGCAAAGATACGATTTTTGATTAGAATTTAAAAATAGGAATAGAAGTCTTTGAGACGCGATATTCATCCGATTTGAAATTGAAATACTTGCGAATAAAAATTCAGATTGTATTTCCATAGTTAATTAAATTTTACTGAGAAAGATTTTTGTAAACGAATAAACTTGCTCGTTAATTTTATTATCAAGTTCAAAATGAATGTTCTTTAGTAAAATATAAATTTATGTTAAAGTAAGTCTAATTTAAGAAAATGTTATTGTAATAATTTAAATTATGTATAAATTGGTATTTTTCTCAATAATGAAATCAGTAAAACTATACGAAATATTTAAAGAAAACATCCTTACAAACAAAGTCGTCACCACCGTCATCGTCACTAGGTCTTTTAACGTCCACTGCTGGACATGGGATCTCCTCATGCATTGCTTTGTGCATGATGGATGTATAGCTTCAAAACGGCATGCCAGTGGCCAACCGGATTAGAGAAGCAACCTTTTAGAGATGGTGTAGTTACTTTAGGTCTTGTCTTTAGCTTTAGCCACTTTGTTATCCCTTAGTCACCTGTTATGACACCCACGGGACGACGTGGTTGGGTGGGGGTGAGGCGAGGTTGCTATTCTAAAGCCGACCCACACCACTAAACTAAACTAAACTGCAATTTGTAAAAATTAAAAGTTACCCAATAACCCGATAATAAACACATTATGCAATAACACCCAATAAAAAAAATTAGCCGTTCGTTACACCATTAATAACCAGCGAATTGGCGCTTTTTCGCGAATTTCCCACGTGTAAAATCTAAGGAAATTCGTTTCCACCGAGGTCGATCACCCGTACTGCGTCCATGGGCTTATTACGGTATAATTTAATGTTTTGTTTTTTCCTACGGAGCCTTTTTTATGTAGCTCAGTGTTTTTACTGCTGCCAGTCACGGCAGAGTATCGACCGCGCGCTGTCGACGGTGGATTCTGGTTTTTTTAATACGCACGTGTATAGGTTGATTAATAGTTAAATGTTCTATGTTAAATTAAATGTGTTAAATGTTCGCTTGCAGTCTGTAAAATTTATATAAATTCACATAGTATAAGTTTACACGGCTATAGTTTAGCGTTAGTTTACAGGTGGTTTCGGAGAATTAAATATACGAGTATTTTATTTTGATTTAAATATCTGATTGTATTTAGGAGTATGTCACATTGGTTTCTTCTGTTTAGTTGCCTACTGTTACCTATGTGTCATATATGAGAGTGAGATATGTTAGAGACTATTTCCCCGTTCCATTTCGTGGAGGTATAATCTATCTCATCCCATTATACTCCCTGTTCCATATTCTACCCAGCCTGTCGCATTGAACAGAGAATAACTATATATAAAGATAGTGGAACAGAGAGTGGAAATAGGAAATCTTCTCTGTATCCCTTTCCATGACCCCAAGGAGCAATAGGAAGTGTAATGGTATGGCGCACTCGACTGACCAGGTTACTCTCTCTCACAGAAGACTACCGTAAAATGTACCTACTACATTATACAATTTATCTTTTTTATGGAAAGAAGGTGGCATACGAGCTGACAGTCCACCTGATGGTGAATACTGTCGCTCATGGACATCTGTGATACATGGCATCATCAGTCCAGACTGATAAACGTTGGTAGGCCCCCGGATGCACTGTCTACGTTTGGAGATTTAGAGGAATGGATTTGGAGGAAGGGTTGGGAAAATGGGGTGAGACAGGATAGGATGGGATAGAAATGGGCTCTGGGATAGAATATTGAATGTATTATAAACGTCTCATAGACTGATATATCTGTATAGGTATCCAAACACAAATAAACTAACTGGGCTATTTAAAATTGTATCTAACTGGCTAAAGTAATTGCTTTTAGATCTTACATATGATACGGGCTCTGCTTAGCTTGGGGACCACCAGGCATTACGTAGTTAGTAATCCAATCCTAATTTGTAGCCATATCCAAGTATATTTTGTAATCGTAGGTCTTTCGTAATGTATTTATATTTATTTGTAAACTTCATTGTCCGAAGCTGGTAAAAAAATGGCGGTGCGTAGCTACCTTTCTGCCGGTACAACTTACCACATCGCATTGAATCCTTGACTAGATGAGCGCAGTCGTAAATCTTATCTCACAGTTCAATTAATAGAAAATTAGCGGAGAAAGAATATCATTTTGCTATTTTTCAATATTTAGTATCAGTTTTTATTATTATTTTGATTAATAATAAACATGATTGACTTTACAGTGCCATTAATAAAAAAGAAAATATTTGAGATAAGACAATAAAACCTGAGATAATATAAACTTCTAGTCAGGCCGCGATTGACTAGTCAAATGCGAAAATTGTGACAGTAATTTTGCCTACAATAATGTTTTTTTAGATCGAATTTACGTAGTGAGTGAGATATGCCAGAGCCCATTTCCATCCCTCCCCATTTCTCCAACTCTTCCTCCTAATCCATTCCTTAATCTGCAAAGGTGGGCAGCGCATCTGGGGGCCTGCTAACGTTTGTCATTCTGGTTTGATGTTGGCATGTATCGTGGATGTTTATGGACGACAGTATCCACTTACCATCAGGTGGAATGTATGCTCGTCTGCCGTTTTTTTCTATATAAAAAAATAGTCCCAACGTTGTAGATTATGTCCTGAAACCATTTTGTTCTTACAAGATAAGGCTTGGGACGTTGTAATGCTGTTGATCGTATAGGCTGATCTGTTAATCGATCAAAATATATTTTTTTAACTATTTCCTCCATAATCAGTATACTGAACAGTAGTTGTCACATATTTTCAATACCGCTTCGGCTGTCGATTGTACCACACCAGCCTTTGTATTAAAGCGCTAAGCTTAATTGTATAGCCGGGATTCTATCTCTATCGTACCTGGATGATGTATTATTTGAATGTATTACGGCCTAAGCCTCGTTTGTGAAGTCAAATTAGACCTAACTTCATTTTGTGCAAACATTTGAGCACAAATATATTTAAATATTAGTAAATATGTATATGCATATTTAAATATTAGGAAATCATGTATTGTTGAAATGGTCATAGTCTGTAATGTAAGTAGGTTATAGGTTAAGCGGTTGAAAGGTACTTCTTCATTCGTACAATTGGAAGTACAAATCTCAACCTTACCAAAAAGAATCCACTTATTGTCGCACTTCAGTTCCTAGTAAATCACCTAGATGTTTCGGGCCAAAATCCACTACACGGGCCCAGTGCGAATTGATGGATACACAAGACCAATATATATCTATATATATTTTTATTTTTGAACATGCGCATCTTATCACGATCTTTTCTCAGAAAGCTGAAGAAGCTTTATAATTTAAAAAAAAAAACGTATTTAAGTATACTCAGTTGTTTGGACCGGGATTCGAACCCACAACCTCACGACTGACAATCCAGAATACATAGACTAGATTATTTATTACCCTTAGACAATTATCTAGTGAAGATCCGAACCATTCATTGCCTTTATCGCTATCACTATGGTAAACGAATTAAATTAAAAGCAGCACAACGCTTATAAGGGCTTTAATTTTAACTCCTTATCAACCCAGTGATCCAAACCAGAAACAAACAATTTTTTGTTGCTGCCAGACCTTCGACCTTTCTCTACGCTTCAACAAAATGATTACTCATTGTTTTCCCGACCGGATGTTTGCATGTTAAAGTAATTGCTAAAAATGTGCCGTTAATGTAATGCGAGCTTACTTTATATGCTGCAAAAATACTGTTGTCGCGTGTATATAATTAAATTAGACTATGTGCCGAAACGTGATCCTTGATAGGCGAGGTAAACGGGTAGGCTTGAAAGGATATAACTTATGGATAAGAGATAAGACAGCGCTATACTCGGAGTTTCTTTGCGGGATAAAATCCGACACGAAGAGATTCGCCACAGTATGTTATGTTAAGCTCATAGAATCAGCACGCTAAAGTGGCAATGTGCAGGTCAAATATCAGCTTATTGCCATTTCAGCGATAAATTTGCCGCAGGACCGATAGCTGATGCGGTTGGCGAGTTCTTGAATGAAGCACTAGGAAGCACAGTGTGGAAGGACGGCCTCCGACCATGTGGACCGACACGACGACTTCAAGAAGTTCGCCGGTAATGACTGAGTGAGAAGATCGTGTGTGGCGGCGAGTCTTGGGAGAGGCTTGTATCCAGTAATGGAGAATAGTGCTGATGGTATTGTTTAATGGTATGTTATACAGGCGTCAAGAACACGAATTTTAAACCACAAAACAAATTGTAATACGGATATTTACTAAAATAGTAACTAGTGGCTTGTTTTATTTTTTTAGGTAAGAAGGTAAAGGTAAAATAGAACATTGTTCCGATACCCTTTTATAAAGGACATCATCTGTATACAACGTAAGTATATTAGTTGTGTTGTATCAGAGGCAACGTTCGTTATGGCACATCGTATTAGCCGACACACTTGTAATATTTACGTGAACACGTGTAAGCAAGTCGCAGGTGCGCTGCCCCAGTTCGTGCTAATATATTAAAAATGTACGGGCACACATTGCATAATAAGCCCGGACTATCAAACACAGTATAAATGAAATACAGTATAGATATTCTATTCATATAACGTAATGATAAGCGAATCGTTCTCACAAAAACACACTGCCCAAATATAACGTTGCTGAACCGAAAGGGTACGATCCGATACAAGTGCAGCATCGCTATAGTGAAAGACAAACACTGACGTTTTGAAAAGTTTCATATCATATTTACGATGTATTTATTACAAGATCAACAATTCAAAACTTTTCAAAATGTAATGCTTCTTTTACTAATCTTAGGATAAAATGGATAGGATAGATTAATCCTCAATGATGACTGAGTACAATGGAATTAGGGGTTTCGATTATAACATTATACTCCACAATTGACGGGATGGGATGTACAATATTTTGTTGTTTTAGTATTTTATCCTAATTCTCAAAATTATTGTGAAGATATCAGCTTATGAGAAAATTATCAGCTCAGCAGTTCATATAAATATTTTTTTTTATTTCGGACATGATCACGCATATTTTTTATTTCTCAAAATGGCAATCATTTTTCTACTTATAAATTATATTTATTATCCTTTCGTAAATAATACAAAGATTCATCACTGTTCTTGGCTCTCTTGTGATATCAGCCTCATCTCGCGCCTCCTCGGCAAATGTTGTTTCAGTAAATTATGTTGAGCTATAAGGTGCCTACGTCTCGAGGCAAAGTTTGAGGAGTTATGATATAGGTGTAGACAGATACTTAGGGTCGTTTGAAGGAGCACCTTTGAAAGTGAACTTTCGTATAAGCCGTTTGTACTTAGCTAAAAAAATTTAGGCTTCAAGGTTTAGGATTTGTTTACTTTGGAAACCGATTGCATTTTAATTTGTATTTTTTTGCACTTTATTAGATTTCATTATTATTTATTACACTTTATTATTGTACTAAAGGCGGACTTAATGCTTTAAGGCATTTTCTACCAACCTTTGGGTTAATCAGAGAGTACACTAGGAGAATCGAGATAATACTTAAATGAGACGGTAATTAAAATATTCAATATATAATGTATTATACGTACTTTACACTTACGAGTATATACACATAAATATACATAAGAATAGGTACAATATATTAGTTATTATACAAATTAAACAGACCTATGTCTGTAATTTCTGAGATATATCTCCGTAACGTATCAGAAGGAATATTATTATAATCAAGCATAAATATATAGTTACATATTCTTATTGTAAAAATTGCAGTGCAGTGCAGTGCTAGCAAAAATTCAGTATTTATTATACATATAAATATATTTAACCACATTGATAAAAAACTCACGTATTATGTGCCAATCATATCTATTCGAACTTCTCCTGTACCTTATCACTATTTAGCTGTTACAAAGAGCCGTTTTGATACAAAGAGTCACCCTCAAAACAATCATTTATCTTGCAGTCAAAAAATATACCTGCAAATCTTTACAAGTTATACATAAAATACAGGTACATAAAATGTTTTGTCCCTCCGACCTCTCGTTATCGGCAGGTGGCCATGCCTTGCCCTAATTGGGTGTCGTGGGTAATAGGTGCCTACTATAGGGTTACCTCGATAAATTGTTGTTTGTGCATTGTTGAAAATATATAGGCCAAACTCTTAATTCGGGTACTTTATAAAAATAACTATTCATAAAAATTCGTGTCATGAAGTTATCAACAAAAGTTAGGACTTTTATTTTGGAGAAAAGAACAAGTATTAAGCCTATCAAAAATGAGATTAATATAATGTTTCCCTATACATACGAATGTCTTGACTGGTAGTATTGTAATTATATTAAGTTGATTATTTCATTTCATTTGTTTAACAGTGTAGGACGCCCTTCGCCTGGGTGGATCGACAGCTTGAAGTTTCTCGTCTATACGAGAGAAACAGAACATTTAGTGTGGTGGAGGGTATTGTGAGTGGCCTCAAACTATCCAGCAGTAGAGAGACATGTTGATGGTATATATATATATATATATATATATATATGGTGATTGTGTAATCGGTGACTATCCAAACATAATAGTAGGTATGTTCAGAATCCTTAACTAAATATCAAATAACGTAAATCAATTATCAATCAATCAATATCCTCTGCACAAATATTATGATTTCTAGAGACCTAGAGACTTGCTTAAGAATATATTTTTATATAATATAGTCGAGTATAATGTCTGGTATAAATAGCAAATTATACAATAAGTCCCCAAGGCCGGCCTTGTCCAGTAAGCCATGCAAACACGCCGCGCAAAGCAAATATCGCGATGTCAAGGCTGGCACTTTTGCTGATGTACACAACCTTCTTAGTAATGAAGAAGTTAAATAATAAAAGTTGTTACATACATTTGTTACATACGTTGCAAGCTATGGTAGTAGAAAATGTGGGTACAAGGAACAGATTTTATTATATTGGATTTCATTTAGTAGTATATGTAGGTATATATTTTTTTGTAAATTCTGTTCCAGATTGGGCGCCGGATTTAAATTTCGCGCCATTTTTTTTGTTTGGCGGTTGGCAACACTGGTATGTTTATAGATGTCACATATTATGATAGTTGCAATTAGTTAATATGGAACGCTATACGAAAGTGCAATGCATTGTGATTGTTAAAACTTATTACAAAAATAATGAAAGTTTTGCTGAGATAGTTCGCAAACTCGGTTCAATTTTTGGTCGGCGAATTGTACCAAATGAGTCGTCTGTTCGGAGTTTAATCCTGAAATTTGAGGAAACCGGTTCAGTGAAGGATGCAACTCCCCATGTTTATCAACGAAGTGTGAGGTCAGCCGCTAATATCGCCAGGGTGGAGGCAAGCATCACCGAATACAGGAAAACATCAATTCGGCATCGTTCTCAGCAATTGGACATTATACGAATAATGGTAAAGGATTTGCATCTTCACCCGTACAAGATTCAATTAACCTAAGAATTAAAACCTACTGATCATTCGCAACGTCTAAATTAAATCCGCCGCTCAATCTGGGACAACCTTTATATCATTAATTTTCCTTTATAATCCATGTTTATATGTATTTTTATTATCGTTTAATGGACCCCGTTTGTGGTCTTCCGTTTACTCAAAGATTGACTTATCATAAGGCATTAAGTTTGCCTTTCGCACGGTGATTGTGTGCAAAATAAAGTTTAAATAAATAAACAGATACAGAAAGGATGTTTTGGTACTCAAAATAAGGAAATAGATAAATATATCCCATCCCATTTTAAACATATGTATTTTTGCAATAACTTGTTGATATGGTTAAGTTAAATGGGTGTTATGCGCATGTCACGAAGATAAATTTAGCAAATTGCAAAATTAAACCATCTCTAAGCCCGAAATGAGACGGAAGAGTTCATAATACATCTACAGTGGAAATGTGACAGTTTTAGACTCCAGCTTTTAACCCAAAGGGTTTCTAAATTTAGACTTTAACATTCACTAGCGTTTAAAGCTCAAGTCCTTAAGTCTTCATTAGCGCTCACTCAGCTCGAGAGTCGAGTAATCAGCGCTCACTTTGACAACACTAGACTACAGGCTTTCACGACTGCTAGACATTCTGAAGTAATCATATATTTTCTATCATCACAGAGAAAAGGGTTAGAGGTACACAAAAGATTCCATTAATTCGATGTGGGAAGAAGTCCGATTGGATGACCACCTCTTATATAAGATGAAACATGGTATAGTCTACTTAATACATGCTATAGAATACTTACATTCTACATAGTTAATAGAATCGGCATGTTGAAGTGTCAATGGACAGGTCATCTTTACCGCAGGACAAATAACCGATGGGGTAGACGAGTCCTCCGATGGAGGTCACGTACCGGGAAGCGCAGTGTGAGACGCCGTCTAGGTGTACCGACGACTTAAAGAGATTCGCCGGTGGTGGTTGAATGAGAAGAGCCGAGGATCGTGTGTGGTCGCGTGCGTTAGGAGACGCCTATATCCAGCAGTGGAGAGACATAGGCTGATGGAATGGTATGGTATTGTTAACACTTATAAGAAAAAAATAACAAGAGATTGTTACCGACAAAATATAGGCATATTTTGTAACTAGATTTTTCATTGGTTTTTCCAGATTCTGATAAGACAGTCATTTTTAATACTTTAACACTTCTATTTCTATTTAAGTTACTAATATAACGCCATTTTATAGAGAGTTTACAAAAAGCTCTAAGAACAATGTACCTTGGAACAATGAGTGTGAGCCCATTTGCTCTGAGCAGGCTTTTAGTGGAGGCTTTCGCGCCATGTGCCAGACCCTCCAAGTGAAATCTACTCAAGATTAGTACAAGGTCACAGTGATAGCGGGTAATTAGAGATTGATAGCGGGAGCGCAAATGTATAATTCGTTTTCAGTAATTTTTTGTCATACATTTGTAAAGAAAATTAATTTCTAATACCAACTTTTCTTTTGTTTTATCTATATTGTAATATTATCTATATTAAGTATAATCTGTAATATATCTGTAATATTATTTATTATCTGTAATAATCTGTAATAAGTATATATTATCTGTAATAAGTGTACTAATCTGTAATATTATTTTATTAAGTAATCTATATTGTAAATATTGAAATAAATTGTATTTTGGACCTTATTATGGTCTAAAGTAATATTTTTTGTTGGAATCATCCGATCAATCAATCGGAAACGAAACGGAAACAGGAAACGAAATTATATTCTCCTATTTTTGATGACATTAAAGATTGTACTTTAATTACTTATCATTATCAATATTATAACTAATAACTTGATAAATGGACAAAACTTTATCTAAATAAATAGTTTGAACATTATGACTTGTGTTTAAGAACGAAGTTGAGAAATTAGTGCCTTCCTTTTAGACAAATTCAGACCCAGTTTAGGCAACAGTACAGTTTTTCCTTTAAGCTAAACCCTTTGTTTGTAATTATGTGAACTTGTTTATTTTAGTTTACGGTTTTAGTTTTAGTCTTCTCCGGGTACATTTTAAGGCGTTCATGTATTTACCCGTAGCAAGACAAGGTATTCTAACAGCGCTTAAAGCGTTCCGCTTCAATCAGTGCCACACCCGCAAAGGTACTCGCAACGTGCCCTCACACTTCTTCATTGTCGCTGACTCGGCGCGCTGAAGGACTAGCTGATAATACGGATAAGTTTTATATGTACGTTTGTCCTACAGTTAGTTATAAAAGACGTTATTTTAAAGGTTCATTGGAAAAAATAGTGTGGTTGTTTATTTAGGTATACATTTAACAGTTTTTTGTTACGGCTATGGTTACGATCTAAACATGTAAAAAGATGATGGACGACTGCAAACATTATACAAAATTACTTTATTTTAACTTGCCTTTAAATTTTCCCAATCGTCTCGCCAATTTACTCAAGTAAAATAACTTTTGAGGGCTTTATCGGTAGCAGCCAGACAACCGATCACGCGCACTAACCACCTTATTTCGACCTTCTTTGACAAGCACCCGTCACCCTCCTTTCGTCCAATTATATAACATTTCAAGGGGCAGGGCGGTTCAACACATGCTAGTCTTATCTTCGTTGCGATGAGGTACCTACAATGACATTCTGTACCTCCGTCTGGAGATTAGTTGCCGGTCTGAAAGAGCTTTTATGCTGTCAACTCTTTTAGGAATATTAAGTGAAGGCAATTAGGTACACGTAAGTATGTAATACAACATTGTAAGGGCGTCTTGCGTCTGAGACGATATTATACTATACGATAATAATTAGTATTTCTCTCCACTACTGTCCTAAGGTCGGCCACCATACAAACTCTTCTGCTCTTTTCATGTAGTCGCTATCAGCTGGATCGAGATGCCGAGATTATAATAGATAATTTTTTAGAAATATCTGCAAAAGAAAATAGTTCATATTCGTTCAGAAGACAGCTAGGAGTTTATAAAAAAAGAAAATCTTAGTTTAATAGTTTTGATTCTAAAAAGTCATAGAAACATTCTTAGTATCTGTGTATTTTGTATTTTTATATTCTAAATCGGGTCTGAACGCGTGTAATAAACGTACTGGTTTACTATTTATTCCTATTCGAAGTTTCGGCTCGGGTTACACTGTGCCGTGGTCACGAGTTGACTGAAGAGGCGGGTAGTCCAGGATGGCAGCTGCGAGCAGTTTTATCAAATACCCACATTTGATCTTCACAGTCAGATACAAAACGCGAAAGTTTAAAAAAATATAATTTTGTATTTTATTTACTTATTATTTTACTTGCCATTTTTTTGTAATAATTCTACATTTATTGGCCCACAACAGTATCCTGTGAGTCGTGGGTTTGGATACACACACAGAGATGAACATAACATAGATTACTCAGATTTCAAAGAACATTGTCTAAAATTAAAACTGACATTTAAATTGTTGAAAATTTAACGCATCTGTAAACAAATAACACGCACACGACATCACCGTCGGACAAATATTTGTCTGATCAGGGAATCGAATCAGTGGCCTTATACGCAATATATAAGGACACTACCAACTGATCTAGTTGGTCGTTTTTTTAATATTTTGTTCCTTTATTCTAAAATCGTACATAACTACAGAACTTCTTTTTCTTTTATAGAATTAACAACTGCAAATAATGAAACGTATTAAAAAAAAATCCATGCAGTGTTTGTTTGTATTAATATGTCATTAGAGATAATACAAGGAAAAAATGGCCGTTGAACCTCAACCCAAACGCAGTCATAACTTTCTATACACCTCACCTGGCATTAACAACATCTGCTCTCAATATCGATGACAAATGCCCTCGGACACCGAAATAGCCGCGATTAGCCAGTAATGGCTATAATAATAGCCAATCCGACACAAATAGCCAGTGCGCTAAACCGACGGCTAATATATGTGGACGGTAATGATGATCGTTATGATTTTCTTACAAAATACGGTATATGTTATGGAGCGTATATGTTATGGAATAATTATACGGTATTGTATATGGAGCGTTTTTACATGTATTGTTTGTATGTACTTGACATTATTAGACATTATATTATCATCATCTGTTTGATGTGGGATTTATGGGACTCACTAACTACTAGTACCTACTTTGGACTTTTGAAGGAAAACGGACAAGATTTTGACATAAAATATTCAATTTTTATGTCATTTGTGTTTTATGTCAAGTTTATTTTTTATAAATTTAGAAAAATATGTTGTCGGTAATTTTAATTGTTTAATTATTGTAATTTTAAAAAATAATAAAATAAAATAATAATAATTACTATTATTATTAAATATTCAATAGCGTATTTTTTATAAATTTAGAAAAATATATTGTCGGTAATTTTAATTGTTTAATTATTGTAATTCCAATTTGACATTTTGTGTCAGTATTGTAAAAATTTGTCGAACTTTAAACAGTAGAGCGGCGATACCCTAAGGATATTTATACTTAACTCACATTCGCGTGATCGTGAGTACAAATCCTCGGTCCGTACCACTGAGTTTCTACTTAAGTACGGATTTCTAAGAATATTATTACAATCACGACGGTGAGGGAAAAATAGCATGAGGGAACCAGCTTGCTTGAGAAATGGAAATAAAATGGAGTATCACCAATTCGCACTGGGTCCGCGTGGTAGACTGGCCCAAAATTCTCCCAGTGTTTTACTATCATATATCATTTAGTCACAACTATGTAACCAAGATTTAGGCAAATAAATTCATTTTTTTCTTTCTAAATAAAGTAAAGAAAAGCAAAGATATATTCGGCCATTCATTCATTCAAATAGGACCTTATTATTCCTAATGACCTCAAAGCAGGTAGCATTTGGAATGTAATTGTTATTTAAAGCAATCCTCGTGAACTTTGATCGTTACACTCACGACTTTAATTCTTCTTTCGCTCCGGCTTCGTAACGAGATTGTTCCGTTTCACGTTCCGCGTTCCACTTATTAAATTTTGGAACACGTTCCGTCGTTCTCCTAATATGTTTTATTACAGAATCCCGAGTTATTTGACGGGAATTAAAATAGGACGCCATGTTTCGCGCGGAAACTTCTCGAAGGATTATTTTGTGCGTAATGAATGCGATTAAGGTTCAAGTAACATGTGTTTTAGAGAAAATTTCATCGCATTTGTCACAGGAGATCTTAAAATGTCCCTTTTAAGGTTAATGTTTAGATAAATGCGCGCGACCTTTGTAATAATATGTAAAAGTTACATCTTGAAAAGACTGTTATTTATATGTATGATCAAATCGATGTAATTTACAACAGCGACTTTTGCTGATATAGTAGAAAAATCATCATTGACAATTATTAACATTAATTATCAACGTCATTTTTTATTCATTTTTCACTTAAATAATTTTAGTACTTAATACTTTTCATAACTTTTTTCGAATTTCTAACTTTTTCATTTTCCCCGCTAATCCGAGATATTTATTTGTGTACGATTTAATATTATAGTTTTTTTATCTACCTCAATCAAAATCCTTAATACCCGACTTGAGAGACATAAGGACGGATGTTTAATTGCAACTTCAAGATACATCCCATCATTCGAGTCGACGATCGTTATTATTTCGAAATTGAAATAATATTTTGGAAATATCAGCCTATAAAGTCCCTTGGTAGGGGCAAAGGCCTCCCTTTGCAATACCACGAGGGGCTTTAAAGGCTATAGAACGCCACGCCGGATCTTGTAAGTCGGCAAGTCCATTCTCTTGTATATTATATATTTTATATATAATACACAGCCTTGGGAGCGGCCTATATCCAAGGAGAGAAATAGGCTGATGGTATAATATATTTTTATAATATATATATACAAATATACCTCTTTATTCCATTATACTCTTGACTCTCCATCCGCATATTGGGGTGTAATAGGACGAGGAAAACTCCTTGTTCTGTTATACGAGTATATTCCATTTTCACAACCCTGTCTCTAAATCCATTCCTAAATCTCAAAAGGTAGGCAGTGTAACTACGTTTGTGATTCTGGACTGATGTTGGTATGTATCGCGGATGTCCATGGGCGACAATGTCCATTACCCACCAGGTGGACTTTCTATAGAAAACCTTTAAGGCAATGAACTAATCTTGAAATAAATTAAAAATTTGTACTTTTCGTAACGAGTTCTTTCTAAGGCAGTCGGGCGGAAGTTGCAGCGGCGGCGGATGCCTGTCGTTGTGCGGCCGGAAGTGACATCCGCGACACAATGGCGCCTTTGAGATTAGCATCCCGCCTGTGGCAATTGCCTTTCGCTTTGCTATGACAATCTTGAGATACGCTTTGTTTGTATGTAGGTCACACAAAATTGATATTGTTATAGGATTTTAAAATCAGATGTTTTGAAAATAGTATGTCAGTAAAGATGGTGACATCTTTACCTCACCATCTACCTGTATCTTTCCACAGGCGTTTACAGTCCTTGAAACAAGACATGGGCTTTCCATCTATGTGAGTGGGAGCTGAATTGTCCAATCCGATTGTCGAAATGGTTTGCACTGTACACTATCGGTGTGCACTCACCCAAACGCAAGCTCATGTCTGCTCACTCTCACCATCATTATCTCTTTTATCGTCCACTGCTGGACAGGAGACTCTTCATATACACCATCTTGAGCATGAGGTATGTATGACTTCAAAATACCGTGTTGCTTAAGCGGGTTGGCGAGTCCACACTTTTAGAGGTGGTGTAGTTCCTCAGGGCTTGTGGTAGCGGCTTGAGAACAATACGTAACGTTAATTCATTGTTTATTAAAATTACTATAAACCAATAAAATTCTCATGAATAGAAAAATTACGACAGGCTCAAATTAAATTCAGTTATTTTTTCGGATTTACAGTTATCACTATTAGAAAAACATATTTTAGGGTTGTATTATACTTAGTTACAAATTTTACAATTTTACATATATTCTAAACAGATTTATACTTAGATATACCAATCATACTGCTAAGATCTATACATGTTTAAAATGTCAAGTCATACTGAAAGATGTATTTATAATGACCCTAGTTTCACTAACATTGAAGACCCAGAATACCCGATCCTAATTACTCATAATTTCAACGAATTATATCTCCATTACTCACAATTTCAACGGATTAGATCAACGTCAACATTTTAACAGTTAATGCACCCGGGCGGGCCATTAAACGTCATTTACGTAAATTTCACCCCCACTCCTGTCTACAAACTTCTCTCTCCCCCCTTCGAAGGCTTCATTTATCATCAGCTATCCGTCCATCACTCGTTACTTGACGTGATGCGTCTTGGGATGATGCGGGTATGTATTGGAACGTAAAGGTAGCGCATGTCCTAAAATCACGGCTTCTGCTCCTATTCTGAGTTTACTGAAAATATTACGTATTTTATTGCAAAAATATATATTTTGAAGGTTTTGTATTTAGCAGATATGTATGGAATTTTTGAAAGTTTAAACGTTCGCAATTTTGCAACTATTGAACCCATCCACGAACTTTTAAATGAGATCTACATTGAAATTGTATTCGTATTGGGTACGAAAATTTTGAGAATTTTTGACGAATTAAAACAGTCGTAATTTTATGACTACTGAACCTAAGTATGAACTTAACTAAGACATAATTCCATATATACACCAGTCCGCATTGGGTCCACATGGTCGATTAGGACCCGAAACACTCGTGGTTACAAAGGGAGGACTGTGTCTTGCAGTGGGACGTTATAGGCTTTGATATCTACATAACTGAATATTTAACAATGTTTTGTAAGTCCGGACAATTTATTGCTAGAATAAAACTTATTCATATTTTTATCAAAGAAGACCTCCTCGAGTCAACCACGTACTTCACTATAATAAAACCAACAATAACTTCTATCAGCGCCACAATAAATCGGGGTCAAAAGGTTTCCTCTATAAAAGCCTTACGAAGGCTTTTGAGCTATTGTTCGGGCTACTTCAACTTCGAGTGACAAGATGAGGGCGGAAGAATAATATTTTATTAATCTCAACCGTTTCATTTTAGTCACTGACAAAATTCTGAAAAATATTTTAAAGTATGAGAGTATACATTTTCTACTATTTTTCTGTTAACGATATTTTATATACATTGCGAGTTACATCAAAGAAGTCACTCGATTGATTAGCTTTAACCACTTTTTACGTTGCTTAAGTAAGCAATGTAATAAATTCGTAAAAGATCTTTGTTATCTAAATAGAGTGTAGCGGCCTTCATTTTCGTAGATGTTTGTTCGTAGACTGTTACTACGTCGTAGCATCAAGGGCTACGAGCTACGGGCTACTACTATAATCGTTACGGAAAAAAAATCTCAAGCGAATGTGGACTTTCTCGTATGTTTGACTGTTTGTACACAACTCGAAAATAATCGGCACAATTGTATCAATCATAATGAAACATACTTTTAAATTTGTTCAATGAATTAATTAATATCGTGAAAGATTAATTTGAATCAATTAAGTAGCTTTCCACTTACAAACACGATTATAAAACGCCACAAACAAACAGATTTTGTTATTTTTCGAACAATGAAAAAGACCTTTAGATAAAAATTGTACAATTTAATAAGCTCTATTCAAGAATATATTCTTGTTTGTAAATATACAAACAAGAATATGTATAAAAATATCAAAACCAATAAATAGTATTGATATTTTTCGAAAGGTTTATACAATTCGTAACTTTGAAACCAAACCACTGCATACTGGACCGATTTGGCCCACTTACGAACTTAGCCGAGATCTACATATATCTATATGAAATTTAACATAATTGAATTACTATCATAGTTAATCGACGTTTTACTTATGTATCTATTTATTTAGAGAACTTCCTATCTAAAATATTAGTTAGTGAAATATAAGTAGGAGTTTAGATCAATTTAATACAAGTTTTCACCTACAATTAATACAGTAATTTGATATTACAGGCAATCAAATTAACAAGTTATCAATATCGAACCAAAATCAATCCACAAACACTACTATTTTCACACATCACTCGACAGAAACCGCACACACAGTCTGATTCGACACATTTCCTGTCAATCACCGATAACATACGTCGAAACATTCTGTTCGCAGGTACGGTCGGCTCGGTGATAATATATCACTACCTTCAATAACGTGTGAACATGTACATAATGCTAGCGATTGGAGGATGACGTTTGCGTAATTTTGGAGGCGGCATTTGTCCTACGGGTGCGGCACACGAAACCAGCCTACAACGCCCGGAGAGTCACGCACTGACGGCTTTCATGCCGTAATGCGTAAGAAAGTTGTTTCTGAAGAGAAGTCCCTCACGTGGGCGGCAGCGACAACGGCATCCTGAGGATGTTGGCGGCCCAGCTCGACTACTCCATCCTACCACACTGGGTGGAGATAGCCATCGGCAATATTAAATAAATCTACGTTTGTTTTGTTTTATACATGCCTGGAGGATGTCATACATACATGCATCCTATATGTATTCTCCAGGCTGGTATAAAATAGGGTTTGTTATTTGTATGTATGCAACCGTAACCATAATTTTTCATCAGCATCAAGGAGTTAGGATCTCAAGTGTCCGTCCGGCTTAATCCATTCAACTTTTCATTTTACATAAATTTTTACGTTCATCTATCAACAGTATAATATTAAATAATATATTACAACAATATCTTCATATAAAATGAATAATAAATAGTCTGTCGGTTCTGCCTAATATTAATTAGTGTAATAAATTAAATTCCAGCTCTATAATCATTCTTACCTTCATGTAGCAGTCAAAAATATACGTTTTCTGGGTATGAACGCACAAAATTGTGCAATTCTCTCCCCCACGTCTGGTAAGACGTTTATTTTCACGGTAATATATTATTTTGACGAGAAACGTCTTCGACATGACACACGCACACATGCACGAATATATCTTAACATTTATTTTCATATATTAATAGAATTTTGTAAAAGTTTTTTTTTTCATATATGGCAATGGTGCAATTAGCACATCCTCCCAATATCAAGATTTCTTCGTAGTACATAATTTTAAAGGCTTAACGTATCTTGTCAATGTCCAGTTTCGCAGAACATGTCAGTAAATCCATAGTAGATTTATTGAGGACAGAAAAGGACTACTAGGAAGCATACGAATAAAGCATTCCTATGCTTTTATTTGATTATATCACAAACATTACGCACAAAAACACTTTGTAGTTTAATAAACTATCACTATTATCAAACAATTTCGTTTTTTTTTAAATCATACATATAAATATACTAGCTGTTGCCCGCGACTTCGTCCGCGTGGACTTTAGTTTATAAATGGACTTTAGTTCTTTACCTTCTTAGGGGTATTTGGTATTTTCAAAAACGATCATACACATTATTTCTTATAGCTTATTTTTTATCGAACAAATGTTCGACGTGATTCTTTAAATTGATATAACTTTTTTATTTATGAACTGATTGAAATAAAACAAACACTAAATTCTAAGTGAAGCTTACCACAATACATTAGTGAAAACCGAAACCAAATCGGTTAAGACGTTTCTAAAATCAGCGCGCACAAACGCACAGACAAACAGACAAAAATTCTAACAATCATTGTTTTGGGTTCTATTGCGTTGATAAAGGCCCCCAATAATATTTTTCTGATATATCTTTCATGTACAGACAGCGATCAGTTACATTTTTAGTTATTATATGTACTAACGACCCGTCCTCACTTCGCTTCGGTTTATTAAATTTAAAACAATCGGAATAAGATATTTTCCTGCGATAAAATGGAGCCTATATTTTAAGTTAGACCTCTAGCAATACATCGGTGAACACTGCATTCAATTCCATGCAGTAGTTTTTGCGTGATGCGTGTACAAACATACAGACAGACAGACAGACAAAATTTCTAAAAACTCTTGTTTTAGCTTCTGTTGCTCTAATAAAGAATATTAATTATTTTTTCAATATCTATAATGTACAGACATCGGCCTGTTATAATTTTATTATATGTATGTATAGAAGATATAGATTAGATTTTTAAATCTGAAGTTATTTGAAGTTATTTGATTATTTGAAGTTATTTAAAGATTGTAAAAAAACATTAATAATCAAATTGGGTTAAATCACGGGCACAAGACTGGTATAAAATATACACAAACTGATATATACATTATACACGCGTCATGTACGGTGTCTAGTAGACACTTCATTAAAACCGAGTACGGTGAGCAGTACTTGTCGTCAGCTAATCTGCAACGTAGGTAGAAGGGCATAGCAGATCGTGACAGTACAACGTATTCGATACCTATGATAGTTGTAGCAATAGCTTTTTGCTGTAAAAGTATACAAATGTATCCACAGATTGCAGGTAGACATGGCGGATCATGTCAGTAATAAATCACCGTCTCACGATACTAATAAAAGTAATCTACTAGGAACATTCACGGATATTGTCTATTGGATAAATATTTTTATATTAAAGGAACAACGGTCAGTCTTCTGTGCAAAGCATGAAGCTGAGGAGACATCAGATCATGTGTTGCTAAGATGACAGGATGTGGCGGCACATAGAGAAAAATCGTCGCCATCCTACACACACTTCCGGATTCGTTTTTTTTTATAGGAAATGGCGGTCGACGAGCATACAGTTCACTTCATGGTAAGTGGATACTGTCGCCCATAGACATCCGTGATACATGCCAACATCAGTCCAGAATGACAAACGTTGGCACGCCCCCCGATGCGCTGCCTACCTTTACAGTTTAAGGAATAGATTGGGAGAAATAGTTGGGAAAATGGGAAAGGATAGGATAGGATGGGATGGGAATGGGCTCTGGCATATATCACACAGTACCGAAACACGTACGTACATTTGGGAAATGCGATAAAGTAGGAAATGCAGTACATTTCAAGGAAGTCTTCTGTGAGAGAGGGGTAGTCGAGTGCACCCATGTATTAGACATGTATTATCATTAGAACACAGTTGATATTATTTATACACGATAAGTAGATAAAAACGATTATTTTTTCTGCTTGACAGCATTTTAACGACGGTAACCATCTGCTCGTCTCTCCAACTGAGAAATATACATAATTTATTAGCTGTTAACGCGACGGCGGTACACACTTCATAAAGTGCCACGGAAAGATTTCCCCTTTCATAAAACATAGCTTTAACCGTCCCATAAAATATACCTTTCAAGACTTCACACACAAACCTCTTAACATATACATACAATTTGATCTAATTCTTATACAATACCAAATTATTTAAACAATTACAAAATATATGTTAATTCTTGTCTCAGCGACTTTAGGATTGACTTTGGTTTGAAAATTATTTTGCCAGCTGTATGGAGGAAATTTGTTTTTCAGTTCCGTGAGCGAAATAAACGCAACGTCACAGATTTAACGTTTTCATGACGTCATAAAAGGACTCGTTATAAACCGCTTTGTAAATCAACTCCTTTTTATAAAACTGAACTCTAAAGTAATTGTAATAGCAATCTATTTCATTGTAAAGGGCAGTTTTAAAAGTAAGCCGCTGAAAGCGCTGAAATAAAGAGTGTTTTATGTCAATCACGTCTTACGACGGCACATTAAACGGTGTATGTAAAATTACACCAATCTGATGTACGAAATATATGGATGTAGGTAGCATATACATTAACGAAAATGGGTTCACTAAAGAAAATGGGTTCATATTCGTTACTAAATGTTTACGATATTTTTCATTCTGGTTTTACATAATAATATCTGTTGATCCGTTTTGAAATTGATGCTTTTATTATTTAAAATAAGAACATTTACAAAAATAATAATAACTAATCAATACTAATATAATAAAGAGGTAAAATTGTGTGTTTGTATGTTGGAGGTAATCTCTGGAACTACTGAACCGATTTCAAAAATTATTTCACAAATAGGAAGCTACATTATCCGTGCATATGTAATATGGGCTATATTTTATTTTGAAATTTTGAACCGAAGCGAAGCAAGGGCGGGTCGCTAGTCTTAAATATTATCATCATTATTACCTTACAAATTTATAAATTTATTTTATAGATATATTTTATGATAAAAGAATAAAAAAATATTAGGGTTAGCGAACAAGAGTAATAAATAATAACATCGATTTTCATTCACAATTCAGTATATTTTAGTCCTTTTTCTTCCGTTATCGATTCGAACACCTGCTAAGTGCTCATTCTGTATTTTCCTTTATGCTTTATGCGGATATAAATCCGCACCGTTTTCGTGCCAACTCCATTTCGGGTGTGGTGCCTTTGATAGCGAGAACGAATGGCTGGGAAACTTTAATAACAAATCTTCGATATGGTATTGTTGATCGAAGCATTTTTATAGTTTTAATTGTATATTGTATATAAGCATTTTAATATTTTTATAGTTTTATAGTTTTAAGTGTATTGTTGATCGAAGGTTTTTTAAATCACCATTTATAAATATATATAAATATTTTCTATATTAATATATATTTTGATTATATAGGCCGAATGATCTTACTTTATGCAATACAGACGGTAAATAAATTGGACTGATAACAGAACAAATCTGTATAAAGCGGTATTTATGTTATGGGCTATCACGACTTTACTTTCTGTAAACATTAATTCTTTTTATTAATTAACAGTTTCAAGAATTGTCATCAAGAAAAATGAATGGTTTCCAAATGACGTTTTTACCTATTTTACCTATGTGGGTAAAAGTGTCATTTCAGATTTACAGGTACTTACTGTATTGTTACTATTTAAATCAAATGGGCGATAGTATCAACTTACAACCAATTGGACTGTCTGCTAGTCTGCTACCCCCCTATATATATATATATATATATATATATATATATATATGTATATACATAATAATAAAATTAAGCATGTTTTTTATAAGAGAAAACTGTTAAGGTCTTTTACCGTTGTAATTTTTTTCATAACGCTTATCGTTTAGCTTGCACTGGAACCACAAGTAGATATTTATACAGAAGCTTTATGAGTCAATCCCGTGCGTTACGTTTGATGTTATTATGCGTTCCGTTTTTATGGTGCCTTCATTTGGTCGTCACGGAATAAACTATTTTTGGGCGATCGACGAATGCCGTAAAACGGGACGTGACGTTTGGTGTCGCATTGAATTTTATGACTGACAACTTATGCGTATCGACTTACGAATATTGTCGTCATTGCGTTGTAAAGAAGTTGATATTACAAAAATATCTTTGTCAGAAACTACAAAATAAAATGAAAAAGTTTGTGTCCTACATAAAAATGCTTTAGATGCTAGTTTGTGTAGGCGTCTGGATGAATAATGTCCAAATTGGTATCATGTTCAAATGATACCAAGTATCGTTTATGTCACTTTCTTCTTTAGAGCCTAATATGTATATGTATATGTACATGACGTATGTATATGTATCCTTCACAAGTTAAATCTTTTCCTAAGTCGTTTAGTCCGCGGCGCAATTCGCGGATACATCAGCATGGTCATTCTTAGCCAAGTGTTAGCATATAATATATATTTATTTAGTAATAAAGCCACACTCATACCTACACAAATGACCTACACTAAGATTCTCTGTGTCGTCAATCCAGCAACACATACATAAAGAAAAACACAAGGCTGCCAGGCCCAAACAGATATTTCACTGAGAATCGAACCCGGGACCTTTCGTATAACAACTAAGTTACTGTCTATGCGATGCGGTTGATGCTACTATGGCTGGAGAGTGGAGAGACAAAGGCTGATGGTATGGTATGGACATCTGTAAAAGGGTGCAGCCTTTCGATGACGAGATGACTCAAACACACATTTTTCGGTACGGCCACGGATTGCGCTTGGCAAACATATAGTTCCACATATTGAGACAATCACCAATACATCAAATTAAGTAGTTACTTCTTAAAATGAGGGGTCCTCACATTTACAAAATCAAAACGAGAGTCCGTGAGTGAACCGATAAATACTCCCCATCCATCAAACTTCAAAGCTAGTGATTAACTCGTAAAACTCGTTTGTGATATTGCCGCTGCCTCCATTTGGAATTGCCTTTAGTAAGGGCACGTTAGGGCGAACAGGCACGCCAACCTTATGTGTTCATTTGAATGGGATTTTTTGGGAATTATTGCATTCTTAAATATATGTGCCTAAAATATACGCTATAACTTGAGTATCAGTTCTGATAAATATAGTTTTTGTATCATAAGTTACTCCTTAATATGTATTGAAATAATTGAATAATAACTAACGGTGGACAATTTATCTTATATGTATGTGTTTATACATAACGTTGAACATAGTGTATATCCTTGTAATGTTTTTTACAATAATAAAATGACAATAAATAATTTTCGGACACGAGGGTTTGCTCACGTTGTTTTCCTGTAAGATTGTAAGATCCGTAGTTGAGTGTAACTCAGTGGTACAGGACCGGGATACGACCTTACTAATGTAACTTGAGACGTATAAAAACAATATGGCGCCTAAAACCCGTCATTTTGATTTTGCAAGAAATTAATTAGCACTCACGACATTAAGACGAATCTAACGACACCGCTTTAGTTAATATCGGTTACTCTATTTAAGCTCTGCGAGGGAATAAAGACACCGACATATGGTAACATATATACATAACGGTGAAAATCATATCCCTTCTCGCGTGCCACAGTCGGGGTGTGTAATATCTTCCAATCCGCTGGACACGCACTGTTTAATATCTTTGAGATAGAGTCTACTAAATAGAAAATTGAGCAAAGAGAATTATAAATCTTAGTGTATTATAATTTTTCGGTTTGTACGATTGTTGTAAGTGTATTTGCCTATACTCCGTGCTATTTGGTATGGGAATAGCGGGCATTGCCTCGACTTTCACCGATACTAATGTACTCGTACATTAGTAGAAAGGTGTGAATGTTTGGTATTACCATGCTAAATGGCACGAACTATACGACTTTGCATTTTTGGAACTCGATTTTCAAACCTGTTTAAATGACTAAACCGGTATATTTAGATGATTTCACTATACACTCCTACGAAATCACATCAGCGTGCAAATATGATTACCACCGTGTTGATTCCTTACCGTTATTTAATACTACTGGATTGATTTTTGGCAAACCTTGCCATCCTATCCTATAGTCACCCCAGTAATCCACAACCATCCTATAACGTATACGGACACAGTGAAAACTGCAGCAAAATCTGCCCAGTAGATCCTAAGATTTGTACGAACAAAATATCAAACAAACGGACAGAGGCAGATGATGTTATTTATTTATATGAATATCGCGTTTTAAGTATTAGCTGTTTGAGTTTTAACTGTCTATAAAATTAACTGCGCAAATTTTTGTCTTAGTTTGTCTTAGTTAAAGGCCTTAATGAAGAAAATAAATATGTGTTTACACTAAAGGCTGGAGAACAACATTCAAAGGGTTACCCATTCAGAAACTCGCGACTAAACGAGTCATGATAAGGCAATGGGTAAAGAAAAATGGCGTCCTCCCGGCGAATACTAATTAGCGTAATACATCAACTCGCTTGTAACGAGACTGTAACTTTATAACGTCTATGAGGCTATTAATTTATCTAATTTACAGCGCTTATTCTTAAGTTTGGAGAGTCCTTGTCGCGCCTTGTTTAGACTAACTTAATAATTCTGAAATATTTGGATCTAATGACTGGATAAGAAGTGTCTCAAGTTCAAATATAGTTACAGTATGTGACAATACATCGCGAAAAAGAAAGAGATGATCTGTCTTGATTGTCTGTTATAAATTATTATTTCGTTTAAATCAATTTGGTAGTTGTTAAGTACCTAATCGTAATAAAAGTGTTTTTTTCAGTTTTCCTCTATAAAGGTAGGCAGCGTATTCGGGGGCGTGCCAACGTTTGTCAATCTGGAATGAAGCTGACATGTATCGCGGATGTCTATGGACGACGGTATCCACTTAACACCAGCTGGACGATAAGCTCGTCTGCCGCCTTCGTCCTATAAATAGAAAATAACTCGACGTCCCAATTTTCTCTTAAGAAGACACAAACGTATACCACCAGTTTTCCTTCCGGACACTCAAATATACGATAGTGAAAGTCCAAGCAATATACATTCAGTAGTTCTTCGTGATGTTAATACAAACAGATATAACGGATCTTTCAAAAGGGACGCTCGATTTTTAAAAGCCTATTGCGGCCATCGTTAAAAAGATACATCTGTCATGTGAACAGTAATGTTTATTGAGCTTCACCATTTAATAATGGAAAATCACACGATTCAATAACGCGTGCAAAACATTATTAAACTTTACTATCAAAATGACTGTTCAGTTAGTGGAACGTTCCGTGCGTTACGAGGACAGATATCGGGTGATGATAACCGAGTATTTGTGACCCCGGTTAGATGATATGGACATAGCCATATGTGGTTTCAACAAAACGGCGCCAAGTGACACACAGCGCATGCAACAATGAACATTCTGCAGAAGTTCGCGGGCTCCAATATCTCGCGAGGCGGCGACATCAACTGGCCACCGAGATCGTGCGATCTAACGCCATTAGACTTCTTGTTGTAGGGTTACGATAAATCCTAGGTGTATGCAAATCAACCGCAAACAATTGATGCCTTAAAGGCCAACATCACGAGCTCGATTTATGCGATTCTAGATAGATAGAATCTTTATTGTACACCAATACATGTTGCAAAAAGACAATTTACCTTTAACTTAGACTTAACACTTAGACTTAAACAGAGTCCTTTAAAGAAATATTTATAGACTTGAACGGTTAGAAGGAAGTAGGAATACAACTTTTCGCTTTACACACTATGTTAATGGAGTTACAAGAACAATTTCGGAAAATAAAAAGCACCCTTCTAAATCGAAAATTAAATTCACTTCTTAATTTAAATCCTTTCAATTTGGATTTAGTAAAAATTGATTCAATAGAAAAAAAGTCGGGATCAAATTAATATTTGCACCCCAGTTTTCAGAAACGTCTGGTGATTTAATAAAAGAAATCGGGTCCAAATTGGTGTCTTTAATAAACAGGAAACGAGTAAACCCCGGAGAACATCCTGTATTAAATGAAATATTAAGGCTCATGAAAGATTTTTTTAGTTCATAACTAAGAAGCGACAAGCGGACTCGTGTTTAACTATAATTTATAATCAATCAATTGAAATATTTAAATGTTCAGTGTCTAATATTTTTAGATTTTTGGTCTAATAATATTGAGTACTTTCTTTTAGACTGCTACCTCCTTATCACAATATTTAGACACATTTTGAAATAGTGCTTTGAGCAACATCTAACGAATAGAACTGGGCTAAAATACATATTAAGCACTGTTTAAGGTAGATTGTTTTTTGTAATAACAATGTAAATGTTGTAAATTGAGTATTATAGTTTGTACGAGTTATAAAGTTTGAAAAAGTAATGTTATCAATATCAGTCACTTGATTTCATTTAGTAACTAATAGAGAGAGCGTTCCTCGATTGACCAATTAACGCTACATTATACGGGTGACGCCTCTTTTTTCTAATGTGAATAGAGTATAAATATACTAATGATGGATATTTATGGGATAATATGGTATGTTATGGCAAAATGTCGCTATTTGAATCTGAACGTTAATGTTCGCTATCATCATGACACTTGGGCGAACATAAAAGGGTTGAGTACACACTGACAGCCGCAGCGTTAGTCCCAGTAATTAAATATTTCATCTGATTAACTACGTAAAGGACCGAAGGAAGTGCGTTAAGGTTCTAAAGGGCGATATTATTTTTAATTTCGTCGTAGGGAGCCAAGATTTGCGAGTGACGGCTGAGGGGTTAAAAAGATTTAATGACTCAAAAAAGGGTCCAAATGAGTGTTCTTTGTGGGTATTACATCAAATATTAATCGATTTTGTAATTTCAGATTTGTCTCAGATTTTTACGTATTCTGTATAGTGTCTTTAGTAATGTACTCCATTGATGTACTCAAAATCAATTTGATTTTAGCTCCTATTCATCGGTATTGATTGATCATACTGTAATATTGATCAGTAATCATACTGATCATTGTAATCGTATGTTGATCACAGGGATGTTTCACTAAAGTTTGTCGACATATATTTAATTTAATAAAAAAATAAAGGCGGCGCTTTTAAAAACGCTTTTAAATTCTCAATAATTAAATGCTATTCAAGTTAGTATTGCACCAATACAACAGAAGACAAAAATAATCAAAGGCTATATAGCTTGATGGGTTAAAATATTCGTTTATTTTCTTGTTTGTTTTTTGTTGTAACGTCATGAATTATCTGAATGAAGATCATTTCAAAAATGAAGGATAATTTCACAAATTATTTACATTTAATGAATATTTCCATTTTTATATTCGACTTCAAAACAATACAATATTCAGTTAGTCACTCATTAAGGAGACAAAGAAGGAGACATTACTTTAAACACGATGTAACGTCGAAACTTATTTAAATTCTTAGAACAAAGCGACATAGAGCGCGTTGACACTCAAAAGACAACTTGAATTTCTTGAATTTCTCAACGAGTCCCAGTCGCAGAAAAGTTTAATTACAAGTCCTGTAGTACAACTGTAGTAGAGGGTAGATAATTTTCTACAGCCTATTTGCCCTTTAGGGGGGCGGGGGGTGTTGTATTTAATCATGGCCGCGCAGCTACTGGCCGATAAATCCAGCTCCGCTCGTCAGTGAAGCAAGCTTGCTGAATTGTGTTAAAATAAAATTATGTATTTGTTAGATAAGTAGAGGATTTGGCCTGTTAGTACGAGTATATATAATTACGAGTATTGTATGAGTTGGATACCTACTAATGGATTTTTTAATCGTTCTTAAAAAACATAGGGTTTGTTCGAATTGTATTTAATACCTAACTAGTACCTAACTGTTCGCGATTTTCTGGAAAAGTATTGACCGACACACATAGAGCTTCTTGGAAAGTAATCTTTGTAATTAGTATTTACATACTTATTATTTATCGAGTACTCATCCCATGTCCAGCCAAGGGACAGTAAAACACTTCTATTACATACGATCGAAATCGATGTCACGAACTCCTCCATCATACCTGTAACAAGCACAAAGATTTAATTACGATTCATCTTAAATTCAATCTATTGAAAATTTAATAAAGCCTCTCAATAAATCTTTCCTCAAAATCGATCATTAAACTTTCGCATTCAAAGTGTTCAATAGAAAATTTAATTTCCGTTTCCATTCAAGAACCCCGGGATAAGAGCGTGTACACACGGTGTGTTTCACCTCCGCTTTATGTGACACAAGCGCTTATTGGTACTGAAATAACGCAAAAGTCAAAATGGGTTGTTTAGTATCGAGAGTAGAATCAATTCTACCACTTTATACCTACAATAGGATTTTTTCCATGACTTATTGTTCATTTCTAGTATGGCTTTTATCCTACGCGCAGTGGTACTCAACGCGCGTTGGCCCCGCCGAACCCGGTCACTACCCTGTACTAGGCTACGAACGTTTTAAATAAAACAACAAAACTTTACATGTTTCGAGCTTTTGATTTATTATCTAAAATAATTTTATTTTTCGATAAATTGTTTTATACGAGTACATTTTCATGTAGTTGACGTGCTTCAAGTTTTACGTTATTTCAGTGACACTTTGTATACATCCGTAAATTGAAACTTTTAAATTTAATAGAAAATTCGAAGGCCCGCTTTTTAAGCGTTCGGTGTTGTCAGTATTCATAGAAATGGAGTATCGCGAAATTTAAATTTCGAATTGCATGTTCCAAAAACGTTCCGCACGTAAATCGCTCGGTGTGTACTCGCATGGCGTTAGAAAACCGTCCAATGTTGTAATTAAATCAGGCGAGAGGCAATCAAAATTATAATAAACGTTTCACGTAAAAGACCAGTTTAAATCGACATTTTAAATTGTAATAGAGTTCAGTTCCGACAGTACTTTTGCTACCTATTTGTGAACGTGGAAGTAGATCAACATATTTTGGTTAACATGGGGCATTACTTGATCATTTCTTTAAAATGTCTGTATTTTCATTAGAACCTTAATAAATAATTAATGTGACATAAATTAATCTCGTATTAATTGATTGTTGATGTTTACAATACATTTTTCAAATGTATCATATGAGTATAATGTGAAAAGATATTCTTCTGAGTGCCATTTATAATGAAAATCAAATATACATAATAATATATTTAAATCCGCATCGGGCCCGCGTGGCATATTATGGCCAAAATCTCCGTTAAAGAGGCCGCATTAAACCTAGTATAACTCTGTAAAGTACATTATTGTTACATTCAAATTATTAATGTTCGCGAACCGATACATTCATTTATATACATATTGCACGACTTGTTATTCTCACACGTAATCTACTTATGTTGTAAACATTTAGATTGTTCGCTGGAGGAGACCGTGACGCACAAAGTTAGACCCGGACTGAAAATCAGCGATTCGGTCTGCTGTGCGCGGCCGCAACATTGTGCTGAGTCGGGGATATTTTTCGTTATCGCTGCCCTTTATTTGGTTGTAGATTATGTTAATGAAATTATAAACTCATTGTGCTATGAATCGTGTTTGAGAAACGAAATAAACTACATTCTATTCTGTTCTATTCTAATACGGTTGAAATAACCTTTTTAAAAGCGTTGACGTTACTTTATTATAAGCTCTAACAGAATTGTTAGTCTTATATTACAACTAGCTGTGCCCGCGACTTCGTACGCGTGGAATTTTAGTTTTTAACGTCTAAATTGGGATATCTTTTCATCCCGTCAGCCGATTTCGATGAAACAAAGCCTATTCGAAGCACCAAGCTAAGCTTAATTAACCTGTGGAAACCCCATGAAAATCCGTTCAATAATTTTGGAGACAGACAAACAGACAGACAGACAAAAATTTTCAAAATCGTCTTTTTGTATTCTGATACTCTTCCTTCATCGCCCCCAATCAGTTTTTGGTAAATATATTCAATGTACAAACACACTGGTTCTACAGGTTCTATAGATATTGTCACATTGATATAGTCATAGAATAGATCATATAGAATGATTGACTTTCAAGAATTCATAATTAGCTCTCCGTTTGTTTTGTTCTCATTCTTACACTTTCTTTATTTACTTTCAACCACTAGCTTATTTACAGTTAAATGTGTTGCTATAATGTCAATCACGCTGTCGTCACATTATTGAGATGTCAATTAGATTTCACACTTCTGTACACACTAACATTGAATTGTGCTTTGATATGTTGATATCTAGTCATGTTTCGGGAGCAAGGAAAATGCTTTTTTTAAAACTAAAAATATATTAAACTAATTTTAATGAGATTGAAGACAAGTGGCATAGCTTGATGCCAGTATTCAACTACTCTATTTAATTAAATCTAAATACAAAGTAACCTCTTATCGCTACATCCTAAATGCTAACTAAGCGCTAAGTTCCTAGAACTATGGCTTCGGCCGGCCACCCGGTTCTGCTGACCCAGCTATCAACAGTAAGGGCTTGGGTGACGTAACTATCTTGCTTTGTGTTGCAAACATAAATAAATATATACAAGTACCTTATATAACAAAATATAAATACAAAATACTCATGTATAATACACAATTTTTATACAACTGTAATAGAGTAGTAAACTCTTTTCACAAAATTATTTTTTTACGTAATGTAGCTTTTATTATTATTATTTTTATAAGTCTCAAAATATTTAACATTACCCTTGTGCAGTTTAATAAAAAAAATGCTTCCCTGGAGTCTCATTTAACGAACCATTTCACCCATTTAAATGTAATAAAGTATAGAAAAGCATCTTTATTAAATTATAAAAAAAACTCGGCGTTTTATATCGAAAAATTTACCGTCCCTCCCGTACTTAAGAGTATCTCATGGGATAATCATTTCTTAACGCAAAGTTTGCCTATTTCAAAATTCAGTTTATTTTGCCATTAGGCCATTTGACGAGATATAAATTTTGCATCGTGTCTTAATATTAAGATTGCTGTATATTTAAGGAGATTTTGACTTGCTTATATTTGGCGTAAGTTGAAAGAGAGATGTCTGGTGAAATAAGGATGCGAATAATTACTCATGACATAAGGGTTGGTTGGATTAGATCATCGTTTCTCAACCTATTTAATGTGGCAACCCTCTGAAAAGGCCACAAATGAAATACATAACCGCGCGACCCCCTTATTAATAAATAAGTCCTAATTCTCTTTTATTACCTTATGTCATTTGATTATAAATCCTTAATTAGATAATTAACAAAATATTTTTGTACATAAATTCGATCAACTGCGAAGCCCCCCGATCAACATCTGGGGGTCACGACGTTCAGGTTGAGAAACAATGAATTAGATAAATACGAATATTTCGAAGAAAATCTAATCCAAGGAAACCTAACCTTTCTGAACAACCCAAAGGTTAGCTGGCATAGAATGCCTTAAGGCATTAAGGCAGAGCCCATTCACATCCCATCCTATTCTATCCCTTCCCATTTCCCCAACCCTCCAAATCCATTCTTACATCAACATGAAGGCAGCGCATCGGGGATCGTGCCAAAGTTTATTGTTCTGGACTAAAGTTGGCATGTACCGCGGGTGTTCCCAGCAGGTGGATTGTATGCTCGTTTGCCATCTACTTTTTGTAAAATAAATAAGTTTGACTTTTGTACGATAATGTGCAATAAATAAAACAAATAAATCATTCATTCTACGCGGACGAAACAGCGGGCAATAACTAGTTATGTATACAGCAATTTGTTTGCTATCTGCTTTCTTTTTTTCTATAAAAAATCTTCTTGTATACAAATGAACAATAAATTATTTTATGGGTATGATTTTGTTTATTGGGCCATTATAAAATACGTTCTTAATCACGGAATCAATTTAATATTGCAACTTTCAGTTTGGTTTCCGGGATTTGATTTGATAAGTTAATTACTTAGTTATTCCAAGTTATTTGTTGCTAAGGTGGGAAATAGTAATCAATAACTCGATAAGTGAGAAAAAATCGCTATCGCTCATCGCTTGTACCGCTACAAAATTATTTCCCCAAGAGATATTAGTAGCTTATTCAGTCATCTTTCAATATTCATGGTTTGTTTAGCGAAGTTTGGGAATTTAAGGTACTTACGAAAGAAGGGCCAAAGAAACTATGTCAGAAGTATTACAATTTTCTTAAATACTTGATAACTAAGTGATTGAATATTTTCCGAGAAATTATGCTTTTATTGATTTTGTGATGTTACAGATAAAGCAGAATATTTTTTATTAAATTATTATTATTTAGTATGGAAATGTGCACTCTTCGAAACACCTTTTCACTGAAGAAGTTGGCATCGAGCTGGTAAATTCATACCTAATGTAGTGGTCCTCCAACTGAGAAATGTCCAGGGGATATGTATTCCTAATCATCAGTAATCATTTTCCGGCGGCGCGCAGAGAGGCCTCCAAATTAAACAAGCTTCCAGCTATGTAGCGAGTTATTTAGTTAGCTTTTACAAATTAATGACTGTGATACGCTGCTTCTCTGGGCAGCATTTCGAAGATGAGTCAGTTCTTCTCAACTCTTAGGTATACAATAATGGTCGAAGTCGACAATTTTTAATTAGTGCGTTCTAAAATCAGTTTACTTGATTCTAATTATTTTAGAGTACACTTAACCGGTTAAAAATATTTATTTTCATGCAGATGTGAATTAAAAGTTAACCGATAAAGGGCGAAATTTTAGCAAAGAAACCAACGATTTATTTTTTGTAATGAGAATCACGTCGCCTAATTAATGTTCCGTGTACATCACACGAGCAAGGGCTGGTAATTGTGAGAGACAGACAGTCAGACGGAAAGGGTTGTGCTAATATGATTTTATACGTCATGCTGTAATTGAATGGTGTTAATTCTTTCTAATGCTGAATATTTCATGAGGTTCTGTGGTCACGTTGTTGCGTGTACAGTGATTTGAACTTTGTTCTTTCATTAGGTTTTATGTACAATTAACTTGTTTGCCCTTGTTGCTGTCCGTCGACTGTGGCGACGTGATGGCTCCACTGAAAACTAGCGCTGCAGCTTATGCTGAGTTGGAGTCCATATCCGACATCACAATACACAATTGTTCCTTCCTACTGTACTACGGCACTTCTATGTTATTTCTATTATATCTGGCTTTCTCTCTACTTTTGATATTACAAATGATTGTGTGTTGTATTGTCCGGAAGTATTGTCTAAAAGTTGCATTCTAAAATTAAAAATAGTAATACTTTGATACCGTGATAGTCTAGGTTTATCTAATCTCGATTTATATTTGTGAGATCAAACGTTGGCTAGTATCATTGACTTTTTTAATACGCCAAACTCAAATGGCCCACACTATGATTACCTGTGTCGTGGGTCTGAACACACATACAAAGACCACCACACCACCCAAACCAGCACGAAATTTGTTACACAGCAGGCAAGGGCACTGGTGAACTGAAAAGTCCAAACGAAAGTTTGCCTAACTTTGCGAAATATTTATTGTTTAAAAAAAAAATCAATATGTGTGGAAACTTTAACATAACAGAGGTTTACTCCGCTATTTAGTATTAGTTTTAGGTAGCTACAAATTACGGTGGTCTTTAGAATCAAAATGCAACAATTAAATATACAGCTGTTAGCCAATATTAACAATAATCAATACAATATAAAATGTTCAGGCGTACAATATTCACATATATCTTTTAAATACTGTTGAAAACAAGTTTATAACAGTAAAAATGATTGCAAATCAACCCAATTTGACGACGCATAGAGCTTTTAAAGCAATTTGAAAGAAAAGAATAGAAAAGGAATCTCGATTGCATCCATTCACAGTAACACGTATCTATTCTCAATACGTTATACCTACTCATACAACCTTGTTGGCTCGAACGCTTAATTCAGCTATGACAGTGTACATGTGTCTTACATGTAAGTAAATAAAGATCATAATCGCAAGTTCACATTTATAAGAGTTCAAAAAATCCGTTTGGAATTGATTTGAGGCGATGTGATGTGATGTGATTGATGTGATGATGATGTGAAAACCATGCCCTTTATTGGCGTATCTATTGGTGAAATCGGGAAGAGTGACTGCGTTATAAAGTATTAATTAAAGTTATAAGTTATACTTAGTTATATACTTAAAGTTATAAGTTATACTTAGTTATATACTTAAAGTTATAAGTTATAATTAGTCTTAGTAAAAGATGTTCTATAAAAGATGATGTATTCTGTGTGGCCTATGGTGTAGTTTAAATGGAAACCTAGTTGAAAAGATCAATAGATACATGAGAATTGGAAATAGGTAGTGTCATTATTTTGTCAAAAGTGACACAATCTAAAGTTTTCGTTCTAGCCAAAACACTTTTTGAAAACTCAAAAAGTACTCGATATCTATCCATACAAACTATATGTCGTTTGATAAGGGCTCGTAAAGCTCTATAATTTTTATTTTCAACACTTTTTTGTATAATGTATAAAAAAAATCAAAATTATCCATCTAGCAATCCCTTACGACTGCCATCTGTCATTGGCCTTTTTCATCTACAAATAACACAGAAAAAATCCTAAAACATCACACAAACATTTATATTCTCAACTAGCGACTCGCCCTCGCTTCGCTTCGGTTTATAAGTTTTTTTGTTTTTCAATTTTTTTTTTTACAAAATTTCAAAATAAAATATAGCCTATATTAGACACGGATAATGTAGCTTCCTATTTGTGAAAGAATTTTTGAAATCGGTTCAGTAGTTCCAGAGATTACCCCCAACATACCTACAAACACACAATTTTACCTCTTTATTATATGTATTAGTATAGAAGTATAGACAACGTTTATTCCAGTAAATACTAAATAACAAAACGCTATCCCAGCAACACAACAAAATCCTAAAACCTCCGCATAATATATAAAACTTAACCTTACAGAATCATTAAGAAATATTAAATTTTATACATCTCCATAGCTTCAGTGTTTAACTTCTGTCCCCTTTGCAAGACGACCCCTAAGTATTATATCATGTTGGGGCCTAATTATATCTCATATTTGTATTCAGAATACACAGGGAACCTTCAGAGGGCGGGGGTCCGATTGGCGGACACTTCAAAGAGATTTGGTTTTAAAAGTGCGGATATTAAATATTTCAATGCGTTTTTGATTTAATTAAGAGTTTCTAAAGCAAACGATTTTGTCATAAGTCAATTAGAGACTGCCGTTAAGTAATAAAAAATGTTTTATATGAGGTCGGTCCGTCATTGATTTGTGTACAGTAAATAGATAGATAAACTCTTTATTGTAAATCAACACATGTTGCAAAAAGATAATTTAAATAAGTTTTTTTTGTTTTATGGACGACGGAGGCAGACGAGCATACAGTCCACCTGATGGTAAGTGGATACTTATCCGTGGATGGTGGATGATTAAGTGGATGGTAAGTGGATCCATGTATCCGCGATACATGCCAACATTATTCCAAAATGACAAATGGATGCGCTGCCTACTTTTGGAGATATAGGAATGGATTTGGAGAAAGGGTTGGGAAAATGGGGAAGGATAAGGTGGGAATGGGCTCTGGCATATCTCACTAACGAAACTCGTACAATGTACATACATTAGGGAAATAAGATAAAAGTGGGATATGCAGTACATTTTAAGGTAGTCTTCTGTGAGAGTATAGGGGTAACGTGGCCAGTCGACCGCGCCCAGCGGCTGTTGGATTGCAGCGTGCACTCTCCCCCTCAGAACACAATAAGTAACACGAAAAGTACAACAGGCGGTCTTAAATATAAGCGTAACAATTTATTTGTATGAAAATATACAATATGTAGTTTGATAGTTCCTTGGTAGAAAGAGACCGCGATCTCGTGTCAAGTACAAACGTTATGTTGTATTTTAAGAAGAAATACTAGAAATACTGGCTTCTTTGATGTGCCGACCTTCCCTTTAAAATATCAAAATCAATAGGTACATGAAATAAAATTTTAAAATTTATGAATTGTACATATTACATTTGGAACTTGCAGTAATTATTTTATTTAAACGTATACTTATTAAATACTATTTGTCTAGGATCAGATATAGATTTATATTCCAAAAGACTTCAGCTACAATTCCATAATCAAGTCTGCTTTTACACACGCGAGTATTATAATAATATAGAGGTATTTAAAAAGGTAAACCTTTCATAAATTTAATAATTATTTTTAAAAATGTAACGCAAAAAAGTTAAGCATTTCAGACCTCCTTCCGTATACGAGTATTCAATGCCACTCGCGCAGATTTTACACAAAAACCTCTCAACATAAACACACTTATGTAAAGCAGTCCTAAATAACCATTTTTCTCCAAATAACACTGTTTGCGCGTTTACACCGCATCTTCCCTGAATAAATACCATAACGTACGATTACTGGATACTGTCGCGAATGTGTTTCCTGGATAAACAATACTGTATTGATTTATTTTATTTTTATACCCGATATAATATGAATGTGTAGGTATTGTCTTTTCCAATCCAATTTGCCGAAAAGAATACCAAATTAATAAAGGAGCTCAACATTTATCTTTATATCTATGGCGAATTTGTAGTCTCGATGAATCAAATTATGGATATGGAAACAATTATCACCAATGAGGTTTAATTTAATGCCATGTCAGTTATCTCAGACCACCATTTTTGTTTACATTTTAGACATATTGGATTGGGTATTAAAGGTATTAAAAGTAAAGTACCGTACTATACCATACCATTCTGCATGATGCGATACAATGCAATGGTATTATATGCCATACCATACCCATAATATATCATACCATTAAACTATGTTTCTCCACAGTTGGATATACGCTTCTTCAAAGGTTCAAAGGTTAACGTAAACATTAGTAAAATGACGTAATATACCTATTAAATAATTTTTATGTAATTAAAATACTTATTTGGATAAAACATGGTCCTACAGTTGTTACAAATACATACTTAAAAATATGATTATCGATTCCTTTTTTAATATTGTAATTTGCGTATGGATTTTTTAAGTAAGGTAGAATAAAATTAAGTGAGTTCTATACAATTTATTCAAATATAAAATTTGTATCAATAAGACCTTTGGAAACATACTTACTTTTGCATACAGTCTTCTTACAAATATATAACTTCTAAGAAACATACGTATTGCAGAATTACGACTTTCTAAAAACTAAGGGTGATCAAGCTTTTTAAAAACTAC
Source organism: Sesia bembeciformis (assembly GCA_943735995.1). NCBI lineage: Eukaryota > Metazoa > Arthropoda > Insecta > Lepidoptera > Sesiidae > Sesia > Sesia bembeciformis. The sequence goes on from OX031028.1 coordinate 16,777,952, forward strand.
TAAAAATTATACAAAACCAAAATTATATTATAAAAACCAATCAAAAATAAACAAATAAATGATATGTTCTCAGCCGCTAACGTTCCACCGCAGGTCACAGGCCTACATAATTATTAAATCACTGGGGGTTTTGGGCTATAATCCACTACGCAGGCCCAGCGCTGGTTGATGGATACATGTGTATATACTCCATGTACATACATATATATGTATGTGGAGTATGTACTACGGTTATAGTTTTTATTTCTCAAGCATGCGCGTTTCCTCACAATGTTTTCCCTCACCGGCGATCTAGTGACAATTTTTAAAAATCCGTACTTAAGTGGAAGCTCTGGTACGAATCGAGGATTTGAACTCACGATCACACGAATGTGAGTATGCAATAATAATAATAGTTTTATTTTGGAAAGTAAATACATAATCAACATTACATTCCATGTGTTAGTAAAAAAAAAGAAGAAAATGACTTTCAACTAGGGTTAGTATTGGCGACGTGTAGCTGGATCTATGGGGCCAGCATCGGCGAGCCCCACCTTGCCGCGAACGTACTCAGGATGCTGTTGTTGCTGCCGCGGAGACGGCTCAGCATGGATGCACATGCTGCCCATGCACATGCACATGACGCCCTCGAAACCATCAGTGTGTGCTTCAGTGAACACGCGAGAAACGCTGCAGAACCTCGGCAAACCCATCAGCATCACGAACGCGTTATTGTATTGAACACGCATTACAATGCAACCGACCCATTTCACATTATCTCGTGTATGAGGGATGAATGGTCCTAAAAGGCGAGTCCACTCCTTCAGAGGTGGTGTAGTTCCTCAGGGCTTGTGGTAGCCGCTTTGTTATCGATTAGTCGCCTTTTACGACACCCGCGTGAAGAGATAGGGTGGTGTTAGTCTATAACCGGCCAACACCATACCGGCACAGTATAGATACTATAATATAACCGCTCTAAGATAGGATAAATTGTAAGATAAGATTAGTAAAATTCTAGCTAAACTATTTTTTTTAAAAACTTACGATAAATAGTTGCGACGACAACTGTCGCATATCAATGACGGATTAAAATATAATCCCCAAATAACTTTTCATCCAAAAACAAATAAAACTTATCGTTGTTCGGCTTTGCCTACCAAAGTAACAATCTCCGAATAAACATGCAGAACGATAATAACCCGCCAGTTTCGGAGTTCCGGGGGACAAACAAACATTCGAACCCAATTAAATGGCTCGTACAGTTGTGTGCATAGGACCGGCCCTTTGATAGGAGCTTCTTTTATTTCGTTTACTAAGATGTAATTTTACGGATGACTTCAGGGCGTGCAGAATACCTACAGAATGTAACACTGAAATAACGCAAAAGCTAAAAATAGGTAGTTCAATATCGAGGGTAGAACTAATTCTACCAGTTTCTACAACAGGTTTGAGGCACAGTCGGTTATGTTAGGTATGGAATATAAAAAAATCCCCCGAACTGGGAAGTGCACGTCACTGGTGGATACTCCTGGGAAGCCACCCGACCTCCCAGTGGTATTAGGGTTACCCAGACACAGGGGGCACTGCCTGGGTGAACAACATAGAAGTGCATTTCGTGGACGGATGCGAATAGCGCTCCCGTAACTCGAACACATGGTGGCGAGGCGGAACACCGTGGGGTTTTAGCCGGTAAGAGTCCGGCATAACCTCTCCGCTTGTCCCCGGACGGAAGGGTATCCACGAGGATTTCCCCACATAAAAAAAGGTATGGAATATTTAGGTGATATTTGCTGAGTAATTAGGACAATCGATGGTACCTTGTGCTATTTTGGTTAAAAAACGAGGTTAAAAACGAGGCTATATTTATGTGTACATACGAGTATAATGTAAGTATCTGAGGATTTTAAAATTTAAATAAAATCAGTGTTTAAATAGACACATGCTTTAAAATCTTTTTAAAATTATTTGTCTATACATATCCTATCTATTTTTTTAATTTAAAAATCCCTTGAACTGAAGCATCAGGGGCAACAGTAAATGGAATCAAACAATATATTCGTAAAACAAATCAATTTCACGGGTAATTTCGAACTTGTATCTATGGACGTGTCTGGGGCAAATAATATCCTGTGCAGCGGTACTGTGCAAACAGAGCGGGGCGTCCGAGCGCACATGTAAAAACAGCCAGGAGCCCTCTGCTATGGAAGTTAAAGTTACGGTAAAGGCTGTGAATATCATCCTCTCTTTGGTCTGATGGAAGTAGATGTTGCCTCCTATTAAAATGTAGTTTACGAAATTCTTCCACTCATTTAATAAACATATAAACGACCTAAACAGACATTTCGAAAAGAGCATAACAAGTATATTTGTATGAGCTTTTTCTTTGGTATAAAAAATTGAAATGCGTATTATGCAATTATTAGAATTATGCGTATTATGCTCGATGTGGAACAAACTGCCCGTAGAAGTCTTTCCAATACGCTACAATATGGGGTTCTTCAAGAAACTCGTGAATAGGATTTTGTAAGGCGTACGTGTGTCCATGGGCGGCGGCAGCCACTTACCATCACGTGGGACCGCTTGCTCGTCCGCCTACTTTCCTATAAAAAAATCTCTTCATTGGTAGGTATAATCTTTTCAAAGGCACCACACAATAGTCGAACTCTATCATCTAGCCATTATTGTAATTCTATCATCTAGCCATTATTGTAATTCTATCATCTAGCCATTATTGTAATTCTATCATCTAGCTATTATTGTAATTTTTCTAAGGCGTTTAGGCTAAAATCAGACAATACATATAATGTAGTACTCAAATAGAGTTTTAGTTTTCTCAAGTTACAGGAGAAAACTTCAACAAACTGAAAGGAAAACATGACACGCGAAAATTATATTACAGAACAGCCAACTTGGTTGCTTCATAATACAGATTAAGATAAAAATTTCGTTGACGTCCGGCCTTCTTCGAGCCGTATTTTTTTAATTTTCTCAAACAAGATCTCGAGGCATGAGATTCGATTATACAGCCTAACGTCTTGCAATATAATTAAATTTCGTTTCGAGAGCGCAGCGGGGTTCCTGGCTGGTGCATTTGTTTATTTCGTTAAGTAATATTTTAGCTGCGGTTTGGTACTGAAGTTTAACATGAAAACAAAAAGACGGAACTCTTTCTTATTTGCGCATGTTTTCTCAGTGAATTATACGATTTAACTTATTATATATAGAACGGAAAAAATGTAAAGGAACATTTCCGAGCAAAGAAAACTTTTTAATAATGGCCAAGGCCTCCCATCTCGACACCGAATAATTGTTAAACCTACAAAGCAGTAACAATCGCGAGCAGTTTCTACAAAGAACATTAATATTTTTTTTCTTCGTCTCCAGTGAAATTCTTCGGCTCCTTTTAATTTCTACCCCAGTTTCCCTCCGAGTTTATGAAATAAGTTCTTTCTAACAAGATTACTTTTTATGAGGAAAAAATTGGAGGATAACGAATTTGGAAGTGCGAGCATGATGTCCCGACGGTTCCTTTGATGAAATATGTACAATATTCCTTTTCATGAGGTGAATTGTTTTAAGTCACAAAGAGAGTAAGCTACTTAACGTTTCGTATTTGCTTTGGAATGTAGGAGATATTAAATCTAAATTGTTGATGACGTAAATTGGGGCAAAACTCTTTTAGCTGGGTGTAATTTGCCAATGTAATTGTCGTTTATTTGTTTATCTATCAGCCTGCTCGGTTATAGCTTAAGAAGGTATCGCTGGGTTATGAGTACGACAACACGTATTTGTGTATGAGATATCGTATTTTATTATTACTATTTAGAGAGGGTTTATCTATTAAACGGGTCTTATTGCGTATAGCATCTTTATTTTACACAACGTTTCGGCTGGGTTAAACCAATTACAATGCTCATGAGCTAACTGAAGAGACGAAAAGTTCACATCGTAAGCTGTGAGCAATTTCTTCAAATGCCCGTATTTGATTATGTATTTTTTTTTCTTCTCGATTGAAATTTTTATGTTTCTTAATTTCAGTCGCTTCACGCACAGACCTTGAGTAATAGTGGTGATCATGGACAGTATTTCTGGATTATAGAGTTCGAATCATACAAGGCTGGAATCAATCACTGATCATGAGGAACATAACTGGAATCATGAGGAAAGGTAATGTGCTCGGAATAAGCATATTTTTAAACGGCGGCTTTTAACGTTTAAAAGTATTCTTGTTCGAAACCTGACATTAGACAGTTTTTTAATTTATTATAATAAATACGCTTTATTGCATACAAACAGTTATTACACGTGCACAAATAATGAATGATAATAAATACTCTTTATTGCATACAAACAGTTATTACACGTGCACAAATAATGAATGATAATAAATACTTTTTATTGCATACAAACAGTTATTACACGTGCACAAATAATAAATGATAATAAATACTCTTTATTGCATACAAACAGTTATTACACGTGCACAATTAATGAATGATAATAAATACTCTTTATTGCATACAAACAGTTATTACACGTGCACAAATAATAAATGACAGAATATAATAGGCGATACAGAATACAATATTATCTTTAAGGCTATCTCTTCCAAACATATTATATTATAATACTGATATACAGTATACTATACTGTGTATATTATTATGTTATACTAATTATATTAATTTCTAATCATGTAATAAATATTATAATTCGTTCTTTTGTTTGCTGTATTCTGGGCAATTAATACAACTCCAAAAATGTTTATCAATCTATTATTATGACATTGAATAACGCATTGTAGATTGTTCATGTAAAAGTCCTCAAGGCAAAGTTTAAGATGGAACATCCTAAGTGGAATGGTTACTTATACAGCACGATCTATTTTTAGTTTGCTTCGTTTACTTGGAGTAGATCTCGCACATACAAAATAGCTATCTATGTCTATTTAAATTCTGCAACAACCCTTCATGGTAATGTAATTGCTCACATACACTAAACTTCACAATTTGCCTAAACTATGAATCCGTCAACTGTAATCTGGAGCGTTTTGGGGTAACAGGGGAGCGGGCAGACGGATTATCATATCACATGAATATTTTATAAGATGGTTTGATTCAATTAGACGCGAATGCGGTTCGAACGCACCGTCAGAAATGAGAATTCGCTCGATGTTAATTCGTAATATAATTTTGAATGACAATCATTGGGATTATAAATAGTAAATTGGTAATTAGCGGCGATAGTCTAGTCTAGGAGTATTTATTCTCGACTCTCATTCGTGAGTCAAATATTGACTTATTTGACTCATGAATGAGAACACTGTGGTCATTCATTTTTACTTACACACTGACTCAAAATTCCCATATGATTTTGCTCTGTGGATGGCGTTCAACACACATATAATAAATATAGTTTTGATTGTTTAGCATTCATTAGAGACTGTATAGATTCACTCACGCACAAACAACAATTACACATTCAAGTACAAAAACCAAATAAACACGTATATACATACATATATACTTACACACACACATAAACAGACATTCATCCATACATGCAATTTCTTATATACATACGCATACAGAACAAATTATTATACATATATATATTTTTCTTTTTATAATTTAATCTTTGTTTATAAGCTTGTTTTCTTTATACTTTTAATAAATAAGTTGTAATTATTGGATAAGCAGACTATTGTCATATTATTGGAGGGGACACAAGCTCCTGTGATACACGTTTATCTACGTCAGGAGTTAGAGGTTTCATATCATATATGTCAACAAAAATCCGTTAATATTATTAAATTATTATTAATTATTAGACTTTTATTATTAAAAAAAAATTAAACAGATATAAGCATTAACAATTAAGTACATCTCTCTAGGGAGCAAAGCGGAAGGCTTTATTACGCTTTTTAACAGTAAATTATATTCATTTGCCTTTTTATGATCTGCATAATGAAAACTCAACAATACGAATGTACGTTGCCATGCTGAACAATAAGCTTCCATGTGCTCCAGTTGTATGTTACTACGTACATTTTGGCGCAATGCAGAGAGGGAAGCGGAGCGAGCAGCGATTTTTTTTACCGATAAAATGAAGTTGCAGCAGAACTATGGCTATATATTGTCCATGTTACTTTCACAAGAGTTACAATCTCACAAAAAAAAATGTAGAGAGATCATATATATCGAAAATTTGTTTTCTTTAAAACCTACCCGTATAGTACTGACAGTTGCAATGAGATTGCAAGGAATAGACCAAGGAATATTGATATTATGATTTATATGTCGGTTTATTAAATGCTGCTAAAACTAGGTCAAGTTCATGACACACACCATTTCATTTTTTTATTTGACAACCGATGAAACTTGAATTGAAAACATGCCGCAACTTAGATAACCTGATTTAGCATATAATATAAAAGGAAGAAAGGAATATAAAATGGTGTAGAAATATATAACCGTTTGTGGAAAATAATCACTACCGCTTCTGACTTGTGTCTATTTCAATGTGGAAGCGCAAGCGGAACGTGCGGAAAGCAGTAAATCAGTGGTGGAACAGCGAGGCGACCTTCCGCCATGTTTTATTATATTTATTCATGAAATTGCTCATCTAACGAAAGTGAATCTTTGTTTACTCGTCGCGGAAAATGTTGAGCGACTTGTTGTGTGGATTTCATTGTGTTTTGTCACTATATAGAGAGAAAAATAGAAACGTAATGACACATCGGCATTAAATCTTGTACTAAAATTATAAATTTATGTATATTGTATATTATGTAGCTATGGAGAGAGCTATGTTAGGAGTTTCTTTGTGGGATAGGATACGAAACAAAGAGATTCGCCTAAGAACTAGTCACCGATATAGCTCGTAGAATCAGCATGCTAGTGTTGGTAATGGGCGGGTCATATTTGCTGCAAGACCGATGGAGTAGACGAGTTCTCGAATGGAGGTCATGTACCGGGAAGCGCATTGTGGAACGCCATCCGGCCAAGTGGACCGACGCCTTGAAGAAGTTCGATGGTGGTGGTTGGATGCGAAGAGCCGAAGCTGAAAGCCAGCCTTGGGGTAGGTCTATATCCAGCAGCGGACAAACATAGGCGGGCGGTATGGTATGTATTTATGTTGTCAGTATTTATGTATACAGACACCACCTGTGATTTAATCCACCTGTGATTAAAAAGAGCATAGTTCTAAACGATGGACCCACCAAATTTCAGAAGATTTTGAAATCCCAGTTATGGAAGTCTATCACCACGCGGAAGACCAAAAAGCATGTGACAGAAAGCAATAAATTGTATTATTTAAACAATAATAAATAAGCCTTTATTTCTCTGACTTCTAGTTGTTTATACATTTTCAATTATATTCGACATCTGCAACCTTGCTGACCTTGCAAAATCCTGTTCACAGCTTTTTTAAAGAACCCCATATCGCAGCTCAATGGAAAGACCTCTTGAGGCATTTCGTTCCACAGCCTACAGGTTCGCGGTATACAATGATTTTTGGACCGAACAGTACGCGACGCGGATGGACCGCACTTCTGTGACGGGAGGTGACTAAGAAGGTGGATATCTCGAAAATCAACCTCAATATGGGTGAAACGGGGTGTCAAAGTTTGTATGCAACAATATATTTTGTGAATCTATTAACATGAAACTTGGTATAAATATTTTACAAAACAAATATAATTAAACATGTGTTTTAACCGTTTGTCAAAATTCTGTCAAGGGGCTAAAATACCGGCTGTCAAATTTTGTACGGAATCATAATTAAAAGCAATTAAAAGCAATCATAATTAAAAGCAACAGCTAGTTAATCATATAACGACACCCATAGTTGTAACCTACGTCATTGCAGAACTGATTATAAAAAAATAGCGCTACTCTTTCAGCTCATAAGTCTTTTAAATGAAACATGTTTTGAAATCTTATGCATACACTTGACCTATTTCTAAAGCGTAACTCTCTTTAGCACATTTGGATGTAAAAGGCTCTTGTTTGAATCTCGTTTTGGAGGCGACGAAAAAATGCTTATGCAAAGTGTTATTATTTTTTTTAAACGCACTGGTTGAGGCATTACACAGCGGATGTTGCGAGGGCGGATTGGGGTATGGTGTTACTTATGGCGGAAAAGGATAGATGAAGTTTATTATACGAGTGGCGTTGCATTTAGATTTTTAATTTCTGTAAAATTTATTTTTAATTTTAATGCCTCTAAAATGGGGAAATGTCACCCTAAGTTAGTATTTTTATCAAAATGTTCTCAAGCCAGGTCGCAACTAAGAACATATTCGGCTGATAGTGATGCAATATGAAAATATATGAAAACAATATGATAACAGTTTTATTATTAAATTTACTGTTATATTTTTTCATTAAAAATATGAAGGAAAATGTGATAAAGCCGCAAGATAGTAAGAAATCTTCGAGGTGTGTAATATGCACCAATCCGTACAGGGGTCGCGTGGTGAATTATGGCCCGATAGGATGCTAGGGGAGGCTTGTGCCCTGTAGTGGGACATAATCGGCTAATACCGATATAATTAGGAAGACTCACAGGAAAATTGTTTACATGTATAATTAAATAACGAACCTCTCACACTAAGACCGTACCATTAGCGGAAGTGCGTTGGGCGCCTTTAGGCGGATTGAGCGGAAATGGGTCAGGGAGGGATTTGGATGTAGCTGTTATTGCCGGCTGATTTAAATATAACCGAGAGATGAAAGTACGACCCTGTGAGCGCCTACTTACTGAGTGATTTCATTGTTGTGGAAGCGAAAGAAGTGGGATTGTGTGTTACTTTGTGTACTCATAATTCGACATGTGTGAGGTTGTGTGTGTCTGTGTGATGTGATGTGGCATGCTGTGGTATATTAATATACTTTAGCAGATTATAAGTTTAAATTGATAACCTGCTATAAAAATTGCAATAATTGTAACGTTGTTTATAGTTATTATTCTAAGATTTCTATAACTATAGTGACATAGTGAGTGCCATTTATTATTTCCATAAAATATACTTTACAAAATGTTTGATCAGGCAAGATCTACACTTTTGGAGTCAAGGTTATGATACTGTTGAATCATCGGTTGCAACAAAACGACAATAGTTTGTATTGCAACAATAACTTTTATTTAAATAATATAATAAAATATATTTGACAAGTCTTTCTCCGCGGCTTTGCTCACTTAGGAACCCGCAAAAAAATAACCTAATTATATAGTTCTCTGGTGAATATTGAGAAACAGGACTCCGTCGACTTGTCTCGTCGATTTTTTAGTAATTTATAACTATTTATTTCAGTTATTTTAAAATAAGTTGTTTTGTTGATTACGATTTGCTGCCACTTTAGTATTTAGTATTTAGTATTTAGTATTTAGTATTTATTAGTATTTAGTATTTAGTATTTAGTATTTAGTATTTAGTATTTAGTATTTAGTATTTAGTATTTAGTATTTAGTATTTAGTATTTAGTATTTAGTATTTAGTATTTAGTATTTAGTATTTAGTATTTAGTATTTAGTATTTAGTATTTAGTATTTAGTATTTAGTATTTAGTATTTAGTATTTAGTATTTAGTATTTAGTATTTAGTATTTAGTATTTAGTATTTAGTATTTAGTATTTAGTATTTAGTATTTAGTATTTAGTATTTAGTATTTAGTATTTAGTATTTAGTATTTAGTATTTAGTATTTAGTATTTAGTATTTAGTATTTAGTATTTAGTATTTAGTATTTAGTATTTAGTATTTAGTATTTAGTATTTAGTATTTAGTATTTAGTATTTAGTATTTAGTATTTAGTATTTTAGTATTTTTTATAGTGACTTTTCTGCTAAGGTCACGGGCTCCGCTAGTACATTTATAATTGTTTTTAGCACTGTACGTTCCTACGTTACACTTCCGCTCGTCCAATCGTACCAAACAATTGGAACTCAAAGTACTTTGCCCGCACAATCCGGTTTACCGACGTTAAAAGCCTTTCTGTCCTCTTTGTGCTTAAAGCGTACATCAAGAGTACAATCAGTATAGAAATTAAAGGCTAATTTTAGTTTAACTGTTGCCGTAGAAGTGGGAGAGTTTACATTAAAATATATTTCCTTATATTATTTTGGATCAAAATGATTGAAAATTTAATTGAAGAGTAAATGGTGTGTGTGGTTGGATTATGTATTTATGTTACCGTAGATACACCTTTATAATGTTATTAAGTAATCATTAAGATTTAGGTCTGAGAGCACAATTTATACAGTACAGTCGCTTCGGTTTATAAGGTTTTTTCTTCTTCAATTTTTTTTCAAAATTTCGAAATAATAAGCCTATATTAGACACGGATAATATAGCTTCCTATGTGTGAAAGAATTTTTGAAATCGGTGCAGTAGTTCCAGAGATTACCCCCAACATACAAACATACAATTTACCTCTTTATTATATTAGTATAGATATACAGTTTTACGAACAAATACAGTATGTGACATTCATTAAAACATCAGGAATTGAATATTTAAGTTGACAATGTATGGAAAGCGATACTCTATACTCTATGCAATAAGAAGAATTATATATTTTGATTTTTCATTAAAAAAAAACACAAACACAAAATTAATTCAATTAAGTTTTAAAAAGTGTAATAATTGTTTTTAGATAAAGTAAATTACTAGCTGTACGATGTTTTAGGTTAGTTGTTATTCTTAAAAATAAGGTTTGTTTCTTACTCGTATAACGGCAATCTGTATTCCTTTCTTTACTATAAGAGTGAGGTCACAGCTCATATCACAGCGGCGTTTTCAAACATAAAATTAAATTAGGCATTCTGTTTTATGCGGTTCTTGGCGATTTGTTGCATAGAAATGAAAAAAAAAAAACTTTTTACATTATAATAATTTAAGGCAATTTACGAATGATTTAAAAGAATACCCGATTAAGGAATATTAGAACCTACAGAATACATTACATTATTGAGATAACTTGTAATTTGTAGGAAATATCAGGTTGTAGAGGGAAGAAGGAAGATTACACGAATTAACAAGGGTTTTTTAAAAAAAAAAACCGATAATGAAATAGAAAATGGAGACTGTGTTACAAGAATTTCTAGCTTTTGCTAGTTAGTACGATTGTTGATAGTTCACACGATGACAACTTTTTTAAATAAACAAGGAAACGTATTTCATCAATGTAAAATCAAACGTACAGTTACATTCGTCTGTTGAGGGATGCAGATGAATTTTAAATGTGCATTATACATGCAACAACACGAAGTAGATAATGAAGGTATCATTAATATTTGCAAACCAACATTGAAATGATACCGACCGACATTCAATAATGATATAATTCCATTGCCCGTCGTTGTATTCATTGCGAAATTGAATTCCATTAATTATAAAATGAATATTCATTTGCGTATTGTTTTTGGGATTGCGGTGAAAGTAGGGACAAACAAACAGACAGAATCTTAATGCTTTCCGCGTTCCGACCCTGTTTTGTTTCGCGAGCTTTTGTTAAAAGGAAAATCTTCTACAAATATTATTCCGAATATGCCTCAGTGTTTGTTTTCAAAATGTATTGTGAAAAAAATATATACTGAAAAGTCTAATTTCTACGTACTTGTACTGGTACGTAGAAATTAGAAATTAATTATAGATTAAGCTAATGTCTTACTATTTTAGTAAAAACAGAATTTCAAAACATTATACAGGCGGGAGAAAATACAGAGATGCTACATCTTGCCGAACGCTGAGCTAAAAAATCATTCAGATAGCACGTCGTTTCTCTCCGATCCTATCCTTCCCCATTTTCCCAACCCTTTCTCCAAATCCATCCTAAATCTCCAAATGTAGGCAGCGAATCTGTGGCGAGCCAACGTGTGTCATTTTGGACAGCCAACGTGCTACAGTATCCACTTACCATCAGGTGGACTGTATGCTTGTCTGCCACCTTCATCCATAAAAAACATCTTTGAGTGTTATAAAGCGAGAAGCGTTAGTTCGGAGTGACGTTTGCTTCATTGCATTCTGTACAGCGAACTTTTCCAGATTATTGGTTTGTTAATGGAAGCAAAACTTACTTAAAATAGTACATTCACGAGACTTAATTGTTGACAAGTCACAACACTATTCTTTATTCTTAATTTTGCAGTATTAAACAAACATCGACAACAGTCACATAGGCATAGGATTATAATTTGCATATTTGGACACGCAATATGCATATTTCACGCTTTTCACACTCTATTGCATATTTCTATGATTTTTCGTTTATAGTGATTATATAAAAACTCATTTTCGGAAAATATCCGAAAAAAGTTAGACGCCGTTCTTGTTAAAAATCCGGGTCTTGACGTAATTAAACAGATAAATGCGTACATTATTGCCACAGACTAAAACTCGCCTGACTTTATTTCTACTGACATGGCACCAAATTTCAAATTTTGCCCTGTCAAGTCGGTCGAGGTGGAGCGGCCATTTTCGGCCTACAAATTAACTGTAACTGACAAGTCACAAAGAAATTGATAATTTAGAGAAGTGTATTGTCGTAAAAACAATAATTGATTGTGTAAATCTATGTCAGAGCTCTTATATTGTGCAATAAAAAAATGATCTCACACCAAGTTGTTTCTTTCCTAATAGTCCTTACCATACATAATGAATATTAAGGTATTTGCATGCATATTTTGGCACTTTAGATAAGTGTTACGTATCAAACATGACAGTATTAAAACACGGCGAAACCAATAATAAAGGATAGCAAGCAGTCCAATAATATTGTGCGACCGTACAAACTAAAATTACTAAACAACATTGAACTTGAAACGAATACAAATTAAACACAACATTATGCCCACTCATAAAAAACTTCGACGATCAAACTCAACTTCTTCCCATCTTAATCCAGAGCAAACCAATTTCGTACCAATAGAGAACGGGAATACTCGAAAATACGCGAAAAATACGGCTTTGAATTTCGCAATCAAAGGAATCGGCTAAAGAAGCATCGATAGCCCTGAACACGGATCCCAGACGACTTTTCACTGGACCCTTTGTCTCCTCTTTCCCACCCCTGTCCCCCCTTTTGGCGGGAAACGGCGACAATTTATGACGGGCGCTGACGACGCCTAATTCTCGAAGGTTCTCATTAAACGAGTCTAAATGCGGACCTATATTCACTTAGAGAAACGATTTTTTACTCCCCGTCCTTTTGTGAGAGTTTCCTTTTTATTTACTGCGTCCTTTTCCGTGTTCTACTTTCATTGGTAGTTTTTTCATTTGTCTCTTTGTTCGTTATTCTTTGCATTTTAGTTAGTTGTTGTAATTTATATTTTTTTATTGATTTATTCATAAACAAGACAACTGTGTTAGTATAACATCCATAATAATGTTAGTATACAGTAAAACTTAAAACAATGATAAATAATATTCTATAACTAAAGTTTACTTAACAGTTTTTGTTAACTGTCAGATTAATGGGCGATTAAATTTATCAGATATCATCTATATATGTATGTCTTATATATTAACCGGTAAATTAATATCTATATTTATTTCCTCTCTACCTAAAGTGGTTGTCTCTAAAGGCCTAAAGGCAGAGATCGCTGTTTACCGGTAAGACGGTCACTTCATGTGTTACAAAATTAGTTACCATTTTATTTTTGTTTTGGTTTGCAATAAAGAGTTTTATCTATTTATGTTAATGTTATAGAGAGAGGTTGCGAGTTTGTTTTCATTTGTCTATATATCAGAGATAAACAAAAATTTCTAAACGGAAATTGTTAAGATTCTAAAGATTCAGGGGAAAAACTTCTAGACAGATTTATAATATTCTTCTTTCATGGAAAGAAAGCAGCGGGCAGTTCACTTGGTAAGTGGATACTGTCGCCCATGGACATCCGCGATACATAACAGCATCGGTCAACGGAGTACCGACATCAGTCAAACGTTGGCAAACGACCGGATTGCATGATAGGGTTTACAGGCTGTTAGGTGAGGGAGAGTTAGTTGAATTCAAGTCATAAGGTATGTTTATCTAAGACCGAAACCGATGGAGTAGACGAGCCCTCGAATGAAGACCACGTAATGAGAAAAGCTGCGTGGACGCCCCTCGACCAGGAATGATCGTGGACAGGTCAAATTTTAAAAATGCTTCTCAGTCAGTCGTCTATAGCTGAATGAGAAACGCAGAAGATCGTATCGTGTGTTCGCAAGCCTTGGCCTTGAGCGAGGCCTGATGATAGGGTATGGTAATATAAAAGTTATTGCTTAGACATCAAGAATTTAGTATTGAGAGGTTACCGTTATTTTTATAATAATAGCACACCAGATGGCAAGTGGTCACCGCCGTCCATGGACGCCAGTAACATCAGGGTGAATGCACGCGCGCTATCGACTTTGCAAAATCCTATTCACACTCCTTTATAAGAAGTCTTGTAACGATTCCTTGTGCTTTCATGTAAATATAATGGCAGCACAACACAGACATTCAGGCGACATGCAGTGTTACCAACAAACAAAGCTGTCTCTATACCGATTACGCATTAGATCCTGGCATACAAACAGCTGTTTTCGTCGGCAATAAAACGTATAGGGCACACGAGTGACGGCAAAAGTAATTTACTCGCAAAGACTATAAAGTTTACACTCGCGCGATCATTCGCTAGATAAATTCGTAAATTAAATTCGTGCAGCAAGCGATATTGTCTCTTATGCTTTTAGAAATATGAGAGCGTTTGCCGTGATTATGCGGGACGTTCGGGTGCGCCTTAAAATAATGTGAGCTCAGAATAGGGTTGTCCACATATGAAAATGATGATTGGTGAGTGTGCAATGTTTGCTGCAGAGCATGGGAATGATGCCAATCCTAGTTTAGCTATGAATGTTGTGCGTTCTGTTGACATCGGAATCAGAATATTTATTTGCGGGAATACAGGTACATAGTTATACAATTACCTTGGAATTATAATAATTACATGTCCCCATTGTATTCTAACAATTTATTATCGGCATGCAAATTTTAGAGTATTAAAAACTTTATCAATCGTATGTATGTATTTAAAAATGACACATTTGATATCACCGGAACTATTTCACAACAAAGATCACTTATAGAATAATATATTTGTCTGCTTTATCTAATACTAGCTGTACCCGGCATGCGTTGCATGCCCGGCAATTTTTTTTGCAATATATATACATAATGTATAGCCCATGTCCATCTGGAAGGTGAACCTTTCAAATGGTGAAAGAATTTTTCAAATATGTGCAGTGGTTCCGGAGATTACCTCCTACATCCAGACTTACAAACTTTACCTCTTTATAATATTAGTAAAGTATAGATTCCTGCAATGGGTTTTGGAAAGATTTTTAAATAATTGAAAGGAGTTTAAATAAATACAATTAATTTCAATAATTAGTGTACTTGTACTTGTAAACTGTACTTGTAATAGTTTATTATGATTTCATATAACAAATTAGATTGTTCGTAAATTTTCGAAATAGTTTCGTAAAAAATCTGTGTATAATACACATATAAATATAATATTTCTTAAATTTTCTACCAGTTTTTGACCTATACCTAATACGTGGATAAAGTTTTCACCATCGCAATATGCCATAATCAATTAAAACATTTCAATTTACAGGGTGAGTGACAACCCTAGGTTAGAAATCCGGGGTTCATTGCGCCTTTAGAATTGGGTCAGATAGTGGCGACATTTTTCTGGGTCGGAGCTGGATTCGGGAATGTTTTTACAAATGAATAATGTGGGAGTTACGTAACGAGACTGAAGTTCTGGCCGCGTAGTATTTCAGGATTGCTTTGGACGTGTACCCAAATGGCGTTATTAATTTTATTTTAATGGAGTAATTACTATGTCTATCTTGAAATATGTAAAAAGGACTGAGTGTGTTTATCTCGTTTAGTCGCGGATGGTTCAGTGAATTCCGGATTTTAATTCACCTATTTGCCAAGTTTCAATGAAATCAGTTCGGTTGTTTGGACGTGATTGAGTAACAGACATTCAACTTTCGCATTTATAACATTAGTGGCATGAAACACCTAAGCGGCAATTCCAAAGTCATGATTTACACAACAATTTACCAAATGCGCTGTACCGAGTTACCTAATGAGTATTGTTAGTGAACAACTATGCGACTCAGCTCCAAGTGGCTACAAACAACCCCGGCTAAGTAGAAACTAATAAATGGTAAGTCACGCTTACTAGTGAGCACGCTTAACAGAATATGCTTCAGCTAAGTACACACGTATGTGTTTATTATAAATATCTATTAAGAATAACAACGGTTTAGAATTCGAGATTTGTAACCTATAAACAGCTTACATAGCTGACATAATCAGCATGCTGAAGTGGCAGTGGATAGCTTATATTTGCCGCAGGACCGATAATCGTTGGGGTAGACGAGTTCTCGAGTGGAGACCACGTACCGGGAAGCGCAGTGTGAGACGCCCTCCAGCCACATGGACCGACGGCTTGAAGAAGTTCGCCGGAGATGGTTGGATGAGAAGAGTCGAGAATCGTGTGTGGTGGTGAGCCTTGGGAGAGGCCTATGCAGTGGACAGACATAGGCTGATGGTATGGTACGGGTAACCTGTACGAGTATGCTGCACGATTTGTAACCTATGTTTTTCTGTGTAATCTGATGGTTGATTGGTAGACAATGTCTTATGGCTAGTGATCGGAATAGGTAGTGTTATTAGGGTTAACGAACTCAAATGTATGCCTTCGAGAATCTGGGATTTTGAATTCATGAACTACGTTTATTATATTATAATAAATACTCTCCAATTATGTTATATTATGGTAAGATATAAGTAGATAGCAAATCCGGTTATTGAAAGTTATGAAAATCCCGGGACTTTTAATCAGCTCTTTACAATCCCCGGTTTTTGGTTATGTACATATTAAGATGTATTAAAATCCACTACCTATTCCGATCATTGCCTATGGCATTAAGTTTGCCTCTTGTAGCTAATATATCGTCTGTGCAACAAAGTTTAAATAAATAGAAATATAAATAAATAAACTAGGTTATAATATAAATAGAGGTTTGTTGGAATTTTAACCGAGTTTTTAATTAGATGACACTGCATCTAATAGTTTCCTTTTACAGAGGCAAACATTACTTCCAGTGTACGTACATATTATGGCATCCAGCTCTACATAGACAAAGCTTCTCACCGACTCGCGATCCCGCGGTACCCTCCCAAAGCAACGCCCTAAGCCTAGGTCCGTTCCTTCCGCCTGTCTACCGGCGGGGGAGCTCTTAGGCTCGTTGCTGCATACATTCTTTGCTCCTGGCTGAGCGCCTTCTGCGCTCGCCCTAAACCATATATGTCCGGTGACTTGAAAGGCCATTAGGTCCATTCCAAAAAAAAAAAAACCGATGAAGTTCGCTAAAGGATACAATCTTATTTGAATTTTTCGATTTGTTAAACCAAATTCTGTGCGTTCAATTTAGCTTTCGCACCACAATG
Source organism: Sesia bembeciformis (assembly GCA_943735995.1). Taxonomy (NCBI): domain Eukaryota; kingdom Metazoa; phylum Arthropoda; class Insecta; order Lepidoptera; family Sesiidae; genus Sesia; species Sesia bembeciformis. Next base: position 16,795,434 of record OX031028.1, read on the forward strand.
TAATTAGTAAACTGAATAAAATACATAGTCGTACTCCTCGTACATAGTTAAATGCAATGCAATCAGCCCTTTCAGAACCTACTGCTAGACCTCCTCAGATACAGTCTTGTGCATAAGGCATATAGAGCCTTAAAACGCTACGCTGGCCAAACGGCTTTTCAGAGGTGGTGTAGTTCCTCTATGCTTGTGGTAGCGGCATTTGTTATCCCTTTTGTTTGTCTGCACCACAGTTGTGCAGTGTGATGTCCGCACCATAGTTAATTATAATGGAACAAATACAATAAGGAGGTTATAAATATTACCCAAAATACAGAAGGGCGCATTTCTGAACCGACTGAAGTGATAATCGACACAAAAATAGATTGAACCTTTATCTCAAAAAGTTCGTAGATGGTTCAGAAGTTTCAAAATTACACATCGATTTCTATTATATACAAATAATAGGGTTCGAAGGATAGATCGAAATTTTATGTCTATCTATCTATATAGGTTCTATATAGGTATAGATAAGGCTCATGATTCATGAAGGATTTTGTGTGTAAACATATTTTTTTCTAAAACGTAGTGGAAATCGTGCAATCTACTTTTCTTGTATGGCGCAAGTCTTCGGCGTTTTTAATACTCTAAAGACCTTATACTCATCTGGGCGAATCTATGCATGTATACTTATACATATTGAGTCGCTTTGTGTAATTATTTAAAGAACAAATAAATAAATGTATACAGCAGAATAACGTAAGAATTTTGTAATAGATGTAAGATTTTCTTGTTCGTGCAATGCCTCACAAAAGGCATATATACAGAACATTCTAAGTTAGTAATCCGTTAAGACATCCGCAGCGGGTTTCAAGTTAAATTGTAGCAATCTGGGATTTTAGTCTGCAGTTATGTGAGGAATCTGCGCCGAGGCTGGAGCGAGCGGATGTGGCATATTATGAAAGGATATTGTGTCGTATTGTAAAGAGCTAGGATATTTTGCATTGCGATGTAGAGTATTATTGCTCCCACATAAGATTTTTCCTAAGGTCCCTAAACGTCAAAATATATATATATATATATATATGGAAGTGGGCTGGCGAGCAAGCGGTCCCACGTTATGATTGCTTTTATAAGAATCCCTCCCCCCTTTAGTAAGGATTTTTTATTGTTTATGTAAGTTTGCATTTTCACGTTTAATTTATAAATAATATTCCTGTTTGGGACGTCTATTTTTAAAGAGTTGTAATATATATTTTTTGTGTGTGTTTCAGTTACTTTAGTTGCAGATGGTTGAAACCTTCAGATACGTTTTGGTTGGAGAACATTAACATTAGAGTGGGTATATATAATATATTCGATACTTTTTGGTGGGAACTCGAAGAGTGATGTGAAGTTTTTGTATGATTATTATAAAAATTGGTTTAATAGTGATAGTTAATTAAACTTCAAAGTAGTAATGTTTGTGATAATCAAATAAAAGCATATGTTTTTCTTCTTCTGTCCTAAGTAAAACCTACTATAAATTTACTGAGCGACTCCTGACTTATTCTACGAGACTGGACATTGACAGGATACGTTTTAGACTTTGGAATTCTGTATTACGAAGAAAACTAGACATTGGCAGAATGTGCTAATTGCACCATTGCCATACACGAAGAAAAGAAAATATTTTTAAAAGCAATTAATGACCACAAAATTCTGTATTCTAATATTTTTTGTTACCTAATAATTTTGCAAATCAATTAAATGCTACCTGTAATAAGGTAGTAAGTTGGATTGATTAACATTATAAGCATAATTTATAAGTAACACATATAGTATTGTCTAACCAGGTTTTCGCACAATTAAAACCATTTTTTGTGCAGTAAATAAGTTTTTACGGTGATTATTTCTTAAGTGGTTATTATTAAGTTCAATTTCGTTTGTCAAACAAAATGAATAGGTTTGTTTTTCAACGTTATATTCGCGGTTGACGTTACCTAACCGCTTATTGAATAAGTTACATAGGAGCTTGTAGATAGGACATAGCTTGTACATGCATTGCTACATAAGAGTTTGTATTTGTGTGAACTATACACAATTAGTTGACCAATACTTTAGATTGAACATAGGAGGAAATCGAGTAGTTCCTTTGGGGAGAAATTCATCTTAAACATATATTAAAATAATTCCCACGTGGGCGAAACAGCGGACAAAAGCTGGTAATTACTACTTATATGAGATCCGTCAATAAAATCTCATTGCAGGTTTTTTAATTAATAATATTCAGATTGGTCTGAATTAAATTAAATCAGAAATACCAAATGAGCCGCGTCAATCGCAATATAAAGTGAATTGAAAAGATAAAAATCAATTGGGCTGCTGGATCGCCAAGTTTCTTAATACCGATTCAATATGCACATAAATTTGTTCGTCCGGGAAACTCGCGCGAGGAGAAGGGTGTATGCGGTGTTATTTTTATAAGCGCTTTGTTAAGGCAATATTTTATTTGTTGATGGCGTAGTATATACAGATAAATAAGTAACACATAATAAATGTTTACATAAATAATAATACCTACGATATATAAATAAGTTTCCGTGGGTGTTGTAAGTTTAAAGTGTACCACGCCCAGAAAGAGTGGACTCGCCAACCCGCGGGAGTAGGGGGAGAGTGCACGCTGCATTCCCACTGCCGCTGGGCGCACTCGACAGGCCACGTTACCCCTCTCTCACAGAAGACTATCTTGAAATGTACTGTATTTCCAACTTTATCGTATTTACCCAATGTCGGTACGTGTCTCGGTGGTGAGTGAGATATGCGAGAGCGAATTCCCATCCCATCCTATCCATCCCCAATTTTCCCTGAAGGCAGTGCATCCGGCGGCGTGCCAACTTTTGTCATTCTGGACTGATGTTGATATGTATCGCGGTTGTTTAAGAACGACAGTATCCTCTTACCATCAGGTAGACTGTATGCTCGCTTGCCGCCTTTTTTCTACAAAAAAAAAAACTGCTTGGCTAATGTGGCATTTTAAGACTATAGATCTCCCATGCACAAGACAATGTGCATGGGGTGGCCCATAAATAAGGTAGGAACTGTGTAATAAACACCGTATCCTACATTGTGACTAAATATACCTCAAAGACGAACGCAAACTACACATCCCGATTATGAACTGTATATGATTTCCATTAATTAATGTGGTTTTACTTATAGTGACCAAGAACAACAAAAAGAAACAGGTCTACTATGGAAAAAAGTTTAATCAATATACTTACACTCATATAAACGCTATCATACACAACAGTGAAACAAATTCATAGACAGAGCCATAAAAACCAAAAAGAACTGTTAACTAACTCTCAAATACTTGTTCAAATAAACTGAGCTATATTTTTCTTTAAACTTCCCGCAGCAGTAAGAAAATATCCTTTTACTGCGGCAACTTCACCTCGGAACATTCCAAGTGTCATTTCAAGTTCAATACTTTGTGAATTCCATTTTGCACCGAACCGACGACGTCCGGATGCTAAAGAAACCTAACGTCGAATTTTAAATATTCTTCGTCTGTCCGCGATTTTACTAACGCATAAATTGGACGTTTCCCCGTGGTTTGTAAATTTTTATTGCCAATGGTGAGTGCCATTTTGAATGTTGCCAAAGTGTAATAATTGTTTTTTATTGCAAGTTGTGTGTGCAATGTAGGTATTTGGCTAGGGACCAAAGAGCAAAGAGAGACAACATACTTTTTAGTTGTAATCTTGAATTCACATTACATGGCTGTATATGGCAATACTACACCATACCATTAACCTATATATTTTAGCTATTGGATATACTCGTACGTGTCTGGCGAGGTTTGCTACCACAAACGATCTTCTGCTACCAGATAGTTCATCTGACAGAAGTACGTGCCACACTACGATTTTCGTGGTCTCCATTCAAGGACTCGGTTATCGGTGTTGCGACAGATATGGCCTGCAAATTACCACTTCCTTACCAATTATTGAGTAAATACTTACAATTTATATATAATAATAATCAAACAAAAACTCGACTTCACTTCTCGAATTCCCGCCGAAAATTAATATCAGTTCTTTATAAGCCTGAAATTCCAGTTTGAATATGGAATCGACGGAATGGAAGCGTTCGGAAACCGCGCCGATCGGGTACGGACCGGCCGGCGATTGTCTTCCGGAAACGAATGGCGCGTGAGGGTTGGACCCGGAAATAGCTAGTGTTACCATATATGCAGGTGTGCGAATTTTGGCCATCACTACATTTGTTTCCATAAATTTCCTATTTTATAATAGTCTCAAGTACGTGGTTATTATTATGTATTATATTATATACGAAGGCGGCAAACGAGCATACAGTCCACCTGATGGTAAGTGGATACTGTCGCCCATAGACATCCGCGATACATGCCAACATTAGTCCAAAATGATAAATGTTGGCACGCCCTCAGATGCGCTGCCTACCCTTGGAGATATAGGAATGGATTTGGAGAAAGGGTTGGGAAAATGGGCAGGGATAGGATGGGATGGGAATGGGCTCTGGCACATCTCACTCACTACCGAAACACGTACATACTTTGGGGAAATACGATAAAGTGGAAAATGCAGTACATTTCAAGGTAGTCTTCTGTGAGAGAGGGGTAACGTGGCCAGTCGAGCGCGCCCAGCGGCTGTTGGATTGCAGCGTGCACTCTCCCCCTCCTAAAAGTCTCAAAGTCTCGTTTACTCTACCGGAAGTTGGTAATGCAACAGACATGGCCTGCCTATATCCATTTAAGCGTGCTTATTTTATGAGCTATGTCTGTGACTTTAGTTCGGGAATGGTAAGCGCAGTGTCGGATGCGTTCTAACCACGTGGAGCGACGACTTGAAGAAGTCTGCCAATAGTGGCTGGATGAGGAGAGCGGGAGATCGAATGTGGTGAATAGTCCCAAGACCATGTAAAGTCTTGGGAGATACCTAATTTATATCTAGTAGTGGATAAACATAATGGAATGGTAATCTTACAAATCAGCTCTTAACTTCAGAAAAGTAATAGGATTGAGTAGATATGATAATAAGCTGAAGCGTACCTACTAAGGCAATTGGCATTTTGTCAATAAAAGATACCGAGTAAATATTGACATAGCAGTAAAAGATGTATCAATAATGTGTAACTGAAACATGTCACCAAGACCACTGATTCAGCGATTACAATGTGCTTGCTTCTGTTTTGACATGTCTTTTCGCAGTCCTGTAACTCCATAATGTGTCATGTTGTTAAATTTGGCATTTCACATTACCTTCACATCAAGCTAAGCATTACCCACGGCATTAGTAAACTTGGGCTCAGTTCATGTTGTCCTCCACTTGGTGTTCAGCGTCACCAAACAGCCGCCATCAAGGCCCGTTTCAGGTAAGCTGCCACTACGTGTTGCAACAATATGCCGCCACGCATTAGGAACGCGAGAAATCAGAACAACTCCAGAAGAAAACTTATAATGTTCCTGATAAAAAGACAAAAGGAGCTTGAGAATCTTCCGGGTGATGTTTCCATCATATAACAGCGACTAAGTGAACATACAAACCGGAACGTTTCCATAATATAATAGCGACTAAGTGATACATGGATAAGTATTTACAAACAGAAAAACTATAATATACAAACAGATAAAGAGATCGTATACTCGTACAAACAATTTCAAATTCCAAATCGATTAATTTATAGTATACTGTATCTATTGTACTTCACGTCCGGGCATCACCGGGTTTCAGGTGAAAATGTGCTGTGTGGCACATAGCTAAAGCTGAGCTGGACGCCCATTTGGCGCAATTGCGACACACAGGCAAGTATGAAAAGTTTTATACATACATATTTATTTGTACCTGTTTTTTATTTTTGTACTTGTTATTAATTTGTTTTTATGTTGTTAGACTATATTGTGTCGTAATTGCGTCAAAATAAACGCCTTTTGTTTCATATTTCTATACGGAAAAGTCAAGCTTTCGGAAAAATTAATCGGTATCGGAAAAACTAGTTTTGACACAGTGCCCTTCATCCGATCGACTCATCTACCGAAAGCAGTATAGATACAAATACAAAAGGGTTCTTATAATACATACGTTATATAAACAAACCTCCAAAAACATCCCATACAATGACTGTCCAGAAAAACGTAACGACCGCGTCGAGGGTGAGAATCAACTGACGCCCCATTAAGTTGATGAAGAAAGTATTTTATGGCCCAACTTCCATCTAATTACTTCCGAAGGAATGTTAGACGATAATAAAAAAAGTATTAAAGTGTTCGCGCGATTTGCATTGGATCGCTTTAGCTCAACCTGTTTAAGATGCTGGTTATGTACATCAGCATTTTAAGAGTAATACTCTTAAGTAGTGCCTCGTAAAACCTTTGAATAAAGGAACACAATAATTGGATTAATTACGTTTCTGGACGATAGATAGATATATAAAAACTATTTATTGCACACCAAAACAAAATAAGACGGTAATAAACATCGTAACACACGTCATGCACAAAAGGCGGTCTTATTGCAAATAGCGATCTCTGCCAGACAACTTTTGGGTAGAGAGGAAATAAATATTGTAATTCTGGTAGAACATTTCTTAAGGCCAGTTTAAATGGATCATTTTAAACAAATGAATATCCGGCCGGGAATTAAACCCAGGATCACTATCAACTGGGCTAATTGGTCCTCCATTGCGAATAGTTACCGTTTTATGCGCTCGTGTTGGCACTTTATTTTCATAGATATAGCGAACGTACATATATAGTCAATGCCTAAATTGCATGAATACATGGATACTAACGATTATTGCCCTAATGGGGCTGCTAATACGTTATACTACGCTTTCTAGTGATACGTTTCTAATCGATTAGTTGTGGATTATGCGATAGACCTGGTACCTTATTTCGACAAATCTTACTTTAATTTGTTGATGAAAGAGTCACTAGTATTTAGTACTTACTAGTTAGATGAAAAAAGAGAAAAAAAAACATGAGATAACCTAAGTTGCCATACTAGCACAAATAACACCAATTTTACATTACGTTAGTAAGACTTAGTTACACAGTTAGGTACATATAGATACTTAGAAACAGGTGGTTGCACCATACGCCGTTTCCCTGTTTCCAAGATATCGCATAAGAAAAACCCTGTCATCGCCCACATCTATTTAGGATGAAGCGAACCGCGACAATCGCGCCATTATCTACACGCAGGGGAAATGGGGCAAACTGGACCTGTTCAGATATCAAGTGAAATGATAGAGGGGGAAATAGGGGGACCTGTACAATATTGTTTCTCGAAGCAGAAAAATATTCAAGACTTTTATGAAGTAACTAGCTTTATGCCCGCGGCTTCGCCCACTTTATTTTAAAAGTAACGGACTCTCCCTAGAAACAAAATACGGGATAAAAAGTGTGCATGTCCATCTCGGGATTACAGGCTACCTCTCAGATTTCATTGAAATAATTGTAGTAATTAAACCGTGAAAACATAACAAACAAACAGACGGACAAAAACCCTTTCGGATTTATATTAGGAATTACAAATAGCGGTATCGAAATAAAGTAAACTAACAGATAAATACCGCCAAGAACTCATACAGGAGAAACTCAATCATTGACCGTAAAATTGGATAGGAAGGAAAGTATGTAACATAGATAAGTGTCATTTAGGACAAGTTAATAAAATGATTGCCATAAGTAATAATTTTTCGAACCCTTTACTAGAGAAATGGAAAATATAAAGAATGAGTGTAAGTACCTACCTGCTTTGGCGAATCGCACTACACTCACACAAACCGCTTCACATGCACACGCAACACGCACACACGCTTATACTCAAAGAATTCTTTTCGCTCGAAAAGAATCGGCGCATACGCGTGACATTAACTCTTTTTGCAAAGCAAAAAAAATTGATATAAAATAGAAATTCCGCGATTTTGACTAAACTTGCCACGTGGGAGAATTCTCAAGTGCTTTCGCAAATCAAGAACGTACAATAGTGCAGTGTAAGTGTCTGAGAAATAAAAATAAGCAGGTTTGACTGATCCAGCGCTTAGAAGATTCCAATCCAATAAGGTCAGTGTTTATAATTAATCTAAACGTTTACCTTTCGTACCTATCAATTGTATTTATATTAAAAGTCTGCTGCGGTAAAAGCAAGTACAGAACAAATTGACAAAAAAAAGTGTTTTAACAACGTTTGATTTACTACAAAGCTAGTCACTAATTACAAGACACCCACCCATATTATAAAAAGTGTTTTGACAACGTTTGATTTACTACAAAGCTAGCCACTAACTACAAGACCCATATTAAAATCTTTCGTATTCATGAAGATATGAATATCTCGAAAATTAGTATATTAGATGCATCATATGATGCTCATAAATAACCAAATAACTTATAAAACGAGTAATATGTGAGATAAATGTAATATTTTAGACATATATCGTTTTGTATTGTGTGTGTGTCAAAATGATAAAATTGAGAATCTGCTAACTCTATACTCGCACAGTTAAGTCTTCTAAGCTATTTTAAACATACGAATTTCTTAATATATCTGGTCCTTTTCTTTATAAATCTTGAAACGGGTTGTCAGGAAGTGACAGTGACAAAAAACACCCATTTAAATAGATACCTATTAGTCGAAAAAAATTCAGCGGTCGAATTTAGTTAGGATACGGTATTAGGTAGCGGTATTAGGGTATTTATTAGCGGTATTAGGTAGCTTTGCGTTATTAGTTAGAATGCACGCAACGGTACCACCAATCAAGTATTATTTCCGATTGAGAACACCTCTCCCGGCCGCGAGTGACTGCGTTTCGTGCCAATTCCAATGATTACGCCACGCCACGCCGTCCTAATGTTCCACCATTTAATTATCACAAACAGGGTTGTCAAGAAATGCACTGAAGTCTAGAAACAAAAGGTATATTCGACATTCTTATACATGGCAACATTTTAATACTATTATTCCGTATTTTAATAGTATACGGAATAATTTAACAAAAACTAGAAAGCTACAAGTAATTCTAGAAGTTGGTTTTAAAAACTAAAAAATAAACCCATTTAAAAAAATTGAAGTAAGCATACTATAAGTTTGAAATAAAATAGATAATAATTAGAAGACAGTTAGATAGAAAGAAACTAAACGAGCAGTAATTAGGAGCTCAGCGCCAACTTAGTGTACGTAGCGAGGGACAGCTAGCGTTATCTATCCGTCTATATCTATGATTTAGATACTCAATTGTATTGCCATTTTTCAGACGAAAACCACAAGACAGAAACGGAGTGAGCAGCGCCGTTATAAATGCCAAATTCCCTCTCGAGACGTGACAACCCTAAGCACGATTCTACCATTCAGTTATCACAATTCCGCGCGGTTGGCGCCGATGACTCCCTCTGATGCCTTTATTGGGCAATTCTTGTTTATGTCACGTTGTTTTTTATTGGCATCCCCGAGTTATGTACCGAGTATGATAAGTATAATTTTTATTTTGCATTAAATCATTTTTATTGAGCTTCTATAGTATAGTACTTGGACGCATACTAAAATATCTGATTCCTTATGTCGCTGTACAAATAATATTAGGCATAATATATTACTCATACATTAATATTAATAAAATAAATATTTTTTCGTATGTTAATGTTAATCCATTCTTAGGACATAAGGCTTTTTGGAATTTTACTAAAAAAAATGTTGGTCCGCTAATTGTGTTTGCGCTGCGGGGACGCAAATAAAGTGGGAAAATAGGGAAAGGAAAGTGATTGTAGAAAATGACGAAACTTACCCGGGAGATTCCAGGCGAAGCACATCCAAGACAACCGGCCTATATGGCCAAGACGACCAAAGTCGCGACCCGACTGTTATTGTTTTAATAATGATATGCATTGGTATGGGTTTTGCATGGTGCCGAGGATAGTAATCATATCGAACACCGCAGCGCGAAGAGGAAAGGTTAATTGTTTTTGCGTAATTTTTCTCAAGGTGACATCTGTCAGTCGTCGTCTGTCATGGACTAAAAGCCCACGTTCAAAAACGTGGCCAAAACAATAAAGCGGTGCGAACATCACCCCTCAAAACAATACTTCAAAACAAATGAGAAGGACTAATAACTAACCTATACGTAATTTAATTGCAGATAAATGAAAATTATTATGAAAATAATCATACGATGCGTTATCCAGCCACTGTGGGCGATTTTCTTCAAGTCGTCATTCCATCTGGCTGGAGAGCGTCCCAGGCTACGTTGTTAATGATCTATAATTATTATCTACTAACATAGCTCATGTACTTAATATGTGCTATTGTGTCCGAATTAATTATATTAAATATCTGGTAAACTGTAACCGACAAATAAGGCTTTCTTTCTCAAATAATGTCCATATTAAATTAAAGCATATTCATGATGTGAGTAAATTGGGGCTAAATAATAACACGCCAAAAAGTACAACTTATCACGTCAACTCACGCATGTAACGCAATTATTTTAAGGTAATACACGCATTTGCATAAACTCGTAGTGTTTAGCCGTGTGCGGTCCCGAGAGTGGCATTGTACGCAAAATGCAGGTTTACGTTGCAATTATGCCCTAAATTAATTGGCCTCACGCTTCCATATCGCGTGTGACGCATTTATGTTGTCGTGTAAAGCGTTATTTACGTTTGCTGTGACAATTCCTGGTGAATATTTGGGTCATATGTCAGCCAGAGTGATTGCTATACTGGGTGGGACTACCGCAGTAGGTACATGTTAACTTACGTTTGTAGAAGCGATGTTTGGGTGGGACCATGATGGCTGTATGGGACATTTACCTGAAACAAGAAACATAATATTAAACATAGGTGCAGTGAAACCGTGTGATGTCGGCCGGCTATTCAATAGTAAAAGGCGACTAAGGGATAACAAAAGCCACTGCCACAAGTGCTGAGAAACTACACCATCTCTGAATGACTGAACTCGCCAACCCGATTGGCCAGCGTGGCGTTTTAAGGCCGCACATCCTTCATGCACAATACTGTGCTTGAGGAGGCCTATATCCAGCAGTGGATACTTAAAAAGCTGGTTGTATTGCAATGATACACTATACTTATTAGTTTAAATCAATTTATCAATCGTTTCATAACGGGTCTCGCGATACAAGCTTCGGGTAGTGTGATACTTTTCGGTAACCACTATATAACAGTTAACTGTATAACAAACAGTTTTAGTATAATTAGTCAAGTCGCTGAGGCTTCAAGGGACCGTGTAAACATCAACTCTATATCAATATAGTTCTTGCGGTTTTCTTGTGGATTAACGTCCGTATATGCGAAAAGTAACACGTATTTAAATATATTTACATTTAACATATATTTTACATGTATTTAATGTATATTATGAAGGATATAAGGTTTCTTTTTATGCGTACTGACACTCACCATTATAAGAAAGGTCGACGCGCGTTCGAGAGTTACAAGAACTATATTGTACAGCGAAGACGTTAGCACAATACGACATTGTCATCTCGCCAAGGAAATCTTTAAAAAATATAAGTAAAAACAAAATAAAATTATGTAAAAAAAGCCTGGTTTATCCTCGTAAAGGTCGATGCATAGAATCTTATTTATTTTATCAACAAACCCCGTGATCTCCCTTTACGTCTTATATACTCATCCAAAATTTCTTAATAAAATAACGAGCGCAACACACCTCCGGCTATTCCCCTTCCTGCCCGTATTAAGCTAAGAAAAATTTCTAAAAGAGGTAGGCACACATCATGCCTCGAGGCAAGAATGTTCCATACAGTTATCTAATTCCCATAATATGAGTTACATGTCAAAGTTTGCAGATAGGGCGTTTTATTGCAGACCCTCTTTTCCCATGCCGGCATTTTTTTTGTCGAAATTCGTCAGTTTTCGTCTATCGCAGGCATTTTCGCTTGCGGGCTCGAATTCTTAAGACGTGCGCATCTAAATATTTTAGGGAGTTACATTTCTTATACTTTTTGCCTTTTGTAACAATTCCTAACAAATATAAATTAGACTCCATTAACTGTGGTGTCCGGACTTCTACCACAAGCCCTGAGGAACTACACCACCTGTAAAATAGTGAACTCGCCAGTCCGTTTGGGTAGCGTGGCGCATTAAGGCCATAAATCCCACATTTCCAAGATAATAAGCATCGGGAGGCCCATGTCTAGAAGTTGACAAGAAAAGGACTGCTTACGATTACGAGCCAATTAGCTAGCGCATCGACGATACTACGCCAATATATTCACGTTATACTTTCTAAGGTCACACTTGTAATGCTTACAGTTGTATGCTTTACAAGTACTTAAACAGTGACTCTCTTGACCATTTAATTTACTCTTGCTTTGACATTTTTTTGATGTACAAAGGCGGTAGTCGAGCATACAGTCCACCTGATGGTAAGTGGATACTGTCGCCCATAGACATCCGCGATACATGCCAACATCAGTCCAAAATTAAAAACGTTGGCACGCCCCCGGATGCGATGCCTACCTTTGGAGATATAGGAATGGATTTGGAGAAAGGGTTGGGAAAATGGGGAGGGATAGGATGGGAATGGACTCTGGTACATGTCACTCACTACTGAAACACGTACGTACATTAGGGAAATAAGATAAAGTCGGAAATGCAGTACATTTCAAGGTAGTTTTCTGTGAGAGAGGGGTAACGTGATCAGTCGAGCGCGCCCAGCGGCTGTTGGATTGCAGTGTGCACTCTCCCCCTGAAATGTCTTTAAATGAATTATTACCATTAAATACAATTTAATAAATACCTAATACGAAAAAAATGAAGCCAATTAATTTAATGTATATATTTTTAATTTTTAACTTTGAATTGTTGTGCCCTTTCAAGGTGCTGTGTGTCATTAGATATTGTAATTTTACTGTACCTATAACATGCAAAAAAACAAATAAACTAAAACAATATACGTACTTGCAGAATCTTTAGGCCCTTTGAAGAAATATTTGGGACAAAATACAAACATATGTAAATGTTATCGTGGATTAATTCGTAAAGTGTATTTGTTGTAATCATTAATATTTGGGGTTCATTTTAGCCTAACATACTTCATGAAGAAAATATAGATAGGTTGAACTATTCATTTGCTGAAGTTAAATTTTAAGCATTACAATCAGATACAATGCTAATTGTAGATTGGCATAGCATTCGTATGAATATTTTTGGCACTTGATTACGTTGATTACAAGTGTATTCTTAATAGAGTTCTTTATTCCCAGAGTGATAAATATTCTAGAAACAATATATAAAAATAAATATTATACCTAAGTGTATCTAAATCAAGTTATAAAAGAACTTATTATTTTTTTGTTAGAGGAAGCCTATAAAACGTCTAGTCGATTACTGAAAGTGCCAGAAAGCATCGTATTATTTGGCAGACTCCTTCAAGATAAAATGCAAAGCGATTTCAAAATAGTAGACAAAAAATGCGTAAGACGTTCCATGTCTCTTAAACGTCTGCCATGCAGGCGGGGGCAAATCTCATTGTTGCAGTTACCAATTTATAATTTCCTTTAACCACACTAAAATAAGTCCTATGACATTGAATATAGGTCTCAAAACACATGAAAAATTTAATTTTGTAATGTTCGAAGGATCTCGATTTTTTTCGGAGTTGTGAATAAATCTCGCGGAGTATTTCACTAGACAAAGCTTCTTCGTGAATAACTCTTGAAAACACTGTTTGTAGGGAGGTCATTGAAAATGCCTTTCGTGATATGAAAGAACAATAAAAACAATTTTTTTTATTGTTTTATCGTAAAAGTCAGATGTTACAGCATTAATATATTTCTTAAATTGAAACACATTCTTGAAATAATGAGATTATAAGTTAATCTTAACTAAAGTCAATATGTATATACAGATAATAAGGTACCTTTGCCTAGATTTATGTGACATATGATGTATTTATGTATTTATTCATTCATTTGGAAAACAAGACAGCATATACCTAATTTTACTACAATATATAATACTTAGTCCAATAACAATGCCACAAAAAGGTTCCCCGTGGTCACGTTACCACTCTCTCACAGAAAACTACCGACCAAAAAATGTTTCCACTTTATGCTATTTCCTCAATGTACATACATGTTTCGGTACTAAGACATGTCAGAGCCCATTCCCATCCCATCCTATCCTATACCTCCCCATTTTTCCAATCCCTTCTTCAAATTCACTCCTAAAGGTAGGCAACGCCGGAGGCGTGCCACCTTTTTTCATTTTGGACCGCTGTTGGCATGTATCGCGGATGTCCATGGGCGACAGTATCCTCTCACCACCAGATAGACTGTCTGTTCGTTTGTCACTTTATTTCTATAAAAAAGGGTATATTGAAAGAACTTTCATTAAATTTCGTTAGATTTCATAATACGATGAGTTTTTTGAGAAAATAGCTTCCTAACTTCGTTCATTAGGGACTTACTAGACCCGTGTTATTGACAAATTGAATGAGGTTCTTCCCATTCAATATTCCTCTAATATAATTGGATGATCCGGACCCGGGTAACCGTGTAAACGGGGTAATTGGAGTTCTGTAGAGTTACATTGAAGTTGGACATAAATCTGTGGAATTATAAAAATACGTTAATTTCATAATTTATTATTGACTACTTTTTCTGATTCCAATTCTTGAAGAGTTTAGAGATCATTGTGTGATTTTCATTAATGAAGTAATTATGAAGCTTTTTTTGAGTATTTAGTTATTTGGAGGTAATGATACGTAGTGATGGGCAGTGTATGCACCATTTTAACATATTGTGGCAAAGGATATTAAAGTGTCAAGTTTGGCACCGAGTCTTCGCACAATTATAACCTGTTTTAAATAAATGAATTCGTTATTTGCTACACTAATACAATAAAATATTACACGAATATTACTGCATTTAAATAAAAAAATAATTGATTTTAAATAGCTCAGTGTATGCTTTTGGGAAGGGGCGTTTGCGACCTAAATCCCACAGCCGCTGGGCCCGCTCGACTGGCCACGTTACCTCTCTCTCACAGAAATGTACTGCATTTGCCACTTTATCTTATTTCCCCAGAGCCCATTCCCATCCTATCCCCCCATTTTCCTAACCCTTTCTCCAATTCCATTCATATATCTCCAAAGGTAGGCAGCGTATAGCGGATGTCTATGGGCGACAGTATCTATTTACCATCAGGTGGACTGTATGCTCGTTTGTCGCCTTCGTCAATAAAATAATAATAAAAAAAAATGCTGTGGGTACTCGTCTACACAGTGTTGATTTTCAGCTTGTTTCTCTCTCATTATTACAATGTTTTCGGAAACGAGTTATTACGGCGATTTTAAAGTTCATTTTCGTTGCTCTAACAGTTAGAGCAACGAATCCTGATATTCATATACCTATTCATTCAGTTAGAGTCTAACTGAATGAATAGCTATGTTCTACAACATTATGTTTGCGGTTGGCGCTACCTAAACGCTCATTGAATAAGTTGATAATAAGCTGCAAATTAGTTTGTATTTGTGCGAACGCTCGATAGACCGATACTCTAAATAAGAACATATCTCTGTCTCTTGCATAAAAAGATAACCTCATATTTATCTTTTTAAGACATTTATTCTTTATATCTCACAGGACATATTCGTCATAATTTTTGCTCAAATTACAGCATTGTCTGACGACATATGTGCCCAACGAGGAGTAAAAATGTACCTAATTTGATTTGACTCGTGCTTCTATATTTTTAATTTCATTCGCAAACTGAATATGGTTAATTTAGCGAACAGACTTGTTCATTTGTGAGTTCTTATTGCAATAATAAACGAAAATATATTTCCTGCTCCTTTGACAGTAATTTGATTCTATTTATGTTTTTTTAAAAGACCTGGGAAAATGCGACAAGGTTTTATGATTTTATATACATTTTACTCTACTATATTGCAACCTACGAGAAAATTGCTTTTACAGATTATATATTCATTTAGGAAGGTTAGATATAACTGCGATTACATATTTGCATATACGGATATTCTAGAAAAGTGTTTTAATAAGAGAATAACTAATTTAATACAAAGCTGGCACATATAGAAAGACAATAACATATAATAAATAATTAGCCTAACAATTTGGAAATCACGATTAAATGTTATCGACGCTAATCGCACACTTTTGCACTGAGTGTAAGTTTAACTGCATTTAAACCATTAAAATAGGTTAATGTATTCATGTTCGTGACTAAAATCATATTAGCATACAATAGGCTAAGCTAATGTAGCCTATGTCTCTCTATCGCAAGATATTGACCTTAAGGCTCGCCACCATACACTATTTTAAGCTATTCTCATCCATCCAGATTATGCTACATACATAAAATAACATAAATGTGCCTGACTGAGGACTGTATGAATAGAAACGCTGGAAAAGCCTTGAAACCCTTTACTTCTAACATCGAACCTAGTAACAAAACATACCTACAAAGACAGATACTTATAAAAATAAAGTTATCAAAAGGTGTTACAACCAATAGGCTGTATCGCGGTCGTCCACAATAGATATATGAACATGTAATTATTTCTTCATGTAAGATAAGATACCCTAAGAACATAAATGAAATGGCTATACGAAAGTAATGCTTACACAGAGTATAAAAATCCAAGAACAAGCGAAAATATTAGGGAACCACTTACATAAGCAACGTTTGCTCGATTTAATGACCCATGACTTAGACGCAAGTAGCCGAGTCTTTAGCTATAAGTGGCCAGGGCCTAAGAGGTGGCTTTTAAGGCATGCTTGTCTATCTAATGCCTCGGTAAGATCATCCCGGACGACATTAAGTAGAAGTAATTCACAGGGCAGCAGACATGGAAAGGGCGGATTTCAGAGGGGAAAAATGTTTATGTTGTGCTGGGATATTTGTGTTATACCTATGTGCATTTTAGTGTTCGAGTGTTTTATATGTGGCTTTCAGTTAACCGTTGAAGTTAATTGCTGAATGGAGTTAAAATTGTGCAATAGACGTAATGCAATCTGAAGTTAGAATGACATACGAGTACTTTAATTGTGGGTGAAGTGGTAGAGAATTCTATAAGCATGATTTAGTTTTTAATGATAAATACGAAATTCTCATTCTATAGAGTTTAGTTTTAGGCATGATAGTGGTTGGAGAAGAAGAGCTAAAGATTGTGTGTGATGACGGGACAGGTCTATAAAGATTGTGTGTCAAGGCGGCACTGGTCAATAAAGATTGTGTGTGATGACGGGACAGGTCAATAAAGATTGTGTGTGATCACGAGACAAGTCTATAAAGATTGTATGTGATGACGGGACAGGTCTATAACATAATAAGTCTCATAATATGTCATTTAGTATTATATTTTTTCTTTATATATACTGTTATTGCATCTACCGCATCATATCTGCATAGTCCAAAAGTCAACTAGAAGAAAGGTTTAAAGCATTAAGTCTGCCTTTTGTCACTCTGTGCAATAAAGAATAAATAGAAAAAAAAAGATTCATCGTCCGATAGCATCTATAGAATAACTACAGAAATATTATAAGTATACAAAACAGAAGTTACAAAAATGTCACATAAATATCTGCAGAATAAATATGTATCTCCCTATCAGAATATGTGAAGTGAGCACGCTAAGACGTTGAGCGTAGCTGCGGTCAAGGGGGTTTCCTTTCCTTGAGAGCTCTTCAAAACCGACCATTCGATGCAGGCCTGCGTCATTCACACCACACCCTCTCTTCACCACGCAATTTCACTTATGAAGAGGGGAAAGGTAGGTCTACTTATAGCGGTTAGATTGGAATACATCGCCACTTCAGCGAAGCCTATTTGGGGCTCAAGTACCGACCGTTTTAACTGAAACCCTATTTTGTATACAATCGAAGGTAATGGCATGTCTCTCAATAATGGATAGATGTATATATTAGTCCAATTAAATGGGAGCTCTGCTTGTAATTGCGGTGGTAGAAACAAGAGGTCTATTGTACTGGTTGATGTAATGGATTACCGTCAATAAATAAGTGGCATTAGCATGATGTCTGAATAATGGCGGAGCTTCATTTCATCCGATTTTGGCGGAATTTTGGTTAGTTCTGAATAGAATCTGCGTAAGGAGGTAATTAATTAGTCATGTTTGCTTAATGATCTGATTCTCCTGTTGGTTCAAATGGATTTCTATAAATAAACATCTTCCGACTATGTGTTTTCAATGTTGGAAATTGTACGGAAAACAAAGGAATAGGAACCTACAACCACCCAATCTGCCTACAACTTAATTAAATTTATTTAATATGTTCCACTGGAGTATAAAATATCAGGATAGAAAAACAACGACAATAGCACATGCTTGTACCTATGTAAATTGATATAGTTTTAGAACAAAATGTTTATACAAAATATGTAGTTTTATGTGTCCTAACCAACAACATATTTTTTGTATATATTGACTTCGTATTGGTTTCTATATGTTTGTTTGGTATATTTTAGAAAGTTTTAACCGATTGGTCCATCTACGAGATTAACCGAATATAGACCTATTTTTATGTCTAATGCTATTCTTTAGGGACCCCTCAAAGCTGGTCAGTACCGCGCACTACGCATAGTCTAGCAATCCAGCGAGGTGATGTCGCTAGCATGCTCGGTACCGTACCACGAGGACCAAAATTGTACAACATGGTCAATATATAGACGTATTGAGCATTATGTACAACAAATAATACCTAGTTAATTTTTATGTTTAGGATTAGTTTTTAGATCTAAGTATTTTCTTTTTATTGTAAAGTGTAAACGTAATATGTGTATGTGTAAGTGAAATGTGTAATTCCTTTCCCTTCATTTCAATCAGTTAAGAAATGTGCCTTCCAAATTTTGGCAGTGCTCTCTGTAATAGGCTTGTGTCATAACGAATATTTTGAAGAAAGAAATTTCAAGAAAAATAAAGTATTGAGAATAACTGCAGACACTTTTAATCTGTAGATAGGTTCTTAGTATTAATACTTACTAGCTGACCCGACAGACGTTGTCCTGTACAAATTTAAATAATTCAATAATTTCAATAAGTTCATACAAAAATCCCATAGAAAAAAGCAATTTCAATTTTTTTTCGAATTTTCCAATTTTCCGGGCAACTTTTCTAAAATTTTTCTTTTCCAAAAAACCTTATTCGGACTATTACGTACATTTAATAAAAAATAGCCAAATCGGTCCAGCCGTTCTCAAGTGATGCGCTAACCAACGAACAGCATTTAATTTTTATTCATATAGATTAGTATTTATTAGTAGTTATTATTAGTATTAGTAAGTATTAAATTTGCGTATTATTACACAGAATAATAAATACGCTACTGCGTATTTATTAATTTGTAGTTATTACGTTCATATTCTTTCCAACAATCATAATTAGCAGCGAAAATGAAAACAGAAACAAAGACGAACCAGCGACAAACCAGACACAAACAAAAAGTCGCACACAAAAGGATGAAACCCGCAAAAACGATGAAAAAATCTTAGCAATAAAACCACCGGAGTCGCATCACACACGTCGTATAAATCAGAGTGCGCGAATTAATTCATTTCCTCCCGTGAAAGTGTTGGGCGACACAATATAATTAAAGAATAGTAGGGAAACTGAGCGATATTTTTAAAAGAAACGCGTTGATCATATACTTGATCAGTAAATGTAATCAGTAAATCGCGTCAGAAATGATATTCGTCGTGACGGAAATTGTACGAGGAATAAAAATAAGGCCCCTATTACCTATAGGGATATTTAGCTTCTATTTTAAAGATCAATTAGGTAAAATATTCGATAGTCGATATTATAGTTACTCTCTGATTCAGTTTCTATCAATCTTACTACTTCACAATTGTCTAAACAAATTGACAAATCAATATTTTAAGAACTAACAATCGCTATTAAATCGATTCGTTTTATCGAGTGGATTTACTGAACTGTACGAAAGAATGAAAATCACACAGTTGACTGAATTTTTCTTACCATCTCACTGAAATTTAGCATGAGGCCCCCACTTATGGAACACCAGCGGAACACTAAAGACCACATTGACGAGCCTGTTCATTAAATTTTTGCACGCAAAATTTATGCAATGACTTTTCTTTTGATGCGATGCAAAATTGATGCTATGGGCCGTGTGCGCAAGTAAGAGGACAGTAGCAATTCAGATCAATACAATACAATCAGTGCACTGCTGGATATAGGCCTCTCTCAAAGCTCTTCACCACACACGGTGTTCGGCTCTTCTCATCTAACCACCGCTTCTTCAAGTCTTCGGTCCACCTGGCGGAGTGCGTTCCAGACTGCGCTTTCCAGGTATTCATACCAATGTTTAGACATATTTAAAATAAACAGTCTATTTGTACTCTTACTTCTCTATATTGTGGCTTTAGTGGAGGGGTATAAGTGTGTAGGGGAATGCACGTAGGTGGTACGTGACCGCCCGTCAGCTGGCCAGTCGAGTGCCATGAATACATGGAGTTGAAACTGTTGTATCTTTCATTGGATTGTGGTGTTAAATGTGTGAATCGGTTCGATTTTCTTACCTTCTTTTAGAAACTGATAAATAAAATATCAATCATGGAAATATTAATTCACGTAGGAGCATACCATAACATTTTAGGAGGCAGGTTTTTTTTTTATTTACAATTCTATGTGTTTCAATTTTCTGTGATTTTTCTAGCACTGCGGAAAATTCTATTAGCATAACTAATTGAATTTTCCACGGTCGATAATATATTAGTCTAGTTGATGGTGATTTGTCTGGTGTGCCAAAGGTTTTGATTCCTGGTTGGACAAATGATTGTTTAACGATATATAAATATTTGTTTGGAACCTGTTTATAAATAGAACTCGTAGGCTGTGGAACGAATTGCCTCAAGAGGTCTTTCCATTAAGCTACGATATAGAGTTCTTCAAGAGAGCTGTGAATAAGGTTTTGCAAGGTCGGCGGCGCACCCGCATACCCCCTGGTGTTGCAGGTGTCCATGGGCGGCGGTAACACTTACCATCACGTAGGACCTCTTGCTCTTCCGCCCACCAGCACATAAAAAATATATATGTATAAATGTTTTCCGTCTTAGAGCGTGGCTGATGCCACAGGAAATTCCGGTTTGGGCTAATAAGAGGTGGTATTTAATATAATAGGTAGTCATTAGTCATTCTGACACGAGGACGTCGTACATTAAATTTGCCGGTACGTGGTCTCTATTCGTCGGTACGAAAGTAGCGGAATAAGAAGAGTAGAGACTGAATGTGGTGATGGGTTTTGGGAGAGGTCTGTATTGTCAACAGTATCTCTACAGGCTGATGGTATGGTAGTCTGTCAATAGTTCAACAAATTTATCTTAACCTACGTATATCTAACTGAACTATGACATCCAAAACACCAGGAGATACAAATATGTTTATTCCATGACACTGTAAGCAATAGTTACTGAGGGGGGGAGTGCACGCTGCAATCCAACAGCCGCTGGGCGCGCTCGACTGGCCACGTTAACCCTCTCTCACAGAAGACTATCTTGAAATGTACTGTATTTCCCACTTTATCTTATTTCCCTAATGTACGTGTTTCGGTAGTGAGTGAGATGTGTCAGAGCCCACTCTCATCTTATCCCTCCCCATTTTCCCAACCCTTTCTCCAAATCCATTCCTATAGCTCCAAAGATAGGCAGCGCATCCGGGGGCGTGCTAACGTTTGTCATTTTGGACTGATGTTGGCATGTATCGAGGATGTCCATGGGCGACAGTATCCACCTACCATCAGGTGGACTGTATGCTCGTCTGCCGCCTTCGTACATAAAAAAAAAGCATCGGCATATTATTTCTCAGTATCATGGTTGACGTGAGAGATTGTTAGGCATCCAGATAGGTTAAGACATCCCGTCGACCAAACAAAACGAAGAAACTAACGAACGAAGAAAGAATGAAGATACTCGAAGGTAAGAAGAATTCGAAACGTAGTTCGTAGCATTAAGTTCCACTCAAAAGGTGGTAGTAGTTCCCCAGATGAACCGTGACTGAAGAAGGTACGATATAATTTTCCTTCTAAGCCCTCGACCCAGTTCGAAAGCGAAATAATACAACCTCCATCAGTGGAACAATAAACAGTGGATAGATAAAGCCTTCGGGCGTTTATTGCGTAACTTTTTATTGGTGTCGTTCAGGACTGTAAAGTTAACTCGTATATTTTTCAGTGTCGCAAATCAGGATTGTGCTGAGTGATAGACGAGACTGTTAGACGATACAATCTTAAAAATAAAAAGAAAGTATCCACTGCTGGACATGGGCCTTCTCATACACATTGTCTCGTGCATGAGGGATGTATGGCCTTAAAACGGCACGTTCGCCAAGCGGGTTGGCGAGTCCACTGTTTTTGAGGTGGTGTTGTTCCTCAGGGCTTGTGGTAGCGGCTTCGTTATACCTGTCCTGTCGCCTTTTACCACCCCCACGTGGTGCTTTTCTAATGCTAGCCGACATCACACGACATAAGTTCCATAGTCTTGTCATAATGTAACGATTATACAATAACGAGTTTTATCTATCTATTTATATTCTTCAATACACGTATTATTCTGCTCGAGAGTCCTTAGAGAACAAAAAACGTCAACATTATAGGTTGAATGATAATTATATGAGAAGGATTTTTTTTTATGTACGAAGGCGGCAGACGAGCATACAGTTCACCTGATGGTAAGTGGATCCTGTCGCCCATGGACATCCGCGATACATGTCAACATCAGTCCAAAATGACAAAAGTTAGCACGCCCCCGGATGCGTTGATTACCTTTGCAGATATAGGAATGGATTTGGAGAAAAGATTGGGAAAATGGGGAGGGATAGGATGGGAATGGGCTCTGGCACATCTCACTCACTACCGAAAGACGTACGTATGTACATTAGGGAAATAAGATAAAGTGGGAAATGCAGTACATTTCAAGGTAGTCTTCTGTGAGAGATGGGTAACGTGCCAGTCGAGTGCGCAAAGTGGCTGTTGGATTGCAATGTGCACTCATTGATTATATATATATATTAAAAATGTAAAACTTTACTTCATATAACATACTCCTATCCATTAATATACTAATGTAAACAAATAGCAGGTTGATAATATTTGTATGGTTCTAGCCATACTTTCTATGGTTAAGACGGAGATTTCGCTTGGGAAATAGTGAATTTGTTTTCAACATGCTGATTCTACGGTATGTTGAAGTGGCGATGGGCAGATTATATTTGCCGCAGGACCTCGAGTCCTCGAGTGGAGGGCACGTACCACCGGGAAGCGCAGTGTGGGACGCTCTCCGGCCAGGTGGCTCGAGGACTTAAATAAATTCACTGGTGGTGGTTGGATGGAAAGAGCCGAGGATCGTGTGTGTTTGCGAGCCTTGGGAGAAGCCTATATCCAGTAGTGGAGAGACATGGGCTGATAGTATGCTATGGTATTTCGTTTTTCAAAACTTATTATTGTATTTTAAAGACATTAATAAAATTTATTTTACATTTTATTTTACTCGAAGTTTCGGCTGGGTTCCGTCAATACTGGTTACGAGTAACCAGCTCATGGTTAGGGTTGCTACAACTCAAGTACAATAAAATGTCATGTCAAGTACAATAAAATAAGTACATAAATATTCACGTTTAAAACCCGTTTATTACACAAGATTATAACCCTTATTTTGTCCACAGCTGGACATGCGACTCAAACGTACATTGTCTACTGCATGAGGGATGTATGGCCTTACAACACCATGCTGACCAAATTGACCATGTTGACGAGTCCACTTTTTTAGAGGTGGTGTTGTTTAGAGGTCCACTCAAGGCTTGCGGTTGGGGCTTTGTCGCGTCTTACGACACCCACCGGAAGAGATGGCGTGGCGCTATTCTAAAGCCGGCTGTCACCACACGGTCAAGCCGGCCATGTAGTTTTGGTTAAAGTAGTTTGGCCATAAGAATGTAGTTTGGTTAAAATGTTGTAGCGCAAATATGAATTACTTTCAGTAGGATGTGAATAAAGATGAAAATGGATTATAAACGATTCAACATGTAATTCAAAAGTGAATTCAGGAGGCAAGCCCGTCGGGAACGAGCTGTGTCGGAAATTGCGACGTCTGGGAGATGCTTATGTACAGTCGGAAGAAATATTCTCCTGAATATGTGGATTTAATAATAAATACATTTTGAAAACAAATTTGGTTCCTGTGCACCTCTGTAAATTTGCTTATCAGTTTTCGTTTTGTGTTAAGAAAAGCGACAGCATCACAAATAGCGACTCTACAATTTGTATGTTTTCATGATATTAACTGTGAATAAGTGACACTGTGAAACAGTTGTTCTGAGATTGATGAGTGATTTCGAAATGTGTAATAGTGTGTAATAATAAACAGACTTGTGTAATTAAAGTAATTTTATAAGACTTAGGGCTTATTTCACGACTTTTGAGTAAAGTTACGATTTGTTACTTAACAATTATCACTAATCGATTTCAGCGATTAGCGATATTCGGACGTGGGGAAATGTGATGCTACAGTTACCGGTCACTTTGTCGGTTGGCAATTGTCGGTTAGCTTACTCAGAACTTTACTCAGAGATCGTGAAATAGGCCCTTAGAAATTCATACTCCTATTAAATGGTAATAAAGTACTTTAACAATATTCCTATTTAATTTAATTAAAAACTGATATTTACCTTTATTTATTATTGTTATTCCAATATCAATATAATTCCTATGGGTATTACGGCCGCCGCCGGCGAGATAGATGCAGGATTTGAAGTTTGCCGATAGTGGCTGGATGAGAAGAGCAGAAAACCGGCGATCCGTGGGGAAGGCCTATATCTAGCAGTGGAGAGACATGGGCTGATAGTAAGGCATAGCTTTTTCGATATATTAAGACTAAATCATATTGCATTCGTGTATTTCTATGAAAATCTCGACAATATATGAAAGACATTTTAGATTCGGGTTGATTTGATCGCAATATTCTTTCAAGAGCCCTTGTTCTGTCCCTACCGACGTGTTATGAAATGGTTTCCATAACTCTATAGCTCCCCGCCTCAAATGAACTGTGAACTTCTCCATTATTTTTCATTCTTTCCATTTTTCCTCGCTACGTTGTGCCCCGATTTGCTAATATTTGGAGTTATTGCTTGGAATATGAAAGAATAGAGAAGGATCCTTATTCCTCAAAGAATCGATTCCTTAAAGAATTGACGCGTTTATTCCACTTTGAATATTATTTTTTATTCTGTCATGATATCGGCATGTCGTGATTGAGAAAGAGATGAACCGATAGTAATGTACTAGCCGATTATATCTTTCTCATTTTCAACAACATGTCATATATATTGCCGGCGCTGTATATAGAGATAAAAATGCTGACATACGCGTATAATATAATATGTATCAATTTATCTTAAGAACAACGATGCTTTACTTTAAAGTTCTAAATTTTGTTTTAGTAAGATGCTTTAAGATATATGGTCCTAATACAGAATCGACGTTTATTGGGCGAGGGTGCATGCTGTATTCCCACAGCCGCTGGGCGCAATCGACTGGCTACGTTACCCCTCTCTCACAGAAGACTACCTTGAAATGACTGCATTTCCTAATTTATCGTATTTCCCCAATGTACGGACGTGTTTCAGTATGCTGTATGCTCGTCTACTGCCTTTTTTCATAAAAACGACGTTACTATATGGGCCTGAGCTATATGGCATTAAATTCTAGCTAAGGATCTTTATCTCATGTTTTAATTACTGTTCAATAGAAACCAATAGATCAATAAAAGGGCGCAATCGATAAAAATCGTTATCCCAACACTAGCCGGCGACAAGTTACGAGGTCACCGGTGTCCGCACACGTTCGTAAATCGTTCCTCCGTCGGCGGAGTCGTTTCCCGTATCTAGATGTCGATAAAGCGCTCCCTACGCGCCGCTCTAGCTTGCGCTTGAAAAGAGTAGGCACGTAATTTTTAAAAATAATAATACCATATAGTGCGTATACGATAAACAAAAACAAAATATACACACACTTACACATCCTTTAGACACAATTCTTCAATTAAGCCTTAT
Source organism: Sesia bembeciformis (assembly GCA_943735995.1). Taxonomy (NCBI): domain Eukaryota; kingdom Metazoa; phylum Arthropoda; class Insecta; order Lepidoptera; family Sesiidae; genus Sesia; species Sesia bembeciformis. Next base: position 16,821,515 of record OX031028.1, read on the forward strand.
CGGTTAAGCGACCTCTTCCGGGCAACCATAGAACAGAAAGATGATTGACAAAATAAAGGTTTGTTTGATCCATTTCGTGTTAAAACACAACAAGATATCATTGTGGTGCTGATCGCAGGGACGGCTCTCAGGTTGTATGTATTATTCTAAAATTAATATTATTTTATACAAATGAGTATCCGCTACTACACGAACTATTGTACTTTCAATATTTTATTCCATTTTTTACAGTTATATTGTGATTATATGGTCTCATATTTCTATGTGACATTAGGTCGTATTATTGTATAATCTTTTCAAAGGAAACCGCGTCCAAATCATCTTACCATTTGCTTAATTTTGAAGTCCATTAATACCATGATTTGGGAATAAAAAGCCTTTTACCCATCAGTAAAGCGTCTTCAATGTCGCTTAGTTAACGATAGACAAGGGACGACGAGGGGGATTAAAGATCCCTCGAGGAAGTTCCGCACAATCGAGTCGATTATCGAGTATCGATTAGAAAACTACGATTTAAAATGAGATATTCTTGTTGTATAATCAAAATATCTTTTTTAATGGCCGTAACCAGCCCCTTTGTCGTCCATTGCTGGACATGGGTCTGCTCATGCACATTGTCTTGTGCACCTTCAAATGGCACGCTGGCCAATCGAGTTAGCGAGTCCAATCTTTTTATTTATTTTCAAAGCAAGATATCAACATATCAAAGTACAATTTAATATATGTAGTGTGTACAGAAGCGCTAAATCTAATTGACATCTCAATAATGTCACGACAGCATGATTGACATTTTAGCATTAAATTTAATTGTAAATAAGCTAGTTGTTAAAAATAAATGAAAAAAAGAAAATAAAGGAAAATGAGTGAGAACAAAACAAAGGGAGACCTAATTATGACGTTCTGTAGTCAGAGCGTGTTTGACTTTGCTCTTGAAAGTCAGCAAAGTCTTTTAGAGGTAGTGTAGTTTCTCAAGGCTTCTGGTAGCCGCTTTGTTATCCCTTAGTTGCCTTTTACGGCACTCACGAGAAGAAATGGGTTAGAATACTAAAACCGGCCGACACCGCACACTTCATAATGTCATTGGTTAAATACAATTCATTGTTTTCTTTAAAATAGTAGTTAGCAAAAATGAAATGAACACAAGATGCAAATCATAAACAAAACACGCACATAAACAATTCGAATTTTAGTCGGTTTTTAACCCAAAAAAAAGAAAAGAAAAAGCAATCCCAAGTACGTGTATGCTTTTTGAAATACTTAAGTAAGTTTGGCTTCATAAGAGTAAAAGTAAAAATGACGATGGGAAAATATCAAACATAAAATGTATGTGTGTCCTGCCAACCTACCATCAAACGTATCATAAAATTTATGGATGTCATCCCAACATACCATCAAACATAAAATGTATGGATGTCGTCCCAACCTACCATCAAACATAAAATGTATGGTTGTCGTCCCAACCTACCATCAAACATAAAATTAGCGACACTATATTTTTCACGATTTACCATAATCTTTATGTCTGCTAAAGCGATGGGTTTTTTTACTATGTAAAAGATTTTATTAAATAAAGATATGATAAGTGGTTTATATGATGGTTCGCTCTCGGTTTTGACATTAACTTCCTTAACATTAAAAGATCTATGAAATACATATTTTTTATTATTTGAGGTGCTATCTCAAGCTCACATATCGACTATTTTGAGAGATTTTTATCCATCATCATTTGTCTGCGAGGTAATCCTAAAGGAATATTGAGCGGTACGTTTTATCAATGTTGAAACTAATCACAGTAATTATCTAACTTTACTCCAAACAAGCTTAACACATTCACAAATCCACAATCTGTTTCGTCATTTCCCGACAGATTTTCGAATTCAATTTCCGTTTCGTTTCAGAACATTTCATTTTTAAAGGTTTTCATCGCAGTTTTCAGCCAACACAAAGGCTGGCTCTTTCGATTCAGTGGCTTTGGAGCCTTTCAAAAAGACTGTTAGCATCTGGGTGACTTAAATGTTGGTGAGTTTTATGAGAGACTGTTTAACAAAAAGGTTTTGTTTTTAGTATTGTTATTTGAGAGGTGTCAGTTATAAGTTATACGACGTCAGATTCAGATTTATTTATCCGTAAACCTACATGAATGTAGGATAGAACGTGGTGCGCACGAATTATCGTTTCAGCAGTTAAAATTGCTTATATAGTTTATGGTATATTAGTTAAGAAATGTCTTTTTTATGGTAAGTCAAACCCACCAATAGCACAGTTTAAAAGCTTAATGCTTGTTTCGCATTGAATATCGAGATATCTAATGTTGAAATATTTTTTTTCTAAATCTATCGAGCATCAAAGTTTTTTTTAATTGCAAATTCAAAGTTATATACAACGTGTTAGAACTTATTTAAAACTTTACGTACGTCAAGTTATCAACTTATTCCTGCTGTGCACTGAAATATTCTTTGCTTTAGAAGGATATATAGCCAAGTAACATCAGCCGACCACTCAAATTCTATTCCTATTGAATACCAGCCAGTCTGACTCTAGACTAAAGCAAGGCAGTCGATCGGAACAGTTGCTCTCGTCTGCGGCTTCCGATCTCACGGTAACAGACTGGTAAGCTGTGGGATTGTGAGAATCGATTTTGCTGTTCTTTGTTGTTCGTCTAGCCTTAGCAGATTTTCGTAGCCTCGAGATCGAATATGTACTAAACGCGGGCTCTAGTTCACGATTGTGTATGTCTAATTCCATGTTCATATATGTGGTTAGTTTTTATAAAGTAAGTATATTCTTTTCGTGGACCGATTTTAAGTTCTTTCAATTTTTTTTATGTTAAAGTACGAGTAATACAGATTTAGAGCTTACAAATTTAGCAAAAAATAGTTTTTCGACAATTTTTCTTTATTAGTTGAAGGGCCTTTGAATTAAGATTCATGACATGCAAAGACACTCATATAAAAATCTTTCGTATTTATGGAGGTATGATTGCCTCGAAACTAGGTAAGCGCTTAATGTGATGTACCTACATAAACTTATGAAAATGTAGTATAAGAGGTAACTATAAAATTTCAAGCATGATTTATATATCATCTTGTATTGTGTGTAATAATAATAACGATCAAATTATTATTGTAACATCCTGTGTTTTAACTTGGATGTTTCGAGCTCTCCTGTAAAATTTGTTAAAAATATTTGCTACGTCGCGAAGGCTATGTTTGGGTTCCCTGGCAAAATCGTTATATCGCTTGAGCGTAGACCTGAGTTGTTTCTAAAATGGACTGGCAAACAAAATAATTTATTGGAAATGAAAAAAATTACGAATTTATGATTTCCGCATTTCGATTAAAAATCAGTTCAAAGAACTGAAACTGGTTCGATCAATAGCATTCAGTGCCAAGGAAAAAGTGTCGGATTCCATTACTTGAAATAAAGCCAACGTTTTATTCATCCACACCGGAGGCTTCGACGATAAAATTGGAATCATCGAATTACGGAAAAGGCCGAATGCCGAACCGAAGCGAATTTACGATTCGGCTTATGGCTTTCGGCCCTTTGTTCGCGCATTGTTTTCGTAATGTCAGAGTTTACGGTACGCGGGTCGCTTTGTTTCTGCAAATGACAATATGAGCGTGTTTATTATTGAAAACAAAACGGTTGGGACTATTGTACTATTCTTTTAGCTATTTTAAAGTGTTTTTATTGCGGACTAGCTGTGCCCGCGACTTCGTACGCGTGGAAATTGGGATATCTTTTCTTCCAGCAGATTTCAATGAAACAAAGCCTATTCGCAGCGCCAAGCTAAGCTTAATTAACCTGTGAAAACCCCATGAAAATCTATTGCGTAGTTTTGGAGATTAGCGTGTTCGAACAGACAAACAGAACGTCTCGCGCGCCACGTGTTGTAAAATGGTTGTACTAATTCAGAAACCTTCGCGGGCGTGCGCACAACAACTCACCAAAGTTTCATCGCAATCGGATGAATGGTAGGTACCTATAGGAATGCATACGGGACAAACAAAGAAACATTCATTTTTATATTGTATATATGTATATATAGATAGAAGATTGATGCAAGTACGCTATTTTGTTCTGATCAAACGAGGACTTTGCAATGCACTACGCTCATTATTTTTAAGCAAATGTTGACTGGCAGAAAATGACAATAGCCAATTAAGTCCGCCATCAATAGACATTTAAGTGCATTAAAGCTTAAATAAACAAAAATAAGTGCTCCTAATTTAGCAGGATATTATGTAGATATCTAATGTTTATGTATTTCAATTACAGGTATACAAATTTAAATTAGTTGGTTAATAAATAGATAGGGTTATTTGTCCGACCACTAATTTAATTAATTTAGTAATAAAATCTATTCGTATGTTGCACTTTCATTCGCCAAAATGCAGACCGGTCGCACCCTCAATTGAAAGCTAATTACCACAATCGAATGGTTACACTTGTGGACAGTTCAATTGCTTAGTAATCACAGCTTTAAATTACGTAATTGTAGGTATTACCAATATGTGATTATATTTTTTATTATATTAAAAAATATATTTATTTTATGTCCCACGGAGGGCATGGAAATTGCGTAACTTGTCGGCGTATTTAGCAATGATGTCAAAAAACTTTTTTAAAGTAGCGATTCAATACAATTTATGATATTTTTTTGGCGCTATTTATACAATGATTAAAATACGAGCATATAAACAAGTATAATGTTCATGTGGTGTCGTCTGGCTTTAGAATAGCATCATCTCTTCCCGTTGGTATTGTTAAAGGCGACTACAGGACAACAAAGTCGCTACCACAAGTCATGAGGGACTACACCATTTTTAAAAGAGTGGAGTTGAAAACCGATTTGGACAGCGTGACGTTTTAAGGCATCCCTCATGCACAGGGCAATGGCCCATATCCAGCAGTAGACGATAAAAGGGCTGGTGATCGTGTTCTAAATACTATAAAAAACTTACTAAAAAACATTAATGTCCGCCTATGGACCGGTTATTATAGGAAGAGTTCTGACAGCTGACATAAATTTTAACATGTCGTGAAAATCATTTTACAACTCGACACTCCTTTGGGAATATTTTTTTTCTATTTTATTGTGTTATGTTATGAACTTATGACTTAAGAAATAAACGGTATTTATATAAAATTAATTAAATATAGAACTGTCAGAGTTCTTCCAATGATAACCGGACTTTAATAATGTTCACCGTATTGGAGGATGCTTAATTCAATTGCTCGCCAGTGTACAATATGAATATCTGAAACCGCAATACGGGTGTGTGTTTGTCAGGTGTTGGGCATTATTACGTGACAACGGTCGTTGATCATTCACGTTGGAAATTTTCATGATAGTCTGATATTCATACAATAGTTTTGGAAGGGCGGGTCTGGGTATTATTATTTAACACCTCGCAATATGAATATGGGTATGTATATCAGAAGCATAGCTTATATAAGCATATAGATGTATAGCTTGATGTACTTTCGTTAATTCTAAGTAATATTGTACTTGTATCAGCCTATAACGTTCCACTGCAGGGAGGCCTGTGCCTCCCATAGTAAATCACGGAGGTTTCGGGCCGTAAATCACATACTACAGGTTTTGTTCTACTGATGTTCCTTAAGATGTTTTCCCTCACCGCCGAAGACGTGACATTTAAAAAAAAATATTATTATTATTATTATTATCTAATTGTAATTTATCGTAAACTTTAATTGTATGTGAATATATGTAATTTTAATAATTTTAATTTATTTTAAGTATTTGCTTTTGCTTTGAATATCCAGACACCACTATACCGCTGAAATCAATTTCTCTGATGCTATCAAGTATTGAAAGATTTTTTATTATTGTACTCGTAAATATAAAGTGATACAACTTGTTAGTACCATTTATTTCAAAAGTTATAGGTATATCTCGAGTTATCAACTTAATACTGCTGTGCACGGATTGCCTTTTCCATAAAAGTATGATAAAATATTCATTCTCTGTAAGAAAAACAGCGCAGATAATAATTTTCGGCAAGACCAAAGTGCAAAGCATAAGATAAAACCAGAGTAAATAACACTTGCATTTCACTGAAGGTCACCTTGCAAATAACCTCAGTCGAGTACCTCAGACGTAGCCACCCTCGCACTCACACATATTACTTAAACTATATTTTTCTCCCTCTCCCGCGTAGAGTATTTACCCGAGAGGAAGCAAAAATTTTATTTACGATTATTGGATGGGAATTTTCTTCTGAGCGAACGTTTTTTACGCTGAGCCAGTGGAGAGATATTGTATAATAGTTGATGTTTGCGGTGGTATTGCTATTTGTGGCTAGTTTATGGGGTGGACGACGAAATTGTGTGTGTGTGAGTTACTACTGGGTAACATTGAGTAAAGTGGTATTGTAGTGTTGTAGGATAACAGGGCCAATATAAAATAAAGATAAAGATAGCTTTAAGATCTGTCAATTCTTAGAAGTAATATATTAAATCTCTGGTTACTGTACTACTCATTTTTTTTTGTAAAAAGAAGCTGACAGATGAGCAGACAGTCCATCTGGTGGTAAGTAGTAAAAATATTTTGGTTACAATATAGGAGGGTGTAGCTGCAATCTCACAGGCCCCGTTGGGTGCGTCCGACTGACCAAGTTCCCACACTCGTAGAAGATTACGTACCACGTACGTGTTTCGGTAGTGAATGAGACATGCCGGAGTCAATTTGCCATCCCATTCTATCCTATCTCATTCTTTTCCCATCGAATAGCGGATTCTAAGAAAGCGACAGCATTCAAGTGATGAAGCGCTTGCATAAATCTTGGGCGAGGCACGTCTGTGCAGATGTGCCAGTATTTACTTCGCTCATTACTCAAATACTCAGAAAATTCGAAGTAAATGTTCGCGTATGTTCTAAGTATCTTTACTTCGCGAGATAGTAAATAGAGACAGTATAGCAGATGTATTTACTGTCTCGCTTTTACTAATTTATTTTTCACTTATTTTGCTGGTTTCTGCATAATACGACTGTACTATATAGGTAAGTATATATACCACTGTACTATGGCCGTACCGTACTATAATAGTTAAGCACTTTATGTTACAATAAATGTAGACAAAAAACCGACATTGAGCTTTAGACGTCTAGACAGCCTTCTAAGCAGTCTCCCTAACAACCTTTAGTAACTTCAGCTTTATACATTTTCTATATTCCTTATATTAAGACAAACCTGCAAATGTTCGCATAGGATCGTAAAAACAGTCGCGCAGGTCGTTTATATCGCTAGCGCGATAAGTAATCCCAAAAGCCCGCATGAAAGCGTATACCTTAACGTATAATTGTAACTTTGTTTCAAGTTCTTTTAAGGGGTTTTAAAGAGATTATAATCTATACATACATTCACAATTTAGTCTTCTAATGTCTGTCATTATGACATTACTATAAATAAATTAAATTATTCATTACTAGGTTTTGCCCGTGACTCCATTCGCGTGGTTTATATGATTTACGTAGTTTATGTGTTAATCCGAATTACAATCTACGCATTTGCCAAGTTTCATGGAAATCGGATCGGCCGCCTACGTGATTGAGCACTAAATATCCAACCATCTACACGTTTAAACTTTCGCATTTATAATATTAGTGGGATTTACATATTTCTTTTTTGTATTCAAATGTTTCAGTTTTGAGCAAAACATCCCTTAAGTTCATCCTATCTTTTTGTTCTCTTGCGATCTTTGCCTACATTTTATCTTTTACATCTACTAAATTCAAATGATGTGTTCAAGAGACTGTTATCCAAAGAGATGAGAGAGAGTTATAGAAGGGTGCTGTAAAAGTTAAAAGAATAATTTATGCATTAACACGTAATTCAAATGAATTAATCTTTGGAGCGCTAGTAGAAACGAAAAATATTTCTTATTCAGATTAAAGTCAAACTAATCTTCCTACTTACTTATTTAATCTTAATCATTTTAATCTATTGACAAGTCATAATTGATGTTACTTTCAATGATTAGTCAAGACAATTTTCTGTGTCGTAAGTCACAAATAACATAAACAACACAAACCCGAAATAGCATATACATATTTTAAAACAAACTGTTCTTCGATCGGGTTTTCGGCGGAGACATTTCGCAAACTAGGCAGAGGTTTAGCCAAGCTTATAGTGCCGTCATATTCTCAATTTAGATAAATATATTTTTCAGTTGTCCAAAAACAATCTTCTGTCAAAGTGTCAACAAAATAACTACATAAACCCTATAAATTAGTTATTGCAATTGCAGTTATTCAACATTCGTCATTAAAGTTGTGAATACATACATATTTTTTTTATATATTAAATAAATAAATAAAATCTCTCACATACCGTAGAGGAGTTCGTAAAAAATAATTTTACCAAAATGATCTAAAAATCATCTAAAAAGCTTACTCTCTCATATTATTTTTAAAAATTAATACACAGAGTTTAAACAAGATGTTAATATTAACATTTTAATAGAACCCGAAGGAATTTATTAAAAAAAAGTCAACAAATGGAATGTTAATTATAATGTCAAAGGTTAATCGTTAATCGACATCCATTCATGACGCGGCTTTTGAAAAAAATAATTATTGAAAGTCAGCAAGTGTATTATTATAAAATCACGCGAAATTCATGCGAGGTCACGTCTGGAGGGACGTTTACAAAACGGTTGGAATTTTTTGCAAATACCTGCGGAAACGATGATAATATTAATAGAGCCTTCGGGATTTTGTTTTGCGTTTATTTGGGATTTGAAAATGCTGAGTAGTTAAACTGAGCAAATTTAGAACGCTGTGCCAAACTCCTGGAGTTAAGCTAAAGTAAATTTATAAAACTTGCTAAATTAAGTGTTTTTTGCCGATAACAAATTAAAATCGGCAGTTCGTAGATGAAACAAATCGGTTCAGTACCTACTCTAAAATTACGACAATAAAAACTTTTGACAAAGAACTTTGATGTGGTTGGATTTTTGGTTTATCAAGTTCTACAACTTTTATTTTTCTTCTTCATATATGGGAATGGTGCAATTAGCACATTCTGGCAGTGTCAAGATTAAGTCTAAAGTCTTTCAATGTCGTCTCGTCGCAGTAAGTCAGAAGTCGCTCAGTAAATTGATAGCAGATTCACGAGGACAGAAAAGGCCTCCTTGGAAACAAACACAAGAAAAACGCAGTCCCACGCTTTTATTTTTCATTATCACAAACACCACGCACGAAAAACACTTTGAAGTTTAATAAACTGTCACTATTAAACCACAAAACGCAATTTTTATAATACAATAATTATACAAAAACTCAACTTCACTTCTCAAGTTCCGAAGCCAACATTTTTTTCTAAAACGTATGGTAGGTCCTAGGGATGTTCCGAATATTCGCATTCGTTTTAGTGAATACTCGCCAATTTGTATTCGTACTCGTATTCGCAGTTTTATAAACGAATACTCGAATACTAATAGAATAGTAACAACTCAAAGTTTTTTGGACCCAAGTTTGGACGTAGGTTGAAGAGTTTTCTACACTCTTTAATTTGAGAATCAGCTAAGTAGCTTTTTTAGTTCAATTTATCTTCCGATAGGTACCTAACTTCAGATTAAACCAAAATGGTATCTGCTGAGTGAACTAAAAATTGCCTACTTACTAATTTGACAAGTGCCTGCGTAGTAGGTTGTATACTATTCGTAATCGTATAGTGAGGCATAGTGAGGCGTATAGTGATTTGTATTTGCGATTAGTGATTTTTTGCTATACGAAACATGCCTAGTAGGTACGTATAAATAACGAAATCTCCATTCCAACTGGTGCTTAACATTATTCTTTGTTTACCAGTGAAATCTCCCGCACGTGCTGCTGTGTTGATATTTGCGGTTAGCAAAAAACGTATCTACTCGTCTGTTGTTTAAACATTTTTTTCAGATAAAATGTGACAAATCAACTGTCGCCTACTTGGATTTAATTAGTATCTATTTGGATTTTGAGGGTAGGGTAGGGCGGGGCTAGTTGAGCATAGGGGTAAGTTGGGCAATCGAAATATCTCAAAAACTACACATCGCACGTTAACTCATCAAATGAAGGAAAGAAGCGGTTGCAGGAGGGGAACTCACCGCACGACCGCCAGTGACGACTTGTCGATCGAGTGACGTACGCACACGCTTTGTTTGTTTTGCGACGAAAAAGTAAAATATTAGTTTCGGTTCAAATTTCTTCTGTACACGTTAATAATCATCCGTTTTCGATCACGTAAGTGTTAAACTTTCATAAATCTATTATATATACGATATCTCGAAAGGATTTGGTTCTTAATCAAACGGTTTTTTCATAACCTCACTTTTGTTTCAAATATTTGGGTAGGGGCTAGTTGGGCAATTGTTGCTCAACTAGCCCCACGGTTTAAAACAAAAGCAATATATGGTTTTCTTTTATTTTAGCATGCGGACATATAAAAGAAAGACTACAAGAGGTTCTATTTCTAGTCAACAGTTAAATGATGCAGCAAAGGCTGTCACCAACGAAGGCAAAAGTGTAAATGCCGCCGCCAAGGAATTCGGTATTAAACGTATGACCTTAACAAGATTTATAAAGAAATTAAAATCTGAAAGCGGTGTTCCATCAATGGGTTATGCAGCACCGAGGCAAGTATTTTCTTCAGAACAAGAGGATTCTTTAAAAAAAAATACTTGTTACAAATGGCATCAATCTTCTATGGATATTCCCCGAAAGACGCTTCGCCTTGCCTACGAGTGTGCTGTTAAATTCGGCATCAAAATTCCAGTCACCTGGTCTACAAATAAGATGGCCGGGAAAGAGTGGCTTACGATGTTTTTAAAACAGAATCCCGAGTTATCTATTCGAAAGCCAGAACCCACCAGCCTTGGTAGGGCAACATCATTTAATGCTCAAAACCTTAAAGTTTTTTTTGACAAGTTAGCTGAGTTAATCAAGTGAGGAAAGCAATGAAGATGACTATGCCTGCCTGGTTTGTTGCGAAGCCTATTCCGAAAGTTTACCAGGGGAAAAATGGATCCAGTGCCATGTTTGCAAGGAATGAGCACATACAAAATGTGCGCCAAATGCTAGTCTTACTTACGTTTGCATTAATTGCGACAGCGACAACGATGATTAATTTCCTATATCACATTAATGTCTTTTTTATATTTAAACCCCATTTATCATTACATAACTGTAAAAGTAAGATTTTACACAAAAAGACTGAGTCTATTCCAAAAATTGAGCTTAAGAAATGTTTCGTTTATGTTGATTATATTTTTATGTTTAATATTTGAAAAAAGAATAGTTTCTGTTTCACTATTATATCACTAAGAGATTATAAATAAAAAGTTGATTGTAAAATAGCAATTTTATTACATGTCTAGTAAACATTCACGTCATTGCATGGCTTAATGTTCTAATTGCTCAATTTGCCCCATACCCTTGCTCAACTTACCTCACCTATGGGGTAGGTTGAGCATGTTTGACCTTTGTCACTTAAACGACTGTAGCTCTTAAACAAGATTTATGAGAGATAAATTTTTTGGGAGACTTTTAGGAAGGATTAAATTACTTATCTATCAGAATACATATCAAGCAATTTCGACATAGCGTTTAGGAGCTATGATCGATCAAGTGAAAAATTGATCAACTAGCCCCGCCCTACCCTATTTGGTAAGTATACTTAACTAAACATGTGTGCACATATCTATTGGTTAATTCTTAGAACGAAGCACGTAGTTTCGCCTTATGAGATACTGCTAACGATGGTAATGATAAGAGGGCAAGCGAGGTTCGCGACCTATTTCCTTGTGCTATCATATGGAACACAGCAAAGACTTAAGCGGGAGCAGACGGTAGGTATTTGGGATTTATTTTTCCATTTGATAGTAATAATAATCTCTCAAATGGCTAATACTGATAGCTTTGCGTTAGCGAGCACGGTAATGAATTAGTATCGTATGATGCAGAGACACTACCAAATCCGTGGGTTGTTGCAGCCAATAACAAATTGGATGAAAATGAAAATAAATTATGCAGAGGTGGCAATTCGTCGGCTAAGCGGCAGGAATTCTACAAATAGCCTTTGTACATTCTCTGCGAATGTTTACAAACATACTCCAATAAGTCATCACATCAGTTAGTAAAATATAACTCTATAGAATAGATGAGAATAGATTATTTTATTTGTACGGTACATCAGTTAGTAAGTCAGTATAAACATGCATCGTCCACGTACATAACCGCCTCCGGTATACAAATTTACAATGTATCACTTAATTATTGTTATTATAATTTACAAACTGCAAAATTAATTAAAATTATATATCACTATTATTATTTACAGATTACAAAATTTAAAAGTTTTAAAAATTACAAACATACTGAGAATTAACACCTTAACACATTTCAATACAAACAGTACAAGTATATTATTATAAATGTCAGATTATTTATTTGTTTTATCTCCATAAACTTATTTGTGCATCGTGAATTACTTAGTAGAGTAATAAAATTTTTAAGAGGGGAGAGTGCACGCTGCAATCCAACAGCGTCTGGGCGCGCTCGACTGACCCTCGTTACCCCAGGTTACTACCTTGAAATATGCAGTATATTTCAAGGTAGCAAGGTTCCCACTTTATCTTATTTCCCTTATGTACGTACGTACGTGTTTCGGTAGTGAGTGAGATGTGCCAGAGCCCATTCCCATCCCATATCTTCCCATTTTAAGAAGCTTTTCTCCAAATCCATTCCTATATTTCCAAAGGTAGGTCACGCATCCGGGGGCGTGCCAACGTTTGTCATTTTGGATTAATGCTGGCACGTATGTCTATGGGCGACAGTATCCACTTACCATCAGATGGACTGTATGATGTCGGCGCCTTCGTCCAAAAAAAAAAATGACAATGGTCTAGTAGCCATTTATATAATTTTGTTTTTGGAGGCTCTTTTATATAATTGGGAATTTTGTTGAATATTTTTATATACACATATAATAAATACCTTTTAAGTAAAATTTAGTTTCGGGTACATTAGGTAGTTCTAATCTATTAGGATCCCGTCTGCTGCGTGGTATAGCGCTGCTAAAAAAGCTGTCGATGTTTTTTAACAAAATGACACAATTCATAAATATACCCCATACACGGTAGCGGCAATATACCCAGTTTTCTAAAGTGAGGCCTACCTACAAGTGTCATATTCATTATTATTATTTGGGTGAAAAAATTCATTCACAATAAATACTTTAGTCAAGTATCGTCAGGATTTTTAAACGCATAATGTGTATTTCATATTTATCTCACCGTACCATCTCATTTGAGTCTTTCAAGCACCTTCCCAATTGAATTTCTAAACCTCTCTGATCAACCCAAAGGTTGGCCGGTAGAGAATACCTAAAGGCATTAAGCTTGCCTTTTGTACGATAATATGCAATGAAGTGTATAAATAAACAAATATTTCCAACAGCTTGTAACTTGGACAGTATATATTTCACACAGACGAGGTAAATGGTAATGAATGAATCCGATACGGTAAGGTAACGATGCGAGTAGGCGTACGCCGAGATTAAGATAACCTTAATGTCTATATGGGTATACTTTTATGTGCGAAACGTTATTTACAGGTATCAAGTATCGAAAGGATTGATTAACAGATCACTATTCAATATAGAATTTTAAAAAATAAAAATAAATCAACAGATGAGCAGACGTACAATATATGAATACATCGTAACAAAGCTGTGTTAGTACATGGAAATGATCTATGTATGTCCATGATCCATGTACCATGGAGTGTTGCTACACGGAATAGTACATGGTTAGTACATCGTTGCAATGTAAAGTGCGAATGACATGTGAGCCCAAAACAACAATTTTTGCAATTTTTGTCTGTCTGTCCGAACGCGCATCACGCAAGAGTCACTAGAAGGATGATAATTAAAATTGGCATATAGGTAGTTATAAATTATGTGTCGGATTAATATTTAGGGTACTTTCTATCCAGAACAATGGCTGTTGGCTGCTGGCGACAGTATCCACTTACCACCGGGTAGACCGTATGCTCGTCTGTCGCCTTCTTCCTATAAAAAAGGCAAATAAATGATTTTCTTTCTTTCTTTCTATACCCTAAAGTCTAAGCGCACGAAGTCGCGAACACCGCTAGTGCTCTCATGTCCTTTTTTAGATTCAGCAACGTGTCGTTTCTAATTAACTGCGAGTACAATATTGTAACTGGTTTTAATTTATACCATACATTTTATAATCCATCATGTAGCAATTAATATTAATTTGTGTACAGCAATCTATCGTAATATAAACAGTTCATTACAATGGAGAGAGATAACTGACGGCCTGGTAATGACTACTACATTGTTGACCTGACGTGAACAGTGCAGATTGTACCGTCATTGTGTACACAGATGACCTGTAATGTGTGAGAATATAATTACTGTTGGATAGCTAGACCATTGGTAGCTAGACTAGATAAGCGGTGATAGGATAGGGCATTATTTCTCAAGCTGAGGCTCGCCATTCCCAAGGTGGTCGCGGTCATATATACAGGGGGTCGCAATTGGTCAGGAAAAATTAAGCAGTTATGTACGAAAAAAGTCTAATAATAAAATTAATGATTTATAATCAATTGTTAAACGGTAAACATATGATTAGGCGTGAAGTTATTTACTTTATTTTGGGGCTTTTTAGGGAGTAGCGACAGTAAAAAGATTGAGAAACCGTGGTTTTTCAACCTTTTTAGAATATAAATATCTGTTCTCCTATTCTCGATTCTCATTCGTGAAGTGGCGAGTTCAAATCCTAATAAAAATGTCGCTTGAATAATTCTAAAAATAATTGAAGCATGTGTATCCACCAATTCGAACTAGGCCCGCGTGGTAGATTATGATCTGAAATCCTGTAGTAATGTACCTACTAGGGAAGGAGTGTGCCCTGTAGTGGGCTTAATTGTATTTTAACTGACACTCGATACCAACATAGTATCTAGAAGTAGTTACAATCTAGGCCTTTACCACAATATACCCCAGGGGTGGCAACGAAGTGTCGATTGTGCAAACAGGGTTGTCGAAACGTTAATGCGTTTATCGAAGCCCATCGGGGCGTGGGGTAAACGCGCCGATGTATCAATTAATAACCGCGTGTAATTATTGTGTCCGACACGGGGCGCTTGACCTTACATTGTTAACAAACAGACGCGGTGGATCGAGAGTTGAGCCTCATCGGAAGGCTTCTATGGAAGGGATACGAGGTTGTCTGGAAGAAATTACTATAAAGCCTTCCGAGCAACCTATAATTACAACTTTTGTAAGCTATAATTACAGCCGTTTGATTGCGTTCTCTTCTTATAATAACATTGATCTTTAATTTTGTCATAATTACCATATTTATACAATAAAGAGTTTTATCTTTCTTTTTTTCTTAATTTGCTTTTTGTGTATCAATTCCCTGTCCGTACGTCCGTGACACGTCACCGGTGGCCCTAGTAGAATATCAGCGTTGTGGTCAGCTTCACATATCGTAACAATATCCTCAGCTAGGTGTCGTTTTTGTTATTACGGCCCACATAATTTCATACTGATATTTATTAATCCATTATATTCTTACTTTTTATTATTTTGTTAAGTAGTTTTTTTTGCAAACACTTGTATTTCGTTAGAATTTCCTCTACCACAAACCAATTATTTAATTACTACCTGTGTCGTTTTACAACAAATAAACTTTATATTCATTTATTCATTCAATTTATTTTTATATTTTATTTATAAACTTCAAACTGATGAAATTAACTATGTTTGACTTTTAGCATGACATTATGACATATTATTTAGACATCTTAATAGGCAATGAACTAAAAAGTAAATGAATACTTTTATTTTTTTTAAAAGAAATAATAAATAACGCCATGTTCAATTAAATAATTTAAAAATAAGGGTTGTGGTACCAACGGAGATGTGGACTCACGATCTCATGAATGTGAGTCTAAAACAGATATCCAGAAGCTGTCACAGTTTCATAATCTTACATATATTTTATTGCGGAAAAAGATCATACTGGTAGAATAGCATCAAAACAATTCAAAGAATAACACTATATTTCAAAGACGACTACCGCATATATATCTAAGTTTCCCAATCACACTTAGTCAAAAGTTAGTTTTGGAAGCGTCACATAATGATCTCCAGTTTTTCTTGCTACATTTACGACAGTAACTTTCTGCCTTTTACTTCTTACAAGTTTAGTATATGATAAAGAAGTCAAAGTAGGTGAAACTTGGTCTTTACGAGTAGTTGTATCGCTATTGTTCAGATTAATATAAGCATGCGTGTAATGTAACGTAAAAGCGAATCGTACATTACAAGTAAAAATTAAAGGGATGTAATTTTTAAGATAGCAGATAAATGATCAATAAATAAAATATTGCACTCAATTAAAATGACTAGTCAGCGAGAGAAAATAATAACAGCAAATAATTTATCCCATAGGCAACATATTATCTACATAATAAGATTTATAGGTATAGGTATATCAATATATTTATAGGTATATCAAATTATTATAAATTTGCTGATCGTTTGAATACATGCCAAAATTAAATGCTTATTATATGTTATATGCTTACAGGCAAAATAAGGTAAATTGTAAATAATTTAAGTTACTTCTCAGCACTCAACACGTGCCTCTCGGATGGTGCTAAAGGGGCATCGACACAACACCGAAAATCGGGCGGTAAACACTTGGAGTCTTGTAATTTCAGGCTTTAAACCTTACATGCTAAAGCGAACCGTGTGACGTTTCCTAGACCTCAGCGCCCCTACTAGATGGTCACGGTAGGACAGAAGGTGCTAAGAATCCCCAGATTGGGCTAGACTGCCAAAACTGACGATTGTACTTGGCGATTTTGTGGCTTGATGAGAACATAGATAGATACACTTTATTGTATACCAAAAACATACAAAGTACATGTTATTAGAAGTACAACCGGCGGCCTTATCGCTAAAGCTATTTCTTCCAGGCAACCTTTGGGTGGTGAAGAGAAGTGAAGTTTGATACCCTAGTTCGTACTTCTGTTACAAAGAAATACTCTAGTTTATACGTGTTTTTATATACGACAAACATGTTTTACTCGAGTTATTATCACAAATTATAGGAAATTTTTTGGAAGTAATATCAATGATATTTAATTTAAAAAAGATATTTAGTTATATTGTCTATGTATAATTAGTTAATTATGCTGTTAATTAATTGACTTGAAGGCAACAAAAGTCCTATTTATTTCAAATGGTCCTTTTTAATAGAATAGGTCATTTAATGGTAAGAAATTTATTGCGGTCAAGTTAAAAAAGACAGTTGTTCCAAATTACCAAACATCATAAGTTATTATTAGCCTTTGAATTGGCCAACATTGTCATTCATTTATCCAATTTCTCGATATTTTATTCATATTTGTATGTCAATTTATTTCTATTCATTCATTATCATGCGTTTTCTTACATTTTTGTTATTAACGCGAGTAGAACCAGAAAAAATAACATCAGAGACTACCAGCCACCAGTCAGCCATTTCTGTTTGTGACAGCAAAGATTTCGGTATAAATCTGCTACAGAGCGCAGAGAACATTAAAAATAAATAAGGGGATAGAAGTCGGCAAGAAACGTGTTTGTTCTGCTTAAGGAGCCCGTCTGCCGGTGACAGATACAAGAGTGCTCTACGATCTCTACGAACTAATGTTGCGCTAGTTGTTTGTACGGAATATCTTACAAGTATCATTGTTCACAACAGAGGACAAATCCTTAAAATTCCTATTAAAATTGTTAGGTGAAATCACTGACGGTAGTAAAATTTATCATAATTATTTAACAAAGCATTTATGTGACAGGAACACTTGTGTATATCGTATACCTGAATGATATTGAAGAGTTGCCAATGTTAAAATTTAAATTATGCTTCAAAAGTGGCCTTTAAATCAAACATTTAACAGTTGAGCGAATTTTTCAATAATTAATCATTGATTAAAATTGGGTTTAGGACACTGACTATTTGCTATATTTTTTTTAATAGAAGAAGGCGGCAGACGAGCATACAGTCCACCTGATGGTAAGTAGATACTGTCGTTCATAGACGGTCGCGATACATGCCAACATCAGTTCAGAATGAGAAACGTTGGCACGCCCACGGATGCGCTGCCTACCTTTGCAGATTAAGGAATGGATTTGGGGAAAGGGTAGGCGGCATAGGACAGGATGGGATGGGAATAGGCTCTGGTATATCTCACTCACTAACGAAATACGTACGTATATTGGGGAAATACGATAAAAGTGAGAAATGCAATACATTTCAAGGTAGTTTTCTGTGAGAGAGGGGTATCGTGGCCAGTCGAGTGCGCCCAGCGGCTGTGGGAATGCAGTGTGCACGCTCCCCTTACAATATACTATATTATATATAGTATAATATAATAGTTATACTAATAGTTATAACAATATATATAATATAATATAATAGTATAATATAATAGTGGCATTAATATTATTATATTATACTTTATATTATAGTAGCAAATTTATATATTATTATGACTATGACTATGACTAAGATATTGTAAGCCCGATATGGATAAACTGTAAGTTCTACCTTACCACTAAGATGTTATCCATCTGTAATTGCAGTATACAATAAATTATTCTGAATTTGAATCTGAACGGAACTCCGTTGTCGGTATGTACTTGTTTATTTACTTTGATTAAGGATTACTTGGAACTTTAAGATTCCGTATAAATAGAAACATGCACTAACATCTGATTTTTAAGATAAAAATCTGCTTTTTTTTTAAAGATTTACCTAAAGTATCAATATTTGGCAAACTAGAACGGATAACAATAATCTTTTCTCAAATAAATAATTATCACATAATATGCCCTCATATTTCTACGTGATATTATCTCGTATAATATTGTTATAATCTTTTCAATAAAAAACACATTTATTTAAAAATAAAATTAAGAACTTTATATTAATAACTGCAAAGAACAAAGATACAAATTGCTAATGAGACATTCAAATTCTAATGTTATCACTTCTGGAACTTCAGAGAATCATCTGAAACAATGCAAGACTATATCAACTTGCATTTCTTTATTCATCTATCTCTTTCATTTGATGCCGTGTTCGTAGCGTGAGAGTGAGAGGGTAAATTTTTCAGTTGAAACGTTGAGTTTGTAGAGATATGGGCTATGAAAGTAAGGAGTCATAGTCGGTGGTGAAAATTTAAATCAGTTTAGTGGAGTTTCGGATTATGGGGGCGCGAAGCCCCCAGGCCGACGTTTTGACGCCATCTCCATGCAAATTGGGACGGGCTCTGGGATGTGAAAGTGTTGTATAAATAAATATATAATACACAGTGTGGTAGGATGTATGGAAAATATCATTTTATTCGATTTATTCCTATTAGAAATAATACAACGAGTGGGTGCAAGAGCATTTAATTAACTGAAGCTAACAGCCCATACAATTTAATGTTTATGTATGTACGAGTACCTACAAATATACAACACGTACAAATGATTTTTTAAAATATACCGGTTGTAATTGAATCTCAAACCAAGGATTCAGCTCATGATATTGAATTGATGACATGTTGTATTTATTGTATGAAAATTTTGGTAAAAATTAAAAAAAAAACAATATTTTGTTGAAAAGGTTTGTGAAATATTTCATATTTAATGAACGTCACGTCAATTTTCGGTCACGAATGTAATTCATGATTTCAGGCTTCGGAAAAGGTTCGGAGAGATAAGTATTCGGGAGAATATAAGGGTGGCATACCCATGGTTATAGATAGGTATTCTTGTTTGGACGTACCTAATGATTCATCACAACTGTACGACTATCGATAAAAACTCGATGACTCTCCTAATTATTATTATTTTCTAGACGATACGATCGTGATACCTTTTTTCTGTTATTATATATAAGTAATTAGGTATCCAACATTTATAAACCTTTGGTACTTAAAACAACCAAAAAGAAGAACTTAATGTAAACTGTGAAAAAAAAACCAACAAATTTTCGTCCGAGAGACGAGATATTTCTTACTTTTCTTTTCCTTGTAATAAGGAGCGTCGGCTTTAAGGTTTTATGCATAAGTTAAGCTTTTGATGTCGTGACGTCATTTAATAAAGGATTACTCAGAAGTCGGTGGATGTACGTACACCAGCTGAATTCAGTGAGATTATGAGGGTAGTATTTACAACATTATTCGATAGCTCTTTGGTTCAGTGTATGTATGTATACATGTTCTAATTAATTAACATTACAGATTGATTACCTACGTCATTCCGGTAACTAGCAAGTATAATATTATTATACATATCATCAGCTTGTGTCTCTCCACTGCTGGATATAGGCCTAAGATTAATAATCTACCTCGTAGCGGTACTACGGGTAATGCTACGAGTACCTACTATGAATGTGCTACGTGTTCTACGAGTTATAATTATTGTAAATTACAAAAAAATACTCATATGTATGATATATTAATGCTTAATTGTACATTTTGTTTAGAAAAACTTTTTATCTGAATCTTTTAGACAAAATGAATCTGGATAAAAAGCATACTTTTTATAGAGTTTATACTATTTTTTACTTTTTTTTATAGTCATTATAGAGTTCCCATGGGAATCAAGCTAATCACACATTTTTTAATGTCTATCCACACGAATTTACGGAATAAATAAATAAATAAATCCCAAGTGAGCCATTGAAAAAAATAGTTTTTCTCTTATTACCATTAGTGCGACCAAACTACGCCAGCTTGTTTTTCACGCTTCAAACTCCACATGTCCATATTTTCGCAATATGTCAACTGCGGTGACGTTTCCGCATTCGTGGTAGCGTACATATCGAACATAACATTTCTATATATGAAATATATTTTCCTTCTCCTTTAATAGGACATTAATCTTGTGTCGAGTGACATTCGAGAGGTGCTGGACATTTTGCCTTTGGTTGTATCCAGCTTATTTTGTGAAAATATGTAATATACAACCTGCAGGATGTGAACATGTCCCGAATCCTGAAACTGTTAATTTGTGATTATATGTTAATTGACATCTAATGTCATAATAGCCATATGTCGTTTGTTATTGAATTTTGTATTTAATAAAATCGTATCAAAATTAGGTAATTAAATACATTTGTATAATTTTTAGGTCAACGAATTTACAATCATGAATTGTGCCGTCATAAGAAGAAAAGTACTACCCATAGAATAGGATAGCACCACCCCATCTCTTCCCGTGGATTTAGTAATCCCTCATGCACAAGACAATGTGCTCGAGGAGGGCCATGTTCAGCAGTGGATACTGAAAGGGCTGGCTGCATTGCATTGCAAGAAGAAAAGGCATAGTAACATTTTTAACAAAAACATAAGTAACATTATATTTTGAAATTAAAAATAAACAAAGAAAATAAATAATGGTAATTATTTTTGTTTGATTTAAAACTTCAAATTTTTAGTTTGATTAATGAACTCTTTTGCATTTTTTTTAATGTCACCAAAATATTTTGTGCTTTTTTTCTAAGGAGGGCAGAATTAAATATTGTGGTTTGAGGCTTCGCGAAGGATTTGCATTAGGGCCGCCACCTTCCGAATATTCTAAACCCGGTGATTAAAAGAAATGGGAACGAAATAGTAAATTTATAATTTAAAGTTATAAATACTTTAAGTTATAGCATCTATAACATATTAATATTCTCGACGATATAATATAAAATTACGACTAATACAATAAACTTGTATGGTCTTGATACATACAGTGACGCTTTAAATTATACCTTTGCATTAGTTACAACAATACTCTACAAAAGAATTTATATTAGTACTCATATTAATGTTTACTAGGATGAAAATCATATTTCTCATTTTTCTGAGATTTTCTGAGTCACAGCCGCCTCCCCCGTAGCCCGTAACCCGTAGCCCGAACCAGCATCCTTCAAACCCGGAGACTCCAGGTAAAATCCGGAGATTAGGGGTTAAATCCGGAGCTGTGGCAACCCTAGTTTGCATTCACTCTGTATATAGCAACACACAAGAGCTTTACAAGTCAGGAATCATTACTTACTGGGTATAATTTGATGTTGTGATTTTGCTTCTCCGCTTATCTTCTTTCAAATTAACCACGCTTACCTGCAACAAACGATACAGAAATTAATACATTTATTAAAAATTATAACTTCAAGATTTTGACGTTTTACACACACACTTACGGTGAAATCAACGAGACACAAGCTTTGCATCTGTTGAGTGGATGCCGAATTGTCCAATCCGATTGTCGAAATGGTTCACACTGTAGACAATTGGTGTGCACTCACGCAAACGCAAATTTCATGTCTTGTTGATTTCACTGTATCTATGAATTTATTAAATGCGTATTTTGCTTTTTTTATTTTCAAAAATAATTCTTTATTAGTTTAGAATATTAAAATATTCGTGAGTATCAATGCTGTTTATAACGTTGTTTTTAGAAAATATAAGTAGTCATGTCATTTATTGCTTCATGTGATCATGGAGGTGCTATAATTTGACCGCAGCATAAGCCATTTAATGGCACCGCAATATTAAAGAACATTATAACAATTATTGATTTCGATTTTACATATTTTACTATACTATGTTTGAAAAACTCTTGCATGGTGTAGAAACATTTTGTTATTAGGAATTATTCTATTTTCACTAACTTTTTCTATTTTATTGTATATTATTAAGTAATTTGTTATATATTTGAATTGGATGTGAAGTGTGCCTGATCTAATTATTTGCGTTTTGGTGGATGGTAGTAATTAAGTTATTCAATTTAATATATTTATTCCAATTCAGACAACACAGATCCATACAAATGTTAGTACGAGTAACTTAAAATGTTGCACTTGCGAGTATTGATAAGGATCAATACAGGCTAAGGTGCCTGTGTCCATTGGGACTCATTCGTAAGGTCGTCAGGTCAAATCTTCGGCTCGTACCACTGAGATAAAATTATCACAAGCTCGGTGGTGAGAGAAAACATCGTGAGGCAACACGAATGTTCTTGAATTTAAAAAAGAAATCGCCTGCGTTCAACTCCTACATTAAAATAATCTAAAATTAATTAAACAAGTTTGTATAATTACTGTATACACTAATTGATTTGTTTCATTTGTTTTATGAATACTCTAATATTTTGACAATTCAGTATCAGACTAAAAAGCAATCGGGACCAGATTTATTTATTTTGTGATCTGGTCCCGATTGCTACATAGTCTGATATTGAATTTACTGTGAAGAACACAGTTCGGCGACACTTTTTTGTAGTTTTCTTCAGCTTTTCAACCTTTTTTCTACTTCGACCTTTCGCACTTTGTTTACTTTCGCGTTATGGCTATTGCCTATCCCATGAAAAAAACTACGGGGCAGAGGTTTATGAATGTCAACAGGCATAAATCAGGCGTATCGCGAGGAGACCGCGCGTTATTGTCTGAATTTATGAAACAAATGTCGTGTGACGGAGCATAAAATAAAAATCATTGGCCATTGATTTCTTCATGGAGTTTTATGAGTTGTGTATGGTGTGTAGGGTCTTATAAACATTTTATGTGACTCAGTGGTAGTGGTATAATAGGGAAGATGAAAACCAAAATATTTCATTTCGTTTAAGGAGTATCCTATTACTCATTCCTATCATTAACTTTTTTAAATTCACTACCTAAATCTCGAAAGGTAGATAAAAGTCGCTTTGAGGGCGTAGCAATGTTTGTCATTATTGACTGTTTTAGGCATGTATCAAGGGTATCCGTCGGTGACAGTATCCACTAACCACCACAATTGGTGGTCGGCTTTAGAATACACCACGCCATCTCTTTTCACAAGTAACGTGAAAGGCGACTACGGGGTAACAAAGGCACTAACACAAACCCTGAGGAACTACACCACCTCGGTCAGCGTGCCGTTTTAAGGCATCCCTCACGGACAAGTCAATGTCCATGAGGAGGCCCATGTCCAGCAGTGAACGATGTAAGAGCTGGTTACAGTTAACACAGGTGGACTGTCTATTCGTTTGTCACGTTGTTTCTATATAAAAAAGACAACGGGATAATCGCGTGCGTTTCAGTTCATTAAAGCACTAAACCACAATAGTTGAATGTTTCAATTGATAAGTTCAATAATGTCGATTTGGGTAAAAAAAAATAATTATTACGCAATTATTTAATTGTAATTTATTGTGTGAACGACTGATTTAATTGTAATTTATTGTATGAACGACTAATTTAATTGTAATTTATTGTGTGAACGACTGATTTAATTGTAATTTATTGTGTGAATGACTGATTTAATTGTAATTTATTGTGTGAACGACTGATTTAATTGTAATTTATTGTGTGAACGACTGATTTAATTGTAATTTATTGTGTGAACGACTGATTTAATTGTAATTTATTGTGTGAACGACTGATTTAATTGTAATTTATTGTGTGAACGACTGATTTAATTGTAATTTATTGTGTGAACTACTGATTTAATTGTAATTTATTGTGTGAACGACTGATTTCACCGCAATGATGCGAATAATAAAAGAATATAATCGTAGAGTGGTTGTTCACCGCAAATTATCCTAGACAATACTTTTCACAATGACATAATCAAGTGCAAAGTTGAATAAAAAGCGATTTCAACCAGTCGCTGCCTTCAATACATTATTTATTAATGCATTCGAAGCGATACCGCATGAAATTATTATTCGAATACACGCGCCCCGTAATCGATGAAACATCGATGTTTATTCATTTGATGTGCGATCGTTAATCGTTGCTAGCGTGAAACTGACGTGTTATTGTGTATGACATGATAAAGTTTTTAAAGGGAGGATTGATTTTGAATCTGTCAACAACATGTGTGATGGCTCTTTAGGGAATTCTCTAGAATATAAATACCTAAATCAATTTAATGTTAATTGGCGAGCTTTCGACTGAGCAGAAAGGTACAATGGATTACAAAAATATACATTATATGACACTGATTTTAATAACCAAAATTGTAATTAATTTTTCTCAGGAAGTTTTACAACAATCCATGTTATCTGCTAAACATATTTAGTAGGTATATAACATATTTTAAATTTAAAAAACGATTTATATCAAGGTTTATAAATTTTAAAAGACGTATTTTTTCAGCTTTTTCAACGTCCCACTGCAAGGCACAGACCTCCTCTAGTAAATTACTAAGGGGTTTCGGGCCATAATTCACAAGGCAGGCCCAGTGCGGAATGGTGGTTACATTTGATAAAGTTTTTTTTTAAATTTTGGAACACGTGAGTGGATTTTTTTAAGCATTTAAGTGGAAACTCGAGGATTTGAACTCACGATCTCACGAATGAGAGTCGAGAATTGATACCTAGGTATATCACATAGGTAATATGAGAAAAACCTAACCGTTACTCATCAATATGTACTAATTTAGTATCTATAATAATATCTCGTTTTATTTCACGAACTTAGGTGATTTATTCGAAAGTCGAGACCTCAGCAATAGGTGCAGCATTTATGCAAAAGCTACCAGGTGATAAAATAAAATTGAAACATCTAACTGCATTCCTTCCTGCATTCAAAATGATCATTAAAACTTTATTCTTCGACTGTCCTACACTAATAAACTTGTCTCTATTACATTAGTTCCTGGCGTTAATTCGACGACGTAGGACGAGTCTAATTGGTATAGTCCCCAAACCCAACTTGTTAGTCCGACCGGTCGGCAGTTAAACTGAGTTTAGACTACCGTCCGGCACCAGGTGAACCGACAGGTTTTAACTGCATAGAACCAGTTAGCGCCGGTTCTCTTTGAGCCACGTGTTTCAAATTTAGTTACATTTAACAAAAGGCTGTCTGTTCGTTAGTTGATTAACTTTGGCAATTTTAATGGGAGTTTTCTTCATATGTCGGCTGTTAGCACATGTGTCTGTATGGTAGCATGATCGAAGTTTTTTACATAAATATAAACTTTTACTTTATCTTTTCTAGTTTCTTATTTATTTCTGTATGTAGGTTTATATGTGTATGTATATATGTATCTACGTATTAATACAGAAACATTATTTCTTTTTGTACTATCTAACTGTATTCGTATACAGACTTGACTTCTCCGTACCATCCAAAGGTTGACTGGATGACATCGCTTCGATAAAGCGGCCGATTGTAATAAAGTATTTTGATAAAATATGTTGAAAATCATACGTGCATTTACAACTTCAATCATCCTAAAACAAACGAAAAAATAAATACTTATTAAATAATAATTTATGAACTCCCCGACAAAGTTAAACCGCACAGAATTTTAACAATTCAAAATGACGAGTTTGATTTACGACGGTAAACAAGAATTTCATTTTCATTTTATGTTTCAAACAAAGAACACAAAGCAGCTGAATATTTCTAGTTACAGAACCATAATTCATTTTGACAAGAGAAGGAATTGGTTTATGGGTGTCGTAAAACTGTGGTGGTAACAACGTATGAAAAATATTTTAAAGACGATGCAAGGTGTGCCGCAGTGTAACCCGAATCACCCAGCAGGGCACGAGTAAGGTATGTAACTAAGGGCACGAGCGTCACAAATTTCCAAGGGTTTTACCACACCTTTTCACCCGATCCGTGATTTTTGACTTTTTAATTAATAAATTAGTGGAATGATCGTATTTTTTACTATTTTTCAATCTCTATACTTTTAATTTTAGTTTTAGTTCAGGTGTGCGGCCGAATTTTGAAAAGAATATATGTGTGCCGCAAGTGAAAAAAGGTTGCGGAGCACTGATGTAGATGAGTGAGGGTAGGTGGCCGGTAATAGCTGAACAGCTGAAGATTCTGTGACGTGGCAACTCTTAGAAGAGGTTACGAGAGATGTACAAAGTCAGAGAACTGATGTTGTGATTATGTTGTTAATTTTTACATAGTTTTTATCGGGTAAGATTAACCTAGTTTCCTTCCTGTTACATTTCATTTCATTCTATCAAATTTCCATCCAGTCTCGTATCATCGCACATTGTTTCCTCCCTTCCAATATTCTTCGTATTCTTCATCATTCCCAAACCATTCACTAAATCCTCATTACTCAATCCTGTATGTATTTTTCCAATCAATTTATCAGTCAATGTCAGGGCATGTACCGCCTATGTACTGGTATTCGCTTTGATATTCTTAACGGGTTGGTCGATTGCAACTTAAAAAAAAATTGAGAAATTTATAACATGTTTGTAATTTATAGGATAACCTTTGGTCCAATTCATCAGGATTAAATGTCAGCTTGCATTAACAATCAGGTAAAGAACCTTTAAGCAATCAGCTTCAGAGAAAATGACAGGGTAAAACGCTGGTAGTGCAAAAGTAATCGCTTAGTACTAAAAAAAATTTGCTACTTTTACGAGAGTCAACAAGCTGCTCTATTGTGCAATATTGATTTTGAAATATTTTAAAAATTGTTAGAATAGTCAAACTCATAACTTGGTTACAGTTTTACGGCGACGCGCCTTTCTGTATGAAATGAAATTAAAATTTGACAAACCAATGTAACTGTTATTTATGACGCCCAGTTGAAACAAGCGAGGTGCTGTTAAAAGCTATCCTATTAACTATTTTTACTATGGATAATGTCGTGTCTAACTAAATTCATATCTAAAACTTTATATGAGCTGTTACAATACCTACTTAAACCGCACTAAGCCAGTTGGATTAGCACGTCAGTTCGCCGTCATATTAAAACGAAAATGCTGACCTCGATACTGCGCGCACTTAATTCGGACTCCACGCATGTTATCATGTACCTTATTGACGACGAAATAGAGGTCATAATTGTACACAATGTGTGAGGTAAGAGTTCAATCCACTGTGGGAATTTATGTGCTGTCTCGCTCACACATTAGTTTCCAGGAAATGTTGGTGGAAATTTATAATTGCGATAATTTTCGTGAGATATTACCAGTGCCAGTGACGATTATGTGGCTGCGTTTCTGCGTTCTGCTGTAATTTTAGGACTAATGAATCTTTAGTAAAAGATGTATCTAATAAAAAAATAATGCCACACTCAATGGCCCACACTAGGATTCCCCGTGTCATGCGTCCAGAGACGCATACAAAGGTAAACACACACCCAGACCTATACATTTGTCTAGAAACAAATGTGGATATACATTGGATATTGGATCAGGAATCGAACCCGGAACCTTTTGCACAGCAAGAACGGTCACTAATAACTGCCCCAATCAGTCTACAATCTAGATTAATAACGCTGTGTTAAACTATAATTTAGCATGCATTATCGTATAATGCATGTTTGGAGGGGGAGAGTGCACGCTGCAATCCAACAGCCGCTGGGCGCACTCGACTGGCCTCGTTACCCCTCTCTCACAGAATACTTACCTTGAAATGTACTGCATTTCCGACTTTATCTTATTTCCCTAATGTATGTACGTGATTCGATAGTGAGTGAGATATGCTAGAGCCCATTCCCATCCTATCCCTTCCCACGTCCCCAGTCCTTTCTCCAAATTCATTCATTCATCAACAAAGGTAGGCAGCGCATCCGGGGGCGTGCCAAGGTTTGTCATTTTGGACTAATGTTGACATGTATCGCGGATGTCTATGAGCGACAGTATCCACTTACCACCAGGTGGACTGTATGCCACGCAACCTGTGGTAATACATCAGTGCATAAGTGCTTAACGCATAACGCATAAGTGCGATGTAGAATTTGTGTGGTTAGTTTGATTGCCGAGAATTATATAATTGATCTGGATAGAAAGTACACTGAATGCCAACCCGACACAAATAATTATGGTGAATAACAACCGGTGAACGCTTTCAGTCAAACAGACAGACAAAAATTCTAAAAAAATGTTGTTTTGGGCTTTGTATCACTCGTACTTTATACTGCAATGAATTTAAAAAAATGTACAGATACAGTTCTGTCAGGATTTTACTATATGTATAAATGATTATAATTCATTAGACTTTATGACTTTATTTTACTATATGACTTAGATTTATAATTCACATGAGAAGAACGTAATATGGTCTATGGTTGGAAGTGGCCTAATTATGAAAAAATATTTCTTGCTGTAATATTTAATTTGGTTTCCAATTGGCAAATATATAAAACTGTAACTAGCCCGTTTTTCGTCCACAGCTGGGACACGGGTCTCCTCGTCCACATTTTCTTGTGCATGACGGATATATGGCTTTAAAACAGCACACTGGTCAAGCAGGTTAGCGCGTCAAATCCTTTAGTCGCCTTTTACGACACTCATGGGAAGAGATGGGGTGGTATTATGCGAAAGACGGCTAAATTGGCATATAAACTTATTATATTTTGTACTTGTACTTGTATCAGCCTGTAACGTCCCACTGCAGGGCACAGGACTTCACTAGTAAATCCCTCGGGGTTTCGGGCAGTAATCCACCACGCGGGCCCGGTGCGGATTGGTGGATCACACACTCCAGCTTTTTTTTTAAATATCTGGAGCATGCGGGTTTCCTCACGATGTTTTCCCTCATCGCCGAGCTAGTGACGATTTTTCAAAATCCGTACTTAAGTAGAAACTTAGTGATACGGACCGAGAATTTGAACTCACGATCATACGAATGTGAATGAAGCACTGAATGTATCTTTTTATACATTTCAGTGCAATTTCATCTGTAATTCTTCGAGAAAACTAAATTTAAAGCTGAAAAATCAGACTTCATGAAGTGTAGCTTAAAAGTCGGCAATGTGGCTTAACTTGGCTCCAGAACAAATTGACGTACCAAGCCCCTTAGCCGAAATAATTGCTGTCGTTACGAAGGCTTTAGGACGACAAAAGGCAGCCTTTTGATGTAAGATTTCGGTGTTCGGTTGCCTTCAGAGTAAACGAAAATTAATCACGTATTTGTCTTATGTTAGGTCATGTAATAACGTGTCAAACGTGAAGACTTCGAGGCACGTGTACCTTCATTGTAGCCTGTAGGTTTTTATTTTTATATTTGGATTTATCTGAACAGAGTAATCTTTCCTCATTTGACAAAGATGTTCAATACAATTTTGAAGACACTTTAATACTGGGAATCAGAAAGTTGTGAAATTTACTATCAACTGAAGTTTTTTCATTATATTAAATGGAGTTATATAAGAGAGCTGTTATAGGATACTGCAAGGACGGCTTCTTGGCAGTGACCACTTACCATCATATGAAACACTGATTCGTTAGCCACCTTTTCTATATAATAATAAAAAGGGCCTCTAAGCAGCAATTAAAAATGAGTCCAAAATTATTAAAATTTAGTCTTGTGTTTAAGATGTCGAGCCACTGGTTGCTTTATAAATCCAATTTGCGAGTCGAAGATTAAGTTACAAAACTACCAAATATACGTAGTTATTCCAGAAATTTAAGGTACTTACTTTATTTAGAGAGTGCCATAATTCATTAAGTCCGCCTTTTGTAAATATTGTCTGTGAAATAATGTGTGAGACAATCGCTGATAAGAGTTTTTATTCGGGGATGTCTTTAAGTATTTTGTTACATTTTTTATACTTGTATAGTAACAATATTTTTATTCTAGAAATAGTTCTTCAATATATCATAACTCAATCAAAATGCAACATTATTTCCCTAACAGCATAAAGAGCGTCGCACACTGAACGATAAATAATTGTTAATAATCTCCGTCTAGACGGGGTAATGTGTGGGGCGACGACACCTAGAACTATTTATCTGTCTGTTATCATTAACTCATAATGGAACGTTTTGATAACGAATAGTCGCTTTAGTTAGTAAATTGTTTTCATTAAAAATATCAACAATATCTCGGCTGCGCAGAAACATAGGAAGGGATCCTTTTGTAAAGATCTGATTTATTCGATTTTGGTCGTGTCATATAAAATAGGGCTACGATTAGAATGAGACAGCGTCGTCTTGTAGTCACTTGGGTGAAATTTAATTAGCTTTAGAAAGGCAAACACAAATATTTTTCTCGACTCTCTTGTGTACTTACTGCGTTTTTATCATAATTACAGCCGATGCCAACTTTATTAGTGAATGGTAAATTAATTAAATTATTTATAAAAATATTGGGATTTGTAATTTAAAAGTTATTATAAAGATTGAAATTACCCCTAAAGCCTCGAGTTTAACATGTTAAAGTTTTGGTGTCGAATCGTCGAGTCGGTCTCTTTAGAAGAACATTCCCATTGAGACACCATTTGACCTGTCTATTTGAACATCATTTGAACTTGAGGCAACCGTTTGCTCTGAGAAAGCATTTAGAAGTGTTTAAAGCTTTAGCGGTGTTTTAAAAGAATAACACGCTCTTCAATCAGTATTTTTGCCATCACCTATTTTACTTGTAATGACTCCCAGTGTATAGGTATAATAAGTTCCAACCAAAAAGTATCATAGTGCATAGATAGATTTTTTTTTCTTTGGTACCTATAAACGTGTAGTTCTATATCTCATTTTATAATTGTCATTAACCTGTTTCAATGCCAAGTGATATTAAAAACAAGGGTGTGGTCGCATCTAATATTCATGTTCTTCGATTACTTACTTAACCAAACATAGGGCGAACAGTTTTCACTTCATCAAACATAATCGCAGACACGAACAAACAATGATGTATCGTCTCATAGATTTAACGCACCCGTTATTTGGATAGTTATTATTAATATTGTCACGCGAGGCTCTGTGTGAGGGTGCCCTTAAAATGAATAAAGATTAAGAACGATGGGTTTGTACGGTTAAGTTTTTAATGCGTTTGGTGTAAAAGGCTGGGAAGAAAGATTGGAAATGTCGATTTTAGAAGGGAAATTCCTTTTTTCTGAAGGATTTTCTATTGCAATAAACAAATGTCCTGAGTAAATTAAGCACTCAGTTGTTAATAAGAAGTTCTTTACGTATATTTATTTATTAACTCAATGTACAGACTTACTGTTACTGTACACTGTACCTTTTACTGTTTTAGTTATTTATAGATTTAAATTTTATTGCACAATATACACTAATATTTATTATAAAAAGAGATTGTAGAATAGTTTCCCTGTGAAATAATAAATGTACTGATTTTAAAAGAAAAAATCATTTTTAGGAAGCTAATTTAATGCAGATGAACTCAGGTACTCGTACCGAGTTTCGTAGGAAATTGCAATATTAGTGAACAGATACTCGAAATTTTGGCAAAAATGTTTCCGGTTCCGGGAACGGTTTATATGTGACATACTATTTTATATGTTTACACAAATCACTAGATATATAATTAATCGCTAAAAGCGATTTCTGCCAGATAAGTTTTGGGTAGGTTATTACATAAAATTTAACAAACATTACTTTATCTAAAATACACGTAAAGTAGCTATATTTAGTGGAAGCACCAATGTAATTAAAATATAGGGATAGAGAATAATAGATTGTAGTTATTGTAAGTCCATGTAAAACATGATATTAATCCAGGTTGTACATCTAACCGCGACAGTTATGGCATTGGGGGGAGGCTTTCTTCAAAAACCTATTAACTTCGAAACAGAAAGTATCACGTGATCTAAATTAGGTGTCCAAAGTAATTAATGTTTGGAAAACACGTTTTTTGATTATGTAATTAAAGTGAGGTAGCCTATTTCATTGTATAAGGTACTGTATATCGTATTTGTACTGAATGTTAAAAAAAACATGTAATTTTTTAAATGTTTTGATTAATGTCAAATTGTAGATATGTATAATATATATATTTAAAAAAATGAGTTTGAATTACTTTTCTTTTTTTGTAAAATTTGTATGTCCATCGTCGAATCTGAATTTGAAAATTCAGTGTTACACAAAATGAACTCATTAGATTTTTTTTTGCTTTTAAGGCTTCGAGAAAGGTTTGAATACTATTTATAACATATGTATATTATAACATATGTAGTAAGTAAGTATTCCTTAGTAAAAACCACATATAGAACACAACGCAATACCACAATACAAAATAGTACATAAAAGGCGGTCAGTCTTATCGTTAAAACGGTCTTTTCCAGACAATCTTTGGGTTAAGGTTGTTCTATTACATGTTTTTTATATATTAATATTTAATCTTTAGTTTTTTATTAAGACTTTAAATAGTTACAAAGGGAACGCAGTTGCGGACGTGAACGTGCCTTTTCTAAATGTACTGAAAGGATATGAGAGCGGATCCACACTATGTGCACTAGAGCGAGAACTCTAGTGCATTTAACGATAGTTGTCTACCTCCTAGCTACTGTTGTCAAATGCTACCAATCGTATTAGTAGTACAATCAATCAACTGGCTTGTCAACACGCTACCTCAAACAGCGACAAATCGGACTTCGGATTAATCAGAGGACAATTGTGAACGTGTGTTTCAACTTAATTCAAAATGTCCGGTTTGTGTGAGATGTTTCATTGGATTAGAATTTCGGGATTTAACCGATGAAGCCTATAAATCTTTAATAATAGTTTATGACCCTTGTCCTTCAATTGCTCCCTTGTGTATTAAATGTTCGCCAAGCCGTGCTTCTCTTGTCAATTGTTGAACCTTTCACATTTCTTGAAGTTGTAAGACCATTACTGTTCAAAACGTGTGATGGCTAGCACTCATTTGCAATAGCGTTAATAGATAGCAGACGAGCGGATGGGACATGTGATGGTAAGTGGTCAGCGTGGCCCATGGACGCCTGCAACTTCGGGGGGCATGCGTGGAGGGTCCCATGTCGCAATGTAACGGAAAAACCTTAGCTGGCAGTTCATTCCACAACTTTCGGGTCAGCTGTAAAAAAGTCTTTTTGAGCGCACTGTAAGCAGCAACTATATGTCTATATGCGTATATGTCTATAGCAACTATATGCGGATGAACCGCACGACGATGACGAGCGGTGCGATGGTAAAAACTCGAAGTTGGCATTAAATTGAACAGCTGTTCAGAACATTCCCTATTTTAAAGGCGGTAGAAAATGCAGACGCAACATCTCTATGGATGCTGAGCGATTTTAAACCACCTGCAGTCTAGCGAATACCAGAAATACATCAATACTCATAAACGATACAAAACAATAATGGTACATTCAAAAACCTTTAAACAATAGCGTAACCCTATAAAGGTCATCTGAAACACGTTCCACGTTTTCCGTAACTGTTTTTCACCCCACTTCACCTACTTTGTATTCGTGTCGCGACTCCAAGTGCCGTGATTTCGAGCGGAGTAAATAACACTTTCCTAAACAACCACTTACGGGCAGATTTCAATTGTTTACGAAGTACAGGTTATCGGGGAGAGTAAATAGTGGAATGGTTCTGATAGCCCAGATAGTGGGATTTAAAGGGTTATGTTTGTAGACTGTTTAATTTTTTTATCAGGTTCATGGGTATTCTATATCGCATTCGATTTTTACAGAGATATTGTGACAATACTCTTTCGAGTATCAGGGGGCACGGTACTCGTCAATACTCGTCGCACTATCGAATTGTCTATACCGGACTTCTGATTTTCTTTAACGCCACAATCAATAACCTACACTAGGATTCGCAGTACCGTAGGTCCAGAGACACACAAAGACAATTACAACTGCGCCAATCGGCGGTCAAATTCCTATGAACCCCTACTGGCCGGTAGTGCAAACCTTCCGAACAGGATTCTGCAATTCTACTCATTCTATTATTTTCGTTCCTAAATTTCAAATTCGTTCCAAACGTCAAATACCTGTACTCTAACTCTTTAGCTATCATTTAGTCCATAAGGACGTAGCTAGCGCATCCCGCTTAATCCTTTAGTGTCAATACTACGTATTCAATATTCAGATATTAAATACTGTATATTCCACAGCTTGTTTGTACATGAGACTGAACTTATCGTTTTGAGAATATATACTAGATATGTTATACAAGCACTCTAGGGCAGCCATGTTAGAGTCTAGTGTTCTATGCTGAGTAGCTCTCGAATTCTTTAATTCATATGTGTTTTGAAAATTGAACATTCTTATTACGTACCTAGTATTTAAGTTTCAAATTTGACTTTTTAATGACCCTTGCTTGACAATCAAGTTTCTTTGGTAAGAACGTATGATGTAGTCTATTCCCATATCGATGGACTAAACGACAGTACGCGACAGCACGGGAGTGCGGTTTCAAGGAATTTGATAGGAATGTGAAATACACATTAGATGGATACATAATTTTAATTTACGGTTATTGTTGTAAATTGATATACTCGTATAATAAAATAATTTAATGCAAAAAAATCAAACAACAAAATTAAAACGATTAAACGCATACTTTAACTGCACTGATAACCTCCTGGAGTGAAGATTTGCTGATGTTCTCTCTAGAGAATCCCTACAATCTGAGCTATTGTTTCAGTATCCAAGAAGTCCACCTTGTGGAACTCACGGCTAGTGAATTATGGAAAACTCACTACATCTAGACTAAGGGTGATCAACGATAAACTGATATATTCCTGGAGTGAAGATTTGCTGATTTTCTTTCTAGAGAATCCTTACCACCTGAGCTAATGTTTCAGTATCAAATAGGTAAGTCTACCTTGAGGAACTCGCGACTAGCGAATTTTGGAAAATTCACTGCATATCGACTAAGGGTGACAAACGGAATCGAAAATATTAATCAGTTTCGAAGTTTACAGACATTTAACTAAAGATAACTTTTTTTATAGGAAAGTGGGCGGGCGAGCAATCAGCCCACGTGATGGTAAGTGGTTACCGCAGCCCATGGACACCTGCAACCTCAGGAGGTTGCAGGTTGCAAATCCTATTCACAGCTTTTTCGAAGAACCGCATATCGTAATATAATAGAAAAACCTCTTGAGACACTTCGTTCCACGGTTTACGATTTCGCGGTATAAAACTGTTTTTGGACCGAACAGATATGCCAACAACCGAACTTAGAAATTTAAGATAATAAAAGTAACTACTATCTCACTTACTAGAACCCTAGAGTCTAAAACTCCTCATTATTAGTGAGGGCTTCTAGTTAGAAACCTCCATCCGAGTGTCTTTGTTCACAACAAAGAGATCACTTTGTAAAAACGCGAGGGCTCTTGCACGTTAAGGTTAGCTACTCTTATTACGTTGGCGTAAAGGTTACAATAGAACTAAAAAAGGTACTGTCGACGGTTCTAGAACATACGACGCGTCGTGTATGGTCTGTCAAACACAATTAAAGCTGAACTTGCTTAGCGTTGTCGCGCCGTTGCGGCGTGGGACCAATTTGGAGAGTTCGCTTGTTATTCTGTCTGGACGTCTGTAGGCAATGACGTTTAACTTTGAAGTGGCAATGGCAAATATTGCAATTAAAGTCTGTTAAATACGATAGAGCTATAGTCTAGGGGTATCTATACTCGATTCACATTCGTGTGATCGTGAGTTCAAATCCCCGGCAGGTACCACTGAGTTTCAACTTAAGTACGGGTTTTTTTTAAAGTGTCACTAGCTCGGTGGTGAAGGGAAACATCGCGAGGAAACCTGCGTCCTCGAAAAATAAAAAATAAATCTGGGGTGCTCCTATGTGTATCATCGATCCGCACTGGGTCCGCGTGGTGGATTACGGCCCGAAACACCCCAGTGATTTACTAGGGAAGGCCTGTGCCCTGTACTGGGGCATTATAGGCTGATGCAAGTACAATACGATAGTTGATTGTGCCTAAATCAATGTTTTAATCAACTGAGCCATAAAGCATACCAAATGTTTGGCTTAATTGGCAATTAAGAAAAAAAATTCTATAATATATTTCTTAAAAAAATTGCTAGATTCATACCTAAAGAATATCTGCGTGTTTAGGTGTTACGTTTGTTACACATGCGTGGTTTTATGACATCCCAAAAGAAAGACGTCATTGTTCAATATTGCGATCCTTCTCTTAACTAATATTTCGACTTTGACGTCACAGAATGATGTCTAGCATCTTAAATGACTTAATAATATAGTACGTTTTTTTAAAGCAATCAAATTCTCAACTAGTCTAAAAACCGATAACAAACTTGATAAAATATCAGAATTATTGTAGCCCAAAAATTACTTTAATTTGATAGAATATTGTCGAGAAAATAGTGCCTAATTTTAGTATGCAATTATTATATTATTTTTATTTCCTCTCAACCCAAAGGTTATCTGGCAGAGATCGCTATTAGCGATGAGATCGCCTTTTGTGCGATTCCTGTGTTACAATGTCTGTTACTGTCTTGTTTTGTATTGGTGTGCAATAAAGAGTTTTATCTTTCTCTCTAGATAAGGAAATGTATAAGAAATAATTACTTACTTGTATAAGACATATCTTGTAAGAAATTATATAATTGTATGAGAAATAATATCCTGTACAAGAAAACTACTATTTACTAGTTTATTTATAAAATTTTGCGATTGTTTATTGAATTGTTCAATCTTTTATTCTTAACTTTGTACATTACATTACCTACTTATTTGCAATGCACGAGAATGTGCATACTGATCAACGGTTCCATGTATTTTGGTTGATCGATGATTTTTTGAGGGGGAGAGTGCACGCTGCAATCCAACGGCCGCTGGGCGCGCTCGACTGGCCAGGTTACCCCTCTTTCACAGAAGACTACCTTGAAATGTATTGCATTGCCCACTTTATCTTATTTCCCTAATGTACGTATGTGTTTCGGTAGTGAGTGAGATGTGTCAGAGCCCATTCCCATCCTATCCCTCCCAATTTTCTCAACCCTTTCTCCAAATCTATTCCTATATCTTCAAAGGTAGGCAGCGCATCCGGGGGCGTGCCAACGCTTGTCATTTTGGACTAATGTTGGCATGTATCGCGGATTTCTATGGGCGACAGTATCCACTTACCATCAGGTGGACTGTATGCTAGACTGCCGCCTTCGTATATAAAAAAAAACTAACGTCAACATCCGAGGAGATGGCATTAGGACAGACCTGGTTAGGTTATTTAATTTCACTCGGAACTATAGTATGAAATATACTTATTCGTTGACCTTAAATAAATATATAGATAAAACTTATGACGACACATGACTTTAACACATTTTTAAAGTAAAATTATTTTTACAAACAAACCTAACGTTATTAACACAAATCCTTGGGCAAAAAATTAACTTGTTAACAAGACCACAAGCCAATTATACCCAAACCTAGAACCGGAGGGTTAATTTTAATGCGGTACATCTAATGACAACGGCAAATATTTGATCAAAATGTAGGTGTGTACCACCGATTTAGCTAGACACCTCAGATCGGGAGGGAAGGGATTTTAGATTAGTAGATCTGAGTGGTGCGATGATAGCCCAGGAGAGCGGTGATAGACCGGGGACATCTATATTTGACTCACATTCGCGTGATCGTGAGTTCAAATCCCCGGCCCGTACCACTGAGTTCCTACATAAGTAGGTACGGATTTATAAAAATTGTCATTAGCTCGGCGGTGGGGAAATCCGCATACTCGAGAAATAAAATTAATCTGGAGTGTGTGTCCCCACCAATCAACGGGCTTCAAAATTCGTCAACAGGCTGTGATGTTAAAAAGATTATTGAGTACGATTAATGTTCTAGCTACGTGTACTGTACAGTAATGAATTCGAAGTAAATATTTTGAATTTCATGTTTGATGCTAATTACTATCATTATCATTGTATTTTGATTAAAATTTGTATGACAGTCATCTGGTAGAATATGTAAGGCTTTATCACAAGTACCAACATTCTTGATAAACAGAAATAAAAAAACTTTTTGCTTTAAATTGTAGGTTCAAGCGGTTTAGTGTAAAATGAAATATTTTGTTTTTCAATAAATTAAGTTTAATTTGAAAAGTTGCATTTTTTCTATATACCTTAAAATTTTACAATTCAAAATTAAAAGTATATCTAAGCCGGAGCACGTTTGTTGCAGCTATAAACCGTTCGACTTAATGAAACCGTATATCTTTCAGTGCGTAATTCAATTATACAGGGCAATCACACTCGCCCACTGCGTATAACAGGTGCATTTTATACTGCCGCCAAAGGAACCCTAACACCATAGTTTGGCTTGCCGCAAGTTGTAGGAGGTAGCGTTTGCAATGCTTATGAAAATAAGATATAACACAGAATGGGTCCCCATTGCCCCAGACTTTTGATTAAAAGTTGAAGTACGTTTCCTAAGTTCTAAATAATACGAATTTTGACAATATTTTGGAGATAAATTTATGTTAGTTAATTTG
Source organism: Sesia bembeciformis (assembly GCA_943735995.1). Lineage (NCBI taxonomy): Eukaryota > Metazoa > Arthropoda > Insecta > Lepidoptera > Sesiidae > Sesia > Sesia bembeciformis. Next base: position 16,860,746 of record OX031028.1, read on the forward strand.
ACCTTTGACCTTTATTGTTTCCTTTTAATATTGCCCATGACGGTGTCATTATGGCACCGTATCTAATGAAATCTCACGACAAAAGGATTGATTGTTTATAAATAAAAAATCTTTTAATTTTTTTTGTGATGATTCAAAGACGAATCTTAATATAACTATATATATATATTAAGTTATATATTGTATATAACATATATTATGTTATATAAATTTGTCCGGCGATGTGTATATATATATATATATATATATGTATATATATATACACATCGCCCTCATAACTCTCATAACCATATGGTTATGAGGGTTCTTTATTCAGACTAAGTAATTCTGAGTGTAATTAAATTATGCAACCATAATTCTGAGTGTAATTAAAGTAGGCTACCACCAATTACTTAAACACGCTAACGCTCCCGCTACCGCCAATAACTCGGACCACGAATAGTAGCTACCATAAATCGCGGAACCCCCAGACTTCACCGCGCCCATTAACACGGGCCCAAGTTAGATTTTATGCCGACGCCCAGAATAAACATGGAATCCGGGACATAACACCGAAGGGACTTGTTGACAAGAAATTCTGTGACTTGGGACAAACGTGTTATGAAGAAACACATACATTTTTCTTGGAAAATTTCGCCTGCATGGAAACCTTTTGTGGTCATGGTTATTTGGACTGGTCAACTGGTTATTTGGACTAGTCTCATTTACGTGTTTCGGCAGTGAGTGAGATATGCAAGAGCCCATTCCCATCCCATCCTATTCTATCCCTCTGCATTTTCTTCAAATCCATCTCAAAGGTAGCCAGCGCATCCAGAAGCGTGTTTATGTTGGTCATTCTGGACTAATGTTGGCATGCATCGCCGATGTCCGTGGGCGAGAGTATCCACTTATCACCAGGTGGACTGTCTGCTACCTTAAAATAATAACGAAAAGGTCTGCGATGACTGGCCGACAGTCAAGTTGAAGTACATACATATTCACTTTTACATATTTTTTCTACATATTCAGTCTCTATAGCAATTCTAAAATCGATTGTCATTTGCAGTATTTAATACTTCTGTAGTTATTTTCACTTAAAGTTTGACTACAGAACTCGGTCGTATATTATCGAGTATTCTGGTTATTTTCAAATATTTTGGTTCAAAAGTGCTTGTTTAGTTGACAGTCAAAATAAAAGATTTTTAATTTTTGTTTTTGTTTTAAAATAACAAAGTTTATCTCATAAAGATTATTAGGTTTAAAGATTCTTCCAGTCGACCACAGTAATAATGCCGAACAGAATAATACAAACATTCTAAACCAAAAAAAAAAAAACTATTTAAATGAGTCGTTATACTGTAAGTTAGATTTGAAATTTTCAAATTGTTTATAGGTTAAGGTGAATTGTTTAAGGTGGCAGAGAATGCCAATAGGCATTAAGACCGCCTTTTGTATAATTTTTCTTTGTGCACTAAAGTTTAAATAAATAAAAAAAAATAAGTCAGAAGTCTGTCTTGCGGTCTTACAGAAGTCACTAAGAATGGTCCTTTAACAAATTAAAATTCTCCTTTTTTATACAATATACAGCAACTGCCATATTCATAATAATAATGATTTTCTTTATTGTATGAATCAACAGAGTAATTAGCACACAAAAGCTATGTAAACAGAAAACACTAGGTGGTTTTATTGCAATCTCATCCAGACAACTTGCGACAGGGAAATGTGATTTAAAAAATACCATCAACATATTACATCAACTATATTTCAACATTCAACATCAAATTGTAACGTGTATGCATCTAAATAAAATACAATAGCGATAAAACGTTCCAAATATTGGGACTAATATTTAGAACATTGGTCCCAAAGCAGTAGTTTTACAAAATCACTTAATAAAATGCGAAAAACACGCGTTACTATGTACGTATTGTCGCGGGCGGGTCGTACTGTATACACCTGATACTAGATTTTTGGACAGACGAATACGCATGATGCGTAACATTAAGTTCGATTTTCGCTTCTATGTCAACGTGATAAGGTTTACAAAGTGTTACCTCCGATGTGGGCTGTAGTACAAGTATACACACCTGATGCTAGATTTATAGACAGGGGCCCATGATGGAGGGCCATGGGGACGTTGACACCTGCCCTTGGGTTTGTACCGTTTTAATTTGCAATAAATATATACGGCTGTTTTGGATTTGCGTTGGTGTCGTATGGATTGCCTTGGGAGGGAGTGTTATTAAAATTGTTGCCTTTGAATTTATTTGTTTAGGACAAATCTAGCTTAAAAAGGATAAAATCTCGTACAGGAGAGTATGAAGTTTATTATCTATACATCTATATATAGATGTAGATGTATAGATATTATAAGAAAATCGTAACAGAGCCGTGTCTCTACATGAACTATTTTTTGAAAAAGTCATTGCTGTGTAAAGTACATGTGGATACAGAGCCTAAAATACCAATTTTTGGATTTTTTGTCTATCTGTCTGTACGCGCATCACCCAAATACCGCTAGACGGATTTTAATGAACTTTTAATAACTTATATGCTGGGTTAATTTAGGGTACTTTTTATCGAGATTAATTATGAAGTTGTTCCGATTTTATAACCAATAACCTTTTATAACGCTCAATGGTCTTCGCCAAGGAGATGCCCTTTCCTGCATCCTATTTAACATTACTTTGGAGAAATGCATCCGTGATTCCAAAGTTGAAACTACAGGCACAATATACAATAAATCGATCCAGATGCTTGGATACACAGATGACATCGACCTTGTAGGAAGGACTCTCCCGGCCACGAAGGAAGCATACCTGGACATAGAATGAAGCTCACTACGTGCAGGACTAACAGTAAACCAGCAAAAAAAACCATGCACATGGCAGTTTCAAAAAACGGGCAAATGCAACAACAAGAGCAAGTCGCAATAGGAGGATAGAGCTTTCTTAAAGCCAACGAGTTTGTGTAGCTGGCCACGTTAGTAACTAAGAAGCATGTTAGTGCAGAAATACAGCAACGAATACTTGCCGCTAGTAAGTGCTATTTCGGACTGCTTAAGTCCTTGACGTCAAAAACGTTGTCCACGATCCTAAAGCTAATGCTGTATAAAACTTTATTAAGACCTGTGCTGACATATAGTTCGGGATGCTGGGTCCTAACTAAAAAAAAAGAAAACAATTTCCATCTCCGAAAAATATACGGAGTCGTGAAATTGGTCCCCACCAATGGCGCACCCGCTGCAACCATGAGCTCTATCACATGTATCAAGAACCAGACATAGTAAGACATATTAAAGTTGGTCGAACGGGATAGGCTGGACACGTGCAGCGCATGGATGAGGATAGACCACCAAAAAAAAAGTCCTAACGAGCCGAAGGAGAGACGTCGATACAGTGACAGGCCGCGGTTGAGATGACTGGATGGAGTCGACAGAAATTTTAAAGCGGTTAGAATTACAGATTGGTGGACGAAGGCCATGAACAGATCGATCTGGAAAACTTGCTGGATCGGGCCAAGGTCCACCCCGAGCTGTAGAGCCAAAAGAGAATTATGAAGTTCCCAAGGGAATCACAAGTTCGCGCGAACGAGGTCGCTGGCATCGCTAATAATACTAATAGTATACTCGTAACATTGTTACGACAGTGGTATGTTTAACTTAATTAAAGTTCCATTATATACATTCAGAAGTTTTAAATCGTAAATTTTTGTAAATCATAAATGTCACAAGGGAGAAATTACCATTGTCATACCTTTAAGAATACTAACTAAGATATGAAATACTAACAAAAAAAAGTAAATGTAAAAAAATGTAAAATGTTGTGAGATCCGCAAGTCTGGTTAATGGAATTTTTCTGCCTGTGACTTCACCACTTCACATAACAGAGTCGATATTGTAGAACGAAGGAATCAAGTGATATACAACTCCGCTTTTAAATTCATATACACTAGCTTCTAATACAAATTGGGTACAAAATGATCTTATCTGTTCACACTGACATCCCTTATTTTCTCTTTTGACCGCCAAACATCGGAAACCGGCTCTCAATTCAGTGTTGACTAATAAAATAGAATCTAACAATTATTTTCCACAGATATTGTAACAAAACATTTCAATGGAAACTTTTTAAAAATAAGTATCTTGCAATAGAACATCAATGTTAGAGATAGATGAATGAAAATGGCCAAACATTCGCGTTAATCGGGAACATTTTACGGAAATATTTTTGTTGAAAAGACGAGACGAAGAGAAGACGATGGTAGTGACCCGCTCAGTCATACAATCGACAGTCGACGTTGTAGGATTTTTTTATATTTTTCCTTTTATAAATTATTATTATTATTATTTTTTATGTACGAAGGTGGCAGACGAGCATATAGTACACCTTATGGTAAGTGGATACGGTCGCCCATAGACAACCGCGATACATGCCAACATCAGTCCAAAATGACAAACGTTGGCACGCCCCCGGATGCGCTGCCTACCTTTGGAGATATAGGAATGGATTCGGAGAAAGGGTTGGGAAAATGGGGAGGGATAGGATGGGAATGGGCTCTGGTACATCTCACTCACTACCGAAACACGTACGTACATTAGGGAAATAAGATAAAGTGGAAAATGTAGTACATTTCAAGATAGTACTTTTCAAGATATTCAAGTGTGAGAGAGCGGTAACGTGGCCAGTCGAGCGCGCCCAGCAGCTGTTGGATTGCAGCGTGCACTCTCCTCCTCATAAATGTATTATGTATTTGACGTTCTGTTTTGTTATATCAGTTGGATGTTAAGAGTAAAGGGTTTCTAAGGTAATTCCAACGCTTTATTTTATACAGTCCTCCGTGAAGCTTTTTGTTTAAATTCTCGTTCTAAACTTCTTTTACAAAAAGCAGTTACAATCTCTAGTCCAAGGAAGGCTACTACAATGTCAGTTTGTGGCATTAGTCATTTACCATCAAGTGGGCTATAAGCCACAGTGCTAACTATAGTACCATTAAAGCCAGTAACACAACAAAGTAAATTTTAAGTATTGCGCACGTTTAAAAACCTACAATGTACGGATACTTCAGCAATTTTCTGCTATCCTATAATGAGAATGTCAAAGAAGACAGCAATTTAACGACATTTTGAGACAGCCAAAGGTGAAAAACGAACAAACCGTTTGACAGAACAATGGTCCATAGAAATACCATCTCTTAACGCGACGCCATGCTGGAAAGTTTAAAATAGTGCTCATTCTATTGTTCGTAACGCGGTTTCCAGTAATAAAATGCTGACTGGCTGTAAATAAAAGTTTGCAATGAAATTGGCGCGAATACACTTGTGGTGTAATGCGATGATGGCGATGTGTATTTATATTGGCAGTAATTAAAAAATATAATTTTTCCTTTAGTTGTAACTAATTTTCTGAATTATGAAGACCAGTTGAAAAAACTGCTCGCTGTTCTCAATGTGAACCGCCCACCACTCCCATCAGTTGGTGACTGATTGTTGAAACTCAGAAGAAATGATGAATAAAATAAAAAAAATCGGTGGCAGTTCAAAATTTAAAAAAAAAATGGAGCATGTCTATCTACCAATCCGCGACAGGCCCGCGTGGTAGATTATGGCCCAAAGCCTCTACTGATTTACTAAGGCATAAGACTACAATGACTAGATTTAACAGGCCAAAGTTAGAAAGGGACCGCACTACTGTGCTAATGCCGCCCCTAACTGAGTAGTACCATTACATCCACGCGCCAAATACAGCCTACATCTGCCTAATTTTCTAATGAATTTGAAAAATGCGATTTAAGTTCACATTAAAGTTGTTTTAATTTTTATTTTTTTCTTCTAGATATCGAATAATTCTTAAAACAACAATTTCAAATACAGCCAACAACAATACTCTGATTTTTTGACCAAAACGATCCTTTTTACAAATTATAAATACGCGTTTTACCATTTTAAAATTCAATGTCAAGTGTGATTACAAGTGAACTTCACGCGAATGAAATCACGGGCATTGATAGTTTTGAAAAATGTATGCAAGTAGCCCAGACTTCTCAATTGTTCCGGTCTGTTCTTGCGATTCAATAAGTGAGAATAATATCTGTTACGATCTCGATATCAACGTTGAAGTTCATAGCTTCGGAGAACTTCAATATCTGCAATGAATTCGATAACTTCGATATTGTTCATAGCCTTGTCAATGTCGAACGACTGACTTCAAAACTATTTCAGTTCAAAATTGGGTTTTATCTTTTGTCTCAAGAAACTCATAGAGGAAGAATGATTTTTTTTCCGTATTTCAGCATTTTCGACCATTGTGCTTTGAAATATGTCTTCTCCTTTAAATATCTATTAGAATAACCTTTTGTTTTAATGATAATTATTATGACTGTGAGGTGTCAGCCAGCTTTAAAATAACACAACTCCATCTATTCCCGTGGGGCTCGTAACAGGCAAGTAAAGTATAACAAAAGCCGCTATCACAAGCCCTGAGGAACTGAGAAGTTCGTACAAGATTTTTTATTTATTAATTAATCATGATCAGATTATACAAAATTCGTTTTTAAATCTATATAGATACTACAAAAACCCCCAGGGTTTAACCGTAGTACCGAAGCCGTTCCTTAAATATAACTTTCTGTCCCACTTATTGTTAAAAAATGATTTTTTTTAATAAAAGTTTTAATTTGTCGTCATTCATGTATTTACCCTGCAGCTTGATAGGCAGTTCATTGATCAAATCAGGTAACATGTATTGCCACATTCTTTTGTCATATACATTATTAACTTTGGGTAGTTCATAATAATAGTTCGTTTGCCCGTTTCTGACTATTGTTAACTTTTTACTCTCCTCTGACATCACAAAATCTTCAATCAGACATTAGAACTCTACAATAGAGTTATTTGCTGTGTCGTGTTACTGTGTTTATTTATTGTTTGTTTAAAATATTTTATTGGATATATGATTTCAGATCACATTCGTCAACATAAAATCATATGTTGACAGTGTTGTACAAAATATCCCCGATTCGATTCCCGGTCGGTGTTTAAAAGACTAATTTTAATGTTTGTGTGGGTGGTGTGTTCGTCTTATGGGCCATTGAGTGTGCCGTTATTTTATTAATATAAAAGATATTCATTAACTTTTATGTATCCAGAAGCAACAATTAGCGTAACTAACGTACATTGAGATATATACATATTTACGACGTGTCTTGTACATCGTGTGGTACTGTAGATATATACCACTTGTCGCTTAAAACTCACCTGTAAGCCTATTGATAACACCTCACTTCATCCACTCGGTCCTCGACCACAAACCGATTAAGCCCAGGCCTACAAAAGACGATAACCCTTAAATGCTAATGGAGTCCCGAAGGACCCATCGCGAACAAAGAACACAATGGGTCCAATTCCCGGCGATACCTTCAGTTTGTTCAGGCGTTTGAGAGGAGGTATTAAGATTTCACGATATGTATTGATGTACGAGTAGTCTATAACTTTTAAGACTATGCGCAACTTTGTGCGCTTGCACGATATAATATTTTATTTATTTATTTATGCACTTTATTGTACACACAAATTTAAAAATTACAAATGAAAAGACGTACAAAAGGCGTGCTTATCTCCTTAGGAGAGTTCTACCAGCAAACCCGGGAGAGCGATAGGTGACTGTTAATCCAGATTATAATCTACCTATTTGCTAAATTTCAACGAAATAAGTTTAGCGGTTTCGACGTGATTCAGTAACAAATAACCAAACTTTCGCATTTGTAATATTAGTGGGATGTGTTTAAGGGCCTAGTAAGGATTTTATCCAGGGTGGGGCAAAGCAAACAATTTTCTTATAATTTAAATTGAGGTAGAGTTTAAGAACAGATTATATCCAAAATAATTTCATACGAGACTTCTTTAGGCACTAGAAAATTATTGCATGAAAATCCGTGTGTGTTTACCTACATATCAATTACCTTTTTACTATAATACATTCTACGTAACGCCGACGCTTAAGTCAACATGTTTCACCATATTCTTGAAATGCCATCAAAATTAAGTGGAGAAGCGTAAAATCGGGTCGTTTTGTGCCCGCGAGTATTAAAGGGTTAAGGGTGTGTTTATTTTGGACCTAATACGGCGTGTAGAGTGTTTGAAGTGGCAACCGAGATGGTATTGGAATGGAAATTTTGCTTTTTGTTCAAAGAGTTGAAATGTTTAATTTCGCTGTCAATGGTTTTTTACCTAATGTAGGAAGGGAGGTTGATAGAAACCTTTGCGACATAGAAGCGACTGTAGTGGTTTTTCGGTTGAACTTCAACGATATTTATTCTATGATAAGAGTATAGTGAACAAGAAAAGTTTTTTTTTACTTTTTATATATGGGAATGGTACAATTAGCACATTCTGCAAATGTCAAGTTTTCTTCATAATAAAAAAATTCAAAGTTTAAAACGCATCATGTCAATGTCTAGTCCTGTCTAAGTAAGTCGCCCAGTAAAGTAGTTACTAAAGTAAAGCAGTCGAAGTAAGTCAGTGATAGTAGGTTTACTGACGACAGAAGAGGACTTCTTGGAAGCATACAAAAAATGCTTTCGTTTCATTATCATAAACGTTACAAACCAAAAACACTTTGAAGTTTAATAAACTGTCACTATTAAACCATTTTTTAATAATAATCAAACAAAAACTTTACTTCACTACTCGAATTCCCGGCAAAATGTCCCAACAACAGTTAAATGTATTAGCTGTAAGGACCGATTTTATTACTGGCCACTTTGAGTTTCGATATCTTCTGTTCTAATTCGAATTTAAAAATAAAACAGAATGTATCTAATAGCTACGATGTTCTTATTTCAAAATCAGTATTTCATTTGTTTTTCTGTACCTAAATTCTCTTCGTGTGATTTTCTTGAAAATAAAATGGATAAATTGAAAATTCGTGCTAAGTTTGAATATGAGTTTCGTCGCGGCACCAATGCAAGTCAGACTGGTCACAATATCAATAGTGTGTATGGGCCAAACACCGCAAACGATCGCACCGTGCGTCGATGGTTTGAATGCTTCTTTTCTGAAAATTTCGATCTTAAGGATGAGCCCCACGGACGACCTACGACCAAGGTTAATAACGATGAATTAAAGACTATAGTGGAAGCAGATCCATCTCAAAGTACAGCGGAGTTAGCAGCAGGGTTTGATGTCAGTGCTGATACAATGTTGGTTTATCTGCGTCAAATCGGTAAAATAAAGAAGCTCGAAAAGTGGGTACCGTATGAATTGAACGAACGTCAACGACAACAACACGTCGAAGTCTGTACTGTGTTATTGAACCGTCACAAAAACGAAAGTATTTTGAATCGCATCGTGACTTGTGATGAGAAATGGATTCTGTACGATAACCACAAACGTTCGTATCAGTGGCTAGATCCAGGAGTTGCAGCCCAGCAATGCCCAAAACGCAAAATAACGAAGAAACAGCTATTGGTATCAGTTTGGTGGTCCTGTGCCGGTATTGTCCACTACAGTTTCTTGCGAGCCGGTCAAGCGATTGATGCAGATGTGTACTGTAAGGAGCTACAGACGATGGTGGTAAAGCTGGCAACAAAGCAACAAAGCAACAAAGCAAAGCAACGTTTGGTCAATCTCCACTTTTTCTTCATGACAATGCCCGCCTTCACATTCCTCATACGACAGTTTTAAAACTTCAAGAGCTAGACCTGGAGACTGTCCCTCACCCTTCATGCTCACTGGACCTTGCCCCGACAGATTTCCGTTACTTTTGAAATTTGGACAACTTTTTGCAAGGTAAAAAATTTGATTCTGAAGTAGCTGTGATTAGGACTTTTAAATAATGCATTGATGGATTCACGAGACTTTTACAGGAGTGGCATCAATCAACTGCCGGCGAGGTGGCGAGTGTGTAAATAATATGAGTCAATATTTCGACTAACATAATAATATTTATATAACAAAAAAATTTCAATTTCTCATACATATCGGTCATTTCACAGGCAAGCACCTAATAAGAATGTATTTCAGTAATAAATGAGATATGCCAGAGCCCATTTCCATCCCATTTTAACTTATTCGTTCCCCTTTTCCTAAATCTTTTTCGAAATCCATACCTAAATCACCAAAGGTCCAAAGGTACACTTGTCTCCTGGTCTGAAAATATCTCTCTTGATTGCTACTTGTATAGCACACCTTCATTCCTATTCCCTACATATTTATATTTAAACGTAGGGTCCTGTAACAGCAAGCCATAATTTTGCCGTGAAGTTTACTCCCATAACTTCAAAGGGCTTCAATATTTGAATAGCGGATTCCCTTTCCCAAATAATTACTCAAAATTAGGGGAGAGACTTTTACGCACGCCTAAATAAATGATGAGTAAGCAAACTTAACAGGTAAGTTGAGATAGGAGTTTAGCTTATCCCTAACTTATTCATAGCTTATCCCCGGGGATAATGTTTGTATAGATGGCAGATAAGCTTCATACGGGGTTCATGTGTTCACGATCGTGTAAATTAGTTGATTTTTGAAGATTTTAATGGATTTTGGTGATTTTAATGATCCTTTGTTGCGGTTTTATAGCCAACGAGGGAAAGATGACTGTTACAGTATAATTTAATACTTGATAACCAGCATATAATTTAGATAATGAAATTATACATACATGAATACACATGAATACTATAATTCTTTTTTCATATTTTTTTTATGGACAAAGGGGGCAGACGAGTATACAGTCCATCTGATGGTAAATGGATACTGTAGCCCATAGACATCCGACATACATGCCAACATTAGTCCAAAATGACAAACGTTGGCACGCCCACGGATGCGCTGCCTACCTTTGTAGATATAGGAATGGATTCGGAGAAAGGGTTGGGAAAATGGGGAGGGATAGGATGGGAATGGGCTCTGATACATCTCACTCACTACCGAAACGTGTACGTGCATTAGGGAAATAAGATAAAGTAGGAAATGCAGTACATTTCAAAGTACTCTTCTGTGAGAGGGGGGTAAGTGGATAGACATCCGCGATACATACCAACATCAGTCCAGTATGACAAATATTGGCATGCTCCCGGATGGGCTGCCTACCTTTGAAGATATAGGAATGGATTTAGAGAATGGGTTGAGAAAATGGGGAGGGATAGGATGGGATGGGAATGGGCTCTGGCATAAATTTCACTCACTGCCAAAACACGCACGTACAGTGGGAAAATAGGATAGTGGGAAATGCAGTACATTTCAAAGTAGTCTTTTATGAGACCTCTCTCGCGGTAACGCGGCTAGTAGACTGCGCCCGGCGGCTGTAGGAATGCAGCGTGCACTCCCCCCTCCAAAATCTTAATTATAATCAAAGTAGTTACGTAAATTGATAGACACGTGTCTATAGGCAGTGAAAGGAAATGCACTTGATTCTGATTTCATAGTACCTTTTGTTTGTTACAGATCGTATTCAAATATATTGCATGCCTAAAATTGCATGCCAATTACCCTGTCCAAATTGCATTGAATATAAAATTGTTCAAAATTAGTTTTAGACTGAAAAAAGTGCGTTGTAGGCTAAACACAGGGGTTTTTTCCAGTTAATCTGCATACGATAAACGGAGGGTGTGAGGGGGCGACATCTGTCTCCGATCTGAATAAGTTTGAATTTCGCCCAATTTGAGCCACACCAGCCTTTTGAGTGTTATGTGTGAGCTCATACAGGTTGTTCTTATTTGTACAATGTACATAATACATTATTTTGTAATATACTTTACGAGTTTTGCCCCATTTATAGTTATCTTTGTTTCTGTACCACTTAAAATTATCTCAAATATTGATTAAACATTTCATGTGATTTTTAGTTTTACATTAAATAAATTAGACAATAATCGTAGAACAGTGCTCGCAACGAGACATGAGCTTTACATCTGTGTGTTGAAATGACGAAATGGTTCGCACTGTACACTATCGGTGTGCACTCACACAAACGCAAAACTCATGTCTCGTTGAGTGAGCTGTATATGTATGAATATCTATGAATAGTACAGGGTATATTATAAACTTTAGTTCTTTAGCGAATCTCTTCGAATCTCTCTGATATGCATTACTTTGTGTAAAATACTTAGATATTAGTTCATAGACTGCAATTGTATTTTTTTTATTGAAATAAATGTGACTAAAACACGCGCCACATAAAGAATTTGAGTCATTGACATGAGATCAACCAAGACTGGGCGAAAAAGAGATTTGTATGAAATCGTCTATCACCGATACTTTCTGCTCGTAGCGCGAGCTTTACATTGGTGTATATATGGGTAATTTTTTTATAAACTATAGGGAGACATAAGTACCTAAGTATTTAGTTTTATTTTTACAATTGTACAAATAAAAGTCAAACAGCCTATACGTTTGCACGGACAGCCCCTCTATTATTTTGAGTTTTCCCGAATTTTCCCTCAGGTTTTCATTAATAAGGGTGCGTTTTAGTGACTTATGCAAACAAGGGGAAGGGTGCAAATGGTAACAAGCTGCATCCAGCTAGTGGGAAGTGGTATCTGCTTTTATTAAAATTAGTCTGTTTGTGCGGATAAATCTCTTGAATTTCATTCGCGATGGAGAAAAAGTATTTATTTTAGCTTTAAGTCGTTTTTAGCTTTAATTTTAGCTGTTGGCTTATTTTATATATTAAATATAAGATTAACTATCTTATGTTTAATATACTGCAGGCAGATTTTTAAAGATTTTTTCGCAACAAAATTATTTAGATGAGTGGCCATAAGTCAAGAAGGAAGAAAATCAATTAGGTTTTAATTAGAAAAAAAAGCAAACAAGTGTATTTTTGATAGGAGTACTGGTTGACTTTTTAAAAAAATATATCTAACTAATTGTTTGAGAAACAAACATTGTCTATACTTACTATCTATTGTAATTTTTGTTATTTTATTTATTTGTTTAAACAAATAATAATTGGACATCATCGTACAAAAAACAAGTTCAGTACCTTAAGGACTGCCTTAGAGACTGCTCTACCATCTAACATTTGGGTTCAACAAAGAAGTATTTTGGGAGGTGTGATAAAAGTTATAAATATATAACTTTATTTTGGCCTAAAATTGTTTTACATTATAGTTTTTATAGGTATTTTGTCTATTAAAAAGAAAACTCACCAAATGAATTATGAACTAGAATGTGAAATTAAATTCGAATTCATTTTGAAAAATTCTTTTATAGGAATTGCAACCTGCCCTTTCAGCACGCAGCTGGACATGGACCTCCTCGAGCATATATTGTCTTGTGCATGAGGGATGTAAGGCCTTAAAACGCCACGGCAGCCAAGCGGGTTGGCGAATCCACTCTTTTAGAGGTGGTGTAGTTCCTCAGGGCTTGTAGTAGCAGCTTTGTTATCCCGTAGTCGGCGTTTATCATATAACATACATACAAAGCCACTAAGCTTACCACTGTAATTGCAAAAGAAAGGAAATGTCTGTCTTTATAAATTCATTTAAATATATTTATTTAAGTGAGTTGATAGGTACCTAAGTCGAAACAATCTCGAATATTCGAAAACATAAATTTGAATTACTTAAAATTGAATTAACAATTCAACAGAAACAATAACAATAACGTTTATTAATAGACTTTGTATTTCCAAAGTGTACATTTCACTTTAAAACTTAACTCATTTACATTTCGGATAATGCTTTGTTTACGTACAGATGAGTGGATACAAGTTAATCATTAAGTTAGCTAAGAATATGAAATACATATATAGAATATAATGCTAAGAATATAAAGTTAATCCTTAAGTTACTAATTTAAATCAATCAAGTAATTTTATTGTGGAACATAACAAGGTTATAACGTTGTCATGTATAAATTATACTACAGCTATGTCTCGCTCTAATACAATAATTACATAAAAGTAAATTCCTATATTATAAAATATATTTTGCACTTTAATATCTAAAAAGGAAAATATTTACTTTTATTATTAATTTCGTAGAGTTTTTCAAACAGCACTTAACGAAACACAGTCAGACATTGGTAAAAATACAATATACAAAGTTGTTACTGTAAGGTTACTTGAATCGATACTCCCCTGCTATCTAAAGGAAGCATTGTCGAGTTCTAAAATAGTGCAAAGTGGAAAGCAATATGGCAAAATCTTTTTAATGGCTGGAAACTTTTACTTTCAGCCAGTTCGACACCTGAAAAGTCTAGACAGGAAGGCTATAGGGAGTTGTTGTCGTTAAAAAGTTTTAAGTACCTTCGTTATTTATTTATTATTGAATGTTTTGTCATATTTTTCATTTATTAAAACTCTTTTTTAATATTTTTTTTAAGAAGACATTCTTTTTAGTTTTTTAACTTTCACTTCTAATATTTTTCTTTATGTATGGCTGGTGAAATTCATAAATCCCACTAATATTATAAATGCAACAGCTTAGATATTTGTTATACAATTACGACGAAACGGTTGAACTGATTTCGTTGAAACATGACAAATAGATTATAATCCGGATTAACACATAGGCTACGATTCATGTAGGTAGACTTTGGGGACGAAGTCCGGTCAAAAGCTAATTTTGAACTAATTACAATTCTTAATATATTTTTTTATTCAATTAACTTACCAAATTCCTTCAACTGTGTTGCGTCTTTAATAATTGAATAATTACCTGTAAAGAAAAGAATAATTAATTAATTACTCCAATATTAGTAATGACCAATATCTAAAGCGCTAGCAAAAATACATCAGAGCTTATGTTGGAACTGGTATGAATTTCAAATAAATCTACATACTTAATTAAGTAATAAAATAATGCAATCTCGATATGCTATTAAGGGTTGCAAATAACCATTACATTTCATATCAATGCATTACAACGTCATTGCAAGTAAGCTTTGACTGACCGCTTCATTGAAAATACTGGGCAAAAACAATTTACCGCCTTCACACCTTATTATCAACTCGGTAAGGTTGAAATTCATTTGTTTTTATGAAGAGGTAAACGGGTTTAATCTAGCCACAAGCTAACTTCATCAAGGGGTATTGAAAAAGCTGTGAATTCGCGATGTATTGAATTTTGATAACGGTATTGCATTTTGGCTCTGTGCCGACTTTGTCGCCATCGGCAACGTTGCATTTTGACGCGTCGATAAGTTGTCATCGCCACGTCAAAATTGTTGAACTGATAGGCGAGCTTTCATAAGGTTGAAATTTCCAAAACGATCTACCAAAAACGCACCGTGCGTTCGTTTGCGGTGTTTGGTCAGTACACATCGTTGATAATGCATGCCGTCCGTGCTGTGTTGCTGCCACGACGGAACTCATATTCGAAGATAACGCGAATTTTTATTTTTCCATGGTCGCAAACACAACGATATCTAAGCAGAAAATCGATTGACGAAAAAACAAATGAATAACTGATTTTGAAAAGGTATGTCATCATAGCTTTAAATCGAAATTAATTTGAATTTGGAATTCCAAGCCAATCGCAAAGTAACTAAGTTCATAGGTAAGGCCCTAATACTACGTATAGTTGCGAATATTCAGCTACTAAATACTTATTTGCGCATGGACTAAACTATAACTTATTAGGACAAGTTGTTTTATAATAGATTTTACATACATATAGTAAACCGTTTTGATATGGTACTTAATTTCATAAGTGCTATTTAAGTGGTGTTTTGCTTATTTGGAGAACCTATGTTAACATTGCAATATTGTTAGAAACTTCAATATATTTTACCACAAAAATGCACCAATTGGGACAATTCACAGGAAACTGTGACCGGGAGGGGATGATCGTTTAGTGTTTAAGTGACCAATTGATCGCGGGTGGTCGTCATTGGTGAATTGTCGCGACAATTTGTCTGATGGGGCCCTTAACGAAGCGAGGAAGTTGTTACGGCGTCGCGGCTTTTAGGGATCTGTAGGATCGAGAACTTTAGTATAGTTACTACTCTGTTTCATAAAATCATGTCTAATATCCACTGTGAATTAAACTAAATTAATTTTAATTTAGCTTGGATCAGTTCACAAATCATTTTCCATAATTTCGTAGCTTAGTTTTCTTCATTCTAAGTTGGAACAACTTTTTTAGCAATATGCATTTTTGTTATATCTTGCTGTAACTTATAAGGATATTTTATTTAAAATAATGCGTAATTATTAGTGTTTAGGTTCGTATACACTTATTGTTATGTGCGTAGGTTCGTATTTATGGATATATAATAATAATATGTATATTGTACACATATTTTAATTACTATCTCATTTGAGTTTTTCTCTCACTTACCAAGGAATCAAGCTTGCGTATTGTGCGATACATGAGCAATAATGTAGGTAATAAATAAATAAAATAAACTGGATAAAATAAAAAATAAATAATATTTATACTCTAATATTATAAAGAGGTAAAGTTTGTAAGTTTGGATGTAGGAAGTAATCTCCGAAACTACTAAACCGATTTCAAAATTTCTTTCACCATTTGAAAGGTACATTATTCCAGATGAACATAGGCTATATATTATGTGCAAAAAAATTGACGGGCATGCAACGCATGCCGGGTACAGCTAGTGAATAATAAAGTGGGTCTATTGCTCTGTTGACATTAATTATAAGTTAATTATACATGATACGTATCATCACATTATTAATAATTTATTTCATTAATAACAACGAAAGCCGTATATAAATATTTTAATATAGATGCAAATAATATAATAATATCTGCCCTCGTATATAAAATTCATATATAAGGATACTGTAATTTTTTTGTGTAACTCAAAGTAATACCCCTGTCAAAAGTGAATGACTACGATTTAAATTATATTTCCTATTGCTTTGTTCTATTGCAGTGGATTTAATAAAAGTCTTGACTTCCTTTTTACTTGCGAAAACAAACCTGTCAGAAACTCAAAGGAAAAATATATTAAAACAACAAAAAGCTTAGGAACGCGTCATTTTGAGAAACGATTAATTTTTGAAAGAAAACGTTTATGTAATATGATTTAAAAAAATGTGAAAAGTAAATCGATGATTTATTTTTCAACAGATAATTTAAAACATATTTTTTAATAATACTTCAAATCAAATTAAATCAATTCATTTGAAATAACTCGAGTGAAATAGTACATTGATTTAATTATATTTATTTTTCAACTTGCAACTTATAGTACTGCGATTCTTATAGTAATATTCTTATTGATACTGCGATGCATCGCCCTACGTATTTCTGTTTAACCAATGTTTGACTGGCAGAGAATGCCACTACGCATTAAATCTGCCTTTTGTACGTTTCTTTAAACATTAAAATAAAAATAAATAAATAAATTAGATAGCAGATTTGTTTTTTAAATAAATAACCTCTGAATTTCTAAGCTTGCAAGTCAAATTACTACGAATCAGGGTTCGTAAAACTTCGATATTTATAATAAATATCCGATATATACCATGTACATAAAAAAGACGCGAATATCATTCTGTAAGTGGTTTTAATGTGACCAAATTGCTAAATGAAACTTTGAGTTTGATTAATAGACTTATTTATTGTAAAACAAAACAAAAAATAAGACTAAAATAACAAAAAAAATAGATTAGTAATCAGTCTACTTAATCAACATTCGATTTAAAAGCCAAAATTCTGGTTTTAACGATATAAATATCAATTGATCAATATCAATATATTGATATATATATCGTGATATATATCATGATCATGATATATATCCGCGGATATATATCAGCAAATCCTGCTAAGAATAGTAATTTTGCGATTCGTTTCTCAAAATATATTTTTCGATAATTTATTTGAAGAAACCGGGAGGGCAACGGTTATTACGTACAGGTCGTTGTCAAATGCAAATCAAGTGGGGGACCGTCTTTTTCAGGGGTGCTGAAATATGGCGGTAATAAACAGCAATACGGTGGGCCCGCCTGTTGAGAACACCTGACGCTTGGTCACCCCATACGATTTGAGTGGAGGTGAATTAGTAGGCATGAATATAGAAAAGAAAATACTTCGAGTTGTGACTATTGTAAGTTTTGAAGCATGTTAGGTTAGGTTGGGTACAAATATCTTAATATTGATATATGCAGTGGGATTTCTACTTATAAAAATAATAAATTAACATAGTTTTTAAGTTATTTACTAACATTGCTGCGGATCTGTTGTCTGAAAAAGTAAAATAGAAATAAATGTATAAAGAACTCCTTAATAATTATGTAAGAGGACTCCCTACCTCTCCCAATAATATAATACATGTGTCAATTGACAGTTCTCATACCTTCTCGTTTATAGTGCACATGAATTCTCGCATGTATTTGCAGGTACCAAAAAATGTTTAAGTGTATTATGCCTTATAATAACGTCCCATGTAGTTTTACTCACAAAATACACCGGATTCACATTTAAACCAATTTTTACCTTACAAAAATGAATACGTTTCATTATTTTTAATAGCTCACAATCACACGTGGTGAGATATCAATCTACTTTTTTAATTTAGCGGAAGGCAAAGATTAATTTGGGCGTTTAATCAAACACAACCTGTGACTCTATTCGTAAAAAAACCTAATGAAAATTCGGCACATTTTGAACAAGACTGATTGAAATATATACGATTTGAAAAAAGTTTTGAAATTGAAAGGATTTTTTGTCATTCATACACGTCGGGAATACGATGTCGATTAGTCGCGGCGTCCGCGCTATCTCGATATAGTTGTATGGGGTCGCTTGAATGTGTTCATACGGAGTTGATGGGAATCCAATCAGCTGTCAACTTGACAGTTGACAGTACGACTAGGCGACGCCGTGCGCCGGACACCTTAGTCCTTTGTCTCGGATTATTCCAATTATCCACACTAAAAATCTACATTGGTGTGGATAATTGGTGAAAACTATTTTCTTTTGTGTTGTTGTGTGACGTGTGGTGTCGACTACATAGAAATAGAATAGCACCGCGCCCCATCTACCACAAGCGCTGAGGAACTACACCACCTTTGAAAGAGTGGACACGCCAACCCGTTTGGCCAGCGTAGTGTTTCAGGCCACTTATGCACAAAACAATGTGCATAAGGAAGCCCGCGTCCTGCAGTGGATACCGAAAGCTGATTGCATTGCATTATTTTAATGCTCTGAGCTGATGTCTCTAATCTCCATATGATACTTTTGTATTCTATTTATATCTACTAATATTATAAAGAGAATACTGTGGGTTTGTTTGTTTATACGTAGCAGGTAAACTCGACAATTGCTGGACTGATTTTGACAACTCTTACTCTCTTTGGACGCTTAACTAATCACCTGAGAGAAGCTGGGGCAGATCTATAATGCTATTACCGTTTTTGTCCGCATGCAACTAAATAGATTTTTATGGAATTTTCAGAAACAAGTTAGTATCTAATATCGATGCAATACGATAACGGCTTATATAGTTGCTGTAACAGTAAGACCTTTCAATGTAATCAAGAGGGGTTCAGGCTATAATCAATCAAACACGAAGATCAGAAAAGACTAAATCATTGTGATAAGCAATATTATCTCAGTTATGGAAGCGAACGAATAGTTTTGTAACTATACTTTTTAATTTCCATCCAACAAAGCGGTACTTTCTAAAAACAATACAAACTCCATACACATGCCACTTGCGGGTGTATCGTCGTCCACAAAAAACGGTTTTGGACTCAAACTAAATTTGTTAACTCCGCACCGCGCCCATAGCCTGAGGGTATGGAAGTAAAACTGCATAGGGTGAAATAATTTGTCACACAAACCCGGCTGGGGGTTGAAACGGAATGCTATTATTTCGTGTATTTCATATACGTTGGTAGTAATCTTTACGGACCTTTAAATATGTCAATATATAACACATATATAAATAACATGTATAAATTAGTGGAAAAGGGCGTGACTCCTATTCCATTCCCATCCCATCCTATCCCTCCCCATTTTCCCAACCCTTTCTAGAAATGAATTCCTACATTTCAAAAGGTAGCAGGTAGGGGGCATGCCAGCGCTTGACATTCTGAACTGATGTTGGCATGTATCGCGGATGTCTATGGACGACAGACAATCAGATGGACTGTATGCTCGCCTTCTTACTATTAAAAAGGACTTTTTAAAGCCTTTTTAACGTCTTTCGACAGGGCACAGGTCTTCCCTAGCTGTTCAAGCGATTGAGACCTTTGACCTTTTAATGTTTTCTTTTCTTTAATTTTCCGCCGGCGGGGAAACCTAGAATGTGGAATGGAAACCTGAATGTCTGGTAAATTGGGGGATTCGCATCACAATCCACCACGCTACAGCTAATACTTTGACTTTAAGAGCTTCAAGATTAAAACAGTGGCTGCAAACACATAAAATTCTAAAGATTAATTTATAAAACATCGCTTTTCTCTGTCAGTAAAAGACCCCCTGATGTTGCAGTTGTCCATGGGCGGCGGTGACCATTTACCATCATCTGGCCCGCCCGTTCGTCTGCTATGCTATTTAAAAAAACATGCAATTTCCACCATCGATATTTTTTATTAGATAAGTGTATGTCAATCGATACAAGAAACGATGTACATTAAACCACAGTATAAAATATAGGTAGGTACTATAGAAATACGTACCTACTTATTAGGATAGTACCAACGAATTTTGCCACTAAACTTCGCCATGCTGCGCTGTGGTCTGTACTTTGAAGTGCAAACGGAACTCTGTTGAAACTGTTTGTTTTAATGCAATTGTCATGCAAATTCGACTGAATTAATCGTATCCGTTTCGACTGAGTTTCCTAAGTTTTATGATCTTTATTACTTTAAAGTAAAATGCTGAAATGGACGGTTATACTTTTTTGGAATAAGTACAAATGTTCGTTATTTATAATGTCACTTAATTAAAAATAAACTCCTAGATTGCTAGCATACGATATGTTTTGTGTATAGTCGAATAACTACCGTTACTTTAGAAAAAAAAAAATGGAAAGAAAAGTAGTAAATATATATATAGTAGTAAAAAGTAAAGTAGTCAAATTTTTGTGTTTGAGGGCGAATGTTTATTGCATATAATTTCAAAGAGGTTGCATATATTAAAATTTGGTGTAATTCGCGATTACTTTGTAAATAAAAAGTATGTAATTTTTTCTCACAAATTACAAAGAACGAAGTTAATGGTGGTAGGTAGCATCAGTTTAAGAAATATCGTCAAAAATTTAGTTAAAGTAGTTTAATAATGATAATTTAATTCAAACATATAAGTTTATTGTGCACACAAATGAGAAAAAGAAAAGTAAATACTGAAATCTAAAAATTAATCTAAACTTATTTATAAAATAACTCAAATATTGCTTGTAAATATTAAAAATATATAGGTGTTTATTGTACAATATGCTCAAGATATAGTAGGTATTATATATTGAGCATGTTGTACAAATTTGGTCCCTGTGGCAAGATAACATACCCAACATGCTGGCGGCATTACTTCGCTGGATTGCAAGGCAGATGCGTTGCGCGAGATAATTGCCAGCCATGGGCTCGCCAGTGCTGTCGACTAAACGCTTAGAAAGATCTTTGAAAAACGAAAGCGCGCTTGAACATCACGGACCTAGGGTCTCGACACCGAAAGTAACAAAAATGTATTCACGACCGATATTCCTATATTTAACTCTCTTGCGTTTCTGTGCTTCCTCTGCCGCTGCCCCAGCCTTCGTACTAGTTCCATGGAGGTGAGACGGTGAGCAAGTTTGTCGACGCACGTTGCGTCCCACACAATGGGACGACCCATCTTCCACGGCAACAATGACATCCCATTGTCACACAGGATACCGTTCGGCTCCAGTAAAACCGGTACATTGACGGTGGCAAGAGAACGATGTATGGTGTTATTAAGTGTGACACGACGTGAGAAGCAGCCAGCACTCCGAGTAGCAAGACAGTCCATGATGTCCTAACTGGTCGACATCCTTGGCACAGGAACATTTATGTTGGACACATACCTCGGCTCTCAGACGAAATAAAATAATAATAATAGATAATTAGTTATACATTTTTTCGTTATAAAGCAGTAATTTAGTTCCAAGGAGTTATTTTTGACAAGTCTCGATGCGTCTTGTTTGCTATGCCATTGTTTTCCTACTCGATTGAAATTGTTGTCAGTGTTAAAAAACTGAGTTCGGGTTTAACTAGGTCGTCGCTTAAGCTGAAATGCCTGTACAATAGCCGAAACTGTACAAAGGTAATCGAGAAAAGCGAAAAGATTTAATTTTGTTACAACTTGAAACTATAGTTTAATACCACAAGAACACAGTACCAGATGGCGTTAAACTAATTGTCTGTCTGTCTGTTACCGGAGCGCTAATTTCATAACGCCCTCGGCGTTGTTCTGCTGCCAGAACACTGTCATAATTTATAATAAAACAGACAGAGTAGGGAGGCCGGTATGTATGTACCTACACGTGTTTCTCTCAAGTGAGGTGCAACAAACACATGAGCGTATTTATTTGATAAATTTGAAATATTTAGTATCTGAGGAAAACTCTCTCGCATAACATATAAGTATGTATATTTAGCTGTCTATTTTAAAAGTTTCCTAAATATATTGACGATATTTTCAGACCTAGCGAAAAGTCTTAGGCTATACTGGAATATACTAGAATATATAATACTATACCACAGACTAATATTTAAATGAGGATAACTTATTTAAGAAAGATTACAGAGACATTTTAAAAATATTGTTGAAGTTGATAACAGGAAAAGGAAATTAGTTGCCAAGCCAATTAAAATCTCCACAAATATGCATGTACGTATATTATAAAAGATATTATACATTATATATATAACTTTTAAAATATAATATATATAAAGTATTTAAGTATATATAAAAGTATATAGAATGTATTGAGGGGTTTTGAGTACCTATGTTTTGAGGGGGAGAGTGCACGCTGCAATCCAATAGCTGCTGGGCGCGCTAGTCTGGTCACGTTCCCCTCGCTCACTGAAGACTACCTTCTGTGTAAAACCTCACCTTAAAATGTACTGCATTTCCCACTTTATCTTATTTCCCTAATGTACAACGTTTTTCATATTGCGCGGATGTCTATGTGCGACAGTATCCACTTTTTACCAGGTGGACTGTATGCTTGTTTGCCGACTTCGTCCATAAAAAAAATGTGTTTAAGTATATATAACTTCATTACACAACGGAACCTAAATAATTAGCGTAAATAAGTAATCGTGAACAGCCCCTTTATCGTCCACTGCAAGTGCATATGGGATTAAAACTCCACGCTGACCAAACGGGTTGGCGACTCTTATCTTTTAGAGGTGTTGTACTTCGTGGTAGCTAGCGGCTTTGTTATCCTTTAATCGCCTTTTACGACACCCATAGGAAAGGATTTTTTTTCTTCTTCTTAAGGAACTTTTATTGCCTTGGCACATGTCAGTTCCATCGTACCCTAAATGGGAAAAGATGTGGTGGAGTTATTCTAAAGCCGGCTGTCACCGCACAGTTCAATTCGCATTAGGTCTGCGTGGACATGACCCACCCGTGTGATTGTAAAGGAGGCATGTGTGGGACGTTCTAGACTTGTATCGATCTCATAATTGTCCCACAATCGCCCAGACATATGTTAACAAGAAGGCACAAACGTGCGAATGGTTAACAGTCAAGTAGAAAATAAAAGTATCTCCGTGTAAGTGCTTTGCTCTGAAATTAATGTTTGTTAGCCCACAGACGACATTTAATTAGTACAGGCTACAGAATAAGTGCAGGCGCTTTGTAACACGCCGCAAAAAACATGGGAGTGATAACATTTCGTACTTTTATGAGAAATTGCTTGCGGAGTTGAAAAAAATTATGAAAGATATTAGTTTAACTGTTGTTTGGTTGCTTTGTACCTTCGTTACTTCTTTTGAACTTTAAAGAGAAATGACACTTTTGCCTATTTATAAGAGAAGCAGTTGACAATCTGCATGTTGACAATCTCTTGAGTGATATCAGTCTATAATATTCCATTGAAGGACACAAACCTTCCCTAGAATCACTGGGGGGTTTCGGGCCATAATTCACAGCGCAGGCTTAGTGCGGATTGGTTAATTGGATTGGTAATATTCTGGAGTATGGGGGTATACTCCAGATTTTTCTTTATTCCTCTAGCATGCGTACAAAATCAATGTTCTCACAAATGTACAAATGTGTAAAGTGACAATAAGATACTATGACTGTATGCTTGTTTGCCGACTTCGTCCATAAAAAAAATGTGTTTAAGTATATATAACTTCATTACACAACGGAACCTAAATAATTAGCGTAAATAAGTAATCGTGAACAGCCCCTTTATCGTCCACTGCAAGTGCATATGGGATTAAAACTCCACGCTGACCAAACGGGTTGGCGACTCTTATCTTTTAGAGGTGTTGTACTTCGTGGTAGCTAGCGGCTTTGTTATCCTTTAATCGCCTTTTACGACACCCATAGGAAAGGATTTTTTTTCTTCTTCTTAAGGAACTTTTATTGCCTTGGCACATGTCAGTTCCATCGTACCCTAAATGGGAAAAGATGTGGTGGAGTTATTCTAAAGCCGGCTGTCACCGCACAGTTCAATTCGCATTAGGTCTGCGTGGACATGACCCACCCGTGTGATTGTAAAGGAGGCATGTGTGGGACGTTCTAGACTTGTATCGATCTCATAATTGTCCCACAATCGCCCAGACATATGTTAACAAGAAGGCACAAACGTGCGAATGGTTAACAGTCAAGTAGAAAATAAAAGTATCTCCGTGTAAGTGCTTTGCTCTGAAATTAATGTTTGTTAGCCCACAGACGACATTTAATTAGTACAGGCTACAGAATAAGTGCAGGCGCTTTGTAACACGCCGCAAAAAACATGGGAGTGATAACATTTCGTACTTTTATGAGAAATTGCTTGCGGAGTTGAAAAAAATTATGAAAGATATTAGTTTAACTGTTGTTTGGTTGCTTTGTACCTTCGTTACTTCTTTTGAACTTTAAAGAGAAATGACACTTTTGCCTATTTATAAGAGAAGCAGTTGACAATCTGCATGTTGACAATCTCTTGAGTGATATCAGTCTATAATATTCCATTGAAGGACACAAACCTTCCCTAGAATCACTGGGGGGTTTCGGGCCATAATTCACAGCGCAGGCTTAGTGCGGATTGGTTAATTGGATTGGTAATATTCTGGAGTATGGGGGTATACTCCAGATTTTTCTTTATTCCTCTAGCATGCGTACAAAATCAATGTTCTCACAAATGTACAAATGTGTAAAGTGACAATAAGATACTATGACTATGTAAACTTAGTTATACTATGATTATACATACGTTTGGCAACGATTTTAATATGTCGAAGTGTGCTTTGTTTTTGCACACACCAAAGATTTTATACCTCAGACATTGAGAGAGGAGATTTTTGTGCATTCGTCTGGTCAAATGGTGAACGTTTTATATCAAAGTTTTATATTATTATTAAAAGCAAAAACTTTTGTACATATACGAGTGAAAGACATAACACTATTAATTCAATTATTGTCATACAATTCCGAAAAGAAAGTTTATTTATACAGATCAGCCTATCACGCTCTACTGTAGGACATAGGCCTTCCCTTCGGTTGTAGGAATTTTAAGTCATAATCCACCACGAATGCGCAATGCGGATAGTTGAATTCTCGACATATTTTTTTTATTTGTTTGTTCAAAAACACAATGTATACTTTATTATTAAGAAATGAATTAGAACCAATATCTCTCGCAGATGTTATAAAAATATCGATCTCATAATTGCATCCTTTGCAATAATAATAATGCATAATATTAATACATCAGTGTTTTATAATAATGTCGAATAAACATTTATAAATTTGTACTCGTTAAAAGACAGCCTGGCACATACGACAACTAATAACCCCCGTTTATTAAGATACCACTGCAGCCGGTGCAATCTTAATAACGACTTGTCACTCTCGCGGTTTTTGGACGCCATCTTGCGACGCCATTTTGAAAGAAACGTATCGTGAAATGGCGGCAATATTATACACGTACAAGTTTACCTAAAACTCGAGAATGTGCATTAGAAAATACGAGTTAAGATCCTTATTGTCATCATAAGCATAAGGCTTAGTGAAAAGCAAAAACTATGCTTCGGTAATGAGGTAGCAAAACATTGAATACTTAATTTCAATCTATTGTGAGTTCCGCATTAAAAATACCAAGTGATAGATGATGGGTGGACTATAGTATTGTTTTAAAATAGTATGTACTAATATTTTTTTTAAACAATCCATAATCATAAAGATAATTAAATCTGAGAAGCATCAGAAACGACTATTATTTCATGAAATTTGTTGAAGATTTTCAAAAACTACTGAATGATTTTTACTGAGACTTCTTATGGCGGTTGGTGGTAGGGAGTTGTCTGGGTGTTGACTCAGACAACAGTTGTCTGTAGCTATTTTTTTTAAGAAAACCTTACGTAGAATATAAATATGGTATACTATATATAGAGTATACTATAGTGTATACTATAGAGCTATGACAAATGTCTGACAAATTTATGTCAAGTTTACAGTACATTTCGTTGTTTATTTCTACATCAAAACTTGTCATTTAGAGCGGGATAAAGTTTGCACACATCTGTTGTGTTTCGTATTCATTATAAGTCAAAGTAATTAATTTAATGAGGATTATGGCTAACCGAAGCGTTAAATCATACGAGATGGTTTAGTGTGAACTAATTATGCAATAGTGAGTGATACCTTGAAGTAAAATTAATTAATTTTACATTCGTGTGAAATAATGGTAGTTAAATTAAATATGTTGTGATATTACATTTAGTTGTTAATCCTTCCTTTGTCAAAACGTAGGTACAGAGGCGGATGCTGATGTGTATACAGCAAAAATGATTACAATTTGATAGTTGATATCTTGCTATAGATTCATCTGGCTCTCTCCGTGACTTCATTTCCAGCTTGACAGTTATGTCATATTGTGTTTCAACATGAAATACGACAAAGATTGTCACCTTTCTTGAAACAAGTGACACAAAATCTTGTCCAAGAAATTTTGCCTAAAATACTCAAGAAATTGTATGTGTATATAAATAAGCGACCACGTCTGTATATAAATAATGTGACGTATTTAAAAAAAAACAATTATTTAAGTCGCAAATATATCTCAAAACATCTAGCAAATTGACAGGAGAACGCAGTACAGAAAAAAGTCCTTTCATATACTCTTAATATAATATTTTAATGTCGTAAATTGTAAAATATAAGAAGTTTTTGGGCAAATTGGATGTATGGAAGACAAATAAAAGAAATTCCGATCCTTTTGAATACAACAAGCAGCCGACATATATCAAGTGGTCCTCACAAATGAAATAGCTGAGGGACAATTTCTCAAGACTTGCAGACCTGCCCTCTGAGGGACACTCGAAGGAATCCTCCGAGCCCTCCTTACTGTAATCTTGCCGATTATTAAAATCATATATCTTTGGCGGGGGTGGCATGCACCCTGATTTCTTGGGGCTTTCTTGGAGGGTGCATTCTGTTACGTCAGCCTTGTATGAATTGTGTTATGCATTAATTTGTTGACAATGTTTACGTTAGTACGTTGTATACTTTTATTAATAGCGGCAAACTGTTGATGGTAATGGGAATAAAAATAAATCTGAAATAAAATAACATTTTTAGTAAAAAAGACTTCACTATTTACTATTTTCCACTATTTTTTGTATGTTTTTATAAAGTTTTTATAGCATTGTGAATTTGGAATTACTAAATTCTTAGCTGATTCTTTTTCATTTATGAATAGTTAATATAAATTGCTTTTATAATAATATAAAAAAAAACAACTAAGTAAAATTAAAAAAAAAAAGGTAACAGTCCCTAACTAATAAAGAAATTAAATTTCAGTGCTATTTTCTGTTCCATTTCATTAAATGGATATCTCATTTGAATACTGGTTATGTACTTAAATAATGTAAAATTATGAAAAATCTTGATTCGAAGTAGTACGGCGTAAAAATACTTCAGTTAATTAGCCGGTTTTCAATTATGTTAGGATTGAGTTAATTTGATATACTACAATTAGAAAACACTCATTTTTAGAACGGAACGAAGTTAAAACACATTTAATTTAACCAACGTACAATCAACAAAACTTCGCATTATTGCATGACGCGATCCCTCAGAATGTCACGTAGAGGCGTCGTCGCAGGCACGCGGCCTGTCACAATATTATTCTTACCTTCGCCTCTTTCATGCCTCGCCTCATTCCAGCCTCTCATTATCATTCACTCACTCATTCGTTCGTTCACTCCTTGAGAAGATAAGAGATATTGCACGCGTTTGTATTGTCCTTTATATTAAACTGTTTATGCTTTTGGTTGAATTAAACTGAGTTTTAAACAATTTATTATATTTTGATACATGGATAATGTTTAAACTGTAGTACTGTGGTATAAGAGATATATATCATGTAGTAGAAATAGGTAGTTAGATATATTCTTTATAAAATATACTTTCTGAAGATTTACACCTTAGGAAACATTTAAGTTGCACCCTGAACCTAAACTAAGGCTTGATACATAAAAAAAAAACAGATACAGATAGTTTAAAGAAAGTAAATCTAAGAAATTATTTGTATGGACTCTATGAGGTTTTCTTTAATTTAAATCAAGTATGTACTAATAGTTTGAGTTGAAGTTTTAATTGAAGTTAATAAAAAAGTATACACTTAGTAAGCTAGTGTGTCGGTATATTACTCAATAATTCTTTATGAAAAGTGGCATTAAAAGCCAGTAGCCTTTAAAAGCCTTTATTACCAGTAGGTACTATTGTTCATTTATTAGCCACCTACGTAAGTTAATTTATTAACTAGGTCGCGACATCGTTAACAAAATTTACAAATTCACAAACTATTTACAAAATTAACACACGAGTGGAACTAAATTGACATATATCTACAAGTATAACAAGTATGTATAATCAATTAATTAAATATATAAAGAATAAAAAACAGTCATAATAAAACCCCGCTAAATAACAAAAAAACAAATTAACAATAAATCTAATCCTGCCTGCTTACGAAAATTCTCCACTTTTCTATACGTCGGGACTGGGGATAAATCTAACACCTCACATGGGCGCCGCGACAAACCTCTTAAGAGATTATGGCGTGCTCTTCATTGGTTCCTTTGCCCCAAGATTGGTTCGGAGTATTGGACATTTATTGCTATTGGACATTTTCTACGTACAAATGAGGTAATAGATAGGTAGTGTGCAGTATATCTTTAAAATTTAGTATGAACTACGTTCAATGAGCTTCAGAGAAGTACATGAACTAGGTATATCATTTTGGCTTATACTTAAATGGGCAGAAAATCGTGATCAATAAAACAAACTATTTTTGAATAAATAAAGTATTTAATTTTAAATGACTAAGAATGACACTACCGAGCCGAGGGAGTCCCGCTTCCCGGGACTTCTGTACCTATATTTGTCACCAGAGAACCAAAACCTAACCCATCTTAAAATTTGTTGGTTTCAATTTGCTTCAGTATTTTTTCCCCATTATGTTTAGAACTATTATTAACCCTATTGTTATTATTGAACCTCAATATGAGAGATCTAATAAAGTGGTCGGTGATCGACGATTTTATACAATCTCTGCACCATCCAGTCTTGGCTGACCTTGTCAAGCCAATGACCGAAATTCTTTCTGCTCGTGGCGCGCGCTTTACTACCAGGTGGACTGTCTGCTCATCTGCCACCTTCTCACTATAAGAACGTATATAGGAGAGGAAAATTTGGTACTTAATGATTAATTAGAAAGTATATAGTCCATAGTAATATTTTAATAGTTTAATGTATTACCACATAACGTCTTCTCTGCCAGCAAACATTCTGTATTCCTTAATGAGTCCCAAAAGAAACAAAATACAGGCCACAAAAAAGCCACCTAAACATCTAAAGATGGTTGTTAGCGCATCCCTCCCACATAAATGTTTAGTATAGTGACGTCGCAAGAGGCACTGCAATCTGCGGCGAGGATCTCCTATTATCTTCCTGTTATGAGCGCCTAGTACATGAGCTCGAGTGATGAGGAAAAATCTTTGTTGTTGTCTGTCACAGATAAAAGCTTTCCTGCAATTTTTAATAATAATAATCTTTATTTGCATAAAACTTGGAACAGGATATATTTATTTCATTTATTTACACTTTAGTGCACAGAGAAACATTGTACAAAAAGCGAACTTAACGCCTAGTGACATTCTCTGCCAGTCAACTTTCGGTTAAACAGAAACACGAAAGGCGGTGGGTGCATCTTGCAATCAATAGAAAATGACTACAAACAATACAATACAATACCTATTCAAGTATAATACATAGGTACACTAATAGATTATATATAAACATACATACTCATGTGCTTATATACATATATACCATATAAGTACATATATAAAACTATAAATAAGATATGAGTGTGTTGTTAGTCAAATGAATATATTTATAATAATTCTACAAGATTTACCATTAGCCGGCATGCAAAATATACATTTGACTATCAAAAAGCATAAAAAAATTACAAATTACATTATAAAATCGTTATAAAATTTACATATAAAACAATTTAAACAGGTTGACTACCTAAAGTTTTAATATTTTCCGACTTACGCTATTGTGACATTATTAAGAAGATTTTATTTATCTTAATTACTTTATCTTAAACATCAGATTTTACGGCATATTTCTAAATAAACGAATTATTACGAGTGCGTAAAAGTAACAACGCAGTCTGTAAACAGTCCTGAAGATTCTCACGTGACCAAGCTCTGCTTAGTGTGAGGATCATAGTTAATTGTATAGCAGTGAAACCAGACAATGTAAATGCATTAAAGAATAAATAATAATAATAATAATAGATCAGAATTTGGATTCAAAGAAATTTTAGAAAATTTTAACCATTCATAAGTCTATACCAATACTAAGGCCTTTATTAAATAATAAATAACGCCCCACTCAATGGTCCACACTAGGATTCCTTTTGTCATTGGTCCAGAGACACACCAACACACACCCAGTACCAAACAAACATTTGTCTTTAAACAAATGAATGTCCGACCGTGAATGGTACCCGGGATCTTTTGCACAGCAGGTAGGGTCACTGTCAGCTGCCCCAATCGGTTGCTTTTGCTCGGATGTCACAATAAAATTTATAATTGCTTAAAATTATTTGTCCTTTTCTAAACAGATTTCTCTATTGTGTAATATTTATTGCGGAGAATATTATAATACTCTGTTGTATTGTTTTGCAATATGTTCATTTATTGGTGTCTGAGAAAATTATATTACTACGTTTTATGTTACACAATTGAAATAATGTTCCGTGAAAATTCTAAAACTACGCGGGACACTGTCTTTAATGAATAGGGTTTTTTAACAATATAATTTTTATCATTTATTCCGAGGTTACATTTTGAAAAAGAAGTTTAATATATAAAATCAAATAAAATGAAAAAAAAAAAAATATTATGACGTTCACCCATCCACCAAACTTTTTCCGCTAAGTGCACATTTAAGCAATAACTCGATCCGGCGACGTGTGTAACAGATGTTCCCTCTATGAACCTCCTGTACACGGTTTGACGATATGGATCTATTATTAACTAACAGTTTTTACACATACGCATATATTTATTTTTTATTTATTTACTTAAAAATCTACAGCTTTATTTAAAGTAATAATGACAATGGTATAGTCAATTACAGATATCACAGTATTATTTGTAAATTAAAGTACAAAATATTTTACTACAAAATAAAATAAAAAGTAAAGAATATAGAAACACAAATAAATATTTTTATGTGTATGTGTTCGTGTGAGCTAGTGTACGTGTGTGGATGTGTGTCGAGGATGAGGGACGCTTTGGTAAATTTATTAATGTTAAGTTGTTACAATTATTGTAAAAGAAAAAATAAGTATAAAAATCACAATAAATATAGGTATATTAGGGGTATATTATAGCGACCGATCGGATGTCCCAAGTATCGCTGGAGAGGTGAAATTAAGACCGACCTGCGGGAGCTTCAAGACACAGATATAATAACGCAGGCTGTCTGTAGATGCGTGCTGTTGGCGATAAGCTCCTATGTTGTCGTTAGCAAATCGTTGTTACAAAACACAAAAATGCCTAATTGCGGTCTATATATGTCTATGCTCCAAATAGACTACTGGCATACTATTTGAATACGATGTTGCGCCGAAAACAATGGCCTCTTTTAGTGTCAGGGGCCAAGACCTGACACTAAGGAACTACGGACGTATGTATTAAGGTTCGCGCACATTACAAACGCGGCAGGCCGCAGCTCAACGCGATAATTTAAGTCAGTTAGCTGTACACATTCAAATCTTCACGTCGTCGCACAGCGAATAACTTTTGAATTACGTCCGTAACTGCGCCCGTTCAATGCACATTGAGGCGGGCCGCGTCGTAGCGCATAAATATGGCTGGCAAGCGAACCGCTGCGATGCGGCCCTCCCCAAGTGTGCGATGGTTTATAGCGACATATGGTGAAAATAATTATTTCTATTTTTCATCTATTAAAAGAAAGAAAATACTGGATAAAGTAATACCACATTTAAAGGTCAAGAAACAAAAAAACAAGAACCCTAAAAGGGCCAAAGATCGATCGCTCACTATAATAATAAACAGCGTAGGTCGTGAGCGTTGGGTGGGCGGCGCGCACTGAATACGAATCAGGTAGGGCGGCGCGGCGGTAATATATCAGTCTGAGCTTCACTTTCGATAAAGTTGTGGTTTCAAAACAGGTGATACATTACATTTTAAAGTTAATGTGTGATAAATAATTACGTTGAATCTTAGTTTGTTGGGTCAAATATATCATAATGGCTCAATATATCAAAGTACATGATTTTACAATATCATTTAAAATAAATAATAATAATACAAATACAGGGTGAGTTCAAACCTTTCCCAAAGCCTGAAACCATGCATTTCATTCACGATTCTGAGTTCGTTGGCGTGAATCCAACGGTTCATGGTGATAATACAAAAAATAAGGTGAACTCTTCCAGATTTATTGTTATTACGAAAACAATATTAAATTTTAGATTTTTTTTATATTTGTACGAAATTTGATTTCATGTTTTCTCGTATGAATTTTATAAGTAGGTAATTAATTTCACAGTAATTATCGCATAAGTTCAGTTCAGTTTATAATACATGAGTGAAATTAATTTTATTTGTATTTTTTTATTTGAAATACTATTTTATTTTGTTTCAATGAATTGCGAGTACATTATTTGTCTTTCGACACTATAAAAGTAATTTTGATAACCCTGACATTTTATTTACACCAAAACCCCA
This sequence comes from Sesia bembeciformis, assembly GCA_943735995.1. Taxonomy (NCBI): domain Eukaryota; kingdom Metazoa; phylum Arthropoda; class Insecta; order Lepidoptera; family Sesiidae; genus Sesia; species Sesia bembeciformis. The sequence goes on from OX031028.1 coordinate 16,894,114, forward strand.
TAAAATGAAATTGCGTTTTATTTATGTAAAATGTGAATCTCTTTAAATTTAAATTGTTAGTACATTGTATGCAAATACGTTGCTCCCCTGCAGCATCCAACTGGGGATGTTTATGTTTGTTTACCCTATGTTTATAGACCGTCTTACTATCGATACTCGATTCGAGTTTTCAATCTAAGTACCCAAGCATAAGTATCAAGTATCAAGAGTAAACACGCATGCTCTAAAAGTATAAAAAATCTAGAGTATATGATTTTTCAATCCGCACTGGGCCCGCACGGTTACTGGGCCCGAAACCTCCAAATTATTTACTGGGGAGGCTGTGCCCTGCAGTGGGACGTTATAGGCTGATGATACAAGAATCATTCAGTCGATGAAGTGACGTAATGAAACTATGCCGACTGTGTATCTGTATACGCGACACACACACACGCATATGTAGTCATACCTACTATGCCGATCGCATCATTACAACCAATAGCAAAGTTTTAAAACACTCATAAATTCTTACATAGCCTACGTTAGAATGTGTTTCATTGACATTCCGTCTATGCAACATTTATAAACATAAATGAACAATGAATATTTAACGTCGAGTTACCATGGTAACCATGGATGCACCTCTATCCTGCCACGGGATTTATCTAACCACGCCTGAAGTCATTTGCTTATGCATCCCTCAATGGGAGCTCTATGGTGGCCATAAAACGTTGCGTCTTTTATTGGTGAGGTCGATGGAGTCGTTTCAATTTGTTTACCTCATTTGATACAGCTGTATTCATTCATATTCATACTAATCATTAGTATTGTATTCTACTTTAATCATTCAAGCAATGACTTTTGACCTTTATTGTTTGTCTATTGTTTGCCGCTGTCTGGTCTGTATTGTCGCTGTATTGGTTAATTTTATGTACTTTCATTTTGAATCATGTGAAATATAATACTAAATCTAATTACCATGACAATAAAGATGTCTAGTATTTTTTTCAGAATTATTTTTCTAACAAGATTGGGTCATGAATCGTGACCTTCCTCAAGAAGGAAAGGTGAGGGTGCACGCTGCAATCCCACAGCCGCTGTGCGTAACACTCCAGTGATTTACTATAGGAGGCCTGTGCGCTGCAGTGGGAAATTATAGGCCGATATAGATAGATAGATACATTATATTCCTAAGTTAATCTAAACATTTTTTTTTTTCAAATAAAAAAAATTGCCCATTTTTATGCTTAGTTGTGCTTGGTGTGACTTGTGACCTTAAGAATGTTCGCATTTGAACATCTGTTATAAGGAACATTAAAGCTGATCATTTCTTTTATAAAGTGAAAAAAACCTCATCGTTACAACAATTACAATAAAATCTATTATTTGAAACGGTTGAGAGAAAACAAAATTTCCACCGTTATTCTTTGTCAAACAAATCATATTAAAACTATCACTTCAGAATGGGCAGTCTAAGTCTGCGTTAATAAAAGAACTGCAGCTGCTAGATGCGAGTGCATCTGTTTGTCCCCCCCCCCTCTCTTGCACTGCCTTCCCCCTTTCACCCTCGGTGATATCCCGTCTGACACCCGCCTCGTCACGCTCCAATTGTCAGCTTTTTCGTTATTTGAAATCTTCCATTGTGTGGTTTTGTTAATTGGCTTTTAGGCTAATATTAGCACAATAGCACTTTTTTAAGCTATTGTGGCAATATGCAGATCATGCTAATTAAGCTTACGCGATTTTTGTAATATTTATTTGAATATAAACAAAGAAATCATTTTGTTTAGATGTCATGTTTTGTAATTTCATTTTTTTATTCGAGTAGTATTCCTTATAAATTTGTTCTCAAGTAAAACCGGATATTTTCATATGAATATAAAAATTTGATTCTGTGAAATTGATGGAAATAAATACATAGTTACTCCTAGTAGTATTTATGAAAATGTTAGGAAACGAGGAAGGTGGCTTACCACCACCGATACTTATCTATACTAATATAATAAAGAGGTAAAATTGTGTGTTTGTAGGTATGTTGGGAGTAATCTCTGGAATTACTGAACCGATTTCAAAAAATCTTTCACAAATAGGAAGCTACATTATCTGTGTCTAATATAGGCTATATTTTATTTTGAAAATTTGCAAAAGAAAATTAAAAAAAAAAACTTATAAACCGAAGCGAAGCGAGGGCGGGTCGCTAGTCCAATATATTACGATCCCTATCGTACCTAGATCTAAGGGACAAGCTTACGTTGAATGAAGAAGAACTTTTGGGAATGAATAGAAATAGGCTCTGTTGATTCGCTTAGTTATAGATTGCAACCAGCCCTTTCAGTATCCACTGTTGAATACTGAAAGGGCCTCCTCAATGCGCACATTATCTCGTGCATGAGGGATGTAAGGTCTTAAAATGTCAGGCTGGCCAAGCGGGTTAGCAAGTTCACTCTTTTAGAGGTTGTCTAGTTCCTCAGAGTTTATGGTAGCGGCTTTATTATCCTTGGGTAGATGGGGTAGAGATATTCTATAGCCGGCCGACAGCACACGGCCTCGTTAGAGATTGCGGAAGTTACTTGAAAGCCAACCTCATAAAGAAGCAAGAGAGGCACAGATTTATTAAAATGAAAATAGACAAATGATTATATCCCGCCTGTCGTGTAATAGGTGCCGGGTTCGATTCCCACATACATCTGTTTAAAGACATATGACATTGTTCGAGTCTGAGTGGTGTGTTAATCTGCGTGTCTTTCTCTGGACCACGACAAGAATTCTATTGCGGGTCCCTTGAGTGTGGGCTTAATATAAAAACAATTTGTTTACGTCAATAAAGATTTGAATTTAGATTTTAAAAGAAAATAATTATGAAAACACGGAACGTCATCTCAACATCAGCTTAAAATAAAAACCAACAGAATAATGTGAAGTCGATTAAGAACATATGTTTATCGTTAATGCAATGAGTACATCTCGCAGTTAAGTATGTTTAACTACATCATAAATCAGCTTTCTATTATCTTAATGGTAATGATGTATCCCTCGGCTGAATTTGTTTTATACTTAACTATACTAAACATATATGTATGGATATGGATATGTAGACTTGGCAAGTAAATACTGTACCGATTCTCAGTCACCTTACATATAAAGAGAAATTCCCGAAATACATTTAAGTGACATTTGAAACATGAAACATTTGAAACACGCGAAAAATTAGCTTTTGATATTAGTACGATTTATGGCAATCTCGACATCGGGGTAACTGTATTAGGCTGCAGCGAATTCATGTTGTGAATCGAGTCTTAAGGTAAAGTGTTGTTAATGTTAGTGGTGTTCACAATTAGAAGAGTTTGTTTATAACGAAGTTATACTTAACATTTCCATGAAGTTTTCAACAGACAACAGACAAGTCGACTAAAGAAACGGATAGTACGTACGATCCCAATGTACGTACATGTTTCAGTAGTGAGTGAGATACGATAGAGCACATTCCCATCCCATCCCTATCTATACTTCCCAATTTTTCCAACGCGCTCTCTAAATCTCTTCCTAAATATCCAAAGGAAGGCAGCGTTTTCGAAGGCGTGCCAGCGATTGTCATTATGTATCGCGGCAAGTCCGCTTGTCTGCCGCTTTATTTCTATATTCAGTCCATAGTTATTCATATTCATTACTGTTTGGTCATAATATTTGCAACATTTGAGAAGAAATAAAAGGTAAACAAAGGGTTTTAATTCTACGCGTTTAGAAAACAATTCCCTATTTAAGACATGAACAAAACGCGAGAATCTATAAAGTAGGTAGTCTCCGTCGGAAGACTTATCTCTTAGCCATGAACTTGCTCGAACCCCGACCTAATCCGCCGCGTCTATTTACGGGCCCCCCGCTCGTAAAACTTATAAATAATAAACGATACCGTAAGAACCGGTGCAGTCTCCCGGCATGAAGATAACCGCAGCTAAAAAAATGTGTTCATCACGATCAGAGCTTCATATTGTAGATAGATATAGTGATGAAAATATGATGATGATTGAATGTTATCCTCAAGCATCATTGTACACACAGAAAAAAGGAAGTCGTAGGTAGAGAGTGATCTGTGGTGAGACTAAGGCTAAGGTATGGTGTGATTCGTCAGTGTACACATATGGAAAGTGAAAATTGTTTATTAGATAAAGAATTCGAATCAATTTCGGAATCTACTAGTTTGCCTTTTTTTTTTGCAGTTTTCGGTATTGTAGTACAACATTGTATTACAAAGTTGTGTAATACAATAAAAATAACTGAGGGGGAGAGTGCACGCTGCAATCCAACAGTCGCTGGGCGCGCTCGACTGGCCACGTTACCCCTCTCTCACAGAATACTACCTTGAAATGTACTGCATTTCCCATTTTATCGTATTTCCCCAATGTACGTACGTGTTTCGGTAGTGAGTGAGATGTGCCAGAGCCCATTCCAATCCCATCCTATCCCTCCCCATTTTCTCAACCCTTTCTCCAAGGAGGGTCCGTAGCTACACGGTAAACCGGTCTTGACGGGGGGCCGGTCTAAGCTCCCGTCATCTGAATATGTCGTCTATAAGTCGTCATGTATGGGTTAAATATAAACCCTTTCTCCAAATCCATTCCTATATCTCCAAAGGTAGGCAGCGCATCCGGGGGCATGCCAACGTTTCTCATTTTGGACTAATGTTGGCATGTATCGCGGATGTCTATGGGCGACTGTATCCACTTATCATCAGGTGGACTGTATGCTCGTCTGCCGCCTTCGAACATAAAAAAAAAAAAAAGAACATAGGATTTAACCAACGAAAACCGCAAAATTAAAAATAAAGAGAGATAAAAACAAAGTGTTTGCGATTGAGATCGTGTAGCTGCTATGAGACATTAGTGAAATCTTGAAAATAAGTTCTTTATCTTAAAACCACGTGTTAGAGCATGTTTCTATTTAAACAGTCTTGAAACATCGAAATTTTGTTCCCTCTGTTCAGATAACGTCACATATTTACGGAACACGAGTTATTTTACCTTAGAAGCCTTGGTATCCCAGTTATAACGAATGAAAAAATTTGAATACAATATCAAGATTAACAAAAGATTAAAAAAACGTTTTATTAAAACAAAGCTTCAAAACCATTTTATGCTTACTTGCTTACCTTGTTTACCCTAAGCACTAGAGTAAAAATAATAAGAAATTCGATACTGCCCCCGCACCCCAGTTTTACGCCCTCATAACACAGGGTGACGGAATTCAATACTTACCTAAACAGATAATCACTTTGAACGGTGATTTTAAGATTATTTTTAATTGGATTGTATGTGAATTTGGTGATGAAAATTTACTATAGTATTGAGTTAAATCATTATTTAGCTAAATATGAAAGAAAATGTTCAACGGAACACGAACAGTTTTAATGAATGAACACCTTTACTTGCCTAAAGAGGTATCGTGTATTTGTGTATGTAAAGATATAAGTAAATAAATACACAACACAAATTTCATTTATACAAAACGTTCTCAACGTTATATAAAGTACGTTACATTTCATATTAATGAATAAACCATCTTAGTTCTACGTATAGGTCTTATTGATTTTTGTTTCTTAGACAGATAAAGTACTTCGTTATAAATGAGGAATTGTCATTTGAAACCTGTCATCTATGAACAGTAAGGTGGATTTTTCTATGCAAAAACAACAGACATGATAAATATCCGGATTTTCATCAATGAGAGAAAAAGTCAGTGCACAAGATTTCAGATTACAGCAGAAACGAACAAGCCAGTTCAATCATGCTACGGTTCACAGTACAAAGGCAGCAAGTCTACGCCACCTGACTCCACATGTGCATAGAGAATAGTTAGAGTGGCTGTTTAAATGTACTTTAAATGTCAATATTGGAATATTGGACTTTTGTACGAAGGGATGTAATCTTTCATTTAGGATTCATAATTGTATTATTACAAGGATAATAATAATTTCCTTAAAATTGTAACGTTACCAATACGTAATAATAATAACTTTTGTCGCAAAATCTTTCTTGCCTGGAAGAGGTACCTAAATGAAAAGCAAAGTAAATGCTATAGACCGCTTGGTTAAACTTCCTTCTGTAAATACTTAAGAGGTATGTTTTTAAATATACTTACTTAAAGTATACCAGTGTTATTATACCATGTACTAGATCGAGTATGCCCATATACGTACGTCGTACAAAATTACAAGTTAAAATTATATGACATTATTACAATTTCAAGCATACAATTACAACGTCTTAATGTGATTTTATATAATAGAGAATATTCTACTCATCTTGGTACGCGCTTGTAGTTGTGAGTACATCAAATTGGTACACGAGATCTCTAGTAAAACAAGTGTCATGCCCACTGTTAATATTTAACCTCTGTGGCTCCATTCTGGATCTGAGAGGCTGATTTAATGCTTTGCCACGGAGTTGAATGGAACTCGCTAATGATCTGCCTTAGGTTATGACCTCACCGTCTATTGAATTATCAAATATACTCTATAATATGCTCATTTAATGAGCATACAGACTAAATTGAGATGCTGTAACTGGATACCGACAATAATGACGCCCCTCGCTGAGTGAGTACCTACTGTAATTGTCTGTTTTATTTGTAAGCCGACGCTGAGGACTTGAGATGCCCCTTGTTATTTTTTGTTTGAAGTAATTTTGGTGACATTCGAAAGTGATGGGTTTGATGGACGTATGTATTAGAGAGGGGGGTGTTTCGCTATGATATGGTGTGTGCTTACTGGCTGCTTAAATAAAAACAAATATTTAAACGTCATCTTTCCAATATTGTTAACGTAATTGATTTTTGTATTTTTGTATCAGCTTATAGCATCCCACTGCAGGGCCTCCCCTAGTAAATTACTGAGCTGTTTCAGGTCATAATCCATCACGCAGGCCCAGCGCGGATTGGTGGATACACATACTCCAGATTTCATTTTTATTTCTTGAGCATGCGGATTTCTTCACGATGTTTCCCTCACTATCGAGTTAATGTCATTTTTTTTTAAATTCGCACTTAAGTAGAAATTCAGTGGTACCGGCTGAGGGTTTGAAGTCACGATCAAGCGAATGTGAATCGCGTATACCCCTTGGCTGTCATCGCTAACGTAATTGATATATTTTTGTAATGAAAAGGTTAAATAATTTTCTCCTTCGAATATTAAGAAATAGCTAACGTGAATGTTCTTTCAATTCCAATTCCAATATTAGATTATGCATGACATAAAATGAAATTAGATTGGTTGAGTTAGATAAAGAGGTAGTAGGCCTCTCCTGAGGTACAATCTGTTCCTAGGTCTGCCACCAGGCTAAGAAATCAATTATCTGAACTTAGGGTAGTTATAAAGTTCGAAAATTCGAAAGTAGTAATCTCTATTATAGGTACTTCTCGTCGAGATATGTCTATAAACTGGGTGAAAATGGAACAAAGAACATTTTACACATTTCAAAAGCAACCTCGCCACAAATAATATCGATAACAATACAATCGATTCGCGATTAGGCATTATGAATATTGATGGCGCTACGTGGAATGTTTGCCGCCACGTGTCGATCGTATCGAGTGTAATCGATACCTATATGTATCGAGTGAAATGCTAGTCGCAGTTTGAGTTTACATCACAAGTTTATTATCTAAGTAGTCTTGTTGTAGTGACGTTCTTCACACCATTACCACCAACTCTTTTAGCATTCACTGCTGGTCACGGGCTTCCTTATGTACTACATCATGTTATGTATGAGACCAAGTGAGTCGGTGAGTCCACACATTTACAGGTAGTGTAGTTCTTCAACGCTTGTGGTAGCGGCTTTGTTATCCTTTAGTCACTTTTTTCGACGTCCACGGGAAGAGAAGGGGTGGTGCTAATATGTATAAAGCTGGCCGACACAACACGACAAATTTATTACGAGTACTTTTTTATTTTTTTTATTTTTATGATCGAAAGCGGCAGACGAGCATACAGTCCACCTGATGGTAAGTGGATGCTGTCGCCCATAGATATCCGCGATACATGCCAACATTAGTCCAAAATGACAAACGTTGGCACGACCCCGGATGCGCTGCCTACCTTTGGAGATATAGGAATGGATTTGGAGAAAGGGTTCGGAAAATGGGAAGGGATAGGATGGGAATGGGCTCTGGCACATCTCACTCACCACCGAAACACGTACGTACATTAGGGAAATAAGATGAAGTGGGAAATGCAGTGCATTTCAAGGGAGTCTTCTGTGAGAGAGAGGTAACGTGGCTGTTGGATTGCAGCGTGCACTATCCCCCTGACAAAAATCATTATGACTAAAAGTATAATATCTATTTATCTAAAATTAACTTTAATGCAAATATCACTCAATCACTGTAGAGTCGTATGCTCAAACACGTATCTAACTGCACTTCCATTATTTATTCCTTTTCATATCGACCTCATGACTATCGATTGCACTAAACTCATACAAATGAGCGTGGCGGCGCGCCCTTCGACGCAACCCGCCGGGGAATCGAACCCGAGCCTACCGCACGCGCGCCACGTGACCCGCGTACCGATGACGCAGCCTGGAGATTATGAGTTGTAAACTTTGGGTATATTTGTTATTTCGTATTTATAGGTCTGGATGAGGTTATGTGTATTATACAAATTATGGACTTGTAGAAAAAATCCTAACTGATATGATACCTACATAATGTATGAGTATAAAATTGCAAAGATGTATATTTGTTTGACAGGTCTAGCAGTGGAGAGACATAGGCTAATCGTATACCAATTGTTAAATTATAGGTCTAGCAATTTTAGGATCTGTAAGCTTCGGGTTGCTGCAGGTCATCACGAGCTGTTCCTCAGTCCTGACTTTTGCCCAGAAGGGGTCGTGTTCCGACGCTTTAGGGAAGCAAGACCGAGCAACAATATTCCCTATTAGTAGTTAAGTTTATTATATGCACTCTAGGTTAAGGTATATATTGAATGGGCCTTAGTTGCCTGTAATAAATAAATATAATACAATCTAATACAATTTTTAATGAGCACCAGAAAATACTGCAAAGCAAAGCAAATCGTAAATCGATGGTACCAAATTAAAACGTGGATTAGATTTAGGTGACCAGATAGGTGACAATCAAGGAGGTTTCTTTTTGTCCGAATGGCTAAATTCTTGTAGCCCTAATGGCCTTCCAAGAGTCACCGGATATGTATGGTTTAGGGCGAGCGCAGAAGGCGTTCAGACAGGAGCAAAAAGTGTGTGCAGGAACGAGCTTAAGGGCTCGCCCGCCGGTAGACCGGCGGAAGGAACGAACTTCAGCTTAGGGCGTTTCTTTCGGAGGGTACCGCGGGATCGCTAGTTGGTGAGAAGTGTCCAGGCGCGTGGCGATACCTGGTAAAAGTGTTGGCTGAAGGCCGGTCTGTGTTCACGGTGTAGCGAGGGGGACGTTCTCGTCGCCGCCGGCGGGGACAGTGTATATGTGTAGCCTGTGAGTGTAGCGTAAGAATCGCATATTGCAAACAGTAATTGGGTCGTCGAGGAAAGAAGGAGGAGTCTTCATCTATTTAGTAATGACATTCTTAGTAACTCAAAATTATTTACTTTAGTTATAGCCGGCCGATAATACACGGCACAAAAGGCGACAAAGAGACAACTAAGCGGCTATCACAAGCCTTTAGGACTACGCCACCTCTAAAAGAGTGGACTCGCCAACCCGCTTGGGAAGCGTGACGTTTTAAGCCCATACGTCCTTCATGCATGAGCCAACGTGCACGAGGAGGCCCATGTCCAGCCGTAGATACTGAAAGGGCTGGGTTGCATTACATTGCCAAAAATAGGTTGTTTTGTTGACCACGATTTGCTGCTCATTTAGGATTTTCTTGCCGAACGTTTAATAACAAGCATTTTTTAATTATACTCGTTATACAGCAATGACAAATAATAATTAACTGAACTATTTATTATTGTTATTTTAATAAAGGATAAAAAAGACTGCTTCAAGAAAGTTTTCGAAAATTAAACATCTATCCTACTTACCATTATATCGTTTACAATTTGTAAATAAACACCTCACAAACAGCATCAGTACTTCCAAATAATCAGCTTATCCGCTATATTTTGACGAATTCAATTTATTTTCGCGCACCCTAGTAAAACGTGGACCTCATAAAAATAGCAGGAGATCCCGCCAGATGGCGTTTTCCCAGCGTTTGTGATTGACACTGAATCCATTTGGGTCCTCACGGTCTGCTTGTTAAACTTCTCCATTATTATTTCAGAATAAGGATGTTATTGGAAACGTCATATTTCGGTTTTTTAGAAGAAATAAGGAAGAAAATAAAACTTAAATTGACACGTTTCTCAACGGCTACGATAAATCATGACATGTGAAGCCCAATTGCCAATCTTCCGATCAACCGACGAACAAAACCACATACGAGTATGTTAGGTCCTATGTATGTATACAGGTAACAGGGTGAATCAAACGAATGGGCCACTGTTACCCTATATAATAAAAGTAGGAAACTTATTATATTTTTAAAAATTAGAAATATACTTTCATTTATTTTTTCAAAAGTCGCTCGTCTGTACCAGGAATCGAACCGATACAAATGCGAAAAATAAAACCGTGTATTTTTGTAGCACCTATCGATAGGATCAATGATATGGATCAAAACTTTAAAATAAACATTATGTATTAAATTAAAATAAGTCCGTGAAAACGATTATTTTGTCAAAATAAATACAGTCAATTTTATAAAAAAAATGTAATTTTGTTACAAAACTGACATACTAACTAATGAATTATTTATCTGAATTAATGAATGAATAAATAATTTATTGACTTAATAACCACACACTACACTTATACAAACATTAGAATCAATAAGAATACGAATTACAAGTAGTTGCTACTACATATGCTAAAAGGCTGCAACTCAGTCATTGCTACAACAAAAGTCGCAGCGCTGATTTTCAGTTGCGGCCACAACGCTGACTCACGGACAGCCGTGCTTGGGCCACAGTATGCCCCCCATGCCCCATGTCCGTCACCACACGCGCCACTTTTAATTAAATAAACTCTAAAATCAAAATTATTTAAAACCTATGTAAGACAGGCAATCGGGAATAATTTAGTAAAGAATATTATGTTTACTTCTGTTTGTATATATGTATTATGTTAATATTATGTACATGTCGCTGCCACCTAATCCTCAGCTTTCTGTTCGTCTAGTAAGAGCTTAACTTAAGAAGTATAGTATCTACTTAACTAATAAGTTGTTCGAACATGACATCCATTTTCCGCAGTACAGAGTAATTCGTTTAATCAAAGCTTTACTGATAAATACGACTAATTAGATTTATTTTGTTTTTATTTTGTCAAAATAATGTTCGATTATTACAGAGTTTTGTTCCATATAATCCACATCCTATCGATTGGTGCTATAAAAATACAAGGTAATTTTTTTCACATTATTGTCCAGTCGATACCCGGCTCAGATAAGTGACTTTTCAAAAATTCACGAATGCAGTTTTGCTTACCTTTATAAATAAAATAGTGTCCTTTGAGTAAAATTTTCTATCTTTAGTATTTAGTGTACTTTCGCTCAAGGGCTCTTCGATCGATTCATCTGTATATAGGTAGGTATATGAATTATATGTAATTATCTAATTATGTATAATATGGTGTACATTTGGCAATTTCACTTTAGCACACTGATTTTATGAGTTATGTCCGTGACTTTCCTTTTTGTAGCAATCTTCTTGGTTTTGGATTATATTCTGCAAACAAAGTCCGTACACGCGTATTGCAGGCAAATAATCTAGGACTGATAATCTTGTTTAAATTTGGCTATATTCAAGTTCTGCTATAGAAATCATTCATTAAATCAAGCAAACATTTATATGTAAATAGCTATTCATAAATGCAGAACGATCTCTGCTTTTTCTGAAACGTTCAGATAAATTTTCGGAATGAAATGAAGGCTGCTAATATTGACTTGTTAAGTGCGCAATGAAAAGAATTTCCAGCTCCTAAAGTACGCGATCCTCTCAAATTTTGTAAATGATAGCCGAAAAAATCCAATTTCAATTCGTTCCAAATTGGGTCAAATATCCAGGCCGTAAATCCCAAAGTTCCATGCGAAAGTTACGGCCCATCGACCAATCGGACGGGCTGCTTATCGCCAGCCAATGACATCGGGCCGATTACACCGGTGCCGTAAATTATAAAATCTAACCCAACTTCGTTAATTACCGAAGTAGGGAACTCTGCCGATATCGCAATCTAAACCGGTCGAAGCCTGCCAGCTTCAAAGGATATAAAGCACTAAAATAAGGATCGAATGTGTCTTCTGTCTCAAGTTTGAGATCTTGACAGGAAAATGGCAGGATATTCAACGATACAATTACATGCGTATTACATGATACATACAATTACACATAATAATGTGTTGTTGATTTTTAAATTGCTTGTAATGTAATTGATTTTAAGTCTATTCCGACTTAAAATTCTGTTTGTCGCTTTCCAGCAACTTTTTGTATTTCATCATACCGGCGTTTTCTGGCTCGACCACTGTCTCTATTACCTCTATCTATTGTCGGAAGATGCTCAAACGAGTCACTATTTGGGCAGGTCCATGTTACCTAAAGTCATAATTATGTTAAAAAAATAATGCTTAAATTAAATATTAAAATACTAAGTCAAAGGAGAACAGAAAATGAAAACGAAAGAGGAGAACATATCTCAAGGGCTGAATCAAGAATGCAAATTTACCAGAACCGCTGGGACCATCACAAATTGCCAACGATGTTATTTCGCCATTAAAGCGATTGTAGTTCGCGATTTTAACGGCTCATTAAATTAAATAGAGCCATAACAGTCCGTTATCGATGCGGTGTCGATTCGTAAATACGAAATTGGTATGGCTTCATCAATTTGCACAACAGAGTTCGACTCCCAGTGCTACTGACACAGTACACGAAATCAAACGGCAGTTTACATTAGTTTTCCTTGTTATAAAAAGTAACATACTGAAATTACTGAACTACGTCTGAAAATATAGAGCTGTATCAGCGTTTGAAAGAGACTCAGAGAATCGCTTGCAATTGCTATAATCACACAGAAAATTTGAATGTCATATTGTTAACAACATTATATTCTATTCGCACGGTGGCTAGTGTGTATGTAGTAATTTGACAACCCTAAAACTTTAATCGCAGTTAAGTACCTAATTTCTTGCAAAGAGCATAGTTACGCTACTGTCTAGCTTTGAGTATTATTCTACTGATTACGTAGTCTCGTTATTTCGCCAGAAGCGTTAACGAACCTAATATTTCCGATACGATTTCCGAATTCCGCCGTTTCGATTGTTTGTAAAAGGCAATATTTTAATTGGTTTTGTCCGATTCGTTTTCATTGGTGCTGTCACGGTCTGCGATCGTCCTCAATAGATTTATTATCGCATTCGAAATGTAAATTGACACTGGCTATTAAAATAAACGTGAAATATCATAGAAAAAAACTTCACTATAATTGTTTGATTGTTTACACAATGTTAATGAATAAAAGACGTTTATCATGCGTTATGCGTAATGCACACGATTTAAGACCACAAACATACATAAGGATAGATGCACCCGTGCAAGAGCGGGTGTATCTATTTTAAATCTATTGAAACGCCCGTCCTAGTGCACACGGCGGGGTCTTGGCGGTGGCGGGTAATATTAAATAAAGTTCGCCCTTGCGGGCTAACTAAGTTCTTATTATTTTTACAGGAAAAAGGCGGCAGACTATTACAATCCACCTGGTGGCAAGTGGACATGCCAACATCAGTTTAAAATGACATACGTTGGCACGCTCCCAGATGCGATGCCCTTTGAAGGTGTTGGAATGGATTTGGTGAATGGGTTGGGAAAATGGGGAGGGTTAGGATAGGATGGGATGGGAATGGGCTCTGGCATATTTCTCAATGAGGCATGGATTTAATTTATGTTTTAATAATTACTTGCAATAGTTCTTTCTATCTTCTATATTTGTTACATTTACTTCTCTCCTACAACTTCATATCCTGCATAGCCCAAAGGTTGACTGGGATAATGCTGTAAGGTATTAAGCCCAGCTGTAAGGCATTAATTATAAAATAGAGTAAATAAATAAATAAAATATAGAGGTGAACTTACCTGGTGATCTCTCGCTGCGCTGCGTGGAGCTTCCCCGCGAGCCGCGCCGCGTCGGCCTCGGCTGCGCGCGCACGCGCCTCCCAGTCACCGCGCGCGCGCCGCTCGCGCTCCGCATCGCTGCGAGCTGCTCCCTCGCGCTGTTCACAAAAGAAATTGTACGTCAGGCTGGATCTAAGCTGCTGCTTTCTTAAGGCACACTGCTAACCTTTTATGCGAGTGGTCTATGGGTTAGCTATACTCAGAGAGCTTTCAATGCCCTCCATGTCATTTACGACAACGCTGATGATGCAGTGCTTCGGAGATGTTCGTGGAAGCGCGAACTGACGGCTTACATGCAATAAGGTGCAAGAAAATTGCATTCCCGTTGCACAGAACGCGGTGCAGTATCACTGGAATTCTGAGGGCTATTTGATTGCCCTACCTTGCAGTTTTAGCGTATGTTCATACGCACGCCACGCCAATGCGCTCGATACTCAACGTACGAGTAGCTATTCATCAACGCAATACTATTATACTCGTGATTAGTCAATAGATGAAATTGACTGATATTGATGATATCACTTTTTTTCTTAAATTATAGTCTTAATTATATTTCTTAACAGAGTATAGTTTTACTCGGTTCTAATCATTCTACAATATTCATATAATTGGAATGCTATGTGAGTTTCACTGAAAGACAATTGAATCAATGTTCAATTGAAAAAGTTGTCAAGACCACTCGAGAAGTCTTTCAAAGAAAACTTTCTATAGCAAATATTTCAGTTTCACGGTTTTCTACATTGCAGGCCGTCTGGAACTAGCCTTCAGCCAATATCAAACGAGTGGACGACTTTAGATAAAAATAAAACAATGTTACATGATGTGAAAGCTTATACCATGAAACGTATTTATGCAAATCTTGAATTGTTCACATTGTGTTTTTAGTACCTATACCATACACTTTTTTACAGGAAAGTAAGCGGTCGAGCAAGCGGGTACGTTGCTGACCTAGCAAAATCTTATTCACAGCTGTTTTGAAGAACCCCATATCGTAGCGCAATGGAAACACCTCTTGAGGCAGTTCGTTCCACAGTCTACGGGTTCGCGGTATAAAACGGATTTTGAACCGCACAGTACGCGACACCTCCGTATCTTATAATACTTTTTCTTGTTTGGGATAAAATTACGCGTCTATTAGTGTTATCTCATGTAAATTTTAGATACGTCCTTTCAATTTCTATTGGTTGCAAGTTCTCTAGAAAATTTTATCGGAACATCGGATAAAAATCCAATTTCGCGCTAGCCACTCGCATCACATGCGTCGAAAACGTATCAAAGATGTCGCGAGCGTATGTCGTATGACGACTTTCGATCTCTGTCTTGTGTTATAAGTATTTCCACCTTATGTTTATGCAACCGGGAAATTTAGTTATTTATTATTTATTAACTGTGCCCGGCATGCGTTACAGAAATGCAATGCCGGCATGCGGCATTTTTTGTTGTTGTCAGAAACCTTCGCTAAACTACCACTTACCAAAGTTTCATCGAAATCGGATGAATGGTTTTGGAGCGTATAGAGGACGAACAAACAAACAAACAAACATTATTTTTTATATATTAGAAGATTTTATTTTATTTATTTAAAATAACAGAAAGTACATTACAGTTTATAGAAACAAATGCGTAGGTAACATCTTCATAACTCATATCATAACTTCTCTATGAATTCCATGGCATACTTGCTCAGAATCCGCTTATTTCAGAAGAATGTCACTACTTGTAAATAAAGAAAAATCTATCTTCTATATAAATAAAAATTAAATGCTGTTCGTTGGTAAGCGCTTCACTTGAGAACGGCTGTACCGAATTGG
This sequence comes from Sesia bembeciformis, assembly GCA_943735995.1. Lineage (NCBI taxonomy): Eukaryota > Metazoa > Arthropoda > Insecta > Lepidoptera > Sesiidae > Sesia > Sesia bembeciformis. The sequence continues at coordinate 16,910,117 of OX031028.1, forward strand.
CTATTTTTTTTTAAATGTTCGTAATAGTCCGAATAAGGTTTTTAGGGAAAGAAAAATTGGCAAAGTTGCCCGGATAATTCGGGAAAAATTTAAAGTGCTTTTTTCTATGAGATTTTTGTATGAACTCAAGACTATAACTCACGATTCGAATGATGGATATGCGATGCGTAATTCTTTTTTTGTTTCATTCGTTATGGTCCTTGAAAAGTTTTCGGAAAAAGAAATATTTATTGAAATTTGAAATTATGGAATTTTTTTATTGACATTTATTGAAATTTGGACAGGAAACGTCTGTCGGGTCAGCTAGTTTAGTGTTCTGATTTTAAATTCCTGAAATTTCTGATGTGTCGCAAAAATGGAATTAATTTAAAACTGTGTCTAGTTAATAGGTAAAGAAAGGTCGCGAATTACTGGAATGTAAATTAATAACGAGCTGCAAAAATAACCCATTGGTTTCAATTTCCTATTATTCGAAGCCTGGTCGATTAACAGTTTATTTATTTATCGACTTTGGAGCCTCTGACGACCGACTTATCGTACTCCTGTACTAACACTTTTTTTTTAGTATAGGAATTAGACGAAAGAATACCTAAAACTGTAAGAGCTACTTCAGCCAGTCAAAATCTACAATGTGCGAAGGTTAAAATTTCCTACTTACTGTAGTTCAATAAGTATCTACTTGGAGTACATGAATATACCCTCATTAATCAATATTGTAAAACAAACAAATATTAGCTACAGCCGCCAATTCCCAAGTTACCTCTAGTTTTAGTTAGCTTAACGGAGATCTTATCGCGGCTGCCATTTTGGTACAAGTGACGAGAGAGTAGTGGGAATTATGTATTCTTTTTCAGCTTGTACACATAGAACGGTTAATTTAAATAGCGTTGGTAATAACATGCATATGACGCACTTTGGTGCCAAAATTAACAGAAATCGCGCGATTCAGCGTGTAAATTTCTATAACATATCAAGTATGTTATATATTTGATATATTTCAAAAGCACGTACTAATGACCAATATGTACTAGTACATAGTCGGAGTAAAAAAAAATAGTCGGTCGGAATAGGGAGTACTCATAGTCGGAGCTAGCTGTCCGACTATGAGAAACTCCATGATCAGTACCCACGCAACACTTAAACAATACTAACATTGGTCAGGTGAGTTTTCAATATAAGTTTCTACTACATACTGTTTGTATGTACATAATAATATTTTGACAATCAAATTCAGATTTTATTGCGCTAAAATGTCACACGATTGTCCCGAGATGTGCAAAACGTTTCATTAAACAAAGCTGTCAATTTCAAATAGAGTGAAATTGCTTTCAAAAAAGTACATGCAGAGTGGTCCATTATTCGACCATCGTAAACATCACACGAGTTCACTCAAAACGATGTGTCAAAATAGTTCCTCGATTTGATCAATTCAGAAGCTCAACAATAACGACATATTTTAATGTAGATTCCGCAGTTTTCTGTCACTTGCATCACACCTAGTGAGTTTGTTCGCTGCTTAAGTTTGATGAAGTTTTAATTGAAAATTAGTCTTGGCCGTATCTTGTAGGTTTCAGTTCATTTACCACCGGCAGACCGGTAAATGAAGAGAATTTCGGCCGTGGAGTGGCCCTCAGTAAACCTACATAATTCGGTGTCAATTTTAAAAATGTAATTTTACTACTTTATAATATACATATAGTGTATATAGTGTGTATGTATATTGCTATGTATGTATTATAATGTAATTATGTATACTGTACACCATATACCTGTGATTAAAATATCTATTTTTTCTCTACCCAAAGGTTAGCTGGCTTCTGTGCGTTTCATTTGTTACAATGTCTGTTACTGTCTTGTTTTGTTTTTGTGTACAATAAAGAGTTTTATTTATCTATCTATGTACTTCGACTCATTTTCAATTTTACCACTAAATGTAAACATTCATATATGTAAACTGTTATGTATCCAACATTTATTCATATAAACTTCTGTAGTATCAAAAAATATTTTTTCAAAAACTGGTTCGCTCATTAATATCGAAATATGTTCAGCGATAGGGGAAACATGTAAGCGACGATTTAGTCTAATTTTGTAACATACAAAAAGAAGATTTGTACTTTCACTAACAACGTGTCTGTAAAGGTACCTACTCACGCGCGGTGATGAACATAGAAAGTCAATAACAATATAATAATAAGTTGACAACATAAGCTGGGCATTAAGTTATGTATGTTCACAGAAATATATTTTCAATAGATACACAATGTATACACAATTCAGGAATAAACATATGATAACGAATAAATAAATATGTAAATGGTTGTAATTGTCAATTTGTCATTTTTTTTTTTTTATTTATTATTTGCAAGATACACCAACAGCATTTACACGAAAAAATACAAATGTTAAAAACTCATAGATTCAAAATACCGCGTGCAATACTTTAATAGGTGCATACAAGTTCAACACAGAGGCATGCGAGTATGATACAATACGAGTATGACCCAAAAAAATAAATTTAAATGTGGATGTACATAAATCCAATTAAATAAGGTTAATTTTTTTCCTCATAACAAAGTTTTACGGAAGATGTTCATTTGTTTAAATAAAATAAAATTGGACTACACGATAGTAAATACACGATGTTACAATATCGAAGCATCAGAATAACATATTACTAGTTACTAATTACTCTCATGTTATAATGATTATGTCATGTTTATGTTATTATAATGTATCCGCAGCTTTATATTCCATACAGAAATACCCAACCACGCTTCCCAGGCTTGGCTATTTCAGTTTTACTTCGAAATTAGTTACGTAAAAAGGAATGTTACTTATCCTAAACAAGCATTTAATGTAAGCGTTGAACGTCATTATTTGTCACTGTGTGTTTTTGTTTTTCCCCAATATGTGGAACGTAACTTAGACAACGAGTTATTAAAATTTAGGACAAATGACCCCGATTATGAAAATGGTAATGCGACATATATTTGGTATGTCGCATTTGGTATGAATAAAAAGTATTTTAGAAAAAAAATCCTTGAAGTTTCATGACAATTAAGTCATGATCATGAATAGAATCCACGGTTTCTGTCTTCGGTTCAGTTACAATCTGTATATATATATATATCTTATTATCAATAATAAGTTGTTATGTTTACCCACGGCTTCGTCCGCTTTATTCTATACAAACTTTGACATCCCGTTCCACATCTTTATGGTTTGAATTTCGAAAGATCCCTTTATTTACGTCATAAAAGGAAGCTACTGTTAATATTTCATGTTTGCAGCTTCAGCGGTTTCGACTCAGCGTTGATGAGTTAGTCAGTCAATCGGAACATTTATCTTTACGAGTAGGTATATACATCGATTAAGCATCATAATGCCATCCTCAGACGCGCCGTCAAGTTGCCATTTATAGCATCTTAACTCTCTCTGAAGATGGTTTCTCCTCTATTTTTTTTAAAATAAACGAAATTAAAAAATATCACTCGTATTATCGTCCCCAATCGTCCATGCGAGATCCGCGAGATGACTTGTCTTTTAAAAAGCAAAGAAAAGAAAAAAGATAAAGGAAACAGTTGGTGTCGTCTATTTCCGTCGGCTTCCGTTCGCGGTCGGGGGCAGATTAGCGGCTGACATAAGTTATTTTAGCTGAAATGGTGTTCTCAGTAGTCTTTTACTTTTTTACTAAATGGTGTGTGATGGTTTTAAAATTCCGTCGCGTATTTTCGACGATTTCCCTTAATCTGTCTAGTGCTTGAGTTCACTTCTTTACTTTAGCTAAATAATTACGATTGAATAATAATGACTTATTGTATTTATAAATTGTTACGTTTGATATTAGCCTATACCATCGATTCTCAATCAAGTGGTATATAGAGGTTCGCGGGAAAAAATAAACGCTTATCTACGAGAAAACTTTTTTTAATATAGATAGATAGATACAATTTATTGTACGGAAAAACATACAAAGTACAAGTAATTAGAAACACAACCGGCAGGCCTTATTGTTTAGCGATTTCTTCCAGGCAATCTTTAGATGGTGAGAAGTCGGTTGACGAAATAGAGCTAGATGGTGCAACAAATAAATAATTTCTTTATATACATACATAGATACAAACAGAAAGATCTAAAGAGCTAAAAAAGATAAAGAAAAATAATGGAAAGTAATTGGTGCTAATTATTATGTGGGATTATTTAATACTTATTTCATTTTTGTTCTTTTCAGGGGATCATGACACTAAAAAGGTTGAAAACGATGGAAATACTTCGATACAGCCCCAATGCAGGGCACAGGCCTCCCTTAATAATTATTAAGGGTTTCGGGCTACATCAGATTAATTACATCACATCAGACAATTCTTAGCATTAAAACTATAACAGTTTCCTCACAAAGTGTGTTTACCCAACCACCAAGTGTTGCCAGCACTCTATAAATGTCAAAGCGGCAATACCGGATTTACACCTGTCAGCCTGTCTGTCAAGTTGACAGCAAACGGTGGGGTGCGGGACACGCCCTTGAGCTAACTTGGAATTGTTTGCAGTTTGTACGTAGTGTTGTTGGGCGGTGTATTACATACATCCAAAATCTGTTTCAATAATGTTAAAGATTAAGGATTGATTCATTTGTTCATAAATCATACAGTCAATTATCAGCAACGTTACAATCAGATATAGAAACAGGCTTTGAATTTTAAGTAAATTTTCAAAAAGTAAAGAATTTACTTAAGCGTTAAGAATGAGTAAATAGTAATACTACGACTACATAATATTTAATATTTACATATTAATTTGATGCAGTGTTTCCCAACCTTTCTTTCCCAGCAACACATTTTTAAATTAGATTTTATCGGCATATCAGAAATTACAGACAAGAGATAACAAATTTAATAAATATCTAATATCTCCACTTCTGTCAGTTCCTCTGGTCAATTGTTTTTTTTTTTTTTTTTTTTTTTTATGTAAGAAGGCGGCAGACGAGCATACAGTCCACCTGATGGTAAGTGGATACTGTCGCCCATAGACATCCGTGATACATGCCAACATTAGTCCAAAATGAGAAACGTTGGCATGCCTCAGGATGCGCTGCCTACCTTTGGAGATATAGGAATGGATTTGGAGAAAGGGTTGAGAAAATGGGGAGGGATAGGATGGGATGGGAATGGGCTCTGGCACATCTCACTTACTACCGAAACACGTACGTACCTTAGGGAAATACGATAAAAGTGGGAAATGGAGTACATTTCAAGGTAGTCTTCTGTGAGAGAGGGGTAACGTGGCCAGTCGAGCGCGCCCAGCGGCTGTTGGATTGCAGCGTGCACTCTCCCCCTCATAGAGTGTATTATCAGTTGTATGTATCATAAACTTGCAATGTTTATTTGATATTGTATATATATATAGTATATGTACATATATAATGCAAATATTATATGTATGTCCAACCACTGCGTAACATATTTTGAATCCTTTGAAGTGCGAATAGTTAAAAATTAAATATATTTCTACACTAAAGTAGAAACCTAATGGTTCCGGATGGATTTTTTGTCGTCAACTATGAAAAGCAAGCTGGCATATTATCTAATGTGTTAATTGACCCATAAGAATAAACAACAACTCCGCCAAAACATCGTATTTTCGTACATCTCTATTTCGGACTGAAACGGCGTAATTTAAAGCTCATTTCTGTGCTGCTATCAATCAGCGGCCGACATCGGCCGTGACAGCACCAAGACACAGTATGGAGAACAGTATGCAATCTTGACCAAAATCTACAGTGGTAAGATTTAAACGTTGAGCTACAAGTCGACAACATAATATCTCTACTGATGTCTATAAACATGCATGTCACAGTCTTACTTGATACGTACATGTTATAACACTCACAGTTTATATGCACTATTACACACATGACAGTATTATAACACGGCAAGATACAGAATAAAGAATAGTGGTTGAACAACTAAATCGTGCGAGTGTACTTAATCTTTCTCTAAGTATGGTTGTAGTGTATGTAGGTAGATCGATAAATAATACCAATCTAATCAAAACTTTGTCTCGTGCGCATCTCAGTAGAGCGTGACGTCTGACGTGAAGCGTGATTTTGCACTTGTTTACATTTAAGTACAGAAGGTTGTCATCATTACTATAAATACAGAGACTAAATTATTCTGAAGTTTATCTAAATCTGTGTTACTTATTATAACTTTGAAAATTTTCATATCGTCTACGTACAAAATGCAATTAGAATCTTGAAAATTGGAGACAACATGATTGCCATATATATTTAAAAAAAGTCTTAGATGCAATCCATAAGGCACACCCGATGCCATAGGCACAGACGAAGAACAGTAACCCTTAATTGAGACAGCTTTGCTACGCTCACGTAGATAGGATTCAACACATCTAAGAAGGTCGCCATGTCGCCATCCAATCCAGTATTTTTAACAATATTTCATGTGAAATTTTGTCAAATGCCTAGGAATTATCAGTGTACACCATGTCTATCTGGTAACCATTTTCCATGGTTTCTAGTATTTCGTATACAAATTCACATAAATTCGTTTCCTTTCATTTTTTATTTACGAAACCATTCTGTTGCTGACAGATGACAGGTCTAATAATAGGAAAAATTGAGTTGTAAATGATTTTCTCAAAGAGTTTTGGAATAGTGGACAATTTGGATATGAGCGATAATTTTTAATATTATGTTTATCACCAGATTTATGCACAAGGGACTACGTAAAACTTTTCCATATTCGAGGCATAGAACCAGAGCTAAGAGATAAATTAAATAAGAGAGATAAAGTTTCTGACAGGTAGTGACAGCACTGACGCAGAAAGTATGGTGAGATTCCATCTGGACCTGTTCCTTTATTAATATTATTGCGAGAGCCAGGGGCGGGTGGCGACTTGCGCTAGCACCACGTATGCATTTAGTCATGCTATACTTGTAACATTGTAAATTAAAATTCGGAAGAGTGACAACCTTTGTTTCTGCCGAAGATTACGTATCAAAACTGAGTGTCACTACTGTTTCTTATGTCTATTGTGGACAACTGCGAGTCAATGCACCTATAACGCAGAGAGGAATGAGGAAGTTTTGAAATTATATTGGCTCAGTTTCTGGGCGATATTCTTGGTTCATCAGGGAAAGTGGTCGAAAGACTGGACTATAGGATTGGCACCTTATTTTGTTTTTGAGCTTCATATCGTTAAATGTAAACTTAGGTCCGGGTAAAATAGACGGTTCTGGGTTTAAAATTGGTCACAATCTTGTACTGTGCTGAGGTTTGTTTCCAACGGCAAAGAATTGTCATTATCCGAAACTAAGCATCTTTTCATTAACCAAACATTTCTTTTCTTCTTCCTTTTCTTTTTAACTTTTCTTTAATATGAGCTGTCAATGTTGCAGGTAGGAACCACTTAAAAAATAGGCACAGAGCATTTCTGAAGATAGCATCCATACAAAACTATAATGAGTTTCTCCGATTTACAAAGGTCTATCCAAAAACAACTGAACATATATTGTTACAAAGAATTTTGAAAATTTTCTACATATTAACGATTAACCTACGATGTAGGTATGTTACTTTTGTATCAGTGAAATTTTTTTTCAGCAAGTTTTTTCATAATAATATTCAATTCGTGTGGTCGTGAGTTCAAATCGTTAGCACATACCACTGAGTTTCTTTCTACTAAGTATGGATTAAGAAAAATGTCACCAGCTCGGCGTTGAAGGAAAACATTGTGAGATAACTCGCATGCTAAAGAAGTCAAAAAAAATCTGGAGTATGTGCATCTACCAACCCACATTGGGCTCTAGTGGTAGATTATGGGCCGAATACGAAGTGTCTAAGCCGCAAAATGACTAGCTGGCACTCAGATCTTAAACTGCCCACGTTGTAAAATACGGAAGTCTCAGACTGACTAGATGGCACCCAGATCTTAAACTGCCCACGTTGTAAAATACGAAAGTCTAGGACTGATTAGATGGCACCCAGATCTTAAACTGCCCACGTTGTAATATACGGAAGTCTCAGACTGACTAGATGGCACCCAGATCTTAAACTGCCCACGTTATAAAATACGGAAGTCTCAGACTGACTAGATGGCACCCAGATCTTAAACTGCCCACATAATAAAATATGTAAGTCGCAACGTGACTCGATCGCATAATATCTAGTCTGTACTTCGTTTTATGTATAAAATAATTAAAATTAATATCTCAATTTTGTATTTTTGTACTTAAAATATAACGCGAACAATAAATAAAACTTAAATAGCCTCTCGAAGATGTTTGTTATTTTTCATTAGCTGAAGTTTCAGACAATTTACAACATTTGGCGATGCTACAACGATCAGGCGAGTATTAAAAACAAAACAATACATTTACTTTGTTTATCCTCCGTAATAGTAACTCTGTTCCAAAATAGAGGTCATCAATCACCGTCCTTTTCACTCAGGACTCTCGCTGACGTCCCGATGTTTTTCGTTATTTTTTTTTCTCGTTTTGGTGGCCCAAATTAAGCTACTTAACACTTCAAAAACAAACTTCGGATGGCTATTTGTCAAATGATGGGAGTTTAGTTAGCTTAATTAGGTTCGATGTTTACATAGAGTTAAATATTGGAGAAATCGTTGCCTTCTATTAATTAGAAAAGTCTGAAAATATTTAAGGGAGAGCAATTACAGACTTTTACATGAAAATTTTCACACGGAGGCAACGATTTCTCCAATATTTAACTCTATGTAAACATCGTACCTAATTAAGCTGACTAAACTCCCATCATTCAACAAATAGCCCCTTAAAAAATTAAAAGAGAGCTAGGGCGTATTAATACTTTTTAACCTTGGATACAAAATATACCCCTTTTGGTATGTCTGAAGTGATGTTGGTATATGACACAGACGGATTCTGTTCTTGTGTGCGAGGATGTGTATTATGCGTTGTGGTCGTCGTCGGTGTTGAGGTTTTGGTAGCATCTTCGTATGTGGACAAATTATTAGGTCCTATGAACTACGAAACCTATGAAATTTCCGTTTTATATGGAAAAATATTTTTTTTTTGTATAAAATTTATTAATCGAATGGAAATTGATTGATGCCTCTGCTATAGAGCACGATTAACGGAAACGTTTAACCATAGCACCGTGCGTCCGTTTGCGGTGTTTAATCCGTACACATCGTTGATATTGCGCGCCGTCTGTGCGCTGCATTGCTGCCACGAAGGAACTCATATTTTTACTTTTACTTTTAACGATATCACAACGATATCTAAGCAAAAAAATCGTTTGACAGAAAAACAAATGCAGAACTGATTTTATAAAGGATTATGTAGCTTTCAATTGAAATTAATTTGAATTTGTAATTCCAAGCCAAATCGCAAGATAACTAAGTTCAAAGTGGTCGGTCACTATGAACAAACGGCAATTTCATAGGTAAGGCCATGATAATATTTAAGGGCTTGTATTTAAACGAGAAGCAAGAAAATGCTAAATGGGCAGCAAATCATGATCAACAAAACGAACAGCTGAAATAAACAATTTTTAATAACTAAGAATATCAACACAAAGTCGACGGAGTTCCGCGAAAATCCTATCTATATCTTCATTACTGCTATATCTTCATTAGTACTTTAAGATTTTTACTTTTACAAGCGACGACATGGCAAGACAACAGCGTACCATAGACTAGAGACAAGATAACTGTGACACGGAATACCTAAATATAAATACTAGAGTTTACATTACTAGTAGTCAAAATACATCACACCATCTATAGATTTTTTTCTCCCTTAGTTTTTGCTACAGGCGTTGCAAATTTAAAGAAAAGTCACCCCATCAAAGAATTGAGACCCCTTAATTCGTCACCAAACATCCCTTGTTGACAACCCTGTACTTCTACTATCAGTGTTTATTTAGGCGTTAGGTATTACCATCCCTTAGGTAGGGGTGAGCATACAAATAAATAGTGTAGTCAAATATTTGTCCAATATTGCCAAATCAGTCCCGCTTAGTTTGCATGCCACTGTTTCTGTTGACTGTACACGAGTTTCGCAGTGCGAGTTTGGTGTAGTCTGGATTTGAACTTGTACTTGCTTGTGAATGTAATTAATATGCATGAAGCAGGCGTTGTTAGACTATTGGGTACAGTTAGATACAAAGATTATAATTTAGATCAAACAAAACTGAAAGGAAATCATCCATATTTAAACAAAATTTGTACAATTTCATATGCCGCGTGTGGTGTCGGTCGGTTATAGAATAGCATCACCCTATCTCTTGCCGTGGATGTCGTAAAAGGCGACTAAAGGATAACAAAGCCGCTACCACGAGCCCCGGGGAAGTACATCACTTATTAGGGGACTCCCCTTGACCCGCTTGGACCGGGTGGCGTTTTAAGGCACAAGACAATGTGCATGAGGAGTCCCATGTCCACCAGTGGATACTGAAAGGGCTTGTTGTAGTTGCAGTTGAAAACTTCATGAGTTACAATATAAAATTAAATTAATAACGACACACTCAATTGAGGTGTTTTTTATAATTTTGCACGGTACGGCACGTCACGGAACGATATCGTTGATTGTTTTTTTTTTAATTTTCACGCTTGCGTATAAAAAATGTATTTATTTTATTTAGAGCAAAAATTATTAGCATAAAATGTATTTATTTTATTTAGAGTGCGGGCCAGTCCTAACAGTATCTTGAGGATGAAAGCGGATAAAATGTGGATATTGTTTAGCATTTCGTTCGGATGTTAATTAAATAAAATAACTATTTGATCAACATCCGAGCTGAAGCGTGTGTCACTTTTTAATGTTTTAAGGTTAACATCTTTTAGTTTGTAGCACTAACAATTCTGTTATACAAGTTAACAGTAACAATTCAGTAACAACTGTTAACAAGTCTGTTTCTTCTTTTTATTATACTAACACTTGCCGTGAATCTATGTTGTCCGATTAAATAAATAAAATAAAATAAAATAATAATTTACTTATTCATGATGTCTAAAATGACAAGTAACGAGAAGATATTGGCAGCATCCGCTACTGAAACCAAAATACTCGGAATGGACGTATTATATTGTATTATTTGATAAACAAAAGGAGCATATAGACAAGTTTTTCAATTATTTTCAATTGTAGGTATAAATAATTCATTGTTAGTTTTTAATTATTATTATTTACAAGAGAAGAAAAATTCGCGCGGCGCGAGGTTTTACAGGGAGCTAGGTGAGCTGCTATGGTACCGCCACGTTCCATCGTGGCTGTCCACAGCATGCCGTTACCGGGGACAGAAAATTAAAAACGTCTTGATAATATCCCATAAATTTCATTTCCCTGTTAAATCGTAACATCGTATCGTGCCGTTATCGCGTCGTTGCCGCCAAAATTATAAAAACACCCAATGGGTCAGTCGTTAACACCCAATTCTGTTTTGGCTTTTTAATGTTTAAAACATCATTCTGGAATTTTTAATTCCAGAATTATCTACGAATTTAACCAAGATATAGGACAAATGAATAAAGAACCAAAAATATTTTTGCCTAAATAATTTACTTTTGAACTGAAGACATTTTTGGTTTTTGCTTTTCATTTTCAGTAGAGAATTGGTAAATTTTTTTAGAACTAGTCTGAAAAGGACAACAGAAATCTAAACCTGATTACGTTCATATTTAAGTATGTAACGGTGAATACTGAATACGCAGTTATTGTTAAAATTCTAACTAGTTATGTTTTTCTACACCGCAGGTCTAGAAATAATAGAAGTTATCGATAAATTTATTACTAGACAATTTTTTTTTTCCCGTAATAAAAATATACATAGTGATTTCTTTGATTACATTTTATGAAACAGAGGTCAAAGTCGAAAATCCAATTGCCTATTCCAACGTTCAATAAATCATTTCCCACGCGAGCCCCCTGATGACGTCACTGCCAAAACAATGACTTGCTATTGGTCGAAACGACGACACGTGACCGGCACGCGCCACCTCTTTGCCCGCCAAATTAGTTGAAGGGAAAATCTAGCACTGTACGTTTCATTTTGCATTGAAAAAATGCAAAATACTCTTTAATCTTTTGGTGAAATTGAGTGTAATTGACTATTTGATGACGTTTGATTAGCTACTTTTATTTCGGTTAAAAATACAGTTATTAAGAAATGCAATATTGCAAGAAATGAATTCTAATGTGGGCCATTAAGTGTGGCGTTATTTATAAAAAATAAAATATAACGAAAATTTCGCTGATTTCTTAAATTTCTAAATCTTAATTTTTCTTAAAAGGAGACTTGTAGTTTGTACACAAATTTCGTTATATTCCATACATATTGGTGTTTTGGTTTTAGCTGACCCCCAGTCGAGATGTAATACAATTGTTTGGAAATTCTCTAAAGTCGAGATCCATGTCAATCAATTTAGAATCCCAAATTTATCATTACAAATCCCCTGCATCCCCACTTTTAGTATCCATACAGGATTTCTTCTTGTGTAACACACATTTCGGAGCAAACATCATGAGCTTCTATCACAGCCTCCCTCACAAGGATTATTGTTATAAATAATTCAATAATCAATTATGTCGTGATGTATCGGGATCGAACCCCATGCCCATAGCTGGTAATCTATTTAACTATAATCCAATGCGTCTTTTGTTGGGGAATGAACATTCTGCAGGACAGATTGGTTTTGAAGATTATATTCAATCTTTTGTATACAAACTACGTCTTTAATTGACTTAGGACGACGATGACACAAATTATAATATGAAAAAGTACCTTATTGTCGATTTTACTTACTCAAATTTTGAGATTAGTTTATTGAAATTTAAAAAAGTAATATTTTTATTGCCTTATCTTAAAAATCAAATATTAGAGCACGTTTCTTTCTAGCTTCCTTTGGTCAGATACAACATCACATATTGTATAAAAGTAAAGAACAATGTCTATCCGCTTGATTGTTTGTTTCAGTTTATTTTGCGTCACACTGGTCTGAACTTTGTTTCGGTTCACCATTATCCAGGGAAATATTATTGATTTTTACACTTCATTGCACAATATAGTACGAAAGGCGAGCCTAATACCTTAAGGGATTGTCTACCGGCCAACCTTTCGTTGGTTGGTTATTATTCCAGAAAGTGATTTCCTTTTTAATTGATACTCTTATTACATTGAAAAGAAAATCAAAAATGAGTTTATTTGCAACTAGAGTTTGGAATTTGTTTATGATTGTAATGTCTAGTTCACCAAGTTTCCTAGATGCCGACCAGTATGATGTACTTCAATATTTTGAAAGGAGTATATATTAAGCTTGTATTACCTCGGCCAAATTGATTTCCCACCAGATGGAAACTTTGATTAGCACGGTCTATTACAAATAAATAATTAATCATACATAACCCATATCCGATATTTTCTCTGGACCAACTCACTGCGTCAATACTGGAATTTGCAAGCCAAATGAGATAGCGTGCAGTCGGTCGGAACATGAAGCGAACGTTCCGAGTCTTCCATGAGTACCTAATTTCTAATTTTGATTAGATAGACATGATAGCTATGGCGAGAGCCATGTTCGAAATATCTTTGCAGGGTAAAATTTGAAATGAAGAAATTCGACAAAGAACTAAAGTCACTGGTATAGCTCATAGAATTATCAAGCTGAATTGCCACAGGACCGATAACTGATAGAGTAGACGAGTTCATGAATAGAGGTCATGTATTGGAAAGCGCAGACGCTTTCTAGTCAGGTGGATCGAAGAAGAAGTTTGTAGGTAGTGATTGGATGAGAAGAGCGGAATATCGTTTGTGATGGTGAAGCTGGTGTAATGGCACCGTTCGTTAAATTGTAAACTTAAGTTACTCATAAGTTTTCTCTTTAAGTGAACTATTCATTGATTTTTGAAAAATAAATTTTTTAAACAGACAAATTGCTGAACCATTTTTAAACGCAGCTCCTCCAAACAATGATGGCCACATGATGGTAAGTGGTGAGGTCAAAAGTCAAAAGTTGATGGGAGAGGAACTAAATGTTTTTATTTAAAAAAACATTTATTGCACATTGCAGTACAAAAGGCGAGCTTAATGCCTTAAGTCATTCTCTATCGGTTAACTTTTGGATTGACTAGAGAGATATAAGACTTGAAAATATGATGATATCCATAAAATTCAAATGGCTCAAATAAATAATCTGATTAGGGGGAGAACTGGCGGCAATGTAGGCATTAACAAACATTGAAAATTTAAAGCTCTGAGGCGAAACGCCAAGGTAACCACAACGAATTTCTGGTCCGAGGATTTCCCCGGAATCGTGAAATACAAATTCGTGTAACCAAGCCCAATTTATACGGACGGACGGGCTGACGGGCGCACGGACTGACCACATCGGGCCGGCATGCTTTGACCCTTGATTGAATCGACGAAAGACTAATTATCGTGGAATTTCAGTAAGCTAAGGATGGTATTTGTATCGATGTTATTTTGTCGATCATAGCGATATTATCGACAATATAGTTCACTTTTATGGAATTTCTGAAAACAAGCACAATTTCATATTACAATTTCATTTAATATAAGTGTTGTGTTTTGTTTGTAAATGTCCATTGTGATAATTTATTTTAGAAAGTGTCTCTAAAATTCTATTATCATCATGCTATTAAAAAAACATCTATAGTTCGTTATCTTTAGATGTAGTATTAATGTTTATTCGTTATTCAAGATAAACAAATTTATTAATATCGATATTTCTGATGAATATTGCACATCATTATTAGGATACTGTACCAAAATTAAATTAATTTACAAAGGCACACGAAGCGTAACTAAATATTTGATTGAGAGATCAGAAAATGTAATTTAATATTTTATTGTAAATACTAACCAATAATTTAATTTCCGAAATTGTTTTTATACTCAGTAGACAAATTTATGACACCGAATGACAATTGGAGGGCGGGGGGGGGGGTACACGCTGCAGTTCCACAGCCGCTGGGCGCACTCGAGCCCCGTTACCGCCCGTATTTGTATGTAAATATATGAAGACGCAACTAAATAATTTATATCGTGCGACTTGTAAAATAAGTCAACAAAAAGAGAAGTAGACGGTGTATTCACGGGCGTGCCAGCGTAGACGGTGAAGTCCACGACCACCAGATAGACTGTCTGCACGTCTGTCACCTTCTTTTGATAACAAAAAATAAGTACGATATATAACATATTTAAAAAAAGTAGATAACAGTGCGGACTGTGTAGTTGTTTATTTCGAAAAAATCACAGAACCAACTCGGAATTTTACTGACAAATCCCTCAGCAAAACTTTATAAAGCAATACAAATATCGACAACTTACGGGGCTATCCAAAGCCTATTCTGTGATTTCTATGAGTGCTTCGGGCAACCAACCAAGTTTCAACCTGGCAGTAACCGTCTTCTATTATGACGAATGTATAACCAAGCTAAACGATCCAATTTTCACCTACCGACTACGGCCAGTTGAAACTCTCACAATTATCGTACTTGGCCGTTCCAGTCGATTTGCCGCTGGTACAAGATATGTGTTAAGCGTATATATACGAAGAAGACGAAGATATTCGAATACGAAAATATAAGATATACGAAAACATTGTGAGGAAACCAACATGCCTGAGAATAAAAAAATTCAGCATATGTATCCAGTGTGCAGTGATATGTACCCGAAACAACTATGGTATCGTGTGGCAGAAAGAAATAAGTAGCTAAGAAGTAACGCAATCACTGTTGTTGGTTATTATAAACAAAACATTCACACAAAACAATTGTTGGAGTTGAACAAATTAATACAGTATTGGCTACCGTACCGTACCTTGGCTTGAGTACCGTTGAAGTCAGTAATGTAATGAAAATATACCAGAAATATTAATAAATTGTAACATGCGATAGTTATTCCTGTGGGTATTTACAGGATAATTACAGTAAGATACTTGTGACATAATGAAATAGAAATTAAGGAACTGCAATAGTAGCAATAGTTTGCGTATATTTCAAACTCCGCTTCATCTTAACACTTGTACCGCAATACAGTCTAACCGGAAGCTACAATGGCTTTGCATGAGGTATGCAGTTGACACGCCAACAATTCATGTTATCGACATGTATTGTCTGTTTTATTGTATATACTAGTAGATACAAAGAAATCAGTTGAAATTTTGCTGACACATAACATAACAGTTTTATTATAGAATCTAACAAGTCATAAAAAATCACAATTAGGTCTTCAATATCAGTTAAAGTGTCATTGCAAGGTTCAGGCCTGCCCTTGATGTCACGACGTGTTTCAAAGTATTAAGAGGCCTGCCTTTTGGTCAAACAATTATTTACAAATTATCTACAAAGATATAGTTGTTTCATCTCACGAAGGCGGGTTACGTTTAGTAGTGGTTGTGTGCTCGTACATGTACAATGTTTTTTTAGTGTGTACTATATATGTATATCATTTCACAAACCAATATTTGATAACAACATGTTTCATAAAGTGTTCATTTAATCAAATAATTATTTGATAAATTTTCATTTCGTAAAAAAATAGTAAATTTAGTCAAGTATTAATTTGCAGATGGATCAATTGGCCAAAGTAAAGTGAATCGTTTGCTATAGTCTTAAAAAAGATAAGATTATTCGTTTTTATCTTTTAATGACGTCAAAGAGGTGTTTATTACATAACTAGGATTCTAACGTTACCGAATATATTTGCCACCGGTATTTTTAGTTCTCTTCTCACTACTTATTTATCTACGAGTACTTGAGCTGCACTTGAAGCAAATCCTCTATAAGAATACTAACAGACTCAAGGCGAGGGACATATTGTTTGCTATAATCTGAAAAATGTTTCATAATGTTAAAAAATCGATAATGTTTCCGATGTTTAACTTTAGCAAAATGTATTGTAAATTATATTTCCTGTGTAATGTTGATGGTGTATCTAAAATAAACAAAATAAAAATAAGATTATCTATGCGTCTTTATATTTTTAAAAAAGGTTAAGTATGCGTTCATTAGGTACGTGGGATACCAACATTTCCGAATGTACCTGCTACCGAAACTTTTAATCCTCTTCTCATTACTTATTTATCTACTTAAGCTGCACTTGAAGCAAATCCTCTGTAAGAATACCAACAGACTCAAGGGGAGGGACAGTGAAAACACTATTTACTAAGATCCCACAGTAAGGGCCATAATCCCTAGAGATGTACAGTCAGAAACGGACGGTAGACTGGTACATTTAATTGGTGAGTGCATAATGCAGTTTTCATGTTTTGTGACGTAAATTTCGATTTATGGTGGGTATTAAAATATTGAGTAATAGAATCAAGATGCATTTTATATCTTTAAAGTGAGGGATAGAAAATAATGTTTGCTGATATTTGCTGAAAATATCTATAAAAAAATATGAAATATTTATTATGTTAACAAATATTAATTTGTGCAGAATATAAGAAAATTGGTATTAATGAAATTGGGAAATATTGGAAAGCAATCCTGATTGTGATTTAACGAAGATAAGAGAAGGTGACGCTGCTCACAGCCGGATAGCTGCGCGAGATTGACCGAGCTTACCTTCTCTCCCAAAAGAATGCCGTGAAACATATTAACGTGTTTTAAGCTGGCTGGGCCCGTCTTACGGAGTGATAGTGGCTGCACCCTATTTCCCATTCATTTCCATCCGATCCCGTCGAGTAGGAGCATAAAGGGATAAGGAAAATTCCTCATTCCTTTATACTTTTTACTCCCATCCCAACCCCTCCAATCTCATCTCATACCATCCCCGTCCCAAGTAAGAAAGGGGAGAGAAATAGCGTGTGGAAAATTCATACCGCTATACTACCATCGAGTTTACCATTCCTTTTTAATCCCTTGTTTTAAATCCCAAAAGTAGGGGGACGTGCTAATGTTTATTCTTGACTGATTTTGGCATAATACTACGGATGTCCATGGTGAGTATCCTTTTTCTATAAAAATATGCTTTATCTGACTTACAACGAATAAAATATCAAATAAGAACACAAATTTTCATGTCAAAAAATTTTAAACACTTAAATGAACATGATTAACCAAACATACAAAATAAATCAGAAAATGTCTCGAAAGATGTCGCAGACTAACAAGGTAAGAATAAAACAATATACAAAGTACTTCAAATTACAGTAGACGACGAGGTAAGAGACGTACTCGCTGATGTTACTTTAAGCAAAGTTGGAGTGGCTTAAACAAGGCAAGACAGTTTGTTGTTGCTCACGGTCCGCTGGCTCGTTTTAACGAGAGCAATCGAACTGAGACAATGCACTGGTGGTTGAACTAATTGATTGTTTTGAAACTGTTTACTTTATAATGGAGGTACGAGTAAAATTGTAAATAAGGAAATTAATTGGGAGAGGGGAGATTGTAACGAAAGTTGGCAAAAATATAGTATGGAAAGATATATTTAATAAAACGTGGAATATAGTGGCATCAGTACTTAGTACACATATATTTTGAAATTAAATTATTAGTTTTATATAGTCAAGAGACCAGACACTAGATTAAAGAATGTTTCTTATGACATAACAATCATTTGCAAAAGTAAAGAATGCTATATAAAATAATGCATCTACTTAAAAACGAAATATTTATACCTACAGTTACGGAGTTAGATGTCAGAGCAAGATCAATGCACACACCAGCACCAAAATATAGATGCATCAGCTGCTGCTCGCTTATTATATCATAATAATAATAAACCTACCCACCAGCCCTGCGACCAACATGAGGCGGTTGAGCTTCCG
The DNA here is from genome assembly GCA_943735995.1 of Sesia bembeciformis. Taxonomy (NCBI): domain Eukaryota; kingdom Metazoa; phylum Arthropoda; class Insecta; order Lepidoptera; family Sesiidae; genus Sesia; species Sesia bembeciformis. The sequence continues at coordinate 16,928,912 of OX031028.1, forward strand.
TGCTAGCTGGCTCTCAGCGAAGATGCAGAAGGCGGTGCAGCTCGATACCGCACGTATCGTCCGCCGGCTTCTCTCCCTGGGGTTCTGAACCCTGGCCGACTGTGCTTCCGACTGCGACGAGATGGTTTAGAACCATGAATTTAAATAATAATAAAATTCCATTTGGCACAGCCAACAGATTTTTAATTTGTCGACATTTATAGTCGCTTTTGTACATCTCAGTATAGAATTAATTACAGTCAAACCGAAGCTTCAAAATTCATACGATTTGAAACGTAATCCTGAAACCAAAATCAATTCCAACCCCTTCGTTTTACACAGTCAACGTTCACGTCAAATAAATCTTCACGTTATCTCATCCGGGGGTGACCACGGCAACATTAGTGTTCGGCCATAAAACTGTCGCCAATATATCAAAACGTGGTCAGAAAGACAGATAGTAAAATGTTGAATTTATTGTAATGCATACCGTAGACAAAGATACCAATGCATTTTGATAGTTCATTTAGTGTGCTCTCTACTTGAATGTGGTTGCTTGTCAACAGCTCAAATCTCGGTTCATTTACGTGTTTATTCTGCAGTTCTTGTTTTCCTAGTACAAAATTATTACGCTAAATAAATTAGTATATTAGTGGGTGGAAAACATCTAGATGCTTTCCAGATAGTTCCAGAAATACAGACAGTTTTAAAAAGTACAAACGGACGGGGTAGACATGTCCTTGAACGGAAGGCACGTACCGAGAAACGCAGAGTGTAATTCCCTAAGGTCAGCTGAACTGATGACTAGAAGTTTTGCTGGTGGTGGTTGGATGACAAGAACGGAAGATCGTGTGTGGTGGCGAGGCTTAGTAGTCTTATACGAAGCAGTGGAGATCAATGGACATGGATTGGGTGGAGACTGATGGTATGGTAATGCACATATTATATTTCTTAAGACTTCTTTTTAACAACATTAATTAGTTTATAACAATTTTGGAATACAATATAGAAAACAGACTGTCTTGTGACAGTCTTTATATCGACAGTTACAATGTAGAGTAACATACTAAATCGGCGTCTGAACAATACTATTTAAACCAATGTAACAGTTTCATTAAAAAAAATCAGTATATAGGCACCGATTTTAATTTCGCATCAACTGCAACTCTTTTCTTTAATGAAACAAAATTTATAAAAACATTGGCTAACAAGGTTTCATTAAAACGCAAAGTAAGTTTCTCGCGAGAATTAATTAAATAATTTTCGAGTAAACATTTCAGACCAACAGTTGTCGAGTATTGATTTCCACTAACCCTCGAGTAGTGTGTAAAAGCGCTTTTAGCAATATAAAAGCGACGAGCGAAATGATTAGCGGATGTATGAAAATCATTGTCCAACTTTTTTATTTAGTTAATAACGAATAAACAAGAGTACCTAATGTTTAAAAAGAAAAATAGATAGATAAATTTAGAGATAAACTCTTTGTTGTACACCAATATGTACATAACCCAATACGACAATTTGAATAAGTAACACGATACAGAGATACAAAAATACAGTAAAGATAACAAGACAACAACAAACAGAGGACAAACAGAGGGGAAGAAGTAAAACATAGAAAAGAAAAGAAGACACGAGACAAAAAACGAAAGAAATCACAAATGAATTTACAAAATGTGCAGATTCATTCTTGATTGAATTTCCTATAATATTTTTTTGATCAATATCTGTTTTACAATCCAATTTTATGGATTAATTTTTCGGTCGACTATCGCTTATACCTTATGCCAAGCCTCAACGTCACCCCACAAAAACAAGGGTGGATTTGCAGAATTAAATAAAAAAAATGCACCTTACTGGACATCGAAATGGCGTCAAGTCTATTGGATTTTTTGGGGACCAAGCGATTTCTCTAATAGCGTTATTAGAGAAACCTATTGTTATAGGATGAAAAAGTTTTGGGGGAACTTCTGATGTTCAATTCATCTGCGATAAGGATATTGTGGCGCTTGTGACACATCAAATATTTCTGATGTCATCATGTTTTGATGTTGGAATTCTCCTGCAGTCGTTGGCATTTAAGAACAAACGTACAACATAATATAATAAATATAACTTTGGATGAAAGGGGCATTTATTTGGAAGAGTCATACAGAGAGAGTAGTTAAGAAAGTATTCCACAATCACACTAATTTTAGAGTTTGAAATTATTTTTAGTGTAAGTTATATTTATAATTACATTGATAATTCTAATATAAAACATTTTTTCGTGATCAACAAGTAATAGAAATACACATCTTTCTTGATTAAGCTGTTTAAATACGTATAATTATAAAGAACATTGTCTTTATGTCTGTCTATTCGCGCTAAATCCGGGATCCATCGAGTAGATTTTGATGTAGGTTTCAGTGTTACGAAGCGGTGTCTATCTCGAAATGTTATAGGGTACTTTTTATCGAAATGATTTCAGTAACTTTTAAAAATAACCGAGCAGGGTTATTAACGGTGATCAATTTAGATGACAGTACGATACTTTTATTATATTATATTGTAGGAAGGTAATATAAGAAAATCTATATCTGGATACATTAATAAAATTATTTAGACATGGGGCCCTAACCGAGCGATGCCGCAAGCAAATAGTATATCTTATATAACAGATTATGCCAACGTACATTAGCCGGTAAGCTATGAATGTAACTCAATAAATCAATATTTGCAACGGCAGCGAAAAGCACCCTTTCTATTTGCACAAATGCAATTCATCCGACTTATACATGATGCATCGACTGGCCAGTCGATCTGTAAATACATGCAGTAGCGTTCCGACTGGGGTACTGAGGTAGAATAAATACCGTCGGTATTAAAACATCATCTGCCAATTTCTAATAAGCGGTAGCACGAGCTACCTCAGGAATAGCTCACAGGAAATAGCTCAGGATCATGTCTTGTAGCACGAGCTACCTCAGGAATAGATCACAGGAAATCGCTCAGGATCATGTCTTGACATTTTGAAAGTTGACTAAATAGTACTTAAACCCGGTTCGCGTTAAGAATGCAGCCAGTCATCTAATAAGCGCCATCTATTTTTTGAGCAATTTGTGAAACAGACTTAAAAATTCTTAAAATTTCTTGCGCAATAGCTCAATGCATTCGTAACGCGAAAAGAGTTTAGTCAACTTTAGCAACGTTAAGATTTTCAAAACGCTTCTGATACATAGTTTTTCATTATCTTAAAACTATAAAATCAAGTTCACCGAGATTTATGCTTCGTAATATCTTTTTAGTCAAAGATTTTATGACATCCATTGAATCGAATATCAAAACGAAACCTTTATTGAGATATGATGCATGGTGTTAATAAAACAAGAACAAACATTTTGGGGACATTTTTCCATTATCTCTTGTGATGAATGGGGAAAAACACATTAATTATTATTACATAACTTATTTCGTTTTAGCATCTACATGTCAGCAGTGGCATCGACTGCATATTTATCTTTGTCATTTTTTGTTGTTTGTATTTGATATAAATATGAGGTCTCTGAATGCACTTATGTTAATTCTAATTCAGCGGAAATTAGAAATAACGTATGTACATTTACATTTGTACCGAGGTGGTGTGAGATGAAAAATTTGCAGTCCTCACTCATCATGTCATCACATAATAATTTATAATCGTTTTGTTTAATTTCAGATGGTAAAACAAAATGGTCCGAAAGAAGAAAATGAACGATAGTCGCCCATTTCACTGCCAGGGTGGACTGTCTGCTGTATCGTCATTAAGAATTATCTTCAATTGAACGATAATTTACAATAAAGAAATAAATTGAAGAGCCCCACACCAACAAAGCAACTTTTGGATCACACGATAATGGAAAATAACCTCACATTGAAAAAATATCCTCTAAAAGTGCACCTTTAATCAAATAAGATGTGAGTGACAACCTTAATCTCCGTGTGACGTCAGTGATAGATCGTGACATTTTATTGGACGCGCAACATTTTGATCTCGCCGCTCACGTATAGTATTACCAATTAGATGCAGCGTGTGATACGGTGTCTCTTGTAGGGTTGTCAATTTTGAAGCGAACTAGACATAACAATATGTTTCAGTAAAGATTATTTTTCAACTTATATTATATCCGTTAAATATTGTATTTAGTAGGTACAGAAAAATGGCTGACTTTCAAAATTTATTCTTCAAACAATTTTATTTTATTATGATCCATTTTTGTTAGTTATTGAACATAATAATTTGTATGTAACTGGACCACTATACAAAGTAAATCATAAATCGTGAGTGACCCGTAAAATATCGTTATGCAAAGTTTGTATCTCAAAATCATTTTAAGTTAGACATGAAATTAAGTAAATAGACTTATTGATAAAAATAATTAAGAACGTGTATTGACATTATTTGTTATTAGACTTGGAAGGGGGGTCTTAAAAACGAATCGGGCAAATTTTTATACAAAATCTGTATCTCAGAAACTTTTAAGTTAGAGATTTGAAAATTTCTAATTAGACTTCGTATAAATGAATAATGATTACGTATTACATTACATGCCAACATCAGTCAAATATGGCGAATGTTGGTACTTCCATAAATGCGCTGCACATAGGATTAGGATTAAGGACTAGAAAAGATGGAAAGATGAAGAATAGGGTGTATCATTATCCAATTCCTCACTCATTGCCCTATCCAACCAGATGACGGCACGGGGTGAGATTATATGGAATTAGATACATCCCAAAACGTCCATCAAGCAGTAATATCCTATAGAATAAGGAACAAAACAATAATACAGGAAATATTGATCTCTTTTTTACGCAGTAAAGATTTTTTCGAAATTCAATCCCAAAAAGCGAAACTGAGTGTCAAAATTTATATGAAAAAAAAATTGATGGTCCTGTAAATTTGAAATGTGCGGGCGAACGAGCGGGCCACATGATGGGAACTGGTCACCGCCGCCCAAGGACACCTGCAACACCATGGGGCTCCCGGGTGCTTGCCGACCTTGCAGAATCCTGCTCAGAATATGTGCAGAATCTTATATATAATAAGATATTATATACATGAGATATATTATATCTTATTGCATAGGTATATCATGCATGCTCTTAGGTGTTGGACACTCCCACCGGGGACCCAAAAATCAAGTAGATTTAAATGAAATAACAGAATTGTTCATTATAAACCGACTGCTTAGTTTCTGTGTTTCGATTCTCTGGATAAATGAGAGAGGGTATAGTAGTGTGAGCACTGAGAGTGTGTAAATGCACACATTATTATTTGATGTGACTCAGTTTAGACGAACGTGAGTAACGTTAACGTTTTTTAAATGTACAATCCTTTTAAAGTTATTTCCACGACTCGATAAAAAGCAAGCGTATTCGAAATGAAAGTTAAATAAAATAAAAGTCCGTGTAGTACCAGATGCGCTTCATTCGCCCCACAACGTGATCACGTTACACTGAAAATACTCTTTGAAACATTCGCCTAGCGCGTTTCATTTTACCATAAAAATGTATTAAACACAACCATATTTTTTGGAATTCTATATATTTTATTGCTCATAAAATCATGCTCGAATACACAAATCTATATCACTATACGCTTACTTATATGTTGTAATAGGTACTAATTATAACATCCAGTAATTTGGTATTTTGAAATAATGCATTTGAAGATTCGTATCATCATTGATTAAACAATAATAATAATACAAAAACGATTAAACTCAGCCTTGTCTACGTGCAGAACGTACAAAAGGTTTTAATCCTTGCGTCTTTGGTCTTCGTTTAAGGACAACACAAAGACACGGGTTTCTCTGAGACAGCCTTCTTTTAGACATATAAAAGAAAGTTTTTCGAAATTTGAAGACAATGTATTAAACTTGAATTTTAACACATTTGAAGACCGACGACACACGGAAAGTTGGTGATTGGATCATTTCCATTATTCCATTATTATCATTTCCATGATAGCTTTTCAAGAATTAGATTAATATCATATTCTCATAACAAAATTACTTATCTCTTTATAATCGGTTCAATTTTGATTTTAAAAAGTTGACATACTTCTGAGTTATTGTACAAATGCCAAATTACTCTTCGATAGCCTGTCGATTTTTGAATCCCCTTTTTTAAGAAGAATGTCCAGGAAGGAAACTAAAATGGCGATAAACAATCCAATGTAACGTTTAAATCAAATCCGGGAAGACTGCGGCATTCTGACGCACATAATTGAATCACAGTATATCTAGTATTTGAACGGATATTGAATTTTGCCGCGCTCAACCCGGAAGTCGTCGCGGTCGCTCTTTCTCCTGATTGGTGGACGAGACATGGCGCCAAGCTTTTTATCTTGTTTATGTTGTAACTTGGGTAGATTGGGTAAACAAACTATTCTCTTTACAGAGTGCTTAGGAATATTTGCCGTAGGAAGTTGCGTCTTAGCTTTCTGTTCTAGTTGTGCTGTGGAATTTTGTTTGGGTTTATTTCTAGTGGCTGTAAATTTAAATAAATCCTTACTTGATTGTTCTATCTCTTGAGATTTGGCTAGGGCGTTAAATATGCTATTAAAGATTGTTAATAACGATTTGTGATAGTCCCTGTCATCCTATATTTGAATGATTTCTTAAGTAAATAAAGATATATGTTGTAACATTGCGCTAAAGTTTGTCATTTTTTACAGATGTTGTCATCCATGTATCACGAATGATCATAGGTGACATCATATGGTCACAACAGGTGAACTGTCTGTTCATTCGACAACTTGTTTCTATAAAAAAACACTTGGTTTCCCAATTGGGTATTTTTTTACAAAACAAACAGCGGACACTTCACTTGTACAGGTGATTAACGTCAGCAGCATTGTCTAGTCTAGACAGACGCTTTTATATTGCAAAAACACGATAAAGGCTATTCCACTATAATGGAACACCTACACGTTGACTATAATGGAAAGGATGAAATGTAAAATAATGGGTGAAATCTTGAAATAAAACGAGACGATGTCAGCGCGATAAAAGAGCCGACAAAATTACAACTTCATACGTTTTTATACTACGAGTATCTATTTTGCATCATTCATTATTGTCACGGGTTATTTGTCATTTATTTATTTTTTATTTCACAAAGTAACAAAAGACGGACTTAATGCTTAGAAGCATTATCTCCCAGTCAAACTTTGGGCTATGCAGAGATGGCGCGGTAGGTGCAATGACAGGTAATTAAATACCATAATATAAATAAACAAATATATATTATTATACACATATATTATTTTTATATTGATGTAGACGGACGAGCAAGCGGCCTCATGTGATGGTAAGTGTTACCACCGCCGGGGGTATGCGGGTGCGCCACCGACCTTGCAAAATCCTATTCACAGCTTTCTTAAAGAACTCCATATCGTTGCGTAATGGAAAGACCTCTTGAGGCAGTTCGTTCCACAACCTACGGGTTCGCGGTATAAAATAATGACAAACGATGGCATGCCTAATGCGCTGAGTATCTAAGGAGATTTAGGAATAGATTTGGAGGAAAAGTTGGGATAAGATAGGATGAGATGGGAATCGGTTCTGGCATATCTCACTTACTTTGTATATTGGGAGAATAGGATAAAGTGGGAAATGCAGTACATTTTACGGTAGTCTCCTGTGAGAAATACTGAGATTCCACTAAGTTAGTTTATTCGCTCACAGGAACAAGCTTAAAATAATGATGTTAAACTTAACTAAACTTAATCCCATTATTAATCCTATTAATATTATAAACGCGAAAATTTATGGATGGACATATGACATGTGGACATATTGGATATGGATGTTTGTTACGCTTTCACGCAAAAACTACTCAATGGATTTTAATGAAAAATTACAATAATATAGCTCATACATCAGAATAACACATAGGCTATAACTTATAAAGATATATATAACTTAGAAGTGTCAAGTAAGTCGGAAAAAACTCTGCCATCTGCGAGCTATTTTGGCGTGCGCTGCAAAAACCGTAAGTTACACGAATATAATGTATGGTGGAAATATTTCTAAAATTTTGAAAAAAAAAAATGGTAGAAAATAACTTATAAACCGAAGCGAAGCGAGGGCGGGTCGCTAGTATCATATAATTTGGTGTTTAGTGTTTGTATATTAAGTGTGATTAGTGTTTAGTATATGATTTAGTGTTTGAATAATCTAGTATTTGTAGGAATGTAGTTAACATGAGATATGATGAGACTGACATATCTACTGAATGAGGATAAAAGTCACAGTAAAATTTGAGATCAAAAGTAAAATTTAAACAAAATCAAACAGAAAAGTTCGATTTTGTATATGGATGAAATCTAACATCAAAAACTTTCTACTTCGATACATCAAGTCATATTACTATGCACATAACGCAAAGACAACATGAAATCAATTTTAAATCTCATTTACCCATCTCAATACTTAACACTTGCTCAAAGGCACGTGCATGATTGATCACGCGATCACGATCATGATGATGATATACGATCATGATCAGTTGTCGGTGATGACGCGCCAATTTCACAAAGTGCATGATTGTAATGATGAATGGCTTGCGTAAGTTGTTCGTGATAGGTTTTGCGTTAGGGTGATAATTTCGTTACGCAATTGTATCAGTTGGGGGAGTGATATCGTCATCGGTTTGAATCAAAAACATTATTATATGAAACTAGTGATCTATTCTGAATTTGTCTGAATTTATAAGATACTAGCGACCCGCCCTCGCTTCGCTTCGGTTTAAAAGTTTTTTTTTTCAAACATTATTTTCAAAATTTCGAAGTAGCCTATAATATAGCCTATATTAGATACGAATAATGTAGCTTCCTATTTGTGAAAGAATTTTTGAAATCGGTTCAATAGTTCCAGAGATTACCCTCAACATACCTACAAACAAACACACAATTTTACCTCTTTATTATATTATTAATAATTAGTATAATAGTATTAGTATTAGTATAGATGTCCAAATTCTCTAAAATTAAAGTAATCATTAAAATCAGTGTAATAGTTACAGTGGGTGTTTTATAGTGTACGTAGGTAGATCATTAAAGTAATATCAACTGTGTGTCAGGAGCCAGTTTGTTTCAACTTTCAACGAATTTTGTGGCCGTAACCTTCGTAACCGTAATCAATACAACATTTCGCCGTTATAAACGTCTTCTTTGCATTAGTAAAAATATGATACATTTTGTTGCAAACAAAATTTTATGCATAAGTCGACACGTATAAAATCATTTGAGATAACATTGAGACCTACTCAAATATAAAGCTGTTTTCTCTGCATTAAAATTGGTATCAATCGACATCAATCAATACTCGATACCAAATTGATAAACTTTGCTAAACCGCTGAGCCAAGCAGTTCGACAAAATTATTCCGAAGCGTTGCCATAACTCCACCGTATATTGCGAGTAGGCGGGAACCAAAAAATATTTTCCTTGACAAATAACTGTGATTTACAAGCTGTTTGCGGCGAAAATAAGTCCCTTTTTAATGGTGTATGTATCAGCGAAACGGAAACTCAAGCAATAAAGGTGGAATTTATACGTGAGCAAGGATTATGCTGAGCTAACGAGATGCGAGTATTTTTGGATGGTTGTTGCTTGTTTAGTAATGATTGAGCGGTTATTGCGAGATTGCGTATTATTATTACAAGACAAGAAAACAGTTCGTTAGATCTTTGATTCAAAAGTATAGTAGGTAATAATAAACTTTACGATATTTATACAAGGTAAAATTGAAAATACCTGTATTTCCTTCACACTGTTTTTTTTTTTGTATTGCACCTGTATTGCAATGGTGCAATTAGCAAATTCTGCCAGTGTCGAGTTTTCTTTGTAATTAACAATTTCAAAGTCTGAAATGTATCCTGACAATGTCCAGTCCAGTCGAAGTATGTCAGGAGTTTCTCAGTAAATTGATAGTAGGTTTACTGAGGATAGAAGAGGACTCCTTGGAAGCACACGAAAAACACAGTCCAATGTTTTTATTTGATTATCACGTTTGTATATTATTGGAATGTTTATGAACTTTGAACACTTTGAAGTTTAATAAACTATCAATACTATTAAACCACAAAACGTATAGTACACAGTTTTTACAATGAATCAAACATAAAGTTGAAGCAGATAAGGAGTTCATTAAAAAGTCAAATTTGAAACTGTTCCATGTTCCATTTTCAAAACACATATGAATTAAATAATTTGAGAGCTACTGAACATAGAACGCTATTAGACTAATGCGCCTGCCCTTGTGTGTTTGTATAACATATCTAGTTTGTATTCTCAAATCGATGGTCTCAACCTACGTATATCTATTTTATTTTACTCGATGTTTCGAGCTGCCAGTTCGTGGCCACGCTTGGTTAGCCGGTAACCACGACGCTTGGTTGGTGCAACCGCGGCGTGTAAATTAAAATAGGTAAACATAAGCGTTTAACAAACGATTATTACTAAAAATATGTATGCAAAACACGAAAATCTTCAGAGGTGAGCTGTATCACTCATGCCTGTCTTACTGTTGAAATACTAGATTTTTTGATTGTGTACTTCAATTACTGCCTTATCTACTTCATAAATGTGATAGGTGATTTATACACATTAATATTGTAAATGTGTAGGTAAATTAAATCTCAATAGCTTAAATTTAAACAATAAAATCTTAAGAAACCGCAAGAACCTTCTAGAACACAGCAAGTTGAATAATTAATAATAAGATAGACAATTTGTACTATATATAGTATTTATAACATAGTATTCAGAAATCTATACCATAGCTTAGATTATATACGATACTACATCGCTTTATACCAAAAAAATATATAATCACACTATAATATATTCTCTATGAAGCAATAGGAACTAAAGATATTGAAGTACCAAAATAGTGTATGTAGTCTACAGAGATTTAAAACGAACACATTATTTTTTCTCCTGATAAATTTATGTTTACACCAATCAAAATTTAAAGAAACGAATATATCACAATCACTCAGTAAATTCGCAGCGTTAAACACAAGACAAAAGCACAACTCAAAATCAACACTAAGTCTAAATACTTAAAATTCAATTTCCATAAATTACCAAGCAATACTAACATGATTGACACCGGAGACCCTGGTCTTGTTCAATTTAGATAGGTTGGTGCCCATCCGTAGCCATTAATGCCGGTCCTTCCCACAACTTCTAATCGAATTCCCACCTTGATGGAGTACACATAAAGTTCAATTTCAACACTATAGCGTTTATGTTACAATATGTTGCATCAAATATTTGGCACAACAATTTAAGGACACAAATGTTTGGACAAATTCTTTATCACTATCACAACGTTTTTGATATTCTCGATTTTGAACACAGTTTTTAATTAAGTCTTTTATAAGAGCCACTTCGGTTACAGTTCATGGTTAAGCTGAAATAGAAATTTTTATTTTAGTAATATATTTTAATAACATTACTTTTAAAGTAAAAGCCAATAAAAATGATAAAGAATAAAGGAAGGTCGAAAGACATATAAGACCAAATAATGAAATACAACCCAACATAATCAATACTCTAATGTTTATTATTCTTAAATAAACTCAGTCATAAGAATAACTAAAAAACAATGCCTATTAATTACAAACCAGTGAACAAAAGAACATAAAAACTAATGGTTTCTTAATACATCCATCGTTTAGCAATCGACCTACAGACATTAGCAGCGAAATATTGACTGACACGAGTAAATACATTCCGAATATAGCAGTACCTACTGACACCTACATCTGGACATTTTGACTTTAAACGTGACTAAACCCGTCAATGTTTGTTTATTTTATTAACAGTTTACGAAATAAGCCAAATAAGGGCAAAGGGACCATCTCACTTTCATTCAACTCGCCCACACGGCGTGGGTGAACAGGCTTGTGAATCAAGTCGTATCAATGGATACGGACCCATTTTGTAATGAAACACCGTTATATAAATTAGACGATTTACATAGAACAAATTGTAGTGGAGGTAACGAGAAGTTGAGAAAGGTAAAAGTAGAAACGATTCTAATAAACGAAGCATTTAATAGTGTACAGATAATAATCGTCAAATATTAATCGGTTTGGTATAATTTGAGATTTGTTCCAAATATTTTTCATTTTTATTACCTGTGGTAATGTATGAACGTTTAAGTACATTAAATCCATTTGATTTCAGCCCTTATTTCTAGAATAATAAGCCATAAAACTGTAGAAATTAACCATATCTCTATAATATATATAAATCTCTATATATATAAAATTCTCGTGTCACAATGTTCGTTCCCGTACTCCTCCGAAACGGCTTGACCGATTCTCATGAAATTTTGTGAGCATATTGAGTAGGTCTGAGAATCGGTCAACATCTATTTTTCATACCCCTTAGTGATAAGGGTTGTCCACCCTTAGCGCCATCTGTTGGGCAGCCACAGCAACGCGTGGCCGGGCACAGCTAGTTATATATATATATTATATATACCGTAACCGCGTATTGTAGCTATGTATCGAGGGAAATTTTTCAATAGTTAGTTTATGTAAGTATTTAATTAATTTCATTTAATAAGTAGTTAAGGGCGTCACCTTCAAATACCTGTTTGGTATCTCGTATTCACATTTAATAATAATTATAGTACTCAGTATAAATGTAAATAATGATGTTATTGTATATTATCATCGAGTTTTAAATGTAGTAGATAGTTAATAAAGATTCAAATCAAACTTCTTATCTTCTTACGTTTAGACCCACATAGAAGTGATAAATGGTGAGGTAGAAAAAGTGTTAAGAAGTGTAGATATAAAAATAGTGTTAATATAAGTTAAAAAAATAACAAATATGTTGTCTAGGGGTTTTACCTGGAATATACCATCTTTATTGACTACTAGCGACCCGCTCTCGCTTCGCTTCGGTTTATGAGAGATTTTTTTTTTCAAAAGTTTAAAATAAAATATAGGATAATAATGTTCCTATTTGTGAGAGAATTTTTGAAATCGGTTCAGTAGTTCCAGAGATTACCCCCAACATACCCACAAACAAACACACAATTTTACATCTTTATTATATTTATTAACTACGAGTAAATTATTCTTAATAGATAACTTGTTTATTGTTACTGTAGAATTAGTAGCTATAACTGTGTGACTTCTTTAGCCTCTAAAACAACAATGCAATCGATTTATTGCCAACTTCGCATAATTGTCAACACGTGGGCGTATCAAACAAGGCATTTACCAATCGAGACATGTTTATGTTGAGACTTTACTAATAACTCAACTCGAATTCACACCTACGATTGTATTGCTTTTTAAGTCCGCTGATTTATCGATATATGGACATAAAGAAATAATAATCTTGACTTGTGATCTTGGGCAGCAGTATCTTATAATAAAATATCTCGCATTTAGCCTTCAGTAACATCCTGGTTTGGCGATTCCAATCTTGCGGGATTATTATCCTTTAGTCGCCTTTTAGGACACACACAGGAGGAGATAGGGTGGTGCTATTCTAAAATCGGCCGGACACCACCGCTTGGACAGCCTTTGAGGAGGCCTTTGTCCAGTAGTGGACTATAAAAGGGCGGATTACAGTACATTACCATCTCAGACGTAAAAGATATTTTCTACATTGGCTCTGATAGTGAATGACAATAAAATATGAATTCAGTCATATGACATCATTTCATTTTCATCGTCATTTTTAAAATGCTTACCTAAACTTTTTATTGCAACGAAGGATGAAATATAGACACATTGTATTTCATGATCATTTGGCTAAAAAATGTTATCTATACTAATATATTAAAGAGGTAAAATTGTGTGTTTGTATGTTGGGGGTAATCTCTGGAACTACTGAACCGATTTCAAAAATTCTCTCACAAATAGGAAGCTACATTATCCGTGTCTAATATAGGCTATATTTTATTTTGAATAATTGAAAAAATAATTTTGAAACCAAAAAAGACTTATAAACCGAAGCGAAGCGAGGCCGGGTCGCTAGTTTGCAATAACGTTTATCTTTTTGTAATTCCCGATACACAAGTCTGCACGTCTTCATAGGTACTATTCTAATCAACCGTTTACCCTTTCAAATTAAAACTTAAGTTTAACCAAAGGGGTAATTAAAAAAAAACTACTTCACAATTACCCATGTCTATCATGATGATCTATGTTTAGTAAAACCCGTGAGTCATCGGCTGCAGTCGAGGGGCATTTGTTGATCATGTTTTGTGATTACGTCGTGTAGACAAGTTCAGCTGTTGTTTTTTTTTTTTTGTTTTTATTTTTAAGTATGCTAGAAGAAAAGTCATAATTTTTAGATAGTTGTCATTGAAACAGATTGACGACAGTTTTGATGACTGTTTAGTTAGATTATTCGGATGATAAATAAGTATTTTTTTTGAAATTTTAATTCATGCTGCAAGTTATTTAAGAACTTTACAAATTATTTTGTAAAATCTTTCCAAAAGATACATATGCAAAAAGAAGATTTAAGTAAAAAGTTCCAAGAAAGAAAGTTAGAATAAGTAACTTGAAGTTGCGCAAAAGTTTTAAAGCCATCGAAAATCGAAGATTGGAATCGATTTAAATTTTAGGTAATATCTGATGCGCAAGATTTGATTTACCTCATTCGTAGAAGAAATACTAGAGATTTAAAAAAGACTTAGCTTTGATCAACAATGATCGAAGACTGTTAAAGAAACAACTAAAATGTTAAGAGTAGGCAGAGATTCAGACATTAGTGAACATTTATTTCACAAAATTGGCTCTGACATCTTTAACAGAAGCTGTCATTCACTGTATGGTATGAAGAGTTATTCATAGTGGGACGCCATCGATCGATAGGAGTTAGTTTTAAATACGACAAACGAAGGGTTGCGGCCCCCACTAACACAGATACAAGCACTGATATAGCCACAGACGGGGCTTTGTTAAAAATAAATGATTTTTAATTATTAATACACACATGTTATTGTTATGATAGACCTATAGAAAATAAAGAATGAAACATTATGGCAGAAAACAATTTTTATTTTCTAAAAAGTACCAAACAGTTGCTAATGTTGTTTATTTTGAGATTTATTTTGAGTAGATTTGACAAATATACCAGTAAAAAATTCCAAAATTAAGATAAATTGGAAACGTAGGTAATACTTGTCAGATTGAATGGACCAAAAACAAAAACTTATGTTTTGTTGGATATTGAAGTGGATATCTAGTGTTCTAATGAATGGCATTACCTAATCAGTTAGAGGTATCAAAAAATTTAACGTTTTTAAGACTTAATTGACATATTTTAATATTAATTGTGTATAAAAACGTAACACTTATATTTACACTTATATGGATCTAAAACAAAATGTTGTTTTCGTCGTACTTAATGTTAAATGTCGTTAATTAAGCGTTAATAGGCTAAAGGTTTTAAAAAAATCTATGTTTTTATGACTTATATAAATAATAACGATAAATGAAGAGAAATAAATTAAAATGAAAAAGAAGGTCACCTTGAAAAACTGATACAAAATAATTTTTACTCGTTCTTTATGGTCCTTTCACGAAGAAAACACCGGACTCGCGGTCACAATTAACGTTCCGATTCACGATTTGAGCCACTTTGTAAAATATACATGGGGAAAATCTTTATTAAAACACGTCTGCTTGTAAACACACAGTTCGTCAAAGGCTGAACAGTCTATGATCAAGGTCACTTGCGTCACGATTTTAAGTAAAAAAAGGTTTGTTTTCGATTCGATTTTTGAAATGTTCCACACACGATCCAACCAGCGCTGTTCCAACGTAACTAAACCAAGCGTACGTGCGCGCCGACCGATAGTCGACCCCTTACTGAATGTTCGGAATCCTGGCACACTCAACCCCCGGACATTCGGCGCTCTGAGGGCGCAACTTATTTGGCCTCTTTGTTGTGTCCCTAAGAGGGGTAAATTATTACGGTTTTGCGATAACATAATAGAATGGTGCACTAAATAATCGAAAGGATAACGCTTTTTACCGCCCGTTTAAATATTGAATTTTCACGTGTAGTTATATTTCGCGCGGTAAGTCCAAAAGGTTTTGACCTCCTGCCTTGATTTGTTGTTTCGAACGCGGAATGAATGTAATAAAATCTCTCTCACGTACAGCGTATATATTCGACTAAATTAAAATAATTATGGATAAAACACTACATAAAAGTGAATTCAGAGGTAACGACAATGTGTGATGCATCTTTATAATAAGGAACGAAGACTATTATAAATTGTAGTGTTTGATGAATAGTCAAAATTTTTGTTTTAATTGTGTAGATCATCTCATCTTTCTGTTATATGAAGTAGCCCAATCTTAGTTTAATTTCGCCATTTTACTTCTCATGCCAATGTAAAAATTATGTAAAAATTATATTTTTTATGTGACATAACTGTCACATAACAATTATAATTTGTATTAACACGTGTATTAACAGGCAGCGCAACTGAAAATAAGTGTGTTACGAGAATGTTTCTGGTAAAAAATATCATTTCACATTCAATTTGAACAATATAAATAGGTGTTAAATTGTTTATACTTAGTTTGGCGTATTGTCAGTTTTAGAGGTATACAGGGGGTATACAATAGGAGGTATACAATAGGAGGTAATACAATAATAATTACAAGTTCTGTTATTTCTGTTGCAATAAAATGCCGATGCAAAAGAAAAACAAAAAATATTTTTTTAATGTACAGATGTGTCCTTTTATTGTAACAATGTGTGTTTGTAAAATGATTGTAATTTTAACGTGTACGATGCCAATACCTATTTTGTACTTTAGTTTGAATATATTTGGTATTTTATGAATATTTTCTTTTTCTACACCTTACCCAGTTGCTTGTGAAGAGTGTGATGGGGATATTGAACCTACCTGCAAAGAAAAAAGAAAAAAAAATGTGAATAATGAAAGTAACATTTAGAAGTTTGGTATTAATATCGTTATTACAATTTGATAGTGTACTAACTAAACTATTTGATAGTCAAAAATATCCCAAAAAAAACGATGAAAAATTATTATGTAACTTCTAAAGTAACAACATATTAAGTAACTTATTTATAGAAAGCAAAACCAAAGCACCTTTTATAACCAAAGGACAATTGGAAAAAATGTATGGATGTAGTTCCAACGCTCCAATAAACATAAAATTAGGGACAATGTATTTGTTATCTATCATAACATAATCGTTATAAGCAGTTGTAATTTTTAAAGCGATGTTTTTTTTTAACAAAAATAATAAATATGTGTATGAAAAGGATTTTAAAAAGGTTTACATGATGGTCCGACCACGGTTTTGACATTAAATGCCTCGACATTAACAGTTCTATGAAATAAAAGCTTTCATTTGAGGTACGAGTACCTATATCTCGAGTGTGTTGGCACATGTTGATTTTTGAGACACTTACCTATCGTTCTTTGATGTTAAATTTGTTGTTAAAATTCTCCGCATCGACAGTTTCATTACGAAGTCACTGATATTGCAATTCCAATGATTACATAACATTCATGAATGGAAATCTCATTAATTATACATGACAGCTGTGTACAGAGTGCATCATACAAAAATAGATGTTCCGAGTGTGAGGCCCACGCGTGGTGCAAACACACACATATTAACCGTACAGTTGACTAGGTGTGTGTTTATTAAATAATTATTCCGTATTTTTTTATAAAAACCCAAATAGCAAACAGGATTAACATATCAAGCTATATGACCGTTGACCTTATGTAGTTGTCTTTTGTATTAGTGGCCCTGTGTTATGTTGGCCCAACCAACATGCGCCTATTATTGATCAAGAACTAGGTCCTCGATTTTGATATATCTATTATGAAACAAGGCTGTAGGTACTTTCGATAAACTAATTAGCTTGTGTCAACACTGAAAAACAAAAATCGAAAATGATGGTAAAATATAAATTGTTAATTTGAATGTTACATATATGTATACTGTCTATTCGAGTGCGTTTGTATATAAATCGAGGACACTGACGAATTTTTTTAAGTCATCGGTCCACGTGGCCGGGGGGCGTCCCACACTGCGCTTCCCGGTACGTGGGCTCCACTCGAGGACTCGTCTACCCCAACGATTATTATCGGTCCTGCGGCATATATGAACTGCCCATTGCCATTTCAACATGCCGATTGTACGAGCTATGTTGGTGACTTTAGTTTTTTGGCGAATGTCTTCGTTTCGGATCCTGTCTCGCAAAGAAATTCTCTCCATAGCTCGCTGATTGACTTTGAGCTTATGCTGTGTGGTGACAAGCCTTCGGAGAGGCTTATATCCATCAGCGGAGAGACATAGGCTGATGGTATTCACCATACCATAATGGTGAACTATCTTACACATATAACAAAATCGTAACAGAGCCGTGTATTTAACTGAACCCAAAACAGTTTTTAGATATTTTCTGTCTATCTGTCTGAAAGCGAATCCCGCAAAAATCATTGGACAGAATTTAATGAAACTTGGCATAGATAAAGCCTAAGACTTGGGTTAACATTTAGGGTACATTTTATCTCGATCCGTTATAGAGTTCCTACGGGAATCACGCTAAATTTCACGCGAACGAAGTCGCTGACAATGCTAGTCTGTAATAAATTTGCACTATCGACGCTGTAATTCAATATCAATATGTAAAATGATTAGTATTATCAATGTTTAATAATAAATACGTTAATTAATGATTCGTTAACATTTTCAATTAAAATTAAATTTTAAAATCATTATACATTAATTCGCAGCTGACAGTATATTTCTAACGGTAACACGTGTTGTCACTTATTATAATCATTTGTTTCTTTTGTCTTCGCCGAGGACTTTCCTGCTGCTTGATAAACTGAAATTGACAATTATTAACATAATCAATTTATCAAATATCTTATTATAGTATATTTAGAACTTACTATTTCACGGATGAAAGTTTAGAGTAGATACCTCTAGGCTGATTCTAGAATTAGTATGCTGAAATGGCAAAGGGCAGGTCATGTCTGCCGCAAAACCGGTACCGATGGAATAGCCGAGTTCTTGGCGTGATCTCCATACGTATCGAAAAATGCAGTGTGGGCCTCACACTGGTCACTTGGACCGTTGACTCGAAGAAGTCAACGGTCAAGTCTTCAAGAGCGTGTCCCACATTGCGTGATTATGGCAACTATCGGCCTATTACGCTCTTGTCAACTATAGGTAAAGAAAAGTATAGGGAAATTCATATGTGAGCAGATTCACTACTTTTATAAAAAAAATCTACATTATAAATGCTAAACAATTTGGTTTCCAACCCGGGAAATCAACTATATCCCTACTATCATAATTCACTGACGAAGTCAACTCTTAACCGAAGGTAACACGTTTTAACCTTATTTATTGACTTCTTTTCACACGTTGAATCACTCAAAACTCGTCGAAAAGCTTAAAAGCGGTGGGATTAGAGGACTTCGGTGGTATAAAACTACTTTGAAAATCGTTATTCTTGTGTTAAATTTAATAACAGCATTAGCGGTAATAAACATGTCACGGCTGGGACAGCACAGGGATCTGTAATTGCGCCATTACATTTCTTAACATATGTTAATGACATGAACAACTCAACTACTGCGCTATTTGTCAATTTGCGGATGACACTAGCTTAAATCTTAAGAGATGTTAACGTGGCTCTGCTTAAACTACAATCGTATTTTGACAATTTAAATAGATGGTGCCACGATGCTAATCTTGTTTTAAATGCCTAAAAGACAAGATTAATTCGTATTAGATCACCTCATTTGAAACAAACAAAGAGTACACAACTTCTTGCTCACGACCATACCTACCTGCCTGCACTGCGCAACATTACAACATAGCTGTATTGTCCCTGTATTGAAACGGTTAATACTCACACGTACAATAATGGCCTTATAATCGATAGTAAGTTTAACTGGAAGCCCCAAATCGAAAAAAAATGTAATAAACTATATATCTTGTTTAGAACCGGTAATCTTTTAAACACGACAAATGCTATACAATACACTAGCTGCATTAATAGTTGCCTATGGTATTAGCAGTTATGGTAGAACGCACAAAACATACTTAGATAAAATCTTTCCACTACAATTAAAAATTTTAAAAACAAATTTTCCCCCTATGCCATCGATGATCTTAAACTATTTAAACATTGTAATTTTAACCTGTTATGGACTGGAATGTTATTGGATTAGATAAAATTATTGTAGTTTATTGCTTCTTGTTTTTAAATCTATATAAATAAAAATGTAAACGTTCGTTTGTTCAAAATCTTAAATCTCCGAAAGTACTGCACCGATTGCTTTGAAATTTTGACACAAACTTGCATTCGAATACGCGCGTGTTTTTATATACCTAGCACAGGGTAAAAACATGCTTTTTACCCAAAAACAGGTAAAAACAGGGTAAGCGCCATCTGTTGGGCAGCCACAGCAACGCGTGGCCGGATACAGCCAGTTTGGTAATAAAAAAAAAACAAGGTCACTGATAATGTATGGATGAAGAGAACGGAAGATCGTGTGTGGTGGCGAGCCTTGGGAGAGGCCCATTACCAGCAGTGGAGAGACACAGGCTAATGGTAGGTATCGTAATTCTGCGAGCTTACGTTTTTTTTTTTATTTATGTAGGAAGGCCGCAGACGAGCATACAGTGGACTGATGGACCTGATGGTAAGTGGATACTGTCGCCCATAGACATCCGTGATACATGCCAACATTAGTCCAAAATGAGAAACATTGGCATGACCCCGGATGCGCTGCCTATCTTTGGAGATATAGGAATGGATTTGGAGAAAGGGTTGAGAAAATGGGGAGGGATGGGATGGGAATGGGCTCTGGCACATCTCACTCACTACCGAAACGTATACTTTTTAAATGTAGTTAATAATTTTGCAGTGACATTTCAAATCTATATCTTGATTTTTCAAAACAGACTAGTATTAGGGTGCGAAATGTAAAAAGGGTCACTTTTACGAAACACTGGAAAGTGTTGCGTGTCTAGACCGGGGGTCGCCATCGTCCAAGGTTATTTCGAACTGAGCGTGGCTGGAATTAAACGGACATTGCGGTTAATATTGTACTTTAATAGTTATAGCAAACGATTCGGTTTAATAATATAAAACAATATTGTTTTAGAAGTGACTTGAATGTTGTTGCAAAACTTAATCATGTTTAAAATCATGTATAGATTACCCACTCGTAGACCCTAGAACTGTAGTCATCGAAACGAACTCAAATGTATTATGATCGATTAACAATGGAAATCGATATGTAATTGATACTATGCCCAGGTATATTTGTAAGAAAAACCTATTAATTAATTTAAATACTCTTCTGCACTCGCTTATAGAGTAATAAAAATAGTATAAAAGAATGTCAAAAGGCGTAGTTACCTCCGTAAGAGATTTCGACCAGCAATATTATAAGTAGATACTTGTATATTATGTTCGTATTTGTCGTGTATGCAATAAAGAGTATTATTATCTTCCAGCACGTCTGTGTGAGCGATAGAGAGAGCAATTAAAATGCAAATATGCTCTTTTAAATAACTGTTTTGTAATATGTAATCACTTTTTAGATGAAATAAATGAAAACGAGTATGATTCATAACCTTTAATACAATGAGTATTTTTTAAATTTCTGCCACAGAAATCTGAATTACGCGGTATTTTTGTCAAGTACAGCCAATGTAATAACGTACAAGTAATCAACTGACCGCAAAATCCAATACAGAAAAACCAAAAAAACTCACTAGAAAGCGCAGCGGACAGTACATAAGGGCGCTCGCATACATCCATCAAGCATCAAGATAAAACCCGGCTCGATTACAGACCTCATTACCGCAGGCAGTAAACCGACCAATCCATCTTGACTTAGTGCGAAAAGTGCGAAATTGTAACGTACAAGGAAAGTAAGAGTAAATGGATTTCAAAGGTGAATCTCGCAAGTAAAACAACTGTTTTTGGGAAATAGTGTCTTTGGTTTCTGCAAAAAACAAATCAGGCCTATCTAATCTCTGTTAATTTGTAGAGGTTCAAAAAGAATGAAGGAACAATTTGAAAAATCAGACGCACTCGGCCAGGTGGACTGACGACTTGAAGAAAGTCTCAGGTAGTGGCTGGATGAGAAGAACAGAAGACTGTGTGGTGGCTCTCCTTGAGAGAGGTCTATATTCAGAAGTGGAGAGAAACAGGCGGATGGTTTGGTGTGTAGTGCATAATCAATGAGAACTAATGGGGAGAGCTATGCTAGAAGTTTCCGATCCAAACCGGGGAGATTCGTCAAACAACGAAATTTACCAATATACCTCTTAGCAGCATATTGAAAGGGAAATAGGCAGATTATATCTGCCGCAGATGTGTATATAGAAAAAAAATTGTCATTTCATTGTGATACAATTTCAACATCGCACCGCATATTAATCCCTAAAGATTGTAAGTACCTTTACTTTGTTACAAACATGCAATTCTAGTGCTGGCTAATGTAATATGGAGATAAGTCAAGCGAAACCAGAATGTAGTTTGTAAAGTCATAAATAACTATTAGGAATCTGCCGCGCTCACACACTCATTCCATTTAATTAAACACCGTGTTACAGCACGTGTAATGTGGAGTAGGTTCAATTTTACACTGTCACTGTACTCCACTCCACGTCTGTCAATTTGGCGAGGTTTGAGGTACTGTTGGTTTTCGAAAGTAACTCGATCCAAACGAAGTGCGAACGTGAATATGTAAGTAGAAAGTAAGTCGTTTCTTACGAACTTTAAATGCTAAAATGCTGGAAGTGCAGTTTTTTGATTATTATAATCACTGTATTTTTCATTGTTTATATACGTACCAATCTATTTGGGTCAATTAAGTCTAGCTATCTTAACAGCTTGACGTGTTTTGAAATGGCATCGGAGTCGGTAACAATTAATGTCATATTACCGGTACAATAACGTGTGCACGTGTAACTACCATTTCAACACGTTACATATATTTTTGTGTAACATGTGTTACATATACGTAACATGAGTGAATTAATCGCGTTCCTTGTCTTCTATTTTCTAAGTGGTCGTCGTCAGCGTTTAAAAGTAAAAAGTTGCAATGGGGACGGGGTAATTTTTTTAATGATTCTTTATTTATTAATTTTTCGAAAAAATTAGACACGTAACGGGTGTTTTTTTTAGAGGTATAGAACTTTGAAATGGAATAAAACAAGGATGAATTTTTAAAATTGACATGAAATTGACTTTATTCAAAAGATAATCTTTTGGCATTATAATTTAAATATGATTTCTGGCATATGACCGCCACGGCTGGCTCGGACGTAATCCAATCTGGAGGTCCAATTTTAAATAACTTTTTCCAACGTTTGTGGCCGTATATCGGCAATAACGCGGCAAATGTTGTCCTCCAAGTGGTCGATCGTTTCGGGCTTATCGGCGTAGACTAGCGACTTCACATATCCCCACAGAAAATAGTCTAGCGGCGTTAAATCGCACGATCTTGGAGGCCAATTCACGGGTCCGGAACGTGAAATTATGCGGTTACCAAACGTTTCCTTCAGTAAATCAATTGTGGCACGAGCTGTGTGACATGTTGCGCCGTCTTGTTGAAACCACAGCTCCTGCACATCATGGTTGTTCAATTGAGGAACGAAAAAGTCAGTAATCATGGCTCTATAGCGGTCACCATTGACTGTAACGTTCTGGCCAGCATAGTTTTTAAAGAAGTACGGACCAATGATTCCACCAGCCCATAAAGCACACCAAACAGTCAGTTTTTCTGGATGTAACGGTGTCTCAACATACACTTGAGGATTATCTTCACTCCAAATACGGCAGTTTTGTTTATTGACGTAGCCATTCAACCAAAAGTGAGCTTCATCGCTAAACAAAATTCTCTTATGAAAATCGGGATCAACGGCAATCTTGTTTTGGGCCCATTCACCGAATCTACGCCTTGCTAGGTGATCGCGTGGCTTCAATTCTTGCACGAGTTGGATTTTGTAAGCACGCAAACCAAGATCTTTCCGCAAAATCTTCCATAAAGTGGATGGACACATATCTAATTCCTGTGCACGATGGCGGATAGACTGATTCCGGTCTTCCTCTACGCTACGCTCTACAGCAGCAATGGCTTCTTCTGTACGCACTGTACGACGTCTCTGTAGATGCGTATTATCATTTAGAGTAAACGTGGTGCGAAAACAGTCCATAGTTAGTCGAATTAATTGCTCTGATGGACGATTATGTTGACCGTAAAATGGACGTAGTGCGCGATACGTATTTCGAACAGAACCATTATTTTCAAAATAAATTTGCACAATTTGGAAGCGTTGTTCAGGCGTCAGTCTATTCATGTTGAAATTCCAAACCAAACTAAACACAAATAAATCACTTGACAGCTGACAAAATGGCCGCCAGTTAAAACAGTGTTGCCAACTTAAAGTTCCATACCTCTAAAAAAAACACCCTTTACAACATCTCGTACGAGTTCTATTTTTGTTTTAAAGGTCTAGGTAATTATAGCGAATAATGTGAAATATAGGCGATATCGTCACAGTTACGGTTGTATGGATTGGTAAATTCGTCATAATGAATAAAAAAAGTAATGTCATGACAGATCAAACTAAACTTCACTGTCACCTGCCAACGAGGTAAACAAAGAAAAATATAACATCTATTTGTGGCAATAATCTCTTTGCTGTGAAGTGACTGCAGTTGATTTTCTTTCTTTATCACCTTGAAGTTCTGGTTATTTACGACAATATTGCATTCGAAACTGCACAATCAATCTTGCGGCTACATGTGTACTGGCAAATTCCACCAATTTGCCTAAAATTGATACATGTGTGATTACAGAAGTACATGAAGACCAGTGACAAATCTATCCATGCAGCCATTATTGTGACGTCACACTGCTTTTAATAAATGAAGAATTTAAAATGTTATAAGTCTGCGATTATAATCTTTCTAACACTGTGGTCCAATGTATATTGGTCTACTCCATATAAAAATATACAACAGTCAGGATGTAGGAAAAATTGCACTATACCCATTGAACATTGAATTCTTACTGCATGCTTCCGCTTGATTTTAACACTAGCAATATCGCGTCGTAAAATTTAATATATACGCGAATGAAAATGTTTACAGTGATTCTCTTGAAATTTTAAGGCAGTGATAAAAGTCGAAATCGAAAGTGGAACAATTCGACAAATAGTAGTACCTACCTCGAGTTTCAAATGTCAGTCTCGAGTTGACACGGCATGGCTCGTGCATGGCTCCTACTGTTTGAGTTACGAAGTTCCAAGAATATTATGTGTCTGAGTGTTCAGTTTAAACAACAAAATGAAGCTTTATTTACGAAGAGCATATTTCTAGAAATAAATATACAAACTGTATGTATACAAACGAGGTACAGAAGTCCGTACGTCAAACAAAGTAGCAAATCTTGGTAGAATAACGTAGCGGAAATGAAATAAAAAAGATGCAATAGATTTTCTGTACGCTTTATTATACGTGTTCAGACCCGATTTAGAATATAAAATCTTTTTCTGAAAAAATGACTAAACTGGCCAATTCATTGGTCCACCTGGCCGGAAGCTGTCCCACGGTTTGCTTCCCGGTACGTGACCTCCATTATCGGTCTCGTCTCCCATAACGGTTATCGGTCCTGCGACAGATATGACCTGCCCACTGCTACTTCAGCATGCTGATTCTGTGAGCTATGTCGGTGACTTTAGTTCTTTGGCGAATCTCTTCGTTTCGGATCTTATCCCGCAATGAAATTCCAAGCATACGTCTCTCCTACTTAGTATTTTGGCATCTACATCAATCTATACATATAATACAATATTATCTGTACATGAAATATTCTATGTAGAAAATGGCATACAGCCCAAAACAATTAGACGGATTTTGTTGAAACTTGGTTTAGTT
Source organism: Sesia bembeciformis (assembly GCA_943735995.1). Classification (NCBI taxonomy): domain Eukaryota; kingdom Metazoa; phylum Arthropoda; class Insecta; order Lepidoptera; family Sesiidae; genus Sesia; species Sesia bembeciformis. Next base: position 16,954,884 of record OX031028.1, read on the forward strand.
ATATGTCGGGGTACTGTTTATTTAGATGAATTACAGAGTTCCCACGTTAATCAAGCTAACCACACATACACAGTATGTCGCGACTACTGCTAGTACAGAATAAAAAAAAGTCTTATAGAAGGCAATACAGTATAATAGGTACCAACACAATACAATAGCTCCAACCACCCCCTAACCCAATCCAGTAACACAGTTACCAGCAAACATGTCAGTGCGACAAGATTTAGAACTCACAATGGACTCCCGATGTACGAGGAGAATTGTGCCGACTTAATTGTTTTAAGCGCTTAGTGGGCAAACGTGATTTTGTTCACACGGCCGCACAATAGTAGGAAAGTTACACGAAGCATTGTATGGTATTAAAGGTGAATAAGATTAGACGAGATGCAATTAGTTTCAGTTCATACGATAGGATTTTGAATAGGATAAGGTTTAGGTGTTAACGTTATTCGCGTATGATTTGTATGAATGTTACATTTCCTGGGCACATAATATTGGCTAACAATTTACAAGGTCCTCTGGTGTTGAAGTATACCATACATGGACTGTAAAATTTACTTGCTCTCGTGCAGGCCGCAAATTCGCCTTTCTTCTCTGCTTTAACCTTATGACCTTCAACGATATACATATCTCATCTATATGTTGACCGACTGCTAGTGACGGAAACTTTCATTAAAGAAATGCTATGCTATATTTTTGACAAACGTATGTTTTGAAATGATTGCTTTGCCTAGGTTTTATCGGATATTCTGCACCCCTTAGAAGAAAGGGCATTTTGTAATTTGCTGTAATAAAGAAAAAATAAAAAAGATATAAGAAAATTTTCATTAATTTAACCCAAGCTAGAAACTGGGAGATTTGGATAAAAAAAAAATAATATCCATTGTATATTGACTTTGTTTATTTGTAGTTTCCGAATATAATGTTACTTAATTCTTACATTAAAAATGTTATTTCTTCATAGGAGGGGACAGTTTTGGTGCCAATGCATGCATATATATACATATCTATATATATATATATATATATTAAATACGTTGATTCGATATCCAGCTTTACACTTAGGGGATTGATTTTATTGCATTTTGATTGGCTTTTGGGAGTTAGCGTTTAAATGGCATCTATTGAATGAGGTTTGGCGATCAAAAAGTTAAAAAAAGTCGCAATGGACAATTACGTTTATTTTAATTATTATGTTTAATAATTATGTTATGGATAACATAATTAATAACATAATTATGGACAATTATGTTTAATTGTTCAATGAAATAACTATTTTATTGTCGTTAGAAACGTATCTGTATTCCAGACAATCATAATCTTGATATAAAGTGTTGCAATTCATGAAGAGAAATCCAAGTTGATTTTTAGAATATTTAATTAAAAGCGGTTTTCTATAAAATACGTGGGCACCAATCAAGGTATAAAATAAAATAGCAATTAAGTCTAGACCGGGGCTGAGGCTAGAATGTTAAACAAGGGTCTCGAACAAAGCGCGGTAGTTCGAAGTGAGCGGTATCTACGAGTATTATATGACGCAGACGGGCAACGGCCGCGCTCTCATGATATTCTATACAACCGTTGACTCGTCTATAATGAATTATGAACAAACTTCAATGTATTAAAATTAATAGACGATGAGAAGATTTTGAAAACTCACTGAAGTCCATTAGCGTAGTTTCATTAACGCACCAAATTGTATATTTATTAGCAGTGCCCGCGATATCGTGCTCGTCGAGGTTACAACATGTGTGGTTACGTTGATTCCCGTCGAAACTTAGTAATTGATTTGGATAAAAAGTACCATTTTTGACATAAGGTAAACAAACTATCAATAATACGTTCTTGGTACGTTTTTTGCCGCCAAATGACATACTGAATTGAGAGTGGGTAATTTTGACAGACTTGCAAATGCCACCTTTTTAGGGCCGTGTATTTAGATACATCTCTGTATTTTGGTTGATCGATGGCTGATATCTAAGCGTATTCGCTTCTTTTCGTTTGATCACTAGAAGGGACTTTGCAACTCACGTACCTGCTAGATGAATGGTTGATGGAACAGCGGGAAATATGATTATAATCTTTATCACATATAGATTTAATGTAATTATTACCTAAATTGATCTGCTAGAAAATATTGTAGAATATCGAGAAAGATTCCTTTTTACACCAGAAATTATTTGTCACAGAGAACACCTAATGTTTGCCCGTGAACGTTACAATTGGTTCAAATTGTTTCTTACTCGTTACTGAGGGGTACAGTATCAAAATCCACAAAAATGGATCTGGACCTTTGAGTTATTGCCATAGGTAGAAAATACTTTCAATTCTCTATAAAATGCAGCGACCATTACATAACAAAACCCACTAAAATAGGTTCAAAATTGATTGTAAAAAGTGAGTTCAGTATCAAATCCCACTAAAACAGCTCGTATGGAATTGGCACTATTTGTGTCAAAATGTGATCCCTTACGTACGAGGAAACGTCCACGTAATCCATCATCTTGGAAATGTGAAGTGGCGCGCCAGAAACGGAGTGAAAAGTCGCTAGAAATTTCTTTGAACGTACAATAAAAGAGTTGTATGCAAGATGATGTCAGGATATTTTTTTAATAGGAAAATTACTTACACATATGTTATAGTTTTTTTTTTTTTGGAAAATTTGGTTAAATTCGTAATGGTGGTTGTTGACCAGCGATCTTGAATCGCTTTTTAAGAGACTTCAAAAATTATTTCTGCCTCACTAAATGGCCAGAATACGTTAAGCAATGTTTATACAATACTATCTTCGCAGTCCATTACGTTCGCTCGCTCCACCGAGAATATCGAACATTTATGCCAAGGCCAGTGCTAAGCTACTTTTAGGCCTTTTACAGAGCTAGGTCAAGTACACGTCGAAACTAAAAGACAAGGTCTAATGGAGGTCAGTGTAATTCAAGGGCGGTATGCTGGTAATACATCATTATTTCTTTAAGTTCATGTGCTTTTGTGAGAGATTTATAGGTAATGCAAAATTGGTCCTATAAAATTTATATACAGGTTTATATAGACAGGATTTGGCGCAGTTATATTGCAATTTAACGATATAGTCACCACTAAGCTAATGATATTTTTTAAATCCGTAATTATGTTGAAACTTAGTGGTTGAACTCACAACCCCACGATTACACACCTCTAGGCTATCACCGCTCATAACATAAATATTTATGTAAATATTTGCTAAACGTCTCAGAGAGTGAAAATATAAACAAGTTGGAATAAAGTGTCAAACGTTGAGATGTATTCGTGAGCGGTAATTAACAGGAGATTTCTACCATTGCATGGATTATATCTATAAGAAAAAAGAAACTTTATTTTCCACAATAACTTGCAGTTATGCTTATTGGTTAGTTAAATGCAGATAATATCACAGAGTAATGACAACAAACTGCTTTCTGTTATTTTACTGAATGTGTATTTTCTTTTTCTAAGGGCTTCCGAACTAGACAAGGATAATATCACAAAAGTTGTAACGCCGTGAACACAATAACCAGCCCGCTTCACGAAACTGCGCAGTTCAAAGGTATCTAGTGAGACAGCAATATGGCGGATAGAACAACCATTTACAACCGTATATTAGATGATGAGAAGTGCGTCTTATCGATTCACCATTTACGAAGAAAAAGACTTTCCAGACCTGTGCTCTTAGTGTAACTTGTAAGCTTCCATAGTTTGCAGCCGTTATTATCGCATGTAAGTTTATATTTAAAGAGAATTCGAAAAAGTCTGTTTTCTAAAAATAATAAGAAAATTACAAGTTTTGCCTGTCGTATTGGCCGCTGCTGCACTGTAAATAATTAGTTTTTGTCATTGGATTGAAGTACACACTAACCAATCAGGTTCCACGACAATCTTCAATACGCTTTACAGTCTTTTAAATCTATCTTGATTAGAATGACAGCTGTCAATGTTCCTCGAATAGTGCTGGGACAATAATGATCAAATAGAAATTAATGTGTTTACTTACAAGAAAACCAATGATTTGTCATGTTGCAAAATAAATAATTTGCCAGACGCTAGTTCAAAGTTGTCTTTAATTTTGCTGATAGATGTCATTCAAATCAAGTTAGACTTTTAATTAAATACTATAAATATTGATTATTATTTTGTTGTTCCGAAGAATACAATAGTACAACCAAAGATCCTCTGTCTTAACATAACAAAATATATTCATAACGTACACATCAATATGATCTTTCATAATTGAGAATCTAAATACATTTATTTTGCTCGTATAAAGACTGTTCTTAAAAGTGATATTGAGTTACTGTTCACTATGTTTACCGTGTACTTTCCCGTTCAGAATCGACTTGTTATACGTTTGTATCGCTCGGAAACACTTTAAGTGGCTTCTTTTGGTTTCAGGAGTTTGTTGGCTATTATGTAGTATGTATTGCTGTTTTCCTTCACTACGAAGTTATAAGTCATCAATTTGATAACAATGTTTCGGCCCAAAATTGTAACTAATTCGCTCTAAGAAAACTCACCAAATGGACTTTTATGGACTCACCAATGGCCTCAGAAAATTCTTTTATGGGAATTGTGAACTGCAATTTCAGTATTCACTGCTGGACGTGTACTGGCTCAAGTACTGGCTTTTTGTATGATACATATGGTCTTAGTACGTATTTGATTAGTCGTCTTAGTCTTAGTCGTTGTTTGAACTAACGTAAAAAGAAATTCTGCACTGTCAACATGTTATATTTTGTATTATTTTTTGTATAACCAAGTGATTTTGTGAATAGAAAAGGAAAAAAGCTAACTTTCTTCCGTTTTGGTTCTCTTTGATAATATAATTATAACTAGCTGTGCCCGGCCACGCGTTGCTGTGGCTGCCCAACAGATGGCGCTAAGGGTGGACAACCCTTATCACTAAGGGGTATGAAAAATAGATGTTGGCCGATTGTCAGACCTACTCAATATGCTCACAAAATTTCATGAGAATCGGTCAAGCCGTTTCGGAGGAGTACGGGAACGAACATTGTGACACGAGAATTTTATATATATATATATATAGAGAGAAGATTACTTTACATTTTTTCCAAAACACATTTCTTTTTACTTTCCAAGCCATTTTAAAATATTCATGGGCCACGTAAGTGGTGTACTGTAAACGCTGTTTAATGGCCTTTCAGGAACATTAAACCGGAGTTTTACTATGAGCCTACAGTTCACTCTCACTTTCATTCGATCGGCTGGATCCACGCGAAATTGGTTTTTCATTGGTTTGCAATTTTCTTTATAAAACGACATAAACATTAATATGTCAATGTATTTATGCGTGCGTATGATTTTGTAGGTTTTCTATGTTACGTAGATCCTATTATAAATACGAAAGTTAGGATCTTTGTTAGTCAGTCACGTCGAAATGACGAAACTGATTTCATTGCAACTAAGTAATAGCTAAGTTTAGCAATAGGTAGATTGTAATCCGGATTAACACATAGGTAGACTATTCAAGTATACCAAGCGAACGAAGTCGCAGGCATGAGCTAGTATATTTTATACGTAATAATTAATAAGATAGGTACGGATAAGTCCATGCATAATTTTGACTACGGAGTCTGTCAGTAGCGGCCTATAACTTTCCACTGCAGAGCATAGGCCTCCCCTAGTAAAGCATTAGGTGACTTCGGACCGTAATCCACCATACTTCCCCAATGCGGATTGGTGGATACACAAGCCCCAGTCTCTTTTTTATTTCTCGAGCATAGGAATTCCTCACAATGTTTTCCTGTCGTCGATCTAGTGAGATTTTTCAAAATCTGTATTTAACTAGAACCAGGCACTCTGGCCCATTCTTACTTTTTCACACTTACTCTTAAATTTGACTTTGTAGGTAGGTATGTTTTTGTATGTTTTGTTCATTGGGTTTTATAGAGTGTTCATAGGGAGTGAGTCTTCTGTATTTATATTATTAGTTATTCTGTGGTAAAGCGTGCGCCACGAGCAGGAAGTCGAGTCGTTGACACGACCGAAATTCTTCGCGGCACGCGCTTTAACATAGAACGCATTAGTCCGGGCCGAGGATTTGAACTCACAACCTCCAGAATGAGTCTAGAATATTTTACGCTCTTATATTTTAGTATTTTATATGCGTATTGTAATATATATATCAATAAATAAACGTTAAAAGATAATTAAATAAACTTAAAATTACAATAGCTTTAGTAACCCACATACGGGTATTATACAGGCTTACATCCTGTATATAACCTTTTACCTCGAAACACCCTTGAATATATACGAATACTCGTACACCTATCTAATAATTTATTGATCGCGCCCAGTATCTCATAGTCATGTTAACATTATATCTCCCAAAGAGGGTATATTCTGAAAAATGTTAGGCATCAACTATGCCCATTAATAATTCCTTTGTTTACTCACTATTTTTTCTTCTCATTCTTATAATTTATGTCGACATTTTTAACCTTTGACAAGGAGGCAACCGCTCGTTTTGCCCGGATGGGTAGTAATGGAAATTTTATGGTGGTTTTTATAGCTTTTCGGAAGCTCTTCGCGAAGTACAGAAATCATTAACCTGCAAGGATTTCGAATAATAATATTTCCTAATAACACCCGTTAATTATTGTCAACGTCTAAGTCTGTTTTTGCGTTATTTCAGTGACACGTTATATAAGAAATGACAATCTACATGAACTACAAAAAAAATCAAATAATTACATACCAATATATAATAATAAACGAACATATAATATAAATGCAAATATAAATCAACAAATGTAAATAAAATGAACTCCATTCACATGGAATAATTAATAACAAACAAGATCTTAGATAAAAATATGGATTCATATTTTTTTTAAAGAGTTTCTTAGGTAAGTTTAAAACTATATTCAAAAGTTTGAAAATAACAACCTTTAATTACTTTACTGCAAGGAGCACTTTTAATACTTCACGTTAAAGTTCACAAAGTACTTTGTTGGTACGAAACTGAACAAAGTACTTTATTGGTACGAAACTGAAGTTCATCTCTACAATGGCGGAGTTTAGAAAATTCATTCACCTGCGGGGTAACGAAGCATTTAGTTTTGGCGCTGCTCTTAACGAATTGTTTACTTCAGAAATATTAAAACCCTTAAGTTTATAATGGTATTTTCTGAATTCGAAATGTATTTCAGATTCACGAAAATGTATTTCATTATGTTGACTTTGGTCTCGTCATTAGTATCTTTACTGTTCCAGTGTTTATATTTATTATTATTTCTCATATCCATAACATCTTTAGTTGAGGGTAAACGAAGACGCTTAAAAAGTAAAGTAAAGTAAAGTATGCGAATAGACTATATGACACATCAAAGAAACCTGGTTGACAACTTCAGGGGGGTGGGGGGGGTTTGAAGCAGATGAGGAAGGTTTCATAAAAAGAACAAATTCGAAACTTAAGTACCTACTACGTAATAACAATGTTCCCTTATCAAAACACATGAATTAAAGAATTCGAATACTACTGAAAGTAGAACATTATTAGACACACGTACCTGCCCTATGACATATCTAGTCTACATTGTCAAATCGATGAGTACTATGAGTTTTCATATTAAACACGGTCAATTTTAACTGTCAGTCTAAATTATTCAGTCAAAACTGACAGTTTTAACTGATCGTGTGTGGCGGTCGTAAGTTTCCGATTTCTATGAAAACTTAAAATTCTGCAAAAAATCCGATTTCTGTAAAACTTTGAACGGTCTCGATTGATAAAAAAGTAAGTACTTACCGTACGTGGTAGAGTAATATGTCTGGTTAGTTAGTTATCTCGAGATAGTTTCGTACACAGCAAAGAGGTCTAATTCAATTAATTATTGGGGCTGACATACACAATAGTGTAAAAGCCCCTAAATAAAATAAAGAGAAAAAAAATGAATTAATTATTATCAAAATAGATTAAAAATACATAACTATTTTAATAAAGTAAATCTATCTATTTATAAAGATACTGTACATTGTGATTTTTCAGTTTCTCCTTCATGACAACTAAATTTCATAGAATTACGTATACGAACTTACGTTATATAGATCGCTCAACTGAAGATTATAAGTATGTACTTGTGCATATGTAAATACTCGACGTGGGACCGTGCTACTCCAAAACTACAGTGAACAAATGAGTGACGTGAAACGTTGCTATTGGCAACTATGCACGGCTCATTTGCTAGGTATTTCATTACCTCTGTCTGAAGCAGGGCTCGCTTGACAAGGGCCAGGCGACCCTAAACTTGACAAACTTACCATACCACCAACACACGCTTATATCGACCTAACAGTAAACGATATAACGTTCACTCGTGATCAGACAGCAACTTTGCTACGTGATTTTGGCAGCGCCTTCGATGCGCAATCAAAACATGCAAATTTAAGTCTTATAGTGAAAGTAATAAAGGTTTACGAACGTGAATTGTTAAGCAAACATGGTGTGTTTGAAAGGTATCAGGGAGTGTTAATATTAATACATGGGTTTGTTTTAGATGTTGGCTCAATTATACAGGCGTTTAACGTTGAGCGGAAATTAATGACGGACAGGTCCCTGGATATTGAGTTATGATATTTTGGAGAAGTTGCAGTGATATAATTTCTAATAACGTGATAATACATCATGCGTTATTTGTTAAACAGTTTGAACACCAATTAGCCGAGGGATGCACAAATTTAGGATTTAGTAGGTAATTAGATAGAAAATGATGTGATCTATATTTACAGTCTAAAATTCGTTAAAAAGCATATTCCGTGAATATTCAAAAAGAGTACCTTACTCATACATACATCTAGTGTGTACTGGAAAATTTTATTCCCCGTAAATACAGAGAGCATTTAATATGGACAAAGAAACCATCGATTTTGTCAATGTTAAACGAACTAAAAGGAGGCGAGAGGTGTAAATAGAGCTGCTACCGATCATATAACTTTCCTCTAGTGATACACATTCTTACACAAAGGCTCGAATCTTTTACAGATGACGTATTCGCTCCCAACAAATCATTACATAACGCCCGAGCTAATCACCTGGAAACTATTCTCCATTCAGGAGCTTGAAATTTTACACAAAAACGTTCAGGGAAGCGTCTCATGGTATACTGTGGCCAGACCAACATGATCTCTGGAATTCCACTAGGCTTCGACTATAGCAGTTTTATCTGGAAGTCTAAAGAGAGGGAGGGTAGGTCGAGACAATTTGGCGCATGACAACGGTGCTCGCTCAACCATCCTTTCCGCGTGATTTGATGCGTCACTGGCATGCCTCCTATGGCAGATAAAGTTAAAAAATAGATTAAGTGAAAATCAAATGCGGGCCTTTCGTGTGCTCCACCAATCGTTAACCTGACAATAAAAAGGATTATAATGTTCTTCGTGACGACTGCGAACGAAATAAAAACGAATGACTTATATCTTTTTGTAAGTAACGCAATATTTTCAGTCGTAAATTTTAGATTCCGTCACGTTATGTTGACATTCACAAAACTGTATTATGTTAGTCCGAAAGTTTGTCCTTTCGATTAAACGTTTGTAAGATAGACGTAGAGCGAAAGTACGGTAGAACAATGTATTGTAGGTCGACAGAATTTTCGTACGAAGGACGTTAGTGCGAAAGTACGACGAGTACAGTAGTGCGACTTATTCTTGGTCGAAATAATTCTTGTGTGCAACTACTATACTTATACAAATTAATTGAGTTAGATCAGTTATCATCTCAGTTTAGTTCTCAACATGAGATGATAACTGATACAACACGAGAAAAATAAGTAATATGAATAGTAAGAGAGAATAATATGACAACAATAGTATATTGTCCTATTCTATTATCTTAAAGTTAAATATAACGATTCTCTGTTAAATATTTACACAACCTACGTTGCATTCTATTCTGTAAAATTGTTTTTGCAATAAAGAATATTCTTTTTCACTCTCACTGTTAAAACTAACTCCCCACTTTATTTGGAATATGTTATGTAGTTTCTAAATTCCTACATAATCTTTTGTACGTCTTTGTTCTTACTCACAATTACAATTCCCTATTTCACAAAAGATATAACATGGAATATTTGCCGGTTACCCAAGATGAATTTTCAAGAGTGCGTGCAGACGGCAGTACCAAGATTAACATTCTTGCTGCTGGCAGCCCGGAACTAATGCAGACGGTTTATCATATAAAATATCTTTGCCCGTTTTGCTTAAACAATTTCCGTGTTTAGGTCTCGCTTTGTTTGAAGTAATATTTTAATAAAAAATTAAGTTGGTAAAAATAAATTTTATTGTATTATATTATATTATATATTTTAGTGTTACGTTATACACTAATAACTACCAACAGTGTTAAGTAATAACGATCAAAGTATCAAAAATTGAAATCCCTGTTTGGTTATAAATGAGTCTCTGTTCACATAAAAAATCCTAGTTTGGTGGATAGGTAATACAGATAAAATGTCTCAAAAATTGATAAAGCATTAAAGATGTATTTGATTATCTTCGGTAGCAGACAATTGAAGGACAATCTATATAGTTAAAAATTTTTAAAAGTTTGACATTTTTTGAAAGATTATATTGTATTTGACATGTGATAGAAGTACATAGAAATTATGACGTCTGTTGCTATCGATTCCTTAAGATATTTCACAGACATTAATGATATCTTACAGCACAGTTGAGGCGATAAAAGTATAAATCTGTCAGTTTCAGTAGTGCTGTATCACGTTAATAAATTTAAGGGAACTGAACGACCGCCCCTCTTTGACGCGTTCAACGGTGCAATAGAAATATTGAGGGGATCACAAATTTTCGATAAGCCTCCCTTTAGGTGCCCGAATCGAATACGAACTTGTATCATTTACCAGATTTGTCACGTATCGATGAACACATGTGTAATTTTGTGTAGAGATCGTGGTACCACTGCAATTGTTGTCACTTTAAACAATTTTACATGTTCATGATAAGTGGTAACCAACGTCCAACGCTACCGTTGTATATATGCCAGTAAATAATTGTATGGGAAGAGTTAGAGTAATACACGAAATAATAATTAGTATATTAGTAGTAAAATTATTATTATTCTTTTATCGGAAGAAGGTGGCAGACGAGTCCACCTGGCGGCACGTGGATACTGCACGCCCCCGGATGCGCAGCCTACCTTTTGAGATGTAGCAATGGATTTATATGTTTTTTCATATATTATATTTTCACTCTTGCTCAAATTTTAGAAGATGGTTATATTGCATGAACTTGAGATGAAATATTTAACATTTTTTACAATAATATAAAAACAAAATTTCGATATTAAGATAGACATATGACAGACATGGAGACAGAGATAGACAGATATGGAGAGTCTGCGGATCAGAGAAATGTACTATCGATAAATAATCTTACTAGTTTTATCCAAATGTCCTATTGTATTCAGTGGAACTTCTTTTGCATATCCACAAGTGAATACAAAGATTACTAGCACGTTATCAAAATGTCATGGTATAGATATTATAATGATTTTGACAAATAATCTGAACAGACGACATTTAGATATGGGTGAAATGATATCTACGTCTTTATAGATGACTGACACTCGTGTAAAACACACATATGCATATATTGACTTCATAATAATATTATGAACAAAGGAATAATCAAATTGAAGAAATACATTTTAAGAACACTACTTACATTGCTTAATTTTACTGCTTAATTAGGTATTTTGAAACAGAAAATTATTATTTAAGTAAAAACGTTTTACATTGCTTTTACGTATTACACATAGATATTAAAAATAACTTTGTACATTAACAGAAATCAATTTTAAAATTATTTATATTTATTAATCTTTAGGTATAAAATCAGTTATATTTTCAAGACCAGTAGCGTTTACAAAATGAGTCTCAAATTTTGGATCGAAATCTACGCACATTTGCACTAATTTTGGTGCGAAATTTAGAAATATGATATGACAAGAATTCTTTTCTAAATCTTTCACAACTTCTATTAGATTTGACGATACAGTCGTATCCATATTTCTGAGATATGTGCCATCCACGATTATTACAGAGATAGATAACTGTTTGGAAGCTTTATACACTGTTCTTCTAACATGTTCTGCTGCGCAATAAGCTATATTGTCGTTTAGTGGCACTATAATCATATCTCCCGCTTCATTTTTTATGACATTAGGTTCTATTTTGGGTCGAGCTACATTAAACATTAGTATGCACGCTTCTAAAATAACTCCCGTCACTATACCATATTCTAAACCAACAGACAAACACACGGTTATTGTGCATAATAGCACACATAATTCTCTTTTGCTGTTCCTCCATAATCTGTAGAATATTGTGAAGTCGATCATAGAAAACATAGCTGTTATAATAAGGCCAGCAAGCGACGCTTTGGGAATGAAATAGAATGTTGATGTCATCAAACTTAATGCCAAAATTATAAGTGTAGCAGTAAATATGCCTCCAGCTGGCGTCTGTACACCAGAAGCATGGTTCAGGGCTGTTCGTGTAAAGGATCCTGTTACTGGCATACTTCTAGCAAAAGATCCAATTATGTTACATAAACCGATGGCTATCATTTCTTGTGTAGCGTCAATCTGTTTTCCCCCAGCAAATGCCTTTGCGATGGCCACTGATTCAAGTATGGCAACTAGTGGTAACACTATTGATTGTGGTCCTAATACTCGAACCATATCGCTGAATGTAAAAGTTTCATTGCCAACTACTGTGCTGAACGGCGGTGCTGCAAGTTTAGGAATGCCGTTTCCTATATCACCAATCAGAATTAAAGGTTCACTCTTAGTAGTCACTTTCAAAATGTAGGCTACAATAATGCCAATTATGACGACAGCAGCGTTTCTTCCTAACGAAATGAACCACCTTAATTGTTTCATTCCACCATCTGTACGATTGCATCCTTTACCAAGGCGTTTCAGTGCGAGCAGTATTGCAATTGTAGCAAAGCCAAGTACAGAGTCCCTTAATCTCACTGTTGTAACGTTTTGTACGAAATTATACAAGGATTCGCCAAAATAATTTCCACCAGACCCGCTTAAGCCAAATAATCCTTTTAACTGCGCTGCAGCGATTTGAAGGGCCGCTGCAGTTGTGAATCCATTGATAACGGGTATAGAGAAAAATTCCACCAGAAAACCAAGTTGAAATATGCCCATAATTAGCTCCACTATTCCTGATAAAAAGGCAGTCAATACAGCAAAGTCAGCAGAGTAACTAGCAACGTATTTAGAAGTCATGGTCGACATGATCGCGGTCGGTCCAACAGTTACGACTTTGGAACTTCCGAAGAATAAATACACGAATCCTGCCAACAAACTTGCATACAATCCGTATTCAGGTGGAAGTCCAGCGATTACTGCATAGGCAATTCCCTGAGGTATTGCCGTCAGTCCAACAGTAATGCCAGCTATAATATCTTGAATTAGAGTAGCGAAATTGTAAGTTGGAAGCCATTGGATAATCGGTAGTCGTTTCTTCGCTGTTTTCACACTGCACGTTTTGTGAACATATCTCTTAATCCTTCGTCGTATTGTATTCGACTCTTCATAATTACAAGCAATGTTGTTGGCCGTCATTTGATACGCGCAGGGTGCCCCGCGTTTGAAATTTAACTGAAATCTCGTTCCTGTGAGTGCAATACGTTTTCAAGTTTATCAACAGCAAGATTATTGGAAGGTTATCTTTTAGCTTTATCAATTTCAAGTATTTAGATTATAATTTCAGTTCATTGTCTTAAAATGTATTTCCTTATTTATCTGGCTACTAGTAATGGTAAATCACGTTTTTGTACTGAACAAATTGAATGCCGAATGAAATTTAATCAAGTTGTTGCGAAGTAGTAGATTACGCTGTAGATTATATGTAATGTAGGTATGTTTTTACGTCGTTTTAATACGATGGTGAAAAAAATCAGACGTAGAAAAATAAAGTTATTAGTAAATCATCGTAACCTTCACAATTCACATATTAATTCTACTCCCATGTTATCGATCCCATTATCGACATTTCAGCTCCTGTTAGGACGACAGTTTATCGGTTTTATGTCCGGGTTGGGCAGACGACGGGGTGATGGAATTCTGGAGAAATGAAGGCGATGTTGGTGGAGGCCTGATTAGATAAAAGATACATATAATCTCTAAATTGCATAACTTTTACAGAGAAGATTACAGACGAGTAGACATTCATCTGGTGGTAATGGATACTGTTGCACGTTACATGATTAACAACAGTCCAGAATAACAAAACTGAATAACCCGTCATCTCCTTTCGTGTATATTACAGTGTTTAAAGTCGAAAGTCTTCAATCGTCGTTTATCAAAATCTAGCGTATTTCCAGTTGTAACGTATGGTGCTGAAACGTGAACCTGATTGTGGGTCTGATCCACAGGTTCAAAGACACTCAGAGAGTGATGGAAGGAGATGATCGGAATATTTTTGATATATTTTTGAGCTGAACCGTAAACACTAAACAGTAAACTGAAGTGACAATGGGTAGGTTACATTTGTCGCAAGACGAGTTATTGAATAGAGACTGTGTACCGAGAAACTTAGCTTGGGACGCCCATCAACCATATAGACCCATGACTTAAAAAATTCGCCGGGAGTAGGTGGATGAGAAAACCGAATGTGTTGGTGTGCCTTAAGAGAAACCTATACCTATCGAATAGTGGACAGACACTTACGAGTGCCATCATGTGGCCCGCCCACTCGTCGGTAATCTATTCTATAATAATAATAATAATAAGACAAGCTGATGGTGTAGTTTGATTGAATTCACAAAATGTTATATACCTACAACAGATTAGTAGTAAAAGTAACGTATCCCTCAACATACAATACTTTATTAACATGCCGTGTCTCTGAAATAATTTCTAATTATTAGAATGAATTATTTTAACGTAAACCTTTAAATTCGATTCCCTCGAAATTTGCTTTAACTTTTTAAGCTTCAGTATTAAGTAAAATTTTGATTTCAAGAAAGGAAACCTTATTTGGCGCATCTCTTTTTCACATGCTCCTCCTACAGCAGTACTCGAAAACATAAAAAAGCCACCGTGCGTCGTCTATTTTCGTTTCTTAGTCCCTTTTTCACAACTACACAAATCTTAATTAGTCACCTTTGAGAAAGTACTCCAGGAGTAGGTCGCGTTCACTTACGAATATTTATATAGAATAATTATAACATAAAATAATTATTCCACTACCTGAATTTTAAAAGATGGAAAATTATTTATTCATAAGCTAGACAAGGTATATATTAAATAAAGAAAATCCTTCGTTCAAATTTTAAAAAAATATATAATATAATTTTTAATAGTCATGTTTCAAAGGGTTTTTATGAACCCGATATCATTACGTAATATATTTCAAATTCGTCTACGAACACAAATAATGAAGATTCACCCTACAAATTATTTACCAAAGTATTCTTATTAGATTTCATTGTCACACTTAGTTGATTAAAATCACACTTGTAATTGTTCTATATTAATCAACACAAATCCATGTTTAGTTTGAATTAACAATATTGATTCAAATAATATTTGTTCTATGAACTTTTGATAAACTTTACTTATTCACAATCAACAATAACGAGTGACACGAATATGACATAACAATTCTGAATTTTATTGCTGTTATGATAAAATATTTATTCAATTATTTAAATAGGGTTTTTAAGGTTTTTAGTTCATTCAATATTGTACAAGATTGTACTTGTACATAGAGGTTAAAAATTAGTGTCTCTGCCTGAATTTGGTTTTGTTTTAGCCTTATTTTTTTCTTATTGTCTATGATAAGCTTGAACGGTATGCGTTGCCATCGCCTTTAAATATTTTAAATACAGTCGACAAAAACACTAAGCAGGAGTTTTAATTTGATAAAAAATGGAACCAACGCGGCATCGTCACAACCTGCTTCAAGTATACGTTCGTGAATAAACAAAGAAACTGATGTCTCGTGTTTATTTCATGTTCTCGAGTATTGTAGTTTCTTAACCTGCTCTCACCAACATCGCAGCGATGAACCTATTATGCTTAGAAGTTCAAATAAATAAACTATTTAAAGAAACAGATCTATTAGATTTATTATAAAATGGACATATTATTTCGTTTAATTTTATCGAATACTAGCTATTGCCCGCGACTTAGTTCGCGTGGCCTTAAATTTAATGCGATAATATATATTTGTTGAAACGACTTGCGCACCACCTATTGTAAAATGGCAGTACTAATTCAGAAACAAACAAAGAAACTCATTTTTTTATATATATAGAAAATTAGATGTCAATTTATGTTGTTAACAATTTATATTCCATGTTTAAATTATAATATTTCACATTTTTTGAACAGGTTATATTGATATCATTATATTGAATTGTTTTATATGTGTGTGTATTTATTAACGATTGGGTATAAAATCTGTTACATTCTCGAGACTAGTAGCATTTACAAAATTATTCGCAAATTTTTGATTGAAATCAACGCACATTCGAACTAATTTTGGTGTAAAATTCAGACAGATGATGTGACGAGAATTCTTTTCCAAATCTTCCACAACGGCCATTAGGTTTGAAGATACAGTGGCATCCATGGTTCTGAGATTTGTGCCATCTATTATTATTACAGACTCGGATAATTGATTAGATGCTTTAAACACTGTTCTCCAAACGTGTTCTGCTGCGCAATAAGCTATATTGTCTGACAGTTTGATTACAATCATATCACCCTTTTCATTCCTTACTACATTCGGTTCTAATTTGGGTCGTGCTACATTAAATAGTAGTATACAAGTTTCCACAATAACTCCTGTGACTAATCCGTATTCTAATCCAACACCCATACACACAGTCTTTGTCAATATCAACACAAATAATTCTTTCTTGCTATTCCTCCACAGTCTCAAGGTTATTTTTAAATCAATCATAGAAAACATAGCTGGTATAATAAGGCCGGCAAGCGAAGCTTTAGGAATAAAATAGACTATTGAACTCATCAAAGTCAGGGCTAAAATAATAAGTATGCCCGTGAATAAACCTCCTGTTGGTGTCTGAACACCAGAAGCGCGGTTGAGGGTTGTCCGCGTAAACGACCCTGCTATAGGCATACTTCTTGCAAATGATCCAATTATGTTGCATAAACCAAGAGCTATCATCTCTTGCGTAGCGTCAATCTGCTTTCCTCCAGCAAATGCCTTTGCTACAGCCATTGATTCAAGAATGGCTACTAATGGTAATATTACAGATTGTGGTCTTAATATTTTAGTCATATCACTGAACATATAGGTTTCATTTCCGACTATTGTGCTGAAAGGCGGTGGTGCTAGTCGAGGTATGCTCCTACCTATATCACCAATCAGAACTAAAGGTTCACTGTCGGTAGTCACTTTTATGATGTAAGCTGCAATAATACCAATTACGACAACAATGGTGTTTCTGCTCAACGAAATAAACCACCTTAATTTTTTTACCGCACCGTCTGAGCGTTTGCATCCTTTTCCAAGTCGTTCTAGAGCAATCAACATTCCAATTGTAGCGAAACCAAGTACAGTGTCCCATAATCTGACTGCTGTGATATTTTGTACAAAGTTATATACAGATTGGATAATGTTATGTCCACCAGGTCCGCCCAAACCAAACAGTCCCATCAACTGCGCTATACCGATCTGAAGGGCCGCCGCAGTTATGAATCCATTGATGACTGCTACGGAGATAAATTCCACCAGAAAACCGAGTTGAAGTATGCCCATAATCAACTGCACTATTCCTGCTAAAAAAGCAGCTAGAACAGCGAAGTCAGCGGAATAATTAGTAACATACTTGGCCACCATAGCTGACATGATCGCGGTCGGTCCAATAGTTATATCTCTGCAGCTTCCGAAGAATAAATACACGAATCCAGACATCAAACTTGAATACAATCCGTATTCTGGAGGTAGTCCAGCGACAACTGCGTAGGCAATCCCCTGAGGTATTGCTGTTAGTCCAACAGTAATGCCAGCTATAATATCTTGGATGAGAGTAGCAACATTATAGGTTGGAAGCCATTGGATAATCGGCAGCCGTTTCTTCACTGTCTCCAAAGTGCACGTTTTTTGAACATATTTCTTAAATCGTCGTCGCACTGTTTTCGATTCTTCACCGTCATATGCAATATTTAAGTGCGGCATTTGATTCGCGCGGTGTGTGTCTCGCGTTAGAAGTTTAACTGAAATTTTGTTCATAACATGTTTTCAAATTTATCAAAAGCTAGATTATATCACTGAAATGTTATCTTACAAGATGTTGTCAATTTCAAGTGCTTCTGTAATCCAACAGCCGCTGGACGCGCTCGACTGGCCACGTTACCCCCTCTCTCACAGAAGACTACCTTGAAATATACTGCATTTCCCAGTTTATCTTATTTTCCTAATGTACGTACGTATTTCGATAGTGAGTGACATGTGCCAGAGCCCATTCCCATCTTATTTTCCCAACCCTTTCTCCAAATACATTCCTGTATCTCTAAAGGTAGGCAGCGCATCCGGGGGCGTGCCAAGTTTGACATTTTGGATTAACGTTGGCATGTATCGCGGATGTCTATGGGCGACAGTATCCACTTACCATCAAGTGGACGGTATGCTCGTCTGCCACCTTGGTCCATAAAAAAAATACAGAACTACATAACTATAAGTAAAATATGTATAATTGTATTGTACTGCCTTAGTGATTATTTATTAAGTCGTTTCATTTCCCTTATGTACGAATATGCGTTTCGTATATTGTCGTATGTCTATCTATTCTATATTATATGTGTATATATCTATATATTATTAGCATAAAACACCAAAATTTGTTTTATTTTTAAATTATTTTTCTCTATTCTGTCCGCAAAATCTGTACTTCTTGTTGGTTATGTTTTCCGCGCGATGTGAAACGTCGCATAAACTAAATAACAGTCTTTTGGTTTCTCTTGTACTACGACACAAAATACAAAACGTCACTCTTATGTGCCATACAAGAATCTATGTTCAATTTCATACCTGAAGGCGAACGATCATGTACTTTATTCATTTTCCGTTTTTCATTTAACACCGCACGTTTTACCGAATATCCGTTTCCCGGTTTCTCATTACGAAGATTACGAACGATCATACATACAAACTCAAATTAACATTTCTTTATCTATTAAACGAGTCTTAACTTATTGTCTGTTAGTCGAGTAAAAATAAAAAAGGTAAACGTACGCGTTTTAAGATCCATTTATTAGTAATCCGTTTAAGTATTGTAATGTGTGTGAAAAATGCGAAACACTCAAAAATTAAATTAACGCTATTTAGAAAAATATCATTTCCAAAAGCCACTTTTTAATTCTACCCACATGTTCTCGTACATCATGATGTTATCGACATTTAAGCCTGTGTTAGGACGATAGGGTAGCGGGTTTGAGTCCGGGTTGGGCAGATAAGGGAGTGATGGAGGTGTACGTGGCCACGCATATGGCCCTGGCATTAGATAAAACAAAATTGCAGTGTCCGTATAAGTTTAGAAATTAAACCTTACAATATTGAAAATAAGAATATTATATGTGACTACGATGTTGGTATATTAGTTCAAGGGCTATATCTGGATTAACGTCGAAAATGCTAAATTAGTTTTTAAAATCCGGTAATACATCATTTAATGATATGGATTATTCTTTATTAATTTATTGGATTTTCATAATAGGTCTTCTGAATTTGGCACTTTTATGGAAACAAGAAATTGCGTTTATTAAAAAGGATAATTTTTTCTTTAACAACTTACTTTTACTCGAAGTGAAAACAATAATGTACTTTTTATTCTTATATACCGATATTGCTTATTGCTTCAGAGCAATAAGTTGGATATAGGTTTTTTAATACATTAAGTCATTTTAAATACATCGGATTTCTACAATAACACCCTCCGTCAAAGAGGTATGCATCCGCTTTTCCTCGATTCGGAGGTGTTGTTGCTAACCCGTAAGCTGTGGAAAAAACTACCTCGAGATGTCTTTCCATTACGCTACGACAAGCAGGTGTAACATGCGACGGTGACCATTATCCATCTGGTAGGCCGTTCGCTTGCTACCTTTTCTATAAAAAAAGGTCCATAATCATATTGATAATTTCGTAACTTAATCGATCAAAGGCTAAATTTAAAATACAGTCTACAAAGACTTTGGAACAAAAGCAAGCTGTCACAAAGAGAAGTAGGCTCTTCATAACTTCATTGTTACTACAGCAGTGGTTTAAAAGGGCTATTGAGTTTGTAATGTGAGCTTCTACGTTGGCTGGCATTTGGATTTTTGTTTTTTTTTTTCTAAGACCATATAAGGTAGAAAATGGTAGTCATTTTGTAGCTACGTTACATTTTCTGACTTCGTCTAGGTTACATCATAATTCAATACACTATTTGAATCTTTTAAGGCGATTAAAATTATGTACTTATACACTTAAATCGTAAAGTAAATCTATAAAAATTCGCTTTAAGTCAAATAGCCTTTTAATTGTCGATATGATCACTACGAAGTGCCGACGTTTCAATTATATCTTCTATTGAATAGTCTATTTATGTCACAAGAAGTAAGGAAGCTCCATGCTTACACTGCAGTGATATGTAGTGTTAGTATGTAGTGGTGATAGCCTAGGGGTATATAGTCGCATAAGTTCTAACACAATGTAAGTCAAAATTAGCAACTTTACAGGAGAGCGAAAAAACTGCATAATTTTACATAGATACCATTATAATATTGATACCATTATAAACATAGATACCATTATAAGCTAACTGATTACGTGCTGTTTCCAGAGGTTAGGATTGTTTGATGGATACCGTGCTGTTACTTTATTCCAATTTTATGAGTTTCTATTGGACGTTTCTTGTTTCTGATTGGCCGAAACGACGCGTCTTTCGATTCAATAGCGAATGGCATCAAAATCTCAAAACTGCCAAAAATGACTGACGTGGTGTTAGAACATAAGCGACGATACCTCTTTACATTTATGTAGTTTTTTTATATAAAAGGTGGCAGACAGACAGACGGCCTGGTGTTAAGTGTTACTGTCGCCTGTGGTGGACGCCTGCAATACCAGGATATAGTATATATAAGTATATCACGACAAGTAAGCAGGCTTTAGCACTTGTGTGATAGAGCGGTGATAGTGTAGGGGTACCCTAGTCCACATCAATGAGGCTTTTCTTAGTTTTTAAATTATCTCTAGTTCGGTCATGACATGAAACATCGTGAAAAAATATGAGGTATATGTGTATCGACCAATCGGCACCGGGCGCGCGTGGATTATGGTCCAGAAACCCTCTCATGATTACCGGCGAAGGACCGTGCCCAACGTTCCACTGCATGTAGGGTGATATCGCAGTGTCGATTGTCCAGAAATTTAAGACGAATCGGATATTTTGTTAACATATATGTTTCATATAAACAATGTCGGTACATAGTCATATGTGAACATCATAAGCGACGATTCGTAAATCTGCATTACAAAAATAATATTCTTATTATCTGAACCTACCCAATAAGAAAATTTAAATGGAATCTTTCCGGGAAGATGACTTTCAAAAATAACGTTAAACTTTTTAAACTTGCGTCGTTAATCATTTCCACGCCGCGGAGTTAAAGCAAAACAACTATTTTAATATGTTTTAATGTGGGGGTTTTAGTCAATAATGTGATGATTATGGGGGAGTTGATGATCAATCATCATTAACAATAGTGAATTAACTGTTAATTCGAGGGGAAGCAAACGAGCTGAAGTGACTTTCATGGAGTTTAAAAGGTAAAGATTTTTTAAATGGGAATTATTTATAGTATATCTGGTTATAATGTACCAAGTTTTTCAGGTTTTTGTTAATTGTTCAACTTGTCATTTTTAAGATAAATTATGGTAGGTACATATATAAAATAATATAAATCGTCAGCTTTTCGTAAAGCATGGGCGGCGGTAATATTTACTTACCATCACGTGGGACCGGTTGCTCGTACGCCCACTTGTCTATAAAAAAAAACAAAGCAACAGTAATAGGGAAACCCACGATCTTTTCAATTTAATCCCATCATCACGCAGGTGTTATGCTTGTTTTCTATTGACACGGCACGGCACACTCTTGTCAGCTTCTCAAGATTGTCTGATTATTTCTGTGCAATTAGCTAAATAATTCGGTGGTAACTAATTATGGAGAGTTTCATTTTCATCCCAAGTTGGTAGAGTATTGTTCTCCTGCTTTTAACTGTCCAAGGGATGCGCTCCACATTTCTAGGCCATCTATTTTGTGCCTGTCAAATGAGAGAATTGCCATCCGAGAAGCATACAGCGTAAATACATTTATTTAAATATTCATATTGGACTTGGTAACCTTTTTTCGTCTGATTTATGTTATAAATGCTGAGATTGTTCAGTAGAGGCGTTCGTGACGTGCATACTTAGGCCCGGGCTATCAGTGTTGCGGTATACTATGGACGGCGACAACATTATGCTGAGGAAGGGAACTTTTTCGTTACAATTTACACCTAAGTTTAGTAAATAATTAAAAATTATGTATTGTGTTTTGTAAACGAAATAAACTATGTACTCATATTCTATTCCATACACATGTATGGAGTAAAATATGAGTAGTTTATTTAGGTACATACTTAAACTTATTTTATATGTAAGTTTGTTAAACCTGAGAAGTATATGAATAACAAAAATCAATGTTCCTGAATAAAATGACTATTTGATGACGGTTTCGTGTTGCGATTGTTATCACAACGTTTCGTTGGGAACGTTAATCTGATTACCATATCCTTGAAACGTGTGAAAATATAATAAGTATCGTAATTGGCCACAATGAGTAATTATGGTAATTTGTAATTTTTATTTTATTAAAGGCATAAAGAAATTTCCTAATTATATCTAAATTTTACAGCACTATTAGTTTAAAATGTTTAGTGCACCTGAAGTATTTTTTTTAAACATATTAAAAATAATATTATTATTATGTACAACTAATAGTCTTTATAATTAAATTTCTATTAAATAATTCAGTATTTTATACCCCAAATTTCAACAAAATAATTACTTACTGTTTTTTATGGACGAAGGCGGCAGACGAGCATACAGTCCACCTGATGGTAAGTAGATACTGTCGCCCATAGACATCCGCGATACATGCCAACATTAGTCCAAAATGACAAACGTTGGCACGACCACGGATGCGCAGCCTACCTTTGGAGATATAGGAATGGATTTGGAGAAAGGGTTGGGAAAATGGGAAGGTATAGGATGGGAATGGGCTCTGGCACATCTCACTCACTACCGAAATACGTACGTGCATTAGGGAAATAAGATAAAGTGGAAAATGCAGTACATTTCAAGGTAGTCTTCTGTAAGAGAAGGCCACGTTACCCCTTCGTGGCTAGTGGAGCGCGCCCAGCGGCTGTTGAATTGCAGCGTGCACCCGCCCCCTCCCAAATCCTTGCACAATCCTACACAATCCTTACACTCTTATAGCTTATATATATAATAATTAAATATGATTGAAATAATAAGTAGCACGATATTTATGGTATACTATAAATTTTATAAAAAAAAATGCCATATATTTCGATTTCGAATTTATATAAGTACTTATGTAAGATTTCTATTGTAGGGGAGGTCCAAAAGTATCCGGCCTGACAAAGAAACAAGACACCCAAGTTCATGAAACTATTTTATATTGAACTAGCTGTGCCCGGCCACGCGTTGCTGTGTGTTTTTACCTGTTTTTAGGTAAAAAGCATGTTTTTACCCTGTGATAGGTATATAAAATCACACGCGTATTCGAATGCAACGTTGTGTCAAAGTTTCAAAGCAATCGGTGAAGACCTTTCGGAGATTTAAGATTTTGAACAAATGAACGTTTACATTTTTATTTATATAGATTTTATATGATCTCCGTCAATTTGAACACACTTTTCAGATCGCTTAATTAGTATTTCTATCCCCGTACAAAAATGGTCAGAAGTTTGGTCTTCAAAATGAGCGAAAACCGGCGGGATTGATTTCATTATCAGTAAAAAATCTTCTACCCCTAAATCCGCCTTGCGTTTTGAGAACAAATAGTAATCACTGGGAGCCAAGTCAGAACTGTAACAGGAAACAGCACCTTTCGTAACTGCGGCGACGTGGACGGATGCATTGTCGTGGAAAAGCCGCACTTTTCCACGACGTTTCTGCTTCATTGCTTCTCGTAATTACTCTATAAGGTAAGCATAATAGCTTCCAGTTACCGTAGTATTGCGTTCTTTTATGTAGACCTTTGGCTTTCTAGGCGGTGCTTCACCAGAATGACGCCACTCCATAGACTCCCTTTTGGAAAGGGGATCATAGTAAAGAACCATAATTTCATGCGCAGCAACAATTGACTCCAAAAATCAATTCCGTTTCTCTGAAAGGCCTCCAAAATTCTTTAGAGCACGCTACTCGTTCACTTCTCTGCAGACTTGAAAGAGTTTTGGCACCCACCTCGCTCTGATTCTATTCATATGAAGATGTTTATGAAGAATCCTAAGGACTGTAGTTTTTGACTGTCATTGCTGCTATTTCTTTGACGACGAAAAATGAAGGAGAAGAATCCCCATACACATATACACTTTGTTCGATATCGGTCGGGATAACCACCTTCCTTTGTATGGAACTTAATCACGGAACGATATACCAGTTTAAACATTTTAAATATTTTACGACTTCCTGTTATTCTAGGAGTCGAGAAATTAAAATTTGAACGAGGTTTGAACTCTAAAAAATATACAAGAATTAGCAGGAGACATAGCAATTACAGTGGCGTATAATTTGTTGTTTTAGCCATCTAGAAATATTTCAGGCCAGAAACTTTTGGACCTCACTGGTATGTAATAAATACACGTAGAGTTGAGAAATATACAATTAAAGATTAATGAATAAATCATGGACGAGTAAGTATCCGTTAGTTTGAATGAGAATCTGATTTAACCCTTTGTCTGCAGAGGGGGTCTCTAAGACCCACTTGCCGAAACTTTATCTTGTTTGATATATAGTGGAATTAATACCTATTTAGAATTAAGTCTTGGCGAGAATCTATTGTGGTGTAAATGTTTAAAGTTTTGGGGCACAATGGAGTGACAAATACGGAAATGTTGGGTGTTGGATTAAGATGTTGTGTGTTCTAACAATATGGTGGCCGCGCTATAGTAATGGCTGCTGTATGAAAATGAGATAATTAATAAATATGGCCAGAGTTTATTTCTTAAAGATAAATAATTAAATGAGCAGCAGAAAATATTAGCAGCAAATGGATGGCGGCAAATTTAAAGGTTGATTAGGTTTAGATTCTCTGGTGATAATAAAGAAATAGAAGTTGGACTCTCAGCTGGGTGGTCCGTCATTCTTAGTAACTCAAAATTATTTATTTCAGTTATTCAAAAATAGTTTGTTATTTTATTGGGATTTCTCAGTAGTGCCATTAAAACGTGACGATGTAACTAGTTAAACTATGTATTCTCTTTCACTGGGTACCAATCTTATGGAATATGAATTTTAATCGTGCTGTGATCAGTGCCTGCGTATGTTGGGTATGTAAATCCTATGAGTTTGGGGTCCTGATTTGCTGCTCATTTTGTATTTTTGCTAATCATTTTGTATTTTTGCTGATCATTTTGTATTTTTGCTGCTCATTTTGTATTTCTGCTGCTCATTTGGTATTTTTTGCTGGTCATTTTGTACATTTTGCTGTTCATTTCATATTTTGTACTGCTCGTTTTAATAGAAACCTTTCTTAAACTTATCGTGAATTCTCAATAATTTCAAGTATTTACGTTTTTAATTTCATGTTTTTAAGATAAAAGTATTTATAGTAAAAACGCGATAATTTTTCTCTGACATTATAATCTGTGACACTGACAGTCATATCTCGGTGCTGTGATCCTCTGTGAGTCATATCATGACATCTTCGTAATTCACATACGTCTTACTCACCCAATCTTTTTAAGAACTTCCTTACCTGAAAAGAAAAAAAACAATAAATTAAATTAGTAATACATATAAAGCGGTGATAGTCTGGGGTATCTATTTTCAACTCTCATTCGTGAGATCGTGAGTTAAAATCCTCAAGCTCCTAATTGTTTGTACTTAAGTAAGGATTTTTATAAATTTTCATTAGCTTGGCGGTGAAGGAAAACATCGTGAGGAAACCCGCGTGTTCGTAAATTACTAAGGCAGGTCTTTACACAGTAGTGAGACGTTTAAAAGGCTGACATCGACACATACAAATATTCATTGCTTTAAATAGCCCACATTGCGTGCTAGACAAACGTCTTCCACATTATTTTCCAAGGTGTACTAATCTGAAGTTATCTTCAGCTCTCTTCTACAGAAAGCATCGGGGTCGTCTGGTCACTTTCACCTAGGTTTTCGGGTGCGGCACGTTCAATTAATGGATATTTATTAATAGAAAATTAATAAATTTTAATTGTCTAGGGCAGTGATTCCCAAACTTATTTCGGTCATGGACTCCTTACCATAACAAAAACTTAACTATTAACCTCCCAGTGAATATGGTATAATAAAACCTACTAAAAATACTTTTTTCTGTCCTCTCTAATGAGAAAATTGCACGTAGGTAGGTAGGTTGCACGTAGGTAGGGGTCCATGCGAACCCCCAGGGATCCGTATGGACCACTTTGGGAATGACTGATCTAGGGTATAACTGATACATCCCTGAAGCCTGAAACCATGGATTATGCTAGCAAATATGCATGAATAATTAAACAAAAACTAAAAAAAAAAAAGAGATTTTTTTGCAAACAATTAATTGGTAAAAATTATACATCAATAGATTTAGAATCATGAACTAAATCCATGATTTTAGGCTTAGGGAATGAATCGGTTACGTCTGGTTTGTAGGCAGATAGAATATATTAACAGTTATATTGTGTTTATACCCATATTTATTGCAATAATATAACGTAACACCTCGAAAACCCTTTGTCAATACTGAACCCCATGTCTCATATCTCATCTACGATTCATTAAGCCGTCTGTGGCAGAGCATCTAATTCGGCCAATAATAATATTGGAATTAATACTGTGTTTGTTTCCTAAACCGTAGTGCCACGAGTTGGAAATACCCCAGTGGTTAGTGAAGGGTACACGAGGATTTGCTGTGTATTGTTTATTATAGAAAATGGATTGTACATTAGTTATCTGCAGTAACTAAATAAGTGGGATCTATTCAATGCAATATTTAGGTAAATATTTTTTTTTTATTTGGTACAAAGTTTTTACTGGGGTTGTATGAGGAGCAAAAAAATACTGAATGGACTAAAAGAAACCAATGGACTAAGCAAAAATTATAAATGATGATCTACAAAACAACTTATTTTATTGAATATTTAACTGAAATTAGCGTGGAGGTGAAGGAAAACATTGTGAGGAAACCCGCATGTTCGAAGATTACTACGGAATATATTATTTGTAGGGGCCATAACCATTTAGCCAAACCGTAGTCTTTTAAAAAGACTGAGTTTTTAAGAATTTCGATTACCAAATAATATAATAACTAAATAAGAACCTGTACCAAAATAAAGAAAAACCAGAGAAGTTAAATGTATCAGACATCCAGATAAAAAAGTTTTATGCAAATTCAGGTTGGTTAGTTTTTTGAATAAAAGTTTGAATAAGTCTTATTTGTTTAATTTTAGCTTCGTATTTAATTCTATGAATGAATTATTTTAGGTATTAAACTGGCCATATTTAAGTTATATATTTTTCCTGTTTTCAATTTACATCGTTTTTATTCTCCGAATATATCCCATAACCCTGACACCTTTTTTAAATCACTGTCCAAATCGAGTACCTTATGGAATCGTTATCATAAAGTATAACATTTTCCCATAAAAAAGACATACTCCCAGATCGTATGGGACAGATTTTACCGTGTCTCATATAACTAGAACCGAACCAATCGCATACCTGCGTTTACGACGATCGTTAAATTTAACGTCCTCTTCGTTTTAGGCGGATTTTACGGGTTACGTTACTGAAGAATTTTAATTAATGCGTTTCCGTAGGATAATAATGAAGTACAATTGTGAGCATATTCGTTATTTATTTAGTAACTTATTGCACACACATAACATGAAATAAATAAAAATGTACAAAAGACAAGCTTATCTCCTGCGAAGATTTCTACCAGAAGACCTGGGAAATTATATTTATTACACACTAGCAGTGACGCGGGATTAGTGTGCGTAGACGATAGAGTATGTGTGGTCGGTCAGCTTGATTCCCGTGGTAACTTTATAATTTATCTGGATTAAAGTATTCTTAATTTACCACACGTTATAACTTATATGTATGCCAAATTTATATGTACCTATTATATGTATTGCGTGATGCGCGTTCGTACAGACAGAGAAGTTATTGTTTTTTTCAATGAATATTAATTGTACACAGCTTTGAGCTTTGTTATTATATAATTTTATCAAATATGTAGATGTATAAGAATAAGATATAATATTTGCGTTAAGATAATTTATTTATATTTGCATCATAAAGCAATATATCAACATATCAAAGCACAGTTTAATATAGTGTGTACAGAAGTGTTAAATCTAATTGACATCTCAATATTGGTGACGACAGGATGATTGACATTTTATCAATAAATTCAATTGTAAATAAGCTAGTGGTTAAAAGTAAATAGTACAGTGCAATGTCAGGATGCACTTGAAAAAACTCTTATTCTAGTTCCACTAATCGGTTCGAGACATATGTATAGACTTATTTCATGTTCCAACAAAATGAACAAATGTCGATCGCAACGCTCCGCTGCTTCGTATGTGCTCCTCGTATAACGGCTGTCTAAAACAGTTTCCTGCGAGTGATTTGGATATTTTTGCCGACAGCTGTTCTAAATTTAAAGCTAAGACAAGGTCATTCATACTTTCACTACGGGATACGCATTACATTTTAAATTTTGAAAACTACATTTTAAATCTATAACTTTTTGGATATAACATATATACATTTTTTACATACAATTTCAAACTTCTATTACAGAATGTCACTAACAATGCGAGAGAGCTCACTAACATGTTAAGGGGGAGGGAGGGGGTCAACAAAGTGTGTCATCGTGTGACAAAAAGGGGGGACGAGTCATAAGCTTCGTAACATCACATGTATAAATCTAAAGTATTAAAACTAAACATCGACTCTAACGAAAATCTTTAAAATATTACCAACTCTATCAATATTATTATAAGGTTGTTTTAATTTAATAATTTCTAAATTTAAAATTGCAAAATATTCCACACCAGGGGTGGGGGGGGGGGCACACAAATGTGACCACTTGTGACAAGGACGGGGTGGGGGGACTCCAAAAATCATGAAATTCGTGTGACGTAATTTATGAATGGCCCCCTGTAACTCCTGTAAGTGATGTGGCACGCAATCACACTGCAAATAATGTTGCTATATTATGTATTGTATGCTCATTGTAGGTGTGCTTATTAATTAATTAATAAATAATAAAATAGAGTGTACACAATAAAATAAAAAAATAAAAGAATGGCTCAAATACACTAAAGATACTTATCCCATCAAATGAAGAGTATAATGGAATAAAATAAACTCTTTGTTCCATTATACCCTTTATAAATACATAACAAAACCTGCAAAGGTAGCGCAGCGCCAGCGCCGGTTCGCGGATGTCCACGAGTGACAGTCATTCACTCACCATCAGCCGGACGACAGTTATGTCAGCTATGTAACAGGCCGATGTCTGTACATTATAGATATTGAAAAAAAACTAATATGGGGGGGGGGTCTTTATTAGAGCAACAGAAGCCAAAACAACAGTTTTTAAAAATTTTGTTTGTCTGTCTGTCTGTATGTTTGTACACGCATCACGCAAAAACTACTGCATGGAATTGAATGCAGTATTCACCGATGTATTGCTAGAGGTCTAACTTAAAATATAGGCTCCAATTTTACCGCAGGAAAATATCTTATTCCGATTGTTATAAATTTAATAAACCGAAGCGAAGGGAGGGCGGGTCGCTAGTCAAAAATAAATACAAGAAAAATTGGAATTTTCAGCGAAGCGAAGAGTCGTCGCACAGTGTCGCAAGGGAACATTGAAAAATTACATTAAATTCTTGGAGTGGTATTCATGACTTTTAAAGGGTGTTTTTTAATATTTTGAAGTAGGTACTAACTTGAAAAAAATGTTGATAATTTATTGGATTCATATGATTCACCCGATAATGTTTTGCTTTAACTATCAGTTAGGATTATATAATCTGTGCTATCAGTATATGACGCAACGCTTCTCTCGGTTTTAAAGCCGCCAAAAGGTCTGTTCAGATATAAGCGATATTCGTTGCCGCCTGAGATAGCGATAATAGCGATAATGCAGTGGGTACGCGATAATTCCTTCGTTCGGACATAGGCGATATTCGCTAACCGCTTAGGGTAGCGATATATCGCGTATAGCGGTATATCGCTAGGCCCAGTGTCAACAGTATCGCTGACCCAAGCGGTAAAACGCGTCCCTAGGCGATATTCGCTCCCGCTGGCGAATTCGAGCGACTTACGTTATACTCGTACAGAACACGAGGCGGCAACGACTATCGCTTATATCAGAACAGGCCAATACTCAACCTGAGGACTGTGGGCCATAATAATTTCCCGAGTATATGTAAATGTAATGCGATACAAAACATAATTTGAATGTCTTAAAATACGCTGAAATAATGGTTAAGAAGGTGAAGTCGATTGTGAGTTATCACTCAGTTGTGAGTCAGTTATTTAACAGATTTATAAATATTGATAATAAGATACTGTGTACATTGAACACTGTTGTGGCCAGCCTAGCTTTATCAAATATTATAATATTAGTGTATAAATATAGCCTATGGTACTCAGGGATAATGTAACATTCTAATGGTGAAAGAATCTTTGAAATCGGTCCGTAGTTTTTGAGTTTATTCGTTACAAACATACAAAAATACAAATCTTTCCTCTTTATAATATTAGTGTAGATAGAACAGAACAGACCAGCTTATCGCTATTCGCTTGCAACTATCTGTTCTTTCAAACGATTCAAACGCGAAATTACTCAACATTTTCAAGGGGTCCCCATACAAATGAGCCCTATCCGTCTGTGTATACATATCTGTGTTCCTTTCTATCCGTATATTTTCGTAGAGCTACTCATAGATAAAGATAGGTAAGTTTACGAGAGCCCGTATCGTGAACCGGGAGTGTCGGTCGGGCTTAGTTCAAATCTCTGATTAGGTATTAGAGAAAATTGAAAGCGATATGGGTGCAGTAAACGACTTAGATTTATTTATACGAATCGGGGTGACGAGTTGGGTGCAATGACATTTTGTAAGAATTTTGATATTTTGTATTCGCTTCGCTTCTATTTATCTGTTTTTTTTTTTCAAAATTCTATTTTCAAAATTTGAAAATAAAGCGTAGCCTATATTAGACACGGATAATGTAGTTTCCTATTTGTGAAAGCATTTTTGAAATCGGTTCAGTAGTTCTAGAGATTACGCCCAACATACAAACACAATTTTACCTCTTTATTATATTAATAGTATAGATAATAAAATCGTAACGGACCCGTGTCTGTCCATGAAATATTTTTTGAATAAAGTGATTGCAATATAAAGTACGAATGATACAGAACACAAATGAACAATTTATGTAATTTTGATCTGTCTGTTTGAACTCGCATCACGTAAAAACTACTGGACGGATTTCAATGAAATTTGGCATAGTTATACCTTATGTGATGGGTTAACATTTAGGATATATTTTATTCAGATACTTTATAGAGTTCCCACGGGAATAACATAAATGTTCATACGAAGTCTACATAGCGAAGAATACATAGCGAAGTCGCCAGCACTGTTAGTATGTATAAATGTACAATATATTTCTGTAGGTACGGCATGTATTATTTGATTTTTCATGTTTTCATTATTGGACTGGTAGAGCGGTGAGTGACACCGATGCCTAGACACAGTCGGACACTGACTACCTTACTGACTGCAACAGCTTGATAACTTAACAAGAGTATTCAAGTCTCCTTATTTTGCTTGTTTTATTTCACTTTGCTCCTGTTTAACAAGAAACTTTCTTTTTGTGAATGAATTCGCATCGTCTCCAGCGGCCCTTCCCCGGTAACTGAGGCGATGGGAAATACCATTCTCTCCTGTGAAAATTTCAACGGAGACAGTAGCACAGTACAATTCTCATCATCCCCGGTAACGTACATTAGCCAAAATGTACATTTTATGTTATAATTGTATGTAATTTTCTCGTTATCGAGGATAATTGGAATTGTGCTTCAATGTTTTTACCGGAGAGGATGGACGATGGGATTTATACCCTTTATAATATACAAAGTAAGAGTAGTCCTTAAGTAAACTGTGACATATTTTTTCTGTAAAATTAAAAAAACACAATTCAATTTAAGTTTGAAACTGAATTTTGAAGTATCAAATTGGGAATATCTTGCAAACGCTTCTAAATAGTTTCACTCAAAATGAGTACAGTCATTCAGATATGACTTTATACTCGTACATAATACAAAATATGCATGTTTTGTTATAAATCATGAAAATTCTGCTTCTCACTGTACCCATCGGTGCCAAGTCAAGTAATACCACAACATTTTCAAATTAATAATTACTTATATGTGTAGCTTGTGGAGCCAAGAAAAGTGTTGTATAGTTGATAAATTCATACAAAACAACTGTACGCATGTCTGTCCGTTTCTGATTTGTGATTTGGAAACGTACCAGTAGAGAGTGTATTGCCTTGGATCATGCATTTATTAGTACAGTCGGACTTTTAATAAAAGGTCGATAACCCTCGCCAGTTGTGGGATTTCATTATTTTCTGTACCTTTTACGAAAAAAAAATGTTTATATAAAAATGTAGTGTTTTGAATCTTATTCAATGAAATATCGTCAGTATGTATGTATAGATGTTGATTTTTGGAAATATTTACTGTGTCGTAATTTTGAAACAATAATTTCAAGTGAGATTGGAAGGGTCACGTGTGCCGTCCGTATGCATCCAGAGAGATGGACAAGAATAACTTCTCAATGGACCCCATTGGACAGACACAGACGCAGAGGAATATCCAGGCGAGCGGTGGCTAGACGACCTAGATACTACTTTCTATGAAGGATGGCCGAAAGTTGCTGCAGACACCTTTGCAGAATGGCGGACACCTTTATCTAAATGTGGGACCCAATATGAAATATTAAAAAATATCAACTAGATCTATATATTTTTTTAAGTTGCCCTTCTTCGTAACTTAGCTTGAAGAGTAACTTTAGTAATCAGTTGGTAACTCGAAATTAAAATATTTAAAAGTACAAGGAGATATAAGTACAAGAACCGATAAGTAGTTGTCAAGTACTTTGACTTGAAGTAACAATACTTTGAACATTTTTTTACAAGAGGCCGACATTACTCTTCCCTTTACTAGTACATATTATATAAAATATTTCACACACATCATTACGGCGACTGTACGGACTGAAGTAGCCTTCACTTTGCCAAAAATCAGAGTCTAGAGTCTAGACTAGCAAACGACCTACGCTCGTGTATAAATTATTTAAATTGTATGAATATTTTGCAAATATGTTATGCTTTTATAATCATAATTATTTTGCGATGTATATCAGTTTGTTGAATACGAGCGTACAATAAAGCTTCTTCCAAACCGACGCGATATAGTGGATTTTAAGATCACAGGCCAAATAAACGAACAAACATGTACACAGGTTGGCAAATAACAGGCACACACACGTTGACAGACAGACAGACGCAATCATTGCTGTTTAATAAAATAGGAGTTAAAGATAATATACGTATTATTAGAAATTTTGAAATTTTTTTTTATTGTATTCTATACAGCTTTACAGACGAGCAGAAAGTCCATCTGGTGGTAACTGTATATATAGTGTTGCCTATGGACATCCGTGATACCTGCCAATATCAGTCCAGAATGACAAACGTTGGCACGACCCCGGATGTGCTGCCTGTCTTTGGAGATTTAAAGAAAGGGTTGGGAAAGTGGAGTGGCATACGATGTGATGGGATG
The DNA here is from genome assembly GCA_943735995.1 of Sesia bembeciformis. Taxonomy (NCBI): domain Eukaryota; kingdom Metazoa; phylum Arthropoda; class Insecta; order Lepidoptera; family Sesiidae; genus Sesia; species Sesia bembeciformis. The sequence continues at coordinate 16,989,078 of OX031028.1, forward strand.
GGAATAGGCTCTGGGGTATTTCAGTCACTACTGAAACACGTACGTACATTAGAAAAATATGATAAAGTGGGAAATGCAGTACATGTCACGGTAGTCTTCTGTGAGAGTGGGGTAACGTGGACAGTTGAGTGCGCCCAGCGGCTGTGGGATTGAGAGTGCACACTCCGCCTCCCATAAGGCTAAAACAGCTAAAATGTAACTTTGAATTAGAATTATTTTTCAGTGTCCACATATTATTATGCAAATGTTTATTTATAGGAAATATCTTCACTACAATCAAATCTAAATTTGGTCATAATTTTACACTGCCGGTCTTAGAATAATCTTCCAAGTTTTCGATCATCTTTCTTGTTTACGTACGACGCAAATACTTACTACGTCTAATTTTACGTTTAATTTTAAGGTTCCTATTGTGTAATCAAATCAATAAAACTTGTGACACAGTGTTAACACAGCACACGCAGAACGCGCACAGTGTTTTACGTTGTCAGCAATTTGCGGTAAAGCGTCACGTCCACTCGCCACTCGTCTCCCGCACGCTTCGCGAGATGTATACTATTGTATACGTTTATTTAATTATTGTGAGCATTTAATAAAATAGTATGGAGGACAATGGAAGTTATTTATCGCACCTTCTGAAACTATCTTACACCAAAAAACTAGTACCTCCACAAACTTTTCCTTTGGAAAACAAGGGTCAGGTTTTATCTGCCACCAACACACAGGGGTGAATGATTTACTGAAGCATAACATACCGCTATTGGTTGAATGATAGTGCTTGGAGAACACGGGAATATATATATATATATATATACATATTCATATATATATATTCAGGTTAGGACCTTTCTTGATAAAAAAATCAGTTAATTCGTGAATAGTTATTTTATTATTATATACCTACGTTAACACAGTAAGTTAAATCGAAAATCAAAGTGACTGCAACAAGTGGCGCCACACAGCGGTACGTAATCGAAACTGAAAAAAAAAATACTTCGGCAAATATACTATATGCATACAGCCAATATTACAATTTTGCTGCCTCAACAATGTGTTGTTTTTCAGAAAAAAAATCGAATAAATCTGTCTATTGTGGAGATAAAGTATTAAGTAAAGTAACTTGTGAACTTGTGAAGGTCTCGTTAAATACGAACATTCACCACTACAAGCAAGGGAGACGCGCGCTCGTGAATTGCAAGAACTATAATAGGTTTAAAAACTATAAAAAAACAATTTTGTTCTGTCATAAGAGACTGTACAGAGTTAAACATAAATACATATATCCTCTTAACTAAATCATTAAAATCTCTATCACTAAAACTAACAACTGTAGTTCTATGATTAATGCCAAAATAATGTATTTTTTAAAATGAAGTCTCCGATTTTGATACTCTTTGCTACTTGTTACTCTGTACGCTCCATGCATCAATGAACTGCTAATCGAACTGCTTCTATTAAATAGATACCTACCTCTAACATCTATGTAAATCAGTGCGACGCGATGTGAATAAATGCGTGGTTTGTTTAAAAAAAAGTGTTGAATGTTCAAGTGTCGTAGAACAAATGTTGTTACTTTTACAAGAAAGAAATTCAATGTTATGATGGTGTAAGTATTTTTTTATTTCAACCTGTGTATAAGACACCTAGTTATATCGCTGAACTATAAGGAAAATCTAGACCAAAAATCAACAAAAGCCTCGATAACACAAAAACCAAAATGAAAACTGTCTGGCCCTACGCAAGAGGAGTTAAAACATGTGTAGACATGTCCCCCTCGAGAGTCGCAGCAACAATAGCGAGCGGCGCCGCGCGGCGCGCTTGTTTATCACGGACATGCCAATCAATGTTTCCGCACCAGGCAACAGGCAGTGTATGAAAGGGTGGATGTGGTAATTTTTAGATTCCTATCCTTTTAATTTCCTATCCTTCATATCTTGTGTTCCGGGACCAAAAGCGTGCAACTTTCTGTGCTGCAAGAAGTCCTTCCACTCAGGTGCTCGGAGTGCGCGTAGGTCCATCTGGTCTCATCTTTCCCGCAGTATTTATAGCCACCGATCAGTGTACGACCGACAGCTCGTCTCCCGTTCTCTCCTTTTACTACAGGATCTTCTCCCATTTTTTTCTGTGTCCATACCAGCGGATTCGAACAGATTTTATTTCGACTATAATATTTGGCTTGGAAATCGGTTTATTCAACCTCCCTGTTGCTTCGAACGTATTGTATCTATAACGTAACGTATCTCTCTTTTTCTTCCATCTTAATCATCTACAGCTTGTTTTCACCTACTGAGTATGAGCCTCCTTTCGTTTGTGCTATCTCTCTCGGTCCTGCGCTGTTCTTCACCATATCAACATTTGTATAACAACCCTCGACCCACCTTGCTGCCTGATGAGCAACACTTTGTTATCTTTTCTCGGCCACAGTTGTTACTCCATCTGCCATCATCTCATCTAGCTAGGTGGCCTGCCTAATTCCATTTGAGTTCCATAACTCTCTTACCAGCATCTCTTACCTTAGTAAGACGCCGGATCTCGAGGTTATGAACCCGACCTTGTAATTTGATGACTAGTATGACATTCTCCATGGCTCTCTGTGGGACGCTATTCTGCACACAGACTCATTAGTAAACGCCCACGTCTTCATATCATAATTAATCTAGGACAGGACGTTTCTTTCTTAACTTCGTGTTAATAATTGTACCGCCGAACAGACGTCGCTCCGAAAATTGTGAACACTGGAGGTGTATGGGGCCCATATTGAGAGTTGCTTTGCCATTTTCGATTAAATCTCATAGGCCTAGAACGTACACGTTGCTATAGGTAGATAGCTACCTATACGGATTTAAATCTTGTTGTGTATTCTATGACTCTCTAGGAAATCGCATGAAAAATACCAATGATAATCGGTAATGATACTAAATGTCATTACCAATATTAGTCAATACTAATATTATAATAAATACTAATGTCGTTGAAACACTTTGAAGTTTAATAAACTATCACTGTTAAACCATAAAACGCCTAATACATAACTTTTACAATAATCAAACAAAAATCCAACTTCACTTCTCGAGTTTCCGCCAAAAAATCCATGAAAGGTTTTGTACACATTTTATATTGCAAAATATAAATATCGCGTTCAGATCATATTTACAATATAAAATGTAAGGTTTTGTTATCCCGTCTATAACGTTCGTAATGCTTATTACTTAGACCAGGCGCCTAGGCGGTGCGCGCGTCGCGCCTAGGATAACGCGCCTAGAATAAAAGATTGTATATTAGAAATGAACAAGAAGTTACGAAAAAATTAATATATTGTAAAAACTAATCGTAATGTATTGGTATGGTGCCGAAACTTGGTCTCTGATGCAGGCCTGAAACAAAACGGCAGGCCTGATTCACAAACTTAAAGTCGTTCAGCGAGCAATGGAGGAAGCTATGCTCAGAGTTTCTTTGCTAGATGAAATCCGTAACGAATAGATTCGCCGAATAACTAAGATTACCGACATAGTTGAATGGATCAGCAAGCTGAAGTGGCAGTAAGCGGGCCATATATGCCGTAGGACCGATAACCAGACCAGGTGGACTTACGACTTGAGGAAAGTCGCCGGTAGTGGCTGGATGAGAAGAGCGGAGGACCGTGTGTGGTGGCGTTCCTTAGGAGAGGCCTATATCCAGCCGTGGGGAGACTATAGACTATAGAATCTAAAAACTGATAGAATCGATTTCATTCTCAATACTGAATAACCTAGTTTCAGCGTTTGCGTTATTTCAGTGACATGTTGTATAGAAGACAGATCAGTAAAGTTGGTCGAAGCTAAAGTCGCTCCAGACCATTAGTCACCGATTCATTGATTGTTACTTGCGTAACTCCATTCATGAGACAGTCCGGAGTCTGCCAACATTACGCATTACGCCCACGCACACCGGGTTAAGGTCGGTCGAAAGTACTACGTAGTACTTCATTTACAAGATAAATGGTTGTGTGATGAGACTGATGAGGTTAATTTAAGCCATGCATCAAAAATACTAATAAATCAGTAAGTACATACTGTAATATCGTTTCTAAGCGTCAGACACACGGTCGAGGTCGTGTAGCAGGTCGCGCGATCTTTCAAGCGACCCCACACAACCCTTTTCGAGTTACTGGTCCCATGGTTGCAGCTCGCCACCTTAAGGAGTCAAACACACGATGTCTCTGGTAGACATCGTGTGTTTGACTCCTTAAGGTGATTACATATTTATCGTTTTGTTAAATGGTTCTTATGTCTACAGACTTAGATTTTTTTAAATATTTTTAGAGTTAAGTTTTAGAACAGGAGCAAGGGCGTAGTCAAGATTTTATCCAGGGCCCACCCTGGATTTTTATTCAATTTTATCCAGGCTGGGGCAAAGCAAACAGTGTTCTTATTATTTAAATAGAGGTAGTGTAATGCAGAATGTCTGTTACTTATACTTCCCTATGCCAGTGGTGGCAAGCGTCCCAACCTGCCCCAACGTGGCTACACCCATGAACAGGAGAAAATTATCAAAATTTTCCTAACTTCATTTCAGGTAAAAATGAAAGTAGTTACGAGACTCAAAACATACTGTATATTTTCAGGCGCAATGGAAAATACCGAATAGATGTTCAAATGACCTTGAGGACGTGATGTGTTTTTCTTGCAGATCGTTGACCCCTTGCCAAATAAAAGTGAAGTGTCACCTTGAACGAGAACCTCGGTCGGGGAGATTACGTTGCCAATTGGCTCTACGTGAGACATAATTCGAGATTGCTTGGCTATACGTTTAAGTAACAAAATCGATATCAGCCTATGGCGTCTTACTGCAAGGTTACCGGACTTCTTGCTAAATTTCTAAGGGGCATTTACGTCGCTGCAAATGAAAAGGCATTTAGTATAAAATGCTTATTTGCTGTATGGCTATCAAAATATTTAACAAGTTGCGAAGATATTTTATAGATTTATCTACCAATTCAACGATTTAAAAATACTGTTAAAATGATTTCTTGATTCTTAAAGTGGTTCTTGATCAATCATTATTATAGTTTAAACGATTTTTTAATTATAAGTAATGGAAATATTTCAACATTAGGGAAATAAGTTAAAGTGGGAAAGAGGGATAACGTGCACTCTCCCCCTCAATAAAGTAGTAATAATTGAAGATTTACTTTCCTAGTGTGTGCCATAGATAATAATAATTTGAAACTTTATCAAACATTTTACACAGATACGTCCTACATCCGTCAGAATGAATCGAATGCCAAGTTTGTTTAAATTAATGTAAGTACATTAAACATCTGTACACAACCATTGATTCGCCAATAAATACATAAATAATGTAAATTCTATTTGAAACGAACCCTCGGTCAATACGAATTAGAGGGATAGATAACGCAAGCCGTTTGTCGTTGCATGCTCGATGCTCGACACCAAAACACAAGTAAATGCCTAATTGAGCTATAATCAATTGTAAAAATTCGTCAAAAGCGGTGAAGCGACCATCACTAAAGCGACACTTAGTTTTCATACAATTTCACGAACTTGCGTTGTCTATCTATGTGTATGGTCGAGTTGTAAAACCTTATGTACAAGCGACTATAGTGACCTTCGACCCCGTCCATTTATTTCCACAAATCTGAAGTCGACTAGTTATATTTTTGGCAACAGACTACATGACGCCAATATGTTTATTTTTGCCTTCAGAGAAGTTATTATGAAGTGATCTATCACTTGTATGTTGATATAATACGAAAGTCGCTTTTATCTGACCGAGCGATTGGCCTATTTGATAGCGACCGTGAGGGCTATACGGTTTATGGCCAGATAGCTCGGGGTCTAGATTGTGTTCATCGTATGTGTCTCTGGACCCACGGCACATCCTAGTATAGGTCATTGAGTGTGACACTATTTATTTATTATCTCATAATAATGGATTTGTTTTGACTTGGTATAGGTGGAGGTTTGATCTTATGGTGTTATTTGTTCTGAGGAAAAGCCTAAAGTATATGACAGATTAAAATTATTTTAAAAAGACGCTATAGTTTCAGAGGTTTTAATACAATAAATAGATCAATTGTACCACAATAAACCTTTTTAATATGAAAAACAATATATTTATATGTTTGTACGCGATCACTTCATAGCAATAAATACTTTTTTATTTATTAGGGGAGGCCTCTGCCCTGCAGTGAGTGGGGCGTAAAAAGGGCTAAAAGATGTAGGTATAAAAATATCTTCATACATTTTTATCACAATTGTATGAGTAGTTTTGTAACAAATGGACAAATGTATGGCAAATATTAAAAAAAAAGAAATACAAATTTCACTTATTCCATAGTACAAATATTGTATTTACCCGCAAACATACATTATTCGTAATATCTTTTGACAAGGGTTTAATGTTGAAACAGACGGCTTCCAGCAAAAACAAATAAATTTTAATAATATGTCTGTGGACTTTTTGTTTTCATTTATTTAAAAAATAAATATTCAAGTCCATCCACATTCATACTGATATTATAAAACCGAAAGTGTGTTGGTCTGATCATCTGTCCGTTTGTTACGTCTTCACGACTACAGCAGTGACCCATTTTTTATATTAAGGCAGCAGACGAGCATACAGTCGACATGGTGGTCAGTGGATACTGTTGTCGCCCATAGACATCCGCGGTACATGGCAACATCAGTCCAGAATGACAAACGCTGGCGCGCCGCAGGATGCGGATGGATTCAATTAAATTTGACATCTGACATGTCATTTTCCACAAGGAAGATTTTTCAAATTTACTAGTTTATAAAAGCGCAACAGAATGACATAACCAAAACCATAAATCGACAGCGTGCACTAGTGAAATGGTACGAACGCATAAACGGGAAAACAATGAAAATGCAGAACGCCATAAAATGCAAGGTAAACCCATTATCTGGGTGCAGCCACGTGCACTGGAAATGCAGCTGACGCCATTTTTCACTGCACGTGACGCCACCCCGTCATTACTCAGGATTTTACCTGACCGTTACTAATGTGGGAGGTATTGTTTTTAGGGGTAGACATTCATGTCAATTGCTGGCAAATGCTAGTAAAGCATAAGCTCTAAAGACTGCCGTAAAATGTACTGTATTTCCCACTTTATCCTACTCCTCCAACGAACGTACATATTTCAATAGTGAGACATGTCCAGTGAGTCATATTTCAATAGTGAGTCCATTCCCACCCCATCCTGTTTGTCCTCATTTTTGCTGCAACCGTTTTAGGACAAATACGCAAATACGCCCTTGTCTAGGCGAAGGAACCTTATTGTCAGTATGGACTTATTTATTTACACTTAATTGTTTTAAGAAAATGCGGACTTAATGCTAAACAGCATTTTCAGACAGCCAACCTTGGGGCTATATTGTGATGGTATGGTAGGTGCAAGTGAACAACAGTATATAAAATAAAATTTGGAATGAATAAAATATACAAACATAACTACTTAAGAAAAATCTAACACTGAATGACAGACAACGCGCAACCTAAACCGGTGGGTCTAGAAGCATGAAATTTTGCACAGGAGTTCCTTATATAACCTAGGTGAGCACTAAAATAAGGATTTTTGAAAATTCGTTCCCTAAGGGTGTAAAATAAGGGACGAAAATTTGTATAGGAGAAAAGTCGGATGGTTCCTAAGATGTTATGTTGCCGATGAGAAATCTCATCGGGCACACGGCTAGTTAATAATAATAGACACTTAAAATATACATACATACATATAAAATAAAATTATATATATTCAAATAAATAATATATATAATATTATACACAGATACAATTGATCAGATACTTATTGAATTTGTTTAAGATGGAGGATAATGTTATAAATTATTTGATTTTTACTCATTTTATTAATCCTTTTACTCTTACTTCTTTGTAAGGTTGTGGCACAAACCGCATTTGTAAAATCTTTTCACCCACCATTTATGGAAATAAGTTGATTTCATTGCGGCAAAGAACATTTGAAATGCGTTTTTATCATCTTATTGTTTAGAGGTATAGGTACTGCGATCGAATCATTTTTATAACATTTTTATTTATAAACTAGCGACCCGCCCTCACTTCGCTTCGCTTTATTAAATTTGAAACAATCGGAATAAGATATTTTCCTGCGGTAAAATGGAGCCTATATTTTAAATTAGACCTCTAGCAATACATCGGTGAAAACTGCATTCAATTCCATGCAGTATTTTTTGCGTGATGCGTGTACAAACATACAGACAGACAGACAAAATTTTTAAAAACTGTTGTTTTCGCTTCTGTTACTCTAATAAAGACCCCCATATTAGTTTTTTTTTCAATATCTGTAATGTACAGACATCGTTACAATCGTTACAATATTATTATATGTATATTAGATGATGTTTATTGCAATAACTACGCCATCCGAGCACAATGCAAAGAATTATAATGCTAATTCTATTGTTTATTATGGAATCTAAACACTTTCAATAGCATAAATAAACTATTAATAGGTGGTAGGAAATATTCCTCCTATCATACTCATAAAGTGACAAAGATCTATTTACTGGTATATATCTTATATCTTATATACCTTATAAATATTCCGTTGATCACTTAATAAATAAATAAACGGTTTAAATTTAAGGATTGTTTAGAATTTTAAACACTGAGTAAACTTAAACAGTGTTAATGAGTAATGAGGATTAATTGTGCATTTAATTTTGTAGACATTGAAAAAGGTATCCAAGTGCTGCTACTCTCTGCGGAAGTATCTTTAATAAGAATAATAGGAAAAGTGCATGAAATAAATATCCAATTTTCTATTCCATATAACTTGGAGCTAGTTTTTTATGATGTACCAATTTTGTCCCCTACATGTCGTGTCGGGATCAAGCTGTGCTAACGCGTGCACCGACGGGGGTGCATAAAAAATAGCGGTGAGGATCCACTGATGCCGACTGTGTGGCGCCAGGCTTGACGGGTAAATATTGCATTTTTAACTGAAACGGTCGTAACTGTTACCAAGCTGATTACGTATCTCTCCATAAAAATATATATAAAAATGGATGTTGGTATATTTGATGTTAATAAACTTCGACACCTTTTGACCGATCATCATGAAAGTTGCCACCATATATGTATTTTTTCATGGAGCACACCTCTTGCACACTGTCTTGGGTACGAGATATAAAGATGGTTTTGAAACGCCATGCTGAATAACACAACTTAAGTTTATTATTACAATAAATATCGGGCAATTTCGTTCACGTATTATGGATATCAAAACACAATACATACTGATAAATATAGGTATCGTTATTTCAAACCTATAAAACCAATATTTTTTAAAATCTAAACAGATATCTTTAAAATTTTTACTCATTAGCACAAATCTACTTCTTGGAAAATCTACTTCTTGAAAAATTGTTTCGGTCACAATTTCTTTTACTAGTGTTCCTAAACTAACATGTTTTATGGAACCATTCTTGTATAGACGTATGGACACTTAAGAAAATTGATATCGATTCAACATCGAAGACCCCTCAAAAAGAGCAAGCAAGTGTTAATAGTGAACAAACAATAACAAGTCGCCGCATCGGCGCCGGCGAGCAATCTGGCGATTGGGCGATGAGTTATGGCAACTCCTCCGATGTATTTAATGTGCTATATAGTGTGGAGGAGTTGAGGTCTTGAAAGGTAAGTATCGACTTATAGAGATACGATTGGAAACTCTGAGACAGTTCCGAATATTCAAATAAAAGCTATTGTGTTTTATAAAAGCATCACTGCATCAAACACACATTTAAAAAAACACTATTACGAGTACCATTACATATTTTATTTCATAATTTACATTCATAAAGTTAGAACCAGAATTTACCCCTAGAGCCGCGAGGTTCGATTGCCTAGTTAGATCAATTGAGCAGTAGCCAAAGACTATTGGCTACTGCGACATCAACTGATTTCAGTGAAAAGGCTCCGCCGGTAAGGTCCATTTCATTAAATGTTCTAGTGACCCGCCCTCGCTTCGCTTCGGTTTATAAGACTATTTTTTTTTTAATTTCAAAATAAAATATAGCCTATATTAGACACGGATAATGTAGCTTCCTATTTGTGAAAGAATTTTTGAAATCGGTTCAATAGTTCCAGAGATTACCCCCAACATACCCACAAACACACAATTTTACCTCTTTATTATATTAGTATAGATACACTAATATTAGTATAGATATATCTCAAATAGCATCGAACCTATTTATGTGGAATAATAATTACTATATAAGTTTTACTATATAATTACTATATAAATGGAAATGGAAATGGAGTTCCAAGAAAACCCTTTCGTCTACATTTAAATGTATCAAGGTAGAACCCATCATAATCCTAATTGTATCACACTTCACACTTAAAGCTTCCGTGCTTAAAGCTTTCAAGTGTCCCTTTTCAAATTACAGCGTTGTAGCATTGACAAAAGCAGCAACTTAATTCTCTAGCGCGCGCCGGAAGTCCTGACCGGAAACTAGCATGGAGCTTTGGGCGGTTGGCGCCCTGCACGCTTGGGCGGAGAATTTGCATATGCATATGCATGCGTGGTCGTGTAGTAATTTGTCCCTTCAAGCTTTAAAGTCTGCATTTATCTTGGGAAAATTATGGTTGAATAGCTTTGATGGGGAAGAAATCGGCGCTAAGGAAATAAAAAGTGCAGTTTGCTTTTCATGTCAAATATTTCATCAGTGACGTTGTAAAAACGCTCCTGCGATTATTGTTTCTTAATATACTATCCCCCTTGCTTCTGTATTTCTCCAACTCTTACTGGCCCTTAATTTAGACTTCGAAAAATGATTACTATCATTCAATTTTTTATATATTTTTTTAAATTTGTTCCTTTATTAAGATTCAATTCATTATTTTCTTCATCATTTGTCATATCTATACTAATAAAGAGGCAAAATTGTGTGTTTGTATGTTGGGGGTAATCTCTGGAACTACTGAACTGATTTCAAAAATTCTTTGACTAATAGGAAGCTACATTATCCGTGTCTAGGCCTTTATTCAAAATAAAATATTTCTAATATAATATTTTATTTTGAAACTTCGATAAAAAAAAAAAAAAAAAAAAAATCTTATAAACCGAAGTAAGGCGAGGGCGGGTGAGGGCGGGTAGTTATAAGTAATAATTGAATACTTGTATAGGACATCATTATTGATATGTGTCGTAATAAGACATTTTCTTTGAAGCGGATCGTATTTTTATACCAATCTTAAGTTATTTTTACTTTTTGTGTATCCTGTTTTTATCCCAATTGTAAAAATATATATAAATAAAATTATTTAAGTTAATGGTCAGTGACTTGTAGGTATCTTTTTAATTATTATGTAATTAGTTACGTACATATTTCAGTTACACAGATATGGGAATAAACGTGAGGTGAACTGTAATGGGTTCATACCACAACGTACCTGAACATAAATTACCCATTAAACTCGCAAACTGTGTATATGTTTGTAGCAACGCTGAGAACAACATCATCCCGTCAGCGACGCGGCATGAATTATTTGAGTTTCAAAATGTACACGTGACTCATTATATGCAAAGTTTAATTATGTCTGGTTAATAGTGGAAAAACGCTTTGAATACTAAAGAACACTAATAAATGTCTGGAAAGTCTATTGTCTTTAGAGGAAGAGATCCTGATTCGTGACAGTTGGAAAGAGATTTCGCTATTATAGCATTTCTTTCAAAAAAAGTTTCATGAGACCCATCCAAAAACATATGATTTTTATCTATTGAATGCTATTTTATTTGGGATTTTTTGAAAACTTTAAACCATCGTAATTTTGGGACAACTTTACCGATTTTGCCTAACTAACACAATAATCAAAATATAAACCTAATCAATTTTTATTGAGAATTTAATTTTGATGTGTTAAGAAATGTACCCTCCAATTTATCCATAAATTAAGTATATAAAATGTAGATTTTCGTTGAAAAAACATTATTTTTTTTGATATGTGAACTTCAGTGCAGTTTTAAAACCGCCATCTTCCAGAATAAAAAAAAGACTGGAAAATATGTATCCACCCATCCGCTTTGGGCCCACGTGGTTCATTTTGGCCTGAAACCCTTAGTGATTTACTAGGAGTGGCTTGTGTTCTATAATGAGACGTTAAAAACGTATAATATAAAACTACAAATCTTGTTTAAAAATTTCGTCTATCTTTTCGACTTGCGCAAGCGATCATCGTTATTATTATTAAAGATAGGACGTACACATATATATGTATGAATGTGCGTACATTTAATTACATATTAAGAGCACAGTGACTTCGTTAAGTGCAATATTCTACCATTAATCCCGTGAAGGACGTACCTTCAACCAAGGGTCGCATATCACGACGCGGAGCTTTGAAATTTATTACTACAGAATATTTAAGCGCAGATATCTAAGAAGTAGTCATTTGATGAACATTTGAATAGCGATGTTTCTGTGCCACATTTTATATAGATGGACGTTAACCTAACGTTTATTTTTTTACAAATTTTTATTTTTATATTAATGTTATAAAGAGAGATTGTGCGTTTGTGTTTTTGTTTGATTCTTGTTGGAAATAAACTCAATAACTACTTCACCGATTTTACAAATTTTGTTCACCTATAGGAAGCTACACTAATGGTAACAGTTTCTTATAATCGTTATGCCACTCGAGAAATGCCCTAAGTGAGGCCAGACTAAAAAAACAACAATTAAACTTGGACTAGTTCCCACTAGTCATTGATTCGAACATAAAACTTATTATCACCAAACAGTAATAGTTTTATCTACAATTCCCGTTGTAACCCACCCGTGGGGTATACCAATGGTGATGATGCGGAACCGTGAATGACCCGCATTCGATTGTTCCGCACAGACAATACGCAGCCTAAGGACGTGTTGGTTTCTGCCTAACATCCTATCTACATATCTCATTAATGTTAGACTTAATCTTTGCCCTCGTCCTATGATAAACGTCTCTTAAACTGTCATTAGGAACTGCAATAACGCGGGGGACACTCATATAAATTAATTGGCCCGGTCGACGGTCTAGGGATTGTGTTAGAGAAATTATACGGAATTGTTTTGTATAGAATGAAATGTTTCGGACAACTTACGTAACCCATAATTTGTTTGTGAGAATTTGTGTTTATACCTGAAAGAAATAGAAGAAAATTAGTCAGCAGAAAAAGCAAATAAATCATTTGATGTATATTAATTTTATACCAATTCAGCCTCTTTGTAACATCTCGTTCAAGCATATACGTTTTTTTTATAGGAAGCAGGCGGTGGATCAGCATACAATCCACATTGTGGTAAGTGGATACTGTCGCCCATGGACATTCACGGTACGTGGCAACATCAGTCCAGAATGACAAACGTTGGCACGCCCTCAGATGCGCTGTCTGCCTTTGAGGATGTAGGAATGCGTTTAGAGGGAAGGGTAGGGAAAATGTGGACGGATAGGATGGGATGGAAATGAGATTTCAAGGTAGTCTTCTGCGAGTATGTATTCTTTATTGTACCATCTACCTCTATTCCTGTTTAGACTTCTGCAGGCAACTCCCAAATGTTGCCTGCAAGAAATCACTTTATCGATAAGGCCGTCGGTTTTACTTCTATTTACGTTTTATCGGTTTATATATTTTGTGTTTCTCATCTGTATGTTTTGGTGTACAATAAAGTATTACTATCTATCTTGTTGCTCATAACAGGAACGTTAATGTCAGAACATTATATTTTTATCAGCCAATAACGTTCCACTGTTATGTACTGGCCACCCCTAATAAAAATGAATCATTAGGAGATTTGAGGCCACAATCCAACACGCGAGCTCAATACCGATTGGTGGATACATACGAGTACATGTTATTTAGTGCACAACGCAAAGCGCGCTCTACTGCTGTCAAAGTGACATTGTCTCACTTGACATTGCAGCGCCATCACTTGCTTGCATCGCTTTGTTTTTATGCTTTTTTTCGGTCAGTGCTACTTACAATACCTTACTTCCTACATTTGTTCTTTATTTATCGACAGAGCCAGCTCAATTGCTCAACATCGGCGTATCTCTTCCGGACCATTACTCAAGTGAGCGAAGATCCCTCATCGCTTCACCAGATTTATTATTTACTAGCGACCCGCCCTCGCTTCGCTTCGGTACGTTTTTTTTTTTTTTTTTTTCAAAAAAATAACTTTAATATAGCCTATATTAGACACTGATAATGTAGCTTCCTATTTGTGAAAGAATTTTTGAAATCGGTCCCGTAGTTTTTGAGTTTATTCGTTACAAACATACAAAAATACAGATCTTTCCTCTTTATAATATTAGTACCTATAGATAGATGATTACTGGGTTTTGACGTCAGCAGCGCTTGAGATTTTTGTTTATTCGAAACGTATCCAGGAATGCAATAAATTTGCACGGCGAATTAAAAAAAAAAGATTAACATTAAAAATATTTGTATAAATAATATTGATACTTTAATTCAATATTTAACTCAACTTTCATTCGTCCGAATTTTCATTTGCCAGACTCTAGTTGCATAAGTAAATTTTTTTTTTAAATTTAGTTAAATTTGTTCCCTAAAAAAAATATTTTCATTCGAATACTCAATAAAAGCACAATGTAGACAGAATTAAAGAAAATATATTTATAATAATTATAAGTAACATTTAAAATAAAACATAGAAAGAGAAAAAGTTTTCCAAAGATTAATTTATTCTCTAAGCTGTAATAATAAATTAATTAATCTTAACACTAGCAGAGAGAATATTTTTTGTGGAAAAATCATACAACAAAGCCTTTAAAAATACTTGGTATATATACTTATATATATATATATATATATATATTGTATATAATTAATCAAGTTGAAAAAGTTTAATTAATCAAGCTATTTATTTCAGAAAGTGCTTGTACGTAATCTAAGTTATTTTTCTTATAATATCTAGATAATTAATTTAACTTTACAGATACATGCATCTCTCATAACTTACAACTAGGCTTAAGTATGCACTTACGTCTTGTTTAAATTGTGCAATAAAAAATAACAAACAATTAAACGAGTTGACAAAAACAACGACGTAAATGCCGCAATAAAAATATCATCATTGTAATATAATAAAACAATATGAACAAAGCCAATAAAGCGTATACAGTCAAATGTCAGTCGGCGCGGCGCCGCCCCCACCCGGGATTGGGTTGCACGACCCAGATAACTTGTTTACTACTGAAATAATGTCGCACGTACAATATACTCGTACATTGAATTAGCTACAAATAAAACTTGTGACAAACACTTTACAGCAGGTTTCCGAGCCGTCCTTGATTCTGGGTTTACTGACATGAAAACGACACGAATTCATTTTTGCAAAAATTTAAAACTTAAAATTGTTTTACTTTTGCCCGATCCATTAATTTAAAACCCTAAGCGAGCTGTGGAGAAATATGCTTGGAGTTTCTTTGCGGGATAAGATGTGGAATGAAGAGATTCGTCAAACAACAAAAATCATCGAATATAGCTTGTAGATCAGCAAGCCAAAGTGGCAAGGAGCAAGTCCTATTTGCCAAGCTCTGGAATGGCAGCCCCGTACCAAGAAGCGCAGCGAGGGACGCCCGCCGCCCAGCTGGACCAACGATTTGAAGAAGTTCGCCGGTGGTGGCTGAATGAAAAGAGCCGACGATCGTGTGTGTCGGCGAGCCATGGGAGTGATCCATATCCAGCAGTGGAGAAACATACAGTGATTGTTTGAGGATGGTATAATTTTGCATGGGAAGAGTCAAGGGCTCCCTAAGTTTTGGGGCCCTCTGATGCATAACACACCACTTATGATAGCTATGCTACTGAGTGAATATCACGTAGTTACTTTAGAAGGTGTACTATTTGCGGGTCTGTATATTATTTGTATAAAATAAAATGAAAAAACTAATTCTCCATTTACGACGCGAATTTAGCACTCCGGCTAACCACATCAAAAACCTTCCCCATCGGTGTCACCTTAATGTTTTATTCACCCCATCCACCACCCCCATTTCCGCACACCTCTCGCAGTAATCGCATTTCGCATTGTTAATAAACAATGACTTGGTTAAACTTATTAACAAGGCGGCACGTGTTAATTAATTGATGTTAAATTATTTAACGAGAGAAAAGGTGGGTATATAGAGAATGTTTTGTTACATATATGTATACCATTATTCCAAATTATTATTATCTTCAAAATGAATGTACGATGAATGAGCTTAATGAATAGTAAACTTATGTTTCTCAAATAAAATTAAACATGATACGAATATTCGCTTCTCGCGAGAGATTTGTAAAATATAAAGTTTCGCAAATGATAATTGTAATTTTAGGTTTAAAGTTTTTTTTTATAAATTGCTTGTAGTTATTGAGGAATCCTAATAACACAGGTCCTACCCAGTTTTGGGATAAGCGGTTTTCACCGCTGTATTTGCACGGTTGTAGTATACAAGCCATGTAATACATATAGGTTTTTTCCTCACTGCATTTTTACTTTCTTTTTTAATATTATGTTAACTTTAGTTTTTAAGCGTTTAATATTTTTTTTAGTGTTCCATTTTAAGTGTTGACTAAATTAAAACTAAATCGCGCGCCACGAGCAGGAAGAATTTCGGTCATTGACATGAGGTCAGCCAAGACTGGACAGACTGGATGAGATTTGTATGAAATCGACTATCACCGATCACTTTACTAGACCTCTCAGATTTCTCTACATATAAATTCTTTTCCTTCCAGTTTTAGCTGATACGTCAATAAATGTATAATTAGTAAATTTAATTGTTTTCTTCTTTTATTCTGGTCTTAGGTACAACGTAACAACTAATAGTGGGGAAACGATAATTCAAACATAAAATTAAGTTCCGTTGTCCCCACCAGTGGGGAGTTTGTGTTGATTGTTGATTAAATTTTGTGTTGGGGAGTTGATTGTTTGTGGGAGTCTGTGGAAAACTTGTAAGAATTTCAAAATGAATGTATATTTCTGAAAAACTTTTATGTTCCAATGCACAAAAGACAAATTCATATTGGCACCACTGCGACATTTCAACTGGAAAGTAGATTTTTTACCTCAAAATTGCGATTTGAAGTCGCGAACAAACAATGTCGAAGCAATGCGCTGGACGCATCAGATATATGTCTGAAAGTCTGAGAGGCGACTTGAACCGCAACATTCCCATTCCTCTTTGCAGTTTCTTTTCATGTTTCAAACTGCTGTTTGTCGAAAGTTTCTTTGTGTGCATACATGTACAAAGAAGAGATTTCATTGCCTTCAAAAGCCTTATTTCGTATTCAATAATGCTGCATATGGAAATTAAAGTTCTACGTGAATAAATATGTAAACGTAGACTGTAAATATGTACTCTGTAAATATGTATAAATTATTTAATCATAATCTATCTACATGCCTAGAGATATCTACACGACTTTCATTCGTGAGTTCAAATCCCTTTTCCATTTCAACTTAAGTACGGATTTTCTACGTTCGTATTCCATAGCCATTTCTGAAGTTATCTGCATCAAAAGGTGCCTAATTCTGTACAAAGAGTCATCGATATCACGTATTTGTGTCAAATGGTGGCATTTTTTAGTCGACAATTTGTGTAAATTTCCTTTCGTTTTCTGGTAAAGGTGGTAAAGTGTAAATGTCACCTTTAGACCCTTCAAATTCTTTTAAATTCTAATGAGTTTGTTATGTCGTAGTGCCAACAAAATAGAAATCACAATCCCTTGTTTCACTTGTTAAGTACTAGAAAAACAAATTTGCTAGTTGTTTTGTTGTACCCGCAGTTATGCAGTTTCATTATCTTTGTCACCACAACGTAAGAAACATTTCCCATGTGACAATGAATTCACACGCTTTTATGGAGTTGTAGTAGAGATATGGGAATGGTGGATATGTGTAGTTCTATTTGAATTAATCAGGTATTTCATTACTTTTTTTTTATGTACGAATGCGGCAGACGAGCATACAGTCCACCTGATGGTAAGTGGATACTGTCGCTCATAGACATCCGCGATACATGCTAACATCAGTCCAAAATGACAAACGTTGGCACGCCCCCGGATGCGCTGCCTACCTTTGGAGCTATCTATAGGAACGGGTTTGGAGAAAGGGTTGGGAAAATGGGGAGTGATAAGATGGTAATGGGCTCTGGCACATCTCACTTACTATCGAAACACGTACGTACATTAGGGAAATAAGATCAAGTGGGAAATGCAGTACATTTCAAGGTAGTCTTCTGTGAGAGAGGGGTAACGTGGCCAGTCGAGCGCGCCCAGCGGCTGTTGGATTTCAGCGTGCACTCTCCCCCTCAAAACTACTTACTTTCAGAATTTACTAATTTACAATAATTTACTTTCAGAAAATTGTGTTTTACATCTTTACTATGGTATATAATAAAAAAATATTGAATTAAATTATGAAATCAGTCTGGATTTCAGTTATATTACTTATGTTCTACATTCAGTAAACATGTTCGCGTCTCTATGTTAAGAACTATGATTCAGCCCTTCGGGCCCTTTTCCACGAGAAGGGCGTAAATTGTTTTACATGATAAACTGCTGGAAGGAGCCTGATTCACGTTTATTGTTAAAGAAACCAGTAATTTATTTGATATATTGTGATTATAGAGTAGTTATGTAAAAGTGTAAGAGTTCAGAATCGTCGAACACGACTTTAATAAGTATTTTAAAAAATCATTGCTCAAATTACCCTCTTTCGTTTTTCTACAGTCGGATAATTTATACATAATATAATAAAATCGTAACGAAGCCGTGTCTGTAGATGAAATATTTAAGAAACAGTAATTGCAGTGTAAAGTGCATGTGATACAGAGCCCATAATCAAATTTTTTGGGATTTTTGTGTGTCTGTCTATGCGTTTGTCTATCCGTCTGTTTGTCTGTCTGAACGAGCGTCACGCAAAAACCGCTGGACGGATTTCAATGAAACTTGGTATAGTTATAACTTTTATGCTGAGTTGTCATTTAGAGTAGCTTTTATCCACATAAATTATGAAGTTCCCACGGGAATCACAAGTTTACGTGGCACTGCTAATAACAAATAAGTATTAAAACAATACCAACAAATAGACACTGAATCTTTCGAAACCAAATGCTTTGAACTATCTAACTCTGAAACTAAGTGCTCGTGTCGTGTGCAAGTTGTCCGTCTGTCTGTCTGACCCTTGATAACCCGGGCTCTGGAGACTGGATTATAGTACTGGAATTAGTTGCTTACAACCTATTGTGGAATTGTTATCCTTGCTCAAGTGCTTGCTTAAGACATTTAGTAAACGAATAATTATTAATTGCTGATAACGGCCTTTAAAGCTTCAAAAACATAAATGATTTAACATACAATTACTAATTAGAAATAGTGTCACTAGATTTTGATAAAAATAATTCGAAGCTTTCAAAAAAATGTCTGACCTATCTGATTTTTTACCATCCTTATTGAATCTAATCATACTTAATATTATTCAAAAGTTGGTGTATTTGCTTGTAATCTAATGACTGCGAAAAATCAACGGATCGCTACCAAATTTGACACACTTGAATTCAGTGAATAGTTTGACATACTTGAATTTAGTGAACGCAGATTACATACATAGGTTAGTTTTTAATCCTGATTCCACGCAAGTGAAACTATGTTCAATAGTCCAAATTTTAATAATCTGAATTTAATAATAAGTAATTCAGTAATAATGATAATATTAATAAAAGAACAGCCTAAACATAGAAAAAAGTCCGGTAGTTAATGAAATATTATCTTAAATTATTTATTACACTTCCGCGCCCCGCAAATGTAAGCGCCTCGAATCTTATTATTAAATTTTTAATTTATAAAAATCAATCCCCTAAATTAATCATTTAATTCACTTAAATTAATTACCAATTATTTATTTTTAATGTATTAAAAAAATCATGAAATATATTTCATTGGTTTGTTAGATATAATAGTTTTCGTCTACTGATATACTCGTACCTACGTATGCTGTATTTATTGTCTTGGTCTTGGTCTGTATTTACCGAAATACTAAATATATAATTGTCACAGAAATAGTCTATTTTGATATCCAATAAAATATTTCGAAAAGAACACATCGCTATTACATTATGAAATAAATACATTACTCGTTTTGAAATATGATAATTATTTTATTAACTAATGAAACGAGTAATACGAGTAATGAGTAAACGAGTAATATATAGTTTCATTTTACCTATTCTGCATGTTAAGAGTTAAAGTTGTGTATAACTGTAAGTGAATTTACGAACGTACAAATGTTTTATGAAATGTGTCTGTAGATAAGTTTGTAGATTTGTTGTTATACCTAAATAAAAAATACAAAAATACCACACTATACCATCAGCCGCCTATGTCTCTCCACTATAGACCTCTCCCAGGACACGAACCACACACGAACCTCGGCCCTTCTCATCCAACCACCACCGGCGAATTGCTTTAAGTCGTCGCGGTAGACCGCGAGGACTTAAATCTGACCGTCGCCGTGGACGTCGCCTGGCCGGAGGGCGTGCCTGTGAAAACTATCAAATATCTTCGATAGTGACGAGCGGTGCGTAATGTACAAAACCTAAATAATTTCACAAACTATCTATAAACTGATTTTGAGTCACAAACTGAACAAAATTGTGAGGGTAAAATAGCTCACTTTTAATCTGTGATCTTTGGCTACTAACTTTATTTTATGTACGACTGAATTACTTTCAGCTCAAAATGCTTTAAAATATGAATTTTCAGTTTTCAGTGTGCAAACGAGTAACACTGTAGTCGCGTTACTCAAAGGGAGCTGGGGAACTCATTTGCAATCCAATCTACAAACTCGCGCCGACTGCATTGAAGCTCCGGCTACTTCCACGTACACGAAACGTTTGGACTTGCCCAATCACATGTTGTCTTACAAAAAATGATGTTACTTTAAACCCACGATGTGATGACTTTGGAAGCGTTGAATACCTCAATTTACGCTTAGATACTTTCCACATTGACATTTACGTTCGAGTAGCTTCATATTGGACAATGGGAGTATAGATCTATTGATATCAGCCTTTTTTCCGATTCAGATTTTTTATGTGCCACAGTACGTGTTATAATAGTCCATACATAATCTCCCTCGTCGGTGTGCAAATTCTTATATGTCATACAATACAATCACACAATTGTCAAAAAGTGTGCCAGATTGTCACTATCTTTATAGTTATATATAAAAGCCACAAATTGTCAGCCATATACAGTGCATCATACATCATAACATCTCACAAACGAATCTACGATGTCAATTAAGCTCGACGGTGAAGGAAGACTTCGTAAGGAACCCGCTATCACTTGCGACAGCTCATCTAGATATGTGCAATGGGACATTATAGATTGATATTGATATAGATTGGAGGAACTACATAAGAGTTATTTAAAATTATATTTGGTAGTTTAGTTAGAACATGTTTAGTGGTTGCACTAGATCAGTATTCCGAAGTTTATATATTATAGTTACATAGTTTATAGTTTTCTTTGATTTTAATGACAAAATTGCAGTCGTTCGTCCCGAAGTCTACAGACAGATGCAACTTTCAAACACTATTAAATTATTAATTGAGTTATTAAAACTTTACAAGAGTTGGGATAAGGCGAGATATTAAGATTTTGAATGCGTCTGATAATTATCACTGTTACTTTTGGATTTAATTCGATTAAAAAAATCCACATTTTATTTGCGTGTAGTTTGCATTTGTAAACGGTTATTATTGAAAGAACGGGTTTGTTCTACAAAATTATATTTGTACAGCAAAGAAGTTCGTATTTGTTTGATTTGCCAGTAAAATATTTACTATATTTAATTGTATTTTTCTACATTTTTAAAGGGAAGTTGTAATTATATAGCCGCTGGACGCACCCGACTGGCCAAGTGACCCCGTTTCTCACAGAATACTACCGTAAAATATACTGCATTTCCTACTATATTCTATTCCTTCAAAGTACGTAACATGTTCGGTACATACTATCGTATTCTATCCCTCTCAATTTTTCCAACCCTTCCTCCATCGCTTATTATTCTTGACTGATGTTGACATGTATCGCTAATCAAGCAAAATCAACTCCAAACTAAATTTCTATAGCATTTAACAAAGAGATACTTCGCAAGCAGAATGAACACGTATAGGGCCGATCCGTCTGAGAGCAACTGTTGCCCTTGTCATTTCAAAACCAGGCCATTTATAAGGGCATTATTCGCACCTGATGCTGCACTGACCGCAAACAAGGTGGGCGATATAAATTAATATAGGGATTATGGAGCCCTTGCGGAGCGCTAAAATGACACTTTACTCCTTGTACTCGTGTTATGATGAGTTAAATTTAGTTATGTACTGAGTTAAATTTGTACTAATTTATGTAACCTTGTATTAATTATAGATTATTTTTATTTATTTTAAGTAATACAAAATAAAACAATATTGTACTCGTACAAAAATTTGTACAAAAGTTCTAGACGATTCCTCATAAATTCGTACTGATATCAAGCCAAAATTACAATAAAATGTTATCAGCAATCTAAAGAAACTTTAGATTACTGATTATTATTATTAACAAATTATAAATAAAATAAATAATTATAAAATAAATAATGATTTAGATTATTAACAAATTATACAAATATACCATACCACACCATCAGCCCGTGTGTCTCCACTGATGGATACGGTGTCTCCCAAGGACCGCCACCACACACGGTCTACTGCTCTTATCATCCAGCCACTGACCACCGGGAAACGTAACGTGAGCCGGAGAGCGTCCCACGCTACCCACGGTACGTCGTCTCCGATCGAGGACTTGTCTCCCCCATAAGTCCTGCAGCAAATACGGCCTGCTCCCCCTCCCAATATTTCGAATTTTGAACGTGCCGATTTCATTTCATACTTCGAATAATCCGCCATTTTTTTTGCATTCACGCGGTTCGGTCAACAACACGCTAACATATCCAAAACCATTCAAAACTAGTTCTTATTAGTAGTGCATTAAGGCAGCCGCGGGTATAAGTTGACCTGTTGCTGACTGTACCTTCTTTTCATAGATAATTATGGCGTGTCTCTGCAATTTATGCTCTAGAGTAGTCTAGAGTCCAGACGAAACCATGATGTATTTCGTGAACGGCAGGAATAAGTTGGTAACTCGAAATTTTATTAATTTTAGATGTCTAAGTAGTTCTAACACGTTATATCGCTTTGGATTTACAATAGAAAAAATTAAACTCGATAGCTTCAGAGAAATTGATTTCAGTATGAAAGTCATATCTTGATAACAAAGCGAAAGCACAAACATTAAACTTTTGAAATGTGCCCTTGAAAAACAGTTGAGTTTAACTTATTAACTTACTACATGCATGCACGAGGAAATCCATGTTGGATGTATTTTTAACGGAAATATAAAAGCAAAATCACAGGTATTTATTTTTATGCATACATAATTAAAACGAGCGCCATTTTCACACCAATTTCTTGTCGCCCTAAACGCTTGAGCGGTCATTGCCCGGACCTCAGATGTGCCGTCGTTTCACTTGTCCGAATAATTTTATGATTAATTTGAATAACAAAATCATACAAATATACATAAACTTGTGCCAACATTGTTTTGGGTACCTCCAAAATATTTCCCACAATTTAAATTTTACCCTTGTATTTTCTAAAACATAACGAATCAAAAATATAGTATTTTTAACCAAAACTTTTCTTTTTCTTTTCATATATGGCAATGGTACATTTAGCATATTCTGCTAGCTAGTGTCAAATTTCTTCGTAATTAAAATCAAATAATTTACACATCTTTTTAAACTTTTGTTATCGTGGTTGAACATAATAATTGTTATGTAAACAGGTTACTCACAATTTACTAAAGCCGATATTTCGGTCCAGTTACATGAACCTACACTGTGACTTCCTGTGTCGTGGGGTCCAGAGACACACAAACATCTGGATAATAATTGTATTTGTGTTTTGTACCTGAATCAGAGCAAACTATTTGTCTTTTTAAATAAATGCATGTCCGATTCTAACGCGGGACCTTCTGTACTTACTACACCACCGGTAAAACAATGAACTCGACAGCCCGCTTACCCAGCGTGGCGATTTAATACCATTCATCCCACATGCACACAAGTAGACTTGTCTCCAGGAGTGGACAAGGAAACGGCTCACTGTGGTTACTAAAACCATAAAAAATATTACAAGAACCAAGCATTCATTAAATTTAACTGGAAACTTATCACAATAAACCTTAATGACAATTACATTTAATGTGTACTCATAAACGTTACCGTTTACATATTTCAACTCCTAATTACACCATCATTAGAATACGTAAGGACGTTTGTGTCACCAGAAAATGTGCACTTTAAAATACATTTATGACCGTGGTACGAGTTAAGAGCGACGAACTGCCTGGCAAAATAACGTGACATGTGTATGCATGTTCCTTAAGTACAAATGAAACCTGGGCCATAAAAACCAATTATTTTGTCTAGAATAGTTTTTAACTCAACGTGATTCTAGCAGCAATTTTAGAAAATATTATTCTGCAATTTTAGAGCAATCATAGAGTCAAAATGGTTCAGAATATAATTATTATTGTAACCAATTTTCGATCATATTTAAAATGCGAGTATTTAGGACCAAATGGTCCTAACGCGCTCTTTTATTTCTGTGGTTGTGGGGTAAATGTAATTTTTTTTTTCAGTTATGTTTCCAAAGCGCTTATATATTTTCTATTATGATAGAATTCTACTCGTATATGCAATAGTTTTCAATATATCCTTAAAAGTAATTCGCATCTCAATAGTAAAACTGCACTACGAACTGCTTATTATTATTCCGCGTGTAAAATTTAATTTTTGACCCTTGTTATTCTTTATCTATCGGCTACAGATTCATCGCTTCAATCCCATCACTTGCACCAAACTTTTTACGCCAAATTTAATCTGCGGCATTGCACGTATGGGGCATTAAAATTACATACAGGCTCTCGAATCGTGAATACATTTGCCGCGGTCCGCCCGGAAGTTCCGAGTACTTCCGGTACAGCGTTTTCAGTTATTCTCAACTTAGGGCTTATTCCATTTGCCGTGTATGGAAAATAAGGTACCAAATTGTATGTAGAAAATTTATGCTGTAATACGAGTGCATTTTCTATGAGAATTTAAGCTGCGGGCTTTGTTAGCATTTTATACTTAGAAAATTGCTTTTTAATTTAGGCAGAAAAGATGTGCTAATAAACGGATGAAACATTTACTTGAAATCGGTAGTGGTTGGAACAAATACAAACTTTTTTGCAGTTTATTATTATATTAACTTATTCAATAAACGCCTAGGTTGCGCCAACCGCAGAATAAACGAGGTGATGGAGGGTGGATGGGACCATATTAACAGGGTGGTGGCCCAAGAAAGGTAAACGAAGCGTTGGTCGTGCGTCGGCGAGGTCGGGTTGATAACGTTAAGAAAATTGCGGGAGAGATATGATTGAGAACAGCGCAGGACCGAGGAGGGTGGTTAAATGAAAATAGGCTTATATTCAGCAGAAGCGGGTAGAAACAAGCTGTAGATAATGAATGATGATGATGAAAGGGCAAAGCAATTCTTTTCAGAATGAGTAAAAACGATAGCTGCGATGCGATACTGACACAATTATAGAGAATTTTATATAAAAAAATATGCTTGGTACTTCTAACCAATCGTTCAATAACGTTTGACCTTTTATGTCTTTTATTATTTTATTGTTAACGCAAACAAAACAATAACAATTCCTATCCTAACGCCACGGTATTGATTAAGGTTCATTTACACAAGGACAGTTTCTCGAACGGTTCGGGCGAGAATATAGGTAATAACTTTTTAAACTTTCGGATTTTGTACACATTTTAGCCCACTTTACCCTATTTCCCCAATGTACGTACATGTTTCGGTAGTGAGTGAGATATGCCAGAGCCCATTCCCATCCCCTTCTCATTTTCCCAACCCTTTCTCCAAGTGCATTCCTATATCTCCAAAGGTAGGCAGCGCATGCGGGGGCATGCCAACGTTTGTCATTCTCGACTGATTTTGGCATGTATCGCGGATATCTATGGGCGACAGCATCCACTTACCATCAGGTGGACTTTATCCTCGTCTGCCGGCTTCATCCATAAAAAAAAAACTTCACTATAATAAAAGTCTGAATTTAAAATTAAAATGTAATCGATTATAC
This sequence comes from Sesia bembeciformis, assembly GCA_943735995.1. NCBI lineage: Eukaryota > Metazoa > Arthropoda > Insecta > Lepidoptera > Sesiidae > Sesia > Sesia bembeciformis. Next base: position 17,015,383 of record OX031028.1, read on the forward strand.
CTTAATTGTAATTTTTTGATTTCGAATTTTACGTAGCTACATTTCACGTACTATTTTGTATTAATGAAATATATTTGGAACTAGTTAGTTATTGCACAAATAATTTTATTGCTTGGTGTATCTGGAAAATGAATGCAACTTAAATTATATATTGCTAAGACTAATATTTCACTGTTTTGTTCGAGGTAGCGCTAATTAAAGCAAGCCGGAAATGCATGTATAATAATGAAACTCGTGATTAAATACGGGTGGATATGTGTGACTCCCCTTAATTAAGGCGCGGTTCGACAGGGGAGCCCTTTGGCTGAATAAAAGATATAGCCACCTCCGGTTCAAACTGGTTTGGGTCTGTTATGTTATTTCATGTACAAGAAATGAAGATAATGTAGAATTAAAATCATCTATAATACAATGCGAGAGATGCAAATCTAGAAATACCTAAGTAAGAAACCAATATGGAAAGAAAAATAAACAAATTGAGTGACCTCAGCTGTCTAACACGTTACCTGAAGATTCTTCTATATTTATAATTTTTTAAGTGTATCTATTAATAACATTTATGGCACCTTTTATTCAGATCAATTATAACGTTCCCGCGGGAATTAAACAACATATACACTAAAGTCTGCGCGTACGAAGGCGCGGTCACTGCTTGTAAGTAAATAAATCAGTTACGCGAACTTGGCTGGTAAACTGTTGTACAAATAGATATATATATCAACTCGAAGCCTAGAATGGAAACATACAAAATTGAGAAAAATAATCATTCCTTTTTTTTTATGGACGAAGGTGGCAGACGAGCATACAGTCCACCTGATGGTAAGTGGATACTGTCGCCCATAGACATCCGCGATACATGCCAACATTAGCCCAAAATGACAAACGCTGGCACGCCCCCGGTTGTACTGCCTACCTTTGGAGATATGGGAATGGATTTGGAGAAAGGGTTGGGAAAATGGGGAGGGATAGGATGGGAATGGGCTCTGGAACATCTCACTCACTACCGAAACACGTACATACATTAGGGAAATAAGATAAAAGTGGGAAATGCAGTACATTTCAAGGTAGTCTTCTGTGAGAGAGGGGTAACGTGGCCAGTCGAGCGCGCCCAGCGGTTGTTGGAATGCAGCGTGCACTCTCCCCCTCTTCTTTATTTACTTGATTTCTGCAATTTGCAAATATTTAATTAACATCTGACCCCACCACAATTAACAATATAATACGCCCGGATTTGGCTGACGCGTGGCAAAATATGAGTTTGTCCGCGTTTATAGCGAGGCTGATGGACGCTATTTCACCTTTACGAGGAGCACGGGTTATGATGGGGACTGTCATATGGGGGATTAATTATAGCGAAAATGTCTGCGGGTTTCGTTTATTGGCATATACATCGGTCAGTACAAGCAAAATGTAGTACATGAATAAAATGTACGAATACCTACATGTAAGTAAGCAAGCGGACAGTAAGAATATCTGATATACTTTATGTAGAGTACCCACTTAAAGTTAATTATACTTTTAGTTGTATAAACTTCATATCATTTTTTTTTATAGAAAGACGGCGGCAATAAAACTGTATCCTCATCTGCATACAGTCCACCTGATGGTAAGTGAATACTGTCGGCCATAGACATCCGCGATACATACCAACATCGGTCCAGAATGACAAACGTCGGTATGCGCCCGGATGTGCTGCCTGCCTTTGCAGATTGAGAATTGGATTGGGAAAATGGGAAGGGATAGGATGGGATGGGAATGGGCTCTGGCATATCTCACTCACTACCGAAACACGTACATACATTGTGGAAATATACGTTAAAGTAGGAAACGCAGTATATTTCAACGTAGTCTTCTGTGAAAAGGGGAGAGGGATCACATCATCAGCTCATGTTATCCGCTGCTGGATATAGACCTCTCCCAAAGCTTGCCAATACTATCAGCACGCAAAGCAAAGCAGTAAACCAGACAGTTTGCTCAAAGAATCTACGAGCGGGAAATTAACAAGAAAGAACTGTACAAAGAATGTACAAAAAATATAATTTAACGTAAATAAAGTCTTACTAAAATCCAATGAAAATCTCAATAGAAATTATCCATAATATACAAAATACCCCCCAAAATTCAACAAAATTATCAACAACAAATAGGAGGGAAAGTCGAACATGTTCCGTTCATTCTCCAAAGTCTACAGAACCCTCCGGGCGGTCACGCTCATTTACCTCGTAATTACGTTCGGCAAATACATTGGTATTTCAAGGCGTTGCTACTGTACAACCTGGTACCTAACATTTTTATTTGGACTAGCTTCATTGAAAAATAAGACCGATTGATGGCAGCGCCAGTCGGAAGGAAGATTTCGCTATTTATTATTCATTTTAGAAAAAATCTTGTTGCACGAGTAGCGTTTTACGAGTCCTATCTAGTGTACGTATGATTTTGTCTTTGAAGTCTGTTGGTCACTTTTAGTCAAGACATAGTGAAATTTCTAAATTCGAAAGTCGTGATCATCGCAATAGGTAAATTTATTTGAACTTTCCATATTACTCAAATTGACGGCCTATTTGAGCATATATAAAATGTGATTAAGTAATGATTATTATGTGGCCAAGGTTCCGTTGGTGATGCAAATAATTTGTAATCAAATTGATTTAAAATTAAAATAATTTTGTAAGTCATTTTTGTTGTAAACATCCATTACAATATTTTAAAATTTTTTTATTTATATTTGTAATTAATTTTGTTATTGGACATGATTATGTAAATTCATGTCCATGGAACGTACGAATTCTTAATGAATGAATGATTCGTTAAATCAAATCCAGCTGTGATAAACGAAACTATAAATACAGTATTTATAGTTTAATAAATAAACTATAAATTTGTCAACGATTAAATCACCTTATCGTGAAGCATAAACACGAAAAATAATTAAGGGTATTAGATATTTTAAAAAATAAAAATGTATGTTACATCGTTATTCCTTACAAGGACTTTTCGGCGAACCCTTTTGAGTCTTAGCGAAGTTTCTAATGTTTTGATTTCAAATGACGGGACATGTACTAATATTTTGCTCAAATCCCTCAGAAACTTTCACGCTTTTAGCCTAAATAATTTTAAACTTTATGGTGCTGAAAATAAGATCGATACAAACTACAAGATAACTTTTTGACTTTGTAACCGGGATTTAAAGGTATTTTAAAATCATGTTAGAGGAAAGTCAGGCTATGAGAATTTCAAAATAGAAAGAAAACGTTTTCAAATAAATAAACTCTGACCATTTTAAACATCTAACTTTCGTTTTATCATCGTTTTAAATGAAAGGGTTGAAAGGATAGTAGATGAAAGATGAATAAAAGTCTAAGATGAAAGTGCAGTTTGGTCATTTGAAGTGTTGGTTAGAAATCTAAAATAATGACATTGATAATATTTAAGATAATAAGTTTAATATTTAGGAAGGCCAATTTAAGGCCATGGGGACCACACCTGTACATTTTTTTCAGTAGATATGAGTAAGTATTATTAACCTAAATACTGAAATTTTATATTGTAAACTAAAGGTATTTTATCTATTCCACGGATTAAAATATAAAATTTAAACCAAATGTACAATATATACAAAACACTTGTATATTCAACTTAGCAGTAAAATTAGTTTATTTGTACATTTTAGGCTCCAGTTAATTGTTAGTCATTAGTTATTTTCTAACTATGAGTATTTAAATGTTACATTGTACTAATAATCTATTTTACAAGATGGCAAAATAGTTCCAATACAAGAGGAAAAGTTACACAAACAATATTTAACGACATTGTATGTAAATAAGGGAACGCCTACAGATATAAGAAACTATACGAAGAAAGAAAACTTATGGTCCCACAAGAATTGCATTGTCAGACCCGTGTCAACGCTGTTCAAGCATTATTTACAACTAAACGGTTTTATATTTTTGCTTAAAACACGCATGTACTCATGGTATATATATTATTATGATACAAGGCCGTCAAATATAGGTAGTTACATAGTGTGATTCAGGTCTAAACGTGTAAATTAAATACTTGGTTACAATGTAGTCCAATCGAGCTTACACAACATCGGGAATACATATTATAATTCATATGTGTTTTGAAAATGTAACATTCTTATTATGTAGTACTTAAGTTTCAAATTTGACTTTTAACGAACCCCTCCTCATCTGTTTCAGAAATAGAAGTTGCCAATCATGTTTCTTTGATAAGAACATATAAAGTGTCATTGAGTCTATTCCCATATCAATGATTTGGTCACATCATATCTGCACAGATACAGACACCTGTACCTATAGCTCCTTATCAAGCGGTAGTATGGGTAGCGCCAACCGCAAATATAACGTTGTAGAATAAACTAACATCGAATATGAGAACTTTAAAATCACCGTAACCATCACTTTGGTAGCGTAAAAAAAATTGTAATTGGCTCGGTTGGCCAGTGCGTTTCGGCTGGGTTATACCCACCACAGCGCGCGAACATAGTTGCTGTAAACCAGCTAAAGTAAAATATAAAGATAAATAAACATACTTACACGTTTAAGATCCGTTTAACATAAAATATTAAAAAAACATACACTTAAATATAAAATTATTACAGAAAAATATACGGCTCATTAAATAATTTGGCTCATAAAATTGGCCTGCCATCAATGAAGTACATACCTACATAGAAATTTATATTGAGTTCTCATACATAAAAAAACTTAAATTAACTTGAATTTTGAGCAATTAGCAAAGATAGGAGCCATTATAAATTTAAAACATGATATACTCTGATAGTTATACAATAAAGTGTAGTACGTCCACGTTCACATACATAACATACATATATTTCAAAGGACAAGTTCACAACAATAAATAAGAAAGTTAATAGCCAGGGAGGCAAATTGTTCAAATGCAGAGCCGGATTGTCTAGAACCCACATTTTCAAATGCTAATGAGGCGTCTACATTGTCTTGAAACTGCACCTGCATTTTATGTACTTACATTTATAAATTCCTTACCTATATTTGTTTTTGGCAATATACAGGTATTTAATCACGAAGAAACCCTGGACTGCGAGTTTTAAATAAGAAAATTTTTAATAAAGAAATAACGTCTTATGCAATAAGCCAGACCCAATGGTATTACTTGTGTTATGGGAACAGAGACACACACACACACAAAGACGAATATAAATTACTAATTATTATAAAGTCAGAAATCGTATCCGTTTTCCTATAAATATTTTAAAGCGCATCTTCAATAAACAAGTATACACGCACATACACACGCACAAGTACACTCACCTAGTAACATAGCCGCAATCACAAAATCTATATATATTCATATGTATTTAAAATTTGCACGCAATACTGTTTTTTTAAATATAAGTGGAATCTGTCTTAAATATTAGATAGGTACAAATATAATTTTGTTAAATACGTTATTTATAAGAATTATATAAATAAATATGAAACATACATCATCATAATCGTTCACGAACGCAAATGAACGCAAAATATCGTAACTAAGTGAAAAAACCTCAGCTGACAGTTCGGCCCACAACTTTCGAGTCGCGGCATAAATTGTCTTTTTGACCGCACTGTACGCGGTAACTCCTTGTCAAGGAAGTTCGGTGTTGAGAGGTGCGATGATAAAAATCCGAAGTTGGCATCAGATTGAACAGCTCTAAAAAATTGATATTTAAAAGTTACATAAATCCTTATCAGTTTTCAAGGTGCTTTCCAGCTCTTATCTACCTCTATATCTGGAACATACAATGGTACCTATCTATTGACACACAAAATGCCTGTAAAGTACAACCTACACCCCTGATACAAACAGATAGGAGGTCTGAGGGCAGATAATAATGAGGGCTATATATCACAGTGATTATTGGTACAGACAGACATTCGTCAGAGCACCCCTCTGTGGCTTTCATATGTATGGAGCAATATCTAACCTTTGTTATGGTACAAGTGAGTAGTTATTATTGTTATATTTCTGTGGCGCGCTTTAAAGTTGCTAACTTATCGGAAAAAACAAATGAAAATGTATTTATAAAATTTTACAATGTTTTCAATGTTGTCAACATACTATTTTCATCAGCATTTTTCGTATCCGCGTGTATTACAGATGTCACAGGGCGATAGTAACCATTTACTGCCAGGTGGACTGTCTGCTGTCTACTTTCCATAAAAAATGTGTCGATGTCAGATTTTAACATCCCACTGCAGGACACAGGCATGCATTACTTACTTACTTTTCAAGTAAGTATTTGCATTACTTTTCAAAAGTAATTAGAGTAAAAGAGTCAAATCAATCTTAGGCTCCAGCATCAGTCGCTGACGGTTATATGAAAAGTATACATCTTGAACTATTAACAACACAAATACACATTCGATTAAATGTATTCATTTAGAAATTATAATAACGTTTGTACATATCAATCTTCTGTTGGAATATCTAATTCTTGCAATCAGTCGAATGCACCTAGTCGACTGTAGGATACAAACAGAATCATTCTTAGTATTATCATCATTCTCAGTATTGTTCTTAGTGTTAAAACTGTTCATTGAATCAAACAACTCCAGAAAATGAGTCCAAACATCATCATTGTACCGCCAAAATTCAAGGAGTTTCCTTACCCACCTTCGGCTTCAGCATCAGACGCTGACGGTTATGTGGATAATATTCGTCTCTTTAACTATTCACTTCAGAAAGACGCATTCGAATAAGTGTATTCGTTTAGAAATTATAAAGCTTTACAGTTTGGTACAGCAGCGCCCCCTTGTGAGTTAGAAGTACAACACTCATCCTCAAACATGCTTCAAGGTACGATTAAACGTTTACACAAACACATACTCTTACCCCAAATGCATATCTCCGTTTCATCGTGACTATAAAATAGAAGATCATATTATAAATCCAACAGTGGAGAGATGTAGACTGATCGTAGCGTATAGTATGGTTGCCAACAACGATTTACAAAGGAAAATTGAGTTCCGGGAACGAAAAATGTTAGGTAAAAATATAATAAGGGGCACTACTCTAAATCTAATCAAATCATCAATATAGAAGGCATATTTTACTATTTTCAAAAAAATCGCCTTTTCATATTCGTCCACTCAAATTGTAAAATAAACTTTCTATATTAAGTGGGAACGGAGAAGCTCTTTCTTACTAAATTTATTCAGAAAGGCGTGCTCCCATATTCAAAAGCGTGAAGATGCAAACACAGACTGTTTATTATTCCGAACACTCTAAACATCTGCTGCACTTTTTGCTCTGTGTACTTCTTACGGATTTACTTGTTTATATTAGATTTGCATTTATATCCTGGCATTACAGCTGGAATTATTAAGAATTTGTCTTGAAGTCTAGACAAGATATTCAAAAAATTGTATAAATTTAACCGACATCAAAATAATGTTATGTTTGATACCAATGCCATCAGCCTATGTCTCTCCTGCTCGATATAGGCCTCCCCCAAGATTCCCACTAATTATACTTGATTATACTAGGGATACCTAATTATACTTGACAACATTATTTGATTTATTTAATTTTCTTGATTAAAAAAACTTGTGTATCTTCCACAAATCTTTAGGAATTTCGCCTGGATATTATTAGTTTGATATTTAGTTACTTCTCTTATGTATAACTTAAATTCTGCTATTAAATCAAATCTGCTGTATAAATCTCACTCAGCGCACAATCATTGATTTCTATTATCCTGTTGGATACATCTCGTTGGATAGCAATGCTGAATAGCTCGCCACAAGGACTAGGACCCTGTGGCAAGGTTTTTGTAACATATACAATTTATAAATATTTTTTCAGTATTATTAGTTTACTGCTGTCATTAAATAAAATAAATTTAATTATAAATTTAATTAGGAGGGGGAGAGTGCACGCTAAAATCCAACAGCCGCTGGGCGCGCTCGACTGGCCACGTTACCCCTCTCTCACAGAAGACTACCTTGAAATGTACTGCATTTTCCACTTTATCGTATTTCCCCAATGTACGTACGTGTTTCGGTAGTGAGTGAGATGTGCCAGAGCCTATTCCCATCCTATCCTATCCTATCCCTGCCCATTTTCCCAACCCTTTCTCCAAATCCATTCCTATATCTCCAAAGGTAGGCAGCGCATCCGGGGGCGTGCCAACATTTATCATTTTGGACTAATGTTGGCATGTATCGCGGATGTCTATGGGCGACAGTATCCACTTACCATCAGGCGGACTGTATGCTCGTCTGCCGCGTTCGTACATAAAAAAATAAAATAAAAATAATAATTTGAAAATATATAAATAAATTAAATTAACACCCAGGACTTTAAAATGTAATGAGCAATGAGCTGTACTGTAAGCATTACTAACTGTAACGAGGCCTTTTAACGTCCACTGCTGGATGTGGGTCTACCCATGCACATTATCTCGTGCATGAGAAATGTAAAGACTTACAATGGGTTGGCGAGTCCATTCTTTTCAGTGGTGCTGTAGTTCCTCGGGGTTTGTGATAGCGGCCTTGTTTCCTTGTTTATAAATATTAAATGGTTTTCTTCTTTGATTCAACACTAGTCTTCCTGACGGTAATAATAGATGGGTTTAGTAGAAGCAACGATTCCAAGAAGCCCAATATAACAGGTGTCGACAATGCCATCCTTATTTATTGTTTCGGAGTTAAGGGCGTGGAAACAACACTTTGATGTCAGACAAGAATAGTGACGGAACAGTTGGTAACGTTTTATTGTTTTTTGACGTGGAAAGTATACGAATAAGATAAGAGTAGTGATAGCTTATAAAAACTACTTCAGATGACATGTTCGTCTTCCTATCTATAGTAGAAGATAATTAAATAAGCTAATTAATAAAATGTCTGTGATTATACCACTCATGAGATAGTGATATTATAGCACTGATAGGTTAGTATATATTCTCGAATCATATTCGTAAAATCGCGAGTTCGAAGGTCCGCCTGTTCCACTGAACTTCTACGGGATTTTTTTATTATAATCAAAATCATCACTATCTCACTGAAAAAAATAATTATGCAATATTTTTTTCATTTTATTATTGTAGGGGGAGAGTGCATGCTGCATTTCCACAGCCGCTGGGCGCACTCGACTGGTCACGTTGAATCTCTCACAGAAGACTACCTTGAAATGTACTGCATTTGCTACTTTATCGTATTTTCCCAATACGTAATCGTACGTGTTTCGATAGTGAGTGAGATACGCCAGAGCTCATTCCCATTCCCTTCTATCACTCCCAATTTCCCCATTCAATTCTTTAATACTCAAAGGTAGGCGCGCATCCGGGGGCGTGCCAACGTTCATCATTCAGGACTGATGTTGGCATGTATCGCTGATGTCTATGGACGACAGTATCCACTTACCATTAGGTAGACCGTATGCTCGTTTGCCGCCGTTTTTTCTAAAAAAAAACATACATATTACTATGAAATTTAGCATATCATTTTTATGACATGTAGAACTCTTGTTAAATTTCTCTATCTCGTTTTCCAAATGTTTCAGCAAATAAAAAATAATAATAGAGGATCGTGCAGGACGCGAGGGGAGTACCTACTTTGGCTAGCAGTGGAATACATTAAACAGTTATTTAAAAAAAATGTAATGAGATTCAATCCGCACCGGGTCTATGTGGAGGATAATGAACTGAAACTCCCAAATGATTACAAGGACAGGATAGTGTCCTACAGTAGAACGTTATAGATTGATATCGAGAGTTGTGGGATTTTTCACGATCATTTCATTTTAATGGGGATTAACAGATAATAGGGGGTGTTAACTATATTTTTCTTTGATTCTCACGCAACTTTTCTTACTAATTTTTCCATTTATCTTCGAATTAGGCATAATAGAAAAAATCGTATTTAAGTAGAAACTCAATGATACGGGCCTGGATTAAAACGTATGACTTTCCATATGTGGAATCGATATTGTAGCATCGATCGGTCTACAAACCTCTAAACTACCGACTAGTACTGATTGGAATCTCTAAGTACTGATTGGAATCTCTAAACTGTATTTGAATACGTAAACAAGATTATACAGCAGCTATGATTAAACCAATCAATTTGAATCAATTAATCAATACAGTATCTAGACGATCTGTATGTTTGTCCGTTCATTACTGCTGTAATACATAAATTTAATGCGTATAACATAAGAAACAATTATGGGGCGAGAGCTGAAAACGTGCCTAAGATTACAACTGACAAGAAAATGCATATACACTCGGCTGAATAAACGCAGCGTTAATATCTTGCGGTTCAAACACCGCAAGAGCGGCTGCCGGCGTGTACGCGAGAGATTTGTCATTATTCGCTGTATAGAGATTGAGGGATAAGGCCCGTTTCAATGCAGGACAATGATTCAATGATTTCATTTAGAAAAAAACGCGCAAACGTCCCTGTCCGTCATGAAATGTGTTTTGGGGCTTTAGTCTTCACTTCACTAAAATCCTCAGTTCTTTCTTATATTCTTACGCATCACTAAAAAAGATACAACACTGGCGACACTTCTTGACGAATGTGCGGGAAATTATCGCGCGCAATCTTCTGCTACTCAGAAGAACTTTTACAACTGGACCGTATTAATAATTTATAGCGTTTTTTTAATAGTTTTAATTATATTTAAATAATTAAATAACTGAAGCATTATTTAAATAATAATGCTTCAGTTAAAAGTAACTAAGTAAGTCAGTTAATTAACTTCAATATTGCAATATTGTTAGTGAAAGGAATTGTTGTATTTGGGCGAAATCTCGTCAGTTTCTACACTATAAATTACAACTAGCGACCCGCCCTCGCTTCGTTTCGGTTTATAAGTTTTTTTTCAAAATTTCAAAATAAAATATAGCCTATATTAGACGCGGATAATGTAGCTTCCTATTTGTGAAAGATTTTTTGAAAACGATTCAGTAGTTCCAGAGATTACCCCCAACACACCTACAAACACACAATGTTACCTCTTTATTATACCTATAGATACTCTAACAGTCATCAGCATATGTCAAAGCTAGTGCGTAAACAACCAGTAGGATCGTGCCTATAAAGATCTTGTCTTCGTAATAAGGGTGCAGGGTCATCTGATGGCGCTAGTGTAATTGAATCCCCTAAGTTTGATTAGTTGGAGACATTACAGCCTCTGAGATGCTGCGGTTTTGTCAGGCTTAGTTGTGTTTAGTATTTACTCTGTGGCGTTTGTAAATGTTATGAAGATTACATAAATAGCAGATAATATATTTATGTGGGTATTGGGTACAAACATAAAATATAGCGGACTTTTTATTTATTTACTTTATTGTATCGACAAAAGGCGAACTTAGTGTTTTATTAGGACATAATAGCATTATTATAATTTATAACATTCCCTGCCAGCCGAACTTAGTGCTATTTTTTGATGGTATAGTAGATAGGTGTAAGTAAAAATGGATAATAAACACAGAAATTTAAGATTGAATTGGATCAATTCATAAGTATATATATTATACTATCAATAAATATTGTTTTATGATTCAATATACTATAGAAAATGTTTGTATGGCATTAAAAATATACGTCTTTTTTAAGCATGTCCAGCTTAGAAAAATCGTGAATCAGTCTTATTTCCAGTAAACTTGAGTCTAAATAAGGTTTTACGAACATAATCGAATATCGAATAAATCGGAACTGAATAGAATAGAAGCGATTGAAGTGCTTCAAATGCTGAGTGTGAAAAATTACAATATTTAAAATCGGAATCATGCAGCGGCATAACATCTCTTTCTCTCTCACACACAATGGTTCATAAATATGTATACTAGTGTACATAACACTCAAAACTTTTGTAGGTATATAGTATAACAGCCTTATAAATATCATATTAACGTAAGTTTAAAGTATACCAAATATTCCAGTAGTTGTATATTTTGCCGTACTGACGTACTGACGTACTGACGTACTGACGTACTGACGTACTGACGTGCTGACAAACTCGATGAGTAATTTTTAACAAAATATGACATCAAAAACATTCAAATTAATGAACGCAGTCACATCGTCGCAATGAAAAGAAATCAGACACTTGCAAACATTTAGGTGAAGAATCTCATCCTGGATTGTATCCAAGAAAATTGCAATCCTGATCCATTACCCAAAACTAACTTCTAACCTGTAACACACAAACATTAGTATCTACCTTCAGTAAATACGCTAAAATAAACTCAATTATTATTGTAGAGTATTCAATTAAAATGCCTCCTTTATTTATTACGAATAAAGCATAAAATACGAAAAGTGCATGCAGACAGTTATAACTTTTCGGTTTTGGAGGGTAGTATAAAGTAACGCGAAGCATCCGGACCATCTAATTGCAACGGTCACGCAAATTCCTGCGCACGCGTCTGCCTTGCGCATACGACTCTGCGGGTAATTAGGTTCAGGATTGATTCATTAGTCGGTCCTCTTGACAATTTGTAACCAATGTTTGTTACGGTGGCAGAGAGTGTAACAAAACGGAAGTCTGTGGTTTCGTTTTGTAATGCGGTTTCAGCTGCAGCATTCCGTAATTTGTTACGGAATGCTTACGATTAGTTTAGTCTAGATATTCTTCCCTCTGTCCTCACAATTATGAGTTTTAAACTGATCAAATAATGATCTGTTTTTAAAGACCTTAAAGAGACTTCAAGGGACTCATAGTCCATAATTATAACTTCTTACCTGTACTGCCCTGCTAAGAAGAAAAGGCACAAGTCACATTTTTAACGATAACAGAAAAACATTATAACATACTCGGAAAATAAACGGATACGGAACATATACGATTATTTATTCTCGTGGTTTTATCGAAATCTCCAAGTTTCTAGCTTCATTTTAAATTGATGAACATTAAGCAAAAGTTTTTTGTATTTGTGTCGAATGCACTTGTGCCTTTTATTCTAAGTGTTTTGACTTTTTTTTAAATATAGACAGTATATTTAATGGTACATGCAGTATTAAGATACAATATTCAGGAATAGTGGAGATATCTTTAGTAATTAGGATACGTATTGTGAAGTAAAACATCTACAATACTATTTATTACCTGATATACTCGTATGTCATTGTGTATTGCTTTGAATATTTATACATTCATTGTCAAAATAGCTTCTATCATTCTAGTCTCTTTCCGTTCAAACGTAGATTGGAACGCATTAATTGGTTCATTGTGCAGTCGCTGTTTAGTTAACTGCGCATGCACTTTATAAATAGATCAGACTACGTGTTGAATATATTGTTATTTGCGACGTACTTGAAAATCCTTTTGATTTCCAAAGTCTAATGGCATAAAGAAAGGAGCCTACAACAATTACTACCCTGCAGTCTGATGAAGACTGTTTGATTGTTAGAAAACATGTATTTATACTCGTATTGTGGGTTTGACGATTTAAGAGTGATAGTTTATTGATCTTCATAGTGCGTAGTGTTTGTGCATAATGGTTCTGATAATCAAATAAAAACATGGGATTGCATTCTCAGCGACACCTAACTTGCTTCAACGGGACTGGAAATTGACGAGATGTGTTTAGAATGTTGTTTTCGATATTGTTAATTACATAGAAAACTCGACACTGGCATAATAAGGATATCGCTATATAGGAAACGGAAAACTACAAAAATATTCCTCATTCATTAAGAATGAAACAAAATAATAAATCCAGACCGTTCCAGACGATATATGGAGTAAAGTTTCAGTTGCTACCATTTGCAAGGCATCCCACAGCCCACGTAGGTACAACAAGTTTCGCTGTTCTGTAGTTAGCGCAGATTTCATGTATGGGAATACATAAGTGGTTAATGTTTGTATAATTGAGAGAAAGAAGCCTATTAAAGTTTATTTGTTTCTTAAGTTAAATGTGTAAAAATTTGGAAATATAAAAAAAGATCGCAGACAATTTTCGAGACTTCCGTTTTCTGTCTATTTTCAGACATATTTCTATTAATAGTTAATGATATAAAGGGTCGAGATTTGATCAAAAGGTTATCTCAGTAAAGAATCAATAAGGTATTATTTCATTATTTTGAGGAAAACAACTAAATAACACCAAAACATACATTTCATTTGATTTACTTGATTGATTGAATATTTTCTTGATTGAACTATAACAACGTACATACAATTAGCGGGACGATATGATATTAGTAGTTATTTTTAATATCTGTATTTAGTCCCAATGGGACGATATTTTGTGGGACGAGCTACTGATTTGGCCCTCGTATATCAAGCGCCTGGACTATCGATTTTCGTTCTACGTGGAAAGGTTCAGTTTAAAGATTTTCGATTTCAATGGTTTAGCGTGTTGTCGATTGTATATTGCAAATCAGTACATAGCAAGCAACACACTTCCACAGATCAGTACATCAACATACGCAAGAAACATACTATTTCTTGTACTATTAAACATACTATTAACACCCACATGCTAACAACATCTCAATACATCCACAATATAGCCTGAGCTGAAACTCAAACACAGACAGACAACAAACTGGCTGGAAGACTGGCCAGCTGGCCACTATCTGTTTGTTGAGACAGTCGCGCCCTCGGGCGGTCACCGCCACTGGGTGTAATGAAACAAGTTATGTGTAGAATGCATGTATTTAGAACGTGTGTACATATGTGTAAATGTGTTATGTCTGTATCTGGTGATATTGCTGTTGATATAGAACTACTTAGTATTAAGTCCGTGGGTACGTTATAAAAGGCCATTAGAGTATTTTCTACATCACATGTGACGTAATCCGAGCAATTTTCGAACTAAATATTTCATTACAACTTTTTAATCTTTCGCGTTTTGTACGCGTTCAGACCGGATTTAGAATATAAAAACTTCATAGTTCTAAGATTCTTTTTAAATTGAAACAATCCATCGTCTGATTTTACAGATAAAGCAATGAAAAATTAGAAACGGGGATTTTTCAAAGATTGCAATAACTGGAAAACTTTAACCGACAATAAGGTCTCTTTTAATATCACTTATTATGTGTTGTAAAAAAATATATACAGGCTTAAATAAAAAATACCTCAACACTAAATTTCTATACCTAATCAAAACATACAGCATTTGTTCTACGACTATTTTCTGCACTTGATATTTTCCCCACAAAAAATTAAATAATTGACTGTTACTCTGTACCACTGTACACGTTGCTACGACCGACAGTGCCGCTTTCGACATAGACACTGCATGCATAGACAGCTGTTAAACGAGAACTAGTTCATTACTGATAGTACTGATGTACTAGTTCTTATGTACTAGTATTTTGTACTGATTGAGAACTCAAATGAATTTTTACTGATTAAAACACGTTGACTGGCAGAGAATACCACTAAGCATTACTTGTAAGTCCGCTTTTTGTACAATATTTCTTTGTGCATTGATGTTTAAATAAATAAAATAAAAAATGTTTCATTTTTTTATAGGAAAAGGCTGCAGATGAGCATACACTCCACCTGGTGGTAAGTGGATACTGTCGTCCATAGACATCCGCGATACATGCCAACATCAGTCCAGAATGACAAGTCCATGACAATGATCAGTCCAAATGCGCTGCCTACCTTTGCATATTGAGGAATGGATTAGGAGAAAGGGTTGGGGAAAATGGGGAGGGATAGAATAGGATGGGATGAGAATGGGCTCTTGCATATCTCACTCACTACCGAAACACATTGGGGAAATACGATAAAGTAGGAAATGCAGTACACTTCAAGGTAGTCTTCTGTGAGAGAGGAGTAACGTGGCCAGTCGAGTGCGCCCAGCGACTGGACTCTCCCCCTGGTACATATATATAAAACTTGTACGTATATATAAAATGGCGTTCATATTTTCGAAACAAAATATTATGTTGTATTTTGAACGCAAAATACAACATTCGATCGTGTAAAGATATTTCGCGCATTGATATCTCGCAAATTGTAAATGTTCGTCGAAGCAAAAAATGTATTTCGTCGAATTCCCAAAGTACCCTTTTAATTGAACAATTGATTGGGGTGTGGCAAAGAGTATTTGTTTTTGTAGATGCGATACACCACCACTTGTGAACTAAAATAATTAAATTCTAACATATTTCAACTTGAGACGTAGTAATTCACAAACAACGAGAACGAAAACTTTGCATTTCTATAATAACTTGTTGTACACTTGATGGCTTCGTTTTACGTTGTAAACAACTTTAGTTGTTTACATTTTTTATAGTACACTAATTAATTAATACTAGGCGAAATTACACATCTGCTCGTCGTTAATAACCACATAGAGAGAGAGAGAGAGAGAGAGAGAGAGAGAGAGAGAGAGGGAGACAGAGAGAGAGAGGTGTTGCCGGGAATAATACGGGAAAAGATCGTGAGGCTGATAAATTATCAATCTATTTATTTATGATAGCGACCAGCCCTCGCTTCGCTTCGGTTTATAGGTTTTTTTTTTCAAAATTTTAAAATGAAATTAACCTAGCCTATATTAGACAAGGTTAATGTAGCTTCCTATTTGTGAAAGATTTTTTGAAATCAACCGATTTCAAAGTTCCAGAGTTCCAGTACCCCCAACATACAAATACACAATTTTACCTCTTTATTATATTAGTATAGATATCCTAAAGGTAATATATTTACTATCACTTTTTGCTTTTAAAAATTATAACAAACCACAACAAACAACTACTAAGAACTAGCAGTTAGACGTTGGCAATGCCAACACGGTCTAAATGGGACACGGATTAAAAATTCCACTTCCACTTTTAGTTCTATTTAAGTGAAAGAGTTTTCTAAAAGCGAAAGTCGTATCTCTAAGTAGCGGTTAATCTTAGTATATGCAAAGTATGAAATTCCTTGAAAAGCCCCAACGCAGGGAGGGGCTTTAATTAATAGAAGCCAAATATTGACGGACGTTTAAGGCGAAGTTACTGATAACAACTCCATTTTCCCAATAAGTGGTATTAGAAATTTAATAGATAATTTCTCACTGTCATTACATGAATTAAATGGCGTTTAAATAATTAATTGTTCATTTATGTGTATTGGTTGCGTCAATTAAATAAAGGCTTGTATTTCATTGAGCAGAAAAAGAAACTACATGAGAAAGAAACGATGATCAACAAAACAACCTGTTTTATTAATAAATTGAGTAAATATTAAATTACATAAGGTCCTCACATTATTAGTTATTTATTGTCACCAAAGAATCAAAAATAATCCATTTTTTATATTTGCTACCATCGAATTGCTGCTCATTTCGAATCAAATTGGGTAATTATGTATAATATCTAGTTAGAAAATATAGTGAGCGTTTGATTAAAAATTCCCATTAAATTCAGTACAATTATAATTGCAACTTAATGCAATCCTCATGCATGCTTGTGCATGAGGGTTATACTGCCTTAAGCCGCCACGCTGGCCAGGCGGGTTGGCGAGTCCACTCCTTTAAAAGTGCTGTAGTTCCTCAGGGCTTGTGATAGCGACTTTGTTATCCTTTAGTCGTCTTTTACGACACCCACGGAAAGAGATGGACACCACACCGCCCAATTACAATTAAAACCACTAAATTAGTGGATTAAATCTACTAAATTTAAATCCAATCTGCATGCACCTTGCCTTAACTTCTTTCAGAACAGGTACAGTCTTCTATTAAGAGACGTCGCAAAGACGCAATTGTTCCAGTCAGAAGGGTGGTTTAACACCGTGAGGATTATTCCGCCCTACCGTTTAGGTAAACGGAAAATCAATCAGGTTTCATAAAACTGTTTGTTTCGTTTCATTGTCTGAGAATTTTCATTTCAAGTTTAGCTCGGGTTTTATTTCTGTTGGGTTTTTTCTTATTCATGTAAGAGTTTTTTCGGTAATAATGCAGTTGATCGAGTAAAATATGATAAAAAGGTAAAATTGAAAGGAATATTCTATGGCAAATTTTACGTTCAATTAAAGAAGGTGACAGAACCTGATGTATTTACAAGAATGGACTTGAAATCCGAGAACTTTATTTAGAAGAACCTAAAATTTATTAGAATTTTTTGCGTAACCAGATATTAATTTTAAAACTTTATTTAATAGGTACTCGTATTAATTATGTTTTAAGTAAATACTGAGCATTGCCAAATAAGATGAGTACTTATTTCAATGTTCAATATTTCATCATTTGGTAAGTATTTATGAAGTAAAAAGCTCATCTCTGCGCGGTAATCAAAATTTAAGAAATAATGCACGATTTCATGGTAAAACAATAGGTAAAACTCTTTATTGCAATACAAAATAATACTGTAACAGACAATTTAAACATGATATGAAATGCACAAAAAGGCGGTCTTATCGCTAAAAGCGATCTCTGCCAGATAACTTTTAAGTACAGAGGAAACATAGACTAAAATCAGTCTAAGAGAGGAAATAAATATTTTAATCACCGGTACACTACGCGCGCGAGTAATAGAGCTCTGCGGCGTGAGGTGGGGGAGGCGGGGGATATGCCCACCCGCTCACCGCTAGCCACCTGATTAAATATATCTGTGTATTTTTTGATATTCTATAATGTTAATCGATATAATTTGCTTACGCGCCCAGCCCTAGTGCTCGCTTTTCGCATTCCTTCCGGAGCTCTACTGCTTGCGCGCTTAGTTTCTTAAATTTAGAAAGATTAAGCTTTTACTATAAGAACAGATATTATTCCTTTTCATACTTAGATATACTTAGTATATCCAGCAACCATATTAACTTCAATGTCAATTTCCTTCTTTAGTCATTAACGTCACCTACCTTAATCAGCTTGTTCTGCAGCTTGGTGACGGCCATGCGCTCTCGCTGGGTCCGTCGCTTCTCTTCCTCCAACTGATTCTCCAACTGCTTGATGCGCTTCTCTAGGAGTTCCTAGAACAAAAATAACAAAAATATGACAATGACACTATTTTTTAGGCGTTAAGTCCACCTTTTGTACAATGTTTCTTTGTGCATTAAAATATAAATAAATAAAAAATAAACGGTTAACGATAGGCAGCGTACCAGCGGACATAACAACGTTCCTCATTTCCTACGATAAATGCCAAATGATAAACTTTGACACGCCCCTTAATGCATTGTCCTACCTTTGGAGATTGAGGATTCGGAAGTATTAGGGAATATTAGGATGAGAAGATATCCTCTTCTCATTTATCTTAAAAAGTATTTTTCACTCATATTTAAAAACGATAATTAGCTAAGTATTCTAGAATTAAAGTAAGAAAGATACATTTTCTAATAAAAACAAAAGAATGAACACTAGACCTCGTACCGACACCGTTTACATTTAAAAACGGTCATTAAAGACGCCATTTTGTTTTTTAATTATTTTTTCCACAGCATAGAGTCGTAACTCACTGGAATTTTCTAGAATTCCCTCAAAATTAACGAGCTGGCTATAATTAGGGGTTTGAAAGGCCATTTCCGACGTTTTAATGGTTTGAGTTGCATTTTTTCCGCCAATTTATTATTTTGGCGCGTTTTTACAATCATAGGGATTTGATGGCTGTTTTTAAAGATTGTTTTTTTTTATCTTGAGCACTGAGTTAGTTAAACTGTTGCAATTAATCGAACATATCGTTCTAATTATTATACACGTCTCTCTCATTTCGGATTACCAACGTTGGTAGTGCGTGGGAAGGTTTCCTGCTTGGTTTTGTTGCACAAAATATTAAATGGCGCCTTGTTAATACCCGAGGTGGTGAACCAAATTCGCCTTGCTGTTCCTTGGCTCTATCCTAAGATATCTTTTAAGCAAGCAATTAGTACCGCTACCTTCTAACACAAACCTGGGTAAATTCTCGCCATTAAATCATCTTCTGAATACATAGAACGAGTTGAATTCTCATGACACCGACATCTTTGATGATTCTTTGGCAAGTTTCAAAAGCAAAATTTTACGTAAATTGTAGTCGTGCACTTTTTGTTTTCGTTTTGTATTTTATTTCATTTGTTTAATTAAATGGTTTAGTAAATTGTAATTGAACTTTATTGAATTGGATTTATATTCATCCCAAATTTAAGTTTATTTCTTCAGTCATACTCATATTTTATCATACTCGCATGCCTCTGTGTTGAATTTACATCAATAAAAAAATATGAAACAAAACCTCTTATTCAGTACATTCAAAGTTGACATAGCTAGGAAATGGTGCGATCGGGCACAAAGCCGGCCGGAAGTGACGTCATTTATCCGCCGCCATCTACCGGAATGCGCCGTGCGCGCCCCTGCAATGTCGGTTTTTGATATACGCTTACAGGTTTTCAGCGGTTTGATAATGTAAAAAATCATAACCAGTGGTAATTTGTATATCTGAAAGTAACAAGTTACAAATCTATTAAGTTAGTTACAAAAAAAGTCTTTAAGTAAATGGATACTGTAGTCTTTTATTTAGAATGACAAATGTCTAGAATGACAAATGTTGGCACGCCCACGAACCCGCTGCCCACCTTTACAGATAAAGGAATGGACTGATAAAATAGGACGGGATAGGCATGAGCTCTGCCATATTTCACTCACTACCGAAACACGTACGTTATTACCGTTACTACCGAAACCCGAAACACATTGGGGAAATACGATAAAGTAATAATTGCAGTACATTTCAAGGTAGTCTTCTGTGGGGCGGGTGACGTTGCCAGTCGAGTGCGTCCAGCGGCCGTGGGAATGCATCGTGCACTCTCCCCCCCCCCCTAGAAATGTACGTGTCCGTTTGTACGTCATTAATAAGATTTTCACTTTAACCGTGAATCATACTGTGAGACTATACTGAAAATCGGCGTAGAGTTTTCTACTGCACCTCCTGATTAAAACTAAATATAATCTCACTATTCTTAAATAATCATTTCACAAATTCAAATTCTAAACGCCTCATGCTCACTTCCATATCACATAAATTATTAGTTAAAGCAACCTACTTCCTACTAACGGCTCATTTACAAAGGGCCCTTCCAAACAAAATACCAGACAATAGAGATATCTTTCACCCTTATAATTATTGAATGTCGATAAAATACTGTAAAATGTATCTTATTTCACTCGATATAAAAGTTGCCAGAGTGCACTTATATGTTGGTGAAAGTTTTAAATGAATAAGAACAATGAGAAGACGACAGTGTTTTGTCATAGAGTAATAAAATTACATAGAGCTGAAAATATTATGAAGTTCTGTGCAAGTGCAATTGAAATAATTGCCATAACGTTAATTTGCAATAAATGAGACAATTAAAGTTATTAATTAATGATAACGATTAATTTCTTTTATTTAGTTTAAGAGTAAAGGAAAATAACATAAAGAAATAAAAACGTTTTTCTGTTTATATTTTATTAAACCTCGTTATTTATTATTATTATATCTACATTCTATTCTACATAAATTGAATGGAAACCTTGTATTTTCTTCTAATTTCTTTTTCACAAACCTTGATACTTTATTATTATTAGATAATATTATCAAAATTATCTAAATATGACGTAAATTTAAAATCAGAGGTTACAAAGGATTGATCTTACTCCTATTTATACTTTTGTCCCACCAATTTATCTTTTAAAATGGTCTTAACACGAATGTGTAAATTATTTATTCTATGTACTTATTTACAAACGTTCGCGTTAAGACCCATTTGAATTGATAAATATGTGTGAAAAACGCGAAAATCTCAAATACTGTTGTCCCATCTACGAATAAAAATATAATCTAAGGATGTCGGGACATTCCTGGCGCCTCAGCAGGACGCATGCCTTAACATATAATATCAACGTGGCGACTGGGGGGTTTAATCTTTTGGAATGATCGAAATATTAACGACTACCCTTATTGGAAATTAATAGAGAAGATATATTAATATGAACCTCTGTTGCAGAAAGATATTTTCACAATTATAAGATATTATAATAAAACACTAAAATGTTTTATTATAATATCTGTAGAAAATAATTGTTAGAATATATTTTTTGTTATGTCAACACAGAGGCGGGATTCCGATGTTTTGGCTGTCAAGAAAAGAGGAGGGATGTGATGGTGGGAAACAAGATTAAAAAATAAGAAATGATGTGATTCTGGGGCCAGACCGTTTTGTACCTTTTTTTTATGTACGAAAGCGGCAGACGAGCATACAGTCCACCTGATGGTAAGTGGATACTGTCGCCAATAGATAACCGCGATACATGCCAACATTAGTCCAAAATGACAAACGTTGGCACGCCCCCGGGTGCGCTGCCTACCTTTGGAGATATAGGAATGGATTTAGAGAAAGGGTTGGGAAAATGAGGAGGGATAGGATGGGAATGGGCTCTGACACATCTCACTCACTACCGAAACACGTGCGTACATTGGGGAAATAAGATAAAGTGGGAAATGCAGTACATTTCAAGCTAGTCTTCTGTGAGAGAGGGGTAACATGGCCAGACGAGCGCGCCCAGCGTCTTTTGGATTGCAGCGTGCACTCTCCCCCTCAATAATTTGTATTAGAAGCTAGAATATACGAATGTAAAAGCGGAGTTGTGCATCACTGGGTTCCTGCGTTCTACACGATTCCCAGGAAAGCTCATGTCCAGCAGAGGACGACAAAATTGCTGGTTACGATTCCGATATCCATTTTTTTATAAAAAGAAGGCGGCAGACGATCGGACAGTTTACCTGGTGGTAAGTGGATACTGTCACCCATAGATATCCGCGATACATGCCAACATCAGTCCAGATGGATGGGCCTTTTGGAGATTTAATAACGGAAGTGCTGTGTTAAGTATTTTTTTAAATAAAACATTTTCAAGCGGACACCCGTTAGCGATGCATCAGTCTTGTTGTGTAACAGTTGGAACTACTCCAAATCTGCAGAGCCTAGGAGGATAGATGGTCAACGTCTTTTGGTGAAAGAATCTTTGAAATCGGTCCAGTAGTTTTTGAGTTTATTCGTTACAAACATACAAAAATACAAATCTTTCCTCTTTATAATATTGGTATGATATATGTAGGTACTTAGATATATTATGTCTTATTATGTTATTTATTTATCTTTATGTGTTATATTTAAATTTTACATGTAATTTTTACGACAAACGTAGAATTTCTGTCAATTTTTTTCATATTATTTTTACAATGTTTTAGCAAAGAAAAATAATAGGTAGTACTGCGTCGAAATGTAAGATGGCTAAATACTTACACAAGTATTTTTAAGATCTGTTTAATATACAGCCTGTAACTGAACTTAATCCGTAGCTTGAAACCATGGCTTCTGCTCATCATTCCGAGTTATGTATTTTTCTCCAAAAATATAAAAAATAGGCTTTGTATTTTGCAAAAAAGGGATAAACTAAAAAAAAAAATCCTTTTTGCACAAAAAATTTTTGTAAAAATTTAATATCAATTAATTTGAATGATATCTGCGGTTAACAAGTTTGTAGCTTCTCTGTATATATGTATAGTATGCAATAATTTTAAAAGTTATAATTTTGATAATATTCATAAATACTCGTATTATTGAAATGTGTAGGTACTTATAGACAACATAGAAAGATTTTATTTTGTAATGTGCAGTTTTTTTTTATTTTCTCCTTGACTTTCAATTAATTAAATTGTAGCTACAAAGTTACCTATAGGATGTTTGCAATCTAATGCCTTTCCAAATGGATGCGGCAGAATAATATCTACTGTCGTGACAGACAAATGAATGCAAGGACAATGTGAAGACAGCCCGATACGGCACAATGAGACACTTTTACATTTTGCGGGGAACGAATAAAAGCAACAAGACAATTCATGGGGTCCGCGTACAGACACAAGCTTACTGCAAATTATAAAATGCACTGCACTCCCTTATAGTAAATCACAAGGAAGTTTCGGGCCATAAACCACCACGCGGGCCCAGTGCGGAATGGTGGATACACATAGTCCAGATTTTGTTTTGTTTCCGGAGCATGCGGGTTTCCTCACGATGTTTTCCTCTCACCGTCGAGTTAGTGATAATTTAAAAAAAAGCCGTACTTAAGTAGAAACTCGGAAAAAAGAGCCGAGGACTTGAACTCACGATGTGAATCGTGAGAATGTGAGTCGAGTATAGATATCACAAAAATAAAGAATGTTAAATTTGCTTTGCGTTTCTCAAGAGAAACTAAATGATTAAGTATTCAAAGAAAGAAGATGACGATGGAGAGTACAAAATGACGTTTCTATAGAATTATGCATAAATCAGAAATTAGATGTTTCTATTTAAACTGAATCTTTGAGTTAGTAAAATCCGTACAGAAAATCCCTTTGCTCAGACATCGTGAAGGAAGCATCACGTATTTAGTTTAATTACATAGGCCGCCTACTAATATATTTTCAACACGCAAACCTTTGAAGATATACTCTTTAAGGAGAACAGACCCACAAAATGATGACTGAATTGATTACTGTAGTAACTGTGTTTAATCTCTCGGTTATAATGTACGCAGGGTCATTCCTTTTCTCTCGGACAGTATCAATTAAAACTGACGAATCTCTTCTAACAATTTATTTACTTTTTCAACACTTTAACACGACATAACCATTAACAATGCTTTTGACGGCTTCTCGTGGGCGGAAGTGCGACGGGGTCCACACGCAACCTAGTGGGACTCCATCACAATCATTACAGGTTACCACAGGGTAATACAGTCAACGAATAATGGACTACTTTAAAGAATCCCCAAAAACTTTTACAATGACATAAATCACAACTAAATCGGACTGCTATATAAACCTCAACAAACTGAAAAACAAATAGTTGGACGTCACATATATCATTGTCATGTGGTGTTGGCCGGCTTTAGAATAAGCAGAACCCACCACAGCACCTATAAAATAATGGACTTTCCATCCCTCTTGGCCAGCGTGGCATTTACATCCCTCATGCACAAGACAATGTGCGTGAGTAAGCACAAGTCCATGTTGATGTCTATGGACGACAGTACCCACTTACGATCAGGTGGACTATACAGTCCAACTGCTCGTCTACCACCTTTTTTCCATAAAGAAGAAAATGTCCAGCAGTGGTACAGGTGCCGGTTATGGTTGCATATAACGTTTACATGTAAAAGAAGTATGTGGCGTTTCTTCACTGTGGATATATTTCTATCATGTATGTGGACAATCTACAATCAATTAGTAGCTCATAAATGCATATGAAAATATCAAGCAAAGACGAATTTAAGTCTATATTTAAATCTGTAGCTAAAATTTCAAATCACCATAGTCTCGTAGAGTATACGTGCACAGAATGAAGCGATTCTTTCGAGTTGACATCCCGACAACGGGGAATGAATTTATCGAGTGCGTGAAAAATGATTCAGAGCGCCGACAGCGGTCGGGGCGGAGACGAAGGCGACAATTTTCGGCTGTATACATCGACGACTGTACTATAAACATGTATACTAATGCATTAGTAGAACAGCTTCAAGCTCTTGAAAACCTTTCCATTTCAACCTTTATTTCTATCTTATTAGAGTACTCGCGGGTTTCAGTTGATGTGGTCCACCGAACGATCCCTTTTAAGGCTTTAACGATTTAGTTTCCAAAAGCTGTTGTTGGATGTGGTGAAAAATACCTTTAAAACTTCAAGAGCTTACAGTAGGTACGTATATGGAAACGAGCATGCTGGAAGTAAGGCTGTTTGGCTTGACTATATCAGAACCTTCCTTCTACAAAATGGGACCACAAAATGGGACCAGTTCCTTTATGCATAAATACACAATATCAATTTTATTCTCTAATACATAATATCAATTGCCCGCGGCTTCGCCCACAAGGATTTTATTTTAAAAGTGGACTCCCCTTGGAGAAAAGAATTAATTTTCCGATATAAATAGCATCCTATGTCCTTCTCCGGATTTTAGGCTAGCTTTCTGTCAAAATTCCATTGAAATCGATTGAGAAATTTAGTCGTGAAATTAACAAACATACAGATGTACATATTTTCCGAATTTATAATATGTATTAGTGTGGAAGTGCAGATGTGGATGTGGAAAAATGCACAGTAGATATATAATATATATTCATATATAGGTAAGGCAGTAAAGAATGACACGGCTTCTGCTGTAGGCAGTCCGTTGCTATGGGCAGTACTGATCCGACTCCAACTAAAAATGAGTTAGTATCAATCAATGATTGATTTTTACAAGTTTTCTATATTATTTTTGCAATATAATATGTTTAAGAAATTTATTATTTTAACAAAAAGTCTGAAAACTCTTTATTTAAAAAAATCCTGCAACTTTTCATAAATAAGTTTCAAAATATTTTATTCAAAAAGTCTTGCAACAAAAGCGGTTTAGAAATCCCCCTCTTGTCAATCTCGTCGATCATTAGCTCAACTAATGCCAAAGCGATAGGAACAAATGCTTGCAGACCTATCAGTCAATTTGATAGCATCGGAGACAGTGCGGCTGAGTAAAAGGAAATCGTAGTTATACATACCACAAGTAACAGTTTCCAAGACGAGAGGAAATGGGACGGAAGGACAATATTAGATACAAGTAAGAGTATTATTACGACAGATAGGTATGCTTTTTTCAGTGTGATTTAAAAGAGCATAATTCTAGAATGTTGTAATTAAAAAACAGATAGGTAGGATACAAAATACAGCGCGCGAGCGCCCTTATCGCTAAAGCGGTATTAACCAGGCAAATTTGGTTGGTAAGAATATTATGAAGACAAATAAAGTTGTAATAAAATAAATAAAAATATATTTCTCTATATACATACAATACGTACGTAACATAAATACATCCTATTATATCCTATCCTATTATGATATTATAAACGCGAAAGTTTGTGAGGATGGATGTATGGATGTTTGTTACTCTTTCACGCAAAAACTACTCAATGGATTTTAATGAAACTTTACAGTAATATAGCTCAAACATCAGAATAACACATAGGCTATAATTTATAAAGATATTGTGTAAATTGGCCAAAATATAACAATAAGTGTCAAGTAAGTCGCAAAAAAACTCTGCCATCTGCGAGCTATTTTGGCGTGCGCTGCAAAAACCGTAAGAGTTACACGAATATAATGAATGGTGGAAATGTTTCTGAAATTTTGAAAAAAAAAATTGTAAAAAAAAAACTTATAAACCGAAGCGAAGCGAGGGCGGGTCGCTAGTACATACATGTTTTAAACTCACGACCTTATGAATATGAGTTGAGAGTGAATCCCTTAAGCCATCGTTTCTCAACCTTTTTTGTGCCGCGACGCCCCGGGAAGGGAAAAATAAAGTTAGTAACCTTACGACCCCTTTACTAATAAAATAAGGTCCTAATTATGTTTTTACCTTTTAACATTTGATTATAAATAATTAATTAATTAAAATGTTTTCTCTTACATAAGTATGTGCTTGATTTTTCCCTATCAAATACGACCCCTTGGGGTCGTGACCCCCAGGTTGAGAAACGATGCCCTAGGGTTTTCCCATAAAGGCTATCACTGCCTTTATGGGAAAACATTCAGTTGAGTTTTGTTTCATTGATTGTTGATCAAAACTACTTTTGAATAGATGTCATCTGCAGCTGTATATTTTAGTTGTAATTACTGCTTTACCAACGTAAATTGTAAAACCCACTACAGACTGTCCCACATCAATCAACACTTGAACAACCGTGAATTGTTGACGGTAACGGCGACCGTACTCGACCCATAGACAACGAGAGATTAACCCTGGCGAATTAAAGCGACCCCGTGAAACCTTAGCGAAAGTGTATTTTGAGGTCTAAGCGACTAGCGAAGAGCGTCGAATTCTAATAACATAATTCCAGAAGACGACGACCACGCACCGGCAAGCGCAGTGTGGAACGCCCTCCGCCCAGGTGGACCGATGACTTAAAGTTTGCCGGTGATGGTTGGATAAGAAGAGCTGAATATCATGTGTGGTGGCGAGCCTATGGGAGAGGCCTATATCCAGCAGTGGAGAGATATAGGCTGATGTTATGGCATCGTGTCCTTGACAAACTTGTTGAAGAGCTGTTGAATTGAAGGTTTTATGGAACAATCGAGCTTATATGTCCAATTCATATGGTAAACTCCTAAGAGCATCGTCTCTTACTTACCGAAAGAGTACTGTTACAGCACCTAGGTATTCAGTATCCTGATGCAGTGCTGAACAAGAGGGAAACTATATTTTCCTGCTATAACCTTTTTAGCATTATAGCACTAAACCCGTCAGTGCATGTCTCGGCGAACATACCTGGCGTACTTCATGCTGGGGGTAGCCTCAACAACACCTAAAAGGGTGAAAAATCCTCCCACTCCTACTCTCCCAACTTGGGATCTACAAATTCCACCTCACCCTCTTTCATCCATCATTAGCGGACAATGGCTAATCTAACGTGTAGGGGCACTTCGTCACGGGGCCCCAGAGATCGAGATGATAATTAACGTACGAGATTAAAATGACGCCCCGCCGATCCATATATATCCTGGGCTTGTCAGCTTCCGTGGTACAAACATGAATTTTTGGCTTTAATTAATTTTTCTTTTGAGTTGCAGCGATTGTATCATAACATAGCTCATAGAATCAGCATGTTGAAATGGCAAGAAGTAGGTCTATCGGCAGGAAGTAGGTAGTGGCATATTATCTGCTCCAGGACCGACAACTGAAGGGATAGAATTGTCATTCAATGCGGACTACATACCGCGAATTGTGGGACGCCATCCGCCCAGGACTAGCGACTTCAAGAAGTGTTCCGGTAACGCCCGGATGAAGTGAGCTGAAGATTGTAGAAAGTCCATATTTTAAGCTGAGAATTATACATAATCTGTGTCAACGATATATAGAAAAAGATAGATATGTAAACTTTTGATCAGGCCTTAAAAAATAGGGCCTCTGAGAGGATACTTGACGCCTCGTATTTGCTCCGCAGTCACTCCATACAAACTTCTTGCCCCGTTCTGCTCCCCATATTTAATTATTCACAATCATTCTTCCAAATTCTATTCTATCGACCTTTCTCACCACCTATTGATAAGTAACTGTTAACAATCTGATAAATAATTTTTCTGCCAAGTAAATCTGACTTTCTGATAAAGTATAACTAACTGACTTACTGATATTGAAGATAAAGTATGAGGAGTTGGTGACAAGGGTCCTAAATCTTCAAAAGTAGTCAACGTATCCGGGGATGAGCTAACGTTCACCATTTCCCGTTCACTGAAATTGGCATGTATCACAAGTGTCCATGAACGAAAATACCTTCTCAACACCAGATGCACTGTCTGTTCGTCTCCCTACCCTTTCTATTAAAAAGTTCTATCTTTCTATTACCGTCTTCTTCTATTAAAAAGAAAATAAGCCATGAAACTGTGCAGTTTTGAACACACAAACATTAGT
Source organism: Sesia bembeciformis (assembly GCA_943735995.1). Classification (NCBI taxonomy): domain Eukaryota; kingdom Metazoa; phylum Arthropoda; class Insecta; order Lepidoptera; family Sesiidae; genus Sesia; species Sesia bembeciformis. The sequence goes on from OX031028.1 coordinate 17,044,760, forward strand.
TTCCTCTCCTAAAACTAACAAAAACACCTGATAAACAGTTCCAACATTCACCTACCCCAGCAATTAGCTGAAACACCATTTGTAGTGGTTATTTGCTTTTCTTTTGTTTCCCGCGCTCTCTTTCCGTCGTTTAGCTGGCGATGGAATTTTTTTCTTTTGGAAAAGTTTAATGGAAATTAAAACCAATTTTCTTTGTGCTAATTGAGTGTACGTGACGTTAGTTCGGTTGTACCTAAGCACTGCCAGGAATATTTTTACATTAATAAGTAATATAGTGTAATTTTACAGCTTATATGTTGAGCATTGGGACTTCAATGTGATTCCCCACTGCTCAACTATTTAAAATTGAGCACTTCAGTTGAGCATTGGGGAATAAGCGATCTTACAGCTGCAGTTTTTGTATGTACGTTTCTGAAGTATTTTTCAAAACTGAGGCTGATAATATAAACAGCATTTCGTTTTTTGCATTATGAACGATGATACACGTAATAGCAAAGTATCATTGAATGTATCTAAAACAGTTTTACCAATTTCTTATCCAACAGCCGTGGTCATTCCTGCGCCACGTCTTTCGCTGAGGCTTGCTTATAATTCGTTCAAGGATATGTTAGTTAGAGAGTGTAATTTGGTCGTGCAGTGAATTTGGAAGCGTTCCACCTTCTGGTCCTATTGACTTGTCTTTAAATCGTCAGTCGTTCCATGAATTCCAGTCCTAGCTGTGTCACATTCCGAAAGTATAGGAGGATTCAATTGCGTAGTTCGTTTCTGTTTAATGTGTTACTGTTTAACTGCACCGCCTGTTACGCATAGCACTGTTTGAGTAAGGTGCATCCGCATTTTCTTGATAAGCAGGTGTCACGCACTGTACGGTCTAAAAATCGTTTTTTGCTACGAATCCGTAGACTGTGGAACGAATTGCCTCGTGAGGTCTTCCCCTTATGCTACGACATGAGATTCTTCAAGAATGCTGTGAATAGGATTCTGCAAAGCCGGCAACGCACCCGCATACCCCCTCGTGTTGGAGATGTCCCTGGTAGCGGTAGTATTTCCGTTTCCGCATCTTCATCAGATTCTATTCCACATCACATTTCCAGCTCAATAGAGAAGTATGCATTCATTATCAGCCTATAACGTCCAGGGCACAGGCCTCCCATAGTAAATCGCTAGGATCTATCACGCATGCTAAATGCGGATTGGTGTATTTTTGTTTGTAATTCTGGAGCATACAAGTTACCACACGATTTAATTTTTTTCAACGGCGAGCTAGTGAAAAAAATTCCCAAAAAAATACAGATTATAAATACCAATTTATTCAATCGACAAAAGATTAGCAGTTATGGCAACCTCTGCACACTTTTGCTGCTGAAGACAGATAGTTCGTAATTCGTGTAAACAGTACAGACAGTACTATTTATCAGTACACGGAGTGCAAGCGGCCAGGTGTAGGTAACTAATGTACCTCCATCACGGGGCTGGAAACAAAGCGAAGCGGTTCTGCGCAACTATTACTCTTTAGGAGTATTCTTTGTTTCTGTAGATTGATTAGCTTCTAATTCAACTATACAGGATTACTGACCAAAAAACGTGCTCAAACGTTATTTAGTTTTATAAAGCATGTGATTATTGTCTCTCATTATCCTGATGTTAATGTTTGTTTTATTAGTCATATTGGTCTCTTCTAGTAGTAAGAATAAGTAGTAAGAAGTAGTAGTAGTACAAGTAGTAGTAAGCATCGATTGTTTCATCCATTAGTCACGTTTCTAAGTTACTCCAGAGTAACGTATTTAACCGAATTTCTCCCTGTGTTTAAGAACCACTTAAAACCTATTAAAGATATCCGGCTTCATATCACGCTAAATGCTCCTCATTAATTCTCTAATACCAGTTAAATTGCCATAAAGACTGACCGCATAATTTACAGGACAATAGCCCAATTTGGCCTAACTGATAATAGTGGAGGTTTCGTTATTCTTTTAGTCAATGAACATTCTGTAAATTAGAATAGTACTTGCTTCCTGTACGGTCTCTAATGGTCTATGGTCTCTGATCCTGTACGGTATTCCTGTATGGTTTGCGTAAAAAATGTACCAGCTATCAGACATTATTACATTTAATAGTTTCGATTCACATAACATCATACCATCAGCCTCCACTGCTAGATATAGGCCTTTCCCAAGTCTCGCCACCCACCATACGCGATCTTTGGCTCTTCTCAACCAGCGAACTTCTTTTAGTTCAGACTTTTTTCTTAAAAGTTTGTGTGCCCGAAACGGCAATTTGGTATCAGAAGCTAAAAATGCTTTGCACAAGTTCCTCAAGAGATAATTTTTGCAAAAAAGCTTGGCTACAGTTAAATTTCGGTATGGACATTTATCTCTGATTTCCGCATAGGTAGAAGGTTTTTCAGAAGTTACTGAGCTCCATAACATACCTAATATTTTCTCATTCAAACATTCACCACTTGCCAGTGACATTATTTCAGTTATTAACTCTTAAACAGAGACGTGGTGTATATCATTGCTCAGATTTTACATATTTTGCCGTTTTATTTTCATTAAAATCATTATTGAGATTTTGTAAGATACTTATATTATGACTAGGACAAGACAAAGGAATAATATTATCAATTATCGACATGATCTCACGAGACTTACCTTATAATAATTTCCATTGTTATACGTATTGTTATACTTTATCGACATGTTATGTTTGTTAAACATTATCTCACTCCAACACTCAGAAACATAACATAAGAAATAAACACTACACAGATTTCAAATAATAACTTTAGCCCGATTGAATTTCTAAAATATCAGATAGAAAATTGAATACAGTTTTTCAATTATATCTCACTCGTACACTTCAAAATACACACCCAAGACACTGTCTACATCAATCATAATTGACTTCATTTTATATTTATTCACATTTCGTTACTTCACCTCTTTAATACTTTTTAGAAATAGTTTATTAAATAACTGAATTATAGTAATTAATGGAACGAATCGCGATGTCGATTCTACTCCAAAATATGTAGTATAAACTATGACATCACACTACTAGGTACTCGAATTAACATTAGACACTATTAATTTGCGTTTGTGCTGTTATGCAATTTCAATAATCACATTGTCATGCTTATTATATTATTATTTAGCAACGATGCACTCGTGAGAAGTAAAATATGGACTGAAGACGTCTTGAAAGTTGGTCAATTATTTTGCACAGATTAAAAAGGAACAGACACTACGTAAATACATTTGCGTGTATCCGAGGAAAAGGGGGATCAGATAGACGGAATTGGAATTATGGGCACATTTGGAAATTACTATAGATGGTTGATCACAGAATATAAAGAAAATGAATAAGGATTAATAAAAAATATTTTATACTCAAGTCAAAGGAAGCATATTTCGAGAAAATCGAACATTAAAGTTTGATGTAAAAAGCAGTTTCATTTGGCAGTTAACAGTTTCAATATTTCTAAAGTCCTGTCGTTTTTAACAGAACTTGATAAGTAACTACGAGTATTTTTAATTTATTATTGTAAATTATTTTTCTTTTCATAATAACGAATTATTTGCTTAATTCGGGTTAATTTTAATAAAGTAATAAAGTTAATTTCAAACTAATTTGTAGTTTTTTTAGTGTATTCATTTGAACAATTAAATTTGTATATGAATATGGTAAATAAAAGAATTATCAGCTTTAATGTATAAAGCACTAGACTCGTATATTTTACAAAAAAGAAACGCTAAAATTATATTTTGTTAAACCACAGACATAATTACAATAATTACAATAATTAACAAGTACAATAATTTACATTGTACTTTTATAAATCATTTATTCTTTTTAGGAGGTTCTCTTTGGGTTCTTCTTTTTAGGTTAGTTATCTATCTTCATGTGCAAAAAATTGCATGACTGAGGTGACTGTCTCTGTATCGTTATACTACTCTGATTTAATTTAGGATCGTTAGACAAGGAACCGTTTGATGCCGGTTGGCCAATGAACGATTGTTGAACTCTTATTACATTCATATGACACAGATAATTTACAATGAATAATTATGAAAAGTACATATAATTTTATTTAAGTAATTCCAGTGAGTTATATATTACATTTATCCTCATATTTACATTTGTAAGATCGTGAGTTCAAATTCTCGGCCCTTGCCACTGTCTACTCAAGTACGGATTTTTAAAAATTGACACTTGCTCGGCGGTAAAAGAAAACATCGTGAGGAAACCCGCATGCTCCAGAAATTAAAAATAAAATCTGGAGTATGTGATCCACCAATTTGCACTGGGCCCGCGTGGTGGATTATGTCCCGAAACTGTGCCCGTGCCCTGTACTGGGACGTTATAGGCTAATACAAGTACAAGTAGACAATTCAAATGCTGTCAAATAATAAAATGAAAATTTCTCATTTTTACAGTAGGATGTACCTACATTTTTACAGTAGTAATCACAAATGTTCCTTCTGAAATTCTACAAAATTCGCTAAAGAATAGATCCTAATCTATTATCTTGAATCTATGGATTCTTACTGTGTCTCTGATAACAATATGCTATAATGTTTAGAATTTTAGTAAAACAAGAATTGAACCCGTAGATTTCATTTTGGGCGTCGGTGGAGAGGCCTATGTACAGCAGTGGACAGACACAGATTGACAAAGGAAAAGTTGGCTTAAATGGTCTCACTGCTACATATGCCCTGCAATACAAAATGTACTATACTGTCTAAAATACACTGTATAGCATTAGAACATAAATATTTGTAGGTACCTACATATAACTATTGCTGTCCTTGTTGGCCGCAACTAGAGAAGTGATTTTGAGTTTATGTTTATATTATTGTAAAAAATATGTATTAGGCGTTTTGTGGTTTAATTAGTGATAGTTTATTAAACTTCAAATTGTTATTAGTGCGTGGTGTTTGTGATAATGAAATAAAAGCGTGGGACTGCGTTTTTCGTGCGTTTCCAAGAAGTCCTCTTCGTCCTCAGTAAATCTACTATCGCTTTAATGAGCGACTCCTGCCTTACTTAGATGGGACTGGACATTGACAGGATACGTTTTAATGAGCGACTTAAAACTTGACACGGGCAGAATGTGCTAATCGCACCATTACCATATATGAAGAAAAAAAAAACTATTGCTGTACTTACCTAATTAGAAATAATTCGTACTGTAGCATTAAAATGCAGCGTAAAACACACAACAAAGAATGACATCCCTATTGCACATACATATAAGTAACGACAACTTGACATAGCACACAAAACATAGCCTTAACATACACAGGGATAAGGTATCTACTCCTGGATTACCATCTCCTTTTTCCCATTATACACTACCAAAAACATTGTCACTTGTGATGCACCACAAAAAGCGCAGACTAATTACAAAATTCTAATCCTGCAGACAAACGTATTACAACAGAAGGCAGCCGCGGGCATCAAAGGCCCGTTTCCATTTGGAAAATTTGTTTTCCATTACTCAAATTGGGTTGGCGCTAGAGGGTTAACTTCTGAATTGTGAGTGCGTGGCGTGTCGAACTTTATGCCGATTTTTTATAATTCAATTTTTTTAGAAATACTTGTTCGTCTCATTTTTTAAAAACAGAACCACATAAAGGAAGCGTGAAATTAAATTAAATAGAAATATTAAAAAAATATTTCATTATATTGCTTGTATTTTCAAAATCTCATTAAGAACGAAGGAAATTTATACGGTAAAAAAATAGCCATTATCTTATTATTCTGCTATAAAAAAATTTGAAAAGATTGGAAGAACCTGTCTTTACGAAGCGTGAAGAGAGAGTTAAAGTAAAACAGACAGATTTTTACAAGATGGCGACATTTACTGACCCCGGGCAAGACGACGAAGACGTCACACTATTGCCCACACACTAGGATTGATGTATACCAGGACAAAATAATGTAGGTACACGGATAAATAGGGCTTGTAAATTTATGTGACTAGCAGTACTGAATAATAGTTATGTTAGCGTAATTGCCATATTTTAACTTTTAAATTACAGGTATTGGGTAATAAGTACCCCTGAGTGCCGGTAAAGTAATTATTTGCACTGAAAAGCCTAAAGTTAACCGTTGTGAGTAAATTATGATGTTATTGCTTAATTAGCCCCAGGTTGAAAGTTGTAAAATGTAAAAAAATGTGACGATTAATGCTTAGCTTAGAAATGTGGACAGATATTAATAAGAACATGAAGCAGTAAATTGTATGAAAGTACTATATATTTTCCACTAATATCCCCCCGGGATAACAGTAGAGTTAAATACAGGGCTGGCCGTGTGATGTCAGCTGGCAGAGTAGCACCACCATGGGGTGGGTGGGGTGTCTACCTGTGGGTGTTGTAAAAGGCGAATGAAAGGATAACAAAGTCGTTACCAGAAGCACCACCACTAGGAACTACACCACCTCTAAAATGTGGACTCGCCAGCGTGCCATTTTAAGGCCATCCATCATGCAAATGATAATGTGCATGAGGTGGCCCGTGTCCGGCAGTGGATACTGAAAAAGCTGGGGTTACGGTTACCTATGTAAAGACTAAAGTTAGGTAATTTATTTAATTACATGTTGCTTTTATTTTCGTTTAGAAACAAATAATTATAATAATTAAATAACTATTATATCACACACCTTATGTCCGAACCTTCCCCGAAACTAGAAATCATAGACATAAAAATTTTACTTATATTTTTTTGCAAAAAAATTAATTACATCGCGTTTTTAAGAAATTTGCTGTGTGCAAAGCTCTTAAAATGATATTTTTTACAAAAACAAATATCTATGGAACATTATACATCAAGTAATGGTTATATGGGTTAGAGCAGATTATATGGTTTCAAGGTTTCAGAAAAGTTCTAACACACCATGTAATATTAAAGACAATTTATTTATTTTTGATTCGATTTTTCGATTCATGCGCATGTCTAAACGTGAATAGTAAACCGTTAACCTTTAGTCAACCGGACTATATTAAGGGGATAAGACAATCTACTGGGTTTTTGGGATAAAACTGTACTCTTATGTCTTATCTTATGTCTTATGCCAAAAACCCCATTCAACTTTAACCGCATTGCTTGTTCAAAGTTGACTTTTTAAAACTGTTTCGAGTTAAAAACCAATCATAATACCCTTTCAATTGAGCTAACAAACAATAGTGTGTCACTAAAATTCAAGCAAAATTCCCTACAAAAACTACCAACACGGTCTTGGCTATCTGCCAGTATGGAGCCATAACAGAATTAATTACTACGACACCAGATGGCGCTGATGCCAGGTGGACCGCGTATATCAAACGTGTAGTCACCCTAGAAGATATTAAATCCAGTTTAAACGTGGTTATGGACAGATGATACGTTTTTATGGGAGCATAAATATTTTAAAATGTAGTAAGAGTATTTTTGCACAATAGTGCTTGTATTTCGTGAAAATAAAAGTACATATTAAAAGTGTTTGTTAAACGTTTGTTTAGTCAAATTAACCATTAAAATAGGTATGTTAGGTATAACATATGTATCTGTGCAGTTTAATTTCACTAACCACCAACACATCTATGGGAGTAAAAATCTTTATATTATACTTTTAATTGGGTTTATGTTTTATTAAGTAAAAAATGAATCTGATCTAATTTTGAATCCAGATTAAATAATATTATAGAAAATTAAAATAATAAATAATAAACAACAATAGGTATATGTTTTATGTTACATAAGTAGGTAATAAAATGTACGAAATCCGAATTTGAATATCTTCTTTCATTTTTATTTTACTTTTGTCAGCGGTTTCTCTTAATATAACTTATGTACCTAATATAATGTATTCATTGATTATGTACATCTTATATGTATTATATTTATTTTTATGTATATATGTATGTGTGTAAGTTTCTATGCACATATATGTAATGATGTATTATATTTATTCTAAATTGTGTGTCATGCACCTCCTAATTGAACTTCTCTGATCAACCCAAAGATTGGCTGCTAGAGAAAGCCTTAAGGCATTAAGCTCGCCTTTTGTACAATATTGTGCAACGAAGTGTAAATAAAAAAATAAAAATTGAAAATTTCATGTGTAATTAATAATGAATTAGAGGGAAATAATACAAAAATAAATTAAAAATACCCGAACATCGCTGATGTTTAAAATCTACATCGACTCAATTTCATTGGCTGAATGTCCTCTCTTCAAATATGTAACGAGCCGGGAATCGATACTTTAATCAAAGCACGACAAAATACAAACATCAAGGGCTGGGGCAATCTATTAAATGACAGTTATCTGCGTGATTGATTGCATTTGCATACCAAAAAAGGGCAAAAATCTAACTGAACCTATCTGTACGGAGTGACAGAGCGCGCTCATGTGACCATATTTTGAGATATTCCCATAATAAAAAGTGGTATAATCACAGTAATTTTATTAATTAAGTTACTGATAGCCTTGTATATAGGTAGAGAGAGATGCCATTTGAAACAGATTTCAAACCAGTTACTGCAAATCAGGGCCGTGCATCTCATAAAAGCAAATAAGCAGAGCTTACCCTTCAACTAATACCTATCTACGCTAAACCTATGTCAGCTTGGGCGTAGTCACGGGCGATCGGCAGTGTTGTTAGTGGCCTCACATTTTCCAATCGAATAAAGACAATATTTTCATAGATACCTATACATTAGGTACCATTTATCAAGTTTCAAAACTAATGCGTTATTTATAGAAAACATAGCACAACGTGTATAGTCTAACGATTTAAGAATATTTGGTTATCCTACATTATAGTCGTATACGGTCGATCTTCACGTGACCTTCCCTGTCCCTCTCATGATATTAACTCTCATAACCAACATGAAGAGATGTTTCTAAAATTAAGGACCTACTTATTATGGTTACGAACAAGTTTCATAGGAAATACTTATTCATGGAGTTACTATGGCTCCTATATATTCTTTATTTGTTGTAATCGAAATGTCCACCTTAATTTTCTTTTGAATGAATGAATGAATAATCTGTTCTTTATTTCGTCTGTTCACGTGAATGTTTTGTTATGGAATGTGTATGTTATTGATAATAAAAATTAATCCAGACGATATTGAAAGTACAAATTTAAGTAGCCAGGCATCCCTACGATTGCATTCTGTTGTAGGCTTAGAATAAGCGTTATTATTCTAAGGTTGTAGGTTACTTCACAACCTGTATGTTGTTTGTTTCCCAAGACAACATTTCTATATGATATAGTGTTGAATTACTATAGTATTGTTTCATTGCGACGACTATCTTCCTCTGCAAATAATATTGATCTCTGAATAAATCGCCTAGACGTCATTAAAACTTCCATGAAGCTCGGAGATCTTTAATCTGCGTCTTCAGAGCAATTAATGCTCGTCTGTAATTTCAATCAAGAACTAACTATACGATTTCTATTTCTTTAATTAAGTATATTGAACTGAGGCAGCGAATGAATATTGATGAATGCTATTTTTATTAGGCATTTTGTAAGGAATTCTGCTTCGTCTCATTCGTCAAGTCGTGAATACAAATCTTAGGCCTGTACTACAGAGTTTCTATGACATAAACATAGATTTAAAAAAAAATATCACTAGCTCGGCGATGAGGGAAAACATCGCGCAGTGGGTGACCTGCAGTGGGATGTCTTTTTTAGTGAAGGTGGCAGACGGACATGCGGTTCACGTAATGGTAAGTGGCTACCGCCGCCCATGGACATCTGCAACACCAGCAATGCGGGTGAGCTGAAGACATTTTAAAATCATAATAATAGCACATCGTAGCGTAAAACCTCAGCAGGAAGTTCATTCCACGACGTATAGGCTGATAACGATTACCTATTGACTTGGGCGTGAATGTATAAACGAAAACTCATTTGTAGATTAAATTATGTGTCCGAGTAGATACTCAAGAGAAAAGTGGAACAGATTATCATACAAAAGATTTGTTTTCCAATGGGACTTTGTGAGTCAATAAAGTCACTTGTCACTATGACGAGACTCAATTACTAATTAATTGTGATCACCTGCTTATAGTACGTCACCAAAGCCTATATGACCTACGGGTATCCCAGGATATTTTTAGGTGCAATCTGTTGAACCTCTTGCGGCTTTAGCAAATGCGCCCTCATGAATATATTCTTTGGTACTTAGATCAAAACCCATTGGTGTTTCTACTTACTTGGAACACAGTCTGGTAGTTTTAGAATTGTTCAGTCCCAAATTAAACATGTCTATTTAGCCTGAGGTGTTCCGCAAATGCCCTGTTGACAGTACAAATGTCGTTCCCGCTTAAAGTGAGCAAAGGGATGCAATCAGAAATAATAATATTTTACGTAAACATCAATCAATTTTTATTTTATAGCTTTTAAGAAAAAAATGCATTTCGCTGCACACAATGGTTCGAACCTAAGATCCTCCGTTGGCAAACAACATCACAAACTGAGCCAAATGGACCCAAATTACATTTCTAACTTCAGTCTTCCCAAAGAAAGAATATTCAAGGAAACACAACTGAAAGTAATAAGAACTATCTCATTGCACCGAGCTCAGCAGTGACCGCGCCAAGTTGAAACGATGAATAGGAATCCCGATACTAGATCTTTGTTAATGGAAGCGAGCCAAGAAACTAGAATTATTTCAATGAAGAAAAGTACGTAAAGAATGGTACATTTATGCAATTATAAGAGAGATAAGTTAGAATAAGAAATATAAAGATATAAGTTAAAAAATATTTGATTAAGTATAACTTTGAGATATTGAATAGAATTTGATGTGCTTCGGCTTGTCAGTCAGCTCGTGACTGTGGTTGGTGTAATCCAGACGAAACGTCGAGTAAAATAAATCAGGTAAACATAGGCGTTAAGACCCGTTTAATAGATACATGAATTTGATTATGTTCACTAACTATTATGTACCCCCTCAGCATTCGGAGAGACGTTGCGTCTCTCTGTGTGTTCTACCGCCTGTACAATGGGGAATGCTCTGAGGAACTGTTTAATATAATTCCCACCTCGGGTTTCTACAACCGCACCTCCCGTCACAGAAGTGCGGTCCATCCGCATTTCCTCGATACGGAGGTGTCGCGCACTGTTCGCTCCAAAAAATATTTTATACCGCGAACCCGTAGGCTGTGGAACGAACTGCCTCAAGAGGTCTTTCCATTAAGCTACGATATGGGGTTCTTCAAGAGAGCTGTGAATAGGATTTTGCAAGGTCGGCGGCGCGCCCGCATGCCCCCTGGTGTTGCAGGTGTCCATGGGCGGCGGTAACACTTGCCATCACGTGGGACCGCTTGCTCGTCCGCCCTCTAGTCTATAAAAAAAAAAAAAAACTATACTATAAAACTATAATATAAATCTATAAAACACCAAGTCTATCGTACTAGTGGCAAACGCAAGCAGTATACCGATACCAATGATTATAAGATGCAAATTTGTCCTCTCCCGTAGGTACATACCTACGGATTTGTTCGGACTTCCCATAGAGGTAGGCTTCCAACTGCTATGATATTGACAAACTTCACTGCCTTTTTGTATCAGTATAAACGGCCTTACTGAACCGATTTTGCTAACCATATCGCGGCCTATAACGTACAACTGCAGGCCAACAGACTTCTTCGGTTGCGGGTCTTAATTCTCGCAGGTCCAAATTATTATTATTAACAAAATGATATTACCAAATCTAAAAACCTTGGAAATTGCAACAAAATCAGTATCTTCAGAAGTTACTATAGTAAGATTTGTAAAACCGGTGTCTGAAATATGTAAAACTTTCGAATGAATGTAAAATACCTACGTAGCTTCTCTCTCTGTCAAAGACGGAAACATTAAAATTTGCGTTTTCAACTTCTAGTAAAGAGAAGTGCGTTAATTATATCATAACTACGGTTTTTCATTGAACGAGGAAACTGTTAGTTGCCTCTGCACTAGTGACTAAACAATGTGAAACAACTATATATATTCTACATATTTCTCATTATAAATAAAAAATATGGTGTTGAAACGATACATCTTTAGATGCTTTTGAACTAAACGATTTGCGAGACAAACCTACATATATATTTATACATAAACCTATTGTATATGCCATCTTGATTTTAAAGAAAACACGTGACAGAGCAGCTGACTGTCGACCATTAGAAAATAATATTAACCATACCATTTTTTGGTAAAAATAACGAATATCGCATGTGTGAAGACTCGCCGGCTTCTGATTCAGGAATTCACGTTTACAAAAGACCCTTGGAGCGGGGGGGGGACCAATAGAGAGAACCATATAAAGGAATTAAGCTAACTTTTTATCTCATCATTTCATCCCTCCCAAAGACGAAAGGGGAGTCTAATAGGTCTATTATATCAAAACCGTATCAAAATATTCTAAACCAAGCTTAACCTCTCTACATTCCATATTATTATTCCCTTACAAATCAAGAGTACCGTTCTAACCAGGAAATGAAATGAGCAAACACTTACGACAATATGCGTCGTGCATTCAAACTTATGCATATTTCCACGGTACACTTGAGGGACAACGTACAGACACAGTGGGGACAAGAGCCAGTAGAAAGTCTCTGCGTTAATCTCGAAAGTCATGTACATTCACGACGCAAGTCTATAAATTCTTTCATCTCATTAAGGCGGGTTACGCTTAATAGTGGTTTTAGTATAATTATATTGTTTTAGTGTGCGCCGCGGCGTTGGGAACCCAACTGAGCGTTTTCAAGTTTACGCACACTAAAACGATCTATATGTCCGAGCACAACCACTACTAAGCGAAACCCGCTTTCATGGAATGAAAGAACTATACAAATGTGTTGAACATACAAGGCTGACAATATTAGGTGGTACAGTACTTGCGAGTACACTCTTGTTTATGTGTGCGTTGCATTTCGAAATAATAAGTATTCGTAAGTTCTCTTACTGACGAGGACATCTCCTTTGTGCAGTAACCATCAAAATGTTCGGGGGTACGAAATAACGTATGTGCCACTTAAACTAATGTTCGCCAGAATGTTGCTGGATAGACGACCTGGAGAGGTACAATAGTGGTTTGTAATAACACGTGCTTTAACTTTTATTATATCATTATAATTTTTTTAAATTATTATTATAATTATACTATAATTTATAATATTTTCATTTATCATGATAAGATTTATATTGTAAGCTAAGAATATGAAAATTAATTCAATTTGTTAATTTTTATGACTAGTTTCAGAGATGAAATGTAACACTGTTTATTATACAGACGTATATAATATATATATTATATTATGAATTGTATTAAAATTATATAAATTTATAATACCTAATCTATGTATTACGTCATTCAAAGAAATCTGTAGTAACGGGAAAAGAAGACGAAACTGTAGAGAAAAAATCACGAATAACAATACTGATATGTGTTCATTCAAAAGTACAATACTCCTAAGACTCATCACCACCCACGATCATCCGCTTTCTCATCTTTCACACCCATATATACGAGTATGTACGAATTCGTAGCAATTTATTCTTGTAGCTGTGAAACCCAAGATGGTCCTTTTCTGAAAACTTATTAAACCAAATCTGCATATTTTCTGGTAAATTGTAAAGGAATAAAATCAGATAGACAGGATCATAAATGTCTGTACCCTGTCGAGCGTCCTGTAGTTGCACATCTTGGCGGGACACACACTATCTTGCAAGCATTTTATCAGACCGACAGACAGTTTGTAGCCAACGAATTGACAGTGCGGCCTGCAATGGCCTGCATTGCAGTGCCTCTATGGCCAGAGAAGTGACGTGGCATTTTTAACAAAAACCAATTCCACTGGTTTTTGTTCCTGGTGTTGCAGGTGTCCATGGGTAGCGATGACCAGTTACCATCGTATCGGCTCGTCCGCTCGTCGGTCATCAAAATTGTAATAGAATTTCAAAACAAGCAATTTAAATATTTCTGATTGTCCATGCAACCTGCTTTCATTGAACATGCGTTTTCAATAGAAAAGAAGTGAAAGATCTATCATATTTTTGACATAAATTTTTAGAAAATCAAAAATTACAAAAGAATTTGAAAATTTTACTTTAATAAACAAATTGTTATATATTTATTAAATAAAATTAGCAGAATTTGGAAAACTGTTGATCTAAGGTTACGTGTGCCATCAGACAGATGACTTCTGAGGATATTATTTTCAGAACAGATGATCCATACGATCAGATACCGGACGCCTTGAACCCAATCTACTACTATGTTTGGACATTACAAACCTATTACCAAGCTGTGTTCGCGATCATCGTAGTAATGTTCATTTTATTCTTTAGTCTCAAACTTATAGACAAATCACAAGATAGTTCCACGGTGATAAACGAAAAGGAAGCTACTCTAGTGTAATAACAAGTAAACTATAGAAATTATTATCAATGTGCGCTTTTCAAATAAATTTGTTTGATTGATAAGTGAGGCATTTTCATTTAAAATTTCTGGCTACGCGTTGTTTAAACCGTACCCGTAATCGTAAAAGTATCTTTCTGTGGAACAAAAGTATTGGTTATTAGGAATGAAGACATACGAATGTATGGCCTGCAAGGTAAGTGGCTACCGGCGCCGGTTATGGACAGCTCTGCACGCGAGTATGCGAGGGGGGAGTACTGTACCGACCACGGGTCTGGGGTGGTAGCGGTCCCATGTGAAGGAAGTGAAGTGAAGTGAAGTGAAGTGAAGTTGAGTTTTTCTTTGACTATTGTAAAAATTGTGCGTTTTGTGGTTTAATAGTAACAGTTTATTAAACTTCAAAGTGTTTTTTGTGCGTGGTGTTTGTGATAATCAAATAAAAGCGTGGGACTGGGATTTTCGTGTGCTTCCCAGGAGTCCTTCCCTCCGCGGTGAAAGAATCATTGTTGCCATAATGAAGTAGGTTTTTAAATATTTCAAGTTTTATGTTATAACGATTATTTTTGTAAACACAAACAGCCAATGGCAATGCCTTTATTGATGTAGTTATTTCAATGTGTGAGTGTGACGACACCGACTTTCCATACAAAATTAGAAACATGCGACTTCCATCTACATTCAAATATTCCGTCGTACCGACCTTTCTTAATATCAGCTTATAACGTCTCACTTTTATAAGTTGATATAGAAAAAAAGAGACCTTAAGTTATAACTAAATTTGAACGAATTCAACATATTGACTGACTGTACTTACAACTTACAAATTTCTGCTTAAATATGTAGTAAGCTTTTCATAGACAAGATTTAAATTTTATCTTTGTAATAGATTATTAAACGTTTTTTTCCGCTCTTGAAAAAATGATCACCTGTAGTTAGGAGGTCTCAATACGTAACTGCCGTGATACAACCATTAGATACAAAATGAATAACAAATATCAAGATGTTTATGATAGATTGTCAGTTAACTTGAAAACTGATGCCATGCAAAGAAATTAAATTTTATCGTTTTGCCACGTTTCATTTGCCAGTCAACCTGTTTACATGATAGGCGTAAAAAGTTTTATAATCAAATTGTAAACTTCAAAATACAAATAACTAACCTATCAAAACGCCTACATCTATGACAAAATCTCGTAAAATTATTTGATTCCAAGTGACAAGCCTTGAAAGGTTTGACACTTCTTTTTGATATGTAACTATGAAAATGTAGAACAAAAATATGGTATATACACCATTATACATTAACAAAATTATTAAAATCTTCGGTCTAAACGTTAGTGACGATACTGGTCAAATGTATTCCTCAGATATTGTTGGCAGGACCAACGACCCCAGTATTCAGCTACCCAAGATTACGAAACTAACATTTTGCGAGGAAGTGGAAGTGATCCGTCAAGTAGTGGCTTTCTTAATGACTTTAGTGGTATTTGTTCTGTTTCTGATACATGATCGTAGAGAGAAATCGCTAGTGAAAGTCAAAGAACCAGATAAGAAGAAGGAAGGAGTTTAGAGGAAAGTCTATAGAATAATAAAAAAAAACATCAAAGAGTGTCAGAATGATAGTGATATAAATTACTTTAAGGAAGTAAGTAATATTATTGATAACTAAAGTTCATTACATAATAGCAAGACTACAATACTACAGCAAGACTACAATACTACAGCAAGACTACAATACTACAGCAAGACTACAATACCACAGGAAGACTACAATACTACAGCAAGACTACAATACTACAGCAAGACTACAATACCACAGGAAGACTACAATACTACAGCAAGGCTACAATACTACAGCAAGACTACAATACTACAGCAAGACTACAATACTACAGCAAGACTACAATACTATAGCAAGACTACAATACTATAGCAAGACTACAAGACTACAAGGAAAGACGCAACAAAGGCCTACAATGTATTACATGTTCGATGATTATAATTAATTTTTTGTCAATGTAATGACGTAAAAAATACCGAAAAAACTTGTTCGAATAAAGTAATAATTAAAGCTGATAAACATTGAAACTGTTATTAATTTATTTGTAATTTATTAAGCCTGTGCCGAAACGTGATCTCTGATGGTAGGCCCAATTCACAAGTTCAATGTCGTTCAGCGAGCGATGGAAACAGTTTTACGCGGAGTCTCTTCACTGGACAAAATCAAAAACGAAGGAATTCGACGAAGAACTAGTTGTACTGTATTACTATATTGATTGGTAGTCCTGTACATCATTGTACAGGTCAATCGATTAAAAATTCAATGTTGTTGCAAATGACATAGTCCGAGGCAAACCTACCATATCAGGTGGTCCGTCCGTCCTTCTACTTGTTCTACTTGCAGCAGACCTTAAATTCATTAAACTTCGAACGATATGCATTCAAATTGTCCAGACGGTGCTTAAATAGCCCCAATGAAGTTCAGACACGGTATTAATATTAATATAGGAATCATTGGCGACGATGTAGTGGGTATTACGATGTTCTCGGATCCGCAGACGATGTAGACTGGGTATTATCGAAAACCGATTTGCATAGTGATGGTAAATCCAGGAGAAATGGCTGCTCTTGAAGGTCATAAACTCTAAGTCGCGCTACGGTCTAATATGGTTTTTGCGGAAATCACATTTATGTTAGGTTCCAGACTAGACTGCTTTTGCGACTACGTTTGCATTAATGAAATGTTTTATCCCTGAGAATTTTATCTTTCCACAGCCAAAGAAGGCAAAAACATTTTAACCACTATTATTCACAAGCAAGGAAGAAAATAGGAATAAAATACATATCATTATAATGGTCTAATATTTAATAAATTTCTTCAGCTCAGAAGTTAATCTTGATTAAAAAATTATGTAAAATGAAGATGACTTGAAAATAGTTGAAAAATGAGCTATGCTCGAAATTGCTTTGCCGGATAAGATCTGAAAGGAAGACATTACGAAGAATGAAAAGCATCGACATAGCACATAAAATCAGCATGCTGAAGTGGCAAAACTGCTGCAGAACCGACATCTGATGGGGTTGACGAGTCCCTAAATGGAAGCCACGCATCGTAAAGGTACAGTGTGGGGTCGCGCTCCGGCCCAGTCGGCAGACAACTTGGAGAAGTTTGCCGGTGGTCGCTGGATGAAAAGAACAGAAGATCATGTGTGGCGAGCCTTGGGAGAGGCCTATATCCAGCAGTGCATTACATAGGCCGATGGTATGATGTGGTATATTATGACATAATATTACTGTAATGTACTGCATTTCCCACTTTATCATGTTCCCCAATGTATGTACGTGTTTCAGTAGTGAGTGAAGTATGCCAGAGCCCATTCCCATCCTATCCCTTCCCACGTCCCCAATCCTTTCTCCAAATTCATTCTTTCATCAACAAAGGTAGGCAGCGTATCCGGGGGCGTGCCAAAGTTTGTCATTTTGGACTAATGATGGCATGTATCGCGGATGTCTATGGGCGACAGTATCCACTTACCACCAGGTGGACTGTATGCTCGTTTGCCACCTTCTTTATATAAAATAAATATATATATATATTGCTAATAATTCTCCAATACTTAATATTATCGCACCCAAATTAAAGTTATTACATTTGAGTTTAGATCGCGACAGCGCTTTGCTTCCTAAACTAACGTAAAAAGTCATTTTACGTGTAGAGTCCGCAATAAATTCGGTCTACATTCTAACTTATTAGCATTCTGCAATTCTCTGCATTTCGGTATAATAAAGATGAGCATTTTGCAGTCTACATTTGCACATTAAATTGGAAGGTCTGAGGAATTTACATATTTTTTTATTTGACATTTTTGACTGACTGATTAACAATTTACATCAATGATTAATTATTTTATTATCTAGTTGTGAAACAAACTTGGTGTACGACAGTGCACCGGGCCAAGTTCACGCACTTAATGAATAACTATTATTTATAGATCCTATTGAAATAAAACCACTTAGAAACTAAATGACGGTTATAATGACTACATAGGCCAAAATCATTATGGCCGAAATCACTAATGTATTTTGGGCCTCAAAAACCAAATAGTTTAAACCTAATTAATTTAAATGAACAAATCTTGTTTTTCTTATAATACTTTAAATTTTAATTGAAATTTCAATTACAAGACAACAAATAGGTCCGTACAACTTTTATCCTAAGGGGAAGTTTTTTCCCGAAATAAAACAAAATATCGATCTGAACTCTGAACAATTTCATCGAAAACATTGTAAGTACCCCCTAAAGCTTTCCAAAGTAAATCTTTCAAAGGCCACCCATCACGGAGGCTTTTGGAAACAATTTGGGCGCGACTAAATACGCATTAAGGTGCATCAGTCCAATTATTGGGAGCCCCTTAAGAGGGATGAGCGGGGAAAATATGAGTTACATAAGGATGTGAATGGAGTAAGCGATGCATTACTGTCAAACCACTTTTTATTTACCTGGAAACAAGCAGCGTACTTCCATAATCCACCCTTAGTTTACTGTGTATTTTTGTTTCTTTTCTCAATTTTGTGCCGTTTAATACTTTTTAGGGGTTTTATTACTTTTTGTGCTTCCAATTTTCATACAGATATCTATGCATATATGATCAATCAGTCATTTAAGCAATCGATTTGAACTTATGGGAATTATTGTAAATGCGGTGTTTATCTTTGAACTACTTCATAATGATGTTGAAGTTGACAAGGTGACAGACGAGCAAACAGTCCATCGGGTGGTAAATGGATTTTGGTAAATTCACTAGAAAAGTGAAATTGAGTTTTTGTTTGATTAATTGTAAGAATTGTATAATGCAAGTTTTGTGGTTCAATAGTGATAGTTTATTACACTTCAAAGCATCTTTTTTGGTTTGTGACAATCAAATAACATCAAGTGCTTCCAAGGAATCCTCTTCTGTCCTCAGTAAACCTACTATTACTTTATTGAGCGAATCCTGACTTACTTCGACGGGACTGGACGTTTGACAGGATACGTTTTAGACTTTTAAACTGTTTATTACGAAGGAAACTTGACACTGGCAGAATGTTCGGGTTTCATTTATTTATACTTTTTTGCAATCACTACAGTACTAAAGGCGGACTTAATGCCCTATGGCATTCTCTACCAGGCAACTTTTATTTCTTTTTTAAACAAAAACGACCGCAGACGAACATACAGGTAAGTGGATACTGTCGCCCCTGGACACCCGCGGTACATGCCAACATCAGTCCAGAATCACAAACGCGGGCACGCGCTCGGATGCGCTGCCTACATTTTCAGATTAAGAAATGAGTTGGGAAAATGGGGTGGGATAGGATAGGATGAGAATGGGCTCTGGCATACCTCACACACTACTGACTAACACACATTAACGTACGTACATTGGGGAAATATGATAAAGTAGGGAATGTAGTATGTATATTTCAAGGTAGTCTACTGTGAGAGGGAGGCAACGTCACCAGTCGAGTGCGCCCAGCGGCTGTATTAATCAACGGACGCATTAAACAATAATAAAAATACATTCATATACACATGGATTATATTGGACAGTAAATAATATAAAAATATATACAATATATATATATATATATATATGCTTTGACAGTCTCTGTGCGGCGTACATGAGAAATAGAGCACGGTTGAAATTGACAGAGATCCTGTGACACGCGTGTCCTGAGGAACTATCTTAATGTGATTAATTGTGATTGTGACATATAGTGAATTATTGTGTAGGACAATTAAAATATAATTTAGAGACTGTATTCCTGAGTTTATGTTTAAAATTCCAACATTAAAACTAGAAGATGTCGGGACAATGAACATTCTCGGCCTCCCGTTCCGACATATTATATACCTGCGTATTAATAATAAATATATTAAATAACAAATAAGAGCTAACAATAAGGAAATAGTTGCTGAATTAAAATAGTTGAAATGGGCTTTCACATTATTACAAAAATTTCGCAATTTAAGCAGTTTACGATTACTATTACGATATTACGATTACTATACGATATGTATGCTTCTTTATAATCTTTTCAATATATAATTCCTTGTTTCAAATGTCCGATTTCTATATCGTTTGACGTATGTAACTTAAAATGGAGGCAAACAAATTTGGAGTTTGAAAAGATTTGACGAGGGTTCACGTCCCTTCACACAAAATTGTTTGTTGAACTGTTGAAAATGAAACAGGACCCTTCAATTTCAATACATATTAAAAGTTACGGTTTTGTTTGAAAATAAATGTTTAACTGTTAAAAAGACAAAAGTAAGAGATATAAGTTTTGGACAAAAGTAAGAGATATAAGTTTTGGAAAATATCTACAAGTCTTTTGCAACACGAATCTGAGATTTTGAAACTTTTAACTTACGTAATATTACAAATACTTATGTATCTTGGGATATATTTAAGTATATTTATTTCATAATTAAGATTTACTGATAGTGTTGTAGTAATCTAATTTGAAACAATATTCTCAGAAGATGTATCTATTAATGAATACAAATAATATAATCGTGTTTCCACGAATGGTCAAGATATGGTATATACTTGCCTGTAACAGGACAAGAGTACTACATCCTACAATCTACCATTTTTTTTTGTCCAATAATTTAAAATCTATATTATAAACCTGTTGCAAATAAAAGCTGTTGTTGCAATAAAACAAATAAATAGATACATAGTAATATTGTATGATACTACTTTGGGAGTTTCATAGGTAAAAGAAAGATCTCAGGTAGGTACCCTATCCTGAGTGAATATTTGTCAGTTACTTAGTTAATTTTGTGTTTGTCAGGTAGCTTGTTGTGTCCACGAATCTACCAATATTCTGTCATGGAGGTAGTATTCAGCAGCCTGTTCTATAGTTTGTATAATCGATATAGTCGCCGCCATTAAAAAAAAGTCGCTGTCAAAAGGTATATAACTTTCTTGCCAGTGCAGTGTTGCCAGAAATATAGCACGCTAAAGTTATACGTTCAAAAAGGCTGCGAACTTTTTCAACTACCTATTAAAACATTTCAGATTTTTGCGTTTTTCACACATATTTATCTATTTAAACGACTCCCAACGCTTAGTCAGCTGTCATATCTCATATCATATCTCACCGACTCGCGATCACACGGTACAATCTCAAATTACCCATAGGCTCGTTGCTGCACACACCTTTTGCTTCTGACTAAGCGCCTTCTGCGCTCGCCCTAAACTATAAATGGCCGAAAAAAAGTTAGCTCAGCTCAGTCATCTCGCGACAGCAATGACTGGTCGGTGCAACCCAACCGAAATGTCAAGTAAAACAAGGTAAACATATGCGTTGAGACCCGTTTAAATAGATTATTTATTATTTTATAACTTCATTGTATAAGGTTTAATACAATTTTGTATCGAAAACAGAATACGTCAGAATACTAGCGGATCTTCATTGTAACAAGAGGTTATAATATCAATGTGCTGCCACCTACCTTATCCCCGTCGAACTTTTCCGTCGGTTCGTCGTATATCCTCGCTTCACGTTTCTCTCTTGAGGTACGCCTCGCTATCGGACTTTGCGGCGGCGATGCCAACGCCACGCTACTCCTAGCGCTATCTGTCGGCGATTTAATAAACTCAATCTTCCCACCTTCAACGCAAATATTTGGCGTCAGTGGATACAGAGGCGACATGGCGACATTCGCATTCGCCAGATGATTGTAATGGTTCTCCTCTAAAGGTAAGTTTGGTTTTTTCTTGCGGTAAGTAGAATCGTACGCGAGAACTTGGGTTTTTTCCTCCGGGTGGACTTGGCGCACTTTCCCGGGCGGTCGGTCGGGTGGCTCTGGCGAGACGCTGCCGTCTGTGCCTGGACTCTCATTTCTTTCATTGTTTGATACCCTGTAACAAAATAAAAATTTAAATTAAAAATACATACACACAAGTGAATATTATAGTGTAAATTTTGGTAGGCGGGTTTACAAATGTCAAGTTCTCAGACCCACTTATTTTTTAAATAATGTCGGTATCAAATCAAATTAAATGTTACTGTCATCTTTTTCACTTTTTTGTGGAAAAATTACAATGCAAAAAGTAAAAAAAATTACAATATTAAGGATTATATAAGTTTCTTCCACAAAAATGATACAATGAATTTAATGTATGAATTTTTCAATCAAATGTAACTGCTCTAATCTATTGTCTAATTCAAATTATTAAATATGGTTTAAAATTACACTTTAATAATAAAATTAATTGAATTTCAACTATCGCAAACTCCCTTGCATTAAAGGCAAACTATAGTTAAATTGTGATTTCATTAGTATTCAGTAGATGGCGCTGTACTCAATATCGCATATACATATTAATGAAAATCCTCTTTTTCTATTTTATTTATATTTCCAAATATATTTTTTTGCATTCATTATATGTATAAATATTATTTATAAAAATATTAAATAAATTCATGATTTTTTCTTTAAAATTAAAAGTTATAATAAAGAAAAACACAATGTAGGTAATAGAAATCTTAAACCGCGCTTACGAAGTTTTCGTACCAGTTACGTATATATACGGCCCGACTTTCAGTACTGTTGGAAGTGTGTTCTTTAGTGTGATGCCACTACTGTCCAAAGATCGCTAGCTCTAGTTAGAAGATCTACAGCACGTGACGTCACGCGCTTTCTCCCAGGCAATGATCCTTGTAACGTGCGCCGACGGACGGTCGCCCGCGCGGCTGCGACGTACTGGCAGCGCACATTCCTTGGGCGGCCTATAACCTTACGCGGTTTTAGTTAACTCGTTAGCTTAGCTCCGGTTAATAATCTTGAGCACTTCCATAACGTGGCGGCGAGAACACTCGATTGCCAGATTTTTGGAAAAGATCGCAATGAAGAAAAAAGATTTTTTGTATGTGGCAATTTTTATTTAACACTTTATTGTATAAAATATAATGGGCAAGCTTAATTGCATTGTCTTTTACCCAACTATCAGACGATGAAAGATATAATGAAGGCTATGCGTGCAATCGGGGGAAAGAGGAAATTGTTTGTTCGTCAAAATGATCATTTACAGCGTCTCCTCATCAGTCGAAAATTTGCGTCCGATTAATATTTTCTTCGGGACTATAAGGCGCACGATTGATTTCTGTGAATTCTCTTTATTCTTTTTAAATTTCCGAATTTGATGTTAATTACACTTTCGTTAAAAATGTTACCTACTATGCCTGTTCTTCTTAGAAACAATAACAAAGTCTATCTTTGGTGATAATATAATATACATGGCAAGTGCCACCTGTCAGCCCCAGCAGAAAGGTTCTTGTTCATTCCCTAGTTAGGGCCGGTCTCTATCTGGCTGTCTTTCGTACAGTAGGTAGTAAAAAACACAAATATGTCCTGTTAGTTTCTATTTTTTTATTTATTTATTAAGGTTTTGTAATTTAATTGCGTGTAAAAACTATCGGCGCATCAACGTCATTTTACGGCGATCTTTTCGTCTTGTTAATATTAACTCGGCTACTGGATGTGATAACAAACAGATAAGGCCGTTCTAGTAGCACTAGTTAAGATCTTGATTAATTGTGTCTTTAAATAGTAAGCCTGTTTCAACAGCTGTTAAGATTGTTTTTATTTTTATAGATAATGTAAGTACCTATGCTATGGTAACAAGTACCCTATGCTTTAGTAATAAAATGGTTTAATTATGTAGTCCAACGTGTTGTGTGAAAAATGTTAGTAGTGATAGAACGAAACGGAAGAATAAAATAATGACTACATTATGAAATTAATAGGAGTGTAATTCGATAATTATTTCTGTTATAATAATAACAGAAACAAAAATGTCAAACGAATTAAAAGTTCTAATTAAGTGTCATCTTAATTGTTACGTGGAACTATTGTTTATTTTGAAGGTTATATTGTTTGTTACGTGTAAAAACAATAATTTAATTTTTATATAGAAAGCAAAATAAACAATTCACCCGTGGTGATGCAGTCGCCTATGGATACATGACAACAACAGTCCACCATCTACTTTATGTGTAGTGTATACCTAGATTTATGACGTGTTATACATATACATTGTATATAGAGGAAATAAAAATATCTACCTGTGATCAAAATTTTTATTTCCTCTGTATGCAAAGGTCATACGGCAGGGATCGCTTTTAGCGATAAGACGGCCTTTTGTGCATTTTGTGTCTACAATATCTGTTATTGTTTGTTTTGGTGTGCAATATAGAGTTTTATCATCTATTAGTCTAGAATGACAAACGTTGGCTCGCCCCCGTTTGCCTATCTTTGGGAATTTAAGAGAATGATTGGGGTAGGTAGATGAGACATAGAAATGTAACGGGAAAGCAATTATAGTTACTCATTTTTTATATATTTCCTATAATTGTTATTACCACTAACCCATGGACACCTGCAACCCCAGGAAGCATGCGGGTGCGCCGCCGACCTTGTAAAATCCTATTTACAGCTTTCTTGAAGAACCCCATATCGAAGCGTAATGGAAAGACCTCTTGAGTTCGTTCCACAGCCTTCGGTGTAAAGAATTTGAAAATTCTTTCACTTTAGGAAGTTAAACGAATGCAGAAGGACATAGGCTATGTTTAGGTTTCATAGCGAAGCTTGAGTGAAGCCTAGGTGGATGTAGAAAATATTATACTCATTAGCATTTATGTCACCTTTGTGACTTGCCGCAATAAAGTGATAAGCGGAAATCCACGATGACATTTTCTGGTCTCTGCTCTAATTGCTAACACTTTCTCTGTCGATCACTGTCAAAGATAAAACATTACGATAATAACGGCTTATTTATCGACATAAACTTGACTAGTGTATAAAGTGAAAAGTGTGTAACGAACTTGATATTTTTGATATTTAATTAGTCATCTTCCGAAATTAATGAGAAGAGCTGAAAATCAAGTTACAAGGTGGTTTATGAACAGACAGCCTTACTAACTAACACTATAAAAAATGATTCTGATTTCATTTTCGTAAACTCAAAAATTAAAAATCGATTTTGATTCGTTTATTCCAAATCGCCATTGAATAGTTGTAATAAACTCGGCTGTGATAGAAAACATCACGAGGAAGCCCACATGCCAAAAAATTAGTAAACAGACTTACTTATTTAAACAGACTTTACTTGTGTAAATAGATGTTAACATTCTTTAAACTCGAAACATCTAACACAAAAGTTAGATGTTTTTGCATTTCTGAGTTCTGTAACATATAAATTCACACTAACTATCCATCAATCTTATTTCATCAAAAGATCTTGACTCAATTAGTGTCATAATTTCAAACAGTGTAGCAGTAAAATGACACTTACGATTTAGATAATAAAGAGTTGATTTGTAAAATTAACTCGTCACCTAATAATTGTACAGTAAATCTTATGGTTTGAAATATAGTGGTAGTTGGATGTCAAAGATTTTATGAAGTAAGTATAGTGACACAATTTCGGAGTGACATTTGCAGCAGAAATGACATCTGCGTTAGCCTGCCTAGTAACTGTGAATATCGAGTACGACAACAAAGTTGAGAGGGGCACCCACGATGCAATCCCACAGCCGCTGGGCTCACTGGACTGGCCCTCTCTCACACAACTACCTTGAAATGTACTACATTTCCCACATTATCTTATTTCCCTAATGTACGTACGTGTTTCGGTAGTGAGTGAGATGTGCCAGAGCCTATTCCCATCCTATCCCTCCCCATTTTCCCAACCCTTTCTCCAAATCCATTCCTATATCTCCAAAGGTAGGCAGCGCATTCGGGTGCGTGCCAACGTTTGTCAATGTTGGCATGTATCGCGGATGTCTATGGGCGACAGTATCCACTTACCATCAGGTGGACTGTATGCTCGTCAGACGTCTTCGTCCATAAAAAAAAACGTACGTGTTTCGGTAGTGAGTGAAATGTGCCAGAACCCAACCCTTTCTACAAATCTACAAATTTCCAAAGGTAGACCGCGCATCCAAGGGCGTAGCCACATTAGTGATTCTGGATTGATGTTGGCATGTTTCGCGGATGTCCGCGGGCGACAATATCAGTATTACAAGGTGGACTGTCTGCGTGTATGCCGCCGCCGTATGCCTTGAAATTTAAAAAAAACAGATAAAATTACTTAAGACGAAAAAGTGAAAACATTGTATTAAAACATCGCAATAAAACATTAATATAAATATTAAATGTGTGATTTGTCCGCTTCATCCCGAACAAAGCTTCACAACATTAACTATCCAAATGATCTCCTACCGAACTGTATACGAAATAAAGAACATAATCAATGATCGTTTGTTTTCAACCAACTTTATTTAGTTCATTTCTAAATGCGTCCAAAAGAACGGGAAGGAAGTAACTGAATACTACTCGAACAAAATATTCTAACTCCACTTCTATTTCGTTTAAAGTTATACTCACATGTAAAGTGTTTAAATTTGTTTTCGCTAAACAAAACTGGTCTAGTTAAAATGCTCTCGGTCCTCATGGACATATTTTCGTCACTTGGTGCAAGTTTATTTCTTTTTGGCGTGTTTTGGCGTTACCATGACGAGTATTAACTTAAGCCCTACGAATACAATGAATAAAAGAATAAACTGAATGTTTTGTATTATAGATTAAACAGAAAACCAAATTTAAGACCTAATTATGTAGGTTTCAAGCTAATAAATTGGTTAAATGATATCAAAATGTTATACTCGTACAATACCTACTCAAAATATGCTATTTTGTAGTAATCGATAATAATAAATTGAGTTACTTTTTATCAAGTTATTGAATGTATTATGAAGAGATTGACTTATATTAATAATTATTATTGTATTTAATGACATCCTTTATAATATAATAACTTATGTGAATGTATATTTGACTTTGTACCATACGAATTTGATGGATAAATGTAATACTTATATTAATTTATGTGAACGTATGTTTGACTTAATATTATATGATTAAATGATGGATATGAATGATGATGATGGATAAATGATTTAATTGGTTATATTATTAATTTAATTACATTGTATTTAATCACATTAGGATCAAATTATGAAGTTGAATTTTAATGATTGCACTCCAATTTTGTAACATAATAATCATGTGACATATTTGTACGCGCTGTACGGCAGAACTAAATACGTTCACAAATAAACGGATTAGATTTGAGTCTTATTGTAAAATTGATTTTTTCCATACTTAATCAGTTGTAAAACTGTTCCATACTTGACCAGTCAAACGGGCTAAGCCTAATAGGGCCACTAATGCTAAAAAGAACATATGAAAATCACTGAAATCATTTGATATTATACATTTGACCTTTGTCATAGGTTCAACGGTTGTAAAATCGAAAATCAATTGGTAATGATGAAACTGATATTTACAACTTAATCGATTTATCCTGTGTTTTTCATATTCTATTTGCTATTTTTAATTCCTTGCACATGTATTTCGGAACCTTATAATATTATTATAGTGCAATCTTGTTATTGTATTATTGTGAAATATCTGTTTATGTAAAAGAATGGTGGTCAGGCCAGGACCAGTCACTGTGTAGTTTTCTTCGCTTCATGATTTGTTTATGTTGCTTATATTTTACGTAGGTATGTGTTTTTTATTCACAGTAACAGTTACAAATTAATATTTTGATATCTGCCATAATCATGATTTAAAGAAAAAAAATACAGTTAAATTCAAATTTTAGTTAATCAAATTAAGTCTTCAGGGGTGTAAAAACAAAATAAGACAAGCAAGACAAAATAAACTTTCACAAACTATTAATTTATTGAACTATTCTGATTCAATAAATTAATTATTCATAATTATATTCTTCACTACATTTCCCGACTCCGCAGTTTACCCAGTGGCCCGGTTCCACGCGTGACAGATAAAGCAGTCAGCAGTGACATCAAAGGCGCCAATTTGAGTAGCTGGCCGCTTGCCGCCGGCACTCGTGTCGAAACGCTTCCTCGAATATTTTGCTATATTTCCTCCTCTGACCATTATCAGATCATATTCATAAGCTGTGTGTGTGATGACAGATGTGTTTATTGGTTATTTAATCGTAAGTGGAAAATGATTCTTTTGGAGCAGACTGTTTAATATCTATAGACACTATGGTACCTATCTGGTCTATATTAAGTCTTTTTTAATTTATTCTACCTTTTTGTTAATTAATTCCGCAATGCTGACTTTTTTTACTTTATTAGGCCGAGCTATATATAATTTCTAAGATTCTACGATTGCACGCCGGCAAAGGCAATGTGTAGGCAAACAAATTTTGACAAATAAATATTTGGAATTTGTAATACTAATAACGAATAGTGGTGTGTATATACCCAGCTACATTCTATCTTCATTATCTATGCCAAAGCAATTTCTACACTTAGTAAGATATTAGGATATGTAACAATGTACTTATACTTACTGGTAGGGAAAGGCTTAAGAAATCTTCCTTTCTTCCGCGGTGGGGAGAATACCGGTGGGGATAAGCCATGAGGGATAAATGGAATAGCCCCAATTACTTACTTTATTAAAGTTAATATGGTTTATTTTAATTTAATTCAAACAACACAGATCCATATTAAGTACAAAAAACAAAACACAGTCTCTTATCGATAAATAAGAATATAATATATAAATAGGAGGGGGAGAGTGCACGCTGCAATCCAACAGCCGCTGGGCGCGCTCGACTGGCCACGTTACCCCTCTCTCACAGAAGACTACCTTGAAATGTACTGCATTTCCCACTTTATTGTATTTCCCCAATGTACGTACGTGTTTCGGTAGTGAGTGAGAAGTGCCAGAGCCCATTCCCATCCCATCCTATCCCTGCCCATTTTCCCAACCCTTTCTCCAAATCCATTCCTATATCTCCAAAGGTAGGCAGCGCATCCGGGGGCGTGCCAACATTTGTCATTTTGGACTGATGTTGGCATGTATCGCGGATGTCTATGGGCGACAGTATCCACTTACCATCAGGTGGACTGTATGCTCGTCTGCCGCCTTCGTATATAAAAAAAAAATACCGAAATAAAATAATACATGCAAACGTAACCTTAACTTTCTTGAAGTCTGAAACCGACTCCGTTTATGATTAATGTAGGTAATGGAGTTCATTAACAAGATAATTTTACTGTAAACAAACACTAAATCTTATTACCAAGCATTTCATACGAAATCCAAAATAAAATATATTTTCTCCATAGTCCACAATAAAGGGAAAATTCATTCACCGCTTGTATCCAAGGCCTGTGCCTAAATATCTTGTTTTTTATTTATCATAAAGTCCTTTGTACCGACGAGCATTTGAATCAATCTCTTTACTGAAATTATACATTCTTAAAATTTGAAATTATACATTCTTAAAATTCGAATTTAACTTAAGAAAGTTGTTATTGGCGGACTGGTATTTCGACAGGTCATTACCGTGAATACCGGAAACAACGAACGAATGTAGGCACTTTACACTATCAACCTTTGCAAGGTTGCACTACAGCCTCACTGATAAGAAGAATGAATTAATCATTAAAATAAATATTCAGTTTTTAATAAAAGTAGGAAAAACGGGACTTTTATTTATACATGGATTAAATAAAAATCATATAGAACACTGTACATGTTACGGTAGTGAGGAAGATATGTCAGAGCCCATTCCCATCCCATCCCATCGTATCCTATCCCGTCCCATTTCCCCAACCCTTTCTCCAAATCCATTCTTACATCAACAAATGTAAGCAGCGCATCCGGGGGCGTGGCAGTTTGTCGTTCTGGACTAATGTTGGCATGTACCGCGGGTGTGTCAATAAGCGACAGTATCCAATTACCACCAGACGGACTATATGCTGTTTGCCACCTTCTCTGTATAAAAAAAAAACTAAATTCCTACCGTTAATATATTTTGTACTTTTTTTCCTACCTTTTTTTGTATCATAATTTGGCCCAAAATTTTGATTTTATTTTGTTCTTCCCACATTTTTGCATTCTTTGTCTTTGTTCATCTAACTAATACATCGCCAGCATATTTTTTTTCTTTCTTAGTACAAACATACTGTTTGATAACGTATATTTTTTCACTTTACAAAGTAGATTGCAAAAGGTACTTAATATAAAAATCTTTTTATTTTGCTGTGAAAAAAAATAATGCTTATATACTAAACTTAACTATAGTAAAATGATCTGAGATATTTTTGAGAAATGTAGGAGCTGCAAAGTTGATATTGTTATCATTTGTAAGTACGTAGTCCCGTTATAAGTTGAAAATGAAATAAACTATTATTATTTTTTAGTATTTGTAGTATGGTAAAACGCGGGATGCGACCATTTTTTATTTAACCCTGTATACAAAAAAATTAGATTCCACTTTACACTGCATTACCAATTAAAAATGTTATTTGTTTTCATTGATTTCACTAAAGTCTCTATATGTCGGAAATTGGAACAGATATTCAATGCAATTTATTTATTTGCAATGTGCGTTACAAAAGGTTACCGCTCAACTACATAGTCTATGTAAATACAAAGACAGATCAACACATTTTCCAGTAATGGCGTACAAAATTACATATATCCCACATAAAAATACATGAATGTTTACAAAGAACACAACACTTATATGAAGTCCCATTTTTCGAATAATGTCATATGTCTAATATAGACTATACCTATATTAACCTCTAGCGACCCCCCCTCGCTTCGCTTCGGTTTATGTTTTCTAGTTTCAAAATTTCACAATAAAATATAGCCTATATCAGAAGGATAATGTAGCTTTCCTATTTGTGAAAGAATTTTTGAAATCGGTTCAGTAGTTTCAGAGATTATCCCCGACATACAAACACACAATTTTACCTCTTTATTATATTAGTATAGATTAGGAGAATCGGGTGTAAAATACGTAAAAAACACAGTAGTTACTGTAATATGCATAGTCGGCCGGACCAAACTGGAACCGTTTAAGTTTCAACACTACTCATCTACGGTAAAGTCTAAAAATACTGCTAATGATCACCGTCAGCTACCGCTCGTCCGTCTGCTCACACCCACTGACGAGATAATAGCGTAACGATAACGACATAATGACGGTAATGATTATCATTACCGGCGCTGACCGAAGCGTTCAAGTTTAAAAGTAGAATTAATTGTCATCCATGCATGCAATTGGAGGGTGGGTAAAGGAAATGATTGAAGACAGCCAAAGAGAAGCACCTTGTTTGCCGGCCTTTTTGCATAATTTAAAACACAGTTTTATGATTTTCTCACAATATTAAAAGTTTCTTAATTTAATATATGAAATACCTATTGGGAAATACCATATAGAAGGTGTAGAGGATCCTTTCCCGAAGCCCGAAGCTATCTATGTAAGGATTTTGCGCATTAATTGACATATAATGTCAATTAGTTGACATTTAACATTTTTGTAAAAACATTTTTTTAGCAAATTTATATGAAAAAGAACGATAGGTAGTGGCTAGATGAGAAGAGCGAAATATCGTATGTGGTGGCGAGCCTTGTTAGAGGTTTATATCCAGCAGTGGAGGAACATACGCTGTTGGTATGGCAGCTGTGATCAAAATATTTATTTCCTGTTTACACAAAGGTTGTCTGGCAGATATCGCTTTCAGCGAGGCCGCCTTTTGTGCATTTTTGTGTCTACAATGTCTGTTATTGGTTTTATTTTGTTTTGGTGTGCCGTAAAGAGTCATAACTATCTATATATCTATGCTAGGAACTTTAAAAAATCTTTTTGCTTTTTAATTATGATGATCAAATGTAGATAGCTATATTCCAGGTAAAGCTGTGAGAAATAACTAGTTGTGTAATTAAATAGCACAGTTTATTATCCTGTGTCACAGCTAAAAGCCTAACGTCAAATAAATAACATTTGCATTGCATCTGTAATCTATTAGTGCATATTAAATCAGAATCATGTTTAATAACAGCAACGCTCGAGGCTAGTTTATGCTGGACCTTAAAATAGAATAACCTAGATCGCGTGAATCATGCCTAACCAACCCCGAGTTATTATTGGTCGAGGAATTCTGATTGTTTTATAGGAAGTTCATTCACCGTAGCCAGCTCTTTTAACATCCACTGTAGGACATGGGCTGTACGACTTCTGCACCTTGCCTTGTGTATGAAAAATGTATGGCCTTGAAATGCCACGCTGACTCAGCGGGTTGGCGAGTCCGCGGGGTGGCGAGTGGTGGTGTAATTCCTCAGGGCTAGTGGCTCTTTTTATCCCTTAGTAGCCTTGTACGACATCCACGGGAAGAGATTGAGTGGTGATATTCTAAAGCCGACCGACACAACACGCCCAAAGTTCATTCACACTTAACTAAAATTTTGTTCTTATTGTTTTGGGCTACCTTTCGGCCGAATTCAAATAAGAATGATTTCGATTCGATCCGTATGAATATTTATTGGCGCAGTTTTCGAGATAAGTTCACTTAAATAAACCACAACCACAACCAGTCCTTCTAATGTCCACTGCTGGATACGGGCCTCCTCAATGCAAAAGACAACATGCATGAGAGTGCATATCCCTCTTTATGGTCCTAAAACGCCACGCTGGCGAAGGAGGTTGGCGAAACCACTGTTTTAGAAGTGGTGTAGTTCCTCAGCGCTTATGGTATCGGATTTATTATCCTTTAGTCCTTTAGAAATTAGGGAGGGATAGCATAGGGTGGGATGAGAATAAGCTCTGGCATACCTTATTTATATTATCATATAAGTAGTTTTGAACGTAAGCTCCAAAGAATAATTCTCTAATACCGTCATATTTCAAACGCATTACGCAAAATGATACTGCCACAATACCTAGTCAAGCACAGTTAAGGGCCACAGAAATGACCTTACGCGGTTTCGGCCAACATTAAATAAGCCATTGTGTGCGACCAAAGAACGTGACTCTTCAACTTTGAGACATACGGGATTTTGAAATAGTTTGTCACATTTTTGAATGGCTTGTTTGGCAAAATGTGATTTTACAATTAAATGTATTGCTTAAATAAGTAGATAAAACATTTTTTATAGAAAAAAGTTGACATATACCTAAGCGGACAGTCTAGGTGGTCGTAAGTGGATACTGTCGCCCATGAACATCCACGATCACAAATCACGAATCACGTTAATCACGAAATAAAATCCTTTTTGGATTCTAATTATCTTTATTCCACAAGAAAAACCCTACAATTTACAAATAGGTAATTGTAACAACTAATACACTAAATATAAATAGAGCTAATTGGGTAGCAAAAATAAGATTTTCTATAATATAATGACAACTTACCTTGAGGGCTTCTGAAATGCGGATTTGTGTCGTATAATCGTATTATCACAAACGAAAATATATAAATATATCTATCTAGTTAAATATATCAATACTAGAACAGTTAGTGCCGCCTGTAATGTAACATTTCTCCAGCGAGTGACGGCCTCAAAGACTTGTTGGTTTAGCGTATGCGCCCGCGCAGAGAGTTCACGCCTACCATAGGACAATGCGCCTTAAAACGTTGTAATAGAGCTCAGGTTTGATCGAAACTAATTTCAATGTTACAGTCAGTCCAGAACTGACGCGTCCCCGGATGCGCGCTGCCTACATTTGGAGATTTAAGAATGAATTTGGAGAAAGAGTTGGGAAAATGGGGAGGGATAGGATGGGACGGGAATGGGCCCTGTTATATCTCACTCACTATCAAAACGCGTACGTAGCTTAGGGGAATAGGTAAAGTGGAAAATGAGGTAAAGTTTACGGTAGTCTGTGAGAGAGCGGTAACGTGGGCAGTTGAGTGCGCCCTGCGATTGTGGAGTTTAGCGTCTTCTTATTTTCTACGTTCTTTCTATAAAAAAAAACAGATCGTAAGCGCCACTCGGAAGGGAGATGCCATGTCTGCTGCTTAAGCACATTTACTGATAATATTATGAGTAATTAGGGCATTTCTCACCACCTCCTGACACTTTATCGAAAGGATATTATTTATTTTCTTACTCCTGATACTTTATCTCTTGATAAAGTAACTGTTAACAATCTGATAGATAAATTATCTGCTATTTGATATTTTCGCGTTTTTCACACATATTTATCTAATTTAGCTCGTGACCATGGTTGGTGCAACCCAACTGAAAAGTCGAATTAAATAAATAGGGTAAACTTAAGAGTTGACTCGTTTAAATAGATAAATGAACAAATTATCTGCCAATTAAATCTAGTTGATACTGTCTTTCTGATAAAGTACAACTGACTTTCTACCTTATCGGAAAGTGGTGAGAAAGACCCTTGTTTGATAAAAAAAAATGATTTGCCTATCCTATAAAAAAGTTAAATGCCAATGATCGTAACGCAGGTGAACTACATTAAACCCCCATGAGGGCCAGCGGAAATGAACCGGGCGCGATTAGCGACGGTGCCGGTAAAAATAATTTGGTGGTTAACCATATCCTATCTATCCATTGGGAAATACATTATTGATACTTGTGTACTGTGTTTAGGACATAATAATCGATGTGATAACGAAAAACTTCAACGTTTAGGAAGACAATTATAGACACTAGATATGTTATATCATATCTAGTGTAGGTACTTATAGTAATTATAGACGATACTATCTATGAGTGTATCGTTTTGGCGTACAATACAATTTTACTTATTTACTATCTATACGCAGGGATGAGCAAAGATTTTCAGTTGCGGGCCGAAATGTAAAATCAAAAATTTATGACGGGCCAAAATAAAACGTAATAATACTAATCTTTTTTATTAATCTTTTGTATTTTCAAATTGGTCTTTAAAGTTACCTATTTGTTTGGATAAAAAAAGCCCGCAGGCCGTATTTTCCCGCGGGCCGTAGTTTGCCCATCACTGCAGTATACCATACCATCAGCCTATGTCTCTCCACAGTTACCTATATATGCCATCCGCTCTTCTCAACTAGCCACTCTAGCCAGGTGTTCTCACGACATGAAAGTGATACTGTATTGATTTTGTATTAGTTGCGATTTTTATTTGGTGGGATGGTGAGGCCATGCGTAAAATTTGATAAACAGTAATGAACTGTATGTAATTATCTATATAAAATTGATGTTAATCGACCGAAAAATGTGTGGGGAGCACCAATAACACTAGCGTTCGCCCGTGTCTTCGCCCGCGCCAGTGTAGCTTTGACGTAGTTAAATAGTAAGCTGTGCCCATGATATTGAGTCACGCTAAAGAACAATGCGTCAAAAAACCCACTAAAACCACCGAATAATAAAATGAAAAATAAATAAAAAAAATATTTTTTAAATAAACTCAATAATCAATGCATTGGTCTGGATTCCAACAACTATGGATTCCAACAACTACCCTACAATAGAACAGTGGCTGTTTGATTCCCTTTATGAATTTTATTTTTTGTTGTTACCGTCTCATTTATATGCTTGAATCTGTCTAGCCAAAAAAAATCTAGATCACAACAAAAAGAGGGTATTTAAAAAGTTTTTGCGAAAAATCAGTGCTTTCTCTTGCCTGAACTATTCTTTTAACAGAATTGTTTGAAATCGCCGATAAGCGAATATTAATGTAGGTCAATTGTTTTTACTTTCTCTTTTTATTGACATAGATTAAGATTTCTTTACAATAAAATTATCTGGTATATCTTTAAACACGTTTGAGGTTGTTCTCATTTTAGGTATAATAGATTTCGAAAAAATCGGTAGATATTTCGGAGATCACGATTTCTCGAATTAAAAAAAAATGTTACATCTCGACTGTAGATGACTAAATGACTATAGATGACTAAATTTATATATGTAAGTATAGATTTTAGACTAGAAATAATGTTACGTAAAAATATGTCAAACGTCAACATCATAGAAGTTCCAAAGTCTGGAACAAGTATCAAGATTTGTATGCATAAGTATATCATTTTTGTAGTGATGCTAACCGCAAGTGCGCAGGAGTGTTTAGTCGATGCATGCGGTTTAATTGTGCCTCCGTATAAAATGAAGAGACGGGGATGGATTCCTTCCAGCTCATATGAATAGATTTATTTTCAATTGGACGAAGCCTCATATGGACGGAGTTTGAGGTGGACAGGATGCAATCAGAGAATAAAATGGAAACAAAAAAAATATACTTTGGATTCAAATAACAACAGTATTCGTTTGTTCCGTTTAACTAACCCATCGCAGATACATAGGTCACATGTTTTAAACGTCTGCACATAAAAACACTATCTCCATTTCTTTGCTACTTCCGAGTTGATCAGTTTCGCGTCAAAAAGTAAGGACAGACTGTCTATTTATTTTGTATCGATTCAGATGAACGCACCATAACGCGCGGTTCAATGTACTTTAATGCAATACAAGCACTTTATAGTTATTCTCATTCGCTCATTACTGTAAGATTTAATTGCCTATTAGTTTTGAGTATGTTTCGTTTAAGAACACATAGATACTATTATACAATTTTTTTAAAACATTCTAATCCGCTCATAATGGTTAGATATAAAACATCTGAACATACATAAATTTGCCGTATAATATTACAAAATGTACATTTTTGTTTGCCCACTCATTAACATATAGCCTACAGCAGACAAAAATTTAGAACTACGAATTTTTTACTTTTTTATTTCAATCATGTTTCAATCATTGAGACGTCAATTAGATTTAACACTTCTGTGCACTTTTTAGCACTTCTTAAATTGTGCTTTGATATGTTGATATCTAGCTTTGTGATGCCTAGTATACTAGTATATATATTTTTATACGCATTTTATAAATTGAGTTCTTCTTCTTCTTCCTTAGTCTTCTTCAGCCAGTTGTCTGGTGTAGTTTCGACTTCCTCCATTTGTTCCTATTTGGGCCAGTTAGGGTATGGGACGTGCAGAGTGGGACGCACTCAGGCCAGGTGGACCGACGACTTAATGAAGTTCGCAGGTGGTGATTAGAAGAGCGGAAGGTCGTGAGTGGTGGCGAGTCTTGGGAGAGACCTACATATATCTAGCACTGCAGAGATATTTGGCATATGATCTTCATATTCGGAAAGGGTGCGACACACTACACTAGTCTAACAACAATGTCTAACAACTAGTCTACACGGACTAACAATGTCCGTGGACGTATTCGATGGCAAATCCTGTCCTGTCCAGCCGCTCCTGTCCTGTTGAGCAGAGAACATATTGGGATAGAGTAATCTCCTTACCCCAATTATTACCTTTAAGATCCTGTTCAAAACTTGAAAAATCTTTTGTAGTAGGTAGCAGTTTTTTATCAAAGAAGGCAGAAAAAGGTTGACATGAACAGCTCTTTAGAAGATCCTCCGATATAAAGGCGGTAGAAAACATAGAGAAATACTAATTACATCTCTCCGGACGGCGAGAATTTCTTAACTACATGAGAGTGAGATCGACGAAAATTCAGACAGCATGCTATTGGATGGAGTCAAATGAATCCAGCTGCTATTTTGATGCACCGGTCCAAAAGTGTGAGCAGTACTTCATGTGGGGAACTAACATGTGCCTTATTTATAGGACAACAAGCGTCGTTCAAAGTGTGCCAGTGTAGTATGCCGTCCATTTTTTCATAGATTTTTTTTGGTACATCATCTTTGCTAGCGTTCTCATTCACATTCGTGATCGTGAGTATATTATCTACCACGGAGTATGTACTTAAGTACATATTTTTTTAAATTGTCAGCTCGACGGTGAGCGGAAGACATCGTGAGGAAACCCGCGTGCTTCAGAAATTGAAAAATCTTGATTATGTATTCGCACCGGACCCGCGTGGTTGATTACGGCCCGGAACACCCCAATGATTTACTAGGGGAGGCCTGTGCCCTGCAGTGGGACATTTAACGGCCATACAAGTATGTACAATCTTGTTTAATCACACTTGTCAGTCACAAAGGTACAAAAGCTAACAGCTAACCCAGCTAACCCAGCTAAACACGGTAACATTGTACGAGTACAATGTAGGGCATTATTTGCAGACGTATGACTAAACAATAGATTCTTGGAAGCGAGTATTAAGTAGTTGACACAAATAGACGCCGCTGGAAGAGCCCTTTGTCCTAATTAGAGACGTTTAGCTGTAGGGAATCAATAAAACAATGTGTGAAAAAATAAATTTAATATGTAGATAATAGTATTAATATGACACTATTAAAATATATTATATGAATAGTTAATAATACATAATAAGTTAATGAAAAGTAATGTATGTTCTAAGTTTACTTCCAGTTCTTTTAACTTAAAATTTGCAGGGCCACGAGGGCAAAACAGTTGTGTAATAATTACAATGTCACCTGTAGTCACCTGTTTTGAGCAAATAGATTTAATTTGAATTTAATTTGAAAAAAAAAACAGAGCCAGCCAAATTCCAAAAATATGTCCTCGTAAACATCGGTCATGTAGTTAATGATGCGAGTAAAATAATTACAAATATACCGTTGCACCACAGTGCCTACAGTTTATCCCTAAATACAGTAACATATCTTCACGCAAATGTCCAAAATAAATAACACATACACAGATGAAACACATATACTCTACTAAATGCAGTAAAAAAAATATTTTCCTACATTTAAATAATATTACGTTACAAAATAAAATTTTAATATATTTTAGAAATTGGTAAAGTGAAATTCTAATTGCAAAAAAACATTTTTTTTTAAACTGAGGCACCTAACCTCGTTTCCTTATCCGAAAATATAATATTGTGATCATGATTTGATATCGGGCATTTACCTTAAGATTCCATACTGCTCGTTATCTTAACTATGGTTGACCTTTAAAAAGATCAGCGATAGGTAACACAAATTAACCAGAACCGTTTTAAAAATTTGCAAAATTTACAGGAGATTACGGTTATCTGACATTAACGAATTTTTACTCGCAAGGATATTTAGTTCTTTTTTATAAAAAGGCGGCAGACGAGTGTACAGTCCACCTGATGGTAAGTGGTTACGTCGTCCGTGGACACCCGCGATACATGCCAACATCAGTCCAGAATGACAAACGTTGGCACGCCCCCGGATACGCCGCCTACATTTGCATATTTAGGTATGGATTGGGAAAATGGGGAGGGATAGGATGGGATGGGAATGGTCTCTGACATATCTCACTCATTAAAACACGTTAACATTGGAGAAATACGATAAAGTAGGAAATGCAGTACATTTCAAGGTAGTTTTCTGTGACAGAGGGGTAACGTGGCCAGTTGAGTGCGCCCAGAGGCTGTGGGAATGCAGCATGCACTCTCCCTCTGTAAAGACATGCAACCGGAGACGACAACGGCACATTTTACTGAATACGACAAATATCAAAGACTTTTTCCTGTGCAATATGTCGTATTACAGGAAAACAAATCGTAACCAAGCTACATATTTTGCTAGCTAATAACCTTACCTTAGCATCAGCTTGTCTCGTTACTCTTAAATGCCTCCACTACTATAATCTGATTATCTATCCCCAATGGCACCTTATAGAGCTAGGAATAAGGCCTAATTTGGAATGTCGTTGAGTATATAGACTGCAAAATAAACCCTACAAACGAAACTGTTGTGGTATTATCAACAAAAGACTTAATTTAGTCTGTGGTAAGTTATCCGTGGAAACCAGGTGTAGCGGTTTCTTTTCCGGGCTTTTATGCCATAGTGTTGAATGACAAATGGTATGACTTTGTTGTTTTAGTATCGAATTAAGTGGTAGTGGTGTTGATGAGGTAATAAAGTTAGAATTTTACTGCGTAGGGCGTTTTTAATAGGTATATATATTGTGATAGGCCAGGGGTATTTATACACGACGATGATTATGAGGTCGTGAGATCAAATCATGATCCATGCTGTCGCGACATGGGAAATTTTAACGCAGCCTATGAAAAGGCATAAGTAACATGTTTAACGAAAGCAAAAGTAACATTATATTAACAAATTAAAACAATTTAAAAATATTTATTCTTATTGCTCAGTCCAAATTTCTTTAATTGAAATTTTAACAAAATTTAAGTGTTAACCACTTAAAACGACTTACCACTTAAAAATATCCTCCAAATACTTTATTTTACATGAATATATTTACCAATAAGGGTTGCACAGATCGGTCGCAAGAGACGACTGAAGGGAGAAGGAGCGGAGCGTGTGGCGTGTGGGCTTCGACACTACTGTGTCCCATTTTTTTTGCATTTTTCTCGAAGGGCTTCTAAATGCTTTTGTGCCTTTTTTTCTAAATATCTAAGTATTTTCACTGCTGGATATAGATAGGCCTCCTTTAAGGCTCCCTTCTCATCTTCTCATTCAGCCACCACCACAAAATGTCTTCAAGTCGTAGGTCAACCTACGTTTTGGTCGAAGGGCGTCCCACAATGCGCTTCTCGATGTGTACCTTCAAATCGAGGACTCATCTAACCCATCAGTCCTGTGGCAAATATGACTTTAGCATGCTGATTGTATGAGCTATGTCGGGACTTTAGTTCCAGGAATTCCAAAGCTTGCAGAGGGACTTTGAACTTACTTATGTATCAAAGTCGTTTCGGAATCGCATATTGTGCCAAATGATGACCTCTGACGTAGCAATTATATAACGTAATTGTTACGTTTTCATAAGTATTTTGTGTGTTTCGAGACGCCACGGTCTTTTGCGTGCACGCGTTTGCCGTATCTCCGTTGAAACCCTAAGGATACCCGATAAGAAGGACCATTAAGGTACATAATTTATGCCCATCTCAAGGGTTTGAGATAACCAGAGTGTTTTCGAATAGCTAATAAATTTACACAGTTTCACTTATATGTTTTGTTTTGGCGGTTCTTTGTAATATAAATATTGCAAAAAAGGTATTTTAACATAGAACATACGTTTTTATAGCTGTTCAAATTTAATGGTTCAATAAAGTCAATGACATCACCAATTATTGTAATCTGTGCCCGAGATTAAAGTAATCGTGATTTGATATTTTGAAATTTATAATTATGTATGTGAGGTAATATATAGAACTTAATTATAATAATATAAATGATGGGATGAATAAAAATAATTTATTTGTAATCACCAACCATAGATAAGTAGGTACCATTGCCTGCAACTGATACTGAAAGGGCTGATTGCATTGCAATGAATGAACAAATGTATAATGTATGGCCTTTAAACGCCACGCTGGACAAGTGAGTTAGTGAGACCACTCTTTTAGAGTTGGTGTAGTTCCCTAGGGCTCCCTAGGCTATGTAGTTGTAGTAGCGGTTTTGTTGTCCCTTAGTTATCTTTTACGATGCCTATGGGAAGATATGGGGTGGTGCTGTTTAAAAACCGGCCCACAAAAAACAGCTATATTTTTTTTACACACATTTGATCAATATTTTCTGAACACAAATCGCATCCTCGTTGCTCATAAAACCGAGTATTGTATTACATAAACATTATTATAACACATGAGTGACGCACGCAATAAGAACGCGCAATAAAAAACAGTAAAAAAATATCAAATTCAATCTAAAAATAAAGGGAACGCATTCATACTGCCAGCGACAGCGACAGCGACAACGAACTGAGAAAAATGTATCTTTATCTTTTACGTTTACTAAGTATTGTTTGAACAGAAGCGACACGTGATTCGTTTTAAAAAAATAAGTTTTTTTTTTACTCAAATGTCTAAGGCGATCCTGTGTGAGCCTGTGTCTCTCCACTGCTGGATATACGCGTGTCCTAAGGACCGCAACCGCATACGGTCTTCAGCTCTTCTCATCCAGCCACTACCGGCGGCTTTCTTCAAGTCGTCAGTCCACCTAGCCGGAGGGCGTCCCATGCTATGTTTCCCGGTACGTGGTCTCAATTCAATACTGCTTTTACAATATTCCAAGACTTCAAATTACTCGCTCATTACGGATAGTGGCGCGCATGTCATGTTAGCAAAAAAGCAGAGCTTACCTTTAATAATAATATAGGTAATTATTAATTACATATCTACTTTATCTAAACTTAAGCGGGATCCACACGACAGCGGCTTACGCCGCCAGCGATTCCCTATTGATTTATTTTCCCCATCGTGATAGCGTTGAAGCTATCGACTCAAAGATCATTAGTGTAACGACATGTATAGCGACATTGACTAACAAAAATAGGCAATTATTATAAATCTTATCATATGTTATACTTACCGCTATCATACATATGTGGACAGAATTGTATTTGTGGCGACAAAAATCCCTATCGAGTTGCTGGCGACGTGTGTTGCTAATGTGAGTGTGTTGGATGGATATGTTATTGGATGGAGTTTATCAACCTCTACAGCTTTGGTTTAACATTATTAATTTTAAAAACTGATGACAACATCGAAATTCAGCTTTCCAATAGGCGCATGCTATCAACATTTTAAACTACGAATTTCATTTTTATTTTATTTAAAGTCGCGATAACAAATCATTTACGAACGCGAAAAGTTTGTAATCGTGCGAATATGTTCGGCTGGCCAATGCTAGGCAGTTGACACTGTCTTTCCATAGAAAAAACCTCAACTGTATACACATGGTAACCATGTGAAAGTTCAAAATGGATATTTGTTACAAATAAACACAGAAATAAACAAATAGTGACCTATTTATTCACAACAAAAAGATGTCGAATAGTAAACAGTTGTATTAAAATAACATGAATAATTGATCATTAAAGATTGGTGTTGATACTATATGTGTAGATGATTCTATTGATAAAATATATGGTCTTTATGATTAGCATACAAATGGTATAGTACTATTGTTTCTACTTCTGAGTATGGTACCTATACTGGATCGCTATCTAGAAAATGTAGATGTGCTGCCAGCCTTCAATCTAATAAGTTTCCTGTTTGAAAGATATTCAAGTATGTATAAAAAT
Source organism: Sesia bembeciformis (assembly GCA_943735995.1). Lineage (NCBI taxonomy): Eukaryota > Metazoa > Arthropoda > Insecta > Lepidoptera > Sesiidae > Sesia > Sesia bembeciformis. Next base: position 17,088,035 of record OX031028.1, read on the forward strand.
GTAGTTTAAAACTAGCTTTAAATATATGCCACGAAGGGAACGCTAGCACTCATAGTAACCTAATAGCACCGGTAAGAGTTATAATGCATATTCTCATCTAGACTCTTTTTATTTGTCTCTCTATACAGATAGAAAGCAAGTTCCAAATATCTGATAGAATAACTATACCTGTTTGTATAGAATTGTTTTAATTCACAAGTAGATTTAATTATAAAGGCTGAAAGTTGCTTGTATTAATTAGATTATAACTTACTTAACTAAAATGTATGTATGGGGTACTTTTTGATTTTTAATTTATTAACATTTGTGTTAACCTAATTTCTTCTAACAACTAACTGTATGTGTTTCTTAAATAAATAAATATCAGAAGTTAATTTCGCTTTTAAACATTATATTTAACCGGTTTTACATGGCCACTGGCAATAATTGCCAATAGTAAACATGCAGAATACAAACTTACTAAATAAATTGCTATAAATAACCTGGTAATAGTGGGTACACGTTAGAGATGTTATTTCGGTTACGTAACAGTAACCGAAACTATCGGATATACGATTAAAACGATATTAGAAACCGAAACCGAAATAAAAGATTCGGATATTATTACAAATAATTTTATTCATTGCCGTTAGGAGCGGAATTTAAACTAGGCGAGTTTTAACAAGAAATTGCTGTTTGCATTTGATTTGATAGATTTTTCGTTCGTTCTCTATGAAAGTAAAGTTGCAATTATTGCCCATTTGGTTTTATTTTTCTTTGCTTCTAGTTAGCACATTAAAAGCATATCCGTAACCGAAACCGTATCCTAAACCATATTCGAAATAATTTCATGTCCGTATCTGTAACCGAAACCGGTAAAAGAGTATACGTTATATCCGTATTCGGATCCCAAATATCATATCCCTAACAATTCTAGTACATATGTGTCGTTTACACAGTTGGTTCTTGTTATTTATAGTAATAAATTTCTAATTAACCAATTACAATAGATGAATGTTAAGTCAGTTCTGTTCAAATATTGTTTATAATCTATGCCATTATGCGCGTGCGCCTGTTCATTGAGAGGAACAGAGGACGTCACATCGCTTGATGTTATCGTTCGCCGCCTGCGAAGGTTTATTCACTTTTGCTTTAACCTTTTCGTACCTCAGCAATATTTGAAGCTAATTGTGAGCTATGCTGTAAACAAAACCATTAACAATCTGTCACGACTAATGTACGGTTAGTAAGCAGCACTTTTGTGAAAAATCCTGATCTTTACGTTTTCATTTTTGGGCTTAACACATAATCTTCCGTTTCGGTAGCTGGTGACGCAAAAAATAAAAGTTAAACGACAAAAATCAAAGTTAAATATGAAATAACACGTAATAAATATCTGTATTATGGACTTTGGTTAACTTCGGAACGGTAAACTGTATTTTGTTTTTCGTTTAATATTTGTTTCAATGTACATACACTTTTTCAGAATTACAGAATTTTTCATTAAACTTTGTATCTCATTTTATTTAAAAACATTTATTTTTTTAAATAGTTAACCCTAGCAAAGATCTTTGGGTAACTACATATTTGACTTGCGCCGTTTCTTCCTTTCGACGAATAAATACTTGCCTCTAAACAAAATTAGTATTTGGTGTAAACCTAGACTACAATGTACGCAATAAATAATTCGTATAAATATTTCAATGATAATTCCAAAAGAAATGTATCAAAGCTCGCAATTGTAATTTTTAACAATTGTTACCTTGACTCATAATATCGCTAAACCTGTAAATCATTGTAATCTAGCGGATATGTGTCGGCGTGTTTGGAGAGAAGTGGACGTTCAATGCGTAATCATTTTGTAATCTGCTTCTTCAGCTTTCAATTCTTCGGCGTCCAGTGACATTATGACATTATGAACTATAATTGATATAATGTATGTTTTTAACGACAATGTGTAATGTGATATCGTAACCGATCGACTTCAACAAGCCACGTCTCGCTCATATTTTACTACCATATCCGCTCCACCTATCTCTTCTTGACTCTACCACATGTCTCTTCTCCCCTCCGGTGGGTCAGGAATTCCTGCATTAGTAGATGAAGGCCCTTAAAGATATCAAAGTCTCCTACTAATCTTTATTCACCAGTAATGTCGAAAGCCAGTATTCCACTCAGATACAGAACTAAAAATTATTATTGTGGGGATATACACATTATTGACACCATTCATATTCATAATTTATTTTCTCTATATTTCTTTACTGCATTATGGCCCGAAACCCCCTAGTTAACTTAGAACTTAGGGGAGGCTAATATCAACCGCCATCAGCTTTTGTGGACCTTTTGCCTCTCTGCCCTTTAAATTCCACAAAAAAAACACTCCATCGTGAACTTTAGGGTTCAAAACGAACAAACCCATTTCAAGATAATATCTCTCGTTTGGCATTTCGGTCCGGCATGAAATATATTTTTATTTATTGCAATTTGAATGGAATCGTGAAACTCGTGAAGATGAAGAGTTGATTCCCTTTGAAATCACGAATCGGACACGAAAAAATCTTAAGTGAATATTTAAGGCTCGGGCACATTATAGGCGCGTCACACCGCAGAGCGTTCCACTGCAAAGATGCGACAACGTATATTATGAGACGCGCCGGGCCGCAGCTCGCAGCTCAACGCAGTAATTCAAGTCAGTTAGCTGTTGATATTGTTAGCGTCCATATTAGTTCAATGGATAGATCCGACGAAGAACTGTAGGTATTTGTTTCAATTTATGTTTGATGAGGAGTTAAGAATGAAAAGGATAACGATGACAGGAAAGATATTGTGAACTGCTTTAAATTTTACGCCTAGCTTTGCATAAACAGGCAACAACATTCCGTAAACCAGTTAATCCAGAACAACGTTTATCAGTTTCAATTCCTTCCCTCCCTCCCAAGTTGCTATCGTCGTCGTCATCCTCGGCATGTCTTAGACGACCCCGACGACCCAATTACTGCTGCCAATGCGATTCTTATACTACACTCACAAACTACACATATACACTGTCCCCACCGATAGAGACGAAGACGTCACCCTCGCTACACCGTGAACACACATCGGCCTTCAGCCAACACTTTTACCAGGTATCGGCACGTGCCTGGGCGCTTCTCACCGACTCGTGATCTCGCGGTACCTTCGTTGCTGCACACACTTTGCTCCTATTGCAAACTTGATTTGCTCCTAATTGCCCCCGCAATTTGCTCCTAATTATACATGTCCGGTGACTCTTGAAAGGCCATTAGGGCCACAAGAATTTAGCCATTCCGAAAAAAAATCTCATATGTGCGTTGTCGCAGTTTTGCAATGCGACGCGCTACGGCGCAACGGGGCTATAATGTGCGCGAGCCTTTATAATGCATTTAAAACTGTAGGCAGCATCAATATCAAAGAGAATCTTGCATTTGGAAAAAATAATTATGTTTGGTTTACTATTAATCTCGGTTAAGATGTAATATTTACAGTGTTGTATACACTGTAAATATTGTAAACATGTGATGGTGTATACTGCAATAATTAAGTTGACAGCATGTGTATGTGTGTGTATGTAGCATATGTACCCACCAATCCGCAAGTATATGTACCAATGGGGCCACTTGGCGGGTGTTAGAGCTAAACCCTTGGTGACTTACCTACTAGTGGCGTCGTGTGCCCTGCAGTGAGACCTTACAGTCTGATATCAAAATATTATGTAGTGTACAAAATAATATGTGATATATAAATGTACGATTTCTACGGTTTTTTTACATTTCTTTCCTTACTACCGAAAGAATTCCTGGTAAAAAATAGTCAGTCATCCGGGAGAATATCGCATAGGACCCTAGACCAAAGTAGTTTTAGAATGTCGATTGCACCAAAATTGATAGTCATCGCAGCTAACTTAAAACCTAGTGAACCAAGTCGAGCATCATTAGCGTTACATAATGCGTGCTTAAGGGCCCAAGTCGAGCAGGTCAAAAGCATGCCAAGTTCATCCGAGTCTGCGATGCATAGACATCGATTAATGCTGGATAAGATATTCTTTTGATGTAAGACACCACTTTAGCATGTTTTGCATCTTAAATGTCAATTTGCAGATTAATATTTGGTAGATAAGGTAAGGCTCACATGAGTAGGTTTCCGCTTTAGCTTTTAATTTGATTTTAGGTCAATAATGTTACTTGTGATTAAATTGTTAATTTCCCTTTTCCTTATTTTGAAGTTTTAACTTCAATAACAAGTTTTCATTACCTACCTTTCATGTAGTCAATGAGAACTACACGGATGTAACCAATCAAAGCCTGAAATCGTGGATGCATTTCATGATTGTATGTCAATTTACGTGAAAATTTTACGAAGACTTGTTTGCAAAAAAATTAACACCTTTTGAGTTTTAGCTGCGACTTTTTGGCGGATTGTTGTAAAAATTGTGTAGGTATTGTGGGATTTCTAGTTTAATAATGATAGTTTATTAAACTTCAAATTGCCTAGTGTTTGTGCATAATGTTCATAATAATAATCAAATACATGCATAAGACTGCATTTTTCGTGTGCTTCCAAGGAATCCAAATCTGTCCTCTGTAAATCTACTATCATTTTGCTGTAAATCTGGACATTGACAAAATGTGTTTTGAAATGTTTTGACTTCAAATACCAATAAAACTTGAAACTGGCAGAAACATATTGCATCGTTGCCATATGTGAAAAGAAAAAAAAAGATTTTTAGCTAATTATTCCTAAATGTTTGATAAAATACCAAAGTACACAAAACGATATTTAAAAAAAAGTAACAACTCATATTAATTATCATTAACTTGGCTTCGGGAATTCATTTGTTACATTTTATTCATTATTTTTATTTATTTCATTTTATTATTATTATGGTGATTAGGTGTCCCTCCGGTCAGATGCACCGACGACTTAAAGAAGTTCGCCGCTGGTGGTTGGATGAGAATATCTAGCCTGCTATATCTAGCAGTGGAGACTGGAGCGACATATGCTGATAGTGTGGGTACGTATGGTATTTTATTATACAATAAACGTTGAGTAGAAATATAAGGTAAACAAAATTCATTAATTATTCAAGTTTTGATTCGATTTAAAATATATACGCATATAAGACGATAAATTAAAACTTATATTCATCAGTCATACTCCTTTATATATCACATTGTGTTTTGTGGAATCTTCAAAATGTGTAACTAAAATGTCTAGTTAATTTTTACTCACTCAGACGCCATTGTTGTCTTGTTTTGAATGCGTTTAACCTCACAAAGGGCCTTCAAAGCTGTGGAATTCTAAGAGAATGCCGCTTTGCATTCATTAACTCTGTTAAAGGTTTCAGAATATGCAAAATGCACGATACTTAATTTCACAAAGGTAATGTTACGGCTTGGAAGAGAGAAGTAGAAAGCTGAGGACGTTTAGCAAGACAAAGAGCTTAAGTGATTTAGGTAAAGTAAAATATTAACTTGGAATAACAATTTCTTTTTATGAAAAAAACGTATATATATTTGCACGCCAATAAACGGTGAAACGTTGTAGAATCATATGAATTTGTTAATAGCTGCTTTATATGTGACTTTTAAGCGATGGCATAAACTTTTGAAAAAATCCCAAAAAAAAAAAAACAATTTAGATATCGACACATTTTAACTACATGCCGTTGGACAGGGCTCATAAAGTTCTACAACTTTACTTTAAACAGTTTTTTTCTAAAGTATGTTCATTGTATAAATAAGCCCATAAATCTATTTTGCACTGTATACATAATAAAATCCGTCTTCGGCAATAAGCTTAATTTACATGTATAATAAGTTACATGTATAATAAGTTACATGTATAATAAGTTATATGTATAATAAGTTACATGTATAATAAGTTGCATGTATAATAAGTTACATGTACCTATAATGAGTTCACATTCCTGTCTTGCTGTGAATTTTTGGTCATAAATAAAACATACGAAAAATAACGAAATTCTTATTCCGAGTGCAATTGATTTTTTTTTAAATAAGAAAACATTTATTTCGTGCTTCAACCTTTACTACTATGTTATTAAATTATTGAACACATGTTTCTCTACTTATTAATACCATTAAAAGTTTATAAACTATTACAACAGCTATAGTATAAATGCTGTTCCGCTACGCACCTGTCGGAGCATTAAATCAGTCACAAATGACGGCTTGAACTGTCGCAAAAAAAAAAAGTACGCCGGGTTTCATATTCACTGCTGTTTTACTATATTAAAAAGACAAGGGTAGAAAGCATTTAAATTTCTAATTATTTATTTACACATTTTCTTTTTTGAAGAGATGGCAGACGAGCGAGCGCTCGGGCCACACCGTTCCGTGTGTGGCTTGCGGGTACGCTGCCGACCTGGCAGAATCCTGTTCACAGCTCTCTTGAAAAGTCCCATGTCGTAGCGTAGAGGAAAAACTGGCATGGCAGGTTCTGGCATGCAAATATTTAATATATGGTTTAGGGCGAGCGCAAAAGGCGATCAACCAGGAGCAAAAAGTGTGTGCAGCAACGAGCCTAAGGGAGACAGGCAGACAGGCGGAAGGAACGGACCTCAGCTTAGGACGTCGCTTTGGGAGGGTACCGCGAGATCGCGAGTCGGTGTGAAACACATTATCTTATGCACGAGGGATATACATAGGGCTTCTACCTGTCCAGGTTTGACGCGGAGTCTCCGGGTTTGAAGGATGTGTGTCTGGACTACGGGTTAACATCGTAAATCCCCGGGCGACGCGGCTGTGACGTCGAGCATTCAAAAATCTCCAAAAATTAGAAGAATTATTTATAAACTGGCTCTAGTAAACTAATATAAATTATGTATACTGTAAGTACACCATCTACCTGTGATCAAAATATCTATTTTCTCTCTACCCAAAGGTCTGGCAGAGATCACTTTCAGCGATAGTCTTATCGTCTTATCGGTCTAAGATGTCCGTTATTGTTTTTGTTTTGTTTTGGTGTGCAATAAAGAGTTTTATCTATCTATCTATCTATAAATTATTTTAAAGATTAACGTTGTGACAAATCCAAAGGTTTAATTAAAATCGTCGCCGTGTGTATCAAAGATGTCGGTAGCCGATTGTGAAGCTCACATTTTAGTGGTCTCTTGGACCCTGGAATTAGCGCACGCTGTGCTTGTCCATACCGCGAATACATTTACTTTAAGCTACATTGTAGTTTAATATCGAAGGACTCCTAAACCAAATAGAAAGTCAAGAAGAAGCCGAGAAGAAGCGCTACCAGGCTTGTAATAACACGTGGCGGTAACGAGCTCACCAGGCGGTCGTGAGCTTGGTCAAAGTGTAGCTACTCTCTGGATATAAGGTCAGACTTTCTATTTGATTATCTTTTATTTATATTTGACCTATGGATTTTCTCGTGGATTACCGTACGGCTATATTGCTTAGCTGTGGCGTTCACAATATAAATTAATAATTTATTTACGAACAATTAAAAAAAATAAACTACGATTTCAGACCAGCAATGTACGCCAGATATTGAAATAAGGGCGTACAAAAACCTACCGTTAAAAGTATGCGACGCACGAGCCAACGACAGCTGCGTGCTGATTGATCAGCTTTTTGTCTTATACCACATGCTACATACCCAGAAATAATATATTTGTATCTTTATAAACATTTCAACATTTACAAAATGCAGGTCGATTCGTTTTTTAATTTCTATCTGCAATTACACCGTTTCGTAACCGTAATGTGATAGCAAAATTCGCTTATGTGGCTTATTCGCAAAATTTAATCAAACATTATTCACTGTATTTAAAGCTATGTGTTAGAGTTGAGATTGACACATGCGATGATATGCATTAAGCATGCTATAAAGACCACATATATTTCAATCAATAAGTATTAAAAAAATTACTAAAAGGCAATTATAAAAAAAAGATACAATTCTGCGGTAATGTTATCGATCTCAGTTGATGCCACCACACTTAAGTCACCACACAAAAAAAGTCAATTGATTAATAAACAATATACTTAAGAAATAATCTATTCTAAAAAATCTGTTCATGAAGTATACGAGTATGTATATAGCCACAATAGAGAATTTAGTGAACATATCGGTATCCATAACTGTCTACAAACAGGCAGTTAGCTCACTATACAAATAACCAGGTAACAGAAAACACCGGCACGCCTGTCGAAATCAATAAAGTGTTTACTAATCATCTAAAACGGTATGTATTTAAATCATTGTAAATCTGATACGGTGTTTGTAATTATTTGTAAAATTTATCATGTTTGTAAATCGTATTTATTTATGGAAACATATCCGCAAATAAACAGTGTTTTTATGCATAAAAAAATGTTACAAAATAATATTTACTACATAACTAAAACTAAAGCGGTACAGGTACTAAAGCGCGCGGCATGAGCAGAAAAAATTTCGGTTATTGACATGAGATCAGTCAAGACTGGTCATTAAATTTATATGAAATCGACGATCACCGTCCACTTTAATAGAACCCTCATATTATTAAACCTTAATTAATGTAAGGGGTCTAGAAAAGTGGTCGAAAATAGACGATTTCATACAAATCTGTTGACCGTCCAGTCTTGGCTGACCTCATGTCAATGACCGAAATACTTCCTGGTCGTAGCGCGCGCTTTAGTACAATGGTGACAAATAAACCAAAGTGTGGAAAAAGGGAAAATGTAGGTACGTAGAGCGGTAGACTGAGGTCCGTATAAATAGACTATTCTAAGACCGTGCTTTGCTTAGATTTAGACGTTGTGTCGTTGGAAACTAACCTCTACGCAGACTGAATAAGGTGCTATTAAACATGATTATGACCAATTCTAAGACCGAGAATCATCTATTTATCTGGACCTAAATGGCGCTGCCATCTTTACATTTTCCAAAATTGCTCCCAATATTCCTTAGATCACATTTCGATACTTCATTGGTAAAGCTCCTGAAAAACAGCTCAGTATATATGCTGGTTCTTATCAAATACAACCACAATTTTTTTATGCCTCCACCAGGTTCTTGCAGCTTCCACATTCTCCGCGCTACAATAATAACTCCAAATTGAGCTGAAGCTCGCGCCAGGAAACGCTTACAAAAAGAAACGAGCAGGAAGTACCGGCAGGTGCGTCCCGTCCGACTGTCTGTCCGTAACACGAGACAAGACTGCCTCACATCAAAGAGAGCGATGGATGAATTTTACGGTACTGAGAAAATTGATTTTCAAAAAACAATTGACCTTTGTGCCGTTTTTCGAACGCCTACGATTTTCGTACAACGTAATATGTATAACTATCTTGATCCACACGAAATTCATAAAATGATTACCGTACGTCCATAGAAATCTAAATATTAAGATTTCTATGCGTATATCCCCTTAAAATCCTTTCTAAATATAAATTAAGAAAACTGTTGATGGATTTATTTTCAGATATCAATTATGATGAAACAGAAAGTCTTCTAGAAGTGACTAAATAGGCATTCATAAAAATCATTAATTGGAAACACACATACATATGCACACGCACAAATATGTACGGGCGTACACTTTTATACATTATTATAATTATAATAATGTCATTCAGTACACAAATAATTGTATTATTAAGACTACTTTTATTTAAATACATAATTTCATTATTTTGTAATAAGGAGAAAGCACTGACTCACGAAGTATAGGTTATAGCTAGTTTGAGAGTTACAATTACAATTCCACAAAAAAATAAAAATATTAGCTATTATTCGTGTTAATTAATGCTCATTTTGTGTTATATAATGTGGCAATAAAGACATTTTATTTGTATTTATTATTACTTCGAAAAAATTAGATTATTAAAGAAGGATGGAATTATTTTTTTAGATGAAACAAAACACGCATTTTTATAGATATTATTATTTATAACTGTCTTAAAATAAATACCATACCCAGCGCTAGAAGGGGCGCGTGGTGGGGCGATCATGCAGGGCGCCATATTTACAGGGTCGCTAAATTTTCCGATAATGCTAACGGAAAGTTTCAAAATGACAAAAAGGTTTCTAGAAATATCAAAAGTACCTAAATAATTCGATTTTACAATTTTTTTTCTAAAACTTTCGTGCCCCTTTTGGAGGCGCCACGATAATCTTATCCGGGGCGTCATTAACGCTATCTGCACACCATATCATCAGCACGCGTCTCTCTACTGTATGAGTTAAGCCTCTCCCAAGTCCCAAAGACCGCCACAATAAACGGTGTTCACTGTTCACATCCACTTACTACCGACGACTTAAAGCGACCACATCGTCTGTATGGACTTCTTTGATTAACATTTTCAAACATAAGTTTTCTAACTTGATCAAACGAACATGATCCTATTTTGTTTAAACGGATACATGATAGAGCACGTAATTTTCAGGTGGTCACATAATAAGTGGGAACGCTATTTTCTCTATAATTTCTTGCTCTAAAATTTATGAAACACATGTCCACAGGAATGAATTATAGTGGTCACAAGAGTATAATAAACCCCTATTAACATATCTATTATGTTAATTTTAACACATTATTATTATATCCGACAATGAAGAGGGTGGTAGGTAGGTATTTGAATAATGAAAATGTATTGTAGATGGTAAAGTTAACAAATGTATTTGGTAGCATAATGTTTTAATTAAACATAATTGACTTTTCGTGTTATCTGCGATGTTTTTCGAGTTTTTGGGTTAATTGTGTTGTGTAGTATGTACTGTTAATGTTTCTTGTTTATTGTTCCCTTTTAAACAAAGAAGTTAGGGCTAATTAAAAATTGAATTTATAAAAAAAATGTTTGTGAGATGTTATAGGTAGGTACAATTATTGTATTGGTGTACATATAAAGTAATAAAAAATAAAAATAAAAAGATATAATATACTCCATGGGCGTACAATAACTTGCCATTAATTATAAGAGCATTGATTACAAAATATTACATATTATTATAACAACACAATTCTTTTATTAATCTTTAGTACCTACATAAGGGGTTATTAATTATTATTGTATGTAAAATGGAAGTAAATTTGGACATCTGCAACACCAGGGGGTATGCGGGTGGGCCGCCGACCTTGCAAAATCCTATTCACAGCTTTCTTGAAGAACTTCATTTCGTAGCGCAATGGAGAGACCTCTTGAAGCAGTTCGTCCTACAGTCTACGGGTATAAAATGATTTTTGGACCGAACAGTACGCGACACCTCCGTATCGAGGAAATGCGGAAGTACCGCTCTTCTGTGACGGGAGGTGCGGTTGTAGAAACTCGAGGTGGGAATTGTATTGAACACTTCCTCAGAGCATTCCCCATTGTACAGGCGGTAGAACACACAGAGAGACGCAACGTCTCTCCGAATGCTGAGGAGTTCTAAACCGTCCGTGAGAGTGAATCGTCGACAATTCGAACAGCACGTCGTTAGATGGAGTCAAATGGGTCCAATTGATATTTCGGTGCGCTGGCCTAGAGATGTGAACAGTACTACTCTATATGGGGCCTAACCTGAGCTTTATAGAGCATTAGATAGATAGATCGATAAAGTCTTTATTGCACCAAAATATGTGTACAAAGGCGAACTTAATGCTATATAGCATTTTCTTCCAGGTGCCCTTTGGTGGTTAAGAGCAGGTTAAGGGTAGTGCCGCTAAATTAGGATTAGCATTAGGAGTTGTTCAGGGGTGAAATGTTCCTATTTATCTGTTTTCATTTGTTTATACGTGTGGTTTAAGAAATTTTTATTTTCAGAAGATAATTACAAAAAATATTCACTTATTTGAGAAAAATTGAAAATAAATAAAACAGTATGCATATTTCAAGCGTGCGAGTCATGGGTGTACAAATCACTGAATCAGCAGACATCGTTATTACAGATAAACTCGTTAAGTGCCTTTTTGTTGCATTGAGACTTTATGGATGTAATATTTTTTACGTTGTCTGGAAGGCTTATTATTTATTATATTTTTTTGTTCCCTCAAACTGTTATGCTACGTTTGGCATAGTTTGTTCTCGGTGTTGGCAAAACAGTCATTCTTTTTATATCTTAAGTTAAATGTATTGTACCTACATCTACTTTTTTGAGAATTGTATTGAGTTAATGTATTGTGCATTTGCGTTGAATTATATTTGTATTAGCCACCATTTTCTTCCAGTCAACTTTGTAGCTATTTAGTATAAGTACGAGTGATGTAACATTGGAATGTAAACTGCAATATTTATACGTCCAAACCTTTCCCTAAGCTTGAAATTATGGATTGCTTTCATTATTCTGAGTTCATTGCCATTAAAATTATTAAAAAAAAATAAACAATTTTGCTCAAATTCCTCGAAAGATTTCCGTTTAGCACGGTATCTAAACATTTATAAAATTTTCTATTCAAAGTTCTTGATAGCGGCGAAAAAAAATACGTTGAAATGAAGTTATTAAAATTACGCGATCTAATCATGATGTCTTCCATGGGCGTATGCACGGTGGGGCAGGGTGGGGCGCTTAAGCCCCTGGCATAGGGAAGAATAAGTAATAGACTTTCGGCATTACACTACCTCTATTTAAATTATAACCAAATTATTTGCTTTTGCCCCACCCTGGATAAAATCCTGACTACGACCTTGATGTCATCAGATCCTTTTGGCTACTAAAGGGGACGATATGTCCGCAGTGAAAATGCCGCACCGTGAGAACAAGCGCGTTACTAAATGGATACTAATCAACTATTCATGCCGCATTTGGACGCAGTACAAAGGGCCGCTGATTTCGCATTGCATTGTAATTACTTTCACGGACAATGATCCGAATCGATATAAAAGTATGAAGGCTATGCGATTGGACGAGAAAAGATCTTTTTTTTCGTTTATATTAGGAAAGCTCCGTTGTCTGTTTGTCCATTCGTCACTCCGTCTGTCTTTGAGATAGCCAACTCAAAAACTACAGATCCGATTGGGTGATTTGTCATGTAAAAAAATGTTTCTGTATATTGCGTTTTCTACAAACATTTCAAAAACATTAAAGTAATGTTCAATAAATTAAACGTAAGAAACGCTTTTAAGAACAAGCTTTTATTAAAATATACTGTTTCGTACCAATTTAATTAATTAGAAATAGTATAATTTAAATTAAAAAAACTCGCAACAAGCTTTTAAATCACATAAAAATATTAACAAACTAGCTGACCTTGACAGACGTTGTCCCGACCAAATTTCAGTAAATCCCATAGAAAAAAGCACTCATTTTTTTCCGAATTTTCCAATTTTCCGGGCAACTTTTCCAATTTCTCTTTCCCTAAAAACCTTATTCGGATTATTACGAAGATTATTAGTTCTAGTTCTAGGATTATTAGTTCGCTGTTGAAGATTTCCACAGTTTGCTGGCCTTCCTAGCTGCAGCATCAGATCGAGGTCATCAGATTATTGTATTGTAGTGTGTAAAATTTCAAGGCAATGGTACAAGTGGACGTGGGTTAAAATCGACTCGTAAGATTTGACCTACATAAATAAACTAACAAACATGTGAAGTTGAATACAACTCACAAAAATTACAACTCACCTGTCCATGTTCGAAATCAATCCAGCCGGAACATCAAATAAAATAGAATGAAAGAAAATTATTTTATTGATAACAAAAAATCAAATAAAATGACATTAAATCGTTGTGCATTGACACCAACTCCATTGCAATTAATTGAATTGAAATTGTCTTTGTTTTATTTTATTTGCATTTGTGTGTTAAAAATCGGTATCTTGCAAGCCAGCGCCCCCCCCTACGCAGGCTTAAATTTAAAAAAATAGACATTTATAATTTACTAGCATAACCCGACAATTTTTTAAAAATCCGTACCTAAGTAGGTATTCAGTGGTAAGGGCCGAGGATTTGAAATCACGATCACACGAATGTGAGTCGAATAAATAGGGAGCTAAATATAACATTAAAGGTCCATGTACTTAAATAAATAAGTCCTAAATAACTTCTGGAGGTTTTGAAAAAGCACAAAAAAAAAACTGAAATCTTCTACAATACACGAAACGGGCAGGACGGGTCCTAGAAGTTACGAAGTACGGTGCCGAAATGTGGACTTTGATGTTAGACTTTACCCAAAAACTCAAATTATGTCACTGAACTATGAAAAGAAATATACTTGTATTTTTTAACAGGTTAGCATCCGAAACGGAAATTAAAATTCGACTTTCGACAAATGAAAGTCTGTGACATATTCAAGTTCACAGATTCTGACTGGATAAGAAGAGCGGACTATAGTGGAAGGCTCATATCTAAACAGTAGAGAGATATAGGCTAATGGCATGGTATACACGTAATATATTAGGTAGCCGGATAAGTTCATTGTCTTGTTATAGTGAAAACAATAAAGCCTTTATTGTATTACCTATATATTAATTGAACGGAATATTGTCCAATTAATTCGACTATCTTTACTTTCCTGTAAGTCACTTTCTCACCAGTGATCAGTGTTGCCAAAAATATAGTACGCTGAAGTCATACGTTCAAAAAGGCCGCGAACTTTTCCGACTACCTATTATTATGGATGAAAATTGGTTACAAAATACAAAATACAATTTCCAGATACATATAATTAGGCATAGTGGTGCTTATAATCCCCATGATGCGTTTTTATATATTAATTACAGATTAATCATAAATGATCGTCATAGTGGACTGTATAACAACAGTATTTTTTTCTAAATTTTATCGTGATAACCAATTATATTTTAAAAAGCGGCTACCAGTTATTTAAAACTCATAACAATGAGTTATATCTGCTCAGCAATCTTCGCGAGCCGTTGATTTCAATTGAGCGTTCAGTGCAATAATGGTTTCCTGTGCCTATTGTATAATTTCATTTGCACGGTGTAATACATTTTATTCAACGAGCATGAATTCTGCACCGTTGAACCTGTAAATAATCTTTCACACTGTCATGACACTGGCAGGGAAACAATGAGAAATGAAATTGCAAGTAGAATAAACGGAAAGATAACTGAAAACATAGCTGTGTTATACACAATAAGAACAGCTGTAAATCTTATAACCGTACCGCACCATTGAGTTATATTTCTCCACTATCGAATACAAGTCTCCAATAACACGCTACCACATCCGATCATTCGCTTTTCTCATCCGTTAACATACTGGTCACCTTGATTAACATATATCCATGTACCGTATGTGAGCAATTATACTGTACGAATATAATGTTTACTTTCTCACCAGGGAAGAAATAGGATAACTTCTTATCCCGTTATACTTTCTATTTCCCATCAAACCCTGTTCCTCTTACAAAACCACTCTATTTTAGGATGGCGCATCCGGATCCGTGTTAACACACATTTGTCATTGGACTGATATTGTTGACGTACCACGGATACCTACATATAGGTGACTTATTCACAGAACTATATATTCTGTCGTCTTATTGCTATTTAAGAAATGTAATTGGATTTCATCCTACTTTCTTTTTACTATGTTGTTATTACACTACCATAATTATAAAGAAAAATGTTCTCATTATTATCACATCATCGACCCATTACCTCTGGTAATAGCTTATTTATCCTGGCGATTAAACTTTAAAACTGATTACCTTTCCAAAAGAGTCATATACCTATATAGAGTATCCTGTTGACCATAACAGCAGTAGGGTATTACCTGTAAAATAATAAGAAATTCAAGTTATATAAAATCTTAACTATCAAACTCTTAATTATTACTCAGACAATATGAATTTTGCTTTGTAACTTCAAATAAGTACTGTACTCGGAACTTTTAAAATATATGTATTAATTGCGACATGTTTTGTAGATTATGTGACTTTTATCAAATCGTGTAATAATAAACAGAGAATTAACGCGCAAAACTTTCACATACTGTACATATTTTTGGTCAATTGTAGTGTCATTGTTAGGTTACGATTTTTACCATGTCTCTCTGAAGAGAGAACGTCAGTACATAACCATAAATGTAGCAAACAACGTTCATCCTTTTTTATTGACGTCATCTTATTCATACAGCATCGTCGGAAGAACAAAAAACCCTTTGCAGCCCTTTTGTTCAACTGTCACATAAATACTGATGTCGCGTTGAAATGACCGACATATATCATTTCATAGGGTCATCAGACGATAGCTGGGAGAAGACGTAAAAACACGGTGATTGTAACTTTCATCGATTATGTTTATTGATGGATCGATTTATTTTGGCCGTTGAATTTGGGAAGAGCAAATGCAATAGCATGTTTTAGCAAATGCAGTAGCTTATATTTGTTTTTAAATAACTGTATTTCCAATAATTAATTATTTATCTATATCTCTCTACTTTTCTGGTAGAGTTCGCTTTTAGCGATAAGACCGCCTTTTGTGCATTTTGTGTCTACAATGTCTGTTATTGTTTTGTTTTGTTTTAATTTGCAATAAAGAGTCTCATCTATGTATCTATTACAGACTCCAGCATAATTCACGATTTCGGACTTCGGGAAATTTTCAGACACCCCGTGTATAAATTAACAGTAATATATCTAATAGATAAGATAAAATCATTTTTTATACAAATGCAGTGTTATTCATAGATTCTGTTTAAAATTGTTGCTTAAAATTCTTTGTCTCTTTCTAATCAGTTCAAAGTATTATTTTTAAATGTAATCGTTAAATTTAACAGCGTTTATAAGCAAAGTGGATTATTACATATAAAAATATTTTTATCCAGATTCCTTATTATGCATAAACTTTTATGGTTTAATATAAAATTTATAGCAGTTTAAAAAGAACAACTATTGTTATGGTTGAATCCTTAATTTTATGTTCAATTTTTATATTAAAATAAACGTGGTTATAAAAATATATCTCAATTTAAAAGATTATTTATACTAGAATTTCTTTGACACTGCGACTAACACAGGATGTATGGAATATTGCGTATTACTGATGATTTTATGGTTTCTATATACACCGCTGTTTGTGTCATTTTTTTTTATTGACGAAGGCGGCAGACGCGCATACAGTCCACCTGATGGTAAGTGGATACTGTCGCCCATACGCATCCGCGATACATGCCAACATTAGTCCAAAATGACAAACGTTGGCACGCCCCCGGATGCGCTGGCTACCTTAGGAGATATGGGAATGGATTTGGAAAAAGGGTTGGGAAAATGGGGAGGGATAGGATGGGAATGGGCTCTAGCACACTTTATTGCACAAAGTACACAATGGGCGGGCTTAATGTTACATAGCGTTGTCTTGCAGCCAACCTTCAGGAGTGGAAAAATAATAATGACGGGCGGTGCAATCAAGGAAGGAGAAAAGGAAAATGAAAACAATCACAAAGAAATGAAAAGAATAACGGAAATATAATTAAAATAAATGTGTGAATTAATAATAGATATAGATACTTATATACATATATTATATACTTTAGCCGGTAAAATCAAGAATAAGAAGTTTGTATTTGCTTATATGATAGTTTATATAGATGTTTTTATCTATCCAATACAGGAGGGACACATGCTGAAGGTATACTAACGTATGATATCCTCACATATTTATCAATAATTTCTGTGAATACTCATAAATGTATGAATAGAGTTTACCAAATCTGCTAATTACTGTTCAGTCACTTGGAGCCGTTTCAGTTATGTGAAAATGTTCAAAAGTTAAATGTTTGTACTTCTTCCACAAATGGACAAATCATCAAATGGAAACTTCATAATAAATGCATATGACGAAAGGATTATAAATATGATTAACTGTCCCAAGTCCTTGGTCCTTTTCTCCGTAATCGTCATTGGATACGTTTGGCGCCCCGCTGAGCGGGTCATCGCGACCCATGGGTCAACCGTCCCCTTGTTCCTTTTGCCCGTCAAACTATATTTATGACGCCAGTTTCCCAGGACACATATTTGCTATGTTTTGTTTAAAACTGTATTTTATTTCTGTTGTCTTGATGCTCTTGGCAAAAATACGGTCTATAAATAATTTTGTAGCAGCAGCAGAAAATATTTTAATTCGTGACGTAGACGGGTACTTTTCTCTAATTATGGACCAATGGCATAAAATTGACCACAAAGATTCTTTGGCAACTACAGTCGATACAGATTTAAATATAGTTCCAAGTAATAACGTGGAACTTCAATAATAATTGAACCTCACCGTCATATAAGACTTACATAAGTCAATTGGCAATTGTAGCGAAGTAGCAAATCTATAGAAATTGCCTCCGACCGCACGTGTCAATGGTAACCATTTTTTCATGTCGCCTACACTGATATCCACATCAGATAATGCCATGTCAAATGTCTGCTGTTATTAATAGATAGGTACCAAGTTATTTAATGCAGTTTTTGGATAATTAACATAAGGAGGACGTTTCTATAATGTGAAATTTTCCGAAGACCTCTTCAACGGATTATTTCAATTAACCAGATGGCAATTTTGTGTTTTTTATTTTTTTACAAATAAGCCAAATACAACATGAAATTAGTGTAGTAAGAACGAGTGTTGAGCGCTCAATACACGAATGCGGAGTGAGCGCTCATGATAATTTAAGACTGTAACGTTAAACACTTGTTAAACATATCAATAACTTGTCGCTGATTATAGAATGGTTACGGTATTAATACAGTACCTTTTAATAAACCTCTCAAAAACTAAAGTAATGCATTTTAGAAACAGATTAATTACTAGCGGGTCGCTAGTAATTAATATTGTACTTTGATAATTGTTCGTAGCTTACAATTGCATTAATAATTTAAATTTAATAATTCATAATATTTTAATATTAATAATAACTTAATTAAATGCTACATATTTGATTGACATTATTACTTATTAATTATTATATTACATTAAATTTACTAATGATTTTTTTAATAATTTTATATTTATTTTGCGCGCCAATTCTGACAAATATGACAAGATGTTGTATGTGATCACCATATTATACTACTCACATTGCAAATAAATAAATACAGTCGAAATTTTTTAGCTCGAATCTAAAATTTTAAGGTTCGATTAAGGTTTAAATCGTAACGCTCGAGCGCTCAGCGCTCACTTATCAGTTATCAGTTATTAGTATCACATATATTGATTAAGCAAGCAACAACGGGAAAATAAAACAAAGTCGAGAGCTCGAATTAATTCCTAGATTATGAGCATTTATCAGAGCTGTACGTGGCGGAGTGCAATAAATCCTGCAGATTGGCTACACGACCTGGCCTACAGTTTTAATCTAACATCACAAAGCACTAACTTGATCCTGAGGCGTCATCCGCGCGGAACAATAATGTCCCTTTTCTCCGGACAGGAAATTATTTTTAGTATTTTCTAGAATTGCTTAGAATGAAACTTAAATCAGAAAGTTTGTGGATAATTAACATAACGTGTGTTGTGTTACATCCCTAGGAAGCCCATATCCAACAGTGGATACTAAAAGGGCTGGTTGCATTGCATTGTTGTGACGGGCCTTGGAAGAGACCTAGATACAGCTGTAGGCCATAGGCTGACGGTACGATACTAATATATAAAGCCATGACAATAAAATTTAATATTATATCACATTACAGAAAAGCATATATTGTATTCGTAAACTCTAAAAAAAAAACTAAAGATCTTAGAAATCAAAGACAACCGCATGACTTCACCGTTTGCTAAGACGAATTAATATGAAATACAAGTTCATTCACAAGTTTTATTACTTTTTAATATCGTTTACCTACAAACAGTTTATGGTTGCCATTCGTCATAGTAACCAATTAGTTACAGGTTGCAGTAAATCTCAAACGGACACAGAGTTACGATTCGGAACTCCAAAAATGGAGTGTGCATTAGACACTAACCAATTGGTTGCGAGTTGCAGTAAATCTCAAACGGACATGGAGTTGTGAAACGGAATTTCAAAACTGGACTGAGCTTTGGGCACTAATGTAATGGATTTGCTTAAAATAATAATAGATTGATACAGTATTTATAACAATAACAAAATTGATTTAATTTTTGAGTGAATTACTTATTAATGAATTACTTTCGCATTCACTTTCATTATACAAGATTACATTTCTTTTAAGTTTTACATTGGTTATCATTCCTACCTACCATACCAAACACTGTCAAAATATCGAGAAATTTGCGTCCCAAAACAAACCAAAGATAATTTAATAGAACTACCTTTAGCCCTATATAATTGTTTAATTATATTATGTGGGTCCATATTTGTGAAAAAAAAGATCATAATAAATGAACATCAATTTTATGTTTCAAACACCAAATCATAGTCCAGATTTTTATTAGAGACTTCAAGCTAAATATATTTCTGAAATATGTTTAATATCCCCATTGGTAGATTTCTCTGTGACTAGTGACTTCAATGTACTTGACCGCTTTCAAATTATTATATTATAGCAGTCTTTAGATTGTAAAACTACGAATTGAAATACTTATTTGAATCTGTCTCACACTCACTTGTTGACACTGCGCAGTTCTGGTTGGTCGATATAGTGATTTCAAAAAACATATAAATTTCAGGAACCGTTTAAAGTGCATGCTTTGCTAGAATTTATTCCTAACTCGTTGACCTCTGTTAGTTACGGTTTACTATCCTTTCATTCCGTTCGGTGAGAACTATATTCGATACTTAGTTACGAGTACTTACCGCTATTGCAACATGTAAATCGTGTAGATTTACTTAGAAATTGTTTATACAACGTGTCACCGAAATAACACCAAACGAGAAACACGGCAACTAATTTCAAATATATAAAACCGTTTTAGGGAAAAATAAAATTATTTTGAGCAATAATCAAGCATATAAAGTTTTGTTGTTCTAACTAAAACTTCGTAGTTACTCAGTACACTGCTCATTACCCAGTACGTACCTGTTTCGGTAATGGATGAGACATACCAAAACCCATTAACATCCTATCCTATCCTTCTCTCTTCTTTCTCCAAATCATGCCCAATTCTCCAAAGGTAGGCAACGCATTTGGGGTGTGCCAACGTTTATCACTCTAGACCGTTGTTGGCATTTATCGAGAATGTCCACGGGAGACATTATCCACTTACCACCAAGTGGACTGTCTTCTTGCTTGACACCTTCTTTCAATAAAAAAGTTACCGACAAGGTCGTTGATATCGGTAAGTAAAAATATCGGTAGTGCAAGCCCGAATAACAACAAGAAAACAATAAGGAAGCTAGAAAATCCACGATTAACAGACAGACGTTCCAACTAGGTCGAAAACCAGGAAACAATCCGACTAAATTGGTGAACATTACCGGCGCACGATTCGAGTAATCACGGAGAAACAGAAATCGATGTTCCATTCGATTCTGGAAAGTCGCAATCACGGCAGAATCGATGTTGAATTCGATAAATCGGTTCCCAGGGAAGCGCGCACGCATTCTCACGGACGTTAATCATTCGCCACCTGTCCAGGGTCGGATTTAGTGCGATGTTAATCATTGTTATTATGCTTTATAATGAGCCTTACATAGTTGGCGATGACACTGTCAGATGAAGATTATAAATGCCTGTAAGATAAATACTTACTTCAAACATGATAATTTTTTCTATATGGTGACAGCATCATCACATCTATTCCCTTGGGTGTCGTAAGAGAGACTAAGGGATAACAAAGCCCTGAGGAACTACAACACCTCTAAAAGCGTGACTCGCTAACTCGAACTACAACTCGCCAACCCTCTTGGCCAGCGTGGCGTTTTAAGGCCATACATCACTGATGCCGAAGACATTGTGCATGATGAACCCCATATCCAACAGTGAATACTAAAGGGCTGATTAAGGTTTAGTACATTAGGTAGTAATAGTTACGAATAGTTCCCTTCAAAATCTCCTCACATTAAAGCGTGCAAATAACAAAGCACATGAAAATATCAGTAGACTATCTGAGAGTAAGAGTTATAGAATACCAAAAAGTCAAAATTGACAGTGGAGGACTATTACTGTTAATTTAATAAACATACTACAATTATATAATTGACCGACTGATATTTGACAGTAATGTTACGAAGCCCTGACAGCTGAGCTAAGGCAGAGACCTGTATCTCAAGGCCCAATAGAACGAGCAATGGATTTGCCGGTTAGAAGATCAATTTTACCATCAATACTGTTGATAGAATCATCAGATGAAATTATCGCACATTTATCACTTATCTTGAAACGTTAGTTACGCACTTGACCTACACGAAGTGAACGCTCCTTGTTGCCATATAAGGGACACGGCAGAGCGAACTTGATTTAGAAAAATGTTAATAGCAACAGGTTGCAGCGAGGTTGTGATTGAATTAGTTATGTATAGATTTCTTTATGTGGTAATAAAGTGGTACGTAATAGTTTACATCATTTGATCAATTGGTGTTTACGGTTCAAAGAGTAATTCCTATTTTGAGAAGAATACTTACAGTCAATATCGATATTAGCGGACTTAGTGGAAATTGGTTGATACCTCTGCTTGAGATTTTTAGTTCTCGAGTGTGCGGATATCCTCACAATTATTTCCTTCACCGTCAAGATTGTGATGTGATAATTTAAAAATCAGTACTTAAATGTACTCAGTGGTACGGGCTAATGATTTGAGCTCACGACTTCACTGTTAATGAGTTTAGAATAGATACCCTTTGGCTATACGTATACAGTTATAAGATTCTGTTAATGATCCGTGATTGACATGAAATTTTAGATATTATTTTTAAAAAATAATCAATCAGCTGCGTATTGTAAAAATATTAACCGTAGATTCTCTCTATGATTCAGAATTAATAGATATTAAATTTTAGATATTATTTGTATTTGTTTTATTCTTAGGACAGTAGACTACAGCACTTCACTTCATATAATGATAAGACGAAAACACTGGAACAAGTTATATCAAATTATGGAAATCAAATTGGTGGCTGGTGTTCGACTGGCCACGTTACCCCTCTCTCACAGAAGAGTACCTTGAAATGTATTGCATTTCCCACTTTATCTTATTTCCCTAATGTACGAACGTTTTTCGGTAGTGAGTGAGATGCGCCAGAGTCCATCCTATCCCTCCTTATTTTCCCAACCCTTTCTCCAAATCCATTCCTATATCTCCAAAGATAGGCAGCGCATCCGAGGGCGTGCTAATGTTTGTCATTTTCGACTAATGTTGGCATGTATCGCGGATGTCTCTGGGTGATAGTATCCACTTACCATCAAGTGGACTGTATGCTCGTCTGCCGCCTTCGTCCATAAATAAAAAATATATCCGTTGGTATTCAAAAGTTACCTATAGTCAAAATTCAAATTATGTTTAAAAAATTTGCTCATAGAACAAACATTTTATAATATGAATTAATTTTCCAATAGGCATTCATTAAAATTCAATTCAATTCAATAATCTATATATACTTGATATATATGTAAGTACCAATTAGCGCAGGTACTACGTAATATTTTAAAAAAAAAAAAAAAAATAACGTAGTACCTGCGCTAATTGGTACTTACATATATATCAATACTATTGTTTATTGTCTTTTTTAAACTACACGACTTTTAATGATAAACTTTGTAATTAACTACTTATGACTAGGTACTTCGTAATTGACATATAATAGATCATAATAATTGACTAATTTATTATTAATTATGACCAATTTGATAACTTGTTATGATTTTGTTATTTACTATACATAATTTATAATATTTTTAAATAATTTATGAAATATAAGATTTAAACATTGTAAGTCGAACCAGGATAAACGGTAAATTCTACTTTAGCACCGAGTTCTGCTTCATTTGTAATTCATTACAGCATACAATAAATTACTTTGATTCTGATTTTGGTATTTAATAAATATTCAACACAAATTAAAAAGAAGTTTTTTCCTATAAAAGGAAAAAATACAATGTCCTTCGAGATCTTGCATCTTCCTCTTCCGTATCAACGACAATTTGCATTTATGCCACCACGACACCACCTGTTGCTAATTTTAAAGAGGTATACAATCTTAACTAAGGCTATACTCGTGTTAATTGGACCCGCAAACACAACATATCGATAAGTATCGATCAAGATGTCAACGAACCTGTCATACAACTTAAGATGCATACCCGGCAAATTAATTGGCTGTCAATTGATAAATTTCAGTCTGGTTCTGTATGGGATCGAAATATAAACAAAATTTACATATTTTTAATTCTTCTAAAAACTAAACTTTATCAAGCAGGACAGCGTTTGTACCAAACGCAATATGTCAGTAGCCTGAACGCTCGTACGATAAGTCAGCGCCAATGTACCTTAAAAACCTTAACCGTTTTAGACTAGCCTTTAACATTATGGATTTAAGATCATAATACGTTAAAAACTTGAACTATAACGATCGCTAGCGTTTAACGCCCACTCAGCGCTCGAGCGTCAAGCGCTCAACGCTTATTTTTACAACATTGCAGTAGTCTCTAGCATAATATGAAATAAATATACCGAATCAAAAAGCCAATAGATCGACGCAGCATTTTTTAATGCCTAAGTGCTAAGAATTTTAACAATCAAGAAGTGGGACGAGTACCAAAATATTGTATCAAAAAATAGTTGACTACATAAAAGACTGTGACGTCACTGTGCCGCTGGAATTCCACTGAATCAAAAGAGTTGGAAAGAGCTACGATTGGAGTTTCTTTGATGGTTAGGATTACACGAAATTTGTTAAAAAATCAAAGCTACTGACACAGCTCAACGGTTCAGCAGACTGAAATTGTAATGGGTGGGTCATATTTACGTACCGGGAAACGTAGCGTGGGACGCCCTCCGGCCAGATAAACTGAGGACTTGAAGTAAGTCGCCGGTAGTGGGTGGATGAGACGAGCTCAAGACCGTATGTGGTGACGGACCTTGGGAGAGGCCTATATCCAGTACACACGGGCTGATGGTATGGTATGGTCGCATTTGTCGCAGAACCGGTGTTGGAGAAGTCCCGTATTGTTATTGTAAGAATTGATAATTGTATGTAAAACTTTGACTATCTCGTACGTGACCACTAGGGCCAATACACTCCTATTCTCTACATAGTAACGTAAATGTAATACCGTCCTACTCCTTAATCCGCCCATTGAGCTTTTAACAAATATTTATTTAAATGGCCGCTTTTGGATTTGAAGAGTGCCATATAGCTTCTTAAGTAAATAAATATGGATATTGCAACATCTTACAATTAAAAAAGCGCCCGTTTAAATAGATATTAGTTTAAAAAACACAGTGGTCGGATTAAATAGGTCGGTATTAGCTAGCTTTACGTTACTTCTTCGTAAGACCTTTCTTTCTCGCGTTACGGCACTGGCGGCTAGAAATCAAACAACAACAATAAACCTCGAGCAAGGCTATAAGATAATCACGTTCAACTACCGGTAATTATAATGTATTGTAACATTATCGAGATTCCGGGATGCATCGTCGACAAACAAGAGGCGGCTATATAAGAAATTAGCCTGGGGATATATGTGAGTCATACGCGGTAGAGGGTGTCCACGATGTTTGTGTAACATTTGGGATATGTGCGCATTGTGTATGTCTATGTAACAAGTGTCCTGGACATTGAGTTGCATAACAAGGAAAGTTTCCATGCCCGAGCTCTCCAAAATGTACTAGTAGATTATCACGTAAATTTTCAGAAAATATAAGTAGGTTCATGGCTTCAAGGGGTATTTTTTATTCACAAGAATACTTATTACACATATTTTAAGTTTCTATTCATTATTATATTCTATCTTTTACATTTTATAAATAAATATAAAGTTAACGTTAAAGTTATTTTAAATTCTATAAATGTTGTAAATGCCTGTAAATGGCATGCCACTACGATTCAGGCTATAATATAATATATTGTGTTAGTGGCGCGTCATGTCACTAGAGGAGTAAAAACTTTTCCATAGGAATATTTTTTGTCTTTACTGTCAAATATTTTTTTGCGAAAAAATAAATCTAAAACAAAATACAAAGCAGCAAAAGTGGATTTAACCACCGGAATAAAATTTGGAATTATAAATACAATATGCTTGTCCTTTGGGCGATGAAAATACAAATAAATTTTAGATATATTTCCGTTCAGTTCCCAAATTCGAGATATAAAAATCATAATAAATGAGTACTCAATAACTTTCAATATTCTATCCTCTTAGCCTCACGCGTAATCCTAGACGCTGTTCCTCGACCTATCCTTCAAAAAACAACATGACGTGTTGTCACAACAATTTTCATGTCTTGAGCTCAAGTTATTAAGGCGTCCTCTATTCCGGTTTCTGTGCGGCTACTCAGGATTAATAATCACTTATTTCTTTTTTTTTACTCGTTACTACGCCGCCGGTGGCGCCAGTCTGTTTTTGCATACATTTTTTTAGCCTGTTTTTTATATACGCATTTAATTAAAAAGCTAATTTTGCACACGGAAACTGGCTTTTGAAGTCACGTCAGTCGCTTGATTTGTTTTTGTTAACATTTAAATCGAAATTATTGTGTCGATTGATGTCCATAGTGGTTTCCTTGGTGTTTAAAGCAGTGAAAATTACTGGTCGGAATTTCAAGGATGTAAGAACGATCGCATTGTTGCAGTTCCTTAATTCTCTTTTTTTGCAAAATTTCTTTTATATGATGTCAATAATATACAGAGGCAAAACTCGTTTGGGTTTTGACAATCCCTATTAAGATAATGTACCTTCTGTTCTGTATAAATAAATAAATAGCTTTCATTGTTCTCTCTTGTATTAATGGGCCGTGTCAAACTTGACTGGTCAAATCAAAGAAAGACCAGGCACCAAGAACTATGTACAGATTACCTAGCAATTGGAGACCATTCAATCAAATAGTGACTGTGGGTAGTCAAGTAGTCAGTACTACTCAATCTGTCAACCAAGGTACCAATAATTTTCGTATTTCGTCTTAAAACATGACATAAATGTCGTAGTTAACAGGAGGGACTCGTGAAAGGAGACCAGGTGAATCGCTTTCTACCAAGGAACTAATAGACTGGCCGCATTTGTACATAGATATATGAAACCTTTGGCACAGTTACATATGCTGCCTATAAAGACTCAAGTTTGTTTCCAAGTAGAACTCTTGTTTGAAAACAAACATTTTTTTGTATCTGGGCTAGTTTTTGTCCGTTTGGGACTATGCACGCAAGACACAAGGAATTAATTATTAAGTTAGTATGGACCATCAATTGTGAAGTTATCTTTTCATTTATCTTGTATCAGCCCATAACGCCCCACTGCTGGGCACAGGCCTCTCCTAATAAATCACTGGGGGTTTTGGGCCGTAATCCACTAAGCGAGCTAGTGCGGATTGGATTTAAAATAAAAATAATAATTATCTATTAAAATATAAAAAATCATAATGACGTTTCCCAAGACAGTACCGTTCAGTTCATATTTAAACACTCGCATAGTAACATTACCGGTCTTTTTAAATAACTGGTCAAAACCATTTAATTAAGTCCCACTTTTCTACACACACTTCTTATTCCGGAAGGTCTTTTTGTACTGGATGCTCTTACCAGCATAAACAGACCTGAACCGCCTTAAAAGTTATTCTACAATAGAGATCTAAGTAATTATCACCAATATAACAAGACATTTCTCGGCATGTCAATTTTACAGAGTGAGGTGTCTAGGTGAGCTGGGAGTGTGGTAGTACCGACGACATCTAGGTCGATGTTCCCTAAACAAACAAGTGAACTGTTTATGCGTATTTACACATGTTTTCTTGTCAGAAGAAGCAACAGGGCCGCCTGTTGCATGTTGCACAACTATTGCGGAGGTGTTCAATACTTTTTGCTCAAATTCAGAATGTGTTTTCAAAGTCATGAAATGGAATGTCATGTCATGTTCAAAGTCATGAATTGATCTGATCTTAAGACGGTAAACTTTGGTATGCTTTACTTATAAGTTACTAGGTTTTTTATTACAACTAATACTGTCAGGCATGGAAGTTCTATATACGTGCCAACATGAGTGCAGGGATAGAATAAGCTGAGATGGGAATGATTAATCTCACTCACTACCGCAACATTGATAGAATAGGATAAAGTGAGTACACTTTACGGTAGTCGTCTGTGAGAGGGGTAACTTGCCCAGTCGAGTGCCACCAGCGGCTGTGGGATTGCAGCGTACACCTTCACCTTTCTAGTGTGACGAAGGAGAACGAAAATTCTATGCTATAGCAAATGTAATTGGCTTTTATTGGAGAAAGCAAGTAGGAGGAGGTACTGTCAAGCTATGTCACATGCTATATGATGATGATTGATTGAAGATTGATTTGATCTGAGATCAGTGAATACACGACTATTTAGTGTATGTATGGTCATTATGTAGTCATGTCCATCTTCTTTTCTAATTTCGAAACAAATTTCTGGATCATTCCATTTCATTCTATAAGTTATTTTTTTAATAGAAAAAGACGGCAGATGAGCATACAGTCCACCTGATGGTAAGTGGATACCGTCGTCCATAGACTTCCGCGATACATGCCAACGTCAGTCTAGAATGACAAACGTTGGCACGCCCCCGGATGCGCTGCCCACCTTTGCAAATTAAGGAATGGATTGGGAGAAAGGGTTGCGAAAGTGAGGAGGGATAGGATGTAATGGGAATAGGCTCTGGCATATCTCACTCACTACCGAAACACGTACGTATATTGGGGAAATACGATAAAGTAGAAAATGCAGTACATTTTCAGGTAGTCTTCTGTGAGAGAGAAATGCAGCGTGCAATTTCCTCCTACTAAAATTCTTTTTTATAATGTCACAGGGCATTAAAGACCGCTTTTTGGTGCAAATTTTAGGGCTCGAATGTACACACAGGTAAACACATAGCTACAAAGGTAAATCAATAGTAAAAAGGTAATACGCCAACACATAACTCTCATAATGGGTTCAGCGCAGATATGGGAGCTATCTTGTCACCATTTCACTAGATCAAACCCGTCACACGTCGCATATTGTGACTATTTTATTACTCCGACATACACGGAGCTGCAGTCGCATTATCTCACGCATCACGTTTCAGTCATACAATACTAGGGGCTGTGGTGCAAGTGATGAGTGATGATGCAAAGTATTAAATTAGGGACCTTAACATACCATACCTTCAGCTTATGTCTTCCATTGCCGGATATTAACTCCCAAGGCGCGCCACAACATACGGTTTTCTGCTCTTCTCATTCAGCCACTACGGGCAAACGTCTCCAAATCGTCGGTCCATTTGACCGGAGGGCGTCAAAGAATTTGAAATGATATTCTTATTTAGAAATTTGAAATCTATACTAATATAATAAGAGGTAAAATTGTGTGTTTGTATGTTGGGGGTAATCTCCGGAATACTGAACCGATTTAAAAAATTCTTTCACAAATAGAAAGCTACATTGTCCGTCTCTAATATAGGCTATATTTAATTTTGAAAAAAAAAAAAAAACTTATAAACCGAAGCGAAGCGAGGGCGGGTCGCTAGTAAGTGATAAAGGTATGGATGGATAGAAGCACGACTCACTCCAGATAACTTTAGAGCCAATTAACAGAATTTTGAATTAATAACAGTGCATAAAAAATTAGACTAAACGTTTGTTCTTAATGACGGGGGAAAATATATCATATATTATAATAAAATGTCCTAACATAATAAGATGAGTACACAACGTCCTATATGTGCCTATGAACACCTATCTGATACATGTATTTGGTGGTAGCAATACGTAGCAAGCTAAATTTGTTAGAAATTCATTGATTTGTCGCAACAAATCAACCAAATTCTTAACGAATGAATTGTACTCATTTTAATAATACTAATCTGCTTACCAACTCGCAATTTAAAATGTGGAGTTAACTGTACAAATGGACCTTAGTGTAGTATGAGTGTGGCGTCTTTCTAACATTTAGTTATTTCAAGATTATCTTTAAATATATGCTCTAAAATCAGATTTTATTATCTACTAGTTGCTGCCCGCGACTTCGTTCGCGTTGTCTTCAAGTACTAATTTAAAAACCTTCGCGGGCGTGCGCACAACAACTCACCAAAGTTTCATCGCAATCGGATGAATGGTATAGGAACGCACACGGGACCAAAGAAACATTCATTTCTCTTTTTGTACAATATTGTACAGTAGCGGACTTAATGCCGTAAGACATTCTCCGCCAGACGACAGTTAGTCAAAATGACATAAATTAAAGCATTGAATATACATATCTTTAATTTCGCAGTATCTGGGAAACTAGAAATAAGGTTATTTTTCTTAGATAATTTCATAAATAAAACACTACCGCTTATAACTCGAGTAACATCCATGTTACCAAGAAGACTTTCTCATAAAACAACATGAATCTAATCTAAGTTGTACTTCTTGTGCACCTGTATGAAATGCGATGTATGCAACATGGAAAAACGCATCTGACATACCGGTTGTAAGTAGGTAAAAGGAAAAATAGGTTTAACATTCAACAGCTATAGTTCTGATTAAACTTACGGTATAATATCACGTGATTTAGAAGCCAGTAAAATAACAAGCCTCAATACTGTAATACTTGTGGATTTTCCGTATTTGCATAGTTCATTTTTCACTTCGCATTTTGTATACAAATACAATACTTGGAATCACATAGATCACTTGATTGTCGCGAACTGAAAGTGAAGGAGGATTGGCTCGCGCATGAATATAAACGCGATTTATAATAAAGCAAATTTATAAGATACAATCTAACTTAAATGGAACGACGATTAGCTTTGTGGGTTTCCATTCATAGATATTTGTCGTCACCATCGGTCACCATTACCAGACCTTTTATTATTGGACATGAGCCCTAATTAACATGCATGAAGGCTGTATAACCTGAAAACGTCACGCTGCGCGAGCGCGTTGGCGTGTTCAGGGCTTGTTTTAACAACACTAGTTGCATCAGCATCCCATTCACACGTTACCTCACAATATTACACTGACATGACAGATAACGTAACCGATTCTAAATACCTTGTACGGCTGTGAAATCCATTACCTCTTTTTATAGTCTTTGAAACGACTCCAACGGTGTCTGGTAAGAATTGTAATCAGTCATAAAACCTTAAAACACTGAACGCAATTAAAAGAATCCAATCATTCCTTTTACAGACAAGCCATTGTGAACTAGTGCACTGTCCTCATAAAAACCTTTTTATTACAATTCTCAAACACCCCCGCTTGACAGTACCTCCTACTTGCTTTCTCCAATAAAAGCCAATTACATTTGCTATTACAAAAGTTCAGGCGCTCGGGCTAATAGTTATTATTCCGAAGATATAACGTCTAATTTTGAATGGCAAATGGTAGTGACTATATATGGGTTGTAGATTATGTCGACCAGGTGATGCAGAGGTTAGTGTGGTATCGTAAAATGTTAATTGAACATTCATGTATGGAAGACGAGAATACTATACTCGTACACTCGTCCACCACACTTTTTTAAAGGAGTCATGGACATCTGCAACCTCCAAAAGCCTGGGCGTGCACTGCCGACCTTTCAGATTCCTATTCAATAGTTTTCTTGAGGAGCCCCGTGTCATAACATTACTGGAAAAGTAGACAGTTTATTTCTCAATTTTCGGGTTTACACTGTCTTCTCATTCTTCTTCGGTTTGTACTGAACGAAAAGAATGCAAGCAAGTGATGGCGCTACGGAGCGCTACGAACAACATTTTTTTGAACAAATGTCATTCTGACACATAGCGCGGGTGGCGTCGCGCACTTCCTACTTCGACGGCAAATATGTTTAAGGACGATATTTCAAGGAAATTACTGACAGGATAAGGAAAATCCTAATAAATCTTCACATAGCAAGATGACAATACATAATAAATCTTAATAAATACTGCGAATTATAATTGCAGCCTCTACAACGAGCCATAGATAGAATTCTACTCCGTACATCATTCGATCGTAGAAATCAGTACTATCAGTTCAAATTTTACTGTAATGGTGCTCGTAAATTTCAAGTAAGTAGGACGTCCGCAATAGAATAAATCTGCAGTTGCAATAGACATTTTAATTATTCTTTTACGACGCGAGATGACGGGATGCCTATAAAAATAATTGTTATTATTCGTCGAGTGTCGTGTTGGTTTGGCTTTCTTCTGCAAGTTCTATGATATACATTTGAAATTTATATGAAAGAACTAATTAAACTAAATCGGGTCCGAACCGAAAATTTGAGAAAAACGCGATAGTTTAAAAAGTTAACAAAACTAAGTCGGTTATTATTAGGTATTCGGGGAAAATGGTTACTAGTTACGTATGCATATGCATATAAATAGGTCGGGTTTTTCCTCCACGTCCCCAGATTCGTCTCCAAATAGGGACGGACAGTCTAATAAATTAATGTTAATTTTCGTCACTAAATGCGTTACCAATATCAAATATTTAGCAGACGTAGAAGACGAAAATATCTTGAAATAGATGTAATAGAAAATAGTACGGATTCAATAAAAATATTATCATTCATTTATTCTTTAATTTATTTATTTTTTATTTGACTACTAATTAGTCCAATTGGTAGTCAAGGTTTGGGAAAATGGGGAGGGATAGGATGGGATGAGAATGGGCTCTGGCATATCTCACTCACTACCGAAACACGTACGTACATTGGGGAAATACGATATAGTAGGAAATGCAGTACATAAAGTAGGAAGGTAGTCTTCTGTTTGAGAGGGGTAACGTGGCCAGTCGAGCGCGCCCAGCTGCTGTTGGATTGCAGCGTGCACTCTCCCCTCGAATCGGATGTGAACGCTTATAATAAAGGTATGGGTTTACCTTTTATTCCTACTCGACGTTTCGGCACGGGTTACACCAGCCGTGGTCATGAGTTGATTTAGAGGCGGGTAGTCCAGGATGGGAGCTGCGATCAGTTTTATCAACTACCTACATTTGATCTTCACAGCCGGAAAGACTGTGACACACTACACTAACAGGGAATCCTAATATCTACACTAACAGGGCCTATCTAGTACCTACACACTATACTAACATGGAAACCTAGTACCGCCGAGCAACAGGTCAACTTATATCTTAATAGGTTACTAATAAGGGCTGATTTTGAATGGTTTTGGGTAAATTAACATGTTGCTGACCGTACATCACCGAGCAAAGATGTGGGATGAACGGTCTTAAGTGGAATAATTCATAGGGTCCATTTATCACAACATTGATCAGTTGAACGGCAAATGATCTCCTTAGTATGTATAATGTCTTCTGTACCACTGCCATAAAATGATGAAGGAGAGGAAATAAGCCTACACTTAGATGCACTTAGTGGTCTAGCAATTGTGTGAACAGGAAGTTAACGAGACCGGGTGTCATATAACTGAAATATAACACCTGGGTGCGGACTCACCGCTACCGTTAGGTAAGATCAGCGGGGAAAAGCAAAAGGCGTAACTACATGTTATATATTTAATTCAATCCATCGATATCGGTCGAATTTTGAATAGCACCACTCTATGTCTTCGTAAAAGACGACTAAAGGATAAAAAAGCTGCTACCTAAAGAACTGCAATACCTCTAAAAGAGTGGACTCGCCAACCCACTTGACCAATATTTTAAGGCCCTACATCCCTCATACACAAGATTAGGGGGAGAGTGTATGCTGCATTCCCACAGCCGCTGGGCGCACTCGACTGGCCACGTTACCCTTCTCTCACAGAAGACTACCTTGAAATGTACTGCATTTGTCCCTTAATGTTATTTTCCTAATGTACGTACATGTTTAGGTAGTAAGTGAGATATGCCAGGAGCCCATTCACATCTCATTCTATCCCTCCCCATTTCCCCAACCCATTCCTTAATCTGCAAAGGTAGGCAGCGCATCCGGGACACGTGCTAATGTTTGTCATTATGGACTGATGTTAGCATGTATCGCGGATGTCTATGGACGACAGTATCCACTTACCACCAGTTGGACTGTAAGCTCGTCCGTCGCTTTTTTTTTTCTATAAATAATAATAATAATAATGTCTATGAAGGAGGGCAATGTCCAGTAAACGGGCCTATAAAAGGGCTAGTTATTGTGCATTACAATAAATGGTAAGTGATCGTTACGTTTAATAGCGAGCAAATTAAACGCAAAGGTATACAGGTATGTAACGGGTATGCTTTTACTTAGATTTATGCACATACCTAAATATATTCTTCCATTGATAAACCGTTCAGATTATCGTATTCAGGCAATTATCGCATGTATAACAGAAATATAAAACTACAATGTTAACTTTACGTTTGTACGTCCATGTTTAATCTATAACCGGAAACGATTGTTTTTAATTTCTTCGCCAACGTAATCTTTCGGCTTTCGTCAATAAAATGCAATACACTGGGTATTGAAGCTGATTGTGAAATGTCGTGAAATTTAAGATAATAGTATAATTTCTTACATAATTGGTTTACCATAATTATATGGAGTTAACTTAGTGAAATAGGTACTAAAATCGTGGAAGATAAATCATTATTATGGTGACGAAACCATTGGCGTCGGTTTCGCTATAGAGTGGTGATAAATCTATTGCCTCAGTGTTTACGAAACATTTTACTAAAATGTTATTAGTGCCCTTATATATAATATTTTCGTCTGTAACGGACATTTTATGGGCGTGTTATTGTTGTTGATGATGGAGATTAAAGGACAATAGTACAAAATGTATGGAAGTTGTCCCAACCCACCAACAAACATAGAATTGGTGATCTACCATAATCGTTATAATCAATTATAATAACTGCTAAAGAGATGGGATTTTTTTATCATGTAAAACTTAAGATTTATTAATGAATGTTGCAAAAAGTACGACGTTATAAACCATGTGTATTTCATAATACATTTACATACTAGGATATCTTAGAATTTACTTTTGTTTGGACTTTTACAGTAACATATTATCTAATAAAAGTAGGAAGTATCGATTAAATTGATACTACCAGTCTCAATTACCTATACGCAACAACAAAAGGGGGTTATTTGTGAAAAAATATCGATTTATTTTAAGCGCTCTAGGGGTGTATTGATAAAAGGGATGTCCTTTGTCTGTCTCCCCTTGTCAGACACGTGAGCATACTGACGCTTTCGTTGTCCTGTACCTAAGTATTAAATTGACAGGTTTGGTAATATGTCACGTACTTATCAGCATTGCCAGTACTGTGTGGCTAACCGTCGACAGATCGATGGGATCTCTGTACAAGGCTTTACGAAGTTTTTTTTTTATGTACAAGGTTACTTTTAGCATCGGCGCTGGAGCCCTAGCGTTGTTAGAGCGCTAATTAACTTTTAAGACTCTAGCTATAAAGATGAGCGTTACAGTACATTTTTTTATGTTTGGTGGTCTTAAAGTCTTGTAGTTAAAAGCTCGAGTCTGAAACGGTTAAGGTTACGCTTTAGTAGCACTAACTTAGCGCGCCACCGCTCGAGTGCTCAAGCGTCCAGCGATCGTTTTAACAGCACTAATAGACGATAGGCGACACTGCTGCATCGATACTTTTGGCGACGTTCAGCGCTCGATCGTGATATCATAATCGTACGTTTTTGCTACTGCATCTCTATCGACTTGCTCGCGCTAGGCAAATAAATGGACGCTGGGAGAGGCGGGGAAATATTTGGTAGCAGTGTTTCGCAACTAGAAATCGTTAGCGTTCGATAGCGACAACTAAAGTCGGATTTTTAATTCGAGTCAGGGATATTGACATATAGAATTGTCAATAAAGTGTCATCTCCATACAAATTTCACTCTGTTGACAGTTCTACATGTCATATCCCTGACTTGAATAAAAAATCCAATTATGGCTGCTTATAAGCGACTAAGTGCCCGAACACCGATGTTAAAACATTGAGAGTGCTTAGGGCTCAAGTTGATATTTTTAAGTTTACATTACAGTTGAAACTGTGACACGTTATAAAAACTTCTATGAAAAAATCAAATAAAACCGTTCCTTTAAAAACTGTGAAATATTTTGGCATAGTAACAACTACTTATAATTCGTATTCTTATTGATTATGTTTGTATAAGTGTAGTGAGTTGTTAATAAGTCAATAAATTTTTCATTCAATAATTCGTTTGTTTAAAATATTTATTTTTAACTTATCATAATTAACACCAAATTGACACTGTGGTCCTTATATTTAGGACTTTAGGACCCATTGACAGTCTAGCGGTTAACGGGTCTAGTAACTAGTTCTTACTTATCTGCTTCGTACAGATTTTATTGTGGTATTCATCAAACAATGTAGTTTTTGGTAAGGAGCGATAATCTCAAGAAGCTGGTAACACAGTGTGCCAAGTTTTTTTGGAAAACAACCCGGGATTCTCAATCTAAGATCTCAATACATAAAAACCTGAGTTGAATACACTTGCTCGTAACTGGGGCGAGTTGACATAAGGAAAACCAAACAATTATGCCAATAAAACTCATTGAAAAATTATTGACAATGATTAAATGCCAGCTCGAATCTGCATAAATTGCAATAAACATGAGATGGGTAGTATGAAATCATTTCCAATCATAGACTATCCTCGTTTTTTAAAGAAAGATGGTGACAGACGACCAGACAGTCCAGCTGATGGTAAAAGGGTAATATCGTCCATGGAAATCGGCGTTACAAGCCAACATCAGTCCAGTGACAAACGTTGTTGTGCACCCGGATACGG
This sequence comes from Sesia bembeciformis, assembly GCA_943735995.1. Lineage (NCBI taxonomy): Eukaryota > Metazoa > Arthropoda > Insecta > Lepidoptera > Sesiidae > Sesia > Sesia bembeciformis. The sequence goes on from OX031028.1 coordinate 17,124,717, forward strand.
TGTCTACACCTTTGGAGATTTAGGAATGGATTTTTAGAACATGTTGGGAAAATAGAGAGAGATAGGATATCATGAGATGGGAATGGGCGCGTGCGTACATTGAAGGGATGGAATAAAATAGGGTAAAGTTCACGTTTACCCCAAAAGATAGTTCACGTCAATCGGAGGTGATGAACCTACTTAATACGAAAATAAATGGTCAATCGTTGTCTCCTTTGGTGACGAAAACGAGGAGACAAATTATTAAAAAAATATTAGCCCTACTAACATGAGTGGCATAACAACGGAATACTAACTGTAAGTATAATAAGTATAAGCTAATACTAACTGACGAATCAATTATGATAATTCTTTCATTTAATGAAGATGAATGTAGGCTAAAAATAAATATTAGATCTATTTCTACAATAGACCTGAAATACCCGCAGTAGACTGGACCTAACAGTAGACTACCGTAAAAAGTAGTACATGACCCATCTCTATCCCATTCCCTTCGATGTATGTATGTACGTGTTTCGGTAGTCAGAGCCTATACCCATTCTCATACACTATCCCAATAAAAGTAAGTGATTTGAGATTCCTCAAGTTCCCACTGAGTCACTCGCTCAATTACATTAACTGTTATATCAATATAAAAACAAGTCTATTCTCGAATGCGTTTGTTATCATTATAATTGACACCGAAATCTCTATTACGAAACCTTCACACTCCGCTTTTGTGTTTCCAAATGCATTATTGAATATTTATTACTTATTATCTATAGTATGGGGCCATTGACCTGAGTGACATTACGTTTCACCGATAACAGAAATGTAAATTGAATTTTCACACAAATCGGTTTAAAGTTCAATGACCGAGGATATACTAGATCCCTCTTCCTTCTTTCAAACTTGTTTATTGCCAGTGTCACTGTAATTTGCCAGTGTCAGCATGCCAATTTACACGATGTCTATTCAATATACAAAATAATCATATATAAATTATTAAAACATGTCCAAAATATTAATAATATTGTAAATTATGAGTGTACACACGACGACACGCTGTTTTTCACAGTAGAGATTTATATGTGTAGTTATTGTGCGTCATGCGATGATTGCTCAGAAATCGCCAGTCGTTTCCTACGTTCGCTACTAAGTAGTACCATGAGCATAGCCACGGTGGAGCAGGGTGAGGCGCTTGCCCCCCTTGGCATAGGGAAGAATAACTAGCGTATTATACAAAAATATTATGTATCATGTGTTTAACAAATATAATAAGTTGGATTATATTCCATTGTTTAATTAAGCAACCTTCTGATATACAACCACAATCTCATCAACACCTATGTCTCTATCAGCATATGTCTCTCCACCGCTGAATGAAATTCAAATTTAATTTATTTGCTGAAAATACTACAGATGACATTCAAATTATTGCACAGCTATATTGTCCTCGCGGCCCTACAAATATTAAATAAAAAGAACAAGCAGTAAACTTAAACCATGCATTACTTATCATTAACTTATTATGTATTAGTAATTTAATTAAACTATTTTATAAAACGATATAACTCAAAGATAGTCGTGAAACAAATTTACATAAGTTATAAATTAAGAAATACTGTTCAATCAATAGCTTAGGTCCAGTTATAATAATAGGATAGTCGGAAAAGTTGGCGACCTTTTCTATATTTCTAGCATGCTATATTTCTGGCAACATTGATCACTGAATGAGAAGAGTAGTTGGATAAAAAAAGTCTGTGTGTGCTAGCGACTTTGGGAGAGACCTAGGGAGAGAGACATAGGCTAGTATATCTTAAATATGGCATAACTGTTGTTGACATGGGATCGAGAGGGAGGTGCAGGGAGGGAATACACAAAATAAATACTTTTGTATACAAAAGAAAGTCCGAATTTGTACAACGTTTCACTGCACACGGTACGGACGTCCTCGTAACCGTTTTACTACCGTTTCTGAGTTACGGCCGTTCAGACAACAATGCAGACAATGCGCCTGATCGTTTTCTCTATTGTTTGCTACGGACATGATGTAATTATCTTTACGCTACGTCGTCTCCTGTGGTACTGCAAATTAATTACTTGGAATGTGGCAAATGAAATGTTTATTTTTTAAGTTGGATTAATTAAATAAGCTACAAAAAATATTGTTTGGCAAATCGATGACAGCAAATTTAAAGATGGGTTGGGTTAGGTTGGGTTCTCTGGTGACAATCAAGAAATAGGAGTGAACTCCGTCGACTTGCAGATGACACTGATGATGAAATAATAAAATGGATTACTTCAGTTACTCAAAAATAGGTTATTTTGTTGATCACGATCTGCTGCTCACTTTGTATTTTCTAATTACTTGTACCTACTTTGTATTTTGTATGTACCTAGCAGGCAAGCGCATACAGTCCACCTAATGGATGCGCTGCCTACCTTTGCGGATGAAGGAATGAATTTGGAGAAAAGGGGAGGTATAGAATAGGATGGGAGTGAGCTCTGGCATATCTTACTCACTACCGAAACACGTACGTACATTGGGGAAATACGATATAGTAGGAAATGCAGTACATTTCAAGGTAGTATTCTATGATTTCAAGGTGTGTGTAACGTGGCCAGTCGAGTGCTCCCAGTGGCTGTGAGAATGCAGCGTGCACTCTCCCCCCTACAGTGTACGATAAATGTGTATCTATTTAACTATTTTTTGGTGCTCGCCTATTTATGGCTCTTTTAAGAGAAGTGACAAGCAGGTCCGCCTGATGCTAAGCGATAAAAAAATGACAAACCTTGGCACGTTCGCAGATGCGCTGCCTCGGGTTTGGATAAATTAACGATAAGCCTTTTAAGAGTTGTCAATTTGAATAGGTAAACTCTTACAAGTCCACTCTTACAGAGGTTGTATAGTTCCTCGGGGTTTGTGGTAGCGGCTTTATTATCTCTTAGTCGCCTCGAACGACACTCTCAATAGCCGGCCGACATCACACGGTAAAATGAATTAAATATAATTAAAAATTGAGATATTACACGAAAATTGTCACAATAAATATAACGATGCACCGTTATAAAGATTGAAAATCTTGCTAATTCCTATTTTTGTATTTTTACCCCACAAATAAGTTGAAACCATCACTAGATTTACTTTTTTAATTTAATATAGACAAAAAGAAACATACTAAACAAAAAAATACTCGAGATAGATGTTTAGACAGCGATTTGTTATTGCGTTTCTCTCTTGCCATCAAAGAGGCCATTTGTTTGAAATCCAGTCAAAAGAATCTATACAAAAAAAATCAAGTCTCCATAGCGAAAGATAGGATTATATACAGCTCGTCTAGACAGTAAAATGCAGGTTAAAACTAGTAAACCAAAAACAATTTGATCCTGTCTATAGATAATGGCAAAAATAACATAGGATGAAAAATTGTTTACCACTTATCATTCGCAACATCTCACGCTGGCAGAATTTACTGACATTACTTTGTACAAGAACTGGTTGTTTGATAGAGACTGGAGCTACTGAGGAGATTTTGATATGATACTAAGAAGTTCACAGAGAAAATAGGTGAATGATTCTCGAAAATGGGGCTCCACTGAAAAGCAGCTTCGTAGCCTTCTGCAGCAGCATAAATGCTGAACGGAATGACATCACACATTTCGACATCACAGCGCTGCAGCTGCTACTTTTATTTTATTACATACTAGCGATCCGCTTTTGCTTCGCTTTGGTATATAAATATTTTTTTTCAATTTTTTTTTCAAAATAAAATATAGCCTATATTAGACACGGATAATGTAGCTTCCTACTTGTGAGAAATTTTTTGAAATCGGTTCAGTAGTTCCAGAGATTACCCCCAACATACCTACAAACACAATATTACCTCTTTATTATAACTAGCAATCCGCCCTCGCTTCGCTTCGATTTATAAGTTTTTTTTGTTTCAAAATTTTTTTTTGGCATTGGGCTGAATCAGACGAATGTGTGGTTGTGGGCTGCGAGAGAGGCCCATATCAAACAGTGGAGAGAGACATAGGCTGATGTTATGGTATGGTAGTAAGGACCATACCATACAAGGCCTCTCTCAAAGCTCGCCACCATACGGTCTTCATCCAGTCATCTAGTTCGCAAACTTCTTCAAGTTGTCAGCCAGCTGGCCAGGGGGCATCCCACGCTGCGCTTCCCAGTGAGCGGTCTACACTCAAGGACCTGTCTATCCCATCGATTAATCCCTGCGGTTGTAAGTATGTTTATTTACTATCTCTTACCAGTAATACCTTTCATTAGCAATTTTGAACGAGCTTCTAGCGACTTTGTTTGTTTTTTAATGATAGTAGCGATTTTAACACCTTAGGCGCCATGTGTATCTTTTTGTCACACAGTGTCTGGAACACTGTGTATTCAAAAGTATTCACATCTTTCTACTTAGTAAACGCGCCGTGTATTTTTTAGGAACACGTTTTCTATACATCTATTACACAAAAATGAAAGCCCTGGCCTGTCGCATTTTTCCGATGTAAATAGTCTAGGAATCGGTGATTTTACAAAAATTTTAGACTTTTAATTTTAGGTTAATATTTCTAGGTTAGGAGGCAAGTAATCAATAAAACCATTTATATTTTTTTGTATTTTTATTTTATAAACTATCTTTATTATGGCACCGGAAAAGACTAAATAGTAAAAAAATAATTATAAGCAACTGAACTTGAAACAAAAAATTAGTGACAATCATTGAAACAACTTTTACAAAAGGTCACTTCACAAATAGAACATTTTGTTACAACTTGGGAAGCTTTTCGTAGTTTTCCGTCGATGGTTTTTCCTTGTCGACCGTATTTCTTATAACATTCAGAACAACGAGCTTTCTTTTTCACTCCATCTTTCATATTCGGGACCAGGTAATGTTTAGCACTGACCGAGCTAGGTGTAGCAGTCACTGATGTGTGATTGGATCTTCGAGCATAACTTGTTCACGAAACTCTGTAATTGTTAGTTTCTTTTTATAGGTATACTGGTTATACAAGAAATGGGCGTTCACCAAGATGGTGCCCCATATAATTTCAAACATCAGTTTCCGATACCATTTGGTGCATCTACGTAAAGCTGACCCATAAGTCGCCATCTGGTCACTCACATCTATTGATGATTTACCTAGATTATAATCTTCAATACATGCAGGTTTTCTTATGCTTTCACCTCTTCTGTTCCTTTTGGCGACCGTTTTTAGACCAGATTGCTTTGTGGAAAGTATAAGCACATCTCGCTTGTCACGCCATTTCAAAGCTACGATGCCTTCACTTGATTGCTGAGCTGCTATTTCGCCTTTTTTTAGTTTTGTGTTGGTAACTTCCTTAGGCAAGTATTTTCTGTTACTTCTCAATGTCCCTACTAAATGTGTCTTTCTTTTACGCATTCGCAGTGCAAGTGGAACACTTGTGTAATAGTTGTCTGTGTACATGGTCCTGCCCTCGTTGAAAAGACCCTCTGCCAAAGATAGTACTACCTTTTCTGAGACTTCTGTGTTAGGTTCCTTCGATTTACCACAATATACAATCAGGTTCCATGTATATCCCTTCTCAGTACACAGTTTGAACACTTTTATTCCATATTTGGCTCTTTTGTTTGGAATATATTGGCGGAAAATAAGTCTGCCGCGCCAAGCGACCAATGACTCATCGACACAAACTTTTTCTCCTGGTGTGTAGACATTTTATTAGTTTTTTATAAACATATTGAGTACGTCTTTTATTTTATACAGTCTGTCATCAGTATCAGCAGTTTGGTTGTTGGCGAAATGAACAAATTTCAGAATCAGCTTGAATCTATTCCGAGGCATAACAGTACGACCTAGGGGTATACCATAGAGTTTGTGGTTTCTCCAGTAATCTTTGATACTTGGTAATTTCACCAAACCCATCCATCCAACTAGAGCCAAAAATTTCAACATATCGTCTCTGGTTACTGGAGTCCATAGGTGGTTTCTTGATCCAGCAGAAGAATCTGAAGATAAGAGACACTGTGTTGCGTATAAGTTGGTTTGTTCTGTGATATATTCTAGAATGTTAGGGGTTAGAAACAAGTCCTAGTAGTCTATTGGATTCGCATTAGCTAATAATCCGACATAAATATCCTTCATACCAGAACTTGGTACAGTATAATCTATAGCAGGAGGATCATCATGACTTGGCATTTCCCATTGTATCTTGGACAGTTTTTCTTCCATCCACTCTTGTTCAGAAATTTGAGCATCAGTAGTACCAGAAGTACTTGGCACGTTTGGTGGCTGGAGTTCTAAATCGACAGGAGCTGTCCTTGATGACCTACGCCGTTCTATTTCAGGCAATGGAGGTATATCACTATCCGAAAATGTTGACAAACGCCTTGAAAACCTAGGAGGGTTCCAAATCTGACTGTCATTGTCGTCACTTGTACTTGTGTCACTAAAGTCTTCATCGGGCATAAAATTGGGGTCCTGAACGGAATCATCACTTGAATACTGCATAGCAAATCACTTATTTGAACGTTTCAACACTTATACTGTAACAATAGATAAAAAATATAAGAAAAAACATGAATCAGAATTCATGTCTTTTCTTATATTTTCTTCCAAAACGCGTTCTTGAGTCCTGAAACAAAAAAAACCTGTTTTTACCTGTGTATCTTTTCGGATACACTTGGGCTGGGAGGTATGAATTTCAAATGAATCTATTTCCCAGGCCACGTGTATCTAAATGTCACACGGATAAAAATCCAAGAAAAAAGGGGAAAAAAGGGGGGTGAAAAACAATATATGATTATTATGTAGTTTTAAACACCCGTACAAAAAAAAAATGTATTTTTTTTTTAAAACGGTCACAGGGTCTGGCGCTGAGGGTGTTAATAAAAGAACTTTAATAAAAGTTTATGAGAATTTTACAACTAGGTACAGTGAAATAAATGAGACACGAACATTGCACCTGTGTGAGTGGGTGCCGAATTGTTTAATCCGATTGTCGAAATGGTTCGCAGTGTATGTATACTATCTGTGTGCACTCATGCAAACGCAATGCTCATATCTAGTTGATTTCACTGTAGAAAGATTCTTGCAATTTACAAATACCTACGTACTGGGCGTATCGACAACAGGTTTGCATACATAAAGACAAAAAATCATCAAGTACCGGACTCATATACTTTGTATTTTGAAATCACTTTCCATATTGTGACATACATACATACTTATTGCTTTCTCAGTACTCAATTGAATCGTTATCTCCTCATTTTAATGTTAAAATAACAATAACCAGTGCATTTTCGCTCGACAGAGTTGCGCTTGCTCCCATTTTGCATATCGATAAAAATTATCGACTTTAATTGCGGCCAAGCGGAGCGTGCGACCGGTACTGTTATCGATGGCGATAAACTGTCATTAAAATACTTCCTTGTTGCGGCTGACATGTTTATTAGTTATTGATCTTAACACATATATCTAGACATGAACCCTTTGAAGTAAACCAATCATAAGAATCATTTTAAGTAAATTTTCAAGATCACGACTTTTAAATTTTGGTAAAAATTCACTACATCTAATCCCGGCCAAGGGTCATCAGCTGAGTCCAAAACACCAATCAAATTTGCATGAATTCAAATTTGATAGAAACATAGTTTGGGTCTATATCGCGATTAAGTCAAAAGATGAGACAAATCTGTTGAGTAGTTCTAAAATTAAGACTGTGTAAACTTTTAAAAAAATCCAATAAAAAAGTCCGGGGTTCATAGTACTTCATAGGTAGCCACATGTAAACTATATGTCCGACTTTTTGACGGGAACTCGAGAAGCGAATTTGAGTTTTTATTTGATGTGTTATAAAAATTGTCACTTTACTTCTGACTTTCTGAGGACATTGACACTGGCAGAATATGCTAATTGCACCGTTGCCATGTAAGAAAAAAAAACTATATGTCGTTGGGTAGGGCTTGTAAAACTATAACCTTTGTACAAACACTTTTATTCTCAGACGTACGGAAAGATAACGGAATCTTTCGGAATGGCACCTGCCATCGGCTTTTTTGTATTTTATTCGGTACAAAAATTACCTATCAAGTTAAAAGATTTCCGTTGAAAAGTCTTGGACTGTATGCTAATTTACTATAACTGTTGGGATTTAGTTGTGAAGGGGGAGACAAGGGCTTCATTTAGTGATCTATGATTATTAATAAATAAACGATTTATTTGTTATTTATTTATTTAAGAAACATTACAAATCTACGAGAGCGGTGATAGTGCATCTTCTATATATACAAGAGTATGTCCTGACTGACTGACTCGTCATCGCCGATCCTTAATCACTGAAACTAGAAATATGAAATTTGGACACTAGCTCCCTTTTATGACGTATATGCTTAGTAAGAAGGGATTTTTTGAAATTCAACCCTAAAGCGGTGTAATAGGGTGTCAAAATTTGTATGAAATATTTTTTATTGTTCATAGTGTTACGGGATGGGGTTCGAAGTACCCATCACGAACAGGCAGCTCTAGGGTAATTATTATCTTTTTTAATCTCCTCTATGGAGACTTATCTCTAATTACACCTACTTTGTCTCACAGGTCCCTAATTGGAACCGGTTATAAATCTCGTAATCTTTCAAGGTGCAAAGCGCAATTGCTAAACAACGAGAGATAGTACTAACACTGTTACCGGCTAGGGAATGTACAGTTACCAACAATATTTACTATCACAACACAGACCTGTGCGCCCACGCATGCTCTCAATGGAGCCGACTGTCGCAATCGCGATGCGTGCTCGAATGTACGCCGACTGAAGATGTTTGATATTTTACCTAGTGAATTAAAAAATCTTAGCAACTAATTATTAGCAATATTACTTTACAGGATTATTAAGTAATATAGTCAACATCATGATTTGTTGTGTAAGAAATGATATTAATGAATCCTTCCAAATATATCAAAGTATAGGTGAATGTATGGTACGAGGTTTAAAGAACGAAAAGCTTACATCTTATTAAGATTTCATTAAAATATGAATCTTTGATCACTATTCTCGACAGTTCTGAACACTAAGTCGGTATAAAAATATCGCCTTGTGTAATTGTGCCATAACAAATATAAAAAAAAACTCTTTGTAGCGTTTTAAAGTGCTCAATGAATTCTAGTTTCTATTTAATTAACAACACTATGGCATGAGTCAATTATTATTATAATCGATTTTTTAAGCTAAATCTTTAAATAACTACTGGTACATTATTTTCTCAAAACAGACTTCAAAATCACACTTCAAAAAAGTAATTATTTGGCAAAGGTTTTAATATTTGATATAGTCAAATAAGTGAAGAAAAATTAGACGTGTCTTTAACTCAATGAGAGATTAGGTTCCATTTTATTTCGGAAACTTATAAATAATCCGCTGTCATGTCATATGGAAATAACGTATTGCAATAGTTTAGGAACAATAGTTTTGGTTTACAATAGTTTTTAGTTGAAGAAATTTATGAAAACGCAAAATACGAAGGATCAAAACTACTCTGTCGCACTATAACATCCGCGCCAGCCAGTCTAGGGGAAGTGATTGTTGCCATAATGGCACTCCATAATGCGTGTGTTGATTGTAATATGCCCTTGTTTTGTCTACCCTATGCCTAGTCACGTGACCTGTTAACGAATTCTGAACTGTACTCATACAAACCAGATGGGTATTGCGAGATACTAGAGCAAACAGACCTTGCAATTTTCGACGGTATTTCAAGCGTTGACACATTTGTGGTATTGCATTCACACAATTATGCATAATATATTTCGCGCAAGACTACGAACGGTCAAATTTGCTCATGTGCTTATGAGACAATATTTTTTTTACAGAATAAGTGACAGACGGGCTGGCGACCCACAATATCGTAAGTGGTCATCGCCATCCGTGACTTCGCAGAATACTATGGGTATTTACTTCCTTGAAGATTTTCAGCTTTCGAACATGGACACCCGCATGCCTCGCAGCGACCCGCCAGTCTGCTATTAAAAAAAAATTGATTAAAGAAAGTCATTTCCTTTTGCATTTTTGTCATTTGCATTTTAAACGCCATTTTGGCGTTTTAAATGCAATCTCATAACAAAGAGTCATCATAAACAACAATAACTAAACCATGAGTTAGTTGAGACATAAAATATTTATCTTTTTTTATTCTTCATCAATAAATTTATTTATCAATAAATAAGCTTGCTAACTTTACAAACCTTTATAGACTTTACATTCCCTCTACATCTTTTCTGTGGCCGGAGGAAAACGTTCTTTTTTAAATTGTAATTTGTTTAAATTTAGAACGTTCTTCTGTCTCCAGTTGGGTACAACCTAACCTAACTGGTACATGTACCTCTATTTAATCTACAGACTTCTCCTTACCACTCAACGGTTACCTGGAAATGAAATGAAGCCGCTGGTTGTACTTTTTTTTATGGACGAAGTCGGCAGACGAGCATACACTCCACCCGATGGCAAGTGGATACTGTTGCCCATAGACATCCGCAATACAGGGGCCCTACCACCATCTTTTACAAAACAATATTGTTGCAGGAACGTTTTGTTTCAGGCTTAAAACAACATTACTCATATTCGTACCATGACCTCCACCAAAGTATTAATGCATAGTGCAGAGAAAGAACGAATGATTTTAATTATTTGGCTATTCCCTGCTAAAAACAAAACGAGATAACGCTATATGAACTATATAACGCCATTTCTTTCATACAACGTTCCGATTTGCACTACAGTATAAGCTATAGAATTGTGTTGACGTCACCAAAACTTCCTATTAAAACATTCATAAAATAAGCTTACATTAAGAACGCCGTGGTACGAAATTGAGAAGTAAGCTTAAAATAATACTGCTATAAGGAATGGTGGTAAGGCCCCAGGTCAACATTAGTCCAAAATGGTAAACGTTGGCACGCCCCCGGATGCGCTGCCTACCTTTGGAGATATAGGAATGGATTTGGAGAAAGGGTTGGGAAAATGGGAAGGGATAGGATGGGAACGGACTCTGGCACATCTCACTCACTACCGAAACACGTACATGCATTAGGGAAATAAGATAAAGTGGCAAATGCAGTACATTTCAAGGTAGTCTTCTGTGAGAGAGGGGTAACGTGGCCAGTCGAGCGCGCCCAGAGGCTGTTGGATTGCAATCCACTCTATAATCAATCCCCTCAAATAATTAAGTTGCATTTTGTATTTCTCTTTATGTTTTTGGTCTACAATAAACTGTATCCATCTATTTACAACCTATTTAGGTGGAATAATAATAAGCATAATAATATTGATCTCTGTGTCTATATCATTCCCAATCTTTCAAAGTTCATATTTATTATTTTTAAATAGCTCCGAGAAAAATATAAAGATGAATGCAATCTCGTTTCCCGCCCTCTGTGAGAAATGTTTATCTTCTAATAACGAAGGGAGTTTGTAGCTTATAGATAATTAATTGGGGACAATGTCACACTGCAAATAAACTTGAACCAGAGGCTATCAAGAAAAAACAATTACCAGCATATGTCCCGATAGCTGACGAACAATAACAAAAATTCGATTCGTGCTTCTTTTTCGGACGACCTTGGCGAGATTAAACGGACATTTGACTTTTGACTTTGATAATATTGACGTAGATATTATCCTTGTCTGATTTTAGAAAAAAAATTAACTAGTGCAGAATCGTCACGTACGTCGCGGTCGTGCGTTTTTGAACTAATTTAATTTTCGAGAAATAGAAGTAGTCAAATGTGGATATCTACGGCAACAGGGGAGATGCAATGCCCATTGCCTAGCAATCTTGCAGCAAGTTCACAAATTTCTTCAGCACTTCGTCTAAAGCGGCATTTCTATAACTTTCTAAGCTAATTTCTGACTTATTTTATATCGAGGATGGACAATTTGCATCTTCCCTAACGAAAATTTTGTTTTCTAATGCCAATCGTTTCACGAACAATACTGGAGTAGGGATTTATTGATTATGGTGTTCTATCCGGTGATCAATTCCAGAGTTGAGTGTTGGTCCTTTACCGCCAATTTCTTGGTGTGTTTTTTTATACTTACATTAAGTCCAATAATCCATGGAAAGTGGATACAAATTGTCATCGTTATGGAATCCGGTGATCCATAAAAATAATAAACCTAAACCTCGCGACTTTTCGCGTGACGCTATCATAGACTTCGAATTAAAAAGATCAAATACTTTTTGTACTTAGCTTGATTTACTGTTATCAAGCAATTAATGTAACGATTTTTCAGTCAATACCCCGTCCATTATGTGTAAATGTAGAACACTGAATGTATTGTACTGAGCTATAAATCAGAGCACGTTATCTGGGATGTCCTCAACGGGATACATTGATCGGTATTTATAGAACATAGAAACGTATTGATTTATTGAGGAACGTTCAATGTAGCGACAAAGTCGTATGTTGTGTCGTGATCGTGATTTATAATTGTACAAATAATAGAACATGTCGCAGCGTGACAAGTAACAGTATCACAAGTATAGAGGAGCAGTGGAAATGTTGCACATGCATACAAACGAAATGCTTAAAGCATTATTATAATTGAATTATGGGCTATCATCTATGGGCGACGGTATCCACTTACCATCAGGTGGACGATATGCTCATCTGCCGTCTTCATCCATAAAAAAAATCATATATACTATTATCAATATTATCACACACAATCAATAGAATTTATTTCCGGGCAAGATTTTATTTGACATATCAGCGTTCATTCAAATAGGTTCACCGTTGTAAAGAAAACAGGAGAGAAAACACATTAGACAGTATTAATACTTACAAATTACAAAATATTGATTAGATATTGTCGTAAAAAATTAGCCATTGATACATTGAATACTTTACTGTATTAAAACCATTAATTATTATTCATCTCTGACAAAAAGCGATAACCCACAAACTTACAAAAATGCCCTCACTTCGCCTCGGTTTATTAAATTTAAATTTAAAACAATCGGAATAAGATATTTTCCTGCGGTAAAATGGAGCCTATATTTTAAGTTAGACCTCTAGCAATACATCGGTGAAAACTGCATTCAATTCCATGCCGTAGTTTTTGCGTAATGCGTGTACAAACATACAGACAGACAGACAGACAGACAGACAGACAAAATTTCTAAAAACTGTTGTTTTGGCTTCTGTTGCTCTAATAAAGTTTTTTAGTATTAGTTTTATTTTTTTTTCAATTAGTTTTCCCCCATATTAGTTTTTTTTTCAATATCTATAATGTACAGACATCGGCCCGTTACAATTTTATTATATGTATAGATTATAGATAGATGTACCGTTTATTATGTGAATGTTAAATAAATAAAATATCACGTCACGCTTGTGTGCGTGTGTGTGTTGCTTGTATTATAAGCATATATATAAAATAAAACACTATGTTCTACTCTTTCTCTGTATATTGTGTGTGTACTATTTATCAAAACACGGTATCATTGTGTCATTGTCTTTTCTGACGTGATGCACTGTACTCTCATCGTAAGATTTGCAACAATTATTTAAAGGGACTCTCATTCCAACGTTCAAAATCAAGAGCAGAAGATAATGGGCATATAACCAATGTTTGTCGGATTTCGTCTTAAGTCGCAACATGACATAACTATGAACATTTCTTTCCACCGAGGAACTATCAAATTTTATACATTTTTAATGTATACGAGTGAGCTGTGCATACTTAATAATATAGTATTTAAAAAATCCTTAAATATACACACAGTGTTACCTAGTCGGGGGTCGACTCAAGTTGTATAAGGTCGCTTGAAAGCGTTCACGCGGTTTTGCGCAGTCGTGCGACTTGATAGCTGGTTCAGAAAATTTTAGATGACTTTTCAAAATAGCACCCATTTTAATATACATTTTTTTTAAATTTTACGATAAATTTTACGAGATATTTATTATTAATTGTCTTACTAATTAATTATTATTTAGTTATTTATTTTAGTCGTCGTATTTTTAATTTATTATCTGTAATTATTTGTCTGTTAAAAATGTATTTACAGGGTAATAAATAGCATTAACTACATAAAAAAAAATAAGTTGGTTTATGAAAATGTTAATTACGCCAAATCCGGTCCGTATAAACGTGTACATAACTTTTATAGGATTAATTTTTGCTAGTTGGGAAGCGCTTTATAGACCGTTCTGAAAAATGACCTAATTTACATCTTATTCAAATAGAAATAAACATTGAAATGTATCGCAAGAGAATCTAATATTACTCTGCTCCTAAACCGTGTCATGTATATCAAAATTGTGCAACATACGGACGTACAGATATGTCTACATATATACAAACTCTGTGAAGTCGTTGTTTATCGCCTGTAAATCACCTTGTGAAATGCTCACCGTATTTTAGGATGATGGGTACGCGTTTCCATGATACAACAGATCACTGAATGAAGTTATCAGTGACAACTTTTCCAAAATTATAGGTACACGCCAAACATAGATAAATAGATAGAACTCTTTATTTTATAACAAAATAACATAAAACAATAATAGACATTGTAAACAGATAAAATACACAAATAACGACTAAAGAAGGATTCAACGAATACGTTTGTTCGCGCCTGTTGTACTGGTCACGTTTTTGAACGCGATTTGTATCTTGGCCGGACCCATCCATTATTTTTCATTCGGCATCACGCCCAGAACGTTAACATCACAACACAACAAACAATTTTTTAGATATTTCTATATTGGTCTTTCTTCTACTATTTTATTTATTTAAACTTTGTGAATATGATTAATTTGATTTTTTTAATTATTTAATTACATAATTAATTATATATATTTTTTATTTTTTTATTTAATTGATTCTTTAATTTTTTTGAGCTGTGAATCTTGCAAGGTCGGCGGCGCGCCCGCATACCCCCTGGTGTTGCAGGTGGGACCGCTTGCTCGTCCGCCCACTAGTATATAAGAAAAAAATAAACTTCATTGCACAAGTATTTAACGTGTAAAATTGGAGGACTTAATGCCCTACGACATTCTTTACCAGTCAACCACACGATCAAACAGAAAATAAAATATAACTAATCCTTTGTGTCTAAAATTTTATGGATTAAGGGGCTACCCGACAAATTTCGCTGTTTTTAAATCCTATAAAGTATATTTGAACATGGTACAAAAATTCTCTAAAAAATATATGATGTAGTGTGGTATTTAATCTTCGCTTTTGACGTCGGAAATTAAAATAATATATATAATTTAAGAGAAAATAAATCATCTGTGAGCCTCTATTCTCGTGTTAAATCCCGATAGCCTCCCTTATTATGGAACTTATACAAATGAAACTTATACTCAATATTAGACAACAATTTTCACTATAATCCTGTCGTTTGGATTTTTGAAGTTATTTGTAGTTTTTGAAAAAAAAATGTATTTTGTTTCTACGCATGTTTCTGGCTCGCGGTACTCTGCGGGGGCGACGGGCGGCAGTCGGCCAGTGGCCTTTGGACGGGGAACCCGTGTCGCTTTACGCTGTGCGCGCGGAAAAATCCTGCCTTTTTATTTGTTATTTAGCATATTTAAGACTTATTTTAATTACCTAGTGCTAGTGCGGACAATATAAGTGACAAGAGCACACATTTTAGTTATTATTAATTTTAGTTTTACATTAGCAAAAGGACACATTGTTTAGGTTAGGTTTTATTTTCTTGAAATAAAATTGTGACAGGACACTATTGATATTTAGTATAGTAAAAATTCTGTTTTTGAGTATAAAAATCAACAATGCCTAAAATATCAAAAGTAAAACGATATAGACAGCAAAAGATGCGGAAAGTGATCGACGTCTTTCTTGTAAGTACACTTTCTATATTATTAAATTATTAATAATTAACCAATTTATAACTATGGTAATTTACTCGTGTGCTTAGTAACTTCTAATGAATCATAATTCAATTTTTTCTCGGTTCTTTAGATTGATTTTATGAATGATCGGGGTTTTCTTCTCATTTATTTTATACTTGGAAAGATATCTAGTTCACAATTTCGACTACCTACCTACTCTGATAGCGATCTAGTGGTTTAGTACCTAAAATAGGTATAGTGTGCATCACAAACGAGAAGTCTGATGTCGATACCCATTGTCAAATAACATGCCTTTTTTACCTTATTTATTTATTTTTGTATTCTTATTTTTTTTTTTCAGAAGACTAAGTAAAAGGTCAGTTTTACATAAAATTTACGAGAACTACGAAAACCAAGATCAAAACTCGGCATCTTTTCAGCCTCGAGTGGATACTGTCACAAGTAAGTAAAATAGACTAGGAGCCCACGTATATTTTCGGAACGTAATTTAAATTCTACTTATTTACTGGTAACTTTTAATTAGCAAATAAAGTTATAAAATAGATCGAAAGCCCACGCATATAAAGAGTGTTAACAAGTACCTATGTGGGACCGTAATATGCTCGATGTAATCTACAAAATAATATTTTCTTTTTTTCAGCGCTACCCACAAAGTAATGCAAAGGCAACCCAATGAAGTAGTCATCAACATGGCACATGAAGAAGAACCAGTAGAATCAACCAGTGATGGACCAAATCGGAACCATGAATCTGAAAACCAAAAAGTGGTAATCTGTACTATGGACGTGAGAACGAAAAGACACCACTGACTCAGCTGAGTACTCAGATTAATAAAGAAATTAAGAAAAAATTTGGCCTATTTATTGACAAAGCATTGCCATTTCTTGGTGCCACCCCCGACGGGCTGTGTGGCGAGTACATGGTAGTTGAAGTTAAATACCCCATAACAGCACACGTGATAGGCATAGAGGAAGCTACAAATATAAAAAAAATTACGTTTTAGAAAAAGAACAGAAAGTTGATAAAGAAAAAGAAAAAGTAAGAAAGTTAAGTAACAAAAAAGAAACAGTAAAAAAGCGGGATTCGTTTGATAAAAGCGGGACATAATAAAAAAGCATTAGTACAATATTTATTAGATCAATGAGATCAAACTATTTTTTGTATGAGTAATATTCCCGTCGGACAGTTCACTAGGTCGATAAAATAGATCGAATTCAAAAGAGCGTGACTTTCAGCGTCCCGCGCGGCATTGTATTTTACGTTTCAAAAAGCGGGACATCTACCAACACTGGTTAATTGATTCGATGACACTTGTCACTAAAGCCAGCCATTCAGAGTCCTGCATGCAGGACGCCGCGCCGGCCTCCATGTTGGAGAAGTTAGTCCATATATGGTCCTGCATAGCATCCGATCACACACTGTGTTAAGCTGTTCCAACGTGCAGTAGTGCTTTGCGTGAAAAATGCCACCATCAACGCGCATAAGAAAAAGAACAAAAAGAAAGAAATTGACTATCCTTTATTTACTTTGGTTGATGTCACAAAAACAACGGAAGTCTAGTTGGGTTAAAAAGCTATTACTAAAACGTGTAAATTATTGTGACGCCACCATGTTAAACAACATTGATGAAGATGATTACAAAAACTATCTAAGAATGAATGATTCAACATTTACCCTCTTCTTAAACAAAGTACCTCCATTAATATCCAAACAGAATACGCTAATGCGTGACAGTATACCAGCAGAGCATTGTTTAATTGCTACTTTACGTTTTTTATTAACCGACAGATTATGAAGATTTAAAATTCAGTTGCAAAATGTCCCCATAACTTCTTGGACGTGTTATACCAGAAACATGGGAAGCTATTTATGATTTTCTTCATGAAGAATACTTAAAAGTATAAATAAGAACACTATTATTTTAGAAACAGTCGTACTTATTTATTTTTGTAAATTATAAATTCTTTCATACATTTGAGAATCAACATTATGGTCACACAAATAACATTATAATCTTTTTATTTATTTCTTAAAAACCAAGAAATTTTCTAAAGAAAATTGAGAGATCAATATCATCATTCTCATTTTATTGAGACAGTGATTGTGATGGCTCAGTCAAGTTTGACATTAGACTTGTCAAAGTTGAAAGAACTTGTCAAAAATGATAAAGCTACCAATATGGCCATGTGTCTTTTTTAAATTATCGGCGGCAAAGGAATACGCCATTCAATCCTCATAACGACAAAAATGTCAATGAGAAATTTAAAAATGTCATATATTAAAACTAAACGAGCTAAAAATTAATTTGGTGGTTCGTTGATCCTTGGAAACTGGACTATCAAAAAATATATAAAAAGCACATGTCTAAAAAATTTGGCCTTGCCCATTGCTTATACTGTAATACACCGTGATATGACTTTTGAAGTACATAGAGCGAAGTTTTTACTTTGAATTTAGTATAAGGGGTTTGAATTTTGTATTATATATTCCTTGGGAAAGTTGTCAAGTTTCACGGTATAAATACCCATACTTTTCGCTTACGCTTTAAAAGTGCATGGTGTATAATCTCTACTATATACTTATTCCTCTTTTACTTATTGATATTTGGAATTGATTATTAGTTCATCAATAAAAAAAAATAGAAACCCCATTCTAATATATTATGACCATCGAATAAAGTATGTGGGCTCTTGAACTATAAAATTTATACTTTCTTGAAGTACGACGGGTATCCGTAAGATGTCGTTATAGATGGCGCATATATTATACGTAATAATGTAGAGGTGAGGAAGGTAGGTGGGGGGTGTCAGAATGACGGAATGCTCAAGGCCATTGGCATATGGTAGCCCCTTAAAGACGAGTTACTGAGGTACGAGTATTTGTGGTATGGAGTACCGTACATTTAAATTGACCCATGATCATCTAATAAAATCCGAAAATAAATTTTTTTTCGCGTACCTAATTTACAAAGATGTAAATATGTCGGAAACTAGAAGCCTTTCTTTTTGCTTGGAAGCCGACATATACCAACCCTTTTCGTTTACAATGTGGCTTTACAACGTTGAAGAGAATTTTTTAGACTTAATTTGTCACTGAACTGACGTCAAAGGCGCTCCGCCGTGTCACTTAATGTGGTGTAACGGAAACCCGATCTCCCGCCCTCCTCCACGTGCCGTTTCGTTTTACGGCTTTTTAATTTATGCCAGTTTCGGGTGCTTGACGTTATATTTATTATTTGCCCTAAAGGCCTCTTAACAACTTTATGGGGTTCTCTCTAACCACCATGAAACACTAAAGTTTTGGAAGATACTGCCGTGTCTAATGGCCCAAAGAGGTTTCATGGCGTGTAACTTTGAGAAGGTTAAGTATTTTTTTATGAAACAATAATCACTGATTACTATTTGTTTTGAATGCATAATCTCTTGGTCAGAAAGGTTGGTGACTCGACATGAGAATCAGTGATTCCATATACAGTTAAACATCATATTAAAATTAAATTGAAATAAAGATAAATTGAAAGACTGTCATCGCTGAACGTGTGTTTCGCCTCGCGAGAGACAGGTCAAAATATTCGCTGATTGCCAAACTTCAATAGTTGGAGAGGCTCCGCAAGAAGAAGAAGAAGTGTAAGTCTTATTGTACTAATCGATTGTGATTAGTAGAGAGAAATAATTTATTTACTTACTAATTATTTTCTTCGGTATTACGTTTCTCTATAAGTGAATAGTCTTGAGAATAGTCTATTGTCTTTGAGAAATAAAGTTTGTTAAACCCGAGAAAGAGTGAAACACAATGAGTGTTTCTCTAGGAAAGTAATTACTTTGTTTGATATTTTCAATGCATTGCATTGCATTAATATTACCAGCGTACCTAAGAAACATTTCCATTTCTCATAAGTTGAGTCTCTATCTTCAATAAAAATCCTGTTATCGAAACTAAAAAATCGATAGCCTATAATTCTCCTTGTCTTGTGGACGACATAGATGACTGTATTCCACTTTCATGATGGTCAGCCAATTACCATCAGATTGGCAACCTGCCACTTCAAAAGAATGACCTCTGTTAGTTAGTTCATTCATTATTTTAAAAATAACCTTACGTAGTAATTGCGTCACCGTCTGGCACGACTGGCACGACTGGCACACATTGTTCTGAAACTTTCCTATTGCATAAATGGACAGATTTGGCAAGCCGCCGCGCCGCATCAGTTCAAGTTCGATGTCGGTACAATGCCAAGGTTGGCTCGACATAAGCGGATCAACATAATGTACGTAATGTTAAAAGATGGGTAGTTTTATCAACCTTTTAGAATAACTTTGTGAATTAACTACACAATTAACAATGAAAACTATATGCATAGTTATAAATAATAACGACACACTTAATGGCCGATACCAACGGCTCCAGAGACGCATGCAAACACGAACAGAACACGTGCAAACACCCACACCTGTCTTTAAACAAATGATTGTCCGACCGGGAGACGAACCTGAAACCTATTGCACATCAGGAAGGAGCACTGCCAATAGGGCTAACTGATGGCGACCAAGTTATCGTGTTATTTAAGATTTAGGAGCCTACGTATTAATTCAGAAGAACTAAAGATCGTGTGTGACTGGAGTGGCGAGCATTGGAAGGCCTATATCCAGTAGTATAGTATAGCTGATGAATGATGATGGTACGGTATGATATATTAAATAATCTATACCCCTTTGTTTTAAAAACTTTCTACTATGACAATATTTTATTACGTATCCAATTCACCTGTTAACAATAATAAATACACTTTATTGCATACAAATAGTTATTACTATCTTTAAATGACGGCTTTCCTTTTCCAGGCGACCTTGGGATAGAGAAAAATAAAAAGGATATAGGTAGTGCAAAACGATTGTAATTTACACATAGAATTATGTTCAATATATACCGACTACATCAGTAATAAATATAGTATAATACATATTTATAGTAATAAATAACTTAATAATATATAAATAAATAAATACATACATATATTTTATATACACATCTGCATTCAATATTTATAAGTAAGAATTTAAGTAATATTTATGTATTAAGTAATTAGTTAGTAAGTATTAGCTTAACTTGTGTATAAATTAAGTGTAATTATGTACTAGTATATTGTTTGTAATACACAATGTGGGGTATCTGCAAGTCAGCCAATTACTTAAAATTAAAAAGACCCGAACCCGTAGGCTGTGGAACGAACTGCCTCAAGGGGTCTTTCCATTAAGCTACGATATGGGGTTCTTCAAGAGAACTGTGAATAAGATTTTGCAAGGTCGGCGGTGCGCCCGCATACCCCCTGGTGTTGCAGGTGTTCATGGGCGGCGGTAACACTTACCATCACGTGGGACCGCTTGCTCGTCCGCCCACTAGCATATATAAAAAAAAAATCTAGAGTGAATTAATCTAAAAAATGTTATATGCATTCACAGCCATTACTGACTGACAGTTTGATTTAGAATTTACACAGTAATTTTAATAGCCAATTAAAGTTTAAAAGCTATGAAAATTCCAATCAACAAGCCTAATGACTAAATGTGAAGCAATAATACGCGGGCTGCATAATTAGTTATTTTTTAAACTGTCATTAGTTTGAGGACACTAAGGCGTGTTACGGGTTAAAAGTGATTTTATAAGATTAGTGTATTGTAATGTGGTTGTTTTAGATGCTGAAACTTGCGTTTAAGGGGTTGTAGTTATATAAACATATGCAGCAGTTATTTAAACATTATATAACGTTTTGAAACGCGATAACATTCAATAACTTTTGCTAAAAATGTTATGTAACATGATGTCGATCTCGGAATGAACATAGACAAAACAAAAAATCCATATTCAATGAACTTGAACTTGAACCCGAACGTTGTAGAATGAACTGCCAGTCGAGAGTTTCCATTACTCTATGATATAGGGCTCTTCAAGAGAGCTGTGAACAGGATTCTGCAAGAACGCCAGCGCACCCGCAAGCCCCCTGGTGTTGCGCGTGTCCACGGGCGGCGATGACTACTTACCATCATGTGACCCGCCCGCTTATCAACTATCTATTCTATAAAATAAAAACTTGTTCTTCAGGGATCGGTAAACGTCGAAGGTTTGACACTCGAAGTTGTTGACCGTTATGTCTATCTTGGACAAACCACTGCTGCCTCTCACAAGGCTCACTGCTACGCACGATCTTCGGTTCTTGTCATACAGTCACCAACGGCGAACTTTTTCAAGTTGTCGGTCCACCTGGCCGGAGGGCGTTCCACACTGCGCATGCCGGTGCATGGCCTGCGTGATCTCCATTCTACTAATATTACTGAG
Source organism: Sesia bembeciformis (assembly GCA_943735995.1). Taxonomy (NCBI): domain Eukaryota; kingdom Metazoa; phylum Arthropoda; class Insecta; order Lepidoptera; family Sesiidae; genus Sesia; species Sesia bembeciformis. The sequence goes on from OX031028.1 coordinate 17,146,901, forward strand.
ATAATTGAAATATATTTTCTAATCTATACTAATATAATAAAGAGGTAAAATTGTGTTTTTGTTTGTAGGTATGATGGAGGTAATCTCTGGAACTACTGAACCGATTTCAAAAATTCTTTCACAAATAGGAAGCTATATTGTCCGTGTCTAATATAGGCTAAATTTTTTTTTAAAATAGAAAAAAAAGAAAGATCTCTTATAAACCGAAGCGAAGCGAGGGCGGGTCGCTAGTTAAATATAAAAATGTTACCTACGTAAAATGTTCATATTAACGAATTTAGAATCATGAACGAAATCCATGGCTACAGGCTTCGGGATAGGTTAAGACAATTAACGTATCATGAACGTACATGGACCCACAAATGGTACAATAGTCTGTGTCAAAATAATTTTGTTCTAATATATTTTTACAAGACTATTAAATTATTTTAATGCGCGTCGGCTAATGGTGTCCATCTCTCTTGCCCTCCCTTGACGCAAAAGTTTTGGCTCTATATCTCTCCCAAGGGAACCAACTACACAACTCAAATTTATTAAATGAGTTTACTATGCTTACTGTCAATCAATCATCCCGATATAGTCCGTAATACAACATTCTTTTTTTAAAATATTATTAAAGGTCATTGACATAAGGAAGGCTACTAATAAAAACAGCCTCAAGAGGAAGCTCTGGGAACACTATCTCTGTAAATCACAGAGTTAATGGTATTTTTATTCTTTTTCTCTATATTATTTGTATGTATATATTATAAGTACCTATCGCATTTGTATTATCTTATTCATATGTATGGTCTATATATTTAATATTTATTTTTTTAGTCCTATATTTATATATTTTATCGTATAAGTATATTATTATTGTTATTTATAGAGATTAATTAAGCTTTATTATTTGAGTTCTTATGCACCCGCTTAAATTTTTCACATTTAAATCAACGGTCGACTGGCAGAGAACGCCTTAGCTTTAAGGCATTAAGTCCGCCTCTGTACAATACAGTACATAAAGAGTAAATAAATAAAGTGTTAAGTGGTTACCGTCGTCTATGGACGCTTGTGATATCAGGAGGATTACAGACGCGCTACCTACTCTGCAAATGTTTATTTACAGCTCTCTTGAAGAACCCCATATCATAACGCAGCGGAAACTCCTCAGGAGGTAAGTCGTTCCACAATCCACAATATTTATGCAATACAAAAAAAGTCATTATAATTTTCACCATAAAAAGGCCGCGAACTTATCTGACTACCAATATATAAATGTATACACACGATTACACTTTTTTGCATTCGAAAACGAGTTTTTAGAATGATTTTGTTAGTTCATTTTCGTTGCTCTAACTGAATGATTTATTCTAGATTGTTCTACATAGATTTATTCTACAACGTTATATTTTCGGTAGGCGCTACCTAATCGGTCATTAAATAAATCGACTTTCTCCAAAAACATTCCTAAATCTCCATAGGTAGGCACAGTGCATCCTGGGGCGTGCCAATGTTTGGCATTCTGGACTTATGTTGGCATGTATCGCGGGTGTCCATGGGTGACGATATCCAGTTACCACCAGGTGGATTGTATGCCCGTCTGTCGCCTTCATTCCAGAAAAAATAAAATAAAAACATTCTCTAAGATTCATGTAACATTTGATTTGATAGTAGCAATAAGAACATTTATTAAAGATTTCATTAAAGAAATCTAGAACCAACTATAAGGCCCCGGACACTAGATAATGTTACATATGATGTTCTTAAACATGTTATGTTTATAAAAGGAAGATTATGAGAAATTATCTTGTAACAAATATTAAGCATAGAACAAACTTGTTCGCAATTCAATAAAAATATATTAAAACACAATATAAATAAAATTAGCAACAAATTTGTAATGCCAGTATGTACATCTGTTCAACATTCTGTTTCCACAATAATAAAATACATATAATTAAATCGTAACGGAGCGTGTCTGTCCATTAAATGTATTTTTGAAATAAATCATTGCAATAATCAAATAATAATCAATTGAATTAACACTATGAATGATACAGAGTCTAAAACAGAGTCTTTGAGAGAGAGAGAGAGAGAGATTCTTTGAGGGGGAGAGTGCACGCTGCATTCCAACAGCCGCTGGGCGCGCTCGACTGGCCACGTTGCCCCTCTCTCATACAAGACTACGTATGTACGTGTTTCGGTAGTGAGTGAGATTTGTCAGAGCCCATTCCCATCCCATTCTATTCTATCCCCTCCATTTTCTAAACCCTTACTCCAAATACATTCCTATATCCAAAGGTAGGCAGCGCATACGGGGGTGTGCCAACGTTTGTCATTTTGGACTGATGTTGACATGTATCGCGGATTTCTATGGGCGACAGTATTCACTTACCATCACGTGGACTGTATGCTCTGCCGCCTTCATCCATAAAAAAACATCAATTTTTGAAATTTTCTGTTTGAACGCGCATCACGCAAAAACCACAGAACAGAATTTAATGAAATTCCTAATGACATATTTAGGGTACATTTTATACCGATTCGTTACAGGTTCCACTCAAAAATTTACGCGAAAGAAGTCGCTGGCGCCGCTTGTATGTTAATATTCCTTTTTAATGAAATCTGTTTGATTAATTGTTATTAGTTCCTAAGGCCATAGGCAAATTGTGTTCATATAAATCAAGTAAAGAGCACCGTTGTCAGGGCACAATACAATAACAGACAGTAGGTAATGTATAAATAAAATCTGGTTATTCTCTACCGAGGACGACGAAATACCAATCCACCTGCTTTGTGTATTTATATACAAAAGATACAATACACGTATATGGTCGCTCATCTGCTAAAACCGGTAGAGGTCCAACAACTTGCTGCTGAAACTATCCTGGGTTATCATCGCTGCGTATGGGCAGCGAATCATAATAAACGGCGGCGATCACAACAGATCGGCAGATGTTCGCAGTGATATGAGGCTGGAGTGACTCGCAACAATAATAATAATGTATAAATCTATAAGTTTATCCAAGGTTAGGTGTGAAGAATTTCACAGCCTGTACTTGGAGTAGTCCGAGGTCACTGATGTAGCTCCAATTCAAAATCAGCATCTTACAGGTTACCACATATACTGCATGCAGTATATTAAGCAGTATACGTTGCAGCATTTCTGCAATATATACTGGGTTGGTGCCGATTGATTGCCAGGACAGTTGAAGTTCTCTTTTGATGTCAGCCTTTTTTTTAACGTCCCATTGTTGGCTATGTTCAATAATCAACATATTCGTACATGTTATGAAAAATCAACGAAAGTCACAAAAGACATTATTTGACTTATTCGTATGACATTAATATTACCTGTGAATAAAAAATAACAATCAGAGTAAGGACGACGAATTAGTCCATTGGTAGTGCCCTTACCTGCTGTGCAATGTTTTAGGGCAGAGGGAATCCTGGGCATATACGCGTTACGTACCTATCTATTCAGGTATTTTTAACGAACAAAATCTTCTTGACAACCCATAAAAGTTGCGTTTGTGTGTGTTAGACGTAACTCGGTTTCGTATACAAAACAGGTCTATTATCTAGGCTAGATTATGTCTAGCATTGCCTCATACCAGTTCGTTAGGCAACTCGTCCGTTGATATAACTTGATTAGGCTTGTTCATAATCGAGTAACTGACCTTACGGATAATGACATGAGTAATCACGACAAATTAATCGATCGTTCGGAAATTAAATTAATTTGATAGGAATGCCTACTCGTTTTCTATAATAGTTTGTCACTGTTCATATTATCAAATGAAATTCGTCCTATGTGTATAATAAACTTATTAACTGCTTGTCAATATTAATCTATAAATATAAAAATAATAGACTTCGACATCGTTTGTCCGATCACCATGAAAGTTGGCAAATTTAAGTATTTTTTCATGGAGAAGGTTTCTATGCTATCCACCTTGTTATAATTCGCCACTAGATGGCGCTGCAGCACATAAACTTCTATACAGTTCAACCGATCGCCATGAAAATTGGTATACATAGGTATTTGACCACGAAAAATATTTTCGAGCTATCGACTTTGTTGTAACGCTCCACTAGATGGCGCTGCATCACATCAACTTCTATACCGTTCAATCGATCGCAAAAATCATATCTATGGCAAAATAGAATAATTTGTGATTTTATATACAGAAGTGAATAAATATATACAAGCGGGGCAACATCTGCTGGGTTTTGCTAGTACTTATTTAATAATATTTTAATCGCTTCTCCTGTTATTCCGCCTAACCGCTCATCTACAAAAATGAAATTAAACAATCCAATTAGACACGAGTATTTATTAATTAATAAGCTGTGGACATTTATTATTAATTAGTGTTTCTTCCCACAATCACTAATAGTGGGCCGGCCATATTCTCAAATTTAAAGTCGCTCTGTGAGCAATCAAAAGATCTGTGCATGGATAGAAGAAATTTGTACACAGACATAATGAAACAAATTGTAAGCTTCAGCTTACAATTTGTTTCATTATGTAAGCTGTAAGTATGTAAGTATTCATTATGTAAGTATTCATTACACTTCAGTGTCAAATGGTAGGTCACATTTTTCTTTAAGGAAAAAAGGTTGCAGACGAGCATACAGTCCATCTGATTTTAAGTGGATACGTCGTCCATGGACATCGCAATACATGCCAATATCAGTCACGAAAGACAAATATTGGCAATTCCTTCGGAGATATAGGAATGGATTTTTTCGCTAGACAAAACATGACTAGACGCTAGACAAACAATGGATTAGAATGGACATTTGTCGCAGGATCGATGGAGTAGACAAGACCTCGAGTGGAGAGAGCATACGTAGCGTAGTGTGGGTCGTAGTACTCCAACCAGTTGGACACTGGATATATAAAAAGTCGTCGGGAGTGGCTGGATGAGACGAGCGAAAGACCGAACGAAGGTGGCGAATCTTGAGAAAGGCCTGTATTCAACGGTGAAGTACAGGCTGATAGTAAGTAAGATATAGTATATTTACTAAAATTGTAATCCAGGAATATGAATTGTTATTAATTTTCTAGAGATTTTCTCTAGATGGCTTCGTCTCATAAATTTTTCTTACTCCATTTCTATTCTTTCCCGTTTAAATACGTTTGGCATGTCCCACTTGTACAGTAAAATATTACAAAACATACGACATAATTTCCCAGTTATATGGTATAAAAAATGTATATAAAAACACGCTATATGTTACATTAGCCAAGTGTAACATGAACTAACTATGTCCTATATCGTATTCTATTCGCCGTCATATATTGTTAATATTATCGACAATCAATACAATACAACACTAAACAAAACGGGAATAAGTATAAATTATATACCTAAAGGTTCAAAATTTATAATACATTTTAGTAAAATGTAACAATGTTTAGTATCATATGCTGTTTGCAAATCGCAATCGATACTAAATCGAATGGAATCGACCATTTTCAAAACACTTTACTATCAGAATCGATACAAAGTTGCATCACTAAACAAAACGGGATCTGTAGTAAAGACACAATATGCAATTTGAATTTAGAATGCGAACATAAGGACCAATTCAAATAGAACTCCAATGACATAAAATTGGGACTAAAAGTAGGTCAACATAGGGTGTTCCGGAGTAGATTGAAAGGTCTATTTAAATTGGGTGTTGAAGTACATTGAAGTCTAACATCAGCTTGGCTCGATTCCAAGATGGCGAACGTTGTACGCTATTTTATTTTAATCTGTGTTATTTTATTACTCTATGTTTTACGAGTAGTATACGTTGTGAAGGTAATTAACACTGAATCATGTTTGTATTAAAATGTTTGTGTTTTGTTATAAAGATTAGTCATTTTCTGTTTTTTGCTGGCATTTCTTATTTATAAACTAACAGAAATAGATTACAAAACAAGAATGAAAAAAATTATTAAGAAAAATATAATTAAAACCCATCCCGCCGGTGTCTTAAAAGGCCACTTAGTAATAACAAAGCGGCTACCATAAGCCCCAAGGAACTACAGCACCTCTAAAATCTAAAAGAATGGACTCGCCAACCCGTTTGGCCAGCAGCGTGGCGTTTTAAGGTCATGCATCCCTCATGCACGAAACAATGAACATGACGAAACTCATTTTATGTAAAATTAACAATCTTAGTGTCGATTTTCATCAGTATACAATATACGACGACATGTTCATCTTGGGATAGGAACACAGGTATAATTTTTCTCAGGCTATCAGTACTGTTGAAAGAGAAGGAACGAGAAGCGTTATTTATCTGTCCCTTTCTACGCTTCCAATAGTAGGGAAAAAATCGGACGTCGATATTCAGTCTTAAAATGCTTAAATACTAGGCCAATTAATAGTTCGATTCCCGGTCGGGCAATCGTTTATTTAAAGAAAAATGTTTGTTCGCGACTGGGTTCTTTGTGATCGCGGTTGTGTTTCTGGACCCACAACACGGAATCCTAATGTGGGCCATAAATAATGTGTGGCGTTATTTATTATTTATTTATACCTACTTCAAATCCTTCAATGGTTTGTGTGTATTGTTACAGATCTAAACTATTCATATAGATGTTGTTGTTGTTGCTATTTATTGTACTTATAATGAATTGTTACAATATGACATTACAATATTACCGTAAATACAAAGTCCTGGAAGGAATCTCTTCCCAGGAAGGTTGATTATCGTAGTATTCTGTCGTAGAATAACCGGGAGGAGTTATGCCATTACAAGTCGTTAAAAACATATTTATATAAATAATAAAAATGTAAACGTTCGTTTGTTCAAAATCGTAAATCTCCGAAAGTTCTTCACCGATTGCTTTGAAATTTTGACACAACGTTGCATTCGAATACGCGCGTGTTTTTATATACACACGTTTTTATATAGGGTAAAAACATGCTCTTTACCCAAAAACAGGATAAGCGCCATCTGTTGGGCAGCCACAGCAACGCGTGGCCGGGTACAGCCAGTAGGATATATATTTGTACATAAACACATAGATATGAATATAAAATTTAATTAATGTTACGAAATTCATAAATTACAATATAAGAACTACTGTTTCGTGTTTTACCTAATAAAATCGGACATCTATTGTTTACATAAACTTATTATATTTAATTAAAATGTTTTTTCATTAAAATGACTTGCTCTGTTGGTTTACATCTCTGCTAAATAATTCATTAACACTTTCGTAAGAGACGGAATGCTAAAACTGAAAGTTTTAGTGAAAAAATTCATTACTTTACTTACAGCGAATGGGGTCGCCCGAGTTACTCATCTTAACGGCAGTGACAATTGGACACTTATCTATTTGGCCATTTTAGAAATGCCACGGTAAACCACTCAGTAGTGATGAACTTTGAGTAAAGACTCATTTTTGATGAGGCGTTGTTTCTACGATATAATATAATAAACACAAAATGGCTATACGAGTAGTATTATTAGTGTGCTAATAAAACTTATAGAACAGTGATTTTGTGAAATTTGAAGTGCTGTTTTGCTGTATTTATTTGCTGTTTTTTTATATTTTTTTACCTTTTAGACATTTGATATTCATGGTTATATATAGTAAATTGCGAATAACGTAGTTGATTTTACGAGTACATTTACTCGTAGTACAATAATTGGGATGTAGCTATGTTATATTAAAATATAATTTATTACCGTTTGTTTTACTGAAATAAAATAAAATATTAATAATATTAATATTAATAATAATATTTTTTTTTATAGAAAGGTGTGTCAAACAAACAGAGTGTTCACTTGGTTAAATGGAGACATTAGCGATACACATCAACATCAGTCCAGAATGACAAATCTTGGCAACTTTAAGGAATTAGGAATGGATTTGAAGAAAGGGTTGAGAAAGTGGGAAGTGAGAGATGGGAATGCACTCAGAAATATGTCACTCACTATCAAAACGTGTAGGTACATTGGGAGATAAGGATACAAGGAGATAAGGATTGTACGATGTTTACAAAAATGAGGTAAAACCCATATAAAACGTGACATAGAGATTTATTAAACACAGAAAATGAGTTTGATGAAATTAACATAACCAAATGAATTTATTTGTAAACTCCTGGAAATTTGCAAATGGAAAGGAAAAATATTTTTTTTAAAACGATTTTACAATAACCATTTAGTCGGTTATATTTTGTAGTTGTATTATCATAAATCTGTAATTGAATTAGTTGTAATTCTGGACCAACAGCCGATGAAACAATTTCATATGCATTTTGAAAAAAAAAACAGGTACATATTTTTAATGCATTTTTATTCTGGTAAGTGATTCATATGTCAAATAAAATCACTCCCTAATAATTAAGTAAATTTAAGTAGGTACCTACCTAAATGACATCATTAACATTAATTAATTAATTAGCCTCATCATTAACTTAAAATGACGAGTTAGATCACAACACTACTAAACAACTAACTACCGTTTGAACAGGCGTATCTCGAAATGAACAAATAACTGTTCCGGACAACAGTTATTTTTAACGCGTAATTAGCCTCCATTTTTATTCGCACGGGCAACCCTAACACCATTTTGTTTAGACCTTTCTTCTCAAAGCAAACATTTTTAGAAGACGGGTCTAGTTTTAGTGGGGGAATGTCGTGACTCATCGGAAAGAAAATGGATTTCTTTAAAACATCTAGACTGTTTTTTGATGGAGTCGTGATAAAGAAATCAATGCACAATTCAAGTTCTGTGACCTACATTTGTACTATGGTCTATTCAATGAATACTCAATAGGTACACTTGATATAAGCAAGCAAAAAATATAATTACATTTGTTACATGCCGTTTCGAATAGTGTAGTTGATATAGTGTGATTACAAACTATACAAGTTCCATTGCTTTATTTTCTCGATGACAGCTGACACACAGTGGTCGATATAACTTTGTTCTAGCGTCAACGCCTAAAACTCCGAACAAAAATTAGGCACCAAGACGTCATATTTCATTAACAAGGTCACGTCAGCCAGAAAGCAATTTTAGGGATGTAGTTATCGATAAACGTAACACGATAACAGATCCGATATTTTTTTACAAAATGTAAGAAACTAAACTACTGCCGGATACTTTTGTACAAATTTATTAACTAATATTATATTTCATTACAAGATGTTACACGTGTTAATTCTTGATTGATAATGCCAACTTCTTTTAAATTTTCGAAGCTGTTGTAAAATAAGTAGGTATAGGTAGGTACTTGACAATGAAACGAAATAATTATAATGACAGGTAATCTTTATTTATTTATTTTAATCAATATCTGATGAATCGTCACTGTCACTCGATGAGCTCTCCCCAACATTTATTATAAGTTAATGTACTTCTATATTATCGAATGCCACATGAATTTCCCAATCCGACGCTATAATGTTTTGGGTTCTTCTCACAATTTTTTCACAGTTTTCGGCAGTTACTTCCGCACATGTATTTTTTTATAAATCTAACATCTTGTTTGCCGTAAAAGGGGGATGGGTATTGTTTCGAGCGGCGTGTCCTTTGATTTGTGCCCATATTAGTTCTATAGCATTGTACTGGCAATGATACGGCGGAAGTCGAAGAACCCAATGACCACATTCGGCAGCTATTTCGTCGATAACATATCTTTTAGGGTGGCTTTTATTCGATTTTAAAATATTCACTAATTGTACTTTTAATAAAGTATTATCCACATTTTCGCCATGACGTTGGAGCCAGTCAATTATCTCTTGTTTTTTATTGGCCTGCGTCGGCATTTTATCAATTTGTCTGGAGTGATATGTAGCGTTGTCCATAATAATTATCGACGGTTCTTCCAGAGATTGCACCATTTCTTTAAACCATCCTTCGTAAATCTCCGCGTTCATTTCTTCGTGGTAGTCCACTGTTTTCTTGGATTTAAAGGCCAGTAAAGCATCTGACATGAATCCTTTCGTAGACCCTGCATGGCATATGATGAGGCGTTCACCTTTTCCCATTGGCACTGAACTAGTGGAAGCGACGGTGTCGTCAGTCCAGTTCTTAGATACTGTGTGGTTTGCATTTAACCAAGTCTCGTCAGTGAAAATAACATTTGACCAATCTGATATCTTTTCGGCTTCGCTCAAAAATTCTCAGCGAGCCATAGCAACGTCGTGACGCTCCATCAATATTTTACGTTTGTCCGATTTTTTATAACAAAATCCAATTTCTTTCAAAACCAAGCTTAATGACGATTTTTGGCCATGGAACAAACCACATTCACGTAAAGAAACAACAAGTTTTTTAAGTGTTGGAATTTCTTTGCGCAAGTAATAGTCATATATATGACGGCGAATAGCGTCAGCGTCGAAGTTGTCAACCGATGTCACACGACGTGGTTGGCGTTTTTTCTTCGGCGTACGAAGCTTATTTTCCTGCATGCCGCTTGTACCGTAAGCTTCGGTAGTAATTTTTGAAACAGTAGGTCCACTAATTCCTAATGCGGCCGCAACACGCTCTCGCACTTGCGACAGTGGTAATAGCGGGCCACCATTTTGATACTCTGCTTCAAAGTAATTACGAACCTTGATCACCAGTTCTCTCGCCTGCCTTTTCAGAACAGATCCTTTCGGCATTTTGATATTTGACAGCTGGGCAGCAATCAACACGGAGGAACACAAAATACACAACGTAACGTATGGATAATGTGAAAAAACTCAGCGAACAGAAATGTAGTGACTAGCACGACCGTCTTGTTGCGAGTGACAGATTAAAACAAACACAAAATGGCGGTGGGCCATTGAGTGTTCCCACCTTGAAAAAATATATTTGAATGTTTTTGTTGTATTTGTCTTTGTTCAAAATATAATAAATATATGCGATCGATATCATTACTTATTTGGTCACACAACACTACAACTATCAAATTAGAACTGTCAACGAGAAAATAAAGAAATGGAAATACCATAGTTCATTATCTTTTTGCTGGCATTATGTGTTGTGTAACATGATTTTAAGGGATTTTAAGGGCTTGTTCTACTTGATTCGACGGTTGGAGCTGGATGTCGACCTCACGCACATTGTCTCCTGCATGAGAGATGTATGACTTTAAAACGCAACGCTGCTGGCCAAGTTCTTCAAGTCTTGTGGTAGCAGCTGTGTTATCCCTTAGTCACTTTTTACAACACCCACGTGAAGAAATGGAATAGTGCTTTTCTAAAGCCGGCCATACGATACCGATACCGTATGGTATATTACTCTCATGGCCTACAGCATACGATATTTGAGTATGAATATGGGTAAATATTGAGCGGTGATAGCGATGACAGCCTATGCAGTACAGAAAGATGAGGCAGAAAGTCAACCTGAGATTATGCCACAACCTCAATTTTAAGTTCATTGTAATACGGATCTCGATGCGGGCTTTTAGGTCTTAAAGTGTAGTGGACGAAGACTGAGATTCGGCCTGACTACTGAGGAATATGAATACTAGCTAATACCTCCAGAATACTCGTAAATTCTCTACAAAATGACAAAAACTGTAAAACAACAAAAACGAGTAATCTTTGGCCTGAACTACAAATTAGTTACAATAGAACCTTGATTAATTGGAACTAATCGGTGCTGAGGGTCGTTCGGATAATCTAAAAATTGATTTATAAAAAAGAAAATTAACGTATAGTTCGCGCGCGAGCTCCGAGGCCCAGGCACATGAGGAGCGGGGACCGCCCCGATAGTAACTAATTCAGATAGTAACTAATATAAGTATCTAGGTATATAACTAATTTTATGTACCTTATTTCTATTAAAACATTCATGCAATTCATTCTATAACATATTTTACTTATTATTAGTACAACAACCCATATAAACAGAGATTTATATAAAAAGTAATATTTATTGTTCACTATCGATAATAGTCTAATTAAAACTTAGTAGATTTTATTACTCGATCGATTTTATTTTAAATCGATAAGTTTATCGAATAACGTAAGGCAACACTAGAATCATTTTTCAAAAGGCCCTCGGATCTCGCGCGCGGACAGTAGACGGATGAATATTGTTAAATTGAGATATATTTATAAAGAAGTATTGGGATAAAATCAAATGTTAAACTTAGAAACAGACGATGTGACAAACATACAATAATGAAACATTCTTACATGATATCATCTATGTGCCGGCCTGCTTAATATCACCAGCCCATCTAATCCCGCGGGTAGTAAAAGGCGATTAAGGGATAACAACGCCGCTACCACAAGCCCTGAATTACGTCGCCTCTAAAATAATGTACTCGCCAATCCCATGTCCAGCAATGGACGAAAAAAAGGACTCGTTTTATGGCATTATGTTTCTGTACAAATTCACAATCTAACTATCTTTATAGGGCATAAGTATTAACCTATCCAGCACCTGCCATCTGTATCACCTAGTTATTTCCTATCATAACGCGTTAATTAAACTTGATTTAAAATTAAAAAAATATTAATTATATCACTTATAAATCTTTTATTGCCTTATTTATGGGTCATTAAATGAGTGGCGGTCGGTTAAATGCTAATATGACTGTAATGAAAGTCGAGACCACACAAGGAACACGATCGGAGTGAACACGGTTTTTGTACATGGACAATGAACATAGCCAGTCTTGTACTCTTTATTATCTTCGCGTGCGTTTCGGAACTAACCGTCATTACTTGTTTCTGTTTTTTTTTTCACTACATAAAATACGTATGAAGTCCACGAAAAGTGACTGTCCGTATGTTTAAAATAAACTCGATGAACTAAATAACAAGATAGATAGACGGATGGACAGATGGATACATACATACAAGTTACATTATGAGAAAATTAAGGAACAATGTAAGAAGATAATAGAACTAGGCAGGCGGTCTTATTGTTTTATAGGAATTTCTTCCAGACAATCTTGTGAGAGAGTTGCGACTGAGGTAATAACACACGGGTAGTGTATAGTCAGTAACAGGTCGGTGTGCGCTTCATGCGCTAAAATAAGGAGTAGAATCGAATGTTATAATGACGTAATTATAAATACATACTTTAATAATAAATAACTATAGTAAAATACATACTCACATACATATTATAAATATACATACATACATACATAAACGTATACGAATGTAATAGACATTAGTAGCTGCAATATACGTACTTAGTCTGACCATAAATACCGTAACAATAAAGAAAAAGAAAAACATTTGAATTTGGAATTTGTCATTCTCACATGAAAAATAAATATTTTTTCCCATTTTGGCGCCAATCATTATTAAATATTGTACTAATATTAAAATGGAGTAGGGTGATAAGTGATAACAAAAACCGTATTGCTGTAATTGCATTACACAAGTTGGGCATGGAGCCAAATGCAATTTTTAAAACTCCATCCGCTTGATATTAGCCGAATGTTTGTGTACCAGGCTATTGGTAGGTACATTGAAACGTCTTCTGTTTGTAAGAAAAAAAACTCGAACTATTCGTACTAAACAGACGATTAAAGCTGTGAAGGAGAGAATCCGAAGAAATCCCGTCCGGGAGCAAAATATTTTATCCAGAGAGATGAATATAGCACCCAGAACCATGCCATGTATTTTATAAGATGATTTAGGACTTGCTGCTTACAATGGACGTACTTGGCATTTCTTAATTGATGATAGATGAATATAGCACCCAGAACCATGCCATGTATTTTATAAGATGATTTAGGACTTGCTGCTTACAAAGGACGTACTTGGCATTTCTTAATTGATGATTTAAAGAAAAATAGGGTTGACAAATCAAAACAACTGATTCGGTGGTACGCAAAGGAAGCTCACGGACAAATATTATTTACGGACGAGAAAATGTTCACTATTGGGGAACATTTTAACAAGCAGATTGATCGAGTTTATGCTCATAACTCTCGATAAGCTGCTGAGTTGATCAATAGGTGCATATATCCGGCCTTATATACGTATATATACGTCAATAGGGTGCAACGTAGCCATTATCCGGCTTCAGTGATGGTTTGGTATGGTCTTAGCTATCAAGAAGTGATTGTACCATATTTTTGTGAAAAAGGTATTAAAACGTCGGTTCAACTGTATCAAAATACGATTCTTGAGAAAGTCGTAAAGCCTCAGAACAACACCCTGTTCCATAATCAAGAATGGTCCTTTCAGCAAGACTCAGCTCCGAGTCATAAGGCTCGCTCAACACAGACGTAGTTAGAAAGGAGTATTCCCGACGTCATTAGAGCTAAAGACTGGCCGTCATCTAGTCCCGATCTTAATCCGCTCGATTACGATTTATGGTCTGTTTTAGAGAGCATGGCACGCTCTAAACGCAATGATAACATTCCATAAGGGTGGCAGTTGCCAATTTTCCCATGGAAAGGATGCGTTGTTTCAAACAAAAACTGGCCACAACGTTTGAAAGATTGTATTAAAGCAAATGGTGACCATTTCGAATAGACGTTATATTATTAAAATGCTTACCTATTTATTATAACAATGCAAATTCTGCTACTTAAACGATAATGTAAATATAAAAATATCCATGTTCTTTTGTAACAATATTTATGAGTAGATTAGGTATATATTAACGTCAAAGGAATTTAAGTTAGAAATTGAACAGAAAGTAGAAGTATATGTGTTTTCCATTTTCTTTTGTAACTGTAATGTCCTGTAAGTCGTGTAAACTTTCAGGTACCCCTCATAAATATGGTAACCAAAAGTGGATTAGAATCGCGGAGTGTAACATATGGAGTTTCACTACACTACACTACAGTAGATCATTGCTAGTTCGCCACCTTCTCTTCCACCTATAAAAATGTATCCGCTATAAAAAGTTGTGTTCGACAATACGGTAACGTAGATCATAGATAACTAAATACTTAATTGAAAATTTAGAAGACATGTATGTTTTGTTTTTTATGATGACCCAATGATAGACAAACAAACAGAACTGTTTCTAGGTCACCATAGATATAATAAATAATAGAAATCTTTATTGTGTTCTTGAAAACCATATACTTTTATGTTTCCAGTAAAATAAATGTATCGACCTTCTACCACACCATACCATCAGCCTATGTCTCTCTACTGCTGGATATGCATCGAAGCGCACAACCACACACGATTTTAGGCTCTTCTCGCCTAGCGCCAACAAGCGAAGCTTTTTAAGTCGTCGGTACACGTGGCCGGAGCGGGACCCACACTGCGCTTCTACCCCGTGGTTTATCGGTGCTGCGGCAAATATGACATTTATGGCAAATATGGCAAATATTCAGCATGCCGATTCTATTACGTCAGTGACTTTAATTCTTTGGCGAATCTCTTCGTTGTAGATCTTATCGAACTTTTTCTCTTTTATAATATTTCCTGAGAAAACCATTAATTCTGTCTAAAATTTCGATACATACTCTATTTTTTTTTTCAGAATACCGCGCTACCATTATGATGATATCCTAGGAATATCTATTTCCGACTCGCATTCGTAAAGTCGGGTCGGGTAGAACTCCAAACTGTACAATGGTACAGGTGGGATTTCGAATCCACGACATTACTACTATATACGTCTATATATGCCTATATATATATATTATAAATGTATATGTTTGGTTTCTAGATAGTAATTTGATACAAGTACAATGGAGCCTGTATCGAATTACTGTGTAGAAATCAAACCATATTTATACTTAATGCAGATAAGCATAAGTTGTATTTGCAATGCGTCATATATATCGTCGGATATTGTTTGTACATCAGCAAAAGAGCACTTGTTATTATAATTAGAAAGTATGCAGTCACGTACCATGCACTCAGCAGTTTCACCGTCCGAGACGAATGCACAGAATGCAACAGAAGTGCATTAGCGTGCAAAAAATATATAACACATGAAAGAAAAGGACAATTTTAATTCACCAGTGTACTGTTGCACCACAGTATTGAAAAGAGGTAGAGAATCTTCATATGATAATCGCAGTGTTTTGAAAATTTTAGAATACAAATACGTTTTTTTTTCACAAATCGAATTAATAATAATCGTACATGCGCCTAATTGTAATAAAGTATTTGTGCATTTTCATTATAGGATTCATAATAAATGATATAATGAATTAATCAACTTATTCAACGGACAGTTAGATGGCGCCAACAGCAAATAAAAGTATGAAGAACAAAAATGTTCTTTCACTTAGAGCAAAGAATATGAAACTTAATGCCGGTATTACAACTGGTTTATGAACGCAAACAAACATTTGTGATCGTGCAAATGCTTTTTGATCTTTTACACCTAGTGAAGTACGCTATATCCAGTAATAAATGGTTAAATACGGTACATTGCACTATATTCGAATTAATATACATATATACGTTCTCAGACACAATAAAATGTAGGTCTGAGTATTATACCTACATTCATGTATTTATATAATAAGTTGTGACGTGTGGTGTCGGTCGGCTCCACTCCTTCTCTTCCTACGGGTGTCGTAAAAGGCGACTAAGGGATAACAAAGCCGCTACCATAGTCTGAGGAACTACGTCACCTCTAAAAGAGTGGACTCCCCACCCGCTTAGCCCGCGTAGCGTTTTAAGGCAGTAGATAATGTGTGAAAAGATAAGCTACTGTATCTCACACGCGCTGTGATAGCGCTTCTTAAAAGCGTTACTGTGAAATTACTGCAGAATGAAACGAGAAAATTACTTTTAACGTCGTGTACGCGACAAAGGAAATGTTAGGTAGGTACTTTTATCTCATACAAATATGACGTTGTGGAAAACGTCGACACACAGACAATACCTGTTTAATTTATGAAATAACTTTATTAATGTACATTTGTTTATTATTTTAGTATGAGAAGTAAACACACAAAAATACTGAATATCTAGCAAATCGATAGTACTAAATATAAATGTGGGTTAATTTAAGTCCACCGGTGACAATAAAAACCGGGGTTCCGTCGGCTCCGTCGTCTCTGTGTTAAGTTAAAATTATTTAGCTACTTCAACTATTAAAAAATAGGTTGTTTTATTGATTGTTTGCTTCTCGTTTAAATAAATACAAGTATTCTATTATTACATTTAATTTAATATCTTGTTTTATGTAGTTTTCGTTATTAGTTATTAGTTTTTTGTAAAATGGTGGAACCAAAAAATAGAGCATTGGCCGAGTAGCCGCTTTATCACTTCAAGGTGGCCCGCCCCCGCTGTCGCCATCTAAGGTTTCTAGGATTTTCCGCTCTAGGATTCTCCAGACCGGCACTAGGTATTATAGATTCATGTTTTGGGATAATTGTGTTCATAACCATAATAAATCATGGGAACCAAAATATAAATAAGTAAATTTTTCAAACTGACTTTTAATGGTAAAATTACTTGGTTATTCTAAGGCTATCGAGCATTGAGAGACTTAATCTCTATATTTTAAATTCAAAGCGATATAACGTGCTAGAACACCTTATTTAAAATTGTATGCATCTGGAGTTATCGACTTATTCCTGCCGTGCATGAATACACCACAGACGATGGAACCAATCATACCAACAATAAAATATAAATTTGCTAACTATGAAATAAAGGGAGTTATTTATCTAAAATTACATATTAATTACATAAATCTGATTGTGTAATGAATGCATGCAACGAAAAAGGCAACAAACTATAACGGAGTTATAATAAAAGATCGAAACCATTTAACTGATATATGTACCTGGATAACAAACTTACATAATCTATGGTCGGTAATTAAATTTAATTAAGAAGTAATTAAATTTTAAGAAAATGATATCAGTTCTTTGCCACAATACCTTCATCCATGGTGTCATTCATCGTGATAAATTACAGTCTTTATAAACATGAAGTAAGCTTTTCTACTTTTTAATATAATAATCAATATCGTCAGTGAAATCGAAAAAATACTGTACTTGTTTTGTCAAAATTCAATTAACTATAATGTCATTACATTTGTGTTTTTCGTTTCATCATCGATCTGTCTAGGTTTCGTGACGATCCGAATACTTGTTTGTTATTCATTTTAGCATTAAAAAATTAGAACCTTTTCTTTTATTCCCAGAGATTAAAAAATTTAAATTTATGCCGCAAAGGTTATTCTTCGCTTTATGCAATAACGTACATACGCGCTCTGCAGTAGTATATATAAAAACAGTGAATTTTAACACTTGCGCCTCTTATCACAAAAAGCACTAACAACATTCTTATGAAAATTAAATTATAAGACAATAAATAAAGAATTTAAGCTATTTAACAGTGACCCGCTGTGCTTCAATATTGGACAAATAATAAGTAAAAAGTTATGATTTTTTTTTCTTAAATATCAATTGTAAAGTTAGTTATATGGCGCTTTAGTATCTTTACCTTTTCATTGACAATATGTTTATGGTGAAGATTGTATTATAGGTAGTCGGAAAAGTTCGCGGCCTTTTTGAACGTATGACTTTAGCATGCTATATTTCTAGAAACACTGATCGCTGGCGGGAAAGTGATATACCGTTTGACAGCTGACTTTTTGTAATGGCGGCAAATTGAAATTACAAGTTAAAAGTTATATCTTTTCCATATTTTTTAACAATTTTAAAATGGAAGTTAAAGTGAGGAGAAAATTATGTATCCAAAATTTTTTTCGAGAAGGGTATAATGTTTCTAGTGGTCGAAACGAGATTTGTGGTGTTTACGGAGAAGATGCTTTATCAAAAACTTCTGCAAAAAAAATGGTTCAGACGATTCAGGTCTGGTAAACAGGTCAGATCGACACAAGCAGTAATAAAATTGTGGAAGAGTTTAGCATTCACCACTAAATAGTTTTGGATCACCTGTATAAAGTGAATTTTGTAAAACTGCTAGATGTTTGGGTGCCGCATGATTCAAATGACAGAAACTTGGTGAATAGCATTCCCATATGCGAGATGTTGCTAAAACGAAATGAAATCGATCCATTTCTGAAGAGATTGGTAACAAGCGATGAGAAGTGGATCACCCACGATAACAATGATCGAAAACGATCTTGGTCTAAGCGAGGTGAGCCATCATAGATAGTCCCAAAGCCAGGTCTCACTCTGTACAAAGTAATGTTATGTAGGTATATGGTGGGACTAAAGAGGCATGGCATTGTGACTAAAGCTTTTGCCACATGGCAAAACGATTAATTCTGATGTTTACTGTAAACACTTAGTAAAATTGAATCAAACACTTGAAGAAGAACGCCCAAAATTAATCAATAGAAAAGGTTTAGTCGGATTATCATTTATTCCGCTCTTTACAAAATTCTCTAAGTGGAGTAATATTAGATACAGGAGAAGCTTGTATAAATCATTTAAAGCCAAAATTTTTATAGCGATGGAATAATGGCTGCCAGAAAAATTGTAAAAGATAGTCAAATTAAATGGACAATATTCTGTTCAATAAATATTTACGTATCTAATACAAAAAAGTCTTCATTATTTCCACGATAAAAAGGCCGACTTATCCGACTACCTAATATTTTAAGCGATTTCGTAACTAATATTTCAAAGCTTGCCACTACAGCTATTGTATTTTTGTATTTTTGTACAGCTACACAAAAATCTATTGTATTTTTGTAAAACTACACCCACCTTTTAGGTTTCCACCTTCTAATGAATACTCCAAACATGTTGATGGATTCTAACTTCATTCACATCACCAACACAATCACTCCCTTCACTAGCACTGTTTACAACACTATTTGTTTGTACTGTGACAACACCATGCAATTTCCTATCCTGTTTACGTCCAATGTTTTTTTTTAAACGAGTACTTGTTTGGATCAACACACGCTAATCAATCGTTTAGAAATAGCCATTCTAAATATAAAACTCACTGCCACTGTTTACTAACAAACTTCGATATTCAAAATATTGGAACGAACCACTCACTGCACTCACGTCAGACGAGGATCGCAATCGGCATTCCAAATTCGAAAAATCGACGAATTTGGGCATAGACAATTTTTTTTCTAATGCCAACCGCACACGTGTGTTCCGTGCGGGCGATGCACGGCGACTGGTTGGCTCCCGATTGCAATATGCAGCTGGTGTAGATCCCGCTTTGTGTTAATAAATTTTAGATGTCAAGCGAGTTGCATGGTGCTGGTTTAATCTTTGGCTGAATGGGCCTGTGTCGCCGCCTTTGCCGCTGTGGGGTCATTTATTTCGCAATTTACAAAGTGGTTTAAATCTCGTGCGTGATGTTACATTTGCACTGTAATGTCGTAGTCTGTAATGTGTTCAACTTTGCCCGTATAATGTAGAGCATTTTATTTATTGGTTCATTATCAACTTTCTATGTGGAACATTTCGTTATTAATTAGTATATTTATACTGTATCGGTACACACAATTATAAGCACACATTGTATGACCTTTGACACAAGGAATTTTGAAGTTTTAAACTAATATTTGGCGCAGTTGGTAGTGACTGGTGACCCTGCCCGATGTGCAAAAGGTCCTAGGTTTGTGTCCCGGTCGGACATTCCTTTGTTTAAAGACAACTGTTAGTTCGGGTCTGGATGTGTGTTTGTCTTGGGGTTGTATCTGGACTCAAGACACAGGGAATTCTAGTGTGGGCCATTGAGTGTGGCGTTATTTTTTTTTTTCATTAGATATTGTTCTATTTGGAAATTTATTTTATTTATAACACAAAAACTAAAAGTGTTGATTCTAGAGATATTTTTATTGTTTAAGAGTAACACAAGAGTAACGGCCGTGTGGTGTCGGCTGACTTCAGAATAGCACCACACCCGTGGGTGTCGTAGAAGCCGACGAAGGGATAACAAAACCGTCATCACGAGCCCTGAGGATCTCTAAAAGAGTGGACTCGCCAACTCACTTGATCAGCGTGGCGTTTTATATCCCCAGAATAAAAGGCAGCAGATGAGCATACAGTCCACCTAAGTGGATATTGTCGTCCATATATTATACACCCGCGATACATGCCAACATTAGTCCAGAATTATAAAACGTTGGCACGCCCTCGGATGCGCTGCCTACCTTTGCAGATTAAGGAATGAATTGGGAAAATGGGGAGGGATAGGATGGGATGGGAATGAGCTAAGGTAGGAAATGCAGTATATTTCAAGGTAGTCTTCTGTGAGAGAGGGGTAACGTGGCCAGTCTAGTGCGCCCAGCGGCTGTGGGAATGCATCATACACTCTCCACCTAATTTGCACGAGGAGACTCATTCCCAGCAGTGGATGTTAAGACTAAGTAAATTCAACATGACATTGTTTTCCATATCAAAAAGTAACAGACAGTCTGCGACCACATAGTGATAAGTTACTGCAGTCGTCCATGCAATATGACACCAGAGAGGTTCTATAAAAAGTTTTCAAACAAAAATACAAAAAGGTTTCCCCGTAATAAAAAAGTCTTGTAAATTTGACCAACTTTTTACATGAAAAATATCGGTAGTTCCACGACCCCGTTACTCGGGTGAGTCCAGGAAGCTTTTACCGGGAATACACGGTTTTCCCGGGAGTGGTCCTCTCACTGAGTGACCCTAATTTGGGCAGAAATGATAACGAATGAAGAATTTCAAATGAATTGTTTATGAAAACGCTGTTTTGAACGTCCATATGCTTAAATGTCAATGAATGTACTCGTACACACTTCATTTTCAAAATTCTACACCTGTCCGACATTCATTTGTTTAAAGACAAATGACATTTGTTTAAAGCTCGGTTCTGGATGGTATGGTTGTCTTTGTATTACGTCTTTTTTATTGCTTCATTATTTTATGTGTAATTTATTTGTTCCCACCTACTACTGTGTTGTGTCGGAATAAAGTGATGCCTATGTCTCTATGCCTGTCTATATCTATGTCCCCGTATCTCCGCGTCGAACTGGAGACTACGCATTATGCGGAGTTTTAATTAGTAATTTTATTGCTGACTACCTGCATTGATAAAGTAGCATCTTATCAATGTAATAAAAATTGGAAAAATTATAATGATTTTCTATTCCCAATTATATTTTGAGCGTATAAAATAATCAAACTCGTTTAAAATGTGATCGAAATATCAAAAATAACATACCCATATAATTATGTATTACAATAATATAGTATTGTGGAAACACAATGGGTTTCGATAACCCTTTCGATACGATATACGCAAATATAATTCCCTTCCCTACTCAATGTACTCATTCAACATATCAGCTTTTTCCATAAAATTTGTATAAGGGAAAAATTGCAAAGGGACTCGAGTGGGATCCTCAGCAAGACGGTGGATTCCTCGACGAAATTGGAGATTTTTCACTTACCCAGCGAATAACCGAGTGGAGAGCCCTTGTTATTGGATATCCGATATTCAACGGTCTCGGTAGAGACTTTGATGCCTTACCTGCAAAGAAAAAAATCGATTTTATGTAAATGTTCGACACCACCGGTGACCTCAGAGCCGACAATTACCTCGCGCTGCGCATAAGGTACCAACTACACGAGCGAGCCTCTCGCCCGTGCTGCTAATTTCAATAGTAACTATATGGCTATCGCCGAGCGCGTTTACACACGGCGATACGCCAGCAATATCCACTACTTAGATACATAGATAGAACTTTATCTATACTAATATAATAAAGAGGTAAAATTGTGTTTGTTTGTAGGTATGTTGGGGGTAATCTCTGGAACTACTGAACCGATTTCAAAAATTCTTTCACAAATAGGAAGCTACATTATCCGTGTCTAATATAGGCTATATTTTATTTGGAAATTTTGAAAAAAAAACTTATAAACCGAAGTGAAGCGAGGGCGGGTCGCTAGAAGATATACGAGTACTTTATCATATACAAAAACATACAGAAAAATATATAATACAGGTAATTAGAAGTACAATCGACGGTCTTATCACTGAAGCGATTTCTTCCAGGCAACCTTTGGCTGGTGGTACCTACCTAAGGAAGAGTCTGTAGTAGACGAATGGAAGTGGATGCTGCAATAAGTATTGCTATCCAAAGATACCTCTGGACATGCCAACATGCCGCCAGCATGTTGCATATATTGCCGCAAGGATTTAATCCTTTTAATATAATTACCGTTCATACCGTCCCACTGTATTTATTAGTGGGGCAGAATGAACTATCCTCCCCACTAGTATGTACAATACGCAATATACAAATCATGTTGATATTTTGTCTAATACCTATATATTTACGGATTAACATCCCATTAAAAAATAAATTATAATATAACCTCAGATCTTTTCAGTTTTTTCATCAACGAGAGATCTTAAAGTATAGATTTCATAGTAAAATTACTAAAGAATTCTTCGAAGGAGTTATAACTGCCGTCGTGGTTTACACTGCCATCTAACGATTTCCCATAGGAATGGGAACGTAAATACAGGGCAGGTGAAGGTATCCGCCATATACTTATGTCGTAACAATCATGGCGTTCGTTTTATACTACGGTTCAGGTATTCCGTGAAATTGGAAATCACGTTAAAATATTCTAAGCGTGTGCAAAATGATGCTTTATTGAAAGAAGGTTGCATACGAACAGACAGTTCGCAAATTATAAGAAGAAACTATCGTCCATGGACATCTGCGATACATAATTGTTCATCTATTATAAGGGTCTTAATGCGTATGTTTACCTTATTTTACTCGACGTTTCGGCTTGGTTACACCAACCATGGTGATGAGCTGACTAACCTCATTCATGGTCATCAGCTGACAGCTGTCATTAGCAGTCAGTCCTCACATTAGTCAGACACCAGTGTAATCCAGCCGAAACCTCGCGTAAAATAAATAAGGTAAACATACGTGTTGAGACCCTTTTAATAGATGAACACGTGTTTGAAAAACGCGAAAATTTCGAACGATATTTGTGATTTGCGTTTGCGTCAGACATGACGCACGGTGAGAATGAAAGAGACTCAACTCAAAATTTAAGCAAATCGAGTTTAATACATTAAACGACTTAAAAAGGGAAGGTCTATCATCTAGTCATTCAAAAACTGCCCGACTTTCGCTAGAAAAGGACAAACGCAATGATTCCGTCTCTTTCATTAACTTAATTAAGCGGAAACTCCCTCACACACAAACACATTTCTTCCATTTCCCATAAAACACAGATTTCGTATTGAGTCTCTTTCATTCTCACCGTGCAAAATTCTGGTATAATGGAAAAAGCAGCTTTCAGCACAAAAGTATATTTCTGACAACATTTAAGGAAATTTAAAAAATCTTTTGATTCTGAAATAATACAGCGGCGGATAATGACACCGATGTGAAATGATTAAATGAGCTACATAAAATACTGAATGAGCAGCAAATCTATGGCAGTGTATCCAGGGGCGTGCTAATGTTTGTCATTTTGGACTAATGTTGGCATGTATCGCGGATATCCATGAGCTATAGTATGCACACACCATCAGGTATGCTCTTCTGCCACGTTCTTCCATATAAAATAAATAGCAAAAAAGGTGTGTTAGGTTTAGGTTATCTTGTAACCATACAGAAATAACAGTCCCGTGAAGCATGACTTCGTCGACTATGTAATTTCATTCTTAGAGTAGAGTGGAGTGGAGTATAGTAATTTAAATCAGTTGTTTTCTTGATCATAATTTGCTGCTCATTTCATTGATTTTAAGAAGTACGGTTAAAGCTGAATAGGTCATAATTTGTATTTAGTAATTCACATTATTCGCTGGACAAATTAAATATGTATAAGGATGTAAACATTAACATTATAGATGTCTATTTTTAGTCAAATTGATCCTCTCAATCTGATGGCACATTATAAATGTATAAATTATCATTTATACGTTATAAAGTACTTGATTTTATTTTTTAGCTGACGACCCTAATTAATAGCTGTCTAAAATAGTAAAATTATGCTTACAATAAAAACAATATAAGTTGATAACTATTTGCTGCCAACCTATTATTTTTGCTACCATAGATATATTTTGCAATTTTTCAGTTAAATACATTTGCAATTTTGTTTTTGCAAGGTCGGCGGCGCACCCGCATACCTCCTGGTGTTGCAGGTGTCCATGGGCGACGGTAACACTTACCATCACGTTGGACCACTTGCTCGTCCGCCCACTAGTATATAAAAAAATAACATGCTAACGTTATGCGACTGCTACCGTTAACGAATGGAATTTAACAAATAGATTGTTTGCCACAATTCCTATTACCACAAAACCTATTAATATTAATGTACAAGTTTTTGATCAACCCGAGGTACCTATGACTTCTATAAAGGACAAAGTTGAAGGCCGGTTACTGAACTACAGAGACCTACCACAAAGCAATTTTAAAAACAAAACAGCTGGTTAAAACCGTTAAACGAGAGAACCGTTCCCGGAAACCGTCAGCACCTGACATTTGCGTAACAACATCGTGACGCTTGCAGGCGCTTGCACACCACCTTGGGATGATTTATTTAGTCATTGCATACCAACCAACCTGCACATACTTTAGGCTGGTGTAACACAATCATAAAGATACACTTATTGTACATATCATACTTAAAGTCTCACTCAGCATGTTACAATACATTAAACAAACATATTAGACATCCAAACCGGTAATGGCGTAGTAAATAGACAAAGTAAACGAAATCCAAGAGAATCATTGTCCGTCGTTTAAATATTATCCTTTAATTCGTGAAGAAAATGTAATTTAATTTTCTTTTTGAAGCGGGGTAATGAATCTTTAAGAATATATATGGCAATATGTTATAGATCTTGTTAAAGGATGTTTTATTAGGTCAGTACCTATGAAGTTGCTATAGAACTCATGGGGACGGGAATTTATGAATTCTCTGAAAGCGTTTTTCACTGCCTCGTCAGATTATCCCTCATCCTCCCTCATTTTTTTCCGCTATAAAAAGTTATCCAAATTCCGAAAAAAATGGAAATCCATCGACAGATCCAAATCCGCAGGCATGGCACACGTGATCCTCAAACGAGGTCCTGCACATAGTATACAAAAAGCTAGAAGAACAGTACACCGTTATCGCCGTCTCGCTCCTGTGCAAGCACATAATTTAGTTGTTATTATTTCAAGACCTCCATACCCCAGTTCCTGGTACGCGGCTGGTGGTACTGTGGATGTGAACCAACGTCGTCACAACGTCCTTTGTTCAGCAGCACCCTAGAGTTACCACAAACCATGGTGCGGTTCGAGGGACCGGAGCAAGAAAAAGAGAACATACGGACAGTTCGAAAGGGCTGTTCGTGTGTTTTCAATAATTATGGTCCGTCGACCCGGGTCACAGCAAGAAAAAGAGAACATACGGACAGTTCGAAAGGGCTGTTCGTGTGTTTTCAATAATTAAGGTCCGTCGACCCGGATCACAGCAAGAATAGAGAACATACGGACAGTTCGAAAGGGCTGTTCGTGTGTTTTCAATAATTATGGTCCGTCGACCCGGATCACAGCAAGAATAGAGAACATACGGACAATTCGAAAGGGCTGTTCGTGTGTTTTCAATAATTATGGTCGGTCGACCCGGATCACAGCAAGAAAAAGAGAACATACGGACAGTTCGAAAGGGCTGTTCGTGTGTTTTCAATAATTATGGTCCGTCGACCCGGATCACAGCAAGAATAGAGAACATACGGACAGTTCGAAAGGGCTGTTCGTGTGTTTTCAATAATTTGTGGTTATAGACCTATACACAGCCTCTCTCACACACACACTCTCGCACGCACGCAATTGACATGTTATTTGGCAAATATATACTCATACTTATTTTATATTATAAGCTGTGAACCATTTATAAACAAATTAAAAATTGATTCTAAAATTACTAATTGATTTCTAAAATTGCTTTTAGTATCTATAGGTTAATATTTTATCTAATGCTCGAATAAATGATAACGTCGAATTAAAACCGCATCTCTTCTTAATTTCACTTAATCTTTGAATAGGAAAGGCAACCACTACAAGTATGTCATTGTTCCATTTATTTAGCAACATAAGCAAATAATGAAATATAATTGTTTATTATGAACTGCTGATCAAAGGCTTCAAACAATTACGTGCATTAAAATTGAAACTGTAATTTGAATACAGAGGAATTCAAAAAGCATTGATTGTACCTACCTATCATAAGTCATCATCAAAAGCCTATCATCAACCTATCATAAGTGTCTTATACTATATTCAATTAGCGTGTTATTCAATACCCACAGATATAAGGCATAAATAACGCAAGTTGTCCGTCACCGCGTGCTTGTAGTTGGCGCTAAGCTTCTACTGTGTCACTAGCAAGTCAAAATACAAAAATGCCAAATTGCGCTATAATCAATTTGTAAAAATTCGTCAGAACCTATGAACCGAGTCAAGGGAGATATTCGTTTCATCGGTGATTGATTTCTCGTGACGTAGTCGTACCCGTAAGTACAAAACAAGTGACACGCTTGACTAGTATACAATTTCACGAACTTGCGTTGTCTGTCTACAGTGTTATATTACCATAAACCAACACTATTGTATTAAAGCAAGCGTTTCATCAATCGTTGTTTTTTCGCACAATATTTGTTACAATTTTTTTTGAGGGGGAGAGTGCACGCTGCAATCCAACAGTCGCTGGGCGCGCTCGACTGGCCACCTTGAAATGTACTGCATTTCCCATTTTATCGTATTTCCCTAATGTACGTACGTGTTTCGGTAGTAAGTGAGATGTGCCAGAGCCCATTCCCATTCCCATCCTATCCCTCCCCATTTTCTCAACCCTTTCTCCAAATCCATTCTTATATCTCCAAAGGTAGGCAGCGCATTCGGGGGCATGCCAACGTTTCTCATTTTAGACTAATGTTGGCATGTATCGCGGATGTCTATGGGCGACAGTATCCAGTTACCATCAGGTGGACTGTATGCTCGTCTGCCGCCTTCGTACATACATAAAAAAAAAAACTTCTATTAATATGCTTATTACTATTATATATTCCATTAATATGCGTAGTCTATTTACGCACTTATGAATATCTTTTTGACAAACAAGATTATTTTTGACGGACGGTATTTAGGCACAGTACCTACCGGCGATTATGGCAAGTCGATTAAGTGCAATGACTGAACTGAGCTATGTTAGTTAATAGGGCACAAGTACAATACCCGACAAGCTATATAGCATATTTTTATCATAAATGAGAAAAAAAGGATCGATAGTGTTCGGCTATTTTCGATTGTGTATAGAAATCTCAATTCGATTTATAAAGATCATCCTAAAATCTTGCGTTTCTTGAGTTCATGATTCCGTAAAGGTCGTTCTTTAGTGTTCAAGATCTTTCATAAAACTGTAAATATTTATTAAAAACATTGACGTTATAAATTTTACAAAGTTAAAGTACAAAATAAAAAGGTTCAATAAGAACATTCTATCGGCCGTGAGAAGAATGCCGTGGAAATGCATCAATGCGAGCTTTTGAGGAGGCTTCCTAAAAGCTTCGGATTCTGGATATTAATTACTCGACTGTAAATTTTAATAGAGAATTGTCGAGGGAGAAAAAAAATGGTTTTGCCTTAAGGTGCATACAGACGGACTGCATTTGAAGTCCCAGTCAGCTGCTAATGTGCAGTTTGAATGTAGCTTCTGTGCAGTTAAGATGCAGTCGGCACAACTTCATCAGAATTAGGGATTCACGTTCCGATACGATACGTTTCAGTATCGCTACAACATCATACGGTACTTCGATATTTTGAATCGATGCAAACAAATACGATACAGGGAGTAAACATGAAGTAAACTTCGAAAACACGATAAATAAAGGCAAATTTTACGATAACAATATATCATCTTATAAATAATCGGAGATGCCCGATATATTATAGAGCTCAGAGTGAAGGAAAGTCAGAGTAGGATAGCATTTCGTTAAATTCGTAGGTCAGAGTAGGATAGCAGATTAAAACTAAAAGATTAAAAAATGAAATTTGTAGTTATTCCATTGATGACTTCAAAAAGGCGAGCTAACGAGTTGGTTATTTAAAATTATTTACTTTAGTTATTCCAAAATGGGTTGTATACCAACCTTTTCAGTGTAACAATAAAACGTATTTCTATTGGTTTACGTATCAGGACCCCAATTAACATGTGATCACCTATTCCGATCACGGCGATCCTTCAATGACCCAAATGCCAGGTCAAGTCCTCTGGGCACACGCCTGAATAGTGTATTGTTCGCTTGTGTGTTAACAGTAAAGTGGGTAACTGTAACAAAGTAACAGAACACGTGGATGAAGTTTCATTATTGATTGTTATTGGACTCGTCGTTTGTAGAGTACTATAAAACAAGCTACTTTTCTCTTTTTCCCCCTTCGTCTCTTTCCGTTCTCATCTTCTTGGTATAGAACAAGAGCTGCGAGAAGGTAAGGAAACTTATCGTAAAGACTCGATAAAACGGACCTAAGAAGAAATTTAGATTTCCCAGGTTAATTACGCCCTTAATGACCCTCATTCCTTGTCTTAACCCATAGAGCCACATTCAAAAATTTTCGAAACAGTCCAAATTGTTACAAAGAAAATATTGATTATTTTATTAGAAGTATTTGTTATTTTCGAAATAAATGGGTAAACATTTAAAAAATATAGTGTTTATTCGAAATGGTCACCATTTGCTTTTAAAAAATCTTCCAAAGGTTATGGCCAGTTTGCGATTGAAACACGCACCCTTTCCATGGAAAAATTGACAACCTTATGGAATATTTTAGGGATTCAATATTATTATCGCGTTGAGAGCATGTCATGCTCTCTAAAACAGAACATAAATCGTAATCGAGAGGATTAAGATCGGGCCTAGATAAAGGCCAGCCTTTAGCAATAATGAAGTCGGGAATATTCCTTTCTAGCCACACCTGTGTTGTGCTGAAAGAACCATTCTTGCTTATGGAACAGAGTGATGTCAATAGGCTTAACGACCTTCTCGTGAATCGTATCTTGATACACTTGAACCGACGTTTTTCACCTTTTTCACAAAAATATGGTTCAGATAGCCTCGATAGCTCACCCCACCAAACCATCACTGAAGCCGGATAATGGCTACGTTGCACCCTATTGACCAATTCACCAGCTTCTCTAGAGTTATACGATGAGCATAAACTCGATCATTCTACTTGTTAAAATGTTATTCAATGGTTCACATTTTCTCGTCCGTAAATAAGATTTGTCTGTGAGCTCCCTTTGCGTACCGCCGAAGAAGTCGTTTTGATTTGTCTACCCTATTTTTCTTTAAATTTTCAGTTAACAAAATGACCAGTACGTCTTTTGTAAGCAGCACTCCCAAATCATCTTTTAAAATACGTGACATGGTTCTGGGTGCTATATTCATCTCTCTGGATAAAATATTTTGCTTCTGGACGGGATTTCTTCGGATTCTCTCCTTCACAGCTTTAATCATCTGTTTAGTACGAATAGTACGAGCATTTTCTGACACAAAGGAAAACGTTTCAATGTACCTACCAATAGCCTGGTACACAAACATTCGGCTAATATCAAGCGGATGGAGAGTTTTAAAAATTGAATTTGACTCCATGCCCAACTTGTGTAATGCAATTACAGTAATACGGTTTTCGTTTTCACCCCGCTCTATTTTAATATTAGTACAATATTTAATAATGATAAATGCCAAAATGAGAAAACCATTTATTTTTACATGAGGATGACAGATTCCAAACTCAAATGTATTTTTTTCCTTACAGTATTATGGCCACACCAAGTATATACATATTTTGACCCGTCGATGAATACATTGACATACAATGAATATATGCCCGTGTGTTTGTGTGTGTCGTGTGTACTAATACTCAGTCTGCATAGTTTCAGTACAATACGTCACTTCATCGAAAGGCGATATTACGTCTTTACCATTCAATAAATTTAATTTTAAACTAATATTTAATTATTGTGTATGGTGTAAATATTGGGGCCTTGTGGCAAGGTACCCAGCATGCTGGCGGCATTACCCCGTTGGATGGCTATGTTTATGCGTTGAGCGAGGTAATTACCGGCACTGGGGTCACCGGTGGTGCCGACCAGGCGCTTCGCTATATCTTAAAAAAGATTACGAGCACTGGTGCCCCACGGGTCTAGGGTTCCGACACTAAACTAAATTCTATGATGTTACTATACAAAACATATATTTTACATTGTATTACGAACTTAGAGTATAGGAAAATTGTACTTAGAATGGTAGTACATGTATCGTTTAGGTGAAATATCAAAGTCCTTGCGAATACTTTCAAAGTAAATGGCGTGTGTCAAATTATATCAATAATATGTACGAAACATTACAAAGCGATGGCGAATGATCTTTGTAATTTCGTGATTCTCATTAATACATGAATAAATTAACAGTTATACAGTTTCTAATTTGATTAATTTACACTTCTAATTACTAATTAAACATTTCAGGCAATTAATCAATCGATTAATACCAACACTTAATATAAGTTCACATTATAAAATGCAAAAGCCAACATATACTACGCTGACGGTATATAAAACTGCAGCGAGATGTGAAATATTTGCAAACGTCTAAAATTGGGTCGAGCAGAAGCCGCTCGTCAAGAGGGGATTATATGTAGGGATGGTTTTATCCCTCCTTATTTTTGTGTTGAAAATGTTGGGTTTATGTTTCGAAAAATAAGTTTTGTTATATAACACAATTCTGGGCGGCCATCTTTAGAATATCACCACGCCATCTCTTCCCGTGTGTGTCGTAAAAGGTGACTAAGGGATAACAAAACCGCTACCCCAAGCAATGACCACCCTTAAACTACACCACTCTTAAAAGAGTAGTCTCACCAACCCGCTTGGACCCCGACGACCTAATTACTGCTGCCAATGCGGTTCTTACACTACACTCACATACTAAACATATACATCGTCCCCGTCGGCGGAGACGAGGACGTCACCTTCGCTACACCGTGAACACACACTGGCCTTCAGCCATCACTTTTACGAGGTATCGGCACGTGCCTGAACGCCTAAAGCAACGCCCTAAGCCGAGGTCCGTTCCTTCGGCCGGTCTACCGGCGGGGGAGGCTTAGGGCGTTGCTTTAGGAGGGTACCGCGGGATCGCGAGTCGGTGAGAAGCGCTCAGGCACGTGCCTTAGGCTCGTTGCTGCACACACTCTTTGTTCCTGGCTGAGCGCCTTCTGCGCTCGCCCTTAACCATACATGTCCGCTGACTCTTGAAAGGCCATTAGGGCCACAAGAATTTAGCCATTCAACCCGCTTGGCCAACGTGTCGTTTTACGCACTAGAGAATCTGTACGAGGAGACACGTATCCAGCAGTGGATAAAAAGAAAGGGCTAGTTATAAAATACCTGGGTGGAGAGGATACAAATATTTTTACAGAATGCCAAGACAAACAGCCGTCTGACGAGGGTAGTTGTCTAACCCTGTATAAGCAAATCAGAGCCCTCTGAGACTCGTAAGGGCTATGACGCAGTGCGGCTTTAGTACTTCGATAAGTTCAAGATATTGATTTAAACAATATGGATAAGCTGAATATGAATCCGCTCATGTATGTCAAACATGGTAGACAATTGAGGATGTCACCTCTAAAAGACTGGACTCGCCAACTTGCCTGGACAGCTGGCGTTTTAGGGCCATACATACATCCCTCGTGCACAAGAGAATGTGCATGGGAAAGCCCACGTCCAGTAGTGGATGGGCTTTCGGTAATAATAATACTTTTGAGATTTTAACCTAATAATGTTAACCTTTCTATTTTAATTTATGTTTCGGTTGTCTCTAATATTGTCCCCTGTATATTTTATTAGAAACTGTTTCCATGTGTAAGTGATTTTTTGGAGAAATTGATTAAGTACTTCCAAAATTACGACATGTAATGTAAACTTTTCAAAAGCCCTAAAAAGCAACATCAGTACATATAAAGATATATGTTACTAGATTAGATAGGGTTCGTAAAAATCTAATCTATTAATAGAAACACTTTTTTAAAGACATGTAAAATATGCAGTGAAATCTCCTCTGTGGCTGGCGAGTGTCACAGACTTTATAAATAAATATAAATATAAAAATTAAATTTTCTTCAAAGTAGCAACCCTAACAGTAAATATTCTAAGGCTTCACGTAAGTAATTCACGTAACGTTACGTAAGTAATTCAGCTACTAGCGTGAAATGCTCTTACCTCGTTACTTTCTAGTGAATTTAATTCGCTTAACGCTGAAGTTTTCCTGGCGTCGTTCCAAGCGCATAAAAATGTTAAAATGGTTTTAAAATGTATCTACTTTTACATTATACTGTTGTTTCTTGCGTCAAAAAAGGGGCGCTTCGATACTGTATGTTCATAATTTCTATTGGGTATCGATTTGATTTTGGTCATGTGAAGTCGGCCTGTAGCCGTGTGTATAGTATCATATTTTCCTTTATAGTATCCATCTTTCATTAATGGACAAAAAATCTAGACAAAATTTAAATCGTGATTTAGTTACTCTAAACTTACAAATTCCTTGTTCAATGTCATCCCATCCCATGCCGTCGTCGTCTGTCTGTTGATAAACCACCTTTCGTTAGAATTAACAAGTCGTGATTGTAGGCAATTGGCATTAACGAGTTTCGTGACCGGCCCGAGCGTCGAACCTGCTAGCCTGTGACCAGTCGCTGTTCTTCACGCCAATGTGGGAAAAGGGAATAAATCACTTTTCTCTATATAGGAGAATGTGAAGTAATTATTTGTTAGTTTATTTTTATTATATCAAAGTGAAATTGTAAGTGAACTAAATCAAACCGTTGAAGAAGTGTCAAGAAGCGAGTCAACTTTTTAAGAAGTGTCGCAGTCGCTCAAGGCTTGTGGTAGCAGCTGTGCTATCCATTAGTCGCCTTATACGACATCCACGGGATGGGATGGTTGATTGCAGTACAATTAATTATTATATAATTCCGGTCGGCCATCTTCCGATTTCTAACAAACATGAAGAGATGATGAGTAAATTAAATAAATAATATAATAATAAACGCTACACTCAATCACCCATACTAGTATTTCCTCTGACGAGGTTCCAGAAACCCCAAAAACGACTTTAAAGAACTTTTAGAGAATTGAATGTCCGACCGGGTAAAGAACCCGGGACCTTTAACACAGCAGGCAGAGAACACTACCAATCGATTAGGCCGGTCGTCAAAACAATAACATTACGTTATGTTGTAACCACTCTATATTATACACATATATTTAAGTTGAGATCGATAAGAAAAAAATGTAGTCCAATTTAAAATGTATAACTACCAATGTATGTATATTAAACTATAGATCCCATTGAGCTTCATTATTCACTTTTTTAATACGGGACTAATTAGGGGGCAAACGTAAACATTTACAATATTGCAGATTGCAGAACAAACTTCTATTTCCAGTTAGAACATTAAAGTCCTGTCAATAGATGATATACAAAAATATGTATATAAACAATAATTACTCGCTTGGCCAATGCTTTATAGTTAATAGTATAAAAGTACATAAAAGTATTACGGTAGAAAGTTTAAATCGTAATACCTTTTAATAATAATACTACAGCGTATACAATACCTTTATTAAGACAATTTTTAAAGAGCATCGGTGGTTCAGTGGTAGAATGCTCGCCTGCCACGCGGGCGGCCCGGGTTCGATTCCCGGCCGATGCAATTTAGTTTTTTGGATTTTATTTTTTTTGTTGATTTCAAAACGATTTTTTTTTTGTATTACTGGTGAAATTATATTTGTGATATTAAATAATTTTGCAGAAATTCAGGATTTAATTTTGAGGAGGTTCATCTCTTACAAGTTATTTACAAACGTTAGTTTTTTTTATAGATAGAAGGCGGCAGGTGAGCATACAGTCCACCCGATGGCAAGTGGATACTGTCGTCCATAGACATACGCGATACATGCCAAGATCAGTCCAAAATGACAAACGTTAGCACGCTCCCCGGATGCGCTGCCTAGCTTTGCAGATTAACGAATGGATTGGGAGAACGTGTTGGGAAAATGGGGACGGATAGGATGGGATGGGAATGGGCTCTGGGAACTCACAGACTACCGAAACACGTACGTCCATTGGGGAAATACGAGTATAAAGTAGTAAATGCAGTACATTTCAAGGTAGTCTTGTGTGAGAGAGGGGTAACGTGGCCAGTCGAGTGCGTCCAGCGGATGCGGGATTGCAGCATGCACTCTCCCACTACAGTTATTTATATGAGGCAACTAAGAACCATAAAATATATACTTCAACCTAAAAATACATATTATTATGTTTAATATAAACAACTTATATATATATATATATATATATATATATATATATATATATATACATATATATATATTCATAATATTATTACTAGCACTGTAGTTTCTCTTTTGGCATTTGTTCAATCAAATTGTTTAATGTACCTCATAGTAAAATCTACTTTATAATCCTCAATCTTAATCCAATTTCAAATCTGATTATATTTTATCGTACTCACACGTTAAAGTATTTTCTCTTCTTTTCATTTAAGGCAATGGTGCAATTAGCACATTCTGCCAGTGTCAAATTTTTCTCCGCAATAAGCAATCCGCAAAAGTCCAAAACGGATTCCGTGAATGTGCAGTCCCGGTCGAAGTAAGTTAGGAGTCGCTCAGTAAAGTGAAAGTAGGTTTACTGAGGACAGATGAGGACTCCTTGGAAGCACACGAAAAACGCAGTCTCACGTTTTTATATGATTTTCACAAACACTACGCACGAAAAACACTTTGCAGTTTAATAAACTGTCACAATTAAACCACAAAACGCCCAATGCACAATTTTTACTATAATCCAAACAAAAAGTCAACTTCAGTTCTCGAATCAAAAAGTCCCTGTATTAAAATTGTCTACATCTGTTAAAGTATTGCACGCGGTATGTAGAATTATAAATTTTTGTCATTTACTCGTATATTTCTATCTGTAAAAATGCTGTTGGTGTATCTTAAATAAATAAACTTCTAAATTAAGTTACCCGGGGGAACCTGCGTTTACTCACGATTATAACATACCCATAAGATACCTATAGACCGACACGCAATCAAGTACAAAGTGATAAACGTTCTTAAACTCATAGTACCGACGTTTTGATTTATAGCGCACAGTCCTCACATTACAAATGGTTGGCCAATTGTTTATCATTTTTCTATTTTGCATTAATTTATGAGCCACCGCTGACAGGCTTGATGATTAAGTAAATAACGGTAAATAACGGGTCTGTAATCATGTTACAGTGAATAAATGTAATATGTCAACGGAACTTGATTTAACAGAATTATAACTACATAAACCGAGAATCTATACATACTCGTATAATAATATCGTAACAGAGCACGTTGTTTTTTTTTTAAATTGATTGCATTATAATTATTATAAAGTACCTACCTACGAATGCTATAGAGTCCAAAACAACAATTCTTAGAATTTTTGTTTGTCTGTCTGAAAGCGCAGCACCCTAAAACTGAAAATGAAACTGTGCATAGTTATAAGCCGGGTCAACATTTACGACACTTTTTATCCTGATCAATTATAAAGCTCCCACGGGAATCAAGCTATAAGTTTACGTGCACGAAGTCAGGGGCACTGCTAGTGTCTAATAAATTAATAATTGTCAGTAATCTATCTATATCTATTCTATACATACATATATATATATATATATATATAATAAAATCATAACAAAACTGTGCTTGTACATTTAATATGTTGTGGAAAAAGTCGTAGCAGTATAAACTGTTAATGATACAGAACTCGAAATAAAAAAGAAAATATTTTTGTCTGTCTGTCCGTTTGTATGTCTATCTGTCTGAACGCGAAGCACACAAAAACCACTGGACGAATTTTAATGAGACTGTTTAATTTTATGTTTAAACTGGAATATTGTTCCGTGATTAAGTTCCTTACAAAGGAAGGTGTTAGCCTGACTGATATCAAACAAAGGTTGTAAAATGTGTACGGGGATTCTTCTATACCATTTGCCACCGTCAAAGGTTGGCGGAAATAATTTAGTTTAGGACGAGAGTCCATCGACAACGAACGACGCTTCGGTCGACACGTTGAAGCACTCACCAAAACAATTACAGTTTCGATATTCTGGGATATTGGAATATTGCATATAAACATAAAAAAACGCAATACTACTGGGAATGGAAGCTATTATGCTAACTGTATAGAACAATTACGAGAAGCAATCAAGCAGAAACGTCGTGGAAATTTAAGCAAATGACAATGCATTCTCCATGACAATGCACCAGTCCACGCCGCCGCAGTTGCTAAAGCTGCTGTTTCAAAATGTGGCTTCACGGATATTCGCCACCCACCCTATAGTCCTGATTTGGCTCCCAGTGATTACTATTTGTTCTCAAAACTCAAGGCGGGCTTCAGGGGAAGAAGACTCAAGAAGATTTTCCACTGAGGATGAAATGACCGAAGACAAAACTTCCATTTTTATACTGGGATAGAAGTGCTAATTAAACGATCCGAAGAGTGTGTTCAAATAGACGGGGACTATATTGAAAAATAAAAATAGTATGATGAACTTGAGTGTCCTTTTTCTTTGTCAGGTTGGAAACTTTTGGACCTATCCTCGTATATCTACTAATCAGTCTTTCGCTGCACACTGAACTAGAGTTAAAATTATTTCAAGTGACACCTCATTCAGGTCAGTAGGAAACGTGCGACACCCAAAATATTAAAATAACTACCGGCCAACAGATGATTTATCCGATCATCTTTCTCTGTCACGCACTAAATAGTTTTTTTTATTTATAGAATTGGTCTACAATATAAGTACACATACACAAAATCATTCATTTAAACTTTTACACTTCGTCAGCATTTATAGACGCAAACATCATCGGCTTCGGATTTCTCGGATAAAAGTTAAAAAAAAAACGAAACCATGCATTAATTTGTGAGTTTACCTCTTACAGATAAAAAAAATGCAAATTCTCTTTACTTATATAATAATATTGAAAAATAAATGAAGCAGTGGTAATGTATGTAGTTTAATCTCGACAAGAACATCAGCACCGATATGGTCTAGTGACTAGTGGCTAGATACCTAGGCTCCACCCAGGAGGCTCGGGTTTCATTCCCGGTATCGGAATGAAATTTATTATTGTAATTATAATTAGGTAATAACTAATTCAGTGAAAATTATTATATATTAATTATTGTTACAAAGGATATCGTACTAATGACACAAAAAAACCAAGTAATTTAAGTTATTAAGTAAAAACAATATTTAAGTAATTTTTAACACAAAACTGTGATCAAATCTTCAACAATTTTCGATACAATCTATATATAAGTGTAAATGTTCCTAAAACGCAACGTCTGTCCGTCCTTCTGTCTGTTTCTTCGCTTATAACTTGGGTTCGCTGCGACGAGACCATGCACTCGGACGGCAGGCTGTTCAATCGCGCGACCAGTTGTTAAGTCACAGGACTGCATGACGTTGTATGAACAATTTTAAGCGACTCCATACAACTATACGACCTAAATAGAAGATACGTAGGTTATTAAATACAACCGTAAGTAGAGTACACACCACAACAGTTCCTGTTTAGCGAGCACTGATGGGCATCCGACCGTCCCCGCAACTGAAGCGAAACGACCGCTGATTGTTTTACGTTTCCTACCTAAGAATTATCACCTATTGAGATTATAACTTTCGAAAAAATCTTTCTTTCTTTCCTTCAAGTCTAAAATTCAATGCACGCACCCGGAGTTCAAGAAATAGCGCTTCAGTGTAGCCAGAGAAACAGCCTCCTTTGCCCTAATTGTACATTGAAATGTAAAATTTGGATGAAATATAATAAAATACGAGATTGCAATTTGCAATCCTTAAAATATAAAGGTACTAAAGAGTGATTATATTGGAGTTTCTCTATTTTAAAAAATAAATTTTTACACAAAGGTTTCTATTATTTCTATTATACATATGATTATACATAGAAAGTATTATTTCTATGTATGGACGTTGAATTTAAATTTGGAATTATTTTTGAAATATTCATACCAATGTAATTTTGAAATTATCGAACCGACTCGAGTCTCGACTCATATACGACTTGCCCAGGTATTGACCCAAATTATTTTTCTGCAAAATTTCATTTCAATGCCCTATGCAGAGATAAGTCTCTGTACTAAATAATTTTCGTTCCAGTTTGTCCTAACAATATATGCAATAGTGTATTATTTCATTATCTGTTAAACCCTGTATAGGGTTAATTTAGTATTAAAACTTCGGTCTTGAACCAGTTATGAAAAGCAAGAGGAATAAGACAAAAAACTGACACAGGAAGGTGCATGTCGCGCGGTGACATTTCGTATTTCGTCCGCTACCGAACGAGTCTTTAAAACTGTCACATGTAACAATGTGTCGCTGCAACAAAAAGTTTGTGAAGTTCCAATTCGTATTCAGACGTTATTTTAAATAAAAGCGGGTTCCGGACAATGTTATACAAGAAACCACAAACTTTATAATTTATACCGTGCCATACAAATAGGACTGCCATTTATAAAATCACTTCACAGTCGCTGGGCGCACTCGACAAGTTCTCTACTCTCCTTTCTCATGAACACTACCGTAAAATGTACCGCATTCCCAACTTTATCCTATTTTTCCAACGTACATACGTGTTTTAGTAGTGAATGAGATACGCCAGAGCCCATTCCTAAACCGTCCTATCCAATCACTCCCGATTTTCCCAACCCTTTCTCCAAACACATTCCTTAATCTTCATAGGTAGAGGCCGCGCATCCGGGGGCGTACCAACCTTTCTCATTCAGGACTGATGTTGTCATGTGTTGCATGTGTTGTCTGCTCGTCCGCTAGATTTTTTTGATTTAAAAAATCCCATACGTCCGGAATATTCGAGCGAATATCCCGGACTTTTGGGCTTGATACCCGGTCATTATTTCAAATATATCTACGATTGAAAAATATTTCAGTTAATAAAACAAGTTCAAATAGATAGTTATAATAGTTCATCTTCATTAAACTCATATTAAATTATAACATAATCAGTAATTATCAATCAGTTATTACCCTCCAAAATTAAAACGCTCCTTTAAAGATACAACATCGTTTATCTCTAACAGTGCGCGTTACTGACACTGTCACTGTCTTCTGAATTGTGGCTTTTTACAGGTAGACTGTGGTAAAAGAAACCTCAACTTGAAATAAGGCGAGAATCAATCGATTTTGAAGGTACATTTACATAGAAAAAAAATCTCATTTTCTAAAATTACTACTTATTATGAAGAAAATGCTAATGACAAGTATTGAACTTAATAACGAGATGATCTTGATGTCATCATTAATTCCATAACTGTATTTTTGAGGTGTCTATGTCTGACCTCCGCCATTTAATAGAACCACTGTGCGCCCGGATGCTACCCGGACAACCTCCAAACTAGGACAAATGTGGGGAAACCCGGACGTATTTCTACCCTACTTACCACCAGCCTATGTCTCATATAAATCGCTGCTTGATATAAAATACGATGAAATGCATCAAGTCGTCGTCGGTCCACCTGACCGGAAGGCCGCTCAAGCTTAGCTTCCCGGTACGTGATCTCCATTCGATGAGTCGTCTATCCCCTCGGTTATAGGTCTTGCAGGTATAGCCATACCTGCTAAGGAACCCTAAGAGTGAGTTCATTTGCACGCGTTAAATAATTCCATTGTTTACATGTGAAACTCGCATGTAACATGCAAACACAAGTGTGCGGGATTTGCATAATTTTGACATGCTATGCAAAGGTTTTCGAATGCCAATACCATGTCCAATTTCAATTTTAATATTTCAATCATAGTTTTCGGATTGTGAAATTTTCTTTCTGTAACTTTTACACTCAGCTGATGTTTCGGTGCGGTTCCACGTTGGGCCTATGTTACGCTCTCTACACACATAAAGCAAGAAGGATTACTTCTGGTTAGTATTGTATAATTTGTGTCTGGGGTGAAGAACCGTTTCGCATTTATAAATTTCTGAAAAATTTCACTACACCTCGACTATGAGTCACGAGCGAATTCCAATATCCAATGGAATGTACCGAAATGTATAAATAAACTGCAAGGCCCATTTCTTTACACACTGGAGCTATTTTCTCAATATTGACATAAATAATAGCACGGCTGACTTTTCTATGGATTTATCGATAGGTTGTGACAGGACGAGACCACGTGTGCCCGACGCGTGGCACACGGTCTAAGCAATTAAAGGGTTAAGTAATAAAGTGTCTCGACCAAAAATAAATTTTACACCAATGTGATCCTTAAAATATTTTAAAATCAAAATGTTTTACATTGTTTTAAATATAGATTGAAGAACGTTCCAATAAAAAAAAAAAATTTCTTTATATTTTCGTGTGTAATCACTGATCAAGTATGTATTAAAACGTTTTATTTAATTGTATTTTAACACTTTTATTTTGTCACAGTATCAATCGTAACATGAAACACCACAGTTATGCCATCAAAATCGGACAATACACCTGCAAGCACCATACATCGCCTTGTATCCAAATCGATTGTGGTTTGCAATTGGCTATTTGACAAATTATAAAAAATATTGGATAACGTAGCATAGAGGACAACAATAATTATAAAAAAATTCGTTTCTTGCATTAAAACGATTTTTTATTTTTTATTTAATAAAGTATAGATGTTTATCTGTGTTTTACGAGATCCGAAACGCTAGAAAGCCATGATTGGTTACCATGTGACGTCATAACACAACATTTTTCGGCGTTGCGTATTTTTCTACTCTGATAGTTTGATTTTATTGATTGTTCTTGGTCTACATAAAACGGAAGGTGGTTCTATTAAAGCTGATAGTGCAAATTTGCCGAAAGTAGATTCTTTTATGGTTGCAAATTTCTTTGTTTGTTATACGTACTTTTACTCAGTTAAGATCAGATACGTGAAAAATTCTTTGTAAGTATATAAAACAAATAATTTAATTCTATATTATTTCTATATTTGCTAAAATTAAATGTAAATATTTCCCCGGCTACTTTATGTTTAACGCTTAAATTTAAGCACACAACACGGCTTATAGGTTATTTGGATTTCTATGAAAAGTATTATACAAAGAATTATCTAGTTAACTCGTTGTTTTTTAATTAATATCGGTTATTTATATGTATAAAATTTAGGTAATATACTAAATATCATTATTTGATGTATATTCTGCTTCTCGTCGTGCTAACTGTAACCACTGTTTACGAAGTTATGGACATTTAGGAACATTTATAAACAATTTGGTAGGATATTTAATGATCGTACTTCGGCACATAGGTACTGTAGACGTTTTATACGATAATAAAGTCATTTTGTACAATTGCCAAAGACAAAATAAATAAATTTATAAACCTTCCTGTCGGTGATGTGACGTCATGGACCTAAGTAAGATGTCACGTGACAGACTGTTTTCGCGCGAAAATTAACAATGAAAGGGTTATCTTTTTATTGAATCTTATTTTAAAAAAAATTAATTTTGGAGGGTGTAATTAACACATTTGGCATGTTTTGAAATACTTTCCCGATAATTGTCAAATAGCAATTGACAAGTCGCTTTGTTTCAAACAAAGAGTGGGCTCTTATAGAACGCGAAGACTCCTTTGCTTTATTTTTTGGTCATAAATTGCAGAATGTTTCTAAAAAGTTCTATTTTTTAATACAATGATCATGTTGGTTCCGTGTTACTTCATAAACGGGCCAATAGCGTCCATTCCCCTTTTCTTAGGTAAATAACTAAAAAACTTAAATAAATAAAGATTAAAGTAAAACTTATCAGACAACGTATTCAAAATGACATTTGTTTGAATATCACTAATGTTAACATCTGCAACTAACACGGAGCAATGACGACATAGTACCGGTGTCATTAAACCTAAGTAGGCAACAAAGCAAACAAACCTTGGCATCGGTAGTTAGTCGAACGTTTATTCTTGTTAGAGTGCGAATACACTAAACGTGTTCGTATGCTAACGAGGTGTACAGTCGGCAACATAGAATGTTTCAGACGAATAATACTATAGACCCATTCACGGTGTGGCAACATTTTTTTTTCGCATGTATGGTTTAGGGCGAGCGCAGAGGGCGCTCAGCCAGGAGCAAAAAGTGTGTGCAGCAACGAGCCACAGCCTAAAGGTGGCCATACACGTTAGGGTTTGCATGATGGTTATGACTGTACATGCTTAACCGACAGGCAAACCCTAGCGTGTATGTTATAAAACTGTACAGTTATCGGTGCGTGTACATGCAACCTAACGAATATGAAAATAGATATTTTATGCCGCTCGGTTATGTTTGCGCGCATGCATAACCGACCGTGTATGGCGCCCGCTCATGCATGCATGCACAGTTTTCTCTCAGTGTCCTATAGTCTGTGACACTGGAAGGTCGCGCGTTGTTTCGTTGAAGTCGAAAATGGCGAGTCGCAAGCGTAACGCCATATTAGAAGAGTTTATTGGTATCTACCAATCCGAACCTTGTCTTTGGCGCATAAAATGCAAAGATTATCACGACAGAGACAAAAGATCGGCAGCGTATGGTAAATTGGTAAATAAGCTCAAGGAATTGGAACCTACAGCTACGAAAGACGATGTCGTTAGAAAAATTAATACGTTTCGCAGCAACGTTAGACGAGAGAAAAAAAAATACGATGAATCTATGAGGTCGGGGGCATCATCTGATGACATTTACAAACCAACACTGTGGTACTTTCATTTATTTGATTTTGTTGGAGATCAAGATGTTCCCCGAAACTCGCGATCTAACATTTCGGATATTGAAGAAAATGATTCCAATGTAAGTATAAATATAATATATACAATATAAGTATAAATGAGTAATTGATTTATTAAATTTATTTTTTTTGTCTTTTTCATACTAATCTAACCATCAAATTGAACAATATGATTACTACATACCAAATATAAAAAGATATAAATTACATAAATATAAGAAAAACATCACTTTTGAATGTAACTATCCTGCCAAGGTACTTTGCCTTCATTGACAAAGTAAGTTTGGTACTCTAGTCTGATTTTTTTTGCATCATTGACGACATTTCCTTGATTTTGTATTTGTGTCGTCTAATTTCAAACACCGTCAGATCCAATAATTGTTTAAAATGAAGTTTTTTGTCTATGGTCTAGCCACACTTGAACTACAAATTTCCAAAGCTTCAGTTGCTTCCAAACTCCGTCACATCAAAAGATATTAATAT
Source organism: Sesia bembeciformis (assembly GCA_943735995.1). NCBI lineage: Eukaryota > Metazoa > Arthropoda > Insecta > Lepidoptera > Sesiidae > Sesia > Sesia bembeciformis. The sequence continues at coordinate 17,191,120 of OX031028.1, forward strand.
ATTAAAACAGCACTTTCTTTCAAACCCCGTTATATCCTTAACAAGTGATTTTCAAATGCCGCCACATCTGTACCGACCAATCAGAGCAGAGAATTCATCGAAAAACTGTCATGGCGATTAATGGCGACTCATTAGCTCTACTGTGTTTTCGTATTGCGTTTTTTTTAAGTTTTTTGCGTAAATTATGGCTGATTTACGTTGGAATCTAGAACAAGTTCCTCCCCATAAAGCAAGGAAACGCTGTGTTAATAAAATAAACTGGAAAAGAGAAGTCCAGCGACGCAATCGGTAAGTATTCATTGTTAGTAATTTATATACAGCATGTTAATTTTTTTACGTACGTAAAGTAGCAGTACAAGGCAGGGATGGTAAGTTAGGTAAGGTTATCTACCTTAATATTTTTATTGATTCTAAGCTACCTTGATATAGATATGTACTTATGAGTATATTTCAACAACAATGTAGGTGTTCAAAAAGTAAATACCTAAGTAAATTAATATATATTGTTTTTTAATAAATATACATTTATTTATTTTATAGTTAGTTTATTTTTGAGCGGTCTCCTTTAATGTTTATGTTTTTACTCAGGTATGCACCAAGACATCTGCCAAGACTTCCAATATGTAGCCACGGTAGCAATAAAACTTTTAAATGTTTAACAATAACTTTACAAGATGTTTCAAAAATGTATAGAAATTTCTATATATTGAAAAATAAAGTGAACCAAGATAATTTTTTATTAAAATATTGTCATTTGAAACAATGCGAGAGAACAAGGCTCAAAACCGGCATAAGAGGACCTAAAAACATGAGTGCAGAGTATTATATCACAATAAGTAATCCACGTCAGAAGCAGGTCAGAGTATGCAAAAAAGCATTCCTGGATATTTTGCAGATAGGCAAAGACCGTGTTACTGGTGTATTACAACGATCCTTCAAAGAAGCAGGAAATCAAGCAAAGGAGAATAGAGGAGGAGATAGAAAGAAAAAGCAATTTCTAGAAAGACACAATAAAGTACAGGCATTCATTGAATCCCTACAAGCAGTGGAGTCTCATTATTGTCGAAGCAAATCTTCTGTTAGGGTGTACTTACCACCAGAATTAAATATAAAAAAAATATGGAGAATGTACAATACTACAATAAATGAAACTCCCGAATTCAAAGTAAAAGAATCTTTTTTTAGAAAAATATTCAACAGAAAATATAATTCAGGTTTCGGGTCACCAATGAAAGACTCGTGCTCTCGCTGTATTGAATTAACAAGGAAAATCCAAAATGCTACAGATAATCTAGAAAAACAACAATTCATTGCACAAAAAAGACTGCATTCTCTTAAAGCTAAGGCATTTTATGATTTGTTAAAAAACGAAGAAGATCATGTTCTCATAGTCTCGTTCGATTGTCAAAAGAACAATGCTTTACCGAAATTGCCAGATCAAGCAGCTTATTTCAGTAGGCAAATAAACTTGTACAATTTCACAGCTGTTGTTGGAAGTTCCAAGAGTCCACTAGATAATGTGCATATATATTACTGGAATGAAACCGACAACGCCAAAGCATCCAACCAAATTGCGACAGCAGTATTTCATTTATTATCAACTTTGGTTATTGGAGAAAATAAAACAGTTATAAGACTTTTTGCGGATGGTTGCGGAGGACAGAACAAAAACAGCACTGTCATAGGTATGTGCAGCAAATGGCTTCTGTCTCATGCACCATCGCAAATAAAAGAGTTGAACATCATTTTCCCTATGGTAGGGCACTCTTTTTTGCCACCGGACAGGATTTTTGCTAAAATTGAAAAGGAGATTAAGAAAATATCGGTAATTAGTGACCCACATTCGTATGTGGAAATATTTGTAAAACATGGAAATGTTCACTATCTGACGCAAGACATAGATGTCCATGATTGGAAAGAAGAAGTCTCCAAGACCTTCAAACCACCAGCAAGTTGGCACTTCAAATTTAACTTGACAAAAAGATTCATACTTAAACGAGGTAGGCAAAACGTGAGTGTCCAGGGTGAAGAAAATTATAAACATGAGTTTTGTGAACCTAAATATGTGACTAAAAAAGGTAAGAAAGTCTGTGAAATACAACCATCTGCGATTCCAAGAGGAAACAAAATTAACTCTGCAAAAATTAAAGATGTTGTCTCATTACTAAAAAAACACTATGGGGAAGATTGGCGAAATTTGCCGTCTTTAAACTTTTATAAAAACGTCGAGGAAACCAATGAAAGTTTCATTGCAAACGCAGATTTACCATGTGTTCCTTTAGAAGAATCTGAAAATTTTGTATAATGTCCTGTAAAACTTTTAAAATAATAAAAATATTATAACATTTCATAAAGTTTTAATATTTCTTAATTTTGTACACTAGGCAGTAATTGCTAAAATATTGCACAACTAATTTGCAGTAATTTAAGAACAGCCTGTGTAGATGACGTCACAGCTAAAAGTTAGTAACAAAAGCAGTCAGATCCTATGATTCATTATCATTACCCGCCAGATCCAAAACTGAATATCAAAACCAGGTATATCCAAATTTTTTGGCACAAGAATATGTTTATTTTACTGCTAAAACGAATAAACTAATAATATATAGGTATTTACTTTCCTTTTTAAATATTGCTCAATTTTATGGCATTTATATTGATTACGTAATTATAATCTATAATAAAAAAACTATTCTCCTGCCAAATAGACCTATTTGGATCTAGCGGAGTTTGAAATTAGACGACACATTTGTAAATTTTCTATGTTTGAACGTGTGGTATCATAGCCCATTGTAACAACAGTTCCATTATCTGTATTTTCTCTATAAAAACATCTTTGTGGTGCATATGAATTAGATGTGTGCTCCATTAGAAAGTTGTGCAAAACGCATGTAGCCATCACCACTTTTTCTATATTGTCTGGTTTTAAATTAATTTGAGTGTGATAAATGCGAAATCTTGATGCCAGTATGCCGAAAGCATTTTCAACTATTCTTCTCGCGCGAGATAATCTATAATTAAAAATTTTCTTGCCATCGCTGGTCAAATCTGCTTGACGATATGGCTTCAGCATGTCGGGTCTCAAAGGGAATGCATCATCGGCAACAAAAACATATGGCAAATACCTTGAACTGTGTTCAATCTGTTCTGTGTTTGGAATATTTAAATTTTTCTTTTGTAGCCTTTCAAAAAACTTCGTATTCTGTAGAACACCACCGTCAGAAACTCTTCCATTTGTACCAAAATCTGCTAATAAAAATCGGTATCTGGCATCAACTATTGCCATAAGAACTACGCTATGTCGCCCTTTGTAGTTGTAATAATAAGATCCACTATCAGAAGGTGGAACTATGTCAATATGCTTTCCATCCAGGGCACCCAAGCAATGAGGAAAATTCCATCTATCCTCAAAAGTTTGTGCGATTTCTTTCCATTTATCCAATGAATCTGGAAACTAAATAATCTCATTATTTTGTGTTGTTTTAGGATGCTAGCAACTCTACAGGGAATAGCCTACATGATACGGATAACATAAATAATACAAATACTACACATGATGCTGCTGCTGTTACTGAGATTGATATGGACACTATCACCAAAAACATAACGACACCTAGGAAGACTGAAGCACCTGCTACAAGACCGGGAAAGAAGAAAATAACAGAACAAGATCAGTTAACCAATGACGTGTTACTGTCCGTGAGAGACCATTTTAAGCGCCCTGCTCCTACTTCAGTAACAGAAGATCGGTACGATCTTCTGGGAAAGTCTATTGCAATAAAATTAAGAACGTTAGAGAAACGTCAACGCTTGATTGCTGAGAAAATAATAAATGATACTCTGTTTGATGCAGAGATGGGTAATCTGAATACCGAATCAATTCAGATTCGTCGACGTTTAACTTTTGTTCCATCACCAACTCACAGCTCAGGAACTTCTACTCCTTCACCCTCAATGCTTCAACAATATTATACACAACCGCATATTCACACCGCTTCTGCTTCACCCCACTGGACTGAAAGTTCATCTCCGATTCAACAATACAACACTCAACAACAAACTTGTGCGACTTCTTCTGCACCACATTGTCAGCCGTCACCACCACATGAAGGATTTGACACACAACCACAAACAGAAACTGTATCATCATTTTACTCTAATTTTAATTCAGAAAAAATGTTATACACAACTGATCAATAATTTTAAGATTAGAGATTAAAGATTAGAAAGTGATTTTAGTTAATAACTTACCTGTAGATAGTCATTTTTTAGCGCTTTATAAATAGCATCACATGTTTCTGGTATTATTCGACCTAAAGCCTGAGGTGACGTTATGGCAGAATATTTTAGACACTCATATGTTCTCCCTGTTGCAAGAAATCTTAATGTTACTGCTAGTCTCTCATGTGCTGATATAGCTTTTCTCATAATAGTATCTTGTCTCTGGATCATGGGAGTGACCAATGATAAAAGTTTCAAATAGAGTTTTTCATCCATTCGTAAATAATTCTTGTAATCTTTTGGTGTAAATCTCAGTTCATTCATCAAATTTATATGAGAGAACTGTTTTCTTTTCAAAAGCCAGTGTTTACACCACTCAGTACGATCTCTTCTTCTTTTCCTTTTCTTTGTTACGAGTATTAAGCCAAGTACAGCTATCACATCGTTGTCGTCCATTGTTGGCGATACAGTGCACAGTAAATTCGGTAGGTAAATGTCCTACAAAACACCGTCACGTAGCTACAACTATCTTTGACTGGGAGTTTAATTGGAATTGTACATGCAAACCCTAACGTGTATGTGCTTCATATAACTCGGTTATACCTGTCGGTTAAGCATGCACGGTCATAACCATCATGCAAACCCTAACGTGTATGGCCACCATAAGGGCTCCCCCGCCGGTAGACCGGCTTAGGGCGTTGCTTTGGGAGGGTACAGCGGGATCGCGAGTCGGCGAGAATTCGTGGCCACATGCGATAGAAAATGAGCTACACACGTTTACATGCCTTTAAAGTTTCGGCACAATCACGGCACAGTAATGTGCCGCCCTTCAAAATACTGGCACTCAGAGTGGGATGCACGATAGCAATACCGTGTCTCTGTCTATTACGTCATTGATACATAAGCGTTTCTCTTTTCTATTAGACAGTGAAGGAAGATAAAGAAAGGCTTCTCTGTCTACGGTTCCATAGGTCGTTGCTGCGAGTTTTGCTTTGACGTGTGAAGGGTCACCGAGATTTCTGAGGAATTTTGAAGTAAGAAGTTCAGTGAAAGATAATGCAATGAGATACTACTCAAAAAAGTATTGTTACAATAGTATTCATTTACACTGTCTACCTCTGTATTTTCACGGTAACAGCTCATAAATTACGGCCCGTGATCAACCCTTTTATCGTTTACTGCTGCTTATGAACCTCGTCATGTTTATTGTTTTGTCCATGAGGGATGTATGGCCGTAAAACGCCACGCTGACCAAGCAGGTTGGCGAGTACAGTGTAGTTCCTCAAGCCTTATGGTAGCGACTTTGTTATCCCTTAGTGGCCTCTTCCAACACCCACGGGAAGAGATGGTGTAGTGCTATTATTAAGCCTACGGACACCACACGGCAATAGTAACCATACATATATTTTAATGTACGAAGGCGGCAGACGAGCATACAGTCCACCTGATGGTAAGTGGATACTGTCGCCCATAGACATCCGCGATACATGCCCACATTAGTCCAAAATGATAAACGTTGGCACGCTCCCGGATGGGCTGCCTACCTTTGGAGCTATAGGAATGGATTTGGAGAAAATGGGTAGGGTTAGGATGGGAGTGGGCTCTGGCACATCTCACTCACTACCGAAACATGTACGTACATTAGGGAAATAAGATAAAGTGGGAAATGCAGTACATTTCAAGGTAGTCTTCTGTGTGAGAGGGGTAACGTGGCCAGTCGAGCGCGTCCAGCGGCTGTTGAATTGTGCACTCTCCTCCCTGAAATGTGCTCACAGTAATTTAATTACTCCCAGAAAATACTCATTTCCTAAAACGAGTACTTACTTACCATTTAGTAGTATCAAAGTTTATGACAGTACTAAGCAAATTCAACTTCATGCACCTATCTACGAGTATTACGTTATTTAGTTACAAAGTTATATGCAGTTATGAATTAATTTCATCTCTGATCTGAATGAAAGCTAAAAACATACACCAATTCTATTGTAAAACCAACTGTGGAACTGTCCAACGAGTTTGTTTTCGAGTTCAAGTTTGACAGTCGTCAAACTTTAGAGCTACTACCGTTTGTTATTCGACATGCGCAATCGCTGACTTACTTCAAATAGCAAGTCACGGACTACTTTTATATCCTTCCAGTTTCCCTATTTCATATTAAGAATTTTTATTGTTTTTTTTTCCATAGATTTCGACAAGACTCATATATAAAAATGGATGTTGGTATACCTAAAATTAATAGACTTCGACACCGTTAGACCGATCACCACGAAAGTTGGCTGGCACTTTGTTGTAACTCGCCACTAGATGGCGCTGTAGCACATCAACTTCTATACTGTTCAACCGATCGCCATGAAAATTGGTATACATATTATAGGTATTTGAGCACGGAGAATATTTTCGAGCTATCGGCTTTGTTGTAACACGCCACTAGATAGCTGCAGCACATCAATTTCTATACGTTCAACCGATCGCAAAAATCATATCGACGGCAAAACAGAATAATTTGTGATTTTATATACAGAGGTAAATAAATATACACAGGCAGGACAACGTTAATATAGTATGCACTATGTCATGTGTGTTTATGTATGTATGTAAATATCTATTTGGTACTATCCGTATTACCATGCCATGTTTTGTCATAATAATATAAAATTTCTATTTCCTATGTTTCATGTTTGTACTACGTACTAAGTCAACTCACAGTCGAAACTCCCTTTCTCAGGTTCACCTGCAAAATATTGCTACGTATAATGCGAAAGTACCGCCTGGTTGTATTATTTTCTGTAATCATTTCTTAAATGTTTGTTTTAGTGCAATTTTATACAATAAGGAATACTCAATCTGTCTATATATATTATTTTTGCTAGCTGTACCAATATTTACTTACTTTACTAATCAATACGTATTTCATACACATAAGACTTAAACTCCCTTAAACAATATATTTATATATACATATTTCACACATTTACGCTGCTCACAAGCTCAAATCAGGCAAACAAATGACAGTGTCTTATGTGTCTTATTCCAAATACAATAAGAGTTGCGATTCCTTGAAGTGAATTCGACCCATTGTACACAAATGACAAGTTGACGTAGGTGTTTTAATGGTTTGTCGTGTGAATGAGGACTATTAGCTTAATTTGAAAGTTGAAGACAATAAGCAGGTTATTGGAACATGCTGCGGCGTAGAATTATGACACGAATAGCATAATGTCATGATACTAACATTATGTTGACAAGTAGCAAATACGTATAGTGATAGCAAATATTACTGATAAATGAGACAAAATTTAATGTTGCATTAACACAGTTTAGTATGTTGATTCGACGAGCTCTATCGGTGACATTAGTTCTTTGGCGAATCTGTTCATTTCAGATCTTATCCCGCAAAGAAACACCAAGCATAATCCTCTCAGAGGCCATGTTTCGGCACCGTACTTCATTAAGTCATCGTAACTGACAGAAAGAACTGATTGAAGATTTCGGACTGAAACATGCAAAACAATAAATAATTAGACACAAAAGTACCTCAAATCAAATATTCACCTAACTTTAAATTGCACCAAAAATTACTTATAATTTTACAAATGCATACGTAGTAGGTAAGGCACTATTCGTATCTGCAAATAGTAATGCAAATGATTCGTACTCTTATTTGTATTCGTGAATAGTGTTTTTTTTACTATTCGAAACATATGTAATACATACTATTGTGTTATTATAATACGTAATTAATTTTCAAGTGAACAGAATCGCATCAGGCTGACCGCAGTTTTCTAGCATGTTGTAGTTATAGAACGGTCGTAGTGCTCTCTGGCACAACGACGCCCTCTCGACCTCAGAAGTCTGCGACGGCGTCAAAACGTTGAGGGCTCTCCAACAACAGATTCGATGGGAAATATTTCAGAACAATCGATTGTACAGTGTTCTCAAGAGTTTTAAAACATTATCTAAAGGTTAGTCTTATCATTGGAGATCGGTAGGTAGTAATAATCGCTCTCCCAGGTTTGCTGGTGGAATTCTCTTTACGCCGCCTTTTGTACAAATGTATTTTATTTTGTAACTCTTTTTTATCATTTATATAAAGTATAGAAATAAATAAGTAATAACTACATTAAATATACAGTTACTTAAACAATTCAATAAATATAAAGCTTATAAAATTAGATATTATTTATTATTAGGCTTATTTATACCTTATATCGTCAACGTGGCATTTTGAGGACTTACATCTCTCATGGACGAGTCAATGTGCATGAGCATGTCCCATGTGCAGCAGTGGCTGCTGAAATAATCGAAATAAGGTTGCATTGCATTATAATTAAATAGGAAAGAAAAAAAGAAAAAATAAACCGAGGCATCCTTGAAGGAATTATTGAATAATTATAATCACCGATTAATGAAATCAATAATATTTTATTTTGCATTAACCGAGTATTTTGATATGAGTGTAAGAGGAAACAAAGATATACAATTAATTAACATTATTATGAGTGTAAAGCTGCCAATGCATAATTAACGTTGTGTATAATAAATATTAATATGTTGTTGATAATAACAAATGAAAAGTGTCATTATCTAAGCGGAAAGAACCTTATTGTCGTTCAAGTTGACATAGATTTTAAGACTAGGAGGGGGGAAGGGCACGCTGCAATTCCATAGCCGCTGGGTGCATTCGACTGAACACGTTACCCCTCTCTCACAGAAGACTACCTTCAAATGTACTGCATTTCCCGCTTTATCCTATTCCCTTAATGTAGGTATGTGTTTTGGTAGTGAGTGAGATATGCTACAGCACATTCCCATACCATCATATCCCTCTCCATTTTCTCAATTCTTATTTCAAGTCCACTCTTTACTCGCCAAAGGTAGACAGCACATCCGGGAGTGTGCCAACATTTGTCATTCTGGACTAATGTATCCACTTACTACCAGGGGACTGCAAGCTCGTCTGCCGCTTTTTAAAAATAAGAAGGCGACAGACGAGTCTTCAAAAACAAAGCATGTTTCTACTTAAAAGGTTCCTGAAACAATAAATTTCGTTAAAAAATCTTAACCAAAGTCAATTAAGACCATAACGAATATAAGCTCGATTTGATTATAGAACGTTTCAAATATGTCTACTATAATAACTTTTTTTTTTTACATCTAATAGGCAGATAAAATAATTTCTATAGGATTTAGCTTGTATTGCATAGAAGCGTCCGCAATTATGACGCTTATACGAGGAACTAACAAAGATGTACGAGTATTCTGCATCAATAAACACGCAGAATCTTTGTTTACTAATAATTACATATTAACTATGAGTTAAAACGAGGAAACTGCTATTAATCGACCTTACATTCCCTCGTCGCTTCCACGTGCGAACGTTATCTATCATATAAATGACGTTTTGCCTTATCGATCGCCTGACTGACGTTGGGCTCGGAACTTCATAAATATTTACCGTTTCTCATATTAATCTGTTACAATATATTAAAAATACTTCATTCTACACTACCATCCACCATTTTTCCATACATTAATATGTCATACGAGTACCATACCATATTGTAATCCACACAGGAACCATGTTGTTGACTGGCCACCTCCTCGTGATTGCAATATGTAAGCCTGTGCCTGGGATGTGCCGTGTACTGGGATGTTATAGGCTCATATCGGAGCTATTTGAATAAATAATGTATTTAAATTTGCATGGTAACTTAACAAAACAAAAACTGGAGCTGTAAATCTTAAAAGTAATCAAATTAAAATAGTATAAACATATACATTCCTTCATATTGTGTTTAACAGAACTTGGCAATGATCGAATCCTATGTAAAATAATGATGACTATAAAGTATATTCCTATTTCACATTTCAAATTGACAGGCACAAATATGCCTCAAGGGGCCAATTTACCCTTCATCCAACAATTTTTCTGTTCCAAAAATCACCCAGACATAATAATCGGGATCTAGATCGGACATGATTGCTGATAAGTTTTGTCTTTCATATATTTTTAGCAGTTGACTCATAATCTGATAGCCATTTACTTAAGTCTCGGTTGAATAGCGATCGCTATGAAATAACTAATCGATTCTTTGCTCGAATACGGATTAAAATTAAAACTGACGTAATGCCGCTAAAGGCTCTAATCCATTGTCAACTAAAACAGCGCTCTTATGTTTTACCTGTATGTGGAACAACCACTAAGCTATCATTAAAATAGTGGTGTATTTTATATGTTTATAAGTCCCACTGAATATACCATCAGCCTATGTATCTCCACTGCTGGATACAGGCCGCTCCCAAGGCTCGCCACCACACGCGATCTTCGGCACTTCTCATCCAATCCCCACCGGCGAACTTCTTCAAGTGGTCGGTTCACCTGACCGGAGGACGTCGCACACTGCACTTTCCGGTTTGTAGCCTACATGCGAGGACTCATCTACCCTATCGGATATCGGTCCTACGGCAAATATAAGACTACTTTGAAATGTACTGCATTTCCCACTTTATCTTATTTAGTGAGTGAGATATGCCAGAGCCCATTCCCAACCCATCGTATCCCTCTACATGTTCCCTAAATCCATTCCTATATCTCCAAAGATACGCAGCGCATCCGGGTGCATGCCAATGTTTGTCATTCTGGGCTGATGTTGGTATGTATCACGGATGTATATGGGCGACAGTATTCACTTACCATCAGGCGGACTGTATGCTCGTCTACCTTATTTCTATAAAAAGAATATAACCTGCCCATTGCTGCTTCGTCTTGTTGATCCTTTGAGCTATGTCGGCAACTTTACTTTCTTTATCTGATTTCGTAGTTGCGAATTTTGTCCAGCAAAGAGTTTCCGGGCACAGCGCTTTCCATCGCTCGCTGAGCGACTTTGAACTTGTGAATAGTTTAGTTTAATTACTCTAATATTGAATAAGTTAACAATATATATTGTTACATATATACACATATTTTTAATTGTTATAATGTTTATAGGACTAATAATATTAAGAAATTACAATGTAGTAAATTTTTCTAAAAATCCCCCTAAATTTTCAACACCTTTAAAACGATATGAAACAACAACCTGTGTCTGTCTAAACATGTTTTTTTATTTTTCCGACCGACTCGTTATATCGGCGGTAACAATAGAGCGCCGTATAGACAATAATTTTGATTCACCTCCTTTTTAGCGTTTTAATTTTGATAAATAATTTTATAACATTAATAATAATCAATTTTACGAGTTAATTATCTTTTTCATGCCACCACATAATTGATTTGTAATAACAAAATCAAAATATTTTTGAAACGAATGACAGACTTAGAAGTCACACCTTAAAAATATAGAACAATGACGTCGTTCTTTTATATTGTCACTATAACATTATAAGTGTCAGAGAATACAATAGCTACCTAAATTTGGGAAATTCTTAAACCTGTGTTTTCTTTTCTTTTCTTAAACATATACTTAAATGCTAAGAAAAATAATTTTTATCTTTACAAATTACCTCTTGTACAGTATGCAACGTTTAATAAATTATTTCTCGTCAATGGATTATGTGCTTAAAGATATACTCTGCTGTGTATTGTGGTTTACCTTGAACCTTATTTTTTGTAGTGTTCTTAATCAATTAATATTGGTAGGCGAATGGTGTCATCGTGTATTATGTACTTATTTATCTATCATACAAGCTGTTACTGAAATAACGCAAAAGATGAATATAGATTGTTCAGTATAGACACTAGAATCGATTCTACCAGTTTTTAGAATAGGATTAAAATTCTTGATTAAAATTCTAGTATATTATTTATTTTATAGGCGTTACCCGAGCCGCGTGAGCCGCGCCACATGAGTAAATGTTTTCTCATGTGGCAGGGTGACGTGCGCCGCCAGCGCCCGGTCTGAGTAATGACCGTTACGAACATTTTAGACAGGACAACAAATACTTAAATGTTATGTAGGTGGGCGAGCAAATGGTCCCACATGATGGTAAGTGTTACCGCCCCGCCGCCCATGGATACCTGCAACACCAGGTATGCGGGTGCGCCGCCGACCTTGCAAAGCTTCACAGCTTTCTTGAAGAACCCCATATCGTAGCTTAATGGAAACGTTGTATATAGAAACACGTTTGTCTGTTATTCTGTTCTTTTGTCCGTCTGTTATATGTATTTCATAAAAATAATAGTAAGTTCCAATTCGTTTCTATGTATAATTAACGCATCTTATACTTATACTTATCTACTTACTAACATGGAAAAGACTGTTTCCATTTTAATTAGCATGCTCGCATGCTTGTGTAAAATAGATGATCTAATTGTCACTCACGACATTCAAAATTGCCATATGAATAGCTGGGTACTATACATCACGAACTATTTATTCATTCGTTTATTTTTTGAAAGTGGGGTGGCTTATAACCCCGTTATTAAATTGTACAGCGATTGCAATTTGCGTAAAAATATATGCTATATATATTGTATATCTCGAGGGTATGAGTAAGCAATCAATTAGCTGGCAGTGAACCAAGGAAGTTTTCATTTTATTGCCGTTGGGTGGAAACCATGGGTTATTTCATCTCTATTAGGTACGTCCATCTTCTTTTGAAAACAATCTTATATATAAGTACCTTCTTTAATATTTTGAAAAATACTTTTAGAAACCTATTGCAGAGATCACATGAGTAGATGAGTCAAATGGGTTCAGGAATTCAAAAGTCCTTTAAATAAATACGTTTCACTTCATATACAAACGATACATTGTTAGACAGGGCTCGTGAAAAATCTAAAATCGGCTATCTAAATTCAAAACGTTGTAAATGCATTAGACCAAATTTTCAAAGAGAACCAAGAGACAAAGAGAGACAACATCTTAGACCCTTCTAAAGATAATTAAATGTAACCCAAGTGACTGTACAAGAGCACGCTATCGTAAATATCGCAATCTAGCCCTAGGCATATTCCATTTTTATGAAGTATTTTATATGTCTATGAAGTATTTTATATGTGGTACAGGTGAAAACGAAAAATCAGACTTTTTACAAAAGTGATCTATTAGGTTTTTAAATTGCGCAACATCCATTAAAGTAATTCATATTAACTAATGTGTAGGGGACTTTTGGTGGGAACTTGAGAAGTGAAATTGAGTTTCTGTTTGATTATTGTAAAAATTGTGTATTATGCGGTCTGTGGTTTAATAATGATACTTTACTAAACTGATTGTGATAATGTGATAGTTTGTGATAATGAAATAAAAGCGTGGGACCAAGTAGTTCTCTTCTGTTCTCAGTAAACCTAATACCGTTTTACTGAGCGACTCCTGACTTACTTCGACGGGACTGGAAATTCATAGGATACGTTTTAGACTTGGAAATTGTTTATTGCAAAAAAGAATTATTTTCACTGGCAGAATGTGCTAATTGCACCATTGCCATATATGAAGGAAAAAAACTAAGCAAAACGCGAAACACTTAAAACTTGTTATATATGTTGAATCAAATTTTAATAGGCTTATATTTAAACGAAAAGCAAAATACTACCTTATTAAACAGTAACTTATGATGAACAAAATAAAATTATTTTTGAATATTTTTGAACTGAATTAAATAATTGTAAATTACTAAGAATGTCACCACCAAGTCGACGGAGACTCCCATATCACCAGAGAACGTAAATCTAACCCATCTGTGGATTTGCTATCGATTTGCTGCGCAGTCAGTATTTTCTGATCAAATATTTCTCATTTTAATGACATAATAATAACATCAATAGATCTGTAATATCTGCAAATCGATTTTATATAGAACAACCTTACATTATTTACATTTATTAATTCATGATCTTTAGATACCTATTACTAAGACTAATCCTCTACAGACAAAATTAAAATTGAAAAACAAATGGTACAAAATACGTTTGTAGATGACTATAAAAAACATTTAAATGCAAGCAATTTATAAAATATCTCAGTCATATCAAAACAACTCATATATAGCTACATATTAAAAGAGAATAAGTTGGATGGGGTGACCACACAGCGTGAAACCCTACAAGGTTGTGAACATTACAAATAGAGAGGGCCAATTCCCAATTAAAATCACAGCAGGTGGTCCTCCTAGAGGGCAGCACCAGTAATATAGATTGCTTGATCACAATAGTCCCGGGAAAATAATGTAATAACATGTCGATAGTTTTGCAATATCATAGCAACACAGTTATGAAATTGGGTTGTCATTTTTTATTGAACAAAAATGTTTAAGAGAAATACTTAAATAGATACTGAATGAGCAACAAATGGATGACAGCAAATTGAAAGCTGGGTTAGGTTTATGTTCTCTGGTGACAATAAAGACAAGGGTCATGCGAAACGGAACTCTGTCGACTCGGTGACGACATTCTTAGTAATTTAAAAATTATTTAATTCAGTTATTTAAACATAGGTTATTTTGCTGATCATTAAATACAATCCAAAATTTAATACTTGTAAAGCTAAATTTCAAAATTCAAATAAGCCATGTATAAAAGTCATAAGTACAACAAAATACAATATGGCGGCGTCACAGACACAATAAATTGTGACCCAAATTCTAAAGTAAGTTATATATTACTATTATCCATAGCTAACAATGATTATTATTGTAGTAGTCTTAATAAAATTGGTTGCTGATGTTTAAAAATATCGACAATACCAACAATAGATAGTAAAACAAATGCATGTTAACTGTCTATCGACAGCTGTCGATGATTACTATCGACTGTAGAAAACACTAAGTTCGAAAGATCGTAATCCTCGGCGACGAGTTAAAAAGACAGGAAACGTTACATAATTACCTTGTCAAATTACTTAAAATATATATTATAATTAATAATGTTATTTTTAAATCTTACTGACATTTTTTGTTATCGTTTTTTAACTACGGAAATAATCGTTGATATGCGTTTTTGACCACTGAGTTATATATACTTTTTGACTCAAGTCTTTGATTGTGACTAAGAATAGCGATCTATAAAATTACTATTACATGGATCATAATTTCCCTTTATTTTTTTAAAGCCAGACCTTGATGTCAAAGAAGATTGAAACAATGCGTTAAACTGTTTTACATAAGTGAATGTAACATCATTTAAGAAAAGTAAAACGAATTCTCATCGTCAGTTCCAGGTCCTCAGCTATTGACACTTTACTAAAATTTAAAAAAACTAACATGATGTTTATTTTTTTACTCTAATTGTAAAATTTAGCCGGATTATTTACAGCTCGGATTTAGCCGAGATTTTAAATTTACAACGGATTTTCGTTCTGGAATTTAACCGAGAAATACGTAGACGCAAACTATTTTTTTGTCAAATTTAATTTTCAGTTGTGTTAAAAAATACATTAGATTGTTTACAACTGCAGATCGCACGAGTGTATCGATTTAATGACTTTTTTTAATGAAAATAAGGCGGCAAACGGCATACAGTCTACCTGGTGGTAATTGAATAGACATCCGCGATACATGTCAACATCAGTTAGAATGACAAACGTTGGCACGCCCCCGGATGAGCTGCCTACCTTTGGAGATTTTAAATTTACTAATATTATGACGGTGAAATCTTTAAAAAAAAATCCAAATAGAAGTTTCGTTGTCTATACATAAAAAATATATTATTTCGTTGGTTACAGCTCGAAAGATCCATAACCCACGATCATACCTCGCTTATGTTACGAGTGTTCATGAGCTGCAGGTGCCACTTCTTATCACGTGGGTCGCTTGCCTGCTGGCCTCCTTTCGAATAAAAAAAAAATAGCGAAAACTTCCTTCCGACTGATGTCTGCCGTTATTTTCTTATGGATTTAATCATAATATTAGTTACTATTAAAATTATCCAATATTTCATTTCGAAAGCTCTTTGTTGCTTGTGGCCTGGTAAATTCGGTAAATTACGTGTATATGGGAATCCGATCATCGCCCTAACATTGTCAGCTGATATGGACTATCTTCACGGCAAACAAAGTGCTCAGTTATACTCGTAGCTATCTATTTTGTTATCAACTAGATAACATACTTAACGTGACGTGGTGATAAACCATGGTGTTAGACGCCGACCGAAAAAAACCTATCACTAAATTCCATCACGGAAAAAATACATACATTTACATAGGATCTGAAGCGAAGACATTCGCCAAAGAACTAAAGTCCTCATACCAGTGACATAGCTCGTAGAATCGGCATGTTGAAGTGGCAGTGGGCAGGTCATATTTGGTGCAGGATCGATAACCTATGGGGTAGACGAGTCCTCGAATGGACACTACGTACCGAGAACCGCAGTGCGGGACGCCCTCCGGCTAGGTGCAAGAAATTCGCCGGTGCCGGTAATTGATTTTTTTTACATCAAAGAAGGGCATGTTGCCCACACGTGATGGCAAGTGGCGTGGTGGTGATGGCACTAGAGAAGTCCTTTCGATTGGGTTTTCAATGGTTTTTATCACTGATGTATGATTAATCATTCCAATAGCGTTAACGTACGGTTGGATTGAAGAGAAAGTTATTAGTGGTTTTGTTACACGATACGTTACGAAATGCAACAGAATGAATCGTGAGTCAATATTATGAGCATGTTAATATTGGATATTGGATTACAGGTGTGAATTTCTAGAGGAGAGAACCTGGTGGGAAAACGGGGAAGATCGAACTTCGTTATTGACTCCGATGTAGTTATTATTGAGTATGTGTATCAGCCTATAACGTCCCACTGCAGTGTGCTGGCCTCCCTTATTAAATCACCGGGGTAGTTATTATTGCATGATAATTATTTTGATAATTTTTAAGTCCTCCTCTCTTCAAATTGTTGTGCCTACAGGGGCGATAGTGATCTCATAGTCTTTATGTTCGCCAATTTCTAAAACAGTATATAATACATACAATAAAATATAATGAGTATTGGTTCGATTGTTGTTCAATCACTATACGGAAAGAGAAGTAAGAAACATTATTTCGGTAGCCAGAAACGCAAACATTTATTCGGCCAGCCGACTACGATACGGACTTTTTGGCGGGACCTCGAGAAGTGAAGTACTATACTATACCATGAATTGTGTACTATACGTTTTGTGGTTTTATTAAACAGTGATAGATTATTAAACTTCAAAGTATTTTTTTGTGCGTAAGGTTTATGATAATCAAATAAAAGCACAGGACTGAGATTTTCCAAGGAGTCCCATTCTGTCCTCAGTAAACATGCAATTAATTTACTGAGCGACTCATAACTTCGACTTACTTCGACAGGACTGGACTTTGACGGGATACGTTTTAGATTTTGTAATTGTTAATTATGAAGAAAACTTGACACTGGCAGTGTGCTAATTGCACCATTGCCATATATATAAAAAGAAAAAAACTACGATACACAAGAAAACACTATCTAAAATGGCTTATTTATA
This sequence comes from Sesia bembeciformis, assembly GCA_943735995.1. Taxonomy (NCBI): domain Eukaryota; kingdom Metazoa; phylum Arthropoda; class Insecta; order Lepidoptera; family Sesiidae; genus Sesia; species Sesia bembeciformis. The sequence continues at coordinate 17,208,756 of OX031028.1, forward strand.
ATTTTTATTCCTTTAAATCTTTGATTTATTAAGATATATACCCCTTATTAATTCCAATAATTTACTTTCTTCAGAAGCTTCTTTAAAACATTCTTTAACTCAATCTATTGCTTCTATTATTTTTCTAGTTACGACATGACATTCATATACTATTTCAAATTATTTACCAATGAGTTGTAGATAACATAGATCCAATCATTTGTAGATCCAATCATTTTGATTAAAATATACCTAATTTAGCGTAGGTTCCAAAACATGACAATCTGAAAATATGGGACATCCTTTTTTGATTTCATAACACAGAAAGAGATGCAGCATAATTTAAAATCCACCGACACATTCATTCAAGGGCTAAGACTAAAGTCAAAAAAAATTGAGAAAGTTTCCCTGGCGCTACTTTTTCTACAAAAATCCCTAAAGAATTTTTGGTAGGACCATTTGTATCAATTTTAATTTCTTTCTCACAACTCCAAGTGCCGATCTTGGGACTATGTAATAGCACTTTCGTTCACGTTTTGCAGTACAATGAAAACGTCTACAAAAACAAACGGCATTGTGTATAAGTTCCCGCGGTTTCCATCTTATCTTCCGCGCATTGTGAGGGATTCCATTTTATCGCGAGAATATTGATCCAGTCATAAATGGCTTCCAATCCGTCATGTAAGAATACTCTGTACTTCATGATCCGTCTGCCCCTGAATACCTGAAATACAAATTTCAGTTTCAGGGCAACACGCATAATCGCTATCTTTGCTCTGATGAGAATTTTCCCTTACATGTCCTGTCTTGCCGCACCGGCTTTATGTCTAACTAGCTGTGCCGGGCATGCGTCGCACGCCCGGCAAGTTTTTTGCACATAATATATAGCCTATGTCCATCTGGAATAATGTACCTTTCAAATGGTGAAAGAATTTTTCAAATAGGTGCAGTGGTTCCGGAGATTACCCTCCACATACACACAAATTCACAAAATTCGCACTCTCTTTATTATATTAGTGTAGATTCTTTCGCAGCTCAGGCTATCAAACTCTGGAACACTCTTCCAACTGGCATTAGGAAAGCCCCTTCTAAATTTTCATTTAAATGTTGCTTCGGAGATATTATCTTTCTATGCAACAGATTTGATAAAAATAGCTACTTTTTTTTTCTTTCTCTGAAACTTGTCAACTTTTGTCAATGTGCCGGCAATGTATTTGGGGCCGTTGAAGTATTACGTAAGCAGAATTTTAGTCATTTTTAATCCCCCCCCCCTCCCTCCTCATTGTCAGCGAAAATAAGCATAGCTCTTAACCCCCCCCTCCCGGCTTACATAAGCATCGGTATAGTTTTGACAAAATCTGTTCAAGTTTCTTTATTGTTATTTATTTAATCTTTATTTAATCAGAATCTACTAAATTTTGCAACAAAAATACGAAATTGCTGACGTAATCGCCATTCAGCCCCCCCCCCCCCCCCTCCCATGTCATCGAAAATAAGCAAAGCAACGACCTCCCAGCCCCCTTAGGTGCTTACGTAATACTTGAACGGCCCCTTTGCAGTAATCCAATTTATAGTATATTATAGTAATCCGTATTTCTGTTTAACCAAAGGTTGACTGGCAGGGAATGCCACTAGGCGTTAAGTCCGCCTTTTGTACAATGTTTCATTGTGCATTAATGTATAAATAAATAAATAAAATTTAATAAATGTTATTGGCCGTTACTTTTCGTAAAACCTAAAGTAGGTACTCGTACTAAATTGATACCTACTCAGACAGGTACGGACGTGAATGTCTCTGATCGGAAATGATCACAAATGATTGAATGACAATAGGAATGATTATCAATTTCAATTGTGTCTTCCAATTTCAAACTAATGAAATCAAACTCCAGGGTACATGAATGTGCATTCTTCGCTATATATGGAAAAGAAAAAAAATATCTTTATTTTCTTAACCTGGTCTTAACATAATAATGGTTGATTTGATTATAAATGCGATGCTCCCATTTGTCTGTTAAAAACTTTAACCTTCAATAGCAAAGAACCTATTAATCGTAATAATCCATAACCTATCCTCAATATACAAATGATAAACAAATGCACATGTAAAGCATAATATAATTCATTCGTTCGCTCTATTGATTCACTTAACTCGGTCGTGATCTTGACCCTTGCCTCCTTAGCACGAATAACAGCACAATTAAAATAAATTTGGCTATAAATCTCTAATGTCAACTAATTTCTCACAATATACGCCATGAACTTTTGCCGAGAAGTATTGCCAAATAAATATTCTTATTGAATTACAAAATATGCCAATATGTACTACTCTCAGCATTGATTAGATTTGGTTTAACGTTTCTGTGTTCAATCAGCCGTAAAGTCTTCTGCGTCCTAAAGATCAAAACTAAATAAATAGAACCTTTATTGGTACCAGATTTTTGTTGACATATCATTGTTATGAATTCCCTAACTATTGAAGTCGGAAAATCTGTATCACAGGAGCTGGTGTCTTCCCCAATAATAGGACAATACCAGTATTTTGTGTTTATATGTGCGTACTTACAAGTTACGTTCATTCTTTGCACTGATACATTGAATCTTTTCATTCAATTCTCGATCGTCTTTCATCCACCTTCTTCTTCGGTTTTCGAACTATCTTCAAAAAATATAACTGCAAAGGTTGTGGTACATATGTCACCATTAGTCTACCTGCGCTAAGATACTATAAAGTGAAAGGATATATTTGTACAACAGGCGCCATGATAGTAATGAAATAGTCATTACTTAATTAGGTTGGGTAATTTCTCAAATAACAACAGAAGTTTCTGTCATTCCAATCAGCTACCCTGTAGTATGCCGTGCCGTTAACGCAGTTTTCTTGTGGATAGCAAGAAATAAGGTCAATTTATTAATGAGCTATTATTTCTTCGGAAGTCTGTATTCCACGTGCCAGTTCGCATCGTATGCAATATGGAATATGATATCACGTTTAATGCAGCCATATAACATGACACGTTTTTTGCTAACTCAACACTTCAGACATTAGCTGACCCGGTAAATTGAACCCGTCGAGGAAGCACGACGCCTTTAATCAAAGTTGCAAGACGTAGTGATGCGTGAGAGTAATTCTGATTTTTGAAGTTGTGCTATATTCTTCGCGAGATGGCTACCTAACTTTCTCTGCACACTATTTTATTTTAATGATAGCCCATCAGCAATAGAGAGTATATTCACATAGATTTGAGGTAGAAAACTAAGGTCAATCAGGATTACACTAATAATAATTAAACATGTGTGGTAATAATTGCATAACAGCAGACCACAGTTGGTCATACTTTTTTTTAATTAATACATTATAAAGTCAAATATACATTTGCGTAAATTAATATATCAGAAAAGGATATCATTAAATACAATAATAAATAATATATTGGTATAAGTGAATCTCAAGTAAAAGAGGTTTTCTATAAAAAGAAAAAATACTTTAATAAATCAAGTTTACTTGTAAATCAGTTACGTACCTAACTTTACATTCAACTAAAAAATACTTAATAATGTGAATTAAAAAATAATTGGTAACTTTAATATGAGTTACTTTTACAAGTTTATGTATTTAAGATTTTTACATATTTATTTAAGACATTCAATACGATAATTGTCACAATGTAGTTTACAAAATATCAAATTTGCAGTAGTATACATAAGGACAACGTGTGCTGACATCTGTACTAGAATAATCTGTTCTATGTCAGCTCCTCCCCTTCGATCTATTCTTAGTACTCAGTTCAAACTATAGATCTTTTAAAAATGATATTATATTATTTAATATTTCTTGTAGATAACGCAAGCGCAAGTATAACTTACCGCGTTAGTGCAGCAAATAGTTTTTAAGCATTTCTATTACATAAAATATAAGATAATATCTGCGTTTGTATACCTTACTTTTTATGTAAATATATTAAAAACAAATAACCTAAAGATTTGTGTAGGATTAGAAAATCAAAATCGTAACAAAAACATTTTAAATTTTTCTTGTTATCATGAGTTAAACTTGTTTGAAAAACAGAAATTGACAAATAGATACAACACCTTGAACATTAAACATTGCATAGAAATGACCATTAATAATATCTTTACGTTATTGTTACTGTATGTTAACTCTGTGGATTTTTACTTTATTTTTGAAAATTTACAACTTTTGGCAAAATAATCAATTGCCAAACTACCTAGTTATAACCCAAGAGCTACGAGTGAAATGATACTAACAGATTCTTGCGAGTAATTTCGCGGTCTTTTTCATACAATGTAGCTGATATCTAGTTGTCGCTAATCTAGATATGACTGTTAATTTTATAACTTATAATTGAGACAATTCATCCAAGTGATTATGTATGTGTTTTATTGACTAATCATCAAGAAAAATGACAATATCCGTCTGTATGAAAGAAAAAATAAGTATGAAACAAAAAAGTAGCTCCCATAACTATTGCGCAGGTAGGGACGGTAATACACGATGAATATTAATCGCAATGATCATGCTGCTTTTACAAGTATTAAATTACTTTCGATCACGTCGTTGTGAACTTTGTCATCATGTATTAAAATAGTTCTTTTAATTCGATATATAAAGCGTTATATAATGTTAGATATTCGATATACAATGTTTCCTGCAAATAGTGGTAATTCTTAATTTGCCTTAAAGTTCAAACAGCTTGGATTATAAAATGTTTAATACAGATATATATATATATATATATTAAGACTACTATTTATATAGTTTGAACAATCGTTAGCATCAATCAATATGTCTTTCCAATACTGGATATTATTATCATCTCCATTATCATTATTTGTGATGTTATCAGCCAAAACTATATATGACGTTTACATATTATTTCATTATTAAATTTTATGTAAATTTTGGTAATATTGTTAAATCTTACAGTTTTAGCTTCTACATAATTTTATCATTACCATCTTCTCACGTTATCCTCGTGTCTTTAATCATAATGAATAGGAGTCTCTTGATATTTGGTTGGAATTGTGGAAAGAATAAATCCACCCATGCTCTCAATTTTTTAACACTTGAATAGAATCGATAACATTTTTTGTAAAAGTAAAAAGGTAACCTTTTAGAAGTGAAAAGGTATCTTTTTGTTATCTCTCCAATCATTATTTTATCAAACACTCCTAAAATTGCTTACCAACCTAAGCAATTTATTTAACATAGTTGCACTTAGCTAGGTATTCCCCGTTCATCCAAAAATTTCACCCTAATTTTAACTTCGCAATTCACCAGTGTTTCATATACAGGATCAGTGGTTAGTTCTAACCAATTTGACAGCACACGCAAGGCTACTGTTGGATTATCTACTTTAGCTACCTACTGTCTACTTCCGGTTGTGTTCACTGTATCTACAAACAGCTTTTAATTTTCCACTTACCTTTTAGGCTTCCAACGCTTCATAAAAACTCCAAACATTTTTACGGAAAAGTTCTTTCACAATTCTCACAAATACTAGTTCATTCACACCTATGTTCACTACCGTTCCCTATTTGTTTACCTACGTAAACAACATTCATTAAACAACACAATACAACTCTAATACATTTATTAATTAACTTTAAAATTATCTATTAACAATAGATCATTGACTTCTGTTTCCTTTCATTGACAACAAATCACATGTTCAAATTTAATTGCACCGTACGACAAGATAACCGTTGCATTAGGTCACTCCGAAAATACAACTGACCTAGACACAGTGACTGCTAAAATCGCTCTACTTCTGGTAACATCTCCGAAATCGATATGTTTCTATAGCTACACGCTATATCCCTGCAGATATTACGCAACACTTCGATTCACCTCGTTAGCAGTGAAATATTTCGTAGTGATTTTGCCCGTGTCATTCGTTTGTACATCATCGATTATAAATAAACAATTCGAATACGAATTGATGCCGCGACGCGAGGCATTCGCAGTATTGTTAGTATACGACTGATTCATCGAGCGTCGAGTTGAGAGACTGGGTGACGGACCGGTCGCACTTCGCAGACCTCGCGTCAGGTGCGGTCGATCAGCTGTTTGCTGCGCACTATCTTGATTTGCATTTTAGCGCCATCTACCGGTGACCTTTGTATTTATATCATCATAACATTTAGCATTTCTTATCTTATCATAGTGGTAGAGTTTTTGAAATTGTTATATATGTATTGCAATTGTCATTTAAATTTTTCCTTTGACTTTTTTTTTGTTAATTATCCGTGGTGTTATCAGTAAACACTTTTTAATACAGTTAAAACAACGCCTGTAAATATTCATTATTTTAAATATTGTATACACACGTACACATACATATTTATGAGGGTTTTACAGTACAGTGTTAAAGTTTGTTAACATACAATGTTAACGTCTAACGACCTATTCTGTTGACATACCTACCTAATGTAAATTCCTAATAGCAACTGAATCAATAGAGAGAAACAAGAATATAAAAATATAATTGTGAAATATAAGTAAATGTTTTTACAACTGTTAGTAGCTAGTCACATTCTTTGTTAAAATTACAACACCAAAAAGACGTGGTTAACTATTCCAAAATATTAGTCGCAGCATCGGTGGTTCAGTGGTAGAATGCTCGCCTGCCACGCGGGCGGCCCGGGTTCGATTCCCGGCCGATGCAAATATATTTTTGGTCATTAACCGTTAATCCATTTTAGTATTTATTTAGAAAATATCTAAACTATATAATTATTATGCAGATATTGTATTTTTAGTGTTACCTTTCGATAACACCTAAACAGGGCATTGAATGCTCTCTATAATAATATGTTAATAACGATGGAAACTTCGGGTCGTGATGGAAACTTTTTGATGACCTGGGGGACGTGGGGGGGGGGTCTGAAAGACGATTACGTTAGCAATATTTATTTATTTACTTTCGTATTTTTTTGGCAAAATTTAGTAGATTCTGATTAAATGAGAAACATGAACAGATTTGGGGTTGGGGGGGGGTTGGGGGGGGGGTTAAAATGACTAAAATTCTGCTTACGTAATACTTGAACGGCCCTTAATATGAAGTTATTATAAAAGCTGAATTAGATTATAATTTTCTTTTCCTTATCGAAATTAAAAATGTTATATTCTTATAGTAGGTATAACATTAAATAATAACAACATTAATTAATTACAATATATTAAATAACTTAATTGTAAAATGTTGAAAATTTATTTTCCATCGTCTCATCAGAGCCGTAGAAACGGTAGGCCTCCCTCCAAAATTTTTGATCCTTTTATCACGGTCATTAATGTGAGCCCCTTATGCAAGGGTTGAACTTGACCTTAACCTTACTGTTACGGTTGACAGTAAAGGGTTAACCGTTATGAACATTTTTGAAAGTATTCAGACTCTTTTCTCAGAAAAAGTAGCAGCGGAGCAACCAGAGGAGCTGGTTAGAGTGCTCGCCACCAAAGAAGTCCTGCGGAATTTAAGGGAACTAAATATGACAGGTCGTCCGTTCTGCAAAATAAATAGTATTATGTCCGTTTATAATTTACTTTCTAATCTAGACACATCTTTATTGGTAGGTGTAAAATACATAATACATAATTTGATAGAGTAAATTGAAACCAATAAGCTGTGGAAGTATTACGTCGGCCGATCACAGCGCCGCGCCTACGAGACTTCATTTGTGGCACCTACTATAGATTACCTCCGTACTTTAGTTAAGAAATTGTGTCAAAAATCAGCCTTTTCCATTGAAATCGATAGGGGCTAATCGACCGCTTCACGCTGTAGGGTGTGGAGTGGACTACACGCGAATATTTCAAATATTCGTATTTGTTTCGGCGAATACAATTTTCAAGCATTCATATTCGTACTCGTATTCGCCTTCTTCTAAACGTATACTCGAATACCTACTAATCGAACAGTAAAAACCCAAAGTACCAAAGTAGAAAAAGAAAAAATACTTTAACAATCAAAGTTTATTCGACAAAACAATTACCGTATGTATCTAACTTTAAATTGAACTAAAAACTTATTTACTGATTTTACAAGTGCGTATATTCTAGGTTAGTTACTATTGATATTCGAATTCGTGAATAGTGAGATAATTATACAAATGTATTCGCGAATATTGTGTTTTTTAGTATTCTAAACATGCCAGTACAGTCACAATATTTAGTTGCTGAACCGCTGCCCTTTAATTCTTAATTCGGCAGTATTAAACAAACATCGACAACACAATTATATGTATGTATTTCAATAATATCACGTCACAACCGTACATATTAAACACGACAATATTATAACACGGCAAAATTAAGAATAAAGGATATTAGCTGAACAATTATTTCTTGCAACCGTACACATTGTCACGAGCACATGATGGTGGCGACTAGCGAACAGTCGACTCTAGAAAGAGTCGACAATTATTTCTTGCAACCGTACATAGTGTCACGAGCACATGGTGGTGGCGACTAGCGAGCAGTTGACTCTAGAAAGAGCTTCTTATTCATTAGGGGACAATAATATTGTCGCCTGAAACGTCTTAAGACATCGAGTGACATCACACAAGACGTGAAAATGTATGGTTGTCGTGGATGAATAAAATTTCATTCGATGTCGTGCGATGTTTAGGCGACCCATATCCCGTCACAATTTTTCATCAGTGACGTATGACAGTAAGGCTGACTTCTCTTTTTTTATCGAACGATTGCTGTAGGTTGTGGTCTTCCGTTTTAGCGACAGCAGGGCGACCATGCGCCTCAATTAATGATAGCGTGTGCCCTACGCCTAATATGAGAGCTCTTTATTTGCTTTTAAGAGTAAATAAAAAAAAACTTTAAATTTTCTTAATATTTGATTGTGGTTTATCTATATACAATTTCATCCTAAATCAGGTGCTGGTGTAATTAATGACAGAATAGAGCCGTAACATACAGGGCGAGCGGATAGAGTTCATGACGAAACTATGGGAGCTCTTAATTGGTAAATCTGTAGACGAAAATGTGTTAGTAGCGTTTACAAACAAAACTAAACTCCCTGGTTCTAAACTACAACACTGGTTTCCAAACCTACTATATTGGAAGTACATATGAAAAAAAAATTATGCCACTTTACCGCCGTTACGTGTAGCCACTACTTCGACAAAATTAGGTTCCCCAGTAGTTGTCGTAGTAGTAGTAGTTGTACTTGGAGTAGTAGCTGCACTTGGAGTAGTAGCTGCGCTTGGAGTAGTAGCTGCGCTTGGAGTAGTAGCTGCGCTTGGAGTAGTAGCTGCGCTTGGAGTAGTAGCTGCGCTTGGAGTAGTAGCTGCGCTTGGAGTAGTAGCTGCGCTTGGAGTAGTAGCTGCGCTTGGAGTAGTAGCTGCGCTTGGAGTAGTAGCTGCGCTTGGAGTAGTAGCTGCGCTTGGAGTAGTAGCTGCGCTTGGAGTAGTAGCTGCGCTTGGAGTAGTAGCTGCGCTTGGAGTAGTAGCTGCGCTTGGAGTAGTAGCTGCGCTTGGAGTAGTAGCTGCGCTTGGTGTAGTAGCTGCGCTTGGAGTAGTAGCTGCGCTTGGAGTAGTAGCTGCGCTTGGAGTAGTAGCTGCGCTTGGAGTAGTAGCTGCGCTTGGAGTAGTAGCTGCGCTTGGAGTAGTAGCTGCGCTTGGAGTAGTAGCTGCGCTTGGAGTAGTTGCTGCGCTTGGAGTAGTAGCTGCGCTTGGTGTAGTAGCTGCGCTTGGAGTAGTAGCTGCGCTTGGAGTATTAGCTGCGCTTGGAGTAGCAGCTGCGCTTGGAGTAGCAGCTGCGCTTGGAGTAGCAGCTGTGCTTGGAGTAACAGCTGTGCTTGTAGTAGTAGTTGTACTTGGAGTAGTGGTTGTACTTGACGTAGTTGTAGTGATACTTGAACTAGGTGTAGTCATAGTTGAACTAGTTGCAGTGGTAGTTAAGATACCCTCAGAGCTAGCCGGAGTATCAGCAGCAACAGTTATAGTAATTAGGCTACTTTCTTCTCGAACAGTTGTTTCTCTAATATTTGTGTTACTGGCAGTTTGTATTTCACTATAAGCCCGCTTGGTGGTAGGATTTGTAATTTCTATCAAGTTCTCTGTTATTGGTTCCTGAGTAATAGTTTCTTTAACACTTGGATTCTCTGAAACTTTTTTAGATACCTTTAACACCAGAGCCTCAATATTTTCCACTTCAGCTAATTCCAATTCTTTAAGAATATTATTCCAATCTTCAACATTCTGCGTTTGGCAAGTTTTTAAACATGATTCATTATCATCAAATTTGTTATAACCTTCACATCCATAGTATTCCACTGTGACGCATATATTTGTGTCTTTTTTATATGTGAATACGATAGTTTTGAATTTTGTACATCTGTTTGTGTTTAAAACAACATTACATGGATTATCTGAAAATTTAATCAAATATATTATAAGTATATATACAATATCAGTCTCTTACTTATCATTTCGGTAAAGAGTCGTTACGTAGGTACTGTGATTTGGAGATAGTATTTGGAAGAAGAATTTAAAACGATGGGGTTGGGAAATCAACTCATGGTACAATTCTGACTCAGCCCCGAAACACTTTATTACGTTTTATGACAATCCAATGTGATGACTTTCTTTTCTATGATGCGAACTTGAGTTTCTCAATCACACCTGCAGTCATGGAAGCGCGGTGTTTCACACTTCCGTGAAAATAAACTATTATAAGTACATACAAGACAGTTTCCAAGGCATTTATACGGGGAACCCGAAAGCTGTGGAATAAATACTGAGGATTTGCCATTATGACATGGGGCTCTTCAAGAGAACTTCGAACAGGATTATTTATAGTTCGGCAGGTCACCCGTATCTCCCCTAGCATTGCAGGTGACCGTGTGCCACATATTTCTTTATTTACTTACCATACCATTCCCCATCATCAGTCCATATCTCTCCACTGCTGGACATAAGCTTCTCTCAAGGGTTGCCACCACTATGTGCCCATGTAGCGCCCAGGTGCAATCAATACCCTGGCGCCCTCTAGTAGGCTCTTGGAGGCGTCACGAGCAGCGCTCGACGCCCCCTAAGACTCTGCGCCCGTGTGCGCCGCACGCCCTGCACCATAGGTAAAGCTGGCACTGCAAACATCCCTCATACACAAGGCAATGTGCGTGAGGAGGCCCATGTTCAGCAGTGGATACTAAAAGGGCTGGTTCCAATGCCTTGCCTTGCAATGCAATTTTTCGAAAAAATGATAGCGGTCCGAGGTTATTTAAATGGCATAAAATCCTCTGCTAGAGAGCAGTAGAAAAATCTTCGTGAATAATTATAAATATTCCCCCTTCCCTTCCAATATTATGTTTGTATGCAAATATGTATGTATGAATTAATTGATTTGTGTACCGTTTGCATCTCAAGTAAGTTCTATATATAAAAAAATAATGCATTTTAGTGTTATGTGTTATGAGTAAATACTGCAAATACCTTTATATTTTGTTATCTGTTTTCTTCTTACCACCCAAAGGTTGCCTGGAGGAAATCGCTTTGGCGATAAGGTTACTTAAATTGTCATTATGCATTGTTGGTTCACATACAATAAATAGTTTATCTATCTAAAATCTTGATCACCTTCTATACCCCGTAGCTTCCCTATACAATGATGGGAACACTGATACTCGTGGTCGAATTTATTTAACGTTGGGCATCCCCTCCACATTCCTATCTCACATCGGGAACCGGGCTTGTAATAAGAGAACACAGGAGTCGGTGGAAGATTGCAGTCACTGACGTTCAATGGATGTAGGCAGTAGTCACCTGGAACTGTAAAATTAAACATGGGCTTATTTTCCGGTAGTTCCCGTTTGTTATATAGAACTGTGACGACATAGAACTGTTAAGATTCTATTGTCCCAATTGTTACATGATAGAACAAATGAATATATAATAATTGTCCCATTGATTATTTCATTCTTTGAATGATAGCGAACGAAAGAACTCAAACAGTGATTAGTATTTTCATTTTGGAGGGTAACATGTTGGAACATGTTGGAACAGGGTAACATTCCAGTCCTCGAATGGAGACCACATACCGGGAAACGTAGTTTTGGACAGGTGAGATGACGACTTGTAGACAGTCACCAGTAGTGGCTGGATGAGAAAACCGTGTGCGATGGCGGTCCTAGGGAGAGACGTGTATCCAGCATTGCAGACACAGACTGATAGAAATAATTGAGTAAGTTCTAACTTACTTGCGAATGTAACACTCAGATGTAAAAACACAAAAGGCAAGTTTAAATTAAAGTACATAAAAAATGGCCGCGAGGTTTCCATTTTTAAAAGCGGCTCTTATCAAAAGTCTCTGGATATTAAATGGCGTTTTAAATACAAAATTACTTAATTTTTATGGAGCGATAAAAAATAATTAAATTTTCGAATATTTTTGTCGTATATTGCTGGTAATTAATTTTAATGTGTTTTGATTATAATAACGTATACATTCAAATCTATTTATTGAGAAAAAATATTTTGGTTAAATTAATTTTTAATTCCTGTTAGTCAGATATATCTATAGTTCCTACCTTGACAAGGTATATTAGATAATTATTATAGATTAATACAGTTACAAATATTAGACAATTAAGTACAACTTTATTAAAGGAATTTAAAAATGTGCAATGTAGTATAATACGGCTATGAATATGGACCAAACTGAATAGGTATGCATCGTGCAAAAGCAGTAAATAGTATCGGCCGGAGATGGGAGGCGGGTCGCACGAGTGGGAGGTGAGCATTGTACCAGTGATCCAACGATGGTTATTTAAAAATATTTGTAAATTAACCAGCAATAAAAACACAATCCATATAACAAATAAACAATCACGCCATCTATTCGTAAACTGAACTTTCTTTACGCTAATCTTTCAACACTTCAAATTTCATTGTAGTTTTCACTATAGCGTGCAGATGGCACTGTACATTATTTTTTCTTCATATATGGCAATGATGCTATTAGCACATTCAGCCAGTGTCAAGTTTTCTATGTAATAAACAATTTTAAAGTCTATGACGTATCCAGTTTATGATGTCCAGCTTTGAAAAATATATGTCCGGCTTTTAGGGCAAAATGTCCGGCCTAATATAGCGCAGAGTCCGGCTTTTTGGACAAAATATCCGGCCTAATATAGCGCAGAGTCCGGCTTTTGTATTTTAGGGCATGGCAACCCTACTTGGGACCGATACCCTATATAGAGACCCAGTAAGAGATAGAAAATCGTCAATAATAATAATTTAGTTTGCAACAACAGGTAGCATAATATGGCGTTACATTACATATAATTTCCGTTATGTTCTGCCTTAACAGGCGTGCAAAGAATAATTTAATATAACACAAATTAAATACTAATCATACAATATTGTTCAGAATGATAAATTACTAAAAATTGTTGAATGGCAAAAAAGATTAAAATGATCAATTATTATTCGTTCAAAAACTCGTCAACAGTGTAATAATAACATTTCTCAATCAGGAATTTGAAAAGATTTTTTTAAAATATATTTAAATTAGAACCCTTTATAGTATTGTAAAGTATTGTAGGTGCGGACTGCCATACAAAAAGCGTTCTTTTTCATTATTCGTATTTCGGCTGTATTTTTTATATTATATACTTTTAGTCAGTGTTCTAAGATTTCTAAGTATGATTGATCCTTCGGCTTCGGTCGAAAGTTATGGCAAAAACGGAACAGTCGGCTTCGGCTTCGGCCAAAAACAGGCCTTCGGTCGGTCACTGCTTATGATGAATCTTTTTTATCTTCTTATTACAGAAAATACATAAAATGAAATAGATTTTTAGTGCGATTTTCGCACGTTTAGAAACGCAGATTAGAATATTTTTAGGTCGAAAAAAGCTAATTAAAATAACTTCAAATTTGTCTCATAGTCGTTTACTTAACAGTAAAAATAGCGATTTCTACAAAGCTTAATTAAATAACATTAAATAACATTGTTCGGTTTCAGTTCTGTTCGTTTAAACACTCATAATAATTGAAAATATGGTGTTGAGATCTTTAGAAATTTAAATTGTAAAAATACATGTTCTTTTTGGCACTTTTTTAGAGTTTTTGTTAATTACTTTATCTCCGTTTTTTCATTGACTTCTTCATCAGATCCAGGATATTTCCTTATTCGTCTATATGCAACCGCTGTTGATATTGTTAGGATAATCTGAAAATTTTAAATTTCTATTTAAACTGTTATAATCAAAGATCTTATATGTAGAGTTCCGAACATTAAGGATCCATCAGTGATGTGATGAGATAAAAGGGCAGATTATGAAGGAATTTGATTATCAATAATGTTTCCAACATAATCTCTCTGAATTCATACTTTTGTTAATGAAACGGTTAAGCATGCTATTTTTGTTATAGAAAGAAAGTCGCATATTTTTCCCCTGCACCTTTCCCTTCATTTACAGTCTAGCTAGGGCATACATAGAAGTGGGCGGGTAAATCAAATAAGTAAATCAAATCTACTACGTGTCACAGAAATAACACGAACGCTGTTAATAGTTTGACCAGAATCAATTGTACCATTTATAAAACAGGTTTTTTTTCATAACTTATCGATTATTCATTTCATGTAAATCCTTTATTCTACGCGCAGTGGCGCTCTGTCACTACTCTGTACTGAGTAATAAGCGCTACGAACGTTTATAGAACAACAAAACTTTACATGTTTGTAACTTTTAATTTGTTCCCTTGAATAATTTGATTTCTCACTTCTATATGTTTTAAATTTGTTAATGTGTTTCAAGTTTAGCAATTATTTCAGTGACACGTTACATGAAACTATCAAACAGATTTTTCAAACCAAAGATTTTTGATTCAGTTTAACCATTTCGAAAATATAATACTGCAAACAATAACCTTTCTTACCTGCAAGACAATAAGCCCTATAGTAACACTCAGCACCATTACTGATGTTCCATTGAACACTTCAATGACCAAGTTCTTGCAGCCATTATCGTAATAGCTCTTTCTCCCTCTGCACAAGTGTCTATCCCGCTCCTGCACCAGCTCGGAGCGGTCTGGGTCGAAGGTGGGACAGCAGGAGATGGGAATATCTGGAGCGAAGTATAGCTGAAGGTTCGGAGACCTATAGTCTTCTGGACCGTATACTCCGCAGCATGAGAGCTGAAAAGGAACAATACAATGAACTGTGGAAGAAGCATATATTCATTTTTTGGAAAAATTGTGACAGAGCGGCAATCTACCTGGCGGTAAGTAGATACTTTCTTTCATCGACGTTTACGATACATGCCAACATCAGTCTATAATTACCAACGTGAAAGGGCCACGGATGCGGAGTCTGGTTTTCGAGATATAAAATTAATTTGGGAAAAGGTTTGGAAAGGATGGAAAATTGGAAATATAACGGGACGATAAGTTTTCCTCAACCAATTACACTTCCTATTCTTCCTTGGGAATAGGGTAGTCTCCTTATTTTCTGGACAGTACCTACATTCCGCAATGAATTGCAAAAGAGGCAAAATACCAAGGAATCTTTTTATCCCATTTTAATCTAATTCAAGTAATAGCGGATCTATTTATAAACGGTGGCAGACGAGCAAACAGTCCACCTGATGGTAAGTGGATGATGTTGTCCATGGACATGTGCAATATATGCCAGCCACCGTCAGTAATGAATGATAACGCCCCCAGATGTGCCGCCTACCATTGGAGACATGATTTAGTAAAAAGCTTAAGATGCTTTTGATAAGTTTAACTGTTAAGTATTCTTTATCCCATAATACACCTTACTTGATGGGGCGGGATGGGATTCGAAGAGATTGGACTGAATGGGATGGGATAGAAAGCAGGACTAAGAGACTTTCCTTATTCAATACGCCCACTCAATAAAATAGTATGAGAAATGGGCTTTAGCATATCTCAGTCATTCCCAGATAGTTTATACATTTTACAGCACATAGACATTTATGAAAATGAGGCAACTGGGCAATCGGAAATGACCAGTCGACTGTAGAAACCAGCATCCTCCCAGTGAAAATACTTACATCATGCTGCGTCATAGCCCAAAGCTTCACGTGCCTCGGGTTGTGTTCGAGGGCTAAATCGAAGGACTCCACTAGTGACCTTCCCAGATCCAGCTCATCTTCATTCGTGACCCTCACTGATATTACGATGATGACCGCTTGGATTATAGTTATGATCACCAAGATTATGGCTGCCTGAAAAAAAAAAAACATGATTGCACTTTACGCATACTAAGCAATGATAGTCTAGATAACATATACTTAGTTAGATATGCCGAATATGCCCATTTTTCATGTCATCCCATCTTATCCTATCCGTCGTTTGACAAAGCCGTAAGTCGTCTTATGTCACATTGTAGATTTTTACCATTATTTAAAAGATCATTTCAAACTACATATACACAATTTACCTCTATGTCACAGAAGACTACCTTCAAATGTACTGCATTTCCCACTTTATCTTATTTCCCTAATGTACGTACGTGTTTCGGTAGTGAGTGAGATGTGCTAGAGCCCATTCCCATCCCATCCCTCCCCATTTTCCCAACCCTTTCTCCAAATCCATTCCTATATCTCCAAAGGTAGGTAACGCATCCGGGGTCGTGTCAACGTTGTCATTTTGGACTAATGTTGGCATGTATCGCGGATATCTATGGGTGACATAGATATCCGCGATGGTATCTACTTACCATCAGGTGGACTGTATGCTAATCTTCCGCCTTCGTCCATAAAAAAAATGACCATGGGCGACAGTATACACTTACGACCAGGCGAACTGGCTGCTCGTCTGTCTCCTTTTTTCTATAAAAAAAAGTACATTACGTCGTTCTTCCTGAACACACTTGACATATAGAGAAGTTAATTGATTAAAGTATCGTAAAGTTAAAAATAAAGTCTGCGATGCCTTTGAAAGTTCGCGTGATATGCCAGTAGCCTAGATATGTTACTTCACTGAACTTGAATTATTTCTTCAAAGAACCCCCCAAGGTTAAAACCCTTAATGTGAACAGCCTTGAGCTTCAATTAACATAAACGAAATTTCAATAATGAAATCATACTGTATTACTTGTTTTTATTTTGTGTAGACTGCAGTTTTTCACCCAGGAAATATTAACTACCAACATCGCGAGACTTATACTCTGATGTCTTGTATATTAAAACCTTTCAGAAGAAATAACCTACGACGATAGCGAAGACTGCATCAAAATTTCCTCTAGTAGAACATCGGTTATACAAGGTAGACAAAGAAACGTTGCGTTTTATAAGTATGGAGATAGTCGGGCAAGAGAGTGAAGAGAGAAGATTGGAGATAAAATACAAGAACTAAGTGAACGTGAGTCAATGCGTAACAATCATATTTTTACAATAAATGAATAAATGAAAGGACTAACCGATTATATTAGGGCCTTATCTATGAAGTTGGCCTTTGTTCATAGTGGCCATTTTGCACTTAGTTATCTTGCGTTTGGATTGGAATTCAAAATTCAAATTAATTTCAATTTAAAGTTATGACATTCTTTTACAAAATCAGTTATTAATTTGCTTTTCCGTCTAATGACTTTTTGCTTAAATATCGTTGTGTTTGTGACCATATAAAAATTCAAAATTCTCATTATTTTCGAATTATGTGTTCTGTTTTGGCAGCAACGCAGCAAGACGGCACGCAAAATCAACGATGTATACGGACCAAACACCGCAAATGAACGCACGGTGCGTTTTTGGTTTGATTGTTTCCGTACTGGAAATTTCGACCTCAAGAAAAAGTCCCGTAGACGACCGGAGACTAAAGTCGATAATGACGAATTGAAAGCAATAGTGGAAGCGGATTCATCTCAAACCACGTCTGAGTTAGCAGCAGTCTTCGGCGTAAGTGACAATACGATATTGATTCATTTACGTCAAATCGGAAATATGAAGAAGCTCGGAAAGTGGATACCGTATGAGCTTAACGAAAGTCAGCTATAAACACGCGTCGACGCTTGCCTTACTTTGCTGAACCGACACAAAAATGAAAAGATTCTGAATCGTATTGTCACTTGTAATGATAAGTGGATCCTGTATGATAATCGTAAACGGTTGTCACAATGTTTGAACCCAGTAGACACAGACAAACAATGTCCCAAACGTAATCTGAGTCAAAAGAAGCTCACGGTGACTGTATGGTGTCGGTCCTGTGCCGATATTCTGCATTAATTGTTGTGTGTATATTTTGATTATCACCAGAGAACCTAAACTACTTTTAAATTGGCTGCCATCGATTTGCTGCCATTATCAGTATTTCTGCTGCTTACTTAATTATTTTCCAATAAGATAATGAGATCTTACCGCATGCAAAGGCTTTCTCTGCTTCTTGAACACGCCAATAGTGCTGTAGATGGTAACAGCTAAGGTCACTGCTGCTGTCGCCGCCAGCACGATCATTGCCACCAGTCGCCCCGACTGCTCAGTGTTGTATACCTTCGATGCCATCGCACATGACACCGTCACAGCGATGACGGTTATGGATGACAACTGAAATTACGAAGATTTTGCTTTGCACAAAGAAGGAATCGGTGCAATGAACTGACAGCTGAGGTTTTCTCGCTACGCTACGACATGGGGTTCTTCAAGAAAGCTGTGTGGCCGGCAGCGCGCTCTGTACTGATATGCATTGTCGGAAATGGACTCCAACTCAGCAAAGCTGCTACAGGTCTGGTTTTCAAAGGAGCCATCACAGTCGCCACGGACAAAAATCTGATAGGTATATTACAGAAGAACAGCCCAATTCTTTTTTAAAAATTTTCTTCTGCCAACTTTCGTGATACAGACTACTAGAGTCTGGTGAATATTTAGCTAGCAGTAAATAGTACCAACCACAATAATCAGGCAGAGAAGTCCAAAGTAGACCTTCAAACATATGTCACAACACCTAGCGCTGGAAGGTTTAAATCGTTGTAGATGCATCTTAATGAAGAATGAATCGCTTAGCTCTGCTTTAACCTCCGGGGATGCTTCATCAGGTACTGGTTCTCCATTATCTATTAACAAATGTATATTAATACCTTATCAATATCATACAATAGAGAGAGAGAGAGAGAAGACGCAGAAATTTTTGACTGAGGTGAAAATTAGGAGTGTTGCAAGTTATGTTTGGACCAATAAGTTAATTTTATAACTTTTACTATTTGTGAAAAAGGCTTCGTTCTTGGTTCTAGTAAAATTTTTAATGAAATCTTAAAAAAACAGTTTTTTTGTCTTAAAAATCAAATGTTAGACATCGTTTCTATTTAAACAGAATCTTGATACAACAAAATTTTAGCTGGAATTTTTAATCAAATAAGTTCATATCGACAATGGTAGGTACCTTTCCTTAGGTAACGTCACATTTATGGTAACATATTTAAGGTCTTTAAGGTAAACAGTGCTAGATATTTTGAAGGAACCATAAGCAGCCCTTTTATAGTCCACTGCTGGACATGGACCTCCTCATGTACCCAGTCTTGTACATGAGAAATGTATTGCCTTGAAACGCCACACTATTCAAGCGGGTTCGCGATTTCATCCTTTTAGAAGTGATGCAGCTCCTCGGCCTTTTTAATAGCGGATTTATTATGCTCTAATCGCCTTTCACGACATCCACAGGAAGAGATGGAGTGGTGTTATTCCAAAACAGAACAGAAACGGCATGAAGTAGACGAATGAAACATACCTTCCACTGGATTCTTCTTGAAATCATCATCTTTAGACATGACGGTGAAAGGGCGATGCCACTTAAACATGTCGGTCAGTGCCTTTATTTATACTAAAAAAAAACAAACAAAATGTAATCATTTCAGTAAATTTTATAAAAAATAAATTCTGAAACTAAAACTCGACTACGCAAAAGTTTCAAAAACAATGTGTCATTTAACCACTAACAATATATAGATTTTTGAATTCTACTCTCTATTACCTTTAATGTAATAATTCACATTCCATGTTTTGCAATAAAAATGCGACCTCAGATTTTTTTTAAATTTACCGTCCTATTTTGAATTTATTTAAAAAAGTTTGTCTTATGGCATTTGTGTAATCAAGACCAGTAAATTGACATGGAGAACATTTACTGAGAACAGCCCAGTAATTTAGAAGCTGTAATAGAAGATCTATACGTACATGTATAGGGTACATAATTACGTAAGGATACATATATACGCAAGTTCATAGCCCTTCCTTTTATTAAATGATTAACTTTACGACCAAAAAAAATTTGTTGAATATAAACCATGCAACTGACATTTTGAATTTGAATATCATCCCATGTTCGTTCTGTCTTTGAAAGCATTTAGTATTTGAGTTTAAAAAGAATCAAATACTAGATTCAAACTCTGAATTTAAAATCGATTTTAGTCACTCGACATTTAATTAAATCATTGCGTAATTATATTAAATCGCATGCAAAAAACATAATAATCACAGACTTCAAACATATGTATTTTTCAAGAAAACAAAAATACAAATAAATTCAAAAAACATTAAACATACAATATTCCTTTATTGTCTCTGTGACAAATCCAATAAACAACTTAAAAATACATAATATAAACGACATTTATTTAAACAACTCACATGATTGTTCGGATCTCTCATGTCGTCCCATCAGCGGTTCTATAGCCCAATGTTCGCAGCACCCAATACACCTGGATATATGTATACAAATGAATACATTGAACACAATACAACCACGGCCGAATGGTCCACCGCATGAATTGTGCTTCATAATAGCTAATAAAACTATTTATTGTACACGACATGGCGTAAAGATTGTATTTTTTGAAATTTGCAATCGCAACATAAAAATACTACAAGCTATATCACACAAGGTATTTTGTAGCGTAAGCGATGAGCGAGCGACATCGCTGCGTAATTGTTGCAGCATTTTATCCTAAAAGACGTTCGCGGCGATAACGTCGATATCGCGTCGCAGTGATATCGACGCGACGACGCCTTCTTGTACAAAATGTCGCGACGATATCGCGGTGATGTCGCTTGCTCATCGCCCACGCTCGAAAATCGCCCGTGTGATACGGCTCTAATACAATTTTTTACGTTATCTTATTTGCTTCGCGTGTAGAAGTTTTCAGTTAATATTTTTGTACAATGTTCTGTTACCTTTAGTGATTTACTTAGAAGACAAGATTTAGACATGTTTTGGAAAACAATGGGATTGATCTGGGATGAGAAATCAGTTCAGGTAATTCTCATTCACCTTCGAAACGCTTTGATTCGTTTCGCAGCAATTGTGAGAGTGGGGTATAATTCCGTTCAATCTAGATTTTTTTTTATGGACGAAGGCGGCAGATAAGCCTACAGTCCACCTGGTGGTATGTGGATACTGTCGCCCATAGACATCCGCGATACATGCCAACATTAGTTCAAAACGACAAACGTTGGCACGCTCCCGGATGCGCTGCTTATCTTTGAAGATATAGGAATAGATTTGGAGAAAGGATTGGGAAAATGGGGAGGGATAGGATGGAAATGGGCTGTTGCACATCTCACTCACTACCGAAACGCGTACGTACATTACGGGAAATAAGATAAAGTGGGAAATGCAGTACATTTCAAGGTAGTCTTCTGTGAGAAAGGGTTAACGTGGCTTGTATTGTAGTTGGATTGCAGCGTGCACTCTCCCCCTCACAAGTAAACACTTCATCTTGTTAATAAATAAGGTATAGGAGTGGCTATTCTCAATTATACCCAGCTTCGGGTTTATACTACCGCGCCTCCCGTTATCGAAGCGCGGTTCATCGGCGATTCCTTGACAGAGAGCTGTCATGTACTACTACTGTAACTGTATTGAGGTTTTTCTCTAAGTTATGACAGGAGTTCTTAAAGAAAGCTGTGAAGTGGCGCTTCCGTATGCACTCTTGTATTGCAGGTGTCGATGGACGGCGGTGACAACCAATGACATGCATCTCATATAAGCAGACAAGCATGAATTACTTCTCATTTACCTTAAACCTATGCTATTTACGCTGAACGTGGGCAAACGCCGTTCGCTTTTGTCATTCGCTCCTGACATTGCCGAGCCGGTTAAAAACGATTTTTATGTAAGTATTTACATGCATAATGCGCACTGAATTAATGATTCAAAAGCTAATTACCTAATTCAACTAAATTATTTAATTCAATTACTTAATTTCAAGAGCAATACATGCCACTTACCTTCCAGTGGGTCACCCGTCCGTCCTACATCTCTTCTGCATATAAAAAAATTGCCAGTCGAACGTAGCCAGTCTGTGATAGAATAGAATAGATTTTTTGATGACTTACCATCTTTAACGCAATGGAATAAATGATAGTTATGTAGGTAGATATAAAGAATACATACTTACACACTGGATGTTATTATATGTACCTTGTTAGGTATAAAGACGATAATTGATTTTCTTATGTGTCACTGTATAATTAATTTTATGGAAACAGTGATAGTGTATAAAAAAACTTATTTATTCTCAAGATGAAATGTTTACTAACAAATCATAGATCATGTCTCACATTTTCCAGATTTTTAGATACATATGAAAAAAAATTACATTTATTCCATATTTCTTAACATTGCATTGGGAATGTATGCATGAATACCCGGGAAATAGTATTATAAGTATTAACCTAAATTATGTAAGACTCAAGTTCGTTTTATCTTATTTTTATTTTAATATGTGTAACCCTTAGACTGTCATAGTGAAAAATCAGATATAAACTTGGATCAAAACAAAAGAAGCTTTTGCATTGATCTAAGGAAATAAAGAATTTTTTACAGAACTATAACCATGACAATAAATTACAGATACGTCTAAAAAAGAATAAAATGTTTTATCATAATGTAATTTTTAATTTTACCTTCCAAATAGAGTGCTCCACCATAAAGTCCAAATGATTGTTATTTCAACATTTCCGACTGGCTGTGGTTGCCTGGCAACGCTTTGTTAGTTAACATTTCATCTTGTCAATAAACAAGAGTCTATTTTCAAATCACATTTGTGAGGTCGTTAATTGGAACCTCGACTCATACCAGTCAGTGATTTTCTACTTAGGTAAATACAAAATGTACGAAGTTTTCAATTCCGAGTACTTATCACTAGCTTGGTAGGCAGACAGCAACGCGAAGAAACTTGTGTGCCTAGTGTGTTTGAATTGTTTTCACGCATCAACAGATGAATGAATCAAGCTGAAATGTGTGGACCTTCTTGCGCATCAGGAAAAGGTCATAAATTACAAAACTAAGGCTTCCGTGGAATAGAGAGCACGCTGGTGAAGCGGCGAGCGAAAGCTAGTTTAACATTTAAATTCCGAAAAATAATTAAAAGCATTGCAGGCTTTTAATTATTTTTCGGAATTAGCCCTGAAGGGAAATACCGAACTATAAAGTATTCGGAATAATTTCCGTTGTCCGCGGTTCTCAAAGACGTAAAGATTTAAGTTTGATTAATTTTTTTGCGATATCTATACTAATACTTGAATAATAATAAAGAAAGTAGAGTTAATTTGGTTGTTCGAAGAAATTTCGAAAACTACCTAACCGATTTCAAAATTGTAATTCATATTTGCAATATTTTTTTCTTTATCTTCGCTTAGGTGTTGCATGCAATGCAAGCTATCTGCTTGTCTTTATAATAACCATAAAAAATCTTAGTAAATTTATTAAGAAATTATTTTTTATTATATACACGCGTAAAGTATAACCAAAAGGTTGAGAACCACATTCTCTTCGCGGGCTACTTCCGAAATAACAAAATGAGAAAAAATGTGTTTATCTATCCAATGAAGGAAATAAAGAGGATTTTTGTGAGGGGCGTGTTGTGGGTTTGTGTGAGATTAAGGTCGCTCGAGAAACCTTAAGAATAAAACAAAAACCATTTTAGAATATAATTCGTCATTACCCCGAAATATTTTGAAATTACCCATTTCCAAAAATAAATAAATCATATATTTAGAAATACTTGTATTTATGTAACCCTATCATGATTTAGAAACGTGTTAATACAAAACACAGGATCGTTTAGTTGAATAAACAGAAGTAACATAAGTTGGTAGTCAAAAAGCACGGTCTCTGAATAATTAACCAAAATATAAAGCTGGCAACTCATCGTAAAACCGTAAATACCCCCCCCCCCCCTCCCAATACACCACACTAAATTACTTACCCGAAATAAGCATAAAATACAACCGAATCACATTTTAAAACACTTTTTTTTATTTTAAATTCCAGAACACGACGGTTCGAAGTATAATGTCATAAGATACTAGTGTATTATTGATTCGTAGGAAGTATAACAAAAGGAATCCAATTTATTACAGTTAGCACATAAAGTTGTGTCTAAGTGTAAACACGCTAAATACTTTGTTGACCATGAGACGACGTTCACAGCAAAATGTTTTTGCAATAAAACAATAAAGTTATTTATAACAACGAGCCATATGAAAAACGATTTGACTTTAAGTCCTTATTATAAGAATGTGGGGGAGACCTATATCCAGCAGTGACGAGACCTTGGCTGATGATTATACTATGGTACAATTTATACTTTATATATTGCTTTCTTTCGTGATTGATTCTGACATTTGTCTATACCTACTACTAATATGATAGATAGAGACAAAAACTGTTGGACGCTAACCTAATGGCAGATCGACATAGGCTATGTTTGAGTTCCCTAGGAAATCGTTATCAGATCCAAATCAGAGTGAGCGATTATGTTTATGTTCGTATTATGTTCTGTATCACTTCTGTGTTCTGTGTGTGTCGTACTGTGTTACTTATACGTTTGCTCTTTCATAAATTCTAAACAAAATCATTAACCGTAGGTTTTAATTCCATTCCAAGTATGTACCGGAAGTCATTAACGATTATCACTGTCGAAATATTGCTGAATCGATTTTCCAAAGAAATAATTATTAATCGATTGATGAATTGTATATTTCCTGGTATCGCAAATCACCTTGAATGTTGTCAGTTGGATGATTTTCCTAAAATCATTAACTACGTATTTTTACTACAATTTATGATTCCGCTAGGAAAGTAACGTCCCCTTTGAAACGGAGTACATTCGCATAGAAAATATCCGAATGTTGTGGAATATAATCAAGACATTCTTCGTGAAACTATGTACCTACTGTATTTACCACTTTATTCTATTCCCCCAATGTACTTACTTATTTCGTTAGTGTGTGAGATATGCCAGAGCCCATTCCCATCTTATCCTATCCCTCCCCATTTTACCAACCTTTCCTTCAAATTCATTCCTAATGCAGATGCACGCAGCGCATCTGGGGATGTGCCAACTTTATCATTCTAGACTGATATCGGTATCGTGGACGTCAGTATCCAATTACCACGAGGCGTACTGTCTGTTCGTTTGTCACCTTATAAATAAAACACCCTAATTTTGACCTACATTCCCACTAGTTCAATTGATCAGTTCAATCATTGAACTAGTGGGAATTATATTCTCCAGTAGATCAATTGAAGTTGTTCTATGTTAACGATTGATGTTACTGGGAATAACCCGAAAAAGAGGTCTCACTACTTCGATTTTATCCTCGATTAATTAATTGAAGTTTAAAATAGCGGGTAAAAGTATTTCTTATACCCAATAAAGGTTATAATTATTCTCATAGATATAAATTAATAATTTGACGAGCAATTTTGACTAATTATAGACTAATTGTGGAAGCAATCCGATGATAAAGACGATCTTGGCTTCGTAAAGTTGTTCTTAAGATTTAACGGTGGCCCTGATAATGGTAAGAGTAATGTACACGATTGTACATCGATAGGTCATAGCTATCAAGCATGGCACGGGTTGCCACTCATTGGTGGTCGCCATAGCAACGGAACCACAACACCACGCACAATGACCGACGTGGAAGGTGGTATTGACCACCATAAGTACTCATCAAGGACGCAAAAGTAATTTCGCAATTGAAAATTTGTTTGAAAAGTCGCAAATAGGTAAAGAAACAAATCTTTGTTCGTTCCTAACAATAGAAGTTGAAATGGAATTGGTATATCTACGAGGTACCTAAAACGAAGGTGGCAGGCGAGCAGACAGTCCACCTTGAATACTGTCGTCCATGGACATCCGCAAATATCAGTCCAGAACGACAAACGTTAGCACATCCCCGGACACGGTGCCGCCTACTTTTGAAGATTAAGGAATGGATTAGGAAGAATAAGGAATAAGAATGATAAGGATAGGAAGAATAAGGAATTTTTCTCATTACACCCCCCATTTTCCCTTAACAGGGTTTCCCCGTTTTTCCCTTCATTAAGACTTCCTTTACCCATTATACTCCATGAGCTCCATGAGATGAAATAAAATGAGATAATCGATGTGGAATAGGTTGAGAGATTGGATTTTTATCGGACCAGGAGTTGTCAATATAATGGGTTGAGAGATCTCTCATTCCATTATATTTACCACTCAATGGGGATGGGATCGAATGGGTAATGAACTCTGACAAATGTTACTTCCTCCAACACGTTCGAACAGTTCACGGCAGTCCTTTGTGAGAAAGGGATAATTTAAGAGCCGAGAACGGTTCCTATTTTCAGTGTATTTTTTTTCTTCACAAAACTTCAAGTAATATAAATGGGAAAAGAAGCCTACCCATTAAACATAAACCTTATAACTATAAGATTATTAAATTCCAATTCGACGTGACTCAAAAATCTATAAATTTAACCTTAAAATTGAGGAGTCAGTTAAGGGATCACAATGTGCATTAATATCATTAATGTTTCTTTTTTCGGAATAGCTGAATTCTTGTGGCCTGGGGGAATGGTTCTGAGGGAAAAGGAAGTGTCGATAAAATCATTCGTCATCACATCAGTCCTGGGCAAAAGGCGTCCCCACCCTCGGTTTCCCGGCTATAGTACCATCGGCTCCCTTGACACTAGGCCCTCCGGTGGGTCTTTGATTGTAAATTGATAAAATGTTTCAGCATAAATGATGGGAGATAACGAGCTCGATGACCGATTACCTAAACTGGTAGTTTCTACTGTGCAAAAGGTCGCGGGTTAGATTCAAGCTCGGACGTTTAAAGACAAAAGAATTTACAAAGACGAACAAAAGTCTGTTCGGATCTGGCCGGTGTGTTCGTCTTTGTATGTATCTCGACCCACGACACTCAGAATCCTAGTGCAGGAAATTGAATTTAGTGTAATTTATTTATACCTACCACTCTTTTCCATCCAATCCAAAAACCATTTTCCCATTAGGAAGTAATCACGGAATTAAATTAGCGATTTGTTTACGTTCCCTCGCGACTACGACAATAGATCGATCGATAGATTCCTTATTATCATTGCACGTAGGTATCTAAATATATTTTCTGATCATTTGTCTGTCAGTACAACATTTTTATTTATTTACTAGCTGCGCTCGCGACTACGTGCGTGTACACGTTACATCATGTGTAGGCAGTTTGGTTCCGGCGGGAATTTTATAATTGATCTGGATAAAAGTAGGTAAGTACACAAAATGTTAATCCGGCACTTAAATTATAACTGTGCTATAAAGTTCCTTTAAAATGCGTTGGTTTTTGTGTGATGCGCGTTCAAACTCTAGTCTCTCTAGCCTAAGTAGATGTCAAGAGTAAAATATCTTCAAATTACTCTGAATTTATTGTGCAACTATGATGAAGCGTTTTTTCCAAACGTTTGTTTCTTCTTCTTGCCTTCTCGCACTAATGTATGAATTTCCCAAGTAACTTTTGTCAAATATTTCTTATAACAATCTCGGCTTTTAGTGCTGACAATTTGAAGTTTTCTTTCAGTTACATATTTATTATCCTTGTTTGAAGTAGGTATCTATTTGTTCAAGGATTTATGAAAAAAAATACAATTTAGGTACTGTTGATGCAAAAGAATTCACTCATTTTTAAATGCGACTGACACTTTAGAAAAGATAAATAAACAGTAATCAATAATTGAAAATTCAATCACACTATTGCATATCGAAAATCTCAACTCCATTTTATAATTTGTGTGAGAACGGAATTTAAACACCTGAAACAAATATGGTTTCTTATCAATTGACGAGCATACTGTCAAAAAATATTATATGATCGTGAGAATGCATTTAACATTATTATTAGATAGTTTATCAGCGTGAAACATTTTCATTACAATAATAATAATTTTTAGGGCATAATTTACATTTATTATAACTTACTTTGAAAACTACGATTCAAACAGTCTCAATTGATATCTCAATGAAATGTGATATCGGTAATGTCTCCATGTGTTTTTAACTAAGACGTATTTCATCTCTTAAGTTTTGATGGTTCATTGACCATTTTTAAAATATTTTAATATTTAGCTATCGACATACATTCATCATATCTATGTTAATAGATTTTCGTAAAAAATCATTTTATGAGACGTTAAGCGGCTTACGGGCATGTAGTGCGCCGTCAGAGCTCGGCCTAAGGAATCAGTGAATGCAATGAATCTTGAAAGGCCACTAGGGCTTCAAGAATTTTGTTGTCGCTCTTAAAAAAGTTGTAGGTGTTGGTGTAAAGATTTATATAGTATGTCATGTGAACCGACAGGATCATGTATATTAATAAAAATGAACTTGAAAAAAAGCAAAGTCCGAGAGTAGTAACTAGTTTTTTATAGTTAAGTAGAACAACGAACATACTCCCCATGATTGATGGTTCGCGTTGAAGGCATCGCGATGGGTCAATACTCAGCACTGGAAGTGTGTGGAAAAAACATTGTAACTTTGTATTGGTTTTATGGTCTATTCTAACTTTATATTCTATAGAACAACAAAAGAATATCGTCCTTGGGTTTATAGGGATCCTTTGCTTATCAACACTTTCAAGTGAACCCCATAATAATATATCCTTTCAAGCTATGGGCCATCTGGTCAAAGTTCGCCGCTAGGAGGCAACAAACACCGTCGGTATGCCCGAACGCCAAGACCCTCCCACCAATCACATACAAACAATATAAAAAAAGTTAAGAATTACATATTACCTACAAACCCATTACAGATAATTCCCGTTACAAAATATACACCGTTACAAATGGTGACATTTATACAATGTAGCTTTTATCAAAGGCTATTTATATTGACCACCCTGAAAGCCCAGAATAGGTAATAAAGAAAATAACCGTGTCACAAAGTAGCGAAAATAAACCAAGTCAACATTTATGTTCTAAATAGTAAATCGAATACGGATTTAGTACTTCATAGTGAAACAACTTCTGTGAAGATAATTTTCTTAATATAGAGCTTAAGTTGTTTTAGAATAGTCACTTTGTAAAGCTATTTTGC
Organism: Sesia bembeciformis; assembly: GCA_943735995.1. NCBI lineage: Eukaryota > Metazoa > Arthropoda > Insecta > Lepidoptera > Sesiidae > Sesia > Sesia bembeciformis. Next base: position 17,238,082 of record OX031028.1, read on the forward strand.
TTTTTACTAGCCGCTCGTCTGGCCTTTGGAAGTTTGACATGAAAATTGTTAGAGAAATGTAAAATGGAAATGGAAATGTAGGTTACTGGTGATAGTATTATGTCTTTTTTTACAATTAATGGAGGCAGACGGGCTAGTGGTCCACATGATGGAAAGTGGCTACCGCCACCCACGGACACCTGCAACACCAGGGGGTATACGAGTAAAATTCGAATAAACATTATATTTTTAAAATGCTTACCTGTTTATTTCTAAAATAACACAAATTCTCCTAATAAAATAATAATGTTAAAATAAAAATATCAATGTTTTCTTTGTAACAATATTTATATGGCTAGACTAGGTATATTGAGTTCTTTCTAGTAGCATGTTTGTCTATGGAAATTAAATTGAATATGTATGTAGGCCACGAAGGCTGTACTTTAAAAGAAATGGGTATAATTTCCATAGGACGATGCCCTTTTACTTAGAATTATTATTCCGTTTCACGTTATCTATTTTATTATTTTCTTTACCTATTTTCCTTGTGTTTTTACTGATTTTCTACGAATAACATGAAAATAATGTTAGGGATAGTATGACTGGATACATTTTATTTTAATCTACATATTATAATTATTATAACCTATATAATTTGGTGTGACATCTAGTAACTAATTAAATTTTGTTGTGTTAAAAATCTAATGTTAAATTTGTTAATTAATTTTTGTTTAGCACTATCTGAGCCGACAGACGTCCTGTCCAAATTTCAATAATACAATAATTTCAATAAGTTCATACAAAAATCCCATAGAAGAAATCACTTTCTATTTTCCAATTTTCCGGGCAACTTTTCTAAAATTTCTTTCCCTAAAAACCATATTTGAACTATTACGAACATTTTAAAAAATAGTCAAATCGGTCCAGCCGTTCCCAAGTGATTCGCTTACCAACGAACAGCATTTAATTTTTAATTATACCTATAGATGTGGTTAAAATAGTCACGGTTTATAATGTTGTAGTTTCATCGCTGTATTGAAACAGTTTATTGTGTCCCAAACATGTAGATAATTAATTACCTACATAGTAAGTATTAAGCTCAAAAATGTACATTATGGGGATTAACTATTGAAACTAAGTTTAAGAACCTGTGTTATTTTATGTAAACAGTTTATTGCAATAAATAAATATCTCATCGACATCTTTAGTCGAATATTGCTTTAAAGCCTGAGTAGAAAAAAAAATGACTAAATCTATATACAGCGGCGATATTGATAATATAATTTATTGCCTCGCGAGCGCAGTTGTGGGTAAAACTTAGTTAAAGTGTCAATAAATAGATGATTCTCGGAATAAATAAGTATTGGTTTAAATCGTGTTTCTGGGAACCTTGTGAAGTTTGCTTTCCAATCATTCGGACTAAATATAAACATGGAACGACTAACCGCGATTATCTATAAGAAAGAACCTATATTATATGACTTGTGTGATACAAGTATGATAAATTAATATAATTTATTATTTATTAACTAACGGTGTTATTTATTCAAAAATTCCATTAAAAATGATCCACAAACGGGTAATTACTTTCTCGTAAAAGATTTGCGTGCGATAAATTCAAAAACGAAAAATTACAGTACTTTCGTGTCAGGTTCAATGCCATCAGACATAAACATAATGAATAGGCACTAACTCAGGACCTAGGTCCGATAAACTTGACATTATTCACGAACCTATCAATTATTAAGGCTTTTATTCAGGTAACAGGGCCTGAATGAAATCCTAATTTGCTGCAATTTTTAGGGGCCCGATATTTCTTGAAACGTTGAAACGTTTTAAGATACTAACAATCATTTAGCATATATAGTGCTTGTGTCTGCTATACCAAACCATTATCTCTCCACAGCTGGATATAGGCCTCTCCTAAGGCTAGCCACCACACATGATCCTCGGCTCTTCTTATCCAACAACCACCGGCGAATTTCTTTAAGTCGTCGGTCCACCTGACCGGAAGGCGTCCCACACTGCGTTCCTGGCACGCCCGCTATGCAAAACTTTTTATTTGCTTTTTTCATTACACGTAACCGGTAAGACCAAATACTAAGTAAATGTAGTGCAGCAGTGGTGAGAACTGCATTAGTTCCTAGAATGAAGAATTATAAATGTACCACGTTATGAGGTAATTAAAGAACTAAATTAACCGACTTAATCAGAGGAATAATTAAACTTAGAATTAGTTGTAGCTTTTGGACACAGCTACAGTGTCGGAGAAAACGAGTAGGTACTCGAGTGGAGAAACGTAGGATGTCCTCCGTAAAGACTATAAATGGTATCAAGTGGCGGCTGAATGGGAAAGTCAAAAGATCGACCATTTGTGGCGTATTGGAATTATTGGCTCGGGGGGACGGAAATAAGAATGTATTGTGATTGTACATGGCTAAGAAAGAAAGAGGCGGTAAACAGAGAGAGATGAAATAAATCTATAGGAAGACAAATTGCACGCTGTAAAGGGCCCATGCAAGTTCAGCGAATACCCGCCACGATAATCGTAAGAATGTCAAGGTCACAGAATGTGACCTTGTGGGGTAAAATAGATATAATAAATTACATAAACTTACACACATACATATATACATAAGAATGAATATAATACATACAAGGTATACCTACATAATTAATGATTACATTATATAAATAGAATATCCACATTAGTTATTATATATTAAGAGAAACAAATAAAAAAAATAACAAAATTAATAAGAGATGTGGTCGTAGTTACGTAAACGAAAAATAAAACGTAAACAGTTCAGAAGACAATCCAATTTGTTAAGAAGGTCTTGACTAATATTAGAGCAACAAACATCAGCGTAATCAATAACGGGCAAGGTAAGTGAAAGCCTCAGTACCGGATGGGAGAAAAAGTTTGAAGCGGTACAGGCTACGCAAAGAATTAAAGAGACCTTCCGACATACCTCAGTTATAAAGGGAACCCAAGTCAGTGAGCTATCGATGACCAATCCAAGGTCTTTAACTCGCGTGGAGTAAACAATGACTTTATCATTGTAAAGAATGGGTGCAACAGTGTTCCAATCAAGACTGCACAAACGACTAGAACTGCTCAAGATAATCGACTGGCATTTAGATCGATTTACTGCTACACTAAATCTGGCTGACAATTAAGAAATGTGACACAAATCAAAGTTTATCTTTTGTACTGCTTTATTTAAATTATTAGCGTCAGCTTGAGCCTAAAGCTATAAATCATTGGCATATCATATGGCATAGGCATAGGGGATGCAAGCTGAAAAAAAATGAAAAACCTTCAGAACCTTGGAAAAAATACCTAATACCTTTCCACGATGATATTAAACAAAACTATTATAAGTGTTATTTTTCAGATTACACGTCGTTTGAATGTCGTTGAACTTAGATTTTACTGAACTGTAAGACATGTAACAAGTTGTTGACCTGAGTAACATGGGTTGAAAGCACTGTGGTTTTCAAATTGGTTACCATGACAACCTGCCGTATACCAGAATATGTAAATTTTCTCGTAAAGATTGGAGCAGATGTCTAGATAGCAAGAAAGTCATACATTGCCAGTTAGAAATGCAAATCTAAACATAACTTAGAAGGTAGAAGGAAGAAGTAGTAACTAGTAGAAGGAAATAAAACACGTGTTATAAACACTGTTTAAAATACAATCTAAATAGAACATATTTGAAATTAAAGAGTTTTAAACAATGTTTTAAACTGTGTTTAAAACTAATAAAGAATTTTACATATTAAGTCGTAGGTCTGCCTGGTATATCTATTTGTAATTTTAGGGAATATCCTTATAACAAAATGAACGGCCAAATTGATTCAGGTGATTATCCCAATTCAATGCAATGCAAGGTAGAGAATAGAGATGCCCCCAGCCTGATATTTTCTTAATAACATAATCGGTATTTCGTATTTGACATGTCGTGGAACTAAAAATAAGATTTAGCAGTTTACGTAAGAAAACATGTTTTATTTGAATTGTGTTTTAAACACGTTATTTAATACACTTTGAGGGGGAGAGTGCACGCTGCAATCCAACAGCCGCTGGGCGCGCTCGACTGGCCACGTGGCCACGGGGAAATGTACTGCATTTCTCATTTTATCGTATTTCCCCAATGTACGTACGTGTTTCGGTAGTGAGTGAGATTTGCCAGAGCCCATTCCAATTCCATCCTATCCCTCCCCATTTTCTCAACCCTTTCTCCAAATTCATTCCTATATCTCCAAAGGTAGGCAGCGCATCCGGGGGCGTGCCAACGTTTCTCATTTTGGACTAATGTTGGCATGTATCGCGGATGTCTATGGGCGACAGTATCCACTTACCATCAGGTAGACTGTATGCTCGTATGCCGCCTTCGTACATTAAAAAAAAACTTAGTTTTGAACATTTATTAACATTTATAAACACTGTTATTTATTTTATAAGCAGAAAAACAAAAGTTGCTGATTATAATTAACTTAGTCGGTACTGCTCCAGAGCGCTATTGTAAAGCTCAAAGATTCAAATCTTGTTAAATGTACATTTGTTTTAAGACCATTGTTTGTTTGATATCTGTAGTTTGTAGTACTAGTAGTTTGTGTCTGTGCCTATGGGCTGTACTAAAGAATCTTAGTAAGTGCCATTGAGTGTTGTGCTATTTTTGGTAATGATTTTTTTTTAATAAATATAGTTTCTTTAACAAATATTATCTATATTATACTTTAGACATTTTTTAACATTACTTAAATTCCAATTAAGTCATTATCAATTTTATAATCTTTCAGGTTCAAAAACAGTTCAGTTTGAAATTAACACGGCTGCTCAATAACCCTTACCGAAACGAATAACCGATAGGTAGTTACAGATACCATTTACCCGTGATCTCTATCACCACTTAATGATGTGGTAATTGGAGGTCAGAACAATTTGGTTGTTGGTTGTGCGTGACTGCAACCCTCGCACGCGACTTCACATTATGGTCATGAGTAACGCTGAATTTGGTGAGTCGCCTCAGATGAATAATTTAATGCTTCATCACCTCGCCAGATGTTTAATAATTTTTAATTGAGCTTTAAGAAGCCAGAGCTTTAATAAGTACATAAAGAAACTTGTCGTAATGTACAGGAGAAATACAAGTAACAATTAACATGACGTTCATATTTACGAGAAGACATTATTTAGCATTTTTTCTTGAGGTATCAACAAAATAAACAACTTTTACATTATCAAACAATAAGCAAATCTGAAGAACTGTTCAATATAATTCCCACCTCAGATTTCTACAACCTCCCGTCACAAAAGTGCGGTCCATCCGCATTTCCTCGATACGGAGGTGTCACGTACTGTTCGGTCCAAAAATCAATTTATACCGCGAACCCGTAGGCTGTGGAACGAATTGCCTCAAGAGGTCTTTCCATTAAGCTACAATATGGGGTTCTTCAAGAAAGCTGTGAATAGGATTTTGCAAGGTCGGTGGCGCACCCACATACCCCCTGGTGTTGCAGGAGTATATGGACGGCTATAACACTTACCATCACGTGGGACCGCTTGTACCTCCGCCTACTTCACTATAAGAAAACTGCAATACATAATACATGTCGTAGAATTTATAGCTATAGAGAATGAATGACATTTATAGTGCTTGTGAACTAATAACTAACTGATTCTGAAGAAGGCCTGCCCAGTGCCCATGGCCATAACCTTACTCATCATAATCAACGCATGGTGATTGATAATGTTAAATCGTAGTTACAACCAAAATTGTTTAACTCAACTTTGCCAATATCTCCAGGACTGCTGCCTCACCTTCAAGAAGTGGCACATCACTATAACAAAGTACTAAAAACCGAGCGAAAGAATCATTGCCGCATTCAAATTCGAATTTGTACCAACACTGGCCGAAACGACGAACGCCACATTCTGCCACAAGCATAAGCGCCGTGACGCCGTATGAACGCGTCCATAAAAAAAAGTTAACGTTCCAAAATCGAATTCGTTGCCGGCCCGGAAAATCGTTCGTTTTTACCGCGTAATTTATTTGGTTTTATATTGTCGGCGTTTTCTTCGGAATATATTGTATAAATAATTTCAGTGACTTTTTGTGTTTTCGGACTTGTTTTTCGTCAAAATGGAAGGCTGCGGTATGAACTGCATAAAATATCTTCTGGTAGTCTTTAATGGATTATTTATGGTGAGTCAATTTACGCAAAAAAAAATTAGTTAAGATATAAAATAGTAACTTATTTTAATTACTGAACGATACAATAATTAAGAATAAACGTGGTTATTTATTGAATAAAACCCAATTAAGATATCATATAAATGGGAAGTGAGACTAAAATTGTGTTGGCTTATGTCATCTTATTGGGTTCTTGGAAGAAGTTATTTTTGTAATCATGTTTATTGCTGTAGTCGCGTTGTGTCCAACATTACCTATAATTGTTTAATTTCAGCATCTACACTTTATTCGTTCAATTTATTTTAATGAATGCGTGTTCTTCTCTATACCTAATCTGCATCTTAACCCTTATAATAGGTATCGCTGAATTCTTATAAGCATGTAAAAATCATTTTTTACTACATACCTACAAATCAAAAGGCGTCAGAGGAACGAACGATGTTTTCAATTTTCTAAGCGAAACAAAACGGATACCTACATTTTACTAAAAAAATGTTTAAAGGAGAATGAAATACCTACATATTTGCAGCTACATCGCAGATAAACCAACATACGGTTCTGTAATGCATATGTATACTAGAATCTAATTGTCAAATCTCAATAGGAAACTAAAATGAGAACGTAATTATTGTATGTTCAACGATATGTTTTTTTCTTTTATTCTAAGACAACGGAACGAAGAAAAAAAACAAATTTAGTTCGATAATCAAATTACTAGATAACAGGCACCTTATATTAAATATCGTATTAAAATTTAATAAAGTAACTGAAAATGGACATAATGAAATGGACAGTAACTATGTAAGGCATCCAAGGTTCACACCGTTAAACCTCAAAAGGAATTACCTAACCTAGTTTTATTGGTATATGTATGAGTTACAGATGTTAGCAATGGAATTTCCATAATACAACCACTAGCAACCGTTTACCGGCGTTGCTCACTTATTTATCTTCAGAATATATCAGATGAATTAAACTCACTGTTTAAACTCACTCAAATGAAACTGACGGCCGACTGTACAATATAGTGCAAAAGAAGTAACTAAATATATGAATAAGATATACGCTGATATGTATACTAATTTCTCTCTGGCTTTGTTCCTTGCGGTATAAAGGTCCTTAAACAAAATATCTCTCGCAAATATGGAAATAAACCTTATAAATATTCGTTAAAATACATAAATATTATCGTAAATGTACGCAAGCGAAATAAGAAGTTCCTAACAATGTTCTTTGATAAATACTAACAATGAATAAAGTAGGCATTTGCCCTTATAACAACGGCACTTTTGGCTGAATCTAGTCTAGAAATCTAGAATAAATTGCTTACAAATAAACTCACCAAAATTGATTTCTTGTTCGATTTAACAAACGCTTGTTTAATATAAATGCAAAAATCAAATCGTTTAAGAAAGTCGTTATAATTTCTTACTGGTTCAGAAACTTCTGTATCAATTTTCAATTAAAATTTATTTTATAAACGCTGAAACACACAACACTAAACTCTATAATAGCACTTTAATGTAAGTTAGTTTTTAAATTCTTATAATGGTTAAATTTGGACACGCACATTTTAAAAGACAACATTTTAAATCGAGTACATAATATAAACTACGCAAGCGGTCAGGTGTCATCATGAAATTTATTATTTTGCCAAATATTTTCCCGTAGGTAAGGAAAACGCTTTAGTAATAGCCACACATTGAAACCATATGACAACCGACGTGTATGCGGGGATTTTTCTTGCACCACAAAAAAATGACGACAATTTTCTGAAATGACAATACCAGGAAGGGAATTTCACAGAGTAAACAATTAAATTTACCGATAACATTATGATATTTCAACATCTTTACTTCGAAGAACTATGTTATTGTAGCATTTAAAAAAATATCGTATTACCTATCAAAAAATTTAGTCTATCGCTTCTTGGATAAAAATCTTTTTATTGGTTGATTGATTTGATCTTTTTGACACAAGCTGTTGTTTGAAACTTAAATTCCTTAGTCTAGAGACATATACCTACATAGACGAACACAGAGGTTGATAAATATGGTAAGATATTCAAATATTATTATGGAGAAAGGAGAAAGACATCAGCGTGATATTATTATTACTTTATTTATTCAATTAGACAACTTGGGTGCCAAGTGTTCATACTTAAAATATAAAGTAGATGTCAGTGCTACAATCTAAAAGATATTTCAATGTCTTCTGCTCGAATGTTGATCAAGTAATATGGATTGATCAAGTAATGTTGATAATATGGAGTCACATCTCCCCTATGATCTTCAGGATACTGTTGGAGCTAGCCCTAAGGGACCCGATTTGTTTGTGCACGATAACGTAAAACCTATCAGTGCGCTCCTGCGCGAACATGTCAGAGGCGCTCAAGAAATGAGGCAGCCCCATCAGCGTCTTGAACCCGTTATGGTACTTTAAAGTCGTTTTAAGGTTTGGCGGTAGTGATTTTGAGAAGATCCGACTATCATGTATAGAGGCAAGTCTTGGTAGAAGCCCATATTCATCAGCGGAAAGACGTCGGCTGATAGTATATTACAATATATAAGTATATACATTCTGTTACTGATATCTAAGACAACTAGGACAGAAGGAACACATTATTATTTTTGTAGGTACCTACTTTAACCGCCCACCTGTTTAGTTTGTAAGTTTCAAATAAAATACCTGTAAAAGGAAGTTGACGTAATATATGAGTCAAGCATTATTCACGCAATCTAATGGTCACCATAGAAATAATACGTGCAGTCGACAACATTGTTACAGTTGACCGTTCAATTTTAACCCTTAATCCTAGCACGTTCAATCCTCACAATCATTCCTAGATCCTCATGTATCTGAAATTATTGATCATTATTTAAAATTCAAATTCAAATTAAATTTATTTGCCTAAAACATATTGCTATCTAATTTGATATTGTTATCTATTTTCTCATTATCACCCAAAGGTTGCTTGGAGTACATCGCTGCCGCTGTGGCGATACGGTCGCCTGCTGTCGTTGTCGTGTTTCTTACTTTAACTTTCCACACTTTTAGGGATGTATACATCCCAGCAAACAATAGAAAAGTCAAAGGTCATTCATTGCTTGACAAGTTAAATTGTCTTTTTACAACAAGTGTTGGTATTGTCTATCTATTGCCCAACAAAGATTGCTCTCACACTCTTTTCTGGTTGCTTGCTCTTTGCTCACACACAGAAGCTCTTATCTGGGAAATCATTTTTTGACCTCAGATTTAATAAATGTACTCTCACTTTTCCTATAGCCGCTGGGCACACCCGGCTCCATTAAAAATAGGTACTTCCTATATTCCTTTTTACCAACTCCATTCGAAAATCTTCAAAGGTAGGCAGCGCATTCAAGATCATGCTCACGTTTGTCATTTTCGACCGATGTCGGCATGTATCGTGAAAGTTCATGAGCGACAGTATCCATTTACCACTCGGTGGACTGTTAGCTCGTCTGTCACCTTCTCTATAAAAAACGTTACCATACATACGGTTCATTGAACACATGGGTCTTGAGGATCTAAAGACTAACATTATTTGTTAGTCTTTAGAGATCAAGTAACTATTCTTTAATATTCCGTTTGGTTTTCGCGGCAAATCGTTTGCGATGAAGATGTAAAGGGTACCGCGCTTGTCTTCCGCCGGTTTCTATGCCTGAACCCTAAACTCCTACCGATTGAATTTACTATAAAGATTATACCACCTCTCTTTCTCACATTTTGACTTACCAATAGAGAGACGAGAAGGTCTCGAACAGTTTTTTAATGATAGAGTATATAGAAGATTGCTACAGTACTTTTTACACAATGTCACCATGCATCGTCTTGCGTTGAATTAGTCACGATCTTAAAACAAAAGCAGAGGCGTTACGGTGTGAAATGTAAATAAAAGTTCATATCTCAAATAAAAGTACACATAATATTAAATAAACCCATGCTGAGGATATTACTTTGTGAAAGAATGTTAGTATTCTTTGAACTCTTAGGTTTCTCAACAATGTTTTCTGTCACCGCCCACTTGACGATAATTGAAAAGTTCATACTTGAAAAGAAACGCAGTGGACCGAGGATCTAATTACAATACATTTAAATCAAGAATATTTATTACTATTTATTTAATCTTTTTTGGAAATTATTACTTAATGCCTATTGTAACTTACAACATTATCTCCCAGTCAACTTTAGGGCTATGCAAGACATGAAGTGGTAGGAGAGAACTAAATGTTACCCCTCTCTCACAGAAGACTACCTTGAAATGTACTGCATTTCCTACTTTATCGTATTTCCCCAATGTACGTACGTGTTTCGGTGGTGAGTGAGATATGCCAGACCCATCCTATCCCTCCCAATTTTCCCAATCCATTCCTTAATCTGCAAAGGTAGGCAGCGCATCTGGGGGCGTGCCAACGTTTGTCATTCTGCACTGATCTTGGCATGTAACGCGGATGTCTATGGACTTCAGTATCCACTTACCATTAGTCTACCTAGTGTATTTCATTTACAGTCTACTGTATGCTCGTCTGTCGCCTTTTAATATATAAAAAATTTTTTAACAAATATAGAAAAAATAACTAGTTTAATTAGATATTTTAATATCTAATTAAAATATCTAACATTTTAATATTTTAATACTCCGTTCTTTTCGTCCACACAACACTAAAAAATAGTATTATTTATTTTAAGGAAGATTACAGACATGTTAAAAATTGGAGCAATATAAGGGGTAGAAAAATAGAAACTAAGAGAAATTGGCATCTCTGCGTTTTCTACCGCCTTTATAATGGGGAATGTTCTGAAGAGCTGTTCAATTTGATGCCATCTTCGGGTTTTTACCATCGCACCGCTCGTCATCGTCATGCGGTTCATCCGCACTGTACGTAGCGACTATATGTCAATAGTCATACAGTGCGCGCTCATAACGACTATATACAGTGCGCTCAAAAAGACACTATATACCGAGAACCTGGAAGTTGTAGAATGAACTGCCAGCTGAGTTATTTCCGTTACGCTACGTATATCAGTATAATCCTACATAATGATGAAAGGAACCAGTAGATCCCACGCGAAGATAGATTAGCGCGATGAACAAAAAGACAGACTTGTGTTAGATTACTTTTGTACATACCACATACCATCCAAAATCCATTCTACATATACATTCCACATATTCTCCTCCTGACGAAATCGGCATAAAATGCACGAACTTTTCAGTAGGACGCTTAAATCACTTTGAATAAATTACATTTTCCTATTATAATTACTTATTAAATGTTAAATTACATTGTAAATTATTTACAATTTTACACATATTTAAAGGAAGTATTTCTTTTTGTAATTAGAATACCATATCACACTAAGTAATTGACAATCTTATCCTGAATAACCTAAATTGAGCTATACCTTTGACTATTACACTAGATTTCCTATTACCCGCGAAATTATAATTTTCCCAAAAGGAAATTCAAAGAAAGCAACAAGAAGTCTATTGTAGAGTCACGCGATGTCACAATCACGAGCTATAGGAGTTAAATGTATTCAAACTTCATTGTAAGAGCAGCAAGTACGTGACCTTAGAATTAATTTTGCTAAAGAACTCTACATACACCCACTCCGATGTAGGTAACTCGCAACTTAAAAAAGTATCAAGATTAAATTATCATTTAAAATTTATAATAGTTATCACGATATACAAACGACATATCGTGATACCTATATCATGTCATACCGTCATCATCCATTGTTGAATATAACCCTCTTCTAAGGCTAGCCAGCATCTCGGAAGAAGAAAAATAAGGAAGTAGTAAATGCGCTAAAAACGTACACCGCGAAATGTGGAATATACTCTGCCGGATCAAACTTACTGGTGTCTTCTGTGTAAGTGAAGAAGCAATGTATCTCAAATGCAAGCGAGTTGATATTATATCCCGGGACATTCTTCAAATATGTTACTTATAATTTACTTTAACCCACAAGGCGACGTTGCATGTATTTTAAAGAACATTTTTTTTATCTTTTTGTGTGGGTCTTCTTATTTTTAAATCCACCTCCACTATTTACATCAGTCACGTTCAATCGTTTCTTGTCATTCCTTTTACGTGCCAGGCAGCGTGTGCACACGCTTGATATGCCTAATCGAAGTGCTCTAGAAAAGATCAATCGATATCGAAATAACTTCCAAAATCTAGAAGCAAACATATAGTCGGTATCATACAGAGATGTTGGATTTGTCAGAATACGAAATATAAGCAGCGATATGCATAATATTGTGAATAAAAGTAAAAACAAATGGCCTAGGATTTTTTTATATAGAAAAAAGGCGGCAGATGAGCATACAGTCCACCTGATGGTATGTGGATACTGTCGTCCATAGACATCCACGATATATGCCAACATCAGTCCAGAATGACTATCTCACTCACTACCGAAACACGTACGTACATTAGAGAAATATGATAAAGTAGGAAATACAGTACATTTTAAGGTACCTAGTATACTGTGAGAGAAGGGTAACGTGGCCAGTCGAGTCCGCCCAGCGGCTGTGGGAATGCAGCATGCACTCTCCCCCTACAAGGCTGCGAGTCAATAACGAGGCTTTTATAGGGATTGACTAAGAGTATAAAAAAACTATATTTTTTTTTCAGGGGCTTATTATAATACACACTATTGATATTTCGACTTTGATATATGGTCTGACTTGCGTTGGCGCCGCGATGAAACTCATATTCAAAAATAGCAAGAATTTTCAATTTACCCATTTTATTTTCGAGATAATCACATGAACAAAATTTAGGTACAGGAAAACAAATGAAATACTGATTTTTAAATAAGATGCATTTTATTTTATTTTGAAATTAGAATTAGAACAGAAGATATCGAAACTCAACGTGGCCAGTAATAAAATCGGCCATTTCATAGCTTTGCACCTAATACAACATATCTTCGATTGATGCGACTCATTGCACTTCAAATCATAAATTTGTGTTACTTGCCGGCGGTTACTATTGAGCGCCGCGTATATAAAATATGTATCTCCATTTCTTAGCTTCCTCCTAGGACACACATATCTTTCACATGTTTCATTCGTATATTACCGATAAGAAATCATTACAAACATTAACCAGCAAAATATTTAACGAATTATGAAAAGAAATTACATAAGGATGTATTTTTTATGCTCTACCGTTAATTTAGTGCCGTTTTACAAAAGATATCGGCTCTAAAGAGTGGTACTTTTGATAGATCTACCACCATAAATACAATCGGAAACCAAAAATGACTGTTATTGGGCGCATTATAATATTTTAGATGTAAAACGCTATATACGTAACACCTATGTGCAATTTGTTGCTTATTGTACAGTAAACTCCACTCCGGTGAACAATCAGTATGTGAAGGTTGGCAGTTTTTTTGCTGACGGACAAAAGAGTCGTTTTTTATTGTAAACTTAATGATAGGGTTGCTTGTTTGATTTACTAAATGTTAAATTGAAAAATATACTATTTTCGTTGGCCAATTTTGATGACTGAAATTGTTATTTTGTCCTTGACTGTATACAAACATACGCTTTAATAAATTAACATACATTTCAATTTCGTTTTCTACAAATGAAATAACATTGAGTTGTGAAATGTTATTCTTTATTTTGTCAGCGAAATGGAAATTGTTAAAACTTTTAATGTGTAATTGTGGTGGCATGGGAAAAGAAAAGCCTTGAAGATTGACAAGATTTTTAAAAAAATTAAAATGGAGACGAAAATGCGTTAAACAGGCGAAAATAATCTCTATAGGAATTCACAAAACATAACGTCTCACCTCCTTCTGTCTGGACGATTATAACTAGGGTTTTACTGCATAGGTTTTGTACTGGAGTTAGGTTATTTCTTCCGGAAGATTTTAGTATACAAGATTTGCATGTACCATAGCTATATGTACTTGCATTTGCATGTACTATGAGCTATAGCAAAAGGCTAGTTTATAATAAATGTAAATGTCTATACTTTTTACATTTATTATTTGCCTATGCATGTTTCCTCGTGATTTTGTGATAGGATTAATTTATCTAGACTAAGAATACCAGTATATATGTTTTTTATGGTAAAAAAGGCAGTAGACGATCATACAGTCCATCTGATGGTATACTGTCGTCCATAGACATCCCCGATACATGCCAACATCAGTCCAGAATGAAAAACATTGGCAAACCTTCGGATGCGCAGAGTCTACCTTTGCAGATTAAGGAATGGATTGGGAAAATGGGGAGGGATAGGATATCCCTCTCCATTTTCATCATCCGGGATATCATCCTAGGGATAGGATGAGAATGGGCTCTGGCATATCTCACTCACTACCGAAACACGTATGTACATTGAAGAAATACGATAAAGTAGGAAGGTAGTCTTCTGTTTGAGAGGGGTAACTTGGCCAGTCGAATGCGCCCAGCGACTGTGGGAATGCAGCCTGCTCCCCCCCTACAGGAATATGCAAATAAGTCATGCAATAAATTTTATTATTATAATTGTAGTGATTCATCCTATTTTTCCATAACACCGCAATGTTAATAGTTAAATTAAAATAACTTATATTCAATATTAATTCCATAGTCGATTACTTAATAATAGTTAATTATAATTAAAATAACATTAGAGAAGGACTGTACACTCGCATGCCGCATTACTATAAAAAAAGTTGTGTATATAATCGTACATAATATTATTGATGATTTTTACATAACATTATACACGTGGTTAAATTTATATGAAGTTTTTGAATCCGTAGATTCTAAAACTTCATTTTCAACATTCATTTCAACAAACATTTTCAAACTGTTCTGTATCACATTCATTACCGAAAAAATATTTATAGTTACTTAATTAAGCTCACCGTTCGAATTAAATCGTATGAAGGAAGATAAAATAAAACTATATGAAACTTGAACCATAAAAATGGTTTAAAAATCTCTGCGTGAAAATGAAAAATTCAAATCATTCGTTATCTACGAACTACGTCTCGGTCATCGAACTCGTAATTACAACCCAATATATATGTATTTATACAATTAAATTCCAAACACGAGAGCCATTTCGCAGAAACATTTCCTATTGTCTCTATTACAAACAAGATCGCATATGTCAATAGAATTTTAATTGATTAAATTTTTGTCAGCCCTGACGGTTAAAACCACGTTTCCGTAGAGAACATAACGATAATGACACAATCCGAACAAAAATAAACCAAGCTATTCGCGCTATACTGACGCGACCTAGACAAATGGCATACAAGGAGACTGACCCAAGTCGTCTGCTCTAATCATTGATTTGAGAATACGTATACAAGCACTCTAGGTAGGGCTGGCACATTAGTCTTTATAGTGTTCTTTAATTGAATTGAAGTTGTATTCTTTAATTCATGTGTTTTGAAAATGGTATGATGTGTCATCTGGTCTATTCTCATATCGATGACTCTAATAATCTAATTAATAGAATTGATTTGTATTAAAATTGTACTTAATAGCCATAGAGAAGTATTACCTTGTTTCATAGAGATGATCTTATTTGTTCTCATTTTTCTCACGAAGTCGCACCACGCGAGACTTACTTTTTTTATTACCATCATTTAATGTAAACCTAACCCATTTTTAAATTTGCTGCTGATGCAGTCTTTTCTGTTGTTAATTATTTTTCTAATAAAACTATGGCGATTATTATTGCAAACTTCTTTTTAAGACGTTTAACACTATTAATCGCAAAACATGCTTCTTTTCTATCGCCTATGCTGGTTTGAATGAGATTTGCTTGGTCATTTGTTGTTGTCTCCGTCACTATAACATTCGTTCAATCAGAACCTTTACCGGAGGCGCCATACGCTACCATGACTCACCGTCTGTATAACATTTACAAATTTAGAATGTAGTCATCCCATTCATTCAGAAACAAAATATTAACTTCTTCAGCTGGTAAGATTTCAGGTAAGGGCTGAGACACTATGCAGGAGAATTCAAATGATGTTTAAATACTAAAGCCGTTGTTATGAAGAAAGAGCGTTTGTTTTGATGTTCTTAATGCGTTGAATCTTATAGGCTCATATGGAATAATAATCACATCGCATAACGTGCTTAGAATTTAAATATGTTTAACAAGACATTTCCACAGTATTAAAAGAATGTGTTTAGCTGCAATCTATTTAAACTGTGTCGTTTCAAACTTAATTTATAATTGTTTCGATGAAATATTCCGCCATAGAGTTCAATTAATTTAATTTCTCACATCTGATTTCCAATTTTGACTTAGAGGTAATCTATTGGAACCAGATAAACCTATAATGCAAATTGAAAGCGCCAGTGCGAAGAACAAGAAACATGTTTGAATACAATACGATAGCCGATCCCATTACGGGTATGTAATGTTGAACAAAAAATCAAATCTCATCTAAGGACTATGATCTATTAGGTACAACGTTTAGTACTAGTTTTCCAAAATAAGTAATGTACAGTCTAATAAGGCTATTGAACGAATGCATTCTATATTATACATTTTATGTTCGCTTCTATATACACATTTAAAAGCTCAATCGGCTCATGATTTTGTTAATTGTCATAAAACGTTACGTAATTATTTGTAAAAATATGAATTTTTAGTGCTTCCTATTCTGCAAATATGTATGAAAAATTCTGCAGAAACTAAAAGATACGATTGTTTAACAAAAAAGATTAGGAAAATACTCATGTCAATGAAATCAGAATCGTGAATGTTTTCGGGTCTCGGTAAGTCACCGGTTACAGCCTGTATACTTACGATGAAATGTATTACTTGAAGCACCTATAACTTTTAAAGACAAAAGTCTTAAAGAGTGTGCGGTAGCTATTTACTACTCAACTGTTTGGATGATATCCATAGGTTGATTGGATGATATCCATTTACTACGTTATAGGTTGATACCTATAACATCCCATCGCAGGGCAAAATAAATCACTAGGGTTTCGGGCCATAATCCAACCCGCGGGCCGGAATCTCATGCGGGTTTCCTTAAAATGTCTTCCCTCACCGCCAATCAAGGGATAATTAAAAAAATTGTACTTCAGTAGAAACTATGGTACGGGCAAAGGATTTGAGCTTACAACGTCACGAATGAGCATCGAGGATAGATTGATACCCCGAGGGTGTCACCGCTTGTTTGTGATTAAATTATCGTTTACTGTGATGTAATAGAAGCAATGTTTTATACTTTGTACAACATAAAAGTTGTTGATACATAAAACATAAATATGATACATGAACATAAAGGTTAAACGTATCTATACCAACAAGGTATGTACCTACTACACGATATCGGGGTCAAAAAATGGGGGCGTGGTGTGGAAAATATGTCATCGACTGCCATTACGACGGAAGTAGAACAGTCAGTAGTACATTTAGTTTATTACAACTTAATAAAGACGGACGTAGGTAATTGATTGTTTATTGATCGGATTTATATAAAATTTACGTGGTATTTAGGAAATGCCTTACTAAATATTTTATGAAGTTTATGAAAACAGTTTCATATTATTAATTGAATTTTGACCCAAAAAAAACTATGAAATCCTAATCAATGTAATTAAACGTTTTTGCACCGAGGGACACACCCAAGTAAATGGTAGGTCTATCTGGCAACCAGCAACAAAGTTGCATTAAATACAATCAGACTACTGGTTAAAGTTACAAGTCTTATTCTATCAAAATTGCATTATCAATAATTAATTATTAATAATAATTATTTTTTATCATGAAAATAACATTTATTTGTCGTAACATGTATACTTTTAATTTAGATGGAAAATCACTACAAGTTGAGCAAAGGGACCTTATTGTCGGTATAGATTATTAACTTGGTTAAGATTTTCGAACTTACAATTGCATTCTTTAAAGATTTTGTTTAAATACAAACACGATCTAACATCTAACTTTTCAAATAAAGCAATAAAAACGTTGTTTTTAAGATGTCACCTTTAAGATGTCACCTTTAATTTAAAGTGTGTTTAGTAAATTAGAACGGACAGCAACGTCCCATTTCTCAGATAATGTCACGAAAATAGCCATCTATATTATAAGATCTATAAGTGCATATACGAATAGATAATATCTCCTCTAATTTTAGTACAATTCCAATCTCAGACGAGCATTTATACCTATAGAAATACCTATACCTATACAAATGCCTATACGACATGAGCCGTCATTTCGTTGATGACATTGTGATATCATCGTGACCAATTTAGACGCTAGATCCTAACAATTAGATCAATTTAAAACAGTCAGACAATTGCGCAATTTCTACATCTTGAACAATATTCTATTCTGGTTTTGGCTTCGCTAACAATGTCTGTCGTAATTTATAGATTGTTATAATTTGTAGAAACTCGACAATCAGTGAAATTTGAATTATATTTATACAATTATTAGAAAAAGATGTCTTTGATCTCATTCTACTTCGTAAACCCTCAAGAACCGTTAGAAACCATGTAAACCAACTAACTAAGAGTAACTAAGAGTAAAGTATCGGCGAATCGAACGAAGCGAATTCACAAAAATACAAACTCCTTTGCAGTTCATTATCCATTTTGTTCAGTATACGTTTAAGTAGCGCCAACCGTAAATATAACGTTGTAAAACAAACCTATTCATTCAGTTAGCACATCGAATATGAACCTTGCAATCATTATAATAAATCATATTTACCAACGCAAAAAATTGTAATCCTGCGAACGCTTGGTTGGTCAATGTTTTACTTACTTTGCATAAAATTGGCAAGAAGGCTGATTTCTTTATAATTCCGTTCAGTTTTACTGACTCTACATGTCTTGAACGAAAAAGGTATATTGTTATAAATGTCCACGATGCCTGATCCGATTCAATGGTAATTTTTTATGGTGATCCAAAAGGCAAAAACTGATGCTGGCCTTGGGACATTCTTACTATACATAAATACATACTTATTTATAACTTTGTTAAAGAGCTCTTTATAAGTGGGCTGCCCGGAAGAGAGAAACGAGGGAGACCTATATATAGGAAAGAGTATACATTGTATAACAAAATAGGCAAAAATTACGTTATATTATTAATTTAATTAGAGACTAGTTCTAAGAAAACGTTAATAATTAACCGTTAGTCAATAAACACTGATTATAATTATCTATTATAAAAAAATAGAGAATTTTTGGATTACACCTGTCCTGTACTTCTTATTCACTAAATAAATTAGTCTGAATCTGAAAGTCAACATCTCTTGAAAAAGGACTTATTTACAATACGGGTGTTATTAATTTACATGACCATCTACTAGATATAGTAAAAGGCGTTAATATTAAAACCATAAAAGGAACAATACTATTTTGAGTATATCTCCCTTATTTTCATAAATGGACTAAATCGATAATTCCAAAATTACAACGGTGAAGAGTTCCAAATAAAATATAATATCAACATAAAAAAAAACAAATGTGTCAAAAAACATAGTAATATGTCAATGAAAACGGATCGTAAATCTCCGTAACTTATTGTAATCGTAATAGATCCGCGCGGTGGATTACGGTATTTCCCTCTGTGATTTACTAGAGGGGGCCTGTACCCTGCAGTGGGACTTTATAGGCTGATACAAGTACAATTGAAATGCATCATTCGCTTCTCATCAGTATTTTTGTTCCTATAATTAAGTTTCACAAAATAATATGTAAACTACGAGTATACAGGAGTATACAGATCCTTATAGAGCTAAAGCTCTTTTGAGACGCCGAATATTTATACGTACTTTGGTGGGGCTTACACGCAAAGATATTTTTTTTAATATGAATTCAGAGCTTTATTAATCAATTTAATCCACATTTACATTTACAATTAAATTACAAATAACTTTAAACATACATTTGTAGGGGGAGAGTGCATGCTGTTTTCCTACAGCCGCTGGGCGCACTCGACTGGCCACGTTACCCCTCTCTCACAGAAGACTACCTTGAAATGTACTGCATTTACTTTATCGTATTTCCCCAATGTACGTAGATACGTGTTTCGGTAATGAGTGAGATATGCCAGAGCCTATTCCCATCCCATCCCTCCCCATTTTCCCAATCCATTCCTTAATCTACGAAGGTAGGCAGCGCATCCGGGGGGTGTCATTCTGGACTGATGTTGGCATGTATCGCGGATGTCTATGGACGACAGTATCCACTTACCATCAGGTGGACTGTATGTTCGTCCGCCACCGTTTTCTATAAAAAAAAAGTCATTAGTCTATTTATCCAGATGTGGATAAATAATGATAATAGCATTTTATTTTAAATTCTTGTATCCATCCTGTAATAATTCCACACTTCTGTAGCGTTCAGAACATACGGAGTGATTTCACGATTCCGTCTCTACCAATACTTTTAAATATTTACATTGAATCGATTTTATTCAAATCGTTGCCAGTTTAATTAAAAAGCAAGGACTCTATCAAAATTAAATTCATCCAAGCCATCCAAAAAGAGGCGAAGATATACATTTTTGGGACGAATTAATTGAATGGTACAGATAAGGGTTCAATTAGATGTTGAATTAATTTGATAAAAAATAATTTAAATGAAAATAAACGTCTACAGCAACATGTAAAAGAAGGCGACATGTATAATCGGTTAAATTAAATTTTCATACTTATTCATAATAATCATTTAGTCATTCATAATAACTACATTCTAAGAATGATAACATTTTGTACCATTGAGTGAGAAAATTCGTAACTGGCTCCTGTCCTATTGTCACACAGTGGGCCAATTTTTTTACATAATTTATTGTCCAATTTTATTGCTTCAGAATTTCAGAATATTTTTCAGAGGGTACCTCTTTATATCCTAAAGCGGCCCTGCCAGATATATTCAACCGTGTGTTTTCTTTGTAGTAGCCGGAAGCGCCTGGGCACGATAACTGTGATTTACAACAGGACGCTCATTAAAGGTTACGTACAATGCAGACTGAATATCTGATTTTTATGTTAATCAATTAGATAAGCCTCACCCACAGATCGAGCCTACACGTGCGAAATTACACAAGTGAAGTCGTGGGATTTGTTTGTTTGAGTAATGATCTTTTGTTGGTTTTACGTAAAGACGCTATCATGTCGAAAGACGTTGGTCTAAGTAACGATTATTTATTTTGTGACGAAAGGTTTTACAATCACGTGAAGTTGTACTAAGTGTAGGTTTTGACACCGTATTTGGCATTTATTAAGTAATAAAGAAACCATTTGTCACAATGCATCATAACTTCAATACAATTGAAGTTATGCCAACTTTCGATTTTTATCAGTGTACCCTTGTCACTAAAAACTTAAAGTTATTTTGAACTTTAGTATCTAAGTAATCTTAAATACTAACCACAATAACAGTTAAATACTAACCACAATAATTGTATTAGCTAGTCTAATTACCATTCGTTTTGTTTGTTGCTATGACAATGGAACACTACGAACACATCCAGTCATCCAACACGCCCACTACAACGAAATCGAAAGTTTCGTCATCCACAGTCGACGCCTCATTCCCCTGTCTTTAACGCGGTCACGACACTGATACTGACCTATTTTCGACGTGCTTATACAAAAGTATATTTTTATAATAATTCATAGGTGATATCATTCGTATAGATAGAAGGAGGTTTATATTCCTGAATCTCGTGAGAACCTCCGACTAGAGTAAAAAAGAGATGTTTACCTATATTTATCACTAGCGACCCGCCCTCGCTTCGTTTCGGTTTATATTTTTTTTTTCAAAATTTCAAAATAAAATATAGCGTATATTAGACACGGATAATATTCCTATTTGTGAAAGAATTTTTGAAATCGGTTCAGTAGTTCCAGATTACACCGAACATACCTACAAACCCACAATAATTAGTAGAAATTCTATTAAAATTATGAAAATGCCAATAAAAAGAAAATGTCTCTATTTTCCATACGTTTTAGAAAAAAAGTGTTTAGACAAAAATTGTAGAACTCACAAACCCTACACAATAATATGTATATAGTACATTGATGAATATTTTTAAGAATTTTTTGATAAGTTAAAATTATATTTTAAATTTGCAACTATTAAACCGATTTATCAAATCTACGAACTTAATTGAGACATAGGCCTGAACTATTTCGCATTAAAAAATACGAGCTTTTAGATTGATATGGTTATCATTTATTATGTAAAGGTTATTTTACCGCCAATCATGATATGATATAGTCTACTATAGTTAAAACGGAAGTATAAGCCCAGGTAATTTATAGCTAATGAGCTATAAATTTTCTGGGCTTATACTTCCGTTCCTTGCCTGGAAATGCTATAGGAAATGTTCCTTGCCTTCTATCAAGGTTTCGTTGGCAAAGTGACCCACAGTGACCCACTTTAATAACGTTCCAATTATCTAACTAAGGGGGGCATTGTTTGTGTTGGTGCGAAAGTAAATGTGTACAGGAGAAGAGAGGTTAACTGGCTGGTACACATGACATGTGGTTACATGAAATTAACAGTTTAGTTCAAAGATTGAGCAGTGCAGTTGCCAGTTGCGTTCACAAGGTATGTGGTCGATTGCATTCCATTAAATCCAATCCAGTCCATCAGCCTATAAATCTCCACTGTTGGTTAAGGGCTTCCCACAAAGCTCGGCATTACCCACAATCTTCGGATCTTATCATCTAACCACTACAGGTTCGGTATGATCTTAAAAAAGACCGACACTCCTTCATAAAGAAAAACCAAAACATGGTCATTTAACTACCGAAAACAGATACGATAATTAATATATTTAATTTATTTACATGTCAAAAATACTATCCGTGTAATTACTCGAAGCATTTGTATGGCCGCCGGTGACCCGAATTGCTAGTCGATAAATGACATGGGCGTTGTTATTGTGTATATTTTTCATTTTCGTTTATTTATTAATTGCTATTTCAATTGCTATACTAATATGTTTAAATTTATAAAAGTACCTATGTGATTCCCTCAAGTATTTTCTAAAGAAATGAAAAACTTTCGCTTGGAAAGTTTAATTACAATTTCTGGACTTAATAAGAAAGACCATCTCCCAGGGGAATGTGATAAGAATAAGCATAAAATAATGTCGATATCAGCGATAGTGTTGCGAAATTGAGCGCTAAGTGAACAGTAATGAACCAAAGCCTAAAACTTCACCGTTTTAGACTTGAGCTCTTACCTCAAGATCATTATACGTCGAAATTTTAAACTATATTAACACTCTCGACCGTTCAACGGTCTTAAAGATTCATTAGCGCTCACTCAACACTCGAGCGAACATCGAACGCTCAGGTTTTTAGATTACTAGTCACATTACAGGTGATATCGATAATGTGCTGGAACTTTGCTACTGTTCTTCCTCCTTTTATATATATTCTCCTTTTATATTCATTTATTTTCTTCTTCCTATTCGTTGACTCGGGTGTTATTGAATTAAATGGGATATGGGAAAGAAAAAGCGCTATGACAACACCCACTCGCTCTCAAAACACGTCAAAAAACTACATTTCAAGGTAGTCTTCTATGAGTGTCCATATCGATTTGTCGATTTTATTCTGACAAAGTTCGTACCAATCAAACTAACATAACAGGGCATTCACACATATCAATGAGAGATGCGAGGGCGCCGATTTCGAGAGAAAACGTATTGATTGTAATTGATATAAGTACAGCGACTTAACTCAGTGTGGATGTACAATTGTTTCATTCAACATGAAAAATGTGTGTTAGAATTAAAGTTATTTGTTCCAATTTACCCACTTCTTTGTTTGTTGAAGACAATATGTTGTAAGTTGCGGTTTTTAGTTACTCTTTGATTACCACCGACATTGTCGTTTACACTATGTCTTGATTCTGTTTATATTTACTTACATTATTTACCGTGTGTGGTGTCGGCGGGCTTTAGAATAGTACTACCTTATCTCTTCCCATGAGTGTCGTAAAAGTCAACTAAGCGATAGCAAAGTCAATCCCTGATACGCCAATTTCTAAAAGAGGGCTTGGCATGCGTGACGTGTTAAGACCGTAGATCCCTTCTGCACAAGACAATGTGCATTAGGAGGTCCATGTGCAGTAAGTGACGATGACATTAATTATTTCATAATTTCCTTGCGCTACAACCCATTATAAGATTTTGCGTCCTCTATAATACAAGTATGTCTTCATTTATCTTTATCTCTGGCAACCCTTCGTCCATGAGATTATTTTTATTCTTTCTACGAGGACGTTGAGAACAGATCTATCTGAAGTTATCTTCATTGTAGAAATTCTCGAATTAGGCTTTTTACCATCCCGCATCTCATCCCGTAATAAACCCTCCTTCCTCCTTTCTTGGGACCAGCATTAAGACAGACGAAGATCATAGATGGAGTATTGTCTACATTATTATCACATAAGTATTATTTGCGTATTTACTATATTATTCAGATGCCGCCTGATAAATATGATGATAAAACTACCGTCGTAGATAAATAATACCTATAAACTACTTACCTATGGTCTTACAATAAAAAAAAATTGTTGTCTAAGCTATTATCATTGTTTAATTTAATTAAAAATCATTTTTTTCCCAGATCTTCGGCATCGTGATCATCGCGACAGCATGCGTGGACATGGGACTGATCAAGGGGTTCGCTGGTATGGAACCATCAGGCCACGAAACTGATGCGGTGTTGATTGCCATCGGCGTCTTGATCATTATTGTCGCGGCCTTCGGGTGCTTCGGGGCGTGGAAGGAGAGCCCCAAGCTGCTATATATTGTGAGTATTTCTAATGAAGGTCGGCAAATAGTCGATCTGGTAGTAAACACTTATGTAACCATAGATATACGTAGTTGCAATAAATGTGTGATACGGGGACACGTCTTATGTGGTAAACTATTTCATGATAGAATACCATTGTTCGCCGGTAAGTTTCTCGTGCATCAATGAAAACGTACTATGTTTGTTGTGATCAACCGCGATGATGATGTTGAGGAGGTTGCTATTGGCCACGTAGGAAAACACGTGGAGAACAAACACACAAAGGGACTATGAGTAGGATTTAATTATATTTTTACATCATCGACAAATGCAATAAAATAAAAGTATATCAATCATATTTAAACATTAGATGATAACAAATCCGTATTAAAAAGTATCTAATTTGAAGAAAAATTCTCACTACGACCACATAGGTGGGTAACTATTTGTAATATTTTTTTAATAGAAAAAAGGCGACAGACGAGCATACAGTCCACCTAATGATAAGTGGATACTGTCGTCCATAGATATCCGCAATACATGCCAAGATCAGTCCAGAATGACAAACGTTAGCACGCCACCGGATGCGCTGCTGCCTACCTTTGCAGATTTAGGAATGGATTGGGAGAAAGATTTGGGAAAATGGGGAGGGATAGGATAGGATGGGATAGAAATGGGCTCTGGTATATCTCACTCACTACTGAAACACGTAAGTACGTTGAGGAAATAAGATGAAGTATAAAATACAGTACATATCAAGGTAGTCAGTCTTCTGTAAGAGAGGGGTAACATGGCCAGTGGAGTGCACGTAGCGGCTGTGGGATTGCAGCGTGCACCCCCCCCCCTACAATAGCTCATAATGTCCGTCTACAGACTAAAGCTTCATTTCCAAAGCAAATTGGTCAATATAATTTTCATTTCCGGGTTTCCTGGCTATGTTATCCAACACTGCCGAACTATTGACAACTGAAAAACTATGCCATTAGGATAACGCACATCATTAAATACGATATAAAATATTCCACATTAACATAGTCTAAATAATAACAGGTAATTATCGCATAGCCGATCACAAATGAGCTGTCAGTAAAATTTTCTTTGTTGTCACTATATTTCCGGGTGTCACCACTACCGAGTACTTTCAACCGTTTATGCTATACACACCTTAGTGAACTAGTAATACGGGTTATAATCGAAAGTTTTTGTGAAGTTTGATGTACTGTACATAGACACCAAGAATTGGGTCACACGAACTGAAATGAGGACGTTCACCGCACTGGTGGCGTAAAAATAGTGTATGTGTATTTTTCTTCGCGCCCGCATGACATCATCCGTACAACTGTTGTACGCGGATTTTAAAAAGTGATTTAAATTAAACATGTGACTAGTGGCGTGTATATCATATAAGCGTTTAAACCTTACAATAATTCTAGTATACATTCAGTCGACATAATTAACCGTATATAGTTAATGCGGTGTTAAAACTGAAAAGTGTACTCGTACTTTATTTTCGGGTTCGAATTCTTCGAGTTTCACAGATCATTATATCTTGGAATCTATTTTTACATCTTACACTTACACTTACGATAGCTAATGTTGTCCTTGCTACTCCAATTGTGGTTTAAAAAAAAAATATCCAGTCTGTCAAAACCAATCTTAACATATAAGTAGGTACCTGTGGGTACACTACTGTTTACTTAATTTCAAAACCAAACAAAAACGCCACTACACTTGATTCGAAAGTGTATTATTATTAGAATAAATATTATTCAATTTCTAATATTTTTTATGTTTCATAATTGACCTGTCAATCGCGGCTAGACCTAATAGGGCCACTAATACAAAAAAAATACAAATAAAGAACAGTTAGAAGTCAAAGATCCTACCTATCCTACCTGGGTTAATTTGTCTTTTAGGTTTCATTGGAAACAGATAAAAGTTTTAAAATTTTCTTTAAAAATGTTACTTTAAAAATAATGCCTTCGCTAGTATCATTAAAAAAATAACTAAGTATGATTTAGTTTGGAATTTAGAAAGCAATTGTTTCAGAGCAAATAGTTTAATATGATTTGAAACTATGTTATGCCGAAAGGTACATATGTTATACAATAGGAGGGGGAGAGTGCACGCTGCAATCCAACAGCCGCTGGGCGCGCTCGACTGGCCACGTTACCCCTCTCTCACAGAAGACTACCTTGAAATGTACTGCATTTCCCACTTTATCGTATTTCCCCAATGTACGTACGTGTTTCGGTAGTGAGTGAGATGTGCCAGAGCCCATTCCCATCCCATCCTATCCCTGCCCATTTTCCCAAACCTTTCTCCAAATCCATTCCTATATCTCCAAAGGTAAGCAGCGCATCCGGGGGCGTGCCAACATATATCATTTTGGACTAATGTTGGCATGTATCGCGGATGTCTATGGGCAACAGCATCCACTTACCATCAGGTGGACTGTATGCTCGTCTGCCGCCTTCGTACATAAAAAATAAAAAAAAAAATATAATTTGTTTATATCTACTTTTAACTTTTCACCGGTTTCAACGTACCATTTCTGAGTACGAAGGACTATAATACATCACACAAACTCAACGCGAAAAATAAAATATATATTGCGGAATATAATTTACATATTTGTATAAAATTAAAATATCGTGACTTTCGCCAATATTTCGTCGCTGACCTAAATGCGTAATTAGCTCTTTATTGAGGCAAGGCAGTGGGTAGGTCTCAAACGCCGTTGGTTTGTTTATAGACCAGATATTTCGTCATTAATGAAAGCTATCAGGCTATATTTTGCCCGTCAATTGCTCTCTTTTGTTTTAGTTTCCCTGTTGGACCAAGCTTGACTGGTCAAGCTAACATGTGGTCAAATTGGCTCATAGAAATACAAAATATTAAATTATTAAAAACGAAATATACGATGTAGATTCAGTAAATCGTTATTGATTTCTCTTGGAACCCGGATTCCTCGATCGTTACATCAAAATACACGTGTACTTAAAACTTTTATACGACAATGTCGATATTAAGATGGTATCATGTAAAGAAATCCGATTGGTTTTATGCCTTTGATAAAATTGGTAATTTCTCTAATTCATTCCAAAGCAATGAGGCAACTATAGCGATAGTTTTCCGTTATCCGTTTACCTTCCCTGATCTCTTATTTCCAAGTCCCTTTTGACTGACGGCATGTACCTATCCTAGATGTCCATGAACGACTGTAAACACTTACAAACGAACCTAAGAAAAGGACGGTGGTACCTAATTATTTAGTCATGTTAGATTGTTCAGGTGTCCTCCCACCACACAATCTTCCTTCTATCAATCATCGAGTCCAGCCTATCAATTATTAAGCCAGCGTAAACGCAGTACCTAATAGCAATTTGTTCTTACAATAAAAAAGCAAGTTCTAGATTTGTAAATACCATACCATTATGTTAACTGTCTCTCTAATTCTGGGTATCATCCACTTATGCCTTCATATCATCTGCTATATATATAGCTTTGGCTGTATATCCACTATATCATTAGTTTATCACCACCACACACGATACGATAATTCTACTACAAACTTCAAGCACAAATACTCGTTATATAAATAGTTATTTAAGCCCATATCATGTATTTGACCATGACCATATTTCTTTACAGTTTGTGGGATTCTTAATCATTATAATACTTCTGGAACTGTCCGTGGGCATCGCTGCCGCCGCTCTGCGTCCTCAGATCGAAGGCACAATGAAAACACAGCTGCGCGCCACCTTCATCAAGAACAAGTCCACCAGGGAGGAGGACACCTTTTACAGGGATTTCTGGGACCGCATTCAGACTAATGTGAGTACATATTACATTAAATCAGATACTACACGTAATGAGTGGCTACCCTCCATTCACTAAATTACCTGTTGACACAAAGACGATTAAAATCTCCCCAGATTCTATACAACTATTCTTTGTCTTTAAATAAATATTTGTCCATTGAAAAGTTCAGGATTACCACCAGAACAGAAGCATAAATATTCGGGAAGAGAAATCCAATGAATTAGAATTCAATACAAATTCATATCTCATCATCAAAATTCAGTATCATTTGTTTAAAAGTAACCACGAGTCATTCGTTACGTGCTCGCAAACACCAACACCATAAGGGATGCAGGAGTTCTGCCGTATAAAAACCTATTTACCTATTTGAAGAATTTTATATCTGAAACTCAATTTGTAAAACACCAATATCTCCAGAATTATCATCAGCCTATGTCCCTCTAACGTGGGAAAGTGGTCGCGAGCATCTTCCAAAGCTCTTTCGCACAATATGATCTTCCAGTCTTGTCATTCATCCACTATCAACAAACCTTCTTTATATCAAATGAAAAATATGGAATATTTTGTTAAATTAATTTCACGTGCCTTGTGGTGTCGGCCGGCTATAGAATAGCTTGCTATTCTATAGCCGGGAGTAGATGGTAACCTCATCTCCTCCCGTGGGTGTCGCAAGATGCCATTAAAGGATAATAAAGTCTCTCCCACAAGCTCTGAGGAACTACACCAACTCTGAAAGAGTGAACTCGCCAATCGGCTTGGCCACCATGGCGTTTTAAGGTCATACATCCCCCATGCACAAGACAATGTGCTCGAGGAGGCCCATGTCCAACAGCGGATACTGAAGGGGTTGGTTGCATTGCATTATACACGCATCACAGAACAACTCATCATCAACGTTATCAACTTCTCCTGCATCACTTTCAAGCGCTGCCCAATAATAATCAATAAACCTTCGTCTTGCAGTTGGAATGCTGCGGCGTCACCGGCCCCGACAACTACGTGGCCTCCGAGCCTCGCCTCAACCCCTCGTTCAGCTGCTGCCCGCCCGACAACTCCGACCGCGCCGTCGACATCAAGCGCTCCGACTGCCTCTCGCTCGAGAAGTACTACAAAGAAGGGTGCGAAGAGAAGGTCCTGAGCACAATCCACAGCGCCGGCATGTCTGTCATTGTGTGCGGGATTCTCTTCTGCTTTTTGGAGGTAAGAACAAATTAGACTTAAGTATTACACTTGGAGTAGGAGAAAAAGGTAAGGTTGAATATTGAAGAGGTTTTTTTTTCTAGAAAGAAGGTAACAAACAAGCAGATTGTCCATCTGGTGATAAGTGTATACTGTCGCCAGTGGACAACCGCGATAAATGCCATCATCAGTCCAAAATGACAAACGTTGGAACACCCCCAAATATGCTGCCTTTGGTGATTTAAGAATGGATTTGGAAAAACGATTGAGTAAACAGAGAATAATAGGATGAGATCTCTCATTACCGAAATATGTACGTAAATTGGGGGGGGTATAGTACAAAGTACACATTTTACGGTAGTCTTCCGTGAATGGTGATCAGCTTATTTTAGCCATTTAACAGAATATATAACCCAACAACCTAAGAAGTTGAGGTCCTAAAATAATTTACCAGTGTAGTGTATGAACCAGTATGATCTAGATTATTTTCTATTTCTAAGAGGTTCATTTCAGCATCTAAGTTTTTTAATTCTTGAGTATTTATTCAGAGTAACACAATCCAATTGTCTTTCTCAAAAAAAGTACCGAAAGAAATTTCATTTACTATAACAAAACATCTAAATTAAACATTAAAAGAGATAACCGCCTCTCACTGGACAAGTATTATAAAAAATAGCTTGAAATATCTAACTATCCTCTTCTGTTTCTTAGAATTATGAATAATTTAGACAAAGTTGAGTTTGGTCATCTGACAAAGCGGTCAGATGAGGGTATGTGGTAATTCACTCGAATTCGCAGTATGAATACTGGCAATCTCGAGTATAGCGTGCACGCAACTGTAATTTAAATTTGACTACAGTACGGTTAAATTGCAATGGTCAATTTAACCAACTGGTCAGGTTTGACAATGTTTAGTCAGATTATGTAAGAAAACAGACCGTAATTTGCTACGACAACTCTTGAAAATTTAATAGTGAAGTGTGGGTGGTAGCGTATCGTAGTAATCAACTTCAAACATTGGTGAGTTTCTTTGACCTCGCTTTGAGTTAACGATAACGTTTCGCCAGAAACATCATAAATTATCCGTTCATGTCACAACACTGTTAGGGCGGGCGTCAAAATCATATCGATTTCACAAGTGTACTACCATTTGATAGAAAGTCACTCCATTGTCGTCTGGAATATGATTCAATAATTTGCCTGAAATCATTACTTCGAATAGCTGACGTTTGTATCCATAAAGAGGATATAAACGGCGAGCTTAATGCCTCTACTAACATTTTCTACCAGCCAACGCTTATGATGAACATAAAATTACATTGGTAGGTGCGTTGAGAGATGTTTGAATTATCTTCCAAATTATACTTAGGCGTTATTATTATATCTCAATTTAGAGATTTTTTGTTAACATTTGCCACATAGACTTCTAGTGGTAATTCATAAGATTTATACAAGTTTACAACACAGTTTTCAATGCCAATCATTAAAAATTCGCTGTCTGCAGTGTAAATGAAAATATATTCATTGAAAACCATCGTTGTGGTTCACCGCAGTTTATACTGAATTATACTCCATTTCCAGCATCGCAATGCATATCGGCAGTACATAGAGGTTTTAGAGATTACATATGATGTTCTTGTGCTACAGTTTCTTTCTTATTTTTTCTTCTTCTTATCATTTATCTTTCAACGTATTATGTATTGGAATAAACTGTTGACTACTAATGTTCCAAACGTGATATTTTAATGAGTTTTCAATGATTTTGTCACTCATGGTACCGCAGTAATACGATCACGGCATTTCTGTACTTAACTCAGCTAATCTCCAATCTGTACGTTTGACCTAGGTCAGATTATAATCAGTTAGATTTCACCTGCCTTCGTGCTCTATTAGTGCTACGATTATACACAGGCGATGTATTCTTAAGTTTAAGCACAGACATCTGGTATTTATGGAAATAAAATGATATTTTTAGGTCGTTAACTATCACAGTAATTAATACTGGAATGTTTTTAATTCACTTAACTGATATTTAAAGACAAATTTTACTTAATAATTTATCTGGAAAGAGTATGGATTTTTTTTTATGTACGAAGGCGGCAGAAGAGCATACAGTCCACCTGATCGTGAGGAAACACGCAGCTCGAGAAATAAAAAAAGTCTGGAGTTGTGTATCCACCAATCCGCACTGGGCCCGCATGGCGGCCCGATACCCCTCAGTGATTAACTAAGGGAGGCCTGTCCCCTGCAGTGGGACGTTATGTCATAGGCTGATGTGAACCATTAATTAATTTCTGTGTAGATGTTTTTGAATATATAATGATTTACGAGTCTTTTTGTATAAAAAACATACACTATTTTAAAATTATACTTTAACCCCCGAAGTCCGCGAATTATATGGTTGGGTTTATTTTATGATTTACGTGTTTATGATTGCATTTTTGATTCAATTTACAGGTGGTGGGCATCGTGCTCGCGCTGTGGCTCGCGCACTCCATAAAAACTCAGGGGAAGAGTCGGGATACCGCTTAGACTTAGTTCGGCCTAGTTTAGTCACGCGAATCTCTAATGTTCTCTGCACGTAATCCTAACTTAGTTGTAGTATTTATTTTTAGTTTAAATACAGGGTGGTGCGGAATTTTCAATATTACGATGCTTTCGGGCATTCATTTGTTGCGGACTGGCCGACGGAACGGGACACGTTGAACATATTCGGAATTCTTTGAAAGGCGAATTGTTTTTGAATTGTCACTTGAATTAGTACTATAAAATATTTTGATACTTTATCTTTCCATAAAGTTACTTTTCTATCCAGTGATTGTGTGGAATTGCAATGATCACGTGAAAAATATTAGAAATGATTAGGTATTAACTACGGAACTAATATAACAAAAACTGAATTAGAGTTGTTAACAGTTTTATAAAGTATCAAATATGTCAAAATCTTGAGTTACGTTTCGTTGGTCACATCGGTCTACTCTGGTTTTACATCTCCGAATTTTCGGGTCCGATTGAAGTTCGAACGAATTATATAATCGTTCCTACGTTTGTTCGGCCAGAGCTCTAACATCGGGTATATGGTATCTAAATCCTTGTTGTCATGAAATTTGACGTTTTATCTCGGAATGAACTTCGTCCGGGCCAATATATCGGAGTGGATGTTTTCGTGGTAATCGTCCGAAATTTCGATCGAAACTTCCTTTCTGTAATTATGAAGTACACTCCCAGCATCCATACGGATGAGTTAATTATATTCAGATTTAAAATATTTATATATAATTTATATACTTATAGGTAAATGTGGTAGTACAAATTGTTCCAT
The DNA here is from genome assembly GCA_943735995.1 of Sesia bembeciformis. Lineage (NCBI taxonomy): Eukaryota > Metazoa > Arthropoda > Insecta > Lepidoptera > Sesiidae > Sesia > Sesia bembeciformis. Next base: position 17,271,388 of record OX031028.1, read on the forward strand.
CAACAACAGCCACCATCAATTATTATTATTATTATTATTATTAATATAGTTCGAGCTTTAACTATTAGTGTAACGAAAAACTCGTTTTAATTGTAAGTATTGTATCATTTTCTTAATTAAGTTTTTTTCTTTTTTTATTATTTATTTCAACATTTGATAATTTCAGCTCATTATTCCAATCGTTCGGCTCTAAATGTTTTAATTTTAAGCACCTACTTATTCTTGGTCTCCGTGTATTTTTTTTTTTGCTTAGCGTTTTCCACGTGTACTAAATTGTATTATCCACTAGACAAGAACACAAACATATAAATATAACTCGATTTTTATTTATTCTGCCTCTATCTAGTACTTTTTTATACAATGTTTGCTTATTACACTTCAAATGTTGCAATTATGTAAAAAACAGTGTAGCAAAAAATGCACTGAATTTGTACTGGTGCTCCATAATTAATAGAAACTCATTTTTTTTTAGTACGTTGTAAATAGGTATTTTTAAGCTGTTTAGTTACCGTAATCTTTAGTTAACTTAAGATTTTTTTTGGACAAACAGGTCTAATTATTAGTATTTTTATTTCTATAGGCATTATTTTTTAATGTAATACATTATATAGAAGATGTAGAGCGAAAAGTCACAAAATGACACTTTTGACAAAATGCCGAAAACGACGAGTTTTTTTTTCTCTATTTCTCGTTTATTTAGAGAATTCAGATTACTGTAATTTCAGTAAGTTAAAAACTTGTCTTTTTATTTGTATTTATGAGATTTTTTTGAAATTCTACAAATAATAATAAGATAGTGTTTGATGCAAGTCCTTAGTAAGTTGTTCATGTTTTTAAACAATTAGTTTTTAAACATTTTTCATCCTATCCCACCCCATTTTCGCAACCCTTTCTCCAAATCCATTCCTATATCTCCAAAGGTAGACAGCGCATCCGGGGGCGTGCCAACGTTTGTCATGTTGGACTAATGTTGGCATGTAACGCGGATGTCTACCGCCTTCGTCCATAAAAAAAATGTTTACCGATAAAAATACCTACTTCAGTGTTAGTACATAGATTATGTTAAATGTATAATTAACCATTTTTATTTCACGACTTAAATTCTTGTTTTTGAGAAAATATGTTTAGATTAAATAGGATAAAATATTAAGGCATGTTTATGTTGATAATAGCGACTTCATTAATTATTCACATTATTGAATGAATAATTTCTCTTGTTTTTCCATACTGAAGGTTTATTGTGAGCTTCAATTGCCAGTAATTTTAGAGCGTGAAATAAACTGCCTTGCAATTTTGTATTACAAACATTTCAAAACTGAATTCAAACTCTTTACATATCAACCATAGACAATCAAACCGAGCTGGAATCGCTTTTAGTTATGTGAATCTTACAAAATAAATCGAGACAGTTTAGAGATATAAACGGACTGCTTGGAACTTGGACGGTTCAATCGTCAATTGTAATGTCTGGAACTATTTTTTTCATTTCAACTATATAGGAATACCTCGCTACAATCTAAATAAGCCTTAACTAGTCAGTAATTTAACCAAATATCTTGTTGTTAAGTGAAAAAATATATTTGCCCCACCACAAATTTGTAAACTTGTAAATTTGTTATTTTGTAAACTCATTCCGCTTAGTTGTAAGTACAAAACTTCCTTTGAAATTCTATTAGTGTCTAAAATGGATGTTGTAATAGATTTTCTTAATAAAATATCTGTTGTTCTCTAAATTTATTGTTTTATTTTGAATTATTTATTTGTAAAATTTTACCGAAAGCTACTTTTTGAACTCGTAGATAATCTAAGAGAATTATTTGAAATATAATATAGTTATCAAATTATAAAATATAGTTATTAAATTTTTCGCAATCTGCTATTATATCTAGTTTACGTAAAGAGAAATTTGGTATGTTGAAATAATTTTTAATATTGCATACCAAAACATTACCCTGCCTATATTTAAAAAAAAATACATCTTTCTTTGGTAGACAACTGGATGTCATTGACCTTTTATTTTTAAATTTTAATAATTCGGAGACAAATGAGAGACAAAAGTATGTTGATAAAATAACAGGAGGAGGCGAGGTGGGAATGCAATTGTAAAAAAAATTAAATGGCGGATGCTGACCGAATTAGGTGACACTAATCGTGTGTCTTGTCCCTTCAGAATCACCAAAGCGGCTGTCCTCTTTACGAGTAAACAATTAGGAGTAGCGAAGCGTACGATCTCTTCTAAGTAAATCATTATTTTGAAGGAGTATTGTGCGATGCAATGTTAAAATAAATCTTGAAAAGAGAAGTACGATAGGTTCGCGCGTATTACGGCGGGCCGTACCGCAGCGCAAAACATTGCAAAAATCCGCCTGAAACAAGTTTGTTTGTATAAACCAGGGGTGTCCAACTTACAAAGCCTCAAGGGCCAAAATTAAAACCTTGAACGTAGTTGCGGGCCGTATAATAATACTTTAATTTAAACTTTAAATTAAAGTATTATTATATACTTTTAATTTTAAAGCATCAATAAGAACCTATTAAAGGTAAAGTTATTAATAAAACCAAAAGTAAATTAAAAACCAGTATATTTGGTAAAAGTTTGTTTATATTAAATTATAAAATCTTTTTTCAAAAGGAAGGCATTCCAAAGTAATTTTCTGATATTTTTTTGTCTTGTCGGGGGCCGCATGCGGCCCGCGGGCCGCCAGTTGGACAACCCTGGTATAAACCATAGCACATTAACATAGACGCGGACCGCATCGCGTCGCAGCACTAACACGCAATGGGTGGTCGCTCGCCAGCCGTATTTATACGCTACAACGCGGCCCGCCTCAATGTTCGTTAATGGCACAGCTAACGGGCGTAATTAGAGTTATTCGCTGTGCGACGACGTGAAGAATTGAATGTCAACAGCTAACTGACTTAAATAATTATAATTACATGTCGCTGTTCTACAGCGTGAACGCGCTGCGGCGCGACATGGATGTAATGTACGCGAGCCTTTACAGCGCTGCGGCAACCATCCGGAATAGATGACGCTGACCAGCATATAACACAACCTCCTTCCTACACCAATAATAACAGCGTCATAAAGTATGAAACTGATTGGATTTTGAATTTTAGATTTCACTCTTCAAGATGTAATGTAATGATTTTTTTTTTAAATTCGAAGGTCGTGATTTATACAATCGAAATCTCCATAATAATAAACTATAAATATGCAGATAGAAGAAAATAAAAAGCATAGTAATTGTGAGATAAATTCATTTTTAAATACATTTGCATTAAATACCTGAACTTACACACTACAATAAAAAATACTCGTATATCTAATCAAAAATATACAGCGTCGTTATACACACATACATACGAGGTGAGAAAAACACTTTTTACTTTATCTATTATAACCTACGGACATTGATGAGATGTGATGTGATTGAGGTTGAAAGTACTTAACAATTAATGGGATTGTAATTAAATTTTCAACGTGAAAACATAAGTACTTACACCATAGTAAGATACATCAAACTACATTCAACTACATTAAAATTAATAACCGAAAAGTATGATGCTTGTAACACTTAACATATTTGCCAAGCAATGCCACTACTGAGTATACCTACCCTGAATACCCAACCGTTACAATAACATTTATGAAAAAAAAAATTGCACTATTGTCTAAGCAGGCGAAAAGCATGATTAAACATTGGTCCCAATTGGATTAAAATTTACCACAGCTGTTAAAAAAGCTATATTATTATCACAGGATACAGCTGTTATTGCGTACCTATTTATATTTTCATACACCGTTAAACTCTTCACAAATAAACTTCTTTTAAACAATTAGAAACATCTGTAATTACTTACTACGTAATTAGAATATTCGCTAACAATTAACTAATGTTTGTTTCAAATATCAAATTGAGTTATGCTTGTACTAGAGTGGGTAACATCGAATTTAAAAGATATCTTACAAAAGTAATTTATGGAATTAGGCATTACTTTGCAAAAGTCAATGCAATGCATTAATTAAAGATGCTTTGCATAAACCATCGCATACTTCAGGCGGGCCGCATCGCGTCGCAGCGCCAGGGCGAATCGCTCGGCGCTCGCCAGCCGTATTTATGCGTTTGTGTCTTTCTCACGTTAGGTACGGATTTATGCACAATACGCATAGTTGTTATCGAATACAAATTGATAAAACTTATAGCAGTACGTGCGAAATATGCAATGTTGCAATTAACCAACAGCGAACAAGCACACAGGTGTGACAACACCACAAATGCCATGTAAGAGGTAACAAAGCCGCTACCACTAACCCTGAGGAACTACACCGCCTCTAGAGTGGACTCGCCAACCCGCCTCGGACCCCTGCGGCCGGCATGACGTCATGTCATACTCGTAAATGACAATGTGAATGAGGAATGTGTGAATGTGACTGTCTTGTCCAGCAATGGATGATAAAAGGGCTTGTTACGGTTTCAGTTACCAATATATCAATCCGTTTAAGATTCTAAGCACGACCCATTTTGATTGTTTGGAACAATAATTACTATTCTGAAGACAAAAGATAAATTGTTTCACTTTTGCTTGGAAAATATAAAACAAAAATGGACCGACTGCTTCATCTGGTTCAAGTCCATCTCTGTATTTCAACCTGCTGCTACAAGAAAGTAATGCATATTTAATTATTAAATAGTACTTAATTATTCCCTAAATTCGTGGACTGTATGCAACTTTTACGCGCCCTGATAATTCAATAATTTTCGATGATATTTCGTCTTGATCTTTAATAATTCGAACTATAATAATCAGAGACAGATCTCGTGCAAACAGTTGACTACACCAATATAATAATTCTAACATAATATAAAAGAATATACATTCGAATAACATAGCGCAATTTCAAATGTATTTAATTTTAAAAATAACGATTTCATTTCAATTTTTTTCAACCTACACTATTTAAATTTTGTAAACAATCCATCGCGGATAGAGACGGTAATTCTAGACAGAATCATATGTCTAAAAATAGTAGCTTATTATAAACATGTACCTAATTAACATTGAACACATTGCTGCACATAGTGAAACATATTTTGTGCCTAGTATAATTAAATCTGTGAATGTTTCTTATACTGATAAATGATAAATGCAAAAGGTTACAAACTGTTACATAGTGCTGTATTGCTCGTAGATTAACTTTCAAAATGCGCTTGCAAATTCTGTTGGAGTTTACGACGTTCAGCTCTTAATGTCCTGGCCATCCAGAAGGCAAGGATCAAGCAGAGAATCTGAAATATGAAGGAAATATGAATTAAATAGGAATGACCTCTCAACGCCCTTATACATGGTCCCCGCTGGTGCTAAACGAGCAACAAAATAACGTGAAATATCAGACAATAACAATCCGTTTCCTCGGTGTATTAGGGTGGCTATCCAGAGCCGTAGGGCTTAAATAACAAGTGGATGCCAAAAAAGAGAAAACTTTCCAACTCGCAACGTCTAGTGCGACGGTACGTCTTATGTCTCGTGTTTCTAAGGGAAGGTACATCTATAAATTGAAAAGGTAAATAAATTTAACCCTACAAACAATGATACAACTGCTAAATACTAATACAGTAACAAACTAATGAAACAGCAAGTTAAGGTTGATGGTGAGATGTGGTGGTGTAATAATTGTTTAAGTCGTTTATTCTTTATCGTCACTTATAGAATACCAAAAGATAGTACGTATATAACATCAAAATCTTAAAACTACTGCTTCGCGTTAAGATTCTAAAGATAACCATTCAGTAGTACATTTTGGACCAAATAAAATGTAACTATAAATCTTACCTCCAACAAAGCAAAGAGAACTCCAGTTGATACAAAGATGTTTCCTTTCAATGCCTTCTTCTGACGGAGTGCTTCCTCGCAACCTCTAGCATAATACGTCCTGTCAGCCAGACAAGTAGCGTGCAGGTGTCTACGAGCTCCGCCTTCACGAAGTGGATGGGCACGGGAGCAACACGATGCAGGAATGTCACGGTGAATGATTGCGTAGTCTTGAGGCCCGTCGACCCCGCAACATTGATTCTGAAAAAGATAACAAAAAAATTAGACCATTGATGATCACAGTAAACTTTTCAGCATGTGTCTAGCTGCAGCTTGTCCTCAATGTTACTATCTTAGATAAAGTTCAATACATATGTAGATATTGAGGAAAACTTAGAACATGATTTTTCATTTTCTTCTACCTGTTCCCTTTGGTTTTATATTCGTTTCATTCGCATCATTTTAACCTAAAATATACATAATATTCCAATTGACTTCTTTCTCTCTTTAAGGTGGTGTTCCTTTGACACGTATAAACACATAGTACCTAATATCTCTGGTAACGTAAGTATTTCTGGTTACATATAGAATGTAGAATGTGCAGTTGTAGAATTTGAGAGTATATGCACAATAAAAACCTTTAAATAAACCATAGATAAAAAATAAAAGGTCAAAGGTCAGACGCTTAATTTTATTTTTCTAATAATAATACCCTACAAATAATACGACTGCATAATAATCATTTGTAAGTACCTCAGACTGTAGGTGGTCCCAGAAAGTATCATGCTTTGCCACATCGCTTTCAACAGTGTCATTCCTGTAGAACTGAAGTCGCAGTTCACTGCCTCCTCCTACCCAGGCGCTGAGCACAGCCCCCCCTACTCCAACTACCACCTCCACGGATACCAGGAATATGAAGAAGCAGGCATGCTGAAAGCAAGATTCCACAATTATAAATTGTCTTACTGACCTAATATGGTTTGTGTACACAGTATAGGAAACGCAGTGCGGGACGCCCTCCGACCAAAAGACCGACGACTTGAAGAAGTTCGCCGATAGCGGTTGGATGAGAAGAGCCGAGGATCGTGTGATATGGAGAGCCTTGGGAGAGGCCTATATCCAGCAGTGGAGAGACAGGCTGATGACATGATATGGTATGGTAATTATTAAATGTGCTACTTTCACTATAAGGGAATACATTTTTATACACCTTTGTAAGCTGGAACATCTTGTACATACATATACCTATGAAATTACTGTTTTATAGGTAAAAATTTTTTTTTTTTTTTTGTATGAAAATTATATATTTAATTAATCGAAGTATTGTCAATTATCATCAATGCACTTTTGCCATTTTAATGGAAGCTGATCAATGCCTCTGATATAGAACTCTGAAGGTGTTTTTCACTGCCTCATCGGAGTTGAAATTTTTCCCCTCTATGTAAAAAGTTATCCTCTACAAAAAGTTAGCACGGTAGATGATGGAGAGTTTCCAGACGTAGCTCCTGTAACTTTGAGACTGTCTGTCGTGCAATGTGTAGGCGACCGTTATCATGAGAGGTTTGGGACATTGCTTGCCTGTCTCCTGAGTTCAAACATTGTGACGAACGTTTACGATTATCATACAGGATCCACTTCTCGTCAAATAACAATACAGAATCCCTTCATTTTTGTGCCGGTTCAGTAAAGTAAGGCAAGCTTCGACGCGTGTTTGCAGCTGGTCACAAATGAATTAGTATCGTTTTGTCACTTACGTCGAAAGGTGCTGCTAACTCAGACGTGGTTTGAGATGAATCCGCTTTCGCATTTCCTTTCAATTGGTCATTATCGACTTTAGTCTCCGGTCGTCCACAGGGCTTCTTCTTGAGGTCGTAATTTCCAGAACGGAAACGATCAAAACAAAAACGCACCGTGCGTTCGTTTGCGGTGTTTGCTGCGTTGTTGCCACGACGGAACTCATGTTAGAAAATAACGCGAATTTTTAACTTTTCCATGGTCGCAAGTACAACGATATTTAAGCAAAAGTCGTCTGACGGAAAAACAAATAAATAACTGATTATAAAAAAGAATGTCATAATTTTAAATTGAAATTAATATAAATTTGGAATTCCAAGCCAAACGCAAGATAACTAAGTTCAAAGTGGCCACTGTGAACAAACGGCAATTTAATAGGTAAGGCCCTAATATAAACATCTACTTGCAAAGTAAATGGTTTGATTCTATTTACGCGAATGCTACTCGTATATCTATAATTTGCCTTTTTCCCGCGGCTCCGCTCGCATAATATACACTGAAGAGATGTCATGACCTTCTGTATACCTACTCACCACATAAAGCAATTTGACGTTTTCTCTCAACGCTCCAACGCATCCCAGGATAGCAGTCACCACAAGGCCCAATCCCAGGGTCATGAGGAAAGAAAGGACACCGCGGGAGAGAGTTGATTGAGGCTCGGGACGGGACTTCTTCTCACGCATGTTCATCACACAGACAGTCATCAGGATCAAGCCGAAGAGCTGTAAATGGGGAAATGTAGAAAAACATGACGTTGGTTTCGACATCAAACACTCAACAGAAATGTCGTCTCAGATATAGATAAGCATAATACATCACTGTACACCATTAAATTTGCAGTGGAAATTAAAAAAATAAGTTTTTACTATCGCATTCGTACTTCCAACGGAAAGCCTTGAGAGAATTAAAATAATTTCTGAAAATTCTCTGGTAGTCAATAACTTTTAGTTATCAAATCACCTAATCAAATTACACATTTGGTATATAAAATTAATTACTACTAACATAAATGGAGTATTTTTTCGCCAAATAGAAAAACTCTTTATCAACACATGCAGCAAAAAGACAATTTATCTAAGTTAGTAACATCGAAAGTACAACAGGTTATTTTAGGGTTGATGGTGCAATTTAAGTTTAATGTTTTTTAAATGATATTAACTTATTTCAGATATAGAACATCAAAACCATTTTACATATTCATTTTCCTGGTTCTATTAACGCGAGTGGATAGCGTGCTAAATATTAACGCTAAACAATTGTTTACAAAACAAAACAAAAAACAATCAATATCACGACACCGTACAGTATCGATTAGAAGACAGAATAATTGCTACAAAAGTATACAAAATACTTACAATACAAAATATATTGAACAGGGTAAGAAAGAACTTCATGCATCGAATGCTACGGGGCTTCATTTTGAGTTTTTAATCGATTAAAAACGATCGATTCGGTGTCCGCCGCCTGGGAGGTGGACAAAGGAAATGAAATGGGCTATGGTTTGTATCGATCATCTGCATTTGACGACCCTTTATTATTGGTATGGTACTAGTAAAGGTATGGACACAGAAAAAATGGCATAGCGGACAACTGAGTAAATAGCGGACAACTAAGTATATACCGGACAACTAAGTACATACCGGACAACTGTGTATATAGCGGACAACTAAGTATATACCGGACAACTAAGTATATAGCGGACAACTGAGTATTTAGCGGACATCTTAGTATATACCGGACAACTAAGTACATAGCGGGCAATTAAGTATGGCGGTTTAGGTTTCTAAACCGCCATACTTAATTGCCCGCTGTATTTTTGGGATTAAAAAATATTTTCTGTAGATTGCATCTGTTTCTACCTATTTAAATTTAAATTAAGAAGGTTTATTTATTTATTTATATACTTTATTGTACACACTAAAGTACACAATAAATTGTTACAAAAAAAAAATACATATAAGTTAATAATAAATTATAAATAATAGGAATAAATATTAGAATCTAATAAATTAAATAATAAATAAATTCTTTCAATACGGGAGGTATTACTCAAACCCACCAAACCAAAAACAAAAATCAAACGCACAGAAAGCGTTTAAAAACAAAAAATAAACTATTCTCAACCAATCAGACGGGCGCTGCTTATACATACAACTGTTAAATAATGTTTATTGTTTTTTTTCTCTTTTATATAAAAGGATTGATGTTTCAGTGTAAGGGAAAGAAATAAGTGAATAATTGAGTTTAATAATTAATAATAGTTTTTTTTTTTAATTTGACTGTACAAAGTAGTATTGAAGACGTGTTTAAACTAAATCTAATAATAAAGTATTGAGTATAAAGCAAAAACAATATATAACACTACATAATAATACGTTACATCCACATTTTATATGAATTTGTTAAAGTGAGGCGCAAAAAAGTTCCGATAGCAGACAGCGGATAGCGGACAAGTTCCGCTATCCTATCCTCTTATATTCACTATATCACAATATATAGAGCGTGGCAAAACAGATGTACAGTTCCCCACACGTCAGGGTCTGTCTTCAACCACCGCTTTCTTTGTTCCAAACCCTACAGACTACATCACATCGGTCTTATCATTTCGCTATAAGGTTTAGATTAGAATGCTTCAGATGCAAATTTACTATTGTCTGGTACTGTCCACAGTCTCTTTAATTAACGTCATACTAACTTAGCTTAACTTTGTTAGTAGTTGTGACATGTCTTACTGTTCTATGATAAAGTTCATTTTAATTTGCATTTAAGTTTTAAGTTGGTATTGTCAACTGCAATTATTCGATTTCTATCGATCGTTATTTGCAAACTATTGTGATGCAACGTTTTAATAATAAATAACTAGCAAGCTAGATATTGTCTGTATCTAGGTTATGCTATCCACTACACACACAGAAGACTACCTTGAAATGTACTGCATTTTCCAATTTATCCTAATCCCCTAATGTACGTAGATACGTGTTTCGGTAGTGAGATATGCCATAGTCCATTCCCATCCGATCCCGGACCATTTTCTCAACACTTTCTCCAAATCCATTTCTTCATCTCGAAAGGTAGGCGATGCATCCAGCGGCGTGCCAATATTTGTGATTCTGTACTGATGTTGGCATGCACCTCGATCGTCTATGGGCGACAGTATCCACTTACCATCAGATGGACTGTAACCTAGTCCGCCGCTAAAATGCTTATGATTCGTTTAAAGATTTTTGATTTGAATGTGTGTACTTTTCAAGACGATGACGTGAAGGAATTTACTAATAGTTACTGGATGAGAAGACGTGAGAGTCGTACGTCGTGGCGATCCTTGCGAGAGGCTTAAATGCGACAATAAAGAGACATAGGGATTATTGATAAATGGTGTATTTTGTTCATAGCAAAAGCTATTCATTTTTGCCACGAGAGTATAACAGCACAAAAATTAATGAAAGAAATGCGGAATATTTATTCTTATTCTGTTATTATTATTTATTCTGAATGCAAAGAAATTGATAACTTTTTGTGTTGTAAAATTGAGTGCTGAACGCTCGACGCTCGAGCGCTGAATGAGCGCTAACAAACCTTTAAGTTAAATGCGCATTAAACGCCGGATAAAGTTTTTAACGTTTGATGTTCTTAAACCCTTGATGTTAAAAGCTCGAGTATAAAACGGTTCAGAATCAACTTATGGTATTTTGAGATTTGCATATCACAAACTCACACGCCTTGGACTATTTACTTGGGTAAGACTTATTTAATCATTTCAATCAGTCTTACTTCATTGAGTGGAAATCTAATTTGTTTGTTCAGTATCTGCAAAGCCGGATCTAGTCTCAGGCTGTGAAGTCCCGCGAACAGCCGTAAAACGCAAGCGTGAATGGTTTCTTGGCGTTCACGGTTTGTTAAACAACCGCTCTCAAAATTTTCATACTAGCAGTACCATTTACTCAGATAAATATTAATAATTTTGATATTATCATCAATTTGATTATTATAAAAAATCAATAAATCAATCAAGCAGTAGTGACGACAGAAATAAATAAAACAGTTCAATCAAAAATATTTTTTATTTTATATATACATATATACTTATAATTAATTAAATTATTTCTAAAATGACATATTCGCCTTTAGTTAACGACTTTTAAACAATGCCAAAGTGTTAAATCTTTATTCAATTAGTATGAATTATTTCTAAAACACGCATTTATTAAAAGTTGTAAATGACTTATTAAATGACTCATTAAACTACTTAATATTTGACAGTATGTTTGTAGACATGTACGCTAGTCTTAAGGCTGTTCGCGACCCACATCGCCAGCAACATACCCGCTGCCTGAAATCGATACATGATTAATAAATAAATAATTATACATCCTCTGTCGTAGTCAAGGTCCTCCATCGAACAAGCCACCTGCTTCGAACTGACTTCGATTTGGTATTCGACCTATATGGTTATAGGTCGCCATCGTAAACATCTTGTCACGGCCCGAGTAAATTTTAGTGACGGAAACCACTCACCGATGAAACGAAACATCTCTCTTGACTCGGTTCAATACTTTTGACGCATTTATATAATGTATTTTATAGCGCAATATGGCATTTTCGCGCTTTGTAACAAGGACTTGCTAGCGACATAGATTGGAAAAGACTGAAGAAGCAGCGTGAGAAATAGGAATTACAATTAGGGCACGTAGCGACGACGGTCGGCTTATGTTATCCAAACCCTCTATAACAGATATAGTGGAGACAACAGGGTAGCCATTATATTGGCGACCGACTGATATAGTCGGTATATATTGAACATAATTCTATCTGTAAATCTCAATCGTTTTGCACTACCTATATCCCTTTTATTTTTCTCCATCCCAAGGTTGCCTTGAAGAGACTGCCTCAGCGATCTTTAAATGGAGGAATACAAAGGTCGCCTATTGTATTCTGTAATTTAAAGATACGCGCACATGTAATAATTATTTGTATGCAATACAGAATATTTATTATTATTATTATCCCACTGAATGCTTCTGGAGAGGGGGAGCGGAGCAGTAGGCTATAGGATACATTCAATCCTTTCCGTCCTAGACGTCAGTTTCTCCCACCGGACTCTTTACTCTTTTCAGTAATTTTTCTAATCCTTATCCCTGATTACCAAAGATAAGTAGCGCATCTACGTACCAGTGTACGTCGTTTTATACAGACATAGGCATGTATCATACACGTCCACGGGCGATAATATTTGCTGACTATACAAGTGGAACGGAAGCTCGTCTGCCACTAATTTCCATGAAAAATCTCCGTCCTCTCGTATGTCATACCGACATTTGCGAGTCTGAAGGTGGATACTATAATTTTAGAAAGTCTATACTTTCTATCAGATCTACCGGTACTCTTCTAATATTTTACAGTCAGACAAACAAACCTGAAACCAGAAACAAAGGATAGCGACACCAAGTAAACAATCGGCCGACTCCCGTAGTGCGTACAGAACTTCTTCTTCGCAACCATCGTGGAAGTAGCTGTCAGAACTGTAAAATTACACGGAAACCGCTAAGATAAAAGGAAGTTAGTATCTATCTAGTATCAGTATCAGTGATTTACTAGGAAGACATTTGCCCTGCAGTGAGAATTTAAGACTGAGATCGGCTTCAGTTGAACCGCCAGTAAATAAAACATTCTTGGATTACTGTATCAAACACAACAGAAGAAGATTGGCTCACTGCCTGCCATGAATTTAAACATCTGTCACAATTGTCATGAATACTTTCCGGTGTGCTTAATTGTTTCCTAGCGTAAGAATATAATTTTTGTACAGTTCCTTAATAGCTTTCTTTACCTTTTATTTCTACTCTACGTTTAGACCCGATTCACAGAAAAATGTACACGAAATGCGAAAATCTAGAAAGTTATATAGTTCTGTTTCGGAATGGTAAGCTTTCGTCATGACTGACGGTATGGACACATTATATAATCTTAAGTATGGGTAATTATTGAGATACTCTTCAGGCATACCAAGACTTATCATACCCTATCATCAACCTATATCTCTTGCGCGGCTCGCCACCACATATTATCCTCGGCTCTTCTCATCCAGCCACCACCGGCGAACTTCTTTAAGCCTTTCACCAGGCCGAAGGGCATCCCACACTGCACTTCCCGATACGTGGCCTCCATCCGAGGACTCGTCTACCAAATCGGTTGTCGGTCCCGCGGCAAGTATGACCTAGCCGCTAGCGAGACTTACTCTATACAACTTCGGTACAGCTGTTTCTGCGCGTAGTCAGTCCTAGCGCGATAGGCTCTCGAACAGCAAGACATGCTGATAGGTTGGTGGATGGCTGGATAGTCCTCAGGACCATTTAGGCCGCAGCATTCGTACTGGAAACGAAAATAATAATGGTAAATGACTTGTTTTATTATAACAACCGTTAATTGACAACTCGCACAATATTAGCTCATAAAACACGTAGGTAATCTGTTGGACATCACTGTCTTTAAAAACAAGAGACCAGAGAATAAGTAATTCATAAGTAATTCGAAAGATGTATTTGCATGATAAATCTAGATGAGATGATGATGATGATGGTGGGTATAATAACAGACGGTAGTGACGATAATAATGATGGTGTTGATATAAATACTGACAACATAGTGAAGAGAGGTCAGAGGCCGATATTCTAATCTGAAAGCAATAACAAATTGAATGTACTCAAAAATAGTAGTCATAGAGAAGAAAAGAAAAAGATAAGATAAAAAAATATAGATGAGGCGACGTCTGTGCACTGTGTCTATGTGTGTTCCTGCTCATAGACCGTTTTATACCACTAAACCCGCAGTTGTCGAAAGAAATAACCCTGAGCTTTCTGCTAAATAACGATTTGATACTTCTAAAAAGCCGAAGGTAGGGCTTTATAAGGTTGGCAAAGCGCCCAATGCATTCATTCTAGTCTTGATGTCGACGAATGACGGTTGATGTCAACTAAAATCCCGCATTTGTAGTATAAAAAACACAAAGAAGTGTAGTGCTAAGCGCAAAACTAACACTGGTCTGTAATTCGTCCCACATCTTATTATGATGATCCAAGTCCTCTCCGGTGACGTTTCGGAAGAAATCGTCGCGAAGAATATCGGTCACCCTGAACTCGAGGCCGTACCGCTGCACCGACACGTAGATCGCAATCATCAGCTCCAAGATCACCATGATCATTAGGAATCCCACGTACTGTGAAGTGAGTAGTTACTTTAAGATTTATATTTGTTAAATATAAAGCGAAAGAAATCGTAATTGACATTGTTACTAGGGTCGGATCAAGCGTGTCCAGCTCAATGGGCAGAAAATCTGCAGCACCCCTCCCGTTAAGGGTAGCCTTTTTCGCGCGTATAAAAAGTGGATCGAACATTTTTGAATGACTTGACATTATATTTGTGCTATATAGAATATAATTTTAATTTTACAGTGCTATATTTCCCCAGAAAATCAGATGAAATATCTGATTTTCCGCTTACAATGCAGCCTCGATTACTTGGATCCAAACACTCAGTTTGCCCAGCCCTTTATCCGGCTCTGTTTTGAAGTGGTTTCCAATTATCAATATACTCGTACAGCTATCTAGAGACTTCAACAATCTGATGACCTTAAATTACTGTTTCAATTTAAATACGAGCACCTACATCCTTCTACAGCAGACATATTTCTCCTCGCATAGTTGTGCTTTGTCATGAACCATAGCCATTGCGTTACCATTGAAAGCAGTATCCACTCACCACCAGATGGACTGTCTGCTCATCTGCCACATTCTTTCTTTTCAGTTGATTTGTTCTTATAAGTATCTTTGTATAAATCTCATAAAACTATGCTTCGACATACCAAATAAAGCATCTTCACATTATTCCTTGCGGCACCAAAACATCCGAAAGCAGTGACCAGTACCAGCAGCAAACTTGCAGCGATAATGACCATATCACCAGCAAAGCTCCCAGCAGCCTTGTCGCTGCCATATTGTTGCAGGATTTTGGTGTCCACTACGGCCAGCCCGAAGCAGCACAGTGCTACGAACTGGGGATTGAAAAAAATATAATATTTATATTTCTTATTTTGTCTTCTTTTACACTAAGACCTAGGGTTCTTACGAACAAAAAAATTAAGTCACAAGAAATAATTTAAGTAAGATTTGTGGGCAAAAATACCTATAACAGTATTTATAAAATCATTCTTCCAAAACGAACATTTTTAACTAATGAATCCGGTGTTTGCTTTGAAATTAATGTATCACTTATGTCCATCGACAACAGTAACCGCCTATGTCTCCTCGTCAGCCACTTTCTTGTGATAAAAATATAAAAAGGACCTTTTTTGAAATTTTACACTCAAACACATTTTGTTTTTATACAAAGTAAATAACAATCTTAAAAAACTTTTAAGTTAAACGGTTTTATATTTTATGTGCACTGAAAACTACGTGTAGCCCTTTCATTTGATACCCATATTGAGGGGGTTAAGGAAAAATATGTAATCCGCCATTTTGTATCGGCGGCCATCTTAGATTTATAATGTTATTGATTTTATTATATTGTATTGTCATCTAAATTAAATGTGTGTACCAAATTTCAGATCAATCTGACAACGGGAAGGTGCTTAAATTTCAATTTCTAATTTTGACCCAAATAAATAAATTCCGTACGGGTCGAGCTAAATAAAACCGTTTAAATATACTTACAATACATAAAATATTCAATGTCATCAGCAAACCCTTCGCACATCCTTTGCTCAACTCTGTCCAGTTAAACAACATCTTGATGCTCGTTGCACAAAAATTTAAATTATAAAACCTTGTTATAAAACCTACCTAAAGTCAATCTAAACTATTAAATGGTGTTTCAATCAATAGAAATCCTCCTGGCAATTTGAAAAACACCAGTTTAGGTTGCATTAATTTGAGGTAGTGGTTCAATTTTTGAGTTTAAAAGCTAAACCACACCTTTGGAAGAGATTTATTATCCATTGGTCTTTCATAAAAGCAATTGACTAAAGTAAATAGATAGAAAAATTCAAATTACTTATGACATAGATGTATATAACTTTTAGTAAAACACCTTTAACTAACTCGATCAATGAATTTCATTCCACCAACAAGACTACAAACTAAAACTGTTTGACATTGACTAACGTAATATTCTGTTATAATACTTAGAAGAACCTGTGAATGAACAAATGTTTCAATAAATAATTAAAAACTCACAGCTTGATATGTTCTCTTGTGATTTTTTTATAATGTACAGTCCTTGTTATCAAGCGTTATAAAATATTTTTGCGTGAAAACGTGATACTCTGATTACATACTCGTAATTGCTTGGGCGATCTATTTCGTTTCTTAAAATATTTTAACAAATATAAAATACCTTCTACAATTGTATATACTAACCACAGTGTCCATTACTGCGTCAAGCCCCCGATTATTTCATAGTAATTATAATTGCTATTAAAATCAATCAAGGGCTAAACAATTATCAAGCAAACTTGCCTAATATTTAAAAAAGGTGGCATATCAGCAAGGAGATATTTAATGAAACATGATCACCTGCAACACCAGGAGAGATGCAGGTGCGTTGCAGGAATTACAGAAACCTGTTCCAAAAGCTTTTCAAGAGCTACCTATGTCGTAACCTTAAAAAAAATCTTAGGACTAATGGAGATAAATATATTCATTTGTTAAAAATCTTACATTAATTGAAAGAAAATATACCTTGGAGAAGTACACAAAAGAATCGTCATCATGTTCCTACTATTCTTTCTTTAAAAAAATTGTTCAAATAAAAGAATAGTTATTTCACAAAATTTATTAATTTTAGTACCTACAAAATTTTTGATAGAAATATTATCTTTTTGACAAAAGTAACATTGGGGTCTTACTACAAAATGCCACAAGATTTAAATAAGCAATGTGTTTTATTAAAAATACCTTGGAAGCTTTAATTTTTGTATCATAATTTTATAATAGGATGGAAGATTTTGTTAAAAAGGCACATTTTTTCATTTAAATTTAAAACATTTAGACACATTTAAAATACAAGAGTTCGAATGATAAATGGTACAATATACCAATAAATATTCCTTTGTAAATATAGTCATTTATCGACTACAAAATATATCTTAAAAATAATAGGTAGTCGGAGAAGTTTGCGGCCTTTTTCAACGTATGACTGACTTTAGTGTATGTATGACTGATTTCTGGCAACACTGATCACTGGCGGGAAAGTGATATACTGTTTGACAGCTGACTTTTTAGTAATGGCGGCAAATTAAAATTACAAGTTTAAAGTTTTATCTTTTTAAGAATTTTAAAATGAAAGTTAATAAGGGGAAAGTCGATAAGGGTATGAATGCTTCTAGTGGTCGAAAAGAGATATGTGTTGTTTACGGAGAAGATGCTTTATCTAAAACTACTGCAAAAAAATGTCAGTCGATTCAGGTATGGTAATTTTGATGTGAATGATATTCCTCACTGTGGTCGTTCTAAGCAGATCGACACATAAGCAGTCATCAAATTGCGGAAGAGCTTAGCGTTCACCACTCAAAACGATTAATTCTGATGTCTACTGTCAGCGATTAGTAAAATTGAATCAAGCAATTGAAGAAAAACGCCAAGAATTAATCAATAGAAAAGGTGTAGTTTTCCGTCACGACAATGCTCATATCTTTGATGACTAGACAAAAATTGATGGACAATGGCTGGGATGTTTTAATGCATCCTCCATACAGTCCCGACATAACACCTTCGGATTATCATTTATTCCGCTCTTTACAAAATTATCTAAATAGAATAAATTACATTCAATTAAATATTTTTTTTTTATCCGAAGCCCCATAATTTTAATAGCGATGAGATAATGGCTTTGCCAGAAAAATATCGAAGGATAGTCAAATTAAATGGACAATATTCCGTTCAATAAATATTTATGTAATACAAAAAAGTCTTTATTATTTTCACTATAAAAAGGGCGCGAACCTATCCGACTACCTAATACTTACATAAAAACACCTTATTCTAAAAATAATTTATAAAAGTTACATATCAGATTTAAATGGTAAGAAACTTCTAAGTAATTGTATTCAACTTACAATAATGTATTTGATTTTATGTAAAAGATTTAGAAAATAACATATATGGAAAGAATAAATTATTATACATTAAGATAATTAATGTAAAAAATAAGTTATATATAAGCGTAATAAATAATACCTAAGTTCATTGTAACACAGATAAATCAAGTAATCGATGACATACAAATAACTAAAAGTTCCTATATATTAATTAAAACTTAAATAATAAACTACAAATACGATAAGGAAAAAAATATTGAAGAAATGCAAGTAGTTAAGTATACAAATCAGCGCCACAGTCAAAAATATTATGCATTTCTTTTAACCTAACCAGAACGGATCCAACCAGATCTTGCTCTTGCTTTTGACCTTGTAGAGGGTGATCTGGTTGCATTATTATTGTTTACGATAATAATATGACGAGGTGTCCTTATATTCTAATTAGATTTGATAATATTTGTTCACCTTATGACATAGTTTTTCGTTCGCCTTTCGCTCAATAATGAAGACAGTCTCGAGATAGACTAAATTAAAGGATTTTGTATTGTTTATTAATGTTAATAATAGTGTTTGATTTTTCTTTAAGAATGTTTAATTGTATATTGAGTTGGATTCAGGTTGTCACCCTGATTATATACTGACTGTATACAACTCAATTCAATATACAGTCAGCTTCAATTTTTATATACAAAAATATACAACATGTCACCGAATAAAGCAAAACCTAAAACGTGTCAAGTAATTTAAAATATATAAAACCGTTCTAGGGAAAAACATATTTGTTATAACGAATAAATCAAAAGTGACAAACATGTAAAGTTGTGTTGTTCTATCTATAGCGTTAGTAGCGCTCATTACTCTGTACAGAGTAGTGAACGGGCGCGGCGCGGGCGACGCGCGTAGAGTACAACTGCGCGTAGAATGTTAGATATATTATAAATGAAGAATAAGTTATGAAAAAACCTATTGTAAAACTGGTAGGATCAATTGTACTCTAATTATAATCTCTAAAGAATAGCCTTGCGATGTATTCAATAACACGTTGTATTGTGTAAACATATTTGGGGCATAACGAAATTTTTGAAACGATTGTACGGTGCATTTACTTAATTAATGGATGGGAATGTCTGGTAGAAAAATACTATGGGCCTGATATACGAGTATGTTAAAACTAATGAAGTAGGAAGAATACAGTGAAGACTGGAAGAAGGATTGCAGTCGCAAAGGATGACTTAGCGGCGCCGTTGATATCCCATCCATTTACCGGGCTCCTGGAAAAATAATGTTGCTTGTTAATACACTGGATCGCAAAAATTCCGGGTCGCTAATAAAAACCGTGATATCTCCATAAATTATATACCTAGATCGCTCGAATAAATAATATGTAGTAAGGAGGTTACTAATGCTTGTTCTAAATCTCTAAAGAGGTTTCATTTGTACAAGTTACAGATTTAAAAAAAAAAAATTCTGCATTTTGAAAAATTTCAAAATTTAAAATTAGGAAAAGAATATTTTTTCTGCTTTTGTTTCAAACGGAGCTGTCATTATAAATGGTTCCTTGGATTGATCAGAGTATTCAATGCAATATCATGTCGTTATCACCTGAAGAATGTACACGGATTATTACCATGGTACAAGAAGGAAGAAGTCAGCGTAGCACTGCTAGAACAGTAGAAGTATCTTTATCAACGGTCCAAAGAGTACTCCAGCGATTTTAAGAGACCAGCATGAACATCAGGAGACCAGGAAATGGCAGGCCAAGGTGCACAACTACACGAGAAGACCGATTCATCGTGAGCACTAACATATGTTAAGAAATCGACATCTCACGGCTGTTCAGGTCCGAAACAGTCTTCAAGAAATTCACCACAACAATGTGAGCTCTAATACGATTCTGCGACGTCTTCGTGAAGCTGATGTAAAGCCTTATAGACCAGGAAACGGCCCCAAACTGCTCAGAAAACATCGAGTTGCCAGGTTACGGTTTGCTCGAGAACACATCCGATGGACAGATGAAGATTGGTCCAAGGTTATGTTTTCCGATGAGTCCAGATTTTGTTTATTTACGCACGACGGGAGACGAAGAGTATTTAGACGGCCAGGAGAACGGTATCATCAAGCGTGTTTTGAAGAAAAGGTGCCATTCGGTGGAGGATCAATAATGGTTTGGGCTGGGATATCTTCAGAGGATCGCACGGAGTTAGTGATCATAGAAAACGGTTCTCTGACTGCTGTCAGATACGTAGGAGAGATTTTAAATGAGCATGCTGGTCCATTCTTAGTGAATATGGGTGCAATTTCCATTCTTATGCACGATAATGCGCGACCACATACTGCTCATTTGGTCAATATGTATATTCAAGACGTCGGTATTACCTGCATGGAGTGGCCAGCTCGCGGCCCAGACTTAAATCCCATAGAACATGCATGGGACGAGCTCGGGAGATGCGTGAGACAACGCTCTCCTGCTCCCGTTACCTTACACGAGTTAAAGAATGCGCTAGTGGAAGAATAGGCAAACATAGACCAAAATCGTATTAAAAATTTGGTTTACAGCATGCCACATCGTCTTATTGAAGTGATACGGGCTCGTGGAGGAAATACAAAATATTAAATTGACAAAAAACTTTTATTTTTTAAGATTTACTGCGAAGTGTATTTTTGTTGTCATAAGTTAGAAGCGAAATTTTCTTATTTTTTAGTATTTAATTAAAGTTATATAGTGTACAGAACGTGTTACACATTTTTTTAAATTAATCAGTCATCTACAATATACTATAGTTTCGCAAATTAGTCTTATGTATTTAAGAAACTATCACGCCATTTATTAGCGACCCGGAATTTTTGCGATCCAGTATATATGAATAATTGCTATTGACCATTTTAAGCAAATCTTTGAAAAAAATTTGGTAAATCCCGTTCGAAGGTTCTGCGATTCAAATGTATTCCTGAAGAATGAAGCCATGAATACTGATTATTAACATAAATTGACATTAAAATTTTACATATTTTTTTGTAAAAAATAGTTTGCCAATTTTTTCTCATATTTTTTCTGAATATAAAGCACAGAGTATTTACTTGTTTTTACGTAAATTGTTAGGGCAATTAATTCAGAATCATCAACACAATACCTGTTTCAGTTTTCGGAAATAAATCCGTTACACCCTTCATACCAGAGCCTTGTATCTTATCTAACCCAGAGCCCTATGGCTAACCGTAACTGTTACGGTTGTACTCATGCACCAGACTTTTTTTTCAATTCTCGGGCACGTGGGTTTTTCTGGGCCAAGTTAGTGATAATTCAAAAATCACTACTTATGTAAATATTCAATAACCACACCGAAATCATAATCAGCCCCTTTAGCATCCACTGCTGGATATGGGCACATCGTCTTGTATACAAGGGATTTTTTTAAGACCACAGCCTTAAAACGTCACGCTGGCAGCGAGGGGCGGGTTTTATAGGTGGTGTAATTCCTCAGGGCTTGCGCAAGCGGCTTTGTTATCTTTAGCCTTAGCCGCCTTTTACGACACCCACGGGAAGAGATGTAGTGGGAAAGTATAAAGCCGGCCTACACCACAAAGACAAAATATTGAACATAATGTAATAGTTAATCTTGTTGAGAAATACAGCACACACTGTACAGAAATAAAAACTGTAATACATTAATGAGCATTTAATTGAAAAATAAATAAAGGTCAATTGTTATAGTTTTGGCAATTTAATTGGAATAGTTTTTCACTTATTTGTGGAAAAAAGTACATTTTTGCTCCTCATATCAGTAAAGGTTTTCTTATCAGTAAATATACGCTCAGGGGCACTCAGGTCAGCAAAAGTTTATGTGTGTTTATAATAATACAACTATAGTTGCATGGATGACGACTTCTTTCATCCATATGGGTCGCCAATATTTTTTTAGGCAAATGGTAGCAGATGAGCCGACAGTCCACATGACAATAAGTGATTAGTACTCCATAGACACCATTTGATCGCACACCAAAATGGCCGTAAGACAAAAAAAACAGGCTTTAGAAAAACACGAGATGGACCATATACTCGTACAAGAGATATAAGTTTGATCACATTTCGCAGCATGGGCGATTGGTAAACAGATTCTAGTATAACTTGTCCACTTGTGTTGCAAAAATTGCTCACAACTCTCAATTCATAATGTTACAAGTGTTGCAACCTAACGGTACATTAATGCTCCTATGATGAATATCTGAGGCTGAGATAACATGTCTAAACGTTTCTCTGACTTAGATCGATTGGTTGAAACACGTATGCTCTATTCAGACTGTGTAAGATCCTTAAAAATACTACTTACTATAGTTCCATGACTCGCACTATTGTCTAAATGATTTATTTTGGATAAAATTCTTATTCAAAACTGTTCAGATTTGATATTGACTAAATGTCGCTATGGTAAAGAACTATCTAGAATTTGGTTTATCGAGATCATCCAAAAAAGTGTGTCTAAATATGGTAGAAAGTTTAAACTGCAGAAGTGCAGAACTTTGGCTTCTTATTGTCGTATTTTTTCATTTCCACTTTTTGTTAATACTAGAAAAGTCATTCTTTAGTTAATACTAGTTCGAAGGGTTTCGGGAGATTTGAATCTTCTGGGCTTCGCCCTCCTAAATATGTATCTGTTTATGTTATTGGTAACATTCGGGGCATTCCTAGCAAATGCTAGGAAGTAATTATGAAAGATATATATTATATATGTTATATATATATATGCTAGTAAGATGACTTAAAGAAGCCAGTAGTAGCTGGATGAACAGAGTGGAAGTTCGATCGTGGTGGCATGCCTTGTGAGAGGCCAGTACCTATCTAAAATTGCAAATGCAGAGACAGAGAGACAGACAGAGGTACGGTATAGATTGAAATCCTATTCAAATAAATCTCTCTTTTTCACTATGCAACTCATAATATACGAGCAGACATTCTGGCAGTTACTGTTGCCAATAGACATTTGCGATACGTCCCACATTTGTCAAAAATGATAATCATTATAATATATGCACAATTGTAATGCTCAACTTTTGTGATCATGGAGATTTGGAAAAAGATCTGGGAAGTGGAATGGAGAAGATAATTGGCAAGTCTTATTCACTGTTGATATACGTTGAAGGCAGTTTTCTATGAGTAAGGAAGGTTACTCGGTCAGTCGAACGTGACCAAACCTCCAAATTACTGTTTTGGAATGTCAGATATATAAAAATAATTACTATACAGCCTGATCCAGTAAAAGAGGCTAAATAATAAATGGCTAATGCCTACAATTCTGATTACACTAAATGAGCATACAGGCTAAATTGAACTAAATCCAAACTAATTTCGTTTCAATGCGAATACCGAATTTCGACAGCACATTCACAGCCTAATGGATTCAAAGATTCCATGGGACTAAAATCCTGCCTATTTGGCATATTACAAAAGCCTAATGAATCTATGATTTTGTTTTCTTATTCAGATCAAATTTTATAAGAATGCAAGTGGCGTGCAAATCTGCAGATCATAAATTGATAATTATTGCTATACTATTAACGGTTTCAAACTTATAGATATTTTTCTTTACAACATACATAAAAATAGACGATGTGATTAACATAAACAAGTTTCTCGAGCTACTCTAGAGTAGTAATAATACTGGAGCCGTGATTGTACGTCTCACCTTGAATCCGATGTGGGCAAATATATCATCCTATATATCTGTCTATATCTTGCATACTTATCAAACTCGCAATAACTGCTTGTTTATTAAAATTCCAAGAATGTTTAAGAGCGTATTGTTTATTAACATTTGGGTCAACCAGGTGTTTGAATAATTTATTTACCTACTGAAGTAAGACGTTCCCTACCAATCAACCTTCGAAAACAGAGAATTATAAAAGGAGCGCATTATAATTATAGCGCATTAAAATAATTACAAAATATATAGGTACATAAATAATGGAACAAATACACAAACACAGTTTGTACAAGTAAATACACAACGTATGTTAATGTATATTAATCTGAATTTTATTAATAACTTGACCAATAACGTAAACACTTTGCTAACAGTTTCATTTGTCAGTACAAAATTGACATGTTTATCTGTGTTTACCTAATATATTTTAAGTACGAGTAGCCAATGTTTGGCGCCATTTCGTCTAGCATCTAGTCTGCCTGCTCGATTAAAAACAATGAGATTTTCGCCATTACCTGTATGAAATTACCTGTATTATAGTTGTAAGACACCTATCTACAATTATTTATAATTATTTGCTATTCTTATAACTGTTTTTAGTCCTTGTTTTAGATATTTAATGTCAAGGTGTCAATCGTTAGAATCCTATCAAACATCGATACGGTTAGCGAATTCTAACCTACCTTTACCTTACCTACTTTACCGAGTTCTAATTGTATGACACACACGCAATAAAAACGATTGTTTATTGACGAAAATGTCAACGATCTGAGCCTCCAACTTAGAATGGAAATATACTGTATTCATTTCACAAGTGTTTGTGTACACATAATCCAACTCTTGATCCCAGTGAGAGGTCGAAAACCAGTTCAAATAGACGCTCAAAATAATCCGTGAGTAAGCTACTACTACGTAACTTTAAACCGGTCGTAAGAAATGACAAACTTATTAAAGAACTAGCGACCCGCCCTCACATCGCTTCGGTTTATTAAATTTAAAACAATCGGAATAAGATATTTTCCTGTGGTAAAATGGAGCCTATATTTTAAGTTATACCTCTAGCAATACATCGGTGAAAACTGCATTCAATTCCATGCAGTAGTTTTTGCGTGATGCGTGTACAAACATACAGACAGACAGACAGACAAAATTTCTAAAAACTTCAGCTTCTGTTGCTCTAATAACGACCCCCCATATTAGTTTTTTTTCAATATCTATAATGTACAGACATCGGCCTGTTACAATTTTATTATATGTATAGATTTGTTGGAGTAGAGCTCCTAGTACAAGTTGAACTACAAACTGATCCACTACTCGAAAGAATCTTGCTTAAATGAGGACACAGAAATGATGAATGACTATAATTTGTAAAGGAAACTTGTAATGCAAGTGACATTTTACAAGTGCTTATAAAATGTGATATATATATTGCACTGTAAGCTTTTTCTATTTGAGTAATAAGGATTCACATTGGCTTAATGATGTTGCCAAAATTATAACTACATTAAATATACTCACTCGTAAATGTATCCACACTAAGATTTGTGGATACAAATAAGATGTGTAAAAACTTTTGCTGTACCGTAATGCCAAATGTATTTTTTACCTATATAAAGTACTCGTAGTACAGTATTTAAAATAGAGAAGAAGACGAAAAATTCCAACGTTTTAATTAAAAACTACTAAGTATATTAAATTACAAAAAAAAATGTTTGTTTAACTGACAGTCTTTATTTTTGTGCAAAAAAAAAAATACTTCAACGATCCTTATTATTATTTATATCTCTATGAAACATATCTTTAGTCTTAATTCCAGTTACTACAAAAAATAAAAATGTTTTAAAATTGTTATCTAAGACGCCCCTAAAAAATCTGATTAATGTTCAATCAGACAAGTGTTGAACAATATTTTGAAAACTTGTTTATTTTTTCTAGTGAGCAGGAAGGAATATGCTCTCAAGATTAGAATATTTCAATACAGAATTATAATCACATTCTCAAATTAAGGCTATGAAGAAAATTGAAGTTAAATGTTTTAAAGTGCTAACGCAAAGAGAGCTGAATAAAAACAAATCATCAGATAGCCTACAGGATTCCGATGACTCCGCAGGCTACGCGCCCACCAGCGTTGCCAGTTTTCTTGGAGTCAGGGTGTTCTGAACGGCCAAAGTCGTCCTCCTTCTCGTGTAAGACAACAGCTCTGCCAATAATACCATGTGGTCCGGTGAGAGAGAGTTTGCTGTCGACATAATCGACTCTTCCGATGCGGCTCTCATCAAACTCAATATTGCCCATATCACCAACATGGCGGTTCTCGTCATCGGGATGACCGTGCTGCTTCTAAAAAAAAATTATATCTCAGTGTCAGATTTTGATAAAAAAATTAAATTATAAAATTAATAAAATAAATTATAAAATTTTGATAAAAACATTGTTTCTTTTTGCAAAACGATATTTCCTTAAACAAAACATGTTGTTACTGATGCCAGTGATTATTCGGGGAATTCATAAGGAAATTGATAAATAAATATTGCATTTTTCCTTGTCGTAAATGTTCAGGTACGGCTTCTTAATTCCTCTCCGAGAAAAATATTGGATAATGGTGTTGTTATAAATAATAAAGAACCTCTATTTAACGATATTTTTCTATTTATAAGAATATTTTTATTATCTGCATGTGTAGAATCTATGCAAAATCACAAATAACATTACGGTGTACGACTTTCGAATTTCGATAACATTTCATTACATGTCGACTATGGTCGACTTCTAAACTACCATTCCATTTAAAGCGTTACATATGAGAAATGACAAAAATTTGGGGAATAAATAGACCAAATCGATTTAATAATTCCAAAATTAAGGTGGATTAAACTTTTCTAAAAATCATTTCATACTAGCGAAATGGTTCGTTGTTTCGGCGTTTTCCCTGATTGACACCGCATTGTTATAAAAAAATAGCGTCATAAAGTTTTAATTACCAACAACAGTCAGCGACATCAGTACGTGAATTGCAATAATTAATCAACACCCCACCTCACTTCACTACATTTAATTCTATATCAGCATTACCATTTCTCTTTAGGAAACCGACTTACATTATCAGGGTTGAAGTGGCTGCCAGTAGACCCGCACCCACCAGTGATGTCACCTTTCTCGTGGACATGGAAGCCGTACCTTCCGTGGGTCATTCCCAGGATGGTACCTTCCACGTGGACTTTCCCATCAGCTAACTGTGTGAACGTCACATTACCCTGGATATTTTCGCCGCGAGGTTCTGCTATTTTCACAATCGCACGGAGTTCAGTCTGAAATTGTTAGATACGAGTATTTAATATTTAATACGAGTACATGCATAAGTAAAGTACTGATGCGTCCGGTAGTTTTGCTTATTTATATTTCTATAAAACGCAAAACGACAGTATACAAATATACAATTTAGGTTTTCCCCTACTACAGTTAGTCGGATTTTAAACTGGAATAGTGGACACAACATATAATCTAAGATTTTTTTTTAATAAATACTTATTTAAAACTTCTGTACCCACCCTATAATAAAACCCAACCCGTGGCGTTACCACTGAATCGCGAAAGTTGCACGTGCCACATATAATAAAAGAACTTGCACAATAGAAATGCTTGCGAAGAGATCTTTCCACGAATACTCATTCACGAACCCTCTTCCTAGCTCATCACATGAGTTTTTGTATTCAAGAGATTTCTTGCTGTTAGAGGAAGCTTCAGAGCCTTAAGATTGTCTTGAGATCAAGCAAGATTCAAGAGGTCATACTCGTTAGTAAGTAGATATTTAGTAACAGGAGACGGTGGCTTAGGTTTCTCTGTAATGATCGTGAACTACAATTTGGCTGTTTGCGTCAAACTAACGGAAATGAGACGACACGATTACCATTGTAAATTTTTTGTATAGAGACAATTTGTAGTGACTCTATTTGTAGAGGCTGCTACTTGTTGTTCGTACTCGTTACGAGTAAATTAGTGCACAAAAAGTAAACCAGTTCTATGCTGATACAAATTCGTACACAGCATGGCTACGTTCCACTATAAAATCTGAAGTCAATGCCTATAATAAAAATATCAAAAGTAATTTTACTGTAAAACATATTAACTAATTACAACGCAACATACTCGTATCTATATAGTAATATATCTATTTTTTTTTCACATTAATATTCCT
Source organism: Sesia bembeciformis (assembly GCA_943735995.1). Taxonomy (NCBI): domain Eukaryota; kingdom Metazoa; phylum Arthropoda; class Insecta; order Lepidoptera; family Sesiidae; genus Sesia; species Sesia bembeciformis. The sequence continues at coordinate 17,299,982 of OX031028.1, forward strand.
GTCATATCGTAATAAAAATCTAAGTAACTTTAAAGAACTCTAAGTTTCCAATAAAATGGAGTAATTCACTTTAACCCTAGGTGCTTTTTACACGAGGACAAAATATACCATTTACTTGCACTTCGTCCCCAGATTGGTGGGGACGACGGACACTATATAAAATAATATGTTATTTAGTCCACTCCAACCCCACATTAATTTTGTTTATGAAAAAAGTACAGTTAACAACAAAATTTTAAGAAAACATATTTTAGTCAACTCGTGGCCCTGGTTGAGAGAAATCAGCCAAAAAATCGAATAAAATAAAAAAGATATATACTGAAAGTACTATGTCAAATTGTTAAAGGGATTTTTGTTATTTAGTTTATTTATTTATTTATTCTACCCACCTCCGTCGACAATAATCCCAATATTTTAACCCTTTCATCTCCATCTAAATCGTTAATATATTAATGAAGTTAGTTCTTTAAGCAGTTAAATGAAACAATGAATGGAACTGCTTACCACGCACTGAACAACTGGAAGGTACAGTGGAGATATACTTACTTCCTGGGCCGCCACCACAGTGGCTGCGGCCGCCAGCACGAACAGCAACTTGTACATGTTAAGAAGTTTCTGGGAAAAAAAAGACTAACATTTTTATGTTGTAGGTTACAAACCGATGAAGATTATACTAAGTAATAAAATATTTGATAATATTTGAGAAAATCTGGGCACTTTCTCAAGATTTCTCATTTTTCTCCTAAGAAAAAAAGGCGTTAGTAACATTTTCAACGAACATTACATTGGGAAATTAAAAATAAACAAAGTTTATTCTTTTTGGTTTATCCATAACTGCGCAAGTTTCAATATCTACATTTTAAATTAATGTAAATTTTCCTAATTTTTTTGGATTTTTCTCGAAGGTCATACTGGCAGAAATTGACCATACTGACAGCTTTATGTACAGTCAGCTACAACACCCAATGTATTACTATTTCAATAGGTCTGGGGGTTAAATTATTTCTCTGCTACTGGCTGTACTTTCCGAGTAAGGCTCTAACGTCATTTAAAAAAAAATATTTTTGTGTCGCTTTATCTTAGGAATCAGATATTAAGGCGTTTCTCTTTAAGAACGAAATTGTAACTTATATCTTAACCAACAACAATAAGTCCACATCGACATTAAGGTCCCATTACTCAAGTAATATCACAAATATATTGACCATTTTACATGCAAGATTACGAGGACTGCACAAAACATTACCATATCAGACCTATTTCTAGTACAAATGGGACCGAACCAAGGGCGTCGCCAAAGGGGGGCAGGGGAGGGCAGTTGCCCCCCCCCCCTCTCGAGATTCGAAAAAAAATGTATTTGTACCTACAATTCATATTTCTCCCATCCTCTCTCTCATCTTGCCCCCCCCCCCCCCCCGGCTCATTGGCTGGCGACGTTCTTGGAACGAACTAACATTCTATAGTAACATTAAACAGTATAAAACATTAGCTGCAAAGGTCGATGGTTGTCATAGAGATTTTTTTGAGAAGATCCCTGTCAATTAAACAAAAAACATTTTATTTTTCAGTTAACCATTTATAATCATCTTCAGAAATGCGTCGCTTTAGATTGTGTATCTCTTGACAACTCTTTTTATGTTTTTTTGGTATCTATAACAACAGAGGTTTCCGGGCGACAATCAAGAAACATTTAAGTATTTTTTTATCTGGTTTATCTTGTACTGTAAGTTCCTAAGGTAATTACGACATGATTACAAAATGATGACAATGTTAATATATTTAAACATTCTTTTCTTTAATACCCTTTAACAATCAAAAATGTTTTATGTTTGATTTTCCTGGTAATTTTGCTTACGAAAACCCGCTTTAAATATAACATAAGCCAAATATTTTTTTATAGAAAGAAATTGGCAGACGACCAGCCAGTCCAGTCCATATAGGGGATACTGTAGCCTCATGGACTTCCGCGCTACATCCCTTCATCAGAAAAGATTCACACATCGGAGCCCGATCATGAGCTGAAGTTGGCTATCAATTTTTGCTGAATATTTGTTTAAAGCTGCATCGTATTTAGAAAAAAATATTACAGATATCACCGTCTTTCGAATTTCGAAAATAATTTATTACAATCAGTCCAAATACAATTGATATTTGGATCCACACATAGATGAACCAAATCGCTCCAATATTCCAAAATTACGACATAAATTTAAAAAAAAATACCTACAAACGATATGAAAAGTGTTCACGATACTCTACAACTTTTACCTAATCATTTTTATTCAACGGCTTTTAAAAAATAAATCAATATCAATATATATATATACACAAAATTACACACGGACGACATAGGGCTCATAAAAATACGAATGTGGCCATTAAACATTGTTTTCCAGAAGGAATATAGCAAAACATACTTTCCCGACTGACCGTTCGGTGCGCTATCAGCACCATTCAAATACTGTTTGAATGGAAATTGTTTGAATTGTATAAATATATCTGTTTATATAGTTTATTGTATTTGTTATGGTATTCCAGTAAATATAAAATCCGCATACATGCGTTACAATGCGCTTTAATGCGATATCTACAAAACAGCGTTTCGAAATTATAAACAATGTTTATTAGATAACATACATATATCACCTTTAACACGTTTATAATAACACAAACCTGTCTATTTTGATATATATATATATAAATGGTTTAATAATACAAAGAATAACAACTCACGAATTGTTACAATAAACGCGAGTAATAAAAAGATACCACCTACTAAAAGAAATACAGGAAGAACTCACAGTCCTTTCACATATTTCTTATCAATATTTTTAATAAACACACGATATTAATACACACGTCTTACCTTCACGATCTCGTATAGCGAATGGTCATAAGGCAACAAAACATACGTTACATATTACTGAATAGCCATTTGTTCAGACATCTGTATTAACGTAGCAGTACCTTTATTTCATCTATATTGTCCAGCAAGGAGAGGGGTAAAGTAGATCATTTTAAACTGGTCACTAAGACCGGTTCGGTATTGAACGTAATTGCCAATGGGTAAAGTAACACTTGGTAATACTTCACTGATTACTTTTTGCTTACGTTTTTACTGTTTACCGCCGATGTCTTTAATCGATTAATTGTATCTATTGTATCTTTAATCGATCTGTATGTTTATCTGTTTGTTTACGAAAAAATCTTTGGTTAGCTATAAGAAAAAATCAATTGAGTTTTAAAAATTTGGATAATACAAGTAAAAACAAAGCCGAAAAAATAAATGTCTTTCCTTCCTTTATGTACGAGTAAAATAAGTAATAACGCTGAGTTAGCGCAAATGAACGGTTAAGATTCCAGCGTTAAAGATTTTAAGACCATCAAACGTTAAACGCTTACGAGTGTTTAAGTTAAAAGCTCAAGTCTAAACGATTAAAGTTAAGTTTCTAAAGGTTCATTAACGCTAACTTAGCGTTCGAGCGCTCAGCGCTTATTTATGCACTAGATTATACTAATGGACTAGAACTAGATTAGACTAATGGATTACATACAGTATTTATGCCAAACGAAAAAATCTCAGTTACATTTTTGTGGCCGGTAGTGGTTTATCCACTTAATAACGACACCAGAATTCCCCGTGTTGTAGGTCAAGAAAACGTACAAGACAAACACTGATTAAGTGACTACACAGATTTAAACATATCGTACTAGACTCGAACTGAACTACCGACTGATTGAGATAACTGAAACCCCTTGACTGACCCTTGACCCCGAAAGACACAGTTCCTAACCACAAAAGGACGTTTAAGAGGGGAGGATGAATGAAGCGGATGAAGCCATCTCGAGCGAGCGAAGCTCTCAAAGAAATTGCAATTTCTTTGAGACAAAGAGACAGTTACCTACACTTTACACTGATAATTTATAATAATTCGAGTAAATCAAGGTTTCGTATTCCTCTGTTACCTCTTCCAAAAATGGACTTTTTTCTGATTTTCATTAAAGAATAATTTCGGTACGTTTTGTTTTTATAAATAATAGTTTGTTAAATTTGCACTGTCGGCTTGTTTTTTGGAGCGTTTTAACGGAGCATTTTATTTTTATTTTTAGAGGGTCCAAGCTCCTATAAGAAACAACTATTCAAAAAAACTATGCTCATGATAGATATCTGTAACATGGGCGTCTTAACAAAATCGTACCTATTACACACGACTTTGCTTGCATGGGTTTCAATTTAGCCCCGGAAATAATTAAAATGTGTCACCTTGTTTTATAAAAACTGCTACATTTTAAATAATAAGAAACACAAATAAGATATTAAACAGTACAAAATAGTTTATTCTGAAATCATAACTCAATATACAAGAGCGTGCAACCAAAGTCGCGGGCAATTGCTTGTATATTGTAAAGGTGAATGTTTGCTTCACCACTTGCCCTTGCATTTGTTTGTATGAGACAGAGAGACTTCCGGACAATTTCCAGTCGGACAAACGTTAGTTTAAAGAATAAACATTTATATAACAAATATGAGTATGAGTATGTTTATTTCGTGTGCATTTCGGAACCACGTCACAAGTTAAGGTTTGTATTTAAAAAAATAGCAGCAAATTAGCTTTAATAAAACACCCATTTTTGAATAATTACTTATTAAAGTAAATTACATTAGCAGGGCTCGCTAGCGGATATTTATCATGATATACATCACGATATATATCAATTGATATTTATATTGATATATATAAATTCATATTTATCGTCAAAACTAGAATTTTGGCTGATGCACGCTTTTAAATTGTTATACTGACATAAATAAAAATTATGATCACTGCCACTGCCAATGATCCAACACTTAAGATTATAATTATAATTTAGTTGAATGTTGATTAAGTAGACTGATTAATTATTTATTAATTTCAAAGACTAATATTTTGTTACTATAATTTTAATCTTATTTTTTGTTTTGTTTTATAATAAATAAGTCTTTTTGACAATTTTGACACATTAAAACCACTTACAGAATGAAATTCGCATCTTTTTTCTATACATGGTATATTATATCCGATCTATAGGGGATATTATATTATATCATATCAAATATTACAGCAAATATCGGATATTTTGATATTTATTATAAATATCTGATTTTTACGAACGCTGAATATTAGTAATTAATGCTAGTTCTTAGCATGTGATGCAACCAGCCCTTTCGGTATCCACTGCTGGACATGGGCGTCCTCATATGTACATTGTTATGTGCATGAGAGATGGATGGCCTTAAAACACCTCGCTGGCCAAGCGGGTTGGCGAGTCCACTCTTTTGAGGTGGTGTAGTTCCTCAGGGCTTGTGGTAGCCAGGCCAGGCTATAAGTGGCCAACATTTGAAATTTGTTGCCATGACCGCAGAAATAAAGTCAGGCAAGCTTTGACCTGTGGCATTAATGTATGCATTTATCTGTTTAATTACGTCAAGAAGCAAAGTCACCGACATATCTTGTAGAATCGGCATGTTGAAGTGGCAAAGGGGCAGGCCATATTTGCCGCAGACCGATAACCGATGGGGTAGAGTAGTCCTCGAAGCCATGTACCGGGAAGCGTAGTGTTGGACGCTCTCTAGCCAGGTGGACCGACAATTTAAAGAAATTCGCCGGTGGTGGTTCTACTGCCCTAAATATATTTCATAAGCAACGCCATCACACTACATCACTACGAATCATTTGAACAACTTGTTTAATTAGCAACCATCAAGGTTCAGACATTTAGCAATAGATAGCGCTATAGTTAACATAGCTTGTAATGTATTGCCTTAATATAATTATTTTTTTCTTATAAATAATAATTTAATGCCGATTAAAATCAGAACAGTCGGCAACCATACTATTGAAGTTATTCATTCATTTTTATCGAGAACGAGGGTGATTCAATGTCAAGGACAAAATCCAGACGTTCTCATTCACACAAATTGTCCGCTGTTTAGCACGACTTTTATGATGACAAATAAGAATAGAACCAACGCTCTGGAATATTCTAAAAATGTCCACGATAGTAAACTCTAGTTACGATAGTAAATCCGGATGACACGCATACAATAAAAGTTAAATACCTACTTGTATTTAATTAATATTAATAATATTTCAATAAAATAATGTGAGAAATCTCGTTTGCGAGAAATGTAAAACTTTACCTAACAAATGTCAAATGAAAACGTTTGTATGTCAATTCAGAACTATTTTATTAATAGGCACTTATTCCCAATATATACTTCTAATATACCTACTATGAAAAGAATCCACTAAAAACTGTCAACACAAAAAATACTTTAACCCATTTTTTTTTCAAAATAATTTCTATTTACGTGGCTATATCTATTTAGTTAAGGATTTGTGTATATAAAGATGTAAAATGAGATGCATTTTTGTGTGAATTATATTTAGGTCACCCAAAAAGACATCTTCTTCCGGAAATAATTATAATAAAGCATTTTAGTGTTATGATGACAGGTTTAAGTGCTATGCGCTAAAATTTGTGCACGTGTTCACAAACAGAGAATTACAATTTTATATGCAATTACACTAATCAAAATAATGCATCCGTATGTCAATTCAAAATTAATGAATAATGATCAGTGCAATCGCATGAGTTAAAAATATGACATGACACATATGCAAATGCAATAATGCATTCCAAAACGCATTGAATAATAGAAGGAAGACAATGCACTGCATTTTGATTGCGGCTGATATGGCACTAGGGCAAAGGAATTCCTTTCAACTGAGTCTGTCATTGTTCTAGGGTCGGCTCGATAATTTAATTATAACTTCACTTGAAGAACAGTATGCGCTACTTTTATTGTGTCCGGAATTGAATTCGTGTTGCATTACATTTACTATGAGATGGAGCCGGTTTTTATTCGAGGGATAAAATTATTTCTATAAGTAGGTCTAGATGCGGATTTTTGTTTATATTATTAAGTCGTAGCAATTTACTGTAATTTCGCATTTCATGTAGATTTTAGACTTCAACTGAAGTTAACTGAACCCAACAATCCGGGAAACACAAAGTCCGCGACTCCATTACACTTTCCGTGGAAACAATTTAAGCTTCTTCTTGAAATAGCCAGATAGTGTAATTGTTTGCCGTTACAGCATGAGCACGAATCTAGGAGATAATTGCACTTCGTGAAAAGGTTAAAAAATTCAGACATTTCTTTTTGCTTTTCATATATGGCAATGATGCAATTAGCACATTCTGCCAGTGTCAAGTTTTTCTCGCAATTAAGCCCCGTCGAAGTAAGTCAGGATTCGCTCAGTAAAGTGATAGTGCGTTTACTGAGGCCAGAAAAGGACTCCTTGGAAGCACACGAAAAACGCAGTCCTAATACTTTTATTTGATTATCGCAAACATTACGCACATGAACATTTTGCAGTTTAATAATCTATCACTATTAAACCACAAAACGTACAGAACACATTTTTACAATTAACCAAACAAAAATTCAACTTGACTCGAGTTCCCGCTAAAAAGTCTATTTAGACACTTGTTTAATAAAGTCCGCTTGAAGTACAGAGTCAACACTGCTCGGGCAATGCCAGCATTGACATCGCTGCTGGGAAAACTCAACAAAGATCAATAGGCTTTTATTAGTACAATGTTTACACTGTCCGATTAGCAGTGGATGATATCGATTACAATCGTGTTTACTAGCAATACTGACATTTATAATAACAGATATAAATGTATTCTTTATACTTGGTTCTTTTAAAACGAAATTTCGTGTTCCAATACAAATTTCGCGTTTACCACCGGTTAATGGGGTGTATCACTTGTATCTGATTTACTGTATGCCAATTAGAATCTACATAGGTATGTAATGTGTATCTATAACGAGTGTAACCTTTGTATTCCCGAAAACAAACCGTGGACTCCGAGTTAACATGAAAACGATTAATTTTTTTGCAAGAATTCCGTTTTTTCCAGTTTCTTTCAATATTTTAATACATATTTGATAAATTAAAGCTCAAATAAATGATATATTTATTTAAAAATCATAAACTTTCATTCAACAGAGTCTATAGTTTCAGGCGTCGGGAATCGGTAGTTCATATATATTTTTCCCCTCGAGTCAATAATTGATATTACAATTAAAACCGGTTCAGTGAACATCGATCGGTACTGCAATTGGCTTATAATTAGACAGGTGTGTTTAAATACCCCTCTGGTTTCGCAAGGGGACAGACAGGCTTCCGACAAAGAAGCCAGCTGTGCTATTCTGTAAAACACCAATTCGTCGCTGTGCTCGACGACGAGCTCGACGACGAGACAGCCTAGAGATCGACTGTGAGCGCAGCGCTGCGCGAAACGGTATTCACGAACACGTTTATCCTCGTCGACGAACTGTAGGCTGCATCAACTCGACGCTGTTTCAAAGACGAGTTAAGGCTTGCCGCAAATTTCTTCACATCTTAATCGATATTTCCTAGACTTCATTTTTATCGGTTTAAAATTATTGATTTATTAGAATTATCAATTTATTTGGTAAAATAGAGTGAAAATATAATTTTACATACATAATCTAAGCCTCATTACATTTTTTTAAAGTTATTGTTTTGGCTGAATATTAATTCCTTTGCCAAAGTCGTCATAAAAAAATTACCGGCCGACTGACTGACGCGAATGTGATGTGAAATGTAAATAAACAAAACACTTTAAAATAGTTTATTTCAACTTCAAGAGATTAATTACCACGTGGTTGCAGCGTTATTATTGTGGCTTGAAGTTGAAATAGTGCATTCTTTGGTTTAGTTCTAATAATAGAAACGTTACATTATTTTTTTCCATATCCATATCCAGTACATAGCTTATAAGCCTATAATGTATAAGTACAAATACAGTTGATTCAAAACAGTAGGTTAAAGTAGGATACAGAGTTAAATTATCGTTGTTAGTTCGTTCCATACAGACAGTTATTTCATTCATTGTAAAGGGACATTGGAGTTGAACAAAGGACGAGAAAGCGTGTAAAAAACTAACGGTTTACGCGTCCCCGCTATAAACATTGAATAGATAAAGGACGAGAAATTGTACAACAAACTAACAATTTACGCAATTCCGCTATTAACATTGAACAAGACGAAGGACAAGAAAGCGCGCGTTCCGACTTAAGGGTTTACACATCTTTACTATTGACATTGAAAAGACAAAGGAAGAGAAATTGCATCCCAGACGAACGGCTTGCACATGTGCACCGTAACGAGCACGTGGGCCAAAACAGCGCACTATTGCTCGTCGTAACAATAGAAACCCCCAACTCCAGCGTCTCTCATTGTATCAATATAAATAAGGGTGAATCCTGGCCCACGTCAGTCAACTCGTAGTCACCACAAAAAGTGTAAGTAATTTTTACATGCAAAATACAAGTTTAAAAAGTTTTAATTTTATAAATGATAATCATGTTTGATTTTTAGCACATAATTTTACAACTGTGTTTTTATAAATGTTTCTGTAATTAGTAGCATGTCAAGAAGCGCGGTCCCTTCGCAAGCACAGCTGGAGATATTAATGGACAGCATAGAGGAGAAACGGTGGCTTGCTACTGGCCACGCTCGGACATCCCACGCCAGAGACCGCACGAGAACAGCTTGGCAAGATATAGCTGTCAAGCTGAACAGTGATGGGCGAGGCTGCATTAAAACGTGGCAGCAATGGTCTAAGGTTTGTTTACATTTTTGTAAGTATTTATCTAGCTTTGTATTAGTACCATGCTTGGTAATTGTTTTGTGTACCTTGCACTTAGTTGCATCACGGGTTATACTTTTTAATGGTGCTAATTTTTCAGTATTGGAAAGATAAAAAGTCTGCAACAAAGAAGAAAGCTAGCCAAATGCGGATGGCTAGACAACTAACTGGTGGCGGTGCAGCAGAGGCAGTGTCTCTCTCTGCAATAGAAGAGAGAATACTGGCAGTTATGGGAGGAGAGGGGTTTGCTGTTGGTGATAGGGATCTGCAAATTAACCCTTTTCATGTATGTTTCTTTTGCAACTGCTTTATATTTATCTTTTATTTTTTCAATACCTATTTTTTTTATTGTATAAGTTAATAAATTTATTTTTCCATTTGTAGCAATCAACAAATGAAACGGAACCAATGGCTCAGGATCAGGATGAAACAAAAATGCAAGATGCTGTTGAATTGGTATGTATTAATTAGGTAACAGTTTGTACATTATTTCACCTATCAAAATGAGTAAATTTATTTCAATTACTTTACAGAACTTACAAGATGTTGAAGTGGAGGTGCATGCAAGAGCAGATTCAGAGAGTATACTGCTAGTAATTACATTTCTATTTTAATGGCCATTACACCATATACATACACACAAAATATTGTGTACAATTTTTTCATAACAATTTTTATTTCTAGGCTCATGTGGAACCAATGACAGTGGAGCCAGGAACCACAGGACTTATATTTGTTCCTGAAACTGAACAGTCGACACCCTCTTTACCTGTGAGTTCACACTAATAATTTACTTTTTACATTGTAGTATTTAATTGGATACTGCAAATGATTACATGTAATAATTATTTCTGTAGGATCTACAGCCAGGCCCATCACAGCATAGGCATGGTTACAGAGTAGAGAATGAGCCACATTCACATGAAGACCAAGGATTGGTAAGGAAATAAAGTGCTATAGCCATATAATATGCTGTATGTAGACTTATTATAATAACTTAGAATTTTTTAATTACAGAATGAGTTTATACCAAACCCTACAGCTGCTGCACCTCCTACGATTAACACTCCTAGTGCTACATCAAGTAACATCATTTTTTATTATCTTCATTTTTCACCATTATCACCATTTTTATTATAACATCGAAGGATGTCACGGGCAAAAACTAGTTTACTATATATGTGCTAACTGTTTCTTTTCTTTATAGCTCCACGTCGTCGTCGTTTGGTAACTCGACGACGTGTGATCCGACGCCCACCACCAGCACAAAGGCAGTCCCAGATGGCGAGCCTAACGGAGCGTTTCATCGCCATCGAAGAGAGGCGTGTTGCCACTGAGCACATGTTGGCACAAAATCAACACACTATGATTCACGTTTTACGTGAAATGAGTGAGGCGTGGTCAAGACAAAGTCAAGCCTTACAAGATTTAGTTGCACACATCTTTTAAACAAATAAAATTTTATTTTTACATCAACTAAGCATTTTATTTTTTTATTTCTTATCTAAAAAAACAGTTTTATTTTAAAAATAGTCTTAGCATGGCCTGGTAAAACGTAAGTGATTATTGTCTCTATGTTGTAAGTTGTAAATACAAATATCAGTTACTATACATGTGCATATATAAAAAGACATGTCCTGACTGATTAAATTATTCATCATTAGCAAGCTTAATCCTAAATTTAAATGTGACAGAACTTGTAAATTGACTAGGTACATTTTCCAGCCTAAATAGACCATTAGACTCTTTACAACAACATAGAAGTCATGGATTTTACACTAGAGCCTTTAATAATGTGCACGCCATAACTGGTTCACTAGTGACTGCCTACTTAACCGTCCACTTGCTAAGCTATCTTGGGATGTTTGGTGCTGTCTCAGTGTTCTCAACAATCTATTCTCTTCTTCCAAATCTCTTGGGGCTAATGAAGGAGCAGGTAGCCCAGCACGGTTACACATGTTGTGTAGCACACAGCAAGCCACCACTATCTTGGCAACCATTTTGGGATCATAGTGTAGTACCCTGTGAACTAATAAGCATCTGAATCTTCCTTTCAAAATGCCTATTGTCCTCTCCACACTATTGCGAGCAGTACTGTGTATATTATTATAGTGTTCCTCGGGGGTCCCTGGGTCTGGGTTATTGAATGGTGTCATTAGGTATGACCTTTGAGCATATCCTGAATCACCTGAAATTATAAGTAAAGCTATTGAATCCTGACATTTAGATAATAGGCACCTATAATATGAAAAATTTAACTTAGAGGTACCTACTATACATATTTTAACATAGGTACTTATTATGTATTTTGAAAACATACCAAGTAGGTATACTATTTCTCCATTATTAAGAATTGTCTCTAAATGTTCTTTAATAATACTGTTAGAGAATACAAAATTATCATGTGTTGCTCCTCCAAATGTAGCATCCACATGTAAAATATTCAAGTCAGCATCATTGATCTAGAAGAAGATAAAATGTCTATTATTTTAACCTCAATAAAAAGTATAATCTAAAAAAATTATAAGTAAATAAATGATTAAGTATAATCTAAAAAAATTATAAGTAAATAAATGATTAAGTATAATCTAAAAAAATTATAAGTAAATAAATGATTAAGTATAATCTAAAAATAATAATCTAATCTTATAAATTTATTATAATCTATAAATCAAACTTACAATAAGAACATTTCTAGCATGATAGCCTTTTCGGCAATAATATCTCTCCTCATGTAATCGGGGTCGAATCATGGACACAAGAGTGCCATCAATGCAACCCAGTACCCCAGGAATTTTAAATTTTTGATAAAATCTGAAAATAGCACAAAACAGAAATAAAGTTTATTATGTCTGAATGAGATGAATGAGCGTACACAATATCTGAAACATAATAAAAACAAGTTTAGAGGTCCATTTGTTTTATTTTCTATTACTAATTGGTTCTAAATAGATAAGAGAATAAATGTAATAACTAAGAATAGGTAATAATTATCACTGTTTACAAACAAACCTTAAGTCTATTAGGTAGAGCCCCGGAACGATCATAAAGAGGCAAATACGTAGTAAGGTCACTTTCTAACATATTAATTAACTCCTCAGATAATCTATAGTGATTAATGAAGTCTACATCGCGTGAAATAATTCCTAAGTTTCTCAGGTGTTGTGCCTGTCGACGCTTCTTCAAGTTGTCGCTTTTTTTAGCCTCTTCCAACAAATACAGCATTGTAAAGAAACGAGCAGCCATTATTTTTTATCAAATGGACGCGAAACACTTCAAGTTTAAATAAAACTAGAAAAAATAATGTATCTTTCATTCAAATCAGTCTCAACTATTGTAGCTTTTGGATTTGACAGTTAAAATCGTGGCTGTGGTCGAGGCTGTAGACGAGCTCGACGCTGTTTTTTGTTACAGAATACCAAAATGTATGAAGAAATGTCAAACTGTTCGACTTTCAGTAGTTCTAGTTCACGCCGTCCTCGTCGTAGAGCGCTAGTGTCGCTTTAAACGATTTTGTGAATACCGTAACGTGTCTCGTCGCTGTTTCGGCGTTGCCGCAGCGTCGAGTTCAAGATATTTAACTAACAGAATAGCACTGCAGATGTCAACGGATGTGTCACGATTGTCAGGAATACATCAAGAATTGAACGTTCGTATGACTATAAAGTTTTTGCGTTCGTAAACAGCTGTGCTATTCTGTTAGTTAAATATCTTGAACTCGACGCTGCGGCAACGATGAAACAGCGACGAGACACGTTACGGTATTCACAAAATCGTTTAAAGCGACACTAGCGCTCTACGACGAGGACGGCGTGAACTAGAACTACTGAAAGTCGAACAGTTTGACATTTCTTCATACATTTTGGTATTCTGTAACAAAAAACAGCGTCGAGCTCGTCTACAGCCTCGACCACAGCCACGATTTTAACTGTCAAATCCAAAAGCTACAATAATTGAGACTGATTTGAATGGACAATACATTATTTTATAGTTTTATTTAAATTTGAAGTGTTTCGTGTCCGTTTGATAAAAAATAAAGGCTGCTCGTTTGTTTACAATGCTATATTTATTGGAAGAGGGTTAAAAAAGTGACAACTTTAAGAAGCATCGACAGGCACAATAACTGAGAAACATACGAACTATTTCACGCGATGTAGAGTTCATTAGTCACTATAGATTATCTGAGGACTTAATTAATATGTTAGAAAGTGACTCGTGCTGGGCTACCTGCTCCTTCATTAGCCCCAAGAGATTTGGAAGAAGAGAACAGATTATTGAGAACACTGAGACAGCAGCAAACATCCCAAGATAGCTTAGCAAGTGGATGGTTAAGTAGGCAGTCACTAGTGAACCAGTTATGGCGTGCACATCATTAAGGACTCTAGTGCAAAATCCATGACTTCTATGTTGTTGTAAAGAGTCTAATGGTCTATTTAGGCTGGAAAATGTACCTACTCAATTTACAAGTTCTGTCACATTTAAATTTAGGATTAAGCTAGCCGATGATGTGTCAGTCAGTCAGGAAATGTCTTTTTATATATGTACATGTATAGTAACTGATATTTGTATTTACAACTTACAATATAGACAAAATAATCACTTACGTTTTACAAGGGCATGCTAAGGCTATTTTGTAAAATAAAACTTTTTTTTAGATTGGAAATAAAAAAATAAAATTAGTGGTTGTAAAAATAAAATTTTATTTGTTTAACATGTTTATAAGGCTTTATAAGGTTTGAGTAAGGCTTGACTTTGTCTTGACCACGCCTCACTCATTTCACGTAAAACGTGAATCATAGACTGTTGATTTTCTGCCAACATGTGCTCAGTGTCGACACTCCTTTCTTCGATGGCGATGAGATGCTCCATTAGGATTGTCATCTGGGACTGCCTTTGTGCTGGTGGTGGGCGTCGGATCACACGTCGTCGTATTACCAAACGACGACGATGTGGAGCTATAAAGAAATGAAACAGTTAGCACATATATAATATAGTAAACTATCTTTTGCCTGTGACATTGTTCGATGTTATAATAAAAATGGTGATAATGGTGAAAAATGAAGATGATAATAAATGATGTTACTTGATGTAGCACTAGGAGTGTTAATCGCAGGAGGTGCATGCAGCAGCTTGTAGGGTTTGATATAAACTTGTTCTGTAATTAAAAAAAATCTAAGTTATTATAATAAGTCTACCTACAGCATACTATATGGCTATAGCACTTTAGTTCCTCATCAATTGTTGGTCTTCATGTGAATGGGGCTCATTCTCTACTCTGTAATCATGCCTATGTTGTGATGGGCCTGGCTGGATCCTACCGAAATAATTATTATATGTAGTCATTTGCAGTATCCAATTAAATATTACAATCTAAAAAATAAATTATTAGTGTGAACTCACAAGTAAAGAGGGTGTTGACTGTTCAGTTTCAGGAACAGATATAAGTCCTGCGGTTCCCGGCTCCACTGTCATTGGTTCCACATGAGCCTAGAAATAAAAATTGTTATGAGAAAATTGTACACAATATTTTGTGTGTATGTATATGGTGTAATGATCATTAAAATAGAAATGTAATTACTAGCAGTAATTACCTCCACTTCAACATCTTGTAAGTTCTGTAAAGTAATTGAAATAAATTTACTCATTTTGATAGGTGAAATAATGTAGAAACTGTTACCTAATACATACCAATTCAACAGCATCTTGCATTTTTGTTTCATCCTGATCCTGAGCCATTGGTTCCGTTTCATCTGTTGATTGCTACAAATGGAAAAATAAATTTATTAACTTTAACAATAAAAAAAAAATAGGTATTGAAAAAATCAAAGAAAAATATAAAGCAGTTGCAAAAGAAACATACATGAAAAGGGTTAATTTCCAGATCCCTATCACCAACAGCAAACCCCTCTCCTCCCATAACTGCCAGTATTCTCTCTTCTATTGCAGAGAGAGACTGCCTCTGCTGCACCGCCACCAGTTAGTTGTCCAGCCATCCGCATTTGGCTAGCTTTCTTCTTTATCGCAGACTTTTTATCTTTCCAATACTGAAAAATTAGCACCGTTAAAAAGTATAACCGGTAATAAAACTGGTACTAAAACAAAGCTAGATAAATACTTACAAAAATGTAAACAAACCTTAGATCATTGCTGCCACGTTTTAATGCAGCCTCGCCCATCACTGTTCAGCTTGACAGCTATATCTTGCCGGGCTGTTTCAACTTCAAGCCACAATAATAACGCTGCAACCACGTGGTAAATAATCTCTTGAACTTGCAAGTTGAAATAAAATGTTTTGAAGTGTTTTGTTTATTCACATTTCACATCACATTCGCGTCAGTCAGTCGGCCGGTAATTTTTTTATGACGACTATGGCAAAGGAATTAACATTCAGCCAAAAGAATAAGTTTAAAAAAATGTAATGAGGCTTAAATTATGTATGTAAAATTATATTTTCACTCTATTTTACCAAATAAATTGATAATTCTATTATAGCAATAATTTTAAACCGATAAAAATGAAGTCTAGGAAATATCGGTTAAGATGTGAAGACATTTGCGGCAAACCTTAACTCGTCTTTGAAACAGCGTCGAGTTGATGCAGCCTACAGTTCGTCGACGAGGATAAACGTGTTCGTGAATACCGTTTCGCGCAGCGCTGCGCTCACAGTCGATCTCGAGGCTGCCTCGTCGACGAGCTCGTCGTCGAGCACAGCGACGAATTGGTGTTTTACAGAATAGCACAGCAGGTTATTGCACAGTGACTAAAATTCATATTCCTTGCTTAACTGATAGAACAGGTTCGTTAACAAAATTACATTTGCGTTTGACTCCACCTAGCCGTCTATTAAATAAGTTGATCATGTGCTGTAAAGGAATTTGTAATTGTTTAAACGCTCAACTGGCCGATGCAAGAGATATCTTTTTATTTACATTTTAATGAAATAAATTATAGTCTATACATATAAAGAGAAATGTACTGATTGACTGACTCATCGACGCTCAAATAGAACCGTTGAAGCACAACCAGAATCGTGTAGTCATGATTTTATCAAAGGTGGGGCGAAAGCAAACAAGTTTACCCCGAATGAGGCAAATCGAACAATGTTCTTATAATTTAAATAGATCTTAGATAGATAGGTCTTATAATTTTTCTGTAATACAGAAAGTCTGTTACTTATTCTGGCCTATGCCTTAGAGGGGCAAGCGCCCCAACATGCCCTACCGTAGGGTAGCTACGGTAGGGTAGCCCATGTTGAAAAGTGTCTGTACGTTTTATGATAGGTGATAGGTTTTATGATAGGTAGAACGTATTTAAACTAACATATAACTAAGTGGTTTGCACAAGCTCGGTTAGTTGTCGCGACTTATGACATTGAATTGAAAATAGAAATAAAATTATTAAAATTGACTATATAAATTATTATTATATTTCGCGGCGCCTGTGATTAAAGTCGCGGTTCGCCATGGTGCCTCGACCCGAGGCACACTCTTTGGGAACCACTGCCACAGAGTAATGAATATGTGTTTTTTAAATACTATATATGTACCTATAAACTTCAATAATCATTTGTTATTAAAAAAATGCTTATGAATCACAAAATAATTACGCAACGCGGGTGTGTTTAGGCGTGTCGTATCACCACAAATTAACAAATGTACACGTACGTCACACGCAACATGTTTAATCAACCTCTAATTAACCTGAGTGAAACATTTTGCGGTGCGCTTATATCAGGCGTTTCAATTAGTGGTCAATTTTATAGAATCCTGGGAGGCAATCAATTTAGATGGAGCGGAAATTACTCAGGCGAATGTACCGAGTTTAATAAAATTTCAAATTTAAATTGAATTTATTTGCTTAAAACAGGTATGTAACTACAGGTGACATTCAAACTATTGCACAGCTGTTTTGCCCTCGCGGACGTACAAATTGTAAGTACAAAGAAGAAGAAGTATATTTAAATACATATATAATAGATTACTTATCAATAACTTATTATGTATTATTAACTATATTTCAATAGTGTCTCTTAACTAAACTATTTTCTACAACGTCACAACTATAAGACACTTGTGAAACAAACTCAAATAAATTTTAATAAATAATCAATAGCCTAGATCCAGTTATTATTTATAATAACATTTCTTATTTCCCTAATCCTTTTTCCAAATCGATTCCTAAATCTAAAGGATCAATTTTAAATTTATGTTTTATTTTATGGATATTTTCTTATTTGTGTTAAGTAAATAATAAATCCATATGCCATTACACATCCCGGCCGAAAGTAATACACATCGGCTATGATCGTATGCTACGTCGCTGACTTGTCTGCCGTCGTACAGGCTCACGACAGAGACGATGCTCTGCAAAACCGAAGCTAGCCGGTAGCCTCTTTCTAAAGGCCGATGTGTATTATTTTCGCCCGGGAAGTGTAATTTTTAGGTTATTCATATTAGTGCTAACCACTAATTTTATTAGTGCAAAGATACGCAGCACATCGGGGGTGTGAATGAATGTGGACTGATCTTCATTCTGCATTCTGGACTGATCTTTATACTGCATTCCGGACTGATCATGATTGATCATAATTTAGTTTTAGTCAGAATTTAGTTGGGAAGTATCACGGATATCATTCATGTCTGCTCATCTGAAGCTTTCTTTGTATAAAAAAACATTTTAGTAAAGTAATTTACACATAATTCGTGGCAGAAATTAACACAATTAATGGATAGTTATACACAGTCATACTAATATACTACTTATATCTAATATACCTACTAATTATACACAGACGAAGCGGCAAGTAACAGCTATAAATTCATACAACACAACGATAGAAACGGCACAATAAAAGCAATGTTTTGATTCTAAGCTATTATTTTATCATAATCCAATGTCTGTGCCTTGACGTTATCTAGGTAATAACTGCAATTGGACCTATGTACAGTTAGGTGGGCTAGGTACGAAATAATAGCTGACCTACTACATGTTGGTATGTTACAATGCTAATGGTACGTAAAAATAACAAAAAGTGAACTAAATTATTGTTACCTTATCATTCGTATCTTATTATATGTAAACTTATACATTATGCATAGTTACATAATTATTAATAATAATAAATATATAAAGAAACTGGATAGGTATTGATAGGACAAATTAGATAGGACAAACAGATGTACAAACAGAATATTGTATACTGGCACATGTTATATTCTACTGGTATTCTACTAATACATAATCCGACATAAGATTCCCATATAATAAGTGCTTACTTACTCTAGCCATGTTTTTGTTACGCCCTGAGAACTTATATGTGTAGGACGGTTTTTGTTCAATCCATCATCGTACCTATAGTAGGTATAGTCTCTTTACTAAATGAATGGTATATATTCTGACCACACATAAGAAAAAATCAGCTTGGAGGCCTTACGGGTTACCATTGGTATTTTTCCGATATACTCTAATATCGCTCTGCTAATGTACCATACATAGCACGGTCAATCTAATAAAAATGTTTGCATAGTTTAGTCAACAATATGCCGTACCTACCAGACACGTATTTAGAATTTAGTTTGGGGGGCCATAAAAATGACTTTCCTTTGCTACAACTAATCTCATTTAATTATTTATTCGATTGTTTTTAGGAAACTATGAAAGTGAGTAATTTAAGATTTAATACAATGCAACTAGCTCTATTAGTATCCATTGATAGCATGGGCCTCGTCATACATATTGTCTTGAAGATGAGGGATTAATAAAATACTACATATAAATATCACATAGAAACTACATACGAGTAGAATAAGAATAAGATTTAATACGACATAGACATTATTCTATAAAAAATCGATATCGATATCTTGAAAAATTACAGACAAAGGCAAGGGCGTAATAGTCGGGATTTCTTCCAGGTTGGGGCAAAGCAAACAATTTTCTTGTAATTGAAATAGAGATAGTGTAATGCAATAAGTCTGATACTTATTCTTCCCTATGCCGGGGGGGGGGAAGCGCCCCTACCTGCCCCACCGTAGCTACGCCCATGAATAGAGGTCTTACAAAGGTCATGAAGATTAAAAGATAGGTACTTAAATATAGAACAATGACTACATTCTTCAGTAGTAGCATTACAATCCGCCACGTCTCCACCTACATAATTCTTAAACAATTTTAGAAAAAAAAATAACGTGGGTTTATTCTTATCTCTATTTTTCGTACAAGCTACAAAATAGGTCAATTTCAAGAACAGTCTACTAAGGTATTATCTCTAGTTTGCATAATTAATGTGCTGTAATGATTGGTACGCAAGTTGTCCGACTACCGACCTACATTCATCCTATCTTACGTTCGCATTAGTTAAATAGATAGACAAAATACTTTATTGCACGCCAAAACACAATAAGACAAAACAGCGATTGAAAACACATAAAATGCACAAAATCACTAAAAGCTATTTTTACCAGAAAAAATGTGGGTAGTGAGGAAAATATATTTAATATCTGGTGGGTGGGTGGTGTTCAATTTACCGAAGTAACTACATAATACTCGTATATACTGGGCCTGTACCCTGCAATTGAACGTTATAAGCTGATATATCCATATCGATCGGTGGTCCAAACACACAAGGTTTTCTAAAAAGGTGAAAAATTCAAACTATAGAACTCAAAAACTATTATGTACTTATTTATTATCTTGATTCTGCCGCTCTTTATTATTTCTTTTAAAGTATTGTTTTTGCAATACTTTTGCAATACAAGGCTTGGTCTCCCTGGACGAACTTGAAATACGTGCCTGTTATTTATATACTATCAGAATAATATAGAGTTAGCCGCAACCAAGGTCAATTATGCTGACCACCAACTTATAGCCGTATCATTTGTCCACGATCATCTGTGATCATAATAAAATTGTAAGTCTATGTCTGCGACATACATACATTATAGTAACCGGTCAATCCTATTTTCATTGATAAAAAAAATACGAATTTTATATTTGCAAAAATGACATTTTTTTGTTATTTTTTTTGTTTATATGTCTTGAAATAAAAGCACAATTGGAATTTTTGCAGAATTTTATGTCAACTCAGAACCATGTGCAGAAACCATGGTGTCGGGTTTAGGGAATTGTTCGGTCTTTTTTCAGCCTTTCTGACGTCCCATTGCAAGGCACACAACTCCCCTAGTAAATCACTAGGGGGTTTCGGGCCGCAATCCACCATGTAAACCCCGTGCGGATAGGTAGAGGATACACATACTCTAGATTTATAACTCGTTGTAAATCAAGCTTATTTTACATTATCTAGTAATGTAATAAGGAATATGCATACTGGATAGGTACATTTTTCCCAAATAACTTTACACTAAGTACGTAATTAGTGTAATGAACTTTGTTTTTTTTTTCTTCATGTATGGCAATGGTGCAAACTCTGATTTTTAATTCGAGATAATTCTGACATTTGGTGATATTTTCAGAAAATATATTTTTTACTGGTATGACTGAAGCTCTTTGCATAGATTTGAAACCGTTTTTTTTTTATAAAAAATATCTGCTATAATGATTACATTATTGATCTCATTTATTGGAATGATTTTATACCGAATTATATGTATTGATATGCTTTCACACCGTGTATCGTTTTATTTTGGTAATATGTCAATACATACCAATGTATGCTTTCACACCGTGTATCGTTTTATTTTGGTACCTTTTCAGTCAGTAAAGTACATGTCTGACCTCATGTTATTTATTCTTTGTATATGTGTACTTTGTTAGTTTACCTGATAAATAAATAAATACCTGGTTGTTATGTGTTTTGTCCCTTTAGTGGCAAAACCGATTACTTGGCGACATTACGATTTTGAGAAACTCAATTTGAAAGTACATAATAATATATGGAACTCAAAGTATTTGAGGATTTTTTTGGAATTACTAGGAGAATTTTACTCCATAGAGTTTAATTATAACGTAAATCGTAAATCTACGATTACGTATAACGTAATGGAAAGTGATTAAAACATAGTTAATTCAACTACTTATTATATGATTATCACATTGCATCATTTGAATAGTTTTAATACTGAGTAATAATATGTTATTATTACAAAATGAGAGTGCACAGAAAAGGTTTGTTACACCTGAAACGTCAGCTGTCAAAATTCTCTCGAATTAATAATTATTAATTTATTTCTTTGCATAAACAATAATAAATAATGAAGTAAACATTGCCTCTTTACCGTGCGTCATCGCGTTTGTTCCAATGATAAATACATCATAGTATCGAACACCGGATGTATGTATCAAAGAAATGTCCTCGTGTGTATAAACTTGGCATTTAACATTGTAATTTTGTAGACCAAGGTTTCCTGCATAACTAGAATTTGCAAGTTAAATTTGACCACGTGACTACATTCTAAGCTGTCTCTCCACTAGGGGATTAATTATACAAATATAATATCAAAGAGGAACTGAAGCGACAAATTTGAGTGTGTGCTGTAAAATGCTCAGGCGTCTTGCATGTGTGCGTGGGTAAGATATGAGCGGGAGCGTCTTACTACGAGAACACGAGGAGAGTTTTCAAATCGGCCAAGAATATGCTTCCCTAGTATAAAGAACTGTTATCATCATGTGATCACTAATTATCATCGACTATTTATGATGAACAATTATAGGCGAGAATCGTATACCTACAAGATTCTCGCCCGAAGCATTCAAGAAACTCTCCTTGTGTAAATGAGCCATTACTGTAGCTGTAAATCAGGGCGCAATTTGAAGATTAATTCCTTGTTCCCGCCCTGCAAGTCGCCACTGCCACTTTTATCTTACGGAGAACATTGTCGGTATGTAGATTCGAAGTTAGTTCTAGTCTACAATTACTCCCAAGTACTTCACTTCCTTGGAGGAAGTGATGATTTTCCTGTTTAGAGTACATTGTGTTGATTCAATTAACAGCTCTTTTCTCGTAAATTGGATCAACACAGTTTTGTCAGCATTAATCGACAATGTGTTGTCTTTACACCATCTGTTAATAATTTTAAAAGCTTGTTGTATGGGCATAAAATGATTGATTGCCTTTGGAACGAACCTGAAAGGAAGGCTCTGATGGAGACCTTAACCTGAACAGGTGTGATGTAGGGATGTTCCATAGAATTCTGTCCGAGCCAACATCGAAATCTGCAAACATTCTGTGCGAATTTGCAAGTCATAGATAAATCATAGATAAATTAAGGTATTATAGACAGATAGACGTAATTATAATATAGATAGATAGTGAAATTGTCACTTTTAGGGTACAATGGGGCTGACATGCACAACAGTGTAAAAGCCCCTAAATAAAATAAGAGAGAAAAAAAAGTGCCTTTGATCATGATTAGAGGATGACCGGATGATCTTGTAATCATAATTACAAGGTCATAACTTTGCCAAATCGGTTTATTAGTTTCAAAAGTATAACCGCTCAAACCATTCATAAATCAGAAAAAGATCATAGAATATTATATGTTGTTACGCAGAGCTCGTAGAACTACATATTTTGTCGAAACATTTTAATTTATACTAACATAGAACGTACTTTTTTAACTGACTTTTTAATATTAAGCCATTACTTACGAAAGCAACAACATTGGTTTTTCAATAACGATTGTAGGAAGGTCTTTACGTGCAGAAGAAACGTAAGTAGTTGACCTCAATTTCTTTGCATCATAAATCAAGTTTAGGCTGACATTGACAATCGTAAGATTTCTGAACTTGACACAGTTCTAAATGGTCATATATTTATTATATACTTAGGTATGTAGCTAAAAATACCTTTCGTATCTAACTTAACGTTAATGACATAAGTTAATGGCATATAGGTGCATATCGCTGTAATTAGGAAGTATTTAATAAAGATAAATTAGTTCAAATCAATAATATTACCTTGTAACGTTGTAAAATCTTAAATCGTTAATTTCGACATTTATACTATAGCATCGTTAGAAAACCTCGCAAACAAACTTTCAAGGGGATGGTTAGCAATAATTAATGAAACATAATTACAACTTAACATTAAAACGATGGCTAGCAATAATTAAACGCACTGAATCCAATAACAACCAACTATAAATGCATTTACAAAATCAACTATAGCAAACGAAATAAAAAATCTAAAAATCTATAGTCACAAAATAATTACACTTCAGTTAATATCAGATCCAGAACTCGCTGTGTTATCCCGTGATTGGAGATAGAGGCCATCTATAAAATGCGTGGAAATTCATCTTTTCGAAATCACTCTATAATATCCCACTGCCATGATTTTGATCCATAATCGGGCGCAGTGAGTCGGTGGATATTACATGTGGAATGTTCCACCGGTTTATTTATATTTAACTAGCAGTTGCTGCGACTTCGTGATTTTAGAGTAATTGCCGAGGAATTCTATTATGGATCTGGATAAAAAAAAGTACCCAAAATCTCAACTAGCTATGTTAATGAGCTATACAAAATTTTATCAAAATCTTTCGAGTACTTAGTCCTTGCGTAATGTAAGTTCAGATAGATAGGAAAAAATCCTAAAAAATAGAGTAAAAAATCCGTCCCGAAAAGACCGGAAGTGTGTTTACTAAAAAAGTAACAGATCCTTGAACCCAAAACAGTTTTGTATAATCAATTTGATTGAATCATAAATTTATAAAACGCCAAACACTAAAACGGGCGGGCAGACAGACACACAGACAGACAGACAACCGACCGGCGCATATATATGTTAGATACACAGACAAACAGCAGATAGACAAATACTCGTCAACACAAAGGTTTATAAGTTTGAAGAGAACTTTTTATGTCGGGGGTTAAAAAACGTTACGAAACGTCACAGTCCGTGATGACAATTGGCGGTTGCAGTTCAAGTTCGATGACTTCCCGAACTGCTGGGCACTCGTGCGCACATCCTGTGCAAACCAAACGGCCCTTTGTTACGGTAATGCGTTCCAATCACACACGACACAGCACAATTTTGGCAAATATCGCATTCAAATTCCAACTATAGCGTTATTTTTATGTCTCGAACAAATATTTTTAGTAAGTACATATAAGATGCGACTTATTTTTGACGAAATATCCATACGCAAGATTTATGTGCACATACAAATGTAATTAACAAGTAACAAGAACATAATTAAAACTGTTTTGATGCTCATCAATTACATTGTCACACCATTGTCCACTGCTGGATTTAGGCCCCTCCCAGAGTTTGCCACCACACGCGACCTGCCGCGGTTCTCATCCAGTGTGTGAGAATTTCATTCATCCATCCTGCAAATTTCTTCTTGCCATCTGTTGCGGACTCCTTGCCCCTATCTCTTTAAAGTAGGTAGTTTTATATTATTTAATTTTATAAATAATATATAAAATTGAGTAAAATTAAAAAAGAAGTGTAATTAAAAATAACTTTGCAAGTGTCGCGACAACGAGTCCGCAAACCGTATGTCCAGTTATGTGGACGGAGGTATATATTTACACCTGATGTCCAATATATTTCCCTATTGCATATTCTGACAGTGATAAAAATATCAAATTTTCTTATATTTGCATGACATTAATGTAGCACCTCTGCTTCTAACGAAATCACAGCCAAAGGCTATTTCATGTTATTTTTTCTTTCTTTTATAGACGAGTGGGCGGACGAGCGAGCGGTCCCACGTGATGGTAAGTGTTACCGCCGCCCATGTTATACCATACTATCAGCCTATGTCTCTCTACTGCTGGATATAAGCCTCTCCCAAAGCTCGCCACCACGCACGATCTTCGGCTCTTCTCATCAGACTCTTCTCATTGAAGAAACTCGTCCGTGAGAATTTCTTCAGGTCTTTGGTGCACCCAGCCGTAGGGCATCTCACACTTTTCGGTACGTGGTCTCCCGTTACATAAAATAATGTACCATCAATAATTTACGGATATACTAAAGCGTAAATTCAATTTGTGGTGTATGAAACTAGATATACTATGCACGAGAAACGCAAATCCAAAGCAGCGATTAGACGTGAAGTTATGTCATGCATTTTAACTGCATTTATGATACCTACCTATAATCATCGCGTGTAAATGTCAGTTTGAATCAGAATCATATAATAAAGAATCACAGGAACCGGTATTATAATGACGTTATTTGATAAAATCTGTCTTGCAGCCGGCTCCTTGTCATAATATGCGCCGCTGAATGAACTCATTGTGACCATTTCGTAATGCGGTACAAACTCATTTAAAAAGGACAAGACTCGGCTACAGTCAATTAAAACATTAAAAAAGATCCTAAATTTTTTTTTTCTTTTATGCACGAAGGCGGCAGACGAGCATACAGTCCACCTGATGGTAAGTGGATACTGTCGCCCATAAACATCCGGGATACACGCCAACATTAGTCCAAAATTACATATGTACTCATCTTCAATTGGGTAAATTTTACTTAATTAACAAAATATACATATAACTAATTCATCTAATACAATAAAATCAACATAAAAAATATTTATTTAAAATTAAATTATTAAAGACTACCTTAAAATATTAGTACCTTAAAGACTATATTAGTGAGGTTTCTGTGTATATTAATTGGTTTTTAACTTATTTGTGAGATACATACTAAAATGTTATACGATAACTGTTACAAATCAATCCAGTCGGTATGTTTGCCTGTTGTTCGAAAAGGCCCGGGTTCGATGCCGGAAAATATTTGTTTGAAGACGTTTACTATTTGTACTATTTGTTTGAAAACAAATGTTTTTCGAGATTAAAGTTCAACTGGGTTTATATATATATATATATCTGGACCTGAGAAGAACTTTCTCCAAGCTCATGAACTCATGACAAACGAAATGAGTGTAGGTCGTTTAATCTGCATTTATTCTAAGAAATATTTTTTAGATTCTAAAAATATGTCCTATTGTATATGTACATATATATATGCACATGACTCGTAAAACTATAACTTTGTCTATACACGTTTTTTCCAAATGAACGGAAAAACGTGAATCTCCTTCCAACTGGCACATGCCATCGGCCCTTTTGTTTGTATGTAAGAGGTAGGTAAATCCAAAAACTACTAAAAAGGCACGGTCGCCCAAGGCACTGCCTTCCACTCTTCTCATCCAGTCATCGGTCCACCGACCACCTGGCCAAAGGGCGTCCCACACGTCTCGCGGTATGCGGTCTCCACTCGAGAAATCCACCAATCGTAATTTTAAATACGCCTTTTTTTAATCCAGCAGGAGGAGGAGATCCTATTTTTAAGAACATTTATTTTGACTTTTTGGACATCCTGAACCTATCTGGATATTTACCTCACAGTGGTCAGTCCTGCGACAATTAATGTAACATAAGTACGTATTGATCTTTAAGTTCTTCAATAATTTCATAAATACTTCTGCCTAATACAGAACGGAAATAGATACCAAGGAATTGGATATATGAGTTGCCAGTATTGGCTAGATATGAGTAGATGAATAAATTATTATGTATTATAGATAGTAGTCTTAGATATTTTTTTAAATTTAAGATACAAGTGGGACCTTCGAAAGTTATCAACTTTCAAAGCCAACTTTGAAAAGTCGTACCTTTTCAAAAACATGTAGTATGGCTGTAGCAAAAATATTTTTTTTATAATCTAATGGGATTTACGATTAAATTAATAATTATTAAAACAGTCAAACTATAACAAATTATTATTATCAAAACATAAATAATATATCACTATTTTGGAATCATGACACTTCAATTATTAGATTATTGGGTACAATAATAATGTAAACCATGTTGTTTACTGCATGTCTCGGTAAACAAACCGTATGTCTTAAGTAAACAATGTTTTATTTTGAATCTGCAAACAGTAACTCATACGGTCTCACTCATAAAGTCATATGTGTCATAACAATATAACAATAGATGCCTGGTATGTAGAAAACCTTTATCACACAAAAAGTATGAATAATATACCTACCTATATACTTTTTTATTGTGTTTTTGCTCAATTAAACTACGTTCCAATTATAAATGTAGTTATAAAGAAAAAATATTGCAATTGAAAACATATTCTAATTCGAATTCCAAAACAAAGAATGTCGTTTAACTCGACTGGAGTTAACGAGCTCTTCTATACATATTTTTTTTTATTTAAACTTATCATAGTTACGTTACTTTCAAATCTTTTCTTAAGTTCATAAAGGAAAGTATGTTTAGAATAAATTTAAGAAAAAACTCACCCAGTGAGTTGATCTTCAACTATTTAATTTGCTTTTATCACTTATCTAACACACTGGCACAAAATATCGAACTTTTAATATTCACAAAAAGAGCGCGTAAATTCTGGTTGCTCCGGTAAGCAGTCGCGTTCGAATTTCAAATAAGACTGGAACGTTACTATTACGTTACGTCCAAGGCGATGGTGACGCGCATATAAACCTGTATTCTGAGTACACATTGTGCGCGTCTCTACATTTATAATTATCATGGAATATATGAATGAGATTTGAATTTACGACATTTATCTTATCGTTTACAAAAGACCTAGATCATTATTAAGGAAACTATAGACTTTATTAAGCTTTATTATGTTTGTTAGGAAACCGACTATGTTCCTTTTTTCCCGCCTCGTCCTATTCCGCCAAACTTGGCAACACTGACGTTTCGATGTCCGTCCGCGAGTGCAGTTGTGACGCTTAGATTCAAAATTTAACTAAAATCAAAATTAGTGGTGTCTGTGTGGAGAGAACATTACCGAACCAGCTCATAACCCACAACGATATTATAGCTTTATATTATATTTTACGTCTGTACATATATTTACTATGAAATAACTAGCTTTATTGTACATATGTAACATGCCTATCATCGTTATAAACAAAGGTTACAACAATAACTAAATTCTTTATTATTGTTATTAAACGGTGTTAATTATTACAGTATTAATAATCAATTTTATTACATAGATACCCAGTGCTAAATCAAACATATATTAATAAATATTCTTTATAATCGGTTATTATAATCGGTATTATTGCAAGAGCAATAATAAAAGTTGTTATAAAACTATTTCCTACTGAGAAAATGTTGTTTTGTTCTGCTCTATATTTATTATTTATATTTACGATACGTATTTATTTTAAATAATATTTCAGCTATGTTTCACACAATGAATGTACAGTTTTTTTTTACAATAATTATAACCTAGTTTCGCTTATTACTAAATTAAATTACATAAAATATGCATTCATTTAATTCATTGCTTTCTAAAAATGAAAGAACTTACAAAATCAGCGCAGTAGTTTTCGAGTTTATTACTTACATACAAACATAAAAAACAAACTTATACAGTCCTCTTTATAATATTAGTGTGTTACATATTTTTTTTAATATAAACATACATATTAAGAATCTATTAAAAAACATATCTACTATTAAGAATACTTCAATGTCAAACAATTAGTTAAATATTATGAATTATGTAATTAAATGTCATTTGGATTATTTATATGTCAAATTCAATTAATTTATTAGTTATTTGTGTCATAGTAGCATTGCAACGCAAAAGCATTGTATTGTAGCTTCAGAATAATCTCGCTACCATCCCGCCTGGTACATCTGTACCAAGCCACCCTATTTGATTATGGGGCATAACGCCGTGATAAAGCAGGAGAGGCTGATATTTTGATCTCTCTTGCACATTAGTATTGTTTTCTTTCTTTGTGTATCCCTCTGCTATTAAATCCTAACCCTTGCAAAGAAGTATGGTGCAAGAAGCAACTCGGTTTATTATAGCCTACTGATGGTCATATGAACGTTATTTTAATTCTGTAACTAAGAGGTAAATTGTAACAAGCACTAAACATTATTTTTTATTTATTTAATTTAATCCGATAATACAGATCCAGTGTTAGTGGACTTTTTGTTAAACTTCAAAGTGTTTTTGTGCATAATGTTTGTAATATTCAAATAAAAGCATAGGACTGCGTTTTTCGTGTGCTTCCAAGGAGTCCTCTTCTGTCCTCAGTAAACCTACTATCATCTTACTGAGCGACTTTTAATTTACTTCGACGGGACTGGACATTGACAGAATACGATTTAGACATTAAATTTTATTGCGAAGACAACTTTGATACTGGCAGAATGTACTAATTGCACCATTGCCATATATGCAAAGAAAAAGAGCAAGTGTTAGTATAGTATGACTTGTAAAATTGTTTATGCAGTAAGAAAAATAAGATGTCAAAGCGCAATTTTACCATTTAAACGCTAATTGTTTTAGAGATATTACTATATTTGCTATATCTATATTTGCTTATAGGGATTATTTCTTTCTAAAAATCTTATTTTTAAAAACTACACTTATTATGTTATTGTTAAGTTACCCCTTACCTCTTAGCTGTAGAATTTAATGATCGCTTAAAATCTCATGTCAATTTTTAATAACTGGAAAACAATTTAACATAAAACGTACGCGTAATTATAAAATGCCAATAAATGTTAAATAATGATCACACATACATATTTATTGCTATCAGGAAAAACGTGACACTATCAATTTTATTACCTCACTAAATCTGAAACTCAATATAAAGAAAGTTTTCAGAGAAATCAACCTATCTTTATTAATAGGTATTATAAGATCAGAAGTTTGTTTGTTTGTTACCCATTCTAGAGGAAGAACGCGGCTGAATACAATTTACCGTGGATAAGTGAATAGTGTCCACCGACAGGATTTTACAGCGGAGGTCGTTACAGTAAAGAAACGCAGGCTGATTTAACGGTATGGTGTAGAAAATATTTCCATGGGATACCTAGTAACAAAGTATAAGCGAACGATAGTAAATATATTTATTTAGAGAGATGAATCATGTGTTCTGCGCGTAAACAGTTTATTTATAAAATTGACGAGTCAATAAACATGTAGAGGTACGTGACGGCATGATTATAATTATTATTTGCACACATTTAATTAGGTCTCGCATATACATATATCATTATGGACTCTGATGGACTCTGTCTGTCTGATTGTACGCGTTAATCGAGATCTACGGGCCCTATTCTCATTTGGTTTCCATATGTTTGTCCCGGATGCTTATATGCCACAGTTTATATGCTTATATATGCTATAAATGCTTATATAGGAAAATATCGTAAGTTTTGTACAACAATAAAACTAAATAAGTCGAAGAAATTGACAGAATAGCAAAGTAAAGCTTTTTAATTAATTAACATAAACGATTGAAATTATAAGAAGTAATTACAGTAAAAGTAGGGGGAGATTGCATGCTGCATTCCCACAGCTGCTGGGCGCACTCGACTGGCCACGTTACCCCTCTCTCACAGAAATGGCCACCTTGAATTGTACTGCATTTCCTACTTTATCGTATTTCCCCAATGTACGTATGTGTTTCGGTAGTGAGTGAGATAAGCCAGAGCCCATTCCCATCCCATCCTCTCCCTCCCCATTTTCCCTATCCATTCCTTAATTTGCAAAGGTAGGCAGCGCATCCGGCGGCGTGCCAACGTTTGTCATTCTGGACTGATGTTGACATGTATCACGGATGTCTATGGACGACAGTATCCACCAGTATACCACTAGGTGGGCTGTATGCACGTCTACCGCCTTTTTTCTATAAAAAAAACATAGGATTTTTTTTCTATAAAGCGATATTATTTCTGATGTTAGAAAAACGTAGTGCCTACCTACCTATATATACGGTTCAAATATTTTTCGATAATAAAATAACGATAACATAATAAGTTAAATGTATCTCTTAATGCTATTGTATAATTCCACAAAAAAAAATATTTTCCAAACACTCCTGTGCCAAGCTAACGTTTGTCTTTCTGGACTGATGTTGGCCTGTATCGTGGATGTTCATCAGAGATATTATCCACTTACCACCAAGTGAAATGCTGGTTTGATACCTTCTTTCCACAAAATAATACTGGCCGATTTTCTAACCACACCAAGTGGTTTAGGAGATCAAACATTACGATCTCCCGGAGAAAAATGTGTTCAGAGCGGACGGCAACCGCAAGCAAATGCCAGTCTGATATAAATCGAAATTAAAGCTTAAACACGTTCCGATTAATTGGACTAATATTTTTTTTATAAAAGAGATTACAGACTAGCAAGCGGGCCACGTAATGGCAAGTGGTCACCTCACGGCCACCCGTCCTCTGCCCATGAACACCTGCAACACCGGGAGGCATGCAGGTGCGCGCCAACCTTGCAGAATCCTCCTATATACAGCTTCCTTGAAGAGTTCTTGTTTAGTAATTAAGTTGGTCGGTTTGGTTATCTATATCGTTCAATGTATTCGATTAATACCATTGAATTCTATACTTTTTAAACTGTTCATGTCAGTTCGCAGCTATCTCTAAATCATTCATTTGATAAGTAACTAACATAAGTAGAATAGAATACAGGAAATGTTACAGGAAACGTAAAAATCAAATCCTATTAAAATATAGTGAAAATTAAATATAAAGTAGAACAAATGATGGAAAACAAGTTTCCTATCAAAATGATATAGCAATAATATTTTGAAACGAAATCTATTGCCCAGTAATATTGACAGGCCCAAAGAGTCCCAATCAATAACGTCCGAACGGTCCGAAATGATATTACGACAGTGGAAAGTCATATTCTTTGTAGCGATCGGTAACTCCGGATTCAATGAATCAAAGGATCCGAAACCGTGGTCGGAGCCAAAACTTAATTATTCTGGCTAACTGTTATCGACTCGGACGAGTTATTTATTCCTTTCATTTTTGGATTGTTGAATTACATAAACGAACATGATGCAAAGCGAATTAGTCGCTCTCAGGCTCTTATAAAATACATATAATTAGGTGAATCAAAGGAGTCAAGAGTCGAATCCGCGAGCGGAGCCGAATTAAATGAGCCGAAACAGAGGTGTCGTGAATACCCACGACTAATTCTTTGATACCTTTGATTTCTTTGATTAATATGTTTATTTGTAAGTATTTTTGATTGTAAGTATTGTATTCGCTTTTTTTTATGTACGAAGGCGGCAGACGAGCATACAGTCCACCTGATGGTAAGTGGATACTGTCGCCCATAGACATCCGGGATACATGCCAACATTAGTCCAAAATGACAAATATTGGCACGCCCCCGGATGCGCTGCCTACCTTTGGAGATATAGGAATGGATTTGGAGAAAGGGTTGGGAAAATGGGGAGGGATAGGATGGGATGGGAATGGGCTCTGGCACATCTCACTCACTACCGAAACACGTACGTACATTGGGGAAATACGATAAAGTGGGAAATGCAGTACATTTCAAGGTAGTCTTCTGTGAGAAAGGGGTAACGTGGCCAGTCGAGCGCGCCCAGCGGCTGTTGGATTGCAGCGTGCACTCTCCCCCCTCGCTTATTAATATTGTAATAAAATAGTATCTAATTCTGATAATTCACACCTACAGAGTTTCAATTCAACATTATGATAAATTCAACAATCGTAAAAATGCAAATAAGTACTCAAAATTTGCTAAGACAATTTATTATACTCGTAGTATATAACAATATAAAACTAAACTGCATTATAAAATATAACTAAAATAATAACAAAACTGTTCATTTGTACTATACAATGATTAACACACAGTAACTGTGAAATTAACTATCAGATAATTAAAACTTACTTAGGGTTTTGATATTACAGTTCTTAGCGCAATCACACCATAGAGATAAACGCTTCTTTCGTATTAATCCTTCTTAAACAGTTTTTTTCCGCAGAAAACAAAGAACTGGTTCTAAACTTTTGGGTAATAAAAAATACCAGCACCATCTTTCTTTCGTAAGTACTATTATAACAACGATTTCGAAAAATTCAGCACTTTTGTATCACACAAACCACTTACCGTGAAATATGCCAACTTTGCCCGCTTTTTTGAAAAAAAGTACTTTTTTTGAAGTTTTTTCTATGGAAGCTTAAGTGCATTTTTTTATCTGCTGCAACACTAAGATCATGTGCATGCATTGGTTCAGCAAAATTTATAATAAGTCAACATTTAATGGAACATTTGATTGATTCTATTGGCGGGCAAAGTTATCTGAACTTTTAGCCAACATTGTCCACGTCGATTTTTGACGCAAATATAGCGTTTATACAGATGACATAGGAACCAGTAAAAGTATTTGGGTAATAATGGCGTTCACTTTAGAAATCTAACCGATACCATCGAAACTTTCGTATCAAAATGAATCGGCAATGTTACCCTGACATTTTTTCTCTTTTCCATACAAGCCGCATGTAGCGGTTTCAAAGTGCAAGGGTTGTCACATTTGAGCAAAATGATTAACATAATAATTTTTGAACATTTTTGTAGAAAGTGCTAGATCTTTGTAGAAAATAATAATGTGAAATAAAACACGGTATTTAAAGTATAACGTTTATTTTTTTTTGAAAAATATGAATTTCTATCTTATACCACTATCAAAATTGAGATCAATCAACGTTCGTAATGAGGTAAATTAAAGAAAAACTTATACATAATGCACAGACAGTAATGAAAAACTTTTTAAATCAATTTTGTTTTCATTTAATCAGTGAAGGACTAGAAATATGAAAACTAAAAATTTATTAAAGAGTGACTGGTACGGTAATTTCAGTAGGTATTTTCGCTTAGACATTTTTTGAAATCATATTTTAATTTTTAAGGTTCAAATTATATCAAATTAAGGTCTGACCTGACTGAACATAACAGAAAAAAAGAAAAGAAAAATGAAATAAATAATATAGGTACCTAGCTAGGTAATATGTCACCTATAATTTTAGTCGTGTCTATTAGGTATTAGTTAGTAATTCACAACCGCTAATGACTAAACAACATTTAGGGCTTTATAGAAAAATCAAGTCACAGCGTTAAGCCGAGTAAAGTTAATCATCAGATATCAATGTTTTCGAGGTAGATTTAATCCACATCGCAGTAACAAATTTAATATATTTTTATAGAATCGTATGAAGACTTCCATACCTACTCTACTTTATAGAAATCAACAGTGTTATTGTTACAAAGTAGACGTTTTTCTTTACTACAATTGCTTAACACTATTCTAAACAAATAATTTTTTTTTTTAAATACAAATAAAATCCTTTCTTATTTTTCATTGAATTATTCTTTGAACAATACGGTCTTATTACTGTTTTTTTTAGTCCAAATAAAACCAAAAATAGCTTCGCGTTAAGTATTAGGTAGTTATTTATTGTATGTTGAAATTACTGAAATCGACATTAAATACGATTTGACCTCGTCGAGTAATCTTTGGCTTGCCCAATACTGTAATAACATCTCCTAAGTTATGCATGATGCAAATGTCATCAACTGTTGGGTATGTGAATGTGGTTCCTTTTACACATTTAGAGTCCTTAACTTTCCGTACAAATTTAACTGTAGGATTTTTATCATCGATTGACAAAACATTACCCACAAAATGTTTTAAGCTCTTTTTTGTAGCTAACTGAGCTATAATCCAGTCATCTTCTTTTATTTCTTCACGATTTTCAGTGAAATATTCAATTTCACTTAGTCCAAATGAGATATCTATTGGTTCAAAATTTTCTTTATCTTCTTGTTCTCGTAAGCATTCACCTATGTAATAGTCATTCACTGTTTCGTAATCTGAATCTGTGTCAGCTGTGACTATTTCAATATCCGCAGAAGTCGAGCTCGACTCACTTTCAGATCGTTTCTTCCTTCTCTTCACTGAAGTATGCCCTCTAGCTGAAATTTTCTCCTTTGAATCATTTCTATCTTTTCTATTAATTTTCTTCCCTTTTCTGGAATATTCCTTCTTTACTTTTTTCAAAACTTCAGTTTCCTTCCCTTGCAGGCATTTTGGTAAATCACTTTTATATATAACGGCGAACGGCATATTTTCCTCAATTTTTCTAGAAACATCATTCAAAATACGAACATCTGAATTTTGTATTCCTGCTTTAATGATCACATTGGACAGTATATTTATTTTGGCAGGACCATTTTTCACAGATCTTTGATTATCTTTTCGTGTCATGGACGTAGATGTACTTGCGACAGCTTTCAAGAGTGAAAAATCATCAGCAGACGTCGATGATGTTGTTGCATTATGCAATGATTGGCCTAAATAGAAGTTAATTATATTGATGCAACATTTGCTGAGACTCAGAAGTAAAATTATCTCTAAAGATATTAAAAGTCTCTTCCAAATAGTAGTCTTGATCCTCAGTTGTATCATTATTTGATTTGAAGTCAGATCAGTTTTAGCAAAAAGACCAGTTTGTGCATCTAAAAATAGAGCGTTGTCATTTGTTTTCTGCCCTTTTGCCACTCTAGACAAATTCTTTTTTACTTTCTTTTTCGTGTTACCCTCAAGTGCATCTTTGCAAGAATCAATATTAAAATCTGAAACCGTCACCGATTTGCCCGGATCGCAATTAACTTTTTTATTTCGCAATTAAGTGATAACTTGCATCGGTTTTGGCGCTCTAGTTTCTTTTAAATAATTTATCAGTGTTTGATCAATTCCATACGATAGTATTTCTTCTTGCATTTCTGGGATCTTTTTCAAAACTTCTTGTGGATTCATTGGAAATACTCCCGTTGCTCTAAAACCACTTTTGATGTTTTTTGCCTCCTTCAGCCGAATTGCTTCAATTAATTCACCAAGCAATTTTGGAAAATGCTTTTTGTTCAGTGCTGTTTGGTTTGGGTTTCTGAGCTTGTACTGGTACAAAATTTTACGCCAGGCTTTTTTCAAAGGTGCAAAAAATGACACGTCGAGAGGCTGAGTGAGATGTGTTGATCTATCTCGGAGGGATAAAAACAAAGTTGATGTTATTTTGCTCGCATAACTCTACTACTTTGACGCTCAAATGACTAGATAAGTTATCACAAATGACAACTTTAGTCCCTGGAGTCTTTTGAGCCCAGGGAAGAATTATTGATTCAAAGTAATCCTTAAACATGGCGCTATCGAACCACCCTGATTTAGTGCAATTGTATCTGGTTTCTGGTGGTCCTCCACTAATCCATTCTGAATACAAGTTTGTTGCTTTGTAGACAACATATAAGGGCAAACACTTACCGTTCGCGGTTGCTGTAAACATGAGAGATATGTTTCCTTTGGTAGAATTGGCAACTCTTTCCGGATACTTTACTCCCCTTCGAAAAATGCTCTTGGAAGAACCTGGATCGTCCGACAGGTTGGTCTCATCCAGGTTGATAATATTTTCGGCGGGTATGTCTTTCAATGTTGTGCTTAAATTGTCAAAATAATTAGCTATTTCTTGAGGTCCTTTTTCAGCTCTCGCCTTCGATATATTTTGAGTAGTTCTTACAGTCAATTCATCAGAATGCCTAGCCAAAAAGCCTTGGACCCATGCATCACCGGGAATTCGATTCTTAAATTTATGATCTTGAGATTTTTTTTTTAAATATTCATGAACCACAAGCTTCAGATCCACTTTAGTAAGTGGGGAGCCAAAATCGCTTGCAGCTTGCAAGACTCCTATAACTTTTTTCTCTTCTACATCTGTTAAAATGGTAGGATGCCCAACGGACTTTATATGTTTGTTTTTTGTTTTATTTACTATCGTGCGCCTCGGGATACTAAACTGTCGTTCAGCATCTCGTGAAGAAATTTGGTGTGATTTAACTGCTTCGCACGCAATTTCCAACATTTCATCGGAGTAATTTTTGTACATTCTGGACCCTAATTGACGTCTTGATTTTCTCTGTCGAATTCGGGATTTATGTTTGTTTTTCTGAAATACAAAATGACAATAAATTGAATGAAACAATTTTTAATCCAAAACACAACATAAAACACACCCTTAACACACCCCCAACACATCCATAACACACTTCCAACACATTCTAAACACACCCCTAAGCCACCCCTAAACCGCAAATATAAATTAAAATATCTTTTTGATAATATAGTAATGTGTCAACCCTAAGCCTTTTTTGATTGCGGGCAATGTTGACATTCATAGGTCGGAACATTACTAGGTAACTTTGCCCATCATCATAACTTTTGTTTTACGAAACTCTCAGCAATGAAACTATCATTAATATACTCTAGAATTAGTTTTTTACAACACCAATAAAATAAACTAACCTGTGTATTCGCCATGAAGCACAATTCACTTTCAATTTGACATAAAAATTTGCCCGCAAAAACACGCACCGCACTCGAGAAGCTTCAACCAGTAACTGAGTGAACTTGGCCACAAACGCTATGCTCAGTGATGTCACATATATAGTCTATTTTCCGTCAAATTAATCAATGTTGCCATAATATTGGGATATTTTTGTACACTAACGGATTTGCTTGTAAATTGTTCTTCGGGCAAAGATACCCTTGGATGCAAAGTTGGCATATTTCACGGTAACTTATTTGTACTGCGTGGACCCGTACCGATTAACATAGATGTAGGTACTCTAATCACTGGGGGGTTCCGGGCCGTAATCCCCACGCGGGCCCAGTGACCATTGGTGGATCACATACTCTAGTTTTTTTTTATTTTTAGAGCTCACCGCGGAGCTCAAGAGAAATTTTTAGAAATTCGTACTTAAGTAGAAACTCACTGGTATTAATAAGTGATTACTAAGGGGAGGCCTGTGCCCTACAGTGGGACGTTATAAGCTGATACAAGTACAAGGAATCTAATGTTCGATTAGCAACTGTTTATAATAATTGGAGTGTGTTGTGATGTCGTTTGTCGCAGCGTTTCGTGAATAAGTAAATAATACAGTCAGTTAAAAAACATTTTTTTGGGAAATTATCAAATTCAGAAAAGTCGTAGAACAAAAGTTGTTAGTTTTTACCAAACTACGGCAAAACCAAAAGAGGTTTATGATTTTAGCAGTCTATGTTAGTATGTATATAGGCCCATCTGTTCCCTCGTACCTTGTAACCACTCATCACATTTTGACAAATGTGGTGTCGTTGGATTCGTCTTGATGTTCCGCGTAACGCTATATAGGTTATATGACGTCACCTTAAATCCAATATGGCGGATATGAACCGTGAGAATACGCGTAGCAAAGAAAATAAATGCAGTCAAATGTGTAGAGTTTACTATCAAATCAAAGGTTTTAATGTGTACAATTAAAAAATATGTAATTTATAAACATAAAAATGTACCATTCCCCCATTAAAGTCAAAAAAATCTGCAAAAGTGGGTTTACACTAAGTAAAAAAATCAGTTTAAAGACTAAAACTCGATTACGCAAAAGTTTCAAATAAGTTTTAGGTTCTTTAGAAGGAAGCCCGTCTAAGGCAAGGCTACACTTGCCTAAGTCCCACGTCCAGGAAGTTTAAGGCTTATTCGCACGTTTAATTTTCTATAGATGCGACTAAGCCATATGTAAAAGGCGTCCTAAAGAACCTATAACTTATTTGAAACTTTTGCGTAGTCGGGTTTTAGTTTTTAAACTTATTTCTTTTAATGATATAAATTCAGTAATATAAGGGTGCAGATATTTTTTATTTAATCCCGTATAATTATCCCAGTAACTAAGTTGGAGTAATTTTCAAATAACCTTTTAAATTGCCACGGCTGTCCTTTTTTCTGACAAAACGGTAAAATACACAAAAGTGTTCTAACAGTAGAAGCTACGTAAACAAGACATATGTTTCATCCAGGCTCCGGACTTTGTTTGACAGTGTCTATTTCCATTGGTAGAGGAGGAGCAGGTTCACCTTGGAGTTGCGAGAGGGCACAGCGCACTGCTGATAACATTTCAGGAGTGGACTTCCTTCCTCGAGGTGCGTGAGGACGATGGGCGTGACGTATGCGTTCAGTTGTAGCTGTTGATTCTCCAGACAACACAGAAAGACTAATTGAATTACATGTTTCATAAAGTATATGGGACAAGGACGGGAGAGATGTGCCAACATGTTTCGGGAGAGAGTAAGAGTTGCAAGAGCTCGTTTACCTTCCTAGCCCCTTCTGTCCGTCCTCGTCCCCATTAAATCTTATACAATACCATCCCGTTTAACGTCTATTCTGAAGTAAATTGAAATTACATTGAAAATAACTTTTCAAAATATGCATTTAAAATAAAAAAAAAATCTGTCAAATTGTAATTGTTACGTTAATTGTAATTAACGGAATCACTACTGACTTGGTTTAAATATTTGACCACCTATAAATTAAAATATTTCTTGAAAATAGAGTACGTATTTAAATTTTTGATTGGGCTAAAAATTTATAAATAATGTCTTACGATTCACTCTTTGCAGACCCCCATCCACCTCATCGAATTTTTGGCAACACGTGCAGAAGTAGCACGGAATACCTGGTAAGCCGCAGCACAGCGCCACCCACATCCATCTGTTCAGAGTACTTCCAGCCCTCGTCCATGCACTGGGACTGTCGTCGTGATGATTGTAGACAAAGTCTCGATTCATTTCCAACTATTTTACTGAACATAGTTGCATCGTTGATTGACAGTGACAATGTCAAAATGTTCTTTTTATTGTGGTTCTTGTGTAGTGCACTACGTTTCGTCCAAGGAGGTTCTAAGCAGTCTCCATTTTATGGGGAGGTTCGTTAGTTTCGTTGAAGCTAAAAAATTGACGGCAGCAAAAAACCGCAATCCAATAAGTTTTTTTTTGTATAGACAAAGGCGGCAGACGAGCATACAGTCCACCTGATAGTAAATGGATAGTGTATCCCGTAGATATCCGCGATACATGCCAAGACTAGTCCAAGGTGGCAAGCCGTCGGATGCGCTGCCTATCTTTGGAGATAGGATACCTATAGGACCCTTTGCCTACCTATAGGAATGGATTTGAAGAAAGGGCTGGGGAAATGGGGAGGGATGCGATGGAAATGGGCTCTGGCATATCCCACTCACTACAGAAACATGACCTACGTCCATTATACATTATATCCGGTAGCTAAATCACTGAAGATTTATATCTCGGACCTCGGGTGCGGGGTGACAATATTTTAACACCTGTAACCTACAGCCATCGATTAATTATTCACATATCGATGACTACATGTCATGACAGTTAATTACAAAACAATTTGACTATTTTCCGTACGTTTTAGGAAAAAAGTATTTGACAAAAGTTGTAGAAGCTATACAGTATAGGAACCCTGAACGTCTTGAAGTGTAGGAAACGTGACTCACTGGTTTACCAACACCATTTAATACATAATAAAAAATATGCATATCTCTTAATATTGTAAATGAAACCATAGCGCGATGTACAAATAATGTGAGCGCCATCTTTTGTCAGTTTTGTGTACAAATCAGCTCAAACGTAACATATGGTGTGTAAGTATGTAAACGTCCAATTTTTTGAGATAATTTCGAAAACTGTTGATCCAATTTGGCTCATCTTCGAACTTAACCGAGATACAGAATCAAACTATTTCGTTTATTCCTACTAGTTCAGAACCAACAGTGATGGAGAACACAAAAAGAGGCCCTAACTATTCCAGCGCTGGACTGCAGCGGGCTAAGTATGCTGATGTAGAAAACGTATTCCGTGTTCATTAAAGAATATGTACACGCTCGTATAAATGACTAATTGCTTCTATGTCTAAGCTTGCTAACTCCTAGATCAGAACAACAACATGCGGACAAAAAAATGATACACCTAATAAATGATGAAAAATGATAAACGACAACATCCGTTACACTTGTTAATTCGACTAATCCAATGATTTTATATATACAGAGATCGATCGGTTTTCAGTTGATCAGTCATCTGTATCGCTTACTGCATATTATAGGTTGTTGCACTCAATAACAAAAACGGATTGGCAGATAATACATGTTAATTTTATACTTTTTTCAGAGAAAAAAGGTGGCAAACGAACATGCACTCCACCTGGTGGTAAGTGGATACTGTCGTCCATAGACATCCGCGGTACATGCCAACATCAATCCAAAATGACAAACGATGGCACGCCCCCGGATGCGTTGGTTACCTTTCGAGATGTAGGAATTTGATTTGGAGAGGTTTGGGTAAATGGGTACGGATGGGATGGTATGGGAATGGGCTCTGGCATATCTCACTCAATAAGATAAATTGGGAAATGCAGCACATTTCATGGTATCTATGAGAAAGGGGAAATTGGCCATTCGAGTACGCCCAGCTGTGGGGATTGCAGTGTGCCTAAGGTCTTCCCTTTGGCCAAAAGGTTAAATTGGCTTCCCCTTAAAAAATTATCTATTTTTAGGGATAAAAAGTATCGTATATACTTTATTCCGAATTTCAGGCTATCTCTATACCAAATTTAATTGAAATCGGTTCAGTAATTTAGTCGTGAAGACATAACAAACAGACAGAGCACACTTACAAATTTATAATATTAGTATGGATTAATGTTCAAATAAATAATTCAACATTAAAATGGTATTCCAAGTAATTTGTTGTGAGAATATATAAACGTTTATATACCAACAT
This sequence comes from Sesia bembeciformis, assembly GCA_943735995.1. NCBI lineage: Eukaryota > Metazoa > Arthropoda > Insecta > Lepidoptera > Sesiidae > Sesia > Sesia bembeciformis. The sequence goes on from OX031028.1 coordinate 17,342,155, forward strand.
AACCAATTACTTATCCGGCAATAAACAATTGATAACCATTAATTACAGATTCCACGACAATTACAGGTGTAGATGATAATAAAATTAATCGGCAGACAAGCCGCCGTCAATGTTGCACATATTTCCTACATTACAACGGAGAAGTCAACTTCCAGTTAATAAGCCAAACAATGCCGTGTCTAAGTTATCATTACGTCATGGTTCTCAATTACAGAACCTTGGCGTCTGTATCACGAAGAAGTAATGACAATCCACCGTGTAGTTCTTGTCTTAACGTGCTCATTACACCAGTAAAAAATACTCACTTACGAATCTTCGTACCTCGTCGAAACCATTGATATCATAACGCTTGGGAAGTCAGCACGCATCTGTCAGAACGTGTTCCATTTTTAAAAAGACCGCGCTTTATATCACTGTATTTTTTTTATCCGCGATGAATCTACGGCTTCACGTGTTTTTCGGCCAGCTACTCTGGTTGGTGGGTGTTTTGAATGGAAAAACGCTGCAAGGCATACCTGGTTATGGAAGGAACCTAATCATAAAGACGCTGCCGGCTATCGAAGACTATCAGAGCAATGTTTACGAAGTATTCATGGAACCATATTTGTATGTAAGTAAATTTATGGCTTATGTGTTAACTTATTAGATTTAAGTCTATGCGGGTGATAGCTGTAGGGATATGTTCTCGAAGACTGCAATCGTGGATTCTAGTTATTATTCTCAGTTAATTGGCGGGAAAATGTTACCTATGTATCATATTATTGGAATCTTTTTTTTTTTTTTTAATTTTTTTCTACATATTATATTTGATAAAAATAAAATACATATTTAGCTACTTAATTTAAAGCACAAAAAATTATTATTTTTCTCTGTATAAGTATCTGATATCTGATTGACAGGTTTTATATAATTTGTTTAAAATCAATGACAGCTAAGTACTGATTATGTATACTTTTTGTTACATTTCCTCCGTATTAAAAGTTTGTTGAACTTGACCACGTAGCGTGTCCAGCCAATTTTGTTCTAAAGCTAGGTTCACAACCAGCGAAATTATTTTTTTTACAAATTAACAAGCATTTCATGATTTTTTATGCATACAATGCCTTCCCACTCTATTCACCCATTCATTACCGGCTTAGTTATTCTCAAGTAAACACCTTGACGAGCTACGCACCCATATCACTTAGATTTCTTCGTTTCGAATTTCGTGCAGCAAAGAGACGTCGAATACTTATAACCTTTTTTCATACAATAGGGGGCAAACCAACGGGTGGTCCAAAACATGGCAAGTGGTCACCGTCGCTCATGGACATCTGCATCTTGAAGAGTCCCGTGTCATAGCTTAGTGAAAAACCTTGGAACGCAGTCCATTTCACTACTTTCCGCTTGCGGTATAGTGTCTTGAAGACATCACAGTACATAGGAACTCTTTGTCTAGGAAGTGCGGATATAACACGGAAAGGTACTATGTTAAAAACCCAAAGTTATTATCAAAAACCTTAGAAGAAAAAAGACCTTATAACCTAAGGTTTTAAGTTCAAGGCAGTGAGGATGCATCACGCTCCGGTGAAGAGAGGTGCGATGATAAAAACTCAAAGATGGCAGCAGATTTAACTGCTCTTCAGAACATTCCCCATTATACAGGCTAAAACACTAAAAACACAGAATTAATAACAATGTATCCTTCGATTACAGGATCTCGGAAGACCAGCGTTTGCTCTATCCGGAGACCGAACGCAAAAGCAAATCGACTTAACTTCGGTAAGTACATGAACTTTTTGTCAACGTAGTTCGCTAAAGTCCAGGCCTGTTATGAGCCTTATCTTATTACCAATTATTTTAAATCGCGAAAAGCGAACTGCCTTCCAACTTTGTAAGAACGTATTACAAACTAGATTTTTGAATGTCATTCTACTTATGTAATACACTAACTATAGACAATTAATCCAAGTAGAAGCGGCTCGGGTTTTTTTCATAGACACAAGTAGTTGACTGACGAATAGAGAGTCCACTAGATGGTAAGGAAATACTATTGTTACCCATGGACATCCGATAGCTAACATCAATCAAGCGACAATGACATACGTTGGCACGCCCCTAGCTGCGCCAAACACTTTTCGATTGGGAGCGCCCCAATTTGGGAGTGGTTTTGGAAAAGTTTTGGAGGAAAAGTAATGGGAAAGAAAAATGCCTTTTACCCAACATAATAAAGTGTTCGTTCATCTAAATATAATTATATACCCCCATTCTTCTCCAAGGATGAGGTGGGATTGGGACTAAAGTGTATAAATGAGACAAAAGTCCCATCTTGTCTCATTATAGGTAAGTGACATATCCTCTTTAACGTATACTTATATACAAGTTAGGTACTCGAATATATATTTTTGCATCGCAAAGCAAGACATCAACAGAAGAATGTGCAATTTAATTAAATATACAAACTATTATCTCAATAATGTGACGACTGACGACCTTTCTGATGATTAACTCTTCTAACATACAATTTAATTTATGAGCACTTAAATGGTTAAAAGTAAATGTGAAAATAAAATGAGTGAGAGCAAAGTAAGTAGGTAGAGACCTAATAGCCAGAGATCAGAACGCGTTTGACTTTAGATCGGGTTTGAAATACGAAGTAGGTAAGAAATAGAATTGAATGTACGTCATCTTTTTTTTTTAATCTCATAACATGAAATAAAACAAGACTTAAAACTGTAAACTGACTATTTTAAAATTGAATGGCTTTATAAAATTTAAGTAATAAGTATTTAAGTATTACTAAATTTACTAACTCTTTCACTGTGCAGGCTGTTAGGCTTTGGAATTCCTTACCAGTCACCAGTGCCGGCTTTACGAGTACCTATAGTGCAGTGTGCGGCGCACACGGGCGCGGGGCGTTAGGAGGCGCGGAGCGCCGCTCGCTAGAGCCGGCTCTGCCAGTCCCTGTCTAGTTTTAAAAGGCAAATTAGAGATTATTATTCTGTTAGTTTCTTCGGTTTTCTATTTTCTTTCTTTTTCAAATGATTTCCTCTCGCTACCATTTTGTTTCTAACCTGCTCTATTTCGTCCCTTGGAGACTACAATTCCCTCATAATTTTCTATCCTTGTCAACGTTGATTCTTATTTGCGAATTAATATTGGGTGCAGTGTAGATGTATTTATATACATATTATTAAGTAATTTATTATGATGAGTATTCATTATATTATATTTATTATCGATATTGTCGGTAGGTGTATATTGAACACTATGCATTCTGTAGATTTTGGTCATTTTGCACTACCTATATCCCTTTTATTTTTCTCTATCCTAAGTTGTCTGGAAGAGATCTCCTCAGCGATAAGGCCGCCTTTATTATCTGTACATATGTTATTACTAATACCTAATGATAATAAGATAATAATGATAATAATAAATACCCTTTATTGCATACAAATAGTTATTACTATTTGTATGCAATAAAGAGTATTTATTATTTATTAGTTTACTGCAGTATATATTAGTTATTACTATTTGTATGCCATAAGAGTATTTATTAGTTATTACTATTTGTATGCAATAAAGAGTATTTATTATTATCATTAAGTAATTATAATAATATTTGAATATGGAACATTTTTAATGATTTAAGACTCCAGTATTATATTATCCATATTTATTCAAAGACAAAACTCTGACAGTCCAATTATAATTATTTTAATAAGCAAACACCACTTGTCTCAAAATGCCAATTAGAGATGACTATTATGCGATAGTCCTTGGCGCCTTCTGTACAGATTCGCCGCTGTGTGGGTAATTACTGGCACGCAACTACTAATACTAGATAACTTTCAATTACACAAGTACGTATATAAAAATGGTCTAAAATCCAAATGCATTTGCCGTACGGTATTCAACTAGTTGTATAATAGTAGATACCATAACCAGCCCTTTTATCGTCTACTTATGGACATGCTGGATTCTGCTGCTGCTGGATTCTGCAGGGTCGACAGTATCCGTATACCCCCTGGTGTTGCAGGTGCCCATGGGCGGCGGTAATCACTTACTATCATGTGGGCCGCTTGCTCGTCGGCTTCCATTCCTTGAGAATGAGGGATGTATTACCTCAAAACATCACGCTGGCCAAGTGGGTTGGCGAGTCCACTCTTTTAGAGGCTTTTCGACTTTTGTGAAAAAGTGTGTCTACATAATTTCAGAGGAATTATAAGAAAGCAATTATTTTGCTCGAAATTGCTCGGTGCAGTTAAATTTGTTTACCATTTTCATTTCAAGTGAAATTTAAACTTTCTTTTCAATTGTTATCAAATTAGTTGCTTCACCGCCACTCGATAAATCAGAACATGTTAATTAACATCACGTATTTAGCAACGTAATTAAATTGCGATAGCTAATGTCATCGTTCATTGTTATTAATAATTAGTAAGGCGCCAAGCACCTCCGCGTAACTAGGTACCTATTCATAATTTATCACAGCTGATTAGATCAATATATGCCGCATGATTTGCATTGTTAAATCAGTTACACGTTTGACGGATGTAACTAAAAAAAACGTTATAAAATTTATCGGTATCCACGGCTGTACACGTGCCTCCTTAAACACATTGTCTTGTGAATGGTCAAGCGGAATGGCGAGTCCACTTACGAGTATTTAGAGGTGATGAAGTTCCTCGTGGCTTGTGATAGCGGCTTTGTTATCGCTTAGTCGCCTTTTGCCGACACCCACGGGAAGAGATTGGATGGTTTATAGCCGACCGACACTACGCGGTACAATATTTAATTAACAAATGATCAATTAATCCGATTGAAAATGACCGTCTTAGATGCGTATAAGGCTTAGATGAAAGCTCCTTTTGATTTGATTTAAGATATCTAAAGTATTTTAAAAAGTATTTTTTAAATTACCAATGTCAATTTTGTATCCAAAATATTTGAAACATTTGTTCTTATACTTATAGTAAAAAAATACTTTTTTGCAATCTTCTGTGTTTGTGTTTCTAGTGGTTCCTAAACAAGACAGGGCCTGTATGCAGGGCCGTCTTTACCAGGGGGTGCAAGGGGTGCGGTGCACCCCGGCGCCCCGCGCCCGGGGGCGCCTGTCGAGCGCTGAATTCAGTGCCGGCTTTACCTATGGTGCAGGGGGTGCGGTGCACACGGGCGCAGGGTCTTAGGGGGCGCCGAGCGCCGCTCGCGACACCTCCAAAGAGTTCAAAACGCCTACTAGAGGGCGCCCTGCACCCGGGCGCTACATGAGCTAGAGCCGGCGCTGCCTGTATGCAAGGGGTCATAACAAGTTATGTGAGAGAACGAATACTAAGTCAGACAGATGCAAATTTATAAGCCCAGTTAGTTTAAGTAACCTTTCATTAATTTATACTACTCGCACGCTTCACAATAATCTATTCCATATACGAAGTCCCGGCTAACATAACCATAGAACGAAACCCCGTAAGTTCAATGTAAATTAGCAACATGATACGATCATAGTTTTCGGTTAAAATTACTCTTTAAAAATTATAAATCAACACAAAACACTTTAAAATGATTTTATAAACAAAATCAATTAATTGTTTTCACTAATGCATAGGTTTAAAAAAAACAGCAACATAAAATACATAATATAGTGTCATTTGGTGCCAATTCTGAATTGAAATTGCATGTATTTAAGCACGTCTTTACTCGTATCTATAGTATTTGGACTTTGTATCAACCTTTAATGTCCCACTACAGGGTACAGGCCTCCCCTAGTAGGTAGATCACTGGGGGATTTCAGGCAGTAATCCACCACGGGAGCCTGCGCTGATTTGATGTATACACATAATTCTGATTTTTTAAATTTATTTCTGGACCATATGGATTTTCTCGTGGTGTTTTCCTTTCACCACTGCCGGCTTTACCTATGGTGCAGGGTGTGCGGCGCACACGGGCGCGGGGTCTTAGGGGGTGCCGAGCGCCGCTCGCAACGCCTCGAAAGAGCCCGGGTCACACACGGCGCTCTCAAAGACCCTGCGCCCGTGTTATGGCCGACGCCGGCGGCGGTAGCAAGGCGCGCCACGAGCGACTCCTTTAAAGATATAAAAAATTTAGTTATATTTTTCCACTCTCTACATAATAGCTTTTGTTTCAACGTGAAATCAGCCTTAAAACAGATAATTAATAACTATATTGGCGTAGTGTCGCATCGCTACCAAAGGCGCATGCATGCCGATTGCCGGCATCTGTTTTGATTTCCCAACATCATTGCTTCACAACATCATTTATAATTGCACCATTTGCACCCGAATTTCCGATCACTGGTGAAAATATAACTGTAAGTATTCCATTTTGATCGCGCGCCTACTAGAGGGCGCCAGGGTATTGATTGCACCCGGGCGCTACATGGGCTAAAGCCGGCGGCGCCGCCTTTCACCAGCGAGGTAGTGACAATTTTTAAAAATCCGTACATAACTAGAAACTCAGTGTTACGGACCGAGGATTTGAACTTACGATTACACGAATGTGAGTCGAGTATGGATACCCCTAGGCTATCACCGCAGTAATCATAATTTATTTCACAAAACGACACTGAGACTTACCTACATTCGAAGGAGTCCTATCTTGAAGTAAGACTTTAAAAATGTTGAAACTAATATTATTTGGATGTACCCACCTAAGTAATTCTAACCCACCTAGTTATAAATGTAAATGCCACCTGAGTGAACTGTTTCTAAATATCACCCAGGTGCTTCCCAATTCCCAGAGGTGTCAATTACGCCACATTTACAAACATTACCATTTTATGATCCATTATTTACTATTGATAATGATCATGATGTCATGAAGGAACGGCTTCGTGATCGTCATGACAAGGCGATATGGGAAGTAGGCGCAGTTTACTTCGGTACATTAAGATATAGTCACGTTGTTCATGTAGATAATTAACATTAATTGAAACGTCATTATTTACAACTAGCTCCTCCCACTCTTAGCACATTACACGGCTGTTTAATTTTAGGCGGATTTCAAAAAAATCAAGTTCACGAAATTTTGCTACATGTCGTCATGTAACACTTATAATCGTTGATATACTATATTGTAGTTACACCAAAACATACAGAAAAATACAAAATATAAGTAGATAATTAGAATTTTACTTCATGAATTACCATATCGTCGAAGGGCTCATACGAAATCTGAATGCACCCTTAGCGAATAAGTTTTTTAAAGTTGGTAGTAACGCCAACAATACAGGGAAAATAGAAATGAAAAGGTAGGTGCCGGCGTGAAGCGAAGAGTTGCTGATGGAACAACGAAGGAAAATCTACATTCTGTTCTCTTTTGCATCCTTCTATAAGGTTGATTTTAATATTTATAGTTGGTTCAATGAATTCTCCTTATATTGCTTCAGTGGTATATATTCCGCTAATGCAAAAGAAGTCTACTGGATATCTCCAGGTTCCGCACCAGAGTCGTATATGTTCAGGTTCCGCACCTACATAGGTTAACAGTCTCGTGTTCACTACAGCTTCAATTTCTTTCATGATGTTCAGCAATTGTATCCGAAAGTTGTGGCAGTTGTGCCTACTGAGATTTTCCAGTGAGCTAAGACATAGGACTCTTCAATGAAACTGTGAAAAGGATTTTGCAACATCGGCAACGTCGTTCGGCGTGCCGAACGACAATGACAAAAAATGTATTAATGTTTCGTAAAAATGTATCTTGTTAAAAATATCTATCGTTAGATTACCTGGTAGGAATTGGCCTTGGGGTGTTGTTATTATTTTTGGCTATTTTGTAACGCCTGACCGAATAATACGCAATTCACTGTTTACACCATTGCTATGTTAATATTCAGGCGCTCTAGACCACAGGTTGCCAATATTGTCACTCTTATCCTATCATATCATGCATATATGATACATTTGAACTAATAAACGCCCATGTCTAAAAGGTTAAAAACGACTAATTCTAGAAAACCTAAAAGGAAAATTAAGTTCTTGAAAATTAAGTCTAAAGGGTTAAAAACGACTAATTCTTGAAAATCTGTAATAGATATTTTCAAAACCACCGCATGAAAACAATATTTCTATCTGTCTAGATATGTTTATCTTGGTGACTTAATTATACATTAGGTATAGTAAGTATCGTTTAAATAGATAATTAAGATAGGCATCCAACCATTATTTTCATAACCAATGAACCGATTTTGATAAAATGTACCATATAAAAAACCTTTCGGTATCAACTAGGTACCTACCTACGCTAAAAAGAAAAACCGCTTAAAAATCAGACCAATACATCTAGAGGTTAACGATAACAAACGGACAAATATGAAGACATCGTTGAGATTATAAACTGCAATATCACACCTAATCCCGTATTTTTTTACCATTATCACATTACAAGTTTATCTTTGAACAGTTGAGGAAGCATGTATCATCGTTCAGTTATGGCGGGCTATAAAAACATATAATTATAATATACGAAAACGATAATAATATTATTGTATATTATTAAATTAAGTAGGTACGTAGCTACAAAAACCGGGCAAATGCGTCTGACACGCATCAAATTAGAGTTCGCAAGATGTTTTATAAAATCGAATTTTCAACTTTGTATTTCAACTAGCCGACAAACATTTGCAGCCGAGATTATCGTTTAAGTCAACATGTTGTTAAGTTCGTTAATTCTGCTTTCCTAAGAAGCAAAGGCACTATATTAATAACACTTAACAAAAGCGTAAATAACATTATATTCAGAAATTAAATATAAAGAGAATAGACAATTCACACACACACACACACTAACGCACGCGTAACTTATTCTTCACACTATAAAATATGTCATTTTTTTTCGTTATTTATGTATTCTTAGTGTGCTTATCGATGTATTATTATGTTTGTTTGTAATAAATTCTAAATATCTATTTTTCTTACTTTAAACCCGTGTAACTTGCCTTTCAAGATACAGATTTTTAATTTAGTTCGAGTCAGGGACACTCAAAATTTGTTATGTAAAAACCAAAATGCACTTGTGCCTTTTTTCTAAGGACTGCAGTTAGAGTATACCTAATATTGAAATATTATTCCTAATATCGAATATTCTTTAATATTAAATACTGATATTTCGTTCCATATTTGTATGAAAGAAAAAATGTTGAGTAAAGTAGTTAAACCTATAGCTACGAGAAACGTGCTCACTAGTTTCAGATATTCAATGTAGAGGTTTGCCAGTACCTATTTCTGTAATAGCCACTTGATTGCATATGGGTATATTGCAATGTGCATTTATATGTAGGTATATTATTACAATATATAATAATATGCAATCAAGCAGTAACAACACGGACCAATAGGACTAAAAATGCTACAAAGATGTAAAAAATATTCTTGTTTATTATGATCGTTCAATCTCCACAGGCTCCAAGGTCAGCGCCAGGTCTGCAAGCTTTAGTGCATCTGATCCCTGATGAAGGCTCAGGCGTAGCTGGGGAGCTGGTCTTCACGCAGATCGTCCCCAACGGTCCGGTCACCATAGAAGGCAACATCACTGGCCTTGTAGGCGGTCTACACGGCGTCCATGTGCACCAAACTGGCTCTATTAAAGATAACTGCAAGGAGATTGGATCGCACTTCATAGCGTACTATGTAAGTAGGAAGGAAGCAACGGTATCCCCCCGATTAAGAGGCTTGCCTTTAGGATATCTATTTTTCACATATATTTATCTATTTAAGCGGGTCTTAACGCGAATATTTACCTTATTTTACTGGGCGTTAATATAAATAAGGTAAACATTCGCGTTACGACCCGCTTAAATAGATAAATATATGTGAAAAACGCCAAAATCTCAAATGTTATATTGCCATAGAATATATGAAAATATGGTGGTCCGGGTCCCACGAAATGCACCTTTCCTTCCCGAAAACTTTGCATAAATGTATCCACAATTATGCAAATAAATAATAAGATGTATTGAATGATAGCATAAGATAACACATTTAAGGTATTGGGAAGGATGCACGCTGCAATTCCACAGTCGTTGGGCGCACTGGACTGTGCAAGTTACCCCTCTATCACAAAAGGCTACCGTAAAATGTACTACATTTCCCACTTTATCCTATTACCCCAATGTACGTTCGTGTTTCTGCAGTGAGGTATGCCAGAGGCCATTTTCATCCCACCCTTGCCCATTTACCTTCTTTTCTTTTCCCCTTTTCCCCAAATCAATTCCTATATCTCCAGAGTTTGTCATGGCACAACGTTTGTCATTCTGGACTGATGTTGGCATGTTTCATGGATGTACGTGGCCGACAGTATCTATTTACCCCCAAGTGGACTACAATGAAGTGAAGCGGCTATTTGTCTGGTATTTTTTATTCGTAAGCATGGCAAAGTCGGCAGCGCACTCGTATTCACGCTGGCACTGCACATGGCCGTAAGCGAGGATGACAACTTACTTTGCCGTAATTTTGTTTTTACCACCTACAATTTTATATTAAAAAAATCACAAATGAACAGGTTGTATTTAAACGAGCGGCGAAAAGAATGATCAACAAAAGAACCCATTTTTAATAATTGAAGTAGATAATTTTATATTACGTTATTATCAAGAACCTAAATCTAACCTTTTAATTTGCTTTAAATTTAATTCATCTCTAAATCATCTTGCTATCAAAACTCATCTCTGAAGGATGTACCGCATTACGTGACATTGCAGGGTCGTCACGGCGGGCCACGTGACCACATTCGACACGTCGGCGACCTTGGCAACGTCAAGGCGGAAGACGGCGAGACGGTTAACGTCAAAATTGTCGACCACCTCATTTCTTTGGCGGGACCTCGATCGATCGTCGGCAGATCTTTAGCCATTACGAAGGGCGAGGATGATTATGGACGAGCTGGTACTGAGGATAGTGCGCTGACTGGCACGTCTGGCCCCGCTGTCGCTTGTGGAATCATTGGATACATGAATTAATTTTAGTGTTAAGCTTTGTGAATATTTTTGTGTACTTATAATAAATAATCTATGTATGTACTCCTTGTAATCCTTTTATTCTTTCACTTCATACATATTTGCTAAATACAAAGCATCAAAATAGAAAGAAATACAAAATATTTAATGAGAGATTAACTCAAGTCACGAGCAGTCAGCTGTACCGTACCTATAATTGTATTTGTGTTAGTATCGGATTTGTATTTCCAAAATCCGTGCTTAAGTAGAAATGGTAAGGATCGAGGATTTCACCTCACGAGCTCATGAAGGCGAGTCGAAAATATATACCCATATCCAATTGTCCTACAAAATATTTTTGGGATCGTAAAATCGCCATATCTTGTCATGACGAAAATGGTATAAATTAGGCATGGCTCTTATGGTCAAGCAAACGAAAGATGACATTTGAGACAGTCGACAAGTAGTGCTTGGAACACATTTCAAATTTATTTGATACTAGTGACCCGCCCTCATTTCGCTTCGGTTTATTAAATTTAAAACAATCGGAATAAGATATTTTCCTGCGGTAAAATGGAGCCTATATTTTAAGTTAGACGGCTAGCAATACATCGGTGAAAACTGCATTCAATTCCATGTAGTAGTTTTTGCATGATGCGTGTACAAACATACAGACAGACAGACAGACAAAATTTCTAAAAACTGTTGTTTTGACTTCTGTTGCTCTAATAAAGACCTCCCATATTAGTTTTTTTTTTCAATACCTATAATGTATAGACATCGGCCTGTTACAATTTTATTATATGTATAGAAAAGTGGCTCAGTCAAGAGAGAACTGATAAATGTTTCTATAGACATGTATTAACATCGCTAATTTAAAATTTATGATAAGTGGCATTGTCTGAGAAAAGATACCTTATTTTCCATTTTAATTTCCTAAATTTCAGATTTTAGTGAAATCTTAGCAAAAGAATTATATATTTTTATTACTTTATCTTGAAAAATCAAATGTTAACGAGTGTTTCTATTTAAACATAATCTTTAAACAGGAAAATTTTAAGTTAGAAATCTTAACCAAAGTGAATAAGTCCATAGATACCGACAATATAGCCCATTTATTTCGATGACGTCACAAATTACTAAAATGTCAAATCAAAAACCAGATCATTCAGTTCCAGGCTGATTTTATTATACAGTATAAAAAACAATATTTAACAAAAAAAACGCACTTTTACAATAAATAGTCCATGTAGCACCACCGATTTGTGGTTTTGAAAACAAAAAGGATTTCCAAAACTTTATCCTTAAATTATGTGATGTTTTACACCCAAACCAACCTAAATATTAAATAATAGCTTATTATTAAATCGGCCATTTCTATTTTGTAAAATGAATACAATTTGAGGAATATTAAAATTCCATTTGCATAAGAGAGATGAAAAGAGGACTCATTGAATAATGCATCTCACTCGTACAAACCAAAATATGTAGTATTGATTTTAAAACGGATACATATTGCATTTCAAGACAGTAAAAATATAACAGTAAGTTTATAAACATGCAAGAATCACCGTTTGTTTGTGTGCGTACGACACGCACACAAACGTACGTCCGTACGCATAACTACACACCACACAATCTCCATTAAACGTTAGCAAAGTGTTTGATTGTGAACCAAGAACAAATAATAATCTAAACGGAACTAGAGTTAAAATACTGGTTGTCTTTCCTATGATTTTAACTCTGAGAAGTCAATACAACCTGTTATGTAACTAGTTATCTTGTATATTATGAAAGCACACGTTATATATAACTATAAATACGATTATTATATACTAGCTTATAATACAGGTCTGCAATATTAATATGTTACGACTTTTAACACGATAAATATAAGGGTTGAAATAAAATTATTTATACAGTGCAATATACCAGTTTAACCAAAGTATTGATTATCGACAATGTTAATTTGAATGCAAAACTGTGTTTACAACATGTACCCGCTTACATAAAAACAAAAATAAAGTAGTATTGGCCTAAAGTATCAAAAAATAAACCAAAACTTTGGTATACACAAGTGGTGTCATGGTAGTTTTTGTCCCCTTGTATAGGAATATTATGTTTTTACTGGAGGCCAATGGCTGCGACAAGTGATTCAACTTTCGCGATGTAGGCTTTCTGGGCATCCTCCTTTGGGGTTCCTTTCCTGCCGAGCCACGCCTCGAACTTGGCTTTTCCTTTCAGGTCGAACATGCCAGGTTTGTCTGTAATTAAAATAAAAATCAACTTAGTAAATATTTCTTATTATCTTCCCTCGCTACACCGTTAACACACCAGGTATCGGCACGTGCTTGCGATTCTCACCGACTCGCGATCCCGCGGTACCCTCCCAAAGCAACGCCCTAAGCCGAGGTCCGTTTCTTCCGTCGGTCTACCGGCGGGGGATCGGACGGTCTTACGCTCGTTGCTGCACACACTTTTTGCTGCTGGGTGAGCGCCTCCTGCGCTCGCCCTAAACCATACATGTGCGGTGAGAAACCATTAGGGCCACAAGAACTAGACCATTCCGAAAAAAAGTACTGGATCTTATAGATATTATAGTAGAGGTAACATTTTGATCTTAAAGTACAGGTCTTGTTTAGTTTAGGATTTGGTTGTGATATTCAAGTTGTACCTTTTGGGCCTTGTAATTTGTAAACATTTGTAAGTGTGAAACGTTTTTTGAATAAGATTCTATTCTATTATTATTAAATCCGGCAGGCAATCACACGTTGAAACGTTGAAAGCACCACTGGACCTGGACCTCCCCATTGTGTTATGGCGACTATTCTCTTACGGTGTAGTTCCTCACGGGTTTATTACTCTTTTAATTTCCCCGCGATGTTTCCCTTCAAAGGCGAGCTAGTGATAACTGAAAAATCCCTATTTTTAGTAGGAATTCGGCGATATAGGTCGGTTTTGTAAGTCACGTTTTTATGCAATATTTTTTTATAGAATATGGTGAATATGGTACGAGCAAAGAGTCCACCTGGTGCGACATCTGCGATACATGTCGCATACATGTTGCCTATCATTGGTAATTTGGAAATGGATTTGAAGAAAGAATTGGGAAAATAGGATAGGATGTGATGATAATGGGCCCTGGCATATCTCACTCCCTACTGAAACACGTACGTACATTGGGGGTATAGATTAAAGTAAGAAATGTTTTTTTTTATCTTTTCTGAGAATGCAGGGTAAATTGGCCAGTCAAGTGCGTGTAACAGCTCTGGGAGTGCACCCACCTCTTATCCAAATTATTCAAAATTGTGTCAAATACCCTTTTTAGCACGTGAATAATATCTATGTCAGTCGCGGTACTTTCGTAGAAATCCAAAAGCCGGACTTAAAAAATCGCAAACTACCTTTCATTATTGCGTTACATGATGGACTTCGCAAAGTTAATACCTGATTCCATAAAGTGTCTGCTGGTTTAATTTATCAGTTTTGAGTATTATACGATAAACACAGGTGTATGAAGTATGTGAAAACATGTTATTTGTTATTATCAATAAGATTACTTATCAATAAATCACTTCTGTAATTATAAATACAAATAACTAATTTTTTAGTTTTAAATAGTCACTATACAGACTGTGTCCAAACCATTCTCAAAGCCTGAAACCATTTTGTTCGTGATTCTAATAAACATTTATGACTCGGTCGTTAGGGACCCGTGAGGGTCTTAGTCCCAGGTTGAGAGGAAGAGAGTCCACGCTATAATCCCACAGTATGCACACTCCACAGGACAGGGGTACCTTGTCCTTGTCTCTCACACAAGACTATCGTAAAATGTACTGCATTTCTCTCAATGTCCGTACGTTTTTCGCTAGTGAGTGAGATATGGCAGTTCATCCCTCCTATCCCTCCCCTTTTTCCCAGTTCTTACTCAAAACCCATTTCTAAATTTCCAAAAGTAGGCAACGCATCCAGGAGTGTGTCGATGTTTGTCATTGTTGACTGATGTTGGCATGTATCACGTATATTCATGGGCAACAGTATCCACTTACCATCAGGGGGACTGTCTGCATGTCTATCACCTTTTTAATCAAAATAATGATGGGACTTGTCCAATTTTGTTGCTGCCTTTATTGCTTTGTACACTATTCTGTAAATATTTGCCAATGCAAAAGATTGCCAATGAGCAAATATATGTATATTGATATGAAAAGGTGTACCTAATGGAAATGTTTCACAAATTTTCACTTTTGATAATAACACAATTTTCATAAATCACCTTTAATATCGATATAAATTATAACTGACACTGAACTGAACGTTAAGGGTCTAACAACGGGGAAAGGGGGATTCTACACGTGATTTCTGATACAAACTAGAAAATTCGTTAAACCGCATTAGTGAAGTTTTCTATATGGTAAGAAGGTGGCAAACAAGTAGACAATCTACCTGGTGACATCTGGATACTGACGAACATAGACATTCGCGACACATGCCAACAACAGTCCAGAATGACAGTCTTTGTAGATTGTTGCTAAGGAGTTGTTATTATGCCATTTAGTCGGGCCGTATCTCCGATGACCAATAACTCAAGAGTAACGTAAAATTTACAAGAATACATTTCCCACTTTATCCTTTTCCCCCCTTGTATGTATGTTTCTGAAATGAGTGAGATATGCCAGAGGATCCCATCCTTTCCTATCCCTCTACATTTCTGCTATATTTTTTCCAAATCCATTTCAAATTTCCAAATATAGGCAGGGAGTGCCTATATACGGGGGAGTGCCTGGTGGCAAATTATGTTGTTCTAGATTGGTGTTGCCATGTATCTCAGATGTCCATGGGTGACGGTATCCACTTGCAACCAAGTGAACTGTTTGCTCCTCTACAATATTAATTCTATAACAAAAATATGTAAGCAATAAATGAATGTAAAAAACTTTAGTATTATTATTTGATAGATTTTTTTTATTTTTTATTATGTACGAAGGCGGCAGACGAGCATACAGTCCACCTGATGGTAAGTGAATACTGTCGCCCATATACATCCGCGATACATGCCAACATTAGTCCAAAATGATAAATGTTGGCACGCCCCCGGATGCGCTGCCTACCTTTGGAGATATAGGAATGGATTTGGAGAAAGGGTTGGGAAAATGGGCAGGGATAGGATAGGATGGGAATGGGCTCTGGCACATCTCACTCACTACCGAAACACGTACGTACATTGGGGAAATACGATAAAGTGGAAAATGCAGTACATTTCAAGGTAGTCTTCTGTAAGAGAGGGGTAACGTGGCCAGTCGAGCGCGCCCAGCGGCTGTTGGAATGCAGCGTGCACTCTCCCCTAATTATTATTATATAGTGATATAAAATTAATAATATGCTGTCTGGTTTTCCAAATTAATTAACAATGAGATAAACTATAACTAAAATCAAGATAAAGGGCTTGAAAACCACAAAAAAAATTAGCAAAAAGGACAGTAATAAAGAATGACGTCATTCTTGTTCAATGTCATTTCAATCACGCATGAGTGATCAAGAAAGCAATAGCACCCCTTCACGTTCCAACTTCAATCCATCTTGGCAATCTAATTCATGCTCTCTTTTTTATGTTATGAAGATAGAAGAGGATGTACTGTTAGTACATTGCCAAAGAACGATTTTTGCATGTTTTGAAACTGTACTAACTCTCTAATGAATTTGGATAATTCTTTTTTATTAAACTTTGTTAGACCTTTTTATAGAAAGAAGGTGGCAGACAGTCCACCCGATGGTAAGTGGATACTGTTGCTCTGAAACTTCCATGATATATGCCAACATCAATCCAGAATGACAAACGTTGGTACACCCCAGCATGCGCTGCCTAACTTTATACATTAAGGAATATATTTGGAGAAAAGATTGGGAAAATGGAATGGAATAGGATTGGATGGAATGGAAATGTGCTCTGGCATATCTCAGTCACTACCAAAACACATATGGACATCGGGGAAGAGGATAAAGTTGGAAATGACTGTACTGTCTTCTGTAAGAGGAGTATAGCATGGCCAGTTGAATGCATGCAGCAGCTGTGGGATGTCAGCCTGCACCCTCTGATCGATAAATAACAAAAGGGTTTCCGATTGATAAATAAGCCATTAAGCATATCAATATCAAAAATCAACTATTTTAGTTACTATTTTAGCAATAAACTTACTAGCTGGGTCTGCATCTCCGACTGTCACTTGTTTGAAAAGTCCATACAGCTCCAGAAGGTCACTATCACTGGGAAGGGTCTTCAGCTTCTTGACATCAGCGGCAGCTTTGTTGAATTGCTGAAACAGTATAATGTAATGGATTATGTAATTGTTTTATCTGCAAGTAGAACTTCTTTGACTTTATTAACATAGAACATATATTAAAGAGATTGTTGTTGAAACCAACTTTAGCTATGTTTTGTGACCTAGTACATTATTTTTTCCAAATTCTGATGCCCTTAACCCCGAGGATAGACAGCACATCTACAAAATCTATTACTAATATGTCCAGAAAATTATAAGTTATATGAAAGAAATTTTATATAGAAAGAAAGTGACAAACAAAGAGACAATTGACATTGATATCTTCCAATAGATATAATATGTATATTGGAGTAGCAGTAAACATACAATAAAATGTAGGTATATAAAAAAGGAGACAAAAAATATCTGCATATGATGTTTATAGATATTTCAAATGTTAAAAGAAGCAGTAACTATATTTATATTGTATTGTAATTAACTTGCAATATATTTAATATCAGGCAATTAGTTTACTATTAGTATTATTCAAATTATTTGCATTAAAATGTGGGTAGGGCATCTAGTATTAAGGTTTTTTTTATGGATGAATGGCGAATGGCGAGCATACAGTCCATCTGACAGTAGGTGGATACTGTCGCCCATAGACATCTGTGATACATGCCAACATTACACTAAAGTGACAAATGTTGGCACACCCCCGAAAGCGCTGCCTACCCTTGGAGATATAGGAATGGATTTGGAGAAAGGCTTGGGAAAATGGGGAGGGATAGGATGGGAATGGGTTATGTTTCAGTTGTGAGTAAGATCACTACCGAAATGCAGTACATTTCAGGGTAGTCTTCTGTGAGAGAAGGGTAACATAGCCAGTCAAGCGCGCCCAGGGGCTGTTGGATTGCATGATGCACACTATACCTCAAATTTCTGGCAGTTATGAGAATTTAGGACCAAATAAGTACTGACTTTTTATCCAACATTCAAAAGCTTATGTCCAGTGTGTTTCGCTTTTGGGGTCATATAATAACCACATCAATACACCTGCCCTTGAATAGGGCATATAGGAAACAAGAATAAATTTGCATGTCAACTAAATGTCTTACAAGTTCCTTGAGTGGTATTTGAAAGCTTTATTAAATATATTGACAGTGGAAATGAGTAATGGGATGTGGCATAAAACTTATTTTAAAATTTAAACCAATAAAGAATTAAGGTTTAGTTTTGAAAGTAAAGTGTGTGTCGCTTATCCCATTTCTCCTTCCCACCGTCGATATGCATATATTCATTATGTTGGTGCAGTAAAATAGAAAATGCATTAATAATTTTTTACATTAAAATTCCCAATTTAATTATCAGTTACCAAGAAACTAACGAAGCATGTACAATATGTTAATAACAGAACTTTCTCAACACTTATGCAAACTGTTGAGACCAATAATAGTTAATTAACCTAAATAAAAATGATAATGTTTTAAAATTTTAAATAAAGCTTTAAAATTTTTACATAAATTAAAAAATACTGGCTGGAATCTTAAATCTCAATTTAATTATGTAGTTTTAAAAGGCTGCACAGTCATAGCTATACTTAATTTGACTTTGGAAGTGCTGTCAAGGACAATTTGGTAGATAATTTAAAAAAAAACTTACCTCCTGCAAAGACATGATGATTCAGTGAAACAACCTAAAAACAAAAAAAATTGTGAAAATATTGTAACTAATGTTACTGGTTAAACTTCAAAAAATATGACGTGAGACCGGTGTTTTTGAATACATTAACACAACACGTTACAAGGGCAAAAATTATTTTTCAGTATATAAATGTAAGTTGATGGTTTTAATTATGAGGTTTAATGAACCACGAAACAATAGGGGATATAATGAACAACGCCGAGTCGTAATTACGTTAATTATATAATTAAAAAAGAAATAACGTCACTAACTTTTATTTTACAAGGAAACAGGCGGTCGACACGATTTCTCGTTAGGAACTGAACTTCAATCTGTGAAACAAGTTAGTCGACTCGAGCATGACTCGAGCAGTGGGTTATCGTCACAATTTCCGCAACATACCTATACGTAATACTTATCCGCTACCTTTATCAAGGTAGGTACTAAATTATAAAATATCAATTATTTCCTAAAAAAACACTTGTTAGAGAAATGTCAGGTGTTAAAATTTGAGAATGTCAAATTTGACGAAATCCTATTATAGTGTGCTGCACTAAACGTCATCGAATAAAAATGATACCGAATAAAAAAAATGATTGAATTATTTTGTGTTGTGAAGGAATGTAAAATAATTATCATTGAATTTAATGTACTAGGTATGTAATATATTTATTTTTTTATACGAATAAGGTGTTCTAAGCACAAAGCTTACGTGATGGTAAGCGCTTAGCATCGCCCATAGTTATCTACAATACATAGATAAAATGTGCTAATATTAGAGATAAAATTGAGTGTTTGTTTATAGGTATGTTGGGGGTAATTTCTGGAACTACTGAACCGATTTCAAATATTCTTTCACAAATAGGAAGCTACATTATCCGTGTCTAATATAGGCTTTATTTCATTTTCAAATTTTGAAAAAAAATACTTATATACCGAAGTGAAGTGAGGGCGGTTCGCTAGTATTAGATACAAGTGCCGAGTGCCGCTATCGGGCGGCTATAGAATAGCACCACTTCATCTCCTGCCGTGGCTGTCGTAAAAGGCGACTAAGGGATAACAAAGCAGCTTCCACAAACCCTGAAGAACTAGACCACCTCTAAAACCCGCTTGGCTAGCGTGGCGTTTTCAGGCCTTACATCCCTCATGCATGAGTCAACGTGCGTGTGGAGGCCCATGTCTAGCAGTGGACACTGAAAGGTCTGGTTGAATTGCATTATGGCTCCTCTTTACGTTGGCCAATATATGTGCCAATGGTTGTGGCCAATACGTATGGCCAAGGGGGGTTTGTGGTCACCTTGGTAGGTATTGGAGTGTAGGCCCACACGCTGGCGTGAGGTCCGAGTGGTATCGGTTTTTCAACACAGATCAAAGGGTTTTGATGAAATGATGGCCGCCGCGTCCACACGGCACATATATTGGCCAACGTGAAGAGGAGCCATTAGGTACGATGCCTAGGTACACGATAAATATGCTGAGGTGTTTTGAGAGTGAGATCTGTTAAAACCTATTTCCCATAGTGTAGAGGGATTGGATCCTACTCTAGGGTATGAAATAAGGGGAAAGAAATAATGGAAGTCTTTCATAGCATTATATTATTCCCTAATACTACTTATAAAATACTTATAAATCCTGCCGTTTACTCGTAGCTCATTCCATCGTGTAGGTTTAATGCGGTAAAGGAAACTCATCATCGTCCCCGTTCCCCATCATGTCATAGTCTCCATTCCCTACTCCCGTTATAGTTATTCCCCATGCTTCCAAACCCTTTATCCAAATGTACTTCTAAGTAATGTATTTCTCGTACAAACCATTGTCATTATTGACTGATGTATCCACGTACCACCAATACATATCTATACTCGCCTATAACCTTCTTACTACAAAAAACCGACATTTAGTTCTTGAGTGCTGCTTTGCTAAAAATCTTTCTGTAAAGATTAATTTAATAGTGAATAAAATAATCAGTTAATTAAATAATTAATTGTTGCCAGTTACTGAGTGTTCCTCCATTCTCAACTCCCCCGAAAAGTATTAGTATTACTAAGATTCAAGCTGGAGAGCTGCTTTTGCTTTGACGAAAGCGGTGGTAGCCTAGAACTTGACTTACACTAGTAAAGTCATGAATTCGAATTCTGTACCCGTAGTAATAAAATTATATACCTACTTACGCAGGTAAAGATTTTTACAAGTCACTTCTCAGCGGTGAACATGAGGAACCTGCGTGCTTGATAATCGGGCAGTGAAAAATTCTTGAGTGTGTGTATTGTGTAATACCCATTATCTACCAACCCACACTGTGTTCACGAGGTGGGTTATGATCCCATAACCTTTAGTGGTTACAAACGTTATTGACTGTTAAGATGATATCGAATGTCTTGTTCATTACTTCTTCAACATACTAATTCCATGAGCCATGTCAGCGACTGTCATTAACCATTTATTTAATTAAACTTTTATCCAGTAATAAAGTTTCTAAAGTTTCTTCAGCAGCTCTCAATCAATATACTATAAGCCTGTGTCACTCCACTTTCTATATAGGCTTCTTCCAAGACTCACCGCCATAGATGATCTTCCACTCTTATCAAATCACCATTAGCGACTTTCTTTAAATTGTCAGTTCACATGGTTGGAAAGTGATCCGCTATAAGTCTCCAGGGAGTCGTCTATCCCATCCATTTTCTACCCTACTACAGATTGCCTGCCACTGGTACCTCAACATGCTGATTTTACGAACTATGTCGGCAACTTTGGTTCTTCGTTCTGGATTTTATTTAACAAAGACAAACCTAGATTATGCTCGGGCTCGGCCTATACCTTTCCATCTCTCGTTAATCGACTTTAAACTATGAAGAGTATATGTAGAGTATAAGAGTATAATTTACGAGTAAATTATCGTAAATATCATAAATGGAACAAAAATGTGTTACGTTTTTATTGGCAAAATTATTTGAAATTTTTTACATACACCTGCTTTTAAGCCATTGTTTTACCATTCTATAGAGTAGCAGCATGCTATTGTATTCGTATGACTCTAGACCAGGCATGGAAAAAAACGTTTATTTTTATTTCGAACAAAACAGTTTTTTTTTGGTTTCTGACATTGTTTTTCGTTTAAAATAGGTATTTTACACTTCAATAAAAACATGTTTGTAACATGTTAGAAATGTTTGAAGTTCACGTTAATTACAAACAAAGTTTATGTAGGTAACAAGTACTACCTACTTACATTATAACCTAACTAATACATACATGGTGGCGTAGGTATGTACCTGTCGGTTGATCTCTATTGCGCCATTGATTGGTCTTTGAAAGTACCGAGTACTGATACCTACTTTACCTGTTTATAATACAACACAGTAGAATTGAACCTTATTTTCACAAAATTAATTCAATTATTACTTCGCATCCAGGTATCCAATAAATCAATCAAACTCGATGCTGATTGAGGATGCTGATGTCGGTTATGAATATACCCTAAGCGACTTACAAAAGTTCGATTAACCGTATGAAATGGCAATGACACCAGCACATTTTGTAGCGAATTTATTGGACCCAATGCAATGCAGTACATAGAAACTTACTATAAAGAAGCAATGGCAGATGTAATTAAATGCAAGGCAATGACAGCGCCATGCCCATTACACAGCTTCTTATTTGAAGAACATGTCATGAAAAACGGCAAAGACTTAGAATGGTGGTCGTCTTTAAGGGCATACAACTATAGAATTGGGTAAGCAGCTGTATACTGCTGTGGCTTCCAGCGCAGGAATAGAAAGATTGTTCTCAACGTTTGGCTCCATACATTCTGACCTAGTCGGGAAACGACTAGGAAAAAGCTGCAAAACTTGTCGCCGTGTTTGAATATTTAAATAGGTAATAAATACCTACGTTCTTGTCTTTTATAATTTTATATCTTAATATATATTATAATCTTTGTCTATTTTGTATATTTTATAAAAGGATGTATTATACCATTTTAAAATCTGTATTATACACGCATTTTTTTTAAAATAGATGGCCACTTAGGTCCTCGTACATTTTTTACACCCAAGAAGACGCTTAAACTTTTACAAAAAAAAATAGCTTGCGATAGGTGTGATTCGAGAGAAAATGTAACGTCACGTAAGATTTTTACCCCCTCCATACGCCTTTCTCTTTCTCGCCTTCTCTCGCTCGGACACGGTATGGTCGCGATTCTCGCGATCGTGTCAGTTCGTCGGTATTCGGTAAATTTCTGTAGCGGGCCGATCGCTAGTTCTCTCTCTCGTGCCTCGCTCGATCCGAAACGAAAATATTCGATTCGACTACATCGCCATCGCTGATTCGCTGAATCGTATGGTTGTTTTTCGATGTAATATATCGCATAGTGACATCGATGTTAGAATGATATATTGGAAAATACATGTGAATTACATTCGGAGTTTAAAAAAATGCGTGAGGATCTTCGTTTCTGACGGGGGAGGGTCCCCTGACACGTTTTTTTTTTCCAAAAAAGTGCAACAGCTACTCACACTATTTACTGCATATCTATTGGTATAGTCCATGAATAATATTATAATACTAAAAAAACCGACGGATTTCATTTATTTGTAGCCGTGGTGTAGAGATACGTAAAATAATGTGAAAAAAATGGAATAGATTTGTTTTTGTATTTTATTTTATACGCCCAATAGTTCTACTATGGTGTTTCAGGCTTATCCATTCTTTCCTGGGCATCCTGTATACACATTATATGAGAACTGTAAAGCAAAGTCATCGTCCATAGACAAAACTCAAAAGTGTATGAAACGTTTTTTTTCATGTTTTTATTTGTTAGAAACAGTGTCTCTGACATTATTCCTGACATTCCATTTTAAACTTGTTTTTAATAAATTTGTTAGAAACGCTGTTAAAAATAAGTGTTTTAAAACACTTTATTAGTATTATGCTATCCCCGCTCTAGACACTACAGAAAGTTTAATCAAAGTCTACAGACTTTCGATTCTCATGTTTACGTATATATGAAAAAAAAAACAGACGTGTTTTATAGCCGTTTCGTTGCCTAGATATAAATATTTAATGACGATACATGACTTAGTAGGTATTTAACCTGAACCCACTCTATTATTATATAGGTATAGATTAAATTTACACTACAATACTTACATATATAATTTCATTACAAATACCTACGCAAACTTCAGAGATGAAAAAAAATTAAATCTAAAAATAAAAATAACATTTATCTATGAGACAAAATGGAAATGGTCAAAGATTGTTTCGTGTCGCATCTGCGCAAGCGTTCGGTTAATCACTGCATTAAATTCTCCCCTCCCCGCTCCTCGCACCTCAGCTAGTACAAGCCGCGCCGTGACAAATTTCTTTTTAGAATTTCTTTTTTATGACTGGATATTCATGTAGTTTAGAAGTGGTCCTCGTTTTAAAGTTTGAAAGAAACTGTTGAGCTCATTATATCGCCCTAGTATCAGTAGTCCGGTTATAATAATAAGGTCCATTCTATGAACTACTGATCCTAGCTCATATGAAAGACAACTATAACAATAACTTTTGCAATTTTTGTCCATAATAAAATGTGTATATTTAAAAAAGACATACTTTTGTATACAATGAACGTGACAAAGAAAGAAGATCATGTATTAAATTTAGTAATGTGTAATCATTAATCAAGTATAAATCATGTTTAAAGTCAAATGTTGCATTGATTTTTTATTACAACAATACAATCTATCTATACTATAATATAATAAAGAGGTAAAATTGTGTGTTTGTATGTTGGGGGTAATCTCTGGAACTACTGAACCGATTTCAAAAATTCTTTCACCAATAGGAAGCTACATTATCCGTGTCTAATATATGCTATATTTCATTTCGAAATTTTGGAAAAAAAAATTGAAGCGAAGCGAGGGCCCGTCGCTAATTTGAAATATACTCGTAATTTTATTTTGGCTTCTTAGTACAGCACTATTAGCTAACAAAATTATTGTCAAAACACTCCGATCAACTTAAAATTGTGCTTGTTCGTGAAATCTAAAAAAAATATGAGAATAATAAGTAATTTATGAACAATACGTTTTCGACAGGTTTTAACAACCTTTTGATTTCTGTTCACCTTTCTATGATTTGCAGTCTCAAGGAATTACCAAGAACAAAACAAAAACTTTTTATTTTTTTATTAATACATAATAAAGTATAAATTATAAGTAACTTAGTAACTACACATAATTATGGTTAAGCGTATTTTGACTGTAGCTGTTTAGCCAGGTCAATGTACTGCTTCTTGGCGTCGCCTTGAGAAATACCCTTGCGGCCAGTCCACGCCTTAAACTTGGCATTCTCTACCACGCCACTGGGTTCAGCTGAAAAAGGTATTTTTATTTTTACTTCGAATTTTATGCTTAACATTTTTCTGTACAAACTTATTTAATGTTTACTGTATCATTTTAATGTTATATGACGACGAACTTTGTATTGGCTTTTGACGCAAATGTATTTGAACCTAAAGATCACAGAACTCGTCAATATGGTGCCGTCATGAATTTTGTTTGACATTTTATGTATTTTATTGCCTTTGTAAAGCGTACATAGATATATTTACTTTTATTGTTATTGCTACTATATACATATAGACGTAGATGTTTAGTATAGACGAAGGGCATTCGATATATTATGCCTTAAAAATCGCTACGAGATCTTTTATTATGAAATGTTTTTAATTTACGACCAATCTCAAGTAACTTAACATTCTTATAGTTTACTATAAATTATGTGCAATTATTATGGCAGACAACGAAATCAAACCTGGCTACAAATATGTTGCCAACCATGTAAGCCCAACAAAATAGTACCTATTTTATTGAACTGGAGGTCAAAATAATTGTCTTTCTGCCCCTCTCTATTCCGTAGATATTTTTATGCTAATTAGCGACTACAGTTAAACCTCTTGACGTAGAAATTAAACTAAATCAATGTCGTCAATTATCATAATTATATTTAATTATATCATAATTACAGATCGTAATCAGATAATTTAGAATTGATAGTTGTTTAGCTATAATGTTTACCTAATTAAAATATTTCTTTTATCAGATAAAACTACGTCATTTTTTTTTAAATCAAATTACGTTTTTGACGCATAGTGATTGTTTATAACGCAGAGTTAACATTAAATCAAAAAATAATTTAAAGAATTTATGAAATATAAATTTATCTTATAAATTTGTAATTATAACAATTCTTTCTCGTTAAAAATTTGAGCCCTTGGGTGTTTGATTTTTTCACAGGAGAACCGTCAATTTTGAACACATTTTACAAAATCTTAATTACCCCTAAATAATATGGTAATGCAAAAGTATGTTTGTTTGTCACCTAATATTTGTCCCTAATATCAACAAATCAACGAATCGTTATCAATTAGAGTTGCGTGTAACTCGTATGTAAGATGAGTTTAGTGTACAAGTTTTTTTTGTTACGGTAAACCCGCAGGCGATAGCTGATTCGTTAATACATTTTTAAAAGTACTGGTTTGATTTTGATGACAATATAGCAAAATCGCAAAAAAAAAAACGGAATAGGAAATTTTGTGATTAACTTCACTGACGGTTAATGAGACTGATCATTTCTTTCTGGATTTGACAAATGAAATATACGCGGGATGTTTGAAAGTACATATTAAAAATACATACGAATGTTAACATCGCCGGTGACGGCCTGCTTGTACAGAGAGTACAGTGCTAGATTCTCTGAGTCAGCTGGCCTGGTTTTCCAGTTCCTCACGGAGTCAGAAACTTGCTTGAATTCCTGAAGAAATAGTAACAATGCATTATACTGAATAATAACATAATTTAAGTATATTATTATATACCTATCATATGGAAAACTAATTATGTAGCTAATACTAGCTCCCGAAATGTCTCTACAATAGGAAATATAAACCTACTCCAGTCTTACGAGTACTATTCTTCTGAAAACTGAACTAAATATATTTCTATTCGTAAAAAACAAACATATTCTAAAACTAAGTCAATTACACATACTTTAATATAAACTTAATCGAAATAATTCTCTTTAAATTAAGAGTGGGTACATCCCTAAACCGCGCGTCACCATCCTTTTTTTTAATTTATCTGCATGTATGGTTTGAAATCCTAGTCTGGACAATGACACAGACGTAATAATATACCTATTTATTTCAAATACCTACATATTTCCAGCTTCTTTCTCATTAAAGAGAAGGCAATTTAGAACTGCTGGTTACATTCTGAACAAAATTCTTGAAAGCAAATCGCAGACATTTCAGTCACTGATGTTGTGTTGCAAAAAATTCCGTTATGTAGATTGCGAACAGGTATAGGAAATGGTACTTTTTATACTGTTTAAGTACCATACAAATTGTTTTTACACTACGTTTTTACTTAAAATTGAGTAAAGCCTGTTTTGTGTCCATGAGTAATTTATCAATTCTGTTTTTTTTCTTATAATATAGAGCAAATAAGGTTGCATACGAGCAGACACTTCAACTCCGTTAAATATAGAAAAATATAGGTAGCTATATTTGTTCTGTGCACCACCGTCTATTATAGATAATTTGGAAGTTTAGTTTTTCAGTCGAACTCATATTTAATGACTATACGAATGAGTCCAAATATCGATTGTAGGTTGTGTTAATAGGTAAGCTATTATTATCGTCTGTTGTTAAAATATGAATGGGGGTATTATTAAGTAAAGTCTGACCTGGATAATACAATAGTACGACAAAGGAATCGCTTCTACTGTCCATTGGATATACTCGTATATTCAAACTACAGTAGAAATATCTAATGAATAATTACTACTATAAAGTGACGATCCACTTCTTCATCTACGTTAGTGGCGTTATCGTACGAGTAGATGACCTAGGGTTAACTTATTATTTAGTTAGGTTTATCGTGTGTGGCGCGTTACGTCAGGGGAAAAGTACCCCAGGGAAGAGCCCAATTTACAATTTGGGGATGGTTTGATTAACATCAATCCAGTATTTCCTGAACGAAATTATTACCATGTTTTTAATTCGATATCATGCCTTTAACGTCCCACTGCATGACCGTAATACGAGTATAATCTACTATAATTAACAATGCTATATATAAACGAGGGTCCGGTGCAGATTAATGTATAGATCTAAAGATGTATTCATATTTTATGATAAAATAAAAAATGAATAAAATGAATTTATTCATTTTTTATTTGAATAGGTGGTAAACTTTAATTGTTATATAACTTTATTATAGCTTCCTATACTGTGTAGCCTTTATCACTATAACGATAACGATAAAAATATTAAAGTAATTAAAGATTTTATCAATTAGATAATTAATTATCATTAATTTATGGTAGATAACCGAAACTAACACCGCGGGATTAGATATAAAAAAAATATTTGAATGGAGGGGAAATGGTTCTAAGTAGAAATTAGATATGACTCATTATGATATCATGGTGGATTTTAGTCCGTACGGATCATTACAATCATTATAAGGGCCGCCCTGTGACCTTAAGCTGATGTCGACAGTACAACCATAAGGGTGAGAAAACATATGTGTGAAAATATATAATAATGTTAGCCTTTTAACGTTCCACTGCACGGCACAGGCCTCCCCCTGTAAACCACTGCGGGATTTCGGGCCATAATCCACCAGGCAGATCCAATGCGGATTGGTGGATCCAGATTTTTTTTTGTTTAATCTGGAACATACGAGTTTCCTGACAATGCTTTTCTTTATCGTAGAGCTAGTGATATTTTAAGTCAGTCGTACGGGCCGAGGATTTGAACTCTCGTCCTCACGAATCAGAGGCGAGAATAATATTAAGAATTATATTTATCGTTGGACTATTTAATAATAATGTTTAAGATTGGAGTATAATACAACACAATAATACTTACAGCTTCCAGAGACATTTTGGTGATGTTGGTTGAGATCTGGAACAAAGCAAAAATGAATTAATTCTTAATTAATAAACTAGTCGATTCTCTTTGAATTTGTTAATTAGTAACGCAGCATACGAGTACATTCACTCCTAATTTCAGAGCCCATTCGATGGGATCAGCAATAGAGAACACGATGGGAGAGGTCTCCTTCCCGTTTAATGAGACTGGATGAAATTGAGATGGACACTAGGAAATACAATAATAATACATAAAATTAATGGTGTGGGACGCCATCTTCTAGGCGCTTCTCACCGACTCGCGATCCCGCGGTACCCTCCCAGACCAACGCCCTAAGCCGAGGTCCGTTCCTTCCGCGGGTCTACTGGCGGGGGAGTCCTTAGGCTTGTAGTTGCTGCACACACTCTTTGCTCCTGGCTGAGCGCCTTCTGCGCCCCGCCCTAAACCATACATGTCTCTCTTGAAAGGCCATTAGGGCCACAAGAATTTTAGCCATTCCGAAAAAAAAGGACGCCTTCTGGCCAGGTGGACTGGCGACTTCAATCAATTTAGCGATGGTGGCTGGATGAGAAGAGCCGAAGATTGTGTCTGGTCGCGAGTATTGGGGGAGAGGTCTATATCCAACAGCGGTGAGACATAAGCTGATGGTATGGTATATAATTTAAAATAATCAGTTTAACAACATTATTTTTAGATATCTAGATTTAGATATCTTTTTTATTTCAGTGTTTTGATGCTGGCTAAAATTATTGAATTTACCAAAACTCGTTTTACATGGAGGTCTACATAATTTTGACAAGTGGAGATCTACAATCTCTGCCGATCCATATATGGGACTTAATAGGACAGACTTGATATCACCTCTGTGTATTTTAGCGATATAGCTTGTAAATTTCTGTTGCAATAGATGGCATAGATGTTATGTGGCATAACTCATACGTAATTAGAGGAAGAAATAGGAACTCCATTTTTTAAAAATTAGTTAGAGACAAATGAGTTTGCGAATATTTGACACGAGGAACCGCCTCTCACGTGGTTGTAGTACCACTAGGTACTATGTTAGTGACGTCATCAACACATTAGTGCAAACCTAGACCGCACTAATGACTTTTAAGCCCTATAAGTATTATTTCAAGATATTTTAATTTTGATTCACGGATCGATTTCTAGTCTCAAGTTATTAATTATTCTTAATAACTATAAAACACAAAAAAGCGTTGAAATCCCATTCCATCGTATCCCGTTTTCGGATTATGGACATGGTTGAGTCGCTGCGCGTGCGCCGCGGTTACATTCCTCGGGTTCATCGACCGCAATGGCGGCAACGGAAACTGGAGTTATTAACTTTCAAACTGTTTCGTTGACAAGATCAGTCGAACACGTCGGATTATGAGGTAGAAAACGTGCTATAGAGATGACGAATACGTTATATAGCGAATACGAAAAATATTCTGTATCTTCTTTGCCATAAAAAATTCACATATACAGCGCCGGCTCTAGCTCATGTAGCGCCCGGGTGCAGGGCGCCCTCTAGTAGGCGTTTTGAACTCTTTGGAGGTGTCGCGAGCGGCGCTCGGCGCCCCCTAAGACCCTGCGCCCGTGTGCACCGCACCCCCTGCACCATAGGTAAAGCCGGCACTGAATTCAGCGCTCGACAGGCGCCCCCGGGCGCGAGGCGCCAGGGGTGCACTGCACCCCTTGCACCCCCTGGTAAAGACGGCCCTGCACATATACCTACTTAGGGGCGGTTTAAAGGCTACGAAGCCCAGGCTGTGGTCTGCGGTGTTGCTTGATTTGTACTCCTAGGTTTAGACATTTGGACGCATGACATTTGCCTTCCCGCTGTTATTTGTTTCACTTGACTTCGTTAGGTCAATCGTTTTCTAAATTTTATTGCTTTACTAGGAAATTTATGCTCTACTGGTCACGATGGGGCCCTTTAGACAGTGGGGCGCTGGGCTCTACCCCATCAAGCCCCTTAATCCGACCCTGTATACGATACTCGTAATATAATATTCGTATCTATCTTGTGTGGACAACGAGAGCAACTACTGATAGACATGAATAAGGAATATAAAAATATTCCTTAACCTCAAATATTTTTAATATACATTTGTAACACCTACTCGTAACAAGAAAGTTTTGTGTATGTGTACGTACATACACTGAAAATATCCGGAACTGGCCCCTTACCCCTTACCCTTACCTGGAATATTTAACAAGTAATTACAATAATTGAAAATGGAACTCTTTGGCTGTAGAGTAGTTTGATTCATCTAACAGTCATTTGTTTTTTCATTGCGGCGTCATTTTAAAAATTGCGTGTCTGCATTACGTTTTATTTAGCTCGTGAAAATTGTCGCTGTATGATTTTCTACGATTTTAAGTGTAATTTGACAGCTCAGCAGAGCCTCGCTCGGCTTCAAACTGCTTTTAGCGATGAAGCACCAAGCAAGACGACAATTTATAGCTGGTTTGCAGAATTCAAGCGCAGTCGTGTCAATCTCAGTGTCGAATTTCATGAAGGTCGCCCGTCCACCGATGTCAACAACAAAAACATCGATGCTGTGCGCCACATGACCATGAGATTCGGGCATCCTTAGGCATAGGCACGAGTAAGATACAATCAATCTTACACAAACATTTGGTTGTGCGAAAGCTGTGCTCGCAGTGGATCCCACACAATTTAACGTGAGGCTCAAAAAACGGAACGCGTCACTTGGTGCAATGTTATGCTCACCAGATTCAACGAAGGGGCGTCAAATTTAATGTGGAGCATAGTATCAGCTTACGAAATATGGATTTATAGCTACGACCCCAAAACAAAGCAGCAATCGACCATTTGGGTCTTTCAAGATGAGCCGAACCCCTGTGAAGTGGCGCGTGTGCAAAGTGCCGCGTAGCAGATGATCGCTTCTTTTTTTTAGAAAAAACTGGACACGTGGCTACTGTTGCTTTGGAAAATCGTCGTACCGTGAATGCTGATTGGTACACGACCGAAACGTACTCCGTAAAAACAACCGTAAACGTCCCATAATCTTGCACCATGACAATGCCCAGCTCTCACACGGCCAAACACGATTTTTTGAAGGCGAAAAATGCAGAACTTACGAACCATCCTCCATACAGTCCCAACTTGGCACCTTGGGATTTCAGTTTGTTTCCAAAAATTAAGAACCAATTACGCGGTCAATGATTTTCATCGCCAGAGGAGGCTGTCGAAAAGTATGAAAAACATGTTTCCGAGATCACCACGGAGGAGTGGAATAAATGTTATGGAAATTGGTTTATTCGTATGAAAAAGTGTATTGACGCTCACGGAGAATATTTTGAGAAACAATAAATTGATGTTTGGCCATTCATTGTAAATTTCTCTTATTCATTCCGGAAACTTTCTATGTGGCCCTTTATAATAAGAACCGAAGCCTTATTATACATATAAACGTTAAACATACAACATAAATTCTGTTAATGCTCCTTCCGTCTTCAAACTATAAAAGAAGTGCATAAGAGCAACAATAAGAATTACAAAAAGACAGACAGCTGCAGGCCATGTTTCAATCAGTTACGATTATTAACTCTTCCTTCAATGGCTACAAAACTATATAAATCAGCTATCTGACAAGTTTAAAAAACCGAAACCTACATTTTAATTGATAAATCATATTACTTATGACATTATTAAATACTTTTTTAGAACACAGAATATTATTCAGTTTCTTGTTTTAACATACTTCATTGTAAAATTATTTAATCTACATATAATAATTGTTATTACAAACCGTAAATGATTACATATATAAATTTGTGCGGCATCTAGTAATTGGTGACATATTGTTGTGTTTGACATCTATTGTTAATTTTGACACAAATATTAATAATTTTGTTACTTGGTTCCGAGAAGTTATTGTGATTAAAATAGTCACCGCTTATGGTATTGTAATTTTGTCCACCGATATCAATATAATTATGTAGAATTAAGCTTACGAAATATTCGCACGCCTAGTGTGGCTACAACTGCTGAAACTAATTTTAATTAGGTAGGTAGGTACCTATGTGATCTCATGTTAAACACAAAAAGTACAACACAATACACAAACACAACATAAGAGGGTAATCCCACATCCGATGGGCGCACTCAACTAGCCATGTTACCCCGCACTCGCAGAAGACTACCGTAAAAACTACTGCATTTCCCACATTATCCTATGCCCCCAATGTATGTACGTTTTTCGTTAGTGAGTGAAATACACTGGATGGCAAAAATTCCGGGTCGCTAATAAAAACCGTGATATCTCCATAAATTATATACCTAGATCGCTCGAATAAATAATATGTAGTAAGGAGGTTACTAATGCTTGTTCTAAATCTCTAAAGAGGTTCATTTGTACAAGTTACAGATTTAAAAAAAAATATTATGCATTTTGAAAAATTTCATTATTTAAAATTAGGAAAAGAATATTTTTCTGCTTTTGTTTCAAACGGAGCTGTCATTATAAATGGTTCCTTGGATTGATCAGAGTATTCAATGCAATATCATGTCGTTATCACCTGAATAATGTACACGGATTATTACCATGGTACAAGAAGGAAGAAGTCAGCGTAGCACTGCTAGAACAGTAGGAGTATCTATATCAACGGTCCAAAGAGTACTCCAGCGATTTCAAGAGACCGGCATGAACATCAGGAGACCAGGAAATGGCAGGCCAAGGTGCACAACTACACGAGAAGACCGATTCATCGTGAGCACTATGTTAAGAAATCAACATCTCACGTCTGTTCAGGTCCGAAACAGTCTTCAAGAAATTCACCGCAACAATGTGAGGTCTAATACGATTCTGCGACGTCTTCGTGAAGCTGATATAAAGCCTTATAGACCAGTAAACGGCCCCAAACTGCTCAGAGAACATCGAGTTGCCAGGTTACGGTTTGCTCGAGAACACATCCGATGGATAGATGAAGATTGGTCCAAGGTTATGTTTTCCGATGAGTCCAGATTTTGTTTATTTACGCACAACGGGAGACGAAGAGTATTTAGACGGCCAGGAGAACGGTATCATCAAGCGTGTTTTGAAGAAAAGGTGTCATTCGGTGGAGGATCAATAATGGTTTGGGCTGGGATATCTTCAGAGGATCGCACGGAGTTAGTGATCATAGAAAACGGTTCATAGAATACGTAGAAAATTCTAATTCATAAAAATACATAGAAAATACGTAGGAGAGATTTTAAATGAGCATGCTGGTCCATTCTTAGTGAATATGGGTGCAATTTCCATTCTTATGCACGATAATGCGCGACCACATACTGCTCATTTGGTCAATATGTATATTCAAGACGTCGGTATTACCTGCATGGAGTGGCCAGCTCGCAGCCCAGACTTAAATCCCATAGAACATGCATGGGACGAGCTCGGGAGATGCGTGAGACAACGCTCTCCTGCTCCCGTTACCTTACACGAGTTGCGCTAGTGGAAGAATGGGCAAACATAGACCAAAATCGTATTAAAAATTTGGTTTACAGCATGCCACATCGTCTTATTGAAGTGATACGGGCTCGTGGAGGAAATACAAAATATTAAATTGACAAAAAAACTTTTATTTTTTAAGATTTACTGCGAAGTGTATTTTTGTTGTCATAAGTTAGAAGCGAAATTTTCTTATTTTTTAGTATTTAATTAAAGTTATATAGTGTACAGAACAAGTTACACATTTTTTTATATATATTAATCAGTCATCTACAATATACTACAGTTTCGCAAATTAGTCTTATGTATTTAAGAAACTATCACGCCATTTATTAGCGACCCGGAATTTTTGCCATCCAGTTTATGCTAGAGCCAATTGTCATTCTACCCTGTCCCAAAATGTAATTACGATTACTCAAAATTTACACAGAAACTATCTAAAAATGGCACCGGATTGTGGCGAAATGAAATAATATCTACTTGTGTTTTTTTATACTTGGAAGGGTAAAGGACATTTTTTATTTTTTTATAGCAGAGGACTTTTTTTTACACAGCCACACAAACAGCCCCACACGGGTACTTGAAGAACTCCACGTCGTATCACAATGAAAAGTCTCATGAACAGTTCGTTCCATAACATACAGACTTGTGGTAGGTATTTGATTTCCGCTGAAGTATGTAAAACGCAGCATAACATTGAATGGAATAAATAAAACGATTATTAGAGCGAACAGCGCGACATAAACCTAATCTAAAAAATATTAATAAGGAAAAATATCCTCCCCCTTACTTGTGTAGGTAGAAAATAATGTCTACGTTAATCTATGAAAAAATATTCAGAATATATCTTCATTATAATGGGATGTGTGCCAACCATCTCTTGACACTTAATCATTGACCTACAGGCCAATGTCTAGACATTTGTATGTTTAGCATATATTTTATTTACTCCCAGTTTGACTAACTAAACAGGGTTTTACTGCTTAATAAACATGTGAATAAACACAATATAGCTTCTCTGTGTAGGTAAATAGGCGGGACACTCACATGTATGTATACAGTAAAATAATTACAATCTTATTGTCGTTTGGTAGATTAGTCTCGGCGCTGCCGCCACACCACATCAAGCACGATATTGTTTTATAAGATTTTCTTGACGAAGGCGGCAGACGAGCATACAGTCCACCTGATGGTAAGTACATTAGTCCAAAATGACAAACGTTGGCACGCCCCGGACCTTTACCTGTCTAGTTTTACCTCTTTTTTTAAAAGATGAAATACGACAAAAATTGACATCTTTTTGTGCGATATCGTATACAACTAAGACCCCCTCCCCTCTACATGTATGTAACATGTATGTATGTATGTAACTACATGTATGTTCGTTAGAGGTCAGACTGACCAGTTATTTCATTCTGAAATCTAATTGTAATACTGTGTCAACCACAATATCGTGGTGACAGATAGACAATGTTTTTGTTACAACGAAGACGACAGAAATACATTGAATCTTTAGTTCAGATACATCGCGACGAACTGTACCTAATACTGTGCCTAAAGAGCAATATACCTACATACTAAATCTTGATTGACGTAACTAAATTATTTATTAAAATGATAAAATTGTTCTCAAATACGTTCCTACTGCTGCATATCACTGTACTGTGCAGTCCGATTTAACCGCGAAATGCATCTTATAGGTACAATTGGTCTGCAATCAATTAGACTGCACGACAACTGTACCTATAAGACATGTGCAACGTTTTTTGATGCAGGCAATTACTGTAATAGAGTACCGCATCTCCTATGCATATATGTATATATATATATATATATATATAGGTATTCAAACAAAACTATAGACACATAGCATATATCACGCCATGACGGTAGGTAATAAGCTGATACGTCAAAATCAACTGTTTTCGAGGACACAGTTTAAGTTTCATGATTTATTTGAAGCTATCGAGTTTTGGAAGACAACGTGTAAGATTTAAAATATATTATTTTAAATTTTATATAGCTTGGATTATCAACTTATTTCTACCGTACATGGATATTTTCATAATCTTGTATGAAAAATCACAAGCATTAGGTATCGAGATATTTAAAGTATTTTGAGAACTAAAACTAAACAAAACTTAAAATTAAAACTAAATTTTTGACACTAAGAAACAAACTAAAAATATAAGTATAAGAAATGTTATACGAGGACTTACCAGTGGGTCTTAATAGAGTTGGTTCGATGTCGAATCGAGTACTGAATAATCTTCACTTCGCTTCCACATTATAAATTGGCGTCGTTGGTGATTTTCGTTTGAAACTCTAGGGTTGTCAAGTGTTTTAGTAAATATTATTAATAATAGTAAGATTAGTAAATATAATAGTGTTTTAGTAAGTATTTTATTCATACGTGATAGCGTTTTACAGACATATGTGTATATTTTATTATATGTATAAATTAAACAGGTCTTAAACGCGTAATTTGTTCATCTATTTTATTATATACAGATAGCTCGTGACTATGCTACAATTCCACAGCCGCTGGGCGCACTCAACTGCCCGTGTATCCTTCCTCGACCCCTTTCACGTATCGTGTCATTGAAGTTTCGATGTAAAAATTTCGACGTCTTTATTTAAAGCCTCTTTAATTATTTTAAAAAATAATTAAAGTGTGCCAGTCTACTTTTGTCTGACATGAATAAAAAATACTATATTTGTTGAATACACGTACAAATATGCAAACTTAATGTATAATCCTGGTGTCAGCTTTTTAAACGTCCACTGTAAAGCACAGGCTTCCCCTATTAAATAACTATGGGATTTTGGACTATAATACACCACGAGGGCCCAGTGATGGATACAAATACATAGGTAGTTCAGATTGTTTTAAATTATGGAACGTGTTAATTTTCTCACGATGTTTTCATTCAACGTCAATCTAATGATATGTTGTTTTAAAATCCGTACTTAAGTAGTAACTCAGTAGGGCCAAAGATTTGAACTCACGACCTTACGAATGAGAATCAACAATAGATACATTCTTCTTTACACAGTTAGATAAGAGTTCTCAATGTATAATAAATATTGCTTATGTCCCATTACCTTTAATGTATGTAAATTCATTTATTAATAAATAAAATTACACAATTATGAAGGTAATAAGGAGTCGTGCTCACCGCTTTGCCCGATCGCGAGTCGCCGCGCAACCTGGAACGCTGCGAGAAGAGTTGTGTGGAGCCGCTTGAGAGTCTTCATACGGCATCGCACAGTTGCGCGACTTCCCAAGGCTCGCCACCACAAACGAACTTCCGCTCATCTCATTCATACACTGCCGGCAAATTTCTTAAGGTCGACTGTCACCTAGACAGATTTTTATATAAAAATGTTTTCTTCTTATCCTGAAAAGTTGTAATTTCTCCATTACGCCAATTGAAATTTCCAAGATCGATATCTATTTAATAAAATCAAATACTGACTGACTGACAGACAACGTGCAGCCTAAACTAGGTGGGTCTAGAAGCATGAAATTTCGCACAGGAGTTCCTTATATAACGTAGGTGAGCACTAAGAAAGGATTTTTGAAAATTCTAATGGTGTAAAAGTTCCTGAGATCTTGCCGATGAGATTTCTCATCGGGCACACGGTTAGTATTTAATAAAATGTTAAATAAAATTGTGGTGTGACAACCCTATAAATTGTTTGTCGTGAAAGCTCAACGATATCAATCAATAAACAGTGCAAATCGTTATCACCGGCGTAAATAATCCAAAATTTTATGTTCTTATTGATATATTGGTACCTGTCGTATATGTCTATCAGGCTATCTATCCATAACTAAATCGGACATTATATTATTACGGTTGGATAGCTTTTGAAATTTTATAAGTTAAATAAGTAAACGGTATCTACTCATACTAATAGATATAGATTTTTTTTTTATAGAAAGGCGACGGATGAGCAGTCGAATCACCCAAGTGTAGTAGTAGGTACATTTTACGGTAATCCGTGAGAGAAGGGTAACTTGCTGATGAGGTCAATTTTTGTATTCGAATCCGCCCGGCGACTGTAGGATTACAGCGTAGGATTATAGATCCTCCCCTCCCTGTATATCTATATCTATACATATAATAAAAATGTAACTGATTGCTGTCTGTACATGGAAGATATATGAGAAAAATATTATTGGGGGCCTTTATCATAACTATAACGGATTCTATAACGGATCGGGATAAAATGTACCCTAAATGTTAACCCAAATCTTAGGCTACGATTGTTGAATAGAACCCAAAACAATGATTGCTAGAATATTTGTCTGTTTGTCTGTGCGTTTGTGCGCGCTAATCTTAGAAACGGCTTAACCGATTTGGGTACGGTTTTCTCTATTGTATTGTGGTAAGCTTCACTTAAAATTTAGTGTTTGTTTTATTTCAATCAGTTCATAAATAAAAAAAGTTATATCAATTTAAAGAATCACGTCGAACATTTGTTCGATAAAAATGCTATAAAATAACTGTTCAGTTGAATTGGCTGAAACTGTAGAAATTCTGGGGAAACCCAAAAGCTGAAGCCCACGTGACCGAAGTCGCGGACAGCAGCTATAAGAAATAATGTGTGTGATCGTTTTTGAAAATACCAAATACCCCTAAGAAGGTAAAGACGGTGTTTATAAACTAAAGTCCATGCGGACGAAGTCGCGGGCAACAGCTAGTTGTATAATATATCTACTCTGCCCTCCTTAGAAAAAAGGCACAAGTGCTTGGTGACATTCGATAAAAATGCAAAAAAAATTGGTAGCTACTAATTAAGTAGCTACCAATTTTTTTTGAACCACTCCTAGTTCTTTTGCTTCAATTTGCTTAATGAGTAGCGGCAGCAGCGTCTTCGTTCGCGTGAACTTTAGGCTGATTCCCGTGACAATTCTATAACGGATCGGGATAAAATGTACCCTAAATGTTAACCCAAATCTTAGGCTATAACTATGCCAACTTTCAATTAAATTCTGTCCGTGGTTTTTGCGTGATGAGCGTTCAGACAGACAAAAATTGCTGTTTTGGGCTCCATATGACTATGTAATTCACACTGAAATTACTTTTCAAAAATATGTGTACAGACATGGTTCCGTTGCGATTTTATTATATGTATATATTTTTTTATGTATTAATGGAGGCAGACGGGCAATCGGCCCACATGATGGTAAGTGGCTACCGCCGCCCATGGACACTAATAACGGAATGCAATAAATGGTTTTTGGCGGGAAATCGCTTGTCAATTATTTTTTATGACTAATCGAAGTTCACATTTCGCACTAAAAATGGATTTAGGCGAAAAGATTTTAGAGCGATGATTTTTTACAATTTTAAAAAGTTCTCTTTCTCCGCAAGAGTGCGATTTTCGCCTTTAAAATGTTTTTGGTGTTGAAGCACCATATTTGAGCACTCATGACGAAATCGGCAGGAGCCAAATTAAAAAAAAATTGCGCGTACATTGAAAAGTCAGGAAGCTTTGTTGCCGCTGGATTCAGCACAAACTAACATCAGACCAGAAACAAGCCTTTGTTGATTGGTGCAAAAAAATGTTGGTTGCTGAAGTTTGACCATGGGCGTTTAAATGCTGTTTATGACATCGCAACAAGAGACGAAAGATAGATTTATTGTTAAGATCCGGAAAAAAACAGTCCAGTGAATAGACCTTCGAAGGTGAGAACAGACCAACAAAATTGCGACAAGGCAGAAGCGGAGGCAAATAATTGATCGCGAGTTTTTTCTCTCACACAAGTCATGTCTGTACTGTGCTAAAGACCAGTCAATCATGAGTTGTACACGACCATTTATCTGCTCAGTGTTTTCGAAAAAGTTCACGAGAAGCGACCGAGAAGCCGCATCCTCTTGCACCACGACAATGCTGGCTCTCACACAGCGAACAAGACAAAGGCATTTTTGTGTTCTGAGGAGGTGGAGCTCTTGATCCATCCCGCTCACTCCCAGCCCAGACCTGTGACTTCTTTCTTTTCCCCAAAATCAAAGATTTGATGAGAGGTTTTACATTTACGGAGCCAAAAGAGCAGTGATGGCTTTCAACAAACACATCGAAAACATGCCCTCAGATGAGTGGGCCTCTTGCTTTGAAAAATAGTTTGAGCGAATGAAGAAGTTTTTAAAATGTAACGGAGAATATTTTGAAAAGCAATATATATATATTAGTTTCGTTATGAATAGTTTAATTATGTGTTACGAAAATCTTTCAGTATTCCCCGAACACTATTTGACTACCGAGCCTGCCCTAAAGTACTTGTATAATATATTCTCAAATCTAGTATGTATTCTCAAATCGATGGTACATAGATCTATAGGTTTTGGAATTATATGTCATTGGATAGCTCTACAATTTTATGTCTAAACATTTTTTTCTAAAATGCAATTACTTACGAAGAATAGCGAAATATACCTTTCCAATTGGCGCTTGCCATCGGCGTTTATTAGGTATGCCTTTATAATCCTGAAAAAAATGTTTTTCAATAATTGGCAATCCCACCTACATAAGTATACTATGCTCTCCGGGGAATGCGGTATGGGCTACGAAAGAACCAAAATCACACGATATTATCTACTATGAATAGTACCTACGGGAATAGAAAGTGTTATCCAAAGAAACTAGGTCGCCATCAAGTACCACTTATCGTTATCTATGGGACGTTACTATGACACACCTTTGCCACACCTGCCCCCTATAAAGTTCCGATGTCAAGATAACACACACGGGCGAACTCGTTAATAAAACGATTTCGTACATTTACCCATGACTTCTCTTCTGAATCAGGGTTTCCTAAGAGCTCCAAAGGCTCAAGGACCTTAGGAAACGTTCTAAGGAGACAAGTAGATAGTGGCCGTACCTATTTTCACACAACTTTTGGTTCTGAGTTTGAATTTAGGTGAGTCGAAGTTTTGTTCATTTCAAAAGGAGTCAAATAAAAAGAGTAGTAAGGCAGTTAACAGAGCAACGGACGAAAAAACATAAAGAGTTTAAAGGGGTTATTTTACATGTATCACATCTAATTTTACTATATAATACTTAGACCAATAACAATGTCAAATAAAGGTTTCCACACTTATACAGCTTATATATAACAGCTTATATATAACAAATTATATTAATTTATGTTTCCACACTTATACAGCTTATATATAACAAATTATATTAATTTATGTTTACAGAAATCTTAAAAATTGAATCTTAAATTTCAAATTAGAACATGCAAGCTCACCAGGAACATACGTATCAATTAGTAACTTACTATACTGATTAATTTACTTAAGTTAATGTTACAATATGTTAGGTAATCGTATCTTAATAAATGTCTAACGGTGAACAAAGTATGTACCTAATAAATCAATTAAATTGAATGTGCTCACCTCTTTCTATCTGTGCGTATATATGTGTGTATGTGTTTGGGTGTGAACGTGCGTGCGTGTGTGTTAGGACATGTTTGTGTGTGTGCTAGTACAAACACGCCCTAATACCCAGATTACAAACAAACGCAAATTATGAACCGCATACTCTGTTAACTAAATTATAAGTACCTACCTATGTGTTTTATCAATGATACAACCATTTTAATTTTACCGAAGTGAGATTTCAACCGGATTTCGTTGGGGGTTAAACCTGCTTAGTAAAATTTAATCAGTAAAGATAAATTTTAGCGTTCCTTTCAAAGTACCTATTCTTAATCTGAGGTTCGTTTTAATGCGAATTTCGCAGAGAATTACGAGGTACGTTAATCGACAGGCAGCTATGATATTCATAGATGTGATCCACAAATTCCATAGAAAAGTTGTGACTATCACACTTTACATCAGCCTATGTCTCTCCACCATTGGATAAAGACAGATTGCAAAGCACGCGACCAAAATCGGTGTACCGCTATTTTTATTAAGCAACATCCACACAGCTACTTGTATGACACGATACACTTGAGGATTATGTATGCTTTATTTAAAATATCAAAATAAAACCTCACACAATTTTTTTTATAGCACTTTTAATTTTATTCAACCGGAATTTTACTGGACTATTTGGTTATTATTAATAAAAATACTAATGACCTTAGGGTTCATCAAAACATGTGTAAATATGAAAAACACAGCTTACCTTTTATGCCTATTTTAAAATAAGCGGCTTTCTTTATGTTCGTACCAGTTGTTAAACAAGGGAATCAAAGTGGCAAACTTTTGAAAAATAGGCAAACGCTCAGAGTTGACATTTGGTTATTATGTTATTACAATCTATAGATAACAACTGTCGTTAAGCTGTTGTTGTTGCGAATAAAAAAGAATAAATATCTTTTTTTTATAAACAAGTGGGCGGACGAGCAAGCGGTCCCACGTGGTGGTGCGTTATCGCCGCCCATGGACACCTGCAACACCAGCGGGTATGCGGGTGCGCCGCCGACCTAGCAAATTATAATTAAATTATTTTAAACGTACGCCATGTACCTACTCATATTTTCTACGAAGGCAATTAGATTAATGACCTTAATAATAAATATTTAAGGTATTAGTAATGCGTTCCAAGAACTTGAATCAAGTGGTTTTGGGGACATTGACACGTATCTACTATTAAATATATGATGCAGATGTTTTCCGTTGACAGAACCAGCTCGTTCACGAAAGTATACACTTGACATTTTCAAGATAATTTCAATATTCATTTATAACAAATATACTATCTCAACTGATTAGCAGTTGACTTTATTTACATTTCAATGTCACACGTAGAAACAACGATAATGTAAGATTTTCTAGGATTTTGATAACTAAACGCGGTTCGAGACTTTGCCTTCTGTAAATAGAGATAACAAAAAAAAAATATAAGTACTACTTATCCGTATTAATTCTAAAGCCGTTAACGATTTCCAAAAATCTCATCCATCTCCAAATGGAGACGAAACGATCTTGACATTTCAATATTGATCTTAAAAATTAGACTGTCTATGTAGTAGGTATAAATGAATGGCGATAATAAGGTCCCTTTGTTCAGATAATGTCAGAAATATGACATATCGTCCTAGATAAAAATCGAAAAATATGCGTCTTAATTTTTCGACTATACATGTTATTTAGACGATTTTGGAATCTATAGATTACTGTTTGGAAATAACCATTACTTATCGTTCGATGTGACAAGGATGACGTGTCTTCACTGATGATAACTGTACCTACATATCGGAGAGACTTATCGGTCTGCAAAACACATACGTCTGTACATGTCTGCTCGTTTTATATGCCATATATAAAAAGTGGACTGACGACTTGAAGAAAGTCGCCGATAGTGGCTG
The DNA here is from genome assembly GCA_943735995.1 of Sesia bembeciformis. Lineage (NCBI taxonomy): Eukaryota > Metazoa > Arthropoda > Insecta > Lepidoptera > Sesiidae > Sesia > Sesia bembeciformis. The sequence goes on from OX031028.1 coordinate 17,385,749, forward strand.
GATGAGCAGAGAGGAAGACCGTGTATGGTGGCGTTAATAAGAGAGGCCAATATCCAGCAGAGGAGGTACACACGCTGATGGTATGTATGCGAATGGGTTGCCAGTTTCCTGACTGGACGGAGCATCAAAGTCGACGGTAGCTGCTCAGACACCATGTCTATTAATGCTGGCGTCTCGCAAGGCTTCGTGCTATTCCCAACTCTGTTCACTCTGCCTACTTCACTAATAAAAAGAATATGTGGCGCGTGGTGTCGGCCGGCAATAGAATGGCACCATCTCATCCCGTGGGTGTCGTAAAAGGCGACTAACAATTTAGGTTCTGAAAAGGTCATAAATAAGTCCTAGAACCTTTCCTAGAAATATGTTATCTAGTGCCATTTAGCACAAACAACCTTATATTTTGAGATTTTTTTAGAGAACCTCCTGTAGGCAAAAAAGACCCCACCCTTACAACCTGCGCATAAAACCAATTGGCCCTAATTTAGAACCAATAAGCCCTTATGTAGAACCTAACAACAAATCTTATTTTTGCATTTTTAATGCCAAAAATGGCTCCAATATAACCTCTTCAAAAACTAAAGGCCTCAAAACCCTTTAGTCAGGATATGAAGCAAGTGAAACGTAGTTATGGCTTTTTATCAAAGGCCTATAAAAACTTACAGGTTCTACTTACCAGTTTGAAATTTATATTGCTTAAACATTACCTTTTAGCAATACGATAACAAATATAAAACCTTTATCGGACTAAAAGGCCAGAACCTACACCTCCAGAAAATGTTAGTTGGGAAGGGATAACAAAGGGGCTACCACAAGCCCTGAGGAACTGCACTAACTCTAAGTGAGTGGACTCGTCATCCCGCTTGGCCAGCGACATTATACATATACATCTTTCACGCACAAGACGGTGTGCATGTGGAAAGCCATGTACAGCAGTGGATACTGAAAGGGCTGGTTGCTTTGCATTGCACTACATGTACTCGTATTTCATATGTCTGTTTGTTTTGTATTTCTTGTGTCTACTGGGGTCGTTTATCTCTGCAGACACTAGAGTACTTTCTTTTTCTCAATTCGGCCCATTAGTTCGATAAGAGCGAATTTTGTACATTTAACTGTTCTAAGAGGTCTGTGTAACGGTTCTGTGTAACATCCAACATTAATGATTTAAAAATACGTATTTAGAAAAAAGTTACATGATTATTTTGCATTCGTGAACGCACATTATATTAACTTTAACGTTTTTATTCGTAGCACTAAATGATATTATAATAAGTTTATATTTTAATATTTACTTACAATAGTTCTTTGTTCAAGCTTCTATATTTGTTTCATTTATTTACCCCCTGCCATAATGCTGTAAAGTATTAAGTCCGACTTTTGTAATAGTTCACAAAAAAGAGTAAATAAATAGAATATGTTTGTTTTACAACGTTGTGTTTGCGATAGGCGTCATGTTTTTCTGCAAAGAAGTTTTTATTCGTTTAAACGCTCGATTCACCAACTAACTGGCAATAATAATTAATTGTAAACGGTGTATGGGTTTATTAAAAATTCAGAATTGCGCTAAAAATAGTCCGAGAGATATCTATCAGATTGTTAACAGTTACTTTATAAGCAGGAGGTGATCAATTTAAAATTATTTACATCAGTTATTAAAACGTAGATGTTTTTTTGATCATGATTTGCTGTTTATTTAGTATTTTTTCTACTCCTATAAATACAAGTCGATTAATTCTATATGCCAACCCCCGTCGAAGCGAAGTCAGCTGTAGCTTGAATTTTCTCATATGGCAACATCATGGGATCAGTTGGAGGCATTTGTACCGTTGCCGCTAAAACAGGGCTCGATCTACCCTCTTTTAGCAATAAAATTTTGACTAACGACCGTTCCCCGCCCTGCCCCGTCACGGAGCGGAAAAATATATCCGGATTGATGTTGTCGTCAAACACTTCTTCTATTTTGGTCGGGAATTTTAGTTTGCTGCCCGGGGATAGGAGAGGTACCTGGGGGAAAAAGGATTATTTTACTATATATATACACACATATTATGTGACATTATTTGAGGAAAATGAGCTTATCGTCGGTTCGTGGTTATTGAGACTAGAGAAATCTTAAAACAATGACAATTGTTTTATATTGCTTTTTAAAAAAAAAACAGATCTTAGGCCATGTTACCAAACAGAATCTTGAAATAACGATATTTTAATTTATAAAATCTAAATGAAATAAATCCACATCTCAAATGCCGTGCGGCAGAGACAGGAGCGCCTCTTGTGCATTTTGTGTCTACAATGTCTGTTATTGTTTTGATTTTGGTGTGCAATACAGAGTTTTATCTATCTATCCACAATAGGTACATAGTTATGTACCTAATATGTGGATAGATAGATACATAACTGGCAGTGGAGAGCCACATTCTGATGTTATGTTAGGTACTTGATGTCAATAGTTATACATATCTATGTATTTAAACTTGTGTTACAAAAGAGCACTAAGGCCTGATTCCCACAAAGGCAACGAAACGTATCTACAGTCATAATATGTCACGGTAATCGCTGTGTAGTCATAATAAGTCGCTGTGTAAAGCGAGCTCTACCAGACGACATTTGCCTTGAAATAACGCGCCTGCGACCATTGGCAGAAACGTGCGGTGGCGAGCGTCTACTTGGCGCACAGCGGTGCTGTTGTGAGGCGCGGTTGGTGGGAATCGGGCCTGTTTGCACCGACGACCGCGATGGGGTCTTTTGGATGTAACTAAAGAGAACAGATTTCTGGTTTATATGGTTCTGGTTAGGTGACACCGAAAATTATGGAACACTTTGGGAAAGGCAGTAGATTGACATCGACACGGGCTGATAAATGGAAGCTGATGTCAAAGAAGGTATTGTGAAATATTCAAAATGATTATTCATTGATTCTTTTATGCATTCATTTTTATACGAAAAGAAGGTGGAAGAGGGAGTTAGCACTCTGAAATCCCACAGCCGCTGGGCGTACTCAACTGGCCACGTTACCCCGACCTTACAGAACACTACCACATAATGAACCAAATTTCCCATTCCATTCTATTCCCCTAATGTGCTTACGTCGTACATGTTTCAATAGTGAGTCAAATATGTCAGAGCCCATTTCCATTCCATCCCTCTCCCCCTTCCCAAATCCTTTCTCCAAATCCATTCCTACATCTCCTAAGGTAGGCAGCGCATATATCACATATATCACGGATGTAGCAGGGCGACATCTGTGTATATATCCTTGTATATCCACTCACCACCAGGTGGAAGGACTGCTCGTCTGACACCTTTCTATATAAAAAATATGGCACGCCTTCGAAGATTTAGTAGTGGATTAGGATAATGAATTGGAAAGGACGGGAAACAGGAATATAACAGATTGAGGAACATCCTAATGGAAAATGGTGACATTTATATAATTACACGTAACTCTAACATTTATATGATGTTGGTGAATTTTGTAATCTATATAAATAAAAATGTAAACGTTCGTTTGTTCAAAATCTTAAATCTCCGAAAATTCTTCACCAATTGCTTTGAAATTTTGACACAACGTCGCGCCATCTGTTGGGCAGTCACAGCAACGCGTGGCCGGGTACAGCTAGTTTGTAATAAATAAATAACAATTTTGTATTTGATTACAAATTATATTCATTTATTCATTCGAACAATGCGTCGTTAGACGGTGTCAAATATGTCCAAATGATATTTCAATGCGTCGGTGCATACATGTAAACAGCACTCCTAAGTACTGACTGGTCTTTTAAAAATACTACTTACCTTGACATATGGATTTGATACTTTATAGTTGCTGGTGTGGACGTGGAAAAGTATTGCGAGGCCAATCACCGCTTTCTCAGTAGACGTGTTTTCTACGAATAAGGTCACGCGGAACACGGGCCCGACACCTTCAACCTGCAATAATAAGAGAAGCAAGTTTTACAGTTCAATAATACATAAATAAATACATAAATAATATTTATTTATGTATTATTTATACATAAATAAATAAGTAAATACATAAATAAATAAAAAATAATAGATATCAACGATTACGTACTGAGACCTGAATTCACCACTTTTGACGAATTTTTAGAATTGACTATAACAATTCTTGTGTATTATAATAACGATCTGCTATTGATACGGGTCCGAACAAACTGAACGAGCGACGCGAAAAGTAGGACCTATGCGCCAACTTCGGGCCATGACCTTGTATACCTGTGAATACATCGATAGACTATGTTATGTTTACAACTGAGGATGGCTCGTTTCGTGGCATGTTGTAGGTATAAAAATATACGTATAATATATTGTAAGCAAGTAGTGCTGTGAACGCTTCAGTGCTTGAGCGTTGGCGCGCCATGTTAGTGCTATTGTGTTTTAACCTTAACCGTTTTATACTCGAGCTTTTAACTACAAGGGTTTAATACCATTGAACTATAACGCTCGGTAGCCTTTTATGTTGAAGTCTTAAAAGATCACTAGCGCTCACTCAGCGCTTGAGCGTCGAGCGGTCAACGCTCGTTTTTACAACACTACAAGCGAGTCATACTACACATAGTACTAACAAGCGGAGGGGGACACAACACAGCTCAGTTTCATTGCCTCACCCTTAGTGTAGCCATACATTACGTGATTAGAATATTCATATTGCAGTGTATTATAAGAATAATAATTATGATTCATTCTCTGAAAGAGGAATGTTCTTCATCATATCTTGAAGAATAAACTTGTTCCATTTTCAGTAAAAAAAAAACCCACAAAATTTTACCGTCTTACCTGAGCAGACAAGCGCACGGGTTCTAAAGCCCCTACACCTATAGAGTTGTCAGATTTGACGTGCGCTTCCAGTAATGTCTTTGCTGCTAACAAGCGCATCCTATTCAGTTCATGTTGGAAGTTCTCGTGCATCGCTGAAATTGAATAGATAACAACTTGAATAGAGACACATGTGAATAGTCACTGAAGCGCGCGCCACGAGCACGAAGAATTATCGGTCATCGACATGAGGTCAGCCAACAATGGACGCGAAGAGATTTGTATGAAATCGTCGTACACCGACCACTTTATTAGACCCCTCATGTTAAGGTTCAATAATAAGTTGAATTTTAAATCATATATACATCGTATACAAAGAACAACGTAACATTTCTGATTCATATAACTTAATTAATATTCTGAAATAAGCTGTAGCCCTTTTAGTATCCACATGCACATTGTCTTGTGCACGAGAGATGTATGATCTTAAAACGGCACGCTGGCCAAGCAGATTGGAGAGTCCACTCTTGTAGAGGTGGTGTACTTCCTCGGGGCTTGCGGTAGCCGCTTTGTTATCCTTTAGTTACGACACCCGCGGGAGGGGATGGGGTGATGTTATTCCCGGGTCCTTTTTTATAAAGCGTTAGTAGAACAAAGGTCAAATTAAAAATATGAGCATAAAACATAATCATAATGTGTTATTGCTTTTATGTAAAAATTACATGTTAGAGCTTGTTTATATTCAAATGGAATCTTTAAAATTTAAAAAAAGTGAGTAAGGTCCCTTTTCTCAAATAACATCAACAATAAAGAAATATAATAAAAAATTGCCAACGCGTCGCCAACAGACAGAGGTCCATGGACTACCCGCCTCTTCAGTCTACTCGTGACCACGGCTGGTGTACAAGGTGCCGAAACGTCGAGTAGGAATAAAAAGTAAACAAATACCTTTATTATACGCGTTCAGACCCGATTTAGAATATAAAATGTGTACAAAACGCGACAGTTTAAAAAGTTTAAAGCGAACCCGTAGGCTGTGGAACGAACTGCCTCAAGAGATCTTTCCTACGATATGGGGTTCTTCAAGAAAGCTGTGAATAGGATTTTACAAGGTCGCTGGAGGGCCCCTGGTGTTGCAGGCGTCCATGTGCGGCGGTAACACTTACCATCACGTGGGACCGCTTGCTCGTCCGCCCACTCGTCTATAAAAAAAAAAGTTAGACGGAGGTTATACAAAAATAGTATAAATTAATAATTAGTATATATTAGGTGCAACCCAATCAAAACGTCGAGTACAATAAATAAGGTAAACACGCGTTGAGACCTCGCTCGCTTAGGTCATTGACCTTTGAACGCGCCCGCTTCTGTTATACAAGTTCCATTGCTTTATTTTCTCGATGACAGCTGACACACAGTGGTCGATATAACTTTGTTCTAGCGTCAACGCCTAAAACTCCGAACAAAAATTAGGCACCAAGACGTCATATTTCATTAACAAGGTCACGTCAGCCAGAAAGCAATTTTAGGGATGTAGTTATCGATAAACGTAACACGATAACAGATCCGATATTTTTTTACAAAATGTAAGAAACTAAACTACTGCCGGATACTTTTGTACAAATTTATTATAATAACTAATATTATATTTCATTACAAGATGTTACACGTGTTAATTCTTGATTGATAATGCCAACTTCTTTAAAATTTTCGAAGCTGTTGTAAAATAAGTAGGTATAGGTAGGTACTCGACAATGAAACGAAATAATTATAATGACAGGTAATCTTTATTTATTTATTTTAATCAAAATCTGATGAATCGTCACTGTCACTCGATGAGCTCTCCCCAACATTTATTATAAGTTCCTGTACTTCTATATTATCGAATGCCACATGAATTTCCCAATCCGACGCTATAATGTTTTGGGTTCTTCTCACAATTTTTTCCCAGTTTTCGGCAGTTACTTCCGCACATGCATTTTTTAATAAATCTAACATCTTGTTTGCCGTAAAAGGGGGATGGGTATTGTTTCGAGCGGCGTGTCCTTTGATTTGTGCCCATATTAGTTCTATAGCATTGTACTGGCAATGATACGGCGGAAGTCGAAGAACCCAATGACCACATTCGGCAGCTATTTCGTCGATAACATATCTTTTAGGGTGGCTTTTATTCGATTTTAAAATATTCACTAATTGTACTTTTAATAAAGTATTATCCACATTTTCGCCATGACGTTGGAGCCAGTCAATTATCTGTTGTTTTTTATTGGCCTGCGTCGGCATTTTATCAATTTGTCTGGAGTGATATGTAGCGTTGTCCATAATAATTATCGACGGTTCTTCCAGAGATTGCACCATTTCTTTAAACCATCCTTCGTAAATCTCCGCGTTCATTTCTTCGTGGTAGTCCACTGTTTTCTTGGATTTAAAGGCCAGTAAAGCATCTGACATGAATCCTTTCGTAGACCCTGCATGGCATATGATGAGGCGTTCACCTTTTCCCATTGGCACTGAACTAGTGGAAGCGACGGTGTCGTCAGTCCAGTTCTTAGATACTGTGTGGTTTGCATTTAACCAAGTCTCGTCAGTGAAAATAACATTTGACCAATCTGATATCTTTTTGGCTTCGCTCAAAAATTCGCAGCGAGCCATAGCAACGTCGTGACGCTCCATCAATATTTTACGTTTGTCCGATTTTTTATAACAAAATCCAATTTCTTTCAAAACCAAGCTTAATGACGATTTTTGGCCATGGAACAAACCACATTCACGTAAAGAAACAACAAGTTTTTTAAGTGTTGGAATTTCTTTGCGCAAGTAATAGTCATATATATGACGGCGAATAGCGTCAGCGTCGAAGTTGTCAACCGATGTCACACGACGTGGTTGGCGTTTTTTCTTCGGCGTACGAAGCTTATTTTCCTGCATGCCGCTTGTACCGTAAGCTTCGGTAGTAATTTTTGAAACAGTAGGTCCACTAATTCCTAATGCGGCCGCAACACGCTCTCGCACTTGCGACAGTGGTAATAGCGGGCCACCATTTTGATACTCTGCTTCAAAGTAATTACGAACCTTGATCACCAGTTCTCTCGCCTGCCTTTTCAGAACAGATCCTTTCGGCATTTTGATATTTGACAGCTGGGCAGCAATCAACACGGAGGAACACAAAATACACAAGGTAACGTATGGATAATGTGAAAAAACTCAGCGAACAGAAATGTAGTGACTAGCACGACCGTCTTGTTGCGAGTGACAGATTAAAACAAACACAAAATGGCGGTGGGCCATTGAGTGTTCCCACCTTGAAAAAATATATTTGAATGTTTTTGTTGTATTTGTCTTTGTTCAAAATATAATAAATATATGCGATCGATATCATTACTTATTTGGTCACACAACACTACAACTATCAAATTAGAACTGTCATCGAGAAAATAAAGAAATGGAAATACTATAGTAATTTAAATGTATTAAATTTTTAATTCAATTTATCAATTTAAAAGTTTTGTTTATTAAAGTAACCTACACCTAATCCGATTTTTTTTGTTTCCGACCGTATTCTGTCCTTATGCGAATAACCCGTTAATTTTGATCGACATATTAAAATGTTTCATGCTATTCTTGTAGGACCTTATATTTAAAAAGAAATAATAATTTTATCTGCACTCACCTACAGCATTTTCCCTCTCTCTAATAGACTGTTCAATAAACAGTTTCGACTTCTTTGGTATGAGCCAAGGCTTCTGTCCAATAGCCCGGCTCTGTGTGGACTCAACGCCAACCGCGTCCGCGTTGAAGTCCGCCGTGCGTTTTAGTATCTTGAGCATTAAGTTACCACCTAAAACAAGCGAAAAAGAACGGGAGATAAAATTTATACAAAAAGATTCATGTATACTGTTCTGTATGTACTCTAGCATGTGTAATTACTGTCAAATTTTAAAAAGTAAGCAACGCTTATCAACTAATTTGCACTGGGCCCTTATTGCGGATTAGGGCTCGAAACTTCCTAGTGCTTCAGGTCACAGGCCTCCCTATGTCACAGGCTGATATCGAAGCTACGCTAAGTACTTGTTAACTAAGCTAGCTAAGTAAACGAAACTAAACTGAGCTAATTAAGCTATGATTAATAAATTGCATTAACAACCCGTAAACTAAGACCACTAAACTAAGTGAAACGAAGCTATGTTTAGTAAATTGCACTGATTACTCGAAAATTAAGCTAACTAATCTAAACTGCTTCTATAACTAAACTAAATTACGTTTAGTAAATAGTTTAGTTAGTAGCTGAACTAAGTTAAACTTTAGTTAGCCGAGACTTATAGACTAACCGTTACCTGCGTCTTTATCCGCATCGACTGCGATAAAAACTTATGTCAACTTAGGTAGCGATTCCTTGATTTGTTTAATTTCCAATATGCTATTATGCAATTTCTAACTTACTTGTTGTTATTATAATGAGGACGTGCTCCTCTTGTCCCAATTGTCCAAACTTCATTACTGACGCAACATCTGAAACCAATGTATCACATTCACAAGTTGTTATATGCTCCAAACTAGACCTACATGATGAACCTACCTAGATGAAATGATTCAATTTATTTATTTGCAATGTGCGTTACTAAAGGTGGTACATACGTAGCCAGATCTACACATTTGCCAATAACGGCGTGCAAAATTAGATATATCTAACATAAAAATTGATAAGGTGTATACTGTATAAAGGCCGTGCCTCTCCACTGCTGGATACATGCATCTCCTAAGGACCGCCACCACACACGGTCTTCAGCTCTTCTCATCCAACTCAGCATATGCTGTGACTGAGTGTCGGTCACAACGCTGATTTTCAGTGAAGCCATCGGTGACGCACGGTAAATAATTGATGCATAATATTTCACATAGATACCTCTAACAAATATAGTGTCCCGCTTCGCCTTCCCGTCGTACAGAAGCACGTGACCGGAAGCTAAAGCGACTGCAGTCAGCGTCACCCCCAGGTGCATCACCGGTACAAGGGTCATCGCCACAGGTCTGTGATCTAGGTTTAACGACCACTGTTTCTTGCCCTGAAAATGAAGGCAAGTTGAAAGGAATAAGTATAACATCATGATTTATAAATCACAATCAAAATGTGAGGAGCAGTGTCAACACTAGCGATCGCCCGTGACTTTGCTGGTGTACGTAGATAAGTATTGGTTAAATGGTAAGCTGAGTGCAATAGAATAATTAAAACTCATTATACTCACTCTAGTACATCCGTTCGGTTATATTCCCTAATCCCCATCCCATCCTATCCCTTTTTTTCCTGATTTATACATAAAATATAACTGTAACAAAGCCATGTCTGAACAAGAAATATTTTTTATTTTTATTTTTTTTATAGAAAGAAGGTGGCAAACGAGCATACAGTCCACCTGGTGGTAAGTGGATACTGTCGCCCATAGACATCCGCGATACATGCCAACATTAGTCCAAAATGACAAACTTTGGCACGCCCCCGGATGCGTCGCCTACCTTTGTTGATGAAGAAATGGATTTGGAGAAAGGGTTGGGGACGTGGGAAGGGATAGGATGGGAATGGGCTCTGGCATATCTCACTCACTACCGAAACACGTACATACCTACATTGGGGAATATGATAAAGTCGGAAATGCAGTACATTTCAAGGTAGTATTCTGTGAGAGAGGGGTAACGAGACCAGTCGAGTGCGCCCAGCGGCTGTTGGATTGCAGCGTGCACTCTCCCCCTCCCAATTTTTTTTTTTTGAAAATAATAATTTTTTGATCAAAATCATTGCAGTGTACTCTACGAACTATACAGAACCAAAAACAGACATTACTAGAATTTTTGTCTGTCTGCTGGAACGCTCATCACGAAAAAGCCACTGGACACAATTTAATGAAACTAGACATAATTATAAATCATAACCTGGGTTGAATATTTAGGATACATTAATATCTCGGTCCGTTAAAATGTTCTGAAGGAATTGTCATTAAAGTACGCACGCACAATATCAGCCGTTACCTAAAAGCCACGGAATGGATTTCAATGAAACTAATTACCATGATTTATGTCCCGGTTCAACTCATACGATACTTTTTATACCGAACGATTATAAGTTCTCCCGGAAATCATTATCGCGATGCGTCGCCTGATACAATCTTATAGCAATATCTATCCTAAAATGGAGACTTGAATTTTTAAACATTGGTTGTTCGTCCATCGGATCGTGAACGTAAAATAAGTTTTGGCGCCAAAGTTATATACTTAGTTATAATTAATTATTTTGACTTTTTAAGTGCATTTATTTATTGTCTTTGTTTTTACCTAGTTTATTGTATATGGATTTTTTATGCCTTTAATAAAGAGATTGTTATTATTAAAAATTATACTCATAACAGGCGTAGTTGAGGTTTTAATTTTGGATTCAAATACGGTAGCGTGAGGGCCCCGGTGAATTAAGCAACGACATGTACAGCAGAATATAAAAATAAAATAATATATACATACATAGTGACAACAAAAAAAAATCTTCGAGGGTAATGCGCGTATAACATTTCTACCCTCCAATATTAATACTCTGCTGTAAATGTGTATCATCCTATTAATATTGTAAATCGGGTGTATAAAGGTTTCTATATAGGACAAACTAAGCGTACAGTTGCGGAAAGGGTCAAGGAACACATCGCAGTTGTACGAAACCGCCAAACGAGTAAATGTTGAAACTGCTAAAAGAAGCTTGTGAGAGGTCACAAAATACGACTGGGCGAAAAGCAAGGGAAATAATTTTGGAAGATTATGCCCGCGATATTAGGATTGATCCCATAATTGACAATGAAATAATTATTCAAGTAACTGATAGCGACGACGATAGCAGTAATTCACGTGATTCTGATTCAGAATAATGTAAAATACTCAATAAAACATATTTTAACCTTATTTAATATTTTAAAATGCCATTGTCATTTTTTTATTTCCATATTCCTTATTCTATCACATCAACGAAAGTATTATCATTATCTGTTAATAAAGTATTTAATGCTATTGCTACGATTGCCTATAGTCATATCACTAGTTACATTAATCTGGCATATGTCAAATCGGTAATCATTCGACGGCATACGTATAGTGTACCTTTATTACTTGGCCATATGGTGTTGGCCGGCTTCAGAATAGTCCCATCTCTACCCGTGCCTTCTCTCTCTAGTCTCTACCCGTCTCTACTCTAGTCCCAAAGCCGATACCACAAGCCCTAAGGAACTACACCACCTCTAAAATGACTTGCCAACGCTCTTGGCCAGCGTGGTGTTTTAAGGCTATACATCCCTAATGCACGAGAAGGCCCTTGTCCAGCAGTTGACGATAAAAGGGCTGGTTACAGTTTTTACTTATTTATTGACTTATTTACCTTTCTGCTATAACAAGCCATGGTGTTATCAGCGCATATGACGATAACGCTGCTGTCAGCCGTCATTACCTCAATGGCGACGATGTGGTCATCTGTACTGAAGAGTATGCGCCCTTCTTTCCAGTCGCGTTTTAGTAGACATACTGATTTTTCTCTGAAATATTTAATTTATAATCTAAGAAAGTATTTATACAAATGTGAAGAGACTACATGTAAAAGAAATGACTTGCCCTAATATATTTTTAACTTTTATTACAAAGTTATTAAGGTCTTTCTAATTCTTATCAATATTATTTACAAATCCTCATAAATTAGATCTGACGATGTGCCAATGTTTGTCATTTTTGACTGACAACAATAATTGGTAAACATTCGGCGAAACGTCTGGTCATCTTCTTTCCATTTCTTTCTTTTCTATTCATTCAAATCTTCTTTCTATAAAAAGAGGCTTGGCAATGATAGCACTAGGCCTGAATTAGTACACTTCTGTCTATCTATTTGTTACTTCAGTCCTTTGTGATTTATAAAGTATGCATTTATAAGGGGTTTAGGTAAAAGTCGGGGCAGTCTTTGGGCATGGGTTCGCTGGGTCAGATGTATATTGAAAGCATTAAGTAAGAACGAAGCATAAGAGAAAGTTTGATCTTGTACTTTACCCACCCCCATAGACTTTCAAACATCAGCAGACAACAAACTACTGATGTATTCATGAAAGTAACGACGTTTAGCAATTTGCACCATTTGATTGCATCGATTCCTTGCAATCCTATATCCAACCCAATTGTCTTCTTAAATTTGCGAAAAGCTCTGTCGCAACTCATCATGGCCGTCCGTTTCCCCCTGATCAACCAGGGTACAAGAGGTTGTCTAAGCTTAACTTTGCGAAGAGGAGCATGTTTGTCGTACTGTTTAACGACTGAAGACTTCAGTAATTCAACCATTTCATCAATAGTTACCATTCAATATTTTCTGTTCCGATAAGTGATTTTCGATTAATTTTAGACTTATTTGTAGCGAAATATATTGTAAAAATGTTAGTTTCGAAATCAATCTACTGCAAAAGTCATAAAAACAAACTCGTGTCTCTGACAGGTGATTTAAATAAATTAAGAAATAATAATTTTCAATAAAACAACAGTTTATAATGAACAACACTAATGCAGTCTGGTGCAACAAACAACAAATTTAAAAAAGCTAAACAGTTGAACAAAAAGTTTCGTGCTTATGTGCTGAGAGGCAAGTAAGTTTTTATTTTGCACCTTGTAGCGACTGTCACCCTGTAGTCAACATTGAACAATCCTGTCGTAACCATTTGGGATGGAGTTCTTTTTGCTCCAAATATCTTAGCCTGCATAATAAACATAAACAATAGAATATGATAGCTGGAACTGGTTTTTAAATTGATAGATAAATTAGTAAAAAATTTGGTAGACATGAGTTTGAGAATATATGAGATGGAAAGATGATGGAGAGCTAGCTACAATAATTGTTATTTGTCACTCACGGTGATAATAAATCACGAAGAATGACGTCAGTATTCTATATTATGGTCCTTTTCTAAGTCATAACTAAAATAAAGCAATAAAACATGTTTTTATTTAAAGTTTTTGCTGAAGTCTCAATATCTGGGAAGTGGGAAATCGATCTGACAATAAAGTGCAGCCGACAATAAGCTTTTTCTCAAATGAGGTCACATTTAAGTAAGCCAGGCTTTTGGACTGGGGAAGTATCATCACTGCAGCTCAGAAATGTTTAGCCAATCATGCTTATCTCCTCACCTAAAAAAATGCTTGCTTACCTGTGACAACTGAGTAAAGGTCTGAGGATCCAGCATAATCAAGTCTCCATCTTCAGTACCAACTACCAAACAGCTCACAGAGTATCTATCCACCGAGTTCAACCTTAAAGTTGCCACACATGTGACCTCGGGCACTTTACGTGAGGGCAGTTCAGTGATGGTCTCCAAGTACTCCAGCTGTTGGTCAGAGGTCAACGACAGAAAGTTCCTGGACTGAATGCTGAGTATCTTTTGAGGTATTGCTCTCAAACTCTCTGTGAGGGCTGTAATGATTTCCAGCTTGTGGTTTTGTGGGTCTATTAGCTGGAAGATTATAATAAGTGTAAATTAAAACAAAAATAAATCCAAATAATTGAATTTATAGTATGTAATTAAACAGATACATATTTGTATGATCTATTTTTATAGACAAAAAAACTTTGCAAATGAGCAGATACTGTAACATCTCCAATATATGCGGACATTATTTTTAAAAAATGACAGAATGTTTACACATCTGTAGATATGCTGTTGACCTTTGAGATTTTAGGAATCACTATTTGGAAATAAAAACTATACAAGATACTCGTCAGTAAAAACAAATTTGCAAAGATATATAATTTACATCTATTAGTTACAAACATAAGACAGAGAATGTCTGCTTAGTTGCATTAGTAAACTACTTGGCAGCTGTATTGGTTTCACCGATGTTAGTTTTAGAGATTGATAACAATTATTTATTGATACACACATCAATGATGATAATACACATATTGTCATCATCAATATGTATATTGTCATCATTCATATGGTGTATGTAATCAATCAATGTCATAGATATGTGCAATGATGACAATATACCATATTGATGATGACAATGTTTATTAGTTAGTGAAAATGAAGTTGTTACGTGAATTTGAGTAACATAAAATTATTCATACCTGTTCCCAAACATTCATTTCACAAGTACTAAACTCAATAGTGGGCAGATAGTACTTATAAAACAATTTCATATTCCTGTAAATGTACACACAGGAGCTAAATGCTACAGCTATAACTGGGATAGAGCGAGGCACAGTCTCACTGGTGTAGAACCCGACTACACCGAGTGGGAGGTCCGGAAGTACCATGTCAGATATTTGCATTGCTCCTCTAAATATCTGGAAGAGATTAATTATGTCTAACAATAAGTTCATAACAATACCAACACATCATGAAATTGCATTGAGACCATACAGCATTTTGTTCAAGTCTTTCATAGACTATGTCATCGGTGAAATGAACATTTGAGATATGTACTCACTGTTCACCAACACACTGGTAGATGCATATAAGAAGCTGATGCTGGACTGAAAAGAGTATGGCATCAATGCCAGCAATTAGAGATTAGTCAATGTTTAAAATCATTGAAAGGCTATGAAACAAAAGCATACAGCCATTACAATAAGGCTTGCATCTTTTGGTGCCTCTGTGCATTTTAATATATTTAATAAAATAAGATTTAATAACTATATGTGCCTGAGGAGGCCCATGTCCAGCAATGGATACTGAAAGGGCTGATTGTATATATAAATAAATCCATCAGAATATAATCAGATTCCTATTTAAGTTTGCACCATTCATGTTATTGTCTATGTTATGTTAGTTAGCCTATGAAGTATACAAAACAATATTAAAATATATAATTTTCAGGAAGTAACTAAATAAGAATCAAAAGTAGATTGCAATTCCTTTGTGGATAATACATTTAATTTAATTATGTATAAGTGCATAATTATGTGCACTATCTACTGTTCTGGCTGTTTTTTTTTGTCAACTCTAACCCAAAATTGTGTGGAAGAGATAGCTATTAATACTGATAAAACTGCCCTTTATATACGATTTTATGTTAATGTTGTGCATATATTGTACAATACAGAATACTTTATTTGCTAGCTCTTTTTTATGGACCGTTTTGGCGGCTCCTATATCTCTGCGACGCAACCGTACAAACGAAGTAGTAATCAGAAATAGAAGAGACCATTATATGCTTCGTATATGTACAGTTAAGCTAAGTTCGCAGAGGCTAAGATGTAGAAAAAGGTATAAACAAACCTTCAGTTTAGGTCCGTCTTCTCCTCGACCCAAGTCGCCAATAAGAAGTTTGATTTCGTTATCATTGTGTATGTCGACAAGAGTTAAGTTCGAAGGCAATGTATTGAGATCTATGTCGTCCGCTCCCACTTCTACATCTAGCCAACGAGTTACACTGGCCATTTTAAATTTTTAAATGAAAAATAATTTAATAAAAGCTAAAGTTTACAATCAAAACGCTGGTTTTCAAATTACATCGTTGTTATGACAACCTGCTGTTATTATAGTGACATTTTTTATAATTTGTTTGGACACTGGCATAGCCATTAGTTCACAGACAGTAAATAATAAAACAGAATTATTTTTATCACTTCATTAATAATGACGTTAATAATAATAATTATATTGACGACCTCATCGTCCGTGATGAGACAGCCGTGTGACATAGGTGTCCCATCACGCAATCAGCCCCACCTCTTCCAATGGGATCAGAGAGTAGGTACTCACCCTGCAGGTGTGGGGTGCTGTGTCTGTAGGCGACATTGAATTGGGTCTCGATGTGGAGCATATTGTTGGCGCAGGGGCGAGGTGCTTTGTGCTCGCTGTCGGGCGGTCTAGGGTCAATCAAGTTGAGGTTGGGCTGGGGGGGCTACTGTGGCGAGGAATATGAAGTATTCCAGTTCTCGCGTATATAAATATACTCTGCGTGGACCCCCAGACCGACGTTCCCTCCCGAAAAATGGGTGCCCCCCGTAGTCTGAAGCCCAAATGAAAGTATAGGTAATGATGAACGAGAGAGGAATACGAACAGAGTCGCTGCCTGGGGGTCGCCAGGGCACGTCTAGAGCTGCCGTTGTGCGTGGCAGAAGGAGAGGTAGCCAAACTAGAGATGTGGGTGAACTATCAACTTTACCAGCCCGCTTGGTCATGGCAGGATCTTTTATGGCCCAGCATTCGGAACCCATGCGTCGCATAACATGGTCGCGTGAATATAATTTGAACACAATGCGCGCATATTTCAGACTAACAGGGTCAGAAACTAGAAGGACGGGTGATCGAGCAGCAATGTACCTTGAATATCTACTGTTTGAGCTAAGTTCGGCTGTCACGGTACAAAACCTGGCGGATCGAGTGCGATACATACCGCGCGGAGAAATCTTCAGAGCGACCGAACTCGAACTACTGAGACGCCAGACTGTTCCTCAGCCAGACGACGCACTACTTGGAAATATGGTCTCCACTCAGCCAGACGGCGACGAGGAAACTGCATATACCACATCTAGTAGAGAGGAAGAAGGCTCTATGGGAACAGTCGCCCAGGATTTGGAGCATATGAGGAACATACTGGATGGGGCGATTCTGGAATATCGCGAAATAGCTTTAGAAATGAGACCACGGCTCCCCCGAGTGCCTTTTACCATCAAGTTTTGGGATATCGTTGGGGTCGTTAACAACATGCTGCCTCCATTTTTGGAGGCCAGCACTGCCATAAGCCAGTTCAGCCAGGCTGAACATAAGCTTCCGAATGCCGGACTCTGGACACACTACTTATCGAAATAGTGATGTGCCAGCCTGGCAGAGAAGGATCGAACGCCGTATCACCAAGGTTAGGGTCCTCAACGGCAAACTGAAGAGCTTCAGGTCGGATAACACGCGACCGGTGGAAAAGTCCGGGACCGGACGGACTGTAACATTACTGGCTTAGGGGTTCTGGCGATGCCATGCTACGCTCGCACGATAGTTGTTTCAGCGAGCCCTTGAGGACGGGATGCTCCCAGACTTCTTAACTACATTTAGCTCAGAAGAATGAAGCTATTGTGGATCAATCGAAATACCGCGCCATTAGATGTCTTTGTACAATATGTAAGACACTCACATCCGTTCTGACCTCCAAGATCTCTCGGCATATCAGTCTGAGAGTCTGACAAAAGTTTTAAAGAGCTATTTGTCGGGCCCTAATAAGATCCGAGCCTATAACGACTGGATAGTGCCCGCTCTTATGTACACCTTTGGCATACTCAGATGGTCTCAGACCAAACTAGACGCATTGAATAGAAAAGTCTGCACAACCCTGACCCTCCACAATGTGCATCACCCGAGGTCTTCAGTACAGAGACTATATGACCCGCGGAAATGATTAATTTTGATGTCTACTGTCAGCAATTAGTAAAATTGAAACAATCACTTGAAGAAAAACGCCCAGAATTAATTAATAAAAAAGGTATTATAGTTTTCCATCACGACAATGCTCGACCGCATACATGTTTGATGACTAAACAAAAATTGATGGACCTTGCCTGGGAAGTTTTAATGCATCCTCCATACAGTCCAGACATAGCACCTTCGGATTACCTATCATTTATTCCTCTCTTAACAAAATTTCCTAAATAAAGTCAAATTACATTCGAGAGAAGCCTGTATAAACCATTTAAATTGGTTTCTCCCTCAGAAACCGCAAACATTTTATAGCGATGAGATAATGACTCTGCCAGAAAAATTGCGAAAGATAGTCGAAATAAATGGACAATATTCAGTTCAATAAATATTTATGTAATACAAAAAAAGTCTATTATTTTCACTATTAAAAGGCCGCAAACTTATCCGACTACCTAATATTAAAATTATTCTAAATTCCAAAGTTAACATCCTCGAGTGACTCAATCGATCGGTAAGCAGAAAATGGTAATAACTCATCAACCTGCAATGCAGTGGTTCGACAAGTTTGATCTCGTGTTATTCTCGCATTTCTCGGCATCAGCTGGCCGTAGTAGCTTGTGACTCAACAACCAGCTCTTTAATAATGTAGTAAAGTAGTATGCATATCGTATCCTAGAGATATCACCACTTTACCTGTGTTTATACAGGAAGATATTCGCCTTCGTCCTTTCGCTCTTTTGAATGAAAGCCGAAATAATCCGGGAAATCCAAATTTTTAAAGCATAACAAAACTCACCACCTATATATTTTAAACTTAGTAGTTTTGAAACTATAATAAAACACCAGTTTAGCAAAACCTAGTGTTTTTGAAATTGTGTGGAAAAAACTAATCAAAATCGTGTTATTTTTTAAGGTAGGTATCTATACTTGTATTTAAGTACCTACATATAATAAAATCGTCACAAAGCCGTGTCTGTAGATACTTATTTGAAATAATTTTCGAAAAAAGTGATTGCAATACAAAGATCGAATGACATAGTGTCTGTTTGTCTCTCTTAACACAAACTTCTCGGCGGATTTTAGTGAAGCTTAGGTCTGTGCTATGTTAATATTTAGGGTAGGTGCTTTTTGTCTAGATCCAATATAGAGTTCCCACGGGAATCACAAGTTCACGCAAACGAAGTCTTGAACACCAGAGAGTCTATTAGGCACGCTGCGTTATAAAGCTGCGCCTTTCTCCCTAAAACATAGTCAACCATAATATTGTTTTTTATTAGGTCACAAAATTGATCATTGTTGTCATCGAATCATCTCATTCATAAAGCCAGGTCATGCGAAGGCTGATCAAGGCGAGACAATGGGAAAGCGGCCTCAATACCAACACTCCGAGTTGTGTAACAAGCGACCTTGCCCGGGTTTGTTTTTGATGATAATTGCATGATATCAGCATGACGATTAAAATGGGTGATACGTGCATGTCAAACAAGATTATTGGCAGAAATTGTAAGAAAAATAGATTTGTTTCGCAGTTATATGGAAAAAGTTTAAGAATTTAACCGTAGTTTCTGTTGGTTTATTACTCAAATAACTTTAGGCAAATAAACAATATTAAGCAATCAAATATGAGTAAAGTTTTTATAATTCAATCAAAGAATTTGAGAGAGGCCTGGGAAAGTAACGGTGTTATTTATACTTATGGTTACAGTTTAAGGTGTGTGATATAGTTTCCAAGGACATTTTTATAGGAAGATGACAGACGAGCAAAATGTCCACCTGTTCTTAAGTGTATTCTGTCGCCTACCCGCAGAATAGACATATTCTTTGAGTGTCGTTATTTTTTAAATCAACTCCAAAAAGAAAGTATCAAGGTTTCGTTAACAGATAGCTCTAAAAACGTACATCAAAGAATCCTCGATCTCTGGCGCCGCACGTGCTCGTAGTAGTGCACGACACGCCAGGCCGCGTTATAGATGTTTTTGTACGTATTTCAAAATAGTACCACACGTACGGTCAGCAACACGCTACCAAAAACCATTCGATTATAGTTCGTGTTACTAATGAATTAAGGTATCGGTGGCTATACCTGTTGCTGAGTGTACCTAACCCGTAAAATCAAAGTATACCATGTGAAGATGCGATAGATCACTAGTTTAAAGTATATTCCCAAAAAGGCACTTGACCGAGTAATTTTTATCACAGTCACGGTGTGTCGGTCAGATTTGCGACGGTCAGTAACACTGCGTTAATCGAGCACTAACCGTATTCTGTTATTATGCATGTTTACAAAGGTCTAGGAATCACAGAATACCTACATGATTTTGTTTTAAGTCTTCTAAGATAAAAATGTTAGTGACGGGAGTAACAAGGAGATCTGGCTTGAGTGGATTGCTTGGTAGCGATACCACTCGACTTTCTGCGCCAAGCGCTCTATCAAGCTCGGCTTTGTAGATAATCTTTTGGTGTGGGGTAAGACATCTAATTTTACAACCAAATCGGTCAATAATAATAATATAAATCATCAGTAAAATACCAGCCCTGTAATGAGGTTGCGCATATCATAAAGAATGCGAGTGGCTTCGGTACTATGAAGTCTGTTAGATACCTATGAATAATACTCCTCTGATCCTTATTTAAACCTAATCCTACCGTCAACTCGCTACCACGCACGATTTTAGTTCTTCTTATCTACCACGGACAAACTTTTCAAAGGCATGGGTTTACCTCGTCGAAAAGCGTCCCACACTACGCTTTCCGACATGTGGTGCCCGTTTAAAAATTAGTCTACCTCATTAGTTAAACTTATTGATACTTAATTAACGATGCAAGCTTGTCATGGCGTGGATGACGCGTTCGGGTGTTTCCAGATTAGCCGATGGGCAATGTTCTCGTAATATATCTGTACCTATTTTATTTTCTATTCTTTTTGTACATTTAATATTAATGATAATTATATTAATACCGATGAATGTTATATTATATTCAGTTTCTTTTTAAATAGCAACAACTGTTCATCAATTTGATCCAAACGATTCGATCCTGCTTAATCGATTAATCGGTATTTAATCAGCTAACTGTTTACTTAGACAATTTGTTATTCTCATCACTTTGTTGAGATCGATTATTCGGTTGAAATGAGACAGTTATGTCGAGAGGAAATGTTGATTTACTGAGGAAGAGGAAATTATATGTAGGCATCTTATATGCAATATGCACTCATCAACGCATCGGGGATGTGAAACATCCAATATGCATTATTGCTTACACACCTCCATCTGGAGCATCTGTAGCGGATATTTCTACCAAAAATAATATAGAAATGATAGAAAAAAAAATCTGAAATCCATCGTACCTAATTAAGGAAGAACTGGTAACTAGTTTTTTTCGAGTCAAACTACAGTTACTTTTATAAAATACTAGCGACCCGCCCTCGCTTCGCTTCGGTTTATGTCTTTTTTTACAGCATTGTTTTTCAAAATTTCAAAATCAAATATAGCCTATATTAGATACGGATAATGTAGCTTCCTATTTGTGAAAGAATTTTTGAAATCGGCTCAATAGTTCCAGAGATTACCCCCAACATACAAACACACAATTTTATCTCTTTATTATATTATAGTATAGACTAGTTGGAGCCTTTATTCGCATGGATTTTATTATAATTCCCGCGGAAAAAATAGCCCATATTCGTATGTTAATCCAGGATTTAAACATAAATCATATAGCCGGACTGTCAATGAACAACAAACTGAAGCCCGCTTGTGTGTGGTATGAATGTTTAAAATCTTTACTATATTGGTCGTAAATTAATAAAAGGAGCAGTCGGCATAGTATGACTACTTATATAATAATTACGCGACATTCGGCATAGTTTCAGTGCGTTACTTCATCGAAAGGCGACATTTCGTCTTTACTATTCTAAAGTGTATACGTATATCTTATATATATAAAAGAGGATATTGGTATATTGGAGATTAATAGACTTCGACACCGTTTGACCGATCACCTTGAAAGTTAGCACATTTTTTCATGGAGAAAGTTTTTATGCTATCGACTTTGTTGTAACTCGACACTAGATGGCGCTGCAGCACATCAACTTCTATGGCAGGACAACGTCTGCCGGGTTTTGGCAGTAATCTATAAATATAGGTATTGTATATAGTTTTGGAGTCCCTCAAATGAGTATACTTAGATGATGTGTGCACCGATGAAAGGACAATGCAAGAATATAGACATTCAAAAATTATTGTTTTGAGTTGTATATCATTCGTAATGTACACAGATATAAAACACTTCTAAAAAGATGTACAGACACACTTTTACGATTTTACTATACCTATGTAATATAAGTATATTTACAGATTTGTAATTCCATATCCAAAAAGTACTACGTTATAGCTTATACTGATTTATGGATTCCTAAAATGGCAGGTGCCCCAATAAGAAAAAAATGTTACGAAACGCTCACTATTTTCCGACGGAATTTTACGCACGAATGGCAATGACAATGAACTTGTGGAAAACAAGATAAGTCGCCTTTTTTGCGATTGCCAAATAGGTGTGACGTCTTTGTTCTAGGAGGTCGGTATCCAGATCGTTATCCTCAAAGGCAATGCCCCCTCAAAGTTATGAACCGTAAGTGAACCTTAATCAAAAACAAACGTGATCTTCATCACAATGGTGTTATTAAATCTTCTACTAGTCCTATTTTTGTACACATCACTTTTGCTGGCCCCCGAAACTCGAATTTTAATAGAAGTTATCAATACCGAAACCAAAATTTTAATCCCAGGATCATGAGAATATCTTATTTATTTGATCCCTCTTGTTTTATGGAGTAGAATTCTTGCTGGTTCGTATAAATTATACAGCATAAATAGAAAAAAAAACTGTATTATATATTTACCTACTTGTGCACTGAAAATCCGCTGATCCGCGGATAAGTTGCCATCTAAGCCATCGTAGCAGCCGGTATTAAATGATGGCACTTTCTATATGTTTTGTGGATAAATGTTCTTGTATCTATGTATTCCATGATAAGGTAAAATGTGTTCAACTTTTAAATAAATGTGCAAAAATTAAAATAATTTCAATTTCAAATGCTACATTGAAACTGTTGACAACACAATACCTACCTTTATAGTAATTAGGTGGCTCGTAGAAATAGGGCTAGACATACCTATATAATATATACTTAGCCGATCGAGCCCGTGCCTGGCTGGTATGATGATGTCATACATAAATAACTATAATAGTAAATAATAATTTAATCGGCAGGCAGTCTATTTTTGTGCTCTTACATTAATATTGGAAATACATTTTATAGGATTAACAACCAAATATATAAGTTCTTAAATGGAAACTAATGCCACAGAAAATCATAGTTCATGTTACAGAAACCGACGACTTAAATACTTAAATAAATATGTATGTGTGTATATATAAGTATATATATGTTTGTGTGTATTCGTATAATTATATATTATTAGTATGTAATAATCGTATTATAAAAATAATGTATAGGTAAGTAGTGTATTTACATAGGTACGCACTATGTCTGCCCATTTCCTTGATCACCTATCGCTTTCACAGGTTTGTAATAAAAATCTTGTAAAGGGTAGCCCTTTACAAAGCCAAAGCCCTTCTACACGCTTTTTGTGTGTTTTTTCTTTTGTGATTACTTTGATCGTTTGTGTATACAACAAAGTATATAAATAAATAAAATAAAGTTGCATCACAGACTTAAACATTCGTAATAGGTAATTGATTGCAAAAGAAGATTGTAATTTGTAGAAAAGTGGCCCGAAACCGCCTAGAAATTATATTTAATAATTTCTAGTGGCGAGGCCTGTGCCCTGCTGTGGTACGCTACTGGGGATTGCAACACCACAAGCAATACCTCAAAAAATGCGTAATTATATTGTATTTACACACAACAAACAAACAAACATAATTTATTGAAAAAAAAAAGTTGGTTACACAATTTACTAAATAAAGATATTTTTTATTTCAAATCACATTCAAATTTTAAAAACCTATGTGGGCGGGATCCCTCGAGATTGATTCCAATCCCGCAAATTTACTGCGGGACTGATAATACTGCGGGATTGCAATCCCTAAACGGTACAGGTTGATATCGACCTATAAAAGACATGATAAAGTGTAAATAAAGTTATTGTTTTATTTACAATGCTGTCACATTTGTACTTCCATCCTGTCATTGTCCTGTGTAGTGGAAAGATAACTTTTATCAATAGCCTTGCAGTCTCCGGTCTCCGAGTTGATTTATGGACTTTTTTTCTTCATATATGGCAATGGCGTAATTGGTAAATTCTGTCAGTGTCAAGTTTACTTCGTAATAAACAATTTCGAAGTCTCGTATCCTATCAATGTCCAGTCCCGTTGAAGTAAGTCAGGAGTCGCTCAGTAAAGCGTTGGAGGTTTACTGAGGACAGAAGAGGACTCCATGGAAGCATACGAAAAACGTGGCCTCCAAAACCACAATAAACAATAATCAAATAAAAACTCAACTTCACTTCTCGAGTTCCCGCCAAAAAGTCTCTTATTTATGGTTACACGGTATGAAATAATGCTCGTTTTCATTATTATTTACCTATTATTAAGATCGATGACAGGCGGCCGTCGGAAGGGAGATTTCCCCAATTTCGAACGTTTAAAAAAATAATTTAGAGAAAAGACAGATAAACAACATTAAACAGATTATTCGGGTTAAGCAGGTTAGCATAGTTCTCTTCTAAGTTGTGACTTCTAACTTAGTATCATTTTTAAAGATATTTTTATTTTTATTTCACGTATCGATTTCTAGTATCTTAAGTAATTTAATTATGTATTTAAAAAATGTCAAATACCCTTTGTTTGGTCGTGTGGTGTCGGCTAGCTTAGAATACCACCACCCCAACTCTTCCTGCGGGTGTCATATAAGGCGACCAAGGAATAACAAACCGCTACCACAAACCCTGACAAACTCTACATCACCTCTAAAAGAATGAACTCGCCAGCACGTTTGACTAGGATGACGTTTTAAGGCTATACATCCCTTATGCACGACATGTGCTTGAGCATGAGATGGCCCATGTTTAGCAATGGACGATGAAAGGGCTAGTGATGGTACGTGAATTCCCTTTGGTTAGTCTTGTCATTCTAACTGCTTTATTATAGGTCAAACACACTACATTAGTGAAACCGTACAGTAGGTTAAACAAGCAGTGACGTCACGTAATTCGCATCACAGCAGCTTATCACACCGACCTACTCGAGTAATCTTATTAATACATCACGACACAACTTGAACACAATTAGATCTCATACGACCTGCTTCGATATTTACGGACTTGAAACAGAAGAAAAGAAAATATTTGGTTGCTTCACGGCACACACCTCTGGGCCGGTACATCGAAGTATCAGCTGGACCCTTTTAACTCACGACGCGCTATCCGAATGTGGACGGTCCCACTCTCACAGGTGGTTTAGAATCGCTCAGCATCCGTAGAGATGTTGCATCTCTACGGGAATGTTCTAAGGAGCTGTTTAATTTGATGTCAACTTCGGATTTTTACCATGGCACCGTTCGTCATCGTGGTGCGGTTCCTTCCTTGACATACAGTCGCTGCGTACAGTGCGGTCAAAAAGACACTTTATACGGCGAACCTGAAAGTTGTGCAATGAACTGGCAGCTGAGGTATTTCCGTTACGCTACAACATGGAGCTCTTCAAGAGAGCTGTGAACAGGATGCGCCCTGGTGTTGCAGGTGTCAATGGGCGGCGTTGACCACTTGCCATCGTGTGCTCGTCTGCCATCTATTCTATAAAAGAACATATTGAAATAAAGTAAAGTTAATGAAACAAGTTTGCATATTTACTGCATTGGAGTACCCTAAGTGGTTGCTTTTTTTGTTGTATGAATTACTCCACTATTTTGACAATTAAGTACTCTTTACTAGTATTTGTCTTGAAGTAATCTGGACAAGATTTATTTATTTTGTAAACTGGTCTCGTCTGCTCCCGACAACGTAAACATAATACATAAATATTTAGCAATAAATAAAGAGAATTCTGTTAATCGGTGAACGCGGTGAGATGCTTCGGGATACACGAGATCTCGCTCATTTCTCACATCCAGTCGTATTAGGGAAGTGGAACTGGGTGGTATGTTTTATCCTTTCCTTTTCCAAATCCTGATTTATAAATTTCAATAGTAGGCAGAACGCTTGCTGATGTGTCAATATTTGTCATTTTTGACTGACGTTGACATGTATCTCAAATATCGAGCCCTCTCAAACTATCTCTTACGTATCTCAAATACACGTCTGCAAATTCTGACAAAAAGAAAAGAAATTGAAAATATATCCCAATAGTACATTATATCTACTCTCCTTCTCATCTACCTACATACGTTAACGATTGCTTGCATAACATTATGAATGAATTACTTCCAATTACTTTACACTTGCCAAGTATCATCTAAAACCTGTTCCACATGTTACTCTACTTCCGTTTAAACTTCCCGATATGTAACTGGTTTTCAGCTTGATGGAATCTTCCGATGTTTTTAGTTCAAGTTTAAGTTAGAGTACCTTAATCTATAGCACCATAATTTCTCAATTAATAAATTACTGTAGTACATAATTATTAATATTCGTTTCGTTAGTTTATAGATAGATAGAGTACATCAAATTTACTGTACGTCAAAACATAGAGAAATAGCGCTATAGCGATTTATGTGGCAAGTAAGTGGTGGCATGTGATGTCGGCCGGCTTTAGAATAGTCCCCATATCTTCCAGTGGAAGACGTAATAGGCGACGAAGGAATACCAAAGCCGCTACCACAAACGCTAAGGAACGATACTGAACAATCTCTGAAAGGGTATACTCGCCAACCAGTTTGGCAAGTTTTAAGGGCTTTCATCCCTCATGCACAAGACAATGTGTATGAGGGGGCCAATGTCCTGCAGTGGATACTGAAAGGGCTGATTGCTTTGCAAGTAAGTAGTATTTTTTTATAAAAGCAGCTCGTAACCATAATATGACTTAATAATTTACACATTGGAGGGGGAAAGTGCACGCTGCAATCCAACATCTCAACTAGCCTCGTTACCCCTCTCCTACCTTGAAATACTACTACCTTGAAATGTACTGCATTTTCCATTTTATCATATTCTCCAATGTATGTACGTGTTTCGGTAGTGAGTGAGATATGCCAGAGCCCATTCCCATCCTATCCCTTCCCACGTCCCCAACCCTTTCTCCAAATCCATTCCTTCATCAACAAAGGTAGGCGACGCATCCGGGGGCGTGCCAAAGTTTGTCATTTTGGACTAATGTTGGCATGTATCGCGGATGTCTATGATCTTATGTATGACAACATAAATAAAGACAGGCCAGAAAAAACACTATAATGATATAAATAGCTACCTAATTCATGTAACTATCTGTAGATTCATGTTTCATTTCTATTTGCAGGTACATATACCATCAAAGGCCGTCACAGGGAATTAATCTAATCCACATAGAGAGATCTCAAGATGCAATGGAGCGTCAAATTGACTGCGCATACACACCGGATGTCTGCGTATCGCACTCGAGAATAAAATCATTATTAATTTTGCAGATACTACACCTTGTCTTCTTTGAAATAATTTTCCCCGTTATACCTTTATCTTCACTCTCAATTCCATCCTATCAGCCTCCAAGTAAGAATAGGGAGTGTAATGGAATGAGGAAAGTCATCCTTCTAACGGTAGGCGGAGTATCAGGCGATCTTGCAATGTTTATCACTCATTTATCGCAGTTGTCACTAGGTACCTTACCACCAGATGCTACTTTTTTCTATAAAAAATACTTGGGTTCTGTTGAAGTACCATACTTATATATATATATATATATATATATAGTGCTGTATATAGGCGTCTCTCAAGGACCGCCACCACACACCGGTCTAGGGACGACGATGTGTTCATTCAACATGACTTTTGTCTTGTTTAGATTCATCGCCAGACCAACACGCCCTGAGGTCGCATTAAAGCCGTTTAGCATACAAGTCAAATCCGGCAACGACTCTGACATGATGACAATGTCGTCTGCGAATCGAAGGTGAGAGGTATTTTTTTTATAGAAAGTAAAGTAAGTCGCTCATGGACACCTGCGATACATGCCAACATCAATCCAGAATGACAAACATTGGCTCCCGGATGCGATGCCTACCTTTGAAGATATAGTAATGGATTTGGAGAAAGGGTTGGGAAAATGGGAAGGGATAGTATGGGATGGGCTCTGGCACATCTCACTCACTACCGAAACACGTACTTGCATTAGGGAAATAAGATAAAGTAGGAAATGCAGTACATTTCAAGGTAGTCTTCTGTGAGAGAGGGGTAACGTGGCAAGTCGAGCGCGCCTAGCGGCTGTTGCTGTCGTGCGACCCCAATATTTGCCGCTAACACGAAAAAGCCTTTGATTCATTCACTAATCGGTTTGAATATCATGTCTGCGTCATGTATTACTCTGTAGCATGGAATGGCCGACTCGGGTTGATGACCACAGTAGTCTGTATGCAATTTAGTCAAGATGCGTATGCGCAGACAATGGCTAATTTTGAGACGTTGCCAGTGTTACATTACTAGTGTTATAATACTATTACTTTATTTAAGAACCGTTTAAAGAAGGGACTGTTATCGACCTTTTATGAATTTAGGGATAAACTCTATAACAATTTAAGTATTTATTTATTTAAAAATTCAACAAGATTCTGTCTGTTAGGGAAATAAAATACATCTACTGTGAACATACATATACATATACATTAGTAGTATTGTGATAGCACTGAATACTTATTATGAAAATAATAATTCTTGCTTCCTTCCATACTATTATTATCACAGAAGAAAAAAGAGAGCGATTAGTCTTACCTTTGACCAGATTCTGTTAGATATTGTGAGAATTATTGATAGACTAATTCTGCTTTAATTCTACTCCAATATTTCAGAAACGGTGACTGTTGTCTTTACGGTATAAGCATTCATAGGACAAAGCATTGTAAAGGTCATCTACCAACAAATATGGTAGCTATGACACATAAGAGCCATTATTATTAGAGCACAGCAAATTTTGTAAAAAAAAATACATTTGCAAAGTTACAAAATAACGTTCGCCAAGCTGTTATAACAGAAACAACATACACCGTTAGGTATATACGGAATTTGGCTTTAAAAACAATAACATTAACACAGTTCACAAAAGACTCCTTTTTGGAGTCATTTTTATACATTTGAGTATGGCCAACTCAGAGGTTTTACAACGTCGTATTTGCGGTTGGCAAGACTTAGCCGTATACTGAATAAGTTAATAATGAACTACAAACATTTTTGATTCTTTTTCGAACACAAATTGCTTAATTGATTTAATTTAATTTATTATTTTTTAAGGAAGATTACAGACAGACAGAAATATTCTTGAAGCAATATAAATAGTAAAGTAAATTAGTAGACACGCCTTTTTAAATCTCCACAAATATGCATTTAAGTATATATAAAAGACCTAAATGTTATTATAATAAGAAAAAATAACAATTTCAAAGTATAGAAAAATAGAATATAGTTATAGAAGAAGAGCGTGCAAAATATTATAATTTAGCAAAATAAACAGCCGCCATGGATTTTTTTAGGTGCGTTGTTTTTGTGCAAATCATGTCTAAATTAAAACAAAATTTATTCATACCTGTTTATTATACTGTGTTTAAAAAGAGAGACAGCTTTGTTCTGAGTTTCTTTGCGGAATAAGATCCGAATCGAAGAGATTCGCCAATGAATCGTTTCGTTTCCCCGACACCGATATAGCTTAGAAAATTGGCAAGGTGAAGTGAAGTCGCAACCGATAACGGATAAGATAGACTAGTTCTTGAATAGATATAGCATACCGGGAAGCGCAGTGTGGGTTGCACTCCTGCCAGGTAGACTGACAACTTGAAGAAGTTTGGCGTTAGTGGCTGTATGAGAAGAGCGGAAGACCGTGTATGGTGGGAAGCCTTGAGACATGAGACATGGGTATACGATAAGTTCAGACCCTCCACCACCCATGGCCCTGCCGACCTTACGGTTATAAGAACTGAATCCTTGGAGATGAACGCCATACTTGCGTGGTTTTTTTTCCGGCACACACTTTCTTGTCTCCCCACAAGTTTCTTTCATCTCTCTTCATTTAACACTTCTCCCCTTTCTGGGGCGTGTACTACAACACAAGTTCGTAGCCAGGCAGTTCTAATAGCCGTCTCCTTCGAAGCCAGGAGTGCGCGAATTCTAGCAGCCGTGCGAAGTTCCGATGCAGTATTGAGATCTCCAAGTATTGAGAGATGGGTATATCCAATAGTGGAGAGAGATAGGTTGATGGTGTGGTAAAAACCGAACATTCGTGTGCACGCGATTACCGCTGCTGAACTTAAACCTTAAACCTTCCTAATATTAGCTATACCCTCTTCAACATATGGAAACGGGAAACGGGCCTTGGTTAAGGCTCACTCGCTCTCACGTTCGTAAATGGCTAACGTTCATGTTACGAACGTGCCCGCGAAATACATTAGTAGGTCGTGCACCCGACCGTTTGTTGACACCAGTCACTCGTATGTTGTACCACGCTGTTTACCAAAAATAGAAGTATACCATTAATACCCACGCATTTTACTAGATACACCATAAACATACTACATGATAGACAATGTCATTGACGTAGCTGACGTAGCACAAGAAAGGCAGATGGCGAGCGCCAGTCGAAGGGGAGATTTCGTCATTTTCCGTAAATTTTAGAGAATAATGTTTAGACAAAATTTCTAGAGCTTTATGAGTCCTATCTATACATATAAGTCATAATAAAACTTGTAGAGCTTTACTCATAAAGCTTATAGGACTCATCCTATCTATGCATATAAGTAATAACAATTAAATCCGTAAAATTAAATATTTTTTGAAAAAATGCATTTCAATGTATACCTATGAATTATGAATGATAGAGCCCAAAACCACAATTTTTGGACATTTTGTTTGTCTGTCTGTTCGTCTGTCCGTAAACGCATCACGCAAAAAGCACTGGATTGTTTTTAATTAAACTTGACATAGTTATTTATAGCTTATGTGCCGTGTTAACATTTAGTGTAGTTTTTATCGTTATCCATTATAGAATTCCCACACGTACTTTAACACCGCACGGAGTCACGGGCACTGCTAGTTCAACAATATATTGGTGTTTTGGACTCAAAGAAATTGTCTTATTTGAACGATTTGTCATAATAAGCTTATACCTTAAGTTACTTCATAATAGTTTTTGTCGGAAATCTGGGCCTCTCCTTCCAGTTGAAAACTCATGTTGAACAGTTGACTCTAACTCTTTTTCACTTATGGTGTAAATTCTCGCTCGCACACTGTTTGGACTTTACAGTTAGCAAGAATTCAAACGAGGTGACAAACGAGCATACAGTCCATCTGGTGGTAAGTGGATACATGCCAAGATTAGTCCAGAATGGCAAACTTTCGCACGTCCTCGAATGCGCTGCCTACCTTTGCTCATGTAGTAAGTGTAGGATGTAGATGTAGGATGTAGGATTTGGAGAAAGGGTTGGGAAAAACAGAAGGGCTGATGAATCGTTACTCGACAAAATTACAAGCAGGTCAATAATGAGCTTAATCCATAAACACTGCACAAACTATCTCTTCGTTTTTAACTGAGAACATTAATTAAATAACCAAAACCGATTTCGTACTCCGTGATTTGTTCTTAATCGATTCTGCTTACAGAATCGTCATGAAATTGATCTCTGCTAAAGTAATGACGTGACATAATGAACTAGAAGATTTTTGTCATCCGACATCTAATTAAAACTATTTTGTTCCTAATTTTCTTTAGGCTACTCTTGAGATCTAAGTCTAATTTGGCTAATATCTTTCTAATGAGTATGTTTATCGAGGCACGCACAGACCGATTAAGTGCTATAACGCGTAAAAAGGAGCATAACCTCATCACTATTCTAAAGGCTAAGCAGGGAATACAGTTGCCCTTTTTGTTCAACACTGCATAGGAGTACCGAATATCTAGGCAGTATACCGTACTCTTTCAAATTTTTCACCCCTATTTTCTAACATAGTTTCTAACATTTCTAACATAGTTCTAACAAATATTGGATTTTATTGTCTGAAACATCGGTATAGTCTGAAATAAAAAAGAAATCATTTTATTTCATTAATTTGATCGGTGTGAAAACCAGCGCCTTAACCAGCCCATGCCGCGACGTAGGTCTTTCAATGGCGTCAATAATGCTATAACTATCTTTACATCACCAGCAAAAAAATATATTTGCCGTTCCACCTACAATCCAGATGGTAAATATTTATTATGCCACCTAAACGAGCCCGGTTAGCCGTGACTTCAAAGTCAAATATTGGTGCCAAAATTTCCTTCCACCTATATACGACAACTGGTGATGCGTGAAACAATCGACTTTAACCTTAAAGGCAAAGGCGATACGGCTCTCATGAAATGTCAAATTGATTTGTTGCAGATTGTTCGTACTTGATTATAAACAAAACACCCATTCCAAATACGTTATGCAAAGGACATCGGCCGTAGCCGTCTTGCAAAATAAACTTGGACATTAGCTTTCGACTCCTGCGCAAGGACATTCTTGATTCGAGCTCGATTATGATTCGCCAAGCGTCGCGCGAATAGGCGATGCGCAAGCATACGTAATATTTAGATAAGTGTTGTAGCATGAGATTCTTTTTAAATGAGGAACTCATTTCTCGGAGCATTTCATTCTAGATATTGATGAGAGGGAAAAACCGATATTTTTACATAGAAATAGCCTAATTCATCAAAAGAACACGACACTGGGCAACTTCAATTTTTAATGAGTACTGTTTGTGCATAAAGACTCATTTACACAAGGAGAATTTCTAGAATGGTTCGGACGAGAATACTCTATACAATTTTCGTATGCGACCAAACTTCTTGCTATTCTTGCTTGCTGATGTTGCATATCCTTGACCGATTTTCTCTCCTGCACGCGTTCGAGAAACTCTCCTTGTGTAAATGAGCCTTAACAGTTTGGCACTAGTTTTGTGGTGCTCTGCTTTTGTTAACATAATTTACTCCGTTTTATAAAGTCTGCGATTTTATTTGTCTTCGTATCATAATCTTCTGATCTACTCTGATCAGATTCTCTTCTGATCATTTCTGGCTTAGAAGACGTCTTTAGATCATCGGTTCATCCAAACAGTGGAGTTTCTCTGCTAAATAAAGACATTAAAATTATTACTTATCTAGTCGTAGAGATAACATTAAACATTGACGTTAGTTAACGTTAGAGGTTGACTAGTAGAGATTGCCACAAGGTATTAAGACCGCCTTTTGTACATTCTATCTGTGCAATAAAGTTTAATTAAATACGAGTAGGTGTTCATCAACTCAATGACATTGAGGTAATACGAGTGAGTAATACAACACTAAAACTTACTATTAATTATCGGTTTATACACTTGTTTGCTTCCAAAGTGGCAATGGCTACTTTCGATTTTTGCTGACAACTGTGACAGGTAAGAGGTGCACTGGTAAGCGGAGGTTTGAACAAGGGTTGCAGTGAAAGCTGATATATAATTACATAACAGTTACCTGGTTTCTCATAAAATACTTGTATATTCAAAATGGTTGCTCGAAATTTTTAAACAGTTTTTTAAATTCCTGTCGTTGTTGAAGCCACATATGGCGTGTGATCTTTCAAGATTAAAATTATGTTCAATTACCCTCATTTCTGGTATCGCACTTATCGTACGATTCGTGCGATAACTTTTGCTGTAACTCTTTACAACCTCTTTTCTCAACTGCCTCAAGAATTACAAACCTTATGTAAACCTCGAAGATTTAAAAACCCTTCCGAGATGGTTATGTAAGTACTTGTAAATACTTAGTTATCATGGGCGAGATATACTCATCATAAGACAAAAATAAAACTTTGTGGAAATCTTCTAAGGCAAAATGAGTTTAATTTTGCAAAACCACATTTTTCTACTTATATAGTGCGAATATTATTTAATTCTAACTCTATTAATTTCTGAAAATTCAGCTGTTTGTTAAAGGAAGCCCTGACTTATCAGCAGTCAGATTACGTACGAGCTAAGCACACAATGAAGTCATGAAACCAAATCCTTTTTCCTTGTATTTTGCTAGACATACAACGCGTCCACGAAATTAAAATACGTAACAACACACATTAAACAGTTTGAGTCTGAAATATGAGTAAGAATTACTTACAGATGGACCAGATGGAGTCGTTACTCTACTCGTATAACTACTCCCTCAGTCCTTATGGAAAGAAAAAAAAATATTGCTTGGCCTAACCAAGCGTAGCGTACACCTACTGGGAGGATAGGTGTCCACAAGGAAGTCTTTTCTAAGCAAACTTGAATACCCATTAGATAAAGTTAGCCTTCAATCACTCTTAACATTATCCACCTTACAATTGCCATTATCAACCTTACAATCAAGCCATTATCAACAATACATTTCAGGAACACCACTCGTCACCGACTTCAGAAAATCATCATTGTCCTCTTTGGCTGAATGCAGTTTATTTCTATTTTATCTATCCAAATTGAATTTTAGTTATGATTCATAGCACGTTATCGTAGAATGTCAAATATATTTATAATCAAAAATATTGTAATAGAATTCGTGTCCTCGTCTGTATCAAAGAGACGTATTATTCATCTCACGTTGGTGCCAACTAGTGCCAAGGCAGGCATTAATAAAAAAAGTAAAATATGCTCCCGACCCGGCGGCATTCCCGTTACTGCATGAATCATCCGCTTGCAACGTCACGACTTCAAGATAAGAGGAAAAAAGTTAACCAATCAGTCGACACTCTCAAGGAGACAGTGCAAACTAGACTGCGCTGGGCGTTTTAAAAAAGTACCTAATAATAGTATGAAATGGTAGTATTATGAATAGCCTTTAGCTCAACTTACCGCTTCCTTTCTTTAGCCTTGAACTGCCTCCTTACATCACATTTCATACCTACACATCACATGAATTACACCTTATCAAACAACATTATTCGAAACCGCAAAAGTGTATGGTATGGTTGCTACCATACTCTATTAATCTAACGATCTTTAAAAACTTTTACCGTGCGTATCCACTTACCGCAGAATATTGTTGCCGATATTTTTGTTACCCAGCGGTTTACAAACACAACATTTAGCCATACACAGTTATGCTGGTATGTATGTGGTCGACACAAATCTGAGTCGAACATACAACCACTCATTTAAAATGAATGAATAACATCTCCAAAAATATTTACATTATTAATAGCGTCATTATTATCACTATCTTATCAGAAGACATACATACAGACAGACAAGAGTATAATCATTAAATAAAAGAACCAAATATAATCCAATACATAGTTTATTTGCAAGTACTAACTTAAAATATTGAATTGTATCGATTCGTTCATTTTCTTTTTGTTCTGTTCAATGGACTGTTATTAACTTTAATTATTATACCTGTAAGTTCTCATATAAATGGCAATAATTGTCGGCAATAAAGAAATTTAAAATTTAAACCACGTCCTCTTCCACTCTTCCACAAACCACAAACACAATTCTTCTTCCTCTTCCACAAACAATTCCTCTCGTATTCCTGATATAACGCAGAAATATGCTTTGATTTTCATTTAATTTCATTCAATCATATGTGGAAATATACGATTATTTGTTTCCAAGGAGTACAAGAAAAACGCTTAAATTCTTGAAGAATGCTTATTCCCTAAATGCAGCATCGAGTAAAGGAAGTAATTTCAGGAGCTGAGTTTTTTGACCTCATCTAAACTTTACTGTTTCTAATTACAAAAACGAATACATAGAGGTTAATGTACTGGTAGAATCTGGACACCTGTTCAGAATATCCTCAATAAACAAGTTCGATCCGGACCATTGCATTGAGGCGATGACATTTAAGCAAGTGGTCCAACTACATTGCTTAACGTCCTTGCACATACTTCTTGGTAGTGGCACTTGGTTATCAGTTCATTTCCCTGTAAGTGTATCACATGTTAAATACTTCTTTGAGGCATAATGATTATTTATTTTATTTTATTTATTTGTTTTATTAAGTTGTCAGATTTCTTACACTATTACTGTTACAATAAATATAAGTGATTAAACTAGGGGTATGAAAACACAGCTTGCATAAGATAAGTACTGTGTATGATAGAAAATTTATTAAAATGCTCGTAAAATTAGAAGTAGTTTTACTTAAAAAAAAACCTTAATTTGTATTTTGTATCGTTTTCGATACTTATACTTAATGCTATTTTTCAGAAAATTGCCAAGATTACCTTAGATCCTATTTTTCTTTCTACCATGGCAAGTATAACGGTCTCTTCCTTTTTGCACTCTTCTCTTCTATATTGTATTTCAGACCTCCATTTGATGACATTCGCGGGCTTTATCTGTTACATATAGCAAAAATATTCAGTTCAACTCGTTATCAATCTGATCAAGTTAGCTTGTAATTGGATATGGAGAAACAACACTTCCCGTGTCACCCGACCATTATTTACCCTTTTTGTAAGAGTTAGATTGTGAGGTTCATGTTTCGCTCAGATTTCAAGACCACTTTCAATGCAGGTTCACTTTCGTTGACTTTCCAATAGACAGGGAATGCTGTTGTATTTATCATCGCATCTAATCTATTAGATAATGTGACCGATAAGCTGAATTCTTCGTTAATTGTTTTTAATTGGATGTTTCTAGTTGCCTTTTTGCCTTCCGTTATGTATTCTAGGTTTGTATTTGTACTTACTTTATTTTCACATTCGACGGTACCAAGAAGATTACCTTCCCAGAAGATTATTATGAATTTATAATTTGTGTTCTGTAAATGCTTCAAATGACATTGAAGACTTTTTACACAGTTCTTTATCATTATTATGACTGTTATAAACAGAGGAAATTATCTTTATGTTATTTGTTACATAATGCCACATATCTCCGAAAACAACACACTAGGTTACGTTCATTTCTCATTTCTAAGCACAACACCGAATGCGACAAATAAATAATTAATAATTATTATAGTTCATCGCTTCTAAAACCTGCGATGACAGGCGTAAAAAATGCCAAGAACTTAACATCTCGACGCTGTTACAATAATACAGTAGCCCAAGTTTATACAAAACACACGACACAATCCACATCATTCATATCGAAAACAAATAATTTCACGAATGTAAAAACAACGGTAAATCCTCGTTTTAGGTTAAGGAAAATGTTATACTATTTTTTAGTCCAAAATCCTTGCTCAGCTGATCAAAACATCAGTCAAATTAAGAAGAGAACTCGAAAAAGATGAGTACCTATGATTCTCATCTATGAGTTATTTGTTTTGAAATAGTTTTTATTTATGCATTGAGGGGTTATTTCAGCGTTCGTCCTTGTCTTTTCTTTTACTAAACACTAAAGGTCTGTGTATTCGCACATCGCATATAAACATGAACCACCATCACCTTCTGTATATTATCCTACTATGTCGTTACAAGTATTAATCTCAGTAACACCAGTGAGTGCTCTGCGGTTCCCACACCTGTTACGAGGCTGTTACCGCATTCACATACTTTCATTGTTTCGCCGTGTATCTCAGAAATGAGATAATATTTAATTAGTCACATCACTGGGAACATTCTTTTTCACTTTCCACCTAATTATGTTTTGTTATTATAAACTGTCGCGTAATGTCGCCCATTGTACTCTCAATGATTCCCAAAATCGTAAATCATCTGTGAATTTCATTAATAGACCTACCAATAGTTTTTAAGGCGGTACATAAGATTACTTTCTATAAATTTAAAAAAGACTGTTCAAATTACGTTAATTATATTAGCGTTATAGCGCTAGACACTACGGTTAGAGGGGGAGAGTGCACGCTGCAATCCAACAGCTGCTGGGCGCGCTCGACTGGCCACGTTACTCCTCTCTCACAGAAGACTACCTTGAAATGTACTGCAGTTCTCACTTTATCTTATTTCCCTAATGTACGTACGTGTTTCGGTAGTGAGTGAGATGTGCCAGAGCCCATTCCCATCCTATCCCTCCCCATTTTCCCAATCCTTTCTCCAAATCCATTCCTATATCTCCAAAGGTATGCAGCGCATCCGGGGTCGTGCCAACGTTTGTCATTTTGGACTAATGTTGGCATGTATCGCGGATGTCTATGGGCGACAGTATACACTTGCCATCAGGTGGACTGTATGCTCGTCTGCCGCCTTCGTCCATAAAAAAAATATATGCCATACCATCAGTGTTCCTCTTCCTCTTCTAAAATTAATTGGCGTTTTCCAACTGCACTAACGGCGAGTTTCCAAGGGTCACTATATAAGGTATGGAAAGCAGACAGATCAGCTAATGGTAGTGGATAGAGTGATGCATGTCATCATCCGTTCAGAATGACAAACATTGGCATACCCCTGAATACACGGCTTACATTTGGAGATTTAAGAGATTTAGGAGAATGTGCCACCTTTCGAAGCTGCACAATAAAACCCCTAATAACCTAATACTGATATCGACGTGACTGAAATAAACCGATTAATTGAGACTTATGAAATATTAGCAAAACGATTTCACCCCGAACGTAACCTTTATTCAAAACCAATATTATTTGAAACTTCAGAGTTATGGATTTATATTTTCGGGATCTGTATTTTATATATTTTAGGATCTTATTATTATTCACCGCTCCATTAATATTTTAGTTCTTATCTATTACGAGTATAATATCGTCACCCTTATGCCAGAACCACGGATGTGCAAATTTGGTGTTTGTTAGATAATGCGATGTTTATAGGGCTTATTGTTAGATATTGCACATAACATGAACCTCACATAGTACAAGGACGTGTACAACTAATATTTCTGAGAAATCGCTAGGCTAAATCGTTTTTTCTCGAAACTATCCAATTGCACATTCGTTGTTTTGGCATAAGGGTGACTATATTATGTATGCATATATGTGTATGTATAATAAAATATTATTTTATTTGTGTATACTATTATTTGAACTAAATATACCTAAACCAAATTGCGCCCGCGTTCCTATTTCTGTTTGATTTGGTGGTTGACATGCCATACATTATGTCCGCCATTTGTACAATTACTTGGACAATGAAGTTTAAATAAATAAATGTAAACCTGTATTACCCGTTGTTTTTAAACGTATTCTAAAGCTTGATTATAGCTGATGTTTCTTATGGTACACCTACGTGAAACAACGCAGTAAACGATTCACATTTGTTCATTTCGACACTTTGCCTCTTCTGTAAACCATTAGGTAAGGCGATTTGGCATTCAGCCTGTCAACTAGTCCAGTCAGGTTGTACATGAATAGTGGGCTATTTGTTTGTATTTATTGCGTGTGCCCACTTTCACTCTGATCCTCGTTTTGTACTCTAATGTCGTGATGGAATTAACCATAAGTTTCAACCAATGGCGCGCATTGGTTTTGAATCTAGGTTAACTGTAGTATCGATATGCATGTACCTACATAATCTAAGAATGTGGAAAAGCATCAACACTAGTGAATAAGTAGTAGTTTGAGAAATTGGCTATTTGTCTGGAGACCACATACTGGGAAACGTAGTATAGAAGGCTCCCCGGCCAGATGGATTTACGATAAGAAGAAGAGCTGGATAAGCTGAATAAGAAGAGCAAAAGACCGTGTGTATTCTTTGGGAGAGGCTTAAATCGATCAGGTTTATATGGCCATTATTGGGAGAGACCTAATAAATCGATATAACCGTAGAAGGTACAGCCGTACTGTCAAACGTCATACTATAACATCAGCCAGTCTCTCAACCGTTGTTCACCACTGGCGAACTTCTTGAAGCCGTCGCGTCGGTCCACCTGGTCGGAGGGCGTCTCATACAGCGCCTCACATAATTGTAATCAGAAAATTATAATAAAGCAGTGTCTGTACATTTAATATTTTTTTGAAAAAGTCATTGCCCTATTAAGTACGAGTGATACACAGCACAAAACAACATTTTTTGGAATTTTTGTCTGTTTGACTGTCCGTCTATCTGTCTATCTGTCTGAACGTACATCACGCAATAACTACGGGACGGATTTTAATAAAACTTGGAATAATTATAGCCTATGCGCCGGGCTAACATTTAGGGTACTTTTTATCCAGTTTCATTAATGAATTCCCGCGGGAATCACTAAATGTCACCCAAACGAAGTTGCGGACGGACACCAGCTAGTTTTGGAATAAATTTATACTTTTGGTTTGAAATATACTTTCTTGAGGACAAATTTTGTAAGATGTACTAAAAACATCATATCAATGCAGTTTGTAATTTGATGACCATTTATCCGGCAGCCGTAAGTAATTTTTTGATAACATTATTGGTATTATTCTGGTTACAAAGTAAATACAAATCTATAACATACTTACGATACATTATAATAAAATAAATGTATTATGTGGTGTGTTAATCAAATAGTAAATGGAATGTTTTAGAATTGAGCCGTAGCTTAAACAAAAGCGTCGTCCTCGTTCAGGTATGTGGCCAGTGAACCAACCACAGAGAATAAATATAAATAGAATGGGCATTACACTCGTTTCAATTGAAATCTTAAGTGCTCACTTCATTACTGATTTGATACGTTCAAATTCCTCAATTGTATAAAAAGAAAAATACTTTATTTAAATTGCATTTCAACGTTAAAAGTACTAAATATAGATGTCAACACATCACAATGACATGTCAACACACAATATTTAATTAATTACAATATGTAGTAGACACGGACATACAATATTAATAATTATTACAATATTAATATTAACATGAGTAAATTTTAAGTATTAATATTAACCAAACATTGTTCTTATTTATGAATCCTAAACAAAAAAACTTCCTGTGAGCATAAAAAAAATATTTTAATGGATTTCTACACGAATTTGTAATCAGAAGATGCAAAATTAAACTCAACCACTCTATCTACATGTTTTCTCTCTATATATATACAAAATCGTGTATATGTTTTGAATCGATAATTCGATAACAGGTGTTCCAGATGTGATGAGGTCGTAGTGATAACGTAACTGCTATTTGTGACTTTTCTTTATAGGGATGGGAAAATTGTCGATGGTTTTAGTAAATAACGGAAAAATAATTATAATCAGTCACTTTACTAATTTGTACTACGTTCGTTGCATTTAGAGTTACGTAAGCGCTGGATTTCAGCTCAACGAGTGCGACACCCACACGTGATTCATTCATGAAGTCTTCTTAAATATGCTACATCATTATCATTATTTTAACAAGTGGCATGTTATCTTGTCTAATTAGTAGCTATTAAGATGATATCTCAGTTAATTATTTTCTTCTAGTCTGGAGTGGTTGTCAGAAATTGTTAAATAATTTTTATTTTAAAGTTATTCAGACATTTCTTTCAAAATAAGAATGATTTATTGATTTATCTTGTCATACAATTAATCAAAGAAAGTGTGTTTATTGTTTCCACTTTGATACAAAGTTACACGAATAAAATTTGTAAGTAGACGAGTAACACAATAATTAAATGCATGGTGACATTTATTAATTTTTGTAAAAAAAAATCTTTAGAGGGATTTTAATGACGTCATTTTCAATGTGACTTTTTTTGCTTATGACACAATTATTGCTTAGACCGCTGGTTGATGATTTCCGAAAATATGATTTTATTTAATCTGTTTAGCCTAGTCTTTCTTAACCAGAAAAATGTGAATGATGATTTTAAACAAAAACGTATTTTAGTTCATGGATGGGGATATCTGGAATTATTCAAATCAACTGGATTATTTTCTGGACTCTTCCCAGGATATCAGTAATTACTCTCTTAAGAACTAAGTACGAGTAAGACAAGAATTATTCTTGAGTATAATATAAGAGTATTTTTATATGAATACTTTACTTCAATGACAACGGTAGATAGACATCTTGGTAAAAATTGAGTACCCTAAGGCATAAAAGCAGATCATATTTCAGCTTATAAGAACAAATATAATATGGGTTATAGAATGGTGAATAGGAGTTTACTCCATCTACAAATATAGGAATAGGAAACAATAGGATATAGGAACCGTCATAGGAAACAATACACATGAGTCTTGCATAAGATACCATACCATTGGCCTATGTTTCCCCACTGCTGGATACAGACCTCTGCTGATGCTCTCCACCACACACGATCATCAGCTCTTCTCATCCAGCCACAATCGGCGAACTTCTTCGAGTCGTCGGTACACCTGGCTAGAGGATGTCCTACATTGCGCTTGCTATAAACACTTGCATAGTAACAAGCTAAACTAGCTACCTAGCTACCTACCTGTTTATTTTCTTCACAGCGAGTTCAGTCAGCACCACCGTAATGATTACACCTATTATCCAATTCAAATTTAGTTTTAATCATCAGCTTTAGATTTGTAAGTAACGTAATCCAACAAAAAAAATCGTTCACTCAGGAGTCGATCGATTGTGATTACATCTATCGAGCCTGAGGCGACGTTGATTACGCAAACGTGTCTCGTTGCCATCTCTACGGTCGCCTTCGAAGCCTTCGCCAGTTTGAAGTTGCGAGTGCGCGGGCGCGGTCGCGGAACGCCGTTTCGAATTTCGATTTTGAATATAGAATCGATTTTGAATTGAATCAGTGAAGTGACCGTTGTGTGTGTATATCTACTCTTTATTTGGAACGATAGAGGGATAGATTTGGATGTGTGTTGGATTTCGTTTCTCTGCTTCTTTCCGTGAGTTGTTTATCTACTCGTATGTTGTGATGCGACCACGCGACGGTTAACAGAAGTTTGTTTTCTATACATGTTATTTAAATTTCTTTGCCTTGAGGGAAAGACTTCGGATCGTAGTATGCATAGAGCAGTGATTCCCAAAGTTATATGAACCGCGACTCAGATAAAAGAAATGACAAAGTACCAACCTTACACCTTATATGAAAATAGCATTGTGTCGCTACTGCAGCATGTTCTCGTTTACGTAGCATAGTTATATGAAGGATTGTACAATTAAAAAAATAAGAAAAAATCCAGTTACAAACGAAATGTTCAATAAGTAAAAATAAGATAAATCAGAACAATATACTTAAAATTAGTTAATTATTTTTTTTAGATTATTATCACCAAATATTCGCTTGCGACCCACCAGTAGGAAACACTGGCATAGAGGATGCGTGTTACATGTACCGATAATAAAGGCTTTAATATAAATATTCTTCACAATATTCCCACTTAAATGTTTGAACTATTTTTTCGTATGTTAAAAAGCAACTTATGGCCTGATGTTCCTCCCCTTCGTAAACTACTTACTCACATGCATTATCATTCCATTTATCAATTCTAATCTAGTGATTATGCCACCATTTTCAAAAGTCATTTCTTATTTATGCCTTTTCACAAATTCCCCAAAATTCCACAAATTCTTTAACAGTTTTTCAACCAACAGGATAATAATATTTTAAGATAATTGATATGAACCTATAATGGTCCCACTGCTGAGCACAGGTCTCTGCTTGCAAAACACCAGGGGATTTCGGGCCAT
This sequence comes from Sesia bembeciformis, assembly GCA_943735995.1. Classification (NCBI taxonomy): domain Eukaryota; kingdom Metazoa; phylum Arthropoda; class Insecta; order Lepidoptera; family Sesiidae; genus Sesia; species Sesia bembeciformis. Next base: position 17,429,585 of record OX031028.1, read on the forward strand.
AATCCACCGCGCGGTCCAGTGCGGATTAGTGAATACACATGCACCAGATTTTTTTTTAAATTCTCGAGCATGCGAGTTTTCTCACAATATTTCCCTTCAACGCCGAGCTAGTGTTGATATTTTGTTAAAATTATGTACTGAAGTAGAACAGTGGTATGGGCCGGGGATTTGAAATCACGACCTCACGAATGAGAATTGATAATAGATACCGCTCCCCTAGGCTATCATTATTCTATGTTGTATTAAGATATTACCATAATTATATTAAGTTAGAAACGTAATAAACAGAAAGTTGTAAGAGCTAAATTATTGACCTTTATAAATTCTGTTGGTAAAAGCAAAAGGTGGGCGAGTGGAAGGGCCGAGCTCCAAATTCTCAGCATGATTGTAACGGTTCTCTAAAAACTAGATGTGAACGCGTTGGTAACTAAAAATGTTACAGTTTTGTGTTTTGTTTATTCAAGTGTTTCCATTTTCAGGTCTGCTGTAATGTAATGCGATGAAAATTGAAACTACGGTGAGTTTTAGAACTGTAACTACAATACGTATATATATACTTATACTCATATATCCCCAACTAGAAAAAACTGTTCTACAAAAAGTATATACATCTTAGTCCTGTAATCTATACATTAACTGTATCTTGACAAGCTATAGCAAAGGTTACCCTAATATATTTTTAATATTACCTAGTTTTTTTCTTTTAGAGTACCTTATTTGTATCAAGCGTAAGTTAGGTAAGGCAGAATATCAAATACTAGCGACACGCCCTCGCTTCGCTTCGGTTTTTTTTTTTTTTTTCAAAATTTCAAAATAAAATATAGCCTATATTAAACACGGATAATGTAGCTTCCTATTTGTGAAAGAATTTTTGAAATCGGTTCAGTAGTTCCAGAGATTACCCCAACATACCTACAAACACACAATTTTACCTCTTTATTATATTAGTATAGAAAAGCAGATAAGTAAAAATTTATAGTTTTCCAATCGCCTGAATTGAAAAGTTGAAAATATTCTTGCGGGAAATCAGTGTTATATTAAATTCCAATTAAAATAAAAAACTTTTTTCAAGCAATAAACTACTCAGCTTAACAAAACCTTTCCTAAATTAAAAAGCCAAGATATTTCAAATTACACACATATAAATAGATAATAACCGACATAGTGACCTTAACAAACGTTCATAGCTTGTTTGTCATACAGGTTGTCAACTGACTTGTCACACATTCGAATTCAGGCATGGAATGGATCGGACGAAGGCCAGATGAATTACTTAATTGACTTTTACCAATATGAAATCCAAAGACAAATTCATTACTTCTGTAATAGTAACGTAGGTACGAACGTAGGTATATTTAGAGATAATTTTCTTTGCGAACAGCTCGTTTTCAAGCTAACACTCGGAATATCTGCTACTTAATATGAAACTAAAAATCTATGAAAATAATAAAAGACCGAATAACGAAAGGTCACATACCTAATTATTATCGTTTCAAAAGGTGATATATATATATATATATATCTGCAGTGGCGAATTAAGAGTTTCGGAGGCCCTAAGCATAGAGGCCGTATAGGCCCTCTGTTGCTTGGATCATCAATCGCGCATTAGGTATTTCAAAGAACTAAATGTTCGCGCAAAGAAACGCCAGCAGAGGAGAGGAGGCCCCTGGAGAACAGGGGCCCTAAGCACGTGTTTATAATGCTTATATCTTAATCCGCCACTGTATATCTGAACTTTAAGAATTATTTTAATACATGCTCCTCCATTATTAGACGAAGACTTCTATTTTATAATGGGATTGTCTTTTGTTTTAATTATTACAAGCTTTTATTTAGCTTCACATGTTTGTTATTACTTGGTTAGTTTGTTTTGATCAAATCTTGCAAGTCGATTTTAACCGACTTCCACTTGTACCTTGAAATTTTAAACATTTATATAAAACCGATGACAATACATTAATCTGATGACCCTGACCAGATGCTGCAAATTCGAACACTAAAAAGGTGTAAGTAAACAAATTAAACGTAAAATAAAACTTTTTAAAAACAAGCTTTCAAATAACTTAAAAACATTAATATGACGGGGCTTAATTACATCAAATAATAGTAATGACTTCTATGTTTATTTTCTTCATTTTATTGGATTATAATAAAAAGCTTGTTATAAAAAGTGTTTTTTACGTTTTAAACATGTTATCTCGTTTCACGACCAATCATATAACATGTAACGTTATCATAATTTCTACTACGTTGCGTATGTATATTACTCTAATTAATACGTGCCAATTTTAAAAATGATTAACTTTTTCATCAGAAATGTAATTAATTCTAGGAATTATTGGGATGGAAGCATCGATTGCCATCTTTACGTGACTGTCAGATATTGTCATCTTTATCTGCACTAATATTTAAGTGTAAACATTTGTCTGTCTGCCAGTTAATTGAATTATTATTATTTAATTAAAATTAAATTGATAACTGATGTCCACAATCTAGAGAATACATATTCATCATTTATTGTAGGCTATTTATTTTGTACACACCTGTATAGTACTTACATTAGATATAGTTTACGTCTACCTAATAGACGTAGGTCTATTAGGTAGACATAGTGTAGAAATGATATAATATGTTGTTACATTACAAATTATAAGGTATGATGGGACTGGTAGGTATGCGAAGATAAAAGTCCCAAAAATAATAAATAGAAAAGAATATACTTGTGAGACACTAAAATCAATAACCTACGTCAATACCTACACAAACATAGGTACATAAATTTACCTACATAAACATTATGAATACACCGATATATACCCACCGATATGTTAATATATAGAGAGATAGTGCTCTTTAATTTTAATTTTATATTAGAAGAGAGGGAATATCATGAATACTTTATAAATGTTATTGAATTTATTAGATTGCATATATATCATAGACATATATATACACAGTGGTGGTCACATAATTAAAGACACCTTCTATTTAGCTACATAGAACTTTATTGATAGTATTATCAATAGTGAAGATAAGTATTAATTCTACTTTAATTACTATTAATCATTACGCTAACACCATATTCTTAAAATGAAGACAATAAAGACTTGTATTTAGCAATAGTTGAGATCTTATTCGTTTTTTAACTAAATCACAATGCCTATACGAATGATTTAAATATTGTTGCAAGTTCCTATTGTATTAAAGTAAAAAATAAATAATCAAAAACCTCCGTTAACTTAATATCTCCTGAGTGTCTTTAATTATGTGACCACCACTGTATATATTCGACCTATTAAATCGAGACTTTCCCAGAATAGAGCGGAGAAGAGTCAGATTAATTTATCGATAACATAGAAATCGATATAATAGAATGAACATAATGTCAAAAGTGAATTGCATATTGTGAAAAGTTCTTTAGATAAAAAACTAATCGATTTGCTATTAGAACCAAATTAACGCTGATTAAATGTAGGATACACCGGAGGATTATAGACCAATGTTTCCCAACCTTTCTTCACCGGCGACACCCTTCAAAGTTTATTAAGATTTTGCAACACATCAGAATGCTCAATGCAAAAAATTACAAATTTTACACATATTTTTTCTTAGTTATTTTTAACTCGTTTTTTTTCTTTAAATGAAAAATCCGAGTTGTAATGTAACTCACGCGCTAATATAGAGGAGCGGCGCTCGCCGCGCGCCGCGACGATCACGCAGGCGCGGCGAGGTGATTGAGCACGCATTTTTCGGAATTATTTTATTAGGCTTGTATTAATTTTTAGTATAAATTTTGATATTTTGCCGACACACCTGAGATACTCTCGACACACGTTTGTAAACACTGATAGACAACGTAACGGCAGTGTGATACCTGGTAAAAATATCTTGTTTAATTGAATTACTAAATATGTTACAATTACGACCAGACTTCAACGCGAACGCAAGTAAACACGTGGCGTTTATTGTACGCTATATTATCTAAACGCACAGTTCTTGGTAAAGCCGTGACCAATCTGTAATCACGTGTTACTAGAACGTACAATATCCTTTTTAAATTTATTTCTGTCGTAACTGCATGTAAACGTGATAGATTAAAAAGCAAAGAACGTCCTGTAGAAAAGATCTTTGAGACGCTTCAAGCCATAAGGACGTATTAAAATACTTCAACGACTTGCTCTGTTGTATAATCCACAGGTTATATGGTTATAGAACACAGAATATAGTAAGTAACTTAGACTTTCGTTGATAACAAATTAAATGCGTATAGAAAATATAATCTGATAAAAGACAAAATTCTCGCTATGAGAATTCACTTCATTTGAATCATTCACTGCGCGCGCTTGCAGCAATACTGGAACGCCATCCCCACTGGCATCCGGATGTTTCCTAACAAAATTTCTTTTAAAATGATGCTTCGGTAACATAACCTATCCATTTCTCATCGCCGTGGTTCAAGCAACTCCTTTTACTTTATCTTTTCTCTCATTCTTACTTTACTTTTGTCGGCAACATGTGTTTTTTTGTTTTTCTTAATATGACTTATGTGGATATTGTATTTATTTATTGTATTCATTAGTTATGAATACCTTAAATGTATTATATTTATTCTTATATATACATGTGTGTGTAAGTTTGTATGCATGTATATAGACATGTAATAAAACAGTAGGTACCTACTTTGGTACGGCTTACACACAAAGATAAAAACACATTTCATGAATTCTGAGTTTTATTAATCAATCCAATATAACATTTACAATTACGAGTAAATTATAAATTACTTTAAACACATTTTTCTTAAAATATTTGTTTTTCCAATGTTTATTATTCTTTGTTAAATTCTTTGATGATGTGATTGATTAATTCTTAGTCTAATATAGTTTCTTTAATTTTTTATCGAGAAACACTCGCAAGTCAATTACCATCACGTGGGACCGCTTGCTCGGGCAAAAGTACAAACCAGTATTCTTTTTTAAAAAAATCATTACCAATATTCCCTCCCCGTTACCGTCGTCGTCGTTGTCCTCGGCACGTCCTAGACGACCCCGACGACCCAGTTACTGCTGCCAATGCGGTTCATTACACTCATACACTACACGTACATACACATGTATACACCGTCCCTTTGGCGGAGACGAGGACATCCCCTCGCTACACCGTCAACACACACAGCAGCCTTTTACCACTTTACCAGGTATTTGCAAACACTTTTACCGGGTATCGGCACGTGCTTGGGCACTTCTCTCCGACCCGCAATCCTGCGGTACTCTCCCAAAGCAACGCCCAAGTTGAGGTCCGTTCCTTCCGATGGTTCATTGGCAAGGGAGCCGCTAGGCTCGTTGCTACTCATTTTTGCTCCTGGCTGATCGCCTTCTGCGCTCTCGCCCTAACTTATACATCTCCGGTAACTATTGAAAGACCATTAGGGCCACAAGAATTTAGACCTTCCTAAAAAAAACATTACCATTATTAACAATTTTTTGTTAGAAACATGTTATAAAATTTACAAAATTTTCCAGAGTCAAACCGTATACATATTGCTTTCATTATACTTATGTCATTAGCATAATAAAAAGGTTTTACTTATATTTATTGCTCATTCAGATATTTTCAAGTATCTATACTTCAATTTTTCTACATTTGTGTTGTTCGATACATTTTTTAATAATAATAATTCAACATTAACTAAAAATAAAGAGCATAGCTCGTGCGACACTCTTGATGTTTGTCCTCTCGTGGAACTGGTTTGTACCCTCTTGGCGCGTAATCTGTGGTAATTGCAGTTAATACCGAAAGGTTGCCGTTATGTATCGACCGTTTCTATCACCCACCGACATACTGCTTAGGTACTATCAAGTATACGACAATATACGATTGTATGTTTGTGTATATTCTTCGTATATTGATTTGTTATTAAACTTTACTAAACATGAACTTTTTTACTATGCAGCTACCAAAATGAATATCTGTTTAACCAAAGGATAACTGACAGTTGGCCTTAACTCCGCCTCCCATACAACTTTTGTGCAGTTTACAGCACAAAATTTGCTGCACAAAAAGCACAGGGATTGCTGAAATAAATAATGAAATATAATACAGAAATAATAATTAATAAGTATGCTTAAATAAATAAATGAAATATGTAGATGTTTAAACTAAGAAAAGCGAGAAGAAACATCATACTTGGTCGTATCCAAACAATATTCCGCGCCAAGTCTTTATTTGACTTTACAATTTCTTTTTCATAATCCGGAGACAGGTTTTCAATTTCATTAACGCAAACTTTGCCAGGTGAAATCAATATAGGTAGTCATAACAGAACACACAAAGTTTTAACTTTCAACTAAATCTTTTCATTTCTCTGGTTCCGGAAATTATCGTGTGATGACGAGGAGGAAACCAAATAATCGTTAAGGTTTATTTTTATAGTTCACAAATCATAAAGATCTTCTATGCATTTTAGTGCTTATAATAAATTCGTAACAAAGCCGTATCTGTACATTTAATATGTGCATCGAAAAAAGGCATTGCGTTGCAAAGTTTGCATTGCATTGCCACACATCCGTCATGCACCAGACTATGCATGATGCATCAAGTAGGCGATAAAAAGATTACATGAAATAGCAGTGCGACGTTTGCTCAGAAGGCAGAGGGGTTCTTAGGAAGTAAATGACACCCAGTCTTCACTCCAACAATACATTTATCAGTAAAAGTATTAAAAAATACTTAATTATGTTTATTTTTTACAAATCTATTGTTACTTCCAGTAACATGCGCAATAATATGCGTTTTATCGAAGTGTTTACAGATCGAAAGTCAGACTGCAGAATGAATCAAAACGTAATCGAGTTAGAGTTTGAAGTAAATTTGGATTTAGATTTATCATTAGAAGCCAATTGTTCGGATTTAACACAAAGAAGGTCGGTAAAGGACAATAATCGAAAGAGTATTTTTACAGCAGTAGTAATTAACGGAGGAAGATTATCATTAAAATTTGTAGTGTTGAAACCTTGGGGAAGGAAAAGTGAAAAGGCGAAGACAACTGGAATTAACTGGACAACTGGACGAATTAAATGGACATTATTCCGTTCAATAAATATTTATGTAATGCAAAAAAAGTTTTTATTATTTTCACTATAAAAAGGCCGCGAACTTATGCGACTACCGAACTTTTTGTATATTGATTCTCAACGCTCATTAAATAATAGACATTCCCAAAACTACATCTATAAGTATATCATAGACTTTAAGTAGTAAAACCACGAGGTCGATGTCCAAATTACCAAACATTGTGTGCTCCGAGCATGACGACTGCAATATTTTTTCTTCTTAATTTTTACTCATTAACTTGGATCCTTATTTTATGATAAGTAATATAAGAATGTTAATCACAATAAAATTTATCTACAAGTGTAAAGGCTCATTTACACAAGGAGAGTTTCTCGAAGGGTTCGTGCTAGTTTTTATATCATTCTCATATGCAACCAAACTACATACAATTCTCGCCTACAACTGTTCATATGATAATAAAACTTGATGATAACTGGGATTACAGTGATCAGATGACGATGACAATTTTTTATAGTAGCTTTTGACCGATTCTCGAGAAACACGCGTTCGAGGAAGTCTCCATGCGTAAATTACTCAGTTCTCACTAATTATAGATTGCTGAACTATGTACGAGTATAATCCGTATCACCTATAGTCGGCCAAGGCCATGTCCAGCAGTGGATACTGAGAGGGCTGGTTGCATTGCGGTGCAATTCATTGGAGGGGGAGAGTGCACGCTGCAATCCAACAGCCGCTGGGCGCGCTCGACTGGCCACGTTACCCCTCATTCACAGAATGCTACCTTGAAATGTACTGCATTTCCCACTTTGTCATATTCCCCAATGTATGTACGTGTTTCCGTAGTGTGTGAGATATGCCAGAGCCTATTCCCATCCTATCCCTTCCCACGTCCCCAATCCTTTCTCCAAATCCATTCTATCATCAACAAAGGGAGCCAGCGCACCCGCTTTTTTTTCTATAAAAAAAAATGTAGTGCCACATCTTTATAACATCTATGGTAACGGCTACTCTGGCAAATAATGAATCTTAATTCGATGTGAAATCTTGATTCACGCAATATTATACAATACATATCATGATTAACAAGTCACAGTAACAAGTAACAAGTCGTAATTAACAAGGCTTATAAACGCCATTATGAAAAGTCCATTAAACACTGACGATTTTTGTGTATCTTATCTCTTGGGTTTTCACATAATGCGTCGCAACACATCTTTATTGCACCTCGATAGGAATTCACAATTACTATCCCCATTAAAATTCTTTAGGCACCGTCTCAAGGCTTTGTCCTTTGGAATTTATTTTGCAAATGAAGATAATTTTTCAACTAAAATGCATAAATGAAGGACTTTGAAAAATTAATCAGTACTAATGAAAATATTCTATTTTCTAAAATCGTTTTTCTTTCAGCTGAATGTAATCTAATTCATCTAAATCTATTCACATTAAGAAAAGAGTAACGTCTCAACTGTCCAATTTAGCATAATACAGCGTTAATTGGTCAATAGAGGACGCTGTCTGTTAGTGATGTGACATAATTTTTTTCTTAACATGAACACAAATATTAGGTACCTAATCGTTCTATCACTAACAAATTAATTCTAAGCTGTCACTGAATATTTAATATCTTTGAAATAAACATGTCCATGTAGAAATATCCTATTTAGAAACTTACTAAATACACAAATATTTAATATAAGTATCAAGTTTTTTTTTTTAATTATTGCCAAGCTTAATTTTATATAAGTAACGTAATCTTATAATCTATACCTACATACAATAAAACTGTAGAACCAGCGTGTCTGTACATTGAATATATTTACCAAAATCTGACTGGGGACGATGAAGTAAGAGTATCAGAATACAAAAAGACGATTTTGAAAATTTACGTCTGTCTGTTTGTCTGTTCGAACACACTAATCTCTAAAACTACTCAACGGATTTTCATAAGGTTTCCACAGGTTAATTGAGCTTAGCTTGCCGATTCGAATAGGCTTTGCTTCATCGAAATCGGCGGACGGGAAGAATTTAGAGAGTTTAGAGTTTAAGTTTATTAGAGTTATTAGAGTTTAAAAACTAAAAGTCCACGCGTACGAAGGCGCGGGCACATCTAGTCTACTAATAAAGCCAATAAGGTTTGTCCGTATATACCAGTCCATTTGACTAGCGATAATAACAGCACAATTGAAGTCATAGTACCTAGTAAATAAAATGACAAATCACTCGGACTTGCACAATAGAAACTTTGAATAACAAAATGTAATTGGAAGCCAAGGGCTAATTTACTATATTTGTGATGATTACACGAATATAACTAAAATTTTTATTGCCCCGATGAAATCTTTAGTTATAATCAGACCAGGCAGAACTACAAACTGTCAGATACAACATGCACTTACTCATTTAACAAAGCCGGTAAAGTTAAACACCGTGGAGAGAATGTCCTCGCAATTCAAGTCACGCCCGTGAAAACGCACTCGGTTGAACTTGGACATTCCGTGCATTTGCCGACTTACCGCACCTTTTTCGTACGGTATAAGAACTGGACACTGCATCATTTATAAATAACAGGTGTTCAAGTATGGGAATGTGAGGGTTTGAAACAATATAAACCTAGGTTGATTTTATAAAGGTAAATAGATCTAACAGTCTGTAAAAGTCACCCGAATCACCCAAAGATCGAAAATTGATGGTAGGTAGTTAAAGGTGATAAAGCAAACTTTGTTGTTTGTAGTTATTGCTATTTTCTCATGTTTAATTGTTAAGCGGTTTAACCAAGTTAATTGTTTTTATGTTCTAACATTTTTAACATGAAAAACTTTAGACAGTAAATAAAGGTCATTTTAATTTTAAAGCTGAGATGCTTTGTGCGCTATCCTTAACAAAGTGTTAACACACAAAGTATTGTCGCCGTAAGGTTTATCAGAAAAGTTAAATTAGTTAGGTACTGAAAAACAATAATAAAATAAATATTTCATTTAATATACGATTAATTAGACCACTATTTAAAATATTTACGTGAAATACTTATCAATTCCTAAAGAATGTTCTTGTTTCTTTTTAATAATAACACAAGTTTGATACCTTCTAAAAGATATGTATTATTTTAGTAGGATCAATAAAGTCATCACTAGCAATTCAAGACTAGAAAAGGTAAGCGATAAAGATGCAACAAAAAAAATCGATTAAATTCATGTGGCAGCTAAAATGAAGAAATAGTATAATAAAACTGCGCGTTTGTGAACTTTTCTGATTCTGATGAAAACGAATACTGTTATTTCATCGAAACATTGTGCAAATGTCCGAATTAATTTTATTATTCTAATAATAAGGTCAAAAACATTATTGAGTTGTTTTCTAAATTAATATTTTATAGATTTTATTTTCAAATATTTTTCTTGTCAAAAATAATCGAAATGACTAAAACCTCGTTTTACAACCAAACTACGTGAGACCACTGGTACAAAACGTCTACAATAATTTAATCTAGCGTGAAAGAAGGCAAAGTCAACACAACAAGTAGAAAAGAAAAATCCAGAAAGTATGTAGAACTGGAAGTAAAAGTACTTACAACTAAGTAACATAAGACCACGTTTTACTCTTACTGTTACATTGGCTGATACGGGATTAGGTGTGTCGTAGAGTCGTGATATGTCACTGTCATAGAAAGTGGTAAACTTACTTCTAGTCACATTGTGTACTAGATCAATCATTTCTTTTATTGCTTTAGTATGTACTTGCTCGATAAGTATTTAGAAAGGGAACGTTTCAATAAAATGTTCTTACCATTTCATTGTTCTTTCTAATAAAAACACAACTGTTTACCGTTAACTTGGTTTATGGAATTCTAATATGAATTTTTAAAACACGTATAAATAGACAATGATATATTTTAGTCTCCTCTCGTACCTCCGTAATTATAATTACAAGCCACTGCCAGAAAAAGTCACGTCAAATCATCTCTTTGAATGACATTGTGGTAGTAATTTGATATAATCCTTCATAATAAAAAAATAATTAATATCTTCACGCCATACACCGCACCTCGCAATCGTTGTTCACAGCTCGTATATTTCTCTCGATATTGTCAGCGAAACTTTTATATCAAACTTTTTTGTCGGAAGCACATTCACTTTCCTCGTTACGAAATCGTTGTTGTGATTGATAACCCGCGCATGCGTAGATAACGCCTCTCTGATTTATCTTACATTTTATATCTATTACAATTGATTTACTGATTTTTGATAGCTTCATACGAATGGTGAAAGCAGATTTCCCAAATTTGGTACCAATTTATGACTATCAAATTAAACATGGAATTTTTGGTTTGACGTAAAGGTTAAGAGGGTCTTGATAACTCCTAACGATGTAATATTTAAGCAATATTGCCATTCAGACGTCATTCAAGTGATCCAGCTGCTCGGTAGCAAATAAATCTTAGGCTCAGTTGTCAATTAATGTCTTTTATGTAATATGTTGTTGACGTCTTGGCAATTTTTTAAGAATCCACTTTGTTATACGACTTATAATGTATACTCTATGTCCTAATGATGTAATATTTATGCAGTATCTTTTACTGTTCAGTATCAGCAGTATACAGACAATCTTTTACATTTGACAACTTTTGTCAAATGTCTTCTGTGTTTACGACACTGACAGTTTTCCAAAAAAACCTTTGTTATTCAAATCGTTATATAATATTCAAATATTCGTTATGCTTAAACTGAATTCTAATTTTGTTTTATGAAGTCTACCTACCCCATCGGTTATGGATCTTACGCCAAATATGCCTATCCAAATATACCAATGCCCTCTCTACTACCACGGTCACCTTGCCGATTCTTTATGTAGCCAACCTTAGTTTTCAACATTTCTTTTCGCAATAATTAATAAATAATTTTCTTCTAAGTTAATACTATAGCCAAACTGTGACGTACGTGAGAATTGAGGAATTACATCACCAAAAACTTTTATATCATCATGTATCGCGGATTTTACTTCTACGTCATCAAAACCGTTGACCTACACAACAGGCCTTGCTTTTGCAACTCCCCAGTGACTCATGGTTACAGTTTGTTCATTCGATAACCGCAAGTCAGCAAAACTATCGGTGAAAGCTAAAGCAAACTGTGTTTTATTAACATTGACGTGTGATTGGATTCCGGTACTGCTGTGCCAATCATTCATGCGAAACTGAGGATAATGAATGAATCATACATTACAGTTCATAATAGACTACAGCTTATAGGCAGCGCTTACAGCTTCTAAAATATGTAGCGATTGGACGTTCATAGTAATTGTATCCGCTGAGTAGATTAACCGACTTTATATAGATAGGTAGGTAACTGTTTTATTTATTTATTCTTTTTGCACTCACTATACTGTACAGAGACGGACTTTATGCCTTAAGGCTTAGTCGTACACAACAAGAATGCTAGAAGAAAATTAGATGATAATTCCGTATCACCCTTCGTATTTCTGTTTAACCAAAGCATGATTAGGCATTAAGTCTGCAAGGCTGACTAGGCAGAGAATTCCACTAGGCATTAAGTCCGCCTCTTGTACAATGTTTCTTTGTGCAGTAAAGGTTAAATAAATAAAATCAGATTCCAATTTACCATATTAACAGTGATGTTGTTAAGACAAACTTGAAAGTCAAACACAGTTTGCATGGTTGGTAATGCGATTATTTAAATTAAAAACAACTTTAATAATAAACACGATTTTTAACACCATAAATTAATTGTTACAAATCATTTATTTTTTTATTTTTATCATGTTAAGGATTTTTATTGGGACTTTGATACAGTCAGTCGTCTTTTCTTTGGACTACAGTAACAAGTATGGTAAACTTAACTAAACAACCTGTATTCCGATTTTTTGATATTACTCTGTGATGAACACTAGTCTTTGGATAATTTGTAATCAGTGATCACATAATTTTCTTTATTGGTGGATGCTTAGGTTTATTATGAGCACTTTTAATACAACATTTGGAAAGAGGTCAAGTCTGTTTTGAAAACATACTCGTGTTACAATTAGTGCCCTTTGTATTCTATGACTACATGACTGCGTCATTGAAGTAAGTCGTTTTGCAGACGCAACGTAAACTTGAAAAATAAGAGATGTAAAAGTAATGTACGGAAAAACTAGACGCTGTATGACCTAGTGCAGGGGTCGGCAATTTTGAGTCGTTTTGAGTCGGAAGAGCCAAAAATTACAATTTACAAAATTTCAAAGTTTTTAAAGAGCCGCAAAAAATTTTCTTGCCAACAATAAGTAGTACTTAAATAAATAAAGTTTTTTGATAAAAAAAACTAATCTATTTATTCATATATAAGTAGTGTTTGTTCACAACAAATTAGATAATATATATATGGTATTATTAGATAATCACTTATTATTTAAGTAAAAAATTAAAACAATTAAACATTTACTTACAACACTAACTTGTACTTCAATAACAAACAATTGAGCAAACAAATTCAATGGGATCGATGGCTTTGCATGGTTATTCAAGTAAAGACTAAAGAGCCGCAGCTTCACATCCAAAGAGCCGCATGTGGCTCGCGAGCCGCAGGTTGCCGACCCCTGACCTAGTGGATTGGAAGCTTGAGCACAATAAGAATACAATGAGACACTACGGTTATCCTCTTAATTAATGAAAATCTTTGTAAAGATTAACCACATCGGACCCATGAACCACATTTTTTTTATAGAAAGAAAGTGACGGACGAACAGACAGTCCACCAAGTGGCAAGTGGTCACCCGCGATGCATGCCAACACCTGCCCAGAACGACAAACGTAGGTACGCCCCGGGACACGCTGCCTACCTTTGGAAATTTAGAAATGGATTTAGAGAAAGCGTTGGGAAAATAAGAAGGGATAGGAGGAGATGGAAATGGGCTCTAACATATTCTACTCACTATCGAAGCATGTAGGTACATTGGGAAATAGGATACAGTTGGCTATGGGATCGCAGTTTGCACCCTTCCGCTTCCCTAACCCTGTCATATTTCCCACACGTGGGTACATGTAACAATGTATGTCCACGTTCACGTTAAATTGTACGGTTGTTGTCATCTTGCTTATGTATCCTTAATGATGATGTGCAATTTGAATTTTTTTTACAGACGGCTTTTTATTTACTTCATTTTGTAACCTGTCACACAACACTCATATATACTATCATTTACGTACGTTTAAACGTACTGGCAATAATGAATATCTTGTTTCTGTATAATATAATATTTGTAATAATATATTTGTTTCTTTTTTTTTGTTTTTGTTTCTTTTTTTGTGTTTTTTTTATTTATTTAACACTAAACAGTGGCGTAAAAACTTTCGTTCATTTTTCATATTTTTTCTCTCTTAGAAGACTGCGAAGATATTAAAATATCTAGAAATGAGAGATTGTGATGTCGTGTGCTAAATAAAATGGAAGGAATTTTTAATTATCGTGAATTTAATTGACTTACCGAGTTTGAAATAATAAAGAGTAGACTAGTAAAGGATCCTAGTGTCCTCATAAGTATGAATTTATACTTTTTATTCAATTTATACTCCCCATTAAATGATATATGTTGCAATAGGATAAGCTAGAAAAGAAAACTGGTTCTAGAAACGCTCTTTTACACCCAGAAATACGTTTGTAACTTTCACAAAATCTTGTGTTTGTATTTTCGATTCAGCATTATATTAAACGATTGCAATAGAATCCATGTTGATTTCACAAGACTGTTTATATTATGAACATTGCAAACGGAATTCTTGTTTGCATATCAGTATACGCTGATAGTCCAGCACATTCACTAATTACTAACATTCACGGCTCTCAGAATATTGCAGCAAGTAACAACTGACTGAGCAAAGCGTAACGAAATATTCGACGTTGATTCAACCTCGAACGTTATCATTAAAAAAAGGAACAGAATCAAACTAAAAGGAACCCTGTAGCATTGAAAAACGGTCCATTTAGAAGTTACAGTTGTATGCTATTGCAGTTTGTTTAGGCATGTGTGAAAACGTGATGAAACAGCGTCTGGTGCAAATATGGAAATATTGAATTCATATGCGTCTAATTCTATTTTTGTTTCCAGTTTAAAAACAAATGGCGAGAATACAGTCACTAATAGTTCATTTGCGACTTTAATCTTTGGAAATAGACAAGTAGTTTCTTTTACATTTGTGATAATAACATACGATAGTCGTAATATTCAAACAATAGAACATTAAACGTACCTATTTACTAAATAGATAAATCAAGAGAGAGTGAATTTTTAAACATCTTTACACGATGGAATTTATAATGAGACATCTATTGTTAATTTTAAAATTATCTTTATTATTAATTATGTCCATTAGCTCTGAACGGTTATTGCGATTAAAATAGTCACCGCTTATAATGTTGTAGTTTTGTCCACCAATTTAGTGGTAAGTTCATGAATGTTGCACGCCCAGTATTGATCTGTTGAAACTAATTTTAAGTACAAATGTTATCCTATCCACACAGTTTAGAACAATAAATAATGAAAAAAAAAATGCATCTAGGATGACAGACTTTATTTCTATGAATCTATCACGGAATTGTGTTTATTGATAAAACAGCATGCTCAATGTAATTATCATTGCATACGAGTTCCATGCACATATTGGAACACAATGCATCTATACAATGGCTCGGTTCACTTCCTCCGACAAACAAAACATGTATGCCTCATATTATACGCTCTAATGTTCTATGAAGATGTAGGCAATTTATGTTTTGCTTGTGTATCAACACGCTTCCTCATCTTCAGGTTCCTTTATCTGCTTTATCTTTATATTCTTACAGTGTATTGTATAGAATGTTTACGTTTATGAAATCTCTATAAAGTTTGTAAGTGCCTTTTTAAAAAATACACGATGGAAACCACGACACTGTCGGTCATAATTTTACATTCACAAATATTAGCTTATTCAAATGACTCGTTTACAATGGCAAATGTAATATTTATAAAAGTATTAAGCTAAAATGTAATCAAAAGATAAAAGAGATGATGAAGGTCGAGGAAATAAACGTTATGATAAGTTGAAAAGAGGTGTACTGGTGAAAGGTATTAAAACGCGTGATTAGAGTAACGAATTCCTTTAAAACGAAAGTCAACTGAAGAGTTACCTACAAAAATAATGAACAATGGTCACAATTAATAACGATTACAATAGAATTTCTAAAATTAAAGTTCGATAGAGTAATCAAAAATGGAGTTAGTACCTAAGTAGTTTATCCATTATATTAGTAATAATAAATACTTTTTATTGCATGCATATTACATGTGCACATATCTTTAAATGGCGGAATATAAGAGTCTACCTTATCGCTAAGCCGATCTCTTCCAGGCAACCTTGAGATAAGGAAAAATAAAATGGATATAATTGAAATTATCTATAGTTTGAGAGGTTCAGACTCAAAAACAGCTAAAAGCCATACATATCACAAAATGAAGTATGAATGTCATACTAATCAACATGCAATTTATAATCTACTCAGGACACATATTTTTACTGTACCTACCTACTCTGTGGTTCATTTCGATTAAATTATTATATATACTGACTTTTTGCAGCCAAATTTGTCAGAATTAAAGAAATTGAAACATTTATTACGTTTTGCGAAAAAATATTCTCCGTGGATATAGCTAGTTTTGATTCTATACTCCTATATATATAAAATGAAGTAAAGATATTTTGGAAGGCCAACTGTAAATCTGGTTATTAGTCAAACTATTATACATCCCGTCTACATTTATGAACTTAATCTATCATTAAAAGACTATCTAATTATAATATTACTTAAAGACATTACAACAAATTACTCTGTACATTATTACTTAAAATGCATTAAATCTAATCATACCTTATTCAAGCACAATCACTCTTAATCATGATTAACGTGTTCTTCTTTTGTTTCAGAATGAATCGTTTTTTCGAGCACTTCTACATCAGGTAAATTATTGTTTACACAGCTTTTCTGGCTTAATTTTAACGGGAGTGAGAGAGACACGACATCACGCAAAATTATGGTCGACTAATTTTGCAGATATGAAATACAAATGACATCATAGCAGATATAAGAAGATTATGTGGTTTTAAAATACTAAAATTTTAATGATCAAGTCAGCGTAAGATAAACGCAATAGATTAAAGACTTACACAGAGAAATTCTGACCAATCAGACTTCTGGTTAAAACTACAAGTATGTAATGTATTATCAAAATTGCATTTCTTTGTAGTAAAATGTATTACTTTTAATTAAACGGAAAACTATAATATTAAAAAAGTTGAGCTTACAGGCGCGAGGCAAATTTCCCCAGTGTCGTAATATTTTTGTAAGTAAAATACCGTAAATTAAAAAATGACAAGTAATTAAGTGAATAGCAAAATATACTCAATGAGCAGCAAGCTGGCAGCAAGTCAATGGGCAAATTCAAATGTGGAACAGGCTTTGGTTCTCAGATAACAACAAAGAAATAAGTATCCCGCGAGGGGGGACTCAGGTATACTGGTGACATTGAATTATTAACTCGTCAATGACTGGTGACTGGCTTTCTTAGCAATTTAAAATTGCTCATGATTCGTTTAAATACAGACCATTAAAAGTTACTATAAGAAAGTGAAAATATATCATATGTTAGATAACGTTCGTATATTTCGCATCAAGTCAATGAGTCGGTTATCTAAATTCTACTAAAACAAATCAATCTTCTGTACCCGTCTCGTCTATATTTGAGAAACCGGATCGACCAGTTCTTACCTTGAATAGCGATAAAACTCATCGCCGAATATGGAAAAAGACCGTTTGTTCGGAGACACAAAAAAAACGAATAACGTATTAGTTAAACATAGACGAGAACGTTAACGTCCGAAATTATTTCAAATAAAATAATGTGATGATGTCTAACATCAGAATTCTTTGTGTCTAAAAATTTGCTTTTTCTAATTTGTATATTAGAAACAGCCGTCTATTATATACGTAAACCCTCTATAGGTACCTATAGTTTTCTTTTTGTATAATTAAACGTGACAGCCTGTAATTAAGGCAAATTTAGTTAACAACATTGTATTTAGCTTAGTACTTACTCTTGTTTCAGTGTATTTCCTATTGGCTTTTCTACAAAAAAAAGAAAAATTTTACTCATTTAGAATTTCGCCGATGACGGTTGAATTTACCCGTTCAATGATTTTCCCTTATCATTATGGACCAAAACCTATAGCTGTTGGGAAAGTTATCCGCGCTATAAAGGCGTAATTAATCGCTAGTGACATATGGAGGAAATGTTGCGCAAGTGCATAAAAGTACCAGTACAATGTTTCTGTTCACCATTCTTGGGTAAAATCGCGATTATATCATGTTTCCTGGTGGAAACTCAACTGACAAGTCTTAAGAGCAGTCAGTTTTTATAAAATTAACAGCAAAATGTCAACTGTAATTTTACAAGACATCTTTGTACAAGTTCGCTTGCACCTGTTCATGCAGAACCAGTTCAATTATGAGATATTTTGGAGGAAATTTTCATTAATAAAAACCTACGTTTTTTCGTACTTCACGCAGCATGAAGTCGTCACTGAATTACAGGGTCCAACAAGCACGTTGGTTATATAAGTGCACTTGTCAGTTGCAGTTGCATAATTTGATAAACAACCTGCTATTTATAATATCTTTTACACGTTTGGTAATACTTAAATTTTCTTCTGTACCACTTCCAGTGAAAGTAATGTTGAGGATCTCTCGTGTAATTAGCGGATACACGTCATTAGTTCGAGGACAAAGAGAAACACAGCTGTTTTTTAAAGTAGATGTAGATAGGTAGGTACATGTATAATGTAGTATGTCGAAATTCATCATACGTAAGTTATTTGTAATGTTACCATTTTTGATAGCGCGTAGGCACATGCAATGTGATTAATTATAATTCGTTTAATATAATAATGAAATTTCTTATCTTGCACGTTTCATTGCAATGAAAAATTAGGGTAGGAATATACAGCCTGGAAAATAAAAAATGGAACAAACTCGGAATAAGTTCCGTTACATCCTGCATATTGGAAAAAAATGGCAAACTGAAGTGGCAATGGGCAGGCTATATATTCCGCAGGACCGTCAACCGATGGGGTAGACGAGTCATCTAATAGAGACCACGTAGCGGAACGTAAGACGCCCGCCAGATGGATCGACGCCTTGAACGGATTTGGCGGTAGTGGCTTGATGAGAAGAACGGTGGCGAGCCTTTCGAGAGGAATACTTATATTCAGCCGTGGAGAAACGCACGCCGATAGTGATAATATAATACAGCAAATAATACGTTTTTAAATTAACCAATGTTTTACTTTCACTAATTTAATACATAATAAGTGTGAATTTATACTCTTAATTCAGTTAATTAATGTCCAACAAATTACGTCCAACAAATTACGATTTTTTGTGTCCAAGTTTATTGCTTGGTTAAATTTTAAAGAATCTCGTTAAGCTACATTCGCCACAGGACAATAAGCATTCAATAAGTAATAACAGTATGAGAGATTAACGTTTCATTTACTCGTTATTCGAAATATAATTTGTCGAGATGTGCGATTTAACACATTGAGCGCCGCGGAGGACACCAGTACACCACGCGAATACATATTTCCATATGGGCGTAGTAGAAAATTACATTTCCTTCAATTTTTCATATTGGTGCTTAATTGTTCTAAACAATTGATAATACAGCATTAAACACTGAAATCAATATTTGACCCTGTTTCCGCTTTAATTTCAAAGATATTTTCTCATGCATGGCACACCAGTGTCCCCAACGGCTCTGTAGTACGAAAATGCGTTTTAAGTTCCGCGGGGCTGCGGGGATCACGATATGGCTCACCCCAGGGTATCTCTCCCGCGCCCGCATATCTTTCCCACGAGTTCGCGGTTGATTTCGGAAAGCAAATATTGAAAAATATATGCAAGAAGACAGAAGCACCTTTACAGGATCAAACACTGATAAGATGGTGTAGTTGTAGCCAAATTTTATATTTGGTGTAGTTTGCGGTAGCCAAATAGAAGAACCTGTCAACAATGTTACAAGAAATATGCAGCAGTTGTCCATAAATGCTGCATATTTCTTGTAACATTGTTGAACCTTAATATGAGGGGTCTACTAAAGTGGACGGTGTACGACGATTTCATACATATCTCTTTACGTCCAGTCTTGGCTGACCTAATGCCAATGACCGCAATTATTCGCGCGATTTTAAACATAACCGTAACTAGCCCTTTTGTCGTCCACTGCTGGACATGGGCCTTTTCATACACATTGTCTTGTGCATTAAAGTTGGTTTGCCACTCTTATAGAAGTTAATCAGACACCTACGGGAATAGATGGCTTGATGGTATTCTGAAGTGAAACGACACCACACGGCCGACTGGATACAAAATTAGTGAAACTTCTACGTAATAATATAAAGATTTATCTTCTTATAGACACAAAATTTTACGACTCAAGAAAATAATAACTGTTAATTATTTATAGTATATTGAGTACACATTTTGACAAACATCTTCTTGTAACTTGTTTTTACGTAATACCTTCCATAAACAAGAAAGTAATATCAACATAACACGTATAGTAGGTGTTTTAAAAGCGTGAAAATTCAATATGGCCGTTAACACTTCTGGTATTGCACTACAAGCATTTGATCCGATAAATCCAAAGACTTCTTAATACTTTACTTTATTAAGAAGTCTTTGGATAAATCTATACCTAGTATGAGGGGGAGAGTGCACGCTGCAATCCAACAGCCGCTGGGCGCGCTCGACTGGCCACGTTACCCCCCTCTCACAGAAGACTACCTTGAAATGTATTGCATTTCCTACTTTATCGTATCTCCCCAATGTACGTACGTGTTTCGGTAGTGAGTGAGATATGCCAGAGCCCATTCCCATCCCATCCTATCCCTCCCCATTTTCCTAACCCTTTCTTCAAATCCATTCCTATATCTCCAAAGGTAGGCAGCGCATCCGGGGGCGTGCCAACATTTGTCATTTTGGACTAATGTTGGCATGTATCCCGGATGTCTATGGGCGACAGTATCCACTTACCATCAGGTGGACTGTATGCTCGTCTGCCGCCTTAGTACATAAAAAAAAAAAAAAAAATCTACTGTAAGATGAAGTGAAATTGCGAGTATGAGGACAATGCACACGTCAGAATGGACGAAAGTAACTTTTTTTTTAAAGTTTCCATTGAAATGTTTTGTTATAGTATAGTATCTGTGGAAAGTAATTGTTAGATTATATTTTGTTGTGACAACATTAAATTGAGGCGGGGTTCCGATGTTTGGCTGTCAAGAAAAAAAAGGAGATGTCAATGTGGACAGGTGGAATTGTTAGAAAGAGAATTATAAAAATAAAAAATTATATGCGATTCTCGTGCCAGACCATTGATTTGTACTTAATTTGTATTAGAAGATAAAATATGCGGATTTAACTTAATAGTAGAATATGCGTTAAACACTACCTACATTAAACAAAGCCCTGTCTGTGATTTGATATTTAAAAAAAAAACTCGTTGCATTGTAAAATGCAGAGCCGACAGTGATACAGAGCCCAAAACAGCAACTTTACACTACATTAAACAAAGTCGTAACAAAGCCCTGTCTGTAAATTTGATATTTAAAAAAAAAATCTCGTTGCATTGTAAAATGCAGAGCCTACAGTGATACAGACCTCAAAACAGCAACTTTTCAAAATTTGGTTTGCCTGTCTGTCCGTCTATCTGAACACGCATGACATAAAAACCATGGCACGGATTTGAATGAAAATTGGCATAGTTATAGTTTGCCGGGTTTACTTTTCATCCACACCCTAGAGTTCCCACAGGAGTCAAACTGACCGCACATATTCTAATGTCTACATGCTAGTGATAAATAAATACGAGTACTTTTATTAATGTAGGCACATGTAGGTAACCAGTTGTGGAATGCAACTAACCCTTTTTCTATAGAATACAAGGCAAACAACCAAGTGAACGAGTAATGTTATATCTCTTCCGTCCACCATATGAATGTTTAAGATATCCTGACCATTCTTAGTTCTGTATCTATAATCAAATTTAATCGAACAGACAATTCTCGTGACTAGAAACTGCCTGGAGAAAGGTTATAGTTATCCAAGCTAAACCTATAACCTATAAATTAAACCTATAGTCGACATTTCTAGCAAAGTCAAACTTAAGAGTCAACTTAGGCCTTGGAAAACAAGGCCAAACTGGCCTCCAAAAATATCGGTGTGCTGAACAGATCAAAGCGATACTTCACCCTGGGGCAACATATAATGCTTTACAAAGCTCTGGTTAGACCCTATATGGAATACTGCTCAAATTTCTGGTCCGGTGCCATTGGACCTATTGACTCCATCTAACGACAAGCTGTTCGAATCGTCGACGATACCACTCTCACAGGCCATCTAGAACCCCTCAGAGTCCGGAGAGGCGTTGCGCCCCTTTATGTGTTCTACCTCCTGTATAACGGTGAATTTTCTGAAGAATTGTTCAATTTGCTACCAACTTCGGATTTTTATCATCGCACCCCCCATCATCGTCGTGTGGTTAATCCACACTTCCTTGACAAAGAGGCGCTGCGCACAGTGCGGTCCTCAAGACACTTAACACCGAAAACCTGAAAGTTGTAGAATGAACTGCCCACTGAGTTTTTTCTGCTACGCTACGACATGGGGTTCTTCAAGAAAGCTGTGAATAGGATTTTACAAGGCCGGCAGCGCACCCGTATACCCTTTGGTGTTGCAGATGTCCATGTACGGCGGTAGCCACTTACCATCACGTGGACTAAATGCCCGTCTGCTACCTTCACCATAAAAAAATATATGTACAGAAGAATTCTCCAAATCCTCTCAGCAAGTAATAGTGGACGGGCCACCGTGGCCGATGGGAATAAATCATACAATTTGAGACGCTCTCTCAGGAGGAATTCATTTTCTTTATTATTTCGTCATCTATATTCTTTTTCTTCTTATTCTCTGTAGTTTCGTTCAATTAAAGTACCCCAACAAAGAAGTCTCCAGTTTACCCAAATTTCGACGTTGTTCAAGTATCGTGTACATGTGACATTGTCCCAAAATGGGACCTTAAGCCTACTTTTAGTTCTCAAATATTGCGGAGTAAAAAGAAATTTAAAAAAAAGTTATTTTATTTATTTTCTCACAAATCAAATGCTCAATATTTTTTAAATTATTATATCATGTATTACATCACAACTACACTATTCAATTAATTTATTGTCGGTGCAAAGTGGATACCTTGACCATCAAGTTCATCGAACCTTCGATTACTTTCCCCATTGAAATGGGTGTAACCCGAGACGGCAACCAACTTACCTTTGTAATGTAACCTTTTAAAGCTAATTGCCTGAACACCAAGCCCGCTCACGATAATGTCTAGACCGGAACAAGTTTTATTAAAGAAGGGTAATCAAGTATGTCTACGTCACTATAATGCAGTTTTTAAACAAGTACCTAATTGAATAAGCAGTTGTTAGAAAGTGATTAAGGTCTATAGACCTACGACATCAGATTTACGATAATGCATTTAAATTATTTATAAATTCAATGGGAAGCTTTGAAGGCAATTTCCCCACATAGAAAGGTAGTTATCGTCGTTGGGCATTTGCAGCTCTAGATCGCATCAACTTCCGACCAAAAACTTATACCTGTTTTTAAAATAACTGGACGTGACGCCCTGACATCGTTTTAAGTTGTGCTGATACTCTCAGAATCACTGCACCGTACTATCAGATTGTATCTCTTCATTACCAGATAAATAGGTCTTTCCTAAGGCTTACCACCACACACAATCTAACGCTGTTGTTATTCAGCCACATTTTTTTTATTGGAGATAAGGTAGACGAACATGCGGCCCACGTGGTCACAACCGCTAAAGCTTAACTACAATACAAAACCAGGAAATATATGGTTTTGCCTACGTTATTCATACCTTTCTTGAAGAAACCCCGTCGTAGCAGAACGCAGCTGTGAGAATTAACACACCGATGCGATAAACAGAGTAGCACTTCAAAATAGGGGACTGTTCGACATCGGACTAACATTCATTGTGAGATTAAACCCCAAGAAAGGGAATGCAACCAGCTCTTTCATTATACACTACTGGACATGGGCCTTCTCATGCATTTAAAGATATTCTCTTGTGCATGAGGATGTATGGCTTTAAAACACCACGCTAGCCAGGCGGGTAGGCCAGTCCACTCTTTTAGAGGTGGTGCAGTTCCTCAGGGCTTGTAGTAGCGGCTTTGTTATCCCATAGTCGTCTTTTACGACATTCACGGGAAGAAACAGGGTGGTGCTACAGACACATGGCATATAAGAATTTAAAAAATGTGCCAGACAAGAATTTTTGCATCAGAAACAGCCCACACAAGTACAGTGCGCTCTTCTCGCGATTCGCTCCGAATAACCGCGAGGTTGGTAGGACCACGGCAATGTCGTGTCATATCGACTAAGAGCAAGACACTTGAACAAGGTGTACCATGCGCAGTCCCTATCATGGGGCTTGTATTTGAAGATCCATAGATAACAACCGCTATCGATGTTAATCGTTTTGTGCAGTACGGTTATAAATGAATATGTTACCGTTTGTTTAACGACCAAACTTACTTAACTTTGACAATAAAACCAACCTATCCAAGTTTATATACCAACATTTCATCTACACAAATTAAACAGACTAAAATGTAAATATAATGGAATATAAATGTAAAATGTATTAAATATAAATGGAGCTGTATAATTAAAACGTAATAAACCAGTACTTACTGTATCTCAATAGCATATCGCTTGCTAACTTTTCTCCACGGTTTCCCAATTGCACACGCACTTCACATGCCCACTGACTCCATTGTTACTACATTTGTATAGTTATCATTACATGGACCGTGTCAATGTTGCAAAATTTCTAGAAGGGAGTTTCTTCTCTCGTAATTATGAAGTCCTTTACACACTAATGAAATATCGGTCGGTGTTGTGTGCGCGGACATTGTCAGCTGATTCGATATGTAATGTGTCGGCAAACCAAATCGTAATTAAAAAAAGTTATGACAGTGTCAGCTCTACTCCGATCAAGTTTCAAAAAAGTAATGTCATCATTATCAGTCACGTGGTGTTATCAGTTAAGAGAGGGGGCGTTCCTCGATTGACCAATTAACGCTACATTGCATATACTTCATCACTTCTTTTCTTAATGTGAATAGAGTATAGTGAAAATACTCGTATTAAATGGAGGCTAAATGAATAAGAAAATGAATGGTTCATTCGATAATAATGCAGAATTGGTGCAGATATTTAGAATAATGGACATTGTGATTATTATAAAAATAAATATGGTTTTCAAAAATACTAAAAAGTTCGCGTCAGCGATTCTGCAACATCACGGTTACACTAATTACTTTGATTATATAGAGTTTGTTGTATAGATATTAAACCTAGCAATTGTATTTTGGTCCCTTATTTTAAGGAAAGAAACCTTATATCCGGTGAATAACCAGGTTTCCCGACTCCATAACGTAACCTTACACCCATTCTAGTGTTACAAGTGCGGATGCTACATAGTGGACGTAACATCTGATTATTCATCATGCCCCCGGCGATGCCCGCCTCTTTCTTTTACTGCACTGTCTTTAATCTGCATAATATGTTAATTTAGATATAGAAGTTGTTTATTCATGATGAATATTGCATTTTTATAAGGCAATCGACACACATGAGTTGTTGTATTCACTCGCATGCGAAAACGGGCATATTGCAACTGTTAGAACTGAGATATTTAATTTGATACAATCATCGCACTTTTTACATAAGTAGTGCGATTAAATCTAAATGCGCTTTATTTCATTGCAACCACAGGCTACAGCTTTGACTGGTACTGTACAGTGTTAAAAACTAGTTTTATTTGTCTTGTTGGTGTTATTCTGTAATTATTTCAGTTGTCATTGTCACAGTAGACTGATTGAAGATATCTTCAGATACATTTCAAAATTACCATTGCCGTGTAATATACACACCGCACTCGGTGGGCATAGTCAGGTACTTGAAGACAATCTAAATGTTTGTTCATTGCTGTATATAAGTGACAGACATATCGCTCTTTTCCATAAACTAGCAAAAATGTATCCTCACTGTTGTAATTCATTGACAGTTAAGTATGTGTGATTTATCTGATGTTAACATGGGCACGAATGTCACGATTGTTTAGCAAAAACTTGTTAGTATAACTCATCTTCTTTATATATAATTGCTTCACTGTTCGAGAATGCGTATGATCGTATCGTGTTTTTTATAAGTCACCATAATGGTAGTATGTATAATTCAACAACATACAAGTTATGTTATGATATAATATAATAATTCACAACGTGTATATTATATATTTGGAGGGGGGAGAGTGCACGCTGCATTCCCGCAGCCGCTAGGCGCGCTAGACTGACCGCGTTATCCCTCTGTCACAGGAGACTACCTTGAAATGTAGTCTCCGAACATGTATGTACGTGTTCGGGAAGGTGCCAGCGATAACATTCTGGACTGATGTTGGCATGTATCACGGATGACTATGGACTTACCATCAGGACTTACCACTTACCATCATGTGGACTGTATGCTCGTCTGCCACCTTTTTTCCATAACATAAAAATATTATATTAAAAATTAACAGTCATGCAAAAAGCATTTTAATAAGTTCAATGTATTATTATGATCATTTTATTCTAAGTATTTCGTAATTAAACCCGTTTTATTATCAATTAAATTTTTCACACAGTTTTTAAATTCTAAGATAAGCGTCCATCATAGATTAGAATGATTTCCATTTTCCTAATCTACAATGGGAAGTCCATCCCATCCGAGAAATGTTGTTCTCCTGATGGGACGGACAGTGGCTCAACAATTTTGTCATTCTGGATTGATAACATGAACGACAGTATCCACTTATAATACTACCAGTTGGACTGTGTACTGTATACCGTCTTTACATAAAAAATCGTAGAGCTGGGACATTAAGAACTGAACAAAATAACGAAAACTAAATTGAACTTTAGTTTTCGAACAACACAACAACAGTACGTAATTACGTCACCTAAGCCTGTGGATTACTGTGGATAGCTGGGTCAACAGAACCGGGTGGCCGGCTGAACCCATAGTTCTAGGAACATAGCGCTAAGTTAGCATTTAGGATGTAGCTATAAGAGATTAATTTGTATTAAGATTGAATTAAGTACGTAGTTGCATACTGGCATCAAGCTCTGCCATTGTCTTCAATATATTAGTTCCAATTTTAAAAAAAGTATTTTTCTTGCTTCCGCAACTTGACTAACTGTCAAACAACTGTCAAACTTTCACAATACCATAAGCGATATTAAAATATTATTTGGTAACCACAAACAAACACGTGTTTTTGTATACATTTGAATACTTTCTTTCATTATAGATGCAAACACAGCAATTGTTATTACTGTGTACATAAAAGGAAAGTGAAAGTCTCACTTAGCCACAGATCGCTGACATATCGGTTTATTGATTTATTTTAAAGCACAATTTGTGTAATAAGCTTGTATAGTACAATAAAGTTTTATATCTTAAGCGTTTTAATGATATTTGACTTCCCGAAGCTATTGGTTTCCGTGAAAATTTTATACGACCGGATCATAAAACTCTCTTTCTTTATTACAATATTTAGTTTCCTGTAAGTAAACTTACTTAAAACTACTTATACAATCACATATGTGACATTATCTGAGCAAAGGGACCTTACTCTCGGTTAGGATTATACAACGTGTCATCGAAATAAAGCAAAACCATTTAAAGCATATGTGAACCAATTTAAAATATATATAGCAGTTATAGCGAATAATAAAATTACAAAGTTAAATTTAATAATAAGTTAATAATTTACAAGAATAAAAGTTACAAACATATAAGTTTTTGTTGTCCTTTCTAAAACATTCGTAGCGCTCATTACTCAGACCGGACGCCGGCGATATAAGTTTTTGTTGTCCTGTCTAAAACATTCGTAGCGCTCATTACTCAGACCGGACGCCGGCGATATAAGTTTTTGTTGTCCTGTCTAAAACATTCGTAGCGCTCATTACTCATACCGGACGCCGGCGGTGCGCGGCGGTGCGTGCTCGTACTGTACTATAAATTGTAATAGATTAGGGATGTTAGAGATATGATATTTCGGAACCGGATAAGGATATGGTTATTTACAATACTTTTTACCGGTTTTGGTTACAGGATACGGATATGAAATTATTTCGGATATTGTTTCGGTTACGGATATGTTTTAAAAATATTTTTAACCATGTCGGAGGTATCACTAACTGAAATCAAAGAAAAATAAAACCGATATCCAATTGTTTCAGTAACGATTACGGAGCTCCATAACATCCCTACTTTTAAAAAAGGCGTACCCACTAAACTGGTAAAATTGATTTTATACTAAACAATCTTTATTCAGCTTGGCGTCATTTCAGTGACATGTTGTATAATCTGTGCTGTCGTATTGATTTATTAACTTTTAATAAAATTATCCAACTTAAACGTTTAAGTTTTTTATTGTTTCTAGATTATGTTTAAATGGAAGCATGCTGTTGCCTTTGATTTTTAGGATATACCATACCATAAGCACAATTAACTCGTGTAACATTGCGCTTCCCGATACATAACGTCTATTGGAAGACTCGTCTTCCCCAAATAAAGTTTTTTTTTTTTTATTTCACTAAAGTCTCAATATCTTGATAACTACGAATAGAACCTACAACAGGTCACTTTTCTCAGAGCATACAACAAACTCATATTGAATTTAATATGTTCGACTAACCCACGATATCGCGGGTTAAGTCGAAGCACAGCTATTTCAGCTATTTGGTACGTCCCACAGGCCAAGTTACCCCACTGTCATAGAAATGCCATGCATTACCTTTGATTATCATACATATGTTACATACATTCAGCCTGTGTCCCCTGTAGGCCTCTTCCAAGATTGGCCACCACACACGATCTCCTGCTTTTCTCATTCAATCACTGACAGCGAACTTTGTAGAAAACTACTATAAAATCGACGTGTCTCGATTAATGAAGGGACCAGAATTCATCCATCACCCTCATCTCATCTTCAATCTCTTGTGTTTTCCTTTCTTCGTTCCTGATTTTTAAATCCCAAAAAAGTGGTAGGTAAGTTCTTTTTTTATTCAGTACCTAATATTTGCATGTATTGTTAGCTTTCCAACTACTTTACTTTCCAATTCGCTTAAAAACTATCATATTTATTATGTAAAGACTAAGACTATTAATTTCCTCAAAATAATTCCTTATTTTTCTTTAAAAACACGAAATCGACAATATATAATAATTATATACCATATAATTAGCTGACCTCACAGACGTTGTCCTGTCCAAATTTCAATAATACAAAAATCCCATAGAAAAAAGCACTCAGTTTTTCCCGATTTTTCCATTTTCCGGGCAACTTTTCCAATTTATCTTTCCCTACAAAATTTATTCGGACTATTACGAACATTTTTTAAAAAAAATTAGCCAGATCGGTCCAATTGTTCTCAAGTGATGCGCTTATTATATATTTAATTTTTAATTATATAAATTATATATGAAGCAATTAAATCCACCAATAGCATCAGGTTTTAATATGAAGCAAGCACATGATTGGCCTACATACCAACCATCGCGGCAGCCGCCAGCCGGCACCGCTTGCTAACTGTTATTATTCTTTATACAATAACAACGTGTAACGAAGGTCACTCATTGATACATCGCCAATTATACGGGTTAGAATGGAATTAAAAGTAACACCACAGAATATATACCACAATAAACCACAATAGTAATTAGTAACCTCAGCAATAAACGGTCAGCAGTTGTCATGTATTGCCTAAAGAAATATATAATCAATAATGGATTAGATAGGCAACCACTGGCCTGTGTGATTTATCTCTCCGCTACTATACCTACGTAATTTTCGTCAGTTAATCGTTCGAACGAATACAAACTTTTTTACAGTTCATTATCAAGTAATTTAATAGGCAGTTAAGTGACGCCAACAGCAAATATATCGTTGGAGAATAAACTTTACAATATAATACAATACAAATAATACAACGCAACGCAATACAGTATAATATGCTAAGATACAATACAGTACGCACATTATTGGTCTTAACTCTGAGCTTTACCTACGACTAGTCGAAATATCTATGTTCTTACTCTTTCTAACTTATTTGAATCGTGCTTAGGCTTCAATTCTCTTTCGGATGCTGTGTATGTCTTTGTGGTTAACAAAAAATCCTAAATCTATGGTTTATATATATTTGGTGATCATCAGTTATTTATAAATTTTGACGTGTCATTTATTTTACTAAGGAAGAATTGTTTTTAAAACAAGTTTCTATTAAGTGGTTCTTAATATTACTACAATTTTTTAATTCGTCAATCACCATAATAATTTGTAAATTACCCATTCATAGTCAATTATCATACCATTTAGGTAAACCAAAAACTTGTTCAAACCAATCATTATTACATATAACACAAATTAACATGCAATTTAACTCCAGTCTCAATGATATTAGTCACAATGTGCTTATGCTAAGAATTAAGTTGTAACCACATTAGGCTCATTTGCACTAGATCATTAAAATGCCAAGCTCATGTTTAATGGCAACATAACTGCCAACATCATAACATAACGGAAAGACAGAATTACACACGTGTACGACATAATTGAGGCAAACAGTGATATTAACTGACCTAGTGGACCTAAATAGCCTTACGAGGTCGTGACATTTGAATACCTATCTTTGTTTTTTTGCCATTCGTGTCTAACGCACCACCTACTCAATCAAAAGCAAATCAAGTTGAACGTAATACAAAACGCAGAAATAAAATACAACGCGTGAAAAGTCTTGTTAACGATTAATTACAATACTATATAGGATATAGGCTCTGTATTTATTCCTCAACTAGTTGTTCAGATAGCATCGGGTTGCTTTATGAAAGGAGATAGATATACTTGTACGTTGTACGGAGTATAAGAAACATTTATAGAATGTTAATACGCTAAAAATTTGTTTTAAATAATGCACTGTTAAAACTCCTATCTGCTTTTCTTAGCACGATCTACAGGCTAATTGGTCCATGATTCTTTACAATATAAAAGTTTTTGTTATCAGCGTTGATAGCTTGGAACCTCTTTTTTTGTTTGATTTATGATTATACTATAAGTGATAAAATTAAGACAGTACTCGCTTCTTAGTAGAAATAATGATATAGTGAGTAATTATAATGCAAACTGACCTAATAGTAGCTGACCCAAATACAACCTTCGGGGCTTCGAGTAACAATTCACACTATAGACATTTGGCATAAAATATTTATAATGTTCTCAAAATATATAATATGTATGACGTGTATGACGTGTATGACGTGTCATGCGAAACAATAGGTATAAATGTATGCATCATTTGAGGAGTTGACACTCTATGGCGATGTAAATCCTTATTATATTTAGTTGTAATTTTGGAAGAGACCCTTTTAATAACTGTTAAGCATACCACGAATTATATCAGTTAAATAATAATATATATAATCTACGCTACGGCCATTCTATTTAAAAAAACCTGCGATGCACCAATTTATTTGACTTATTATTATTCTGTATTGTTTACTCATCTTTAGGACGATACGAGTAAAACTATCGAGTATTTTATAATCTATCCTACCAAGGGCATCGCCATTCGCCACCCAACGCCAGCCAATGGGCCAGGGAGAGCGGGGCAAGATGAGAGAAAGGATGGGAGAAATATGAATTGTAGGTACAAATACAATTTTTTTTCGAATCTATAGAGGGGGGCAACTGCCCTCCCCTGCCCCCCCTTGGCGTCGCCCTTGTTATCCTACCACATATTCATAGCCATTTTCATATAATGCTTATAAATAAACAATCGACTAGACCGATGGCGCTTCCAAATTTCAAATCATTTGATATCAGCCAGTTGATATCAATCTTCAATTCATTACTGTCTGGACTGTCTGTCTCTCAAATCGTACTACTAATATAACAGTTTCTTCGTTAAACCTTTAACTTCGTGAGTGATAACTGCAGTAGGTTAGTTCTTTGTTTTGATAAAAGATTAAACAGTCGAATGGGCTCTACATTCTACTGCAGAATTCCCACACGCTAGGTCACGTTCTCTACCATCTCTCCACCAAACTATAGACCACACAGCATACCTAACTGTGGGCCGTGAGACGTATACGCAGTAAACTAGAATTTTTTATTCGAGTCACGGATAGGACATGTAGATCTTTAATATAGTGTCATCTCCGTACAAATTTCACTCTGTTTGACAGTTCTACATGTCATATCCCTGACAAATAAAAAATCCGACTTTAGCCTGTTTATGCCTACACCGGCTTAGTTTAGTCAGCAGACCGGTCTTGACTGAGCTGTCGGTCGCACGTGCGTTCCTCGCTTTCTATTTCAACTCGGACCGATTTTACCACACGCATTGAATTTAATAATAACAGTATTAATCATCAAAAGTGACTGTGTTGTGTCTGTTATTTCATGATGTTATAGTGAGTTTGTGTTCTGAATGAATAGATCACGTATTGGATTGTTATTGGATAATTTGACGCAGGTATGCAACTTTCCTTTAATTTTTTAAGACCTTGAGGAACTTTAATGTTAACATACAGACATGATATTTTAGTAATATAGGCAATCTGAATAATAAGTGTATTGTCTGCTTGGTTTCCCAAGTAAATTTATATAAGTAAATAAAGTGTATCTTATTTATAATTGTCAAACACTTAAATGACGTTTAGTTGTATTGATTTTTAGACGAACAATCAACGTTAACTTAACACGCAGTCTTTAAATCGATTTCTATTAGTCTGTATGCTTTCATACTTTATGTACTCTACCAATGCTATATTTATCGCAACTTTGTTTGTCTTGTCATGTAGGTACTTACAGTAGTACCTACGTATTTACTTACTGTTAGGTACAAAGGTAAATTCCAGTTTTATCGCACAAATTAGATAAGGAACCGTGTTTGTTTATATTTTTGTAATCACTTACGACCTTGTCTTTGGTAATGGATTTTACAGTTAAAACTTTTAAAATGCAATAATAAATTAGGTATACAAACAAACGTAACCGATAAAGTGATAAAGTTAAAACCAGAAATTCGTATGAATTCCTTCACACCGACGGTTCAATGAGGGTATTGCATTTTTTGGTATTTAAATTTAGGTACTTGCTTTGAATGAAATAATGAATATAATTAAAATATTTTATCTATACCGTTAATGAAAAACATAACTTCTTTTGTAAATGTGGCTGCATTCCAAAACATGCAATTATCGTGCTTATCACGCTGCATCTTTTTGTGTTATAAAGATACGAAAGATGCATCGACTTTAAATTGTCGAAAGAGTATACGAAGAGCAATATTAAGGCCAAAGGGCACATGTAAACTACCAAAAGATTTTGGTGCGAAAGCGCCCTAATGTATCAAATAGAAAGACTTAACTACCTAAGTCTATTTGGTACATAAAGGCTCGATATACAGATGTTATAATACAGAGCCTAATTCTAATTAAATTCTAATAAATTGTAATTAAACAATATTTTATGGATTTGAAAGACGTTAGCTAAGGTACATGATATAAAGTATATACTTACTAAATGAACAATCCACATTAGGTACGTATAAGCATTAATATGTAATGTAATACGGTATCTATTGGAGTTATTTAGGCATTTACTGAATAACAATAAACAAAGGGTGATAATAAAAACAATAGCCTTTAGATAAATTAACAGTGGAAGCGGTAGTAGAATAAATTGATAATAAAACTACTACTTTGTATGTATGAACAGATTACCTATTTCAAGTTAAACTACATTTACAACGGGGAATCGTCAAATTGCTTTCTGTTGAATGTTTTGATTCAATTCAGTATAGTATGCAAGTTCAATGATTGATGGAACTACATTTGCAATTACAGATATAAGAGTTGCGAATCTCATTCTTTTATAAGATCTTCAGTTTCACTTTGAAGGTGTTTGTGATAATCAAATAAAAGCGTGGGACTGCGTTTTTCGTGTGCTTCGTGTGATAGGATATCTTTTGTACTTTGAAATTGTTTATGAAGAAAACTTGACACTAACCGAATGTGCTAATTGCACCATTGCCATATATGAAGAAAAGAAAAGTCCCTAAACCAGTTCATCGATATCATTCCACTATTTTTTTTGTCGCCATATTTCATCTTTTCATTTATGGGCCAATGTGAAACCGGGACAGTTCCAATAATGATTATTAGATTAATGTATTACCATGCTCGCATGCAACGTTTAGTTATTAAGGTCGGCTTCAGTCACGCGCCGCTGGCTCTTACCCAAGTTATTAAACCAACTGGAGTAAAGCGCTTATCGATTAATTACCACTATGTTACAACACTATGGGCTAACGTTAACCATAAAAAAACATAAATGTGGCTGTACAGAATACGCTTCCGTGGCTCATCTTATATTATTTTTTGAAAACAAAAAATCAGGAAGAGAATAAATCTGGTTTTTCATGCACTTTTTAATGCAACTCAGTTGCCTTGATGCAACGCTCACCGGACGAATAGAAAATAAATTTGAAATATTTTATATACTCCCAATAGTAGTATAAGGATATGAAAAAGAGAAGCTTAATTAAAATACAAAATTTGATTTTTTGTTATTGTGAATGAATCAAAATATGCACAAAATCTTGCTTTTTAAAAAAATCAGAAATATGACAGAGAAATCAAGCGTATTTGAAGTTGAACACCAGTTATTAATATATTTTCT
Organism: Sesia bembeciformis; assembly: GCA_943735995.1. Classification (NCBI taxonomy): domain Eukaryota; kingdom Metazoa; phylum Arthropoda; class Insecta; order Lepidoptera; family Sesiidae; genus Sesia; species Sesia bembeciformis. The sequence goes on from OX031028.1 coordinate 17,464,616, forward strand.
TTGAGAACGATATCAGGCAATCGCTTAGATTGCTAAATTGCTTAAATAACTACTTTGTTTATTTTCATCGATACGAGAATAGACTTGATGACACACCATAAGTTCTTATCAAAGAAACCTGGTTGGCTAGAACTAGAGGGGGTGAAGCAGATGAGAAGGCGTTCATTAAAAAGTCAAATTTGAAATTGAAGTACTACGTAATAAGAATGTTCCATTTTCAAAACACATCTGAATTAAAGAAACCAAGAACTACTGTACTAAGGTGCCTGCCCTTAGAGTGCTTTTATAACATATCGTCACCCTTATGCCAGAACCACGAATGTGCGAATTTGGTGATTGTTAGATAATGCGATGTTTATAGGGCTTATCTATACTATATATAAAGAGAGTATATAAAAATATAAAGACAATAAACAATATATAAAGAGGTAAAATTGTGTGTTTGTATGTTGGGGGTAATCTCTGGAACTACTAAACCGATTCTACTAACTACTAAAATTCTTTCACAAATAGGAAGCTACATTATCCGTGTCTAATATAGGCAATAATTTATTTTGAAATTTAAAAAAAAAATGGATAAAAAGCTCTCATAAACCGAAGCGAAGCGAGGGCGGGTCGCTAGTTGTTAGATATTGCACATAACATGAACCTCACATAGTATAAATAGGGCGTGTACAACTAATATTTCTGAGAAATCGCTGGGCTAAAGCATAATCCCTATACAGCAAATAAAAACTTTAAAATCGTTTTTTCTCGAAACTATCCAATTGCACATTCGTGGTTTTGGTATAAGAGTGACAATATCTATAATTGGGCCGTTTAGGTCGGATTTGACATATGACGAACCATATAATCCACTAATATATAATGTAGTATGTATTGTCAAATATATTTTTTTATTTTATTTATAAAAGAAAGGAAAAAATATTTAAAATGTCAGATTACACAATTTTTAAGATGGAAAATGAAATATAAAAACAATGAATAGGTACCATGTCACATCAACTTTATTTTAATAATCGTATTATAATAAAGTGAGTAACGCAATCAAAGCCTAATGTAACCAAAATTTAATTATTAATAGCCAAAGAAGATAAAGCGCAATATTTAGCCATTGTGATGTCTTGTACATCATCAGACCATTGATTGGGCATACGTAAATATGTTATGTCTCGCATAAATTAACATTTGTATAGCCACTTGCTGAGGCCATATTATGCTCTTACATCCGGTCATTATGTTTATACAACCGTCGGAGCCTTGGTTTCCCTTCCCATGTATTTCCTTCTGTTACATCCACTTGACTCGGCAATGCATCAATCGATCACTTGAGTCTTGGATTCAGTTCTCATGATGCTTTGCTAACCAATATTATTTCCATTGTGATCGTTAACTATTAATTATTACATGGGAATGTAATTCATACAAGACGGACGTGAAACTCTTGAAGTAAAATCATCGATATTCTCGAACGGTGACTAAAGAATATATAGGTTTTAAAATAAATAATATACTGTGACTGAAATAAATTACTCTTTAGTACCCGTTCTCGGCCGTGGTGATCAGCCGGCTTTAGAGTAGCACCACCCCAGTGGGTGTCGTAAATAGCGACCAATGGCCGCTACTATACTTTACCGGCTTATGCCATCTTTACCTATGGTGCAGGATGTGCGGCGCACACGGGCGCAGAGTCTTAGGGGGCGCCGAGCGCCTACTAGAGGGCGCCAGGGTATTGATTGCACCCGGGCGCTACATGGACTAGAGCCGGCGCTGCTACTATAAGCCCTGAAACACCAACTCTCACTGAGACTCACTAATCAGTTCGGTATGCGTGTTGTTGTTTTAAGGTCAAATATCTCTATTGGACAAAAGTCAGTGTGCACGAGGAAGCCTATGTCCAGCAGTGAACGATAAAAGGACTGCTTACGGTTTTTACCCGTCCGCCGCAAATTCCAACTCATTTAATAGTTTATAGCTTCATATAACTTGAACGTCGCCATTAGTCGTGGCTGGAAGACCAAATGACAACCTTTGGGAGATACCTACAAGGGCGTAGTCAGGATTTGTTACAGGCTGGGGCAAACCAAATAATTTTCCTATTATTTAAATAGAGGTAGTGTAATGCAGAAAGTCTGTTGCTTCCCTATGCCTCTGCGAGCGCCCAGCATGGCTACTACCGTCCATGGATACCTATATCCAGCAGTGGAGAGACAGGCTGGTATGGTAGGTATATGAGCCATAAATTATTGTATTGGGTTTTGTTGTGAAGGCTTTGTATTCCTAAAGAAATAGTGTAAAACAGTGTACATAATGTTATGCAGTAGGTAATTACAAAGACATTTAGTAAAACTGGACTTTTAGGAATTATATCTTATCAAGAATCATTAGGCATACGCATTATTTAGGTAAAAGGAGCAAGAAATATAATTACGTAGTGGGTACTTGTTATCCGAAGTCGGAACTTACACACAGATTTCACATCCCTGTGTAATGTTATTACTTTTTTTGTGATGTACCAATGTGTTTTGATTTAAAGGCCCCCTCGAAGACCAATAATATTGTACATTTTTTACAGATTGCTCAGTATTTTTAATCGTATAATGAAACTCGTTTAGAGTGCAAGGCGCGATTCTATAATATCGTGCAATGATTTTAGGGCCCGCCTTGGGTTGAATGGAAACTAACCTCTATGCAGACTCCCATGAGCTCCCTAAAATGCGACTATGTCTAAATTTCACAGAAGAGTACCGTAAAATGTTCTTCATTTCCCACTTTATCCTATTCCCCCAAGGTACGTACAGTGAAATTGGCCACAGCTTATTTCCACTCTATCGTATCCCTCCCCATTTTCTCAAACCTTTTCCAAATCCATATCCATCTGATTTTTAAGATACATTTTATTAAGGTCTTTTCTTAGATAGCACAAATGTCGACCCATAATATGCGTCTATAAATTTGATAAATTTATTAATAAAAGTGATTTACAGTAGGTAAGTTGGTGGCTTTGTCCTCTTGGGTTTGTCCCAAGCATTAATATCGTCATATACAAACGACTAGATAGCACCTTAATTGTAAAACAATGAAATAAAACGTGTAACATTACCCAACTATAATAGTTAAGTATTGTCACAGTTACAAACTTTTTTGCGTTCGCTAACGAGTTATTAGAGTGATTTTAAGATCCATATTCGTTGTTTTAACTGAAAGTAAAACTTTGTTCTACAGCGTTGTATTTGCGATTGACGCCACATAACCGCCTACTCAATATGTTGATAATGAGCTGCAAAGAAGTTTGTATCTGAAACGCTTGAATAGTCAACACTATATTGATGTTAACCTAGTCTAAAATATATATGTAGACATTTATATGACGTTCAGTAAACAGGATAAACGCTATTGTAATAAAAACAAACTCATTTATTTGTTTAAAGAATACTTATTAATTATTTACGTACTTTCTTGGAATCTATTCATCGATTTGAGAATACATACTTAGATATTTCTCTATGTTTTTTTCATAGAAAAAGGCGACAGACGAGCATACAAGTCCACCTGATCGTACCTGTTCAGTAGCTCTCGAATTCTTTAATTCATATGTTTTCAAAATGAAATTTTCAAGAGTAAGAGTAGCCTAAGTAAGTGTAAGAGACTCATGTCGTATCGCATATACTCAGTGGGTACCTACTTAATCATTTAATACATAATCTTACATGTTTTTCCGATCCCAAAGTGAAAGCCCAAACCAAACACACATAAATATCATAAATATCCATATACTTTCTATTGACATGACGATGTTTTTGATTGTTTATCACTAGTTATTTTTGTTTATCGACTTTGGCCCTTCGTTCAATGTCCACAGAGAGTTTATTTCCACGAGGTTCTCTCCGCTTATTACAGAAAATTATTAGATACCTATTTATGTAAGTATATGGCCGGCTTTCGAGTAGCACTGTATCAACTCTTCCATTGAGTGTCGTAAAAGGCGACTAAGGGATAACAAAGCCGCTACCACAAGCCGTGAGAAAATATACCACTCTAAAAGAGAGGACTGGCCTGCCGTTTAAAGGCCATATATCCCACGAGCACAAGACAATATGCACGAGAAGGCCCATGTCCAGCAGTTGACGACAAATAAAATAAAAAAATAACTTAGTGAAACTTCACTAAGCTAAAAAAATCGCGAATTTACATTTTACACTTTTCTTACAATATCCAATCATTGAACATATAAAGTACATAAATAAACTTTCTACTTATCTCATTAATTTTTAAATAAAAAACTCGGCCATATTAACGCTTCACGGACGCTGCTGCATACTCAATATCTTTGATATTAATGTCTCGTTTGATTTGTTTAAACATAACCGCATCTCAGGCGAACACACTGCGCTTACGATGTATGTAGGTACAGAATGATTTAATAATTCATCTGGTTTTCAAACGAGTTGTTTGTATTTTCGAAAAGGTATTTATCAAATGTATTTAAAAAATATTATTTATTTGTTATTTATTAGAGAATCAAGAGGGGTGCATTATAAAGTTGATATTACGATAATTAAAAAATAATAATAAACACTTCATTTGAAGCTAATTAGGTATTTTACAATAAATATTCATTTTGTTTAATTACTACATATAGGGGATCTACACAATACAATATATAGTTCCATATTATGATTTTTGTTTTGTAAATTAACCCCTGAGTAGTATACTTATTAATAAGTGAAAACCCATTTTAGTATTTATTTGTAAAGTCCTTAAAGAGGCTGTATTTTGTAAAATGTAATTTACAAACGTTGTCCTATGCTCATTATTTAGAAAATGTCTTACTTATAAAGTCACTTATGACGGCTTTTGCTGTGAATTAACCATTTAGAAGTTATTTCGTAAAAACTAACTTCTAATGAAAAATTATTTTTTAGAATTTCCCGGCAACAAATTCCGATTTTCGAAAGGTAATTTTGGAAAGTATATAAATTACGGAAATCACACTGTACTTGTTTTATAGCAAATTTAATCTAGTATAATTTATAGAAGTATGAATTCTAAGAGATATTTAGCAAAACCGAAACATCGTCGAAAATGTCGCGATTTTTTCGAGGCCCACAGCTGTATGCCGAGGTCGAAAACTTGATACATACAACATAGAAAAAATTCAAAACTACTCGACCTTTTGCATGCTAGGATGTATAATGTGAATAGACTAAATAAGTCTATGGAGATTCACATTTCTTCTGACTGTTCCTAACTCGTTCTTGTAAAAAAAAAACAAAAAAAAGAAATATTTTTTAAAATTAATCAGTCCGCACTGGGCCCAAACAAAAGCTGCGGTCCAAGTGAACTCTCGTGGAACCTCTCGTGATGACACGACAAGGCAGTAGGCACGTTGTAAGCTTAACATTTACCATAGAACAAACAAAAGAAAAGTTATTTAAATGACATTTTGAACAAATTGGTTTTCTACTAAACGCGATTAGTTTTCTCTTTCGTCGTATGTCCTCCTCTCTTTCGCGTTATTTGTCTCTGTCTTGTGCTAGTCTCATTCAAGTCTTTGTTTGCGACTCTGCTTTTGTCATCGACCCACCTGTCTACTCGACGATCTAGTGTAACGACATTCTAGTTATAGTTACGTAGTCCTACTGTTAGTGGGGACGTAAATGGTTAAATTGGTATAGTTAGTCCCCATGTGGACATGAGCACCTGACCTTATTTTTCAGCCTTTTGACATAGCACTGCAGGCACAGACCTTGCCTAGTAAAACACTAGGGGATTTCTTTACCTCTCAATATTATTATTAATAAATGGACCTTAAAAAATATTGTGACAAAATGTATTTAATGTTGAAGAAATAAAACATTACACATCCGTGTACATTCGTTGGCAAAATTAATAAACCTCACCATAATCAAATCATAATATAATCAGTCTGACTCTCGCAAAACTTGAACTTTTATCAACATTTCCGTCCATATTGAGGTCATTTGCCACATAAATAACGATTATCATTTGACACAAAGTATGCAATCCCCTCTTCATTTGTCACTTTCCATGGTGCACACAAAAGTTGATGGATATTTAACATTACAAAGAGCTAAAGATGTGCTGCGTACGTGAGACCGCAATGCGTTTAAGTCACAAGATGTTTATTAGTTATAATTTTATTAATAGTTTGAAATAATAACCTACTAATAACTAATATGTTACCTATTAATTACTAACATACCTACTGAATTAGTTCTAACTAAGAAGTACCTTTTTTCTGCCTTTTTAACGTCTTTTAACGGAATCCCCTAGTGCTTTACTAGGGGATTCCGGGCATAATTCGTCATAATAGTCTAAATAAAAATCTACCTATGCTGGAAGCCTGTGCCCTGCAGTGGGACGTTATAGGCTGATATACTGGTATTGTATACAAACGACTGCTAATTACATGGATAAACACTGGAGAAGCAAATTATACATCAAACACAAATATTTTTTAAAAGATTATGATACTGTTAAAATTGCACATAAAGGTCAAGCGAGCCTCAAATAATGTGACATTATATGATAAAAGAGTCCTTATTGACGATTCTAGTTTCCCAAATATTGGGACTTCAGTGAAATCTTTAAAAAAATACATTTTATCTTAAAGAACACGTTTCTTTTTAACCAGAATTTTGAAATAACGAAATTTTAAGTTAGAAAATCTTATGTCAATAAGTCCATATCGACAATAAGATCCCTTGGTTCAGAGAACGTTACTATATTGTGCAGAGGCTGTAATAATTCTATGTTGCGTTCTAGAGAATCCAAGGATCATAGGATAGAATCCAAGGTTGCGTCCAAGCGTAGGTTTATGTATTAATTAATACGTAGGTATAATAAATGGCGGCAACAGAAACAACAAACTCATATTCAGGCAAAATTATTTAATATTATTAAGCTACCCACTATCAAACGGAAATGGTAATTGGCTTAATATATTAAAAACATACACAATCCGCTCTCCTTTCGGACAATTAACATAATAATATTATCCTTGAATGAATGGTCTTGGAGCATAATCGGAAGCATTGTTTGTTTTTTAACCTTGGTAGACCTCAACCCATACGCAGTGGGACAGACCTAAGTGATGGTATGTAAGTTACCTACCATAACTTTAAGCCTGCTCAATAAAGTTCGTACTTACTTTACTTTCATCGGCGCTACAACCCGTTGTGTGCCTCCGCCACAATCTTTCTACATTCGGTTCTATTTGGCCTTTCCCTTCCACGATGTTACTCTTCCACTCGATCCATCTCTGTCGTAGCCTACCTCGTGGTATCTTTAGCCGCGGGATCCAGCCTGTCATGATTCTGGGCGCTCTGTCTTGTTACATGCACTACTTATGTCGAGCCCATCTCAGATGCTATGATTTGCAGAATTTGACCTGCATTTTCTTATGAATTAAAGTATATATTTCGTGATTCATTCGTGCGCGATAAGTTCCATTTCTTCCCTGCCAGAACCAAATATCTGACGCAGCACTTTTCTCTCGAAAATAACCAGCTTCTGCTTTTCCACTTCAATCATTACTTAATTTAAGAGACTCAGAAAAGCCTCGTCAGTGAATAAATTAAACGTCATCGCTTGAAATCTTTCAATTAATATTTAACTCATTGGTTGGGCCGTGCGCGAACCGTGGGCGGCTCCATAATGTGAATTCCTAAAACTCCCGCTAATCGCTTATAAGTTATTAGTATATCGTAGCCTAAATGTGGTAGCGATCACCTGCCGATGTTCGCGATCCATTGAGCAGAAGTTCCGTTACTGGCTACAGTTATTTAAACTGGGCAATGGGGCTCTGCATGGTCATAATACAAAACAGCATGGTATTTATAAAGATATTTGTTTGTGGCACGGTCATAGGAAAACGTGCGGCCTTCGGAAGTCACTGTTCGAATTTTGAATACCCACGTTCTTTTGTTTATAAATAGGTTTGTGTGCGTCCAGTTTCTTTGAATCTAAGCGACGAAGGACATTTATAGAGTTCGAACTAAAGAGTTCGTGTATAACTAACAAATACTTATAGGATTTAGGAGATGATACATATTATGCCAATGTTATTATCTATAATAATGTATAGAATATCTAAGAATGTATAGACATACTTTCTAAAGAATCATTAGTATTTTACAGAAGAGCACATTTACACTTTTTTGGTATTTCTCAGAAGAGCACAGAAGTCTTGTTGCCAAGATAATATCATACTTTCGTACAAGAGCTGGTAAAAATCGCAACAACCCGAAACCTTGAAATTTGTTTATTTCTTTTCTCCTAACACTTTTTTCTCATGCACTCTTTTAATACCAAAGGTAATGCTAAATGTTTGTTAAAGGTAATGTCAATCTAGACTGATCAAAAATTTAATGGAGCGAAGAAAGCTCCTCGTCCCGTTAATCTTCCTTTTCTCCATTTTCCCAACCTTTTTTCCAAACCCATTCCTTATTCTCCTGGCGGGTAGACAACGCATCCGGGCACCTGCCAACGTTTGTCATTCTGGACTGATGATATGATTTTCTCTCCTGCACGCATTCGAGAAACTATCGAGATGTAAATGAGCCGTAAGACGTAAAGTTTATTATAACCTTAAATAGTTTCACGTTATATGAATAACTTAATAACTATTTCCTGTATCTTTAGGAAGTGAAAGGGTTCTAAATCGAAAATTATTTCCTAAACAAATCCAATTTAGTATGTAGTTAGGTAACAATAGTTATTACACTGTTACTTGTAGATATTGTTACTACCATTTCTGGACATAACATACCGCAGTTTAGTTTCTGTCACGTACAATTTAGTGAACTTTCTAAGAGCTTAACATGCACGTGCAAGTCCACGAACGATCCACAGCAGTCCGTTCAAAATACAAAGCACAATCGTTTATGCAACAACATTTGTTGGCCTTCGGAACACTTCCTAGGTAATTATAATGATTTTATTGTCTATAATTAGAGGTAATTGTAATTAAGTTGTTGCTCTTCGATTTATATTTAAATATCTGCCACCTTCTGACGTAACAAATAAATTTAAAATTCGAATTCTTTATTTACAAGAATACATACTTTAGTAGTAAGTACCTAGTGGTAATGCAATGCACCAGCTCTTTCAGTATCCACTGCTAGGCGGGTTAGTTACTCGGGGCTTGTGGTAGCGCCTTTATTATCCCTCGCCTTTTACTACACCCACGGGAAGAGATACTTAATAATAATAAGGTCCTAATGTAAAGTTATGGCAAGCAGTGTATTCGACCTGCAAGCAAATGAGCTCATCTAACAGCTGTCAAAGTTGTACAATATATAAAGTTACCTACTAAAAATTTTACAGCTTATTACAATACATAGGTATCTTAATTTTTATAAAACAACTAGCAAACCCCGCAGACGTTGTCCTGCCATAAAAGTTGATGTGCTGCAGCGCCATCTAGTGGCGAGTTACAACAAAGTCGATAGCTCGAAAATATTCTCTGTGTTCAAAAATACCTATATATACCTACCAATTTTCATGGCGATCGGTTGAACGGTATAGAAGTTGATGTGCTGCAGCGCCATCTAGTGGCGAGTTACAACAAAGTCGATAGCTCGAAAATATTCTCTGTGTTCAAAAATACCTATATATACCTACCAATTTTCATGGCGATCGGTTGAACGGTATAGAAGTTGATGTGCTGCAGCGCCATCTAGTGGCGAGTTACAACAAAGCCAATAGCATAGAAACATTCTCCATGAAAAAATACATAGGTATATGTGCCAACTTTCATGGTGATCGGTCAAACGGTGTCGAAGTCTATTAACATCATATATACCAACATCCTCTTTTATATATATATTATCCCATGATATTTCCTACTCCCTGTCCCATGCTCAAGGTTTAGGGAGTTTAATAAGATGAGGATCGTTTCTCGATTCGTTTACCTACTAGCTTTCCCTATCCTTCTCGACCCTTCTTCCATATCCTCTTATCAATCTCTAAAGGTAGGAGACTCTCATTCGAGGACTCCTCTATCCCATCTGTTGTCGGTCCTGCGGCAAATATGTCCTGACCTGCTTATTGCCATTTGAGCATGCTGATTGTATGAGCTATGTCGGTGACTATTTCTTTGGCGAATCTATTTATTTCGAATCTTATCCCGAATCTTATTCTGTCATTTATTGTTTGTGCACTTGTAATTGTAATTGTAACCAATTGTATGCAATAAAGAGTATTTATTATTATTATTATTATTAAAGAAACTGTGAGCATAGCTCCATGGCTTTCTGAGCGACTTTCAACTTATGGATTTCTTATTGTATCTTTAGTAAATACTAGCTGCGTCCGGCATGCGTTGCATGCCCGTCAATTTTTTTGCACATAATATATAGTATATGTTCTTAATGTACCTTTCAAATGGTGAAAGAATTTTTGAAATCGGATTAGTAGTTTCGGAGATTACCTCCTACATCCAAACTTACAAAATTTACCTCTTTATAATATAAGTATGGATATAATATATCTATAATCTATCTAATCTCGTGTATATGTATATATATATATATATATATATATATATATATATATATATATATATATATATATAGTATAATATATGGAACAGGAGGCCGAGAATATTCATTGTCCAACATCTTTTAGTTTTAATATTGAAATGAATACAGTCACTAAATAATGTTTAATTGTCCTACATAATAATTCTTAACACTATTATAGTCACAATTAATGTCTAAAATTATATTAACTTATCACTCAAGTATCGCTATATCGAGGTATAAGCGAGCGCTATAGAACGGAAAACAGTTCCTCAGGACCAGCGTACGGGCTCTCTCTCAACTTCAACTGTGCTCTATTTTTCATGCACCGAGACTGTCAAAGCTGTCTGATGATGGCCATATTCTGACATATATAAGTATTTAGTAAAATAAGATACAATTTTACACGTGCGTGGTGAAAGCTGTCGGGTGCACAGTTTGACCCCACTTAATAATCCTGCTACTTGGCCAAGAGCCGGGTTATTGTTAGTGCGTATGTAATTTGTAACGAGTTTCATTTACATGGCTAAGGTGAAAGGACTTCTTACCAGTACAAAGCCGAGAATTAATGCATTGTTTGGTTTCATATATTAATTCGATTGTTATGCAAGGAAAATACGGGGTATAACCGTAAGAATATATATAATTTATTGTTTATTCTCATGGTATAACCGATTATGAACATGATTATGGTAAGTATTATATTGAACATGGATCCATCTGTGGATTTCCGTCATCTTGCGCTACCGATATCCCTTTTATTTTTCTCTATCCTAAGCTTACCTGAAAGAGATATTCTTATGCCTGGATATTTATATCTTCTGTTTCTATAAAGTACATATTAAAGACAATAGCAATATGTATGTAAGATTGAGCAAATACTTATGTAAAAAAATTGTAAAACAAAAATAGATTACTTTTTTAGAAAAGAAATTCTTGATAATTTTAAGACAATTAAGTTAGAATTAGAATAGAATCCATGGTTTCAGTCATCAGGAATTATGTGATATTATCTGTAAATCTTATTGTCGGCTCTAGTTTCCCAGACATTTAGACTTTGGTAAAATGTTAAAAGCCGCTTTTTTATGGCCTATCTTAAAAATTAGATGTTAGAGCGTGTTTCTATTTTTAAACAGAATCTTGAAACAACAAAATTTTAATTTAGAAAATCGTAACTAAAATCAATAAGCCCATATCGACAATAAGGTCCCTTTGTTCATATAACGTCACATATTCTGTATATAACCACAATTGAAACTCTACGCGAGGTAACAACGACATTAACATACTTATCAAAAATTCCTTAACGCCTACTTACTTGTATTAAAATTCGTTCTTAAACTGGTGACAGTTTCCCTTCATTGTCAACTTCTTGCATTACAGTACCTCAAGTAGTCATGCCCTTCGCAAATTCACTAGATCATTTTGGACTTTAAGAGCATAATATAAAGTCCATATTAGCTTGGGAAAGCCGTTTGCCAGCATAATTTTAAAATTGGCAGGTGTAAAGCTATTGTTATTTAAATAAGCCGTGAAATCACAAGCATACAATGAAATGACATCAAAAACCTTGAAACATCATAATGAAAATAATGTCGCTTTGCGTATGTTTAAAAGTAATAAAGCATAACAGCCGTAATTAAAGTGATAAACATCCGTAATGTTTTTACAGCAAGTACTTTACATAAAAGTCGCGACATAAGTACAATGTAAATATTTTAATTTACCTGAAAAGACACGACGTAGTTCTGGCATAGAAATTAGATTCTTAGAATAAATCTAAATTCTTGGATTTAGAATTGAATCAATAGTGACATAAAAATAATGTTACACCTATTAAAAATTAACTATATTATAGGATACCTTTTTTTTCGGAATGGCTAAATTCTTGTGGCCCTAATGGCTTTTCAAGAGTCACCGCACATGTATAGTTTAGGGCGAGCGCTCAGCCAGTAGCAAAGACTGTGTGCAGCAACAAGCCTAAGGGCTTCCCCGCCGGTAGACCGAAGGAACGGACCTCGGCTTAGGGCGTTGCTTTGGGAGGGCACCGCGGGATCGCGAGTCGGTGAGAAGCGCCCAGGCACGTGCCGATACCTGGTAAAAGTGTTGGCTGAAGGCCAGCGTATGTTTACAGTGAGGGTGACGTCCTCCTCTCCGCCAGCAGGCACAGTTTATATGTGAAGTCTGTGACAGTAATGTAAGAACCGCATTGGCAGCAGTAATTGGGTCGTCGGGGTCGTCTAAGACGTCTAGGACGACGACGACGGCAACAGGGCAATTATCATTCTGCATAAATGATCGAAGCGACGAAAATGAAATTTTACGAAAAAGAAGATTTTTTATTTGTACTAGATTAATTTACAAGACGCTTGGACCACTACTAAAATATCTTTTTTAAGGATTGTAGATTACACTAAATTGAGTCATCAAATTACAAAAACATCAAATTTAGCACTTACACTAGTTGCATAATTGTATCCAATTAGTTATCAGATTATTATCACTTATCAGGATTTATTATCAAATATAAAAAACAGTGAAAAATTAATGAGCACAAACAAATTTAATTAAACAAAAAACTATAATCAAGGTGTACCTACCTATATTAATGCGTTTATAAAAAACCCTATCAGCGATATAGAACTAGTGCAACGTCCTATGTATTCATCAAAAGCGTTTCTGTGAGGTGTCAATACAAGATATACAACGCATATCTTTGACACCCCATACTTAACGAGAAAAATAAAGAAGTTCAAACAGGAAAATAGACACTTTTATACGAGTATATACCTAAATAAACCAAATTCTCCTTCCTCGTGGTTAATCGGGTAAAAATGTTCCACATAACAGTAAAGTCTTTGTCATAACCTTATTATTTTATGTATACCTAATGTAATGTAAACAAGTCACAAAGCAACTAGTTACTTCGTGTATCACACCGTAATATCGTGAGAGCCATTTATTAATTCATAGCAATTACCCTACATGCAGTTAGGAAAACTATGAAAACGTACGATTGAATCACCAACACTTTCGCTTTGCAACTGCTGCAACATTAATCAAAAAGCAAACCAGGTTTAGTGCCGATCATTGAACGTTAACTAGCTACAGGCTCATGACATAACAAATGGATGTTTGTGATACAATCCGTGTAATTACATGGAAACAATCATTATGTCTCCTACAATCACTTTAATGTAAGCTTTCATTGTTCCAGATGGCGTAGAAAAGCGGCTAGAGATAACCATCACAAATGTTATTAAACGGTCTAATGGAAAGCAAACCGATAACAACGAACAATCTGATCTCATCTTTAAAAAATCTCAACAGCGACGGAACCGAACACGGAACTATCAAGGCGCTACTGAAAAACTTTATTCTACCAGAGGACAATATGGCTATAAAAGAAAACCAAAGTGACAAATGCGTATATACAGTACCGGTTAATGTTAGTGACAGAATCAAATCCATAAACGAAGCTAAACTGGCGTTTCTAAATTCTACAATAAATTCGACAAATTCTATCAGTAGAAAAAATCAAACCAAAGAAGAACCCACTCTTCATTATGCACAAATAGCAATAACAACGGAAAGCGAAGACACTAGAAGTACAGGAGGCGGGAATGGTCTTAAACCGTCAGAAAGTTTCAAAAGAAAGGAATATGCTGTAGCAATAGATGAATCACCCGCCAAGAAAAATATAGAACAACAACAAAGAAAAGTAAGCTTTAAAATAAAGAATTCTTTGACATCATATAAACGGCCCCCAGTATCAACAAAAACAATGACGATCACAAGTACTAAAGTATCTGAGTTAACAAAGAAGTACAACAACTTAGTCAATGAATCTCATAATGGCTCAATTCATCGATCTAAACTTGCTAAAACTATTGAGGACCTGCAATCTGCATCACGCTGCTCCGCAAGCAACAGTTCTTCTCGTTCATCAACTTTAAGCGCCAGCCCTAACATCAAAATAGTATTTCGTCACCGACGAGGCTCTAAAAAGCGACGCAGTAGTAAAAGGTGCTCTAGTATGGACTCAGCAGACAAACTTCGTTTATCAAATAATTCACCGACGAAAATTTCTGTTATACGTTCAAAATCAGACGGCAATAAAATCCCAAAATCTCCAAAGAAACGGTTAAAAAATCAAAGTTTAAGTGAACAACAAAGTGGGCCAGATACCGTCGATGGCAGTCCAACAAAATCGAATGAGAACAAGACTATAAAAGAAGAGAGTACACCAGAAAGTATCGTCGTCAAGAACGTTATCAAAAAATTTGAGTGTGAAATTACCGCGCAGTTGATTTCTAATAACACAGGTACATTAAGGCGACAATCTGACAAAAATAAAACTCCACCTCCTGTAAAAGAAAAACCCAAAGTACCTGAAAAAAAATCATCATTGATGGTAACGAAAAACCTCGTAGTGAAAGACGGTGTTCCGAAAATTAAAACAATTAAACCTACTCTCTGTGATGTACCAAAGCAAGATAATTCAAAACAGAATAATACGAATTTTAATATGGAAGTTCTTAAAAAGAAGGAGCTTTCGCATGATAAGAAAAAATACAAAACTAATTACATTCACACTGAAAAGCTACCTTTGAAGGTCGTCGAAATAATTCAAGAAGATGCAGATGAAAGCACAGAAACGAAATACAAGCATGAACTAGAAGTAAACGCATTAAATACAAGTAAACCGCCACTTGAAGAAAAAAGCTGTGAAGCTATCTGTTCTGAAATAACTCCTAATGAATCATTTCTGTGGCGAAGAAAAAGCAGCACACAAATTTATTCTGACGGCGAGAAATCCGTATCTGATAGTCCTTATAGTTTTATTAACGTAACTATGAATGAATCTGTAACCACTTTTAATATTGAGAACCCAGAAGTAGTAAAAGAGGAATTAAAGACAACAGTTACTGTTTTAGTTGAATCTCAAAACAAAGATATAATATATGGAAGTAACTGTGACTCTATTTTATTAGATTTCGAAAGTGATCTAGTCGAAGCGTACAATAAAGATGTTCTTGTAGGATTTACGCCAAAACCCAAGAAGGAGCCTATAGTAGAGGATGATTATGAACCATTAGAGCCGAAAGACGTGGAAAATATTTTAGTGATCCCTATTAAAAGCATTGATAGAAACTCTAAAATTAATTGTCCTCTGCCAGAAATTCCAAAAGAGGAAACTCCTGAATCTCCCAAGAAAGATCCTAAAGAGAACATCTACCAGAGTCTTTTAGAAATGAGATCTCATCCTGAAGGCGATGACAGTAGTATTCATAGTTACGAACTTTACGACAGCCAATTGGAAGAAAGAACACGGGGCGATGGCGACAGTGACGATGGTTACGAATACTGTAAATCTCCCATCAAACCCTATTGTCTAACATCAAGTTCCGGGATACAAATTGCTGAAGACTATCAACCTAATACCAAAGGCAACAGCAAAAATTATGTGATAAGAAAGTCCGTCAGTGGAACATCTACAGTTAGTTACGAGAAAATTGGTTCAGAAAGAATTTATGAGAAAATTCCGTCTCGTCCGCCTAAATCTAAAGATAGCAGTCCTAACAGTAACCGGCATTCTATCACATCATTAGACTATACAGGTTACAATGATAATGAGAACATTTATGATACGATCAAGCACAGCGACGGGGCTTCGCTGTCACATTGTTACGAAAGTATACCAAACAGTCCCAGTATGGTTAAGTTTAGGAATAATTTGAAAAAGCAGTTGACATCTACTGTTCAGAAACGGCTCTCCTTCGACGCTATGTCTAACGTTAGCCAGTCTACATTGTCCAGCGAACAAAAAACCAACAGCATATACGGGCAAAGGTCTGTCATAAGTTACAATGGTCAGGAAATTACCTTTCAAGTGCCGAGTAGTGAAACCAGCGTCAGTGACAGGAGCGATAGGAGTGACGACTGGGTTGACGTGTCTGATGAAGAAAAAAACCATGAGCAGAAGATCATTGTGTAAGTATGTAGAATACGTTATAAGTGTATTACATCACTGATTAAATTATAGTTTAATTAATAAAGGTTAAGGTTATATTTTTTATATAAAGTCAGCTACAAACAACTAGACATCGGTGACTAGGTCATCGATATTAGCCTGTAGTGGGTCAAATAATCTGCATTAATTTCGAGGATTTTTCAGATATAAACCACCATGCGGGTTTAATGCGAATTGGTGGATATGCACATGCCCGAGATTTCTTTTGGGTAATTTTCACGATGTTTTCCTTCACCGCATACTTGTCGATAATTAACAATATGTACTTAAGTAAAACCTCAGAGGTATAGGCCGAGTTCAAACTCACAAATGTGAATAAGATCGACAGCACACACGCATCCCTGGTATTGCAGATGTCCACCTTGTGAACCGCTGGCCCTTTAAAAATCACTGGTTTCTTTCTATGGACGTAGTTCTCTTCCTTATTTCACAAAACCTTTTCTATGACAGTTCGATAAATAAATAAAATGAATTGTCAGTTTGTCCCCGACACAAATTACTCTAATTAAATTAAGTACTTTACGTACTTCTGTAATATCGATGTCACTAGAAACTCGAAACCCATGCGTGAAATGAATCAATACCCATTATCTTGTTTACACAACCCAATATATTAGTAATCTGCAATAAATATGAAGAGAAATGTAAACATTGTTTATCTGTATCTAATATCACGAGTATCTAATTCCATGAGCTATTCAGTGCAGGAAAACCGGGCGCATGCACCGATCACGTTCAGTTTTATTTCCTATTTCGAGGATAAAATGATATACTAAAATTTTAAATTGATAGATAGATATATTTACTTGTAAACATAGCTATAATAATGCTAGCCACCTTGCAGTTCTATATATTTTACCAAATCGTTACAAATATTTGAATATTTTGTGAATATATTCTGATGATGAGTCACGTAATACTTAAATTTAGATTAGTTAAATAATTTAGAGAGACTTCGAATTAATTATGGAAATGGTGTGTCATTCCAGAGTGCGAGAGAGGAGCAGAGGACGGAAGAGTCCAGTTAGCTGGTCGCAGAAAGTCCGACATCAGTGGCAAAAGTCCCCAAAACAGAAAAGTGAAGATCAAGGTAAGTTACTTCATGCCCAGTTATGTCTTTCCAGTGCTAGATATAGGTCTCTTCCGTGACTAATCACCATTATTTTCATCCAGCCACTATGAAAAAATATCTTCTAGTGGTCGATCCACGTGGCCTGACGCGGGGTGTGGAACGTGGGTCCCACACTGTGCTTCCCGGTACGCTATCTCCATCAAAAAACTCATCTATAACATCGGTTCTCTATCACAATATAGTCTGACCATTACCCTTGGTAATTTTGTGAGCTATGTGGATGATTTAAGGACCTACTTTATCGAATTTCTCCGTTTCAGTTATTATTCAATAAAATAACAAAATTTTATAACCAGTTTCTAATTGAAACTGATAAAAATATTTTTTTGAAAACTCAATAATTCAGTACACATAAATAACATTATACATAATGTTATTTATAATGTTAATAAATAATCATACATAATAAATAACATTAACAAGTTTTTTTGCGTTAACATAAGGGCGAAAATAATAATAAAGGGCGAAACATTACGTACACTTGGTTTGTGCCGTCGGCTGTAAGTACATAACTATTAATTATAGTCTTCTCAAAATCACCTTTCCATTTTGAAAAAGTATAGACAGATCTTGACACAAGAATGATCGTGTTCTCAAGAGAGGTCATTTTAAACTAAATTATTATAAATAAAACTTATAATAATTTAGTAAATTTACTATATTTACTATTATAAATTAAAACTATCCTTTTATTATGTGTAATGTTTAAAAATAAATTACGAATAAATAATAATTATTGATTAATTATTAATAAGAATTATTAATTTTATTTATCCTATTTTCCTGCAATAGGCAATTTATTTGCAATTTTATTCTATATGCTAACATCTATGGTAGGTATTTATTTCACACTTTTGTTGACTCTCCGTACCTCTGAATCGAATTTATCGTCCTTTATGCGCAGTGCATACACGAGACAAATATAAAAGCCTTTTATTTTTATTAAAGTCAGTGACCCAGGCCAGGGTTCATCAGCGTTCGTCTGCACTGTAGTTCTTTTTAATAAAATTAATAAACTGCGCATGAATATGAAACCACCGCCATCTCTTGATGTATTACTGCAACATATTGTAGCTTTTCTAGAGTTTGCGAAGGGTTCCACTAGGTGGCGGGGGAAAGGAAATCATTATTAAAACAATACATACCTACCTAACTACTTTCTTCATTTTCCCCAATTAATTCGTGTTTACCGTTTCCACAATAGTTTACTCACTGTTCTAGTGCTTGAGAAGGGTGTCAACAGATGGTGACATATGACCTACTTTATAAATTTATTATATTTTGTTTCATTTATTATTTGTTTGTTGACATGATGCACCATCAGTAACATTTTATTTTTGTGTACGAAAGCGGCAGACGAGCGTACAGTCCACCCAATGTTTATGTTTACTACATTAATGATTAAAACAGATTATTGCTTATTATTATGCAATAATCTGTATTAATCAAAAGCTATATAAAAACTGTTTTATATCGTATAAAATAAAAGAGGTAACTAAACGACATATCAGTTTCATAAACGAACAGAACCTGCAATTCCTGTCAATACGTTGCGCAAGCGCACAGGCTTTACACCAACGATTGCGCAAGTAACTCTGTCAGGCGTCGTACGCAATTACACACTTCCTAACATTGAACACAAACAAATATTATTTGGTAATGTTGTATCGAAATTACAAATATTTAACTAATTTAACTTCAATAACACTGTAATTTTTAACAATCGCATCTTCAATAATCTTAATTCTCTAACCTTAATTATTATTATTGATATAACTCGAGTTATATAAATAATTAAAATGTAGCCCAGCCTGTAGTAGATCTGTTCAATAGGTCAGGTCGGACATACATTTACCATATCATAGCAGATCATAGATTCGAAAAAAAATCAATACATCTTCTCAACTAATAATGATCGACTGAACCCAAAACATTAATCAATTTCTAAGTTTGTAGACTAGGTAACTGCGGGCCGCATTTCTTACCCAATTGTAATTAAAGACAACAAAAACCTTAGTCACATTTTTCTCAAAAGTTTTTAATTTTACTAGGATTTTAATTTGCGCAGCCGATCTATTTTAAGTTTCAGTTTCTGAAAAAAACAACTTTTAAAAAGAAAAAAACTTCAATCATAATCATAATTTATCTTTCTCCACAATTCCAGGCCAATAACATTGCTTTATATACTATTCGCAGCACTAAATTATTCTGTCTCGGTAGGCAGTGTTGCAACAAGTTCACGGGCCGCGCACGCGCCTGTGTGGGCAGCGAATAATTGTTGCCGGATTCCTGCGGCTGCACACTATACCACTGTTCTGAATCAAAAGAATTACGATGCTAATAACTTGAACTAGTACGTAGATAATTGACATAGAGCGTGGTGATAGCCTAGGGCGGGGATGGCGAACCTTTATTGATCTACGTGCCATTTTTTCTAAAGAAATTTTTAATGAAGCCATGACGTGCCTTCAAACAATCTTGACTTAGTGATCAATGGCGAAAAAAACTAAATACCTACTATCAACTTAAAACTCTATATTTGCAACCAAAAATATGAATTTTGTACAGCAATAGTAACATTTACAGTTTATTCGAATGAAAGGAAAAATTAGTGTGACTTCTGCTGTTGCCGTTCCGGCACCGACAGCCGCCCCCGGCCCCGTTCACAATGAACTTTGTTACTATGACCTCAAATGTAGGCGAAAAAATTAATAGTTTCGATTAGGTATTTATATTCCATAATTAATGCCGTGCCCAAATCATTTTGTCCCGTGCCATCGATGGCACGCGTGTCGTTGGTTCTCCATCCCTGGCCTAGGATATGTACTCTCAACTCAGAGAGCCGCTGGGCGCACTCGACCGACCGAGTTACCCCTCTCTCACAGAACATACTGAAAAATGTACTTTATTTCCCACTTTATCTTATTCCCCCCATGTATGTACCTGTTTTGTTGTCTTCTTCTGGATAGGAACACTTCTGGGGAAGACCATTTCTGGATTTGACCACTTCCTAATATGTCCACTGCTTGTACAGTGTGCAAACAAGTATATAACAGAAAGATGTTTTGACAAAATGTTAAATTCAACAAAGAACTAAAGATGTTGTTAATACAAAAAAAAAACAGGAAAGTTGACAGATTTTTAATATGCCCTTCCTTAAAAGAAATAATTATCTGAGATTTTATTTTTTAAAGCAGTTTATTTTTTTAACTTAAAAAGCCTAGTCTAAGTTATGTTTAAATTAAACAAAACTCATTATTAATTGAAGCTTCCGCTTTTATAACCACTAATAAACTTATACTGTACAAGCAGTGGAGGTATTAGGAAGGGGTCATATCGAAAATTCCCCGGAAGTGATCTTTACAAGAAGTACTTAGTCAAATTCAGAAGTGATCCTAATCAAAAGAAAACGTTTTATGAAGTGGTCACTGATCCCCGAATCGCCTATCCTATCTCAATTTTCCTAAATCTCCAATCTCCAAAAGCGCATCTGCGGGAGTGCCAATGTTTGTCATTCTGAACTGATGCATCGCGGTGCGACATCCGCGATTTGATGGTATCCACTTACCGCCGAGCGGACTGTCTGCTCGTCTACGTCTGCCGCCTCTTTCTAGAAAAAAAACCAACTAACTTAAAATTACTTACTTCGCTCTTTAATGTGCACGAAGCCTCGATCAAGTAATGACATGCAGAATTACTGAATATATCTTTTGCCACTGTTTATAATCAGGATGTCCGACATTAGGAAGGAAGCTGTGATAAGGCGCGCACGCCTTTTGTTTGTTTACCGGCCTCGTTCTTTACACATCATTCAAATGAGTAGAAAATTCAAAATATTTTTGTTTGTTGTGAAAAATCTGCGACATATGACTCCACCGGTTCACACTGGCCCCTCGTGGTAGTGATATGACTCCACCGGTTCGCACTGGCCCCTCGTGGTAGTGATATGACTCCACCGGCTCGCACTGGCCCCTCGTGGTAGTGATATGACTCCACCGGTTCGCACTGGCCCCTCGTGGTAGTGATATGACTCCACCGGTTCGCACTGGCCCCTCGTGGTAGTGATATGACTCCACCGGTTCGCACTGGCCCCTCGTGGTAGTGATAATTTAAAAACCCGTACTTAAGCAGAACATGTACATGTACGAAAACACGACTTCACGAATGTGAGTTGAGGGAAACTATCATACTCGCCGACCATTAAGCTATCTGCGAAAATAAAATAAAAGAGCTGCTTCAGAGGAGTCACGAAAAGGCATATAATGGACGCTCTATGGACAAACTTTTGTGGTATAACTCAAGCAATTGACCTTTGGCCTTATATTTTTCATATTAAACTAATTCGATAAACTAATAAAGAGAAAATCGACTTGTAGCAACTACAAATACCGCCGCATATTGATTTTTGCTACGTCGCCGCGGCGTCGTCTGGACGAATTGGAACGCCATCGCTACGATTACAGACCAGTGACCTACATAGATAGGGTGAAACATTTGTAACCAGTCTAGTGCAGTCAGTAAAGCCAGCATAATAATTTTCATTAATTCCGGTGTTTTTTTTTTTTATTCAGTGTAAAGGGTTTTGCCGCACATGCGATTATGCCGCCCTGGTTAGGTAAACAATCACCTTAGGATAATCCTAGCATAGCTAGTTTATAAAGAGTTCTAGCTTTACAAACTAGATTATGAAAAGAATACATGACATAAATATTTATTGCAAGGATTATATAGGAGAACGTTAGAATTATGATGACATTGATAAGTATTTTTTGTTTCTTAGGAAAATAAGGCGGCAGACAAGCATACAATCCACCCGATAGGAAGTGAATATTGTCGCCCATAGACATCCGTGATACATGCCAACATCAGTCCAGAATGACAAAGGTTTGCACGGCCCGTCCACGAATGCACCGCCCACCTTTTGAGATATAGGAATGGATTTAGGGAAAGGGTCGAGAAAATGGAGAGGGATAGTATAGGATGGACAGGTATATATAGGATATTAAGCATCAGCAATACCACAAGTATGGTTTTTTGGGTGTGTTCATCTTGATAGGAATACATTGGCTATTGATTAATATTAAAGATGTTATGGAACTCCGTAATCGTAACCGAAACATCGGTGTCCATGGGCGGCGGTAACACTTACCATCACGTGGGACCGCCTGCTCGTCCGCCCACTAGTCTATAAAAAAAATAAAATAAAAAAAAAACGAATTACAAGATTATTCGAAACCGAAATAAAAGTTTCGGATATATTATTACAAATTATTTTTGTATATTATTTATAGAGGGCGCCATGATACCTCCTACCATTGACAACTGTCATATTTGTTACTTGTCATGAAGGGCGGGAAGCAGAAAGTCGAAACGGAATTATTGTAAAAATTGTGTATTAGGCATTTTGTGGTTTAATAGTGATAGGTTATTAAACTTTAAAGTGTTTTTCGTGCGTCCTGTTTGTGATATTCAAATAAAAGCTTGGGACTGCATTCTTCGTGTGCGTCCAGGGAGTCCTCTTCTGTCCTCAGTAAACCTACTATCACTTTACAGAGCGACTCCTGACTTGATCTGCCGTCTGCGACCCACCATACTCGTTGAACCAATTAAAAACTAATCTATAATTTCAAACAACATCTGGTCCTTATAATTCTTGCCCATTGTGCAGAATAAGCGAAGTGAACATCCGTATTGAGTGCGTTTGAACATGTCCTCAATGTTCCTGGAACAGTGTAACAGCTGCACTTGTAAGCCATTGTAAGCCATTGTAAGCTGATAAATGTTTACATTTGTCTAATAAATCCTATAATATGTAATACAAAAATACCTCGTTGATGTGGTTTTTAGTGCTTTCTTAGAATACAACATTAAAAAAAACAGACGTATCAGCCTATAACGTCCCACTGCAGGGCACAGGCCTCCCCTAATAAATCGCTGGAGGGTTTCGGGCGGTAATTGGTGGATCACATACTCCAGTTTTTGTTTTATTTCTGGAGCATACTGGTTTCCTTACGATGTGTTCATTCACCACCGAGCTAGTGTCATTTTTTTTATTTCAGTTTGTTTTGTTTCTTAGCTCTTAGTCTCTAATAGTCTCTTCTCGTGAAATCAACAATGAGAAAAAGCCACTTATTTGTGTATCTGTGAAATAAAATATTTATTTATTACATGCTAATTGAAATCCCTTTTAGACTTAGATCAGATTGGCACATAGAAGAAGCTCATTTCTGGGAAGTCTCCTCTTAACCCCAGATTTCACTCTTCTCGCCCAGGACTATTGTAAGATTCGTGGAATGGGTGTCTTAAATTATTTGTATGATAGTCACAATAGCTTTTCTAGAGCGCAGTTACTGCTTTTAAACCCAAGAAAACCCATCTTTATATAATAAAAATATTGGCAATATTGTGTTGCCTGTAAACTATTAACCTAATGTGAATATAGCCTTAAATGTCAACTTGTCAACTTAGAACACACACTTGATAGTACATGAACATGAACTTGATAGGTCTTTATTACAATTTCACTTTGACTTGAATCAATTAATAAAAAAGACAAAATAAATTAATTCGATAATATATTAACCAAGCAGATATCAATCAATAGAAGAACATGACATGTTTAATTTAGAAATCCAAACATGATCAAAACTATAGATAAACTATCAAAACTAAAACTAAAAATGTTGACTGAAGAATCCGTTTAGGGCGCTTGTACACACTATGAAAGTTAAGACTGGTCTGCGGCAGACAAGACGCGTCTTACTGTGTAAACTATAACTATAAAATCTTTCTCTATAAATAATAAGTAATGAAAAGTTTTTTCGATTCAAAGTTAACTTTCCTGTACAACGCAAACTGAAGAAACGCAGGTATACCTCGGTCGCGAAGCAGGAAGAATTTTGTACAATGACCTTTGTGCCTACTGCCAGCGGTCAAAAACATTTTTAGATAAAGTGCAAATCTATAAAATATTGCCAAGTAGTAAAGAGTTTTAATAAATGTAATATCCTCTATTATAATAAAAATCAAAATATATTATGCATAATATTGTATAGGCAATAGGTATATAGGCAACATTTATGTATGTATACCTACCGATTTTATTAAAATTATTACAATTTATATTTTTAAAAATTGTAACAAGAACGAGGACAGGTAGATATTAAAATACATAAATCTTACCTGCATTCATCCAAGTTTCATCCAAATAATATATTGTTCATCCTTGATGTCGGTAAGTTTTTATATTTTTTTAAATATCTTATACGCCATAATGCTATATTATCATATATATATGCTATATCAGATTTAAGGTTTATTGAGTCCGCATCTTGTCGTTTCTGTGTCCGACAACTATCTTATATTGTACATAGTAAGATATGTCTTGTCTGTTACAAACCCGTCTAATTTTCTTAGCGTGTGCTACTTTTTTTTAAATACAAACACTGGCGATGGAATAAAAATCAAAATAACTTCAATGTCGCGTTGTAGTTGCAACTGTTACGAAAGTCGTAAGCATCATCTGCAAACATTTCTGCATGTGTGTCTAGGCCACCTCACAGATTTAGATAATCTCACACGCGTAGCCAGCCATGTTCTTATTTTATCAACTATTGTTCCTTTTGTTTTTAAGTAACTCAAAAGAAGTAGGTTCAGATCGTAATCAGGTAACGTTGAAGTTGTAACGAGAAAATAAATTTAACAAAATTTCTCATTTGGTTTTAACGAATTATTTTAATTATATATTGAGTACATGTTTATCTATTTAGTTGTTAAAGGTGGAGATCTAATTAACAGCACTTGTTACATTTACGATAGGTCAAACTAAAAATTCTTAAGAACTGGCTAATGTACAATACGATATTTGAATTGTAAAAAAACAATTCAAATTTTGAAAATAGAACTGCTTGTCAAACGCCATTATATTTTCAAAGCTGTCATTTGTTTTTTATTTGAATAAGTATTAAGTTTTTGCGCTAAAATGAATTTAATAAGAGAACATTTTCGTTCAATGATTTTTTATGACTTTTGTTGCGCTCTAAACCAGAAATAAATCTACGAAAGACTTACGTTAGCATTTAATGATCAAGCCTCATCCAGTACCACTGTTTATAACTGGTTCAGTTTAATTTAAAGTTTATAATTTAAACGTGGACATACCCACCTCAGTGAGGATGTTAGAGAAGGGCGTCCTGCACAGCGGGACGGATTAAAACATCAACATAAACGACATATCAATAGATACGGGCATCATTAGGTATTGGTATGAGTAGGGTTCAAACTATTTTACACGATCACCTACGGGTAAGGTAACTTTGTGCTAGATGGATTCCTCACAATTTTTAAGCGAAGCTCGAAAACTGCCGCGTGGAATGGTGTCTCCAAATGCTTGAAAAATTCGACAATGGTCAATCAAATGCTGTTCTTGATATAGTAACAGTGGGCAATCTGCGCAGTGGGTTTTTCCTTTCGGAGAGTTACCGACGAAAGTGAAGAAAGGACGGAGTGCTGAAGAAAAGCCTACATTGGCAGATCGGGCCACTTTGCTACAACTTTAGAAAATAAAAGAACAGTAACTGCGGACTGGTATTTGACAACTGCTCGCCTTCTGTTTTGAAAAAAAGTCACAGAACGGCGCCCTCGAAGCAGAATAATCCTCAATCACGACAATGCCCCCGTACACTCCACCAGACGAAGAAATTTTTGAGTAGTGTACATGTAGAGTTAATGGGTCATCCGCCCTACAGTCCCGACCTTACGCCCTGGGATTTTTATTTATTCTCTAAAATTAGGAATAAACTCAGAGGAATACGTTTTATGACTTCAGAAGAGGCAGTAACGGCTTTCCAAACGGCTCTTGAAGAGATGCCTAAGAAAGGGTGAGCTGAATGCTTCACACAATGGTTTCATCGCATGAAAAAGTGTATCGATTGTCGTTTATCGTTGTATATCGGCCGTCTTTATATGCGATTTAATTTTTGAAATTCTAAAAATAATCAGTGTCTCCCACATATATTTGTCGTTATACTTAATTTATATATCAAATGACTGTAAAACTTCCATAAAAATAAATAAATAAATAACACCACTAGAAAAAACTGAAACTTAATATTCTAAACAATAAGAATGAAATCAGACCATCGATGTAGTTAAAAACACAGATATTTGTAGAATAAATTATTAGGCCCTAACTAATAAATTTGCTGTTTGGTCACAGTTACAATAAAAAAGGTATATAGTTGTCCTTCAATAAAAAATATTTTATTTTTTCCATATAAAACGGCAATTTCATAGCTAAGGACCTAATAGAATCAAATCTAAAAAATAATGTCTAATAAGAATCTAATAATTTTCTTGCTTTCTTTAGTTCAAATTTTTTATCTGTTTTTAACAACATTATATTCTTAAGGATCAAAAGATAACTCACATTCCTCAGTTTTATTGGAAACTAATTCTTTCTTTTAGACTCCAATCAGCATTAATTCCGCTTTGCAATTAAAACTAGACCAGTCCGGACACTTCAATATTTAGATTAAAGTTTAATCCAAATTCTACTATATTCCTCAAAGCGAGAGACAAAACATTGGAATGCAGACATTAATTATCGCTATTCAATTTGAACATGTTCACTCCGCTTGTCATTAATTTAAGTGGCATTTAAATCTGCGACTTGATTCAATGAGTCACCTTTAATTTTATACTGATATTAAAAACAAAGATTGTCTATGCCACATACGTCTGTATTATTATGCCACAGGAAGTTTTTAATTAAGCCAAACTGCAAAGTATTTGGTTTTCATTCAAAGTTTATAGATGAAAAATTGTAATAAGCACTTTAGATGCATATAAGACCTTATCATTAGATATTATCTACTTTTTAGTCGTGATATATGTATATGTCTATGATCGCGATACATATTGCAATTATGTATAAATATCTACTAGAGGAAGATTATGTGATCTTCGTACTAAACATTCTATCAATAGCAGTAGGTACCTCTTCCGCCTTTCTACTTGTACTTTTCCCGGAAATTAACAAAATAGTCGTCGCGATACTGCCATCAACCCAAAGAAATAGAAGACACAACAACTGCAGCATTTTTAATGAAAGCATAGCATAGCGTCTTTGCAATGAAATAATTAAAATTGATATTAAAGTCATTAATTTAAGTCATCAAGGCCAACCTCATAAAAATGCTGTTTTCCGTACAACAAAATAATGTATTGTATAAACAAGGAGAGGTGAAACTCGGCGGAAGGTTCTGGATTTGAATCCCAACTATGAGATTATCCCAATTCCAAAGCACCTACAAGAAAGTCAGTCAGTGGTGTGCAGTCTTCTCAAGATGAGCCACACTGATGCATGTAAAACTGGATCCGTCTAACATTTAATAACGTGATTAAAGAAAAGGCAAATATTTCTAGAAAGAAGTTTGCAGGAAAAATTCCCTACACGCGATAACCCTCTACATAAAAAGGATAAATTGGACTTATTAATATAATAATAATTAATAATATCGCAGAATGCAACATTCACAGCCGCGCAGTCTCACACATATTATTTTTCTATGCATGAATTCTGGTTACCTTCGTGCTACTTAATAAATACGTGTTTAACTTCCTGTTCAACTGTTCGCACATTAGGAAGTATTTATAAGACAGCAAACGCGATGCTTCCATTATCAGTATTTTTTTTATGAAAATGTTTTTTTCTCTAGTTCACTGTTTGTTGCTACTACTGTTTCCTCGCACGCTTCACCGACCGTTAACTGTTTTATCAATGGTAAATATTTTTTAAATTGCAAAATCATTATGCATTATACATACCTAAGCTGAGAATGCAGTCGCGATTTTTGATAATGTAATAAATTTCCGCTAGTTTCCACATGTTGAATTAAAACAATATGTGAAATTAGGTAGTGTGTTCCCTAATGTGTTAGTAAGTGGCATCAATCAACTGCCCGTGAGGTGGCAAAGGTCTGTAGATAATATGGGTTAATATTTCAACTAACTTATTAAAAAGTTTTATAACAAAAAAACATCTGTTTCTCATACTAATCGGTAATTTCATAAGTAAGCACCTAATAGTATATCCAATAATCTTCGAACTGCTTATAATCAAAGAGTAAATCAACAAAAGAATTCCACAGCACGTATTGTCATTCCACGCATAATAATGTCGTCTCACGTTGCCTTTACTTTATTCTTTTCAACCTTGACCGTAAAAAAGCGTATGAACTGTGTATACGTCACTCATCACCATTTCAAAAAAATCCCTGAATAGAGGCTGAATACTGAATACTGCCAGCTCGGGTCTCCTTAGATTGGGAGGCTATGATGACGAATTATTCCAACAATATGCTTTGAAATGAGCAGTCATTCGTAGAGATTGTATGACTTGAAATTATTTAGTTATATCACTTTTCAAGATTGGCTTATATGGTTAAAGGTGAATTTTCTACATTCTGACGATGTCGTGATTTGACGCAATTAAGAAGTTGTTTGTAGATGGCATGCCAGTGTAAAATGACATGGCTGGGACTGGCATGTTTGTTGGATTATGATGAATTTACCCATAACTATCTACTCAAAGACAAATGCGTATAATTACTGGTTAATCTTGTGTCTATAATTATTTACAAATATAAAATGTCATGTTTATTCAGGTTTATATGTGTAACTAAAGAAAAAAGGATCGATTTTCATTTAAAAACTACCAAAACAATTGCCAATTTAACATTTGTGTGAAACTAAATTTTACATGTTCTTAGAAAAACTCAATAAATCATGCGTATGACATTATCGTGAATAATTCTTACAATGAAGAGAATGTGTATACAATGCCAGTGTAAAAAGTTAAATGTCTGCCATTAAAACGTGGGAAACCTGTGATGTCTCAGGAAAAAAGTGATTCCATTTAATTAATGCAATATAACTACAACATTATCTTACGGGAATATAATTAATAAGAATGTCATTATTTTAAGTGAGTGATTGATTGATGTTTGTTTCTGAACCCACGACAAATGATTCCTTTTGTCGTGTGCAAGTGTGCGCTATGGAGTGAACATTGGCATTATTTTATTGTTATTATATTAAATATGTGTGCTTTAAAATTTTCATTGAATTATAACATTTTTAAACGAGTCCTGTTTTTGTCTGTGACTTAAAGAAAAATAAATAAAAACATCTTTACATTGGATGAGTCTTAATAACACATCTTTCCAAGAGCGCCAAAAACCCAAATACCTATATGATGAAAAATTGCGACACGTGTCATCACCAGCTTCACAGAAGGGATATAAGAAGAGGAAGATCAGAAAGTGATTTAAAAAAATGAAACGTGATTTTAAAACGTCCGTGGTTTGTTCTAAGCATCTACAAAGGCCAAGCGAAGACCCTATTTTCTATTTTAAGTACAAGTACCTAGAACGCACATTTCGAAATTTACTGCCCGCTAAAATAGTGTCGAAATAATAATTAAAATTTACGGCTTTCGCTGACCAATTTTAACAAATGGTTAATAAAGACATAATTGTGAGAAACTCTTTTGAGTTTTAACAACAATGGTATGATTACGTCGACACGTTCAGGTCTAAACCTGCTGTTATTGTTTTCTGTATGTAAATGTATGTGGTCATCGTCTGTTACCTGCTTTTGCCTTATACCTAAGTATTGTATACGACAAAACGATCACGTAATGTGCAATACCAATGACCCCTTGCAAAACATGCGCCTGAGAAACTACAGCATCTACGAATA
Organism: Sesia bembeciformis; assembly: GCA_943735995.1. NCBI lineage: Eukaryota > Metazoa > Arthropoda > Insecta > Lepidoptera > Sesiidae > Sesia > Sesia bembeciformis. The sequence goes on from OX031028.1 coordinate 17,495,091, forward strand.
AACAATAAATAAAGGACTAAACCTGTTTTGCTGTTAGGCTATTGGTATTGATCAACAAACGTTAAACAGGATTAAACTGCAACTGATAGTTGCAGAACTGTAACAACTAAATATGCAGCGAATTAGTCCAAAGATTAACTAGATGCGAATGTCAGTGATCAGGAAGTTCTAGTCTTCGTAACCTTCGTTGAGCAACCTCACGCGGAAAGCCTGTCACTCAACCAGAGCGTAGAACCTGAACGGAATGCAAGTTGAAGGCGATCACGGAGTAAATTCATAAATCTCGACACACTTTTACAACGCAATTGCAAAATTCAGTCAAATTCATCGAACGTGGGATCATTTATTTACCTGCTTCGCTCGATATTATGTCACTATGCACGCGAGTGAGAGCAACTCCGCGACGCCCTAGATTTCTTGTGCATTACAATTAACAACTATATGCCTTTACTTCTTTTTGGTATGTTTTACGAATACGAAACGGTAGGCTTTGTTTGTCGATTCCCTTGCTTTATTATTCGAGTCCACTTCTAGATTTATAGCTTAATTGATAGTATCGCTCTAGATTCCCGATTGTATTGAACCAGTTCTCCAAAATGCAGTTACAAACGAATTAGCTTGTTTGTTACCGACTATCGGCTCTCTAAACAGTCAACGACTGCTTAATATGTTGAAAGTAATTAATGAAGGACATCGAAAGCTCATGTATAATTGTTTTCTCTCCATTGATTGAAGACATGAATGTAACTAGGTTACAGTCAAACATCTGGAACATCTGAACAAAACTGTCCATTTCTACAATTTCGGTATGTTGTTGGTTGAGATAAGCTTCTGTATTTCTCCTAAAAGCTTGTATTTTTTGTGAGATACAGCCTTACGAACATCATCCAATCTGAGATAACCATTTACAGAAGTCGTATCGTTACTCTTTGTTATTCACATGAGATTGAAACAAGGGGTGGCGCATAAATGGCAATTCTAGTAGGCCCACGCTTTTGTTACATTTGCGGAGAGCCGTGTGGGAGAGGGACAGGGTTCGGCGGCGCGCGACGCGCTTGCGCTGTGCGCGAGTTGGTCCATTGCCTGCGCAGACGGCGCCCGCGCCGCGTCGCAACTATAGTACAGTGAAAGTGCCTTCGTGATTACAGGCCATTAAGAATGTAGTGATGAAAGGATTATAGTGCTCCATTATTACTGATAATAGTTAAAAGTCAGTGTGATTACTTGATTAACCAATTGTGATGTAGGATGTTGCAAGTGTTTGCGCCAATGGTTGCCGGCCGGTTTGCGTTGCATTATGCGCATCCAAAAAGTGACACGACACCGCGAAATGTTACCACTGCTTTATTATGTTGTTCTTTCTTATACAAACAATCATAAACACAGTTTGCTATGTTTAACGTATTGTACAGTTCGCTTTCTAGTATTTCTGTATAGTTAATTAACATGTTATCTGTCGTTATGCTTCAGCTGTGTTCATCATAGCTATGTTCTTGATACATAAATTCCACCTAATCGATCTTGTAGTCTACCTTGAGTATTAAATTTGCTACATTCTCCTTTAGATCGACGACGTCTACTGCAATATTTCCAATTTCATAAAATTATATATAGAAAAAAACGTTTTTAATCAAATCGATGTGATTATCTAAATCATAGTTTAATTTAATTACTAGTTTTATTAACTACTTACTGTGGCTATTATCTTCATTATTAAGGCTAGTTACTTATTGAATGATTGTTTAACGATGTCTATCATGTTGATGATGATCATTAATCAAAGTCAAAGCGGTATTTTTCCTAATGCAAAGAATAATACATCTGCCACGCAATAACTTCATTATTTTAATATTATTTCAGTCTATGTTTTCAACTTATGCTTTGAATATTGTGAAATGAATAACAAAGAATATATAACAAAACATTTACAGCAAGCTTCCTGCAAATGTTTTGTTATTTAGTCTTTGTTATTAATTTCACAAATTAATAACTTATATTAATTTCACTTAATTATTAATTTCACTTTAGCTAAAGTACTCGTATTTTATAAAGGCATTTTATATTCATTTCTATACACTTCTATACACCCGTCCTTTGTTGCTAAAATAATTTTACTAAAATAATCCATATTCTTTCAAATCTTCTTACATTTCCCAAATGCCTCGTTTGTAAACACAATACATGCCTCTACCACCGTGTATACAATTTCATTGTCTATACTCCGATGTTTATTGTATGCCCACATCCGCCAGTCTCCACCCACTGATTGTCCAACTGGCCGGAACAGCGGCATTAGTCCAACGCAATTCGCAGTTCACAATATAAATGATGTCCTGACCTATTTACATTACTATACCGCACTTTATTTTGAAATTCACTGGTTGCAATATGTCAAAGAATATTTTTTTTACTAAACTTACTGAATTTCGTCAAATTTGAATGCATCATCAGTAACATTACCTAATTTATTAACACAAAGCGCATAAATATGTTTGTATGAAAAGTCGAAAACGTCGTTCGACTTTTCATACACTAGGTAACACTTCGACTAATGAGTGAACAATAAGTAGGTAAACACCTAACTAATGTAACCAGTAACAGGTTAAAAGTAAAATTATTAAACAATGTTACCCATGTTGTTAAGTTAGATAAAGTGAACTCAAGTGAAAGAGTAGCATATGTTTAACCTCCAGCTCCTCTAAAACGGACTTCATAGCTCAATTTTGACAACTAGCTGACATCCTATGTCGTATTCATCAGGGTTATCTTAATATCAATATACTTCGAATAGATTATAGATGTCTAATTTAATTGCTGTTGTTAATTCGTCATGTCCATATTTAAGCACAAAGCAAGGTTCCGCAATATAAATCTAAAATAATTAACTATATAATTACTGTAAACCTCCAAACAAAATAACAATGAACGATAAATAACATTTATAAAACGCTTTTGTCGAACTTTGTGAAAATATATTTTGTGCAACTCGTAACAGTTTTTCCGCTCTTGTATATTTTGTAAATGTGATCCAGCGTCCACTTTTACGTTTCTATTTATTTTTACCGCTTTTCTCTCCCATTGTGTACTTAACATCTTAATTACTTTTATATACGATGTTCCTCTACACAATCTGCTCCAGTTATACAGTATCGACTGCAAGCGAAATGCACTTTCTAAACACTGAAGATAGAAAACGTTGACAATACTGGCTCTGTGATGCATTTTCACAGGCGGCCATGAGCAAAAGTCTATAAGTTCAACGGTGATTCAATTTCTAAAGATAAGATCTTATGAAATAAAAACCAAATATAACAAACTAGTGATTCATTGAAAGTTTCTCAAGGATTTATTGGACAATTTTTGCCTTGTGAAATGTCTCATTTTGATGTGTCTTGATGTGGTCTTGCTTTTCTCTTTTATGATTTCTTCTTAAAACAATAACGTGGGTTATTTATTAAATAATAAGATTGACATTAAATAAAGTTACTATCAAATATTGGTTAAAAAAGGTTAGATGCACAGTGATCGATGCAATATAAACAGAAGTGATGAAGATTATTTGTGCATACAGAATCCAGCGTTTCCAGATTTATTATAAACCTGTATGTGTCCATTACACAGAACGGAACAACAATTTGTCCACTTTGTGGAGCGTTTCCAGATTTATTATAACATTTCAGTTATTAACAGCGTGTCAATAGATTCTTCTAACGTATGTGTCAGTGCAATTTACAGTACAGTTCAAGTCTTAATATTACAGTATATGTAAATTATTTTTCAAAATGAATTAAGTATTTATACAGATTTATATATGACATCATTAACAATTATATTAAGAGAACGTGTTTACAAAATTATTCTAATGAAATATGGCTTTAGTAGAACTTCAAATCCGTTAAATTTAATATTTTGTCTTTTAAATCATTTTAAATATATGTTGATGTAGATCAATATAATGCATCACGTATAAATGAGAAAATTAATCTTATCTCGTAATAAAGTATCTCAAACCCAATCTCAAACTACCGGAACACTAAAATACCGAAATCTCAGAAGCAATAAATTTGATACAATAACCAATAAAATGACTTAAATTTGATCTAATTTTCTCAATAAATATTTGTATTCGCGATACTAATATCAGTGGAGACATTTATGAGGCTGTATAATTGATTATACAATTCTCCTTCTATGGAAACATGCTAAGGTTTCGCAACTCGAAATGCTCTGATTACAAACCATACACAAACAAGATTACAATAGTTTTGCAACGGCAACACATGGGTAATTGTTGTATATTGTTGTTTACCTTCTTCTGTAGATCCATTAGGAAATAAATAAAGGTAATCAGAATATCATGATTACAATTAGCGAAATTCTTAAAAAAACACTCGATAATTTTAGAATAGTTTATCTAAAAATTATAACCAACAATCAATCGAAAGTTACAGAAGATAGTTTAGTTTTAACTTGTATTAAATATCAAATCAAAGGAACAAACTAAAACTAATGAATGAATACAGTAGGCTAGAATACATAAGTAGGCTACAATGAATGAATACATAAATAAGAAAACTAAAGCACTTTTGAAACTACGGACATAGATAATAATTGTGTCAATGGCACAGAACATTGCGCGCAAATGAGCATAAAACTAGAGTGCACTAATCACGACCAATGTCAATCGGCCTATTCTGATTCGGTATGTTTGCAATATCACGGATAACATTGAAATGGGGAAAAAATCGTTCTCGCTTGGTAGGTAGAGGTACCAATGGAAACAACCAGTTGACCATGAGACGCCCGGTTAAGCAGCTGCCGGCTTATTTCACTTTTTTATTATAACTTGACCGTCTACAAGTAAAGGAAGTCAGTGTAAAACGTTGCGCAACTGGCGGACCATTTGGTGCATCATTGAACAACATAATGCAACTTTCTATAGATATTCAGTCGGCAGGTGGAGACCGCATCCGCGTGTGAACCGCTCTTTGTTCGTAAAGTGTAGTGATTTTTACGAAGTGATGAAGTGCTAACAGTGATGATGAAAAATGATATCGAAGCCGCCAGTGAACGGTGGCGTAGGGCCGCCGAGGCCTCGGACTTTTCGAAGGAACTGCGGCGATCAAGGTGGTTAAGGCTGGTCATATTTGTAAAGATTATTTGAGACACGTCGGCTTGGATGACGACAGAGTGCCTTAAATGTAACTCGATCGTTGCATGCTAAATTTGGATGGAACGAAACCTTGTCTGATATTATTGTTGATAACTTTCCCTTTCTTTGATGCCCTTCAATCGAAGTTTGTTACACTTTATGTATGAGTTAACCTAGTGCATGACTAAATATAATTAATTTTAATAATTTTGTATATTTATATAATAAAACGGAATAACTTTATATATAATTATATAACGAAAATCTAAACTTATGTCACAATTAGCTCACAACAAATTATTGTTACAATAATATCAGACTAGAGCAGACTCAACTTTTCCAAGCGTATCGTAACCACATTTTAAACTATTTTGATGCTATTAACCTCTTTACATCTGTTATCCCCACCAAGCCTCATGATCTCAAGTTACAAGGAATATTACTTCTTATCCTTAAAGACGTAAAGTCTCCTTTTAAAAAGATTTAAAGCCTTTACTACCTTGATTGTTATTCTTGTAGTGTTCATAACATCTCCAACGAATGTCTACATCGACACAAGTATCAAATCCCCGTACTATAGTAAGAATGATGAGGAAGCGAAGAAAACCTCGCAGAAGAGAGAAGGTGTAGAGGATAAAGTGTTAGTCATAGAAACAATAGAGCCGCTATGCCGGCTCAGCATAAGAACAGTATTAAAGGATGGAAAGTTTGAAATTCAAGATCTCATCGCATTTATCGGTAATTGTATTTTATTGTTTGTATTTATTTAAACTGGCAACAAAAAATAAACACAATGTGTTGCAAATCATAATCAACAAAACTATGATTTTTTTAAAAATATTTGTACTAAAAATGACATCACAACGTCGACAGAGTACAGCTATGCGGGACTCCTATTTTGTATTGTCACCAGAGAACCTAAACACATCTTTGAATTTGCTGCTCATTTAATTATTATTTCTCTTTTTTCTTGCATAGTGATGATCTTTCACTACCTACGATTAGATATAAATAACTGGCAACAATTTTACATGAGTTTTTTCAAAATGTACAGTAAAATATCTGATTATGCTGAACTCCACTTGTTAATAAATTTGTTTGTCATAGCCCTTAACGGTGCTAAAAAGTGTAAAGTTGTTAAATCCCCGAGATTCTTATTGAAGGTATGCGAACTACTCATAAACATCTTATTAGAAAAAATATTTTTAGTAATTATCGTATCACGTTGATAAGGAATGTTATTGTGTACAAAAAATAGTTTTTCTTTGTTTTCCCTTCACGGGTGTTGGCAGAATACCAAGGATATTTCGCTTCATGATGCCTTCATTTGATACAGGAGATCATACTAGTTCTCGCACTTGTACCTTTCATACCGTGTCTATTATACTATTTATTTCTATAGTTGACTAGTTACGCATAGCTAGATCACATTATACATCAACTTTTACTATCTATACAAAGTTATACGACAAACATGAATACGCCGATAATGGTCTAGCTGACAGTGATTCCCAAATTTATTTCGGTCATGGACCCCTTACTGTAACAAAAACTTAACTATGAAATGAATTAACTTTTATGATATAATAAAACCTAGTAAAAATAGTTTATTCTGTCCTCTATGATGAGACAATTGCACGTAGGTAGGTAGGTTGCACGTAGCTAGGGGTCCATACGAACCCCCAGGGGTCCGTATGGTCCACTTTGGGAACGACTGCTAGCATTTCCAACATTGACATTACGAAGTTTTTATGAAAAAATCACTGTCATGATAAAAGTGCAATTGTTAAACTGGTATGTATTAATGTTGTTATTATTATACTTATTTTTATATAAAAATTCATTAATCCAAATTATTAATTAGGTGAATTTTCTCTTGAAATCGATATGTTTTTATTTTATCAAAAAAAGAAAGTTATATTCTCATATCAATTACACTTCAAGTCTCGTAAATCCCCAGAGTTCCAAGTCAGTAATCCCTAGAATTACTGAAGAAATACACAGAATATCTTGCATGTAATAATTAAACTATATCTGCAACCCTTTCCTTAATGGAAGCTTTCCTTTATTAAAGGTTTAAATATCTATACCTAAATATAATAAAATATTAACAGAGCCGTGTCTGTACTTGAAATATTTTCGAAAAAAAAACATTTCCGAACAGAGCGAACAGAACCCTAAATAAAAAATAAAATAAACCTAAAATATAAAACCTAAAAGCCATAAAAAACCGTTGCTTTTACCTACTGCAGAACGGTGTTTTCCTTATGTCGATGTGCATACATAAGTTAAACACGGAAGTTCCGTACAGTTTAATCGCTTATGTCCATCGGAAACACGGAAACACTTACTTACTCCACGTTACTCCATAAATACCAATTACAGTGATGTTATAATACATACCAATAATATCTGTTATTACTAGCCCAGAATGATGTAGTGTGGTGTGGGCCGGTTATAAAATAGGACCAACCCATCTCCTCCCGTGGGTGTCGTAAAATGCGACTAAGGGATAACAAAGCGGCTACCACAAGCCCTGAAGAACTACACACACCTCTAAAAGAGTGGATCCGCCAACCCGTATGACGAGCGTGGCATTTTCAGGCCTTACACCCCTCATGTACGAGTCAATGTGTATGAGGAGGCCCATATCCAGGGCTGATTGCATTGCACTAGCCCAGACTGTACGTGATTATCATAATTACTTCACTATATACCATTGCACTGTGTGAGTCGTTTGGTGTCGACCGGCTTTAGACATGCACTACACTATCTGTTCCTGTGGGTCTGGCAAAAGGCAACTAAAAGATAACGAAGAACTTGCCAACCCACTTGTCCAGCGTACCGTTTTAAGACCATACATCACTCATGCGCAAGAGAATATGCTTGAGAAGACCCATATCCAACAGACCACTTACTACCTTACACTTACAATAATAATATATCCAAAATTTTCATTCAAGTAATTAAGTCAAGTAATTACGATAGTCGGAAGAAAACTTGGACGTCTATTCCCAGCTTAAAACTAACTCATCTATATAAAACACTAGGTATTGTTATGTTTACTATAACACTAAACTAGGATATACTATATTACTTTAAACTATATTACTGTATACTATCTATAATATACTTGTCGCGGCCCAACGTCGCCGCTTCAATATTCTTGAACCTAACCTACCGTGTTTCATAAATTATATAAAAATTCAGTCGGTCACCCTACGCAATACAATAAGCAATGGCTTTTTTAACTAGTAACTAATAATCAGAGAAATCGAATAAGACAATACAAACAACCTTTCGGGTTTTATTTCAACTAAGAGTAAAACTCGCAGTGTCTCCAAGCACAAACAATACTAAACAGTTTTAAATCTTAATAACATTCTTAAGGTTTTAAAATGTAATAAGAGGAACTAAAACCCTAAATCAAAACCCATAAAAAACTAAAGAAACGCTAAGCAAAGTAAATAGCTAAACTCCACTTAGTTATTCCACTAACTTGTATCTGAAACAGCGGTCAAGTGGAATTCGTTGCGACATCCAATTTATTCACCTATTACGAAAGATGTGTGTTCATGAGTAAGTACCGTGACGCCAGTTCTGGTGCAGGCAAATTATGTAATTCGTCAGGCCTTGACATTTCTATGGTTACAGATCAAATGATTTGACATGCGGTTTTAAGCTCTTGCTGTTTACTGCTTCGTGATTTTGTCTTTGACTAAGGTTTATCAAATTGGTCATGTCATGGAAATAAATTATTTGGTAGATAGTTGCCTTTAAATACCGTGATTTGGTCTGTAATCGATTTGTGATGCGAACTTTGCTTCCTGCAATTACGTCTATCTTTATTCCCTTATTAACATTTTCGGGGTACAATTCAAAATGAAAATTCGCCAAAGAACTTTAGTCACCGATATAGCTCAAAGAATCAGCATACTGAATTGGCAATGAACAGTTCATATTTGCCGCAAGATCGATAACTGACGGGGTAGGCGAGTCCCCGAGTGGAGACTACCATGGGCGTAGTCACGGTGGGGCAGGTCGAGCCGCTCGCCGCCCTGACATAGCGAAGTATAAGTAACAGACTCTGCATTTCACTATCTCTATTTAAATTAGAAGAAAATAGTTTGCTTAGCCCTACTCTGGATAAAACTGTATGCTTTTACCCCAACCTGGATAAAATCCTGACTACGCCCTTGGAGGCCACGTACGTACCGGAAAGTGAAATGTGGGTCGCGTTCGAACCGGATAGGCCGAAAACTTGAAGAAGTTCGGCTGTGGTGGCTGGCTGAGAGATCCGAAGATCATGTGTGAGTTGCGAATGAGCCTTGGGAGAAGCTTATATCCAACAGTGGAGAGATATAGGTTGATGATATAGTATGGTGTTGACATTTTCGGATATTCCAATGAATACGACGCTGTTATTTAATCACAATATTTGTGGAAGTATGTAAGTTAACAAGCTCAGTAACATTCAGTTGTTTCCTAAACTTGGATTTCTTTTACAATTTTTCAACAAAGTTTATTGTTTTGGCAGCGGCTTGGCGTTCTTCAAGAGAACTATGAACTAGGATCCCGCAACATCGACAGCGCACTCGTATCCCTCCTGGTGCTGCAGGTTTCCATGGGCGGCGGTCACCACTTACAATATGTGGACCGCCCGACCGTCTGTTACCTCTATTGAAATGAGATTAACCCTTCTCTTTACATTTACGAGTACCTACAGACAGTATCTACATTCTACACCTTGATGTAGCGTTAGTAAAACTAGGTGTTATAGACAAATAGTGTTGGCGGAAATGTTTGTAGGATAGTGGAAACAGTTATAATTCATGTTTTAAATTGACTAATTTGACTGTACGTCCACAGACTGCGACAGCAGCGACTCCGGTCACCTGTACGAGTCCCTGGAGCCTGCGCCGACACACCCCACGCACGCCACGCACGCGCCACTCGAGGACGACTTCGACTCCTTCGACAGCGACACCGACTCTGATGATCAAAAGGTCGGTATTGTGTTAAAATTATTTAAATTTACAACCATAGACAATAGGATTTAATAGGTTTTTCCTCTCAGTATCTCTGAAACGGTTCATCGTCGCAGAAAACCGATTTTACCAGTAAAGAACTCAAAAAGTTGAATCTTTTAGTCTCTTTAATTCTTTTTTGGGGAAATTGTTGGATAATCGGTTTTGACCCTAAGAGGACGATAATATATGTATAATACATATGTACTTCTGTACGTATAAGGAACATTATTCAAATCCACACTATTTTATATCACAGTAATATTTTGGACATCTAGACAACATAATTATATCTTAATTAATCAGAAAATCTAACATGTCAAAACTTTAATTACCTAATTACTTATGTTATTAAAAAGTTAATAAAAATAGCTGATCAGTATAGGTTAGCCAATCTTTACACCTATAGATACTCGTAAGTATAGATATGTGTAGATTGGTACGTCTTTAAATCCCCACGAGAATTAAATTGAACAGATGAGTAATAAAAGATAACGCCGAAAAGATAAAAGGTAAATAAGATAAAAGCGATAATATGCATCCTAACGATTATTTCGCCGCCATATCGCGTGGCGATGTGAGCAAACAAACATGTTATTTATTAATTAGATACTTTTTTTTTTTAATTTACCAATCTATTTCAAACAAGATTCGAAGACAAGGTATAATTGTGTCATAGAAGTTTAGTTCACGATTATAATATCTATGGTGAAGCGTCATATCCATTGCGCAAAATTTTAAAGATTTTGGTTTTTTTCAGACTGTAAATAGGGAAGATGCACCAGCATTGCCCACGTCGCGACTGCCATCGCCACCTAGCGGCGGACAGTACACACTAACAAAAATAGCCAGCGCCGCCCAGCGGAAAATGCGGCAACTCAAACGAAATCTCACTAAAAGATATTCTGGTGAGTTTTTAATTCACAACCATGGCCAATAACTAGAGAAATGAAAAAAACATAAGTTATAAAAAGAAGGAATTTCCGATACCGGGAATCGAACCCGAGCCTCCTGGGTGAGAGCCAGGTATCCTAGCCACTAGACCATATCGGAGTTGAAAGAAATTTCAAATCTTAGTATCTATTTTTTATTTTTATATTTTTAATTGTAATAATACTAATAAAAACATATTAAAAATGCTTTTAATAATGAATTAGCGTATTAAATAAGTAAAGGAAATAGATGGTGGTACCTACCAACAGGCGCCCATCGTATTGAAACAATACCTACTCAACTTATTTTGGCGAAACCCGCAGTTACCTATTAAAATATTGGCGAAACAGACATCAAACAATTAATTACAAATCTTTTTACACCTCGTTATCAGCTTCTTCCACAGTCGGTTACAGGACGCAGGCCGCAATTTTAACATAAGTCACCATATGGAAAAATAGTCCCTTCCAATTCAATTTGCCGAAAACAAAACTCGACATTTAGCATTAAATCTATGGCAAACTATCTATGAATCAAATTACAGATAGGTAAACAATTATCACCTCGTTATTTAATTTAAGGGCGTGTCAGTTTCTTCAGGCCACCGCATTTGTTTACATTTTGGACAAATGGGATAGGTACGAGGTATAAGTTGTTTGCGAACCACAAGATACATTGTATTTATTCAAACACCAATGTTTCGCCCAATGATTATAACACTGCTAAGTTTTTCCATTTTTCCGCAGTGGCAATGGACGGAAAATCATTCAGCAAATCGTCGTCAACTACGAACGGCACTGGCGAGGCTCCCCCCAAAACAAAGAACAAAATCCCCATTTACGCAAACTGCGAAAAGCCCGAAATCCTACCCGTATATAGCAACGTCAACTTCAACGAGACACGACCTGTTAAGACTGATAATATGGGGAAAATAAACGGATCGTTTAAGGAAGAGTTGAAGACTGTGATATGTGAGAAGAGACATAGTGCTATTGACATTCCCCCTCCTTTGCCTGACAAGCTTCCGGAGAAGCCTACAACGCCAACAAGTGAGAATAGCAAGAAGGACAGTGGCACTCTGTCGAGGAAGGCATACTTCTCGTTCAAGTCGCGTTTTAGGAGGGCGTCATCGGTCGCTGTAGACATCAATACGGAGGTGCCGAGCGCACTGAAGATCACCAATTCGACGTTCTATTTGACTGACTCCATGGACGGAGATTCAGGTTTCAGTAATTGGTTAGTTGTAAAATAATGTTTAATGTGTCATAATAAATTAAAAAGTATTTTCTATTTCAAGATTTTCGATTGAAATATAATTAGTGCTTATTTGACTAACACAAATTTTTATTAGCGTTTCACAACTTGAGTCAGGATTTTTTAGTTAAGACCATATATTATATACCTACGTTCAATGATTTTAGACCATTATGTCTAATATCCCTCTGTTTTTTTTTTCGATTGTTAACAATGCCGAACTACAAAGTGCGATAGGAATATTTAGAAGCCCAAATATAAAGAACTTCATCTGAGTTCTACAAAGGTGACAGACGAGCAGGTAATTGATATGATCATGGACTGTAGATACTGCGACATCTATATAAAAACTACATTTTGTACATAAGTAACTTATGTACTCGTATGTATTAAACGACTCTAGAGTGGTCTTGTCAGTCTTGATCTTGAAATGGTCGTTAAAAGAACCAGCTTTCGAATCACTTACCACGAGCTGGACTGTCTGCTCTTCTGCCGACTTCATTCCAAAAAAAATGAAAACTAGTTCTCCTCAGCCTATTACACTTCCCATTCCTCCTTGAGAGAATGGGGGGAGTACAGAGTATAATGGAGTGAAAAGTATAATACATACACAACCTATCATACACACACACACACAATCGCTACCTCACTATATATTCACTTTTATATTTCTATAATAATAATTAATAACTATAATAAATCATAGGATACATGCACACATGGTAAAAGTTTTAATTTAATTTAAATATTTAATTATAATAATTATTTGGTGTTATTTATTTATTAAGTCGCACAGAATGTTGCATTTTATAACAATTACATAATATTTAAACTAAGACATGGTTTGAGTAACATACCAAAATAGGCAACATAACATAATGATTATACAATATGTACTAACACTAAGTTTTACCATAAACAAAGATAAGCATATAAAATACGAGTATATAGGGGCTTATGAAGTCTCCTTTAAACATTTATATGCCTGATTACGGAATCGGGATATTGATCCATACAATATATCTAGATTTTCATTGGTTGCAGCTACACATTCTACACATACGACGAATATGCGATTTAAGTACAATGTTTGTACGAGCATATAGAATAAAAAGGGTTTTAGCAGATATATCTCCACGTTTCCTGCATTTAAATTTAATTGATGATAGTGCAACCAAGTGTCAACCAAGCCATAAACTATTTTAAATAATACCTAGGGGTCACTTATTCTCCTACGACATTGAAGTGACAACAGTTTGTTATGATTAAGACTATCACGATAATTATGTACCTACTTAGTATAAACTTTTTTCTATGTCTGTAACTCATTGTCCACAGGAAACGCTTCTGTATCAATTCTATTCTCTTTTTGTGTATCTCATAAAATAAGGTAAAGTAAATAAATCTCATAAGGTGTCCATATAGACACAATGTCATTTATAAATATTACAAACAAAAGGGGACAAAAATCGAACCCTGCGGTACGCCTGAGCTAACGCGGATTGGTTCAGCTTTGTAACCCTTGATAGTAACAATTTGCGATCTATTTTCGATATAAAATAATATCCATCTTAGAAGATCCTCGTGGATACCTTTTTCTAACACTTTTTGTATTAATATTTTGTGTCATACTTTATCAAACGCCTTATGAAAGTCGGTATATATAGAATCAACCTGAACACGGTTACCAAAGGCTTCACAAATAAACTCTGGACATTCCATAAGATTAGTGACAGTTGACTTATTCCTTACAAAACCATTCTGCTAAATGGAAAAAGATTTGATATGTGCATATAAACTATCGTATACTAAAGATTCAAAAACCTTTGAGAAACAGCACTTAATATAAATTTCTCAACTGTATATTGGTCACCTGTCATTAGCTTTAGTTTATCTATAATTAAACAATATTATTTTTTCATATTGTAGCTGTTGGTAACTTAACAAAGATAAATAAATAAATTATTGTCGACAGCAGCGACGGCGGCCCCGGCTCCGACACGCTGTCGCCGACGGCCCCTGCTCGGCGGCGCGACGGTACGCGGTTGCGGCCGGCCTGGTCCGAGTCCTCCCCCTGCCTGGCGCTCGAGCGGCCCTCGGTGCCGCCGCCGCCGCCACCCGCGCGCACTGACCTTAGCGCTGTCAACGAAGGTAACGAGCAGGCGTCAACTGGACACAAACTGGAACTAAAAATCATATATTAACTATTTGACCAGTCAAGCACGACACGGTCCAACCGGGCAATCAATACAAAAGAGAACGATTGAAGGTCTAAAGTCATTATGAAATAATAGTCATTGGAAGTTATAGGTTTCATAAAGTTCATCCATAACCTTTTTCTTAATGTAGAGGAATGTGGAACTAGATCTTGTAGATTCAAATGATACCCACACAGAACTGTTGAAAGATTGTTAACCAACAAGTATTCAAAAAATATATATAATCAATTTTGGTGTTGCCACACTCGTAGAAAGATAAATGTATGTGACATTAAGTCATCGATTTGGGAATACATACTATAGTTGGGCCGTTCTAATAGGTCGGATTTGACATATGATAAACCATATAACCCACCGATGTGAAATATTATTTATCATAGACGCAACGGTTCCAAGAAAACGACGCTTAAATTTGATCGAATTGTATTAGTATCGATAGTATAACTCGATCAATTTTAAGCGTCGTTTTCTTGGAAGCGTTGCGTCTATGACAATTAATATTTCATATCGATGAATTATATGGTTTATCATATGTCAAATCCGACCTATTAGAACGGCCCAATTATAGATATGTTATACAAACACTTTAATAGGGCAGCCACGTTAGAGTCTAATAGTTTTATGTTCAGTAGCTCTCGAATTCTTTAATTCATATATGTATTTTGAAAATCGAACATTCTTACTTAGTAGGTACCCACTTAAGTCTCAAGTTTCACTTTTTAATGAACCCCTCCTCATCTGCTTCAACCTCAGAACGCTTCTTTGTTATGAATGTATGACATTATGTCATAAATATAGTCTATTCCCATATCGATGCATTGAGTATGAATAGTATACTTGGATGTACAATAATCTGTTGGCAGCAATGAATATGACTTTCAATTTGGCTTCATACATATCTACCCTGTAAAATAGTATTCAACACTAGTTTATCAAATTCTCGGCCAATCAGATTCATTAGACGCATTTTAAAATATTGTTGTAAAGTGTATCTATCATTTCTGTTATGGGAGAATTTCTTTAGAATTCATGAAACTAATAATTGATTAGCAAAAAAATATTTAATTAAATGCGTCTGTAATATGAATAAAAATTACATTCATATAGGTATATTATTCAATTGTTTTGTATACTTATGCAGTTATTTCAGTTGACGTCTGTCCGTCTCGCGAATTTCTATAGAATAGATACTATTCTACGACAGAATGTTGACTATTATAAACGAAGACAGCGCTAAACAGAGGTCAGTGTCTCAGCTTGGCTATAAATAATTATATGCATTCAAATAATAAGATACACATGACTCGCTAATTGAATTATTTGACAAATAGATCTGCTTATCCTAATATGAACTGCTTGCTCTAATAAAATATCATATTATTCGTAATAAATATTTTATACAACTCTATCTGAAATTTTAATGATATTTCGAGTTTGTATTTTTATATCTATAAAATATATTTTCTGTCCTAACAGATACATGTTGCCTTTGCTTTGCCAAAATAAAAATAATAATCATTGTGTCTATGATAAATTAAAATAATTATTTTTTTCTTACATGCGTTTTTCATTTTTCTCTGTATAAATCTAATTACACAATTTTCTAAAATTATCTACCAAATAAGACCTTAGATTTAAAGCCGCAATTATATAACAGTAGGGTAGGTTTAAATTCGTTTTGCTTACATCTAATATATAGGGTATAGTTTGCACTAATATGATAATACTGGTCTCGGAAGATATGGTTGAATTTTGGTTAATCGATGGATGTGGTGCTATGCCACATGACAATAGTGAAGTCACGCCCATTTTCTAATAATTAGATAGAATCAATTTGTGGCATGACGCGATACGATACATCCCAACACAATAATTTAACTATGGCTTAAAATTACGATAGCCTAGATATAAGATACCTACTGACAGTGGCAACGCAGAATTAATGACTTCGTAAGAGTGGCAACGCAGAATTAATGACTTCCTTTAAAATTACTAATAATATACTTAAATGAAACGGTAGGGATTTAAACGCTTATAATTATTTAAGCCAAGCAGAGGAATTGTGTTATAATTTTTATCACACTGGTTGTGGTTAATGTGTCACATATTTATGTTATGTGATTGTTTATATTTGTTTGCACTGTCTTTGTTCTTTCATTCTTTATTTTATTTAACACTATTTCAGAACAAGAACAATTCCTTTTTCTCTTTGCATTGGTTTTGGCACCTTATTCTTTAGCTGCAATGTTCTCTACACATCTTTAATTGTAACTACAATAATTTTCCTTATTTTCATAACTAAATATAACTTTCTCCTACCCATACCTATCATAACTTGACATACCTAGTCTAAATAATAATTACAATAATACCTACAAAATTTTCTATTGCATTCCTGATAAATAATAGTGAGTTTGTCTTTGAAATACTTCATCATGACTTGAACCGGTCTTAAACAGTTCAGTATTTAAATTAGCAACATCCTAGATAATATCATCAGTGTCTATGTAGTAAACGCCTATTACAAATTCCTATAAGTATTTATTTAGTATTCCTATAAGCACCAGATATACTGGTGAGGAGACTCCCAGCAATCAAAACAATACTATATATATTAGTAATAGTTATGATAACATAGTATGTAATTAGGGCATGTTTACTGCCGACAAACTCTACTGCAGTTTGGCAGTTACCATTTGTAATGTTTCGGTGTATATTGTTTTTGGATTTAAATAAATAAATTAAAAAATAATCATTGCAACGACCTGTATTTTTTAATTATAAAGTTCCGTATCCAGTATCAAGTAAATAGAGATTGTCCAAACTCCTCGCTATACGTCTGCAATTCAAGCCAGTCGCATGGATTGCATATTGTTTTTTTTTTTTTAATTATTTCTATGTATTGCTACATTGGAGAATAGTGAATAATTCACTTTTATATCTTAAAACTTTGGCATAGTTTTATGAAAGGCTTATATACTTTGTAGTTTCTCATTCAGATACAGACCAAACCTTTCACTCAACATTATCGACTTCATTGATCTAGCATGATTCCTAAGCTACTCGTCCTCGATAGGGCTAGAGGGCTTGGAGATTAATCTATAATATACTCTCAACTCACTAGCACTGGCTAGACTAATCACGACCCGTAGATACTTCGAGAGAAATCTACATAGCGTGTGGTCTCGCTCTCGTACCTGTGTCCACGTCACCCTCCGACCGTGTCTATGCTAGATTACATAAACTGCAGTGATGCCCTAGCTAGGGTAGTCTCGCTACTATATACACGTCGTAGATTACCTTAGGAGAGCTACTCTACAAGACTGCTCTGTCACAGACGAGTAGCTTTACGAATGAATTGCATCTTCTCTCTGTGAATTCTTTACCTACTTGAGTAGGCGTCTTTACAAATACCTATACGTCCATTAAAAGTTATATGTTATACCTTCTGTATATGTGTAATTACGTCTGTGCATGTCAACTTCTTCGTAATTCTGATTCATCATAAATAGTAATCCTTCGATGCTAACACGCAACGCACGCGTTTTAATATCTTTTTGTTTTGTCTACACGTTTAATGTTTTGTGTTTTTGTTCTTGTATGTTAGATGTGTTTTGTCTCGTTCTTATGGGTCGTAAGTTCGTTTATTATTTCTAAAAAAAATGTTATTTTAAGTGACGATAAGTTTACGTCTATTTTCCTCTTCCGTGCAATATTTTTCGGAACCTTCTATATTTCATCGTAAATTGTTCACATTTGTGTTATTAATATGTTTTATTAACGATTAAGATTAATTTCTAATTCTTACATAAATGTATTTACATTTCATAAATAACAGAAAGTATTTTCATTTTTATTTAAATTGTTAAATACTTTTTTTTCTCAATCTTAACGTCGTTCTTATAATTAATTTAAGGGGGAAAAATAATAAAAGAAATAATATGACCTAATCTAAACCGTTCCTTATATTGTCTATGACCCCATAAAAGGGAATATTCCTTTATATCGCGATACTTTACTTGCGATTTTATAGAGTTTAAAAATCATTTTATTCTCTAAATTACATAAAAGCTTGCATTATAAATATACAATCATACAATAGCTTCACTAGAGAATGCAGTGCACAATTGATGTCTATCTCAGTTTTTGTGGCCTTATGACCCACCTGTAAACGCGAATGGTCATGATGACGTGATGATGTCATGCATAATGCCTTATAGAATAATACAAAACATAATAACAAACAAGTGCATTGTTTTATAAATATTTATGTTTATGCTGTAGAGTGAAAAACTGGTCGAAGACAGCTATGATGGACAGTAAGAATTATTTTATGTGATAAATAACACTGATAATAACTAATAAAAGATAATGTCTGATTATATGCTACCTAAGCAACAATTAACAAATAAGAATTGTAGCAGAGACAAAAGCAAATAACATTTTTTTTTAATTCATTGATTATCTTACCACAAAAGCATTACGTTATTATTACGTATTGCTATTACGTTGATAATAAAATACTAAATTTGCTATTCTTCATTAATGAAATGTCAGTGCGTAAAAATATTTGCTAAAACTTTCACAATTAGCGACATCCAAACCGAGTACAAAAGTGTATCTACATTTTGCGAATCTCGCATATTTCGACGGCAAATATTCCATTGTATCCCCAATTGACAACTAATTATACCTTCATAGAATTAAATAATTTTTTCACTACAGCTTTTGCTTATACAAATATAATGTAAATTACACAAGGACAGTCCCTACAGGCCCTTACTGGTCACAATTCGTCAGATCACCTTGACAAAAATGTTGTCTATGAAAAGATCATTATGCTATCCAAACAAAATATATATTTTTTCACAAACTATAATTACAACATACCTTACTAAACCATCTCCCACGATCCGCCTCCACACAAGATGTTCCTCACATCTCACACATCCATTACTGGCAACCTTCTTCAAGTAACCGGAGGACGTCCTGCACTATGCTACCTTGTACGTGGTCTTCATTCAAGGACTGTGTCTTTATCAACTCAATTTTTATTCATTTCAAGGTGACCTGACTGAGCGGTAAAGAATACTGTCTGTGTAATTTACATGTGTTCCAAACGGTTTTGTGAAGCATAAGTTATTTGGTGATGTAGAACTGAAGCGGCTGCTGCCGACGCTGTCGCGCAAAGACAAAGGCCCGCGCACGCGCACCTCGTGGTACGCGGAATGCGGCGCAGACATCGCAACCCCAAACAACGCCGACACCTGCTGGTAAGAATTTTATAGACGACTAGATGTTCTATTTCATATATGTACTTTTATATTAGCAACTCGCTTATATAATTTATATATAATATAATAAATATATAATTATAGCTTATAGCCGCTTAGGTGGCATTGTGGGGTCGGTCCGCTATCTTTTTTCGAAAAAAAAATTTAATTACGAATTTTACGTAATTACACGTAAAAAACTCGTTACGTGGTGACTTGCATAAATATAGGGGAAAGATAGGGAAATCTATAAAACAATACTGGTAAATAATACACGTATAATCTTATACAGCAATAACGTGACAAGTACTATAAAATTATGACACACGTTTTTGGTACAGTCCCATACATTCCCGGCATTTGTCAGATGTTCACAATGCACGTGACAAAATAAGTTATAATAACCAAAAAATTAAAATCAAACTAATATGGGTCTTAGCCCAATTGTATTAAAGTGGAATGAAGATGGGAGCACGCGCATGACGCGCGTCGCAGACTACACAGAAATGACTCACCAGCCAGTTCTCGTACACCGTTATGGTGCGGTCCAAGAGATAAGCGACAACTCTGCAATTATCAAAGCTTGTCAATTATCAATTATCATATCACATTGGATACTAATCTTTCTAAATAATTGTTCAGTTATCAGATCATCACTATTACTTATAATAACTAAGAAAAATCAATGGTTAGGCATAATTTCAAGACTGATTTTAATAGTCTCGCGCTATTTAAAAGGAAAAAAATAACTAATTTGATTTAAATCACGAAATTATTTATGATTAATTTGGTTTGTGTTTCCCGTGGTTAGTTTTCGTAATTCATTTAAAAGTTTCAGCTGTATGGAAATCGTAAATCTGGTTTTATGTCGCTGAATGCTTGTCATTTGTACCACAGGATCACTTTTAACGTATATTCAGGTATCATAAAGTGTTCAGACGTGGTTCGAACGGACGTTACTTGGTTTTGAATCCTCACACGTGACACCGTTATAGTAAAAAAGTGTATTACGATTGAGTTTGTTTTAAATATTTTTTTAATTTCGAACTGTAAGTGAATACATATTTAAATGTTTTTCTCTATAAACGTATCCCTTTTTTTGGTGAATGTAAGTAAGTTTCTTAGGTGTGCTTTGGATAGCTTTTGCTCTTTTTATAACAAGAAGGAAGAGCACAGGTATCTACAATTTTTGTATTGTGCTCTCCTATTTAAAATGATTTTTTTAAACTTATTTATTGCTATGGGGGATTTTTAAATTATTAATCATTTAAAATTTGGTCCTAAACCATCTCGCCTCTCTTTGTTCATGGACCAAAATGTTCATGGACTGTATAACCTCCGGCAAAAGTACAGTCAGTACTTTTACCGGTATCGCGATACCTTTGCCGATCCTCGCGGTATCGAGTAGCACCGCCTTCTGCATCTTCGCTGAGAGCGTTGGGATATTATTATTACACAAGTAGGATGTGATTTTATAACAACAACTTAATGATTTATGTTGCAGGTACGCAGAGGCCGGTCTCTACCAGGCGGGGAACATCTCGTCATCTTCAGGGGCATCATCGGGATCGCACCCCGCCTCGCCCCTACCTCATTCGCTGTTCACGCACGAACCGCTCTATCAGTTCTACAACGCTGCTAAAGTTGAGGTAAAAGACTCTAAAATCATACATATAAATATACTAGCTGTTGCCCGCGACTTCGTCCGCGTGGACTTTAGTTTATAAACACCATCTATACCTACTTAGGGGTAATTAGTATTTTCAAAAACGATCACACACATTATTTCTTATAGCTTATTTTTATCGCACAAATGTTCGACGTGATTCTTCAAATTGATATAACTTTTTTATTTATGAACTGATTGAAATAAAACAAACACTAAACTCTAAGTGAAGCTTACCACAATACATTAGTGAAAACCGCGCCCAAATCGGTTAAGCTGTTTCTAAGATTAGCGCGCACAAACGCACAGACAAACAGATAAACAGACAAAAATTCTAACAATCATTTGTTTTGGGTTCTATTGCATTGATAAAGGCCCCCAATAATATTTTTCTCATATATCTTCCATGTACAGACAGCGATCAGTTACATTTTTATTATATGTATAGATTTTCCCAATTATTGAACCTTTTAAATTCGAGCCAGACATTCCGGAAACACGCGTTGCATAAATAGGTGCATAATAATACCTAAGACCGCCTCTTGATTTTAAAAAATTCGAAATTAAGTTCATTTCAAAGTAAAATTTTTTTTATCAGGGAAATCTTCGTAATGTTTATATTATTTACCTATGTTCGTGAAATACCGAAATTAAAAAGTAGATAGCTGGAGACTAGAGCATTTTTTTTACCTTATCAGTGTCGGGATAATCTGAGCATGGATCGAAAGCCAAAGTTTACATACATATTAATAAGTTAGCAAAGGTTAAATTAACTGAAGCATTTTAGGAAGTAAACAAGTTAATCACGCTGACACGCTCTAATTGCGATGTTGTTTGCCATTAATAAACGTATCGTCAATTGAAAAGGCTAATTAAATTGTAATTACATTGACCTTCAAAACAAAGTCTAGTAATTTATTGCGACCTTTTAAATGTTCCTGTTTTAACGAAAAAAATACATTTTAGTTTGCGACCACCCGGTTATATAAATACAATTCGGTATATCAAAATTTACCTACTTTAGTAAAATATAACAAAAGTGAACAGTGTTTAACATATGAATCGGTTAAAAAAAACTTTTATTATTAAGTTCAATATTCAATTATCAAATATACCTACTTAATAATAAAGTACCAAATCTAAACAATGCCCTGCCCTGTCTTTATTTAGTACATTTTCGTAGAATCGCATAACATTGTTCTATGCAGAAATATTTTTTTTCTGTAGCCTCCAAGTTTTCCAGTTTTTCTATTTCAAGCATTTAAAGGGCAATGGCTCTCCGCCAGTCCCTTGATGAGTAGGTATATTAAGGGATGACGACGATATAAGGACTAACTTCTTGTCTTATAGTCTACAGTGTGGCACTTTCCTTCACCACAAGTCAGGATTTCTAACTTTCAGATTTTCTTTGCACGACACCATGGATTTGATATAACAGGCGTATATCAATTGTATGGATTCTCTTTGAAATGTTCAACTATATTCAAATGCCCCTACCAGCATCAATATAGAGACTCAATTCAGGGTGCAGACAGCTTTGAAGAAATTTATCTACTGAATTATTCCTTATTACACTACTAGCTTACTCACTGTTCATGTAGACCCGCGACTTTGATCGCGTGGTCTACAATGACATACTTACAATTCCGTCTTTACCCTAAGGGCACGTGGGGCACGAGCCCAGGGCCCCCGGCCCGATGGGGGCCCCCGAAATGCCGAAATCCAGTGCCTATGTATTTTTTATCCAATTAATCAATAAATAAGTAAAATTATTTGTAACAAAAAACAAGTTTTTATCGTATTCTACTCGTCGAATCCTTTCATTTGATAGCCAACTTGAAAGAAACCATTAACATCAACGTAAGTCCAATTCTCAAAACAGTAATCACATCACTTATATTTGATTTGTATAAAGCTAACCGTAATCACCAACAAAGTCACTAAACAAAAGTAAATTCTGATGTTTTCATTCATTGATGTTTTTTTTGCTTTCTAAAAGGGCCCCAAACTGTGTGCCCAAGGGCCCCTGCATGGCCTAAGATGGCCATGCATACATAGTAAGTAGCCTATCTAGCTCTGCCAAATTTTAGCGAAATCGTTTCACTCGTTTCAACGTGATAAGTAAAACAATTAAAACAAACATTAAATTATTTAAACTTTCGCATTTACAATATTAGTGGGATTGTACGTTAATGTATGTCCATCAAAAATTCAGTGGTAGGTATCACCTTCAAACCGATATCACCCTCAATTAATTGAGCCCCATAAATTCACAACTTTATATTAGATAGGTGCGTATGTACATACTTTATGTTTCTCCGTTTTCTTCCCAGTCGGTGTGCCGCGAGACCGGTGACTCTGACTCGGACACCTACGAACCTGGTTCCTCTACCGGCACAGCGGCGTCCCCTCCCCCCGCGCCAGCACGCCCCTCGGCAATGACACTAGTGTCGCCGCGCGGGCCCGCCCGCACTCTGTGGTGCGAGGTGCCCGAAGTGGTCAACTCTGCAGTCCTCAGTAAGTAACACAGGTTTAAATAAAAAATAACTCCATCCTCTTAATACTGAATTTCTTCCGTAAAAAAATAACTTGGTCTACTTTTTAAATTTTATTTTTTTTACACTCACCCTCTCTCGCATGGCGTATAACACCGTGATTTGTTTAGATATGGGTTCGATTAACACTCGTCTATAAATGGAGTGTGCAGCGTTGCTGTTTTTAGTATCGTATACTGGGTAGTATAGAGTAACAAAGTCAGTGACTTCGTTTAACAAAGCCCTTTTCATCGTGATAACATTTTCAGACGGCCAAAAAAATATAATCTGTGGTCTTAATTACAGTCAAGGTTATAAAATCAGTGCTATATTTGTGTTTGTACCAGTATCAATAAAAAGCAACCATTTTATTGCCTCTTACAATTTCAACTAAAATTTTTTCCAGGTTCGTTAGCGCCAGCCCAGAAACGTCTACAAGAAGCGAAATTCGAGCTGCTCACATCGGAAGCGTCGTATTTGAACTCACTCAACGTGCTCGAAGCACACTTCATAGCGCATCCTGCCTTCAGAGAAACGCACATTCTACCCAGAACCGACTGGGAGACGCTGTTCTCTACTATATTGCCGGGTAAGTTCCTTCAGTAACCTATCCTATGGCGCTTTTACGTCCGCGGACGTATTCGACGGAAAATCGCAAGGTTTAAAGTTAATTACTGGATTCCACTTCGACGACAGTTTATGTCCATCTTCCCGATTGAAGTTTTTATATTTCTTCATTTCAATCGCTTCGCGAACAATCCTGCGATAATAGTGACGTTTAGTGGAGAGGATTATTTGAGTCCAGAGTTCTATCAAGTGATTAATTCTAGGATGTGTTCGGCCATTGCTGATTTACGTTGGTGATGCTGATTGCTCTACGTTGGTCGTTGTAAAATGCTTTACGGTAGGTACCACTGCCTCTATTACTGGATATACTTAATATATATGCTTATCCTAAAGCTTGGCACCCGAAAATTGTAGATGGTGCACATGAATATTTATTCATCATTATATGTTGGAATGACATTCCTTCATTCCACCCGCTACTGAATAGTAAACCTCCATTCATTTAGCCACCCTCCTAGATCTCAATACCTATTTCCCCCGCAACTCTTTTAATGTCATCGACCCACTTTACACGACCAACGCTTCGTTTACCTTTCGACCCCCTTTCGACGAAAATATATTATTTTTAGTAACCTAAAAATGCATTCAATGTATTCCAGTGCGCAAATGCTCGCAACTCCTAATGAATGAGCTAGAGAAGTGCTGGCAGGAGAACATTCTGCTGCAGGGCATCTGCGAGATCGTACAGCGGCACGCCGAGAAGCACTTCCACGTGTACGTGAAGTACTGCGAGAACCAGGCGCTCATGGTCAAGGCGCTCATGAGGTTACGCGACCGGCCTACCTTCGCTGCGGCGCTTAGAAGGTAACTGCTGCCTAAAACTGATTAAAAAATTCTCAAAAGTCGGTATTAATAATATATGGGAAAAAATTGTTATAGAAGTAAAGCGACGGGCAGTCCACCTGCTGATGAGTAGGTGCATGCAAGCAACAACAAAAAAACAAACGTTTCTATTCAAATTATTATTATTACTATATTATAATCGTCGTTTTTAAAAAATATATTTTCAAGTAACTAAAGTACTTTCTAAAAAATATTATTTATTACTACCAATGTCCACTCTTATTTCCCAATTATTTCTACTTTAAGTAGTAAGCCCTTGCACAAGCCCCGATTTATAAGGGCTGTTATAGCATAAACACCCTTATCAGTCAGTAGACGCATGCTCTGATCGTTGATTTTTGTAATATATAAAACAAAGTGTAGTTATGGGTTCGTGCATAGTGTGACAGTAGCTCAGTTGGTGGGGGGCTCCAAGGAATGAATACAACCAGTCCTCACCTCAGCAATTTATTTTTGACTAATTGTGATATAAAAAAAGAAAACATCTAATAGTGTTTTTTTTTTTATAAATTTATTGTTAGGTATACAGCAGAACATCAGTGTCGTGCGGAACCAAGCGTTTCGTGAGATATTCAGCACTGCACTGAAGGCTTTTCTGAAGTATAGTATGCACGTCTTTATCCATCGAAAATTAGACACCAGAATGATTTAAAAAGCAATCGAATCAGAGTTTGGAGCAAGTTTCGTTAAAGAATAAATAGTTTTTCTGTATCGCTTCGTTTTTCTAAATAAGAGTTGTTAAATTTGCACACTGGGCTGCTTTTTTGCAGTTTCAATGGGGCATTTTTTTATTTCTGGAGGGTCCTAGATCCTATAGAGAAACAACTAATGAAAAATCAAAACGTTGGGACGTGCTCATGGTAGATATCTGTATTATTTTAAAAAATAATTGCTTTATTGTCAGAATTCAGGGAGAAAACAAGGGAATACGTTTGTATTCCTGTTAAAACGCTGCTGTCGTTTCCTGTTAAAATGTATATAAAAGTGCATAAAAATCTATCAATGGATCTTTACAATGAATTTTAGAGTACAGGGGGCTAATATCATCTGTCGGTTGCAGACTGGAGAGCCATCCGGCGTGCCAGAGCCTCTCGCTGCACTCGTTCCTCATGCTGCCGATGCAGCGCGTGACGCGACTACCGCTGTTAGTGGACGCGGTGCTCCGGCACCTCGCGAACACCGACGATGAGTACCGCGGCTGCGTCGCCGCGCTCGCCACGCTCAACAACGTGAGACCATTGCTTTAAATTAATTTTAGAAGAGTGATGTTGCACGAAGCCATGCGGCGTGTCAGCGCCCTGCCACATCCTTGATACTGCCAATATACCAGTCCCAAATGACAAACGTTGGCACGCACCCGAATGTATGAATTCTTTGTTAGTTAGTTAGTTAGTTTCTCCTCTTTGTTAGTTAATGGGTTTTAACGTGTGTGTATGCGAGCTGCGTAGTGTGTGTCCGACGTGTAATATCGTGATTGCATGTTTTTTTTATTATTACCAAAGGAGAATGGACATATTTGACCCAGCGAGTACAGAAACCAAATAGATTCCAAATGTTAACTTACAATGTGTAGTTAAACGCTCATTGTTTTTTTTTAAAGAATCTACGGGCTTTTTTTAATTTCTTGAATAATTTGATACATTGCCGTAAAAAATGACTTGGTCAATAACTCGGTTACTCACTACGAAGTACCCATACGTACACGGTTAGTTTAGAAATAGTGTCATAAAATCATAATACTAATACTATTTCTAGGAAATACGCTTGTGGGTATTATCTATTATTTTACCTGCTGCTTGCGCGCAGCTGCGATTTGCGACGGAATGTTTTTGTCTGAAGACGCGATGGCGCTTGCTCTCACTTTGTCCTTTGTTATTGTGTTTTTTTCTATTTATCTAACACCGAACTTCACTAACATATAGGTAAATGAAAAAGCATAAAACAATGTTTTAAACAACATTTTATAAAAAAAAAAATCTGAAATACAGCAACAACAGTAATGAACTCTAGTGTGGGAGCACATATATGTAAATCCATATCACAAAAATCTCGAGCCACTCACAGAGCAGCGCACTGTGTAGGCTCCAACTACACATTCTAGAGGACTATTTGCTACACAATTCATCTTTGTACTCGCTGGGTTTTTTGTCCATACTTCGTGCCCATTCTCCTTTACAAAGAATAAGTATAAAGCTAACATAACTGTATGTAATAAACCATATAGATTTGTCTAAGATTTGTCTTGTTCCAGTTCGTGTGTCAGTGCAACGAGGGCGCGCGCAACACGGAGCGCGTGGAGGAGATGTTCCGCGTGTCGCACTCGATCGAGTTCCCGGCGAGCGTGCGCAACGCGCCCGTGCTCGGGCCCGCGTGCGCACGCCGCGACCGCAGGTAACGAACGCGCACATCACAAACAATATCTATTTATTTATTATTTACTATCAGTGCCAGCGACTTCGTTCGCGTGAACTATGATTCCCGTGGGGATCTGGATAAAAAGTACTCTAAATGTTTAACCTAGCATATAAATTGCAACAGTGTCAAGTTTTTTTTATATAGAAAAAAGGCGGCATACGGAACATACAGTCCACCTGATGGTAAGTGGATACTGTCGCCCATAGACATCCGCGGTACATAGCAACATCAGTACAGAATGAGAAACGATGGGAACGGACTCATTACGTACATTGGGGAAATACGATAAAGTATATATAAATTATATCATGTATGTTTAATACAAATAAATAATTTGAATTTGATATTAATTTGCAAGGTCGGCGGCGTGCCCGTATACCTCCTGGTATTGCAGCCGCCCCCATATTGGGCGGCGGTAACACTTACCATCACGGTCCCACCGCTTGCTCGTCCGCCCTCTAGTCTATAAAAAATAATCTTGCAGGCCAATCCGATGGCTGGTACGCTCCGGCGAAATGACACAACTCATCTGGAAGACTGACGAACTGAAGCTGACGTTCGGCAAGAAGTTCAGCAAAGTGCCGCTGTACTTTTTCCTGTTCAACGACCTACTCGTCATCACCAAGAAAAAAGGGTAAGAATTTTGTTAACGAGTACCTTTTGTGACATTTGCCTCGAGAAGTGAAGTTGAGTTTTTGTGCGATTAATTGTAAAAAATGTGTATTGTACGTTTTGCGGTTTAATAGTAACAGTTTATTAAACTTCAAAGGGTTTTGTTTTATTACTAAGTGTTATTACTATAGCTACAAAGGTATTGTTTGTGGTACTCAAATAAAAGCGTGGGACTACGTTTTTCTTGAGCTTCCAAGGAGTCCTCTTCTGTCCTCAATAAACCTACTATCACTTTATAATCGAGTCTAGACTAGTTTAAAACTAATACTAATTTTAAGAAAAAGTACAGCACATTTAAGAATTACCATCCTACATACTTAATAGCGATGATAGCTTTATTTCGGGCCTTTTTCACCACCTCCAGTTCAGTTTAAGTAACTGTTAACAATCCGATTGATAACTTATCTGCCAATTAATTCTAACTTATACTGACTTTCTGATACCTTCTGATAGAGTATCGGGAAGTGGCGAGAAAGCCCATTATTCTCTACTCTCATTCATGAAGCCGTGAGTGTGAACCTCGACCCGTACCATTTGTACTGAAGTACGAATTCTTAAATTCTGACCTACTCAGCGATGAAGGGAAAGATTATGAGGAAACTCGTGTGTTAAAAAAATTGGGCTTGTATTCACCAAACCGAAATGGCCCCACGTGGTTGTGGCCCGAAATCCCCTAGTGATTTATTAGGGGAGGCCAGTGCCTTGCATTGGTATGTTATGTTATCGATTATGCCCTGCAATGGAATATTGAGTTCAATAAATCAGTTCAATAAATTTTGAGTTTCTCGCGAACATCCCTTTCGGATACTTTTTATACTGTTTAGTTGTATTTCACTATTTATTAACTATTCATAAAATAGTTATAAAATAAAAACTATTAAATTAATTACAAAAATTATTTAATATCTGAACGGACTTTTTTGTAATCTTTGAAAATACTCACAAACTCGACTGCTTGTTATTGGAATACATAGTGCCCGCTAAGAAGTATGCTTGCTGGCGGTGACATTTCGAACATTGATTGTTCCTTTTTTAGTATATTTATTTTGATTGATACTACAAATTAGTACATTTGAGGGGGAGAGTGCATGTTGCAATCCAACAGCCACTGGGCGCGCTCGACTGGCCACGTTACCCCTCTCTGACAGAAGACTACCTTGAAATGTACTGCATTTCCCACTTTATCTTATTTCCTTAATATACGTACGTGTTTCGGTAGTGAGTGAGATGTGCCAGAGCCAATTCCCATCCTATCC
The DNA here is from genome assembly GCA_943735995.1 of Sesia bembeciformis. Classification (NCBI taxonomy): domain Eukaryota; kingdom Metazoa; phylum Arthropoda; class Insecta; order Lepidoptera; family Sesiidae; genus Sesia; species Sesia bembeciformis. The sequence goes on from OX031028.1 coordinate 17,524,962, forward strand.
CTCCCCATTTTCCCAACCCTTTCTCCAAATCCATTCCTATAGCTCCAAAGATAGGCAGCGCATCCAGGGGCGTGCCAACGTTTGTCACTTTGGACTGATGTTGGCATGTATCTCGGATGTCTATGGGCGACAGTATCCACTTACCACCAGGTGGACTGTATGCTCGTCTGCCGCCTTCGTACATGAAAAAAAATACTTTTTTTTCATTTCAGTTTGTAGTTCGTCCGCTGCCATGTCACCGCCAGGAAGTGGGATATGTTTATTTTAATCTTTCGCGATTTGTACACATTTTATATTGTAAATCGTGTCTGATTATAAAATTAAAGGTTTTTGTTTATCTCTTGTCACTACTCTACATTTAGGCACGGGTCACAACTGTTACAACACATTTAATTTTACGTGTTCAGACCCGATTTACAATATAAAATATTTATTTTTATTTCCTTATGATCGCAGCGAGGAGCAATACGTGGCAGTAGAGCACTGCCCGCGCTCGCTGCTGGAGGTGTGCAGCAGCGACGGCGGCGCGGCCGCCGCCAAGCACGCGCTGCTGCTCACGTTGCTCGAGAACCACGAGGGGCGCACCGTCGAGATGGTAAGCCCGCTACATTCTCACTAACATAACATGCTTGTTTATTGAATAATACAACGGCTGTAGCGGGTTCTATACGTTTGCCGCTCAGACAACAGACCTTTTATTGTTTTCCTTTGTTCAAATTTTCTACCGGTGGCTAGCAATTAGCAATGTACATTTGGAGGTTCTGATGTAAGTGTAGTGTTTGATGTAACTTCAGAATGATAAATAATTTAATACCATTATTATATACCATTTTATTATATATTTTATTAACTAAAGTACACATGTTGTTGGCGTGCGGGAGACGACTGCCGAGAACAGTAAGGTCGATAACGCTATACTGCAAATTGTTGACATTCGTAAAACACAGTATGCGTTCTACGTGCATACAAATTTACTGTGTCCCTTCATACAAACCTCATTATTTTCCATAAAATCGTCCACTATTTCTACTTTTACCCTATAATATGTATACCCTAACAATGGGCCCGTGTGCATTACTCGAACGGTCTCGAACGAGACACTGTGAAGGTTGAGAGGGGAATTACGATATCGCCGCCGAACATGCGATTAAAATTAGTCTAAAAAATAATCAATTAATTAATGGAAGTAATAGAGGCGTCAATTAATCGACCTGCCTCAAGATTCCGATTGACGTTACTATAAAGTTCATTATTGTGAGACAATACTGTTCAATAATAATTCACCGACCCTAAATAACCGACGCGATCCGATTAATCATTCGCAATCGCGAATCGCTACTTTGTCACGTGGAATCACAGCTCAACCCAATTTAAAATTGTGACAAAAAAAAGAAAAACAATGGATACTGCTCGATAACAATAAACTGACCTGGACTCGTTTCATTCATTCGAATGATTTTAATTATCAAATAATTTCGATTATTTTCATTTGCAATCGAGCATCACTAATTCTGTTGGGATTTCAGGAATATCTTATACATATAATAAATCCTAAAAGTGACGTCTGTTTTAAAAAAAAATCGTTGTAGTGTACTCTACGGACGATACAGAACCCACAACAGAATTTTTGTCTGTCCGTCGGATCGTGTATCACGTGGAAACTGCTGTACAGAATTTAATGAAAGTACAATTATAGTTTATGACCTGGGTTAACATTTAAGGTCTATTTTATCCCGATCCGTTACAGATTTCCCACGAGAATCACTTTTTTTTTATAGAATATTTGGCAAACGAGCATATAGTCCACCTGGTGGTAATACTGTCGTCCATAGACATCCGCGATACATGCCAACATTAGTCCAAAATGACAAACTTTGGCACGCCGCCGGATGCGCTGCCTACCTTTGTTGATGAAAAATTAAATTTGGAGAAAGGATTGGGGACGTGGGAAGGGATAGGATGGGAATGGGCTCTGGCATATCTCACTCACTACCGAAACACGTACATACGTTGGGGAATATGATAAAGTGGGAAATGCAGTACATTTCAAGGTAGTATTCTGTGAGAGAGGGGTAAGGAGGCTAGTCGAGTGCGCCCAGCGACTGTTGGATTGCAGCGTGCACTCTCCCCCTCCAACTAGTTTTATGCAATGCAACCACCAGCCCTTGGCCAAGCTGCTTGGCGACTCCACTCTTTTAGAGGGGATGTAGTTTCTCAGGCCCTGTGGCAACGGGCTAATTTCATAATAAATACATATTTCTTGCAGTTGCTATCGTGTCCTAGCGAAACGGACGCGTCGCGGTGGTCGGAGGCGCTGGGCCCGCCCACCGTGGACGCGGAAGGCGAGGCCGTGTACGCGGGCTGGGACTGCCCTCAGGTCGCTGCCCTATTCGCCTATACACCAGCACAGCCTGATGAGCTACCACTGGCCGAAGGGGACGTTGTTAATGTCACCAGGAAAACTAGTGAAGGTACGTAACTTTACAGTTTAAGCCCAGTAGAGTTGATAAAATTAAGATTAAATAGAAAAAGTGTGCCGTGACTTGACGGCCGGCTATAGAATAGCATCACCCCATCTCTTCCCGCGGGTGTGGTAAAGGCGACTAAGGGCTAAAAGAATGGACTCGCCAGCCTGCTTGGGAAGCGTAGCATTTTAAGGCCACACATCCCTCGTGCACACGACAATGTGCGTGAGTAGGCCCATTTGCAGCAGTGGATACTGAAACGGCTAGTTACAAGAAAAGTGTCATAAAGGAGACTTCTTAATAAAACTTCAAGTCCTGATAAGTAATCGTGTTAGAAAAAAATTTGCTGAGAGAAAAGGGAATAATCAGTTTTTAACCATTTTCTCGAAAGCTAATAAATTTATTGAAAAGTTGTAAGGGTTACTTTCATATACTTAATAAATCTAAATATAATCCTAAATGCTACATAATGTAAAATGGACTTAAACATCGCGGCCGAAAGTAATACACATCGATTATGATCGGCCAGCTCGGTTTTGTAGACCGTCGTCTCTGTCGTAACGGCACAGTTACGATAGAGACGACGCTCTGCAAAAGCAAAGCTAGCCGATAGTCTTTTTCTAAAGGCCAATGTGTATTACTTTCGGCCGGGAAGTGTACTAGTTTTATGTCATCCTCTTGTACACACAAAACATTAAGGGACTAATCACACTCGCCAGCATCAATTCGTAATTCGCATGCTATCGGCTGCGAAACCGTGTGATCGTATATTGTAACCTGCTTTTTGCTGAAGAGTATTTTCTACCTAATATGTCCTTATTTAAATAGCAATGATGTCTGACTCGTTTGCTAATCACCCCGTCCCACCATGTTCCCTAAAACGCGATTAAATAATACGTATACAGTTCATTATATACAAACAATTGAGTCAGCACGAATTCGCTTGCATAAGCATGTGCCCGTACCAAATCCTTAAGCTTGTTTTCACCCTTGTAGTTATCTTCTAGAATGCTTAAGGATCCGTATCCATACGAAAATGGAAAATCAAACAAACTTACCTATAGTGACTCCAAATGGTGGAAAAAGGGGGCACTACATGTGTTCATCGAAGAAAATCCTAAATATACTAACAAATACGCATTTAAACTACACTACATTAATGCGAAAGCGGATTCGATGCGAAAAGATAAAGATATGCACGCACCTTTATACAAATTACTAATTTTGTGTGAATCAGCTGCGATTCGATGCTTATTCACACTAATGTGTGATTAATACCTAATTTATATTATTTGATGTTGATGGTCACCTGGTGTCGGCCGGCATTAGAATGACACCCCATGAAGAGGCCCGTATTTAGTAGTGGACGATGAAAGGGCTAGTTACGATTACGGATGTGCCATTGATGTCATTAATTATATGTATATATGACTGCAGGTTGGTACTACGGCGAGCGCACACGCGACGGCGAGTGCGGGTGGTTCCCGGGCGCGTACACTGCGGAGATCGCGTCCGCGCACGTGCGCGCACGCAACCTGCGCCAGCGCTACCGCCTGCTCGCGCTTTCCGGCACATATCTCGGACAGAAGAAACGACCATAGCCACCTCACCTAATAAACTCATCAAATTATACCAGGACTTCATGTCTTTGCAGACAAAGTTGATCGCACTCACTAATACAGAAAATATTTTTCTACAAATTCTTGTACCCGAGTAATATGCGACTAAAATGTCTGCTCGCGCTCTTCGGCACCTACTTCGGATAGAAGAAGCACCCCTAGCGACATCACCCGGGAATCTTGTGAAATAAAACTAGAACTTCGAAAAAACATTTTGTACACAAACAATTTAATAGAAACCTTGTTAGCACTTACGGATATTAAGAATATCTTCTGCATACTGGCGCCAGACAGACTGGCGCTCTTCATCACTTAACTCGAGCGGAAGAAACTGTTCTAGTGACATTAATCGGAAACTATGGAAATAAAATATTTTCACATATTTTCTTCATAGTAATGTAACCTGCGATAAGTTTACTTGCTCGCGCTCTGGAGCGCCTTCATTAACCAAAAGCCTACTGACCTACTGACAGTCCTACAAACTGGATAAATTTAAACTAGGCTTTGAACCAAAACTTCTCGTCTCTGCGGACCAATTATAACAAAATTGATCACACTCACCGATGCAAACAAATATTTCACACATTTTCTTCTAAATGCGTAACCATAAAGAGTGTTGTAAGGTTCTTTCCGACACATGCCTCAGACGAAAAAACGTCTTAGGACAAACATGAGAAATAAAAACTAGAAGGTGAAATTTGAAAGTAAGTTAATAACGCGTGCTCAAGTAACTTAATAACAACGTTGCTGGTATAGAAAATACATATTATTGCATGTCCGTAAATGTCTACTTGAGCTCTTATGCACATACTTCGGGTCTTAGTGACATCACCTTATAAACTACATAAATGACTATCGACCAGATAAACAGACATTTATCGGTATTAAAATTAGTCCGAGTCGTGTGTTATTGAACCTCATGCAATATGAATAGAGCTTAGTTTTAAATCACTAGATTTAAGAAATCAAATAGCCTTTGCGCAGACAATTTAATCACAGCGATGCCAGCATTCGTCGATACATAGGATGAATGGGTGACAGTCCGGTAGATATACAAAGAAGAAAATATAATAACAAAGAAACATAGCGCAGGACATAGTTCTTATAAGAGTTTACAAAAATAAGGTTGTCACAGTATTCAGCGCGGGGACTCAATTCTGAACCATTTTAACAATACAGTTGCATTAATCAGAATCTTAATATACTCATATTTTATTTTATCTTGCGATGTAGAAGATTCGATGTATTCCAATAGTGTTTACTGCCACAAAGTTATTGAAATCTATGCAATGGTTCTCAGTTGAGGACCTGGTCATAATGATTTTGATTGTCAAGACTATGACTATAAATTGTATTTGGTCCGTCCAAACACTGCCGTTATTTTGTAGATACGAAACATAGGCTATTTTTGGAATAATATTTCAAATAAAATCACATAGATAACGAATGCACTATAAAATATGTTGGTGCTTATTTATCAAAATAGATGTACTTAGAATAATGAACCGTATGTTATACGCTCTTAGAGAGTTTCAGAATATTTTATGTAGTTGATAGTCGAAATGTACAGTTACGTATGAGATTGACACATCGTTATATTGTACAGTATTGTCATAAAACATTTTACTGATTAGTTTTTAAGTTTACAATTTATTTTTAATGCATGTCTTTTTCCATTTAGGCTTTCGAAAACTAGTCATAATATGATGACGTTGGAAAATGTATTTTGAACAAACTTACTGTTTTTATGTCCAATTGAATAAATATTAATATGTGCAAAACGCGTGTTTCGTTTGTCTATATCAGCGGGGGGACGCAAATTGAAAATGTTATTTTGACCAAAATAATGTTGCAATTATAAAATGTGTTGTAAAAAAAACATTCCGAAGTCTGTGTATAATTTTACGATGTTGCCAAAAATTAATCGCGACTAAGTGACAATTTTATTAATCGTTAATCGTGATTATGATTTTAAAAAAATGCTTTAAGCGCAACTAATTTAGTCGTGATTAATTTTTCCCATTATATTTTTAGTCGATTGATCAATCGATTAAAAATTTAATGCCAACTATGTCACTGTACTCGTTTTAATGAAGGGTCGGACATACATTTTAAGTATCAATGTTAACAATTTCTAAAATCTTAAGTATTCGGATAATCAAAACGTAATCATTTGTAATAAATAAATGTCTCGCCCTTCTAATGGTACTTAAGTAAATTATTGTTGTGTATATTACAAATGTAACAGTTATTAGGAGAACATATGTATGTAAAATGAAATAAATATATGGATTAAATTGTATGTTTAATAGATTTTTATTTACATACACTATAGCACACCTGTATTTATTCATACCATACCTACGTTCGGATCGTCACAGAAACCAGCCCGTTTAGCATCCACCGCTGGACAGGGGCCGCACCGTAAAACGGCACACTGGCAAAGCAATTGGGCGAGTCCACTCTTTTAGAGGTGGTGTAGCCTCAGCGCCTGTGGTCGGGGCTTTGTTATCCCTGTCTCTTTACGACACCAACGGGCTTGTGTCTGAAATCCGAAGACGTTAGATCTAGTCTCGATTTGGGATTCTCTAAACGTGTTGGATTTCAACCCAAGTAAGACGCAAGTCCTGTGCATTCACCGCTAAACAAGCCCTTTTGTGGTAACACCTCGCTTTCAGAGCATACCTCTTTAAGATCGCTGAGAGTATCGGGATCCTTGGTGTCAACATCTCCAGCAGTCTAATTTAGGGGTCATCTGGAAAATAAAGCCAAAATGGCCTCCAAAAAGCTCGGTGTGCTGAACAGAACGAAGCGGTACTTCACCCCTGGGTAACTCCTAATGCTCTACAAAGCACAGGTTAAGCCCTATATGGAGTACTGCTCCCATCTCTGGGCCGGCGCACCGAAATATTAATTGGACCCATTTGACTCCATCCAACGACGTGCTGTTCGAACTGTCTACGATCCCACTCTCACGGGCGGTTTAGAAGCCCACAGCATTCGGAGAGACGTTGCGTCTCTCTGTGCGTTCTACCGCCCTGTACAATGGGGAATGCTCTGAAATGTTCAATATAATTCCCACCTCAGATTTCTACAAGCGCACCTCCTATCACAGAATTGTCACAATATATTTCGTACAAATAGGCATTTTAGGTGGGTATTTATTAAAATACATGTTGTAAGTACCCAAACATTTTATTATTTCAATTTGTTACAAGATGTATTACTCTCATCTTAACAACATACGAGTGTTGTAAAATATATTTCAAAATATTTATAATTAACTCCTGCTGAATATAACGAGTGCCTTATATACGTTATAAAATTAGTCGATATTAAAAAATATTGCGCATTATTAACTTTTATAAAAAATACAATTTCAAATTGGAAATAAATAATAAAAAGTAGGTATGTCTTTTCGTATAAAAATTGTAGTAAGAATTAATAATCAAATCTTAAAAAATAAAATCAAACTAATCTCAAGAGATGTTGTGCTTATAATTATAATATAGTTATTATTGGTCATACGAACGTTAGAACAAATACCAACTATTAACATATTAACAGGCTCATTATTAACATATTAACAACCGCAAATATCACATTGTAAAACAAACCTATTCTTTTAGTTTCAGCAACGAATATAAAGAATATACGAAGTTAAAGATCTGATTCTCATCAAACACGTCACCCTCTGACCCGACACGAGCGGTGCCTTCCTGTATCTTCAATGGACATGGTTTTAATTTGTATGACTTTGCTCATACACGACGTACTTGACGCAAGGCGGTCGTGACGTGTTGGGATGATATTTCAAATTGCTCCATAATCACTTTTTTGATACTTATTCACAAAATAGTTATATCGTTATCAGTTTCAGGATTTGTGTTGATATTTTTTGGAAGCAGCAAGCAGTATTACAAAAAAACTGTCTAAACGTAATAAAACTTCTCATCGTTAAATTATAATTAGGCCAAAGTCACTCATTCAGAAACACAAAAAAGTTTGTAATCATTCTAACGCTCGATTGGCCAATGCATAAATTGTGCACCTTATAGGAATGAAAAAAATATGAATGTCACAGAATATCAATTGAGTGATCTTAAAAGTTAAATTATGCATACAAAATATTAACAACACCACACAGAGATCACAAAGCAAAAAAAAAAAACAGTATATAAATGGAATGACTCGAGAATACATAGTATAGAGAATTGCTCTCATATAAGAACACAATAATATTATGTAGCACCTTTTTGTCTGTGCCTTGATAGAAAAAACAAAAAATATTTCAAAAAGTAATTGCTTTCTACTTATATTTTGATCAATTATACTGAGCCCAATTTTTTTCTAAATTACTATCATTACTAGTGCATGCAAAAATCATTTCAGGGATATGAATGATGGCATGTAGTCATGTAGGATTTTAGTCAGATCCATTTCAGTGTTCTCATGAGAATTATTATTTAATTAAATCATAGACGTGAACAAAGTTGCTGGCACAGACAGTAATAAAAAATTGTAATGATATTAGAGAAGTTACCGACTGTTTTTATACCGATATACTACAAAAGTATATAAAAATACAATAATATAAAGTCCTTTTTATGATTTTAATACTCTCCTTACTCTGACAGGAATATTAAGTAGAATACAAGTTTATATTTTCCGTATTTCTTGGGATTCAATTACTCTAGTCCCATTGGAGGTTTAATTAACTAGGGTAATAAAAATGAACGCTGAGCGCTCGAGCAAATCAGCACTAGTGAATCTTAATCTTCTTGTACAAGTTGACTCGTACATACGGCTCGAAGAACCAATCTCTATGTGGGCCACTGCTTATATGCGGTTCCATATAGAAATTACGCCAGGAATGTCATTGATGCATAAAAACACGTTTAATGTGTTTGCCTGATTTTATTGCAATAAAAGTACATGCATATCAGGAAAAATGCAGTGAAATATAAGAGTTCACTGATACACTTCCGATTAATGTTTAACATCCGTTTTAACATTCAACTCTTAAAGTTTCATTAGAGCTTATTCAGTGCTCGAGTGAGTGTTCATTTTCAAAAATTAGGTTCAACCATAATCTCCTAAAAATTAGTATCTATTTTGTTTGAGACAGCTCTTACCAATATTAAGCCTTAACAAATCAGAGAAGTCATACGTAGAAAAAACGAACCTCTTTTAAGCAATAACAAACATATGTCTCATATTCTAGTTTTGGACGAGTTGTTCTTCACCTCAAACAGTTTCCGCACAAAATATACCTGCAATGCGCCTGTCGCTCCTATTGCTACGATTTGAATCAATGACCATCTGAAAAAACATATATTCTTAGGAAGATTTCCTAAAAGAAATTTCTGAATAAAATTCATCTTTACTTAGAAAAAAGGCAGAAGGCAATTTTGATGGCATTCAAGATAAATGGAAAAAATGTTTGGTAAAATTTTCATTAATTTATAAATCAAGATAGAAACTTGGGTTTTGGATAAAACAAAAAGAATAATCATTGTTTATTCTTTTTTATTATTTTTAATTTCCAAATATGTTACTTGTGCTTCATTAAAAATGTTACTACTCGTACCTAATGCCTTTTCTTCTTGAAAGGGCAGATTTCTTAAGGCAGTGTAGGGCACATTTCGTAACAAATTGTAATTTCGAAAATTCTCAAAAAGTTTTAAATGTCAGTATAATATATAATCAATGTTATTGGAGAGATTTCATCAAGCTCTAATATATATATGGAAATTTCCGAATATAAATCTGCAAATATAAATCTAACTTTCCGAATAGTGCCTGCCATTGGAATTTTTATTTAATAAATGCAATGGATTTGCATAAAAATATGTATCTTCAGCACTATAACTCAATAAATGTTTTACATAAAAAGGCTTCAACAACTACTTTAGTGTACTAGGGTCCTCAAGATTTTCTAATCTATAGAAACCCACCTTTAAAATTCTACAGGGATTAATGTAAAATATTCACCTCATCACATATGCATTATTATCCTGCAGCAGGTTGTAGTCTCTGGATTCTCTGGCTCTTGAATGATATTGATACTGCAGGATATCATTGATGTTACGCTCCACAAACTGAATAGAACTCTGAAAAATTACACAAATACAGATTTATATACTATAGTATTTAATACATTTATACATTCATTATTTTCATTTATTCATTATTATTATAAGATTCCTGCTTCAAATATTCCCAAACTAGGAGTAGAATGTATTTAGGGGATTATTGCACAGATAAATATTAAATATTTTCATTATTCTCTACAGATCTATACATATAATAAAATCAAAACAGACCCGTACATGAAATGTTGTTTGAAAAAAAATTATTGCAGTGTACTCTACAAACGATACAGAACCCAAAACAACCGCTTGTAGATTTTTTGTCTGTCTGAATGCACATCTCACAGAAACTACTAAATGGATTCTAATTAAACTTAGTGTAGTTATAGCTCTTGTGCTATACCTTTATACTATATATTTATGGTACATTTGATCCCAATCCATTATAACATTCCTGCGGGAATAAAGATAATTATACACCAACTAACCCTAACTGCAAATATTTAAATAAAACTGTTATAACATTATATCTCTATAGTTAGTAGAGATGTAATATTTAGGACCTTTCTCACCACCTCCTGATACTTTATCAGAAAGTTATAATCAGGCTATACTCACAAATATTTGTCAAAGGGAGATGAACATTTTAATTTCTATTTGACACTTATGTTAAAGCATATAACTTACAGTAAAATTCTTTATATTCATGTCAAGATCTTCCACCTCCTTGGCATATTTCTCCCACATATCGTATCTTATTACAGACAGGTATAAGTTGACTAGTTTGCCTGCAAATCTTGAGAACTGGTTGTCGATGCAAACTGCATAATAACCACCAGAGGACGACTGGTCTGCATACTCTGCACTCTGCCGCCATTCGTAAGGATGCACTATCTGACCGTTGGGGTGCCTCACTGCAAACCCACACATACCATCACCTCCTTTCAACACCTGTAAACAAAAAAAAAGTATCCAATCATGACACAGATTTAGCACTATATAATGAGTAAAATACAACCTGACCTAACAAAACCTTAGTGTAAAATGAAGCGAAGAAACAATATAATGTATAAGAATTCTAATTAAAAGCTAATTACCTGATAGCTAGCGTAAAATGTGGCACCCGCTTGAACATATTGGTAGTAACAGTCCTCTTTACCGGCGTCGATATGGACTTTGTAGTCCATGGTGACCGCCGGTAAGTTCTCGTACCATGGTACAGCAGGAGATGTGGTAAATACATCACCAACAAGTGATAAAATGGTAAATATTAATGTTAACACTATAAACATATGCCACGTCTGTTGAGCCATTTTCAAAACTGACGTGAATGACAGGGAAAGGTATATCGTAAATGTCAAAAGTGAAAGATATTTAGATTTATATTTGGACACTGGCATAACTATTGGTCCACATATAGCAAAAGTGAATTGTTTTTAATCACGTCATTGTCCAGTCCCGTCGATGTGGGAGTTTCTCAGTAAAATGATAATAGGTTTACTGAGCACAGAGTTGGAGTCCTTGGAAGAACAATGCAGTCTCACGTTTTTATTTAATCTCAACATTATGAACTAACGCGGCACTTTCAAGTTTAATAAACTCTCAATATCAAACCACAATACACAATTTTTACAATAATCAAACAAAGTCAACTTTACTTCTCGGGTTACCGCCAAACAGTCCACCAAAATGTGCGAAATTTGCTTTTATGGACTGCTCTACATTTGACTGCGTTCAGAATTACGAACGATTACATGGAATGCTCTTTGATATATGCTTAAATCTATTTTTATTTTTGTAATCTAAATAAAGTTAAAACACATACTTTCTTTGCGTATCGCAGCCAAGTAAGGAGGATGTAACATATTTAAATTATGAAAGCCACATTAAAAAGCTATTCTTGCACATTTTGGAATTCTTGTCACTGCTGTCAGTCATAACAGCAGCTGTCGAATCAAGTCCAATGTATACATTCTAGTTAAATCTTGAGGTAAAATAACCTTAATTCTGAATGAAAAGCATCCTAAAAATATCTGTAGCTACGTGCAAAATATACTTTATGAATCAGTATGAAGGCTAGATACTTAACGGTCTTTTCATATATAGGAACGGGCTTTAGGTTTGTATTCCTAGTTATTTTGTCTTTAATAAAATAACTAATCTATGCTCTAATCTATCCTGTAAAGAATTATTTTCTCTATAAAATTGCAGCGTAACAAATTTAATAAATACAGGTCTTCTGAAAAGATATGGCTGAAAGAAGGCAGGAACTATCCTGATCCCGAAAGTGTACAGGGGATGCTAGAGTTGGCCCTATTAAAGCTAAGATCTTTGAACTATCCCAAAATTATATTGTCCAGTCGGTACGTATAGCAAATTTACCCACATATCTCTTTAATGAATTTCTTAATTATTTTTTTTCCTAGTATTTTAGTCTATAATAGAGATGGTAGACAGATGGATGACCCAAATGAAGGTAAGTGGTCACCACCGCTTTAATTAATGTTTAATGAACACCATGTTTAATTAAATATGCTACTGATGATCTGGATAATTGGGCAAGAAAACTAATACATTGAGATGATAAATTGTGATGTCTGTTAATTTATTATTCAACTTTATTATTATTAGTCTACCTCTTGGTAAATGGACACTCACCCTGCCACATCTGCAATATATTGCCCTACAACATTGCAGTATATTCCAACATCAGTCCACAAAACATACCCTTGGATGTGCCGCATAACTTTGAAAACTTTGTCAATAAAGAGTCAATGATGTTTAAAAATCATCAAAGCTTCTTAATCCTCAAGAACAGCTGCAATTTTGGTATTTTTTTTTTAAATGTTTGTTATTATTTGAAATCGGAAACAATATCATGGGTGGCAGAAAAAAATTTTAACTCTATTATTTTTTTAATTTACATGTGATTTTCGACTGACCATAAATATAGCATGTTGTCAGAATAAAGATTTTTGGAACATTTTCGTAGACATTTAAAGATATTTTTGGAAATTATTTATATGGAATTATTATTTTTTCTTTATTATTTTTACAAGGAAAAAGTATAAAGCTAGCATAATTGTATCTAATAAACCATACAGATTTGTCTAAGATATAAGTACTGCTGTATCAGTAGTCGAGACATTAAAAACCTACCTGTGAACAGTGAAAAAATCATAATTTCGACAAGAAATATTTTCTTAATTTATATTTTAAAATTATAATATTTTCGCTGATATCTGTTTTTAATTTAATATCTAATTAATTCACTGGTTTTCAATCATATCCAATAACTCTCGTTCTATTAGAAGTGCTCTGTATGCATGTTAACTTGTTCACTTACGCGAGTAATTATTGTTGCACGGTGATCCACCAGTACAACGTTGAGCGCCGTGGAGTATGGAACCAGTGATGGCATACGCGCAAAGATGTGGTCAATACACGATTTTGTTGCACAAAACACACACCTCTGGTTGTAATACGAGTATAGTCAGATATGCCACAGCTCAGTCTGCACTCGGCGAGAACATTTCGGTATGATTATTTATACTGTGAGGTAGTTTTCACATACAAGTTTTTATTTGTGTCTGATGGTCTATAGCATATATGGGCAACAACCAGCCCGCGGGCCGGATCCGGCCCGCTGTAAGATATGATCCGGCCCGCGAGACATTTTGAAAAAACCCAATTAAAAAAATATTACATTAGGTTCTTATACTCACGGGAGTGACAGTGAGGCGGCAAACATCAAATCCTTTGATGTTTGCCGCCTCACTCTTTGATAATCGCCGCCACTCGGCTGCTCGATCAAATTCTTTGAGGTTTGCCGCCTCACGGGCGACACATCAAAAGATTTATTGCTTCTCAATTATTCTAAACTAGTTTATTCCAAATTATTCCTTCATTTTGCCTTCATTTTGCCTATATAAGCGGGTGGATGGCCTGAACGTTAGTTCAGTTTTATTTGAGCTACCGAGGTGATAACTTGGACAAGCGATATCCTAGCGAACTGCTCGAGCCGTCAACTTGCTTTGTGACTTTGTGTGCATCTTGAGTGGTTACTAACTATAGTTTGTTATTAAGTTTATTGAACGAAAAGTAAACAAAAATGATGTCTGGTGGAAAGAAACGAAAAGTAGATACAGAGGGTCGCCAGTTTCAAGAAAAATGGACTGAAGAATTCTTTTTTATCTTGCACAATGGTAAGCCTATTTGTTTGCTGTGTAATGAATCCATTTCAGTAATGAAAGAATTCAATATAAAGAGGCATTACTCAACTAAGCATGCTACGCTGCACTCACTGACAGGACAATTAAGAACAGACAAAATCCAGAAGCTTACCGCAAATTTGGAAAAACAGCAACAAATGTTTCATAAACAAAGAACACAACTTGATAATGTTGTGAAAGCTAGTTTTATAGTTAGCTCAAAATTGGCAAAGGCATTAAAACCATTTGCCGAAGGAGAATTTATCAAGGAGTGTATGTTAGAAGTTTGCGGTATTTTGTGTCCTGAAAAGATTTGAAAAAATTAGTTTGTCAAGACGAACTGTTGTTCGACGTATAGAAATGATGGCTAATGATATAAAAACAACATTGACTGACCGTATGGCTGGTTTTGAATCATTTTCCATAGCATTAGACGAGAGCACCGATTTGTCTGACACAGCTCAACTGGCTATATTTATTCGAGGTGTTGATAAGGAGTTCACTGTTACTGAGGAATTGCTTGCTTTACAGCCGCTAAAAGGAACCACTACAGGAGAGGATATTTTTATTGAAGTTCAAAAGGTATTCACAAGTTTTGGCTTGCCATGGTCAAAATTAATTGGAGTATGCACTGATGGTGCACCTTCTATGGTCGGCTTACGTAAAGGTTTCATCGGAATTTTGAATGAAAAAGCAACAGAATTAAATGTGCAAAAAGATGATTTGATAGTCCTTCATTGCATTATCCACCAACAGAACTTGTGTTCTAAGTCCATTTGACTCCAGAATGTTATGAATGTGGTAGTAAAAACCATCAACTTTATTCGATCCCGAGGGCTTAACCATCGTCAGTTCAAGGCGTTTTTGGATGAAATATCAGCTGAATATAACGACGTAACATATTATTGTGAAGTCAGATGGCTGAGCAAAAGAAAAATGTTGAAACGGTTTTACGAGCTTAGAAATGAGATAGCAGACTTTATGAAAATAAAAGATAAACCACTATCTGAATTAAGTGACCCAAAATGGATATGTGACTTAGCATTTCTGGTCGATCTTACAGGCTATTTGAATGATTTAAATTTGAAACTTCAAAAACAAGGACAGTTAGTAAATGATTTATACAGCCATTTGAAAGCGTTTCAGATCAAACTACGCTTGTGGGAGTCACAGATGCTGTCTGGTAACAGTTACCATTTCAACACGCTCTCTGCGTATGAAAATATTGCTTATGCTCAATATGCTGAAGAACTCAAGTTACTGTCGGAACAATTTTCGAACAGATTTAGCGACTTCAAAAACATGGAAGACTGTTTCAGTTTATTTGCTACTCCTACAAAATATAATGTACAAAATGCTCCAATACACTTACAAATGGAGTTGATCGAGATTCAAGAAAACTCACTCCTAAAATCCAAATTTGAAGACGTAGAGTTGTGCGATTTCTACAAAAAATACCTAGAAAAAGACAATTTTCCGCAGCTTAGAAAATTCGCAAGAAGATTGATTTGTGCGTTTGGCAGTACTTATAAATGCGAACAGTTCTTTTCATTGATGAAAGTTAATAAATCAACACATCGTACAAGACTGACTGACGATAATTTGGAAAATTCTTTACGTCTTTGTATCAGTGGAATTAATCCAAATATCGATGGATTAGTTTCCCAAATTCAAGCTCAAGTGTCTCATTGATTTCGGTGTATTTAACTTTCGTAGTTTGTAACAATTGCAATATTAACGATTTAATTATAATGTACCATTTTTTTAAATTTCATTTTGTTATTTTAATAAATTGTACTATAATAACATTGTCGTATTATTTCATGTCTAATATCTATCGCAAAAAATATTATCACTACTTTAAAATGCACTAAGTACTTTTAAACGCGGCCCGCGAACGTATTTGCACGCTAAAGTTTGGCCCTCAACATGTCAAAGGTTGCCCATACCTGGTCTATAGCCTATAGCGCACACAATTATGGTTTGATTATATGAATTATTTAATGTTTCAGAAATGTTTTCAAATGTGGAAGTTTTAATTGAATATTGTGTTACCTTAATGTTATTTTTTGTATATAAAATTACACCACCCCCCCCTAGATGAGTTCGAAGCTTATATATCCACAAGCATAAGCATAAGATAAGCATTTTATATCCAGGAATCTGAAATAATTTTGAGACATCATCCGATATAGCCACATCAGTTAAAAGGCGTTATGGCGCAACCGAAAATTTGATGTAATTTAGATGATTAACCAATACATAATTAACGTTAAGTGTATATAATAATAAATATTAATATGTTGTTGATAATAACAAATGAAATGTGTCATTATCTAAGCGGAAAGAACCTTATTGTCGTTCAAGTTTACATGGACTTTCAGACTAGGAGGGAGGAAGGGCACACTGCAATTCCATAGCTGCTGGGCGCGCTCGACTGACCACATTACCCCTCTCTCACAGAAGACTACTTTGAAATGTACTGCATTTCCCACTTTGATCTTATTTCCCTAATGTACGTACGTTTCGGTAGTGAGTGAGATGTGCCAGAGGCCATTCCCATCCTATCCCTCCCTTTCTACCCCTTTCTCCAAATCCATTCCTATATCTCCAAAGGTAGGCAGCGCATCGGAGGGCGTTTGTTATTTTGGACTAATGTTGGCATGTATCGCAGATGTCTATGGGCGACAGTATCCACTTACCATCAGGTGGACTGTATGCTCGCCTGCCGCCTTCGTCCATAAAAAAAAAGTTAATAAAATAAACAAGACAAAAGGTAACAAAATTGTAGGGCCCCCCTTAATTATTCTGATTTATTCTATTTAACAACTTTTGAATATCTGGAAGTGTGCAAATGTGGAATACTTTTGAATTGGGTTTTAGCTGTCTTTGTACCGCACAAATTTGAAGGGTCCTCGTAGCTGCGTCTTTGCGTTGTAAAAGAGATTTTTCATACGATGGGTAAGGGCTTCACGGACATAAACGCGTTCTTTCTCCTTTCCCTCGGCTACCTTGTCCAGTAATCCTCCTTCCTTCATAAATATAAAGAATAATTTAATTTTTAATCCTTTAATTTAATCCACAATCCTTTAATTTTTAATAGCGATAACTTACGTCAACAGAACAGCTCTTCGGGAATAATAAACTCAAAACACAATGTGATTTTTCCTTTATTTGTAGCTACTGTACGCAAATTACTCACTAAGGGTGGCAATTTCTCAATAAATCAAAAAAGAGATTAATATCTCGAAAACCGTGCGACTCACTAAGATCGAATTGTCTTTCGATAGACCATGAGCAGGCCTATCGAGTTTCAAGCTTGGCCATCCTGTATAAATTTTGTTAATTATTGTGTAAACAATATTAATTAACTATATTATGTTCCCTCGCTACAATATATTTTTGTCTACAGTTGTGTCCTTCATGCACCACCTAATGGAACTTTTCTGATCAACCCAAAATTTAGCTGGTAAATAATGCCTTAAAGCATTAACCTCGCCTTTTGTACGATATTGTGCAATGAAGCGTAAATAAATAAAAAAAAAAAAATGTATTTGAATTTGTATAATTGATAATAAACATTTAAAAAAAACAGCATCAAATTCGGTTCTGTTCTTGAGGATTAAGAAGTAAAAACCTTCATTGAGTCGCCTATTGCACATTTTTGGCATCATCTGGTGGTTCAAGTGTCCATGGATGGCGGTGACCACTTACCATGTCGCGGTCCCGCCCGTCTGCCACCTCTTCTATAAAAATGCATGCATTTTATTAATATTACTTTCATCTGCCTTTTAATCTTTTACTTATAAAAAAACTGAATTATATTTTCAGATCAGTATAAATAGATTCAATTCTGATTTTTAGAAAATCTAATTTCTCTTCTTTTTCCAGTACTGATGGTGGAGTACATGCCTTAAATGCCAGTGCACACTTTGATCTCATGAGATATGGCACAAACATATACGATCCAAATAATGTTACATATGAACTCAATAAATTCTTCAAGAAAACCAATACATCCATTTTTGTGAAGAAGTGTTTAAGAGTTCATGATGACTTTAGTGCTAGATTTAATGCTGTCGGGAGGACATATTTGTACAGGTATGGAATTATTGTTGACTTTACTTGCAGACATTTAAAATTGAAACCTTACCTATAATTCACCCCACGAACTAAATTTGATAGCAATTTGTTGATTTAATATTGTAATATATTAGATATAATAATAACTGACGGTCAAGATATTGACCATTGCAAGTTGAGAAATCCATCCTTGGCAACCGAGGGTGTAATCACGCAATATCCAGCGTTTCGCTTGCCCATTTCGCTCGATTGAAGTATAAAGTATAAACAGTACACAATATTAGCAGTACATACTCAATGTTTTGCTCCGCCCAGAAGCCACAGCTGCCGCTGCCACCCGTCCAATCAGATAGTGTAAAACATAACCCAATGCAATTTTAAAAAAATAATCTGCTCTTCAAATTATCATAGAAAAACTGAAAATTTAAACAATTATAAGTGAGCAAAATGTGACCACATCGCGCAACGGTCTAATCTTTAATTTCACGTTTTTCTTATGTTTTTGAGGTCAATACGAATCTGAAGTTATTTCTCAATAAAAATGGGGGAACATTGAACGAAATACGGTTCAAATGATAAATACGAAAACAAAAATTCATTACTTTTTCATGTTTAATTCACTGTAGGTATCTCTGGTAATTATACATACAATCATTTTGAAGTTTTAAATTAATTATCTTCAAACTATTCTAAAAAAACAAGACCTATCCAGAGTTTCTGAAACCCTTCTTTGGCTGTGTGGCCAATTTATGAAAATTTCCCACACGATATCAGGAATTTTTACTTATCATCGCAAAACTTGAGTGACGAAGTTTCGAATTTCGTGTTATCACCTATACAGTATTGTAATATAATATATAAGGAAGTTTTTTAAAAAGTTTCAGATATTTGTATGTAATAGGAAAAAAGATAAGCGATTTTAAAGATTAGTGTTCACACCGCGCCCTCGCGCTTAACGCACGCGGTATACCGTAGTAATGCATATCGGGACTGATGCACATCAATAGCAACAGAAATATCAATGAAATATCTCTTTTTCGTGTTTTTATGTTTTTTGATATTTGAAACAATTTGACGGTTTGAACATGAAAAAGTAATAAATTTCTTTATTCGTATTTCTCACTTGAACGCCATTTTATTCAATGTTCCCCAATTTTTTTATTAAAAAATAAGTTCAGATTCGTATTCAGCGACCTTAAAAACTAAAATCTGAAACTAAAGATTAAAATGACAGTGAAGACAAGTCATTTTATGGGGTTCCCGCACTTCTCGCACGCCTATATACTTCATTCATTTTGATATTTATAATTTAAAAAACCTACTTGCAGGTTGGCAGTAGTGAAGAATGGAATAGTGTTGCCAGACAAAATTTCAATAGCACAATACATTCCCATAGAAGAGTGGAAGAGATGCCAATTTACAAGGTAAACAGCACCTGTATGTATTGTATCCAAGTTACAGAATAAATACTTCTTCAATAAGAAACACTGAACGTAGATACCAGGTGATTATTGCCGACCGCCGTGATAATGGGCTCCCCAAAGAACATCCCCCAAGGAACATTGGGAGGTGTAACGAGATGAGGAAAAACTCCTCATCACCTTATAATTCCTATTCCCCATTTTCCCACAACTCTTTTTCTGAATTCATTTCTAAACATAGAATCTGGAGATGTGCCATCGTTTGTCACTTTGGACTGATGTTGTCGTTATAGCGTATGTCGCCGGGCGACAGTACCCACTTACCACCAGGTGGACTGGTGGTAAGTGAATTCCCCCCAAAAAATATTTATAAATATAAATTCTTTTTACAGGTTCACTGATTTTGACATAGAGAGACTAAGGGAAGGAGCGAAGTACTTCATAGGCCACCACGACTTCACCACGTTCAAGAAGAACAAGTTACTGGATGGATGCAGACACAATAGACGGGTGATACACTCCATAGATGTAAAGCCGGGACGACCTCTTGTTACTGGCTACTCTAGCACACAGGATAGTGTCTTCGATTACTGGGATATTGAAATTAAAGGAAAAGCTTTTGTTCATAATCAAGTAAGTATACACATAATGTGCCAGCTTTTGCCAAATGTTAATGAAATTAACAAAGAGTTTAACAAAGCGTTTTTAAAAGTTGGTAACGAAATTAACAATGTTTTATGAAGAGTTGAGACTATCGGTTCGTCAGAGTTATGCATTTATATTTTTATATATGAGCGATCTTTTAGTGTACTATACACACCGATGGGCTGACGCCATTGAGAGTAGAGGTGAAACTATAGCCGTTAACTTAGACATCGCAAAGGGTACCCGAATGATGGTAACTTGGAAAGCAGTGCTTTGTGCCAGACCCGCTCCCAAATCCCAAGAAAGGTTATACCAACCTTTTCTCCAAATCAATTCCTACATCTCAAAAGGTAGGCAGCACATGGAGGCGTGCCAACGTATGCCATTCTGGACTTATGTTGGCAGGTTTTGCGAATGTATATGAGCGACAGTAGTCACTTATCACCAAATGGACTGTATGCTCGCCTGCCGCCTTCTTACTATAAAAAAAATCTTTAGTTCTCCCAATTTCTTTGTTAAGAATTTTGTCCAGACACGGAGATCATAACTTCGATAAGCAACTTTGAACTTGTAACCTAGTGCCAAAGACCTAGAACCTACCGTCAGAGAGATGGGTCAGAAAACACGTTCCGAACCCATCCATCACTGATTGAAAACTTTCTTTTTCATGTACATATATTGTCGCCTTTCATTGCAACAATATTTTAAACGTTTCAGATACGCCGAATAATGGGAACACTGATCAGTGTTGCCATAGGAAAATTACAGCCAGAAGAGATAAAAGTAATGCTACAAGTTCCCTCAAAGAATTCGTGGCATAGCTACATTCAGTCGGGGCCTCCGGATGGACTCTACCTGTGTAACGTGGATTATAGGCCTGAGGACTTGATCTATAATCCTGACTTGAATAAAGACGATGAAAAACATTTAGAACATTTAGACAGTGATGGTGAAAGTGAATAAAATAGACGTCATTTTGTAAATGAATTAACCATAGACAATAAGGATAAACCAAATCACATTTTTTTTAAATTACAAGATTAAATAAGTGTTTGTACTTGGTCCGCTATATAAAGATTGTCAAAATGAGTTTTTTAGATGAACTAAAGAAGCAAAAAAGCAAACTGAGCAAAACAGAAACAGTTATAACAAAAGCAGACGGTCAAAGATATATTGAGAAAGGCGACAGTCTACAGACTCTCCCTCCGAATTACGGTTTCGTAGTGGATACAAAACCGGATGATACTCCCATACTCTTAACAGACTATCTCTACATCGGCTCACAAGACTGTACTGAAAGTAATATCATAGAAAACTACAACATAAAGCATGTGCTAAGTCTTGGAATAGAGGTAGAAACCAATGTTAATTGTAAACTCGTGCAGTGTCTAGATTTACCGGAGACAGATATAAAACCGGTATTAACCGAAAGTTTACCGTTCATACGCAAAGCGGTTGAAAGTAAAGAGAATGTATTGGTACATTGTAACGCAGGTGTGTCCCGAACCTCTGCAGTGGCTATTGGTTATTTCATGCAGTATGAAAGTATGCAGTTTGATGACGCATATAATTTAGTGAAAGAGAAAAGGCCCACTATACAGCCAAATACCGGTTTTAAGAAACAATTAATAATTATGAAGGCTGGGCAAGTTTTATAACGACTTGAAAACAAGGACCAATTAAATTACGGACGTGCCATGCCATCACTCGTTATCTCGAGTAAAAAACGTCCAACCACACATTTAGAGGGATAAATAACGCAAGCTGTTCCGCTGCGTGCCCGAGTTTGGCGGTAAGCTCCTACTTATTGCGCTGCTTGTTCAGTCTGTTCCAAACCGTGTCGCTAGTAAGTCTTTGTTACAAAACACAAAAATGCCTAATTGCACTATCAATTGTAAAAAATCATCAAAATTGGTGAACCGTCAAGAGAGATGTTTCTTTCATCGGTGAGTGGTTTCCCATTAGAATTTTAGTGAGTAAATACTCACTAAAGTGACGTGTTGGGTTTCCATACAATTTCATAATTATATTTTATACAAATTACGACGAAGGAAATAGTTAACAAGTTTTATTCATTGTATTGTTTATCCTTACTTGAACGTTCCTTACTTATATTTGAATGTAATTTTTAATTTCGTTATATTATTGGATCGTTTGTACTGACCACGTGCTTGGACCCCCCCCCCCCCCCCCCCCCTCCCCTGACCACGTGCTTGGTTACATCCGACATCATGGCAACTATTTACCCCACGTCCTGATAGGTCGCGAATGTCAAACATTCATTGCCCACGCACGTGTCCTGCGTGAGCAATGAGTAGCGGTGCGGCGCTTTCGCGCGATTGTTTAAGACTTATTTTGCTTTCTAAATATAAATGACCTACTTTAATCAGAATGGATCCAACCCACAATCACAAGAATTTTGAAAACTAAAATATATATTTTTTTAAGCTTTTAAAACTTTTTAGGACCTTGTATATTGTACTTTATCACAATTTTTCGTTTTTATATTTGCAAAATTCTCCAGTATCTTAAAACTACATGAATGTGGGTTGGATCCATTCTGATTAAAGCCGGTCAAATATTTTATGTAAATGTTTTCACCGAGTAATAAATAAGCGATAAATTTTCTGTTGTCATATTAAAATCCGAATAGTGGTGACGGCAATCGCGCGTATTTTAATGTTGTAAGTGACAAATATTAAAAAGAACGCATGGGGGTAGGGGAAAGTGGTTATCCTTCGTACACTTTTTAGATTTTATTTTTTTACTTTATGATTAATTGTCGAATTTATCTAGTTTATGTACTTAAGTGTAACAAATATATTGTTATTTGTTACAAAAAAGTTCGAAACCATTATGTCAAAAGGTTAAAGAGTTATAGCCATTTTTCTACGATAAGATATTTGTACGAACGTACCCCACGTACGGGGTACGTTCGTACAGTAGGTGGGGTACTTTCGTACGGCATGGGGTAGATTCATACAGGGTAATTAAAAAGCCTATTAAAGTCGGTAAATTTTTATTAATTATTATAAAAATATTTATTTATCAAAGAACTAACTTAATAATATTTGACTTGACTCAGTCGATAAATCTTTCTTTAGAAAAATAAAAAAATAAAATCGTTCATCCTTAGTTTACTTATTGATAATTCTAAGCTTTACAATCAGTCTAAATGAGATCTTTACAATCATTTTGTATGAGATCGTTGTACAGTCTTTGATAATTTAAACTTAAAGTAGGTAATTATACATTTGGTTGTTACTTTGGAACTTATTGCACATTATAATTATTTAAATTAACTGCAAAAGTAAAAAGTCTAGCCATTCTAGCTGTACAGCCCGCTCGTGGTTGAGGATCAGGGAGGATCATGGCGACATCGCTGATATACAGAGTGTGTATGTCTTCTATATCAGGGAAAAAGAATGACCATGATAATCCCGGTTTCTTCCGAAGATAAGATATTTTCAGCTCTGTGCCCGAATAATGACTGAGAACTTTTCCGACGTAATAAACAACAGAAGTCTTTTTTTCAAACTTTACCAAAACATAACAATTATCTTTGATTTTCTCTGGTGTCACATTTAAATTATTATTGATACTACGATCATCAGGCTCTTCGTCCATTTCTAAATCAACTGGAGACGTTGAACTCTCCCGCAAGCTAAATTGCGATCCTTCAGATTCCTCTGAATCTTCATCACTTTCTATTTTCTTAGCTTTCTTTTTCTTTTGTCTTGAATTAAGTTCCTTCAAACTACGTTTCACTGCTTTGGCTCTGGCTTTCCTTTCCTGTTCTATTTTTTTCAATTCTTTCTGTCTATGTCTCTCTTCTAGTTCAGTTTTTTCAGGTGTATCTGTATATATACGGGATTTACCCGGTTTTCTTCCTTTATTGGTTTTTCTGTTTCTAACAGCTGTAGGATAAGGTCTTATGACTTCTGGTGTTATGGGAAGATAAGCACTCGGTTTAGGTTGTGTCTCAGCTACAGAGGTGGAAGGTTCGCCAGTTCCGGTAACAATGTCTTGAGGATTTTGGAGCAAAGAAGGCGACTGCTCACGAATATCTGACTCATTCATATCAGTCGATGGCACGCTGGTAGAAGGTTGTGGTTCTAGAGCGACAGTACTTGTTTCCGGATTAGGTGGCACGTTTACCGAATTATTTGAAGCATACACGTCAATGGGAGCGAAATCTTCATCGCTGAAGGCCATTTCATTGAACGGCCATATACCTGGCTTTTCAAATCCACTTGTAATATTTTTTGCCGTAAAAGATTCGAAATATGCAAGTTTTACCAGTTTAGGAATATTATAAATGTTGATTGTTTTGCCAGGATTTGACAGATGCCAATTATTGAACGCTATATTCAACTTTGCCTTGAATGGGCCGAACACTCCGACGTCTAAGGGTTGCAATCGATGACTTGTGTGCGGGGGAAAAGACACAAAAATGATGCCATTATCTCGAGCATATGTTATAGCCTGTAAACTGATGTGGCTTTCGTGATTATCACATAACAGTAAAATTGGATGCTCTTTAGAGCTCAGTGTGTGTTTCTGAATGTGCTTTAATACTGAAACAAATATGTCAGCATTTATCCACCCACTTCTATTAGCAGCTCCAAGGCTTTCTTCAGGCGCACCTTCAAGAAAATGGTCTTTGTAGTGCACAGGAAATACAAATAGCGGAGGGATAGTATTTCCGCTTGCAGAAATAATAGCACCAAATGTTATCAATTCGCCTCTTTCCGCTGACACGATTTGTCCTACTTGTTTCTGTGATTTAGGAGCCAAAATTTTAGGATTTTCTAAAACAGTAGACACGCCGGTCTCGTCAAAGTTAAATATCCTGTCGGCAGGAAAATTATGTCGCTGTAACACATCAGCCAAATTATTATAGAACTCTTGAACTGCAGTCTTATTAAACGCGAATGATCGAGCAGCGCTCGTGTTTTCTGGCTTTCGCAGACTGAGGTTGGCGTTTCGTTCCCTGTATTTACGCATCCACTCTAAGCCGGCCATTTGATTTTCGTCCCATTTCGCTGGATATTTTAAATTCAACGCTTTCGCGTATTCGTAGGCAAGTTTTCGAATTTGTACTATCGTTAGCCCATAATGCATTTTGCAGCAATTAATAATGTAGTCATTTAAGCGTGTCTCTTCTTCCAAGGAGAAGACTTGTTGACTCGTGAATTTTGAATGAAAAGTTCGTGAGGGTCCAACGGCGTTAGAGCCATCTTTAAATTTCTTGACCCTGCTTTCCAACGTTGATGTTTTGAGGTTGTATTTTAACGCGGCTTTTCTATACGACAACCGTCCTTGTATTACATCATCAATTGCTAAATTCATGGACTCTTTATCCACTTCTTGAGTACGCGTACCTTTTTTTTTATATTTTCGCACCATGCTTCTGCAATAAAATATTAATTATAAGGTTTACTTGATAAAAATATTTCATTTTGTTAGAAGTACAATACTTCATAAAAGGAAAAATATGTTATTGTGCTGTCTGCAAGATAATTTAAAAAGGTAATACTATATTTTTATTTCATAAAAATCGAATTTGGATGTAGGTACTGGTGGTTAATAAAATCTAAAGGGGAGCATTCGTACGAATGTGCCCCCTGTCTGACTGTCCGAATGCACCCCATGCCTTGCACAAAATTAAAATACAACTTTATACAAATTCTAATTTAGTTTGAGAAATATATAACAATTAAAGCTCAAAATAAACAATATTAACATTAATTATTCATCACCATTTTGTCAAAAACATAACAATTCTACTTACAATCACGAACTAAACTTAGGTAAAAAATTTACTCACCGCGCGTGAAAACACGTTACGTCTTGTCAGCTGATACACCGTAGTGCGACTGGCGCGACACTCCGCTAGCAACATGGCGGCCGGTATGTCTATGCACACAAGCAAAGGCGTGTTTGTGTGCCGTTTAGTTTTTCTGTTATACTAAATGTCTGAATGTGCCCCGCGTACGAAGGGTGACCACTTTCCCCTACTTTTAAACTTTGAATGTATAAATGTAAATTAATGTGGTATTTATACGAATAAAAATCAATTGGTCGATCTCCACAAATATTTTTTTCTTGATATCAAGTTCTGTGTTTTAAATAAAACAAGTATTTCAATACAAACAGTATGTTTATTGACTAATAATAAGTAGGTAATAAGTACAAGCGCCAATTCAGGTATACTTCCTGCGATAGCTGCCATGTGTACACTTAATACTATGGAAGCTCAATTTATTATTATGTATCAATATCGGCGACTAACTGGCGTTCATACGATACTGGCAACTGATGAGGACTACCATATCACCAGATGCAGTCGCCAGAAAGATGTCAAAAATTGAGGTTATATTGTTATTACGCCGTACACGCTAAAGATCAAATCCGAATCCCTTTTCATGCTGCGTTTTGACAATCCAAATCATGCCGGGTCTCTTTTTGTTTTGTGAAGACGGAAATATTTAGATTATAGCACGTTTTGGAACTTAACCTCAACAAGTGTCATGTCAATCAGGATTGAAGTATATTGCTCCATATTGTATTTTACGTCGAGATGAATCTCTCCATTAGGTATTTTAATTGTATTCGCTGCGACAAAATTGCTGAAATTTTAAACGGTTCAGAAGTGAGACCCTGAGTACAGTTTCGAAAAAAATATGTTCCAAAAGCTAGCTAGCTGTTTGAGGTGCATTTGGTATTTCTTTATAACACCAGCTAACCCCCTCACATCTCACTAACCCGCACTCGTGACAAATTTTAGCGCGATAACCCTCTGTAATTCAAGTACGCTCGCGTGTCATCAGGTTGCTGGACAAAGGAAGCAAATACCATACGATGCTCTACGAGTAAAAGTGATATGTGGTTGGTATTAGAAGGCGCATTCTTTTCAGTCTTTACTCCGATCCACAAATCACGAGCACGGCTCACCGTTGCTAGGCAACGAAAGCGCCAATCACACTAGAACATTGGTGCGTGCCTAGGTTAGTGTGACACTCCAGCCCTCTAGTTAGATGCCGATATTTATACAATGATTACACCAAATTCATAAGACAGTGTAGCACCAAATTCATCAGTAAACTGAAATGTTATCATCATCATTATAATTGTATATCTTGTCTTCACATCATAATTATTGTAGCAGTTATTTTATATATCGTTATATATTATATGTGTATACAACATTTAGCACAAAGTTATATATAGGATCAAATTAATAAAACTGTTACGATAAAAATCCATAGTGAGCATAAATTGTACTATTTATCCTGAGACTTGAAAAGTGACAAGTTATTGATATCGGTCTTGTATTACTTTTGTATTTAAACACTTATGACAAAGCACAAAAGATTATGCACAAAACCGACAAATTATTCATTATATATATTATTTAACACAAATAAAATTCTCTATGTATATCTCTATTATACTACATCGGCATGTATAGCAACATAGTCGACTAACAGTTACGGACGCAATGGTTTCATTATGGAGCGCGTTTAAAGCATAACAAAGTAGAGTATAAGAATTTGGTTATCCAATGAACACTACATGTATTTGGTGATAAAAATAGAATTGAACACGATCAATAAAAACTTAACACTATAATAAAACATAACACAACCTCTATATACAGACAGAAACCGTAAAATTATTATTAAAAAAAAATGTCCTTAAAATGCGAAATGGCAAGTTAGAGGTTTATGCCAAACACTTAATAACTAATAATATTAAACATAAACGCTTGTAATTAATTACATACAACCATTTTTAAAATTTGGGACGGTAATAAATTAAAACAAAAGTCGGACGGGAATGTCAATTTTGAATCACATACATGGTTTTCGCAAACATACAATTGCAACATTGCAATGACCAGCTTTCAGTCTTAGAGCTTATAAAATCTCAATTGTCAATAAGAAAAAGTGCGGACGCGGTCCTTTGTAATCAGATGATCATTCGAAATCGAGCCGTATTACGTTGCAACACGATACATAATAATGATGGCGACTCGTTAAACGTAAAACAACTTTTATTGCAACGTCATAAAGACGAGAATGGAACAAAAATGTTAGGCATTATTCATGAACGTTAACACATTTATTGTCATAGTTCTGTAAGCAACATAATAGTTAAATACTAGCTAGATTTCAAAGGGCCATCCTCCGCCGCTAAGTACACGCGAATATTGACTCTTAGGTCATAGGGGAACCCCCCCCCCCTCCCCACTACAAAATACATAACTACAAAACTAAATTATGAATATTACCAGGTAATTAAGTAACAAATTGTAAATGTATATTGTACTTTAAGCCAAACTTATACACTTATCACAACTCTTAAATAAGGCACTTGCTAACAAACGTTTAAAAAAAACAATACAAAATTAAGTACATCAAAAACTAGTCTAAAGGACGTAAATAAGATTTCAAAAACCTTTGGAAGCCACCTCCGCGAACTGACTATAACATAATAAGGAATGTGATCGATATATAAATATCACATTAACAATTGTGAGCATTTGTTTTCTATTTTGGGTAAAATTTCTTTTCTAAAAACGCAGTCTGTGATTCGGTGTATGATCGTAAACACCTGTATACTAATGAAACACATTTTAAAAATTGATCTCAACTAATAAGATATCACCTATGGATTTTTTAAGCATTCGGGATCACCGAATATGGTTTTCGAGAACGGTTTTTTTCTCGTCCCTTATTTTTAATAATGCTGTATGCGTCCATTTGAAGGCACTAGAAAATGGATCGGATATTATTTGCGAGCTGTTTTATTTAACACTTTTCAAGAACCGTTTCGTCCATTTGTAAAAGCGTAACAGCTAATACAAGTCGAGTTTCGTTATAGAATTCGTCTGCGTATCAGCAGTTAAAGACCGCCAACGAAATGGCACCACTGCATTTGTTGCCATTTAATTGGCTGTCCGGTTACATTGGATTCGGCAATGTATTGGGTAGTCAATAGCCAGTCACAATACAGCAAATCGCCATTTCGATATTTCATTATTGGCTCTTGGCTGAAACACAGCATCCTATTAACACTCATGTAATTTTACTTCAGTAAATTGTATTTAATTGCAAAATAATTCCACATTTACTAGCACTATAAAATAGAACGAATACAGCGCACAATTACAACTATAAATACCTTTAAAAATGCAAATAATTTCCTCAAGTCTTATTTTATTGTCACTTATTAAGTACTTTAATCTCGGTCAAAGTATTATGAATATTTCGCCTAGAGCCGACAATGAGATCTGTAATGTCAATATTTCGGCAGCTGTTTACTGCTTGTAATGCTATATGCCGTCGTTTTCCTATCCACAGTAAGAACAGAATGATCACTGTGTACTATTTAGTCTAGTACGTAAGGGCCCACGAGTTACGTCACGCTCCTTTGACGACACTATCTCTAGTGGTGTGACACTATCGGTGACTAGTTTGATCGAATTTTAATAGTTCATTATATTAACAATTTTTTTCGTGTACATAATCTTTTAAACGTAAAATACACTTCTATCTCCATTCGAAATGAGGTCAACTGCGCCTCTCTTGGCACCATGTGTAAGAATATTAACAGGATTTTTAGAAATTTTAAACATTAAATTTTGGCACTGACGAAGCTCAGTTTTTTCATCGTCGGTGATAATGATTTGCACAGCGTATAAAACAATTCGTTGACATTTTAACTGTATTTCTCTATACTAGTATTCTGTAAATTATCGATAAAACTATAATCCCAATTATTTATAGTATTCAAACACAACTAGTGGCCGTGTGGGCCGCGGCCACAGCTGACGTGTCGACAGTCGTGTCGCATCGCGATCATCGCACAGCTCTTATTGTGGGATAACTGCTGTTACCTTAGCCATATTAATATCGCATTCCATTCTGGCGTTTAGGGGCCAATGCTAGGCATAATTATTAGAATCATAAAGTTATAACCATATCATGCCATATTATTGTACATTGTACCATGGTACATGCCATATCATGGTACATATCTATCAAAACATACAAATACACCATCCATACGGATGCAATTAAGAATACAACAATTGTTAACTGGAACA
Organism: Sesia bembeciformis; assembly: GCA_943735995.1. Classification (NCBI taxonomy): domain Eukaryota; kingdom Metazoa; phylum Arthropoda; class Insecta; order Lepidoptera; family Sesiidae; genus Sesia; species Sesia bembeciformis. The sequence goes on from OX031028.1 coordinate 17,555,612, forward strand.
ACTATAGAGGATTAAATGGACATTCTTATAACTTCATAATAAGGTAAAGTTGAACATGTGTAAAAGGCAGTTCGACTGGGGAATATCAAGCTATATATAATCTGCTTCTCGCTGCTATATATAATCGGATTTTCGCTGCTTTTATGCAGGTCTAGAAATAATTAATGACTGATAAGACCTCAAAAGTGCTCTAAAAATGATACAAAACTTGCTTGAGCTCATAAACTCTTCAGCGTGAGTCCCCTGGCCGGTAGACTGTTTGCTTTCGCGGGTGCATCCTTAGCCTGTGAATGTGCAACGGCGATACTGAGGCACTGCACCCATTCCTCCGCGTTCTTCCCGTCCTTGGGCTTAAGGATGAGAGTTTGATCTCCGGTGAAGATCTCGAAGGCTTTGGGTATGTTGCGAGCGCCGCGAGAGACCTTTACTGAACGGATTTGGTTGATGTCTATACTTTCACCTCCACTCTAAAACAATAAGGCTTGGTTCAATTTGTACTAATGAAATAATAAATTCAATTGTGTACAGTTTTTATCATTTTCGCTTTATGCCACTAAGTTATATACTCACTGATCCTCTACACGACGAATGCGCTCCGCACAGCGCGAAGTATCATATCGTCAGCCATCTTCCTTTCTTCTTCAACTGTCCCTTTATAATTGGTTATCTATCATCCGCCAGGAAATCCAGCGCACTGTTACACTATATTTTTGCAAAATAAACTATTTGACATGCAATGTAACTTACCGATCCTTTACACGACAAATGCACACCAGATAGTGTGAAGTATCTCGTTCGTCATCTTCTAAACAGCCGCCATGTTCCATTCTTCTCCTTGAGCTGTGCCTCTATAATTTAGTTGCCCATCAGCCGGCAGGAAGCCCAGGCCACGTTACCTAGAGGGGGAGTGTCCACGCTGCAATCCAACAGCCGCTGGGCGCACTCTACTGGCCACGTTACCCCTCTCTTACAGAAAACTACCTTGAAATGTACTGCATTTCCAACTATATCGTATGCCCCAATGTACGTACGTGTTTCAGTAGTGAGTGAGATATGCTAGTCTATTTCTATCCTATCCTATCCCTCCCCATGTTCCCAACCCTTTCTCCAGATTATTTTCTACATCTCAAAACGTAGGCGCATTGGGGAGGATCCCAACGTTTGTCATTCTGAACTGATGTCGGCATGTATCGCGGTGTCTATGGGCGATAGTATACGCTTACCGCCAGGTAGACTGTATGATCGTCTGTCGCCTTCTTACTATTAAAAAAACTTATATTGCAAAATAAATGATTTGATATGCAAAGTAACTTACCGATCCTCTACACGACAAATGTGCACCGGACAGCGTGAAATATCTCGTCCGCCATCTTCTAAACAGTCGCCATCTGCCCTTCTTTTCCTTGAGCTGTCCCTCTATAACCGGTTGTCCATCAGCCGCGAGGAAGCCCAGCGCCCTCTCCGGGTGGGTGCACAGGAAGCATCCCCATGTGGCCTGTGTAGGGGGCACCGTCACCCCCGTTGATGACGTGGTCTTCAGCTCGAATACGTCGAAGAATCCGGCTGCGTGGAGCTCATTCACTAAAACTTCTTGTTCCTGAAAGAGGAAATTGCCTTTAATAGAGCAGTGGTGCTCTGTAATTTGAGTATCAAAAGAAGTATCTTTGATACTCAATTTAGTTCCAAAGCATTCTTAGAAGCTCCGGAATCTGTCGGAATGCCAAGCAAACGTACTTAGGTTGTAAGCAAATGTGACATTCTATTCCGACAAATACCAACTGCTATCCAACGCTGCGCGGATTCTAACGATTGCCAAGCGATTCCGACGAATGCATTCACTAAGATTCGGCGGTATTTATCGGAAGTGCTCGTCTTCAATCAGCGGCAAGAATCTCTACTCTTCTCTCTGACACAAATAATTACTAATGTTTTGTTGACAACATTATATCAAAATCGAAAACAAAATTGAAAATTGAAGAACTAAAGCAGCCGCTTGCAGTAGGCTGCATCCAGAGTGGGCGAGAAGCGGGACGCCCGGCGGCATTGCGAATCGCTGTTTTTATAACGTGTTAGCAATTAAAGCGATTCTCGCTATAAAAGAGTCTCGTGTTTTGTATAGGAACAATTTGATTTAGATTATTTTTCTTGAAAAAAGTACATTTTTTACTTGGGATATTATGACAGATTCCAAAAACGTCCACATTGTAAACTACAAACTAGCACAACTATATGCACCCGCGGCGGAAATCGAAAATTAACTTGAACTGTCCGCTCCCGCTGAAAGGCCTCGCAAGTGTCAGCGCGGAAGCCGCTCATGGCTCCGCGGCCACTCCGGCCGCAGCTTTAGTCGTCGGCATCCGTGCATTTCGCTGTAGCTATAAATGTCCCTTACCTTAATCCCCGGGAATGCACTGGTGACTAATGTCATAAACGTCTTATTCTCGCACTTAAGCATATCCCAGCAGTTCTTCAGACTGGACACAGAGCTGTCCCTAGAGGAGAGTGCCGCGGAGTGTCGCGCCTGTAGCGCGAGGAACATAAGGTGGATCCAGACGCGCGGTGACCGGGTGCGTATAGAGAATAGGGAGCCGGCATACAGACAGTGCGGGCCGCGGGTGCCGCATGCGAACTGAAGGCGAGCATGCTTTTTGCTGCGACGCTCTGTAATCAAGAAAATAATATAATACTATTATAATCTATATATATATATAATGTGCTCTAACAATCACCAGAGATAAGGTGTAGGAATCACGAAATCAAAACTAAATTGCGTTGCTCTGGAAAGAGTTTATTTTAATTAATTCCAATGTGGATACAATTAATACACATTCGACATCAATTTAACACTTACAATAAAAATCTTACCTGGAAAGAGAAACAACATTAAAGCCTTTGATTTCTATTTAATTATCTCCAGGAAGATTATTGAGACACAAGTAACCTTTGTTGTATTCAGTCACTAGATTGAACTGTCAAACGTCCATATAGCCACCACCATCGAGTCACCACAGACTGGCACAAAGTCCATATAGCCACCACAATGGTGAAAGTTGCAAAGTGAAATTACAACAAGCGAGGGACGGTCACACGAATGTAACCCGTAACATTGTGTGCACGACAGAATGAAAGCGTAGCACAAGTGCAGTATATTAATATGTAAATAGAATCAAGTGTACGTGATATGTACGTACTGGCATCGCACGGCTCGGGGAAGAAAGGGGGTTGTCTCACAAGGGTTACGCAACTAGCGAGGTGAGGACGAATGAATTCTCACATTACACTAATAGAAGCGTACGAGACAAATCCATACACCTTTCCTACGAGACTATGGGATGTTAGTACGTACATTTATATTATGTTTTTATTATTATTGTCCTTGTTTATAAACTGTATGTGTTTTGTATTCGCTCTCCATAAATGTATTAGGAAACTGGGTTACAGGTCAGGGTATAGGAAAAATAAAGGCTACCGCCCGCAGTGTGTTTTATTAAGCATTGAATTAAACATATAAAGTTGCGGGCTAGATGACGAAAATCCGGTATCGGCGCCACTGTCTTCCCCTTACCTTCAGTCCTCCCATTCCCCTTGCTACTCAAGGAAGGCGGGAGGGAAAAAAGGGCTAAATTGCCCAGAAAAATGTAGATCTTCATACTTCGTCATCGAAAATAGCCTTGTCCTCCGCATAAGAGGAGGACAAACCCTAGGATAAGTGACTTGTAGCTCAGAAGTTATGTATGACGTTGGAGAGCGAATAGCACAATAAACTTCCCCAGGGAGCAGGGGGATCGCACGGGCAGCGAACTTGCTATAAAAGGCATAGGTTCCGACCTCTCTTGGCCAGTTCGTCCTCAGCACTTCAAGTAGTAACTTGAACTGCTAGTTTTACATTTAACACTCTAAGTAGTGACTTGATATAACAGACTCCTCATAGTGGAGATACCTAACAAGTTCATACAAGCGAGTTCGCTGCCGACTGCCGCTTCCTCCCTGCGCTCCTGTGGTTCAATGTGAATTAGAGCAGCGTTTTATTTCCGTATTTCACCCCTACACCCCCCCCGTTGGAAGGCAACGTGCGGCCTGCAACATTGGCCCTGCGGTATAACATCGATCGCGAGCACCGCCTTATATATAATATATATATCGTAGCCAACATCTGGTCCTTCGAGCCGGATCTCCTGAACCATCGTCATCCAGAAGATCGCCTATCGAGATACGGAGAAAATTAGAAAATGCCGACCACAAGAAGCAAAAGCGACAAGGAGACAACAGAAGCATCCTCGAGCTCGCAAACCGAAGCTACGGCCACCACGGGCGCAACAACGAGCACAGACTCGTACGCAACGACTGCCCAGACCGCAACCGCGACCGACACTACCACAAGTAAGTCCTCAAACAATAAAAAACAAGCCAAGGACAGTGTCGCCGTCGCCGTCTGCTCCAGGCCACCATCACCTGTACCTGAGTGCTCCGACCACACGATGCGCCCACACTCGAGCCACGCTCGGTCACGCCGCTCCGTACCCTCACGCAAGAGACTCCTCGCGGAGTTAGAGGCGAAAGAACGGCTCGCCGAGCTGTACCTAAAAGAGGCCGAGTGGAAAACGAAAGAAATCCAGGCCGCAGCTGAACTTGAAAAGGCGAAACTCGAACGGCTGAAACTAGACTCGTCGTCGAGTGAGGAGGACGAACTGGACGAACAGGATTCAGATCCTCAGCGTGTCCACCGATGGCTACACAATCAAAAGCAGATATTAGCCATCAAAGACGCCGAGAAAGAGAAAAGTCCCAAACCCAAGGAAACAGCTATGTCAGAAAAAGGCAGTATTAGACAATCGGCCGGGAATGAAAGAGACCCGGGTGTTGCGGGAACCCCCACGAAAGAGGTCCCGTCTTCAGACCATTCTCCACCGGCGATTGACGTGACTACATTAGCCACGGCCTTCTCACAAGCTATGCGCCAGAACAGGGACTCACCTCGGTACGTACAAGAGTTACCCGTGTACAGTGGACACGCCCATAGCTGGCTCGCCTTCCGAGCAGCGTACAACGAAACAAAGGAACGCTTCACTAAAACTGAAAATGTGGCCCGACTACGAAAATGTCTAAAGGGACCCGCCATGGAAGCCGTGAGTTGCCTACTAATAAGTGAGCCTGACCCGCCAGTCATATTACAAACGCTGGAGAGAAGATTCGGGCGGCCAGAGGCACTCATCCGCTTAGAATTGGAAAAAGTGAAGCGTTTACCTAAGGTCAGCGAAAACCCACGTGACCTTTGCATATTCGCCAGTAAACTAGCGAACATCGTGGCTGCTATAGAAGCATTAAAGAAACCACACTACCTCCACCACCCTGAGATGTTGTACAACGTGGTGGAGAAGCTCACTCCAACCCTGAGAAGTAAATGGGTAGACTACGCGGCGAGAGAGCTTTCAGAAGTATCCGACTTCAAAAAGATGTCAATATACTTGAACGAAGAAGCGGATAAGTTTGGCGCTTACGCCCTTCCAGAATACATCGCCGACGAGTCAGCAGGGAGAGAGCGACCTATGCGAAAAAAGGTCGAACGCGCTTACACAATAAAAGAAAAGCGCAAGCCGCAAGAAAAGTGGCAAGAAAAATGTTGGCAGTGCAAACAATCACATCAGTTAGTGCATTGCCCACAGTTTCTCAACGCTAACATACACGAGCGTTGGGAGATGGCAAAAAAGAGCCATACTTGTTTCCGGTGCTTAAAAGGTACGCACCAAAGAAACACGTGTCGCGTCAAACCATGCGGCCGCGACGGATGTACCATGAGACACCATGTCCTACTCCACCACCAGAAAACCGATCAACCATCAGACATCCCAGAAAGAACAGAAGAGGTACTGACTTCAACAGTAGCTACCAACTCGAATACGCGACGTCGGGCGTACCTAAAAATAGCACCTGTCGTGCTATCCGGTCCCCAGAATAAAATAGAGACGTACGCGTTGTTGGACGAGGGGAGTACAGTAACCATTATCGACGCATCTCTGGCCGATATATTAGGGATAGATGGGCCCAAACAACCAATGTGGGTACAAGGGGTGAGTGGGACAGAGATAAAACACGAACAAAGTCGGAGTGTCAACCTGGGCATTAAAGGGAAATTCAGCGGCAAAGAATTCCAAATTCAAAATGCCAGAACAGTAGAAAGGCTGAATTTCACGTCGCAATCCATAACAGAAGAAAACATGAAGGGCTGCACTCATCTACAAAACATAAGAAAAGAGCTCACGTACGACTACGCGTCCCCAAAGATACTGATCGGTCAGGACAACTGGGACCTAATAGTGTCACGTGATCTTCTGGAGGGTCGGCGCGACCAACCAGTGGCATCACTAACGAAACTGGGGTGGGTACTCCACGGATGCCACACGTCGAAAAGTAAGCCCGTAACCTTTTGTGGTCACCTATCCACAACACAAGGTGACACAATGGAAGAAACAATGAGGAAATATTTCGAACTGGAGTCATTGGGAATCGAACCCAGAAAACCCAAGAACGATCCCGAACAACGGGCGTTGGAGATACTCGAGAACACGACTCGACGACTTCCCAATGGCAGATTCGAAACCGGGTTATTGTGGCGAAAAGACGAACTAAAAATACCCAACAACTACCAAAACACACTAAAGCGCCTCTACAACTTAGAAAGGAAGTTAGATCGCGACGAACAGCTGAAAGTTCAATACCAAGAACGGGTCGACAACCTCTTCAAATGCGGATACGCCGAGCGAGCCCCCGCAGCGCCAACTAGCGGCAGAACATGGTACCTCCCACACTTCGCGGTCATCAATCCCGCAAAGCCAAAGATAAGAATGGTACACGATGCGGCGGCTCAATCGCATGGACTGTGCCTCAACGACATGTTGTTGGCAGGACCTGACCTATTACAGTCCCTCCCAGGCGTTATTATGCGATTTCGACAACATCCATACGCCGTATCCGCAGATATAAAAGAAATGTTTATGCAAATCAGCATAAGAGAAGAGGACAGAGATGCCCTGCGTTTTTTATGGAGAGATCACCGGCGGGAGGGTCCGCCAGAAGAATACAGAATGACCTCGGTGATATTCGGTGCGTGCTCATCACCATGCACCGCCATACACATAAAGAACAAAAACGCAAGCGAGTTCGTCGACATATATCCAGAGGCGGCGTGCGCAATAGAAAGAAACCACTACATGGACGACTACTTACAAAGCTTCCCCACACCTGAGAAAGCGATCAGAATGATCAAAGAAGTCGACTTTATACACCGACAAGCAGGGTTCGAGTTGACGGCGTGGACATCTAACAACATGAGTGTTATAAAAGATTTCAAGGAAAGAACGGAAACAAACGCAATACCAATAGGTGCGAGCGAGACAGAAAGAACGCTCGGTCTCCTATGGAGCACAAGGGATGATTGCATAAGTTTCCGCTTGAACAAAACAAGAATAGCACCTGAAATGCTTGAAAACACGCGCCCACCAACCAAGAGGGAGGCCTTAAGTGTCATAATGTCCTTGTTCGATCCATTGGGCTTACTATCGCCGATGACAACGCCCGCGAAAAGAATCATGCAGGACACCTGGCGCTACGGTACCAAATGGGACGAGCCCATTCCAGAACAGTTAAGGTAAAGATGGGACGCATGGCTGTCATTGCTAAGAAAGGTAGAAGACCTACGCATCCCTCGATGTTACGACTATGAATCGGCAACCACTTACGAACTACATACGTTTGTCGATGCCAGCGAGGAGGCCTACGCCGCAAGCGTTTACTGGCGAATCGTGCGTAACGACGGAAGTGTACACGTCACGCTGGCAGCCGCAAAGAGTCGCGTGACACCACTGAAGCCCGTCTCAATCCCCAGGTTAGAGCTACAAGCCGCCCTACTAGGGGCCCGCCTAGCCGATACAGTGCTACGAGAGCACGAGTTTGAAGTCGCGCAAAAAACGTATTGGAGCGACTCGCGTACGGCCCTGGCGTGGATAAGATCCGAACCACGCACCTACAAAACCTTCGTAGCACACCGACTCGCAGAATTAGAGACACTCACTAAGAAAAATGAGTGGCGATGGGTGCCTACGGCAGATAACGTAGCAGACGACGCGACAAGAGCGACACCTCACGACTTCAACGTGAAACATCGATGGTTCAATGGCCCCTCCTATCTACTACTATCTAAGAATGAGTGGCCTACAGAAGTCGAGGTCAAAGTCAACAACTCTGGGGAAGAGAGAGAAAAATGTCTCGCAATAACTGACAAGCCAACTCATGACCATCTGCCAGATGTCCAACGATTCTCGAAATGGATCAGACTGATAAGAGCGACAGCTAGAGTGCTGCAATTTGTCGAATTATGTCGGGGAAATAAATTCCAAATCACCGCTACGCGTTACAAAAGAACGCGGACAAACAAGTCACGTGACCCCGACTGGAAGAAAAAAGATAAACAAACTCGAACCCAATCGACCGATACGATGGTTCCCACGAGTTCATCGACCCGCCGCGCCATTGACCTAGAAGTGCGTCATATTGAAAAGGCTCAAAAATTGTGGATTCTAGCGGCACAACAAGACAGCTATTACCTAGAAAAGCTGCGCATAAAAGAGAACAGGGCGCCACCTACCGGAGATTTATTGTCGTCACTTAGTCTTATCATCGACAGTGACGACATAATAAGAATAAAGGGTCGTATAAATGCGGCCGAGGGAATACACGCAGAATCTGTGAGCCCAGCCATACTGAATGGAAAACATATATACACAAAATTGTATATACAACACGTCCACGAGAAACATCATCACGGAGGCGTAGAAACAGTCGTAAATGAGCTACGCCAACGGCTATGGATAATGAAAATCCGACCAGCCGTGCGAAACGTGATCAAGAGCTGTATGGCGTGCAGAATAAAAAAGACTAAACCAACAAATCCGGCCACAGGCGACTTACCTCCAGCTCGCCTGGCCCATCACGCACGCCCCTTCACGTTCACCGGATTGGACTACTTTGGTCCAATAGAAGTCACCGTCGCGCGCCACCGCGAGAAAAGATACGTAGCGCTCTTCACATGTATGACGTCACGCGCCATACATCTAGAAGTCGTGACCTCCCTAAGCGCTGACTCAGCCATTTCAGCGCTGAGGAGGTTTATAGCCAGAAGAGGCTGTCCAACGGAGCTGTGGAGTGACAACGCAACTTGCTTCAAGGCGGCTGATAAAGAGCTCGCCCAGTCCATAGCTGAAGTCACCCAGCACGAGGCCACAAACCGCATGATCAAGTGGCGGTTCATCCCACCAGCAGCGCCGTTTATGGGCGGTGCATGGGAGCGCATGGTGCGCTCCGTTAAAGAAGCCCTACGAGTCACCCTGCACGAACAACATCCAAGTGACGAGACGCTCAGCACACTGCTGACTGAGGCGGAGATGACCATAAATTCCCGCCCCCTCACTCATGTGGCGGTGACACCCGACGAACCGGCAGCACTAACGCCGAACCTTATACTACTCGGCCCGAACTGTCACATGCCGGTTCCCGGAGACTTCACCGAAGGCGACCTGAACGCGCGCCATCACTGGCGGCGCGCCCAGAGGCTCGCAGACGTATTCTGGCACCGCTGGGTACGGGAGTACATGCCCTTACTCCAGTACCGGCGGGAGCCCCACAGCACCGGTGAACCACCGAAGATCGACGACATCGTCATCGTGTGCGACTTCAACTTACCCCGGAACACCTGGCCACGAGGCCGTGTCACCAACGTCTACCCGGGTAAAGACAACGAGGTACGAGTCGTCGACATCACCATGGGCAACGGCACCTTGCTACGCAGACCTACGAAGAAGATCGTCGTGCTACCAGTCGGTTCGCAGTGTTGCGACGGCGGGAGAATGTGCACGACAGAATGAAAGCGTAGCACAAGTGCAGTATATTAATATGTAAATAGAATCAAGTGTACGTGATATGTACGTACTGGCATCGCACGGCTCGGGGAAGAAAGGGGGTTGTCTCACAAGGGTTACGCAACTAGCGAGGTGAGGACGAATGAATTCTCACATTACACTAATAGAAGCGTACGAGACAAATCCATACACCTTTCCTACGAGACTATGGGATGTTAGTACGTACATTTATATTATGTTTTTATTATTATTGTCCTTGTTTATAAACAGTATGTGTTTTGTATTCGCTCTCCATAAATGTATTAGGAAACTGGGTTACAGGTCAGGGTATAGGAAAAATAAAGGCTACCGCCCGCAGTGTGTTTTATTAAGCATTGAATTAAACATATAAAGTTGCGGGCTAGATGACGAAAATCCGGTATCGGCGCCACTGTCTTCCCCTTACCTTCAGTCCTCCCATTCCCCTTGCTACTCAAGGAAGGCGGGAGGGAAAAAAGGGCTAAATTGCCCAGAAAAATGTAGATCTTCATACTTCGTCATCGAAAATAGCCTTGTCCTCCGCATAAGAGGAGGACAAACCCTAGGATAAGTGACTTGTAGCTCAGAAGTTATGTATGACGTTGGAGAGCGAATAGCACAATAAACTTCCCCAGGGAGCAGGGGGATCGCACGGGCAGCGAACTTGCTATAAAAGGCATAGGTTCCGACCTCTCTTGGCCAGTTCGTCCTCAGCACTTCAAGTAGTAACTTGAACTGCTAGTTTTACATTTAACACTCTAAGTAGTGACTTGATATAACAGACTCCTCATAGTGGAGATACCTAACAAGTTCATACAAGCGAGTTCGCTGCCGACTGCCGCTTCCTCCCTGCGCTCCTGTGGTTCAATGTGAATTAGAGCAGCGTTTTATTTCCGTATTTCACCCCTACACCCCCCCCGTTGGAAGGCAACGTGCGGCCTGCAACATTGGCCCTGCGGTATAACATCGATCGCGAGCACCGCCTTATATATAATATATATATCGTAGCCAACACATTGATTGGGAGGGACAAAAATCACTAAATTCGCGTGACACAATTTATGGATGGCCCCATATCTATGATTATTGATTAAGTATCGGTTCAGTAGTTCCATGACTGAGTAAACTTTTCAAGCCCAAAAATATTCAATGTCTATATAATACAAAATATATGTCATTGTTGGTTATGGCTCCTAGAGGTCTACAACTTTAGTCACAACATTGTTATTCTGAAACGTACATACAATTTTCAGAAAATGCGTCGTACGGTGTCGGCCGGTTCCAGAATAACACCATCCTCTCTCTTCCCGTGGGTGTGGTAAAAGGCGACTAAGGGATAACTAAGCGGCTACCACAAGCCTTGAGGAACTATACCACCTCTAAAAAAGTGGACTCACCAACAAACAATGTGCATGAGGAGGCCTGAGGTCCAGCACTAGATACTGAAAGGGCTGGTTCCATTGCATTATTGCGTTGTACATAAAATATCGAAATCTCCTTTTCAACTGGCGCTGCTATCGATCTTTTCTAAAAAAAAACTAATCAGACCTAAAGAACTCTTCCACCTACCCTCAATAGTGCATTTCGCTGGCGGCGGCAACCTTAAAGACACATTATCCATATACGCTTTGATCTTATCCAGATGTTTCTCGCAGAAGTGCTGCACAGTGTCCCTCATCGGGTACGGCTCGAACACACTGATCCTATGGTTCGGGTTCGAGCTCGAACTCGAGTTGATCATCGTCACACTAGTGTTGTTCACCCTTCTAGTTACCGAGTTGCTGATGCCTGGTATTGGTCCGGATCCTTGCGGGGCGTTAGGTGCAGAGGTAATAACGGACACGTGACCCAGTGCTGTCTGTTGGATGGAAACTGACGGTGAGATGGGAGTGAGCGCATCTGTGGACTTGCGTTCGGTCAGTGGATTCACTGATATCGACTGTGTTTGGAGTGTCGGACCTGAGGGTGCACCGGGACCGGCCGTCTGTAACATGTTTATTATTTGTTTATTTAAGCATTGTAAAAGATATAAGAACATAATATGCAAAATGTAACCGAACCTTTGCCGAAGACTAAAATCATAGATTCTAAGTTAATTAATATATATTATAATAATAATAAGAATTCGTAAAATGTTTGATTTCAATGAATTCATAATCATCATCGGAATCATTGGCTTCGGGTTTAGGGAAAGTTTCGGCTACAGCGTGCTCACGTAGGGCGCCGTGCAAAAATGACATAGAAAGTGCGCTACTTATTGAAGATCAAAGTTAAAAATGGAAAACGAAATGATTAAACAGTACAATGGGATAAAAAGTTACCTTTATCTCATTATCCTGTCTACTCAATGGGATTTCATGGAATGAGGAATATAATGGGATGAAAACGTCACTTATTTCATCATACTTCCCTTACGATGGAATTTCATGAACTGGATAATATAATAGAATTGATGAGGTTAGATAGAAGGATAGGATAGACTATAATGGTGTGAGAGATGTTACTTCTTATACTTTCTAGCGATGGGACGAAATGGAAATACGCTCTGACATGATGAGGGAAAACTCCTTTTTTGAGGGATGGGATAGGGAGAAAAATAAAAAACCTATTCGAATCTTTCATTAATGTAGAACCAGTAGCAGATATATAGCAGGGTTCCGGTGAGCCTGTTGTGAATGTTGAAGGCTCGCTGTTCATTACTGTTATCTTTAGACCCGGGTGACTCACCGTAGCGGTGGGTCCGATGTGTATGTGGTGGTGGTGCGCGGGCGTGCGCGGGTGGCGCGGCAGCCGCGGCGGGGAGGCCGCGGTCACCGTCACCGCGCCGCCCGCGCGCGCGCCGCCGCTCAGACCACTCGTTGACGGCTTGCTGTTCATTACTATAATAACAATAATTAATAATTGGGCAGCCGCTTTGTTAACATTTTGGGACTGGACGATTTAGTGAATTGGTCATTATTTGTACAGTGGACATTCTGATACATTGAATCTGATGATCGCATAGCCATTGTCTAAGGTAAATAAATAAAATTTATCGAATAGATAGATGAATGCTGTTAAAACAATGCTCAATATCTTAAACATGGTGAACAATTTACTTGTGTTCGGGTGCGTATTCTGCTGTGAGTTGATCTGGTGTGAAGACGTGAGCCGCGTCATGCTTTTGTGTAGTCCACCCACAGAACCACCTGCAAACACATTACACACAATATTAGTTACTTATTTGTCTTTTTATTACGTTTCGATGTACAAACGGCAAAATAGATAAGTTTGCAAAATAGATAGACTTCGTTCACAGACTAAACGCTTAACCAACTACGGCAGCTATGAGAGCAGGCAGTCAAATTTTGTTAGACATCCAATGAATCAGTTAAGGTTGTATCTATGTATGCGTGTGATATTGTACGTAGTAAGCAAGGCCAGGTAGTTGTCTGCAAAACTTATAAATTTCACCTTCTGTACAATAAAGCATCTATCTCTTTTATCAAATAAGTCTCACCCGCAACATTCAGACGGGTCATGCTGCGATGTGAATTAGGTCCCGGGTGCAGCCTCCCGGTACTACGCGAGTCGCCGAGCTTGGCGCGCCGCGTGTAGCCTATAGCCGCTGGGGCGGCCGCCCCGCTTGTGGTAACACTGACCCCCGGAGACGCAACGACCCCCGTAGAGGTAACGCTGACCGTTGGGGTCGCACGGACCCCGATAGCGCTGACCCCTAGGGCCGAACCGACCTCGGTGATGGTAGGGGAAGTGTTAGTGGCGGTAGTGGCTACAGTGCGCGTCGAAGAGGGCTGACTCCCGCCCAGTTTGACTATGGTCACACCTGTCGATGTTCGGTTCACTTCGCTGTGAGATATTATGGATTTTGGTCGGTTGCTGGAAATAATAAAAAAATACAGTTCTCTAAGGCGGTCCCTGGACCTACAATACTTTACAATACAATACTTTACAATAATGTCATTGCACAATATTATTGACTGCCGCCCTACATCCAAGCTCCAATTGTTTTTAAACGCAATAAAATTGACGACGCTTATTCGTCAATGTTTTCGAGTGGAGAATATGTCTGACAAAAATTTGGGTGTTCCGGTCGCGTTACCATTTATTTTGCGACTGAACGTAAAAGAGGTCGAAAGATTGTTACAAAAAAGGCCAATGTACGAAGTATATTCAAAAACACTTCTCAAAGACGGTGACTTTATGAGCTGAGGAAGGTGACTTCAAATTATTTGACAATGGATATTGTAAAATTTCAGTATTCCCACATAGACCCAATAAAAATTAAAAACAAAATATTGTGCAATTAATTATAAACTAGGTCAAATATTTGTCCTATCATTGAGCGAGTTTCAATGCACTAAACGGCTAAAGACATTATACACAATATAATTAATCGTTTAGTGTGTTCTCAGCCTGTTTCGAACACGTGTTACTGCTGGTTATTGCTAAATGGGCAACAATTAATCTTAGGCGGCGTAAGGCCTAATCAACAGTTAGTTAGGCAGGTAACTAACCCTGCCTTGACAAGGCCGCTACCACAAGCTGTGGGATCAAAATTACCCAAAAAAGAGTGGAGTAAATAACGCAATTTGCAATAGCTAACATTAATCAATGCCTATATCATACTATATCACTTTTATTTTTCTCTATCCCAACGTTGTCTTAAAGAGATCGTCTTAGAGATAAGGTCGCCTATTGTATTCTGTCATTTAAATATATGTGCACATGTAATAACCAATTTATATGCAATATAGAGTATTTATTATAATGATTAATGAAAATAATAAAACGTTACCTATTCGTGGCCCTGACAGCGGTGAGCACCTTATCAGTGAAGAGTGCCGGGAACGCACTGCACAGTGAGGTTGCTTCGCGCATTAGGGCCGAGTGGTTCGAGCGGTCCGCGCTCGATAAACTCTCTAATACAAAGTTCAACGCTTCTTGAGCACGATCCTGATGTAAAAGGATGAATTGTAATCCTGGTGGAACATGGTGGATTATGGTCCTGCCTTAGAGCTAAAATTCACATCGACTTAGTGATATTATCAGCCTATAACGTCCCACTACAGGGTACAGGCCTCCCTTAATAAATCACTAGGTTCCGGTCCACAATTCACAAGGCGGACCGAGTGCTCTAAATTTTTTTTATTTTCAAGCATGCGTTCCTGGCGGTATTTTCCTTCGCCGACGAGCTAGAGATGATTTTAAAAATCCGTACTAAAGTAAGGATGGCAACGTCTTAGACAAAGAAGTGCAATTTAAATATCTAGGATACATGGATATTGAGAGGGAATTTCGGGCATTAGCATGATGCTTGGCCGCAGATTTGCTCGCTGTACGACGCAGATAAAAATTACCCTTTCTAAAGTATACTGCCGGGTATTCTACAGGGGCGGTCTGTGGGTCAACTATACATTAAAAGCTCACGAGATCATCGAGGCCAGCGGCATCGTTTCTCAACCTGGGGGATCGCATTAGGGTTCGTGAAATTAGTTACTTTATATTTAGTCTTTTCAGGGGGTCGCAAATGTAAAAAGGTTAAGAAACATTGGCCTAGACTATCCAGCCCGCTACCATTGCACACAGTAGCTGTAAGCTCTCGTAACTGTAATTTGTATGTGTGAAGGCTGTACTCAGCCTGGCGGTGTAGCCGAGGTGAGTGAGCACTGTGGCTACGAGCGTGACGGCCACGCGGCGTGCGTGCGGCGGACGCACCAACCACTACATTATATGCACTCCATTTTTTTCCCCCTAGATATACAAGTTGTATGTATTAAAATTACATACTATATTTATTTAATTTTAATATAATCTTGTTGTGTCACGTGTGATGGAAGCGTGAACGCCATAGCACAGGTTTTACCTAGTTTGAGGTTCAAGATAACAAGTATGTCTTATTGTTAAAATCTTCTATAAACAAATAAAGAATTATATTATACTAGCTGTGCCCGGCAGCGTTGCATGCCTGGCAATTTTTTTTCACACAATATATAACAAATTAACATACGTATAAACCTTCCTCTTGTACCACTCTATCTATTGATGAAAACCACATTAAAATCCGTTGCGTAGTTTAAAAGATCTAAGCGTACATACAGAAGGGACAGATGGCGGGAAGCGACTTTGTTTTATACTATGTATAGATAAAGGCAAACTAACCATGCCATAAATCATTTGATTTTGACAATATAATAATGATTTGAGGGGGAGAGTGCACGCTGCAATCCAACAGCTGCTGGGCGCGCTCGACTGGCCTCTCTCACAGAAGACTACCTTGAAATGTACTGCATTTCCTACTTTATCTTATTTCCCCAATGTACGTACGTGTTTCCGTAGTGAGTGAGATGTGCCACAACCCATTCTCATCCTATGCCTCCCCATTTTCCCAACACTTTCTCCAAATCCATTCCTATACCTCCAAAGGTAGGCACAACGCATCCGGGGGTGTGTCAATGTTTGTCATTTGGGACTAATATTGGCATGTATCGCGGATATCTATGGGCGACAGTATCCACTTACCATCAAGTGGACTGTATGCTCGTCTGCCGCCTTCGGTCCATAAAAAAAGTGAATGAGGAGGTCCGTGTCCAGCAGCGCGCAACAAAGGGTTGGTTGTACTCACCCTGCCGGTGTATCCGAGCTGAGTGACCACTTTGCCTACGAGCGTGACGGCCATTGGGCGCGCGTGGGGCGGACGTGCCGCACGCTTTATTGTCTCTGCGTGGTCCAACAATAGCGTAACACGCGTGCGGCTCACGCACACCATTAGCTATGGGGGAAACATATTTTTCATCACAACAGAACGGGGATGTTTAAGTATTTGTCGTAAGAGAATATAATGTAATTGGTACTTTATACTCACTTGCAGCAAATCAATACACATACATCCAGGGTCCGACTGACTCGCAGTGTTAGTACACAAGTATGACAACAGCTGTGGTATGCAATTCTTCAACTGCTCCGGTCTTCGCACGGCTATCTGTTCGAATAGCGCGAACAAAGAGTTCTTCTCCACTTGCTCCGCGTGCGGCAGAAGACTAACCAAGGCTGTGGCGTGATCTTCGATAGGTTTAGGGCATACTTCGTAGAGGTTTGTCAGTATACGGCAGAGTGGATAATTGCCTAAAAAATAGATATAATTTTTATGTACAACTCATAAACAATGCTATAAATTGAATAGATTGTAGGGATATTTTAAGACAGTTTTATTTTTTTACAAATAAATTGGCAGTAGAGCATTTGCTGGTAAATGTTTATTATCATAAACACTCGCGATACATTTCAACATTAGTCAAGGTGCATCACATATCTATACACTGCCTTTATAAAGTAACATCACTGCTTCTATTTACTAAGTTATTTCTTCATGGGCGCAATCCACTAGGGTTCAAATGCTTAGAGTTACTGTGCCTCGTCGATTCCGTGTAGGTGTGCTTATGTAAAAGGCACGTGTACAAGCAAACCATGATTCGTGTTTTTGACTATGATATATTTTTACCATCTTATTTGTCTTATTTGACACTACTAAGACTGTTAGATTATACACAAAACTGGCAACTTACCAGACATAATAGAGTCCAAAATGATCTGCACTTGTGGCTTCAACAGCATGGCATGGTGTACCGCCGCCAGCGAGAGGTACCTAGCCATGTGACGGGATATCTCCCGGTTGCCTTTATGCAAGAATTGCACTGCCACTGGTAGAAACAACTCCATGACACTTTTGCTGCCATAGATTTCTTTGTCGGCTTGGAGTGGAAATGATACCTGATGAAATTGGAATTGGATCAAGCGTGTCTAGCGCCCTGGACGGGAAATCTGCAGCGCCGCTTTAAGGGCAGCATTTTTGGCGCATATAAAAAGTAGATCAAACATTTTTTAATGATTGACATTTTTATGTATATTTTGGAAGCATACTCAATTCGGAATTCCCTCAATGGGACTCTGGAGATTTTCCATCTAAGACACGATTGGTACATTGTGGACCTGAGTGGACCTGGTACATCGGACTTGGGAGGCTACATATGCAGTCACTGTGTAAAGAAACAGTACAGTCACACTTTGTTTACTACTGGTTGTGATACCAAATCATGACACACTGTACCTTATAAAATGCCTAGAATAAGGCCATCCTTAAAATCATGTTAAAAGTTTTTGTATTTATTGTGAACTGAAATGAACAAAATTTTAGAAAGAATATTTTTATAAATAAGATTATAACTCACATATTGTGCATATTCAATATTACCTATTATTTAGAAACATAAGTTTTCCAGTTAATTGCATGTTTTTGCTTCATTTGCTTTTTTATATTACATTGGATTCTCAGAACTTCAGGTAATGAAACCAGTATTTATGTTTTAATGTGCATTAACATGATCAAAAGAATCATCCTTTAGTACAAAGAAATAATATTATTAAAAATTCATTAGTTTTATTAAAATCCGAACTAACTAGAAATTGCATCCCTATTAACTCTCTCCCAGGTTTAGGTAAAAGTCTCCTAAATAGGGCTTTGGAACTCATTTTTCATTTTGCACAACATTGGGAGATCACAATTTAGTATTATGTATGCGGAGTCGTATATTTAACAGTAAGAGTATGCTTAATTGCATTTATACCATTAAAAAACAAGTTGTTGCATTCATCTACGCCTCACAAATTATTAAATGTGGAACAGGCCATTTATATAAAACTATTTTTACAATAGTGTGAACACTGGAGATGTTAAATACTTTATTGGAGTGAGAGTAATGAGAAGGAATCCTAAAAGCAACCCCACTTAACATATCTGGACTGTCAATGACTCCCTTAGCAATTTTCATTAAGAATATATCAGCTATATTTCCACAGATATGAAGTGGAAGTAAATTTTTTGCAGCTGCTTAGTTATACATACGCAAGCAAAGCCGTTGGTAACAGCTAGTATTATCTAAGTGTTGTAGAATACATCATTTTAGCTGGCAAAATACAGGCTAGACAGGCTGCTAGTCTAGTCAGTAACGTTAGTTTCGCTTTAGTAATGTAGTGCTATGAAAGTTTTCGAAATTCAAATTCATTTTCATTTTAAAATTTTCAGCTCATAAACTGAAATTCAGTCAAATGTTGAAGTTCGGTTCATCTCTACTTTGTATGCTTTATTAACAATGTCAACATGGTTATTGAAAAGAAACTTGACTTGACTTGTGCGGGTAAAACATCTATCCTAATCATAAAAGCATTCATGGCTCTTTCGAGTAAATGTTGTACACAAACACTTTTCTACATTTAAATCTAGTTTATTGAGGTGACAGTAGCTATCAAGCCTCACCAAATCCTCCTGGAGAAGCATGGCATATGTGATATGATACATTATTATAAATGTATAACAGAAAAATAAATATTGCTAAATAAATAAAAAACACAATTATTCATAAATTACTCACCAAAACTATGCAAGCGATGATATCAGATGCAATCTTAGCATGGGGTGGATCGTCATCCCGGTGACCCAGTGGCTTCAAGTTGTGGTGCAAGCAGGACTCCAGCAAAGCCACCAGTGGTGCGCAATACTTCTCCAAAGTGCCCGTTTCCTTTATACATGATGTTGCTCTCGTCACACATATCTCAATCAAGGCCTGGTCATGGTCATTGCGACAGTAATCTGGCCTTGATGAGATCTCGGTTATCTGCTTTAACTATAACAAATAGTAATATCTGTTTATCTTTATCAATAATAACATTATCTAATCTAAATTTAACAAATATCTGTGTATAGATGGAAGGCTTTAATACTGAGGGTAGTTAGAAAAAATTATTTTATAAAGGTATTTCATTTATAAAGTGTTTTCCTTACCACTTCGCTCAAATCGTCAACAATGTCGGCGTCAGGTATGGCGAACAGGTCGCCGGCTCTCGTCAAGTCTCGCTCCTTTAGCACATGCTTCATGAGTTCGTGCATGTTGCTGAACCTCTGTCGCTGCGTCGTTTACAATTTCTCGCCAGATTATCGACAAATTAAAAAGTAAACACAGCACAATTACAATCAAACACCAGGACTTAAGAATGGACACATCAACATAGCGTCTACGATGAAAACATCACCCATTCAACGGACTTTAGTAAGCACTGATTAATTCTGATTAAATCTGTTGCAGAGCATTATTTATGACTTTATTTTATCCTTAAGTTCTAATAAAAAGCGAAATAAAATGAGCAAAATATTCTTCTCAACAGGTATCGTTCAAGCCAAGCAAGCTAGTTTCGTTCGGAAATAAATAGGTCAAGAATTTGGCTTTGAAGTGTCAACTACTGTCAAACAGTCAATGAACTTATTGTGTTAGCACGATCGCTCAAATTTAAGCGTATCAATAAATGCAAACGCTCTTTGCATATAATATTTCTCATTTAACGTTAATTGAGAATATGTAACTAATACACAATATATTCAAAAGAGTACTGTTTGGCCAATACCTTTGCTGAAAGAATTGAGTAAAAATAAAATTGCTATCAAATCAAATATCTTTTTTTTCTTCGTATATGGCAATGGTGCAGTGAGCGCATTCTGGCAGTATCAAGTTTTTTTCGCAATAAACAATTTCAAAGTCTAAATCCAGTCAATGTCCGTCGAAGTCAGTTATGACTGTTATGGAGTCGCTCAGTACAGTGATAGTAAGTTTACTGAGGAGAGAAAAGTACTCCTTGAAAGCACATATAAAACGGTCTGACGCTTTTAAATGATTATCACAAACACCATGCACGAAAAACACTGAATTTTTATTAATTATCACTATTAAACCCTAAAACGCCTAATATACAATTTTTTCAATAATCAAAAATACTTCTCGAGTTCTGGCCTAAAAATTCAAAATGTCATTTGTCAGTATCATATCATTCATTACTGAGTACTTTTTACTGCACAACTTCGGTACACATATTCTTATTTTCCATTTTAATTTCGTTTGTGCTTATTAGCTTCTATGTACCCTGTTATACAATTTTCGTTCTTTTTAAATTTATGACTGGAAATAACGACATTAATAATAATTTAATATAGTGCGACAGTGTTATTTTATTTGATTTTAATAAATGTTCTCACTATGTGCTTGTAATTTTACTGATAAAATACCTACACATCACAGCTGATTCGGGTCTTCTTGTGAATCATCTTATTCTTTTATTTATGTGAATCATTTAATCTTTCTGAACAATATAAATTATAAGTTTCAAAAATGCCTGTCATATGCGGAACAGGATGTGGCAAAAATGCTGTGCTGAAGGTTAGTAATGTAAACTTAAGGTTAGGTTGTAAAACTTCTGAAATTATTTTTAATTGATTTAAATTTTGCTCATTAAAATTAATAAGAAATATCCTTTTTTAGCGTCCAAAAACAGGCGACGTCCTTTGTAAAGAATGTTTTTATTGGGCATTTGAGACAGAGATTCATTACACCATCATAAAAGCAAAACTATTTACCCGAGGGGATTCTGTGGCTATTGCTGCTTCTGGCGGCAAGGATTCCACTGTACTCGCACATGTCCTCAAAACCCTTAATGCACAATATGATTATGGGTTAAACTTAATATTGTTGTCAATTGATGAAGGTATCACAGGGTACAGAGATGACAGTTTAGAAACCGTGAAACAGAACAGGGATGACTATGAAATACCCCTCAAAATCCTCTCATACAAGGAGCTATATGGATGGACTATGGATGACATTGTTGCACAAATAGGTAGAAAGAACAACTGTACATTTTGTGGTGTATTTAGAAGACAGGCGTTAGACCGAGGGGCAGCTATGTTGGGGGTAAAGTGTATAGTGACAGGACATAATGCTGATGATATAGCAGAAACGGTGCTGATGAATGTATTGAGAGGAGACATTGCAAGATTGAATAGGTGTACTGCTATATCTACTGTAAGTTAGTCTTGTGCATTTTATTTTAGACATATTCAATACAGACTATGTTGTACCTGCTACATCACTCACATATCCACTAACCCTTGAGAACCATAATTTTGTAGCCTGTCTTTCGTGATCCTCAAGAAGGTGCATACATTTCAGCCCAATTCATCCATCCATTGATGAATGAAACCATTTTCTTTTTTTCAAGCAAACATTGTTTTATTTTTATACTTTCATTCATTTTTATTAGTTAAGATACTCATAATGAGTTACCATCTGCTTTAATACCATTAAATAGAGTATAATGACATAAAGGATTCCGTCCCACCCCATTCTTCCCAAGGATGAATGGTTATTAAAATGAGATGAAAACTTCTTATCCTGTTTCCTTTACAGGGCAGTGAAGGCACAATATCAAGAGTAAAACCACTTAAATATACCTATGAAAAGGAGATAGTGATGTATGCACATTACAAGAAGCTAGTATACTTCTCCACAGAGTGTGTATTTGCTCCAAATGCCTACAGAGGGCATGCCAGAGCTCTCCTCAAGGACATGGAGAAGATCAGGCCAGCTTGTATTATGGATATTATTTACTCAGGTATTCTTTATAGAAAAGCATTTATTATACCTAAGAATAATGCAGCAAATAAAATGAAATATTTTATATAGTAAGAAGGATATTCTCCTTACACTATTTAAACTTCTTCAGATATCATTTTATGTTAAAGTCATTTGTTGTTTGTCTGATATTTTGATTAACTATTTTTTTCCTACAAAGTATCTCCTGTTATTTTAACCAAAGCAATATAACATGTTTCATCTCATTCCTATGGAATTAGTAATGAGTGTTCCCTATTTAAAATGATTATTGGCATAATTCAAAAATTAAACAATTACAACTGTAATCATTAATTTTCTTTGCTTATAATAATCAAAAGCATTGAGACAAGTCCCAGATAACATAATAATACCAAATAAGTTTAAAACTGAGCTACATTTTTGCATCAAAAATAATTTTATTTTCCAGGTGAAACAATGGCAGTGAAAGAGGATGTTTCCCTTCCCACACAAAGGCTATGTGTTCGTTGTAACTTTGTCTCGTCACAGGAAGTATGTAAAGCATGTATTCTTTTAGAAGGACTGAACAAAGGCCTACCCAGGCTTGGAGTAGGCAAGAGTTCTAAAGTGAAGAGAATGCTTGATGAATACAATGCTAAACAGACAGACGAAAATGCCTTAGCACTAGCAGTTGAAGACTTAAATGATACTGGTGGCAGAAACTGTGCTTCGAAGAATGGTAAATGTAAAACAGGATTGTGTGATGATAAACATAATGTAAATGATTCTTTAAGTAAGAAAGTCTATAATGAAAAATGTTGTAATAGTAAGGGATTATGTTCCGGTAAATGCAGTGATACCAGTGACAGTAGTTCAAAAATTAATAATTTACTTGAGCAGTACGGAATAAACGATTCGAGTAATGCAAACAGATTGGACCACAGTCATGACAATACAGCTAAAATTAATGGTACAGTTGTACCAAATGGTACACAGGATTTACCAGACAGTTCTGATGAGGAACCTTTTCATGAACAGGAAGATTATACATGTTCCGATACCTGTGGTAAGATGGGATCACTACACATAGGTTTTTAACAGTATACAAAATGTAGAGAAATGCTAACAAGATTTGTACTTATTGTACAAAAATGTATTATATATTATGAAATTTATAAAGAATATAAGACAATTTTTACTAAATCACTTTTATTAATAGATCACACACCTTTATACTTACAAGTGCATTTATCACGATCATAAGGCTTATTCAAACTAGCATTTGGAAATTAAAAAGAAACTATAAATATGTGTAATGTAGTTTGGCCAAGCTGGCATGAGCGATAAATTTAAAAAATCTTAAGCTGCGGATTGGTTGCAGGACGGGACAGCAGAATCCACTGCATATTGTTTAAAAACATATATATTGGTTGAGATCTGGTCACTGTGAGGGGCGAGCGGATTTCGAGGCGACACTTGTAAAGGTTTTGAGCAGGAGCGGACAGTTCAAGTCGGTTTGCGATATCCACATGTCTGTAGTTCCACTAATGTTTGACGTTTTTCGAGTATGTCGTATGTCATAAAAGTGTAAAACTTATTCTAAATCGAGTGACATACCCTATACAAAACAGAGACTAAGATAGACGACAGCGACGATCACTAAGGGATCGTCCATTAAGCACGTGAGGCTCGAAAGCGGCTTTTCGGAAAAAATCACGAAATATCACAAGGATGTAATGAGATATCACATGTATTTATCACCAGTATCACTACGTATCACCGGGGGGGGGGGGGGGGGGTTTAAAAGTTGCTAAAAAACATCACGTGATTAATGGACGACCCCTAACTGTAAACCTCCCGCTCCACGTCCCGCGCCCACACTGTACACAGCCTTAGCATGTTAACCACAATTTATTCTGTAGTCTAAACATAATCACTTTCAACATGTATTATGTGACCGTACAGACTCGCACAATCAATAGATACCAAAGATACAAGTAAATGGAAAGAGTTGCTTTTATTTATCACGTTTCGTTGACCAGAATATAACAGAGTTGGAAAGATCAAACTCAGCGTGCGAGCGAGTATTGAAACCTGTTCTTATGGTTTATCTTAAGTTTTATGATTTAAGACTATTCAGAGTTATATTTTGTTATTGTGATAATCTTGTTATTCTAATATTATGAATTATGATAGACAAATAGAAAAAAAAAATTAAGATAAAAAATAAATTGATATAATTTGTTATGGATATAGTACAAGGTGTACAAGTCTGGAAACCTTTATGGCATTGTTATGGGATTATAGTAAAATGTAAAGTTAGTTATGTTCTGTCCGGTTTTACAATTTATTAATAAAACAATAAAAACAAATAATAGTTTGAGCAACATGGCTAGTTTCAACACTAAACCCATTCTCATCAATGTTTTTTATCACCACGTTGTTAAAAATATTTATTAATTAATTATTTTAAAATCACCGCGCTACGCACACGACATGTCATTTTTGAATTTATAAAATAAACTTTTTAATAAACTAATAACTATATAATAATACAAAGTAACATTATTTTACAACACTCAATTTGGTCTACAGAATTATGTAAGGGTCCTCGCACACGACAGACTTGTCGGCCGGCAGTAAAGGCTCATTCACACAAGGGAGTTTCTCGAACAGACTGGAGAAAATCGGTCAAAAGATAGTATAACCAACTGTTATTATTTGATCACTGTTATCATAGTCTTTATCATCATGTGAACAGTTGCAGGCGGGAATCGTGTGAAGCTCGGTCGCATCGCATACGAGAATCGTGTATAATAATCTCGCCCGAGTCATTCGAGAAACTCCTTTATGCCTTGTGTAAATATCTATAATAAAAGTCAATTTTAACTTATATACATATATTTTACTTTTATATGTATACTTTCGAAAATGGGTGCATATTATCGCCTGGTATATAAATTGTCATCGAATTTGTCGCTTTGGCGCAACTCTCATAAATGGTAATTGACTTTCGGGGTTAGGTAGTGTGATATTGGGATTTTCATTTTTCCGGAAATCATATCCTCGGATGTCGTGTTAACATTCCCGCACCAAATCCTGGTGCTTTACACTAAGATTAGTGCCCATTGGTTTAGAAACAGTTTCTTTATGTTTTCTTGGCATGGAAGAGTTAATAAAAGTATTAAAAGGTCTTCCAATTTTCTAAAATAATCTACGTTACATGTCACATGTTTGGCTCGTGCCTACGTAGGTGAACAAATTAGTTTACAGCACACAGATGTGGATATATTAGTATCTAATGTTAAAAAGTATAATTTTATAAAAGTATAGTATAGTACTCTATAGTTAAAAAGTATAGTACTGAAAGCACCAATAAAAATGTTTATAGAAAATTATCCTAGTTTACCGCTACATACAGAACCAGTAATTACTAGTCAATAAGAAAAGTTAAAGATATTATAAATATTGAAAATAGAGGACAACTTGACGTACATTTATGAAAATTTTGAAATAATAACTGGGTGCAGTTATTATTTCAAAATTTATCGTTAACTGAAACATTTGAAATACGAGCATACAATCCACCTGATGGTAAGTGGATACTGTCGCCCATATACATTCGCGATACATGCGCCAACATTAGTCCAAAATGACAAACGTTGGCACGCCCCCGTATGCACTGCCTACCTTTGGAGATATAGGATAAATGTCTGAAAATATAGGCCATGGTACAGGAAGGTTACAAGTTTGCTCCCTCGTCTCAGCAGACATAGAAAAATCTTTCTTTATATAAACAGAAATTAGACATTAAAAGAAACTCACTGAAGCCCAGACAATTGAAAATATCATGAGTATTTATTTATACTCTTAAGAATCGTATGATTGAATCTAATATTCCAAGTATTTAAGGAAAATCAACTGACACCGCACGTGACATAAATATTTCAGATATAGAAACAGAATAATTGAAAAAGAATGCTCGAAACAATACAGAACATGTTGCTATACTGTGTACATTTACTATATTTATATTTTCACATTTATCAGAGTAGTATAGATTGATAATGTTTATTCGCTATGTAACTGAGTTTACTGCAACAAATATTTTTTTAAACCTATTTCAATTTTCTTGATGAGTACCAACTATAAAGCCTCGTAATAATGTGGGGATATAAAATGTATTTATTTTCGATAATCCGATACACACACACAATAGTATAGACATAGTTACAAATAGGTACAACACCATTAACAACCAGATTCAAAAATCCCGGGAATCCCGGGGTATATCCATATTAATATACTTTGTCACAAGTACCAAAATCACACTACTTAACCACTGCCTCTGCTATGAGCGATTCAAATCAAACTATTGGCTGTTGAAGAACGTCGTGTGTACATTCCCTTGTAATATAACGCGAGTTACCTTTCCCTATGCGGTAAAAACAGTTTTTTTCTTCAGTTTCAGTGATTTGTACCGCTTGCATATTATGCATTCAAAGATGTAAAAAAACCGGTTGAATATCGTTTTTATATGACTAAAACAAAACAAACCGGTTTCATAACTTAATCGGTTATTATGCGATTCAATACTGCTCTCCTAAGAAGAAAAGGCATTAGTAACATTTTTAACGAAAGCATAATTAACATTATATATTATATAGATAAAATTAAATAAACAATGATTATTTTTGTTTTATTTGATTTTAAAATTAATAAAAAAATTACCAAAATTTCATCCTTTTTTTAATTAATTATTTTAAACTTACACACAAGTAATTGGTACAGATGGAGGACTTAACGACATGTGGCGTTTTCTACTAGTCAACCACCAGAATAGGAATGGGGGTGCTATTTTTCTCGAACGTCATTAAAATGCACTTGTGCCTTCTTTCCTAGGGAGCGAATAATGGTGGATAGAGGACGTGAGTCTCGTCATAGTGATACGCTAAGTCTACGCGATAAAGGCAGGGGCTTTATTGTGTATTCTCTCGCGACACACGGGACACGTCTCCGTGATATTGTCGGAACAGTCCTCGCACAAGCACACGTGGCCGCACGGCAACAATATTATCTGGAAATTAAATTCATAATAATTAAACATTTCAATTACAATACATGTCAATTACATGACGTTCAATTACATTATTAAGCTGTGATATCATAGGGGTATAATACCCATATGTTACCTTAAGTTATGATAGCCATTATATTTGACGTCAACCTACTTTAAACGTCACAGGGCACAGGCTAAATAGTTAAATAGGCACAGACTAAATAGGCTAGGGGGTGTGCCTAGTGAGCTGTAAGGCACAGGCCTCCACTGGTAAACCACTAAGTTATTACGGGCCCCCGTGCGGATTGGTGGATTTACATGCTCTAGACTTTTTAATTCTGTAACATGCAGGTTTCCTCGGGGTGTTTTCGTTCATTGCGGAGTTGGTGATCATTTTAATAATCATTACTGTTGAGCCTCGGGGTATGGGCCGAGGATTTTAATTTCCTATTTTACGAAAGAGAAAAATAGATAACTCTAGGCCTTGTTTTTCTTTATTTTTTAAAATCATTTCAAGATCCACGTCCTTTGGGTTCTCAGTGCACACGACGCACAATCGGAGAGGTTCTCTTCCACTCCCGACGTCCGGCCGCAAATTATTCTTGTATGCCATACGACCAAATGCTATAGCAGTTACTGCGTCCAGCACTTATCTCCTTTTTAAGATTTCAAAACCCACCTCTTTAGGATTCTCAGTGCACACGATGCACAGTTGCACGTCGGAGAGGTTCTTCTCCCGTGCGTGCGCTCTCCGCTCGCGGCGTCCGGCCGCTAACTGCTTTTTGACGCTCTCCTCCATCTCCCGCCGCTTCCGCCTCTTGATGTACTTGTACGCGATCCGACCGGAAGCTATTGCAGCTACCGCGCCGAACACTATTATAAGAACTCTGCAAAAATAAATGTATTTATTTGCAATTTTCTGGAATGAAGACGGCAGACGAGCAGACAGTCCACCTGGTGGTAAGTGGATACTGTCGCCGATCCACTATACATGCCTTTAGGATATAGAGATGGATTTGGAGGAATAATTAGGAAAATGGGGACGGATAGTATAGGATGGAATGAGAATGGACTCTAACATATCTCACTCACTACCGAAACACCTACATACGTTAAAGAAATAGGATAAAGTCAATCTTTTTATGCGTGCCGCGTGCTGGTAGATTATACTTGAAGGTCAATAAATACGGCTTATATTTAAACGGGCAGCAAAAAATACTAAATGAGCAGTAAATCATGATCAACAAAAACTATTTTTGTATAACTGATTTCTCTGGGTTGACCTAGGGCGGTGACTGCGCGTTGGAGGCGTGAAGAGACACGTCGTAGGTTCCTATCTGAGGCGTAGAAGGGCGTGTCATCCGCAAAGAGGGCGAGCTCAATTCCAGGCGAGTATTGCACCTTCCAATGTTAAAATCAATGCTTTATAATCTCTACCTAATCCAAAATTAGTTATAACACTGGCCAATACAGAAACAAACCAAAATATACTCAGTAACATAGTTGTGAACATAGTGGAATAAGTTACTGTGGGAACTAAGTTACTAGAAATCATTAAATCGCTATTTAAAAACAGTTTCAAGAACAGACTTGATAGAATACTTCCAGGAGAAGAGATATGGCAAAACTTGTAACACTAGCAAACACAAGATGTAGGCATACCAGCAGTAATGCTGCTCACCTATTACACAATAATAATAAAATAACACTAACCTGAAAAAATCCCTTGAACTAGTGAGCCTCTTCAGCAAACTGGATTTGCTGGCCGTAGTGAGGTACAAAGGCAGCCCGTCCTTTGGTGGCTGTATTTTCATCTCCCCCGTGTTGGTAGTACTGAGCTCCCCTATGGCGGTGATGTACGAGCCATCCCTCAGCATCTCCTCCATGGACTGTAGTCCCCGTTGACGGACGCCCGAGAAGAAGCCCCACACGTGGTCAATGACGCCGGGGGACATGGGTTCGAATTTGTCGGAGATGACGTCCAAATCTGTAATATCATATCTTTATACATACCAATAGACCATATTATCACGTCCTGTGTTATTAGTTTTTAGCAAATATATTGTACATATAAAAAAAAATATAATATCAAAATAAATATGTAAACTTTCATGTCAGTTGAAACTCAGAATCATGAACAGGTTTCAGTCTTTGGGGATACCTCTGATCCCATGTGGTGTTTTTTACACTTGTAAACCTTACCAAGCAGCTCCGCAGCCAGCGCGTCGACGACCTCAACGCTGTACTTGCCATTGTTGAGCACAAATGGCGTCAAGTTGCATGCCTCGTGGATGGTGCGCGTCTGGTCCGACCAGAACCCGGCAGACGTCCGCGCTATCACATGCTCTTTTATTGTTAGCCTGCAAAATGGGAATGAAGACAAATATATCTTACTAGCGACACGCCCTCGCTTCGCTTCGGTTTATAAGTTTGTTTTTTATTTAATTGATTTTTTCAAATTTCAGAATAACATATAGCCTATATTAGACACGGATAATGTAACTTCTTATTTGTGAAAGAATTTTTGAAATCGATTCAGTAGTTCCAGAGATTACCCCCAACATACCTACAAACACACAATTTTACCTCTTTGTTATATTAGTATAGAAGTATAGATATATGCATAATGGCCTAACTTGAAATTCCTGATCTTGTGGTACAGCTATTATGAATAATTAGGCAATTGAAATTATGTTATGCGTGCAGTTCTCTCTCTTCAATAAACTCGTTACAGTACCAATAGAAGAAGTTGGTGCCATAAAACTGTATGAATTACACATACACCTATAGGTAGTTGTTAAAATTTATACAGACATGTATCAATTTTAACAGTGGTTCTAATTTTTGGATATCCTAATTCTTGAACTTGAAAAGGAGCTCTATTACTTGAATATGTCCTACCAAAGAATATTCACAGTTAAGTTTTGATGGGGCTCAGAACTCCATCACCCCCTCCTTGCACCTATTTTGTACAACTGCAAAAGAATGTTTGATATTTACCTCTGAATAACCCCAGTGATTGAGTTGTTATAGTTGCTAGTAATTGATGTGCCAATCGGCTTGACCAGGCCACGGATCACCGCAAATGGGATGATGTTGTTGGGGTACTTGATGATCTCTTTATCCAGTTTTGCATCAAGATCTAGAACTGGCGCTGTCTAGAATATTTCATATTTATAAAATAATTATGTAATAAGAAACTGAAGATACTAGAAATTGATCTGTGAAATTCAAATCAAATCAAAAATGCTGTTATATTTATGAAGAACCTTATTTTTAGATTTCTAAGAAGGTGCCCATAGAGTATTGTCTGTCCAAATATCCCTTTAAGAACAAAACTGATTATCTGTCAATTTTTCCAAAAATTAGTTAATTATACCAAAAGATATAGCATCAAAAGAAAATAATTATTACAAGTAAATATTCTATTTGATAAAACTTTAAATTCAGTCCAATCCAATTCATTAAATTGGATAAATTAAATGACAGAATAATCTCGAGACTGATGATTCTGCCAATGTCAAGGTTGAATAAAACAGTAAAAAATGGAAAGATAGAAAAACATCATGAAGATTATGCTGGTCACAGTTGAGGGCACTAAATCAAAGAATATAGATAAATTATAAGAATATAAAATTAAATTAGATATTACTATTATGAACTTTCTATTAGTTTTATCAAAATTATGATGTCATCAGATAATCAGCTTCGCCACTAAGAATGGCTTATTGGTTAAGGATGAATGTCCACTAAGAATGATATACTCGTAATATAACAGTATGAGAATTTTGTCAAACTACCACAATGTTGAAATGATATAGTATTCAAAGATAATGAAACAAATTAATTTTCGTTTTAAGCATAATTACACATTATTGATATGTTTATTTTAATATGTTTGAGCATTTGTGCTTAACCACGGATCACACACTTGTTATCAGTTTTTATTTATTTATGAAATAAAATGTGAAGTTAATGGTTATTAAAATAAACATAATAATGTGTAATTTTGCTTAAAAGGAAAATTAATTTGTTTCATTATCTTTAGCATTTTAATTGTACTATATTTTTTATTACCCTCTAAATAAGAAAATAAGACTAACAATTCTTCTAAATTGCAACTCATTTGATACGTAGGATCGAACGTAGGGTATTTGTAGGATGTAAGAAGCTCACCTGCAAAGCATTCAGGATATTTTTACATTTGCACAGCTGTTTCACACAGAAGCCCAAAATTAGGGAATCTATCCCTAATATCACAGTCTCGCTTAATATTTCTGATAAAAACTCCATGTCTCCTTAATATCTTCATGCAAAAATTTAAAGAAATATTAAAAAGTTACACTGACATTCTTTGAATTTTTAGTTCATTTTATTATGATTTTATCTTACTTATCTACCAAATATAAATTAGATTACAAAAAAATCCCTTTGGGACGTTTCGTCTTTTGACAAATATAATATATTGACGGTATGCGTTTCGTTCATTGCATACTGTTGAGTGGTGACTGTTGAGTTACTCAAGTTACATAAAAAAACTTTTTTTTCATATATGGCGATGGTGAAATTACGACATTTGCCAGTGTCAAATTTAAAACGTATCATTTCAATGTCTAGTCCCGTTGGAGTAAGTCATTTACTGAGGGCAGAAAAAACGCCGCCCCACGCTTTTATTTGATTACTTATTGTTACAAATACCACGCACAAAAACACTTTGAAGTTTACTAGACTATCATTATCAAACCACAAAACGACTAATAAATTTTTTTACAATAATTTAAGAAAAACTCAACTTCAACTTCTTCAGCGAGGGTTCCGGACACAGTTTAACTAGTGGTCGCTTGAAAATATTATCTTTACATTTAATCGATACTACGCGGGTTATTCCATTTGTACCTGGATGCTTCTTTGCCACACGGGCTAAAAGCCATTTACATGGAGGCAAACGTTCATCCTTAACTAGTACAATTGTACCTACTCCATGTTAGGACATATAGACCATTTGTACGGTACGCGAGCAGTAGGTACAAATTGTACCTACCGCTCGCGCCGTTGCAATATGCCACAAACTTTGTACTACTTTTTGTGTCATTTGCTAACGGTTCAAATGGTGCAGGAGTACAGTTTCAACATTTTCATCAAGTGTTAATAGGAGCTTCGCCAAGGAGAAAATGTCCAGGAGTGAGCGGAGGTTCATCTGTGCTGGAAGAACTCATTTAGGTAAGTGGGCGGGAATTAACACACTGTTTGACTTGGGTAAGTATAGTGCAAAATTCTTCAACGGTAAGACTTGTGTCATTAATATCCCGCTACATATGACCCTTCATGGATTTCACACCAGCCTCCCATGGGCCACCGAAATGAGGCGAGCTTGGGGGATTGGAATCCCATTACGATTGGGATTGGATTGGAATAACCCGATCATTCGCTAAGAGTTCGGCATCTCAATTGCCACCATCGATTTCACATTTTTGACTGTCTTATCTAACTCTCGGGAAGCAGCTATGAAATTAGTAGCACAATCACTGTAGAGATCACGACAATGCCCTCAACGAGTTGTGAGACGTTTAAAAGCTGCGAGGAAAGCAGCTGTTGTGAAATCAGTTAAGTGTATCGCTTTAGTCACTGTACATATGAAGAGACAAACACATGCCTGCAGCACCCTGTTGCATCTATATATCAACGTAAAGCTTTAAATTACAAGAGCCAGCGCAATCTACTCCTCTGGAGCGGAAAGGCCGAAGTGGATTTACGCTATAGATAGTCTGGTAGATCACCTACGTATAAAAAGTGCAGTAGGCAACGCTAGTGTCATACCTAGTTGATTTGTGCGTTTCGTAAACAGCCTCCAATTCTTAATATTTGATCGTTGACGATATATATCCTGTGAAAGACGTATACATGCTTTCAGTGCTGTATATAATTGAACGGATGAGGAGAAAAGTGATAAGATTCCATAAATTTGGTAAACTAAACTAATGTAACTTTGTTGATACTACTTCCATTAAACGCAGTAAGAATAAAATTGCCATGCTATTGAATGCGTAAGCGATTATTGAACTGGAAGCACTAAGGTATGATGAATTAACATAGAGTTGGTTTTTACATAATTTCATAAATTTTAAGCAGTAAGTATACACACGAATTAATGTTAATAAAGTAGAGTATCGACTAACGTAAGAAAACCTTAATCTCAGATTCCTTACAAACTTAAATGAGCACCACATTCTTTAGTTCGACATCTAACTCCACTAGTTCTATTCAAGTAATTCGGAAGGACTTACTTCACGCTAGACGAACGTCGGCCAGGTCTTAGGAGTCTTCCTCAGCCAAGATAGAACTATGGTGGGGTACATCCACGCATACCCACGACTATTTGGAATATTCCAAACAGTTTGTGTATCTTAAATGCATCCAAACAGCACTGCAATGCAGTTTCCGCCAAGGAAACGAGATCTGTTTTAACGGTGCAACTCGAGTTTTTGCGGATACTAAATTTACTTTAATTACATCAGCGTAGGTATACCATTCGGAGATACAGTACAGCGGTGTAAGCGGCACACGAGGCGTCGGAATAAGCATGCAATTAAAGAGCGATGTTATTAGTGATGCCTAAGTATCCAGGTAACAACACAATCCATATATACATATATACTTTTTTTTTTTTTTTTTTTTTTTTTTTTATAGATTAGTGGGCGGACGAGCAGGCGGTCCCACGTGATGGTAAGTGTTACCGCCGCCCATGGACACCTGCATACACCAGGGGGTATGCGGGCGCGCCGCCGACCTTGCACAATCCTATTCACAGCTCTCTTGAAGAACCCCATGTCGTAGCTTAATGGAAAGACCTCTTGAGGCAGTTCGTTCCACAGCCTACGGGTTCGCGGTATAAAGTAATTTTTGGACCGAACAGTGCGCGACACCTCCGTATCGAGGAAATGCGGATGGACCGCACTTCTGTGACGGGAGGTGCGGTTATAGAAACCCGAGGTGGGAATTATATTGAACAATTCTTCAGAGCATTCCCCATTGTACAGGCGGTAGAACACACAGAGAGACGCAACGTCTCTCCGACTGCTGAGGGATTCTAAACCGCCCGTGAGAGTGGGATCGTCGATAATACGAACAGCACGTCGTTGGATGGAGTCAAATGGGTCCAGTTGGTATTTCGGTGCGCCGGCCCAGAGATGGGAGCAATACTCCATATGGGGCCTCACTTGAGCTTTGTAAAGCATAAGGAGATGCCCAGGGGTGAAGTACCGCTTCGCTCTGTTCAGCACACCGAGCTTTTTGGAAGCCATTTTGGCCTTATTTTCCAGATGACCCCTAAATTCGACTTTGCTGGAAATGTCGACACCAAGTATCCCGATACTCTCCGAGATCTTAAGAGGCATGCTCTGAAAGCGAGGTGCTACGACAAAGGGGGTTTTTTTAGCGGTGAATGCACAGACTTGCGTCTTACTGGGGTTGAAATCCACTAGGTTCAGAGAACCCCAAATCGAGACTAGATCTAAAGAGTCTTCGATTTCAGACACAAGCCTGGCGCGACTCTCTTCCACTTCGACCCGAGGGATGTTGGCGCGGCCTCTGTACAAGGCGTCACCAGTACTGTCATCTACATAGCAACGTATGTCACAAATTTGCAACAGGTCGTTGATATGCAGAAGGAACAGTTGGGGACAGCACGGAGCCTTGCGGGACGCCAGCGTTAATAGACATGGTGTCGGAGCAGCTACCATCGATAACGACTCTGATGCTCCGTCCAGTCAGGAAACTGGCAACCCATTCGCATAATCCCTCGGGTATCCCGAAAGATGGTAACTTGGAAAGCAGAGATTTGTGCCATACCCGGTCAAAAGCTTTCGCAATGTCTAGGCCTACAGCCAGAGCCTCGCCTCTACTCTCAATGGCGTGAGCCCAGCGGTGTGTTAAATACGCTAAAAGATCACCAGCCGAGCGATTATGGCGAAATCCATATTGACGGTCGCTAATCAGTTGGTGATCCTCTAGGTACCCAAGGAGCTGTGTGTTTATGACACGCTCCATCACCTTGGAGAGGAGGGAGGTGATCGCTATTGGCCTGTAGTTGGCCGGGTCTGTGCGGTCACCCTTTTTGGGTAAAGGGTGAACATGAGCTACCTTCCATGTTGCCGGGAAGTTTTTTGTGGAGTATGAGAGTCTAAAGAGTCGCGTAAGCACCGGGGACAACTCGGGAGCGCATAATTTGAGCACCACTGCAGGAATACCATCTGGCCCACTCGACTTTCGGATATCAAGAGTTGCTAGAGCTCGCCGGACTTCACGCTGCGTGAAACAGATTTCCGGCATGGAGCTTGTGCATCTCGAGATAGACGGTGGTGATGCACCTCTATCGTCCAGAGTCGAGTTCGAGGCAAAAAGATAGCCCAGGAGATCGGCTTTCTCCTTCGCCCCGTGGGCCAGTGACCCATCGAGTTTTCGCAGTGGTGGGAGTGACGACTGACAGAAGTTACCTTCAGCAGCCTTGGCGAGCGACCAGAAAACTCGGCTTCCAGAAGGACAGCTAACTAGTCGATCGCCAATTCTGCGGATGTGCTCATTCTTTGCTCTGACAATGATCTTCTTACTGCACCTCGAGGCAGCGTTAAATTTCTTCCTCAAGTCGGTGGTATTCGGATCTTCGGACACCTGCGCTTTGGCCCAGGCCCTGTATGCAGCCCGTTTATTACGACGGGCCTCTCTGCAGGACTGATTAAACCAAGGTTGGCTCCGTCCACCTACGGGTATCACGGAACAAGAAATATAACATTCCATGCCCTGCAACACCACGTCGGCAACGGAGTCTGCACAGGTATCCGGATCTCCCGACGAGAAACAGAGCTGCCTCCAGGGATAAGAAGCATAGAATTCGCGCAACCCATCCCAATCTGCAGACTTGTAGTGCCAGACGTTGCGCGTTCCCTGTGAATGGGTCGGCACGGATTGCTTGGCTGGCACAGCAGTTCGAACGATACAATGGTCGGATGATCCTAACGGAGCATCAACAACAACATTATAGTCGTCCGGCCGCGTAGTCAGCAGGAGGTCCAGTAAGGAGGGGGTATGGCTCTCGATATCGGGTATCCTCGTGGGTGAGGACACCAACTGTGAGAAACCATAAGCCAGGGCAAAGTTATAGGCTGCTCTCCCTGCGCGGTCGGTAGTTCGGGATCCCAACCACTCTTCGTGATGAGCGTTAAAATCACCGAGGACCACCACTTCCGCGCAAGGGAACTGCTCGAGCACGCTATCAGTCGTTTCTTGTAGGCGCTCAAAAAAGTGAGTCGTCTCCGTATCACCGCTGTGGGACCTGTAGAGGCAAGCGTAGACTTTAGTGGAACCTCCGTAGTCAATACGCGCCCAGAGAATCGACAGGTCCCCGTCTTCAAAATGGCTGAGGCGGCGGCAACAAATATCCTCCCGGACGTACATGCATACCCCAGCACGTCGCACAAAACAGTGCTCCAGTTTGTAGCCGGGGTAATGAAGATACGATGTATCGGCCGGGCAGGATATCTGTGTCTCCGTCAAGAAAAGTAAGGCCGGCTTTGCCGTCTCAAGGTGGTGGTGGACGGCGTCGATGTTACTATGCATCCCTCTGATGTTGCAAAAGTCCACTTGAAATGTGGAACTTGAAGGATGGGCCGCTGAGTAAACGTTATTCCTTATCTTTTTCTTGGCCATTGTAGTGTGTGAATAGGGAAAGAAAAGAAGGGGGGACGGAGAGAGAGATGGTTGCATGTGGAGCAAAGGACAAAGCACGGAGCATAGAAAAACTAGGTCACAGAGGTTGTGTGACTTGCTGGCGCGGGGTACGGAAGGGCCCCCGGTCCCCCCCTGGGGGCAGCAGTCGGGTTCCACTCCGGTCTCCTCCGGCACGACTGCTACCCCAAGGGACTTTTCGCGTGCGGCGGGGCAGCCTCCCGGGGTGGAGATTAAAGTAAGGTCCCCGGGTCCGGGCCCCCAACAACCCGCGGGCGGTCAGCGGACAACCGTTTCACCGGGTCTCCCTGATCCCCGCGCCACCACGTCACGCCTATGCGCCTGTAATCCCCCGCAACCGCTGGTCCTCCTTTCCACACGCAACAATCCCCCTCTCGGGACGGCTTATTCCGCGCACCGCCGGAACACGATGCGGGCCTCGCGGTTAATACGGCACCATTATGGCGGCGGACTCCGACGGAAGGGTG
Organism: Sesia bembeciformis; assembly: GCA_943735995.1. NCBI lineage: Eukaryota > Metazoa > Arthropoda > Insecta > Lepidoptera > Sesiidae > Sesia > Sesia bembeciformis. The sequence goes on from OX031028.1 coordinate 17,593,257, forward strand.
GTAGCTTTGCCGACGGAGTAACCCTCCCACCGCGAAAAAAGGGAACGCCATTGCCTCGTTAGTTAATAGCAGGGTGCACCACGAGCAGGTGAGGTTGGCTTAGGCTCCAAAGATGGTAGGTGAGCCTCTTACACCCCTTAGGTTGTGAAGTGACAAAAATAATTACATAATAAATAAGAAGAAATTAAGACAAAAAATGATTACATAATAATTTATTTATTATACAATAATACATAAACAAGATCAGAACACTAATTCCTTCTCCTACGAACTCTGGATATTCTCCAGGCATTAGGCTCCTCGTACTTATTGTACAGGGGCTCCAGTCTCTGGTTCTTCTTGAACTTGGACAGTTTGGTGGGGTCGGAGAACTTGAAGAACGCCGGCGCGAACTCCACCAGCCATTTTGGATCTATTGTTGTCACTTCGCGCATGTATTCCTTCGTCGTTTGCACCAGCTCGTGGTAGATTACCCTGAAAATTATGAATTACATAAATAATATTTCCCACATTATTGTATGGTATTTTTTTTTAACCTAAAGGTTAGTATCAAGTATCTGTCACGTTCGTGAAAAACGACCTAATGAAAAGTGGCTCGACATATAATAGGTTCGGGAATCAATCTCTTAAAAGCCCCAACTGTTTGAATAGCTCCTCTGTCACCTTTTAAGTCTTAAGCAGACAGACACAAGGCGGTCCGGATACCCATATCGATATAGCGCGAAAAAATTGTAGGTCCGTCTTATTTGCTTTAAGAGGCCCATAATTAAACATATTAAATCGTAATATTTCGAAGAACTAAAAATCGTATGATTAGTTAAAGGGTAGAACTGTATCGTGTATCCTCTATGGACTATCGATACCTTTGAAATTAAAAAAAAATATAATTAAAAAATTCTCTAATGAGAATTGTCTAATGAGAGACGGAATTGCCATTATCAATTTAAAAATGCAACTGTCAGTGTATGTGAATGTGCATGCGTTAGTTACCACTCGGGCTGCCTGTTGAAGAGCGCGCTGGAGGGGTGTATGTAGACCACCTGGCTGTCCACGAGCGTCCTGTACCCCTCTTGCGGGTCCTTCTTGGCTGCGTTCCGGAAGAACCCGGAGCAGATCGTCTTTTGGATGCGCACCGTGTTCTTTCCGGCCGATACCACGTCCAGCTTGTGCCTGCAGTCAACAATTATTATATTACAAACATTTCATCATGAACACTTTCTAAATGACATCACAGTTAATATAATGGCGAGTAGCGATTTTGCGCTGATGGAAGTACACCAACCTGTCCATGATACCGAGCAGCTGCTTCCTCACGTCCTGGGCCCGCTTCAACGTGCGTATCTGCACGAAGTTCTCGTAGCACCAGGCGTTGGAGAACTTGTTGTTCCTCCAGCTATTGTAGACAGCGAGCAGCGTCAGGTGGTCGCCCTCGGGCTGGTTGAACTTCGCCTTCTTCTGGTCCGCGAGCGCCTGCTTGTCCTTCGGCCGGTAGAACACGTTCTGAACGCTCAACATCGACACGATCGTCAGGATCTCGTCGGAGCACTGCAGCGCCACCGACATAATCAGGATCTTGGACAGATTTGGCTCCAGGGGGAATTCCGCCATCTGGAATGGAATGATAGGTACATGCCCATATCAGTTAGAAATATCTAATGTGGGGCATTCTGCCGGATACTTAATAGAATTGGAATAAAAATTGAGAAGGATGTAGAATAGGAAGTATAAGGGCATGACGAATTTTTTCATTCTTCATTGGGGAATGAAATGGGATGGGCTGAAAAGTATAATATTATAAACAGTAACATGGAATAATATCGAGCATAAGCGCATTTTAGATAGTATGTACACTGAAATTGTAAATGTACTGTCAGAGGCAGCCAATCACAGTTATGGTGATAAGCACAACAGATGCAACAAATTTATAGCCAAATGGAATAAACATGTAAGCCGAGCTTATAGGGAGGTCGGGCTTAGGTTTCAAATTTAGCTTCTATTTAACAAACCACAAAAGTTGTATAATTTTTAAGAGTAGACTGTGATGGTAACAAAACCACCAGGAACAAATTTAAATGGACATTTTGGCCTCACGTCACACAAATAATAATTTTAGTGCTTTTAGGAAGTCAACAAATAACCTAAATATTGAGCGCTGTTCAAGGTTAAGGCCTACTGGCAGACTTTCTATACGGGCGGCTTTTAGACCAGCTATACACGCAGATCACTCGACGCCCTGTGTCCAGTACAACAGCGGGTTCGGGATGCTGATGGAGCTTCTGCAGCGCCTCGGCCGTGTTCGCGCAGGAGCGCGCGGATGGTTTTCACGCTATCGCGCACAAAAATCGCCTCCCTTTTATTTAGAGTGCGGGTCAGCTCCAACAGTATCTTGAGTAGATAAATATGACTCCCCCTATTATTAGATATTTCATTCGGATATTGATTAAGTAAAATTACTATTTGATTAACTATAACATCCGAGCTGAAGTGATCAAGTCACTTTTTAGTGTTTTTATGTTAATATCTTTTAGTTTGTAGCACTAACGTATTATAAGTCTTTTTCTTCTTTTTATTGTACTAACACTTGCTATGGATCTGTGTTGTCTGACTGAATAAATAAAAATAATAAAATCTCCGATAATTTTAGACTTAAGAATTCTGTTTAAATTTATATTTACAAAAAAATACAAAAACATAACATTACAAAATTAAAAAATATCAAATGCGTCTATGTGCGAATGTTTCGAGAGAGTTAACATTAAGGTTAACTATGTTAACATTAAGGTTAACATTAAGGTTCACATTAAGGTATGTAGGTGTGTGTACTCACCCTCCGACCGAGCCTGGTGAGCAGCCCCTCGGAGTCGAGCGCGGAGAGCGAGTGCAGCTGCTCCAGCGCCATAATCAGGGACTCGACGGGCGGCGCGTCCATGAAGTCGAAGTGCAGCAGGTCGTTGATGCCCATCGTCTTTAGCTGTAACACCTGGGAACAAATACCAAGTTAAGAAGCTATAAAACAATATCAAGGAGCAACAATGACGTGTGTGTACGTAACGTGGTGGCGAGGTTGGTGCCGTGTATCGTGTGTATACGTGCCAGTAGAAAACATCTTTTATATCAAAACTAAAAGCCCCAGTCCAGTTCTTATTAATCTTATTTTAGTGAAAATTTTATTATATACAGTAATTGGTCTTCTACCTATACCACAGTTTGTTTGATCTAACAATGTTCGAGAACCGATACGTACATTTCTTTATGTTATAAATATTCAGACTGTTCCTCGGACGTCGCGCTGGAGCCGTCCGTGACGTACAAACATAGACCAGGCTTCGACAGATTGTAGGCTGCCAGATATATCTAAATCGAGTTTAATTTGCGATTTATCAGGGGTGGACCCAGATGCTTTTCTTGAGCCCCCTTAGTCCCCCCCCCCCCGCCCCTGGATCCGCTACTGCTGTGTCGTGTGTATACGTACCGTGGTGGCGAGATTAGTGCGCTGTATCTCGGGCACGGGCGTGGGCAGCATCTCGTCGCGGTAGGCGCGCTCCGTGTACAGCCGGTAGCACTTGCCGGGGCCCGTGCGCCCCGCGCGGCCCGCACGCTGCTTCGCGGCCGCCTGAACACACGTGTATAACAGACAATTATATACAGGGTCTTTTTTTAGACTGGTCAGTGTGGAAAAGTCTGAAACTATTTCTAAGGAATCATGGCGTTGAGTTTATTTTCAAAGATTTTCAAAAACTGATACACAATCGAGAATCGTAAACGTTCATATTCGGTCGAAAAAATGGTAAGTTATTGTGTTAGGTAAAATTATTGCGTTAATTGATAGCGTAGGTCTTGCTTGCTTGCTAAGGAACCTTTTGGCTAGAATAAAAAAATAATGCATTTCAAATAATGTATTCGTTTTTAGTTTTTCAATTCATAATAGCCAATGCTGTGCAAGCTCATGAAATTGTGCCATTAAATCCTAGCCATTGAAAATTGTGCAAGGCAATTTTCAATGGCTAGGAGAGTTTTATTAAGTGACTAGCGACCCGCCCTCGCTTCGCTTCGGTTTGCTTTTTTTTTTTTCAAAATTTCAAAATAAAATATAGCCTATATTAGACACGGATAATGTAGCTTCCTATTTGTGAAAGAATTTTTGAAATCGGTTCAGTAGTTCTAGGGATTACTCTCAACATACAAACACACAATTTTACCTCTTTATTATATTAGTATAGATAGGTCCCAGGTTATTTGACACAGTAGTCGGTACTATAGACTGGGTCAATAGAGTTCAAGCTAAAACACTCACCTGTGATATAGGAGTAACAACCAACGAGTCCATTCCTGTCTTGGAATTATACACTTTCTGCTTCACAAAGCCAGGGTCTACCACATAGTATATCCCATCAATGGTCAACGAGGTCTCCGCAATATTGGTCGCTATCACCACCTTCCTCGACCCTGGAGGGGCTGGCTCGAATATACGTGTCTGCATTTCTGAAGGCAATGCTGAGTACACGGGCAATATTATTAGTTCGGGCACGTCTGGGCCAAGTGACTTCATTCGTTCATATAGTATCTCGCATGCTGTATCAATTTCCTCTTGACCAGTTAAAAATAACAGTATATCTCCAGGTGGTTCCCTCAAATGTATCTGCATCACGGTAATCAATGAAGCATCCAAGTAGTCTGTCTCTGGTTCTTTGGTGTATAACACTTCAACAGGGAATGTTCGGCCCGGTATAGTGAAGATTGGCGCTGCGAAGAAGTATTGAGAGAATTTCACAGCGTCTAAAGTAGCTGATGTGACGATTAGTTTCAGTTCTGGTCGTTTCTGTACAGCTTGCTTTAGTAGACCGAAGAGTACGTCAGTGTGTATGGTTCGCTCGTGAGCCTCGTCCAACATTATGACTGTGTATGTTTTGAGGTCGAGGTCCATGAGGCATTCACGAAGTAACATACCGTCTGTCATGTACCTGTAAAGATAATGTACATTTTGTTAAAAACCTCTTCACGAATCGTGATCAAATACGGCTTGTATATAAACGAACAGCAAAAGTGCAGCAAATCATGATCAAAACAAACTATTTTTGAATAACTGAAATAAACAATTTTTAATTACTTTATTACTTATGTTTAGGATGTCAACATAAAGTCTGGATTCCTGGATCCTTATTGTCACCAGAGAACCTAAACATAACCTACTTTGGAATTGCCACTTGCAGTATTTTTGCTGCTCATTTAATTAACTATTTCCCATAAAATACATTTTCATTTGATATGGAAAAAGGATGATACGACCGTACTGCGGTTAGACGCGTGAGTTTTAAATGCGCTTAAAACTGTGACAGACATGTATTATAGCATTATGTATTTGAGAATTCGCACGATCACAAACTTCTTTTCTGTTCATAAATAAGTTACTATAATGACTTCGTTCATATTTGTGGCTGCACGTGAGATACAATAATGCAGGTTTGCTACGTTATTTTATTTTACCTCCAGCCCACGCTCAGTACAACACTCACTTGATGACGGTCTCGGGGCTGGTACAATCCTCAAAGCGTATGGTGTAGCCGACCTCCTGGCCGAGCCTGCAGCCGAACTCCTCGGCGACGCGCTTGGCGACGGACATGGCGGCGACGCGCCGCGGTTGCGTGCACGCAATCTTGCCGCGCGCTGTCAGCCCACACTCCGCCAGGTACTGCGTGATCTGCGTCGTCTTGCCAGAGCCCGTCTCGCCGATCACTATCAAGATCTGATTGTCCGCCACCGCCTGGACACAAAACATTAATTTCATTAAGTTCCTTAAATTAAACTCCTTTTGGGGAACAATATAAATTACTATTTTTTATATTATGTTTACTCTCAGTATTTTTAATAAACAGACCAACAAAATTTTATTGATATTTAGTGTTAACATAAGTATGTATGTTACATAAGTATATATAATATAATAACATATGTTGAGGCAATACGTAATTCAAGGGCCCTGGCATCTATGTAGTCCGATTTAAAAGATCTTTGTCCTCTGGGCACTTCCTTCTAGAGAGACCCCTGACATCACCTCACCAGATTTTGAAGATTTTGAAGTTAATCCAAATCGGCTACCATAATCCTTGAGGAACGACACCACCTCTAAAAGAGTGGACTCACCAACCTGCTTGGCCAGAGTGGCGTTTTAAGGCTATACACCCCTCATGCACAAGACAATGTGGATAAGGTCCATGTCCAACAATGGACACTGAAAGAGCTGGTTGCATTGGTTGCAATCCAAATCGTCTTAATAGAAATGCTCGCATTGAATATGATGGAGTCGCGAGTACATATTCGAAATGCAACAACGCATCAAATGGCAAATAGACAAGCAGATATTAAGGTTAATCAAATTATGCTCATCAGAGACGAGAGTAGTCTGCCTCTGAAGTGGCCTCTCGGACAAGTGACTACTGTGTATCCGGTTACCAATGGAGCTTACAGAGTAGTTGACATCAGAATTAACTGAGATCTATTAAGAAGAGCAATAAACAAGATTTGCCCTGTACTAGATGGAGATGACTAGGTGAGATGGAGATGTTCTATTTGAAGGCGGGGAAGATTGTTAACACAAGTATGGAACGCGAGCGCGGCTCTTTATCCTCGGCCTCCGGCCCGTACCGACTTCGCGGCGCACCGACTTTGTTCCGCAAACCATTTTGAGATGCGTCACACGTATAGTACGTTGTAATTGTTTCACATTTAATTAATTTAACCAGTCCTAATAGTACAAACTTTTATTCTTCAATTCCTAAACACTAGGAATTTCTGTTGAAACTTTCTTGTTATTGAAATTAACTTTGTAACTTTTTTGTAATAAAAAATTTTACTCTAACATCTTTTCAACTGATCTCTTGCTTCAATTTTACAATAAGAGAAGGGGATGATTTGTTACAGATAAAATTGATCAATTTATCTTATCAAAACTCAGACATCTAACATTATTTCACATAAACACATCTCACGACTATACTCACCTTGGTCAACTCATCCCTCAGCTTGTAGATGGGCAGCGACTGCCGCTGTTCGAGCAGCGACAGGTTGGTCTTCTTGCCGAAGGAGGACTTCTTGCCGCCGATCACGTGCTTCTTCCACTCGGGCAGGTCCTGCGGCGCGACGCCGGCGCCCCGCATGTTAGCCGCCAGCGCTCTGCCATCACTCTCCGGTAGAGGATCTATCCAGTTTTTGTTTAAACCTGTGAACATATTATAAAAATGAGATTAATAGAAGTGCTATTTAGGATCAAAGGTCGTGATCAAATGCAATTTATCCGTGTGCTGTCGAACCCAACCGTAAAAGGCGACCAAGGTAAAGGGAAGCCACTACCACACCCAAACCGCCAACATTCTCTTCAGTCAGCTCGTGAATATGGTTGGTAGACCCAACCGAAATGTGGAGTAAAATAAATAAAGTGTAAATATTCGCGTTAAGACCCGTTTATAGATAAATATAATAATATTGTACTGTGTAACCTTTTGATTAATTTTGAAACATACGTCAGTATGAGTATGAAGTAAAGTATCTCTTTGAATACAAATCTATAAATGTGTAGGCAATTTGATATGTCACAGACTATTATTTACCTATTTCAATAATTTTCACATAAACAAGATTATAAAGATTGATTCAATATTCCTCATTATACCTGTCGGCAAACTCTCCATCTCGTGCTCTCTCTGCAGCATCTTCTGTTCCCTCCTTTCCTTGGCGAGCGCGGATTGCATCATGGCGGCCTGCGCCAGCGAGCCGTCAGGGTTCTTCACAATCCGTACTGGGGACAGCTCGTGCAGCGCTCGCCCATGCCCTTGCAGGAACGGGGGCTCCTCTTCCACTAACTCTATCTCTATGTCCGCCTCGCCATCCTCGTCTTTTGGGAGTAGACCGGTCTCTTCATCGAAATCTGGTAGCTCGCTCTTGTCTATTACACCTGAGGATATCATCTGGAAGAGAAGAAAGGATTCCATGTTGTATTTTTTTCTTTATTCTTAATTATCACAGAAGACCACCCTGAAATATACTGCATTTCCTACTTTATCGTATTTCCCTAATATACATAGGTGTTTTGGTAGGGAGTGAAATATACCGGAGCCCATTTCCATCCTATCCCTCCCCATTTTTCAAACTCTTTCTCAAAATCCATTCCCAAATCTGCTAAGGTAGGTAGTGCATCTGAGTGTGCCATGGTTTGTTATTTTGGACTGACGTTGGCATGTATCGCGGATGTCTATGGATGACAGTATCCACTTAACATCAGGTGGACTGTATGTTCGTCTGTCGCCTTTTTGTAATATAAAAAAGGTATGTAATATATCTCTTTGTACAAATTTGAAACAGCACTATAATTGTATAAGCACTATAATAATTTTAGTGCTTATACAATAATAATGATTTAATAATTAGATAATAACTTTTTTAGATCAATCGTAACTTTGATGATTGTGATACAAGTATATCCTACTGCAGGAGCAAAGCTCCAACAAATACTGAAAATAAATAATCAAGACAACAAAAAATAACTCTAAGAAACAAGTAGTATTAAATAACCGTGTACCTGTTTGATCTCCCACCTCTCCGGGCTGGAGATCCTGGTGACCCGTTTGCGGCTGGAGTCCTCGTCGGGGTCGAGCGCACCCTGCAGCCCCGCCAGCACCGTAGCGGCCGGCGCCGGCCGGTCCGGATTGCGTCCCTCGCGTTCTGCCTGCAACCAAAATAACTTACGATAACGTTACGATAACCAAAATACATCACACCCCAAACTAGAAAGAAAGGATCTATTTCCATATGGGTTTATAATAACCTCAAAGAGTTCAGATTCCTCCAAAAATGTATTATACTATGAAAAACGTGTCAAGTGCGTAATAAATGCGTTTGATCGTGGTTTTGAAGGAGTTTCCTTATTATGAACCAAAGGATGAAATTATTATGAATTATATGAAACCAAAGGATTATGAAAATTAATGAAACCAAAGGATTATTATGAAAACAAAGGATTATTATGAACCCTAATTTCAAGCCTGTTACACACATGCTTGATCGATTTTTTTTTCAAGAATGAAATCATATTCTGAATGCAAATAGAAAATAAAAACTAAAAATTCACATCTTTGGACTTATTTGCGCATAAGTATTGTATTCCTTAAATTAGTTTTCAATTAACAATTACATTCTATGGCATTTATTTACCTCCAGATGCGCATGTGAGGAAGGATTCAAATCTCTTCCTGTTTCCTGGCACACATCCTTCATTGTGAGTGATACTTTTGTACCGGTCACAGATGACACTTTCACCTAAAACAAACCATTTATGAAGAAAATTTGTTTATCTAAGTACTATACAAATAATGGGTAATTTTAAGAATTCATATAATTGTTATCAAAATTCTAAAGGATAAAAATTAGATCATTATCAAAAATTTCCCAAAAAAAAATGTTTTAAATTTACAAATTATATGATTACTATTGTTTAATAGGCAAGTAGCATTACCGCTGATATACCTATTTGTTATGCTAGCTGGGCTGGTGTTACCGGTTTCGTCATATCTCTTCACTTGGAAGGCATATGTGGAGTTATAGAATTTAAAATTGTTTATAGTCCTTGATAAAATGACTTGTGGTAATTTGTTCCATATGTCCACAACTATGTTAATGAGAATGTTATAGTCTACCTTTGTATTGGTTAATGTCTTGTCTAATTTTAGATTGTATCTAATTTAGTGTTGTAGCTTGTCTTTGGTTTAAACATATCAGGTAAGTCTCGACTATTAGATTTCTAAACAATAGACAATATAAAAACACTTACCTTCACTCTGTCCCCTCTAGACACCACATCAGAGACGTTGGTGACGCGGCCCTCAGACCTGAGCTGTGAGACATGCACAAGACCCTCCCATCGCTTCCGGACACCCTCAATTTGCACAAAACAGCCAAATGGCACTATGTTTGCCACACGCCCATTGTATATCTGTGGAAACAAAATAGAACTTATATTTTGGGAAAATATTAGAGAATTATTTTTTTGTAGAAGAGGTGTCATTTTTTTATAGTACGGTGTTATTGTATTATTTTTATGGGTGGTGGTTACCACTAAACTCCACCCATTGACACCTGCAACACCAGGGGGGCTCAAACAAATCTATACTACTGCTCAGTAGAAAAACTTGAGTAGGCAGTTCATTTCACAACTTTCGCACTGCAGTATAAAATGTTTAGAAGACTGCAATGTCCACAGCAGTCATTGTTGAGGATACCACCTTTTGATGAAGAGAGTTTAGACAATTAATAATTTGTTACTTCATGAACATGAGCAGTTGATTATTGAGCAATTATTGGGTTAAAAACTACTGTCAGTAAACCCTATGACAATATAAATCACCCTATCATCTATTATATTATAATGTTATGAAGACAAAAAAGGATGCTCCACATTAAATTCTCGAAGAGCAAAAATCCCCTGTTTTAGTAGCTGTTTAGTAGTTTTAGTAATATTATTTTACTATTATGCTGTTAAACATTTATTGTTGCATAAAGAACAATTATGGGAATATTTTCTATTACATTAAAAAATATTTAATACAAAACATAGAAGAGAATAACAATATTGTAACAAACAATATTACAAATAGAGTGGTCAATCAATGGAATAGATTACCTAAGGAAGAATATTAGCTGAGAATATTAATCAATTCAAAAATAGACTGAACCAACATCTAGAGCACAAAAACAGATAGACACATCAGCACAAACTGTTTGTCTATGAAATAATAATAATTAATTGAAAACCATTTAATTTAAGAATTTTAGTAAAATTAGAATAAAGAAATATTAAACTGTAGTATGAGTTTTGAAACTTACCTTCCCAGGCTCTGGGTCATCATTCATTTCAACTTCAGGGCTTCTCTTTCTAGGTTTCTTCCCATAATCACCATATCTCTCTTTTGCTTCCTTATCCCTAGAATGAGACCTTCTATGCCTGGATCTAGATCTTCTGCCCCGTGATCTTGACCTTCGATGCCTATCTTTAGATTTTGATCTATGACGATGACGACTTCTTGATCTTCTCTTCCTGTCTCTACTTCTACTCCTCCGATCCCTACTTCTTCTATCCCTACTCCTACTTCTCCGGTCTCTACTATGACTTATTTTATCTCTACTCCTGCTACGTTTCCTTATCTCCCTAGAATTGTCTCTCTTTTTTGTTTTGCTTTCTTTAAGGTCTCTACTGCAACTTCTACCTCTCTTCTCTTCCTTTTTCAAATCCTCTTTTTTAATGCCTGAGTTAGAAGGGGCTAAGGCCTCTAACTCTGCCATTGCATCATCAACTACTTTATCATTTGTTACTTTCTTGGATTCATCTTTAAATATGTCCTTTGTTGTTAATCTTTTATTTTTTGGCTCGTCTTCACCTTTACTACTTTCCTCATCAGAAGAAAAAACTTGAGCTTTGTCATTGGGTATGGCTAAACCTGGAAATTTATTAGCAAGTGGATTTGAATGTTTAGTTTCTTTCTCACTTGTCTCAGTAGAATTGACTGGTTTCATGTGTTGTATAATACGCAGTAAATTAGTCATAAATGAATCCGAAAATTCTGCTCCATTCTCTACGAGAGCTTTCTTGAATTCATCAAAAGCTGGATGTTTGTCTGCCAAATTGATGATGAATTCCGCTGTAAAAGTAATAAATTGACATTTATAGCTTAGAATAAGCTTACAAATTAGTTTAAAGTAAACAAAGAAACGGTGTAAGAAGAAGTACAGTAATCCCCCCTATAACATGGTAGATTGGTTCCGCGTTATAGGAAAACGCGTTGTAGGAGTATTCCCGTATAACGCGTTTTTACGATCCCGTATAACGCGTTACGTATAAATTATTCACGTTTAACTTTTCTCGCTAAAGGGGGTTTAAATCGAATATTAAGAAAAAACTATATTATGAACGAAATATGTACGTTTTATTAAAATCAAACTAAATTAAGAACATTTTAAATAAAAAAAATATGCATATGAACTAAAAAAACAGTTAATTTCAAATAAATTAACAGTTTTATTACATGTTTATTCCCTGTCGGAACTATCTGAAATAACGTTCCACCGATGTTCTTTTAATAGAATGTTCAAAGGTTTCACCATTTGAATTTTTGTTATTTTCTTTACATAGGAGCACATCTTCTTGTTCATCTGTATTAATTAAAATTTCACTATTTAATGATTCTTCGTTTTCTATTTTATGTTTTTTCTGCATTTTTACATATGGTGCAAGACAGTGTTATATGGGGGAATGCCCGTGTTATACGGGGGATTGAAATCGCGTAATATGAAAATGCGTTATAAGAGTACCGTGTTATAGGGGGGATTACTGTATAATAGAAAACAAATAAATGAGTAATAATAACAGCGAACAAACCTAAATCTTTATCGTTTATACCCAAATGATTGTCCAACTCTGTACAAACTTTTGATACCAATGACAAATGTTCTAATTTTGCAACTTCATCCATTATTCTATGGAATTTTACAATAACTTAATTTAATAATATTGAAATTAATTTAGAAAAAAATATAAGAAAAGCACTTTGAACGCTTAAACAAGATCATTTCAAGAAGATATTGACAGTTGACTCGACGGACTGGTCTAGAATGTCAAAATGGCAAATTCGGAGTTGCCGCTCTAAAATCGGTATTTTTGTAACAAAAATTTCTTTATTTAATTAACAACATAAAAAAAATCAACATTTTCTTATAAAATCAAATTTTACCTATAAGATAACAATAAAAATTAGTTATGGCAATCTTTAAGATCGTACCAATATTCTTTGGACATATAGATATAGTCATCTTTGTGCTAATTTCGAAGTCAAAATTGTTAAATTTTAATATACTAATAATTTGTAATAATTGGAGTAAATAATTTCTATGTATATAATTAACTGTAAATGTTTAAAAAAAAGACAGGAGATCAGAGTTAAAATAAGTGACGTCGCCTTTTTCTAGATCGTATTATCTCGTGCTTTTATATAAAAAAAATCAAGTCTTGACGAGTTGAATTTTATTACTTTTCTGTTGCAATAAAAAAATCAGATATTATAGAATCTTTCCCTATGGAAACAATGAAATTTTTTTAAATTTGAAAATCTTAGCCAATACCAATGAATTCATACCGAGAATAAGGTCTCTTTTCTCAGAGATTAGCTAGTCCACGACGATAATATTATTGTAATTGGTATGTACTCGAGTAAGAAGAGTATGAGAATCGAATATGATAGCGATTCTCGACTCGTCAATCACAATTGAATTAACTGACATTCACACAATTCGTTTATCTTGTTTATAGTTACATTGTTTTGTCAAAAGTTTATATTTTTAACCTAAATCGGTTTTACACCCATTACGTTTTATTTACAAACCTTTAGGCAAGTGGTTTTATTGTTTGTGATCATCTCATGACATGACTCCTACGCTCATATAAGTATTATGATGGAAAACAACACAGATCATTCTGACCAAAACATTCCTCATTTGTCAGTGCAAGACGTAGATGTAGACTTTTTACCGATTGTATACGAAATAATACGAAGGTATTTACATATCGTATTTATTTTTAGCCCTCTTTTAGTATTTTTTAATCGTTCAATGTGTAAATAATCTTTGTTGTTATTTAGCATCGAGAGGGACTTTCACGATAACTCTGCAAGGGCTCGGGAATCTCAAGATTGCAGTCAAAGGGTGTTGGAATTACAGAAGAAACTTGACATTGCACGCGCACAGGTGAAAAAATTACGCAACTATTAAATTATAATCATTGGGTAGGAGGGGAGAGTGCACTCTGGATTCCCACAGCTCTCGACTGGCCACAAAACCCTTGTCTCACAGAAGACTACTTTGAACTTTTCTTATGCTGGAAGTGCACATCTGCGCTCTCATTTTTCTCCAGTTTGTCTGCCGGAGCACACATATGCACCCTGACTAGTGTTACCATGTGACTGGATAAATCTGGTCTTTACTGGATTTTGATAGGTTAGATCAGACTCTGCCCAGATTTCATTGGAGACCGGATTTTTGTCAAACATTGAAGTATGATGCATAACGAGCGGCCACGCACGGCACGGCACAAATGTAGATGTCAGTGGCGGGTGGCTCGATTTTCAGTTACTTAAAATTTGTCAGTACTTTTTTTGTATTTTGCCACACAATGCAAATGTGGAAAGGGTTTTTTCTTCGCAAATGTGGAAAGGGATTTTATCTCAGGACTTATGACATCTCAGTAGAATGCAATATTAATCACACAATACAACTTTAAACTTTTTGAAAGCTACTGGAAATGAACAAAAATACAAGTGTAAATAACCAAATTAATACTAAAAACTTTTATATAAAGTATAATTACATATAATCTATTGAGTTTTATTTTGAACAGAAGACAGGACTGTTTTTGAAAAATCAGGATTTTTAACTTCATGATACCGGGTTTTCAATTTCAATTTCTGGTAACCTGCTAACTCTGACACACAATTTTTTTTTCTGTAAACGTTCAGAAATCGTAAAATGGGTCAATCAAACCAATCATGTGCCAGAGGGCATATGTAAATCTACTTAAATTATAAGAATATTGTTTTACTTTCCTCCACCCTGGATTAAATCCTGACTACGCCCTTGCATGACAGTATCCATCGCCATCGGGTAGACCTGTATGTTTGTCTGCTGCCTTTTTTATATATAATTAAAAAAATCACTTCATTAATTATTATATATAATTAACTTATAGTTCTTTCATCTCATGAAGGCAGGTTACATTTAGTAGTAGATGTGCTTGTTCATATACATTGTTTAGGTTCAGCGCATGATGCAGTCTAAGTTACAAGTGCATTTGGCTTTGTAAGTGTTGTTTCAAGTAGTGTCAGCAAGACTGTAATGTACATATGATGTGTGTAGCGTAATTATGCAATGACTTGCCAAAACCTATATTTTTGTTTAATATAGTGTATGTATGCATAAATAACAAAATGCATAATTAACAATAATTTTGTGTGAGTTTGTTTTTTCCATCTTACTCCATTCACCCAAGGAGAATTGCGATGAAACTCTTCATAATGATAATATAATGAATGATATTTCCTCAACCCTTTTTCTCAAATCCATTCCTAAATCTTCAAAGGTAGGCAGGTGTGTAGACATGTGTCATTCTGGACTGATGTTGACATGTGTATCCCCAGGTGGGTCGTCCGCCCATTTGCCACTTTTTTATAAAAGAAAATACCTAGAGACTAAAATAACTACTGTGGCCCTAGAAAGTAAAATTATTCCTACAATTTCAGATCAAGCGGTTGCCCGGCATAGACTACAACAAGCAAGACCAGTTGAAGCAGTTTGAGATTCTCAGAACTCAATTGAGGTTAAAGCGTGAACTTCTGCAGAAATATCGTAACATGTGCTCTTTTGAAACTTCATTCAAGTGATTACAACACAATGCCTCTCCGTGCTTTGCTCAAGTACTTAGCAAATAATGACCGTCTCGTGCAAAAGATTGCAGAGTCACATCCAGTGAGACGTGCAGCGCAGCTCGCTGTCTCAGTATTCTACAGAGGCAAGGAGAAGCTTTCAGATATAGATCCCCAACAAGTCAATAGACTGATGAGCTTTTTTAGAAAGTTCTCTCAAAATATAAAGGAAGGCATAGAGGATGCCAAGAAACAAATAAAAAAATAAATATTCATACAAGGCTATCTAATTCCGACGGAGTGTATTTTAACTAATATCTATGTAGACGAGCGCTTTATCGAATGGAAAGATGGTGCAACATTTAATGCTAATATTTAAATTCGAAAAAGTGTTGATTTACAATACACATATACTTATTGCAAACAGTGACCAGATTTAGGTAGCTTTGTGTTAAGTAGTTTTTTGTAAATAGTTTTTGATTATAGTTAATTTTGTGTATGGAATAATAAATAAGATGCAAATAAATTTTCCCTCTAGTTTATTTCTCTCACAAATCAATAAAAATATCCTCTTGCTTAAACTATACAATCACAATCATTTTATGGTACCGCAAACAATTGAATACTGCAATGAAACATTATCGAGTAGCTAGCCTCACTAACATTGTACGAAGTATTGCATTATTATACTGCCTACTATTGGATATACTGTTAAAAACGCTACAGTAAACTTACAATAGAAACCAAATACTGCATTCACACAGTACAATTTATGATTGCAAATTGTGCAATATTTAAAAGATATTGTACAATTTCATTTTCTATGAATCAGGGTAATAGTAAATTAGAATAATATTACCATACAGAGAAAACGGATTCATTATGCAATGATACAGGCTGTATCCGAAACTCAAGCCATGAATTTAGCTCGTGATTCTGAATTGATTGATTGTAAATGTAATTTCTTGTAAAAATATTGATTAAGCAAATTTGCCAAAAGGTTAAAAAGGAGGCTTACGCCCAAAGATTCGTCAAATTTTCACGCCAATGGATTCCATAGTTACAGACTTTGGTCGGAGGATCTATGTGAAGATATGTTATATTTTATGTTGAAAACTGTACTATGTGAATGAATACATTATAAAATTTGAATGATGCAGTAGTTTCTCCCCCACATTATATCCTAATGTCTGGAAGTTAATCCCAATACAAACTATATTAGTCACACACAATATCGTAATCATAGCTTCTGTTCAAAATGACCACAGTTATGTATCATTTAACCATGAATTTATAAAAATCACACAAATATGTATATATAAAAAATAGAAAGACAACACAAGTAAAACAAAATATTCCTTATGAATGTTTCATCGTGAAAATTGTATTAAAAAATGTCAATTCTCAAACATTGAATATTAATTTATAAACGAAAATTTATTGACCACGTGAATTGTGAATTTAACAAAAATAATAATTGTATACATATACACATACATTTTTTAATTATTATTATTATTTTGAAAAATCTGTCGGCCTCATAAGTACGCCATAATAAGATAATGTAGAAAAAAATACGTATTACTATTTACTAGAAATATCAAAGTTTAAAACTGTTACATGTAAAATTCACTTCCTTATTATTTTTTATTACGTATTTATATAAGGCTGACTATAACCCCATCTACGACTTCAAACGTAACGGTGTCATTGTATACGCAATTACGTAATAATATATATGTATGTTACATACAAAAGAAAAAGCCATTATGCATACTAGTTTATGCCTAGAATAGCAGATTGTGCAATTGAAAGATCTATTCATACCAACAACAGATGTTAAGCCGTAAAGACTTGCAGTTTCAACAGAGTAGACTAGTCATTTATTGCTTGAGATATGAATAGGCCTTTACCAAGGAATATATTCGTAAACTACAATAGAAGTTTTTACAGCTACGAGTATAAAACACAGTAATTCGTAAAAATACTGTCGAGATTTTCAAAAGTGACAAAAATAAACTATGAAGAAACACCCACTCAAGGATTGGTAGGCGGATAACTTGCAAAATGTCTTACACCTAGAAGATTCTCCTTGGATTAGACAGGGTCATGTCAGGATTTTATGCAGCCTACATAGAGCTTACTTTTCTAAGGTCCGGATAAATAGACGATTCTTGGCTTTAGAATTAGTCACAGTCGTATTTTTAAAGCAGTTGCACTTTATGCAGTCTACATAACGTGCTATTAAAACACGATACAGACTCATTCTAAAGCTTAGGAATGCGTAAGTGGTCAAGTTAAATAAACATTTTAAGACCGTTCTATATCTCTTCGGATGAGATAAATAGACATTTTTAGATAGTTGTTGGCTTAGATCAAGCGGCTGGAACTGGTCTCTATGCAGACTACATAACGTGGTATAAAACAAAACTGCGACTAATGAGAAATCGTAGGTATATCTATCGCGCCTTAGATTGACTGGTTCAATATTAACTCCTAAGCAAACTGAATACGGTACTAAAAACACGACTCAGAATTATTCTAACACCGAGAATTATCCAAAAAATCGGATCTCGGGGCCTAAAGAGCAGATAAATAGACGGAGTCGTGTTCCGTAGTAGCTTATTCTGTCTAGTTAGAGAAGTTAATTTCGAACAACTCAATCTAAGTCTAAGACAGATAAATACGCACTTACAGGATTTCTCGGTCTTACAACGAGTTGGAGTAGTATTTTTTATATAATAGCACCCTATACAGTGTGCATAAAGGTTGGCCCCGAATTACTCGATCCAACATATAGAAAGGTTTTACAAACGTCTTTTTATCTTGACTTTAGTTTCCACACACTAAGAATTTCTGCGCGGTGCTTGGTGTCTCTTGAATCTCAGCCTAAAATATAGAAAGGTTTAAAAAACGTTTCATTTATCACGCCCTTACAGGTTCAAAAGTGGATGATCAGAACAATGGTTAGCAGATATTTGGCCATAAAAGCAAGAGGAGTGTGCGGGGCTGACAGATGATTTTTTTTGTATGTACTGAGATTGTTCATTTTTTCGATGGCAGTTATTTCTATCTACATGGTTCCAAGCACTATTGTAACAATTGTGGATAGAATTCAGCTATTCAATATTGGTTTAAAACATACAGATAAGCTCAATTTTAACTTTTTAATACAAAATTAAATGATATGATTTTTTCCACGAGCATAACTTTCTGTCCACAATACTGTTTAGTGTATACAGAAGTTATGTTCTTAGTGAAAGAACACAAAGTTTGTTCCACGTTTGTAATAGCTGTCCTTGTCGCGCCCACTGTTGAACATTTGCACTCACTTTTTCACGTCATATTATGTTAGTGAAGGTTTTTCGACACAGAAACTGTTTGATATGGAACAGGAGTTTTAGATGTTATCAAACACATTTGAACGTTTATAACATTAGACTCGTTGGAACTATATTTAAAGGATGTTTTTCCTTTATTGTGTATAACGCCATGTTTGAATGACCTAACTTAGCGAGTACGTCAAAATGTTGGCTTCAATTCACACTGAACTCACTGAATATTACTAGATCTCTAACGTATGTCTTCATTTCGGGCGATTTTTTATTTATAAAGCGAACTATAACTTTCCATTTCAAGAATTATATCATAACATATTTAAACAATGTCACTGTGTGTAAGCGACTTCTTGAGCTACAAAAATATTAATTTTGAGATAAATAATAATATTAAGAAGGTTAAACGTTCTCCCTCATTTTAGTTCACCGAAGGAAGTGTCGGGAAGTTCTATGAACTAGTCAATTGTAATTTTACGTCAAATAATAATAAAATTACACTGGTTGTGTCGCAAACACTGAACAAGTAAAGTTCAAGTTTGTCACGATATTTTAACTAAATATGTTAAGTTATAATTTCACTTCTTAAATAATTAAATGACTTAACAGTTTAAGTTGGACATTATCCTTAATTTCATTGTTTGGGTCATCGATTGGTCAATTCCTGTCCTGACTTGCGAATTGAATGAAACTATATTCTAAGATTGATCGTGACGGTATACGGTGTGTGGTGTTCAGTTGGCGGGTTCTTGTATCGGTGGATACAATATATAAAATAATAAAACCACATTTTTAAATTGTTTGGAAGGGTAGATGGTATGTTGTAATGGTATGTTTTTTTATAGTGAATTAGGCGGACGACCAAGCGATCCCACGTGATGATAAGTGTTCACAGCTTTCTTGAAGAACCCCATATTGTAGCTTAACGGAAAGACCTCTTGAGGCAGTTCGAGCCTGCGGGTTTGCGGTATAAAATGATTTTTGGACTGAACAGTACGCGATACCTCCATATCGAGGAAATGCGGATGGACCGCACTTCTGTGACGGGCGGTGCGGTTGTAGAAACTCGAGGTGGGAATTATATTGTACAATTCTTCAGAGCATTCCCCATTGTACAGGCGGTAGAACACACAGCGAGACGCAACGTCTCTCCAAATGTGGAGGGGTTCTAAACCGCCCGTGAGAGTGGGATCGTCAACAATTCGAACAGCACGAAACAGATGGAGCTTGTGCACCGCGTGATACACGGCGGTGAGGCACCTCTATCGTCCAGTCAAGTTTGAGGCAAAGAGATAGCCCAGGAGATCGGCTTTCTCGGAAACATGGTTCTATCGATATGATCTAGATAGTAAGAAGCATTAGTCGGTGTGGGTGTTTGGGGATGGACAGCTACTGACAAAATTCCAAGGCCTCAGAATGTTGGCAAGAAAATGGTGGCTAGTTTTTTTTTCTCGGAGCGGATATCTATGCAGGAAAATTGTAGATGAGTCAATTCAGACAAATACAACGGTTGGATTGGAAAAAGTTTTTTGATTTGTTCAGCATAGGAGTCCAAAGACGGGGCTAAGAGGGATCTTGGTGCACCACGATAACGCGTCTTCGCACACTTCCCCAAGAACGTTTATTAAAGAATCTGCTGTCGAACTCTGGCTCGTCCACCTCACAGTCCTGATTCCTTGTTCCTTGTTTTTCTCTCGAGCCCCGAAGACGCGGTAGCAGCCCACGAAGCAGCGATTTTTGACCTCTCGAAGGAATACTGGCATAAATGTTTTCAGAGTTGGTTTATGTGAATGAAAACGTGTATATGGTATGATGGAGAGTATTTTGAAAAAATGTAATACCAATCATAGTTCTATTGCTTAATTTCTGTGTCCCAAAACATATTTTTTGACATACTTAGTTTTTGATGATGTGGTCATCTTAAGATTTAGGGGCTTTCTCACCACCTCCTGATAAAGTAACTGTTAACAATCTGATAGATAAATTATCAGTCAATTAAATCTAGCTGATACCGACTTTCTGATACCTTCTGATAAAGTATCAGGAGGTGGTGCGAAAATCTTATTAGTTTTTATGCTCCCGACCCCAATAATGGATGCAATAAAACTAAATTTACACGTTGTATGTTGTTGTGTAATGTGTAGTGACAGTGCGTTGTGGTCGGACGGTTTGTCTTGTGTGTTCAACGGAGACTCCTTCTACTTCAACTCGGACTCCTGTGATCACACCTCTAGTTGGAGCCAGATAGCTTGTCACAAAGGGGAATCCACACTTCCCTATTACGATTCCCTCAATATCCTCAAATAGCGATAGTCATTGTCGCTCCAGAAACATTGTCAACGGCGCGACGCGTCGCTCGAAGTTTCATAATACCAGCCTTCTACTATGAACGGTAGCGATACGTAGGTATCGTATCGCTTCCACACTATTTTGTCGTTATTGTCTGTCGGTACATGTTTTTTATACAGTGGTAGAGGGCGGTGAATGCCCTTTTGTGCCAAGCTATCTAACGACAACCACAGTTTATACGTTACATTGTACAAGTCCAGCTTTTGGAATCAACGGATAAAATATATGGATTCAATAGAACCATACTTGGAGATTGTCGGTGAGGGTAGTTGAGTGTAGTGTGGTGGTGTGTTCAGTTGTGTGCGGGCGGTAGTGGTAGTGGGTTGTGGTCGGGCGGCTTGTCGCGCCGCCGGCGGGGGCGCCGGCCCGCGCCGCGTTTGTCTTGCGTCTCCAACGGAGAATCCTTCGACTTCACCTCGGACTCCTGCGATGATACCTGGTTTGTGCGTTATGTATATTGTACAAGTGTAGTTATTGGAATTACTATAATCTTTTTACAAGTACGTATGAAAAAAATCACGATAGAAAATTAATAAATTATATAATTATTATTGTGCAATTGTAACAAAGCAAAGACACCAATTTCCATTACCGATTAACTTTATTGCTTCATTTCTTGGTTAACATTGAAGAATGGGGTTAGACAAAAGGAATAAAACATGTCGTCAATGCGAAGTGGTGTATTGTTTGGGGGCTAACTTTTTGAATCAAATTTTGTCAAACAACACTTTTTCTAAATTTGTTTTGCTAGTGGGGGGGGGGGGGGATGACATGTGTGTGCACTGTGCCTTCTACTCGACGCATGTGTATATTCCAATCCAAACCAATTTATCTAAAATTTAAATAAATTTGAGGCAACTGACACGGCTTTAAATTAAATAGTGAGGTGATAACTGTTTACATAATTTTATTCACCGAGAGTACAAATTTGTTGTAGATTTAAATCTAAATGTTAAGATTGATTTGGTTATGTTTTTTTTTTTCTTTTCATATCCAGTGTCAATTTTATCTTCGTAAAAAACAATTTCAAAGTCTAAAACGTATCCTGTCAATGTCCAATCCCGTCGAAGTAAGTCAGGAGTCGCTCAGTATAGTGATAGTAGGCTTACTGAGGACAGAAGAGGACTTCTTGGAAACACGACTTTTATTTATAAAACATAAAACACATTGAAGTTTAATAAACTCACTATTAAATCACAAAACGTCTAATACACAATTATTATAATAATCAATCAAGAACTCAACTTCACTTCTCAAGTTTCCGCCAAAAAGTCCTTGGTTTTGTATTCGGTAAATTGGATTGGGACGAGCTTTACGATAATGCAATGTTACCTTGTGTTCGGCGCGCGCGCGTTGGGCGCGGCGACCTTCTACCTTCTGATCGATAAGTGTACATGGTTGCCACGTCTCCTCCTACTCGATTCATGTGTACATGTGGCCTACAGCCTTCCATTCAACTCGTGTCGTGTGGTCTAAACTCACGTGTTCGTCATGTCACGTCACCGTCTACTCGAGTCGTATTCCTATGGGTTACGTTACCTCCTGTTCGACGCGTGGCCGGTGTACGTGTCATGTCACGTGACCATCATACACGTCTCGCGTCCGCGTGCACGTTACCTTGAGCTCCGCGTGCGCGTCGTCGTGCGCGTGGTTGTGCGCGCCGCGGTCGCGCCGCTCGCGGTGATGCCGCGGCGGCGGCTTGTACGCGGCCGGCTCCGGACGGAGCACGTTGCCCACGGCTTTAGTTCTACCCTCCCGGAACACCTGCAGTAAGGGGGTCTACTTGTTATGAACAATTTATACTAACAAAAAAAATTAAATCTTTACTGGTGCCTGCCGTGATCTTTTGATTATTCGACAATTACAAAGTATTTTTTTCTAAATGTCGATTCTAATAACATTTCGCTCACGGATGTTTATCTGGCTACACTGTGTAATATTTATGGATTTTTCGTGACCCGCCATGTTGTCATAAAACATTTGTTATAAATAATTACGCAAAAAATGCTTTGTGTTGTGATCTTGTAGAAATTACAGTGAATACGTTTGTGCTCCGATAAATTTTCAAAAATAAGTACATATGAAAATGAACTTTAATAATAACAATTTGATAATGTGACGCAGAGCGCCAATGTTTATATAAAACACCGTCGCGCTATTCAAACGCACTACGTTTACGTAATACTTATTCTACAACTGTTTAAACAAACGGTTTCTGGTTGCTTTCTTTATGGAATCAGCCTGTCCCTGTAAGGTAGCACTGATCGGCAATTGCCTGCACTTTGTTTAATATGAACAGACCCTTCTTTGTAAATACTTATAAGACTATTATATCATTTATTTGATCAGTCAAGCAACGTCTTGGCCAAATAGAACCACAAATACAAAAGAAAAAGTTACATGTCGTGTAGCTTAATAGGTTAGGCGGTGTGATATAAAACAAGCCATCACTGACCATTCTCTGCCCCCGCTTGAGGTACTCCGGGTGCTTGATGAAACGGAAGCGCACGAGCGCCTTGTCGCCGGTGCGCAGGCAGTCGCGCGACATCGACAGGATGGACGCCGTCTGCCGGATGCTGCCGCAGTGCACTACGACACACACCAATATATACAGCGTTCAATATAAAATATCCGCAACTCTTTAACACTGAATTTCTGCACATTTGACATTCTCGCGTTTTTTTCATTTAAACCATTCATTTAAATTCATCGGGATTCATTTAAACCGTATACAGCGACCGGACTAATGTCTACAAGTACGACGAAGCGCCGCACAGTGGGACAGAACCGTGCGTACCGTCTCAAAAATCTGTAACTTTTTTGTTGATTGAAGTAAATCGCTGAAATTTGGTATGTAGTGTCTCCAGAGTACATACAATCCAATAATGAATGTATCATTGTCAAATGTTTAATAAATAATATAAAATAAAATAAAACAAAATAAAAATGTATTATTTTAATATTAAACCATGGTTTGGTTAACTTATTGAATTATAATTTTACAGTTTTATGATATTAATAAACCTATTTTATGTTATTTTATATTACATATGAATCTTACATTTAAATAAATGACAAATATATAATAACCCACTCCAAAAATATGTTTTACAAATAATGTACGAAATTATTTCGATTTAAATAGCTAAGAGGTTCTTAGCTTCCTCTAACAATTTCTTGGATATAGTGACTGATGGTTTTCTGATACTTGATATATAAGGATCTGACGTAAATAGAAGACCATGAAATACGTCTTCGTTTGTTGCGGACCTAGAGCATTTTCTAGCATGATGCAATCTGAATTTTTTGTAATCTTTATTACGCGATTCTTGGGCATCCTCAGATAAATGACCAATGGGCAGAACAGCAAAATGTCTTATTATACTTTCCCCATGTATTAAGATTTTATGTACTGAAGAAGGCATATTATACCACATATATTTTGTTACGTACAGTTGTGCGGTTGCACGAGTATATTCACCAATTTTTTCTGGATTTACAGCAATACCGGATGCCATGGTTTGCAGAATAACATAGAACCTTTTAATAAGTTCCTCGTCAACCCCTGTAATTTCTGAAGCGCAGTAGTAGTTCTCAAAAAAACGCCGAGCTGTATTGCCGTCATTACTGTTTCCACTTCCTTGTCGGGGCTTATCAACGTGCAATCCCATCCGGCTTCGAAACAAACTTTGTACAAGCTTTTTCTTGTCTTCTTTACTTTTTTATCTTCCGAAGTTCTCGCAGCCCATTTTTGAAATGAAAGGTTATATGAAATATGTAAAATTAGCTCCATGCACCTGATCCACGCGTGTAACGTAGACAAACCGTATTCGTAAGCATTTATATTATCTGGCTTTGATGCAATCTTCTCCAAATTATTCATTTCACTTGGCTTAGCCCCACACACTGTACATACAGCTCCAGAACTTGTGTCAGTAAGAACTTGTGTAACTTTTCCATCCACCATAGTTAGAAATAGATCGTGACTTATTTCAATTGCCTGCGTCTCCTTGTGTATCTTTGATGTTTGCAAATTATTAATTTGACCCCGAATATCACCAACCACTGATCGGGTTTTCTCGGGCGTTTCTTTTGCAAGTTCCATCAGGATTGGTCGGCAATAACGAATAGAACAAGCCGGATTTTGCCAAATTATCTCATGTGTTTCTGTGTCAGTCAGCTTTATTGGTACCAAAGACGCTATAAATAAGTTTGTATCTGAGACTAAGTCACTCTCATCTGTTAAAACTTGTTTATATTCGCTTTGCCCCGATGAACCATCACATCCCCACTTGGTAAACAATTTAAGAGATTTTCTTCTTGGGTTGTAAACATTTTCAATCTTTAAGATGCGAGCACAAGTGTGATCCAGCAAATCTTGTAGATTTACTTTAGCACTTATATCGGTTATTTGAATGCTGGATAGTGGAGGATAACACAGTTTTTTGGCGTTCGTCAGTATATTATATGATGGCAATATGTCGAAGTTTTTGTTAATCAAACTTGCTCGAAGAAATCCGTATTGTGATTTCGAAAGATCTAAATCTGCAAACATACTTAAAGCTTCATCCACCGTAAAATCTGTTCCATTGCGACTTTCATGCAATAATTTTTCCTTCATGATCCTTTTTTCATTTCTTTCACAATTCCGCATCATTGAAACAACAGTAGCTTCTTCGATTTCTCCTTCAGCCCGCAATCCTTGAACGTATGCATTATGTATATACTCGAGTCCATATTCTTGTACCAATTCCATATTCTTTCTTTTTTTCGATTTCTCTGATAGATCTTCATAAGACTTTGGTGGACGTCCACGTTTTTCAGATGTTGTAGGTGTAATATCCATCGGTGCTTCTTCGAATTGTACCTTAAATTCACCGTCTAACCACGATATATTATTACTAAAGAAACGTTCTTTAGTTCGGTTAGATTTGGTCCACCGATCGTTAAACGCTGTTATAAGCGTTTTTTGAATACGTTTCACAATTAATTCACTTTTTTCAGACGACAAATGGTGGTGTTGTTCTAAGTATTTTTGAATATCTTCTGATTTTGTTCCATGGCCAATAAAAAATTCGCATAATACTCGTCGAGGCACAACAAATTCACTCATTTTGTTTTTATATTTAACTACTTTTTTTTTACCGAGGTTGGTGAAGACTATATTATGTTAAAGCACACTAAAGTACTGGTAAATGACAACGTAAATCAATAACTTTTATACTGAAATTTCGTGTGAAAAAATATTACTATCTAGTGTCATTATCAAGTTCCTAACCACTATCTATGAAGGTGGTTAGTAGTAGGTAGGTACTGATAATGTACACTAACAACTATAACTAGATACCACTTGCTCCCTTTTCCTTCACCGCGATAGAGAAATACATAAACTATATGAGAAACATGTAATTCACACAGTGATAACAAAACATTAACCACATCTGACCGCACGATAAAAAAAATATACTACATACTAATACATTACCCAAAACTCCCACTTTACCTAAAGATTGAGTAAATAGATAATATTGTTTAAGAAAAAAAGGTCAAAAGTGATCTAAATATCCAAAAATCTCATTAATCAGAACTAAAATAATTTTTGGAATATTTTGTATTTTCTCCCCATTAGCCATTTTTAGTTTCATTTCAAGGGGGGCAGATTCGGGCACTCAATTTTTTTTGCCCTACCTTTAACATTAGCTGCTCTATACGATGCTATCAAAATTACGACATGGGCAGACACCGCTAACTGTCAAAAGTCTATGCAAAGTTTCTAATAAGGATAGAATATTAGGTCCTGAAATAAAAATTCTTTACCTCCCCAGGTTTCACATAATGGTTCACTTAAATTATTTTTAAATAGAGTACTTCATCACCATTCTAACCATATATCACACTTACAAATTTGCTGGTAAAGTAATGCAAATATGACCATGTAAACTGGTGGAATTGTGTTCTACATAATTGACATAATTTTGAGCGTCAACTTGCAAGCCTTATTCTAATACAAAAAATGAGAAATAGTGTATTTCAACTGCTATATAATATGCATTGAACATTCAGTTAGACATATGCATTAACAAAATATTCAATATAGAACATTACGAAAAGCTATTTTTGAGACGGTACGCACGGTTCTGTCCCACTGTGCGCCGGTCTGAAGCGCGTGTTAGATATTATTACTTATGCGACTAAAAAAATAGAAGGAACACGCACTCGGTTCCTCGCGCAATGTCATCGCATGTACGTATTCAATCAGAGAAAGAAAAGTGTTTTGTTGAGAACATTATTCCATCAAAAGCCGTCGCTAAAACATAAAATCGTTGGACGCATTCATGCTACGACGTACGGAGCCAGCGACATCCGAATGATTTTAATATTGAGTAACATTTACCAGAGCCCATTTTTCCAACCCATCCATTCTCAAATCTCCAAAGGTAGGCAGTGTGCTAACGTTTATCATTCTGGATTGATGTTGGCATGAATTACAGCTGTTGGACGACAGTATCTTCTTACCACCAGGTGAACTGTCTGCTCGGCTAATACCTTCTTTCTATAAAAAAAAAGATAAAATCAGGGTGTAAGCTGGAAAGTGTGGGTGATTGCTATTTGCGTTTGGCCGTCCTTAGACTCTGGATCCTAGAATGGGAACTGATAGAATATTTTTCTTACCCATAGCCTTAGTATCTAGAAGATAGAGCGACAGGAAGTATTCACTCACCAGTAGGTGGACTCTCAGCTCGTCTGCCGCCTTCTTTCCGTATTTGAGCTTCCCTGGACTCTGGACCTATAACTGGGAACTGATTGGATATTTTTCTTACCCATAGCCTGGTATCTGGAAGATATGGTGGTGGGGTGGTGCAGCACCAGGATCTCGCCCTCGAACTGCCAGCACGCCTGCGGATTCAACAGTGGGGAGACCATCACCATGCCTTTGCGGATTTGAGACCTCTTTATCTGCAATTCAATTCTTCCATTTAATTCTTAGAAAGGTATTCTATATTTAGTTGTTCAGTGTTAAAGCTGAAAACTTGTCACTTTTCTATAGAAATACTAGCGATGCCGGCGACTTCGTTCGCGTGAACTTTAAAGTGATTCCCGTGGGAACTCTACAATAAAATTTACCTGGATAAAAAGTAGTCTAAATGTGGAGCCGGAACATAAGTTGTAACTATGCCGAGTTTCATTAAAACCCGTCGAGTGGTAGTTGCGTGATGCTGTACACTACTATTCTAAAAGTAATTCTATTGTAATTGTGTCTCATGACGCGAGCCTTGGTTAGTGTGGCACCTACAGGCAAATCTCAGTAGGAATAAGTACAGCATACAATAGTTGTTATCTTTATATTTAAGTAAATTATATATCAAAATCAAAAAGTAGTTATATCAAAGTATTTTATAATAGCTCCTCTAATCCCCCCCTCACCCCCCCCCCCCCTCTAATCCGGCAGTGCGTATTGTTACCTTCTTGAGCGCGAAGCTGGCGGTCTGCCCGCCGCGCACCTCGGGCACCTGCATGCGCTTGCGGTGGATGGACTTGACCTGGATGGGCTGGAATCGGCCCAGAGGGTCGGGGCCCAGCAGCAACGTGTCGTTCAGACGGATCACGCCCTGCAGCGTGGTGCCCGACACCACTGTCCCCACGCCCTGACACACACACGTACATATTGTTCATAAAATAGTGCCGTCAAACATGCATTTCGAGTAAGAGTTGCCAGCAATATAATGGGATGTTAGAACTCAGTCATACTCTAAGTACCCTTTTAACATTTTTTTTTATTTATTTTATATACAAGTGATTAAAGTTAATTAATTAATATTAAAGTTGGTAGATGTACAGTCAGCAACACGCTAAAGTACTCAAAGCTATTTCAATCTAGTCAATCTATTGCTGACCGTACCTAAAGATTAATGCAATGTACTCTCGAGATTAAAGACTGTGATACACACGCGTGTTACTCGCACGAAAACATACCTGTGCTTTGCAAGTGCGTGCTACTGGCATGTGTATTCAGATTTTGCAAGTTTTTGACCGCCCCTCGTTTAAACAATAAAGATAATTATTATTCGCGAATGTGCCCAAGAGTTGAATTTTTTGACTGATACTCATGTGCTAATCGCAGTTGTCTGTTTACCAGATATATTACATAACTCTTTTGTCACCGTCTTTCTATAAAAAACAAAATAACATTAGCAGTGCGCAAACTATGACAGTGGTAAGTGTTAAGTGTCACGTTACCGGCACGGAGTATGTGTCGTCTATCTGGAACTCGGCGGGCTTGTCGTCATGCGCGGGCATGCGCGTCTTCAGCAGGTTCAGGAACATCGTCAGCAGCTCCAGGTTCTCGCCAGTCACGTTCGACACTTGGAAGATCGGGCATAGCCTGCACACAAAATGTCACTATTAAGACGGATCTACATTCACGCCGTGAAACCCCGCGAACAGTCGTAAACGCGTGTGGGTGGTTTTCGGGGATTTCGTGTAGAAAGGCATTTTCATTGTGCGCAGTTCAAGTCGTAAATTCTGAGCATGAGTTTACAGCGAGAGTCTAGAGCCGCCATTAGATAAATTAGAGTGTAAATGTAAATAATTCTGTGTTATTACTATCAGGTAGTCGGCGTCGATTAGCGACAATAACAGTCATGAAATATAGAGAGCCATTCATAAAGTAAATTAAAAATAAAAAGACAATATTTAAGTGAAAACCAGATATCTCGCTTTGTTGGAAAGTCTTTATTTTCAGGATAATACGTGTAACCAATATTTTAAACTACGAGTGCAACATGCACTTTTGAGTGAACAAACAACTTAGCGAATAAATAAAACATTCCCCTTCTTTACTCATTCTTATCACATTAATTTGATCGAGCAACTATTTCTCTTTTCTGTCATCATTTCAGTAAAGAAGTTTATACACTGTTTTATCACAAGGTTTTGAAGTTTAGAAATATTTGTGTGGTGTCATACTGTACCTCTGCGAGACGAAGTTGGTGGCGCTGACGATGACGTCATCCTTCGTCTTCACCATGACGGGCACCTTGCGGCACCCGGACGACTTCAGAATCCTTATCAATAGCTTCAGATTATCCTGCAAACAATATAAAATCATTTATTGCCCAGTAGTATCTACCACTTTAGATATTCCACCTTCATTAATACCATTGACAACGTGGGTGGTGACTAGGTAAATATTGAAATATTTGGGTTACAACCCCAATTTTTTTATTTCAACTTCTCAAAATACTCTCCCATTGGTCTCCATACAGCGATTCATTCGTCTAAACCAAGATTTAAAGCACTGGCGATATTCTTTTTTAGCGATGTCCTCAACGGCAGCTATAAAAGCATTCCGAATGTCCTCAGGGCTGTCGAAAAGAATGCCACGGATTCCAAGCTTCACTTTTGGAAGGAGAAAGAAGTCGCGTAGAGTAAAATCAGGGCTATAATGAGGGTGGCTCAATTCTTTGATTTCTGTGGTCTTCAAAATCTCTTGGGTAAATTGTTCTTTGTGAGATGATGCATTGTCTTTTTTGTTTTAGAATGTTTTTGATTTAACACATCAAATACAGTTGGTAAAAACAAATTTCACTGTACCATTAACAGTTTATTGAAAGTCTAAGGAAATTGTCGCTAAATGACCACCCAGAGAAAGCAGAGAAATGCAGAGAAGAATGTTGCCACCATTTTTTGCCCATACTGCGCCCACGTTTGACATTCCTGGGAGGCTCTTCCCCCAGCTGGGAGGCTCTTCCCCCAGCTGGGAGGCTGGAAACACCCAAACCGTTGATTGACGCTTAGTTAGTGGATCATACTGAGAGATCCAACTCTCATTTCCGGTAATAATAATAAGTATGTTCCGTCCTCGCCATTTTCGAATTTTAGAACCATTTCCCTGCACCGTGCGTCCGTACATCCCTAAAAGCGGCACTGGTCTTCGGGTGTATATGCTGTAAACTGTGAGTTACCTGCAGCACGTTGGGCGGGCACATGTCGATCTTGGTGACGACCACGAACACGGGCACGGAGAGCGCCAGCGCCAGCCCCAGGTGCTCCTTCGTCATGCCCACGATGCCCGCGTTCGCGCCGATCTACACACATACATATAATTCTACATGTTAACCACTATAAACAAACAAGGCAATGAGTTCTCGCTTGCGTGATTGCGGGGGTGCGGGGGCGGGACAACGTGGAGATTGCACGGAGAGCGAGGATGCAGGCGAAACCTCACTTATCTTGTTTATCTATAGTCACTCCACATACATGTCGACAGCAGTCAGAAATGACAAGCGTTGGCATGCGATCAGAAGCGTCACTTTAGAAAGATTTAGAAAAAAATTTGGATAATAGGTAATAGAGAATATAAAAGGACGATGAGTTTTTTCTTCCCATTTTACTTCTCAAACTACCTTGAGAGTGAATGAAGTGAGATAAAGAGTAAAAATAAATGGAATAGTTTTTTATTCCAGTGTACTCTCCATTCAATGGGACAGAAATGAATAGGATGAGATGGAATGGAAGGGGGGAAGCCAAAGTAAGAGACAAACTCATTATAAACTGACGCTTCAAATTTTACATTGTGCATCGTATCATTTTATAATATAAGCTGTTACAAAAGTGTGTTACCATAAGCATGCCGAAGTCGGGCGCGTGACCGGTCATGCCGAAGACCGTGGTCTTGAGGTAGCGCTCGTGGCCCGCCAGGTCGATGAACGTGATCACCTTCGACGACTTCTCGCAGATCTTCACCCAGTCCAGCGTGCCGTGGTCGGGCTTGTTCACCACGTTACCTGCGTATACGTCATGCCTTACTCAATTACTTTTTAAATGACTGAGAAACACGCGGTTTGCTTGTCAGTAATCAGTCACTGTCGTCCACAGATATCTGCGATTGTACCAAACACATATTACAAATAACTGCTTCTATCTGTGTTACTGAAACTGACAACTGTACTGAACACGGAACTGAAACTGTAACACCTCACTCGGACAATTCACCTTTTATTGTTTTCATTTGTTTAAAGTTTCACCGGTGACGACAAATCGACGAACGGATTCAAACTTACAAAAGAACAAATCATTACATTACATTACATAGCTAATAAAATTCAAGCAAAAATGTTGTAAACACGTTCTAG
This sequence comes from Sesia bembeciformis, assembly GCA_943735995.1. Lineage (NCBI taxonomy): Eukaryota > Metazoa > Arthropoda > Insecta > Lepidoptera > Sesiidae > Sesia > Sesia bembeciformis. The sequence goes on from OX031028.1 coordinate 17,625,528, forward strand.
GTAACGAAAAACACCATCTAGTGTGGACAAAGTCAACTAAAATCTATATAAATCGATTTACGTAGCGAAACATGTCAAAATAAATCGAAAATGGCGAACGTTGACGCTTCCGCAAGTGTTTTGCATACCATTGGATTAGGAATCTGGCTTCAGAAAAAAGGTTGAAAAGAATATGGGATATAATACCTAACTGCAACGGATAAGGAAAATGGAACAGGGCAGCCAAGACTGACTATACCATCTCATCCGTCACCATAACCAGTCCTGGTTCGTCCACTGCTGGACATAGCTCTCCTCACGCACATTGATCCTGTGCACGTGCGAGGTTTGGTCTCAAAACAGCACACTAGCCAAGCGGATTGGCGAGTCCACTCTTTTAGAGGTGATGTAAGGGCTACGGTAACAGGTTTTATTATCCGTCATCACTTAATGTATAATTAATAATGATATCTACAAAAAACTTAACAGTACATATAGTCATCGAAACCAAGGAGTCGAATACACAAAAACCGATATAGAAGCATCGGTCCTTGTCTATCAAACATAATAATCTCACCCATGCTGTCAAAGCCAAGTATGTCGTTGCCCACGGAGCTGGTGCGACCGGTCTCCAGTTCGTGCTTGTGCCGGAACAACCGCTGCCGAGCGTACCCGCGCCCGTTGTCCAGTTCCCCGTGTGTTAGAACTCCGAGGAGGGTAGACTTGCCCGCGTCCACATTGCCTACTACTGCCACTCTATAAATGAAGTAAGTATAAGTAACACATTTATATATAGGAAAGAAAAATGAGGTTTCAATCAGTGCCGGCTTTACCTATGGTGCTGGGTGTGCGGCGTACACGGGCGCAGGGTCTTAGGGGGCGCCGAGTGCCGCTCGCGACGCCCCCAAAGGGCCTGCGTCGCTCGCGGCGCTCTCAAAGACCTTGCGCCCGTGTTATGGCCGACGGGCGTGCTAAACGGGTTATTGCTTCCTAACATCATTTATAATTGCACCATTTGCACCCGAATTTCCGATCACTGGTGAAAATATAACTGTAAGTATTCCATTTTGATCGCGCGCCTACTAGAGGGCGCCAGGGTATTTTTGCACCCGGGCGCTACATGGGCTAGAGCCGGCGCTGGTTTCAATGAACCTTTAAAATTGTTTCTTAACCATGTTTAGTACGTCCACTGGGAATTGACAACATACAGTCAACCTGGTGGTAAGTGGATATTGTCGCCCATAGACATCCGCGATACATGCCAACATTAGTCCAAAATGACAAACATTGGCACGCTTCCGAATGCGCTGCCTACCTTTGGTGATGAAAGAATGTATTTGGAGAAAGGGTTGGATACGTGGGAAAGGATAGGATGGGAATGGGCTCTGGCATATCTACCGAAATACGTACATACATTGGGGATGCTTCAAATTGTTTATTGTAGTTATTATTTTAACTACACATTCACTATTTACACTAAATATAAAATAACTAATATTACTGACATCGAAGTAACTACCAGACAGGGAAAAAGGATCAAGGTTGGTTGTTCTGGAAAATGCAGGCGCAGCTGGTCGGCGTTAAAGTGATTTTATTATCAGCAACCCAACAAACAATAGGCATGTTACTCCCCTATCTCGAGTGGAATGTTTCCAATTAAAAAGTGGACGTAATTGCCCGCGTTGGTGCATGTTACAAAAATGATTTCGTAATATCAAAAAAATCGCCCGAATTAAATTTTCTGAAACCTTTTTGTAAAGAAAAATCTGGTAGTGTTTGGGTGGTTGATTGCACCCATTGCAGTCGTGGATGTAACATATGTGGGGAACTCGTTTTGCGAAAAAGAAAAAATATATTCCAATTTTATTATTACATCTTTTCAGCTCGTAATAAAATGCGGAGGAAAACTTGAATTTGAAATGTTTTGTTTTTATGTTATAGATAGTCATAGTTTTAATAGACATCAAAAGCAGCTAGTGTTCCATTGATCTTTCCGAACAGTTGTTTTGATGAACATCCCCACTGGTAAGCAAAGAAAGTGAGACGAAAAGATCTTCTAACTCACGAGCGCTCATCTTCCTTGCTTGTAGTAACGACTGCCTACAAGCGTATAAAGAAACCATATATCCTTCACAATGTACATTTTAATACATCGACGGGCAAGTTTCGTGTATACGGACACTTAACCACAAGCAAGGTTGACACGCGCTCGTGACTTGCGAGAACTATAACACAATATAATTAGAAATACCCGCTATTTGTAACGCCACACTTGTGTTATCTTATGAATCACACCATTTGGTAAATCCCCTCGATGAGTCAGCTGCCAAAGGCTAAAGCACACCGTACACCTACCGATACTATCCGATGTAATCCTCACCATTGGATAAAATTGTATAATATACAAAGCAATCTTCCTAAAATTATTATTGCTATTGAAAAAATAGCTATAAAAAATATACCTGCTATAAAAAAGTCACTAAAGCGAGTGAAATCGAGCACACAAACGCGTCTGCACTGCCTTTCCGCCGTTTTGTGTCTAATAAATCGGAATACTGATCGGAAAGTGTGGAGAGAACGCTTCCGATTTAGGATTAGGATCGGATGGTGTGTGTTTCATGCTTTACAAATCAAATTAATATTACTGGTTTATATACCTTATTTCCATGAAGTCCGTGTGATCGAGTTCAGTGCGCAGCAGGTATTGTCCCGTGAGGCCGGTGCCACAGTCCCAGTGCCTCAGCTCCACGCACGACACTCTCTCTCCGCTGACCAGAGACTGGAGCGTCGCGACGGACGCGCTGTATTCATCCTCTGTCAGCCCTCTTCCATCTGTTTCATTTTTTCCATTATATGAATCCACGCCCGCTATGCAAAAGCATTTTGTGAACTTACGTATAGTTTTTAGTTTGGCTGTATTGGTGTTGTATTTGTTATTAATTTCATTAAAACTAAATATGAATACAAAACATTTCACACATTCATCCCCTTGAACATGATTTAGATTGTTACAGGTATAATCGCATTTAGTATGCAGCCTTGATTATGAATCTATGGCAACTTATAGGTAAACGGCTCAGATTAGAAAAAAAAATGCAGGTACTGTCACGCGCGGAACACAGGAGTGGGGCAACAAAAAGCAAATACAAATTCGAAATCGAATAAGTGTGAAACAAAGCGCCGTACAGATTGTGCGTCATGTGTGTTACGTAATATTTTTCAAAATGCCATCATTCAAATGCATGCATTCAAGTGCATTCAAATACTGTAAAAACTGTTCCCAAAAACAGAAAAAAGCACAGTTTCATTTATAAGTACATGTTACATGTTACTATTTTTAATCTAACTTACATTTTTAATATTTACTGATGAATTGGAACACAAAACCTCAACCAAAATGGGTTAGTGTTACCAAGATACACCAAGTTTCCCTATATTATAAGGTAATTGAATCCATCTAAAAAATTATCTCATTGAGGATTTATTTATGTACTTTACCCGATTAGGCCGAAGTGGTATGTTTTTGCGGGTCCGTTGTATATTTGTAGGTATGTGTTTGTACCATACCATATCATACCATCAGCCTGTCTTTACCGTACTCGTATATATTAAAAAAATCCACTCTCGAGCTGTCACGGCTGGACCGATTAGACAACTAAGGTCTTGTTGGGTTTGTCTTTATGTTTCAGTATATATTGTAAGAACTGCTTTGTCATAGCTGCATAATGGACACAAGTGGCGTTTGGAAAGCAATAAACAAATTAAGTGTAATATAATACTTGAAAAAGGAATGGCGTTTTGCAATCCTTTGTTCTTAAAGGATATCTAAGTTTCCGTTCAAGAAACCTATCCCAATGTATTGTTCTGTATTTGTTTCGTTTGTCCCTAAATGATTAATTATTTTACAGACATTGTAATTTTTGTAAATAATTTGTGATTTGTACTGAAAAAGTTTGGGAAATAATAATAATAACAGAGATTGATTTAAGACAAGTACACACCGGAGAAGGTGCTCGAAAACGACCGCGCAAAGCTCTATTGGGACCGGCCCGTCATCACATCTCATTCTCGCGAATAAGCCTGATATCGTGTTGACGGACTGGACACAGTCTCGGCTGTTTTTAATGGACATAACCGTTCTGCATGACGAAGGCCTCGTTAAAGCCGAACCCGAGAAAAGCAGATAGTATCTCGACCTAGCGCACGAGGTCACCGACATGTGGAGCGTGACGTCAACTGAAATCATCCCCGTCGTCTTGTGCGTAAACGGCTTAATCCCTAGCAGCCTCGAGACCAGCCTGAGGCGGTTGGGCTTCCGTGGTGGCTGGCTTTCAGCGAAGATGCAAAAAGCGATGCTGCTCGATACAGGGCGAATCGTCCGCCGGTTTCTCTCCTAGGGTCCTGAACCCCGGCCAACTGTGCTTCCGCCGAGAGGCGGAAAGGGTTAAGACCATTTCTTTAATAATAATAATATTTTTGTGTAAAGGGGGAATAATAAAAAAACTTCTTTAACTTCCTTTACATATTGTTGTTTTTCTTTATTGTTATGATCTCGTTTAGGCCTTTTATATGTACTTAAATGCATATTTGTGGAGACTTTAAATGGCATGTCTACTAATTTACTTTTCTTGTTAGATTGCTTCAACAATTACCGAGTATCTGTAATCTTCCTTAAAAATAAAATGAAATAACGGTAGCGACACAGCGCTCGACGCGCCATGAATTCACTTTAATTTATATAGTACAGCTTTTTACAATGACAAAGGATAATGGACATGTAGGTATTACCTATAGGCATATATATAAATTTAGTATCAACTATTATAATATCAACAATGGGATTTTTTTCAATACCCCGGCTATCTTATTCACACACTGACATAATTGTTTTTAGATCGCGGACACGCACACAGCTGAATATGGGGTTTCCCCGCTTCGGTTACGCGCACGGTATCTGCCTTTTTCTTATAATACGAGTTATCTAGTTTCATATTACAACATACCCATATGTTGTATTTAATCTACATTTTAGACACAATATTACTATAACGTAACTAAATTATCAGCGTTATAGATTATATTATTATAGATGCTTATTTTTGATATTTTTTAAAGTGTTGTCATATCAATGTAGCCAACGAATTTTAGTTAGCAACACCCGATAGCACCAAAAGGGAAGCTCTCTGAAATCATTTGAAGTGAATTATTGATTTTTCAACCTAAACCTTATATTAAACTTTTTGGTAACTTGGTTCTTTTCAACCACTAACTTCTCATTTCTTCTTCTCAACCATCTTTATTTAATCCATGACTTTTCATTGTTTCATATAATCATGCAACTTTTTTACAAGGAACGTTTTGTATATTAATTTATTGCAAGTAACATAATTTTGTTATAATAATTAAATTATTATCTACATTAGCGTGTTTATTTTGCACTGGGTTTTATTTAATTATTATTATTAAGCACTTTTTTTACTAAAAGAAAAGAGATAAAACACAGTACAGATAAAATACTGTTATCACAAAAGCAATTGCAACAAATTGTGATTCTACTAATATATTCACAGTAATTATAAGATAATTATTATTATGTTACATAAAATTGCATTATATGTTAGTTATTGTAACAACTGTTACTATATTGTATAAGCATTCTAATGGCTGTTACTATGCAATATATTAAAATTGTAGATTGAAGAGTATAGACAGCTATAATTATTTTAAATTTAACTTCATGCCCCAAAAAGTTCCTGGATCTAATCAAACTAATCTTGGAAACTATTGGACTCGATTTTCTTTTGGCTGTGGTTGTTGTTGCTCTATGATGTACTTATAAAGAATTGTTACAATAAGACACTACAATATTACCATAAGTACAAAGGCGAACTTATTCCTAAGGTCGGATTTTTTAATTTAAGTCAGAGATATGACATGTAGAACTGTCAATAAAGTGTCATCTCCGTACAAATTTCACTCTGTTTGACAGTTCTACATGCCCCGACCCTGACTCGAATAAAAAATTCGACTTTAGAAGGAATCTTTTCCAGTCAACAGAATAACCGTAAGGATTATTTTAATTTTTGAAAGTTTTGAAGTTTCGAAAATATTATTATTATGAAATAACAGGCGAGCAGCTGGCAGCTGATGGACCTATATTTTATGCTGGTGTATGCATTAATCTTGCTCTGACTTCCACTTGTCTAAACTTGGTTTGAAAATCCCCACTGTTGAGGAATCCACCACTTCTTGTGGCAATTTATTCTAAACCTTTCAAAAATTGTTTGTTCTGTAGTCTGTTCTGAGCTTGAAGATCGACAGCAGGTCTGGGTAGTCATGTCTTTTTTTAGAAGGAAGTTAGAAGTTTATATTTGTTAATATGGAGGCTTTTGTTTTTTACTGGATGAAATCAGAACCTAGAAAGCTACCGTAACTCGTCTACTGCTGGACATGGACCTCCTCTTGCACATAGTCTTGTGCTTGAGGGCTGTGTGGTCTTCAAATGGCATGCTGGCGAAGTCGGTTGGTAAATTCTACTCTCTTAGGGGTGGCATAATTCCTTAGGCCTTGTGATAGCGGCTTTGTGATGTCAGTCGGCTTTACAATAATACCTACCAACCTATCTCTTCCCATAGAAATCATAACAGGCGACTAAAGGATAACAACAATACGATAATATACAAAGATAATACGACTACACAATACACACTATTAGCTAAAAAATTGTAGATTAAAAATGTATGGGCAAAAAAAATGGGTTGGTAGTAACATGGCAATGACAATATTAAAACACAAAAGATCTATTCAGTGATATCATCAACTTTGTTGTGCAATTAATGCTATATTTCCTTTATCTTTCCATCAAGAAGGCAGCATCAGAGAGGTGTGAAATTAAATTTTTATGATATTAAAATAAATAAAAATGTTACATTTTTCATACTGTTGTAGTGTACCTGTTAGGTAACAGTCATTGAACCGAAATGAATTTTTCACTAACAGCTTTGCAAGAGATAGCATCATCTAATTATAGATGAATAAATGCAAAAATTTCCATTTTCAAAATTTTAGTAATTATTTTAAATTTTATGTTAAGTTCTTAGCAATCTTCATATTTCAAACTGCGACTGAACACTGTGAGACTATATTATATATAATAACATAGTGGTTGCAATGTAACATAATGAACTATGAAAGTTTGTTTAGATTTTTGTTTCCTTTTCACTCAAATCATGCTGTAATGATGATGAAATATGAAGATCGCTTATTGACATTATTAAATCAGGAGTACTGTACTGGTTTTTAGTTAAAAATGCTTTTAATACTTTGTCAAATGTAACCATGGAAAATTCAAAGTTTAAAAAAATCATATAACAGAAAATACAGTTAAAATATAAAATATGTATTGTACAACTCACCCTCTCCCTGTCCAATGTCATAAATGATCTCCCCATTACCTGCCTCTAGCCTCTCCAGTAGTTGTTTGTGTAGCAGCTCATACTCCTCCTCAGTTGGACTCACCAGCACCATCTGAATAGTAAATTATAATAAGAATTTCTTCAAAAATATACAGAGATAATACTAATGCTATGAGTGAAAACATAAAGGATGCAAGATATTTGCTTAAAGGGAGTCAAGAGTGAATAATTAAAAACAAAAATCAGTTTTCTTTATTAATCTACTGAAATGGTCACAGTGCCTTGTCAGTGTGGACTAAGTGCCAACCTGTGTTATGAACAATGTTCTACTGTATGTTATAATCATGTGTTAATACAAAAATCTTACTAATGTGCAATATGTAACTACACAGGAATTTAAAAAGTGAGTGGATGATTGAGGATGGTGAGCTTTAGGAGAAACCTTTTCTGGCATTGGAGAAACAGGCTTATGGCTTATTGGCCTAGGCTTATGATATGGGTATATTATGATAATTACCGAAAGCAGATAGTTTGCATTTTTTGTTAGTATTTATACCCTATGAAGTAAATCATGGAGTTATTTACAAATTTAATATTTTATTGTTTACTGTTTGTAAGACATGAAATTAAAAATGAAATAAATTATTATTTTATTTCATGTTTTTTAATTATTACATTTTTCTCAACAATACATATTAAATATTGTGCAATATTTCATTGTTACAATGTTATAGACAATAACATATACCTACCACATGTCCATAATGATGCAACAGGATACGTAAGTTAATTAAATGTTGTGAAAGTTAGCCTAAATGTTATGTTACTAATATTCTTATTGAACTTATACTGCTTTAAAAAAATATGCATTTCACAATTATTTTAATGGTGCATTATTTCATGAACACTAAGTATTTGTTTCTATAAATATATACTGTATTCTAAGTGAAATATGTATGGATAGATAGTACTGTTTATTACAACTGACTGTAATTAATTACAGATTTAAAATTCTAAATTAACCAAAATTTTGCTAAACAAGATAGAATTATAAAAAAACTTTTTTTAAGAGGTCGCAACAATTTAGCGCGGTACATATGTTGGTAAACAATAACAATTTTACGATGTTCTACCTTTCCCCTGATGGTGGAGTAGTCAGTGTCGCTCTCCACGTACCCCTCCATCTCGGCGGCAGGGTTCGTCTTCACGGGCGACTCCGTTGCGCTGTCCATTGTTACTTCACAATCCCCGATTACAATCACCAAGAATTACACCATTATGTCATCACATAACACACCGCTACGCCGCTTTTGCGTTCTTATTGCCTAAAAGTTGAAACCAACTATTCAGATCAATAAACATAATGCAATTTATAACAAAAACCAGAAATTAACAACAAATTATTTAGAAAAATGTTATTTCATCAATCATCACTTAAAAACGATTCTTATAAGAAATAATAAGTAATTATATTATTTTGAGCAAACCACGTAATCTAGTTTAAAATTAATGGCATAGAAACTCACTAGGTGGATAAATTATCGACGTATATGTTATGAAAATAGACTTTATCTTCGTATTTCCCAAATAAAACAGATGGGAACAAATGCCAACTTTTTGACAACTCAGCTACCTTGAGTGCCCTGTCGAATATGTATGTCGATTACGTTTCGTTTCGTCAATATTTCTAAGTTAAAATGTGTTATATCAAAAAAAGTTTATAATTAACTACTAATCCATCATATTAATATTAAATTTGAATTAATAATTCCGTTGTAAAAAACCTTTGATTATAATTCTATTACATAGAAGTTTTTGTATAAACTTTCATCCAGGTCACCCTAAGACTTATAATGTTAAAAGCCTCTCGTAGCTCGTAGTTAAAGCTTAAGCCTTATAAGAAGCCTCTCGGATGTTAAGTCTTGTGCAGATATTAATAAAATAAATGTATTTGTGAAGGCAGTAAATATTTTTGGGTTTGATCGCGTTTAATAAAGGTACAAAAAAAATGTACAAATAAGTTTCTTCGTCAGAAGAGTCTGACGACTCGAATAATAAAATTGATGGTATTGAGCTATTGCCGGATCACAATTATTCAAAAAATATTACATTAATAAAACTGATTGCTGTTTGTTTAATTTTGAGTCAAAATAAGCGAGCCACTTGAACAGGGCTTACATTAGGCCACGATTAATGTTGCCAGTTGTCCCGATTTGTGCGGGACGTCCCGATATTCAGGGGTCTGGTGAAACGTCCCGATTCATCCTTGATCGGGACGTCGAATGTCCTGAGTTTTCATTAACCTCCTTAGTCTGTATTTTGATCGAGAATTTTGTCAGGAAATACGAATATATCTATAAGCTGTTACTCCATAAAAATATTTTTGCTTTCATATTTTCTCACCAAACTCGGACTAGATAGTCATCATAAAAGATTTAAACTTCGCGCGTATTCTGTTGGCGAGATAAAGATGATTATGGTTCGATTTAATCAGTCAAAAAGTTACGTTTGAATTTTGTTATAGTTTAAAGAAGTTTATCTAGTTCGTTTACGTTTTATTTGTTTTGTTTGTTATACTAACCAATGGTAACATACCATTATAAAAAAAAATTGACCGACCGATAAAAATAAATGATGATTCACAAAAACCAGATTTTTTGTAGCTGTACCGGTTTGAAAACCAAATTTCCGACTATTATAACCTTCCTTCCCGATATTTGACATACTGGACCTGGCAACACTAGCGAAGATAGATACGTCATAGATTCATAAATAATACACTCAGGTTCCTTAGCTCAGCTTATCATATCACAATTAAAAACTATCCTTTTCCAATTAGAGAAAAATTCTGTCTCAATTAAAAGTTAGCATAACTCCAAAAGAGCGGGCTGAACCCAATTTTAACGCCCACGAGTGTTATACTTTTTCAGAACGGTTCTTTGTATTTTTATTAATATGGCCACATTTGACACGCGAATAGTGGCGCACAGTTATCTGACAAGCAGGGATGTTAGACGTACCCATTTCCTGGTACACACCATTTTTTAGGGTCTTGTACCATGTACCAACTAAAACTTGTGGTGGTATGTGGTATGCAACCATGCGTGATGCGTCACTGTTTCTCATCAAAAACGTTGATGTAGTCATAGGTAACTCCGGAGTTATCCGGCGGCGGCAATTGTGATTGTGAGTGTAATGATGGCATAACCATTTATGTTTTTAGCAACCCTGAATAAAATTATGATCGTTTCAAACGGAGCACACTTTAGTATACCAACTTTTGTTTTCAAATACCAGCTATTAGCGACATCTGTACCAGGTTCATGGGGCCATTATTTAATATCCCTACTGACAAAGCACTATCTACCTAAAATGTTTAAATGACCGAGATTACAGGAAAAGCACATTTTCCACATCCAAGGGCGTCGTCAGCCAACGGACCAGAGGAGGGGGGGGCAAAATAAGTGAGAGGATGGGAGAAAAATGAATTGTAGGTACAATTACATTTTTTTTTCGAATCTCTAGACGAGGTTAACTGTCCTTCCCTTGGCGACGCCATTAGAGTTAAAGAATTGGCAAAATGTGCTATAGTATTTCCATTTCTTTATTTTCTCGATGACAGTTCTAATTTGATAGTTGTAGTGTTGTGTGACCAAATAAGTAATGATATCGATCGCATATATTTATTATATTTTGAACAGAGACAAATACAACAAAAACATTCAAATATATTTTTTCAAGGTGGGAACACTCAATGGCCCGCCGCCATTTTGTGTTTGTTTTAATCTGTCACTCGCAACAAGACGGTCGTGCTAGTCACTACATTTCTGTTCGCTGAGTTTTTTCACATTATCCATACGTTACGTTGTGTATTTTGTGTTCCTCCGTGTTGATTGCTGCCCAGCTGTCAAATATCAAAATGCCGAAAGGATCTGTTCCGAAAAGGCAGGCGAGAGAACTGGTGATCAAGGTTCGTAATTACTTTGAAGCAGAGTATCAAAATGGTGGCCCGCTATTACCACTGTCGCAAGTGCGAGAGCGTGTTGCGGCCGCATTAGGAATTAGTGGACCTACTGTTTCAAAAATTACTACCGAAGCTTACGGTACAAGCGGCATGCAGGAAAATAAGCTTCGTACGCTGAAGAAAATACGCCAACCACGTCGTGTGACATCGGTTGACAACTTCGACGCTGACGCTATTCGCCGTCATATAGGTATATGACTATTACTTGCGCAAAGAAATTCCAACACTTAAAAAACTTGTTGTTTCTTTACGTGAATGTGGTTTGTTCCATGGCCAAAAATCGTCATTAAGCTTGGTTTTGAAAGAAATTGGATTTTGTTATAAAAAATCGGACGAACGTAAAATATTGATGGAGCGTCACGACGTTGCTATGGCTCGCTGCGAATTTTTGAGCGAAGCCAAAAAGATATCAGATTGGTCAAATGTTATTTTCACTGACGAGACTTGGTTAAATGCAAACCACACAGTATCTAAGAACTGGACTGACGACACCGTCACTTGCACTAGTTCAGTGCCAATGGGAAAAGGTGAACGCCTCATCATATGCCATGCAGGGTCTACGAAAGGATTCATGTCAGATGCTTTACTGGCCTTTAAATCCAAGAAAACAGTGGACTACCACGAAGAAATGAACGCGGAGATTTACGAAGGATGGTTTAAAGAAATGGTGCAATCTCTGGAAGAACCGTCGATAATTATTATGGACAACGCTACATATCACTCCAGACAAATTGATAAAATGCCGACGCAGGCCAATAAAAAACAAGAGATAATTGACTGGCTCCAACGTCATGGCGAAAATGTGGATAATACTTTATTAAAAGTACAATTAGTGAATATTTTAAAATCGAATAAAAGCCACCCTAAAAGATATGTTATCGACGAAATAGCTGCCGAATGTGGTCATTGGGTTCTTCGACTTCCGCCGTATCATTGCCAGTACAATGCTATAGAACTAATATGGGCACAAATCAAAGGACACGCCGCTCGAAACAATACCCATCCCCCTTTTACGGCAAACAAGATGTTAGATTTATTAAAAAATGCATGTGCGGAAGTAACTGCCGAAAACTGGGAAAAAATTGTGAGAAGAACCCAAAACATTATAGCGTCGGATTGGGAAATTCATGTGGCATTCGATAATATAGAAGTACAGGAACTTATAATAAATGTTGGGGAGAGCTCATCGAGTGACAGTGACGATTCATCAGATTTTGATTAAAATAAATAAATAAAGATTACCTGTCATTATAATTATTTCGTTTCATTGTCGAGTACCTACCTATACCTACTTATTTTACAACAGCTTCGAAAATTTTAAAGAAGTTGGCATTATCAATCAAGAATTAACACGTGTAACATCTTGTAATGAAATATAATATTAGTTAATAAATTTGTACAAAAGTATCCGGCAGTAGTTTAGTTTCTTACATTTTGTAAAAAATATCGGATCTGTTATCGTGTTACGTTTATCGATAACTACATCCCTAAAATTGCTTTCTGGCTGACGTGACCTTGTTAATGAAATATGACGTCTTGGTGCCTAATTTTTGTTCGGAGTTTTAGGCGTTGACGCTAGAACAAAGTTATATCGACCACTGTGTGTCAGCTGTCATCGAGAAAATAAAGCAATGGAACTTGTATAATTGTATCATTGCCATATATGAAAAATAAAACTGTCATTTTTATACTCACGGTTATTACCGGTTTTGTACTATGGACATCTCTTACTCTATGGTTAAACATAATAATCGATTAGGAATTGGAAATGTTGTGCATTTTATAATCGATACACGTTCTTTTGAAGATTTATTTAAATGTATTATATCAGTTTATAATATTGGGTTTTCACAAAACAATTGTTTGGTTTTAAAATTGTATACAAATAAGTATCAGCCTTTGCAGATTTGACGTACATGAGAGTATAATCGATAGGCCATAGTGGTTATCGAATATCGATAGCGTGTTTATTCAACGGTGAAACGATGAGTATGATGCTCTCGTAATAGCGTCACTATCAAAAGAAAAAGTAAACAATTCATATGTCAATTGGACGATGCTATCTCCTTTCATTTATTAATTTATACAAAATAAGGTACAAAATATTGTAATTCAGTGACTTGTTCATATAATATGATTCTGTGGATACGTCAATCCTTGAACAATCAATATGGGTGAAGATATCAGTGCATCCGATTGTTCCTGGAAGAAATTGGTGATAGCAAAAACAAATAATGAATGGGTTACTACCATCAAACGTGAGAAGGATGATACACAAACATGTACGAATGCCACAAATAACCAATGGGCTGCCAATGTCAAACGCGAACAGAAGGATGCACAGACACTCAATATAAATAACTTTAGTTCGAATAGTGGAGAAATAGTTTTGCGAAATATAAAAAAAGAGCAAGAAGTGAGCATCACTGTCACTTGTGAAGAGCAGGATGAGGAGCCTGAAATGTTGCAAGAGGTTGACCCGCTTATGATTGCGTCGAAGCGAATCCGCCGCCGTCGTAACAGTTTGGATAATGAAAGTGAATCAGAGAGAGCAACGCGACTGGCGAAGATGTCAGCGTACGCCGCACAAAGGCTCGCTAATGAGAGTCCAGATCAGCGCGCGACACGGTTGAAGCGTATGTCAGAGTATGCAGCTAAAAGATTATCACAAGAGACGAGTGAGCAGAGAGCCAAGCGTCTGGCCCGGATGTCAGCTTATGCTGCCAAGAGATTGGCAGATGAGACTCCTGAACAGAGGCGAGCAAGGCTAGCCCGAATGTCAGCATATGCAGCTAGGAGACAAGCTATGAAGAAAATGGCCAGTGGCAAAACAGATAGTGCAGCAAATTTAGACTATTATAACTCACAAATGACAAATGATATGATGCCTAACCAAAGTTAGAAAGTTTTCTATTGGAGTTATCTTTATTAATTAAAATAGTAATAAGAAATTGATTTTTGGAGTTTAAAAATTTTAACACTGAACTTAAATTGCTTTTATTAAATTTGTGTACATAGTTTGTATTTTTAAATTAGTTCATAAATACTGAAGCAACAACTAATGTGGTTATTTTTTGTAGTGAAGAATCACCATATGTAAATAAGTGTACCCAAGATTATATTATATGCATTATATCATTATAAATACATACTTTGATTTATAATTTTGTTTTGACTAGCTCATTATTGTTAATGCAGAGTAGATGCATTAGAGCAAGGATATGGTTCCCAGACAAATAAATAATTGTATAATAAGTAGCGTTGCAACGAATAGTACATTCGGCTTTCCGCCGAATATTCGGCCATATTTCGCGCCAATTTGTCTAGGCGCAGAGAGGCACAGCTCACACTATCCTTTGATTGGATCGCACTCCCTTTATTCCGCCGTAATCGCGTAAGGGCCGTAACGTCATGTGTTGACAACGAAATTGTAGCAGACCTAGATATTTACCTTAATCTAAAATAATTACGTAGGAATAAAATCCATTTTTAGGTGGGCAAAAAATAAAGCAACATTTTCTCAAGGCTTAGTAAAGCTTGCTGCAAAGTATTTGTCCCCACCTGGAAGCGGTTTTTTTTTTTTTTTTTTATAGATTAGAGGGCGAACGAGCAAGCGGTCCCACGTGATGGTAAGTGTTACCGCCGCCCATGGACACCTGCAACACCAGGGGGCATGCGGGCGCGCCGCCGACCTTGCAAAATCCTATTCACAGCTCTCTTGAAGAACCCCATATCGTAGCTTAATGGAAAGACCTCTTGAGGCACTTCCTTCCACAGCCTACGGGTTCGCGGTATAAAATAATTTTTGGAGCGAACAGTGCGCGACACCTCCGTATCGAGGAAATGCGGATGGACCGCACTTCTGTGACGGGAGGTACGGTTGTAGAAACCCGAGGTGGGAATTATATTAAACAGTTCCTCAGAGCATTCCCCATTGTACAGGCGGTAGAACACACAGAGAGACGCAACGTCTCCGAATGCTGAGGGGTTCTAAACCACCCGTGAGAGTGGGATCGTCGACAATACGAACAGCACGTCGTTGGATGGAGTCAAATGGGTCCAGTTGGTATTTCGGTGCGCCGGCCCAGAGATGAGAGCAATACTCCATATGGGGCCTCACTTGAGCTTTGTAAAGCATAAGGAGTTGCCCAGGGGTGAAGTACCGCTTCGCTCTGTTCAGCACACCGAGCTTTTTGGAGGCCATTTTGGCCTTATTTTCCAGATGACCCCTAAATTCGACTTTGCTGGAGATGTCGACATCAAGGATCCCGATACTCTCCGAGATCTTAAGAGGCTGCTCTGAAAGCGAGGTGCTACGACAAAGGGGGTTGTTTTAGCGGTGAATGCACAGACTTGCGTCTTACTGGGGTTGAAATCCACTAGGTTCAGAGAACCCCAAATCGAGACTAGATCTAAAGAGTCTTCGATTTCAGACACAAGCCTGGCGCGACTCTCTTCCACTTCGACCCGAGGGATGTTAGCGCGGTCCCTGTACAAGGTGTCTCCAGTACTGTCATCTGCATAGCAACGTATGTCACCAATTTGCAACAGGTCGTTGATATGCAGAAGGAACAGAGTTGGGGACAGCACGGAGCCTTGAGGGACGCCAGCGTTAATAGACATGGTGTCGGAGCGGCTACCATCGATAACGACTCTGATGCTCCGTCCAGTCAGGAAACTGGCAACCCATTCGCATAATCCCGCGGGTATCCCGAAAGATGGTAGCTTGGAAAGCAGCGATTTGTGCCATACCCGGTCAAAAGCTTTCGCAATGTCTAGGCCTACAGCCAGAGCCTCGCCTCTACTCTCAATGGCGTGAGCCCAGCGGTGTTTTAAATACGCTAAAACATCACCAGCTGAGCGATTATGGCGAAATCCAGCGCCGGCTCTAGCTCATGTAGCGCCCGGGTGCAGGGCGCCCTCTAGTAGGCGTTTTGAACTCTTTGGAGGTGTCGCGAGCGGCGCTCGGCGCCCCCTAAGACCCTGCGCCCGTGTGCACCGCACCCCCTGCACCATAGGTAAAGCCGGCACTGAATTCAGCGCTAGACAGGCGCCCCCGGGCGCGGGGCGCCCGGGGTGCACCGCACCCCTTGCACCCCCTGGTAAAGACGGCCCTGGCGAAATCCATATTGACGGTCGCTAATCAGCTGGTGATCCTCTAGGTACCCAAGGAGCTGTGTGTTTATGACATGCTCCATCACCTTAGAGAGGAGGGAGGTGATCGCTATTGGCCTGTAGTTGGCCGGGTCTGTGCGGTCACCCTTTTTAGGTAAAGGGTGAATATGAGCTACCTTCCATGCTGACGGGAAGTTTTTTGTGGAGTATGAGAGCCTAGAGTCGCAGAGCATTTGTATGAAGAGAAGAGAAACAGGCTTCTTCCTCGTAATGCAGAAAAAATATTATTTTTACACCACAATCTACCGCTTTTAAATTTTGATTACTAATTTCAAAAAATATGTAGATATGTTATTACCAATAAAAAATAAACACTTAAAATTACAAAAAAGTAGGTCATTTTCATGATAAAATATCCTGCTTGCAAGACAACTTATAGGTATTCGGCCGAATAGTAATTTAATATTCGCTATTCGGCCGAATATCGAAAAAGGGCCGAATAGTAACCGAATATTTGTTGCAACTCTAATAATAAGTATAACAAGTAATCTTTGCTTGTGCCATCTATATATTTTTTATAAAAAGGTGGTTGGGCAAGTGGTAAGTGGCTACCGCTGTCCGTGGACACTTGTAACACCAGGTTGGTAAGGTATAAGGTACAAGTATTCTGTTATAGTATACAACCCCACCGCTTATTCCCCACTGCTCAACTGAAGTGCTCAATTTTAAATATCTGAGCAGTGGATATAATTGGCTTATTACTATGCATATTTTTGACGCTTGGAACACATTACCCGATAGAAGCCCTTGAAGGTGCTTATCACAAGTGCATTGCTCAGTGGTATACAGTGAAAATAGACAATTTCATAATTCTTTGCTAGAAACAAAATCACCTGGCTCTGTCCTCTCAACCATGAAAAACAATAGAACTGTTTTTCAAGCAACTGCTAGCAGAGGTATTTCCGTTACGGTACGACATGGGGCTCTTCAAGAGAGCTGTGTGAACAGGATTCTACAAGGTCGGCAGCGCACCCGCATGCCGCCTGGTGTTGCAGTCCATGAGCGACAGTGACCACTTACCATCATGTGGCCCGCCCGTTCGTCTGCCATCTATTCAATAAAAATAAAAGCGGTATTGTGCACTGCATTGGCGTTAAATGCATTGTAATAATGTATATTGTATACAAAATTGTATATTTTAATAAGTTTTGTGCTTGACATATATGGGCTACTGTGTACTGGAAAATTGGAATCTTTATATAGTGTAGTGGCCGTATACAAGTATCTATTTGTTGTTTATAATCAACTGGAAATGTGAAGATGCACTTTAGTGATCGTCCATATCTTCGCCCACATTACCATAGGTTTAGCACAGATAAGCATTTATTAATCTTACCACTGCTTATTTACTTAAATGAGATGCATGCACACTTTCTTGTGCAATACCATCCTTGAGTGTATACAAATGAGACTGCTTCTGTGCAAATGTAAAATCTTCTGTACAGATACATTAGGAAAACATTGGCCATCGGCTAATCCGGAAACATTTGAACGCGTTATTCACGTCTATGCAATAAAGTATCTCGTAATAAGTATGCAACTTACATTAATAAATGAATTAAAATAAAATGATAGAAAGTAAAATAAAAATTTACTTCTTATTTGCGCTCCGGTGAAGACCAAACCTATGGACCTTAAGAATAACATTATTTGAATTTCATATTCTTACCCAAAAAGAAAGTACTCTATTTATAATTATAGAGATAAAAGTCAGGGCAAACCCCGAATGTGAACATGCCCGACGCACTGGAGTGTCTGGCAGTCTCATTGGAGTACAGTACGCACAATTGTACTGCAATCTAATGGTACTCCAGGACGCTAGAGTAAAAAATAACCACGATAGGTTGAACATAATAATAGTTATGTAAACGGCTTACTCACGATTTATTATAGACGATTTCGGTTCCGTTACACGAGCCGTGGTCGCGGCGAGCCCGCGGACGCGGGTGAAGGTGTTGCTATTGACAGACAAATCTGTCTACCCTCTGTCGAGTTCGTTTTTGATGCACCTGCCCACACTGAACTTGTTTTCGTTGATTAAGTTCCTTGCACACTATACTAATAATATCACCACACACACGCGAGATTGACCCGAAACATAGTCTATAATATATAAATAATAAATCGTGAGTAACCCGTTCACATAACAATTATTAAAAAAATAACTGTTTCATTTTCACATTTATTTATTAATTTCAATATAATCAACTATATTTATAATATATGGGCTATACATTTAGTTCTAACTAAACTATGTATGATACCAAGTCATTATAAACTTACATAATTTGAGATTCATTAATGAAAGTCAAGGAATGTTTGTGTCAGTCTACGTCCAACGTAATATACAAATATCGATTCGTGAGTTTCAACCGACAAACTTGCTGACAATGTCTAGACTCCGTTTCTATTTATGACTAGTTTTACGGAACATTCAGATCTTATTTTGCGTCGATGAGGCAAGGCGAAAAGTGCGATAATCGTACTTTAAACGTTGAATCATACTGCGTCTCTTTTTGTGTTATGAAGATAAAACAGGATGCGTTATATTTATATTGTTTCAAAGCGATTTTCTCACTTTTTGCAACTCTGCCTAAATGTAAACAGAATTAAAGCAATGTCAGCGACATTGTCGAGTCGAAAACGCACACAGTAATAAAATAATACCCCACACCAACACAGTAATAATAACATATACAGAAACATTATAATAATTATTATTTAATTGGTAGAATTATGCATTTGAAGTAAATTATGACTCGAAGAGAACAAACGCTACATAGATGCCAAGTATTAAAAAAATGTACGAGAAACTTCTATATACATACATTTATACTTGTATTAAAATTACAACCATCATAATAATACAAGAATAAGATTCACTCTTATGTGAATATTAAAAAATATCCTAAAAGCAATTGTCATACAATATACCTATTTAGTGCTGACTTTTAACGGACATGAACTATATATTTATTCAACATTCATTCATATTTAAAGTATCGATTTATATTTCATATTAATTCATAATTTCGTTTCATATTTACATTTATAGTTCGAACCCCCAGACGTGCGTTTGTACATTTACAAATCCCGTTGCGGTTCGTTATTACGTTATTTAATAGGCGCCGACGACGGCAAAAACAACATTGTAATTATTTGCGAATCACAAATACGACTTCGCAATTGTGCGACAGCTTGCTCTTCCAGTTTTTTCATTGATATTGCAAATTATAGCACAACCTTAGTCACTAACTTCAATTACCGCTCTTATGTCGCAGCAATTCATCGCGTTACAAAATCGCTCTAAGATTACAATGGGTATTTTAATCCTATACAATCATAATAATTTTCTTACATACTAAATCATTTATTGGTATTGAAAAACATAGTTTATAAATTATGCAACTGTGCTTTGAAGTTACAATCCGGATGGATTTAGATCCATACTGGATTATAACTCATTATAACAAACGGTACTATGAAACAGTACTAACTCTTCCGTGATTTATAACTTGACTTTTATTAAATACTTTATTTTTTACCGATGACGTAGGTAAATCATAATACCAATACGATTAATAAATATCTAGAGCTGTAGAGCTGATTAAATATCTTAATTTGAAATTCCCTTTATTATTATTACAATATCAATATTTACATCTACCACATTTAAAGCAATGGCGAATACTCGTATAGATACATTATGAAAACATTGGCCGTCGGCTAATCCGGAAACACCTGAACGCGTCATCCACGTCTATGCAATAAAGTATGCAATTAGAGGTACAGTAATTCATAGACATGAATGACGCGTTCGGGTGTTTCCGGATTAGTAGATGGCCAATGTTTTCGTAATGTATATGTACGCTGCTAGGTATGGCGTGACTATTTGCCGCAAGTAGTATTATTGGCAATTTATAACAGATTTTTGATCTGCCTTCAGTTGAATTTTAACGTTGTGGAGGCAGACAAATTCGTAAAAAAAATGTAAATTGGCGATAACCGCACATTTTGAACCACAGCCCTAATGTATAAGTATAAACTCCGAATACAAGGCGAATACAATACTGTTCATATTATTCGAGAATCCTAACTCACTGAGTGACTAAATCAGGATAGGATAGTGAAAGCAGTTTTTTCACCATCCTGACTTTAGTCACTCAGTGAGTTACGATGCCTGAATAACGTGAAGTGTAGAAAATCCAATACAGAAGAGAGACGTGCCGCGGGGACATCGACCCTTCCATATAGCGCAAAACATACAGAGGCGACGTGGCACGAACACGTCACTTCACCGCTCGCGTCGCCGCGTTGGATCGCACGATTGTGTAAAATGTGTGTGTACTCCATTTTGTGTAAAAATACGTGACGACATTGAATTTAATACAAGTTTTGCATATTAGCATGTTGCAGAGATAGCACATGGTCGTCTTCTGATGGATACACGATTGTCATGTCATATTAAAATCAGACAATTGAACACCGTAATACCACGTGATGTCGCTGCCGCGCTCGCAGCCCGTCGCTTCTGTACATTTTGAAAACGTCCGTGTTCCGTCTGTGTCGCGTCTCCACCCGACGTCCCTTCTGTGTGTCTCGCGCCTAAGTTTCTTTTATTGCAAACGCTCCTATCGAGTCTGCGTCAACAGTTTTTTCTGAAATTCCTCAATTTGTCCGATAGAGGCGCTACTTGATTATATATATATATATACAGGGAAAACAGTTGACGCAGACGTAATAATTGTGTATACAAACAAAAAAACTTACATTCAGGCCACAGTTTACGTTGAGACTAAAAGTTCTCTGGACGATCAATAATATTGTGCTTTTTTACAAATTATGCAATATTTTTGATGCTTTAGAAAGTTTATTGAAAGTCGGCCGTCTTGCTAGTATATATTTTAATGGTTTATTAAAGAAATCGCCCCTAAAGATACCCCCGAGGAGAGAAAACTGGACTTGTAAGTAAATATTTTGTCCAAAAATAGCTCCAGATCAATGCAGGAGGGAAAACTGGACAAACGCAACTTTGTACCGTTTCGGCGGGTTTCACCATATTCGTCATAATATGGTAAACTAGTCAAAAACGAATTTGGGAATGACAAGAATTTGTCCAGTAACGAATTTGGTAAAATTAGCTGAAATGCTTTGTATTTCTAAAATCCCAAGAAAATGTGTGTGGTGAGTGTGTCAGTACGGTGGCAGGGTGCGGGTGCGCGTGTGTAGTCGCTAGCACGCGGGGTCGGCGGCGAGGGGCGCGCTCCCCGCCGCCGCCAGCAGCTGCCGCGTCGACGACGTCGAGCTGTACGAGTCGCCCGACGAGCGCACGCTCGACTGACTCAGGGGGGTACCTGATTGATACCGATATTTATTATATTGTCCATGATCAGATATACACTACGTATATGTGCACTTTGTGGATATACCTACGATAGGTCAAACTAAAAGTTCTTAGAACAATACGATATATTCGAAATTTGAAAATGGAACACTGCTTGTCAAACCCCTGTTAAATTTTCAAAGCTGTCATTTGGTTTTTTATTTCTGGCGGCAATTTGAAAATTAAGTGTTTGCAGAAAAATGAAATTAACAAGAGAACATTTTCCTTAAATGATTTCTTATGATTTACGTTGCGCTCTAAACCAGAAGCAAAGTTATGAAAGACTTAAGTTAGCATTTAGTGGTGAAGCCTCGTGCAGTGGCACTATTTATAACTGGTTCAGTGAATTTAAACCCCTTGCTACTATAATATAATTTAAGAAAATAAAAGTACAGTAACTGTGGAATGGTATGTATGGTACAGCTGATTGCCTTCTGTTTTGGAAAAGTCAAAGAACGACGTCCACGAAGCAGAATGATCCTCCATCACGACAATATCACATGTCCAAGTTCACGGGCGACAGGTATCACCTCAGAATCCGACGGAATATGCACTCATCTATTACGTTTTAAAGATACCCTGGGAAGGAAGTTTAGGAAAGGTTTAAGACTCTCTCACGCTCAAGAGGATGCACGAGGAAGCCCATGGCCAGCAGTGGATACTGAAAGGGCTTTCAACCCTAGCACGCAAAGACTATCGTAAATAACATACCGGGTAGTGATGTGACGTGGTGCGGCAACGCCCAGCGCTGCGGGGCGCACTCTCCCGCTATGTTGTTAGCCAGGTCCTGAAACAGTAACCAGCTTATACTATTCCACCACATGCTCCGAAGAGTAACGAGCCGACAAGCAGATGAACTAATAATAATATATGCGTGACGAGAAATAAAATAAAAATAATTCAATGCATGATTCTGCTGCTACTTATTCTAATTAGTTATCAGTAGGTATACAATTTAATAATAATAATCTAAAATGCTATTATTAAAATATAAAAATAATAATGGTAGTTGGGTACTTTGGAAATTAGCAACGCCGATGAAATTTCGGTTTAATTATAAATAGATAGTACAAATAATAACTTCATAAAATAACATTTTATGTTGTCCAATTGGACCAATTCATTATTCCAAGTAGATGCCTAGAAATGTGTTCGCGATGTAGTAAATACTCAGCAAATACTGATTAGATATTTCAGCGCGAACATATCTCTACACAAGCCGTTGAAGTTCAATAAAAAATAAATATAAAAATAATTAAGTACATATATCAAAAAAACACTAAATTAAATAAATAAAAAAAACATATGTGGTGATAAAACTTTTATTATTATTATTACACCAAGCATAAAAAACAATGGTAAGTTACATGATATGGATGCGCAAAATTAAAACAATTTGGTAAAAGTAACACAAGATGTAATCAAAAAAAGATGGCCGATGCTCGAACAAATAAAGCAGGATGACGTCACACAAAATGTCGGTACTTCATCTCTATACACCAGACACTTGTACACGTTGGAGGGATAACATGAAGCATATCAGTAATACATGCATTGACTGAAGATTTGTATAAATTGTATTTTTACCGATCATGACATTGAAATAAACAATATCTAGAAAATTAAATAGATCGACACTGTCGATTGACATAATTGAACAACCTGGTAGGCACTTGATATGTTTTGTCGATTGGAAACGACATATTGTGTCATGTCCAGTGTATTGTTGATCGATATAATTATACGCTTTGATGGACAAAATTAAGCCCGTCTTAACATAGCTTTATTGATACTTGTTGAACGATAATTAGTACCTATTGGCAAAATCAAACACACATAAATTGACAAAACTTTTAATAAAATTTGATTTCGCGACACGTTTATCTGTTTGTTAACAGGTACAGACATTGTTTGGAAATTTAACGCTCCGCATCAGTTTATACCCCCAATTTGTACAAGCCCCCTACAGTTAGCAACCATAACGATCGATATCTTAACGTGCTAATAATAAGATTTATGATCAAATGCATGTTGCCGAGTGCGTATAATTCGGTCCGCCACTTACGGCGTGCTTGGCGGCCTTGGGCACGGTGAGAATGGTAGTGGTGGTGTCCTCTGGGGTGAAGTAGTCAGAATCCTCCCCCACTGGTGGGGATTCCGCCTCCGCGCGGGATTCGCGTCCGCTCGCTGCGTGCGCACCCATACATTACCAGTTAGGATTTTAAGTAAGGGGGTTTATTAAGGAGTATTTTAGTACATTTATTGAAAAAAGGTACTCACCATAGACAAGCTATAAATACTGCCCAATGTCAAATGTGATGCTCCATAAAATATCTCTTAAGTGTAAATACGTGATAACACCTACTAAGGGTGCGTTCCAAAACGAACGCTTATCGCTTGACAATTTAAATGTGGTGCATTTTTTTATATTTTAATAACACAAAAGAGATGCAGCATAATTAAGATAATTAAAGAGCCATAGTGGCACGTTTTGAAACGCAGCCTAAAACACCTTATACCACTTTGTAATACACATTATCAATAGTTGGAAAGGTAATTTCGTTGTTTTCGTACGTTTTAGAAAGAGATGTTTAAACAATAGTCGTAGAGAAGTACGAATCCTACATTAAATTTAAAGTTTTTCGAGAAGTTTATGTGGTCATAATTTTGAAACTAAGGAACCTCATGGACCCACAATCATTTTGTGCCAAATTTGATTTCAATCGAAATCGCCTCAAGTCTGTTCACCATTAGTTGCAGTGAAATTATTCCTAAATTAGAAAGTGACTGTAATAGGTATCTTTAATATAAACGTGCGTGTATGTAGTGTATGTGTGTACTCACAGCACGGCGCGTGGTCGGGCTCGTCGGTGTCGGTGTCGTCGATGTGCGCCAGCGCGGGCGAGCTCGCGGCCGTACGACATCCACCGCCGTTACTCTTTATTACCTGACGAACACATTACATTTATTTGATATTATAATTTAATTTATATAAAGCTTAATAGCTAATTTACAGCTGAAAAGAAAGCTAAGTACTCGTCCAAAACTGTATTCGATGTAAATGCAATAGCAGCTCAAATAGACCTACGGTCAGCAACAGGCTAGTTACCAAAAACCATTCAAAACTAGCCCTTACCAGTGACGTATTTAGGTGGCCATGAGTGTAGGTTGACCTGTTGATGACTGTACTTAACTATTATATTTAACAACTTAACGAGGAGTACAGTTACACGATTAACCCGTTACAAAACGTGCCGGTTGGGAAGCCACAACCAAACATAGAGTACCCAATGGTCCCCTGCGTCGTGCGTTTGCGTCAACCCATGTCTTATATTCAGCAAGAAATAGAATGCGACAATGTGCAACTGGTTGAATGTGGTTAGAACCTAGGCCGCTGTCATCTGTTAGTTACCCTCTCTTCCTAGTGTCAGGGCCGCACGTGAATGATCCAATTTATTTATTTAAACTTTAATGCACAAAGAAACATTGTACATTAAAGGCGAACTTAATTCCTAATAGCATTCTCTGCCAATCAATCTTTGGTTAAGCAGAAATAAGAAGGGCGGTGTATCATGCAATCTAACTAGAAACAATATATATGTATAATTCAATACACATATAATAACTAAGTATATTAATATATAATATCCACATAAATTTGTCAAGCAGCCTTTTCAGTATCCACTGCTGGATATGGGCCTCCTCATGTACTTTGACTCGTGCATGAGGGATGTATGGTCTTAAAACGGCACGCTGGCCAAGCGGGTTGGCGAGTTCACTCTTTTAGAGGTGGCGTAATTCCTCAGGGCTTGTGGTAGCCGCTTTGTTACACTAAAAATACATACAACAATAAATTATCACTATAAATTGAATTATTTAAAACATAATATAAGCCAAGGGGAACTGACAAGGGGAAGTTTTCACAGAAAAAAACTTTACTTAACTACATAACTATAAAAAACTAGGTACTCGTTACTTCGTTACTTCCAGGCGCGGATACAGAGGGGGGGCAATGGGTGCAATTGCCCCCCCCTGACAAGCACTTTATTTTGACCAAATCCAAAATTTTGAAAGCGTCATAAGGACATCACTACCTGTTTACAAGAATCGTTATTAACTCATTACTATCTAAGTAGATTACATCGGTTAATCAAGTGTGTTTAACTCGAAATTACTGATAAAAATAACATCGCGAAGTTTAATTGAACGATTAAAAAAATGAGCTCCAGGCCTCTCGCCAACAAACGAATTTAAGACGCATGGTCCATGTATTATGTTTTCCATACCTATGGGTTGAGTAGACTACGCCACGAGTAGTACTCAGTAGTAGTCGGCCCGGCCGGCGGGGATGTGGGGAGCGCACTCTCCACTCCCCCCTGCTTCACTGGTAACAACTTTATGCAACACACAATTCATGGTATCAGTATTGTGTCTGAGTGATGTATTATCTCTAACGCAGTCTCTGAGTAAATTACTACAGAAGACGGCGCTCGATCTCAATGGCAGTGCTATGCAAGTAAATAACACAATTTCTATTCTTGCCAGTCGTCGGGAAAACATGGACGCGAGTTTTAACAACTCTGGCAGCGTGCAGAAAATCTAGCCAATCAATTGGGTGTCGAGCTGAATATTCCTCGGATCCCTCGCCATGGTGGATGCCAAATTTATCGTGCCAACTATCAAATTAATTCAGCCGAGGAATACTACAGAGTATCAATCTATGCACCCTTACTAGACTTTGTTCTCACAGATCTGCGAGAAAGGTTCTCAGCTGAAACTTTGGACGTCTTTCAGCTATCAGTTTTCATTCCAGAAAATATTGTTAAAAATTCTCCTGGTGAAAATGACAAAAGTATAAATTCCCTCCTCCACCGCTTCGGATTGCTTCTTGACGTCGATAAGGGCGCTGCTTCTCTTCTGCTAAAAGATGAATTGTTGCTGTGGCGAGAGAAATGGATTCAAGAAAAGGAACGGCAAAAAGAGCTTCCCATAACTGCTCTGGATATATTGGCTAGGTGCGATAAGGATGCATTTCCTATAATACATGAATTTGTACTAGTCCTTGCAACGCTTCCAGTGACAAATGCATCTGCTGAGAGGTCATTCTCGTCCTTGCGGCGCCTTAAAACATATTTAAGAGCAACCATGACTGAAATCCGCCTCCTCGGTCTTGCCCTTATGCACATCCATAGGCATATTCCTATTGACATTGAGAAAGTGATTACAAGATTTGCAAAAACCGGCCGTAGGAAGAGATTGGAGATTATTATTTAAGAACCATATTATGTACCTACTTACTTCAAATTAAATTGTTTTTTTCTTTCTCTATATCTATGTGTTTTTATTTCATTTTTTTTAAGACAGGCAAACAGAGCATTATTCATATGCAAGTATTACATGATACATTTTAAAATTTTACAATTTTTTTTCTTTAAAACGAATTTTCTGGAAGATAGATAAAATCACACAAAAATTGCCCCCCCCTAAACGAAATCCTGTATCCGCGCCTGGTTACTTCGTTGATAATGATAAATATTATCATAGAAAGATAATGTCACCGAAGGAAGTTTTTAAATGAAAATTTAGAAGAGGCTAATTTATGTTTTTTTCTGTAAATATCAAACTGTATAAATAACAAGAAATAAGAACTCTTTGTTTTTGTTAAAAACACTCACCCCATTAGGAGCGGAGTGTGTTAGCAGCGGGGACAGCCGCTCGGCCTCACTGTCGCCGTCGGCGGGCAACGCACCACCCCTTACAGAACACGCAGAACCCCGCCCGTCGACCTCGCCGTCCCCGTCCTCGCCCTCCGAGGGCGGCTCCCCCTCCCCGTCCGAGCATGACTCGTGCCCGCACACGCCTTCGAGAGGGTACTCTAGGCTTAACGACGACTGAAACATGTTTACGACAAGTTGGAATGTTTATATGTTTTTGAGGGTAGAACGTATTTTCTTTTATATAAAGAAAGAGGCAAACATTCATTCATTCGCGGTACATGCCAACATCAGTCCAGAATGACAAACGTTGAAGCCTCCTTGGATGCGCTGCTTACCATACATACCACCACACCATCAGCCTTTCCACTGCTACAACTGCCGGGTGCGTCCAGTTGGTCGCGTTACCCTCTCTCACTG
This sequence comes from Sesia bembeciformis, assembly GCA_943735995.1. Taxonomy (NCBI): domain Eukaryota; kingdom Metazoa; phylum Arthropoda; class Insecta; order Lepidoptera; family Sesiidae; genus Sesia; species Sesia bembeciformis. Next base: position 17,653,638 of record OX031028.1, read on the forward strand.
CCCAAGCCATAAATTTATTTTCTTCTCATCCATCACTTCCCATTCAATCCCGTACTATTCTGAGATGGTCCCTCATTCAGTAGGATGGGACGGTGGCGCCAGTGCGAGAGTGTCTTATTTACTTTAGTTTGGAAACATACAGTCACATTGTTATTATAACAGAAAGGTGTGGAGAGGTAATACAACCTACATGTTCCAACACATAACAATGAAATTTTATCATTGGTGGAGCAAGATTCAAGACAGTATTTTAAAATTAAATATAAAAGGGAAAATTGATCAGAGGACACTGGCGATATACTTTGCGTTGATAAAAGTCAATACGGTAAAAAAAATGGTGACTGTCAATGGCAATGGTCATGGTTACTCTTACAAAATAGACTTGTAAGTTACACTCTTGTATGTCGTTTGATTTCGCTCTGATTCCCTTTTCAACACTATTTAATTCTTGTTAATCCTGCATTATAATATGTAAATATAACTCTCACCTTGGATATGGCGTCATTGCCATTGAGTGCGTTGTGGTTGTAGAGCAGCGGGCTGCTCGCGACCGCCTTCTCCTCCGCGTTTTTAGCTTCTTCGCGCGCCAGCAGCACCGACATGCGAAACTGAACACACGCAAAACAGAACTAACGTATTTCCGGTGAAGTTACATTAAACCCTAACACTGGTTCTGTCAGCCATATTTGGTATAGGACATTTTTTTAAATGCCACGTTACAGTTTCAGGGAATGTTTATTAATAGTGAAAAAATTCTAATAGTTTATTAAGTGAAAAATAAAATAAGTTTAATACAATATACATTACACAAACGAATCGGTATAGTTCTTTCATCTCAAGAAGGCAAGATACGCTTAGTAGTGGTTGTGCTCGTACATGTACATTGTTCCCGTGTGCGGGTTTAGTGTGTTTTATCAATACACCCGTAGGGCAAGCGACTGTTAAACAGACCGTAAAACGTAAATCCACACCTGGCGGAAGACGAAGAAAAATACCCAGAATCAGGTGCATAGATATGGTTACTAGAGGTATGAGGCAGTACTGTCTTAGTCGACATCGCTGATAGCACCAAGTGGATAAGAAACCCAAAGAAGAATGACCCTGCTATCATATAGGATTAAAGCATGGAGAAGAAAAAGAAATGTTTATGAAAATGAGCATTACCTCAGGAGTAACAGTCTGCGCCATGGATCTGTCGCGCACACTCTTGACGTCATCTTTAGAGCCACCTTTTCCCTTCCTGCTGCCACTACTGCCGAGGCTGGTCGACGAACTACGCTCCAGGTTGCAGCGGTTCAAGATCTCTGCCGCTTGCTGCAAGTTCATGTTTTACATGCATTTCTTGAGTTTCTAAGTATAAATGATGGTGACTCTTGCTTGTGGATAAGTAAGTACACTTTATTGTAAGAGTATACTAAAAAGGATAGTGAGTGATACAAAAGTTTAAATAGGTACATAAATGGTGGCCTCATTGCTAAAGTAATCTCTTCCATTAACCTTTGGGTAAGAGGAGATGTAAGCAGACACGAGAATTACATGTACCAATTAACTAAGAAATAAATCTATCTAATATAAATAAAAATGTAAACGTTCGTTTGTTCAAAATCTTAAATCTCCGAAAGTTCTTCACCGACTGCTTTGAAACTTTGACACAACCTTACATTCGAATACGCGCGTTTTTATATACCTATCACAGGGTAAAAGCATGCTTTTTACCCAAAAACAGGGTAAGCGCCATCTGTTGGGCCGCCACAGCAACGCGCGGCCGAGTACAGCTAGTACTAAATAATGATACAAAGTAAATATTATCCATAATTTATTTATTTTAATTTTATTGCACAAACAAAATGTATAAAAGGCGAATTTAATGCCTTGTGGTATAAAACTTATTGTTAAGTATTTTAAGAAAGATACAATAAATTTATTACAAATTAAACACCAGATTTTTTTTTTATATATGTATACTAGTGGGCGGACGAGCAAGCGGTCCCACGTAATGGTAAGAGTTACCGCCGCCCATGGACACCTGCAACACCAGGGGGTATGCGGGTGCGCCGCCGACCTTGAATATTTAAAATCGATAAACTGAAGAAAAAAGTAAACAAGAAAAGCAACGGAGACAAAAGAGTAAATAAGGAATTACATATTGCAATCTACAATTATGGTTTTACAGTTCTCTCCAAAAAAAAAACTAAGTGTTTTTTATTGAAGTCAGCTTTAAAAGAATTATCATTTGTAAAACGATATTAATTATTGTGATAATGATAACTAGAGAGTATTTATTATCTCGACTCACATTCCAGACATTCGTGATGTCATGAGTCGAACGCCGTGAGTCACCTGTACCACTATATATGTATCCACATACGATTCGGCTCAAGCAACTTCATTCAGTACATTGATTGGTGGGAATAGCTGGTGAGAATATAGTCGAGCAGAATGTTCTATGAGCACTGTGTATGGTGTGTACCTGACTGACGATAGCAGGCCGGTGGTTGCGGCCCATTAAGAGCCTCGATCAGCGACACCGGCTCGTAACCCAAAGGGATTTTGTCCATGAGATGTGTGGTGTGTGTACCTGGCTGGCGGTGTCGGTGTCCGGGCTGGCGATGGTCGGGGCGGGCGGCGCGGGCGGTGCGGGCGCACGTGCCGCGTGCGGACCGTTCAAAGCCTCGATCAGCGACACGGGCTCGTAGCCCAGCGGGATGTTCTCCATGCTGCCCTGTACCCACGAGTTAAACGTCTAGCGATACGTAGGAACTATAGCTCGTGTTATGATTAAATATGGCAGTAATACGGTATTTGACTCTTTTAGACAACTACATACGTAGATAGCAGAATGATATTAGAAATCAACAAGGTCATAGTCAAATTTTATCCACCGAGGGTCAAAGCAAACAATTTTCTTATAATTTTAAATAGTGAATGTATAATGCAGAATGTCTGCTACTTATTCTTCTCTATGCCAGGGGGGCATGCGCCCCGCTCTGCCCCACCCGGCTACGCCTACCTACCCAAATCAATATGTGAAACTTGACTCTTTTAGACAACTACATAATTAAATAACATATTATTTATTACAAATCAATGCATGAAATCAAAATATCTTGAAATATGACTTGAGCTATGGGGCTTAGAAGACACTAGTTAGTACTTCTGCGTTAATAACATCACTAACGCAGTAGTACCATTGCACATTGCACCACGCGTAACAGAGATAGCAATAGTTCGCCACTCAAATATTTTAGTTTATCTAATTAATTTTTAATAAATTATTATAAAATATATTTTTGAAGATGGACTTGTATTCTTCTTTAATTGTAGCAACAACATTAGTTTCAAACTTCATTACCACTTTGTATGGCTAATAAATACTGAAGATAAAGTTTGCACAATGTTTTAACAGTGTTTGGTATGAATGTACTGTATGCATTATAATGAATTAAATTCAAATGCAAATTCAGATATTCCATCTTTCTTTAATGAATGAAAAAATTACTTTTCAAGCAGTATGTCGTGTATTTTTTTTTTTGTATAAAATTGGTTAAAATTTATAATGGCATACAGTAAGCTTACTTTTAAGTTTCATGGATACTAAAAATACATCAAACTAATGCCTTAATCTAAAAAACAGCTCAATATATAAGTTACATATAATGCTACCGTACACTAAAATACAATGAAATATAAGGCACAGTCAAAATATATTAAAAGATAATCACTGTATGTTATATCCCCATTGCTGTTAATACACTAGTCATCTATTTATTTAAACGTCTGTGTACGTCATTGCACTGTAAAGGCCTTTCTCACCAACTCCGGATAAAGTAACTGTTAACAGTCTAATAGATAAGTTATCTGCTAATTAAATCTGGTTGATATTGATAGGCGAGCAGACACTTTATCTGCCAGATACAGTTATCTGGCACTGGTGAACAGATTGGCTATCAGACACTTTATCCGTAGGTAGTGAGAAAGGCCCTACAACCCATAAAACTATAATAGTAACTCACATCAGGTGGACTGGCAGCCGGCAGCAGGCCCGAAGCAGAAGTCTGGGTGGAGGCCCTCTGTAGCGCGCGTATCTGCAGCAGGGCGCGGAAGGGCGCGCGGCAGATGGGGCAGTTGTTGGCCTGGTAGCGCAGCGAGTCTGCGCACGAGTTGCACAGGCATAGGTGCCGGCACGGCAGGATCAGCGTGTCGCGCACATCGCACATGCAGATCACGCACTCGGACCCACCGTCCTCAGTCTCCTCATCCGAGCTTGGCTGCAACAACGTTTATTTTAATTTTATATAGGGTTCGTATTTAAACGAGCAGTAAAAAAATACTAAATAAGCACTCAATAAAACAAAATATTTTTCAATAATTGAAATAAATACAGAGCACAATTCCATGTGAATATTTTTAAGTGACCGTATACAACTTCTTACCAGTTAAGGCTGGCACACATTACAGCCGCGTTGCTTCGCACTGCAAAACGGTGATCATTACAGGTCGCAACTCAATACAATAATTTAAGTCAGTTAGCGCTGTTGACATTCAAATTTTCACGTCGTCGCACAGCGAACAACCCTTGAATTACGTCCGTAATTCAACGCTCGTTCAACGCACATTGAGGCGGACCGCGTCGCAACGCATAACATTAGCGCATAAATACGTCTGGCAAGCGACCCGGCAGTGCGCTGCGCTACGGTGCGATGCAACCCCTTTTTATATTTTTTTATGAGCTGAATCAAAATATCGTGTCTCATTAAAAAATGAATATTCAACGGGAATATTTCCGCGCTATGACTTTGTATGATTTTGAATGTTCTTTATAACCTGAAGATTATTTTAATAGACTTCAAATGGCGTTTACAGACAAGTGCCCTTCTAAGGCAACTGTGTATCGTTGATACAATGAATATAAGCATGGTCGACTAAGTTTGGCTGACGAAGAAAGAAGCCGTTAAACGGCTGTTACGGTAGAGAACGTGGAGGCAGTGAATAAATTAATTTGTGATAACAGGCGAATTACATACGAGGAGATTCATGACAGATTGTAGATTGGATCAAAATATTACATGGGCATCTATGAGTCAGGAGGATAGTATCGCGCTAGACGCCGCACAACCCCATTAGGGCTCAAAAACAAGTTCGTGTCGAATGGTGCCGTGATATGATAACAAAATATAAAGCAGGGTCGTCTCGGCGATTTTGCGACATTGTCACAGATGACAAATTTTGAATCTACCAGTATGATCCAGAAACTAAGCGTCTATCTATTATTTAGCTATTTCAAAGTGAAAACGACTAGCAAAGTGAAAAGAGGAAAGTGCTGGAAAAAATTTAATCATAAGTTTTTTCACTTAACAGGCTACCGCATATTTGTAATTCTACGAAAGTAAAGCAGCATTAATGCAGATGGTCCGTAGCTAAGTGCTTGCCAAACGTTTTTACTGCAGTGAGTAAAAACCGTCCAAACGGACTGCTGTTGCACCACAACAACGCGGCTGCTCTCTCAGCGCTTAAAACAAGGGACTGTTTAGACAGTATCCTGATTTAAGTTTTAGGTCAACCTTCTTACAGTCTCGACTTGGCACCTTGTGACAACTAAAGGAAAGAGCTAAGCTCGGAGTTTCTGTGCTGGACATACCCACAACGAAGAACTAAAGTTGCAGACATAGCTCGAAGAATCAGCAAGCTGAAGTGGCGCAGTGGGCAGGCCATATATGCTGCAGGACAGATAACCGATGGGGGAGGCGAGTCCCCGAATGGAGACCATGTACCGGGAAACGTAGCATGGGATGCCATCCGGCCAGGTGGACTGACGACTTGAAGAAAGTCATTGGTAGTGGCTGTATGAGAAGAGGTGATGACCGTGTGTGGTGGCGGTCCTTGGGAGAGGCCTTTGGTATGGTAATCCCAAATAAAATAGCAGTTTTCCTCAGTGGAAGACACACTGGCTATGTTCAAAGAGGATGTGAAAAAGGTACCTGAGGAAGAGTGGAAAAATATTTTCTAAATTGGTTCAGACACATGAATAGGTGCCAGTGGTGAGTACTTTGAAAAAATGTAATACAAAATTGGAACCCGTAGAAGCTTTTCTATCTTTTTCGCATAACTTTCTGAGTTCCCCGTGTAACATGTGTAAAAAATATTTTTTCCAAAGTTCCAAACTTTTGTCATTTTGGACTAATGTTATCATGTATTGTCGATGTGCATATGGGCTACAGTATCCACTTATCATCAGGTGGACTGTAAGCTCAGGGCCGTCTTTACCAGGGGGTGCAAGGGGTGCGGTGCACCCGGGCGCGGAGCGCCCGGGGGCGCCTGTCGAGCGCTGAATTTTTGGATATTTCATTGAACTTAACGCCATTGCACAGTTTTATATACTTGTTACTTACGACAAATATGTATGCGCAAGCAAAAAAAAATAGTCATTAACAATAATATTTTTTTTACTTTTATTACGCTTTCGGCGCTTGTCATACCGCATTACTACACTACACAAATAACAATTTTATTTAATACAACACGCGCGCGGCAAAATCTCTAATCCAAAGACAGTGTATGTATGTACGTTTGACACGTTGCCGCCCGGTAGCAAAATGATCTCTAAGTCAATAGAGTGTAAGTTCATTTGAAATGGGCGCGCGGCGGGTATTTACTTATGGTGCAGGGTGTGCGGCGCACAGGGGCGCAGGGTGTTACTAGAGTCTACTAGAGGGCGCCAGGGTATTGATTGCACCCGGGCGCTACATGGGCTAGAGCTGTATAAGCTCGTCTGACGCTTTCTTCAATAAACAAAAAAAATTGCCTAAAAGTGTATGAGAAGCTTGCATTGAACGTGAGAACGCACATGGAAATGAATAAATTGTCTCCTTTAGTCAATTAGTCTATTTCTCTGTTAATATCTTTAAAATATTTATCTTTTAAAAGAAAAGGTAGTAAAAGCATTTTCGTCTACTCTAAAAAGTCATACCATGTTCTTAGCAGCACTTTAATAAACTGTAAATATCTTGCTGCAACTAGTTGAAGTTATATACCATTCCTTTACGTCAAGATAACCCACCTTTGTATCTAGATTTTTATTCTCAATGCCATATATCTCTTGTAGCAAATAGCAGAGCCCATCCACAAACAACTTCTGCTTGAGCGCTTTCAGTACATAAGTACCGTCGGAATGCTTTTCCACCACAGCTATAGTTGTGTGCGACTGTCTTATTTCTACAAAAAAGAAAATAAAACTAAATTATGTTTTAATTATTGTTTGTAACACACATTAAACGATTACGCAAATTAAAGTCTATTTTGGAAGGTTGCTTTGCGTAACTAATGACCAGAATTGATTAACTAAAATTAGACTATTTTTTAACAATTGAATATTTTTTCGATTTTGAGTGTGATACCTTGTAAGATGATTTTGTAGCAGTTTTTGAAAAAAATAAGATTATAATGGAACATTCGAATACAATTTGGTAATTGTTACAAATAAGTAAATATATAAAAATAATCTCCACTTCTCTAAACGCACATGGTTTGTGCACATGTGAGTACTCTCCTATGTTACTGAGATATCCCAGGGCAAATCAAAATAAAAATTCGTAACATCAAAGTATTCAAAAGAATTACTAAATACTTTTGATTCATTTTTTTTCTGGTTAAATTTCTAGTGGATATTACTCCAAAACTCTTGAAAATAGTTTTTTTTCACTCTAGAATGTCCAAATATTTCCTACCTTCCTGGCCCTCATCAACCACACAGTAAATGGCAATGGGTATGATTTCCTTGTCTGCATTATACAACAGATCTTCCTCTGGGTTCTTGGAAGGGTCGAACACATGTGAGATCTGGCAAAATTGCTGATTTGCACCCTTCTTGTAGTGGTATGTCTGTGAGGTCATTGCTTGATCTCGAGGGTAGTAACTGAAACGGGAATATGACTTATAAACATATAACTAGATTTTCTGGATTATTTGACATTTTTATGACCATTATATATTTAGCCCATACAAATAACTCATAAAGAAAGCAATGTGTCTTAAATAACAAAAACTACATTACTAATGCAATTACGGGGAATCACATTGCCATTTATAAGTTTTTTATGAACTCTATGAGGTTAAAATTAGCTTGTGTTGTTTAAATTATCTGAAATTATTGTTTGTTGTAACTGTTATGGATATTTATGTACTTTATAATTCTCCTAATACTTTGTGATGCACCATCAATCATCATGACTGATGGAGAATGACATAACTTGACATAAGGCATTAGGTCTTTCCATTAAGCTACGATATGGAGTTCTTCAAGAAAACTGTGAATTTTGCAAAGTCGGCGGTGCACCCGCATACCTCTGGTGTTGCAGGTGTCCATGGGCGGCGGTAACACCGCTTGCTCGTCCGCCCAGTTCCATATAAAAAAAAGTGTACTATTGCATGTCCATTATATTTGCATTATAACATTTTATTTATAAGAAATAAGAGTTTGATAGCAAGAAAGGCTTGTCTAACTGCTTATTATGAGGATTTGTCATTTCCACTAACCCATAAACTGGCTGAATGCATGCTCAATTGGATACAAAGTTCCAGTCTGAGAAATTTACACAATAAATCCACAAAGCAAATGAATTTTTTTTAAGCTAGCAGTTTAAATTTTTAAGACTTAAAAAAATACTCACACAACGCCAGCAGGAGTCACCTCTTCAGTGCAAAAATAAAAAATTGTGATGGCACATCGAGCGTCACAGTCAAAAGTAAACTCTATATTATAATATATCCCCTTTCCATTGCCATCTGCTGTCTTATTCACTCCATCCACTATTTTGTTTGCATCTGCAAGTTTGCCCACTGGTTCTGGGCAGCGGACAAAGCGTAAAGATTCTTTACGGATGTTCACTAGACTCTTTAAGGTCTTTGTTGGTTCATTTGACTGTGGTGGAGGATATGGAAACTGAAAAAAAAAATATTAAGCCAAATCTTATCTATAATGCAAATAAAACAGAAGTATTGTAGTGTGGCATCATCCAGCTTTAGAATAGCATCACTCCATCTCTTACAACATCTCCATCTCCATTCAAGTATTACGTAAGCACCAGGGAGTGGTGTGGGGTCAAAGGGGAGTGCGGGGTCTTTAGTTTGCTTATTTTTGATCACATGGGGGGCGGGTCTGAATGGCGATTACGTCAGCGCAATATTTATTTATTTATTTTCCAAAATTTAGTAGATTCTGATTTGAACATATATGGCAATCCTAAGGCACAGAAGTGAGCAGACACACAACATCGAACAGCAAACACCCAATGTCATCGAAGACTTAGAATCATGGATTCAACTGTCTTGGACTGAGGACAATTAATTTAAATAATTTTTTTAAATAGAACAAAATGAATAAATATCATTTATATGTTAATAATATAGTATTTAATTTAAATATAATATTTAATAATATTCGTTAATTTAATAAAATTAAATTCCTATATTATTTAAATACAGGCTTTTTTTTTTTTATATATATTATATTAGTGGGCGGACGAGCAGGCGGTCTCACGTGATGGTAAGTGTTACCGCCGCCCATGGACACCTGCAACACCAGGGGGTATGCGGGTGCGCCGCCGACCTTGCAAAATCCTATTCACAGCTCTCTTGAAGAACCCCATATCGTAGCTTAATGGAAAGACCTCTTGAGGCAGTTCGTTCCACAGCCTACGGGTTCGCGGTATAAAATAATTTTTGGAGCGAACAATGCGCGACACCTCCGTATCGAGGAAATGCGAATGGACCGCTTATTCCATTGTCATAGACTTAATAACTATGATAGGTACCCGCTCATGAATAACAATAGAGAAACTTGAACAATTTTGTAAAAAATTTACCAATGCTTACGTAAGCATTGGGGGGGGGGAGGGGTGTAGAGCTTTGATTACTTTCGCTGACAATGGGGAGGGGTGGGTTCAACATGACTAAAAGTCTGCTTATGTAATACTTGAACAGCCCCTAAGTGATAACAATGCAGCGATCACAAGTCCTGAGGAACTACTACATAACTTCTATAAGAGTGGACTCAACAGCATTACATTTTACTGCTATATAAGAAGACAATTTGTATGAGGCCTATGGCTAGCAGTGCACAATAAAAATCCCTGGTTACAGTTTATTGAAGTATTTGTAACAAACTTGTACTGGAGTGCTGTAGATACTTACAGGAGTTGGTCTACTGCCAAGGAAATTCAAGTCAGCATTTTCACCAAATAAATATGCCTCTGGTTGAGGAGTATCAAATCTTTCACCGCCCATGATGAAGTGGCTCCCAAAGTAATTACCTGTAAGATAATTTTGTAAGAATATGGTTTTAGAGTGTACCTTATTGTTCAATATTCACATATATTATTGTAATAAAATTATTGTTGATAGTATAACAATAAGATTTAATAATTGAGTTTGTATCGAGGAAATTCGGATGGACCATACTCCTGTGATAGGAGGTGCAGTTGTAGAAACCTGAGGTGGGAATTATATTGAACAATTCTTCAGAACATTCCTGATTGTACAGGCGGTAGACACACAGAGTCTCTTCAAATGCTGAGGGGTTCTAAACCACCCATGAGAGTGGGATCGTCAACAATTCGAACAGCATGTTCTTGGATGGAGTCAAATGAGTCCAATTGATATTTCAGTGTGCTGGCCCAGAGATGTGAACAGTACTCCATATGGGGCCTAACCTGAGCTGTGCGGAGCATTAAGAGTTGGCCAGGTTGAAGTATCGCTTCACTCTGTTCAGCACACCAAGCTTTTTGGGCCCATTTTAACTCTATTTTCCAGATGACCCCCAAATTCGACGTTGCTGGAAATGTCGACTGAGGATCTCGATACTCTCCGAGATCTTAATGAGATGACACACACTGCTAGAGCATTGCAATATAGGTATTAATCTTTTGTTAGTTAATTAATAATTTGAATGATTATATATTTAATTTTTAATGTAATATTAAATATTTGCATGACATGTGACGATCGAATGTACTAATAACACATCTTGTACTCACATTGTGGAAAAAAGAATTTTAATTTTTAAGAAGTCTTTTGAAGGTTGACGGGAGAATCTCGTAACAATGATATATAACGTTGGTATAGCAGAAATAAATACATAGATTTAATAAAAAGGTCACAGGTTCACCTGATCTCGGTGGATACTTGTAAGCATGATTTGATACCACGTCGGCTTCTTCAACTCCAGCGTGCTGTCTACTGGTTAAAGCACCCATTTTTAATCGGGGCTAAAGAATTAAACAACAAATTCTAAGCAAACTAACAAAATTATGGTTGGCAAATAATAAGTTTTGAGTGACAGTCAGTGACAGAATAAATGACGTTGACATTTTTTATAAATCATTTAGTTGGCATAGCTATTGGTCCACACAGCAAATAATAAAACGAAATTGTTTTTATCACGTCATATACAGTCCTGTCGAAGTAGGAGTCGCTCAGTAAGGTGACATAGTAGGTATATATATGTAGGTGATATATTCTAGTAGGTTTACTGAAGACACAGTTGGACTCCTTGGAAGAACACGAAAAATGCAGCCTCACGCTTTTATTTAATTATCACTAACACTGGGCATTTTGAAGTTTAATAGACCATTAGTATTAAATCACAAATCCCACAATACACAATTTTTATATTTAATAATCAAACAAAAACTGAAATTGACTTCTCGAGTTCCCGCCAAAAAGCTACATCTAGATCCTAGATAATATATATGTTACAAAACATGTGTAATTAGCTTTTTTCAGTCTAATTGCAGTGCATTGCAGTGCAGAAGACACGATAATCGCACGTTATTGAATGCGTTCCAAGGATTATTTTCAGTTTAAAAACCGAAGTACCAAAACAATTTATGACTTGCTGCAAAAGGTAAATAAATTTGTGATTAAATAGTATTTAGTCTAATATAAGTCGTGATCTGACGTAGTTTATAAGCATTGATATGGAAACGTGTCGGATTGGTCTCAATAATACATCGCCTCCTATACTGAACAGTCGAATCTTTCGACTTATCTTTTACACTAACTCTCGTCCCTACAATATACTCGTAAATATAAAAACTCAGTGCGTTATTACGTTATTTATAACTTTATTTATATTAAAGACGATATTTATATCAAGTTATAACGGATAGATTACATTACGACTCGAACTAAGTTTTTTTCCACACATCGTAATAAAAGCGCCATTTTTCATCAAAACGCATTTAGCTACAATATTGGCAACACCGAAATGTAAACGTCAAAGTCAAAACTTCCATCCCTGTGTTTCTTCTTCGTCGAATGGTGTCACTTTTCCAAGGTACATGTCAGTTTCTAATATAAAATCCATCGTAATCACTATCATACCTTTATATTTTATTCATTTCCTAATGAGTAATATTCTTTAGAACCTACTAAGTATATTTATTTATTTATTTCAGATCACAATGGGGCGCCGACCTGCTAGATGGTAAATAGTTTACACCTTACGTGACTTGTTTTCTGTGCTGATTTTGTTATTTTTGCTTATATTTCCCGTTTGTTTTCAGTTATCGTTACTGTAAGAATAAACCGTATCCTAAGTCGCGGTTCTGCCGTGGTGTCCCTGACCCGAAGATCCGTATCTTCGACTTGGGTAAGAAGAAGGCTACAGTGGATGACTTTCCACTATGTGTGCACTTGGTGTCTGATGAGTACGAGCAATTGAGCTCGGAGGCGTTAGAAGCCGGCCGCATTTGCTGCAACAAGTACCTCGTGAAGAACTGCGGCAAGGACCAGTTCCACATCCGCATGAGGCTGCATCCTTTCCATGTCATCCGCATCAACAAAATGTTATCGTGCGCTGGAGCTGATAGGTATGTTCTCATTCCTCTATATAGGCGTCTCCTAAGGCCTGCCACCACACAATCATCTGCTCTTCTAGTCCAGAGACTTGATAATCTTCAAATTGTCAATTCATGATACTTATAGAAACATTAATTTTGTCAAAATATAATCAATCCTATAGCTGTTTTCATTATCAGTAGTTATTTTAATATAATTAAAACTATCATAAATTATTGTTACGACAGTTACTGGATCACCAGAGCATCTTATACATCCTGACATCAAAGAACAATATTGCACAATATTGTGTTAGTATTGTTTTCCTACTCACTGATAAAATTTATAAGAATCAATTTTAGGCATTGATAAGAAAAATGTTTAGTCATTATAGGCTATAATGTATTTTCTGATTTATATTAGATGAATGTAGTTTTCAGTTGGATGTCATGTAACAGAGCACAAATAAAATTAGAAATTGTTATGAACTGAAGTTCCAACTTATGTAGGCCAGGATACAGCAAATTAATGCTGTACAGAAATATTAAAAGTTTGCTTACCTTGTCTCAGTAGAAGACATTGAAAGATCTTTTTCTTTATCTAAATGGATATTACACATTAAAAGAAAATCATTGAACCTAGAAAATATTGAAAAATCATGATTATTTATTTCAACTAAGAATCATATATATTTATTATATTTTGACATTTGTTAGTCACTTAGCAAAAAATTTTTGAACTATTTCAATTTTCTTGATATTGTCACTAGGAACTAAAAATGTATCTATTTTCGATAATCGGATACATACACACAATAATAGGGACATAATTGCAATTATTTAGAACATCATTAACAATCACATTTATAATCCTGGCATATATCCACATTAATATATGGAATTTGTCACAAGTACCAAAATCACACTACCTAACCTCAACTACTAGTTAATAAGACTTGCACCACATTGACTAGGGTATTTTCCTTTGGTATAATCTGTTTACAGAATTAAGTGAATCAGAATCGGCGAGTTATCATATTCAATATTGTTTCCAGGCTCCAGACTGGGATGCGCGGTGCGTTCGGCAAGCCGCAAGGCACCGTAGCTCGCGTGCGCATCGGCCAGCCAATCATGTCGGTGCGCTCGAGCGACCGCTGGAAGGCGCAAGTCATTGAAGCTCTGCGTCGTGCTAAGTTCAAGTTCCCCGGACGCCAGAAGGTAAGTCTGACTTGTCAACCATCAAATGTTGCATAGTGTCAATTCTTCATGATTAATAATACTGCTTGAAAGTAACAGCTGTCAAATTCCATTAAAAAGAAAAGACTAATTTGATGGTGAATATTCTAAACCTTCAATAAAGAATACTGTGTCACAAATGATGTTGATAATAATAATTTTTTGTGTACTTAGTTTCCAGTCATGGGTGTCATGTATAATAAGCACACATGTCACTAAAATGCAACCAGATAATGCTTGCTTGATGTTTTTAATGCACTCTGTGAGTGATGCACGTCTAGTAAGGAGTGAATTACAAGTGCAAGTCTAGTCCAGCGAGTTGCTTCATGAATTAATTATTGTGAATAAGTAATGCACATGGTTTACTCTTGACCTGCAGGGGATGCAGGGACAGCTCGAATCAAATCTGTGCTCAAGTCACTGGACCTGGATGTAGACATCTTTAATTTAGTAACTGTAGCTCTTTTGTATCTAAGTTGAGAAATATTATAAATGATACTCAATTGACTAGTTCTTAATATAATAGCAGTCGCAGTATGAGTCAGTATTGTTATAAAAACACTTACAATTAGTATTATTCAGTACTTATAATTATTTACGGTGTCACTGTTTTTTTGCTATATGATTGATGTGCACTTTCAATTTTTGTGTATGCTATATGTAAATTTTTTGTTACCATTTAGTTTATACTGTTGCTGTGCTTTTAATAAATAAATAATGACATGCACAAGTTAAAGATGATTTTATATTCCAATAAACGGAGCAGCCGCATGATTGATGCACTCTTACAATGATGATCCTCTTTGATTATAATAATACCATGCAAAGTAATATTAATTCACTGAAGTAGCAGATGAGCAGTGAGGGTGTTGTGTTCTTTATAATTGGAGCCTAATGAACAGCAGGCATGAATCCACATCATACTGATATAACAAGTTCAAATAGACTGGCCACACCTTCCAAAAACAAACACGGGCTCAATATTGCCATCTTTATTTCCAGATCTATGTGTCCAAGAAGTGGGGTTTCACGAAGTACGAGCGCGAGGAGTACGAGCAGCTGCGCGAGGACGGGCGTCTCGCCAACGACGGGTGTAACGTGAGGTACCGGCCCGAGCACGGACCGCTCGACAACTGGCGCAAGGTGCAGGTCGAGATATACAGCACTTGAACACAATAAACATGTATAATTAAATGACACGTTTTATTTTAAACATTCCTAACGCCCTGTAATACCATACCATCACCCTGTCTCTACACTGCTGAATACAGGCCCCTGGCCTTCAGCTCTTCTCATCCAGCCTGGTGTGCCTGTGCGGGTTGTTGTCTTTTCGGCAACCACCCTAGGTTCCCTGGTTCATTTAACATTATGGGCGTCAATATACGTAAACCAGTAGCATAAATTAATGCAATGGCTTGTTCCCTGTCTCCATGTGCGATGGGTGCACCTCTATTTTAAGTGAAGCTTACCACAATACATTAGTGAAAACCGCACCCAAATCGGTTAAGCAGTTTCTAAGATTAGCGCGCACAAACGCACAGATAAACTGACAAAAATTCTAACAATCATTGTTTTGGGTTCTATTGCATTGGTAAAGGCCCCCAATAATATTTTTCTCATATATGTATCTTCCATGGACAGCGATCAGTTACCATTTTTATTATATGTATAGATGTTAGTCGAAATATTGACTCATATTATCTACACACTCGCCACCTCATGAACGATAGTACCAATGAATTCTTCAAAAGCCAAAATCGCAGCTTTTTTTATAGAAAAAGGCAGCAAACGAGCATACAGTCCATACATCCGCGATACATGCTAACATCAGTCCAGAATGATAAACCTTGGCACGCCCCCGGATGCGCTGCCTTCCTTTGCAGATTAAGGAATGGATTGTGAAAATGGGGAAGGATAGGATAGGAATAGGGTCTGTCAATCTCTCTTATTACTGAAACACGTATGTACATTGGGGAAATACGATAAAATAGGAAATGCAGTACATTTCAAGGTAGTCTTCTGTGAGAGGGGGGTAACGTGGATAGTAGAGTGCGCTCAGCGGCTGTGGGAATGCAGCGTGCACTCTTCCCTACATGAAATTGTATATCAAAATTATAACTTTATAATTATTCTCATTTCTCTTAATTTTTTACAGATATTTTTTAATGTTAACCATTGAAAATAGAGAACAGAACATACTTTCACAATATATTTTTTATAGTTATGGACAGGAGTTATTCAACTTGCAATTGCATGCAAAATCATTGTTTTGGTGTTGTCAGCCTCTTAACAATATGTGGTAGGTACACCTAAATACCAATTTGATACATAACGTTATTATCTATCTACTTTGGAATAGTTTTCTCGTTTTTAATTCAATTGTTATAAGTTATTAAAAGTGTTCTATCACAATCTAACTTGGTTTCATTGTTAAGAATAATTGTTATAAATGGTTGTATACAAAAGAATAAATAGAAAACAGCGTTATGATGATCGAATAAATAATAGTACCTAAATTCTATTGTGGTATTTTTATTTAATGTATTCTAAATGCACGCTAAATTCACCACTAAATATTACAATAGCTTTTAGATTAGGCGTATCTTTTATATTGCATTAACCATGATAAAATTATACAAAATTCTTTTTTAAATCTATATAGAAACCATGAAGCCCTATATATCCATGGATCTACTGGTTTTTGTGTACAAAAGGCATTCTTTAGAAGGGTCTTTAATGATTGTTATTGCATTACCCTTGTAGGTAACTATACAACAAACTGGCTGACATGTGGAATAACTGTTCCAGATTAATAGGGCTTTTAAAGCCATTTACCATAGTATTCGGAAATTCAAATTTGTATTCTAACCGTTAAAGTAGCGCGGTATCGAATGCCGCTGTTGTAGATTCCACTAGAACCCTTGGTACATTTTTGAAACTACGAGTACATACTTTTAAAAAAATATAGCGACGTAAATATACCATGTACCGTTTCCGCTAGATACGAGGCCTGCTGGGATGACGTTACCCTTGGAACACTATGAATTTAGTTGTGATTTTAAATAGTAATTTTAACCAAAATAGGGTGACATATGGCAGGGCCCTAGTTTAAGTCTCTAATTGCGTAGATTCACTGAGACATCGTGGCATAGGTGAGCCACTAAATGGGCCACCAGTTTCCATACCAAAAGGTATTTTAATAGTTGAATGAAATAACAAATAAGGATGACGACGACGCGACGGTCCTATCATCAAGTTCAGTGGACCAGTGGTTAACCAAGTAAAACTATTTTGGTCCAGTGATTTTTTTTTTACTTCTTATCTTATATGTCTTCTTGTTTTTGTTAACGTTCTTGTTAAGTGTTGATAATACAAATCTATATTCAAAAGTAGGACATTAAAATATGTTAACAGTTTTTTATTTTGTAAATTCGTCGCTCTCTTCTTGTGCAAAACTACAAATAGTATTAAGTCCACCCAAATAATATCAGTAAGTATCTATTCAAATGAAAAGATACTATTAATGTATGTGTACATGTTTTAACTCTTGTTCACTGTACCTATTATTTAAAAAATGAGTCTATAGATTTACACGGCACTTTCATTTTCTTTCCAGGCAACATGTCATTTTTCCCTTTTCTCTTCACACTGTTACTGAAAAAGCTCGTGGTTGGTTTCTTGTTCAACTCCCTGTTCAACTTTTGTGCTTCATGAAAGTCCAAATGCTCAGTGAACTTTGCTAATGGTACCTTTTTTCTACATTCGGCACACGTCTCTGTTGGTACTGTGTCATTAATTTTGACCAAAAAATTAGTTATAGATGTAACCGTTTCGTTTTTATTATTTCGTTCTCCAGTCGCTTTCTTCAATTCCTTGTGCTTTTCCTCTACTTTCTGAATAGTATGTTCTTTCACTTCTTTACGCATCTGCTGTTTGTCCTCTTCTCTTAGTTTTAAAGCAAAATGGTAATCAGCATGTGTTTCAAACATGTCAAATGGTAGTGTTTTATTACATTCTGTACAGTCAAATGTTTCTACTTGAGGTGATGGCGCTCTAGTTTCAGTTGTCTCTTCGTCGTTAATTATTTTAGAACTGTTTAGTAATTCTCTAATATTGATGATACGCGCGACATCTTGAGCATCATCTTCAAATAACGCAATACTCTTATTAATTTCGTTATCAATTGTAGAACCTGAATAATTTGTATCACTGCTGTCTTCACAGTTTCCAGTTGGAACAATTACATCAGTTTTCACTTCGATTATACGGGATTTTTGATTTTCAATCGCTTTTAGCGGGTTTTCTGACTCTTTGATCAAAAATTTTGCAAAGAATGATTCCTGTTTGTCCAGTGTTGATTCATATACAGCATTTGTATTAACAACTGTATTAGTTTCAACCTCGGGAGATGTTTCTTCCTTTTTACTATCCTTTTCAGAGACTTGAAAGATTTTTTTCAGAACACATCCTTTACCATCTTTAATGTCATTCTTCTTATCAATTTTCCTTTCAATTGGTGAATCTATCTTGTCAATTTCTTCCAAAGTATTAGATTTGATTGTTGAATCTTTTGATGAACTAGCAACAAAATAGTCCATGATGTTTTTAGTTTTCTTATTATCTAAATTATCTTCAAATTTCCCTACACTGATCCCTAGAAATTTTATTGAAGCTTTTAACCTTCTATTGATTTCTCCATCTAAAACAATATAGAAACAATATTTCATTTCATATAACATTTGGATAGAGTTACTAGTAAAGTTTCAATTACATTACCTTTTGGTTTGACTCCTTCTATACTGTCCATGATTAACTCCAAAGATTTATTAGAGAACAAGTCTCCACAAAGCTCATCGTCGGGCACAAAATTGTATGATCTTGAACTACTTGTATCTCTTCTATCATGAAGTTGTGTAGAGAAGCTGACAACCATCTGTTTAGGTGTTCTATTGTTTTCTAATGCATCCTTCTCTAATCTGTCTTCTATTTCGTCGCCAAGATCTTTAAGCCATTTCCTCAGACTTTCCAAATCGAGTAAAGCAGCTTTGCCTCTAAATTGCTTACAGCAACCAATGCTCTTTGGGTTAAACTTTGCTTGTACTGGCTCTAGGTCGATTCCTCGTGCTATGTTATATAACCAGATACTGAAATAGGATTAAAAATTATTAGTGGATTATGCCCATACTGACTATGTGTCCCCACTGCTGTGGACTTGTCTATATCCTTTGTATGTTCTGATATTATGAGTATAACACAAAAAGTATGATTTAGCATACCCATTTTTCTCATCAAACTTTGTTTGAAGTTCTTTTTCAGAGAACATTTGCAGCTCACTCATATTGCTAATCTTCAGTATTTCACAAATCATACATCCAAATTTTCCTCCTAAGTGCTTTACTTTTTTGATCGGCAAAGTTCTGTAAACAGACGGCAAGAAATTAGTAACAAAATCGTTAAAAATAATATAGTTTTTAATTGACATACTTATATAGTACATACTTATAAAGAATATTTATGGAATGTTTTGGTAGGATTGTCTGTTTGTTTGGTTTGTTCATCCCACAAACAAGTTTAGCCAAAATTTTGTTATGAGCTATGCCTGCTGAACATTCGTAGCCTGAAACAAGAATTAAATAAACATCCTAATGGTAAGAAGTTTTTTTTTCGTAATGGCTAAATTCTTGTGGCCCTAATGGCCTTGTCTTCAAGAGTCACCGGACATGTATAATTTAGGGCGAGCGCGGTAGGCACTCACCCAGAAACAGTGTGTGCAGCAACGAGCCTAAGGGCTCCGCCGACGGTAGACCAGCGGAAGGAACAGGCTTCGGTTTAGGGCGTTGCTTTGGGAGGGTACCCCAAATCCGCGTATCCGGATGCAATTATGACTCAGTGAAAAAATAAATGTAAGGTCAAAAGTCATTAGAGAACATTTTCGCAGTCCTAAACCACTTCTATATAACTTTCTGTTTTGATGGTACTCAGTAACGAAACGTTAGCACGAAAATAAACTGGTCAACGCCATCTAGCGTTATATTTTAGAACTAAATCATGTTTAAAAAGAAATATGAAACAAATACATACACTACGGGAAAATATGATCGTGTAATGAGACTATCATGTAATCAGTCTATTCGTTTATTCACGAACTCATACTAAATTAATTGAAAAATCTTGAAAACACTATTTAAATTATGGAATAAATACTAAATGGACATTAACGCGTAGCTTCTGAAAGAATACATTGCTGGCTGAATAAGGGGGGGCACAGCTAGAGTTTGGAGTGTTGTTATTGTGGAACACTAGTCTGCCACTAGAGCACTTTACTGAAGTCACAGAGTCTGTGCACTAATACTGGAGGAAGTAGGCTCCGCTTGCGTAGGAGGGCGCATGCGAAACGGAGAAAAAATTTAACACGCACAAGGCGTGCGCGGTAAGAAAAGAAAGACCACGTGGGTGGGAAGCGCGGTGACGAGAAGAATCTATCACGCGCACAAGAGTGGACGCACGGTGAAGCTGCGTGGAGGAGTGTACACAATACTTTTCTCCATTAAAATGCTTTATCTAGAACTTTAAACCCAATTTGGCGAAGAATTTTTCTTAATGTGAATACAGAACCGTTAAAATTAATAGCGTCTATTTACTTCATTTTAAAAGATTTTATGGTCGGTAGTTTGAATCATAAATAGAAATCGTAAATCATTCTTCTTATTACCCCATAATCAGTCACAGATCTAAACAAAACCTTTTTTTTTTCGGCCTGCCCTTTTTTGGGATACTCTAAATGTAGTAGTTTTCTTTATTGTCAGCTTCGTAAGTATTTTCTTCAGAGTGCATCTAGAAATACCAGTAGTTTTAATTACACATTCTTGAACCTTATTAAAATAGGTTCTATCATTAGTTTTGAACTTATTAGCCTCAAGACAGGAATATAAGTATACTTTATAAATAACTTGCTAAGTTTGCTAATGAATAATGCTCCCTATTTTAAAATCAGATACCCTCTTTGTAATTTATGCCATAACTACTCTATATACATTGAACGCGAGCTACTCCTATGCTGTCTGAATGGTGACTAATTACGATTTGTGTAAGTGCGAAAAAAGAAATTACAAAATAAAAGTAGACAATGATACACAATGGCTTTTCATATTCTCCCATAGTGTGCATACAACTTAATATGGCTAATTTTAAACTTTTTTTTACCAGTCTCCTCATATACAGCAGCTCTGATTTCACTGACAATAACAGCACCCACCAGTAGCTGCCTCACATGGTTGTGGTCAAAGTCTATGGAGTCACTGCCATAGCCATTCACTTCTTCTATGAAGTTGTCCACACAGTCATAGCCGAGGGCAAATGTGTTGGGTAGCATTTCTCTTGTTATTGTGCTGGGGTTTAAAGTTTTCAACCTCTCTTGTACCTTCAAGTTATAATAAAATTTACTGTATGTTCTATTCATATTCACGGGGACTTCAAAGAAATCAATCTATTACACAGATCCATAATCAGTCTTTTTGTCGTTCCCTGTTGGATATGAGCCTCCTCATGCACATTGTCTTGTGCATGTGGGATTTATGACCTTAAAATATTAGATGAATCAAGTGGGTTGGCGAGTTCACTATTTTAGAAGTGGAGCAGTTTTTTAGGGCCTGTGGTAGTGGCTTTGTTATACCTTAGTCGCCTTTTACGACACCCACGGGAAGAGATGGAGTGGTGCTATTCTAAAGCCGGCCCACATCACATGGCCAATTACACATTAATTATCGCTTACTTTTGAATTCTGGAAAACATTTTATGGAAAACTATGGGTGAACAGCTAATTCCAAAACACCAGTTAATTTCAAAGTTTATGGGATATAATGGAATTCAAATTATATATAGGATATACATATATAATGAAATTTTTGGACAAGCTGCAGGGTGCATTTCATAATGGATTGAAGTTAAATTTCACATAGAAATAGTTTATATCAATATCATAATTAAGTTCGCAGATGAGCGAAATTGGTTCAATAGTTGCAAAAATGATTACAGTAAATTACTTTTCAAAATCCCAAAACATATATTCAATGTCAGAACATAAAAAGGAAATGTTGTTGGATAGGACTCATAAAGCTCTACTTCTGTCTAAACATTTCTCTTTTTTCTAAAATGTACACAAAATAGAGAAGTCACTCTTCCAATCGGTGTTTCTGTAACTAAGCTGCTATTGTTACAAGTATTAGATGGAACATGTCTTACAGGTGCTGTAATGTCCAAGTAGGCTTCATCAACGGATGCCCTCTCCAACAAAGGAGTAAATTTTTGCAGAACTTTTGCAACTTCTTTTCCTGCATCTCTATACCTGAAATTACAATATAGTATATTTTATTTCGGATAACAAACAATTGTACAATAATAACTTCACTCAATCTAAAATAACACATAGTAGAAGTAAAATTGTAAGTAATTGTGCAACCAGCATCATTATCCCCAAAACAAGTATTTAGCGAGAGATATATTAACATACATACTCATATTATCTATTGATACATAGGTAAGAATTTTTTTTTTTTTTATGTACGAAGGCGGCAGACGAGCATACAGTCCACCTGATGGTAAGTGGATACTGTCGCCCATAGACATCCGCGATACATGCCAACATTAGTCAAAAATGAGAAACGTTGGCATGCCCCCGGATGCGCTGCCTACCTTTGGAGACATAGGAGAAAGGGTTGAGAAAATGGGAAGGGATAGGATGGGATTGGAATGGGCTCTGGCACATCTCACTCACTACCGAAACACGTACGTACATTGGGGAAATACGATAAAATGGGAAATGCAGTACATTTCAAGGTAGTATTCTGTGAGAGAGGGGTAACGTGGCCAGTCGAGTGCGCCCAGCGGTTGTTGGATTGCAGAGTGTACTCTCCCCCTCAAAGAATTACAACACTATGTGTAATATAAATGTATTATCAATACAAGAAAACATGAGAAACACTCATCATCACGGCATTACTCGATCACAGCCAGGTTGAGACTAGGGTTGCCACCTTTTTTGGGGGAAATATAGGACTTTTTTGATAAATTGCTAGAAAATATAGTACTTTCAGGAAATAAAAAGTACAGTTATTTTTATATTATTTTGTTTACTTTTTATTATAATTTTTTAATTTTTCTGTGTGTCATATACAAAGAATGTGTCTTTGCTGTACTGCTAATTTAATAGAATTTTTTAATTGATATTGCATACATCTAAAACAGTGATCTTATTATCTTCTAGATATGTCTAGATACAAAACTGTTGAATACATGCAATATTTCAATAATTTAACCTTCAGATTCATTTAACAAAACAATATTTTGCAATATTGTTGGACAATCTTCCTCTAGCTAGACTATCGATACAGTTTCTTATGGGTAACAAATTGAGCAATATATTATTATCAAATGGTAATAAAGATAGCCACCTTGTACCTTACATGCCTGTTTAGTTCATGCCATTCCCCCTCGTGACTCAACATTTTTTTTATCTTTGCCCACCTCACCGCTGAAGATGAAAAATATTATAAATTTTTAAAACAATATCCTCAACATCATGTGATAAACAATTAATATCAAAACTTCACCATGTTGTGCACAATATTTGCATGACAGTTGCATATGATTATACCAGGAACAACTGTTTGGATATTACACTTGTTAGAACACTTGTTACAAGAGCTTCCCTTTTAGTGTGTGCCAAACAAATATTTATAGCTGTTTTGGATTGAAAATATAGTATTTTTCATACTATACTTTTTCTCAACAGTAGATAATAGACTAAAGTATAGTACAATACTATATAATATAGTACGGTGGCAACCCTAGTCAAGACACATAATTTCAGTGTTGAATACTTGAGTGAGTTCCTTCTTACTCACAATTAATCAAATTGTGAAACACATTATTATTTAAGAAATACATGGTACCTACATAAGACTTACTTCGTAGTATCTGCTTTTCCCCTATTACATGGTACACAAGGCAGCTGAATGTCTGGACATTTTTCTTTAGCTTCATCGCCTCTGATGTGTCTGCTCACTCCCATGGCCCTGGCTATGTAGTTTACAGCAATTATCCTAAAAACATAATTAACATAAAACATTTTCAAGTGAAAGAAATACATATTCATTTTATTTATTTAATAAGATAAACGTTTACTTACCCACCGCCCTTCCAAGGGTTGTATTGGACCACAGCTATAGGTTTCCCTTTTAGTTCTGGATTTAATTTCTCTTCAACTTGGCAATAAAAACAATCCATATCAATGAGAACAACAACTCTGTTTTCTAGATCCATGTCTGTTTACTTCGATTTTACAAAGATCTTTACACGTGCTATAAAAAGATTATAAAATGCATAATGTTTTGTAATAATATATAGATAGATTATTTTATGTATTTCATACAATAAAAATAATAAGCATAGAATAAATTGGGAAAAATTATAAAAAGATTCGCAAGTAGCAACTATTGGTGAAATGTCAAGTTGATATACCTTTTTTTTTCGTATATAGCAATGGTGCAATTAACACATTCTGCCAATTGTGATAATCAAATAAAAGCCTAGGACTGCGTTTTTCCTGCGCTTTCAAGGAGTTCTCTTCTGTCCTCAGTAAACCTACTATCGCTTTGCTGAACGACTCCTGACAAGATTAGGCGGGACTGGACATTGTCAGGATATGTACTTAGACAGACTAGACTTTAAAATTGTTTATTGCGAAGAAAAAATTTTTAAACCCCTTTTGTCGTAGCACCTCGCTTTCAGAGCATACCTCTAAGATCTCGGAGAGTATCGGGATCCTTGGTATCGACATCTCTAGCAAAGTCGAATTTAGGGGTCACCTGGAAAATAAGAACAAAATGGCCTCCAAAAAGCTCGGTGTGTTGAACAGAGCGAAGCGGTACTTCAACCCTGGGCAACTCCTTATGCTTTACAAAGCTCATGTGAGGCCCCATATGGAGTATTGCTCTCATCTCTGGGCCGGCGCACCGAAATACCACTTGGACCCATTTGACTCCATCCAACGACGTGCTGTTCGTATTGTCGACGATCCCACTCTCACGGGTGGTTTAGAATCCCTAGGCAGTAGGAGAGTGCGTTCTACCGCCTGTACAATGGGGAATGCTCTGAAGAACTGTTTAATATAATTCCCACCTCGGGTTTCTACAACTACACCTCCTGTCACAGAAGTGCGGTCCATCCGCATTTCCTCCATATGGTGTCGCGCACTGTTCGGTCCAAAAATTACTTTATACTGCGAACCCGTAGGCTGTGGAACAAACTACCTCAAGAGGTCTTTCCGTTAAGCTACGATATGTGGTTCTTCAAGAGAGCTGTGAATAGGATGCGCGCCAGCATATCCCCTGGTGTTGCAGGTGTCGCTTCTTACAGACTCGCGATCCTGCCAATCCTGGTAACCTGCCAAAGCAACGCCCTAAGTCGAGGTTTGTTCCTTACGGGGGGACCTTAGGCTCGTTGCTGCACACATTTTTTGCTCCTGGGCGAGAGCCTTTTGCGATCACCTTAAACTATAGATGTGGAGAAACTTAAAAGGCCATGAGGGCCACAAGAACTTAGGCATTCCGAAGAAAAGCATGATATGAGGCATTGAACTTTATGACATATATGAGACACTCAATGGTGTTTTTGATTGGTAATATACGTCAAAAAGTGCACGGTAAAATCGTTTTAGAATGAATTTGATGATTACCTCCTATTAGTTTAATATGAATCTAGGCGTGTTTGCCATGTTTACTGAAACAATGGAAGGCAAGGTAGAATGTAAACAAACCTATCTTTGTGAAAAAATATTATTCTTAAAATAAAAAAGTATAGTATTCAAAATTACATTTTATTAAAATCCTTGACCGTAAGTCTTATTCCATTTCACATATTGCCCGAGGTCATCCGGAGATACGCTGGGTCTCACTCTTTGCAATGCATTCTTGAAATCCTGTACATCTACAGGACGAACCTGAAATTATGGAAAACAAATATTTTCAAATACAAATACAAAAATTTAGAATTCCAGAATAGATTTCATGATATAATAAATGAGATAGTAAATAAAAGTTGAGAGAAATGGCGTCAATAGAGGTAGTGGTTTTCTTTTACTCATCTCTATGTTCATAATGAATTTTATTCTAAAATTATTTTAAATTAATGACGATGTGTTATCTACTATCTATTGTTCAGCATATTTTTGTAGGGATATCGGCATATATCAGGGGGTCAGGGGGAGAGTGTAAGTTGCAATCCAACAGTCGCTTGGCGCGCTCGACTGGCCACGTTATCCCTCTGCCTCAGGAATTATTATAAAATCGCGGGCAGCTTAATTTATTCAAATAAAATATTCAAATTCAAATATACACTACTCTTCTATATAAAAAAAAAATGAAACCAGTTCCAGAGCAAATGATTATAAAATTGGCGATACGAGTGTTCGCAAGATTTCTGCATTTGTAAATGGCTTATCGAGGAGAATTTAAAGTTCATATTCGTTGCTCTAACTGAATGAACTTGTGCCTAATCAGAATCACTTATTGTCACCAATAGCATCATGAGCACGCTCGCTGGGACGACAGATATTCACATGTTAAAGTACTGAGTGGGTACACCTGAATAAAATATAGGTAACTAAAAGTTACTTTAGAACTACTAACATATCTATCTATATACATACATAAAGATCGAACGATACTTCATGTAGTAAATTATATTGTACCTACCTTATCGGTGTGAATGGTGGCGATTTGCGAGAGCGGTACTGATCGTATCGGGCCCATAGCTGCTTCAGAGCACAGCGACTTCATGTCCGCACCAGAATACCCTTCGGTTAGACTGGCTATCTCTGATATGTGATTGAGATTCAGATCGTTATTCTCATTCTTCAGTAAGTTTGATATTATCTGTTTGCGGGCCTGTTGATATTTAAATACAATGTTTCACTGTAATAACGAGAAAACTGAAAATAGGTTATTTAGTACCGAATGTAGAAGTAGTACTCAGTACAGGGCAATGAGCGCTGCGCAGCCGACTGTAGACCTCGCTAAAGTTCTCGGACTTTGACTTCGAATGGGCGTCAACAGTGCGCATGTCCCTCCCACAATTTCAAACAAAACTCAATAAGGCGAGTGTGTGAGTAGGAAGTTATTGTTGCGTGTCGCTCGAACTTGTATTGTAACATATTGTATTGTAAATGCTCACTCCGTCGCATTCCAGCCCGCACCACTACTGCGCAAATTTGTCACATGATATCGTCAGAGCCCAAGAAGTTTTGCGTTATATAGACAATGCAACTGCGCGTAGAATAAAAGACATACTAGAAATTAACAATAAATTATTAAAAATGAGAACCTATTGTAAAAATGGTAAAATCGATTCTACTATAGATACTGAATAACCTATTTCCACCTCTTGCGTTATTTTGGTGACACGTTATATATCGCCAGATATTGTATTTTATAAAAATATTCTTACAGGGCTTAAATAATCCTAAAAATATGAACACTTTTTGGGTTACATCGCAATGAATACCGTGGAGATTGACGTCTCTATACCAGGGAGTTTAAAGACATTAAATCGCTTTCTACAACGGGGAGACTTGTACCCTACAGTGAGACATATAAGGACTACCTTGAAATTTACTGCATTTCCTACTTTATCGTATGTCCCCAATGTATGTACGTGTTTCGGTAGTAAGTGAGATATGCCAGAGCTTATTCTCTTCCCATCCTATCCCTCCCCGTTTTCCCAATCCATTCCTCAATCTGCAAAGGTAGGCATCGTATCCGGGGGCGTGTCAACGTTTGTCATTCAGGACTGATATTGGCACGTATCGCGGATGTCTATGGATGACAGTATCCACTTACAATCTGTGGCCTTTTTTCTATAAAAAAGTTAGGTTGTTATTGATTGATCAAATGTTCTCACATCGACATCGGGCAGAGGTATGTAAAGCCGCTTAACCAGCCGCCGCCTCGCCGCCTCGTCCAGCTCCTGCGGACGGTTCGTGGCACCCACTATTAATACACGATCCTCCTCTTCTGCACACAAAAACATAGGTACCTAAGACCGACGGCTGTAAGTCTTTGAAAAATAGTTTTTTTAATCACAGCGAGGGTGAATGCTGCAACCAGAGACAGCTAAAGTATCAGTCAATCAAGTGTTGGCATAAATTTGCAGTCAAAGCTCCTTTGCAGCTTTGATATTATCTATACACATAACAAAATAGTAACAGAGCCGTATAACATGAAATATTTTTTAAAAAATGTTTTAGTGTATGTACCTACTCTACGAATGATACAGAACCCATATAAGCTATTTTTAGAATTATCATCATACTGTCTCTCTGGATGTGCATCACGCAAAAACTACTAAACTGATTTTTATGAAACTTTGCATAGTTATAGTTTATATATCGGGTTAACATTTAAAATACTTTTTATCCAGCTCAATGATAAAGTTCCCACGGGAATCACAAGTTCACGCGAACGAAGTCAGGGGCACCGATAGTCTTTGATATAATTGGTACAGTCTAAACCCTATAAAGACGTTATACAGCGGGCCCGGTTATACCAGGACCTCATGAACTCCATGGTAAACTAAACTGCTGCAAGAATTCGCATACCGTTGACATAAACTTAGAAGTAGATGTAAGTAGGAGCTGCTCGGAGCTGGAGCTTTTGTCAATGTACCTACTTTATCTTATTTCCCCAACGTACGTAAGTGTTTCGGTAGTGAGTGAGATATACCAGAGCCCATTCCCATCCCATCCTATCCCTCTCTATTTTCCCAACCCTTTCTCCCAATCCATTCCTTACGGATGCGCTGCAAAGGTGGGCAGCGCATCCGGGGGCGTGCCAGCGTTTGTCATTCTGGACTGATGTTGGCGTGTATGGCGGATGTCTATGGGCGACAGTATCCACTTACCATCAGGTGGACTCTATGCTCGTCTACCGACTCTTTCTATATAAAAAAAAGGTACAAACAACATTACGAGTTTGAACATAGTGCAATGTAGGTGTAATAATAATTCAAATGAGTGTTACATACCCGTAGCTGCTCCATCAAATTGCACTAAGAACTCGGTCTTGATCCTCCTTGTAGCTTCATGCTCGCTGTCGCTCCTCTGTGTCAGCAACGAATCGATTTCATCTATGAATATTACCTGGGAATGTTAAAATTAAATAAGTTTCAGTTGGAATATTTGTAAGTCTTTAGCTTAAGATGTACAAAAAATCCTGAATTTTAAGGTTTTTAGTTGAGTCCAGTGGATAGTGCTATCTGTTATGCAGAAGGTTCCGGGCTCGATACAGTAATGTTTGTATGAAGTATCCAAAGAAACAATAATAGGAAAATAAAGATTTAAAAAAAACCGGGAAGATTATTCCCAGCGTTTGTTCGGAACTTGGGAGTTTCTTTTTTCATTGAATATATGGCAGACCAGCGGATGGGTCACATGATGGTAAGTGGTCACCGCAAATCTGCAACACCAGGGGACATTCGGGTGCGCGCTGCCGACCTTGCAGAATCCTGTTCACAGCTCTCTTGAAGAGCCCCATATCGTAGAGCAGGTATGGGCAACCTTTGACATGTTGAGGGCCAAACTTTAGCGTGCAAATACGTTCGCGGGCCGCGTTTAAAAGTACTTAGTGCATTTTAAAGTAGTGATAATATTTTTTGCGATAGATATTAGACATGAAATAATACGACAATGTTATTATAGTACAATTTATTAAAATAACAAAATGAAATTTAAAAAAATGGTACATTATAATTAAATCGTTAAATTTGCAATTGTTACAAACTACGAAAGTTAAATACACCGAAATCAATGAGACACTTGAGCTTGAATTTGGGAAACTAATCCATCGATATTTGGATTAATTCCACTGATACAAAGACGTAAAGAATTTTCCAAATTATCGTCAGTCAGTCTTGTACGATGTGTTGATTTATTAACTTTCATCAATGAAAAGAACTGTTCGCATTTATAAGTACTGCCAAACGCACAAATCAATCTTCTTGCGAATTTTCTAAGCTGCGGAAAATTGTCTTTTTCTAGGTATTTTTTGTAGAAATCGCACAACTACGTCTTCAAATTTGGATTTTAGGAGTGAGTTTTCTTGAATCTCGATCAACTCCATTTGTAAGTGTATTGGAGCATTTTGTACATTATATTTTGTAGGAGTAGCAAATAAACTGAAACAGTCTTCCATGTTTTTGAAGTCGCTAAATCTGTTCGAAAATTGTTCCGACAGTAACGAGTTCTTCAGCATATTGAACATAAGCAATATTTTCATACGCAGAGAGCGTGTTGAAATGGTAACTGTTACCAGACAGCATCTGTGACTCCCACAAGCGTAGTTTGATCTGAAACGCTTTCAAATGGCTGTACAAATCATTTACTAACTGTCCTTGTTTTTGAAGTTTCAAATTTAAATCATTCAAATAGCCTGTAAGATCGACCAGAAATGCTAAGTCACATATCCATTTTGGGTCACTTAATTCAGATAGTGGTTTATCTTTTATTTTCATAAAGTCTGCTATCTCATTTCTAAGCTCGTAAAACCGTTTCAACATTTTTCTTTTGCTCAGCCATCTGACTTCACAATAATATGTTACGTCGTTATATTCAGCTGATATTTCATCCAAAAACGCCTTGAACTGACGATGGTTAAGCCCTCGGGATCGAATAAAGTTGATGGTTTTTACTACCACATTCATAACATTCTGGAGTCGAATGGACTTAGAACTCAAGTTCTGTTGGTGGATAATGCAATGAGGGACTATTAAATCATCTTTTTGCACATTTAATTCTGTTGCTTTTTCATTCAAAATTCCGATGAAACCTTTACGTAAGCCGACCATAGAAGGTGCACCATCAGTGCATACTCCAATTAATTTTGACCATGGCAAGCCAAAACTTGTGAATACCTTTTGAACTTCAATAAAAATATCCTCTCCTGTAGTGGTTCCTTTTAGCGGCTGTAAAGCAAGCAATTCCTCAGTAACAGTGAACTCCTTATCAACACCTCGAATAAATATAGCCAGTTGAGCTGTGTCAGACAAATCGGTGCTCTCGTCTAATGCTATGGAAAATGATTCAAAACCAGCCATACGGTCAGTCAATGTTGTTTTTATATCATTAGCCATCATTTCTATACGTCGAACAACAGTTCGTCTTGACAAACTAATTTTTTCAAATTCATTTTTCTTTTCAGGACACAAAATACCGCAAACTTCTAACATACACTCCTTGATAAATTCTCCTTCGGCAAATGGTTTTAATGCCTTTGCCAATTTTGAGCTAACTATAAAACTAGCTTTCACAACATTATCAAGTTGTGTTCTTTGTTTATGAAACATTTGTTGCTGTTTTTCCAAATTTGCGGTAAGCTTCTGGATTTTGTCTGTTCTTAATTGTCCTGTCAGTGAGTGCAGCGTAGCATGCTTAGTTGAGTAATGCCTCTTTATATTGAATTCTTTCATTACTGAAATGGATTCATTACACAGCAAACAAATAGGCTTACCATTGTGCAAGATAAAAAAGAATTCTTCAGTCCATTTTTCTTGAAACTGGCGACCCTCTGTATCTACTTTTCGTTTCTTTCCACCAGACATCATTTTTGTTTACTTTTCGTTCAATAAACTTAATAACAAACTATAGTTAGTAACCACTCAAGATGCACACAAAGTCACAAAGCAAGTTGACGGCTCGAGCAGTTCGCTAGGATATCGCTTGTCCAAGTTATCACCTCGGTAGCTCAAATAGAACTGAACTAACGTTCGGGCCATCCACCCGCTTATATAGGCAAAATGAAGGAATAATCTGGAATAAACTAGTTTAGAATAATTGAGAAGCAATAAATCTTTTGATGTGTCGCCCGTGAGGCGGCAAACCTCAAAGAATTTGATCGAGCAATCCGAGTGGCGGCGATTATCAAAGAGTGAGGCGGCAAACATCAAAGGATTTGATGTTTGCCGCCTCACTGTCACTCCCGTGAGTATAAGTACCTAATGTAATATTTTTTTAATTGGGTTTTTTCAAAATGTCTCGCGGGCCGGATCATATCTTACAGCGGGCCGGATCCGGCCCGCGGGCTGGTTGTTGCCCATATATGTCGTAGAGTAACGGATAAACCTCGGCTGGCAGTTCATTCGACAATTTTCGGGTTGGCGGTATAAAGTGTCTTTTTGACCACACTGTATGCGGCGACTCCATGTCAAGGAAGTGCGGACGAATCGCACGTCGAGAACGAGCGGTGCCATGGTAAAAACCCGAAGTTGGCATTATATTGAACAGTTCCTCAGAACATTCCCGATTATACAGGCAGTAGAAAACTCAGAGAGACGCAACATCTCTTCGGATTCTGAGTGATTCTAGACCACCTGTGAGAGTTGAATTGTCGACAATTCGGACAGCACATCGTTGGATGGAGTCAGAAGGGTCCAGGTAGTATTTCGGTGCACCACCCAAGAGATGTGAGCACTACTCGCATGTGGGGTTTAACTTGAGCTTTATAAAGCGACATGCGTTGGCCCGGAGTGAAATATTGTTTCACCCTGTTCAGTACACCGAGCTTTTTACTGGCAAGTTTGGTGTTCATCAGATCGCAAATATGAGGTATTCCTACTTTATCGTATTTTCCCAATGTACGTACATGTATCGGTAGTGAATGAGATATGCCAGAGCCATTCCCTTCCCATCCTATCACTCCCCATATTTCCCACCATTCCTTAATCTGTAATACCTTTACATACGTATACGGGTCATGTCAACATTTGCCGCCCGCATGCTCTAGAAATAAAAAAAGAATGTGGAGTATGTGTATCCACCAATCTGCACTGAGCCCGCGTGGCCGGTAATGGCCTAAAACCCGCCAGTGATTCAATAGGGGAGGCCTGTGCCCTAGAGTGAGACTTTATAGACTGATATCATCATTCACACAGGGAGCCCAGTAAATAGTGGCCAAGCTTGAACCTGTATTTCAGGTACTGAAGTTACTGACCAAGTGCCAATTTTTCAATAAATCAAAAGGTGGCCCCTTTTGAAAACCGTGCGACTTTTCACAAGATTAATTGCGGTCATCTGATAGGTCATGAGCTGGACCATCGATAGTTTCAAGCATGGCCACCATGTACTGGACAGCCTGTATATTGTAATCGTATGGACTGTCTGAAACAAAGCTCTATTTTTATAATAACTAACAGCGGGCTGGTAGCATCGCGCGACCGCGAACAGTGCGCGCACCATCTTCTCGCCGTCGCCGATCCACTTGGAGGTAAGCGACGACGCCGAGATGCTGAAGAACGTCGCCTTGCACTGCGCCGCCACGCACTTACCTGTTGGTCAGGACGTCCATTGGTTATAGTTCGGGAGGTGGTGCACAAAATGCATAGTCATTTGAAGAACTATGAGTATATTGATTGTTTTCACATGAATAATGAATCGATCGTCAGCTGGCAGGGTAGCGGTGGAAGTAAAGTATACAGGGTCCAAGCAGAAGTACCTCCAGTATATCGAATTATATGAAAGAATTCATTTCTGTTCATTTCAGAGTTAATGTACATAATTTTAAAGATTTCATAGCTGAATTAGACTCGATAATGATTACTTTACCGATCAGAGTTTTTCCAGTGCCTGGTGGTCCGAACAACAAAATGCCCTTGGGTGGTCGTCTGAGGCCGGTGAAGATGTCAGGGCGCAGCAGGGGCCACACCACGGCCTCCTGTATCACTGACTTGGCCATTTGCAAACCCGCTATATCATCCCATCCTGCAATACAATTATTAAGGCCCTTTATGAAGCATGATATTGTTACTGGAAAGTATCTTATTCCTTTCATAATATCTTGCAACTGCATTTGTCTTTACTTTTGATTTGTTATTAGTTTTTGTCCACAACTTTGCCTGTATAAATAACTGGCTCTCCTATATCTTTCTAAAAGGACCCTGTCTTACTTTACATTTCAGACTACCTCTCTACCCTAATAATTTCGTACTGACATCTGTGTTGTCTCAAATCCTCTTTCATATTCCATAATTTTTACGTAGATAATTTTTACTCTAAATTAGACTGCAACATGTGTGTACATATTGTTAAACAATCTCTCATTAAAACTGCTTTTATTACATACTAGCGACCCGCCCTCGGCTCGCTTCGGTTTTTAAGTTTTTTTTTTTACAAAAACACCAAAAAAAATATAGCCTATATTAGACAGATAATGTAGCTTCCTATTTGTGAAAGAATTTTGCGCCATATTTAGGGAATGTATCCCCCACCAATAAGAAGCTCTGACTGTACAAAGGATTTTTCTAACAGTTGCTTAAAACAATCCTTTGCTTGCTCAGTGTTAATTTCTACAAAAATATACTACTTTTTTTAAAACTAAGGATTTTTTGTTCTTTTCAAGTAATCACAGGAAAGAATCAATTTGAATATTTGTCTAATACAGATAAGATAACTAGTCTACCTGGGCAATACATATGGCTATGCAAGTGCAGTAAACATTCTGGAAGGAAAGAAAGTATACCTATTGGTGTCCCTTTGTCTATAATTTCACTTTCAATCAACTCTATCATTTTTGGGTCCAAATGTCTAAGCCTCTCATCTGTAACCACAGGCTCCTCACTTTCTTGTTTTTGTTGCATTTCTCTGAAAATATCAAGTTATAAAATTAAATCTAGTTATGCATTGATAACCAAATATAAAAGTTTGAATATAATGAATAAGAAATAATTTTCTTACTGTGCACCAATCATAGGGGAGACAAATTTCCCTTGAGCCTTTCTAGAAGCACCTAAAGTTCGCTTAGCTGCTGGGTTTGTGGCTAATAATTGCTCTTTAGCTGTCTTAAATGTTATTTTAGCAACATTGCTATTGTGAGTTTTATTTTCTTCCTCAATTTTTTCTATGTCTATGTCCTTGACTACATGTTCAGATGATACTGGCTGCTTGGCTGCTTTTGACGACACTGCCCGATTGGATGTTTTTGATCCCTGTCTTGGCCAACCACATTTAGGCTTAAAAAGTTTATGATCGTCACAAGATACAGATTCCTGGCTTGAATTTTCCGAGCTTAAATTCCTTAAAAATACAGATTTGCTACTTTCATCAATGCCTTTCCTTTTGTTAGGAACCATTTCCGAAATGCCTAGGTTACACTTACAATTGTTCTTCTGAAGTTGTTCTTTACCAGCATAATCAAAATCTGAGGTACAATTATTGCATAGTGGTATGGAGGATTCAAATAAAGTTACTGGATCTGTAAATTTACTGTGAACAAATTATGAAATTTTGTTTATAACACATTGATGTATGCAATAACAATTAATTTGATGAAACAACAGTTTGGCAGCAAATCATCTTACCTCAAAGAACTTTTCCAAGTCTTAGTGTTATTAATATCAGTATTCTCAATTAAGGTATTCACTGAATTAGTAAGTAGCCCAATTGCTCCTTCGTTGGAGGATTTTTTATGTGCATCCCAAAATTCATTGTATAAGATATAAGAGGTCACATTGGAGGCGCTAAAAAAATATTCAAAAATTCATTAATGGGTATACAGAAAATTAACACTTTGAACAGCTTTGCATTTTAAAGCACGCATTCGCATTCCATGGTACGCAGGTGATTTTTGACAGAATAAGGTTATAGAAAAATCATTAAAACGGGTATGGGCATAATTGTTTTTGTATGTATTGTTAGATCTTTTATTACATTTTTAGGATAAGGAATACAAAAAAAATATTTTTGTTTTAGAATCAAATTTTTCAGGTCCTTTTTGAAAAACAAAAATCTCCATCACATACTTTTGAAGAATTATGAGCAACATTATACTTTTGAAGAATGAATTTAAAGAGTAAAATCTTTTTGAATGTAGTACATATTTTTTAAAACAGGGGAAGTGACCATTACAGTCTGAACAGTAATATACCGTTTCTTTATGGCCCCGTTTACCATTATAATTATTGATAGTGTCAGATCAAACTTTGCAAGCTCTTGTCACTCTTCTTTTCTGTCAACGGTATCTTTTCCAAAAAGTGCCTTCTCAGTAATCTCGTAAATCTTGCCAACAAAGTGTGGTCCATGAGATGGGCTTCCAGCATAAACAGACACTCCATCTTTACCCAAACCTTCACCACAAACCATTAAAAACTGTGAAAATCGCTGTCTGCGCTTTTGTGTCCTGGGCTTGTTGTAAATAACATATGAAGTTACCGTTGCTCTTACCACTAAGTGGAAAAACATTTTTTTTTAACCACTTCACGATAACTTCTCCGCGACGAAGCCATTTCGTGACAAAAAGTTACACACACAGTCGATTAGGTAACTTAATGCTTTCAGCGGGCGCAAGTGAGCCCGCCTCCGGGCTCCTTCACGACCCTTTCGTAAATGAATTGCATATGTATGTGTAGCTAAAATATTAATCTAGAGATGATCTCGATAATAACGCGGATCACGAGTAGACGTCTTTATATTGCAATAAAAAGGATGAAACTCAAACACGAGTTCAATACGCGATGGGCGTGTTGGAACACGAGTTGATGTCGAGACCAGCTGTCAAAGTGTTAAATTGTGATGAAGAAGCTAAAAATTAACTGGAAATGCCGGTACATACTTTGGCAGAGAAAGTTTATACTGTTGTAAGGAAGATTTGTTCAAAGTAGAGAAATGATTATCGTTCGTATCTTCCGAGACTACGCCATCTAATTGTTCTAGCTCATACATTTTTAAATACGAAATAATGAAGTCTAATTTAACTTGTTATGAAATGTCATATTTTTTTATTTCCCACGCGAAATGTCTGTAATTTAAAGCCGTCTCGTCCATAGAGATTGCTTTTTTTATTTTTAAATAGTTAAAGTAAGTCTACTGCTCACGCTTTTTGTACAACAAATTTCACCACCAATTTCCATTAAACTACGATATGAGGTTCTTCAAGAAAGGTGTGACTGTGAATAGGATTTTGCAAAGTTGGCGGCGCACCCGCATACCCCCTGGTGTTGCAGGTGTCCACGGGAGGCGGTAACACTTACCATCACGTGGGACCGATCGCTCGTCCGAGTACTATAATAATTACTCATAGTTACGAAAATAATTACATAGATTTTGGAATTCCAATTTATTCGATAGAAAGAATAATAATAGAGTTCATAGATAATAGAGATGTGACTCTCCTAAAAACATCGGCATCCAGAATCAAGTGTAATTAAAAAAAACCATCGAAGCTGTCATATATCATTTCAATCAAAAATGAAATTGACAAGTAGGTAGACTCATTTATTTGTCTAAAAGTATAAAATTCATGATTTTCTATGCTAAAAATTGTATGTCATGAATTCCAGTTGAAGAATAATAAATTACCATAGTAATACCGAAACCATTTCATGTGTATTTCTTTCAATAAAAAATGTTGAGGTGATTCAATCAAAATGAGTGTGAAACCCACAATTTACCATGAAAAACAGGTTAAAGAGCTGTGCGCTCTTCATGCGCTTAATAATTTATTCCAGGTAAGTTTAAAACTCTATTAGCATGTTACTTTATCATGTAAATTGTGGTCGTGAGGCGTACTTAGCACTATTGAAGATGGTAAACAATGTTGTTATACAGGCGACTCTAACAAGTGTTTGACGAATTTTTAAATAAACGTATGGTTATTTTTTTACATTTCAGATGCGGAATACGTATTCCAAGTCTGAGTTAGATGCAATATGTTGCCGGCTGTCTCCAAATGTGTGGATCAACCCCCATAAGTCCATGTTGGGTCTTGGCAACTATGATATCAATGTTATCATGGCTGCATTACAGAAAAAAGGCTGTGAAGCTGTGTGGTTTGATAAGAGAAAGTGAGTATGCAATTGTATGCAATCAGCCCACCCCAGGACATGGGCTTCCTCATGCACATAGTCTTGTGCATAAGGGATATATGGCCTTAAAATGCCACACTCCCCAAACAAATTTGGTGAGCCCACTCTTTCACAGGTGGTGTAGTCCCTCAGTGCTGGTGGTTGCGTCTTTGTTATCCCTTAGTCACCTCTTATGACACCCCTGGGAAGAGATGGGGTGGTGCTATTCTATAGTCATCCAACAATCAATCACAATGAAAGTTGTATTTTAACACTGGCAGCTAATCACACTTATTGAGTTGTGTCACACTTCAATTTTTGGTGCCAAATGTCTCATCCGCGACTAAATAACTCTCTTCAACTGTTTTTTACTGTCTCAATTGTAATATACCACTCTCTTATCATCCTTGTTTCAAAATATATCATACCAAAAAATATTACACTTTGTAACAGACATTTACAAGGAGTTAGAAGTATGTAAGTTTTTTTTTTCATTGAAAGTCTGTTGAAAGTATTGGTGACAAATGATCAGAATAATAAACTTTATTACCAGTTTGGTTTTTACATCAAAACAGTCAATTGTGTAAGGAGAAGTAAAATAAATAAAAGTATTATATTATATTATTGTATTATAGTATAGATTGCATGTTAAATAATATTAATGTATAACTATTAGCTGTAAAAATTTACTTCCCAAGGAAGGTAGAGATTAGTATTTTGAGTGTAAGTTTCAAATTTCACTAAAAACGTAAGGTTTTAAAAATACGCAAATTTGCATATTCAGTTGGCTCTCCTGTAATATTATAACTTTTTAAACTTTCTCGTTTTGTACACATTTTATATTCTAAATCTCTAAATCAGGTTTGAACGTGTATAATAAAGGTATTTGCTTACATTTAATTCCTACTCGACGCTTAGGTATGGGTTACACCAGCTGAGTTGATTGAAGAGGTGGGTAGTCCAGGATGGGACCTGCGAGTAATATTTATACCTTTATTATATGCTCCATAATATAGTTTTTCGAGTTTGCGGGGTATACTTGCTAGGGTCTATATGATCTTTAAAGTCAGATTATTTATTTGAGAACTGTATATAGAATATCTAAACATATAGAACTGTCAATCAGACTGAAATTTTGTTCGGAGATAATAACTTTATTGACAGTTCTACATGTCATATCCCTGACTAGAATAAATAATCTGACTATACATAAAATATTAAATATTTTTACAGAGATCCAGGATGTTTAGATCTGTCAAACATTTGCGGGTTCATCTTGAATGTGCCATCAGATTACAAACTGGGTTTCGTAATGTTGCCACTGCGCAGGAGGCACTGGATTACCATCCGCCAGATCCAAGGCAACTTCTATAACCTTGACTCCAAATTGGATGCTCCTCAGCTTATAGGGAGAGTAAGTCTATTTCAGTAATGATAGTAATATCTTTTAAAGCATAGAGTGGAAATGTGTAAGTGTAAAGTGTAAGAGTGTATATGCATCAAGTAAGGTAGGTACAGCCTGGCCGTCATCATAAAAAAGAAGGTTTTTTAAATATTGTAATAAGAGAATATCAGTTCTATTCAGAAAGAATGTTATGAGTGACATTTATTTTGCAAAATAGCTGTAGTTCCTATTTTCAAAGGTTCCCAGTTATATTATTGACTGTCTTTTACAGAGCAGTGATCTCATAGCATACCTCAAAGAACAACTAGAAAGCAAA
Source organism: Sesia bembeciformis (assembly GCA_943735995.1). NCBI lineage: Eukaryota > Metazoa > Arthropoda > Insecta > Lepidoptera > Sesiidae > Sesia > Sesia bembeciformis. The sequence goes on from OX031028.1 coordinate 17,693,308, forward strand.
GAGAAAGAACTATTTGTGGTTGTAAGCAAAGAAGTGGAAGAGAATCAACTGTGGATGCACCAATATGCATTACAGAATTTGCACCATCCACTCAACCACAACACATCAGATCAGAACCATATCAGTCACGCCGAGAGCCCATCTGAAAGTATAGCTTCGAGTTCACCATTTGATTACAAGACCAGAGATGCAGAGTGCCTCCAATTGAATCAAATTACGAACTGTGTTAGCGGTACAGAAAACAATTATTGAAGTGTATTTTTAGATATGGTAACTTTTCCAGCGGACTCGTGATAGAATGACAGTTTTCATTTATGTTGTGTTCATATGTATGTGTGTGTGAGGACATTATTAAGTTGTTCTGTTTTAACAAAAGTTATGGAAAATATCTTCTTATAGTATAGCTACTTAAGTATTGAGTATTACATTAATTTATTGCAGTTTTTTTTAATGTTATTGTTGATTTTTTAGATATAATATTTAGTGTTCAGTTTGTCTATGGTTAACGTAACTATTATGGCCTAATGTTAATATTTAGGGTACTGTATTCAAACTTTTTATACTTATTAACTCTTTTTGACGGTCATTTTACACCATGTAAATGTAAATGACTGCGACAATAATGTATAAAGTAACTCTTTCTTTGCCTTCAAGTAGTAATAGATGTGTGATATACAGCATCTACCGTAACCTTTACTTGAAAAATTTTTGGATTTTGTAATGTTTTTGGATACGTAAAACCATTTCTCCGGCTTACCCACACTATGGTAAGCATTGATAAAACTTAAAATTCATATTTTTTAAATCACGTAAAAAGAACAACATGGTCAATTTCCTTGCATAATAATAGCTAGTCTATGGTTGGGTACCGGTTTAGAAAAACAATTATGTAAACAAAGTGGGATTCTTTGGCGGAAGCTCGAGAGGTTTTTGTTTGATTACTTTAAAAAATAATGTATTATGGACTTTGTGGTTTATTAGTTAGTTTATTAAAGTTCAAAGTGTCATGTTTGTGATGTCAAAGTGTCAAATAAAAACGTAAAACTGCGTTTTTCGTGTCCGTCCAAGGAATCCAACTGTCCTCAGTAAACCCACTATCCCTGTACTAAGCGACGCCATATTTACTTGAAATTCATTTGCACGTGACATTGGCAAAAATAGTCGTTCCACCTACAACTGATACCGCCCCGCCATCAAACCAAAGAAGAAGAACAAAGCGGGACTTAAGCATTAAATGAATAATAACAATAAGAAGGGTAATAATAATTATACCTACTTTGGAAACGGTGCTTTTTGGCCCTGATCCAATGATCATCTTTGGATCTGCACCTTCTTTCTTTCGTAATTGGTTGGGTATTTATTTAAAAAGGAATCTTGATTACACAGTGAACTCTTATATATTTTTCTTTTGCCTTAATACTACTGTACAATTTGTTAACAGACCAAATATTTTAACCAAACCATTCATTATTCTACAACAAGCAAGCTCATCTAAATACATAGGATAGTTCTGGATACTTACATGCATAATACACACTGTATTGTTATCACTACTTTGTTTAATTTAGAGGGTGTGTTTCGACATATTATATATTTTTGAAAATTTAAATTTTCAAAACACTATGTAGTTTGTAGTTTCCGAACTTTCCAGTTTGTTTTCCTTACCTCCATGAAAGTCTTATATTTTTGTAAAATTAAAATAAAAGCAAAGTAACAAGCAACAACAATATCATCCACATAATTTTTTGTTCAGGTATAAATTGGAACACAACTTTTTCCAAACTTCATATCACATCTACCACAAGCAACGACAATGATTTGATGAGAGGAGTGTGGGGGGGGGGGTGTTGAGCCTTAACAAAGATGTTCCTAGAAGTATGAATAATATAGCAACAGTAATTACAACAGGACTATATTTCAATAACATAACATCTAAGATCGGGAATCCTAAATTCCACATCGAGACTCCCTCTGTCGTGGGGGATCCAGTCTCTTCCTCCAGTATTGAATTGAGTGATGCAACTTAACCATTTAAAATGTAATGATCTATAATAATTTTATATTTATTTTGTGCGCCAATTCCGGCACGACGAGCTGTTGTATATGATTGCCATCTGTTACTATTCGCATTACAAATAAATTATAACAATCGTATCGTCAACAATTATAACAAAAATATGATACAATAACATAGTTATAATATAAATATAATGTACAGAAAAGAGAATGGGCAAATTGGCCCAAAGATACAAAAGTCTGTCCCCAGGGTTGGCACGTAGTGCATTCAAAAGAGTTTTATATACGGACCATTTCTTTATATGGAATCGTAAAAATCCAACCTACAGAAAAAGAAATAATGAATAAAAAAAATCCGAAAGTACGAATTTGGTAGATGAGTACATTAAAACGCAGACATTTTTATTTAATTTTTATTTCAGTTATTATATATTTTCATCATCTACAATAACAGAGTCTAAAAATGCTGCAGGGTGACTAACGGTGTCATATCGTGCCCATCCCAGAAACCATACAATAGACATTATGTGGGCGCATGAACCCAAGGTACGTCTGCCGCTTTTGCATGAACAGTAATAGTGTTCCAGAGCTTCCAGTCCTCGTTGGTCCAAGTTTATTAAAATGTATGTATAATATACGCGACTTCTTGTGTGTCTTGATTGTATTCTTCCTCTTAGTAACCAGAAGTTATTACCAATTATATTATAATTGATCAAAGCATTATTTAAATCGTCGGTACTTCTGAATATTTCAATGGTGTAAACACCATTTCTATCGTGTTCTGCGTAATAACTTCTGGCTAGTTTTATTTGATATGTCCCCAGTGAGAACATAATTAAATCGTTTTCGGACAAACGAGGAAAATCTTGAAGCTCTGGTAAGTCGGCAGACATACTTTGAAAATTCACTCTTCTACTATTAAGATTTTGGCCAATAACATATTCTGCTAGTAAGTTTTCAACATTTAGTCTATTATTTATTCTCTCAACAATTTCGTGGGCATTGGAACAATCGGTTATTGGGTCGTGAAAGGCATTGGTGATGGCTGCGGCAATCCGAAAGTCATCTTGCATATGCAGTAACGCTTTGTTAAAATATTCTTGTCTGAATAACTTGAAGTCACGTTTGAAACGGCCATTCACCACTTCCACGACCCACCGACAAATAGTCACCATTCTTGACTTATTGGCATCTATTGTCGAAAGTTGCGTTTGGCCTCTTGCTACAGATAGGGGCATATGCATTTCATAGCCGCAAGCTTCAACATCAGGTAAAGCATCTCTAAAACCTCGGTCTAGTATTAGAACGTCACCTGGTCTGAAAAACCAGTTAAAAGCACTATTTTCAGCATTCAGCATGCCACTTAATATAGTCGCGTCTGATGTTGTGGCTGCGTAAGGCCCTGTGACATCAATAATATAACCATTGCAACAGACTATCAAAAATGGTTTCAATAGGTTTTGAAACTTATGGTGACTATATGTCATTCTTTGGAATAAAAAGTTAGCACTTTTTTGAATATATACATAAGTACCATCACAAACAATTATTGCTTTCATCGCATCTCCAGAATTGCCCCCAAAAAGTTCATTGGCGATAAAAAGATTTTTTTCCACAACTTGCTCTCTTGTGATATGATCCCACCCTAAATGGATTGGCACATAGTCACGGGTTAAGCATTCTCTCGCTGCTTTAAGTAGTCTTTCCAGCGTTCTTCGACTCATATGCAACATGTCTGCCAATCTTGTGTCTGATTCACCGGTACGTAGCTTAATTAAATAGGCAGCCAATGCAGTCTTAGGTTTTTTTGCATGTTTGTATCAATGACGGCAGTTGCTCCAAAATTGCATTAAATTGGTCTATTGTACGACCAGTTAAAAAATATAGTTCGTTAGGATCCATATTTTCTATATTTTCAAAATCCAGTCTTCCGATGACCTGATGAGCAGATTTTAAAATATTCATCATGTCCATGATTTGATCCTCGTTGAAATCATGGCTGATGTTATTTGCTGACAATAAAACTTCAAAGTCGTTCAATTGCAGATGTTCTTGGCATATTCGTGCTGCAGGCGGTACATAATAGTTTTCATGTAGCAGACGTATTTTCATGTGTTTAGGAACTCGATAGCGCGAGTCTCGCCTCTCGCTCACACAACCCGTCTCACTCGTACTACCTGTCTCGCTCACACAACACTACCTGACTCGGTAGCACTACCTGAGCGGGCTTGATTTTTTGGTTTAAATAAAGTCACCAATTAAGAACGATTTTCTCGCACACCATCATTTAAATCTAAAGGAATATCCCCGTTGTATAAAATATTTAAAGTCAAAGTCAAGTCTATGATAAGAATTATTTTATTTTTTTATTTAGTATGCATTTTTATAATTTTATTAACTGTAGTATAACTCAGCAACTACAGGTTAGAATTCAATGAGGTTCAACTCGCAGAGATAAACGTACGTGATGTGCCAAACGGCGGTAGTGTCAACCCTGGGGGCAGTAAAAAAAATTTTGGACCAAGCTCCATACATTTTTGCCCACCCTCCTTTGTACATTATATTTATAAATAGACAAATTGAATAATTAAACGGAATACAGTATTCAAATAACTGTGAGCAATTTATAAAGAGTTTTACCACGTGATATTAGGTACAGTCGGAAACTAGATCTGTCTCTAAAGAGCACCTTATTGAGCTAGTTACAAGAACTAAAATGGTTTTAAATATTTTAGCTTGTCACGTGGACATATTTTAAAAGAAACTCATAATTAGTGGTAATATAATTTATTGTCTATACATTAAGGTCTGTACAGTTGTTGTTCTTGGAGACGATGAGCCGGTCGGGGTCGAGGTGCAGCTCCTCCATGATGGCGTAGATCTGCGCGCGCACCTCCGCCTCGATCTCGCGCGCGCGCCCCAACACCCAGATTCGATCTGAACATTGAAAAGTAAAAAATTAACGTCACTCAATAATTGTTCCACGTTTCGTTATTCCGGCAAACCCCTGGTTCACATAGCCGGATCCAGAGTATTTGATTGGGGTTACGTGATATCAGAACCGAATAACAGATTTTTCCTGAACGTAAACCTTTTATGATATAGTGTCAACTTATTGGGGGGGTCATGAATTTGATAATGTACTGAAATTACAGGTAGACACTTACAGCGAGTTGATGGGAGAGAACCATCCCCCCACTAAATATGCGACTGATAATCAAGAAAATGACTCTCCTACAGATTTTTAGATAACTTAATCAGCATTAATAGAAACAATAACAGAATAGAAAAGAGCAATTAAGAAAAAGTCCCCTCATATTTTTTTTATATTAGAGGAGGCAGGCGAGCAATCGGCCCACGTGATAATAAGTGGCTACCGCCGCCGACGGACATCTACAACACCTAATTTATTTAATCCTGAGCTACACCTTCATTTAATCCTGAAGCATCTACCACATTTTTATCAGTTTCCAACACTCGCCTGAATGCGCAATGCTGACGCTAGTACAGGACCACACCAGCGCGAAGTTGTCGTAATCTGTGAAGAGTATGTTGTACTGTCCGGCGCCCGGCAGCAGCCGTCCGATGATATACGGCAGCCGGTTGTTCAGCTTGTACCGGAATGACGAGGATCCATCGAAGCTGGGGATGCCGATGCCGTGCGTCGTTGATGGTGCATCCGTCCTGATGAATTTGTTATTAAAGGAACGTAATTATTACACGTAAATGCAGTTGAGATAGTTATTCTTTTAAAATTCAAACTATCTTTTAAAGTATCGCGACTTTTGAAGCCCTCAAGACTTATAATACTTAGTTCATGTAGCCGAGAAAAGGGAGGCGGGATTCCGAGGATTGCCTCTCGTCTAGCCTTTTCCAAACCAGTCAAACAGGGATTAGTCACTGATGACTGATAGAAAAGGGAACAATTGAAGATTAAAGGTCCTTCAAATCAGATATGTAGGTAGACGGATTTGTATGTCGGGAGTGATAATATAGATCATTTAATACGGAAAAATTTACCTGCGTTATGTTGTAAACATATTAGAATCATATTCACAGGATTTCACTTCTGTACCATCCGTGCAAATGCAAACGTGTTACACCTCACTCGAGACATGATCTTTGCATTTGTGTGAGTGCACACCGGTAGTGTACAGTGCGAACCATTTCGACAATCGGATTGGACAATTCGGCACCCGCTCACACAGACGCAAAGCTCATGTTTCGTTGCGAGGACTGTAGGTGCCCACGGTGTAGTATACTGACCATCTGTTAACAGTGTCTACAGTGATGAGCAGGTGCCCTCTCTCACTGAGCGTCACGTTGAGCTCGGTGCAGCTCGCCACCATCTCCATCAGGTAGAATGATCGCTCCACTTCGAACCATACACCTGTCATCTGGAACAGATAGTCCTTTAGAGAAAGAAAGTGACAGACAGTTCACCTGGAGGTAAGTGGATGCTGTCGCTAATGGAAAACCGCGATACATGCCAACATCAATTATGGGGAATATAAACATACTCGTATCTAATAAATTGCGAGAGAAATCTTGAACGTTATTCATTACTATACTCACATGAATTTGTTTATTAATAAGTCACGCTGTACTTATAGTGCTACCCTATAGATATGTTCCAAGGGTAGTGCAACGTGTGAGAAAGTACAATATGTACAAAAAGTAGCAAAAAGACTGAGGATACCAGAAGATACCAAAATTAACAAGACACTACGAATGATCCGTTGAAACTGCCGTGCCGTGCAAACGATAAACCGCTGTAATGGCATTTACGACTTGATTATTGAACCGTGATGAGCTACAAGTATAACTTACTCGATTTTCTCTCCAATCTCTAGAAGTTACCTAAACTAAATATCATAATTGCGGTAAAAGCCAGTGGTCTTAAGGTAGCCTTAGAGTGCTAAGGCTCTTATTCTAAGGAATACCTACCAATCAAAATGCGGTAAAAGCAATTAATGCTAGAAATAGTAGGTATGCGATTTAAACACCTTAAGGGTGTTATTTTTCTATGAATTCTACCTCAAGATAAAGAACTAAAAAGCAGTAACCTTTTAACTGATTTAGTGCATCTTCTCTGAGTAATTTCATAGTTTCTATTGTATTAAGAATGTTTTCAATTACCTGCAAGATAGCGTTTCCATAGTGCCTGTAGAAACGCACTAGCAACCAGACTAAAATATAGAGCAAATATTGCGTTTTAATCTGTAACATCAAATAATATATTGTGCAGTTGATTGCAGTAATATGTGTAGAAACTTAGATGCTGCATTTTAATCTGTTTGCACCAAAAATAAATGTTGCAGTAAAAAATAAATATTTACGCCATAATTATTTCAATAAAGATAATTTCCCATTATCTTTATTCCATCCAAAAAAACGTCGCTTTAACATTTGTACGGCAGAGCAGGCGGCGGCGCTGCAAACTGGGCTAACAGGTCATCAAGATCCTGTGCTACAGTCTGCCACCAAAAGAAATAATTGTTACACATCATGATACAACTTGTACACAAAACAAACGTGAATTATGTAGTGAGAAGGTCGGGGGGGCGTGAGCCAACGCCGCGCGCGTGGCGTAGCGGCTACGCAGTCTACGCGCGCGGGCTGACCTCCGCCCGCACTTCCGCTTACATGCCTGGTGGCGTAACAAGCGTAGTACACTAGCTGCCCTGTCACTGATCTATGTGTACCCACAGATCTAGGATTTTTTTGTAGGTATGTCTAAATGTGTATTATGTCTAGTATTTTGACAAAGAATTTTCAATGTCCCAAGACGCTATAGTTATATATAATACATATATTGTATATCCGGAATATTGTATATAGTATAAGCTTCCTTTTTATGTCGGGGGTTAAACATATAATGGTTACGAAGACAAAGGTCACAGGACAGAAATGACCGGTGGTGAAACTCGCACATATACACTTACACACGACATAACAATAAACAAACTTACCCTCTGTATATCAAAATTAGGTAGCTGTGGATATAATGGACACTTCCCCATACCGGTGCTATAAACCGCTCCAACGATTGTGCAAAACACTGCCACACAAATCTTTTTCGTAGAGTTCACTCTGAAGTCCCCCATTGCACTGTATATGTAGGTAATACTTAATTCACGGTAGGTGCTTAGTTATACAGGGCTGAAGTACGAAATGTTTCGTAAACAGTCATTATTTAAAAAACAACATTGCGCTCGACGACCGCGTTCGTACAACTAGTAGTTGCGGACATCGATAAATCATAATGAATCTGTGGGGTAGGGTCGCGCTGTCCGAGGGGCGAGCAGCGGGTTTCTCAAACATGCGTAGTCTGCTATGTAGTTCTTGCCACTTAAATGCGCGTCAACCTTGCGTGTGCAGAAATGTCCGTAAAAACCATTTTCTCGGCAATGTATAATACGTATTTAAAGATCTTAGATTAACAAGTGTCATTAAAAATTTGGAAGAAAAAAATAGTACTATGGGACGCCTATATACATAGTGGCAATGGCGATGCGTTATATAAAGAATGTAACGACAAATGTGAAGACAATACGAAGAAAACATCATCAATAGTGGAGACAAAGCAATTTATGCTCATATACGTAGAAGGATGACATCAAAAATAGGCATTCCACTTGTAATAAGAGATGAGAGGTTATTTCACTGTTGTCCCATTTAAAATAGCCGAATTGCGCCTGTGAATTCGTAACAGTCTACTCTGACGAACCAGCTCTGATTGACAGCACTATAATAACACCAAGAGTTGACAACTCTCTAAAAGATATATGTTTCTCGCCTATAGAATTTTTTCAGAATACTTAATAACTTGAATGTTGAATCTTCAGCAGGGTCAGGCAACATTCTAGGTATAATACTGAAACGCTGCTCTGCGACGCTAGCTCCAATATTGGTAAGCATTATGGAGGAGTCATTCAATTTGGGAACTATGCCTCAGGATTGGCAATTTCAGGACTATCAACTTTTCAACAACGACCGTGCAACATCGAATGCGAGTCTGATTTAACAACAAATAATGTATAGTATCATAGAACAACATTTAGTCATTCAATCCGCTCCCGCTCCCGCCCCGCACTTACTACGCCTGTACCCTAAAAACTCGCACGAATCTACATAAAACCGCTTAAAATACACGCGGACGGAGTAACCAATTCGTGAGTGACACTGCAAGTAATATTCTTTAGCATTCTTTTATTTGAAGGTCGTCGCATATGAACAAATAAATATTTATAAGTACTTACACTTCTATTGAAATAGTCAATACACATTTATAACTATTGTATAGCTTTATTTTGTCTTTTAGCATTTAAATAATAATATTTACAACAATCTTATAAATATATTTATAAGATTATAATACATTTTATAACTCGTAATTATTCTAATTGCCCAACAAATAAGCTTAAATAGATTAGTCGCTAGAGCGCTGATAGTCTACTATTCTTGATTTGCATTCGTAGAGTCGTGAGTTCAAATGCTCGGCCTGTATCAACGGGGTTCTACTAAGTACGGATTTTTAAAATTATCACTATATCCAAGGTAAAGGAAAGCGTATGCTCCAGAATAGAATAAAATCTGTAGAGTATGTATATCCACCCAATCCGCATTGGGCCCGCGTGGTGGATCATAGCCCGAAAACCTCTAGTGATTTGCTAAAGGAACGATAAACACCGATCTAAAAGTATTAACCGCTAGAGTTCAAGTATAGCGATTTTAATCTGCAGACAACTCAAGTAGACATATTGCTTGAGTAAGCATTATCCAACCAATTACAAACTTTATTTGCGTTCATGGCCGAGTTATTGCGGTGACTTTAACATCAATTTCCGTTGTTTTAACAACGTTATATTTGCTGTTGGCGCCACCTGACTGCCTATTGAATAAATTGATAATGAGCTGCAAAGGAGTTTGTATTTGTGCGAACACTCGATTGGCTAACACTATAGGTTTATGGGCGATAGTATTCGCTTACCACCAAGCGGACTGTGCTCGGTTGTCACCTCGTTTCTATACAAAATAAATATACACCACAACGAAAAGATACAATAAATTAAAATCATAACATCCAAAGAAGGTTCGAGAAAATGTAGTTTAACTGCCCTATGTCCACAACATTAAGTTCATGATCCTTCACCACTTAATATTAAGCGCGATATCGGACTTTTCAACGGCGTGATATCTCGTGTGTAACATCGCCCTAGCCTTGTCGGAGTCCCTCCCATCTAACCAGTCTGTATACAACTTGGCGACTAGTCTGTTGTCACCCGGGTGCGCTCGCGGCAGATGCGAGTACATGCCGTCTAGCCGTGACACGAGGTCACGCCCGCTGTCACCGGCCAAAGGGCGTACTTGAGCGCCGCCGTTTAGACATCCTTCGAGAAAAACGGATTTTTTAAGCAATCTATACATACTCGTATAAGGGATCGTCCATTAATCACGTGAGGCTCGAAAGGGGGGGGGGTGTTTCGAAAAAAATCACGAAATATCACAAGGGAGGGGGGGGGGGGGTGTAGTGAGATATCACATGTATTTATCTTTTCGCTGAACGCGCGATTTCTAAACTGAAAAGCGGCGCGTGATTTTCGGTAGGGGGGGGGTAGTCTAAAACCTGACCACGTATCACCGGGGGGGGGGGGGGGTTAAAAGTTGCTAAAAAAACATCACGTGATTAATGGACGACCCCTAATCTAATCTAAACAAAGCCGTGTCTGTACATGGAAGACTTTTTTGAAAAAGTCATTGACGTGTAAAGTGTAACAAATGTAAATACACGCATACAGTGTAAAGATACAGAGCCCAAAACAAAACAAAAATCGGAATTTTTGTCTGTCTGAACGCACGCAAATTACGCAAAAACTGCTGGATGGATTTTAATGAAACTTGGCATAGTTATAACTTATACATTTAGGGTACTTTTTATCCAGATAAATCATATAGTTCCCACGGGAATTACAAGTTTACGCGAACGAAGCCGCTGGCATCGCTAGTGTAATAATAACTAGCTTTTATAAGTAATTGATAATTCATTTAGTTCGGAAATAAATACTTGTATTGACTCCCCCGAAAAACCTAATGAATTTTTCGGGATAAAAAGTATTTTATATCCATATTCGGATTTCATTTTACGACCTTGGCAAATTTCATTGAAATCGGTTCAGTAGTTTAGTCTCGTGTATGTAACAAACAGACAAACACGCTTTCGGATTTATAGTATTTATACAATGTGGATAATAATAATATTGTTTAGAAGCGCGGAAAGTACTCTGCGTGTGACTGATTTTCGAAACATTTCATATAAATTTTAAATTTATTTTTCCAAATCTAGAGATAGCGTAGTTATATCATAAAACAAGATATTATAAAACAAGTACATAGAACTTTATAGATACCTGAAGGACAAGCCATCACCTCTACGTAGTGGTATGGCGACTTTCCTCTCTTCAGTTTCTGGACGAGATTCTGTATATTTCTGAATCCATTGGCTATAGCGAACCTTAACACTTCCGTCCCACCTTTTTCTAATGTCACTTCTCTGAAATCTGGGTTTCTGTAACATCATTAAACGCATGCCAATATTAATCAGGTGTCAAATATAAATGGCGCGATTTCAACAGTTTATGTAACGAACGAATGGAAAATAAATGTCATTAATTACAACTTAGTTACAATGATATGTTGTCGGTCGGCTTTAGAATACCACCAGCCCATCGCTTCCCGCGGTTGTCCTAAAAGGTGGCTATCAAAGCCGCTACCACAAGTACTGAGAAACTACACTACCTCTACGCAACCACGCTTGGTAAGTGTGGTGTTTTCATTAAGTATTGACAAGGCAATGTGCATAAGGAGACCCATGTCCAGGAGTGGACGACAGGAGGGCTGGTTACGGTTATTATGTGAGGTGACTTGGCTCGTCGGGCACAGTGCAGTGGGAGTAGTGGAACCGATACGCCTATAGAATATAAACTAATTATTTCAAATCAAGAGGGTAAATTGGTAATAGAGCCTATTTGTAGTAAAACCACGATTGGATTAAAGCATGTTCTCAATCATCCAGTTGCCAATTCATGATTGATCTTAAATCAGTGTTTTTCGAAAAAAAAAATTGGTTTCAGTCATTTTTTAATGTAAAAATTGTTTTTAGTTTGCAGCCAATGAGTACGACATATCCCCTTATGTTTGAAAACGAAACTTGTAGTTATTGCAGTAATTAAGTGTACAATATGTATGCGTAATTCCGATGTACAAAGTGTGTACATCGCGGTGCAGGGGTCGCGGGTCGCGGGGCGATCGCTTCACAAGCCGCGGCCAATTGTCGCCGCTCCACGACTTAAATTATACAAATTGTAATTATCATTTCTATTTGCGTTGTAAAGAAATGTCTAGAAAGCAATTACATACCGTAATTTTAATAAATTTTATGTCAAAAGAAATGGGTACCTAAATAATAATTTAAAGATATACTTTCTACTTTTAAAACAAATGAAGATAAGTAATAATTATAGGTACGGTAGTTTAATAAGATTTTAAACTTTTGTTATCGTGGTTGAACATAATAATTGTTATGTAAACGGATTGTTCACGATTATTTATTTATTTATTTCAGCCGATATTTCGGTCCTAACTGGACCGATTTACAGATGAGTGTGAAAGGTTCCATGGCGCTTGAAAGGTTCACGGAGCTACATATAGCGGGGGCCGGTGTACCTCGGTGAGGCTTCGGGACCGATATGACGCACAATTTTTGTATTACTCATCTAGTTTGTACTAACACTATTATTGCTATTATTATTATGAGTTAATTTTATTGCCTGAATTAAAATCTTATTTTATTTTATATCATAGGTACCTCAAGTTCCTATAAACCAGTGGCGCATCACTTTCCCCAAAGAGATGTTCGGCGGCGTACAGGAACACGTGGTCGGCGTACCCCCCCGACCCTGATCCGATGTGTCTCCTTATCCCTGTCTCTGGCTGGCTACTCCATGGCCAGTCCAGCTCTATACCCTCCATGTCACTGAGGGATTTACAGTTGCTGTCCAGCATTTGTTCCAATTCAACTGTAGATGAGGAAATAGGGCTTTTGTGTCATTAAGAACCTTTCTCACCACCTTCTGATAAGGTATCGAGAGGTGGTGAGAAAGTACCTTAGACTTTTTTACAAGAGAAGAATCGTTCATATTAATGTTTCCCATATCCTGATGGTTATTCAGCGTAGTCAACTGCGATATTTACAGGAGCCCAGTGTAAAATTAGGAAAAGAAGTGCCATATTAATCTAAGGCCCAGATAAATAAACAATCTTATCGATTAGTCTCAATTGTGTTATAAGAGTCTTATGTAGTACGCATAAAGACTACTCTCCAACAACTCTGTTTAAGTCTGGGCACGGAACAGTCTTAGAAGCATCTATTTATCCAGTTCTATATCATATCAGGTGTTTATGATATTTAGAAGAGATATGTAACATCAATATTAGTCCAAAACCATTAATATCCCACAGGCCTGCAGTGTTTTCTTCAAGAAAGCTGTGAATAGGATTTTGCAAGGTTCGCGGCGCACCCACCCGCATGCCCCCTGGTGTTGCAGGTGTCCATAGGCGGCGGTAACACTTACCATCACGTGGGATCGTTTGCTCGTCCGCCTACTTCTCTATCTTTTTCCAGTGAGGATTGGGAACTATCTAATATAATTGAAGTATATAATTTATCTACCAAGCAAAAAAAATAATTATTTGAAAAGGGCACGTTTGAGAGGAAATAAAATACAAATACGCTCTAAGTAAGTGCCGATGGAGCGGAAAAACATAAGTATGGTGGATAATGTCTTGCTGAGTGAAAAAAACACAAATGTTCACTTACTTGCAGTAATAACACAGTCCACATCATGACAGTTCAGCATATCACTATAGAAGTCCTCTCTGGATGCTTCAAGCTTCTTATCGTAACACGGCATGAAGGTTACATGGTATATCTCTCCGGGAGTCACCTCCTTGGTCTTTGACAGGAACTGTTTGACCAGAGAACCCATGATCTGCTGGGGAGATTTGGTAGTGGAAATGTAGGGGAGGATGAAGTTGCCGTGGGTCTTCTCTGCGTAACATACCCAACCTGAATGAAGATAATGGAGAAATGGAAGAAAAATTAACTTCAATGCTGATGAAAGTTAGAAGAAATGTTTGTATTTTTAATTTTTGTTTATTACTTAACGTTCAACACAATAGGTAGGGGGAGACGTTTTTCGCAAATGTTTGTCCGACTGTTTGAAGGCTTGTATCTTTTTTATGGATTTCATTTTTGGTAAAAGGAGAGTGCACGCTGCATTCCCACAGCCGCTGTGCGCACTCAACTAGCCACGTTACCCCTCTCACACAGAAAACTACCTTGAAATGTACTGCATTTCCTACTTTATCGTATTAACTAACATACTTTATTGTGTGAAAACTACCTACAGAACAGAAGCTTTCATGAAAGTTATTACATTATAATCGATGCAATGTAGTGAATGGTAAGCAATGTTACCTTAACTATTATAAATTGTATACACAAAATTAACATAGAATAAAATATTTTTAACCACATTGCAGACAAATCAACATTCTGTTTTGTGATGTTTTTTATTTATCCAAATATAAAATGACAAATATTAATAACATAAATAAATTAATAAGTATTTCAAAATTACCTGGACAAGAACTAGCCAGCATAGGTAGCTGTTTAGCTGTGGGGTCATTTTGCTGGTCTTGATAGCGTTGCAGGAACTCCTGCTGCGCCTCCAATAGAGACAGGTCTTCTGCAATTGTCATGTCCAGTACTAGGTCTGCACCTAGACTCTTGAAGTAACCTGTTGAAAAAATAATTTTATAAATACAAATACAATTTTGTAGAACTTTTGCCTCAACATTTATTTTATAGTGAGAATGTACAGTGACACTGATCAAAGCTCTGGTCATTTTAATAGATGCTTGTGATAGCTAGATGTTAGGATTAAAGTTAAATTGCATTGAATCTACTTTGTTTAAAAGTATTTCTAGACACATTTTTCTACGGATAAAATAATTTAAAAAAAAATCAACTGTCTTAACTATAATACTAGTTACAGTTATTTTGTTCTATATCTTTAGCTGAGAGGCAAACAGTTATAACTTTTGTGATAACATGTATTATTATATGTATTATTTTGCTTATTAGTTCAATATTTCAATTGAGATTCATACAGTTATGACTTATTTATGATTTAATCAAATAAGCAATAGTTTTAAATATATTCTTAAAAATAACTTATGTTTCAATGGTAAAATTGAACTCTAACAACTGATTTTTGCTATGTAAAATTTCATTTTTCGTGTTTATTATTCTCTACCTCTCAGCTACTGATATTAAAGTATTCATATGTAAAGACCTGCTAATTTTCTAGTAGCATCCTCTGAAGTAAGTTTGTATCTCGCTGCTAGTGATAAGGTGGGTTGCGGTGATAGAGATATTACCACCAAGCTCACGTCTTTAGTTACACCTTTGTTATCTGTGTACTTCCTTTCAGAAAATACTCTGAAAAAAGGATTTTTTTATCATTTTCTAAAATACGCAAAAGAAATATAATCAAGTAAATGTTTTCAATAAAATTGCTTTATTAGTTAAAATAAAAATGTCTGATACACATTACTTATTAATTTCGTTTCAAAGGTGTCCAAAGAAAGGCAGATTATTATGACTTAAAATATTTTATCCAATATCTATTTGTTGCAATCAAATTATTTTTATACAACACAATATACTCATGTTTTTTTTTTTCCATTTATGCTAATACATACACAGTAAGAAAGGAAATGATTATTTTTCTAAAAATATATAACCCTTTGCAATTTTTTTCCTTCAGTTGTATTATTTTTTACATTTTGCTGTTTTTTTTTTTTTTGTTATTATAATAATGTTTAGGCCTTAATTTTTTGTATATAACATGCAATAGTTCAATTGCATGTTAGTAGGGATCATTTTCAGGGGGACTACTGTAAATGTGATATACAATATATACAACATTTTTTAATTGATATAATATAACCAATTTTTTATAATTCAAAATAAGTTATTACTGTCTGCAATGAAAATAAAATAAGGTCACACTGGTCTATGGTGTCACTGCTACAACTACTACTAAAATAACATGTTTAACATTAGTTTTTGTAAACTACTAAAATGTCATCCTGATTTAAATCTTAGAATGATCCACATTAATTTAATTATACCTTATATAGCTACATATTTGCAGATATTATACAATGTCTACTATTTTTTTTTTCATTATAGCTACTATTTATAACAATATGTCTATAATCTCCATTAAAAATTAAATAAATATATAAATGAAGTAAGCACTAAAATATGTTTTTTGGTTAGTACTCTACATAAAAATTAGTATCAGACTCTTGAACAGTCGTGAAAATAAAAGTATAGTCCAGATAAATAGATGATTCTAAGAACATCCTATGCCATAGACTTAGCTTTAGTTCAAAAGTAACACAACTTGAACTAATTTTAAAACCCAGAAACGTCTATTAATGATAATGATTGTCTACCTGAGGAGCTCCTCTTGACTTTGTTGTGTGACCAGCACACTCTCAGCCGATGTGATGCACCCACTACATGCCAGACAGTCTGCTAATGTAATCTCCACCTTCTGTAACTTCTGCTCTCTGCCACTTGATATGTCAAAGTACCCATCCTCTCCAATCTTTATTTTTGCACCTGCTTTCGTCTTTGACTTCTCTATTTTCACTGGCTTTATACATTCCTGTTTCAAATTTGTTACTATTATTTTCTGATAGGTTAATATTAACTATTAACGCAATATTAAATGACAGTATAAGTACAGATTATATAATCTTGTGAAATAATCTTTCTCTGTTTATGTTTTAGAAAGTGTAAACAAACGTGTGTTCAAGAGCTTGTTCTTCAATTACTATTAGATAACTATAATTTTTCGTTATCAAAATTAATTAAAATTTAGATGTACTAAAATCTATGTGCTTAACAGTAAGGACACAATTAATACAGGAATAGTTTGAATGTTTTCATCAAAAAATTATGTGAAATTAAGGTTAAGTTACGGACCTGTGACGGTGTGATGAAATCATCGAGGTCCGTCAATTGTAAAGCACCACTAAATCTGGAAGCCATTTCTGAACGAATAAACAGTTTTATTTTGAGTTTACAGAATTGTATTTTTATATTAAAAAATAAAAACAATTTTTAATTAACTCAATGACAACTATTTGACAAAATCTGACAAATAAAGCAGCGTGTGACGAATATCAAAACAGCTGATGATGACTTTGTCTTTTTTAAATATGACTTATTAGTCTGGATTCTAGTTTGATCATGTTTGTAACACATATCTAGGATTAATTGATTTATGTGTTTCTAAACCAAATCTAAGATGGGAGAAAATATGTTAGGTACAAATGAAATAATCTATATAACATCGTACGTATTAACAATTATGATATTAACAATATAAGTAAACGTGATTGATTCCAAGAGCAAACAATATGAGCATGGGTTTGAAGCAATTACCAATTTTAAACTGCAACTGAAAAATCCTAACTATAGATAAACATGCAATTTTATTTATGTTACCAATATTATTTTGCTGCAAAGCTTTGGTTGAATGCACATGTATATAATGCACTAAATATGGATAAACATTCAATCTTAAACTTTTCAAAGCACGTTAATTTATACGTTAATTTTTAATATATTTATACGAAATAAAGGGATTGCTATTAGAGATATAATTTAATAAAAGATTTCGGCTTTACCTAAATCTATTTTGTGATTACGACTATAAAGCTAAGATTTAAAAAAATCTAAATATGTAGTTATTATTTTTTTTCTATTAAATGAGGGATCAGCATGTATTCCCACGCAAGGCCTTGGCGGACATACATCGAGCATGATGAATGGTGTAGACATAGGTACTTTACTAACAAAGTACTGGCCGCACGCGGTAAGATCCGGACGTGCGACACGTTAAGAAAAATCAATCGCAGAAGTTCCCGCCTCCGTCGGTTACCAAGGCAACGCATAAACAGTGGGGAGACGTTTGGCGAGAGCTACAATCTGCGTTTCGCTCTATAACCATTTGTTGATTTAAACAATCGTGCAGTTTAAATATTAATTATAGTGTTGAGTAAGGTGTGTGAACAATGGCCGAGGAAGGTGGAGGCGGAGGTGGACCAGGAGCAACAGAAAAATTAATTCACACTTATCCGCTTGTACGTTCCTCGAGCAGCATTGTTTATTTTTATTATGTAAGATAGGAAGTTTCTATAGCTTCTATTTATTTAGAAGCATTGCTTATTCGTTATTATTGCTAATGCGATGTATGCAGTAGTGTTCTATCTTAGTGGGCAAAGCATGATGCAGTTTTATGCTCCGATAAATTATTTGTGATGCGTTTTCCACCATAGTGTACCTAGAAAAATTTCCCGGAGATTTTAGGCTAATACAAACAAGCAAATAGCAATCGTCAATGAAAAGCTATATGAATAAAACTAAAATTTATTAAAATTACACCAGAAGCAAGGGAGACCGACAGCTAGTTGTATAATATAATTTAATTATTTCAAAATTTTCGTATGGTGTTGAATCGAATTTTTACGTACTTATTAAAGTTATTAAATATTTATCTCGATTGATCAGAAAGAGGCCAATAGGTGAGAAGATCAGTGTACCGCGACGAATGTCGATCGACCACCTACCGTGTCCTCTCGGATTACCACTTACTACTATCACGTTTTCAATATCCATTCTATTTACCTACATAGGTATTATGTGTATATCCCATTTGATTCCAGTTTTTCTAAAGGTTCCAAAGGAGCTAGTTTTAGCAGTTTCACTTCTTTATTATAGGAACCATATAGCAAGCAGCTCCGCAAAATTCAAACATGTCGAGATTACGTGCCTACCTACATACCCATTGGCTACTGCAGTAATTTACGCTATAGCGTGTTTTCTTCTCGGACTTTATTTATCACAAGTCCGGTGACTCTTGAAAGGCCACTAGGGCCACAAGAATTTAGTCAATCCGAAAAAAAAAAAAAAAAACTTTATTTAGCATGTTAGGGGTAGTCGAGCCGGCTAACATAATTTAAATGTCATTCTGGCATATTTCTGGCACGTCGCTCACTATGTGCACCTATTTGAGGATCTTATTACATTAAGACATTATCACAATGTGAAATGTGACAGAAGGTAGATTCTCCATAAAGTTCTCCAAATTTTAATCCAGAGGTTCATAACTTTTTCTTTATACAATAGATGGCAGACGAGCGGGCGGGCCACATGATGGTAAGTGGTCACCGCCGCCCATGGACACCTGCAATACCAGGTTAACAACAACATATTATAATATTAACGATAGTAAGTTACGGTACAAATTCATAGAGCGCTTCGCTTTAACTGTTTCAAGATTAATCACACCATACGTATGTTTAATAGTAATAAACAGCCTTATTTATAAAACACCAATAACTTTGTAAAAAATTAGATATAATTCTTGGTAAGATTTATGTTGACGTAAGTAAAATTATAGATTTATACATGGTGAATTCTAGAGAAACATACAGAAAACAAACGAGGAGAATATATTTCTTATAATTAAAAGTATTTCCTAATCGTTCACAACTTTAGATTTCCATTCACCATTGTTTGTTATGGCAGGTGGTGGATACAATGTGCGCCATGTCAGCTCCTATTCTCGAAGTTAATTGCGGAGAATAACACATCCATTACCTTTTCAAATAAATAATTACCATTTAAAAGGATGCAGACGTTTGTTGTGTTAGAAGGCGGCGGCAGCCGTTGCTTTGTATCAAAGTTTTCAAGGCGTTCTTGAAAGTTTCCTTGATTGTATTAGTTAGGTATGGTGATTACGTTCTATGGGGAAAAAATAATCACTTTAATTAAGTCTCTATATCAATTAATGACTACACATAATATTCACGGAAAGCCACTTTTTGCCTTGCTTTTTATTATTCAACTAGCGACCCGCCTTCGCTTCGCTTTATAATTTTTTTTATTAGAATTTCAAAATAAAATATAGCCTATATTAGACACGGATAATGTAGTAACGTATTTGTGAAAGAATTTTTGAAATCGGTACAGTAGTTCCAGATATTACCCCCAACATACAAACACACAATTTTACCTCTTTATTATATTAAGTATAGATTACACTTAATTTATTTTAAATACCTCTTTTTCATTTAATTTATTGAGGAGTATTCTGTAAAGGGGTGCGGAAGATTTTGCATTCTACAAACAACTGGGCGCGCCTCACAGCCCGAGCTACTTCTGTCTGAAAAGAGACTACTTCAGAAAGTATTATTAATGAGTTTCAGGAGCGAGTGAGTTATGCCAGGGTCAATTTCCCATTTCATTGAGTGGGGAGTATAATAAGAAGTCTCTTATCCCATTATATTCCCTACTTCCCACTCCATTAGTTTCAGTATCTGTTTATTATTGTCCACAGCACACGGACATGTCAGAAGAGATGCGCACAGAAGCAGTGGAGCTGTCAGTGACAGCTTGTGAAAAGTTCGCAGCGAACAACGAACTGGCCGCACGCATGGTCAAGGAGGCCATGGACAAGAAGTTCGGCCCGTCGTTCCACGTGGTGGTCGGGGAGAGTTACGGCTTTGAAATCACGTATGAATGCACCACGATATGCTACATCTACTTCGGTGGTAACCAGGCGATTTGTATCTGGAAGTGTTCGTGAAATTCTGGCAGAACAATGTTCGACTTTTTGTAGGTAATTTTAAACCTATCGCAGGTTTGGTGCGAACAATTGTAACGTCTACTGTGCATTTGTTCGGAAAGATTTTCATTTTATCGAAAAATAAAATAATAACACCAAAAAATATGTAGCTACCTCCTATGCAAATCAGCAAGAACTTCTGAATAAAAATAGGGCTATATTGAACTTTTGGAATCAAACAAGCATTTAGCGAGTAGGTATACGTATACCAAACTATATTTTATTTAAGTTTTAGTTTTTAACATTTATTGTATAAGACTTGGGGATTTACACGGGTCAGTGTTATTTTACTATGCTTCATTTTATATCATTATTATAAGGAAATGGACGAATATTATAGTAAATAGACCTATTAATAAAAAGACAAAATTAATTTTTTTGATAAAACCCCCGACACGCTTATAAAATCTAATTACCTTTGCAAAGGTTAAAATAAAAATATAAACCAGTCAGCAGTCTTGTTGACAATGTTACAACCTATCAGCGTAGTCGTAGTCATGTCTGGGGGTGTAATTAAAAATTTTAATTGTCTTTTTATTTTCAGCTTTTTAGTTAAGAAACATTCAATCTTATCTTATCTTAATTCAATGCCATCCTATCCACCCTATTTCATCTATCAGCTAATATAATGTGATGAAGGCAACACTATATCCCATTATGCTGCACAATTCCCACGCGCTTTTTTATATTTCGCTATTATCTGTGTTACATATCAACATCGGTCAAAATTACAAAAGTTGACACGTCCACAGATGCGCTGCGGAATTAAGGACCTTTCGGAATTAAGAATAAAGATTTGGAAAGAGGCCTGGGAAGGAAGTGAATGGGATTCGTCATCTATAGAATGAGGAAAGCGAGACTGGATGGCATGAGATGGGAAAGGAAGGGAGATTTTGACACTTTTACATAGCGGTCTTTTGTGAGTGTGAGAAAAGTCTGCTAGTCAGACATGACCAATCTGCTGTAACATACAGCATCGTCCCCCTTTGTGATAGAACTATTTATCGAACTAAAGATCGCCAAAAAAATTAGTCCAAACACGTTATTTCTACCATCAAATTTCAGGGAGATTCCTTATTGACCTTAGGCTCCAACATCAGACGCTGACAGTTATATGTAAAGTATACATCTTTAACTATTAACAATACAAATACGCGTTCGAACAGATGTATTCATTTAGAAATTATAATTACGTTTGTATCTACAGATCAATTTTCTGTTGAAATGAGATAACACGACTGGTCGGACGCTCCCAGTCGGCTGTGGGACACATCATTCTCCTCAATGTTTTAGAACTGTTCATTGAAACAAACAACTCCAACAAATTTAATCCAAACCATCATTGTAGCTCCAAATTTCAAGGAGTGGCGTTTTACCCACCTTCGGCTTCAGCTTAAAACCGTCATGTGTGTATAATATACACCTTTGTAACTATTTACTCAGAAAGACACATTCGAATAAGTACATTCGTTTAGAAGAACTTGGCACAGCAGCGCCTCCTGGTCAGTTAGAACGACAAAATTCACCTCTAAACATGCTCAAAGGTACGATTAAACGTTTACAAAAAACGCTTCAAGCGGTCCAGGCGTTTCAGAGAAAATTGGTAACAAATGGGTACCTACACAAATTTACATACATTCTCTTATCCCAAAGGCATATACTGTTAGATTTAAATTCGACTTTTAATATAAACTCGTGTGATTTCGCCATGTGATGATTGTAGTTTATTATCATTTATATTCTGCTGAAACAAAAATGGTTCCTTTTTGCTATGTGTTATGTTTCAAGGCGAAATACGACAAATATTAACATTTTTCCTGAGCGATATCGCTCTTCGCTTTAAAAAGTTCGCTCTAAATTTTAGACCTTATTTTGACCTTTTAGAGTCTAAAAGGTCAAAATGAGAAATCTATTCAATACACAATTAACTTTAATGGTTGAACGGCTACCCATTGAATCTGGAGGAAGTTTGATTAAGCTCAAAGAAATGCCATGTTAATTGCCCATTTATCAAAACCCAATACGAGTATATCTAATACTCGTATTTGAATCTCGATTATCCGAAATTCAGTTACCTACCGGAGGGTCTGAGGTATGCAAAGATATTTTTATGATCAAATATTTACGATCGCCTACATTTGGTACAGTTAAGCACACATTTGTTTAACATTGTGGGCCTAGTCGTAAAAGAAATGAGGTCAACGCAACACAAACGTACAGCCTTATACTACGTAACAACCACCTAAAGAGTTTTAATTCCATTATTCTTGTAATGTCTCTGATTGTTTGCAAATATAATCATTACGCAATATCTACTGAGTAGAAATCTCTAATGATTAGTCACCAGAGGCTTGTAAAATATAGGCTAACATTAATATACATACGAGTATATGTCCCGTAAGTACGCGACGATGGAAGTAAAAACAAGCAAAACATTGACAAAAACAGAACAATTGCCACGCACGATTTGCTTAAAACTAAAGCATTCGTTCAACCTTGAGTAGATCCTATTGTCAAATGAGTCACGGCTGAGAACAGCGATTACAAGAGCAATTTTTTGTAATTTTGTCAATTAGACGTTAGTTTTTATTGTAATTAGTTTTAAAAAAAATATTTACGGGTTTATGTAATCGACGGACAAAAGATAATCGAGGACGTGTGTTCTATGCGTGTGTGAAAAATATTTTAATAAAATTTTATGTAGGTAGTACCTAAAATGACTGGAAATATTATTTTTTATGATAAATAAATTCTATATATTTCATTGGTGTTTTCATATACTGGTTGCTGGTTACTTATGGTGTCTGTGTGTTGGTTCATTCCACTTGGTCCGACGGGATTGTCCGACTATTCAGACTTCGCATAGTAATTTCATTCATTAAAAGATTATTTTAGCAACTGTACGTATTTTTCGCAATTTAATCAAGTAATAATCAATACAAAATTTCTCCTGAACAAATCAGTTGGATCAAGTGGACCAACTAAGCGTATCTGACTAGTTCTGTCGGGCCAAGAGATTGACCGCGTGCTAGAAGGTTGACTTAAGTGAAATTCGCGATCTATAACCCTACACCAAAGCTAACCCTTCCAAGTGCATTATCGCTCTTTTCATTGAACATTAACCCTCTTAATACTAAATGTTGTTTACATTTAATAATTGTTTAAAATCTCTAGTACCTACTTTTCTAAAATTAAAAAACAAACTTCCAACAAATTCGATATAAATAGATAAAGAATTTTTAGAAATGCTTCTTAAATTTAAACGGTGTTCATAGGTAAGGAAAATTGTAATTGTCAGATAAATGTCCAAGTTGGATAAAACCTTTGCCACCATAGCAGCGGTGGTTTATGCATGCACCATTCTCTAGTACAGTTTTAAACAGAAGGTCCAAGCCAAATATCTACATATTATACCCACAAGGCTCTCCTTTTTGTTCAAGAGATTCTCGTTTCGACGAATTCTATAATGAGAGACTCAAAAATACGATATACGTTAATTAAAAACAACAATTATTTTTTAAGTTAAACAGTTACGCTTATGTTTAACAATACATTTTTGTAAATAGCTAATTTCTTGTTGCTAATGAACTTCAAGGCAAAATGCACTTGGGCTGACGTGGTGGATGGTCCGAAACCGTGTTTACAAGAGGTGGTACGTGCCTTGCATTGCGATGTCACACGCTAATATTGTAATAACATTACGCAAATAAACTATATGTAATGTAGCTAATTGATTAAGCCTATGTTCATGCTAATAATCCAGAATTAAAAAAATACCATGGAGTCTTATGCTAATATACCATACACCCCAGCACACGACGCGCTACCTGGGTTTACTCGGGCACGATGCATTCTGTTTATGAATCCATTTCACGATTGGCACATAGTATGTCTTACTGTTCACGTCATGCGATGCGGATATATCGGCATATAATATGTTGCAGAGCACATTGCGATCTACTATCGTCAATGGATGACACCGATCAGCCTTGGCTGTGTACGAGGCTTGAGAGAAAAGATTTCAATACAACGCAGTTGCATTTCCTACTGCGTTATGCCGAGTTACGCCTGACGTATCGGTATAAAGGTGAGAAGCCCCACGCCCACGTCATCGAGCGCTCTATAACAACACATTATCATTCGCCTGTACGGAACTATGGATACAAAAATCTTTTGAATTCACTAATTACAAATAACACAAGCTAACGATGTATTATTAAGTCATTTTTGGTGGAATTTATGTATATTGAGTAGGTGTAAGTCGAAGACCTTGAGGTTAAATAGTAATGAATTACAGACAGAGAGGCAGTCAACGTGCGGCATTATTATTTTTAATTTTGGTATGGTGGGCAGACTTTACATAGTGAACGCAGTCTTCTAAAGAGAATGTATTTTCAACGTAAGACAGTTGAATCGTTAAACGTCTCGGATGAATGAGAAATCGAAAGAACACAAAACATGGAAACAGTAAGTGTTCCAGAATCGTGGAGAGCGCAGTGTGGACTGTAAACTACATGTGACACATTCTCCATCTTGGTCGAGTTTTTGGACTTAAGTCGTGCTCGGCGATTATTACGCGTGCCCACTTTTCCCAACATGAATGCCCGGTGTTCAGGTTACGCTAACCAAGCCCGTCCCCTCCCGAAATGCCGGAGGTTTTTAGTTTTTTACGGTATCGATGTCAATCAGATCTAGTTCAAATTCTTTGCCCGGTTTCTTAGGGAACTGTCAATTATTATTTTTTTAAAGACATCAAAAAATTCAAATTCCTTATTGACATCATAACACAGGGTATAAATACATTGATGCCCTGATACTCAAACAAGAAACCTTTATTTCAGGAGTTGGCTCCTGGACTAGTCCCATCCCTATCACACACAAACATACACTACGCAGGTCCCTGTCCAGAACTATGAACAAGGAACTGAATCCAGGATCTTTGGCGCAGTGGCAACACTACCATGTAATTGGACTAACCAGTAGTAAAATCTTTAAATCTGAAATCAGTAAATCTATTTGTTTACGGAGTTAAATAAAAGTTGTGGTTTAATATTAATAATTTTATTTTTAATAATATAAGTTAAATGTCACATTTTTTATAAATTTTATATTTATCAGGTCGACATACTGTTTCTTAGATAGATAGGAATGAGAATCGGTGCACTTTTATAATATCACAATCAGTGAAAATATAGTCTCCTGCTAATATACAAAAAACCTACACAAAAATTATCCGCGAAGAATTGGGACGAGGAAGACGTTGCTCCACTTTTAACGATTTAAGATATCAAGAAGACACAGAAGGTTCTACTTACGCAATCTGGAGTTTTATATAAGTCCCGACATAATGTGAGCGTAAATGATTGTACCTCTCCTTTTCGTGCGCGGGGAAGGGGAGAGGGATGTTTTTCAACCTCTAAAGAAAGGAAGATGTATGGCGAAATATTCAAGCCTCGCCTCAATGTTTACTAACACAAATAGTTTGCATAGGTACATAAAAAGCACTAGCAGAAGACCCGGTATTTAGAAGAATCATCACTGTAACGAATTTGCAGAAAACAAATCAGTGTTATAAACAAGTTCTTTAACTTTAAAGATGTAATAAGACTGGCGTGTTGCTAGTTTCCACTAATAAGGCACTATTTTACAATTGTTTTATTCAATTATTAACACAATCTCTGTAAGTATATATAGAGAACAATGTTCTGTCTATTTGTTCGCACTAATGTCGAGGTCGATTTTGTTGCATATATCACTGTCGTTTAACGTATTTATGTCAGAAGGTTATAGGGTACAATTGACAAAATCAAGGTACTTGCGTTTAATTAATAACAATGGCAGATAATAATGACGAAATTACAAGTCCTCTAAATATGCCCACAGCTGAAGACTAGGTTGGTGGCGGGCGTAAGGAATTTGGCTAGTGCGGCACGCTCATCCACGTTAACATATCGTTAATAAATCAAAACAAAAAAAAATAATTTTGTTTCTATTAACATCTAAAATTACATAATTTATTTGAGGAATTGCATCTAAAATCAAATCTAGTATTATAAATTTTTAAACAATATATCTGCCATGCAAGATACGTTCTTGGACAATCCTCTTCATATTACTCCTTACAAGTTCGACATGAACGATAGTGGGAGAACTGTGCGCCCGGTACTAGCGAGTGGGCGCCACAAGTGAAGAAGCGAGGGAGTGCGGGGTTACTAGCCTCGCGCGTGCTCATTCCCCGACTGTCACGAACGTAGTCCCCATCTATATGCAATCAGGCATATTTAGATGATAAACAAAATGGTTTAGAAATCAGATTCTAAACGGGCAAAGGTTAGTGTATACAAATAAAAGAGTAGCAGACGTGCCGTCTAAAAGATGAACTTAGCCAACAGTAACAATTGTAGGAAGTAACAAGGAGGAATCCATGATGCTGTGCGAATGTGACGGGATAGTCCGTGGATACGGGATAGGACAGAATGAGTCCGTTAGGAACTCATGCACCTACATCGGAATGGCTTCTACGACTGTCGGAC
The DNA here is from genome assembly GCA_943735995.1 of Sesia bembeciformis. NCBI lineage: Eukaryota > Metazoa > Arthropoda > Insecta > Lepidoptera > Sesiidae > Sesia > Sesia bembeciformis. The sequence continues at coordinate 17,720,690 of OX031028.1, forward strand.
GTCCTGAGGTATTGGGATATCAAATATGGACACCAAGAGTAGAAGACAGGATTTCGTGGCGAAATGCCTACTATCGCAATTTGTCAAATTTTCAATGACATTTTTAATTCTCCATACATGAGATTGCATTACCGCCTACATTTCATAAATTTGTGTAGTCGCAGAATGCCAACTATTTTTGTGTTCAATACTTTTCATACCAAATTGCCGAAAATGTGTATAATCCAATACAACTTATATTAAAGTAGCATTTCGCTACGAAATTCGAAGACACGACTAAACGAAAGATCCCATTAATGACACCGATAAGATAAAATCTATCTAAATAAAATATTCACCGATTCTCAGACTATAATCAAATTGTGATAACATTTTGTCCGTTTGCTAAAGCTGCGTGTGATATAATTCGTTCGCTAACTGCTTACCGTGTGGTTTGTCGCTGCTCTATGGCCGTGATGTGGTCGCCTTTAAATATGCATTTATCATTATTTATTCTATCTAAAACATCGTCAATAAAAACAGGATCTTCACAATTGTTATACATACAACAGTAATCCTACGTCTTTTACAAACATTGGCACATAAAGTGATCACAAATACACGTTATATTAAACAATACAATCCGTATGAAAGCTAGTATAAGTTACAATAACTATTAAAATTCACATCGTATAACTATACTTACATATAATTACATATCAACGTATAATATATGTAATATATGAAACGGTCATATAAAAATCTACACAACTGACTTAATACGTTAAACTAGGTTCCGTCTAACAAGTGTATGTATATATATCAATATTTTAGGCACGTTTCATATCAAATTTAATGTACTGGGTACTAGACACTGAACTGTACTGGAAACCTAAAGCACCTGTATTCAGGTTAGTACCTATTGGAAAACTTGTACATTTGCCGCACACTGCACAATGAAAACAAGAATTAAACATTTAAAATGGCTACGAGTTCATCATTTTTCTTTTCTTTTTTTTATAAAATGACAGAGGAGCAGACGGCCCCATCAGGTGGTGAGTGGATCTATCGCGGGGATATGCCGGATGCGCCGTCTAAAGTTTGATTTTTTATTCGAGTCGGGGATATGACATGAACTGTCAGAGTGAAATTTGTACGAAGATGACACTTTATTGACAGTTCTACATGTCATATACCTGGCTCGAATAAAAAATCTAACTATACTTTTGAAGATTTAACAGTGGAATGCGAAATAAAGAGTATAATATTTTTTTGACTTAATTGAATGAGACTGTAAGAGAGGTCGGAAATATAATGGAATAAGGCACTTCCATTATGCACATTATCCCGTTACGCATCCTACTCAACGAAAAGGGTGGGATATCTATTATTTCTAAAATTTTAGATATTATTATAGTTAAAAATCAATAATTTAATTACTGTAAGGTTAGCAAGTCTAAGAGCACCTGTTTGAAAAAAGTAAGGAACAAAGTGTCACGACCAATAATCAAGAAGCTTTTCAAATAAGGTGCACTTTTTTATTTTTGAAATAATTTACAAATAAATAGTAATATAAAACTGTTATACAGTGTGCGACGTTGTCTGTTACGATAGAAGAAATGCGAGGAAGAATCTAAGTGTAACGACACCGTACAAAACCGTACGTACTGTGCACCGTTGTAGTATTTACCTCTCTGTCCACTTGGCTCTTGTGGCAGGGTGCCTTAAGGAACCCCAGGAAACTTTGTAGTGTGGAATCCCTTCGCATAAATATTACATATAAAATATTTTCGTAATATCGTGTGTGTACGAATTCAAGTGTCCTACAAAGGGGTCTATTCACGGGAGCCAAATGGAGATTTACATGGCACATTCCGGCCCTGACTTAAAAATGCAGAAGAAAACAGGCAAGACTAAGAAATTACACACTAGAAAACATCAAATACAATATGACATACATTTTGATCACTGGACATTTCTACACATACAATTCGGCTTCATTCACACGGTGCGTTTTTTTCTTCAACTAGTGCGAACGTAGCCTTACACTGCATAAAAACATATTTATCGTAATAGAGTTAAAAAAATAAATACAGAAATCTGTTGGAAATAAAAAATACTTACAAAGAACACATTGTATGGAATGACACAGAATTAGCGTAGAAAGGCATTTTCTAGATGATAAGAGTCGGATAAATACAAAAAAAAGTATGATATATAAAATATCTATGCTAATCAAAAGTGCTTTGGTTACACCAATTTCAACAGATGAGATTATGTTACCCGAATACAAGAGTAAATGGCACTTGTGTAATGTAAAGAATTAATGTTACATTTAATAACAATTTGTAATAACAAGTAATGTATATTTTGATCGAATATGAACTTAACAACTAAAATATACAAAGATCGGAGTAGAGGACGCATCCGGAGGACGAGTAGAGGACGCAGAGGATGAGTAGAGGACGCAGAGGATGAGTAGAGGACGCAGAGGATGAGTAGAGGACGCAGAGGACGCAGAGGACGCATCCGAAGGACGCAGAGGGCGAGTAGAGGACGCATCCGGAGGACGAGTAGAGGAAGCAGAGGACGAGTAAAGGAGGCATCCGAAGGACGAGTAGAGGACGCAGAGGACGAGTAGAGGACGCGTCGCTTACACAAAAATAGCCTCTTTTTTCGCTGTGAGAAATATCTCCCCAGATATTAGTGAAGACGGCGGAACTAAACAAATAATATATCGATATATTTTATTAATATTTGATATATTATCATGGATATCAAACATATAGATGATAATATATAGATAATATGCCCACTCAAGATATTTTTCGTATACTGATGAATTTAATTTGGGCAATAAGTACGCGAGGAACTCAGAAAGTTTTGCGGAAAAGAAAAAAAATGTACGACGGTTTCCAATTTTTTTTATTACATTTTTTCATGGTACTCTCAACTTACACCTATACAAGGTTTCATGCTTCTGAACCAATTTTGAAAACATTTTTGTCCACTCATCCTTACGTTCCTCTTTCAAAGCCTCATAGAATGTAGCCAGCGAGCGCGTCTTCCGGCAACGAAAACTGTTACATAGATAAAAACTCTGTGTGGCAAAACTTCCTGAGTGGGCTGGTACGAGCGACGCCTTCTCTCAACTAATTAAATAATTTTTTTTTAAACTTCATCTACAATATGTATTATTATGTAAATGTTATACTCCAACATTCACGTCAGATACATCTTACTCATTTCCTAACATTTGAGTTTTTGCCACACAGATACTAAAGCCAAGTTTAGTTTGATAAGCATTGGGCTGGCTTAGCGCGCTTTTGAAGCTTTCGATATTTTTTTACTGTTCGTAAAACATTTTTGGGTTGACTTTATGGGTTATATCAGATGCTCCAAAGTAACAAAAAAGGGTGTTCTCCTATATCGTTGCTGCGGTTAAGTTTACGCAAACACCTATTAAATAAGACAATAATGAGATGCAAAGAGATTTAATCGTTCAAACGTTGCAATTATTTGTGTACTGAAAATGTGCCCACTAACAAAAACTATTTTATAGATCCTGTCAACTTTATAATAAATTCAACTTTATCTACGCAGAATTGAGTTTAAATTCTTTTGTATGGAAATATACATTCTGTATTTACGCAAATAACAAAATGTGTTCTTGATTTAAGCCTAGAAACTTCAAAATTAATAGCATGTATGACTTCCCAGACTGTCTTCCACAATCAGTATGTCCTATCGACGCGGTATATATTAGGGTGCCTATCGAAGTGTACTTGTACTTGTATTAAGCTATCCTTCTGGTAACCTGTGCCCGCATGGATTAAGGCTTATTACCGTATCGCTTACGCGACGTGTTGCATGAGATACGCTGCGGCTGTTACTGCGAATCAAACACAGCCATACATATGTTCATGCAACATGTCGCCGATAAAATTCGATGAAACGCAACAAATGGAGACCTGGCTTTTTTATATATTTATTTGTGTTGTATTGTATCTGTGTGGCGATAACTTTAAAATTTATACAACGAATTTCAGCCTACCGAAGGTTTCTTATATTCTTTCTAAAAAGCAAGGCGACTGGTTACTTTTTAAGCGTTAAGCGTTTGTACAAAGTTTACAATAACTACGATTCTCATAAATACCGTCATGCTCAAAACAAGTTGCTATTGACGTCATATTTATAGAAGATCATCACTAAATGAAGGTGTAGCTGTTATATACATTTTCCTATTACTCGTATAACGGGTCTGCATAATTATTGCACATCCTTTTAAGGGTTAGTTCAGTACCAACAGACCAGATTTGTAGAAATTATATTTTTTTTCTACTTAAAAGGTGTACAGAAAGGGAATATAATGTCTAGTGGCATTCTCTGCCAGCCTATCGTTGAATAAACAGAAATTAGGATATTAAAGTCTCGCGCACATTACAGCGGTGCAAAACTGCGACATCGCACATTACAGGCGCGGCGCGCAGCGGGTCGCGGCTTAGCACAATAATTGAAGTCAGTTAGCTGTTGACATTCAATTCTTCTCTCTCTATAACTCTCGAATTACATCCGTTAACTGCGCCCGTTCAACGCACATTGAGGCGGGTCGCTTCGCAGCGCATAACATCGGTTATCGCCGATGTTATGCGCTGCGAAGCGAATACGGCTGGCAAGCGATCCGGCAGTGCGTCGCGATGCGGCCCGCCTCTAGTGTGCGATGGTGTATACAAAATGTATGTAAATGATTTAGGAGGATTTTTGTAACGTTATGTGCTACGGTGTTACGGTGCGTGAGCCATTGATGTACATTAAACGGGTTTAAAACGCTCATTTACTTGTCGTCGATCAGGTTCTACTGATTATAGTCATTTGCTGACAAAAAAGAAGTTTAAGACCCGATTAATACGTGTTAAAAACGTTAAAACCTTAGAAGTTATGTTAAATTTTTTTTTTTAATATATCCACTCATACGAAGTCATACCAAGTGCAACTAAGTATTACTGTATGAAAAATATTTATTTATTGCAATCTTTCAAAACTTTCTTCAAGCTACACCACACATTAAAAGTGCGTGCACTAATTAAGACGACCCGATATAATAGCAGCAATAAAATTAAACATTTAGAAACATCCGCAATAAACTTGATTACCCCCAAATAACTTTAGTTAATAATTATTATCCAAATATAATTTTATTGATGCACCAATAAAATATACTACATAATAAATGATAATAACTATTAGGCAATTAAATGTACAGTTATTTGCTTGAGCACGGTGCAAATAAGTCTGTGTAAAGTGCTCTTATGTGCTGTTTATATGGCGATGGAATATATATTTATATTATAATCAGAAGCACATTACGCGTGACAAATTAATGATGGAAGCATATATTTTAAATCTTTAACCGTCACGAGATATTACTTTTCTTAGATCGTTAATTAAACAAATTGTGACAAAAACATCATCCTGTAATCTTTAATACCGAAACGTTAGTTCGTTCACAACGTTTCATTTTTTAAACTTATTTTTTTAATTTTTAATTTTCATAAACATAATGTTCATGCTACACCTTTGCTTGCCATTGAATTACAAGAGCAATCTAATTGTTAATGGAACTGCGATCACTCGTCTCACATGTTTTCATTACTCTAATTTAATACAGACATGTTTAGTTATCACTTTTTTTATTCAATTTCTAAGGGTTAATTCTCACCCACAGACTGACGGCAAAGCAACCAACTTGATGACAATTCAAACTTTATTTTAATTTGTATAATATATGAGTGAAAATGGAATAACAAAGGAGAACTGAACACCTCGGAGTGACATTCCACGTGATGTAACTTCTTGCATCGATACAATTTTTAAATATACACATATCAGAATATAAGGAAGATATATTTGTAGTAGTGTACCCATATCTGTATCGTAGTGGACAAATGTAATGTAAAAGTACATTTAACGTTCATTATAATTTTACTTTTCTTAGATGCTCTTTTATTTTTTTATCGAACCGATCACTTCGCCGCCACTGGCACTGTTCGTATCAAGTTTAATCGCAATTTAAAAATATTTCAAAGTGAACATTTAAATCATATCAATTGCATCTAGGAAAATGGTGTAATTTAAATGTTGTAACGATCAATTATATTTCAAATTGAAAATGGTTATGATCTATATCGATAGTTTTCTTCCACTTCATATATAGAAACTGGTGCTGTGTCGATATCAAATGAATCAAGTCATCGCGAAAATCAAACGAGAACTGTCACTAATTTCATTGAAAGTTTTTACAATCTCGTCTAATGTTGTAGCGAGTGTCTCACCTGGTCACTACTACACGGTAGTGTAGTAGTAGTTGTATAGTGGCTAGGAGTCAGCCTGGAAGTGTGTGACAAGGAGTTTGGTCGCCTTCGCTAAATCGTAAGCGGCCGCTCGCACTTCGTTCAGTGGTGAAGGCACGGTGCAAGCGAGGGAGACTTCCTCGCACGCTGTTTTAAGGTACGCGAGGACGAGGTTCAGCTCTCGGTCTGCGCATGTCTGTAGGAGATTGTTTTTATTGAAAAAAGGTGGCAGATGAACAGCCATTCCACCTGGTCGTTCGTGGACAACCGCTATATATCGTGCCAGTTCAGGAAGAACATTGTAAGCGACAATTACAAATTTTAAAAAGAACGCGTTTTTAATAACTTCCAAGATACGTAAGGCATTATGTTTTGTTCTTTTTTGCTTATGATGTTCTTCCAAAAAAGGCTGGATATGCCAAAACCAGTCAAGAGTGACAAACGTTGGCACGCCCCCGTATGCCCTGCTTATCTTTGGAGATTGGGGACGGAAATAGAAAAAAAGAGTGGAATGGATGGGACATCCTATTACATTCTTCATCTTCTTGGTTTGGGGTTGCAACATTCGCCCTCCACTCATATTAAAGGTCCTATAAATCCTGACAATCTAATAGGTCCGATATGATGTTTCTCATTTTGCATGCTCCTATAACTTTGTACGAACGTCTACATACGAAATCGAACAATCAAAAACATAATTCTAAATAATTATTACGTTATTCGTACACTACAATAATGAGTATCATTCACAAAAACCAAGTTTCATTTCATTTTGAAAAATTACACCCAAAAGCATTAATTAATTCTGCATCAATATTTCAACAGGACGATGTTATCATATTGTATCATTGGGCTCGTTGCGACCGTTTATAACCGCTTCGGAACCGAGCGCAATCGATTATTTCGAAAAATCGAACCTTTTAAATCAATGTAGATTTATTTAGGAATGTATTCTTTATCTATATCATGTTTTTAAACATATCGAAAAATAACATTATAACATATTATAATTTTACGGAATATGTTATTAAAATAAAGTATTAAAGTAAATAAAAAATCAAAATACGATTTCGATGTGGACGCCCCATTTAGCTAAAAAGAGCGGAATCCAGATCCGTGCTGTTGAATAAAATACACGTCACATCAATGTATGTAATATCGACTTCATTCTGCGTAGTCTCTCGACATCTTGGAAGTTGATTGAGTGCGTGCGTTTCGTTTTTGTTTTTTTGACTATTTTTGATTGATTATTATTAGTTTTTGATTATTTTTTGACTCGCCACTACTTTTGGATTGTTTCTGCTATTTTCGTTGACCTTGGCTTGCTTATTATGGATTTTAATTACGCATTACGTGATTTTGCTGCTCGTTCTCGAATATGGTTTGTCGTGTGAACTCATTTTATAAGTTGTGTTGTCAAAATGTCTAAGTAGCCAGTCTCGTGGTTTGGTTTTGAAGATGCAATTGAAAATGAAATCATTATAAAGGTAAACGAGAAACACAGCTCAACCGATGATGATCATATCGGTTCATCCAGTGTATAAATTTATTTTGTATTTTATTTACCTCACTCATTTGTTTTTAATTTTATTCTTATGTATAACATGTATTAAAAATATGAGACTTTGATATCATTATAGAAAAAGTTGTTCGATTTTATATTAACTATATAGTATAAATATATTGTAGAAAATATTATAAGTCATCAATAAAGTCAATCTGTATTAATTATAACTAGTGTTAAGGCACATTAAAAAGTTTCTGTTCCATTTATTATATGATCTAATAACAATATAACCTTAAGTTAAACCAAACAATTACAAACCATTAAAGATTACAACAATTACAACTATTGTAAGTATAATTAGATTTGTCTCGAGAATCGGTTTTTATAGCAACCGATTTTTCGGTTCCCATCCTCACAGAGTATTTTGACAAATGTCAAATCGGACCTATTAGATTGTCCGGACTTTAGTTAGTTTTATAATTTGTATCAACAGGTCCGTAACAAAGGTGTGATGGGGGAAACGACTTTACATGTGGTATCGATATATAATTACGAGTATGTACGTTTAGAACATCGAAAATACATACAATACAATACTCGTACATAAATAAGAGAATAAAGGGAGGTAGTTTTGAGGGGGTGATTTACCCCTTCCCCCTCTTGAATCGAAACAACTCATATCGTTCCTTCATCTATGGTGCAAAAGCTATCATTTCCACAAGAAAACAATTCACCACCTGGTCGTGGTCACCTACACTTTTGACGGCTTTTTAGGGGTTAATTGCAGTACTAATAATTTCTGCATCTTCCAAGTGCACAGTAAACTCACTTAATATTAAAAATGTCCACTGACCTGTGGGAACAATGCCAACAACGAGCCAACTGCATCCCTGATTGCTTCCCCCCGCTCCATTAACCTAGGATGCTGATCCCTGGCAGCTGCCCACAACTCCTGTATCCCCCGAGTGACAGCTTCAGCCCTTCGGTGGACAGTGGAGGACGAAGGTAATGTTTCCACCCCGTTGCCGGACTCTAGGACGGTTTGTGTGAGTGATCGGTCGAGGCCCGATAGAGTTGTTAGCTGTGAGGAAATATCCTCTTAAATTGAGGTGTAACTCGTGCAAATAGAATTTAAGAATAGGTGCTACTACATTGAGCGTATCCATGTATAATTTTTGCTACTATCGCTTGACAACATGTTTAGCGTGGGTTTATTAATACGCCTTTTACAATATTTATTTGCCAATATTATCCCCCATAAGGTTTTTAGTTTTATTTAAATGGCATATGTTTGTTTAATAGCTGTTTAATATTGTGGTGGTACATATAAGACATGATATCTATAATGATGGGAGTGGATACGGTATCAGTCAGCCCCAGCAAATATCTACAATTATCTAAAGAAGTCCCATCGGCATATCTCGGTTTTAGTCGACAAAGAGTTATTAAAACTACTATACTTCACTTATATGAAGATGCAATTTTACATATTGTGTGACGTAAGTGGTCAAATTTCGCGTGTTAAATGTGGCAGAAAAATAATATTAAATTTCTTTGCATTAAATCAAAGCACGGGCGAAAGAGACTATAGTTGATTATGAAGATTAATACATAATTTTATAATCTTTCCAAAAGTGACTGGCTTCGTAAATGTAAGTAACAACTCTGTATATTCATAAGTCTACTGTTAACAAACTACTATCAGGGTGTGGAAGTGTCATCACATTAGATGACTTGCATTACTTCTTCCAAACTATCAGGTGATGCTTCATATTCGATTAAAAGGCAGCAATGTAATTCGCATAATTTGTTATAGTGGCACTTCCGAACTGCTCCGATAAAATTCGAGATATGCCGATGGGACTTCTTTAGATAATTGTATTGTAACTACATTTATTTAGATAGATATTTTATGTGTTTCGAATATGTCAATAGGTTATTACATAATAACTATGGTCCGGTTATAGGAAGAGCTCTGACAGTTGACAAATCTTAACATAAATCTTTAACATGTATTAAAATTCATTTTACAACTCAATAGACCTTTAAAAAATAATTCTATTTTATTCATATATTATAATGACTTAAGAAAGAAATGATATTTATATAAAACTAATTAAATACAGAACTGTCAGCGTTTTTCCTATAATAACCGGACCGTAAATGTATAAGTTCTACCACGTAGCGGCATGCAAATATAACACTTACATACTGTCAAATGAGTATCGGGAATTTTGAAAAAAGAATGCCCGCGTAAAATGTTTGCGTAAAAATGTATTGCTGTTAGGTTGGCACTATTGTAGCTAATATTCATGTAAAGTTTTGGCGCGATCTGTCAAATAGTTGTTTGAAAATTTTCATATTTGCTAAACGATCTCGAGTGTACTTTGCGAATTTTACAACGGATAAAATTATCACAAAGAATTTGCCTCAAATTGTGTCGCTAGCAATATTTCTTGTGTGGAATCAGTGAGAATGTAAAAAACGGCCCGCGGTGAGTCGACTTTATCAAAAACAAGACCATACGAGTAATACAAAACATTCAAAGAAGGCCGAAAAGTGGTTGAAGACTTGCCTCGTTCTGGTCAACAAAATATCAACAAGGTGATGACCAGAGCCTATTTCGAGGGTGACAAAATAAATTTAGACGATTGAAGCAAAATTTTTTGTTTTATTAAAAAAAATCCCGAAGCTTATTTGACAGAGTAATATATCGTTATCCGTAACAAGAATTTTAAGATATTATATATGAATTAAGTCTCGAGATACACATCTCTGAACATGAATCAGTCGGCGACATCACTGTATCCATTGGATATGCTTACCACATGGACAATCAAATTACGAGAATCATTACTATTGATACGTGTATCAGGGAATGGAACATGGATACGATACGAAGAGATATGATTATGTAGAGTAGCACCTTTATGAACCGCTTATGGGGAATATAATGCAAAGTTTACAGATTTAAATGTAAAATTATTTGACTGTCGGGCGGCACACATGTTAACAGCAGATCACTACAAGATTTCAATCTAATATCGTTTTAATAAAGCATCTATGTTTATAGTTAGATCTATTTTTTTAACTTTTTGGTTATAAATTTAGTTGGTTCTAGAAATTTCTCACACCTGGCTACTTGGTTAGTTCTCTACAGTGCTTTACAAGGAAATTTGTTAAAATATATCTACAATATGTATTTCTATTTACTAAGAACATCAAACTGAGGAAATATTTTTATAATAAAGAAAATAGCAAACGATTCATGCCAGCATTAGTCAAAAGTGACGAAGTTTGGCGCGTCTGTTTATGACCTTTAAAAAGTAGAATGGATTTGGGAGAAGGATTCGGAAAAATGGAGAATAGGAAATAATAAGTAGTCGGAAACGTTCGCGGTCTTTTTAAACGTATGACTTTAGTGTGCTATATTTCTGGGAACACTGATCGCTGGCGGTAAAGTGATATACGGTTTGACAGCTGACTTTTTTGTAATGGTGATAAAATGAAATCACTAGTTAAAAGTTTAATCTTTTTATAATTTTTAACAATTTTAAAATAGAAGTTAATAAGGAGAAAATTAGATATGTTTTACAATTTCTTTTCGACAGGGGTATCAATGCTTCTAGTGCTCGAAAAGAGATTTGTGGTGTTTACGGACATGATATTTTATCTAAAACTACTGCAAAAAAATGGTTCAGTCGATTCAGGTCTGGTAATTTTGATGTGAATGATGTTCCTCGCTGTGCTCGTCTTTTTAAGGCAAAAATTGAAGCAGATCGACACATAAGAAGTCATCAAATTGCGGAAGAGCTTAGTATTCGCCACTCAACAATTCTAGATCACCTGCATAAACTGAATTTTGTTAAAAAACTAGATGTTTGGGTGCCGCGTGATTTAAATGACAGAAACTTGGTGAATAGAATTTCCATATGCGAGATGTTGCTAAAATGAAATGAAATCGATCCATTTCTGAAGAGATTGGTAACAAGCGATGAGAAGTGGATCGCCTACGATAACAGTGATCGAAAACGATCTTGGTCTAGTGAAGTGAGCTATCACAAATAGTCCCAAAGCCAGGCCTCACTCTGGAGAAAGTCTTGTTATGTGTGTGGTGGGACTGGAAAGGCATTGTGTATAATGAGCTTTTGCCATATGGCCAAACGAATAATTCTGATGTCTACTGTCGGCAATTAGTGAAATTGAAACAAGCACATAAAGAAAACCGCCCAGAATTAATGAATAGAAAAGGTGTAGTTTTCCATCACGACAATGCTCGACCGTATACATCTTTGATGACTAAACAAAAAATTGTGGACCTTGGCTGGGAAGTTTTAATGCATCCTTCGGATTATCATTTTTTCCGCTCTTTACAAAATTCTCTAAATGAAATAAAATTATATTCGAGAGAAGCCTGTATAAACCATTTAAATCAGTTTTTTGCTCAGAAACTCCAAAAATTTTATAGCAATGGAATAATATCTCTGCCAGAAAGATAGTCGATTCTGGACTGGAAAATATTCCGTTCAATAAATATTTATGTAATACAAAAAAGACTATTACTTGCACTATAAAAAGGCTGTGAACTTATCCGAATATCTAATATAATAAGATGAAAATTTTTGATTATTGTATTGATGGGATTTGATCGACCCAATGACGGGATAGCATGGGATTAGAATAGATGAAATGGGGAGATCTTGTGCTGCACTATAAAACTACAACAATATTTATAAATAAACTAACTAATAAATTAGTGATTGGCGATTGCGAAAGGTAGGTATTTATAATCGCAATTATAAATTATAAGTAATCGATTCTTCTTATCGATTCTTTCGGTTGCTTATCGAAAAGTTGATATAATCGAAAATATTATTCTGAAAAATGCATTTGTTAAGGGTATGATTACTTACAGAAATTATCCAACATCTCTGGGTAACTACCCGCAAAAACGAAATTGAAGATTATAAGACAAAAGGTATGTACTTCTAAAGTCTATATAAAGTAAAGTACTTTTATAGATATATTTATTTTTATTTATACCATTTAGAAAAATGTACAGAAACAAACATATCGGTACATACCGATACAAGTTACTCGTTTATGTCTATAGTATATCAGAACACGTACGAGTTTATATCCATGTATATATGAACGTTTGTGCAGAGTAAATTATATTAAATTTTAAACTTCTAATCGTTAGAGAATAAATAAATTTAACGAATCTGCCATAATAAGAATCTGTCGTTTACAGAATCTGTCATATACCGAGCAAGTGGTTATATCTATGTTCATATACGTTCTTTAAGAGTGTATACCTACGTGTTATATAGTATTTGAAATATTAGAAAAATTCAAACAATTGATAAAAACCTGTCGCGACTGCCAATCACTAAAACCAATTTTAGTAAAATTAATACATATTAGTACCTGGTGTTTAGTAACCTGCCAGTTATTCTTTGGTCCCTCCCTAGGCTCAAACATACTGACCGGTCGCTGGCCACACTTCACCGCTTGCTTCACATCACTATCCTCGGAGGAACACAGCATCTGATCCGTCTCCATACTTTTCCCTCTCTCTTTAGATGAAGTATCCACACTAATACTTGTACTGTCATTATTTGACAGCTGTGACGTAACACTTTGACTGTCATCAATACTACTAGTAGTTTTTAAGACACTATTTTCTTTGGTCAACTGTTCGACAATGCTTTGCAAGTTTTTAAGCTGGCTTTTTAGTTCTGATATAGTGGAGTCTCGGGTGTCGAGTTCTTTTTTGAGCGATTCCAGCTCTGTTTTGGATTCTACGTTGAATAAGCTCGGGGAGTGAGTTCGTCTTAGTTCTAGGTTGGAGGAGAGCTCCATGGGTAGGGATGGGTTGTACGTTGATGAGACGACTTCACCCGGTCTCGGAACTATGCTCATCTAAAAGAATGAAAATGATGAGATGTGTAGTTTGACATTGTATGTTTCGGTGTACAATAAAGCGTTATTCCGATCTGATCACGGAATCAGTTTCTTGTTCTATCTGATCACGGCGTAAGATTCCTGTCTGATCGCGCGATCAGATGCTTTTACAAAATGAAAATATTTTTGTGCGATCTGATTGCGTGATCCCATCCCACTGCCAAAATAAATAAAATATTTTCCTATCTGATCAGGTTTCAATTTTTAACATTTCATAGTGTTGTTTCGTGTTTATCTACATTCTACATAATAAATGTAAATATGTCAGATAATCAAACAGTAGTATATTTCTTAAGGTAGCATTTTTAGTAAAAATCAAAGGTAATTTAGTGTTTAAAATCAGTCTTATAATTTTCCAAAATCACAGCACTCCATCAACTTACATACTAATTTATAAATCACAGTAAGGAAAAATAAATAGCAAATATCTATTTATTAATATCTTGTATTACTTAAAGTATTGGCAGCATCCTCTTGGGGTATCCATCCTAAACATTTGCGCAGATTATATTATATATCACATTGATACCAAGTACAATGGATTATGGCGGACTTTTCTAAGATAATAATGCAATTTCTCATGAGTCAGAATCAGGCGCCACGTATCATTGGCGGTTTTACTAAAGCTATCCCTATACATGTAATGGAAAGCGAGCTCCCCTCACATATACGATGAAAATTATTGTCTTACAAATATGTTTTGAAAGCTAAATCTTAGTGTAACAAATCAATAAATTTGTTGCCGAGAATTGGAAAATTGTTCAGATACTAGATAAATAAAAAAAAAAGCTTTACTGTTAAGTGTTTATGAAAGAAGAATATGTCCACTCCTCTACAATGTATTCAAAATGCGAAAAGATCGTATGAAGTAAATAGTTTGTAATTAAATGTATTAAAAGAATTGTATAACAATTATTATGGATGGTATGGTATCTATTGTACACGGACGCATCCAAATGTTCTAATGTCAGTAGGGCAGCATATTATAATCAACGGTGTAAATGTGTAATGTACAGTGGATGTATGAAAATTATGTCCAAAATTTCTATTATGACAGCAGTTGATAGCAATTTCAAAAGCATTATCTTATGCTATGAACATTGGGTGCATAGAAGTGCATAGTATAAACAGATAGTAAAAGTGCTCTGCAGCATATAACTCGATGCAAAATTCAGTTTATGCAGGTGATTCAAAAGTGCTGAGTGGTGAATGATAAGCTCTTCCTCAATTTGATGACAGCTTCCTGTCGGTCTACTTCAATTATTTCAATGAGAACATCAATATTTACCTTAACAAGACGAGCACAGCGAGGAACATCATTCACATCAAAATTACAAGACCTGAATTGTCTGAACAATTTTTTGCGGTAGTTTTAAATAAAGCATCTTCTCCGTAAACATCACCAATCTATTATCGACTAGAAGCATTAATACCCCTTGTTAAAAAAATGTGATACATCTAATTTTCTCCTTATTAACTTTTATGTTAAAAAATATGAAAAGATAAAACTTTTAACTTGCAATTTCAATTGCCATTACAAAAAGTCAGCTGTCAAATGGTATATCATTTAACCGCCAGTAATTAGTGTTGCCAGAAATATAGCACGCTAATCATACGTTCAAAGAGGCCGCGAACTTTTCCGACTACCCATTATTTATTTATTCTGAAGATAAACACGATACACACTATGAAATGTTAAAAACTGAAACATGATCAGCTAGGAAAATATTTTATTTATTTTGGCGGTTGCTTGGGATCGCGCGATGAGATCGGACAAAAATATTTTATTTTGTAAAAGCTACTGATCGCGTGATCAGACAGGAAACTTACGCCGTGATCAGATGGTACAAGAAATTGATGGGGCGATCACACCGAAATAATCCCAATAAAGTATATGAGGGGAGGTCCAAAGTTTCCGGCATGACGAAGAAACAGGACACTCAAGTTCATGAAACTATTTTTATTTTTCAATATAGCCTCCATCTATTTACTCCATTTGAACACATTTATCGGATCGTGTAATTAGCATTTCTAACACAGTTAATTCTGGCTATAAAAATAGTCAGAAGTGTTGTCTTTAAAATGGGCGAAAACCGCAGTGGTCACTTCATCATCAGTGGAAAATCTTCTACCTCTTAAGTGCGCCTTGAGTTTTGAGAACAAATAGTAGTCACCCTATAGTCAGGGCTATAGGCTGGATGGCAAATTTCCATGAAACCAAACTTTGAAACAGCAGCTTTCGCAACTGCTGCTATTTCGTTTGTCGTGAGGCGTCGGTCGCTCAGAAGTTCTTCTTCCACTAATTTGATGTTGTTTGGAGTGAGGAGTGCCACAACGGGTCGACCGGAACGAAATTGCTTACACCAATCTTTAACGGTGGAAAATGATGGAGAAGAATTGCCGTATACATTATTCAACCTTTGTTTGATATCGGTCAGGCTAACACTTTCCTTTGTAAGGAACTTAATCACAGAACAATATTCAACTTTATAAATTTTAAAGATTTTGTGACTTTTTCTAGATGTTTTCTAGGAGTCAAGGAATCAAAACTAACGAGGGTTGAACTCTAAAGATTATACATGAATTAGCAGGAGGGTCAATGAAAATTACAATGAAGTATAATTTGTTTTTTTTAGGCATCTAGAAATACATAGTCAGGCCAGAAACTTTTGGACCTCACTGGTATGTATCTATCTACATATAATTTGATTGCAAGAAGTTTATGTATTTTAGTACTTACATCTAAGTCTATAGGTGCTAAAGCGGCATAATCTTCATCGGAGGCGACAGAATCGTATAGTGGCTCGTCGTCTGACATGTGAGAGAAATGTCTGAGGTGGCTGGCGGACAGCATAGGGTTTAAAAGGGTCGTTGGTGCTGAAATAATGTTAGTGTAATTAATCCTTAAACTTAACCGTTTTAGACTTGGGCTTTTAGCTACAAGAGTTTAAGACCATCAGACATTAAGAATCAGACGTTCACTCAGTGCTCGAGCGCTCAACTCTCGTTTTTATAACACTATCAGCCATACTGATGGAAGAAGTTCCACAATGTTACTACAGGTAATTTGTAATATTATGTTGCCTCTGGGTTGCATTGCAGCATGTCAACGTGTTGTCTTCTCGTGGCATTCATGAACACGTCCCTCAGTAAAGTGGCCATCTCGGCGGTGTAGAGACGAGCCAGCTTCTGCCTGCCTTGGCTCCCTTACTGACTCAACATGTTTAATGATGTTTCAGGTAATTTATAATACTACGTTACCTCTGGGCTGCAGCGTGGCGATGTGCTGTCGTCTCGTGGCGTCTACGAGCACGTCCCTCAGTAGCGTGGCCATCTCAGCGGTAGAGAGTCGAGCCAGCTTCTGGCGGCCCTGGTTCCTGGGCGCGGAGAGCGCGGGGTTCACCGGCAGGAACACCACGCCGTTGCGCTCCAGACCAGTCGCGCTCGTTTGCCATACTGTAGATTACAGTTTAATACATATCATCCACATCAATATAAAGACTAATGGCAGCACCATATGCCTTTATATGTATACATATATATTTTTATGGACGACGTCCACCCGATGGTAGGTGGACACTATCGCCCATAGACAACCGCGATACATGCCAACGAGATACGCTGCCTAGCTTTGTAGATATAGGAATGAATTTGGAGAAAGGGTTGGGAAAATGGGGAGAGATAGGATGGGAATGGGCTCTGGCACATTTCACTCACTACCGAAACACGTACGTACAATAGGGAAATAAGATAAAGTGGGAAATGTGGTACATTTCAAGGTGGTCTTCTGTGAGAGAGGGGTTAACCTGGCCAGTCGAGCGCGCCCATCGGCCGTTGGATTGCAGCGTGCAGGGGGAGACCCCTCAGAAATTATAGTGTGGAGATTTCGCTTTCGCTATTTCCTGTATATTTTAGACGAAAAAAATTATACAGAAAATGCAGAACTCTACAAGCCCTATTCAATGACATATAGTTTGAATGTATACACGTGGAATTCTATTTTGGGATATTGGAAATATTTAATTTCCAGCAGTTTTAGGACTACTGAAGCAATTTGGCTCAGTTTCGAACTTAACAGAAAAATAGATCCAAATTATTTTTCTGCCAAATTTAATTTCAATTCGTTTAGAAATGCGCCCTGCTCTATAGAAAATCGTAAAGTCCGTAATAGATGTGAGACTTAACATTACATCGGATATTGTTTACTGAACAAATGTGGCAACAACGAAACTGTAAGGCCGTTAACAAGGGCATAACAGTTTCTGTAATTCGTTGTCAGCTAGCTGTCATAATTAGGACACCGCATCGAACAGACTTTGCTCTCTGTTGTCTGCTTTTTATAATTTTGGAAACAAAATTTTATAAATAATTGGGAAAGATGGAGAATAAATGGAATGGAAAATAAACAGAGAATAAAGGGACAAAAGGAAGAGAATAAAGGGACAAAAGGAAGAAAATATGTTGCATATGAGATAGGATTTGGTAACTCACTCACTACCAAAGCACACAATAGTGGAACGGCAGGTAAAGCTTTACATTGGCCTTAATATGATAACAATAAAGGCTATAATAGTTTTGAATGAATTGATGTCGACGGTACTTACTCGCTTCGGTTTCCCGTCTATCTATTTCGTCGTAGATATCCATTACTAGTTCTTCGAAAAGGTGGTTTGGCAGCTGTAAAAATAAATATTAATTGTAAGGAATAATACAAAATATATTTGTTTATATCCAGCAATCCGCATTGGGCTCGCAGGCCAAAAAACCCCCACTGATTGCAAGGTCCGGGTCTTGCAGTGGGGACGTTATAACCAGTGAAATCCAGGAATGTCTCTAAAGTGAAACATAACGGGGCAACAAATTTATCAGAGGAGTACACGTAAAAATAGATCATTCGCATTATATATTTATATGTTATTTATATATTATATATATATTATTAAGCTCTTAGTATTATATGTATTTATTATACTATATTTATTATCGATATTGTCGATAAGTATATATTGAACATGATCCATCTGTGGATTTCGGTCTTTTTGCACTACCTATATCCCTTTTTTTTTCTCTATCCTAAGGTTGCCTGGAAGAGATCGCCTTAGCGATAAGGTCGCCTATTGTATTATGTCATTTATTGTTTGTGCACATGTAATAACCAATTGTATACAATAAAGAGTATTTATTATTATTATTATTATTATTATTATATCTTTATCTACATTGACGAAAAAGTTACTTTACGCGTACTTATATGGACTTATCGCTAGTAGTCTATATATTTGTCTATTTTACTCGACATTTCCGTCGGGTTTCACCAACCATTTTATAATAAATAATTATTCAATTCTTTTTATTAAGTGCCACTATTAGTTTAGTAAATCCAAAAATGTCTTTCTCTGTATTTAAATTTGGTGGAGAGATAGTCAAAAAATCCAAAGATACTTTGTATACCGGAAAATGGACTAGTGTTTCCTTTGTGGGTTAATTATAATACTTTTAAAATAAAATCCATGAGGTCGAAGCCACGCGCAGTCTAGTTCAAAATCAAGACTTTACTCTCACATACTATACTCCGTGCCATTTAGCAAGGTAAAACCTTGGAGGGTTTTGTAGTATCTATATAGATTAAAAAAAAAAATTTTGTAAAAATCTGAGCATGTTTAATAAAATATAAATGAAAAAAATATGCCGGCATTCCCTCTCTCTCTACTAATGTGCTTGTGTTTACGATAGTGACACTTGCCAATGTTCCCCGTAATGAGCGAAAATAGCTATCGGTAGCGTATCGTGGTAGCAGCCACGTACGTAGGTAGTGGTAGAAAGTCGAGGCAATGACCGTCATTGCCATACTAAATGGCACGGACACGTCATTGACATGTTTACTCGTGGCATATTGCAGTTTCTTCGGCGCTTCACAAATAAAAGTATGATTGAATATATAAACTAATGAAAAATACAATTTTAATGCCCAGTATTTAATGAAATTAACTTACAAACAAAAATATAATTACAATACAACTCGAATCCTCAGCTAACGGTGCCTATCCACTAGTTGATGACATTGCGTAGATCCTGCATGTAGATTTTTTTTATATATGCATAGATATATGCATGTAGATGAGTGGGTGGGCCACATGATGGCAAGTGGTCATCGTCACTCATGGACACCTGCGACAGCACGTGGCATGCGGGTGCGCTGCCGACAACGCACAATCCTATTTTCTGCTCTCTTGAAGAGCCACATGTTGTATGAAAAACTTAGCTGGCAGCTTATGACACGATTTTCAATTTCGGTATAAAATGTTATAGCGGTATAATTTATTGCACTGCGCGCATCAACTCTTTGTCAAGGTAGTGCGGATGAACCACATGAAAGGGATGGGTGGTTCGATAGTGAAATACCGAAGTTGGATGGTCAGTTATGGACGCTAGAGCTACAAGAAGATTACTTACCAGCTGCAGCTTCCCCCTAGCAGCCTTGGCGACGTCGGTCATCTCGTGCGTGTCGTGCGCCCTGGGTGCTACGTAGTGCCGTCCAGCCGCGTGGTCGGGCCGCTCGCCCGTCAGGAAGTAGATCATGCGGTCCGTCGCTTCGTACACCAGCTCTACCATGCGCTCCGAGAGCTCTGTGTGACCACCTTGCCTGCGAAAAAATAGTAACTCTTATAGAAAAAGGGTGGAAAAACAGACAGTCCACCTGGTGGTAAGTGGATACCGTCGCTCATGAATAACATCAGTCTAGAATTTTATTACAAATGTTGAGTCACCCCTAAAGGCGCCGCTTAACTTTGGAGATTTAGGAATGAATTATCAGAAAGGGTTGGGAAAGGAAGAGGATGGAATGTGAATGGGCTCTGGCTTATCTCATTCACTACCGAAACACATACCTACATCGGAGAATAGGATAGTGGCAAATACAGTACATTTTACGGTAATCTCCAATGAGAGAAGGGTAACTATACTGAGATGGGACGTTAAAGGCTGATGTTGACTCAGAAATGATATCAGATATCAGTTTCGTGTCTGAAGGTGCATATGTATCCTGAACTTTTAAAATCAGTAATAAAATATTCAGGTAAATAGCCGATTTTGGTAATTCAAAGTTTTACATTGATGAACTAATAACTAAAGGAAAATCGCACTGAAATAAAATATAAATAGCATTGTATAATGTAATAATACCGTTGAATATAAATAAAAAAAGATAAGTAAATGGGTCCTTTGTGTGGTGTAGAAGAGTTGACTTCTACACCACACATGTGCATACGAGATATCTACTCCCAGCGGCTCTATTTCTTAGAAACTACTAATCAAACCTTTAAAAGTTGTATCTTATGTCTATACGTTGAAGCAGTGTGTGTACAATATCGCCGCAGGGAGCGAACACACACAGAATAGGCAGTATCTGCTTCCTGATCTTATGATTCTCATCATACAGTGTCACCCAAAGGTTTTATATTCTAAATGCTTTATTAAACGTTTATTATATGCGTTCAGACCCGATTTACAATATAAAATGTATACAAAACGCGAAAGTTAAAAAAGTTCTGTTACTCAATTTTGTTTATACTAATTGCAACAGATGTTAGAATATAAAGGTCGAAATGTAAAAATAGTCTTCCTTTCAGGAAGACCGTGACATTTTCTTTATAAACAATGATTAGTCAACCAATCCCACTTCATTCCATTATGCAGTAAATAAAAATATAGTGTTGCATAATTTTATTTATTTAGCATTGAGGTGGGTGTCCAATGCATCTGAGAACCTTGAATTTCCACATATGTTAGGAATGTTTTATGTTATTGGTTGATACCAAATAAATAGCTGAAACATTATGCTTTAAAATATTTCATTCAAATACTGCAGTTAGTTGCACCTTTTACATACTAAAGCACAACATAAATAATAAGCACAGCATAATAAATAATCTACATTAATAATAAATTTTAAGTAAGTGGTTGGAGCGGTATCTTTATAGCAACTTTGAGCTAATGGAACAATAAATATTGACATCATAATATTTCATATAGATTTTTATAGTGTTACCTAAATATCTCGACATTCAATAATTAAACACAAGCAAACTTAAATTGATAAACAGTTGATTTTGAGTTTCACTGTACAGGCAATACACATCCATAGACATTATACCAGTCTGTATAATTGACACCACATGAATTCATGTTGGAATTTGAAGTTTTTTTTATGGACGAAAGTGGCATACGAGTATACAATCCATCTGATGGTAAATGGATATTGTTGGCATTTGTCGCTTTGACCCCAATGAAATCAATGAGTTCGATTTCAATGACCCCATTGAAAGCGACAAATGCCAACATTAGGCCAAAAATGACAAACGTTCACATGCGGCTGGATGCGCTACCTACTTTTGGAGATTAGGAATGGGTTTGGTGAAAGGGTTTTGAAAATGGGGAGGAATAGGATGGGATGAGAATGTGCTCTGGCATATCTCACTCGCTACCGAAACACATATGTACATTAGGAAAATACCATAAAGTAGATTTCAAGGTAGTCTTCTGTGAGAGAGGGGTAACATGGCCGGTGGAGCAGACCAGCGGCTGTTGGATTGATTGCATCATGCACTGTAGAATAGTAGAATAATGTAATATAGTAGAATAGAACATTCTATTGTTCTATGTATTTGTACATTAGTTAGTAGATATAAGCATACGTCATTTTTATTTTCATTTTTTAATAGGTAGTAATTACTAAAGATACTAAACAACTAAAGTAATTACTAAAGATGCTAAACATCTAAAGTAATTACTAAAGATACTAAAGGTAGTAATTACTCTTTTACTAAAGATTACTGCATAATGAAGCATACCTGGCGCATTCTGAAGGCGTGTTCCCAGCATGGTCGCGAGCCGTAGGATCTGCGCCCCACACGACCAGCAATTCGGCCTGTGCTGGTTGTCCTGCACGACATGCCACGTGCAAACATGTTGAGCCTTTTTCCTAAGGAACACATTCATTATTACAGTTAATTAATAGCTTTATAGGTTAAATACAAAATTTCCATACACATTCTTTTTATAAGAGGTAAGATTGGAAAGTGGTTTTATATTTATTTATTTTAATCAATAGCATTGAATTACATGAGCATTGTACAGTACAAGCAGTGGTGTGCATCTCATATAAGCAGACAAAATAAGCATTCATATAAGCAGAATGCATCTGTATACTGCAACTTATCTATGATAAACCTAAAGTTGGTGAGAAGAACTATGGGCAATCGAGCACTTGTGCTGTTGTTGCTCCTGACATTTTTCAAATAGTTACAAACAATCTTCATATAGCTACATGCATATCATCACTATTGTTTACTATTGTATGAATATAAGTATTTGTCATGAAAAATATTTTAATAATATTAAAACAATAGTAAGTTCTAAGTTCAAAGAAAACCACCGAAAGGAGAAAAAAGGCAAATAAAACCACAGTTCTAGGTAAACAATAAGTTGTTGATTCATGTATTATTTGGTTTAAGCTTAACCATCCTCTATTATTCACACAATTTCATGAGATCTCAAAATCAGTATAAGTTTTCCTCCTAAATATTGACCAATTTACAAACACTACACTTTATGTAGTTATTGTTTACAACTATATTCTTCTTTTTCTCTTAAAAGTGTCATACATTGGTTTCCTAAAAACAGTGTTTCACAATCATTTATTACTTAGTGGCTTCTTCATTATATGTTTAATCAGAATTTATTTACTCTGTGGTTACAGAGAAATCAAGTAGTCTGTAATAACAGAATTATTCCTTACCAGCGACCCGCCCTTACTTCGCTTCGGTTTATTAAATTTAAAACAATCGGAATAAGATATTTTCCTGTAGTAAAATGGAGCCTATATTTTAAGTTAGACCTCTAGTAATGCATCGGTGAAAACTGCATTCAATTCCATGCAGTAGTTTTTGCGTGATGCGTGTACAAACATACAGACAAAATTTCTAAAAACTGTTGTTTTGGCTTCTGTTGCTCTAATAAAGACCCCCCTCCCATTTTTTTTTCAATATCTATAATGTATAGACATGGGCCTGTTACAATTTTATTATATGTATAGATATTACCTGGTTATAATAGTTAGGGTCAGCCCCTTGTGCTAGAAGTCTCATAGCGGTGTCAAGAGATGAGCTCCTCACTGCACTGTGGAGCTGTCTTCCAAGCTCACTCGGAGGCTCATCACGTCTCGCTCTTAAAATATAAGCTAGCCGGAGGTGCTTTGAAAGAATGAACTCTGATTTTGTTGGGCTAAAAAATGATTAACAATTGTAATAAATATATAAATTCTATAAAAAATATCAGAAATTGATTGACAGTATATTTTTATCTATAGATTAATCTTTACAATTTAAAATAAATAAAAATTATTTTTAGTATTTAAACAAAAATATTCTTACTGTAAAGGGTCTTTTGGTTGTGGTTTCTTCTTAAGGTGTTTAGGTGCAGATGTGTCTAGTAAAGAATGTTCCCAAATGCAGTTCACATTCTGTGCTGTTAGTGCTTGCACCATCTGGAGGAAGGCATAAATAATATTTTATTACTATTTCATCTATTAATAAAAAAAGATGAGGTTTATTATGCTCATACCGCTAAAAGCGATGGTGGCCACGAGCCCTGCCGCGAAGACTTCACATGTGATATATGCCTTCCCATACTTCTGTGAACGCTACAACACTCAGCACATAGTAGCAGCCCGCGGTTGATCGACGCCCACGAAGGATCTGTAGTCACATAACAACGTCACAAACACCAAGCAATTACCATCAATTAAAACGAAAGGAAATTGGAACGTTCGCCCGGACCTGAAGCACCACAATCAGCGCAAACGTCCACCGACGAGCGGTGCTTTGACCGCGATATCATCATTTTGCATAACCTATGGAAGACTTTAGTTCAAACGGGAATGTCGGTAGCGTACACTTTAAAATCTAACTAAATATGGAACACAGTAATTGATACAAAAATAAAACATTTTATGTCTATCAAAATAAACCACAGACAAATATTTTGACAACTGTTGTCAGTGTAACCAACGTTAAAACAATATATAGTGATGGCACACAAAAGAACTATGACAATCAAAGAACACATAAATCAAAATGAAAACCGGTAAAAATCGTAATCTTATCTATGATTCTGTTTGGCTTGTCACTTGTCCGTATTGTTCGTGATTCGTGAACACGTCAACACGTCATTCTTAAAAAAATTATTCTAATACCTACGAAAAGAAAACAGGAAGAATGAAGTTTTCATTATTTTTAGGAATTTTAGCTTACCTGTCATCGGTATTAGCCTATCAAGAAACTTTAGTCTTAGTGGACAATCTAAATATAAGGGAAACTCACTCACAATTCTTCAAATCTTTGCAAGGTAACATAAAGGTTGGTGTAACGCCGCCGGTATATTTTTGCTATCGATTCTCTAATTTATTACTGATCTTCCGTAGTAATTGTTATTGAAACTTAGGTTTAAATACAGGGAAAGAACTATTTTATATAAAATAATAGGATGTCTATTGGAATTCCAGATAGAGGTTACACGCTATCATTCAAATTGGCTGATGATGCTAACTTGGTGCTGTCAAAATACGGCGAGTATCTGTACAAGAACCTGATAATTTTCGCGCCATCGGTGCTAGAATTTGGTGGGCAGATCGATACGGAAGCTATCACCAAGTTCATAGATGACGGAGGCAACCTGCTTATGGCTGGCAACTCCGCCGCCGGCGACGTTTACAGAGAGATCGCTTCGGAATGTGGGTTTGAGGTGAGAGATTAAGAAAATAAAGACTTAACACTGATATCTTACCTGTATTTGTGAAATAGGTGGCTGTGGAATATAACCAATCCAGGATAAAAAGCCACACACCACTCAACAATGACGGCAATGACAACTTGCCTTGCAAAAGTTTAATTACAAACATTATAATAGCCAAGTTACGCCGAAGTTCTAATGTATTACATATAACCATTCCTGCGACAAAACAATGATAGATATAAATATGGATAATAGCCATATATTTTCATATACATGCACCTGAGAAACAATCTTTGTACTTTTTTCGACAAGTGAGAATACATATTTTCATGCTGATTGCAGATGATTGCGTTAAATTCCAATCTGCTATGTACACAGAGAGACAATTATAAAGAGGCATAGATAGTTCTTTCCTATATTGCGATTTTTCCCTCGTTTTATATTGGCATCCAAGAATGTGTTCCAAATTATGCAGAAAATGCTCTTTGATAATGAGAAGATCACTTTCTTGCTCTATATAGATTATCGATAATGTCATCACTGATGACAAAAATATTTTTTAAGTCTATATTGCATTTTTTCAGATGGATGAAGAGTCTGCAGCAGTTATAGACCACTTCAACTATGACATCTCAGATGACGGTGACCACATCAGGGTGGTAGTGTCTCCCAAAAACCTTATCAATGCACCCACCATAGTTGGTACTCAGAACACCAAGCCACTGCTGTTTGAAGGCACTGGCTTGATTCTGGATAAGGATAACAGCTTGGTGCTGCCAATCTTGACTGCTGATAGCACTGCTTACAGTTATAATCCTAAGAGCCAGGTAATATTGTCATTTTCAGAATAATAAAATAATGTTATATCTCGGAAGAAATGCTCGTCCAACTTTGATCCCTAAAATTCAATGATAACTGAATATTTGTAGATATATGGATAAGTTACTTTATATATATCATTATTGCCATAAAAAGTTATTGCTGAGTGTACCTTGGCAACAGATTGCAATGAAATAGAAAATAAATTTATCACTATATCTATAACAGGTATTTATATTATCCTTAACTTTAGTCTTTGTTATTATGTACATATTATGGAATTGCAATTAAAAATAATCATTATACATAGTTATATTAGAGTTGATTTAGTAAAAGTGGGTAAACATTTCATTACTATTATTGATTATCAAGGACAATTGGTTACAAAATGTGCAATTTTAACAATTAACTCATATTTATAAGATAGATTTTTTATGTATTGTTCCAAACCACCTTTTAGTGTTAATTATTTTTGGCTTGTATTTAAAGGATCAACAAAAAAATATTAAATTGGTAGCAAATCATGCTCAACAAAACGAACTGTTTTTGAATAACTGAAATAAACAATTTTTAATTACTAAGAATGTTAACACAATGTTGTGGGAGGCCTGCTTCACATACATACATATTTTTATATCACCAGAGAACCTAAACCTTTTTTATCCTTTAAATTTGCTGCCACTTTTATTATTGCTGTTGCTCATTTGATGATTTCTCATTATTTTATCTTTACAGGTTAAAGAGTACCCTCATGCGGTGGGCCGCAAGACAGTCCTCATAGCAGCTCTTCAGGCCAGGAACAATGCTCGCATCATTTTCAGTGGCTCTCTCTTTTTCTTCTCTGATGAAGCGTTCAACTCCCCCGTGTCTAAAATCCATGTGAGTTATATTTATTGTAATTTCTTATGCATAATTCATGTATAACTTAACATCAATTCTTGCAATTTAATAATTTGTGTCAACAACTAAATCTAGCCACGTGTTTATTACCTAAAGGCACTTACAAAACATCTAGATGTTAATGTCATGTCTAGACATGACATACATTTCAAGGTAGGATGGTAGAAAATTACAATGAAATATAAAAACATGTTTTATATTCCATTATTACATCCAAAATAATTATCTTAAAACGTTACTTTACAAAAGTTTACACAACGGGCAGGGACCCTACCAACTGAAAAAGAACTGAAGAATATTTTGTTCAACATAATTACTAGTTTTGTAAAATTAAAGTACTAAAAGAAAGCTGAGGTTCTCTGCATTTGCTCTTTATTTTCACTATAGTTTATAATATTAATTTGTGTAATTGTAATTCTTCCCAAATTCCAGGGTGACAAAATTAAGTCCGACATTTCCGGCAACAAAGCGCTCTCTGTACGCTTAAGCGAGTGGGCTTTTGGCGAACGCGGGCAGTTGCGCGTGCGCCGCGTACACCACCACCGGCAGGGCGAGAAGGGGGCCTCTAACACTTACACCATCACGGATACTGTGGTGAGTATTATTATTATTCACATATTGTGATGTATTCACACTTGTGATGCCTTCTTAACAGTTTTTTTATTTATTTACTCCTTGTGCTTTAACTGTCTCGTGTGCTAGATTATTCCATGAGTTAACTACTCTATTTGATAGGAAGTGCTTGTACGTACCGACGTCAACTACACGAGCGAGTTTCTCAATCAGTGAGTTTCTCAACTGTGCCACTAATTTCAATAGTAACTATTTGGCTATCTCGGAGCACATTTACATAAGAATGAATAATAGCGAATAAACAATACCACATAGAAGTTGTGCGGGATACGTATGCACTAACACGCAGTAGAATGCTAGTGTCTGTACTCCGCACCAACTGGATCGCCTGGGGGGTGTGGACTGTATAATAGGTTTTTCTTATCTTGAATAAAACAACAAGGCTTGTTCTTCAATAGAGCCGGGGTAGCGCAGAGGTACTTGTTCTTCTTCTTGTTCTTGTTGTTCTCGGAGTGGATGCCGCTGCGGAAGTGAAGTTGACCGGAAATGGTCCGCCTTTTATTCTATTTATTGGGTTCCTCAACCTCTGGCTAGTTGCGGGATTCCCCCACCACCGGTCAACGACGGGCCTCCCCTCCACTTGTCCATGTATGTACCCCTCCCGCTACCCGCGGGGAATCATTTATTTTCCTTATCAACAAATACGTATTTACATTTTTGATAAGAT
Organism: Sesia bembeciformis; assembly: GCA_943735995.1. Taxonomy (NCBI): domain Eukaryota; kingdom Metazoa; phylum Arthropoda; class Insecta; order Lepidoptera; family Sesiidae; genus Sesia; species Sesia bembeciformis. Next base: position 17,749,302 of record OX031028.1, read on the forward strand.
CCTAGTATGTCCCCAATTACACTAATGACCAACGATTTACGCAGAGACATACTAGGGATCACTCCATTATTATCAAATTATATACATAAAAACTTAACAACTAGTTGCGAAACTATATACATGTTTGCCTAAGTACCCTAGCCTTTTCGTCGTCAACAGAAGTGGAATCCACGCGCCGAACGCGTTCAAGGTCGCGATAGCCTACAGTTTCACATCGTATTATACAAGCAGTGAGGGCCGCGGCGCGCCGGCTGACACTCGATTTAATACATTGCCAGCTTCCTTTTTTTTTGTAAAACTATAAAAATAAATATTTCATGTTTTTTTTTAATTAATAGAATGTTTTAATAACTAAACAATATACCTAACTAATCTAACGGGTTTACGGATATAATAAATTATTAAATAAGTAACATCCCTTGGCGACAGAGGGACGTTACAGGCTATGGGGTGTAAGTAGGTGTTTTTTCGCAGTTTTTGTTACACGTACAAAGGAGATTCCCTTCTATATGGTATTATTTATTTCTATATGGTGGATATGGCCGATATCGGCCGTGTGTAGACGCGCTCGGTTACTACTGAAATTAGTGGCAGGGGCGAGAATATCGCCGCTACAAACTAGCTAGTGTAGTTGGCGCCTTAAGTTTAAATCAGGTCCTCTCAGATTCTTTTGCTTTAGTATTGTATATAGAGTTCACATATGGTGGTATTCAGTGGTTGTAGAGAATCTTGTAAGTTTCTATTTCTCTCATTTTCTTTAATTAGACTAGTTAAGCATAGAATGCGGAGTCTGTCTTCATATGGCCTATTTTAATTGTTTCGTAACCGTAATAACGAAATAATGCAAAACTCGAACCAATTAAGTAGTTCACTAAAAATAAAATTATTTTTAGGAACAAATTAAAAGTTACAAACATGTAGATTTTGTTGTCCTGTCTAAAACGTTGGTAGCGCTCGGTAGTATTCTAACGTTAGAATAAATGATATACTAGAATTGTACTATAAATCACGAAACAAAACCTATTGTAAAAACTTGTACAATCTATTCTACTCTCAATATTCAGCTTTTGCGTTATTCAGTGGCACGTATAACACTAGTTTAATAAAAAAAATATTTTCATTTGTCCAACAGGTCTACAGAATTGAAATTGAAGAACTCAGGAATGGCAAATGGCAGCCATTCGAGGCCAATGATGTTCAGCTTGAGTTTGTCCGCATTGACCCATTCATCCGCACCACCCTGGAGAAGAAATCCAACGGAGGGTACGAAGCTATTTTCAAAGTCCCGGATGTATGGGGAGTATACCAATTCAAGGTGGACTATGACAGAATTGGATACACAAGGCTATACCATTCTACACAGGTTAGTTAGTTGTTAATAGTTATTGGAAGTTATTTGACTGTATTTAAGTGATAAATAAATGATAATATAATTAAATAATTTCTAAAAATCTACCCGTAAAACCAGAGTATCTTAAAAAATAATTGAGACCTTAGGAGTTACAAGTTAGAAAAGGGCCCCAATACTGTCTTAATGATGTCAATAAATAGAAGCGGTATTACATTTACTCCTGAATAACAGATTGCACCCCACTTCAATTCTTTTTTAAATCATTGATATACCTAACTTTCTGATAAAGAAAATTCTTATTCATCTATTCTTTTATAATATTTAAGGGTTTATCTTCTTTAGTTGTCAAATAAACTATATAGCAATTTCAAGTAGTCTACTACTCTAGCACGACTATAGTTCATGCAACCCACGAACGCGCGCCTGTCTTGCTTGTACTGGTGAATTTCCTCACGCGAAAAAATCTAAATACATTGATGCGAATGTTACTTTTCAACAAGGATAATCTGACGCGTGCTCGCGAGTTACAAGAACTCAAGAAACTTATACGTTTAATGTTACCTTTGTCTCTTTTTACTTTTAATTTCCTATTTACTTTTTCCAATTTTTAATTTCATGGAATTCTGACATTTGTCATTTTATGTCACCAGTTGTCCTTAACATTTTGTGTCTGGTTCTTTTTTAATTATGTATGTATAGTTTTTGATCATTTATTATAAAAAATCTTTTATCAAACCCATAAGCAAAATGCAAATAATATACCTACTTGCATATTTTGCAGTTTTTGCTACATCAATATCTATACTATTCTATACCTCAGTGCCGGTTTTACCTATGGTGCAGGGTGTGCGGCGCACACGGGCGCAGGGTCTTAGGGGGCGCCGAGCGCTGCTCGCGACGCCTCCACAGAGCCTACTAGATGGCGCCAGGGTATTGATTGCACCCGGGCGCTACATGGGCTAGAGCCGGCTCTGCTATACCTATAATACATATAATAAAATCGTAACAGAGCAGTCTAATATTTTTTGAAAAAGTCATTGCATACATTATGAATAGTAGAGAGCTCAAAACAATAATTTGTGGAATTTTTGTCTATCTCAACGCCCATCACGTAAAAACCGCTGGATTGAATTTAATGGAACTTAGCATAGTTATATATAGTTCATGTAGATTATATTTTGAAGTATGTTTTATCCAGTTTATAGGTTTACTAGCAGTGCCTGCAATAGTAGAATATGTATGGTTAGCTTGATACCCGTGTGAACCCTGTAATAGATCTGGATAAAAAATACCCTAAATGTTAACCGGCAATATTAGTTACAACTATGCCAAGTTTCATTGAAATTCGTCCATTGATGTTTTGCGTATTGCGCGTTTAGACGGACAGACAGACAGACACAAAAATTCGGAAAATTGTTTTGGGCCCTCTATCACTCGTACTTTTACGATTAAAATTACGATTTTACTTATTTGAACCTTGGAAAATAGCCAAAAGTTTTTATTTCATTAGAACTGCTTACCTTTCTTGTCGGAACATTTTTGTCGTCTGGGAACACCGAGAAACGTCAGAATTCCATCAAATAAAAAATCAAGAGTATAAAAAAGGTTTTTTTTTGGAACAGGTGTCCGTGCGTCCACTACAGCACACTCAGTACGAGCGGTTCATTCCCAGCGCATATCCTTACTATGTGAGCGCATTCTCCATGATGATTGGAGTTTTCCTGTTCTCATTTGTCTTTCTATACTACAAGGAAGACTCACCTAAGTCCAAGAGTGAATAATAATATTTGTTATTTTTTTTTTATTTCATTTGTTTCAAGTGAAATGTAATTGTTGTTTGTGGAAGAGATGTAATTTATGTGAGGAAAATACTGTTTGAAATATGTATATGAAATAAATAAAACTGATTTTTTAGTACCTAGTAAATTGTTTATTTTTCATTTCTTTATCCACTCCACTACTCTCCACCCAAACAAGACGGTGAATTATATCGTCTTGATATTTTTCAAGTAAGGTTGATCAATAGCTTTATAGAATAAAGCATTGAATACTACAAAAAGAAATCAGAAAAACAATGTTGATAAATAATATATGTATCTTACCATACCATAACATCCGCCTATGTCTCTCCATTGCTGAATATAGGCTTCTCCCAAGGCTCACCACCACACAAACCTGGTTGTTAAGGATTAATCTATAGTTAATTGAAAAAATGCAAAAGTTCGCAACTAGTACTTTGTAGGGTGAGTGCATGCTGCATTCCCACAGCACTGCATTCACAAAGAAACTACCTTTTGAATATAGTAAATTGGAAAGCGCTTTGTACTTTTTAAATAATAAATATTCAAACTTGATAATATTTTTTAATTCTTTTTTTTCTCCCTTCATATATAGCAATGGTGTAATTAGCATATTCTGCCAGTATCAAGTCCCGTCGGAGTTTATCAGAAGTCGCTCATTAAAGCGATTAAAGTAGGTTTACTAAGTACAGAAGAGAACTCCTCGGCAGCACACGAATAACGCAGTCCCACGCTTTTATTTGAATATTAATTTATCATGTATCACAAACACCAAGCACAAAAAACTTTATAATAAACAGTGATAGTTTAGTTTATAAACAGTTTATAGTTTAGTTTATAATAAACACGCCTAATACACAATTTTTACGATAATCAAAGAAAATCTTAACTTCACTTCTCGAGTTTCGGCCAAAAGTCCTGTTTTTTTAATTCATCAACTTACCAGTTTTTCTATTTTTTTGAACATAGCCATAACAGTAATTGACAATTCACTGGGTTGATCTTGAACGCAACGGTTTTATATGGCAATGGCATACATGTCATACATGGCTTTAACATTTATTTCTCGTAAAAATGGTCTAATTTAATGCATTTTCTACTTATAAACAGTTTTATTATTTAAGACCACTTATTACGTTGCCAATTAATTGCTCATGTTAAGTTTCAAGTGTGAATCTGTTGAACGTAAAGTGTGATTCGTGTAGGTAGTGAATTGATGTCCTCGTAATTCCTAAAATTTGCTAATTTCCTATGTTCTGCATATGTAATTGTGTCGAATAACGTCGTTGTGTGGCCGCATCGCGTTTGTTAAACGATAAGAAGTCGCGGCGTCTGTTGCAGTGATGTGTTTACATCTGTAACTGACCAGTAAGTATGATGTCATTTTGTGGAGCCTGCCATAAAAAATGTGTTGGCTTTGTGCCCACCCGTTTTCCTGCGAGTGTGATAATTCGAACACGAATTTGTAAAAACATCCACGCGGAAAAAGCACAATGTACCTCTAGGTTATAGCTGACTTGTTCCAGATAAATATGTTAATTAGTATCTCTCTCTGATCCGGTAAGAATTAATGGTTTCACCGTGTTGTTTTCGAGTGTTGTTTATAAAAAGTTTGTGAAAAAACGGTGTGGAGTGACTTGATCATAGTGGAATTTGTTTTAGGTCAGTCATTGTGTGGTCATTGACTGGACTTGTGTTTATGTTACTGCTTTACATTAAACTTCACTATGTAAAATTGCATGCACTAATAATTGCAACATACAAGCATACACAATCCACATGTATACATAGCACATTCATTACTGAGGACTCACAAAGGTAATGTCTTATATGACTATTCAGTTATAATTATGATTTACTAATTATACTTATTGACTATAATCTAGACTCATTAACTAAGTGTCAAGTTGATTGGTTATGGAAGATGTAGAAAATAAAGGTTAATAGATTACAGAAAGATGATTTAAAATTAAGGAGAATATATGTAGCATTTAATTGCAATATTGAATTATAATCTTATTATTATAAAACAGTTTTTAATTTACTTTTGACACCAACAAAGGCCATGGAAAAGGAAACGTAAATGTATGATAACCTTATTAACACCACCTCAGTGAGATAAGGCATGCACGGGTTTGATGCATCATTCAAGGTCACACGGATGCTAGGAAGCTAACAACATAAATAATGACCTAGTTTTTCAGTGACCTGTTTTACTCAATTATTATTAAGTCATAATTCCAATTCTGTTGCTAAAAATTGCCATGCCATTTTTGAAATAATGGTGACTTTATTTTTTAATTTAATTCATATTATAAGTTGGCATTAATAGTTACCTGTTGCACTACTTGGAGCCTCTTTATAATTATTATTTGATAATACAAAATGCATAAATAGAATTTACAATGAAAATTCACATATTTTTCAATGTAAAGTTACTAGTTTAATGTTTGTTTTGATGTTACTATCTATCTCATCTCATATCGCTTATGTTGAATAATATTGTACTTCTATGTTTTATATCAGTTTCCTTATTATTATTTTTATGGAAAAAGTTGGTAGACAGAGCCCATGGATATTTGCAATAATACATGTCAATATCAGTCCAGAATTGGCACACCCTCCCCTTGCTCTAAACATTGCACTGCCTACCTTTAGAGATTCAAGAATAGAATTTGGATAAAAGGATTGGGTAAATGGAGAATAGAAAGTATAACAGGATGAGGATCTTTTTTCACCCCAGTACACCTCCCAAAGGGGATGTATATTATTTGAAAATCAATAAAAGAAATTGACTTGGATTAGATTGATGCAGAACTGCAAAATGTGGAAGAGGTTGGAGGAGACCTTTTCCGGAACACAGGTGGACTCTGATATTGTTGCAAATTTGAAAAATTCATTAATAATAATTACATGAATGTTGTTTCAAGATATTAGGAAATGAAAAAGCTACTTCTCAGTAATAAAATAATAAAAAAAGGAATTTGCTTGTATTATTACAAACAATGTAGGAATTAGGAATGTGTTCGTTCATAAATGGACATTTATCAAATTAATAAGTTAATTAAAAGGAAATCTCTTATAAATAAACTTAATTGAAGTAATATTAAGAGGAAAATAATAGAATATTATTTTCAAATGTAGTAGGTATTTATATTCACCAATCCACACTCAATTTTTGCAGTAAATTAAGATCAAGAATTAGTGTTGTAGAAATGGCCTGTAAGCATTGAGGTCTGTGTCATCACATCACTGACAAACCTGCTTTAAAGTCCAAGTTTTAAGATTGCGACCCTTAAACTCTTGACCCTGTAACATTCATGAGTCTTTAACTCTTGAGTTTTAAGGTTCATATTACCACTGATCATGACTCATGACTCATGACACTTGTGCCCTACAGTGGGAAGTTATTGAATCAAATACAATGCATAGTATATTGGTATGTAGTGCATAGCAATTGTAACATTTTTTATGTGAAACAATTTTATCTCTGCTCTACTAATATACAATGTTATTTTGTATTACAGTATTAGCAGTGACAGAGCGGAGATGGATCCGTCCCGTCGGCAGCGCACCCAGACCAAGGCCACTGCAGAGGAACAGGCCCTTGATCAGATAGCCAAAGAGGTTAGTACACATTGTTTTAATAAAGTTAGTGGAACGGTAAAGATGAAGCAGTTGTAGATGTTATGAAGCTGTTGTATTGTATGACTGCACAGGTTTCAACTGAAAAAACTGATTTTTCAATTTTTTTTACCCAAAAACCTGTCAGTTGTCATGTCATTACATTTTTGTCATTTATTTCTATGACAAAATAAAATTGCAATTTTTAACTTACTATGTAGTCACCTACAGAAACCCTCAAGGTTTATATTTTATTTTGTAATATTAATATTAAGTTCTTGTTACTTACCTATATTAATAAAATAAGATTTTTTTCTTCATTGGTGTATAGATTCTGGGAGTTCAGTTGGCAGTTCATATAAGTATTTTTATTCCATATATGTTATTATATTTATGTTTCCGGAGATCTCCTAAGTGCCCACATCTAATATTCTTTTTTAAAAGATGTTTATTTTCCATTTCAATAATCAGCACTGATAATTTAATTTATTACTTTCATCTACAATAATCATTAAATGACCGCAAGAAATTGTGTCCAAAATCTTGTTCTTAACTTTTACCATCAATTTGCAATAGCCAATTTTTAATGTATTTTTCCAAAAATCTCATACAACGGCAAGTTAAGTTATTCACATGACCACCTCAATATTGTTGTAATAAAAGCATGAATGTAATATATAGGTACTGATATGATTATGAAAAAAATATTATTATATAATCGAATGAGTCAGAGAAGATAAACCACCGTTGAAGAAAATTATAGCATAATATATTGTACAAACTGCATACTTCACTGAACTCGTTGTAAAAAGAAAAGAACATACCAATATCAAGTAATTAAAGAGTTATTAGAATGATGCTTGTATAACACAGAAGATCCATGGCAGTTGTGAAACTTACACATCAATAATTATACACTGACAAGTGTGCATGCTATCATTTCTTTTCTTGTGATAAGATTACTGGCACTCTTCGATTGTAATGATTTATATGCAATGTGACATACATATTGTATTTTTCAATTAAAGTAATTCAGAATTAATTCCAAATGGGTGACAGTATTCACTTACCACCAAGTGAACTGTCTGCTCATCTGTCACATTCTTCCTATAAATGAGTACAAACTATAACTGTTCAAATAAAATATTTAGTTGTAAAAATTATATAATATTTAATTTAACTTTATATTACTTATGATCAAAATTAAAATATCTTCGAAGTAATGGAAATGGCTTTGAAATCGTAAGTTAGAATAGAATCCAAATATAGGACTGTGACGTCATTCTTCTATAGTCCCATTACAACCACGCATTAGTGATAGAGATAGCAATATCTTCCTGCCCTAAATATTCTTAAACTCATATCTAACGAATTTTTTAATGAATTTGAATAATTCTTTTCAATATAGCTTTGTTTTCTAAATGTTGAATAAGTATAAAATATCATTTTCATTCTGTTATATGTACTTAGATATCTTTATTGGGGCTTTATGTTTTTTTTTAATTGACTTTATTTAGAGTAACTTTGTTAATAAGCAATAAGACATAATGCAATTTAATTACTACTTCATTGATGGGATTCAATCCCAACACTGTCAGCTTGACAGGCAGCGCGGCTAAATGAGTCAGAGGTCATTAATTAGTTGACAAGCCATTGTAGTGCTTAACAGGACATATGAGAGCAGAAACATGTGGTAGATTGCAGTTAAATGTAAGGTTTCTGTGCTGTCACGTTGAGTCACCTGCATGACTGCATGTAATACATACATTGGATCTTTGCCTGGGGTTTAAAGATCCATACATACATTTCTCGGCATAGTCAGTTGGCGAGACCACTTTTTTTGGGCAACCAAGACGTGGGTTGTCTCTGGCCGATATTCGACGTGTTATTCTACACTCAGCACCACCCGTAGAACTCCTGCCGATACGAGCATGAGCGATAGTTGCCCCTTTACTCGTAGTTTTACAGATTAAGAAAGTCTAAAAAAATCCTAGCATGCGACTTGCCATTTGACTGGTTAATTTATACCATAGCATTTAACTAACACGTTTACGTGCGTTATTTAACAGTTTATACGTTTATTTAACAGGGCGTTATTTCATTCATATGCAGTTGTCGTTAGGTAGTGTGATTTTGGTACTTGTGACAAAATGTATAGTATATTAATATGGATATACCCCGCGATTCCCGGGACTGAATCTTGTTGTTAATGATTTTGTGCCTACTTGCAACAATGTATATATTATTGCGTGGGTGTCGGATTATCGAAAATATATTATATATAATACATTTTATATATCCACATTATTACGATAGTTCTGACGATATCGAGATAACTGAATAGGTTTAAAAAAAAATACAGTAAACTCCGTTATATAGTGGAATAAAGTTAGATACATAGCCAAAATAGATTTCCAATCTGTGCTACTCTAACAAAATATGTGAAAATATACATATAATAAAAGTTCCAGAGTATAGTAACATTTTTTTGTAGTTTTGAGCATTCTTTTTTCAATTATTGTTTCTATATCTGAAATATTTATTTCACCTGCGTTGTCAGTTGCAATTCCTGAAACCCTTGCAATATTAGATTGAAGGATACAATTCTTAGAGTTTAAATAAATAATCATGATTTTATTTGAAAGTGGTCGCCTGCGATGATTTCATACAAATCTTTACCGTCCAGTCTTGGCTGACCTCGCGTCAACGACCGAAATTCTTCCTGCTCGTAGTGCACGCTTTAGCTTTTGACCGATAATCGAGATACTCGCGGTCGAAAATGTGTGTCGAGAATCTCTCCTTGTGTAAATGAGCCATAAGAATCGAGAGAATTATCTCGACTACGGAGCCGAATTAGAAATAATTCTGTTATGTTTAAACCATGCCCGGACCCTCGTGTAGTGGGACGTTGACTAACAATTTTATGAATAGGTATAGCGCACTAGTAGTAAAACTTTTGCCAACTCAGTCTTTGCACTTTCACACACATTTTTTGCGCCCGTAAACGAGTTATTCTGATGATTTTAACGTTCATATTCGTTGCTCTAACTGAGAGATTTGTTCTACAACGTTGTATTGCGGTTGGCGCCACTTAGCCGCCTATTGAATAAGTTGATAATAACATGCAAAGGAGTGTGTATCTCTTTGAACGATTATCTAATACCATAGCAGTGTGGTAGTAATATGTTCTAGATTATGTGTAGTTAGCACCATTGAATTATTGTTTTATGAAGTATGAATTAATTTATTTACCGTATATTTAAATTATTTGTTGTTATCTCACCTGATGCGGCCGCTCTCGTCACAGATATCAAAATACTATGTCCCTCTCGCCCGATGCACCCGACACCAGCGAACGCAGTGTTCTAAAAACACGAGCATACGTACAAAATAAGCGATATCGTCAAAATGTGAATATCGGCTGCAGATTAAATAAATATAAATCGCGAGTAAGTCCTTTACTTAACAATTAGTAATTTCAACCACAGTAACTAAATAATCATATCTATATCAGCCATTAACGTGTAAGGCCTCCCTTAGCCTATAAAGTTTCATTGCAGCCCACTGGCGTTCCATTGTGGTTAAGAGGAAATTTAAACGCCTTAAAACGCCTCTCTGGCCGTTGCGAGTTGGCCGATCCACTTTTTTGTGATTATTTAGGTCCTGCGGCTGGTGGTAGACACCCTGTCAAGCCAGACTGGGTTGTCACTACAACCCCATTAGTACCACCCACCCAATAATGAAAATGACTAAAGGATTAAAAATAACCGTAATCAAAAACCTTTTTTTGTTCACTGCTAGATATTGGCTTCCTCGTGCACATTGTCTTGTTCATGAGTGATATAGCATTGAAACGTCACGCTGGTCAAGCGGGTTGGCGAGTCCACTCTTTTAGAAGTGGTGTAGTTCCTCAGGGCTTGTGGTAGTGGATTTTTTATTCCGTAGTCGCCTTTTATGACACCGACGGGAAGAGATGAGGTGGTGGTCTTCTAAAACGGCCATCACACAAATAAATGATTATTTATTATAGTAATTTCTATTAAAAAAATTCTATTAGGTTAGTATGTCTTGTGTGCATCGACCTATGTTATCCTGTGATTGTTATATTAATATACTGTCGCTAGGGTTGTCCCTCGTCGTTAAAATAGCTGGCTTACTTTCGCGTCTGTCACATTCAAGGTCCCGGATTCGGTTCCCCGGCCGACATTCATTTGTTTAAAAACATACATGTTTCGTGAGTGGTGGTGTATTCGTCTTTGTGATTATTTTTTAGTAAATAACGCCACATAATGGCCCCCACTAGGATTCCCTGTACCGTGGGTCCAGAGACACATCCAAAGACGAACGCAACACGTGCAACACCCAGACCCTGAAGACATTTTGAAAGGATTCAAATTGTCTTCAGCTATATATTCAATTAGATTATCTTTATTGATGCGGTTGAGAACCCTAACCGTTGCGGCGTTAATCTATTTGTGCGCGGGCGCATGCCGGCCGCGGCGGATCGCGGCGCGAAACAAAACGACAGCTGGCCGAAATAGACGCGCTCTTCTAACATATTAAGTCTTTCTCATCACTTTTTTACTGTTAAAGTTCCGACCGTAAAATTTTATTCATCCAAATCTCAAACAGTATCATAGAATTAATCTTATTCTTGAATAAATATGTCACAAACCTGGATAAGGTTTTTTTTATGGACGAAGGTGGCAGACGAGCATACAGTTCACCTGATGGTAAGTAGATACTGTCGCCCATAGACATCCGCGATACATGTCAACATTAGTCCAAAATGACAAACGTTGCCACGCCCCCGGATGCGCTTGCCTATCTTTGGAGATATAGGAATGGATTTGGAGTCAGGGTTCGGAAAATGGGGAGGGATGGGATGGGAATGGGCTCTGGCACATCTCACTCACTACCGAAAGACGTACGTACATTAGGGAAATAAGATAAAGTGGGAAATGCGGTACATTTCAAGGTAGTCTTCTGTGAGAGAGGGGTAACGTGGACCCCACTGAACCACGACGCTGCACACTGGTGGTGTCGCTGGGAATTGGTGTCTTTGGTTTTTTTTATGGTAATCGAGTGCGCCCATCACCACCCTACACCCTAAAACAGAACGACACTACAATGCAGCGTTGTGGTTCAGCGGCGTCGTTGGTAACAAACGGCAGTGATTACTGACCATGCAGTGGCTACCTCTACTATTGCCTGATACCTCTCCTATTGTATATAATAAAAAGAACTCTTTTGGTTTGGTACGCGCACTAAACGTAAACGGATCAGGAAGTTTAGAAATTTGTTCACTTGGTAATGTCCAGTGGTCAGGTTTATATTGCAAAAAATTGCAAATTTGCAGGTTGCAAAGCACTGGACTAAAATCTCTCTGTTACCCTAAAATTAAAACTGTAACCAACTTCTATTTAACGATATGGCTTCTTTTAAATTGAGTGTGTGATAACTTTTTTTTTAGTGAATACAATAACAAATGTCAAGTTCTTTTTTTATTCCCTTTTCGACATAGAGTGAAGCACACATTCCTCCATAAAAGACTTGGTATTAACTAATATTATAAATGGGAAGTTTGTTTGTTAATAAATCCGCACTAAATCAATAAAATCACAGCTAGTAAATCAATACTTTAAGTTTTTTTTATCATTTAAACATTTTGCTTTTAAGGAAAGCCTCGCCCTTCATAAATATTCAACTGCATATAACGAAATTAACGCGTCAACAGAATGAACACGATTTGCTCAAAATAAACATCCTAATTAAGTCCAGAAGAGGTTGCTTAGTGGAATTATGTATGTGTACGTTTATAAAGAAGGTGACTTGTATTGATTAGCTATTTGTTCCTATTTCTGGTGCTCTTCAATCATCATTTGTGTGGAAAGTCGTGATTTATGGTTTTAGTTTTCATGTTCCTTTTTGAAGATTTAAGAGTGGATTTGAGAACGAATTGGGAATGATGAGGAATAAATGGACGAAACAAATCCTATAATACGTGTAATGTCCTCATATAATGTCAGACATGTACTGTTTTGGCCGTTTGGTGTCCATCGACTTTAGAATAGCATCAGCCCGTCTCCTCCCCCCCGCGGGTGCGGGTCAAGGTGTCGTGGCGACTAAGGGAAAACGAAGCGGCTACCAGAGGAACTATACACCACCTCTAAAAGAGTAGACTCGCCACCCGCTTGACCAGCGCGCGTTTGATGTGCATGATGTGAACATTGTTTTGATATTCACAAGACAATGTGCACGAGGAAGCCCATGTCCAGCAGTGGATGCTGGTTACGATTTTTGTACGATAATGTGCAATATACTATTTTAAATAAATTAAAATAGTATATCGACATAATGTGTTTATCGTTAAAAAGTAAACATTCTCTTTATACAATATTGTGCTAGGTCATGTATTTCCGCGAACAGCCACAAATGTTCACAAATAAATTTTAATACTCACAAACGATATACGAGGAATAGGGAACTGCACGTTTCCTGCTTTCATGAAATATGGATGCAATTAATGGTCCCTCGATGGTGACGGTAACACACAGGCTGAGTTTGTAATTTATATTTTACCGTCCTAGTTTCAAATGTTTTTTGTACTTGCCACAATAGAGTTGGCAATGTGTGCAAGGTATTTGAATGTAAGTACACACTTATATAGCGGAATAAGTACTTAGTATGTACTTTCTATTTAGTATTTTCGTTTGAATAATTGTCGTTTCAATAGTGGTGTTTTAATTTTAGCTTTCGAAGAATTCTTGTGACGGGACTTTTTTTAATGAAAGTAGTTTACCGTAGCATTTAGAATACGGTAGTGGTTGGCTGTAATTCAATTTGATGTTTTATAGTTCATTCGACAATTAGAGAAGAAAATAAAACCCATATTCAAAATATTTTTTTCAAATTCATTAGGAAAAATAATAGTAGAAGACCGTGCGTAGTGGCGGTCCATAGGACAGGCCCGGATAGAGACACATTAGAGCAGGGTTTCTTAACCGTTTTGTAGTCACGGACCACTTTCGAAATTTCAAAAATCTGACGTACCCCTTCCAAACTTAATTGTAGGGAAAGAAAACAAGGCATTTTGAAAAAAAAAACTTATTTATTACCACAGAGAAAGTAAAGATTAACGTGTGACGGTTGTTAGTGAGACGTAGCTCCTCCACTGCGTAGCGGTGACAAGCGAGCGCTTGAGCGAGCCAGTAATACGTATCTACCTACATTTTTAGATGGATCATGCGCAGTATTTATTGTCTTCATATCTGACATGGACCCCCAGCACTCTTGCCACGGACCCCAGGTTAAGAAACCCTGCATTAGAGAGACACAGGCTGATGGTATGGTATGGCGCTTGAGAGTATCTGTGGTGGGGAGCTATCTCTATCTCTGTCACACACGCGTGGACTGTTAGTGTGTTATTGACGTCATAACACTCATGAGTCATCATAACACATTAGCTTGATGCTTTTCTAACTTAGATTTCTAAACTTTATAACTGTCATTTCTCAATGTATTTTAAGTTTGATTTCGCAGATCGATTTATAGTATTTAGGAATTTTAGGAACTATATAGTATAGGTATTTGAAAATGCACTGGAATCGTGCGCTTCGCTTATCTACTTAACATTGGAAGATAAATTGTACAAGTATGTACCTTCGGCAGCACAACGCAAGTGCATCGATCTGAGTCCACTTGAAAGTATGATAATCATGGATCAGTTAGTAACTCATTGACGACGGAGCGATGATGGAACTCCTTTGATTTCTTGAAGTCAATATGTTATATCTTTATGATACGAGTAATCAATTAGTCAACAGATACCGGTGTCGATTCCCGGTCGGACATTAATTTGTAATGTTAGTTCTGGTCTAGGTGGTGTGTTTGGCTTGGTATATGTCTCTGGATCCACGACACAGATAGCGTGGGCTACGCCCAGAGTAGGCCATTGAATGTGGCATTAATTATTTATTTGAAGTCTCAAAAGGCAAATCCTTAATCACGCTTCTACATAATATAAAATGTAGACATAATATAATATAATAAGTTCTACATAATATAAATGTCCGTCTGTTCATTTATCCTATAACTCAAAAATATTTTTTTGTAGTATCTACCATTGATTTAATGATATTTTTAATTTAAACTAACGGACTCAACGCCAGTCAACGGTTATCTTTAACTCTCCCTATCTTTAAATTTAATCATTCCATAAAATTCTTTCTCACTTTGTAGCCTGTGACTTGACTATTAAAAAAGGAAACTCAACCGCAACGCAAATATCTCAATTCAATGTTTACTACACCTTTCTACCAAAAAGCATCTCGTCAAATTAAAATCCCCGATTGACGTTACTGTAATAGGATTACTGCAACGCGTATGTCATCAACATCACGTTTATTTTACACGTGGAATCCTTACATAGGTTTTACTCATTTCTCTTCAATATACATAATGTACAATACCTTTTACAATGTCAGTCGTTACATAATAATTTTACCACTTTGTTTTAACCACATGAGTAAACAATCCGTATTTTTATTCATGTAATTTAACCAATCATACAAAATATTCGTTAAACCAATTCGTGACGTGATCACATTACGAAACATGAAAAAAAAATTACGTTTGACCAAAAATTATGTCAAATATTGCCCAAATTTTTATCGATATGTGTATTCTCATATCGATGCTTCGGGAAACGAATGCCTCGTATGCGAAATAATCAAACCCTAATTTAAAATTCATATCTGTCTATCATATCATATCATTTTCTCCAAATCCATTCCTAAATCTCCAAAGGTAGGCAACGTATCCGGACCGTGCCAATGTTTGTCATTCTGGACTGGTGTTGGCATTCATCACTGATGTGCATAGGCGACAGTATCCACTTACTACAAGGTGGACTATCTGCTAGTCTGCCGCCTTTTTTCTAATTCAATTCCTTTATATAAAGATCTTCTTTTAGTCGTCGTCTCATCTCTATTTCTTACCTCAAGAATCTCCCAAAATTTTACCCCATATAATTATATCTAAATAAATAGTTATTACTAAGTTATTAGCTACATAAATTAATATAAATGATTATTTAGCTACTTATTCATAGTGGAAGTTTCAGGTAAGCCAGCTAAAACACTGTTGTCTAAAGTTCTTCCATCGCGTGAGTATTGGCCAAAGGATACTATTGACCCATGCAAGTATATCAACCATCCAAATCGGCCGGACGTGTAACTAGACTTTTGATCACTTACTTCTAGTTTGTGCTCGTTAATTGCTCTACTGCTGGCTCGACATCAACTGCTAAATGAATGGCTAGTAATTTGTTGGTACCCGATATTGATTCAAGTTGACAGTATAACTACTTGTGACAGGAATGTTCCCGAAAATTGGAATTTATTGCGTATGTTCGGCAGCTGATGAACTCATATCCAAAAGCATTTTAATTATAGTATCGACTAATCGAACGTTCGCACAAATACAAACTCCTTTGCAGCTGATTATCAAATTATTCAATAAGCGGTTAGGGAGCGCCAACCGCAAATATAACATTGTAAAACAAACCTATTCATTCGGTTAGGTTAGTTAGAGCAATGAATGTCCATAATTTACCGTAGTAATTCATTTACGAACGCAAACAACTTTGTAATCGTGCCAATGCTCGTTTGGCCAATATTTTATTAGAATGGGATTTTCAAAAGATTTATTATTTCATTCATTCCGTTCGAATTATAATTAATAGGATTCCGCATATCATGGATATCGTCTACATGGAAAATGTTGTCGAAGGTTAATACGTTTTAAGTGAATAGCTGTTTGATCATGAAACCTTATTAGCTGTGTTATCGTTGTTTTACAACAAATGGAACGATACACTTTCTGTGGAAATAGTCAGTCGCAGGAACTAAACACGACGTTCGAAGTGTATGCCGCTTTAGGAATAATATAGCGATTGCGTCTTTTATTTGTAATTCTTGTTATAGTCTCGCGTCCTTTATGCGTTCAAATACATAATCTTTTGTTTCCAGAACATAACTAATAAAGTTGGTAAATTGAATTTAAAAATGAATTTGCTATTTCCGGTCTTCATATGTATACAAATTATAGTCAGTAACAAAGTCATTAACTTATATTAAATTAATAATTACTAACAATATCACCATTCGATAAATTATTCGAAAATCTCTCAACAAACGCAATTTTTTTCTACATTTGACAATATTCATTTAATTCTCCTTTTCTAAATCACAAATTATTCTGTGTACATATACGAGTATATGTACAGTGCCCGGTAAAATGTATAACATGACGTAAATGGTAATGAGATAATTATCTATTTTCATTTTTGTAGAGCACCTCCATCGTTAAAGGCCGTTAAGGCCTCATGGTTGTTTTCAACGCAATGTCCGATAATCCCCTTCTCAAGCACGTCGATTTTCTAGCCGAAATTAGCTCAATGAATAAAAATGTATTATCGAAGGTCATAGTAATTTATTGGAAGAAGACATGGGAAGACTTTGTGGGTATAACGTGGTTGTGCCAACTGGCGAGTGTCGCGGGTCATCGCCCCGCTCCATCGATCCCCTGTCCCAGTTTTGCGGGGTTCGTTCTGAACGCGTTCCTGGACGCACGCAGGTCTGTCTAGGCAGCCTGCGCATGTCTCTACCAACATGATATAATATAGCTATTACAATACTCCACAAAGATTATGAAGTATGGTCTTTTGTTACCTATGTTTTCAAATGTGTACTGATTGGGATATTTGCTAAGGTTGTAAGTAGAAAGATCCTAATACCGAACATAAGGTTGATTAATTTGTAAATATTGAAACTACTCAAAATTGTTGCTAATAAACTAGGGGTCTACTCGCTTCCAAAGTTTAGGGCCCGATCGATTAACTTTCCTTCGTTCGGAGTTCTATATGTATATCGGGTAACTCCGATTTTATTTAAAAAGTGAGATATTATTATCGTGAAATTTGACGTTTAATCCCAAGTATCGTTTATCAAAATTTATATTTCGATCGGTGTCTCGTGCGATCGGAGTAATTTAAAATGTCAAACTGAACTTCGTTCGGGCCATTGATTTGAAAATATATACAGTAATACCCCGCTTTACGCGAGGTATACGTTCCGCAAAAACTCGCGTTAAGTGAATTTCGCGTATATAGGGATTTGCGTTTAAACATTGCCAAAAGTCAGTATAAAATGCAAATCAAAATGCAACATTGTAGATGATACATGCAGGAGTTCGTTTTTCGTGCTACGAACTCTTGGAACTTGTCTGGAAACTCGGTTGCAGCTTGAGCGTCCGCGCTGGCGGCTTCACATGTTATGCGGATATTATGAAGATTTGAACGCCGTTTAAAGCGGTGAAACCAGCCCCTGCTGGCAGCAAAAGTCGGAGTGGAACTCCCTTCACCTTCTTATGTCTTTAGCATCTCAAACAAAGAGTTTGCTTTTGTACATATGAGAGCTTGACTCAGGGGTGTGTTCTTTTTATTTAAATCTTCGATCCAGACTGCCAGCAACTTCTCCATTTTTTCTAGGATAGAAGGCCTCGAACGAAAGTTTCGCTGGAAAGTTTAATTTTTTCCCGATTTTTAAAAATCGTTCTCACAGTCGAGTCCAAAATCTCTGCCAACTATTGTTGCTTTGCCTCCATTTTCCATTCTTCTTAACACCTTTAACTTCAATTCCAACGTTAAGCTTTTACGCTCTTTTTTCTTCTCGAACGGCATTTTTAACGTAGCGTTGAATTATTTTCACCAAAGGTTAGAACATGACTGCCAGCCGAGATTAAAATATGTACATATGTAAGACAAAACGAAACAAAACGGAAAGACAAAAAGTCCTACTCTGAGGGGATTCCCCATTCTTTTATCTGAATGATCAGAGAAAGTGGGAATTCCCGTAATCAAAGGCAAATTGGGAAATTAAATTATGTACTACATATGTACTACATTATAACCAATCCGCGTGAAGCGAGGCATTTTAGCGCGAAATTTGAAATTCGCGTAAAACCGAAACCGCGCCTAACGGGGTTGCGTAAAGCGGGGTGTTACTGTACAAGCATTCTAGGGCAGGCCTTAGTGTAATAGTGTTCTATGTTCAGTAGCTCTCGAATTATTTAATTCATATGTGTTTTGAGAATGGAACATTCTTATTACGTAGTAAAATTTCAAATTTGACTTTTTAATAAAACCCCTCCTTATCTGCTTCACCCTCCCCCCCTAGAAGTTGCGAACCAGGTTTCTTTGACAAGAACTTATGATGTGTCATTTAGTCTATTCCCATATCGATGCTTCGGGCCGATATGTCGTCGTAATCGTTTTCGTGGTGGGAATCTACCGAAATATTGGCCGAAATTACTTTTTTCGTGTTTTCGGAGTATTGAATATAGTTTAGATCTTTTAGTTTGTGATCGTATTGCTTTTTTATCTGACAGTAAGCGATTGATTAACGATAACTAAGAATGATCTCAGGATGATTCATTTACAAAGTTTCCAACACACATGGGTCTTGATTCCATATTTAGTTTTCAGGAGCTACTCGCCCTGACTTTCCTCAGATGGCATAACAATTTCCCAGGGAACCTGAACATGGCATAGGCTGTGTCCAGGCTATGTTAGCATAGACGTAGGTTTATCTGCATTAGTTTACCTCTCTAAAAATGAAATGATTTTCAAAATCGGTCCATACCTAGTTTTTGATTTTATCACTTACATAAAAACAATAAATAAAACAAATTCGGTTTAAAATAAAACAAATTAATTACAAGACCGTCTTCATTTTAGTGAAATATTGTTTTTTAATTATCACTTGCTTGGCGGTAAGGGAAAATATGGTGGGGACCCGCTTTCTCGAGAAATAAAAAAAGCGAGTATGTGTATCCACCAATTCGCACTGGCCCCGCGTGGTGGATTATTACTCGAAACCCCACACCGATTCAATGTGCTCTGCAGTGGGCTGCAGACATTATAGGCTGATATCAATCAAGCGTCGTTGAGATTTACAGATCCTCATAATTATAAAAGTAGTTTCACCTTGTTCTGTGCCAGTGAACTCGAAGCTAGCTCCTATTTGGATGCTAGAGTTAAATGCTTCATCATACTTATATGTAATTCGGAGATGCTACTCAGAGCATTCTCAGTTGGCTGACTCACGAAGTAATTGTGGATGAAAGTGCGCGTTGATTTAGGGCAATTGATGACAGGAGTACTTTTGTATGCACTATTTTGTAAGATTACAAATATACAACACGATAAGATACGAGCACTGAATGCTTCAACAATACTTTTGAAGATAAGTTTTTAAAATTACTATAAATTCATAGGTTATGTTTGAAGGTTACGTCTTTGCTACGATTAAATCTGTTTAAGTGTAGGTCTTGAATCCCTCCATTGACATCAGTCGTGAGAAGTTTCTTTAAATTTCAATGACAAATGAAAGGTTTCATCCGTGACAAAATGTAATAGATACATTATGAGGATTTGGAGATTTGGAAAAAAACATTGTTTGAGTAACTATTTGACACTGAAGTCCAGTAGTACTCCTAAACCCAGGTCTACATCTCCTCCGAGTTTGCCCGTGACTTTATGAACAACTTTTTCAAACTTAATAAAGCGCGATTAACTAGCATTAACTAGTTTGGTCTAAAAGCTTTTTGAGAGCACTGTTTAACTGTCTTTACCTTAGTACTCAAAGTAAGCTAATAAAACTAGCGAATTGCCGTCTGGTCTGGACTGTGATGTCAACAGGATCGATCTGTCTACGCCCCTACCACCGACCTCCCGGCTGATGCAATTTCACGATATATTGCGGATCGCCTATTTTACATCTGCGACAAATGTACGCGGTGATTGGGATTTTGTTATTGATTATTAACATGCTTTTTGGATACATCGATATTTCGCTGATTATTATGATTGTGAGGTGTAGTAAAACTAAGTATCAAAGTAACCGTAATCTGCGATTACCAGCCCAGCCAGCACCAGCCCTCTTAGTATCCACTCGGGCCTAGGGTTGGAGAGGACTCAAAAGCCGCACTCTGCGCTATATTACTCTGGATTTTTGCCCAAAAAGCCGGACTCACATTAGGCCGGACATTTTGCCCTAAAAGCCTATAGTTTCTCGGGGCTTACGGTAACCGCTATCAAAGCTAGACACAGACTTAAACATATTGTTGTGAGAAAATATTTTTAGGTTTTGTAATTGAGATCTTACAGCGTGATCTAGTCGGTAGTCGCTTTATCCGTGAATTCGTATGAATATTCCCATATAAATGAGGAAATCTGTTGGTTGATTACTTATTGGAGCGTATAAACGAAACTTGACACAGTTAGGTCCCCGGATAGTATACTTGATTTAACATCATCCAAGTAGAACATAAAGTATGGTTAAGAGATAACGCTGTTGTTGTGTGGTGATTACTTTATTAGGAGCTACTATTCCTCCTGATGTTTTAATAGAACGAAAGAAGCCAGGTGGAGTTTACTCATCTGAGCAAATGTTTTTCCAATATCTGCTGGTAAATGGATACTGTCGCTCATGGACATATTGCCAACATTAGTTAGAAATGGTCTGTTTATACGTCCAAAGATGCGCTGTTTACCAGCAATGGTTTAAATTTCAGGAATATGGGGAGCATAAATGATAAAGAACGGGGACACTCCCCATTCGATGGGATGTAATGACAAGTAGATAATGTTTTCACACTAATTCAACCTATAACGTGCCACTCACTGTCTTGTAATCGCGAGGGGTTATTGCTATGATATTGTAAAAATATTTAGAAATCAATATCTTTAAAGTTCAGTAAAACTACAATTATGTATGCACGTTCTATACGCTTGGTACTCGAGCATATCGGCATTATAATGATTGCACGTTCTACACGTTTAATCATTGCCACCAGTTAGGATAATTACGATCGGTTTATAGTTTATGGGTGTAATTCAAACGAGCTAGAGTAACCACCTCATTCCCACCTACTCTAATTTTTCTGTCACGGGTTTCCGAAGCCACAATATATAAGGTTTGCATAATTTGGTTTCACGCATATTCATGAAAAAAATGCAGTTATTGGAGAAAACTTATTTCACATTGTAATGTGAAACTGAAATATTGCGCGTTATTCATTTCGTAAACAGCCTGTATTGTCATATATACCACCACGCATTTATAAGGCTACGGAATAATTGAATAGGATTTTTTACTTTGTAATTCTTTCGGTTTCGAATTTTATTGCAGCTAGTGATGAGATCATTGCAATCGGAAAAAATACGATAAAAACCGGCTATAATGAGGAAGAGGAAGAAAATGTTTGGCAATCATTACGAAATCGGTTTATAGGCTCGTTGCATCATCGGCGCAGTGCAAACAGGCTGTAAAATGAAGTTTAAACACATCGTATGGAGATATAATGTTAGAAAGTTTATTTGGTTTGACATTTAGTTTGGTCTGGTTTCTATGTTTTGTTTCTAGAATTCAGTCTTATTTCAATCACACATGTAATACTTATATTGCCTCCCAATTTACATAAACTGATTAATTATATACTCATAAATACTCAATCTCTTCAGTCTTGATCAATAATCTGTACTGTCTATAGATGTTTTACGGGGAACCACATGTTTTATATGTATTTTGTTGAGGATTTAATAAGTTATTTTTTGTTTGCGTGAGAAATAAATAGTTTTAGTACACATCTCGTATCGTTTATTGCTAGTATAAGATAAATATTTACGAGTTCGTATCTGACCTATATTACCAAATGGAAGCTGAACCATCGATGATTAAACTATTACATGGACCGTTTATTTTGAAAGTGGTGTAAGTCCATTTTTGAGAAAAATGAGCTATCACGTAATTCATGCTTAATTTAATGTAATTTTTTTATATATAACTAGTCCGTGTTTATTTTGGCATCATAGAAATGGCATTGAGAAAAATGAATTTTGTGTACACACCACAAGATTACTATAATGTAATAGCGCAATGTAGAAAACAGGATAAATTCATTTTATATGAAATGAAACGGGAGAATTTCATTTCAACAAAAAATCTCCAAAATGCAATTAAAAAACAGATAAAAAAAAATACTAATGGGGAACAGGTCAATTGGTTGCAAATATGTTGGTTGAGGTTCCTCAAAATTGCACCATATACCATTTTTTATAAAACAACGATGACGGACGCAGAATTTAAAATTATCAATTTATTACCTCTACGTCCTGGAAGACCGTTAAAATTTGAAAAAATCGCCCTGGAGCCTTTGTACCAAAATGCCAGACCTATTACGTACGAAAAATATAAAGACATGAAGCAGCTACTACCCTATATACCTCCGGTGCATCATGCATATTTTGAAAAACTACCACATGCAGAGAATAAGTAAATTCTTGTAATCAGTATCTTGTAATGACAATGTAATTGCCGTCTAAAATAAAATTTTATGTGTTGTTATGCGTATTTGTAAACAAAATTATATTAAAATGAAGTATATTTTAACACTAGAAAGACCGGCATTTGTATCCTACCTAGAAAGACCAATGTCGTCATTTTGACGCTAGGATGTCCGTTGAAATTGATATGATATTATTGTTAGGTTTGATAGAGAAAAACGTGAGTATTATTTATTAACTTTTATTTATTTTAATCAGAGTCACATTTAGTACAAATTATGGTTTTTTTTGTATGTTTTATACATTTTCCACAGACTGGTTTCTTACAAGTATCACAAAAGTAAGACGTTTTATTTCTTTTACATTTTATATTAATTTGACAAGTTCGTCTTTTGTTTGACTTTGTGTCTTCTACCATTTCGTTTACATTTTCGGGATTGCAAAGTAGACGAGCCGGGCCTGGACGATTTTTTTGATGTTCTGCTCGTAACTCATAAACCAATTGGAGTATGAAATTATGCCGAGAAATATTGGTTTGAGTAATTTTTCTGTAAATAATCCATGAATTTATGACAGCTATGTCTAGAATATTATAAAATACATGCATAGGCCATCTACGAGTACCAGCTCTCACGGAGTATTTCCGTGCCATTTGATCCAAAATATCTACACCAAATTTTGTTGCGTTATAAAATTCAACAGTTTCAGGAATTTTCTTCTCGCCTGTGCCAATTTGAACACTCGGGTGTAGAGTACTGAGAATCATAACATTTTTATTTGGTTTTCCTTGATAAATAGTTAGGGTAGTATCAGTGTCTGTCTTCAAAATAAAGGAATCATAACGTGGAGTACGAATTATTTTACAGACTGTTGGTATTTCTCTTCTCGCACGCCTCATTGTACCCACTATGCTTGTTTTCTCGGCTCTCAGTTTATCTGCCAGTTTTATAGAGGTAAAAAAATTATCTGTAGTTATATTGCGTCCTTTTTTCGTATAGGGTTGTAACAGTTTCAAGATCACATGTTCTGGTAATGATTCGCTTGTACGATCTTCATCTCGGCCTAAGTACGGATATCCATTACATAGATATTTAGTCTCCACATCAACCAAAAGCCAAAATTTTATGCCGAATTTGTCAGGTTTGTTTGCTATGTATTGCGTAAAGGGGCATCGAGTTTTAGAAGGAAATTTATAACTGTTCATCACCAGTCAAGTTTTCACCAGGTATGTAGCATAATTGACAATTTTCAATGAATTTATTCCAAATTGCTGATACTAGCGCAAATTTATCCGTTGTAAGTCGCGACGATCTTGTAGACCGTATGTCAAAACGCATATATTTCATAATTTCTTTGAATCTGTTCTTGCTTAGTGTTTCGCGGAATATAGGTGGACCCCAAAGTTTCGACCACATCAAATCTAAATCTAGTTGGCTAGAATTGTAAGCGCCGCGAGCATATAGTAATGCAATAAAGGCATCAATCTCCTCTAAAGAAATACACCAAGTTTCATTGTTAGTTTGACGACGAGCTTCCGTTTCTGTACATAACCTGATGTGTCGAAGAGTTGCTTCGTCAATGAATAGGCGCCAAGCAGTAATCACTTTACCATCTTGAACGAATCGCTTTGCGTAGGGGGTTGGGCCTGAAACTTCTCGAAGCACGTTTTGATTACTGCGCCGACCTGTCTGGATTGTACTCTGGGTATGCGCTACACACTTCCATTCAGTCCCATCACTTGCAATCAAAGTATCACCTATAGTAGGAAGTGCCGATTGTCGTGAAGAAGAACGTCCACCACGCCTACCTCGTCCTCCTCTACGGCTTCTTCTCGATCCGATACAGCGACGATCAGGAACCACACTAGTCGTAGACGTTTCTATTTGAATTTCTTCACTCGAATCTGAACTGTCCGATGACGATGTGTTTCTGATCGCCGGTATATAATCCGTATCTGAGGTATCAACAATTTCAGCATCAACACTATCTCCTCCCCCCGATTCAGACTCCGAATAAGGTAAATTTTGAAGATTGTTCAATTGTTCCTCTATTTCAAAGTCAGATAATATATTTTTACGAGCACTCATATCGAATTTGTTCAAAATAAATACAGTAGGTGACGGTACACAATTATCCAGCTTACACCAGCTTGCACACCACTGAGAGTTTCAACACTGATCGAACAAACGAGCACAACAAAATATTTAGGGATAATGTAAACAAATATTTCTAAGTACCCTCTAGTATCATAATTAACAGAGTTCTCTGTATTGGATCATTTTGACGACAGTGGTCTTTGTAGGTATGACTCATTATATTTCAAAAACTAATTAAGATAGCAACTTTATATTTCAACAGGGACTATAAAACTACAAAATATTAAAAGTCAAAAACTATCATGTTTAAACAAGGCGTAACTTTAAAAATATGACGATTTTACTTCACAAAATCGTCAATTTGACGATTCCGGTCTTTCTAGTGTTAAGCGATATTTGATTTTTCAAAATTGAAATTAAACGATTTTTACAATTGTCTAATTTTGAAAGTGGTGTAAGTCCATTTACAGCACATAAATATGTGTTATCGTAGTCTAATTAGCCAAAAACAAATTTATGTAAACAAATTAAATGTTGATAAAACAATAGAAACAATGCCAGACCTCATATGATTTGCCTGTATTTTTAAATCAACAAATATAGTAACCTTTAATTTTCTCGAAACAAAAGAAAATGGACTTACACCACTTTCAAAATAAACGGTCCACATATTAAATACAAGTTATAGAGGCCCTATCAGTGGGCTAGTTCGCGCGAGGCTGGGGGTTGTTCATTTGGGCGGGCGGCTGGAGGGGCGCTCAGGGCGGCCGAGAGGAAGGGGGAATCTCCAGCGTCAACGACCGCCATTCGCTCGTCTGTGAACGCGACACAACACCGTGCCCGTCCCATGCGACACCCGAACAAACTCAACTTTCGACATTCCCGTTGTCTGTACAATTTGAACACACTCGAGTCAGCTGTAAGTTGAATGTGAAAATCGTCGGCCGCTGATTGCAAATTACGGTTAATTGGTGTTACTACATTCCGAGTGACGCTTGCGCTGTGTCTGTTCTACCTCAGTTTAAATCGTGACCGGTTATGTGATTTATTTTGAAGCGTGCTTTTCGAACTCTTAATCTGTAGTGTAGGCGTCCGCTTGCCGGTTTCGGTGACACATTGCGTGAAACGTGAAAGTGACGCCGAGACTGCATCGATTTAAAATAGACGTTTTTATTTACGAACAATGCGTTTCGAGGCGACAACTTCCTAGTGTGGTGACAACGCATCAATTATGTTCGCGTAGACTGTTGAATTTTGGAGCATGATGGTTCGTCTCGGGTTGGCGATGGTGGTTGGAGTGGCACCGGCCCTGGTTTCGTGGTGGCGGGGTCAAGGGCCTTGGTTACCACCGCTGCTGGTAACCAGTCCTGGCACGGAAAAGGCACCGAAATCTTGGCCGCCCCGCCGCTCGCCGTCGCTTTCAGACTGCCTAGAGAGTAGCAGCGACGAGGAATCAGCCCGATCGATCGTCTGCCACGTGAGACCGAAACTTGTGAGTAGGCTTTAGTTTTAAATTGTATTTATGTTCGATACTTGCGTAGAAATGCTATATATATATCCTAGATTTTCTTTTCCCGAAACACGGGAAAAATGCTAGAAATAATCAATACAGGTTAGCGTTAGGTTTTCAGTTGTTTGAGTTATTCAAACACAACTGCAGTTGCATTTACTGAAAAAATAACTGAATAAATCACTTTCACGTTTGCTCAAATAATTGTCCCTTTACTTCTTTTTAGGTACTTTTCAAGGTTTCACTTAGAATGATCTGAAACCTGATAAGTATTATAAAGATTGCTTTCTTCTTTCTAAATATTATTAACTTCTATAAAATTACTGCCTTTAAAAATACTTTTTTTCTGATCTTTTTTTTCTATCTTCATCTGCAACCGTGCGCAGAACTCGAGTTTCCCTCTGAAACTAGGTCATGGAATCATCCATATTTGTAGCGTACTTTTTCTTCATTTTCGGTGCGATTAAACGGTTTCTTTTCACTAACATAAACACGCGTAATCGCTCGATTGCGTACATTCGAGCAAATTATGTTCATGCATCTATTTATTGCACGATTTCCATTGATTTTATTTGACCATTCATTACTTTCATGGATACAATATTCATAATATAATACATAGTTCCTATCGTGAATCCCTGGAGGGCGCTGCAATGTATACAATATACATCGTAATAATTAAATTATTTATATTTATTCATATTTTACTCTTTTATTGTTCTTTATATTTATATAATCGAATCTGATTTCACAATAATTAGGTGTTTCATCAACCATAAATCTAACATATAACCTAAGACTACTTATTTGGTCTGATATTCGGTCTCTCTACCTACGCTGTAATCTTTCCTGACAAGTGACAACTTTCTCCTTTGTTTTAACACTATAGGAAACGAATTGTGATTGTGTCGATGACGTCATCACATTTGCGTTCATAATTTCAGTTGGGTTTGCATTCATCAGTACAACACTACGATGCATTTGAGGATCGGAGTAAGAAACAAATGTTTTAACGCCGTAATGTATTATTTAGAGATTGCAACTACATCAGACTATTCAGTGTGATTCTTCGCGTGTGATACTGATGTGAAGTCTTTGCATTTGATTAACGCATTTGTATTGCTGCAAAAACCATCTGGAGAATTATTTATAGGGGTCTATAAATCCCTGATTTTTATTTGCAACAAGCTAAGCAAAAACATTATTCACATTTCTATAATATAAAAATATATAGCGGTGGCCTGTGATGTTGAGACATTCACATGATATAGATGACATGATATTGAGACAATATTACGCTAATGAGATTTTAGATACAAATTCATAAAACTATTATACTATCACAGATTATATTATAACGCTCTTATCATTATCTGTCACTTACATGATTTCTGTTATTATCTACAAAAATACTTGCATTTTTTTGTTATGAATAGAATAGAACTTATTACATAGAGCGGTTGATAGCCTAGGGTAGGGTTATCTATACTCTACTCACATTCGTGTGATCGTGAGTTCAAGTCCTCGGCCCGTACCACTGAGTTTCTACTAGAGTACGATTTTTTTTAAATCACTTGCTCGTAAGTGAGGGATAACATCGCGAGGAAACCAGCATGCTAAAGTTATGAAAAAATAGCAATATGGAGTATGTGATCACCAATGAGAGTCTGAGTCACCAATGAGCACTGAGTCCGCGTGGTGGATTACCTACTGCCCGAAACCCCTCAGTGATCTACTGGGGGAGGCCTGTGCCCTGCAGTAGGGCGTTATAGGCTGATACAAGTTACATAACTCACAGTTATACAAAAGCAAGGTAAAGCCTAGCAGCCCTCATTCCTAGGACAGGAATCACCTGTGTCGTGAGCACTAGTTCATTCCATTCTAACAAATTTGACATTATATATATTTATAAAATGAAAAGTAAATAATATTAAATATAATTTACCACTGAAAAATGTACTTATGTTTTATGTAAGAGGATTAAAGTGTGTGTGTGTGTGTGTGTGTGTGTGTGTGTGTGTAAGCATTAGTGGGTTTGTATGATCATATTTTATTTATTGTATTGTACAATATTCATGATGTTTCAGTCTCATTTATTATACTAGTTTAGTTTTTTTTAGAAATACATCAACTTTTTTTTACATGCATTGTTTAAAAGATTACAAAAGTTCAATTTTTTGTTCAATTTAGTGGCCTGAAAATGAGAATATTTTTTTAGTGCAATTGTCCTTACATTAGGTACTCTCTATTGTACGTATCTTTTTACTTTGGTAGATGTATCAGCCTTATTTAGTGCATTTCTGTGGTATGATTAATCGTCATTGTGAACAATTATCGCACTCTATAAGTAGTCACTATCCAAATAAAGTTGGTCTGCAGGGTGTCGATATCATAAACAATCGCCAATGCAAGAAACTGACTGATTACTTTATGTTTTTCTTTATTCTCGTCGTTAAAAGCTATTTTCAAGCAGCTCAGGTCGTGGAAATATGCACAATAGAAACGCCCATCTCATGTCATATGGCATCCTAATATATCCTCTATGAATGTGGATTGTTTTATAAGGTCTGTTGATTATCTAAACTTAGTAATTGCTTAATATATACCTAAAATAAAATAAGCTAGATTTTTAAAATTTTTAAAAGTACACAATTGAGTTTCATCATCAATTAGTACTGATCGTTATAAATGATGTTTCAATACACTCGCGCGACTCCCAACTTCACGAGCGCAGTGTGAGATGCTACCTACTTGAAAGTTATTTACGTAATCTTTTTTCGGTTATAAATTATTTTTATACTTCACTATTTTTTACTTTCATCTCGGCCCGCGTCAATTTTTATACTTGGTACTCAAGCATATCGGCATTATAATGATTGAGAATGCTCACCGTTCAGCTGTGCGTTGCCGAATACTGACTTATTTCACATAGTAGGTACATATGGAAGAAAATTTGCATTAGGTTCTCCAATCTCATTAGCCCGAGCCTCCGAATTTCGCTATCCAAAAAAAATCACTTATTTTCTGTAAATGTTTCTAAAGCAGTTTTGTTGCATATGTGAATGTGTTTAGATTCGCATAAGAAGGATCTGGTCCAATTATGATGCTCTAGCTAGGGTATTACGGATGGTATTTATCACATATATTTGAAAGATGTTATCCTATAATGTTAGTTCAAACCAATAATCTCTATCATAAAATTACATTTCAGTGAATCTTTGTGTTTAAATTTTGTCAAACGCTTCCAAGAATAAAAAACCGAGGAAATTATTATTTAATTGCTTTTTTCTTCTTTTTATGTTAGTAGCCCTAGTGGGCTAAGAATCGCTTAGATAGATGGTTAATGTTAACTTTTCACTAAATCCAAATTGCGCTCAAAGACTACAGTTTCAACACGCTTCAGCGTCGAACGACAAAAACTGTTCAATTTTTCTGTCGTTGACGATCATTTTTACGACAGCAGCATGCTCCTGCAACACGTCTACGATCAAAATAACTAGATCAAACGTCGAACATTCACCTTTGCTATTACGAAAGCGGTCTCACGTGCGTTGGCGGTGCATCGTTGCAGATGCGTCGCAAATGTCACGATATTTATATAGCTAGCTAGTTGATAGATAGTTCTCCGTAGTGCCTTTGCACATTTAAATTCTTTTCTCTTCAAAATATTATTATTGTTCACAGGTTTACTTACTACGAATACATATTTTTCTTTATGTGCAACTCACACCTATTGACTGCTGGATCTTTGGAGATACGTCTACTACACCAACGGTGCCGTCGTCTCCTACCATCATCTAATGATGTTGATTCAACAATCCGAATTCCTTACTTCTGAGTATCAGACTTCTCTTATTTCTACTATCGTCTTAACATTGTTTTAATCACGTGTAATCTTCGTTTAATCACGATGTCATCTACATCGATGGTGCAGCTGTTTCCTACCATCATTTGATGATATTTATTTTACAATCCGACAATTCTCTCCTTCTGATTATCGGACTTCTCTTATTTCTACTACCGTCTTAACTGTGTTCAGATAACCTCTACTCACATATTCAGATAACTGATTTTCTTGAATTTTCTTAAATCCTCGATCTAACCTTTAGCCCTTTAACCTCTTAACCTTTTAGTGAAAACAGCATCAATGAAATTTATTAATTTCATACAGGCGTCATGCACAGTTTTCTACATATGTTTACGAATCGTCGCGTGTGCACGCAACCCGCATCTCGCTCATGAGTACCGTTCGATTTTCGATCAACTTTTTCCAGTGGGAGTAGTCGCGTGGCATGTAAAAATGTTTACTTTTTCCACTAGTCGTTAGTTGTAGCCTGATATTTTTTACTTGCGGTTCAAGCGACATTTCCTTTGCGGCCAGTGTAGTCTGTGTTTTCGTTTAGTGCGTTTCAAACGTTCAACGCGTTGCGTTTGTATATCGCTGTAAAATTTTAATTATAATAGATTTAAAAAATTAAAATAAAAATGATTGTAAATTATAAATACTATTATAAAAAAAATAAATGTCCTTGCTCTCAAATGCTGCTTCAATTTTTAAAGTTATTATTCACTTTCTGTGTATAGAATTCGAAATACTATTTATATCTGTAACTTTATCTGTAGCAATGTAAGGTGGTTCAATAGTAAATTTGAAAGATTTTCAAAAGTAATTCTCAACAATTCTATCCTTAAAGTGAGTACAAGTGGTGACGTCATTGAGAGCCTTGTTAAGATAACGCCTGTAAATCGGTGATCTCATGCATCCTTTCCGTTGTCATCCTAAATTTAGTGTTGGAATTGGATTACAATAGTTATTTATTTATTGCCGATCCGTATGTATGCTAATGTTTAATACAAAAGCATGTACATAATATGTACTCGTATAATTTAAAGTATGCTTGTATGTTTCTAAAGGATCACCAACTTTAAGAGCTAACTGGAGGTTCTCGCGAATTACGCCATCTGAATCAATATTGACCAGAGGCTTATACAAGAAATTCTTTCTATATGGCGATTACTGTTTACGACAATCTTCTCTTTACAATGCAAATGAAATCTAAACAGAAGAGACATTTCAATTGAACTTATTCATATTATGTATTTACATTTGTATTAATGGTTTTGACATATGTAAATTGATATGCTGGTTTAAATTACATTGACACGTCTTATAACATTTTAAATGTCCTAATTGTACTTTTATAACTAGCCTTTTTTTTTACTCAAGAATTTTCAAGACTTCCGAGGGCATAACGAGGCTCAATTTAATCAATTATTGTCTGTCTATCTAATATTTTTTCTGCATTTAAAAAGGTATAATTAACAATTAATAGTCATATTTAGAAGTCCTGTAGTTTTTGAAGCATAGACCCACAAATCTCGCTCTGACTTTAAGGGTACTTTAGCTATAGGATTGTTTTCAAAGTGGTCTCGTTTTTGCAAATGTATCTTCCGGATATAACAGTAGAGTTGTAGAATGAGCCTGTTATGTACCGTGCACTCGTCAGCGCCGTCCGTGACGTCCTTGCCATTGTGCTGGTTCCGTCTAGTGCTTGCATGTAGATATAACACAATACCTTGACATTACGGGGCTGAGTGGCAGAGGAAAAAAATATTCCGAAGTTAAAAATGAATCTTTTCAATTAATAACGTCGTAGTTTACGTTTCCACGTTTTTTATTTTGGATCAAAAATAATAAAAAAAACTGTTGTAACCGCTTTTATGATTCGAAAATGAAAAGACCGTAATTATTCAATTTGGATTAGAACTTGTATATATCGATGGTTATTTTATCTGAGAAATATGACTGACTATATGACAAACGGGCTCTACTTACTGGCAGAAACAAAATAGCAAAAAAAAAAATGTTTCCATGTAATTTGATCTCAAAACAACCGTTGTTTGACCTAAATCCGTAAAATTTCTATCAAATAAAATATTTCAAAGAGACCCTAAGGTGGTTCGGACAGTTTTTTTAATATAGACTAATTGACGATTTATTAAAGAAAAAAATAAATTTAGGGTGACATCACGCGGGGGTGAAGGAAAACTATCTTCTTATTTACCGTCTACACCGCAATCACTTATTCAATCAGCCTGGCGTAGAGCTTAGTGTTATCGCCGCCCATGAACAGAAGTTAGGTTAGGTTCATTTCATCTCTGGGGGTAGATTCTAAAAGTAACTCGACTGCAATACTGCGCAGTGTAACTGCCAAATTAACTGGTTTAATTGTACCCAATAAATAATTGTAACAGTTTACAATTAATTGCTTGCATTGGGTGGCGTCTCGTAATAGGTCACTGACACTAAGTACTATTTGAGCAGTTATTATACTTTTTTTTATGCACGAAGAATATACGAAGAACGAAGGATTTTATGGAATATACTGCTCTTATTATGCCGCTACAATAATACTACGAATATATTTTTTACAAGCTTTTATTTTTTCTTAGCATTTATATTACTTGGTTTGTTTTTTCTATTGAGTTAACATCAATATAATATTTGATAGTGGCATACTGTATTTGCATTACAATGAAATGCAACTAACCCTTTCAGAATCCACTGCCTCCTCATGCATAGTGACTCCTGCATGAAGGATGTATGGCCTGAAATCGCCAAGCGGGTTGGCGAGTCCACTCTTTTAGAGGTGGTGTAGTTCCCCAGGGCTGCATTACAATAATATTTTTAATGTGCTAAAGTTGGAAACTGAATTTTCTTAGGTCTATCTTTTATGTCTAATCTGTTATAAAATATACTCACTCGTAGTATATTGGTCAACCAGTTGAACGCAAAACAAATATCAGTTCAATGTCGCTCATTATCTGGGTCTCCTTTTATATCCCTAGATTTATACATTAATAAAGCCCCGGGAATTAATCCATTTTTACTACCTGCGTCTACTATAATAAGACGTTGTCCTGTAGAAATGGCTTGTTTTATACCTTTTCCCGTAGAATCAGTCCAACTTTTACCTGAGATATGTGACGTATGTCATCCATACATACAATTTATCTACCTTCAAATCGAAATCTTTTAACCAAATCTAAGAGTTTTATTTATCCATTTCAATCTTACATTATCCTTTTCCATCAAAACTTTCCGGTTGTTGTTAGTTGTAGTGAACCGAAAACCCAACTGACGAATAATATTTCGTAATGTACTCTCGTATCCTTCGAAATCAATGGCTTCTATTAGTTCCAGTTTTTTTGTCTAAATGTACGGACAATAGCGAAATATCCCTCTCATTGTCAGATTGCCATCTGCCATCGGCATTATATATTTAAAAGTAAGTGGAATGATATTTACAATCCTGCTAATATTATTATATAAATATTTCTATTACAAAAATAACTATGACATGCGTCCCACTGTTATCATCATCGCGCTATATTTTGTATTAAACACGTCCTTCCTCTGATAAGTTCAATGCCGCACCGTTGTGGGTAATTAATGATATCATGGAATTGCCAATTCCGGTTTTGTTGTATTGTTTTATTAAGACTGAAAAAAAAACTAAAATCCCACAATAGTTTTTTTTCGTGTATAAAACTATTAATTAAGGACAATATAAAAAACGATCTGGATATAGATAGGTATGGATGTTGGATGTGGACTCAAGGCTCGCCGTCACCTGCCACTTATTATTATTATTTTTTTTTTTTTTTATTATTAACAATTTTACAAAGATTAAGTATATAGCTAACATAATTGTATCTAATAAACCATACAGATTTGTCTAAGATACAAGTACTGCTGGAATCAGTAGTCGAGACATTAAAAACCTACCTGTGAGCAGTGAACAAATTATAAATTGGACAAGAAATATGTTCGTAAAATTTATATTCGTGTATTTATTTAGACGACTAAAATTTACGAAAAACGTTTCTTTATTTCTGAAATATATTTGTCCATGAGGAATGCAAAAGAAAAATATATTTATTTATTTCCTAAGCATGTCATTATTCTAGTCCGTAATCGTATTTCCTCCCCGATAAAGGTGTAAACACACAAACAATGCGTAATTAATCCCGGGCGAACGGACGAGGAACGGTGCCGACCACGGTGAAACGATTCAGCTTAAGACTTGTTAGGATGATAAGTTAGAGGACGTGGAGTGAGTGCAAGCGTTTTCAAATTTCTGGTTAGGTAAATTGCTCTATTTACCGCAATTGAGGTGTTGTAAATCCTCAAATGACAAGAGAACATTCATAAAGGGTTGTTAGTTATCATAACGTGTGGACTATGAAAACTCGCAGATATGTTGCAGTAGACAATGATCTTATTAATAGAGAATAGTTTCTGTGTAGCCGTCCAGTATTGAAAACTAACATTTAATTGTTAGTTACGAAAACTTGCGATACAATGGACAATTTATTATTCGTATTTATGTATAAAAATATTTTAATGTCTTCGCATGAACAATAATTACCTATTAATGGCATTGGCATTTAAAGGTGTGCATTTCTTGGCGTGCCTTGCCCGCTCTCGCTTCCTCGTGCTTCTCGGCTCCGAATAATTGTAACGGTGCGATACGATTACGAAACCGATAGCGTACGGGTGTGACGCGGCCCCGAACCGCGGGCAACAGTCCGCCGAAACCACCGCCACAATCGCACGTTGGCTCCCCGCCTTACAACACACCGCCGGCATGTCGTATTAAATTAACCTGTGATATTATTTTAGTGACCACATAGTTTGTTGCCGAGAAAACCGCAAACGCGTGTAAATAAACAACCATTGTGATAAGTGAAGTGATAGAATAATACCTGTTGTTGATATCAATAGAAATGTAATGTTGACAGCTAAAACAAAGTAAAGTAAAACGGGACTAATAGAAGTGGAAAATGTATTATGCGATAAGATTATTAACGATAATAAAGTAACGCGTCTATAAATTTTATCGCAGTTTATTATTGTGCAGCGGGAGAAGAGCGCAGTGCAAAAATTGCGTCCTTCCTTTCTATTCAAGCGACTGGAGCGATGCTGCAATCACATACGCAACAGTTGGGGAACAGTTTTTGTTTATTAATTTTACATATGTGGCAATGAAAACAGTGCGCGCGTTAAATTGTGTGATTTCGCCGAATATAGGACAATAAATAGTGCGTTAATAATGGGCAATAGATCTAAGTTTGCTACGCCCGACAACAGCGACGAGGAGACGGGAGAGCAGTTCACCGATGGTGATTTTGGTGATTCTGATGATGAAACACTCGTTATAGGAGATGAAGATTCTGCAACAAACCGTATCCCCGTAAATGAAACTGTAAACTTCGACGTAAACAAGACTAAAGTAGGAATAAACGGTGATGCAGACGATAATAAGTTGGATCGACATGCGAATAGTTCCAAAGATTCCGCCAAGGCGAATGGACATATAAACGAAACTAGTCAGCTTAATGATTTAAGCAATCAGAGCAATGGCGACAATACTGTTCTGGAGAGAAGAGATTCCCATGGCGAACAGAATCCGTCAATTGTTGGAATACTCGGCGATCAACAAAACCACGTATGTATTTATTCTTTATAATTTGAACTTTTCTTATAACTTTGTACCTATATTAAAGTAAAGAAACTTTTTATCTGTATTATTGAATCCCGTAAATCCCACGTCACCTTTCTGATTCACAGTTGACTCATTGACATTTTGCAACCTGCCATATGCATACTAAGCAATCCCTTTCCCTTTTCCGGTAACCATGTACAGCATCCTAATCTTCATAACCTTGTGTTTACTTTGACTAACATTTAGGAGCATTATCGGAGGTTGTCATTATCTTATCTAGTTCTAGATTTTACTAGTGTACAGTAACAAGGTCCGGGGGCCACAGTTTCCTTAGTCTTAATTAAGTAAGCACCGTTTTTGTTATTCGTCATCTTTTAAGTTTCCGCTTACCTGTTACTTAACCTGACTTTTATATTAGAAACAAGACCTGTTTGACGTGATTCGTGACTATCTCATCTTGCGGTGATCTTGTAGATACAAGTATTAACTTTAGTTTAGTAGTAATATAGTGGCATCAGTGAAGAGGCACGTTCGCCCTGCACTGGCCTTGTGATCGTAACTTATATTTCTTGTGAGACAGACGTTTCCGGAATGATCCTAAGCCCTTGCTAGTCGGGTAACAATTCTTCATGCATGTTTCGTCGAGGAGAAACACTACCGATAATAAACGGAGAATCTCTTTAACTATTGTCTAGAATCAAGTGCATAACCTTTATAGACAATGGTATTATTTAAATAACTATAGTTTTAAGCAATAAGTCTGGCACACTAGCCAGTACAGGTGTGGCATCAGCTGGAAACACTTGTGTTAGCAGTTTCGTGCGTGTCGCGGTGACCTCGTCAACGTCCGCGTTTGACATGTCATCGCCGGAGCTTTTTCTGCGTGTGGCTGGCAGAATACTGCTACTCTATGTGAGTAATGATACCAATCATTATATAGCCGTTCATTACATGAAAAACTCAAGATCGTTAGTGCGTAATTTGAACCGAGTGGTGAACACGACTCGCTAGTGTCAGTTTCTTGTTATAATATCATATTTGAATCCGGTTTGAGTATTCGTGCGGACCTCATCTAGCAAGAAACGTGGCATGAGCTTGTCCCGTATGTGACGCTAAAGGGAAAATTGTAAAAAAATACTTATATACTTTAGGTCAGGCTGTATCCTCAAAAGAATCTGTACTCACCCAGATACCTAAAAATGATTGTTAATCTATTATATCATTATGCAATTTTCCATGACAAGGAAAATACTTCTCAATGTATAGAATGCTGTAAGAACACATATATGGACATTAGAGGACGTTCATTCCCAACTATGTAAACAAACGCATACCACGGTATAATAAATTGCCTTCAAAACTGTGTCAAAACTAGTTTTAAACGTGGTTTGAATATAAATTAAGAACTATGTTGAAAATAACTCTTCTAAATTAGTTATTGGTTTAAAACGTTGCTCTTCTTCGCGAAAAGGTTTTGTTAAAACTTGCCGATACAAAATGTGTTCGGGGCATTATGTAGCTGTTTATTTATTGGTGACATCATCGGGTATTGTATCAAAATATCGTATACATACGAATAAATAAACACAATTCTCTACTACGTGACGGACGTTAATTAGACATTTCTTTGTAATGTTACAATATGACAAGTAAAGCTAACGTTTCTTTCAAATATTTTTTTTATTTTGGTAGGTCAACACTTCATTGCAATCTAGGTAATGTAGTTATGCTATTGTATTGTTGTATAACGAATTAGACGATCCTATATCTATACATAAATATAAAATTACAAATAAATCATTTTCGTTAGTATTCAAGTAATTTTGTCACTTGTTCAATCACTCATAATGACATATCAATCAAACATAACAATGCAATATTATTATTACTGAGTACCGATAACAAGACAGTACTTTAATATGTAATCTTGTTATTTATAACAAATACCTTAAAATACAGTCACATTGATGACTCTATTCTTGTTCTTAAGTAGTCCGAGTCATCAATATGTAATCTAATAAGTTAACAAAGTACAACGTTCGTCTCTTTCATCTCTTTATTTGTACTAATTTTAGATTCAAAATTAGGTCAGGGAAAGTATCTATTCTAAACGTTTTTACTATATTTATTCATAATCCGTCAAGTTGTTTTGAAAGTACATTTTTTTTAAAAGTTTTTCCAAGTAATGGTTCTGCGAGACTATAATCCCATAAGCTAGCTTTGAAGCTACAGGTGTAAGGAGTACTCGTATTCCTACCTAAACAAGATACTATGAACGGAGGCAGGCAAGACTTGCCACATACTCATGCAAAAAACCACCGGTTGACTAAATAATTTGGTCATCAAGCCATCGGCTTCCAATAATATGAGTCATTGTAATGTCATCAATTTGCGTCTCGCATCCATTATAGTTCTAAATATAACTATTCGAACTTTAATGTAGCTAAATTGAAACCAAAATCATTAGAAGCTCCGTAATTATCTGTACTTCGACTGCTTCCAGTCTCTGATTTACTCAGATCCGTGATAGAACAAACCATAGACATTTCTCGACTCCAGGTGACATTTCGTTATATAAGATCGATACTTGCAATAGGCTTGTATTTAAACGAGTAACAAAAAAAATCTTAATAAGCAGTATAATCATGATCAACAGACCAACCTATTTTTGAATGACTGGTAAATAATTTTAAATTACTAAGATCACCAAGTCATCTTAGTCCCGCTTAAAGAAATTAAATCTAACCTACCTTTAGAGTTGCTAATATCGTAGCCATTTACTGCTCATTCAGTATATTTTGTTTCTCATTTAGTTATTTGTCCTTTTAATATGTATTAGCAATTTATCCTAAGTTCGATTCAGTAATAACGTCGATCACTACTCGTAAGGTAGTGTAGTGTATAGAAATTAACATGGAACATCAGCGACAAGATTATGTTATTGAGAGAAGTAATCCCGCGATCACCTCAATACATTTTTTCTATGTAATTATACGTATCTATGTCAGGAACGGATCATTTAAAATAAATATTAGTACAAATCTGTAAATATTGGTAAAATTGTGACAACGAGCGCGGGATTATCGTCCGCTAAGTGGAACACTTCTGTTTGTCCTTGCTGTCAGTCTGTTTGTTTTTGCGCTGAATTGGTTTTACTTTTAACACGTACGTTATTCATTTGGCTATATCGAAGATTTATTCCATATAAATCTATACAATAAACTATTTATCAATAATGTTGACAGCACGAGATTGCTTCAAAAACAATTCCGATAGCTTGTCAATTCGATCGATGAATAGGTGACAGCGATTAATAAATTTCAAAAACTTATTATATTTTTTATTTTTTTTAAAGACTACGCAATTTGTGTATTTAATTAAATAGCTCTTAAAGTATTAACCCTCCGTGGAAAATCGTTATCGACAATGGGTAATGACCGTCACGTCCTTCACACATTCTGTCCAAGTCCAAGGATGATGTCACCGTCGACGACGCACAAACAGACCATCGTTTGGCTCCACAACGGACTAAGAGCCGACATGTGCAAAATATATAACATTTATATTGCAAAATATTACTTAATTTTTAAATACTTCTTGTTCGTTAGTTAATGGTTGTATGTAAAACATTGATATGAGCAAAAATTCTTGTACTTATGTTAATAGAAAAGAGAACCTCCAGCAACAGCAAGTCGGTCAAAAAATACGTTTGGCAGATAAGCATACTCGTATGTCAGCCATATGGTATATTATAGGCACGCAAGATATAGCCGCTTTGCGTATCTACACCAGAAGACTCAGTGGTTTGACTGCTTTAACTGACCAGTTATCAGCTTTTCCGTCATTTAATTCCTAATGTAATGGGTTGTATGTGCCACGTGTCTTCTAAAATTTCTTCATACTCATACAAAGATTAAGCACCTAACGCTAAAACCTTGATCGATCTTTTATATGATAATTGATGAGTGATCTTGAAAACTATTCAGCCAGGGAATTCCCTTCTGATGAGAAAAAGGAAAATTCCCTAACTCTCTACCTTTTGCCTACGTGATACTTTGCAGTTGTATATCGTCTCCTTGTCTTCCAAAAATGAATCACCTGTCGAAGAATAACATTTTTATCGCATACCTGCGTTATCGTTCGCCACCTTCAGTAAGTAATAGGTTTCGGTATTAGCTTCCGATATCTGTCGCTTAAGGATTTTCCATTTACAGCGAGAAGGAAACTGTGATATATCATCACGAATAACTATTTAGCAATATTTAACAATTATTCTTTTAGTTACATGCTTCTCTGATATCTGCCTATAACATACCACTGTATGATACAGGACTTCCCTTGTAATGACGAGAGGTTTCGGACTGTAATAAACAATGCGGGGCGCTCTAATGCGGTTTTGTAAATAGATGGCCCAGATTTTTATCTCATTCTCGACCACGCTGGATTTTTCACGATGTTTCCCTCAGTGCCGAGCTAATGATAAATTTCATTCCGTACTTAGTAGAAGCAGAATGCGTACTAACGGACCACTTCTAAAACCTTTAGATAAGCTGAGCACCTCACGAGTGTCAGTTGAGAATTGGAATCCTTAGGCTATCTCTCATTGCTTTTAGACAAGTCATACGCTCGTCTGCATTAAATATATTTCAATTAAAACACATAATTTAAAAATAAAACTTGTCTAAAATATTCTTTTGTCATAGCTTAAAAATAGAGCTTAAAGCTTTTTCATATTTGTGATATAGGAAATAAGAAAAACCAAAAGTTTTCATATTTCTATCTACTATTTGTCGTGACTAGTAAAAATTTAGCAAATAGTAGCGGACGGATGTCATT
The DNA here is from genome assembly GCA_943735995.1 of Sesia bembeciformis. Lineage (NCBI taxonomy): Eukaryota > Metazoa > Arthropoda > Insecta > Lepidoptera > Sesiidae > Sesia > Sesia bembeciformis. The sequence continues at coordinate 17,790,435 of OX031028.1, forward strand.
TAGGTGTTCATATCCCTGTATACTTACATAGAGGTAACAAACCAGATACGTAATTCTGCATATAATTTGAAAAGTACCTATTTATTTCGCGCCTGCTTGAAAATTAGTATCTGAAGCTAGCTAGCTAAACCCCTGAACAACCAGAGCAAGCGCAGTGACATTGCATGTAGCCCTTGTGGGTCGTTTGTAATTAATGCAGTTTTAACACGTCGTGTCAACGCGAATGGCTTGCATTAACGTATATTACCATATAGAAGAGTCAGCATCCCCTCGCCCGCATACTAACTGTTCACTTTACATCAGCGCCCGCATGGTAGGTGACAATTTGGTTTTGTTTGCACGCAATACGTGTTAAGTGCTTGTCTGTGTCACAAATATGGGGTTACTTGTTATATGTTGCAAAACTATTCATGAATTCTACTAGCTGTTACCTGCGACTTCGCTCGCATTGACCGAGTTTAAAAAAAAAATCAAGTAAAACACACTTCTGTAACGATTCGTTAATTTATTACAACAAACAAACTTTTGTGTTTAGATTATCCCATTTACAAAAACTATTGAAATGGTATTGACGTTAAAGCGTATCGAGTTAATTATTGTTTTATAAAATTATTTCAACATCTGGTGAAACTTTGTATAATGACCAAGATTTTTTTTATAAACACTAAATCACTTATTATAAAGATTTATGCCCTGAAAAATCAATTGCAATTGATACTGTTGTTAATTTCGTAATTGATTATTTGGCAGACAGAAAGCAGTGACAATGCACACTAATTTTAAAAACAATATTTAATTATGGTCGTGTAATATTTGAATTAATGTAATTTCATCACCCTCACGTTGTACACACGCCACAATTTGAACATAACGATTTTATTGTAACTCGAAATGAGCATAAACTAATAATTTTAGTATAAGTGATAAGATGGATGCCACTTCATAAAATGTATTATACTGCCACTTCATACAATGTATTATACTAATATCTTTTTAATTCCATTAAAATATAATACATTAATTAATTAATGATATACACAATTTCATTAAAGAAGCCAAAGTGATGTAAAAGTGGGACAAGAATTGAGAGAGAACAAATACGTTTCATTACTACACAATACTTAGAAAGGAATATATATTATTTCGTGAATTTCGTGTTTAAAATCTTTTTCATACACGTTTCCCCACCGTTTCGCACCATTCCCATCCCATCACTCCCAACCTTTTCTCCAAATGAATTTCTATATTTCCAAAGTTAGGCAGCACATCCGGGGGCGTGCCATCGTTTTGTCATTCTGGACTGATGTTGGCATGTATCACAGTTGTCAATGGACGACAATATCTACTTACCACCAGGTGGACTATATGTTCATCTGCCGCCTTCTTACTATAAAAAAAACCTTTTCGCTATTCCTACCCGTCTAAACACCCCCTCGTTCTTTAAAATCCTTTTCCCCAGCCGACTGCGTCAGTAAATATAGCGAGCTATTTACTAAGAGCGCCCTACTTCAACCCACACATACGGGGGGCGCGGTGTTTAATGGCCCACTATTGTTCTTTAATTATCATTGTTATAGGCAATCATACAACGCAATGCACGGGTATAATTAAGTGATTGATCTATGACGGGGGACATAACAAAGTAGTTGCAAACAATATGCTTCAACGGAAACTAAGCGAGTCATTTGACTTTGATTGTAAACTTTTATGTTCAGTCAATCATATGGTTCTCTTATCTTTTCATCATAGATTTTGAAATGTACGCACTAAGTATGGTGTAGTTATAACTTTTTTAGGTATTAAAATGTCTTGTAAAAGAGTAGATCAAGGCATTTGCTTTGCCTCTCGGATTATTTTCCTCCGACTTTTTGGTCGCTCCAGTACTGCCTTGTATAAATGATTCATGACTATAATGCGATTTATTTGTAAACTGTACCTATGTTTGAGTTACATATTTTATTTCTTCTTAATATTTTTCATACTTTTTTCATTTTCTTATGTAATATGGCTCGTTTTGAAAGTAGAATATTAGTTAGAGCCTTTGATCCCACTCTCATAGGCTGCTTAGAACCTCTTAGTATCCGAAAAGACGTTGTGTACCTCTACTTGTTTTATCACCGAAGAACATGGAGTATTTTGAAGTACATACTTCGATTTAAGGTCAACTTCGTATTCCTACAGCCGCACCTCTTGAAACCGAAGTGCGGATCAACAAAGACGTAGCAATATCTCCTTGTTGATGAATAGTGTGCGAACACTATTCATTTTATATACAGCTTTAGGCCGCAAACATAAGTAGTTATAACACTCATAATAACATAACCTCTATAGGTTGTGGAACGAAATGTCTGAAGTATTTTAGCAACACTACCACATCAGGTTCATCAAGAAAGTTATGTCGACAGCGGTCCTGCATCTCCATAAGTATTGCCGATGTACATGGACAGTCATAGCCACTTACACGTGGGCCGCATGTCGGTCTACTAATCGGGACTAACAGTATAATCGGGACGATCACTCACCGTTCGTCCTTCAAATTAGATACACAAAATAAGCAGTAATTTCCCTAAATTTAATTTTATTAGCGTAATCTACACATCCAATCTGATAAAATTTAACGATAATCAAATAAGGCAGATATACAGTAAGATATCACGCTATGCAACTTTACGTCACAATAGTCCTCGTGCCTCGTGCGCACTCGCACAATGACGTCTCCCCCACTTGTATATACATTTCTGCATCGACTTCCACGAGACATTGAGCGGTAATTATAATTGCTTCCGAAGCGTAACCTGCCCTATAATGACGCAAATTAAAAATACACACCAAATCAGGTGAGATAAATAGGGCACGGTTTATTTCGGCGAATTTAGAACAGTGTAATATTTACAACCTACATATTAACTTGTAATTTACTCTTCTAGCTAGACTTTAAGTTCTTGACAAGACCTAAAACAACCTCTTGTAACATAGTCAAAGTTTGTGACAGACTTCACATCCATTTCCATTGTCATAAGCCTAATATTCCGTTGACATTCAGATATTACAACCAAATGTAGTGGTTATATGAAATGACATTCTTATTTAGAATATAATACCACCACCCTATATCTCTCCACTGTTAAATATAGAGGTGTCACAAGGCGTGCCGTATTAGTCATGGATTACTTGTTATAGGTGGTACGTAGAAAATTTCTACAGAAGTATTCAGTTAATACGTATAGGCCATCTTCAGGAAACTAGAAGCCATACTATTACGTCTTTCAAAACCGCGCTGAACCTGAAGACCAAGGTTTTGGGCCAGTGTGGGCTATCTACTTATAGTGCCAAAATATGAATGCTTACTTAAAATACTGTACAAAATGAAAGTATGTAGTTTAAATGAATGCAGACTTCTAATAACATTTTCTGATGTCAGCAACATTTATAATGAAATTGAAGTGGAAATGGAAATGGACAGTACACGTTGTGATGCGGGAGAACTACAGATGGTGGAAGGCATTAACGATATGGCGGCTGGCGCGGCGACAAGAACAACGAATGATAAGCGGACCCCGATGCAGCCCAAGGGTTAGACGATGTCATTCGGACTTTAGGCAAACAATGAATCAAAGTGAGGCCAGAATACACACAGCAGTGACCAAACATATCCTGAAAATGATGAGTGATTCATTGAGAATTTTTTATATTTCACAAACAAAATTATTTACACGATCGCTTGCTTAGGTATCTATCCCATATAGAGAAACAGACAGAAAAAACATATACTGGAAGTTGAATCCACCATGTTCACTATTGACTAAACAGGTCTTTTAATTGTAATCGTGTGTTGGTTATAGGCGGAGCAGCGTCTGGCAGCGCGGCGCGCGGCACGGGCGGAGGCGCGCGACATTCGCATGCGCGAGTTGGAGCGACAACAGCGCGAGCAGGAAGACCATGCTGACAAGGCGTACGACATGATGTCAGGTACGTGTAGCTATCTCCAGGGGCGGTGATGCGTCGCATAACAGATTGTTTGAGAGTTTTCCCATTCTCACAGAAGACTGCCGTGAAATGTACCGACGTATTCTCAATGAATTAGAATTACCATAACTCGTTTCCCGTCTTATCCCACCAAATATGAATCAAGGAAGGAACCACATCTCTTGGGGTATTAACCGCTTCAAACCGATATTATTGAATATAAACTCGTTGCAAACTCAGAATGCAGCAATTTTCTTACTTGGATTGAATTCTGTTTACAGAGACAGTTGGACGGCGAGGCGGCACACGACTGGCAGCCCTCAGCCCTGGTGGACTTCACTCACCGCGGCGGAGTTCGGAAGACTCCGCTGATGATACCTTCAGCATCAAAGATCTTAGGGTAACATCAACTTTTACATGTATTTCTAAATATAACATTTAAATTTTCGCGTTTTGTACACATTTTATATTCTAAATCGGGTCTGAACGCTTATAACAAAGGTATATTCCTACTCGACGTTTCGGCACCGGTTAGACCAGCCGTGGTCACGAGTTGACTTAAGAGGCGGGTAGTCCAGGATGGGAGCTGTGTGCACTTTTATCAACTATCCATATTTGATCTTCATATTCGGAAAGGCCGCGACACACTACACTAACAATGTCCGCGGACGTATTCGATGGTAAATCGCAAGGTTTAAATTGTTAATCACTGGATTCCACGTCGACGACAGTTTATATTCATCTTCCCGATTAAAATTTTTATATTTCTTAATTTCAATCGCTTCACGTACAATCTTGGGATAATAGTGACGGTCAGTGGAGAGGATTTTGGGAGTGCAGTGTGATTAACTCCAGCGTTGGGAATGTGTTTGGTTATTGCTGTTTTACTAGTTTGACGGTTTCTTACAGCTACGTTGTGTTCCTTGGCCGTTTCCGAAACTCTGGAGTATATACAGTAATGGAGTATCTTCTTAATACTGTTCCAACTTTGTCCGTCACTCCTTTCACGTATGGCATAAATGCTGGCTGTTAACCTCAGGATGTTTCTCCCTCCGATTGCGCCTTGGTTGCCTTCCACACGCTTAATACCTATTCCGTTTGAGTACATCCTAAAACGCTATAATTCGTCTTTTGTATGTTCAGGGTCATAGAGGTCACACGCTCTGTTGTTTAATGTAGCAACGACGAATTGCAGGTGGGATGATGTGAGGAGGCATGAAGGTATCTGTCAGTGTGTGTTGACTTATTATAAACAGTGTCCGATAAGGAACCGTCTTCTCTAGCCATTATCTTGACATCTAAGAAAGTTAAAGTTCTGTCTTTTTCCATTTCACAGGTGAACCGCATTTTGTGATGAATGGAATTGAGGTGTTTAATATAATATATTCCTCCACTTCCTATCTAAGTAGACTGTCTGTCTAGTAGTGATTTAGAATATTTTTAAATATGTTCTTTCTCTTGTTAACCCTATCTTGAACGGGGCAAATATGTATTTAAAATTAATACAAATCCACCATGCCCAGACTATTCAACAGTGCAACGATCATTAATGAAAGTGAGTTCTATTTAAGAAATAATTTATTTCATAAGGCTTACTACATCCATATAAGAGATTGGCAAAACATTTACCAGCATTATTATGTCTTATTAAATTATGTGCCAGCATTTCTATAAAAACAGACGAGTACTAGAAAAAAGGAGAACTCAAGTAAACATGAGATCTTTACTCAAACAAGGAATATTTCAGACAGAGAAACATAAAACCATTTTTTGTTTGTTATCTGTTTACAGCACGAATTAAAAGAAGTGGAAGAGAAGTTCCGTAAAGCGATGATCCTGAACGCGCAGCTGGATAATGACAAAGCGGCGCTCGGCTACCAGCTAGAACTGCTCAAAGACAGAATAGAGGAGTTACATGAGGAGTACGCACAGTTACAGGTATGTTTTGTTTGTACTACCGCGGGAAGAAGTGAATTTTTTGTATCTATTTTGAAACCATATCGTTACCTTGCGTGTCCTGGATATTATAAGCCTCTCCCGCAGCTTGTCACCACCTTTTAACTTATGCTTTTCTCATCTATCCATTGCCGGCAACTTCCTTTTAAAACATGAGTCCATCTGTCTGGAGAATGTTCCACATTATATATCCCGATACGTTACGTGGACGTATATACGATTACGATACGTATATTACGATACTGGAAATACTTGGGTGTAATTAGCCATTTATCTATTATTTTTTTCGATTGAGTATTAACCCAATTTGATGTCATGAATATTCTATTAAATTTACACAACAATCCACGTGGTAAGAGGTAACCATTTACAACATTGTGGACTCCGGATTTTAAACTCCGTTCCGTAAAAAACTTGGGGATTAACATTTACATGTCTCTTTATATACGTACCAAATTTGTAATGAGCAGTTTTCCCGTAACCGTCCAATTAAATGCAACATTTGATATTCCAGCGAGAACATAAAGAAAAATGCTCAGTGCACGAGCGTTTAAAACGCGAGCACGCATCATTAGAGCGTGAATTAACAGCTGCCCGTGATGCGGTACGTGCCAGAGACGCCGCCGCCTCCGCCGCTGGTTTCGCGTTCGTAGAGGCCTCTCTTGAAACAGTGCCAGAGGGACAGACTCCTCAGGGCTTCGGCACAGTGCCTCCATTAGCCTTGGTCTCACACGAGTCTGAACAGTTGCTGAATGATGCGGGAGAGGGAACACTTGGTAAGTCACTTTGTTTCAGCATCATATATTCGCTTACTTTTACGTCTTCTTCGAGACCGTAATTAAGGGACAGATTCCTCGGGGCTTCGACATAGTGCCTCCGCTAGCCCTGGTCTCACATGAGTCGCGACAGTTGTTGAATCATGCGGCAGAAGGGACGTTTGGTAAGTCACTATGTTACTTAGCTACACTCGCAATTTATGAAGGCCTCGCTCTAGATTGTATTGAAGGGGCAGACTTCTTAGAGCGTAATGCGTCTGCCAGCGCTGGTTTCACCTGAATTTGAACAGTGAACAGCTGAATGATGCGGGAGAGGGAATTTTTAGTCGGTTACTTTGTAATGTAGCTATACATGTCGCATTCGTGAAGACCACGCTCGAGACTGTGTTGAAGGGTCAGACTCCTCAGAGCTTATGAATAATGCGACCGTTAAGCCCGGTTGTATATAAATTAGAACAGTTGTTGAATCATGCGACAGAGGGCATGTTCCGTAAGTCACTTTGTTCCTTAGCTATACTCACATTTGTGAATGCTTCACGCGAGACCGTGGTAGAGGGACAGGCTCTTCGTTGCTTTGAAACGGTGATTTCGTTACATTTGATATCATAATTCACATAAGACGGAACTGTTGCTGAATCACGTGAAACAAGGATTAATAACTCTTAATGCTCACCCATATTGATAAATAAGCCGATATTTGCAATAATCTTAAGGCTCGGAAGAATTTTAAACCACTTTTATCTAATAAGATAGTACTGAATAGAAATAGGATATTAACAAAGACCATTGCAAGTGTCCATCAAGCAACATGTAATTGTCCTTCTTAAAGGATCGTTCTTGACACTTCAATGCGAATTCATTGTTTAGTCAGCAAGCTATGTTTATATTTAGCTCAATATAAAAAAATATATAAATACAATTAGAAGGAAATTTATTGTATTAACAAGAATACAAACACCCATAGATGACAACACCATTAAAAAGTAGCAGATAATTAGTTTTTTTTTTTTTTTGTTCGGATTGACTAAATTCTTGTGGCCTTTCAAGAGTCACCGGACTTGTTTAGTTTAGGGCGAGCGCAGAAGGCGCTCAGCCAGTAGCAAAAAGTGTGGTTGCAACGAGCCTAAAGGCTCCCCCGCCGGTAAACCGGCGGAAGGAACGGACCTCGGCTTAGGGCGTTGCATTGGGGGGATACCGCGGGGTCGCGAGTCGGCGATAAGCGCCCAGGCACGTGCCGATGCCTAGTGAAAGTGTTAGCTGAGGGCCGGTGTGTGTTAACGGTGTAACGAGGGGGACGTCCACGTCTCCGCCGGCGGGGACGGTGTCTGTGTGCTGTGTTTGAGTGCAGTGTGAGAACCGCATTGGCAGCGGTGATGGGGTCGTCGGGATCGTCCAGGATGTGCCGCGGGCGCCGATATGCAGATAATTAGTATTTGTATGTTTTACTTAGTTTTTAATGCTCTTGTAGCAGCTAGTTAGTCTGCAAATTAGAACGCTCTTTTCCAAATACTCGCATTTCATCCCGTGGGTGTCGTAAAAGGCGACTAAGGGTTATAAAGTCGCTACCACAAGTCCTATGAAACTACACCACCTGTACAAGAGTGGCCTCGACAATCCGCTTGGCCAGCGTGGCGTTTTGTGTGCCACACATTGCAGTGGACGATAAAAAAGCTGATGACGGTGACTGTTTATCAAATCTAACAAACATTTGACGTGTTTCAGACGTCCGGTTGCAGAAGCTGCTCAGCTCGAAGCTGTCCTTGGAGTCTGAGGTGCGCAAGCTGAAGCTGCAGCTGAACGAGGAGCGCGCGACGCGACACAACGGCATCACCAACCACCACGACTACGAGTACGAGAATGAATGTAAGGATTATTATATTCTTCTTTAGATTTCTATATTGTAACGGTATTTATGGCCAGATTAGGTAGATGTCGTTTTGTCATCGACATTTTTCTTCTTCGTTATCTTCACTTGTCACAATACTACATACGAGGGGGCGTTTTTAAGTTCGCGGAATGGCGGGGTTCGAGGGTGGTTCGGAGTCTATTTTAAACCCTATCGTGCTGAGTGACTCACTATTAGTATAAATACTGGGTTTCATGATAATAGGATCATTAACCTTTGAACAGTCGACGATCACGCAACTCAGTCGGGAAGAAAACATTCAATATGCAGAAAATCGAGCAACGCGCCGTCATAAAGTTCCTTACAAAGTAAGGAAAGTCTGCTGAAACCATTTTGGAAGAGATGTCATCAGTTTACGGGGACTCTTGCCCAGGAAAAACCATGGTTTACAAGTGGCATAGTCTCTTTAAGCAAGGCAGGGATTCACTTGAAGACGATCCACGGCCTGGGCGGCCTATCGAGGTGACCAGAACTTATTCACCACACCAGAACTTATTCAAAAAGTCGAAAAAATTATACTAGAAGATGCTCGTTTGAAGAAAAAACAAGTTGCAGAAATGGTTGGAGTATCCGATACAACCATTTTTAATTTTCACGCCATTTTAAAAAATTTTCACGACCATATTGGCATGACTAAGGTCAGCGCAAGATGGGTGCCGAGAATGCTCACGCCGCGCCGCCGCAAAAACAACAGCGCGTTGAGTGTGCGCGTGCGTTTTTGAACCTCTGTGAAGAAGATCAGGATGGAGTGTTGAGTCGAATAGTCACTGGGGATGAAACTTGGGTTCACCACTATGAACCTGAGTCCAAGCAAGACTCCATGCAGTGGCATAAAAAAGGTACACCACCGCCAAAGAACACAAAGGTGCCAAAGGTGTCACAGTCGGCCGGGAAACTCATGGCGACCTTGTTTTGGGACACAGAGGGAATCCTGCTCATCGATTATAAGGAAAAGGGTGTTTCAATAACTGGAGAATATTACGCTTCAATCCTAGAGCGTTTGAAACAATCTATAAAAGAAAAGAGACCGGGAAAATTGACGAAAGTTGTCCTGCTCTTGCACGACAATGCGCCTGTCCACAAGAGTCGTGTTGCACTGGCTGCCCTGCACAAGGTGGGATTCGATATTTTAAAGCATCCTCCCTACAGTCCGGATCTGGCTCCCTGTGATTATTACCTGTTCCCAAAAATGAAAAAAGAACTATGTGGGAAGAAATTTACCAGTGATGAAGAAGTGAAGGACGCAGTTTCAGCTTATTTTGAGGACAGAGAAATCTTTTTTTTTCGAAGGCATACACAAGCTAATCTGAAAAATGTATAAGGGTTGCAGGTAAATACACTGGATCGCAAAAATTCCGGGTCGCTAATAAAAACCGTGATATCTCCATAAATTATATACCTAGATCGCTCAAATAAATAATATGAAGTAAGGAGGTTACTAATGCTTGTTCTAAATCTCTAGAGGTTTCATTTGTACAAGTTACAGATTTAAAAAAAAATATTCTGCATTTTGAAAAATTTCTAAATTTAAAATTAGGAAAAGAATATTTTTTCTGCTTTTGTTTCAAACGGAGCTGTCATTATAAATGGTTCCTTGGATTGATCAGAGTATTCAATGCAATATCATGTCGTTATCACCTGAAGAATGTACACGGATTATTACCATGGTACAAGAAGGAAGAAGTCAGCGTAGCACTGCTAGAACAGTAGGAGTATCTTTATCAACGGTCCAAAGAGTACTTCAGCGATTTCAAGAGACCGGCATGAACATCAGGAGACCAGGAAATGGCAGGCCAAGGTGCACAACTACACGAGAAGACCGATTCATCGTGAGCACTATGTTAAGAAATCGACATCGCACGGCTGTTCAGGTCCGAAACAGTCTTCAAGAAATTCACCACAACAGTGTGAGCTCTAATACGATTCTGCGACGTCTTCGTGAAGCTGATATAAAGCCTCTATATAACCAGTCTATAACCAGCAAACGGCCCCAAACTGCTCAGAGAACATCGAGTTGCCAGGTTACGGTTTGCTCGAGAACACATCCGATGGACAGATGAAGATTGGTCCAAGGTTATGTTTTCCGATGAGTCCAGATTTTGTTTATTTACGCACGACGGGAGACGAAGAGTATTTAGACGGCCAGGAGAACGGTATCATCAAGCGTGTTTTGAAGAAAAGGTGTCATTCGGTGGAGGATCAATAATGGTTTGGGCTGGGATATCTTCAGAGGATCGCACGGAGTTAGTGATCGTAGAAAACGGTTCTCTGACTGCTGTCAGATACGTAGGAGAGATTTCAAATGAGCATGCTGGTCCATTCTTAGTGAATATGGGTGCAATTTCCATTCTTATGCACGATAATGCGCGACCACATACTGCTCATTTGGTCAATATGTATATTCAAGACGTCGGTATTACCTGCATGGAGTGGCCAGCTCGCAGCCCAGACTTAAATCGCTCGGGAGATGCGTGAGACAACGCTCTCCTGCTCCCGCTACCTTACACGAGGTAAAGAATGCGCTAGTGGAAGAATGGGCAAACATAGACCAAAATCGTATTAAAAATTTGGTTTACAGCATGCCACATCGTCTTATTGAAGTGATACGGGCTCGTGGTGGAAATACAAAATATTAAATTGACAAAAATACTTTTATTTTTTAAGATTTACTGCGAAGTGTATTTTTGTTGTCATAAGTTAGAAGCGAAATTTTCTTATTTTTTAGTATTTAATTAAAGTTATATAGTGTACAGAACGTGTTACACATTTTTTTATATATATTAATCAGTCATCTACAATATACTATAGTTTCGCAAATTAGTCTTATGTATTTAAGAAACTATCACGCCATTTATTAGCGACCCGGAATTTTTACCATCCAGTTTATATTGAAAAAGAAAAATAATTCTGTATTTTAATTTTCTCTCTTTACCCTCCATTCCGCGAACTTAAAAACGCACCCTCGTAAAAATGTGCACATCACACTAACATTATAAATGTGATTGTTGACGGTGAGGGTCAACGGGGGGCGGGGGGAGGTCTGTAGGGGGTGTAATTTCGGAAAATAAGACGCCGCTCTTTAATACATGAGAACCGCAGTTTGAGCGCCAATCGACAGCGAGCTTACTTTTACATTACTAAAACTTGTTACATGATATCTGAGCGATTGTACAAGTCAAACTGGCGATTGTACGAGTCGAACTGACATAGAGAGGCCAGAGTCTCGCTCATTGATTGGAGCTTGCTGCCCTTGCGATCCCCCGTTTCCTGAGGAATTTTTTTGCTATTCATAACTTACAAAGCTAGCAGGATGAGGGCTAGCTATCTTCAGTTAGCCCAGAAGGCTATATGTTATTTGTTATCTTTCTTTTGATGATGCATATTTTTAACGGACTCCACTTTTACCCCAACCTTTTCACCATTTCCAGTGGAAACCCTCCGTAAGTCGGTAGCAGAAGCGAAAGGTCGCGCGGCGCGGGCAGAAGCCGAAGCAGCGCTTCAAGCGGCTGCAGTGGCGCGGCTTGAAGCGCAGGTAGTCAGGCTAAAGGCCAGGCAGGACCATCAGGACGAGCACGAGGAACAGCTGAAGCAGGAGAGACGACGATTGCAAAGAGAGGTGAGTGATTACTGCCCAGACTTTTCTTTCCTTTCGTTTATGGCAATGGTGCAATTAGCACATTTTGCCAGTGTCGAGATTTTCTCCATAATAAATAATTTCCAAGTCTAAATTATATCATATCAATGTCCAGTTGGTCGAAGTCAGGAGTCGCTCAGTAAAGTGATAGAGTTACCGAGGACAGAAGAGTCTTCCTTGGAACCACACAAAAGATGCATTCCTATCTTTTTATTTGATTACCACAAACATTACGCACATGAACACATTGAAGTTTAATAAACTATCACTATTAAACCACAAAACGTACAATGTTTTTTTTATAATACTCGTAATTAAATAATAACTCGAACTTCACGAGATCCCGCCAAAAAGCCTCCCCAGACTTTATAGTCTAAACCTTAATTACTCTGCCCTCTTTAGAAAAAAAATGTGCATTTTGATGACATTCGAGAATAATGTAGAAAATTTCGCTAAAAATTTCATTGTTTAAATACATTTTAATTTAATTCATATCATTTCATAAGATTTTAATTTAATTTGAATTCATAAGATTAAAATCCATCTAGAAACTTGGATTAAACAAAAATTATTTATTCTCAACCATTGTTTATTCTCTCTGTGTATCTTTAACATCTGAATATAATGTTACTTATGCTTTCGTTAAAAATGTTACTAAATTCTTCTTAGGAGAGCAGTATTGTAGTCTAGTTATTATGGAAAAGCTAAACGGTAAGCAAAAAATAATGAAGAAGAATGCTTAAGTGCTCAATGAAGAAGAAGCAAAATGTTGATAATAGCGCCACTTGGGGCTTAACTTGCGAGACATACGGGTTTCCATAGGTGACTATATAGTAATCTTATAAAAAATGTAAATTAGTTATGCTCATAGAAAAAAACTAGCTGGATTGAAAACCAGCCAAGGGCACTAGAAAGAGCACCAAGGAACAACCGAAGCAAGAGTAATACTCCAGTCTTTAGTGTACCTCGATAATAATGTTGTGAAATAGGAGATAAAACGAGGAAGCAAAGGAATAAACGATAGCAATGCCATTTGATACTGAAGTGACGAGACTAAAAGCTAGGCAAGATCACCACATGATGAAAATCATGAAGCAAAAGACTTATGTTGACTACAGAGATAGATCACTGATTACATCGCGTAATAACGCATATGTGTAAATATAACTAATTAATTAAAAAGGAGCAGCTGAAAATACAGAAGAGGCAGAAAATGGATGGTAGCAAATTTAAAGGTTTCTAGAGTTAGGTTTAGGTTTTCTGGTGGTTAAAAAGAAATAGGAGTATTGACTCCGTCGGCTTGTTAATTATCTTCGTACATTCTTATTAATTTAAAATTATTTACTTTACTTATCCAAAAATAGATTGTTTTGTTATCATTATTTTGTTGCTTATTTTAGTATATTTTGCTGCTCATTCAAATACAGGCCTTTAATCCCTTTCTCTATCGGGAGAAATATTTCACCGTTAGCCAGATCGAAAAAAAATATTCTCCACATACCAAACCCGAAAGATAAGCAGTGTGATTTTTGTATTTTTCCAGTGCCAATCACGAGTTCTCATTGTATATGTACTCGTATGTAGTGTGTCGCCCAGAGAGAAAGATTGCTATGGAAATACAACGAAACGTATATAGGCAACGTGCGACAATAGGCAAAATACCTTGGCATACGGTGAATGTTTAACGAACACGAGATATCTCGGGATTGGCACGCAGGTAATGATTTTTGTCTACGAGATAGCTCGGGTTCGGCATGGAAACCGTTAACTAAAGTAATACAGGTGTTATTGACATGGAACTAGACTGAAAGCCAAGTAAACCCTTCAAAATGAGCATAGCGAATTGAAACTAAAGAGACTGCAAGGAGGAGAGTGGTGACTGCTCATAACAAAGCCCCAGTTTATACGAGTAGTGTCATTGAAAGTACAATTAGATCAATGGAAAGAAAGTGTAGGCGGCAATAACACCACTTGAAGCTCAGATAGAAACTATTAAGACAACCTTGAAGAATTGAAGCAAAGGTGATATTAACTGCAGAGAGACAGCTCTCTTTTATTTTTGTAGTGTCAATGAAATTAGAACAATGGAAAGTCCAAACAGCAAAAACTTGAAACTCAAATAGGAGTGAAATCCAGTTATAACTGTTAAGACAATCGTGAAAAATTGAACCATCTCTCATTGTATGAAAAGATTGGAGTAAGGAACGGTTCAGTGAATACTGTTTTTAATGTTCTATAGCACCTTAATACTATAAATTTTATTTCAAATAACCATAGTGAGGGATTTTAGAAATGTCCCATCTTTAAAAAAACATTTAACCAACCAAAAAAAATCGATTTTTAACCCAATGAAATTGAAGGTTATATACATATCGCTTTAATGGTTAAGTCTAAAAACATAGATTTTAAGAACAATTTTACATTGGATTGAAGAATAAATTTGTTTTCAGGAAGTCGTTGACTTCTGGGCCGTTATCAATAATGGCGATAGTTAACGGTACAGTTGTAGTAATAATACACGTGTGACCCCGCGAGCCGACTGCAGCTGACCAACTTAACTCAGACACTCCGTACACACGATTGTGGATCTTATTGCTTCATTTATAAAAGACGAGAGGGCGCATACCTCAATCCCACAGCCGCTGTTCACGGCCGATTGGCCACGTTACTTCACATTCACAGGAAACTACCGTAAAATGTACCATGTATGTCTTTCGGGAGTGAATAAAATATGCCAGAGCTCATTTTCCATTTCATTCTATCCTCTCTTCTCCTAAGAAACTTTATATTCCATTGATCAAATTAAAAATAATAATACTCCATTAAGCTGTAATAAAAGAAACTCCATATTCCATTATCCTCTAATCATCCAATGACCATGAGAAAAACTCCTCGTCCCGTGATACTCCCTATACTCCACCATTCGCAACCCTTTTCCCAAATCAACAAAGGTTGAATTGTCAACGTTCGTTTGTCCCGGGATGCGCCGGAGACACCGGCACACGGCACATCATGAGACCGATGTTGACACGTGTCGCAACTGTATGCTTGTCTGCAGCCTTCTATAAAAAAAAAATCGGACTGTCTGAATTAAGTGTGCGTGCTACACAATAATACCTGCACTCGATGTGCGAGTGGTGTGCTTTCTCATACAAACGTTTTATAAATATATAAAAAGATTCCTTTTAACCAGTGTAAATAAAATACGTCACTGACATTGTATTAAGTACCCGTTTTAGAAGCTGATTTAACCTTGATGCATGGTCGACATTTAACATAATTGTGTTTTTAGTGTAAGGTTGTTCAAAACGTGCGAAAATCTCTCCTTGACAATCTAAATGAGATGCATCCTTTTATAAAAAGAGACGCAGTATGATTTAGTTTGTCAAACAGCGATAACCACATGTTTTGATATACAACCTAAGTTTATTTTGTTTTTAAACGTAACTAAAACATTGGCGCCAAACACACCTCGAAACGGGAATAGGCGCGTCTTTTTCAGATCAAAACGCCCGTTCACACAGTGAGGTCTTCGCGAGGCATATAAATTATGGCGGTATACAAACTTCCCACGCTCGCGCCTGTTCCCGCTCTTACAGTGTAAATGAGGTCATTAGCTAAATGATTGTTTTAAGCAGTTACAAACTTTATAAGCAAAATTTCTCACATTGAAATTTATAACGAAATTTGTGGACAAACAGTTAATGAAATTCACTGCAATTTTGTTAAGGATTACCTATTGTATATCTTTTTATTTAAGCTCGTAGTTGAGCTAATTCGGATCGGTAGTGTCAAAAATACGGTGACGTAAACTTTTCTAAAAATTCAAAATAAATTTTCGACATATACAACGGTATATTGTTGAATAGGGCTCATTAAATTCTACATTTTTGTCTAAACATCAACTTTAAAACGTATGGAAAATATCGTAAGTTTAAGAAAACAATTTTTACACAAAAGTTCAAATCTTGTAAGAGCTTGATGAGCCCTATCCAGCAACATATCGTTTTAATACTATGTATTATATAGTTATACTAGTTATAAATCGTTTAACTATATTCTCTGGTGCGATCACGTGATATGCCTCAAAGGGTATTATTCGCATAAGTTAATTTACTTTAATAGATTAAAAATAACCAAAAGGACAGAATACATTCGTAAACAAAACGAATAACACATTGGAATTAGGTTACGTTAATTTTAATTAATTTTCACTAAATTAGCATGTCTTTTTGAGAATCTGTTCTTATGCGAATGATTCCTCAAAAGTCGACAATCCTTGGGGTACAAATTTAACTGAGCCTATTACAATTAAATACATTTAAAAGCAGCGTATTGTACTGCAGAGACTAATCGTGTTGAGAGTGTGGCTTCTTGCCGCGGAGAATGACACGTTTTATTTGTTTATCTATTCATTACATAAATATTACATGTTGACAGGCGCGGGAAGCCCTCAATCGAGTAGAAGAACTGGAAACGGAAAACAATCATCTGACGAAACGTTTGGACAAACTCAAAAACGCCAAGTCTGCGCTCCTCAAAGACCTGTGACCGCGATAATGCGACATAAATATGTACATTACTCGCTACCACTCGACACAGCTGGATGTCTATTTCACACAACCGACAGTGGATGGCGAAAGTATTGTTGGCTGTCAATCGTAATTACGTCGCGTTGAAAATATACGTACTTTTTAACAGAAACAGCAATGAATTCAAAGTCAGAGAATTGTCAATATAATAAATAGCGCTATTGAATTATCGTTTTTGTTTGTATTTTTGAAGGCACGAACTTTACTAAATTGCATCAAACGATTAAAACAATTCCTGAATATGTGGAAATTAAGCTTAACCAAATTTCCATTTCTACACATATCGACCATGGACATTTGACGTATGAGACATTCTTTTCTGGACGGACTGCAAACATTTTTTTTTTATATAAATAATCCTCTGTAACTTTCTTACATCTATTGTTTTAATTTTAAGCTCTCAAACAATAGTGCTGTTTCAATATTGTTTAAATAATAATAATAACATTTATTTTCAGAGGAACAAGATCCATATTTGTTAGTATCGATTTACAGACTAAGTTGAAAAGTTACAAAGAATTTTATATAAAAAAATACCTGCAATATCTAGTTAATTCGTTGTTTTGTAATTAATATCAGTTATTTATATGTATGACATTTAAGTAACATATTTAAATATCACTATTTGATGTATATGCTGGGTCTCGTTGTGCTAACTGTAACCACTGTTTTTGAAGTTTTCGACGTTTAGCAACACGTGTAAACAATTTGGTGGGATATTTAATGGTCATACTTCTGCACATAGGTCGTGCACACATTTTATATGACAATGAAGTAATTTTTCACCATTTTCAAAGAAAAAAATTTAAATAAAATTTATAAATCTTCCTCCCAGAATAAAACTTGTTTATAGTGTTGTGACGTCATATACCCAAGATGACACGTGACCGACTGTTTTCGCGCGAAATTTAAATTAAGAAAAAGTATTTTTTTATTATTATTGAATCTTTGTTTTTAAAAAAACAACCCGTGGAGAGTATGATCAACATATTTCGCATGAATTAAAATAGCCAACTGAAAGTTGTGCCTTACGTCAACTAAAAGTTGTTGCATAAGCTAATTGAAATTTATCTCTTAAGCCAATTGAAAGTGGTCCCTTATCACAATTGAAATTTCCAGTGTCGATACGTCAAATATTTCATAATTAACATGTATAAAAGTATAATTGAATTGATAACATTTTTAATAGGATTGAATGATCATGATCTTGGTCCGCATGAAGTTTTTAACAACTGATTCTTATAACATTTATGATGTTGGCATTTTGTTTTTAATTTTAACAAGATGGCGGCGTTTTTGACTGTAAGATATTATTATATTATAAATGGTATTTCTATTACATTTTATGATTATTTATTAAAAAAATGTCATAGGAATACGTGAGCTAATAATTAAGGTTGTATTATGTATAACCGCAGTATAACATTGTAAATGACGTAATGAATGTAATATAATGTGTATAATTAATTTTATGTCAAATAATTATTTATTTGTAACGCATTAAATAACCGATTAAATTGTATTTTTCTGTATAGCTTCATTTTATTATAAGATTCTTTTTATTTAGCTTGCCTATCATTGTGGAGTCAACGGAACATGGCACAATGTTATATTTTAAATTCCCTATATGGCAACATTTTTGGTAAGATGATCTTGATACTTTCGATTTACTTTCGGTTTTTTGTTTATAGATTTTGTACGGATCACATATTATTATAGTTCATTCGCATTACGAATGCAGTGACTCATTACCAATAAAGGCATGTTCACATTGTTTTCCTACAGTTGGAAGTAAATAATAAGTATATGTAATCTATATTTATTGACATAGAAAGCAAAACTAGACAGAAATACAAATGTAATTATTATTTAATATACGTTTATAATCACAAATAAAATGTTAATTATTGTATAAAGATAAAAATAATAATTCTCAATCTGAATCGGAACTATTATTAATATAGATGAATAGATTTCCTTTCTTCAATGTCTGTTATTGATTCATTGTTTTCAAGAATAACCAAAGTGAGTGTTCATTTTAAAATCTATACAAAACACGTGGTACTTTATGCAACAATAGACGCGTCCGAGCCGCACAAAGTATCGAGTGAGACTGGGGTGTGCATGTCAATTCTATCGGCGGTTCCCGCTCGGAAAACCAAGCCCTGAACGCGCGATAAGTCCGTGAAAACCATATACACTTGCGTTTTACAGCTGTTCGCGGGCCTTCACGACGTGAGTGTAGAGCCGGCATAAAAAAAGTTATTTTTCCAATAGTGATTGGTCGTAAAAGGGACGCTTACTGTTTTGGTCGATAGTCACTGCATCCTTAACGCGAATACACTATAATAAATATTAACAGGTATTGATATTGATTATGTATAAACTACGTATTTAAATATCAGAAATTGAAAAATTAATAGTTTTAGACAATATAAAATATCAAATACATTTTGTCCGACTATAACGGGTGTTGCAACTTTTTTTACTATTTGGAATTGTGTCAAGTTTCGTTGGCAAGACTATATGTTTGCTTTTCTACTAATAAAATGTATTATTTTAGCTTTATTTCAATACTTGCCATTGGTATCACAAATCTAACATTCTATTCCGGAAAATTTCAATATTTATGTGAAGTCGCTTCGAATACCAAGTAATTTGCTCAAAATTATTACGGTGTATTGTGATAGCGGAGTGCGAATGTATACGTCCATTGTGGATAATGATGGTGGGAGCCCTTATTCATGTGTGTACAGGCCAGTTCCATAGGCAACGTTAGCGTTGAGCGGACGACGTGAACCATAATTCTGAACATATTTTTTTTTTGATAGGCGGAAACAATTTCCAAATCCCGCTTATTTTTGTTTTTATATATCCCACCCCATTTTTTATAGGGAGATTTCTCCAACGGATGTTTTTACAATTTTGAGATTACCTCCGTCATTCTGTCAAGTTACCATACTCCCTTATATCATCGTTAAGTTTTTATATAATACAATTATTATTCACCATTTAGCCACGCATTAGATTATGGACAAACAGTCTGAATTATTATTATTATTATTATTATTATTAAGTATTTGTTCACATCACAATTAATATTTTAATAGGAAAATAAACCGTTATTTTTAAACATATTTTGTCCTTATTCGGCAATAATATTTTCAGAGACGGCAAATGTATTTTATGCAGAATATTAAAATATATATGAAAGCGTTTATAGGTATAAAAGAATGGTCAAATGTGTAATAATTTGAAAGGCGGTAAATTTTAGATTTTCATGACATAGAACTTTATTAATAAAAACTATACGTCGTATAAAATGTCCACATAAAATACGTCACGCAAAATCCAGCCATTTTAGATCCTTCCTTGTCACACTTCGTTGCATTTTTGTTAAATCTCTAGCAGTGGCGTGCATTGATTTTAAAAGTAGGTAACTAGTAGTGGCTGTATCCAGACACCCATGTATATAAAATATGTATTTGACCCAGTAATTGCCCGCACAGCTAGCCCCGCGCCTCATAGACTCAACATTAGATCTGTGCTGTCCTCGCGACAAATTTAAATAATCTAAATGTGGGGCATCCTTTTTTATCTTCACAATACATTGACCAACCGAGCGTTGCAACGATTACAAGGATTTTTTTGCGTTTGTAAACGAGTTATTTATTACGATATCATTATCTTTCATATGCGTTGCTGTAACTGAATGATCACGTTCTGGTATACAACGTATTTCCTTTGTCGCCACCGATTGTATAAATTGATAATAACTGGCATTACTGTATAATATGACGTCACGTTTGCCCTGACCGCCCTCCCCACTTCTCGTCTCATTACTACGTCCCCCCTCCCCCCCTTATTGCGTACGTATTTTATAAACAGACACCATTATTATTATTAACAAAAGTTAATTGGTATGCGATGAAAACTGGTATATTTATAACGCTTCCAATTTCAAAGCAATAGCTTAGAAATCCCAAGACCATGGGAATATGTACTTTAGAAATAAGACTATTAGGTCTAGTTTTTATTAGTAAAGGGGTGAGTGTAATTAATCGATGTCCAATAGTCATGCTCACGTACAGTGCCATCGCGCACTAATTAAGTTATTTAAGGTGTAGTACCGAGGGGTGGTAGCGCTTGTCAGCTATATGCGGATATTGAATTGTAGGAAATGATAAATTAATCGTGAAGTGTGTAAGAATGGGATCAACCAATTGGGAAACTTACATGTTTTGTTTCACTAACAAAGTAAAAGATCTAACTTTTAAAACAAATAAAAGAGATTGCAAGACAATGAAAGTAGGTGATCACTATGTAGGTACGATCTTGTGCAGTACTATGTTTAATGAAACAAAGATGGATTCGCACGACACATAGCTTGAACGTAAAACGAATGATATGTTTTAGGAAGTTAAATACGTTTCTGTTTAAAATAACACGATTCTAACTATGGCCCTTGTCCAAGTTTTAGTCGCTTGCAGACGATACAGCAGCATTCACATCTACAGTATATTGTCTGAATGAAGATTTTAAGTTTTTCAATGTGTATATATTATCAAAAAAAGTACTGCACATGATGCGATAGTAACGTTTGCACACGAAAGAACTTGTACTGCGCTCTCTGAAGAATGCAATCTTATTTATTTTGACAAACGATGTCCCTACGAGAATTCATCTGTATTACCTAGTTGTTCAGCCATGTTAACTGCATTGAATATCAATAAGTTACTAAGGTCAATTTGAAGTTCCATGTTGTCGAAAACAACGTATCATCAACATTATGTCGTGGTAATAAGGACGGTATTGCCGCGTAAAATAACATTCCAAACACTGCATACTAATGATTATGTAAACGGGTGACTCGGGATTTATTTATTATAGTCGATCGCGCCAACAGCCTATGCCAGGGTTCGGACCGCGGAGGGTATAAAACTGGACCTACCTTTCCATCCATTTATTTCTATTGTACAATCTGCAGAATGTGATGCGTTTTCAATATTATTTTCGCGCCATTTTTAAAGTGTTAGCGCGAGAGCGATCAGTTGCCACGCAAGCGGCGAGCGAACGAGTACCACAGTTTCTAGCTAGATAACGACCACGCTCTTTAATCTGGCTTCTTTAATAAACATGAAAATATTATAGATAAATTTTATTGACCACGTTCCTCTTTTAGTTGCTTTTAATTATTTTACTATTGAAACATTTTAATCACCTGGACCCTACTTAAAATTAATTGCCGACCCCTGGCCTATGCGATGAGACACGTATGTCGGGCGAGCTACATGTAGGTGTAGTGTTACGGAAGAATGTCAGATACTACTAGCGAGCCGTTAACAAAAAACATTTTATAGGTCAATTTGAAACAAGGCAAGGTCTAAAAGATAATACGATAAAGTCACAAACCACATTTTCGTAAACGTTGAATTGTGTTAAACACAGATCATTAAAATTGTCTAAACGAGGCGAAATATCTAGAAATACGTATGTAAATTGTTATTTAACTAGATCTTTGTGATGTTATATATTTTTAAGTAGACACTGGGCTACGCGTTCAAACTATTGCAAAGCTTTTTAGCGGTTCACAAACAACTTGCTCAAAGATGACCAAGGTTTATGTTCCGTGTTTAAACTGAGAAAATAACATTGTACTGCAACACTCTTTTTGCGTTTGGCGTAACCAACTAGCGCTAGTTCACACACGGCGGCAGAATCCGTGCGGATTGAAAATTGATACTTGATACAGGTAGGCGGCGACCGTGTGGATATGCAGGAGAGGAGCGGAGTTTTACCTCGGTGGTTGCTCCGGAAAGTATTTTTTTCCAATTAATCTTCTCCATCTCCCAAGTAACTCCACCAACTCCTGTCAAACACGGGTTTTAGCAATTTTATTGCAATATTCCGTACACTGAATATTCCATATTTCGGGCTTTTTCTCCAGTTCATCGATAAACAGTAAGTCGAAGTGATACATGGTGTCACGTGTGCGAAACGCTCCGCTCCCGGCTGGCAGCTGACGCCATAGTAATACAGCCGCTCCGCGAGGCGTCGCCGCGCAAGTTTGCTTGACGACTTGCGGCAACCTGGGTCTTTTGACCGCGCGAATAAATGTGAACGAATATGAAGGCGGTAATGTGTTGGCGTCCGCGTCTATTCTGCCCTCTGAACTAGCGCCTATTGTATAAGTTGATAATGAGCTGCAAAGACTTTTGTAATAGTTCGAAAGCCTGCTTAACAAATACTTTATACAATATCGCTTAGTGGGTGAATAACGGCCGAAACCGAGATTATATATATGTATGTATGTGATATGTTCTAAGGGAAAGCCCTAATGCATCGCCACGCGTAGTGTTTAATACACGTAGGTAATATTTTGCCTATATAACGTTTTGCGTACTGATTTATCATAATTGAACAATGTGCGTGTTGAACACGATGCGTGGCGACGATCTAATGGTGGCCAATAAATGACCGACGAGAGGCTCAATCTGTAACGTGTGGTAGCATGTACAACTAAATTTGGTGGTACATCTCTGAGCTGAATAGATTGATCTCCTCTGCAGTCATTTATGTGTTTTTGTCCAGTACTCCGGTGTAAGTTTTTTAGTCTTCTGATATTGTTAATTGTAAGCTTTTTTCTGTATCAAGATTTAAAGTTTTGCATTGCGTCTGCTAGAGGCGCTGCTTGTTTCTTTAGGCAATGCTCCAGAAGCGCAAAAAACTCCTCTTTGGCAATCTATTGCAATTATGGTGCATCGTTTTCTACCATAATACAGAGAGACGCAGCATGATTTAAATTGTAAAATAACGAGGCAGGCGTCATTTGAAATAAAAAAAACTTAGACTGGGGCGTCAAGTAGGTAATGTAGTGTATCTGACAAGTTAGACTGTATGTGTCATTCTAAGCATGATTATGATTACCGTCGATGTATGTAATGATCTATAAGTCAGCCTGTGTAGGGATCGTTTTGTAAGTATGATGTATGTATTTGGGTGCTGCATTACTAATTTATTTTGTTTTTAACTAGGACTGACCAACGTCTTTTTATATGAAGCGAAAACTGATTTAATCGTGTATAAATTTGCATACTTGAAATAAATTTTCGCTCTGGAAGTGTTGTTTTATTTGTTAGCTGATCGTATAATTTATATTTGGATGTGATTTCTATAAAAAATTGGATACGGTTAAAAGATAAAAGTAGACCGATAAATAAAATATGTAAAAATAAGTTACATCCCTAGGTTACATA
The DNA here is from genome assembly GCA_943735995.1 of Sesia bembeciformis. Lineage (NCBI taxonomy): Eukaryota > Metazoa > Arthropoda > Insecta > Lepidoptera > Sesiidae > Sesia > Sesia bembeciformis. The sequence goes on from OX031028.1 coordinate 17,814,521, forward strand.
CGATACTGTTAGATTTAAAATATTCGATTATCACGATACACAAACTATCAGCACAGATTATATAATCCTACCAATAGTAAGTAGCTAGCGATTCAGCACTTGCCGTTATTCCCGTGCTTCGATCAATCTGACCGGTAGGAAGTTTAAATCCTGTTTGTTGGACTAACCCCCTCTGTTCATATTATACAGTTACATAGAGAAATTGTAAATGTACAGTATGAATCCGATTATTTTTTTTTTTTATATCCATATTAACTTTATTACGTTTGTATGAATCCCGACTTGGAATTGAATCTAGTTTTGTTTTATATCCATTTTAATTCAAACAAAAGGATCAAGCAGTAGGCTTCTGGAGATGACATTTCGAACACTTATTTTTAGTTCTTATTCTCTTTTTAGTATCTACATTTATTTTGGTTGATAGTACAATTTAGTAGGTGCATTTTTTTCAAACCAATTTGTAGTACGTACATTGATTGCCATGTCACCCCCAGGAAGTAGATTTAATAATAAAATTGATTAAAAATTTAAACTGAAATATCATTTTACATAATATTAATATAAAGGTGACTTCATTCTTATAGGACGGATGAATGGGAACACGAATTCCCAATCGTTACGACTGGTATGAAAAACGGGATTAAAACTTCCCATCAGTCAGTAAGTCAGATGGGTCGTACCACCGGGAAAACTCAAAATTTACAAGCCTATAAATTACCTACGCCAACTCTGTGAAGTACGCACACATTTTTTTACGTAACTTGACGAGAGGACACGCATAATATACAAATGACTTTATAACGAGCAGCAAACAATACGAACAGTACGCGACACCTCCGTATCGAGGAAATGCGGATGGACCGCACTTCTGTGACGGGAGGTGCGCTTGTAGAAACCCGAGGTGAGAATTATATTGAACAATTCTTCAGAGCATTCCCCATTGTACAGGCGGTAGAACATATATTGAGACGAAATGTCTCTCTGAACGCTGAGGGGTTGTAAACCGCCCGTGAGTGGTATCGTCAACAATTTGATAACCACTTGGGTGAAGTCAAATGGCTCCAATTGATATTTCAGTGTACCGGCCCAGAGATGTGAGCATTACTCCATTTCCAAATCCTAAAAAAATATAAAATATACTGAAAGCAAATAAAAGGCAGAAATAGAAATAATGCACCTAAGTATATTTGGTGCCAAGTCATTTTTGAAAAACTATATATAAATTATAGTCATGCATATATGAAATTTGTTATAAATTTTTGCTTTTCTTTTTGTATTATTATTATGCAGCTCACGGGATGCATACGGCATGCAATTTGCAGTTATTAAATTTTCTTACTGACTAGTTATTTTAATTGAGTCCAGTATTTTGATGATCAATCATTTATCTACTGTCATAAAAATTATATCCTATTAAAAAATATTTTCTCCAATTTTAAATTTTAGGGTAGGTGTGAATTAATTACAAAAAAAAGACTAGATAACTGTTATCAAATTTATTGTTTCCATAACAATGGTAGTAATCAAATTCAAACAGTAATCATATATTTACAGTAGATCCGAGTGCCTTTGAGTTTATACTAAACGCAATTCATTCGTCTTTTAAACGAAGTCATTGCCCCATCCTTATAACAAAGTGGAATATCTGTAAAATGCAAACTTTTAAAAGTTACTCGTTCCAAATGACTCGGAAAGTAAAATTGACGGAAATAATTAACATAACAATTCTTATATATTCTTATTTGCTGATTAATCACACAGATATGTACATTTTAGAGTTAAAAAAATGATAAGAAACAAAATTCAGTACCAACTTTATTAATAGGAGGGGGCGACAATAACATTACAGTGGTGGATTTTAAGAAAGTACGTACAATATACATACATGGTAATAAGACCTTTATGTAAAAGGTTTGAAAAAATCAATGTACTGAGCTGTAGTGTTAGTTCATTGAAAAATCATTTCTTTAGGACTTTTGAATTGTTGTTATTCATTAACATGTAACTTAACATTTGAGATATTCCTAAAAAGGCATATTGACTCCCCGTCCAAACACTATTTTGAAGCCTAGTAAAACTAAGATTATGTTAAGGTACATAACCTTTGTACATACATAATATTTTCTAATGCTCGCTTATCCTTATTAGGCCAGTCAATAGATTTATACTTAGGAAAAAGTTTCTCAGTCGGTAAACTGTGAAAACGTTTTGGTTTTTGTATCAGTATTAAGTGGAAAAAGGTTCAGCGCTGCACACAAAGCTTAATTATTTATTTAACAAATCAGGTTCCAAAATACGGTTTTATGTGAAAACTTTTTTTGGCTTGATTTTTTTTCAAAATCTGACTGCTGATCGAAAGAACGGAAAATTTTACGAAAAATTACATAATAATATATGGTTTAATTTTTTTTTATAGTAAAAGAAGCGGTTGTGATTTTTTTTAATACAACGCTCAATTGTGCTCTGCGGAGTCTTCCACTCACGCGCATTGCTAGTGCCAGCGTCTGCGCGCAACAGTAAAAATATTACCGTATTAATACAAATTTGACATAATCAAATTACGCATTATAGGTGAATAGTTTCTGCAGTAGGCTTTTTATTATTATTTGGATACAAAGTAAGAGGACTTTCAATTTTTGAGTAATTTTATGTTGAAAATATAGTTTCTTTTAAATCGACAAAAATACTTATATATGTAGGTATATATTATATATATATATATACATATATGTAGGTATATAATTGTACTCTCGAAATAATATTTTTAAAGACGTATTAAGGAGAAATATGAATTGTTACTTATTCTCTTAAATGGACACGTTTTAAAAGGAACTTATTTCTGAAACTACAATTTTGTAAATAAAAGGTATATAGAGTACGTTCAATGTAGATATTTAAAAGCATAAAATAGTTAATTGATATATTCGATTTTGAAAGTTTAAAATGCGTACTTTAAAATTTTATAGTTTTTCTTGTAGGAAATAGAACAAAATATCGTCATTATCGCGAAAAACAGAAAATTTCTCTGATTAAAAAACACGTGTAATTATTAAAAATAAAAAATGCTTAAAAATGTTTAAGGGTTGCAACTTTTTGAGGACATTGTGCATAAGTATAATTAACTAAAAAAAGTTAAAAGAAATTATGCAATTTTTAACTAAACAATTTTTATTCTTTTAAATAAATAATAAAAATTATTTTCTCACTTCCCGAAATAAAATAGATTAAATATATTTAATGACCTCAAAACCCCGATAAACATTATTTTTTTAAATATGAACGCAGGTTAATTATGTACTTATTTTTTTAATATTGAAGCCGCCATTTTGAATTTTATAATTTTGACTGGAGAATCTTGTTCGGCATCCACGAGAACCCACCCCCATATACAAATTTTTATGCCTATATGTTTAATATGTTACGGGCTTCGGGTTCTTCGATAGATGAATAGTATTGATTTTGAGAAATTTAATTGTTTATTTAATTTTGCATAAATTAATTTTATTCCAAAATACAAATGTTAGCGGAGTAATTCGAGGGATAAACTTTTATATTTGCACCATAAGAAATCTGTTCCAAAAGATTTTACATTAATTCATTAACTGAGGAAGTTATTCCCAAAATCTTGTATATTTTTGATCTCTATTGACTGGACCATATGGCTCGTCATTCTCTTGCGTTCGGTACGGATAAAAATAATCACTATGTGGTAAAAACAAATAATAATTATATTTAATAATTACTGTATTACATAACTTAAACTAACATATTGTCGGGCCCAAAGAAAATTCAAAGTAAATGAGAATAATTACTACATTTGTGATATTTTTTGATTGTTTAACAAATGTTTAGTGAGCAAAGGGAAAAAACATTAAACAATGATAACTATTAATAGACCGCGATAATGAAAGTAAAGTTTCGTATTGTTAGTGATAATAATATAACAAGAAATACATCAGAAATTTAATTTGAAACTAAATTGGCAGCGTAGGGGCGTTGCTTAGCGCCTCCCTCACCCAGGCATGCTGCAGACTGCGGCAGCAGACCGCAGGCGACACTACTGGTTTACTGGCGCGACGGCAGGCGACTGACGCGACGCTGCTTTCCGAATACGCTTCGTAGAAAACTATAGGAAGCAGTAGTGTCGCCGGTGGTTTGCTGATGCAGTCTGCGGTCGACTTCGGAATCGTACCTTCAGTAGCAGACTTTCTGCATTATACAATCTCTATTTAAAATCATAAGAATAATGTTTACTTTGCCCTCCCTGGATAAAATCATGACTACGCCCTTGGTAGGCCATGGTGTCGTGACCATGTGACCAGCATCACAGACTAAATCCTTGGATTCCTAACAGTTTCAATTATAGAAACTGTCATGGCTTGTTTTGTTAGACCACTGCAGTGTCTTAATTACGATTTAAGAAGATACAATATGTAGTTACTTTAAATAATAAATATTTACAATATGGCATGTCAAACTATGAACAATAAATTGTAAACTGATAATAAACGAGATTGGTTATGCCAAAATAAATTTAATACTTTTATCAAGATTATCCTAAAATGTACTGCATTACACTATTTGTCCTATTCCCTCAATGTACGTACGTGTTTCGGTAGTGAGATATGCCAGAGCCTATTCTATACTATCCTTCTCCATTTTCCCAACCCTTTCTCCGAATCCAATCCTGTTATTACGAAGGCAGGCAGTGCATTGGGGGTGCCAACGTTTGTCATCCTGTACCAATGTTGGTATGTATTGCGATAAAAATGGAATAAAAAGATAAAATTAATTTATATTTAAGTATGTTTTAAACTATTGATGGTTTCATTAAACCGAAATAAAAATATTATTGAATTATTACATTTATTACTGTGGTCTACAATCTAAGAAACTTTTCTAAAAGGAATCAAATTATGGTCTACAAAAAGTGAACACGAGTTACAACTTGTTATATGTATAACCTTATTTTCTTTGGGCCCAAAGTTTCCACTTACAACCTAGTCTAGGGGGCAGGGTGCTGGCTTGGTGTGAGACCGCCATGCTCAGGACTGTGTTTCTGCTTTTTCCTCTTTTTTTCCTTTTTCCGTTTCTTCCGCTCCTTGTCGTCGTCGTGCCGCTTTTGCTTTTTGTGCTTTTTCTCATATGTGTCTGGGTTTGAGGAGTCTGAAACATTTCGAAAACTATATATGTAAGACCAGTAACTGCAAAATGACAAATAAATAAGAAAAAGTATAACAGGCAGCCTGTGGTGTCTGCCGGCTTTAGAGTAGCAGCACGGCAGCACCTCATCTCTTCCGGTGGGTTTTATTGGTGTTGATGTTTATGGTAGCTATTGAATGCACTATGTTGTAAGATTATACAACAACATAAAAGAACTACCGAAACATTGGAGGAATCAAGAAACATTGGGGGAATCAAGAAACATTGGGGGGATCAAGGGCGTCGCCACCAGTTGATTTTTCTAGAGATTCGAAAAAAATTGTATTTGTACCTACAATTCATATTTCTCCCATCCTCTTTCTCATCTCTACCCCCTCTCCTTGCCGATTGACTAGCGACGCACTTAGGGGGAATCTGTTAGAGAGGTAACTTGGCCAGTTGAGTGTGCTCAGCGGCTGTGGAATTGGAGCATGCACACTCCCCAAAATAATTCCTATTTCAAATCCTACTTAACCAAATACATTCTAAATTCACTTTAAACTTTTTATTTCCATAAAAAACAGCTCTATGACCTGCCATGTTTAAAACTGCACATTTCTATATTTGAATAACTGAGGCACAGATTATTATTAAAATCTTACTGAGGTAGAAACTCTATATATGTATACAAAAATATATATATATACAAAGAAGGTGGCAGGCTAACAGACAGTCTGCCACTTTTACCGCTTTTAAATTTTGATTACTATTTTCAAAAAATATGTAGAAAAATAAACACTTAAAATTATAAAAAAGTAGGTTATTTTCATGATAAAATATCCTGCTTGCAAAACAACTTATAGTTATACTGGTATTCGTTATTTAGCCGAATAGTAATTTAATATTCGGTATTCGGGCGAATATCGAAAAAGGGCCGAATACCGAATAGTAACCGAATATTCATTGCACTACTTTAGGTTCACTCAAAATACAAATTTACGTAATACTCAAATACTCAAAATACTCACACTATTTACGTAATGATAACCATAGAGTACACGTAAAGTTAAGGAGTGAGTTAAGACTCGAAAGAATTTGTGTGACATCAAAGCCTTTATTACAAATAGTTGTCAATAAATGGAAGGAATTACCCAAAGGAAGTCAGATCTTCTGAGAACATTAATCAATTTAAAAAAAGACTGAATCACAATATCTTAAAGCACAGAAACTATATACTAATTATAATCTTTTATATTTTATTTATAATTTTCTTCATTTCTGCCATCATTTGTATACTACTTTTTCTCTTATCTTTTTTCTAATTACCTTATTACTTCTACAAAATTTTGCTATTTCATGCGTGTTGTATATACAGATTTATGACATGTATATACCTTTGTGTACTGTACACCATCTACCTTTGATTAATATAGTCATTTCCTGTCAGGCCAAAGGTTACATGGCATAGATCTTTAGCAATAAGAGCACCTTTCAGGCGCGGATACAGGGGGGGGGCAATGGGTGCAATTGCCCCCCCCTGACAAGCACTTTATAATGACCAAATCCAAAATTTTGAAAGCGTCATAAGGACATCACTACCTGTTTACAAGAATCGTTATTAACTCATTACTATCTAAGTAGATTACATCGGTTAATCAAGTGTGTTTAACTCGAAATTACTGATAAAAATAACATCGCGAAGTTTAATTGAACGATTAAAAAAATGAGCTCCAGGCCTCTCGCCAACAAACGAATGATGGAACGAATTTAAGACGCATGGTCCATGTATTATGTTTTCCATACCTATGGGTTGAGTAGACTACGCCACGAGTAGTACTCAGTAGTAGTCGGCCCGGCCGGCGGGGATGTGGGGAGCGCACTCTCCACTCCCCCCTGCTTCACTGGTAACAACTTTATGCAACACACAATTCATGGTATCAGTATTGTGTCTGAGTGATGTGTTATCTCTAACGCAGTCTCTGAGTAAATTACTACAGAAGACGGCGCTCGATCTCAATGGCAGTGCTATGCAAGTAAATAACACAATTTCTATTCTTGCCAGTCGTCGGGAAAACATGGACGCTAGTTTTAACAACGTCTGGCAGCGTGCAGAAAATCTAGCCAATCAATTGGGTGTCGAGCTGAATATTCCTCGGATCCCTCGCCATGGTGGATGCCAAATTTATCGTGCCAACTATCAAATTAATTCAGCCGAGGAATACTACAGAGTATCAATCTATGCACCCTTACTAGACTTTGTTCTCACAGATCTGCGAGAAAGGTTCTCAGCTGAAACTTTGGACGTCTTTCAGCTATCAGTTTTCATTCCAGAAAATATTGTTAAAAATTCTCCTGGTGAAAATGACAAAAGTATAAATTCCCTCCTCCACCGCTTCGGATTGCTTCTTGACGTCGATAAGGGCGCTGCTTCTCTTCTGCTAAAAGATGAATTGTTGCTGTGGCGAGAGAAATGGATTCAAGAAAAGGAACGGCAAAAAGAGCTTCCCATAACTGCTCTGGATATATTGGCTAGGTGCGATAAGGATGCATTTCCTATAATACATGAATTTGTACTAGTCCTTGCAACGCTTCCAGTGACAAATGCATCTGCTGAGAGGTCATTCTCGTCCTTGCGGCGCCTTAAAACATATTTAAGAGCAACCATGACTGAAAACCGCCTCCTCGGTCTTGCCCTTATGCACATCCATAGGCATATTCCTATTGACATTGAGAAAGTGATTACAAGATTTGCAAAAACCGGCCGTAGGATGAGATTGGAGATTATTATTTAAGAACCATATTATGTACCTACTTACTTCAAATTAAATTGTTTTTTTCTTTATCTATATCTATGTGTTTTAATTTCATTTTTTTAAGACAGGCAAACAGAGCATTATTCAAATGCAAGTATTACATGATACATTTTAAAATTTTACAATTTTTTTTCTTTAAAACGAATTTTCTGGAAGATAGATAAAATCACACAAAAATTGCCCCCCCCTAAACGAAATCCTGTATCCGCGCCTGGCACCTTTTGTGCAATTTATGTAGAAAATATACTATATGTAGAAATAGAATTATGTAGAAATACTATATGTAGAATTTATGTAGAAAATATACTACATAAATAAATTTACAGATAGACAAATAGACATTCGGTTTTGAGTTTATCAGAATATAAATTGTTAAAAATTAAAATGCCTAATAAATAAATAAAAAATGTGTTTAAAATCTGTTATTGTTTTACTTTTGTACTATTCTGTCTAAATAATCAAACTGTAATGCAAAAACAGTACCTTGCAATGGAGTATCTTGTCCTGGAGGTGCCCCGTCTTTATGCTTATGCTTCTTGTGTTTGCTTTTGTGTCTCTTTGGTGGTGTTGCACTCACATATCGGTACTGTTCTGGAAGAGGTCCCGGGTGCAGCCTGAACCCAGCCAGCTGGGCACTTGTCAGTGGTAACAACTCCTTACCACCAATTGGCCTCTTAGCTATCACCGACCCTAACGTACTATTGTCTTCCTGTCCCGGTCCATCCATAATGCCTGGGAGATTCGGCAGAAATGATGAGAGTGACTCTTTAAGTTTCTTGCCGTTAAATTTACTATATGAGTGTTCTAACGCATAGTAAGTCATTAGATTTGTGGCCCCTGTGAGTTCACATTCTCCTGTAAACATGTAGCAATATTTAAAAATTCTGGTTTTTATGCTGACAGAGAAATCCCATAGGTTTAATAAACTAAATAACATTTTACCTGGTGGTTCTTTCATCAAATAGAATGGTCCACTGTGTACTATAGAAGGATTCTTGCCGAGAGAGATTGTAGTTTTGAGGGTACCAGACGAGTCCTGGCGAGAGACGACTGGTGACCTCGCTCCTCTAGGCGAAGACTTTGGAGAGTAAGACTCTACTTTTCTAAACTGATCAGACATCATCTTGCATAAACATTGTCTACATAACAAACGCAAAGAAAGAAATGTCACTAAATAAAATTATAAAAACTAAAATACACCTATTGCTTTCAATTGGGAACCCTTTTGCTTTTGACCACAGATTACTATTTTTGACAAGTTTGCAAGCAAAATGAAAAAAAAAGAACTTACAATAGTGTTGCGCGAGTGAAAGGCAAAAATTACGGTTTATTGATAACCCGAGACAAAATAAATGTTTATTGATTTGTATAAAAAACATTGCCTCATAATTGTTTTTAAATGTTTTTTATTTTAAAATTCTGATAAATTTTATACAATTTTTAATATATTATTATTTTATTGTTTATGGTATTTTATAACCATGTGTTTTTGCCTAGGAAATTAAAAAGTCAAGTTTAAAAGTACACATTGTTAGTTTATGGTTCATGAATTAGCTCCTCGTAACGCGTTAAAATTTTTGGACATTGTGTTTGGAAATAAACACTTTTACTGGTTTATTCTAGTTTTCTTTGAGTTCTTTGTGATAAGTGAAAACTATAGAATGTTTGTACATCGTGATATCAACGGTCCGATAAAAGTACCACAACCGATTTGATGTGAGCATTCCTCGCTCTACGAAGTGACGCCATTTTACGGGAATGAACAGCCCGCGGCTGCCTCACAATAAGCCCGATGTAAGGAGTATACTGCTCGAACGAATGTATGGAAACGCATCTTTACTGTTGTACTCGTACTGGATGTACGATTTCAGAGGTGAGTCGATCAATTTTCAATGTTATTATTACTATCATAAATTCAAATTGTTTCGATTTCTTCTTGTTTGTACATCTTTTGTTTCTCACTGTTCGAATAAAACACGTGTTGTTTTTTTCAGAAAACTATGGAAGATGGTAATATTATCAAAACAAGGGATGATAAATCTGGTTCAACGACTTTGGCAAGTTTACACTGTGAAAGGCCCGCGAAATTCACATCAAATGGGCACGAGTCCACTGGCTTACCGCCCAGTCCGCCCCATGAATCGTACAACCAGCGTCGCATGAGCGCTGACAGCTCACAGCACGAGGATAAGTTCAGGAAACGCATCAACCCACTCACAATACACCTTGGCAAAAGACCGTTTGTTGATAATTCCTTAAAACACTATAATTCAGCCAAGAAAAGGAAACTGTTTGTTAATAAATCAAGTGAGACAAGTGCTGTTCCCCAAAATACAGTACCCAGAGCACCTAAACTTATACCAAAGCGTTTAGACCACAGCCAGTTTCAAAATGTTGCATCACAATTGGAAAATGTTGCAGTGGATAATGAAAGAGATAAACCCATGCCACGACTTGTACCTAAAAGTCAACTCCAACAGTTTAAAAAGGGTAAGATTGAAAAAGGACCCCAGTTGAAGGAATATGCACAAAGCTTAGGTTTGCAACCTATGGTCAAGTTTAAATGCCGAAAATGTTGCTCTATGTCATTCAAGACCCTCGCTATGCTTAAGGAACATCAGCTGGTTTGCCGCGCACAGGTTAAAGAGCCTACCCTGAGTCCAGAAACTGTACCAAATGCCGACACAAGTTCAGGCGGCCCGTCACGAGTCACTCGAAAAGTATATTTATGCTCTGCATGTGGGACATACTATGAAAATTGGAATCTTTTCCTCCATATGCGAGATGTCCATAATAGACACATTTGCTTGTTTTGTCTTGGTATGTTTTCAAAAGCAGAGAAACTATCATCACATTTGACCAATAAACACAATGTACAAGAGTTCAACTATGATAGTAAAGAAGAGTTCTTAAATGTTTACAGTGGGACATTTTATTTGATGTGTTGTGTGTGTGATGAGATCTGCAGTGAGCAGGATGACTTCTTTAATCATGACTGTGACAATGTTAAACCTAAACCCGTACCTGTACTCATCAGCAAGAATGCAGTAAAACCTAATAATATTAAAAATAGTAAAAGCAATGAACTCTCAATAAATGGACCTACAAATGTAGGGAAAGAGTTAATAAAACCTGTTAGTGATAATAAATTTGATAAAAAAGAGAATGAACTGAAGCTAGAGATAAACACATCACAAACACCTAAATTGCCGACAAATACTAGTGATTATAAGCCAATTAATAGTGACACAAGTATAAGTTCAGAATCTTCAGCAACTACAAGCAAAGACACAAGCACCTCTTTAGACTCAGCAATAGAAATTGATAGCTCAAACACAAAATCAGCTTTAAGTCCTGTATGTCAACAAATGCCACCTAATTTAGAAAGAAATAAAGATTTACTTCCAAATGGTGATGATGGTTCTGAACATTCAGATGACAGTGATTCTCCAGACCCTGACCCGAACCTTGTTGTTTCATCTCCTGTAACTGATACTCTGGCAAAAGTTGAAGAACCTGTTTGTCCACCTGTTGAGAAAGAAAAAGAGTGTGGAATAAAGTTAAAACTAAGCTTAAACAATGCAAATTCCCCAGTTATTATTAACTCAACTGTAGATCCGACTGTTGGGCAGCAGACTGCCTATAAACCACCCAGTCGTGTGAGAAGACCTCCAAAAAGGTATGAAAAACAAGTGCAACAAAAGCAAGCAGCTCCAGAGCCACCTGCCCCACCAAAAACACTGACAATCAAAATGACAATATGCGATAAAGCTGATAACCCTTTTGTGAAAACAACAATTTATGAGAACAATCAAGAAACAACTATGAAAACCCTTTTGAATAATAATTTAGAATCCATACCTAAGGGTTCCGAGTATAAACTTGATAACAGTATCAAAAGTACTATATATGATAACAAATTGGAAGATGTTAACACTTTAAACAGGGTACCAAAGCTAACAGTGAGAGTTCCTAAGGAGTTGTTGGATAGAGATTCATCCAGTGATTATTCATCAGATAGTGATGTCAGTGACAAATTGACTGTTGATGAGAATAAAACAATTGTTGAAGAAATAGATAAATGTACGGATGAGTCCTTGCCATTGCCATCATCAGAGGTCTCAGAACCATCAAAAATGGAGATCAAGCAGGAGGAGCCAACACCAATGCTTATAGAAGAACAAGTACAAATAAAAGATGACGAAGTAGTCCCTAAAGTAGAATCTGAGGCTGAAAAAACAGAAGCAACAGAAACTGCATCTGTAGACATTAAAAATGAAGGCACTGCTGTCACAGATGAAATTCCTGTAATTGAACTGTCACTGGACAGACCTTTAGACAAATACCCTCTTAAAGAATTGTTAAGGGTGTTTCTATCTACAACAGTATTAAATTGTATTTACTGTAACCATGTACGAAAGATAGCAGTGGATTGTGAACACCTGTCTCTGCACATGGTAGCACAACACCGTTTTTCGGCCACAGTAGACAGCATCACAGCGGAGGAGCTGTTGCCCGAGACCATTGCAGCCAAGGTGAAGACGCGCGCCCAGGAGGTGCGTGCAGTGTTTATAAATCTGGATTCTTATGACAGTGAGAACAAATGTGAAGAAGTGCATTATGACCATACCTTTGAATGTTTTCAGTGTTATTTTAAAACTGCAGTTCATAAAGATCTCTATTTACATAATCGTAAAATGCATCAGAAAACTATTTTATTGTGTGTTATGTGTAAATCTAATTTTTATAGTTATAGCGAGTTATTATGTCATTTGTGTCCTGGAACCTATGATTCTGAGTATGAAATTAAGTTTAGATGCTGTTTGTGCAATGTAGATTCCATACCATCATCATTTAGGTTAATGGTGCATCTCCGAAAGATCCACCATACATGTGATGTTTGTTTAGAATTCTGTTACAATCAAGCACGCTTGTCAAACCATGTCTGGAAACACAAATTACACCATTTATGCTACCGCTGTGGAATCGCATATAGAAACAAGCCTGATATAACTAAACATTTGTTTTGGAAACATGGCACTCAAAGTGTTATGTGTAAAAAATGTCTACAAAAGAAATGGCCACATGTCTATCATTTCTGTACACCTCCTGCATCTTTTATTTGTGATGAATGTGCTTTACAATTTACAAAGGCTGTATATTTGAAGGTTCATAAAAGATTCCACACTGCCGAGTTTCCACATTCATGTACTGAAGAAGGCTGTACTGAGAAATTTGTTTCAAAGAAGTTGTTGATGAAGCATATGGAGGAACATATGAAAAAAATTGTTACAGAAGACCTAAATGCAGTGAAACCAGCTGTAACTGCTGATACTCCTGTAGCCGAACCTAAAGAGTCTATTCCTGTGATAAATTTGGTGGATGACATACCTAAAGAGGAAGTTGGACAAGCTGAAACAAAACCAGAACCAGTTCCTGAGCAGCAGTCTAAAAAATCAAAGAAAAAGAAATTTAAAGTAAAAGATGCTTTGTTGATAGATGTAAATCTGCCTGCCTTAAATCTCTCTGAGAGTGACAGTAGTGATGAGTCAGACAGTGCAGTACCACCTCCACCTAAGAAGGAAAGTCCTGAAGATGAATGTAAAGAAGATAAATCTAATGAAAACGACAAAGATAATACTGACAAGGATACATCTGAACCAAAAGTGGAAGAGAAAGCAGAACCCCTAACTGAAGAAGACAAACCAAACGAGCAACAGGTTTTGGACATATGGGATAATTTTCAAAAATATCAAGCTAAAGTTGAGAAGCATAAAGAAAAAACTCCCCCTTTAGTGCCTATCAGAAAACATGTATGTGAATCTGACCATGATTACTGTTTGATACCTACCGATATGAACGGCGACGAAGACATGTTTAGTCTAGATAAAAAGAAGAATAAAAAGTCACCTAAGAAAAGACATGGAGATTTATCATCTTCAAGTAGTAGTAGCAGTGATGGTGATTCTAGTTGTTCATGTGGTTCTAATTGCAGCTGTTCATCTAGTAGTGGCTCTACATCATCCACCTCTTCTGACTCTGATTCTTCAGATGAGTCTGGCAATGAAAAGAAAAAGAATAAACAATTAAGAAAGTCATTACCAAATAGAAGAATGAGTAATGGTTCCAATGTTGATGTGATGGGTATGTCTGAGACACCAATATTGATCCCAGAAAAAACAGAGCCCCTAATTGCAGAAACAGATCTAGAAACAGACGAAAGTGAAACTGATGAAGAGTTTTACGATGAGCACCCGCAACGTTTAGCAAACAAATTGTATGCCGAGAAACGGAACCAATTAATGCTCCTCGCGTCAGTCGCGCCATCAGATGGGGGATCAATGTCAGGCGAGCCTAGTCGGTGCACCACACCTGTCAAGGAAGAAAAGGAAGTCAAAGAGGAACCGAAGGAAGGCATTGAGAAAGAAATTGTAAAAGAGAAACCATCAAGCAGCAGTAAGAAAAAAAGTAAAAAGAAAAAGAAATCTAAAAATTCCAAGAAACGCGCTCCTATCAAAATCAACATTCCTAAAGATAAATTAGCAAAACCGGAAGTGAAAGAACCTAATCCTCCGCCACCGCCCCTAGTTCCAAATAAAATTACTATATCCTTGCAATCTAATACAGTACAAATTCCAGAGGCTCCCAAACCAACATCAGTAGCTGCCAATACAAGTACTCCCAAATCTACGGAAAATAAACGATCGTCGAAGAGAAGACGCGTCCCTAACAAATTTTACGGTTATTCCAGTGATGAGGAAACACGTCAGTCTGTATCTGCATTGAAACCTCAACAACCACCCAAGTTAGAATGGCGGAAAGAGGATTTACCTTCACCTGTTACACATAAAGTAAAGAAAGAAGTGAAAGAAGTGCCTTCAACTACTCTCCCTCACAGAATATACAACTATATGGAACCAATTAGGTTAAAAGCACCCATCCCTGACCCTGAACCACCGCGCATCTTGATGAACTCTGAATCAATGGAATCTAGTGATTCTGACACCAGCGATGAGGGAGCATTGGAAATATATCAACCAAATAGTGTACAAAACACTGTACCAGTGCCGCCACCCACGTATTTGAAC
Source organism: Sesia bembeciformis (assembly GCA_943735995.1). NCBI lineage: Eukaryota > Metazoa > Arthropoda > Insecta > Lepidoptera > Sesiidae > Sesia > Sesia bembeciformis. Next base: position 17,829,564 of record OX031028.1, read on the forward strand.
TCTGGCACTTCCAGTTTGCCGTACGCGTTTCAGCGGCCCGTGGTAAGACAGGCGCGCGAGGGCGAGAGTGTATACTGCTACTGCCGATGTCCATATGACGAGGTCTCAGAGATGATAGCATGCGATGCCGAGGGCTGTCCCATCGAATGGTTTCATTTCGAGTGCGTCGGTATCATGGTACCGCCTAAAGGCAAATGGTACTGCCCTGAATGTAGAAAAAATCAAAATTTTTCAGGTTACAGATAAGTCTATCGGAAAAGTAGGTGTATATAAGTTTTGCTGTAATAATTTGTGTATATAACTTATTAATTATTGTAGATATTAGTTTACCTGTATAATGTCTATGTAGGTAGCCTGTGTAAGTTTAGGTTATTAGGTCTGATGAATTGTATCATTGTTATATATAAAAAGTATGTGTTAATGCTTGACTCGGGCTGTGCAGCCAATCTGTAACCTGGCAAATTGTAAATTGGCATTAACCTATACAGCAGAGCGGAAATATAAATCCGATTTTTGATACCAATGTGGTGATTTCATTTCGACTGGTCTTTACTGCAGATCTACTTACGATGACAAAAGATAGTACCTTCTCGTAGTGTCCATAAACAGTAAAAAGAACTTAAAAGTACGTGTTAAGCCACATCAGCTGCTGGCTGCTCACCTATTATACGATAATAATAATTATTCATGTAAGTAGATCTGCACCAATACCCTCTGTATCTAATATATTCCCATCCCATAGAGAAGTGAGTGTGAGGTATAAGACGTGTGTCTTATCCTGTTATACTCTCCATTCAATCCCTTATACATCTCATGCCATAAAATGAAGAATGGTGAGTGTTACACTCCCCATTCTGTAGTCTTCGCAATTTAGGTATCCTTCCCGATTATTGCTCATTCTTTACAATCCTTTTTCTAGGTATATTCCGATCCAATCCAATTTGTCGAATATCTAAATAAACAGGACCACCCGACGCAATTGACGGCCTTAAATTAAAGAAATATGTCTCAATTATAGCTTTAAATCTATAGCAAACTTGCACTCTCAATTAATCAAATTATTATGAATATGTAAACAATTGTCAGCTTACAATTTAATTTAATGCTGTCTCAGTTAACTCGGGCTGCCATGATTGTTTACATTTTGGATAAATGGGATTGGAACGAAATATTAGGTGCTTACCTCTGAAATGACCGATTTTATTACTGGCCACTGAGTTTCGATATCTTCTGTTCTAATTCGATTTGAAATTCTAATTTCAAACTAAAACAAAATCCATCTAATAGCTACGATGTTCTTATTTCAAAATCAGTATGTCATTTGTTTTTTTGTACCTAAATTTTGTTCATGGGATTGTCTTGAAAATAAAATGGATACATTGAAAATTCGTACTATTTTTGAATATTAGATTGGTCGCGCCACCAACGGAAGTCACACAGCTCACAATATCAATAGTGTGTATGGGCGAAACACCACAAACGATCTCACCGTGCTTCGATGGTTTGAACGTTTTCGTTCTGGAAATTTCCATCTTAAATATGAACCCCGTGGACGATGAATTAAAGGCTATAGCGGAGGCAGATGTATCTCAAAGTACAGATGAGTTAGCAGCAGGGTTTGATGTCACTACATATTATAAATTAAAGTCCCCCCCCCCCGCGCTGAGTTTGTTCGGGCTATTATCAGAAACTACTGTACGGATTTTTATACGGTTTTCACCAATAGAAAGAGGGATTATCTAGGAAGGTTATAGGCTATAATTTATGAACATATTGCGAACATAAGCTACCGGTATGATGATATTATCCACCAGAAGTCATCCGGCTATAGATAATTAGTGCCACCCGTGCGAAGCCGGGGCGGGTCGCTAGTTAGTGATAAAACAATGTAGGTTCATCTGCGTCAAATAGGCAAAATAAAGAAGCTCGAAAAGTGGGTACCGTATTTAACTGAACGAACGTTAGCGACAACAACGCGTCGAAGCGTGCACTGTGTTATTGAACCGTCACAAAAACGAAGGAATTATGAATCGCATCGTGACTTGTAATGAGAAATGGATCCTGTACGATAACCGCAAACGTTCGTATCCAGGAGTTGCAGCCCAACAATGTCTAAAACGCAAGATAACTAAGAAAAAGCCACTGGTATCAGTTTGGTGGTTCTGTGCCGGTATTGTTCACTACAGTTTCTTGCGAGCCGCTCAAACAATAGATGTAGGTAGATGTGTACTGTAAGGAGCTGTAGACATTCAGAGCAGACAAAGCAACCAAGTTTGGTCAATCGCTCATCTCTACTTCTTCTAAATGACAATGTCTGTCCTCACACTTCCCATATGATAGATTTAAAACTTCAAGAGCTGGACCTGGAGACTCTCCCTCACCCAACATACTCACCGGACCTTGCTCCGACAGTTTTCCATTTCTTTCGAAATTTGGATAACTTTTTGCAAGGAAAAATTTTTATTCTGAATTAGTAGTGATTATGGCTTTTGAAGAATTCATTGATACCCCGTCCACGAGACTTACAGGAGTGGCATCAATCAACTGCCCGTGAGGTGGCGAAAGTGTTTACATAATATGGGTCAATATTTCGACTAACATAATACCTAAATATTTTTATAACAAAAAAAAAATAGTTTCTCATAGAAATCGGTCATTTCATAGGTAAACACCTAATATACACAAACATCCTTTGTTCATTAATTTAGTTTCTTAAAAGTGAAAGGGTTTCAAAGTTAGTCCAGTAATTTTTGAGTTTTCTTTTCCATAAGAAAAAAAAACAGCCCTAAAAGTGGCCGTAAGCCACTTATCACTAAAAAGAGCATTATTCGATATTGGTCTGTAACGTCCTACGGAGGGGGACTAGCCTACCGTTCTAAACACCAGCGGATTTCGGGCCATGATACACCACGTGGAGTCAATCCGCCTTGGTAGATTGTAATATCCTATCTCGCGAAGTTTTTTTTCACTGCCGCCGAGCTAATTAAAAATTTATGGCGATATTAGCCTAGAGGAGTGGTTGACAAACTTTTTAGGTTAATGGGGAATGTAACCTCGGACCGCATACATCCTTGCTCCTTACTAATATACGAATGAAACGACGCAGACGTCTATTTGACACACTTTCACGCATCAACGGGTGAAGGAATCTTGCTGAAATTTTGCACGAACGTTTCTTGGACCACGAGAAGGCTACATTTCTTCCCGGGAAAATACACGGTTCCTGCGGTATAAGCGAAAGTCCGCCGGTATCACTGCGGAGCGTAGGCTAATCTAATAAATACAAATGCCTATGTATTTATTTATCCGCTATAGTTAAATGGTACTCAAAATCATTTTCTGTAGCTATGCTGGCCATATAGGTCATATAAAATACTGTTAAAAAATATTCAAAAGAGATTCATGGCATATTCTCTCATATCTATGGCCTACACGATATAATGCATAGTAATCGTTCCAACCTTTCTGTTACTTCGTCATTTTGACAATGTCAGATTTGTCAGTGATGAACTTGTAACGCGGAAAGGGTTGAAATTCTGTGGTATATTCTGCATATACTTTACACAAAAGAAAGCTTCGGTATGGATATAACTGCGCTCTGTCCACACGCAGACCAGTGCAGCAAGTTTGGTAATTACACACATTGGCTTACAGACTATGTAATCTTAATTATTCTTCCACGTTCACTTACTGAGTGAAGGTATTAAATACAAAAAAGATAAAATAAGAAACGCTTTGAATTTCTCATATTCTTTACAATAGTGTGGGGAAAAACATTTCACTAGAGACTTTAGTACCTAAGCAATTATGTCATGGGGTAGTTCGTGAAAATTATCCCATTTTCTCCGTATCGAACTCTGTTCGTTGTTTCTTAAATTCCAAGGCACTGGAGCAAATAGCTACTGGGCAAATTGTTCAAATAGCTAAAGCAATCTATTCCGTGGCATTTTGCGCTTCCCGGCACATGATACATTCAAGGTTTATTCTACCCTGTCAGTTGTCTGATACCTACGACCTGCCCATTTCCACCACAGTTTGCTAATTCCGTAACCTATATCGGTGATTTTAGTTCTTTGTCGAGTCTCTTCGTTTCCGATTTTATTGCGCAAAGTAACCCCGAGCATATAGTTATCTCATATTTTATCTCTTCATAGCTCTCTGAACGATTTTTCACGTTAACCTAACCCAACCGTTTACTTCTTAACTGGTACTTATTGATATATTTTTACAAATAGTGCCCAGCTGAGTTGCATATACCGTAATCAGCCCTTTTATCGTCCACAGCTGGACATGGGAGGCCCGGCACATTGTCTTATACATGAGGGATATATGGCTTTAGAACGCCACACTGTTTAAGCTGGTTGGCGAGTCCACTTTTTTAGGGGTGATGTAGTTTCTCAGGACTTGTGGAAGCGGCTTTGTTATCCGTTAGTCGCTTTTTACGTAACCACGGAAAGAGAGATGGGGTAGTGGTATTTTAAACCCGGTCGGCATTACTCGCATTGTAATTGGCCATATGGAGTTGAATATAAAGCGTAGGTACTAATTTCTAACAATACCGAAGTCCCAAACGATAGCTACAACACAACAATATCTGGGTCTCATTGTGTTTACAAAGCTGCAACGTTATTTACTATGCAACACTGAAGTAAAGTACCTATCACCTACCAAAATAAATAATAGTCTCGTCAGATAGTACCTAGATAGATAGATAGATATCCGTATTGAATATTTACACAGCCACTGAGTATCTATAAAGTAATTATACTATGACAATGTAATATCTATGTTTAGCACAGCAACGGGGGCCGGATACATGCATAGTATTTATATATCAATTAATATAACGATGTTTTGGTGTTCACTATACATGTAATAGTTATTGGTTAGTTTAAAGATTGCACTGGTCGTTGATCGATCTAAGAATGACGAAATGATAAGTTCCAGTATTTGGCGTAGGAGGAAAAAATACAGTAGGTAGTTACCTAATACATAGAAAATTCATAGATCGAGCATAGGTAATATTTTTTTTATTAATCTGTGCTAATAATATATTCATAATGTAATACCTACTTCGAAATAAATAAATAAAATTATGCACTTCGACGATATGAGCGGTGATAGCTTAGAGCAGTCATTCCCAAAGTGGTCCATACGGACCCCCGGGGGTCCGTATGGACCCCTACCTACGTGCAACCTACCTACCCACGTGCAATTATCTCATCAGAGAGGACAGAATAAAGTATTTTTAGCAGGTTTTATTATATCATAAAATATAATAAAACTCACATGGGGGTTCATAGTTATGTTTTTGTCATGGTGAGGGGTCCATGACCGAAATAAGTTTGGGAATCACTGAGCCTAGAGGTAGCTATACTCGACTTCCATTCGTGTGATCGTTAGTTCAAATCCTCACCCCGTACTTACCGAGTTTCTACATAAGTACGGATTTTTAAAAAATTAGACTAGTGCGAGCTAGTGTAATTTTGTAAGGTGAGCGAAATCATTATGAGGAAACTCGCATGCTCCAGAAACGAAAAAAATCTGGCGTATGAGTATCCACTAATTTGCACTGGGCCCGCGTGGTGGATTACGGTAAAAACCCTCCTAGTGATTTATTTACTAGAGGCCTGTGCCCTGCAGTAGGACGTTATAGGCTGATACACCGAAGACACGTGCATTTCGGCCTGACTCCGTCACGTAACAAATTCGTACATCGAACTAGGATGTTGGTCAGAAAATTTGTTCTTTCAATGTCTAGGTATACTTATTTCTTCGATTTTCTAACCATCATGCATGGAAATCTACCACCTCTTGTCTGCACTAGTTAATACAATGGCGACAACTACGCAATAAATTAATAGTACCTAACCATTTTATTAACAAAATACTACGAAGATTTGAGGCTCATGAATTGAGCTGTAGGTCAGTGTCATGGTATTGTAACATCCTAGCGGTTCTCTTAAAAGAATTGGCTATCCAGAAGTTTCGACTACCAGAATTCCTACTAAATTTATCCATTTCTACTTAGAACCTCTAAACATTTCTAGGTAGGTACCTATACAGCGCCGGCTCTAGCTCATGTAGCGCCCGGGTGCAGGGCGCCTTCTAGTTTTGAACTAGGGCGTTTTGAACTCTTTGGAGGTGTCGCGAGCGGCGCTCGGCGCCCCCTAAGACCCTGCGCCCGTGTGCACCGCACCCCCTGCACCATAGGTAAAGCCGGCACTGAATTCAGCGCTCGACAGGCGCCCCCGGGCGCGGGGCGCCCGGGGTGCACCGCACCCCTTGCACCCCCTGGTAAAGACGGCCCTGGTAACCTATATATTTTTAAAGAACCTTTTCATTAATATACCTATACCACATACCTACCTATTTATATATATCTGGTTGCTGGAGCATCAGCTCGACTACTCTATTGTTTACAAATACCTACATTCAATTAATACATATACTTAAGGTTGCGTTATATCACTATGCACAGCAATAGAAACTTTATTGCAGTTATAATCATGTGTTATTGTGCAGCGAGGAGTTCGTTGACCAAGGATGTGGGCAGATTGTTATTAATAAGCCACTGAGCCAGCGTGGGATGATTCATGGAAGAAAGTGACTTTCTATTCTAGTTTTTAGATCAAATCTTGTTTTCGGTGTATATGATGTTACGTTGGTACTAGTATGTGATGAACTGAATACATCATGATGTACAATGATAGTATGTACATCATGTACATACTATCATTGCTTATTTTATATAACAAGCTTTTACCTTGCCGAATTTATATTATTAAATATTTGACTTTTGATTCAAAAGTATTTAAGTAGGTCTGTTTAAGACATTTTATTTCGTTCTGTTTACCTAAATGGGTTTCGGGTGTCTTCGATCTTATAGCTTATTTTCATAAATGTATTCGAAGATGTTGAGGATGTGTAAAATGTTGCTAGGACAAAGTTGGGCAAAATGTGAACAAAACAGAACAATAAATATGTCCACCTATTTAGTCCGATATGATTAGTCCAGTGAATCAATATAGAGTGATTCACTGCCTGCCCCTCTCCTGCCGCACCTTTATGCATCAATACTCATAGTGAAGGAAGCAGTTCCAAATTCGTAGTGATTTTATCATTTCGTTATATTATTTGAAAATAAGCATGCATTTTAGAGAATAGTTCCTGGAAAGTAGCCTCTGTTCTTGTTTCTGCCGTGTTGTCTTGTCACCAAACGGGAAAAATAGTGGATCTTAGTTTAACATCGCTACATAGGTAGGTACCATGACGAATATTAGGGTTTAGTGTTTCGGGGCGTTGCCACTTCCTATTAGGTATATTAATCCGGTTTAAATCGGGATGTCCCTTAATTTTGATCATCTTTGGCTATTTTTATAACTACCTACTAAACAGATTGTGACAAAAAGTTAAATAAACAATTGGTTCTGAGATGGGTTCGAGGAGACAGGTTGAGATTATTTAGGTGGGTATAATGCCTACTAAAATGTAGCTTTTAACGCAGGTAATTCTCCACCATTTCGGGCTGTAAAGACGGCGAAATCGGAAATGATGAGAGATACTTCAAAGGCCACTTGGGAAGGTAAGTAAGTAGGTACCTACATAATATTATTATTATGTTTGGTGCACGATATATGTTAGTCAACAAGCGGTTATATAGCCTTGAATTACTTAACCTCGACTTTATTCATGAGCTTGTGGGATCAAACAACAGGGTGGGCACCCTGTAAAACCTAACCTACTACTTTTTCAAACTTTACTGTACAACTCGATCATCAAGAAAACCACCATGGTCAAACCTAAACGACCAATTATTTAAAACATAATTCGAAACATGGGCGGTATCAACCAATCAATATTCGGCTCGCGTGGACCCGTAGCAATACGATTGGCGTACTAAAACGAGACTCGAATCTGATCTCCGCTCCGGGGTGGTTTTTAGACAAGGCAGGTGCACGCTAGCACAAATTAATTATTACTATAGGCAAGGGATTACAATATAATGTGTTTACTAACGGTATATGATCATTAAACATTAAAAATTTGATGTTCACGAATGTTTACACTCGAGTCTTAAACACTCAGTATTCAAGCGTCGAGCGCTCGCTCAGTGCTAATATTTACAACACAGTGCTAAAACGTAGAACATAATGAATGATTCATAAAGATTTAATTAAAGTAATTTATTTGCTCTTTTAACTGCAGTTTTCTTTAATTTCATTAATATGACATACAATACGGATTCTTCCAATGTTTTTCTTTTCGAGGATAATCACGTTACCATGGCAATTCCGAGCCGTTATATTCTAGAAATTTTCCGCTATCACTCTCACCAAGTTTTTGTATGGTGTCAAATATGCCGTTGATGCTGGTGGCGACATCTAGCGGTGCGTTTTTACCGCCCATATCAGTCTTCACCCATCCAGGATGTAAACACGCTACCAAAATCTGATCTTTCTTCAGATCTATGCTCATTGACTTTGTTGCTGCGTTCAACGCTGCCTGTAACGAAATAAAATAGAATCGATGAGAGAGTTCATGCAATATAGGTATACTACGGCTATATTTTTATAGAAAGAAAACGGCAAATTAGTAGTGGTAAATGGATAACTACTTTCGCCCGTAGATATGACAAAGGTCGGCACGCCCTCGGTCGCGCTGCCTATAATACCTGTGCAGATTTAGGAATGGATTTGGAGACTGGGCGAGGGGTAGGATAGAATAGGATGGGAATGGGCAATTATTTAGTTTATAATAATTAGCTTAGGTAAAACATACGTTCTCATAGCATTTTTTTAAGATTTCTAAGATCTAGATAGGTATGTTGTTTTGAGCTAGTCCTTCAAAATAAATCTTCATGCCGTCAAGTTGTTTGAAATTTAAAATATCTATCCACAGTAAAAAATCATAGAAAATACACACTATCAATGCATCTGCATATACCTACTGAGGTACTCACCTTAGAACATCTGTAAGGATAGAAGCCTCCTTGATCATTCAGGGCGATGGACCCGAGAACTGAGGTCATATTGATGACGACAGCGCGTTGACATCCCATGGGTTTGTCACCATTGGCTTCTGCTGCTTGTTTCAAAAGTGGCAGCAGGCTCTAAATGACAATGTACATAACTTCTGAGAATACATCCAACATTGAATTGAACCATTGAAACTAATTATGTTATTTTGCATAATTATTACTAAAACTATTATAAATTATAGCTGCTATCAAATTATTTCTTACCTTCGTAAGTATTATCGGCGCAATAGTGTTTACTGTGAGATTGTTCAGAAGCTGTTCAGTATTTACTAAGTTTATTTTAGTAAATTTAGTTGCAACTCCCGCATTATTGATCAACAAATTAAGCCCTTGATTTCCCACAGCTTTGGCTATATACGAGGATATTTTATCGTAGTCTGATGTGTTTGTGACATCTACGAATAAAATATTAAACATTTTTTTAGATTGTGTTTAAGTATTAATATAAGAAGTACAGAAAAACATAACAAGATTGGTATTAATTTTCTTCTAAATGAAGGCGGAAAAATATTGTGCTGTAACATGTCTTCTGTATCTACTTAGAAATAACTTGCAATATAAATTAGGACTAAAATAATCCTAACCGCTTGGGACATGTAGGTGAATGAAAAATCATTTTAAGTCTTTTAATTAAAAAACTCTAAATTAAAGGATATTCTTAATTACTCTGATTGGCGCTATAAACCATAATATGATTGCCGGTTCTACATTGACGCCGTGAATGTATAAGCGGGAATCCCTCCTAAAATGACCCGTGAGTGACCACAGTCGTTCTAATCTTTAGTTTCAGGTTTTTCTTGTTTTCGGGGTCGCTGAATACGAATCTAAATTTATTTTTTAACAAAAAAAGGATGAACATTGAACAAAGTGGCGTTTAAGTGAAAAATACAAGGAAATACTTATATATTTTTTTCATGTTTAACACTATATCTCTGACAATTGAAATTTGAACTGGACTATCCTTCAAATTATTCTGAAGATAACAAGACCTGTCAGGATCTTCTAAATCCCATTTTGGCTGTGTGGCGAATTTTTAAAAAATTCTCATATGATATCATGAGTTTTTTTAAACCATCGCAATAGTTGAGTGAAGACGTTTCGAATTGGAAATTATTAGGTATCTACATAGTATTGAAATATTATAATAATATATAAATATTTTGCTGAAAAGTTTCTAATATCTAAGGAATAGGAAAAAAGATAAACGATTTTAAAGATTACTGTTGATTCCGAGCGAACGTGCACTCCAATAGCTACTTTCGTTTTAATATATTTTTTGACAGACCTGTTGGTTTAAAAAATACTTCAGTAGATGTAACTTCGTCATCATCATCCACAGCTTAATTCCACCCACTGCTGAGTATAAGCCTCCCTTCATTGTTCAACTCTTCGCGGCCCTGCTGTGTTCTAAACCATAATATATCCCTCCCTCACCATGTAGCTAAAAACTCATTAAATATATTTAACAAGTTAAGAAGGTATAAGTATTTAGTTATTGTACATATCAAGCCGGGTCGGCAGCGCTAATTTTTCTAACATGTTTCGTGAACATATTTAGTAAACATGCTAATGAAACAAACCGTCCATTGCAACTTTAAAAAGTTTTTATATGTTTACGTTTTACTTTTTATCTAGCAAAATGATTTTAGACGAGGAAGACGTTTTAGCAGTTGTAGCGTTTGTGGATTGAGTTCTACAAAGAAGAAATAAACAGATTCCGTGTTAGACCATATTTGTGTTCGTCCGATTATTCAAATTTGGGACTAAAATTGCGGGTCTTTGCGCCTATGAGCGGTAAGCGATTTAGCCACTGACAAAATTTATAAAGGAACAACGAAACGCCTATAATGTCTGAGCACAAACAAAAGATGAACGACCTCCCCCCGCGAACGGGGGAGGAACATGGGTCCGCCACGGATAACATGTTTAAAGCGCGGACTCCACTGGCCAGCTGAGCTATGAGCTAAGCGGAATAATCTTCGTTACGAGTTCAGATAAGTGAACTATACAAGTTCCATTGCTTTATTTTCTCGATGACAGCTGACACACAGTGGTCGATATAACTTTGTTCTAGCGTCAACGCCTAAAACTCCGAACAAAAATTAGGCACCAAGACGTCATATTTCATTAACAAGGTCACGTCAGCCAGAAAGCAATTTTAGGGATGTAGTTATCGATAAACGTAACACGATAACAGATCCGATATTTTTTTACAAAATGTAAGAAACTAAACTACTGCCGGATACTTTTGTACAAATTTATTAACTAATATTATATTTCATTACAAGATGTTACACGTGTTAATTCTTGATTGATAATGCCAACTTCTTTAAAATTTTCGAAGCTGTTGTAAAATAAGTAGGTATAGGTAGGTACTCGACAATGAAACGAAATAATTATAATGACAGGTAATCTTTAATTTATTTTAATCAAAATCTGATGAATCGTCACTGTCACTCGATGAGCTCTCCCCAACATTTATTATAAGTTCCTGTACTTCTATATTATCGAATGCCACATGAATTTCCCAATCCGACGCTATAATGTTTTGGGTTCTTCTCACAATTTTTTCCCAGTTTTCGGCAGTTACTTCCGCACATGCATTTTTTAATAAATCTAACATCTTGTTTGCCGTAAAAGGGGGATGGGTATTGTTTCGAGCGGCGTGTCCTTTGATTTGTGCCCATATTAGTTCTATAGCATTGTACTGGCAATGATACGGCGGAAGTCGAAGAACCCAATGACCACATTCGGCAGCTATTTCGTCGATAACATATCTTTTAGGGTGGCTTTTATTCGATTTTAAAATATTCACTAATTGTACTTTTAATAAAGTATTATCCACATTTTCGCCATGACGTTGGAGCCAGTCAATTATCTCTTGTTTTTTATTGGCCTGCGTCGGCATTTTATCAATTTGTCTGGAGTGATATGTAGCGTTGTCCATAATAATTATCGACGGTTCTTCCAGAGATTGCACCATTTCTTTAAACCATCCTTCGTAAATCTCCGCGTTCATTTCTTCGTGGTAGTCCACTGTTTTCTTGGATTTAAAGGCCAGTAAAGCATCTGACATGAATCCTTTCGTAGACCCTGCATGGCATATGATGAGGCGTTCACCTTTTCCCATTGGCACTGAACTAGTGGAAGCGACGGTGTCGTCAGTCCAGTTCTTAGATACTGTGTGGTTTGCATTTAACCAAGTCTCGTCAGTGAAAATAAAATTTGACCAATCTGATATCTTTTTGGCTTCGCTCAAAAATTCGCAGCGAGCCATAGCAACGTCGTGACGCTCCATCAATATTTTACGTTTGTCCGATTTTTTATAACAAAATCCAATTTCTTTCAAAACCAAGCTTAATGACGATTTTTGGCCATGGAACAAACCACATTCACGTAAAGAAACAACAAGTTTTTTAAGTGTTGGAATTTCTTTGCGCAAGTAATAGTCATATATAGTCCCGGAATGAGCTAAATGCGCGCGCGGTATGAGGTGTGGGGACCCGAGCACACCCCCCTCTCAGCCGTCTCGCCGCACTTGTGCCGGCTAGTTAAGGGATGCGCTTGCTCACTTTCTATTGTTTCTCTTGCGTCATCGATATAACACGTGTTCGGTAGATTTTTTTACTATAAATTGAAAATACATTTTACTTTTAAAATGAGTGACCAAGCTTATTCAAAAAAACGATCGGTGATTCGAAGTCAAAGTCGAAATATGGTGCGAAATGTTATTAAGTTGTGTGAAGAAGAAAAGTTATCAAATATTGTGGCAATACCATTGTGTAGAAGTATTGAAAGAGCAGCACACTACACTGGCTTAAATAAACGAACTATAGACAATATTAAAAGAGAATCACAATTAGCTGGCACTTCGAAATTAAAATCACCATCAAAGAAAGGTAAAAAAATGAATTTTAAACGAAACATGAATGTTGATGATTTTGATCGTGGCGTGATAAAAAGATGTATCGAAGAATTTTATCTGATAAAGAAGATTGTACCAACTTCTCCTAAGCTTTTATTAGCATTAAGAGAAAAAATTGAATTTCCGTGGGGAGAGAGAAGTTTACGAACCCTATTGAAAAGTATAGGGTACAAATGGCGCAAATGCAATAATAAACGAAGAATTTTAATAGAAAAACCGAATATTGTATTTTTACGGAGTGATTATTTGAGGAAGATGATGTCGTATAGAAGAGAACGTAAAGAAATATTTTACGTTGATGAAAGTTGGGTTGACAACAATCTAACCTTTAAAAAATGTTGGTCAATGACAGACGCTGATGGAGTAATAAGTGACACAGGTTCCTCTAATAGATTAATATTGGTGCATGCCGGTTCCAGGAATGGATTTTTACAAAATGCTTCTTTAGTTTTTAAAGCAGGCACTACATCTGGTGATTACTACGGCCAGATGAATGCGGCTAATTATGAGAAGTGGGTTACGGAACAATTACTGCCAAATTTACCACAAGGGAGCGTTATTGTAATTGACAATGCGCCTTATCATAGTGTACAGGAAGATAAAGTCCCCACTAAAAGCAGCCTGAAAACTGTTATGTTACAATGGCTTGAGAAACACAACATACCGCACAGCACTGAAATGAGAAAGGATGCGTTATTCAAACTAATTCAATTAAATAGACCCAAAAGTAAAAAGTTTCGCGTCGACGAAATTATTAAACGTGCCGGTCATATTATACTTCGTTTACCGCCCTATATGTGTGAATTGAATCCCATAGAACTGGCATGGAGTAAAATTAAAAGACACGTTCGCAATCACAATGTTACTTCCGACTTATCGTTAGCACGTTTGCGGGATTTAACTAATGAATCTATATCGCTAGTCACACGAACTGACTGGCAAGGTTACGAAGATCACATAATTTCAATAGAAAATGAATACTGGGAAAAAGATGGTAATATGGAAAAAGCAATCGATGAACTGATCATAAACTTGGGAGAAAGTAGTGATGACACTGATTCTGACTTATCTGGATCAGATATTACAAGTGATGATTGTAGTGACTAATATTCATTCAATACAATATTATAGTTTTTTGTTCCTTTTAGTACTTTCAAGCTATTGTTTTTTTGTTGTTTTTTATTAACTTTATTTCTCAAAACTAAACATTAAATATCTGTTTAAAACTAAAAATTATGTATACCTACTTACTATATTATCTAATGTGTGATAAATAATAAATAAATAAATAATGAAAGTAAATAAAAATGTTAAAAAATAAGTTATGTTTTTTATAATTATTTGTGTTTTACTTCTGACCGTGACATTTAAATTAAAAATATCGACTAAAACCGATATCGATCTTTCAGTAAGATCATTGTAGTACAACACTAAAAACAAGTGACAAAAAATGGTCACATACCTTCCGCACGCATTTAGCTCATTCCGGGACTATACCTATATGACGGCGAATAGCGTCAGCGTCGAAGTTGTCAACCGATGTCACACGACGTGGTTGGCGTTTTTTCTTCGGCGTACGAAGCTTATTTTCCTGCATGCCGCTTGTACCTTAAGCTTCGGTAGTAATTTTTGAAACAGTAGGTCCACTAATTCCTAATGCGGCCGCAACACGCTCTCGCACTTGCGACAGTGGTAATAGCGGGCCACCATTTTGATACTCTGCTTCATAGTAATTACGAACCTTGATCACCAGTTCTCTCGCCTGCCTTTTCAGAACAGATCCTTTCGGCATTTTGATATTTGACAGCTGGGCAGCAATCAACACGGAGGAACACAAAATACACAACGTAACGTATGGATAATGTGAAAAAACTCAGCGAACAGAAATGTAGTGACTAGCACGACCGTCTTGTTGCGAGTGACAGATTAAAACAAACACAAAATGGCGGTGGGCCATTGAGTGTTCCCACCTTGAAAAAATATATTTGAATGTTTTTGTTGTATTTGTCTGTTCAAAATATAATAAATATATGCGATCGATATCATTACTTATTTGGTCACACAACTCTACAACTATCAAATTAGAACTGTCATCGAGAAAATAAAGAAATGGAAATACTATAGTTAGCTAAGCTATGTATACGTGTTTCCATCGGAACTAAAATAAAAAAATTGCTCTGGGGGCGCCACATTTACTTTTTTCACAGCTAGTTAGCGTTTTTTTTATGGACGAACGCGGCAGTCGAGCATACAGTCCACCTGATGGTAAGTGGATACTGTAGCCCATAGACATCCGTGATACATGCCAACATTAGTCCAAAATGACAAACGTTGGCATGCCCCCGGATGCGCTGCCTACCTTTGGAGATATAGGAATGGATTTGGAGAAAGAGTTGGGAAAATGGGAGAGATAGGATGGGAATGGGCTCTGGCACATCTCACTCACTACCGAAACACGTACGTATAATACATTGGGGAAATAAAATAAAGTGGGAAATGCAGTACATTTCAAGGTAGTCTTCTGTGACAGAGGGGTAACATGGCCAGTCGAGTACGCCCAGCGGCTGTTGGATTGCAGCGTGCAATCTCCCCCGCATAAAAAAAGTGTTGTCAGTAGAAGATATTAGTTATAAGCATCATGGCGAGGTTTTTTGTTTTCTTGGTCAGGCAATAGCGCAGCGCCTGTCTACGCTCGTCTTTCTTAAGAAACTGTAGTGATCTCTTTTGTAAAGTCGAATTAATGAATAATGAAGGCGATGGAATAATTTAGCTTAGCTTTTGCCGTTCACTTAAGTTCACACCACTTAGCTTTGTAGCTCGCGGTGGTAACGAAAGTATAAAAGGACCCGTTGCTATATATACTAAGCTTAGCTCGCCGGTGGAGTCCGCGCTTAATGTTTGTATTTTGACTTTTGACTATTCAAGCTCCGCCCCATTTTTGTTAACTAAACGTGTTAGATGTTAAATTTAACAAAAACATTGGCGCAGTGGTTCTGATCCAGACAGCTCTTATTTTCTTCAGAATAGTTTGAAGGTTACCCAGTTAAAATTTCAGAAAGAAATATACCTACCTATAGTAGGCGCCACAAATGAAGTCTCTTAGGCGCGGCGCTGTACTCGGCCAACGTAAGACTTCCACAGCTTATTGGTTTCAATTTACTCCATCAAATTATGTATTTTTATTTACACCTACCAATAAAGATGTGTCTAGATTAGGAAGTAAATTATAAACGGACATAATATTATTTATTTTGGAGAACGGACGACCTGTCATATTTAGTTCTCTTAAATTCCGCAGGACTTCTTTGGTGGCGAGCACTATATAGTTATAACTGTCAGAGATATAGCGAGTTGAAGATGGAAAAGTAATCAATTTCTTTCCTCGTATTTTTCATTTAATTGTAATTTTTGTAATTTTTCATTTCATTTAATTTAATTCACCATTTATTGTTAAATGTTCCCCTAGGTTTTATTAAAAAATAACTTCAAATACGTATCGAGTGACCTCAAAAATATAAAAAGACAAAGCTAAAGATTGGAACGACATGGTCACATTTTGTTGTTTCTAAGCGACTTTTTGGCGGGGAACTTAGCTCGTAAAAGCCAGATCTGAAAACAAGCCGTGAACGTCGTGAACTCCGTGAAAACCATTCACACTGTTTGCGTTTTACGGATATTCGCGCAGCTTCGTGGCGTAAGTGAAGAGCCGGTATAAAAGGGAGATTATTTTTTCATAAATACTGGTATAGTCTCGACCATACCAGTATTTATCAATGCCATTTTATAAAGAAGTATTTTTTTTAAGTTTTCATAAAAATACAGCTTTATTATTAACATTATCTGGATATGAATAGTAAAAAAATAAAAAAAATATTAATTTACCTAGATGCAAGATGTGAAGGTGTTTGTTCTCCTGGGATAATTTAGTAAGATCCTGGAATTATTTTAATTTCATTTAAAAATGCCGCATCGAATTGATTATACATTTTTAGTTAGGTAACTAGCCAGTTCAAAAAATAAATAAAATAGTGTTGCTCTCGTGAGCTACAAAATTTAGACTAGGATTTTCTATTAGTAATTTAAAATATAGACGAATTGAAAAATAACTCGTGACATTTAATTAACGGAACTGTTTCCGAATCACAATATATTGTACATTGATTCTCGATGTAGCGATATGATGAACTCAGCGCATAAAAAGTAAACGTCATGCTGCCTATTAATTTTCAAGGCCGGTGACGTGACGTGACGTCAGTTGTTCTAGTCGCAAGCTGTCTCTTTCGCACACTTCAAGGCTCTCTTCCTCATTTGACTACAAAAAGCACTTGCTTGATTCTTTGCATTGTTGCCGCGCATACAATTTAGACCTATTCGTTTTGTGTAGTGCTTAATTGTGTTAAAAAGTTAATTAAGTGATTAAAAATAACATTACTGGAGAAATGGCACCTATAGGTAAGTCATGAATCTTTCACATACCTCTGATGGATTCCGACATGTAGCGAATACTTTCGCATCTCTATTGTACTTAGAGAGATATTTCACCATCCCGAGACCCAATCCTCTGTTAGCACCTGTAATAAGTACCGATTTCATTATTTTTTCGTTCGTTAATAATATACTTGTAGAAAAACAGTAGTGATTGGCGTTTCAGCGTGTTTATAAGATACTGCTTGCTTTAGTTGTGTAAACTGATTATTTTCCCAACTTTGACACTCGTTGACCTACGTCAAAATGACAATCTTCAATAAATATGCGCGGATTAAATTATTGAACCCGTTTTTTCGTTTCGATGTCGTGATAGTATCCCGAAGGACGTTCAGAGCCAGTAAGTTATCAGATTATGTTGTGTAATTCTAATTAGTCTTAAGATGTGGGGTATCGCTTCTATTATAATAACCTCTTTTCGTCACCAACCTACATTTTACGACTTCTTGCAATCTGTTACTACGTAAAATATCGCTTTAATCGTCATAGTTTTGCATACATTTTTCTTAAGAATTGTAACCCGTATTTTATAATGACGACTTGTTGTTTTCTAGGTATGGGATGGTGAATAGATTTCTTTCACAATCACATAAAATGATCGCAAAGTCCATTGTTTTCGATAATTCAAATGCTCTCTATTTTTATTGAACTGCTTAAACCTATGAATATTAAGTGATATTCACACCTCTTTTTATCCACTATCCTTTTTCTTATTGTGTAATGCAGCCTAGTATAATGATATTTGGTTGTTGGTCACCTCAGGAGGGTGGTTCTGTTGTAGCCGTAAGGTTGCCCCAATTGAAAATTTCTACAAAGGTATTGTAACATTCACCCTTTTAATTTTGGGGAAAATGTGCTGTCTCTCATGTGGCCTGTATCATTATTAAACTTGCACAATCATTGTACATAAGCAATGTGCCCATAACACATCTAACACCTAAAATGTAATACACTGATTGCATCGCTATGCACCTTGTAGATGGAACATACGACTATGATTTGGCGGTGCTCGGTGGTGGGTCGGGTGGCCTCGCCTGTGCTAAGGAAGCAGTGAACCAAGGAGCCCGTGTAGCTGTGTTGGACTATGTGACGCCAACCCCACTGGGGACAAAGTGGGGCCTTGGTGGAACATGTGTGAATGTTGGTTGTATACCCAAAAAACTGATGCATCAAGCAGCAATACTCGGAGAGAGTATTCATGTAAGTGTGTTAAAATTTTATTATTCTATATATTAAAAATAATGAATTTTTATACACTGAAAATGCTAAAAATACACATTTGCTTCTTTATGTTGTATCAATTGTTTTTCGATAATCTTATTAATATTGCATGCTTATCACTTGCTGGAATAGTAGAAAATGGTTATTGGGACTACTCCCATCCAATCCCTCAAACCTGGCTCATTTTTAATATTTATTTAAAATAGTGTCAGTGTCCCAACTGTAAAAATTGCAAAAACCTGTCCTGCTACTAGTTTTACTTTAAAGTACAGGCACTGCCAATAATTAATAACATTATCATTTATTGAATTTAGAATCCTAACAACCAATTTAATAAATTGCTGTATATTACTTAAATATTTTAAAATCAACTAGATACTTTAAAATATAATAATAAAAATCAACTTCCCTATATATTACTTTTTTAATCAACTTTAAAATAAGCAATAGATAATACCTAAAATACAAAAATAATCAGTGTTTTCTTTTTGTTGTCACATTTGTATTAACAATACTATCTAGTATTAATAAACTAGTAATACTTAAACAGTATTAGTTATTAGTAGTTAAATCATTAAAATTTAACTACTAATAACAATAATAATTATTATGATATAATAGGCGAGCTGCTAGTAGCTGATGAGCTTGGGTATGCTTCAATCTTGCATCTACATCCATTTGTCAAGTCTCTATTTGAAAATCCCACAATTGAGGAATCCACCACTTCTTCCAAGTGTTTATCACTCTGTCGTTCAGTGTGTTACCTGTGACTTTCGATGAGGTCAGAGACCTTTTCAATTGTTTGTGAATGCAGTGCAGTGTCTGGTTCTGTAGTCTGTTCTCAGCTTGAAATATAAACCAGCAGTTATGGACAGATCTTTCAATAATAATCACAGTTTTAAGTGTTTATTTTGATTTTTTCTAATTTACTATGTCAACATCTTGAAGACTCCCTTATAATTAAAAGTATTAAAAAAGATTAAATGTAAATATTTTTGAAAGTATTTTCTAACAATTACAGATCATATTTTACAATCTATACATATAATCTATACAATCTATACAAAAATTGTAACAGAGCAGTCTGTATTTTTTGAAAAAAGTCATTGCAGTGTACTCTACGAACAATACAGAATCTAAAATGCCACTGCACGCAAAAGCCACTGTTCAGAATTTAATTAAACTTGGCATAATAATTATAGCTCATGACCTGGGTTAACATTTATGGTACATTTTGTCCCGATCTGTTATAAAGCTCCTGGGGGAATTATCATTAAGTACGCATGTACAATATTAGCCGTTACATAAAAACAACTAAATAGATTTTAATAGAACTATCTATAATGTTAGTTTATGTCCTGTTACAACTCATAGGGTACTTTTTATCCTGATCTATTATAATTTCTAATAGTAATATGTTGATACAAGGCCGAATCATAAACATAATAGTTGAAGTTTTAATTTTGGATCATTAGAATTCAAATATAGTAAGTAGGTAGCGAGAGGGGCTCCAGTGTTGGATAGCTACGACTCTGTACTTACAGCAGAATATAAAAATAAAATAACAAAAAGTCCAATTATTTATTATTTTCTTGGACACTGTCATAGATATTGATCCACACCCAGCAAATAATAAAACAGAATTGCTTTTATCACGTCATTGTCCAGTCCCGTCGAAGTAATAGTGTTACTGAGGACTGAGTTGGACTCCTTGGAAGAACAATAAAAATGCAGTCTTACGCTTTTGTTTAATTATCACAAACATTATGCACTAACACTAGGCACTTTGATAAACTATCGTTATTAAACCACAAATCCCACAATACACAACTTTTACAATAATCAAACAAGAATACAATGAATACAAGAATGATGTACAAAATTCAGATGGTGCATCACCTGCTGCCCACAGATCACCAGTCGTGTCTAGTATACAGACAGCGCATTAATAAACCTTAACCATGAAGATAAAGATTTTTCTTCAAAATTCATCATGACTGACGAAGCACATTTCCATCTCTCCAGACATTTCAACCAGCAGAATACTCTCTTCTGGGCCACTGAAAACCTGCATATTTATTATTCACGAGTCAACTTTACATCCACAAATGTTATTGTGTGGTGGCGGTATTTGTGCTGGAAGGGAGATCGGTCCCTACTTTTTCGAAGACGCTGGCAACGCCATAACTGTCACTGGCGAATGCTACACACGCATCAAAGCATGTTACGAGCCTTTTTAATATCCAAATCGGAATTGGGTTTGCAGCATATGTGGTTCCAACAAGACTGTGCCACCATACACACAGTGTATGACACAATGGACTTAGTGAAGGACAATTTCCCTGGCAGTGTTAGCTCCCGCTTTGACGATTTGTGTTGGTCTGCAAGATTACCCGATCTGACCGTTCTAGACTTCTTTCTCTGAGGTTATTTGATGTCATTGGTCTTTGTACACAAGCCACAGACGCTCGCAACTCTGAAAGATAATATTCGACAAGAAATAGAGAGCCGAAAGTATTGAGAAAACTGATGGAAAATACCACAAAAAGGGCTCAAATTTGCATCAACACTGGAGGCCACCATCTGAAAGATATCATCTTCTGTACTTAAATAGAACACAATTCAAAGGTCTGAATAATAAAATCATGGAAGTCCTTGTTTATTAATTAAGAAAAAGTTATAGCAATATCAAAATAGGTGATCATAATTAATAATATAGTAATTTTTATATTTATTTATTAATTTGTGCTGTGGCAGCCTCGATGCTCGGTAGTATGCTCGATGCGATACTTATCACCGCGGCGGTGGCGAGTGCCTTTGTGAACTGTTGTACTGTTAGATACCTACATAAGCTGTGATGGGATTTAAGCCGGCTATTTTGACAATTGCACCAGTTTTCTAATTGTTCTACTTACATAGAGGTATACATATATATGTATATTAATATTTAATGCATTTTAAAATAGATACCTAAGTGTAGATTGAAAAATACGATCAACCGCAACGGAATTCTCCCTGCGCCAATGACAAATAAATAATAGTGTAAAAGTCATAAATATTTGTTTACGGATTGTATAAATTTAAAGTAAAAAGTAACCAGGCCCACGAACGGAAATCAAATATATATATTTTTGAACGATAACACGATTTGGGACACGTTGAAACTAAACTTAAAAAATATCAGGCCACGTTGCTACGGGTACAAGAATTCGGGTTAGGCTGAGAATAGTCCTGTTGTTGCATTAAAAACTTATGATAATTATTTATTTGCTATCTTAAACTATAACAAGGTCTAACTTCATAACACTGTTATATGAAAAACATAAAAAACGCAATTAGCAATTGTAGTAAAATTAGCAATTTGGCATTTTCAGTGCACGAAAATGTATTTTTATAGCTTCACATAATGTTCTATATTACAATATGTATTGTTTTCGTTATAGGGCTTGGTAAGTGATCCTCCACCTCTTCCCCTGGCTCCTTACCATCTTCCTTCCTGATTCAGAAACATTGTCTCACTTGGATTACTCTCAAGCAACGTTTGCTTTTAAATGTGTAACTATCTCACTTTTATTTATCTACAATGGGTTTTAGAACTACTTAGAACATTTTTAAGTAATTAGTAATATAAATTACCCATTTAAATCTAACTAAATCTTGCAAAAATAAATAATGTTTTAATGTACATCTAGTTGACCATCAATGAATATATGATCGAAACTAATAGTAGTTTGTTACTAGATTAGATTTTTATAGAAAAATAAAATAGATGGTCAGAATGCTGTTACAAGTAAGGTTTTATAAATTAATGTGCCGTGTGGCGTCTGCCCCCTCTAGACTAGCACCACTCCATCTCTTCGTAAAGTGGTGGGTGTCGTAAAAGGCGACTAAATTGGTGAACATTGTTTCTATTTAAATTACTATATAACTTGTGAAGAAAATATAAATGATTTATAAATAGTTCCGTTAGCATCCATAGTTATAATTTGGATAAATTGAGCCCTACAAGGAAGCTGCATTTGTAACTGAAAGAAGTATTGGTTAAAGCATTCTGCTTACCCTGTTGCTGGGAGTGTCTCGTGCTTGCTTTGTTTATATAAATAAAAATAAAGCGGCATTTCTTATATTCCCACCAGTTTTAATTTATATTTATCCTTCAAAAACTTACAAATTTGAAAATTAAATTTATTCCAGTACCTTATTTCACAGATTTATGCACAATAGCCATTGTCTGTGAATATTTCCTTCACATAATATTTGTATCTAATCTATGATATTCACCTTACTATACTGAGCTGATTATATTGTATTATTGTAGTACATTTTAGATGAGAATGGAAACAATTGTTATCTAAAGGCATTGTCTATTGAAAGTCACGAATACTTGCATATTACATTGCTTTTCATATTATTCATAGAGGTGTTAGGACATTATGTTAAAAAATTCTACAAAGGATAGACACACTTTAAAGCATTGTTGTAATTGTTATACTTGTATATTAATATACTTGTAACGGGTATACAATATATTATAGATTTATGTAATATATAAAAAAACAAATAGTTAATTTTTAAAATACACAAAAATAATGTACTTTAATAACCGAGCGCTTGTCCGACGACAAACTGCGTTCCAGTTTGGTGGAACATTTATCAGTGTAGGAAAGGATTAGTGTGTTTGAATAAATAAAATAAAAAATATATAAAAAAAAATATATAAATATAAATCTGATTGGTCGACAACTTGTTGGACTTGTAGAGTTGAAAATTGTCTTGAAAGGTGTATTTGTGTCAAGAGGGTAGTTGTTTAATTTCCTTCCTGTCTGCGAGATACTTCTGTGAAACTCGCCGAACGAACCCAGTCGATCTCGCAACTATTGTATGTTTGTACAGCGTGCATAGTAAATGTTCAGTGAAATTATATCTAGTGTCGTACAGACACAGCGCATAAATATGCATGATTAAATTTTATTCATGCGTTTGTATGAAGATAATCTACTGCCATATTTGTATTATGACTGTATATTAAAACTTTTACAATAGACTAGTCACTGTAATGGCACGGAATGTTCAAATGATGCCCGTTTCAATTCACGTTCGTGTTAAAATTTTTAGGTTGCGTTCAGTTTTGCTACGAGTAGTCTTTATTTGTATTTTATATTAGTTTAACTCGTAGTACATATTACGAATTATTCGTCAGTGTTATTGTGAATCAAAAAGTCCCTACATTACTTAGTTTTTTTTTTAATTTTTGATTTTCTATTAAAAGACCGTCATTGCACTTTACGCAATTCTTATTGTCATCTATACTAATATAATAAAGAGGTAAAATTGTGTGTTTGTATGTTGGGGGTAATCTCTGGAACTACTGAACCGATTTCAAAAATTCTTTCACAAATAGGAAGCTACATTATCCGTGTCTAATATAGGCTATATTTTATTTTGAAATTTTGAAAAAATATATATATATATAAACCGAAACGAGGGCGGGTCGCTAGTATGATATAACTATCTACCCATAGAATTGGGCAACCGAGCCTTCCCTCGATTACAAATTTATTTTGCGGTCCATTTTATCGCTGTTTAAAACTGTCCTTACCATACTAACCATGATAAAATCTACATATTAAATAGAATTCACACCACTTCAATCATGTGGCTCGCCCGCCCTTTCTTATATAAAAACGTTACAAGAAATATAGTAATGGATGACAAATATCTGTCTCCGTTACGTACTTGCATATGGAATGTATTGATGGATATATGGATATCTCGCGTGACGTAAAATGGATTACAGACAAGTATCATCAGTTTGTATTCCAACGATGTTATGGTAATTGACATAGTTATCAACTCTGAATCTAGACATTATTGCTAATGCCTGTTGGGGATCGGAGTCTATATTAAAAGGCATCCTGGAAATTGGACTGACTCTTATCTTAACAGAATATTTTTTATCTTTTTCATAAATAAAAGTACATAATGTTACAGCTGTTATAATTTTTTATATTAGTCCAGTCGACGGACGGCCGAAGAGACTTCAGAATAGACCAAAGTAGTTCAAAATATGACAAAGGCTTATGTAGGTATCAATTTGCCCACTATGGGAACATTTAATTTTGCAAAAACATTTGCATACTTATTCTTTTTTAATATTAAAGCAGTTAAATATCTGCTTACTAACATTCACGTACCTACCTATTAACGACCGGGACATAATTCCGCTTCAGATTTTGAAACACGTAGTTTTATTTTTTTTAATTTTAATCTTTTTATCCATTGTTCTTTTTTAGTTGATAACTATTTCAAGCGTGTGTATAATAATTCAGTTTCTATTGGTAGTAGCTTACGAATAGCTTTCAAGTCCTCTCGTGAATTTAAATACATATTATTATGTACTGTAGCTTTTTTTTTATACTATGAATGTTAGACGAGCGCGCGAGCCACATGATGGTAAGTGATCACCGCCGCCCATATATTATTATTATTATTATTGGTCAAATGATTACAAAATAAATTAAACTTGAAATGTACTTGAAGAAGACAAACCTTGAAATGTACTGCATTTCCCACTTTACTATATTTCCCCAATGTACGTATGTGTTTCGATAGTGAGTGAGATGTTCCAGAGCCCATTGCAATCCTATCCCTCCCCATTTTCTCAACCCTTTCTCCAAATCCATTTCTATATCTCCAAAGGTAGGCAGCGCATCCGGGGTTGTGCCAACGTTTGTTATTCTGGACTAATGTTGGCATGTATCGCGGATGTCTATGGACGACAGTATCCACTTACCATCAGGTGGACTGTATGCTCGTCTGCCGCCTTCGTCCATAAAAAAAAACTTGGTAATAAATAACCTAAAAGGGATATATCGCCTATACCCGTATAAACTGTTTAGAAATGCTCAGCGTCTCTACGTTTTGTACAATCAGTATAATGGAGAACGAGTTCTGAAAACCTGAATTTGATCCATACTACAAGTTTTTATCACCGCACTTCTACTCATCGAACCGCACAGAGCCCAGAGTTCGCGACAGTGTGTAGCCAGTTCCGTCTTTACCCTAAGGGCACGTGGGGCACGAGCCCAGGGCCCCCGGCCCGATGGGGGCCCCGAAATGCCGAAATTCAGTGCCTATGTATTTTTTATCCAATTAATCAATAAATAAGTAAAATTATTTTTTAACAAAAATAAGTTTTTATCGTATTATACTCGTCGAATCCTTTCATTTGATAGCCAATTCGAAAGAAACCATTAACATCAACGTAAGTCCAATTCTCAAAACAGTAATCACATCACTTATATTTGATTTGTATAAAGCTAACCGCAACAACCAACAAAGTCACTAAACAAAAGTAAATTCTGATGTTTTCATTCATTGATGTTCTTTTTGTTTTTAAAAGGGCCCCAAACTCTGTGTGCCCAAGGGCCCCTCCGTGGCCTAAGACCTTGTGTGTACCTATGAGTTTTAGAACGTGCCTACCATCAAATGAATATATTATTATTCCGCTAAGCTTCATACGTTAGTGGAATGAGGCTTGTCAAGTAAGATGTTAATAAGATGCCAATAATAGACGTCAATAAGATTGTGTAAGGTCGGCAGCTGGTGATACAGGTGTTCATAGGTGACAATAATTAACTAGTATATAAAAAAAATCTTTCGGAATAAATGCTCATAAAACAATGAAAGCCCCAGCACAATCAATCCAGTAGTTTCCGAGATAAACCCCTGTATTCAGTATAATTATGTAGAGATATTTGTGACACGCCGCTACTTCAATCGATTTTTCCTAGAATTTGTTCTAATCTGGGCTTCGTACAAATCAAGCTCTGCTCGTAATAGAGGTCGATCTTAAAATATCATGATGTAATGGAGGTTGATTCAAATCATACTCGTATTCGTATGATGCGTAGTGAAGCGGAACAGTTCACAGCTAATACGAGTACTCTGTGGCTCATCTGTGGGCGGCTAATCATTACAGGTTATTATTTTATATTGTAAATCAGGTCTGAACGCGTTTTTATTTCTACTTGACGTTTTAGCACGGGTTACACCAGTCGTGGTCAAGCTGACAAAGCTGATGGACAATGCTAAGAATTTATATGCTATTCACGCGTCACGCGTTCATCCATCTTGGTTCCGTCCGAAAATCAGCGCCGTTTTAACGGTGTAAGTACAGCTTGTGCTGAGACGTATGCCCTTTCGAAGAAATTGTTATGTATGCGATCACTTGTGTGTACGAAATACATTTTTTATATCTATTATTAGTCGTGTATTCGTTGGGAGCGTGACAATCTGGTGGGAATATAAGTAAATGTGATCATTCGCAATAAAATGTATGTCGGCAAATTAGCAATGTCATATCGTGCAAGGGTTCACATCGACGAAGCAATACTTAAGTTATAAGTATAGATATAAATGGTCGCAAGTTTTATAATATCTGCAAATTGACCCAATGTATCTCATAGTTACGAGTACATTTTATGCAAGAATCATATTGGGCTCAATGCGAATTTTGTGTATAGTCAGTCAGCGAATTAGATGATCCTGTCTGCTGTGTAAAAGATCTCTGGTTCTATTCCTGGTCGTAAATTTATTTATAAAAAATGAAAGTTTGTATGCATTTATTTTGGTTGATAGTATAACTTTGTAAATTTCTAGTACATCTTTTTCATACCGGTGTGGAGTTCGTGCGCTGCCACGTCACCGCCAGCAAGTAGCACATGTATATTTACAAGCATATGTATTAACAGATAAAAAAACAATATGAGAAACGAAAGGTGGTGTGCTACATAGATCAGAATCCCTATGTAACAAATAGTCTAATTCGCATATCTAATTCGCTCAACGTCTATTTAGCAAATCGTCCAGCTCCGTCCAGTCCCAAGTATGCAGAATGTCCTAAAGACTAATTAGCGGAACGTCTAACTCGCAACTTGTACAATCGATCACAGAAATATTATAATACAAATCATAGTAATGTATTATTTTTTATATTTAAAAACCATTTCAAGAAAGCTGTGAATAGGATTTTGCAAGGTCGGCGGCGCACCCACACGCCCCTCGGTGTTGCAGGTGTCCATGGGCGGCGGTAACACTCACCATCACAAGGGACCGCATGCTCGTCCGCCCACTTCTTTATATAAAAAAGTACGACTAATTAAAAATGAATTTTCTAATATTGTTACAATTTTGGAAACTGAAGAAGAAGCTTTTCACGCTACAATCGGGTGCACAACGAAAGTATCAATTTGTTTTATGTGCACTGCTAATCTTAAAATTTTTGCCATATTTTCTTATAAGAAATGTCGATGTCAAAACTATATTCCTTTACATTATAATTTATAACCTGTCACTTTATTTGTGCACAGGGACAACCTTGCGTACGGATTTAATTTTCGTTATGATTTTTTATTTAAAATTTCTTTGTTTCAAATTCTGTTTGAATATAAATATGCTCTAATATATATCTGATTTATGATACTTATGAGATACAGCAATAAAAAAATGTGTTTTTTTTTAAATTTATATAATACATACTTAGTTCTTTCTTAAATAATGTCACAAATAAATAACATCACACACAATATTAATGACACAGACTGGGACCCTACGTGCCGTGGGTCCAGAGACGCCAACAAAGTATATACAAATCCAGATTCGTAAGAAACAACATATTTTGTTCTATATACAACTGTTATCTAACCAGAAATCCAACCCTTGATTACGGCAGACAGAGTCACCAATAGATCGTCGTCATTAAATGACTGATGAACAGATGTCGAGTTAGCCACCACCGTGCTCGCTCGCCGCCGGCGATCGTTACCGCTCGTTAGTCACGGCTCAAGGTTGTCCCTCGATTGCTATACTTTTTGCGTTTCTTAAACACCCATCATTCGCCTTTGGTGATGAACTTTGATAATAAAAGGTCAACACGTTTTTGTTGGTCAAATGCTCAGATTAGAAGAATGTAATCTGAGGTCAAATGATAATGGATACGAAGAAGGAAAGATAATCGCTACGAATACGGTATTTATAATACCATTTCTTAGTAATCTATTTAGAGATTTAATTCTTATTATAATATTAATACGTATATATAACACCAATATAACCGATAAAACGACCGCCCGTCGGAAGTGTAGATTTTGTAATTTTCCGTATTTAAAAAAAATAATCATTTTGTTTTTTTCTAGTTAAATTTTTTAAACTATGATCTTTGATCTAAAAGTCCAGAATCGGATATTTCTAGTTATGATATATATGGACAGTTTTATATTTATTTTAACGTGAAACTCATTGACGTTTCATGTCAATAAAATGTCAAATTATGTGTCGCGGCGTCATTGCACTTTTTTGTACATACTTTTTTTTTCAAATTTGTGTGTCGATACGTTGAGAACCTAACCTAGGTTCAGTTCGCGCCGTAATTAATAATTTCATCGTGAAAAAAAATATATACTTAAGAAAATTTTCAAGAGCTACTGATTACTTTATTAACATATAGGATAGTTTTTAATAGCCATTTTACGAGAAACTGCAGACAATAGCTATATTTATTAATAAAATAACCTTATCATATTATGACGGTGGTTGTAATCAGTTGAGAATAATCCAAGTTTACTACAATTAAATAAGTGAATTTACTAAATGGTAATACTTCTTTATATTATGTGAAACTATAAATATCGATATATTAATTAGTCTTAAATATAATTCTCATATAATTATTATTACACATTGATCTCTATCGAAAATAACGTAGTAGAAAGGATCGAAAATAAAACCTTCCTTCTCTTACCACGAGATATAAACAGTGGTTTTATTTATCAACGTAGTTTAATTCCTAGAGGAAAGCCGATCTATTGATGAGCAAGGCGACCACGTTATTATTACTCCTTGATGGATTGATGGTGATGGTTTGGCTTACTTTGGTACCTACTCTAATGGCAAATCGAATCTGAACCAGCGTATTCGGCCGAACATCTATGCAAGTAGGACAACAACTTTAAAAAGGCTACAATCATCACTAAAATCAATTGTTAGAGAAAACTGTTTGCTAGGCTCGTGACGTTGATCCGTTGTCGGTTTTGCTTGTCACGCGCGCCAAGACTTCAAACCGGGTTCACGAGCCACGAGCAATACTTATCGCAGTCTAAATTCTACAGATGATTGACTTCCGGACTTTAACACTCGCTTAAGACTCCTTTTCCACCACTTGCACTGCTTCAAATCTTTTCTTTATTCTTAAAGGGTTTGTCTTTCTTTTATTTTTATCTTGAACATGTTAACCAACAGGAAGCGACGGCATACGGCTGGGAAGTGCCTTCAATCAACAACGTGAAAATCAACTGGTCATCATTGACAGAGTCCGTTCAGAATCACATCAAATCCGTCAACTGGGTCACGAGGGTTGACCTTCGGGACAAGAAGATCGAGTACATAAACGGCATTGGGGAGTTTTCGGATCCTCACACGCTTATAGCGACATTGAAGAACGGAACAAAGAAAACGCTGACAGCGAAGAATATAGTCATAGCGGTAGGTGGTAGACCGCACTATCCGGAGATTCCAGGTGCTCTGGAGTATTGTATTACAAGTGATGACATCTTCAGTTTGGGACACCCGCCCGGGAAGACGCTTGTTGTAGGCGCTGGATGTATCCTTTTCGATTTTTCACTAGAAACTTTACACGCAATACAGTTACTGACTGCATTTTAATGTTATATCACTTCAATTTTATTACATTTTAATGATAAAAACTACAATCCTATATTTTCCTTTAGCATAACGAGAAACTTAATTATTGTTATCAAATTATTTTAGGTGACTTGCAGTTACTACGAGTATTCAGTTGTGATTAGATAATGTTGGATGGGTCTCGTACGTTTTGAAGTGGTAAATGCATTTTTCTCTATCAGCTGGTATTTGTCCCGCGGCTTAAATTTCAGATCTTGTCTGGGAAATCGGAATTGTCAAATTTTGCTACTCCCGCTGTATTTTCAAGACTACTGAACCGATTTTGCTGATAAATGCAATAAAACAATCTGGAATAAATACACGACAATAATCTCGATATTAACGCAATAAAACCCTACAAGTCCTGTAGTAATTTTATAAAGATAACAATTTTATATTAACACTGATAATTCCGTTTCAACAATTATAACAAAAACATAGTTTATTTCTTTAACTCTTCATACCAGATATTGGTTTAGAATGCGCCGGTTTCCTCAAGTCATTGGGCTACTCTGCCACTGTTCTGGTCCGCTCGGTGCCCCTCAGGGGTTTCGACCAGCAGATGGCACACATTGTCACCAGTGAGATGGAGGAGAAAGGTGTCAAGTTTGAACACAGGTGCATACCCCTCTCAGTGGAAAAACTGGAGTCGGGACAGCTGAAAGCATGCTGGTTAAATACCGAGACTCGGCAACAGTGAGTTTGTTTTGTATATTTGCTTTTATATTCTTTAGCCGTCAAATATTATACTGGAAATTCAATATTATACTCCAAATATGCCAACTTGCTAGAGTGAATGCCAACTTTGCATAGTTCAACACTTATTATATACAAAGTGTATTATTTTTAAGTATGAAAAGATTAATAAAATGTGTAAATATCAGACGGCGACAATTTATGCATCTAATTGTCTTTTTTAAGTTTAAGTTGTATTTTAAGTTTATGCTTTAAGATCATGGCCACGTATTATTGTAAAGGTTATTTTATATTTTCTTGATGTAAAATGGTATATTTCTTGTTTTTTTTTATATTTTTATAAGTCCGATTTTAATTTATGTAGTTGAGTGAAATTAAAAATTGTTTCTTCGGCAAATTCTAATCCTAAATTTTTCGTTTTGTCCAGACGTTTATTAATTCCATTGTCATCTTACCAAAAAATCGATTTATCTCCTTCGCACTTATTTTATCTTACATACTTTTTTTTTTTTTTTTTTTATGGACGAAGCCGGCAGACGAGCATACAGTCCACTTGATGGTAAGTAGATACTGTCTTGTCATCCCCCACATAATCTAAACATATGATAAAATCGTAACAGACCACTACGTTTCATAGACACTGTCTGTACATAAAATATTTTTTTGAAAAACTCATTGCGGTGTAAATTACATGTGATACAGAGCTCAAAACAACATTTTTTGGAATTTTTGTCTGTCTGTATGTCTGCTGGTCTGTTTGAACGAGCATCACGCAAAAACCGCGGGACGGATTTTAATAAAACTTGGCACAGTTATAACTTATATGCTGGGTTAACATTTAGGGTACTTTTTATCCAGATCAATTAAAGAGTTGCCACGGGAATCGCAAGTTGAGGGGGAGAGTGCACGCTGCAATCCAACAGCCGCTGGGCGCGCTTGACTGGCCACGTTACCCCTCTCTCACAGAAGACTACCTTGAAATGTACTGCATTTCCACTTTATCGAATTTCCCCAATGTACGTACGTGTTTCGATAGTGAGTGAGATGTGCCAGAGCCCATTGCAATCCTATCCCTCCCCATTTTCTCTACCCTTTCTGCAAATCCATTCCTATATCTCCAAAAATAGGTAGCGCATCCGGGGGCGTGCCAACGTTTCTCATTTTGGACTAATGTTGGCATGTATCGCGGATGTCTGTGGGCGACAGTATCCACTTACCATCAGGTGGACTGTATGCTCGTCTGCCGCCTTCGTACATAAAAAAAAAAGTTCACTCGAACGAAGTCGCACACACCGCTAGTAATATATGAAACGTGGTGTTTAATGTAATATTTTTCGTGTTCCAGGCACGAGGACGTTTTCGACACTGTACTTTTGGCCACCGGTCGGTACGCGCTCACTAAAGCATTAAACTTGGAAGCAGCTGGAGTTAATGTGAGTATGCAAAGAATTATTTATTTTGTAGAGATATTATTATCGTAAACTTGGTCGGCTGGTGTCGTAAAAGGTGACTAAGGGAAACAAAACCCTGAGTAACTATACCACCACTAAAAGAATTGACTCGCCAACCCGACGCCTTCGGCCAGTGTGCCGTTTTAAGGCCACACATCCCATGAGGAGGCCCGTGTCCAGCACTGGACTATAAAAGGGCTGGTTTCGGTAAACTGGTAAACGGTAACTGGTCCGACTGGATTATTGTCTGCACTCTTCAACTGTACTACAGCCTATAGCATTGTAGACTATGATATGACGGGGTTATTATTGCATTCTATTCTATGGGTTATTATTTGACGGACCGATTGGCGCAGTTGCTAGTACCCTGATTGCTGCGCTAAAGGTCCCGGGTTCGACTCCCGGTTGGACATGCATTTGTTTAAAAAGAAAAATAAGACATGTATGTTCGAGTTTGGGTGTGTGTTTGTCTTTGTATGTGTCTCTGGACCCACGACACAGGGAATGCTATTGTGGGCCATTGAGTGTGGCGTTATTTATTATTCTTAACTAAATTCCTTTATTATTAGAGCGTTAACTGTTTATTAATAAACTCGTGTTTATTTTACAAAGCCATGACTAAGTATTACTGTACGTATTGATGACGTTATCGGCTCAAAGGTAATCTTTGTGTTCATATGGATATATTGGTATCTGAAAAAATTATATGGCTGTAACTAATCTGATGATAGCATTAACCGTATACGTATAAATAACGTATTTTTCTATTTAATAAACTATCCTTATAACGGCAATAACTTCACCTGGT
This sequence comes from Sesia bembeciformis, assembly GCA_943735995.1. Classification (NCBI taxonomy): domain Eukaryota; kingdom Metazoa; phylum Arthropoda; class Insecta; order Lepidoptera; family Sesiidae; genus Sesia; species Sesia bembeciformis. The sequence continues at coordinate 17,862,929 of OX031028.1, forward strand.
AACGTTATTACAGATTTTAGGAATGCAGAACTGATTGTGTAACCATTTGCCTGGTATTGTCCGAGTAATTGTGTGAGAATTTAATGCTAAAACACCAAAGTTGTATTCGCATCGGCACGAAACCTAGACAGATAGACGCAGGAAAATACGACACATGTAAATAACTCAATTTCTGGTGATTTAGTACTTTTACCGTTTCACCGACGATGTACTTATTGGGTTTACCGACGAAAGCGATAATACAAGGGTTGTCATCCTTAACTCACCTGCATGGACTTGATGTTGCATGTGTCCATGTGCGACGGTAATAATGTATTTCTTCTTATTCAATGAAAAAAAAATCATTGTATCAAGCACAAACTAACCCGCTCATCTGCTAAAGCCGGAAGAGGTCCAGCAACTCACTCCTACAATTATTCTACGATATCTGCAGGCCATAAATATTGTTAGCGAACTATTAAAAACGATAGCGATCACAATAGACCAGCAATGATACAAGGCTGTATTAACCCGCAGAACCCCTAACTCTCAATAATAATAATAACCCGCCTAATACAGACTTCTCCTTTCCCAGTGCATATCGGAGAATGGTAAAATCATAGCAAAGACTGAACAAACAAACGTGCCCCACATATACGCCGTAGGCGACGTGCTCGAGGGGCGGCCGGAGCTCACGCCGGTCGCCATCCACGCGGGCCGGCTCCTCGCGCGCCGCGTCTTCACCGGCGCCGAACAGCAGATGGACTATGAGAACGTCGCTACCACCGTGTTCACACCCCTAGAGTACGGGTGTGTGGGGATCAGCGAGGAAACTGCTGTGCAGAGGTAAATTGAATCTATACTTGTGCTTGAACAAGATACACAAAGTTAAATAAAAATAATTTGCAGAGATAAGTAGCTAGCGAAAGAGAGGTGAAAATGAGTTAGCTCACCTCTTTTATCTTCATCAAGCTCAACATCGCTCTCACATATAATTTTCATCCGGTTTCAAGAGATTTTATAGGGATATGAAAAAACGTTACATATCGTTACTTTTAATTTACGTTTATTATTGTAAATTCATGTACTTGCATAAAAAATAATGTAATTAAAAAAAAAAACAAATAAAACTAAAGCGGTTAAACTCTTAACTCATCCATCCACAATTCCTCGTTGTCGCGTACTGTAGTCACTTTAGGTCTCGTTCGCGACGCGCGCACGCGGTCGACCCACGTTCAACAAAGATGGGAGATATGTCTGTTTACCATTTGAAATACAAAGTGATACAAAACGTTTTAGTACATATTATTATTTAAGATATATATCTTAAGAAGTATATATATATCTATATACTATTAGTCAATTTAGCAGGAATGATTGTCATAATTCATACAATTCTTTTCTCAATACTTGACTTCTTCTCAACTGATCCACTCGGAGTTACAGATGTAAAAGAGTGATGTATATATTTGAATATATATTACTCATTTCTTAACTATATATTTTTTGCATCACTAGTTGAATCCTGATTCTGAACCAAGCGTTTGTACAATTCGGTAGTAGATTGTATTTAAAATTGATACATTTTATAGTTCATTCGACAACTACAGAAAACAAATTCAGATTGTGAATGTGTTATTCAAATTTATTAGAAAATTAGTTACATATCGACGGTTGAAAAGGCTATTTGACTTTTTAAATTAATCATATTGTTTTTAATTCTATTGTATGGATGTAGTACAGTATCAGTGGTGATTTTTGTCTTATACAGATTATAAAGCCATGTAAAATTATATTACCTGGCCACGTTACCCCTCTCTCAGAAGAATACCTCGAAATGAACTGCATATCCCACTTTATCATATTTCCCTAATGTACGTACGTGTTTCGGTAGTGAGTGAGATGTGCCAGAGCCCATTCCCATCCTATCCCTCCCCATTTTAATAAAGCGGTGTAAAATTATATTCTTAACGACGATTAATGTATAATCAGAAGTTAATCAGAATAATCAGAAATTAATCTTAATGGGAGCAGACAAACATTTGATTAAAGTAATTTCGATAATTCCGTTATTTCCCCGTTTAATTTTTGACTGATAATACACTTTCTGAGACATGTCTGATGCAATCTTATCGAGTGGGAAGCTCAATATGGGCATTATAAAACCCTACTGTAGTTTTTTTTATGTACGTTATCATTGAAATTATTAATATTTTGCTATCAATAATAGTTAATAAGGTCGATGTCGGCCTCTAAGAAAAGTATTAGAAAGAAAGGTGTTAAGAAAGGTCTTAGGCCTCTGTTAGAAAAATTGGTCTATTCCCATTGACTCAACATAATCACGTGTACAGGTACGGTGCGGACAACGTGGAAGTATACCACGCATTCTACAAGCCAACAGAGTTCTTTATTCCGCAACGCAACATCAAGAACTGCTACCTGAAGTCGGTGACTCTGCGCGAGGCGCCGCAGAAGATCCTAGGGCTGCACTTTGTGGGCCCCGTCGCTGGAGAAGTCATACAGGGCTTCGCGGCTGCCATGAAGTAAGTGCACCTCTGTATCCTTGTACAATTTGTTGTTATCTATTATGTATTTGAGGCGATTGATATCGACCGATCGACGTCGATCTACGGCAGTCTAAGTACCTCTATGTAGATCCTTATCCTGGGGGATCTTGATGAACCGGTGAGTGCAGTCGGATCCCCCGCGGATTTTGTTGGGGAATCCTAGTGGACGGGCTCTTAAATATCGACCGGTCGACGTCGATCACATTCTAATTGCACTTTAAAATCGAGTGATGGTCATAAAACTAATTACTTTCTATTACAGATGTGGTATAACAATGGAGCAATTGATGAACACAGTGGGCATCCACCCCACAGTAGCTGAAGAATTCACTCGTCTCAACATCACCAAGCGCTCGGGCAAGGACCCCAACCCAGCCTCCTGCTGCAGTTAAGCTCGAACATACAGACAGACGAACCATGCATAGCCACCGGGGGGTGCTCACATAACATACCAGCGAAAGAATGACTGGGTAATCAAAGAAATATGTCATATTACTTTAATGTCAAGATGATTTTTCTGTTTTTTAACTTTTTCTACTTAGCTCATATTTATATTTGTTCAGATTCAGGTTCAATATATACAGGACATCATTGTCAAATCTTGTATAATGTTAACCTATTATTATATGTACGACTGCAGTATTATTTGTAATTTATCATCGCAATTGTTGCTTTTTTATTGTTTTTTTTTTTACGGTGGACCGTTCGAGCACCCCTGTCATAGACAATTGAGGATAAAAATTTCAGAAAGATTTCTTATTCATACATGTATCTGTGGACTGTAACGGTAAACTACCGGAAACGTAATTAGTGATTGTAATTAGCGCATCTTTTTAAAGCAACAGGTGAATATTTTTGGTTAAGCGACAGTTATATTTGTATCCACCAAAAGTTTACAAAAGGTCCTGGGTAGATGTCGCTGATCGCGTATCAAAAATTGTTTAAAGATCCGATAGATAGCGCTGATCGCGTATCAAAGTTTGTAAACAAATCACTTACGTTTGCGATTACCACAAAATGTTAATATCTTAGTGCTGTTTATCTTAAAATCATGTGGATACTTTCAAAATGGAAAATAATGCTTTTGAACTGTCTCTGTAGTAGTATATATTTTTTTATTCAGAAAATAGTATTAAATTATTAAAACTTGTTCTAAAGGACATTACAAAATAACTTTTATTACTACAATCATACAGTCGATATTAGCTTACGTAGGTACGAATAATGTTAACAATTATTTGAGGCCGAGTTACTTAAGCCTTCCGTTGTGTCCAACATTAATTTGCGTAATTTAATGATAAATTATCAAACAATATATTCATCTAATGAATAAAAAAATGTACTTCATCTTTTAGGCATTTTAATAAAATTCCTAAAAATTTTGTAGTACATTTAATCATCAGGACCATTGTAGTTAGAAAAATTGCACAAAATAAAAATATATGTTCAAGTGAAATATAATCATGTTTCGAACAAATATTTGTCTTTAAAAATAACGCAATAAAAATAATTTTATTATTTTTTAGATAATGTCACTTAAATTCTTCTTCACTATAAATAACTTACCCCTCTAGTGAACCACAAAATAATAAAGAAATGCATGTGTTTTCTGTAAAATTAAATAGTAATACACATCGACACGTAATATTTTCATATTGATAAGCCAGATGCTGGTTACTGGACTCGAACGTCTCTTGCCTCGTTTTATCTTGTTAATATTGTTATAGTACAAAATTAACACCAGTGTGAACAAAAATCTATGTATAGAAACTCTTAAAACTCTTTAATCAACGTTATGGTGCGTTTTGTCGGGTTCGAAGATTTATTCGATGGACACAATAGAATGTGAAGCCATTTCTGAAAATTGAAGCCATCTATTGAAACTCGTATAAATCGATAGGGCGTACATATAGAAATAAAAAAAAATATAGTGTAGTTTGCTAGATTTTTAGAGATAAAGACCATTAAATGAAAATATCTTTTGGCATACAAAGCTTTCGACCTCGTCTATATCAATCAACCCACTAAATTTATAGTACAACGAATAATCCAAAATACAAATGAAAGTTTACCGATAACACTAATGTTACTGTGTTCAACACAAAATGATCTTGTGTTCAACGTCCTCTTGTGTTATCCCCAATTATGAAGCTATTTCACAATACTTACAGTTGTAAAATGAAATAAAAACACATTACAATACTGCATTAATAATTTTGAAAAACAATGCAATAATCTTTTTTTTTTTTTCATTAAAGGAGAAAAACAGAGAAAGACCTCAAACATGACAATAAATAAATAGCACATTTACATTTCACAGTAAGAAGTATAAGTATACATAAATGTGCATACTGTGCGGTGATAAAAATGTAATGAAAGTAAAAAAAGAAGATGGCCGTTACTAAAAAAAACTATTTTATAATTGTTATTGTGTATTTCTATAATTTGAATAACAATAATGACTCAAAATCTGGGGTCGACAATAAGGTCTATTTTCACAAGTAATGCAACATAATAATAATAATAGATAAATCTCCAAATCTCCATAACATTACCATATTATCGAGATCTGGCATTATTTGTTTGTATAAATGCATCGACGCATTGGTTTCATGGGAGGGCGCAGTTTTCAAAATGGCCGCCACAGGACTATACCAAAATCTTCAAACCTCTTCGGCAAAATATATGATATCTGTGTACATTTTATATGACATTGTCCTCTTACAATAAAAGTGCAATTCATATACAGTATTATTACTATTGTTATATCACTCAACTTAATTTATTATTATTAATTATTGCACATGATCAAGTTGTATTGTTAGACAGTGTTGCCAACTTTACAATTTTTCCCCCATTTGAAAATCTAAACTCAATGCACACATTTTAAATATATAATATAGAAACATTACTTATCGATTAATGAATTTTTAGACGGACGACTAAGCGGTCCCACGTGATGGTAAGTGTTACCGCCACCCATGGACACCTGCAACACCAGCGGGGTACGCAGACGACCTTGCAAAATTATATTCACAGCTTTCTTGAAGAACCCCATATCGTAGCTTAATGGAAAGACCTCTTGAGGCAGTTCGTTCCACAGCCTACGGGTTCGCGGTATAAAATGATTTTTGGACCGAACAGTGCGCGACACCTCCGTATCGAGGAAATGCGGATGGACCGCACTTCTGTGACGGGAGGTGCGGTTGTAGAAATCCGAAGTGGGAATTATATTGAACAATTCTTCAGAGCATTCCCCATTGTACAAGGGGTAGAACACACAGAGAGACGTAACGTCTCCGACCTCTGAGGGGTTCTGAACCGCCTGTGAGAGTGCGATCGTTGACAATTCGAACATCACATCGTTGGATGAAGTCAAATGGGTCCAATTGATATTTCGGTGCGCCGGCCCAGAGATGTGGGCCAGATCACCCCTAAATTCGATTTCTGACACAAGCCTGACGAAGTGATGAAGTGATCCGAAGTGATCGTGTTGGCGCAGCCTCTGTACAAGGCATCCCCAGTGCTGTCATCTGCATAGCAATGTATGTCACCAATCTGCAACAGATCGTTGATATGCAGAAGGAACAGAGTTGGGGATAGCACGGAGCCTTGCAGGACGGCAGCATTAATAGACATGGTCTCGGAGCAGCTACGTCGATAACGACTCTGATGATCCGCCCAGTCAGGAAACTGGCAATCCATTCGTATAATCCCGAAAGTTGGTAGCTTGGAAAGCAGCGATTGGTGCCATACCCGGTCAAAAACTTTCGCAATGTCTAGGCCTACATCTTCACCCTCGCCTCTACTCTCAATGGCGTCAGCCCAGCGGTGTGTTAAATACGCTAAAAGATCACCAGCCGACCGATTATGGCGAGGATCGCTAATCAACTGGCGATCCTCTAGGTACCCAAGGAAATAACTGATCATAAAAAGCGTGGACCCGTTTTTTTGGAAAGGTGTGTTCATTTCAAAATGAAACAAATATTTTTCGGATGTCCCCAATTAGAATTTTCTAAATCTCGATTTATTATTGCCCTCTAAAAATCCCGGTATATTTTTTACTTTCTGTATTAAGGGGAGAAATCTTTAAGTTTGCTTCACTGGTTTGATATCGGAGGTAACATTCCGGACGTACGCGCACCTTCAATATAATTTTTTTATTACGTGTGTTTATAATATGATTCTTTTATTAATAAAACTATTTTTATGAAATACTAAGTTTTATTTATAAAATACTTTATTCAACTATCGAACATTCACATCAAATTCAATACAAATATAAAGTACATTGTAATTTGTTTCCTATTTCCATTGCAGTAGGAGCGAAGTTTGTTCGTCACGAACAAACAAACACTAAAGACAATAAATTAATATATCCATAAACTTTAGGTACACACTTAATCTATGACAATAAGGTGCCAACGAATAAAATGGCGCCTAAATGACAAAAAACAATGTCACAAAAATAAATGCAACGTTTAAGATTAGATTATTAAACAGCGATAATGTTCTTTTGCAACGCAACCAAGGCATGGACATTAAAATAAAACAACGTATACGCATTGACGAGTGGCACAGTTCATTTCACTCTCGTTGTAATCTACCCACTCCATGTCTAATAATTTTGTCTTGATATTGTCTGCCTTAATGGAAATACCCGAATGTTCGATTGCCATGATCATTGGAGCAAAACGATCAGGCAATCCAGCCAACAACAATGACCCTGTCCATTGATCATTTATTTCAAATCCCGTTCCACTTAATTTCTGCGCTGTATCGATAATCTGCGTCACATATGACGTCATCGAACTGCAATTATCTCGCCGGATTGAAATCAAATTTCTCAACAGACTTATTCTCCGTGAAAAGCCACTATCATCAAATAATTGCTGTAGTTTATTCCACAATTCTTTCGACGATTTAACGGTTTTGACGTGGACATACAACGACGGGTCGATGGTCATAATCAATTTGGCTTTAGTTTTTTCGTCATCCGCGCTTGCTATTTCTTTTCCCGGTTCTGGCTTGATACAATGCTTCATGCCTTCGAGAACTAAGAAATTTTCTGCAGCGAAACACCACTCCGAATAATTATCGCGTCCCTTTAGTTTCGGCACATTGATAAGGTAGTTGGTAGCCATTTTGACGAACAGTTTCTACACTTATACACTGCGATAATTAATACGATCAGTCAGTTCACAGCTAAATCGCACTGAATACTGTCTTTTAACACTTGCTTTACTGCAAAATCCTTGTTAAAACGACTCAATACCGCGATTTTATGAGCGTATGGCCCATAACCTAAAATAAAACAACGTATACGCATTGACGAGTGGCACAGACTGACTTTTATTTTAAACCATAAAACAAACAAACATGTCTACCGACAATGCACGACAGATGGCAGCACTAGTAACATAGTGTAGATATTAGACCTTTAACAGACATAATATGACTACGACTGACCCCATGTCCTGCTGGCAGGCGGCGCGTCGCGTGCAGCGTTGCGTCGCGAAAATGTGAAACTTCCTGAGTGAGCAATGCGTCAATCGATGCGGCACTTTCGACGTTTGCGGATTATTTTGCTCCTTGCCTTTCTAAATATAAATACTTTCGGTAAATGTTTTCACTGTTTTACGTGTTGTCATATTAAAATTCGAATAGTACTGACGACAATTGCGCGTCCCGACTCCCATGTAGGACAAACGCGGCCTTGACGCATCGCTTGACTCGACACGTCGTCGCTTTGCTAGCAGGTCAAACGCTAAACGCACAGTTTTTTTTTATAGAATAGATGGCCGACGAGCGGACGTAGTGAGAGAATGTAGTAGCATAGCGAGAAAACCTCAGCTAGCAGTGACCCCACTGTCAAAGCGTCAAAGAAGTGCGGATGTGAACCGACGATGACGAGCGGAGCGATGGTAAAAACCCGATGTTAGTTAACATCAAATTGAACATCTCTTCAGAACATTCCCCATTATATAGGCGGTAGAAAACGCATAGAGACGCGATTCTCCTCAGATGCTGAACGATTTTACATCGCCACACCTGTGAGAGTGGGATTGTTGACCATTCAAGACAGATTCAGTGACATTCGGTATTAACTGATGATTTAATGACTCGCCGACTGTAAGACCAACTTTCAAGTAACCCTCAATGTAAATTAAAAAAACAGGAAACAATTTCCTTAGGCGCCAACTACACGAGCGAGTCGCCGATATCGCAATGTGCAGTTTGGCTCGGCGATAGCTCATATAGTTACTATTGAAATTAATGTTACATGCGAGAATATCGCCCTGAGAGACTCGCTGGTGTATTTAGCTCCTTAGATATGAAGTGTCCTGATAATCTACGGATTACAAACGATATTAAATAAGGAATAATAGGAATAAGGAAGACAGCGAGGATGTTTATTCTGCTATATCCTGTACAGAGCTATAATCATAGATCTAGGATTTTTTATAGCTATAGTTCATGGTCCATCGTTGATAGTGTATCTATCCATTTCACCATTGGTGGGGCAGGGGAACCAAATTTGCGCGGTGGGCAGCGGATAGTACTCGTGCGCGCGCACCAATTGATTATCGAACCGCCAGAAACGAGGCCCGTGGAAGAAATAAGTGTCTGAAAATGCGAAAATGTACTGCTATATTAATAAAATAACGCAAAAACCTATCTCTTGTATTCAATCTAGTAGGTCTTGTTGTTGTAGTTGAACACGAATACGGTGGTCAGCTCATACATACATAAAAGATGTGTAAGGTATGTATGTATCATGGGTACCCATGGACGATACCCACTCATCATCAGGCGGACTGCCTGCTCGTCTGCCGCCTACCTACCTTCTTTAACCTATCAAGCTGTATGATCTTTGCTCTTCAATAGTTATCTTCTATATTAGTGGCCATTTTAGTTTCAATCCGCATTGTTTGACAGGTCAAAAAATGTTAATAAGCTTACCATTCTTCCAAATCACAGCAGCATCAACCGGATACGGCACCTGTCTCCACGCAGACATCTCCTTCGGGTATCCCCTGTCCATCCTCCCTGCGTCCTCGTCATACCTCCAGAACATCTCGTACTCTATCAAGTAGGTCTTGTTGTTATAGTTGGACACGAATACAGTGGTCAGCTCTGACACTTGGGAGGGTATCGAGTAGTCTGATATCTGGCCGCGTCTCACGAACGTGAACGATGGATCGAACTCCCAGTATTTTCGGTCTAAAAAGAAACAACAATAAAAGCTGTGGGGTCAGTGTTGGCTGGAAAGGGTTTAGGGTTATATTTCAGTCTAGACTCTAGAATAAACGTTTAATGGCGCGCTCGATGAGGCTTGCTGACTACAGGCTGAATTAGAGATCCCAATAAGCTTTTGATTTTTTTTAAATGCCTTATGAATCTTTACTAAAGCGTGATCGACACGAATTTGACCGGCTGTCCATGTATGCAGAGAATTTTTTTAATAGAAAATCGGCGGTATTTTGTCCACCTATGAATACTGTCGCCCATAGACGTCCGCTGGAAATTTGGAAATGGATTTGGAGAAAGAGATGGGATGGGATTGGGTTCTGGCATATCTCACTCCCTACCGAAACATGTATGTACATTGGGGGAATAGGATAAATTGGGAAATGCAGTACATTTTTACTGGGCTAGTCGAGTGCGGCCAGAGGCTGTGGGGTTGAAGCGTGTACATCCTCCCACTTTAAATGTGTTTCGGAGTTTGCACCTCCCCGAAATCCTAATCTCTTCGAGCTTAGTTTATTCGAACTTTTCGCGGAAAACAAATTTGTTAAATTTGTTAACAGAATTTCACAAACAGAAGGGAAGAAATCAAGAAATGATCCATGACTGAATACTTTGAACTTTTCGCCTTAGGACACGTGTATTTTCACAGGCTTACCTGAGAATATAGCAATGTTTCCATTCCTCTTTTCGTAAATGGTCTTGATTGCACTAATATCCTTGGGCAGACCCGCAAACACGTCGTGGAATCGCTTTGGATATCCATCTTCTATCACTTTTCTTTGTGGAAGCACCCACATCCACTGGAATGAACGAATGCACATTGAAATACTTTACAAATTGAACTTGAATTCTTTATGTTTCCGCTCTAAAATCACACTCAAAGAAATTGTAACCAAAATCCTTGTATCTGACAACCGGATTTTTGGTCATATTCCAGATTACAAGTTTTCTCGGTCTCTCTTTGAGTCGATTTGTGTTATCTAAATTACATTTATTTTATACATAATTAAGTACATTATTTAAAAGGAAAATCACTCAACAAAGTCGAGATTGTTACAGACGCTAGACAAATATCACTCAATTCATGTATTTCTTATGTTCTCTGGAGGGTTTATTCTTTTTGTGGTTCAAGAATTAAGAATTTATTTCTCGGTTATTTATTACACTGTTCACTTAGTTGAGAGAGGATGAATAGAAGAAGTGTGCATGTCATGGCTGTATAAAACACTAGATCAGACAGAAAAGAAAAAACCTCTTTTTTGTTCTGTGGAATCAGACATTATTTACGAGTACATTATGACCCGAGCCTCAACCACCTAGTGGCGGACCAAGATCCTGCAGGGCCCGCCACTAACTACTGAAGCCACTAATTATAAAAATTGCAATTATCCTACGAAGTAAGGGCATATTTGCACTATATATTAAATTGGGTGATCTGTATCTGATTATATTCATTCATTATATTAATCATTCATTCATTCTAATTGAATTCACTAATATCAGGGCCGTCTTTACCAGGGGGTGCAAGGGGAGCGGTGCACCCCGGGCGCCCCGCGCCCGGGGGCGCCTGTCGAGCGCTGAATTCAGTGCCGGCTTTACCTATGGTGCAGGGGGTGCGGTGCACACGGGCGCAGGGTCTTAGGGGGCGCCGAGCGCCGCTCGCGACACCTCCAAAGAGTTCAAAACGCCTACTAGAGGGCGCCCTGCACCCGGGCGCTACATGAGCTAGAGCCGGCGCTGACTAATATACACACCCTCGCACACATACACCCTCAAACACACACACCCTACACACACACACCCTACACACACTCACACACACCCTCCCACACATACTCGCGTATACACATTAAAAAAGGCACTATACTATTATCATTGCATATTTTATTTGATATAATTTGTCTTCATAAAGTTAGAACCAGAATTTACAGGTAGTTTTATAAAAGTTTAGTATAATTAAAAGCAAAATCACTTGATTTTTATTGACACATTAATAGGCGTTTCGAGATTGTTTATTTTCTAATTATTATTTTCTGTTTATTCTCTTGTTTATAAAATAAAATAAAAAATTGCATGTAAAAACGTGTGTACCTCCTCCTCAAACACGAATATCTTCCCCTGCATGACCTGTATGGTGTCGTAGTTGGTGTAGCACAGGTCTGGTATGTCGTCCTCCTCGTCGTCTGCGTCAGCCTTCGTGAACCGCGGCACAAGCGACGAGTGAGAGGTCTGGGGGCTCTCCGTCTCCACCAAGTATTCTTGGTCTTTTACTGCGGATATAAAAGTTGATTGTATAGAGTGTATAGAGGTGGTTAAGTTTTCATCCAATGACGAAGTTAAGTCGTCGAAAATCAATTTAGCTTATTTAATTTATGATCGAAATATTTGATAAATGGTTATAGACTTCGGAAAGATCACAAACTTTCCTTACTTAACTACCCATTTCGCTAACGTTTTGACTTTCTTCGTAGTTCATGTCCGCAGTCCGACTATTGTGTTGGATATTTTTCCGGTTTGTCGAAGATATTGAAATACACATCCGGACATAACAGTACGTGAACTCAGAACTCATATGTGGCGATGAATAGAAGAACCACCGTTTTATTTCCTACACCATTACTTACAGTAAAGTTCCTGCATGCCCAATATATCGTCCATATATAGCCGTTCCACCGGCACTTGGTAGTACGGATACATAACGGACTCCTTGACCTTCGAATGTGACAGCCCTAGAGTATGCCCGATCTCATGCACGGCCGCCGCGAAGAAGTCGGTGACGTCCTCCTTCTCATCGTCAGGGTTGTCGCCCCAGAGCTCGTCGTCGTCGAAGTGCATGGCGCCAAGGGGTGGCGGGAACGCGTGAGCGACCACACGTCCTCGCCCGTCGAAAGGAAACCTGGGGCAGGAAAGGGCGGAAGATTGAAATATTAGGTATTTTATTTTCTAACACAGATCTTAGATACGTAACCAAATTGTATAGGACTATGTTTCTCCACTCTTGGATTATAAGCTTCTCTCTCACAAAAGGCTTTCCTTCTTTTCATCCAGTTGTTGCCTGGCCGGAGAGCAACCTTTCGCAAGCTTCATCGTACATTATTTCCATTTAAAAAGTTATCGGCTCCATAATTTATCTTTTCGTAATAATATTAAACAGTATATGTACCTATACTTGTAAAAATTCGTCTATACAGGCCAATGTTCAAAGTAGGTCCTTGGTAGGTAATTGCTCACCCATCTCCATGGTCTTCGCTCACGAAGCTGACTTCGATGTCCGCTTTTCCATTGTCGATCATTCGGAATTGCAAATTGCCGTGCGGCGCCCATATAGCGAGTCCTTTGGTGATCAGTGTTTCTATGCGAGATTTAGGCATGGTGCTTGAACCGTTTACCACCCTGAAACAGGCATATTTATAGAAGAGACGTTTCAGACCTCTTGAACCCTTTCAAATTTACGCCTCCTTTATTGGTATTTATCACTTTATTGGTACTGGTTTATGATGGTATTTAACATATCATCATAAACTATCATTTTGTATACCATGCTACTCTAATGCTACCCTAATGCTGCTCAGGGATACGGATAAAAATACACTTCAGTAAACATCCAGAATCAGTAGGGAGATCAGAAGTGTACTAGATTCTTACTTACTTAACAGAACCAGTTACCTACCTGGTAACAACTAGTGATCTGGTCAGATGAGGCAGAAGGGTGCTGCTGGAGAAGGATAGGGTGGTAGTCATACAACCGGTAAAAAGCTATTCATGTTATCCAGCTCAAGAATTTTTTTCTCACTGTAGAAATCTGTTCGGGAGCCCGGAGAAATTTGATTATTATAGTACAGTAGGTACTTACTTATAGGTAATAATGCGTTTGCCCCACCCACCCTGGATGATGTATCTTCGTTCTCTGGTGGGCGTATTTTCAATATCTTTCACACCGCAGCGCCTTTTTGTGAATAGCTGGAAAATTTCATTCACGACCAACGAAAGTTTTACTTTAATTACGTACTTAACTAAAAATTAAGACAATTTTCATTTCTTCGATCTTCTATCGTATCCAAGTACCTTTCACTCAGCAGCCGCACGTAACATGAGTAGGTAGAAAATGCAAGACATGAGGTTTTCTTTTTTTTAACGTTTACAAATGAAGGGTACCTACGTACAAGAACAACTTCTTATGGCCATAAAACTGTGGGAGTTTATCACGGCGCTGCACATTCGTTTTCGGGTAGTAAAATTGATACTTGTTAAACCGGTTTAATTCTACATACATTTTTGTATATAGTACTTTTTATTACAAGCTTTTATTCAACTCTACTTGTTAGTATGTGTGGGTCAAATTTTGCAACTGAATTTTAAACCAGTTCCACCTAACCGATTGAGCTGAAATTTTGCACACACTTTTGGGGCTGGCGACAATATAATATAGTATACTCAGTTATGTATTTTTTTCAAAATGGCCGCCGCTACTAGGTGTTCAAAATTTGTTATTTGTGGGTTACGACATATGAGTTAGGCCATCGATATACTGACTAAAACGAATAAAATAAAACAATATAAAAAAAAAAAACCTTTTTTAAAAACAAGCTTTTATGCAAGCCATGTACTAAAACGAATAAAATCAGTTTATACTGAATTATTTGTTCTCAAAAAGCTTTATTAAATTTATTTCTACTCTGTATTTTTTCTTTTATCTCTAATGGAATTGTAGATATTCATATAATACTCGGAATTGTATATTTGAGTGTTCACCCTTCCATAGAAATTATTCGTTCTAGGTATCATCAGTTTCTTGTCAGTTATCTCTCTCGTGGTGATGTTATGTCGTGAATTCTGTTATATTAGGTACGATCTAACTAATGGTTCATCCAGGCTGTAAGTTTTTCTTATAATGCGCCAAGAGAAACCCTTCAAAGGTTTACTGGTACTTACACTTTCTTCTCTACCAAACATGTTTGACCTATCAAAGTGGAATATCTTTACTTACGCTTTTGGTTTCCTCATTCAAGGTACCGGTTTGCGGCAGCCCCGCAAAGGCCTGCATCTTCCTCACTGCTTCTGCTATGGAATGAGGAGTGTATGCGTAGTCCACGTCGCTGTCTCCCTCTGGTAGATAGCCATACCTTCTCATGTAGGACAACTGGGCACCAGAAGACAGGAATTTAAATTAGATATTGTTAAGTGACAAGAACAGGATCGTATGAGATTTAGAAGAAATTACATGTAGGGGAATATTCTATGAGAATTATTGATGAACTGTGCACTGTTGATGAACAGAGTACTGTGCGTGCTTTCAGGACAGCATTTATAGCGTGTATCGGTGGAGTATTGTCAATAAATTAGACTTAAACGTCAATAAATGCGCTGTGATGAGCTACACACGCTCTTTGTCTCCCATCTTGTATCGGTGCACTATAGCGACCTCTCAGCTCACTCGACTGACAGCTACAGTGCAAGATCTGGGCGTTTTATTTGCTACTGACGTGAGTTTTCACGTACATGTTGAGGAAACTTGTAAAAAAGTTAAACAAATCAAATGATTTATTGCATGATTACAGGTAAAGTACATAAAATGTTCACAAAATGGAAAGTTCTTCTATAGCTTAACTGATGGGGTGTAGAATACATACAATACAGAGTTTGGGTTGGGTGCTTAGACATGCTAACCAGTTTAGGGATCCGCGAACGATAGCATTACTGTATAATGGACACGCCACAAGTCGATAAGAGTTTATCGCAATTGTCTGGAATCCCCATGAAAGTACACATACTCTCATGTTGGAGAAAGTTCAAAAGTTGTTTTTGAGATGTTTACATCAAAAAATGTACGGACATTATCCTTGTTTATATCCTCCAGTGTTTCTTCTGGGAATAGTTGGATATAACACGTTGGAATTTAATACAGACGGGTAGTAAAATCACGTCTAAGTTTTAAGGGGTAGTAGATGCGCGCCCGCACTCAACGCCTGCTGGCGGAGGTTCTGTCTCGCACCAACCTCCAGCGCAAAGCGCCAATGCCGCGAGCTATATATTATATTAATAAGATTTTAAAAATAAATGATTATATGGATGTATTTTGTTGCTTTAGACGGACTGTTATGAGTTGTATAATAAATTTCACAGAAAAAAAGTTCTGAATGTACACTTTGGTTGTAAAACTGTAATGTACCTATATTCCTGCAAATAAATAAATGAATTCTCGGCCCGAAAAATATTAATAGAATGTGAATTTTCTCTGGTGCCATTACTGCCATTTGACTCAACCCTTAAATTTGATCCAATAATCCCCGAAAGATAAACTGGATTGCAAAAATTCCGGGTCGCTAATAAATGGCGTGATAGTTTCTTAAATACATAAGACTAATTTGCGAAACTATAGTATATTGTAGAGGACTGATTAATATATATAAAAAAATGTGTAACACGTTCTGTACACTATATAACTTTAATTAAATACTAAAAAATAAGAAAATTTCGCTTCTAACTTATGACAACAAAAATACACTTCGCAGTAAATCTTAAAAAATAAAAGTTTTTTTGTCAATTTAATATTTTGTATTTCCTCCACGAGCCCGTATCACTTCAATAAGACGATGTGGCATGCTGTAAACCAAATTTTTAATACGATTTTGGTCTATGTTTGCCCATTCTTCCACTAGCGCATTCTTTAACTCGTGTAAGGTAACGGGAGCAGGAGAGCGTTGTCTCACGCATCTCCCAAGCTCGTCCCATGCATGTTCTATGGGATTTAAGTCTGGGCTGCGAGCTGGCCACTCCATGCAGGTAATACCGACGTCTTGAATATACATATTGACCAAATGAGCAGTATGTGGTCGCGCATTATCGTGCATAAGAATGGAAATTGCACCCATATTCACTAAGAATGGACCAGCATGCTCATTTAAAATCTCTCCTACGTATCTGACAGCAGTCAGAGAACCGTTTTCTATGATCACTAACTCCGTGCGATCCTCTAAAGATATCCCAGCCCAAACCATTATTGATCCTCCACCGAATGGCACCTTTTCTTCAAAACACGCTTGATGATACCGTTCTCCTGGCCGTCTAAATACTCTTCGTCTCCCGTCGTGCGTAAATAAACAAAATCTGGACTCATCGGAAAACATAACCTTGGACCAATCTTCATCTGTCCATCGGATGTGTTCTCGAGCAAACCGTAACCTGGCAACTCTATGTTCTCTGAGCAGTTTGGGTCCGTTTGCTGGTCTATAAGGCTTTATATCAGCTTCATGAAGACGTCGCAGAATCGTATTAGAGCTCACATTGTTGTGGTGAATTTCTTGAAGACTGTTTCGGACCTGAACAGCCGTGAGATGTCGATTTCTTAACATAGTGCTCACGATGAATCGGTCTTCTCGTGTAGTTGTGCACCTTGGCCTGCCATTTCCTGGTCTCCTGATGTTCATGCCGGTCTCTTGAAATCGCTGGAGTACTCTTTGGACCGTTGATAAAGATACTCCTACTGTTCTAGCAGTCCTTCTTGTACCATGGTAATAATCCGTGTACATTCTTCAGGCGATAACGACATGATATTGCATTGAATACTCTGATCAATCCAAGGAACCATTTATAATGACAGCTCCGTTTGAAACAAAAGCAGAAAAAATATTCTTTTCGTAATTTTAAATTTTGAAATTTTTCAATGCAGAATATATTTTTTTAAATCTGTAACTTGTACAAATGAAACCTCTTTAGAGATTTAGAACAAGCATTAGTAACCTCCTTACTACATATTATTTATTCGAGCGATCTAGGTATATAATTTATGGAGATATCACGGTTTTTATTAGCGACCCGGAATTTTTGCCATCCAGTGTATATTCTCCTCATGACGAATCTTTCGTATTTTATTATTCTGGACTTGCAAAACCCAGAACGGTTGGTAATTAAGTAATTATATACAGAGACTAGGAGATTTGTAGGTTAAAAATTAATGGTGAATGAAGCTAATGTAACAATTTTTATAAAATGATGTAGTTAAACGCAAAATTGCTAATTAAATACGCGCTGGGAACGGCATTAATTAAACGCACTCTCATTTTCATTTTAACTATAAGGCGTTATCTCTGTATCGCATAATTTACGTACGTTTTGATAACACTGACCTCTTCGCTGGTAGGTGTGTTCAATTCCATGTAGATAGTCCGACATATTACCGAATCTAACACAAGCACGATCAGATGAATGAAAACACAATATTTACCACCCTCCATGCGTGCAACTGTGCTGACAAAGAAAGTAAGTATGCCACAATGGTTACTATGTAAGTACAGACATGTATGTACGTCGTATTGACCTTTGACTTGTAGATAATGATTCATAATATATGGACTGATGTTCCATAAAAAGATCTGGTGAACGCCCTTCGGAGCTTTCAGATAAACCACGTCTTCCGCCCTTGACTCATTTGTTTTACTGATGATTAATCAGCATACCTAATTAAGTTGTTTTGGTTGGACCTAGCCTTGTTATTTAGAACTACCCGCGAACCACCCAGAGGGTTCTTTTTTTAAAGGTCCAAGAAAGTCCGACCTATATAGGTAGTAATTACGTATGTGAAGCAAGTAGGTTATATATACCTACTTTCTTTTAAAGATATTCAAATGTCAATGAAATTGTTATAGACACTGTCATAACTTCATATGTAACAAAGCTTCTAAAGTTTTTAGTCGCAAATTTGCAACAATTTTATACTGTAGCCGTATAAAATGGAGCCGAGCATCGACAAGTTCCATTCTTTACCAAACGTGCGGCGCACCAGCAATGTGGATAAGAGACTGCGCAGTTTGTCCTTATCACAGCTTGATAAGTACCCACAATTTGCAGATTTTCACCATAAGCCTTCGCCTTTCGTAAGTTAACCATTAGTGTAAGAGGCTCGCCTACCATTTTCAGGGCCTAAGCTAACTTCACCTGCTCGTGGTGGACCCTGCTATTAACTAACGAGGCAATTGCGTTCCCTTCTGTGGCGGGAAGTTTATCCGTCGGCATAGCTACCAGAAGGGTTTCAGTATTAGCCGCGAGGCCCGCGTTGTGTTCCGGCGGTACGCGGAAGAAGGGACAGCTTCTTCCGCGTACCATTTAAATGAATCTGAGTATAATGAGATCATCTCGGCATACAGCAACTAACACAATTTGTGGTCAAACGAGGTGCCAGTTCTTTCCGTGTGATGAGCAAAATTACTAAATAGTATACTATCCTTTTTTAGGAATATCCCTTATAACTTTTTTACTTAGAAGGGTTCTGTCTAGACCTAATATAGAAAGCAAACCCCGTGTGATACGCAGAGTAGGTATACGCAGCTTGAAATCTCTTTTCAAATTTTATAACTTGAATTCTCTGAAAATACAAAATATATTCTGTGGTAGCTTACTAACATTTATCAGATACATTTACATACTTCTTCCAAAAAACCATGACGTGAAGAAGACAGTCAATTAAATTGATTTGTGGCGTAAGCATTTTCGAAGGAGAGGAATACGATTTACTCCTAGTAATTTAGCAAAGTTAAGTTTGTCCCGGTCTTGTCTATAGAGCATCCGCTGGATCCACGGATTCAACCCCAAAGTGGGTGTGATAAATTTGAACGATAATGGCAGTACGATCGCCTTCTATGCGGCGTGCAACTGTGGCGTGCTGTACAACTGGACCACGCATCAGATGAAAATTCTTCAAGGACATGTGAGTACACTTCTTTACAGTACCAAAACGTACTTCTCTTGGACCACCTTTGGAGCAGCTAGTATTATTGGTGAATTTAAAACAGCAGGAAGTGTAAAAGAAATTAATATTATTAAGTGGTTTGTCGTCCCAATTATGTTCAGGTATGTTTATAGCATATGTTCATTCCCATTATGTTCATAGCTGACATGTTTTTTAGAATGGACAATACTGCTGTTAGTAGATAAGTAGAGTTTTAATCAAGCCAGTATGACTATCTTCAATTCAAGATAAAATAATCAGGATAAAATAGATCATTAGATTCAAGAGAAACAAATCTAAAGTATCGAGCTGTTTGTGGGAATTTGGCGCAGAAGATCCCATTCGTAGAAAGTTCCATTTTCAGAATGTCAATCAACAGATTGTCGGAGTAATGAGTTATTGTGTTTATTATAAAATAAATGGTTAAAAACACATTAGTTGCTTTTTATTACCTACTGGAAAATTCAATAGCAAGAACAAACCAATAAGCTATTATCTTGTAAGATTCCGGCAATTTGCTAATGGGACAAGAATGTCTCATTCGCAGAAGCAAATGAGACTTTCTATAATGACTTTCTGTGAATGAGACTTTCTGTAAATGAGACTTTCTGTATATGAAACCTTTCTGTAAATGAGACTGTAAATGGAACTTTCTGTAAATGAGACTTTCTGTACATAAGACTATCTGTAAATGGGACTTTCTGTAAATTAAACTTTCTGTAAATGACTTTCTGTAAATGAGACTTTCTGTACATAAGACTATCTGTAAATGGGACTTTCTGTAAATGAGTCTGTCTATAAATGAGACTTACTGAGAATAGAGCGCTTTGCGTGGAACCTTTTGTGGAATACTACAAATCCAACTTCCTTATCGAAAAATGTTGCCATTTAGAAAATTCCGAACATCCTTATATAAGTTTCGTTGGCCACACTATACCATCTGTTATTCCTTGTAGAGACATATGTTGACCTGTATAGCGGCGGACAGTAAAGGCAAGTGGCTAGTAACGGCCGACACGGGGCCAGAGAACATACTAACCATTTGGGACAGCACCGATTATTTCCCACATAAGACCATTTTCTCACCCCATGGAGACACTAAACTGGTGAAGCTGGCCATGAGTGCCGACGCTAAATACCTTATGACTTTGGGATACCAAGCTACTGCTAAGATTTATTGGTGGATATGGTCGTTTGGACTCGATGAGCCTCATGGTAAGTTGATGAAAGAGCATACCTAATGTGACATTATCTGAGCAAAGAACCTCATTGCCGGTAAGGACTTGATCAACTTTGGTTAAGATTTTGTATCTTTTTTTTAATAGAAGTATGTTCTAACATCTGATGTTAGAACACCTGATGTTAGAAAAGTCTCAATAAAACAAGAGCCAAATGTTGGGATACGTATAACTGTCCGCTCAACTAGTTATTGAGAGAGCTATCTCGGAGTTTTGTGGGATGAAATCCGAAACGAAGCGATTCGCCAAAGAACTAAAGTCACCGACATAGGTCATAGAAGCAGCGATTTACATTTGTCGCAGGTCCGATAACCGTTGAGCTTTTGATAATTTAATGTAAGTAGTACGAGCTGCGGTTTGAAATTGAGGGAGAGTCGAGAATAGATCCTACATAGATACTCATACGTCATCATTACTCTTATGATGAGAGAACAGCAGAGTCTAAATATTTATTATGGTTTTATGATTCCAGCAACGTTAGAAGTTCCCATACCTAAAAGTGGTGTTTTGGACATGGGATTCAATCCTCACAACACAACACAATTTCTATTGATGACGAAGGAAGATATTTGGTTAGGGATCTCAGGCGTTAGTACCGTTTCAAACATCCTCCTTCCTTGCATTGTTTATGGTTGTAATTTTTTTTATATAAAAGGAGACGGACTTTTAATTAGATGTGCCAGTTACTGTGATTTTTCGGCTTTTTAGAAAGTATTCGTTATGGAGAGAGGTGAATGGAAAGAGACGGATAAGTATGAGCTGAAAGTAAGACTGGTGGAAAAGAAGACCAACGCAGACATTGGTAAATTCAGTTGTTACACCTTCGTAAAGGGGAGCTCCCAGGTGCTGGTAGCGACCACCAGAGGGGCTGTCTTGATTTACAGCTACACCATAGAGTACAAAGAGAATGTAGACGCCTCCAACTATGAAAATCTGAAATTCGTCAAGATTCTGAAGATACAGAAGAACAAAATTAATGTTATTCAGAGTATCGATGGGTTAGTAAAAGCTTATTAGAAACGTACCTTATTAAAATGTTATTTATTAGAAAACATGAATAAAAAAATAATACTAATAGCCTGTCTTTAGCCTGTCAATGGGCTGGGTCCATTGCTAGATTGGATATAAGTTGCTTCTAAGGGCTTAATTCTAACAAGAACATTGCGATCTTCGGCTCGTAACATTTAGCCAAGTAGCTTTCTTCAAGCTATCTTACTAAAGGATATTTAACCCACATTGCGTCTTTCAATACATGGACATTCGAGGATTTGGTTTTGCGATAGATACCTCACATGATTAGTGATTTTCTGGAAAGTTAATCATCAGAAATTAAATAGTGTATGAATGGTAAAGTCTTTTCATTCTCCAGTGTGATAGTGACTGGCAACAGTGTAGGCGAGATTCATTTTTACGATGAGCAAATGAAGTTGGTGTACTGGGTGCACGGGTTCCAGATGGACTGCATCAAAGGGCTCAGCTTTAATATATCGCCGAGAAGCTACCAAATATTGGATCCAAAGTGTAAGTACCATACCAATAAAAAGACATTAGCATGCATATTTTGTACAACATGTCAACGAAATAACGTAAAATTTGAAACACCTCGACTAATTTAAAATATATAAAACCGTTCTAGCGAAAAATAATATTATTTTAGGGAATAAATCAAAAGTTACAAACATTTCAAGTTTTGTTGTTCTGTCCAAAATGTTCGTAGTGCTTGCTCATTACTCAATAGGTACAGGGTAATGAAATGACTGGGCGCCTAGTGCGGGCCGAAATGAGTATATTTGTTTTGCGTAGCTGCGCGTAAAATAAAAGCTATAGGTACTAGATAAAATGAACAAGAAGTTATAAAAAAACACTATTGTAAAAACTGGTCGAATCGATTCTACTCTCTACACTGAATAACCCATTTTCAGCTTTTGCGCTATACAATGACACGTATAACAGGAGAGAACCACTACGCTAAAACCTACGCTACCGTGGACACGGGTGATTGTTACAGTAATGTTGTTATTGCTCATGAATACTGTCGTAACTGGTTACTATTGAAAAAATATTTGTATATATGTTTTTCATCACCATTACTTAATCCAAGAATGGACATTAAATAACCCTCATTTTCTTTTCTTCTTTTGGTGGCAAAGAGACGTTCTCTCTGTTTGATTACACACTCCCTGAACACCTGAATCGACCCTGCACTTTCAGTTTTGATGGCCCGAAGCTTAAAAAAATGTTTGATCGATCAAAAAGTTTTTATGCAGTTTTGAAGCTGGCATACTACCCATCATTTCAGTATGTCATTGTTCCAATTTGAAGTCAGAGTATTGAAACAATTGATTTTAAGTGTAACAAGTGTTTTAGTGTAGGATTTTGCAAGGTCAGCGACGCGCCCGCATACCCCCTGGTGTTGCAGGTGTCCATGGGCGGCGGTAACACTTACCATCACGTGGGACCACTTGCTCGTCCGCCTACTAGTATATAATAAAAAAAATAAAAAAAAAGTCGTGTGTCCGCCTTTCTCATAGGGAGGACTTGTATGTATTAGATTTTTGAAGAAAACAATGGTTTCTCTAAAAAAGTCGTTTATTCAGTAACTTGTTATGTCTCAAGAGACTAAACTCAGACTAAAGAAGTGCCACAGCTTGCGCGGCTACTTCGGGCATAG
Source organism: Sesia bembeciformis (assembly GCA_943735995.1). Taxonomy (NCBI): domain Eukaryota; kingdom Metazoa; phylum Arthropoda; class Insecta; order Lepidoptera; family Sesiidae; genus Sesia; species Sesia bembeciformis. Next base: position 17,886,359 of record OX031028.1, read on the forward strand.
TATCCATAATTTTAATCGGTTCAAACCCCAGGACATAAACAATTTAAAGAAACTTTTTTTAAATCAAGAAATCGAGCTCCTTATTTTTTTTCAAAACAATGAACTGACTACTTCTCTTCTTTAATTCAAATTCGTGAATTCAAATTTGGAACAATAGCATGATGGTGAATACGCCAGCTTTAAAACTGCATAAAAACTTTTCTTCGACCTTATTATTTTTATGTTCCAGGCCTGGCTCGATTCAGGTGTCCGGGAGTGTATATACCTACCTAGACCAAGGGCTGTTATACTTCCTGAGGACATTAATATTTTCAGGCAATAAGCATTGTTTGTGTTGGGAGAAAGTCGTAACGCAAATAGATCCGGAGACAGGCGCAGTTCGGCAGAAGCTAATGAAAAGAGAGCTACCGTCTGACGCGACAATCAGCAACAAACCATTTGTCGTCAGGGACTTTATCGTTTGTGAGGATTATGTTCATCTTTTTCTGTCTTTAGCTCTTTTTTCGGTACTATTTGATACATATTGTTCAGTCTAACATACCATTGTTATACTGGACTAATTTGTACGCCACTTCAAAGTTATCTCAACCAACTGTTTATGACTGTCCAATCGGTAATCTTTCGACGACGTAATTATAATCTTTTAAGTGAGTCCATCTGACCTTCGGGCCAGATGAGGACACAAAGCATGTCACCTGTAAGAGTTGTATGAGAAGGACGGAAAAACGTCGAAAGCGACAAATCGATGATTCAGAATTTCTTAATAACTTATTTTTTGTAAAATTGCAATTTGTCGCTGACGATGTACCTATGTACCTATATTCTGAACCGATTCGATTTAATTCTCACAGGTTCATACAACGAAGGTATCGGTTTTGTGGATTTTGTGACGGAAAAACTCAATCTTATAATCGATCACAAAATTGCGCCTGCACTATCATTGTCCGTGCACCCAGAAAAGTAAGTTAGAAAAGTCGTTAACGTTAACATTTAACCACATGATCCTATAACATGGTGAACCACTTGTTTATTTATTTTTTACTGCATAGAAAAGTCTTTGGCATGTGTGCGTGCGAGATTCCTAATGTTTATGAAGCGCGAGTGCGATAGAGATGGCGACATGTTGACAGCTAAAACCTGTTTGTCGAACACCAAGACCCCACAATCTCCCGGCCTATCAAGTGCTCGTTGTGTTTTATTCAGTTTGCAAGAACCAATCCCTGTCATAAATTGTCATCACACCGAAGGAACACTAAAATACACGTACACGTGGAAGGACAAAGGATTTGACTTAAAAAATAAGTTCTAAAACGATTCCAAAATTAAGGGGCTACCATATGCCAATGGCCTTGAGCATTCCGTCATTCTGACACCCCCCACCTACCTTCCTCACCTCTACATTATTACCTATAATATATGCGCCATCTATAACGACATCTTACGGATACCCGTCGTACTTCAAGAAAGTATAAATTTTATAGTTCAAGAGCCCACATACTTTATTCGATGGTCATAATATATTAGAATGGGGTTTCTATTTTTTTTTATTGATGAACTAATAATCAATTCCAAATATCAATAAGTAAAAGAGGAATAGGTAGATAGAAGAGATTATACACCATGCACTTTTAAAGCGTAAGCGAAAAGTATGGGTATTTATACCGTGAAACTTGACAACTTTCCCAAGGAATATATAATACAAAATTCAAACCCCTTATACTAAATTCAAAGTAAAAACTTCGCTCTATGTACTTCAAAAGTCATATCACGGTGTATTACAGTATAAGCAATGGGCAAGGCCAAATTTTTTAGACGTGCTTTTTATATATTTTTTGATAGTCGTTTCCAAGGATCAACGAACCACCAAATTAATTTTTAGCTCGTTTAGTTTTAATATATGACATTTTTAAATTTCTCATTGACATTTTTGTCGTTATGAGGATTGAATGGCGTATTCCTTTGCAGCCGACAATTTAAAAAAGACACACCGCCGTATTGGTAGCTTTGTCATTTTTGACAAGTTCTTTCAACTTTGACAAGTCTAATGTCAAACTTGACTGAGCCATCACAATCACTGTCTCAATAAAATGAGAATGATGATATTGATCTCTCAATTTTCTTTAGAAAATTTCTTGGTTTTTAAGAAATAAATAAAAAGATTATAATGTTATTTGTGTGACCATAATGTTGATTCTCAAATGTATGAAAGAATTTATAATTTATAAAAATAAATAAGTACGACTGTTTCTTTAATAATAGTGTTCTTATTTATACTTTTAAGTATTCTTCATGAAGAAAATCATAAATAGCTTCGCATGTTTCTGGTATAACACGTCCAAGAAGTTATGGGGACATTTTGCAACTGAATTTTAAATCTTCATAATCTATCGGTTAATAAAAAACGTAAAGTAGCAATTAAACGATGCTCTGCTGGTATACTGTCACGCATTAGCGTATTCTGTTTGGATATTAATGGAGGTACTTTGTAAATGTAAGAGGGTAAATGTTGAATCATTCATTCTTAGATAGTTTTTGTAATCATCTTCGTCAATGTCGTTTAACATGGTGGCGTCACAATAATTTACACGTTTTAGTAATAGCTTTTTAACCCAACTAGACTTCCATTGTTTTTGTGACATCAACCAAAGTAAATAAAGGATAGTCAATTTCTTTCTTTTTGTTCTTTTTCTTATGCGCGTTGATGGTGGCATTTTTCACGCAAAGCACTACTGCACGTTGGAACAGCTTAACACAGTGTGTGATCGGATGCTATGCAGGACCATATATGGACTAACTTCTCCAACATGGAGGCCGGCGCGGCGTCCTGCATGCAGGACTGAATGGCTGGCTTTAGTGACAAGTATCATCGAATCTATTAACCAGTGTTGGTAGACGTCCCGCTTTTTGAAACGTAAAATACAATGCCGCGCGGGACGCTGAAAGTCACGCTCTATTGAATTCGATCTATTTTATCGACCTAGTGAACTGCCCGACGGGAATATTACTCATACAAAAAATAGTTTGATCTCATTGATCTAATAAATATTGTACTAATTACTTTGCTTTTTTATTATGTCCCGCTTTTATCAAACGAATCCCGCCTTTTTACTTTTTCTTTTTCTTTATCAACTTTCTGTACTTTTTCTAAAACGTAATTTTTTTATATTGTTGTAGCTTCCTCTATGCCTATCACGTGTGCTGTTATGGGGTATTTAACTTCAACTACCATGTTCTCGCCACACAGCCCGTCGGGGGTGGCACCAAGAAATGGCAATGCTTTGTCAATAAATAGGCCAAATTTTTTCTTAATTTCTTTATTAATCTGAGTACTCAGCTGAGTCAGTGGTGTCTTCGTTCTCACGTCCATAGTACAGGTTACCACTTTTTGGTTTTCAGATTCATGGTTCCGATTTGGTCCATCACTGGTTGATTCTACTGGTTCTTCTTCATGTGCCATGTTGATGACTGCTTAATTGGGTTGCCTTTGCATTACTTTGTGGGTAGCGCTGAAAAAAAGAACATATTATTTTGTAGATCACATCAAGCATAATACGGTCCCACATACTTGTTAACACTTTATATGCGTGGGCTTTCGGTCTATTTCATAACTTTATTTGCTAATTAAAAGTTACCAGTAAATAAGTAGAATTTAAATTACGTTCCGAAAATATACGTGGGCTCCTAGTCTATTTTACTTACTTGTGACAGTATCCACTCGAGGCTGAAAAGATGCCGAGTTTTGATCTTGGTTTTCGTAGTTCTCGTAAATTTTATGTAAAACTGACCTTTTACTTAGTCTTCTGAAAAAAAAAAAAAGATAATACAAAAATAAATAAATAAGGTAAAAAAGGCATGTTATTTGACAATGGGTATCGACATCAGACTTCTCGTTTGTGATGCACACTATACCTATTTTGGGTACTAAACCACTAGATCGCTATCAGAGTAGGTAGGTAGTCGAAATTGTGAACTAGATATCTTTCCAAGTATAAAATAAATGAGAAGAAAACCCCGATCATTCATAAAATCAATCTAAAAAACCGAGCAAAAATTGAATTATGATTCATTAGAAATTACTAAGCACACGAGTAAATTACCATAGTTATAAATTAGTTAACTATTAATAATTTATTATAATAATATAGTGTACTTACAAGAAAGACGTCGATCACTTCCTGCATCTTTTGCTGTCTATATCGTTTTACTTTTGATATTTTAGGCATTGTTGATTTTTATACTCAAAAACAGAATTTTTACTATACTAAATATCAATAGTGTCCTGTCACAATTTTATTTCAAGAAAATAAAACCTAACCTAAACAACGTGACCTTTTACTAATGTAAAATTAAAATTAATAATAACTAAAATGTGTGCTCTTGTCACTTATATTGTCCGCACTAGCACTAGGTAATTAAAATAAGTGTTAAATACGCTAAATAACAAATAAAAAGGCAGGATTTTTGTGCGCGCACAGCGTAAAGCGACACGGGTACCGCGTCCAAAGGCCACTGGTCAACTGCCGCCCGTCGCCCCCGCAGAGTACCGCGAGCCAGAAACATGCGTAGAAACATAATACAATTTTTTTTCAAAAACTACAAATAAATTCAAAAAAACCAAACGACAGGATTTTAGTGAAAATTGTTGTCTAATATTGAGTATAAGTTTCATTTGTATAAGTTCCATAATAAGGGAGGCTATCGGGATTTAACACGAGAATAGAGGCTCACAGATGATTTATTTTCTCTTAAATTAGATATATTATTTTAATTTCCGACGTCAAAAGCGAAGATTAAATACCACACTACATCATATATTTTTTAGAGAATTTTTGTACCATGTTCAAATATACTTTATAGGATTTAAAAACAGCGAAATTTGTCGGGTAGCCCCTTAAAACTATTATCTTACGTAGGTGCGTGGGCACTATTATAGTCAGCAAAAATGCACCCTGAAAGTAAAATAATAAAACATTTCGAGAACGTCATGTGTCAAATAGTGGCATCTGTCAGATATGTGGCAAATAGTCACCATAAACGTATAATAAAATGCTGCTTTTTCAGGCCATTTGTTTGCATTGGTTATGCAGACGGCCTAGTGGAATTGATGAACTTCATCCAGCACAAGCTGTTTGTTAGACTGAATCTTCGGGAACGCTACAAAGTTGTCATTCCACCAAAAGACGATTCCATAAAATGCAATTTTGAGATAATTGTCCCCGAGCTTTCAGTGACCTGTCTCAAGTATTCCCCTTCCGGTGAGTTTCAGTTTTTTGTAAGATGCGACTTTCTAGTCTTTTGGTACACTCATTGACAGACGATTCCCTATAGTAGTCTCAGAGAAACATACACACAAACTAACCCGATCCCGAATAAACTTATTTATAAAAATCCAGATGCCAGCTTAGATCAAAGCAAACGGGGAAGATACCGTACGTTCTTATGTTGCGTGAACTGAAAATGGGCTCGGATGCACAAAACTACATGAAATCAAACTCGTACAGCTATAACTAAAGTCACGTTGTACGACACTAAACGACAGATGAGCGATGAGCCTGGACAGTAGCACGAGCGAGACAAACACTACTTTCAGGTCGCGCGCTGCATGGCCGTGCGTGCGGCAGTTCAAAGAACATCATGTTTCGTACAGTTTTATCTCGCTCACTCATTAACGACCAAATCTAAACTACTATTGGGCCGTTCTAATAGATCGGATTTGACATATGACGAACCATATATTACTATCGTGACATATATTAGTATCGTGTGGTGGTATAACTCGATCAATTTTAAGCGTCGTTTTCTTGGAAGCGTTGCGTCTATGACAATTAATATTTCACATCGGTGGATTATATGGTTCGTCATATGTCAAATCCGACCTATTAGAACGGTCCAATAATAAGCATTTAAAAAAACTTCTACAAATTATTCGTTTTTGGCGTACTTACGCGTGAAAAGTAATTCCATGTGTCTTGTTTTTGCTCCTTGAGTGATTTGTGCACTGAATAAATGTACAGGAAGGCATTTTTAAATGTACATATTTGCCACTACAAAACTGTGTTCACTGTGTGAGTGTATCGCATGCAAGCAAGTCGCTGTTCTATCGGTGACTAAACGAAGCAGGTTCATTGGACTCTATTTCGTAGGACCACGCGCGGTAAGCGAGTAACGAATCTTCCTCCTTTTGATTAAATCAAAGGATGACAGGCGCTAGGAAAAGTCAACATTTTGCGTTTCAGAAAAAAAAGTTTAGACAACAGTTGTAGACAAACGAGCCCTATGCAACAACATATCGTTGTATATATTGGCATACAAATTCAGTGGTACTGGCTGAGGGTTAAACTTTCGGTGTCACGAATGTAAGTCGAAAATATGAGTAGTTACGCCAATACTATCACTGCTTTTATATCGTTATAACAACTCAGAACTGTTTAATATTCTAGGTTTGCATCTGGCATGTGGCCTGGACACAGGTGAATTGATTTTCCTAGACCCAATCACAATAGATATTCTAACGGAGACACCCTTTAAGGACACCAGTCATGCTATACAGGAGATTAATTATAGCTCCGATTCTTTGACTCTAGCTTTAGCGGTACGTGAATAAATATCGACTCAATGCTAAGGCTTTGATTAGGCTTATTACTACAAACAATTGGGCTTTTTCCATATATCCATATAATTGTTAGTAATAAACTTAAATCTATGTTAACAGTAGAATATAGTGAACAGAGTATTTCATTATTATTTAGATGCTAAATTACATTATTAAAACTACATTAAATCACATTGAATTTCATTAAAATAACAATAATAATTACATCAATATATTAATTAAAATACAATTACATTAAATACATTAAAGAAAAAATAATTAAATTAACAGTCCTATCCAGTGTTTCTGGATCCATGACAAAAAGTTGAGATGTTACTTCTCTTGCAGGATGCCGGTAGAACTGTATGCGTTTATAAATATGATTGTGAGAAGTTCGTTTGGAACTTCGTTGGAAAACACAGAGCTCACTTCAGAGACGTCACTGCAGTTTTTTTCACTCCAGTTAAAAATGAATCCGGAGAATACAAACTGCTCTCTTTAGGCAGTGATCGCATTATGGTGGAGTACGACATAGGGGCCAGTTCGGACGATTATTTGGAATTTTTGAGCTTGGATAGGATAGATCAATCCGCGGTACCACTGACAGCCATCGTGTGGCCAACGCCTAAAGACCTAGACCCAGATGTGTATCGCAGAGACTTGCCTCTGATACTGATTGCTAATGACGAGGTGACGTATACTTTTACAAGGTCAATAAAACGTGTAGGCTTAGAGTATTTACAGTATTTAGATATTATTTCTCCAATTTTCAACTACCAAAATTGTATGTATACGAAAAAAAAATTACTGTATTTCTCATTTTCACATATTATAATTAGGAACACACAAAAAATGTTGCGAGCTTGAAAACCTAGTACACAGCGGGAAGTTCTAAGGGGGAAAAACGTGACAATCAGCTAACCCTGTGGCTGGCCACAGGGTTAGCTGATTATCACGTTTTTCACGAATCATAGCCGCATGAACTCGCGAGGCCCCTCGGGCCCAGAGGCCGTAGGCGGTGGCCCACGTCGCCCACGCCTTGCGCTGCTTCTGCCTATATCCAGTAGTAGACACAGGCTGATGGCATAGGTTCATATCATAATTCATAGCATAACATTAGAATTTTTTTCTGCACTGTTTGTTGATAAATCAACAGGCCGTCAATAATGGATTTTTATGTTTTATTGGCAGTTCAAATACAAGATTCTGAATTATGGCACCACAATGACGTTGTCGACAGTGCTGGGCCCTCGGTACGAAACGCCCGTGACAAAGATGCAGCGGATAGTGAAGAAGGAAAACAAGGAGGATGTAGTGGAACAGGACTATCTGCTGTTTGCGACGAAAAACGTAATAGGTCTGCAGAAGATGCCGCTTGATGGCAATCCGTGGAAACATGCAGGCATGCTCGGACATCCGATAAAGGTAGCGACATTGTTAAATGAAAAATTACCTTGCTTATTCATTTAGTTGATTCAAGGTTGAGTCTGATGAATGCTTGTTGTGAATTACTGAACGAAATAAATGTAAAAGCGGTACAAGTCTTGGCCCGATATGATTGTTAGCAATATGAGGCTTGGTTCACTGCACACTAGGTACAGAAATATGATTATAACAATAGACCTATCCAGCGTCCAGGTTCTCGCGTCCATTATTATCAGCAGTCCTTTAAGTTAAGAAAAAAGTGATGTCTTCACTATCAGTCACGTGTTATCACCTATTGACTCTGTGTTATGGCTACATTGGAAGGATGATGTCAGCTTTTTCTTAATGTGAATAGAGTATAGTGCCAGGTAGAAAAAGTAGCGTGCAATGAAATACGAGGGTTCTGTGATGTCCTTTAAATTCAATATAGATCGCGCTGAATGGCAACTCGTATTCGTAGGTACCTACGAATAGTAGGTAGGTAAGTAGGTAATAGTAGGTAGTAGCAGTTTTAATTAGGGAGTGCGAACTTTCTGTAGCTACTTAGTAGTACTAGCAGGTAATATTGCGTCAATTTTAAAAGATTGGCGTGTCCAGGTCCTCCAAATAAGTTTCCGGGAAGACAGTGGTACTCTTTTCACTATTGGAGCCAAGGACACGTGCATGTGCCAATGGAGCGCTCATTACGGGTATGTTTACAAACTTATCTACTCTTTTTTGGACTGACAACGAATCAGAAAGTAAAGCTGTTCGCCATCCCCTCCCGCTCAAAGGTTACCTGGAAGAGATCGCTTTAGCGACAAAGCCTACCTTTTGTACACCTAGTTATTTAAACTTTAGTATCAATTTATCTGTATTTTTTGGTATGGAATAAAGTGTACTTCTTTACGGGAACTGTGTAGGTACTGTGTGAATAATACGCACTGTAACAAATATCCAACACTGCAAAAGATCCGTAATGCGTTCGTAGGTATACCTATACAATACCTAGCCACATTTTTACGCGGATGTACAAGTTTAGGATTTGTAGTATAAAATTTGAGATTTTCGCGTATTTTTATCTATGTAAATGGGTCTCCAGGTCGAGTAAAACAAACAAGGTAAAAATGCGCGTTGAGACCCGTTTAATTAGCTAAATATGTTTGTTTGTAGTGTTGGAATAAATCTATAGACGCCGAAGAAGGTAAATATCCGTTCGAAACTGTCGGTAGAGAGATGCAGAATAGTTGTATTGATAACTGATTTAAATGAGTGTTGATATTTAATTAAAAATAGATTTTGTACCTTACAGTGCAGTAGACAAAGCAACGATCAGCGGTGGAGGCGACTTGGACCCTTACTACTGCTTAGTGGAAGACGGCCGCCCTGGGTGGCTGTTCCAGGAAGTCAGGGATCTGTTCTACTACATCCAAATCCTGTGTCAGGGCACCTTCTCGCCGGCCATGAGGCGCGTAAAGGACTACATACCGATAGACTCTCTTCCAGACATGATGCGGGCTTTGGGATACTTCCTTTCGGAGTACGAGGTATTAAAAAAAATATCTATTTTTGAAATTGAGATCTAGAAATTTTTTATAATTCATATCTGTAATTTTATTTGTCATCGCTACCATTGGCGGGCTTTCTAACTACATCACGATCTCGAAAAACCAAAGACTACAAATATTTCAATGTGCTTCTATTTATTCCAGGTGGAGAATTTGATAGTAGAAGCAAAATACAAAGTGTTCCAGCGGTGTGCCTCCACGGAGATATACTTTGAAGAGTTCGTCAAGTTGTACCTTAACCATCGACCTGCGTTCGGAGAGAATTTTGTGAAAATCAGGAATGCTTTTCGGAACTTTGCTACTCTTATAAACGACGACTACGTTATAACTCAGGAAGACTTCATTGATCTTCTCAACTCCTATGGTGAGATGTACCTACTAAAGTACAGATACATTAAGAAAACATTGGTCATCGGTCAATCTAGAAACAACCGAACGCGTCATGCACGTCTATGAATTACCGTACCTCTAATTGCATACTTTATTACGAGATACTTTATTGCAATATGCGTAGTTTGATTTTTGTAAATAGGTATTATGTGCAAACGAGCAGACAGTCCGCTCGATCGAAAGCAGATACTGTCGACCGTGGCTCGATTCAGGTGTCCGGGAATGTATAATAAAAACTTAGTACCTACATATATGTTATTTTAATGCCTGCGTAACTTGAATGTGATTTGCGCTTGTATTTAGGTATGTGGCCTAGTCAAGCAGGTTGCCTATCGTAGAGATGGGTCTGTCGTACAGGTGACACTGATGGCTAGACGAATTTTCGTATGAAGATCACGTACCAGGAGAGGTAGCATGGAGCACCCTTTGGTCAGGCGGAGTAATGTCCTAATGATGATAATTTAACCACGGTACATTTGTATTTGTAACGTGCCGTTGTCAATAGTTTTTTTTTACTATTAGCACATTTAAGGGGGAGCGTGCACGCTGCAATCCAACAGCCGCTGGGCGCGCTCGACTGGCCACGTTACCCCTCTCACAGAGGACTACCTTGAAATGTACTGCATTTCCCATTTTATCTTATTTCCCTAATGTACGTACGTGTTTCGGTAGTGAGTGAGATGTGCCAGAGCCCATTTCCATCCTATCCCTCCCATTTTCCCAACCCTTTCTCCGAATCCGTTCCTATATCTCCAAAAGTAGGCAGCGCATTCGGGGGCGTGCCAACGTTTGTCATTTTGGACTAATGTTGGCATGTACCGATATCTATGAGCGACAGTATCCACTTACCACCAGGTGGACTGTATGCTCGTCTGCCGCCTTCGTCCATAAAAGAAAAAAAAATGATTTTCAGGGGAACACTTCTCCAACGATCTGACGTGGTATCTCCTCTCCATACTCTATGGACAAAGCTACGAAGAGAGAGCCACAATGGGCCAGTCTGTTTTTACGTTCTTACCACAGGTATCTTATACTTTATATATATTTTATATGAAACAGTTGGCGGGCAGACAGATGCTGCGCCTGATGATATATGATGTCCTAGTCCTACCGCGCTTATGCCAATTGCAATTAGTTCCAGCGTGCAGCTGCTGCAAACGTTTTTAACGCCTAGCAACTGCAAATGGGGTAGATATTTTCCTCAGCCATTCTAAATGTAAAACTAGTCTGTCTCACTCCCACACAGATACAACTTACTGATTCGCGTTTAGCTTGGGATACTAGGCAAGGCGATCTGACCCCCCCCCCCCCCACCTTAGTAAGCTAATGTTCTAAATGTACTGAAACCCTCTTCATGTATAACCCGGCCTCGGCGGGTATCGACGAGCGCCTGCTCTTTCCATGTCTATAATACCTCAGACTAATTGATTTAACACTGGAATATGTCTTTAAAATTCAAATTGCGGCACCAAATAATCATGTTTTGTTTATAATGACAGCCAGTGACACTGGAAATCTGATTTTACCAATTATGTATTTGGATAAAATGCGTAGAAAATCTAGTTCTCTGCCTAATGAATCTGATGAGGCATTAGGGAGCTATGGGGTGCGGCAGGTAAACTGCGTTTCTTTTTATGTAAACAAATATGGTATATTGATAACCAAACACAATGTAAGGTTGTGAAATTATTCGAATGAACAGCTATGAATTTACGAAGAACGTAATCGTTTTTCGTGGAGTATTATGTCAAAATACAATTATGATCAAAATAATGATTAAACCGACTAACAAGAATTTTCCTTGCTATATAGTTAAAAAAAATATCTAGTGACTGCCTGCGGATTCGCCTGCGTAGTAAATTTCGTCATCGCGTAGGATACTTATTTTTTTTTTTAAGAAATGTCCCTTGTTCTTTATATAGCATACTAGTGACTGCCCACGGCTTCGCCCACGTAGAAAAGTATGTTATCCAAACAAGGGATAAAAGTATCCCTTGTCCTATTCTCAGTTATAGTCGTAAATATGCTATGTACCAAGTTTCAATAGCATTGGTCTAGCCATCTCGGAAACCAGCCATCAAGAAATCTAATTTATTTATTGGACCGCATATACAGGGTTCAAGTTGTACCTCAGGTTCTACTCCACCGATTGAGATGAAATATACCCTATGGGTCAACAAGAAATTTATTTTCAAAGAAATGACGTGCTGACAGCGACGTGTCATTTATTGAAATTCATGTGGAGTTTCGTTTTTAGCCGGTTTATAGTCTGATTACGAAACCTTTAAGCCGGTTTATAAAGTTCAATGTCGTCTTCGGAGAAAAATCATTAATATTTTTTGAACTATTCGGGTGTCAAGGTCGAACTTTCACATAGCTGCCCCCACTCTCTTCACTTACATATCTAAATAGCAACCAAGGATATTAGAACCACCTGTAGTATCCTCGCAGCGACCATCTCGCCCGGGTATGGATACTGCACTCACCACAGTAAGAGTCGCAATCGTTCTCCAATCACTATGCGCCCCCAACGACCGCCTCGCCTCCACACACATAGGTCTACTGAACTGAACTGAATACTGAACACTTGATGTTATGAAGACTATATCTGAAAGCTATCTCCCTGGCCGTTGCTAAACCACATATAACAAGATCTGGTCTCGAAACTTTGATGGAAAACAATGGAGGAACCAGATTGCCCGCTTTGTTTCTCCAGAGGACCAACCATCACCTTCAGTGAGAGAAGGAATATGCGAGATATGTCCATCAAGGAAAAATAGAAGGACCAAAAAGGGGTATAATATATGCTCAAAGTTTCTGTACAACGAGCACCGTATGAACATGTGTCAAGACTGTTTTCCTAAAATATATGCCATAGATGATGAAAACATATAATTTTCTTATACTAAATAGTATTTATCGTTTTAGTTTATTTTGTGTAGGTTAAGTAAAACATGTTCCTAAAAATATTACAAAGATGATCCTAAGCCCGAGTGCCCTAAAATTAATAATTTTATTCTAATAAATATAACTTTTTCTAATAGTTTGTTTCAATTTAATCCCTTCATATACTTTTTTTTTTTTTAATTTCTTTTGCCGTATGTGTGAAAAATATGCATTTTAATATCGGCGGCAAAAATGCTCTACACGCGCCCACTCGTTTTTCAGTATGGCGCGCTCACTTACACGACCGGTGACTGTTGAAAGGGCACTAGGGCCACAAGAATTTAGCTAATCCGAAAAAAAAAGCGTGCCCGCTCTAGGATTAATGCATCAAAATGAAATATCTTGGTCTTATAGCTTACTTTAGTAAGAATACGGCGCCTACAGTAATATTAATTAATTTTAGCATTGATTTCTGTGGAAGAATAAACGTTTTTGTACTACTTTAATCTGTACTTTTAACTAAAAAGTATATATTTGAAGTAGTATGAACTTTATTTGACCTTGAGTAATAGGCGATAAGATAAGTTGATAACCGAATCTCCATAGGAAAATAAACCTGCGTTTTTTTTACTAATTTTTAATCCTATTTTATATGCCAAGACCAAAGTTCATGAATTTATTGATCAGTGATCACTAAAAATAATCCAAATCCGATGACAATAAAGATACAAGTAATGTCAGAAGCCGTCAAATGTGTTTTATAGGTTCCGGGAATAATTTGATTTCGAAGGAAATTTTGTTTTTTATGGTTAATTTGAATCAGTTTTTATGCGCAATTCATACTGTGTGTTTCTTTTTGAACGCAAGCCGTATATTCATAGCCTATGTTTTGTTATTTTGTTACGAAGTGATGTTTGTTTACAAAATAAGACAACTAAGAAAAAAACGCACTATAGATTGTGTTTCAAAAGTAAACTTTATCACCAACGTAAATGGTTTGAATTCGTATGACGCTGTCATGTGCCTATGTATGCGCTCATCATCTTATTGCGTAGCTTTGGTTTTGTAAAATCTGTGTGAATCATATTTAATTATGTTAGCGTCAATTTTTTTAAGCCAGTTTGATGTTTACAGGAAATAACATTTAATGAACTGGTGACAAACATACTGGGCATAGGAGATATAGAGGGCATGGACGAGGTACAGTCAGCGATGGAGTCCACAAGCTCGCAGCAGACAGGCTCTACCATGACCAGCGAGGACAAAAACGAGGAATGACTTCTGTTATATTTTATTCTCTTATAATAAATTATATTTATCTCTACTATTTACATTAATTATTACAGTAGTAGATCGTAGAGAAATCGTCTCTGAAAACGAGGGTAGATAAAACAAAACGAAATTGGTTACAATATTAAGGAAGTACATAAATGTACTTCACTAATGGAAGAGTCAAAAAATAATTTACGGGGTATGCCAGTTAGCATAAGTTGGCACATGCAAGCTCGAGAAAATAAATCGGCATTCTACTTTGTCTTTTAAATGATTCTGTACAATAGTAGAGTAGGTCTACATAGATTTAAAAAAATATTGCTTAATAAATAAATAAATTTTAATTATTCCTTAGTAATTTCTCTACGACCTAAAGATTTATAAAACGAGTTATTTTATTGAATTATTGACGCTATGCAGAGCATTATGCAATAATAAATTAAAAACAAATACATAAAGGCGTTTACTTTTGTACTGTAACTTAAATGATAGTATAATATGCTGCAATGGGGATAGGGTAATTTTTTCATGTTTCTATTTCTAAAAATGTGAAATAAAGGCGATGACGTCACAATTATGGGTGTATGAATTGCTAATTTTGACATAATGTATAAAAAAAAAGTAAGGTCACAGATCAAAATAAACTTCACAGTCACCTGTAATCGAGCTAAATAAACAAAAGCAACTTCTATTTGTGGCAATGATCTCTTTGTTGTGAACTGACTGCAGTTTGTTTTCTTTCTTACTGAGATTTAATTTCTGGTTATTTATGACTGGTTTTTTATGACTTATTTATTTCTGGTTTGAAACTGCACAATAAATGTTGCTGCTCGTATTTGTACGGGCAAATTCTACTAATACGCCTAAACTTGAATGATTGTAGAGAACATGAAGGAGCAGTGGCAAGTCTATCCATGCAGCCGTTACTGTGACGTCACACGACTCTGTGATTATCATGTTTCTAACACTGTGTGATTATCCACTTTGTGGTTCAATCTATATAATACTCTATATAACCTATTCTATATAAAAAGACAAAAGTCAGCGTGTAAGGAAAATTGCACCATCCCCATTGAATATCTTATGAAAAACGCATATTAAAGATACGCCACTAATAAAAATCAGAAATCAAGTATCTTTCAATACTTATGATATAAACACTCATTTTTGCTGCTTTCTCTTCATAATAAAGTAAGAGTGGAAGTTAAAAATATCTTACGTTTCTTATTGAACATATTGTCAAATGATTTATGTACATTAAAGGTGGAAACACACTGAGCCGAGGTATGTTATGTGATGGCGAACCAAAGGCATCATTTCCCATATATTTTATATGGGAAAATGCTGTTTAGAAACCCACTTGAGTTACATTACGTTATGCTACCCTACATTACGCTTGGTTCAGCATTTGTAGTGTGTGGAGGGTTTGGCCGTCACTAGTGTAATGTGGCACTTTAGAAACACACGTCACTAGACTGTTGGCTTTCGGCAGGACCATATGAATCTGGCATTTTATTATTTTCAATAGATTTATGTAAAGCTTGAAATTTTTCATTTGTTATGCCAAACTGCAGTTATTGTTATGTAAGCTATGAAAAGCTATCGCTTATTTCTCTCGAACACATAAAAAAAACGATAATGCTTTTAGCACTTCATCAGTGATTCCAGTTGAATGAAGGATGACATACACATAGGATCACCTAAGTGTGCACATTCAATAAAAGTGTCTTATACGGAGTTGTAGGGTCATGACAGCTCAGTATGTTTCCACCTTAACAGTTATATCACTAATTACTGAGTACAATAATTGTCTATCTGCTAAATATACTGCAAATAACAACTGTGTTTGACATAAAAGTCCTGTCCCGTGTAGTGTCGGTTGACTTTAGAATAGCACCATCTCATCTCTTCCGGCGGATGTCGAAAAGGCGACTACGGGATAACAAAGGTGCTACCACAAGCGCTGAGTAACTACACCAACTCTGAAAGAGTGGACTCGCCAACCCATTTGGCCAGTGGTAAGTTAAGGCCATATAACCCTTATGCATAAGACAATGTGCCCCTGTCCTCCCTGGGGAGGCAGTGGATACTGAAAGGGCTGATTGCATGACATAACAGTAATGCCAAGTAGAAGTATCTGTCAGTAACTAAACTATATAATTAAAGTAAATGCAATCTTACATCAAATAAGATTTCACAGCACAAACTGTACAAATTCACAATCAGTTGTGATTAAATAATTATTTATTTATCTTATATAACATTTAACAAAATTGTCTTAAGAAGCCATACTTAGGCATCCTTTGTACATTTGGTTTAACTTATGAGTGAACATGACAAATATGAAATAAAGACAAATCTATGCAGGTAAAACAAATAAAGTATTTGATTTTCTTTCCAATAACCCACCTACCTATATGGTTATAGGTAAGTTATCAGACACCTACTAGAAATCAATCTATAAAATCTAGTCGCTTAGAAGAGAAAAAGTTTGCAATACTGTGTTATGAAGTAATTAAGATTAATGCCAATATAACCAAACAAGAGTGACAGGAAGCAATAGCTTGCTTATAAGAATTAGTAAATACTAATTAAACAAATTGGAAATTCTATTAGAGAACTAGTTCCAATAAAACCAGAAAACCTATTTTTCCAATGAATTTGAAATTTAAAAGAATGGATTTATTATCTTCTCATAAAAAACCAAATAAGGCAAAAATCTTCAATGTCACTCACTACCATCAACGACTCAAGTTATTGTCCATATAAGGTTCATGCTATACTCCGAATGTTCAAGGTGCAAGTTTAATTATTGTTAAAAATTGGGCTATTGTTGGGCCCTCGTGGTAGATTATTGCTAGGCACCCATGATTATGAATGGGAACTCCGTGTAGTATAACTGACATGGTAAAGATAAAATTTAATTCACATAAATTGACCTCTCAGCTAAAAATGATGTTTATGTATTTTGAATAGTTTTAAGCTGTAATGTGACAAAAATTTTATTATTCATGTTCTGCTGTGATCTGAGCAAAATGTGATTATTTATATACCTATTTGATTTAAACCAAAAAAAAAATTTTATTTGGTTTAAATTTCAACTCAGTAAGTATTATATGGTGACAATCTGTATACACATATTTTTTAAGCTATATTGAGCATTATTTCTTGAAGATTTAATGACTAGCTTTTGGCACCCTCCACAAACAGAGTCAGCAGCCAATGACTCACCCTTGTAAAGCCCTTTTAGTATACCTAATACAAAAGTTATCAAATTGAAGACATTTTTACCTCTGTCCCATTCACCCCAAACGGCACCTCTAGTTGTTGGGGGTTCCTATCCCTTTGGGGTTGAATTTTTCGGCCATACCTCAATCTGCTTTTAACCGTTTCGCTGGTGTTGTGGTGCCACTACTTTGGGAATTTGAATCCTCGGAAAAGTTCATGTGTGTTGAGAAATCTGTGGGGCCCTGCGAGTCACTTACTGTGGAGAAGCCTGGAAAATAAACAGTTGATGATTACCTGATTGTATCGAACTCTACTGGATTTGACAGTGTATCAAATTTGATAGACTAACTTTGACACATTTGACCAACTATAAACAGTTTCAACAACAGACTTGACTAATGGCTTCCAGGAAAAGGTATGGTGAAACCTGTAACACCAGCTAATACAAGACATAGGTATATCAGCAGTCATGCTGGCCGCCTGTTATACAATAATCATTTTTTATTATAGCTACTTTAGTTTATATTCAAGTGAAACCTGTGAATTATTACAAATGTGCTTATTTTTAAACATATCAAAATGATAAAGTGAAACAGCTGTGTGAGCAATTTCAGATACAAAGGCAATCACTAAATATCTACTGTATTCCAAAACATACAATTATCACTCTTTGACAATAATAAAATATGATGCATCCCTTTTATCTTTATATTATAAGTTAAAATTAGAGGTCAGAGTTAGGTAGTGTGATTTTGGGATTTGCAGTAAGAGAGATTAATATGGACATTCCCCTTATCGGGAAATCATATTCATGGGTGTCATTTTAACATTCCTGCACTAAATGTAGGGCTTTAAACTAAGATTGTGTTGTTGCATTTGAAAGTATGCTATGCAACATTGCCGATCGTCCGTCGGGCGGAAGATAAAACAGACGCAAGAGCGGAGGGTTCGCCAACGGAATAACAGATTGTCCGTAGTGTGGCCATCAGTAGTTAAATTATATGAAAAGGGATGTAGTGGCTTTTCACGGGGGAATATGGGGGACGAACTTTCCACGTAACGTGGCGCAAGCCTTAGATTTTTAAGAGCGAAAATCGTACGTTATAGAATGAGATCAAAGCATGGATAAATGAAAATTTAAAACCAACATGTGTTAGAATCCTCAGCCATTCCAAAATTGGAGTTTGAAGAGTCGTGTAATTTTTTAGGAGTCAAAGAGTTTTCCTTGTTATCGCGCTTCGCCGCATGTTTCTTTTTCTGTTCGTTCGTCGAGATCGGAACCCATTTATAGATTTTCATGGTTGTCTCACCAATAGTCACCCATTTCTTCTCCCTAGAATATATTTAATTATTGCTTTAATTATTGAAATCAATGAAATTATACCAACAAACAAATTTCATATTTTTTTAGACTTACCAATGGCGAACTTTCTCAACAGCTTGCATGACTCTTTTGATATCATCTTTTACTCTATTTCTCGTTTCGGCGCGGACGGAACGAGACATTTTCGACTGCTCTTGACACAAATTATTAAGAATATCTCGAAGTAACTGGAAATTATGTGATCAAATTTGTTTTTTTCGCGGTAAATAAAAGTTCCTAAAACGGAGTTCTTTGATTGTTCTTCCTAATCCGCCATTTGTTGAATTGACAGCGAGGTTTTCGAATTTTGACAATAAATATTTCTGTTTTTTATTACATCTAATAGATCTCTTTTTAATATTAATACTAAACCTACAAAGTATCATTTATCATTTAATGAAATTAAACTATAAATATTAAGGAAATTAGGTAAGTACTATAGAGATGTAAACCAGAACTTACAACAATGAAGCAATAACATAACGCTTTTTGCGTTTAGGCCAGTGCTTAAGTATATAAATGTTTTTTTAAAAGATTATTAGATTTATTAAAAAAGTATTTAACAAGCAATATAGAACAGAAACTGATAAAACATGTTTTCTATAAGACGTTTTATTTATACTCACCAATTTATTATATCATTCTGTTTTTAAATTAAATAATAAAATTTGCTGCATTTTGAAAAACGAAACGCGTGAAGCACTAAATCCTTTACGATAAAATGATTGGTAGTTTTTAAATCGTCATAAATTATTCAATTTTTTATTGGTAGAAATTTAATAATATCATATGATCCAATCGGTTTACGAAACGGTTTAGTAGGAATAATTTTATTGTAATTGAAAACTAAGATAGGAAAAATTTAATGAAAAATTTTAAGGTACAAACCGTACAAAGCAAAATACAAAAAATACTACAGTAATATGTTAAAAATGCTACAATAAGGATCAGGTAAGAGTATGTTTTGTGTAAGATCTCAGTGCAAATCCTAAATATTATGAAGAATCCTAATTAATGAAATATTTAAGAACTGAAAATTTTTGACTTATATTTAGCGGCTGTCAGTTGTTTTACGTCTCATTGTATTTTTTCTCACTGTTTTCTATCTATAAATATCGCTAAACTGTATACAAATTTTCACGCTGCTCTGACTGCAGGGATGTGCACAGATTGCGATGATGCAACGAGATGATAAGGTGTAATTATTAACATTCGTAACTTGTGCTTCCGTTTTGTATGTTTCGCTTTTTTACTCTTTCCACTTTTACTTTCGATGTTATGATCGTTTTAGCTTTGCTTCTCCAGGTTCATAGAAATAACCTCAAATTGAATAAGTTATTCACGGACCATAACTTAATCCTTCTGATTTACCTTGGAACAATTACTATGCTATCACTTAAACCTGTCTTGTGTTGCGTTTAACACGGAAGACTTAACTAAGAAGACTGTATAGTTTTTGTCAGCATTAAACTGGAATGTGCCTGTTTTTTTAATATTGATCTCAATTGGATTATCTCTATTTGAGCATAACACACATAATTATAGCTTTCACATTGCTGCACTGTTTTTAATGTTTCCGTTGCACATTCAATTTTTTGTTGCAGTTGTACCCTGCATGTTGTGTTAAACCGTAGAAGTGGTACAGTGACTATATTGTTGGATATTGAACATAAGGTACAGTTAAAACCCGTGCATCTTTCCTTCCCGTATGGCTGCATATGTTAACCGCACAATATCGATGATGGCTGGGGATGGGCCTCACAATGTTGCGGCACTCAACAATGGCACTGTCCGTGTCAATATGACGAATGTCGACTCTCCACTCCAGATATTTGTGAGAGCTAAGAAGAAGATAAATGATATATTTGTTGAAATCGATGACTATGTCAAGGATGCTGTTACATTCATGCATGGTGAGTATTTATTTTATTCAACTTAAAAAAATAATTTACTGGAAATTATTGTATGGTGTTAATTTCAGGTATTATCTGAGGAAAGGGGCCTTACTGTCATTACTAGTATCCCAGTTATTGACAAATCTTAAAACAGAAAAATGTTTTTATAAAAATCATGTCAATCTTTAAAAAAATTACAAAATTAAATGCTTTGTTAAAAATTAGATGCATATTTAAACAGAATCTTGAATCAATGAAATTTCTAAATAGAAAATACTTAACCAAAGTCAAGTCTATACATACTGATAATAATAACTTTCTTTGCTCAGATAATTTTTGGTTTTCTTGTTGATGCATTTAAAAAGATTTAATTTTATTGAATATTTATGATGATAATCTTTACTTTTACATAAATCTTAAAATTGTTTTTGTGCCTCCATTATTAAACAGTTAAAAAATTATACAACCAGATAAATGATACCTTATTATTAAACAGAATTAGAATACTTAAAATCTGTTGTATATACCAATTATTAAGTTACATATTTTGGTAGTGTAATGAAAATCCTAATAATTGTAGTATCATACATAAATTTTTGATTTACCTGCCACAGCATACATACAATCTGTAGAATGTATTAAAGACTAAATTTATAACTATTGTAATATTACCATCTGTATGTTTGATTTAGCTCCAGATGTGTGTGGTATGGGACAAAAATCTATAACAAAATTTATTTACATAAAAAATATGCAGAAAAATTGGTTTTAGAACTTATCTTGATCAAAAACTGAAGTTATTTGGCATTGTACAGATGTATTGATTATGGCATATATGGGCAACAAGCAGCCCGCGGGCCGGATCCGGCCCGCTGTAAGATATGATCCGGCCCGCGAGACATTTTGAAAAAACCCAATTAAAAAAATATTACATTAGGTACTTATACTCACGGGAGTGACAGTGAGGCGGCAAACATCAAATCCTTTGATGGTTGCCGCCTCACTCTTTGATAATCGCCGCCACTGGGCTTGCTCTATCAAATTCTTTGAGGTTTGCCGCCTCACCGGCGACACATCAAAAGATTTATTGCTTCTCAATTATTCTAAACTAGTTTATTCCAGATTATTCCTTCATTTTGCCTATATAAGCGGGTGGATGGCCCGAACGTTAGTTCAGTTCTATTTGAGCTACCGAGGTGATAACTTGGACAAGCGATATCCTAGCGAACTGCTCGAGCCGTCAACTTGCTTTGTGACTTTGTGTGCATCTTGAGTGGTTACTAACTATAGTTTGTTATTAAGTTTATTGAACGAAAAGTAAACAAAAATGATGTCTGGTGGAAAGAAACGAAAAGTAGATACAGAGGGTCGCCAGTTTCAAAAAAATGGACTGAAGAATTCTTTTTTATCTTGCACAATGGTAAGCCTATTTGTTTGCTGTGTAATGAATCCATTTCAGTAATGAAAGAATTCAATATAAAGAGGCATTACTGAACTAAGCATGCTACGCTGCACTCACTGACAGGACAATTAAGAAGAGACAAAATCCAGAAGCTTACCGCAAATTTGGAAAAACAGCAACAAATGTTTCATAAATAAAGAACACAACTTGATAATGTTGTGAAAGCTAGTTTTATAGTTAGCTCAAAATTGGCAAAGACATTAAAACCATTTGCCGAAGGAGAATTTATCAAGGAGTGTATGTTAGAAGTTTGCGGTATTTTGTGTCCTGAAAAGAAAAATGAATTTGAAAAAATTAGTTTGTCAAGACGAACTGTTGTTCGACGTATAGAAATGATGGCTAATGATATAAAAACAACATTGACTGACCGTATGGCTGGTTTTGAATCATTTTCCATAGCATTAGACGAGAGCACCGATTTGTCTGACACAGCTCAACTGGCTATATTTATTCGAGGTGTTGATAAGGAGTTCACTGTTACTGAGGAATTGCTTGCTTTACAGCCGCTAAAAGGAACCACTACAGGAGAGGATATTTTTATTGAAGTTCAAAAGGTATTCACAAGTTTTGGCTTGCCATGGTCAAAATTAATTGGAGTATGCACTGATGGTGCACCTTCTATGGTCGGCTTACGTAAAGGTTTCATCGGAATTTTGAATGAAAAAGCAACATAATTAAATGTGCAAAAAGATGATTTGATAGTCCTTCATTGCATTATCCACCAACAGAACTTGTGTTCTAAGTCTATTCGACTCCAGAATGTTATGAATGTGGTAGTAAAAACCATCAACTTTATTCGATCCCGAGGGCTTAACCATCGTCAGTTCAAGGCGTTTTTGGATGAAATATCAGCTGAATATAACGACGTAACATATTATTGTGAAGTCAGATGGCTGAGCAAAAGAAAAATGTTGAAACGGTTTTACGAGCTTAGAAATGAGATAGCAGACTTTATGAAAATAAAAGATAAACCACTATCTGAATTAAGTGACCCAAAATGGATATGTGACTTATCGTTAGCATTTCTGGTCGATCTTACAGGCTATTCGAATGATTTAAATTTGAAACTTCAAAAACAAGGACAGTTAGTAAATGATTTGTACAGCCATTTGAAAGCGTTTCAGATCAAACTACGCTTGTGGGAGTCACAGATGCTGTCTGGTAACAGTTACCATTTCAACACGCTCTCTGCGTATGAAAATATTGCTTATGCTCAATATGCTGAAGAACTCAAGTTACTGTCGGAACAATTTTCGAACAGATTTAGCGACTTCAAAAACATGGAAGACTTTTTCAGTTTATTTGCTACTCCTACAAAATATAATGTACAAAATGCTCCAATACACTTACAAATGGAGTTGATCGAGATTCAAGAAAACTCACTCCTAAAATCCAAATTTGAAGACGTAGAGTTGTGCGATTTCTACAAAAAATACCTAGAAAAAGACAATTTTCCGCAGCTTAGAAAATTCGCAAGAAGATTGATTTGTGCGTTTGGCAGTACTTATAAATGCGAACAGTTCTTTTCATTGATGAAAGTTAATAAATCAACACATCGTACAAGACTGACTGACGATAATTTGGAAAATTCTTTACGTCTTTGTATCAGTGGAATTAATCCAAATATAGATGGATTAGAGTCCCAAATTCAAGCTCAAGTGTCTCATTGATTTCGATGTATTTAACTTTCGTAGTTTGTAACAATTGCAAATTTAACGATTTAATTATAATGTACCATTTTTTTAAATTTCATTTTGTTATTTTAATAAATTGTACTATAATAACATTGTCGTATTATTTCATGTCTAATATCTATCGCAAAAAATATTATCACTACTTTAAAATGCACTAAGTACTTTTAAACGCGGCCCGCGAACGTATTTGCACGCTAAAGTTTGGCCCTCAACATGTCAAAGGTTGCCCATACCTGGATTATGGAGTCAAAAATATCTTACATTTTTGTCATTCATTATTAATTTATTACTTGGTATATTAATATTTATTTATAAATAACATATATAAATAATAGATAATAAATAGTTACTCTGTAGCTCATTTTGTAATTGATTTATTAATGCATCCTCAATAGTGTGCCCTTGATTATAACAATGCAACGAACCCCGTCAACGCCGTCAAAAGATGACTAGGTGATCATAGATGCATCATAGATGAAGGAATAATAGGAGTTTTTATTTTTCAATAAATTAGTGATAAATTCGAAAATGAGTCCCTGTTGATTTTTGTGTTGCTAAACTCTAATCCCGTGTCAAAATTGAGCTGCACCCTCTTCATCCCCGTAAATTGCACTGAACACTCCTTGAATGCAGGGGAGATATAACCAATATTTCTCAACATCCAACTGAAAGGCTATAACTTCCTCATTATTAAAGATATTGTAAAAAAAAAATCCCAGAATTTTTGTAGATCAGAATAATTTAGATAAAAATTTAGAAAATGGTGAACTTCTCCATTTTATGGATTGCTTAGGAAGTGTATTGAAATTTGTGGGTACAAGCTAGGATTTAATAATATTGTGCAACAACATTATTTTACAATTTTATTATAGGTCTAGGGGTCGCCCAATGCAATTATGACTATGATGGGTTGATGAATCTGTATCCACAACTTCAATAGCAATGATCAGTTATGGGAATAGAAGTAGATGAGAAAAGTAATGCAATAATGCCTATCCAGTAGGCAATTGTTGATACAATAAGAGGAAAAAATTATTACTTTTAGCTAGTCTTTCTCGAAGAGGGTACATGCTCCATTCCCACTGCTGCCGTACAAAGGAATCTCCAAATTTCTTTATACTCTTTTAAAAATCATTATGCCTATTCCAGCGGTATCAGGCGATAAAGGTATCACGTCGGCTCAGGATGTGACGAATGTGGAAGCATACGTGAGCAAGGTGCAGGCCATACGGGAGGTGCTCAAAAGGGACCATATGAAGGTGGCCTTCTTTGGAAGGTTAGCACTGTTATTTAACTAAAACTTTTAAATTATTCAAAGTGATATGGGAAGTCAATTCTTTTACAGTCTTAATTGTCAATTTAGTTCTGAACTTTAATTGTCAATTTTGGGAAGGCCGTATCAGCCATAATCTAATATGCATGCCCAGAGCAGATAAATTTCTATGATTTTTTGAAATATGATGTCATGTCAATTGTGGCCATTCATGACACCGAGTATTGCATATATAACCCTGTATGTACTATGTCTCTTTCCTTTCTAGACAAGTCCTTTTCCGGAAACGGGGCATATGCAGCTATAAAACTATTCTCAATGGTGCTACACTTGTGAATATTTGAATGTGGTGTAATTTATTTTAATTGTTTAATTATAGGACCAGCAATGGCAAGAGTACAGTTATAAATGCGATGTTACACGATAAGATACTGCCGAGCGGTATAGGGCACACCACCAACTGCTTCCTGCAAGTGGAAGGCTCCGACACGGATGAGGCGTACTTGCGCACTGAAGGCTCCGAGGAAAAACTCAATGTGCAGGTGAGGGGCAACATATTGTTAAACATCCTAATGTTATAAAAAACTGCTTGATATTTCTCTCTGATTGTATTCTAGTTGTTTGGTGGTATGAAATGAATACCTGAAATGTAAATTTCAGTTTCAGAATGACACTCATAATTGTCATCTTCGCTCTGCTGACAGTGCCTCTCTGTATGTTCCTTCTCGCGGTACTGGGTTCATGTCCAATTCCTTCACTGTTCAAGCAATAACTCTGCAATGCCCTTCCCACTGACATTTGGAACACACCAAATAAAAGATGGCTTCAAAATCATTATTGAGTTAGTGATTTTTGCTCTACTTTTCTTCCTCCCATTATGTTTTCTGCTCTCTTGTGTATTATATATGTATTATAATATTATGAATGCAAATATGTGTTCTCGAAGGACAGAAATGCTGGAGAGAGTCCAGAGAAGAGCAATGAAACTGCCAAGGAAAATTAAATATAGCCCATATGAATACAGACTCCACATTCTTTGCCTATCTAATCTAAAGCAAAGGAGGGAAAGAGGAGACTTGATCAATTTTCAACAACCACTATGATGTCCCGTACCTTAACTCTATATACAATACTAAAGCAAACGAGATTCTGAGAGGACCCGCTTTAAGGCTAATGCGAACTATCGCTACCTCCAATTCCTACAAGCATTTCCTGGCAAATAAAGTCGTCAACTCAGGGAATTATCAACGGCATGAGACAGTTAAAGCAGATGGAGTGAATAAATTAATAACTCTTTAGAAAGAAAGAAGGCAGCACAAGTGTTATTGATGTAGGCGCATCAAATCTGCTAGCCTAATACATAAATAATAATCATAATTTGTATGTATATGTGCAGGTATAATAAAATACTATTTGTGTATATAATTTAAATAACTACATTGCACCCGCATTCTTATTTCTGTTTGATCTGGTGGCAGACTGGTAGAAAATGCCATATGGTATTAGGTCTGCCATTTCTACAAACTACTTATGCTATAATGTTTAAATAATTAAATAAATAATGAATTTGTTTAACTTTTATGACCTAAAATGTTTTTTTTTTTTTTTTTTATATACTAGTGGGCGGACGAGCAGGCGGTCCCACGTGATGGTAAGTGTTACCGCCGCCCATGGACACCTGCAACACCAGGGGGTATGCGGGCGCGCCGCCGACCTTGCAAAATCCTATTCACAGCTCTCTTGAAGAACCCCATATTGTAGCTTAATGGAAAGACCTCTTGAGGCAGTTCGTTCCACAGCCTACGGGTTCGCGGTATAAAATAATTTTTGGAGCGAACAGTGCGCGACACCTCCGTATCGAGGAAATGCGGATGGACCGCACTTCTGTGACGGGAGGTGCGGTTGTAGAATCCCGAGGTGGGAATTATATTGAACAATTCTTCAGAGCATTCCCCATTGTACAGGCGGTAGAACACGCAGAGAGACGCAACGTCTCTCCGAATGCTGAGGGGTTCTAAACCGCCCGTGAGAGTGGGATCGTCGACAATACGAACAGCACGTCGTTAGATGGAGTCAAATGGGTCCAGTTGGTATTTTGGTGCACCGGCCCAGAGATGAGAGCAATACTCCATATGGGGCCTCACTTGAGCTTTGTAAAGCATTAGGAGTTGCCCGGAGGTGAAGTACCGCTTCGCTCTGTTCAGCACACCGAGCTTTTTGGAGGCCATTTTGGCCTTATTTTCCAGATGACCCCTAAATTCGACTTTGCTGGAGATGTCGACACCAAGGATCCCGATACTCTCCGAGATCTTAAGAGGTATGCTCTGAAAGCGAGGTGCTACGACAAAGGGGGCTTTTTTAGCGGTGAATGCACAGACTTGCGTCTTACTGGGGTTGAAATCCACTAGGTTCAGAGAACCCCAAATCGAGACTAGATCTAAAGAGTCTTCGATTTCAGACACAAGCCTGGCGCGACTCTCTTCCACTTCGACCCGAGGGATGTTGGCGCGGCCCCTGTACAAGGCGTCACCAGTACTGTCATCTGCATAGCAACGTATGTCACCAATTTGCAACAGGTCGTTGATATGCAGAAGGAACAGAGTTGGGGACAGCACGGAGCCTTGCGGGACGCTAGCGTTAATAGACATGGTGTCGGAGCAGCTACCATCGATAACGACTCTGATGCTCCGTCCAGTCAGGAAACTGGCAACCCATTCGCATAATCCCTCGGGTATCCCGAAAGATGGTAACTTGGAAAGCAGAGATTTGTGCCATACCCGGTCAAAAGCTTTCGCAATGTCTAGGCCTACAGCCAGAGCCTCGCCTCTACTCTCAATGGCGTGAGCCCAGCGGTGTGTTAAATACGCTAAAAGATCACCAGCCGAGCGATTATGGCGAAATCCATATTGACGGTCGCTAATCAGTTGGCGATCCTCTAGGTACCCAAGGAGCTGTGTGTTTATGACACGCTCCATCACCTTGGAGAGGAGGGAGGTGATTGCTATTGGCCTGTAGTTGGCCGGGTCTGTGCGGTCACCCTTTTTAGGTAAAGGGTGAACATGAGCTACCTTCCATGCTGCCGGGAAGTTTTTGGTGGAGTATGAGTCTAAAGAGTCGCGTAAGCACCGGGGACAACTCGGGAGCGCATATTTTGAGCACCACTGCAGGAATACCATCTGGCCCACTCGACTTTCGGATATCAAGAGTTGCTAGAGCTCGCTGGACTTCACGTTGCGTGAAACAGATTTCCGGCATGGAGCTTGTGCATCTCGAGATAGACGGTGGTGATGCACCTCTATCGTCCAGAGTCGAGTTCGAGGCAAAAAGATTCCCAACCCATAGTTCCCATAGTTATCAATGTATTATTATATTACTTTACTATTGTTATAGAGATGAATTAAGCTTTACTATTTGAGTTCTTCTGCCCATGCTTAAATTTTTCGCATTTAACCAACGATCGACTGATAGTAGCCCTATGGCAGGGGTGGCCAACAAGTCGATCGCGATCGACCGGTCGATCGCCAAAGACGCTCGGTCGATCACGAAAGGAAATCAAAATTTTCTGTAAGGTTGACATATTATCGACATGTACTCCCGATTCTGTTAATTCGACGGAAGAAATGAAAGCACAACGCAAATTTCTCATTATGTTTTGTTACCTATTGATATTCATTTTAACTATTAATAAAAAATATAAAAAACTATCTAATCATCTCAATAAAGCACAATTAAGTCGATCGCTAGTAGTCAGATTTTTTAAAAGTAGAACATTGTTTTAAACAAGTTGGCCACCTCTGCCCTATGGTATTAAGTCCGCCTCTGTACAATATAGTGCATAAAGAGTAAATAAATAAAATAAATAGTTAGGTCCCAATTATCTTTATGATTTTACCATTTAACTTGTTAATAAATCATTAATTTATAAATATATTTTTTTTATATACATATATAATTTATTTGGACATTGGCATAGCCATTGGTCCACATACATAGCAAATAATAACATAATTGTTTTTATCACGTCATTGTCACGTCGAAGTCAGAGTCAGGAGTAGCTCAGTAAAGTAGGTAGTAGGTTCACTGAGGACAGAAGGAGGACTCGAGCACACGAAGAATGTAGTTCTATGCTTTTATTTGTTTATCACAAACATTAAACATTAACAAAACACTTTGAAGTTTAATAAATTATCACTATTAAACCACAAAACACACAATTTTGGTAACAAATCAAACAAAATCTCAACTTCACTTCTCGAGATTCCGCCAAAAAGTCAAATTTATTACTAAAAGGTTTTTCGTACACGTGCTTATTTTTTCTTGGCCAACTACCACCCCCTATATAAATATGTGATGACGACCCCCCTATGGGTCGCGATCCCCAGGTTCAGACATGATGGTGGTAAAACCGTACCGTGATCGGTGTGACCCAGCGGAAATGTCAAGGAAAATAAAAAAGGTAAAGATTCGCGTTCAATCTCATAAGTCCTTGTGTCGTGAGATAAGAACATATACAAACAAGGATTGACAATATCTGTTTAAATCTTAAAGAAATATTTTGTCTGTTTATTCGTTTTATTAATGTTTATTTAATTAAGAACCCATGCATTTTTTGAGCAATAAAAGCAGAGTATAGAATTATAGAATAACAAGCTGTCCGTCGCTGCGTTTCTCGCACTGCTTGTTCAGTCACGACTGTAAAAGCTCTCGCAATCGACCATTTGAGAACTAGACCAGAGTGAATTAGACTAAAAAAATATGTTTGATTCAAGTCGGTGAGTCAACTCGGCCACGCACTATGCGCATCTCGCCTCCAAGAGTGTTCACTAGTACACGTGTACTGGCCTCGCGAGCTATGCGCGCTGTTACGCGACGACGTGGTGCTCGTGGACAGCCCTGGCGTGGACGTGACGCCCAACCTCGACGAATGGATCGACAAGTACTGCCTCGACGCGGACGTGTTCGTGCTCGTCGCCAACGCCGAGTCCACGCTTATGGTCACTGTGAGTACACACAAGCTCATGAACACTAGTCCACTTCTCTTTGTTGTTACTCAGTCATCAAATTGTTACTGAGTGGATCGACAAGTACTGCCTCGACGCGGACGTGTTCGTCGCCAACACCGAGTCTACGCTTATAGTCACTGTGAGTGTCACTGTGAGACATGAATACAAGTCAGTCTTTCTCTGTTGATACTCAATCATCAAATTACTACTGAGTACATCAAAAAGTGCTGCCTCGTCGCCGTCGCTGAATCCACGCTTTTGTACGCTTATGTGAGTACACACATGAACATTAGTCTGCCTCTCTTTGTTATACTCAGTCTTCAAATTGCATGTAAATCTGAAATATTTTATTCTACTGGGAAATTTTATACAACTTTAACCTCGAGCCTCGTTAAAAATTCGGGAGTATAACTGTAGTACCCCCAGTTTAAAATAGCACGCGTGGTGCGAGTGCACACCCGCGCTCGCTGGCGACTCGCACGATACAGACGCTCGTCGTCTAACCGACGTTACCCTCCACCAACATTGAGAAGAGTCTTGATTGATATTATTTATCGATCTACCTTCATATACCATAACCAGCCCTTTCAGTAGTTTTAGTATCCACTACCGAACACGGGCCGGGCCTTCTTATGCACATTGTATTGTGTACTAGAGATGTACGACCTTAAAACGTCACGCTGTCGGCCGGCGGCGGCTTGGAGAGTCCGCTCCTCAGACAGTGGTGTAATTCGTCAGAGCATCTGCATAGTGGCTTTGTTATCCCTTAGCCGTCTTTTACGACACTCGCGCGAAAAGATGGCGACGGTGCTATTCTAAACCTGGCCGACACAACACTGCAAACCTACATATACCATAACACTACAATAACATTAATAATAGAATACAATAACACTCGGGAGCGTTTAACGCTCGAGTGTTACACTCGGCGTACACTGCTACGAAACTACTTCCAACACATTTAATGATTATTATGAGAACTTTCAACACATTTTTCTTTCAGGAAAAGAACTTCTTTCACAAAGTATCGACGAAGATATCGCAACCGAATATATTCATATTGAATAATAGATGGGACGCCTCCGCTTCGGAACCAGAATATTTAGATCAGGTAAATATTTTTTTACCTTTGATTAAAACTAATATATTTCTTCGGCTTTTAATATATATATGGTCCTACAAAAATAGTGTTAATATGTTTTAATATGTCAATCAGTATGGTGAAAGTATTCTATTTAACTAAAAGTCCCGTAGATGTCCCTAAACGGTTCGGCGATTCGGGTTGTACGTCAATTTAAATATTTATTACATATCTTGACGGAGGATCTGAGTGACGATCTGGATATGGAAATAGAAAGGAGTCCGTCAGGTGCAACACAGTATCGCACAGTAAGCAGCGAATCTGTGTCATGGAAATGTGGATGAACCGCACAACGATGACGAGCGGTGCAATGGTAAAAACCCGAAGTTGGCATCAAATTGAACAGCCCTTCAGAACATGCCCCATTATAAAGGCGGTAGAAAACGCAGAGATGCAACATCTCTACGGATGCTGAGCGATTCTAAACCACCTGTGAGAGTGGGATCGTCGACAATTCGGATAGCGCGTCGTTGGACGGAGTTAAGAGGGGTCCAGCTGGTACTTCGGTGCATCAGCTCAAAGATGTGACCAGTACTCCATATGGGGTCTAACTTGAGCTTTATAAAACTATAAGCATTACCCCGAAGTGAAGTACTGCTTTGCTCTACTCAGTACACCTAGCTTTTTACTAACAAGTTTAGTCTTGCTCGCCAGATGACTCCGAAACTCTACTTTGCTCGAAATATCGACGCCAAGGATCCCAAAACTCTCAGAGATCTTGAGTGAAATGTTCTGAAATCGAGGTACCACTACAAATGGAGCTTTCCTAGCAGTGAATGCACAGATTTGTGTCATGCTGGGGTTAAATATGACCAACTTAAATTTACCCCAATTCGAAACTCGGTCTAAGGAGTTCTCGATTTCAGACACGAGCCTTACGCGACTCCCTTCCACCTCGAATGGAGGGATATTCGCATGGGCCTCATATATTACTTATATATATTCTCAGAAATATTAGTTCTACACGCTCTATTTATATAATACTATGTAAAAAGATTGATGTAAAATACTATGTAAATTGGTGTTATGTGCAATATCTAACAATAAGCCCTATAAACATCGCATTATCTAACAATCACCAAATTTGCACATTCGTGGTTCTGGCATATAAGGGCGACGACATGTTGACATTGTCATGTTTTAGCCATTAATGTGAGTACTGTATGGGCCGATGATTTTAACACACGGGTTATTAATTCTCGACTCACATTCGTGAAGTTGACACCGCTCTACAATACAATGCAATATAATATGTTTATTTGTGGACAAAAGTACATCGGAACACTTATAAAATATCCAACTATGTTGTAATATTTGCTGGTTTGTCTGTATAAGTATATTTAAAAATTTGCCTTGTTCACGTCACTCTTATTGTTCATTCTAAAACTAGCTGTACCCGCCCACGCGTTGCTGTGGCTGCCCAATAGATGGCGCTTACCCTGTTTTTGGGTAAAAAACATGTTTTACCCTGTGATAGGTATATAAAAACACGCGCGTATTCGAATGCAATGTTGTGTCAAAATTTCAAATAATCGGTGAAGAACTTTCGGAGATTTAAGATTATGAACAACCGAACGTTTACATTTTTATTTACATAGATATATCTTTTCAAGAAAATCGAAATGTTCTTTTTATTTAGTTTTCAATAAAATACCCAATCGAGTCGTTGCTAAGATTCCGTGTAATCGTCTGTAGGTTCGCACGCAACACGCGAATCGTTGCGTGGACTTCCTGTCGCGCGAGTTGCGCGTGTGCACGCCCAAGGAGGCGGAGGAGCGCATCTTTTTCATCTCCGCCAAGGAGGCCTTACTCACGCGCATGAAGGAGAGGGAGAAACCTGTCTCATGTGAGTTGGCTTTGTTTAGAAGGTGGCTAAGTAGACAAATTCTCTATGGAACACCTCCAATTTATGTCAATGTTTCAATCTAGTACACATGATGAAATTTTTATGCTTTTCGACTCGTGACATAATCGACTTTATTAAGGAAGTACTTTCAATACGTAAGGTATACCTACAAGAGAGATAAGGTACATGGTGTAAATAAGGATCAGTGAAAATATAAAATCATTTTTAATAAACTAGAACCTTTAGTGTCAAAACGTCCACTTTCCCAAAACTTTTGATTTTACAAAACGTCTACTTTCGATTTCCCAAAACGCCTACTTTCGATTTCCCAAAACACCTACTTTCGATTTCCCAAAACGTCAACTTTTGATTTCCCAAAATGTTAAAAATTTCCCGAAAGATTATGTTCGTTCAACATGACAAAACATCCACGTGCTCAAAACCTTTTAGGTCCATAAGGTACAAAATGTCCAAATGGCCCTGGATAGGTGGCCTATAGATAGGATAGGGTCCAAATGGCGCCACAAGATTTTACGGATAGATTGGGACTTGGGAGTCATAATCTTAATAATCTTCATGGAAAATTTAAAAGTGGACATTATTGGAATTAGAAAGTTGTTGTTTTGTGAAGTAGAAATTTGAGAAGTTGCCATTTAGGAAATGGATATTCTGGGAAGTGGACGTTTTGGCACTAAAGGAACAAGAACTCCCTGTCGTGTGCCGCCCATATCATGAGCCCGAAGTCAATACAACATTTGATAACATGCCGCCCAGAGACCAAGGCGTTACTTAAGAGTTCTCACTACTTTTCTCTATTATACTTTTTAACTTTGATAGATTATTTATGCTCATAGTTTTAATATGACCTTATGTATTGATACTCCTAATGCTTAACAATTAAATGGTGTTTGCATGGAGTATGAGCATTAATAAAACAATATGTAAACAAAGAGATGGATAGACAACTAAACGCTAATAGGTTTTAACAGATAAGTTATCTGAGGTTACTCTAAGGAGTAAGGATGAAATAACGAGACAAAGAATATGCCATAATCATTGAAAGAATAGTACTCGTATGCTAGCAAGGTGGAAAACCGAAAAAAAACATGAAAATTTCAGCGTGTATTTTTGAATATCTCGCCGACTGTTAACGATCAATATTCGTGTGTTGTTCAGCGCCGACGCTCGTCGAGGGCCACCAGGTGCGCTACTTCGAGTTCGTGGACTTCGAGCGCAAGTTCGAGGAGTGCATCAGCCAGTCCGCCGTGCGCACTAAGTTCGCGCAACACTCGCGTCGCGGCAAGAACATCGCCGGGGACGTGATGCAAGCGCTGGAACAGGTACGCACTGACACTTGTATTAAATTCATTTATTTATGTATTAGCTCAACCAACAAAGGCGATACAATAGCTTAAATAGACAATAGACAACACTTTATTCCCACATACACTAATATACAATACATAATAGGTATATAACAATAACCAAGAGAAAAAAAAAAAGAATTTAATTCTGACAGTAAGCAATACGAAAATACAACATCTATGATACAACAGATATTATGTACAAAAGGTACCACGTATAAAAAGTCTCCGGATACCGACAGACTAAGGAACCGAACTGTACAACTATAAGAATTGTCTCCGTCTTGTCCTCTTTCAAAACATCCTTCCTTCTTGTCTTCCTTCCTAATTCTGATGATCAAATGAATTTGTATGTTGTCTGTGACGAGTCCATGATAAGCTCACCACGTACTTTTATTCACGTCACGCGGTCTTTTATCAGCCAGGTTATTTTTTTGCATGTGAAGAGTTGCTTTTTGCAATTTAAAAATGACTACAGGGCGCGACCGGTTGCAACTGCGTGCGACTGGTGATTCGGTCATTAATAACCGGTCGCACGATCCGGCGACATTATGTGTCTAAGGCCTAAACAATGTTTATCTGTTTTAAGGTGTACACGCATGCGACAGACCAAAAAGCCGCGGAAGTGGAGAAACAGCGTGTATTACACGAACAACTGACAGCTATAGAGGAACAATTAACAACAGTTACACGGCAGATGAAGGACAAGATCAACCGCATGGTGGAGAGCGTTGAACATAAGGTAATAATAGAAGCATAGTATTGATAAATTAACATTATTCACAATACTACCCTATTGTTTGTTTGAGTTTCCCTATTTATGTATACGAATATACGAATAACTGTCAGTCATCGAAGAACAGTTATTCGTCAGATCAAGGTCAAGATCAAACGCACGGTGGACAGTGTTGAATACGAGTTAATATAGGCATGTTGTCATAGATGAGGTATTGATAAATTGACAGGGTATCCGAGTATTTATTCCTATGTGATAAAGTGATAAAATAAAAGCTCATTTACACGAGGAAAGTTTCTCGAACGCGTGCAGGAGAGAAAATCCCTTAAAATATTCTTGCCTAGTATAAACTACGGTTATCGTTATTCGATCACCGTTATCATCGAGCTTTTATCATGTGAATAGTCGTAGGCGAGAAAACTGTTTGGTCGCCTACAAGAATACAAAAAATTTGGTTGCATACAATAATAGTATACAATATTCTCGTCTGAACCGTTGGAGAAACCTACCTTGTGTAAATGAGCCTTTAGCGATCCCTTGTGTGAACGATTTAATTGCTAAAATTTAAAATTAAACAACTCCGTAGAACTGTTCCCTTTTATGCATGCTTGTATCAGCCTGTAACATCCCACTGCAGGTCACAGGTCTCCCTTAGTAAATCACTGAGGGGTTTCGGGCCGTAATCCATCACGCAGGCCCAGTGCGGATTGATGGATCACATACTCCAGATGTTTTAATTTCTCTAGCATGCGGGTTTGCTTGCGATATTTTCCTCTACACCCGAGCAATTTTTAAAAATCCACATACATAAGTAGAAACTCAGTGGTACGGGCCGAGGTTTGATCCAACGATCACAAGCAGTGTCGCCACAAATGCGCAGCCTCGCGCATCATGCAATTTAAAGACTTGCGGCGCACATTACAGCCACACCTCAACGCAATAATTTATGTCAGCTGCTGACATTCAATTCATCACGTCGCCACACAGCGAATAACTCTCGAATTACGTCCGTTAGCTGCATCACGCTACATTGAAGTGGACCGCGTCGCAGCGCATAAATACGGCTGGCAAGCGAATCGGCAGTGCGCTGCTATACGGCGCGATGCAATGGTTTATACAAAATATTTCCAACAGGATTTTTGCAACGTTATACACTGCGGTGCGGCTCGCCATAATATGCGCAAGCCTAAACATACGTCTTGCAGCTTAAACATGCGTTTAAGCGTGATTTTACAACAATAAACAAACTTCTGGATATTAGTTTGAGTATGTGTTGATGGCAACGTTCCCAAGCTACGTTTAATTTACCTTTAAGTTATCTTTCCAATTAGTCATAGTAATACAAAAAAAAATACAATGTATTAAATAATCAAATTACGTTATTTCAATCTACTTACCTATATCACATTGGAGTTATTGCATTTTATTAGTCTAAAATCAAATAAAGAGGCACATAATTATCCGATGTAGAACCGCGCAGTTTAGACATTTACAATTTAGTAGACAATAAATAATGAATCCAAGCAGTTGGGTCTAGTCTAGTTGGGTTACTATTAGCACAACACCGATGGCAATGTTCTTTGGACGACAGAAAAGATTTAAAAAAAAAACTTTTTCTTTCTAAAATAAATACAAAATACAAATTTGAAAAAAAAAACGTAAACAAAACGCGGTACATTCCAGGTGTCGCTAACCCTCAGCCAAGAGATCCGCCGTCTCTCAGCCCTAGTGGACGAATACGACACTCCATTTAGGCCAGAAAGAAGCGTTTTAGAGCAATATAAGCGATCTTTACACCGGCACGTGGAGGCAGGGCTTGGGTCGCGACTCAAGAAGCGGCTCTCTGCAGACATAGGCAACGAGATGGACGCCGCACAAACGGAGATGGCAGGTACGACAAACTGTTTTTATTTAGCCTATCGAGGTAAAACCGGGTGTATTCCAGGTGTCCCTAATCCTCAGTCAGGAGATCCGCCGTCTATCAGCCTTAGTGGACGAGTACGACGCTCTGTTCTGACCGGAACGAAACACTTTGTAGCAATACACGTTTTACTTAACTTATCGAACTATATGACTTTTTTATACTGGACATATTACTTGATAATACAAACCAGCTCTGCATCGCTATATAGACGCCGGGCTCTGGTCTCGACGCTCCGCAGATATCAGCAACGAGGTGGACGCCGCACAGACGGAGATGGCTGGTACGACAATCTGTTTTTATTTAACCTGTCGAACCATGTGACTATTTGACATATTTTACTTGACAATATAAACCGGCTCTACACCAGCACGCGGATGTCGGACTCAGGTTTTTTACTTGAAATATTACTGCCGTGTGGTGTCGGCAGGCTATAGAGTAGCACCACCCCATGTTCTTATGTGTGTCATAAAAATGAGACTAAGGGTTAACAAAGCGCTATCATAAGCCCCGAGGAACTATACTACCTCTCGCCAACCCGCTGGCCTAGCGTGGCTTTTTAAAGCCATACATCCCTCATGCACAAGACAATGTGCACGAGGAGGCCCATGTCCTACAGTGGATACTGAAAGGCCTGGTTGCATATTACTTTACAATATAAGCGAGCGTTGCAGCGGCACGTGGAGGCGGGGTTTAAGACGCGGCTCTCCGCAGACATCGCGCAACGAGATGGACTCCGTACAAACAGAGATGACTTGTACGACAAACGAGTTTTATTTAATCTATCGAGCTATATGACCTAAACATCTGTAGCTACGTTTGTATTACATTATAGGCATAATTAGATACTTAGAGGCATCTGTCCCCTTCTAACTTTACCTAACGCAAAGCTACCTAATAGCGACCTCCTGCCTTAATTTTTATTTATTTTATCTCAGGCAACAAGGCCCATACAATATACAAAACTAAATATGTGCATTATGCTTTGTGCTGTTCGTTGTCCCACAAAAGTCGTCCTCCTAAAAGCCAGAAGGCTATAATACCCTTCGACCAGAAGTCCTCCCTGAGTCGCATTTTATCTCAAATCATCGGTTACATTTCTCCTTATTACCCCACAATACTGTCCCTCTTTGATAAAGGCATAAGTGCATTTTGATGAGTCATCAATGTTAACATTCGGGAAAATTCCGAAAAAAATTAGTAAATTTACAAATGCCTTTTCATGCTAGGAAGGCGGAATACACACCACACTTACAAATTATGTTGTATTCCAGATCGCATGTACAACATCCTGCCAATACACAAACGGGCAGCAGCAGCCCACTACATCGTTCCCCACCAGCAGCCTTTCGAAGTGCTGTACCGATTGAACTGCGACAACCTCTGCGCTGACTTTCAGGAAGACCTCTCGTTCAGGTTCTCGTACGGTATCACAGCGCTGATACAGCGTTTTCAAGGGAAGAACACGAACAAGATTGCACTGAAGAATCCCCCACCACAGTACACACAGGTAAACCGCTTAATCCTTATGTACACGTGGTAGATTGCGCTATGAGAGACTACAAGATTTCAGTCTACAGTGGATCAGCCCATTAGATAGGCTTCGAAGAATTTTATCTATTACATTGACGATTTTCGAAAATATTACTACATCTTAACTAAGGTGCCCAATTGAATTGAAAATATTAATCAGCTTTTTAATTATTATATATTATTAATTAATTATACGTTTATAGCTTTTTATACATGGTGTATCTCGAAGCGAAGTCTAAAATTATGGATTCATTCATGTGTCTGAAAATAATGTCTATGAAGGATATTTTTTTGGACATCCAGCAGACAAGGGGCTAATGTTTTACCCTATACCACGGTGCCTTACTGGGTTGCTGAATTCAAAAGGGGCAGATGGATCTGTGAAGATGATCCCCGTTCTGGTCGGCCTTTCACCTCCGTCACGGAAGAAAGCGTCAGACAAGGGGTGAAATTGGTTTTAGAAGACAATAATCAGAATAAAATATTTAGCAGAGACTTAGAGATTTCATTTCGCAGTGTTTAACGCACACTTTAGAATTCAAAAAAGTATCGGCGAGATGGGTTCCGCGAATGTTAACTGAAAAGTACAAAAACCGACGTTTTGAAGTTTCAAAGCGGAATTTCGAAATCTGTCAGCCCGATCCTGATAAATTTTGTCGTCGTCTTGTGACCACGGATGAAACGTACTCTAGTTACAACATTACGTAGAGAAATTAAATGGTTTTTATTTGAATTTCGTTGTGTTTTAGTGACGATTCTAAGAACTTTTTGATCCACTCTCGTATATTATAACCTTATTAGTTCTATGCTATGGTTATTAAAAATCATATTTTTGATAGGCTAGATTGCTGATGGTTCTTCCCACCAGATATACTGTTGAGGAGACTCCCAGCAATCAATGAACTATATATATATATGTTATTTATATTCATTATGCTATAATATAATATTATATTGTAGTTTTATATTATAATATTATTTAATTCTTCGTACAATTTGTAACAGTTATTAGCTATTTATAATAATTTATAATTCATTCCATGTCTGCATATTTTATCTGCATTATTTTTTCATGTCCTGCATAGCCCAAACGTTAAGTGTGGGATAATGTTGTAAGGCACTAAGTCCGCCTTTTGCAACAATTTACAAAAAGGAGTACATAAATAAAATAAATATAATAGTAAAAAAATGCTTCTAGATCCCGCCAACAATAAGCACCGCGCCGCCCCCTATAGAGATCGCGCGAGTGACGGCCAACGGCCCACACGTGGGCCCTTTAAGCGCCGAGGAGTGGGGGCTCGTGTCCAAGTTCGCTTTGGGCGCGCTCACCTCGCAGGGCACCATGGGCGGTCTACTGCTCTCCGGGCTGGTATGTGCTCACGACCATACCTTACTGTTATGATTCCAGGATGTAAGGGATAGCCCTTACGCCTAAACATTATTCCGCTGAGTCGGCGTTGAGACTATCACTAAGGTAGTCTGATGACAGACACTTTACCAGTTAGATGTGCATCATTTCCCGATTCCTATGGCAAAACTGTTGTAATAAGATGTATTAAAATAAACTATTTTCAGGTTATATATACATATTTTTAAAACAAACTTAAAAATCTCATAACAGTACCATACCATCAGCCTGTCTTTCCATTGCTGGATACAGCTCTCTCCCGCGGCCTACCACCACACGGTCTTCAGCTCTTCTCATCCCCCCATTACTGGCGACTTTCTTCAAGTGCTCAGTCCACGTGTCCACAACGTGAATTTCACTACGTTTCCCGGTACGTAGTCTCCATTCGAGGACCTGTCTTCCCCATCGGCTATCGGTTTTGCGGTATATATGGCATGTTCACTGCCATTGATGATTCTTTGAGCTTTGTCGCCAACTTTTGTTCTTCGTTACGGTTTTTGTCCAGCTAAGAGACTCCGCCAAGCTCAGTTCTTCGTTACGGTTTTTGTCCAGCTAAGAGACTCCGCCAAGTTCTTAGTTCTTTCCGTCGCTCACTGAGCGACTGGATTTGTGGGCACAACACAACACAATGAAACTTCATTAATCAAATTAGAACTGTACTGTACGAGACCGTTATCATCCCGTGTGTATCATGGACCACGAGAAACTCTTATCGAAGATATAATTGAAAAAGTGTTTGAGGTTGGTATTTTCAAGCTGAAAAGTTCGGGGAATTCATGCTCTTTGTACGCGTTTGGTGATTTTAGAAATGGTAGTCGTAATCCCTTTCTTTCCCTTAAGTATATCGTTATCTTTTCCAGCTACTAAAAACAGTCGGTTGGCGTATAGTAGTGGTAACTGGCGCGTTATACGGCGCCCTCTACTTGTACGAGCGTCTCACGTGGACGGCGAAGGCGCAAGAGCGCCTGTTCAAGAAGCAGTACGTGTCGCACGCCAGCAAAAAACTGAGGCTCATTGTGGACCTCACATCGGCTAATTGCAGTCACCAGGTGCAGCAGTGAGTATATAACTTGTTATTTTGTTCCATTACATTGTGAATTAATTAACTGTCGCGTTATGCGGCTTCCTGTACTCCTACGAGCGGTTTACGACGAAAACGCAGGGGCGCGTGTTTAAGAAGCGGTAAGTGATACTAGCCAGAAATTCAGGCTTATCGTCAACGATAAGTCAAACCTTAGCCCATGTAAGGTCAAACCTTTCATCGGCTAATTGCACCAGATGTAGCAGTGAGCACATTGATTGTTATTTTGTTTCATCCCATTCCCGTCATCTTATTTATACTACTCTTAACTGATGAGTTCTACGAAGTCCGAGCGGCTGAAGTCCAAGTCGCGGGAGCGCGCTTTCAAGAAGCAGTGCGTGTCCCACGCCAGCAAGGATCCCCGGCTCATTGTTCACTCCACATCGTGTAACTGCAGCGGCTAAGTTCAACAGTGAATATATTAAATGCCATCTTGTTTTATTCTATCCCATTTTGTTTCTCATCTTATTGTCAAATTACTGTACAAGCGGCTCACATCAAAGACGCGGCAGCGCACGTTCAAATAGCAGTAAGTGTCGCACACTGCGAGTTAAGGCTTATTGTCGACTTTACATCAGCCAATTGCAACCATTAGG
This sequence comes from Sesia bembeciformis, assembly GCA_943735995.1. Classification (NCBI taxonomy): domain Eukaryota; kingdom Metazoa; phylum Arthropoda; class Insecta; order Lepidoptera; family Sesiidae; genus Sesia; species Sesia bembeciformis. Next base: position 17,928,015 of record OX031028.1, read on the forward strand.
TACAGCGGTGAGTACTTTAATTGTTATTTTCTTCCATCCCATCCCGTATTATTCGTCTCAATCTATTTACACAATAATATTCCTCATTTCTTGCACGGCTAAAAATGACTAAAATGTTGCGCGGCTTGACCCTTGAAAATTATCAAGGGTTGATTTCCAAAGATTTGTATACAAAAATGACGCAAAAATTTTTTTAGTTGAAAATGTTGAAGCATTGAAAATTGTTCTCCATTAGGGAAGATTTGGAAAACGGATTAGGAAAGATTCGGAAAACAGATACGAACACTTAACCCTGGCGATTCACGAACGCTGGAAAATCGTCAGTGTTACGGGGCCTAAGGAACTGATTGAAGGTAATAATTAGAAAAAGAATTTAGTGGGTAAGATTGGGTTCAATCCCATACCGCCTCATCTCATCGCCCACACCCCATTGAATGTGGGAAACAGCGGTGTGGGATTCACTGTTTTTATTTGTCAATCTCCAGGGAACTGTCAACGATGTTCGCTCGCCTCTGCCGGCTTGTTGACGAAGCTACCACCGAAATGGATACGGAACTGAGTGAAGTGAGGGAAGCCATCAAAATGCTGGATGACGCTTCCACATCCGCGAAGAAACTGCGCAACAAAGCCAATTACCTCAGTCACGAACTTGAACTATTTGACGACGCTTTCCTCAAGCACAACTAAAACGTAGACTAAGGTAAGTTAGGCCTACACAGGCAAGTAGTCAGTATTTTATCCAGGAAGGGGCAAAGCAAACAATTTTCCTATAATTTTAAATGGACATTGTGTAATGCAAAAAGTCTGTTACTTATAAGAATAAGGGAAGATGCTATGCCAGGGGGTGCAAGCGCCCCGCCCTGTACCACCTTGGCTACGCCTATGCACACAGGGCCTAGCCTAGATTGTGGATGACTCAATTTAAAGTCGCGTTTTCATTTAGTGTTCTGAGCAATTAATATTAGTTTAATGCGGTAATTGGAAACATCAGTGAGCAAACATGTTTTGTGCGATAAGCTCGCTTGTTGAGCTCAATTTTTTTTTATAGGGAAGTAGGCGGTCGAGCAAGCGGTCCCACGTGATTGTAAGTGTTACCATCGCCCATGGACACCCGCAACATCAGGAGGTATGCGGTTGTACCGCCGACCATGCAAAATCCTATCCACGACTTTCTTGAAGAACCCCCATATCGTAGCGTAATGGAAAGACCCCTTGAGGTAGTTCATTCCACAGCCTACGGCCTATTAATTCCTTAAGACTCCAAACACAATTTCAAAGAGGGCCAACACAATGCAAGATCTAGCCAAACAATGCGAGAGCGGGCCAAAATTTTGCGAACAATGCAATCAATAAATGCGCTGGCGAAACAATGTAAGAACAAGCCATACACAGTAACAAATGTAACAGTGGGACAAACACAATGCAAGATCAGGTCAAGCACAATGAAAGAGCGAGCTGAATACGTTGTTAAAGCAGTGTGAGAGCGGGCGAAACACAATGCAAGAGCGGGCGCGGGTTGCCTACAACCTAAGATTTGTCACCCTGTCAACGAGACTGACGTTTCAGCACATATAAAAAAGTCGCAGCCGCGCCTGCCTTGTGATGTATTTGAGGTCTATTTATTTTCAATTGGTGTCCTAAATACTGTCTTTATGTCTGATCTATTCCTTAGTTCGGTGCAAAAATTGTGTGGCTCCAAGGAAATCATCAATATCCATAATGCGAAATACATGTAATACCGCGTTTATTGTTTCTTTCTTAGTAGCTAACATGTTTGCTCGCTTCCATGTTTGAAAGTATCCAATAACGATAAATACGGCACTTGTTGGTACTTAATATCTGTCCTTGATCTTTTTATTAGGAGAGGAAATGAATTGTATTGTACCAACACTTGTACAAATATGTGGCGTGTTGGCTCATCGTAGCGAACAAGGAACGTTTGTGTTTTGTTACAAACTATATTATGTACACTGAAGGCATTCAGCTGTTATAGACCAACAGTTATTATGCATGGCCAATGATAATGTTGAACACTTCTAAGTTGAGTTCCAATTTGACACTTCTAAAACATAAGATTTTCCCTTGAAAATCTGTCAATATATATTTGGAACTTTATCACTGTTGTTTCAAACGAAACAAACGTGAGATTGCTCAACATTTCCACGGGCCCTTACCTACAATTTGTATATGTATAACAGACCGAAAATCAGTAGAAGTCAAATGTTTTTGTTCGGATAAAAAGTACTCATTAGACGACACGCCAAGGAAAACGCGGCTTTACAGAATGTTAGCAAAATCGATATTTATTATATTTAATAGGTGATGATTGCGATAAGGGAATGTCCAGGAGCGTTTTTTACGCGTAAGGATTCTTTTGGATTTAGTTGCTGCTTTCGATAAGTTAAAGCACATTTTTCTGACTACACACATTGAAATTTTCGCTTGTTTAATTTGAGAAGCTCCTCGTGTAAATGACGCTCGTATAGTATATGTGTATAAATTTTGCTGGCTACCCCAAGGAAGTGTTCTAGGCCCGTCCATTCTGAGGCCATTATCGAAACGCAAATGACAACACTATTTTTCCTCGGATATAAGTCTGGGTTTTGACAGTGTGTAGATCCATTTTAACCCTTCATTGTAAGATCTACACGTTGAACAACAATTCTTTAGGTTCATTAGGGTCGTCTGCGAATTGACCCTCGTTAGTTATTGAAATTATATTTATATATACTCGTATAGTTACTGTTTCCACAATTTGTGTATTTGTATTCGAAATGGCGACCATAAGGTGAAATTAATAAAAACCGTATTGTTGTGCAGAAAATGACAGGCATAATGTTCGTTATGAATACAAAGATGTCATGACTACATGTTTGTTTTTGCAAACATGACAATGTTGACTCCTTTTCGAGGCAACTATAGTTCCCAAATAAGCATTGGGAAGGTGAACATGTAAAATAGCTCTTGTAAATTTTGTTCCTTGTTTTAATGTTATTTATCTGTTTCTATATGTAAATGGCGGGCAACACTGAAGTGTTAATTGGTTACAATGTTTGACATTAGCTTGTGTTAATTTTGTTTTAGTCTCGCTGGTGTAGTATTATTAGTTTTATTTGAAGGTGTTCGCCCCCCCGCCGCGCCCATCCATCCAACATTATCCCGATCTCATGATCTACTAGACAGTCGTATTTTCAAAACTGGAGTAATTAATATGAGATAAGTATCAACAACTTTACAGGTGTGTTATTTAATATTTTTATCGTAATGAATTTCAGGATCTTTTCAATTTTAGTCCACATTACAATAATCATGGTTGGGGTTATATACTCATTGAACACCTCGGTGCTACCATTCTTATGTAAATAAACAACAATTACGTGATATTTATAGCGTGATACAAATACAAAACATTCATGGATTTAACCATTACGGGAAGAATGTTGGATCGTTATCTTATGAATTTATAATACAATAACTAAATTATTAAATATTTAAAAAGAAACAAAACTAATCATGAAGACAACTTTGTCGTAAAATTGAACCTTATGTTAAAGGATTAAAGTTTAAAAGTTTTTGAAAGTTTCAAAAATACGAATAGCCTATACGAAGGTGCGTTATTCATTAAGATAATCGCAGGTCAGTAATTACGTTTCTACCTTTCCTATGTATATCCCTTAGCATACTCTTATAGAAATGTCACCTTTTAAGTTACCAAGTCCTTTGTAGAAATATCAAGGTCAGCAATGTTGGCTATGTTTTGTAGGCCTTGCGAGCATACGACACAGGCGACAGCCGAAATTGTGGAACTATATTCATAGAGTATAAAAAAACATGGACACTTTAGTTTCGAATGTGTGACATTTAATACAGAATAGACTATAAAGTGAACTTAGTCTGTGACTGAATATAGGCATCACGCGTAAGTAAACTTCTAATGCCATGGCATAGATTCATCTTATATACTCCGCTTTTGTTATAAATATGATGTTGCGTGATGTTTGTATTGGTTGCTTTAACTGAATGAACAGGTTTGTTCTGTAACACTGTAGCGGTTGGCCACAGCCACCATCGCCTATTGCATACGTTGATTACGAGCTGCTCGGTGGCGGACGACTGCGCCTGCTTTACACTGTCGCAAGTAGCGCGGCGTCTGGCGCTACACATGCCACCCACGGAAGTCCACCTTTAAAAGCTTCGTCTACGGAGAACAATAGGATTATAATCAATGTAGTGAGAAGTCGTCGTAATGAATATACATTCCCAAGGCCGGCTACGTCGCTTTACCTATCCAGTCAAAAGCATTTGATAATACTCTATTTTTATATGTACAACACTAAGTTATCTTATAGGACGCATAGCCAACTGTGCTGGATACATGAATTTATAAAGTTGTAATTTATTTATTTCGCCTGTAGTGCGAGTCAAGTGAGCGGCTCGATGTGCGCACCGTAAACTGCATAAAGCAATAAATGATATTACAAAAACTAACACTTGTTTCACAGCTGCAATGGCATTCGATTGCTCCACCACTTGTTTAATAACTATGATATGGCACTTACACCTTTTCACGTTGCTGAAATTCATATGTTTTATGGCTTATTCGACAACTAGAGACTAGTTGTTGAATAATTCATTCGATAACCAGATACTCCCATTAAAAGAGTTTCAAAATTCATTTCAAAATTAGCTAGAGACAAGGTTCGAAACAATGTCTTACCGTATAAAATAAAATGGGAACTGATGCGTTAAGATCGCCTTCACGTAAACGTACGTACTCGAGACGCCATAGTCTGTTTGCAGCTTTATTGTTGCCTCGAGAAAAGGGTGCAGTGCTCGGTAATGCAGTAATCCTAGAAAACAACGGTACTATCAGCCTGCCTCTATTGCTGTATACAGACCTTTCCTGTCTTCAAGTGGTCTTGTAGTCTTGGGTTCGGAAAGACGCGTAGTGTGAACGCACTCGCCAACTGGTCTCACGGTAATAACACTACATCTATTTAACATTCCACTCCACCCACATGCGATTATACAGGCTTCACACGAGACAGTTTTGATTATATGGATATTTATCGATCTACCTCTATAAATACCACCTGGATGTAGGGCGTATATGAGTAATGTGGGACCGTCTTCATTTACATAGTCCTCAACCCCACCAGTTGTTGGAGCTGCGGTATGATGTGCCCATTGGCATTTCGTAACAATAAATAATTTGTTTGTATGATATGGAATAACAGCATCGTTTTATCCAAATATTTGCAAATGACAATGAATGTAAGTCCCCATTCATAATTGATCATGTTAATTTTCCTGCTGATTGTACCATGTAAGTACCACCACTTGACTCGAGGCGAATTTGGCTTCTATTTACATTATAATCGCATACAATGAATTTATTTGTATACAGCTGTCCGATAATTTCCCGAAGCTTGAAACCATGAATTCCATTCAAGATTTTGAGTTCATGGACATAAAAATAATGAAAAAAAAAACGATTATTTCAGTTATTACCAAATTTTCATACAATTTGCTAAATAAAGGCCCACAATTGGACATATATACAAGAAAATTTGTAGTATCCTTGGCCCGGTGCGCACACGCTACGAGCGCATGTCCGCACGAGGTCCAGCCAACGTTACGCCGCACCAACACGCGCCACAAGACAGTCTTGATTAGATCGATATTTTTTATCGATCTACGTACACACACTACAACAATATACTTAGAATAATAAGCAGAATACACGGTTTCAGGCTTTGGGAAATGATCGGACACTGTACGCTACGGTCGCAAGAGATTATTTTTACGGAGCAGTCGACGCATATGGGAGCCATAACTATACTGTTTGGTATTAGATAGTTTTTGTTGTTCGTTGTAATTAGTTATCACATAATTAGGAGAATTTCTATGTAAATAAATAAAGGATTCCTTTATATATATTGTTTTATTTGCAATATACTATCTTACTAATAATAAAATCGATGAACAACAACAATGAGATCAGATGACGATATATAATACGTTTTATAAACAAACTTAGTACATAAACAAATCTATGTTTTATATGTAAAAATATGATTTATATCCAAATTGAACTTGTCGCCAAACTTGAGCTTCCTCGGCGGATGCTGTAACAATAAAAACATGGAGACATAAAAGATATATGCCTATAGTTCGGTAACGCTTCTCTAGTTTTCGAAATATTGAGACTAGTGATATTTAAAAAAGAAACAACTGCTTTATCTTAAAAATAAGATGTTAGAAACTGTCTCAGTGCCACGTGGGCGTGGGTTTTGAAACTAGGTAGCTGAAATATGGGTTATTGCACTTTGTGCACCTGGCTGATATCACCTCGGTGAATAAAGTCCACTGACTGTCTCATGATCACCCAATGATAAATCCTCTGGGTGACTAGTCTGTACCTTCATGAAGGTTTATTATTAAACGACTGCAACATGTCAGGAGCAATAACGAATCTAACGATCGCAGTTTCCTAGTAAGCTTTGCTTGCCCGCGTTGTATTAAATTCACACCAGTGTCCTACTGGACTCACTCTTATTATACACATTAAATAATATGATGATTCCACATCATTCGAGCTGCGGTCATCAGTCATGGTGAAACACACTGCATTTTCGCTTTTGAATTTTAACCAGTACGTAACCATTAGATAATTCCTCGAATGGAGACCGGGAATCGTAGCGTGGATGGAGGTGGACTCACTATTGATTTGAAGAAAGTCGTTGCTAGTGGCTAGAAGAGAAGAGCAGAAGATCTTTCGTTGTAGTGGTCCTTGAGAGAGGCCTGTATCCTGCAGTGGAGAGACAGGCTGGTGGCAGTGGCGTGTATTGGTTTTAAAACTTGATAAACGGGCTTTTAAGGTATCTTATATTAAAAAAATTGTTTTAATCTACTAGATAATGTGAAGAGCACTAACGACGCTAACAATCGCGTTTGACTTCGCCCACGTTAACGTGGGTTTAGCGTAGATAAGTATTAGTTAAATGGCAAGCTGCTTATTTGATGCACGCCCCTGGCTGATGGTATGGTACCTTTCCGACCCACATACTAAGTCTCAATTAGTTGTGACGTGGGAAAAAAGGGTGATATTTTCCCAATAGTTATCCACTAATTTCCACCCCACTCCTTAATCGCTCATAGACCATTTATATACATCGATTATACTAAAACTTCATGTACCATTACATAAGTATGTAAATTATTTGCCATGGAAAAGGAAAATATTTCTGCAATTTATTATGAGTAAAAAATGAGTTAATGTTTGCTTGATTTAATTCCGTTTTACGCATTATTCCAATATTTCAGTTGTGTCCCTGGTAAAGAGAAAATCAATGCCAACAGGAAGGCACAAAGTTGAGCCGAAGCGAGTAAAAACCTACAAATTCCCCATGGGTTAACTAGTTGAGCTTCGCAGTTGGTTTGTGGGTCGGAAAGGGTATGGTAGGTAAGTAAGTTAACTTGCCACAGTATCACCACTTCTAAATGTCGCCCTAGTGAGTCTGATGCCTGTGTCCTCCGCGATCAGTCCATACATTGCGCATATCTCCCGAGCCTCATCGTCGCTGTTGAATAACAACCAGTTGGTGAGGATACTCGTCGGAATCGTGAAGTGGCGGTTGTTGTACGAGTGACTCATCTTATGTAAAGCATCCCTGAAATAATTATAAGTCAAGTGCTGTTTGGCCCACCACCGCAAACACCTATTTTTACCGTATTAAGCTTACGCGGGAATTACAATCATAGATAAAAATAACCCTAGAAAAACTAGCTATTTTTATTTAATTTCTAAAATTGTAACCATTTCATTGGATAAGTATCCAATGAAATATTATTTTTTTTAGCACTCGTGAATAATTCAATACAGTTTTTTCCATTTTACGTCTCTCCATTATTAAATTTATTAATTTGTCCCCAAATTATTTTCCCCAGATTTATTAACTCTCGAATTTTCTCATAATTTTGTCCTTTCCAACGAGTTAGTGTCAATTGAAAATTTCGTACTCGAGTGGTACAAGAGCCACAGTGATGGCCTCACGATTGTGGGTCAAGAATACCTGTATTATTTACTGCTTTTATAATATTAAAAATAGCTTTATTATAGTTCAGGTTAGGTTAGGTGCCTCCGGAAATGATCAAAGGACTATTAGGAAAGTTTTTAAAATTTTCCTCTTATAGTGTCCCTCTTAGGCTAAGATTAGTGCTCGACCGACGGTCAGCGCGTACCGTCGGCGCCGAAGGTACGCGCTGACCGTCGGTCGTGACAAAGCGTTTAGTACATAGCTGATCGGCAACTGTGTCGGTCATATTGTGTATGTTATTTCGTTATTAATCAATTTTTTTAAATACTTTTTTAAACTTAAACTTTTGGAATTATGAATCCATACCTAGTAAATTCTATGATATATGCGTATTATTTACGCAAACAATTAAGAAAAAATAAAAAAAGACGTAGAAGATATCATGTCCACCCGGTTATTGTAGACCGACCAATTGAAGGTGAATTCTGTACGCTGTTTTCAAAATTACGAGAACATGAGTCAAAATTTTTTGATTACTTCCGATGTTCATTGTAAAATTATAATTAACAATTATAATTATATAATAATATAATAAAAATTAAAAAACTCGAGTACGCGCTCACGGTCAGTCGCTCGATCAGCGTCAAACTAAATGGCAGCATTTACCGATATGGCCCGTCGGTCGACCGACGTACGCGTGACGGACGAGCTCGACCGACGGTCCTCGTCAGCGCGACGTAGCTGTACGCGCGTATCAACTTTTCAGCGCTGCACTGTAGTTGTTCATATGCATCCTTTGATATATCTACGCTCGACTGACGTCAGCGCTGACCGTCGGTCGAGCACTAATCCTAGCCTTAACATTTCTGTATTATTCCCGTTCCTCTTTTAACATTTCCTCCTAATTATTTGCATTTCCCTTTTAAAACCTCCCTCTTAATTACATTTAAATTATGTTTACCTTTGCAAAACAGGTATGTAGATGGAGAGCGCGCAGTATGTGAGAGGACACAGTAACTTCATCATCCTGGTCACACATAAATAATTGCCGCGCATGTTCGCGAGCGCTATTTGGTAAGATAATTGCACATTAGGAGTGCTGAAACAATACTCTACTGTGAATCCGTCTTTAACGAGTACAAGTTTTTAATTCAATGTAATTATTAGAAAACGGTCTGTGGAATTAAATTAAGTCACAAGTTAGAATAAGATTGCCACACTGGACGTCACTAACAGGATTATCATTACAACCATGCACGAGTTTAAATTATAACCCATGTATTAAATATTACTACAATGGATTTGCAATTAGTCTTACATTGGATCAATGATATTTTATACATAGATACGTTACTCGAGCTCTAAAAGTGGCAATATGAAAGGAAGGTAATTGCCTGGAGTTCACTTAGTCGCTGGTCCGACGTGGTCGACCGCTTATTATGACGCGAAACTTAGAATGTATGTTTATCTCATTTTAACAACAGGGTCCCTGTATTGGACTGTTTCCAGACATTTCGTCGTATAAATATGTAAATATTAGTAGCTATAGTAATATTTAGCTGTTTTTAGAGTGCGTCTAGTGAGAGTATAACGTGTCCATTTATTAAATGTCATTGTATTCATTAGCATTCAAAAAATACTAGAAAAAGTATAACGTGTCCATTTATAAAGTAGCATTCATTAGCATTGCAAGATTACTAGAAAAAATATGAAAACTAAAACTGTTTAAATTGCATAAATAATTTATTACATTAAAACGTGCAGCGACAAAATATAATTGAAACAAAAGTTTGTTCAAATCGGATTAAATATTGCTACTTCTGACCTTTGTACAAAGTTATGAAGTTAAATTAGTATATCTAATGAATTTTCGAAGAATTTACCATTTTATGTTCCTCGGCAGATTTAAATATCTACATAAAGGATGTATATCATTCAAATTGCACAGTATATACAAACTTTCCATTAATAGTCTATGGCAGGTCAGTTTTGTATCACCACTTATGTCTAACTTAGACACAAATCCAGTCAAATTATCCACATCTTTGTCATTTTGTGACTGGTCTATGGTGTCACAACAACTTAGAAACCATTTGAGACATTCCAGTATGTATTTTTGATTGAGAACTGGATCATATTCTTGTATCTGGTGCTCGCATAACCTATAAAAAATAAAAAAAATAGACATGTACTACTTTTCTATGAGAAGTGTTTTTAGCATTTTTTTGATGCTAGAAGAAATTAATACAATAGCATTACTACATACTACACAATAAGGTAGGTAAATAGTACAGTTACACTAGAGAATACAGTGAAAGTGAAACAAAAAAATAAATAAATAGGTATAAAAAGGTAGGCCTTATCACTATAGCAATATTTACCGTAGCCAGGAATTCACTTCTTCGAGCTCTGGACCAGAGACAATAAGTAACAACTTTATTTTAAAATAAGCATTAATTATAATTTTACATAAATACAAATATAATTAAAAGGCAACAACCGTGGATGATAATCAGAAATAAAGCGTGTGACCATGATCTCTGGATTGATCTCGACATCATGATGGACTCTCATCAAGGCCAATCTAGTCGATCGTGACTGTCCGATGCTGTTTCTCAGGAATGTTTCAGCCTCCTCAACGACGAAAAGGTACGCTCTGGTGTCGCCATCGACACACGTAGTCACGCTTGTGTTTTTTTTTTTTATAGATTAGTGGGCGGACGAGCAAGCGGTTCCATGTGATGGTAAGCGTAATGGTAATGGAACATTACTGCATTACAGTTGTCCAGCACTTCTAGTGGTGTAGTCGGCCATTGCGCAGCAACTATTTTTGACCACTTAACTCGCCACACTAGGAGAGTTTACGTCTCCTTCAAAATCACAGATGGAAAAAAGAGGCAAAAATATTTTAGTAAGTATGTATAAAACGGTGGGTTGTCTAATAAGGCATTTCGTTTGAACCTCCAACCAGGGGTTGGCAACCCAGGCCTAAGGCCTTGCCTGATAGATAAGTACAAATCATAATACAAAGTAATACATCATAAAACAAATCATAAGTCACTGTTTATAAAAAGTAACTTATGATTTGTACTGTGTATACACAATAAATTTAAGCTAATGTAGGTGTAGTCACAGTATGTCTACGTAGTCGTATGTCTACTATTAATCCATTCGATTTCAATTTTTAGTGAGATGCAGGTCATGCAGGGTGATTTTTATGTTCAGCACTGAAGAAAATATTAAACGCCTTTCGGCGTTTTCAGCACCTGATCAGAATATGTGACTTACAAAATCAGTTTTATAGAGGAAGTCATTAGTATGGTGGTCTGTAAGTATCATAAGAGATCCTCTGTTATGCCGATCGTCGTGAGCCGCACTTGGTAGTTAGTATTAAAACATGCTGATCGGCGTGTATCGCATCAATTAGGTTAAGTTTAATAAGGTTGTTAATTACTTTAAAAGTACTTACATATAACCAAAGTAAACATAGAATCTGATCATTGGGTCCAACAGAAGCATGCACTCGTGTGGTGGCAGTCTCTGTATGGTCATGTCCTGCCTCACGCACCGCAGTCGGTCATTCACAAAGTCGTACACAACTGTTAGTGGCACATCCTCTCTTTTTGCTACACTGAGTCAAAAATTACAAATATTGACACTCCTTGTCTTGCATGAAGAAAATGTATTAAGTCAGGGATCATTATATTTTATAATCATTTTGAATCATCAGTAGTATAGCAGATTGATCAACATGTCAGACTAAATCTGAGAAAACACGAGAATTAAAAAAATAGGACATATGACAGTTTACCTTATGAAATGGTTTTTGTTGATTTTCTAAATATTATTTGTTATTAACTTTATTAATCATTGCAGTATGTATTATGAGCTATTTTTTTAAATTGTAGACATACTTTTATTATGGTCTGCAGGGTGCCATACTACCCCCATCTGATCTCAGCATAACAATTTCAAACTTTCTTGAAATGCATGTATTTGTTTCAAAATATTTTACTATTTCCTTTAACTCTTAGTAATAAACATATAGTGAAATGAATGATTAATTGAATCCTATGAAGTACATTGATTAATTGTAATGTGGTAATTTTTTTATTCAGCCTCCAAAAATATTTCCTCTATTTCTTGTTAAATTTGTAACAAGTAATCAACAAAGAAACAAACAAATAACATAGACAATAATAATCATTAATTAAATATGTAATATATTAAGTTTCATATAATGCAATTTTATATAAAACATGTCCTTTAAGACATGATAAAATGACTTGTATTGGCTTAAATGATCCTAATTAATTAATTATCCTAATTAATTAGTATGAGGTAGGAAGATCTTACTTTAGCAGCAAATAGTGTACAGTATCCTTAAGCACCGGGAATGGACGCAATAGCCGAGGCACTGCCATCATAGAGTCTGCTGCTGACCGACTATAGCATTTGACTAATTTTCTTACAGAATCAACTATTTCTAATACATGCACCATCTTTTCTTTCTCTCGCCTGGAATATAAAAAGAAACTTGTACATATATTTTTGTGAACTTAAATTAAAAACAGTACTATAATGTTAAATTTTCACAAAAATAGGAATTAATGACAGATACATACCGTTACGTGCGACTATAGATTAGGACCACCCCATCTCTTCCCGTGGGTGGCGTAAGAGGCGACTACGGGATAACAAAGTTGCAACCACAAGCGCTGAGGAACTTCGCCAACCCGTTTGGGCACCGTGGGGAGTTAAGGCCATATATCCAGCACAAGATAATGTGCATGAGGAGGCCCATATACCGAAAGGGCTGATTGCATTGCATGTACTTACATTTCGACTTCTTCTGGTGGGCACATTGACATGCAAGTGCCTTTGATAATTCCACTTTCTTCATTATTTAAAATGTTTTTGGAATATAAATCTAAATACGACATTATTTATTTGTGTGAATATTTGATTTCCTCCTTTTTGACTTCAGAATTGAATGGATATTTAATGTATAAGTCTATCAGACTAGGATGGTAAACTATATCAGATAGTTGTATTATAACTTGTAAGCATAGATCGATTATAATGACAGCTGTCAAAGTGCCTCGAATAGAATAGTGCTGAGACAATAATGATCAAATCGAGATTAATGTGTTTAACTCAGCGACTCCTCCCTTACTTCGACGGGACTGTATATTGAGAATACATTATAGACTTTATAATTGTTTAATGCGAAAAAAATTTCACACAGGCTGAATGGCACGGATAACTGAAAGAGATGGACTCTTTGGACGCGCACTAAAAACGCAGTCACGTTTTTTCGTTTATTTTTTTAGCCTAGGAGTTATTTTTTTATTTTTACGCTGCGTTCTATAACATGTAAAAATTTTTTTCTGAAATCCATAATTTTGATTCTAAAGAGTGATTTACGCTTGTTTTTAGAATCCTAACTATTACCAATTTTTTAAAGGATTTTGTTGGTCTAGAATCTAAGGTTCTTAAAATATTATTGTTGCTTTCTTAATTCTACTTCTCTAATATCGTAAAGTAGGTATTGCTTTGCTATCGGTAATTGATATTAATCGGAACTTGAAACTAATAAAAACAAAACGTGTCACGGGCTTATAGGCTTACAGCATGGTTATTCCACATAACAGTTCACATGGCCAATTCGCCGATACCTAAGTTCTAGATTAAGTTATGACTACCTACTAGGTACGCGTATTGTACGGCCAATGACCACGCCTGGTTATTGCGGTATAGCATTAACTTCGCGACGTATTGGCCACAATTCTAGCCTTATATTTGGTTGCGGCTCTGACCGTCTGTTTTAATCACTGCGAACTGTGTATCGTAACTTATGATGCATTTTAGAACTACGTGAACAAGAGGACAGCGTAGATGAAGATATTGTCATCCCTGAGGTGCGAAACACCCAAGAGTACTTTATTACATTACTTTATTAGATGATCAATCGCAATTGCGGACTACGGACAGTATCCCAGATCTATAATCGTCATCCGGAACACAAACCATCACTATCAACAAAAATTAATGTGCTGACAAACAGACCGTACTGATAGTGATACGAAAGAAAGAATACGTCATACGAAAGAAAAGGAACGCTAGCATTCCATAATATTACTTATGGCGCTATAGCGCCTTGATCCGATCAAGACCCATTTGATCATTTGATGAGATATGTTTCTCATCGAGTGATCAAATCGGATCTTGTGTAGCGCGCGTCTTACAAAATATCAATATAACTCATAATTCTGCTGCCCTTATCCCAATGAAATTCTAATAGGTATTACTATTAACAGCATTTTATTTTGTAATTTACAAAATTAATATGTATTATGTAAGCAAATCCGTGTTAGGGTGTTAGTTAAAGAAGTTACGGAACTTCTGGGAAGAAAAATCCCAGTAGTCACGTCACGGGACCAACTACAACGGGACTACATGACCTCTTTTTGTCGACCAAACAATCGTGAGGATTGTTAGACAAATGATTTTGTTGATATTGGACCTTTCACAAATTAGACCTGAGAATTGGACGTTTGGACATTTTGCGAATTGGACCGACCGGACGTGCAGCCCGTGCAGGGAATTGGACGTGGGAAAATGCATTGTTGGTAACAGAAAAAGAACTCTTCACCGGAACAGTGGCACTAGACGGATTTTTTTCCTATCTGTGCCACCAGTGGCACAAACAGTTGCAAACAACGGAATAAATCGAATTGACTGGACATTCAGGGAATTGGATCTATTAAAGAAGTCATATTATGTTATACAAGCACCCTAGGGCAGGCACATTTGAGTTAGTAGCTCTCGAATTTTTAATTCTGTGTTTTAATTCATTGAACCTCTCCTCATCTGCTTCATCCCCCCTAAAAGTTACCATCCAGGATGCTTTGTTAAGAACGTATGATGTTTCATCTAGTCTATTCCTATATCGATGTCCTGAGCCGAGCCGATGCTTCTTCAAAAACGTTCCAAGGTATTAATTGTAATAGGCGCGATGGGCATAAATGAAACAGATATTATATTAGGTAGGTAGGTATAATAAAAAACACTAACAATTTACTTTAAAATATCACCACATTAATGTACATTCTATTAAAATATATATTACATTTTTATTATATCTTCTTTCAGTATATTAAGTTCCTTTGCGTGTAACCACTTGATACCCGTTGCGGAAGCTGCACTAGCTCCTCTTGAAATAGTCCTGGAAAAGTTAAAATTATGAAACTCAAATCAAATTATATAGATACTCAAATAGCTCTTTTTACTATCGAATTACCAGGAACATATTTATTTTAGGTGTCAAAAGTTTCGAATTTCTCACTACGGTTTCTATTAGAACGGTTTCTAAGAAATAATAAAAGAGAAGACGGCAGAATAATATATACTAGGTTGATCAATAAGTTTCTGGAATCGGATACTTTACAACAGAGAGAAATGAATTCTATTTCATTCGAATCTCAAATTCAGTAGTAGCCAGTGCCAAAAGCATTAAAAAAAACTGTCACTAATATTTTTTTTCGTTCTTTACATTTGGCGGGAATTTTATTAGGGTGCAAAATGGAGAAAATCGAAGTTCGTGCGGTTATTAAATATTTCTGCCTGAAATTTTTTTCTACGAAACGTTTTAAAGAAGTGTTAAAAAAATGTTAAAAAATTGCAGTCTACTTTGAGAGACTTTACTTTGACTTTACTTGTTTAGAGCATACTGGTGCGCGGAAATTGAACGCGGCAGAACCGTGTGTGACGACGAGACTCGCCGTGGGCGCCCAGCAACCGCTGCTACCGAAGACAACGGTAAAAAAATTGAAGAAATTTAAGACAGATCGACGTGTGACAGATTTGTCATTTAGCTGAGATTATGAAGCTTTCGTTCGGGACAATTCAGTTCAAACTCGATAGCCAGAGCCGGCTCTAGCCCATGTAGCGCCCGGGTGCAATCAATACCCTGGCGCCCTCTAGCAGGCTCTTTGGAGGCGTCGCGGGCGGCGACGCCCCCTAAGACGGCGCCTTAAGACGCTCGGCGCCCCCTAAGACCCTACGCCCGTGTGCGCCGCACACTGCACCATAGGTAAAGCCGGCACTGCGCACAGGTGCCGCGCCGCGCGCCCATTTCAAATGAACTTACACTCTATTGACTTAGAGATCATTTTGCTACCGGGCGGCAACGTGTCAAACGTACATACATACACTGTCTTTGGATTAGAGATTTTGCCGCGCGCGTGTTGTATTAAATAAAATTGTTATTTGTGTAGTGTAGTAATGCGGTATGACAAGCGCCGAAAGCGTAATAAAAGTAAAAAAAATATTATTGTTAATGACTATTTTTTTTTGCTTGCGCATACATATTTGTCGTAAGTAACAAGTATATAAAACTGTGCAATGGCGTTAAGTTCAATGAAATATCCAAAAATTCAGCGCTCGACAGGCGCCCCCGGGCGCTCCGCGCCCGGGTGCACCGCACCCCTTGCACCCCCTGGTAAAGACGGCCCTGCTCGATACCTTAAAATTCCAAAAAGTGGCCGCGCGTTGGGTTCCTCAAATGTTAACAGACGAACAAAAGAAAGCAAGAGTAGACATTTCAAAGCAAAATTTGACAATTATTGAATGAGACCCAGAATCTTTTCGACTACGTTTCGTGATCGTTGATGAAACGTGGGTTCACCATTTTGATCCGGAGACGAAGAACCAAAGTAAGGTGTGGAAAAGGTCGTCCTCCCCACCAGCTAAGAGATTCAAGGTTTCTGCGTCCGCTGGCAAGATAATGGCCTCCCTTGGTCTTCTGGGATGCAGAAGGTATCATTATGATCGATTATTTAACTAAAGGACAGACAATAACTGGAGAGTATTACGCAACATTGATCAAAAAACTACGCGAGGAAATAAAAAATATGTGACGTGGAAAATTGCGTGCCGGAGTGCTTTTTCATCATGACAATGCATATGGCGCATCGGTCTGATGTTGCAGGCGCTGCCATCCGAACGGCTGGGTTTAAGTTGATACAGCATCCGCCATATTCTCCGGACCTAGTTCCTAGTGATTTTCACCTTTTTGACAATTTGAAAAAACAGTTGCGTGGTGTAAAATTTCACGGAGATGATGAGGTCACGTGCGCTTTTTTTTTTTCGATTTCGATACCCAGGATCAACCCTTTTTTTTCCAAGGGAATTGAGCAAGTTTCAAAACGTTATGCAAGGTGTATTAGATTAGAAGTTGATTAGGTTGAAAAATAAATACAATTTGAATATACGTTTCCTAAAGTTTCAATACTTTTCCAAAAATATATTGATCAACCCAGTAAATGATCCTTTTGAGTTCTATGTAATTGAACTTTTCGGAGTTTTGAGACACTGTTTTTGTTGACCCTCACAGCTCTGAATAACGACAAAAGAAGATAAAAAAATATTTTCCGCGACGTAGGTCACTTTCTTAGAAGGCCACTTTCTGTGAACATCACATTCTGATTAGGTCACTTTTAGAGAGTCACGCGTCGTCGTCTGTAATTGCGATTAATATGTAGTTACGATAACAAACGTTATTTAATTGCATACCTATTTAGATTTTTATGCCCTTAGGCCTCTAAAATGTATGTTACGGGTATTCAAAAGAGTTATCGGAGCGTATAACTCTTTTGAATATCTACCTGTAACATTCATACTTTTTATTTAAAAAAAAAGATTAATAGCTTTTTGGGAAAAGGTTACAACTTACAATTACTATTTCCACAGAAAAATAACAACAGTATGTATACCTCCGTTTCTGATGTTACAGCGGTTGAAAAATGACCCCAATAGAGACACATAGATGACACACTAGAAATCAATTGTGAATGGTTGGAAATGGGTCTAAATGTACTAACACGTGCGTGGCCTATTCAGAAAGTGACCTAGTCAGAATGTGATGTTCACGGAAAGTTACCAACGTCGCCGAATGGAGAAAAAACACGTACCCAATCTTCTTGTCGAACAAATTTTCCAATCGAACTTTACAGAATGGCAAGGGGCCTTGATTCTTATGCTCCTCCTGACAGAAGAACACCTTCGCCTTTTCGTACCGGCAGAACTCTTGCAGTACGATATCGTATGGGAATGGATACAACTGCTCGATACGACACATGGCGATTTTGTCTTCAAGCTTCTTCTCTTTGCGTAATTCATCGATGGTAATGGCGACTTTTCCGGAGCAAAACAATAGTTTTTTCACGCCCTCGGGCTTCTTGGACGCTGGGCCGCTTTCTCTTATTGCTCTATGGAAAAAGATTGTTTTTTTATTGAAGAAGACATACAGGGGCAGGGGCATTTGTGAGCAGTCACTGCCACTCCTGCATCATGTGGTATCGTGTGACTTTAGAAGAAGCACTCCCCAATTCTTCCCATGTATGTCGCAAGAAGCGACTAAGGGATAACAAAGGCATTACCAAAAGCTCTGGGGAATTATACCACCTCTAAAGAGTGGAGTTGCGAACCCGCCGTCGCGCGCCGACAGCATGCCGTTTTAAGGCTCGTGCATCCCTAATGGACGAGACAATGTATATGAGGAGGCCTGTGTCCGACAATGGACGATAAAAAGGTTGGTGACGGTATAAGAGTAGTTCTTCCACCTCACTAAGGCGGGTTACGTTTAGTAGTGGTTGCGCTCGACGTACATGTGGGTACATTGTTTTAGTGTGCACCGCGGCGTCGAGAACTCAACTGAGCGTTCTCAAGTTTACGCACACTGAAACAATGCACATGTACGAACACAACCACTACTAAGCGGAAGCCGCCTTCCTAAGATGGAATAACTATACCTACATTTGTGACAAATTCAATTGGTGGAATCAGTTACTCGTAGATACCTTTGAAAACAGGTCCCCGGCAGGAAGTCCTTGAAAGGCGATCTGTAGAATGGATGCTTGAGTCCGACTTTGGGTGTCATCAGGATAAGAGGCTTCCTGAAGGGCAGCGCGATTTGTCGCCGGATCATGTGGAAGTAGTTCGCTGGAGTCGTCAGGTTGCAGACAATCCAGTTGCATGCGCGGAGCTGTTTCACTTTTAGAAAAAACAAAAATCTTTTTTTTATGTGAAGTAGGCGGCAGACGAGCAGACAGTCGACCTGGTGGTAAGTGGATACTGTCACCCTGCGACTTCCGCGATACATGCCAACATCAATCTAGAATGACAAACGTTGGTATGCCCCCGGATACGCTGCTTATCTTTAAGGTATGGATTTGGAGGAAAAGGATGCAAAAAAAATAGGTAGGATAGGATGGGATGTAAAAAGGATATTTTTTTTTGTAAAAAGACGTTACCGTGTAAAGTACGAATGATTTAAAGCCCAAAACAACAATTTTTAAATTTGTTGTCTTGTAAACATTTGTTTCAAAAGCTCATCCTTTATAACCTCTGTATTTTTTAAAATCTCTATATTCTCTATATCATTCTGTTAAAATTCACTTACTATATTAATCCTTATTATTATTAATTATTAATATTTTTATAACAAATCTCTATCTTCTGACTCAAACGCATTATTAATCTTCTTGGGCGAAAATAATAGATGTTAGCTGCAAACAACTTTACGTCTGAAAAATCTAAAATTTGTAAAAGGAGTCGATCAAATTCTAACAAGATGTCAAGAGAAATCTAAGGGGCCGTCCAGAGTACTTTCGGAGCGATCAGTGAAGGGCTGAAATAAAAGTCACAGGTCTGTCCCGGGGCCCAGCTTCCCTGGGACGCATCATCTCGGCCTCCTCCTATAAGCCTAAACGCAGCAAAACTCCGACGGTCAGTTAGCGCCACTGCTCTCGCTGGCCGCCGCAGCTTGGGCGTTGGTGCTTCTGCTGGACCTGCCTTTGATGAATTGCGATTTTAATGAAACTTGGCATATTTATAACTTAACTAGCGACCCGCCCTCGCTTGGCTTCGGTTTATAAGTTTTTTTTTCAAAATTTCAAAATGATTATATTATTATATATTAAGTTAGACCTCCAGCAATACATCGGTGAAAACTGCATTCAATTCCATGTAGTAGTTTTTGCGTGATGCGTGTACAAACATACAGACAGACAGACAGATAAAATTTCTAAAAACTGTTGTTTTGGCTTCTGTTGCTCTAATAAAGACCCCCATATTAGTTTTTTTAATTTCGTCCATTCATAGAAAAGGTATCCCTTGCAGGTGTTGCAGAGTTAAATTATTAGTATTATTCTTATTAGTTATAGCTGTTGCCCGCGACTTCGTCCGCGTGGACTTTAATTTATAAACACCGTCTTTACCTTCTTAGGGGTATTTGCTATTTTCAAAAACGATCACACACATTATTTCTTATAGCTTATTTTTTATCGAACAAATGTTCGACGTGATTCTTTAAATTGATATAACTTTTTTATTTATGAACTGATTGAAATAAAACAAACACTAAATTTTAAGTGAAGCTTACCACAATACATTAGTGAAAACCGCACCCAAATCGGTTAAGCCGTTTCTAAGATTAGCGCGCACAAACGCACAGTCAAACAGACAAAAATTCTAACAATCATTGTTTTGGGTTCTTTTGCGTTGATAAATGCCCCCAATAATATTTTTCTCATACATATTCCATGTACAGACAGCGATCAGTTACATTTTTATTATATGTTTAGAGATTAGAGAGCAAATAATCCTACTTTCACATTTATTCACATTAGGAAAGACATTTTTTAGTCTAGTTACAAAAGGAGCAACTAGACGCGATATACAAATGGCTATGCAAGTGGCGTGTACGTGCTAGCACGGCGAAGTCTCACCACATAACATTCACCTTGAGAAAAGAAAATTGTCCTCCTGTAAGACTTGGTGACGATATCCTACCGCATACTGACTGTGTCAAATACCTTGGCTTCCACCTCGATAGGCGCCTTACATGGAAACGTCATATAAAACAAAAGAGAGACCAAGTCAACCACCAGTTTCGTAATATGTACTGGCTCATGGGGAGGAACTCTGCGCTGTCGACGGACAACAAGCTTCTCATCTACAACTCAGTGTTAAAACCAGTTTGGACCTACGGGATTCAGCTATGGGGTGTTGCAAGTAAAAGTAACATACTCTGTCTACAACGATTACAGAATTGCATCCTGAGGGCAATAGTTCGCGCTCCTTGGTTCACAAGAAATGATGAAATTCAAGAATACCTCAACATGCCGACCGTTGCAGCTGAAATCGAGCGGTACAGGAAACAACACATAGAGCGGCTATCCCTGCACCAAAATCCACTCGTGGCAGATTTGCTAAACCCGTCTATGATGGTCAAGAGACTTAAAAGGAACCACCTTATTTGATTGGTAGGGGCGGCACTGGCCACTCCACCAAATAAAAGCCAAACACCTCACAACAAATTAGCTTATGGTCTCACGACCGATTGCAAATAATAACCTAAAAAAAAAAAAGTTACAAAAGGCTCATTCCAGTACCAACCAATTACATTATAAAACTAGCAGTGCCCGCGACTTCGCGCGCGTAAACATTATGTATGGTTAGCTTGATTCCCGTGATTGATCCTGATTGATCCACATAAAAAGTAGTTACCTTAAATGCTAACCCAGCGCACTATATCTATAATAAAATTGTAACAGGCCGATGTCTGTACATTATAGATAATGAAAAAAAAACTAATATGGGGGTCTTTATTAGAGCAACAGAAGCCAAAACAACAGAGTTTAGAAATTTTATCTCTGTCTGTCTGTATGTTTGTACACGCATCACGCAAAAACTACTGCATGGAATTGAATGCAGTTTTTACCGATGTATTGCTAGAGGTCTAACTTAAAATACAGGCTCCATTTTACCGCAGGAAAATATCTTACTCCGATTGTTTTAAATTTAATAAACCGAAGCGAAGTGAGGGCGGGTCGCTAGTTTTTAAATAAATTAATGTAAAGAAATTCATTATTTAATATGGACACTTGGTCCATATTAAATAATGTGTCGTATGTGTCCATGGGCGGCGGTGACCAGTTACCATCATAAATGTTCCGCCCGCTCGTCTGCTAGCAATCTGTTCTATATAAAAAAAATCCGTTTGACCAGAGTCGGAAGGATATGTTAAAGCTTCGAACGAAATTAACAAACACACGAATATTTACAGGCAATATCCTTGTCATCCAAGTTGGGAATCTTGTCCTCGTCATCATCGGCCTGTTGCAGGTAGCGCTCCACGCGAGCGGACGAGTGCTCTGGGCCCTGTGCACATTATTTTCAATAAAACCACAATGACTCACAATGAGTCACAATGACTCACAATGATTCACAATGATTCACAATGATTCACAATAACCCACAATGACACCCATATTTTTAATAGGAGTATTATAATATAACTTTATTGATTAATTTTGTTTTTATGGAACAAAGGTCGCAGACGAGCATACAGATACAACAATGGAATGGAGAGAGTATTTTGAGAAGTTGCAATAAATATTTTTTTGTATCTCAAAATTTACCTAGTCACCCACGTATACCACTCGTACAAGAATTTGCACGCCGACGAGGCAGAGTATGAATGGACTCAATTTATATACATGTGACATCACTTGTAACCCGTACTTTGGTAAATAAATAATGTGAATGTGTATGGTAAACTCACAGCGCCGTCGATCCCATGGGGTAGTTGTACCACGAGCCCCGACTGGCAGATCCACTTGCTCTCCGCGTTCGCGATGAACGTGTCGAACACGGGCTGCGCGGTGTCAGCGAAGTCGCCGTACTGCGCCTCCCAGATCGTCAGCACATTCGGACTTGAGTACGAGTAGCCCGCCTCGAATCCCAGCACGCCTAATAATGATCATTATATACTTACATCTTCCATTCCATGCTTTAGTCGACAAATACCCAATTCTCAAAATGGCCACCGAGTCCGAAAAAGCCCCAATCGCGAAATGACTAATTCTCAAAATGACTTGTTCTAGAAATGGATAGTTCTATAAAAGACTAATTCTTGAAATGTCCACCTTCTAAAAGGACCAATTCTACAATACAAATGTCCAATTCACAAGAGGCGCATTTGGGAGGCATTTGTCGACTAACCCTTTACCATCGGCTTATGTCTCTTCACTGCTGGATACAGGCCTATCCCAAGGCTCACCACCACACACGCTCTTCCACTCTTCTCGTTCAACCACTACTGGCAAATTTCTTTAAGTAGTCGGTCCACCGTACCTGAGTGTCTCACAATGCGCTTGGCCATTGGCCTCCGTTCGAGGACTCGTCTACTCCATCGTTTGTCGATCCTACTACCGGAGATGTTTGACAATTTACCACTTTAGCTTACTAATTCTGAACATCTACTTACAGAATTAGTACCTATTACAGAATTAGAAACAAACAGTTAGAGGACTCCAGCTCAATTCCGAACCCACATAGCTGGGAGGAAGAGAGTGTCACGTGTGTAATGGCTCATTTGCACGGGGAGTTTCTCGAACGTTATAAACAATACAATACAATCTTACTGAATCTAATCTTACAATCTAAATGGGCCATCTTACCGAACTCTGATAGGGGGCTGTTGTATAAATGATATTGGGCTTGGTCCGGGTATAGATAGTCCAGCACCCGGTGTGTGGCGCCATCTACGCCTTGGTGGTGGTACACGTGATGTCTGACAAATAAATGAATATTTAAATCATTGACTATGCTAAAGTATTGACCAACCGAGCGTTTGCGTGATTACAAACTTCTAACTTCTATCCGGTAATTTTAAAGTTAATTTTCGTTGGTTTAACATAATGAATAGGTTTGATATTTGTGGTCAAAGCCGTAGGCAGGGGTTTGAACCCCAGAAATGCCTTATTAGCCAACCCACGGTTTTATACATACTTACTAACTTACATGACTCTTTTTTCGAGTTTACGAGTTTGGCGAGCGAACTGGTCAAAAATACACCACTAGAAGCGCTGGACAACTGTAACCCAGTAATGTTCCCCATGATTCACAAGCTACTCTCAATACTCGTGACGCTACGTGTGGCGACGGCGAGACTAGAGCGTACTTTTTCCTCGTTGAGGAGGCTGAAACATTCTTGAGAAACAGCATGGGACAAGCACGACGGATCGGATTGGCCTTGATGAGCGTTCATCGTGATGTCGAGATCAATCCAGAGATCGTTGTCACGCGCTTTATTTCTGATCATCATCTTACTTCCCACTTTATCTTATTTCCAAGTGAGTGATATGTGCCAGAGATTATTCCCATCCTATCCCTCCCCCATTTTCCCAACCCCTTTCCAAATCCATTCCTATATCTCCAAAGGTAGGCAGCGCATCCGGGGTCGTGCCAACGTTTGTCATTTTGGACTAATGTTGGCATGTATCGCAGATGTCTATGGGCGACAGTATCTACATACCATCAGGTAGACTGTATGCTCGTCTGCAGCATTCGTCCAAAAAAAAATTACATTAGCGCGTATGCTAACAAGGTTGTAATTTCTGGTGAATGTTGGCATAAGGCGGGGTTGTCTATGGGGTAACAGATAGTCTGCCTAAAGCTGACTTGGTGTATCCGTAAATGCCAGCGTACCTCGTTCCAATCATATTTGTTCAAAATGTAAACAATCATGGTGGTCTGAGGTAACTGACACGGCCTTAAACTAAATAGTGAAGAGTTAATTGTTTACATATCCGTAATTTAATTAATCGAGAATTCTAGTTAGATTTAAAGCTAAATGTTGAGATATTTCATTGATTTGGTTTTGTTGTCAGCAAATTGAATTGGAACGGACTATAGGTACCTGTGCGCCATGGTGCCCCTCTCCACGTCCTCTCCGGTAAACCTTATGTGTACGTTGTCGCGCAGCAGTGACCCATACGCCAACGTTTCACCCATCGCCCAGTCCGCGATACCGTCTTTTACCTACATCAAAGTGTACCCGTATAATAAAAGTACTTTAAAAAGGCTTGTATTTAAACGACCAGCAAAAAGTACTAAATCACGATTAACAATCTATTTATAACTAAACAATTTTGAATTATCAATGTTATCACCAAGTCGACGGAGACACCACTTTCTTAATTGTCGCCAGAGAACCTAAATCTAACCCATCTTTAAATTTGCTACCATCGATTTGCTGCCTATTCAGTATTTTCTGCTGCCCATTGCACTATTTTTCTATTGCACATTTTTCAGTTGAAACCCTACTTCCTCATTCTTCAGATTTTTTTTACTCAGCGAAACTGCTCTGCGAACCTTTCAGTTTGATTCCTGGGCCGAACCCTAGATGTCATAGCTATATAAATAACTGCGAAGTTTCATTAAAATCCGTTCAGCGGTTTTTGCGTGATGCGCAAACCAAATCAGACAGGAGACAAAAAATCCAAAAATTGTTGCTTTGGCCAAAATTTACAACACAATGACTTTTCTTTAATATTTCATGTATAGACACGATTTCATTACGATTTTATTATATGTATATAGATAGATAAATTCTTTATTGCACCAAAATGTGTATACAAAGGCGAACTTAATGCTATATAGCATTTTCTTCCAGCTAACCTTTGGTGGTTGAGAGCAGGCTAAGGGTAGTGCCGCTAAATATAATAGCGCTTTGATACTATTACACTAAACACATAAATAAGTCGTATAGAATCAAAGACGGCAAAAAAGGTTAGTAAGTAAAAATGAGGTAAATATATGTTTAGGTAAATAATAGGTAAATAACATCAAGGATGTTAATACATAGTATGTATTAACATCCTTGATGGTGAAGAGTTAATCAAATCAGTTTAGTTTTAAATTTTCTACGTTGCCATATATTTACCTCATTTTTGCTTACTAACCTATTTGCCGTCTTTGATTCTATACGACTCAAATATAATACAACATAAATATAAATTTACATACACATACATGCATATATACATTTATGCATACATACATAAAAATATAAATAAAATAATAATAAACATATCAGTCATTCACACTGTTTGAGTAAAAAGTGTTCAGATACACGCGATTTGAAGACATCAATTGACGGAGCCTCCCTAATCCCAACCGGTAATATGTATAGCTAGTGGTGTAAGTATATTTTTCAATTAAAGTTTAAGTTTTAAGCTTTCATACTCATACGAGCAAACGGCGAGTTATAGTGTTCCCTATGGGGTTAACAATATTTTTTTATAGAAATAATGTGACAAGCGGCATACAATTCATCTAGTGGTAAATCTGGGACGCACGGGTAGGGAATGGTCGAAAATGTCTGAATTTTACGTAACGTATTTTATGAATGGTTTCTATTATACGAGTATAATTGAAGTAAACTACGCCCGAAACAAATGAAATTTCAAAGAGATCTTGCTGAAAACATAGCAATAATGTAAAATGAACTTCACCATTTTCTCCCTGGTAGCGAGGACCCTCAGAAGGCCTTTATGCATGTCGAACGCCCAGGGCTCCGGCGGCGTGCAGAAGTGCTTCGAGATTGACGATATTGTTGCTTGCGATATACCGGTCTCTTTAACCTACAAAATGAAGAATAGTGTAGAAAAGTATTATTTCTCTTTATAACGTTTCACTAGCGAATGGGCTTTCTTTCTTTATTCTGTAAGAGACATTTTTTAAAATCCATACTTAAATAGAAACTTAAGTATTACTGACTGAAGATTTGAACACACGACCTCGCGAATGAGAGTCAATAATAGATACCATTAGGTTATCACTGCTTAAAAAAAGTAAAACAATAATCATAAGTGTCAGTTAAAAGACTCAACTTCAGGTCCAGTTTTATAACTCCATTGACTTAAGGATGCACCGTCTTTATTTTCAAGACAGTCGGGGTTGATCAAAGTAAAAAAAACAATAATAACAGACAAAGCGGCAGACGAGCAGACAGTCCAGTCCACCCGGTGGTAAGTGTCCACCTGTCCCCAGTCCACCTGTCATTCGTGGACACCAGCGATACATGCAGACATCAATCCAGAATTACAAACAATGGCACGCCACCGTATCCGGATTTTAAGAATGATTTGGGAAAATGGGGAGAGATGGAATGGGGCGTACATTAAAGGAGTAGAATAAAGTGGGAAATCCAGTGCATTTCACGGTAGTGTTCTGTGAGGAGTAACGTGGTCAGTTGACTGCGCCAAGCGGCTGCACACACTCCCTCCAAATAGACTAATTGCCGACTTATCGAAGAAAATTGATTGGCGACCTAGATTTTTTAAATTGTCAAGTATGTGGGTTTTATGGTTTATCACAATGTATTCCTCCACCGCTTAGTTACAGACTCTTAAAGAATAATAAAATTAGTTTTCCAGTTGTTAGAGACCGACTGTTTCCTTGCACCATCTCTTCCTGTCATTTACCGCTAAAATTGGCAACACCAAATTTATTTGCCTGGCCATACTCAATAACTAACTCAAAACGGTCCTGAGAACACACTCAATAAATCAAATCAGAAAGTGGTGTTTGTAGTGATAATAATATAGTGGACCGGGTTAAAATTTATAAACTTGCAAAGGAAGTGCCCCAGGGCTGAAGATTCACGTTACAGCATCCTATAAGCAGCTATTTCTTTTCGTAGACGGATTTTACCGTTTTGTTATACCTACCTAGTTTCTATAACACACCTTGTTAGGGTCCGTGGCCTCAAAGAAGCCTGTCCACGGCGTATCGACCCAGTCCATGATGCTGAGCTTGGTAACCTTCTTGGCGAGCTCGAAGTGCTTGTTCATCGTGTCCATATACTCCTTCTCCCAACCCTTGATGTCAGCATCCGTCACAACGCCTTCGGACTTCAATTTTGCAGCGTATATTTGGTCCACTGCAAGTATTAAGTGCCGTGTGGTGTTGGCCAGCTATAGAATACCACAACGCTATCTCTTCTCGTGGGTGTCGTAAAAGGCGATTAGGAGATAACAAAGCCGCTACCACAAGCGCTGAGGAACTACACCACCTTAAAAAGAGTGGACTCGCCAACCCGCTCGGACAGCTTGACAGTTTTATGTACATTAATCCCTATTGCACGGGACAATTGAGAGGGGTCGTGTCAATTAATGGATACTGAAAGTGCAGGTTGCATTACGTTGCAAGTATTAAGATTACAAAAATATACAAACATAATTCGACGGCTCCTACCTACAAAAGAAAGTTATTATTATATTGTATAATAACCGACCGACCGATTGGCGCAGTTAGTAGTGACCCTATTTACCGTCCCGGTAAATAAGGTAAATAAGTAATAAGGTCCCGGATTCGATACCCGGTCGCACATACATTTGTTTTAAAAAAAACTTTTATTATTAAAAAAAAGACAGCATATTCGGGTCTGGGTGTGTGTTTGTCTTTGTATGTCTCTAGACCCACGACACAGGGAATCACAGTGTGGTCAATTTTGTTTAAAAAAAAATAGATAGTATATGTCAGGGGTGGCCAACTTGTTTAGAACAAAGTTCTGCTTTAAAATAATCTGATCTCTTGCGATCGACTCGATTGTGCTTTAGTGGGATGAATAAAACAATAATTAGACAGCTTTTTATGAATATCAAAAATATAATAGTACAATTAATATCAATAGATAATAAAAAAATAATGAGAAGTTTGTGCTTTCATTTCTTTGATAATGTCAACCTTAAAAATTTGGATGCCGGCCAATAATTTTAATTTCGTTTCGCGATCGACTTGTTGGCCACCCCTGGTATATGTGATATTACAGTTGGTTAATTATTTTTTGATTTTGTGTGAAAAACTACTAATTAACCGTTTATACTCCAACTTATGGAAATCCCAAAAACAGGTAAGACTTAGATGTCTGTTTATACTGGGGAGAAAATTTTTAAATAATTATGACAAATTCGAAACAAACCGCGGGGGTAAATATTTAATACTGAAGTTTCAAAATACCTAATTTTACCTACCTAAAATACCTGTACTTTTATTACTCTTATTATAAATAGAATATAAAGATAACCCTATTTACAGGAAACATGAAGTACAGGAAAGTGGCTAGTGGAAAGTGGACACAGATCAGGTGTCTTTTGAAGTATGATTAAAATTATTTGACAAGAGCTAGACAACTGCTAAAGTCATCAGTGTACTCGATTGTATCCTTCTCAGCTACCTTCTTTTTATAAGAAAACGAACCTGTCTTCAAAGTCTTAATCTTCTTGTACATGAAGGGGTTCGTGTACATGGGCTCGTCCTCTTCGCTGTGCCCGTAGCGGCGGTAGCACACCAGGTCGATCACCACGTCCTTCTTGAACTTGCAGCGGAACTCGATCGCGAGGCGCGCCCCGTGAGCCACTGCCTCCGCGTCGTCCGCGTTCACGTGGATCACTGGCGCGTCCACGCATTTCGCCACGTCTGATATTAATACAAACCTTAGTTGGGGCTTCCCCGCTTGTACAGCATATCCAATATGTTCACAGAAACGCGAACAGATAGATCACATACAATCATGCGTAAGAAAATTGCTTCCTTAATAAATAGAATAAGGACTAGCAACAACATTCTAAGCGTTGGGTAAATACGATTGTCCGATAATCAGGAACTCTGGGTGGGGGTGTTGATCAGGTAGGCATTCTCTCGCATTAACTCTTAGCTCATAGGATAATTTTACTAAAACAAAACATTTTGTAATGAATGGATCATGTTATCTCATAAATAATAATAATAAAGGACTGTCGCAAAACGTACCAGTGTGATTCAGGAGTGAGAGTCGCCAGAGCCCAGAGACATGGATGGATTGGGTGATGACCCAATCCAATCACCACAACTTCTTCAAATCCACCTGGCCGGAGGCGTCCCACATTGCGCTTCCAAGTGCATGACCTCCATTTGAGGACTCGTCTACCCCATCGGTTAACCGTCCTGTGGTAAATAGGGCCTGCCTATTGCCATATCAGCATGCTGGTTTTATTAGCTACGTTACTAACTTTTGTTCTTTGGTGAACATTTTCGTTTCGGATCTTATCCCGCTAAAAAACTGCATATTCATATCTACATAGCCTTTGTTTAACTGTTTAAAACTAATGCACGAAACTTTTTTGTGTGTCGTCTTATATCGAATAGTAGCTACCACTGTGGCAATCTTAACTTTAGACTGCTGCTCAAAACAGGGATCTAGTGCTCATTTTAAACTAGGCTGTTAGGTTTTTCAACTAGGCTGTGAGATCTTCCACTTCCTGCAAATTTCATCCTCCTGACCCACGACACTACCTAGCCGCACCAAGCCGCAGGTAGTGTCGTGGGGAAATTCTTTTCCCTTCTGCACTACTGACCAGTGATTAAACAAAAATCTTTTGAAATATTTAAATTAAGTTTCAATAAATTTAAGTTCCAGTGCGGGAAGGTTAATGCCATATCTAACGCTCAATCTCGGTGTGTAAGCAGCTTACACTAGCATAATATGTAAAATTGCTGTTTTCCAGCATCGAGGTTAGTAGCTAAATTTCATACTTCCTTTGCCAAGTATCAATTAACATTCTAATTCTGGTGTCGACGATACTACGGGAGAAGCTAGTCTAATGTAAAGATGTTTATTTTCACCTGAGCAGTATGGCGAGCTCCTAGAGAATCTGGGTTCGGTGGTGTACCCAATTTGGTTGTTGCTCACGATGTGGATGGAGCCGTGTGTGGTATAGGCGGGCAAATCGGTTAGGTTCACTGTCTCGAACACGACGCCCTGGCCCGTGAACGCTGCGTCTCCGTGCATTATTATTGCCATCACCTTGTAATAATCGTCTTTTGTGGACAAGTCTATGGTTATTGGTTTGCGTCCTCGTCAAAACCCAGAATTTGGCTCAATTATAATCAGATTTCAACCCCAGTAAGACGCAAGTTTGTCCATTCACCGCTAAAAAGCCCCCTTTGTCATAGCACCTTGCTTTCAGAGCATACCTCTCAAGATCTCGGAGAGTATCAAGATCCATAGTGTCGACATTTCCAGCAAAAGTCGAATTTAGCGGTCAATACTGGAAAATAAAAGCCAAAATGGCCTCCAAAAAGCTCAATGTGCTGAACAGAGCGAAGCGGTACTTCACCCCTGGGCAACTCCTAATGCTGTACAAAGCTCAGGTTAGGCCCCATATGGAGTACTGCTTACATCTTTGGGCAGGCGCTGGCGCACCGAAATATCAATTGGACCCATTTGACTCCATCCAACGACATGCTGTTCGAATTGTCGACGATCCCACTCTCACGGGCGGTTTAGAACCCCTCAGTGTTCGGAGAGACGTTGCGTCTCTCTGTGTGTTCTACGGACTTTACAATGGGAAATACTCTAAGGAATTGTTCAATATAATTCCCACCTCGGGTTTCTACAACCGCACCTCCCCTCACAGAAGTGCGGTCCATCCGCATTTCCTCGATACGGAGGTGTCGCGTACTGTTCGGTCCAAAAATCATTTTATACCGCGAACCCGTAGGCTGTGGAACGAACTGCCTCAAGAGGTCTTTCCATTACGCTACGATATGGGATTCTTCAAGAAAGCTGTGAATAGAATTTTGTAAGGTCGGCGGCGCAGCCGCATATCTTATCAAAAGGTGGTGAGAAAGGCGCTAAAAAGACGTGAATGAAAAACTAAACTTCTTTTGCTAAATTGGGTGAAGAGAACTACACCAGTCTGATGATTTCTAGTCGGTTGTCATTAGGATAATAGTGGTACATGGGTGGATTCTCATTTATCATATATGAAATTTGAATATTGACCCGTTACAAAAAAGACCTGCATCGAATATGGAAGATACCAATATTTGGCGTATTTTAAAACAACATGTCGAGATAGACATAACGCTGTCGCGAAGTGCAGGTTTTAATCTCTTTCTAACGAGGAAATAACAAATTGTAGATTTTTGAGCGGTAGGTCCATTTAGAGTTTGGTCCAAATTGCAGCTCGTCCAGCCAGATTCAGTAAGTCTTATCTATAATCGCAGTAAGTTCAACATGATAGTCTATTTTTAAGTCGGTACAAATAAAATGAAAACCATTAGCTAAACATTTTATATGTTCTTAGACAAGACTTTATATATTCTACAAACAAAAACTTGTTATTAGCCTTTTATGGTAATTAATAAAAACGTTGAAAAAAGCTACATATATTTATTTAGATTTCAATGTAATATATTTTATGTTTCTTTTAATAAATGAGCATAAAATGCGAAGAACCAGATATTCTTTTAAGAATTATAAATGTTTGTTTGAGAACACATAAAATGTTTAGTTAATGTGTTTACATTTTATTTGTATCTACTTAAATAAAGACTAGCATATTGGACTTACTGCGAATTATCGACCTGCTACTGCATCTGGACGAACTGCTATTTGGACCAAACGCTAAATGGAGCTATCGCAAAAATCAAATTGGGTCTATTTTTCTGTGTATAAATGATTGTCCGTCACTTATGTAACTTTAGTGTTGCAAATGTTTAGTTCACTTTAAGGATATTTTTCTTTAATTATCGTCTAAATTATTATACAAAAATCCATATACATACTCTAAAGTGGCATGCAAGTAAAATAGGCGATAAATCAGCGGGTAAGACCACTTCAACTATTTGTACCTTATCTCCATTACGGTCTCCTTTGAAGAACTGTTCGGCCCTCGCTTTCCCGAGCACCACTGGGGAGACAACCTCCAAGTGGGAGGGGTTGCAGCTCATTGACACCTTAATGTACTTGTTGGTTCTGCGTATAAAACGGTGGATGTACGTGCCAAGGTGGTACTTGACGTCGCCTGAACCCTGCAAGTAATAAATGAAACCAATTTTCTAACTCAGTCTTCTGAAACATGGAAGTCTGTATTTAAGACCTTTTTAGGGTTTTCGTCTATCGGGCTTATAATGTCAAAAAGGCAAATTGACAAAAAGCAAATCGACAAAGTTTTTTTTTTTCATTATAAATAAATTATCATATTTTAAATGCATTTTTCCTATTTTTACTTTTTACTTTTCGAGTTAAATAACCAATAAACGAATTTTTGGTAAATTACTATATAGGTATTGCCACAATGCTCGGGTATTTCGTGTCATTTGCGATTTTGACAAAATGTGTGAATTGTTATTTTGACGTTCTGTGCCGAATCAGTTTTCGTACCTATAATCGAGTTCAGTGACCATTGTGCGTTCCCACTCGTCCCAGAATGGATATGTGGTGTTTTCAGCTACTCTAGTCACCAAAGATAACGCCAGCTGTCCGTCGCTGCGTGCAACAAGTTGGCACTAAGCTCTTACTTCTCGCGCTTTTACGTTTTTACGCAAATCGTTTTTACAAAACATAAAAATGTTTAATTGCGCTAAAATCAATTGAAAAACATAAAAATCAAAAATGGTGAACCGAGTCAAGGGAGATGTTTCGTTTAATCGGTGAGCGGTTTCCTATCACTATACTCGTGACGTCACACGCACGGTCTCCACACAACTTCACCAACTAGCGTTGTCCATGTCCATGCATGCATGTCCTTTGTTTTCTACAACTAGTCATCCAGACAGCGGTTGTACTATGCGTAACAGCTGCTCCAGAAATATAAGATTTTCTTGACTTCCAGAAGGCATCTGGGAGTGAGTAGTGTCGATAATGTTTGCTAGATATATTTTTTTATAGAAAAATACAGGCAGACGAGCATACAGTCCACCTGATGGTAACCCACCTCCGACCATCTCTCACTCAGTACCGAAACACATACGTACATTGGAGAAATATGATACAGTAGGAAATGCAGTACATTTCAAGGTAGTCTTCTGTGAGAGAGGGGTTACGTGGCCAGTCGAGATGCTGCTTTCCCTCACATCTCAGCAGCTTTTGAACTGGAGTTCCTAGAGCCTCCACACATGTCTAGAAACTCAAAGCTTATTTTGCAGGACCAAAACCATAGTAATTCCGTAATAATGGTTCCATAGTAACCATAGTAATTTGAAACCTTTTATCCGGGCGATGACGTCGAAATGTATCCCCAGTATGTCAAATATTTTTTAATCTTTATTATTCCGTAATTTATTTTATTATTATAACTTATTTACGTTACGTAAGGTACATATATGAATTGTCTGTGTATGTTTATGTGTATAGATACGAGTTTTTGATTACGAAATTTTCTGAATTAAATTCCGTTTTTTGGAAGAGTGCATAATTGAAATAAGATCACCCATTGTTTTTGTCTTTATAACTATGTGCTCTTACTTTGTTAATTAACTATAGTTACAATAAATATACGGTAATTAAAAATAAATTTGGTGCCTGAAATAAAATTTTAAAATAATTTTACACTGTTGCTATTCGCTGTCCAGTAGCTTATTACGCCGAGATATGACTAATTAATAATAAGTACAACATCAGATACGTCATATGGGACTAAATACGGAAATTTTAAATAAATATTATTTTCGTTCAAAAACAATTGAATGAGAAGTATGGTTAGGTAAAAAAATGAAAATGTAAGTTCATACCGGTTCTCTGGGTTCCATGGGCTTGAACTGAGCGAAAATGTCCACTAGCTGTTTTCGGCATACGTTTACTAACATATTCAGGCGACCTAAAACATTCAATGAAGTAATTACAACCAAACAACAATTAAGAAAAACAATCAGGCGCCAGCCACATGGGCATGATGGTTAATAGCTGCAAAGGAGCTCGAGCTTTACGTAAGTTACACCACACTCACAGAACACTGCCCTAAAATATACTGCATTTCTCCCTTTATCCTATTCTCCGAATGTACGTACGTGTTTCGATAGTGAGTGAGATATGCCCATTCCCACGCTATGCTATCCCTCTCCATTTTCTCAACCCTTCCCTAAAGTAGTGTGTAGATGAGAAGAGTCGAAGAGTGGTGGCGAACCTTGTAAGAGATCTATGTATTTGCTTTTGGTTTGGCTTTCCATTTAGAGACAAATGCTGATGACATGGTCGGCACTTTTTTGTTAAGCATTTATTTATGTATTATATATACTGAAAATCAACATTGCCGACCGGCTTGGGTTGGTGCCAATTGTCCAAATAGTTGTTAATGTCAGTAACAGATTTTTCTGTTTTTCTTTACCTCGATGCTGCATCGCCATGACGATGGACTCGACGCCGAGCCTGGTGCTGCTGTCAACGATCTCCTCCAACATCACAATCATGCTTTCGCCGCCCTCTGAACCGAACCGCTTCTCCGCTGGCCACTTTGTTGCAAAGTATTTCTCTAAGCTGAAGTCATTGTTTGGACTTGTTTCACTTTTAATATAACTTCAAACAGACTCATAAAGATTTTACAATCTTCTCATTTACCAATAAGCGTTGTTTAAATTTAATCATAATTTAACTTTCCTTCTAACCAAGTCTGAATTGTAGCTGCTAGTAGAAAAAGACAAGAGATTTTAAGCACGGTTATCTTTAGTCGGGTTAGCTAAGAGTGTGTCATTTCATTCTTAGCGACCACAATGAATTCTTTCTGCATTCTAATCTAATCATATTTGCCTTGTATTTCAACGAGCGGGAAAACACTAAATGGGCAGCAAATCATGATCAACAAAACGGAAGTAAATAATTTTAAGCTGCTAAAAATGCCCTTATCAATTCCACTCATGTCTTTATTGTCACCGGAGAACCCAAACCAAGACCGTCATTAAATTTGCTGCTATCGATTTGCTACTCTATCAGTACATATTTTCAGTTGCTCATTTAATTATTTCTTAACTAGCTTCTGCCCGAAGCTTCGTCCTCGTGGAATTCGGTTAACGTGGTAAATATCCCATATCCGTCCCTGGAAAGTACCCTATATCCGTCCTTGGGTTTCGATCTATCTCCGTATCAAATTTCATCAAAATCGGTTCAGTGGTTTAGCCGTGCAAAGGTAACAGACGAATTATTTTTTCGCATTTATAATATTATAGTATAGATTAGTATAGACTATGGCAACAGTATCAGTTTACGACAAGCGTATTAAAAGATGGAAAAATACAAATTAAAAGAAAAAGGCGTCAAGAATAGGGTTGTCAACTTTCAATAATTGATTTACGATAATTCAAATGTGGGACGTGGTTGAAAAAAGCGGCACCCAAAATAATTTTACCTTCATAGTTTCATGGCATTCTATTCATGAAACTTGTACAATCTGAAATAGTGGAGGGATTATTTGAATACATAAATATCAAGCTGCTATAAGTCCGATGATATCTACCACTCTTCTTTATTTCGATCAAGTGACTGCTTTGAAAGCAGTCACTTGATTGTATGGCAAAGAAATAAAATTATTCGTATTAGGATAGGCCATCGCAATGTCCGTTCACTCCTGGTGATCGGATCCAACTGTCCGACTGGTCAGACCACGACGAATCGTTATTCCCTTCGAAACATAATTAAACATAATAAACTGTATTCAATAAAATCGTCAACTATATAACTATTTTATGCTCAGCTGTTAGTTTTATATACATACTTTTAACATAAATAAATAGTTTTCCTCTATAACAAAACTTTTTTTATATAAATTATTGGTCTTTCTTTACTGAATTCGTTCTAATAATGTTCTAAACCACTCACTAATTAACATCGTCTG
Organism: Sesia bembeciformis; assembly: GCA_943735995.1. Lineage (NCBI taxonomy): Eukaryota > Metazoa > Arthropoda > Insecta > Lepidoptera > Sesiidae > Sesia > Sesia bembeciformis. Next base: position 17,964,559 of record OX031028.1, read on the forward strand.
CGAAGTTAGACTAAAATCATTCCGTGCTACCTATCTGTACAATTCTCCTTTTATTTAATAAGGTGTCATGATTCAAAGCGCGAAATCCCGTATAACAGGACAATTAGCATCACGGAGGCTCTTTATACGCAACACCTCATCCAGGGCCCTAGAAATTAGAAACGGGACGTCCCGACTCTCGAAGGACGATTGGCAACTCTAGGTTTAATTAAGATCCGAGAAATGTCAAAGTTGTGAACTCACAAAACGGCCTTAGTCAATCGTCGCATGATAAGCCTCTTCTCTTCAATCGTCTTATCGAAGGCGCCCGGCTTCTCCATCCGCTCCCTGATGAACTGGAGCGCGTCCAGATTGTACATGTGCATGTACTCCACTCCAATTGAGCCGCAGTATGTCTGCTCTAGGCGGTGGATTATCTCTCTGTTGGAATGGCTCAGTTTCTTAATTACCTAAACAAATATTTTATGGTAGCCCGTATGATGTCGGCTAGCTTAATAGCATCACCATCTCTACTCGCGGGTGTCGTTAAAGGCGACTAAGGAATAACAAAGCCGCTACGACTAACCCTGAGCAAGTATATCATCTCTAGAAGAGTGGACTCGCCAAATCGATTGGACAGTGTGCTGTTTTAAAACTAACATTCCATAAGCACGAGACAATGTCCATGGATACTCATGTCCAGCAGTGGACGATAAAAAGGCCACTTACGGTTACTAGTACAAAAGCAATTTTTTTTTAATAGATTACCGCCAACGTTTGCAATGACTATTTGGTATTGAGCTAGTGTATGTAAAATGGACATACGAAAATACTTGTATAATTGACCTTCTTTAACTTTCTGTATAATCCCACACGAGATAAAGTATAGGTAAATATACTTATACTATACTAAAATATATATTAAAACTAGTTTAAGAACATGTCTAGAGTAAGGACTTAACTTTAATGACTTAATTAACTGAAGGAACTAAATAACTATAAACTTACTCACCTAAATAAGTACAAAGTAACTGATACTCTATTGCATTTATAGTGTTATACTTTATCTCGTGTGGGTTTATACAGTAAGTAGAAGAAGGTCAATTAAAGAAGTATTTTCTTATGTGTATTTTTGATACACAATAACTCGAGAAATACAGTACTGGAGAACATGAAAAAGCCATTGTATATCATAGTCTAGTTTCGTTTCTTAGTGCCGTTTCGTTTTTCACAATTACACGAATTGTAATTAAAAATAGTTGGCTTTGAGACAGTAGATGAGTAGGTCGCGATCAATTACGAAAAATATTTATCTAGAGCATTATTTATCATAAGTTATATAACAAAATAATTATAGCACCACCTGATTTTAAAATATTGCCTCGTTTAAAAGAGAGAAACTCAATCATTCACAAGCTCGGCAAGTTATTTAATTGGGAAATATCTTTTCTTCTAATTAAAAAATATATCATTTTTAATAGCCGTTTCAAAAAGGTTATTGTGAACCTGATGTCATCACGTAATATATACCAATTTATAATAACGTAATATATATATATACCAATCACGTAATATATATATCCCCCCGAACACATACAGAATGGAGATTCATGCTAGAAATGATTTACTATTAAGTATTCTTATTAGATTTCACTATTATATCACATTTAGTTGATTAAAATCACACTTGTAATTGCTTTATATAAATCAACTCAAATTAATGTCTAGTTTGAATTTAGAATATCGATTCAAATAATACTCTATGAATTTTAAAAAACTTCACTTATTCACAATCAACGATAACAAGTGGCACTTGTTATCGTTATAATAATTCTGGACTTTATTGTTGTTATCATAAAGTATTTATTCAATAATTTAAATAGGGTGTCTTGGATTTTTCATTAATTTAGTATAAGTTCATGAATAAAAGAAGAAACTGATGCGATGTCTTTTTCATATTCTCGAGTATTGCACATAGAAATATAAAAATACTTACCTCAGTGTCAATTCTTGTTCGCTTCCACCGATACAGGTTCTATCAGGCAATTTGAAAACCATGTCCATGTGTTTCTCGCCTGTAAAACGATAGGCAATTGTGTTCTAAGCGAGCGAAGCCGTGGACAAACGTTAATTATAAATAATGCCATTCAGTGACCCCAAACAGTACCTACTATTTAAAGGGTTGCCAGAATCAATTTTGTTCCGAGCAGGATGAAACATAAATAGACTATAGACAACACTTTATTCCGGACAAAACAACACACAATACTTTGTAACATCATAAATAGAGAGAAAACAACATAGAAATATACACAGAAGCGCAGTAGCAATGTAGGAAAAAATACAGTAAAGTAGGAAGTACAATTCCTGCCGATGTGTATTGCGATGCCGGAAATGTACTCCAACTCAGAACAAGCTATAAGCTGGATTTCAGTGGAGCCACACCCCGCCATGGACGTCGGACAGCGATAAGGTAAGATGAGATAAGGTAAGGTAAGGCAAATAAATGGTAGTCTTCCGTTATAATGTTTTGCGCGTTGGAGGGTGGCATCAAGAATTTTCACGGCATAAAAGTTAAGTAGGTACATATAAAATAAAGTCAATAGTGCAAATTAAGATAAAATAAATATTGCACTTGAAAAATTAAGAATAAGGAAATTTTAAGTAAATTTTGAGGCGTAACAGAAAATGAAGTACAGGGAATAGAAAGGAAATGTACCAGCTTTGAAAATGTGGGTTCACTCATTACTCCTCTGTATCACAGATTACTGCACTGTGGGCGTTCACTTACTAAAGCAAGAAGAGGTTCAATAATTCGCCGCTAAAATGACCCTGCGATATCTGTAGGGTGTAGGCACTGGCAGCGAACTATAAGAAAGGTGGCGATCACAATAGATCAGTAATGGTCTCAATGATACGAGACTGTTAACTGGCAGAGCTCCTAATCTTCAATAATAGTAATCTCAAATATTTTATTGCATAAAACTAACGGTATTTAAAAATACAAGTACTTACATAAGGTGGTGCCAAGCTCCCTGGCGACAACGGTACAGGTGTAGCCTTTCAAGTCCATTGACACCTCTTTGTTTACTATAAACTTGGCACCCATTGTGAGACTTAGAGGGTCTGTCTTCGCGAGAAGGTGTCCTCGGCACTAAAAATAATGTCACCTCTTATTGGATATTTTTTCTTTCATATAAAGAAGGCAGCGGACGAGCAGACAGTGCTTTTGGTGGTATAGTACGTCCACTGGGAACGGACAACATTCCCATAGATCTGGGGCTATCGTTTATTAGCAAAATTTAAAAGATAAGAATACTTTATCAATGATTAACATATTTTCCATAACAAGACTTTATAATGTCATAACAATAGACAGTACGTTAGACATAAACTTAAGAGTTACGTAGAGTTAGACGGACCAGTCTTGATACTTGGGGAAAAAATTAAATGATTCAAAATTGTTTTTTGGGATTTTTACACTCACTATTTACACTAAATAACATTCAGTCTGATGAACGATCTTCAAAAACATTTATGACAACTCTATAAAGATCATATAGATTTTATATGTTTATTCAAAAAATTAGGTGTGAAAATTTTATGATTTTCAGATTCGTAGAAACATACATACGAGTACGAGTATATTGTTTAATAAAGAAAAAACGTCGCAATAGCGATATTGATTTCAACGAAATTATAGTCAATATTTGAAGAAGTTGAGAAATAACAAAATTTCTATATTGTATTTCTTAAAGAAGATAATATATTATGTGAGGCTGCTTGTATAAAAACAAAAATAAGGTCCAGCCTTCCAATGTATTTGAGTTCAATGCGTTTGAACTGAACCCTTGTTTGTTTGTTCGTACTATTCGGTAGTTTATCGATATTTACATTTAAATGGGAGTCCATAAACGTTTCTATAATTGTTATTGCTACTGCGTTTGGCGTGCGTTGAAAGTTTTAGTTAGAGCCTGTCCGAAAGGCCCTGTTTTCTAAACGCGTCCTGTGAAGCCTAACCTTAAATGTAAGGGTCATTTTGCTTTACGTAGGGATGTACTTAGCGAAAAGGGGACATTTTACGTAGGGTTCTTTCAGCGAAGAGGACGTTGTCCGTCTGAACCTTATAGATTTTGGTACTTACCTGATAACTTCTTATAAGATTCTGCACAGCCAAATGAAGTTTGATTTTTTCTCGAATTTCTTCTTCATTCGCCTGTGTTTTCGATTCCTTTTTGGATGATTCTGTGGATTAGGTGAAAAAAACAAAAATTCCTTTGAAACAACAAAGGATCGCTTATAATTGGGTCATGTTCAGGCGTGTGCGAGCCCAGACGCGACACTGTGCGTCACTTTGTCTTACGATTACGTATTTTTAAAGTTAAGTATAGGAATATTAAACCTTTTAATGTATACCTACTGTATAAGTACAGTACTAACTTTTGCCGGCGACTTCGCTCGCGTGATATAAATGTGTTAATCCGGTTTATAATCTACCTATTTGCCAAGTTTCAACGTAATCGGTTCAGTTTCAACGTGATTGAGTAACAAACATTCAAACTTCGAATCCAAATATGAATTAGGGTAAACTTAACTTGGTCCAATTTAACCCTAGCAAGACACAAGTCTGTGCATTCACCGCTAAGAAAGCTCCATTTGTCGCGGTACCTCCATTTCAGAACATTCCTCTCAAGATTTCTTAGAGTTTTGGGATCCTTGGCGTCGATATTTCGAGCAAAGTGAAGTTTCGGAGTCATCTGGCGAGCAATAGAATAGAGCAAAGCAGTACTTCACTTCGGGGCAACGCATGTCGCTTTATAAAGCTCAAGTTAAACCCCACATGGAGTACCGCTCACACCTCTGAGCCGGTGCACCGTAGTACCAGCTGGACCCTCTTGACTCCGTCCAACGACGCGCTATCCGAATTGTTTACGATCCCTCTCTCACAAGTGGTTTAGAATCGCTCAGGATCCGTAGAGATGTTGCATCTCTCTGCGTTTTGTACCGCCTTTATAATGGGGAATATTCTGAAGAACTGTTCAATTTGATGCTAACTTCGGGTTTTTACCATCGCACCGCTCGTCGTCTTGGTGCGGTTCATTCGCACTTCCTTGACATAGTGTCGCTAGGTACAGTGCGGTCAAAAAGATACTTTATACCGAGAACCCGAAAGTGGTGGAATGAATTACCAGCTGAGGTATTTCCATTACTCTACGATATGGGGCTTTTCAAGAGAGCTGTGAACAGGATTCTGCAAGGTCGGCGCGCACCCGCAAGCCCCTTGGTGTTGCAGGTGTCCATGGGCGGCGGTGATCACTTACCAGCATGTGGCCCGCCCCCGCTCGTCTACCATCTATTATATAAAAAAACATATAAATAAAGACAATCGTATTACAGGTGTAATACTGGTACTTACTAACAGTCCTCGGACTGAATTCATCTTCAAATTCTTCAACTTTTAATGCATTAGCCCCACTGAGACTGTCGTAAAATTTATCCCACGACTGAAAAAAAAAATGTTTTTAATATAAACAATTTGTAAAGGTTATTATTTAGTGATATTTTAGTTTTTCTGATTTGTCATATAATATATTCATATATGAAACGGGATTAATTTAACGCGTATATTACCTCGATGTTTAGGCGTGTCACAAAATATCATGGTCACGTGCTAAGTCAAATAGTGGATCATAATTGGTGCAACTCGCCTAAAATGTCGAGTAAAAATCAAATAAGTATGTATAGGTTTGTTACACATATCATATTTATTGAGGTGGAGGTGGATACGTGGATTAAGAGGATGGATAGATACGATTATATGAGGAAAACGATTTATTAATTTGATTATATTCTATCCTCGTAAGGCTCAATGTACATAATAATGTACAATTGTATGTAGTGTCTAACGCCCAAACATTACTAAACCAATGCTCACGTCTAGTGTACAATATAATGTACATAATATTCTATTACATATCTAAGAGGCTGGTCACGGTTTTCACGCATTTTTGGTGTTTTTCACGGACAATTGTGGCAAAATAACTGCAATTGTGACAATAACTATTGCTGATATAAAAAGAACTGTCTTTCCTCTAGACATTCGCTTGAAAATAAGTTTCATTTGTATTTAGTAACATTAAAAAAAAGACATTACGGTTGTTTAGCCAATCTTGTGAGTTCGAACATCTCGAAGGAGGCCTTATATGTGACAGAATAGTGTGTGGTGTCGCGAGCAGCACGGTACGCCATCGGCTACTTCGAGCGGAACTCGGAAGATTGGCCAAAGCGATAAAAATTTTGCCAAGCAAACGAAATGTCCAATGAAGAGAAAAGGCAAATAGAAGGAACAAAGACCGGATTGATGGGATTAGCAGAGCAGAATACTTCAGGCGTGGTCGTGGACGCGGTTAACTCCAAACAGTTAACTCTAAAAGAAAAAATTTAAAGGAAGCTGTTGTGGGATGTAAATGGTCCTAAAGCAAAAAATATCATTATTTGATTGGTGAAATAATTGCAATAGACAATGAACCGTTTTCAGTTGTTGAACGAGTAGACTAAACAAGACTTATGGAAAAGGCAGTGCCACAGTACAAAATGCCTAGTCGCATCTATTAACCGAAAAAAATATTCCTGATATATATGACAGAATTCATGCAAAAATTTAAGCTCTCACAAGTTACAGAAATATCTAACAGAAATACGTCTACGCATGTCTACGCAATAATGAGAGTTTCTTGAGTTTCATTTCATCTTCTTCTTGTCCACAGAGCTTATTCTTGAGCATGGGGTTTTGGCAATGAAGCCGTTTGCAGGTTTTCGAATAATCCTAATACATATACCAATTGGCATCATTAGAAAAATATATTGATGGCGTTTTTATTTTATTATTTCTTTTTATACCTAGACGGTGTTAACAAAAAAGTACTGTCATCTTTATTGAATAACAGCGGCTAGAAACATAAATCTGGTGCCAATACTACAACTTTTACAAGTAGTTGCTCGTGATTTGCTACCAGTACAACCCATTTTATTCTTGATAGTACTAAGCATTTCGTTATTGAATCAATTTGAAACTGTTAAATATTACAAAGATACTTTAAAGTAAGTTTTAATGAGCCAGTAATAGTAAGGGCTACAATAGAATAGTTCTTAAAAATTGAATTTATTATCGAACATCTTACTGAGCCCACTGTTCCTTCTACTTATTGGATATGATGATAGCCTATCTATCAACTTACCGAGTCTATTAATCGTTGTAATAAAGCAGACGTTTATTGTGCTGTTGCTTTCCCGTGCGAGTTCGGGTCGAGTACGGTGATGTTTCAAGACGAAATATTTCTCATTACAGTTCAAATCCATCGAGCTTACAAATGAGAGTCCCCCTTTAGACATACTTATGAAACGAATTATTGAAATGATTACCAAGTCTGATTGAACTTACTGAATCTATTGCTCCTTGAGACTTGGCCCAGTCCAAATATTGAGCTTCCAAGAAGTTCGCGTTCGAGCCGCTCAAGAAGGACTCCGCATTCGTTGATGTATATTTCGCTGATACTCGTATAAAATTCTGTTAAATATATTTAATAAATAGATACCATTACACTCAATGTGGACGGAAGGGATTAGGATTCCAACCCACCAACCAGGTTAGGCGTATTAGAGGATTAATTAGTCCAAACAGGGAATGAATTAGTCTTTCGACATATTTAGCGAAAACTACCACCGATATGATTAATCAGCTATTAAAAATATCATATAATGTTGACATTCAACATTATAATAGAAAAAATAGTAATATGCAGCTTATTCATTGCTTAGTCTAGTAAAACTTGCATATACAGGAAAAATAAGAAAAATAATATTTAATCAGTTCTTATAATTTTAAACTACAAATCTTATACGTAGCAATGGTCTATCTGGACTTTCTGGTAAAGTCTCCAAAACTTAACCCGAAGTTCAGACCAGGCCGACTTTGACGCCGATTTTCGGTTGTGGCTGTTTCGCACAGAGGTCGCGGAAGGCAAAAGTGTAGTCTTGTTTAAACTTTCACGTTTTGAACACATTTTATATTGTAAATCGGGTACCTTTTTATTTCTACTAGACGTTTCGGCTCGGGTTACACCAGCCGTGGTCACGAGTTGACTCTAATTTTACGGACTCAGACCCGATTTACAATATAAAAAGTGTAGGTCACTCAGAAATCTATCTTACATGCAACATTATTTTTAGTGTATTGTCTCCTCCGTACATGTAACTAATTGAAAATGTAAGGTCAGCTAAAAAGGTATGGAGAGTAGACGAAGTTTATTAAAATTCAATCGTCCTCTTCGTCCTCGCCCCATGAGATTTCCTATTTTCCCGTGTTCATAAGTCTTTTTCCAAATACATTCCTAAATCTCCAAAAGTAGACATCGCATCCGGGGGAGTGTCAACGTTTGTCTTTCTGGTCTATGCCATCATGCAATACATGATGGTATGTATCGCAGATGTTCACGGGCGCGGCGACGGTATCCAATTAGCATCAAGTCCACGTGGAAGCTCGTCGTCCACCTTGTTTCTATTAAAAATATATTTATATCTTCGAAAATGAGGGCTTTAGGACAACTGAGATAGATCTCGAAATGAGTGGCATAAAAACTAGTACATGTCCCGTCTGGTGTAGGCCAGCTTTAGAATAGCACCACCACATCTCTTGCCGTGACTGACGTAAAAGCCGATTGAGGGGTAACAAAGCCTCTAGCACAAATCCTGAGAAACTACGAATAGGAACACTTTTAAAAGAGTGTACACGCCAATCACCTTGACTAGCGTGGCGTTTCAATTCGTCTTTACAGTACAATGTGCATGGAGAGGTGTAGGGGAACCTGTTGAACCTTGGCACTATGTGTACTTCGGCCAGTTGGCTCCTTTGAAATGTTCCCGCGCTTTTTAATTATAGTTGTTCATGGTATTCGATACATCATTTCGGACCGTATAATGTGAAGTTAGTTGCTAACCACCATTAGCCAAGTGTTGGACCTTATCGAGGAAAAAGGTTTTTTGCCAAAAAAAGTAAGTATTTTCAATATAATTTGAACTGTTATTTTCGTACACTATATAATTATTACATAACTACTAGGTGTGGTTAGTACTTTGATTTTTCAAGTGTTAAAAAAGTGACAAACATGTCAGATTCATAACCTCAAAATATTTTGATTTCGCGTTTTTCAACGGTAATAAAGCAGTGTTGTACCTAGGTCATTACCGATCAGTTGTACCTTGGTTGGTGGCCTAGGTACAACCTGGAAGATGTGCCTTGGCCAGTTGGATGGTTGTTTTCAAAATTCCTTTTTTTAAGGTTAATTTTTTATTTAAATGCTATATGATTTTTTCAGAAGTCATGCCTGGAAGCAAAGAAGATCACGAATACTGACCGATACCCCGGAAAAACAAGAAATTGAATATATAAAGTCCAAGAAACTTGTTCCAACTAAATCTGATGAGGCAAAGCCTAAAAATCAGGCAGAGGTTAAAAATAAACCCAAGACTATGAAATGAAGTCAACATCAAAACTTCCAAACCTTCTGTCAAAAGAAGAGTTTTATCTGAATCGGAAACCAGCAAGAATTGTGATAACTATTCAGTAATTGACACATCTGAGGATGTCTCTGAAAATGACGCTGAGAATGAAAACCTTCAGACTGAGCATATTGATGAAGAAAGTTACAACGTTGGAGACTATGTTATATTCGTATACGAAGCTTCTTATTTGTTGGAAAAATCGAACCAATGTCTGAAGAGGGTGTATTAATGAAATCTATGCAAAAGTCACTCAAAAACTGGAAATGCCCTGAAAGAGAGGATTTAAATCTTTACCCAATAACTGACATTAAAGAAAAAATTAAAACACCTCAAAAAGTTTACTCAAAAATTTTATCATGATCCAGAGATGAAAAGTATTGGGGGTTTCTGCTGAAGATTAAAAACTGACAATAATGTTCCTATAATAGCTAGTCCTAATGACTGCCAAATTAACAAGACCGATTGAAAAGTAAATTAACGTTACACACAGTCACACACGCAAACACACACACACACCACACAAGTACATTATAATGTGTTGATTGTTTAAAGATTTTGTTTCCTAAAAGAAATGTAGGTAACTACATTATAAAACCTGTCACTTACCTGTTTTATGTAGCTGTGTAGTTTTATTTTCCTATAGTTAAGTGTAGTTAAGTGTAGTTTACTAAATAACTTGGTTTCAATAAATAAGTAATAATAATTCGCTCAAATATTTATGTTTTCCCTCCAAATACTCTATATGTCCGAGGTACAACACGGTGCTGACCGAGGTACATAAGGTATGTTGTACCTTGGTCGCATTCCCGATTTTCACTTAACCACCCTAAACATATATTAATATGAACCAAGCATTTTTAATGTTTTTCTGGTTGGTACCCAAATAACCTACCTCTGAAAATAAGTAAATACGGTAAGTGTAGAATAAGCCAAATGTCAGAAAATGTAACAAATGTTTAATGTTCTATTAAATGTTAATGTAACAATCCATTCTAAACAATAAAACTGTCCTTCCTAATATTATATTACACAGATCCGTATTCCGTACGATTTTCGAAGCAAATGAAGTCGCGTTTGTTCTCTCCCAAGTACATTTTGCCACCATGTCGACTATGTTATTATCTTTGCTAATAATGTTTATAATTATGTGCATTGACCTGAAAATTACCATATATTTGAAGCGCAATAATTTGAAATGAGCTCAATTAAATTTGATTACATTTTTTGTTTGCTAATCACTAAACTAGATAATAACTAATTTAAAAAATAGAAAATAGGTTGGATATCATGGTATTACGGTTTTATTTTGTATGTTAATAAATATATAATCATACTATATGTAGGTATATATGTAAAGATTTATCAAGTGTTCTACAATCCATTTTCGTAGAATCGCTTACGAAGGGATTCAAGTGTTCACTAGGATCCCTTGAGGCATCCTGCCACGGAATCCGAGTGGATAGGCGGATCCTTTTAAAATTCACGACCGGTGCCTTTTGAAAGGCCACTAGGGCCACACGAATTTAGCCATTCCGAAAAAAAGATAAAAAAAAAGGATCCTTTTAAAACTCTTTCGAATACAGGTTGTAACAAAACTCAAGTTAGATTGATAACGAATTAATAAATCAATCCAGCTACTACTAAGTCTAATCAATCCACATCCGTGAATTGGACACAGTTTTGTGTTTTCGCGTGGCTGGTCGCCCATGAACGGTCGCGCTTATAACACAGATTTAAACACAATTAAACAGAATTTAAACACAAATTAATGAATAATAATTCTTAAAGATAATAATGAATTGATTTTGAATCATAGTATCGGACAAATAAAATGAAATCATACGAAGTAGATACCTGAAACTTCTCAATTTCTGTAGCATATAAAAGTAGGTGGGTACTACAGTATACTTACAGCGGGATTGGTCGTAGCTAACGTTTTATGTGTTAATTTCAGCAGTTGGCAAGAACGGCTCAGAGACATTGTTGGTGATCTGCAAGCAAAGAATGTTGATCATTTCATAATACTTAATATTTACTTACAACCCCGGGTGTTGTACACCGAAAATCGGGCACCAATAACCTAACTTACCAAGGCCGCCCACCACAAGGCTAATAACGTCAGGAAGTGTTCAATGGACTACCCAAATCGAAACAATCAGCGCGACGTTGATGATTACTTATTTATCTACTAGGTTTATCGCTCGGTAGTTTTCTACAAAAAAGTTGGTTGAAACAAAATAAAGTTTTATAACAAATGGTTTCTTTTCATATTTTAATTTCTTTATTAATGTTGATCCGCTATATAGGCATTTTTCTATATAAAACAAAATTTTCGTAACAAATAACGACTTCAAAAATTGATTCAATGGATAAACCGTTCAAAATATCGTTTTTTTTTCCTTGCGTCTGTTATTCTACTATTCTTTAGGAATACCTAAAATTATTAGCATCGATGTTGGGAGTTCTAATTTATGAAATAAGCTTAGTACGACAGAAAGATGTCAGAGATCCTCGGACGGTCCCACCCACACTGCGCTTCGTGTACCGGGAAGTGCAGTGAGGGATGCCCACGATGGCCAGGTGGAGAAGTTCATCGGTAGCGGCTGGATGAGAAGAGAGAAATATTGTGTGCAGTGTCTATCATTGGCCCCTATTCATCCTACTTGTACCTAGCACTGCATTTTATTGAAGTGGTTATAATCAGAAAAACACAATTACCTTTACAAAGCCACGATTTGCAACAATACTTATTTTACAATCATTTATAATTATTTTAAACGTTTCGGAACACTTAAATATTTTATTATGATTGAAAAAAAAATATATTTATAATAATAGGTTTATAAAAATAAATGGATATGTCGTATAGAAAAATGTCATTTGGAGAATGTTCTACACTTTTAAGTATTTTTTTTAATTCAACTTCTTCGACGTTAGGTTCTATTTAGGAGACGGCCAGATACATGTACGTGCTGCAGAATTAATTTAAAATTGTATGCTTTGATTTGTAATAAAACTAAGTAGGTACCTAATATAGCATCCATATTACATCTTTAAAGTTTCATAATGTAATCCTTAGATCAATCGGTAAGATCTGACGATTGCATTATGGAACTTGCATACTGGCTGATCATGCATATCATATTTTGCTCTTGAAAGACACTTGAAATGGAATGGCTCTTTGTGATCATTTATTATTTGCTGCAGAGTAGCAGAACCTGATCTTGTAGCTTCATTTGGACTGCAAATATCAATGACATGTCAATCAGGGTAAACTATTAAAAAAAGGTTTACTAAATTCCTTAAATTTTGAAGACTGTATTTCTCTTTGGTGTCTTTGGAAATAATAATTGGAGCTGTAAGTAAATATAAGTACTGTCTAAAATAACACTGGCTTTTCCTTTAATTTAAGGTGCTTCTGAATTGCCAAAAAGTGCATTACGAATTGCTAAACATCGCGTAAAAATCTCATACCTTGTTATATGGGTTACGTGTTATAAGATGCAATGGGACAAACTCTGTCAAACATTATCTCGCCATTTTCATTTTTTGTTTCGAATGGTTTTCTGGGCATATTCAAAACAGTGAAAAGTCTTTGGTTTGATTCCTCTGTATGTAACTTCGTCAGAGTGGTGGCTAAAGCTCAGTATCACCTAAGCTTTAGCCACCATACTGACAAAGTCCACCGACTAGAACGATTTTATCGTTGTAGTCTGTTGGTCATAAAGCGTTCAGATTGCTCGATTCGTCGTAAGGCATTTTTACCTGCGACAAGACTAAATATTGCATGCCCATTGGTTTTCGATAAAGCTTCAAAATATACCAGTGGTCGTGAAACTGCGGCCCGCGGGCCGCATGCGGCCCGCGGACGATATTTGTGCGACCCGCGGACGATATTTGTTTGATATATTGCCCGCGACAAAGCAAACAATTTTAGTAGTCACGGCAACGGCGACCGCGCCGTCCCGCGCTCTCTGGCCCCGCCATCGCTCAAGCGCTCAGTGCGTGCGGCCAGAATTTCATTCATTTGTTTTAACGTACTGCGTAGTACACTCGTTTGTTAAACGTTTGTTAATAAATTACGCGCGAAGTATTCTCTTAATAACATTATAATGGCGGGAGTTTCATCAAAAAGTGCTACTAAAAGGAAGTTAAGTGACGAAAAAAGGTCTTTTCAAGAAAAATGGGAGAAAGAATTTTGTTTTATAAGTGGACATACTGAAGGTACTGCAATTTGCTTAATATGCCGGGAAAGTGTTGTCGGAATTAAGCGATACAATTTATTTCGCCACTACACAAGTAAGCACAATTCATTCACCGAGGCCTTTCCTTTGGAATCGAATGAAAGAAAGAACAAAGTAGCTGCTTTGAAATCTGCAATTCATCATCAACAAACTATTATGATGACAGCAGTTGGACAAAACGAGGCTGTTACAAAAGCATCTTATCAAGTTTGTTACATTCTTGCAAAAAGGATGAAACCTTTCACTGATGCTGAATTAATAAACGAGTGTATGTTAATTGTTTCTCAGACTTTGTTTCAAAATTTTTCAAATAATAAACAAATAATGGCGGAAGTAAAAAAACTTACGCTTTCTGAATCAACCTGTCGACGTCGAGTTGAAGATTTGTCAAAAAACATGTTTGAGGCAGTAATTGACAGGTTGAAAAACTGCAAATTTTTAGTCTTGCGTGTGATTCTAGTACGGATATATCTTCTATGTCTCAGTGCTCACTTTTTGTGCGGTACTGCACTATGGATGGAATCATAGAAGAAGACTTCTTAGCCGTCATAACCATGAAGGGCAATACGAGAGGTTGTGATTTTATGGATGCTCTGAAAGAATTTGTCGAAAAGTACGGTATACCTGTAAGTAAATTGATATCAGTGTGTACTGATGGTTGTCCGTCAATGTTGGGTGCAAATAATGGTCTTATTGCCTTAATGAAGAGAGAATGGAATCTACCTAATTTGCTGCCCATTCACTGTTTGCTGCATCAATAAACTTTGGCATGTCAAATTTCGAATAGTAAATTGAAGGATGTAATGAATACTGTTATAAACATAATCAATTTCATTCGCGCGCGTGAACTTAACCATCGAAAATTTAAAGATCTACTTGAAGAATTACAAGCTAATTATGGTGATGTAGTCCTACACACTGCCGTCAGATGGTTGAGTAAAGGAAAAGTTTTAGAACGGTTCTTTCATTTAAAATCCGAAATAATTCTATTCTTACAACAAAGTGGTAAAGAATATCCTCAACTTCTCAACGATGAATGGTGGGCATTGACGGCTTTTTTTGGCTGATATTACTATGAAGTTTAAGAATCTTAATTTAGAGTTGCAAGGGCCTAACAAGATAATCGGACAAATGACGAATAAAATATTTGCATTTGAAGCTAAACTTCAGTTATATATAAATGAGGTCCAAGCTGGAGACTTTTCTAATTTTCCAACCGTTGCAGCTATGCAATCAGAGGTATCTATTTCCGATAGTATTTATCAAGATATGGGTTCCTACTTGAAGGAATATTTGTCAGAAATTCAAAAAAGATTCAATGATGTGAGAAATATTAAGAACTGTTTTATTCTTGTAGAAAACCCTTGGCATTTTGAAGACAATGATATGATTTTATTTAGTCAGTTTGGATTTTCTAAAACTCAGTTGATGAATGAACTCATTGAACTAAAGTACGACACAGAACTCAAAGCTCATTTCATTGAACATCGTGAAAAGCAGGAACACATTGAATTTTGGAAAAATGCGCCTAATAATTATAAAAGTTTACGAGACTGCGCACAATTTATTTTGACAATATTTTCTTCGACATATCTCTGTGAAGCTTCATTTTCCAAAATGAACTTCTTGAAAAATAAATACCGCAATCGCCTTTCCACTCATTTAGAAGACACAATGAGAATTGCATGTAGCCCTAAAGACGCCAACATAGAAGAAATAATTAAAAAAGTACAACAGCATAACACTTAAATTACATGATACTAGTAGTAAAAAATACCTAAATAATAATAACATGTTTGTGTTAAAATAAAAAATACTGATATGCTTACTATCTTTTTTCATTACAGGTATATTATGTATTCACGCCCATTCCCAATTATAATGCTACCTACGTTGCTAAAATAATAATTATAATTGATTTAATAATTATAAATATAATAATAATTGACGGCACGTCTGGTCTACCGGTTATTGTGGTCACCACGCCACTACCGTTGCGCCGGCTGTCCGTGGGTTCGATTTCCATCCGAGACAAATATTTGTGTGATCCACTAATATTTGTTTCGTGCGTCTGGGTGTTCTTTGCGTCCGTTAATTGTATCCTAGTTAGTTCATTGAGTTGGCAAATAAAGACTTCACATTGGTCACAGGTAGCAATTGCCATACAAAATCTATGGGGCAATCGCGTTTTGACAGCTCATAAAAAATATGTCAATTGATTGGTGGTGTCAACTAAACAATCCAAGAATGTGCGGCCCGCAGTGATACCTCACATTGTCCTATGTGGCCCTTGACCAGAAAAGTGTGACGACCACTGAAATATAGTAAATATACCATTTCTGGATAAAAGGAAACAACGTAAAATTGAACAGAATATAAACACAGCTTAAAACATTTAAAGTAGAATATCTGAGTTTCATTACATTTCAGAGCTATAGGTACAACACAACATATACAATATTTTATTAGTTTTGAAAAGATCTTTTAAAAAAGCGATATTCATTAATGGCCGTGGAAATTTAAAACAACTACACTCTTACTCAAATCCCTTGTTCAGTGTACTGCTTATGGGTCTACCAAGAATTTTGGATTAAATATGTAAAACTAAGTCTTGTTGGTGGAACCTTTTATTGATCTGCTAACCCATGATGTTATATTCGGACGAAAACACTTCGATAGGGCGTGCCGATCTCGAGGTACAGCGCCATCTAACCGACCTTTATGGCACTAAACTACCTATATAACAATTGGACATCCCTAGTACATAGTTTATTTGCTTACTCCTTTTTGCTGCTCGTTTAAATACAAGTTATTTTTTATTTATATATTAAAATTGAGTTCAAGGCAACTAAAGCACAAGAAAATTATGTGGGAAACATCACTTACCTATATTTAATTTTCTAAAATTGGATTCAAGGCGGACATAGAAGCAGGCAAATGCTAGTATATGAATAATTGGCTCGTACTCATTATATTAAAAATGAAATTGGGCTTATTCTGTATTTGCTGTTGCCGTGAACGATATGTTTACGAATCATTTGAGAACTTGCATCATTTTTATTTTATCATTTACATATTTAATATTTGCAGTGAGTTAGTTTTTTAACCTGTTAGTAATTTAAATAGTGGAGTGAAACGTTTTAGGTTGATATCGATCCGAGCCTTATACAATTGCCTTATGCATGTTTTTAACTACTGGGGGAGTCCTATCATCAGGGCCGTCTTTACCAGGGGGTGCAAGGGGTGCGGTGCACACGGGCGCAGGGTCTTAGGGGGCGCCGAGCGCCGCTCGCGACACATCCAAAGAGTTCAAAACGCCTACTAGAGGGCGCCCTGCACCCGGGCGCTACATGAGCTAGAGCCGGCGCTGCGATTTAGTATCTATCTAGTCACGATTGAAATGTTATATGTAGATGTTATAAATACATGCGTTTAAGACACTGAACATTATGAAACTATACAATGTTCTGTGGTTTAAGGCCTGTTTAATGTATAAATATGAATGTATGTAAAACACGAAAATCTTAAAATATAAATAAGATTTCTTGTATACTATTCTTTTTCCATTTTCATATTCTTTCACGATTGTTATAGGGTCTACAAATAATACCTGAAAGAGTAAATGTGACCTATCTCAACTATAAATACTTATTTTACGGTAGAGCCTACGTGAATCGATACGGGAGAGGAAGCCCATATTATTTTAACATAGAAGGAAAGCTAAAACACACTTGGACTAATAATGTTTCGGTGAGTATATTTGTGGACAATAAACAAGGAGATAAACCACAAAAAGAAATACTAGGAGAACCTAATTCACAAGCAGCATTTAGTTTGTACAGATTCGTGGGCCCTTATTAGGGCTTATATACTGGTACCTACATTAATGATGTAGAATGTAAGTTTAGGGTACGATGGAACTGACATGTGCCAAGGTATAAAAATTCCTTCAAAAGAAGAATAAATATATATGTGTGATATATTTGTACGCCTTACGGCAGAACTAATACTCGTACGTTTACAAGTGAACGGATTTGATTTATAATAGAGCCGTGTCTGTACATGAAATGTTTTTAAAAAAAATCGTTGCAGTGTACTCTACAGAATACCCACTCTACGTACGATACAGAACAGTCATTTTAGAATTTTTGTCCGTCTGTCTGACTGAACGCGCATCACGCCAAAGCCAAGGACAGAATTTAATAAGAGTTGGCATAATTATAGTTTATGACTTACGGTAACATTTAAGGTACACTTTATCTGTTGTAAAATTCCTGGGGGCCGCATTAAGTCCGCATGTATAATATCAGCAGTTACATCAAAACCACTAAATGGATTTTACTGAAATTAACTATAGTGATAGTTTATGTACTGGTTCAACTCATAGGATATTATTATCCCGATCTATTAGAAGTTCTCTTGGGAATGATTATGCACGCCTGATAAAATCCAATAGCAATATGTTGGTACAAGGAGGAATTATAAACACAACAGGCATCATTGAGATTTTAATTTTGAATCAGTAGAATTCAAATACAATGATAAGAGAGCATCGGCGAATTAAGTATCTGGATAGCTAAGACCCTATATAGAAGAATCTAAAAAAATAAGATATGTTATAAAGTACAATTACGAGGGTAGTGCCCTTATCCCAAATAACATTTCTACCCTACCAATATTAATACTCTGCAGTACCTACGTGTGTGTCATCGCTGTCACAGTGCTGTCAGTCTGGTACAAATCCAGAGTTACAAACATATTAGCGATAGTCAATATCGATTTCGCCATAATTGCTCGGCTGGTGATCTTTTAGCGTACTTTACACGCCGATTTTGACACCCCGTTTCACCTCTTCAGGCATTGAATTTCGAGAATTCTCTACTTACTAAATCTTTACGTCATCAAAGGGAGCTACTGTATAAATTTCACGTTTCTAGCTTAAGCGGTTTCGGCTTGGCGTTGATAAGTCAGTCAGTCAGGACATTTCTCTTAATATGACAAATAGATTAGATAATTAATTTATTAATACTCACTACAAATTGCATTATCTTTGTATTAACTTAGTGCCACTTCATTTTTTACGAGTTTCTCCACAACGAGTACCGGCGTACGTTTGTGGAGATGCACTTCAAGTTCTGCGATATGATTAATAAAGACCCCTACATAGGAGGGCTGTTGGTAGGAGCCGGGATCAAATGTCCCCAGCCAGCAGTAAGTATGCAGTTCAACTGATGACATGTATTAGTTGAGGTTTTGAATCTGCCAAACAAAATATGAATGGACCCTACATTTATGTAGGCCATAGTAATATCGGGATAAATTTTAATGGGTTCCAGTCAAATAACTCTAGTATGGATTCGATGCACTGTTATAAATATAATTTTGGCTGACAACTTGGTGACAGTTATCCGAGAAGTGGGCAGTAATCATTTTAGACCGCAGTAGAAAATTCAAACCTTTTAAGCGAGATTGTACAATGTATAGTCGGCATCAGAAGCAGATGAGCAATTCATTTGTCTAAATAATTGTTGTGCTCCAATCCAAATATGTCTGAGCGTTCATACTATCAAATATTTCCTTACAAACTGAAACGAGGCGATCGTCAGATGTACCTAAGCAACACAATTCTAAATGTCTGAAAAGGAGAGCTGCAAAGGATTTTGTATTTATTCCAATGATTGATTTGTCAATACGATTGTAATTAACGTATTGTGAGAATTGCTTTTGCTCATAACTTTACGTAAAATTTAAATAAAAATTTACTTTATTTTTTTCCAACAGGCTGAATTACGTCTCATGAATTTAACAGTCCCCGTGGATAACTTTCCCCACGTGTGGCCCTTCGAGAAGATGCGCGTGGACGTCAGGTTTAATATCACCGCGACCAAAGAGCCCATATTCGCAGGCTACCTTGACGCCACTTTCAAAAAAAATAAGAAAAAGAAAAAGATAATCCTAAAAAATAAATAAATATGATCATTAAATGAGTGCTACTGTAATTTTATTGCATTATTGTTATTTGAATGTCCTTCCGCTTGTTCGTGTATCAATTAAGTCGTTACAGATTCCAAAATCATGTGCCTGATAGAATATCCGATGAGAATATCTGTTCTTGCAGCAGCGGAATTCAGAAATAATCGCCATTCTTTTGCCTATTTCTAATTTACGTATACATTAGTAATTATGTATACAATAAGTAGTTAATAGTAGATAGTTAGTAATTAATTTACGTAAGTATTGTAGAAATAAAATTCGGTTCTTTAATCCTCGAGTGTAACTGGACGAGAGAAGACAGTTTTTATTTGAACACTGACATGACAGACATTTTGACATTGACACTATATTGTGCCAACTGTAAATATAATTAAGTACATAGCTTATAGATGGCGCTATATGAATGGTTTCCTTTTTTATGTTTGTGAATGTAATCTCAACAAGTATTTATTAAGGTGCGCTTCCGAGGCACGGGACAGACGGCACCCGTCGAACGGTATCGCAGTCGTTATAGATTCAGAAGCCGGCGACAGTTGCATCGCGGCCCACCTACAATAGGAATTATTCCATTAGTCCCACTAAAAAGTCCCCACTGGTGGGCGCTTATCATTTTTTCCACTTATCACCACCGGCTACGTTTTAACATCTGCGTGGGGACTTATGGAAAAAACAATGTTGTCACCAAGGTATTTAATTAATTATATTATATAGGTACCTTTATATGTGGTATATTTATTAAGAACAGTGAGTGGTAGGTATTTTATATAATGTATGTCACTATAACATTCGAATTTATCAGGTAGGTACTTACATAGTGACTCATTCAGTGCGTGTTGTTTAGAAATAATTGTTGAGTGAAATATGTTCATCAAGTGGCCACCATCAAGTACAAAAAAATAATAATAAACAAATAGAAAGAACAGCAGTCCAGTTATAAATATGATACTTAAATTTTAACCGGCCGGCTATTAGCTGGATAGTTTGACTTAGTTACCTTTGTCGTAATTAATTGTTTAGGCCAGGGGTCCCCAAACTACGACCCGCAAGCATGTGCACTGCGGCCCGCGGCAGCAAGCTGGACATGCCTGGCGTCCCGCCCGCTACGCTTAACTTTATCTTAATAATTATTATCAAATTTTTTATTCACACTATTCAAAAAAACAATCACTATCATACATAATCTAGCACTAATAGTGTAACATTATACATTTTAATAATGACCGCTGTGATTTTAATATGTAGCTGTACTACATATTATCAGGTGCACTAGTGCCAATTATCAAAAGCGACGCTGGTCGTCAGTTAACTTGGATCTGTAGAAAATTTATGTGTTTCATTTTGGAGAATGTTTTTTTCTCACAGATAAGTACCTAGTTCCGAAAGCGGAAAAAGAACCACGAGCAAATTTATGCAACTGATCAAACTGTGTGAGTTATAAGACTCATAAAATTCCAGCAAAGATGGTTTTGATATTTTCCTTTAAAAATATCGCTGCAATACAAATCTATCATTTTCATTTGAAGTTCTGGAGAGAGGGTTTATAATTCTTGGCCCTTGTGACTTTATGGAATAGTCAGAATGGCCCTCAGGCCAAAAGCGTTGGAGACCCCTGGTTTAGACAATCTGTTATATTTCTTTATTACTTAGCACACTTTCGGGTAACTGTGGATGCCCCCCTTAAGGTCCTTTTATGAACTGCTAGTGCATGTTGCACCTACGTCAAATATTATTTTGTCTAGAATACGGCACAGTGTTCTATTTAAAAAAATAATCAATTATTGATTAAATATTTAAGAAAGGTTATAAAATACTTGTGCGTGCTGGGAGGCAATATATCATAAATAAAAAATATAAAAATGGGCAAGTAAATTTACAGTGGGATTTATTAGAAAAATACAAAGTATTATTTGATATTGCTAATATAAGACTTGTCTTTCTCATTATTACAAAACTAGCTTATTGCCCGCGGCTTCGCCCGCGTGGAATTTTTTAAAAGTAATGGACTCCCCCGGAAAAAAGTGTCCATGTCCTTTTCCGGATTTCAGGCTGTCTCTTTGTCAAAATTTCATTGAAATCGGTGCAGTAATTTAGTCATGAAGATATAACAAACAAACACTCCGATTTATAATATAACACAGCCCGTTTCACAGTACTAGAGTACGTGTTTATTGTGTTTAGTTGTATTTTGTCCTTAAACGAACAAACCCATGTATGCTATGTTCAAAATATAAAAGGCAAAAGAACAGGAATTAAAAGTAAAAAAACATCTTTGTACTTCATATTTTCATATTATTTCATTCAGACGTATTTCAATAGAGGATTCTTTAGAGTTTAGACTATGAATAAAACAGTTTGATAAATAAAAATATTTTATTGGACTTAACCTGGAATGTTAGCTTATATAACGTACAAAATAAATTGATTTAAAAATACATTTTCCGATTTGTCTACATATTTACAAAATGTCCGATTTTAAAATACACAGATTAATCATAATACATTTTTTTTCTTCTGTATAAATAAATTTAAATTGTATTGGCCAATTGAACGTTCGTACAAATACAAACTCCCTTGCAGCTCGTTATAATGTTATTTAATGGGCGGTGAAGTGGCGCCAGCGGCTATAATAACGTTGTAGAACAAACTTATTCTTTCAGTTATAGCCACAAATATGAACGTTAACGTCAGCACTATTTGCGGATAATAAACACATACGAAAAACGTTTGCGAACGTAAAAAAGAGATTGTTATTCGTGTGGACGTTCGTTTGGCAAATGTGAACCATTTTATCACTGGAGGAACTTTATTGTACACATATATTTGTTCGGAAGACACTAGCCTTGAATAGATGCCTCAAATATATATATACATATATATATATATATAGTGGTCATAACAAAAATACAATCAAGGTATTTATAGCCTCAAAATGGATTAACTTGACCATAAATCATGTGGTGATAAAAAATATATATATAGAGAGCTGGAATACATACAGCTCAGAATTCATACATTAGAAAAGGAAGGCACTATAGTATTTTAAATCTAGCTCGATTAGAATGACAGCTGTCAGCAAAGTCAACGACATAACCATTTAGTGTCTGAATTATTTATATTACATGAAAAATCATTGGTTTTCTTGTAAGTAAAATTATTATTTTAATGTGATAATGTGCTTCGTTGTAAGTAAACAGATTAATCTCGATTTGATAATTATTGTCGCAGCCATATTCGAGGCAGTTTGACAGCTGTCATTCTAACCAAGCTAGATTTAAAAGACAGTACGGTGTTATCGTCATTAACATAGTAGTATTACAAATCCCCAGCAAATATATTTCGCAACTCGAATACAGAGTTAAATAAAACATACCTGCATCCCGTGAACATTGAATTTCTTTTATGAAATCTATGACTTTAAAATTCAACACCATTTTTCACACAATTATTTTTATGTTACCTACCTAAAAATGTAATCTACTCTGTGAAGTGAAACAATTCGAAACGCTGTCAAACTGTTGAGAAACAGAGACAAAGAATACAAAATAATTATTTATTACAATAATTTAATTGCATTGTATTTAATTAAAATCGGATAAAATTATGAAGTTGTATTTTAGTGTTTCTACTCAAACTTTGTAAGATAATAATTGTGATATATTCGTACGCCTTACGGCAGAACTTAATACGTTCATAAATAAACGGATTTGATTTGAAAGTGGGATGAATTTTTTTTTATAAAATAGAACTTTTTTCAGAAAAAATATCAAGTTCTGATAGAACAAAAGTCGTTAGTTTAGTTTTAATTCAGTGTTAAGAGGGTTGCAAGTATTTTTTATTTAACCCTGTATACATTTATTATCATTCAATGCATCTAAAAAAATTTTTGTGACACGATTTTTTTTTAATTGACGGTTAAATCAAAATGCATCATTTCCAAGAGCAGTTAACTACCCTCCGAAAGCTATAGTAAAAATTTGTAACAATATAACGAGCCATTTATATTAGTCAGTTGCAACTAAGCTTAGTTAGTTTTCTTAGCTTTAACCTTCTCCTTGCCCTTAGGCTTCGAAGGATAGATCGCGAATAGTGACAGTTGGAAGAAGCACAGGACGAATGCGACTGAGTTTTGAACCTGAAAAAAATATAGCTAGATAAAAAATCATGTTTAATACTGACAGATTAAGGAGAGGGGAGGGTGCATTGGCAATTCCACAGCCGCTGGGCGCACTCGACACGTTACTCCATACTTACACTACACTAAAATGTACTGCATTTCCCATTCTCTCCAATGTATGTATGTTTCGGTAGTGAGTGAGATATATCAGAGCACATTCCCATCTCATTATATCCCTCACAATTTTCCCTTTCTTCAAAATATCCACATACCACCGGATAGATTGTTTACTCGTCTCACACCTTTATATAAAGAAGTACCTTTATTTAGATAATAACGATCATTATTGTATCAGGTTTTATGTACTTTGATAAAATGCATTATCTTACTACGCTATGTCAAAGCGAAAGAGCAAAGTGACATATCTTTCATTATTGCATAACATTTGTTTTTAAATAAATCTATTCCCGCGGATATCGTAAATAAGGGCCAACACACCCGCTACCACAATTCTTAAAGAACTACACCAATTCTACCCGTCTGGTCAGAGCGTGGTGTTTAAAGGCCGCACAATCCTCATGCATAAGACAATGTGAGGATACCCATGTCCAGCCATTGGACCGGTGACGCGTTGACGCAATGAGAATCGAGTCTAGAAGTATTCAAGCCGGTTCTCCTTTAAGGAATGTTGACGTTACAAACGAACATTACAAAGCATAATAATATAAAGATAACTGGTAATATAAAGATAAGATTATCAAATCAAATAATACACACGTAGTTCTCTGTTATCTGTATTGTGAAAAATAATTATCATCACTGTATGTATAATACAGTTTTTATGGGCTCATGTAATTGAGATCACACATTATGCTTGAACTCTTGATTAAGACAAAAGACAGTGCGAATCACTGCACGTTAATATTATGGTCCCTATTAATACTCCAGTCTAGTCTGTGACAAGAAACCAATTTTTTTCCCTGTAATTTTAGCTTTTTTGTTTTTCGGATTTTGTAATTTAAAGGCTCGCGCGCATTACGGCGGGCCGCACCGCAATTTTAGCTTTTCTGTTTATCGGATTTTGTAATTTAAAGGCTCGCGCGCACTACGGCGGGCCGCACCGCAGCGGATAACGTTTCAAAAATCCTCCGGAATCATTTTCATACATTTTGCATAAACCATCGCTACGCTTCAGGGGAGCCGCACTGCCGGATCGCTCGTCAACCGTATTTATGTGCCGAAATTATACGCTGCGACGCGGACCGCCTTATGCGAGTTGAACGGGCGCAGTTCACAGACATAATTCGAGAGTTCTTGGCTGTGCGACGACGTGAAGAATTGTATGTCAACAGCTAACTGACTTAAATTATTGCGTTGAGCTGCGGCGCGACGTGGCTGTAATGTGCGCGAACCTTTACAGAACGTTGCAATCGACCTCACTTAACATGACATTTATTGTATATTATTGTTTATGGCGCGACAACCATTGTCATACATGTATATAGGCAAAGGGTTCGGCTTATAGTAAGCAAGCAAAGCGTGAACCATTTTTCGCAGGCTTATTGGTTTTGATCAGCGGCTTACTATAAATAGGGTTTACCCATTATACGAGTATTTCGTGGGTAGTTTGGTCAGTGATTTTCTGTTTTCTATAAGCCAAGACTCACACATTACGATTAGATGTTATACCATAAGAATAAATAATACCATATAGGAGGGAATCTCCTTTGTGCGTGTCTCAAAACCCGCGAAATAAACAACTACCCCCCCCCCCCCCTCCCGCCCCTGTCTCTGACTCGCACGGATGCCGCGACCTCTATTACTTATTCAACAATTTATTATATCTATCTATTAGGTTAGTTATATAAATTGTACAATTATTAAAATGATTAATTATAAAAAATATAAAATCGTGGCAAACGTCGAAGCAAGGCGGCAATGTATCAAATGAAACGCGTGACGTCAGGCGGCCTTGACTGACGGCTTGTATAATACGATGCAACACTGTAGGTAGGCTATTATCGGGACCTTGAACGCGTTCGGCGCGCGAGTGTCGTTTGTATATGGTATAATTTATTCTTGTGGTGTTTTACTTACAACAATGAACTGGTTCTTCAGTATGATGCCGTATAACACCCACATGAAGGTAACTACTGTTCCAGAGAAGATGAACGGGAACGGTAGACCCTCGGTGCTCTTGTTTTTTATTATCTCGCGCTGAAATGTCAAACATCTTGTTAATACATAAAAGAGATCCTATCCTATCCCTCCCCATTCTCCAAATCCATTCCTATATCTCCAAAGGTCGGCAGCGCATCCGGGGGCATGCTGTTGGCATGTATTCCATGGACGACAGTATCCACTTACCATCAGATTGGATGCTCGTCTGACTCCTTTTTTAAAATGAATAAAATAAGAGAAAATTAATGTAAAAAAACACGTGTCGTTTTAAAACGTACCTAGTATTTAAAAGATATAGCGCCATGATAGCCTAGGGGGGTCTCGACTCACATGCGTTTGGTCGTGAATTCAAATTCTCGGCCAGCACCACTAAGTTTAGCATAAGTACGAATTTAAAAAAGAAATATCACTAGCTCGGCTTCGAGAGGAAACCGGCATGCTCGAGAAATAAAAGAAATCTGGAGTATTGTATCCACCAATTCGCACAGGGCACGCGTGGTGGATTATGACCCGAAACTCCCCAGCAGCGCCGGCTCTAGCCCATGTAGCGCCCGGGTGCAATCAATACCCTGGCGCCCTCTAGTAGACTCTTTGGAGGCGTCGCGAGCGGCGCTCAGCGCCCCCTAACACCCTGCGCCCCTGTGCGCCGCACACCCTGCACCATAAGTAAATACCATAAGTGCCCGCGCGCCCATTTCAAATGAACTTACACTCTATTGACTTAGAGATCATTTTGATATCTAACTATATAATTAAAAAATGGCCGAAAATATTAAAATAAAAAGGTTGACTATATTTAGTGCTTTTAGAGGTTAACAAGACTAGAAGGATTTGGACGATAGGAAGTTTGAGAGAATGGGAAACAGGGAAAGAGAAAGGATCTCTGGCAACTCTCACTCACAGTCGAAACACATTGGTACATTTCACGGAAGCATCCTCATTGTTTAATATAGTTACGATGAGGAAAACTTCTGCGATGACTTTAATTTTTTAATTTTATATATCCAGATCGTATAATATCGTGGGAATTTACTATGCAGTCATCTAGATATCTATGCAGTCATCTAGATATCTATCTATACATATAATAAAACTGTAGAACCAGCGTGTCTGTACATTGAATATATTTACCAAAAACTGACTGGGGGCGATGAAGTATCAGAATACAAAAAAACGATTTTGAAATTTTTTGTCTGTCTGTTCAAACACGCTAATCTCCAAAACTACGGAACGGATTTTCATGGGGTTTCCACGGGTTAATTAAGCTTAGCTTGGCGCTTCGAACAGGCTTTGTTTTATCGAAATCGGCTAACGGGAAGAAAAGATATCCCAATTTAGAGTTTAAAACTAAAATTCCACGCGTGCGAAGTCGCGGGCACAGCTAGTATCTACCTATAGACAAACTGACAGACTGATGGCTCATTTACACAAGGAGAGTGTCTCGAACAATGACCAAAAGCTAGTATGAACAACCGTTATCATCATCTGATCACTGTTATCGCTGTTGTCATGAAATTTTTATCATCATGTGAACAGTTATAGGCGATAATTGTATACAATATTCTCGCGCGAACCATGCGAAAAACTCTCCTTGTTGAAAAAGCCTTGATTAACTGATTTGGAAGCAAGATTCCAGCAGATGAGCCGACAAACTCTAGTTCAGTATAAAACACTCACCAGACCAAACAAAGGCGATGCGATCAAATAGAACATAACGGCCGTTATAATCAGGCCCAGTCTGGGCTCTACCAACTTCGGGTCCTCAATTTCTGCGTAGCCCAAGACCGCCGCCGAAAACGCCCCGCCCAGTCCCACTTGGGCCCACGTCTGGACTTTCTCTTGGGAGTAGTTAAAGTAGACCATCAAATAAATAATGTTTAGTGCGAGACCGAATAGATTCACTTGGATCATTTTATCGTCGCTCAGTATGTAGCCATATTTCAAATTCAGGACACTCCTGTGAAAGAAATTGGATAGGTAATAAACGATACGCTATTTATACATATTTATCTATACAGTGTATCCGAAATAACGCAAAATCTGATACATGTGAAGTAATTTAAAATATATAAAACCGTACTAGCGAAAAATAAATTATTGTGAGGATTAAATCGAAAATTATAAACACGCAATGTTTTGTTGCACTGTCCAAAAGTAACAGTGTATGTTACTATTTGCTGACATAAATTATTAAATACAATAAATAAATTTAATTAATTAAATTGTTAATTATAAATGTTACCAGTAAGTTTCAATTACTAATTTTTATTTTTTTTCTCAAATACTCCATGTTACTCTATGTCTAATTAATGGTTTATTTTTTTGCTTCAAAGTCCGCATATCACAGCAACGTAGTGTTTGTTTAATAAATGTGGCCCCAGATGAGCATGCTTGCGTGTCCTACGTGAATGGCGCACACCGAAATACCGATGCGTGTGGCATGCAAATTCCAAGACAATCATCCGTGTATGTCAATCATGGACAGCATGAAGAAAAATATAAATTTTCTTCAATCATCCGCCAGCACGTAGTTCGCATGTCATTCGTTTCAAACGTGCTGCAGGATCATGCATGGCGTGATCGTCTAGGGACATCTTTAGAAATATTTTTGATAAGCGACATTGCTGTGTATTGTATTGTGTGTAACCTACGTTTTGTCTGTCTGTACGATTATCACACACGAATGGAACGAATACAATTTTTAATGAAAGGGTTATGAGATCACTTTTAATAGCACCTAGCAGTTTTGCATAGTCGGGCACACGCCGACAACATTGTAATGTTGTTACATTTGCATCTCGGGGTAATTTTCATATCTAACTTTATACTAGTTCCAACGCTTACAAGTTATCATTAATTATCATAGATATTATCACGTGCCACTAATTGACGTGCACAATTAATTAATATGCATTAATGTAGGTATAGTTGATATCTACACGCATACATATAATAAAATATTAACAGAGCCGTGTCTTTACAAATGAAATATATTTTGAAATAAGTGATTGCAATATACAGTTACGATTTTTATAGACAAAAGGCGGCAGACTAGCATACAGTACACCCGATGGTAAGTGGATACTGTAGCCCATTGACATCCGCGATACATGCCAACCTCAGTCCAGAATGACAAACGTTGGCACGCCCCCTGCCTATGTTGCGCCTACCTTTGCGGATTAAGGAATGGATTGGGAGAAAGGGTTGGGAAAATGGGAAGGAATAGGATAGGATGGGATGGGAGTGGGCTCTGGCATATCTCACTCACTACCTAAACACGTACGTACATTGGGGAAATACGATATAGTAGGAAATGCAGTACATTTCAAGGTAGTCTGCTGTGAGAGAGGGGTAACGTGGCCAGTCGAGTGCGCCCAGGCGGCTGTAAGAATGCAGCGTGCACTATCCCCCTACATATACAGATTATAATAGCACCCAAAAAACCTTCTTTTTTTTTAATTTAATGTCTGTCTGAAAAACTAGACAAATTTTCACTCAAAAACCGCTAGACAGAATTTAATGAAACTTGGCATAGTTATAGCTTATGAGTTGGGTTAACGTTTAGAGTACATTTAATCCCGATCTGTTACAATGTTCCCACGGGAATCACAATAATGTTCACGCGAATGAAATCGCTGGCACGGCTAGTGTGTAAATAGTATACATTTATTCCCATCACCAAGGACCAGTAGGTATCAAGTGCGAACTCCTCTGTATATTCGAGTGACACGGCTCGTGTATACAACAGAAAGAAATACACAAAATATACTTACACAGTCCTAGATCAAATCAAATAAAATTTATTTATTAACTCGTCTGCTAGCTTCCTATGAGAAATAAAATTAATTACTTACATAATTAGACCGCCGATAAACAACATGGGACTGAGCCCTCTCGTGTTCCCCTGCTTGTAGATGTCGCGGCATATGAACGCGCCAGAGAACATCTGTCCCATGGTGACGATCGCCGTTACGGAGCCCACCGGCTCCTTGTAAGGCTGCAGTATGTCTGATAAGGCCTCCATTATAATCCTGAAACAAGAGTAATATAATATTCATATTTATCTACCACATTCAGATTACGGACCTCCTCACCAATAACTGATCAACATTTATGGTAGACTAGCGACCCGCCCTCGCTTCGCTTCGGTTTATAAGTTTTTCGAAATAAAATATAGCCTATATTAGACACGGATAATGTAGCATCCTATTTGTGAAAGAATTTTTGAAATCGGTTCAGTAGTTCCAGAGAATTACCCCCAACATACCTACAAACACACAATTTTACCTCTTTATTATATTAGTATAGATAGATATTATACGCCAAAAATATACAGAGAAATACAAAGTACATCATCCGTGGAATGTGCCATAACGGAGAAGTTCACAATTTTTTTATTAATTACCTAAAAAATATTACAAAATCTACAAAAAAATCTAATGAAAAGCATTGTTATCTTTAAAGATGACAGTTGGATATTTTTCTATAGGAATATACTCAAAAATACCTTGTCAATTGCCCAATGAAGACATAGAAGTGGTCTCGATGTATCAGGGGTGAACATGTCTTATAAGTAAATAGGCAGAGCTTACAATTGAATTAATACTTATATATCCTAAACCTACACTGGAGCAGGCGAGGTCACGGTCGATCGCGGGTGTTGTTAGAGCTCGTCTCATTTTCTAGTCGATTAAAAGCAATATTTATATAGGTACCCGTATTAGGCCACTATTACCTACAGTTTATCAACTTTTATAGCCAATGCACGCCACTGCAATGTATGTGGTTTTGCTACAAGAATAGGCATAAAATATCCTGTCAACTGACTAAGGATACTGTGCGTGGGTCGGAGACGCGGCCACGCTTGCTAAAAATATACATCATACTTAACAACTGTAGTTCGTAAATGGTAGTAATTCATTATCATTACGCCGGGAATCTCTAACAATGAATATACAGTTGTCTAATTAGAGCTATTATAGTATGTAGTTAGTACTGCCGAAGTACGTTTGGCTTCAAAAAAGCATTCCATTCTAGTCCTTATTATTAGGACATAAGAGCTGTTGGGGTTCTCTTAAATTGTTGTTTATTCTGCATTAGAACAATTACAGATATTCGAGGTGGAGACTAGGTAGGTACTATTTCTTTCTGTCCTTCATGCGTGGTTATAATGGCAATGGGAGGCGATAGTCTGAATATATCGATAGCATTTCGACGGCCCCTACGTAAATCATCGAAAGTGATTTTTGACACTTTTCACCAGTGTTTTAAAGTTTGCTTATTGTACTACTACCTACTACTCGGGAAATGTTTTGTTGTTTTCGATGTTTTACGAATTAAATTTTTGCCATAAACAAGGTTTTGACCTTATTTCTTTAGCGGGATGTCAAATATAGATTTATTGAAGCCGATGTAACGATTAAAAAAAAATGGTCAATTTTAAATTTCAATGAATTTAGATATAACAAGTCTGAAAAAAGTATTTTTTACATAATTAAATGTGCCCAAGTGGATAAGAAAGATTTGCGTTGAACGTGAGGAGGCACGTGGAAATCTAATATAAGTTTTCTCTGTGGGTAGAAAGCAAATATTTGTACGTTAATAATGTTATCTCTAAAGGCAAAGGAATTTAAAGTATTTTCGTCTATACTTGGACCATAACATATCGTTTAGCTTAGCAGTCGTTTTTACAAATTGATTTCTAGTAGTCTATATAATTCAGTGATTATCTAAAAATAGTCAAATAGTAAATTTAGCCGTCCAGGAATAAGCTTGTGAAGGCAGGCTAGATACATAATGTCAGCCTACGTTAGATACTAGTAGGCTACACACAATACTACAATACTAGTAGAGTCAAGTTAGCACGGAAAGACGCATTATTTTGGAATAATTCCCCTGTGCGTGAATTGACTTGAAACCTTTCACTTATAAGTAGATAAAAAATATAAGTATAGGTACTATTTAGAATTGTATTGTACGAACCCGGACCTCGTGGGAATGGGAAGGGAAGAATCTGCCTGAACTGATAGTCTGATATAAGTAATCGTATTATTTTCCGGGTACTGTATTTAAATACCTATTAACATTATAATACTACTGTTGGCATACTTGGCCGTATTGCGCATCTAAAAACCATAAATAATCAAATAAATTAAAAACGCCGCTAAAATAATCAGATCACTTTAGAATCTATTTATAGCACTAAAAACATCCGCATGTGGGTACTGAAGGTAAGGTACATCTGAGCATTAAACTGAATAATGGCATCCTTTGGTTTATTGTAATAAATTGCCTTTTAAATTGAACATTGCCGCGTCGCGTCACGCACACGCCTACTTTTGATGACCGTGACGTGACGTCAATGCCGATTGGACGATGATCAGCGTTACTGACGCGTCACCGATTTATTCCCCTCAATGTATAGATCTGTGCCTAGATTTGATGATCTGAATCTGTACCGTATGTTGCATGTGTATTCGGTGTATATATCTGTGCCTAGATTTGATGATCTGAATCTGTACCGTATGTTGCATGTGTATTCGGTGTATATATCTGTGCCTAGATTTGATGATCTGAATCTGTACCGTATGTTGCATGTGTATTCGGTGTATATATCTGTGCCTAGATTTGATGATCTGAATCTGTACCGTATGTTGCATGTGTATTCGGTGTATATATCTGTGCCTAGATTTGATGATCTGAATCTGTACCGTATGTTGCATGTGTATTCGGTGTATATATCTGTGCCTAGATTTGATGATCTGAATCTGTACCCTATGTTGCACGTGTATTCGGTGTATATATCTGTGCCTAGATTTGATGATCTGAATCTGTACCGTATGTTGCACGTGTATTCGGTGTATATATCTGTGCCTAGATTTGATGATCTGAATCTGTACCGTATGTTGCACGTGTATTCGGTGTATATATCTGTGCCTAGATTTGATGATCTGAATCTGTACCGTATGTTGCACGTGTATTCGGTGTATATATCTGTGCCTAGATTTGATGATCTGAATCTGTACCGTATGTTGCACGTGTATTCGGTGTATATATCTGTGCCTAGATTTGATGATCTGAATCTGTACCGTATGTTGCACGTGTATTCGGTGTATATATCTGTGCCTAGATTTGATGATCTGAATCTGTACCGTATGTTGCATGTGTATTCGGTGTATATATCTGTGCCTAGATTTGATGATCTGAATCTGTACCGTATGTTGCACGTGTATTCGGTGTATATATCTGTGCCTAGATTTGATGATCTGAATCTGTACTGTATGTTGCATGTGTATTCGGTGTATATATCTGTGCCTAGATTTGATGATCTGAATCTGTACCGTATGTTGCATGTGTATTCGGTGTATATATCTGTGCCTAGATTTGATGATCTGAATCTGTACCGTATGTTGCATGTGTATTCGGTGTATATATCTGTGCCTAGATTTGATGATCTGAATCTGTACCGTATGTTGCATGTGTATTCGGTGTATATATCTGTGCCTAGATTTGATGATCTGAATCTGTACCGTATGTTGCATGTGTATTCGGTGTATATATTTGTGCCTAGATTTGATGATCTGAATCTCTGTACCGTATGTTGCATGTGTATTCGGTGTATATAGCTGTGCCTAGATTTGATGATCTGAATCTGTACCGTATGTTGCATGTGTATTCGGTGTATAGATCTGTGCCTAGATTTGATGATCTGAATCTGTACCGTATGTTGCATGTGTATTCGGTGTATATATCTGTGCCTAGATTTGATGATCTGAATCTGTACCGTATGTTGCATGTGTATTCGGTGTATATATCTGTGCCTAGATTTGATGATCTGAATCTGTACCGTATGTTGCATGTGTATTCGGTGTATATATCTGTGCCTAGATTTGATGATCTGAATCTGTACCGTATGTTGCATGTGTATTCGGTGTATATATCTGTGCCTAGATTTGATGATCTGAATCTGTACCGTATGTTGCATGTGTATTCGGTGTATATATCTGTGCCTAGATTTGATGATCTGAATCTGTACCGTATGTTGCATGTGTATTCGGTGTATATATCTGTGCCTAGATTTGATGATCTGAATCTGTACCGTATGTTGCATGTGTATTCGGTGTATATATCTGTGCCTAGATTTGATGATCTGAATCTGTACCGTATGTTGCATGTGTATTCGGTGTATAGATCTGTGCCTAGATTTGATGATCTGAATCTGTACCGTATGTTGCATGTGTATTCGGTGTATAGATCTCTGCCTAGATTTGATGATCTGAATCTGTACCGTATGTTGCATGTGTATTCGGTGTATAGATCTGTGCCTAGATCTGTGCCTAGATCTGATGATCTGAATCTGTACCGTATGTTGCATGTGTATTCGGTGTATAGATCTGTGCCTAGATCTGATGATCTGAATCTGTACCGTATGTTGCATGTGTATTCGGTGTATAGATCTGTGCCTAGATCTGATGATCTGAATCTGTACCGTATGTTGCATGTGTATTTATATTATAAGACAAGTTCAGAATAATGATTTAATTTTGAGGAGTCTTTTACAAATGCCAGTTGCCATTCTAACGAATAGGGAGTATCGAACAGGAAGAAGGAACTTTCTCATTCGATTATACTTCTTACTTCCCATATCATACTCGAACAGGATGTGTATTGGATTAAGATTTAAGACAGAGACCCCTTATACAATTAAACTCTCCAATCCAATCCTATCCCATAATACTGAATAGAGAATACTTATAATAAGATGAGGAAAGATAAGTGTGTCTAAGACCTAAGAGATAGGCTAAGTATAGTCTAGCCATAAATATTGTTACAAAGAAAACATTGATATTTTTATTTTGACATTATCATTTTATTAGAAGAATTTATGTTATTTTAGAAATAAATATGTAAGCAGTTTAAAAATATATAATTATTTGAAATCATCACCATTTGCTTTTATACAATCTATCAAACGTTGTGGCCAATTTTCGATTGAAACATGCACCCTTTTCATGGGAATAATTTCAAATATTAAGAATATCGCCAGTCATTACAAAGTTGAAAATGGAGTCCTGCGAACATAACTACCTTCAAATTGGCTGCCCATTCAATTATTTCTCTTTTATAAGTCTTCAAAATTAAGGTGTTCACATGTGCTTCAGCTGGCAAAACTCAAACATTCGCTCGCAATGGTTGATTGAGTCGATACATTTTGGTGTTATGATCCGTGGGCCGAATGACAAATATCCTATTTATGCTGCGACTGATATATCTTTGTATTTAATGAGATAATCACTTAAGAACAATACCAATCAACGCGTAGCACTAAGACGAATGCGACGGCAAACACAAGTTGCCGTAAAGTACGGGTCTTGGGGATTCTCTTGGAACTGATGTCTTTAGTCTTTAAAAATGTTTTAATATTTAGTACCGGCAAGTTCTATCGCAAGCTAAGAGGCTTTGAATCGACGCGTCGCACTAGCAACAACCCTGCACGCTGCCAATTAGCCGCTCGTACTGCGCCGTTGCCGCGTTGGGGCAAAATCAGTATGACACAAAGTATATTTTACGTATTTTATTTTAATTGTGCGTGATTTGTTTTATATCAGACATTTGTTCGGCCCACCTAAAATTGAATGTCTGATATAAAACAAAGTAGACAGTTAGTTATACATGATAGGACTCCCCCAGTAGTTAAAAACATGCACCAGTTCATACCTAGTTCGTTACAACTCTTTCTCGTATATGGTTCATGCGGTATGGTTAAAATTCTCGCTCACAAACTTTGTTGACTTTATGGTGAGCAGAAAATTTAAAAAAAAAGATCGAATTTTCGTTACAAGTTTCTAAACAAGAACTCACCTAATTAAATGACTTTTAGTTGTGTAGCCTAGCGATTGTAGGTACGAACTATGTGACCTTCATTTTGAGCAAGTAATCAAATGACACAATACCATGTAATGGTATTGTGTCATTTGATCCCTCAAGCGCGAGACAATGTGCAATCTTTAAAAAAAGTTTTTTTTTTTAAATTTTACTACGATTGCAACATTTGTGAAAACACAACCCACAATACGGTTCCCCTTTCTCATATGTCACATATTAGTTTAATATAATTATTTAATAAGATAGTTTACGTTTGAAAAATACCTTTTTTAGATAACGTGGTAATTAATGTTCACTATTTTCTAGATGAAAAAAGACTGAACGGGTGTAGCCACTGGCAAAATCTATTTATTATAATGAAGTAAAATTAAATCATTGGACCGCTGATATAAAAAGAACAATTGAAAGTCGAAGGTCATATTAAAAAAACATAATTATCAATAAACATACCATTCTATAGTGCAATTAATCTACAATACCATCATCATTATAACGCAAAATTAAAGTACATATCTAATCTAGATATAACTACTCATATATAAACATATTAATAAAACTGTGGAACCAGCGTGTCTGTAAGTACATTGAATACATTTACTGAAGGAAGAGTATCAGAATACAAAAAGACGATTTTGTAAATGTTTGTCTGTCTGTCTGTTCGAACACGCTAATCACCAAAACTACTGAACGGATTTTCATGAGGTTAACACAGGTTAATTATGCTTACCTTGGTGCTGCGAATAGGCTTTGTTTCATCGAAATCGGCTGATGGGAACAAAAGATATTTAGTGCTTAAAAACTAAAATTCCAGAATACGAAGGCGTACGAAGTCGCAGGCGCAGCTAGTAATTAATAAATAAAATTATTCTAACACAATTTAATTACTGATGGTAGTACTGATAAAACTATTTATTGTATCGATTGATAGATACGTCACCTAGAGATTATAGTTTACCACGTGCTTAAATATTTGCTAAATTTTAAGTAAAAAAATAGCGACTACAAAAACAGCCACAATGGGTTTTGACAAATTTAGAATGACCACAATACAAAAATGGTCTGCCAAAAGGGACACACACAAATGAAGTGTTATTTTTTATTAACATTTTCCTTTTATCCTCAGCACGCCTGCCAGGAATCCTGTTTTCCAAATTGAATTATTAATGTGTTTAGATACCTATCTAAACACATTATCTATCTGGATATAACTACATCCAAAACATTTGTTTTTAAAATTTTATGGTAATATAATATCTGAAACTATGATGTTCCAAGCCCATTCTTTTTAAAATAAAGGACCAATTTCGAAAAAAAATGTATCCCAAGTGTTGCGGACAGCCTATGAACCATGTGTTGTGCAGTGCAGTGTTGTGTAGTATGTAAGGTGTTTAGAATAAGCATAGTATGTAAGGTGTCTAGGATAAGCATATTATGTAAAGTGTTTAGGATAAGCTATAGCATGTAATATGTTTAGGATAAGTACATCATGTAATATAATTGTATAGTAACGTAAGATGTA
Source organism: Sesia bembeciformis (assembly GCA_943735995.1). Taxonomy (NCBI): domain Eukaryota; kingdom Metazoa; phylum Arthropoda; class Insecta; order Lepidoptera; family Sesiidae; genus Sesia; species Sesia bembeciformis. The sequence goes on from OX031028.1 coordinate 18,002,036, forward strand.
CAAATAAAGTCGATACAAGTTGCTCAATAAAGAGAATGCGAGGGAGACATTGTAACCGAGGCCTAAGTAAAGAGAGGAGAGACTACGAATAACACGCTACACTAACACGAGAGCCCTACACGACCTAAAACCTATACATTTAGATATATTTAGCAAATACGTAGATTCAATAGAGAAATAAAGAACAAAGAAAGCGTCCATGCGGCCGCGTCCCACGTGGGGGCAGCGACGTAGATTACAACATCTGGCACATGGCGTTTTCTCGGAATTGGGTCGGGTAGGGACTAACGCGCAAGAACGAGACGTCTGCACCGGCGCTTCCCACGTGGGGGAGCAAGACAGACGCAAGTACCGTTACGGCCATTTCAGGTATAAGTTTGCCGTAACAATAGAGGCAGCGCAGGGTGGCGTGTTATTGGTCAAAAGGTCGAAACCCTCGGTCGCAAACATCCCTAGTTGAGCAGCTTGTATCGAGAATAAGAATAGGGCCATTTGGGTCAAAATACACAGTCGTCATTCAGCAGTCCTACGTGTTTCACTACTTCTACCTCAAGCTACCTCAAGAGAACCCTGCCTACTCGGCACATCAAGAGAACCGGCCTGCCTCCTCGAACAATCATTCAGTTGGGCGCTCAGTTGCCCGGTCAATCGTCACCCGCCGCGTCCGCGTAACGTGCACTAGCGCGTCTTCCGCTCGTATACGACCGGTCGGCCCGCCGAGCCATTACTATTAGTGAGCCGGTCGTCAACAAGCTGGTCCTTCGAGATCCGGATCCTGTGCAGCTCGCATCATCAGCACCACAACGTTCCGGCCATGAAGACGCGCAGTACATCACGAAGCGAGTCGGGCTACGATACCGCGTTACCACCCGCACAGCCGTCGCCCGCCGCGACGGCCCGCGTTACCGCCGTCGCCTCCGACGCCGCGAGGAGCACCGTCACCGCTGACGTGTTGCCACGACACGCGATCGCCACTTCCACGAGGGAAGCCGCGAGAGAGCCGGCTCTCCGTCATGCCGCCGCTACCGCCCCACCGCAGGGGGCGGCGCTGGATGAGCGTTCCCAGCGAGTGCCCGGCATGCACGTGTTTACCGAGCCGCCGCGTTCGCCGTCGAGGACGTCGGGCAGCACCGTGCAGCCCGCGTTGCCCGCCCGCGAGCGAGAGCTATACGCATCGTCGCGAGTACCGTCCCTAGAGGTATACGGCCACGTTGAGAGGAGAGGTACGCCGCCACAGCTAGCCTACCACGAGGAAGACGCGTCGACAAGCCGACGCGCCTCATCGCCTACATACAGTGCATCAAGGCGCACTGTACGCTCACGGCGCTCCACAGCTAGCGTAGCGGCGCAGAGGAAAGCCGCCGAAGTAGCCGCAGAAGCCCGCCTAACCGCAATTCAGAAGAAAGAATTGGAAATAGAAGCTAGGCTGGTACGAAACCAACTAGAGCTGGACTTGGCCAATATTGAAGCGGAGGAATCGGACCGTGGCAGCGCTGTTGACGCACACTCACGCGTCAACAGCTGGATCCAGAATGCGACGGACCCGGTCAATTCACGGGGGGAGCGCAGGGACCTCGACAACGTGTGTCCGAGGGAGAACTGGCCTGCGACTCTTGCACCTATGGAAGATCGGGAGAAGCGGATCGATAGGGAGCCACACCGACGCCGCGGGGACGACTGTCCACAAGAACCCTGCTGGAATAGAGGCGCGGCCACAGAGGGGCCACGATGGGCGAATGTACCGAACGACACTCGCCGCGCCAGATCGCCTACGCCAGAACGAGAGCGGGGCACGAGGCAGCTCGCAGAGGCGCTGGACCGTATCACGAGGATGCGTCCACCGCCACGCCAAGCCATGGAGCTGCCGCCATTCTCGGGAGCAGCCACAGAGTGGCTGCCATTTAAAGCGTCGTGGAGGGACTCGACGCAGCTATGTCGAATCACGCCGGCCGAGAACCTAGCGCGCCTACGAACGAGCCTGAGGGGGGAAGCACGCGAAGCTGTGGCGACGCTACTATACACGGCCTCAGATCCAGAGATCATCGTCCAAGCTCTGGAACGATGTTTCGGCAGGCCGGAGACAATAGTGTACAAGGCGCTGGAAGACTTAAAGAAGTTGCCGCGACTGAACTCCGCGGCCGACCTGAACAAATTCGCGGTTCGGGTACAGAACATCGTCGGCGTGTTGACTACGGTGGACAAGAGGGGCTACCTACAAAACCCCATGCTCGCGCAAGAAGTAGTCGAGAAGCTCAGCCCGCACCTAATGAGTAAGTGGTGCGACTACGCGTACGAGTACGGGGAAGGCGGCGAAGCAGAGATCGTCACCCTGTCCCGCTTCCTGTCACGAGAAGCAGATCGAGCGGCCCTATACACCCGCCCGGCCCAGCTACCCATCGCGACGAGCGCGCCTAGAAGGAACGAGGCGCGCGCAGCTCCCACAAGCGCGCCGCGGCGTGTAGCCTACAAGGCGTCCTACAACACAGCCGCCGAAACAACTACATGTCTTTGCTGCGGAGAGGGGCACAACACGACCAGCTGCAAGAAGCTGAAGGAGATGGCCATGGACTCGCGATGGGAGTGGGCAAAGAAAAACAATGTCTGCTTCAAGTGCATCGGAGAGCGCCATCGGCGATCATCGTGCCGCGCGAGAGCATGCCGTGTCAACGGGTGTCGCCGTCCCCACCACCCGCTACTACATAGCGAGCGGGCGGCTCCAGCCCCACCGGCCACGGAGAGAGCAGAGGAAGCGGAGCCAACGGAAGCGGTACTATCGACGCACAGCGACACGGCGAGCGATGTCCTGCTGAAGGTATGTCCCGTGACAGTGAGCGGACCGAAGGGCGTAGTGCACACGTACGTGTTACTCGACGAGGGCTCCACTGTAACGCTGATGGACGAAGCCCTAGCCCATGAAGTCGGGTTGGACGGACCGACACAAGCCCTGCGCATAAGAGGCGTAGGCCCAAGCCTAGAACAGGCAACGAGTAAACGCGTCACGTGTACGATACGCGGTCCCGGCGAGAAAAGCCTGCGAATAACCGCCCGGACACTTAGCGGCCTCAAGCTGAGAGGCCAGCGGATACCCAGCGTGCGCCGATACGACCACCTAAGAAACCTGCCGCTGCCGATGTCTCCGCGTCGAGAAGTGACGCCGCGCATATTGATGGGCGCGGACAACTGGGCAGCGATCGTAACACGCGAGTTACGGGTCGGCGGGCACAGCGAGCCCGCAGCATCGAGGACGCGCCTGGGGTGGGTATTACACGGCACGGTGCCACGCCGTGTAATACGAGACAGCGAAGACACAGTGCTGCACGTGACAGCCACACAAAGTAGGGACCGTGTGGAGAATCTCGTACGTGAGCACTTCCGCACAGACGCGTTAGGAGTGTCACGGGCGGAGAAGGTGAGCGCCGAGGACAAGCGCGCGGAACGCATCGTCACACAGACAGCGCGACGAGTGAACGGCCAATACGAGGTGGGCCTACCGTGGCGGGAAGATAGCGTCACCATGCCCCTGAATTACGGCGACGCGCTGAAGAGGCAGAACGCCATCAAGCGGAAGATGCGGCGCGGCCCGGAGCTTCAGCACGTGACTGGAGGCGCGGACGGAGACGGCGAGCCTGCGCATCCCACGCACCTACTTCACCTCGACGCCGGACCGGCTCGAACTACACGTATTCTGCGACGCCAGCAGAGAGGCGTACGCAGCGGCGGCGTACTGGCGAGCTACATCACGGGGCGGCGTACAAGTCGCACTAGCAGCCGCCAAGGCGAAGGTAGCGCCGCTGAAGTCGCTGACGGTGCCGCGACTAGAGCTACAGGCGGCGACGATTGCAGTCCGGCTCGCCAAAACCGTATGCGGCGAGCACAGGTTCCGTGCCATCGACTCAGTTACGTACTGGACCGACGCAACTACGGTGCTGCAATGGATACGGACGAACGCAAGAAAATACACACCGTATGTCGCGCACCGGCTCGGCGAAATAGAAGAGGAGTCCAACCCACAACAATGGCGGTGGGTCCCGACGACACAAAACGTAGCGGACGACGCAACAAGGGCGTCGTACAACCACGTTCCCGTCGAAACGGAACGATGGTTCACCGGGCCAGCCTTCTTGCGATTGGAGGAGAGCGAGTGGCCACAAGAAGCTGAGGAAACCTACCCACCACCACCCGAAGCTGTGTTCCACATGCAAGACGACGAGAGAAGCCACGACCACTTGCCCGATGTGACGAGGTTCTCCAAGTTTCGGCGGTTAATACGAAGCACCGCATATGTTCTATTGTTCACAGACAAGCTGAGAAAGAGGGGAACGCAGCTGAGCGCGGAGCACATCGAGCGAGCCACGGCGCTGTGGATCAACAGGGCGCAGGCGGACAGTTTCGGGGCAGAGGTGGAGGCGCTACAGCGAGGCGACTTCATCAAGAAGACGAGTCGCCTATACGAAATAGACCCCTATCTGGAAGGGGACATACTGCGCGTCAGAGGACGGATCGAGGCGGCCGAAGTCCCGACGAACGCGAAAGCACCGATCATCCTGGACGGGCGACAAGCATTCACCCGTCTACTGGTCGCCGACGCCCATTGTCAGGCGGGCCACGCGAACAACGAGCGCGTGGTTAACGATCTACGGCAGCGATATTGTATCTTGGGGCTGCGGCCTACAGTGAGGGCCGCCGCACGCAGCTGTCAGCGGTGTCGCGTAAGAAGAGCGACGCCGCGCATCCCCGTGCCGGGCGACTTGCCGCCCGCGCGGGTCACCGTGCATCAGCGTCCGTTCACGCACTGTGGCGTGGACTACTTCGGCCCGATGACCGTCACGATCGGGAGGCGCCACGAGAAGAGATGGGGCGCACTATTCACCTGCATGGCGACGCGCGCCGTGCACCTGGAGTTGGTCGCGAGTCTAACCCTAGACTCGGCGATCACAGCCATACGACGGATGGCAGCGCGCCGCGGCTGGCCGGGTACCATGTACTCAGACAATGGTACCAACTTCCGCGGCGCCGACACCGAGCTACGTGCGGCTTACAGCGAGTGGGAGCCGCACCTACGAGACTACGCAACCGAGCGGGGAGTGCGGTGGATCTTCATCCCGCCAGGCGCGCCGCACATGGGTGGCGCTTGGGAACGCCTGGTGCGCAGCGTGAAGGTCGCACTCCACGCTACACTGAATGAGAGGGCGCCTAAAGAGGAGGCGCTACACACACTGCTGACGGAGGCCGAGCACTCAGTCAACGCCCGGCCTCTGACTCACGTTGCTGTTGGGCCCGACGACGTAGAGGCGCTGACCCCGAACCACTTCCTGTTGGGGTCATCATCGGGCCTACCCCTCACCGGCCCGTGCACAGAAGCGGACAGATCTACATGGCGGAGGACCCAGGCGCTCGCCGATCACTTCTGGCGGCGCTGGGTCACGGAATATCTGCCCACATTAGTACCACGGGGCCAAGCTGCGGACGACGTGCGACCGCTACAGCAAGGGGACCTCGTGGTGATCGTCGACGCACAATTGCCGCGCAACGTGTGGCCGCGCGGCATCGTGGAGAGAGTCTTCCCTGGACGAGACGGGAAGGTGCGGACGGCGATGGTGCGGACCGGCGGAGGATCGTTCCTGAGGCCGGTGACGAGACTGGCTGTCCTCCCTGTGGAGCGAGAGGCTGCGACGAGTCTTCGCCGGGGGGAGAATGTTGCGGACAGCCTATGAACCATGTGTTGTGCAGTGCAGTGTTGTGTAGTATGTAAGGTGTTTAGAATAAGCATAGTATGTAAGGTGTCTAGGATAAGCATATTATGTAAAGTGTTTAGGATAAGCTATAGCATGTAATATGTTTAGGATAAGTACATCATGTAATATAATTGTATAGTAACGTAAGATGTACAAATAAAGTCGATACAAGTTGCTCAATAAAGAGAATGCGAGGGAGACATTGTAACCGAGGCCTAAGTAAAGAGAGGAGAGACTACGAATAACACGCTACACTAACACGAGAGCCCTACACGACCTAAAACCTATACATTTAGATATATTTAGCAAATACGTAGATTCAATAGAGAAATAAAGAACAAAGAAAGCGTCCATGCGGCCGCGTCCCACGTGGGGGCAGCGACGTAGATTACAACATCTGGCACATGGCGTTTTCTCGGAATTGGGTCGGGTAGGGACTAACGCGCAAGAACGAGACGTCTGCACCGGCGCTTCCCACGTGGGGGAGCAAGACAGACGCAAGTACCGTTACGGCCATTTCAGGTATAAGTTTGCCGTAACAATAGAGGCAGCGCAGGGTGGCGTGTTATTGGTCAAAAGGTCGAAACCCTCGGTCGCAAACATCCCTAGTTGAGCAGCTTGTATCGAGAATAAGAATAGGGCCATTTGGGTCAAAATACACAGTCGTCATTCAGCAGTCCTACGTGTTTCACTACTTCTACCTCAAGCTACCTCAAGAGAACCCTGCCTACTCGGCACATCAAGAGAACCGGCCTGCCTCCTCGAACAATCATTCAGTTGGGCGCTCAGTTGCCCGGTCAATCGTCACCCGCCGCGTCCGCGTAACGTGCACTAGCGCGTCTTCCGCTCGTATACGACCGGTCGGCCCGCCGAGCCATTACTATTAGTGAGCCGGTCGTCAACACCAAGATAAATACACTACACAACAGTTTAAAGTATAACAAAATCAGCCTGTGTGATGGATAGATTAGAATGAGCAGGCAGACAGACAAACAGACCATCCTCATAGGGATCTACTAAAGATTGAAGTATTTATTTAAATTCAGACTAGCCCAATTTATTAGGTACTTTCATATCAGTTTCTTTTTTAATTAACGACTTTTTGTATTGTGGTATAGAATTCACAATAATTATGCCAAAATGAAAAAACACACTGTTTGAGGTTGATTCATTGGATTTTATTAATAATATCAACTGCTTCAACTTTTAGAAAGGATTCGCCGGTTGAACTGACGACACCTGATGTTATCCACTACAGTAACAAAAATCATACTTTATGCAAGTGGATAAATTGAACTAGTATTCAAGTAGTAAGTATTGAGTTTACAGATGACTATTGGTGACTATGAGTAGGACAATTTTGAATCGCAATAGGTACTATCATTGTTCCCTGTTACTACAAGTCAATATTACTTGTAGGTATTATAATAATTCTAGCTTTTTTTTATAGGAAGGAGGTGGCTAACGAGCATACAGTCCACCTGGTGGTAAGTGGATGCTGTCGCCCATAGACATCCACGATACATGCCAACATTAGTCCAAAATGACAAATTTTGGCACGCCCCTGGATGCGCTGCCCCTACCTTTGTTGATGAAATAATGGATAAGGAGAAGAGGTTGGGGAAATGGGATGGGATGGGAATGAGTTCTGGCATATATCACTCACTACCGAAACGCACATTTACATTGGGGAAATATGATAAAGTAGAAAATGCAGAACATTTCAAGGTAGTATTCTGTGAGAGAAGGGTAACCAGTCCCCAGTCGAGTGCGCCCAGCGGCTATTGAATTGCAGCATGCACCATGGACGTCGCCAGCCAATGCCAGCCAAATTGGGGGGGGGGGGGGGGGGGGCAAGATGAGAGAAAGGATGGGAGAAATATGAATTATAGGATACAAATACAAATTCTTTCCAATCTCTAGAGGAGGCCAACTGCCCTCCCCTGCCCCCCCTTGGCGTGCACATTATTATAGTACAATTATATTATTATACTACATACCTAAATATAAAACTCATTAAATGACTTTTGTTTAAGCCACATTAAAACATTAACAAATCTCAGATAATTAAATAATAGATAGTAATAGTAGTACCTACACTATATAGTACTATTAATAGTAGTACCTACACTATATAGTACTATTAATAGTAGTGCCTACACTATATAGTACTATTAATAGTAGTACCTACACTGTATAGTACTATTAATAGTAGTACCTACACTGTATAGTACTATTAATAGTAGTACCTACACTATATAGTACTATTAATAGTAGTACCTACACTATATAGTACTATTAATAGTAGTACACTATATTTAAAATATAATAATTAATAACTAAACGCACATAATTTTCATAGGTGTTTATTAAAAACTAGCGACCCGCCCTCGCTTCGCTTCGGATAATAAGATTTCTTTTCAAAATTTCAATAATAAATATAGCCTATGTTACCTCGGGGATAATGTAGCATTCTAATGGTGCAAGAATCTATGAAATCGGTCCAGTAGTTTTTGAGTTTATTCATTACAAACATACAAAAGTACAAATCTTGCCTCTGTAATATTAGTATGAAGTATGATTAGTTATTAATTTCAGGAAAAATTAGTTTAATTTTGTTACAATTTTCATCAACATCATAATTTTATAAAAATACATCCATTAATTATGAAGACAAGCTCATGTCTGTGCGACGTTGTTTGCTTAGACTAATTTAAGTACTTTACTGTTTATTGTCACATTATACTAATTCAAACTTATTATATTTTTGATATTAAATACTTATTTTTCCGTAGATTACGTAGCTTACGAGATTAAGCGAACAAATAGACACACAGATCACACAAACAAATAGTTTCGGTTGATATCAATTTATAGGGATTTATTGATATTGCAGATTTTATAGAAATTAATTAATGATTCTCAAGGAAAAATCAGTAGCAAAAGAACCTGTCAGTTCTGGACAAGAGCTAATGATTGTGATAAAATTAAAATTAAAATCGGTGATAGTATTTCATAACCTATGAAACATTTTGCCTGGATACTTACGTAACTGAGGAAATACGTTGAAGTATTTAACACTAATATAAAATTGCAACAAACTCAGTTTTATTACTTTAAAAATATTTTATGAAAATTATTTTTTTATTAAAAGTAAAATTGAGAAAATGTACACATGCAGTGTAGAGTTGATTAAAGTCGGAATTATAATTCGATTCCACATTTGACATTAGCTACTGTCATTTTGTAAAATAATGATACCACATATAATAGTGTAGTGATGAACACAAAAATCGATAAACAATCGCGATTTATGTTTATGTAATCATAATATTGGTGTGCCAATTAAAGACTAAATTATTGATTTTTATTTAAATAAATACATAATTATTCATAACAATTATTTATTAATTAGTAACCGCTGCTTTATTTTATAAAAAGTTAATATTTTTGTTTTTTTTTATATTAAAAACAAAACTTATAATAAAAGAGCCTAGATAGTTTTCTGTATTGGCAACCCGTGCGCGCTCGTGCAGCTATCGCCATTTTGTTTATCTTGTCATTCGGCTTCATTCTCCTAGTCTGACTGCACGAATATCTCGTTTCATTGCGAATCGATATTTTGTTATTTTGTTGGGTTTTTGTTAAAGTTTTGTTACGTTGTGTTTGTTGTTACGTTTATAGTTTTTTGTGAACTTTGAGTGAATCTTTTTGTTTTGGTTTTCCATCAAAATGGATCCTCCGCCAAGTACATCACAAAAAGACGTGGATGTTTTCTTGTCTCCAAGAAAAAAACGTCCACGAAAAGCTTTCACTGTTACTGAAAAAGTAATGATCCGCAACGCATATAAGTACGTGAAAAATGAAACTTCTGCGCAATTGGAGGCCTTTGAAGTTGTGGAAGAAAATGAATGTATGAACAAAGTTGCTCACATATTGGGAATAACCTCACGCTCTGTTTGTAACGTTTTGAAGGAAGTAAATAAAGGTGCGCCGCCAACTCCCCCTAAAAAAACTGGACCAAAGCGAAGTTTCAAAGATAAAATTGATGAATTTACATTCTCCGCAATACGACGAATAGTTCATCAGTTCTTTTACCGAAATGAACCTCCAACCATTGCAAAGGTTAGTCAATCAGTCAGACAGTATTATTTTATACCTACATCTTTTATATATAAGTAATGATTCCAAACTATTATAAAATTTACTATTTCAGATTTTACAAGTGATGAACGATGATCCAGAAATGCCCAAGGTTTCCAAAGACACCCTCAGAAAAATTTTGAAGCATCTTAATTTTAAATTTTTTGCACGGTCACGCAAGAGCACACTTATTGATCGAAATGATATAATAACATGGCGCCAGCGTTACTTGCGATCTATATATCAGTTTCGACGAGAAGGGAGACATATATATTATCAAGATGAAACTTGGGTTAACGCAGGTAAGGCTAACATTTTGAATTAATATACATTTACATTAAATTTAATAGTAATATTGAATGTTCATGTACTATATGTGATTTAAGGTCATACTGTAAAAAAAACTTGGGTGGACAAGCAAGTCATATCATCTCGGCAAGCGTTTTTGGAGGGACTGACCACTGGATTAAAAAACCCATCTGGAAAAGGCAAACGTCTCATAATTAGCCATATAGGTAGCGAAGAAGGCTTCCTGGAAGAGGGGCTCATGATTTTTGAAGCAAAGAAAAATTGTGAAGACTACCATGATGAGATGAATGCAGTTTGTTTTGAGAAGTGGTTCGCTGGAGTCTTACCAAAATTAAGACCAAACTCAATTGTGGTGATGGATAATGCACCTTACCACTCCCGAAAATTGGAAACGGCACCAAAAATGAGCTGGAAAAAAGCTGCCATTCAAGACTGGCTTTTAAATAAAAATATTCATTACGAACCAGATATGGTTAAAGCTACGCTTTTAGAACTGATTCCACATAACGAGTCTTTTAATAAGTACGCTGTAGACGAAATGGCAGCACAACATGGGATCACGGTTTTAAGACTGCCCCCTTACCATTGCGAGCTGAACCCTATCGGATTGATATGGGCTCAGGTAAAGGGGCATGTAGCTCAAAATAATAAAACCTTCAAATTGACAGACGTGAGAAATTTATTTGAGGAAGGCATTCAAAAAATTACGGCCACCGAATGGTCTAAATGCGTATCCCATGTTGTCAAAGAAGTGGAAAAAATGAGTAGGCTAGATATGTTAATTGACAATATCACAGACACATTTATAATAAATGTTACAGAAAGTGACAGCGATAGCGATAGCGATGACGGCGACGATTTATAAAATAAAATATTATCATAATACATCTATTTGTTTTATTTCTCATGTTCCTTCATGATCACATTTATTTATTTATTTCACACACAATTATTAAAGAAAACTCTCAGATCCGTAATAAAATTAATCGTCATAACTAAATTATCCGTTCACAAATATTTAATTTCCTGATATACTTAGTTTACGAGAATAAAATTATAAACGAGAAGAATCGATCCGGAAATATTCCATTTCCGTATCGAATAATTTCGCAACGTTACTATTTAGTACTTGTCATAACGTTGCAACACTGAAATTGTCAAATCTGGGATCGAATTAAAATTCCGACTATAGTTCAAACTGACAGTAATAAAAATGTCCAAGGTTATGAATGAACGATATACGTGTCACTGAATTACAGGATTTACAGGAGCTTTATCGCAGATCGTTATCATGTTACTTCAGTAATTCTAACAACTATGAAACACATTGCTTCTAACTACACTACCTAATGTTATTATATATCCACTAAAGATGCAATGTATACGAAATAGTCCAGAATTTCCAAAAGGTAAATGTTTAGTTGTACCAAGAACTTTGAAATCAGTCATATTCATTCTGCTGTCTGCTGTCAAAAGGGCCGTCAAACGATTAGTATGACACAAAAGCAAAGCGAGACCGTAGACAGAGGAAACCTATAGACATAGTCATCGTCCCTCACTGGTCACTGTCTAACAGAAAAGAGAAGCGCCTATGGACATGTAATTTATCATTTCATTAAATAACATGTAATTTTCATTATATCATGTAACCTATGCAAAATATTTAACAGTGTTGCTAGATAATAATGTGAAAATTCCCCCGCATGACAATAATTTCATGACATGACTTGCATGATTTGTGTATTAAACAAGATTTATGAGTGTATAAAGCAACAGATAAACAAAACCAAAGTTGGTCACAGAATTACTGAATTCACTTTTGTTTTGTAATTATTAGGGTGACATCTTTCGATCACTTCGTAATCTACAAATTAAACATTAATACAATACTTTAATCATCACATCGTAGGCACGAATATTTTGGATGGGTAAGTTTTTTTCACTACATAAGTACATTTATAATGAACGGAATAATTGAATGATAATGTGTTCAAAAACTATAATAAAATCAATTTAAAGCAAATGGAAAATTGGAAGTAATTTTGAATATATATTACATATATCATTTCAATACTTACGTTATGTATTATTTAATAATTATTGCAATGTGAATATTCCCTTATTTGTATATGGAAGTCTTCACTTTATGATATCGTCAATTTTAATTTTGATAGATTTTAAACGCATCTTATTTTGTCGTGGTCGCGAATGAAAGAGAAAAATAATCGATTTAGCTATGGTTGAATCCCATTGACGTTTTCTGATTTTCTTAAGATTTTTCCGGTTCCACTAATTTTCACCCATCTGATTCTATTTTAAGACGAATGACTGATAAGGATTTCTTGAATATTCGTGTTAATTATTCATCACTGATGTGTTAAGCCAAAAAGTCTGAATGGTCGATATGAGAGTTGTTCTATGAATAGTGCGGAGGATCGTTGTGGAGGGTTGCAGTAGATTGGCCAGTAATATGCAATGGAAATTCAAGGGCTGGAAAGGGAGATGGCTGTGGGTGGTGTTGGTTGTGATACTATGCCAGTTGACCGTCGCCCAAAAGATCGGTGACCCTTACAAAATCCTGGGTATAGACAAGAAGGCGACCCTGCCAGAAATACGCAAAGCTTACAGGCAACTAGCTAAAGAATGGTAAGTATCTATACAAGTTTTTTATTTTGAAAAAATCCACAGCGATTAGTTAAAAATAAATTTAATAAACTAAAGTTAAAGTTAATATCTAAAATTATTAGTTAAAAATTAATCATTTGTAAAGTGAGTTATATTTTCATTCAATTTTACAAATGTAGTAAGCTCTGAGTTTAGTGGCGTAGCTAAAGGAGGGGCGGCGGGGGCGGCCCGCACCGGATGCCACCCGTTTAAGGGCGACACCTGATGAAAAAAATAAATATTTACAAAAAATCCAGTAGGTAGTGTATTGCCACCAAAATAATTTACACACATACACATTGTCTGTTGATTTTATTTTTGTAGTTTGTTTGATTTTATTAGTCTGGAATAGTGTAGCTTTTTATTAGTGAAAGAATTTTTCGAATCGGTTCAGTAGTTCCAAAAATTACCCCCTATATACAACCAAATTTAACCTTTTTATAATATTATTATAATAGATAGATGACTTTACGTATATTGAATTTTTATTAATTTTAACAGTTCATCCTTGAGGTGACACCATCAATATCCGCACCGGGTGTCACCCATGCTAGCTACGCCACTGTCTGAGCTCACTGCACTTTTTCAGTTTTATACCCAAATGAGCCTAAAAAGTTTATTTTTTAATTCACTGAGTTTCTGATTGTCAGTATCTAGGCAGTGAAAGAAAACATAATTGCTCTGTAATTAAAAAGATGGATAGAAATTTCTATCAATTCCAGTTGGAAGGAGCATTTCACTATATTTCATCTTTTAGAAGAAGTTAGAATTACAAGGAGGGCTGGTCCAACTGCCCTCCAGTTGTACATTATATTTTGATATTGAAAATCAAATTGAATATATTATATTAAATTTGACTATATACAAACTTACATATTATATAAGTGTTTATTGTATTAAGAATACAATACTTGTTTACAATAGTGGGTTCAGATTGTATATTTTTAACAGAAGGTAATGCCAATAGGGAAGATTCTCTTTCTTAAACTCAAAATAGAAAACCTATGTGGTCTGCAGAAAATTTCGTAGCAGATAAGTAAATACATATTTCTTAGATTGTTCTTGGCTTTGAACACTTGAAAACTGAATTCTATACAGTTTGCATAACCTATATGTTATAATTGAAGACAGATGCATGGTTACTCCTGGTTTGATTGGTCAACCAAATCAAACTAGGTAGAGACTAAACTGGCCAGTCAAAGGTTGAAATTCAAACAAATGAATTTGTTGTTTGATTAGTCAATTCAATCTTAGGTGTGCATGCAATCATTGATTATTTAATTAAACAATAATATGTGATTAATTATGGCTATGATTTAAAGGGGTGGTAATATATTACAGCTTCAGTCAATATGAAAAAAAGATAGGGCAGTAAAATATGAGCAGTAAAAATGGAAATGAGTAGTAAGTAACATATCTCAAAATGAGTAGCTCATTAAATATTTGAATACATACATGAAAATCAGATTGGGCAGTAAAATTAATAAATGAGCAGTAATGGGTGTTAACTGAAAGAAATCTTTTGGCTTATCTCTTATATGAATCTTATCTCTTCTGCTTATATATGAATTGTTTTTGGGTAGGAAGCATTTTCGCATTGTTTAAAAAAAATAACCAGGAAGTCTGAGGCTTCCTAGCTATTTTTTTTAACCTAATCAAGCAGAATCGTTTTTGGGTAGGAAAGACCTTTCAATCAAAGTAACATTTAAAATTACACAGTAAATTTGATCTCACTTAATACCTACAGACATGTCTGAATATGTATGACAATGCCATGCAAAGTGAGCACTGACTATTTCATTGCAGTCACACCTAGGAGTGACTAATTATAAGGTCGAAATAGATTATTTTGGTTTCAATCCTTGACTGCTCAGTTCAGTCACTCCTAGGATGAACCAAAATTACACCAGTCAAAGGTCAAACCTAAAATCTATTTCAGGGTTTGACCAATTTTACAACAAAAATTATTTAAGACTGGACTTTTTAAATTTCCCCAATGAAAAAGTGAAAATAGAAATTAAAGGTTCTCCCATACACTGTGATTGATATACTGGCCGGTAATATCGCAATGCCCTAATTAGTCTTGGTACATTTTGTATGGTACACATGAAATAAAATCTTACACACTATGAAAATTATCACATTGCAGTAAAAGTAGAGTTGCAAAATTCAGTACCGCAATATCGCCTTGCGATAATTAATGCCGACAGGAATATCGCATGTGTTTGAGAGTGCCTTAAGAGATATAACTAAATCAACAGGGCTAAAAAGATAAAAGACATGAGATACTGATTTATATTATACTATGTATTAAATGGGGTCTTACACATGTTTTTATTTTACTCGATGTTTTGGCTGACTCATGGCCAACCATGGTCATGACCTGACTAAAAATAAACATCAAGTAAAAGTACCTAGGTAAACATTTTTTTTTATAGAAAGAAGAAGGCAAATGAGCAGACATTTCACTTGATGGTATACTGCAGTGGATACTGTTGCTCATGGATATCTGTGATGCATGTCAACATCAGTCCAGAATGACAAACATTGATACATCCCTGTATACACTGCTTATCTTTCGAAATTAAGGGCTTGGAATTAGAAAATGAAAATGATCGGAAGGATTGAAATTGGCTCTAGCATATATCACACATATCATTAAAACCCACGTTCATTGGGAGAATAGGATAAAGTGAGGAAATCCAATACATTTTATGTTAGTCTTCTGTGAGATAGAGGAAAATTATTATTTAATTATTACATTATTTAACATGTATATGTTAATAATAAATAAGTAAATATGTTAAATAATGTAAAATGAGATTGTGTATAAAATAGATCCTGTTTAAAATAGAAATATGTGCACAAAATGAGAAAATTTAAAAGTTATAGAACATATATTATGTTCTTGTAGGCATCCAGACAAAAGTGAGGATCCAAATGCGGAGACTCGCTTTGTTGAGATCAAGCAAGCATATGAGCTGCTGTCTGACACAGAGCGGAGGTATGCTTACGACACACACGGCATTACGAACGAAGACGACCACCTCTATAAACAGAGACATGACTACAGTCAGTATGCTCGATTTAGGTATGTACATAGACATAAACATACAATATATATATATATATGTACAGTCAGCACCGGGGCAACCCATGCCCACCGGTGCCTTAAGACGCTATTAATAAGAGTTGGAATCAAATGGTTCTTTTGTATCTTAGCGTGTTGTCGGTGTTGTGTGGTGTCAGCAACTTTAGAATAGCACCACCCAATTTCTTCCCATGGGTGTCTTAAAAGGCGACTGAGGAACAACAAAGTGGCTACCAACAAAAGGGTGGACTCGCCAACCCCCTTGGCCAGTGGTGGTTTAAGACCATAATCCCTTATGGTGGACTACAGAAGGGCTGGTTATGGAAGATGAATTTTACTTCATTTTATGATGATTTGGCATGCACTTGTTTAATTGTAAGAGATATCCCATATTAGACATATCATTGGAACTTTAATTTGAATAAAATTACTGTTAAAACATGTATTTAAAACTTACACAATAATGTTTTTACCAGCAGCTCTTAATGCCCTAATTTCTCTGAGGTATTTCATTCTTTTTAACGGAACGTCATGTTCTTCTATCAAAACTTTTCTATTATTTTCTGTTTATTAAATCTGAACACCATATCTCGAATGACATTTCGAAAAGTCGAAATTGATGTCATATTAACTTTTTGCGGAGTTCAGAGTAGGGAGTTCTTTAAATCAAATGGAAATCATATATCATTTGCGGTATTACACTGTAATCGAAATCATCTAGCATCAAACGATATTTCTTGCTTGGTGTTCCTTGGGATCTTGTTTTTGCCGGCTCGTCAATGCACCTTTAGGCATTTTCTTTTTAAATTTTCATTACATTTTTTCTTGAAATCCCCGTTGCTTCAGCAACTCTTTGTGTTACCTTCTGATAATAATTATTTGCAGTTTTTCAAATAAAGCAGCTTTTTTACAAAAGTATTTATACACGTCAATTACAATTTCACGAGACGGGGCAACAAGCGGTTTACCGCTTTTTATATTGGTTTTAGTTGAAGCCTTCATAATGTACGTATTGTTATTCTTTTTATTTATTATACAACAGAACGATATTAGTCCTCCTATTATTCGTCTTGAGAAATAAATTCCTCGTCAATTTTATTATATTATAACAGGAAAACAAAGTAAAATACATAACAAACGGTAACACTGATAAAGGAAGTAGCTAGGATGAGGTCGATAAGGAAATCTATTAAATATCTATTATTACATAAATACATTTTATTAATACAAAATTGATAACCGATAACTACAAACAGTCAACAAGACATGTCAACAAACATTGTTTATCATGTAATTATCTTTTTATTACTGCCTATGCTTTGATTTAATGCCAAGACGTTTAATATTATTTTTCTGCCACATTCAACACGCGAGTTTTGACCACTTACGTCACACAAAATGTAAAATTGCATCTTCATATAAGGGAAGTCTAATAGTTTTAATAACTATGTGTAAAAACGAGCTTTGCCGACTAAAACCGAGATATGCCGATGAGGCTTATGAAACGAAACGACGATTTGTATGAGAAACTGAAAAATATTTTTTTCGTTATCTATAAAAATATTTATTATGTTAGTCGAAATATTGGCCCATATTATCTACACACATTCGCCACCTCACGGGCAGTTGATTGATGCCACTCCTGTAAAAGTCTCCTGAACGGGTATTATCAATGAATTCTTCAAAAGCCCCAATCACAGCTACTTCAGAATTAATTTATTTTCCATTCAAAAAGATGTCCAAAGTTTTGTGGCGGTTCAATAACACGGTGCGCACTTCGACGCGGTGTTTTCGCTGACATTCGTTCAGTTCATACGATACCCACTTTTAGAGCTTCTTTATTTTGCCGATTTGACGCAGATGAACCAACATTATTTTATCACTAACACTACTCCTAACTCAGCTATACTTTGAGATGGATCTCTTTCCACTATTGGTCTTAGGTCGTCCGCGGGGCTCAGCCTTAAGATCGAAATTTGCAGAATAGAAGCGTTCAAACCATCCAAGTATGGTGAGATCGTTTGTGGTGTTTGACCCATACAACACTATTGATATTGTGAGCTGTCTGATTTGCGTTGGTGTCGCGACGAAATTAATATTCAAAAATAGCACGAATTTTCAATTTATTCTTTTTATTTTCAAGACAATGGCCTTTCAAAAGTCACCGGACATTCTCCAGCCGGTAGACCGGCGGAAGGACCTCGGCTTAGGGCGTTGCTTTAGGATGGTACCGCGGGATCGTGAGTCGGTGAGAAGCGCCCAGGCACGTGCCGATATCTGGTAAAAGTGTTGGCTGAAGGCCGATGTGTGTTCACGGTGTAGCGAGGGTGACGTTCTCGTCCCCGCCGGCGAGGACGGTGTATATGTGAAGTCTGTGAGTGTAGTGTAAGAACCGCATTGGCAGCATTAATTGAGTCGTCGGGGTCGTCTAAGACGTGCCGAGGACGACGACGACGACGGCAACGGGAAGGGTCATTCCTATCGGGGTCAAGACAATCACATGAACAAAATTTAGGTACAGAAAAACAAATGAAATACTGATTTTGAAATAAGAACATCGTAGCTATTATATGCATTTTGTTTTATTTTGAAATTCGAATTAGAACAGAAGATATCGAAACTCAAAGTGGCCAGTAATAAAATCTATCTTTTCATAGGTAAGCACGTGAAGGTATTCGTGTATTCATAGGTATTTCGTGAAGCTCGTGTTTTTCTGGATATATATAGGTGTTTTTTCAAAAGTTCATATTATACCAAAGTAATGAATTGTTCTTGTTTCAGCAATGACCCCTTTGAGGAATTTTTTAGCGCCCACTTTCGAACACAGGACCAAGACATAACGTTATTCCATAAACTGTCTGTTACGGCACGGTATGTACATTGCCTTTTCACATTTTACTACTATAATCAGCCTGTATTATTCTGTTGCTGTATGTAAGCTACTTCCAAAGACTGCCATCCCATTTGGCAAGAGCAGAAGGCTCTTTTCATCCAGCCACCACCAGTGATATTCTTTATCTCATTGGTGTTTTTAGGTAGAGGCTGACAATTGAAAACAGCAAATGCGACACTTTAGTATTGCAATTCAGAGACCACACATTCCTGCAAGCCACTTTTTGCACTATTTTCTGATTTTTTTCCTGATATTTCATCAATACATACTCTGATTCTCAAATTTGTTTCTTTTCAGACATTTCGAAAACAATATAATAGAGAAGAGTATTCACACACCAGCCTTAATTCTTTTTTACACTGACTGGTGTTTCGATTGTGTTCGTTCGGCGGCCGCGTGGCGAAGGCTCGTGGAGGCTTTACAGCCTTTAGGCGTAACCATGGCAACGGTTCATGCGGGCCATGAGGCCAGTTTGGCGAGAAGGGTGGGGGTTCACAGTGTTCCATGCTTGACATTGGTGCTAGACAAACATATTTATATTTATAAGGAAGGACTGTCATCGCTGCCAAAGATTTTAGGTAAGTTTTCTCTGATATTATTCATAGCAAAGACATACAAGTCTTACTGTCTCTTACAAAACTAGCGAGCGTACGTAAATCTTGTTTGTTTATAAATGTCCATATATGTGAAAAGTAACTTATTCATCAATCTATTTAAAGCTATATTTTGAAGTTCATAAGGTCTCTTTTTACACATATGGATATTCACGCGTACATAAGTTCGTGCTGATTTTTCTTACAGGAAAAAGTGATAGTGTGTGCGAAAGTTTCTTCGTATTTTCTATAGAAATTCAAGACATTTTTTTTTAAAAGTTTAATTACATTTCCTTATAATAAATCTGTTCCGTTTTGATCGATAACTTGTTGCCATCTTGTAGATAGTGTCATGATCCCATTGCTGTACAAATTCTGGGATTTTAGACCAAAACATTGCGACAAGTAGTTTTGACAGTCCTCTCTTGATGTCAACCTTACGCTACTTAAATAGTTCTGAATTGACCGAAATAGCTGGAAATCTTAGGTGGCAGGCAAGGTCAGGGCCACACGATGGATGCATCAACACTTCCCAGCCAAGCTCTCTCCATTTTTGCTGCGAGACTAAATATGTGTGTGGTTTGGCGTTATCATGGTGAAAGATCTGTTTATCAGCTCAGGCCGTTTTGTCTTAATTGCTTGCTTTAATCTCGGCTGTTGCTGGTAGTAGAGGTCAGAATCAATAGTTTTCTTTTTATATGTTTTTTTAGTGTTCAACTTTTAATGGTATTACAACCAGCCAGGTACAGATAGTTTAACCAAAGAGATTTGATTAGAACTGCATATGTACAAAATACGAAAAGACTTTCTCGCCGAGCTATTATATATGTACAGTCCCCCTGGTGGTAAGTGAATACTGTCCCCAATCGACATCCACAATACATTGTTACATTGGCAATTTGCAAATGAACTGCCTGCCTTGGAAAATTCAGGAATGAAGGCTCTATCTACCATGCAGTGCGATTATACTGTAGCGATAATATCACAATGCGGTAATGCGATAATTTTTATTAGTATTATACATTTCGTATGGTACCACATGAAATCACACAGCGGCGATTATTGCACTGCCGCAATACCAATTACCGCAATATCGTGTTGCGATAATACGGACCGGTATATCGCCTCTGTTTGGGAGAGCCTCCACCTTATATTGTACTGTGTCTGAACCAACCTACAGTTTTGAAAACTGTCTAAAATGTTGTCCAACAGAGTTCATGCGTTGGAAATTACCATACAAACTTGTGAGTAGCATCAATGATGGCAATGTGGACAGTTTCGTGGAAGACTTCGAGGACAATAAGGTGAAGGCGCTCATATTCGAGGAGCGGGTGACGATGCGCCTGCGGTACCTCATCACTGCATTCCACTATAGAGATAGAGTCTCTTTTGGGTGAGTCAATTTTAGTTTGTGAACTGTCCAACTAACGAGATATTGTTCTATAAAAAGTATACACAGCATTACACAGGCACCATATACTGCAATTCAGCGAAATAATCATATTGCTGTAGTTTCATGTGTTAAAATGTAATCGTCGATTACAAATGTAATCTTAACAATTTTCGAGCACCATTTTGAATTTCTTCAAAAGTATAGTGGCATTTGAAAGGTTACGCCCCAACGAATACTTTGACCCCTTGGACGTTTGGACTTGGCATAGGTTCAGTTGACATATATGGAATATTATATATAATCTGATATATAATGTATTATGAACGGTGTATATGTACGGTGAATCTGGCGAAGGAAATATTAAAAACAAGAGAAATAAAGAGGAAAATCTTGTAGAAAATTTAGATTTCGCTAAGTGCTCCAAACCCTTAAATTCTAACTCTTTCTTCATGACCCTCATAGATAAAAATGTAATACTAAAAATACTTGGCGGACTTAAAACAAACTGCCAGGCCATGACAAAATAAATAATAGCATCCTCACGCAAGCTAAATATGCTCTTGCATCTCCCATTGCATATAATATATGTAATCTCAGTCTGCCAACTGGTACCATTCCTGATTGTTTCAAACTTGCAGATGTCTGTCCTATCCTTAAAGCGGTTGACACAATTGAGGTTTCTAATTACAGGCCTATCTCATTGTTATCATTTTCCAAAATTTCGGAAAAGATTATTAGCTATGAAGAGCAATAATCTGTTCAGCAGACACATGGACGGAAGCTAAAAAGGTTACCGAAAACGGTCTACGCCAGGTTCAAAACGCATTGGCTTCAAAACAATCTTGTCACTAAATGCCAGTAAGACGAAATGCATCAGCTTTGAAATGTCTATACAGTCTACACCAAAACAGAGCCTGGGCATCAAGCTTCATTTCAGGCATTAGTGATGACCTCAATAATCTGTATAACTTTTTAAACTTTCGCCATTTGTACACATTTTATATTCTACTAGCAAAACCCCGCAGACGCTGTTTTGCCATAGAATTTGATGTGCTGCAGCGCTATCTAGTGGCCAGTTATAACAAAGTCGATAGCTCGAAAATATTCTCTGTGCTCAAATATCTATGTATACCAATATTCATGGCGATCGGTGGAACGGTATAGAAGTTGATGTGCTGTAGCGCCATCTAGTGGCGAGTTACAACAAAGTCGATAGCGTAAAAACCTTCTCCATGAAAAATCTCCATAAAACCTTCTCTATATATGTGCCAACTTTCATGGTGATCGGTCAAACAGTGTCGAAGTCTATTAACATCAGATATACCAACATCCTCTTTTATATATATAGATAGCGGTCTGAACGCGTGTTATAAAGTTATTTGTTTATCTTTTATATCTACTCTACGTTTCGGTAAGGGTTACACCAGCCGTGGTCACGAGTTGATACTTTTCCTACTGCTGCGTGTCATTAGCAATTAAGGCTCGTTTCACAAGGAGAGTTTCTCGAACGGTTTGGGCGAGAATATTGTATACGATTCTCGTATGCAACTAAACCACATACGATTATCGCCTACAACTGTTCACACGATGTTGATAACAAGTGATCACATGATCACTATCATTTTCTCTTCCGCGCGCGTTCTGGTAACATTCCTCGTGTTAATGAAGCCTGTGAATCGTGCTATTATAGAACTTTCTTTATTTTACATTCAAAACATCACAACCTCTTTTTCTATAATGACCTCTTTTTCTATTTAGCTTCGTAGATATGACAGCGCAAGATACTAAGAACTTAACCGGACGGTACAAGGTTCAACGTCACATGGACACAATGATACTTCTGAAGGAGGACAGCATCGAGCCCGCTGCAACAGTCAGCACTACGGAGATACCAACGCAGACTCTGCATCAGCTGATCGAGCCTAATCAGATGCTGACATTACCTAGACTGTCTTCACAGGTAATTCTATATATTGATTTCTTTCTCATCAACTTTGTAGAGATTTTTTTTTACTTAATGATTCTTACATTCTCCCAGTGCCAAGTTTTCTTTGTATCTAAAGGCAAAACAAGTCAAAAACTAATTTTTCATCGTGAAAATGTGCATAAAGGGCCGCAAATTCTCAACAGAGGAACAGTTGATGGGAGCGTTTGTGTAAGATCTCGATTTAATTCCTAATGAGAAATGGGAAGGTTGGATTAATAAGTGATTTGAGCTTACGGGGAAATGGTTGACAAGGATGGTAATTTTAAATAATAAAGTAGTATATGAACACACGACAACACTTTAGTAAAAAAGAAACATTAGCGGTAATTATTAAAGGCTAAACTTTTTATTAATTGATCTTAGAAATACAACACAAAAAAATATACAAATCCATTTAGTATAACTGGATTTTTTATTCTGTACCCGAAAATGCACTTGTTTGTTCTTCCGTGAGTACACCAGCATGTTCTCTGTTCAAAATTGCACTGAAGTAACGTATGCACTCGCGCTATATGTAGCCACACGTCGCATACGTTATGTAGTGGTGTTTATGAACCGAACAACGCAGAAATAAACAATGCTTCCTTCTTTCCAGAGTGTTCTAGACACAATCTGCCCAGTGGAGTGGCGCGCTAACCGCCGGCGGCTGTGTTGCGTACTAGTGTGTAGCGGCGGGTCGCGGTCGGACGACGCGCGTGCGTCACTGCGTCGGCTTGCGCGCGCCGCGCCCGACCGCACGCACTACGCATATGTATACACGCACGCACAGCCGGGCTTCGTGTATGCTCTCGCTAACGGGTCTGGTATGTACTTATATAAAAATGTTTTAGACACAATCTGTTCAATGGAGTGGCGGGATATTTGACGACGCACGTGTGTCACTGCTGCAGCTGTGCTGCCCCACGTCCCTGCTATTTTCTATCCTATTATCCTATGCTATTAACATTTATTTTCTATCCATTGTTCAGTGAAACTATCTGCCAATGCCTCCCGGCTCTTTGCTCTTGAAAAGCATTACAATTTATGAATGTAAAATGTAAATTTTTCTATACAAAAAAAATCCGAAAAGTGAGTATCGAAAGCGCAATATATAGCTGTCTTCTCTACGCATCAAAAAATATTCACCTTTGACTTTTGTTCTAGGCATCGACACCTCCAACATGGATCACCGTATCGTCATAATCTGGCGCCGAGAAGCGACTCGTATACAATACGAGTGGTTAAACGAGACGTGGCCGACGTGTACTCACGCGCACTGCGCGCATGACGCGCTACACTACCAGGAGAGGCTGAATGAGACCAGAAGAGCGTTGGAACAACTTGTCAAGAGGCTGCTGAAGCCGTCCGAGGTGATGCCGTATGAGACTCATGTGCAGGTATGTGGAGAATATAGAGAAAAAAAAATTAACTATTTAGATCAATGTACATCTCCCATAAGAATTAACATTTATGTGTAATTAGTAAACGATAATATTCCACCAATGATATATATTTACTATATTTGTTATCGATATTGTCGGTAGGTATATATTGAACATGATTCATTCTGTGAATTTCGGTCATTTTACACTACCTATATCCCTTTTATTTTCCTCTATCCCAAGGTTGCTTGAAAGAGATCGCCTTGGGTCTTTATATACTGTTATATTCTGTCATTTATTATTTGTCCACATGTAATAACTATTTATATGTAATAAAGAGTATTTATTATTATTAGTTATACGATTAATTTATACTTTGGAATGATTTTATACAGAATAAGTTGTGAACTCACTCTCTGACCAAATTTTGAGCGGAGCAGTTGCCACTTGAGCCAGATCGACTTTGAAATAAAACGGGTTTTTTTTTTTAATTTCGTGGTTCCCAATATTTTTTTTTTTCGTATGTTTTGTTACTCATATTTAGTATCTTGATCACATAGCAAACAAAAAATGCGGACGACACGCGCCCGTCTCGGAATGGAGATTTCGTATGGGGTTGACGGTAATGAAGGAGAAATACCTTGATTTCCTTTTATCACTTTCACTGGTTTACTTTTGGGTTTTGTTTCCATGCGACCACGTGAAAGAAGCTGGTAGAATAACAATAATTACAATATCGCCCGCGAGAGGGCGAGTCTCGCTTGACGAGTCTGTAGTGTACTAGATGTTACAGTGTGGCATGCACCTAGCGGTTGCATTAGCAAACCTTACGCGAAGGGTACGCAGGTACGTCCCACTGCACAGCACAGGTCTCTAGTAATTAACTTGGGTTCGGGCCGTATTCCACCACGCGGGCCCAGTGCGCAATGGTGGATCACATACTTCAGAGTTGTGCTTTAATTTCTGGAGCATGCGAGTTTCCTCACGATGGTTTCCCACACCGCCGAGCTAGTGACAATTTAAAAAAAATCTTTTACGGTATTCGAGAACCAAACAGGATTTTTTTAAAGAAAATAGCGTTGTTTACAGGAGTTGCTAGACGAGGCGGCGCACGGCACGTTGTGGCGCGCGCTACTACAAGTGTGCGAGTGGATGGAGCGCGCCGCCTACGCGTTGCGGTCCGCGCGCGCGCTCTCCGCCGTCTCCGTGCTGGTCACCGTCGTGCTCGTTGTCGCCGCCGGCTACTTCATGGCCTATCTCATGTGAGTCTTTATTTATTTATAAATAGTTCACAGCTATCTACTAGTCGTAATATAACTCACAAAATAATAATCGTAATACAAATAAAAGGTAGGTATTTATAGACAAACGAGATAAGTGAGTCCTCGCTAGCGCGATTACACCTGTCGATTTGGTCTGCGTATGTTGCGACCCACCGCACCGGCGCCCGGTGCGTGGCGTGCGTAATGATTCACGGCCACCTAATCCACCATCGGAGGAGTTACCTAATCCACCATCGGAGGAATTACGCTCGGACGTTATCACTCTAAGGCTTCTTTTTGTTATCTAGTATATGCTAGTTGTAAATATTTTAATTAGATTTTGAAATACATGAATGTTAATCCTGCCACTAAACAAATAGCAATTTTTTACATTTAGCCATCGATTTTGATGATGCCACCTATGTGGCATTTCATTTCACGTGTATATTAAAAAATTGAGATATGTTTCATTTGCGCCAAGCCTGGCTTTTTTTTTCATACTTCGTGAGCATTCTCCTTTAAATAAATATTTAGAAAATATTTAAAAAAAAATATGACAAATAGTAACTTACCAATTTGTGACAAAAACAGTTCTATTTTTTTGGCCCTTCTACTATATCAATACATCTGAATTGAATAAATACTTTAAATCATCAAATAACTGTCATAACTAGAATTATTACTACCAAACGGTTTTGTGGTAATTTTGCTTTTCATGACACTAGCAATACTATGATATTGGTCGTTTTTATAAATAATATAATTAAATTGTAAATTATTAGCCGGTTCAAAGTTTATTTGAATCCGGACCGATAAAAATCTTGAAACAGTTCAAGGTCACGTCGTACGCTCGCTGCGGTCCTCAGAACGCTACGTTGCCGACTGCCATTTTGTCATTCGGATTCTAACATCAGTGCTCGAATGCTTTCTTTGTGCAATGTTTTTTGTTTGCGTTGTATAAATGTTGAATTTACGTTTATTTATTGAGTTTTTGTAAAAAATAGGTAATATTTAAAAAATGTTGCATAAGAGTTCATTATAAAGTTCATTATAGATAAAAATGTTCATTATACCTGAAATGTCACAACGACGTATCTTTGTTTACGAAAATACTCACGAATTTAAAAAATTACTATACTACTTTACTGCGCGACTCCTGGCTTACTTAGACGGGACTGGATATTGACAGGATATGTTTTAGACTGAAATAGATAATTACGAATAAAACTTGACACTGGCAGAATGTGCTAACTGCACTATTGCCATATAGGAAAAGAAAGAAAAAACATTTTAAGTATCAAGACCGTCTCATTTATTGTTGCGTCGGTAAACTACGAGTATGGTGACCGTTCAGTATTTAATTTATTTTATTTATATACCTTTTCTTTTATAAGTCATAACATCATATAATAGTATAAAAAAAATCTTAAAGGAGTTTAAGATTTATGTCAGCTGTTATCGCTCTCCTATAATAAATAATCAATATATCATCGACAAGAGCGTGTCGGCGACATTATTTGTCGGATAGTGGTGGGAACGCACGATGGGAAGTGCTCACTTTACATATCGATGAATTATGCAAAACTGAACAATCCTCCACGTGAATGCATCTGGACGACAGATATATTAGGACTGGTGCACATCGACGAATGAACGATGCACGATTATTCAATTTACGTTATATTTACTTCGTTACCTTGGAGCATTGATGTTGTTTGAATGTTTAAAAGAACATCAAAGGTTTTAAAAGAATATTGAAAAAAAATTTGCTGACTAAAACATATTAAAAAATGATCGATTCTTTAGTGGATAAATTTTGTCGATTTCGTTCATTTTGTTTGTCTCACGCGGTAGAGGGGTTCCTAGTAACTACATAAATGACACACTTCACTTCAACAATTTATTTATCGGTAATAACAGTAATAAGTATTAAACTATTTAGTTACACATACAGTCAGGATTGCATACTGTTGGGATTGCAGTCGCATGCGCAATTATAAGCGTTTTATGAGATCTTAACAAACATTCACACACAAGGCTTTACCGAAGTAGGTAAATATAATGGGCACGTATTTACAAATCGAATATTAGACACCAGAGTGAATCAAAATGCAATTGAGTCTAAAGAGTTTGAAGTAAATTTCAATTTAGGTTTTTCATTAGCGGCTCAATGGTTAGGATTTAACAGCAAGGAGGTCGGAACAGGACAATACTCGAAAGAGTCTTGTTACAAGGCCAGCAACGCACTAGGCAGCCTGGCTGCGGCAGCCAAGATTTCTCTTTCCATGTAGTATTTTCGTGTGTTTTGTTAAATGTTTCTTTTGTTCTCTTATTTCAACATTCATAAAATCGTATGTACATATTTCATATCAACATATTTCAGACGCATAGAAGAGGAGTCTGTTCAGCTTCAAAAGGAGGAGAGGCGGCGGCAGAACGGCACCAAAAAGAACAACAACGAGCCGCAGTCAGAGTTGCGGCTACACGAGCTACGTGCTGAGAAATACAATGGCCTTGTCAGGTAATGCAATTATTTTAATGGTTTTAGTTAAACTTGGCATAGTTATAACTTAGACATCACTTTTTTCCGACACAAAAAAAGTAAGAATAAACACATAAAAGATTGAAACATAAAAAAAAGAAATGCATAATAATAACGCATATATGAATGTAATTTTGAGTAATAAATACATATTTATTATAATATACATATGTAACTAAAAATAAAAATATTGAAATAATTATATACTTTTTTGTACTTAAATATACTTTGTAAAACTTATATATACACATACGTATTTTCTAAAAATATGTTATTTTTTTACCGTCTATGTTCATTCTCGGGCCGCTACGTCTCATAAATCATGTCTACAACAATTATTTTGTAGCGTAATACAATTAGCTTATCGGCTTGTCTGCTAATTTGTCAGATAATATAATGGGATTGACCGGTAATACAGTGAGCCTGACCAGTACAAATAGGCTTGACGAGCAATACAATCGGCGCCAGCCGCAAATACACAACGTTGTAAAATAAAACTGTTCATGCAGTGAGAGCAACGTAAATGAACGTAAAGTCACAATAATAAGTCGTTTACGAACGCAAAAGAAGTTTGTAATCATGCGAATGCTCGATTAATCAATGCTCTAAGGCCTAGGGCGTTGTGCACATCACGTCTCATGGTCTCACACCAGCTATCCGACTGACTTTATACTTTTTTACACGCCCTTATTGGTCACTTGTAGCAGCCCTTCATTTTGGTTCCCAATCCTTGTTGATAATTTTTCATTAAATTTAAGAACAAAGCTATTAATTTTATTGACGCTCTCTAATATTTCGAGAGTTAATAAAAATTCACTGTGTTGATAACGATAACTGAATAAAACATAAATGGTTATGAAACGATTTATTTGAGAACACCCGCTATTGTTTCACGCAATTGGATATAGAGGTGATTATTTGCTGGTCGCACGATTGCTCGATGCCGTGTGACTACTTTCAAGCGATGTCATACAACTCCTTTTGAGTCATTGGTCAGCTGATCGCTATACTCCGTTATTCTAATAGCTATATACTCTGTATACTCGACGATTAAATAAGACTTAAACTTCACAGATTGCTGAAGCCCGGGTGTCGTACAATCGTCCTACTGGTGGACATGCAGAGCCGGGTACAGCTCTTATCTAAATTCCACAAGATAGTCTGGCCGTATCGCAAGTACGTAAACATTTCCTGTTATCATTATCTCCTATGATGATTTTGTCATAATTACCATTTTGTATGTATGAGAGTTAAGATCGTGTGTGATATAAGAGATGTGAACGGAACGGAAGCAGAAACGGACATCTTATTTGTTTTTAAATGCCACTAAAAGTGTATGGAAAATAATTTTAATTTTTATATGAAAGGTTTTGTATGATGGAACGTTTAAAAAGATACCTATGTCACTGAATTTAGTATGTCAATAATAGAAGAGACTTGTTGCATGTCTATTTCGCTTGGTGTTGAATGTAGTAATTTTAGTCAGTGGGGGAAGTGCATAGGGATGGTTAAATGTTACAAATGCAACACTCAACCTTCTATGTCAGGCCATATATGTAAAGAGGACGAAAGACTCGAGAAAGAAAGTTGGACGAAGGTGAAAGAAAGAGACGGCTGGATTTCTTCCGCTCTAGAAGCCTAAATATGTTTTCAAGTCTCAGAATGTGTTGGTTAAGGAATCATATAAGAATTTGTAGCGAGTCAAAAAGAGCTCTTGACTATAGCGCGCTCCTTCCATGATTCGGTCCCGTTTATCTTTTATCTCATTTCAACGGTTTTTTTTGTAGTTAGTTGACTTTAAACGAAAAAGTTTTTTTGTTAAGTGAAGTATAAATTTGAATAAAAGTGTTTTTATTTCTGTACCACTGTTGCACTATTTTCGAATTGCACACTACGCGCCTAAACATTGTTAATTATTCAGTTTTTTTATTTCTTTTTATTCATTTATTCAGGAATTGCGTTTTGTTTGCAACCATTTGTGTTGGAGTGGCAAATTAAAGTGTTCTATTTTATTCGTTCGAGAAAGAAAGCCATTCAGTGCGGCTGCTCTATGTTATTAAGCTCTGTTAAATAATAATTTTTCTCCCAGAAACAAGACCCTTCTGTTCGCGTACCTAATGGTGGAGCGCAACATAGAGTGGTTCCGTCGCGTGCTGCAGCTGTCTCTGGGCGGCGCCGAGCTGAAAGTGAACGCGCGCAACTGCGTGGGCACCGTGCTCGCGCTCAACCCGCACCGGAACTACTTCTGCATCTACCACGCGAAGCACCCGGAGTGTGCCAGGCCGCATAAGGTAAGGCGACTTCATAAAATTTGTATGTAATAAGGAGGGGTGAAGGGGGAAGCATCTGGAGTCAGCGAGGCCGCATAAGGCAGGGGATCGTTCGTAAAATAATAGGGGGGAGGGGGAGCAGAGGAGCATTCGTTGTGAGCGTAACTATATAAGGTAACTATATGGATTGTGGCCAAGGCCGACTGTCGCTTCCAGACGCAGTGGATGAAGCTGGTTTAGGTATGTTAATTTTATGTACTTATAACAGTAGTCGAAGTTTCACTTACTAACAAATCTATGGTCCGAATTAAAGAAATTATTATTAATGGAGGGTGGCTCAATAATTAAATATTTCGACTGTACATATAAATAGATATATATGTACACTATACATACATTGGGGGAGTAGAATAAAGTGAGAACTTCAGTACATTTTACGGTTAGCCTTCTGTGATAGCGGTGTTGTTACATGGCCACTCCATTTCCCTCTAAAAAAAATATTTATTTCGTGTATTTCCAGCGTATGTCGCGCATGACGCGGTCGCTGGGCGGCGGCGCCGAGCGAGACCCGGAAGCGGGTGCCTTCATCGGGTTCACCACCGACCCGGATTCCTCCGCAGACGAGGCTCCGGACCCGCCCATACTTCTAGAAGGTAGATAGATATACTGTAACTGTAACCAGCCCTTTCAGTATCCACTGCTTAACACAGCCCTCCTCATGCAAATTATCTTGTGTATGAGGAATATATGGCCTTAAAACGGCTTGCTGGCTAAGCGGATTGGCGAGTCCACTCTTTGAGAGATAGTGCAGTTCCTCAGAGCTTGCGGTAGCCGCTTTGTTATACCTTACTCGCCTTTTAGGACACCCACGGGAATATATGGGGTAGATTGCGACAAGGTGGATAAAATTCTTTATTACATTTTAAATATATTTAAATATAAATAGCAAAATGCTATATGAAGAAACTTCTCATTCCATTGTATAATACCATAGAGTATGCGGGCTCGAGTTAAGATTTCAAAGAATTTGTGTGACATCAAAGTTTTACTACCAAATAGAGTGGTCAATCGTGAAACGGATTATACCTAAGGAAGTCTTATCATATAAGAACGTTAATCAATTCAATAGAGTTTTTGAAGGGAACACGAGAATGTTTGTGATAGATGGTAATCAAATAAAAAGCGTGGGACAAACATTTATTTGTATTTGCTCTGAGGGGGAGGTGCAAAGCCACACTGGCCAACCGGGTTGGCGAGTCCACTCTTTCAGAGGTAGTGTAGTTCCTCAGCGCTCGTAGTAGCGGCTTTGTTATCACTTAGTCGCCTCTTACGATACCCACGGAGAGAGATGCGGTGGTGCTATCCAATAGTGTGTGGACACCACCACGCCACTTTTTATATATTATACTTATGTGTGTGTACAATAAAGTATAGAAATAAGTAAAGGTTTAATTACATTTTCAGAGAATTTATTAGATGGTTTGGAAAACTGGCTGGACCGGCTGTTCGAAGGCAGCACCCACCGATACTACATAAACTACTGGCCGGACATGACTACCAAGTGAATTTAAACATCACTTTTTTGGTTTCACCCGCCTTTTGGCCTTACAAGGGTCCACCTCCAAGCGGCTCCGGCCTGATAAGCGGTTTATGTGAAATAGTGTCACAAGTAGTTACTGAGATTTGTCACTGTGATTTTCAGTTGGTTACTACGATTAATCACTGTGATGTATTTAGAAATATCTCTTTATTACGATTAGAATGTAAAACCTTTTTAGTTTTGACCGACTTAGTTTAGTTTGAATTCTATAAATGACATTTTAAACTATGCTATCTCTGAATCGGTAAAACACGGTAAAATGACGAGTCCGGACGTCCGCACTCGCCGGAGTCTCGCGCGATAATGACGTTTAACGTTTATTAGACGTTACGCTCTACCCACATGCGCATGAAACGGAGTATTATTATTTATCGATCTACCTACATACTACCCTTCCTACGAAGGAAAGGCATTAGTAACAATTTTAACGAATGCATAAGTAACATTACATTCGGAATTCAAAAATATCAAAAAAAAAATATTAATGTCTATTCTGTTTTATCCAAAACTCCCAAGTTTCTGGCTGCATTTTTAATTAATGAAAATTTTACAAAATTTTTTGCATTTTTCTCGAATGCCTTTACTATGTATTTGTTCTAAGGAGGGTAGCATACTCCACAAAAACATTTTATACATTAACAAAATTATTGAGAGAGTTAATATCGTTGTCGGATTGTTAACATGTCGGTTAAACTCAAAGGACTTTTGATAAGCCGCTTAATTGTGACGGGGCCGTTTTTCGGGTTCAGTTCCACGAAATAACAGTGATTTATCACGTTGTTTTCAAAATAACAGTGATGTTAACGTTTTGTTTATTAAATGTGTTACGTTAAACATACTGCCCAGTTGTTATAAGATTTTCGACCAGTTAGAGACTTCTGTAATATATTTTCTATGTTTATTTATGGAGTTTTATGTTTGGGAATGCGTCTCGATGAATATTATTTATACTGATGAGTGGATCTTTAGCCAATTTAGTTAACCAGATTTTTGTGGAAGTAAGTACGTCATAATTTAAAAAGAAAATAATTAATAATCATAAATTGTAGTATAGAAAATATGTTATCAAATTACTGACAGATAACGTTTTTCTTTAAGTATTAACTTTTCACCAACGTTCTCAAATACAATTAGACTTATAAATGGATTTTTTTCAGAGAAATTATATTGCAATATTATTTAATACCAAAATATCCCTAAAAACAAAATACTTTAAGATAAAACTTGCAGGAATTAAGTAAAATCATTGCCAAAATGTGGCCGTTTGAACAAATCGGACGTCATGTCAAGGTTAATGCAAAAAGCACTATACATTGGGGATTGACTGACACCTTCTTACATAATATAAATGTACTGTGTATAACAAATATATTCTCTAAAGATCTGAAAGTGGATGCTATTTATAATATAATTCGGGATTAATTGACATGAAATTATTGATACATAGCGTTTGAGAAAAGAATATTTTTTTGCTCCATTGGTGACACATACAAAAAATACAAAAATAAATATAACACATTTTTACCACAAAAAAATCGGTAATTCTTCGTGGTCAGATCGGAATGTCCGATTAATTCTGACGACGGGGAATCGTTATTCCTTTTCGTCCGATTGCTCGTATGGTTCGAAACATACATAAATGAACATTATAAAAAAAACTGTTAATTGACTCAAGATTCATTCGTCAGACCGTTAAAATCGTGGTCTATGATTTTTTTTTAATTATTTTCAAGTATTGTCGAACATTTTAGTGCCTACCTGTAGTAGGCGAACTGATAATGTACCTACGCGGTAGACGGTAGAGAAAAACGTAGTTTAAAGTTGAGATTTTAAATTAATTCAGAGACCGGTGTAAATGTAATACGTTAATCAATTTTATTGTTATGACATCACTGGTTGTTACCCGCAGCTTTCTTTCAGGGTTTTAGCTCCCTCCTAGGTCAAATACTAAAAGATCCCGAAACGTTTGTCTGAATGAAATATATGAAATTATTAAAAATACGTGATTATAATTCGCACTAATAAAACACTTGGGATCTTCAACAACGTATGAACCAACATGTTTAAACGTCTTCATAGACGTTACGCGCGTTTTTTTTGTTTAATCACAGTTAACGTATTGTATTTATACCAGTATCTGTTAGTTAAATGAAAAATATTCACACTTTTATAAAGGTAATTTAGCTGTAAATTAGCCGTTTGTCTTCACAATTAAGATCACAATAACTAGTGATAAATATACGAGTAATAGATACAGTATTACGTCAGCACCTCACAGCTATGTAACTATGTAATTTCCTACAAAAATAGTGTGAAATATTCATTCAGTATGTCATTCAGTGGGTTATAGTAATAATATTTATAAAAACAGACTGAACCCGGGAAAAAAAATCCGGTAATTAAAACTATCCATCTTATGATTGTTAATTTAAAGTATACAGCATAACAACACACGCGCGCATAGTATGTATAGCCTGACCAAGAAAATACAAAAACTCGCCATGATGCGTAAAACTATAGAACTAATATCGTCTACGGACAACACTAACTAGCTATGAAAAAAGCAAATGTGGCGCCCCCACAGCAATTTTTTTATTTTTCTGGTCAGGCTTTACCTAATGGTACGGTGTAAAGGCGGCCGGCGGCGGTGATCAAACGTGCTCGTAATAAATTAGGTCAGGCGTACGATTGCGGCGCGGACATCAAAGACACCGCCGCACCATACTGACTAAACGCAACCCGTCCGCTATTGCGTCGCGTGCGCTCACAACACGTCAGTTGTAAAAACGATTACGCAAAGTCAGCACGTACGTTTCCGCGCTCCTTTCCCGAAAAAAGTAAAAGGTCGAAATACGCGTACTCTAATCATGATTACCTAAACAAGTGCGGAACTACATGACGGAAATGTACGGTGATCGGTAAAACAATATTTCTGTATATTCTTGTTTACATGTCACTTACCTGCCGACACATTTAGTTATCTATCACTGAAGTTTTAATTGTAATGTTGTATTATAATTAATTATCTACGTATTTAGACGATAAGAAATTACGTTAATTTGACAGTCCAATTAGAATCAAAATCGATCAAAAGTTCAATCCACTGAGTACGTGTGAATTAACGTAAACAGAAGCGCGCCTCTTCAAAGGTCAATGACCAAAGCGAGCTAGTATCGGCCGCGTTCAAGATAAAAAAAAACGTGAGCGAGTGAACATCGGTAGTGCTATGCACATACTTGTAAATTAATCACCGATTATTTATTTTTAATATACATATTAAAAAAATCATAATTTACATATTATTTTTTAAATAGATTTAATAGTTTTAGTGTCAATGACATATTAAAATACTTCACACTATTTCTGCAGGACCTTATATATTCGTGACGATTCTGAGCAAAGGGACCGCATTGTCGGTATTGATTTATTGATTTTGGTTAAGATTTTTTAAAATTAAAATTTCGCCGTTTCCAGATTTTATTTTAAATTAAATACATATATGTTTTGACAAGAAAAACATTAAAGAAAGTACTGTCAAAGCTCTTTATTATCTGGGGTTGTATTCCGAAAATACGCCTCGAATAGGCAACGGAAAAATTCCAAATTTACCGAATTACAAATCAATAATAATAGAAAAAATCTTATTATTAATTTCATAACAAAATTAACATTCAAAGTAAAATTAAAATTTCCTTTTGAAAATTAGGCTTCTGTTCATAGATGGATCAATTTTTATGAAAAAGGCACAGAGATCATGGGTATTCATAGTCCTTCACTCATCAGCAGAGGTCGTGGTTAGGTAGTGTGATTTTGGTACATATGACAGAATTATATTAATATGGATATACACCGTGAAATTTTAATTGCTCCAGAAAATCAAATGACGTGCGTGCAATAATTAAAAAACAAGTTTGAATGAAAAAAACGGTATAACCTTCATAGAAAAAAATAATTTTATTGCAATATGTACGTATCCCGAAATCACGTCCAAATTTGAATACACAAAACTTGTAGTACAACTAAAATTGACGTTTAGCGTGTCAATGAAAGTTATAGCATGGTCTCCGAGGTCATTCACCTACACAACGCGATATGGCAACGTCGTAAAATGGCCGCGATAGATTCAGCTGAGATGAATATTATGATAATTGATAAAATATTCAATCTTTCCTTCATACTTTACCCGGACTTAGGACCGGCAAAATTACTTAACTGAATTTGAGTAGGTAGGTACAGTAGAGTTCAAATTCAATTACGAAATTTTAGGTAGATTCAAGCACCTACGTACTTTCAACTAATAAGAATAGAAAGGATAAGTAATTTTGAATAAGTAATTTCAATAGTGGCTATTGAACACTCCAATGCGCGTAAAAAGGGATTCGTCTGTAAACAGAATGTTGGCGTTCGGATTAGCCAAAACCCACTCACAAAAATTTAACCGTGGTTGCCTGTCATCGTCACTGAGTTCCTGCACCTTTCTAAAATGGTAAGGATGCATGTCGGAGGTGTTCAAAATCTTCCATATGCAGTATTGACTAACATGGAAGTGTTCAGCTCCGTCCCGAGTACTTCTTCGAGGATCTTCTTCAAAGTAGTCCAACACGTCATCGTATAATTCCTGTGGGTATGGGGTTCTACCTCGTCCTTGAGCATGAGATGGTGTGATAAATTGACCATAATCCAGCAATCGTTGCCAAGCTCCCAACATAGTCTGATGAGCGGGTTGTCGCGCATTTGGGTACAGTTCACGGTACATTCTCAGACCCGCAGCTACATTTTCACCGGCGAGAATGTACGCTCGCACCATGTTTGCGTATTCCCTAAAGGAATATTGAAATGCCATGATAAAAAAAAAAATCTAACGATGCCGGGAGCGTAGGGCGCGCACGCATACACACAAGTTATATCGAGGGCGTTTCGCGGCCGACTGAGGGGCGAGGGGCGAGCGTGACCGAGCGAGCCCGAGCGACTGACGTTACGGAGCAAGCTGTGTGCGCGGTTGCCAAACTGTGCTGACACTCGGATTGGTTGGGCTCTAAGATGAAATAGTGGAAGTGATGTTTCTTATTCGTAATTTCATTAATAAAAGTTGACATTATCGTGAAGTATTATCCGATCGAAATAGGTTGGCATTTGCTGTAGTAGTATTATTAGGATTCAGATGGATATTTGAAATATGTCATGTATTTTAGGTATCCCTGACTTATTGTAAATTTCGGACGTTTTTTGGGAATTTTTGAACTTAACGTTTTATTATGTTTTTTTATGGAAATGTATTGTAAAGTAATGTTCGAAAATGGAGATTTTTTTTCTGTAGCAATTAAAATTTCACGGTGTATATACGCGATACTTTAAGGCTGAGCGAGGTGGGAAATGTAACGTAAGACTATCAACGAGATCATGAGTGTAAAATTAGAAAATACTAATATAATTACTTCATAATATCTCTTTTGTGTTTTGTCTTAAGAAAGAAGTACTTTTGTAAATTTAGATTATTTTAGAAAATTTAACCACCCTGTAATACTTTTCTCTATGCCTTAGCGATTAAAAAGTTTCAAAACTAAGTGGGACTAATCTTAGTTTAAAGTCCTAGGTTTGGTGCGGGGAATGTTAAAATGACACCTGAGAATATGATTCCGCGAAAAGGGGCAGTCCATATTAATCTTTCTTACCGCAAGTACCAAAATCACACTACCTAACCCCGACCCCTGCGGCGCGTGTGTTCGCCGACACTCGCAGGCGGCGTTAAGTCGAGGAGCAATTGTATTTTAACAAATGAGTGAGATCATTTTGATCTGCGAATAATTAAATTCTTATCCGCGAGTGCAGATATTGCTCACAATTATTTTCCCCCGCGAATGTGGAAACCGTGAATAAACAGCTTTGACTGTATGTTTTTTTAAGATTTCACTGAAGGCATTAGAACCAACAATAACGATTCCCTTTCTCAGATAATCTTACAATTAACGTGTCACAGATCAAGGATGCAAAATTCTTTTAATTTCATAGCCTGGACATCAAAACGCACTATAAAATGAGAGGCAAATTTCAACAAATACTTTGTATCTGTCAGTTGCGCCATACTCTAATCGTGTTTTCATTGCATCTTTGGCGTGTAGCGCTGTTAATTACGTACCTTCATAGACAATATTTTCCATTGCCATCAAGACGTGATTTTCGCCACAGAGTTTTATTTACAGTAGAATTGTTATATCAAGCAATAAATATACTTCAAACTCATAAAAATGCATAGATTTAGATGGTTATTTTCATAACAGTTTTATCTGTTGCGTAAACTACATTTACGCCAAAGGGCTATTTTTCTTGTTGTAGCTCATCTATATTCCGTATACTTTAATAGTGTGGATTTGAGTATAATGAATATTGTGAATGATAAACGAAAACTGACACCTATATCCGATCTATTCGTGATTTTTAACCTAAATGCACGAAAAATCATAAGAGCGGGGGCAAGGGATTTGTCATTACCCGCCAAGGCCCCGCTGTATGAACGAGGGGGGGCGCGTTTTCATACATTTAAAACATTAAAAATTAGTAAATTTAAAAGACGCGCCCGCAATCATTTTGGAACCAAAGAATACTAACAGATACTTTAAATTCGCTTGCTTTTTTTTAATCTCTTCCTGGCCTCAAATCTGTAAATGAATGCATAGAGAAATTTTCATATTCTATTACTTTTAGACGCCCTTCTATAAAATTGTATTTAAATACCATTATTTAGGGTGCTCCTATAAAACAATTACATATATTTTTATTTTAACATTAACCATTGTCGAGTGCATTACCTTTTATACTACTGTAAGAACTTCCACAGTCCACAGGTGCCGTCTATTAACATTTTCTAAAATTACTTATGAAAATTTAGTGACGCCATCTAGTGTACGTTACTGAGAGTTTGATAATCGTTTGCTTTACCAGGCCACGTTTACATCTTTATTTATTCAGCTCAACGTAAAATCACGTCAATGTTGCCAATAAAAATATTTGTCTATTAAGATTCGAAATCTTTACACCTTTTTTATCTTTACACTGTATAGCAATTAAAGCGTAAGCTTCATACAGTAAATTTAATATTTGCCAATGCTGAACTAAGATAAATAAAAATTAGGTTTAGTGTCCCTAACAGTGCCTAAGTGACGTTTTAACTTTGATACTGTGCACCAATTTTTTAACATTTTTAAGGTCTCGTGTAGAAATCTGGTAAATTCAATACGGAGACGTTATTACAAATTGTTTGGTAAATATCTTTCCATGTATCGTAGTATTGTATAAATTGGCGCTCGGTGCGCTAAGTGAGCGCTTAATGATCCTTTAACTCGAGCGTTAAACGTTAGCGAGTGTCATTGTTTTTGATGTTTGATGGTCTTAAAAGCTCGAGTCTAAAATGGTTAAAGTTTAGGTTCTTAAGGTTCATTTGAGCTGACTTAGCGCACGAGCACTCGTCGCTCCTTTGTACAACACTAATTTATTGCATACTAATCTTAAGATCGTCGATGTGACAATCATTGCTGTCTTAATATTTTATTTGATTAAATTACATGTTTTCGTCATAGCGATTTCATATCAGAAATTTAACAGTATTTTTTACTGGTATCAAATACCAAAAATGGACACTTTGCTAGGTGTGCCAACAGAGCAGATACTTCATTTGTGAGAATGACAGAATAGCGCGGAATGACACTAGACTGGACCTCGGCGTTTAATATCCGTATAAGTTATATTACACACTTATCACATCTAATAATATACGATAAGGTGCAAATTATAAAAAAAAGACCAATGCATTTGCTTATCTAAGACAATGATATTTA
This sequence comes from Sesia bembeciformis, assembly GCA_943735995.1. Classification (NCBI taxonomy): domain Eukaryota; kingdom Metazoa; phylum Arthropoda; class Insecta; order Lepidoptera; family Sesiidae; genus Sesia; species Sesia bembeciformis. The sequence continues at coordinate 18,041,711 of OX031028.1, forward strand.
AGTGTTTGCATTGTGCCACCAAACGAACAAAAGTTATGAAAAAACAAAAGCGCTCAAAGAACCCATAAGACATAAAAAGCAGTCTTTCCCCCCCTCTTTCATGGTAAGGTAAATTTTCCGTTTTTTTTTTATTAAAATAATTATTTATTATAATCTTAGTAAGTCTAGTGTTGATTCTTCGTTTAACCAACGAAGCGCTGATTTCTGTGACATTTAAATTTCACTTGTTTAATAAATTTGATTTAAATAGTTAAACGTATTTAACTTATATGAACTTTTTAATTAAATTCAATTTGATGCGCGCTAAACGTCACTCCGAGTCATTCAGTGTAATTATCTTTGTTATGCCACCTTCAACCATATGCTAAATTAATAAAGTTGTATTTATATTGTCATCGAATTGGTCACTCTGTCGCCTCTCCGTATGTGAAAATGAACCCAAACTTTATATCTCCCTTGGTTTCAGCACCATGGTTTTTGTAAATGTCAAAAGAAACTTGACATTAATTTTGCTTCCAAATCTGATGTTATCTGAGCAAAAGAACCTTATTGTCGGTAAATAAAATAGGCCACCTCTAATCTAGGGCACGCAAATGTAAGTAATAAATACAATTAATACAATTCGTGATATCTTTAAAATAATAATAATAAATAATATTCAGTAAAGAAAAATATAAATGTCAAAAAATTAGGACTTTTTGGCGGGAACTCGGAAGTTAAATTAAGTTTTTGTTTGATTAAATATAAAAATTGTTATGCTGTACGTTTGTGGTTTAAGAGTGATAGTTTATTAAACTTCAGTGGGGTTTTTTGTACATAATGTTTGTGATAATCAAATCAAAGCATTGGACTGCGTTTTCCGTGTGCTTCCAAGGAGTCCTCTTCTGTCCTCAGTAAACCTACTATCACTTTACTGAACGACTCCTGACTTACTTCGACAGCACTGTACGTTTGACAGGATAAGTTTCAGACTTTAAAATTGTATTACGAAGATAAACGACACTGGCAGAATGTGCTAATTGCACCATTGCCCATATGTAAAAAGAAATGTCAAAAAAAAAAATATGTAATCTTAGTCAAAATTTAACTTTTCTAACTTACAATTGCGTTGTTTCAATATTGTGTTGAAATAGAAATATTCTTAAGTGTTTTTTTAAGATAAAGCAAGAAGTAAAAAAAATATTTTTTAATTTCATTAGTCTCAATATCTGGGAAATTAGAATCGATAATGAGGTTTATTTTCTCAAATAATGTCACATTATACAGGGTGAAATAAAAAATACCTACACTGTCTTAACATTGAATTTCTTTCGTGAAAATTAACGTTTGTTTAACTTTTTAAAATTCTACACTTTTTCACACACGAACTCGCACCGCGTACGTACACTCGCACCGATTTACATACATGTAGGTATCCAATATTCCGCGGCTTCATAAATGGCTTTAGGACAAACCTAATTAGGTTTTTAATGTCATTCGCAACTATAATATAAAATTTGTTTATATGTGAATGGATAAATTTAAAAAAAGTAGCGGTTCGATTAGCAGCTGTTTATGAGTGCGGCGTTGACGTTTGTAGTAGCGTACAGAGTACGGGCCTGTTCAGATGTAAGCGATATTCGCTGCAGCCTGCTATAAATGTCTACATCCCGCCAGGTATTTTGCACGAGTACCGCAAGCCGCACATTTCCCCAGGGGTGGGGGGGAATATCTCCTATCCACGCGTTTTACCGCTTGGGTAAGCGGTACTGTTAACATTGGGCCTAGGCCGCTATACGCGGTATATCACTACCTGAAGCGGTTAGCGAATATCGCCTATGTCTGAACGAAGGAATTATCGAGTTCGCACGCGAATAACGCTCGCTATCGCAGACTGCAGCGGATAGCGCTTATATCTGAACGGGCCTTAAGATCAGAAACTTGAAAGATTTTTTTTGGGATAAATATCAACTTCACTAGAAAGTCATAGAACGAAAATGATTAGTTTTAATGAGAGAAATAGAATGTTAAGCCGATGCGGGTATTTTTTTATTTCGTTGTGTATATTCTGTCACTTACGTGTAACCTTGTGTGATAGAAAAAGTTAATAAAATTAATTTAACTGTCAACAGGAAGATTTGTTAATTGTTACTTCATGTTAATAAAATTATTTATCCTATTGTTACTTTAAGATTGTATTTAAAATAGTATTCGTAGAGTATTATCAAATGTTTACCTCGTTTGTTTAATACTCGGCCATTTCCTGTTCAAGAAATAAGCGAGGTCGGGTGTCGTGTATTGTATAATGCTAGTCAAATTGTTTTTACCAAATACTTAGTGTTAACGATTATTATTGAGTAGTCAATATGGTAGTGAATTGTGTCTACGATTTTACCATAATGTCAAGTTTCGTGTTGTTTCAAACTTGACATTAAAGAATGATTATAAAAAATTGTGGATTTTGTCGAATCAAACTTGAATCGTGCTGTCATATCGTTAAAAACTTGACTAACGATTACAGAATATAGTTTGAATATATAACATATATAACCCAAATATAACAAACATTGACCAACCAAGCGTTCACATGATTATAAACTTTTTTGTGTTCAAAAACGAGTTATTAACTTCAACGCTCTCACATTCGTCGCTCTAACTGCAACAAAAGGGGTGTTCTACAACGTTATATTTGCGATTGGCATCACATAGCTGTCTGTAGAATAAGTTGATAATGAGCTGCAAAGTATTTTGTATTTGTTCAGACGCTTAATTTGTCAGAACTATACGTATTACACTCGGTAACTACCTAGAGTTCTCAAGTCGAAGAGTAAACATGCGCAGCTACACTCAAAATTAAATATGACTAGCTAACCAATCGGATCTAACAGGGTTTTTTTGCACTAGGGGGCGCTAGCGGAATTTTACATATACGTAACTGACAATATCGTATGTTATAACATCTGACAAAGTATTTAATGTGTACTCGTTTTTGGGTGTTAAAAGTTTAGGACCGTGAAACCAAATGTTACTTAGTTATGGAGGCGTATTTACGAATTACCAGAAAATCCTTTTTAAATGCGTGTTACACACTAACTGCAAGTCTTGGAAGGTTGTTTATTCAGTGGTGAGCTTTATCTGCGTACATATGTACATGGTTTATGTACGTTATCTGCGCGCCGCTGCCGTCACGTGCTATTGGTGGGAATTGGACCTTAGACACTCGACCAACCCGCCGTCTTCGAACTTAATTCTTTCCACCAATCACGTGGCATGCTAGAACTCAAGTTAGATCCTAACATTTGTATTTCTATTTTGTCTCTCTATTGTAATTTATTGTTATGTGATTTATCAGTTTTATTCCCAATGCGAACCCTTATTCTGTGTAGACATTATTGTTTTCTCGCTATATTTTAACTTCTAATCTGACCTCTAATAATAGAGGTATCAATTAAACATAATTAGTTCTTGCCACCGTGTATTTAGCGTATTTATCACGGTCCAAGGAGAGTGATATGTTGCTAGTGGCTAGGTATATGTGTATATGAAAATTAAATAGTGTGACACTCACATGTGTATGCAAAGGACAAATACATATATTCCTGTTCACTATCTTTCTTGGGCTGTTCTTTGCTTTAAGAGCACAATCCTGTATATTTAATAAATCCACGCCCTTGATGTCGGTGATTTGCGCCGTTACTAACTAGGGTTGCCAAATGGTGAATACTTTTTCCAAAAAGTCGAAAACGTTTATTTCGTCATAGACAGGTTTTCTCTATTCATAAATGTTAATCATAAAGTACTCCAGAAACATAAAACTGTCAAAAATTGCATTTTTGTAGGAAATTGTTATGAAAAGACAAGTCTTGTATGGAACACACAATGTATCGTGTTTTATGAATTGTTATTGTCTATGTATTGTTTTGGTGGTCAAACTTGTACGATATTATAGGTTTATTTTAAAAAATACAATCGTGCTGTATTTAAATCTTAGATTAAATTTTGTAATGAGTCGTAAATGTCATTCAAAAACAATATTGATTCACATAAAACACTGGCCAACTGAGCGTTCGCACGATTTTTTTTTGTATTCGTATACGAGTGATTTTAAAGTTTATTTTCGTTGCTCTGATCGAACGAACGTGTTTGGTCTACAACGTTATATTTGCGGTTGGCGCTACTTAACTGCTTAACGAATAAGTTAATAAAATGATGCAAAGGATTTTGTATTTGTACGGTCGCTCAGTTGTCCGATATTTTAAATTGGGACAGTAATTGCTCATTATGAAACGTTTCTCATAGAATAAAAAGTATAATAAAATGAAAAAAAAACACTCCATCCGATTATACGCCCCTAAATCTGATTCTTAAATCACCCAAAAGTATACAGCGTATTTGCGGATGTGCCAATGCCTGTCATTTATTACTGATGTTTTCACGTGTCCGCTAGGTGTACCGTCTCTTTAGCTGCCTTCTTTTTATCAAACCAGTAGCTCTTACAAGTTTGTCCGAAGTGTATTTTATTTGGTATAAATGTGCTATTTTATCAGTGTTGCCATGTTTTATAGTTAATTACCACCATGTTGGGTGTCTGTATATGGGTTGTTGACAAGCTTTCCTCTATTCATACTAAAATTAATTATTTATACTCGTATTTAAATTATTTTTATTATTAAGGAACACTAAATCTATCCTTTAATTCCAGTATCGATTTGTACAATAAAATTATTGAATATTGTTCTTTAACTTTTGTCTTTTATTTTTATAATTACAAGCTTAATGGTTGTAATAAATTACACCAGGATGCACTACAAACTTTACACAACAAGAATAAGGTTCGTTCTTAAGTGTTAGTGCCTCTTCTAAAGCATTAGTCATTTCTACTTAAGTACGCATTTTTAAATTATCACTGTGAAAGAATTAAAAGTGAAGAACCTCGCTAATGTATATCCACCTATCCGTACCGAGCCAAATAGAAAATCCCCTTTCAAAGAGGGCCCGTATTTTGTAGTGGGATGCTACAGGCTGATATTAGTAAAGTTCAAAAGACTAAGTACTCCAAAGTCGTTATTTATGCCTATAGTTGTTGCAACTCGCGAATACGCGTCTGTCATACTTGTATTATTGGCGAGTGTCGGTATGCGGAATAAGAGACCTTATGTACTTCACAATATACCTTTAAATACATTGCCGCGCGTACGGGTTGCTACAAGTTGTATCTTTGCCATAAGACTTGGGATTCATATACAAAAACAGTACAATGAATAAACAAAAGTCATTTATTTTACATAATAATTAAATAATTGTTTGTACAATAACAGAAAATTATAATATTCACTAAGTAAAGCGCCTACTGAACTTTTGTCGGTGTATTTTAGACAAAATTCACTCTGATCTGCACATGATTTCACAACTCGAAGCCCTTATCTGAAATAAAAATATATTCTTAGAAATAACAATACTAGTCGTTACGCCAATAGTTATGTGTAGATACTTTTGGACTGCTATTTATTACATACTAATACAGTACCTATGTTAAGGGATCTCAATTAGGTATTTTAAAGAAATATGATACACCTATTGTTATTCATTTGTTATCAACGAGACCACCAAACCACAACAGAGACCACCAAACCACAATGTTGCACACTGGTGGTGTCGTCGGGGATTGTTTCATACCAATGCAACAACATCGTCGTTGATTTTTTTTATGGTAGTTTATGTTTCCACACTATGGTATTCTTCTCTGAGAGACGGGTAACGTGGCCAGTCAAGGGATGGAGGGATGCATGTGAAATGCTATTGAAATGCTAATTTGCTGAAATGTTATATCAAATTAATTTTAATTACATATTAAAATTTAGAATAGAAGGATTTAATTTGATTTCTATTATTTAATTTGCACTTTCTAGCTGTGTACGTTAAAAATAGAAAAGAAATGTAACACATTATTGACAAAACGCAGACTGTATAAATGCAGACTGACTGGCCCCCGCTAGCCGAGCAACTGTAGATTTTGATGAGGCTGCACAATGAAGTTAGCATTAATTAAATTTAGTACCAGATTCTAATCTGCTAATGCTAATGCAAATTTCACAATGAATTCATGATCCCAATGCTAATTAATCCCATTACTAGTAACATACAATATTATAGTTATAAATAGACAAAATTATCTGTGAACATTATCATCATTAAAATGGTCTCATTCGAGTGGTAAAGGTACAAACTAAGGATTAATTAAACAACTTATTCCAAAATATTGTGACATAACAGATTTCAGAAAATAGCAACCATGAAATTTAATAAAACAGGCATATTTTCTAGTTTACTGCAAAAATAAATATTGATTACCTGATTTCCTAGAGTTTATTAGACGAAGAGGCCTTGCTTGGATTTAACTCGTACTCACAATTGGCATATGCAAGACCAATGCCCATACCGATGCCAGCTATGATAGGCCACCTCCGCCGTTTTAGGAATAGGATGGAAGCCAATGTACCTAGCACCATTCCTCCACCTAGAACAATAAAATAAATTAAATAAGTATGACTGACTAGAAAGAAACAATATATATTGTTTATGAACGAAGCTATACATGGTGCTATAAAAATTATAATGAATATAGTAAAAACAACTCGGAGTTTAGATTAATGTAGGATGTCAGAATAAAGCGTGAGGGGGAGAGTGCACGCTGCAATCCAACAGCCGCTGGGCGCGCTCGACTGGCCACGTTACCCCTCTCTCACAGAAGACTACCTTGAAATGTACTGCATTTCCCACTTTATCGTATTTCCCCAATGTACGTATGTGTTTCGGTAGTGAGTGAGATGTGCCAGAGCCCATTCCCATCCCATCCTATCCCTCCCCATTTTCCTAACCCTTTCTCCAAATCCATTCCTATATCTCCAAAGGTAGGCAGCGCATCCGGGGGCGTGCCAACATTTGTCATTTTGGACTAATGTTGGCAGGTATCGCAGATGTCTATGGGCGACTGTATCCACTTACCATCAGGTGGACTGTATGCTCGTCTGCCGCCTTCGTACATAAAAAAAAAAACTGTTACTTTTAAGTGTTAAAATTCTTTTAGATTGAGATACATAAATATTTTTAAGACTGTCCTGTCTTAGATTGCATTCTATTCAAAACTACATAAGGTTACATAAAACACAACCTAGACCATGTTAAAATCTATAACAATAACTCAGTAGTATTATAAAATTAAAATTTAGAATATTTAGAATCTTTCAAGTCTGAAGTTTGTCAAATAAAAGTGAATTTTGATTATGAAGCAAAAGCTAATCCTGCATTTTCCATAGTCAACAAACATTATTCTTGACACAGTCTGTGTTGATCCAGTTTCCATTCAAAACTAGTTTTTAGGTCCAGATATTGATTTTTTTATATTGAAATAATTGGGTACCCACCAGATGATAAATGATCACCATCTCCTATAGACACTTGCAACTGACCTTGCCGAATCCAATTCACATAGTAGTAAGTGGATACTGTCGCCCATGGACATCGGCGATATATGGCGATATTGGAAAAAAATAATGAATGGTATGACTTTATGGCTTTTTTTAAGCTCACCTTTTTTAAAATGGTAGAATTTATACGCTAATAGAAATGCTTCATAGCAGAAATCCTTGCTGTCGAATGCGTCTATTAGGTAGGTACTATTCAGATGGTCTGCCCGTACGCAGCCATGTCAATTTTGTCTATAAGACTCGCCTTAGTAAATAGTTATATAATAAATATTAAGATGCTATGTTAGTTATTACCGGTTTTAATAATTCCGTCAGTAAGGCACATGTCCAGTTTGACTGAATACTCATCCGCGGGATCAGGACCGGCTTTCCCTTTGGCCATTTTGCTGTATATTATTTGTCAAAGATTCTAAAGACGAGCAGATTTCAATCACTACTCTCTCACCAATATTGAGTATAAATTAAATGTTCAAAACTGTAAATTCAAGAAGTTTTACATAATTCGGCAGTGAAATTTATGACAGTGACAGTTGATGTCAACCACTTAACACTTGTGAAAAGATAATCATAGATAAACACATCGGGTATATTGATCTCTGTTATGGATAAAGACGAATGAGGAATCAGATTCATTTTTCACTATAAAATCTGTTATTCTAAATAAAAACCTATTTTTTTTTTACAGGAATTTGATTATCTTACTACCCGGTTGAATTATCTGTGCACCTCGCGCCGATGACGTTATATCAACATTGCTATGGTATGCAATAAAAATCATCACTACAGTCGGAATTTTAATTCGATTCCAGATTTGACAATTTCAGTGTTGCAACGTTATGACAAGTACTAAATAGTAACGTTGCGAAATTATTCGATACGGAAATGGAATATTTCCGGATCGATTCTTCTCGTTTATAATTTTATTCTCGTAAACTAAGTATATCAGGAAATTAAATATTTGTGAACGGATAATTTAGTTATGACGATTAATTTTATTACGGATCTGAGAGTTTTCTTTAATAATTGTGTGTGAAATAAATAAATAAATGTGATCATGAAGGAACATGAGAAATAAAACAAATAGATGTATTATGGTAATATTTTATTTTATAAATCGTCGCCGTCATCGCTATCGCTATCGCTGTCACTTTCTGTAACATTTATTATAAATGTGTCTGTGATATTGTCAATTAACATATCTAGCCTACTCATTTTTTCCTCTTCTTTGACAACATGGGATACGCATTTAGACCATTCGGTGGCCGTAATTTTTTGAATGCCTTCCTCAAATAAATTTCTCACGTCTGTCAATTTGAAGGTTTTATTATTTTGAGCTACATGCCCCTTTACCTGAGCCCATATCAATTCGATAGGGTTCAGCTCGCAATGGTAAGGGGGCAGTCTTAAAACCGTGATCCCATGTTGTGCTGCCATTTCGTCTACAGCGTACTTATTAAAAGACTCGTTATGTGGAATCAGTTCTAAAAGCGTAGCTTTAACCATATGTGGTTCGTAATGAATATTTTTATTTAAAATGGCAGCTTTTTTCCAGCTCATTTTTGGTGCCGTTTCCAATTTTCGGGAGTGGTAAGGTGCATTATCCATCACCACAATTGAGTTTGGTCTTAATTTTGGTAAGACTCCAGCGAACCACTCCTCAAAACAAACTGCATTCATCTCATCATGGTAATCTTCACAATTTTTCTTTGCTTCAAAAATCATGAGCCCCTCTTCCAGGAAGCCTTCTTCACTACCTATATGGCTAATTATGAGACGTTTGCCTTTTCCAGATGGGTTTTTTAATCCAGTGGTCAGTCCCTCCAAAAACGCTTGCCGAGATGATGTGACTTGCTTGTCCACCCAAGTTTTTTTTACAGTATGACCTTAAATCACATATAGTACATGAACATTCAATATTACTATTAAATTTAATGTAAATGTATATTAATTCAAAATGTTAGCCTTACCTGCGTTAACCCAAGTTTCATCTTGATAATATACCTATATGTCTCCCTTCTCGTCGAAACTGACATATAGATCGCAAGTAACGCTGGCGCCATGTTATTATATCATTTCGATCAATAAGTGTGCTCTTGCGTGACTGTGCAACAAATTTAAAATTAAGATGCTTCAAAATTTTTCTGAGGGTGTCTTTGGAAACCTTGGGCATTTCTGGATCATCGTTCATCACTTGTAAAATCTGAAATAGTAAATTTTATAATAGTTTGGAATCATTACTTATATATAAAAGATGTAGGTATAAAATAATACTGTCTGACTGATTGACTAACCTTTGAAATGGTTGGAGGTTCATTTCGGTAAAAGAACTGATGAACTATTCGTCGTATTGCGGAGAATGTAAATTCATCAATTTTATCTTTGAAACTTCGCTTTGGTCCAGTTTTTTAGGGGGAGTTGGCGGCGCACCTTTATTTACTTCCTTCAAAACGTTACAAACAGAGCGTGAGGTTATTCCCAATATGTGAGCAACTTTGTTCATACATTCATTTTCTTCCACAACTTCAAAGGCCTCCAATTGCGCAGAAGTTTCATTTTTCACGTACTTATATGCGTTGCGGATCATTACTTTTTCAGTAACAGTGAAAGCTTTTCGTGGACGTTTTTTTCTTGGAGACAAGAAAACATCCACGTCTTTTTGTGATGTACTTGGCGGAGGATCCATTTTGATGGAAAACCAAAACAAATAGATTCACTCAAAGTTCACAAAAAACTATAAACGTAACAACAAACACAACGTAACAAAACTTTAACAAAAACCCAACAAAATAACAAAATATCGATTCGCAATGAAACGAGATATTCGTGCAGTCAGACTAGGAGAATGAAGCCGAATGACAAGATAAACAAAATGGCGATAGCTGCACGAGCGCGCACGGGTTGCCAATACAGAAAACTATCTAGGCTCTTTTATTATAAGTTTTGTTTTTAATATAAAAAAAAACAAAAATATTAACTTTTTATAAAATAAAGCAGCGGTTACTAATTAATAAATAATTGTTATGAATAATTATGTATTTATTTAAATAAAAATCAATAATTTAGTCTTTAATTGGCACACCAATATTATGATTACATAAACATAAATCGCGATTGTTTATCGATTTTTGTGTTCATCACTACACTATTATATGTGGTATCATTATTTTACAAAATGACAGTAGCTAATGTCAAATGTGGAATCGAATTATAATTCCGACTATAGACATTTATTTTTATTAACAGAAATAAATAATGGCCTTTTATTTAGTGTGCGATTGAAAATAAATAACATAAATTTATTATAAACACGATAATTAAATTTTAAACATATAATGTACACAGTTCGCTTATCTGTGGGATGTTATGTTATTAATTACTAAGACTATGAGAATATAACATGAGAACCAAAACCAAAATTTGGGCCCCATGCCATTATTACTCATTGACAATTTAAATCATACTGCTTCTCTTTTTACGGTATGTTGATGAAAAAGATACACCAACTAATTTAAATTGTTAAGCTGAAGTGGCAATGGGTAGGTCACATATGCCACAGGACCGATGGCAGATGCGAGGCCTCGAATGGAGACCTCGTATCGGGAAACGTAGCGTGGGCGACTTGAAGAAAGTCGTCGGGGTGGCTGGATGAGAAGATCCTAAGACCGTGTGTGGTGGCGGTCCTTGAGAGAGGCCCATCTCTAGCAGTGGAGAGACACATGCTGATGGTATGTTAGGGTATTAAACCACAAAATGCACAAATACACAATTTTTATAATAAGTCAAACAATACTTCTCCCGGCGGTATCCCGCCAAAAAGCGAGTGCGTGCTGTGTGCATCTTTAATAGGTTTACCACATGAAACAGGTGTGTAAGATTATTTGTTAATGATTTTTACGTGTATGTACCACGGGTACACCTATTTTAAAAAATAAAAATAGAATAAAATAAAGTCTGATATTTTAATATTGAATGCAGCTGATTTTGAAGCACAGGTTGTCACTTGCCACTAGCCTCGTAATGTCATTCTCTTCCTGCCTAGTTTGAAATAAAATAATTAATTACATTTTTTGCAAACTTCTTCATAAAAATGTTATCAGGTCGTCTATATTTAGCCAATGGGAATAAATCTTGTATATATAAAGCTTTAAGACAAACAAGTACAACATCAGAATCAAAATTAATTCAAAAACCAAACCCTAAAAAAATCTCCAGTGATATGGTTGGACCTCCAGATCAAATTTCTAACCTAAGGAAAGTAATATTCAAGGAGCCAGCGTATGAGACAGCTTTGGAGAAGAGATACAGGGAAATGAGAGTAGAAGTACAGGACTGGAACCAGGATTTTTGGACAAAACATAACTCGAGATTCTTTCAAGTAATTATTGATTTTAAAATGGGGAATGATTGCCTTCTATTTTAGTTTATTATAATTTTTAGACACAACTACATCACACTGACTTCTATTCGCGTTTCTATGTAAAACATTATTATTGTGTTTTATTTGTGTTCAAAAAAGTGTTTTTCTATCTTTCCTTCATTTAAATAGTTATTTGTTAAAAGCCAGTGGTTGAATTAAGATACAAAGTTGGAAAAGGGTAGATTTGTGTTAGATAAATTATTCAATAACATATATTACTAAAAAACATTTCTAAAGGATAAAATTTATTAATATTTTCTAGGAGAAAGAAAATTACCTAAAAGCAAACTTGCCAGAAAGCAAGCAGAATCTAACTGCAGATGAAATGAGTGTATTTTACAAAGCATTTTTGGACAAAAATTGGAAGGCACATATAAATTACAACATAGAATGGTATAAGAAGAATATTACTCTGTCAGGACTAGCCATTCAAGTGAAACTTTGTAGATTATTTAGAAGAAAGAAATAAATAGAATTATACTAATGCCTATATTTATTTATTTTAATCACAACTTACAGACCATTAACACCTCAATTTTAAAGACAAGTACACATCCACAGACAGAGGGTGCATAAACCATACCTATCTAAATAGGCAAAGAGGCTGTGCTAGGATACACTATACATTTTCGTCATATACAAGAATATCCTAAAATTTACTGTTAAAAATAAAATATGTGACATTTTCAGTATGTAGGTTAAAGATTCCTACATATTGAAAATATCCTCGAGGCAAGGTACCTACCAAACTGGTGGTGTGACCTCGCTGCATTTTTAATTTGTTTTTTTCTCTTATATACTATTTTGTATTTATTGTTATTTTTTAAAAATAAGAAGCAGTATGCTTCTGCCTGCTGATCTGTCGGTACTGTGGTTTACATTAAGAAATACATAGATGTAATATTTTTATAGATTTATGCAGTATTTTTTAAAATGTAGAATGAATTAAATACTAATTCTATAGATTACTAAAATTATCAAAAAGATATGTTATCATTATAATTGATGCTGCAAATACATCAAAAACTTGATTCTAAATCTGTGGATTTAGAAAATTTGTTGAGGTCTAACTGAAGATGACAAACAGTAAAATAATAAATGCAGTTGTGAACTTCTACCTCTATGGTTGTTAAAAACTATCATAGAAATATAAAAAGAATAATAATTAGTAATTCAAAGATATGTCATGTTGTGTTACAGTTTTCAAAGGATTTGGTAGTATTTTAATAAATTTGTAGTATATCTGTTGAGATAGAATTTATTTCAATGTGAAGTGTTGATATAAGTAAAATAAAATAAGTATGTACATAGCATTTAAATGGCTTTTAGGGCTGAGCTTATTATTATGGACTGCTATGTGTAGCCTTGACATTATCCTGAAGAAAAATAAAGATGCATATGCAGGTAACTGTGGTAAATATATCGACTTTGGACATTTCTATTGGTGTATGGAACAAATCACAATTTTTCAAGGTGGTAAAAAGGATTTTTTATAAAAATGCTCTGTAACTTATTAGAATTATGTACAGCCAATCGTAAAGGTCTTAAGTTTTTTAGGTATTGAAGTTTAATCCTTTTCCAGGGTCAAAGCAAAAACATTTTTCATATGCTAGAAAAAGATTGTAATATTTTATCCAATATGTGTTTCAGGTATAAATGTTAAAATTACTAAAGACGACAACATCACACTGTTAGTAAAACCGAGAGCAGAAGACCACCATAACATCCATCATACAAATTATGAATCTCTATTACATTACATTACATTCTTTGCTGGGATCCTTGCTGTATCACTTTTTAACAGAACAAGGGAGATTGTTTCATACACAAAAAGTATAATGGTTACTTTAAATTGCTATGTAACAGCTACAAAAGATATAACAGAAACTGATTTGAAAAATATTGCCACCAAATTAACAGACATCCTAAAGGCACATACAAAAATGATACTTGCTAAATTACAAGCCATACCTGTAGCTTTGAAAACCCTAAAGGCTGATAAACAGCGAATAGGTAATTTAATTCTGTTGAGAAAATTAAAAGAGATAGAAGAACGTAGGAATTTAGGTCAACTCTTGATTGCTGCTATCCGTGAAAATAAAATCATTAGAGCACAATATCAGCTCGAAAGTATGGCAAAGAACAGATTGATGAGACATGTTGAAAATACTCAAAGATTGATTAAAGAGAACAGATCAAAATATGTTAGTATCCAACAGCTCTACTTAATAACTCACCAGGAAAACATTTTTTTAAAGGCTCGTGTGGTAAAACTTACTAAAGATAAAGAAGAAGTGAAGAGAAATCTTTCTGGATTAGTTAACGAGGTATATCAGTCGAAGAACAACGAGCTCAAAGCTTACTGTAGCCGTTTTATAGTTAACACAAAACACAACTTGCTAAATACGGATGCTAAAGCTGAGATAAGGAAATTCTTACAGCAGTCCATCCAATCTACATCTACAGTTGCTTGGAAGTTTCATGAGCCTTGTGATATTGATGAAAACAATAGGAATTTACCTAAAATTACTTCTATTAATGAAGTTTTACAAGAAAACTTTGCTTTCGTTCCCGTAGTTTCAGAAGCGCCTAAACTTAGAGGTCTCCCGGGAGAGTATGTTTGGACTGTGAAAGACAAAGATGGTATTATTGAAAAACTATACGAATGTGCTTACGATTCAGATAATGGTGACTTAATAAGAAGAATCAGACAATATTCTGTTTATTATGACAAGGATTGTTTACTGGATTTTGTTAAGTGCGTAAATTATTATCTTCGTCGGGGATTCAAGTATTGTCCAACCAGGCGTTCGTACGGTTACAAGTCTCTTTGCAGCTCATTACAAATTTATTCAATAAGCGACTTGGTGGCGCAAACCGCAAATACAATATTGTACAGTACATTTGCTTTAACAATACAGTGACTCATCGGCCAAGGCCATACGCGTCACATGTTTGACCAATTGGTTTTTTTTCGGAATTGCTAAATTCTTATGGCCCTAATGGCCTTTCAAGGGTCACTGGACATGTAAAGTATAGGGCGAGCGTAGAAGGCGCTTGCCAGGATTAAAAAGTGTGCAGCAATGAACGTAAGGGCTCCCCCACCCGTAAACCGACGGTAGGAACGGACCTCTGCTTAGGGCGTAGCTTTGGGAGGGTACCGCGGGATCGCAAGTCGGTGAGAAACGCCCAGGTGCGTGCCGATACCTGTTAAAAGTCTCGGTTGGAGACCGGTGTGTGTTCACGGTGTAACAAGGGTGACGTCCTTGTCTTCGCCGGCGGGACATTATATATGTGTAGCCTGTGAGAGTAATGTAAGAACCGCATTGGCAGCATTAATTGGGTCGTCGGGTTCGTCTAGGACATTCGTCTAGTCTAGGCATTCCTATCGGGCACATAGGTTAGGCTGGCTACTACTAGGGGGTTGGGATGGTGAGGAACTCTGTCGTAGTAGTGTCGGGCGGAGTCTTTCACGTATTTGACGATGGAGCGAAGTTCCAAGTCCTTGTAGAGGGCGACATTGCGAGACTGCCATAGGGCAGCCATGGCCTTACGCCTTATTAATGATGAGTTGCTACATTCTTAACGCGAATGGCTTAGAGAACAAAGTACTTATATGCACTTAGAGCATTAGAGAATTTGAACATTAAAGTCACTATTATAACTTGTTTACGAACGCAGCAAAAGTTTGTAATCGTCTAAACGCAGGCTTTGATTAATGCTGTAGCTAGTATAGAAGTAGGACCTAGAAGGCTTAGAGGCTTGCCGTGGCTTCATTCTCGAATTTGTTAATTTATGATACACACTTGTACATTGTGATTAATGCTTATGATTAATATTAATCATTTTGCATATCATTTCTTTTACAGTTCGAAAACTGTTATCCAAGAAATATATAATTCAAATTATTTTCAAAGTCGTCACATCAACGTGGAATATCCAATCGCAACGCATAGGTTTCTCACTGGATCAGAAGCATTTCGAAGGTTTCTAGAAAAACTTAGGAATATAATATCTTTTTCATCGTCTTCTGCGCCTCCGTTAACTTATGATTTATAACCAGTATAACAGATAAGTAAATAAATTACATTTTAAAATTCCTGTTTAATTTACTGATACACTCGTATCCTGTACCTAACCGTTTTATGCATAAAAAGATAGCACAGCACAGATATATTTCTAAAAACATTATGGTTTCCTAGTATGTTTTAACAATGGTTAACGCAACATCACATATCACGACTGGTCGGTGTTTGACAAAAATCATGTTCAATGAACATCTTCCTGTATTATGCATGGGCGTAGCCACAGTGGGTAGATTGGGGCGCTTGAAGCCCCCCCTTTCTTTTCTTTGCGGGATTGGATCTAAAACGAAGACATTCACCAAAGAACTAAAGTCACCCACATAGCTCATAGAATCAGGATGTTGAAGTGGCAATGGGCAGGACATAGTTGCCTATGACCGATGGGGTAGGAGAGTCCCCAAATGGAGTCCAATTACCCCGGAAACGCAGTGTCGGGCGCCCTCCGGCCAGGTGGATCGACGACTTAAAGAAATTCACCGGTGATGGATGTCAAGAGCCGAGGAGCGTGTGTAGTGGAGAGCCCTTGGGAGGCATATATCCAGCAGCGGAGAGACATAGGCTGATGGTATGGTACTTTGTTTTCTGAACACCAACTTATTAAAGTGTACATTTCACATAGGTAATTATTTTATAAAAAAAACTTTGTATTCAGTAAATATTAATATTAGCAAAAAATATGTCAGAATCAAGGCTTCGAGAATACATTTGTTACACATGGTTACAACTTACACCATATATAAGATATATGTACCTACTTAAAATAGGATACCTCAGATGCAAAGTCGCACAAGTACCTAACATTTTAATCAGAAATGACATACTATTGACCAATCAAGCATTCAAAGAAATCAGACTCCTTTGCAGTTAATATATTTACTCGTAGGTACATACTATATTGAATAGGTGTTTAGGTGGCGACGTCCGCAACTATACAGATCAAACCCTGTATATTTTACTTTTGTACTTTCAGTTAGAGCAACTAATTTAACGTTAACATTAAATTACATAGATTAGCGCAGTTGTTGTGCCCTTGCCTGCTGTGCAGAAAGTTTCGGGTTCTATTCCAAGTCAAACATGTTCGGATCTCGGTGATACATTTATCTTTGTACGTGTCTCGGGACCCATAATTCTGTGTGGGCCGTCGTGTGTGGCGTTTTTAATAATGCAATAAATAAAATATTATGTTTTGAATCGTACTAAAAATTTGATCCTATACCTACCTACTTTTTATACCAAAAATTAGTATACAGATTTATAGGCAAGATAGGGTAAAGAAAACAATAAATGAGTATTATTCTATCTTTATTTTTATATTGTACTAGCTGTTTTATAACAAATTAACACAAAACAATATTAAACTATACGTATAAACCTTCCTTTTGAATCACTCTATCTATTGATGAAAGCCGCATTAAAATCCGTTGCGTAGTTTAAAAGATATAAGCGTACATATAGAGGGACAGACGGCGGGAAGCGACTTTGTTTTATACTAAGTATAGATTTTGTTGGACATGTTGTACAGAACAGAACGGAATAGAGAACGATATAGGATTAGAACGGAACAGAATGAAAACGAAAGCAACGGAATCGACCAGAATGAATGGAATATAATAGTTATGGAATATACGTTTACAAATTCATAAATATATTGTAGTACTGTATACTTATTGTTGGTTCTGTTTTAAGAGTAAAAGTAAGTGAGGCCAGAGGCCTCAATACTTACTGTAACTTGCGCCAATAAAGAAACGATATGAAAATGGCGGCTACATGGCGAAGAGTAGTGATGGTACAGTCAGTAAAAAAAGTTGTCGAAAGTAATTTACCTTATTAATTCTTTTACGGGTTTAGGTATATCTATACTAATATAATAAAAAGAGAGTGCGAATTTTGTGAGTTTGTGTGTATGTGGAGGGCAATCTCTGGAACCACTGCACCTATTTGAAAAATTCTTTCACCATTTGAAAGATACATTATTCCAGATGGACATAGGCTATAAATTATGTATATTATGTGCAAATTAGCTAAAGTTATGATGATATTCGTCAACTAAGTCGGAAAAAAAACTCATAGGCGAAGCGAATACTCTAAACCCGGAGATTTAAAAAAATGGGACAAAAACGAAACAGGAAATAGTAGTAAATTTTTAATTTATAGTTACTACTTTATTTAGTACTAAATTACAAATAAAATTAACACAAGATAAACTTATAGGTACTGTCTTTGATTACACACAGCCACGCTTTCAATTGTATCTTTGCATTTGTAACAATAATAATCTTTAAAGTGGGTATTAGGTAGGTAATGTTTACTAGAGCCGGTTTACAAATCATATTTCTAATGTACTGAGATTTTTGAATGTTCAACGTCACAGCCGCGCCGCCCGGAGATTTAAGATGTTAACCCGTAGCTCGGAAAAACGTCCACCAAACCCGGAGACTCAGGGTCAAACCCGGATGGGTGACAGCCCTACATGTTAAAGGTTTATCTCAATATAACTTTTTAAACTTTCGCGTTTTATACACACTTTTTACATTATAAAACGAGTCAACTCGTGACCACGGCTGGCGTAACTCGTGCCGAAACGTTCGAGTAGGAAGAGAAAGGTTCAGACTCGATTCAGAATATAAAAAGGTTTATGTCAGTTGTCAGAGTTCTTCCTATAATAACCGGACCACTGTTTAAAATAAAAAATAGTATACCTACTTTCAAAATATAAGCGGTAGTTTGAGAACAACCAAAAACTCCTTAATAATAGCGTAATAGACAAACAAAGATCGCTGTCACGTGTGACTGTCCTTGATACGCAAACGTGTGCGTTTGTTTCTTTATGTGTGAGTGGAAAATGGTGTTGTGTTGTTCTTACAACGAGTAATGTCATAGTTACAAAATCACAACTAAAGCTCATAGTTCTACACAAAGACTTCTTTTAAGAATTTTTTGATTCCGTACTTAACTAATATTAGGTGCTTACCTTTGAAATGATCGATTTTATTACTGTCTACTTCGATATCTTCTGTTCTAATTAGAATTTCAATAGCTACATGCATCTATTAGCTACGATGTTCTTATTTCATTTCATTTCATCAGTATTTTATTTGTTTTTCTGTACCTAAATTTTGTTCATGTGATAAATTGAACATGTGTCTTGAAAATAAATTGGATAAATTGAAAATTCGTGCTATTTTTGAATAGGTATTAGTTTCGTCGCGGCACCAACGCAAGTCAGACAGCTTACACTATCAATAGTGTGTATAAGCCAAACATCACAAACGATCGCACCTGTGATTTGAACGCTTCCGTTCTGGAAATTTTGAACTCAAGTATGAGCCCCACGGATGACCTACAACCAAGGTTAATAACGATGAATTAAAGGCTATAGTGGAAGCATCTGCTTCCAACTATCTCTGCTCATCTGCTTGCATCTACATCTCAAAGTACAGTTGAGTTTAGCACCAGGGATTGATGTTAGTGATAAAACAATGTCGGTTCATCTGCGTCAAATCTGCAAAATAAAAAAACTTGAAAAGGTACCGTATGAACTGAACGAACGTCAGCGACGCGATATCAACGCGCCGAAGTGTGCACTGTGTCATTGAATCGTCACAAAAACGAACAAATTTTGAATAGCATCGTGACTTGTGATGAGAAGTACGATAACCGCAAACGTTTGTATCAGTGGCTGGACCCAGGAGTTGCAGCCCAACAATGTCCAAACCGCAAGATAACTAAGAAAAAGCTACTGGCATCAATTTTGTGGTCCCGTGCCGGTATCGGTAACACTACAGTTTCTTGCGAGCTGGTTAAACCATTGATGCAGATGTGTACTGTAAGGAGCTACAGACGATGATGCAACAAAGCAACCGAGTCTAGTCAATCCTCATTTCGACTTCTTCTTCATGACAATGCTCACGCTCACACTTTTCATAGGACAGTTTTAAAACAAGAGCTAGACCTGGTGACTCCCTCGCCCACCATACTCACCGGAGCTTGCCCCGACAGATTTCTATTTCTTTCGAAATTTGGACAACATACTATCTAAAATATGTAGGTATGTAATAATCGATATCGATAAAACGAAGTCAATCGCATGTAATACTTCCAAGTTTTTTCGTAAACAATTATCTATTTTTGACACGAATTTCTTCATCAAAGTATAATAACACAAAGTAAAATGTTTTATTTATTTACAATATCAATTGCAAAAGAAGAATATTTACGCAATTATTTACCAAAAATAAACACTGGAAATTCACGATGTCCAAATTTACCTGTGAATTATTTCGATGTGTATTAAATACCATTGTCAATAAATACGCCAATTAAATGGCCATATCTACAAATAAATCCGAAATTTAAATGAAACACGAGACTGGGAGATTGTGGCGTTCGACAAACAGGTTTTAACTGTCAACATGTCGCCATCTCTATCGCACTCATTGTTATTACTTAAACATTAGGAATTTCGCTCGCACCCTGTTTGTCTATTACGGTAGTACATATTAAGAAGTTTCTGAGAAAAATACCTATAGGCATACTTTCACATAAAGGCCATTTTTCACAATGGCAATACTGCATATTATTTCCTTATTTTTGTCGACGTTGTACACCGGTCCTTGATTAAATTGAGTTTCCCTTTGAATTTGAATTTCTAACGACAAATCAGCATTTAAACAATGACAAAGAGGGAAAGCACATCATTCAAGAGTAAGCATTGATTAAATTCTTATGTAATAATTACGAATTACTAGGAAACTACAAGTAATAAAATAAGACTGGTTCGCTCTCACGTTTTAATTGACATTTATAATGTTGCCCGTATAAATTTATATTTTACCATTTGGTTAAAGGTCCTGATAAGAGCAATCTTTCTGAATCATTGCAAAATATCGATACAAGTGCAGTTAAATGGAGATCGATAAAAAAGGAAGGCTTGAATTTAGACTACGCGGTGCCCATTCCCAGAGCAGTAGCAAACAGTATATTCAAGGAACTTGAAGAGACGTTACAATATTTTACAGGAGATTTGGCAAAAGTAAAGTAAGGGAGACTTTTATGTCTGTTTTTTCTTCAAATTAATTAAGTAACAACTAGTAATAAAACAAACAGACGGTTAAGTTTTTCTAAATTTATTTACGTTCAAAGTTTTCTATTTTAGGGTTTTTGGCAAAGTACATCCCATTCCACGACAGCAAGTAGCCTACGGTGATCCTGGTGTAACATACACGTTTTCTGGATCTACAGTACCTGCGTTACCATGGCCAGAGCCCGTAGTAGCTTTACGAGATTTTATTACTTCTCTCAAGGGAATTAAATACAATTTCGTGTTTATAAACAAGTAAGTTGAATGTGCTATTTCATTATCTATTTAATTCTTTATTACTAGATTACATTATTTCAATTTCAAGGCATTACAATGTTCTCTTATCTTAATTTTGCTTAGATATAGAAATGGCGCGGACCATATCGGCGAACATAGAGACAACGAATCTGATTTAGATCCATCTTACCCCATTGCTTCTGTTTCTTTTGGACAAGAAAGACCATTTGTTCTACGACACAAGGACGCGAGAAAATCAGCGGGTAAAAAATTAATACCTCCAGGCAAGTGGAATTTATTTTAAATCTTCATATTTATTGATAGTTACCGAGTCGTCAATGTTTCTTAGCTTGTAAAACATGTAACGCAACAAACGAGCTTCATACGTGACAGTCTGTTTGGCTTTTGTATTTGCATCTTCTTCTTGGAACGGATTTTCAATAACAGTGCTCACACGTCTACCGTATGTCTCACACCCTTCAAGAAATTGCAAGCAGTCTCTAATAGTGCTATCTTTTACAACGATCAGGTGCTTCGCTAGATTCTCCAAGAAAGAAAGAAAGCATCGCTTGGCGTAGAACCAAGTGTCTGTTCCAAGACGCTTATTAAAAGGCTCCAGTGATTTGATCATTCTGGATATACCGAACTCATAATTTCCCTTAGCGCAATACAAAGTGCCTATAACTAAGTTAACAATACACAAATGATAGAACTTCTTTTGCGGGTCCTCAAATATCTGTTGTTCCTCTTCTTTCTCAATCTTACGCATTATATCTTCGGCCTCTTCGTTCTGTGACGTCATTATATAAGAGACGCATAAATTAGCCAAAACAACAGCACTCACGTCTAGAATGTTATCGTACTGTTTTTTGACGATCGGTTCGTAAAAACTTGCAGCTTCCTTGTACTTGTTCTCCTGCATAAATAGCACATGCGCTACATTCAGTCGCCACACGTCAGATTCATTACAAAACTCAACGGATTTGCGAAATATTTTTTCAACTTGTCCATAGTTTTCCATGTCCCAGTAAATCTTTGCTTGTGCCATAACAACTGGTATGTATCTTTCTAATGCTTCTTCGTATTCTACAACCGCTTTCTTAACCTGGTCATTGTCTCCCTGGGATCTACTTTCTTGAACTACTTTTGTAAGTTTTCTTAGTTGTTCCGCGTGTTTCGAAGCGATGTCCTCATATTTTTGAAATGCCTCCTCAGGCGAGGTTTGGCTCGTAATAATCGCATCCAAAAAGTCGTATAAATACGGTGTTAAATATTTATATGTAAATTGAGCGTTTTCGGCTAACACGTCTGCCGCTAGATCGTAATATTCAAACTTGCAGTACAGTAGCAGTAAATTGGCAAACGTTTCTGGTGGGAACGGGTCTTGTTGCAAAAGAAAATGTAGTTTTTCGAAGCCGTCTGTAGGCTTTATGTCGATAGAGGTTAGAGCTAAATTATGCAATGTAACTGCATCTAGCTCGTGCTCGTGTCTTGGTGGCATGTCACTCAAGGCCTCTCTTGACGCTTCTATGTTTTTCAATTGGTACTCGATAGCTGCTTTTAGATTAAACACTTCAGTGAGTGCCGTCTCGTGAAGTGTTAAAGTGTTACCAACGGATTTCACTTCCGACGTCTCCGCTTGCATACCGACGGCTAATTCCGGGTGATCTCTAATACCTCTTTCTATGACTAGAGTAATATGTTTTAATGCTTGAGGGTATTCTTTGAGTTTAAAATAGCACAATGCAACATTGTAATGGAGATGGGCGATGAAGCCTAAAACATTGAGGCTCTTCGAAAACTTTTGCAGCGCTTCCTCGTACTGATTCTCTTTGAATAATAAGCATCCAAGATTAATATCCTTATCTGAATCATCTTGAGGGTACGAATCGACTAGACCTTTAGCAGTTATCGTGTCTTCTTCACCATATTTGATCGCTGACTGTAACTTGGTAACTTTTCTATCTAATTGCGGAGCAGTGACCTGGATGGTAACTTTGTAGGACTCTTCGAACATAGACGCTTCGTACAGTGCCTGGGCGAAGTGAAATTTATACTCGGGCACGTCAGGGTGCATGGAAGATAGTTGTTCGTAGCAATTTGCAGCTTCAACGAAAGACTGGGTTCTGAAGTAGCAGTAGCCGAGCAAGGACAGTCCGGCCCGGTTTGGATTGAAGTTGATGGCATCGTTTAACGCCTTTATCGCATCCTCGTACCTCGCTTCTTTTATCTGAAATAAAAAGATACCTACTGTTTACAGCGGCCATCAAAACTATTGACGTTGTTTGTTGCCTTGATTGATGATAGTTTGAACGGAGTTAGGACATAATAATTATACAATGTGCGTTTAACGTCACGTATTTTGATACTTATGTTTAATAATGTATTTGGGTATAAAGTTTTGTAATGAGTAATTTATACAATTCACGTTTATAGCTCAAATATCGCCTCTTAATTACAAGGGAGGGCTGTACCGATCAGTGAGACACTATACCTAAGTTGATACCGACGATCGTCTTTGCAAGTCTAATTATTAATAGTCAAGTATTAAATGAGATTTTGTTCCTATCAGATATATGTCTTATAAAATATTGCATTGTGCGTTAATTTTCTAAGGATATTGGCAAACTTGACATCCTAGTTGATTGTGCCTACGTTGTTATATCTAATTTCACATTTGTGAGAAGGTCGATAAGTATTACAAAAACGTGAGTTACAAGTAACAACCCTCTGACACGATTTCTCAACAGATAGATTATCTAAATAGATTACTTTAGTACCTAGAAAATAAACAAGTAGAACATAAAAGGACACGCGACCGGTGAGTGTCCCTCGACGAACGATATCGATTTGATACGCGCAATATAGCCCGATAACTACCGCACGGACATCCTTAAAGGGCTTAAAATAGGTTAAGTGTTTGTCAACCTTAACTTAATTGAAGGAACAACTAATAATAATTGATTCCTTACTGCAATATTGTTTTTGCGCATACCAAGGAAGTAACTCGAGGCAATACCCAAATTTGAATTCATTCTTACACGATTGAATTGTCTGTTATTCTATCCACAAAAAAGTATACCGTGAAATATGCCAACTTTGCCCGCTTTTTTGAAAAAAAAGTACTTTTTTTGAAGTTTTTTCTATGGACGCTTAAGTGCATTTTTTTATCTGCTGCAACACTAAGATCATGTGCATGCATTGGTTCAGCAAAATTTATAATAAGTCAACATTTAATGGAACATTTGATTGATTCTATTGGCGGGCAAAGTTATCTGAACTTTTAGCCAACATTGTCCACGTCGATTTTTGACGCAAATATAGCGTTTATACAGATGACATAGGAACCAGTAAAAGTATTTGGGTAATAATGGCGTTCACTTAATCACTTTAGAAATCTAACCGATACCATCGAAACTTTCGTATCAAAATGAATCGGCAATGTTACCCTGACATTTTTTCTCTTTTCCATACAAGCCGCATGTAGCGGTTTCAAAGTGCAAGGGTTGTCACATTTGAGCAAAATGATTAACATAATAATTATTGAACATTTTTGTAGAAAGTGCTAGATCTTTGTAGAAAATAATAATGTGAAATAAAACACGGTATTTAAAGTATAACGTTTATTTTTTTTTGAAAAATATGAATTTCTATCTTATACCACTATCAAAATTGAGATCAACCAACGTTCGTAATGAGGTAAATTAAAGAAAAACTTATACATAATGCACAGACAGTAATGAAAAACTTTTTAAATCAATTTTGTTTTCATTTAATCAGTGAAGGACTAGAAATATGAAAACTAAAAATTTATTAAAGAGTGACTGGTACGGTAATTTCAGTAGGTATTTTCGCTTAGACATTTTATGAAATCATATTTTAATTTTTAAGGTTCAAATTATATCAAATTAAGGTCTGACCTGACTGAACATGACAGAAAAAAAGAAAAGAAAAATGAAATAAATAATATAGGTACCTAGCTAGGTAATATGTCACCTATAATTTTAGTCGTGTCTATTAGGTATTAGTTAGTAATTCACAACCGCTAATGACTAAACAACATTTCGGGCTTTATAGAAAAATCAAGTCACAGCGTTAAGCCGAGTAAAGTTAATCATTAGATATCAATGTTTTCGAGGTAGATTTAATCCACATCGCAGTAACAAATATATTTTTATAGAATCGTATGAAGACTTCCATACCTACTCTACTTTATAGAAATCAACAGTGTTATTGTTACAAAGTAGACGTTTTTCTTTACTACAATTGCTTAACACTATTCTAAACATTTAATTATTTTTTTTAAATACAAATAAAATCCTTTCTTATTTTTCATTGAATTATTCTTCGAAGAATACGGTCTTATTACTGTTTTTTTTAGTCCAAATAAAACCAAAAATAGCTTCGCGTTAAGTATTAGGTAGTTATTTATTGTATGTTGAAATTACTGAAATCGACATTAAATACGATTTGACCTCGTCGAGTAATCTTTGGCTTGCCCAATACTGTAATAACATCTCCTAAGTTATGCATGATGCAAATGTCATCAACTGTTGGGTATGTGAATGTGGTTCCTTTTACACATTTAGAGTCCTTAACTTTCCGTACAAATTTAACTGTAGGATTTTTATCATCGATTGACAAAACATTACCCACAAAATGTTTTAAGCTCTTTTTTGTAGCGAACTGAGCTATAATCCAGTCATCTTCTTTTATTTCTTCACGATTTTCAGTGAAATATTAAATTTCACTTAGTCCAAATGAGATATCTATTGGTTCAAAATTTTCTTTATCTTCTTGTTCTCGTAAGCATTCACCTATGTAATAGTCATTCACTGTTTCGTAATCTGAATCTGTGTCAGCTGTGACTATTTCAATATCCGCAGAAGTCGAGCTCGACTCACTTTCAGATCGTTTCTTCCTTCTCTTCACTGAAGTATGCCCTCTAGCTGACATTTTCTCCTTTGAATCATTTCTATCTTTTCTATTAATTTTCTTCCCTTTTCTGGAATATTCCTTCTTTACTTTTTTCGAAACTTCAGTTTCCTTCCCTTGCAGGCATTTTGGTAAATCACTTTTATATACGGCGAACGGCATATTTTCCTCAATTTTTCTAGAAACATCATTCAAAATACGAACATCTGAATTTTGTATTCCTGCTTTAATGATCACATTGGACAGTATATTTATTTTGGCAGGACCATTTTTCACGGATCTTTGATTATCTTTTCGTGTCATGGACGTAGATGTACTTGCGATAGCTTTCAAGAGTGAAAAATCATCAGCAGACGTCGATGATGTTGTTGCATTATGCAATGATTGGCCTAAATAGAAGTTAATTATATTGATGCAACATTTGCTGAGACTCTCAGAAGTAAAATTATCTCTAAAGATATTAAAAGTCTCTTCCAAATAGTAGTCCTGATCCTCAGTTGTATTATTATTTGAAGTCAGATCAGTTTTAGCAAAAAGACCAGTTTGTGCATCTAAAAATAGAGCGTTGTCATTTGTTTTCTGCCCTTTTGCCACTCTAGACAAATTCTTTTTTACTTTCTTTTTCGTGTTACCCTCAAGTGCATCTTTGCAAGAATCAATATTAAAATCTGAAACCGTCACCGATTTGCCCGGATCGCAATTAACTTTTTTATTTCTTATCACTTGCATCGGTTTTGGCGCTCTAGTTTCTTTTAAATAATTTATCAGTGTTTGATCAATTCCATACGATAGTATTTCTTCTTGCATTTCTGGGATCTTTTTCAAAACTTCTTGCGGATTCATTGGAAATACTCCCGTTGCTCTAAAACCACTTTTGTTGTTTTTTGCCTCCTTCAGCCGAATTGCTTCAATTAATTCACCAAGCAATTTTGGAAAATGCTTTTTGTTCAGTGCTGTTTGGTTTGGGTTTCTGAGCTTGTACTGGTACAAAATTTTACGCCAGGCTTTTTCAAAGGTGCAAAAAATGACACGTCGAGAGGCTGAGTGAGATGTGTTGATCTCGGAGGGATAAAAACAAAGTTGATGTTATTTTGCTCGCATAACTCTACTACTTTGACGCTCAAATGACTAGATAAGTTATCACAAATGACAACTTTAGTCCCTGGAGTCTTTTGAGCCCAGGGAAGAATTATTGATTCAAAGTAATCCTTAAACATGGCGCTATCGAACCACCCTGATTTAGTGCAATTGTATCTGGTTTCTGGTGGTCCTCCACTAATCCATTCTGAATACAAGTTTGTTGCTTTGTAGACAACGTATAAGGGCAAACACTTACCGTTCGCGGTTGCTGTAAACATGAGAGATATGTTTCCTTTGGTAGAATTGGCAACTCTTTCCGGATACTTTACTCCCCTTCGAAAAATGCTCTTGGAAGAACCTGGATCGTCCGACAGGTTGGTCTCATCCAGGTTGATAATATTTTCGGCGGGTATGTCTTTCAATGTTGTGCTTAAATTGTCAAAATAATTAGCTATTTCTTGAGGTCCTTTTTCAGCTCTCGCCTTCGATATATTTTGAGTAGTTCTTACAGTCAATTCATCAGAATGCCTAGCCAAAAAGCCTTGGACCCATGCATCACCGGGAATTCGATTCTTAAATTTATGATCTTGAGATTTTTTTTTAAATATTCATGAACCACAAGCTTCAGATCCACTTTAGTAAGTGGGGAGCCAAAATCGCTTGCAGCTTGCAAGACTCCTATAACTTTTTTCTCTTCTACATCTGTTAAAATGGTAGGATGCCCAACGGACTTTATATGTTTGTTTTTTATTTTATTTACTATCGTGCGCCTCGGGATACCAAACTGTCGTTCAGCATCTCGTGAAGAAATTTGGTGTGATTTAACTGCTTCGCACGCAATTTCCAACATTTCATCGGAGTAATTTTTGTACATTCTGGACCCTAATTGACGTCTTGATTTTCTCTGTCGAATTCGGGATTTATGTTTGTTTTTCTGAAATACAAAATGACAATAAATTGAATGAAACAATTTTTAATCCAAAACACAACATAAAACACACCCTTAACACACCCCCAACACATCCATAACACACTTCCAACACATTCTAAACACACCCCTAAGCCACCCCTAAACCGCAAATATAAATTAAAATATCTTTTTGATAATATAGTAATGTGTCAACCCTAAGCCTTTTTTGATTGCGGGCAATGTTGACATTCATAGGTCGGAACATTACTAGGTAACTTTGCCCATCATCATAATTTTTGTTTTACGAAACTCTCAGCAATGAAACTATCATTAATATACTCTAGAATTAGTTTTTTACAACACCAATAAAATAAACTAACCTGTGTATTCGCCATGAAGCACAATTCACTTTCAATTTGACATAAAAATTTGCCCGCAAAAACACGCACCGCACTCAAGAAGCTTCAACCAGTAACTGAGTGAACTTGGCCACAAACGCTATGCTCAGTGATGTCACATATATAGTCTATTTTCCGTCAAATTAATCAATGTTGCCATAATATTGGGATATTTTTGTACACTAACGGATTTGCTTGTAAATTGTTCTTCGGGCAAAGATACCCTTGGATGCAAAGTTGGCATATTTCACGGTAGTAAACGCATCATTCAAACCATTCGAACTACTCAAGCCATAGGAAACTACGAGAATATCGTCCTGTTACAGTTATATATTGCTTATATGAACCGATAAGTATTTGGCCTCTTGCTAAACAATGAAAGAATTTTCCTTCTTCTTTTTATGTTTATTTTTCTTTTCTTTAATTTCACATTTTGCTGTTCTTTATAAAAGAGTTGTAGTAAAAGTCATGCGTTCAAATGCCACCCTAAATTATACAGTCCAATTACGGCTATTCAACACTGTATTAATACTCACTGCCATGGGGTCCGCCGGCGGGCCCCAACATTTATATTGTAGAAACCCAGCCTCATTTTCGAGAAACTATATTAAGACGCCACGGGGGCCGCTGGCCGCCCCCAAAAATATTTTATTAGTACGCCGGCGCCAAAAACAATACTTCCGATCGTCCCGCAGGTGGACCCCATGGCCTGCTGTAACGTATTGTATTTTGAGTTGTGGCGTTCTATAGTTTTAAAAATGGGGGTCGCCGGCGGATCCCATGGCCTGCTGAACTTCAATAGTAGTCTTATATACTGTTGGTAGTGAGTGTTAAGAATGGATTTATGGATCGATAAGTTTTATATTCTTCTAGATTAATTGTTGCAATTTCATAGAAAAATGCGGTTTAAGGTACTCGAGAGAATTTAAAATAGGTAGGTATTTAATAAAATATATTGTTCTATAATAATTGTAAGATAATAGGTACTGGTGTTGTTTTCGTTATCGTTCGCGTCGTTAATCTAATCTACTTATGTCTCGCTTAACGAAATGCGGCACTTTCCTATCAGTCGAAGATTCAGATAACTTTCGTTTATCGATTAACGACCGCAATTACGCCAAAAATAAGCGCAAATCGTTTCCGTGTTTTCGTTTCGTAATTTATGGGTTTGTTGGAATTTTTCAGGTGTGGTCGGTTTATGTCACATATTGTTTCGTTGCACAATATTATAATATCCACCGAAGTACCCACTACTTTCTTTTTAGAAATACTTTTAACAAATCGTTATATTTTCATGTCATGTAGGTAGGTACGAGTATGTATCTATATATTAAGTGCTTACCTATGAAATTACCGATTTATTACTGGCCACTGAGTTTCGATATCTTCTGTTCTAATTACAATTGCAATAGCTACATGCATTTAATACCTACGATGTTCTTATTTCAATATCAGTATTTTATGTTTTTCTGTACATAAATTTTGAATTAAAATTAAAATGGATAAATTGAAAATTCGTGCTATTTTTGAATTTGACTTTCGTCGCGGCACCAACGCAAGTCAGACAGCTCACAATATCAATAGTGTGTATGGACCAAACACCACAAACGACCGCACCGTGCGCCGGTGGTTTGAACGCTTCCGTTCTGGTAATTTCGATCTCAAGTATGAGCCCCACGGACGACCTACAAGTTGTAGGTCGTCCGTGGTTATTAACCTTGGTTGTAGGCCATTACAACCAAGGCTAATATCCACAACGCAAGATAACTAAGAAAAAGCTACTGGTATCAGTTTGGTGGTCCTATGCCGGTATTGTCCACTAGTTTCTTGCAAGCCCGTCAAACTATTGATGCAGATATGTAGGTACTGTAAGGAGCTGCAGACGATGATGGAAAAGCTGGCAACAAAGCAACCAAGTTTTGGTCAATCGCTCATCTCCATTTCTTCTTCATGGCAATGCTCACCCTTACACTTTTCATACGACTGTTTAAAACTTCAAGAGCTGGACCTGGAGACTCTCCCTCATCCACTATCCTCACCGGATATTGCCCTAACAAATTTTCATTTCTTTCGAAATTTGGACAACTTTATGCAAGGAAAAAATTGGATTCTGAAGTTGGTGTGATTAGGGCTTTGAAGAATTCATTGATTTCACGCACAATTTCACGGCAAAAGAGGCACGAATTCAAATGTTAAAACATTCTCAACAGCTGCTTACCCTCATTAGTGTCATAAATAGAGAATGAGAATTATTTATGAGTCATATGGACCTCTTTAAAGAATTTCTGTTTTTATAGAAATATACACTGACCTAATTAAAATATTGTACATATAGGTACGATAATACTTAAATGTTTCTCTAAATGAATATCTACGTACCTACCATTGTGTAAATTGTTTTGGTGTATTGACCATCTTTGATTTGTAAATAATCCATTTAAGCAAAATTTAATTTATACAAATTATTTGCGTTTACTTTGTGTTGTGTTTTTTGAAAAGTATTGTCGTTATAGCAACGCCACAGATTATTACATAATCATAAAACCACAGATCTATGCCTAAAATGGTTAGACCGCTTTAGAAAATATACAGTTTAGACGACAGTAATTTGTCCCCTCTATCAAAAACACTGACGAAATAATATATTTGAAGGGGCATGGAAAAGAGTTCTGGATCTAAAAAAATATTTATGACTAGGTAGTTAGAGTAGATATAATAGAAGACATAATTCTATAAATCTTGATTATATATATTATATCATTATATTGATTGCAAATTGTTAACCGAATTTCATTAGAACTCTTTTTTTGCAGTTCAAATTAATTTGGAGCATGGCAGTGTTCTGCTTATGAATTCACCAACGAATGATGTATGGTATCACAGTTTGCCTGCACGCAAGAAACTTTTGGGAGCCAGAATTAATTTGACTTTCAGAAAAATGAAGACTAAAAATTGATGAAAACATTAATCTAAAATTATATTAACCTACGTGAATAATTTTAATACCATTGCTCCGTCTTGTTTTTTTAATATAATTTATTTGGACACTGGCATAGCTATTGGTCCACATATCAAATAGTAAAAGAATTGTTTTTAACCACGTCATTGTCCAGTCCCGTCGAACTTAAAAGTTGCTCAGTTAGGCGATACTGACCACAGAACAGGACTCCTTGGAAGTACACGAAAAACGAAGTCCCACGCTTTTATTTGATTATATAAACATCACGCAAGAAAAAGCAATTTTAAGTTTAATAAACTATCACTATTAAACCATTAAATGCCTAATACACAATTTTTGACAATTTACGAGTATCAAACAAAAACTTAACTATAGATGAGTTTTTTTTTTTTATAGAAAAAGGCAGCAGAACAGCATACAGTCCACCTATTGGTAGGTGGATACTGGCGTCCACTAGACATACCAACCGCGATATAAGCCAACATCAATCCAGAACGACAAACGACACGCCCCTGGAATCGGATGCGCTGCCCACCTTTAAAGATTAAGGAATTGATTTGGAGAAAGGGTTGGGAAAATGGATGACGGAATGGGAATGGGCTCTGGCATATTTCACTCACTACCGAAGTCCGAAACACGCACGTACATTGGGGAAATACGATAGAGTAGGAAATGCAGTATATTTTAAGGTAGTTTTCTATGAGAGAGGGGTAACGTGGACAGTCAAGAGCGCCCAGCTGCTGTGGAAATGCAGCGCGCACCCCCTACAAAAAGTTTCTGCCAAAAATATGTCTTCCGTAATGTTCAACATTTATGACAGTAAACGTCAGTCAAAACTGAAACGTCAAAATGTTGTAGTCTGTTGTTGTATTCGTCATTCGTTAATAAATATTATAAAATATATTAAACACTGTTTTTTTGTTGTGTAAACTCATCTAAAAGCATCACATTATAAAGGTGAGTAGATCAACCATTAATATTTGATGCATACGTTTGTATTTTATAAGTGTAGTCGTGTGTTATAGTTTTAGCGTTTCTTATTGATTCATTTGGTTATCTCCGATACAGTCAAGTACGTTTTACGATAAGAGCAGCCTATATAACGAGGAAAATCGTTGAACGGCCACCGTTAATGCCGTACATTGACATGAATGCTATTTCATTACGCGTAACGTTTTGTACTCGTTGCTCTAAACAACAGAGATGGGCTGCAATTTGCAGCAGTTTTGGCAGACTGTATGAGTGCAGAGTACTAAAATTTGTCTAAAACGTAAAATTTGTACTGGAAATACACATCGCTTGTGTATAGAATTGATTATTTTGAGCTAGAATTGGGGGCATAATGTGGTATGCTCCGAATTTGCAGAGGTCTTATAAATATATGATGTTTGCGTCAAAGATGCCGTCTCTACGGATCGACCAGAGCGACTTGAAGTGCAAGAATGGGTGTGATTACTATGGGAACCCTCAGTGGCAGGGGTACTGCTCAAAATGTCACCGGGAGCAGATGCATCGGCAGAGAAGAGCAGGTATGTTATACTGTATTATACTCTTGGTTATATGAAGATTGTACTTCAGGTATTGGTTGTTCCATATTTTTATAGCTTGTTAAAATAGACTTTTGCTTTCCTATGAATTACTCTGATTCTTATACCACAATATCAAAAGTTATAAAAATTTAGAATTTGTCCCCTCTGAACTTAATATTAAATACTTTATTTGCCATTTTATTCCCTCCTGATTTACTAGGAGAGGCCTGTGCCATTGCCATATTACAAGTTTTAAGACCTGAGAAAATCGTATTTTAGATCCACTATATGATTTTATAGAGTAGAAGTTTTA
The DNA here is from genome assembly GCA_943735995.1 of Sesia bembeciformis. Classification (NCBI taxonomy): domain Eukaryota; kingdom Metazoa; phylum Arthropoda; class Insecta; order Lepidoptera; family Sesiidae; genus Sesia; species Sesia bembeciformis. The sequence continues at coordinate 18,075,120 of OX031028.1, forward strand.
ATTAATGTAAAGAATTGACTTTTTGATTTTGAACAGGCATAAAATTTCTATATTTATTTAATTTCCAATATGTTATAATAATTTTGTGTTGCATGAGTGATATATGGCCTTAATATGCCATGCTAAGCAGGCCAGTTTGGCGAGTCTATTCTTTTGGAGGTGGTGTAGTTTCTCAGCGCTTGGGGTAGCGCCTTTGTTATCCCTTAGTAACCTTTTACAACAACCACAGGAAGAGATGGGGTGATGCTCTTCTATAGCCGGCTAACCACACACAACAGAGACAATGTGCATGAAGATGCCCATGTCCCCTAGTGGATACTAAAATAAGGGCTAGTTGCATAGCATTGCATTGCATGTAATAGGTTTATACTTTTTTATTGAAATGTAACTTTGTATGTAAATGACATGCTAACATTTGTCATTCTGGACTGGCAGATACCCATGGATGACAGTATACACTTACCACCAGGTGGACTGTATGCTTATCTGCCACCTTTTTCAATAAAGACAAAACTGTTATAATTATATAAATATATTGAAATTGAAAATGCTATATATAGATATATTTAAATTTTCAATATCAGTCTATAACCTCCCTTGTAATCACAACAGGGTTAATGGTACAAGTTTAGGTTCAAACTCATGACCTTATGAATGTGAATCCATACTCAGCTATTACAGTCATTTTATTCAATATAGCATTTATCAATTTTCAATTTAAAAAATAAATATAAATAACCAATTCAAAATAAAGTAAATATTAAAAATGCTTCACATTATATTATTACTGCATAGTATATTTAATCCGTTTTTGTTTACAATGAAACTTGTTATTGAATAGCTGTGATTTACCTTGCACCTTGCGTAACTTATAGATAACTACAATAAAGGTTAACTGTGATTTGAATCACAGATAATGTGAACTTCACCTTCGAAATGTATGGTTATCTTTCAACAACATAACAATGATAAAATATGGGTGTAACTTTTTACATAATGTGTTATATTTATGATTTGAACTAAAGTTAGAGTTTTAGAATTTATGATTATACTGTTTTGTCTCCGTCAGTACATTTTAGAATAGCACCATCCTATCTCTTGTTGTGGGTGTCGTAAAAGGCAACTAAATGTAAAAAAAGCCACTGCCACATGCCGTGAGGTACTACACTACCATATGGGAAAATAATTGCGAATGCAGATCAACTATTACAAAATGTAGAGTGGGATCTCCTCCAGTTTGGTGGGTCAACCAATGATTTGGATGAGAAGAATTAATGATAACATGTGAATGCGACCTGCGAGAGGATTCCTAACTGACTGTGGAGAGACTCAGGCTGATGGTATGTTACTGTAAGCGTAACCAGCGTTTTATCATATGCTGCTGGACATGGGCCTCCTTGTCTTGCGCACAAGGGATGTATAGCATTAAAATTTAAAATGTATGGCATATCCGAGGGCGACTTCCTAGCACGATGGACAGCAAAATTTTAGACTCGCCAACCCACTTGACTAGTGTAGTGTTTTAAGGCCATACATCCCTTATGCATGAGGAGGCTCATATTCAGCAGTGGACGATAAGAGCTGGTTACGCTTACAGTAACTGTAATTTACAATAGTGTAACATTTAAGTAAAACAACCCAGTGGTTGTATAGAACTTCACATTCATGAGTTCAAATATTGGCCCTTACCACCATAGAGCCTTAGCGTTACCTTAGCCATAGTTTATATTTATTTTTGTTATAAAAGGTTAATAATTAATTTCTAACTTTTTTTTTTTATGTACGAAGGCGGCAGACGAGATGGTAAGTGGATACTGTCGCCCATAGATATCCGCGATACATGCCAACATTAGTCCAAAATGAGAAACGTTGGCACGCCCCCGGATGCGCTGCCTACCTTTGGAGATATAGGAATGGATTTGGAGAAAGGGTTGAGAAAATGGGGAGGGATAGGATGGGATTGGAATGGGCTCTGGCACATCTGACTCACTACCGAAACACGTACGTACATTGGGGAAATACGATAAAATGGGAAATGCAGTACATTTCAAGGTAGTTTTCTGTGAGAGAGGGGTAACGTGGGCAGTCGAGCGCGCCTAGCGGCTGTTGGATTGCAGCGTGCACTCTCCCCCTCAAAAAAAACATTGAATAATTATATTTCAATATAATTATTATTAATATAATTATTCAAATTTGGATAATTATATTTCAATACAGTCAGAAGCTGTTGCCTATTTGATAACAATAATTTGAATGCATAAATTGTGATAAACTGCACTTACTTATCTCATTGATAAAATTTAATAATGCAACTGCTAAAACATGTCACGTCATTATACTGAGTTTTGTCATTATTTTGTGGACATTTCTGTCAACATTTCCGTGGTGGACTTGTAATATTGAATGTGATATAATAAAGAGGTAAAATTGTGTGTTTGTTTGTGGGTATGTTGGGGGTAATCTCCGGAACTACCTACAGAACCGATTTCAAAAATTCTTTTGCAAATAGGAAGCTACATTATCCGTGTCTAATATAGGCTATATTTGTTTTGAAATTTTGAAAAAAGAAATTGAAAAAAGAAAAAAAAAACAAACCGAAGCGAAGCGAGGGCGGGTCGCTAGTATTGAATGTGATGGAATTATATACAAATATACATATTACATACATATTTGTTTATTATTTGTATAGAAACAATATGGCATTCTCAGATATATATAGGTTGCATTCAAACATGCCAAAGGACTTCAATTTTAAAGTAGTTTATTTCATATGTGTACGTGTATATTATGTTAATAGACTATGGCGGTTAAAATCTTCAAGGTTCAATGATAAAAGTTACGTTTGTTTGATACAAAGTTTATCCATGTTTTATCTAGTAATAAAATCGATTTGTCATTTCATACTTCCTAGTTGTGCTATCAGAAATAAATATAGAATTGCAATTGAAGTGGATAGACATGTTTACGGGCTGTATATGAGAATAAGGAACCTTGGAGGTTTTGATAGGACGTAAAGGTTTGGGAAATGATAATTTATTAGATTTTGGGACTATAAGAGTCCTTGTACATGAGCCACATTTGCATCACGGTTGATACTACCACAAAATGTGGTCGCCGCGCGTTAATGTAGGAAAATAATATTGAGTTTTACACGAGTGCGATATAGACCACTTGGCTGCGGATCTACTTGAATACACTGTTATACACGTGCATATTCAATTACTAACAATAAAAAGGACAGGGAGCAGAGTCACGTCAATACAACTGCAAAATGTGGTCGCCAGATCTATATTATGTGGTTCAGACAACCACACTGGCCGTCATGTTAAACACATTTTGTGGCTCGTGTATAGTCTTAGGTTCAGTTCCCACGGAATGGCGATGAACCTAATCAAATCGATAACAATTTAAAGATAATTATAATTTATTGAACTTTAATTTAGGCTTGATAATACCATAGAGGTAAATCAGACTGATTTAGAGCGGAGATCGGCTTATACGTTGACTTACCTTTTTGTTAAGTTTATTAAAAAAGTTAAAGGTTTGCTGCCACTTCGTAGGTGGGAATGGGTTCTTACATTAAGTAATTATAAAGTCCACATTGCTAGTTTACATTCGGATAAATACATTAGAACATTATATATTTATACAACTTGAAATATCTACACCTTATCTATATCATTTTAGGAGGGGGAGAGTGCACGCTGCAATCCAACAGCCGCTGGGCGCGCTCGACTGGCCACGTTACCCCTCTCTCACAGAAGACTACCTTGAAATGTACTGCATTTCCCACTTTATCGTATTTCCCCAATGTACGTACGTGTTTCGGTAGTGAGTGAGATGTGCCAGAGCCCATTCCCATCCCATCCTATCTCTGCCCATTTTCACAACCCTTTCTCCAAATCCATTCCTATATCTCCAAAGGTAGGCAGCGCATCCGGGGGCGTGCCAACATTTGTCATTTTGGACTAATGTTGGCATCTATCGCGGATGTCTATGGGCGACAGTATCCAATTACCATCAGGTGGACTGTATGCTCGTCTGCCGCCTTAGTACATAAAAAAAAAAAAAAATGTTATACAGTTTGTGACCACCTTTTTTTTAAAATTTTTATTTATTTATATTAACATTTTTTAACATTTATATAAAGTCTATAAAGACTATACTTTCTTGTTAGTGGTATATTGTCTTTTCTTCCTCTTAATATAAATCATGTTTATAATTTGCTGGTCCTTTATTTCTATCTACTAAAATTTTCCTCTAAATGTCTTCCTCTAATTAATGTGAATCAAATTATATATTAGGTAGTCGGGTAAGTTCGCGGCCTTTTTATAGTGACAATAATAAAGACCTTTTTGTATTACATAAATATTTATTGAACGGAATATTGTCCATTTAATTCGACTATCTTTCGTAATTTTTCTCCTATCGCCATAATTTTTTTGGGGTTTCTGAGCGAAAAACTCATTTAAATGGATTATACAGGCTTCTCTTGAATGTAATTTTACTCCATTTGGAGTATTTTATAAAGAGCGGAATAAATGATAATCCGAAGGTGCTATATCTGGGACTGTATAGAGGTAGCATTAAAACTTCCCAGCCAAGGTCCATCATTTTTTGTTTAGTCATAAAACATGCATACGGTCGAGCATTGTCGTGATGTAAAATTACACCTTTCCTTCTTCGGCCGTTTGGCCGTTTTTCTTCAAAGTGCTTGTTTCAATTTTACTAATTGCTGACAGTAGACATTAGAATTAATCGTTTGGTCATGTGGCAAAAGCTCGTAATACACAACACCTTTCCAGTCCCACCATACACATAGCACGCTAAAGTCATACGTTCAAATAGGCCGCGAATTTTTCCGACTATTATATAAATATTACTGCACGAAAATTGTACAGAGGACGGACTCGATGCTTAGTGGCATTCTCTGCCAGTCAACCTTTGGTTAAAAAGAAATGCATTATCTATCGAAGTGTCTATTGAATCCTCGGTTAAAATCCATCAAATTATCGAAGGTGAATATCCATCATATACAAATATTAATTACAGAGAAAGCATCATCGACGCTACCGAAACCTGAGCAGAAGAAACCGGATCGCGGACTGAAGCTCACTTCACACTCTTCTTTTTCCAAGTTCGAGGAGAAACGGCTACGACAGAGCGAGACATTGAAGAAAGCAAACCTCTTAAAATTTAGTGTCTTCAAGAAAAGTTCCACAGGTAATACTGAAAGTGTATAATAAAGTAAGCCTTTATTTCTCTGACTTCTAATTATATTATACATTATTATTTTTTTTGACATCTGCAACCTTGTCAGGCTGTCCGAAGACTTGGGCGTCCTCCAGATCCCGCTACTTTTGTCGGCCAAGTGCTAGGCGCTTCCATGTGACTAAAAGTGTGTGACTTATTACAATTACATTTAGGCTTTAACATTATTAATGGTCGAGGTACACCACGACTTGTGAAGATTGTGGAGTCTTGTGGAGGCCACATACACAAGACTTGTGACGTGTACAGAGTGTTAATATCATTGTTAATATTTTTAAATAAAGATTAATTCGCCAGACTGTTAAAATTGAGAACCGATTAACTGTCCTCTCAGAAGAACGACCTTTTAGTGTTTTCTTTTGTTGAAAGTTCAAAACAAAAAAACAACTGGTACCCGACACAAGACAAATTAATTCCTCCGGTTTTGTATCAGTGGCCACAAAATGACGGACGGATTAAGTTATTATTAGCTAGTGGTGTTGAATATTTTTATTATAATCGGAGACACGGATGTTGGGGGTCAGAGCGAAGTGGTGGGGATAAGAACTTGCTATAAATCATGTACACTTCCGAATTGCAATATTTATTATTGCAATTATTCATATTATTTGCAATATTCATTTTATTATATTACTAGCTTTTGGCTGCGGATCCGTTTGTGAGACTGGATTTTTGACGACTTGTGCCAGGAACATTATCTTCGTCAGATAAAGAAGACGAGTGCTGTCTGAAATGTCACCTACATGTATAACAAACTCTTCAGTCATCTGGTCTATTATGTGATCACTTTTAGTGTAACTTTCTTCTACTGTTTTACCTTTTCACATAACTTCTTTCAATCATTTACATCTGTCATCAGCTTTCTATTTAACCAATTCCATTACACTTTTTTACATTCCACTCTCCATTCTTTCTGCTCACGTATCCCTTGATTGCTGCCCAAGTCATCTCTATGGGGTTTAGGTCTGGATGAAACGGCGGTCGTGGCCATTTTGAGCGAGTAATCTTTAAATATTGTTTTTTTTTTTTTATCTATCTTTGTGCAGTTTTATTAAATGGTACAGTTGGGGTTTCAGCATTTCTAGATTGTACTGATTTCCCTTTTCAGTGACCCAAGACTGCATAACTGATTTGAAAGTTGAGATTTTAAATTGATTCTTCGTCCCCCATCGTCTTTGACGACAAACCAGTAACTGCTACCAACAAAGAATGAATTATATTGTATTTCTAAATAAGTTTTTCTTTGTGTCTTGTGGAATAAATGTTTTTTTGGTTCTTTCTTTTAGATGACCACGACCACGCATCTGAGAAACGTCAACCCGAGTTCAAAATCCCTTCAATGGTGAACGAGGGGATGAAGCGGGAATTTCGCGGGCGTTTCTCCGCTTTGAGCCCGCACATAGGTCGCGATGCGCGGGTCTTTGTGCACACGTTCATTATGGACGTGATCAAATTTGCGCCCTCTATGACCGTTGATGAACTGTCTGAGAGAGTGCAGAGACAATACCAGGTAAATGTCAGATAGATTTAAGTGTTATAGTAATATAAAACACAAGATATATATCGCACAGTGCGAATGAAAGAGACTCAACTGAAAATTTAAGCAAATCGAGTATAAAACATTAAACGACTTAAAAAGGGAGGGTCTATCATCTAGTCATTCAAAAACTGCCCGACTTTCGCTAGAAAAGGACAAACCATAGTGCACACCCTGCACCATAGGTAAAGCCGCCACTGAGTCCCAATAAGGTTTTTAGGGAAAGGAAAATTGGAAAATTCGCGAAAAACTGAAAGTGCTTTTTTCTATGGGTTTTTTCTATGAACTTATTGAAATTATTGTATTATTGAAATTTGGACAGGACGACGTGTGTCGGCTCAGATAGTCTAAAATATATAAAATCGTTTTAGCGAAAAATAAACTCAAAAGTTGCGAACATGTAATGTGTTGTTGTTCCATATAAAACATTTGTAACGCTTATTAGTCATTACGGGGTAGTAACAGCGAGTTGGTTTTGAGTAACTGCGCGTAAAATGAAAGATAAACTGAAAAGTTATAAAAAACAACCTATTGTAGCATCGATTGAACTATTGATACTGTCAGTGCCGGCATTACCTATGGTGCAGGGTGTGCGGCGCACACGGGCGCGGAGCGCCGCTCGCGACGCCTCCAAAGAGCCTACTAGAGGGCGCCAGGGTATTGATTGCACCCAAGCGCTACATGGGCTCGAGCCGGCGCTGGATACTGTTCGGTATTTTCAGCTTTTGTCTTATTTCAGTGACTCGTATATTGAAATTATATTTGAATTAAATATTAAAGAGAATATTTGTTTCATTGCAGCATTTCATAAAGCACATGGATACGTCACAATATTTCGCAAACGTTGACTCTGACACGAAGGAACTGCTCATCGACTTCGTAGAGAAACATGCCATGACGTACTTACATGAGTAAGTTTTATTGTTATTACAATGGTGCAATGTACTTCGTTTATTAAAACTAATCTAAAAGGCTGTATCGTTATCAGGAATCATACACCCTTCCTTGGTTTGTTTGTAAACAGTTTTGCGAGGTTAGAACTAATAATTATATAAAAGACATTTTGTTAATTGTTAGTTTCAATCTGTCAGACATTAAAATAGTCCCACAAAACAGCGTAAGGGCGCGTGTAGACGTCTACCCTACATAGTTACACGGCGCGGCGGCGGCGCCGTGTACACGCGCCCTAATGCGTCCCGCAAGTGCCGTATAAATAAATTTAATAATTTAAAAAATGAATCAACCGTTTGACCCTTTATTGTTTGTCTATTTGTCTATTGTTAGCCCGTATGCAGGCATCTCGAAAACGCCGAATTGGATTACTTAAATTTAATATGGGTAATTAACATCTTCAACTAAAATTTTGAAAAAAAAAAAAGGTCAAGAGTAATACGGTTTTAAAAATTAGTGCTATTACTTTATGTAAATGTGATTTTTGCTTTGATTATTTTCTGATTTCTACGTACTTATCGTAAAACCCTCGTTTACACCGGCCGTGTGGTGTCGACCGGCTTTGGAATAGCACCACCCCATCTCTTCCCGTGGATGTCGTGGCCGTTAAGGGATAACAAAGCCGCTAGCACAAGTCCTGAGGAATTACACTACCTCTAAAAGAGTGAACTCGTCAACCCACTTGGCCAACATAGCGTTTCAAAGCCATACATACGAGGGGGCCCGTGTCCAGCAGTGAACGATATAGGGGCTGGTCACAGTTACCCCAAGCTCATGCTAGTGTTTGTACCAACATGTAATTGACTTGACTTCAAAATGTTGGTCGCTTTACCCATGACACATATTCGTTTTTCCAGACTACCCTCAGTAGTGTTTTCTCCAATTGGTACAGACGATGAACGAGCAGATCGTGCTATGTCAGAGCGGATACAGCAGCTGAGCTGGGTTGGTGAGAGACATCTCGAATGTAAAGTGGATAGAAACAATGCCAGCTGTAGGCAGCAGCTGTATCGAGCTATTAGTGGTAAGTACATGTACATTTTTTGACAGTATATTTTTTACAATATGTTCTTCTTTTTCATAACCTATTGTACATAATTGCGCGGGCGACGCGCGTAGAACATAAGATATACTACAAAGTATATATTATACATTATTATATGCGCGTCGCCCGCGCCCTATACTAAGTAATGAGTGTAAGATAGACAGATCTCTCACGGAAGACTGCCTTGAAATGTACTGCATTTCCCATCTTTATCTTATTTCTTTAATGTACGTACATGTTTCGGTACCGAGTGAGATGTGCCAGAGCCCATTCCCATCCCTCCCCATTTTCCCAACCCTTTCTCTCCAAATCCATTCCTATGTCTCCAAAGGTGGGCAGCGTGCCCGGGGGCGTGCCAACGTTTGTCATTTTGGACTAATGTTGCCATGTATCGCGGATGTCTATGGGCTACAGTATCCACTTACCACCAGGTGGACTGTATGCTCGTCTGCCGCCTTCGTACATAAAAAAATAAAGATATTTTATTTGCATAGAACATGTCAACAGGTTGTTGCATAATAATAAGTGCTAGGTACGATGTTCCGCTACATAGTACATAGTGGCATGCGAATATAAGAGACATGATCATGCAAATTACAATCTCATCCGATGGTATATCAATGTCATGAAACTTAACTTAATGTAAAACTTAATGCCCTAATATCTTAATGTCAAAAACGTAACCAACCTCATTCCTAACAATAACTCCACATTTTCCAAATATATAAATTATGGTGTAATTATATATATTATTATAGTGTTACGAACATTTTAGATAGAACAACAAAACTTGTAACTTTTGATTTATTCTCTAAAATAATTTCATTTTTCGCTAGAACGGTTTTATATATTTTAAATTATTTGACGACGTGTTTTAGATTTTGCATTATTTCAGTGATATCTTGTATTATTGGCATGTTATATGGAATTAGACGTTAGGCCGGATCAAGCGTGTTTAGCGCCCTAGGCGGAAAAGCAGCAGCGCCCCTTTAAGGGTAATACGTTTTCGAACGTATTAAAAGTAATTCGAACATTTTTTAATAATTGACATGTATATTTTGATAGCATACCTACTCAGTTTATTTATTTGTATACATACAATCAGATGAATAATATAAAATCAGATAAAGAAATCAGATTTTACGCTTGCGATTACCTGTGCCCCCCCCCCCCCCCCCCCGATTGCTTGGTGCCCGGTGACTTGGTGCTCAGCTTGCCCAGCCCTTTATCCGGCCCTGAAACATGTGAATTTGGACGCTACGAAATTCGTACATTTCACGGTACACATAGTAAACGTTTTTTCGTAGAACTACTCGGCATGGACAGTGCAATGTCACCTGGCGGGAAGCTCTCCCAAGTTCGTCGCTGTTGCAAACACGTGCTGGCCCTGTGTCAGACCGCACCAGCATCCGCTGATGATTTGCTACCAGCACTTATATTTACAGTACGTATTTGTATATAATGTTCCAAAGGACGATGGAAAAAATCCGATGTCGTTCCAACCCACCGACGAGCATAAAGTTGGCGACAATGTATTTGTTCTCTTTCTTCTTTGGGTTAATGGCAGTATCAGTTGTTGACACGTCAACTTTAAACTTTCGCGTTTTGTACGGCACGGCTTAAACGGCTTAAATCAGCATTGGTCACGAGTTGACTGAAGGGGCGGCTAGTTCAGGGTGGACCTGCCAGTAGTTTGAGATTGAGCTGGAGACGTCGAGTGGAAATAAAAGGTAAACATTATACGCGTTCAGACCCGATTTACTTAATAAAATATTTTGCCAATGTCAAGTCAAAATATTTTTTATCAAGTGTTTTCTTCGTCGAAGTAAATTAGCAGTCGCCGAGTAAACTGATAATAGTTTTACTGACCACAAGAGTTGGACTCCTTGAAAGCACACGGAAAACACAGTCTTATTTTTTATTCGATTATTATAAACATTATGCATAAACATGATGCACTTTGAAGGTTTATATTATCATTATTTAATCATAAAACCCCACAGTACATAATTTTTAAAGTATTCAAACGAAAACTCGATCTTCACTTTATGATTTTATGATCAATCATAATCGTTATAAGCAATTACAACGCTAAAGTAAAGAGGTTTTTTTTTGCTAAAAACATATGAAAAAGATTTAAACAAATAAAAAATGTGTACTAAAAAGCGGTTTATATAAAGGCCCCCGGTTTTGATACTAAAAGATCTATGAAATAAAAACTTTCATTTTCAAGTATGTCGGTACATGTTGATTTTGTTTTGAGACACCTGTTCATCTGTCTTTCTTTGAAATGTACCTAAAAACTATATTCTGTGTTTCACGAACTACACAATTGTCACAATTTGTGGATGGTTTTACCTTGTCTTCCCTTTGTGTAGGTACTAAAAGCGAATCCACCGCGCTTAGTTAGTAATATCAACTTCGTGACGCGGTTCTGCAACGCCCAGCGACTTATGACAGGCGAAGGAGGCTACTACTTCACTAACCTGGTGAGTTACAGATATTATTTATTTATGATTCCTTGCATACTTATGGCTCATTTACATAAGGAGAGTTTCTCGAACGCACGAGGGGGACAGTGCACGCTGCAATCCAACAGCCGCTGGGCGCGCTCGACTGGCCACGTTACCCCTCTCTCACAGAAGACTACCTTGAAATGTACTGCATTTCCCACTTTATCTTATTTCCCTAATGTATGTACGTGTTTCGGTAGTGAGTGAGATGTGCCAGAGCTAATTCCCATTCTGTCCCTCCCCATTTTCCCAACCCTTTCTCCAAATCCATTCCTATAGCCCCAAAGGTAGGCAGCGCTTCCGAGGGCGTGCCAACGTTGCCAACGTCAGCGGATATCCACGGGCGACAGTATCCACTTACCATCAGGTGGACTCAGAGATGTGACTTATTTGAAATACTTGCATTTAAAATGCAAATACAAAATGCAAAATACCTATTTCTATTTTGCATTTAAATACTTTTCTGAGAAAAGCATTTTGTATTTTATTTGAAATACTTTTCTGGACGTATTTTTTATTTGCAAAATGCAAAATACTTTGCTGTCAAGTTTTGCCAACATCACCGATCAAATGATATACTAACTGTTCAAAACCTATAGCTGAAGGTATTATAAGCTTAGAACGAGAGAAAGAGACATTCTATGGATGCCTTCTACCTGAATTGATGAGAATGCAAAAAAATCTGAACTCTTCGGAGAAGGATAATCCAACATATTGTGGTGTGCTAATAGACGTAATCAAAAAAATTCTAGAAAAACGATTTCAAAAAATTTCAGATAGTGCAAACACCACTATTGACCTAGAAACACTCCAATATTTAAATGATACCAGTTTGGAGTCATTAAACAAATACCCAACTGTAAAAAGAGTCTTCTTAAAATACAATACCTGCCTACCTAGCTCTGCACCAGTAGAAAGGTTGTTCTCATATGGTGGCATGATAATGAGACCATATTGAAAAAAACGAGCGAGTGTCTTCGAACAAATTATATAATAATATTAAAATCATCTACTTAAATAAACAAAGAAAATTAAAAACTAAAAAAGTATTTATTTAAAAAAAGTATTTTGAAAATACGTATTTTGCATTTAGTATTTAAAATACAAAAGGAAAAACTATTTTGTATTTTGCATTTGAAATAGAAAATCAAAAAAGTATTTGCATTTTGTATTTAAATACTTTTAATAAACCATTTTGTACATCTCTGGGTGGACTGTATGCTCGTCTGTCGCCGATAAATACATAAAAAAAAAATATCATCACCTGATCACTGTTCTCCCTGGTGTTATCATGTGAACAGTTGTAGGCGAGAATCCTATGTAGTTTGATAGCAAACGAGATTTGTATATTCTCGGCCGAATCGTTCGAGAAACTTCTTGTGTAACTGAGCCATAAGTATTGCAAATTATTAACTTTGTATTAATGAAACTCGATTTGTCTGAGGCATAGTGAAGGCCTATCGACCCGGAGTTTGGGTACCAATCGAAACTAGTTTCTTTGCTGAAGGCTAGCCGGCAAGGCAGGAACCCGGACCATAGCTGAGCAGCAGTACATGAGTATGAGGTGCATGTACTTATATAGCAATAATAAGCAGACTCCAACACATATAACTTGTATTAATTAATGCGAAAACATATTAATGTCAGCTTACTAAGCGAAAATGTAGGTTGTAACAGTTCGCTATATCCTTATTGAAGTACTCATTCGGGATAATTCAATGGCCAAAGAGCAGATTGAGAGATCTACCCGGTTACTACTGACCAAGTGTAGAGCATACCATCCTAAGTCGGAAGTAGAACGAATTACTCTACTGCGAATATGGGACGGACGAGAGCTGATAAAAATTAGTAGGCTATGCGCCAAGCAAATCGGGGGCTTGCAATCCTATTTCCTGGCTCAGACTTGTGCGTTGCATCGAGCAGCTGTTAAAGCAGATAATAGTCCGATACCTGTCCTGTCATGCTGTAGATGCTCTGGAATCGGAAGCTACTGGGAACCAATGGGGAACCAATGGGCTCAAAAGCCCCTCCACGGTCGATTTGCCCACCAAGTAAGCCAAAAACATGTCGATCGAGAAGCGTCGAACAATTGACTCAGTTGGGCAGATATTTTTAGTGAGACTGACGGGTTTATTGTCCCCCCGTAAACTTGAAAAGGTTGGAAATCCCCGAAAACGTCAGTCACGTAATCCAGAAGGCGGTAATCTTATGAACATCGTCCATTCTCCAACGACATCTCTCCAATTCACTAGCGTCTGTCTTGTCCCTTGGGACTGATATCGACACTTTATAGCGACCCATTTTCGTTAAAACTGTTAGTTTTTTTATTTTTAGCAAAGCAATATAATTCTCTGGCGGCGCAATAATACAATTTTGTCTGAAATTATTCCAGTGCTGTGCGGTGCAGTTCATAGAGAAGATGACTGCGGAGTCTCTGAGTATGGACAAGAAGGAGTTCGACTGTTACATGGCCATGCCTGCTTCAATTGGTGGAAGTGCTTGGGTAAGTTCACTGTTGAAATTTACTTTTAACTAGCGTTGCTTACGATTTCGTTCGTGTGAATTTGTGATTACCGTGGGACCGTGGGGCATTTCGGGCCGTAAACCACCACGCGGGCCCACACATTCCCGACGTGTCATTTTAAAAAAAATCGTATTTAAGTAGAAACTACTGAGTACGGTCCGAGGATTAGAAACTACGGTATCATCGCTTAACCAGTGATAAACTAAAAAACATGTTAATCTAAGGAATTCTGCACACCGTAAATACGGTCGCCCATTGCTGAAGACTGGCCTGAAGACATGCACATACATTGTCTTGTGCAAGAGGGATGTGTGGCCTTACAACGCAACGCTAGCCAAGCGGGTTGGCGAGTACACTTCTTTTAGAGGTGGTGTAGTTCCTCGGGGCTTGTGGTAGTGGCTTTGTTATCCCCTAGTTGCCTTTTACGACACTCACGAGAAGAAATGGGAGGGTGGGATTCCAAAGCAGACCGACACCACACGGCACGAGTAGATTGTTTAAATCCCAGTCATTTCTAGATTTACCTCAATTCACTTAAAATTGTTCATTTAGGGAGATGTAAATGTTCTTTTTATAGAAATATGGTGGAAGACGAGCTTCCACATAGACCTGATGGTAAATGGCGATGAGGCCGCCTGTTGTACTTTACGTGTTACTTACTTAAATATTCTTGCAACAATATATACCTTCAAAAAATATCTTTATGAATATATATAGCTCTTAGCGTGTTTAATATCACATTATGATTAGTCCATTTAAAGTTTAAAATTTTCGTACCTATATTGTTTGTAAGTTACTATTTATATTCGAAATGTAGAAAATCAAAATATTAAATTTCTCTGCTTTTTTTTTAACTATTCTGTACTTATTATTACTATTTTTTTATAGAAAGAAAGTGGCAAACGAGCATACAGTCCACTTGATGGTAAGTGGATACTGTCGCACATAAAAATCTGTGATACATGCCAACATTAGTCCAAAATGACAAACTTTGGCACGCCCCCGAATGCGCTGCCTACCTTTGGGGCTATAGGAATGGATTCGGAGAAAGGGTTGGGAAAATGGGGAGGGATAGGATGGGAATGAGCTCTGGCACATCTCACTCACTACCGAAATACGTACATACATTGGGGAATATGATAAAGTGGGAAATGCAGTACAATTCAACATAGTATTCTGTGAGAGAGGGGTAACGAGGCCAGTCGTGTGCGCCCAGCGGCTGTTGGATTGCAGCGTGCACTCTCCCCCTCCGAAAATGAAGTTTATATTTGTTATATTTATGTGCAAGCTGTGTTTCTCTATTAGTTGTCTTATGCCTAGTTTGATCACTTATATGCAATGTAACACATGTATCAATCAGTGTAAGAATGCAGGCAAACCAAATAAATTAAATAAACACATGTGTACAATAAGGAGTTTATTTATCTATCTAATTTTCTGTCGCCAGGCAGCGGCACTGTCTCTATGCGCTGAGTTACGAGAATCCCAAGAACAACAAACGCTCGTCAAGAGACTTATATCAGAAGCCAAGGACATTGAGAAACGGGCCAACGATCTCGCCAACAATGCCGAGACTTTTGAGGTAAGGCCATAATTTATATCAGTTCCATTACCTTTATTATTACTTTTATTTAATATTGTTATCTGTTTTCCACCTTACCTTACCAGCCACAAGTTGCCTGGAAGAGCTCGCTTTGGAGATAAGGTTGCCTGTTGTACTTGAACTTTTCGTGTTACTTACTCAAATTGTCTTTTTGCAACATATTGTATTGGTGTACAACAAACAGTTTATAATACAGGTCACTATGCCTTCCCCTTCGGCCTATAGGCCATCACGCGAGCCCTGGCTCCATCTACACTATTATATAAACAGGTAAAGTTTGGATGTAGGAGGTAATCTCCGAAACTACTAATCTGATTTCAAAAATTCTTTCACCATTTGAAAGGTACATTATTTCAGATGGACATAGGCTATATATTATGTGCAAAAACATTGACAGGCATAGCTAGTATCATGTAATTCTTCTAATAATGTTGTGTATTAAATATTTTATTTTTTATGTATTAAGGCGGCAAACGAGCATACAGTCCACCTGATGGTAAGTGGATACTGTCGCCGATGGACATCCGCGATACATGCCAACATCAGTCCAGAATGACAAACATTGACACGCCCCCGGATGCGCTGCCTACCTTTAGATATATAGGAATGGATTTAGAGAAAGGATTGGGATAATGGGGAGAGATAGGATGGGAATGGGCTCTGGCACATTTCACTCACTACCGAAACACGTACGTACATTAGGGAAATAAGATAAAGTGGAACATGCAATACATTTCAAGGTAGTGGTTGTAAGAGAGGGGTAACGTGGCCAGTCGAGTGCGCCCAGCGGCTGATAGATTACAGCGTGCACTCTCCCCCTCAAAGATATGAATTCATAATAATATTAAACTTTCTCTAGCAAATATTTGCACGGGAGTGATAGCACTAATAGTGATATACTGATAGCACTAATATTTTCTGTAGCCAATAAGTATTAGTGTCACAACCCCTTAATAATAGTAACATTATTAAGGGGTTGTCCCATCTGTTCATCCCATCATCTGGGGTTGTTATCTCATGTGAAAGTAATAAATAACTAAGTGATTTTGAATGCTCAAATGTCATTTTACAAAAAGATTTAAAATATAAATAATAAACTTTTTATGACCGACAACAAAAATGTATAGAGGGAAATGTCAACAGTTTACTAAATTTTAAAAGTAATTTTAGGTAAAGTTCTATTACTCTGGAAATACAACTGAAATCATATTTACCCAGCAATGTCTATAGTTGCTACCGATAATCACACATTTAAGATAGCGGATGTTGAAGTCCCTTTGCATAAAGCAACTGACAATGTTACCAAAGAGAACTGGCTTAAATGTGTGAAGCATGCCGAAGACGTCCAGGAAATGGACTCGAAGAAAAATCAAATACAACTTTTGGTAATAAATAAATCGTAACACGGATGACTCTGATGAGGAAGATGATCAATACGAGAATTAGTCCCAAAATATATAATAAAATATTTATATTAATTTCATTTATTAGATTAGCCGAGCTCTTGGTTTTCTGCAGGTATAGGTAGAATTCTTCTACCTACCTTTTCATCTGCATCAGATATATAAAATAGTTAAATATCACATCATCACATTTCATCGATATCCACTTGCACTACTATTACGTACATCACTATGGCGCTCCATAAGACCAATAAGTGCGAGCGAGACAGACTGATAAAAAAGATTTATGGCCAGAGGACTCAGATGATAACGACTCACTATAGTAATTTCATATTACCTACTTGCTTTAATTATTCCAAAATAGGTTGTTTTGTTGATCATGATTTCCTGTTCATTTAGTATTTGTTTAATAAACTAAACTAGCCACGACTAATTTTTTTAATAAATATTTCTGATAGAAAACTTGCTATTTACAGGAGGAAATCGCAAAGAAAGTCCAAGACGTACTCGCCAAAACGCCCCTAGAAATCAAACCGCGGCGCGAACTACCCTGCATTGGAAAACTCAAAGACATCAAAACTGCTTCCCTTATTGACTTGGAGACCACTGTCGAAGACCAAAAACAGCCCAAACCTGAAGATACAGCTAAAACTGAGCTAACTGGACAAATAGATATAAAAGAACCGAAGATATTTGAACCAGCAATGGAAGAAAAACTGAATATTCTCGGCTTTGAGGTCCTTGGTGAGCAGTCACCACCGAAGTCCCCACAAAATCTAGACCACACTTGGGAATTGAAGCAGACTAGCTCCTTGGAACTCCTGACTCCTTCGCCTCTAGGATTCATACCATTTGACTCCCATTCTATAGACGAGTTGATGACTCCAGATGAATTTGTATCGGACCAGCTGCCTCCCGGATTAAGTAACATCAATTATGACATTGATTTATCAGATTTTAGTGGTGATAATAGTGTAGCTGATGACGCTGGTCCTAAAGATCCTAAAGACCCCTTCAGTCCTGAAATAAAGGAACATAAGGACCCATTCAGTCCTGAAGCTTTGAAGTTTGATCCATTCACTCCTCAACCAAGTAAAGCTGTACCTCTTAATACTTTCAATGAATTTAGTTTTGTTGATTCCAAAAATAAGGAATTTGATCCTTTTGAAGTTGTGCCTAGAGTCAGTGATCCATTTAGTCCAGTGCTGCAAACTAGAGATCCTTTTGAACAGGTTAGTGCAATTAGTGCGCAGAAAAGTGACCCTTATGTTATACCAAATGTGAAGAAAAGTGATCAAGTTGCATCAAATGTGCAGAAGAATGACCCTTTTAGTCCAACAACTGTCCAGGATGACCCTTTCAACCCAAAAGGTA
Source organism: Sesia bembeciformis (assembly GCA_943735995.1). Lineage (NCBI taxonomy): Eukaryota > Metazoa > Arthropoda > Insecta > Lepidoptera > Sesiidae > Sesia > Sesia bembeciformis. The sequence goes on from OX031028.1 coordinate 18,093,341, forward strand.
CGTCAATACTCGATAGTGGTGATTCACCCACTGCCGCTTGTTTGCTCCCATTGCCACTCCAACCACAAAGCAGTAAACAAACTTAGTGTTGCCAGATTGTTCGATATTTTCCTCTGTTCTAGTAGTTGTTTTGCCAGGTGTATAATATGACAAAGTGGGAGGCGTACAAAAATTCGTGACTACAAGTTATAAAAAAATGGGACTCAAATTAAAGAAGATTTAGATACTGGATACAATAATAGTAGATTTTTCAAAAACTTTTTCTCATTTTTTTTAGTGTTGCGACCCCTGTAAAGGCCAAAAATAAAGTAAATAACTTCATGACCGCCTTACTAATAATAAGGTCCTAATTATGTTTTTTCCCTTTAACATTTGATTATAGATCAATAATTATTAACAGATCATAAGTACACAAGTGCTTAATGTTTCTTGACCAACTGTGACCCCCTGTACCTGCAATGGAGTCCTCCAGCTTGAGGACCGATACCTAATACGAGAAAAATGCAGAAAATTTTAAAACTAAGTCTTGTACTACACTACTATGGTCTGGCAGAATAAAGGCATCCACAGTCTCCAATCTTTTTTGTCCATATCTGCCCTGCTATTGCGTTCAGATCGTCCATTTTCGGCTTCCTTAATAATAATAAATAATGCTACACACACACACGCCCAGACCTGAACAAATATTTGTCTCTAACAAATGAATGTCCGACCGGGAATCGAGCGCGGGACTTTTTGCGCAGCAGGCAGGGGCACTACCAACTGCGCCAATTCCTTATTGAATCAACCTTCCCCTCGATCGTTTTTCGTTTCCGTGGTAACTACCCCATCGGATTATTGATTTCCTCCCCTAATCATGTGACCAGCCTATTTCCATTTAATGATTGGCCTATAATTTTATTCGGAAGCAGACAAATATTACTGATATAAAAATGAATACATAGTTATAATAAATTTATAATAAAAATTAATGTAAAGTGAATATTTTTGGAAATTATTTAAGCTTTGCAAAGTATTATATATATTAATATAATTAGTTATTTTATTTTATCAGTGCGGGTCCTTCTTTGGTGGTTAATATGTGGTACAGTATTTTTTTTTTTTTTTTTTTTATGTACTAAGGCGGCAGACGAGCATACAGTCCACCTGATGGTAAGTGGATACTGTCGCCCATAGACATCCGCGATACATGCCAACATTAGTCCAAAATGACAAATGTTGGCACGCCCCCGGATGCGCTGCCTACCTTTGGAGATATAGGAATGGATTTGGAGAAAGGGTTGTGAAAATGGGCAGAGATAGGATGGGATGGGAATGGGCTCTGGCACATCTCACTCACTACCGAAACACGTACGTACATTGGGGAAATACGATAAAGTGGGAAATGCAGTACATTTCAAGGTAGTCTTCTGTGAGAGAGGGGTAACGTGGCCAGTCGAGCGCGCCCAGCGGCTGTTGGATTGCAGCGTGCACTGTCCCCCTTCTAACCGTAACCAGCCCTTTTATCATCCAGTGCTGGACATCGGCCCTCCTGTGCATATTGTCTTTAAAACAGTACACTGGCTAAGCAGGTTGGAGAGTCCACTCTTTTAGAGGTGCTATAGTTTCTAAGGGCTTGTGGAAGCTGCTTTGTTACCACACGGCCGAAGGGTACTTTACCAACACATGGTGGTATAGTAATTGTTGAACTACATCTGCGACCATGTGTATGTAATGAATGACGAGTGATCATATACATCCATGATTGTATCGCACATGTTCTAATATTATGTTATATGACCATTCCTAAAACCCCAAATATATTGCAAGGCAAAATATACAAAAAATGATAAAGACTGGACGCAAAATTAAACGTTATTTAATGTTTTCGTTACTTCTGTTACCACAGATCTGGTATAAAAATTTTAAATTCTGACCCATTGCCAAGCAAATCAGTACAGACTGAATTGCCTTGGTTTTATTTTATATCACAATGTTCAAATAAGAGTTGAAAAACTTATTAATAGACAAAGGATTATATGCATTTGCATATGCAAAATGCATATTTCTCGGTTTTCACGCCCTATTGCTTATTTAGACTTCAATTTGACATAAAATGCGTATTTTTAAAATAGAAATGTTACCTACAAAGAACACGTTCCAAATGTGCTATTACCCCTGAAAGTTGAAAGCAGTTTTGTTCTATGCCAAGCATTTTGAGACCATAAAAGGGGCAGTTGGTCAATTTGTGCAATAAAAAAAATTATCTCACCATGTTTTCTTTTCTGATAGTGCATATATAATGCATATTTTGACACTTTGATAGTGCATATATCTATTTATTAAACGCGACAGATGCCAATGCCAGTGAACTTAAGTCCAGTGTAAGTATTTAACATCAGTAGTAACGTGTATAATTAATTACAGTTGACAATAAGAGGTCCTGATAATTAATTCATAAAATTTCCCGCGGCCGCATTTCAGTGTCTCTGGGGCTTTAGTTTTTGATATATGTGAAAGTATTCTCTAATGTTAGGAGAAGACATATTTACGATTTATTGAAACTTGTGATTCTATTTATTTTAATGCCAAATTTAAAATTATTCTATCCAGTGTAATTATTTGTAAATAGATACTAAAATGTGGAATTTTACTTTACTTTGTGTTGTATCTAATTTATTAAGTTAATTAAATCAATAATAAAATATTGAAAATAATTGTTGTTGTTTATTTCACGTATAGAAATATACTACCTAATGTAATATCAAAAACTTCTGAATTGATTCTGATAAAATTTTACCAGTATCTTAATTATTCTAACTAAAATATGTTGTTTTTTTTAGACAGTCCACCCGATGGCAAGTGGATACTATCGCCCATGGACATTGTGATACATGCCAATATCAGCGAAGAATGACAAATGGTACTCCCCAGCATGGGCCACCTACCTTTTGGGTTTGGAAGATTGGGAAATAGAATTGGTATGGGGAGAAAGGGGGATGAGTTTCCCTTATCCATTACACTCCCTACTCAATGGAATGGAAAACTCCATACTCAATAGAATATACATATATTATAAACGGAAACCATACTTAATCGTTTCAGCTTCGAGATAGATCAATTACACTCTTATCCTAGTAGTTCTTGCAAAATACCCTTTGATTTAATAGAATGTGGTTCTTAAAAACTGCAATAACTGCAATTAAAACTGCAATAAATTCATTACAAAAATGTATTTCAATTTTATTTTCGAACTTATGTTTCATTTTAAAATAGGGAAATGGGTTGTAAATTATAAATTAAAGGTGCTACCCGGCATCGACGTGGTAACACTTATGTACTTTAACCATAATTGCATAAAGCATCATTCACACAAGTACATTGATGTCGCGACTAACATCTGTCGCTATTGCAACGTGTATAGTTGCAGTCTGGTCTATGAGGGGGCGATCACCTTACTATCACCACGGTAAAGGTCGATTTTTTTATAGCAAGTAGGCGACAGACGAGCATACAGTCAAATTGGTGGTAAGTGGATACTGTCACCCATGGACATCCGCAATATATGCCAACATCAGTCCAGAATGACAAACGTTAGCATGTCCCCGAATGCACTGCCTACCTTTGGAAATTTAGGAATTGATTTAGAGGAAGGGGGAAAATTGGGAGGGATAGGATACAATGGGATGGGAATGGGCTCTGATATCTCTCTCGCTACCGAAACACTTACTCGTACGTACTTATCAGTGAGTTCCAACAGTTACTGGGCTGACATTTCTGTCTAAAAAAATATACGTTATTCTAATTGTCATTTATCCTGCTAAATTTTAGTTCAACACTCGTTAGTTTTGATTCCTCGACTCTTAGAACAAGTCGAAAAATGTTTAAAACCACTGGAATATTGTTCCGTGATTAAGTTCCATACAAAGAAAGGTGTTAACCCGACCGATATCAAATAAAGGTTGGATGATGAGTACGGGGATTCTTCTCCATCATTTTCCACCATCAAAGATAAGAAATTTCGTTTAGGATGAGAGTCCATTGACGATGAACCTCGCTCCGGTCGACAGGTGGAGGCACTCGCTCCAAACAACATATAAATAAAGTTGGTGCAAGGTCAAAACTTCTTTCAAGTGTGCAGCGAACTGAACGAGTAGTGTGTTCTAAGGAACTTTTGGAGGCCTTTCATAGAAAAGCGATTTTTTGGACTCAATTGTTACTGGGGATGAAATTATGGTTCTTTAGTATGATCTCCTTACCAAAAGGGAGTCGATGAATTGGCATCGTTCTGGTGAAGTACCGCCTAGAAAGGCAAAGGGGACTCAGTCCACCAAAAAGATTATGGCTTCGACTTTTGGTATTGTCAAGCAATATTGCTTATATACATAAAACAACGCAATACTATGGTGACTGGAAACTATTATGCTAACCTTATAGAGCGATTATGAGGAGCAATAAAGCCGAAACGTCGTGGAAAACTAAGCAAAGGTGTGTGGCTTCTTCTTGACAATGCACCCGTTCCTGCTGTTTCAAAGTGTGGATTCACGGAAATTCGCCACCCACCCTATAGTCCTGAACTGGCTCCCAGTGATTACTATTTGTACTGAAAACTTAAGGCGGACGTATGTGGTTAGAAAATTTTCCACTGACGATAACTTTATCGTCAGTATCACCACTGCGATTTTTGCCTATTTTGAAGACAAAACCTATATTTTTATACTGGGATAGAAATGCTAATTAAACGATCCGACGTTCAACGTGTGTTCAAATAGACGGACTATTGAAAAAAAAAAATACTTTCATGAACTCAAGTGTCCCGTTTCTTTGTCAGGCCGGAAACTTTTGGACCTCCCCTCGTACATTAGGGGAATCAGTATTTTATTTCAGGAATCAGCTTTATTAAACTTGTACACCGTGATACCTCTCTATTAGGGAGCCAATGTATCTTGTATTCGCACAACATAATTATTGAAATGAGAAAATGTTTCTAAATTAGGTACGAAGTATGTGCTCCTTTATTCTGGGTTTAAATATCTAGTTGCTGGCACATGTGCTAGATAGGTACAAGTTACGCATTATCATATTGTGATTTATGCAGTGGTGTGTTTAAGGCTTAGCACGGTTTGTACTCTGATCTGAATACACAAGATGATGGTATGGTATTGCAGCCGGGTGCTTCATGAGATATTTTGGTTCCATATAGATCCGACAATTGAAACTCCTCAGGCCCTTCAGTACTGAATTGATAGTTTATAAATTAGGTAATCAATTTATTCTAGCCCAATCAAACTTGCATCTAGGACTAGTGGTCTATATTTCACAATACAATTTTCGATTGTAATAATCTTGTTCAAAATGCAAAAATGCAAGTTAATGCAAAAATTTTAGGTCTAAGTAGGTACAAAACTATTTTCCTATGAACCATAAAGTGACACACAGTGTTTTCTTTATGTTTAAAATTAAACTATTAAGTAACATTGAATTTAAAATAAATATAGTCAGAAACAAATATGAAAGCATTGAAAATAAATATGAAACAACTCTAAACACGCTGCTAGTTTTTTGAACTGACAACATTTATATTTTGTGTATTTGAATAAATCTAGCATTTTGAATATGAAAGTCGATGCCAGCAGCAGTCACACAATAATAAAATTGCGTCAAATTCTTAACAACTAAATTGAATTTTCATATATACAACTGATTATTATTTTAACACAACTAACCTAATATACTTTTGTTCATTGTTTGGAATAAAATAATCACACGACATCCCTCCGACATCCCTCCGGGGCAGAGAGGTCATAACATGTTTACAATCTATGTCATACAAGGCATACCAGTGAATTTACCATTTCATTTATTTACTTTCCACTACTTAACACTAAATAAATGTGACATTATGTAAGTAAACAAGACCTTGTTGCAGATATGGACTAGACTTTTTAACTCAAAATTTTGTTGTTTCAAGATTCTGTATAAATACAAACATATCTATATTCTAAACATTTCTTGTAAGTCTCAATATTTTGGAAACTAGAACCAAAAATAAGGTCCTTCACAGGCAATGTCACAAATGAACACACAAATATATAGAATCATAATAATAAAATCAAAGCATTATTTGGCTTATTTTCAAGTTGATTAAAATATAATCATAAGAGAAACTATCAAAGTATCAAAGTCCAATTTAATGTCTGAAAATAAATCCTACAGGCTATTTCTCTCCATCTTAAAGAATAGATCAGTATCAATTTCCAATAGGACTGTAGTGGTAGTTCTGTGATTATATTATTCAAATGGCCAATGACCCGAGACCTGTGTGTTGCACCTCCGAGGCGACGGTGTGGTGGTTGATCTTCTAGGCAATAGAAATTGTAACATTGATACCCAGGTTTCCATTATCAGCAAACAGTTGTGCAAGAGACGTGTCAAAAACGAGGCAGTCTGAGTTCATAATAGCCGATGCAACTCCTTCATGGATAGATCGTGGCATGGCCTCCCATGTGAGTCTTCTCCGATGCCCATTAAGCTCCAACCGGTATGCAAAGTTCTCCGCTTCCTTACGAGAACCTATAAGTTGTACAATTGCAAAGAATTGTTGGTGACCATCATACTTTTCTTGCTTCTCAAGTACTAACATGAAGTGATGATTGAAACATGACTGCATCATGACCCAGTCCACCGCTCCTGGGAGGTTGATATCTGTTGCCAGAAACACTATATCCTCGCCTTGCAATGTTGTAATACTTTTGTGGGACATCATAAGGTGTGGCATCACTTGGTCTAATCCACCTTGCCATTTGCAAGATGCTCCAGGACAAGGGCACGAGTATGGTCTGTACTCGCACGCTTCCTCATGCTCAGCTTTTTCTGTGTGCACGAGGGTTTGTGTGCAGCCCGTGTTGGAGTGCTTGCAGGGGAACATCACGTTACTTGCGACCTTTTCCATGGCGAGGTTGCGTATGTTGCCGAGAGGGCCGCGGCATGTTGGGCAGCAGGATAGTTTGGGTCGGCAGCTGGAGCAGACCAAGTGTCCGCTCTGACATTGCAATATCGGGGGCAAGACATAGTCGAAACAGACTGGGCACTCGAATAAAGAGGCAAGATCGGCAGACATGGCGGTAGGGACGTTCGCGAGGGCGGGCACTCCAGGCACAGAACAACTGGAACCGCTAGCTCCTCCCCTTCTTTTGTTGTTTGTGCTCATGTCACCGTCACGCGCGCATAAAACCCCTCGACCCCCGATGACCGACCAATTAGTAAACTAAACAATCTGATCAACCACAATACTTCACCTTCGCTATGTAGCTGGTTTGCGACCCTCTGCAGTCAATCTTTTCCGTCTCGTGCTCGATTTGTAATATTCCATCACAATTTCGGACGGGCCTAATGTTGTATTTTGGTTGTATTAAAGCCTGGATTGAGGGGCAATTCACGACAGATACAAGTTCTTGACTATTATTGAACACATGAACCGGTTGAAAATATTTTAACAAAAAAGTCAATTAGTTCTTCAAGGATGCTCTAATTCACTGGAAATAATAAAAGAATGAAATTAGTCGTATTATTCAATGACGACTTGAGTGAGACGAAAATGACAGGAACATGATGTCATAGAGTAAAGACCACCCAATCTATTATGACGTTTGGCCCAGAGTGTAAATTCGTTCAGAAATGATCTATCCTTATCTATCTATTGACATAGTCAGCGTTGCGTTACACTTCAGACTGTGATATACTCATTAATTGACTAATTATAATTATTAAGTTTAATTACAAAACAATATTTTTTTTAAAACATTGAAATTAAAATTAATTTATACACAGATGTTAAATTTAAATTAATTTTGAAATACAATTCATGTAATGAGTTCATGACATTTTCTCAAATGGATAAATTCGTAGACTGTAGGTATAGGAGAGTTGCTGTCGACTGGTGCTGAGTTGGTGCCGATTGACACATCAGGTAATGTAATTATACCTTTTTACTAATTGTCTTTTAAATTGTTCCTGCTGTATTTGTTGTAGTCAATAATCATTGGATTCAGTTCGGTATTCAGCAAAAGTCCGAAGGAAATAACGTAAAAATAGATTCGTAATGCTATCATCTGTGACCGAGCAAAATCTCTACAGATTTAAATTCTGTCTTACACTATGTTTTTTTTCATATATGGCAACAGTGCAATTAGTACATTCTGTCAGTGACAATCTTTCTTTCTAGAGTTTAAAACGTACCCTGTCAATGTTCAGTCCCGTCGAAGTAAGTCAGGAGTCGCCCAGTAAAGCGATAGTAGGTTTACTGACGATGAGTACAGAAGAGGACTAGTTGGAAGCACACGAAAAACGCAGTCCCATGCTTCTTATTAATTATAAGAGACCTCGTTCGAAAAACATTAAAGTGTACACAATGCACATTTTTTACAATAAACAAACAAAAACTCAACTTCACTTCTTGAGTTTCCGTCAAAAAGTCACATAATTTTTTTAAACCTAATTGAATTTTATTTTATTAGAATTTACCTGGACTCTGGCGTAGCCATTGGTCCACACACCTATCAAAATATGTATTAAAGCCGAATTGTTTTTATCACGTCGTTCAGTAGGAGTTCAGTATGTAGGAGTCGTTCAGTAGGTTTACTGAGGACAGACTTGCCACTCCTTGAAAGAACACGAAACACGCAGTCCCGCTTTTATAAAAAAATATCTGTTGCCATTTAGCAACAAAGCTGATTTCAGTTTAGACATAATTGAATGAAATTCGAGATTAATACAAATTATTGAGGTCAGCTAAATGTTAGTTTGGCATAACGGTAGGGTGTAACACATTCTTAAGAAATCACACCATCATCCAAGTGTCAAAGCTATGATATTCCCTGTCGATAATTTTCCAGACTTACCGAATTACGGGACTATTTTTTATAAAAAGTAGCGTATAACCACCCGGGCTAAAGATTCTACACAGCAATAAAATCGGCGCAGTAGGTTTGCAGTTTAGCACGAACAAACCGACAAAATTATTTCCATTCAAAACGGGCAAAACAACGGACGAAGTCGTGGACAAATATTAGTAATCATAAACCTAATGCGTTTAGAAATGGTTTATTTGCATAACGGAAACTGACATTCCATTAGTTTCCGGTGACTAACACTGAAAACAACAAGTTTATTGTTTAGCTTTTACAGAACGATGTTTACACAGTGCTAAACAGAAACAAATTACCTAAAACCTTCGAACAATCAAAGCATTGTTACATAACTACGTGTAAATGTAATCACAATTCTAATATCTTGCTTACATAGAACAGGTAATTTATCTCGGCCGGATTGTCTTTGCATTCATTCTTTGCATGCGGGAAAAGTAAATTAGTCTGTGGAAAGCGACGTCGTTGAATACACGCAACCGTTGGTAATTCGATGGCGGGAAGCGGGAAAATTGACAAATGAAAATTACGATCGAAAAGGTGGAAAAGTTTTTGATTTGTGCGCTGAAGTGACGAGTGAATTGTGCATTTTCCTTTAAAATTTTAATACGCAAACAATTTTCTTAAGTGTTACTGAATTGTTTCAATTATTGCTGGATTTTGCTAAAGGTAAGTGATGAAAGTTGTTTGTCGGAAAGTTTTATTAATTTTAATAAACAGATACTTATCAAATTAATTTACCTGTAATTAATGTACCTTAATTAAAATCTTACCTATAAAACACTGTTGCAAACATTTTTGTTCTATTACGAATATTTTTTTCAACGATGGAGTTAGAAAAGAACTTGGAATAAATAAGTAGGTATATATAAAAAAATATAGAATTCAAGATTTTATGAAAATTATTATTTTATGTCATCATTCTGTGTTCAATTATACCTCAGAGCGTTGATAATGTATCTATCGAGGGAGTACGTAAGTTCGAATCCCGGCCCGTAGAATTTCTATTTAATTGACCATTAATTTTTCAATTATTACATTTTTGCAATATTCTGTTTCAATAGAAACATGCTCTAAATCTGATATTTAAAGGATTTTTTATAACGTTTCACTAAAATCTCAAATACTTGGAAAATAGATTCGACAATAAGCAGCAGCTAATGTCACTGTCCTTTCAGCAGATCACGTCACATTTTATCACTGAATTTATTGAGAAAATGAAATATTTACAACATGGAAAATATTTACATACTTTTGATATGATACAGCGATAGAAATATAGACTAGATGATGATATTTTGTGACATAGTCTGAAGATCTTTTTTGCAGGTCCCACGTAGGTTATAATTTATATCTGTACTCCTCATACGATAAAACTAACTAATATTATATATGCGAAAGTTCGTTTGTTTGTTATCCACAATAATAAATCTACAACAAAATATCAATGAATCGCTATCGACTTTGGCATACATATAGTGGAACGATACGCATACGAACGCATACGATAATTATTTATTATTCTTGTGTGCACAGCTAGGCATAACACTTAGTAATAAACATCTTATGCGGATTTTTTCAAGAGTCAATCGAGACCTCAGTTGTCCGCGTCCGAAGGTACCTCTTAGCACCCTACACTTGTCCCCCAAGTGATGCTAAATGGGTAACAATACAGTGGATGGATACTACAGGCCGTGGGACATAATAGCCCAAAAAAGAGCGTGGCTTCCAATTAGCAATGGCCAGCGCAGAGTTTTAAGGCTTCCACAGGCCCTTGTGACTAGAAGAGGAGGTCTTTGCCCCGTAACAGATTGATTTATAGTGCATGTTGCATTCCCACAGGCTCTAGGCGCACTCGACTGGACACGTTACTCCTCTCTCACCGAAGACTACCTTGAAATGTACTGCCTTTCCTACTTTATCGTATTTACCCAATGTACGTAGGTACGTGTTTCGGTACTGAAGATATGCCAGAGCCCATCCTATCCTATCCCTCTCCATTTTCCCAATCCATTCTTTAATATGCAAAGGTAGGCAGCGCACCCGGAGCGTGCCAACGTTTGTCATTCTGGACTGATGGCATGTGTCGCGGATGGTCTATGGATCACAGTATCCACTTACGATCAGGTGGACTGTAGGTTCATCTGCCGCCTTTTTTGTACTAATTTTTTACACAAATTTTACACAAAGTATTGCGAACATTGTTTTCAATTTGTAGTTTGATAAAAAGAGCCGTTGTTGTTACAGCTGGAAGTAGGTACTTATGTATTACTTTGCAGTGCAACCTGTTGATAATCGAGCATCATTTACTGCATTTGTTTAGATAAAACCACAGTGTTTTGTTTGTTTAAAGTGATCGCATCACCGCGCCTGTATTGTTGCCTTTTGTATGCGAAGTTGATGTCTATCAAAAGATCTTCATTCGTAGAGATGCAAGAAATACTTCCTTTCGCAACGTGAGAAACATTATCAAAATGTACATTTTCGCATTAGGTTTCACTCTCGCTAATAATTAATAAATTTCATTGGGAAAATATGCAAATTGCAAAGTGTTACCTGATCTTACATCACTTAAAGTGTAGCTATAAAGTTTAAAAAAAACAGAGTATCCGTTTGGGGCAAGTTGTTATTCGTTGCAGTATAACACAGTTATAATACAAAATTAAGCATGCAACGACAAATAAATTGCAATATAACTGCGCCTAACGTTGCCTTTAAATAACTGTATGCTTTTTACAGTTATTATTATGTAACCTTTTGTAACGAATTTTTATAATTTTGTAACGAATGTCGAATTTTAACCAGCACAACATAGAAATAATTAGTCGTTTAAATGGTATATACAAATACTTTACTAGCAAAACCCGGCAGACGTTGTTCTGCCTGTGTATATTTATTTACCTCCTCTACATATAAAATCACAAATTATTCTGTTTTGCTGTCGATATGATTTTTGCGATCGGTTGAATGCCATAGAAGTTGATGTGCTGCAGCGCCATCTAGTGGCGAGTTACAACAAAGTGGATAGCATAAAAACCTTCTTCACCTTCTTCATGAAAAAATACATATAATGTGCCAACTTTTATGGTGATCGGTCTAACGGTGTAGAAGTCTATTAACCTCAGATATACCAACATCCGTTTTTATATATGTAGAAGAGATATAGATTATATAGATATATATAGATAGTGCAGACTGCAGTTATATTGCAATTTAGCGATGTAGTTCGTACGTGACTATTTAGTACTTTGTGTTATACTCGTAACTGTGTAACAACACCGCACAACTCATATGCTCGAATTTTTTACACATTTTTGTGATATAAAAATTGCTAATGTATTATTATCTGTAATATCACTTTTTTGATATAGTGCATACAAAAACAGACATTTTGTTAGTTGGTGCGAGTAAATAATATAATACATTCCATAGATACTTATATGATAAGATTTCCATCCTCTTTAATACTCTGAATATGTACCGTACCTATCACTTGAAAGTTAGTTCAGTTTACTTCCGACTCTATGAATGTGTAACGGTTTGAAGTCTCGCTTACACGTATACTCATCTTTGCAGTTAACAAAATATTCTAAATCTATATAAGTAAAATTATTTGCTTTTCACGTGATAACAACTAATGTCACAGTCACGTGGCTACTACTACAATCTCGGCGTTACACGTAATTTATTACTAGCTTGCAGGTGAACAAATAGGTCTACAGGTAAATATACGATAAGATGGTTATTTTTAAAAAAATTCAGAGTAATCGTGTACAGATTCGGACACATATGTACTGAAACGAACAATTGTAGATATTTATTATAATCAGGGTCGGACTGGGCCGGAAGGGCTCGGGTGGCTCCCCACAAGCTCGGGGCCCGAGACTGGATAATGGTACATGGGATACTATCGGAAAATAATGAAATATACAAATTATTAATTATCAACGATATATATTATTAGGTACCTAAATACAGTTCCAAATACAAATTCCTAATTCGGCAAGCCCCGCAAGCCAGGCCCGTGGGTGGCCCGCGCAGGCTGGGGCCCGGCTGGCAAACGCCACCTCGACTATATGGCCAGTCCGACGCTGATTATAATTATCATATCATACCATTAACCCTCGTCTCACCACTGTTGGATATACACGGTGTTTCGCTCTTCTCCTCCAGCCACTATCGGCGTACTTCTTCTTTCTTACAACATCCTCCTTGTCGTAATAAATGAGCTCGCGGCTTTCTTCAAGGAAAAGGATAAGGTCGTCGGCGCACTCGCATTCCTCCTTGATGCTACAAGTATCCATGGGCGGTGGGAACCACTTACAGCCATATCGTGGGTCTTCTCCGTGTGTTACCTCTACTATATAAAAAATGAGAGACCTACAATAAAATATTTGAATAAACGCCACATGTCAAAATGCGCTAGACGTCGTCATTTTCCTCTGAAACAATAAAACTATATCTCGGCTTTCTTATCAAACTACAGTTTAATATTAACTTTACATAGTTAGGCACTACGTGACGGTGTTATAAACACAACATAGTTATTGTTTTACTGCTCAATTTATGACTGACGTGGTGATCAAGTCAGCTGCGGCTATGTGATTGGGTATGCCCACTAAGACATGCATTGGAGCTAGGGTTGTAATACGGATCTATCCTACTATCCTAGAGCGTCCAGGGAGCGTTCGCTTGTCTGGGTTTCTTTAAACTAATTTACCAAAGCAATCAGAAACAAATAATAAGAAGATGCCAAAGAATAAGGAGATTTCTTTAATAAAGTAGGACCTTTATAAGTATTTCAACTTTTATTTTATTAGGCGCTCAATATCCATTCTTACCATATACCATCAATAGGTACACTTTATATAGCAAACTTTGTCCTATACTATTTTGCTCATGTATCTGAGTTAATTAATATAATATATTACAATTTTTTTTTGTTAAAGATACATTTTTTTGTACTCTCTATTTAGCTTTATATGAAAAAATTGGTAGAAACTCCAATTACATTAATTTTTTTTGGCGAAAAATAAGTTTCGTAAATTTTTCCCGTGTATTCACTCAGAATCTTTATATTCTACCGGTTATATCTACCGGTTATAATATGGTTATGATATGGAAATATTTCTACATCACTATGGACTTGAGATCACTATCTCAAGTCCATATTCAATACTTGACAATTTTAACAGTTTTAGCACATATTGTGTAAAACACGACATTTCACGAACTGCTAACTGTTGCACGATACCTACAGCCACACTTATCAATAAGTATGAAACACATATCATTGAGGAGCCAGACAGTTGAAAGGAATGCTGATAAAGGGATGACGATAGATAAATAATCTATACATATAATAAAACTGTAAAAGGATTTAGTCTGTACATAGACTTAGTTAAAAATAATTAAAAATAAGATTTAGTCTGTTTAGAAGATACAGAAGCCAAAAGAGAAGTTTTTAAAATTTTTGTCTATTTGTTTGAGCATCGCATAAACACTACTGAACGGATTTTGTAAGTGTTTTCACTAGCGTATAGCTAACTATCCAGAAGGAAAACTTGTTTATGTGTCATCTTCATATGACATAAGCAAGTTAGTTATAGAGGAGTTATAGAGGAAAATAAAAAAATGATTTTTAATAGAATTACTCAAAAACTACTGGATGGATTTTCATTAATGAAATCCATCATGTCGGTGCTTTTACAGGTTTTACATCTATCTTATCTTTATTATTTAAATCTTATTAGTTTATCTTTTAAGTCGTGGACTAAGGTCCACGCGAGCGAAGCCGCAGGCAGAAGCTAGTGAATCATATTTTGACAGATATCATTAGTCGAAATCCTGTATTGGTGAGAAATTGGCTAACTAAGGTATAAAAAGACTCGTTAAATTCGCGTTTTATCAAAGAGTTTGACAGAACTCTTGTTTTGAATAAACATGGATTTGACGTGACCACGATTTAACGGAACATGAATTCGACTAAGACAGTTTTACGTTAACTTAAGTCAGCAATTCGTCCCACAAAGCTTCGTCCCATTACATTCAGATATAAATCTAGAAAGATTTCATTATTTTCGGGTTGATGTTTATTAAATTAATTTTATCTATTAATATTATTATTGTACTTTAATTTAATCCATTATTTTATTTTTTATTACACTAATAAATTCTAACATTTTAATGTGACGTTTAATATACTTTATCGTAACATAACATTCTCCGAAAGTTTTTATCTCATTGTAAGGCCTGTCATCGGAAGATGACTGTACCTATGAGTTGCGAAAATCCGTGTCATAATTTGTATAGTCAACATGTTTCGATTTTACACAATGCACCACGTTTAAAGTGCTTGACATAAATAGATAATGACTTCGATGACTTTATACAGTTCTTTAACGGACTAAATCATTGAACTTTTAAATTTGCGCACGTATTTAAGGAGAGGGGGTGGTAGTACTTGTTCCCTGGAAATTTTCCGGATAACTGAATAATAAATAACTGAATCAGTCCAAATTCTGGATTGATGTTGACATGAATCGCGGATGTCCATGGACGATAGTATCTACTTACCGTCAAGTGGACTGTATGCTCGTCTGCCACATTCTTTCCATAGAGAAAAAGAACTAAGAAACTAAAATCCCATTTTCTCCGATAATGTCACATTTAGTTTTTACTTCAGTAGTTTCAGTACACATTTAGTTTCAGTTTTTACTTCAAATCAGTTAGTTGTACGGGCCGCTGTTCGAACTTACGACGTCACGAATGTGAACAGACTCCTCTAGAATATCATCACTTAGTAATTACTAATTAGTAAAGTGAAATATGTTTTGTATAAATTCTCACGCGTTCCGTTACACTGTCGCGGGCACGTCCCGGTAGGGCAGTAAGGACGGTTAATGACTAGTTAGAGAATTAAACCTCGGTTAATGTACGTGTCACAGTTATGATAAATCGTCAGTTTAAAAATGTAAATTAAAAATAACGTTGGTTAAGTCTGCTTAGTACATTAATGTGTTTTAGTATGGTGAACGCGAAAATTACATTCTGCTAAGTTATATTCATATATAAAATAATACCCATAGATTACATATAATTAGATAAAAAATATTGTTCATTTTAGACTATTATGAGTGGCGATAGCCTCGGGGTAGGTACCTATTGACTCACGTTTCATTAGGTCGTGAATTCAACTCTCTCCCCGAACCACTGAGTTTTATTACTGAACCTCCTAAGGCCGAACGACAAATATGACAGGTTGATCTTACCATGCTTTCGGCCCAAGTAAGTATGAGTATAATTTTCCATGAAAAACCTGACCAGGATTTTTAATATTTTTTCTATGTACTCTGTGGTCATAATGAGTAGAAAGGCACCAGTTTTAAAGCGATATATTTTGTTCATTCAAATGCACATTGGGCGTTACTGATATGGAATTTAAAAAAAAAGAAAAATTACAGTTTTTTTATTAATTCTGAATAACAAGGAAGATAATCCATTTTACTGTTAAATTATTTGTTGGTACGGAGCCATTTGAAGATGGGTCGTCTTCATCAGTTCCACTATCACCTTGTTCATGTTTCTCTTTTTTTTTTTATAGACTAGTGGGCGGACGAGCAAGCGGTCCCACATGATGGTAAGTGTTACCGCCGCCCATGGACACCTGCAACACCAGGGGGTAGGCAGTTCTCTTGCCTTCTAGTCCCTCTTTCTTTTCATTATTCTTTGTTAACGTCCTCTTTCTCTTCTTCTCTCTCGTCCTTGTACCTGTCATGTTCTTCTTACCCCACGTCCACCTCTTCCACTTTGTTCTTTACATCGGACATGAAAAAAACACAGTTTCATTTTCAGCAATCTCGTTTCCAAAACTATTCCTCATGATCACATTTTCTCAAAGCCGGCAGAGGTTTGTACTCCGTGTCTCCAACATCATCATTGGGGGTACGAAGTCCTTTTTCTCAGAATTATTCAGAAATTCCTCAGTTTCAGCACCTTTGAGGTTAATGGATATTAAAATAAATAAACTAATAAGAAAGCTGTAACGACCGGTGCACGATAAAATGTAACATAATATTTTGATGGCCCATAAAAAGTAATAACTATCTGATAGGGCTCAAATAACAATTGTTTGCTAAAATTTATTAATCACTTATTTTCACTAAATTTAAATACAAATTCACTTAGGATTTTATTAAACAATCTAGATTATATTTACCTAACCATCTAGATTATTGATTATATGTGTGTCATCTTCTTCACGTGTGGAAGATTTTGACAGGGTTGTCCAGGGTTTTTTGACGGACGACATGTGACAAATATCCGCCTTAGATAACCACCAATCAGATTGTTTTAACAATATGACGGTTAGTACGATATTTTGACTTAGATATTCAAATTAATGTTTTGTGCTTTGTATTGTACTCTAGGCGTTTACGTGAACATTGATGTAATAATGTTTGGGCGTTAGTCACTATATAGCTACACGTTGTACATTATTATATAATGCCCATTACGAGATTAAGTACGGATTCTTTGGCTATTTATTAGCAGTTCAGCGGTGAAGTAATAAATATCGAGATCGTGAGTAAATATCGAGAATTAAAAAAAATCTGAGCATACGAGTATGTATTGACCAAACCCCACTGATTATTTTTAGAAAATTTATTTATACAGGTGTGTTCGGACTATTCCCGAAGCCTTCAACCATGGATTCCATTCATGATTCCGAGTTAATTACGTGAAAATTTTAGGTTATTTTTATTTTAAATATTTTACGTTATTTTTCGTGTTTTTTTTTAAAGATTTGCCGAATAAAAATTTTAAAAATACTAAGTAGTTATTTTAGAATAATAATATGTAACAATATATGTATATCATTGAACTCAGAATCCTGAGTAGAATCCATGGTTGTAGGCTTCGGGAAATCCGTAACATTTCAAAATCCGTATCATTAAAAAAAATCAGGATAAAATGTTAAAAAATAGAAAAAAAGAAAAGAAGGTTTTAGAAGTTACAAGTTAAAGGGAACACAATATAGAAGAAAGATGTCACTCCTCAGTAGTCCCATTATAGCCACACATGCATGGCAGTGTACATAACAATACATCCCCATCTTGTCTTCACTTTAAGCTCAAGTTTATAACTATCAAATTTCTTAATTATTTTTAAAAATTATTTGTCAATATGGGTGTACTGTTTTCTTCTTTTCTTCCCTAATTAATGTCATTAGAAAGTATTCAGTATCCGATGGTTAAATAAGACAATATTACTAAATTTAATTATTTAATTAATTAACAAGAGAGCGTACGTACAGAACAAAATTTTAATTCGCACTAACGAAGCGCGTAGTCGGGGAAGTCCGTCCAAACTTTGTCTTGACCTCACAAGTATGACCCGGAACAATTAATAGGAACTAAATTTTCTCACAATGCAATTTCCTGTGCACCTTTGTCCCATTCTACATTCCTATCTCCCTCTCACGGTCGCGTAATGAAATTAAGATTTTTTTGTTGCGATTACACCGGCCTCAGTGCTACCAATCCGACACAGTAACGTTTATAACCAGTATAGAATTTTAATTCGCACGTTTCAATACGTCCGAAGTACACAAGCGCAATTATACGAGCCTAATTAGCTATATTTCTATATATATAATAGGAAAGTTAGATTAGAATTTTGAGTTCCCAAAGCTCAGATTGGCGTTGCATTTGCACACGTATATCAATCAAGTCAGCATGATGAGAACGGCAAATCTTTCGTCTTCCTTATGAGACCTTTAAATCGCAAATATCTCGACAGACTTACACCGACTTTCGATTTGTTATATTCATTCATTTCATTATTCGATAGTTTTCCGTCATTTCATCATTCCGATAAAGTTGCCAGTTTCTATACGAGCGATTTGCTAAGAAGCAAGATATATCCAAACATATCTTGAGGTATTCTGGCCATTTGAATGCGGCGATTGACTTCTATTAGATATCAGCCTTTAACATCCCCAGTAAATAGAGATATATGTACGACTGTATATATGGTAGAGTATACAGGTCTCCTCTATTAATCATGAGGGGGTTTCAGGTCATAACATATTGTGCGCGTCCAGTGCGGAATAACATTGAAATTATCCGGTTCCGTTTTAAATTCTGATAAACTCATCAATGTAATGCACAACTGTGCAACTGTGAGTTTTCCTACCGGTTATTTCTGGATACTGTGACATTACTGTGTTTTTATGAAGCTGCCCATTAAACAAATGAGGAGCCGTAATGAACTGGGTGTGCTCACGGCCGCTTTATCCGGTCACGGAGATTTGCGACAATGAATTAATTATTTTTTGAAATTCTATGTTGCTTGTAAACTGTTTTTGACCCCCTGAAAAGAATAATTAGTACAACGTAGGAAATCAGTATCCTAATGATAATAATGATTGTATAATGACTAAAGGTTGGTAATGACTAATGTAATAACTACGAGGCAGGCAATTAAACTGACAGTCATTCGTTGACAATAATATGTTATTAAAATTATTTAGTAGCTTGTAAAATAAAGGTTCGTTTAAAAGTTGACGTGCAGCGCGCAACCCGTAGGTACATTAATGTTAAATACTGGATAAACAGAAATATCAGATCTGTGGGATAAACAGACTTCTTAGACTTGTTTCTTAGACCGTCCTTTGCTTTGACTTAGATAGGAGGGTGTACGCTGCAGTCCCACAGCAGCTGCTGTGCGCACTCTATTGGCCAAATTACCCCGCACCACAGTAAACTACCGTGAAATTTACTGCATTGTCCGGATATATATACATATGTTTCATCAATATGTCAATATCTCATCAATCTTATCTCTCCTCGTTTTCCCAACCCTTCATCCAAATCCATTCCTAAATCTCCAATGGTAGACAACGCATCTGAGGCCGTGATAACGTTTGTCATTCTGGACTGATGTTGTCATGTACCGCGGGTGTCCACGGGCGACAGTATCCACTTACCACCAGGTGGACTGTATGCTCGTCCGCCACCTTTTTTCTATGAAAGTAATTGAAAGTCCGCCTGTATACTATAAATTATATTCACAGCATTATGCAGTTTTCGCTCATTCACTGACCACTGCATCCAGTCATGCGTCCAATCGACTGTTTTTACACTCCATGAATACTTAATTATACTTTCTGTTTATGAATTAAGTAATTAACTTTTATCATCTTGGTAACATCATTTTATTATGTTTTGTAATAGATATACTAGCCTTTGCTCATGGATTTACCCGCAGATGTTTGTTGTTTAAATCTTTGAATTTCAAGCGATTTGTGTATAATGGGTCGAATTTAGTTCACATGTCGTGATGTCTCTTGGTGTTTCACGTCTAAAATGCGGTCTAAAAAAACAGGTTAATAGAGCTTACCATTTAAATACTACTGAATTGTAACCGGTCCTTTTGTTGTCCAGCGCTGGACATAGGCTTCTCATGCACATTGTCTCGTGTATGAGGGATGTATAGCCTTAAAACTCCACGCTGACCAAGCGGGTTGACGAGTTCTCTCTTGGTGGTGTAGTTCCTCAGGGTTAGTTGTAGCGGCTTTGTAATCCCTTAGTCGCCCTTTACGACTCTCACGTTAAGAGATTGGGTGGTGATCAACATAGGTTTTCACCGCTTAGTCATTAGTAAAATAAAACATTTTGATATCAGCCTATGACGTCCCATTGCAGTACACAGACCTCCCTTTGAAATCCCTGCGTCGTGTTTGGGCATTATCTGCCACGCGGACCCATTGGTGGATCCAGATTTTCTTTAAATTTTCGGGCTTGCAGGTTTCTCCACGATTTTTTCCAAAACAAATATAATTCTTACCTTCAGAATATCCTGAGGTATTTTACGAAATGGACAATTTAAATTAAATGCTGTTTACCGCGGCTTTTACATCATATCGACCTAAATAAACCACGGCCAAGCATTTATGGCCTATTCCATTTTCTTGGATCTGTTTTGTACAAAGCGAACAATAAAAATCAGCTCACCCATAAACAATGAATAGTTCAAATGAAACTACTAAATTAATAGTTTGTTATCAATAACACTACAGGACTCAAATAATTATGAAATCTACGTTTCATACAGGTCATAAAGATTCAAAATAAAATTTTGCAATTCAAATACAATTAATTCGTTGACATCGGAAATTAAAATTACTAAATAAAATTATGAAATCAAAATTAAATTTAAAATATTGTCAAAGTGGTAAATAATACTAAATCGAAATTAAACAAAAAATAATTTTCTAAAATTAAACTACTTACCTACGTCTAAAATTTATAAAATTTGTATGTGGACAAGAATCTATGACAGTTGTCCCGAACTATTTGCATCCAATAGTTCTGGATGGGACAGTCTACTTTGGACGCAATTACTTACACAGGCAAGTCTGGCAATCTCCACAAGGAGGTTTTGGGCTTCTACGACGCGGGCCCAATACAGATTGGTCTCTATTATACACATGCGACCGATCTGTAGGTATTATGCGCATGATTTTCGTATTTTAATTTTCACCTAGGTAATGTTTACCTTCACTGCCAAGATAATATGAACTTTCGAAGTTGAAGAATCCGTCAACTTACTCTATAGTATAGTACCCTAGTATACTTTTGGAGATATACCACTTTAAAATGTTTCACTTCACTTCACAACTCCTTTAAGAAATGACTTCTTTCACGTATAATTTAATTCAGGTATAATTTCACTTGCCACCTATTTTTTGGGAACTCTGGAGTTAAGCTGACAACGGTGGAAAACGGAAAGGTTTTCACTAACACGTTTCAAAATGTGAATCATATGTCGACGGACGATATATTAAAATGCATGCCAGTTGAGCCTTTTTGCTTTTTCATAGTCGTAAAATTTCCCATCATAACGCCAAGTTATTGTAGAATTGTGCACCCACTGTCTCGTTTCTCAAGGAAGTGAATTCTCGCTCAGTACAGTTATGTCATAGTCTTAAGATAGATCACAAAGGTCTTGCGCATATTTGCGTCTAGAAATCTTCCTTCTTAACATAAAATGTAGATTCGCTTTGTAACAGACCATATACATATCATCCTCATTATCTCCAAACTATCTTCCCTTATTCTCTCTAAAAGAGTAGTCTCACCAAACCACGTGGCCAACGTGGCGTAGTTAAGGCCATACATCCCTCATACGGAAGATCATGTCCAGCAGTGGACGATAAGAGGGCTGGTGACGGTCATCTTTCGTCTTACCAGAAAATATATACTCGCGTGTTTGCTGCCGATCGGTTGCGCGCTCAGTCATAACGGCCGTTTTGCTAGCACCGATGACAAAGGGTGATCTTTACAATAAAGTTATTACAAGGGGACGTCCTGGGAGGTGGCAAGTGGCAGGTGTGAAAGAAAATTGTGTACAAACCAAGCCTACATGGGTTTATCATCAAAGCAGCTCTCAGCCTTAAAAGTTTACTTTTGTTGTGTGGGCTATTAATGTCATCATGTACCTACATATTATTGCCCATCTGCAGTCTTGTCGGCAGTGCGCTAGGGTCCTTACCGTTTCAAAGAATCTTGATTTGCCCACACAATTTTTATTAGTACCTACCTAGTTGTAATATTTAAATTCATAGTGTCATTACGAGCAGTTTATTCCAGGGAAAGTGATAATTTATTAAGCACGCAATGAAAATTATTCACGCACATTAGTTACCGTAATTCGTTGGTTTCGTTCACTGACTGAAATGATGTTAACTTTACAATTACTATGTCAGTTTCAGCGGATTTTAAAGTGGATTTTGTATCGGATTTAAGTAAGTTTACATTATTTTAGCTTGTTATAATAAATTAATTTTTAAAAATGTTCCAGTAGTTTTAATAAAATACGAAAAAAATGAACATAAAAGAAATGAATTTGCCATCTCTTTAAATATAACCTGTTGCCGAAATAATGGAAAACTTGAAAGACGTCAACTAATTTAAAATACATACAGTTTTGAAACCGTGCTAATGGAAAATAAAATTATTTTGGGAATAAATCAAAAGTTACAAACTACAACGTTCTACAACGTTCGTAGTCCTCGTTACTCAGTACAGGGTATGACCAGGTGCCAAGGCGGCAGCGCGGCTCGCCGCGCCCGTTAGTTACAAGGAGTGTATTTGTTTTCCGTAACAGCGCGTAGAATATAAGATACACCAGAAATGAACAAAAAGTTACGAGAAAAAATTGTTAAAACTGTCAGAATCGATTCTACTCTCGATACTGAACAAACTATTTTCAGCTTTTGCGTTATTTCAGTGCCAAGTTGTATAGAAGAATCTATTATACAGCAAATGCAATCCATTAAGCTACGATATGGGGTTCTTCAAGAAAGCTGTGAATAGGATTTTGCAAGGTCGGCGGCGCGCCCGCATACCCCCTGGTGTTGCAGGTGTCCATGGGCGGCGGTAACACTTACCATCACGTGGGACCGCTTGTTCGTCCGCCCACTAGTATATATATAAAAAAAGAATTGATTACAAGTACAAACGAACATAAAATTTGACAATGAAATTTTTTTATTCAAAAATACCACCTACCTAAATCAATTAGTATACATAATGCATGAACTACTTTGACCGCTGTTACGTTACATTATCTTTGATTATATTTCATGTACAATACATACTTGTTTTGAAATCTTAATCTAGTAATTTTATTAACGAACGCACAATGTATAGGAAATATTACTAAATATCTCTGTTGGTGTAATATTACACTGACTGATCGCTATTGAGCTTAGCACCTGACAACGACATACATTTATGATCTGGTATGTAGACCTTATTTGGCGAGACGGCATGTGCACTTCCCGTATACGATGCTTTGAATTTGATTGAGAATCTATCATGTTATCTTATAAAGTACGATGAGGTCTATGATTGATTATAGATAGATACATGTAACGTGACTAAATTAAGGAACATGGTTTTAAGAAGAGAATTCAACCAGGGGCGGTATTATCACTTTATAGCAATAGACAGTGATAAGAAAGCGACTAATGCTAGAGGTAATAACGAATGTAATATACATAGAGACCGATAGATAGTTAATATAAACAATAAGAACAAAACAATCGAGTGTGTACGTGTACGTCAGTTGTTTTCCCGACTTTTTGTTGCTTTTTACGTCGCATAAAACAGGAACATAGAGAAGCATTATTGAAGACAAGGTCTTTCCAGGAAGAGGTCACGATCCTCTCAATTGACGAGCATGATACGAGAAATGATAAAAGAACTTGCCAAAGCGGCAAGTCTCTTACTTAAGTTTATGTATTGTAATTTGCCATAATTTGCAACATATTCACGATTTTTTCTATCTAAAACATATAATAAGACGCACGTATGATACCACTTTAAAGCATTGTCACTAGCTCGACGGTGAAAGGAAAACGTCGTGAGGAAACCCGCATGCTCCAGAAATAAAGAAAATCTGCAGTAAGTATATCCACCAATCCGCACTGGGCCCGCGTGTTAGATTATGGTCCGAAACCCCGAGTGATTTATAAGGGGAGGCCTGTGCCCTACAGTGAGACATTATAGGCTGATACAAGTATGATACCACTCCTACCCTCTCCGACTACCACTTGACAGTTTGTTCGGATAAACATGTTATGGAATGAATGTATTTTAAAGAAACCGCCCATTTTAAAGAAACAAGTGCTAATTACGATATTTCAGTCATTTAAAAATATTTTAGTGACTGTACTTAGATGGAAAGATACAAATCTAGAGATCGTAGATATTCGACCTTTCCGTTTTAGCAATGAATTTACCAGTCGGTCTGTGGGTAATTTCTACAGCGAATGTACACCAATAGTGAAGGGCATCATTGTCTTTGAGGTTAAGGCCTTTGGACATTTATAATACGGCTAAAACTAAAGTGAATGGAATTCTAAATTCACAAGAAGTATGTTTTGCTAATGTTCAATGATGTGATGTACGTAATCTATTCATGAAATAAAGTCCTAACTCACAGAATTAGCAAGCTAAGGCGACAATGGGCAGGACGTATATGCCGCAGGAATGACAACCTATGGGCTGGCTATACGAGTCCTTGAATTGCGACCACGAACCGAGAAGCGCAGTATTGGACGCGCTCCAGTTAGCTGGACCGACAACTTGAAGTTTTTTTATATTGTAAATCGGGTCTGAACACTTATAATTAAAGTTTTTGTAAAGTCTAAATTATAATGTAAGTTATAATTTAAGGGACTATCCGCCTCTTCAGTCAAATCGTTACCACGGCTCATGTAACCCGTGTCGAAACCTTTATACGCGTTCAGACCTGATTTACAATGTAAAATGTGTAACAAAACGCGAAAGTGTAAAAAGTTGAAGAAGTTTGTCTCGGTAGTGGCGAGCTTTAGGAGCTGTCTATATCCAACGGCGAAGAGACAGGCTAATTGTATGGTACTGTATACGCGGTTATTCCCATTTTGTCTCACGATCAACTGCTTTCCGCAGCAGTGATTTTTCAACAAAACAAGGCTAAAAAAGTGAGTTTCCGTAAACTTCGATTTAATTATGTCCTAAACCTTGTTTTTATTCTACTTTGCACAGTCTTCGGCGTCACGTTACGTTTTTCATGCTTTTCTACTGATCAATTTTCTACCTTCTTCTTTTTCTTCCGAAATTTATTTCAAACTAGCAGTGACAGCGATTTCGTACGCGTGAACTTCAAAGTGGTTCCCGTGGGAACTCTGTAACGGATCGGGATACAAATTAAACTATAAATGTTAACCCAGCTTGATAAGTTATTATAACTATACCGAGTTACATTAAAATCTATCCAGCGGTTTTTGCGTGTTACACGTTCAGACAGATAGACAGACAGACAGTCAGACAGACAGAAAGAAGGACAGACAAGATAGACAGACTGAAAAATATCCAAAAATTGTTGTTTTAGTCTTTGTATCACACGTACTTTACCGCGTCGTTGCGCGTTTACTTTTCCAAAACTATTGCATGTACAGGCACGGCTTTGTTACAATTTTGTTATATCTATAGAAGATAATAAATTTCAGTAAACTTTAGTTATGTCGATGTCGGCTGGCTAGTTAAGAATTTATATTTACTTTTTGAGTCATTTCACATTATTTCATAATTGTTTCCCCACGCTAAATTGGGTGTTTATTTTTTTAAATCTTAATTTCTTCAAATACAGACTGTTTAAAAAAAATCACCCATCGAAAACAAAAGTAGCCCGGTATTTATTTACTCAAGTTCGTGTAATTGTAGGAATGAATCACACAACAAAGAAAAGGAAACGAGATAAGATATGAACATCAGTTCAACATTTTTCAAAATGGCGTCAATCTGTATACCTACTTACCTAGAGATAATAATCGACGCAGGCGTATCTATAAACGGTTGTGCAATTACGCGAATATGGATATAAACTGCATGCTAAAGAAGAGATAAAGTAGAATGTTCCGGAATTGTACTAAAGCGGATTCTCATTTGTGAACAGTAAAGATAGTTGATAGAAAGAATGCGCCTTCCCGACCCCGATCGAACAGGCCTTGTGTCCAGCTGTAATAGTGTAGTAGTGTGTAATAGTACAGTGTACTTATTGCGTGGCCGCTCTTCGCTTCTAAAGTTAACATTTTATGAGTTTGCCTTTGTACACAAAAAAATATTGCAAGATAAATCGTCAGCCAAATACCCTACTGGCGGCTTTAGTTTCAGTTATAATACGACAATGATTATTCTGATAGGGAATTTATATTCGCAGCATAAACCTTTTTTTCTGATATTCATAGCTTTTATTTCGGTCAATGTGGGTAGTTCGGGCATTACTAATTTCATGTGTCCGAAGTACCCATATCACGAGCGCGTTACTTGTGGATAAATGCGTAACTTGCGCATCAATGTATTCAAGGATATTTCTTTTTACGTCTACGGACATCCACCACTACAAGTAAAAAATACGCGCATTCGTAAGTTGCAACAGCTGTATTTTGATATCTTTTGACGGATTCATGTTTATTAATATTAATTAAGTAGGTATGTTTTATTGGCCAGTTTATAATAAGCAATTTGCAGTCATTACGTTATTTTTTTAATGTAGACACGGAGCGTAATGACTAATGCTACTCGTAACTATTAAATAATAACTGTAAAGCAAACTAATAAAATAATTGAATGATTTGAGTTTTTATTGAAGAAACACTACCTTTGTAATGAAGTTGATAATCGTCATTTTAATGTAAATACTGGGAACAAAATGTAATAAAAACTGGTAGTTTAAGTAGATATATTTTATGGTACTTACTGGCATAGTAAAGATATAACAGTAGTTGCACTTCGTAATTTGATGAATGTTTGATGAAATAATTACTTTCAATACCCAGTGAAGCGCGGCGCGACGCTGACTACAGTGTATTGTGAATATTCAGTGACATAATATAATATGGTGTGCGTATAGATACGGCATGCACAGTAGCAAACCGCGACTCCTGTGTTTGTACAAAGACAATCTACTGTTATGTTTTTATTATGGTACTGGTAAGTTATACAGTGGTACAATATTGTATGAGCAAAGGGACCAAATTGTCAGTTTGGACTTATCAACTTTTCTAATCTTTCAAGATTTTCTAATTATAAATTTCAATTTTTAAAAAATAGAAATATGCTATAACGTCTTATTTTTAGGATAATACAATAAAAATGGGGAACGTACAATGTACATAGGACCTGTACAATGGGGAATGCTCTGAAGAATTGTTCAATATAATTCCCACCTCTGGTTTCTATAACGGCACCTCCCGTCACAGAAGTGCGGTCCATCCGCATTTCCCCGACTCGGAGGTGTCGCGCACTGTTCGGTCCAAAAATCATTTTATACCGCGATTCCGTAGGCTGTGGAACGAACTGCCTCAAGAGGTCTTTCCATTAAGCTACGATATGGGGTTCTTCAAGAAAGCTGTGAATAGGATTTTGCTAGATCGGCGGCGCACCTGCATGCTCCGTGTTGCACATGATAAATAAATTATCATGTTCTATATAAAAATAAATAAATAAATTAAGGTTTAAGCTTTTACTGAACACACAAAGCTTACACACACAAGCTGAGTTTTACAAAGCTTTCTTAGAGAGTTTCACAAGTAGCTAATAGAGTAACATGCTTTCTTTAAGCTTTTAAACATAGATTAGTTTTTAATCCTAATTCCAAATCGATGTAGCGGCGAAAAACAGCTGATATAATTATCCAAGTGCATCCATGGTGTATGAAACTCGGCGCTGAAGACTGCATTGAAAATCAGCGCTGTGGTCCACTGCAGTTTTCGTTAAATTAGAGCATATTCCCGGCATTGTAATACATATCAGTAACACTTGTAATTATGTACATGATTTTCATGTCTTTATTCTTATTATTTTCTCTTATTCTTTTACCTTTTACTTTATCTCTAAAGGCAGCGCATCCGGGGCGTGACAGCGTTTGTCATTCTGGCTCGACTGAAGTTGGCATGTACCGCGAATGTCTATGGGCGACAGTATCCACTTAACACTAGGTGGACTGTAACTAGGGTTGCCACCCGTACTATATAAAATAATATCGTACTATATTATATAGTATCGTCAATTGTAGTATACACTTGTTGAGAATAGTACAACAAGTGAATGTGACAGCGCGTGCAGCGCCCGAGTGTGAATGCGTCGTTGATTGACGCCATTTGTAGGCTCGAAATATATAAGAGAGAACGGCAGTCCGACAATCAATGGTGCAAAGATGTTACGGAGCAAAATGCAATGTTATGCGCAGCGACGCGGCTTTCCTCAATGTGTGTTGTTGAACGCGCTCAGTTAACGGACGTAATTCAAGAGTTATTCGCTGTGCGATGACGTGAAGAAGTAAATGTCAACAGCTAACTGATTTAAATTGTAACTGACTAACTGTAATGTGCATTGGCGCAGTTTTGCAGTTAGACGCGTTGCGGCGCGACGCGGCTGTAATGTGCGTGCCTCTAAAGTACAGGCACAGATTTTCTAAATATATTAAGAATCATTTCCTTTCTTCTCTCTATCTATCTCCGCCATCCGCCATTACTGAAAGAATTTTTTCACTAACGAATTTGAAATGAAGAGAAGAAAGGAATAGAGCTTCTATGAAATTAATAAAACGCGAGTTGTGAAATATGAACCGCTTATATTCGCATACATAATAAAACCTTGCTAGCTAAATCATAGAGCAATCTCAATTATATTTGGAAAATCTAATAAAAATAAATCTGTACCTACTTTTCATTTTTCCGAATTTCCCGGAAATACTATATTTTTTGCAATTTATCGAAAAATATCTATATTTCCTCCAAATAAAGGTGGCAACCCTAACTGTCTACCGCCTTATTGCCATAAAGGAAAAAAATATTTTCTATTGTCTATGTCTATGTATACTGTTTTCAAGTCTATAACCTGTCTATAATACTATCCTCCGTCTATAGGTCTATAGGCGTCTATAGGTCTATCTATAGGGAGGTCCGTAGCTACTCTGTGAACCGCTGTTGGCAGGGAGCCGGCCTAAGTTCCTGCCTATGATATGTTAAGTTTAAGCAAGGCAATCATATAAAATGAAAACACTATCCTCTGAAATAGATACTTGTCTAATAGCATGATGCATTGACCTACAAGTATTCGACATTAGTCACTGATCAATTGAGCATTGAACAATATTGCGTAGGCAACCCCCACTGAACCAACGGGACTCAAATCGGGTGTGGCTGGTCGACCAATTTCATCTACGAAGCAATTTATGACGTCACATCATTGTCCACTGCACTAAGTACGCCATAAAGCTGTCTGAGCTGCACCCAGCACTTATGACCCACCCTCCGCCGATGATTGTTTGTCCCACAAACGTCAAAATATATATTATTAGCATTTACCAGTGGCGCCCGTTGGAGTCCGATTTCTTTATCATATTTACTTATTTGATAGTGTGACTTGATAGGTATACAAGTAGGTGCAATATAACTAGGTGACTTTTGTAAGTAAGTAAATACACTTTATTGCACACTAAATAATACAGTGAAAGTGACTCAAATTTTAAATAAATAGGTATACATACAAAAGGCGGGCCTTATGTACCGCTACAGCGATCTCTTCCAGCCAACCTTTAATATACGATTATCAACGTCTAGATTACCTTGATGAACTTTGAAAGTTATTTTGAAACTAAATCACGTAACAATAATAATTGATTTAGTCATAATTAACTAATAACAATAATAAATAACGCCGTACTATAGGATTCCCTGTGTTGTGGGGTTCACAGACACATACAAAGACAAACACGCTACCCAGACCAGAACAAACATTTGTCAGGCAGGGGCACTACCAACAGGGCTAATCGTTCGTCAAACCATTGGATCGATTTTGAATTTTGATCAAATGTAGATATCATATTACCTTCCAGCATAAATACGCTACACAGCAGTGAAAACTGCATCAAATTCACCTAAACTCATAATATATCAAAATGTATTAAAAATAATAAAATCATCATATTAATCAACATCGGGAAAGTAGCGTTGAAAGACTGACCACCTTGAAGAAATTCGTCGGCAGTGACTGGATGAGAACAGAAGACCATGTGTGGTGACGGTCCTTGAGGCCTCTAGCCGATAGCAGTGGAGCGACACTGGTTGATGGTATAATATGGTATTAAAATTTACGGTACAAATAGAATATGCAAACATTTTAATATGAAACATATATTTGATAATGATTCAACAATTTCTTCGCTTACTTTCCATGACGTCACTATCCGGAAGATTCTCTCCTGTTCTACTAATTTCGCGAACAACACTGACTCAGAATAGATAAACCACGTACAAGTAATGTTGTGACATATTATAATCTTTTCTTTATATAAGGTGTCCTTTATTCATTTTATTGTCTTCAACGCCATGTTTGTTAACCGGTAATGAAATTTTTTTTTTCTTTTTTTCTTATTTTTAAGGAACTTTTATGCCTTGGCACATGTCAGTTCCATCGTTCCCTAAACTTACATTCTACAACATTAGGGGAACAGTAGGTACCAGTATGTCAGCCCTAGTGAAGGCTAACGAATCTGTACAAACTAAATGCTGCTCGTGAATTTGGTTCCCCCTAGTATCTTATGGAACATACAAACATCATTCCTGTTCAGATCGAGAGCCCTCACTAAGGCCTCCCGTTCCTGTTGTTTTCGGACACACTTGACCAACAAGTGTTGGACATCTTCAACAATTCCACATACATCGCAATTTGGAGAGCTAGTCTTTTTCATGAGGTATTCAAACTTATTGAGTGGCATGTGTCCAGAACGCAGCCTGAACGGGCAATGAAATTGATAACAAAGCTAACTTCTGTTCTTACAATACTGACGTTGTTCGTCGTTTCTGGGAGTCTCCGCATTTTGAAGGAGGAGCAGCTGGACGTGCCTGACTTACCTGAGAGGCCGAGTTATTCTTATTATTCTCTCCCAGAAGACTGCCGTATTAACGTTTTGGACGTAGGTACGTGACTGAAAGCCAGAATCCATTTCCAATACGAGTACCATTCCATCAAGTATGGAGCATAATAAGATAAAGCTTTTTTCGCTACATACATTTTAGTAAGTGACTACGACCGCTCATGGACATCTGTAACAAAAGGAGAGGTATACGGATGCGCTGAAGACCTTGCAAAATCCTATTTAGACCTTTCTCGAAGATCTATGTGTCGTTGCATAAAGGAATGAACTCTTCGAACAGTTCGTTCTAAATATAACCTAGAATTTCGTGGTTTTGGAACCGCACAATGCTTGACACCCTCATGTAGGTGCAGCGCACGCGAGGTACAGTTGACAGTTCCTCAGAGCATTTTCCATTGTTGTACAGGCGATAGAACACGCAGAAGGACGCAAGTCTCTCCAGACGCAGAGGGATTCTACGAGAAAACAACCCGTGAAAGTGGAATCGTCGATAATTCGAATAAGGCTTAAACGGATATACTATAATGAGCTTGAAGTATAATGGGGGTATAGGAGGGAACAATCACTTCAATCAAAAGATTCAGAGAACTTTGAACATAGGGACTGTTTGAGTTGACATTTTGGCGTAATTACGTGTATATATGTATCCCAACAAAATCGATTCTGTAAAAATGTCGCCAATCCCCGCGACTGTTAGGCGCTCCGATAGTCACGTTCGGGCTCTTTCAGTGTCTTTCTCCACCGCTGTTTGATCATCTCTTTCTTATTTAATTTTATGATGCGCCATATAATTGTAGGATACTGTAACAATTATGAATGTGATTCATGGGACAGTGTAACTTGATGCTACGAAAGAAAGTGATAATATCATAAAACGAAAGTAATGTTTTACATAATAATAATGCAGGTTTTTATGTAATAATGACAGTAAAATGGCAGAGTATTTATATAATAATTAACGGTCCATCTGATTGTCACTAGCGTTTCACCACGTCATTCGCAAAAGCAACGAGCTTTCAGTGTGAAAATGTCTTTTCGACAAACATTATAAAATGTCTTGATGTCCTAACATTGATTTAATGTTTACTAATTAGAATCGTGCTTGAATAATTCTATTTATTTTCCCTGTAATTTCGGGACTGTGGGTTACAAAACCAACTAAAACTGGGATAAAGACCTTTACACGAAATCGCATCGGAATAGTATTAAAAGATGTTGAGATTAGCACAACAATCAAACAGAAAGTTACACGGACAGATATTGCATTTTATACATGTAGAAATTAGAAGATTGATGTGTCTGTGAAATGGAGATACATACGTCAAGGATACACGTCAAGCGTAGGCTTTATTATGACGGCGACGTAGGCAGATTACTTACATCGATTAATTGAATCTAATCACGCCATTCGATTATTACCGACTAATTATACAATCGAAATCGCACACGCGACTTTGATCCCTAATTAACGGTAGCACAAACGGAATTTATTAGCACACCAGATTTCCGGCCGCTTTCCAGATCCGATTATCTGATGCAATAGACAGACGGAAAACATTTCTAAAAAGTATTCCGTTTTTTACAACCTTTGTATAGAACGATTTTTCCTATAAACGATAAAATATCACCCATAAATCGAGAATGACACATTGAGATTTAGAAGTGAATATGGAAAAAAACATTGGGAGGGATAGAAAATGGATATGTGGACCATAATATGTAGATAGTTAGCTGTTGTCATCCATTGATGGCTCGCAAGACCAAGGTGAATGCGATATAAGTACGTTCACCATAAGCGGGAAAAAGTTGGTAGAACTATTCAATGTGACACTGCAAGGTTTTTAGCCCGAGAGGTAGGGGTTGTTCGTATACCAAAGAGTCTTCTCTCCAGGAATTTATTGGTAGACGTATATAGAGAAACCACTATTAAGTTTTTTTTGCATTTCTAACTGTACTATACTCTTGCAGTGTCCCTTGTGCAAACAAGCGCTTAACGAGTTGTAGTGAGGTATATGTAAATATGTAAATGACACTGAGGAATTTTGCAGAGTGCAGAGGCATATCCTCATGAATCAAATGAACAAGTGAGTCAATATTTGACGTATGGACTTTAGAATTTCGAAATAAGATCGTATAATTGTTTTTCGAATGTTGCGTTAATGACTAAGTTCTTAGGCGAGCCTTGGGAGAGGCCTGTATCCAAGGTGGTATGGTATGGTAGGAGTTAGAAGTAAGAAGTCTAGTAAAATACAATGCCTGAAATATTGTTACAATACGTCTACTGATTGGAGAGACTCCCAAAAAACACACGTATCTTGAAGTGACTTTATGACATTTAGTAGACGCCGCCATACACATTATGGCAAACCACACACGTTTAAGACATATTTTGTGTCACGTATTTATCATTGTGTGTCCGATCTTTAGACGGCATGGAGACTAGTTTGCCATTTCATGGCCATTATAATACGGATAATATGGAATGTTACACTTAATTGTTTCAAATAATACATATTTCGACACCCTTGGACAACAGGTGCCAGGTGGAGATAAGCGCTTCGTTCCGGAGACTTCAAATACGTATAACTTCATCCATTCCAATTTAATTTTGATTAAATTAACTGAATTAAATTAAATTAAATTAAATGATTAATAAACTGAAAATTAACATTTTTGATCTATTTTCAACTTTATGTCGAAGTAAAAAGAGTCATTACAATAGTAATTTTCAAATGTGTTTAACTTGATGTGCTGACTACTGTATGCGTCTGATTAACCGTACTATTCTTTTGTTACAGATTTACCGGAATCGAAGGCGGAACTTTGACGTCACAACTCTTGAAAAACCGTGGGTTTACCGATAATCGCAGTTAAAGGACATTGGACTTCACGTCGTGGTGTTAGAGTCCGTAGATGGAAGTGGTCTAAAATGTGCGTTAACGAAAATCGGCAGCGTGGGCTTTTTTACGTTTTGGTGACTTGAAGGCAATGAATGTGAGTGATAGCAAGCCTGATTTTTTTTATGGTAAAGGCAAGCGGTCCATGTGATGGTAAGTGTTCATGTACACCTGTAATATCAGGCGTAATGCGGGTACGCTACCGACCTTGCACAATCTTATTCACAGTTTTTTTAAAGAGTCCCATGTCGTAGCGTAATGGTAAGACCTCTTGTGGCAGTTCGCTTTCAATTGCACAGCCTACGGGTTCCCCGCATACAAAGATTTTTGGATCGCACAGTGCGCAACACATTCGTACCGACGAAATAATATAATAATATACACATAAGGTTTCTTAATGATGGCGTTATGCCTCTGCGCTGGAAGGCTGCTTTTATATCGCAAATTCATAAAAAAGGTTCAAAGAGCCCTGTGGAAAATTATAGACCGATCTCCAAGTTATGTCTGCTCGCAAATATATTTGAACGCACTGTAATACCATAAATATAAAGCAACAGAATGGTTTTTAAAAAATAGATCTTCAAATTCTTTCTCAATACTCTCCAATAAAGTGTTTCACGTCTCCACTGTTCGCACTAACTATTGTAAAAATAGCTTTTTATTAAGGACATTTTCTGTATTCAATGATTAGTCATTTTGGAACTTATATGTCACTTTGGAACTAAACTATTAAGAACTATTTTAAGTACATTTCTTCAAAGTCCTCTTAATATTTGATGTACAAACATATACATACTGTAAAATAAGTATCGGGAATTAAGAAAAAAGAATGCCCACGTAAAATGCCCGCGTAAAAATGTATTGCTGTTAGGTTGGCACTATTGTTGTTAATTTTCATGTAAAGTTTTGACGCAATCTGTCAAATAGTTGTTTGAAAAATTTCATATTTGCTAGACGACTTCGAGTGTACCTACTTTGCGAATTTTAAAATCGCGGATAAAAATATCGAACAAAGAATATGCCTCAAATTTTGTGTTGCTAACAATATTTTTTGTGCGGAATCATTGAATATGTTGGAGAAGGCCTACAGTGAGTCGACTTTATCAAAAAAAAGAGCATATGAGTGGTATAAAGCATTCAAAGAAGGCCAAGAGGTGGTTGAAGATTTGCCTCGTTCTGGTCGACCTTCAACGTCTTTACCTGAAAAAATATCAACAAGGTGTTGAAGGACATGGTGATGGTACATCGTCGCGCTAGCTTAAGAGAGATAGCTCAGGAAGTTGACATGTGTCACGAATCCGTTCGCACCATTCTGATTGATGTTTTAAGTATGAAGTTTATTAACGCGTCGCGGCACGGCTCCGCGGAACTGTTCCGAAGGAACTGAATTTTCTTCAAAAAGATACCCGTATACAAGTTACTACATACATGCTTGAACGAGCCAATGCGGATCCCAAATTCATAAAACGCATTATAACGGGTGACGGAACGTGGGTTTATGAGTTTGGCATGCAAACCAGCCGACAAGCTTCGGAATGGCGCTTTGATAGCGAACCGAAACCGAAAAAAACACGTTAAAGCCAATCAAAAATCAAAGTCATGTTTTCTTTGATTATCATGGCGTTGTCCACTCAGAATTCCTTCCAGACAGTCAATAAACATTATTATCTGGGCGTCATGAGGCGATTACGGGAGAATATTCGTCGGAAAAGACCAGATTTGTGGAACAACAATTCTTGGATACTGCACCACGACAATGCACCGTCTCACACCTAACGGAGAATTAATCAGTACCCACCTAAGTGACTTGTAACTTGTAATCCGTCATGTTAATTTGTCACGGTTGATCTGTCGGCCCGCGTCGACCTTATCTTGTGGGGCCACGGGAACTAATTGCAATGCTACTCTAATTATCATGTTTAAATCATACCAGTATTATTATTATATCCGTGGGAATAAGTTGATTGCTCGATATATATCACATTTTAAATAAATGGTTCTAAGTTGTATCATTTTGGATTTACAATAAAAAGTATATTTAAATCCAAATCTTCAAATGTTCTTTTAAAGATTTCGATAGAATTAATAAAGGGTTGGGAAAGATGGAGAATAGGAAATAAAACGAGACAAGAAGTTTCTTCATCCCTTTGCAGGTTTCAGTCCTTTTAGGGGAGGGGTATAATGGGATAAGGTAATTCCTTTATCCTATCATATTCTCTACTCAGTGGGATGGGATGAAAAGTAGGGAATATCATTATGATAGCTTTCATTTTTTAATTCAGTACTAATCTTATTTATCTATCTTTACATCGTATTGGCACACCTAGCTATCGGATTGGGAAGAGTTGCAAAAACCCAAAAATTCTTATATAGGCACGTGTCATCATCCTTTTTCCGATTACACTAGTGAGCAACTCACTATCAACAAATTACGTGTCTATTAATTCCGGTAATAACGTCATTTGTAGTAAATCGTTTTCGGTGTATTTATTATCTTATCTATGTAGTGCTTACTCCATAAAACACACCCAGTGTCAAATACCCAATCCATCGTTTTATTATTTTTTAAATACGCACATACACATACACTTTTATGCACATACTTTTTTATTTTACTTTATATTTATTACATATACTACACAGGTACCATACCACCAGCCTCCACTCTTCTCTCCACTGCTGGATATAGGTCTCTCCCAAAGCTAGCCACCAGAACTGATCCTCTGCTCTTCTCATCCAACTACCACCGTCCACCTGGCCGAATAGTCACTACCACACGAATAATCACAAAATCTACTTGTGCTACACAAGTAGTCACAATCAATTAGATAATACTATAGCACGAGAAAAACAGCACAAGGACAGAAAAGTGATCACTAATAAATAAACAGCAACACTATCAAAAGGGTTTTATGGCTTAACTCGAGAGGTGAAGTTGAGTTTTTATTTGATTATTGTTAAAATGGTGTATTGGGCGTTTGGTGGTGATAATCGAATAAATGCGTGGGTCTGCGTTTTTCGTGTGCTTCCAAGGAGTCCTCTTCTGTTCTCAGTAAACCTACTAACGCTGTACTGAGCGACTCCTGACTTATTTCGACGGGACTGGACATTGACAGGATATGTTTTAGAATTCGAAATTGTTTATTACGAAGAAAACTTGACACTGGCAAAATGTACTAATTGCACCATTGCCATATATGAAGAAAAAATCACTCAAAAATTGTGCAATACATAGGTACAGATGTTATGAGTTAAAAGATGTTGTTATAATTGATTTTGTTCGACAAAATTTTATAATTATCTAAGTTAAATTAAATAAATCTAGTTCATTAGCTCGAGGAACAAACGTGTTTTAGTATACATGTCCAACAGGTGACTGTCTCCTTAGAATATTTCTTTCAGTATACACGGTGACAGTGATCACGAGTGTGTGTATGTGTGTGAAGTATGGTACAGAAATGTTACAAATTCAAATACAAAATTACAAAAGAATGTTAGTTATACACATAAGAGGTCTTTCCATTAAGCTACGATATGGGGTTCTTCAAGAGAGCTGTGAATAGGATTTTGCAAGGTCGGCGGCGCGCCCGCATACCCCCTGGTGTTGCAGGTGTCCATGGGCGGCGGTAACACTTACCATCACGTGGGACCGCCTGCTCGTCCGCCGACTAGTCTATAAAACCAAAAAAGAAAGATACGAAAATTAAAAATCTGTACAAATTCAATACACTTAATGTAACATACACATATACACATACGGTTTAATCAATTCACGTCGATTCAGAACATTCCACTCAAGATCTCTGAGAGTTTTGGGATCCTTGGCGTCGATATTTCGAGCAAAGTCGAGTTTTTGGAGTCATTGGCGAGCAAGACAATACTTGCTAGATAATACGGTTATATCGCGAACCCGAAAGGTGAACTACCAGCTAAGGCATTTCTGTTACGCTACGATATGGAGGTCTGCAAGGTCGGCAGCGCACCCACAAGCCCCCTTTTGTTGCAGGTGTCCATGGGTGGCGGTAACCACTTACCATCACGTGGCTCATCCGCTCGTCTGCCTTCTATTCTATATAAAAAAAAACAATCAATTCCTGATAACCGAAAGAAAGATTCTGCAATGAAAAGGCATTTCTGTGTTTTGTAACGATTTTCTAGCGACACGAGTTGGAACAAACTAGCCAGCACTAGAAGTAGAAGCTTAGCGCCAACTTTAGGCACGCAACGTCGGACTGCTTACGTTATCTATCCCTCTATATACATATATGGAATAAACAAAACGGACTAAGGACAAATATTAATAAACTTTATTCAATGTATGAATTGCAAAATTGCTCAGTAAATTTTTTGAAACGCTTTCGTAGTTGGGTTTTAGTTTTAGAATTTAATCATTAAAATATGTATTTAATTTTCTATTATATTCACGAACTTAATTTAGAATTGTTTGCATGACCTAAAATTCTTGGTGACAGTTTATTTTTGGAATATCGCGGGCTGTCACGAGAAGGGCGTAGTATAATGTTCAGTTTGAAAAAATCCCTCGACATGTGGAGAGGTCAAAGTCAAAGGCATAGGGAAAGCGTTGGGAACTATGGCTAATGACCAGCGATAGCGGCAATTGGAAGTATGTACATACTTACTATATGACCTGCAAATTGTAGTTGTAAAAACTTCTTGTTTTATAATTATAAATTCCTTTATTCATCGCATCTTATTTCACTCTACACACATTAACAGCAGTGAAGGACGCAGATTGGTGAGAGCGCGGTGATTTTTCAATGTCAGTACGCGACAGGCTTGCCAACAGTCCGGTTTTGACGCGATTTGTCCGTGTCCGCTTCTCTACACTCAAATTGTAGGACTCACTACGCTCAGGACCGGACTCAAATTGTCCAGTTTATTCACTAATTTCAAAGATTACCCGGGAATAGTTCTTTTCTGCACATACCCACACAAACATTAAATAATTTATTAAATAACGTTGGTATTGTGATTTTTGTGTTTGTTATTCCAAAGCCACTTGATTTTACATTTCCAATGATACTTTAATTTGTTTTTTTTTTGTCTAGACGTCAATTGATAACAATTGTAAAACAATCACTAAACAATCCTGTCCGGTTGCAAAAAACTGGAAAGTTGGCAAGCCTGGTATGCGATAATAAAGCGACGCACACTGGCTATAATCGTCGTAAGCACGTTTTTCAAGTCGCGTAGCTGCACGCTGTATTCAAGAAAGGAAAGAAAGAAAGAAAGAAAGAAGGAAATAATTTATTTGTACATATCATAATTCTTTAAACTAAATATTCAAACACGGTAGTTTATTTTATAGAAAGAAACCGGCAGACAGTTCATCTGGTGGTAAGTGGATACTGTCGCTCATGGACATGCGCGATACATGCCAATCCAGAGTGACAAAATCTGTCACGCCCCCGGATACGCTGCCTACCTTTTGAGAAGTATGAATTGATTTGGAGAAACGGTTGCATAGATTTGGAGAATAGAATGGAATGGAGAATGAACTCTGGCATATCTCACTCACTACCGAAACACCTACGTACCTTAGGAAATAGGATAAAGTGGAAAAGCAAGGTAGTCTTCTGTGAGAGAGGGGTGACGTGGCCAGTCGAGTGCACCTTGTCCTCCCAGTGTAATTGTGTGTAAATAAAGGAGTATGTAGCTCAACATCAAAAGGTCACATTGTTGTATTTTAGCTACAGGCAATCTAGTACTGGCAATCTGTAACTGATGGGCAATCTAAGAGTAACTGCTAAAAAAACTAAGACAACTAAACTAAAACTAGTAAGTATCCATTCCTCGCCATCCACTTCGCTCACCGCGCCGCTACCGCTCATCACTCCGAAAACACTAAAAACGAAGTTTCGGCCGATATTTCAATAGATTCCTACCACGAAAACGTTCACCCATTTATCTGAAGGGCCCGAATGAAGTTCATTTGATATTTGAAACTACTCCCATCGCACGAGACAACGATCGAAATTTAGATTTTGATAAGAAATTCTTGGGGATCAAACGTCATATTTCACGATAACAACATCTCACCTTTTACCTGTAACATGAACGGAGGAAAATCAGAGTAGGGTTAATAGCACTTCGTTCATTCGAACTTCGGCCGGGCCCGAAACTTTAGAATCGTAAATTAGAGTAGACCCCGTCCAACTTATCAGATTTTTTTTAATTGTTTATGAAAGATAATAAAAAAAGGAACATCGCAATTTTATGAGTAGAGATCACAATGAATATTTTTATTGAAATTGCTCATTAAATAAATAATGATTCGTTGTTGAATATGGGTGAAAGAGCGTCGCATACTACTTTAAGTTAGTTGGATCGTGGGTGTAGTATCTATTCGAGTCGGATTCTTTGATGATATATCGTGGAAATTACGAAGGTCGGTTGTGTTTGATGTTATCGACAAGGAAAACAAAGCGACTGATTTCATAGACTTATCTATGAATCACGAGGGTACAAATCTATTAGGATTTCTATTTACATAACAATAATTGTGGCAATACGCAAGTAATAAGTATTGTCTATATGAGTTTCAACTTTTTTATAGTTCCGTCGAAACTTAGGAAATTTCTCACCCTCCGTGCACAATAAAGCCGTAATACGAAAATATTTTTTCAGGAACTGTAAAACGTAAACTTTGTATCATTTTTCTTACCATTTTATTATTTTTATTATCTATAAAGTGATATATTATGCTTAATATTTTTAAGGATTTCTTTTGAAAAAAATATTTTTACAAAATCATTAAAACGAATTTTTGATCATAATAATTTTCTCATAGTTTTCAAGTGCCTGTAACGGAATCAGCGCAATATGTATTACTCATCGATCAATCAAAATACAGCGATGGATAATTCCTCGTGACAAAAGTGATTGACATGAATGATACAAGTGCAATAAATACACTATTATACATATTACGAAAAGCGAGTAATAAATACAACGTTTTAGGAGCCTTAATTATTTGATTGAAGTCAATTACGTAAACAAAATCACAAAATATTGTATTATTAAAATTGTTACAGTTTATTTAATAAAAAAGTATAGTTGTGCTTATTTCTATACCAGAGATTTTTTATTCTGATAACACTATTAGATAAAAGTGTATTGCTATATAAAAAAATATCCCTAAAATCGGGGTAATTTTTGACAACTAAAGAATAAAACGAAATATTTTTTTAAATGTAGGTAATGTAATTATTTTTATAAAACAACGATATGTTATTATAACGCGTGTGCATTTTGACCAATTTAACTTTAAAGTTTGTGATTATGAGAAACTTACCTACTCTTTTAATGAAGTTAAGTAGTTAAGTAGAAGTTAAGTTAAGTACTCTGGTTCTGTGTTAATTTATGTAATACTCACACAAAATGCTCCTTAAAATGTATTATGTACGCGTTTCGGTAGTGAGTGAGATATGCAAAAAATACCCATTATATTTTTTGCACGTAATAATCAAGTCCGTCCTATCGAGTTACTAACTACCCATCTGTTTACCATCTCTTCTAATACAATTAGAAGATGAAATATTAATATTAAATTAATTTGCAATACTTGACACAGAAAAAATACCTTATACATTGTTCCCTTTTTAATATTTTTTTCAGTGATCATAGCAGTATTATGGGTTACTACATTTAAACAAAAGATACATGAAAATAAACCTGTAAACAAATAATTTTATCTAATTCCACAATCGTAGGTGATAATGTCACAATATCGTAATAGCGTCGAGTGGAGTCTCTGTTATCATAAGCTCTGTTAAACGATTAGATAAAATTTTCATGAAAATTTAACGCCATTTCGCTTTCAGATGCGTGGGCAGATTGCAGATCTGACAGTTATAGTGATTCTCACACTATGGATTCATACGACGCAGTCATCAAGACAGTCACCAAAATGCCCCATAGGATTCGAATTGGCTTACACTAAATCTAAAGGGGAGGCAGTATGTTACCGCTTAAAAGGTCCAGAAACCTTTGCAGACAAATTCAAAGGCTGCGCTGGCAACCGCTACACTTTCAAACTGTACACTGAGCTGGCAATTAAATACCCTTCATTTTTAAAACTGTGGGTTGAATATAAATCTGCATATCCTGGAGGACCCTTCATTGATTGGTCTTACACTGAGTCAGCTGGAGATTTACTAGTACGATCCTATGACTTCAATGTCGCATACGATCTCGTCAAAGGACTCGACGAAGAATGTCTGTTTATAGAAGATGTTCCAAACGCCAGAAATAATCCGAATTTTACCAGTACAAGGTGCGATGAGCAGTATTACAGGTTTTGTATGGTAGAACCTTATTCTGATAGGCAATACTCATGTGAGCAGTTCGAAGATTCGTGGAGGTTTTGGACTCCAAGAACCACGTGTTTGGCTCGTGTTACGGCACTCGGAGGAGGTGCAGTAAGGGCAACGTGGAAGCAAGCTAAGGAGCTATGTGCGAAGAGAGGAGCAACCCTTCTCCACAGGGGTTGGGTATATGCGAACAATATGGTGTTTCAACCAACTAGAAACATGGACATTCCTTTAGGTGCCATTTTATCTGCTGACGGGTATAATATTATTTGGAGTGACATTGAGGACGGCAATAATCAGGT
Organism: Sesia bembeciformis; assembly: GCA_943735995.1. Classification (NCBI taxonomy): domain Eukaryota; kingdom Metazoa; phylum Arthropoda; class Insecta; order Lepidoptera; family Sesiidae; genus Sesia; species Sesia bembeciformis. The sequence goes on from OX031028.1 coordinate 18,136,270, forward strand.
AAGTGTTAGCTATTGTTTTTTTAATAACCAATATTTTTGACATATTTTAGTACTTAGTTTATTTAATGTCCTATTAGAAATAGTAAGCAGTGTTTGTAACCTGGTACGAATAAATTTATATCTCTTTTTTTTATTAAAATCCTTTTGGATTTAGGAAACTTAAGTAATATATAGGATATATTTGAGTTCCTCAGGATATCGCGATTTTGTAAACCTGAGGTTTTCTGCAAGATTTCGAAAAAAGAGATTGACCCCAGGTTATTAATATCATATTAACGGCAGGACCACGGTCTGAAAAACGTTTCGCTATATTGAAAATTTTACCGTATTAGTGTCCACGAATTTTTTAATGAAAATTCGAGTATAGTTTTATTGTTTATTTTCAAATGTTAAAATGTTTCGTGGTTAAAATTCTAACTGGAAATTTCCTATTCCTCTTTTATTTTTCTCTGCCGCAAGGTTGCCCGAAGAGATCACCTTAGCGATAAGCGCCTATTTAATTCAGTCATTTAAAGATATTTTATGTTGCACATGTAATACTAATAACAATTTATAAGTATTAAAGAGTATTTATTTAATATTATTATTGTTGGCTTATTGTTTGTCAACTAATGTTATACCTTAAACCTTAATACCTTAAAGATGAAGATTGTTAATAATCAATCATGTGTTTGAAATCAGTATTCAATACAAATTTTGTTTTTAAGCGCAAGATATTTCAGTTCTAATTAATTAACAGCAATGAAGCCCATGATGTGCTATATATGTTTTAAAAATTATAATTCAAAATGTGAAATCTAATTAACGTTTGTTAAAAAATATCTTGAGGGAGCGGACTGGAAATCTTGGTGAATTATATACATGGCCATGACAGCGAAGCGAAACCACGGTTTTTCTCTGCATTACGGGAAGTATACTTTCCAGGAAGTATATTTCCCAGCTTAACCCCATAGATTATCTCAAATCTCGTAAATCCTCGGAGAACAAAATTTACTGAACGTAGTACAAATCAGTACATTTAAAAACAAAAATGTGTACCGCATTATAATGTTCTTGTTATTGCCAATAAAAAGGTGATGAAGGATGACCCCAGAGTAAATTTTTCAATTTGAACCAATAATGAGTACAATTATAGGTTTTTTTTTGTTACATTAATTATCATTTAATAATTTTTGTACGCATTCAATTGTAGCGTGGTCCAGCCAGAATGTATACTTGCCAGCAGGACCACATAAGGGGCCCTCGTAAATCCTTGGAGTATACATTTTTATGTAGTACAAAACACTTAAAAACAAATGAAACGCTTGTTTTTAATTTTTTTAATTTTAAAATATATTTCGAAACAATATTTTGTACGGCAAAGAAAAAGGAGATATCTATAATATATTATATGTAGAAAACCAGCGCCTACCACTCGCCTACCCTATGATACTATGAGCTCTCTCCCCCTCTAGCTTTCACCGTAGACCGCGCGGCCCCGGGCTATAGCCCGTCAAGCCCCCCTCCCCTAACCCCTAATCCGACTCTGGCGGCAATGTGGTAGAATAAAACAATTTCCTTTAATTTGTTTTAGATACCCGTGGACGAATTAAATTCATTAGGTGTCAGTGCTACAGATCAGATGAGTTTCTCCAATATACAGGATAAGACAACGCTAGCTCTGAGGTTTCACGAGGAGGATGACGTGAAAGGAGCTACAGTCATCAATTCCACGTTATTCTACGACGTTGTTTGCGAGCGCTCTATACATTTGAGGAACGTTGATATGAGAGTTGATGTGTACTCGTAAGTATCATGTGTATTACCTTTTTTAAAAAATAAAAGATACTTTTTTTATATATTTTAGTTACCTACTTACTTTTTTATTTTACCTTTATTATTTATTTTGTAAGAATAATTGACAACCATTCTGCTTTCTACTAGATACTGGCACACTTTGTTTTTAATAGCTCTATTCTACTGTATACTATTAATAATACGAGTACACACATACTTTTGGACCTAAATGGTATGTTTTACCAATGCAATATAATTCATTTAATTAATTATTTTTGGTAAGTAAAAATATTGATTATTAAAATATGTGAAGATAGTATTTCCATATCAATATTTATTACTGATAATTATTTTGGATAATGTTGGCAATTCGACGAGAAGTTATTAATTGGTAATTCAACAGCGATTATATTTTCAATTTTAATTTAGCATGGTAATCATTTGAGAACACAGTCGCGTACCCGCGACTGTGTTCTCAAATGATTACCGCAATATCTAGAATACCTACATAACTTTGCAGATAATGACAAATAATTTAATGTATGTACTACATATTTTTTTTTATAGACGAGTGGGCGGACGAGCAAGCGGTCCCACGTGATGGTGAGTGTTACCGCCGCCCATGGACACCTGCAGCACCAGGGGGTATGCGGGCGCGCCGCCGACCTATTCACAGCTTTCATATGGAATCAAATTTTTTATTTAGGTGTATTTTATACACTGAAGTATCAATATCTAGGAAACTAGTCGACAAGAAAGTATTTTTCTCAGTGTGTGTCTCTCCATGCTGGATACAGGCCTCTCCCAAGGCCCCCTATCAAACACAGTCTTCAGTTCTTCTCATCCAGCTACTACCGACGACTTTCTTCAAGTCATTAGTCCATCTGGTCGCAAGGCGTCCCACGCTACGTTCTCAAATAATGATACTTTTCTCAGATAATAAACATATAATTTAATCGGTTTTTGACTACCCTTTTAGCGACCGGCGGATAAAGCTACTAATGAACGATTCAGTCGATGACAACGAAATCTACTGCTTCACGGATTCCGCGGCATACTACCCAACTTCCGTGGAAATCAAACGCGATAACGATTCTGTTTACGACCTGAAACCAGCTAGAAACGGATACTACTGGTGTATGCATTATGACTCCACTAATTACCGAGTTGCCGAGTCCAATAAGGCTCTTTTCGTCCGAAAAGACCGCTCGTTAGAGAACCTTTTCGCCATTAAGATTAGGACAATAGATAACTACGATTTAAAAGATTTGGACAAACTTTACAAGTTTTGGGAAAAAAGCTTAAGAGAGTACATCTTATGTCGAACGAGGTTCTATGAAATAAATGCACATAATAATATATCTGACGAAGCCTTTCTTCGGGAGTATAATTTGGAAGTTTTTAAGAAGAAAAGACCAGATTTGCTTTGGAGGGTGAACGTTATAGAGTCTATGAGGTTAAAAAGGGTTTTAAGGGATGGGAAGACGGCGTTGTTGCATGTTGATATCAGCCCTGAAATGAGGCAAGCTCCCCCTGGGAAGTGGGGGAACTTGGAAGTATTATACATGAAGCCGGCGTACTACTGCCCTGAGACTGACTTTTCTCCTTTTGCGGAATTGGGTGAGTGTCTATTGTTTATAATTACGTCACACTTGTGATCCTACCAGTATTTACTAAAATTATAAGTGCAAAATTTTGTTTGTGATAATCGTTTCCTCTCTACCCAAGGCAGAGATCGGCAGCGAGAAATGGCAGAGATATCACAATATCTGTTACTGTTTTGTTTTGGTGTGCAATAAAGAGTTTTATCTATCTGTCCATAGGTTACTACGAGTATATATTTTTTATGTGTTTTAGTAGAGAATGAGATATTCCAGAGCCCATTTCCTATTTCATTCTATCTTCTTCTATCACATTGGATGAGGAGTAACACGGTATAAAAGAAATTCCTTAATGCATTATAATTTCCACTTTTCATACCACTCCATACCATAACCATTGGGAGATATAATGAGGAAAACCCGTTCCGTTTTGTTTCCTATTCCCCATTGTCTAAAAATTTTTCGAATTCTATTTTTAAATATTATGAATAAGTAGAAAATGGGTTGGGGCAACGGGACGAGCAAGAGTATAATGGAATAAGAAGTTTCTTTTGCTTTACATTTTATTGCAAAGGATAAGATGGCAAATGGCCTCTGGCAAATCTCACTCACTCCACAGGTACATTGAAGGGAATAGCATAGGGATGGAACATTTTACATTTTACTGTAGTCTTCTGTGAGAGTCTATTTTAGTCAGTTAGTTTTTTTATTTTACGACCGAACACAAGATATACAATGCGTTGTCTAAAAGTGGGAACATTATGTTGTTTACTGTACAAACGGATTCAAGCATCGCGTTTGTGATCTCAGCTGTAAACGCAATCGTCTAATTATCTCATTGTTTCCGAGTGCCGAGTTCAGAGGTTAAGAGGTGATACAGACGGACAGACATTCTTGAACCTTTTAACGGGCTCATTAAGACCTAGTATCTACGTGCTAAGATTAGGCTATAGAATTATAATATTTCCTTCGGAATATATATTTGTGTTAGGTATTAATTTTTTAATGATATTTAATCTTCTTCTCTTCTCTATATATATATATAAAATTCTCGTGTCACAATGTTCGTTCCCGTACTCCTCCGAAACGGCTTGACCGATTCTCATGAAATTTTGTGAGCATATTGAGTAGGTCTGAGAATCGGCCAACATCTATTTTTCATACCCCTTAGTGATAAGGGTTGTCCACCCTTAGCGCCATCTGTTGGGCAGCCACAGCAACGCGTGGCCGGGCACAGCTAGTTTTTTTATAAAACACTAGAACAGTTTTGATAAAAACCAGTATAACCTTTAAGAAAAAGTATACAGCATTACAAGTTCTATTTGACTGGACTATACCGAGATTAGTGCCAGACAGACAGACAAACAGATAAACGTTGTTCTTATATAGTGTAATAAAATAGGTAGATTGTTATTGAATTAATAAAATGTGGACTTTTATAATGATATTCCCAACAACCGATCTCATTCCTCCTCCTCCATCCTCTCCTGACCCATTGTGTATAGAGTATAAAGAATTCTCCCCCATCCCATCCCATCCCATCTTCCTCAACGAGGTATAGGAGGAGTAATGGGATAAGTAATGGCATTTTCACGACCCTTTTCCCAAATTGTCTCCTAAATCTACGACAGCATACGGAGCCGTGTCTGTACAAATTTAGTCCAGTTAACAAATGATTTAGTTTTTTCAGCCAGTTTCCATTCATTGTTGGATGTAGATCTCCTTATGCTGGCGTAATCCTTCCTTAACCCATACCAGTCTTTCAACCGTGGATGAGACTGGGGCGTCTCGTAATGGATAAAGACATTTAAAAAATACCAGTTCTGAATAATTAATTGCAAACATCAATACAAATGAATCATGAACAAACAATCAGTTATTATATCTATATAGATACTAGCTGTGCCCGGCCACGCGTTGCTGTGGCTGCCCGGCGCTAAGGGTGGACAACCCTTATCACTAAGGGGTATGAAAAATAGATGTTGGCCGATTCTCAGACCTACTCAATATGCTCACAAAATTTCATGAGAATCGGTCAAGCCGTTTCGGAGGAGTACGGGAACGAACATTGTGACACGAGAATTTTATATATATAAGAGATTGAGAAATGTCAAGCGTTTTATACTTTTGATTCAAGTTATAAACGATGGAGATATTTATTTTCGTGCAATACTAACATTTGGCCCCAGAAACGGGACATCTCGACTCTCTCGGGACGGTTGGCAACCCTAGTCATAATACGATTTCCTGTATTTCTTTATTCAAACAACTATTCGCGTGAACTTCAGAGTGAGTCCCTTGGGAACTTTATAATTGATTGGATTAAAAGTACCCTAAATATTGACTCCATGTTTAGATACCGGGTAGGGAGGAGTGCACGTTGCATTCCCACAGCCACTGCGCGCACTCGACTGGCCATCATACCCCTCTCTCACAGAAGATTACCTTGAAGATTATTTCATTTCCTACTTTATCGTATTTCCCCAATGTACGTACGTGTTTCGGTAGTGAAAGAGATATGCCAGAGCCCATTCCCATCCTATCATATCCTATCCCTCTCCATTTTCCCAACCCTTTCTCCCAACCCTTTGTCCCAATCCATTCCTTAATCTGCAAAGGTTGGCAGCGCAACCGGGGGCATGCCAACATTTGCCATTCTGGACTGATGTTGGCATGCATGTATTGCCGATGTCCATGGACGACAGTATCCACTTACCATCAGATGGACTGTATGCTCGTAGGCCGCCCTTTTTCTATTAATAAAGGCTATAATTATGCCGAGTTTTATTAAAATCCGTCCAGTGGTATTTGGGTGATGCGCATTCAGACAGACAGATAAAAATTGAAATAATTGTTGTCTTGGACTCTGCACCACTTGTCCTTTATAATACAATTAGCTTTTTAAAAAATATTTCATGTACAGACACGGCTCCATTACGATTCTATTATATGTATAGATTATATTCCCATATCGAACGTAGATGTTCTTCTCTCATCACTTGTACCAGACAATAACATCTGCTGTTAATTAAGGGTTACGAGAACTCGGAGTAATTGCGGGTTAAACATAATGTAGGATGAGGTTAACGGCTCAGGCGAAGTTTTCCGTCCCTCTGTATGACTCAAGTCTTTTCGGGTCATAATCAACCAAGCGGTCCCAGTGTAGTTTAGAGGATATTAATTACAGATGTCCTAGTTTTAGGGAGGTTTCGAAGAAACATCCATCCATCTATATTTCCCTTCGAAAGTAAGAAATATATAATATAGTTAGAATGTACTTTCTATTCGTTAGGATGAACATGGATGAGACATTTCCCATTCCAATTTCCCAGGGATGGGGCTTTGACTCTCGAAACAAGTATACTTTTCACGACAGTTTTTATGTGGTTGCCGCATGCCTCCATTTTATTAAAGGGAGCAGATACCATTTTTTCTAAAGAAACAGGTTGCGGTCCAGAATACAGTCCAATTGGAGGGTAATAGAATAAAGTAGAAAATGCAGTATATTTTACGATAGCGTTCTGTAAGTTCGGGATAACTTGGTCAGTCGAATGTGTCCAGCGGCTGTGGGTTTCTTCCACGCTTCCCTTTTCAAAGGTAGGCACAGACAGATAGATTTATCTGTTTTAGTCGGTTTTGTCTGGGCGATGATAATTACTTAACACCAGGTGGACCGTCGGCCTGTTTGCCACCATTAATATAAAAAAAAACAATGTAATGCATTCAGTATCCACTGCTGGACATGGACTTCCTCGAGCACATTGGTTTGAGCAAGAGAGATGTATGACAGTAAAACGGCACGCTAGTCAAGCAGGTTGGCGAATACCTTTAAAAGAGTAACTATTCAGGGCTTGTGGTGGCCCTTTGTTATCTCTTAGTCGCTACGACAGGACACACCTACGGGTAAAGATGGGATGGTGTTTTTCCATAGATTTGACACCACACGGCACAGACAACGTGCAAAGAGGTCGACACTACACGGCCGCTATCTCAGAGCGCAGGCAATTATTTATTAACTTTATTTTTCCATTTTTACTAAAGGAAAGTCAGTGACCACAGGATGCTTCACCTTCACATGCGTGGGGGATTTCAACGAAGGAGTCCAATGGGTTGAGACAGCTGTCGAAGATTGTACTACCAGACCACCACAATGGGTGGACACTGCCATCACTTTCAGAGACCCATCTCCATCCTCCTTTGTGGATATTTATGAAAAGGCTCAACGAACTTCGGTAAGTATTATTTCATAAGGGAAAGTAGGGGAAAGGTAAATGGCTTGATAAATGAAAGAGGGAAGGTAAATGGCATGATAAATGAAAAGGAAAGTTAAATGGCATGATAAATAAAAGATGGAAAGCTATATGGCATGATAAATGAAAGGGGGAAGGTAAATGGCATGATAAATGAAAGGGGAAGGGACGGTATAAAAATTATTTTATACCGCGAACCCGTAGGCTGTGGAACGAACTGCCTCAAGAGGTCTTTCCATTAAGCTACGATATGGGGTTCTTCAAGAGAGCTGTGAATAGGATTTTGCAAGGTCGGCGGCGCGTCCGCATGCCCCCTGGTGTTGCAGGTGTCCATGGGCGGCGGTAACACTTACCATCACGTGGGACCGCTTGCTCGTCCGCCCTCTAGTCTATAAAAAAAAAAATGGCATGATAAATGAAAAGGAAAGTTAAATGGCATAATAAATGAAAGAGGGAAGGCAAATAGCACGATAAATGAAAGTGAGGAAAAGGCGAATATCATGACAACCCGGTAACCGAGAGGTGTAAGGTTCGAATCTCATTTTAGACTATCGACAAGCACAGGTGGACGGTGAAAATATGTTAGTTATTTTTTTACAAATTCTTAAATAATAACGTGTAATGTTCAAAGGATAAATGTAAAATCTAAAGATAATAGGGAAAGGGATAGGAAGTGAATGATTAAAGATTTTTGAAGTTATTGATATCTTCATGGTATCATTTATTGTTAGACAGATGTCAATAGTTCTTACTAAACAGGTTTCTCTAGTGTACGGTACCAGGTCCTCATCACCCTCGTGATAAAATATTTTGACATTTTGCTATGCCCTTTGCTACATTATTTTATGTTGTATTTCTAAATAAATGGGTAAGAAAAATTTAAATGAAATAAGAAAAAAATTTGTTGATGTTAATGTTAATGCTATATATTTACGTCTTTGGTGTGTTAGTTACACTAAATATCATAGAGAGGTACTTAACGACAGTGGTTCTCAAATGTGGGACACGCGACTCACATTTCAATTCAAGGATGAGTTATTACTAACATCGGATTATTTAGATTTCTTATAATTATGAAGGTATACAGTATATAAGTATACTCGTATAATACATATAAAAATATTCATATCTATCATTTCATATTATAATTTTATTTTAACTAATTTGTGAAGAAACAGAAACAATTATATAAGAATGTGGTGTTCTCTTAAATTTACTATTCCAGCTACGCTGTGTCGCGCAGAATGTCATGATCTGTCAAAAATGACGTTGGGAGTATGGAGTATAACGGGATAACATACTTCTTATACTTCTTAATTTTTGGGATGGGACATGATGGGAAATGGGCAGTCACTCCTAAAACAGTTCCGTCGGGGTAACTCGACCAGTCCATTCGCCCAGCAACTGAGGGATTATAGCATGCGCCCTTCCCCCTCGAACTATAACTGCATGTACTAACAACATCTCATCACAGCAATTCACTAACACTTATAGATCCGCCAAGAAATCTCCAGTGACAGTTCAGAAGAATTCACAACAAACATAGCAGCGAACGTTGCAACAACTTCTAAACAAGTGTCAGAGACAGTGTCGACGGTGAATCCGCCGACTGAAGAAGTGACAACAGTGAATAGACCGCCTCCGCCTCCGCCTCCGACCACGACTACGACTACGACGCAAGTACCCACCACAGTGACACCGGTAAGTACGGTCATACTGAGAATGTACACGCTGAAATTTTAATGGTTTTAACGAGGTGATATCTTTAATATTGAGCACGCTTTGCCTGCAATTTCGTTCGCGTGAACTTCCGTGAGAACTCTATAATCGATCTGGACAAAAAGTACCTACCCTAAATTTTGATCCAGTATATAAGTTATAACTCTGCCAGGTTTAATTAAAATCTGTCCAGCTGTTTTTGCGTCATATGCGTGCAGACAGATAGACAAAATTCAAGCGGTTTTGGGTTCAGTATCATTCGTTGACTATGTACACTGCAACGATTTTTTTCAAAACACGGCTATTTTACGGTTATATTACATGTATAGACTAAGCATTAGTAGAATCAATATAATAAGGTACAAATTAATAAGGTCAAATAAGGGCAAGTTAATAAAGAATACACAATGAGAATATAAACAGTATATCTAAGTATAAAACGCTAACAGCAGTGGAGAATATACCCGCTGAAGATTTAACAGTTTTAGAGCCGCGACCCCTTTATTATGGCATTAGCAGTATCAGTACGTAAGAGTAAATTAAAAATATGGCCACAATGTTTCAAAGTCTGAGAAAAATTATTTTTTATGTCCCTACAAGATCAGTTCGACATTTCAGTCATTCTTTAATCCTGTATATAATAGTAATGTGGAACAAAAACAATATATATATAACGTTTATTAGAAAACACATAACATTTAACCTGACCTTAGTAAATTCAAATTTAATTTGGAGTAAATGAGAATTAAAATGTATTTATTATCGTAGACTTGCAGGCAATATGCTGTATTGAGAATGTGCTATCTTGAGAATTTGATATTTTGAGAACGAAAGTACCTACTATCCCTCTTTGTTACTATACGAGTCATAATCGCTATAATTCACTTTTTTATTTTATTTATTAGGTACATTCAAGATATCTAATGACGTATAACACCCTGGAAGGGTACAGCAATTCAGAGTTGGAAATTAAAAATAAATACATTATTAAATTTTAAAGGTGATGTAGTTCCCAAGGGACATGCACGGGAAAAGATGGGATGGTTCTATACTAAAATCGGTGGACATCACAAGCTACACGGCATAAATACTTACATAAATAAAAAAATAAAATGTAATTGCCTAATAAGGACACCACACGGTCATAGCGCATAATCCACCACAGATTGTTTGTTTGTTTGTTTCACTGCTACTTATGTATTTTATTAATATATATACTCGTATTTTTTAAATTGTCACTAGCTTGGCGGTGAAGGAAATATAGGAAGCGCAGTTCCAGAATTTAAAAAAATCTGGAGCATTTGTAGGTACCAATCTGCACTGGGCCTATTCGAGTGGAATAAGCCCCGAAGTCCTCTACTCTAGTGAATTACTAGGGGAATCCTGTGCCTTGCCGTGGGACGTTACAGATTAATCATGATAAATATTGTTTTTAAATATTTATTTGATAATTGGATACAATTATGCATAAATAGTCCAAGCGCCAAATTTGATCTTGCATAACCAGGTTGATGGATGCGTAATCTTTAAAAAGCCTTAAAAACAAGCCTTAAAAAGATTTACGAATTGTACTTACTTATTTTTTCATTCAAGTAGTTTAAGCGCTCTATAAAATAATTTAGTACAAAAACAAATACAAAATCTTTCCCGTAAACATTTATTTTTGACGCTTGGATCAGTTATGCAGAATTTTATTAGAGAACAAAGCCCGTATTAAAAAGATTATTGAGAAGATAACTTGAGAATATTAATTGAGATGGGGACCTATCGCTATCTCTGTCGTTCACGCATGAGTGTAATTATTGACGTAATTAACATTGTAGCACTATCCTTCTCTAACATTAATCTAAGCCCTATAAGTCGTTCATTTTTAAAATACTTTAATTTTTACTTCACGGATTGATTGCTAGTATCTTCAACTATCTAATTAAATAGTTATTTAAAGAGAGTCAAATACATTATTGTGCTGGTTTCTTTTCAGCCGGATGAACAGCTAAAACAGGTGTTAGAGGACTTGGAGAATCTGCTGCAAAATGACACTATCCCCGTTCAGGTTGAGGACATCGACGATGCTTTTGATCGGGTCAGTATTAAAGTAATTTATATTATTAACCCTACAGAGTGGAACAAATGAACGGGCTCTGGAAGAAAAGTACCACCAAATAGTGATGAATGTTTTGTTCTTAACTTCAAACTTCAAATGGAAATTACAAAAATTACTAACAATTTTAACTTCCGAGAAAAACATATTTTTTAACTACAATATAAATGCAGTTTTTTTTATTTTCTAAAATAAAATAAAGTTTCCAATGAATAAAATGTATTATCTTCAATATTGATGACACTACTTTCCCTTCAGAGCCCTGTTCTGTTGCTCTATTCCATTTATTATTTTATAAGTATATTATTAATAATATCGATAGTAAATAAGATACAACCACGCAACAGATACACGGGTATGGGTGAAATAAATGTATGATCGGAGTAACCTGTTAAATTTTCGGAGTAACGGTCTCCCCACTTGGTGAATAACGTAGATTTACCGACGAACAATTAATTAATTAGCCCGGTTTATTCCCCTTTCTTCCTGCACAAAAGACAATTAAATACATCTTTGAGTTCGTCGATGGACTATCATTAACGTAATATAATAGAAGATACTGGACTCGGAAATTAATAGAATCACCGATAGATTCGCTGCAAGAACTGCACTGCACGCTGCACGGCTTCAATGCGTTGATTTCAGACAAGACAAAACTTGGACAAGACGAAAGTCATGTTCAACGAGTATTTTGTCGCAGGAGTGATCAATATCGGGGATGTAAAATTAGATGTATTGCCTTAAAATGCCACGCTGGCTAAGCGGGTTGGTAAGTCCACTCTTTTAGAGGTGATGTAGTACCTTGATTACGACACTCACGGGAAGAGATAGAGTAAATAGAAGAGATGCAGAAGATATGACTTTTATAAACGGGATATTTATATGCAGTTACAAGAGTTTTCACTCTAAGAAATGGATAAAATTTCAGGTAGACGTTCTTTTAGAAGATGAAGAAGATCTGGAGATCCCTGGCGAGTTGCTACATTTATTGGACCGGCTCGGAGCTAGAGTTGACCTGAATGGCTCTCAAAGTGCTTCAACTATAAGGGGCAACATTGCCATGCTAATGGCTGATGCCAGTCCCAAATCTCCCGTCAGGGGACTGAGGATTGCTACCAGGGATTCTGATGTGTTCACTAATAATGCCTTTGAGATTATTAGTGGTGAGTATTTAGCTTATTAATTAAGGTTTAAGACAAAAATGTTTACACAACAATGTTAATTTAAGACAACACAAGAAAATAGAAGTGACAGAAGAGAGAGAGATATGAAAAAATGATTTATTAATCTCCATGTCACTTTTATCTCCATGTCAAGGGGGATGGAGAGTAAAGTAGTAGAGATTCCATTTCTTCTTCTTTCTTTCTGTAAGTTTGTTCACTTTTATTCGACCGTTCTTTTTTTTTCTTTATGAAAAAAATTTAGCAGACGAGTAGAACAGTCCACCTGATGGTAAGTGAATACTGTCGTCCATGGACATCTGCAATACAGACCAACATCACTTCAGAATGACAAATGTTGGCATGCCTCCTGATGCGCTGCCTGCCTTTGGAGATATAGCAAAAGAATGAGTTGAGCAAGTGGGGGAGAGGGGGAGGGAGTGTGGATAGGATAGGGTGGGAATGGGTTCTGGCATATCTCACTCACTAGCAAAACTACGCTTATGTTTTTATGTGTCTGTTTTGACTACCGATTAAGTCAGTTGAAAGTGCCTGCTGTGTAAAAGACCCCGGGCTCGATTCCCCGTCGGACATTCATTTGTTTAAAGGCAAACGTTGCTTCGGGCCTAGTTGTGTATGTCTCTGGACCACTGGAAACAGGAAACCGGAAAACGGGAACACCTAGTATGAACCATTGAACGTGGCGTTATTATTTATTTATTTAGTTTATGAATATGTACTTGAAGTTTTTCTCTAATTTTCCAGATGAAATGAACTCGACCCACCTAACAACAGATGTAAACGAAGCCGTGGTCCAGTTACCTCCATCAATATCGGAAGCCACGAGGAGGATTAGCTTCGTGGTGTTCCGTACAGACCGCGCCTTTCATAATGGGAAAGGCCATTATTCTGTCAACAGCAGGGTACTGAGCATCAATGTTGAAAACATCACGCAGTTTGAACAAGGGGAGGTATGTACTCTCATATTTTTGTCTTCCTTTTCAGTCTTCTGTATGTTAATTTTGCGGGATTTCACACTAACAGTTATTTACAACGAACACGGCCATTACTCTGTTTTACAGTATGGCGCTGAGTATACATATTGAATATTTATTAGGTTCTGTTTACATTATTAGGTCTTTCTAATATTCTATAGAAATTAGTTTGCAGTATTTCATAGCCACAGTCATTCTCCATGGCATTACTTTAAATAAGTAATTATTATTAATAATTATTATTTAATAATTTAAATAATAATCGATTAGTTACCATACAAAACCTGCATGCATCATCTATGTCTCTCCACTACTGGATACAGGCCTTTTCCAAGGCTCGCTACCACACACGATCCTCGGCTCTTCTCATCCAACCACTACCGGTGGACTTCCTTAAGCCGTCGGTCCACCTGGCCTATATTATTATTATGACTTATTGAGTATTAAATATGTCCTATCACATTATTAGTTCTCTCGGATATTTTCATATTAGTTTTGTAGTATTTCGTCCCAACAGTCCTTCATAACGAATCAGGTCATTGCTTAGTCAACAGCAGCAGGGTGCTGAGTAATTAATGTTGAAAACATCACACAAATTGACCAGATGTACATCTTATTGGTCATGTATTTAGGTCTTTCGAGTCTTCTGTTGTATAATTTTGCAGTACTTCGTACCGAGAGTCGTTCAATGAGTACGATCAGTGTTAATACCAGGGCACTGAAATAACAATATTGAAAAAATAAACACTGAAATTGAGCTGTGGGTTTTGGAATATTGGTTTAGCCTTAGAGGCAGAATAGGCAGAGGCAGAGAGGCAGAAACTGTGATAGCATCGTTAAATGTTTCCTTAGTTTGGACAAGATTAGACACAAATATTGTAAAATTATTTGGGTCTTTTCAGTCTTTGCAGGTTTTTTTAGATGGTATGTGGTAAGTGGATACTGTGACTCATGAACGTTCGTGATAAATGTTAATATGAGTCAAGAATGACAAACGTTGGCAAACTCGTGGATGCGTTGATTATCTTCTGGAGATTTAAGAGTAGACAAGGAAAAAGGTTGGGCAGGATGGATATATAGGAATAAGGAGTTTTTCTCATCCCATTATAGTTCCTATTTTTGGGGGAAAATTAAAGATGGAACGGCGACAGGAATGAAGTAGAGTATATTGGAACTGCTGTTAACAGGCAAAATATTGTGTATAACATTTCCATAGTTTTGAGCAGATAGACAGGCACTATCAAAATTATTAGGTCTTCTCAATCTTGTCAATTAGTTTTCTCGTAGATATATGATAAATTTAATCCTGATGTTGGATCCTACTCTTCTTGTTTATAAATTAATCACGTCGGAGTCACCAGAAGTGTGGGTGAGTCCTGTGCTTACCCACGGGATATGTCGACTAGGAGTGAATATGAAATATGAAGCAGATGCTTGGCAGTGAAGAGAGTGAGGTTGATAGTCGATAGTTGATGAAGGATAAATGATGAACAGATTAGGAAGATGAGCACTAAGGTTTAATCACAGATGAGTTGACAGTTTACATATAAATAGCGAGTGATAATAACACCACTAAGATGGTAAGCAACGATTCTGCGCGGGCGCAAGTAGCTACCTGTTTGTTTCTATCTGCCTTCACGTCACATGTCAACATGTGTTCAATGTGTGGGGCAAGATTCAAAAGCGGAGCGAATAATGCAGCGAAATTACCAAATTGTAAGGTGTTGGTCCAAGTGAAGAAATCGCTACAAACTTATTGATCTAGAATTATAGTATACGTCTTCATTCTACTTTTCCTACTTATTCTACTATGAACAGTTCAGGTCAAACTTTTGGCCATTATTGTCATAATTTCGTGCTTCTTCTACTTAGAATGACTTATAATTCTACAGACGACACGCAACCAGCCCTTTCAGTATCCACTGCCTGGACACGGGCCTCCTCATGCACATTGTCTTGTGAACGAGGGGAGGTACGGCCTTAAAACGCCACGCTGGCCAGGCGGGTTTGTAGTAAGCTCTTTGTAATCCCCAAGTCCTCGTTTACGACACCCACGGCAAGAGATAGGGTGGCGCTATTCTATAACCAGCCGACATTACGCGGCTAATCTTTTACTAACATTTGGTACCAAACGATCACATATGCCTATTTTTTCCAGGTTATAGACATCCATTTGACGCCAATGCTGGAAGATCCCGACAGAAACATGAGTCGCGCCTGCGCTTACTGGCATTTCCTTGAAAATGGCACCGGATTTTGGTCTCAGGAAGGATGTACTTTCATCCGATCCACGAATCAGAGCCTCATGGACACTTGCAGGTGCGATCACCTCACACATTTCGCCGAAATATTAGTCCCAAGGTCAGTATTCTCACAAACAAACGAAGATGTCTTAGAGATTCTCTCCATAGTTGGCTGTTGCGTATCTATATTCGGTCTACTTATTATAGGAATAACAGCGATATTGTTCAGATCGTGGCGAAGAGACTTCAGCAACAAGATCTGGCTGCAGCTTTGCTTAGCAATTTTCCTTTTAGCAGTCTGTTTCTTAGTGATAGTCTTCGTCAAATTCACTGAGTACAACGTCTTCTGCATGTTGATGGGTGTCGCTCTACACTATTCAGTTCTAGCTTCGTTTTGTTGGATGTTAGTGGCTGCTGTTTTATCTTACAGGAGATTGGTTTTGGTCTTCGCAAGAGATGCTTCTCATAAGCTTTTGAGAGCTTCTGCGTTTTCTTGGGGAGCCCCTTGTGCTATTGTAGGCATACTTCTTTCAGTCTCCCCGCATTCTTACGCGGGGCGTTTTGAAGAGAAAACGCCTACCGGCTCCTTTTGCTATCCCTCAGGACTCGGGCTTTGGCTATCAGTTTACACGCCTATAGCTGTAATGCTGATCGCAAACTGGACGCTATTTATTTTAATAGTCCGTTCCGTGTTTGCTTCTAAAAGAATCCAGAGACATGGCGATACCAATGAAGCTTTTCGATGCGCCTCCGTCAGCTGTCTTTTGGTCTTTTTATTCGGTCTTCCGTGGATTTTCGGTCTTTTCGCGTACAATATCGTCGCTGCCTATCTCTTTACCTTAACTGTCACCTTACAGGGATTTGTTTTGTTTCTATTCTTTGTTCTATGCAATAAAAAGACTAGGGATCTCTGGTTGAACAAGTTGAAGATTAAGCAGACTCGGAAAGTTCCTGTCACGTCTTCGACGTATACTAATAAGAGTACTGGTAGTGGGTGGAGATCCGCAACTAATACTTCTAAACCCAGGTCTTTGGCTTCACCGGACGATACCAGGTTTTCTTGACACAGGCCTGAGGGAAGACCACTCAAAAGGAAGTGGTATTTCGGAATTTACGATACCTTCCAAATGTAGTAGGAAATCAGTTTCTATTTCGTTTCTAGTCTCTTCCATTTGTTTTTAGTTGTGTTCACTTGTTTTGTGAAGCGACTGTTGTTATTGTTAAATAAACAGTTGGTTATTGAAAGTAGTGTCCTGTACTGATATACCTTTAAATATAAAAATATAGGAAATATTAATAACTTAAAATTTGAAGTTTAAAATTTATTTGATCGTTATTACTTGTTAGTTATTAAAATATGAAGTTCATCTTGTACGGTTATTTCATAATTAACAATTAAATGTCAAGTTTATTTTATATTTACACGTATTTGGTTTAAACGGTTCTAATTTTGTTAGTTATTAAAATATGAACTTCATTTTAAATGGCTATTTAATCATTAACATTTAATATGACGTTCATTTTTTATTTGATAGTTATCTAATGACTAACGCTTAAGTGATAAACGTTGTTATTTAAATGATAAATGTACCTACCTAAATGTTTTCTAGTATTTAGTCACAAATCACACGTGTCTAGTCCACGAATGTTTAAAAGCACTTCTTTTTAAAGTAGAGGTCATTTTAAATTAGATAATTTTGGTTAAAAACTTAACTTTAGATGCTGCAAATGCATCGTCCATTGTGGTGTTTACTCATTAAAACTTGAATTAAATACCATAGGCACTGCAAGTGCAGTTCTAGTTTAAAACTGACAATAAGTAACTCCAGCCACGTAGGTACGCGGCTGGAGTTGTAAATTAAAAAAATACATTGTTTAATAATAATTATCCTTGTTCTTGTACTTGAAGATTAGTATAATTAATGCTAGCAACGAAATTTATTAATAGAATCGTAATTGTCTTAATATGCTTATACCGACACAAGCCGCTAGATGGCGCTGTTTCTTTTTAAAGTATGAGAATTGTCAAGAGCTACACGTATTTATTTGAAGTGTTTATGGTATTAGTTTCAACTCTACGGAATATTGAAAATATATTTTTTCCGGGGTCTATTTTTAGCTAACTAATAGTTTTTAATTCCTAGAAATAGTCTTGAGAAACTTTTAACTAAACGTATCTAAGGGCCCATGAAACGTTAATTATAAATGAAGAGTATAAAATTTCATTGTAGTTTTATTAAATTAACAGATGTCAAAAATATGGACAAGTATATCCCTAAGCATAAACAATTAATACAGATGACAAAATGTTTCAATACTTGAAGTTGTTTGAATATTTTGCTTAATTCCAATCAATGATTTTGCATAATGAAGTTACTTAATTGAAGACTTTGCTGTTAATAACATACGAAACGTGTAGCGAAGTGAGTTACCAAAAATTATAACTTTAATAATTATTAAATACAGGGTTAAATAATAATACCTGCATCCTCTTAATACTGAATTTCTATAATTAAAACCAACAACTTTTATTCTTCGACGTTTTTTAACTTGATATTTTACAAAAAAAAGTTAAATTACAAAGTCTCTGACTTTGTTAGTCTGTATTACAGTATATACAGTATATTGTGTATAGTAGAAATTACTTTCTGTAGTAGTAAGTAGTATTCGGCACAGCGCGTTCATAAACAGCTGTTAATCGAACCGCTACTATTGGATACCTACATGTATGTAAATCGACGCGAGTGTATGTATGTATCTGATGGGAGTGAGTGAGTGAGCGGGTGAGTGAGTGAGTAAAAAACAATTCTTAATAATAAAAAAAATCAAATTCAGAAAAAGGTGTTAGTTTTCACGATATCAATTTATTTAATCTGTATACATCTTTTTATAGTATATATATATATATGTTTAAAATTTAAGTAATAAGTATATTTTTAAATTTGGCTTAAAAATACCTAATCAATTTTTATAAATCATATTGTAAATTAATATTCGCCTATTTTAATTTTAAGTAAAGTATTATGTACAGAACAAAGTATTTTATTAAAATAATGCATAAGAAATATTTATTACATATAATTAAATTTTAATTAACTAGAGATAAAATAAACACACGAGGCATTTATAGTAAAGTTATATTTTAAATAAATAAAATAATATGACTTATTTACATGGAGTTTTATTTTGTCTGGCAACCCTTCAACATCATCTCACAAATCCAATTTTGAATAATTTATAAACAGGTCAGCCATTTGGCAAACCTCACAAAAATACTTTTACTACATTGCACTGCCATCTATTTACAAATTTCGTTACTAAATCATTCCTAAAGGTACAATTCCTAACTCGACCGCAGACCGCAGTTATCAGGCGCGGCGGGGGGCGACAGTGTCGCTGGCTCCCGAATACGGTTCATAGAACCAGAGATATAGAAACCAATAATGTCGCCTGCAGTGTGCGGCTGCAGTACTGATGTGTCGATCACCGTTTTTGCAGATTGAATCAATCATCAACACTGAACGAATCAACCTTAACGCTCACCTACACTTACTTTCGCCAACAGCAAATTTATCATTCTGCCCTCGCTGAGGTAAAAAGGCAAAAGAAGTAACATTATATTCTAAAAATTTAATAACAAACAAACAAACATTGGTCATTCTTTTCGTTTTATTCAAAACTCTAAGAGTCTAAAGTTACACGCTTGATATTAAATTAAGGAAAATTGTACCGAAAATTTTTTGTAACTAATTTATAATACTCGTGATTGGTAATTGACTGATAACTAAGTCGGCTTCCTCAAAATCCCCAAAGAATATCCTAAAATCAGGCTAACTATTGACGAAGTGGACGGAGGAAAATTTTTAGGGTTTTTGGTTCAAATCACTTTGGTGTAAACCGTCATTTTTATATAATAATATGTCGTTTTTACTTTGAAGACTGGAGACTTTCGAATTAATGGAGACAATTATTTGTTTTCAAACAGACAAAAATATTCTATATTCTAAATATTCTATATTAGGTTCAACATAAAACCTAAGATATTGATTACTGATCAATATCTCGAGTAGAATCCATTGTATTTGTACGCCAGCTTTTAGTATAGATTTTTTCCATAACTTATTCATCATTTCTAGCACATCTTTTATTTTACGCTTGCCCCCGGTCACTACCCGGTACCGAGTAATGAGCGCTACGAAAGTTTTAGATAGATGTAAATTTTGACTTATTCCCTAATTTTATTTTTGGCAAGAACGGTTTTATATATTTTAAATTAGTTGACGGGTTTTTAGTTATTTCAGTGGCATGTTGTATATGTAAGAGGTAATCACGAAAACGTATGAACCAATTTTGATATTTCTTCCACTTTCAAAAAGCTAAACTAATGAATCTGCACTACGGGATACTTAGGGTTTCCTAGGAAATTGTAACATTTTGGTAAAATCAATTTTCCGAAATAATTATTCGACATATACCCAATATAAATGGAAATATATTTTTGTTCAATTGGAATTTGTATGACAACTGCGGAGAAATACAATTATTGTAAATTGAAATAATCAGATACTACAATATTCCACATAAAAATGATACAGAGTATGTCAAAATAATGACCATGGAATGTTTTATATGTTACGGCGACGTCAATACATGGTAGTAACATTTTTCACAAATGAGTTTTAAAATTAAATAATACTGGCTTCGGTCAGATTATTTTATTAACGCCTGCTCAATGTAAATAGCAACGCGTTATGTTTTATAGGATTACGAAAACATTGGCCAGCGGTTAATCTGGAAACACCCGAACGCGTCATCCACGTCCATGCAATAAAGCAGGCTTCGCTGATATATATCAGCGAATATATTATATATCATGATATACTCGTATATCAATATAAACTTGACAAAAAAACTACAATTTTATTACATTTACCGAAGTTGTGTAGGTCGGCTATAGAGTAGCACCATCTCATATCTTCCCGTGGGTGTCGTGAAAGACACTAAGGGACAGCGAAGCCGCTATCACAAGCCCCGAGGAACTACACCAACTCTGAATGAGTAGACTCACCAACCCGTTTGGCCAGGCTTTACTTGAATTATGAAAAAAATGATTTATTTTGTTGATCATGATATGTGTAGATACCATTCAGCACTTTTTTTTTGAGCTTGATATATTTTATTTACCCGCCCTCATTTCGCTCCGGTTTATTAAATTTAAAACAATCGGAATAAGATATTTTCCTGCGGTAAAATGGAGCCCATATTTTAAGTCAGACCTCTAACAATACATCGGTGAAAACTGTATTTAATTCCATGCAGTAGTTTTTGCGTGATGCGTGTACAAACATACAGACAGTTAGACAGACAAAATTTCTAAAAACTATTGTTTTGGCTTCTGTTGCTCTAATAAAGACCCCCCCCCCTTAGTTTAATTTAAAAAAATTAAACTAAGGGAATGAAAAATGAAAAATTAAATGAAAAAAATAAAGATTAGTTTTTTTCAATATCTAATATACAGACATCGGCCTGTTACAATTTTATTATATGTATAGATATACTTATAATATACTTGTAACTTATTTTTATCCTTGCATTACGTGTGAAGCTGTGAGGGTCATGAAAAATCAATACTTCCAATTACTACCGCTCTAACAGATTTGCTATCTTTAGATTATAATCGAGGCACCTTCGTAATAAAAAAAAAGTGCGATAATTAATCAACGATCACTTGACGATGCAAGGAGTAAAGATAAGCGTCCTCGAGCGGAATAGACGCATACCAATTACCATAGCAACGCCCTATTAACAGCTCGCTGAAAGCCACGCTTCATCAAATTTTGTTTACGTCGCCATGGCATTGGCAGCGACATTGTTTCAGTGGCATTCGAAGTGACTGCACGTAACGACAAAAATACAAATCATGTTTTGGGGTATCAGCCCTGCATTGGATCTGCAGGAAGAATACCTTAGAAAGGGCGATCACAACGCTTACGAACTGAATTTCCTCATCATCGGAGGATGCGACGCGCGGCACCTCATCAAAACGCTTGCTCACGCTTACCGGCACAACCGACGATACATGAACTTATTCGTCATCGATGGCTGCCCCGAACTCATCGCTCGGCAACTTCTCCTCATGTCCCTCGCTTTGGAAAGGACTACACGATGCGGACTTCTAGAAAAGACTCGGCGACTACTCGAAGTCTACGGCAATATACTTCTTCGACCACCGACGTCCAGATATTTGAATGCGAAGGCACGACAGCTTGCCAACATGATCACCAATCCCGATTACATGTTTTGCCTCCTACCCTGCGTATCGATAGAACAAGTGAAGTACCGTGAGCGAGACTACATGGAGAATTTGTTAAATTTTTGGACAACTGGTAACACGAATCAGTTTAATGCCTGTGAGTTGTGGGAGCATCGTATTAGACGCAGCCTCGGTGTTAGATACGACAGTAGGGCTGGTGTTTACGATTGGGATTACCACATGCGTATGAAGGAGATCGGATCTCAAATTTGCTTTCAAGAGTACAAGCATTTTAGGGAGCATGGCGTTGCTTTCACCTGGTTAGAGACTGAAGTATGTCGGCCGAATGTGACCTTGGCTGCGGGGGTTTACAAGTGCGGAGATAGATATCTTCATAGAGGCTATCTGGGAGATATGGTGTCATCGCCTTATCTGGCTTATGGTATGGATTGTGAAGATAAGGACATGTTAAAGTCGTCTCACGGTGTGAACTATAAGCGTGCCACTGACGTGTCCGAACGGAACGTTATGAGAATGATCTACGAAATCGAAAATCGCAAGGAGTTTGATGTTAATGCCATGAATTTGGACACGCAGCAGAACTTGGGAATGGTTGTTATGAGCGAGCTGGATGCAAGGCAATCTAAAAGTAGTTCCGAAGTGCCTTTGCTTCTTCGCGAAGACCGCGACACTTACATAGACGTTGATTATGGAAAGGTTCATTTTCTGTCGCTGTCTGCTTTAGAACATTATCCTCACAAACCACATTTTCAAGGACTGTTTCATGGTGTCTTTGTTGGGCACAGCATGCTTCCGAGGATCAAGCCTAGTGTGTGGTCAATGGCTAGAGACGACGCAGTAGTTATAATGGAGTCACGTAAGTACATGGTGGATTTGAAGAGGGAGGATGTAAAAGCGTTTGGAGACCAGATACAACAGGCTGCCACTACAGCGCAGTGTGAAAAAATTGCGCCTTTCGATCCGCAGAAGGATGACTTTGCGAAGTTTGTGATAAGGAGAAGGAGCGAGAGTACTGGTTAGATTAAATAAAACGCAATGTTTAAATTTATTTGTGATATTATCTGAGAAAAGGGACCTTATTGTCGAGTCAAGATTTACAGATATTGAAAATAATAACATAGTTTTTAATGCTTTATTTTAAAAAAAAACAGGTTATAGATATATTCTCAACCTTATTTGGCGTACCGTCCACTTTCGGAACAAAATGTATTGCATCCCCTAAACTAAATTACTTATGTGAATGAAAGGAAAGAAGAGGGTGAAAATGTAAATACAGAGTTTCCATCGACCTCCTGGGTCACCGCAACACCAGAATGGCGGTTCCGCCCCCTTTGGCGACTATGTTAGATTATATATCTATTTAAACAGAATATTAAAGCATAAGTTTGAAAATCCAAAGTCGTCCATAACGACAATAAGGTTCCTTTACCCACATAAAGTGACACTTAGATAATGGGCTTTCACTTCACGTTATCCAGGAATCCTAACTCACTAAATGTGACTAAATTCAGGATAGTGTAACAGCAGTTTTTAAGCCAATAAGTTTAACTGGAGAGGCTTCAGTACTCATATTAGCTATCGCTTAAGATCCCTCAGAATTTTTTAGCGACAATTTACTAACAGTTTGCATATTAAATATCGTTTTCATAATTTGACAGTCCTTTTAAATTATCAGTAAAAATTGGTTATATGGATTACATGCAATTATTCTCATATTAATTTTGGTTTTATTTCGCGAGAATAGTGAACCATCCGGATTTGGCGATATAATTATGAACTAAATGTTTCTTATTATTTAATTATCATAAAACAATGAACATATAAAACAACCCTTCTTATCAACTTAACAGCGAGTCATATTTTTTGCCCATATATTACTACTGTCTGACTGTATTATCACGACAGATTTAATTTAACCCCGTTACTAAGGAAAATATTCCAATTTAATAAAACCGATTCGAACTGATTAAATAAATATATCTATTTATTATGTACTCGTGCTTAAAGGTAGTAAGGCCCGCGAAGAAAGAATTCAAAATAGGATTATGTACCATCGGTTAGTGAACAAATACACATTGTTTTACTTTGATTTCGAAGGAGTCTTATTTTGGCATAAAATATTTCAAAGGGTCAACAGCTTATTATTATATCGGTTAAATTAGTTTGGGGCCATATATCGGTTAAATTAGTTTGGGGCCATATATCGGTTAACTTCGAAAATGAGTCAAGTCGGTTTAGTAGTTCCAAAATTATGACGGTGTAAACTTTTTAGAAAATCTATTGTCAGATAGGGCTCGTGCCGGTCAACAAATATAGTTTTTTTTTATACATATGTATGAAAACTAAATAAATCTACATTTCCGATTGTCATCGGCATTTTTTTAACACAACTAAGTTTATAATAAAAAATGAGGTTTTATAATAAAACACACTTTAAAATTGTGTTCATCTATTTTTTCATTAATAATATGTTACATTCATTTAGTAAATCATATAGCAAATTTATATACAAGGACAAAATTAAATGTAAAAAAAGAAAGTTACAACGCGTCGACGTTTCATTTCGTTTAAAATTCGTATTTTTATTTTATACATAATATCACTTAACTTTAAAATTTCTAATTCAATAGGTCGGTAGTGGTGAATGGAATCTACCAATGTTCGTAGCTGATGTCAAGGGGGTCATTTTTGAGCAATTTATTTTCTCTCGCTAATAAAAGTTAATTAAATAAAAAATACCCGCGAGCCCCTTAACAATGTATTTAATTAGCGATATTCTTTCATGATAACTAACATATAAACCAACTTTTAATATAGCACTTATATTTCATATAAACCAACCACTCACTCACTCGCACCCCGTACGTACACTCGCACCGGTTTACACAGATGTAAGTATCTAATAGTCATTCGATTAGAAATACATAAACGGAGTGTCCGGCGGCGTTGTCGTCGGTAGCAGCGCGTAGACCCAGTACCAAAGTCAGAGACTTCATTTCAATTTTTTTTCGGGAGTACATATATCAAACAACGAATGTTGTTTGATACCATTGGTGTTAATGGTAGAACTTCCGTGTTAAGGCGGTGGAGATATTTTTTATTTAAACGCTGTACAATACGGGCTGATGAAGTAAATCAGTTCCCGAAGTCAAATCATGGATTCCGTTTTCTTGATGGATACAGAACCATGAATTCTGAAACCAAATTTGCAAGCGATTTTTTAAATTTTTGCCGAATGATTACGACTATGATTACCGGGGTCAATTAGTTTGTCCAGGAGACTGTTACATAAAGGTATGTATAAAAAACATTATAGCTAGGTACTTAGATATTATCCCCTCGAGCATATAATACAAACTTTTTGCAACTCATTAACATTAATATTTATTCGTTTACTTGCATTGATTCAAGTAAGTTTCATTTGAATATTGGGATTAATTTCAAACCTGAAAATTTGTTAGCCAGATTTGTGAAAAATGTAACCATAGTTTGACTCATATCACTCATATCAGGTGGGAATCAAAACATGTTAGGCGTCCCCTAGATCTAGAATAAAATTTTGCAATAATGTCATTGCACAATATTATTGAATCGCGCCTTTTCTGGGCTTATGCCATGTGTCGATGGTCAGACTTTTACACATTATATTTTTATAAATATAGTGGGGTATATACTTTAGGCCAGTGAGCAATTTTAAAACGATATCTATTTATAGATACCTATTTTGAATGGTTAAGAGGTCAATTTTCACACCTTATAAGCAAAATGTTGATTCCAAGTTTAAAATGTAAATGTATTTTATTATATATACATACAGCCAATCAAACTCTTGAAAATTTTCGGTACGTTATGGTAAATGCCCTCGTTAGTTCAAAATCTACTTTGAACAGATTTTTTCGCGTATGAAACTTAGTATTAGAACAAAAACTGCTAGACTTGTGCAATAGAATCTATTTTATTTTTTGCTTATAATGTGCGGACATTACTGTCCTGGGAGATTAAATTTTACCGTTTAAATATCATAAGTTTGGTTTTGTAGGCAGTCCAAAAGATCCGTCTTTCCGTTTTCATTTTAATTAAATACTCTGCTGTTAAAAAAGCCTTATGGGTGCTATAAGTTGGAAGGGTTCTACACCCCTGGACCCTCGAAATACGTCTCTGCTGGAAGAATTTATAACAACATTTTTAATAGTTCAGTTACGAACTATTAAAAATAGTTCAGCATCAGTTACGAACATTGGCGTTAATACAGAGCACTACCGTGAGCAATGCCGTCCGGCGCCGTTCCGAATTGACGTGTTAGGCCTACGCGTGCAAACTTGCCTGTGCAGCCGGCTGTATGACACGAGTCATCTTTGCCGCTGCCTAGTTAAAAGAGGTGTCGCAGTAAGATACCGAATTGATATATTTAAGCTGTGTGATGTGTTCCAAGACGTGGTGAAATTTGTTCCTAGACAATTAAATTAGCTTGTACCTTTTTTGATATTCATAATGCAGAAAAAGACGCAGCATGAATTAGTCTATGAAAATAGCAAATTTCGCGCGTTTTAAGATGCAGCTTTGGAATCATCGCAACATAAGGCGGCCTTTATAAATCTACAGTGAAATTGTATAATAATGTTATTTATTAGTTTAGAACCGCACCCTGCACTCGAACCAGTTTCAATACACTATATAAACGATGAAAAACATTGCGCAATCATTAATATTGATGTTAATGAAGTTAATAAGTATACTTATATTTTATTATATAAAATATGTGTAGATGTTTGTATCTCTTGGTCTATAATTTCTGATTTGTAGATAAAATTCAACTGCTTGTTGGATTTTATGGATACCTACCTATACAAAAGTTTGTTGCTAGTAAATAGTTTGTGAAACACTGCAATTATGTCGAATTATAAAGTAAAATAGTTTTAACACTCATTCTTAGCGCGAATCATTTTCATGTTTTCAAGAAAACGTATATGAAATATCAAAGTCTGTACACACTCTCTATTAAATACACACTGTATGTGAGTGTATGATTTCTGAAAAATAAATAATTTAAAATACGAGTGTAATTGATCGCCCAGGGGACCCCTGACGGTTGTGAATGATTCAGCTTGCTGTCATCTGCTTGGACGTCAATTGGTAAACATTCAGTAATAGTTAGTATTTTTGAGTAATACGTAAATTATAATTATAACTCATAAAATGGCATGACTCACGTATCTTTGTAAGTATCTATGCACTTACTATACAAGTATTAGAACATGGATCAAATAATTTAATTCAAGTATTAATCTATTGTACAGAGTTAATATATACCAACGTACAGAAGGCTCGCTTATATTAAAAACGGCAAATGTCTGTCTACAAAAGTATGTCTACGAATACGAGTTGCCGTTCCAAGCAAGCTAAATTGAATTTAAACGTTACCGGATAGCGTTCATATTTCAGCGGAGAGCAGCCGGCGCGTGTCTCGTGCTCGAGACATGAAAAAAGTCTGGTAGTTGATGTCGATTTGTATATACCTGTGGATATTTTCGTGTCTTTTTATATACGCGTACGCGTTTCAGACCATATTTATAAAATGTATTACAAAACTCGAAAATTTAAAAGTTCCATTATTTTATACCTACCTAATGGGCGAAGAGAATCAAGTCTCCCCTCTTGTCAAAATTGTGGCCACTTTCATTCAAAGTTTGATACCTATATTGTTACCTGTGTAACTGCGACGTCTCTCAAACTAATTTAAAAAGGGTAAAGATGTTTGCCACGTGTCATATCGTATAGTTTTCGCCTGGTCGCCGTCGCATTCCAGGCTTGGCCAACTGCACAGAATAGTTTGTGGGTTATGAACGCGCGCACTCGACGCCTACTGGGTGACGACATACGCTTGTACGCTCAGCTACAAGGACACAAATCATTGATGAATCCTTCATTTTTGGAGCTCGTGTGGGGATAAAATACAAGTAGAATGCTCTATATTTCAGTCATACCGTTCATTTCATTTGGATTTCTTTTCAAAAGACTGCCGCGCTTTTTATCTTTAGTTAAAGGTGGGTATCGCTAACGTTGATGGGAAAATGTATGTCAGAAAAAGTTGTAATATTTGGACAAAACCTCCATTTTCCCAAACCCAATTTTCCTGTCCAAACTCATCAATGATTTAATCATTGTTTAAGATAGCATTAAACGTGTTTATTAAAGAATAACAATAGCGATGGTAGAAGATATTTTAAAACGTGGTGTTTTGAGCGTACGCGTGATTTCAGCGTGGCACACAGTCGACACGAACTACGGTGACCATGGTACTTGCACAAATTTTACGGACATTTTAAAAGTTTTTTTTTTTACATAGCATGTATTTAATTCGTTTATTGTCGACGACTGCACACCACGCCAGCGCGTGTCGCACCCAGTTACAGAGTATTGCAAAAACATCTACCCTGTACGTGTTCATAATATCTATTTACTTACTTAAATTTATAACGATTAACTATGAGAGTAATTACTTGGAAACAGGGCGTGTGTCATAACAGCGCCAGTGAACATGGTACCAGAGTGATAGCAGCCGATACGAGGCTAGTCCAATTTATATTATTTTATTAGTTATATAACTGTTAGTATAGCTACAAGTAAAGTCCGTGGCCGCGCCACCTAACCTAGCGTAATCGCGAAACGATAACGACCTAAATTGTCATAATAAAATGAAACAAGAAAACTATAACATGTTATTTTCTTTACACATACATCATTCATCATCGGTTACGGCGTAAATTCGTTTAATTCAATACAATAATAATAGATATTCTGATAAAATTGAAATAACTTTTTTATTCACATCAAAGTTTTTAGAATATGTGTACGTTATGGGCTAGTTACACGAAATTAAGTGCACGGTGATACGAGATCTCTGAATAGTTTTATTATAAACTATACAAATACATTTACAATGGCGGTGGTGTTTGACATCTAGAACGCGAAAAAGAACTCAACATGTGGGTATATTTGATAAGGAATTGGTGTTATTTTTATTATCTCCCTAAAGTCAACTTTGTGTTAAGAAAATTGTGTATAGTGAAGTTGGGCGCATATTCGGAGAGGTGATACAGTATGAAAGCGATTGTTTAACTCTCCGGGGACGGTTGCTTTGGGCCCACCTTCTGACAGCGTCGTTTCCTCAACCCCTGAGTGTACGCCAAACAAACACCTTGTAACTTAGAAGATAACTTAAATTAACCAAATAATCGTTTAAATTATATTCTACCACAGAACATTCACAGATGTAACGCGACGTCGAGCTCGTCAACGGGCGTCAGTCACAACGACGACCATCAAACTAAGACATGTTACATTAAAGCTTCGCTTACGATTACTTTAGCTCAATTTGTTAATCGCCTATCTAAATTGCAAGCTACTTGAGCTTCGTCGGTCGGAAGTCAAATGAAAGCGAACTCGACGTCTGACAGGACCTCGGCACCGTACAACTTCACCTTAACGCTACTCCATAACACGATAAGTCTTACTTAAAGTTACTTTAGACATACAACCCGCCGCGCCACTGCAGAGGGAAGCGGCATTCGAACAAAGATAGAGTTATAAAGCGTATCGTTTTTCATGGAACAAATATTATAATCATTAAACATTTCAACATAACAGATATGGGCCTCCAGCGGCGCGGCGGCGCGGCGGTCGACACACTTCACCGAATCCAAATCTTACATTCAACAGATTACTCTAACTTTTTGAAATAACATAGTTCAGTCATATTCTGTGCATTTAATACCATAGTTCAATATTTACAAGTCACCGGTTTCGCTAACAATAACTATGTATTCACAAGCGGCGGCGGTCCGTCGCGCTCGCGCGGCCCGGCCCGGGCCGGCGGCCACTATACCTTTATTAGATTAACTACACGTGAGAAGATTTATTGTGTTCATTACTAACGGTTAAACTATTCGGTAACGTGATTACCCTAACAGTGCGAACAGAGCTCGATACATCAAATATTATCTACGCGGGGCGGTGCGAGCGGGCGCCGGGTGCGGGCGGCTAGAGCTCGGCGGCGCGGCAGCGGCGGCGGCGCGCGGTCAGTGCGTGTACTCGGGCAGCGCGGCGTCGCGCGGCGAGCGGCGCGCCGAGCTGCTCGAGCTGCCCGGCGGGGTGGGCGGCGACGGGAGGTACTCGCGCCGCGCCGCCGCCGGCACCGCGTCCTCACTCGCCCACCGGGCTAACTGTTGTTGAGCTTGAATAAATTCATCACTAGAAAATGATAGAGAAGAGAAACGGAGAGTCGGGGCGCGGTGGCGGCTCGTCGGCGGACTCCCGAGTCTATGCTTTTTTCAAATTCAAACTTCAAATGGAGGCAGTTAATAAAAAGACTTAAGTTGAAGAATACGTTTATGTTTTACTGTATACTAACATTATTGTGGATTATAAATAGTTGTCTTGTTTATGAATAGATAAATAAATTAAAGAAACCTTTATTTGAAACGAAATGATACACAATACACAGTAGGTACTTCATAATACCGGAATACCGGCGTGCCAATAATAAGATTCACTTATTAATATAAAACAAATTTAATATTAAAATTATTAAATAGACAAAATTATTAAAATGAGAAACTAAAATAAATAAGAATGTTAAGTTAAATAATTTATATTAAATAAATGATTTAATATATATTTTTTCAGCTAGTACTAATTTTTTACATTTATATGGATTTATGAGTATCTTTTGAAGCGATTTAGACCTTGGAGCCCGCGTTAGAGTATTTGTAAAGTGTATGTTTAGTGTAAGTGCAATTAAAATGTGTTAAATTAGACGCCATAATGTATTCACTGAGTGGCGTTTATGTTCATTTAGCTATTGAAGCCCAATAAAAGTGTAATTTTGAAAGAATAATCTATTATTTGTTAGACCAATCGTTTTTTTTTTTGGAAATATACTTGAGAAAGCAAAATTTTGTATATGGAGCGGGGTAATTTTCGAAAAAACTTTCACCAAAAAAGTATTACTATGTGAACATAGGTAGAACTACTTCTAAGTATAATTTATTAAGTTTCTGTTTGCGTAACCATGAAAATAATTAATAAGAAGTGTACGTCGCCTGAGCCACGTAACTTTTATATTTTTTATATGAAAATAACTTCATTTTAATTGAATTCGTCACTGATCGTTTTAGGTACATGTTCTAATTTAACTTTGCTGTGCCGCGTAAAATGCTTATTAAACACTTTGTATTGTTTAAGCAAAGCAATCAATATGTTAAAAGTTTCATAGAGGCATTGTCAGCCTGGAAAATGTATGTATGACCATTGTTTGTCACCTTAGCTTTAAGTGTGTTGTATATTTTGTAATGTTCTGTAAATAAATAATTTTGAAATGACAAATCAAACAGTTTGTACGGTTGCACCGTGCAATAATATAGTGTACTTTTTTTGTGAAAGTTATATGACTAAAGCCAATTGCTTAAAGATATGTAAAAAAGTCTACTCACCTCTCACTATCGGGCGCGTCCCTCAACCGCTCCGCGTCTGCGGTCTCATAGAGCGCGTCGTCGTCGGGCGGCGCGCGGGCGTGCGGGGAGTGCGCGGGGTGCGGGGCGTGCACCATGTGCGCCCCCGCGGGCCCCGCGCTCGCGCCCCCCGGAAACAGGGCGCCGTGGTGGCGGCCGCTGCCGCGGAACCGCGGGTAGCCGAAGCGGGATTCTTCCTCGCCACCGGACATGCGGCCGCGGCAACGTCTTAAAAAATTTGTTATTTTAAATCGTGATTGCCCTAATATAGGTCGCTAAGAATTTAAATTAAATTCTCCATATTATAAATATTTGTATACTAGCTGAGCCGACAGACGTTGTCGTGTCCAAATTTCAATAATAAAATAATTTCAATAAGTTCATACAAAAATCCCGTAGAAAAAAGCTTTCCGGGCAACTTTTCCAATTTTTCTTTCCCTAAAAACCTTATTCAGACTACTAGGAACATTTAAAAAAAAAAATAGCCCCATTGGTTCAGCCGTTCTCAAGTGATGCGCTTACCAACGAACCGCATTTAATTTTTTTTATTTATATTAATTTTAGACACTAATATTTTGAGTTACCTACTTTTAATATTATTTTACTGTGAAATGTAGCATTGCATTTAATAAACTGTTTGCACAGTTTTAAATCAAATCCGTTTATGTGAGAACGTATTAATTAGTTCAACCGTAAGGCGTACAAATATATTGCATTATCATTATGTTATAAAGTTTGAGTAGAATCATTAAAGTACTACTTCATAATTTGATTCCAATGTACTACAATGTATTCCAACTTCGAGTAAATTCCAACTTGAGGTCGAACGCACGTAATATTAACAACAATTTGATGTGAGTAGGAAAACAATTTACTAAAAATACTTTTCTTTAAACTAATTATCGTCATTAAACTATTTAAATGACCATTTTTAACAATTCAGGTGATCTTTCTTGGATTACTACCAACACCATCATCTACACTTGAGTGTACGGTACACCCCGTACGTACACTATGCGTACACCGTTATGTCTTTTTGGGAAATCGATATTGTTGAAAACTTTATTGAAGATATATTATTATAGCTACCCTGTTTTGTGTACAATAAATGTCCGAACATACGAGCACCTATGTTGTAAATTTATATTATTTAAGTAAGTATTTCTGTTTTTTTTCAATGATTTTATGCCTTATTTAAGGTATACATTTATTTATAATTGAACAGGTACTTACGATGGCATTTCCCCAGGATCAATTCTATAATGTCTATCCGCTTCCGTCTCCGACATCCTAATGTCCTCAGAGCCCGAGGGACTCATGTGTCTGCTCGAATGGTGCTCCAATTGCCTGATCAGGTCTTCTAAGTTCCTGATCCTGATTGGTCCGCACTGTGGAGCCTCGTCCTCTTCTTCATCGCCAGCCCTTTGTCTTCTCAGTTCTGCTTCGTGAATTTTCTCGGCACTTGGTGCTCTTTCCCGTTTGTATTCGTACTCCTGTAGGGCTCTAAGGTCGCCCGACCCAGCGGCTGAGCCCGCGCTCGCTCGCTGAGCTGCAGCTGTCTTGAGGGCCACTATGATCCCTTCGTGGTAACCGTTTAGGTCCTGAAATGTGTGTACCGTATTTGTTAATGGTTTTATTACCATGTGATATAAAACCATAGAAATGAAAAAATAAGAAATAATAAACGAAAACGAAATTTTGATTGAAGTTGATTAAACTGAATGTTACAATAATGCCATCACACCATGTGAAAAAAAAAATCATATGGTTGGTACTAACCTACATCATAGGATTAATATTGTCCTGCAATCCCTACTATATAGCTAACTAGCGACCCGCCCTCGCTTCGCTTCGGTTTATACCTAAGAGTTTTTTATATTTGCAATTTTAAAATTGCAAAAATAAAATATAGCCTATGTTAGACATGGATAATGTAGCTTCCTATTTGTGAAAGAATTTTTGAAATCGGTTCAGTAGTTCCAGTAGTCTGTAGTTCGGTTCAGTAGGTATTATTACCTCCAACATACCTACAAACCCACAATTTATTAAAATTTATTACTGTCCTTGACCTGTAACGCGAGCAATTGGAGTCACAATTTACAATATTAGTAAAATTATTCCATAATTTTAATACAAATATAATTATTTTAGTGTTAATTTAACATAAATTTAATTTTAGGATGTTGTTCTGTAATTTGTAACTGTATACAGGGTGAAATAGTAAATAACTTAAAGGGTAATCTAGAATTTGAACCAAAATTAAAGGATGTTTTATGGAATCTTTAATGCGATTGTAACAGTACCTTGAACTTATACTCCATGTCAGCGACAGCTCCTGCCGGCTCCTGTCCGTCGCTCTGCGAGCCCGCCTCCAGGTGCTCGGACTGCGAGTCGTCACCCCACTTGTCCTTGCCGTCTACGGCTCCATAGCCATGCTTCTTGAGGATACCCTTCTCTGGTAGCTTGCCTATCGAGTTTGGTTGCACGTCTATGAATGCTATGTCTTCTTCACCTGGAATTGAGAAGTATTTAACTTGATGATTAGAATACAAATTTGGTAAAAGGAATTGGAAAATATGGCGCATACAATAATTAAATATACTCTTAATTAAATATAATCGTTCACCCGTGGGGTGGAATGGGATAGAATGGGATGGGGAAGAAAACTGGTTCTGGCAACTTGCATTTGTTCTCAAGGCACTTTGGTACTTTTCAAGACGATCTGTGAGGGATTATTACGATTTTATTTGCATTATTTTACTTACCTGAGTGTGTTGGTTCATCTTCGCTGCCCGAGTGGACTCGTTTCATTTGCTTGTGGTCTCTGAAATAATACGGAACAAAAAAAATAGATAATCTTGTAATTATTTTCATATGCTCTAAAGAGACAGGTTTTCAATATTACTCTGGCCACAGTTTTTAAATCAAGAGTTAAGGGAATTTATGGTTTTCGGGATAGTTTTTATATTTGTCCAATAAGATTGGTGAAATTTTAACATCTAAAGAAAACTAAATTAGCCGTACAAATTGTATTAAAATTACAACTTACGGGTATCTACTAGTGTTGCCTGCGCCTGACATATGGTTGCCGTGTTTGAAGATCACTCGTTGAGAATCCCCGCGGCTGTGGACATAATTAAAATAGTTACAAACCCTGTCTCAGCACAGCACAAGCACTAGAGAAGCCATAATTCAAACCCACTTATAATGTAGTATTTATTCTTGCTTTAGCCACTACATAAACACGTGTTCTCCTAAGAGATAAATAGCGTGTGCATCTTTACATTTTATAAATGCTTTCATAAGTGATAACTTCTATGAATCTTATCAGAACTAGAATAAATAAGGTAAATAAGAAAAAAAGCGTGTCTTTAAACGCGTAGGATTCACATATGACTGTGCTTGGTCATAATAATAATACTAAAAAAATACATCAAAATCTGCCAATTTTGCTGATAAGCATTTCGGCACTGAAGCTAAGTGTGAAAGCGAAAATCGTGAAAAAGTAGCACAGCGGTGAGGCGCGACCAAAGACTACGTTACGCGCCAAGCCATGGACGTACCTCAAAAGATTTCTGTTTAGTGGAGAAGAGCAGATCCGAAAAGAGGAAACATATATTTAATCACCACGATAGTTTCGAAACAGCCGACCTTTGAAATACAGTAAAAGCCAAAGATTTGCGTAAGGGGCAATAGATTATAGAAGATGAAATGAGAATAAAACTTTCTGGTCGTCTGTACAGCATAAAACAGTAGATCTTATTAAAAGGGTATAGAGTTGGAATTACATGAAAATGAACTAGAAGAAGTAGAAGATAATTATGAAGTGAAGGTACCTGAATGTGTTATTAAAGGAGAGCATCTTGCCACCGTCCAGCGAGATGTCTTCTTGGGAGTTGTTTGATGTCGTGGAGCCAGCTGCGAAGGACTTGGCGATGGGCTTCTTGACATAGGGCGGGTCGTACTTCGGCAGCGTGCTCTTTTTCCTGATGTAGGCGTGGCGTGGGAACGCACACTCAGATCAATCGATTACGTTTAAAAAATGGAATTGTTTCGGACTAATTAATAATCGGAATTGAGAACACCTTCTTTTGAATTTATTCGTGTTTTCGTTTCCGATTTTGTCGAAAGAGTGATTTTTGTCGAGAGATTTCGAGAATAATATCGGCATGGAACAAATGGTGACTTTTTAAGTAGATTTTTTTTACTTTACTTTTTAACGGGAAGCAATAAGTAGATCAAAACCAAATTAAGAAACCGAAATTATTTAGAAAAGAACACGAATTTAAAATTCTACATGGATCACTTTTTATTCCTTGCCATATTTCATTTAATTTCTGATACGACTGAAAAGACTGGTGCTTTTGGATAGTTTAATCGATTTTGTTTAAAACTTTTTGAGTTGGACTTAATTTAATTTTTCGTTTCATTCCTCATGGGAATTTAATGTTAAATGAAATAGATATCAAGAAATTGATCTTAGCTTAGTTTTGTATGGGTTCCTTCCAATAACCATGGGAATGTAGATTTTAATAATGTCAAAATAGAATTTAATACTGGCAAAGTAGGCATTAATACAATTAAATATTTTGTTATTGATAGCGATGTAGATAGTAGGGTGTGGTCGTAGTTTACTGGAAAGATCCCATTGATTTCTTAAATGTAACATAAGGCGTTGCTAACTAGATAGACAGCTGCTTGAAAGAAGAATCCGTGCATCGCACATTCGCTTCTCGTGCAAATAGTTGATAGAATTTAGTGGTAGTGGTTGTGATTGTTGACATTAGAGTCGTGCGATCTATATCTTCACCGATTGTTTCAAATTGTTTTTAATTAAACCGGGCGTGTACATACCTCGAGCGTGGCATTACGTTATGTTTCATACATCGTCCACATAGAGTGAAGTCTTGGTAGTAATTTCTGTAAGATGCATGTAAATGTAAGAACACTAGTTAGTTCGGCGGCGTGCGACTGTTCGGTACACTTAGTTACGTTCGGAAGATATAGACGCGCTCGCGCCGCCGGGCCGCGGCCGCGGGCGCCCGGAGGCGCGGCCTCCGACCAAGAAAGGAAACGAAAACGAGTCACAGTTCACATAAGCCAATGCATACATCCAAGAGCCCAGAATCTTAAGGGTTTGAGTCGAGAAGGTGTCGCTCGAGTACGAGGAAAGCCTTGTCGGCATGCAGCGAGGCGGCCGGACAGCGACGTCTCGCGACGGCGCGGGTGTGGCCGGGCGCGGCGAGCCGGCCGGCCGCCGGCGCGGACACAGAACCACAGATCAAATGCAGTTGTGGCGCGCCGACAGCGAGCGCGCCGCCTCGACGCGCCACCCGCCAACTAGCTCTACGACCACAACGTAAACGACATAAAACGTATCTCCAAACAAAACAAAAATCAATCGTTGACGTAAAAACGAACAGAAACACCAACGCTAACGTCTAAAATAAACATACAAGTATACGAAGGTGACGATTTAAATTTCTTCTTAAAGACTACCTTTGGTCTGTTTTCTGCTCACTAACCTTAGGCACAGGGAGAAGTTTTTGTGTACTACGACTGACCTGTAGCAGAGAGCGCTCAGGGCAAATACTATGAATACCCCCCCTACCACAGACATGAGCACCGCCACGAGGAACACCGTGTTCGAGCCGTGGTAGTTCTCTGCGCCCAAAGAGAAGGGTGTGAGTGCGGGCCGGCCGGTCGCGACACGGGGTCGCGCGCGGCCAGCGCCGGTGGCGCGGCCGGCGCCGCGCTCCGGGCGGAACACAACACGACAGACAGGCACGAGCGACAGTCACAGTGCAACAACACCGAGTTACCGACCGTTACCTGAAACAGTACGCCATCCAGGCGAACCCCACGAACACGGACAGCACGACCGCGAGCAACAACAACACCATGTTCATGGTGCTCATCTTATTCCCCTCGTGCTCACCTGCAAGAGAGGGGTCCCGCCCGTTAGTGCGCCGGCGCCGCCCGCGCCGTGTGCCACGCCCGCTCCGAGCAATGCCCTCCGCCGCCGTGCAGCGGCACCGTTACACAACCAACACTAACAAGGTGACGAGTTCGCGACGCGTATATTTCAAGCGTCTATGAAACTATCGCGGTCTCTAACAGAGATTTTGGTAAGCAGTGCTCGGAATTGGCCAATTAGTAATTAATGAATCGTAGTGTAAACGTAATAATAATAAGTATCATTATTAGTAGGGAATATTAATAGATATGAAAAGGCACCTGAAATCATAAAAGTTGAGTACTTAGAACATTCAACAATTGTACTGCGTAACATTAAAACATTTTTAATACTTTATATGTTTTGGATACTGCTTTTATTACATAATGTTTATTGAGAATATAACATTTTTAGAAAAAAAAAGCACAAAGTTTTTTAAACAAATTGTACAGTAAAATTGAATCAATTTTCAGAAAATGTTGCTTGGCTTGATCGATTCGATCACATTGTACAAAGGCGGATTCTCATTTACAAACTCCCACCCTTTTCCCACCCTCCTCGTCACAGTGGACGAGCCACAAGGGATGATAATAATAAATCAAGGTTTCAGTCTTCAGGAAAGATTCGTTTACCTCCCACCTTGCACATTTATTAACAGCCAAATAACGCTGTTTATCTATATTGTATTGCTATATGCTTATTGTATATAAATGAGTATCCGCTATAGTACCTACTTTGTCCAATTTTAATCGAGTTCTCGGTTAACATTTAAAGTTTGGTATCTAAAAATGTATGTGAAAATTCGCTCTTCAACTGGCATCGACTCACCATACGGTGTTTCTTTCTTGGTCATGTTGTAGGCGGCCTTGGTGGCGTTCTCCGGCACGTATGGGGTCGGGGACGGAGGCAGCGCGTCGGGTTGAGAGCAGTCCGGCCCTGTCCACCCGCGGTTGCACACACACTTGTTTGCATTTGAACACACCTGGAATTGACAGATATTTCTTGTAGTTAATGAGGCATTTTTATGTAAAGAAGATGGTGGAGGATCAGACTGTCTAAAAATTAGTTAAAAATGACAAACGTTGGCAGACTCCCGAATATAAATTAGAAATTTAAAAGGAGATTAGGAAAAGTAGATTGGAAAGGATGAGGCATAGTTAGTGTAAGTGGGGATTTCTTTACCTCGCTAGAGCCCCCATTATTGCTGGGGGGTTGGAATGGGAAGCAAAAAGTATAATACGCTCTTTCAGGCGTATATCCTCAGGACTTGAGGTTGCGACTTTGTTACCCTATACGACCCTTATGACACCTACGGGAAGAGATGGACTAGTGCTATGCTTCAGCCGGCCAACATCACACTCGGCACCTTGAATACAAGCAAAAATAATCTTACCTTAAATATCTCTTAATCTTAAGATATCTATCTTATAGTCACAATTTTTCAGCAAAGATCACTGACTCCTGTCGCTTCCCACATAGTTACAGCACGTCTGTGACGCAGGCAAAGATCGATTTCATCTATTTTATGTTCCGTTCGGAACTTTTAACAAATAGTAACTGAATAACAACATTCGGAGCTCAAACTTAAACGACACTGTAGGTGATAAACGAAAAGTGAAACTCAGCATAATTTCCATAAAAAAATATGGAAAGTCGGTAACAAGTTGAACGTCTTCTCCTGGGAAGGAGCAAATTGGAGGCGGCTGAGCAAACGAGACAGTTGCGGGTGCTTATCGCGATCTTTTGTTCAGAACATGATATGAGGAGTTTGAAGGAGTGGTAACTTTGGGAGCTTTGAACTTCACATATGTTTTATATGTTTATTTATCTCCCTTAGTAGTGTGCTCGTCTGTAACCTTATTTCTATTATATAAAAATATTCCTTATTCTATAATGTATACCTACGTCCTCAGAGAGCGGTGATAGCCTACTAGTATCTACACTCGACTCACATTCGTGGGGTTGTGAGTTCGAATCTTCAGTCCGTATCACTTAAGTACGAATCACTTAAGAATTTCTACTTAAGTACGGATTTAAAAAAAGATGACACTAGTTCGGCGGTAAGGGAAAACATCCCTCCATCGTGAGGAAACCCTCATGTTCCAGAAATAAAAAACCAACAAATCTGGAGTATGTGATCCACTAATGAACTTGACTCATACCAATACCTAATAGCCCATATCTGCTGATATGTCTGTCGTTTGTTCATTTGTCTGTTTGGAAACGTGCGGCTCATGATCAATCATGATGTTTTCCTCCGTCACCGCCGTCGCAGGACACCGTTCATTTTCACTGAACCAGTTATAAACAGTGGCACTGGATAAGGCAGTTCAGTGGCATTTCATCGCTAAATGCTAACTTAGGTCTTTCATAACTTTAATTCTGCCGCCAGAAAAAAAAACAAATGGCAACTTTGAAAATTGAATGGCGAATGAGAAGAAAAGAGTTCCATTTTCAAATTTAGGATGTTTTTTTTCTATCGTATTGGACCTATAGCATTTTCGTCCGCTTCAATTAGCGTAATACGTTTACCTGCGTAGGCGAGCTACATGTATTTGTTTGAGGTCTACGAAGTTATCAATATCTTGTTAGGCGCGTAGGCTTGCTACGACTTCCGTTGTAGTTTTGACCAATGTAGCGCGTAGGCGTGCTACGTCTATTACGGCCTCAGTTGTAGTAAAAATATTAGATCTATGGCTACGCGTATGGACGGAGTATAATAGAGTGAATCCTATTTATGCTACATAGTATAGGTAGGTAGGTAACAAAAATAACAATAAAAACGTTAGGGATTCTTGAAATTTCTTCCACATATCACCATTACTGTTTAACAAAACCAGTGGGAATTAGTGGG
The DNA here is from genome assembly GCA_943735995.1 of Sesia bembeciformis. Taxonomy (NCBI): domain Eukaryota; kingdom Metazoa; phylum Arthropoda; class Insecta; order Lepidoptera; family Sesiidae; genus Sesia; species Sesia bembeciformis. The sequence continues at coordinate 18,176,708 of OX031028.1, forward strand.
AAAAAAAAATATCCCACCACGACAACGAGAGTTTGTGGTATAAACCCGAAGCACATTTTAAACATATATTCAATTTAGTTTAAACTGATCTTATTAGTTTTACAAGTTAGGGCATTCGCCACAACTTAGTTTTACTTAGTGTCCACCTTGTCACGTCACCCGTGATGGTCCCCAAAGTGCAGACTGCTTAGTTTAGGGATCACCTGGTTATAGTTTATGTTCACTATACTTTGTGACCTTATTTATGCATTTGATAATTAGTAACAAGGAAACTATGAAATTTTACGTTGAAAAGTCATAACATGAAGTAAACGAATCTATATCGCCAATAATGTCTGTGCTCAAATAAAATCACATATAATCTATAGACAAATTAGAATCCCTTCATACTTAACCCGTCAAACTACGTTTATCGGATACAACTTCAAAGATTTCATAGATCCAATTGATTATCTAGAAATTGAATAGTATTACGTTGCGAGATGGACTGAGCTTGCTTAGTCCCAAACTAAGTTTTAACACCAACAGACAGCTTATAATATTATCTAAATTGGAGACTAGATTCTAGCCCTTTCGATTTTAGATTAAGGGCCTTTCTCACTACCTACTGATAATTTATCAGAAGGTATCAAAAAGTCGTCGCATTTAATCAGCTAGATTTAATTGGCAGATAATATAAGTTGTATCAATCAGTTGTATCTACGTTGTATCTATTGGCAGTTATCAAACAGATTGTAAACAGTTACTTTATCAGGAGATTAAGATTGGGATTTAAAAAAAAAACGTTCTGATAAAGTATCCGGAGGTGGTGGGAAAGCCCCTAAATCTGATAAATTCTATATGATTTTCTTATACCCTTTATCATTCACGATTAAGGAAAATTACAATGTTAATGTTTCGGATACATTAAAAATACAATATTCACAATTATTTACTTTAAAGTACTTATATAAAGCGAAATATTGTTTTTGTTAGTTGCAAATGTATATCTTAAGTTTTCTTCTAAATGTATTCCTTTATATCTCAAGGCAGCTTTATAAGAAGTCGACATGTGTATCAAATATATAATATAGGTACAATATATCACGTATTAATATCACAGTGAACCGCTTTACAAATTTTGCATGAGAACCTTCATACTTCGAAGCTTCAAGTTAAGGCAAAAGAGCGGGTTCGCGGAGTATCAAATTTACAAAATTCGGTTTTTAAACGGTAATTGTACATTTCAAGGTAGTCTCCTGTGAGAGAGGGGTAACGTGGCCAGTCGAGTGCGCCCAGCGGCTATGGGAATGCAGCGTGCACTCTCCTCCTTACAATTATATACCAATGTGCCTGCGTGATACGTTATATAGGCCGAAACTTAATTATGATTGCAAAAAGAGGCCTATTTTGTTATATACAAAATATTTGGTATCTACACATCCTGTATTATAAATAGAAATAAACCAGTAAAATATTGCGAGGACGTATTTTTGGTACTGAGTAGATACTGAACTAGTGTTAAGCAAATAATTATAAAATAATATGATATTTGAGACTTTTCTCAAATGTCATATTTTATTATTATTTGTCGTTTTATTGGGTTTTATTGTTGGATTTAGTTTCCAAAAAAAGTAAGACATTGGTGAAATCTTGAAACAATACTTTTTTACTGCTAAACATCGTTAGAGTTTATAAATAGTTTCGATTTAAATACTGAAACAACGAAATTTAATGATTAAACTAAATGATCAACTGATTAAAAAACATAATCAAAGTCCATTACGGCAATGTTCTATCTATATCGCTACCGTTAACTACTTGCACCACCAGCCGGACGTGCAGGCAAGTTATAATTAACGATGTCCGAATTAAGGCGGAAGCGGAAGCGACCAATTAAATGATATTGAATTAAAACTATCGCCTGGCGACTTTGTTACAGGCGGCGATTCGCTGGTGGGCGCGTGATGTGGGTCCGCTACTAACGAGGGCGATACATTGATGTGCAAATTGTTTGGTAGACTTTAAATGGCCAGTATAAACTGTATATATTGCCATATTTTCATAACCTTCGTAAACCTTGTTACCATGTGGTGTGGGCCGGTTTTAGAATAGCATATCTTTCCGTGGGTGTCGTAAGTGATAACAAAGATCTAAGACCGCCTCTTAAAGAGTGGACTCGCCAATCAGCTTGGCCAGTGTGGCGTTTTTAGGCTATACAACCCCCTATACACCAGTGGTCAACAAAATGGGCCGTTAGGTTTACACTTTTAACCAAAGTTAAAAAATACAGTTTACTCGACCAATGCTGTTTCTGGTGGCCAGTGCAATAGTACTAGCTCAAATGGACTGAGTTAGATTAGTAGTTAGATTTAGTACTTTTAACAAGTAATTTGTTCATGAAAGTGGTCTGCGACTGGAAGTAAGATGAATATTGTAATTCCTTAATTAAGAGTGGTATCGATGAACATAATTCATTGTTAATAAAAAAAATCTAATTTGTAAAGTTCACGACACACATTATAGTTGCTGTTGATGGGGGGTGCACGCTGCTACTCCTTTCTCACGCAAGATGTCACCCTTCTCTCACGCAAGATGTTACCCTTCTCTCAAGCAAGATATTACCCTTCTCTCACGCAAGACCACCGTAAAATGTTATGCATTTCCCATGTTATTCTATTTCCGTACGTATGTGTTCTGTCCATTTTTCCAACCCTTTCTCCAAATTTATTTCTAAATCTCCAAACGTAGCCAGAGCAGCCGCGGACGTGCCAACCGTTCATTCTGTCATTTAGGACTTATGTTGGCATGTACCACGGGTGTTGGATGTCCACGGACGACAGTATCCGCTTACCACCAGGTGGATTGTTAATCCGTCTGCCGCCTACTTTCTATAAAACAAAAAAAATCAGTGTTTCCGCTTTTAGACTCTTTACCTGTTGACGGATTGCATCATAGAGACGCAATGACATATAATAATAAAATGATGCAATCTTGCATCAAGATTTCCGAGTGCACAGCTCGATGTAACTTTGTTACGTCGCCGCGGCAGATGCGACGCAAAAATTGAATAATACGCTTCATAGCAGCACTCAAACTATTAAAAAGTAATGTCATACTAGTCAGCGTCTAGTTGGACGCGCCATTTTTTACACTTTATTACACACCGAAAAATACATGATAATGACATAAAAGTTTCAATAAACGGTATATAAAAGGTAGGCCCTATCGCTAAAGTGATCTCTTTAACTAAGATCTAGTTTTTAGCGTTTAAGCAAACTAGCTGCGACGGTAATTTTGCTTTGTAAACGATTTCCGACCTTGTGCCTAACAGATGTATTGAATGCAAGTAGTTTCACAGAATACTTCAAGTAAAAATAAATAAGGTAAACATACGCGTTAATTAAGACCCCTTTTATAGATAAATAAGGTAAACATACGCGTTAATTAAGACCTCTTTTATAGATAAATAAGGTAAACATACGCGTTAATTAAGACCCCTTTTATAGATAAATAAGGTAAACATACGCGTTAATTAAGACCCCTTCTATAGATAAATAAATGGGGTATATTACAAAGCAACATAAAATTGAACCTGTAACATCTGTTAATTAACCTGCTAATATACACTCACCCCTTTAGCAGAGCATTCGTTGTTGTTATGGTCGGTGGGGCACTTGGTGTGGTCGATGTACGGGAAGATGGAGGTGCAAGTTTGGTTCACGCAGACCAGGTTGTCTCCGCAGGGTGTTCCGTCGCGGACCAGCCCCAAGGGTCCGATCTCCGAGTGTTCCGGGAGGCCGGTGGTAGCCCTGGAATTTGTTGAGAAATTAATGTATTAGGTATTATATAATTTATGCCTTGTTTGAATTATAATTCTTGTGAAATAGGAGTTCGTCGTGTATAGTAACAACAACATGACATATATTTATAAAAGCCATGCCACCGCATTTTCCAAGCGAGGATGGAGAGTATAATGAAATGAGGAAAACTCCTCGTCCCGTTATACTCTATACCTTATTCCTCTCTATAACTCCTCTATCCTCTATCCCCATCTATCCTAACTCTTTTTCAAAATCCACTCCTAAATCTCCAAAATGTAATCCTGAACGTGCTAACATTTGTCATTATAGTTTCACGTTGGCAAGTATCGCGAATGGCTACGGTCCACTTACCATCAGATATAAAATAACTTTATAATAATTAAGATTAAGATACCTTTGAAAGTATAGCCAGATATCTTTCATTTTGTTGGAACTCCTTGCCTTTCTTGCCATCTTGCCGTGCCTTGAACAGGTTACTTAGTATTATCATACGAAATAAAAAGTTCCCACAAGGTAGGCAAGGAGTTCCAATGAAATTAAAAATATCTGGCTATGCTTTCAAAGGTATGAAAAATTAGGTAACTACTTTGAAATTTAAAAGGAGATGGATGCAATGATACGTATGAAACTCCTTTATTAAATTTTTGAATCTGCTGTTATTTCTTTTTTCATGTATTTTCATGTATTGGTTCTTTATCAGCGTTAAATTAAATGGATTGAAATTTATGAGAAAAATAACGTAATGTTTCCTATAGTTAGAAAAATTGCCGTCCGATCACGTCAAGACAAAGTACAGTTTGAGAAATGGCTGTCAGATCACGTCAAGACAAAATATAGAAGAAAAAGGAGATAGTAATAATTTATGGTACTCACTTGCACTCATACTCGTTACCCTTGATGGTGATCACGGTCCGCGTGTAGTACTCGTCCATGCCGGTCACTACGGGGTACCGGTTGCCGAGCTGACATTGCAGAGACCCGCAACGTACATTCCTGGAAATTGAGAACAGGTTAAACTTTTGAATAATCACTATCTAAGAATGGATGAAAATGGTTTTGAAGAGCTACTGAAGTTAAATGTTGATATTAGAAGAATTTTGTAAAACAGGCCCTTAAACCCGCCAAGATTTACAGGATTAAAACGTGTGGGCACATTGTCTTGTGCTCAAAATGACACGCTGCCCAAGCAGGTTGGCGAGTCCCAGTCTCTTAGAGGTGGTCTAGTTCCTCAGGGCTTGTGGTAGCCGCTAACAAGTTAGTATTTTGTTAATAATGAAAAATTATTAGAGTAACTGAATGATATTATACTCACTCCATTTCACATTTGATGTAGTGTCCATTGTTGTCTTTCCCACAATGCCCCGTCACTGCCCCCTTTGAATTGAACTGTTCGAAGCATTCCTTATCAGCTCCCACCGTCCCTGGCCCCCAGATCCTCTCACATTGTAGAGAAAGCGTGGGACATTGACCAGCGAAGCAATATCCCTTCCCTGCTTCACAAGCTTCTCCATTCTTCCTATGGGCATCAGAGGGACAGACGCCGGAGAGACCTGTGCAGGTTTCTTCAAGGTCGCACTCGTTTGAGGATTCTCTGCAGATGATACCGCGGGGCTTGAGCTGCAAGAGAGGAAGATAAGATGAACAATGATTTGAAATAACGACAAAAATAAAATATTGTTTAGGAAGCATTGGAAGAAAATATTTAGTGATATTCATGAAGTGCTTAAAATGTCGTCATGATATTCCAAAGTTATGTAATAATATATTTCGAAAAGAAAAATATTGGTCTTAAGAGCCATTTCACGTTTTAAGCGAAAAATACAAGTTTTTGAGTATCAAAACTTGTTTTCCATAGTTACGCTATAGAGACGGGGGCATGAACTATTGCCAGTCGCGTTGCGTTGTAATTACCTTAACTTGCTTTAGTCATTTTTGTGAAATGGCTCTTAAGCTAACAAACTGTCATGCCTGTGTTGCACCACAGAGTTGACATTTATTCGAAATGAGAAGTAATGAACAGCAAAAATGCCGAATGAGCACCTGACATCTCTCACAGCACTCTCCAGAAGCGCACTGGGCTTCCTTAGTCAGTCTACAAGTAATGGGGTCGCAGCACGGGTTGGAGTTGTGGCACTCTTCAATGGTACCACAATCGCACTCTTCTCCCTCATCCAGTCTGCCGTTGCCGCATTGACGATGCACCACCAACTGAGGAAAGAGTCATATATACGTACCTTTAACAATATGTATGTATGTACAGTTCTTGTGTATAGTTTTTAGTGTATAGTGTAGGACTGACAACTTGAATGAAGGGAGGCGCCAATAGTGAATGGATGAGCAGAGTCGACGAGTCTTTGGGCTCTCCCAAGGACTGTCTCAAGCTAGATACAGGCAGAGGCATGTATCTAGCAGTGGACAGACACAGGTAAATTTTATGGAACAGTAGCAGTAAGTCTTGCATCTAAATCTAAACACGTATGTTGATTATGAGGGAGCGTTAGTTTTCTGCTTCACCTCTTAGGATCAGGATGTATCAAGATAGATCTTTCAAGACTGTTTCGATAATATGTATCTTTCAATAATGTTTGGTATCAAATTGGATCCCGTTTTGTTTATTATAACACTTTTAATATGATGTACGACACCCACGGGAGGAGATATGGAGGAAAAACAACTCGGCCAATCTTTTAACAATATTTGGTTACAAACATGATTCTGTCTTGTTTATTGCAATGATCTCAAATTGATGAATAACGTTGTAATAATATGCCTGAAGTTGGGCGAAATTAACATTTCCATTTATGAAATGAACAGTAAGAGGTCTGCTTCAGTTTTTACATCTTTTAAATATAGGCTCCAACGGATTGCGGAACTGATTTACTGCGAAATTATTCTCTGTAACATTATCTCAACCCAAAAGATTTCCGGCCACACCATTATCGGCAGCTGGTGAAACTTCGCGACTACTCCGAAATCACTGCGCCATTGCTACTTCACGCCGCACATTAACAAGCCACTGTTCATCCAAATGCAAAACAGATTTCCACGTCGAAAATTAATCAGAAGCGCAGCATTGTTTGTCCCGGGAGTTCCTTGCCCACTCCTTTAATAAAAGTTATGGTAATGCGAGCTGCCCGCGTTCAGAATTATCTCTTCGTTTGCGAATATATAATAACAGGAACGAGAGCTGGGGCGGTTTATTGGAATAAATTTACATAGCAGTGGATGATAATGCAGTTCGCTCCCGCTTCGATTCGGCACGCTTACATATTTATCGTAGATGATTGTAGGTAGCTGCTGTTTTATTTCCTACGTTTGTATCGCTGTCTCGTTCTGGTTTACACGTGTTAGATCAAGGGCTGTTTTTAAACTGGAGACCGGAGAGGTGAAATCGAATAACTTTGACGTACGTAGGCCGTGTAACGATCAGCTATCGTGCACCTTTGAAGGTGTTTCCGTTTTCCTTATAAGGTAGCTTTCGATACATCTTTATTGATAACTGCCTCTATGTGGCCATTGAATCCAATCGTGAATCTGTTGTTATAATGGTTACTGATACCAGTGTAATTCGATAGATGCTGAATTATGCATTGGAATTGTTGGGAGTACATGAAAGACAAAAGTCGGTGCGGCGGATCAGGGTTTTACGTCGCTCATGAAGGTTGTAGGTTCCATTGATTTTTCATTAGTTTCGCGAAAAAATTCGATGTCTTTTCATGAGTATAATTCATGGCTTCAGGTATCGGAAAGGGTTCTGACACAGTCTCTATCTGATCTCAGCCTTTTTAATATCCCACTGCAGGGCACGGGCCTCCTCTAGTAGATCATTAGTGGCTTTGGGGCCACTAATAATCGGGCCCAGGATTGGTGGATACACACATATACTCTAGATTTTTGTTTTAAAATCTGAAACATGCGAGTAAGTGATAATTTAAAAAAATCCGTTCTTAAGTAGACACTCCGTGGTAGGGGCCAGAAATTCGAACTTAAGACCTCCCGAATTATAGTCAAGAATAGACTCAAATTAAACTCAGTATAAAATTCAACGGTAATAGCCCAGGGGTATCTATACTCAACTTACATTTGTATAATCGTGAGTTTAAACTATCGGCCCGTATCACTGAATTGCCATTTATATACGTTTTTTTTTAAATGTCTATAGCAAGGCGGCGAGGGAAAATATTATGAGGAAAACCGAGCAATAAAAAAAATCTGGAGTTTGTGTTTCCACTAATTCGCTCTGCGCCCGCGTGGTTTGATTATGGTTCGAAACCCTTAATGATTTACTAGGGGAGGCCTGTTCCCCGCAGGGGACGTCATAGGCTGATACATATATATATATAAAACTGTTATGAGTTTGTCGCTCCGTTACTCCATAGATACGAGTAGATGATATTCAAGGACATGCCGGTGGGATCTAAGCCTAATTCGTGCAATTGCCGATGGACCCAAATCCTCGTATGCTCCTACGCTTCAAAATGGGACTTACGAGTATATAGACTTAGATTTAGGTAACGTGCAGTAGATTAATATACTTACGCATGGCGAGGATAAGTTGTTAAGTGAAAATCGACTGTTTCAAGAGTACAGTCTAAAAATGTAATATTTGTGTTTTCTCTTTGAATATCGAAATATCACTTTAAATACTCGACCGATTGGCGCAGTTGGTAGCGACCCTGCATGCTATGTAGAAGATCCCGGGCTGGATTCCCGGTCGGACATTCATTTGTTAAAAGTCAAATATATGTACAGGTCTGGGTGTGTCTTTGTGTGTGTCTCTGGACCCTCGACACAGGAAATCCTGGTATGGTGTTATTTATTTATTCTAAATATATTAATACTGAAATCGTTTTCTATATAGCTATTAAGTATTAAAAGGTTAATTTTTTTTAATCGTACGTAAATCTAAAATGATATATCGCGGTATTTAACTTCTTATTTTTTTTATATCTCTTATTACCAACTTATTCCTACCGTACATGGAAATATATAGGTATGTTTTTGAGGAATTTTTAGTGAAGTAAACTTTTAAAAAATCTCAATTAAAAGATTTGGACTACAATATATAAAAAAGATACGAGTATGTTAGATATATTGCTCTTAAAGTTCTAGATCTTTCGTATAAGCATTTTTTTCTAAAACGTACGGAAACTAGCGAAACTCAGTTCCGAGTAACGCGTGCCACTGCCCTTTAATATATATTATAGTTGTTTCAGCTCAAGAAGGCGGGTTCCGCTTAGTTGTGTAGATTGTTTAAAAACATATGTACATTGTTTTAAAGCTCGCGCACAATACAGTCAACTGCGATAACGCACATTACAGACGCAGCGGGCCGCAGCTAAACAATATTACTTAAGTCAATTAGCTGTTGACATTCAATTCCTCACGTCGACACCGAGGGCGTAGTCAGCATTTTATCCAGGGTGGGGTAAAAGCAAACAATTTTATACAGACTGGGGCAAAGCAAATCAATTCTCGTATAATTTAAATAGAGGTAGTGCAATGCAGAAAGTCTGTTACTTATTCTTCTCTATGCCAGAGGGAGGGGAGGGGGCAAGCATCACAACCTGCCTCATCATGGCTACGCCCACGGTCGTCTCACAGTGAATAACTCTCGAATTACGTCGGTTAATCGAGCCCGTCCATCGCACATTGAGGCGGGCCGCGTCGCAGCGCATAACATCGGCGCAACGGCTGGCAAGCGATTTGGCGGTGAGCTGCGATGCGGCCCGCCCGAACTGTGCGATCATATATATCAATAAGAATTTATCGATTTTTAAGATTTTTTTATTTTATAGATTCAGGAGGATGTCATAGCCCGCCGCTGTAATATGGGCGAGCCTTTAGTGTGCGCCGCGGGCGTAGGGAACACAACTGAGCGTTCTGATGTTTACGCACAATAAAACAATGTCCATGTACGAACACAACAGTACTAAGCGTACCCCGCCTTCGTGAGATGAAACAAATATACAAAAAATATTAAACAAAGAAAGTGAAATGAAGAAAGTGAAATGGATTACAAATAAAAAAGAACTCACTTCATTGGGTTTATTGAGCAAACACAGCCCCTGACCAATCCTGAGCTCGTTGATGTAGTCATTCTTTGAGCAATCGGAGAATTTGTAGGGCTGAACGTTCTCCAGGCCCACGATAGACTGCGCCATAATGCAACCGTGCCAGTCGCGGCAGAAGCACTGTTCACGTCCATCGTCGTGGCCCATGCCTATAAAAGAAAACAGAGAACAGCTCAGAGAAAGTTACACCGGTTGTCGATTTACAGAAGGATATGTTTTTTATTTATTTATTTATATAGGAAAAAGGCATCAAATGAGCATACGGTGGATACCGTCGCACTGGGACATTCGCGATACATGCCAACATCAGTCTAGAATAACAAACGTTGGCACGCACTCTGACGTGCTGCTTACATTTGGAGATTTAAGAATGAATTAGGAAAAAAGTATTAGGAAAATGGGGAGGGATAGGATAGAATGGGAATGGGCTCTCGCATATCTCACTCACTACAGAAACACGAACTAGTGTCTAGTGTCCCTCGCTGTATGTTAATCAAAGATTTTGTGTAGACTTGGTATTAATTTTTTTGATTTTTTTTTCTATACCTTGCTCCGACGAATTATATGGTTTTTTTCTTTAGTATATATAAATATAAGTTTTATATGTATTTAATACACATTTTATATATTAATAAGTTTTTAATTATATATATATATATATATATATATATATATATATATATATATTGCTAGAGCTCATTCCAATCCCATCCTATCCCTCCCCATTTTCTCAACCCTTTCTCCAAATCTATTCCTATATCTCCAAAGGTAGGCAGCGCATCCGGGGGCGTGCCAACGTTTCTCATTTTGGACTAATGTTGACATGTATCGCGGATGTCTATGGGCGACTGTATCCACTTACCATCAGGTGGACTGTATGCTCGTCTGCCGCTTTCGTACATAAAAAAATATATATATATATATATCATTCATTTCTTCTTATTTCTAATTTATATTTATATCTTATATTAATTTATAGTTTACAATATTTTGAAACTATCTAAAAAATATTTTCTAAATATTCAGGTAAGTTCAAGTTTTATTGGATTAACAGTAAGATTCCACACAAATTTTCTCTCATTATTTTGTGATGAATTTCTATTTCCACATAGAATAGACTCGTCTCATACTCATTCTACTGTCAAGTGTATGTGTATGACTGTTTCATCGACGCGACCTCTGGATCACATACGCATTGGGGATAAAGTGTAAAATGCAGTACATTTAACTGTAGTCTACTATCAGAGAAGGACCAGTCGAGTGCATTCAGCTGCTGTGGGATTGCAGCGTACCACCACATACCCCCGCCAGTACCAGTACCACCACTATTATATATACATTATATAAGACAAGGAATTATGATTTTTTGTTCTTAACGGTTTTTTCCTAAAGAAACTCCCAAACTCTTCGAAATATAATTACAGAGATGGCTATTAAAAATAATTAGCAATAATTAAGTCTTTTCTAGTCATGCACTTGATTTTTCTCGACTTAACTCCTCTCGACGAGTCTTTTCACATCACTGCATAAAAAAAATGCACATACCAATATTATGTCCAATCATGTGAGCCATGGTGCCAGCAAGGAGGTGGGGCTCATAGGTGTTGGTGTCCACGGATATGCCCACGGATTTCGGAGTGCACACGGTGTCCGGGACTGATATACCGGACTCTCCACCGGGGAAGGTTAGGCCGCTGGAACAAACAGAAAATTAATAAATGTTACGTAAACGTGTGATTTTTATTTATTTTATATTAGCTTTTTAAAGTGGCATCGTTTTTAAAGTGATTGGTTCTCTATAGAAAACTTGGGATACTTTATTCGCATACTCTTCGCCAAGTTTAGTTAAAATCGGTTCAGTAGTTCAGTCGTGAAAATATAACAAACAGATAAACAAACATACTACCGAATTTATAATATTAAGTGTAGCTACGTAATATTATCATACTAGCTGTTTGTGATACATACAGATGTCAGACATCGTTGTGTTCTCCGCGATTAAAAAAAAAATAGGTGATTCAACTTAAAAAACTTATGAAAACATAAGGAGACTTTATTCATTATTTTCCTATTAGAAGTAAAAAGTAAAAAATTCGATGCTTTTCCGATACAAGACTGGATTTGTAAAGTTAATTCCCCCCACAATCATATCGTGAAATATCATTATTTCCACAGCCGACATGTCTTTAATTCATTATGACCATTTATAAAACAATAACCATATGTCAAAAGTAAAATTAAAATGTTACCATCTATTAAGGGAATATAAAATGGCACAAAAACGCACTTGCGCACATTTTGGCGAGAGCCCAGTCCCTTGAAAGGTTAGGCAGTATGGCGTTTTAATTTTTAATGGCCCGCCTAAACGATATTAAATTAAAAAATATTTTCACCCTTTCGGAACTTTTGCTTTGTTTGCACCGGGTTGAATTTTAGAAATGCACAAATGTTTATCTGTAACATTATATTATACAATTGGCATCCCTCCATCTATGAATTTTGCTGGTACTGTGTAGTATGTTTTTTCATAGTTAAATAAATTATATGTTTGTAATAAAGAAAGCTTTGAGTTTACGTAGTTCGTAGTTTACGTAGGGTGCACGCTGCAATCCAACAAACGCTGGGCTCACTCGATTGGCCTCGCTACCCCTCTCTCACAGAAGACTACCTTGAAATGTACTCCTACTTTATCGTATTTCCCCAATTGTACGCACGTGTTTCGGTAGTGAATGAGATATGCCAGAGCCCATTCCCATCCCAGCCTATCCTATCTCTCCTCATATTCCCAATACTTCCTCTAAATCATGTACATTTGTCATGTCATGAAGTTGGTATGTACCGTGGATGTCCATAGGCGACAGTATTCACTTACCACCAGGTGGACTGTATGCTCGTCTGCTGCCTTCTTCCTATACCTAGTAATATAAATACAATATCGGAATCATTTCCAAGTATTGTATAAAACCGGGTATTCCAGTAACTCGCTAACAAGTTGCCGACAAACACCGGAGCGCACAAATTATAACAAAGATACTACGGACTGGCAGGTAACTTTTGTTAGGAAACTCTGTGTCAGCTGTAACGGTACGGTCGCAATGAACGCAGTCAGCGTGAGCGGAAAACCATTTTTATCAGCGTTTTATATTGGCGTCTCAAGAGTTGGAATATTCTAAAGTTGGGTTTTTAAATTGTCTTTTCAACAATTAAACTTATTTACAAATTTTGTCTTCCTGGCATTTGATTTTTGTGACACCCATGTCTATCTCGAAAACCGACTGTATTTTTCCCATATGATTTTTTATCGGTCAATTCGGGCGGTCAAAGTTTCCGTCTGTTGCTAACAATGTTCAGTTTACTTAATGAATTATTAAGATTGTTGACACTTTTTTATTAAGTTAAGATAGTTTTTATTAAGTTAAGTTAACATTATTAAGATAGTCAAGCGCGAATTGGCCCAACAGGGCCACTAATACAAAAATAATAATTGAAGATCAAGGGTCCCAGAGCTTGATATGTTTATATGTTTATTCACTGGGTGTTTTAGCTTAATTTGCCAATTGGAACACTTATTGGTAAATGCTTACAACGGAACATGGAGGTGTGAAATGGATAGGACAATAAAATGTGTGAAAGAGAGGATATATATGGCGGACGATGAGAGGACGTGCATGGTTGTGTGGTAAATCATTGTAGTTTGCAATAAAATTATCGTACACACCTACACTGCTACCACGCCCTTATTTCTCCACTGAGTTTTCGTATCACATTCCGCATAAAAGCTGTGGGTGTTATTGTATTAATTCATCATGTTAACATTCGGATTTTGTGATACGCTCACGTTAAACTTAGTCAGTTAGTCGAGAGTTAGCTGTAAGAATATTAATCTTTCATTATTTCCGTTGTTCTATAGAATTTCTACAACTACATAATTATATAATAATATTGAGTTTTACTCGTTGGAATTTCTAGTGGTTTTAATAGATCTAATGTGTTATTATGCAAAATTTATTTTTTATGAGATGTTCATTTAACTGTTTTAAAATATACGATAGTTAATTCAAAAAAGGCACACTGAAAGAGTAATTTTTTTTATTTTCTTACAAAAAATGGGTAATGTTTGGGTAATGCGCGGTCCACATGACTGGTCGATAATTGGTCATCTTCGCCAGTTGATCCCTACAACATCGATAGTCCAGTTAAAATAAACATCATACATCGGAAAAATTCCGATGGAGCTAATTTTTTGTATGAGCTTTCATACTATCCTTCTAAATGACTTCTAATCCTAATTCCTCCTTCTAATGCTAAATGTCACAAATGCCCATCAAAATTAAAAAATGATTCAGTGACACAGGTGAAAAAAAACCGGATTGTGCATACATATATCATAGGTCTCTGAAATTTACCGGTGCTGGCGCAAACCGTAGTTTTTTATTGTGTTTTATTTATTTTTCCCTAACCTTATTAAATATTGGCTATATCTCAAAGTGTAGTTGTTACTAGTAGGTACTTCTATAGGAACAATGGTAACAGAAAATTTACATGTGTCATTTACACTTGTGCGAAAATAATCTAACACTGAGCCATATTCTCAAATGGTGAAACACAGACAAATAAAGTTCAAACACTTCCTTTTTAATAGCGTGCAAATAAAAATTGTACACGCCCAATTTTTAAATCCGTGAATCAATATTAAATGAAAATCGAACTCATGTTCGGTTTTCCTCCCATTTTTTACACGTGATTCGGTCACCTGGAAAGAGGGAAAGAATTGTGCCACAAGGCGAGCATTATATGAGAAGGTCAGCCGCCGTATAGTCGAATAGGTTTTGTCAGTCTGAAAAAGTTATTTACGAACTTCACTATCTCCACATCTCTCCACACTATTCTGTACATGCACTTATACTATACGTATATATTAAATAAATAATATAAATTATATATTTCTTTTTACAAATATACATATATGACGCTTACACACACTAGACATAAAATTTTGTTTAATTGACTAAAACGCTACAGGTTGAACCCGAGTGTGGGGAACTATGAAACATTGTAAAACGTTAATTCATTGTTGCAAAATAAAGCTATTTATTATTAACGTTATTTATTTAAGTTATAATAGCGCTTCTCCTATTTTGTTAGCAAAGTTTTCACGTATAACTATTGTTATTTATGCAAAGGCCTGATTTACACAAATTTGTATTTGTCGACGGTAAAATTGCTAGCTTCGTCGCCGGATTGACATTTATTTTTTTTATAATGTCCCAAACAATGCGATCAATGGATCAATGGATTTGAAAAGTGTATCTAAATAATGTCGCAAAAATGATGCGATGGCGAGTATACTCGTCAAACAAATCCTAAATCTATTTAAACATCTTGAAACGTGAAATCATGATTTTTTTAGTTTTACTAAAATTACAATTGAAATAGCAAATGGTAACTACTTTTCCGCATGACGGGTATACTCGTCATGCGTACTCAGATTGCCATGACGAGTATAATCGTCAATCACAACTGGCTAATTAATACATAGAGTGACTCATGCACTTCATGAAGATGCATAATATATATATCGTTTTCATTATGGCTGAGAGCTCCTGCGGTATTTACTTGCTGAGGTCAAAACTCACTTGGGGTCACTGCACTGAGCCAGCGAAGTTCTCGTATTCAGAGGATAAATTAACAAACTAACAGTGAACGTTTCGCTTACCATTAGTAAGGATTAGACTCCACAGAGGTCCGGGGGTACGATGCTAATCAGATTGCGTACGAGCGAGACTATTTGTTTAAGGCGTGATGTCAGTGTGAGCGGAGAGAATAATAGAAATGAACACAGAACACTTCGTTAATTATAACATGATTTTTTTCGACATTCATCGTATATTGTTACTGCGTTCCACACATACAATAGATGGACTAATAATTATTAATTGTTAACTGTGCTGTGGTTATGCGTTAGTGTTCATATTTAAACAATAGCGCGTTAAGAAATAAAATTTGTTTTATTTCTATAGTTGTTGTTTGTGGACAATATGTCCACTATGGTGATTGAAACAGTCGCAAAAACACAGCGACAAGACAAATGAAACAAGTTTTTGACACCGTGCAGTAGTGAGGTACTAGAAGACAGGCTATAGTTATTACCACTGGATACGGTCCGCGTTCAACTGGACCATACCTTACCGCGGAATACGAGTAGTTCCAACAGCTGAAATAAGCTTTCAGTTGTGTTTGCGTTCCACGTTACTTGTTTGAACAGATCTTGTAATACATGGTAGGATCTTTAGATTGATTGTATGAGTCGAGTGGGTTCTGAACCGAATGTAAAGCTTTATAGTATAATAGTAAAATACAGGAGTAGGTACGTTGTTTTCATACAGACGGAAAGCTATGTCTACTAATTTCTTTTACTAGTTATATTGCTTCAACAATATTTTTAACATGTCTGTAATCTTTTTTAAAAATACATGAATAAATAACGTTCCTAAGAACACAACCGTTCCACGGGAGAGTGCACGCTGCAATCCAACAGCCGCTGGGCGCGCTCGACTGGCCACGTTACCCCTCTCTCACAGAAGACTACCTTGAAATGTACTGCATTTTCCACTTTATCGTATTTCCCCAATGTACGTACGTGTTTCGGTAGTGAGTGAGATGTGCCAGAGCCCATTCCCATCCTATCCTATCCCTGCCCATTTTCCCAACCCTTTCTCCAAATCCATTCCTATATCTCCAAAGGTAGGCAGCGCATCCGGGGGCGTGCCAACATTTATCATTTTGGACTAATGTTGGCATGTATCGCGGATGTCTATGGGCGACAGTATCCACTTACCATCAGGTGGACTGTATGCTCGTCTGCCGCCTTAGTACATAAAAAAAAAAAACGTACGTAAAGGATAAAGAATTGGTGTCGCTAAGATACCACTGGTTTATCCATCACGTAAGCACACGCCTTACTGACAAGTTCTGTCCTGCACTCTCTAGAACCAAAATTTTACATAAAACTACATTTTGTATGGCTTCGAAAATATTCAACAAAATTCTCCAATCAATAGCTGAAATTAAAAATGTACATTTAATCAAAAATATTTTTTTTGTGGTGTACTAATTACAAATCTTACTAAGTACACATTAAAGGTATTTTTCTGTGATAAAAAAATAAAATTCATTCCAAGGAATTGACAAGGTGTTTTTAAGGCTCGTCTGTCCAATTTCTTTATTCTCGACATGGTAATCACATACAGCGCCGGCTCTAGCTCATGTAGCGCCCGGGTGCAGGGCGCCCTCTAGTAGGCGTTTTGAACTCTTTGGAGGTGTCGCGAGCGGCGCTCGGCGCCCCCTGAGACCCTGCGCCCGTGTGCACCGCACCCCTGGCGCCCCCTGGTAAAGACGGCCCTGATCACATATAATTAATGGGTTATAATCTTGTTTGTTGCAGTGTCTTTTATATATCTGCAATTGGGTATCCTTATGACATAATATGGATCCTATATTTTTTTTATTATTCTTAACATTATTTTTACTGATGACAAATTTGTACCTATATTTAATTTAATATTGTATTATTATTATAATTATTTTTTTGTAACATTCGTATTGCGAACGTAGGCATAGGGCGTTGGCGTAAGGTGGGATGTATCGTCCACAAATAGATAAATTTGAATCTGAACCATTAAAATATCTCACCTCAATGTTACTTAAAATAACTGAATACCTTAAAACCGAAAATCAAGCAAGTGACAGGTGACTGACTCGCTTTACGTGCACGTTAGTCCAGTTTGTCCCCGGGGGAGTCCGACGAACTAGTTTAATGCAGTTATAGCCGGGCATCCGGTACACCAATCGCATGTTGGACACTTTGTGTTATTACTGACACAGTTTGGTATAAAAAAGTATTCACAGAAACATCAGCTTCTAAATGGAATTAAATTGACTAAATCTAATCTTTGGTTGTCCATAATGTTAAACGCGCTTGTTTACCCGCTGTGGCTACAAACCGGTTGTGGTTTTATGGAATTTAGAGTATGTGTGACTAGTTAATTGTACGTACTCCTATTCTATTCCGTTGCACTCTATCTCATTATTTCATACTTCATACCACGTTATTTAGTTCAATCACGTCCCGTTCCATCCTATAATCCAATCGCACCCCATCCTGTCGAATATAAGATTTTACGGGATCATTTTACTCATTTTTACGAGAACTATTAATGTATTCAATAAGTTGCCCAGTAACATTTTTTTTATAGAAAAGGGCGGCGGACGAGCATACAGCCCACCTGTTGGTAAGTGGATACTATCGTCCATAGACATTTAGTTTTATTTTGCCATATATTTTAGTAGCCATATATTTTTATTTTTAACATAGACTTCTTTTGCAACAGCACAGCATTCGTAAGACGAGCCCTAGCAGGGTACTTTTTCTCCGAAAAAGTTTAATTGCACTGGTTAATTATCCAATTGTTTAAATTATGTTACCCGTAGTAGGTATAAGTGTTTTATGGTTAAATTTTATACTTCATTTAAGTGTTCTATATTTCATTAGGCCTAAACGTTTACATAGTAGTCAAATGTGGAAATTTAATTAACAGCATTTGTTATGTATTTGTGGTTGTACCTAGATTTATATTTCAAAAGAGTAAATTTTCCATGAAAATATATAGTTGAATAGTGATACAATGAGATGAGAGTAACACGTCAATTCATATTTCAGGTTCCCCCACGATGTTGGACTTAGACTATTTTTAACATTAAACTAAGTTTCATAAAGTCCATCCAGTGGTTTTTATGAAACGATTGAAAATATACATGCGGACTTGATGATGACGATATGTGTGGGAAATTTACAACGGATTTGGATAAAAACTAACACTGTTAGCATTGTTAGCTGGAACATAGGTTATGCCAAGTTTCATTAAAATCCGCGCCCAGTGGATTTTGTGTGATGCGCGTTTAGACAGACAGACCGAAGAAAACAGTTATTTAGTTTAGTAACGACATTCTACATAAACTATTTCATGTACTTTATATATATGTACCCACTTCATATGTATTTTATAAACACGGCTCCTGTTACTATTTTATTACATGTATTGATATATTATAGATATATGATGGCGCGATATTGATGCCTTTTATAGATTCTCAATTTACTAAATTACTAACGAGTACAAACATATTAATTCTACCCCATGTGACGCCAAGAACCATCTAGTTACATGAAATAAATGCTTATTATTCCGGGAATTCATCGGGATGGCGAAACCTCATCAAGAACATCGCCCGAAGGGACCAGTGTTGAATAACAACCGTGTTATTATTTGCCTTCTTCAATTGCTTTATGTTAGTGTGCTTGCACGAGCTTCGTACATACGGCAATATAGATATATTTGCAGGCAACTAAATTTGCTCACTACGTAGGTACAATAACACAGGCACGAATAGATAGATATGACAACTCTTAACCGAACCCTTTCTCCCAATCCATTCCTTTAATCTGCAAAGGTAGACAGCGAGAGCATCCGTAAGTGTGCCAACGTTTGCCATTCTGGACTAATGTTGGCATGCATTGCGGATGTCTATGGACGACTCCATCAGGTGACTGTATGCTCGTCTGCCGCCTTTATCTATAAAAAAATGACGTTAACTGATTGAATATGTATCAAAATTTTAGCGGCGGCTTCCATAACTTCAGTTGGTTGAGCATCTAGTCTGTGAGCAAAATCTATTGTATGCAAACTTATCTATTTTGTTGTTTGTACAATCAGGACGCAAATGTACGTCACATCGATCCACTCTACTAGCAAAACTTAATAAGAAATATCCCTATAAAATTATATAGTATAAAATAAAAACTGTTAATGTGAATGGAATGAGAAGCTATTTATTACGTTATAAAAGGAAACGTAATACATTATAGATGACAAACGGGAGATTTATATAAAGTGAAAAATAACATATTGTGTGTCTTAGCTACTGACGTATGCTTATTTTTAAAGTTTAAAGTTTAATTTTGAAAGTAAAGTCTGTGTCGCTTATTCCATTTCTCCTGTCCACCGTCGATATATTAGTAGGTCAGTACAGAACCAAAGATTTCTTAAAAGAATTCTTTATGAGCTTTACAGTTTGTAACTATCGACAATACTCGTTATAAGAACAACATAGCATTATTTTTCATGGTGTGGTAAAGAAAATACGATTAAGAAAGTAAAAAAAAAGAATAAGAATGTTTTGTATGCATCTCAAGTATACATACATATATGAAATAGTATATTTCAGTTAAATGTTGACATACATAAAATTATACCACATATAGTTCGTGCCATTTAGCTTGGTAGTAGCGAGCATTTACACAGTGCCGGCTTTACCTATGGTGCAGGGTGTGCGGCGCACACGAGCGCAGGGTGTTAGGGGGCGCCGAGCGCTGCTTGCGACGCCTCCAAAGAGCCTACTAGAGGGCGCCAGGGTATTGATTGCACCCGGGCGCTACATGAGCTAGAACCGGCGCTGCATTCACACGTCCCTACTAATGTACTCATGTCTACGATAGCATACTTGCCAATGTCTCCCCCTAATGAGCTAAAATAGCTATCGACAGCGTATCTTGGTAGCAGCCACGTTCCACGACAATGGGGTGAAAGTCGAGGCAATGACCGCTATTGCTATTATAAACGGCACGGAGTATACATATATTTGATATTGTTATCTATTTTCTCATTACCATCCAAAGGTTGCCAGAAAGGTCGTCTGTTGTACCTTCCGTGTTACTTAATTAAATGGTCTTTTTGCAACATGTGCTGGTGTGCAAGAAAGAGTTTATCTATCTATGCCTGCATACGCTTTCCCTGCAATATTTTAATTATTCACCTGACGCGTTCATCGACAATTCGACACGTATGGATTTATTACGTTCGCGCGCACCGACGAACTCGATATCGCGACGTCGATCTGCTGACGCCAACGTTGAGTTATGACGGGATTTCCTTGCCGCGCCTACAACTTTTATCGCAGACTCGTATCTAGAGACTAAATTGGTGAAATTATTGCGATAAGCTGCTCCAGAGATGAACTACAATTATAAGAAGTTGTGCGCTAATATTTTTATTATCGAAACAAGTCAAATAAGGCAGGTCGTATATATGACCTGTGGGAGCAAGAACTGTGTGCAGTGAAAAGAAAAATTGAATTAAAAAATATTATTCTACTAATTTTAAACTGACTAGCGCCAAAATTTTGTTCAATCATCGTGAGAGTTTCAATACACTCCCTAAAAGATCAAAGATTTGCGCAATTCGTAAAAGTGCACAATACAATTGCTTTCGGTGCCACTAGACTTACCATAAAAATATTATTGAATCTTGCACCCAAACGTGTGTTAATTCACTGTCTAAATGATTTACAGGAATTATACTAAAATTGTACTAAATTATTTCAAATAAAAAACTGCAAACAGCTTTTTCATTACTGGATATGGGCCTCCCTGTGTACATTGTGTGCATGAGGAGCACAAAAGGCACACAATATACACAATGTAGCCAGCGGCGTGGCTTTAAAACGCCACGCCGCTGGCCAAACGTGTTGGCGAGTCCACTCTTTTAGAGGTCTCTCTCAGTTCCTCAGCGCTCGTGGTAGCGGCTTTGTTATCCCTTAGTCGCCGACTAAGGGTAGCGTTTTTACGACACTCACGGGAAGAGATGGGATGGCGCTGTTCTATAGCCGTCAGTCACCACACGGCAAACAAAGAATTAAGTATATTACACAATCGTCCTATTTTTATTTAAATTAATAAATATCACATTTATGAGCCACGAATAAAACCCACTCTCAACAAAAACGGATGGCCGCGTTGCAGTCCTGCAGCAAAAACCTGCATTCAGATCCCTTTATCCTTTAAGCATATCCGTTTATCGCCCGGGTTATACCCGGCTCTTTCAGGAGAATAATTTTCGGCCCGCTTGGCCCAGGTTGCTGTTTATCTTGTAATTTTGTTCCGTCAAAGTGAAAAGGGTTCGGTTAGCAGATTTAAACGGTTCGTTCGTCGACTGTGCTACTTAAGACTGTGTACTTAAACTATAGCTTGATTATTTTGTAAAATGTTCTCGTATTACGCTTTGAAGACAATGACTTTCAGTTAGTTTGAAAAACAGATTTGTTTATAGCTTTTCGTCGATTACAAATTACGTTATATATTTTCTGCCCTCTTAAGTAAACAATAAGTAAACAACAGTAACAATATATTCGGAAATTAAAAATAAACAAAGAGGGTAAACAATTGTTATTCTTTTTGTTTTTTTCCAAAGTTTTACCAAAATGATTAGGATCTATAAGTTATGAGTACAATTAGCCAATAACGTTCCACTGCAGGACACAAGCCTCACCTCATAGGAGGTTTCGGAGCGTAATCTGAGATTTCTGCAAGGTTATTGAAGCGCTTCAGTCTATATACTCGTAACGAGAAATGTCAAGGGTGAAATGGGGTGTTAATATTGGTATGCAAAAAAATTGCTAGTATTATTAGCTAGAAATTTGGTAAATATATTCCACAGTAGAAAAAAAATTAAACACGAGTTTTACAGTTTTTGAAATTTATTGTATTCGCGAGCTAAAATATAGTGTCAAATTTTGTATGGAAGCACTTAAATATTCGAAAGTGGCGTAATATGTTATTTAATTCAAATTCAGTAAATATGCTGTACTATATTAATAAATAAACACGTTTTTACCGTTATTAAATTGTGTTAAGGCAAATAAATCCATACAGCGCTGCCGCGGCCAAATTTTTATATAGGGCTCGTCAAGCTCTACAAATTATTGTCGAAACACTTTTCTTCTAAACCGTACGAAAAATATCGAAATTTCCCTCCCGACTTTCTCTGGCTTCGGTCGTTTTAATGTACTTACGTCAGCAACTGCGTGGTATCCTTCTCGATCTTGAACAGCTTCCTGGCGGTGTAATCGTTGAACTTGAGAATGGCTCTGGTGATGTCCTGCTTGCGGTCGATGTCCGCCTGGTCGGCCCCCTGCCAGGACTCTATGTAGACCAAGGAAACCCTCGTGTTGAGCGTGCGGAAATACTGCGAAGGGACAAAAGCAATTCGTGAAATTTTGCGAAGTAGAATTACGAAGAGATTTTTTTTATAAAAAAGGTGGCAAGGAGACTGGACTTTTGTAAGTGGATTCTGTCGCTCAATAACATTTGCGTTGTCATTATTATTATTGCAATGTAATCAGCCGCTTCAGTATCCACTGCAGGACATGGCCTTGTTATACCTTACAGCCGGTTCATACATTGCGGTTTACCAAAACGCGGTATCATATGCGGTTTCCACTGGCGTATGGGTGTATTCTCATCATACGGTAAAACCGAATG
Organism: Sesia bembeciformis; assembly: GCA_943735995.1. Lineage (NCBI taxonomy): Eukaryota > Metazoa > Arthropoda > Insecta > Lepidoptera > Sesiidae > Sesia > Sesia bembeciformis. The sequence continues at coordinate 18,199,960 of OX031028.1, forward strand.
CGGTAAAAAAATCCTTTAGTTTATTTTCGCTGCTGCGTCTTGTCACCGTAAAACCGTGAGCGGCGTACGGTAAAAAAAAAACAAACGGTTGCAGTGGCAACAGTATCTAAACGAAAGAATTCACACAGTTCGGTTTTTTGTACCGTACGCTGCCCGCGCGCCGTATGCGGAGGGAGGGGTGGGTCGGGTAGTCGCTGCACTCGCTTGTATTTGTTTAGACGTGTTTTCGCGATGGATAAAATTAATGTGGAATTACTTATAGGTAACGCTGATTGAAGAGAGACCCGTCGTCGCAACGTCGTCGACGTTCAACTCTGACGAAACTTTGCAGCAAATTGAACTACTGCCCCGAAACGGTTCTACGGTATCAGAAAACCGACTCACAAAACGTATAAATGTGAACGCTTTAGATTTTTTTAACGTATACGGCTAAACCGTATAAGAAAACCGAATCGAGTAAACCGTAATAGCGTGAACCGGCTCTTAGTCGCCTTTCATGACACTCACGGACGAGGTAGGGTGATCCTATTCAATAGTCGGCCGACATCACACGGCACATTATATTAAATAAAAGATCGTCTGTATCTCATTTACATAACAATTTTATGTTCAAGCATAATAACAAAAGTTTAAAATCTTACGTAACATTTATGTTATTCAAAACATTTTCGTCTCCAAAAACAACAGCCGAACAATTACTGCAAAAATTAAAACTTGAACAATGCTGCCCTCCACAAGCGAGGCAGTACCCAAGCACTTGTGTATAATTCTTAGAAAATTTGTCGAGATAAGGGGGCCGAAACTGAGGCATGGAGTTCCATTGTGAAGGTAGGATAATGTACCAACTTTTCAACACACGTGTTCGAAACATACAGGAATATTGGGCTATGCACAGACAGTCTGGGAAGTTAGAAGCGGCCCGCATAATCCCAGCTAAGTTCGTCCCAAAAAGATTTTTTACGGCCAACTTTTCATCTTAGTTACGGTTCTTAACCTGTGGGGTAGGAGGTTTGTTATAGAAGTTCTTCTTAGTTGTAAAAAATTGGGTAAATGATGATTTTGAAAAGAGATTTTCGTGTTTAAGCTGAATTTACTTTATTGAGAATATGTACAATATATAAAGCAAGACATGTACATACGGCAAAATGAGTTTGGAGGCAACTAGCCTCGCTTACTCGAATACACACGCATACATAGATAGACACGGCGTTAACTGATTCACTGAATCTGTAACAAAATTTTACTGAAGACTGTTATAGCTTCCGTAACTCAGTGGGTTGAGCGTCAAGTCTATCAACAAAGTCTATTGCATGCAAAGTTATCCATTTTGCTGTGTGTACCGATGTACCGTGTGTGTGTGTGTGTACAGACATAGTTTTGTTACCGACATAAGCGGTCAATTTCCGAAGCCTGAAATAATGGATTTTGTTCATAATTTTTGATTGACATGAAATCTAATCTCTGGAACTACTGAACCGATTTCAAAGATTCTTTCACAAATAGGAAGCTACAGTATCCGTGTCTAATAAGGCCATATTTAATTTTGAAAATTTGAAAAAAAAGTTGAACAAAAAAAAAACTTATAGACCGATGCGAAGCGAGGGCGGGCCGCTAGTATATACATATATATGTGTATGTTTTTACCTCGCAGCGGATTTGAACTTCTCGTCGTGTTCCAGTTTTCTTTTTAGAAATCTAGTCAACTATATTTTGTGAGGTGCACACGACTCAAAAGGGAATAACTTTGTTAAATCGCAGGTCGGGTATTCAGCATTAATAGGTATCGGACATGTTTTGGGAAAAGAGTTTTTTGACTGAAAGGGATTATTGGTCTGAAATGGCATTTTATTTGAAGGGCACGTTTCGTCCCATGTTTGAAGAGGCAAGTGAATCGCAAAATGGTTTACGTATACAAAACCAGCTATCTTTTTTTTATAGTGAAGTAAGCAGACGAGCAAGCGGTCCCATGTGATGGTAAGTGTTACAAGTGGCATAAAAGGCTCGAACTGATTTTTTTCGAAAATTGAGATTACTGATTTATATATAGGCATTTTGCAATTTCTCAGAGATCCCAGACATAGCCCATATGCATCCAAATTATCGTTGATTGGCTGTTGTTGGACACTGATAACAATGTGATTAGTGAAATAGTTTTATTTTATTTACTTATTCTTATTCTTTATGCAAATAAAGTGACAAGAGGCATTATCTCCCAGTCAACATTTGAGCTAGCAAGGTGGCGCGGTTGGTGTATTGATAAATACATACCATACAAACATACAACCATACAACCATACAACTATCATATATGATTAATAATACCTCCCTTAATTGACTCGTGTCTGAGTAATATTCTCCACTTTGAGTAAATGTTCCATGAGTCTTCTTAAAACTTGCACGCGACTGTGTCTTTCTAATACCGGTCAATACTAGACTAATAGATACTGGTCGTTCCAGAGCCGGGCAGCCTATACGGCGGTCTTATTACGGTTTATTTTGTTTTCTTTTGTGATTTGTCTCTGTCCGAAAGTTAAATCGGACGTATATGTTAGATTGAATTAAAATATAATAATGTACACGTTAAAAGATAAATATTGAACTTAAATGAAATATACTGAAATATAATGAAATAAACTGAAATATACTGAAATATACCGAAATATACCGAAATATACCGAAATATACCGAAATATACGTACTCTAGATAGAAAAATAGATTTACGTACTCTAGTGACAATAAAAAGACAGGAGTCCCGCGAAGCGGACTTTGTGTTGGCATTCTTAGATTTAAAAGTTTCCGTTACTCCAAAATATTTTGTTTTGCTGTCCGTTTAGTATTTTTTTGCTGCTCGTATAAATAAAAGCCAATATTAAAGCACCTGTTTGACAGCACAAGCGACCTCAAGGTCGGTAAATAATTAAGATTGTGATGTAAGCCTGACCAGAAAAATAAAAAACTTGCTGTGAGGGCGCCACATTTGCTTTTTTCATAGCTAGTTAGTGTTGTCAGTAGAAGATATTAGTTCTATAGTTTTACGCGTCATGGCGAGATTTTTTATTTTCTTGATGAGGCTATACATAGATAGCAATATTCCTTTTAAAACTCATGATTATAACTTTAACTAAAACCTCCTTAATAATCTCTAAAGAAGAATGTCCTATATACTATGTATTTACAGAAAAAACAAAAGTCAGACGAAAACAAAAGAACAAGTGCGCAGATGTTGTATTTAACGAAGATGCGGCGGTGGGAACACGGGGCGTGCATTACAACCCCGATGCTAGGGTTGTCAGAAAAGAGCTTTTAATATTTCGTACAGACTGAAAGAGTATTACAGAATTTTTAAACAAAAAAAAAGTTGAATAGTGGCGTATAAAAATTACTGGTATAAAACCTGGGAAGGCAGGCGGATTATATCCATAACGTCGCTGTAGTGTGTATTGAACATGTGTATTATATTATAGGGCTGTCGACCGGCTATAGAATAGCACGACCGCGTCTCCTCTAGAGAGTATTGTAAAAGACGAGTAAGGAGTATCAAAATCTACATTTATCTTTGCGTGCAAGCCCTACGAAAGTAGGTATAAATATCAGGTGTTCAATGAATGTTGTCACTTTGTATGGATTATTTATCATAGTGTATCACTAGCATGTGCCCGATCACAAAACCGAACTCCACTAGTATAGGGTTCAATTTTATGTAAGAACATATAATTGAAAATACAAACTACAAAGACATACAAGGGCAACTCGCTATCTTCAACCTTTTCCTATATTAAAAAAAATAAATAGAGAAAGTACTCTGTCTTAGTGTATTGGTATATATGTATTTATAATATATATATATATATATATATAATTCAAGCATGTATGTTATATTTTGTATACTGTAAATATAAGTATAGTTATATTCAATAATTATATAAGTCTATATCTCTGACCTAAATACTTATACACTTGAAGAGCTGTCATTGTTTATCCGACTCAGCTGAAGTGTCAACCCTAATGTTATTGCAGGGCTGACCCTTTGTAATACCAACTTTTTATCGTGGGCTCTATACAGTTCCACAGCTATAATATATTTTGGTGGTCTGTTAGGTCACAATATAAGAAATTGACAGCATTACAACATTCTCAATAATCTCGAATATGGTACATACAGTATCCAGCAATAACTATAATAAAGCAATCAGCGACGTAAATGAGGATGATCTATATGTACTCTTTGTAAATATCTGCTTCAATTTTTATTGTAATAAAAAAAAATATTGATTAAACTATGTATCGCACTTCGTATTCCGCACGACTTGCAAAGAATACCACTAGGTTCAAAAAACAATGTGTTGATTTTGAAATTTTTGAAACAAACAATCAAAAAACAATAGGCCTTCTTTCTCTGTCGCTTAAGGCCTCGTTAGTTAAATATAATAAGCCAATAACAACTGATCATCGATTTCATTCCTAGTAATAAGTTGTCAATGGATGCACTACTGCGCGAACATATGTGCAATAGCTTTATTATAATACTGTTGTGTTTCTTGTTGTTAGGCGAAAAAGTGGAATAAGAATTTGAGACCAAAACTCAGTAAATGGGCGAAAAGGCTCAGGTTTTTAATAATAGTATAATAGCTTAGTTTTACTCGAGAACAAAGTAGGTATACTTAGTCTGTTTTTTAAATCACTATACGCGAACTGTACGTGCCCGAAATCTATATGAAAATAGAATACTTACCCCATTAAAGTGGGGTGTATAAATGAATGATTACATTAATACCGTACAGGTGCAAAGGCTTTCGTGAAGTCCAGCAGGTCCGTCCTCACAGGTCATACAACAAATAAATGAATCAAGAACGCAAGGCGTTCATTATTTGAGGCGAATTTCTCATCACTCAAAGATATTACGTTCTTCTTGAAATATTACATCTACGGAAACAAACTTTATATATGTGTGACGTGAACTAACATATACACGTATTTAAAGATTAATTCCCGCTACTGTCTGTACTGTGTCTAAGCTGCTATAATAGTGGTTCCATAGAAAATGTTTACGATGCGTTGTAGGACGCTGAGAGAGCTCCTCATAATATTTACGGGTAATGATCATGTACATTTTTGGCTGTTGGGAAACCGTCGACATTTGTTGGGTTCTGGGACGCCGGAGGAAAATTGTTGTGGACTTAGCCCTGGCAATTAAAATTTAATTATGATTTTTATTGGCTAAAGAAATATTCGGTTTGAGAATGGGTACTACCCATTGGGTAGACATGTCATGGACCATTGCGCGATGTTGCCAAACATCACGAATGATGTAGATGATGTATATATGTAAATAGATAGATAAGTGGATTTTATTGAAGGTACACCAAAATATACAAAAAAATAAACAAAATACATGTAATTAGAAGTACACACGGGTGGTTTTTATCGCTAAAGTGATTTCTTGGAGAAAACCTTTGGGTGCTGTGAAGAAGTCTGTAGATGAATAGAAGTAGAAATAAATTTAATGAATGTAGTAAATGATAAATTAAATGAAAAAAGTAAATGATATGAATTTATTTGTCAAATGTGAAATTTTGATCACTGCGAAAGTTGGTAGAATTCACTCATGCGAGGTATGCTCACATAAGCGAAAAATGTATAAAAAAACCATACGGGTATCTTCACGTCACGTAATTGCTATTTAAATTTGAACTTCTTTTAGAAAAAAAAAAAATAGTTGTCATATACGATACCACAGACGTTAAAATAGACAACTATTTTTAATCTAGTAATAAGTGTATCACTAACATTTGTTGATATATTTTAGTAGGAGAATACAGGAACAGAGAGCACGAGTGGTGAAAATAGAAAGTAAAGTCGGATTGTTTATTCGAGTCAGGGGTATGACATGTAGAGCTGTCAATAAAGTCTCCGTACAGATTTCACTCTGTTTGACAATTCTACATGTCATAAACCTGACTGACTCGAATAAAAAATCCGACTATAGTTTATTATTTTTATAATGAAATATTTCTAATGAATATTGAAATATATAAAATACTTGAAGCGAACATATTTATATGACAAAACAGGTTACATTCTGGGCAGGTGGGCAGACTCAGAAATCTTATTGTTAAAACTACATACATTCAAAATATTTTAGAAGTAACTCGCACTGCAAAGAAAGCATTACTATAAGTTAATAATTCTGTCAAAATAATTGATTGGAATCATCCCCATTAAAAGCAGTTTGAAATAACTTAAGTCATGGATTTATCATATTTCTTGAGAATCAACACGTGCACCAATTTTTCGGAGGGCACATTTAAAAATCTTAACGCTATCTTATAATGGCAAGCACAGGTCGCATGGTTTGAGGCATGACGCAATTGTCTCGCTTCCTCACTTCCCTTTGTCATGGTAACGATAGAAATTGCATCATACATTCACTGTCCAGCGACAAATATCAACCTTAGTGTTACGTGATAAGGTTTAATCTATGGTTGAATTTGGTGGTTATGATTGAACTGTTCTTGTTCCAACATACCTTCCGTCACTGCTGGTTATTAATAATTCTGATACTCGTGTATAAGATAATATAGGGATGCAGATGTCGCTTAGTATCCAGAAGCTAGGGGTTCAGCCATTAGCTATTGGAACAATGGCTTTCATAATGAAAATCACAAGTTGCTGGTAGTCAGATAACTCTTTTATTGAAAGAAGATTGCGGATCAGCAGACAGTCCATCTGGTGGTAAATGTATACTGCTGTCTATGGACATCCGCGATGTTGGTAAACATAAATCAAGGATGATGAACATTTGAGCGTCTCCGGACATAAATTCATGTATTTGTGAACTTGTGATTCCCGCGCGAACCTTATAATATATGTGGATAATGGTAAATGTTAACTCAGCATATAAGTTATAACTATGCCAAGTTTCGTTAAAATCTGTCCAGCGGTTTTTACGTGATGCGCGTTCAGACAGACAGACAGACGGACAGACAAACAGACAAAGATTCCAAAAAATGTTGTTTTGAGCTCCGTATCCACAGTACTTTGCACTTCAATAACTATTTAAAAAAAAGAAAGATTTTGTACCTATGTACCTATGTTCGCTGTGTTACGATTTTCTTATATGTATGGGTATCTGCTTACCAGATCAGCGATGTTGGCGACTTGAATTGCGTCGTGAACGACTTCAGACCGCGTGCTGCCGTTCCGTCTCTCGAACATCGCCCTGTCGAGCACCATGGCTGTTTCTATGTACTTGGTGGTCTCCCGCACGTCTCGTCTGCTTCTGCTCAGGGTTTGCAGGTTGGCTTCTTGAAACCAGCGCCAGTGGGCGTCTGGGTGGGCGGCTCTGTGAAAAAAAACCACAAGTTAATAAAATCCTTTTTATGGAGTAATACCAAGTTATGAAATCCTTTTGGCGATATTGGATATATTTTAAATTGACAAATGACTGTTTCTAATAATAATTCGCTGTGATTTTAAGAAGTTTAATTTATAGGTTGTTTGACAATAGCTGGCATGGACAAATACATTCAGATTACGAGTATATCTAAATAAGTTCTCATATACACGATACATGACTGTTTAAGGGAATAATTTTTGTTTCAGTGTATTTTTTCATATAATATTATATTATTCATATTATTGCAGAAAGTATTGAAATACATAAATACATTTGTTTCTTCATTACAGCTCCAGTAAAACAACTTATAATTCCCCTAGAATTTAAGGTCCAGTACAGTAGTTACTGTAAAATACAAATTGTATTTTATTTTTTATATTTATTTATATTTTTTTTTAATATTTAATCGAGCAGCAAAAAATACCGAATGAATAAAAATATTTAAATATTTTTTCAATAACTGAAGTAAAATATTTTACGAGTACAATTGATAAATACGGGAACACAAATGAAATACCTAACTTGTATGCACGTGCTTTATACGCGACTCAAGGAGCGGAGAAAACAAGCGTCGTTGAGGGTAGATGTATACATACCTAAGGGGTACATCTACCGCCCTTGATATTAATACATATCATTCCTTCTATCCTAGTTTGAAATCCTGAAAACAATAAAAGAGACCGAACAATTTATATCTACGCCAGATGTTTTTTGTAATCTACACTTTTTCGCGCTATATATATATATATTTAGTTTTTATTGAAAAAGGCGGCCGACGAGCATACAATCCACCTGATGGTAAGTGATAAACCTAAACAAAATACTTAAAATCTAAATCACCTTTAATTTGCTACCATAGATTAGCTACTAATTCACTATTTTTTGATATTCATTTAATAATTCCACTGTTTTAAATCTGATTAAAAAGTAATTACATTTTGAAATAATAGGTAAATTATTTCTTGAACTTAAATCCAGTTTTATTATAGGAATTTATACACACAAGTGCCATAAAACTTTCCTTTCTAATTTTACAATCCGTTGTGTTCCAAAAAAGGGCTTTGCAGCGATTAAGGTAGAAAATCCTTTATCAGTGTGTCCTTAACCCCTCTCCTTAATTCCGGCCCGAAGTCCCTAATCAACTTTTAATCTGGAGACCCGCTTATCTAGTACCTACCTTATTATCGAATCGAGAGATATTTTCAAACGCACCTACTTACTATAAATATTACTAAATCAGATTTTTCCGGAATTTTTTTTTTTTTTAATATATTAACCACAATATTTTCAGTCATTATCAAAATGCAATACAAATTTGATAACATTGTACTCCGATCGTTTGATCTGGTTTTAGTAACGGTTTAATAATAATTTTAAGTCGTTCTCTTGCTACCGTCATCGTAGTCTCAGTAGAGCAGAATGGAATCGCGCAGGACTATGCTAAGAGACCTGATCTATCACTGATGCCGTAGAAGATGGACTTGCGTTGATATGCTAACTCCCCCCCATCTCCATGGAACCTGCGAGAAGGCTGGTGCAACGGCAGAAGAAGCATGGAGACGTGAGACCATTAAATACAAAGACATCGGCTCCGAATATTTTTTTTATTGCAATCGGTGTCGAGACCTTCGAAGCTCACGATATCCTAGCGTGCACCTCTTCTTTAAGGAGTTCTCATAGCGCCTGGTCGACAGCACTGGCGATCTGGCCATTACCTCGTACAATGCTTAATCTGGCAATCTAGCGAGATAATTCCCCTAGGATGCCCCGGGGACCCAATTCATACAACAAACTCAACATACTCGCAGATAGATAGATCAGAAATCGCCTTAGAACTTTAGTGTCTTATCAAAGGATGTTGAAAATGGTATGTCCTAGCAGAACATGTTATTTGGTATGATTAATTCACACTTTTATTTTCACTAAACATTTTGTTTGGCCGCCACATTCAGTTTTTGATCCAAACTGAATGATGATCTTTTAGATTTAATTTTAGTTTTATCTGAACTGAAATATATAAGGTGTTATTAAATGAACCAGCATCATTCTAAGGGGTTAATATACGCGTGATATACTCGTATAAATACATATAAGGGGCCATCCATAAATTACGTCACCGTAATTTCATGATTTTTGGAGTCCCCCTCCACCGTCCTTGTCACAGGTGGTCACATTTGTGTGACCCCCCTCATATTTTGTCACATATGGACACATTTTGCAATTTTAAACTTAGAAATTATTAAGTTAAAACAATCTTATAATAATATTGATAGAGTTGGTAATTAGATTACTTTAGATTTATACATGTGACGTCACGAAGCTTACGACTCGTCCCCCCCCCTATCACACTTTGTTGACCCCCTCCCTTAACGTGTGACGTAATTTATGGATGACCCCTAATGTCATTATTTCATTGATATTCAACCATATTTAATAATTGGAAATGATTATTATTGTCTGCAATAACCTTACACGTATTCTACTTTCATTGCGTACTTCCAATATATGTTTCGAAATATCAATGAAATAATGGCGTATGTATATGTATTATATATTACGTTCATAACTCCTTACAATGATGAAGTTAAATTTTATTACGCTCTATTTATGTGATGTGATTAGACATTAATTTCCAATAAGGAGTCCCAGTTAATTATTTAGCTTAGCTGTTTACTCTAAACACATCCTCGGGAGGCTGGCTGTCCTTCGCCGTGCTATATTTGTTTAGACAATCCACTTTCGAAAAAGCAAACTTCCCGTAATTTATCCGGGGAAATTAATCCCTTCGGGGATTTTTGCCGGAGAACGGGGAGGGCAGGCGAAGGCCCTCTCACGTGACGCTTTGGTACCGACTACCGAAATTTAATGTAGGAAGTACTTTTTCAGCGAGAGAATTCACGCCGTGCACTTCTGCAGCGAACAAATCGCTCAATACAATTTTCGCAATCGTTTTCACGCGAACCTTTTGCTGCAAGTACAAATACTGGTTCCAATTGGGAAAAGGACTTGCAACGCGCGGGTAGATGCAAAGACCATGCACATTTGCGTACTCGCTTTTTCGCAGGTCTTTTAGTGTGAAGCTAGATTTACGTGCTTTACTTGTGAGTTATAGAAAACTATCCTAAAATGTGTCAACCTGTTTGAACAGTGTGCGTAGATTGCTGGACCTCCAGTACAAAACCATTCAGATTCCTTTATCCTGGATTGGATGATTTATTCAATACAATACCAGACGGATTCCTTCATCCATCCAATACAAATACCATTCGCAGAGCGCCAATAAATATTCACTATTGATATCTTTTTGTGTTTCTTGAGTTATAGATATCAGAATTGTTTAAGGCATCTAAGGCCCCCTCAGTAGGCGAACCAGGGTGCACTGTAAAACCTACTCAGGTTATAAATAAAAAATTAAATAAATTTCTAGATTTATTTATTTGTGAAGGAAGTTTATTTGCTGTCTGTACGTCTGACGGAGCAACTTCAGTGCGTGACTTAAGGAGATTTGTTAGGGAATGGGAGCGTGGCGTTTCGTTTCACAAAATAACCGGATAAACTTTTTTTTTCCTTTCATATATGACAATGGTGCAATTAGCACATTCTACCAGTATCAGGTTTTTTCCGTAATAAACAATTACAAAGTTTAAAACGTATACTGTCAATGTCCAGTCCCCGAGGAGTAAGTCAGGAGTCGCTCAGTAAAGCGATAGCAGGTTTACTGAGGACAGAAGAGGCCTACTTGGAAGCACACGAAAAACGCAGTCGTATGCTTTTATTTGATTATCAAAAACATTACGCACAAAACACTTTGACGTTTAATAAACTATCCCTATCAAACCATAAAACGTTCCATAAACATTTTTTACAATTGATCAAACAAAAACTCAATTTCTCTTTTCGAGTTTCCTGGATAAATTTATACTGTATTATATACGAGCACTTATAATGGTAACCAATAAGCAGGCTATAATGGTATAATGGTTGTTATAATGGTATTATATACAATGTTATAATGGTAACCAATAAAAAGTACCCGCACTCTCTTAACATTGAATTTCCGTCCATGAAATAGACGAATTTTAGTCTATTACTTTTTTGATCATGATTTTTTCCAAAATGCAGTTTTTTTTAACGAAGTGTCTATATGCAAATTTTTGTTCTTTACTCACCATATGCTGCTACGAACTGCAACGGCGCGCAATCCACAAACAGCTGCTAATTGAATCGCTACTATTAGATAGATAAATCTATGTAAATCAACTCGAGTGTACATACACTACGCAGTGCGAGTGTTATTATTGTGATACATATATTATAATAATATTTTTCTTGTGTATAGTGGGACGCTAAAATAAAATTATGATGGCATATCATCATTTTTATATTCATTTGATATTTTAATAAAAAGTAATCAATAAAATGTTCAATGAAACACAGGAAAACAGTAAAATTAAATTGTACCGCCGAGATTGCCTGTTGTCACAAATCAACCGTACCGGCAATGTTTAGCAATTTCGCTTCAGTTATTCCTCGAAACAGCCAGAGAGGTCCCCATAATTGAGTCGTTCATTAAAATTTAAAATCTAATCGTCCGGTTCCTAAACGACAGTTTGAAATGTCAAAGACATCATTAAAATATCTTTGGGGGATATCAAAGTGGAATGAAATGGCAGCGGTGGCTTATCTCCAGTAGATTTCAGTTATGCAAAGTTACGAATTTCAGCTTCTCGTTGAAAAACGTCCCTCGTTCAACTTTAGATAAAACTGCGAGTGTTCGATTTTGTTGAAAGCAGATATCTTTAGATATTTACACAATTTTGTTGGATAATTCTTGTTCTATATTGAGGCCTTAAGGCCTTTATTTATTGAGGAAACTTACAGTCGCAACATTAAACCATATAACAAACAAAATAAATTTTAAATAGACCTAAAAGTTTCTTAAATTAAATCTACTAATATTTAAAAAAAAAAACAAATGAACTCGACAATTAGTACAACAAAAATACTATTTGAAAACAGAAATACACGTGTGTGTGTATTTCTGCGTGGTCACTAAGAACACATCAAATTATACTATTTTTATTTAGGAAATAGAATAAAAAAAAGAATGTACTAGAATGCAGTGTACAGCGTACAAAAACCAATCAATGCAAAAATTGCGTTGAATACAATTAAGTACTTAATCTATACTAATATAATAAAGAGGTAAAATTGTGTGTTTGTAGGTATGTTGGGGGTAATCTCTGGAACTACTGAACCGATTTCAAAAATTATTTCACAAATACGAAGCTACATTATCCGTGTCTAATATAGGCTATATTTTATTGTGAAATTTTGAAAAAAAAACTTTTAAACCTAAGCGAAGCGAGGGCGGGTCGCTAGTGATGTATAATTATAAACGTGATATATGAAGTATATATAACCGATACATTTCGCAAAAAATTAAAACATGGATTTTGTTTTATCCGCGATACGCGGAGTCAAAAGTTGAAAATGAAATTAAAAGTTCTGACCTTGTAACCTCCTGTTCACCTACTCTCGATATTCCTGGGGGCCCCCGGAAGTGCTGAACAGGGATGCGCTTAATAGCGCTCTTGCAAGGTCGTCGTTACACTGCACTGGTTACTGTCTGTTATATACTATGTACACTCGCGAACGCCAAGGTCTCCCAAAAATGTGCAGCCTACTTGCACAACAATAGATTGCGATCGTACCGCATAAGGATCAATGGCCGACTCGTACGGCGAAGGGTCAAAGGCTAACTAACTAACGGGCGACCCGCGCCCGCGCAGCACGTGAATTCACCCCTCACCTCGCAGCCCCCGAACAATACCGAACAAACCCCCGTCCCATGCAGAAGAAGTCTGCATGCTACTCCACTGGCAGGCGAGAGAGAGAAGTGACCGCTCTTTTCAGGATTGAGCCACCCACTAGGACCTCCGCAACCCGGGGTATTCCATCCACTCCGCGAAACAAATTAACAATGCGGCCCCGGCGCCAAAACAACGGCGGCAAATTAGCATCCTTGATTAAAACGAGGTCACCGATGCCTGGTGGGTGGGTCTTATCAGTCCACTTAACGCGCTGTTGCAAAATGTGTAAATACTCCAGAGACCATCGTTTCCAGAAACTCTGGGACAATTGTTGCAACAATTCAAAGTGCGACAAACGATTAGAAGCTACCCCTGTAAATGGGTACTCCGGCAGGGCGTTAAGTGGCTGTCCTATCAAGAAATGACCTGGAGTTAGAGCCTCCAAGTCGTTAGGATCTGACGAGAGCGGACACAAAGGGCGCGAGTTGAGGACGGCCTCAATTTTACAAAATACCGTTACTAGTTCCTCAAACGTTAATACCGTTTCTCCGATAACGCGCCTTAGGTGAGTTTTGGCTGATTTCACGGCTGCCTCAAAAATACCTCCCCAATGGGGGCAGCTAGGAGGACTAAACTGCCAGGTGATGCCCCGGCAAGATAGGGACATTCCAAGATCTACCTGGTTAGCCTCTAAAAACTTATATATATCCTTAAGGTAGTGGTCAGTACCCCGATAGTTGGTTCCGCAATCAGATCGAATTAACGCTGGAAGTCCGCGCCGGCTAACAAATCTACTAAATGTGGCAACAAATGCCTCTGTACTAAGAGCGGAAACTACTTCCAGGTGAACAGCCTTGGTTGACAGACACACAAAGACGCACAAATACGCTTTCTCTATCTTCGCTTTTCGAAGTCGCGACGTCTTGACCATGAACGGCCCGGCAAAATCGGTGCCAACTCCGGCAAAGGGTCTGGTTCCCGTGACTCGATCTGCAGGCAAATTTCCCATCATGGGCTGCATCGTCGCTGCCTTCAATCGATAGCAAGGCAAACAACGGAAAATTATGCCACGGATGGTACGTCTGGCTGACAAAATCCAAAATTCACGCTGCAAGATGGCTAACAATGCATTGCAGCCAGCGTGAGAATTTGCAATATGTCGGTGAGTCACCAACAAATGCACTAAGGGCCCACCTTTGGGCAACAACAATGGGTGACGAACCCCAAAAGGCAAATTGGCGTGACACAATCTACCACCAACACGGAGAAATCCCTCACCGTCAATAAAGGGGTTGAGCCTAGCAACGGCTCCCTTGAGTTTAGGTCTGCCATTCCGGAGTGTCTCAAGTTCTAAGGCGAAATGTTTAGTCTGCACAACGCGAATCCAATGCAGAAGGGCCATTTGGCGTTCTTCTGGCGTGAGAACAGGAGACAGCCGCTTTTCCTCCGGATGCCGAGCGTTATGAACGAAACGCTTTATCCAGGCAGTCACGCCAAGTAATTTGGACAAGGAACTGTAGCGATCGAGCAGAAAATCAATGCCCTTGAGGGGCTCAGTCAGGACACTCGATGTGAGCCAACCAATGGGGGGAGGAGTTACCAAGCACTGGTAACGTGGCCAATCAACTTCAGAATGTAACAACCACTGGGGCCCCCACCACAAATGGTGGTGAACCAGATCCGGCGCGTCTAAGCCGCGAGAAGCACAATCAGCCGGATTCAATTCCCCTGGGACATGTCTCCAAATTAAAACCGTCTCTGAATCTTGGATCTGTGATACTCGATTAGCTACAAAGGTTTCTAACGTGTGCACCGAAGTTTTCAGCCAACACAGAACGATCTGACTGTCAGTCCAGGCGAAAACTGTTCCAATGTCTACACTACGCCCGAGCGTAGAGCACACGTGATTTAATAAGCGGGCAAGAAGCGCCGCACCACATAATTCTAACTTCGGAATTGTATGTCGAGTCCGTATAGGAGCAACCTTGCTCTTCGACATAACTAAGTGAATTTTTGTCTCCCCAGTGGTACTTACAGTACGTAAGTACAGCACGGCCGCATATCCACGCTCGGATGCATCACAAAATCCGTGGAGGGACACTGAGCATTTCCCAACAGGAAGGAAGCATCTAGGTATTGCAACCTGATTGATAGCCGGGACGGATGAGAAATACGATTCCCAATCGTGTATCAACTCTCCCGAGAGAGGCTCGTCCCACGAGAGTCCCGCAGTCCAAAGCCTTTGCAGAAAACACTTGGCCTTAAATATAACCGGACTGATCCAACCGTTCGGATCAAAAGTCCTGGCTACCGTAGACAGAACTGATCTCTTAGTCCATACCTTAGAGGAGGTTAATTCGACTCTGTAGGTAAACTCATCGTGGACTGGCATGTACTGCACTCCAAGGAGGGCTATCAAATTCAAGCTATCCGCATTCTCAAAGAGATGAGGGTCTTGTTGGTGGTCCTCCGGCAAACCGGAAAGGAGATCCGGTGAGTTGGATAACCATTTTCGCAACTCATAGCCACTAGTTCCCAGAAGCCCTATCAATTCATCTCTCAAGGCCCGAGCCTCTTCGAGACTAGATGCTCCGGTACAAATGTCATCAACATAAGCATCCGTCTCCAAAACAGAGGCTGCGCGGGGAAAATACAAACGCTCGCGCTCCGCAAGCTCCAACAATGAGCGAATCGCAACAAACGGGCTAGATTTTATGCCGTACGTATTGGTGTTGAGCTCGTAAATCACCATCGGATCCTCTGGATGCTCACGCCATAAAATCAGCTGATATCTCCTATCTTCTGGATGGATCAGCGTCTGACGGAACATCATTCGAATATCCGCTACAAAGACTACTTGATGCCTCCGGAAGTTGGTCAGAATGTCTGAAATGTCCTTTTGTAATTTAGGACCCGCATGCAGACATTGGTTCAGCGAGACCCCGGTGGTCGTAGACACTGAACCATCAAAAACCACCCGAATCTTTCCGGTAGGGGTCTTTAAAACCGCATGGTGGCTCAGAAAATAGTGCTCACTATGTTGCCAATCAACGGTCGACACCGACATATGCCCCAAATCCACGTATTCTCGCATGAAGTCGACGTACTTCTGACGAAGGACTTTATCCTTGAGCATGCGACGCTCCATGGAAATCAAACGTCGTTCAGCAACGTCCCGAGAGCGTCCAAGGGCAGGTCGAACCGCTAAAAAAGGCAAACGGGTGATCAAACGGCCCGAGCGAAGGCGACCAGTATTATTCTGGTAGAACAGCTCGCATTCCATTTGCTCTGGGTCAACCCGAGAAGCTGTAGGGGGCTCTTCCACTTCCCAAAATCTCTGAACCGCATCAGAGAGAACTGAACCTACAGCTACATCATCAAACTCTTGGGAATTGGCAGTTGTTGACACTGGGCCCATTATTACAAACCCGAATGAAGTCGGCACAGCGACTAATCCGTCACGCTGTAAAAGCCGCTTAGGTCCACACAACAATCTTCCAAGGACATCCGCTCCAATCAGGAGATCAATCGGGCCTGGGGTGTGGAAGTCAGGGTCTGCTAAGTCCAAGCCTGACACTACACTCAACACAGCAGACGGTAATTCTTGCTGTGGCAAATCACCAATCATCTCTTCCAACACAATTGCCGACGCCTCAATCTCCGGGTGAGACGAGGTGACAGGTGTACAATTAAATTTTGTGTGACCGATCACACGCACCTGCACCTTACCGATACCTCGCACATTGTAGGTACCGGTGTGGACGCGTAAGCCTAACTTTCTCGCCAAACAAGATGACACAATGCAGCCTTGGGCCCCCGAATCTAATAGAGCACGAATCCTCATGTGTCCCTTGGGTCCTCGTACCATAGCCGAAATAGTTGGCATGAGTACGTAAATCGACTGAATGGCTGCAGTTGGCGAGTGGGCAGGTAATTCCTATAACTGGGGCCAATTGACCCCGGAGCGCTCCACGTGCGCTAACGGGTCCCAGTTATGGTATGCTGGACGGCGATCCACCTGAGTCCGCTCAGGGGTAGTGTTGCCCTGCGAGCGTTGGGAATGCGGCTGACGTCGCTCCAAGCGCGGTCGTTCCGCTAAAGGGGTATAATTGGTAGGAGCACTGCTCCTTTGAGGCGGCAAAGATCTCCCGGCAATCCCAGCATAATCGCGACGGCCGCCATCATCAACTCTTCGAGGGGGAGTTACCCGGCCCCCGCCCCTAGGGGAAGTGGAGCCCCCGCCCGTGCGGGGGGAATGACGGCCTTCAAACCTAGGAGGGGCCCGTGACCCTATTCTGGGTGCAACCACCCGACCGCGATTAGCCTCCCAGCCATGACCGTCACGACCATCCCGATGGTCGACGCCATTCCGATTGGCACATAGCAGGGGGTGATGTCGGCCCAAACAATGCTGACATGAATGCGATCTAGCAGGGCACTGCTGAATTAAATGCTCTCCCAAACAACCATAGCACCAGCGGCGCTGAAATGCTATGTTCCGCCTACCTCGGACCGCCAGACCCTCAAACCTTCTACACGAGACCACCTTGTGGCCCTCCGCCTTGCAATATAGGCATCTTGGTGAGGTGCTGCCAGTGGCGACAGCATACCGTTGTCTGGGGATCCGAACATTCCGCTTAGACAATTCCCGTCTAGGGGGCGCTTGGGAAGTGGACGGGATGGGCGCATCCGAATTATCCGCCAACCTACATTCGTCCTCTAAGAATTTTAGCAAATCTACGAATTTGGGCAAATATGTTGCGCTATCACCACCGTATTTATATTCAAATCGGGCCCTTAGCTCCTGAGATAGCTTACCCAACACAATGTGGACTAAAAGAAATGACCAACTATCCACTGGCAACTCAAGTTTACCTAAGGTATTCACCGCCCCCAATAACGGGTTTAACAATTCTAATCTTAATGAAGAAACCCGGGTGACCTTAGGTAGTGCCAGGATTAGTGCCACATGTGTGTCCGCCAAACGTCTCACGTTCTGATAACGTCGGAACAACAGCGTACGTGCCGTGATATAATTTTCATTGTTAACATCCAAATGTTGGATAAGACTGCTGGGTTCTCCCCGAAGAATCGAACGTAGATACGCCATCTTTTGGCTATGAGTTAGATCCTCCCTGGAGTCTACCAAACTATCGAACAGATTTACAAATCCGATCCACTGTTCGAGCCTTCCATCAAAATGTGGGAGATCCAAATTGGGAAGCCTGCTCAACAACGCCGGAGGGGTTGCCTTCCCCTGCCCAGAATCCGACGGCAGACCTCCAGTCTCCTCCGAAAGGGAGACTGCCCTTTCAGTGATGGAATCAGCTAACTCATAGCACTGATTCACATCGGCCTCGATCCTATCCACAACCTCAGAGCCAAGATCCGGCGAAAGCTCGGTAAATTTCGCGTAATGTTGGCCCAACTTATCCAACCGTGCCGGTAAATCCTGATACCTTTTTATTAAGGCACCATGACGATCGGGTCTGTCAATCAGACTAGCGGCCGAAGCCAACCATCGGAGTATCGCCTTTATGTTTCCACTAATGGACAATGCTGACATGGTTGTCACTAAATGTAACAACAAGTGTACAAACAAACAAATAAAATTAATATACAGTATTCAGTTTAAGGATAGTGGCCTAACAAACAAACAGGCCACACCTACAAAGCAACAATAAATGATACAAAACAATAATCCAATATGTAATAGATCCCTGTTACCATATACGTAACTTACAACTTGTTATAAAAAGTAACCACTGCGAGAAATGTTAATATAAACAAACAAAATTCCATTCCAAGTTAGTAAGTGCTCAATACCTATCCGTCGCAGGTAACCGAAACAAAACCGAGTCACTAAAAAAAGGAATGTTAAGATTAAAAACACTTGACAACGGGTAGACCTTGGGATACGTTGCTATTAACAAAGAACTTTTTTAACTAATGTTTACGTTTCACAATATAAGGTCCATATGCACAACCACGCTCTGCTACCAATGTTTTATCCGCGATACGCGGAGTCAAAAGTTGAAAATGAAATTAAAAGTTCTGACCTTGTAACCTCCTGTTCACCTACTCTCGATATTCCTGGGGGCCCCCGGAAGTGCTGAACAGGGATGCGCTTAATAGCGCTCTTGCAAGGTCGTCGTTACACTGCACTGGTTACTGTCTGTTATATACTATGTACACTCGCGAACGCCAAGGTCTCCCAAAAATGTGCAGCCTACTTGCACAACAATAGATTGCGATCGTACCGCATAAGGATCAATGGCCGACTCGTACGGCGAAGGGTCAAAGGCTAACTAACTAACGGGCGACCCGCGCCCGCGCAGCACGTGAATTCACCCCTCACCTCGCAGCCCCCGAACAATACCGAACAGATTTCCTTCTGTTATTTCAGTGTTTTTTATTAACCTTTAATAATAAATTCCTGGAGATGATTTGCTGGTATTTCTTAATATCCTATCGGGCCTTCTCTAGCGCATTATTTTATGTACGAGGGAGGTACGGCGTTAAAACGGCACGCTGTTCAAGCGGGTTGGCTAGTCCATTCCTTTAGAGGCGGTGTAGTTCCTGAGGGCTTGTGGTAGCCGCTTTGTTTAATCCTTAGTCGCCTTGTATGACACCCACGGGAAGATGGGCTGGTGTTACTGTAAAGGCGGTCTGCACCACGCGGCCGACTGTAACACATCATTTCATTAATAATAAAGGGGACGAAGTTTAATGAGATGGAATGGGAAGGCAAACTTTAGATTCTCTCATTCACTTCCGAAACACGTCCTGAAAAAGTTTCACACCATGTTCATACTACACTTCAGTTTCATTCAGCCTACTATAAGTAAAACCCGGTCGATTCCTCTGGGATATTCCGTCGTATAAGCGGCCTTTTCATCAGTCCGCGCCAACAAATTGGGTTTCAGCGAATGATTTACGAGGTATAAGTGGCAGCAGTGGGCACAATGCCCGCCGATTCCTTATGTAATGACCGGAGCTGTTGTATCGCAAATATTGGGCCGCCATTGTGTCGAGGGTAACATATTTATGGTAATGTCTTTATTTTTACTAGCTTTGGTGCGCTTTGTTCGGGTAAGGATAAGTCTCGTACTAAAATGTTCAAGCTTGAGGTTTCTTTTTTGGGATACTGACAATGGACACGGCAATTCCTATTCTAATAACATATTTATTTATTTAATCAATATCAGTATTAACGAACCTTCCTACATAGGTACATAGATAGCTACATAGGTATTGTAATCATGACGTTGTCCGTGAATTGTGGTCGATTGATCAATAGAATCAACGCTTGTGTCGTATTGACACGGTGAATGGTTAATTATTGGAAACCTTAATTATAAACAATTACATACATTCCCAAATTTGCATAAAGTAGTGCCTTTAGGCGTGTGTAATAACAAAACCCCGAGGGAATACACTACCTCTGAAAGAATGAACTCGCCAACCCGCTTGATCAGCGTGCCGTTTCAAGGCCATAAATGTCCATATCCAGTAGTGAGCGATAAGATTACGTTCACGATGCGGTTGAAGATGATTGTGATATTATTAGAAGCAGAGCCGGCTCTAGCCCATGTAGCGCCCGGGTGCAATTAATACCCTGACGGCCCTCTAGTGGGCTCTTTGGAGGCGTCGCGAGCGGCGCTCGGTGTCTCCTAAGACCCTGCGCCCGTGTGCGCCGCACACCCTGCACTCTCTCAAGATAAAGATAAGATCTCAAAAAGGCATAATAAGGCAAGATACGTTATCTTAATCCTTTTTATCTTTCGCTAGGTACATCTCTATGCACCTAAGTGCCCAGTCACTGTCAATATAAATTGATAGAATATCGAACAAACGAACGAAACGAAGAAATTCAACAAATAATTGAAGTCACCGACATAGCTCACAGAAATAGCAATGGACAAGTCATATCTACAGCAGGAGCGACCACCGACGGGGTAGACGAGCCCTTGAGGGTGTACGATACCACTTACAGGGAAGTACGGTGTGGGTCACTTCGGCCAGGTGGACCGAGACTACTTGAACTACTTTGTCGGTATTAGATGGGTTGGTGCTGATTGACATGAAAATTGAAGTTGTTCTCTTTAACTTGTCTTTTATTTTATTTTTCAACAATAATTATTTTCTTTCTTCTTTCTTACTTACCTAACCGGTGTCATTTTTTCTTAAGAGGGCAGGCGCTATACTCGTAACCATAATAAACAAAGCCATTTGGCACAGCGACGTGATCAATTACAATCTAGATTGTTTCCTGGATTTATATTTTATTTCTATATGAGATTACTTTGCAATACAAACAGGACATTACTCGTATTTTCGTATCTCAACTAGCAGTTTGCATTTTCGTTTAATTTAAGAGCTGAGCGTACCTTGCCGATTTAGCGTTATCCGAATACTAGATTTCATTTCCATATCATCCCATCCCACCTCATCGAGTGAGAGATATAACGGTATATGATATAATGGGAATACTATGTGCTAAAGGAATCGCCTTATATAAATATTTCAAGAATGAAAATTCATTTTTATTTATACTTTTATGTATTCAACAAACTTTGTTGCACATTATCATCCAAAAGGCGAGCTTTGTGCCTTAAGGCATTCTCTAACAGCTAACCTTCGGCCTAAACAGAGAGATACATCGGAGGTATTACAAATCATTATAAATATATAACATAACGACAACAGTATAATTTCCATAAATATACCGAATGAACACATAACTATAATATATATATATATAATTGAATATTTCATTGTTTGTTCCGTATGCATTCCTATACCATTCATCCGATTGTGATGAAACTTTGATGAATTGTTTTGCGCACGCCCGCGTAGGTTTCTGAATTAGTACTTGAAGACCACGCGAACGAAGTCGCGGGCAACAGCTAGTAAATAATAAAATACATACATCTACATACGAGTATACCTTAATAAACACACAGAAACACTTAACTTGTGATAATGATAACGCAAGGTAATGCGCTCGAACGTTCAAAGTAATCTTATTCGGAGTCTTTCTAATGTATTCTTATTTATGTTCAATTGTACTTTTTTTAGTAGTAGCTACTTTAAATTACATTCCACGTAGAACATAATTCATTCTGTAACTTCGCCCTGTGTACTCACTCGAACTGCGGAACTAAAAAACAAGACTTAGTCTAACTTTGAATTCCACAGAATTATTCACTTCTTTTTGGGGCCATACAGTTCGCGACTGTAAGCGAAGATGTCTATGTGGCTGTGGAACGAACTGCCTCAAGAGGTCTTTCCATTAAGCTACGATATGGGGTTCTTCAAGAGAGCTGTGAATAGGATTTTGCAAGGTCGGCGGCGCGCCCGCATGTCCCCTGGTGTTGCAGATGTCCATGGGCGGCGGTAACACTTACCAACACGTGGGACCGCTTGCTCGCCCGCCCACTAGTTTATAAAAAAAAAGAAGCGGATCTTTGTATGTAGTCAAAATAGTAAGGAAGAAATGTTGCCTCCTTCGCCCGCTTCCGTAGAACTTACCTCTCAGTGAGTATTCTGCGGCTAGTGGGCAAACATACAACGTCGAATATCGGGCGGCGACAACCTGACCTCTTTACTTTCACCAGACCCTAAAAGTACCCTCGATTAAAAAGATTATAGATACCTATATTTCGGTTATGTTCGTGTATAGGCCAAACAGTTAATTATTTTTAAAATAACAGTAATTTAAATTTATAAATATCTTTTAAATATTCAGAAAGAAGTCAAAGTGTATTGTTATTGACTTTGGTTAAAATTTTCTAAATTAAAATTACATTGTTTGAACAGAAACTGCTCTAATATTTAATTTTGAAGAAAAAGCCGTATAAATGTGTTACTTTTTAAATTAGAAGTCACAATATTTAAAAAACTAATACCGTAAATAACGTCCCATTTGTCAGATAACGTCATAACAAATGATATGGATTTGATGCTGGATAGACTTTGTGAAGTTTTACAACATTAGTTCAATTATTTTTTTAAACATATTAGTAAGAAAAAATGGCGACTAATCAAGTGCAGTGCAGTGGTGCAGTGATCGGTGGTGCGGCGAGTTTAGGCGGGGGCACTACAATGCCCCACTATAGTGACTTCTACATTACCGACAGGCGCGTGCTATTGGCGGATTTCCTCGCTATTACATGAGATTTCGTGGCCACTCACTTACTTCAGCTGTACTTCGGACAAAGCAACCAACGTGTGATTAATAACCGAGCGGATAAGTTTATCCACTTTTTTATGTTTTACGCTGTGTTATGATTTAGGGTTGTTGTCTGTAGTTCCTCTTTTATAACTGAAGGGGACCAAGTTCGTATGGGCGTGTCTTTATAAGTTTCATGTGTGTGAGAGAGTGGGTTTGTGACTCAACTGAATAAAAGTTTAACTTGAAAGTATAACTTCTTTACCTTCTTTATTTAGGTAATAGGCACTTCATGGTAACTAGGCCTTTTACCTTGTGCATGAGTATATTTATTGAATGGATGGCAGACGAGCGGGCGGGCCCACTCATTGAGGAAACGAAATATCTTTCTTAACTCTGTTCACCACTTTTGATAATTGCGTTATATCACATCTATTCCCTCTATATCTGTGCTGTAAAGTGAATTTGTAATGATGTATATTGATAACTTAAACTTTTATCGCCTTATTCATAAAAGCTGTTGAACTTATTTACAGCTGAAAAAAATAGTGAAGTTGTTTTACTCACATGTTAGAGTCTGTGAGTAGTAACTGCTGCAGGATGTGTTTCGTCCGCCTGCTCTTCGGCCTGAACTCCAGCTTGTTGGCGCACCCTTTGTTAGCCTTCGTCCTCGCCTCGAAGATCACATGTGGGTGTTTCTGCTGAAACAAACCGGTCTCTTGTTAAATCACGGGGTTTTTGAAAACCATAAACCACATTGCCCGTAACCTCTTAGTGACTAGTAGGAGGGATCTGTGTCCTTTAACAGGACGTTGTAGGGGAATTTGTCTTACTTCAAAGCAGACAAATACTATTAACGCATTCAGTGCCAGCTACTCAGATCGGGGCGGTGCACGGTGAGATGCGTACAGACCGGTTCTTAGCGTTCACTCGGAACCGAGTAATTTAGTAATAGAGTTGAGTTATTTTTTATACAAAATGTATGTATACAGGATTAAAAGTTCATATCTTGATTTTTTATTCAAAAAATCAAAACTTTATTTCGTTTAGCATAATCATACAATTTTATGCAAAAGAACAATTTTTATAATTTACAATACAATTTTTATACAAATATACATTGTGTATACAGAAATAAGGTATTTAGTATTCTACTGGGTACTAAATACTAAATAATACTAGGTCCTGGGTACGAAAAAAATATTAGCCTTTAAACACTAAATATGGTGTCGGCCGGCTTTAGCAAATTACCAATCTATGTCTTAACATAGAGCCGTTTTCAAAAGCGCTGAGGAACCCCTAAAGAATTGGACTCGCCAACAAGCTTGGCCAGAATGTCGTTTTAGGGTCATACATTCCCCTGCATAAGACAATGTGCCAACCCGTGTCCAGCAGTGGTCGAAGGATTGTTTACAGATTGTGTTTGGATAACACCAATAGTTTCAAGTAAAATCAGATAAATTTCAAGGACTGGACCGAGTTGAATCCGTAATTATTCTATGCGAATGAGCAATTTAACTCCGCTATAGGAGTTGGGAGGCGATGAGGCGTTATCGCGACATTTTTAATGAAACTGAAATGTTTTATTGAAAAAGTAATTGTGATATATTTTTAACTAGCGAACCGCCCTCGCTTCGCTTCGGTTTTTAAAACAATATTAAACTATACGTATAAATCTTCCTCTTGAATCACTCTATCTATTGATGAAAACCGCATTAAAATCCGTTGCGTAGTTTAATAGATCTAAGCGTACATACAGAGGGACAGACGGCGGGAAGCGACTTTGTTTTATACTATGTAAAGATTGTAGATATCTTTTGGATATTTTGTGGAATTTCAGAAAGACTACATCTTTAGATACTAAGCAGCTGAGTGCAAAACAATAATCAATTTCCCAGATTATATTTGAAAATTCAAATAAATGTTCAATTATAATGTTGTGCAAATTGTTTTTTATTTTCTAATTGTGGCAGATTTATTTAAACTTTTAACTTTATCGTTCACTCATATAGAGTATATAGTTAATCACAATAGTTTATAAGCTTCCTGAAAGATAAAATAAAAAAAAATATATTTACTTTCGATTCCGGTATCAGTTTAACATCAAGATATTTGTACGAAAGAGTAAGTTACAAAATTCAGAGAATAAACCATATCAAAATCAATACACATGTATACAGGTGATAAAAATTGGTAGAAATAAAGTAAATGGTAATAAATACTTTAATATTGATTATATACATACAATTTATCAATATCATTCCGTTCAAATATTATAATTTATTAAAAAGAATATATCACGTTAGATGGGCATCATTATTATGGATGTCGATACATGTGGAGTGCTCGATATTGCAGAGATAGTTAAACGTGGCAGACGTAATGATGTCGTCAATTTGTATTCTCATCAGACCGGAAGTAATTTGGAGGGATTAATGGCTTCTCTCGCGGGTGACACCGCGACGGGTATAGTTACATTTGTAACTATCTATGTATATCTTTGTATTTATACATGGTTAAATAAGATATTTTCTTCAAATTCTTGATGTAGACTTGTTATTACTTAGTTACTCTGTTGACGAATTTTTAAATGGATCATGGGTTGATTTTTGATATTCAGCTGTTTCAATAACTTAGTTATTATTTATAATAATTAATTCATTAAAACAGCTGATTCAATTTATTGAATCTGACCGATTGGTGTAGTTGTTAGTGACCCTGCTTGCTGTGCAAAAGGCCCCGGTTTCGATTCCCGGTCGGACATAATTTTGATTAAAAAAAAAGAAAGACAAATGTATGTTCAGGTCTGGGTGTGTGTTTGTGTTTGTCTTTGTATGTGTCTCTGGACTCATGACACACGGAATCCTAGTGTGGGGCATTAAGTGTGGCGTTATTTATTTATTATTATAAATACTTTTAGTACGAGTATATTAGTATAAATACTTTAGTATATTAGTATATGGGTGTGTGGTGTCATCCGACTTTAGAATAGCACCAAGATATAGTTTAACTTCTTCGCGTGGGTGCCGCGAAAGGCCACTAGGGGATGAAAGACACACTACTACAAGCCCTGAGAAACTACATCACTTCTAAAGGAGCGGACTCGCCAACCTGCTTGACCAGCGTGGCGTTTTAAGGCCAAGACAATGTGCATCAGAGATCATCAGTGTTCATCATCATGTGCATCAGACAAAGATACATCACACTGTAAGACAATGCACATGAGGAAGCATTTTTTTATATATGTAGAATAAAGCGGTAGACGAGCATACAGTCCATCCGATGGTAAGGGGATACTGTGGTCCATAGGCATCCGCGATACATGACAACATCAGTCCAGTATGACAAACGTTACTACGCCCCCACATTAGTACGCCTTCCTTTGCAGATTAAGGAATGGATTGGGAGAAGGGGTTGAGAAAATGGGGAGGCATAGGATGGGATGGGAATGGGCTCTGGCATATCACTATCGAAACACGTACGTACATTGGAGAATTACGATAAAAGTAGGAAATGTAAATTTCAAGATAGTCTTCTGTGAGAGATAACAAGCTAACGTGGCCAGTTGGGTGTGCCCAGCGGCTGTGGAAATGCAACGTGCACTCCCCCGACAAAGAAGGTCTGATTACGGTTACGGCTATTGCCACACGTCTAATGGATCAAGACTCAGAATGTGTTTAACAATATGAAAAGCTGACGTACTATTAAAATTATTATTTTTTCGGGATTTTTCTCTGAAATCTGAATTTACTAGACGTCATTTTTCATATTGTACACTTGCATAAGAAAAATAAATAATACGAATATAGAAGGGAATCTTATTGGTGCGTGTCCCAAAACCCGCGAAATAAAGATCTACTCCCCCCCCCGCCCCGCAGCCCGTAAGGTCACGGATACCGAGAGGGCTGTTTCTTATTTAGTACTTTATTATATCCGTATCCTTATTAGGTTAGATAAATTGTACAGTTAATTAAATTGGTCAAAAAACAACATGAAATCGTTTTTTTATCAATAGGTTTATAAAAAAACAAGATGGCAATGTATCAAACCGAGCGCGTGGCGTCAGGCGGCGCGGCGCAGCCCTGACTGACGGCTTGTATGATACGATGCGAAACTGTAGTGGTTCGCGACCTTGAAACAGTTCGGCGAGCGAGTATCATTGCTATATGGTATTTTTTAATAGTATGGCACTTGGCAAAAGGCGGCGGTTTGTACACATGGACATAAGACAGTACGTAGCGGCTTATTTATGCGTATACAGCCGCTGTACAAGGTGCCCGACCCGAGCAAAGTAACAAACTCCCACACACCACTACCATTCAATGCACATTATAAAATTCCATTACGTATTCCGCGTGCTCCCCAACCTAATTCCGGCGTCAATCGGCCATGCCGTCGGCAACTAGTCCATTGAATGGACTACGGTACTGACGGACTGTCCGAGGCGTGGACACGCTTCGAAGCTTAATGACCCAATAAAATACGGCTGCTGGGCGCGTACGTGTTTTGAGTACCGAAGTCGGAGCTACAAGGATAGAGAGGAAATAGAAGGGATAGTTTTATAATCAATCTTTTGAAGCAGGTGCGGGATGTTGCCAAGATTAGGAAGAATGAAGAAAGAAAGGAAGAGATTTATTAGTATCTGGTAACACTATCTATACATATTATTATTATTTTATTATAATACAATCGTAAAAACGCCGTGTCTGTACATTAAATATTTTTTGAAAAAAATGATTGCAACTAAAGTACGAATGATATAGAGCACAAAACAACAATTTCTGAAATTTTTGTCTGTCTGTCTGTCTGAATGCGCATCACGCATTTGAATGAAACTTGACATGGTTGTAGCTTATGAGTCGGGTTAAAAAAAATCTAATGAGCGTGTTTTCCGCCGACACGGAAGTAATAGTTAATGTGCATTAAAAAAAACAACATTTAAGGTACATTTGATACAAATCAATTATAGAGTGCCCACGACGGGAAATCAAGGTATCGTCTGCACAACTAGTTAATAATAAAACATATACTGTATAAACTAATTAACACAAAGGTGTGTATTGCCGCAGGTCTAACAAATCAGCATGTTCTGTAGCAAAAACTGCCCCGCTGATTTTTAGTTGTAGCCGCTTACAGTGTCTCGTGGACAGCCTAAATTATTTTTTGTAGAAGGAATATGCTAAGTGGATACTATCTGGTGGTGAGTGGATATTGGACACCCACCCACAATGCCCACAATGACAAATGTTGGCACGACCCCGATGCACTACCTTTTGACATTTAGAAATGAATTTGAAGAAAGGTTTGGCAAATGACTCTCCATATACCAGAGTGCAGTCCCATACCTATCTCTCTGGTTCGGATGGGAATGGACTCTGGTATATCTCACTCACTACAGAAACATGTAACTACATTGGAGGGAATGAGATAAAATGAGAAATGTAGTACATTTTACGGTAGTATTCTGTGAGAGAAGGGTCACCGAAGACCAGTCAGGTGCGCCTAGTGGCTGTGGGATTACAACGCGCATTCTACCCCTCTCATTTCAGAACGCGTTGTCACACACATTATGACAAATAGCACACATTTAAGTACGATATTTTTTCAGCAAGTCAAAATCTTCGACAGTCTTGTGAGACACTTCTAGCGTATTTTACGTTTTTGTTACATTGAAGGCTATGTACTAGTCGGCAAAAAGTAATAATATTGATGGACTAAGGTATCGCGACTTGGATCTTAAAATTGCTTTACTACTATTTGTTTCAATCGATACCAGCCTATAACGTCCCATTGGGTTATGCGGGTGGGATTCTTGTACATGTCCCAGATTACTTGGAGTCCAGATGGAGATTTTGCAAGAATCTACATGTGGTTCTTGCAATAGATAGATTGAACTGTGATATCTCCGTAAAAGTTGTAAAAAGTCATGAAGATTATAGGGTAATTTTTGGCAAAAACGGGTCGGTAGTGGTCATCGATTTGAGAATATATACTAGATATGTTTTATAAGCACTGTAGGGCTTGTTAAACACATGTAAAACAAAACGTGCCCACGTTAGTCTAATAGTGCTCTCGAATTCTTTAACTCATAGGTTTTTTTTTATTTTTTTTTATTTTTATAGACTAGTGGGCGGACGAGCAGGCGGTCCCACGTGATGGTAAGTGTTACCGCCGCCCATGGACACCTGCAACACCAGGGGGTATGCGGGCGCGCCGCCGACCTTGCAAAATCCTATTCACAGCTCTCTTGAAGAACCCCATATCGTAGCTTAATGGAAAGACCCCTTGAGGCAGTTCGTTCCACAACCTACGGGTTCGCGGTATAAAGTAATTTTTGAACCGAACAGTGCGCGAAACCTCCGTATCGAGGAAATGCGGATGGACCGCACTTCTGTGACGGGAGGTGCGGTTATAGAAACCCGAGGTGGGAATTATATTGAACAATTCTTCGGAGCATTCCCCATTGTACAGGCGGTAGAACACGCAGAGAGACGCAACGTCTCTCCGAATGCTGAGGGGTTCTAAACCGCCCGTCAGAGTGGGATCGTCGACAATACGAACAGCACGTCGTTGGATGGAGTCAAATGGGTCCAGTTGGTATTTCGGTGCACCGGCCCAGAGATGAGAGCAATATTCCATATGGGGCCTCACTTGAGCTTTGTAAAGCATAAGGAGTTGCCCGGAGGTGAAGTACCGCTTCGCTCTGTTCAGCACACCGAGCTTTTTGGAGGCCATTTTGGCCTTATTTTCCAGATGACCCCTAAATTCGACTTTGCTGGAGATGTCGACACCAAGGATCCCGATACTCTCCGAGATCTTAAGAGGTATGCTCTGAAAGCGAGGTGCTACGACAAAGGGGGCTTTTTTAGCGGTGAATGCACAGACTTGCGTCTTACTGGGGTTGAAATCCACTAGGTTCAGAGAACCCCAAATCGAGACTAGATCTAAAGAGTCTTCGATTTCAGACACAAGCCTGGCGCGACTCTCTTCCACTTCGACCCGAGGGATGTTGGCGCGGCCCCTGTACAAGGCGTCACCAGTACTGTCATCTGCATAGCAACGTATGTCACCAATTTGCAACAGGTCGTTGATATGCAGAAGGAACAGAGTTGGGGACAGCACGGAGCCTTGCGGGACGCCAGCGTTAATAGACATGGTGTCGGAGCAGCTACCATCGATAACGACTCTGATGCTCCGTCCAGTCAGGAAACTGGCAACCCATTCGCATAATCCCTCGGGTATCCCGAAAGATGGTAACTTGGAAAGCAGAGATTTGTGCCATACCCGGTCAAAAGCTTTCGCAATGTCTAGGCCTACAGCCAGAGCCTCGCCTCAATGGCTCTCAATGGCGTGAGCCCAGCGGTGTGTTAAATACGCTAAAAGATCACCAGCCGAGCGATTATGGCGAAATCCATATTGACGGTCGCTAATCAGTTGGTGATCCTCTAGGTACCCAAGGAGCTGTGTGTTTATGACACGCTCCATCACCTTGGAGAGGAGGGAGGTGATCGCTATTGGCCCGTAGTTGGCCGGGTCTGTGCGGTCACCCTTTTTAGGTAAAGGGTGAACATGAGCTACCTTCCATGCTGCCGGGAAGTTTTTTGTGGAGTATGAGAGTCTAAAGAGTCGCGTAAGCACCGGGGACAACTCGGGAGCGCATAATTTGAGCACCACTGCAGGAATACCATCTTTATAAGCACTGTAGGGCTTGTTAAACACATGTAAAACAAAACGTGCCCACGTTAGTCTAATAGTGCTCTCGAATTCTTTAATTCATAGGTGTTTTGAAAATGAAGCATTCTTATTACGTAGTGCTTAAGCTTCAAATTTGACTTCTTAATAAACCCCCCCTCATCTGCTTCACTCCCCCCCCCCCCAAATTGTTTTCAAGACATAATTTAACATATAAACGAATACTGAATACAAACATAGCTTTGTGAATTGTGTGTGGATGAAGCTTCAATTTGAAAGCTTGTGCCAAAAGCAGCTTACGCTTTTCATTCGGGAGAAGTAGTAATAAATCGAATTAAAGAGTTGGTACACTTAGGCAGCAATGAAAAGGTTTAAGAGTTACATTCGAATGAAAGCCAGTTACTTTATAGAAAATTTGTTCGTTTTGACTTCAGTTTAGTTTTAAGTGTTAAATATTTTTGAAGTTAAATTTATA
The DNA here is from genome assembly GCA_943735995.1 of Sesia bembeciformis. Classification (NCBI taxonomy): domain Eukaryota; kingdom Metazoa; phylum Arthropoda; class Insecta; order Lepidoptera; family Sesiidae; genus Sesia; species Sesia bembeciformis. The sequence goes on from OX031028.1 coordinate 18,231,511, forward strand.
TATACTGTGTGTAATAGATATATTCTCGAAGACTGAAGCCCTGAATTTTGTTCACCAATTAACAATTATCATGAATTTTGTTCATGATTTAACAATTATCATGAATTTTTATACCTACCTATATTATTATAATACAAAAATGTGCTTATTATTATTAAATTATTTCTATATCACACGAACGTTTTATAGCTATATATACTGGCCTCCTTAGAAAAGAATAGCATGAGTGCATTTTGATGATATTCAAGAAAAATATAAAATTTTTGGTATTTTTCATTAATTTAAAAACTAGCCAAAAACCGGGAAAAAGCCAAAAAGCAAAAAGAGTAATCGATAGTTTCTCTTTGTTTATTTTCAAGTTCCGAGTATTGTGTTACTTATGCGTTAATTATATTATAGATTATATTATATTAAAATTAAAATGAGATAAAATAAAATAAATATTGTGATAGATACAAATAAAACAAAAATATTATGTCATTTGTCCTGTGAATAAATTCGTCGAGCGATTTTGGATGGGACAATCCAATTCAGAATGTATTTAGGAACAAAATTTTTAAGAAAAAAATTGCAAACAATCAATAATTATTATCGCACATTTTGAAACTACATAAATACATGAAAACTGTTCGTTTTTATTAAAAAGACAAGCATTAGCCAAGTAAACAACGTACAAGTACGTTTCTTTTTTTAATACCAGACCACTGCGGTGGCGCCACTGTCCAACATGGCGGCGGCAACATGGCCGAATAAAAAATGGTGCCAATTTACCGGGCAAACTCAGCTAAATTGGATATTTCTCACGGCTGCACCTCGAGGTTTGTTTTTTGTAGTTTAGAATGTACATTGTGTAACAGATTTTCTTTCTACAGCGGGTTACCTGAGGTGAATTTTGTGATAATACAAAGTGAAAGAAGTTTTGAAGTTGATTTCTTGGCGGGAACTTGAAGTTTTATTTTAATACTGATAGTTTATTAAATTTTAAAGTGCTATCATATTTGTGCGTAATATTTGTAATAATCAATTATAAGGATAAATTTGCGTTTCTCATGTGCTTCCAAGGAGTCCAACCTTGTCCTGCTCTCACTTTATTGACCGAACGCGACGCGATGCATATCTTACTTCGACGGAACTGGACATTGAGGAATCGTTGATTATGAAGAAAATTTTATACTAACACAATGCGCTACAGTTGGCGCAATTAGGCAATAGCGATTGCCTAATATTATTACTTATAGCAAAAGAAAAGAAAAAGTTATGAAGTTTAATTCTTTGTGTTATATTGGTCTATCTTTTTCTCGGTACGGGATTATGGAATATACATAAAAAAAAAAGAACATTGACCAACCGAGAGTTCGCACGACCACAAACTTTTCTTGCGTTCGTCAACGAATTATTATAGTGATTTAAGCTTAACCTTAAGTATGATTATTATAGTGATAGTTTTTCGTTGCTCCAACAGTATGAATAGTTTGTTCTACAATGTTCTATTTGGGGTTGGCGCTACATAACCGTTTATTGAATAAGTTTATAAGTAATCAATCATCAAAATTCAACATTACCTTATTTGAAAATATAAATAGAAACGAATTAAAAAGTTATTAAGTGCAAAAACATTTTGAATGAAATAAAACATTTAATGATTTACCAATTAGGCAGTTATTAACAAAATATTGTTTGGTCTAAGTAAAAAACGTGAAAAGTTTCAATGAAAAGAATACAAAGTTGAGGAATGTCTGTACAAAATTGAAATGCGAAGATATATTATATTAAAATATTTTTGATTTGTTTATTTGTTTATTTCCTCTTTTTGCACAATACAGAGGCGGAATTAATGCCTTAAGGTATTATTTACCAGTCGACCCTTTGTTAAATGTGAAAAATTTAGCGGGCGCAGAAAAAATTAAATTCATCTGTATAAATAATAATAATAATAATAAAAATAGAATAATAAATTGATAATTTGCTGATACGAAAAATATACAGTAAACAAATATAGCTAATACTTATAATACATATAATATAAATATAGAGAAAAAAGGAGAAAAATACAATCAGCTCTGTAAATTTCGGAGGTACAGTTCGCATAATTCATATTTATGAGTTATATTAATGTTAATTTATGTTTATGAATTTAATTAATGATTTATGTGCCTCTAGGGCGAAGTTGAGCAGGTCGTTAAACTGCCTACATTTGATTGCTCGCATTAGGTCGTCGCGCTACCGTCGACGATATAATATATTACTGTGATAGCTTTTATAATCGCAATTTACTATTTCTTAAAGTAACATTTTCCCGTAGCTTTAGGGATCCAATTTCCAAATCAGTTGGTTGGTTGATTTTGGGTAGATATATTAGGTAGTAACCGTTGTGAATAGCTAGTAGGATGGTATCGTGTTATCGTAATAATGTAGTAAGGATACTTTGTCTATACGAGCATATGAAATATTTTCTAAAAATGATCATAGCTGTGTACATTATCAATGATACAAATTCGAATTCGTCAGTAATTGTAATTTGCCTTTTTGCCTGTTTGTTTTTTGCGTGACGAGTGTCTTTGCCTGTACACGCGTCACACAAATACCACTTAACAGGTTTTGATGTTACTCGACATAGTTTAGTATAAACGAAACTATATAGTTTAGTAACTATACCTATATACTTTTTAAAATAGAAAAAAGGCGGCATACGAGCATACAGTCCACCCGATGGTAAGTCCTTAGACATCCGCGATAAATGCCAACATCAGTCCAGAACGAAAAACTTTGGCACGCAACGTTGGATGCGCTGTCTACCTATGCAGATTAAGAAATAGAATAAATGGAAAGAAGGAAGGAATGGAATTAGTCCATAAATATACGGGGTACCTTTTATCCAGATCCGTCATAAAACTCATAAAATTTCCACCAGGCTCATTATAAAGTCTACGTGAGTGAATTTATGGGAACAGCCAACCGATAACAACCATACAACCATTTATATTTTTGTTATATATTTATGTTTCGCATGAACGGTGAAACCGGGGGCTGTAACTTTGTTATGTGCCGTCGTTACTTCCGTAAACTATCGAACTTGTTTAATGAGAGAACTTTCCGCGTCCCGTCCAATATTATTTATTTGTTTCCTGGCGTTAATCTAACAGGTAATCGTCTATTTTTCAGTGAGTTTACGAGTGAGGATGTTAAGCGTGAAATGTTAATTTTGATGAATTACTTACGATGACGTTCGGAAACTTCCATACTTAGTCCGTAAGTAACGGACGTAGTTTCGATGTGCCTAAAAAGTCTACTTAAATTTTGAGTAGTTTTTAATCGTTAATTAATTGTTAGTCGAGTAACTCAATACAAGTGATAAAAAAAATGTCGTAAGTCAAAAAACTATCGTGAAAAGTAAACAAATACACACAGGCACGTACTAAAATAAATGCAAAATAAATATAATTGTGTCAATTGCGTAGCATAATCAGGAGAAAACTGACCCTCAAGATGCAGGTCTGTACCTAGTTTGATGGTCAGAGTTCCAACTATTAAGTTGTCAAAATGATAATTCTAAATACTACTGTATATGTTTACTGTTCCAACTAGATTTTTGTAAGTGTAATATATATCTTCAATTATGTATTATAATTTCAAATGCCCAAGCATTCGAAAATTTGTTTCATTTATTTACTTGTCGAATATTGCTGACGACACAATCAAACACTCATATTTATGACATTTATTAAATAGTATATATGATTTTTTTTAATCACTGTTTCATTTAGCCATACCATCAGCATATGTCTCTCCAATGCTGATCCTCATGATCCTCGGCTCTTCTCATCCGACCTGGCCACCTGGCCTACACTGCGCTTCCTGGTACGTGGCCACAATTCGAGGACTTGTCTACCCTACCGATTGTCGGTGCTGCGGCAGATATGACCTGCCCATTGCCACTTTAACATGCCGATTCTACGAGCTATGTCGCCAGCTTTTAATTCTTTGGCATAGAAACTCCGAGCATAGTTCTTCATAGCTTGTTGAGTGACTTTGAACGTATGGATCAGGCCTACCGTATCCGATTTAGTCTATCAATTCATTCTTTTAAATTCAATCGATTATAAATTATTAATAAGTAATAAAAGATTTAAAAGTCTAATCGATTAATGGCAGTACCATATTTTAAGACACATAGTAAGTTACATTCTTCAGGGCTTATAACTAGGAACGAAAGCTTAGTCCATATTTTTCTTTAATGCTTTCTTGAGGTAGCTACACACTTTTATGGACCGTTCGTTATGATATACTTTTTCTTATTTATTGGGCAATATACGTCAGTAATGCTTGTATCAACGCAAGCAATAAGCATCAGAATAAATCACGAAATTCTCTCTTTACGCGGAAACCGGCCGCGAATTTGAAATGTCTCGCAAAATCCGTCGTATTTTGCTGTTGCTCTAATATTTTTAGCAGGCGCTTGGAACGGTTGGCAGTTGCAATAAGCGTTTGTCGAGATGCAAACGCCGTTGCAACGAGGAGTTTCACACAGAATATAATATGAAATGGAGTAATATTTCTTCATAAATCGCTGCAGGTGTTGGCTTGTGAGGGCGTTGGAAGTTTTCGAAATAAATCCCCACAAAAATGTGGAAATATAAACGGTCCTCTTTCGTTTGCACTGTCTTGTATTTTTCAGTAATTTGTTTCGTGTCCACGTTAAAGTAGTAAGTACTTAGGTACAGTAGCCGGCAACATAAGTATATGGCAACATCGTAAATGAGAAATATTATTTATTTATTTCCATGTATAGCGAGTGTAAGTCAAAATCAACTGTATTTGAAGGACACAGTTTAAATGTTTAATATTTGTGGTTTCGTTTAAAGTTTGTCTTTGAGATATAATTTTTATTGCTGAAATCAATTTCTCTGAAGCTATCGAATATTTTTTTTTTTATAAATCCATATATGTGTTCTTAAATTCGTTAGGAAAATTATTAAATATTACCTCAACAAAGAAATAAACACTATTTCTTCTGAGTATTAGTATAGTATAATTTGGGGATATAATTAGTATAGATAGTGGTGATATATGTATTCTCGGTCTATATTCGTCAGGACATGATTTCGAACCTCGATGCGTACTACAGAATATGGATTTTTTAAATTATCACTAGGTCAGCGGTGAAGGAAAACATGCCTAGAAAACAGGCATCCTCAAACACAAAAAAAATCTAGAGCAAGTGTAATAATATCCACACGGGCTCGTGTGGTAGATTTTGGTTCGAAAACACCCCGCGTGATTACAAGGGGAGGCCCGTATTAAGTGCGACGTTATATATACTGTAATTGTATTGATGTAAAAAAATACAATTTATTTTTAAGTTGTAATGAGACATTTAATTCAAAATTCCTGAGAATTATTACATTTTTACGGAGCAGTAAAATACTCTGTAAGATTGGAGGCGCTTAAAAACTTGTTAATTAAGTTCAAAGCAACGCTGACTTGTTAATTATTAACGCGAGAATTCTCTCTGATTTTCTCACTACTTATCGTAAAGTTATTTAACTTTTTTATTGACAATGAAATACAGGAGTACGCTGTGTACAGGATGGCCAGTGGTTACAAAGACCAATAATAACCGTTACCAGCCCTTTTATCGTCCACCGCTGAACATACTTACCATCATGTGGGACCACCTGCTCGTCCGCCCACTAGTCTATAAAAAAAAAAAAAAAAACATTTCTCATGTACATTGTCTCGTGTATAGCTCTACCCCATCTCTTTCCTCAGGTGTCGTAAAAGGTGACGAAGCTTTGAGGAACTACAGCATAAGTTAATGAGGTGACCCATGTCCAGCAGTAGACAAGAAAAGGGCTGGTTACGGGTATGAATAGATTACTCTTAATATTTATTATTAATGCTATGGACTATTTCGTTCAGTGGAACCAGGATTTAGTTTCAAGACAATATTGTGTCAAGTGTTATTTTGTTAGGGAGCCAGCGGGGAAAACAAATGGGTTGGGGGCATCTAGATATCGCAGTCGATTTGTTAGGGTTCAAATTTATTTGATAACTAATGATAGCGAACAAAAGGTTAAATTATAAATGTGACCATGATATTATATTGTTACAAAAATGAACCATTATCTAATCTATGACGTATACCTAAGTTAATAAACAAAACGTTTCCACCCGGTTTCCATTATCGATTTCTTGTGATTGTTTTTTTTCAATCATAATAATAATATAACAATTAAAGTAACATATGAATTTACAGAAAGTATTACATTTATACAGTGAACAAATAGCTCCTGCATCTCGTATATCGGAATTAGTTGTCTATAGATCTCAAACTAAGAGAAGCTGGTATCGCGAGGCCAGCCTCTATTAAATTTATAAATTTAAACTTATTTAAATTAACTAAAACGACGACATAGTATCCAGATCAGTCTCCTCTTTATTTCTTATACCGACTACATAGGGCTCGTAAAGGTCTACAACACATTTTAAAATCTAATGGAAAATAGTAAAATCCCCTTTCATTAGTAAGCACTAATAAAAAGGGTTGTCCATCAGAATCTAAAGTACGACCTAACTAAACTAAGCTAGCTCTAGTTAAGCAATGGCTAAAGTCCAACAAAAAAGAGGCGAGTATTGATCAGTCTACGCTAAATTGTCGAGTCCACTTTGACATACGTAGTTCTCAGTTAGTTGGCATAGCTTAGCTTAGTTCGTTGGAGATGGACACAACAATAAAGGACCGCCCTTCGGCGGAAGCTAAACGAAGCTAAATTAGTATAGATCTCGGTGAACCCACACAAGTATTATGAGATACACTGCGTTAATATTGTATAAGTGGGTCAATACTAAAAACATGTTTCTCGCATGCCTGTCTATGGTTTGATTTGAATTGTGTTCCAAATCAGCTAAGCAGTAGAATATTTAAGGATTACATATGTTTCAGATTTCAACGACTTTTGCAAGTTTGTATCAAATTATAAACTGGTAAGTTTGTATGTCACGAGATTTGAAATCGTTTAATAATACACCCAACCTATTAGAGGGAATACCGTTCGGATATACACTTAACTACGACAAATTATGCAAACCACTCAACCCGTATCGAACTCCTGACAGTCAAACAAAAGCCTTCATTTGGTGTCCTTCCTACACTAACAATATAAATTAATAACAGTACAGAATCTTTATAAAGGCTCGCTAAGAATTAAATCATACATGAAATATCAAATTAGTAAAACGAATCGCAAACCTTGTACCACAGTGGGACTCAATAAAATAAAATAAAGGGGTGTTAAAATTTAATGAAATTAAAATTAAATAATTTAAATTCAGGTCATGGTATTTAACTACCTTGAGGTTATCATAAACCATAACCAGAGCTTTTCCCGTCCACTGCTGGACAGGGACCTCCCAATATACATTGTCGTATGCACATTAACTTCTGTATAGCCTTAATACGCCACGCTGCCCATGCGTGTTGGTTAGTTCACTCTTGTAGTGGGTAGCGGCTTTGTTATTCCTTAAGCATTTTGATGACACCTACGGGAAGAGATGGGATAGTGCTATCCTAAAGCCATGACACCACATGGCTACATGGTGAGTATATTATATACTTGTATACTATGGGTGAATACGATAACTGAAACTAACTACTGTCACACACTTATATTGTTCTACAATCAAGATATCATCTACATACGCCGAAGTGGGCCCCTCCTCTATCGATTCTGTTTTACCCTGCGATCCGTACGGTCCCCTTTTTGTCATTGTCACTATGACGAATTAGTCTCATTTGCCCGGGACAGTTCGACGAAAAGGGCTCCCCACGTAGATTTTAACGTGATTTAGACTCAGAAATATATCTGGTAGTAACCCTTGCTTAAGTCCATAGTCGGTTTTATCGCAGTGAATGCGGGTTTTAAATGATTTGGGATTTCTCGCTGTACGATAGTTTTGTGGCTTACTATCCTAAGTCCCTTGGTGTCGCCTAAGTTTTTAATCATCGGTTCAACCGTTAGATGTTATATATCATTACAATAATAGAGTACCAATTACTATTAATTAACATATTTTAATATTAATATGTTATTAATATATTTTATTTCGCATTAATATTATATTCTGTCTCTTATAAAATATATATAGAAATCGTCTTTCTTACAAAATATATTTTGCCAAACTTCGTCCCTTTCTAATATAATAAAAAGTACTAAGAAGATTTTAATTAAGATACCTTGGATATTTTATTTACTGGTACACAAAAAAATATTGCTTAGGCACCATAATCGTTATTATACGTTTATTTCGAGATGGCAATAATATGAGTCTTGCTCTTTATATTAAACAAGAAAATACGTCGTTTCATAATTTCGCAAAATATTTTCCATATTTAAAGACTTATTTTGGTATTTATTTCTTTAAACGTCTTACAATTATATAACTAAACAAACGTATATAACTAAATTGAATTATCTAATTAACTTACAGTTTAAGCAGAGGTCTGTTAGCGAGAAATTCATCACTGAGCAGAAAATAAGTTCTTTATTGTGAATCTTTCTTTTTACATAAATCTTTCTTTTTGCATTTTTTTATCTCTTTATCCTCCGTAGCAAACTAATAGTTTGTTTTCTATGTAACAAACATAGGCTTTAGTAAAGAAGTAAAGTTTCATTTTGATAAGGTGACGTACTGAAACTATGCCGACTGAGTGGCAGTACACGCGACACACACACACACACACACACACACACACACACATGCGTGGTCACATTATGCCGACCGCTTCCATTACGACCGGTAGCAAAGTTTTCAAAAACTCATACATTCTTATGCAGGCTGCTTTAGTTGGTTGTTCATTGACAGTGCGTCTCCGTGGTATACGGTAACTAGACGGAAAGAGTCTTTTATCTACATGAAGTTACCAAGACGCAGTTACTCGAAAGATATTACTTAATAATTATTTATAATTATAACATTGACGAGCTCAAAAGTGATGGGTAAGCCTTCCAGTTATCTACTACGTTGAGTTCTCACTTGGGAAATTGAGACTAACTCTAGTGAGTACTATTGACTATGTTTATAGAAGAATTACCATACTATGTCTCTCCACGAAAATAGAAAAAAATTGAAGCGACAATTTAAAAAATCGCTTTAGAGATCGCTTTTCGCGTAAAACCGCCTTTCGTAAACTTCATGTACGAGCATGAATCCAAAATTATCTACACTTTTCGTTCTATAATTTATTTACACAAAAATAGGGGTTCAATATGTACATCATTTTTCAACATAGTCAATACACTTGGTCTAGCGATCGACAAGCTTGCGTATTCCTTCCAAGGTTGGTCTCGAAACCACTTTTGCAACGCGCGCACGCACCATCGCACCATAGTTGCGCAGATACTTTATGGAAGCCAAGCTCCTCGTTGATGATTTGATGGGCAGAACATTGACCGACGTTCAAGAAGACGCTACCTCATCGATGGTGACTCGCCTATCCACCAGAACCTTTTATTGAGCTTGCAGAATCTTGGCGTCCGTGGTGGAGGTTGACGGGCGTCCTGCTCCCTCTTCGTGCATCAAACTCGTCCGGTCGCTTTTAAACTTCTCGATCCACGAAGAAACACTTTTACGTGACAAGGCACTCTCCAAGTATTGTGACGTCTACGATGAATTTCAGCCCCTTTCACACCTTCCGACCAGAGAAATCAAATCACTGCTTGTTGTTCCTCCTTGATGCAAACTGCTAGCGAACTGCTGTAACCACCGAAAGGCAACTGACTCAGATGGCGCACACACGACTACAATCGTACCAACTCTAAGCATGCATGCGTAGAAGGCAGTATGACAACATTAATGGTGTTTTATAATGCAAGTGTAGATAATTTTTGACTCTCCCTAGTATTTCCAATGTTTGTCACTATTTTATTTTGTTTTGGAGTGCAATTAAGAGTTTTATCTAGGAGTATAATGTGTCTAATGAGGGTGATAATTGTGACAAATTGACAAGTCATTATTGAGCAAAAGAAGTCATCAACAAATTGTAGGAAGCTGTCCAGAAATGGTGTTTATTCTTAGTGTTATTGGATGCTGTTGTGATTGAGGCCTCTAAGTGGAACGCAATCCCAGGACTACGGTATGGATTGCGCCAGTACGAATTAGTTGACCCAGTTCCGTGGCAACGGAATACCGAATTTCTATTCCAATCGTCCTTTGTTGTACAGATCGAATTAATGATAAGTCTAGATGTACGAGCTATAGGTGACAGTAGATTTGAGTTAGTGGAATATTGTATTGTTCCAAATAACCAAATATTATACAGGGTTAAATAAAGTGTCCGCACTTTTTAACATTGACATTATTTTGTGAAAATTAACATCTTTATTTGTACGACTTTTTAAAACAACACTTTTATATAAACATTTTCATGTTACCTAAAAACGTAATGTACATACACTATGGAACGAAACGATATGCAACGTACTCGAACTGTTAAGAAACAGAAATTACAAATATGGGACAAAGACAGATAATACAGAAGGAGAGCAACTAAATAAAATTTTAAAAATGATTAATATATTTGGGAAATTATCAGTTCAGAAAAAAATTGTAAAATAAAATTTGTGTTTTAATGAAAGATATTCAGTGCTAAGAGGAAGAAGGTATTTTTTATTTAATCCTGGATAAAAATATAACATTTTGTTCGTATGTCTGTTTGTTAATATGTAATTTGTTGCGGTTTTCACTGATCTAAGGTGGGTCATATACCTACAATATATTAACATATATAGATTTTATTGAGGGGGAGAGTGCACCCTGTAATCCAACAGCCGCTGGGTTCGCCCGACTGGCCACGTTACCCCTCTCTCACAGAAGACTACCTTAAAATGTACTGCATTTCCCACTCTTATTTCCCTAATATACGTACGTGTTTCGGTAGTGAGTGAGATGTGCCAGAGCTCATTCCCATCCTATACCTCCCTATTTTCCCAATCCTTTCTCCAAATACATTCCTATATCTCCAAAGGTAGGCAGCGCATCCAGGGGCGTGCCAACGTTTGTCATTTTGGACTAATGTTGGCATGTATCGTGGATGTTTATGGGTGACAGTATCCACTTACCATCAGGTGAATTTTATGCCCTTTTGCTGCCTTCGTACATGAAAAAAGTAATGCTAGACATGTTATAGAAATACTTTAGGGCAGACACGTTACTGTCTAATAGTGTTCTAAAGATCTTGATTAACTCTAGAATTCTTTAATTCATATTTAAGTTTCAAATTTGACTGATTAATCAACCTTTCCTCATCTGCTTCACCACAGTTAGAAGTTGCCAACCAGGTTTCTTTGATAAGAGCGTATGATGTGGCATCTAGTCTATTCCTATATCGATGATTATCATGTTATAATTTGCGTACTTCCGTATGTCGTATTATAATTACTAGAAACACGATTGAATCGTTCCCAATATTCGCTGAACGTTCAACGCTTTAATGTACATTACATTTTAAGAGAGAAATTATTAATGAAGGAAAATGATCACGAAGAATACAAAAAGATTTATCGAAAAACTTACTGAAAAACCTGCTTTAAATTTTAGACCTGCTCTGCATTAAAGATGTCTGTCGCGTAGAAGGCTCACCGCATCATAAATATACGTGAAAATATTACGCCTTTTAAACTGCTGATAAAGGTGTCGTAAATTAACCGCAGAAGGGATATTATAAATTATAAAATAAAGTTAGGGCCCTATTGAGGGCGACGAATGAGCTACAGAAGATTTTATTGCACGCAATAAAATGACAATATGCCCTTAATTTCTCTTTAGGTCCCAGGTTTCGAGATAAAGGGACAAATCGTTCTAGGATTGTGTTGGTGCTTTAAAATGTCGTTAAAGGAAATTTATGAAATAACTTATTTTCGGTTATTTCAATTTTTAAAGGATATTAATCATACTGTGCCCATAATTTCACAAGGAATAGTGTTTGGCATTATTTTCCATTTTTTATATTTTCACTCGAAACACTCGAGATTACGACTTGAATAAGGACAGATTTAACAGTAAATTGCCGCCCACAATCCAATAGGAATTCCACTTTTATCTTCTAATGGAATGAAATATTAGTTGAGATTTGAATATTTGTTTGCATATATATTGTAGTTTGATCGAAATCAAAATAGTGATAAAACATATAGTAATTAGAGTATTACTAAACATACAGTAATTAGAATATTACTAAACATAGGTATAGTAATTAAACATATAGTATTAAGTGTAGTAATCTTCGTACTAATTATTCAATGGAGACTTATAGCACCTAGTTCATTTTATAAAATTATCTATGAAATATCGCATGTAACCACAACCAATCGAGATTGAAACGCATTTAAACTTTGAAATGTCGAATCAAGATCCCATAGATCATGTTGGGGATTCGACGGGGTGAATTTAGGAAGTGTCTGCGGTATACCGTGCCAAGCCAAGTTTCACTGGCTCTCTATCCAAACGCTATAAATCTAGGTACAAGTTCAGCACTTTACCAAATTATATTAGACAGTGCAAGTTTCTAGTTGACGCCGTTCAATTGTCCGATTTTCAAGTTTCACAACCAGTTTCGGAGTTGAATGCGTTAATTCTCGGCGAGAATTATTTGCGTTACGTTTTGGAATGTAGTCGAGCTAATTTGGATAAGTGTGCGAGGAATGGTGACGACGTATTTTAGAGGCGACTTTATTATCCCAATGAGTTTGGAACCAGTAGTAAAACGACTTATGTGTTTAAACGTTAAGAAGTTGGGATCAAACTAAATCTAGTGAATCAATATATTTTATATGATCACAATTGACTGTAGTTATAATTCAAATGTCTACAGTCTGCTGTAGATTTTGGTGATTAAAATTCTATAAGTTATAAAGCCATAAGGAACAAATTACCGCAAGAAATCAGTGAATCGACAACTACAGTGTTTCAAAGAAGAGTCGATAAATAGCTCCTAAAAGAAGAGATGTGGCGAACACAGAAGAGCTGTAACACCATTTAACATAAGAGAGGCCTTCCAAGAGTGGTGCTGCTTGCTTATTAATGTGCTATACTAATATCTATATACCTAAATAAAAATTAAATGCTGTTCGTTGGTAACCGCATCACTTGAGAACGGCTGGACCGATTTGACTATTTTTTTTTAAATGTTCGTAATAATCCGAATAAGGTTTTTAGGGAAAGAAAAATTGGAAAAGCCCGGAAAATTCGGGAAAAACTGAAAGTGATTTTTTTCTATGGGATTTTTGTATGAACTTATTGTATTATTGTAATTTGGACAGCACGACGTCTGGCGGGTCAGCAAGTCGATAATAAAATTTTGGAGATTTTAAACAAGGCATTAGGCGAAATGTAGATTCCTATTTCTAGCTATTAATGATTCGGTTCTATAATTTTATACCATCTTTGAGAAACTGTATAAATACCAGTGCAAGAAAGTATTGTATCTACCTAACGCTACGTTATTTCTTCTATACCCAAAGAGCAATTGTGTTTCTTTCGTTCGCCCACATATATTGCTTATTCTATTTCAAATAGTATTAAAATTATCCTCAAGTTACACTTTAGCCATTTACGCCATCTCGGTTTTAAGCCACGAAGTTCAAACAGTATTCAATTGTTCGCTTAACAAACGTGAGCTGAAACTTATTATGGGAGTGTCTGCAGCGTTTAGTGCAAATTAGTTTAGTTGGTCGGGTGATGGGTCAGACCACCAGTAATAATGAAGGCAAACTTTCAATGCAAGCTGTTAAGAGCCTACGGGCAAAGGACGATTCTGCAAACCATCTAATCTTGTAATGCAAGCAAGAATTTGAATGTTAGTAATAATGCCATCTAATAGTTTGAATGTAGTCTTTGGTCACTGCGACTATATTTTTATCTCTTACTCTATAAGAGATATCTCTTACTCTGTTACTGGTTTACGAAAATGCTGCTATTCATGAAATCTGCGACGTAAACAAGAACTCGCAGATTTTTTAAATTTTCTCTTTATTAGTCATTATACTATTCCGTTGATCAGAGCGATATTAGTAATGAATGAAAACTTTCTGAGCCAGCTGATACGGATTCACAGTGCCACCAAGCTGCGATTGTACTATGAACCAGCTAATCTGCAATGTAAGCAAGAACTCGCAGATAGATTGTCTTTGGTCACTACCATTCGTTGGATCGCATAGTTAAATAAAAGGTTCTAGAAATATATTTGGAGATTAAGTGGACGGTTGTAGAATTTCATTTCTTTTACTTATCGCAATATTAGTGTTAGGTACATATAACCGACAGTTAATATCATTGATTATTCTATAATGTTCTCATTTTCAATTCCTATTTTTCAGTAATGATAATAATTATTAATAATACTCCTTGGGTACTTCAAAGCGTTCCGAAATTAAGGTCCGTAGCTAAAATTCAAAATACTAATCATAGCCATAAATTGATCTTGTAAAGTATAAAACAACACAAGACATTATAATAAAGGTATAAATAAGATAAGGTATTAAAGTGGAGGGAGTGGAACTGTTGCAGTCACATGGACCCGTGGAAGGAATAGTACTAGAAGTTGTGGAAATTGCAGACGAATGTCTATCTCGGAATAAGCAAGTAAAACTAGGCAAGTTCAACTTCAGTCGAGAGGCTGATAAACGCGTCCAACTTGATTCGGCAGCATTTGGCAAAAAGGCGTCGTTTACTTTCATTGCATATACCACCTTGTTTGAAGACTCATCCTCAATCACATGGATAGCCTATAACCCATTGGATAGCCTATTGGATAGCCGTAGGACCTATAACAGATGATGAAGATGTGTTGTCGAATGGAGAGCACGAATGGAGATGCTACTTTTCCCGTAATGTAGCGTATATGTATATATATATATATATCGATAAACTAATATACTTTATATAGATAGTTTACTAATCTATATAATCTATCAAAATTGACTTAAATAGGGTTATCAGAGGCTGAAACCGAAAACCCGGTATCAAGAAGTTAAAAATCCAGATTTTTCAAAAAAGTCCATGTGTGCGGAGTGTGCGTGCGCTGCTTTTTATGCATCGTATTTCAATATTTGACAAAAATCCGGTATCGAATGAAATCCGGGCGGAGTCCAGTCTAACCTCTTAAAATCCGGTCAAGACCGGTCAGATCCGCTCAGATGGTAACCCTAGACTTAAACCAAATATGACTGCTTTACGCTTAAGTTCATGTTTCGACCGATCACGAATACATCCTGCCCGTGGGACAGCAGCGCAATTAACAGCGCCCGGGAGACGAAATGGACACGTTGTTAATATAGATGTATTGAGAATTGACACTAGTGGAACAGCTGCGAATTGAATCAATTAGTGCGACATTCGCGAGGTAGAATTCTCTGATTGACTTCATTTTACTTTGTACATTTTTATCCTCTTTTCTATCTTTTTATCCGAGAAGTAGGATCAACCTATAACGAACGTCCTACTGCAGGTTACTGCAGGTAAAATTAATAGAGATGTATAGTCATAATATACAATATACCGTCTCTCCATTCGTATAAACAGATATTTTAATCAACAGAAATGTTGATTGAAACTTGTACTTGTTATCTATACTAAATTATCTATATCTATAATAAAGAGGTAAAATTGTGTGTTTGTATGTTGGGGGTAATCTCTGAAACTACGGAACCGATTTCAAAAATTCTTTCACAAGTAGGAAGCTACATTATCCGTGTCTAATATAGGCTATATTTTATTATATAGAATCAATATAAGTTCAATTAGTCCTAGCTTATAGTGTTCCACGCAAATCAAATTCTCTCAGTCAATTCTAAATCTAATCGTGAATTTAAACTAACGAAAAAACATGGCGTGAACCAAGTAACTCACTCCAAGTATTATAAATATTAATCCAGCACATGAGCTATAACTACGCCATCCATTAAAATCCGTACAGTAGTTTTTACATGATGCGTGTTCAGACAGACGAACAGAGAGACATACAAACAGAATTGTCGAAAATTGTTGTTCTGATTTATGTAGGTATATTGAATGCACATACACGGCTCTCGTGTCACGGCACAGACACGATTTTATTTCATGTATACGATTTATTATACCTAAATAGAAGATAGAAGATAATAATTAAAATCAGAATCAAAATTTGAATTTTAATATCGAAATTGAAATCAGAATTTTATTTATTGTCATACTGAGTAAAAATAAATTCACTTTTCGACTTATTGATTGATCGTTAACAAAAGACTTATCAGACTAAAATCAGGTTCACGACACTTTCCACGAGTCCTAACACGAGTCTATAATTATTACTAACTGAGAATCGGTAACTGGTAATTTTGTAAAATAACCTAGAATTGCAAAGTAATGGGTCTTTTTGGCGAGAACTCGAGAAGAGAAGTGGGTTATTGTTTGATTATTATAAGAATTGAATAGTGGTCGTGGTCGCTCGGCCTAACGTTTGTGCGTAATGTTTGTGATAATCAAATGCTACTGATGTCCAGCCCTTCTGTCTCCAGTAAACCAACTATCACTTTACTGAGCGACTCCTGTTGTTTGAGCTTATCATATATAGTAGGTGTAAATGATACACGCGCATATTTTACTTAAGCAACTACAATACAATTATTTATTGCTGAAGTGGAATAATTATTTTTATATCATTTTATACATTGTCGGCTGACTATAGAATCTTTCCTGTGGGTGTCGTACAAGGTGAAAAAACAAAAGGGATGACAAAACGGCTGCCGCGAGCCCTGAGGGACTTCACCACCTCTAAAAGAATGGACTCGATAACCCACCTGGCCAGCGCGCCCTTTTAAAGCCTTACATCCCTCATAAGAGGCTCAAGTCCAGCAGTGGATACTCAAAGGGCCGGTCGCATTGCATTTACATAACTTACTTGGACTGAACTGGACACATTGCGCAAATTGCGCCATTGTCATATAAGATAAGCAAAATAATAGTACAAAATCAATGTGTTTAATAGGGCATCTAAAAATCCATACTTAAGTACTTATATTTTTTTAAATTAACACTAAGAAATATTCGTATGTACGAAAATTAAAATATCAAACTGCACTTGACCCGCGTGGTGGATTATGACACGAAATTCATAGGGAAAGCCGGTGTCCTGCAGTGGGACGTTAATGACTGATAGCGATATCGATTGAATGTATGGTATCTGAAATAATATATAATTCGAATTGCATAATAATAATAATAAACTATGAAATACATGATGTAAGAATGATATCCCTCGATATAATTTTTCGTAGTTTTTTTTAATAATTATTTATATTTTATTATTTATCTTGTGAATATAATTACTGACGAGCATACCTGCAAGTGAAGTACATACATTAACTTATTCATGTATTTAATTATATTGTATGTGTGTATTTTGTTAGTGAACCAAATAAATAATTACAGAATGCAGTTTCATATTCCACTATATTTTAAAATCAACTTCCCGACAATGCGAATTTGATACATGCATTCGAATTAATTGAAAACTAATTGAGAATGGTTTTACACCTGGTAACACTGTGTATAATTTACATGAACATGATTACCGTATGGTTGCCGTATGTTATTATAATAATCCGTGAAATAATCCGTGTAAATCCGCGCCCGTATTGTTGTAGTTTCGAGATTGGAATAAATTATTTATTCATATAAAATTGTTAAATAGGTAAGCATATGAAATAATGAACATTTTAATATTAAGGATTTTAGATTAAGTATCATTGTAAGTATATGTATGTCTGTATATAAATATATCGATCTGTATGTCTGTATATATTCCGTAACGGTGTGGATTCGTTGGTTTGTAACTAGAGCCTTTATCGTCCACTGTTGGACATGAGCCTCCTTGAGGACATTGTCTTATGCATGGGGGATGAATGGCCTTAAAACGCCACGCTGGCTTTTAAGGGACTTTAAGGGATAACAAAGTCTTCGAGAGAGCGAGTGTTCTTAAGCGAATGTGGATTAAGTCCTCGCTCGGGAATGTGAATCAGGTGTCGTTTGAAAATCTGAATCTTTTTTACAGATTTTCATGTCATTTTCATGTATACGAGGGCGTACCCAAAAGAAACCGAACTATTTTTGTACAAAGTTATTTATTTAATTTTTTTACAAAAAACATTTAATCTCCTTCAAAGTACTCTCCGTTGGAGTTAATGCACTTGTCCAATCTTTTGTTCCAATTTTCGAAGCATTTTTTAAACTCATCTTTTGTGATGCCTGCCAACGCCTCCGTCGTTTTTTTTTTTACTTCATCAATGTCCGCGAAACGCTTTCCTTTCATGTCTCTTTTCATTCTTGGGAATAAAAAGAAGTCACAGGGAGCCAGGTCGGATGAATAGGGTGGATGGGACACAGTGGTCATACCATTTTTGGTCAAAAACCGCCGTACAGAAAGGGCTGTGTGAGCAGGAGCATTGTCGTGATGAAAAAACCATTCCCCCGACTGCCACAAATCAGGTCTTTTCCGCCTCAAACTGTTGCGTAATCTTTTTAATACCTCTAGGTAAAATGCCTGGTTAACTGTTTGACCAGGTGGAACAAACTCTGAATGAACGACTCCTCTCACGTCAAAAAAACAAATGAGCATTGTCTTAATGTTTGATCTCACTTGACGAGCTTTTTTAGGGCGAGGCGATGCTGGAGTCTTCCATTGGCTCGATTGTTGCTTGGTTTCAGGGTCATATCCATAGCACCATGATTCGTCACCTGTAATGACCTTGGAAAAGAAATTTGGGTCATTTTGGAATTCTTCTTTCAAAGAAGAGCATGATTCCACGCGGCCTTGTTTTTGCTGCTCAGTCAGCACTCGAAGAACAAATTTTGCAGCCACCCGTCTCATCCCCAAATCTTCACTTAAAATTCTCTGTACTGAACTCCATGTCACACCAGATCTCTCCGCTACTTCTTCGATGGTTTGCCGTCGATCTTCCAGGATAATTTTGTGAATATTTTTTACATTTTTGTCGGTTCGCGACGTCGAAGGACGTCCAGAGCGAGCTTGATCTTCTATCGACATTTCACCACTTTTGAAACGAGAAAACCACTCAAATACTTGAGTTTTCCCTAAAGCATCACCTTTGTAAGCCGTTTTCAACATCTCAAGGGTTTCTGTGCCCGTTTTCCCGAGCAGGAAGCAAAACTTGACGGCCGCGCGCTGTTCACGCAAATCAGCCATTACAAAAACGACGAGTACGCAAAATAACTTTAAAAAAAAAAAATTACACCAACGTAACGCAACCTTCTACGATGACGGCCGTTGGCATACTGAATGTTGAGAAGTATGTCTATACGCCCCTACCGGCAAAAACGCGGTACTACTAATACTCTGTCCCGCACAACATCAGTTCGGTTTCTTTTGGGTACGCCCTCGTAAATTAGGTTTGTTCTGATGAAGACCAATTTTCGTCCCACACCACCGCATAACGTCCTAGGCTCTAACGAGTTTCAACTAGAACTCCAGAATCGGCTTGATACTGAAAGCATGGCTAATGTTGACAAAATAACCGATAACATTGTGAGAGTAGTCCAAAAAGTGGACTGTGTATTCTTCAATGTGGCGCATCAACCACGGCGCAAAGGCAAATATCACGCGAGACTATGTATCTCATGGCACTGGGGCGGAAAAGATCTTCGCTTACTGCATCGCCAGATGGCCAGCTCTAAAGCCCGGAGGCTGATACGCCCTGATTTTCGTCGCTTTATTACAAAGCGAATTGAGGCAATGATAGAGAGCAATAAAGGCTCTTCACTCGACAATTTAGTTCGTTTGAACCCCACATATAACGCATTTCATTTAAAAAACACGTAATTTAAAATCCCTACTTCTAGCTATTTCAATAATATTAAAAAAAATCCGCCTTTAGACTTTGAAATCCCTAATTTGAAACATGTTTATTGCACACAAAAATCCGGATATTTTGGATTTCGGATAATCCGTCCAAAAATAAGCGATTAAAGTAACTTTAAACGCTTCTTTAGTAAGTACGCGTACTAGCTAAGTAGGTATGCGGCGCGGAACGTGTTATGCACATACGAGTAAATTGATCACTAATTATTTCTTTATTTAACATAATAAAAAAAACATGAAATGTATGTTATTATTTTACACTATTTTTGTAGAATCTTGTTGTACCTATTGAATATAAAACAAGTGCGTAAAATTTAAAAATAAGATTTTTAAAAAAATGCGTCAAGTAACAAAATCTAAGGAAGAGATGTCGCCGGCCACCGTGTGTATTAGTTGTATACATATGAGTATAATGATATCTATTTATAGATAGACGTTTCTGTAGAGAATGATTAGTGATTACTACGATACATAGGATTAAACTTACAGTTATTAAATACAACATGTATATCTAACAAGTAAGTAGAAACAGACAATCTCCGCCTCAAGCTATGACGGATAACATAATTATCAATTTGGGATGTTGACATGGGTATAATATAATCTGTGAATAGGTCTACAAAATTAGGATATGGTTAGAATAGTTAGGTATATTTATGTGGGTACTCTGTTCTCTTAACGGTAATATAATAACTAAACGATGTTTCACATAACGGCAGACATGAAATTCTCATGAATTCAGAGATACACAAAAAGCTGTCCAGAACATAATGTATGGTTCGAACCACTGTGGGATCGCAGCGACAGGTCTCAACTTCTTGCTACATCGACGACGTTATTGTATGTGTCCCGCCTACATATCGAGATTTAGCCAAGTATATTAAGATCAACGTGAAGGTCAACTTCAGAGTGGAGCTGCTGGAGTAGCGCCACAAGTCAATTTTCAGTCGTTTGCAGTGCCGTCGCACGACCTGGACATGTACAGCAGGGAGGACTTCTGGGAGAAGGGTGTAGTCTTCCGGCGTTACCGGGGACGACTTCTTGGAAGTGAACGGACAATGGCAAATACAAATCACATATTTACAATAGTTTTAAATTATTTTTTGTTTGAATGTAAATTATGTGCGCGTTGTTGTATGAAGTAAATAAATAAAAAAAATGTGCTTAGACCCCGGTAACATGTTTGTCTTTAAAGAATAATCTCGACCTTGTCGACATCATGATCTTTTGGGTCGTGCCGGAATAAATTCGCTGGTAGTGGCTGGACCAGTAGAGAGAATGATCGAATGTGGTGGCAGCCTTGGAATAATATAGAATCCTCACAAGAATAGGGGAGACTTTGGGGGATGAGATGGAAAGCAGAGAATATAACAGGACAAAGGGTTTCCTTTCATCATTATATAGAACAGAATGGGATGAGTAATTCTCTTACCATTCCACACCATCAGCCTGTGTCCCTCCATTGCAGGATATAGGTCTCTCCCAAAGACCACCATAACACCGCCATAACTCCTTCTCATCCTGCCACTACCGGCGACTTTCTTCAAGTCAGTTAATAAAAAAAAACATATAATAATATTGTATATACACAAGATAAAATATTTGTAAGTAAGGTACATATTACGTCAACTAAACAAGGGTTTGAAAGTGTGATTACCTAATCACACTTGAGCATATTCGTCAACAAAATATTTAGCAGTTTGGCGAAATGTGTAAATCCTGTAAACTTGAAGCTTTTTTGAAGCGTAATTTATTTAAATAAAACTTGTCCGCAATACGTCCCACGCTGACGTACAAATAAATAAAATTATATACGTATAAATGTGACTTTGTAATCCCTTAGTTGTCTTTAACGACACACACGGGAAGAGATGGCGTGCTCACGAGCCTACCACAAGCCCTAAGGAACAACCTCTAAAAGAATGGACTAGCCAACCCATTTGGCCAGCTTGACGTTTTATAACCATACATCCCCCATTTCCAGGACAATGTTCACGACGAGGCCCATGTGCCAATGTGACTTTTCCACAATTTCAACGATGGTAGGTATATTCGGTAGTTAAACGTCCACGTCAGTATATTTCACGGTAATAGACGGGTGCTGTCGAACGACACAATTCAGGGCTGTCACGTAGCGCGGCTATCCAGTTAATTTATTTGACGGCTAAATTAGCGGTGTGTTTTATATACGCAAGTCGCGAGTCCCTATTTGATTATTATGTTAGTTGTAGTTTCTATTCTGAATTCTTCTATTCCGTAGTATTCTAAATGCTGTAAATAACGAGACATTTTTTGTGAAATTGCACAGAAGACTACCTTGAAATGGACTTTCCTACTTTTCCTACTATATCGTATTTCTCCAATGTACGTACGTGGTTCGGTAGTGAGTGAGATACGCCAGAGCATAATCCCATCCTACTCAATCCGTCACCATTTTCCCAATCTTTTCTCCAAATCCATTCCTATATCTCCAAATGTAGGCAGCGCATCCGAGGTCGTGCCAACGTTTGTCATTTTGGACTGATGTTGGCATGTATCGCGGATGATAGTATCCACTTATCATAAGGTGGACTCTAAGCTCGTCTGCCGCCTTTTTTCTATAAAAACGTGCTTAAAATTTCAAGTTTCTACGATATAATATTAGATTAGCACCGCGTTATCTCCTCTTGTGGGTGTCGTAAAAGGCCACTAACCGATAAGAAAGTCGTTGTCACAAGTCCCGAGGACCTCTAGAAGAGTGGATTCGCCAATTTGATTGCCGGGCGTGGCGTTTTAAGGCCTTATATCCCTCACACATAAGAGTGCCAATGTCCACAAATGGTAACAAAGGACTGATTACGGTTACTATATAACATAATTATAAGAGTTACGTAATATAACGATGTGCCATAAATATAACCGGTTACTGTACGTTGCTAAATTGAAGCAAGGGTTCCCGTACAAACCAAAGAGCAAATATTAGGGCAGTGCCGCCCACATTGAACTATGTAAGACGTGATTTATCGTTCAAGATTGCTCCATGGACGTGTGAATACGCCTTTTGTGCGTGAAGGCTAACCCAACGATGGATTGAGACGTTAAACTTGGTCTTAAAGACCGGAGTTAATAGAGTTTACTTGTAATGAAGTTGCTATCGTTAATGAAACTCTTGTTTTCGGTTGTCATTATTGTAATTGTTACGAAAGATACAAGTTACAAGACACAATCGACACAATCGACACAATCGACACAATCGACACAATCGACACAATCGACACAATCGACACAATCGACACAATCGGCACAATCGACACAATCGACACAATCGACACAATCGACACAATCGACACAATCGACACAATCGACACAATCGACACAATCGACACAATCGACACAATCGACACAATCGACACAATCGACACAATCGACACAATCGACACAATCGACACAATCGACACAATCGACACAATCGACACAATCGACACAATCGACACAATCGACACAATCGACACAATCGACACAATCGACACAATCGACACAATCGACACAATCGACACAGTAAATGTCGCAGACTAAAAATATTATTATTTATTATTTTGAAACGTGACCTCCATCAAAGTCGCTCTGTGAGCTACGCTAAGGGGCTCCTCAGCGCACCTGCAAGGCCCCCGTTATTGTAGGTGTCCATGGGCGGCGATGACTACATACCATCATGCGGCTCGTCCGCTCGTTGCTGTCTATTCCACAAAAAAAAAATTGGAGGAAGCTATGGTAGGAGTTTCCACCACGCGGGCCCGTATACATACTCCAGATTTCTTAAATTTCTGGAGCAGGCGAGCCTTGAAGTAGGCCTATATTCAGCAACAGATCTATTTCGTAACGTGGCGGTAAACAGTTCACACTGTGGTAAGTTGCTATTGCCCGTGGACATACGCCATCCATCAGCTAACGATGAACGACTTTGGAGATTTAGTAGATTAGAAAAAAGTTCGAGACGTATGGGGAATAAAGAATTTCTAGTCCTAAATGATACAAACGTGGGCTGTTCAGAAAGTTTTTAGGTAATTTGTTACTATCGATCAATTTGTCCTATATTTATAACAGATTGGAGGGGAATTTCTGTGTAAACCTCGATGGTGAAAATCATTGACCATCTTCATTTAGTTTTTTTTTATTATTATTTTACTACAAGACGTCAGACAATAAATTAATTGTAACAATGAACGTGTTGCATGAAGTATTTCGTGTAATGATTTTCTATGACTACAAACGAGGTTTAACGTTTAAGGAATCTCACGAAAATTTACAAACTGCTTTTCGTGAATCTTCTTCTTAGCTAGCAACCGTGATCTATTGGTATCGTGAATTTAAATGTGGCCAGGAAGCCTCGAAGGTGATCCTAGGCCGGGACGACCGCCGACTGCTGTTACTCAAGAAAACTTCATCAGGGTGGAGTGGTTAATAAAGGGACATCAAACATTATACAACGAGAGACTTAGGCTGAACTAAAGATTGGATCACGGGCGGTTTCCACTATTCTGCATGATCATCTTAAATTCAAGAAGGTTGCCTCGCGATGGATACCTCATTCTCTGGCACAAGAGTAAAAATTCCGACGAGTAGATTGGTGCAAGTTTCTGCTGGAAAAGTCTGATGGAGGGAGTTCGCAACAAATATCCCGCATTTTAACTACTGATAAATCTTGGATCTATAGCTACTACCCGTTTACAAAGCACGATCCACACATTAGGTGTTCTATCCGAAGTAGTGGTCCAGTAACGATAATTCCTCTAGAAGATCATATAACGGTTACTAGAGAATGCTATTGAGAAGTTTGTCTGCCCCAAGCCTTAAAGGAGTTGAATGACGACCGTCCAAGGAGCGGCGCTCGTGGCGTTCTTTTTCACCAAGACAATGCTCCTTCCTGCTCACATGGCCGCTGGAACCATCAACTTTTTAGCCACTACGGGTGTTCAATTGTTACCCCAGATTTGGCTCCGTGCGACTATTATTTATTTCCCACCATAAAAAAATGCTACTTGGACGAAATTTTAAGACTTCGGATGAGGCTGTCGATGAATTTAGGCGACTCTTTTTCAAAATGTTTTGAAAGCTGGTTCAATCGAATGAACAACTGCATGGAGGCTGGATGGGAGTATTTTGAAAAACTATGAAAATTTTTATCGATACACTTATTAATGTTGATTTCACTAACATCTTACGGAACAGCCTAATGTATATTAAATACGTATAATTTCAAAATATCAGTATGTCTATCTTTGAACCAGTTCGAACAAACGAAGAAAGAATACAGCCGTAATGAATGGGTAGATCAAAACAAATAGGCATTTTAAAGTACAATCAATAACCGTATTATACTCAATCTGATAACTTCAGCAAACTTCTGACAAATAACATTAGTTTTGATCCACCCCAATTTGAGCAATGAAGCTCTAATCTGTGATCGGAACTGTGATCACTGGAGTTCTGAGGGTAGTTAGCCTTTCGCAAGTATATCCATTTGTGAACTTAGCTTCCTCTAGAAGACCTAATGACGTAATCAAAGATTTTGATGAAAGATAAGTTCTTTAATTAGCAGTAAACTTTCATTTAATCTTTTTATCTGTCGAGACTTGTAAAGTACGCCAGAACAAGGCCATATTTATTTTTTTAATTTAAGCTTTTCAACATTTAGAACAACGCACAACCATACTCGTATAATATATTCAACATGTTTGTTGGACTTTGTTGTTACACAAGTGAATAATTTACATGTTCTTAAATAAAAACGTTTTTTCCATCTAGTCCTACTAGTAGTTCGATGATCTAACTGTTTGGACATAAATATTCCAATTTATTATAGTGGCTAGTCGACAGTTTTTGTTATGTAGACTTCTTCCAAGATCTGCTTCCAAACATGATGGGTAAATTTAATTACTTATTTCTTTGGACAAGGGATTCATTTATGTTAGTAAAATATTAAAAACTATATAAATAAAAAACAAACAAATACTTAATTAGAAATACGTGATTAATATTGTATTAATTACTTATTAATATTTATGTCGATGCTCAAATGTTACGATAGACTTGACTTTGTATGACACAGGGCGCGGTAAATACGTGTGGGTGTAAAGCGGATAGTAACACTCTTTTTCATATTATGAAACTTAAATATTCGCACTACTTTCTATGCGTACTTATGAATTAAATGAACCCTCCGCGTTTACAATTTAGTAGCCATTGCCAAAAGGGTCGAAATCATGGACAAATATTGCCAACAGACAAACATTCATGTATCAGATACTCTTTTAACTATTCCTTCTATATAGGGCACTCAAACCACTGCAACACCATCGCCAGTACTGTTCGGGTGACCTCAACTTCTACCTAACAATGACGCAGTCTTTTTTCTCCATACGTCTTTCCTTGTGGTTATCTATATCTGTACTATATAATATAATAAAATAAAGAGGTAAAATTGTGTGTTTGTAGGTATGTTGGAGGTAATATCTGGAACTACTGAACCGATTTCAAAAATTCTTTCACAAATAGGAAGCTACATTATCCGTGTCTAACATAGGCTATAATTTATTTTAAAATTTTGAAAAAAAAAATGTAAAAAATAAAAAACTTATAAGTCGAAGCGAAGCGAGGGCGGGTCGCTAGTATGCAATAATTGACTACGTACTTCATAATCGAGGCGACCCCAACAGCACCCTAAATCCATTTTAATACCAAATACGCAGAACATTATAAAGGTATGATAATTAATGGTCATACAAATCTAAAAATCTAATCTAAAACATATAATTTGAACAAATCTAAAACATATAATTTGAACAAATCTAAAACATATAATTTGAACAAATCTAAAACATATAATTTGAACAGTAAAAGGAAGCAATAAAATTGCCCAAGGAAATAACTATATACTTTAAATGAAAAATAAAATTTGAAATAAAGTAAGTTCCGGCAACATCTTTACGTGAAAATAAACTATACAATCTCTCCGAACTGACAGCTCTCGTGGAATCCGGACACAGAAACGTTTCCCTTGAACGAAATATAGAGAAACATTTTGTTATTCGTAGCGAGAAAAATTTAGATGGTCTTATGGTCAATGTCTGTAAATGTTTCTTTGAGGAGAAAGTAGGAAGACATGCGTACAGAGGTGGATTTTTATTTGAATAGATATCAGCCTAGAACTTTCCAGTGCATTAGTGCACCTTGCACTCATTATAACTGGGTGCAGGGTGCACCGCTCGCAGGAGATGGCTCAAAAGAAATGTATTACAGTTATATTTGGCGCAAATCAAATAAATAGCTAGCTGAGTTTTATATTTCAAAAAGCTGAAAATATTGACCATCGCTAGGTATACATCTATGAAGCTTCTGTATTTGTAAAAGAACACCTAAATAATTTTGAGTTGATAGAAATTGGACATCCAAGGGGATAAAGGAATAAAATTTTAGTACATTCCCACAGCATCATCCTAATATGGAATTTTATAAAAAAAAAAACTGTATCTCTATTAGCTCCTATATTATTTAATAAATTACCCGACTCCACGAAGAAACTGACTTGGTAGACAATCGATATAAATAAAAATGTAAACGTTCGTTTGTTCAAAATCTTAAATCTCCGAAAGTTCTTCACCGATTGCTTTGAAATTTTGACGCAACGTTGCATTCGAATACGCGCATGTTTCTATATACCGATGGCAGGGTAAAAACATGCTTTTTACCCCAAAACTGGTAAAAACATGCTTTTTACCCCAAAACTGGTAAAAACATGCTTTTTACCCCAAAACTGGTAAAAACAGGGTAAGCGCCATCTGTTGGGCAGTCACAGCAACGCGTGGCCAGGCACAGCTAGTTTAGAATAAAACTAGAAAAACTATTTTTACTATTACACTATCGATGAATATTTATTAAATGACATTAATGTATAGACTCATGATTTTAAATTATTATTTATAATTCTTAATGTTTTTAGACATGTCAATACTATACGACATGTCCTATATTATATGTGTCGCTTAGAATCAAAATCGGTCAAATCCAAAAGAGATACATTTTTTAACCAATAACCATTTTAATAAATTGCTTTCTAATAAATTGCTGTGGAGTCATAGTTTTTCTTTTTTTTAATTGAATAACACCAACTTACGAAGTCCTTTTAATACTAACTTTAACTATTGTATGTGCAAGGAGCTAAATATAAAAAAAATGGCTATACTCACAAACATTATTAAAGGGAGATGACCATTTCTGATTCCAATCGACTCATATACAATAACCACCTCTAAATGGCAATAAAGAAGTTTGAAGTTTGGCCTGGGTCCCGTATAATAGTGATCGAGACACATTGCAAACCCCCATGGGGCGCTCTCCGGCCACATGGGCCGATGACTTGAAGAAAAGCGCCGCCAAGTGACTGACTGAGAAGAGCAGAAGACCATGTGTTTACCAACAGAAGGCCTATATTAAGCAGTAAGGAGATATAGGGTGATGGCATTGTATGGTATGTTATTATTGTTGTCAACAAAATTATTTTCTATTGGTTATTTTATGCATAATATGAAGGTAAGTCTGTTATTTTGTTTAATTGTAAGATTATTTCATTTTTAGGAATGCATATGGACAAAGGCTATGTTTGGGTTCCTTGGGGAATCGTTATGCCACCTGTACGAAATTCTCGCATTATATACTCGTCTTAAATTTCCAAACAGCAAAATGAACAGACAATATAAACACGTGTTTTATTTTTGGGTGGAAAATGGAAAATCTCTTTAGGTGGAAAATGGAAAAGGTATGGAAAATCACTTTAACCCCAACTTATTTAAGCGTATTTCGATCTTATCACGGTCTTATACAGAGTATAAAAGGTTCAGTGGCTGCTTGAAAAATGCGAACGGCCGGCCGGGACATCCACTATTTATTGGGCCATGCTTCAAGTAAATGGCCCTCTTAGTCCCTGGGAGGAGGAGCGCCGATTGTTTATTCTAGTTTTAAATGTGGTTTGTGGTCTGGTATGGAGAAAATGTATTAGGAAATTCGTAATTTACGGCCCTTTTCTTTGTACCCGAGGTTTTAGGGTTTATTCATTGCATAAATTAAATTTGTGTCTATTTTAAATTTTAATAATGGGTTTAAAAGTAAAGAGTAAAAGTAAAGAGTAATAAAGAAAAAGTAAAGAGTGCTATAACACCATCCTGAATTTATGTCACTAAGTGAAATCGAATTCCTAAATAACGTGAAGTGTAATAAGCCCTTTTGTGTGTAATAATAATTGATAGTTTATTTATTTGCTAAAACATCTTAATAATAAGATTAAAAAATAATAATAGTAATTCTACATTTATATCACAAAAATGACAAGCAAAATTTAAATGAATTAGACATAAGACAATTTCAATAATTAATTACTACTATACTGACTCTTCGGTAATTCGGTATAATTTCGGTACTGACTTAAGAGTCAGTACAGTACAGTACAGTAAGAGTGCCGCAGTCAAATCATAATTATAAATGTCAAATGGTTAAGCAACGAAATAACAAGATATAAAATCATATATAGAATCTTAGTGCTAAACGATGTCATCATTTAAATAAATAATATCAGTGTTAGAGTGGTTACAATAAAACCATAGATAATTCTTATAAGCATTATAATGGTCATGCTAATAGACTATAGCCATAATAGACTATCCCATAAAATATTCATTCAAATTATAGTAATTTTAGTACCTACTTAGAAATTCTCACAAAGCTTTTCTAAATTTTATTACAGTGTGTTCTTTATTGTAATATTTTTTTGGCAAGTTCAATTAATATCAATTAATATCGAACAATAATTACATTAGTTAGTTCAATTAATATAAATTATAGTTCAATTAGATTTTAACTAGTTCTTGGCTGCGATATGGTGCGCGTGAAATTTGCTTCAAAAGTAATTGGCTCTCCATAGAAAAACAAATCATTTTCCAGTATGAGAGGTATTCTCAGGATTACAGGCTACATTTCTGTCAAATTTTATAGAAATCGGTCCAGTAGTTTAGTCGTGAAGACAGTCAATCGCATTTTATTTATAACCCCTGCATTCCTACAGCCGCTGGACGCACTCGACTGGCCTCGTTACCCCTCACTCACAGAAGACTAGCTGAACTGTACTGAGCAGTACTGAAATGTACTGCATTTCCTACTGTATCCTATTTCCCCAATGTACGTACGTGTTTCGGTAGTAAGTGAAATATGCCAGAACCTATGCCCACCCCGTCCTATCCCTCCTATTTTAAATTGTTGCTGGCTTGGCGGTGAAGGAAATCATCGTGAGGAAACCCGCATGCAAGAGAAATGAAAAACAAAAATTGGAGTATGTGTATACCCATCCGCACGGAGGCCGCGTATTGGATTATGACCAGAAACCCCCTAGTAACATGTATATTTATTTTCATTTTTCAAATAACAAAATGGACACATATTTTAGTATTACTGTTGAGTATATTCTAAACTTGTTAGTATATTTAGTTATCTTAAAAACAGATTATGTAAACAGTTACTTTCAGAACTTGAGTATTTGGTTTAAAACCTAATTTAATTTTAATAATTTTTAATCTGTAATTTTGGCTCGTTAGTTTAGTATATTTAGTTTTTTCCTAATTAATTTACGCAGTAAATAGTCGAATAAATTTTATATTGCTATAATAATTATAGTAATTTCAACACGCACACACTCAAATGTATTTTAAGTACACTGTTAATTTGTGGACACTTCATAGATTTTTTAATACTTTTTTTAATAAGTTAATAATCCAATGATTGTTTATCCTTGTTTATCTACCACATTGTTACACTGGATACTAATAATATATATCTTGTTTATCAAATCCTTTATCAAACGTTAGTGTATCTTGACATTACCCCCGCTTCCGATCTCTAGGGATGGGATGATACAATGAGGATAACAATGTTGCTTTTTGTCACAGGCGTTAGCGATTGTGACGTCTAAAACAGCAGTAGGAGTTCATGTAGGTGATTTTTAGTTTGAATGGGCTAGCAGTGATTCGACAACGCACTACTCACTATACTACTCTACTACTCAATATAGTGTGTCTAAATACAGTAATATGCTATGGTAGTATACTCACTATAGTGGGTAGTACAGAGTAACAAAGTCAGAGACTTCATATAAAGAGAATACCTTTTTGCAGAATTATCAAGTTTAAACACCGTTACATTTACTCTATAAGGAGTTTCTTTAGTTCGTTCTATTCTTGTGATTTTGTAGGAAGTACATATATTGAGGTGGGAGAATTTTGAAAGAAAAAAGAAAGGAAATATATATATAGTCACTCTTATAGTTACAGTGCAACATTAATGGCTACAAGAGGGGAAGTATAAAAAAAATGGGTTACCCTTCTCTCACAGAAGAATATATATTATCTTGAATATATAAGAATACTACCTTGAAATATATTACATTTCCCACTTTATCCTATTCCCTAATGTACGTACGTGCTTCGGTAGTGAGTGAGATATGCTAGAGCCCATTCCTATCCTATCCTATCTTATCCTATCCCTTCCTATTTCCCTAACCCTTTCTCCAGATCCATTCCATTGAGTATGCCAATGTTTGTCATTCTGGACTGATGTTGGCATGTACCACGGGTGTCCTAGGACGACAGTGTCCATTTTCCACGAGGTGGACTGTATGCTCGTCCCCCGGCTTCTTTATATAAAAAAAGAAACAGAAAAAAAAGTAATTAGTAGCAATAGAAAAGTCTGAGCTGAAGCGAGCCCCTGTAAGTGATTACGTGCGTGCGTGTGTATGTGCCAGCATGTATATGTGCACTCGAGTAAGTGTTTGTATTTTGACTATAAGATGGGGAGTGGGCAATACAGTAGAATTTCGTTAATCCAACACTTCACTTTACCGGCACGTTCAGTAATCCGGCAGTAAAACAAGAAGTGCAGCAAGGACGCGGAGGTTGTCACCTATGTACCTACGTGACAAATTTTTCTGATGGTTTCTTACGTCGAATCTAGTTCGACGTAAGTCGTCGACTCTAATAAGTGCCTATTTATATGCAATAACTTGCATGGAAGGAGAATACTTAAATATACAATTCCGAATATAATGAATACAATTCCATTAAAATACATGGTAAAAATATTAAAAAGTACCATTTACAGAAACAACTTCTAACTTAGAAGCAACTTGTATAAATTAAGATGTACAAGTATCAATTTTACCTGAATACCCTCAATCGAATGTGCAGTGCCGTGATCAACTCACAGAGTTTTACGACAGCAAGAAATTATTCTATATGTACCCTTCATTTGTAAATGAGAAATAAATAAATATGAGTTTTCTTTTTACTCATTTTACCTACATTAAAATAATCCGGCATTCTTCTATTACTGCCGGATTAACGAGATCCTACTGTAGGAAGAGACGAGATACCTTTATCGCTTTCCTTTGTTACTTGTATCAAACAACACGTTTATCTCGAACAGTAGTCGCTGCCGGGCTTTCGTTATGCGTAGTTTGTCAAACTGTGTTAACATATACATCTTGTATTATATATTATATTTGTATCTTGTATTATATTATATAGTATCTTGTATTATACGAAACACCTACAAGGATTCTAAGTACTTCATAAATTTGTATATCTATTTTTTTTATGTATTATATGTATCCAGTTCTTTACATTTTTATAAACATTATTTAATTTCGTATACTGAAAACACACCGCAACACAGATAAATGTCATGAAATAAGTAAACCATTCTCGTAAAAAGGTATTTTTCCATTTGTTAACCTCACTTCCAGGCCCAGATGTAAGACAAACTGTTCATATTTCACACAAATCAGGCATTGACCCCTAAAAATATTTATGTGGTGTGTTCTTAACATACGTATTTTATTTAAGTAAATAATGTTACCACAATTTAAAAAGCTTCTAATTTCCAATTTTTTTTTCTCCTTTTTATACGGGAATGTAAACTTTCCGTAACCATCCTTTTTAGTAGGTATACACTGCTGGATATGGACCTAAATGTGCACAAGATGCACTGTATTGTATTGTGCACGAGGGATGTATGGCTCTAAAACGCCACGCTGGCCAAGCGGGTTGGCGAGTCCACTCGTTTAGAGGTGATGTGGTTCCTCGGGGCTTGTGGTTGCCGCTTGGTTATCCCTTAGTCGCCTTTTACGACATCCACGAGAAGATATGGGGTGTTGCTTCTTGAATGTAGAAGTCATAAAAGTAGGAGTCCGAAAATCCCATACTGGCACCGCCATCTATTGTTTAACACTGCTAAATATTCTTTGTCATCCTGACAACTGTTCAATGTTGTTTTCTCTCACACTAAGCGCGCTCCAAAAAACTTCTAAAAATCAGGTTTATAAACAAATTCGAGTTCAAGTGTTCCTAGTTAGTTGCACAATACTCCATGAGCCTATTGACTTGTAGTTAGAAGACCAGATCGAGGGGCGCCTAAAGAACACCATTGCCGGAGAATTGTAGGTGAGTGGCACGTATATTAAATATCCGTAATAAAAATTAAATGCTGTTCGTTTGTAAGTGCATCACTTGAGAACGGCTGGACCGATTTTGTTATTTTTTTTTAAAAGTTTGCCCTGAAAATTGGAAAATTCGGGAAAACTGAATGTGCTTTTTTCTATGGGATTTTTGTATGAACTTATTGAAATTTGAACAGGACAAAGTCTGTCGGGTCAGCTAGTTTTATATATTTCCCAAATATGAAGAATAATTTTGTTTATAGGGTACGGTAATATGATGATATTTATTATGACGATGGAGCAGATTGCTTCACGATTGAGAGTATGTGATAAAATTTAACGGCAAAACTTTGGCGTTTAAAGCGAATCGCCGTAAATTTTCCCTTAGTTTAGGAAATGCTGAGCAGTTGCGTTATGACGTGTGATCGGGAGATGGAAAGTGTGTAATGGATTTTAGTAAACGTGTTGGTACAGATTTCTTGATAGCTTGACAGTGAAGAGTCTCTTCGTGAATTTCAGCTTGAGAAATATTTGAAGGTATACTTTAATAAAATTCTCAGAGCTTAAATAAGCACGTGAGAAATTGAGTATGATTTCGGTACACTACTTACTAGTTAGTTATTTCAAATACTATTTACCTGTGAGCGTAGCTCAAGTCGAACTATTTTTTTGGGTCGGTGCTGAGCTAGCCTGCGATTTGAATGCTTGTATCTTTAACTTGATGAGTTGAACACCTGTAGTGTTATGATGTAACGAGTGTTATTTTGTACAATTGATCAACGTTAATTACGTTGATCAATTGTACAAAATTCATAAACATAAGCGATCGTTATTTTCTCATACATGTTGTACCACATACGTATATACATAATATATATCGCCGGATACGATTCTCGAAAAACTTAGTCGCTGGGCTGGACATATAGAGAGACTATCTGAGTTACTGCCAGCAAGACAAATTACGAAATGAGTCTCACGGCAAAGAAGATTAAGGGGCAGACCGAAAAAAACATTAACAGAAAGTTTTCTGGAAGACCTTGGTAAATTTGGAAAGAAAAGTACCTGGAAAGCTTTTTTTTTTTTAAATTAATAATTGATTTGAAATCGCATGGTTAACACGTGCCATTTTTTCTAAGGAGAAGTGTAGCACTGAAGGAGGTCTGTTAGTAAGTAAATATTCTCGAACATTCTTTAACTTTTATATAACCCTTCAATCTTAATCCATCCCTGTCTAAAACGTCAACCGTCCTAAATAATTTATCAATCTGCGCACTACCTTTCTTATCACAACAAATAAATTCCGAAAGAAAACAACCGATACCGCAATTACTCTGCGGAACCTGTCCCGGGATGGGCCAAAATGGGTCGGAATCGTCCCAAACGGGCCCTAATAGTTCCACCTCGGGGCTATCTCCGCCATTACGCGGTCGTATCTCAACATCTATATCTCTTGCATCAGGGAAACGATACTAAATGTATTGTATGTTACTTCCGCTGACGGTAAATTCGTTTTTGATTTTTTATCGCTGTCGATGGTGCTATCTGAAGGGTTGAAAGGGGAGCCCCCCTTATTGTAGAGTTATGCCTGTTTATGTGTTTATTGTAGAGACTACGATTTGAATTTCGAAAATACTTAAATACTTTTCGATTAAGGGTCACGATTGGCCGGCTTTCTAATAAAACGACCACATTTCTTCCTGCGAGTGTCGGAAAATACAACTACGGGATAACAAAGCGTGCACCACAAACCCAGAGAAACTACACTTCTAAAAGAGTGGATTCGACAACCCGTTTGGCCTGCGTCGCGTTTTTAGGCCATACATCCAGTGTATGAGGAGGCTGAAGTCCAGCAATAAATAATAAAAAGGCTAGTGATGGACGGTGACGGAAGAGCAAATTCGATATGAATTCGTATTGAAACGGCAAATTCAATTGGGCACAAGAACTGTTTGGTTAAGTTAATTTCGGTTAAGTTTGTGGATATGGGTGCAACTGGAGCAGTAGTTTCTATAATGGTATAAAAATTTCAAAAAATTTCATAGAATATTTTCAACGCCAATATTAAACGCTGTCACAATCTCCATAATTTTCGCCTAAACTTTTTTTTCTAAAACGTACCGATAATTAATATGAAGACAGAAGAATATTGTGACAGCTTCTTGGCGTCGGCAGCGTAAATGTGTAGTCCAGCCTCAGAAAGAGTAGACTTGAATTAAGGAGAAGCGACAGTATGAGAAAGAGCGAGTAGGAACGAGCACTCTCAATTCACACACAGACATAAAAACATTTTCATGAAATATGTAAGAAGTGCATCTTTATAAAAAATAAAATACAAATTTAATTTTTTATAGATTAGTGGGCGGACGAGCAGGCGGTCCCACGTGATGGTAAGTGTTACCGCCGCCCATGGACACCTGCAACACCAGGGGGTATGCGGGCGCGCCGCCGACCTTGCAAAATCCTATTCACAGCTCTCTTGAAGAACCCCATATCGTAGCTTAATGGAAAGACCTCTTGAGGCAGTTCGTTCCACAGCCTACGGGTTCGCGGTATAAAGTAATTTTTGGACCGAACAGTGCGCGACACCTCCGTATCGAGGAAATGCGGATGGACCGCACTTCTGTGACGGGAGGTGCGGTTATAGAAACCCGAGGTGGGAAATTAATTAATTAAATGTATTAAAGTATTAATTAATTAAATGTATTAAAGTATTAATTAATTAAATGTATTAAAGTATTAATTAATTAAATGTATTAAAGTATTAATTAATTAAATGTATTACTTTAATTTGTATTAAAGTAGGACATTTATTTTAAGGAGGTACTTGGCCCCCGAGATACAGATTTTTTTAGTTTAGGAGTCGGGCTCATAACAATTTGTAGCATGTATCTATACTTAATATTATAAAGAGGTAAAATTGTGCGTTTGTTTGTATGTTGGGAGTAATCTCTGGAACTACTGAACCGATTTCAATAATTCTTTCACAAATTCACAAATAGGAAGCTACATTATCCGTGTCTAATATAGGCTATATTTTTTTCGAAAAAAAAAAAAAATTGGAGTGAACGAAAGCGGGTAGTAATTTGAAACAAACACATTGAAATTGAAATTAAGACGTGTTCTTTTTACGTTTCGGTGGGAGGAGGAGGTATAATTTTAGAGGGTGAGAGGTGTAATTCAAAACAGATGTGTAAACTAATTTCACAGTGCATCAGCAAAGTTACAAACGTCCGCAATGTATTAACCAATTTACATACGCTATGTCCTGTCGCAGGTTAATTTACATTAATTTTCGGTATGCCTCGTGTTCATATAATATGTATTTATTATTTCATATCATATCATACATTGTTGGATATAGGCCTCAACTAAAGTCCGTCATCACACATGATCTTCAGCTCTTCTTATACAGCCAATACCGGCGAAGTTTTGGTTGGATCTTATGTCATGTTTATTGTTACGTTAGTAATTGCAAATCCGTTTCCCAACAATCTAAATAAATTTAAATTGGTTAAACCACCTAATCTTTACACAAAAATAACACAAGCTTGTAATATTTATAACATCGGTGTAGATACTATTTTTAGAAGTTGTTGGCACCGCGTTGGCATAGTTTTGGATACGTTTTTGAACGCGGCCTTTTAACTCATGACAGATGATAGCCGCCTCGCCACAGCCATGTTCGTCCGCACTGATGCGTCGCGCCTCCCTCACATCAGAGGGCTGGCGTCCTTGCACGCCCGGCCGCCCGGTGGCAAGGCCTTTCCGCGCGACCTGATCACGCCCGAGGGCGCGTCAACCGCTGGTGCTTGTTATGTCGCCGCCTACGCTGATCGCTCATTGAGTTTTCCTCCCGATGGGCTAATAACGCGAGGGCGGCGTGAAGTATTCTGATTCGGTACCACGACCCAAAAGAGATACTCCAGGGACCTCTCTGTATTAGCGCGAAAGTAAATCCCGGCACTGTTTCCTACGCGAGCGCGACATGTTCCGGAGACTAGACTGACGCTGTCACCGGAAGAACGTCGCGCGCGCTTTCATTTTGGTTGCCTTCCCGGACACCACGCAAAACCCCCGTGCATATCGTTTATAAAGTCAATTAACAGGGGCCGCGACCTCAGTGAAGTGGTTATAAAGTGAGTGACCACGTCTTCGCCGGCTGCTGGATGACCTGCCCCTGGAATCCTCCGGGTATGTACCAATGACATTTTCTAAAATTAATCGCTTTAGTATTTTTCCCCAATTAATTTAGTATTAGTAGACACCGCGCCCACATTCAGTAGTCATTTTTCTTTATTTCACACCCCGCATCGCAGACACATTTAGTGTCCATTCTATCGTGCATACACATTTAGTATGTAGTCATTTCTCTTTCCCGTATTCTCGCTGATCCCTCACGGATCAAATTGTACATCTATTATCAGAAGCTACTGAGAATGACGAGATTAAAATTACTTTCAAAATCAATCCCAACCAGCATTTTGTTATTTTCACTAGAGAAACTTCTATTAGAAACTTCGCTTTTCAACTGGATGTAAATCATGATGAAACTTGTTCAAAACAGTTGCTAATTTAATAAAACGCTTTAAACTGAAAGCTGTTCGCTTTTCAAATCGACTCGTAACGGTCACGCCTGGCACCTGGCACTTGGTCACGTCTTCAGAGTCCAAAAGTTGGGGCGTTTACCCTGATTAGCTGCAGTTAACAGGCGCGTCGGGGAATCATTTTGGGGTAAAACACCCGAAAGTTGGCGCGCGGACGTGAGGGGCTAACGAGCCGTTTAAATTTTTACTCTCTCTCCCTGTTGGAGCGCCGATTGTTTTTAGGGTTTACTCGTTGAAAAGTTTCAACTTCACGGGCTTTAGCAGATGTGGGGTTAACTGGTTTTTACCTTTCATTTCATTTACGTTAAGACGAAATTACTGAGTTTTATAACAACAACAAATACTGCTGGAGAAGTCGTGAATGAAGATATCGTGGTAATTTTAGTGTTCTTTGTTATTGTATGATATGGCTTTATAGTCTTTCGTGGTTTGTACACATGTTATATTGCGATTAGCTGGTGTGTGCGACTCATTCGCGTAAAGTTTATACTGATTGTTCTACGGAACTCCATAATGAATAACCTTTTTTTTTCAGGTAACTAAGGCATACAGTACTTAGAACCTAGAATACAAATGATATTATAAACTATACCCCTAATAGGGATTATTATTGTTTGATCTCGCTTCGCTAAAGCGCCGGAACACAAACTACCCCTTCTAGTTAAAAGTCAGGACTGAGGAACAGTTTCTGATGAGCTGCAGCAGCCGGGAGTATTGGACTCTAGCTGCCGCAGATCCACCTTCAGCCGCAACTGCAACTGACGGTTGCAACTGTTTATTTCTTTGTTTACGTTAATCTCTATGTGATATTTTTATGGTAATCGATTTTAAAAATAACATACAAAAATCTTCAGATATGGTTTTGTGTATTGTTTATGAGAACTAGATGAGAATAGATAGTTTAGTTTTCAAAATAGAACATATTTCGATCGCGCTATCGGGTTTCAATAGACGAAATCGCTATAGTTTTACTTAAGTCAGATATAGTGCATAAAGCGTCACATAATGTCGCTGCATATACCTTTAGCATCATCATAACATAATATATATATATATATATATATACATTACTTACATTACTAAATTATTTACCCTCAAAGGGGAACCCATAGAACTTGTACCCGTACCCAGCGACCACAACCGGTAAACGGGATCGCATCACGCAAATTAACCTGTACTGGTACACTTGAATTCGACTAATTTAAATCAAACATCCTGCTTCCAATCTAATCTCCCACTCGCCGCGAGTTGTATTGGATCAAAGTTAACGTGAGCGAGTAAATGGTCATGAGAGAGTGAGTAAATGAGGCGAGTAATGAGGTAATCCGGTCCAATATCTAATGATTTTTTAGGTTTAAGATTCAGATTATTTACTTTTCAGATGACCGGTTACAATATAATGTTGTACGTATTAATTGTGTCCATAGATACTCTGCCTCATAGGCGCCAAAATTCTTGTCTTATGCAATCTTAGAACTGCCATAAAAGTGTGATAAATGCCGCTAAATACACAACCACTTCCACAATTTGTTAACCACATTCAGTGCATACATCACGAACGGCTCACTAAATATACGATGTCAAATATTATTATAAGTAACATTATTTATTAAAAATAGAAAATAAATGTCAAATAATAATACTCAATCAATTTCAATTAATGTCAAAAAATAAATATGTAAAGTCAAATGTTGTATTATACTCGTGTGTATACACGGATTTATAAATATTTTTTTCTTTATGCAAAAAAGGGGGGAGACCAGCTTACAGTCCACCCGATGTTAAGTGGATAGTGTCGTCCATAGACATCCGCGGTGCATGCCAATATCTGTCCAGAATGACATATATCAGCATGGCCCCGGATACGCTGCCTACCTTTGGAGATATAGGAATGGATTTGGAGAATGGGGAGGGATAGGATGGGATGAGAATGAGCTCTGGCATATGTCACTCATTACCGAAACACGTACGTACATTGGGAAAATAGGCTAAAGTGGGAAATGCAGTACATTTGAAGGTAGTCTTCTAGGAGAGAAGGGTAACGTGGCCAGTCGAGTGCGCCAAACGGCTGTGGGAATGCAGCGTGCACTCTCCCCCTCGAAAATAAATGGTAAAGGATAAAATTGTATAAAAAAAGTAAACGTCAAAATCATTACCTGTTATTTAATTAATATTCAGTTATTATTAATATTATTTACTAATGAAATGTAAATAATTTTAATATTTAGTCAGCAAAAAATTCGTCAATGGAATAATAAACATGATTAAAATTGTAAAATCAAACTCATGATTTCAAACCGTAACCGAATGATTTCAACAGTGGGCCTTCTCATGTACATTGTCTTGTGCGTGAGGTATTAATGTACTTAAAATGACAAGCTGACCAAGCGGGTTGGCGAGTCCACTCTTTTGGAGGTGGTGTAGTCCCTCAGGGCTTATGATAGCGGCTCTGTTATACCTTAGTGTTGTAAAACCCACTCATGGGTAGAGATAGGGTTGGAAATTGATTTACAAACCGTCGACCTCTTTTTTTTTATGTACGAAGGCGGCAGACGAGCATACAGTCCACCTGATGGTAAGTGGATACTGTAGTCCATAGACATCCGTGATACATGCCAACATTAGTACAAAATGACAAACATTGGCACGCCCCCGGATGCGCTGCCTAACTTTGGAGATATAGGAATGGATTTGGAGAAAGGATTAGGGAAATGGGGAGGGATAGAATGGGAATGGGCTCTGGCACATCTCACTCACTACACGTACGTACATTAGGGAAATAAGATAAAGTGGGAAATAAAGTGTATAATACATAAAATATGCTGTTTCCTTTGACACATACTTTACTGAATATCGGTAGGTATAGCCAATTTGCCTCACTTGACTTCCCTTCAAAATCCTTCGGCTTCATTACTCAAAGTGCGGGCTTACAGGCTAACCCGCAGCCATTTTGTTTAAAACCAATTTATCTAATGCTTGAAACGGAGCGATTGCTTGCGTGAATTTTTTTTTCATTTTTTCGCGTTACAATCCGCGTGGTTAATTGTTGCAATTTAAAAGTGAAATTGGTTTCTATTGATAGTCGTGGAATCGCACTTGTGTGCGATCAGTGTGCGATCACTTGTGTGCGATCAGTGTGCGATCACTTGTGTGTGCGAAATAAAATTTCTATCTATCTTGTAGGACGTTATATCAGTGTATTAAATATGTATATATCAATATTGAAAGATATTTTATACCGCGAACCCGAAAGTTGTGCAATGTATTGCCAACCCAGGTTTTTCTATTACGCTACGATATGAGGCTCTTATGTGAACAGGATTCAGCAAGGTCAGTAGCGCACCTGCATGCCCCCGGTGTTGCAGGTGCCCATGGGCGACGGTGATCACTTAACATTATATGTGAATGAGGGGGAGAGTGCACGCTGAAATCCAACAGCCACTGGACGCACTCGACTGGCCACGTTACCCCCCTCTCACAGAAGACTACCTTGAAACGTACTGCATTTACCATTTTATCTTAATGGTATCTTCTCTAATGTACGTACGTGTTGTATGTACGTACATCTAAGTGAGATGTGCCAGAGCCCATTCCCATTTGCCCAACCCTTTCTCCAAATCCATTCTTATGTCTCCAAAAGTAGGGTGAGTATCCGGCGCGTGCCAACGTTTGTCATTTTGGACAAATCTTGGCATGTATCACGGATGTCTGTGGGCTACAGTATCCACTTACCATCAGGTGGACTGTATACCCGTCTGCCGCCTTCGTCCATAAAAAAAATATGGCCCGCCCATTCGTCTGCCATCTATTTCATATAAAAAAAGTATACAAATAAATGTATGTAGTAATTTAACTAATATATTGGTTACAATAATGATTCTATATAAATAATGTCAGATGGAATCTAAAATAAATTAATGAATCTTTAATCCGAATACGAAAAGAGTTAAAAAAAGTAAATTAAAAATAACAGACGGTACGGAAAATTCCGTTACATTGGAAATGAAAAGTCAACAGTACAAATTTATAAAAATTGCTACGGGACCACGGGAGGTGCCACGGGACCATGGGAGTTTCCGCTTTGGTCGTTCGTTGATATTATTATTGTGTACACTGTACTCGTTTCGATTATTACGTAAATTCTTATGTATTGTATATTTAGTCATAATGTATGATAGTTATGTGTTTTTATGGCATTGCAACTTCAGCACACTGTTTCTATGAGTTATGTCGGTGACTTTCATTCTTTGGTGAGTTTCTTTGAAACTCTGATCATAACTCTGTTCTTAGCTCGCTGAGTGGCAGGTCATATTTGCCACAGGATCGATATCCGGGGGGATGAGTCCTTGAATGGAAGCTACGTACAGGGAAATGTAGCGTGGGACGCCCTCAGGCCAGGTGAACTGACGACTTGAAGAAAGTCGCCGCTAGTGGCTAGACGAGAAGAATAGAAGATGTATGCGGTGGCGAACTTTGTGCGAGGCCTATATCGAGCAGAGGAGAGACACGAGTTGATGGTGAATGATGTCGCTGGCAGCTTTTACGACATAATTTTATAACAATAAATTTAAAAAAAAACCGAAACAAAGAAAATGACTTGGAAGCATCGTTATAAATAATGACCATTCAAATTAGGCATTTTAATTTGAGTAACTTTAAACAGCTCAACAAAGTTTAACAAGGCCTCGTACAAAAACCCGGAAAATGAAAAAAACGACGAAAACCGTATTAAAGGATTATCTTCTTTTGAATACAATTACTTCGTTAGAAGCTCGTTAGGTTTTGGTGAATGGAAGTGCCTATTTATTATTGCGAAGGAAATAAATAAAAGATAAAGATAAGTATGAAACAGTAGACACTAAAATACTATATTCGATATTTTTTTACTTTAATTATTTTTGTAACACAAATAGAGCTCATTAAATTATATTTATACTAATATAATAAAGAGGTAAAATTGTGTGTTTGTATGGTGGGGGTAATCTCTGGAATTACTGAACCGATTTCAAAAATTCTTTCACAAATAGGAAGCTACATTATCCGTGTCTAATATAGGCTATATTTTATTCTGAAATTTTGAAAAATAAATTTTGAAAAAACAAACTTATAAACCGACGCAAAGCGAGGGCGGGTCGCTAGTCTTAAAGAAAATACAAATTATTTAATTATATAATTATATATGTACTAGCAGATGCGCGTGACTTAGTGAGCGTGAGAATATCTGTGCTTAGCTGGATTCCCGTAGGAACTTTATAATTGATTTAGATTAAAGTTACTCTGTTTTTTATGCATGCCCCCGGATGCGCTGCCTACCTTTGGAGATATAGGAATTGATTTGGAGAAAGGGTTGAGAAAATGGGGAGGGATAGGATGGGATTGGAATGGGCTCTGGCACATCTCACTCACTACCGAAACACGTACGTACATTGGGGAAATACGATAAAATGGGAAATGCAGAACATTTCAAGGTAGTACTCTAAATGTTAACTACACACATAAGTTATAACTATAGCAAGTTTCGTTTATTTATTTATGGATGGAGACGGCAGACGAGCATGCAGTCCACCTGATGGTAAGTGGATACTGTCGCCCATAGACATCCGCGATACATGCCAACATTAGTCCAAAATGACAAACGTTGATACGCCCCCGGATCAAGCAAGTTTCATGCATGCAAGTTTCATTAAAATCTGTGGCGAGGTTTTTGCGTGACGCGCGTATAGACAGACAGAGTAAAATTCAATAAAAAAATGTTGTTATAGCTCTGAGTCACTCA
Organism: Sesia bembeciformis; assembly: GCA_943735995.1. Lineage (NCBI taxonomy): Eukaryota > Metazoa > Arthropoda > Insecta > Lepidoptera > Sesiidae > Sesia > Sesia bembeciformis. The sequence continues at coordinate 18,275,313 of OX031028.1, forward strand.
TAATTTACACTGCAAGGGCTGTTTTCGAAAAATATGAAGTCTACAGTCTGAAGGCTTTGTAACGATTTTACTAAGATGTATAGATACTTACTTAATTATTCTAATAAAGACTTTATCAACTGGCATGTAAGAAAAAAGAATATAAAAATAATGTATTATCCGGATCATATGAACATCCCGTCATGAGTCACGATTGACTCTCACCACAATCCACCAGATCAGTGTAAGGTCGGTGGCGCACCCGCATATCCCCCTGGTGTTGCAGGTGTCCATGGGCGGCGGCAACATTTACCATCACATGGGACCGCTTGCTCGTCCGCCCACTTCACAATAAAAAAAAATTGCTGCATATTTTTTCGGATACGTAGATTTCCTCACGATGCTTTCCTTCACCGCTGCGCTAGTCATAATTTCAAAAACAGGACTTAACAATAAACTCACTGGTATGAGTCGAGGTTTGAACTAATGACTTCACGAATAAAATTCGAGGATAGGCCTCAATATGGTTCGTGGTCGTCAAACTGAGGCTCGAATCAAAGATACGTTAGTCCGCCTCTCGGCCTTGGGTCATATTTTATAAGAATTACTTAGCCAGCCTAGTGACAGAAATTGATTTTGAATACTAGATTAGTCTACACACCGCAGTGGTATCTGCGGATTTTCGTTTATTAAATTCCGCGGTAATCGTTTCTTTTTCTCGACACGAAATGTAGGCCATGTATTTTTCGTGATCACCAGGAAGGACGGTGCAAAATTTTAGCACGATTCATTCACCCTTTGATGCGTGAAAGCGTATCAAACAAACAAATAGATATCGTTTTGTTTTTATATTGTATATTACAGCGCCGGCTCTAGCCCATGTAGCGCCCGGGTGCAATCAATACCCTGGCGCCCTATAATAGACTCTTTGGAGGCGTCGCGAGCGGCACTTGGCGTCCCCTAAGACCCTGCGCCCGTGTGCGCTGCACACCCTGCACCATAGGTAAAGCCGGCACCGGTATATTATTGAGTATAAGGGTGTTTGCGACTTAAGATGTCCTCAACCCCCCATTGTCTCTATTGGCCCTTGACCAAAAACATGAACACTGCTCTAGGCGTATCCACCTAAACTATTACCGCGCCATGCTTTGGCAATGGTTTTTAAGTGTCAATGCATAATTATCTGAGCCATGAAACAATTTTCTACATCAATCGAGAATTCTAAAAATTAAACAATAAAATTAAATCTTAATTAAGCAAATCCTTGCGTCAATAAGAGATAAAATTACGTTGTCACTGAGTCGTTTTATCTATCCCCCACAAATCACGTCTTGAGAAACAATAGGACAGAACAATGGCTTATTTTCACAAAGAACGCTGTACTCATTACTGGAGTGAGGATGGAACGGTCCAGCTTACTTAGACCTCTGGAAGTTCATTAAATCCCCCCTCTGTGGTCTGTATTAGAGAGAGCGACGAGGGGAGGGAGGTCATCGTGTGGTGGTAAGGAGACGCTATCGTTGAATCTAGATAATTGATTGATAAAGATCTAAAGACCGACGGGGAACGGGTTCGGTAGCGTGGTGGTAAGTTATTGGCAGTTTTAAGATTGATTTGATAATATAAGGGCTCATCTGTAGTCATAGCGTTAATTTATTTATCTATCCACATAACTAAATGTCAAAGTTACACAGACTGTTAATATAGCCGTACAATAATTTTAATGTACATATATATATTTATATAAAATAAAGTCTTCAAAACGACTAAAGTGATTTTTTTAAATATTTTTAAAGAGAAATTAACTTGTATTCACAAAAACTTATTAAAGGGAAAGTAGTTTGAAAAAGTAAGGTATGTTTCACTATGTACCATTTTCCATGACTATCCTTTCCATTTGTTTAGATTAAATTATGGGCAAACGTAAAGCCACCATATGATATTGGTTAATATCATTAATAGCAAGTGTAATAGTTGTTACAGCGTGTTGTTATAGTTGTTATAGTTATTATAGTTGTTAGTTGTTATTGTTGTTATAGTTGTTGTTATAGTGTAATAGTGTAATAGCTATTCAACTTAATTCTACTCAAAACGGCGACCAAATTCGATTAAATAAGGCTTATTTTAAGATTAGACAATTGACTCTCATTAAATCAAAATACAACAAAACGACCACAGTTTAGATATTACAATCGAACCATTTCTGAGATGGTTCATTAGACCAATAATATGTTATTATTTTAATAATATTATTATTTCATTATAATTATATTGATACTTTCTTAACCAGTAATGTACCACAATGCTCCCGCAGCCGAGATGAGTTGCCATTTCCAAGCACTATCGATTGAGTCTGATACAGACACACTATTCATTACCTCCCCGTTACAGCTACGCCTTCGCTACGTTAGTACTACGTCGCTACGGGGTGCTACGCCTTCTACGAAGTACTACGCTTTTACAGAGCTACGAGTTATGAATAATGGGCCGTTCAGTGATTTGATATTTTGTAATATATGAAGAATGGCATTTCCTCAATATATTTTTTTTATACAGAAAATTTAAGTCAAATACATTTTCGCTGGTAACACTACACGATTTGTGTTAACAATTTTGTTTGTCACTTAGATATTGTGATCTATAGCGACAGACGATTTGAAAAACCTAAATGTATTTTTTATTATTATGTATTTCATATGAAAGGTATTGTGTTGTTCTAATCTTTCTATCGTTCATAAGGTAATGATTTTTTTATAGGGAAATAGGCGGACGAGCACGCGGTCCCGGGCGATGGTAAGTTTTACCGCCGCCCATGGACACCGACGTATGCGGGTGCGCCGCCGACCTTGCAAAATCCTATTTACAGCTTTCATGAAGAACCCCATATCGTAGTTTAATGGAAAGACCTCTTGAGGCAGTTCATTCCACAGCCTACGGGTTCGCGGTATAAAATGATTTTTGGACAGTAACATGCTACGATTTTATATATAAGCTACGACGATAATAAGATATATGTGAAATAAAGAAACTGATTAATACAATGTAGAACTCAGAGGTTAGTTAATCCAAATTTTATTTAATTAGAAATTAAATACCTTCTAAAACTCTGATAAACATGTATTAAACATTAGCGGAGTCAATAATTGCTGGCGCTATCAGCAGCTACGGGCTCACTTTTAATAGCTATCTTGATACGATTTTGAATATGCAGAATTGTTTATTGAATATGATTATCACTTGAAAAGTTAAAGAGAAATATTATACAAATTATGTACGGATTTTTACGTATTGTAATATTTTATCGGTTCACGATAAGGTGAAATACATTTTACTGGTAGAACAATTCAACATACTGATTTACAGAAGCCAATACGACACAACATCACCATAAGAGAGATAACTGAGAAGAAACGGATGGTACCTAGAATGAATTTTGACTAAATATCCGAAAACGAATGTGCAGTGCCGTGATAAGCCAACATAGTTTTATGGCATCAAGAAATTGTACCCTAAAATTGTACTGTTGTAAAGTACGTAGGTACCCTTCATTTGTAAATTAAATTTAAAAAAAATATTGTCTTAAATTGTCAATACAGAATCCTTACGTTTCCGTCTTGAGTGAAATAATGACTTCACATGCGTTTATCTTGTACGTGATTTCAAAAGTTATATAAAGGACTGATTCTTCCAGCGCACCCACCGAGGACGGATAACGTCATAATACTGTTAAGGAACAGTGTTTAATCTACATGAAACACCTCACACACACAGATGCATCGCTTATTTGTCATCGCAATGAAGAAATGCAAACAATGCATTCGCATCGTGTTCACATCAATAGAACTTGGTATACTTTCGCAAGTAACTACTAAGATGTATGATATTCTTATCACTACATATGTATCCACGGGTCTGTAGCTTCGGGTGGGCCTTGACCTGTAAGTATCCTTTTTCATTCAGAGCTGTTGGTCGTCTTGCGCGGTTTATAAAATCCAGTTATCTGAGCTTATCGATATTAGCTTAGAACAACCCACTACAGGCCACAAACACATTAGATACCTACTATTGTATTTAACTTACCGATTGACAACCCTTGATTCCAATAATTCCAAGAAAGCCCAAGATTACCTACGACTCCTCACGTGTACTATACTGAGATACACTAGACTGTCATCGTCAGGTGCTGTGGAGTTCGGCTTAATGATGCACTCAGGCTCGCCTACGGGGGCTCGCCTAACGCAGTTTGTATCGAACGGCTTAAGATGAAATGGATTTGATATCTATACATTGTCATATTGTAGTGTACTCGTATAATAAAACAAAGCAGTGCCTGTATATTGAAATATCAAATCTTTTGACTTAACTTAAATGACATTCTATAGTAATTATTAATTTGACATTCTAATTACATATGTAATTCTTTTTATTTTTCTAATTATTATTGCTGTTATTTTTCTCTAACGTATTTTTTTTGTTTCCAAATATTTTGCACGTCAGAAATGGCAAATGTGTTGGCACAAACCACATTTGTAAAATCTTCTCACCCACATCTATGCAAATGAATTGATTTGATTTGTACACGAAATATCTTTTAACAAAAGTGATTGCTATATAAAGTACGAATATATCATTCGCCAAAAGCCAAAATTTCATAGAACGGTGAATATTTACTCTTTCTGATAGATGGCAGAGTGTTAAAGATTATAATGGAGACCATATATTACACAATAAAGAACAAACATTTCTTTTGATTTTTGTTGTTGCTCTTCATTGTACTTAAAATGAGTTGCTACAATAGGAAATTGCAGGATTACCACAAGTACAAAGGCGAACTTATTCTTGGAAGGAATCTCATCTAGTGAACCTTAGAATATCCGAGAGTAATCTCATTATAAGGCAGGCTACAACGTATAACAAAAATAGCATATATATTTGTTCATATACACATAAATATAAACGTAAATACAAATATATTATATATATATATATATACACACAAATGCATACACGCATACATACATATTGTTTAATATAAAAAACACACAAAAGACACTCCGGTACCCCTAATAGTAAATATACCAGTACATATTAAATATACAGTAATGCCGCCAATCCCTCATTTTCAATTACGCAAAAATCATACAGCGCGGCGAGAAGTATCAAAAGATGCTAAGTTCGTCTGCCATTTGCCAGCTGACATTAATCATTTGGCATAAAAGTGGCAACGTCGGAGCGTGATTTGCACTTCCCGAGGTGATTGTTGGCGTAGGACTGGGTGAGTGTGCATTTTATCGATACAAGGTTTATGTTCGTATTTGAATATAGGGTTATTGGAAAAATACTGGTTAACCTTTTGATACTGGTTTTTATTGAAAAGTGACAGACGAGCAGTTCATCTGGTGGTAAGTGGATACCGTTAGCCATAGACATCTGCGATACAACCAACATCTGTCAAGAATGACAAAGGTTGGCATGTATCTGGATGCGCCTCTTTAAAAGGGATAAGGTGCACGGGGTTTAACAGCCGCTGGCGCACTCGACTGGCCTCGTTACCCCTCTCTCACAAAAGACTAGCTTGAAATGTACTGCATTTTCCACTTGTACGTACATGTTTCAGTAATGTGTGAGATATGCCAGAGCCTATCCCATACTATCCTATTTCTCCTCATTCTCCCAACCTACAGATCCATTCCTACACCTCCAAATGTAGGCAGCGCATCCACTTACCACCAGGTGGACTGTATAAAAGACCTTTGAAGCTTTACAAGTAAATAGAAGAAAGTAAGAAAGAAAATTTATCACGATATCACAATGCAACGATTTAGAAACGGTTTTCTAAAAAGACTGTGAAGAATGAGAAGTGTAACGCGAGTTTACCCCATATAGGCTAGGAATTAAGAGAATTCTGCCGAGAATTCCTCTTTTAGTCTCCTCATCTTTCTTTAAATACTCTCACTTTGTCTGAGAGCTTACGTACTTTAAATATTCTTGTGTCTAATTTGTATTTCTATTTATATTATTGTAACAATTTTCTTGGATTTACATAATATAACAGTATTATTATTACATAATATAACAGTATTATTATTACATAATATAACAGTATTATTATTACATGTTTATACAATATGTATTAGTGCTCTTCTGATGTCAGCCGGTTATAGGTTAACATCACCCCATCTTGAGGGGGAGAGTGCACACTGCAATCCAACAGCCGCTGGGCGCGCTCGACTGGCCATGTTACCCCTCTCTCACAGAAGACTACCTTGAAATGTACTGCATTTCCCACTTTATCTTATCTCCCTAATGTACGTACGTGTTTCGGTAGTGAGTGAGATGTGCCAGAGCTCATTCCCATCCTATCCCTCCCAATTTTCCCAATCCTTTCTCTAAATCCATTCCTATATCTCCAAAGGTAGGCAGTGCATCCGGGGGCTTGCCAACGTTTGTTATTTTAGACTAATGTTGGCATGTATCGCGGATGTCTATGGGCGACAGTCTCCACTTACCATCAGGTGGACTGTATGCTCGTCTGCAGCCTTCGTCCATAAAAATTAAAATCTCTTACCGAGAGTGTCGTAACAGGCGACTAAGGGGTAACAAAGTCGCTACCACAAGCGCCGAGGAACTATACCTCCAAAAGAGTGCACTCGCCAACCCGCTTACCCAGCGTTGCGTTTTTTGCATGTATTATAATTATTATTATGATTTGGAATTACATATTTATTTCTATAATTTTAATATGTGCACCATTTAATAAATATTCTTAGGCTCGCATATATTTCCCGCCAAAATGTTACCTGGAAGATATTTACTATATTTAGTGGTAAGGCCATAGGTATTTATTTAAACTTTTGTATCACATTCACCGTATTTTTGGGTGTGCAATTAAGAGTGCTGGCTATGTTAAGGTATCGTTACAATATATTTAATCCAAACACGTGTACGCATTTGCAATCCCCGTGGACGTCCGTAAGCGTGTACATTTGTATGTTATTATAATCAAACCAACAAACATAGAAATGGAACAATGTCCAACTCGCGACGCATTCGTCACGTTCCCTTTAATCCAGTTTATCCCACGGGGTCAGTTTGCGTTGTCTGTAGGTATGCGATATCGGTACCGTCCATTGTTTAACGTGCAATCTGATTACACATGCTTACTGAGTGTATAAACTATACAGAATTCGACTATAAACTATACTATGAATAGTTGAGTGCATTTAAACTTATCGGTTATTGGAAATTAAAATATAAGCCCTTTTTGACGTTCTAAAGGAAATTTGTAGATATGATATTATTGTACATAGGTTACAATTTCAATTTATTTCTTACACGAAAATAAAGTATATCCATATTACAATGTCATTTAAAACTAGTTAGTGAATAGTAGCAATATATTGGACAAAAAATTACTTTTTTTGGTACAAAATGCTCAAAGTACTGACTATAAATTATATAATTACGTATAGTGTATCTACCCGCGATCAAAATATTAATTTAATATTTATTATATTCTACCCAAATGGTATCTGGCAGAGATCGTCTTTAGCGATAAGACTGCATTTTGTGTCTACAACGTCTGCTATTGTTATGCAATAAAGAGTTTTTTCTATCTATGTAATGATATTTTATAAAAAAAAAAAAAGGTTCTGTAGCAAGGCATTGGCGGCATTTTCTCGCTGGATGTCAAGGCCGATGCGTTGTGTAAGACTGTGCAAGATCTAACATGTAAACTGAAGAATTTTATACATATTTGTACCCTAAATAAATAGTGTGACTGGAACGTGTATTGCCGTCGGGACGCATTTGTCACGCCGTGATAATCCGTCGGCTGCGACGCTCTGTTTATCCGCCGCTTGTTTGCCGCTGTCCGTACACGTTTTTGTTTTACGTAACTTTGAGTGGACATGTCCAGATGATTATAAGGACGCTTCTACACGTGTTTCTATCTTAGAATAAGTGAGTGAAAAATAAGTGGCTTAAAGCGAACTGCAGCGAAATGTATCACGTCCGTGGGTGAGTGAGAGTCGCTAGCGTTAACTTCCTGTTCGACTCTACCTCTCACCATTATTATCTTCTACTTAGTGAGTAAAATTGATGTTGTTCTTGCTCTTTATTGTACATAAAATGAGTTGTTACAATAAGACATGACAGTATTACCAAAAGTACAAAGGAGGACTTATTTCTAGAAAGAATCTCTTGCAGTCAACTTTAGAATAATCGAGAGAAGTTATGTCATTAAAAAGCAAGCTAGTAGGTACACGTAACAAAAAACGGCAGATATATTTGAACATATACATATAAATATAAACGAAAATACAAATATATTGGTGGGGAACTCAGAAAGTTTTGCGAGAAAGAAAAATGTTCTAATTTTTTTACTACATTTTTTTCGAAGTACTTGCACCACTTGCATCTATACAAAGTTTCATGCGTCTGAGCCAATTTTGAAATTTTTTTTTGTTCAGATACCTCTTCGAACGTAACCATCCTATCTTATCCCTTTCTATTTTTCCAACATTTTCTCCAAATCAATTCTCACTCAAAGATACCCCGTAAAGGTACTCCGAGCATAGTTCTCTCAATAGCTCTATATATGTATTACTAGAGAATAATATTTTTATTTATTCTCCTACGTGTCGCAATCTTTTTGTCTTCATAAAGGTAATTTAATATAGCCTGTGTTCAAATCACGGCAGTACGCTTATTTGCATTGTTCACAGTAAAAGCTTAGGGTAAAAGGAAACGTACAAAGCTTGTTTAAATTCGCCTCTATGCAGTATTTTAACACCAGTACAAACACCTTCGTACTGATGAAACGAAACAGTCTGTGATGAGAATGTCGTTTCGTAAATACGGGTGCTGCAATGAAAATCTCTTTTTGTATACGGAAAAAGAAGAACAAAAAGTACGGTTACTCTAATTTATTCAAACAAATGGACGTGTTTAGCGAATCAAACTATCAGTAGCTATAATTAATGAAATTTAAAATAAGCATCTTTTAAAAAAGAACGCTAAATCTGGACACTTGACTGACACTGGAGGGTGCACGCTCCAATTCAACAGCCGTTGGTCTCATTCGACTGGCCTCTTTACCCCTCTCGCACAGACCTTGAAATGTACTGCATTTCTCACTTTATCATATCGTACGTACATGATTTAGTAGTATATGCCGGAGCCCATTCCTATCGTATCCTATCCCTTCTCATTTTCCAAACCTTTTCTCCAAATCCATTTCTACATCTCCAAAGGTAAGCAGCGCATCTGGGGCGAGCCAACATGTTTCATTCTGGACTGATGTTGGCATGTACCACGAATGTCCACGAGCGACAGTATCCTCTTACTAACAAGTGGGCTCTACGCTCTTCAGCCGCCTTTTTTCTATAAAAGAAAGTTTAAGAGATCTCAGACTCCTGCACACATGCAAGAAACCTAACTTCAATAACGTATATGGAACGAGATCATGGAAATACTCTTGCCTTCAACCCTTAACAAACTGCCAACTGAACTCAAGAACTGGTACCTCAGCTAATAAGTATGTAATAAATAAATAATCGAGCTGATTCCTATCCTTTTCACTTCGTTTTCATCAAGAAGTACTTAAATATATGTAGATATCGAACTGTTTAGTCCGCAAAGCGATTACCGCGTAAGAGGATCAGAGCGCGTCCTCCGATGCTCTAACGGAACATTCTGGTATGTTCCATTTCCATTGTTGATTATTTCGTACGAAGCCGCAGTAATACAATGGGATAATTAGAAAATTAATAGCAAATTTACTTCCTTTCGTTATTGAAGTAAGACTTGTCTTTAAATGAGTATTGACCATTGAGTATTTAGTATTGAGAAAAAAAATACTTAGTAAATAAGTGCCATACCATCAGCCCATCTTTTAATGTGTGTGTCATAAAAGGCGACTACGGGGTAACAAAACCGCTACCACAAGCCCCGAGGAAAACAGTGGACTCGCCAACTCGCTCGGCCAGCGTGGCATTTCAGGGCCATACATCCCTCTCGCAATAGACAATGTGTTGAGGAAGTCCATGTCCAGCAGTGGATCTAGAAAGGGCTGGTTGCAAATAATTTTAAATTATGAAGGTGGAGCTCCCCTTTTTTTATTATCACCAAGGAATCTGAATCTAACCTTTAAATTTGCTACCATCGATTTGACGCCCATTCAGTATTTTATGCTGCTCAAATAATTACTTCTCATTGAGAGTTGGTAGAGGTTTTTTTTATTGCTTATGGTGGAACAGCTACAATTTTAAATCTCGCTCGCAGGCTTTATGCTTGCAATTAGTTGAAATTTTCATACGATGGAAACCTATTTATGGGGAACCTTTTGAAGAATATATTTACTAAAACCTAAACCATGCCATACCATCAGCCTATGTCTATCCACTGCTGGGTAGAGGCATTTCCCAAAGTTCGTCACCACACACGATCCTCGGCTCTTCTCATCCACCAGCACTGGCGTTTTCTGTCCACGTAGCGGAGGGCGTCCCACACTGCGCTTCTCAGTACGTGGCTTCGATCAATATCGGTTATCAGTCCTGCGGCCAATATGACCGTATGGCCAATATGATTGGCGCTTCAATATGCCGATTCTAAAACCCCTTTATTTATTTCAATATGGCTGTTTTTGGTGGCCACGAAATATTGGGCTTTGACTGAAAATCAGCATCATGCTCATCCCATGACATTATGCTGAATCAAGTCCCATTCTATCTACTTATAATCAGTAAATTCACTTCTTGCTTTGTATTTTTTCTATCCTTTGTATTAGGTTTTTTTAACATCTTGAACGTTGTGTTTTCTTCTAAAATTTATTTAAAATTTAAAATAACAGAAGTTCTACATTATTTTAATTATTTGCGTACGAGTTGTAAAATAAAGCGTTATTCTATTACTAACTTCGCAGTTTCGCCACACCATAATAAACTCATTATTAAACAAACAAAACACTAGTTAATACCGCGGACTTGTTTCAACATTAATCAACTTTCGCGAGTAAACTCACAGTGACTCGCAGTAAACTTGAGTTGTTTTTACATCCGTGGGTAGAATTGGGGCGAGTGACTCAACTAGAATTTGGCAACGTAAATTAGAACACGGGAAGAGCGGCAGATTATCTTGCAGAAGCTGGAGGCTCTTGAATATCACTCTGTAAAGTTTCCTCGTGTTCGTCGCAGGAAAAAGTCATGGCTACGTAACATTTGGGAGTGGACTGGCGTCGTGATTGGCGCCGAACTGTATCGCCTCGGAGCTGATTGCTAACCTTCACTAGTTGGAGAGGCACCACAAGAAGAAAAAAGTTTCATTACAGTGTGCAGAGTCCACCTTTTTAAATAGAAAGAAGATTGCAGACGGGCAGATAGCCCATCTGGTGGTAAATGAATACTATCGCCCATGGATATCCGCAGTACATGCCAACATCAGTCCAGAATGACAAACTCTGGCACGCCCCTGGATGCGCTGCTTAGAGATGCATAAATTGATTTGGAGAAAGAGCTGGGAAAATGGAGACCGATAGGATAAGATGGGATGGGAATGGGCTTTGGCATTATAAGCTCGTAGCATTGGCTGTTTAAAGTTTGTTCACCTTTCGGCAATTTTATGCAATAAAACCACACGTTCAAATTACAAAACAGTCAGAATCCAATTTCGCGCCAAGGTCAACGTAAGCAGGAACAACAAACAGAAGATAGCCGGGTCTCAAAAAAAACACTTACAGCAAATACTGGGGTAAAGTAGTCTGTGCACACGACGACGAACGACGGACGACTGATTGACTGACTGTTTTAGGTACAGACACAAAATGGCGGTGTTAGGGCAGGTTGGGGTGACGGTAGTTAGGTCAGTGATACCATTTGTTAAATATAATATTAAAAAAAATACAATGATTTAATGATCAGTATATTTTTTTTAAAAAACCTTAATTAAACATAATAATCGTAAATTTCCCTACTGGTTCTGTCACAGTTTAATATTAAACTTAATCAAATCACACAAAAGTAATCGAATTACTAAATTCATACACTTCTAACATTTTACTCAGACTACGTTACAAATATCCGGTATCGGTATTCAGCATCTTGAACTACATCACTATCTTTAAAAAAGGTGACACACGACGAAACATTGTAACAGCGCGTCACGGATTGAAAAAAAATAATATTATAGTTTTCTTATTTATTAACGAATATTTAGTGATTACAAATAATTACGTTTAGTGTAAAATTGCCGAACTGTTATTTTTGTGTGAAATTTGTTTTGAGAGCGCGTATTAACGATGAAAATGTTTTTGTCGTAATTTGTACGCCGCTTCAAAATTATCTCAACCAACTTTTCATGAACTGTCAAATCGGTAGTCTGTCGACAGCTTAATTATAGTACCTAAATGCTATTTACCTTACCTTGTTAACTCTTTTTTTTAAATGAATTGATTTATTTGTCACAGCCATAATATTAACAAAGAAAGTAAAAATACAGTGAAATGAAATCTTTACTGTCAAAAAATTTTCCATATGTAGGTACTTTGTTTCCAATTAAGTATTTGTTAATTGGAAAAAATATGTCAAATTGTGTGACTCAATTTCTGCTACCTATATATATCAAAACTCGCGAGGTACGAGGCACGCCTTCCGAATAATATATCACAAACACTATGACATGAAAGCTATAAATCTTCGTTGGGACCATTCATTACTTTCTCACGTTAAAACACAATCTCACGCCCGTAAACTTAATCCCATATTACATATTATTATGTATTTATATATCACTTCCAAACTCGTAAATTAACATTTACGAGTGAGACGATTACGCCAAAATGCTGACACAGTAGTCGTAAACAGTATGTAGTCTAAACGCGGCAATATGCACGAGTAGCGACCCGCCCTCGCTTCGCTTCGGTTGATAAGTTTTTTTCTTTTTTTCCAATTTTTTTTTCCAAATTACAAAATAAAATATAGCCTATATTAGACACGGATAATGTAGCTTCCTATTTGTGAAATAATTTTTGAAATCGGTTCAGTAGTTCCAGAGATTATCCCCAATATACCTACAAACACACAATTTTAGCTCTTTATTATATTAGTATAGATATAAATGGAAAAAAAAGCACTGCAGTTTGTCTAGAAATTTCTTTATTATATACAATGTATCAGGGAGATCGAATACCCATATTTTAGGAGAATGTTAAACATTTATTTTTATCCACAAAAACACTTTCCCACCTAACATTTAAAGGGTCATAAAAAAATGAAAATGAATTTCATTCCAGAGGTAAAGGTACAGATCATCGATTAATTAAACAATTTATTCCAAAGTATTGACATAACAAACTTATATACCACTATTTTAATAGAAATATTACGCATTTACTTAAATTATTTTCTAATCGATTGCAAAAGACAATTATGTTTTTTGTACACGATCGATATCCTTTGAGTAAACCTACAAAATGGTATCAAAATTTCCTCTCTATGCCAGTTGTTTTTCGTGCTGATCTCTTTTGGATATGAGCTATGCTTAAACGCAAAGCACCATAGTTATCAGGTTATTCCTTGTCAGACAAAGAAACATTTTTATAAACGTTTTTATTCCCTGACACATAGATTAGAAAGGGACTAGAAAGTGTTTTTCGGTTCCGTGTATTAGATTTTGATAGGTCTTACTGTGTAAGGCACAGGGCTTTTCCTTACAATCAAGAGAGGGTTTCAGGACATAACCCACCAAGGTTTCTAAGTGAGGATTGGCCCCCGTGGAGTGCGGATATTGCAGACATATATCTCAGATTTACAAGATTATTTTCATCCCTTAGTCAATTACAAAAAAAAAAAATACAAAATTGCTTATGAACTATTAGTCACTATTATGATTATTAATAGTCACTATTTTGATTATAACGTGTTTTTTTTTTGTAAGGAGGGTAAAATCTAATTGTGCTAAATGTTTGCGGTCGCTTCCGATTATTTAATTAAATTTATATCTTCAGTAATTCAGTAATTCCTGTCATAAGTTTCTAAACGCGACATCAGACAACTATCCACATCGATATGTAAGAACTATATATTAGTGTGCGTGATTCGAATTTTGCGAATAGCTGAGGAGATTACATACCGTTCCTTAACATTTTAAGATTAACTTACAATATAATAACACTTAATTATCGCGTGACGTGAGTCATAATTTAGTTATTTGCGCGTCGACGGGGCAATAGGATTACATCGTAAGTTGAATCCGTTTGAATATGATTTTGGAATTATTAGACTTTTTTATCATAACTTTACATAATTATATTTAGATTTCAAAGAAATACTGCATAGATTTGGGGGCACTTGAATTTCTGAAAATTTTATCTTTTTATCATTACTTTATACTTTATCAAACTATATACTTATCTTTATACTTTATCAAATTATATACTTATCTTTATACTTTATCAAAACAATGGTGACAAAATTTGTGCACAACACACAACAACAACACAACGGTGAAACGGTTATACTTTTGTTTTTATTTTGTATTTGTTGTATTTTTGTTGTTTCAATTGAATACTAGCATTTGGATTAAGGTTAATAAATCAATATACATATATATATTATATATATATATATGTATGACTTGTATTTAAACGAGTTGCAAAAAAAATCATTATCAACAAATCAAAGCATATTTTAATTTCACAAATAAACATTATTTAATTACTATGAATGTCAAAGAATTAATGAATTTATTAGTGTCCTTGTTGACAATAGAGAACCTAAAATTAACCCCCCCTTTAAATTTAATTTTAATTTATTTATAATAATTTAATTAATTTTAATTTAATTTTAACCCCCTTTAATGCTGCCACTTTCAGTATTTCTTGTGCTCATTTAATTATTTCCTATTGTATTATAATATGGAATGTTCCAGATGTATTTCCGAAGATTTATACCATGGATTATGCTTATAATTCTGAGTTAATTATTATTATGTATTGTTTTCTTTGTAAAAAAAAACAATTTTTGTGCTTTATAGTTATCTATTTGTTTGAATTTTTTGATAAAATTTTCATTAATATTAGCTGGTTTTTGGTATTTTTTTTATATCAATTAACGCAGAATCACGATTCCATCTTCGGGTAATCTCACACATTCGGCCATCTTAACACACCGTGTACACAAATACATATATTCAGTGTTCACCTTATTTTACCCTATATATTATTGGAGATCTGTCACATTTTGAATTCCGAACCACCGGTGCATGACTTTAAATTTATGCCGGATCCTAGCTGGATAAGGGTCGGATTATCTCATCCGCAACAAAGGTCGCTATGACAGATGCCGGCTGAAGAGACGGACGGACGTTGACAGTTACCTTGATTATTACCATTTTGGGGTAAGTATGTGCAATACAATGTTATTTATTTATTTATAAAGCAAACAGAACAGAATTCAGGCAATACGTGTAAGAAATATAATAAAAAAAACAACAATTAGCCAAAAGTCCTGAGAATGTGTACGTAGCATGCACATGTTAATTTAAAAAATGAAATTGTAACTAAATAGAAATTGTCATCAAAGTAAGTAAAGTAATACAGAATAATTATTGAAAGACTGAGAACTTATTGAATATATCGATATCTATCTACACTTAACCGCTATTCATCGCTTCGTTTTAATAAAGTTCATATATTTAGCATATTTTTTTTTATACTTTTTTTTAACTCGATATTTGACGCTGGGACAATATTATAGGCGTGACATCTTTTCGAGTATACAAATGATTTATTTCTGATATTTTTCACAATCCGTATGACAGGATTTTTTACGAACAGAAAACGGTTTATGTACAAAATGACATGTGACAAAATCGTAAATTAGTAGACAAGAAAGTTGATAAACAGCTCTCTAGTTCTTCTGGCATCTCATCTTCATCATCATGTTCTGTGCTGTTCGCTGTTCCCAATCTAGTTACTCCACCATTTATAATTTAACAAAGCTTAGCCTTTCGGAACCACTTGATAAGATTTACGGACTATTACCGATGTGGATGGATGTCTTGCCGTTTTTCACAACATTTACTGATTTAATGCAGCTGTTCGAAAATAGCCGTAAATTTTTTTCAACTTGGATCCTCATTTGTCTAAGTGCCCACATAAATAAAACGATTCTATTTTATATTTATATTTTTTTTTATATAAACAAATGGGCGGACGAGCAAGCGCTCCCACGTGATGGTAAGTGTTACCGCCGCCCAGGGACACCTGCAACACCACTAACTAGGCTAATTGGTCGTCTAAATCGGTAGGGCTAATCGAACATTTGACTTTAAATAAAAATGTTAAACCATTAAAATTTAAACTGTATACGAATGAGAGTCCGCTTCTGTATTCAGTAACGTAGCAGATGCCTGAATGAAGAAGATGATGAAGGTGCCTAATGAAGAAAAATGCCTAAAAACCTACAATAAATTCCTAAACAAGCAATTACCTCAACAAATTAACAAATCCAAGGTGATCGTGGATCCACAGGACCTAGACAATGGTGGCAATTGACGATTAATCTTACCCAACCCCAACTTTCTCTCCTCCTCCCCAACTTTCCTATTGTCCGGGTCGCTTTTGTTTGGCCGCCTGGCCATAGGGAGAGATAAGAGAGTATTGTTTGCGTGCCTTGTGCCACAGTAAATGATAAAAATAGTATCTCAACTCAGCGGTGTTTCCTCGAAATAATCCATGAATTTATAAAAAAAAATTGGCTTGTTTCAATTGATCCCATTTATTGTGTCCGTCGACGGGATTTTTTTTATAGAAAGGTGGTAACAGACGAGCAGCGAGACTACCCGTTTCTAAGTGAAAACTCCCTCACCTATGGAGATCATACGTGATGTCCATAGCTCCACAGCACATGCCGTCATTAATACAAAATGTTAAACATTGAGACGTCCTCGTAAGCCATGCCTATCTTTAGAAATTCATGAATGGATTTGGAATAAGGGTTGGGAAAATGGGAAATAGGAAGTAAGAGTTTTCCTCATTTCATTACACCCCAGTCAAGAGTCAGTAAGTAAATAAGTAAGTATACTTTATGGTATACCACAGATAAAGATAAGACGTAACACAAAAACACAAAACATTATACAAAATGCGGTCTTATCGCTAGAGCAAAAGTATATTAGAATAAGATGTTTTTATTCCATTATACTCTCCATTCGATGGGATGGGATGACATAAACATATATCACTCACTACCGAACCACGTATATTGGAGGAAATATAAGAGTCATGGGAAGACTACATTTATTGGTAGTCTTCTATGAGAGAGGAGTGAATTGGTGAGTTGGGCGCACCCAGCTGCTGTGGGATTAAATCAATATCCCATATAAGAGATCACATACCGACATCGTACATCGTCGACATCGAAAATTATTAATGCATTTCGACATTAAATCTATATCTACAATAAGGTTACTCAGATCATTATACGTCAGTCACATTTATATTGCCGCGTTGTGTCAGCAGTTTCTATGGGTGGGTGAGACGGATTTCGAGCGCTTTAAGCAATTAAGTTACTGATATGTTCTTTATATCGTGCTTGTATGTCTGTATGGGTATAAGCCGGGCTGATGCGCTGTGCTCCATGTTTCTTTGTAGACAGTTGCTTCTCTGCTCTTTTTAGCAGCTCGCGGTTGATTAGCTCACTGCTTTGTGGATAGTAATGACTCTTCTTTGAATATAATACTCGTAAGGCACAAAGCATGTCATTTCGCACATCGCTTTTTATTTACATTAGTTATTTATTATTATTGTATAAGAAAAGTGGTACAATTCGGACCTTTCGGTATTTTAGATTATTTCATGTTGGAAATGAATGTAGATGGTACTGATTCTTTGAATATAACATTGGTGAGGTATAAGGCGTTTGATTTTAATTAATCTTTGTCGTTTTAATTAACATTAGTTATTAGTCAACTTATTGCACCATTAAAAATGTTTTACATTTTTAGGTTATCTACAGTTTTAAAATCTAGTGACTGTTTGTATATAATATGTATTAATAAGGCGTTTGCTTCCGTTAGATTTGTTGTTTCAATTAACACTATTTATTACTATTTTTTAAACAATTTTATGTAGTATTTATGCGAAGGTAATCTATTTTTATGTTTGTACTACGGTTGTGTAAATTGTTATGTAGGTATTTATTATGTGTTATAAGTGATAATCCAATAAATCTTACTTAGCTAATATATATGGGAACCAGGACGGAACATAGGCTAGAAAAATAAGGTTTCCGTGAGATAGTGAGCACGTAGGCGGAGCCAAGGAAAAAAGCTAGTGAAAATAAATATATTTTTTTATGATAATTCATCGAAATAAATGATAGCAAACTGTGCTGTTAATAACCAAATGCTTAGTATAATTGTACAATTTTTCTGAAATAATGGTATAATTTAATTTCTATATTATAACATGGCCTTTAATAATAATCCTTTCATCTTTTTCAAATCGTATTGTATTCCAACTTGACCCTAACGAGGTACCTTTATTTAAATCTGACTAAGCACAAATCCCTTAAAATACTTGTATGATACACTTTATATTAAACGTTGCGTTTCGGGCTCTAATAAAACATTTTACGTGGGTAACTTAATTAAGTCAAAGTAAGGGGTTAAAATATAGCCCAGTTGGTTAAGCACCGACCCACAATAGTCGTAAACAAGCAGTAGACATTCTCAAAATTCATATCACTTAAATGTGTTCGTCCGGACCTAGGGTTGTTACTGTTGCGTTGTCAAAATAAAGTGTGGTGTGATGATATCAAATATATAATTAAAAACTATAACTTTCTGTATACAACATGTATGAATGTCAATTTATTTTTTTTGTACAGATTTACGTATTAGTGTTTTATGCTTTTTATGTGTTTGATATACGTGGTATTTGCGACAAAATTGTAAAGGACATAAGTTATTCACTTTCTGTAACTAATAGCTCTAACATTGTAGGCACCCATAGGGTATTACGGCACTCAGAGCTATGATTAGGTGTCAGAAAATGGGGTTCTTCAGAAAATTAATCTTAATTAAATTGTTTTCATTAATTATATCACGTTTTAATAAACAAAATTTTCATTTCACATCAAATCTACAATGTCAAGGTGACATAAGAAAAAAAACCTGCGCTTAGATAACAAATGTTTTATGTTCCAATTCAATACAAAGGGTATTTCTATTTAGTCACTTAAGCCAATTAGTGTAAAATATAGTATGTTTGTTATTTAAAAATGTTCCTGTCCATTTCATACCTATCGAAATATTCCCTGCTTTGTAAACTTGGCCAACCCTGCACCACTGCGCGAGCTCGAGTGCTAATGGAAAACTTTTAGTATGATCTAAATGTGTTCTTCTCGATACATCGAGTAAAACGTGCTTTTGTGCGTGCGCCAGTGTTTTGCAATTGCTACTGTGAGTTACATTACTGCTTATTATATATATTCCCCATATTGTGGCGTAGGGCCCCGCTTGCAGATTTATATGCGAGTAATAAATATAGACTAATTAGCCTGTACGGCGTGTTGCGGGTTTTAACACGTGATCATAGGAATTTGCGGTGTTCGACATAGCAGTGAGATGTCGGATTTAGAAATGCGACTAAAGTTTCGATTGGTGAGTCAGTAAATTTGTTAACAATTTTACGCCATAGAAACTTCTTATCATGCGCTATATATGAGAGATATGTTTTGTTCTTGACCAGATAAGCGGCGTGTAGCCCAACAGGGCGATTAGTACAAAAGTGAACAGTTCAATGTCAAAGGTGACATTTGCTTATTTTTTTAAATATTAATGTATTTAATGTAATAAAACGATATTTGTATTATATGTATTTAAAATCCCAAAGGGGTTTATGAGGTAACGCGGGGATTTTTTTATAAGTCTCGTATCACTGCTACTATTGCTGAGCTGTTGTGATCACTTTCTCTCTTCTAGTTGACTGCTTCTACCTTTGCCTTGCAGATATCGCACGCTAGTTATAGCAGTTCTTCCGGTTTTAGTAGGTGAGCGCCCATAGGACTACATTTATCCTGCTCGAGACAAGATGTGCAGATTTTAGAATCACGTGTTTGCAAGCATAACAAATACTGGTGATATAGCAAAGTATAGATTAAGAAACTTTCACTGAAAAGATGTATTTTAAAATCATTTCCTCAAATCTAAAGGCAAAGCATGCCACTGACCGATAGATCTCCGCCGTAGAAGGGGTGTATGACGAAGGTCTCGTTGCCTATGTGGATGACGCCGGAGACTCCGTTGCACGTGTGGAAAGCTGCGGATGCTCCCGGATAGTCTTTCACAGTGCCGTGGTAGTAGCAGTGCTCGATTTCCTGGAGACAAAAGAAAGTTATATATTTATTTATCCATTGATTGGGCCGGCTTTAGAACGCGCATCACCTTATCTGTTCTGTGTAACTCATGGCTATAGGAGTGCTATAAAAGTTTGCGCATGGAACAGAAATAGTTCCATACAGCTATAAATATAAAAAAAACGCTTATTGGGGTTTCATACGCACGTTTACTAGCTTCGTTTCTTTATCTGGGGGTCGCGATCCTCAGGGGGTTTGCCGTCGTAGATACAGGGAGTCACAATTGATTAGGAAAAATTAAGTACTTATGTACGAGAAAAAACATCTTAAAGTAATTAACGATTTGTAATCAAATGTTAAACGGTAAAAGTATAATTAGAACTTAACTACATTAGTACTAGGAATGCTAGAAATTAACGGTCTTAATGCCCAACGGAATATTTCCCATAGTGATGTGAACTTTAACCTAATCTTATATTACTGTCTGTGCCAGTTTTGTACAGAACATAATCATCTTCATTGACAGTAATCTTCTTCCAATTGAGACCACCAAAAAAGTTAAAATGAAAAAGGGCGAAAATTCAATAAAATATTTTAAGGGAGAAATTTCTTACTGTGAAGTCTCCTAATTTGTCATTCACAAGTATCGCCCTTTTACAGAAAGAGGATGGAAGTAAATGACAAGTTGGGCCACGCAGTAAGCGGACTGTGTGATTTCGGACCTATGACTTGGAAGAGGAAATAAATATGGAAACAAGTTTCAATTGTGCACTGCGAAATGTGGGGGACTAGGTATTCTTGACACTAATTCGTTCCGGACACCGTGACTGATAGCGCCCACAAATAAATATCTATAGATAAACAAGATAAGTGACTCCCTTCAACCACGCAGGCGATACATCATTTATCTTGTTTGTCTATAGATAATAAATAATTATACTTATTTCTACTAATTGTCAATCAAGAGGAACCCTTCGTTATATCGATCGGAGAATCACAGAGTAGATATTCACAGGATGCAGAATTGACATCTCCCATTTTCAATGTTATCATCGTGTATTGTGTGCTAAGAAATGGATTAAGAACTATATGGAATTTGTGCACTTTTAGTAATAGCTGCTTGTACAGAGGCGGACTTGATGTCCTAAGACATTCTCTACCAGTCGACCTTAATGTGAAAAATTATACTCCCAATATCCTACCCTAAAAATATGTTTATATATTCTTTATGATTATCCACTTTAAAACTAAGAAGAAGTAGTTTAATAATAATAATTTTAATAATAATCATACCAGATTTAGCTTTATTAACTTTCATTAACTCATACAATATATTTTACAACTTTATTATCTCAATGCAAATAATAAAAGCCATCCTAAAATCGCTCATTTAAAGGCCTTAAACCTAAAAGCCCAATTTAGGCTTTCTTTTTTGCGTTCCACTGCGCTGCCAATTATGGCGGGCAGAATGGACTGGCCAGAGCAGCAAGAAATCGGTGAGGCTTCGTTCATTCACTCGTCCGATTGGAACGGTGAAACTAATAAGATCCATTTCGTTCTTTTTCATTCAATTGAACCCGTGATGTCGTACCTCGCATGACTGCTTTAGGACGAGGAAAAAATACTTTGTTGGCAGACGGTAGTCATAAAGGCAGATGTCGCTGGAAAGATGTTATCCAACACCATTCAAACACACACTTACTAAAAGAATTTATGAACACAGAAATACAACTTAAGACACAGAAACAATTTAATCGTTCATCTTAATAGAACTAATAAATATGGAACAGTTATATAACAGATTTTAATTGTTTTTTAAAAATTGTTACTAACTCGGCGGTGAGAGGAAAATCGCGAGGAACCCCGCATGCTAGAGCATGCGCAGCTTATTTCTGGAGAAATAAAAAAAGTCTGGAGTATGTGATCCACAAATCCGCACTGGGTCAATTCACATGGGTTTATTCTCGTCAAATCGGCAGGCAACTAGTTACAACCCAACAATTAACAGCGTCAGCAAACGATAATTTACGATATTTCTAAGAGTTCCCGACATTAGTGCGAGCGAACAGATAGACGTTGTTCTTTTGTATGTCACAAATAGTATAGTTTAGTTAACAGTCTTTAAAGGGTGAATTCTCATTAATTAATCTACGGCAACAAACGACCGACAGCGCCCCCTATTAGAACAAACTTAATCTACTGAGTAGATTTCTTAAGACGTGAACTTTTTTATTTGTGCCCACTTTATCTTTAATTCAGAGAGTTCTGAACTGTTGTGGTGCATACTGAAAATAGGTGGATTTGGTTGTTGTGGTACTTGTCAGAGTTTCAATTAGCGACCTCAATGTGAGTCGAGAACTACCATGTTACGTTTTGATTTTTTTTTATTAATTATTGCTTATAGGAGCTAGGAACCCTCAAAAATCTAAAAAATAAGTGACGTTTAAACGCTGTCAAAAAGAAGCCCATTGTGCAAATTTAATGAACAAAATAAATAAAATCGATGTTTTTACGTACAATGCGTGTACGTGTTTCGGTAGTGAGTGAGAAATGCCAGAGCACATTGCTATCCCGTCCTATCCTATCCCTCCTCATTCTCCCAACCAATTCTCTAAATAAATTCCTACGCCGCAAAAGGTAGGCAGTGCATGCGGGGGCGTGTCAGCATTTGTCATTCCGGACTGATGTTGGCATGTATCGCGGATGTCTATGGACGACAGAATCCACTTACCATCAGGTGGACTGTATGCTCGTCTGCCGTCTCCTTACTAGAAAAAAAAAATTGGAAGAGGGAACAGGGGAATACGAAAACTTGATTTTAGCGAATAATTATAGATATTATCAGCTCGGAGTGCAACTGTCCTTTTCTCTTAAAGAAATTGCATCGCTCAATGCGGAGACAGTAAGAAATTATAAAAATACCTATTTTTAAAATCCGCTTCTGCACATCCTCACGCTCACGCTCGTGACTGTTCAAGACTCTCGTCTTTGACGCTCAAGGTTTTAAGACTTCCAAGCATTATAAAAAGAACTATAATGCTCATGAGCGTTTAACGATTGATACTTAAAGGTTTATCGCTGACACAGCGCTTGCGCGTCGAGCGCTCAGCGTTTACAACAAAGCTATCAGTCGTATTAAGGACCACGCGCACTAATTGAGCAGAATCACCATCAGAGGCCTAACCGACCAAATGATGTATTGTAAAACATGATGTTTTACAAGATGGTCGGTGCGGCCATTGGTCGAGGTCGTGGCCGCGTAGTGTGTATACTAAGTACCTACTAAAGACTAAGTAGGTTCTTTAGTTTTAGTTTAGTTTTATTTCGAAGTTCCTTTTTCAATTAATTTCTTTATTCATTATTGCCGTTTCATAAATTGCTGTATTCATTCATCATCCTTTTTGTTCTTACTATTGTTTTTTTCTCTTCATATATGGCAATGGTGCAATTAGCACATTCTGCCAGTGTCAAGTGTTCTTCGTAATAACAATTTCCTGTCAACGTATCCTGTAAAACGTATCCTGTCAATGTCCAGCCCCGTCGCTCAGTAAAGCGATAGTAGGTTTATTGAGGACAGAGGAGGACTCCTTGGAAGCCCACGAAAAACGCAGTCCCTCGTTTTTATTTGATTATCACAAACACCACGCACGAAGAATACATTGAAGTTTAAGAAGAATAAGTAAGAATAAGCATAAGCATTTATTGCATATCAGAGATATAATATAATAATTAAGTATATAAAGATATAATTAATATCAACGAAAATAAGGAAAATAGGAAAACGGGCTCCGCGTTCGTTTCTTTGAAATTTGAAGACCTTAAACATGACAACATTGATATCGTTCATCATTTTAAATAACGGTATTATTATAACGAAGTATCTTTAATAAGGAAAAAAATAATTAAATTCGCTATCCATCAGTCTGTCCTAGGTAAAACGGCATCTTTCAATTTAATATCTTAAACGACAAAAACAGCCCGGGAGTCGGATCACAAAAACATTGAAGCGTAAAAAGTGTCCCTCCCACAGCAGTTACTCCACAACATAGAGGAGAAACAGTAGATAATCGTAGCCTTGTTCAGGAAATAATTACTTACGCTTGAAGAACTTGTACAGTCAGTCACACGCCAATGATCACAGTCAAAACCATTCGATTCTAGGCCTTATAACTAGCGTATTAACTAACATATAATTTCGATTTCAGAAAAGTTCAACTACTTTTTTACTAAGGATGGATCAACACCATTAGTTGATAGGCAGTGGACATTTTTGGTCTGACTGGTGGCGATATTTTAACAGATCAAAATGATTGGTCCAAATGACACAAAAGTTAAATTAGTTGGTACATATGTCGGTTTGGTTTTAGTTTAATCATTTAAACAAACAAAATTGTATACGAACATGTTTATATGGAATTATGATCATTAAAATATATAAAACAAAGTCAATGCCATTAAATTTATATATTACCAGCAGTGCCTGGCATGCGTTGCAATGCGTTGGAATATTTTTTTTGTCAGAAACCTTGGCGGGCGCGCTCACTACAACTCAAACAATGGTTTAGGAACGCCTAGAAGACGAACAAACAAACAAACATTAATTTTTATATATTGGAAGATGTTTCAAACTCAATAAATTAATAACAATCACGTTCGTGCTTATATACAATAGTATTTTATTCATGTATGTGTACGTACGTTTGAAATTAATTTTTATTTTTTTATTTTATAAAAGTGGTAGCAGATGGTCACCCACCATTTGGCAAGTGGTCAACCAGGGGGAATGCGGGTACGTTACCGATCTTGCAGATTCCTATTCGCAGCCCTAGGATGTGGTCTAATGGAAAACCTTAGTTGGCAGTGAATCCCACAACTTTCTGGTTCGTTTTATAAAGTGTCTTCGAAATTGTACGCAGCAGATATTCATCAAGATAATATATCCTCCACCACTCATGGCCTTGCCAACCTTAGTTATAAGGACCGAATCGTGCGAGGTGCGCGCCCTACTTGCGTGGGCTGTTTCCGGCACGCATTTTTTCTAACTTCCTAAAAATTTTATCATCTCTCTCCATTTATCAAGGAAATGCGGACCAACCGCCTTTCGGTGACGAGAGCTGCGATGATAAAAGCTAAAGTTGGCATCAGATTGACGAACTTTTCAGAAAATTCTCCATTATAAATGAGATATATGCAGATAGATATATATATCTATATCACTTACACTTGAATCAGTAATGATTGTTAGACGATATATTAATCTATTTGTAGTGTATTTGTCCCTGGCTCGGAATAGCAAGCGTGGTACGAGTGTCTGCACTCACCGGTGGCTCTGGCGACCAGTGTGACCAGATTTCATTTGACGAATCTACTGCTTGTGGAGGTTAAAAGCTATTGAATTCTACCAAAAGAGAACGAGAAAATACTAAAAATCTATTATATTTTTTTGCTGTCGTGTTACAACGTAAAAACATGAATGTTTTCTTGATTAAACGATAAAATAATAAAAATAACAAAGAAACCACCATTAATTAAAGAAACCAATGTTTTTTTTTTTAAATTAAATTCTAAAATCTAAATAATGTTTTGAGTCCATTAACTTGATCATACTTCTGTCAGGATCAAATCTGCTACATGCTCCTTCCAACTGTCGTAGCCCCTCTTTTCCATGCATTATTGCAGCAACATTCTTATTATTAAATCGATTTCGATCTTGATTTTTAATCCTATTAATATCGGAAAATATTCTTTCTACTTTGGCGTTTGACAAAGGTAGTATCGTCATTAGCTTCACAAATCGGGACAAATTGCCATACTTTGGTTTGCTATTCGCATCACAGATTTGGCTGACTTCACTCCAAAATTTATCCACCATAAAAGTTTCAGACGTCGAACTAGAAGTTGACAATAAATTAGACACGGAAACATCTAATTTTAATTCCCTATATTCATTGTCAACAATTTGCATGTTTTCTGTTGCAACTAAGTTAGGAAACCTTTGGAGTATTCTTATCAGAGTTCGAAATTCACCATACACTGCTTTTTGGGGATCGATGAACGACAAATCCTGCAAAAAATTATCTTGTACAGGCAGTCTTTGCAGAAATTGGTTACTCAGCTCGATCAAAAATGATTGACATCTGTTAAGGAATTCTTCAATTTTAGATCTCATTCGAACATCATCTTTTAATGATTCCAATGTCATTGCTAAGTTTGTGCCCAGGTACATGTTTTGTATAGGAAGGAAATGCATTCTTAAACTTGGATCTATTGACTGAAGCGGAGTAGTTTTTATATAATTTATCTTCATAAAGCAACTCAAAATGGAACTCATCATGTTTTGTATGTCTGTTTCAATTTTATGAATAAGTGTCTGATCACTTTGAAAAATAACGTTAAATTTTGTAGTTATAGGTAATATAAAATCTAAAAAGTAAAGATAAAGTTTTGTCTCATCGCTGTTAAGGTGATCAAATATAAATTGACAAGTAGCATTTGCATTCTTATTCCCTAAAAACTCATTTTGGAAAAAAAGTTTTAATGCTGACCACTGCTCCATAATTCGGTGAATGCATTGATGTAGGGAAAGCCACCTGATATCATAATGACGATGCATATGGTGAGTTGGTGTCAGTAAAATTTTGAAATTCGGCAAACTCTCTTTGTCGTGAGAGAAGTATGAAAAAACATCTTTGACAAACAACTCTATAGAACGAGGTAATTTTTTGCATGCATAACTCACTTGAAGGTTTGTTGAGTGGCAAATACATTTGAAAAAAATGCAGTTTGGGTTGACTTCCCTAATTTTAGATACCACGCTATTCCTTTCGCCGAACATAACATTCGTGGTATCAGCAGCGAACCCTATTAAATTGGCTATGTTAAGGTTTCTTTCAGATAAGGCACATGTTAAACTATCAAACAAATCCTGCGCAGTATCACCTTTTAAGTCCACCATACAAAAAAATTTTGTTTGTAGAGATTGCATTTTTTCGGAGTAGTACTTTATTGCTGCTGCAAGTACCTTGGTAGTACTGACATCTGTGCTCTCGTCGATAATGAGCGAAAATACTGGGCTTCTCTCAGTTTCATTTTCCAGTCTTGGACGTAATTCTGCAAGCATTTTTTCTTCGAAGTTATTGCCTAAGACGTTGTAGGCAATTGCGGCAGATTTAGTTCTTCTACAGGAAAAACGTTTTGCGATTTCGGAGTCGTGAAATGCCCTTGAAATAACTTCGCTCACATGATCCATTACGCGAAAAGGAATATTATGTTCAACTAAGGCAGCTACAATGCTGATTTCTGCTTTTTTTACTTCTTCCGAAATGGTTGATGTTTTGAAAATCGTATCAATCTGTAACCAAAGAAGTTAAAAATAAGTATGCAGGACATTTCATATAGCGCTATATAGTATAAAAAACTAAGCAATTTTTACATAGCATTTAACATGAATAAACACACATAGTATTAAAATAAAGTCTTAACAAGAATAATTAACTAAGAATTACATTCCACATATTAATGTAAGTAACTTGCATACCTGAGAAATGCCGGAATATCCTTTCATATTTTTTATATGCTTTGATGTAGCCATGTGTTCCTTCAAAGACGCCACTCTACTTAGTACTTCACAGTTGCATGCTTTACAATGAGCACTCGTAGTGTTTACCTTAGATTTACATAACCAACTTTTAAATGAGGGATCTTGCTCCCATTCATCGCGATATCCTTGTGTATATTTACGTTTCATTTTAAACTCGATTATAAAAATTTTCAATAAAGGAATTCCCACTAGTCTATCACACTCTATGCTCACGGCACGAATGCTAACGAAAAGAATGAAAATTAAATAGTTACAATCCATTCGATGAAAGGGGGAATACCCCGCATTTATCCGATATGCCAAAAAAGCATTTATAACTGAAAAGCGTGAATTCTACTAAAATATACCAAATAATTTTTACATACTAAATTCTGTTGCCAGTACCTCAAAATCTACCAAAAAAGTAGAAATCTACTAAATCTGGTCACGCTGCTGGCGACATTGACGTATCACAACATGTTACATTAACGTCTGACCTACATGCGCAGGAGACAGAATATTGATTACACTACATTATTGAAAGATCACACTGGAAAGACCTATTGAAACGCTATCAACTTGAATTTGTGAACTTGAAGGCGAATTATTTAACAAGTTCAAAAGGAATTAGTCAATAAATTTGAAGAGGACTTTTAAAATTTGACTTTTTAAATATGTAAATCGAAATGTGCATAAAATAGATTCCTTCGTAGATTACTTCGTCGATTACCCAGTAATATTTATTAGTTATTCTTTTCAGAAATAACAAAAATTATGCAACGGTTACAAAATTTGTGACAGTTTATATAGTTTTAAGAAAAAAAAAACATCCGCAAGTCATATGTGATAATTAGATACGATTATTATGTTATTGGGAAGTGGTGTCGGCCGGCTTTAGATTAACATCATCTCATGTCTTCTCGTGGGTATTGTAAAAGGCGATTAAAGGATAACAAAGCCGCTGCCATGAGGTCTCTAAGAGAGTGGTCACGCCAATCCTATTGGCCAGCGTGACGTTTTAACGCCATAGATACCACATGCACCGGACAATATGCATGGGGAGGCCCTTTCCAGCAGTGGAGAATAACAAATTACGGGCAGTGGGCAAATTTACGGTTTATCTAATTTTCCATTCGATTCCATGATAGTTAAATTTGCATGGAGTATTTCTACTGTTTTTGAACTTAGTGCTGTTACTCCCCCTTCGTCCCACTCGTCAAAACCTCATCCTCATTTATGCGACGGGATTAATCGACGTCTATGGCAATAACATTATCCCGGGAAAAATTCACCCCGTAATAAATTTATGTCTTAACAATTTCGGCGCGGCGCGTTCTTGCCTCATTCATCATACCGGGAGTTGGTTGACAGCAAGAAACGTTGTTAAGTTTCCTTGCCACTCGGTGGTTTCTTCTCGCACTTTTATTGTGGAACTGTGCTGCTTTGAGGGCTTTGTACAGTTCGCATTTGAGGATATGCCTGGATAATTTGTGCATGTTATCGTCGTATCAGTTTAAGGGACGTAGTGTTGTACCTTTTGTCTGATTGGTTGTCGAGTAACCTTACGAAAGACGACTATTATCCCTTGCAGATTCAGAACTTCCTTATTAATATTTGTACAGTTAATAAACCACTCGAATGTGTAGACTTACCTACTGCTGTGTCATTCAAAGTGTCAGAGGTGGATTTCGAGCATCCGACTTTCTTTTCTCTTTCCGTCTTTAGCCTTCTTCTTTTATTATTGTTATGTTGTGTTTTATTTATTTAATAATTTATTGTACATACATAACAAGAAAATAAATAAAAAGTAAGAAAAGAAAAAATGTACAAACGGCAAGCTTATCTTCTGTGGAGATTTCTTCCAACAGACCTGATGAAGTGAAATATAGGTCAAAATATTGGTGAGTTCTTATAGTTTCTATCTTGGGCACTTAGGGTTCAGTTGCCACCCTTTTAATGTCTCCCTATAAATCTTTTCTTGTCCCATAGTCTTCAGTCTAGCACTCTTCTGCACCACAAGGTAGACATCTAGGCAACATGTCCACAAACCCCACTAACTGTACTAACGTGAACAGAACGCAGGCCAGTGGGACATCTTCCCCATCGTTCTGAAACTCGATGAAACCATCATCAAAACCGTGTTTCGATGCTAATTTCCGAACATTGATGCCAGATTTCGTGCAGTTTTTACAAATATTTTGAAAATACTTTATTTATTTAATATTATTAAATCACATGAAACATTATACATATTGATGGATATAATAATGTAAAAGTACTTGTGTTTCGCTTGTGTGTTTACACACACCTTGTATATACTCGTACATACATACTCCGAACTAATGACCTAATTAATAATTGAAAAGTCTCACAACACCATACATAATACACAAGTCAGTGTTAAAGGATTTCAGTAATTAGTCTTGGAAGAAAGAGACAAAAGGTGAAATTCTAAAAGTAACTTAAAACAGTTAGATCATTTTAGTTTGAAAGATGGAACAGTGAAACGCGTCGGTGAAAATTTCATTAATTTCTTCTGTCACAACAACGGATGATAGCGCGGACGATAGTTACGAAGTGTTTTGAAAAATGATGTTAAGTGTATCGTGTGAGAAATAAGGTTCGTTTTTATTTTTTTGTTGCATCTTAGTCTCGAAGAATCAATTTTTGTTGCATCGTAGTCTTGAAACTTTGCAAAACAAACCATGACTTTCTACGGTAATGATACGTTACTTGAAATTGATAGATTGAGAAATATTTCTAATTAAAAATGTGTAAATAACATAATATAAAAGAAGCGTTTTTTAAAAACAAGCTTTTATGCAAGCCATGTACGAATAAAATAAGTTTATATTGAATTATTTGTTCTCAATAAGCTTGCCGCGAAATATTCATAAAAGTAGGTATCATTTACAATTCGCGCGACGAGCACGTTAAGAACAAATAATTCAATAGAAACTTATTTTATTCGTTTTAGTACATGGCTTTCATAAAAGCTTGTTTTTAAAAATCGTTTTTTTAATATTATTTTATTAGTTTGATGTTACTACCTTCACCCGTTTGATATAAACCACTTAATTGTGGTTTATGAGACATTTGCGCATTGGTTTTGTTTAAAACCGTTGTCTTTATTTCTTTTTTTTATAGAAAGAAGGTGGCAGACAAAATACATGCCAACATTAGTCCACAATGACAAACATTGGCACGCCCCCGGATGCGCTGCCTACCTTTGTTGATGAAAGAATGGATTTGTAAAAAGGGAGAAAGGGATAGGATGGGAATGGGCTCTGGCAAATCTCACTCACTACCGAAACACGTACGTACATTGAGGAATATGATAAAGTGGGAAATACAGTACATTTCAAGGTAGTATTCTTTATTTCTTATAGATTTATTAACCGTTATTTTTAAATCGGTCAACATCTTCGCTTTAACTTCCGAATGCATATCTTCAAATCCACTCCACTGATTGAACTGATTGAATCAGTTCAAAACATCCATTGAGATCAGTTTATACTTTACAGATATTGTTTGCAACGAAACCAATTTGAGAATTTACTTTACTTGTTACTTTCAATTTACTGGTTAGAAATATATTAACCGGTTTATTTTAAACGGAAACGGCCAGCGCCATCATTTTAGAATTTATACGATTCAAAATCGACCTACAACATCCCACTGAAGGGCACAGATCTTCCTATTCACTAGGAGGTATTGGGTTTTCCTATTTAGGTATCTGCATTTTGTCTTTATACAATTTTTTCTCATACTTTACGGATAAAATAAGGTCAAAATTTTTCCTGCTTACCTACGGATCTCTAAAGACCTCGGGGGCAAGAATGATTGATGGTGTCATACCTCAAGTCTCGTGGTGAAATAAATTAAATTAGGCGTGACGAAAAGAAAAGTAGCCGTGTTATTATTTTTGAAGGACTTTAACAAACCCCAGTGAGACTCAAAATGGTTTTTAACTTCTGTAATGAACCTTGAGGCACTGAGTGGCTCAATAGCTTAAGGAAGGTGTTTAATATAATTGGTTTTTTACAAGATGACAACTTTTCTCCAAGTCATAACACACATTCAGCCTTATTTTTATTAGTATGTATTGTGTGTGTCTATCTTTTTATAAATATAGTATTATAAAGCTGTGAATAAGATTTTGCAAGGTCGGCGGTGCGCCCGCATACCCCTTGGTGTTGCAGGTGTCCATGGGCGGCGGTAACACTTACCATCACGTGGGACCGCTTGCTCGTCCGCCCACTTGTCTATAAAAAAGTTTGTAATAAAACTAAACAAATAATGAATTCTGATATATATAGATTATTATCTATATAGACAATATAGACTATATAGATTTTATTAGTAATTGCCAAACGAATTATTTGAAAGGCTGTATACTGAAAGTATACAAACAAAGTTTCTTTTCAAACAATAAGAATACATCAAAACAACTTTAAGGTAAATTTTCAACAAAATTACCCAGCAGTTTGAAGTATTTTTGAAGTTGTAAACGATAATAGTTATAAGCGGCATTCATTTGGGCAGCGTTCATTACTCTTAACTTAGTGCGTATTTAGTTAACTTAGTGCGTATTTACTTAACTTAGTGCGTATTTAGTTAACTCAGTGCGTATTTAGTTAACTCAGTGCGTATTTAGTTTAGTTAATTTTCGCTGCGAAAGAATAAATTAACTTTTAAATGCATAACATTTCAGCAATTTCATCTGTACCGTTTTAATTCTTCGACAAACTTTAATAAGTATTTTTGATATAAAGTTTCATTATAAACACCAGTCTCTTAATTTGGAGTCATTTATACAGTCCTTAAAATGCTTAAGACTTTTATTTACAAACACATTTTTATCCCGCTGGTGTGTCAATGGAAGAAAATACGCGATACTTCAATGATCTTTGTAGGAGATAATTAAAATGTTATTGTGTTGCTTTTACCGGTCATGTCAAGCGTGAAGGAAACTCATGATTTTCATGGGTTCCTTTTGATTTGTTGTTTGATCAAAAAGGGAGTTATATTGTTAAATTTACAAATTGGTTAAACGACCCCATTATTCCTGAGAATCAAAATTAACAGCAGAAAAAGGAAACAGTGTACACAGAATGAGTGGAATTGGAATATTCTGGAATATTCAGAATGAGTGGTATAGGTACAATCAAAACCAGGTATAGGTACAATATCTACCAAGAATGTTTTTTTCGTAAAACGTAATAAATGTTTCAACTTCTTTAATTCTGACATATTTGGCTGGATAAATGCCTGTATATAGTTTTAATCGAAATGAACCATAGAGTACAGAAAAAACATGTGTCCTGAGTAGATAACAAATTACATGTTATCTTCATAGTTAATTTTGTGATAGGTATGGCTTTTAGCTGTTTTTGATTCTACACCCCTCAATTGGTTATTGGAGACTGGTATTTTGGGTTCAAGAAGGAATTAGTGATGCGAGGAAGTTTTAAGATTCAGTGATAATAATGTTATCTAATTAACGGGACTTAACGCGGATGTTTACCTCATTTATTTTACTCGGCGTTTCGGTTGGGTTACACCAACCGTGGTCACGACCTAACTGAAGAGGCGGGTAGCCCACGCCGAGAGTTGCGAGCGGTTTCATTAACTACCCGCATTTGGTCTTCATAGTCCAAAAAGTTGCGGCACACAACACTGATAATACCTAGCAGAAGTAGCGTCAGACGAAAAATCGCGAGGATTAATTTTATTAAATATATTAATCACTGGTTTCCATGTCGAGAACAAGATGGATACATCTTTTCGATTGAAATTTCTATGTTTTTTTATTTCAATTGTTTCATGCACAATCCTGGAGAAAAAGTAACGGTGGAGAGGATTTTTGAACTATGGAGTTCTATCCAGGGATTGATCCCGCTATTGATTACCTGGACCGCCATCGCCGATTTATTCGTCTCCCAATTCTTCACATCTGCGATATGTTCTTTGACCCTTGCTGCTACGGTGCGCTTTGATTGGGCTATGTACGAACTACCACGTACATACCGCTAACTACCGCTTACTACCATACTGACGGTATTTTTGCCATCTATCTTCTCTAAAGATATTTTTAACTCAATATAAACCAATGCTAAACACAAGCATATTTTCTATATAAAAATAACTTGCTTTGCCTCTGACCTCGATGGACTAAAAACTTTAAAAGTCCATGTTTTCGTAACTCCATGATTCGAAAGCAAAAACCGGCTCGACGCTAAAATAGTTTACTTAATTAGTCGCCTAGCAACGGTCTCGCTGTTAATCTACAATTACCCTCCAATTTTCTCAAAACAAGTTACCAAACTACGGATCATTAAATTAACGAAGCCTTGAAATAGTCAAAATACGCCTACGGAGCATAATTAGGTAAAGTATTTATAGTGTAAACAAATTCGTGGCGGTTTTATAATGGTCGTAGAAATATGTAGAGATAAGTAGTCATTTCCTAGAGGTTCGTAGCGGTTTCATAGATTCGTAGCAACTTCGTAGAAGAACGTAACATTCCTCTACGAAGTCGCTACGAACCGCTATGAACGTATGAGTTTCGTGCAGGATCTTATAAATTCGTAGAGGTTAGTGACGATTTCATACAAGCTTAGAGCGATTTTATAATACTATCTTATATCTTATATTAGGGCCTTAAATATGAAATTGTTGTTTGTTCATAGTGGCAACTTTGAACTTAGTTATCTTGCGTTTCGGCTTGGAATTACAAATTCAAATTAAATTAAATTTAAAGCTATGACATTCTTTTTCAAAATAACATTCATTTTGTTTGCCTAGATGTCGTTGTGTTTGCGAAAATGAAACAATTAAAAATTCACGTTATTTTCGAATATGAGTTCCGTTTTGGCAGCAACGCGGCACAGACGGCACGCAATATCAAAGATGTTTACGAACCAAACACCGCAAAGGAACGCACAGTGCGTTTTTGGTTTGATCGTTTCTGTTCTGGAAACTTCGAGCTCAAGAACAAGCCCTGTGGACGTCCGGAGATTAAAGTCGATAATGACGAATTGAAAGAAATAGTGGGAGCTCAAATTCCCCTCAAATCACGTCTAAGTTAGCAGAAGCCTTCGGAGTAAGTGACAAAACGATATTGACTAATTTGTGTCAAATCAGAAAAGTCAAGAAGCTTGGAAATGTGGGTATGAAGGTCAGCTGCAAACACATTCGTCGAAGCATGCTTTAATTTGCTGAAACGGCACAAAAATGACAGGATTCTGAATGGTGTTGTCACTTGTGGTGAGGAGTGGATTATCTATGATAATCGTAAATGTTTGTCACAATGTTTGAACCCAGGAGACACAGATAAAATGATGTCCGCAACATAAACTGAGTCAAAAGAAGCTCATGGTGACTGTATAGTGTTTATTTGCCCGTATTGTCCACTACAGCTTCTTGAGATCTGGCACAACAATTAATGCAGATGTGTACTGTGAAGATCTGCTAACGATGATGGACAAACTCGCTATCAAACAATCGAGTCTGGTCCACTGGTTTTCCATGATGACGCTCGCTCACACTCTGCACGCCAGACAGTCTCAAAGTTACATGAGCTTCGACTGGAAACTCTCCGTTACTCACTGTGCTCGTCAGAGTGATTTCCATTTTTTACGGAATTTGAATTACTTTTTACACGGGATAGAATTCAACTCCGATGAGACAGTGAAAATCTCCTTCAGAGAATTAATCGATTCCCGTCTCCAGGAGTTTTATAGCAGAGGCATCAATCAACTTTTATTAAAATGGCAAAAGTGCATTGATAATATTGGACAATACTTCGATTAATTAAATATATAAATTTCGTACAAAAAAAATGTATTTTTTCATATAAAACGGCACGTTCATAGATAAAGGTACCTGATAAAATTTACGAGTAAATTCAATCCTGGTTTAAAATTGATAGTAAGCGATACTGGCTTAATGAGATCCACTGTTGCTCGCATTTTGTTCGCATTTTAAAGTTTTCCTTGCAACTATGGTGTTAAAACGTGAACATTTGCGTGCTATAATCTTTTATGATTCTAAACTTAAAATCAGCATTAGGGGACTTAGCTTCGTCACGGGCAACCGTTTTTAGATGGTTTGCTGAATTCAAAAGAGGCAGAATCCACCTTGAAGCTCGCCAACGGCAGTCACTGCAGAAAATGTGTGGAATATGGAAATGCTGGTACCGGAAGATCCTCGAATCACTTACAACGACATTGAGAGGATCGTCAACATTAGTTCGGTGAGCATGCATACCATTTTGGATCAACATCTTGGTCTGATTAAACTTTGTTGTCGTTGGATACCTCATTTGCTCACCGAAACAGAAAAACAGGCCGAGTGGACTGGTGCCGTGAAATGCCGCAACGTTTTGAAAGTGGGACAACCAAACGTGTTCCCGAAATCATAACTGGCCACGAAACATGGACCTATCAATTTGAAACCGGAAAGTAAGAAACGCTCTTCGGTGTGCCTATTTGGGAATGGACAGTTACCGATAAAATTGCAAAGACCTCGGAACGTTGACAAGAAAATGGTGGTTAGTTTTCTTCTCGGAGCGGCCATCTCGCAATATCTATGCTGGAAAATTGTAGATCAGTCAATTAAGAATGGTGTACGACTGTTGCATTGCAAAAAGTTTTTCGAGCTGTTCAGCAGAGGATACCAAAGACAGGGCTAAGAGGGATATTGCTGCACCACGATAACATGTCTTCGCACTCTTCCCTAAGAACATAGACGTTTATTCAAGAGTCTGGTGTCGAAACCCTGGTTCATCCATCTCACAGTTCTGAGTTAGCTCTTTCTGATCTTTTTTTGTTCCCTGTAGTCAAAGAAAAAATAAAACGAAAATTTTTTCGAGCCCTGAAGAAGCGGTAGCAGTTTACGAAGCTGCGATTTTAGACCTGTCGGAGGAAGATTGGCATAAATGTTTTCAGTTGGTTTAAACAAATGGAAAGGTGTATAGAGCATTATGGGGAATATTTAAAAAAAAGGTGTAATACATATAATAAAACTATATAGCTTAATTTTTGTTTGTCTCAAAACTTACATAGTCACCTACGTAGAACGTTTTGAATTGTCAAAGAGCGGTATTTACACGTTTTGGAACTGAACGGTAATGGTTGAGAGATGGTTAAGTTTTGTTGCGTTATACATTGATAGGTTTTAAAGTAAAGTCGATTGTCTGAAACCGAAACATAACTGAAACATAAACGGTATATGTTAGTAGAATTGGTCCTCTGACATTTTGAAAGACCGCTCATTTTCTTATTGGATGCTCCCTTTTTGAATTAGAGTAATAGTTCAGGCATCGAACATGGTTGATCGAAATTTTCTGCGCCAGCAATCCTTACTACTGTAAAAAAAATATTCGAAAAACTTTTTTCCTCTCACACAAGAAAGATCGAGCACATCAAGCATCCGCTCACCCTTACTAAATTAAACAAGGTGGCGAGAAAATTCAATCCAATCTAAACTTCCTTCAATCCAATTTGAATTTCCTCACCTTGCCCTCTTCCCCACCCCCTCCCCTCCGACAGCCGGGAACGGCCCGCATCTAAGCAATTTATTTCGTCCCGCCCTCCGGAGCTTATACGAGTCGTCAATTCGCGTACGCGTTCAAACGATTTAGAGTGATCTCACGTTTGTAAGGTTGTCGTGTGCTGTACTTATGTTGGTCTGGCGAGCTATTTTTAAATAGATCTTTGAAAAGAATTTGAATTGGAGTGACATTAATAAGAGGTTAATTACCTTTGACTGTGCGGTCTTCGCCGGCTTTGGGATAACAACGCTGCTATCACAAGCTCCGAGGATCTAAAAGAGTGGAGTCGTCAAGCGTTTGGCCAGTGCGGCGCTTTACCGCCACAATTCTCTCGTGCACAAGACAATGTACATAAGGAAGCTCATTTCCAGCAGTGAATGTTTAAAGGGCTGGTTATAGTTTACTTTTCTGATTATTTACAGGCGTCTTGATTAACGTAAAAAGCTGGATTTCATTAAAGTATTTCTATTATGGCCCAAGTTATCGCCGCATGAAGTCTCAGGCCGTAAAGTACGAGAAAAACATTTTGAAATATCGAAAAAATATGTATAACGAATAACGGAGCAAATAAGTGGCCTCGTATAGAGCTATGTCAGAATTTTTTTAAATTTAATTAACGATGATTAAATGTATTCGTAGATGATATCTGTAGTGGGGATATTAAATATAACTTGAGATGCGATTTTTAATGTATTCAAGGTTTAATTGAGGAAAACGTATCATAAATAAGAAATAAAAAACGAAAGATGAACTAAAAGAACTTGATAACAGAACAATATTAGTGTCGTCGAAGTATTAAAGAAGTATGTGTGATGATATTGTTAGTATAGTGTGCAAGAATCTTAATCAACAAAAATAAGTTCAGTGTGGGTAGGTAGAATCAAAAACGAACTCGACGGAGGGTAGACAGATTTGTCTGTCAATAGCAACAACACGTTTAGCCGCCTCCGCAGTCTCGCTGCGACCACGGCTCATGTAAATGGACCGAAATATCGGCTATACTAAATAAATAATAAATCGTGAGAAACCCGTTTATGTAACAATTGTTAAAGAACTTCAAAATACAGTTAAAAATAAAATAAACAACATTTTGTGCGTGTTTTTCCATTCATTTTCCTTTTACATTTCAGGATTTTTTTTGTGTTCTATGAAATGATATGAAAGTATGAATTTATGCGAACATTCTTTATTATATAACATTATTTATAATGCTATAAAGTATGAAAGAGCACAGTTCTATAATAAACTTCCTGCAAATATCAAAAAAAAAATTTGAGTTTTTAGGGTTGGCGGGATTTACTACAATGACAAAAAATGGGGAAAAAAATAAGAGGAAGATAGGGAAATAAAATAGGGATTGGGATATTATAGTTGGATTTTTATCAATTAAAAGCCGTAGCCGGACAACAGTAAAGCTTCGTCAGCCTGACAGCTACCTTCTTGTACTCCGCGGTCTTCTGCTCTTCTGCCGGCGATGCTCTTGTTTCCCTTGCGATGGGCACATCCAGACACCAACACAACACACACCAAGGAATTCAGCGAAAAGTCAGTGGAAAATTTAAAATAGAAATATTCAATTGTGGGAACGGTGATTTATTACGAACTGAACAGTAGGAAGTTTATTAGCGTTCCGAATTGTAACTATCGTCGTTTGTTTCGCCGATCACAGCGCCATCTCTCGGTGTGACTCAATACTATTTCGTAAGCTACCTAAGAATTCAATGAAGCCTGTTCTCGATAACCTACTGCGATCAATCGATCATCCAAAACCTTTAAGTGATTTTAAAATATCATTTAGAAAGCACATATATAAAGATTTCTTTCTGTTAGACTAGCACGTTACACAGCCACATCGAGTAGTTACTACTTCTGTGTGCCTTCATCGTGTTGTCTATTGTGTTACTATTATGTTTATTTCGTACTACCTTCCGATTTATTTATTTATTTTACCTTCCTTATTTCAGCTGTTGGAACTACTCGTATTCCGCGGTAAGGTATGGTCCAGTTGAACGCGGACCGTAATACATTATCCAGTGGTAATAACTATAGGCTGTCTTCTGGTACCTCACTAATGCACGGTATTAAAAACTTGTCTTATTTGTTTTGTCGCTGTGTTTCTGCGACTGTTTCAATCATCATAGTGGACAAATTGTCCACTATGATGAATAAAACAAAAGAAATAAAACAAATTTTATTTCCGCGCTATAGTAAAAATATGAACACGAACGCATAACCACAGTTAATAAACAATAATTATTAGTCTATCTATTGTATGTGTGGAACGCATTATTATTATTATATTTTTTTATATACTAGTGGGCGGACGAGCAAACGGTCCCACGTGATGGTAAGTGTTACCGCCGCCCATGGACACCTGCAACACCAGGGGGTATGCGGGCGCGCCGCCGACCTTGCAAAATCCTATTCACAGGTCTCTTGGAGAACCCCATATCTTAGCTTAATGGAAAGACCTCTTGAGGCAGTTCGTTCCACAGCCTACGGGTTCGCGGTATAAAGTAATTTTTGGACAGAACAGTGCGCGACACCTCCGTATCGAGAAAATGCGGATGGACCGCACTTCTGTGACGGGAGGTGCGGTTGTAGAAACCCGAGGTGGGAATTATATTGAACAATTCTTCAGAGCATTCCCCATTGTACAGGAGGTAGAAAACACAGAGAGACGCAACGTCTCTCCGACTGCTGAGGGATTCTAAACCGCCCGTGAGAGTGGGATCGTCGACAATACGAACAGCACGTAGTTGGATGGAGTCAAATGGGTCCAGATGGTATTTCGGTGCGCCGGCCCAGAGATGGGAGCAATACTCCATATGGGGCCTCACTTGAGCTTTGTAAAGCATAAGGAGTTGCCCAGGGGTGAAGTACCGCTTCGCTCTGTTCAGCACACCGAGCTTTTTGGATTATTTTCCAGATGACCCCTAAATTCGACTTTGCTGGAAATGTCGACAGCAAGGATCCCGATACTCTCCGAAATCTTAAGAGGCATGCTCTGAAAGCGAGGTGCTACGACAAAAGGGTTTTTTTTAGCGGTGAATGCACAGACTTGCGTCTTACTGCGGTTGAAATCCACTAGGTTCAGAGAACCCCAAATCGAGACTAGATCTAAAGAGTCTTCGATTTCAGACACAAGCCTGGCGCGACTCTCTTCCACTTATGTAATGTCATTTCATAGGTCGTTTCAAAAAAAAATTGATTGGCAACTTCTAGAGAGGGTAAAGCAGCTGAGGAGGGGTTCATTAAAGAGTCAAATTTGAAACTTAATTACTACGTAATAAGAATGTTCCATTTTTAAAATAATTATGAAAGAGTTCGAGAGCTAGTGAACATAGAAGACTATTAGACAATAACGCGTCTGCCCTAATGTTTGTATAACATCTCTAGTATGTATTCTCAAATCGATGTTAAATACCTAGTTCACCTATCGGTATTGTCGTCTATGGACACGCCAACGGCAATGACAAATGCTAACGTCAACGTTAATATTGACAAACCAAACATGGTGACATATTTAATTAAAATTACATCAATTTGCTACTTACATATAAACTGGATCGCAAAAATTCCGGGTCGCTAATAAAAACCGTGATATCTCCATAAATTATATACCTAGATCGCTCGAATAAATAATATGTAGTAAGGAGGTTACTAATGCTTGTTCTAAATCTCTAAAGAGGTTTCATTTGAACAAGTTACAGATTTAAAAAAAAATATTCTGCATTTTGAAAAATTTCAAAATTTTAAATTAGGTAAAGAATATTTTTTCTGCTTTTGTTTCAAACGGAGCTGTCATTATAAATGGTTCCTAGGATTGATCAGAGTATTCAATG
Source organism: Sesia bembeciformis (assembly GCA_943735995.1). Lineage (NCBI taxonomy): Eukaryota > Metazoa > Arthropoda > Insecta > Lepidoptera > Sesiidae > Sesia > Sesia bembeciformis. The sequence continues at coordinate 18,316,629 of OX031028.1, forward strand.
CAATATCATGTCGTTATCACCTGAAGAATGTACACGGATTATTACCATGGTACAAGAAGGAAGAAGTCAGCGTAGCACTGCTAGAACAGTAGGAGTATCTTTATCAACGGTCCAAAGAGTACTCCAGCGATTTCAAGAGAACGGCATGAACATCAGGAGACCAGGAAATGGCAGGCCAAGGTGCACAACTTCACGAGAAGACCAATATATCGTGAGCACTATGTTAAGAAATCGACATCTCACGGCTGTTCAGGTCCGAAACAGTCTTTAAGAAATTCACCACAACAATGTGAGCTCTAATACGATTCTGCGACGTCTTCGTGAAGCTGATATAAAGCCTTATAGACCAGCAAACGGCCCCAAACTGCTCAGAGAACATCGAGTTGCCAGGTTACGGTTTGCTCGGGAACACATCCGATGGACAGATGAAGATTGGTCCAAGGTTATGTTTTCCGATGAGTCCAGATTTTGTTTATTTACGTACGACGGGAGACGAAGAGTATTTAGACGGCCAGGAGAACGGTATCATCAAGCGTGTTTTGAAGAAAAGGTGCCATTCGGTGGAGGATCAATAATGGTTTGGGCTGGGATATCTTCAGAGGATCGCACGGAGTTAGTGATCATAGAAAACGGTTCTCTGACTGCTGTCAGATACGTAGGAGAGATTTTAAATGAGCATGCTGGTCCATTCTTAGTGAATATGGGTGCAATTTCCATTCTTATGCACGATAATGCGCGACCACATACTGCTCATTTGGTCAATATGTATATTCAAGACGTCGGTATTACCTGCATGGAGTGGCCAGCTCGCAGCCCAGACTTAAATCCCATAGAACATGCATGGGACGAGCTCGGGAGATGCGTGAGACAACGCTCTCCTGCTCCCGTTACCTTACACGAGTTAAAGAATGCGCTAGCGGAAGAATGGGCAAACATAGACCAAAATCGTATTAAAAATTTGGTTTACAGCATGCCACATCGTCTTATTGAAGTGATACGGGCTCGTGGAGGAAATACAAAATATTAAATTGACAAAAAAACTTTTATTTTTTAAGATTTACTGCGAAGTGTATTTTTGTTGTCATAAGTTAGAAGCGAAATTTTCTTATTTTTTAGTATTTAATTAAAGTTATATAGTGTACAGAACGTGTTACACATTTTTTTATATATATTAATCAGTCATCTACAATATACTATAGTTTCGCAAATTAGTCTTATGTATTTAAGAAACTATCACGCCATTTATTAGCGACCCGGAATTTTTGCCATCCAGTTTATATGGTTTCTGAAATTTCTAATATTAAATTATATGCTTAATTATTAAATTATGTTATTACGAGTATGTTGATATTCACTCCTTGATTAAATATTACTTATGTTACGAATATATAGGTATTTAATAGTTCAGACATGGGGCATGACTTATAAATTAAACCTTACTTACCTTTTAAGTTTACTTACCGTTTAAGTTTACTTACCGTTTAAGTTACTTACCGTTTACATTTTAAGTGAAATAAATTTATGTCTATATCGCAGTTTTGCACATTGTTTTATAGCAGAATGTGTAGCAACTAAATGAAATTGTTATATGTACATTTCCGCAAATGCAAAAAAAGACAAACCCAGATGAGTGGCCCATCTTAGGTGATATCGAATAGATTAGGGAAAAGTATTGGGAAGTATATTTTTTTTTATATATAGAAAAAGGTTGCAGACAAACAGACAGTCTATATGTTGGTAAATCCAAAGGAAAACACAAATTACATTACTCAAATTGCTTAAAATCCCTGTCTCTAGAATATATAACTTTAAACAAGTTAGAAAATTACAGATAATTATAAAGAAAGCTTAAATTTAAACAGCGTTTATGAGTAAGGGGTATCGAGAAGTATGCCGTAATTAAGTTTTCTTCATTTTAAACAAAAAAGCTTCCGTTCTAAATGTAAAACAGATTGTGTTGTGAGAGAAAAGTAACTTCAAAGTTCAATATACCCGCCAGTCACTTCTACAACGGCGAACGGTAAAAAGGGTTACGACCTGACATTTCTGCCTCAAAATCTAGCCTTCGAACGCGTCCAAAAGGCAATTAAAAAGAAGTTAGCTAAAACAAAGTTCCTGTAAAACGGTGAACTGTTGCGCGGTATTTGCTGGTACTTGGTACTTGCGTCTTACTTTAAGCTTTATTATTTCTGAATGGTATGGACTCGCCAACCGGTTTGACCAGGCGTGGCGTTTGAAAGTTATTCCTCATGCACGCCCATGTCCAGCACTGGATTTTAAAAAGGGCTGGTGACGATGCTAAAATGTGTATATATCATACCCATACCAAGATTCCCATACCAACAGCTGTATTTGGACTGTATATATCTCCCTAATGCCCATAGAACATCGACATGTCTCTCCACTGTTGGATATACATTACACATCGCCCAAAAATCGCCACCACTCACAGTCCTATGTTTTTCTCATCCAGCCACTACCTTCAAACTTCTTCGGTCCATCTGGCCAGGAGCGCCACACGCTACGCTTTCTGGTATGTAATTAATCTCCATGGAAATAGTGAAAATAAGAAAATAATCGGTACATTTTCCGCCTTCTAAACTCCATCCTCGTTTAGGATAAAATTGGTTATTACCCGATATATCCGAATAGTGCCAAAATCTAACTTATGTACCGTCGCAGATTTTCTATTCTCGCGTGAAAAGTGGGTGATTTATTCGAGACTGATTTGCGTGCGGTCCAAGTTATAAGGGCGAAGTTGCGATCCATTATTTTACGACTTTCGATAGACCATATTCATTCTACATTTTACGTATGAAAATATTATACGAATAGGTACTCACAAAAATTGCCGTGAGTTCGAAAACACATGTGTTAGTACCTTTTCGCTGAAATATGAGGCGTTCTCCGCTGAATTTAAGAATTAATTTAGTTTGCGCGAAGGACTTGATTTGGTAACCATACTTTTGTGTCGTAGGGAAGTCCACTTGGTATTTATGTCATGCTGTACATTGAATATGATATATTGTATAAAAACGTAGACATAACATATTTTTTATTATTATATATTTTATTTTATTTTAAATAAAAATAAAACGAAAAATGAAACAAAAACAAAATAAAATATGAGACATAAATATATTTTTTTAAAAAAGAAATGAATCTGCTATATGTATATACTGTGAACAATACAGAGCCCAAAATACCCATTTTCGAATATCCATTTATGTCTGTCCGTCTGTTTGATTTCTTAATGGGTTTTAATGAAATATATTTTATGAAATCGTTGTAACTTACGCATCGAGTTAAAAATTAGGGTACCTACTTTCTCTCCAGGTACTTTTAAATTTAAATTAATGAATTATTTTTTTAATTCATTTTAGATTTTTTAAATTAGCATACTTTTTATGCCGCATACAGAGCTCTTATAAAAACCATTGGATGGATTTTTAAGAAATTTAATACAATGATAAAATTTATGTCCTGGGTCACCAACAGTTATAACTTCCCGCGGGAATCATTACAAAGTAACCATACGTGCTGTAAAGACCACGCAAAGGAAGTCGCCGGGTACTGATGTCTTGCTATAAAAAAATCTCCGTTCCGTCCGCTTGTGGGTAAATAAACGCTTTATCTTTTAACTTGTTACCTACACCAGTGCGTTACTTAGGCCACGTCTACCGTCGATTTTCGCGATATATCCAGTTTGGTAGATGGAGGGCAATTTGTAACAGGTGTATCAGATAACACCTCGGCGAGGCTTTTTATTATATGCTTAAATTTTTATTCTATTGCTACTCATTTTAAACCGGGCCATTTCAAAGTAACTAACTAATTAGAGTATTTTTTATTTTCTATATTTCCCTCAACCCTAACCGTAACTAGCTCTTTTATGGTCCACTGGTGGGCATGACCTAATTAGCCCATTGTCTTTTGCATGACAGACTTTAAAACGCGATGTTAGCCAAGCCGATTGGCGAGTCCACTGTTTTATGGGATGTGGTGTAGTTCCTCAGCGCTTCTGGTAGCGGCATTGTTATCCATTAGTCGCGACGATCCCTTTACGACAGTAACGGAAAAGTTGACCCCAACTTCGTAGATTCCGCTTAGAGCCTTTTCTTCTTAGAAGGGCAGAACAAATACAACAGAAATGATAAAAAATAAGAACGATACCAACTCAGCATACTGTGTCGTAGCGTGAACTGCGACATACAAGTATACAATGTATTCTAAGCACACACAATAGAGGAATAGATAACGTAAGCTGTCCGTCGCTGCGTGCCCGAAGGTGTTGCCAAGCTTCTACTTCTCGCTCTGCTCGTTTAGTCTATTCCGACCCGTGTCGGCAAGTCTTTGCTACAAAACACAAAGATACCTGATTGCGCCAATTAAAATAAGTACCTAATTAAAATTAATTGTTACAATTAGTAAAAGTGGGGAACCGAGTTAAGGTACGTGTTTCGTACCGTCACTAAAATTTAATGACTAAAGTGACATGTTTCGTTTCCATACAATTTCACGAAACTGCGTTGTCTATGGACTGTTTATGGTTCTTAGTCTTTTTCATGAAAACATATTAAACTTTAAGGTCAGCCTCATTACGAGTACATAGTAACCTGCTTATTCGATTTCCGATCGACCTCGCACATCGATACAGTTTTACGACCTACTATCTGGGGCGTTTGCATAGAGAACCTCGGCTTATACGAGTTTCTGAACCGTTTCGCCCCAACTGTGATGTCGGGGCGAGACGTTAATCCCCTTTCGTTCGGGAAATTCCCCCGGAAATAGACTGTAGTTCATATAATGTCTTTGACGGCTCTGTGTTTTTTCCGCTTTTTCGGTCCACTTCTTCCGGATTATACGCATGCGTTTTTACGACCAATATTCACTTTATGAGAAGTAATGGAATCAGATTCGCATTTTGATAAGTTCCGCGCACATGTCTCTTCATATTTTTGAGGCCTTTTTCATGTGCGACGGATTTCTTTTACTGATTTTCACTAGCTTAGTGTTGAGTTGATGTCGGATGTGAAAGGCTCAGCAGGCCTGTTCGGTACCGACTGACTGTTCCACTACAGCAGGGGTGGCCAACGTTTTTGGAAGCAAGGGCGCTAATTAAAAATTTTTATGAACGTTGCGGGCGCAACAACATGTAAATAATAACAACGTTATATCTCCCACATTAAACTGAACATGTAGTATTTTGTTGAATGCAGTGTTTGATGTCTATTTGATTTATTACAAAACTAAACACTTGTTCTCTCGCTCGCGCGAGATCTACTAAGCGAATTTTGGATAATTGACCATGACGTAATGAGCTCTTTTTTAGTACTGCGCTGCTTGTCTAGTAGATTAGATAAAAGTAAATGTTTCTGGGCTGTGATTTTAAATGATTTTAATAGTTCCCTGAAACTTAAGGACTCCTTTAATAGACTTCAACTAGCGTTTGCAGACTAGTGTCCTTTTAAGGCAACTGTGAAACATTGGTACAAATAATTTAAGCGTGATCGACTAAGTTTGGCGGACCAAGAAAGAAGCGATGGTAGAAAACGTGGAGACAGTGAAAATTTTATTTTTAAATACAGGCGAATTATATGTTGTACGAGGGGATTCAGGAGAGATTTTAATTTGGATCGGGGAGTGTGAATTAAATATTAAACGGGCATATACGAGTCAGGAGGATAGTAACGCGCTGGGTGCACCACAATTTCACCGAGACTGAAGAACAAGTTCGAGTCGAATGGTGCCGTGATATAATAACAAAAATTTGAAGCAGGATTGCCTCGGCATGTTTACCACACTGCCGGAAGACGTGCTGGCTACGTACGCAGAGGCTGTGAAAGAGGTACCCAAGGAAGAGAAGAAAAAATGTTTTCAAAATTGGTTTAGATGCATGAACCTTTGTATAGATGCAAGTGGAGAATACATTGAAAAAATGTAATAAAAAATGGGAACCGGTAGAACATTTTTTTTTCTTTTTCGCAAAACATTCCGAGTTCCCCACGTATCTATGTAAATCGGTGCGAATGAATCTACTTACGCGGTGGGAATGAGTGAGTGATTTGCGTGAAAGAAAGTGCTGAATGAAAGACTGTAGAGCAAATTGTTGTTAGTTTTCACAAAATAAATTTGGTGTTAAGAGGGTGCCAATATTTTTTATTTAAGCTTGTACATATGTACGAGATTGTGTTTATGCAAAGATCTATGCATAAATCCATGACCTCACTGATTTGAAAAAAAATTTTGACGACCCGAGTTTTAATTACTTTTTTAGACAAATTTATTAATTTTGTCTTGTAAAAGTGTTTGTTACTTCTAAAAATATCTTGAATTTAGTTTTAAAAAAACTCCAACATAAGTCCCGACACTGGTAATAACACTTATTTTTTGAATTACTTTAAAAAAAACGTCTAGGTAGCTATACTGTAACTTTCTCTCGTATCTTATCAGTACGTCAATGGAGATTCACGAACTTAGTTCGTTAGCCGTTACACAGGCCAACGCTATTTATTTATTTTTAAAAACTAACAATTTCAATATTTTCTTTGCCGAGCCTGTGGTAATGAAAAGTCAGTGATTTATGGACCAGTTTGAAGAATCACTCGTTTTCAAAAGGACGCCTCCTTTTGAACTTTTCTTCCTAATAAAATTCCTAATAATTTAAAATGGACATAACATTATTTCGCGTCTGTACTTGTATCAGCCTATAACATTCCAATGTAGGACACATGTCTCCCGTAGTAAATCACTGGGGGGTTTCGGGCCATAATCCACTACGCGGGCCCAGTGCGGGTTGGCGGATACATATAATACAGATTTCTCACGGATGCTTACCACCTACTAGTAACAAATATTAAAAGTTACATAACGTTTATTGTGTTAAACCACAATAATAAAAGTTCAAAATCTTATGTTGTTTTTTCCCCTGTCACCTCAATTAAGGCTGCGTGGAATACATGACCGTGTTTCGAATGTGAGTGAGTTTTGCCCGTGCCCGTTTTCCTCCTTCTCAGTCTATTTCTTTGGATTCCGTACTTACACTTTATCCTGTACCTACATTTCCTTTATACTTCATTCCTTTATGATTTGGATTCTAAATTCTTAATTCATAATCCTCAGAGATAGGCAGTGTATTTTCGGATGTGCCTACGATTTTATTTTTTACTAGCGACCCGCCCTCACTTCGCTTCGGTTTATTATATTTCAAACAATCGGAATAAGATATTTTCCTGCGGTAAAATGGAGCCTATATTTTAAGTTAGGCCTCTAGAAATATATCGGTGAAAATTGCGTTCAATTCCATGCAGTAGTTTTTGCGCGATGCGTGTACAAACATACAGACAGACAGACAGACAAAATTTCTAAAAACTGTTGCTTTGGCTTCTGTTGCTCTAATAAAGACCCCCGTATTAGTTTTTTTTCAATATCTATAATGTACAGACATCGGCCTGTTACAATTTTATTATATGTATAGATTACAAACAAACAGTTTACAAACAGCAATATATTTTATATCGCACATATATGACGAAAGTATTCTTTTACAATTAAATAAACTGTCGGTTCGTCTGCTATCTTCTTTCTATAAAGAAACTAAATTGAAAGTTTTATAACTGAATATACTTATCAATTCATCGAAAAGTGCGTTGAAATATTTAAACGTAAACTCGTCTTAAAACGATGGTATGTAATTATCAGTTGAAATTTGTATTGTAGATATAAAGTATTCCGTCCCAACAAAACTGACGCCAAGAAACGGTAAATTAAAAAGAAAGTGATGTTTCTTTCAACAGAAAAAAATGCAATTGCAATTAAACGGCCGAGGCGGAGTCGGGACTTAAACCGGTTGTACCGGGTTAATTAAAATCGCCCCGGCCCGGGTAAACAAGGGAATCGATCCGGGACGCTCGCTTGGCAGTTTAAACAGTGACTCGAGATCTTAATGAAGTTTAGAGATATTAGGATTCTGCGAATTCTCGTATTCAAGAAATGATCGGAAAATACTTAAGTCATATCTTTAGCCTATATCTCTCCACAACTGAATACAGGCCTGTTCTAAAACTTGTTCTCATCTAACCACCACTGGTGAACTTTTTCAAGTCGTCAGTTCACCTGACAGGCGGGCGAAACGCACTGCGCTTCCCTGTTCGTGAGCCTGTATTCGAAGTCTCTTCTAAAGTGAGCGCCACGAGCAGGAAGAATTCCGGTCATTGACATGAGATCATCTTGGCAGAGATCATCGGTTATCGGTCCTGTGGCAAATATGAGTTGCCCATTGTCACTTCAGCCTGCTAATTCTGTCTGCTCTACTCGTATCTCATTCAATTAATACTCTTATTCCTTTTAATTTGTATTTGAGTTTCGTAGGTACTGGACAAAAATGGTTCACAGACTAAATTATATTTTGTTGTTAATTAATTATTCTTGATTATTGAATAGTTATTACAAGGAAACTGAGAAATCCGTAGAATAGTATGTAGATGTAGTATAGTATATATACTTCAGTAATCAATTAATACACAAGAAGTTCGGTCGTTTTACTTTCGCTACACAAACGCCACATAAGAATGTGAGACTGGTGTAGTTATTTTTGAACTAAAAACGCTTGTTTAATACCTAATATATCGCTCTTAGATAATATGCGACTTAAAAAGGTGATTGTAGGGCGGCTCATCCAAAATCCTCCTATTTGTATGTATGTACGAGTATATTTAGATGTTGAAGTTTTGTTAGCCTATGTATTATTTTAATATTAAGAATTGTATGTATAAGATTTGAGCTGTATACTTCTTAACAATAAAATGAACAACTAATAATTCTTAACAATATGTATGTACATTTACCGGCCGAAAGTAATACACATCGACTATGATCGGCTAACTTCGGTTTTGTAGAGCATCGTCTCGGTCGTCAGTCAGTCAGTGACGTATTGGCATACGACAAGAGACGACGCTCTACAAAACCGAAGTTAGCCGATCGACGTAGATCGCACTCTGATAAATTTGACACCCCTTTAGTGGTTGTATTTCAAGAAATCCTTTCTTAGTGAGTGTTTGTGTCATATAAGGGAGCTACTGTCCAAATTTCGTGTTTCTAGCTTCAGTGGTTTGGGCTAGGCGTTGATGAATGATGATCAGTCACTCAATCAGAACATTTCTCTTTATTATATACATGCGTATAAATGTACCAGCATATTGTAGCCTGTGGACATCCGTATTATATTAGGTGAGAATAACAAATTACGTACAACTTCATATGCACCTACCTTTAAAAAATCAAGAACAAATTTGAAAAAAGGATTGCGAAGGCCTATAAAGAATAGAAGAAGATGAGTAGTATTCATCCTTGTAAGATGGGTAAGATGGGATGGGGAAAAAGTATAATGGAATAAGCAAGGAGTTTTCTATATCTTATTATACTTTTTTCTTGGATGGGATGAAATATCCTCATCGCACTTCGCAATGTATCCTTGTGTTTAACCCAAAGGTTAGCTGGTAGAGGAAGCCTTAAGGCATTAAGTTCGCCTTTTATACCATAATATTTAATAATGTTTTTGAAATAAATAAATATCCATTATGATTGAACCTCTGACAGAGGTCAATCATAATGTATTCAATGGATATCTGCGATACATTTCAAGTCCAATTTAAAGTTGTTAATGTTCATAAATAAACAAGATACACAGTAACTTTGGTTCATCGACCAAGTTACTTTGATTTCACAAATTAATTCCTTTTTCTATTTGAGAATTATCGAATAACAATCGAAGCGAGCCCTTCGATCGTTCAATCTTAATAATCTGCTCGGCTTTAGAGTTCTGAAGCGTTTCTCTAACTCAATTAAAAACGTCTCCTACACTTTAATTGTCTATTTGATGAATAGTCGAAGTTTCAGCAATATTCCTAATATCAATCGGTCAGGTTGGATCTTCGATAGATCTAGTAAAACTTTTAATTGATTAGATTTATTTGGAATTTTACATTGTAAATTTAATAGAATTCTCCTCGTTATCAATTGAGTTTTGTAAATAATTTAATTTTAGACCGTCTTGTGATATTGTTTTGTTCGTAAAATTGTCGATAGGAATATTTTTATTAATTTCCAAGTAATGGCGATCTACTGGGTATTAAAGTTATTGATATTCTATGAAACCTAATTTTGGATACTTCGTCCTATTATTGTCTTTTTATTTTTATTTATTTATTAAGGATGTTTTTCGTTTATTAAAATTTATTAATTACGTTTTGTAGCATTCTCACATTAATGCAAATGTAAACATATTTATATTCCGTTGCAAAACGTAAGTTTAGGTGAAATAAAAAAAACACAATAGACAATTACAATTTGCACATAAATATAACAAATTGCCGCAGGACCGATTATCCATGGTATTGACGAGACCACGAATGAAGATCACGTACCAGGAAACGTAGCGACGGACGGTCTTCGGCCAAGTGGCCTGATGACTTGAAGAAAGTCGCCGGTAGTGGTTCGATGAGAATAGCTTAAGACCGCGTGTGGTGACCTTTGGGAGAGGTATATATCCAGAAGTAGAGAGACATAGTATGTTAGCAGTAGTAGAAATGTGTAGTAAGTATAAAAATTGAGTATTACAAACCACCCTGCTTTAATCGGCGTGACACGTGTTTTTGTAGCATAATTTCTTTGTTTAAAGTATTTTAACAAAAGATTCTCGACCGTATCTGCTTCAGAAACTTGAAGAGAAACATCACCATTGAAAACATCGACTGATCCTCCAATTGAGAGAGCTGCATAATTGAAATTAAACAGTTATGCTGTCGAGCTGGAGCGAGTTGTTTAACGAAGTGCTTGTTACAACTTCGATATAACTTCGCACTTAGCGAATAGCATTCCCCGTCAGCTCAGAATCGCAGTACACGAAGAAACAACATTTCGCTCCATAAGCGTATGCTCCCCACACACACATCTGTTTACTTTTATTTTTTATTGTTGGGAATAGACTTAAAATGCCACGCAGGTCGGCGAGCTTACTCTTTTGGAAGTGGTGGTAAGTTCCTTGTGGCAGCGGCTTTATTATCTTTTTGTCACCATTTACAACACCCGCTGGAAGAGATGGGGGGTGTTACTATTCTGGTGATGGCTTTAGAATTATATATAGCGCATACAACGGTATTTACTATATTTGGCGTCACGTGAGCCACATCATATAGTATCATCGGCGACGTTCTAATTAATTTACATGTAAGATAATAATAATTATCCATTTTGATCACAATTTAGATAGAAGGCATTTAGTAACTATCATCCAAGAACTGTAGTGGCTCAGATCTTTGTTAGAATTAATATCATGTTCGTCTACCTTTACATTTCAAAAATTGTACCCAATATTTTGAAATGAATAGAAATTGATTTCTCAAGAAATCTTTTTTGTATTAAGAAGTACTTTTATATTTCAAGCTGGCCAACACCACACGGCCAACGGTGGTTCCGTTGGGCATCGCAAAAGGGTACTGAGGGATTACGAAGTAGCTACTATAAGCGTTGAGGAACTACGCCATTTCTAAAAGAATTGACGGGTCAATTCGCTCAGCCAGTGTGGTATAAAACCATGTGCATGTGGGGACCCATGTTCAGCAGTGGACGAAAAAAGGAGCCGGTAACGGTTACTTTAGTATTTGGTTATCCGAGGTCCATGCCAAAATCAATCAGAAATGACTAGCGTTCATCATGTCTGATTTATGTTGGCATGGACCTCGGATATCATATCTTTGAATGATCTGCCTATTCCTTTTGTTGCGGAATTAGGATTCAAGATCAGTTTTTATTTTTTTAAGTTTAGAGCCGAGTTTTGTTACTGTTACTCTACGTTCCATGCAATTACTGAGTCCATCCGCTCGTTACAAGTACATCTTCAGTTAAAAATCGCCGAGCTGAAGCAGGCTGGAGCTCTTCAAACTTGTTGTTTTGTCAATTCCCATTGTTTTCCGGCTGGTTGCGGAGCTGACAGTCTGTTTTCTGAGTAATGTCAAGACCGATATCTAGATATTATGGAGAGATAGATGGCAATAACGATTATACTTCGTAAACGTTGGCCTTGAGGATGAATCTATAATTCCAGTCCTAATTCTTTCCGCGTAGGAATGAAAACATTGATGGTGGAAATTTCAGTTGAAGTAAGCGATCACTACGCGTCAAAAACATTTTTTTTCTAAAATTCTCTGTAATTAGTGTTACTATTATTTTAATCTTACAAGATCTAAACCATACATATCCGGTGACTTTTAAAAGGCCATTAGGGCCACAAGAATTTAGCCATTGTGAAAAAAATCTAAAAGTCAAGACTAAATACCGATAAAATTAAAAGATTTTTTTTAAATCGTCGCTGCTTGTCGCAAAAAGTAATGATTTGTTCCTTGTGTCATCAATTGAAATTTATTTTTTATACAGAACATAGTTATAGGACATACAGGTACAACAATGAGAATGAGCTTACACCGATAAAGAACAGTGCGAACCATTTCGACAATCGGATTGGACATTTCGCCACTTACACAGATGCAAAGCTCATGTCTCGTTGTAACTATTTAAACAAATAACAGAAGAGAAATTTTAAGAAAGTGATAAGAAAAATGATGTTACACTAGCATAGTCCTTTCCGTGTGGCCTATCACTGCCTTGGACAGGCGTCTAGATCAGCTTTAGTTGTGTAGCTGTGATGACACACGGCGCTGATTTTCAGCTGGAGCTCGTGGTTGTATGTATTGAATAATTGTATTGTCAAATTATCAACACATTCAGTAGGCAGCTAGGTAGCGGCAATTGAATATATAAAGTTATAGAACAAATCTGTTATTTTAGTTACAAGTCTCAAGAACTCCTGTAGTTATTAGGTGGTTTTTAGCGGCAATCCATCACGTGGGCCCATTCCGTATTGATATAACATTACCCATAGATGGAACTCTTTATTTCACACCAAAAATAATACAAACACAAAAAAGGCATTAAAGAAACAAAACGGCACGATATGCACAAAAGGCCGTCTTATAGCTAAAAGCGATATCTGCCAAAGAACCTTTGGGTAGAGAGGGGTAGAAGTAGAGAGTTTTGGTTACAGGTAATATGATGTACATAACACGATATAAATACATATATCTAAAATATGTATATCTAAAGCTGATCTACAAATCTAAAGTTATTCATATAAAGGGTTTTTCATTAAGAGCGCTCGAACTTTGAAATGAAATAAAACAAGCTGTCTAAGCGATATTGTCACAATTGTTTTTTTTATTTTAAAGTAAATTTGATGACATTATGTGTGGAATATAATTTCGGCCAAATGGCCGCCGCGGCTCTGTTGTAGGTGGCGTAACCTGGTGGACCATTTTTGAACGACTTCTTCGCATAAATGGGGCCCAATTTCATGAAGAACGCGAGTTATGTTGGCCTTCAGGGCGGCAATTCCCTGTGGTTTGTCTGCATAGACCAGAGATTTTACGTAGCCCCACAGAAAATAGTCGAGCGGCGTTAAGTCACACGATCTCGGTGGCCAGTTGATGTCGCCACCACGCGAGATGACGAAGCCCTCGAACTTCTCATCCAATAAATTCAATGTTTCCCGTGCAGTATGGCAAGTGGCGCCGTCCTGTTGGAACCACATGTTTGTAACATCCAAACCATCCATCCTAGGCCACAAAAAAGATGTTATTATCGTCCGATATCGGTCGCCATTGACAGTGAGCGCGGCTCCTTGCGCATCCTTGAAGAAATAAGGGCCGATGATACCGCCGGACCAAAATCTACACCAAACAGTGACTTTTTCGGAGTGTAGAGACACCTGATGAATCTCCCGTAGATTTTCGTCGCTCCAAATCCGGCAATTTTGCTTGTTTACGAAGCCACTTAACCAGAAATGAGCCTCATCACTGAAGATGATTTATTTCCCAAAAGCAGGGTCTGCCGCCAAATGCTCTAAAGCCCAATCAGCGAACACACGACGCTGTCTGTGGTCGTTGGGCTTTAGTTCTTGAGTTAATTGAACTTTGTATGGATGAAGGCCAAAGTCTCGACGCATAATCCGCCAAGTTAATGTCGCAGAAAGACCAAGCTCTTGCGCACGACGCGGAATGGACTGTCTGGGGTTTTCTCGCACACTGTCACGAACGGCAACAATATTCTCCAACGATCTTGCGTTTCTTTGACGTACAGGCACTGCTTCATCGGCCATCGACCCGGTTGTCTCAAATTTATGGATTAAACGACAGATTGTGGACTCTGCAGGACGGCCACGAATACCATAAATTGGACGCAGCGCATGGAAGGTTAGGCGAACAGAGCACTGATTTTGATAATAAATTTTAACAATTTCAACGCGTTGTTGAATTGTGTAGCGTTCCATGATTAAATGTCAAGACTAAATAAGTATTCCTGTCAAGTTTGACAGCTGTAGCTTCACCAAGATGGCCGCTATACAATGTCAAAGTTCGAGCGCCCCTATTGAAAAACCCTTTACATTTTAAATGAATATGTATAATTTTATATATTTATGTATAATAAGAGGATGTTGGTATATCTGATGTTAATAGACTTCGACACCGTTTGACCGATCATCATGAATGTTGGCACATATATGTATCTTTTCATGGAGATGGTTTTTGTGCTATCGACTTTGTTGTAACTCGCAACTAGATGGCGCTGCAGCACATCAACTTCTATACCGTTCAACCGATCGCTTCATTCAACATTTCAACCGATTCGCTTCATTTCAACCGATGAAAATTGGTACGCATAGGTATTTGAGCACGGACAATATTTTCGAGCTATAGACTCTGTTATAACTCGCCACTAGATGGCGCTGCAGCACATCAACTTCTATGGCAGGACAACGTCTGCGGGGTTTTGCTAGTATAATATATATTTCAAACTTCCATTATAAAATGTCACTAGTAATGTAAAAATGTTCTGAACGCCTGTAATTGATGTCGCATGCTATCACACTGCAAATAATGATGCAACATTATGTAGATGTGCACATTATTAATAAATAAATATATAAAAATTCTTAATACAATATACATATATAAAGTATTTATATTTAGTAGAAACAGTAACACAGACCTCATGAATATATATATATATATATATACATATATATAATATGTCTCACCGATATATATTATTTCTGCGAATAAAGCATTAGCAAATAAATACATCCGTCCCACCGCGCAATAAGAAAAGGATCATCTCATAACATGAAAGAAATCTTAGAAAATAAAAGGGGGATATTTTCCCCGTCTCAATTGCAGTAAGCTGGATATGGAGGATTGAAAACCTTTCAATATGGGCCCTTTATAATGTGGTACACGATTTCATGGTTGAAACGGGCATCTATCGCTTAAAGAAAAACCTTGCGTGTTGTATTGATATAAGTAGTATGTATTTATGTAAATAAATGTTTGTTTTCTTTGCAATTGCAGAGAATCGATTTAGCGAGTATACAGGTGACGTTTTCTAATTTGTTTATTGAATACATTTTTAGCGTTCCTTTTATATCTTTAGGATTTAGTGTTTGACTTAGGTCAGTCGGTAAATAAATAAAAGAAAACCTGTGCCAATGCCAGAAAAGTGCAATGTGTGTTACTGGGGACCAACACCCTTGTCATATTGTATAAAAGACGAGTTTAATGTCTTAAGATAATCTCTACCAACCAGCCTTATCATCTTATCAAGTAAGTCGAGCCCATAACTTAAAAACTTTTCTGGGTGTGCATTTGTCTTTGTCTATGTGTGTGTCTCTGGACCCACGATATAGGGAATCCCCAGTATGAGCGTTGAGTGTGGCGTTATTTATCTCTTTATAAATTGTGTCAACAATTAATAAGTAATTTTTAGTTCAACTTATAAATTTAGTATTTTTTGTTAAATTTTTAAACCTACTTCTGATTTTAACAGCATAATAATATTATTTATACTTGATATTGTTTTATTAACTAAATGACGTTTACCCAAAATAGGTCTACTTAAAATAGGTCTACTTAAAATTCTAGTACCGTCGAAAGAGAATATCTCACGTCGACTTGGAGACGGCATTTTCTTTTAAACAAAAAATAAATACGGATTAAACGTTCAACTTTATTAAAATTTGAGCCGTTCCAAGATGGGAGAGGAAGTACGTGACTGTTTTTAGGTCACTAATTTTGTTTAAGCACTTTTTTGGACTGTCAGGATATGTCGGATAAAAGCGAGAAACGTGACATTGTCTGTCAAAGGAGGCAGAAGACAATTGTGAAGTTATTTGGAGCATAGGAAACTTTTTGCTGGTATGTATAGTCTTTTTTACCTTGGTTAAGATTTTCTGAATTAAAATTTTCCTTGTTTCACGTATTTAAGACTACCGTAAAATGTACTGAATTTACCACTTTATCCTATTTCCCGAATGTAATTAGGTAGTGAGTGAGATATACCAGAGCCCACTCCCATCCCATCCTATCATATCCCCCATATTTTGTCCCAACCCTTCCTGTTAATATATATATATATATATATATATATATTTAAATCTTCAACGATAGGCAGCGAGCGTATTCCGCCCGACGTTACTATGACAGAGTCCCGCACCATCCCAACCCCCTAGTAGTTGACAGCCTAACCTATGTACCCAAAAGGAAATGACCCTCCCAATAGCCGTCGTCGTCCTCAGCACGTCTTAGACGACCCCGACGACCCATTTACTGCTGCCAATGCGGTTCTTACATTACACTCACAGACTTCACATATACACCGTCTCCGCCCGCGGAGATGAGGACGCCATGTGGCTGGGCGCTTCTCACCGACTCGTGATCCCACGGTACCCTACCAATGCAAACGCCCCAAGCCGAGGTCCGTTCCTTCCGCCGGTCTACCAGTCCATTAATGTTGTAGAATGTAAGTTTAGGGTACGATGGAACTGACATGTGCCAAGGCAGAAAAGTTCCTTAAAATGAAGAATAAAAAAAAAATTTAATACGATAATACATTTTTTTAAATATAAACCATGATATATTATCGAGATGACAAATATGGCGGATTTCCTTCTAGATACGAGTATTTATCGAACAGTGAAACTCCCAATCTTCCATTTTTGTATAATAGTTTGGCGTAATGCCCGGACACAGACAAATATTCACAGACACATACCACGTATGTTAAATAGTCAGTTGAACGTATCTTTTCAAAAATATCTTCAATGTTTATTCAATGTACCTTCAAGAACTCGGAGAGTATTTGGATTCTTGATGTCGACATTTCCAATAGAGTCGAATTTAGGAGTCATCTGGAAAACAAGGCCGAAATGGCCTCCAGAAAGCTCGGTGTGGTGAACAGAGCAAAGCGCTACTTCATTCACCTCGGGGCAACGTCTGACGCTCTACACAGCTCAAACTCTGTTACTAGAACGTTGGAAGTATTTTAATTAACCTTCGTACAGGGGCATACGATTATGATGTGGATTTTTATAGATAACCGCGCTGGAACAGGAAAGGCAAGAAATACAAAAAAAAACCCTTGCTGTTGATGATGCTAATGATTTAATGAACGTACCATAGACATTCTAATGTCCACGCCAATGAAGTCGTGGACACGGCTATTAAGAGAAAACAATGTTCTTAAGAGATAGAGAGAAAAATAAAAATCTGACCTAAATAAAATAGTAACTGGTCGTCGTGGAGACGAAAAACAAAGGAAGGCTAGATCCACCAACATGTGGGATGCAACAAGAAAGTGTGAAAGCCTAATTAAAATAATGAAAAAGAACCGTAATTGAATTTTGTGTTGTAGAGACGTCGTTTAGTTTTTACACTGTAGTGGCTTATTTACACTGTAGTGGCTTATTTACACTGTAGTGGCTTATTTACACTGTAGTGGCTTATTTACACTTGTTACGCGCGCTCACATCATGGAAACCGCTGACGCCTCAATACCTACCGCGTGTTACCAATAGGACATGGAAACGGGGACATTACTGATGGTGCGGCACGTGTAACTGTGGAAAGACTTCATCGCACCGAAGCATGGAAAATTCCGGGCACTTATAATCCAACCTCGATTAGAGTCGCACGCTAGCTTGTAGTTAGAATTAGTAATATATCTGTAATACCTTTATAATTAAATTTAGTATTAGTAAATTGGTTTTTTTTCGCTCCCCCGACGGCAGTCTACGTAATTCACTGTAGTGGCTTATTTACACTGTAGTGGCTTATTTACAATGTTTTTAGCAAACCTTTTATCTATATTCTATATACATATATCTATACATATAATAAAAATGTAACTGATCGCTGTCTGTACATGGAAGATATATGAGAAAAATATTATTGGGGGCCTTTATCAACGCAATAGAACCCAAAACAATGATTGTTAGAATTTTTGTCTGTTTGTCTGTGCGTTTGTGAGCGCTAATCTTAGAAACGGCTTAACCGATTTGGGTGCGGTTTTCACTAATGTATTGTGGTAAGATTCACTTAAAATTTAGTGTTTGTTTTATTTCAATCAGTTCATAAATAATAAAGTTATATCAATTTAAAGAATCACGTGGAACATTTGTTCGATAAAAAATAAGCTATAAGAAATAATGTCTGTGATCGTTTTTGAAAATACCAAATACCCCTAAAAAGGTAAAGACGGTGTTTATAAACTAAAGTCCACGCGGACGAAGTCGCGGGCAACAGAATGGAATGGCAGAATGGAATGTCTGGAATGGCGCGGTGCCCCATACGTCATGTCCGCGTGGCGGAAGTGCAAAAGAATTCTAAATATAGCGGTTCCGTACATACAACTAAAGACTTTTTTCGAATCTGGATTTAATAAATATGCTAAATTTACGTGGAAAGGTTACTATTTTATTATCAAAGTGATCTGCCCCTTCAGATATTGGGTATTACAGCTTATAGCTATACAATATTGGATGATGAATACAATAGGTCGTCTCAGATTTAAGTTTCGCTGAATTTAAATTTCGCGCCATTTTTTTGTTTGGTGGTTGGCAACTCTTGGTTTGTCTATAGATGTCACATATGACAGTTGAAATTGGTCAACATGGAACGCTACATGAGAGAGCAACGCAGTATGAATTTCAGAGCGGTATGAAATAGACTGTCATTTTGGTGGAAAAATCATCTTTAGTGACAAGGCCCATTTCCACCTTGACGGATACGTCAATAAGCAAAATTGTCATATCTGAGGCTTGGAGAATCCTCATGATATTCATGAAAAACGGATGCATCCTCAAAGAATTACAGTTTGGTGGGGCTTTTAGTTCGGCGGGATCATAGGTGCATTTTTTAGGTAGGTAGGTATTTTTTACGCCATTTTCGGTATTTAGGTAGGTATAGAGAGGTATCGGAACATGCTGAAGGAGATTTTTTTGCACCAAATGGAAGATATGGACCTCAATAAACTGTGGTTCCAACAGAACGGTGCCACATGTCACAAAGCCGGATGACTTTTTATATCTAAATTAAATCAGGCGCTCAATCTGAAGATCTTTTTAATAGTTTCATACGATTTAAAATATTGGTCCTGAAATTGCTCTAAAAATAATAATTATTCGGACTTGCAAATAGTCCGCAGCGGTAGGCCAAGGTCAAAGTCAAAGACTTAAACATTCACAGACACAAAGAAGGAAGCAAATAAGCACATCGCCCGCCTGAGGATAAATTGTTTTTGGTCATTTGCAATACCTACAAGGAACTGTTGTGTTGTGTATCCATATGATATCAGATAGTGGGATTTGGAAAACATATTGGTAAGGACAGGGGATGGGGTGAGGGAATAAAAACGGAGAGGGGCTCTGGCAACTCACTCGCAAACAAGTTACAGCAATTTTCTGTAAGATCTTACATTTAACATATTAATGTAATGAATATTCAATGCATTTGACTATTTTTGACATTAATTTCGCCATTACTGTCTAGAACTAAATCATCTCTTTGACGTCCTTTCAAAGATATAACAATGATTTATCCGGACGCAATTTGCCGCTAACAATATGTTTGAACTTGAACATACCTGTCTGACTTGGCTCTCGGCACCGTTGGGAAGATAGATGGTCTGCTTTAGATTCGGTGCTAGCAGTTGCCTGGAAATAAAGAGTAAGAAAGTTTATTATCTTGGCTGAATAACATGTTTTACGGGCTGACCATCTCATTTGATAGACACGAAAGACCTAGAGAGATAGATATCTATTCACTTATCTTTGAAGAATATTATGAGAGTAATTTAAGCCTAAGATTTTAAACATTTGTTGTCGTGGTTGAACATAATAATTGTTATGTAAACGGTTTACACACGATATTATTTACTTTGTTTTATTATGCACGATATTATGATTCTTTGTCTTTGATCAATGAATATTTTTTGTAAATATCGTATACACTTGCAAGCAAACACTTCTCGGATATCCTTGTGATTCATTTTTTTTTAAATAGATGGCAGACGAGCGGCCGTGCCACATGATAGTAAGTGGTCACTTCCGCCCATGGACACATGCAATACCAGGGGCGTTGCCGATCTTGCAGAATCTTGTTCACAGCTCTCTTGAAGAGCCCCATGTCGTAACGTAACGGAGATACCTCAGCTGGCAGTTAACTTTCGGGTTCGCGGTATAAAGTGTCTTTTCGACCGCACTGTACGCAGTGACTCTATGTCATAGAAGTGCGAATGAACCGCACGACGATGATGAATGGTGCCACGATAAAAACCCGAAGTTGACATCAAATTGAACAGCTCTTCAGAACATTCCCCATTATAAATAAGGTAGAAAACGCGGAGAGATGCAACATCTCTACGGGCGCTGAGCGATTCTAAACCACAAATAAAAGTGGGATCGTCGACAGGAAGTTCGGATATGACGTCAATTTTTGAATTTTAGATTTTCCTGGTTTTAGATCTTCATAATTTTTTTCTCTATAGAAAGAAGATGACAGACGAACAGTCCACCTGGTGATAAATGGATATGTGGTCCATGAACATCGGCGGTATATGACAACTGTGACAACATCAATCCAGAATGATAAACGTTGACACACCACCAGATGCGCTGCTTACCCTTGCTTACCTGTCAGAGTCGTTGACTTTGCTTACCAGCTAAATATTTTTGTCAAGCTAAAGAAATTTTTAATCAGAAATCAGTTTTGGAATCTTCATTGAAGTATTAATTTTCAAAGTCAGTTAATTAGTTTGCTTATAAGCTAAATGTCTTTTTTTATATCGGGATAAGCATGATAATTTAAAATTTCAATAATTTAGTTCCCTCTGCCACAGAATCGTCGAGATACAATAGTAGCAACAGAACGTGATAAAGTTTAACCACATTTGAGCAAACCGAGCAAGTGGCACAGCGGTTATCGCGGTAATAAACACTAGAACTTTAATACGGTAACTAAAGCGAGACTGTTCTAGCTGGAAAATCTGGATTATTTACGCCACCTTAATGTATTAAAAATGAAACTGAACTACTTCGTTTGTGTGCTGATTTTTTAAATAATGGAAATACGAAAGTAACAAATTGTACAAAAGAAAAATGTAAGACGTAATGAAAACCAGAAATGAGTATGAAATTATATATTTCATATATTTATAACCTGTGGAGGGACTTTTTCTCGGAAATAAAAAATAAAAATACACTGTCTCCAATTTTGTAAAGTATAAACAAAATGTTACAAATGAAAGTAATAAATTATGAATATTCAATGATAATTTGTTATTCAATTTATAAATATCTTTTATATTATGGAAATTTAATTAATATCCAAAGCATCCAAAGAAAACCAGCCGTTTACACAAATATACTGTTTTTAAAACGCCAAACACAAATATTGTTTTACCGAACAGTTGTATAAAAACACGACTTGGCGTTACCAAAATTAATTTTAGCGATCTCGCTCTTCGAGTTAGTTGATTACTTTAATTTTCTGGCAAACAGTTCTGTTATAATTTGCTGCCTTCGAAAGCAAAAGTTTCGTTTTTCGCACCGCAGTTCTGTTTATTACCCAATTTTGGGGAGGACGGTTGGTTTCGCCAATTACATTAGTTAATTATTATTAAATTTATCGCAAATGTAGGTATATGAAAAACATATTATTTTTTACTTGTCTGCTGGCGAATACCTTAAATAATCAGCATCGTGCTTCAAGCTTCTGTTATCCGTTGGGGAAAATGAAAATTTTGCGGTAAACAATCTTCGACAATATTTTTTTTTTGCATAGTAAATTCGCTGTGCCTTGCTGTGGGGTAAGCCACAAGAGGGCATTAAAGTAAGAAGTATTTCAATTTGAAGAAAGTTTTGAACGTAGAGTCAAGAGTAATAAATGAAAAATAGAAAACCATTTTAGGAGTCTCCGGACATTTTACCTTTTAATATTAAAATTATTAACATATTATCAAGTTTGTCTTACAATTTTCTAATCTTAATGAGTGTTAGGTGTACAAATAGGTAAATAAAGTATGTAAGGTACAGTCCGCGCAACGAGACATGAACTTTGCATCTGTGTGAGTGGGTGCCGAATTTTCCAATCCGATTGCCGAAATAGTTCGCATTGTACTTCGCACTATCGGTGTGCACTCGCACAAACGTAAACCTACATGAGGTTGAGTAAACCTACAACCTACGTAAACATACTCGTTGAGTGAGCTGCAATTCACCTCATGCCGTTATCAACTTTTTTGTTCATATTAATATTTTATATTTCTATATTCAGTACAGTCATTCATAAAATATCCTATATCAGTGAAGCATAATTGTAATGATCTGTATTATACTTGTATTAGAGTAATTTCATAAAAATCTAGGAAGAGTTTAAATCCGGTCGTAACTTACATTTACATCTCGCTTCCTTTTATCATTTGCGCCAAATCATCCGTCGGACATATTTCACGTATTCTCCCCTCTTACGCCTCGGGGCCAGATTACGGTTGGCGAATTTTACCGACTCTATACCGAATGTAAATCTCGTTTTGGACAATTTTTCCCAAGTTATGACGTTAACTCGTTTTTCAACTTTCGGCATGTTTTATTCGCATATGTTTAATGATTTTAAAAATGTATAAACGTAAAGCGCAAAATAAAACTTTGTAAAATCTTAAAGAATAAGTTATTTGAAAATGATAGTAAAGAATCAAATGGCACCAGCCATGGAAAGTCATATCCACATAAGTGATGGCGCCCATGGTAAGCCACAACTGGACTGAGAATATTCTACAAATGTTTTAATTAGTTCTCAGAACATCCAAATGAATGTCTCATCACCTTAAATACAATTAATATTAACACAATAATTATACATGCCCTAAACAATACTAAATAATTTAAGGGTTTAGAGTAAAATAATAATAATAAAAAAACACTTCTACACTTGTCAGGTAAAATTTTTGTGTTCAAATTTTTGTGTTTTTATACTGTAATGTTTTTGGAATATATTTAATAACCGAACGAGATTGTAAATATAAATATAAAAAGTCCATTTTACCTTGCTTTTAACAGGGTAAAAATTAATAGTAGAGTTGGTATAGTAAATACTCATAAGTTAAAATCCACATAAGCACCTACAACATGGTTAGTGAACCCATAACGTATTGAAAGTTGAAAGCTTTTAATTCTGCCTGCAATTCTCTGTAAATGCCTACACGGCTTACGTATTTAAAAGCTTTGAACTCTGGTAATATTTCTACGAGCGTGAAACGAGGCTAATACTTGTTGTTGTTTCGAACGGTATGTACATAGATATTTTAGTTTATCTCTCAATGTGGTGTGGGAGAAAATGGCCCAATCGTTATTTTGTAGCCGTACATTATGGGTTTTAAAAAAAAATGCTCTTCATATATGGCCTACTAACTATTGGCCGCGGGTTTGCTCATGTGAGTTTATTTGCGCTTTCATATAACATTTGACAGCCTGTTTTCAAAAAACAATATTCCAAAAAAATTCAGTACTTTAAAGACAGTTATGGTTAAAGACTTTAAAGACAGTAGAATATGTATACCAAATTCTGGAGGTCATTATCCGTTCTTCTTATTGGTAATTGAGCCTGAAATTTTGACTTTCGGTCAAAGACCAAGTTTGTGCACCATAGATCAATGAGGGCAGAGTTAACTTGTCGACGAGTTTTCACATGAGTGACAGTGGAAAGTTGAACTTCATAAACTTTTTCATGGACCAATAGCTTTGGAAAGCATATTGATTATTATTTTAGCCGAGTCAAAGGAATCTATCTGATTTAAATTAAAGTTCAAGATTATTTGTTTATGAACAAAATGGAGGACTATCACGAAGCACTTTAATTTTCAATCATTAAGGAAATATGTGTTTAATTTTGTGTCATTTTCATCCAACCATAACCGGCGAATTTCTTCAAGTCCTCAGTCCACCTGGCTGGAGGGCGTCCCACAATGGGCTTCCCGGTACCCGGTATTCGAAGATATATGTGTAATACTTCTAAGAAATTATTAACAACGTTAAGTCTAACCCAAAGTAATTACTAAATTTCATGTCCGTGTAAACTCATTAGGAAATAAGTCTTAGGTAGACTAAACGACGAAATATATTCAAAGAACTTTCATCGCTCGGGAGGCAAACTCCTATTCTCAAGCTCTCGAGATTATTTTTGTGCGAGACTACCTGTAGAGAAATCCATGTTAATTCACCTGTGAGGTCACCACCTAATATGATAATCAAGACATTACCAATTCAAATACAAGGCTTTTAATGAGAGTGTGCAAGGCCGTTCGTGACACACGAACGATTAATATGCTCAACGAATTTTACTTATGGATATTTTAAGACATTTGGAGCACACATCACGCTCTGTTGATTTTGTTAATGGTCACGTTTTTGATAAGTATTCCCATCCTATCCTCTTAGCTTTCCATCCTATCCTATCCTTCCACATTTTCCAACTTTTTCTTCAAATACATTGCTAAATAATTATTTTTATTGGCAATTATTCCCATTCTATCCTCTAAGTCTTGCCATCCTATCCTATCGCTCCCCATTTTCCCAACTTTTTTTCAAATCTTAAATCTCCAAATCCAAGCGCCTCCGGGAGCAACGTATCAACGTTTGTCATTCTGGACCGATATTGGCACGTGTCGTGGATGTTTATGAGCAACAGTATCCTCTTACCGTCAGGTGGATTGCATGCTCATATGCCACTTTCTACCTCAAATGATAGCCAACATAATTTCCTTGTCGGCTGGATAGATATGTACTAATAAAAACAATATACGAGTACATTAACTTAGAGGTGATAATAACATGAGAATGACGTCATTCAACTTGTAACGGGATACGCCTTCGATTAATTAAAAAAAAATATCCCATAATATTGACCAAAAATTCAAGACCAGCTCATCGCATAATACGACCGTGTGTGGCTAAGGTACCTAAATGGTAAATGAGTGTGATCTGAGGCGTGTGTGCATCGTTGATGAGATGTGCGGCTTAGATTCGGAGGTTCACTTCCAGGAAGGGATTTTTGGCCTGATGTCAGCCGGTGTAGCGTTTTTTTGGCTTTTTGGTAATTTTGAGTTGGCCCATTTCTACAGTAAGTAGCAGTTGTAGTAGTTTTACTGAAAGAAGATAGCAGATGAGTAGACAATCCACCGATTAGAGAACGGGCATCGTCATCGAACAACAATGACTAATTTTGGTATGTTTGCAAATGTGCATTTCTGGGGGCTCTAAGGACATGATTTTTCATTTTGATAATTACTGAATTTTGTGATTAATTATTCTGAGTTCTATGATTTCGGCGATTGCAGATTAAAAATATTGGTTTAGAACGCAATGATTTGAAAATGATGTGTGTAGAATAAATAAAAGAATAATAGATAGATAGATAGACAAATAGGTAATGATAGATGAATAGTTAAAATTACACTCTGTACGAATACGTACAATTTACGTACAACATACAATTTATGTACAACGTACAATACGCTTTTAGGAAATGTAGATATAGCTAGGTATTTTGCGTACCTACGCTCCAGAGAAAAATGTTTTTAGACATCCTACGATATATTACTTATATAAAATAAATATACTTGTATATTTTAAGTGGTGCGAGTCCCGTAGCACGACCTGAAGACGAACACCAGAGAGGACTTCTAGTCGAAGGGTGCAGTCTTCCGGCGTTTTCGAGGGTAAATTCCAAGGGACAACGGAAACCACAACGCATAGTGCATATATCCTAACTATTGAACGTTTTTATTTTATATACTATGGGGCTTTTGTTATATGAAGTAAATAAATAAATATATAAAGACGCTGATTATCTCTTGTGATTTTTAGAAAAGTACCAAGTACTAAATAAGTACTAATTGTTGTATGAATTCGGCTGGTCATCCTTGGCCAAAACGTAGTGAAACTTTACGGAAGTTTTAAAAAATCATGATTTCTGTTAATCGCCCTAAGGGAAAGGACAATGTATTAAGAACAGATTAAAACCAGCCAGTCTTATGGCTTTATAGCAGTTTCTTCCAGACAGCCTTGAGGAAGGGAGGTATTAATGTCCCCACTGACTATGATTAATGTGTTAATTAGTATGAATAATCTGCTACCGGTTAGATTCTTAGAGTGTCTTAATTTTGATATCTAAACGTAACACTAAATTTAACTTAGCATCAAAAACATAATCCAAATTAAATGGCCGAAGTTTGCCATTCGGAATGCACACAAACTTATTCTCTACCCATTCCCACTCCCGGATGTCGAGAAAAAATATATAGGGGAGAAGTTTCGAAGTTTTCAAGAGAAGCGGGACGTTTTAATCGTCTCAAGTGGGAGTTTCTCAAGGAGAAACTAAAAAAAAGTTTGTCAAACTCGGCGGGCGGCCGACTTGGCTTTGTCCTGTGGATATGTAGTTCTAAGCTGAAGTAAATTAGATTGAAAATGATATCTAAATTTTTTGAAATAATACGGCAGACGAGCATACAGTTCACCGCGTGGTAAACGGTTACTGGCGCTCATGGACATCCGTGATGCAAGCCAACATCAGGCCAGAATGACAAATGAGCAGGTTGAGCCGGTCACATTTGCCGCAGGAGCGACAACCTGTTGGGGTAGACGAGTCATCGAATGGGGACCACGTATTACGATACGTGGTCCCCATTCGATGACTCGTCTACCCCAACAGGGTACGCCCTGTATGTATTATTTTGAAATGACGAAGTTCTTTATACAAAACATGAATCAATTTCACAAAAATGAGAATTTAAGCAAGCGTCTAATGACGTATGTACCATTAAAAATGCCAGCTCCATAGTTAGAACTATACAGGAAAAATTGCGTTACATGACGTCATGTATTCCAGAAAGTTTCACAGATCTTCCGTATACAAAGTTTTATTGTGCCCTTCGTAAATGGCTAATCCGCGTGGCTTTTATAGGTTAATGAAGCAGGATATTAGTGATAAGTAATGCATACTTTAAGTTTCCTGGCCCGACGTTACTACGACAGAGTCCCTCACCATCCCAACCAGTAGTTGCCAGCCTAACCCATGTCCCCGATAGGAATAACTCTCCCCGTTACCGTTGTCGTCCTAGACGACCCCGACAACCCAATTACTTCTACCAATGTTTATTTTCCACTACACTCACAAGCTACACATATACACCGTCCCCTGCGGCGGAGACGAGGATGTCCCCTTCGCTATACCGTGAACACACACCGGCCTTCAGCCAACACTTTTACCAGGTATCGCCACGTGCCTGGATGCTTCTCACCGACTCGCGTTCCCGCGGTACCCTTTCAAAGCAACGCCCTAAGCCAAGGTCTGTTCCTTAGACCTTAGGGAGCCCTTAGGCTCGTTGCTGCACACACATTTTGCTGCTTTCACATTCCACACACATTTTCATTTGTAATTACCTGTATTAAACAAATAATTGAAGCTCCTCCGGTCAGGTGGACCGACGACCTGAAGGAAGTTCTAACTAGTGGTTGGAAGGGCGGAAGGAAGATCGTGTATGGCGGCAAGACCTATATCCAGCAGTGGAGAGACAAACGCTGATAGTACTCGTAATGGTGGCAGTTTTTTAATGAAGATATGGCAGACGGACTGGCTATATTATGGCCGGCCATAGACGCCTGTAAAACCAGGAGAGATAAAAATCTTGTAGTACATTTCCAAATTCAAGTCAAAAACATTGTTTTTCAAACTACAAAAGCATTCTAGGAATCCACTATAATCAAGAAATGACCCGTAACATTCAACTTAACGTATCCGATGCGATACAATCCAACTTACAAGATCAAACCCGGCGGAGGTGGCCTCACCTTAGGCGACATTACTTCCACGCGAGAAGAGCGGAAAGGGCGGTTGCCATGACAGCGCCTGACTTTGATAAGCCGACTGGGAATAAGTGCGTGCCGAATTAGTGCTGACGACGGCAGTTGGCCGTAGTAACAAAGTAACAGTTCTATATCGGTCACGGAGAATGGGACTTTTCATAGGAAGCTACTATGTAATTTTGTACAAATGTTTGCAAATGACAATACTGTGACAATAGTCCCCCGGAAGTCCTCATTGACTTGATGCTTGCCTCATTGACTTGATTTCAAAGAGAAATAATTAAATATATTTTTACCTTTTTAATAGAAATAATAAAAAAGACGACTTGTTGACGATATTCTTCATAATTTAAAATTATTTACTTCAGTAATTCGAAAATAGGTTGACTTTTTTTGATAATAATTTTTCGCTCATTTAGTATTTTTCGCTGCTCGTTTTAATAGAAGCTGTATATAAATGTCTCAAACATATGTACAGTATGGCAAACGATAAAACCTATATAAACACCTATATACCTATATAAACCTATATACACAACGACATATCTATATAAATTAAAATTAAATGCTATTCGTTGGTAAGTGCATCACTTGAGAACGGCTGGCCCGATTGGGCTAATTTTTTTTTAAATGTTCGTAATGGTCCGAATAAGGTTTTTAAACAAAGAAAAATTGGAAAAGTTGCCCGAAAAATTGGAAAATTCGGGATAAACTGAAAGTGCTTTTTTCTATGGGATTTTTGTATGAACTTATTGAAATTATTGTATTATTGAAATTTGGACAGGGCAACGTCTGTCAGGTCAGCTAGTTTTGAATAATTGTTTATTTTACGCTCAAACATCGATATCGTTGAATCAGCAAAGAAAAACACTAATAAGGTGCTGGTTGTCCAAACATATTGAGACATGAGATATTTTTTAATTTAGTTTTAATATTATCTAATCCCCACCGTGACGTAGCATTTAAGAGCCGTCCACAATACGATTCGAACTATTCAATTTGGTTAAGATTTTATAACTTAAAATTTCGTTGTTTCAAAATTCTGTTTCAATAGAAATCTGCTCTAACATCTGATTATTAAGTCTAACATCTGGAACAGTCAACATCTGTATTAGCTAATAAGTAACGGAACCTAAGCAGGGAAGGTTTCCCAAACATCGTTCAGGCCCAGAAAAGCTGCGGCGAAAATTGCGACCTATTTATTCTAATCGGTAATATAATCCTCGTCCATAAATCTAATTTAGCCGCCTTAACTTCACTTGGAGCCTCTTAATTAGGATTAACATTTGAAAACGGTTAAATTCGTTTTCATTATTGCGAATTTCCTGTTTAGAGCACTTTTAAAAGGCATCTAAATATACGACAACGTCTTACACATTCGT
This sequence comes from Sesia bembeciformis, assembly GCA_943735995.1. Classification (NCBI taxonomy): domain Eukaryota; kingdom Metazoa; phylum Arthropoda; class Insecta; order Lepidoptera; family Sesiidae; genus Sesia; species Sesia bembeciformis. Next base: position 18,346,311 of record OX031028.1, read on the forward strand.
TATTTTATGCAGAATACATCACACTCAGTGGCTTTCAATAGGATCAATCTATAAAAAGTCCTATTGAAGTCGTATTATTTGGCGCAGTTATATTGCAATTTAATGATGTACTCGTGTTACAAGTAACAATTTAGAACACAAACTAAAAACCCAATAAAAACTAAAATAAAATAAATGTAGAAGCAATGTAGTTCTTCAGGGCTTGTGTTAACTGCTTTGTTATCAAATTGTCGCCTTTTACGACACCCACGGAAAGAGATTGAGTGGTTCTAAGTCTAAGTGTTTCTAAGAGATTCTAAATCCAGCCGACACCACACGATATTAGAACTAAACCATAATAAAAATAATTGTATTGTAAAATTTCATTAGCCCTCGGGCAGTGTGTACAATCAACAATAAATGCAAAAAAACTCGACCAACGCAATAAACGAATATGAACGTAAAACGGAATAGTTCCGAGCACTGCAGTTCAGTAAAAGAACCAAATATTTCGTTCAGCTCCAGTTTTAATAATGTTTACTGCACGTGAAACAAAAAAAAGGAAAAACTGAAGCGGGTATGAAATCGGAACAATCTGTATTTGACTTCCGTTTTGTTACACTCTCGCGTCGGGTATTTTAATCTATTTTTAATTTTATTATAATGAACGTGCTTGGAACAGTGTTCTCGGAACAGGTTTCTTTGTATGTGATTTTTAGTCTGTGTAATTTTGTTTTTAAGTAAAACATCTGTAGAGTTCTCGTTTGTAATTAAAATAACTAATTAGAAGGATTTTTCGGCGGGAACGCGATAGGTGAAGTTGACTTTTTGTTTGATTATTTATTATAAAATAATCAAACATTATATAATAATGTTTGATTATTCATTTATTGTGTATTGTAGATTTTGTGGTTTAAATAGTGATACGTAATCTAATAAATTTCAGTGATTTTCCGTAATGTTTGTGATAATCAAGTAAAAGCATAAGACTGCGTTTTTCGTGTGCTTCCAAGGAGTCTAACTCTTCCGTCCTCAGTAAACCTACTATCATTTTACTGATCGACTCCTAACTTACTTCAACGGGACTGGATATTAACGAGATGCGTTTTGAATTGTTTTGACTTTATTATTGTTAACTAGCTGATCCGACAGACGTTGTCCTGTCAAAATTTCAATAATTTCAGTAAGTTGATACAAAAATCCCATAGAAAAAAGCACTTTCAGTTCTTCCCGACATTTTCCAATTTTTCCGGCATTTTTTCCAATTTTTCTTTCCCTAAAAACCTTACTCGGACTATTACTAACATTAAAAAAAATTAGCTAAATCGGTCCAGTCGTTCTCAAGTGATGCGCTTACCAACGAACAACATTTAATTTTTATTTATATAGATTACGGAGAAACTGACACTGCTGGAATATGCTAATTACATTATTGACAAATAAAAAAAAAAAACTTATTAAAAGATTTTCTGTTGGAAACATGCAAGACATAGTTTTAAATGAGAAACTTCTAAAGTAAAATATTGGAATGTAACAGTAGATCCGGAGATCCGTGGCTTGTTTGCGCAACTGATAGTTTGTTGTCGGATGTTTACACAGCTGATGCCTAAGTTCTAATCATGAATCCGGGGATTAGTAGTAGCCCTTTCGTCTTTGAAGTAATCCTGATTTCTATTAAAGTTTAGTTTAATATGTACAAATGAAAAAAACATACATATTTTTGCTGAGTTTACAGAGTTTAGTGAAAAGTTCAAGTGAAAGTGAAAATTGGATTTATATAGACGACTATAATTGAATTAGGTAATATAGTCATTGATATTAGCTTATAATGTCCTATTAAAGCGCATTTAAACGATTTTGGACATATCTTATTTGAGTTACCACGCCGATGCACACTGGTTTTGCGTTTTATTTATTTATTAAACGTTTAAAAATAAAGGGTCCATTAAAATAATTTCTTAGTGCTATAAAACTGAGTTTATCACGGCAATGTACATTCATTTATGGGTAATAAGGTAAAATTGCTACATGTTGATCTACAACAATTTAATTATACAGGCTATTTAATTATTCGCAAAATCATGATTTTTTAAACTTGGGGCAAACGGTTCTTTCTAAATGTTATTTTTCACTACTGAGCTAGGCGATAATTGAATAAAAATAAAAACTCGGTGATAAGGTTCGGCTCGAGCTTATGAATGCGAGTTGAGTTTGTGTATCTCTAGACTATTACAGCCCTTAATGCAGATTAATGGATTTTACACATAATCCAGATATTTTAAAATTCCCGGGCACGTGGATTTCCTCACAATGTTTTCCTTCGCCACTGAGTAAAAATAGAAAAATATTTTTAAACGGTTTTATTTAGCTCGACCCGTACGGAATTTATTTGTTTATTTATTTGGGTCAAAATTAGAAATTGAAATTTAAGCACCTTCCCGTTGTCAGATTGATCTGAAATTTGGTACACACATTTAATTTAGATGACAATACAATATAATAAAATCAATAACATTATAAATCTAAGATGGCCGCCGATACAAAATGGCGGATTACATATTTTTCCTTAACCCCCTCAATATGGGTATCAAATGAAAGGGCTACACGTAGTTTTCAGTGCACATAAAATATAAAACCGTTTAACTTAAAAGTTTTTTAAGATTGTTATTTTAACTACGAAATTAATGGTGTTGGTCAAAGTTCAAATTTAGTACCTAACGAATGCGAGTCTATAATAAACTCCTCTAGCGTTATTACATCCGCGTGGTGTCGGCTGGCTTTAAAGCAGCACAACATAATTTCTTCCCGTGGGTGTCGTAAAAGGCGACTAACAAACCCGCCATCATAAGCCCCGAAAAACTAGACCACCTCTAAAAAAGTGGACTCGCCAAGCCGTTTGGTCAGCGTAGCGTTTTAAAGTAATACATCCTTCGTGCACAATACAATCTGTATCAGTAGTTCCGTGTCCAATAGTGGATCATAAAAGGGCAGATGATAGTAGTGCCGATCAACATAAAACCCCATATATGTATTGTACATATTTTCCAAAACCTTTAATTTTGTGCTTTTGCTAATTGCAATTGAACAAACCCTTAAAATCCGCCAACTTTCCTAAAAAGCGCCGATATAACGAAGCTCCTTGCATTTTACAGGAACCTTGAAAACTTTTCCTCCACTAACAGCCTGGTATCAAATGACGTTGGCATGTTTCGACATGTTCCGACAAGTTTGCCGCTCGTTAATCATGACAAGTCAAAGCCTGTTCACGACCTAAACAAGTCTGGAGGCTAATTAAAGCGAGGAATTATGTGATGTACTGGGAAACTATGAGGTATTTCACAGGAGTGAATTAGGAACTATCTATAATGTATATGTATAATATATATAATGTATGGATAAATGTATATATGCATGTATGTGTATGAAAATTTATATTTTATGTACTTAGTGTAATAGTATCAAAACGCTATTATATTTAGCGGCACTACCCTTAGCCTGCTCTCAACCACCAAAGGTTAGCTGGAAGAAAATGCTATATAGCATTAAGTTCGCCTTTGTACACACATTTTGGTGCAATAAAGAATTTATCTATCTATCTATCTATCTATCTATCTATCTATCTATATATATATATATATATATATATATGTATATCTATCTATCTATACTTGTCGATTTGCACGCCTAATAGATAGAATATGGAATGTACCGTTCATGTGTTATAATGTCTGTTACTGCCTTGTTTTGTTTTGATGTGTAATAAAGAGTTTTATCTACCTAACTGATAACGCATATACTAATGTTTTAAGTGAAAACTAGCTAGAGCTTTCGCTTATAACATTAGTAACTTATAACTAGCTTATAACATGACTTATGTAGAGCTGTTAAAATTGGATACAATTACGCAAGCGTAAAATTTGATATTTTTACTTTTTTGTGTCATTCTACTTAATTTTCCGTAATCTATAAGCGTTAAAAAGATTTTTGAATATTTATATATATTTGAGACGATATTTTAGTAGTGGTCCAAGCGCCCTGTAAACCAATCTAGTGCAACACAAATACAAAATCTTCTTTCCTGTAAAATTTTATTTTCGTCACCTGGATCAATTATGTAGAATGGTATCCAACTATGATTTCTGGCCTTGCGAAAGTCAATTGTGACATCAATTTTAAGTCCGTTTAGAACCTCTTCCCGTCGGTATCGTAAAAGGCAACCGAGGGAAAACAAAGCCGCTACCACCAATGCTGAGGAATTACACCTCTGGACTCGTCAACTTGGCCAGCTTGGCGTTTTTAGGCCATACATCCCCCATGCACAAGACAATGTGTCCAGTCCAGCAAGCCATATCCATCAGTGGACAAAACAAGCGCTGGTTACGGTTTGAAAATGAGTCGGGTACTAACCCGCTACGCCACTATTAACAAAAGTAATACGGTTACCGTACGGTTAATAACAAGAGTAGTCCTGTTTTTTTTAATTAATTAATTAACTGTTAATACGTATGTGAACTACGCCATACTGCACGCCCCACACTAGGATTCCCTATGTCGTGAATACAAAGACACGCCACCCAGACCCGAACAAACGAATGTCAGAGCGGAATTTGAACACCCAGTCATTTTGAAGCTCAGTTAGGGTACTTCCAACTAGGCCAATTGGTCGTCTAATAAATAACTTATCACGAAGTAAAATATTTTAATAATAAATTATCAAGTAAAATAATTACTGAAAATATATTGTTTACTTAAGAAAGTGTCCTCGCATATTTAAGCATGATGATATGGGATTCAGTAAGAAAAACAAAGCCAAGTGCCAACAGAAGTGTTTCTATCGTAATATTATCCTGGTTGATAGAGCATAACTAGGTACAAAAAATGTGTAAAATCATAAAACAAAAGGCGTGTACCGAGCGCCGGTTTACTGCTACAAATATTACGGCAACAATATCACCCTGTTATAAAACCGCGGTGAAAAAAATATAACCTCCAAAACCGTAAAGCAGCACAAAACATCGTTAATTTTACACACGGGGGAATAATCGTTAAACTCGGTCGTAATGTCAAAAAGCCGCCACTTAAGGCGTCGTAACGCGTGTACGATCATAATCAGCCAACAACAGTTCCGGAACAGTTCCGGTGACATTCATCGTAAATAATAGTTCCGATATGTACCACCTCGCTGTATAATTATGGACGGAACGAATTACGCGAGTTAAAGTTATTTAGGTATTTTATGATTGGTAATTAAAAAGGTATTTTTATAAATATCGGTATTGTTATGTAATTATAAAATATAAGTTATTCACTTAATCAGTTAATATACGCTAATAATAAGGGCGATGATTTCTAGGCTAGGAGTTGGAACATCTATGCTTGACTCTCATTTGAGAGGTCGTGAGTTTAAACTTGGGTCAGTGTACGACTGACATCAAAAAAGATATCACAAAACTACGACTCCAAACTACCTGATTAAAATTTTTATATCGGCACAATGTAGGGATTGCACTACTGCCATAGGTATATGAAGAGAAAAAAAATCTCATGGGGTTTTTTAGAGGGAACTCGAGGGTCATAGGTTGAGTTTTGAAAATTATGTATTGTGGCTTTTGTGGTTTAATAGCTTCGACGGGACTGGACATTGACAAGATGAGCTTTCAAACTGTTTTTTTGACTATAAAATTGTTGATTATGAAGAAAACTCGATACTGACAGAATGTGCTAATTGCGCTATTACCATATATCATTATTACCGTTCCCACCGTTTACCATTACGTAGTTTTCATAGTTTACTTTAAGGCATAAACCTTATTCCAGTGAAATAAAAACAAGAAAAATAAGCGAAAATCCAAAATTGATGTTCGTACACCGTCTGCGCGTCGAGTGTTCGACAAGCATCGTGGGCGTTGCACGTCGCCAGTCACAAGTTTTGATGAATAATATATTGCTAGCGGATGCAGGGACGCAAGGGGCGGATTAAACAACGGTATAGAGAGACAGTGGTGAAACTTGGTCAACATGTACAACGCAAATGAGCTGAAATAGTTTGTTCAGTATCGAGATAAGTATCGATTATATTCGTTGTAGAATAGGTTTCTTTTTTCGTAATTTATAGTACAATTCACCTCCCGTGCCGCGTCGCGCACGCCGCCTATAGTCTTTTAATCCTAGTTTAATTAGAATGACAGCTGTCAAAGTGCCGCGAATAGTGCTCTATAAAAATAATTAATCTATGAAGACTTAAAAATTTAAACTTTTAACTTAAATTAACTTAAAGTTTTTTTGCCATGGGTACACGCACGCATTTTATTATCTGTACTGCATAACACTCAGTCGATAAATAAACACATTACCTCGATTTGACCATTATTGCTCCAGTACTATTCGAGGCACTTTGACAGCTGTAATTCTAATCAAGGAAGATTTAAAAGTCGGTAGGCGCCCGTTCTAAGTGATGAGTGCTACGAATGTTTTAGAGGAGACAATAAAACCGTGCACGTTTGTGTCTTTTGATTTATTACTTAAAATAATTTTAATTCTAGCTACAACGATTCTATATATTTTAAATTAGTTGACATGTTTCAAGATTTGCGTTATTTCAGTGACACATTATATATGGAAAAAAATAATAGCGCCTGTTCGAAGGGAGATTTCGTTATTTTCCGTAAGTTTTAGAAAAAAAGTGTTAAAAAAATTGTAAAGATGTACGACCATGGTGTCGACCGGCTTTAGAATAGCACCACTCCATCTCCCGTGGATGTCGTGGCCACTAAGTGATAACAAAGCCTCTACCACAAGCCCTGAAGAACTACCTCTAAAAGAGTGGACTCGCCAACCCGCTTGGCCAGCCTGGTGTTTTAAGACCATACATACCTCATGCACCAGACAACGTGCATGAGGAGGCCCATGTCCTGCAGTGGATACTGAAAGAGCTGGTTGCATTGCATTGGTTGCATATACTGTGTCTCAAACTATATTGTGATTAAACTAGTTACTCGTACACGCTTGCATTTACTGACGCTGCACGTACGTCATTGTTGCATATGAAACATACAGTTATGAAAATGCTTTTTGTTTTATTATTGCTGAACATGAAATGGTACATCGCCACCTTAGTGTACATTAGTGGACATTAAATGGTACACGCCACCTTAGTGTACATTAGTGGACATTAAATGGTACACGCCACCTTAGTGTGCATTAGTGGACATTAAATGGTACACGCCACCTTAGTGTGCATTAGTGGACATTAAATGGTACACGCCACCTTAGTGTACATTAGTGGACATTAAATGGTACACGCCACCTTAGTGTACATTAGTGGACATTAAATGGTACACGCCACCTTAGTGTGCATTAGTGGACATTAAATGGTACACGCCACCTTAGTGTACATTAGTGGACATTAAATGGTACACGCCACCTTAGTGTGCATTAGTGGACATTAAATGGTACACGTCACCTTAGTGTGCATTAGTGGACATTAAATGGTACACGCCACCTTAGTGTGCATTAGTGGACATTAAATGGTACACGCCACCTTAGTGTGCATTAGTGGATATTAAATGGTACACGCCACCTTAGTGTGCATTAGTGGACATTAAATGGTACACGCCACCTTAGTGTGCATTCGTGGACATTAAATGGTACACGCCACCTTAGTGTGCATTGGTGGACATTAAATGGTACACGCCACCTTAGTGTGCATTGGTGGACATTAAATGGTACACACCACCTTAGTGTGCATTAGTGGACATTAAATGGTACACACCACCTTAGTGTGCATTAGTGGACATTAAATGGTACACGCCACCTTAGTGTGCATTAGTAGACATTAAATGGTACACGCCACCTTAGTGTGCATTGGTGGACATTAAATGGTACACGCCACCTTAGTGTGCATTGGTGGACATTAAATGGTACACGCCACCTTAGTGTGCATTGGTGGACATTAAATGGTACACACCACCTTAGTGTGCATTAGTGGACATTAAATGGTACACGCCACCTTAGTGTGCATTGGTGGACATTAAATGGTACACGCCACCTTAGTGTGCATTGGTGGACATTAAATGGTACACGCCACCTTAGTGTGCATTAGTGGACATTAAATGGTACACGCCACCTTAGTGTGCATTGGTGGACATTAAATGGTACACACCACCTTAGTGTGCATTAGTGGACATTAAATGGTACACACCACCTTAGTGTGCATTAGTGGACATTAAATGGTACACACCACCTTAGTGTGCATTAGTGGACATTAAATGGTACACGCCACCTTAGAGTGTTTGTATATGCCAGTGGTATATGCCTCTGAACATACGACATAGGGAATCCCAGTGTGACGGGATTTCTATATTATATGTGTTTTTTTCTAAAACTTAGGAAATATAGTGAGATTTACCATTCCATTTAGTGTATAGGCGTTTTTTTATATACATATAAAATAAGACAATAAGATATAAGACAAACATAAGATATATATTTAAATATAAGACAAACCGCTTTGCAACTAATCTCGTCCGAAGCCACACGTGCAACGTTAAATCAAGGCAGGCAACTCCCCCAAGGGATAGAGTACCGCATTTATCACGAGTCTGTCACGTGGCACTCGGTGTTTTGCCATGAACATCAAGCTGTATTAGATTTCACAATTTACACTTAGATTATTCGAAGTAACTGGGATAGTCACCACTTTTAGAAAATTATATTATTAAATAACTAAAGATATTGGAAATTGGAAATAGATTTGCGAAATCAAACCGGCCGACGGCGACAATAAAATCTGTAGCAAACAAACTACAACGAACAAACAGACGAACACAACAGCAACGTGCGAGATACAACAACCTATCCAATCTTATGTTCTATGACTTTTTTAAATTCAGCATTGTTTTCACACAAACCACTCACTCACTCACTCGCACCGCGTAGGTACACACTCACTTGTTTATATAAATACAGGTTCTATTATATGTATAGATATATAGGTTTAAGGGCCAAGGAAATCGTAAGAATAGTCGTCGAATATGTGAATCGAAAGTAATGTACGAAATACAGTGATTACAGTATCGTATACAGAATATAAACCTAAAATTTCTAATTACAATACTCTACTGTTTACATGAGATGCGTGCGCGCCCATTTCTCTTTTTAGAATTTTATGCACAATAAATTTCGTAGAGATTTATTTGAAATTTCCTTGTAATTGGAATAATTATATTCTCGTTGAAGAGATATGCTAACCTAGACATCTTCGTCAGCCCATGATACAAATGTTCGCATAACATTGTTTATACACGGGCAACCGCATGTGTTCCATAATAAATCGACTCGTCCTCGGTTGACAAACATCGTGCTTCACAAACGTTTACTTAGTCTCAACATAAATTAACTTGTTACCTCCCCCCCTCTGGGTAACATGCCAAGTTAACGAGTTGGCTAACTATCTTAGTTTTAGAGGTATGCCACTGTTTATGGATAAGATAATGTGATGATCAATATATTAAAATGGTTTATAAATCGCCTTCCTTATCGCCTGTTATGATTTTATTTTTATTTATTCAATACTAGTACCCGCGACTTCATGATTCCCGTGGGAACTTTATATTGATCTGGATAAAAAGTACTCCAAATATTGTTGTTTTAGACTCTATATCATTTATATTTTACGTTGCGATGACTTTTTTCCAAAAAATATTTCATGTACAGACATGGATCTGTTACTATTTTATTATACATTGTAACAATAATTACAAAGTTGTTAATTCGACATTGTATTGTTTTAATAAAACTTGATCGACATTGTGCCTATTGCTATAGGTTTATAAGCATTTTAAAGATTTCTCATTTTTTTATGCAAGAAGGCGACAAATAAGCAGAAAATTATAATAGCTCGTTGTGATAATACTATTTTTAAATAACTATTTATAGAAACGTGTTGGCCAAATCAGTGACTATATGATCGGCCCATTTTCCCAACCCTTTCTCTAAATCCATTCCTTAATCTGCAAAGGTAGTCAGCGCATCCGGGGTTGTGCTAACATTTGTCATTCTAGACTGATGTTGGCATGTATCGCGGATGTTTAAAGACGACAGTATCCACTTACCATCAGATGGACTGTATGCTCGTCCGCCACCTTTTTCTATAATAAATATATAAATAAATAAATGTCGCAGTTCAGCGATGTCGCAGTTCAGTATTTAGGACAAGGATGTGTCGAATTTCCATGACCGAGTCGACGTTTGCAATGTCAATATTAATCAGAAAGTATCAGTTTTATTAAAACATCAAAAGTAGAAAGTAACACAATAAATGAAATTCCTGATTTCCAAACGTTTGAAGGGAAAAATAGGAAAGGAGAAAAATACTGATTAATACGGTTGAATATTGGTGGGATCCAGGCATATTAGTGTATATCTCACTGTGTAGCATTTATTTTAAAACCTTTTGAAGAGCCGGATTTGAAATTCACCCCCGAAGTAATTATAAAACATTCGAACACATGGGGTGAAAACTTTTTTAAAAAGCAATGACACAGCGGTGTGCCGATGATGCGTGAAATCAACGAGATCTTCCTACGGGGCTGTTAAACCCCCCAATCCTGAACAACAGGGTACAGAATTACTTCACTATATAAATGTGGAATGGTAGAGAATCTAAGCGGTATTCTCGGAATTATTATTACTTTGCAGTGGAACAAGGATTGTCGCGCGATTTAAATGCTTTAGTAATACTCTTTTCATTGTAACATGGTATCCTTTTTTTTTAAGAAAGAGAGTGACAGACGAACAGACGGTCCTTCTGATAGTAAGCGAATATTGCCGCCCATAGATAGGTTTATACAATAAATGCCAATATCAGTCAAAACTGACAAACATTTTAACTTTTACAAACATGCTACCACAGCCTTGAAGATTTTGAAGTCAAGCGTTGAAACAAAGAATGGAATAGATGGAGAATATGGCGAGTTATGAGAAGAGGGGTTTCCTTATCCCTCCATACTCGCTGTTCGATGGGATTGAATGGGATAAGATTTATATTAAAACGAGACAGCTGAGTGCGATTTCGTAAAGTCTCCACGAATATCGCTTTGTATCTTTTGTGCGATTCGAAACGAAGAAATACGCCAAAGAACGATAGTCACTGGCCAATTGAGCGTTCGCACAAAATATTAAACTTCTTTACAGCTTAATAACAACTTATTCAATAAACGGTTAGGTAGCGCCAACCGTAATTAGTACAACGAATATGGTTTACTTTTCAGAATTAGTCCGCTGAAGTGGCAATGGTCAGGTCACATTCGTATCTACTGCAGGACCGACAACCAATTACTTGAAAGGAGACCATATTGTGTCATGCCGACACAATATGGTCATGCGTTTTGGGGGAAGCACTCCAGTCAGGTGGACCGATCATTTCAAGAAGTTCGCTAATTGTAACTGGATAATAAAGGTAAAAGATCGTCTATGATGGCGAACATTGGGGGTCTTATATACAGCTGTAGAGAGACATAGGCTGATTATATGCTATGGTATCTTTTGTATGTACACTGTAACACGCTTCATGTATATACTAAAGTATGTGCGATGTATTTTAAGCGTTTGTATGAAGATTCCTTACAGTTAATCTAAAAGTACAACGATGAGAAAAGAAAACAGATTTGTAGGAGAATATCTTGGTTGAAATGGCTGACAAATCATCTTAGCTAATAAATCTTAGTAAATTATTTTGTTGTACAGAGTTGCTGTCTCCATCATTCAAATTGCCAACCATAAATGATTAAGATTTTCCCTTAAGAAAGAAGATGCCTTACTGCATTTAATCTGTATTATGGTAAAGGATTATTGTAACAATGTTTGACGTATGAGCGGGTGCTGATCGAGCGCACTGATGACAACCCCGATGGGAATTTTTAGGCCGTACCCGGTTAAAGTTCACTACGTACAAAATTTATAACAAGGGAATAACTTTGGGATCGTTCTACGCGCAGAAGTTTTATATCGCGGTTTATTCGATATATTTTGTTGATAGCTTTGTTTAGCAATGTTTTTGGTACCAGACAGACATCTGATTAAATCGCTACATTAAATTCTTAATCGATTGATTTAGTCGACTACGACTAAAATTTAAATTTGGTAAATAATTGCATATTGTAATTAAATAAGTTAGTCATAATCGCGTTTAGTTTTGAGTAATCGTAGGTCGTTTAAGGTTTCGACCAACTCAACTGAAATGACTAAAGTGAACAAATAATCTCAAGTCTAAAAGCAAGTCCCATCTCGTTTGAAATGAGTTGATTATTTTTCAGTCCAAGTTAGTTATGATAGAAATCCAAGTTATGATAGAAAGATTGAAAATAACACTCAGCGGGTGTACTCTGATTTTACGCTTTCGAAGTTTTGGGCCCGAGTGAAGTTCGAACGAACGAAGTGCTTTGACCCTACTCTGACTTTCCTTCGTTCGAAGCTCTATATTATTGGGTATCTCCGATTATTTGAAAGGTGAGATATTGATATCGTGAAATTAGACATTCTATTCCCAAGTATCACTTATCAAAATCTATATTCTCGTGCGAGTAGTTTCAAATGTCAAATATACTTCTTTCGGGCCGATATATCGTAGTGATCGTTTTCGTGGTAGGGATCTACCGAAATATCGTCCGAAACTTAGACCTCCCGATCCGGACAAATATTTGCCTCTAAACAAGAAATGACTACAATTAAGGGATAACGGTTACTTAAATATAATGGTGGTTAGGTACGACTAACTTTTCAATGCGTTGATTAAGCCGATTAAGCTGATTAATGATTAAAGATTAACGATTGCTCCAAACTTATCGTAATTACGACTAAATTTTACAATTCATTTAATTTTGTTTTTCAATTAATTTTTACAATTTAAAATTTTAATCGACTAATTAATCAATTAATGACAACACTGATAGTAAGTAAGAAATCCAACCAAGTAAGAATCTGAATAATGGCTCACTTACACAAGGAGAGTTTCTCGAACGCGAGTTTCTCAAACATCGGTCGAAAGCTAGGATAAACAACTGTTATATCATCATGTTATAACAACGAGTTTTTATCATCATGTGAACAGTAGTATACAATAACTAAACTAGAAGGGCCACTCACGTGCGGCCGCGCGTCGTCACTGTTTAGTAGACAGCTAAGACGCTGTAGTTAAGCTAAGGCTGTAGGCTAATAACTCAAGGTCTCGCGGGAGTGTTCCTTCTACTATAGCAAAGACGTCGCCAGTCAATGCCAGCCAATTGGGGGCAAGATGAGAGAGAGGATGGGAGAAATATGAATTGTAGGTACAAATACAATTTTTTTTGGAATCTCTAGGGGGGGGGGTGCAAGTGCCTGCCCCCCCCCTTGGCGACGCCCTTGTAGTATAGTTATTATTTATTCTTATTACCGTTTGAAAAACTTTCCTTGTAAAAACGAGCCTTCAGAATGTCAACGAAAATATCCAATTCCATTATGTATTGAAGATCGTATGGATTCCTGTTCTCATAGAATTTGTAAAATACGCAACATTAAATTAGAATCGATCACATGGTTTGCGCGGAACAAATATACGGAGCGATAATGTGTTACTCCGTATTTAAATAAATCGAATTTACTCGTAAAACGAGTAGAATTAAATTAGATTTGTATGAAAATTAGATTTAGATTTGTGATTTTTTCGGATCCGAGTGATAAACCGTAAATCAAAACCAGCCCCTTTGTTGTCCTCTGCTGGATATGGACTTTCCCATACGCATAACGTCACGCTGGACAAACTGATTGGCCATTCTCTTAGAGATGATGTAGTCACTCAGGGCTTGCAGTAGCGGCTTTGTTATCCTGTGACGCTTTACATCACCCATGGCAAGAAATGGGGCGGTAGTATTTTAAAGCCGGCCGATACCACATCGGTTTACTATAGTTAAAATAATAATGTTAATTTTATTTCACTCACAACATTACAATTTTTACTATTACCAGATTATATTCTGAACAACTGCAGCCTAAGAAGAGGATTTAATTTCAAAACACTGAATTCAATGCCATGTGGCATTGTTTTAAATCTCTTGAGCCCTAAATTGAGGTTTATCGCAATTTTTTACGCATTGAGAGGCTGCTAATTTCAAACGAAGCTCAATCCACCATTATATACTGCTATTGGATAGCTATTATACAAAATATTATACAAATAGATATAGTTCTTGATTTTGGTCCTGCGATTTTAAACTTTTGTTACCGTTGTTTAACATAATAATTGGTAATAATACATTATAATTTGGTCCTACGAGTTTTTCGTATAGTAATTCCAGATCTATGAGTGACGAAAGAGCTACAACTTATTGGAATCTGAAACATAATTCGAAAGGAGTTTGACAGCCATGTTTAATATGTAATTACGCCCAAAACATCAATTGATTTTTGTCCAAACTGAATATTGACTTTCAAAATAAGTCGAGTTGGGTCGTAGGTCATATAAATGTATATTTAATAAGTTATACTTATTTATTTTATACGCAAATGAAATATGTTCTTAACACATAAAATTACATAGAATAAAAAATAATTATTTACCTACATGCCAGACGTACTTCCATTTTACATTAGTCGTATTTTTGATTTACAGTTGCTTTTAGACCGTAATAAATGGTAACTCTAATTTTTGAAACATCGTATGATTCACATTGGACGTATGAGACCCTTTGGACAAATTCTGTATGTCGTTTTCAATTCTGGACAATTTTCATATTCATTTTGGACAAATTTAATATTGGACGCTTGTTGTTGCTTCTACGTAATTACCGTATTGGACAATCTTCACTTTTGACATAATTCGCCAAACCCTTCAAATAGCAGCCACCAAACACGTATTTAGATATTCGCTATGAATATTTTCAACACGTTGAGAAGCATTTCGACTATGTTAGAATTTTCGTAGGCAGGTGCCTGGGTGTCCGATGCAGTGGCCCCCGAAATCGGCTCTCTCGGAGATTAAACCGACTAGTGGTCGACGAAGGCTGGTACAAGGTTATAGGAGATTAGAATTTTGAAAAGCTTTTTATGCAAGACGCAATAATTCACCAACTCTTTTAACGTCCACTGCTGGACATGGGCCCACTCATAAACATTGTTTTGTAAATGAGGGATATACGGCCAAGAGAGTTGACGCGCCCACCTTTATAGAGGTAGTCCTCAGGTATTGTGTTACATTAATTATTCCTTAGTCGTCTTTTATGAGACCCACGGGAAGAGATCGTGTCAATCTAAGGCCGGCTGACATTGCACTGCCAAATTTTATCATTCATCATTGTGTTGTAATTAAATAATAAATACTCTTAAAAAATGGTAATCGATCATACTCACTTCTACACTTGTTAGGGAAATATGTAATATTAATAATTGTTATGTTAATAATAAACCCTAAACTTCACCTCATCTTTTCCCGTGGGCGTCGTAAAATTCGATTAAGGGAAACAAAGCAGCTACCACAAGACCATAAACTACCGTAACTATACCATCTCTAAAGGAGAGGATTCGCCAACCCATTGGTCCAGTGTGGCATTTTTAGGCCATACATCCTTCATGCACGAGACAATGAGCTTGAAGAGGCCCATGACCAGCTGTGGATGCTGAAGGTGCTGGTTGCATTTGACCTATGTACCTGAATGTACCTATTCATAAATAAGTCTTTGACGTGATACAAAAAATACTGTGTGCGATTTGTCATGTGTGTACCAACGCTTTTTCAAATGGAAGGGGTAGAATGCACGTTGCAATCCCACAGCAGCTGGGCGCAATCGACTGGCCACGATGTCGCCCCCCACTTACCGAAGACTACCCAGAAATACCAGGTAGAAATACAAGCATACAATCCATCTGATGGTAAGTGGATACTGTCGCCCATAGACATCCGCGATACATGCCAACATTAGTCTAAAATGACAAACGTTGTTACGCCCCCCGATACGTTGTCTACCTTTGCAGATTAAGGAATGGATTCGGAGAAAGGCTTGGCTCTCACTCACTACCGAAACACGTACGTACGTTAGGGAAATAAGATAAAGTCGGAAATAGAAGGTTGTCTTCTGTGAGAGAGGAGGGTAACGTGGTCAAAAAAGATTAATAATTTCAAATACGTATATTAATTTCAAAATTTAATAAATGTCGGTAGAAACAACTGCTTGCGACAAAGCAGTTCACATAATTTATGCGCCAATCGCAATGGGATCTAAAGTTTGGTCGTCAAGTTTTATAACCACTAGCGAGTTGAAGTGATCTCGTAAACGTAAACAACAACTTAGATTGTTGGTTTATAACTGTAAACACGGCAGCTAAATAATTACCACCCCCTCCACTCACTGCTGGAAATAGGTCGTTATCTTCAAGGTGCAAGTGTTACAAAATAACATTTACTTTAGATACGTACTCAGTATCAGCGGTGTCAGCGATTATGTTCCCGTGAACTGGTGATTCTCGTGGGAACTCTGTAATTTATCTGGATAAAAAGCACTCTAAATACTAACTCGATACATAAGCTATACCTATGTCTACATTCATTAACGTCAGTTTCGCGTGATGCGAGTTCAGACAGACAGATGAAAATTCAAAAAAACATTGTTTCGGGCTCTAACACCATTCGTACGAAATGTTAGTCATAGAGCGGTGATTGACTAAAAAAGCGGTGGTAACCTAGTGTTAACTATTTATTTATATATTTAAACATCATTACACAAGTAGTTTATACAAATTGCGAAATTAATACCATATGGAATTTTTGACCAGTCAAATACCAGATATAGTATACCAAGGAAGTATAGTCAGTCAACTATACTCGACTCACGTTCGTGTGATCGTGAGTTGAAATCCTCGGTTCGTACCACTGAGATTCCACTAAAGTACGGATTTAAAAAAAATTACACCGCCGAGCTAGGCGGTGAGGGAAAACATCGTGAAGACACTCGCATGCCGCGGTAATAAAAAAAATCTGGAGTATGTGATCCAGCAAACCGCACTGGACTTTTACTGCTGAGCTGGAGAACCTATCGATAGGTAAGTGTCACACACTGGATGACAATTATTGTTATCATATTATTTATTTTCAATTATAGTTCATCGTTTCTGTGATTAATTTCTGTCATTCTGTTATTGTTTTCTCTTTCTTCGTATGCTTTATATTATTTCCTAAAATTCTGTCAATCTTTCTGTCATGGTTTCTCTTTCTTTGTATGCTTTAAGTGTCTTGTTGACTAAATATTTTTGTCTTACTCTTCTTCTTTCTCCGTTTCTATTTACAAGAGCCCCATCTCGTGAGTTATGTTAAAACCTCATTTGACTTACCTTAGTGCTAGGTATAAGATTATTTTCTGTCACTTGCACCACTACCGACTTGTGGTTATGTCACATCACTGCACTGTTTCGTGGCTTGGAATTTGCCTATTGGCCCGTGTTAGAGCAGATAGAGAGAATTGTTCGCAAACCATAGTGCATACAAAATAGTAGATATAGTTATAAAATCAAAGGATTTTAACGATCTACTGATTCAGTCGGTAGTATCATTGTCATTGGTTTTGAGACGAATTTCCGCCAGTACAAAAGGAGGTGCATATATTTTGAATTCTTTCACGGAAGACTCTCGTAAAGTGTAGGAGTACATATTCGTTTCACCGAAAAATGTCATAAATTTATGGAGTTGTGTATTACTGGATTTCCGGCGTTCTACAATAGGTGAAATAAATGAATAAAAATTTAATAATCCCATTTTTAATACGGTTTCCACTCCAGGTGACGAGTATCTAGGTTACCCCTGGTATCAATAATACAATGACATACAATATTTCATTCAACACAACCGAAATTTATCTCCAGCATAATTGCACATGTCCCACCATAATATGCAAATTTAGAGCAATAAAAAGCGATTACAGTTGCTCGTGCACCGATTGAAACGTCGGATTTTATCGTTGCAAAAGTGGAAAATTAAATTAATGGTCACCATTTACATTTAAGGGCCGGTATCATGATTTCAGGAGTCGTACAGGATTTCCGTTATTTTGGTTCCGTTCGGTTTAGCGATGAGTGTCTTTCTAAGAAAAAATGTTGCGTCATCTTGGCCGATATATCTAATAAAGAACACATGAAAGCTTTTAATACAAGCTTCAATTTTTATTATGGCAACAAGACCCTAAAGTACTGGGGAAATGAGATATCTACGTTACAGTTTTCTAAAAAAATGTATAAGGAAGAGACTATCTAACCACCGGTGGAAGCACAATCGGCCGTGGTTCAGGGCTTTGGGTACACACTTTGGGTGGTGGATCTTGTGAAGGCACATGGTTGAGCGGACTTTTCTATCCAGTGATCCTATCTGAGCACGCCAAAGTTGTTAGATGACCCAGCCGTTATAGACTCGGATCTTATTAGGGCCCGATTTTTAGCATTAAGTTTTTTTATTTATCAAGCACTATGTTGTAAACACTATTAATTTGCGAAACAAAATATTTATTTATTGTAACTGTAGTATAGTATTTATTGTAAAGATGACATTCATTGCAATTGTATTGGTGGTCAGGCTAGGTTTCATACAAAAGTGTCCATTTTACTTTATTTTTAAAATATATTCTTTGGAATCAGGTGTTTACTTTGTCCAGTATACAATAGAATAATGAAAGAATCGTCAGTTCACTGTATGTTTTGTCAGGTAAATAACATTGAATGCATATAAACTAGGGTAATGGACTGTAGTGGACTTACATATACACAAACATAGTCAGAAAAAGATATATACGAGTAGGTGGTAAGCTGCTCAGCAGTGAGATCGGTCAAAGATATGAACACAATAAGACATAAGACCTAGATGCTATTAGCACAAAACAGACAAATAACGTCAAAGAGAAAGGCTTAAATGCGTTGTAATGAGCAGTACAGAAAATCTCAGAATGATGTTAAAGAAATACGAATAATTAATTTAGAGAGCAAAACAGAAAAGAATATAATTTATTACACGACAACGCCAATATCAGTCCATTGAAATATCTACAGTTATGTAATTGTAGATATATCAATAGACCGATTGGTATCCGTTTTCTCCTTACCACCCAAAGGGTTGCCCGGAAGAGATCGCTTTGGCGATAAGGCCGCATGTTGTACTTTTCGTGTACTTTTACCCCCTCTGACCAAAAGTCAGACAAAATTATTAATATTACGAATTTTGTTTAAACAAATCAAGCACTGACTTTTGACCTTTTATTGTATGTCTATTGTTTGCAGTAAGCATAAATCCTAACGCCGCCGTGTTGGTTAATAATATAATAAAACTGTCGTCATAACTCCCTCTTAACAAATCAAAAATGTATTCTCATGTACCGGTAATTCGGTTAGCCGATCCTCATAACAGTTTAATGTGTAATTTAAATACAATTTCCTTTGGTTAGTGTGTAATTATTCATTACCTAAAAATTAAAGGGATCTGATTATCCCTTTTTTATGGACTATAGATGTAAGGCAGGCCATATCTGAGTAGATGAGACCTTGAATGGAGATGACATAGCGGCGAAAGTAGCGTGGACGCCTTTCAGCCAGCAGCACCGACGACTTGAAAAAGTTTGGCGGTAGTAGCTGGATGAGAAGAGCGGATGATGGTGAGTCTTGGGATACGCTTATATTTAGCAATGGAGAGACACGGGCCGATGGTACGGTATGGACTAGATGGCAGACATGCAGCCCACTTGATGGTACAGTCTGCTGAACTAAACGCGTCGCAAGAAAAATCACCAATTTGAAAACATCTTGACCTCTTAACCCTAATTACATATTGTGAGGACAAAATGAAGTTATATCTAATCATTTTTAACGATTTCAACATTTATGTAGTAATCTGTACATTTACAAATCCAACACAATCATTAGATACAAAAGATACAAAAGAAACAACAAGTAAATACGAAATATCAAGATGCTTATGTATAAAGTCGCAAGTGTTTGATTTCTTAACATTCTGCATCGCCATCCTAACAGTAGGCTGTTGCAAGAAAAAAATTGGTATTTTTTGTTACAATTTAAAATGCCATCATCGAGTATGAATGACATCGCGATAGGGCGCTGTCAACGCGACGTCCCATAATACCGTTTCGATCATTAAATAGTTAATACAATGATTTATTACCCCGATAGGCCCGACAAGAAAAGCGATTAGCGGAAAAGTGATTTTCTAACTGTCTTCCGCATTTACGAGTAAATTCTATCAAATGAGAACACCGTATTTTTAATGTATATGTTATATAGTTTATACTTTATTGTTATACAACAGGGGTGCTCGAATGGTCGATAGAAAGCTTTTATGGTCGATAGCGGAAATAATCCTACCCTACCTACAATGTAAAACAATAATAATTCTACCTTCATTAAAAAACAAAAAAAAAATTACCGTCCGCCACGCGAACGCCACCGATAAAATTTACCTACTACTACTACTCGTATTTATCACACCATCACCTAATTATTTCATCAGGCATGCGATTTTGAACCTACTTATCGCGTAGTACCTAGCGACTAATTGTGTAACTCATAACTACCACCCGACGCTACGATGACAGAGTCCCTCACCATCCCAACCCCTTAGTAGTTGACAGCCTAACCTACGTCCCCGATAGGAAGGACCCCGTCCGTCGTCCTCTGTACGTCTTAAACGACCCCGACGACCCAATTATTGCTGCCAATGCGGTTCTTACACTACACTCACAGACTACACTTATACACCGTCCTCGCTAGCGGAAACGAGGACGTCACCCTCGCTACACCGTGAACACGTACCGACCTTCCGCCAACACTTTTATCACGTATCGGCACGAGCCACGATGAGACACGAGCTTTTCATCGACCGATCCGCGGTACCTTCCCAAAACCACGCCCTAAGCCGAGGTCCGTTCCTTCCGCCGGTCTACCGGTGGGGGAGCCCTTAGGCTCGTTGCTGCACACACTCTTTGCTCTTGGCTGAGCGCCTTCTGCGCTCGCCCTAAACCCTACATCTCCGGTGATTCTTGAAAGGCCATTAGGGCCACAAGAATTGAGCCATTCCGAAAAAAAAATGTGTAACTCATAATCTGTGCAAAACCTATCCTTCAATATGAGTTGTCTTTTGTCCCTTCGTCTAGTCGACTGCTTGTCGCTCAATCTATTTGTTATAGATCGCACATAGAACGAGTTTGAGCATCCCTGTTAATCAGTGTTTCATTTGAGTATAATATATGTAAATGAACGAAAACACTATTAGCGAAATTTCTTTGTATGTTCATCCGTATTACTTCAAAACTGTTGAACCGATTTGGTTTCTTGTTATTTACGAAACTATAGATACAAAATCATGTCAAAAATTTGAAGTGTTTTGAATTAAATTTCGAAGTTAAGTTGGCATTTTGACGGCAACCTACTATCGCTTTATTGAAAGACACCTGATTTATTCCGAAGGGACTGGACATTATCAGGATACATTTTAGGCTTCGAAATTGTTTTTTACGAAGAAAACTTGACACTGGCAGAATGTGCTAATGACACCTCTGGAAACCACAGAAAAACCTATGGAGATGACATTAGACGCTTTATTTTAACGTGTTCGTCAACAAGCATGGAGGCTGTATTTAGTTTTAATTTTTCGGCTTCCTAGTTCGCTAGTATCTCTTCAATTAGACCTGAATTTATTCACCCTTCACCTGTTCATTCCCGTTCCCATTTATTCATTCAATCATTACAGTGACAATGCGAGTGTATTGTTAAAATATTGTGCAGGTAAATATTGCTTTTCATTAATTTCATAAGGGTCATTAATTTGAGGTAGGTAACTAAAATTAATAAAATTGACATTTATTTTTACAGTAGTCGATTCATCTTTTTATATAGAGGTAACATAAAAGAGATGGTTAGTGGATATTATCTGCAAATAATATTTGCCATACATTACTAAATTTCTATTTAAGTAAAGATATTAAATTATAATATTACTAACTGAGTACTGTAGAAAAACATCGTGAATGAAATCGCATGCACAAATTCGCACTAGGCTTGCGTGGTAGATTATGGCCCGATACACTACAGTAATTGCAAGGGAGGCTTGTGTCCTGCAGTGCAACCTTGTAGGCTGATATCCTAAAGCTAACGTTGTTGGAAAGAGCCTTGAAATCTATTTCCCAATGTGCGTACATACGTGTTAATATGGTACATATGGTAATGAATGAGACATGCCAAAGCATATCCCCATCTCTCTCTACTTTCCCAACCCTTTCTTTAAATTCATTCCTACATCTCCAAAGGCAGGCAGTGTAGACGTTTGTTATTGTGGACTGAAGTTGGCATGTACCACGGGTGTCCATGGGCGACAGTATTCACTTAACACCCGGTCCAACAAGACCGGTCCGGTCCATAAAATTCTTTACAAAATGGTAAAAAAGCCGTACAGAAAAAGTGTTCCAAACCCTCAAGTCTTCTCTAATTTCTCGGCCTAAACCGATACTAAGTAGTTAGTAGTATCAGTGGTCCATTTATCACTTATCAGTGATAAGTGATAAGTGATAAGGTCCATTTGACCAATAGTTTGGTTACCGAACTAATAATCGGACTCCCGATACTGGGCCAATTTATTTAATCTGCTGTAGAGGCTTGAAAAACGACCAATCTTTCTCAAATTCTCACATAATTTGTTTCGAGTCCCAAACTTTTATCATGAAAAACTCCTTCGCTGTTCCTCCATAACCGAAGTTACTAAATTTGCCGGATAAAAATAAAAAGGAGATAACGTAGATTCTGAAAAGCCGTTCTTGCTCTCCAGCGGGCCATCGATTTCGCGTGCAAACCATCGGCCATGTTGTTTACTCGGATGACGTCATCGCCGCCGGGACTCGAGAACGATTGAAAAACAATACAGCTCAATAAAGCCCGCGCTCAAGCGGAGCATGTAAAAAATAATGCCAAAGGAATAATGTGTTTGTCCTTCCACCACTTTATTAAATGCGTGTTTGGAGCGACGCTCCCGCCCGCTATGTTTGTTTTGATTACGTGTTGGCGCGCGTCCCGAATATAGATGCGTTCAATTTTACGCGGCAATTTTTTCCCTATAATTAAAGGTAAATTAAAATTTATTAGTGCAATTTGCGACCAAAAATTCATTTTTGTAAAGTTAATCAGTGAAAAGTCTTCCGTCTGTAATTTTTAAATTTGACTTTTGATG
This sequence comes from Sesia bembeciformis, assembly GCA_943735995.1. NCBI lineage: Eukaryota > Metazoa > Arthropoda > Insecta > Lepidoptera > Sesiidae > Sesia > Sesia bembeciformis. The sequence continues at coordinate 18,369,523 of OX031028.1, forward strand.
CACGTAACAAAAATAAAAATAAAAAGTCCGCGTCGTTGCTTTTGTATTTTTTTTCAAGTATTGGCGAAGTTATTATACAACGATTTTGATGAAAATATGCTTAAAGCAATCCACAATAAAGACCACAAAAACAAATTGGCCCGTTGATTGCTAAAATAAACGTTCCAATTACAATTGAATTTTCTATCACCTTTTGTTGACTTTTGTTTTGTTAACAATAATAATAATAAGATGCTCTTCCCAATGAATAAAATTAATGATGCAAACAATATGCAATTTAGTTATCAATATGAATTCTTTTTTAAAACTAATAATTGCTAAATTTTATGTGTTTGTTTACCTAAAACTTCATAAATTATACCAATTAATTTAATTAAAATAACATATATGTATAAAAAAATATGTTGCAAACGATATGCAATTTATTTGTTAATATTTTTCGGCAAATTAAATTAAAATAGGTATTTTAAATTAAAAAATAATGTGAAATTTGAATTTGTTTATTTACCTAAAACCTCTGCATCGAATTAACTACCTATCTGTAATTATTACTGGTGAGATATCACAAGTATTTTATATTGTATATTGTAACTAAACACGTATTTCTACTTGATGTTTCGGCACGGATTACATTAGCCGTGGTTACGAGTTTACTTACGCGTTTAGACCCGATTTAAAATAGAAAAAGTGTATGTACCACAGGACCGCCAGTTATATTTAACACTACAATCAATGTTATCCAGCCTCACTACCAAAAGGAACAAATATTCCCAAAAAAAAGTTTTTTTCCCAAAAAATAAGGATATTTTCGGACAAACTGATGATAACATTATACGCTATTTTATTTATTGTATCCTCTACGCGCTTTGGGGATACCTAAGTAGGTATATTTCGGGGTATTACCGTACAGGAAGACGGTAAATAATGCCCCCCTCTCCGGCTTACCCCTTGGGTATAGTATGAGTTATGCGATATCCTTTCGTGATATTTTATGCCGTGTTTGTGAGTTATAGAACGGTATTACGAGATCTTTGACGATAAATAGTTTTTTGTAGTTCATAGTATGCTATTTAAAAATTTGGTACAGAAAGGGATAAACGTAGTTCGGATAAACGTGGGTATGCTCAAAATAAGATGAAACAATTTGGTTATAATTATTCCGTAAGGCGCCAACTACACGAGCGAATCTCCCGCGGCGCGATATTATCCTCGTGCTACTAATTCCAATGGTAACTATAAACCTATCGCCGAACGCGTCTACACACGACGGATAAAAAAAAATTCCAATAATAATTTGATTATGTAGGTAAGCATAAGAAAGAGTCATTTTGCTTCTACCCGCTATTTGAAATTTTGTTTAATTTAACTAGTGAGAGTACCTATTCTGGCTATTCCCAGTAGCTCAATCGTTAATATAATACAATTGAACTACTGGGGAAAATATTTCTACTACTTCACTGATTGAACTGATCGATTGAACTACTGCGAATGTAGGCGCTTGTGCAGTTGACCCATAAACTATAACCAGCTGTAACATCCACTGCCGGACATGAGTTTTCTCACGCACATGAGTGTGAGTCTTGTGCGTGAGGGCTGTATAAAGCGTTAAAGCGTCGGCCATAAAACGCCACTCTGGTCAAACGGGTTGGGGTGTCCACTCTTTTAGAAGCTGTGTAGTTCCTCAACGCTTGTGATAGAGGCTTTGCTATCCATTAGTCGCCTTTTACGGCAACCACGAGAAGAGATGGGGTGATGCTATTGTAAGCACACGCACGTAATGCACGAAAATAATTCAATTAAAATCAAAAAATATAATAATTCTAAATCAGATTATCTGCTTTTAAAACTTTTGATTACATTAAAAAATATTTCATCCATTTAAAATTAATATTCCCCTGCGTCTCCTAAGATAGTGGGATGAAGTTTGTGTGGTCTCCTTTATTATGTAAAGCTTTTCAAAGAAGAGCTCATCAAAAAGCTAATTAAGCTTTTAAGCATAATTTATCCGCAAGCATTTAAATACCGAGTGGTTCCTGACCCGGAAAGCGTGGCTTGGGAAAAAAAGTAATATAATTATCTGCTTTTTGGAATTTTGTACAAAGCTTTTATGGAATTCGGTAATCACTACTTTAAATAAATATATTGTCAATATTTTACTGGCTTCTTAGTACTGCAATTGTAGTAATTTACTGATTGTTGAATCCATGGATGTACAATATAAATAATGTGTCTAACCATTGACTTGCAGAAGACTACAGTAATATGTACTGCATTTCCCACTTGCTATAAAAAACTCATATATGTACTCCTATCTGAGTAACCCTAATTAAATTTATCACAGATACACTCAAATATCTATTCAACGTTCGTTTTATCGCAATCTATTAGGCTGTTCCGTAAAATGTTAGTGAAACCAAAAATAATAAGAGTATTTTTTACAGTTGTTCAAAATACTCCCCCCCCCAGCCCCTATGCACTTGTTCATTCGACTGCACCAGCTATCGAAACATTTTGAAAAAGTTTCTTGATTCATCCGAAGTCTTAAATTTTCGTCCAAGTAGCATTTTTTTTATGGTGGGAAATAAAAATAGTCGCAGGGGGCCAAATCTGGACTGTAGGGTGGATGGGGTACCAATTGAAGGCCCGTAGTGGCTAAAAAGTCGATGGTTCTGACGGCCGTGTGAGCAAGAGCATTGTCTTGGTGAAAAAGCATGCCACGAGCGCCGCTCCTTGGGCTTGGCTTGGGGCTTTTAAGGCTTGGGGCTGGCAAACTTCGCAATACCATTCCTAATAACCGTTTTACGATCTAGTGGAAGGATCGCTACGTGATCACTACGTCGGAAAAAAACAGCAATCATTTTTTTTATTTACACTTCGGCCGAGAACTACTTCGGTGGGTAAATCTTCCTCTTAGAACTGTGTGGTGGACTGTTGCTTTGTAAGCGGGTCGTAGCTGTAGATCCAAGATTTATCAGTAGTTAACGATGTAGGATACTTGTTGCGAACTCACTCTATCGGACTTTTCTATATCTATACTAATATAATAAAGGGGTAAAATTGTGTGTTTGTTTGTGGGCACGTTGGGGGTAATCTCTGGAACTACTGAACCGATTTCAAAAATTATTTCCTAAATAGGAAGTTACATTATCCGTGTCTAATATAGGCTATATTTTATTTAGAAATATTGTAAAGTAAATTTTGAAGAGAAAAAAAACTTATTAACCGATGTGAAGCGAGGGCGGGTCGCTAGTCCAGTATAAATTTGCATCAATCTACACGTCGGGAATTTAGCTCTTCTCCGAGAGAATGCCTATACTATACTATACTATTTTGGCTTTAACCGGCATTACCGGAAGTGAAGTAAGTACTTAAGCGAGTTGGCTTCCTCTCGAACTTAACTGAAATATGAGTCCAATCTATTTTTGGCAAAATTTTATTTCATTCTGTTAAGAAATGCTGGTTGGTATTTTGGATCCAGTTGATAATCCTTAGTCGAGATGTAGTGTTTTTGTTCAACATTTTTCACAATACGGAGATTTTTTCAAAATCTACCTAAGCTTTTGAGTATATATTGTTGTTGTTGTTGCTCTTTATTGTACTTATAACAATTTATGTTGCAATAAGACATTACAATAATAGGAACAAAGGTTGACTTATTCCTAGAAGGAATCTTTCCCAGCCAACCTTAGAATAACCGATAGAATGTACGAATGATATATTGAATAAATATGTTTTGAAACTTGGCATTATTTTTTGGAAATTTTCCGACTCAGTCAAAACACATCATCACCTATTATTCCATTGTCGACAATGTTTAACACCCACTTCCTTAGTCTACCGCCAAAATGTAATACGACAGCGTTTCCACCCACTTACTTCCAATCAACTCACCTTTGATGCCATTGTTGCCGGTAACAATGTGCATCTACCCACGATTTCCCTACAAAGCTCCAATTCCGAGCTTTACTAGAACGAACTAGGCTACAATCGCTTCTGAGTAGTCTGGTACAATTCATCACACGGAAGCGTTTTCTAATTACCGTTTTCTACCAAAAGAAGTTAGACTAGAAGTTGAATGAATGAATTCTCTATGTGATAGATACAGTACGACAATAGTTGCGTTTACATGACATATTTACACTAAGATACTGTTAGGTAGACATTATAAACGATATAGCGTTTTAAGGGTCTTTAATGTTTGGCCTGCTTCATAAGTTTACAAGTCGCTCAGTGACCAATAGAGGGAGCTGTCGGCCATGTAGTGTCGGCTGACTTTAAAATAACACCAACGCATCTGTTCCCGTGCGTAAATGGCGATGAAGGGATAACAAAACTGATACCGTACGAATAAATAATAATACTTGTATTATTTATTATTCTTATGCCGACATCACAAGACATATACCACCACTGAAAGAGTAGACTCGCCAACCCGCTTGGCCAGTAGCGTGGCGACTAGATGACGCATCATACGTTCTTATCACTTATATGTCGGGGGAGAGTTGCGAGGGGATGAGAAATGGTTGATTGAAAAGTCAAATTTGAAACTTAAGTACTACATAACAAGAATGTTCCATTTTCAAAACATACGTACTGTCAAATAAGTACCGGGAATTGTTCATTAAAAAAGCCGTCGCAAAAAGTGAGAAATTACTTTTTTCGCTATAAGTTGGTCACACTGTATGTATTTGTTCACGTATAGTTTTGGCGCGATCTGTCAAGATATTTGTTTGCAGCTGTTGGTTAAGTTAGTTGACTTCAAGTGTGCTCTGCGAATTTTATGATGTTTAAAAATATCGAACAGAGAGTTTGCCCTAAATTTCGTTTCGCCAATAAATTTCTTGTGTTGAATCGTTGAATTAGAGAAAGCCTACTGTGAGTCTGCTTTGTCAAGAACACTAGCAAATGGTACAATGCTTTGAAAGAAGGCAGAGATGTGGTTAAAGACTTGCCTCATTCCGGTCGACGTTCAACTTCTTCGACTGACGAAAACATCAACAAAATGAAAGAATAGTAATAGAGAATCATCATTTAAGCTTAAGAGAGATAGCTCAGGACCTGGACATGTCTCATGAATCTGTTACTACCATTTTAGTTAATGTTTTAGGCATAATACGCGTTACAGTACGGCTCGTTCCGAAGGAGTTGAATTTTCTTCAAAAAAAAACACCGCGAATTTTTGACCAAAAACTCAACGAATGTCATCGATCAAGCACCGTATTCCAGATATACGACTTCTTTTGTTCCCGGAACACAAATTACCACTTCGTGGAAGAGGTATTAAGTCCATTAATACTATAAAACATAAATCGTTGAAGAAGCTGAAGGCCATACCGGAAAGTGTCTCCTATAAGTGTTTCAACTACTGGATTATTCGTTGGCGTTAATGAATCGCATCAAACGGAGCCTATTTTGAAGGTGACAAAATACATTTTTATGATTAAATCAATACTCTTTTGTTTTATTGGAGCATTCCCGGTACTTATTTGACAGAGCAGTATATGAATTAAAGAACGTGCCTGCCCTAGATACATACATTCTCATAGATACATTCTCAAATCGATGTCATAAAGACACACATTGGCTTATGCATCCATGTCCAGTAGTGAACGATAAAACGGTTATATATTTGTGAACGTTACCTATACACCTACTTGAGCTTAAATTGTAGATGTCAACTAGGTATAAAAATGTAAAATCATTTCCAAGTCGTCATTTATACCACTCGTGAGTCTATACGCTACTAGTACCCACGCTTCACTTTGCGACAACTTCATTAGAACCGGCGTACAAACAAACAGAATACTCGTACGAGTACAGCCCGCGTCAGCATACAATCGAGCACTCTTTGTGAGCCAATCAAATTTTTCCACGATGCTTTGTATGCAAAAACTCAACTGTATTGCTATGTGGACTGTACACGTTCGCCGACCATGTTGTTGCTTTTTAAACGACATTTCAATTGAGTTATTTATATGTATGGAGTTACTGTTTTTGTTCAATATTTCTAGTGAGTTTGATCACAGAATAACTAATAGTTTAAGTACAGAAGACTCACTCCCCAAGAACGCTCCAGAAAACCTACAAAAACCTTCATTAAAAATAAAATTCCGTTCAGCGCGAGCCAAATTGAATAAATACTACGCACATCGGAGTGAGACGACATTACACTGAACCGCTGGAGGACACACACAATGACACTCCGTGCGTGAATAGCAGTGGTTGTCACCCAATAATTATATTCGTAATACTTTTATGCGCTTTATAACGCAATTATAAATTTAAAATTATTGTTATCGTTGTCGAACATAATAATGTCAATAGAAACAACACCTTCTCTCGCCTCTGCAGTCTCGCCGTGACCGCGGTTCATGTAACTGGACCCAAATATCGGCAATAAATCGTGAGTAACTTAATTAAATTAAATATAACAATCTTAAAAAACTTTTAAGTTAAACGGTTTTATATTTTATGTGCACTGAAAACTACGTGTAGCCCTTTCATTTGATACCCATATTGAGGGGGTTAAGGAAAAATATGTAATCCGCCATTTTGTATCGGCGGCCATCTTAGATTTATAATGTTATTGATTTTATTATATTGTATTGTCATCTAAATTAAATGTGTGTACCAAATTTCAGATCAATCTGACAACGGGAAGGTGCTTAAATTTCAATTTCTAATTTTGACCCAAATAAATAAATTCCGTACGGGTCGAGCTAAATAAAACCGTTTAAAAAGTATTATACCTACGTAGAAAATATGATGGTGGTTTTTAAACGCTGTTATTTGCGCGTGAGTTACAAGGAGCTCACGGCAATCGACTGACTATAATACACCCCTGTTCAGGGACCCGCCGCTGTAGGTATATTTTCGTAGCTAAAGTGCCCAGTGGGCCGGGCCCGGTTTGGTCGTTGTTTCTTACGAGCTAAATCACGGGAAAAAGGAGACGGATTATGTATTATTAAATCTTTAAAAGACAATCTTTAAAACTTCTGTTTTGCAGTATTGGTCACGAACATGAAACTACTGTTCTTTAGAATTCTTAGGTATGTCTGTTTCACTATTGGTAAAAAGATGACGCCTAGTGTCTTGAGAAATAACTCAGTGCATTCTTTTTTTCTTTATATATGGCAATGGTGCAATTAGCGCATTCTGCCAGTGTCAAATTTTCTTTGTAATTAACAATTTCAAAGTGTAACAACACGTATCCTGTCAATGTCCAGTCCCGTCAAAGTCAAAGTAAGTATGGACTCGGTCAGCAAAGTGATAGTAGGTCAGTAAATCACACGTAAAACGCAATCCTTTGCTATTCTTAAAACACTATGAAGCTTAATAAACTATCACTGTTAAAGCACAAAACGCAAAATACACAATTTTTATAAAAAATAATCTCATCATTACTCGTGTTACCGCCAAAAAGTATATTATTACAAGTATATTAAATTCCACGACTCCATAATAACCCAGAAAACGCTAAAGACCTATTCACCTCACAAAAATAATTTGAGGATACTTCTAGCTAGACAATAACCGCTCGCAGTACCTATGTGTTTATTATTTCAGATTATTCCAAGAATTATTGTCAAACCTTTATACGGGGGGAGCTATCTCAGACAAATATTATAGTCCGCGGGAAAGCAATAAGGGAGAGGGTTGTCGATCGGTACACATGTTATAGGGATTTTTGCCAAATCGTCGATGTCGTGGCATTCTTTTGATGTATCTTTTCTTGGTTCTTATAACAGTTTTTCTATACATCGCCAACATATTGAAGGAAATGAAAATATCTTACGAGGATGTGTTATACAAGAAGCTTTTGGGGTTACGAGTATCTTGGATTGTTTGTCAAATGGTGGCCAAAGGTTTTCATATTAAAGATATCAGATAGGCATTGCACTCATAGATAAAATTTACGTTTAGTGTTGTAAAAATGACCGCCGAGCGCTGAGTCAGCGCTATAACGAACCTTTGACACCCGACTGCTAAACGATTCTGAGCATTATAATTTCGGTTTAAAGAAATTTATATCTCGAACAGAACTTTACAGTGTTCACTTAAATTATGAGAAATTCACAGAACATAAACTTAGAGTCGGTACTAATTATTATATTTGGCATTCAGCCCATCGGAGAATCAGTTTTGTTTAATAATTATTCTTATAACTTATTTTTGAAACTAATAGATAAACATTTTTTTTTAATTTTAGGTTATCTATTATTTAGCTGAGCTCCCTCAAACTAAATTTTTATTTCCCTATCGAGTTATAACATTTGGTAATTCGAAAATGTTGCCCGAGCATCATCGCGCGCGCCGCCTAGTCGCCCGGTCTGTGTAGCGCTACGAACGTATTAGACAGGACAATAAAACCTTACAAGTTTGTGAGTTTTAATTTATTGCTTAAAATTATTGTATATATTTTTAATTGGTGCAAATGTTTTAAATGTTTCAGGTTTTGCATTATTTCGATGACAGCTTGTATACGTGACCTTGTGACTTCAGGCTCCGGTTATCAAAGAAACAATAAAAGCATTCGATTAAAAATACCAGTTCAATTATATATTCACGTTCGGTTCATTCGCTGTCATTTTCTTAATCATTTTCGCGCTTAGAGACACCAGGAAGAGGAAGTTTGATTACATCCATAAAGTCTCGAATGTCTTCAAGACGTCAATTGCTTTTTTATTACCAGGGGCTTGGTCTAATTACCGTAATGATATTACCTTCTTCCATATTTTATTTCATCCGACAGCGTTTTGAATATTTTTGAGGCGAATAAATATAAAATTTTGTTTTATTTTGGGTCAAATTCGAAGATGAGCCAAATCGATTTCAAAATTATGGCGGTGCAGATTTCTCAAAAATTGTAAAAATAAATATAAAATAGTTGTCCATGCATGCATATAGTACTATGTCGTTGGATTGGGGCGCGGGGGGGGGGGGGAGTAAATGTAAATTTATGTGTACCTAAAGATTAATATATGTGTTATACAAATTGATTTGTAATACTTAATGTGGTAATCTTTTATCGGAGCAAGATTGAGTTTGCTTTATTTAATTATACTTTTTAATCTGTGAGATGGGATGGGATGTAAAATAGACTCTGGCAACTGATGTGCTTTTGGGACAAAGTTTCATGTAAGTCTTCCGTGGGGTTCGGTAACTGGGTCAGTAGTACTGGCCTGTAATCGCCATCCGCCGTATGAAAATGAAAATAAAGTAATATGTATGCCTTTCTCCTTCTTTTTCTATAAATCAGTTTGTCATTTAAAGGTGTTTATTTTCTTTTTCTATGTGCCACATATGAAATATACCACATTTCACAATTGCCGCATATCAATCAATCATTCATATCATCGTTGCCAGTCTCAAGTTTTCTTCGCAATAAACATTTTAAAGTTTTAAACGTATCCTGTCAATGTCCAGTCCCGTCGAAGTACGTCAGGAGTCGCTCAGTGAAGTGATAGTAGGTTTACTGAGGACAGAAGAGAATACCTTGTGGAAGCACACGAAAAACGCAGTCCTATGCATTTATTTGATTATCACAAACATTATTCATAAAAAAACACTGAATTTTAATAAGCTAGCACTATTAAATGACGTAATGCACGATACACAATTTTTACAGTGATCAAACAAAACCTCAATTTCACTTCTCGAGTTTCCGCCAAAAAGTTCAAAGCTGTATAAAGGTTTAGTTTCTGTTGTGGACAATAAAGAAACAGTCCGTCATCTCGGTGATGTCATTTTTAGTCATTTAAAATAATTTACTTTAGTTAGTCAAAAATAGTTTTGTTTTGCCGATCATGATTTGATGTCCGCTTAAATACAAGCCTTAAAAATACAGACATTTGCATCGTAACTAGAACAAAGGAGCACTGGATCTAAATTACAAAATATGAGAGAGGGAGATAGATTTATGTCACCACATTAAAGTAATGTAGGAAAGGGTAGAAAAAACCAATTCGAGCCGCGAATACTTTCACGTTATACTACGTGGAGGATCATTCGTTTGAAGTATTTTTGCTTTTAAGATAATCTGTTGGAATATGAAACGCTAAAAAGCGTCTGTTTGTTTTTGCTCGTCTCCTTGATGTAAGAGTATAATAATATTTTTGCGGCGTGATTCCTGGGTGCTGAGCAAAGGTAAATGTGATGATTTATGAAACGGAGACAGTTTTATGTGAACCATAATAAATCAATGGGCGTTTTTTTCTGGTTTGTTGTTTCTTACAAATTAGAGTTGTGAGATAATAGTAGGTAATGCTGTTTATTGTAAGATGTGAACTCAAAACTACTCGTAATTATTTTATTTAAGCTAAGGCAATTTAAGCTAACGCTATTTAATACAGATTTGCGAAATACTTTAGAATAGCACGCAGCGATTTCGGAATACATATTTAAATATGTTATACAAGCACTCTAGGGCAGGCACGTTAGCTCTTGAATTCTTTAATTCCTATGTGTTTTGAAAATGGAACATCCTTATTGCGTAGTGCTTAAGTTTCAAATTTGGCATTTTAACGAACTTTTAACGAACGCTTCACATTCTGCTTATTCCTGATTAGCAGAAGCTAATCCCTAAGCCCTAAGCCCCCCAGCTTAGAAGCTGCCAAATGATGTGTCATCTAGTCTATTTCCATATCGATGCCACTTTATCTCTTCCCGTGGATGTCGTAAAAGGCGACTGAGTGATAACAAAACCCCTACCACAAGCTCTGTGGAACTACGTTACCTCCAAATGAGTGGTCTCGCCAATCTGCTTGGCCAGTGTGACGTTTTGAGTCCTCACTATGGTTATGGTTATGGTTATGGTTACAGTAATCGCAATATCTCGAAAAAAAAACGCCTCGCGCCTATTATGTCACTTAAGTGAAGCCAGGGCGAGTCACTAGTCGTTCATAAAATCGATTTGAACCTTATTCCAAAGGAAAAGTTCATGAAATTTTTATGAAATATACGTTTATGGGCGGGATGATATTTATGGTTGGGACAATCTGGACGCCAGCGGAAGCTTATTTATAAGAGTTAGTAAATTTCACATTAAATTGAACGCCATCAAAGTTGAAAGGAGAGACTCACGTTCACTTTTGAGGCTATGAATCCTACCATAAATAGTTAGCCTAGAAATATTTAAACCCTTTATTGCGATTATACCCAAAAATTACGATTTATACCTATCATTATAAATTTAATCCTAAAATCAAATCGTTATACCTTTGACTAATCCGTATAATTTATAATGTTTAATACCGGTTAGACATTATACAACTATCCACAGTCGACTGTGCAGTGCTGTGATAAATTGATAAAGTTTTTCGACACCAAGAAGTTGATCTGTATGAATCCATAGACTTTAGAATGGTAAAGACGTAACTTCATATTTCGGTGTAGTGACGTATTGAAACTATGCCGACTGAATAACACTAGCCGCGATACACACATATACTGTAGTCGTTATGACCAAGGGCAGGGTTATAAACAATCATACATTAGCTGCTTCAGTTTGTTGATTGTTGATACTATCGTCGCCCGCGGCACATCCTGGACGATCCCGAAGACCCGATCACCGCTGCCAATGCGGTTCTCACACTGCACTCAAACAGAGCACACAGGCACCGTCCCCGCCGGCGGAGACGCGGACGTCCCCCTCGTTACACCGTTAACACACACCGGCCCTCAGCCAATACTCACTAGGTATCGGCACGTGCCTGGGCGCTTCTCGCCGACTCGCGATCCCGCGGTATCCCCCCAATGCAACGCCCTAAGCCGAGGTTCGTTCCTTCCGCCGGTTTACCGCCGGTGTGTATCGCGCCCTTAGGCTCGTTGCAACAACACTTTTTGTTCCTGGCTGAGCGCCTTCTGCGCTCGTCCTAAACTAAACAAGTCCAGTGACTCTTGAAAGGCAACTAGGGCCCCACAAGAATTTAGTCAATCCGAAAAAAAAAAAGATTGTTGATAGTTCATCTACTTAATATGGTTTAAGGTACCCTTTTATTATTAACAGTTAACTATTAAGTATTTTTTTAACTACCTATCACACCTATCAAATTCGTTTGCCAGTCTAGATATATAAAAATACATTTTGTTGATAATGTCGAGGCTTTTATAAAAAAGCCTGACTTGATAAAAATATTAGATTTTCTTGTCTAATATTTTGAACAATGGACGGTTGTTATCGATAATATCATAAAAGTAATCAGAAAAATGAAGCAGAAAATCTTGTGTACTTACGTGTTAAGCTCGAGGTCCAGTCTGAACTTGTGATTGAAAGCTTTGATGAGAAGTGAAGTCCTATGAAAGTGTTTTCCAGTCTGTAACAATGAAAGAAGCTCTGTTAATTATTTTTAATTATTATAACATATATGTTTAGTAAGTTAAACTAAGTACGTGCATTTTCTAGCACGACAAAAAGTACAAATTATATTGTATTCGATGAGAATTTTAATATTACAGGAAATAAAAAACAATACATTATTAATATTTCACGATATAACAAAGACTCTAAGAAGGATTGGAACAAAAGCCTAAGTTATAACCTAATTCCCTAAATGCTCACTGAAGCCCAAGTTATGTAAATTACATTACACAAAAGCCATCCGGCTCCACAGTGACAATCAAAGGATAAGTCAGAATTTTAGAAGGGTCGCGTCCAGCTATTTGCAGAGGGCCCTTAACAGGTGTAAGAAAATAGGTCAGGGAAAACACACCTTTGACGAACCAATGGAGCGTTTGTGACAATTCAACGATGTCTAAAAGGTAAAAGCAAACATAATTATGTGACGTTGACTTTGCCCAATGATTTTTGCCGTTTCACTTGATTCGTTCGTGATGCGAATTGGAACCGAGTTTCATTTTGTTTTTATAGGAGAGGCACGTGTATGACATTGGAGTGAAAATGTATTAGCGTTGGGAGATACACGTAATTTACTATATACACTAGTTCGTGTAACCTAAATTGGAACTTTCAGTATTCTTAACGATTGTAATAATTGTGCTGTGTTCAAATATTATAGTAGAAAGATTTTTATTAAAGTCTAGACCATAATCATTTCATCAGCCAACAATGAGACTTGTTATCTTGGAAAATAAATTAAAAATTTGTTTACTCCAATAATAAATGAAATAGACACGAGGCACAATTAAATTTATAAAAAAACAATAAATAAATAAAAAAAAAAATATCTTTTCTAAATCACCTTATTTTTTGTGTAATTACATATTGAATTAAAGTACTCATCGTTTCAAAATTTATCGGATATCAAAAGTTTAGAATTTGGAAATGTAGAAATCCTCTCTGATAATCATCAACTATATTAAAGTTATTCCATATTCGTCTTAAAACAGGAGAACTTAACAATGATATTTTTGACTAATTAAAAGGAATGAAGAATTTATTACAGAAATGAAAGTTTTAATAAGGTGCCAAATACGTGAATCAAAAATAAACACTTATCAAAAGTAATCAAAACGTATAAATTTGACTACGACTACTATTTTAATGGCAGAAAATTGCCGACAAATTGGTTTGAAATGGATTGCTATATCAAAGCAATATCATGCGATATTAATCTCCCGGGCTATTTGGTTTTAATATATTTTTGATTTGATGCACTTTTGTCAAAGGTTTTTGAATTACGTCGAAATATCTATTTATATTTTCGTTATTTTTTTCAACATCCTATGTATATAAAAATACATATAGAGAAAAAACAAAAAAAGAGCACTTTTATTTAGATACTAAATAGATTCTATAATAATAATATGTACGATACATACTTAAATGATATCATCTAAATACAGTAAAAAGGTGTTGTTTTAAAAAAACTTAGGTTTCAAATTATAGTTTTTTATATCTATTTAAAACGTGTGCAGATAAATTAAATGTTTATAGTATAGGATGACATTAAAAGTAAGTAAATGTAAGAATGCCTCGTTTAATATATTTAAAAAAAAATACAGTACATAATATAAACTAGTTTGACGAGTGTCACCGGATGAAGGATATTGATTTGATCGAATCCATTTAAAGCATCAAGAGAATTTCTGGGTGAATGGAAACCGGTTAAGTGGTTTAATTAGGTATGTATGGCTGGATTAGAGGCCTGACAGAACTTGTCCCAATTTGGTGGAAGTTTCAACTAATTAAACATCAGTTTCCAGGGTTTGTTCACAATGCTTTATTATTCGTTTTATACTTGTAATTAGTTATGGCTAGGTGGATATGTTTGATTTTAGAATCTATACTGTATTATATATTCTGTTTTCTGGAAACAACTTTTGCTGCAGTGATGCCTAAAAATATTTCTTGACCGTAACAAAATAAGTCGTTGTATGAAATAAAAAGGTAATTGAGAGAATGAATAACAAGTTCATTAAACTATAGCTCTGTGTTTCTATTTATTGGGAATATTTTAATGAAATCAAAAATTAGCCAACATTTACGCAGCAAACAGCCCCGCGGCTGCGGTTAAGTGGAGCGAGGGATGCACGTCGTATTATTGCATAACCTTCGTTGCAATTTAATAACCCGCCGCTACAGGCACTTCGGGCTCACATATCAGATTATAAATAGCTGAAAATGTTGAACACATATTGTTAGTTAAGCGCGAAGCGTAAATCACATTACCTATATAGTGTTGTAAAGTTGAAACGGATAAAATATGTGGAAAAGAAAGCGATATTCGAGAAGTTATGAGCTCAAAATTTCAACAAGTTGACGGAGATAGCACTCATATTGTTCGGACAAAATTGATCTCGCCTCAACACCGTCACTTTGTCGCCAGTGATGGATCGACGTGAATGAAAAAGAGCCAAAAACTATTACATATCTCGGAAGAGAGAGCAAATTTGTTAAAAAATATAATTTACACTAACGATCATATTATTAAGTTGGTAAAAGGAAAAGCGTGTTTGTAACTCAACGTCCTCCGTGTGCAAAAAATATCTCACGGTGATGATTCCGGGGGCATTTCTCATGTCTCGTTGTCTACTCCCTTGATCACTCGTAACAACTCGCATTGGTAGTTAGTTACCACCATGTCATAGGTAATTAAAAATAACTATTTTCTATAACAGCTTATGGTATAAATTGTTTGTAACGCGATGCTTTATTTGCATTTACGTCATCGTAGCATACCGTCACTTGCATCTACATTTAGCGCGGCGCGCCATTGCACGCACGGTTCCTTTGTTATTGAACATTGTATTTTGTATTTGATTTACATCTGTAAATAAATAAATTTTTATTATTGTGACTGAATTAAATATGACAGTATCCATGTTAAATAATATAAATGCTACCTTGTTGATTTATATCAATTTAGTGTCGTTTACCTTCAAAAATACCTACTCATTTTTCTTCCCGGCCAAAGATTACCAGGTAGAAAAAACTTTTGCGTTAAGTGAGACAACCAATCGAATGTTCGCATGATTACAAACTTTTTGCGTTTGTAAACGACTTATTACGATGATTTTAAGTTCATTTTCATTGTTCTAATGAATGAATGAATAAGTTTGTTTACAACGTTGTATGTGCGGTTGGCGTTACCTAACCGCTTATTGAATAAGTCGATAATTTCAGTTTACAATATCAATTTAATTATTAATTTGCAATGTGCGTTACAACGATGGTAAGTATCATTAGAATCGTCATTATTGGCGTAGTGGCCATTTGCCAGTAGCGGCGTGCAAGATTACATAAGACACAACAGATACGAAACATATGCTTACAAAAATACATTTAAACGTTTCACTTAATTCTAAATATTAATTATCATAATAGTAGCGATGTCAAATATGGAATCAATTTATTGAATATAATGTCAAAACTTCATTAATAAATGTATAATTTCTCATTATTAAGTCAACCATCTATATTAATTTATCAAAGATTTTAAATAAAAGCAAAATAAAACAGAATTAAAGAAGAAAGGAATGTCAGTCAATACAAGAATGCCTTAAATACTGTCAAGGAAATATTCATTCATTGTGTACTACGTTTTCTTAATCAGTATTTGTTTCAATTTACTCTGAAATATTCCAACCTCGCCAATACTTGGTAATTAATGATTCAGACAGTTTATTGTACATTATTAAGAGCCATTGTAATTACATTTTTATTGAACAGAGCATTACTTGAGGTGTTTCTGTTTGATTATTGTAAAAATTGTGTATTTGTGGAATTTGTGGTTTATTATCGACAGTTATTAAACTCCAAAGTGCCTAGTGTAACAATGTTTGTGATAATTATATAAAAGCGTGAGACTGCATTTTTTGTTGTTCTTCCATGGAGTCCAACTCTGCCTTCAGTAAATCACTTTATTGAGCGACTCGTACTTCGACGGGACTGGACAAGGACTATTCTATAAGTATATAATGTTTGTTTAAAACATTTACTAATGTCTAAATATCTGGAAAACTAGAACCGACAATAAAGTAAAATTTTCTCAGATAATTGTGCTTTTATTTCTGAACAAAGAATTCGCCCCATTTTATCCAAAATACAGCGGCATCGAATTGTCCAATATGAAGTCATCGGCAAATTTCAAACGCGGCTTTTGGATATTTGAAGTGGCAATATGAGCCTTTGGCTGACCACGTAACTGTTATAGAGTCTATCCAAAGCGCAATCGTTTCTGCTGTTACATTAACTTGAAAATAATTTTATAGGATTTAATTTCAAGTGTGTAGAAAATTGTGTATTAATTTTGTTGATGTTTTAAATAAACATTTGTTTATAGAAAATCTGTGTTTTAGATAGAAATGGAAGACACATTAAAATATGAAAGATACAACTGTAATTATAAATAGTGGAGTGTAGGCTTTCTCGGCCGGTGTCCATATTAATTGAATCTTCCGGGCTATTTGGTCGAGGTCTTCTGGAATCTCTTCTCTTTCTTCCAAACGTTTCGTCAACAACTGCGGTTGACATCTTCGTTGCGATGTCAGCTCAAGTTGCGCTCGAGAAGCCGAAGAGATAACATCTCTCCGAAAGTGAACGCAGCCGCCACTTAGTTTATAAATTATAAACTATAAGTTATATATATATATATATATATAACACTATGTTGCAGTCAATGTCACATCAATTATCAATGGTAATTGATCAATCATGTCAACGTCAACACATGCTGTTAACCTCTCTTGTCATTAATTTACGTACGCAACTTGATACAAGACATGCCTCGATCTGGAGATAAGACTTACACATGTATGGGTAGTTAAATACTGTTCTACAATGTACTGTATTTCAACGTCCCATTGTAGGGCATAAGCCTCTGTAACTTTAAAGTTACTTTGAATTCGCTTTTGTAATTCACGTGCTTTTCGACTTTATTTCAATTAATGAGCACATGGATGATTCACGGAGTTTTCCTTTATCACCGAGATAATGATTGAATATTTTTATTTAAGTAGAAACTCAATGGGTGTGGGTTAAATTATTTGTTTAATTCAGTAGCTGTATTTTGTAGAAAGAAGACAGACGACCATACAGCCCACTGGTAGTAAGAGGATAGTGTCGCCCATGGACATCCGCGATACATGCCAACATAAATCCAGTATAACAAACGTTGGCACGGTCCCGGGTGCGCTGCGTATCTCTGGAGATTAGGAGAAAGTAGATATAGAATTGAGAAAATGATGAATAGGAAGTACTACGGAAGACTAAGACTTGTGAAGAAATAAGAATTATTTCTTTCTTTCGTTCTTTACTTCTGAGTTAAATGCTACCAAGTAATCCAGTCCGTTCAGTCCTCTACAGCATTCATAACGCATTTTCTCATATTTCTTTTGGGGTAGGTGCACTGTAGCCGGTGTTCAAAGTGAAACAAATCGATGTGTGAGGGACGCAATGATTTATTTACAAAATGGTCTGACAATATCTCAGATAATTTTGGTAAATAAATCTTAAGTCGACAATTAGTGAGTGTCTTAACGATCGTATTCGGTATATTCACCAATCAGCGCCACGCCGTATAAATAGGCTAGTGAGACAGATGGATCTTTTTCAACTAGTGGTATTATAATCCTGTGATGGCTACATTACCATCCTTATGTTAGCTTATGAATTTTCGCAGCTACGTATCGTGAAATATAACGAGAGCGCACACTAATTTGCGCCATGGGTGATTGTTTATTAAATTCAGGGACCCTCGTGCACGGTGGCTTATAAATATGAATTGACAGCTCCACCCTACTCATCTAACCTATTAAAGGAGTTTCGTAATGTGAAAATGTTTTTTGAAGTAGATTTTTATCATATGCCATGGTATTGTTTCTCTTGCTTTAGGGTCACTAAATTTATTCGGCGGTCCATAACAGTCTAGAAGTACTTCATTACTTTATACTATACTCATACTTACTCATGGACTTACTTACTCATGGACCTACATTATGCCCTATGGGTATACGAATTTTACAAAAAAAAAAAAACAATACAATCCGATACAATACTGCTGATACAATATCAATCTTAAATAGTCCATATAATTCAATTTATACTAATGTACCTACTTACGGATTTGTCAATTATCACTAATTGAAAAATACAAGGTTAAAAAAAAGTAGAAGAAAACACCGTAAGGAAATTCGCATGCCCCAGAATTATAACAGTTTGAGGCAGTTAGATTATGTAAGATACACCAATCCGCAATGAGCAGTAAGTCTCTACTATGGACAGTCCGTGGTCACCGGTGTTGCTCCAATTGAAAATGAGCGCAGTTTACGCTGCGACATATGCCGAGTGGGAGCCGATTGGCGCAACAATGAATATTCTTCTTGTATTTTTTAACTGCCACTATTTTAATTGATATGTTGTTGTCAAAAAATATGTATGTATGTATTTATATATAATACTAGCAAAACCCCGCAGACGTTGTCCTGCCATAGAAGTTGATCTAGCGGCGAGTTATAAAAAAGTCGATAGCTCGAAAATATTCTCCGTCCTCAAATATCTATGTATACCAATTTTCATGGCGATCGGTTGAACGGTATAGAAGTTGATATGCTGCAGGCGAGTTACAACAAACTGGATAGCATAGAAACCTTCTCCATGAAAAAATACATTTAAGTGCCAACTTTCATGGTGATCGGTCAAACGGTGTCGAAGTCTATTAACATCATATATACCAACATACTCTTTTATATATATAGATATGTACAAGTTTGTATATGTTTCTGTGTATTCGTATAATAATATAATATTAGTATGTAATAAAAGTGTGTATTTATGTACGCACATGTCTTCCCATTTCATCGCTCACCTATCGTTCTCCCAGTTTGCTGGTAGAAATCTTGTCAGGCATGCTTAAACAAATAAACAAAATAATTTTCTTTCCTTCTTTCTAGATTATGGCTAGAAATTATCGCGATTGCAAAGTCTCGTAGCTAAGCGTTACAGGCTGATATCGCCTTATCAGCTTTTTTATTCTCCAAGTTATTTCTATTTGTAAGTCCGAAACCACGTGCTGAACTTTTAAACAATATTACGCTAAATCGTAAAATCTTTACATTTTGAAGTCAAAGTTTCGAAAGATACAAGAATCAGTTCGTGATGAGTTTAAACACGAAACTTGCGGACAATTTATTAAACTTTTGTAACAATATCGACGTCTTGTAACGTCTTCACAGAAAGTTGAGCAATCAGTAGTTTATCTAACACAAAAAAAGAATAAATTATCAATGAACAATGAGTAAATCCACCTGTGGCTTCATGAGGGTTCATAAGGCTCCACCTGTTATCCATGGATAATTTTTCCTCTAATCATTGCTTTCGCCACCTTGACAAATGTGGAATGAGGTGACATAGAAATATATAATTATATTTGCATCTCGAAATTCGTGGTTCGAAGAAGAGGAAAAAATATTTATTAATCCACAGGTGGAGCCGGATTGTGGATCCATGTGAATGGGGGGGGGGGGGGGGGGAACAACTCAGAAGTGAATAGTTGCTGTAGTTGTGTATGAAATAACTATTTTGGAAAACGTTTGTCAAACATATCTGTTTATGCTTCGTATTCAGTTTTGCCAATTTCTATTTGAGAGCGAACTGGCCGGATGGTGTCAGCTAGATTTAGAATACCATCGCCCCATCTCTTTCTGTCGGTTACCAATATTTGCACCATAAACTCCATAGATAAATATCCATAAACTCGTACTTAGCGAAACATATAAAGTAAGGAATTTTCGAATTAAGTTTGAGTACTGGATACTCAACTTACTGGATGTTGTTGTTTGACTTTGTGTTGCCAATCCGATAACCGGAGGCGAGTTTACTAACGGCCTCTCAATAGTTTCGCTGTTGTTAAACAGTGAAGAGAATTATATCCAACGGCTTGTAGAAATTTCCGGACCAAGTTTTAATTAACAATGTAGCTGCTGTTTAATTTTTAACGGCGTTACAGAATTCTCGATAGTTGTTTGTATCTCCACTCTTAACACCGATAACTAGTTCAGGCAAGTTGGTGCTGGTGGAAGGTTGAGTTGGATCGAAATTCAATCGGAAGTTCAATAACTATTTCCTTGTGATAATATTGATGTCTCCATAATGGCCACGGCGTATTCTCTACTCACATATGCGAAGAAGACATATAGAATAGATGGCAGTGACAGCCATATGATGGTAAGTGTTCACCGCCGCCCATGGACACCTGCAACACAAGGAGGCATGCGGTGCTGACCTTGCAGAATCCTGTTCACACCTCTCTTGAAGAATTGTAGCGTAACGAAAATACCTCAGCTGGCAGCTCATTCCACAATTTTCGTGTTCGTGGTATAAAGTGCCTTTTTGACCGCACTGTATGACGCGACTCTATGTCAAATTCTGCTGAATTTAATTATCACCAATTTGACGGTGACGGGACCAAGAAACAGGGGTTCCTTCGAGTTGGCGCGGTCCAATATTTAGCCATGTGTTTTTGCCTATTCAGCACCATCTGTGCCAAGCTATGTACCAATATGGGGCCAACTGTTGCTTGCGTTCATAACGTGTCCCACTGCGAGCGCTTTCATAAATGATAGTGATAATTTCACGAGTCACGAGTTCTTGTGTGCAATTGATGCAAGCTTACGTATAATTGACAATTTAGTGTCATTAATTTTAATCTTAATACAAAGTTAATCTAAGTGTAAGTTGATCGAACAAAAATCTGGGTCAAAAAAAATTCGAGTGATCAAATAATTCCACGACATCAAATCCATGACAAAAAAAATCAAACTGGGCAAGATTTTGAAACTCAGTCTTTCAATTGTCCCTTCGGTGTACTATTTGCAATGTATTGATTCGATGTCCTCGCTAAGGCATATCAATAGGGAATCAAAACCCAAAGACGTCCATATTACGTTACAAGGGTCCAACAAAGGCGCCTGCAGCAAAGTGATACAACCGGCGGGATTCAGTTCAATCTTCGCCTTTATTTACCGACGCCCACTTTAAATGCCTCTTTAACGGCGTCTCGGCAAACTGGCAACCCCTATTCTCATACAAATAGACTGGGAGTGGACTAAATCAGTTGCGGAGGAAGTAGGAATGGTAGCGGAACTTGCTCGAATGCTAAATATGTATTTCCACTTACGCACACATAGATACCTCCTACTAATCTTGAATTTATTTATTTCTATAATAACACAAATCCGTAGTATAGCCAATTGAGTGGGAACTTACACTAATATAAACGCTAATATAAATTTAACGCCACAAAGGATTTCACTATGTACCTATACAAATTATGTAAATTTAGGTAGGTTCCAGACTCTAACGCGAGGCTTTGGATGTGTGGGTATATATATAGAAGTGTGTGTGTGTGTGTTTATGTGCATGCATCCTCCTTGTATTCAACTATCCCTCATTCCATGGTTTGAGTTATGGAGCACGTAGTTATAATAGGCTGGAAAACTGACGTTATTTCATTAAACTCGTTTTTCGCTAGAATTAAATGGAATGGAATAGGAAGGGGGGTCGAATGGGCCCTGAAAACTTTCGTTTTCACTCGAAACATGTATGTTTGTTACACGACAATACTTTTGAGAGTTAAGTACACGCCTAGTGGGAAAACTTTATCCACCGGAAATATTTGTAGCTTGTCAATTTATTATCAAATTGACATTTGACAGGAAAGATAAAGTTTCGTATTTATCTATTTTAGTAAAACTAGTCTAATAGGTACATTCATTGATTGTCGCGTTCAGAAATCATCGTGAGCACGAATATTTTCGATTCTTTTTTTTTATAGATTAGTGGGCGGACGAGCAAGCGGTCCCACGTGATGGTAAGTGTTACGGCCGCCCATGGACACCTGCAACACCAGGGGGTATGCGAGCGCGCCGCCGACCTTGCAAAATCCTATTCACAGCTCTCTTGAAGAACCCCATATCATAGCTTAATGGAAAGACCTCTTGAGGCAGTTCGTTCCACAGCCTACGGGTTAGCGGTATAAAATATTTTTTGGACCGAACAGTGTGCGATACCTCCGTATCGATGGACCGCACTTCTGTGACGGGAGGTGCGGTTGTAGAAACCCGAGATGGGAATTATATTAAATAATTCTTCAGAGCATTCCCCATTGTACAGGCGGTAGAACACACAGAGAGACGCAACGTCTCTCTAACTGCTGAGGGATTCTAATTGACTGTATCTGTAATTGACCACTTGGTCTCGTCCTGTTATCTATGGTATGTAAATAGCATCTCCGTTCTAAATTACCCATACCGCTGAGATCACATACTGTATTTTTTTATTGTGCCCCGTACTCAGAGCGAGCGCCGGAAAAATGCGGAACAAACGAAATAAAATTAAGCTTTAGATTTTCGGATGTCCATTTTTCCGGGAGGCTCCCTTTGCGAATTTGAATGCCTACATTTGGAGTGTACACCCTATAATGTCTTTACCGAGTGGTAGTGTTTTAGTTACTTATAAAACTACATGAAAAGGAAAAACAAACTCAGAATTTTGTTTTTTCTTCGTAAGGTTTAGTAATAGTGTAAATTTTGTTACATTGTGCATACGTTTCCACTTCGCTGAACATTTTATGTTTTACACATATAGCAATGGTGCAATTAGCACATTCTGCCCGTGTTTATTCATCTATACATACGAGTATAATAAAACAGTAAAAAGGTTTAATGAAATCAATGTACTATACCAAAGCCCATTCCCATCCCACCCTGTCCTATCACTTCCCATTTTGCCAACCCTTCCTCCACATACATTCCTAAATCTCCAAAGATATGTAGCGCATCCGGAGGTGTGCCAAACTTGGGCATTCCGGATTAAGATTAATGTTGGCACGTGTCGCTGATGTCCACGCTAGACAGTATTCACTTACCACCAGGTAGAGTAAGCTAGTTTGCCCCTTCTTACATAAAAACGTGTGCAAAAGAGCGTTTTATCCATCTATCATTTGTTTTACAATTTCATTCAGTGTGTTGTAACTTATTACAAGTTTGATACACTTTGATAGAGTGTGTTTGAAATGAAGTCTGTTGAAGGCAACTTCTCTAGGGCTCTGATTGTAATGTAGGAAGATGTAACAAGGTGTCTTGACTTTTCCGATGTCGGACGAAGCCATATATTAAGGACAGGGCCAGGTATTGGTATTAAAGCCAGGTATTGGTACAATAAAGGTGTTAAGGAGAGAGTGTTGAGATAAAATGTAAATAATTCTATCTCAACATTCTCTATGTTAGCTGTATTATTAATGTTTAGACTTAGATTGGGATTTTAACAATAAGGGTGGCATAATCGTTTTCATCAAGCCCACTTCAAAAAAAAAAGAAAAAAGTTTGACATATGTAACTTGTTTACAAAACAGCTCAAGATATTTTCAGAAATACCTTCAAGATTACGGTCGTCTGAGCGACAAACGTTAATTAGTATCCATAGTAACGTCGTCATTGATGGTATTACCATTCTATTTTTACATGGAAATCTGTAAACATCATTTCCAAATTAACTTGTATTTTTTTCTTTATAGAAATCCCATTAATATTATAAACGCGAAAGTTTGTGAGGATGGATGTATGGATGTTTGTTACTCTTTCACGCAAAAACTACTCAATGGATTTTAATGAAACTTTACAATAATATAGCTCATACATCAGAATAACACATAGGCTATAATTTATAAAGATATTGTGTAAATTGGCCAAAATATAACGATAAGTGTCAAGTAAGTCGGAAAAAACTCTGCCATCTGCGAGATATTTTGGCGTGCGCTGCAAAAACCGTAAGAGTTACACGAATATAATGTATGGTGGAAATGTTTCAGAAATTTTGAAAGAATAGATTGTAAAAAAAAAACTTATAAACCGAAGCGAAGCGAGGGCGGGTCGCTAGTATGAAATAATTTTTCTTCCATACAAAATTTGACATTCTGTT
Source organism: Sesia bembeciformis (assembly GCA_943735995.1). NCBI lineage: Eukaryota > Metazoa > Arthropoda > Insecta > Lepidoptera > Sesiidae > Sesia > Sesia bembeciformis. Next base: position 18,393,899 of record OX031028.1, read on the forward strand.
TTACTCTTTGAAATTTTGAGGAATTGAATGACGATAAATCTCTTCTTAGTAAGTTTTAATTTTTGTTTATATAATAATTGTTATATACCCATTAATCATTAGTTACATTACCATCATTACATTACGTTATCGTCATTATCATTATCTATATCAATGTTTCCTAACCTGGGGTCCGCGAGATTGTCCATGGGGGTCCGCAGACCCATATCTGGACTATTTAAATGAAATAAAAATTAATCCCACCAAATATCTCGTGATCGCGACCGCGTAGCGTAGCAATAAAAAGCGAATGATGCAGTAACATGCAGTAACACGGCGAACGAGTGTCTATTATTTGGCACCATTGCTGATTTCATAGGGAGGCATAATGATAATTTATATAAATAATTATGAGACTTGTATTACTATTTTTTTATTAACCCTTTAATCCGTCCGTAACAATTATGCTTGATTTAATAGGGGTGTATTTAGTAGGAAAAGGTTGGGATACGCTGATCTATATAATGATATATATCATTTTTTTTTTATATGTACTAGTGGGCGGACGAGCAAGCGGTCCCACGTGATGGTAAGTGTTACCGCCGCCCATGGACACCTGCAACACCAGGGGGTATGCGGGCGCGCCGCCGACCTTGCAAAATCCTATTCACAGCTCTCTTGAAGAACCCCATATCGTAGCTTAATGGAAAGACCTCTTGAGGCAGTTCGTTCCACAGCCTACGGGTTCGCGGTATAAAGTAATCATTATGTATATCATGGTCAAATTCAGTGCCGGCTTTACCTATGGTGCAGGGTGTGCGGCGCACACGGGCGCTGGGTCTTAGGGGGCGCCCCGCCGTTGCTCGCGACGTCTCCAACGAGCCTACTAGAGGGCGCCAGGGTATTGATTGCACCCGGGCGCTACATGGGCTAGAGCCGGCGCTGGTGAAATTAATTATAATCTAGGTACGTCATGCAAATAATCGTTAAGACTGACAAAGCAGTTTTCTAATAACAATCTGGACAACCTTTTCTAAGGTAAATAAATGTTAGATGTAATGAATAATGTTGTTTGAGGTTATTCAACAGGACTGGACTCGACATGATACGTTTTAGACTTTGAAATTGTTAATTACGAATTAAACTTGACACTGGCAGAATGTGCTAATTGCACCATGGCATTGCATATGGAAAAAAAAACTAAATTAAAAAAACGTTAATTCCTATATTATTTTCGGCGTAATCCCACATTGGATTCAAAAAAATATTTATATATATCGAAATTACGCAAATAGTTGTTACATACTATGAGTATGTATTATAACACTGTACGAAATTTTCGAATAAGGGGCCTGAGCCCATATTTTCGTTCGCTCCTTTCTGTTAACATTTATAAATCAAACTGTAATCCATGCAAAACATGACGAGACCCTTATTCACGTGAAATAACCGTAGAGGTCACAGTCTATTTTTACCCCACACAAAACTTGAACAAAGGCCTTGTCGGAGAGACTTGATGCATGAGGGAACCTCTTCTGCTAATTAAAAAGATTGTACCGTTTTGACCCCGAGGGACCAAGGGACCGCACTTAAATCAGTATGCCCCTGAATTGATTCAGGCCGGTCTACTAGGCGTTTTTACGTGTAGGGTTCGGGGCTGGTAATATTCATGGGGGTTTATGTATTTAGGTTAGTGGTAGAATATTTAATTATGGGGTTTAGGTTCATTTTTATTGATATTCATAATTTCTTTATGGAGATTTCAAGATAACTGCCAGTTGCGGAAATAACGACTTTCGAATTTAAACAACGGGCCACCGAAATAACGAAAAAAAGTTGTAAAGTTTTGTTGTTCTATCTAAAACGTTCGTAGCGCGCTCGTAAATCTCGTTATATCAAAAAACTACCAAATTTTATCTATTTTTACTGTATAAAACTGAATGTTTTCCTCTATACATTGTTTACGTATCTGAATTGAGTACAGAAATGAAGTTATCGAAACATCTCAATGCTCGAATTCCGCAACGACACGATGTTTGCGTTGCGACAACTTGTTTTGACAGTTGTTTGTTTAGAGAGCACAGAGTCGAGTAGTTGGAAACCAGTTGTAACATTCTTGAACATTTATTATGCAAAATGTTTCTATGAAATGATACCAGGATATTAAACTGGGAAAATAACAAAGTATAATGTTACTGGAATTCCGGGTCGTCAAAACATCGCAGTTATGCTGCGATAGCGTAAAAACTAATATTAATGTAAGTTTAGACTCTGGGCGATGATAATTAATTGAGACTGGTAATGGTTGGCAAATTAAAAAAAAAGATTATCACTATAAATAATTAGAAAAAAAAATGGTACTTGAGTTCAATAAGAAAATTAGCCTAGCGTTAAATTCAAGTATCAAAACTATTTTTCTAACTATTTTAAAGATAACTAAAATTAAGACTACGTTGTTTACTACCACGTACAGTGAAATAAACACAATTTACTAAAATCTTACTCCACATCAAAAAGCGTGGGTACACTAAAAAACTAAAAGTATCTTAAACCGAGCGGTATTCCCTCGAGATGCATTACTTCAGGAAAACAAGCACAAATCTTACCCTGGATGGACATAGAAACCATTTTACCTAAACAACACGTAAACATTTTGGATACACTTAAGGCCACGCGAACTGTACGCGAAGTGACGCGAGCAAGACATTTATTGTTTCCTCCAAAAGTACGGGAATATTCGCTGTGACTTATGACGTCACAGCTTGCATTTTGGTTGTAAATTTATTGCAATGCAATAGAAAAGTTATTCTGTTGTTGATGTTGGGAAAAGTTACACACTTGTGAGAGGAACGTAAACAAGACATATAAATTTTACGTCAAAAGCCAAAACGTAGTGAAGATTTTTAGTATCTATTTATATTTATTCTTTTAAAAAGAGATCGGAGGTAAGGATATATCATACAATACAATACAGTACTGTTTTTGACAACATCTATTAAAAAAAACTTTGTAATTTTCATAAAACGGCTTATCACTTAGAAGTAACCTGTATTTAGTTTCATTAAAATCAGCCCAGTAGAAGCCGAGATATAACTTGATATTTCGCTACTATTGGCTCTCATACAAGACAGGGATCTAAGTAGTAGACTGGATACATTATTCCACGAGGCCGAAGCCGCGGGCAACAATCTACAGTACACAATATTTTCGTGAACTTTATTACGGTGGTACTACATAGGTGGTACTATAATGACCTTATAGGTCATTTATAGGTCTATACCTATAACTGTTTATACTATCACTTGAACTCTGATTTTTACACGTAGATGCGCGCAAATAGTACTTTCAATGTATTTTTTTAAGATTCTGATTTGACACAACTAATATTATTACAGTGAATTAATATTATATTATACCACTGTCGTTATTACCTAAATCAAATTTATATACTTCAGATAAAGCTGTAGATTTCTGTATATGTAAAAAATAAATATAAAAACATTCCTCATAATCTACGAAATATAAAGTACAAAATGACACATATTTCGTCAAAAATGTCCCAACTCAAGGGCCCAACTCCCAATAATGAAAAAATGATCTCCTTTCTCTATCAAAGTTAAATTGACTAGCTATTAAATTTGTTCATACAATTCTTGCTAAAATGCGGCCGCCATTGTATCCCACTTCATGCATTAGTAGGAAGCAATATATTATCACTAAGTGTACGCCGGAGCTGACTGTACACTTTGGTGGAAATTCAGATATTTGCTGTTGCTTTTTATATATTTACATTGTGTAATGTTGGTTAGTTTGTTGATAAATGACTACAAACTAAGGCTAAGGGAACGCCCATTGGACATTGGAACGAATTTTTTATAGCAGAAGTGACAGACGGACGGACGGCCTCTGTGAGCTATATGCGAGATAGCTCGCTATATGGGAGATGCGGTTGCGCTGTTGACTTTACATAATCTTATTCATAGTTATGATACATATTATTTATGGAAGCTTATTGCACTAAGAGGAACGAAGGTGAACTATTAAGTCCGCCCTAAGACATTTTCTATCAGTCAGTCTCGTGGTTAAAGCAGACGATGTGAGTGAGTGTAGGGATAGCTTAATAGTACACTGTCAATAAGAGTATTAAGAAATTGTTTGTAGTGGTGATTATCCGTACGTGTAAAAAAAATACCCTTTTTAACCAATATGTTGAAAAAACCGATGCCTACTTGTTTCTTTGTTTGAATTTTGCATGGATCTTCTTATACCTATTTAATCAAACCGTTGTATCACTTTCATTCTACCATTTTGATATATACAGTGAAATTAAATTTACTTAAAATTCAATTTCCAGTTTATCACAAATTTCATTAAAACCACTTCGATCTTTCTAGAACAATTTCAGTCTCCCTGCAAAGAATAACTAAAACATCGCTAACAAACTTGACACGAACGATTGGACCTTCAGCCGAACAAGTCATGGAATTAGAAGCCGAAGGAAACTTTTAACACCCACCCACCCTCTTAAACACCCACTGACAACCCTATCTCGGAGATACAAGGACCATTTTTCTTCAAACTGGTGGTAAAAACAGGTTGGCGTTTCAAATATACCGTTATTCGAGACGCGTTTCCAACTGAGAACAATCGGCGAGCACTCTGTTCTTCGATTCCGATACAGTTTTATTAGATCGCACAATCGTCCCAAGTCGATCGGATGGGTGACGTTTGTCGATGTCGGATTGTTTGCGATAAGGACGCATTTTATTTTTGGGTGACGATTTCTTTAGTTGGAACTAGTTAAGCAAGATGCGTTTCGGGAGAAGAATCATTACATTCTATCTCGCTGAAAAAGGCCAACCTTGGATCATACGATCTTACATTTATGTATTACATTATCAAAGGGGTCTTAGATGCATACGCATCTAACGTACTACGTATTTTACTTACATACGTATTTTATTTTACTCGACATTTTGTTTACACTAACGACGGTCACATTCTGACTGGAGAGGTGAGAGGTGGGTAGTTACACATCGAGAGCTGCGAGCAGTTTATAAAACTACTCGCATTTGCTGTTTATAATCTGTTCGTAGCATAACCTAGCGTCATTCTTGAAATAATTCTGAGATTTTCCAAATTTCACTGCTTTCGCAAATTAAGAAGGATTGTTGGGCACTCCCGTGTTGCAGCTATAGATTATTAACAAAATAAACTATTCATTATTTCATTTATTTATTCAACTTACGGCCGATGACTTTAACCTCAGTTTGTATAGCCGCAAAGCAAATGCGTTGCAAACTTCTCGGAAGTTCAAACCCCTTTCTAATCTCTTGTGAATACGAATTTTTCTAAAAAGAAATCCTAGAAAGAAGACAGTTCTGGAGAGGATTCTAGATTCTGGAGATCCTCTAGGATCTTAGAGAGGTTCTAAGATTCGCTACAGAGTCAAAGGAACGGCACGGCACCTGTGGTGGCAAAATCAGGGCTCCCTTGGAGCAAGGAAGAACTCACGCAACTTCCATGAGCCCTACCATTTTCTTCTTGGTTCATACATTTTCGAAAAAATATACCAATACTTTTTAAATATGTAAACCCATAAAAAAATATTAAATATATTTATGATAATCAAGAATATTTTTTATCTATTGAAAGGGGTCTCAACGCATTGGTTTACTTCATTTATTGTACTCGATGTTTCAGTTGGGTCGCATCAACTATGGTCACGAGCTCGCTGAAAAGGCGGGTAGTCCACGTCTAGAGTTGAGAGCAGTTTCATCATCTACCCGCATCTGGTCTTCATAGTCAGGAAAGTTGCGGCATACAACACTCACAATTTCTGAAGTAGCGTCAGACAAACAATCGTGAGGTTTATTTTATTGATTTTTTTAAGTTTCTTGATTTCAATTGTTTCACGTACAATTCTGGAGAAATAGTAAAAATAAAAAAAATAAAAATGATTCTAGAATCATTTTAAGACCTGTTTAATAAATTAATATGCATGAAAATAATGCAAATTTTTAATACTTAATATAAAGATTGCTGTAACTAGATTTTGTTCAATAACTCCTTATAAAAAATATTTTCTAAATAAATGGATTTCAATGTAGGTATAAGATGATGCTGATCGAATGCATGCAAATATAATAATAATTGGTTTAGCCGTTTACATTGGGCAGCACCCTTTCCTCCCTCACCCCCGCTCCAATCGTAACAATGGTTGGTTATTTCGCGCCCGCGCAGTCGTCGTCATAGATCCGCCGGTGAATGTGTCTGTAGTGCGTGTCTGTTTTTGTTTCCTGGTGGTCTTTGAGCTGCAGCCCCTGTAGCCAGTCGCCGGCGTGACCATCACCGCGCCGCATCATCAGCTCCCGCTTATCCAGGTGTTGCCTATTTTTTATAACTTCTTTATAGGGTTAAGATAGGCAAACAAGGACGACCACACCGATTCATCTAGCATTCCATTTTCAATTTTTTTTGCCGCACCGGGCGTCTAATAATATTTCGCATTTTAATATGTATATATATATATGTAGCATACCAAAATAATATGTAGCTCAATTTTAACATAATCCACATTGCCTCTGATTATTTTAACCAGTGCAGGGAAAACCGCGATTTAATATACATTAAATTTAAAATCATCAGCTCGTGGCCGCGGTTGACGCATCGGTTTTACTGTGAAGTACTAATTTCGTATCGTCATTGTTTGTTTATAAATGTACTCCGTTCAACCATATTATTATAGTTTTGTGTGCAGCGTCATATTTATCTATATCCATACTAATACATAAAGAGGTAAAATCGTGTATTTGTATGTTGGGAGTAATCTCTGGAACTACCAAACCGATTTCAGAAATTATTTCACAAATAGGAAGCTACATTATCCGTGTCTAATATAGGCTATATTTTATTTTGAAATTTTGAAAAAAAAAATGATAAAACAAAAAAAAACTTAATGAAGCGAAGCGAGGGCGGGTCGCTTGTAATATAATAAAGAGGTAAAATTGTGTGTTTGTTTGTGGGTATGTTGGGAGTAATCTCTGGAACTACGGAACCGATTTCAAAAATTATTTCACAAATAGGAAGCTACATTATCCGTGTCTAATATAGGCTATATTTTATTTTGAAATTTTGAAAAAAAAACTTATGAACCGAAGCGAAGCGAGGGGGCGTCGCTAGTATAGTTATAAGGTTAATTAATATTTAGGGTACATTTTATCCCGATCCGTTATAGAGTTCCCACTCATAAAACTCAACTCCAAACAATGTTTATTTCAAAATTCGTTTTCAAAATTTCGCTTCGCCCAAAGACAGATCTCTTTCTGTGGCGTTAATGGTTAGTAAAAAGATTGGTTCACGGATTCTGGGCCATTATTTGCAGAAATCCTTTTCGCGACCTTTGCTTACCCTCCCCTTTGTAGTGACCCCGTTTTACATATACTGTTCTATATTATACTGAGGGTAATGTATATGTTAACGGAAATGTATCAAATACGGCATTATATATTATATTATTCCTACGAAATGTATGTAATACCTGAAATCGTCAGATGTATAAAATAAATCGTAAATATTTCCTAGGAGTTGTATATATTTCCTAAATAGAAATCGGAAATGTGAAAGTCTTTCCTACCCAGATACGATTTAGCTAGTCTAAGTGGCAAGTGGTTAGTTTTTTTATAAACAACGCGATAATCCTCCCCGGATTCAAATTCATACATTTTCATGGAATTGAATATTTTTATTTGTTCTAGTACGGTAGGTACATCTATCTGTTAGTAGGTCAGTAACCATCAATTATTATTATTTACAGATTATTTACAAAATTAATTAAAATTATCAGTTATTATTACTATTTACAGATAACAAAATTAATTTGTTTTAAAAATTACAAAACATTTTCTGTTTAGCCCATTGTCATATTTTAATACAAACATATTATTATAAATGTCTTATGTAAAGTGGAGTTATATAATTTTGTTGTAAATGATCTTAATATAGCCTAGTATACTTTTGGGGAAAGTGTACGCTGCAGTGCAGTGCAGTGCTGTGGTGTGGCGGCCACAGGGCCGCCACACCACAGCACTCGACTGGCCACGTTATCGCTCTCTCACAGAAGACATTTCCTACTTTATCGATTTCCCCAATGTACGTACGTGTTTATGTAGCGAGTGAGATATGCAAGAGCCCATCTTATCTCTCCCCATTTTCCTAATCCATTCCTTAATCTGCAAAGGTTGGCAGCGCATCCGGGGGCGTGCCAACGTTTGCCTTTCTGCACTGTGATGGCATGGATCGAGGATGTCTATGGACGACAGTATCCACTTACCATCAGGTGGGCTGTATGCTCGTCTGTCGCCTTTTTATATAAAACAAAATGTATATACAAAAAAGTTAAACTGTCATCCCATTATAATTCATCCCTTAATTCCAAATCCCATTGAATGGGAAGTATGGGAATGCAGTGGATACTAAAAGGGCTGATTTCTCGTATATCAAGCGGTCGCGAGCATGGCTACACCCTAGTCGGCGTAACCCAGCCGAAACATCGACTAATATAATATTGACAGGTTTAATTGTGAAATATATGTTAAAAACGAGAAAATCTTAAAAACTACAAGATTCCTTTTAAAAATTTTTTAAATTCCTTAGTCTGTGAAGCAACAACCAACACAATAAAAACTTTTTAAAGACACGACCATCTTCATCGAATAACTCGAGAAAATTCCGTGCACTTTTTCTGCTTAAGTTAGAAAACTTAAACGTATGCACTTAACTAAGTTAGATTCAACAGCACGCGTGAACTTAGCTTGTTTTTCTTTTGTTTCGTAAGTTGTTCAACAGTTTAATGATCTAAGTAAAGAAGTGAGGAAGATCGGTATGGAATTGGACAATGATACTTTTTATTTTCCATCTTTCTTAATATTTAATCCTGATTCCTAGTATCTGAAAGAAGGCATGCAACTACGAATAGAATATAGTAAATTATTTGCGAGAATATTTTATACGAAAGATCTTAAAAATAAGGTTTTAGTTACGGTACTCAGTCAACATTACGCCATGCAAATGTTTTGAAAGTATTTAGTCTACTTTAAATAAATACTTTAAATTTTGAGAGTACACGCTGCAACCCAATAGCCGCTGGGCGCGCTCGACTGGCCAGTTACCCCTCTCTCACAGAAGACTACCTTGAAATGTACTGCATTTCCCACTTTATCTTATTTTCCTAATGTACGTACGTGTTTCGGTAGTGAGTGAGATGTGCCAGAGTCCATTCCCATCCTATCCCTCCCCCTTTTCCCAACCCTTTCTTCAAATCCGTTCCTTCATCTCCAAAGGTAGGCAGCTCATCCGGACTCGTGCCAACGTTTGCCATTTTGGACTAATGTTGGCATGTATCGCGGATGTTTATGTGTGACAGTATCCATTTACCATTAGGTGGACTGTATGTTCGTCTGCAGCCTTCGTCCATAAAAAAAAAATACATTTCAATAATATCTATATAAACTATTTTCATTTAATTATAATTATGATCTGTACATATAATAAATTCGAAACAGAGCTGTCTGTACATGATTTTTTTTTAAAAGGTCATTGCAGGACTTTATTTGGAATTTTTGTCTGTTTTTCTGAACGCGTATCACTTAAAAACCGCTACATGGATTTTAACAAAACTTTCCACAGTTATAACTTTTATGCTGGGTTTAACGTTTAGGGTAGTTTTTATCCAGATAAATTGTGAAGTTCCCGCGGGAATCACAAGTTCACGCGAACGAAATCGCTGGCACCGCTAGTAAACAATATAAGTACTTTATTATATATTTTTTGGAGTTCATATATTTCCTTACAGTATAAAAACAGTATCCTAGAAGCCATTTTGTTTTACATCCTGTACCATTTAATAATTTTATTTCATCAGGAAGATTATTAAACAATGTGTTGTAGATTTTCCTTTTTAATCTTATCTTTATAACCTACTGTATTTTTTTCAAAATATTCTGGTTGCAACTTTGTGCCAACGTTTATCAATCTTGACTAATAAGCATGAATTGTAGAAATACAAGGGCTGCTAGTATTATTTACTCAAAGGCAGACAGAAAGGTCATCTGCCACATTCTTCTAAGTATAAAAATATGATGGCAGCATTAGTCGGGTTGCAGATTTATCTATTGTCCATAAGTATCAAAAAATGTTTTTACAAAATCATGATTAATTTTCCAATTAATTATTAATTAACCTCTGAAATTTATTTACCGTCGAACACAATTAATATTTTCCAAAAAAATATACCAGAAAATATGGTTTCCAGCTCGCTGTTGTTTACAGCAATTAGTATCATGTACAAAATTGTCTCGACCATGCAGAGTGAAATCAAATTAGAGGCATCTCCACACGCTCACAAGATCGCGGCTTGCCAGCTTGTAATTTGTATCCCGGAGTGTCTCTGCGGCTCCGCTGCGGATTTAGCGGTGAACTTGTTACTAGTGTATTGCTTTTACTGCTCGCAGTATCGTTAGTGACTATTATACAGAATTTTCGAACTTGTTCAAATTACATGTTTTTAGTAGTACTTATAAGTAGAGAGAGCAAAGACCTTAATATTTTTTTATAGAAAAAGGCGGCAGTCGAGCATACAGTCCACCTGATGGTAAGTGGATACTGTCGTCCATAGACATCTTCGATACATGCCAACATCAGTCCAGAATGACAAACGTTGGCACGCCCCCAGATGCGCTGCCAACCTTTGCAAATTAAGGACTGGAGTAGGAAAATAGGTAGGGATAGGAATGGGCTCGGGCATGTCTCTCACTACCGAAATACGTACGTACATTAGGGAAATACGATAAATTAGGAAATGCAGTACATTTTAAGGCATTCTTCTGTGACAGAGGGGTAACGTGGCCAGTTTATGTGCCCAGCGGCTGTTGGAATGCAGCAAGCACTCTCCCCTTACAATATATTATATTATTCTTACATCTTTATAAGGAAAAGAAGGTTCCGGAAAGCTAACGTAAAATATATTTACGGTAAAGTGGCAGACTGGAACACGATTTTTCTGCAGCATATCAAACCACCAGTTTCTTGAGATCCATACAATGCAATATGTGCATGAATCTAATGTTCACCGGACAAACACGAAAATCCCCCGATAAAAACATACAGGTGGAAATTATCCTGTGAGTTACTCAGTCTATGTAGAATCGACATTTGTACTGTCACTAGGGCGCTTTGGGGCCATTGCAGACAGAATAAACACATGTTCTAAAACTAAGGGATTCCGACACCTGCAGATTCTATTCCAAATGGGATGAAACCAAAACGCAACTTATACGAGTATATCTATATATATGAGTATTCACCGCCTACAGCCGGCGGAGGTCCAACCATGCTCCGATAAAACAATAAACAACAAAAAACCACCATTTTACAATAGGTTTCTTTATTTTTTAATTTACCACATTTTTCATACTCGGAAAGCCAGAAAAAAGCGTTTACATTTTATCTATCTCTAATGTCCACACCCTAAACATTTATCATCCGTCTGTCCACTCTGTACATATTTAATGTTTATTTTCAAAAACTTTTAAAACCAAAAACACAAATCACAATCCGTCTGTTTAACAATAAAACATTGAAACTTGAATCGCAGTACACGTAGTTTAATTACACAAGGGTCATCGTTGACCTCTCTCCACGCAGAGAGCATTGCGGTTGGGCCCATACCGTCTGAATGTGCCTTAAATTTGTAACAAAGTTAAATTAAATTCAAAACCAAATAAATATAATCCGCAAAACTAAATGCTGATGACGTGCTGGTAAATGTTCGTTATTAATTGACGCAGTTGTTTAGAAATTGTTCGATTGTCGATTGTAGGGTTGACATATCTAAATTATTGGTTTCTACCCGCTATTAAGAGAATAATATTATAACAAAAACTCAATCAGAAATGACGCATGGATGAGTATGTATGGATGTTGTCTCATCCCACCAACAAACATAAATTTAGTGATCTACCTTATTATGATAAATAAAATACAAGTTTATTTTTTTACAAAACTACAGAATATCCACTATGGCTCAATAACTACGTAAGTATGGAAAAATCTGAAACTATTATAAATAGAGGAAATTGTTGTAAGGAATCATGGCGTCGATTTTGAGTTATGAAAAACTGCATTCAAAGATTTTCCTTTGTCCTTTGTTTAATACGAATTGGAAATTATATTTTGAGACACGCCTAACAAAAACATAAATGACAAACTTTACACCGAAAGAGGAAAGTTTAATGCTGAAATCTTACAAGACATTTCGAGTGAAAGCATTCACCTCAACTCATTTGACACCGTGCCGCCCGCCCTATCTCGACATGACATAAAATTGAATCAAGACATTCCACCAGTACACATTCGAATTTGGATACTGCGTTAAGAATCGAAAGTCCAAAATCGATTGAGATATCGAAGTAAATGTAGCAGGTGTGTTCAAACACGAACGCATTTGAGCATTTCGCTTCGTGATGCGTCCGCTCGAATGATCACATCCTTATTGGAAAAATATAGGGATGTACATCGAAAGTATCGATCGCATTCGCTCAGTGGGAAATTTGTCGAGTATTCGATTTGAAGGTTTTATTGTTAGATAATAAATCAGTGGGACGACATCCTTTATTGATATTAAAATGAGTGTGTTGAGTTGCCATGGAAATAAAAAACTTGTTCCTTTATGTGGCGTAACGGTTTCGTTGAATGCGATGTTCGCTTTGAAAACATTTCGGGGAATTGGATGGTATTGATGGATATGAAAATAAGGTTACACAGAGTGTTTACGATATGTCGATTTATCTATTGGAACTGACAGAGATTCGTCGATCTGTCACACTAGTTGACCAAAGATCATACTATCAGCCTACATATATATGTCCACTGCTAGATATAGGCCTCTCCCTAGGCTGGCCGCCCTACACGATCTTCGGCTTTCCTCTTTCAGCCACCACCGGCGAACTAGGTCAAGTCGCCAGTCCACCTGTTCGGAGGACGTCTGTCCAATTGCGCTGCCCAGTACGTGGCCTCTATTCGAGATAGATTTAAGATTTTTTTACTGACCACTCTACAAGACACTTCAAAATGTTTGTGGTTAGCAAAAAAAACTTAGTTATTTTGGAATACAATCCTATTTAAATTTTACAGCGCGGTCTCGATAACACTTTATACCATGAACACGAAAGTTGTAGAATGAACTGCCTTTCGAGGTTTTTTCATTGAGCAATGACGTCAAGGGACTCTTCAAAAAAGCTGCGAATAAAATTCTGCAAGATCGGCAGCGGTCCAGCATCCCCCCAGGTGTAGTGGGTGTCCATGGGTAGCCGTGACAAATTACCAAATGATGGGCCGCCCGTCTTCTGGTCACCCTTTCTATATTTTTATATAGCAATATTTGAAGAGAAGGTATCATCTATGCGCACACGTTGCCGTCGCCCATACAAGTAACTACGAAACCAGTCTATCACCGATGGAGATATGTTAAGGGAGCGTAGTATACCTAGCATGATATCGAAATCAACGGTATTAAAAGCATTACTGAAGTCGAGTAGGGTTAATAATGTTAACTTTTTGCCTTCCATGCCCAGCCGGATATCGTCAGTGACTTTGACGAGAGCTGTAGTCGTACTATGAGCAGGGCGGAAACCAGACTGAAACTGATTATGTAGAGAATTTTTATTGAAAAAACAACTATTGGTGAACAAATAAAGAATGGTGTTTTAAATGATACATGACATTTTTCGTAGGAGCGAATGCAGATAGGCAAGCCACCCATATGGTGGTCACCCATACCCTAAGTGGGTGACCATCGTCCATGGACATAAACAAAACTTCAATGGTGAGTGCGTCGACCTTATAAAATCTTATTTACAGCTTTCTTGTCTAATCGGATGTCGTAGAATAAGATTTTTTTTAAAACTTGACGCATGATTTCAATGTTTTAGTTTAATACTAAATGGCAATCCAAAAAAATCAGCTCCCCTCATAAAGTATCGTGTCGAACAGGTTATAAGATGAGCATTGTGTTTGCTATCCTCCGCAAACAGTGTTCGTTCAGTGCAAACACGTCCTTAGGCCGCTGAAAATATTACCTCGTTTACTGAATCGATTGGTATAACAGTTGATATTTTTAGTGTGCTGTTTTATTAAGATACTAGCTCTTACTCACGGCTTTGCTTGCAAAGAATTAGTTACTGTGGTAACAAGGACAAGGAGTGGTGTGATGTCGGCCGGCTTTATAATACAACCAGTGGACAGCAGTGGACGTTAAAATCGCTGGTTCTAATTACGGTTACGATGACAAGGAAAATGGTTATGATTTAAGAAAATTTATCAAAATCAATTATTTAAAAATAATTAAATCGTGGTAAAATGAAGATGAATCAAACATGTGGTAAGCGGACTGTATAATATTGATAAAAGTGGTATCACTAACTTTTACCAATAATAAATGTAATTTAATATATGTAAATTTATGTAAATATATGTAAAATTGATTTATGCGCTGTTCTTGCAAGATTATGATTATTATTATGAAAGACCGTTATAAATTAGAGAAGTTAAATATCGGTTTTATACGAGTGAAAACAAAACGTTCCTATGCAACTATAGGTCGAAAATTAGAAAATTTTACCGTTAAAATCCTTAGATAACGTATACAAATAAAAAAACATTCATCCAATTTTTAGTATCCATCCAACCTTACTAACTTCTTTATAATAATACATACACATCCGCTACACACAAAAAACAGAAGCGAAACTCAAGCGACAAGACTATCGAAAAAAGTACAATCCAAAATCCACTGTAACGACAGCAAAAAAGAAATCAATATCGCATAAACCGACTATCACGGTAAACGGTCCAATAGTGGCGCCACGCGGAGTTGTCAACGTGATTTAGTAACGGTGGGGTAGATGAAAAATTTCCGACACCAGAGCACAAATCATCGAGACGCCAATAGATCGGAGTGACGAATTTAGTGCGGATACGTATTTTATACGGTGCATTGTTGTGGTCCCAATAACAGGTTATGTTACCCTGTTACCGCGTCAAAATTTGAATTTGATCGAATCCGCATTTTGATGAGGGAATGTTATTGATGTTTTTTTTATTTTTATTTCGTGATTTAATCGATTTGTTTCGTTTGTTATTCCAGTGTTTCTCAACGTGTGTGTCGCAGTATCGTGAGAGTTTCTCTTGTATACATACTAAAAACTTAACAAGCTTACTAAAATAAAAGTAAGTACGTAAAATCTAGAACAATACTCGCAAATTACAATAATTCCGAGAAATGCGTTTTCAACTATTTTGTATTTTTTAAGGGCACATAAAACGCTTTGTTGATAAATGTTCTAATTAAGGTGCATCTCATATGCACCGCTAACACCATGTATTTCACAGTCAAGAGCCATGTCATTTTAAGCCATGTCCTCCTAACAGGATGAAGACATATGACAATCCGACTAATGTTCGCTTAGACATCGGACAAGGAACTGTAAGCTGTGCTGATCTAGGGATCACTCCTGATCGGATACATCGTAAAGCTGGGGTCAGTGTGTTTAACTAGACATATTGACCGTATGTTACGTCGCAGACGGGTAGTTATTTTTTAAATTCCATTTTACTTGAAAATTTTAAAGATTGAATGGATGTATGAATGAAAATTCTTTATTTTCTTCCTGTTTTAACTGATCTAATGGTTAAATTTAAAGTAACATATACAGAATCAATAGCCTTATAGCACAAAGAAATCCCTTCCGGTCAATCTTAGTATAACTGAGAAGAGTTATGGCGTGAGAAAGCATGCTAGAACATATAATAAGGAATAAAAGATATATTTATACATAGATGCATACATATACATACATACATATATACAATATCAAGTGACAAAGAAAAGATTTCCAACGATTTTCTCAGAAACTGTTATTGATAGAATTTATCAATCATTATACTCCCTAGGGTTAATGAATAGGTCATAAGAACAACAATTACATTGTATACGAGTACACAATACATTGACATGTATTAATAATGCACTATTGTGTAGCATTTAGTACTCAGAATTATATGGAATATGGATACAATATTCACCAATGTATATTGAATGTTCTTCAAAGCACTCACCGTTGTACAGATAGCAAAATACGCAGAGAGACGCAACTTATTTCCGGACGCTGAGGGGTTGTATGGCGTCTGTGAGAGGTATATTCTCGTCTTCGAGCTCCGATTTTTTATTTTTGGTGAATAAAAATTTATTTGTTTTAAATCATTTAATATTTATCATATAAATATTTATCAAATACCCTATCGATTTGCGTAGGACGCACTTATTTTGGCTGCATAGTTAGGGAGAAATCAAGCATCAAATAGTTCAAAATTGTGGGAATGAATCACTTGCTAGGAGAATGAAAAAAAAACAAAGAAGGGGAATGAAAAACAACGTGGGGAATGAAAAAAAAGTCATCCAAATTGTCAGGTATCGTTTATTTAGTAAAGTAAATGTACAATTTGTTAACTCTCCGATTAATTATAACATAATTAATAATAGTTGATGTATAGTTATATTGACGTATAGCTCTGCTTATGTTGACCCCGTAGGTAACGTGACCATACGTCTCGGATTGTCCGGACTGTCCCGGATTCAGGGTGCCTGTCCCGTTGTCCCGAGCGAATGCAAAAATGTCCCGGATTAGGAAAAATGTTCCGAATTGGGAAAATAAAAACAAAATAGGGTTAAATTATTTTTATATTTGGCGCGCGCGTGAAATGGAGCGACGTGATCACATGACGCGAGACAGTTTTAGAATAATAGAAGAGTAAGTACATTTTATGTTTGCCGGCTAGTAAAGCGCCTGTAGAAAGAGTGTCACACCGATGAATAAACTAGTGAAACTAGTGTGGACTAGTGTAAAAACATAACTAGAAATTCCGGTACTTAAGGCAATTTTAATTATCAAAACCAACATTAGTAAATCGTGTCTCCAACTGCATACTTATCTTAAAAGTTTTAAGATAAGTTATTTAAGAAAATTAAATTACCCGATATTTTAAGAAAAAATTGCTTTTCTGACAAATATAAATATTAATATTAATGTTTTTTTTCTTTCTAGTATTTTCTTTGTAAACTTGATTACTCAATAAAATATTTTCTGTAAAAAATGTTTTCACTTATGTACGTAACACACGACACCATCATCATACATATAGGGTAGGGCGTCCCGGATTGAGTCAAAAGAAAATGGTCAGCTTACCCATAGGGCGCTCGAGTAGAAGGTAGAAGGAACGCTCGAAGTTTAAATAATGTAATTTTGACCTCTTCTTTACAGCGAGCGAACCGACGCGCGACGGGACAATATATTACCCTTCATCGACAACGCTCTGCGCTCACGTTCAATATCTGCGTCGTCACACAGGTCATCTGTAACGATGTGCCCCTTATGCTTGAGCTGCTGGACTTTCTTCAGAGCAATACCATATAGTTTAACCGGGGACAAGTCCTCTACAATCCTACGGCGAGCCTTAAAAACAACAGTTTGGAATTATATTGTAATCCGCGCCTGTACATATATATTACCTTATACAAATTATATTATACAAATTATATTACCCTTATACAAATTTCTAGATCTTGTTTTTTCTTTTTAAATAACTTTTTAGTATATATAACCTTTCTTTTACAAAAAAAATATTAATTATCTAATGACTTCTGTTTGAGAATTTGCTTTTAACTCAATTCTCCACTGATGATCTACTTTTCGTCACTTTCGTCTTTGTATATCTCTTGACCCACGGCACATAGTGTGGGCCATTAATACGGCGTCATTAAAAAACACTGAATAATATCTACTTTTTAATTTATATTTAAATTCATTTAGTTTAGGTATGAGTAGGAGCGATTTCGAGGATTTCCGAGCCCTGTTTTGAAGGTTTGGAAGCCCACATAGCAGTGATGACATACCCAACACCTAAACAGGATAGGATATCATAATAATAATAATATAGTAACTGTAACATTAATAATCTCAGTGGAGATTAGAGCGAAGATCTCGACGTCCATCAATAATGACCTCCCCTCCACCCCCCTCTCTCTTTATCCGAGAAAGACAGATAAACAATAATATTTGCTAAGACGAATGATAATGGAATTCTTTGTGGATGTTACCTAACGCGGTTGCTTTTAGTTGTACAGTTAACAGAAAAGAACAATATATACAGAATTTTAGACAGTGCTTAGAAACGTCTATTTATTCCACTTAAATTATATTTAAATATTTATATGAAATTAAATGATTTCTTAGTACCATAGAATTTAGAAAATGAACAATGCATAAATACAACCAATATTATAATACCAAGTGAAATATTATCAGATTATAAGTAAAATTATTGACATTTATTCAATGGCTAACAGCGGTGATTTTCTCTTTCAGTACCCTGAAAAATATTTCAGAAAACAAATAACTGTCCTGTAGTGGGATAGCTAATTAAAAAAGTAAAATCTAATTTCGTTGTAGAGTAATTAGATTATTTAATAATGTTTATGTGGATCTGTGTTGTCTAAATTAATTGGTTTCATATTTGTTTGGTATAGAATTTGAATTTTCCTTCAAGTTATTTTTTAAATAATCAGCTCTGTGGCGAATCGCGAGAAAACCGAATGCATGGTAATTAAAAAAAAAAATTAAGCGCTAGTCGGAAGAAAGATTTCGCTATTTTTCGTACGTTTATGAAAAGGGTTTAGCCTAAAGTTGCAGAGGTTTATGAGTTCCATCCGAAATTACTTTTTGGGGATTTTTGTATAAAAAGTATGCAATGCAATCAGCCATTTCAGTATTCACTGCAGGACGTGGGCCTTCTAATGCATAAGTCAATGTGTATGAGGGATGTTTGTCCTTAAAACACCACGCTGGCTAAACGGGTTTAAGGGTTCACTCTTTCAGAGGTGGTATAGTTCCTCAGCGCTCGTGGTAGTAGATTTGTTATCTCTTAATCGCATTTTACGACACCCGCGGGAAGAGATAGGGTGGTGCTATGAAATGTCAAATTTTTGTAACAGCAGTTTGAACTAAACTGATAATCATTAGTCAAGTTGTGGTGACATTTTTCCGAAATTCGAGTCGTGATCTCCGCAATAGATAGATTATTTTGAAATCTCCTTAAAGATCTGGTTCATGTATGTACAAGATTGTACTGTTAAAACTTAATGTCTGCCTCAAATTGATTTTGTGCTAGCCAACATTAAACTATTTTTCTTGTCTATGATAAGCTTGAATGGTGTGCGTGGCTATAGCCTTTCTTTACTAAATAATTTAAATACAGTCCACAGAAATACTAAACAGGAGTTTCAATTTGATAAGAAATTAAATCAGCGCCTCATCCTGTTTCAATGTACGAATATAATATGCATCAATCCACTTTGGATTCACGTTGTAAATTATGACTTGAAACCACCTTGTGACAAGGGGAGGCCATGAACTAAGAGTGGAACGTTGTATATTGACATCAATCATATGCTTAAATATTTTTAATTTTTCTCACAAAACACAAATATATTATATATATTTTGGATATTTATAGTAAACATTGACTTATAACAAACGGTTTACCGCCTTATCCGAAAACGGTGTAAATGCACTCAGTTTTTCCATATATTCAATATCTACGAACAGTGCAATTTTATTTAGCAAAATTTTATTATTATCCATATTTTATTTAATTATCCATATTTTATTTAGCAAAACACAATCGCCATTATCTGCTGACCGTACAGGAAGCTATTCATCATACGACCTACATCGGTGATGACACGGCGAGGTCAATCGGCATTTCATCTTCCATACCAACACAAATAACAATATTTATTTACTCGTGTTCATGTGTTTATTATTCATTTAGTCCAGGGAATATTATTTTTGTCAGAAATGTAACAAAACAGTATGTATGGAAGACGAATTGAGACTTGATGACACTATAGGACTCGATGAATTCATACATTTATGTAGTACTAGCGACCCGCCCTCGCTTCGCTTCGGATTACAGTTTTTTTTTATAATTATTTTTTTCAAAATTCAGAAACATTTCCACCATACATTATATTCGTGTAACTCTTACGATTTTTGCAGCGCACGCCAAAATAGCTCGCAGATGGCAGAGTTTTTTCCGACTTACTTGACACTTATCGTTATATTTTGGCCAATTTACACAATAACTTTATAAATTATAGCCTATGTGTTATTCTGATGTATGAGTTATATTATTGTAAAGTTTCATTAAAATCCATTGAGTAGTTTCTACGTGAAAGAGTAACAAACATCCATACATCCATCCTCACAAACATTCGCGTTTATAATATTAAAATTAAAATGGGATTCTTTGTGTTCAATGGGAGGTTCATTGGAGCTATTTTTAGACCTGTGCCTATTGTATGTAACACAAGAAGTATATTAATAGATAGGTAGGATCATATTATTAAAAAAATAAATTTAGTCTAAAGAACTAAAGTGGCTGACATAGCTCAAAGAATCAGCCAGCTGAAGTGTGGGCAGGCCATATATGCCGCAGAACCGATAACCGATGTGGGAGGCGATTCCTCGAATGGGGACCACATACCAAGAAACGTAGCCCGGGACGCCCTCCGGCCAGGGGACTGATGACTTGAAAGAATGTCTCCGGTAGTGGTTGGATGAGAAGAGCTGAAGGCCGTGTGTAGTGGCGGTGTTTGGGAGTGGCCTATATTCAACAGTGGAGAGATGGTGATGGTACTGGTGCTGGTAAACAGCAATTAAACTGTCACTAATTATATTAAGGCCAATTATTACACGTGGGTTAGGTACATTTTTTTATAGAACGAACTTGGCAGACAAGCAGTCGGTCAATCTGATGGTAAGATACTGTCGCCCTGCGACATCCGCGACGCACGGCACGCTTCCAGGTGTGCTGCTCACCTTTGGAGATTTAGGAACTGATTTGGAAAAAGGGTTGGGAAACGGGTCAAGGAGGTGTTTTATCCCATATCACCCCCCAATGACCTTCAATTGTGAAATAAACCAAATAACACACTCACTTTCATGATTGGTAATATACAATTCAATTTGACTAACTCAGTTCCCTCACAATTTACAATTCAAAGAACAGATTACTTCAACTTGCAAAAATCAGTGTCGATGTGAAACTCATATTATCCGGGACATTAGGCTGAGGACAGCGGGGGTCGGGTAATGAACCCCGGACGTCGCGCGCTTCGCTAGATCATGTAATTGAGATTAGTGATGACGTCACGTGTGAATGTCGACTCCTAAAATACCTAGGCGAGTTAAAATGTAAATAAAAATACATATATAAAACCTACTTATAAAATTATGGGATATGTAAGACGAAAGTCTTTAAGCAGTGCATCCTGCTAGCTATGCCGAAACATAGAACCCCCTTGTTAACGACACGGGTTTCCTTCGGTACGGCGAGTTAGCCGCGCCGTAGAGAAACCGTATATGCTTGTTAACGGCACGGTTTTTGTATACCTATTAGGTGTGGACTTCGTGTATCATTTTTGAGTGCTAAGCTAAGAAAAAATAATTAGAGTAACTCGATCTCGATTCAACATATTTGCGCGCCGTGAAAACGTGCGGCGTCGTGAACATACTCTCGAAGACCTCCATACAACACTGCTCGATATCTCGCCGTGCGTTTACAAGGTGCATACGGCGAGTGCGCCGCGCCGTCGCATCGCCGTGTGTTGACAAGATCCCATAGTGGCCCATGCAACATTGACGATCGTAGGTTTTCACGGCGGAAAACCGTGTCGTTAATAATCGACTTTTCGATAGGGCTGATTCAGAAGTTCAAAGTCGTTCAGTGAGTGATAAAAAGAGGCTATGCTCGGAGTCTCTTTGCTGGACAAAATCCATAAGGAGGACATTCGACATAGAACTAAAGTTGCCGATATAGTTTAAAGAATCGGCAAGCTGAAGTAGCATATTATATGGCCCAGGACTGATAAATGATGACGAGGTCTCGAATGGAAACTACTTACTGAGAAACGCGCTCTCCGGGCAGGTGGACTGGCGACTTAAAGAAAGTCGCCGGTAGTGGCTGGATGAGAAGAGCAAAAGGACGTGTGTGGTGTCAGTCCTTGGGAGAGGCCTATATCGAGCAGTGGAGATGGAGAGACAAAAAATGGCACAGACGAGAATTCTCTTTCGCCAATTTGTTTCGTGTTATTCAGTAAAACAGTTACCTACGATTACTTCGATTCGGGCCAGCAATCAGCGTGAAACACGCATTATTCAAGACATTAGGCTGAGGACATCTAAGGCGGGGTAATGAACTCCGGACGTCACGCGCTCCGCTACATCATGTAATTGAAGAGATTAGCGATTATGTGACGTGTGAACGTTCAAGAATTTTAATGGACAGTACCTACTTGGCAATATACAGGGTTAAATACAAAATACCAGCGTCCTCTTAACACTGAACCAGAAAACTATACACTCAAAAAACGAAATTGTATCGCAGTGTAGCACTAGCTGTAGAGCGCCATCTAGTGAACACCACCCGAATTTAATGTAAAACCAAGCACCGCTGTTAGCAAACTTTGTTAGTTAAAATTTTGCTACATGGAATATTAAATTAAAATAAAAATAAAAATGGACTTTAATGAAATCTTATAACAATAATAACACAATTTTATTGTTTTATGTGAAAAATGAGATGTTCGAGCATGTTTCTGCCGAAACAGAATACTGCAACAATTAGAAAATTTTAACCATTATTTTAATTAGTTACAAAGCAACATAAGTTATATGAGAAAAGACAAACTGTAAAGAAATATTAAAAGTTTTGCAGTACAAAGTATCCAAAATCCAAGTCAATCAAAGTACGCTCCCAATTAAAGTGGAACTCTTTGTGGCTGCAGTCAGTGGGTAACTCTTTGCCTTTATAACTAGTACTCGTATGTTACATCTGTGAGGCGGTGACAGCAGCGCGGAGGTTGTATTTACGTAGAACTTTATTAAATAACAATCTTATGAGTAATAATAAATAAGCAGCAGAAAAAAAAGACGTAATGTAATTAAAAATTGTGGTAAATACCAACGACGCTACGGTTTTAATAACGAATAAATTGCCTTTGAAATTGCTGTCTGTTCATAGTGACCACTTTGAACTTGATTACCTTGCATTTGGCTTGGAATTCAGTTTAAAGCTATGACATTATTTTTCAAAATCAGTTCTTCATTTGTTTTCCGTCAAACAACTTTTTGCTTAGATATCGTTGTGTTTGCGACTATGGAAGCGTCATCTTCGAATATGAGTTCCATCGTGGCAGAAACGCAGCACAGACGGCATGCAATATCAACGGTGTGTACGGACCAAACAACGCAAACGAACGCACGGTGCGTTCTTGGTTTGATCGTTTCCGTTTTGAAACTACCTCAAGAACAAACCCCGTGATTGATCGGAGAGTAAAGTCGATAATGACGAATTGAAAGCAATAGTGGAAGCGGATTCATCTCAAACCACGTCTGAGTTTGCAGCACCCTTCAACGTAAGTGACAAAATGATATTGATTCATTTTTTTCAAATTGGGCTTAATGAAAGTCAGCTGCAAAGACATGTCGAAGCCTTACATTGCTGAACCGGCGGAAAAATGACGAGATTCTGAACTGTATTATCACTTGTGATGAAAAGTGGATACTGCATGATAATCGTAAACGTTCGTCACAATGGTAGAACTCAGAAGGCACAGCCAAACAATGTCCCAAGCGTCTCCATGATAACGCTCTCCCACGCACTGCACGACAGATAGTCTCAGTTACAGAACCTTCGACTGGACTCTCCGTCAGCTACCGTCCTCACCAGACCTGGCCCCTACTGATTTCCATTTTTTTTTTTGGGAATTTGGATTAACTTTTTACCGGGGTTTCAACTCAGATGAGACAGTGAAAAACGCTTTCAGAGATTTCATGGATTATCGTCCCCAGAAGTTCTTTAGGAGAGGCATCAGTTAACTTCCATTAAAATGCATTCCATTAAACTTCGATTAATTAAATATATAATTTTCAAACAAAAAATATTTGAAATTTCCATATAAAAAGTCTCTTTCATAGGTAACGACCTAATATATACATATATATATATATATATACACCTATATATAAGAACCTATATATACCTATTCGTGTTTAAAATATGTATGAATATAAACACACTTATATTCAAATACATATTGTGTATAATGTACATGCATAAAATCAGTGGGATACATGATTTTGTTCGATATTTTTTCTATCATTTTTAATGAAAAAATATTTACTCAAATCGGAAACAGTCAGAAGATTGGCAATTTCACGTATAATTGCCAAAGTCCGACCCTTGCTATTTGCCAATTAAGTCATTTCATACTTGGGGTGAGCCTCCCCAACACTGATGTATATTTATGTACTTGTAAAAAAAAGTGTTTGAAATTTGTCGTCAATTGTTTGTTGATGCCTCTGTATACAAGAAAATCGTGTATGGGTCACTGAGTGAGGTATGATTTAAAAGTAAGCGAAAAATTTATGGAAGTGAAAGTGAAAAATATGGCTTTACCACCTTTAGCTTTATTTTTGACTAATAACTGTATTCTCAATGTTATTAACTATCAAAAAAATATTAGCTTAAAAATTTGAAAAGTGAAAATTATTGTATCCATGATTTTAAACTAACGAATTAAGTTATAAAAAATATAATCTTTTATAACTCATATTTATATATTTAACTTTTCCATAGTTAAGTGAAAAAGAGAATGGATAGTGAACAATCAATAAAAGGTAAGAAAAATAAAAATAAAAGGAAATAATATCAACGTCAGTCCACAATTACTTGAGCGTTCTTTCCTCTTACAAAGGCGGGTTACGCTTAGTAGTGATTATGTTCGTACATGTACACTGTTTTAGTGTGCGTAAACCCAGTTGGGTTCCCGACGCCGCGGTGCACACCAAAACAATGTGCATGTACGAGCACAATCACTACTAAGCACAACCTGCCTTTGTGAGATGAAAGAAATATATATACAGTTATGTAAGATTAAATTAAGATTAGATATTCCTATCTCAGTATATTATGTGTCGCGACAACAAAATGAAACTGGCTCAGCAGCTATTAAAAAAGCTATTTAAAAAGGAAGTATTTATTAAAAAAAAATTAGATCGTTAGATATTAGAAAAAAATACAGCAAACATTTAGTAATAAACCGACGAAAAGAATCTAAAAATCGATTTTTATCATAACTGGTTTAAACTCTAGTAATAATAATCCGAGTCAAAACTTAATCGTATACCAATAAGATGAGATAATAAACAGTAGGTACATAGTACTGCTAGGCAAGGTACTGCACGTGTTGTGCTAAGTGAAATGTAGTACGTGGGTTTGAAATTTATTAGTTCCCAAGCCCGATAGCGTGGGCTTACGACGGGCTTAGTAAATTATAATTTTCTTCCCATATAAGGTTAAAGGTATCAGGGTTATTGCTATCAGATGCAACCAATATACTTTTTAATATAATTTTCGTTACATTTTTCTCGGGCACATGGGCTTCTTTGGAAATTGTTTTTTTTTATATAAAGGAGGCGGCAGACGTGCATACAGTCCCCCTATTGGTAAATGGATACTGACGTCTATGGATATCCGCGGTACATGCCAACTTCAGTCCAGAATGACAAACGTTGGCGCATCCCCGGATGCGCTGCTTACCTTTGAAAATGATTTGGCTTCGGAGAGAAATATTTTCATTTAACACTATTAATTGAAATAAAAAAGACCGATTGCAGCTCCAGTTGGAAGGAAGATACCGCTATTTTTCGTACGTTTTAGAAAAAAGGTGTAGAGTTTTACGAGTTCCATCCCACGGCATTTATAACGATATTAACGGTATAAGGCAGCGGTCCAACCAAGTACGAGAAACGATTAGCGGGTACACAGTTCGACCAGGAAGCTAACTATGTCACATATTTTTATGTTACTAGCGACAGCGACGACCTAGAGGCAAATCACTTAGTTCGACCACTCCTTCCCTTAAACAAGTTGATTATCACATTGCAGATGAGTGTTACTGAGCGAGCTCTGTTGGCTCTTTTATCGCCGTGCAATGAGACCGTTGAACTATTATTTCTATCCTTGTCTTTCAATTGTTGTCTTGTGAAGTTACGCCCAAGACACGTACAAATGTACGTGTCTTGGGCGAGAAAATAGTTCATCGCTCATCGCTTCTCGTTCTTGGTCGGACCTATCGATATGGGAATAAACTAGATCATACGTTATAAGAATAATATCATACGTTATTGTCAAAGAAACCTAGTTGGCAACTTCTAGGAGGGATATAGCAGATGAGGAGGGATTAATTAAAAAGTCAAATTTTAAACTTAAGTATTACGTAATACGAATGTTCCATTTTCAAAACCCATAAGAATTAAGGAATTCGAGTGTTACTGAACATAGACCACTATTAGACTGTAACGTAGCTGCCCTAGAGTATTTGTATAACATAGCTAGTATATATTCTCAAATTGATGGTGGTGCCGCAGCATAATGGCATACATTTTACTCATCTTAAAGTACATCAATAGGCGTTAGATTTTACTACCTGTTCAGCGATGTTGTGCTAACGAACATGTTAACTGCCCACCTCGGCCTATTGATTCTATTAGTATGTCGGTGACTTTGTTTGGGATGAGATGGGCAGACACTTTTTTAAATATGAGTGAAGCCACATAGTAGGAAAGTGACAAGGCGTATGACTGCCAAAATATAATTTATTCACGTATTTGACGCGTTCCCGTCCTGCCTTGTTTGTCTCGAGTGCTCTGACTGACAGCCTACTTAGCGTCACCTTACTCAACGTCAATCACGGAAAGTAGTTGATGTAAAAAAGTGAGGTGTAAATGATAACTAATTCTATAGATACTTTGCAAGTTAATTATTGCAATTTCTTTCTTAAAATTGGCAGCAAGCGACACTAGCGACGCGCGCGGTTCGAATTATAAATTAAAAGAAATCTTACATAATTAT
The DNA here is from genome assembly GCA_943735995.1 of Sesia bembeciformis. Lineage (NCBI taxonomy): Eukaryota > Metazoa > Arthropoda > Insecta > Lepidoptera > Sesiidae > Sesia > Sesia bembeciformis. Next base: position 18,420,968 of record OX031028.1, read on the forward strand.
TAATATAACACGAACAGTAGTTACAACAATCACCACTAGATGGCGCTGAACATCGATCTACAACGCGCTGTGCTTTGGTCGTACGGAAAACACCTCTAAAAGCACCAAAAGCACCAAGCGGAATTGTGAGGCATCAGGCAGTGGCCTCGCCATTCCGCTTAGCCAGCGTGCCGTTTTAAGGCCATAGTACCTCATGCACAAGACAATACCCTTGTCCATAGTGGATAATCAAAGGGCTTTTACGATTAGGAACCCATGAAAACTTCCCTTATTAGTTTCAAAACCATTACACACTATGTTGGAGTACTATTTGAAGTCCACTTAAATTCAATTTGGCCAAAACGTAAACAGACATGGTGGCCTGAGGTAACTGACACGGCCTTAAATTAAATATTGAGGCCTTAATATTAATATTAAATAATAATTAAATATATTAAATTAAATATAATAATTGTCTAGGTATCCATAATTTGATTAATCGAGACTGCAAGTATGCCCTAGATTTAAAGCTAAATGTTGAGACATTTCATGGATTTAGTTTTATTTTTGGCAAATTGGATTGGAACGGAAAAGTGATACATAAAAGCAGTCCATCTGTCAAAGATTATTCACGTCATACGGCCTCTATGATTGAATTTCCTTTTTTCTTTGACAAGAGGAAATAAAGGGAAAAATAATTACGCTGTAGGGGCTCGCTCTCGATCACGTGAGGACTGTAATTAAGATTGGGGGGCGACGGGTCAAAGGAAAATCAGTTTCTCCGAACTACGAGGTCTGAGCGCTAAATAATAGTGTAAGAAGCTTGAGTAACTAAGGTAGAATATCTATAATATCTTTTCATATGGATTTTGTTTTTGTAGAGGTTGAAACCTACATTCTGATTGAAACTTAATTATCATGTTTTGTTATGTTTGTCAAACATAGCTCAATGGGCAGGTCACATTTGCCGCAGAACCGATAACCGATGGAATAGACGATTCTAAGATTAAAAAGATAAGTTCGATTTCTAAGGACTTATTACCTGTACGAATCTTACGAGTTAGGGACTGAGTTTTTATTTTTTTATAGAAAAAAGACGGCAGACGAGCATACAGTCCACCTGATGGTAAGTGGATACTGTCGTCCATAGACATCCGCGATACACGTCAACATCAGTCCAGAATGACAAACGTTGACACACCCCCGGATGCGCTGCCTACCTTTGCAGATTAAGGAATGGATTTGGAAAATGGGGAGGGAGAGGATAAGATGGGAATGGGCTCTGGCATATCTCACTCACTACCGAAATACGGACGTACAATGGGGAAATACGATAAAGTGGGAAATGCAGTACATTTCAAGGTAGTCTTCTGTGAGAGAGGGGTAATGTGGCCAGTTGAGTGCGCCCAGCGGCTGTGGGAATGCAACATGCACTCTCCCTCTACCATTATTATCCTGGGGATTATCCTAAGGACTGATATTTGATTGCCGAACCTCGTTTGCTATTTATAAAAGGTAATGTGTATCTAAAGTTATTTATATCAATGATTGAAAACATCATTATTTTAATACACGACCTCTGTAACTATGATTTAAACACGCTTTATATCTTTAATTACAATTTATTAATTAATTTTCAACAAACTCAACCATCCATACGAGTATCTAATTTCATCTGGTTTGCTGTAATTACTCGCAAAATTACATTAGAACGCCTCACTACACAACTTACATCGAATTATGATAAAGATTTAACACGAAATCCGCCCGCGTTATAAATTACACCTGGCAACATATAAGACATATGTACCGAGGTACATACTTCATTCGTACCCATTAGACCACCGCAGATGTCGACAACGTTCTTATTGAAATTTATACTGTAAACTTTACATATTAAGGTGTGTTTTAGGTTGAAGCATGGTTTCTGAAAACCTGAATACACACGCTATTTAATATTCACGTAACGAGAGACTAGTTATACGGTTGAATTAATGTGTGTGTCTAGTACGAAGAAGCAACGCCATGTGTTCATATCGTAGTGAAATTACTTGTACCGGTAACGATATAAAGGAAGATTGACGAACTGTGCAGTGAATTTATATTGAACTGCCAACTTGCCCGAGAATCACTCAGGGGGGATAACGTTTTCTTAGAGAATTTCTTAATCATAGCATATGTTAACTTAGTAGAAATGAACACTGAGCGCTCGAGCGCTAAATCAACGCTAATGAACCTGACGAACTTTACCCATGAAGAAAAACTTAATAAAAATAAAAGAAGAAATAAGTAAAGGAAAAGATCGATATGGGAATAGACTAGATGACACTAGTTCTATTTTCAAAATACAAATGAATTAAACAATTCTAGAGCTACTGAACAAAGAACACTTTTAGACTGTAACGTGCCAGCCCTAGAGTGTTTGTATGACATATCTAGTATGTATTGTCAAATCGATGGCAGCAAATTAAAAGGTTACAATAAAGAAAAAGGAGTTCTGCAAATCGGGACGTCGTCGAATTTGTGATGGCATCCTTGCAAACAGCCCTTTCAGTGGCTGAGAGACCACATTGCTTTGTGCATGAGAGATGTATGACCTTAAAACGCTATGCTGGACAAGCGGGTTGGCGAGTTCACTCTTTTAGACGTGATGTAGTTCGTCAGCGCGTGTGGTAGTGGCTTTGTTATCCCTTTACGACACCCTCGGGAAGAGATGTTATTCTGAAGCCGGCCGACAGAACACGGCAACGTCGAATTTGGGATAGCATTCTTAGTATTATGTTTTAAGTACTCAAAAATAGGTAGGGGTAGGTAAATTTGATAGGGGGAGACTGTATGCTGCATTCCCAGAGCCGCTGGACGCACTCGACTGGCTGCGTTACCCCCCTCTCATAAAAGTACCTTGAAATGTACTGCATTTCCTACTTTATCGTATTTAACCCAATGGACGTACGTGTTTCGGTAGTTAGTGAGATATGCCGGAGCCCATTCCCATTCCATCCTATCCCTCCCTATTTCCCCAATTAATTCCTTATTCCATTCTAGTCGGAATAAAGCTGTACGTATTGTCTGTTACATACAGCTTGATGCCTCAAGCCTTGAAGCACTACACACCGGCTCTAAAAGAGTGGACTCGCCAAGCCGCGTGCCCAACGTGGCCATACATCCCTCGGTGGTCATGATGAAGCCCATGTCCAACAGTGGATACACAAAGAACTGATTGCATTTTGTTGATTGTCAATAGCTTATTCCTTTTTGTAAAATGTATGAAAATCAACGAAATTTATTTTCCTCTTTGCGCGAATGATCAAGATTCTTTAAACAGCTTAAAATATACTCTTCCACCTATATAACTGCAAAAGAACACCCAATTTTGTCTTACACGTGACGCATTTTTTTCCATACATTACAGGGACCTTTTAATCTTGCAGCTTCGCCTTAATTAAGGCGCAGGCTGTCGACGACCGAGCATGTAACCAATTTGTTGTGTAAAATGTTGCCTAACACACAGGCAGAACTTGCTTCACATAAATGAAACGCGTGTGATGGCAACACTGCTTGGCGTATTTCAATCTCTATTTACCATTCTTTCCAATTAAAAATAAATGAATAAATATAGAAAATCTGTATTACAATTACAATATCTAGTTGATACGATAAACATATACAATATACAAGCATAATTTCAATTTTGTTAATCTATATCTATACTAATATAATAAAGAGGTAAAATTGTGTGTTTGTAGGTTTGTTGGGGGTAATCTCTGGAACTACTGAACCGATTTCAAAAATTCTTTCACACATAGGAAGCTACATTATCCGTGTCTAATATAGGCTATATTTTATTTTAAACCGAATCGAAGCGAGGGCAGGTCGCTAGTTATAAATATATTAGAAGTTAGAAATCTGAACCTCAAACTAGGTATAAATATCTACCTTAAGGAGAACGCTGATCCTCCTTAGATTATGTTACACAATTGATACAATTCCTTTTTCTTTTAAATTTATTCTTGCATCTGGCTGTGTGTGTATAGAGAATCTTGTAAGTCTGTGTATAATATAGTGTGAGACTGAATTTATGTATGTCTATATGCGTGAGTGAAAGAGAGGATATTGCGTGGAATTGTGTTTGTATTTCAATGTTACGGTTTATTATATTTTCTGTTTGATGGTAATTTTGTATGTATTTGAAGCTTAATTTTTGTATCTTGTCTATTTAGTGAATTAATGTCCAAACTTTAGTTAATTTTGTTGAAAAGATGAGAGCATATTATATATAATATATATTTTTTTGTAGTCGCAGTTCTGTGAGTCACTCACTGTACTACATGTAAATCTACCTTTTCGGTTTTCGGTTAACGTATTTGGTACATCGATTTGAGAATACATACTAGATATGTTTATACAAGCACTCTAGGGCAGGAGGTTAGAGTCTAACAGTGTTCTATATTCAGTAACTCTAGGATTGTTAAACTCATACGTGATTTGAAAATGGAATATTCTTATTCCTTAGTACTCAAGTTTCAAATTTGACTTTTTAATGAACCCCTCCTCATCCGCTCCACCCCTCCCCCAAAGTGGCCAAACAGATTTCTAGTCTATTCCCATATCGATGATTTGGTATCATTAGTCGATGTTAGTCAAGTAATTTACGCAAGATAGTTTGGTATCTGGATACTGATCAGGATCAGTTTGGATACTGATATCTGGTGTATGTGATGTCCCAAGTGGACGTACATCTATTGGGCAAATAGATAAATATGTATTTAATTTCGCTCTGGTCTACCCTTTTAACAGTAGGTACATAAAGCGTACTCACCCTTGCGCGCGGCCTTGTGCCCTGTTGGTAATCCGACCCGTAGCCTCGGCCCTGAAAACAAGTATCCACATTACTACAAACATCCTATGTGGTTATAAATACATGGTTACAATTAGAAATGGATGTTTCGATTCACTAAAAGAGATTTCTCGACAGTTATTCTCATTCTCATAGTATAAATAGATATTTATTTTTTATCTACCCTTAAATAGGTATCCACATTACTATAAATAGATAATTACAATTATAAATAGACGTTTGAATTCCGTAAAAGAGATTTCTCGCGAGGGATTTTCACTCGCGTAGCACAGATAGAAGACAAAAGATAAAACATGTTTTGTTTATGTTCCTTACCCTCCATATTATCTATCGATAGCTTCGTACAAAACCTCCCGTAGCTCGGATAGCTCTCTCGTAATCGCGAGGTGGTTTCGAGCTATGGTCCATCAGACCACCATACACGGTTAAATAATAAACAACCGCACCATCTTAATACTAAATTCTAATTATTTAAATTAAGAACCTTCGTTCTATGAATTTTTTCAGGACCTGATATTCTCCTCTCCATCAAAATGATTTATTTAAATTATTTTTCGTCGTTCGAAAAATTTGCATTATCGTTCCTTTGTATTCTTCGTCTCGTTTACCGCCGTAAAGATTCCAGCACAGGCCAGGTATACTACACCAGGTATATAGTACTAACCAGTAACTTCAGTAACAAAAAAATACTTTATAAGTCGTACAAAATTGTGGCCAAAAACAAATGAGCCTTGAGAAACCTAAGCATTCCGCTAAAATCCCACATGAGCAACAGGCCCAAACTTTCGTGTGTGGTCCGATACCGCTCAGTTATTTCAATTGAGAATTAGACCGAAATAAACCGTTTCGGTGGTGAGCAGAAGCGAAAAGTTAGCAAACGATTCTCGGGTCGCATTCGCGAAGTTGGCATATTAGAGGTTTGGGTAATTTTAATTTAGTCTAGAATTAAATTATTATTCAATTTCAGTTCTATAATTGTAGACATATTACAAGACGCGCAATGTAAAATTTGACAACATACATAAATCACCATGTAACACACATGTTTGTTGTAACGATGACTGTAGCACTGGCCACTTTTAGGAATTTTTGTTTATATTTAATTACAGAAAACCGATTCAAAATCGGTTCAACCGTTTCCGAGAACTGAGGTAACAAAATGGTACACATATATACACATTCTCCTACCCCAAACACATATACCGTCTCCTTTCCGTCGTGGGTAAAAATATACAATGTGTCACTGAAATACCGCAAAAGCTGAAACTTAAACAAATATACAATATACAAATATACAATGGTTGTTCATTGTCGAGAGTAGGATCGATTCTACCAGTTTTTACAATAGGTTTTTATTCGTGATTGATAGTACAATTCTAGTAGATTATTCTACGCGCGTCGCCCGAGCCGCGAGCGCGCGCCGCCTAGGAGGCTCCCGGTCTGATTAATGAGCGCTAGTAACGTTTTAGACAGGACAACAAAATCTTACGTTTTTTTTTTGTTCTAGAATCGTTTTATGTTTTAGATTAGTTGACATAGTTTCAGGGTTTACATTATTTTGGTGACACCTTGTATATGTTAGAGGCGTCTTGTATCGTGTATATATTGTGGGTACTTGAAGGTAAACGTATTAAGCTCGGCGCCCACAAACGTAACCCTCTTCACGAATTAGTGTATAATGTGATGATATGCCGCGATATACCGCGCGCTGCTGATGCGTGCCCAAGGGCGTCATGAATGATGCCGAGGCCTCCCTTTAATAGTAAATCTACTACAAAGACTAGTGTCTTTGAAATTTGAATTCTAAATGCACTCAATTTAAGTACAATAAGATTTGTTGAAGGTACGTTGCCGTGCCGCTCAGTCAGTGGGCGGCGATCCTTTGGACGTTTGTACAGACTAAGAAAAGTAGTCGGTTCGGCAGACAAGGCTTATTTACACAAGTAGTTTCTCGAACGCATGTAGAAGGGAAAATCAGCAAAGAATACACTTACCTAGTATGAACAACTGTTATTATCAAGTGATTACTGTTATTTGCATGTGAGAATCGTATGAAGTTTGGTCGCATCCGAGAATCGTATACAATATTCTCGCATACAATTCACAACTCTGGTACAATTCACAATCGCATACACAACTCTGGTTTTGTAGATTAGCCGTTCCTATGCACACGTATTTGCCGAACACAGAAACGATAAGATGCAAGACGAGATCTCTTTTCTCTGATTATATTTCAAATAAGAAAGTAACTGAAAAATACAATAGGCGACCCTCTGCTAAAATTTCTTTCAGGCAACCTTTGTAAGGATTGAGAAACAAATTTAAACGTTGAATACCTAATTACAACAATAAAATTAATATAATTGCGAATTAAATGAAACCGTATAAATGCGACGGATGGTCGGAAGTCTAGTAAAACTTGACCATAAACTTGAGCATTGTTGTGAGACAAGACCCTAATTTAATTTAAGTACAACAAGTTACGAACTTAAATGGAGGACAATGGTCTTGGAGAGGAACTTAAAACCTTTAGTAACAGTTTAATTTATTACATTCTGTGATTAATTATATATACACGTAGTATGAAATAAAGTCTATGAAAAGCGTCTGTCTATATGTTCCTGATTAAGCGGATTAGATGTGTGGAGGGAGCCAAGACCCACAAAGCGTTATGTTGCAACGTGGGCCGTAGAAATTAGCTTACCTATGTCTACGTCTTTTACGACATTGTAATACTTGAAAAAAACATACCATCATCACTAAATAGTCTCAAGGCTGGCTGGGAGAAAATGCTTTATAGCATAAAGTCCGCATTTGTTAAAATAATAAAGTGAAAAATAAATCTGTACATAATCTATACTTAATATAATAAAGAGGTAAAACTGTGTGTTTGTATGTTGGGGGTAATCTCTGGAACCACTGAACCGATTTCAAAAATTCTTTCACAAATAGGAAGCTACATTATCCGTGTCTTATATAGGCTATATTTTATATTGAAATTTTGAAAAAAAAAATTGAAAATAAAAAATCGTAACAAAGCAGTCTGTCTGTACATGAAATATTTTTTGAACAAAGCGATTGCAATTAAAGTACGAATTATATAGAGCCCAAAACAACTATTATTGCAATTTTTGTCCGTCTGTCTGTCTGTGTGAACGCACATCACGCAAAATCTACTGGTCGGATTTTAATGAAACCTGGCATTCTCGTATTTGTAACTTTTCACATTTAGGGTACTTTTTGTCCAGATCAATTATGAAGTTCTCACGGGAATCATAAGTTTACGCGAACGAAGTCTCTGACACCACTAGAATGAATTATGAAATGCGTCTGTCTATATGTTCCCGATAAACTCTCCGATTCCCGATTCTCCGATAAACTGGTCTCCATCTACGACTTTGTTATACCTTGAAAGAACCATATCATCATCACTAAATAGCCCAAGGTTGACTTGGAAACAATTATTTATAGCCTTAAATCGGCCTTTATTTTAACAATAAATAAACAAAGACTCGATTTGAGTTTTGCAACCAAAGTTACCTACTGCTGTTAGCCACTGGGCCTGCATCAACATACCTAGGGGAGGAATAATTTACGTGTCGCGAGACGATTCCGATTGATTTACGACGAGGTTTTGTAAAGGGGCGTTGGTCAATTCGTTAACTTTATGAGAGATTTGTGGGAAGATATTCGGACAATAACTTTGAAATTAAATAGTTCATATTTTTGGCAAGTTTTATGTAAACGGGCTACAGATGATTTTTTTGAACTAAAACGAAAGTATCAGTACTGCAGTATGATGAAAAAAGGTAGCTCCATTCAGCGTTTATGCTGCAGCAAAAGGCTAAGACGCTGGTTTTCAGTGGAGCCCCCTGTAAATCACGGTTGAAGTGACAACATTTTCAATGATATACAGATTTTTACAGTCCTTACAGTCCACAGTCCTTTGCTTACAGTCCTTTCTGCCCCATCAATAAGTGTTTTGAACTTATTCTCAAATGTATCTATTGAACTAAGGTTGCGGAATGGACGAGGTTAATTATTCCAACAGATCCAGCTGCATATCTGAAGCTATACTGTAACGGGGAACTGCTAAGAGCAAGTTGAATACATAATTTAAAGGTAAATGTTGAGATATTTCATTGATTTGGTTTTGTTTTCGGCAAATTGGATTGCAACTGTAATAACTGTTTATTCTCTTGGTTTTTATCTCTTTTTAACACTTTATTTAGTTTTTCAACACAACGCAACTGATAACATTAACAATACTTTTGATAGCTTCTCGTGGGCGGAAGTGCGACGAGGTCCAACCCCTACTTAGTGTTGCATAACTACCGCTCGGAGCGATAGTGATGGGACTCCATCACAGGAACGGAGTATAGGTAAATTTTATTCAATACCAATTTTCATGATTTTAAACAAAAAAACATTTAATACAAAAAGTAAACAGAAGTGTAAACAGATTTAGCCCGTAATCGAATCTCGACCGCGCTTTGTTTGTCCATCGCCTGTAATTATAATTATTGAATGGAAGGCGGGTCGTAAATAAATATGATGAAGAAAAATAAAATTTCATTTGTTAATAAAAGGTTCATATTTACACGAGCAGTAAAAAAATATTAAAAGAACAGCAAATCCCGATCTACAAAACACATTAATTTTGAATAATTCAGTTAAATAATTTATAATTACTAAGAATGCAATCATTAAGTCAATGAGGAACCTCAGAACCTAAACCTAACCATAAGAATAATAAATAATACGAGTGTAGAAGGTATCTATTTGGTGCGCGTCCCAAAAGCCGCGAAATAGTTAACGTGGCTAGTGGAGTGCGCCTAGCGGCTGTGGGAATGCAACATACACTCTTCCCCCACAACTGTCTCATACATTTGTAAAATACGATACGATATTATGTGATTCATGAAATTACGTAATAACGACGTAATCGCAGCTTCTCGTGGTACAAGGCATGGCGACAACAACATTGGGCTACCACTTTATTTTGCTATATATTTGTTAAATTTTCTTATTCTTTGTTATCAAGTTTATTTTTTATTGCTTAATTTAATATGTAATAATAACTGATGTAGTAATAATTCATGGAATGCTTTGAAATGTTTAGAGTATAACGTTTGAGATTTTCGCGTTTCTTACACATATTTATCTATTTAAACGTTTCTCAACGCGAATGTTTACCCTATTCAGCTCGTGACCATTGTTGGTGCAACCCAAGCGAAACGTCAAGTAAAATAAATAAGTGAAACGTTCGCGTTAAGATCCGTTTAAATAGATAAATAATGTTTAGAACGCCTGAAACATTGTTTACTATTTTTATCCCTTCTTCCTGGCCTTACTTGAGTAAAAAGCTAATGTAACAATATATTGTTACAAAATTTAAAAGCAGACGGTGGAGATCGGAAATTACCATGGCGTAGGGGTATACATTTCAGAAAAACAAATTGTGATACGAAAGAAGTGTCAACCGCTAACAAACCTTTCTCCATTTTTTCTGTTTGTACATTTTACAAAATACTTTGCGATCAAAAAATTCCTACAGAGCGTCTATAAATGGGACGCACAAAGAGAGCTCCAATGTTTAGATCAAAAAGAAATCACTTTCATACAACATTTCATTCCCGTTGTTACAGACGGCCTTTTACAAAGTGATTTCTCGCTGTGTAGGTCCTTTTTGTAGGGAACAGCTATTACAGCTCTGTAACATGGTTTGGCTGTATTTAGAATGCATGGCTTTGTGTGAACGACAGAAGACAAAAGAAACACTCTAATGGCAGATGCCAGTTGGATAAGTAAAGTTTGCTATTTCCGTAGGTAGGCTTTATGGATGTTTAGACAAGTTTTTTTTTCACATATGGCAATGGTGCAATTACGAGTAGCACATTCATCCAATGTGTAAGTCAGGAGTCGCTCAGTAAACTGAGGACAGAAGAGGACTCATTTCATTTTATTTCATTATAATAAACCTTACGGCCAAAAAGCACCTTTAACCACAAAACGAACATTTTTTTATAATAATCAAACTAGAACTTAAATTCACCCCTCGAGCTCCCGCCAAAAAATCTAGACAAAAGTAGAATTTTTGAGCCCTGTCCAACGATGTACCCTCTGCATGTATAGAGGCTATTACAATTTTTTGAGAATTGTTCTAACTAATAATAATGATAAAGGTTTAATTCAGAATCCATAGTTTTGTTAGTGATTGCCCTCTATTCTATAAAAAAAAGTACGAAATCTTAAAGATATGTTAGTATACATAATATTACTAGCGATGCCAGCGACTTCGTTCGCGCGAACTTGTGATTGTCGTAAGTACTTCATAAATAATCTGGACATACAGTACCCTAAATGTTAACCTAGCATACATGTTATAATTGTGGCAAATTTCACTAAAATCTGTCCAGCGGTTATTGTGTGATGCGCGTTGAGACAGACAAACAGACAAAAAATGTTGTATTGGGCTCTATATCACACGTATTTTATACTGCAATGAATGACCCTTTTAAAGTATTCCATGTACAGACACGGCTCTGTTACAATTTTATTATATGTATAAAAGAGAATTTTTAATGAATACAGCTGTTTCATGCAAGTTTCAGACTATTGACTATTGAGCAGCCTTAAACAACATGGCGTTACTTATTTATGCAGATCCATACAAGACTCACGATCAGTCTTCAATCCTACACGGATCTGTAATCCAACAGATCCATCCAACACCTGAGAGTTGGATATGAGACAATCAACTCCTTCAGCAATCATCTTCAAAACCCTGTTGGACAGCTGAAACCTATGGGGCAGGGATTCCGCCCTATTTCGTCCGCTGGCGACAAAGTTCGCTCTTGGGCAGACATCCTTGATGCACAGCGGAAACACGGTAGCCCCAGCAGCATTCCGAAGGCATTATTGTATTAGATACGCTTTAAGCCCTTAATTACAAGCCCTCGTGAGAAATAATCACAGCTTTATCTAAAGTATAAATTTGTTTTAGTTAATAATAACAGCAGATTTAGCCAAATACAGATTTCACAGTAATAACATAAAAATATAGAAACATGAAAAGATACCTAAGTTTTTATTAAAAATAAGCATTATTTTAAGAAAAGGCGTACTTCAAGTACAACAAAGATGGAAATATACGTGTGAGCTGGAGTTTATCGGGAACATACAGACAGACTAGTTTCAGAGACTTCATTTCATAGTAGCAATGCCTGCGACATCGTTCGCATGAACTTGTGATTCCCGTGGCAACTCTAAACTAGATAAATAGTACACTTTGACGCGGCACATAGGTTATTATTTTGCCAAGTTTCATTAAAGTCTGCCCTTAGTCGGCATTTTTTTCTCTTTCACTCTTACAGAGTAAATTCATGTCCTAACTTTAAACATTACACAACTTCTTACCTAATCCTACGGCTTAAATTTAACGAGAATTAACATATTCTTGGCGAGTACTAAGCCAAGTTTCGAGTTCGTTATCCGATTCTAGAACCTTCGATGATCGGCGATTTCCTTTATTTTTGTTCGGGATTCGTTAGAGGATGAATATATTATTGGTTTGATTTTGTGTGTGCGAATAACTACGGTTACATTGGCTTTCTTTTCAAAAAAATATTTATTTTGTAGGGGCAATTTTTGTTAGTATCTAATGTTTTGGTAAAGTTTTCGTTTCTTAACCGTGGTACCACCGGTAATACCATTAATGGTACCATCGTTAATTTGGTTAACTTTGGTTAACTTTACAGATCTATGTACATCTCCCATATATACATTTATTTTAATTACGCATATTATTAAAGAATAGCCTATACATATAAGAAAGACATATGTATAAGAAAAAGAATTTTGTCTTTATGTTTGTTTGTATGTCTGTTTGACTGTTTATTTGAGCATCACGTGAAAACTACTGAACGGATTTTGAGCGGGTTTTTATTAATGTATAGCTAAGTATGCAGAAGGGAAACTGGAATACGTGTCATCTTTATATGGCACAAGGAAATTGAGTTATAGAGGAAATTAAAAAAAAGACCTTTAGTAACGTTTGAGTAACAAAACGTACAGCTGCTTAGTCTACGCGAAGCGGCAGGCAGAAGCTAGTTTACCTTTGGCACCTGTGCTAGGATAATCCTGCCAACGCCTTCTACCCAACTCAACAACTACATGATATTTTGAGGAAAAAATCCACTCTAATGAACATTAAAATATTTCAAAATGTATTACTAGATATGTAGTAGTTGCATGATACGCTACACGAGATATTTCACCAGATAGCAGACGGACATCTTACAGGGCAGGTGTATACGGGGCCTTAAAATACCGCTTAATCGGTCCGTCCTCTGACCCAACATTTCCCCACACCTGGGGGCACCGGAGAACGCAGGGCGTAAACTTCAAACATTTCAGCCAAGTTAAATTGGCTCCAGAACGAATATTCTGTGTGCTGAACCGTGGCGGTGGAATTTTCGGCGCTCTTTGGGTCGCTGGGGGCGGATCGAAGAGTCAGTCAAGCGGTCATTCGCATACATTCCTTTGAGGAAGCTTTGTTAAATATGTTGCCGATTTAATACAGTATTTAATTTTCGTTGTCGTTACAAAATGTTGTTGCAAGCGCTAATTTTGAGTGAGTTTTAGCGAAAATGAATGTTTAAATGAATTAATATCGTAAAGGCCAACTAACCACCTACTCTATGGCATAATATGGGATTTAAAAACCGCCCGACATCACAAGGAGATAATGTACCGGTTAGCAATGTGGCTGGTCCATAGGTTGCCTCGAAGAGATTGCTTTGGCGCCTTTTATTTACGTGGTTATTTAAACTTTATATCACTTTCACTTTATTGTTCGATGTGCAATAACGGGTACATACTTACTTACTCGCCTTCCGGCCAGAGGGACCGACGGCTTTAAGAAGTTCGCTAGTAGTAGCTGGATGAGAAGAGCCAAAGATCATATTTATTGGCAAGTAATTGCAGCCTATATCCCGCATTGGACATGTGGCCTCATGATAATAAGCACATAATTTAAATCATCGTTTCACAGCCTTTTTCGTTTCTATTTTGAATCACAAACAAAATTGCTTGTAGCAAACTGCTGTTTACCGAGGCATAGTAACACAATGATACGTACGAGTATAACGGACATTGCGTGTAGCTACACTCATACACATATAGGTAACGTTGCGTGTGTACCGTAGACAGGGACAAACGCGGGACATAACTCAACGTCCCGACAGACACCTCGTTCCACTCAGATAGATTCCCGGGAATTAGGGGTCATCAAGAGACGGAGGTGCTGAGGCGTTGTACATTTTTTAATAACGTGCTTTAGTATCGATTTTTCTTCATTTCCTCTTCATTATTCATGCCATTCATTCATATAAGTAATAATATAATTATAATTTTAAATTTATAAGTAAAATCGTAAGAAAAGGTACATTAAACCAAAGTAGAAGACAATAGTACATATTAAGAGAAATAAGTGACAGTTTAGAATGAGATCATCTTAAAGTGAACCAATATTTAATCCAGAACAATTTAAATTTTAAGAATTACGCTTTAAAAGATAATTATAAATCCATAGAACAAATATATAATATTATATTAGAAACTATCAAAAAATTTTTTAGTACTTAACTATATAAAAAAAACCAGTAGATTCTCCTAGACTTACTAGTTTTGAAAACTTAATTCTATTCAATAATAAGCTATATGTAAAGATCAAACTTCTCACTACTGCCTTTAGCTGAACCTTCTCACTGAATATTGCCACTCATAAACTTTCAGGGGCATTTATGCTGAAAATTACGTAACAAGAAATAGCTCAAGAAACATTCTCCTCATAAAAACTCTCATGAGCAGAGCAACATTAATCATTAATGTCTCGTATGTCGACGCAAACACTTCTCCCATCAAAAGGGGGAAGACTGGTCGTTTAGGCCTTTGTGCCCTTTGAGACATTAATGTAAGGTACTCGTGTCTGAGTCGGTCTTGGTTAGTAAGGAACTTGGATACTGTTGTGAAGAAAATTCGAGTATTGTGTTGGTATAGGGTTAGGAAATTATATTTTCATATATATAAGAATACGGTTCTTGAATAATCTAGTGAGTACTCTTGCTAAATGTAAAAGAATTGTTCTACGTTTTAAGTATGTTAAAGAGTTATGTATGAAAAATCTGTCTTCCTTTGGTGGATATGTATTTTTATTTTCTTTTTTGGTAGAAGGCGGAGGACGAGCATACAGTCCACCCGATGGTAAGTTGACACTGTCGCCCATAGACATCCGCGATACATGCCAACTTTAGACTGAAATGACTAATATTGGCGCGTCCCCGGATGCGCTGCCTACCTTTGGAGATATAGGATTGGATTTGGAGAAAGGGTTGGAAAAATGGGGAGGGATAGGATGGAAATGGACTCTGGCACATCTCACTCACTACCGAAACACACACATAAGGGAAATAAGATAAAGTGGGAAATGCAGTACATTTCAAGGTAGTGAGTCATTTCAAGTCATGCACTGTGAGAGAGGGGTAACGTGGCCAGTCAAGCACTCCCAGCGGCTGTTGGATTGCAGCGTGCACTCTCCCTCTCAAATATATATATAATTATATGTATATATGTAATTTTATCAATATTAATATATTGATATAGTAATTTTGATGGTTGATATACTAACATATAATAATATTAATTTCAACATTGACTACAGTTTACAGTAATAATTAAAAATTAGTAATTAATAATATAACATTATTAAAATTAATTATTACACATTGATATAACTATTTATACTCTTATTTGTATGGCTAACGGCCAGATATATTTTGCAAAGTATTTCTGTCAATTTAACTACCCTATGTTCCACAAATAAATTTGAATTTGAATGTATGTGTAACTAACCTTCTGCGTGTTGACCTCGCGCGTCGAGATGCCCATCTTCTCGTGGTGGCGCAGCTGCACCGGATATATGATCTGGTAGTAGTGGGCTCCGATGTTTCGTACCAGCTCCTGGTTCTGTCTGAATTCGCGTAGCAGCCGCTCCACTTCTCCTGGAGACAAAGAAGTTATTTATGAAAATCTTTCAGTAACATATTTCCCTTTTGAACAGGAATGGATGCAGATGGCATCCTACCCACATGGTTGTAAATGTTACCGCCGTGGACATTTGCAAATTCGTCGAGGAGTGTAGCACTGGCACTTAACATGGGAGGTTTTACTTAACATACAGGCTGCTCTAAACATGACACTGGATCCTGAGGATACACTATATCTAGGATATCAACAAACATAACAATTAACATCTTTCGGCATTAACAAGCCCTTAAATGGTTTTTCGAGCCGGATCTGGCCTTTGGATAAGCGCTCCACGATGCCTCGTAACATTTAAAATTAACATTTTACTCGCACATAACATGTTCATAACATTCAACATTAACATTTAACATTTTCGAGCACAAACACGGATGCTCAACAACAAACCCTACATCCGGGGGTATCCCAATGTTCGTTATTTTGGTCTAATGTCGGCATGTATCGCGGATGTCCACGGGCGACAGTATCCACTTACCATCGGGTGAATTGTATGCTTGTCTGCGTCCTTTGCGTGAAATGTAATAATTTTATATTGTAACTATAATTTCCATTAATGTAATTTGTGACACTATCTATAGGGTCTCACAGATTGAGCGCCGGATTTAAATTTCGCGCCATCTTTGTTTTTTGGTTGGCCATTTATAGATGTCACATATGGCGGTTGCAATTAGTCAACATGGAACGATACACGAAAGTGAACCATTATTTTGGCCAAAAAATCATCTTTAGCGACGAGTGACGAGGCCCACTTCCATCTTGACGGATACGTCAATAAGCAAAATGGTCGTATCTGGAGCTTGGACAATCATCATGAGATTCATGAAAAACGGACGCATCCTCAAAGAGTTACAGTTTGATGCGGCTTTTGGTTCGGCGGGATCATAGGGCCATTTTTTTAGGTATAGGTATTTAGGTAGGTATAGGAACAAGCTACAGGAGTTTTTTTGGCACAATTTTGAAGATATAGACCTCGATCAACTGTGATTCCAAGAGGACGGTGCCACATTTCACACAACCGGAGAAACTATGACTTTATTTTTTTCTAAATTTAATCCGACGTTCAATCTGGGATAGCCTTTATAAACTTGCACACCAATTATTGTAAATATGATGATCCTGTACTTAATTACCATCTATTGTCTACTCACATTGCAAGTAAATGATTTGATTTGATTTGATTATTCTTTAAAACATCCGAGGAAACTGCGCGCAGCAAGATATTTCGCTCCGTTACATTTAAAAATGTATGTTATATATATTGGAAGGGAAAAAAATGTAAAAGCAATTTATATACTTCCCGAATACCAAAGAAACATAACGTAATTTTGTTTAGCCGCTGGTCTTGCCGCGAATTATCATAATATATTCAATTGTATACTTCGGAAGAGTTTATCCGGGCGTCTGGAGAGTCTTTCAAGAATTTCAAACTTCCTTTAAAGATTTATGGAAGTAACATTTCAATTCCGCGGTTTAACTAACACTATACAGACAAAGTCATAAGACAGACTTTAAAATGAGTCTATAAAACACAAGAGTTCTAGACGCAAATATGAATACCGTAACCAGATATTTTATAGTTCACTGCTGGATACGGGCCTCGACCTGCGTATTGTCTTGTGTATGACGGATGTAGCCTTAAAACGGGAAGCCAACAAAGCGGGTTGGCGAGTCCACTTTTGTAGAGGTGGTGTAACTCCTCAGGGCTTGTGGTCCCTTAGTCACGTTTTGCGATACTCAAAAGCCGGCTGACACCGCACGGTTATATGTATCCATGTAAAACAATGTATCTGTGGCAAAACACAAGAAAAGACGCAAATGTGAGAATCGTCAAAAATATTTATGTCTTAGGCTTGTTTTATCTATTGTCTAATTTGCTGAGTGAGTGAGATATGCCAGAACCCATTTTCTCTCACGTTTCTCCAAATTCGTTACTAAATCGCCAAAGGTAGCAAGGACGTAACAATGATTGTCATTCTGGTCTGATGCGGATATCCACGGACGACAGGATTTACTTACCATCAGGTGGACTGTCAGCTCGTCTACCATCTTCTACCATAAATCAAATCTGAATGCTAGGAAACTACAAATGATTACAAACTACAAAATACAAAGGAAACTACTAGTTTAGTGTAATTGTATTAAGTTTATTAATAGACTGATTAATCAATTATTTATTAGTCTAATTGGATATAAGCTATATCGAAATGAACATCGAATAATAGACTGAGTATACAATAACATTCTATTATTTAGATAATATTAGACTTATTATTAGACATGATTTCAGAACAAATTATTGGATGAGATTAAATTCTCACATTAAACCAATATTGGAAATATGCTATTGCAGAATCACGCACTCCACCCTAGAAGAGAACATTTGTATAATGGGGAATGTTCTGAGGAGCTGTTCAATCTAAAGCCAACTTCGGATTTCTACCATGGCATATTTCGTCATCGAAAAGTGGTGCGTCCGCATTTCGTTGACAAGAGCGTACAGTGCGGTCTTTAAAACACTTTATACCAGGAATTCGAACGTTGTCGAATGAAATGTCAACTGAGGTTGTTCTACTGAGCTACGACATGTGGTTCTTCAAAAGATCTGTGAATTGGATCCCGCAACTCCCCTGGTGTTGTAGATGTCCATGGGCGGCGGTGGCCACTTACCTCTATGTGGCCTACCTCGCCCATCTGCCAAATATTCTTTTTTTTTTTCCATTTTTTTTTCGTGAGCTATTTTCTCAATACATAGTCTAAAAATGTAGTTTTCAAATTGCGGACGCAATATGTGTTGTACCACGTTTTATTTGAAATATCGGTGTCTCGGAAATATAGACCTTATCGGGGATAAATAGAGTTCGATTTACTTTTAAATAAATAAATAAATCCACAAATATTTCTAACTGCATTTGATTTTGACAACATTCCGATAACAGTTATATACTGTAGTTACATATGCAATTTAATATCTACATTTACTTGGATAATTATTTTAGGAATTTTAAGAATTTGAAATTTCATCAAGAAATTTTATATCGTAAACCCAAAAGATAAGGAATGAACTGCTAACTGAGGTTTATCCATTATGCTACGATATGGGGCTGTGATAGATGTGAACATGTCCCGTGGTATTCCAGGCGTCTATGGGCGGCTGTGACCACTTACCGCTATGTGGCCCGCCCGCTCACTTAAAAAAAACTTGTATTTTCGCAATAAAAACATTAAACTCTCTTTCCCAAATCTCAAAACTTTTTTCAATGCCAATCGCTAAAACTCAGTGGTTTTCTCATACTACAGTATCTATAAAGTTTACTGATATAATAAGTACACTGATAAGTATAAGTTTACTGATTAAGTATAACTTACGATACAACTAACTGGAAATCACATGCACGTCGACGCTGAAGCGCGCGCGCTCCTAAGTATGCAAGTACTGACATGTTACGATGCAAGTCGGCACAGTTTACCATAGTCCAAAGGTGGTCCAAAAAAATAAGTGGGTAGGCATGTGTTGAAACAAAATTACTTTGATTTTTATGAGTATGCGCTTAAATATTGTATTAAGTAAACATCCTGAAACATTTGTCATACTACAGTATCTATAGAGTAGTAAATAACAATTGCACTTCTGATCTGAGCTGTAATATGGCTTCAGAAATATCGCTAGTGGGACGTAAAGGCAGAGTAAGAACCTCGTAAATCCAACAATAGGCGGCTAGATTGAAACTCATTTAGCTCATGAGTGCTACTTCACGGGGATGGACGGTTTAAATTAATATTAGAGCCCGTGGGGAGTTTTATAGGAGAAAGTGATATAGAAAATTCCAGTTGAACCGAATTTTTATAAACAATTCTCAACCCAGATAGATTTGAGAGGGAGATTGGGGGATTTATTTCACATCTCACTCACTACCGAAACACGTACGTACAACGTGTTTCGGTAGTGAGTGAGATGTGCCAGAGCCCATTCCCATCCTATCCCTCCCAATTTTCCCAACCCTTTCTCCAAATCCATTTCTGTATCTCCAAATGTAGACAGCGTATCCGGGGGCGTGCCAACGTTTGTCATTTTAGACTAAAGTTGGCATGTATCGCGGGCATGTTTATGGGCGAAAATTCTTGTTTACGGCCGCTTGAATACGTCTTGTGTTTTCTTTGTATTTCTTTGTGAGGCTCGCCAAACTTGAATATAAGTACACAAGTTTTTTCACACAATTCGGTAACGATTAAGTTCACATGTTTTTTCACACAATTCGGTAACGATTTGGTAGATATTCGTGCCTTTTCCGAAAATATAACACACTCGTGAATAGCGAGATTTGGGCTTTCATCAATAGTTAATTTCATTTCACGGATGTTATAAAACAAAACTGCGAGTACTTGTCCATAGGAGGGAAGTTTTGACCCCGTTATTTGATGTCCCCCATTTCCCGTTATTTGATGTTGTTGTACGTCCCCTACTAAAAATATACCCTTTTTAGAACTGCGCAATTCCACTGACATGTTTATTGACTTAAAGCAATAAGTTTACTGACGATACAACTAACTGGAAATCAAGTATGCAAGTATGACATGGGTCGATGCAAGTCGGTTACCGTAGTCCAAAAGCCCTACAGTTTACGGTAGTCCAAAGGTCATGAAATTTGATTTACATGTGTTTTGATGTAAGACAAAAAATAATTGATTATGCGTTAAAACAAACTTACTTTGAATTTATGAACATCCTGAAATATTTTAGATAATATCTTTGTTTGTGTCCTGTGGTGTCGGCCGGCTATAAGATAGCATCACCCCATCTCTAAACTTGGGTGTCTTCGTAGGCTACTAATGGATAACAAAGCGACATTTTATAAAACGAAGCATATTTTAATGCTTCTCTAATTTACTGCAGAAACGAGATCCTTAACTTATATTTTTCATATAGAGGTCTTTCCATTAAGCTACGATATGGGGTTCTTCAAGAGAGCTGTGAATAGGATTTTGCAAGGTCGGCGGTGCGCCCGCCTGGTGTTACAGGTGTCCATGGGCGGCGGTAACACTTACCATCACGTGGGACCGCTGCTCATCCGCCCACTAGTATATAAAAAAAAAACCTTGCGCTGAAGAATTACAACACCTCTGTAAGAATCAAGTCGCCAACTCGCTTGGCCAGTGTGGCGTTCTAGGAGCCATTCATCCCCCATGCACATGATAATGTGCATGTAGAGGCCCATATCCAGCAGTGGATACTGAAAGGGCTGATTGCATTGCATCTTTGATCCTATAGCTTAGGTATATAATTTTGTTTCGTATCATATCATTTTCCTGCATGATACGTGTTCATGTTGTGTGTGTATATGTGCGTGTGCGCGTATGTTTTACAAGCTATATTGATCCGTATAATAATACAGATATGTCACTTTATACTAAGAAAGTCAACAATCTAAAGATTGAAAGTCCTTTTCAATGTA
Organism: Sesia bembeciformis; assembly: GCA_943735995.1. Classification (NCBI taxonomy): domain Eukaryota; kingdom Metazoa; phylum Arthropoda; class Insecta; order Lepidoptera; family Sesiidae; genus Sesia; species Sesia bembeciformis. The sequence continues at coordinate 18,442,361 of OX031028.1, forward strand.
TATGGAACTCTAAAATTTTGTACGAGCTCCTAAAATTTTAACTACGTTTCAGTCTGGGATTTTATAGCTTTCGATCAGACTCTTTGCTTAGCTGTAAAATTTCTAAGGGTGCAATGGAACGTATGAATGAATACTTTAGGAATATTGTTGAAAAATGGAAGATTTATAGCCTTATGAGCCAACTCTATATATTATACAGTATATCAGGGAATCGCTTAGCTATATTTTAAGGGTGTACACTTATTTCTATCGATGAAAACACTTTCCTAGCTACTCCTGACCCCTCTCTCCACTTGAATATCAGCAAACTTAACTTTTTAATCATCTGGATAACATGTACCTACTGATAAAAATACAATATGTAATGAACTTAAGGGTCGTAGAAACAGTAGAATGGTCTCATTCAAGAGATAAAGGGTACAGAGGTACAGACCATCGATTACTTAAAAAAATATTACAAAATACTGACGTAATCTTCTTAAAAAAACAGCAACTACGACATTTTATAAAACGAAGCATATTTTAATGCTTCTCTAATTTACTGCAGAAACGAGATCCTTAACTTATATTTTTTGTACAAGATCGCGATATCTTTTGAGTACAACTAGCGGACCTTAGCTTCTGACATTAGACATTTTATTTTGATTCTGTATCAGGCGAGCCAATGTGATTATTGGGATGTTCTTTCTTCGGGAACCCGGAGATTGATAAATACGCTGTTTATCGTTCAAAGGTTTTTTACCGAACTCACTTGCAATACAAAGATGTCACAATGTTACAACTAAAGTTGTAAATTAGGATATTAACCAAAGTGACATCTCTTGGTCCATTAAAGTAACTACGTTAAAAGGATCAGTGGTATGGAGGAGTGGAATGAGAACCAGGTATAGATATCCCTGGGCTACTTTTTCTTAAGAAAAAGACGGCGTACAATCGCGATTCCATGGTGGTAAGTGGATAATGTCGCCCATAGACATCCGGGGTACATACGACCTTCAGTCCAGAATGATAAGCGTTGGCGCTACCCCAGATGCACTGTTTACCATTGAAGATGTAAAAATGGATTCGGAGAAAGAGTTGGGAAAATGGAGAGGTATAGAACAGGATGGGATGGGAATGGACTCGGATATATCTCACTCATTACTGGAACACTTACGTATATTGGGAAAATAGGATAAAGTGGGAAATGCAGTACATTTCAAGGCAGTTTTCTGTGAACGAGGTGTGTCCTTACAAACTTTAGAATCATTCTATTTTTAGTTAAACTCATAACACTTAAATTAATTATTACTTAATATACTTTGTACAATTTCTAACGAGTTTGGAATTATAATTGCTAGAAAATGTTCTTAAGTACTTAATTACTAAATTTAAACTACGTATATGATTAACTAAAGGTATTAGTTTCTTAAATTAAAGTAACTTTACGGTAGCGACATCTAATTTCGAACATTTTACAAATATTTAAGTTACTTAAACTTTCATTACTTTTACAATTTCCTCCGCTTCGTATGAACCGATATAAAACTTTGTCATACAATTATCAATAATAAATGACCCCGATCTAGCCGCGTTTCGACGAGCTAATTAATTTTGATTGGCGGCTCTGAGATATACCCTTTCATTGGCCCCTCAATACCACCCAATACCTACTCATAATAATTAGATAGTTCTCACTGACAGAATAGTAATGTAGCAAACGGTAGGAAATCATTGTGATATTATTTATAAACAGTGCTGTAAATATGAGCGCTGAGCGCTTGACGCTCGAGCGCCGAGTAAGCGCCAATGAAGCATTAAACGCTCGTGAGCGTTATAGACCAAGTATTTAACGTTGACTTTTTGGCGGGGACTTTATAAGTTGTTTGACTATTGTAAAAAATGCGTATTAGGCGTTTTGTGGTTTGATAGTGATAAATAATTTATTAAAATTCAAAGTGTTTTTCCTTGTGTTTGTGATAATCAAATAAAAACGTGGGACTGCGGTTTTCGTGTGCTTCCAAGGAGTCCTCTTCTGTCCTCAGTGAACCTACTATCGCTTTACTGAGCGACTCCTGACTCGACGGGACTGGACATACGTTTTAGACTTAGAAATTGTTCATTACAAAGAAAATATTGACACTGGCAGAATGTGCTAATTGCGCCATTGCCATGTATGAAGAAAAAAAGTATTTAACGTTTGATAAAAGCATTTTATGTAAAGCATTTTCCCACATTCAACCCTGTAACTATTTAACAATTACAGGGTTGAATGTGGGAAACCTATTCAACCAATTCAACTTACACCTATTGATGCTTTAATAGGTGTAAGTGATAGAATAATAGAAAAAATATAAATTGGAACAAATAAAATATACAATAAATTAATAATAATAAATGTTTAAAATATACATATATTATAAATACTCGTATGTATATTGTAAACCAGCTTTTGCCCACGTCTACATCTACATAAATTATAGTCTATGCGTTAATCCGGATTACAATCTACCTATTTTCCTATTTTCAGCCGTTTCCACGTGATTGAACAAACATCTAAACTTTAGTAGGATCAAGATTATATACTGTTATTTATGGTTATTGTGCTGGCAAGTAATAATAGCTTACTTTGGCTCATTGACAGGTTAAATTACACCGCGAATTGATGGCGCGACTCCCGCGAAATGAGCCTTCACTTTCAGTTGGGTTATTTTGATTGAAGTCGGAGCAAACGAAGAATCTGACCTTTGAAGCGCCTTAGGAATTGACATTCAGAATATTGGGCCCTTTTCTTGGATTTTAGGAATAATTAAAAGATTTTATTAATTGATTCTGTCATCTTCGGATGCTTTAGTATTTAAGATATTTGCAGCTATATCAGCCTATAACGTCTGCAGGGCACAGGTCTGGCCCAATAAATGACTGCGGTTTCGGACCGTAATCCACCACGTGGTCTAAGTGCGGATTGGAGATCACACACTCCAGATTTATTTAATTTCTGGAGCATGCGGGTTTCCTCACTATGTTTTCCTTCACCGCCGGGCTAGTAATAAAAAAATAGGGCTAGTAGTTAAAAATCCGTCAATGTTACGGGCTGAGGATATTAATGTGAGTCGAGTATAGAGACTCCTAGGCTATCACCGCCCTATTTTATACTATGAAGTAGCTAAATGCCCCAATACCATTATTAGAGGGATGGTGCAATATAAAGTACATGTGATACACAGCGCAAAACAACATTTTTTTGAGTTTTTGTCTGTCTGTTCGTATGTGTGTTTGAACGCGTAGGTATCATTCAAAAACCGCGGGACGGATTTTAATGAAACTGGTCACAGTTGTAACTTATATGCTGGTTTAAAGTTTAGGGTATTTGTTATCCAGATTAATTATAAAGTTCCCACGGGAATCACAAGTTCCGCTAGTAGTTAAATATTAGCCAAATAGCCACTCAAAAATAAACAATTGCAGGTCAAAGGTCTTATAAGGGGTTTCCCACCTCGGGTTTCTATAACCGCACCTCCCGTCACAGAAGTGCGGTCCATCCGCATTTCTTCGATACGGATGTGTCGCGCACTGTTCGCTCCAAAAAATACTTTATACCGCGAACCCGTAGGCTGTGGAACGAACTGCCTCAAGAGGTCTTTCCATTAAGCTACGATATGGGGTTCTTCAAGAGAGCTGTGAATAGGATTTTGCAAGGTCGGCGGCGCGCCCGCCTGGTGTTGCAGGTGTCCATGGGCGGCGGTAACACTTACCATCACGTGGGACCGCTTGCTCGTCCGCCCACTAGTATATATAAAAAAAAAAAAAAGTCATTGAACAAAATTACAAACTCATTTTGCAAATATATCCGAAATTGGAAGACAACATTCTCAATAAATTATTCATAATTGGCGATTTGCAATTTCCAATATAACTTTTTAGATAGGTGTAACGAGGAGTTGGCGCCTAATCATAATTCAATCGACTCTGGTTGGAGTAGGCTCTGAATACGATATGAGAAGTGGATGCAATCGATTATTTTACAAGAGTTTATGAATCGACCAGCTGTGCTTGCGAGTTCTTGAGGCCGATTCATGGATTTTACACAGGGGAATTTTCAGACAAATAGGGGTTTTTCAGGAATTCTCACTATGATTTCCATCGCCGCCGTGCTAATGATATTGAAAAATCCTTATTTAAGACGAAATTAATTGGTATGGGCTGAGGGTACTCACGATTTAACGAATGTAAGTCAAGTCAACCCCGATGCCATTACCGCTTTTAGGTTTTATACGTATGAATCTAAGCCTCACTCTTTATAGGATATCTAGATAAAAATGTTTTAAAGAATAATTATAATCATACCTATTGAAAATAAAAAAATAAGTATTTCTACTTAAATTTTCTCCTGCTATTAAATGGAAGACAAAATATTTGTTTCACCAATCTAGGAGAAAATTTAACCATTTTGTCACAGTAATTCAATCGATAAAATATAACAGCTTCAATTGAATTACTGGGAAAGAAACGTGTCACTTACGTATTTGTTTTGGTAGTGACTGAAATATGAAAGAGCCCATTTTCATCCTATAGTATCCTATCCCTGTCCATTTTCCAAATCCTTTTTCAAATCCATTCCTAAACTTCGAAAGGTTTTGAACAGTCATTCTGGACTGATGTAACCAGATACCACGCATGACCATGGGCGACAGCATTGACTTACCAGTCATTTTTTTTTAAATAATTTATTTGGACACTGGTATAGCCATTGGTCTACACACAGCAAATATTAAACAGAATTGTTTTTATCACGTGTTTGTGTAGTCCCGTTGAAGAAGGCATCGCCCGGTAAAATGATAGTAGGTTTACTGAGGGCAGAGATGCACTCCTTGGTGGAACACGATATATGCAGTCTCACGCTTATATTTAATTATCACAAACATTATGCACTAACACTTAGTACTTTGAAGTTTAATGAGCTATCACTATTAAACCACAAATCACAATACATTTTTTTTACAATAATTAAACAAAACTAAACTTTACTTCTGGGTTCCCAGCAAATGTCCTTACCACTAGGTGAAAGATCTGCTGATTCTCTCCACAAAAAGCATCATAATTCCAATTGGTAAAGCAAACTTAAATTTACGCTTAAAGTAGAGCGAGTCTCTTAATCTAATAATCTTAACTAGAATTTCACATCACCTTTTGACCTAGCACTTTTTCTTTTTATCTCCCGCGCACTTCTGGAAGGCGACTGTACAAGGGCCGTTAGAATATTTAAAGGACCGTAAAGTTAATTGGAGTGTGTTTTTGATACCTTGGATTTTGTCTCGCTAATTACTTGTAGGAGCTTCTTGAGATTTAATGAGATGAGAGATTGCTTATGCCAGATATTCTCTGCATTTTTTATAAAAGAAATATTATTAGCGACGCTCGTTCGTTTATGTTTTCTTCGCTTAATTCATTCTTGATTAGCATACTTCGAACACAAATAGTTAGAAAATTACAAATGAAATTTTAAAAAGATAGACATCTATTTGTCCTCATGAATCAGTAAGCTGAAGCGACAATGGACAGGTCAAAAATATATAATTGTCGTTCCAATCTAAACTTTAAGTGTGTATGAATTTATTGTACTTATAATTTTATCTATGTATGTACATTGCATGTATGTACAACTTATTGTATTGTATGTATTATTGCAGGGAGAGAGTGCACCCTGCGTTCCCACAGCCACTGAGCGCACTCGACTGGCCTCGTTACCCCTCTGTCACAGAAGACTACTTTAAAATGTACTGCATTTTAAATGCATTCTCATATTGTCGCATTTCCTCAATGTACGTACGTGTTTCTGTTGTGAGTAAGATATGCCAGAGCCCATTGCCATCCCATCCTAACCCTACCAATTTTCCCAGTCCATTCCTTAATCTGCAAAGGTAGACAGCGCATCCGAGGGCTGTGCCAACGTTTGTCATTCTGGACTGGTGTTGGCATATATCGCGGATGTCTATAATGACGGTATCCACTTACCATCAGATGGACTGTACGACCACCTGCCGCCGTTACTCTATAAAAAAAAAAACTATGTTTAAAGTATGATTTCATGTGAGCTGCTTGTAAAATGTTTGGTTTAGTTTGTCGCAAATATTTTGCAGATAAACTTAGCGGTAAGGAATCTGCATTGTAACTTTACTACCTTTGTATCTCATGTCACTTATCAAACAATACACTTATTAATGGTGAAGTGGCTGGATGAGAAGAGCCGGTGATCGTATATGGTGGAAAGCCTGAGGAGAGGCTTATATTCAGCGATGAAAAGACACAAGCAAATGGTACTTAGTAGTGGCAGGTTTCTTGTATTTGTACATACGAATATGTTATGTCATAATACGTGGTGATAGCACAATCGGTCTATCTCACACACACGCCTGATTAAACTTTTGAAATTCTTTTTTATATAGTTTATGTATGCACACACAATAAATCTATCTATTAATGTTGTTTAAAATTCTAACCAGATTGAAGTTATAATTTGAACAAGAACAAGAAATTGGAAATTCTGTAAAGATTTTGTGATATTAGAGTGATTAGTATCGTTGCGCGCGCATTCTGTATATTCTAAACAATTAGTATACTATATGTATTATAAAGAAAATATATTTCTTTCATTTGAGTTTTGACGCGCTCCGCGCTGTCGGTAGAACTATCATAGTGTCGGTAAAAGAGGGTAGGATATAGGATGGCGTGAGGTGAAGACAATCGTGCGAACTGTCAAATTGTAGTTCAAGATCAGTAAGACTATTGTAAATAATATTATAGATTGTAGAAAGGATTGAAGAATAATCATTATATGTCGTTTCTTTGTATACCGAAGCAACACAATATAGTTAGTTTCATTTGACAATCCTTAAAGAGTGAAAATAATCGACATTATATATATATATACTAAACAAAAAATCATTAACATCCACAGAAAGGAGATCCCGTCAATAAAAATTTTGCTCGACAATGACAACTCATCATAAACGGAGCAAGTTACGGGAAAACTGCAATAACCGGGCCGAGAGCGAAGTCCCGGTTACCGGGGATCGTAATTTGGGACAACCGGGACAGTATAAAGACCAAATAGTAGTTTATTGTCATTAAAAATACTTTTTTTTAATTACTGATCATTACATTTAAAATTATAACACTTTATTTAACTACATCGGCACCACAAAAAAACCTTTAAGTTTTGACCATGACGTGGAATCGCTCTCAGTTTCTTACTGTTTATAACTATGTATGTATGTATGTATATAAATAAAGGTTTATAAATAAACGAGTATATAAATGTATCTGTGTGTGACTGTTTGTGGTGTATGTTATGTGTGTGAGTGCGATATCGCTGTTTACGCACACAAACACATCGCTCACGTCTCAAGGAAATGACGGAATTTTTCAAACAATTAAATTAATCTGAAGATCGATTATGTTAGTTGGTAGTGCTATGCAGAAGGTCCTGGGTTCGATTATCGACCAGACAGCCATTTGTTTAAAGATTAATGTTTGTTCGTGTCTGGATGGTGTGTTCGTCTTTGTATGTGTCTTTGGATCCACGACACGAGGAATCCTAAGTGTGAGCAATCGAGTATCATTTATTTATAATATATATATATATATATATAGATGTGTGGAACACTCCGTAGAAATAAGTTTACAAGAATATTACAAGAATCTCATCCTATCCCATCTCTTCCCATTTTGCCAACCCCTTTTCCCAATTCAATTTCTACATATCAAAAGGTACGCAGCGCATCCGGACACGCTTTTGAGATGGCGTGCCAGAGTTTGTACTTCTAGACTGATGTTGGTATGAATAACGGATGTTCATGGGCGACATTATCCTCTTACCATCGGGTGAATCGTACCTACCATACTTAGTAGGTGCCTAGTTAAAGGGTAAGTTCAGAGTATCTAAGTAACAATTGAGAGGTCGTACATAGGCTTCCCGATTTAACCGATCTGCGAAACAACAACTTGTATTTCAGTTCTATTTACAGTTCTAATTAAAATATTCTCCTCAACTAGGTTAACCATATGAACAAAAATCATTCTATGTGCTTTTTGTGCGATTGATTCCTATGGTTAAACGTTATAGGAAGTCATGACAAAAGTAATAAAAACAAAAGAATACCTTAATTTTGAGAGTATCTTTAAGTAGCGTTACCGTTTCCCTTACTTATTGTGTATCCAGAGAGACGGAACTCAGTGTAATACCGCATTCATTGTACCTTCGCAATTGGAGCGTGTGAGCGGCCATCTTGCCATTCATCGCTGCCTCGTTACGGACAAGCAAATTAGCGATTTGGGATTATATAGAGATGGGGAGAATTGTTCGTTTCTAATTGGACTATTTTAGAACTGCCTATTTAAAATAACTTGGTTTATTGCGGATATCTGTCATATCTTTGTCAGATTTAGTTGGTTCTGTAATTGGGAACAAGTTTTCTTCTGTAGCTAAGAAGGCATTTTGAGTTATAATAATGTATCAAGGGCGACTTATTTATATTAATAACCCAAGGAACTGTCAAAACATAAAAGGTAATGTAAAAAATAATCTAGTGTAATGTATTCTGTAATTTCTATGATTCAAATATGTTTATCGATCGAATTATTGATCACTTCTGAAATTTATAAATATTCTAATAATACATTCTAATTTCTAATAATAATAACGCACTAAGTTGAATAAATGAAATAAACTATTTATTATTATTTATTTTATTACAACCATAAGTGTAGATTGAACAAATTAATCAAAATTTTATCAATTAACCAGATCAAGCAATGACCTTTGGCCTTTTTTGGGATACAGAAATCCCACAGCCGCCGTACTGGTTGAACATTATAAAGTGTATAACTGTTTAGTTCACGAAGCGTAAACCCATTGGATTAACCCTGGATTGGCCCCTGATTCTGAGTTATTTGACATAAAATGTGTGGCCAGGCTCACAATACATCTCTACATCTCCTCCCCCCTGAGTGTCATAAAAGGCGACTAAGGGATAACAAAGCGACTGAAAACCCCGAGGAACTCGTTAACCCGCTTGACCAGACTACATATTCCTTATGCACAAAATAATGTGCGTGAAGGGGCCCATTTTTTTAATAGAAAAAGGCGGCAGACGAGCGTACAATCCACCTGATGGTAAGTGGATACTGTCGTCCATAGACAGTATCCATGAGAGAGAATGGGATGGAAATGGGCTCTGGCATATCTCAGTCACTACCGAAACACGTACGTACATTGGGGAAATACGATAAAGTAGAAAATGCAGTGCATTTCAAGGTAAGAGAGGGGTAACGTGGCCAATCGAGTGCGCCCAGCGGCTGTGGGAATACAGCGTGTACACTCCCCCTACCAATGCCCAGTGGACAAAAAGGAAGCGCTGGTTACGATTACCGTTAAATCAGTTTTTATACTAAAATAATTATCAATTAATTTTAAAGCAGCTGCTGCACCATATTGATCGAAAACACTTAAATCAAACATTGGATCAAAGGGATACCCGACCAAATTCGAAAGTTTAACGTCGCTCGTTAAAGTTACTAATCTGCTGTGGCAACACAAATGATAGGATTATAGGTGCCCGACACTGAGGGTATTGCAAACAAATTCCTAAACTCAGTTTTGGAAACTAATCGGTAACTAAGTTAATCTTTAAGTTGATGATAGTCATCAATTTTGCTATAGATATTATTGAAAATTACTAAAATTTGATTAAAGTATTAGATTACTGTAATATATTAATCGATAAACATTTTTTTTTTATTTCGATTCAATTTATTTATTTGTAATAAACAAAATTAACTAAATTACAAAAACGTAAAATTAACACTAATTATATTGAGCTCTAACTCCCAAACTATATATTCCGAGCCAGTACCTCCTCCTATTATATGTCGTATTTTAAGATACTGAAACCTTCGACAGATGTCAGTGTGTGTTAGTGAAGTAAGTTGTGTCCGTATTATTACATATATTTTGTTCAACAATTATCCAACAAAGGTCTGTGCTATCATAATTAAAATTTATTGACTCAGACATTTATCTCTGGTTTTATTTTTTAACAGTTATGACGTGTACATATTTACATTAGGGAAATAGGATAGTGTAGAAAATGCAGCACGTTAGGGATTGTCTTGGTCTGTCGAGTGCACCCAGTGGCTATAGGATTATAGCTTGCACCCTTCTCGTACAAATTTATGAACTGATAACTGATTACATTACATTTTATCGTAAACTATTGGTAGTAAATCTCTCCCAAGACTCGCTATCACACACTACCATCCACTATTCTCATCAAGATGCTTCCGGAGATTTTCTAAATAATTTCTGAGCAAACTGAATTATTTATGGGAGCACAAACTGTGCTGTCTTTCCCGCCTTAACATTACATGTTAATTTGTAACGTTTGCTTCCAAGGTAGTGTACTAATTAAGCAATTTATCAAAACTCGCTTGCCGCTGACAAAACACATTGTGAGTTCCAAAACGTACCTAGGACAAAGCCTTCCAGTATTACCTGACCTGCCCTGGTTTGAGTAAACTCTTTACCGAAAGGCGGTAGTTTATATAGGGGCGTCAGAGAAACGAGGTGTCAAGAGAAAGTGGTTGGTACCACCCGCAGCGCTGTTTTAGCCAAGTTGTGTTGATGTATGTATTTTTGACGGTACGCCATCTGTTTAGTTAATTAAGTAGAGATTTCTATCGCAGTTTTCTTGTGTACATTTATTTTCTGATTTAATAATTCTATTACTTTGTACAAAAGTTAATAATAAAATTAATTATCTTTAGTCGATCGTTCGAGTTTTGACTATGTTCAATTCGTTGTAAACATCTGTGAAGGATTTTACATAAAATTTATATCAGCTCTTTTAAATGAGACATCCTTTTAATGTACCTTTTTTGTTTCTTTTTTTTACGTGGGGAAATCCTCATGGATACCCCCCTGCCTATGCTTGGCTTTTGCCTACCGTGGCGGGAGAGTATACCCCGCCTATGCTTGACTTTTGAACCTTTTAAGGTACCTAATGGTTTAGAATAGCTAATACTTTTGGAAGTTTCAAATCAAATCGTTTATTTCCTGAATGTGGGTACACGCATAAGTTATCAATATTTTAATAATAATAATAACGACATACTCAATGACCCACACTAGGATACCTAGGTGTCGTGGATACACAAGACACATTCAGACCCGAACGAACATTTGCCTTTAAACAACTGCCCATGTCAGCAGTGGATACTGAAAGGGCCGATTGCATTGCATTGAATTGCATTAAATTTAATATGATCACGTCCTTTAGTATTATAATTTCACATAAATTTAACTGTTATTGCATCTAACCCGCCATCCCCACATAATCTAAATGTTGACCGCGCGACAATGCTTCAAGTAAAACAATGCTTCAGTTAAATTCACCATTACTTGAAGGACACATAACTCTAGTAAAACCCCCCTCCCTCCTCATACTACTTCGTCTCACACAAGAGAATATTCCCCACATACTAACTTAGTACTTAAACATACTCTGGATATTACAAAATGATTTATCGCCCGCACATAGCGTGAAGGGAAGCATTATTATTTAATAATTACTCGCGGAACCTCAGCACTTTGTTTCGAAAATTACTTGGCGATGAATAGCGAGAACTGTGGCGCTGTGTGGCGCTGTGTGGCGCTGGAACGCGATTTTTCATTAATACGTTACGTTATAATATAAATGATATTTTGGATCGGTGAGTATGCGCTTTGTTAGCTGACAGCTTGTAAATAGTTCACGCGATGGCTGACAATATTTCAGAGCGGTTTTATTTAACAGGGGTTTATTTCAAACGATGACGATAAAACATAATAAGCTACCTATATACAATATATAAAGAAAGATATAAAATAAAGCCATTTTACGTTAATTGAAAATTGAAATTGAATTGAAAATTATAGAAAACATTAGGGAAAACGTTTTTTTAGGGAGCACAATATTGTAATAAGCTACCTAGAGATATAAAAAAAACACTATGTTTGGTTAATATCTTATAATGTAAATGATATTTTGGATCGGTGAGTATGGCGCTTTATTAGCTGACTGTCGTGTTTGTTGATATTTCACGCGATGGTCGACGAAATAATTATTTAACAAGGGGATTTATTTTATTCGTGTTTAAAAATTAAAATTGCAATTGGATCTTTTAATATTATTTAGGTGAATATATTGTAAAATATTGTGAATCCCCTGATACGTCCGCGCGCTGTTTTAAAGTAACAATGTATTTTAACAACGGTCTATTTTTAATCGATTTTAAAATGAAAATTGCAATTATATATTTGATGAATATCATTTAGTATGTGAAAACAAGAAGACCTGTGTAATGTACACTCGTCGTAACAATTTGTTGTTATATGAGTACTTAGAGCCCTAAAACGCCTTGATAAGGGCGATAATTCTTCGGCAAATAAATCAGCACACCCCAAAGCTATCAGAAACAGGGAACAACAGCAATAACATCATCATAGTTGTTTAATTACCTCTCCCACTGTACCTGTTCGCGCAATAAATCGTGTTGCGTACACTCAGCCCCGTGTCGGAGTGGAGGTAGAATGGGTTTTCATGGTTGACGAAGTGTTTTGGAATTCTGTATTGTTGGTCGAAACTTTAGTCACTAGCCACAATTTTTTATAATTCCTGCCCCTTATATTATTGCAGTAAAGTATTGTGTTGAATTTTGTAGATAATTCCATGAATAATGTGTTTAATTAGGGGAAAGGTTTGCTATAAACGAAGACATTATTATTTTGAAAATGGAGTTTAAATATATATTTTTTTATGGACGAAGGCGGCAGACGAGCATACAGTCCACCTGATGGTAAGCTCATAGACATCCGTGATACATGCAGTCCAAAATGACAAACATTGGCACGCTCCTGGATGCGCTGCCTACCTTTGGAGATATAGGAATGGATTTGAAGAAAGGGTTGAGAAAATGGGGAGGGATACGATGGGAAGGGCCTCTGGCACGATGGGAAGGGAAATAAGATAAAGTGGGAAATGCAGTACATTTCAAGGTAGTCTTCTGTGAGAGAGGGGTAACGTGGCCAGTCGAGTGCGCCCAGCGGTTGGTGGATTGCAGCGTGCACTCTCCCCCTCAATGCACTCTCCTCCTCAATACATAAAAGTGAAAGTAAAATTATAGAAGATTGTTTGAAAGATATGAATTTTATGATAACTAGATCGTTTGAAAGATTGTCTCAAAGTTGTAGTGGCAATTTGAGCAGCTCGATGAGTTCGAGTTTCGCAATAAAACATCGAAACGCTTGTGAGAGAACCAAACGCTATCCTCGTCCAAAGGTTGATGGGAGTGGTCCCAGTGACAGCGATGACGATAGTGTAACGGGGTGGGTGTAGAGATTTACTCTCTATTTCATAAAAGTCTGGAGTATATGTATCCACGAATTCGCACTGGGCCCGCGTGGTGGAATTACGGCCCGAAAACATCAGTGATTTATTAGGGTTTTTATGCCCTGCAATGGGACATTAACGATACCCGTACTAGAGTATATACAGGAACATTATACCTACAACATTACTTTCTGTATGTTGAATGTGGCAGACGGGCATGCGGGTCACGTGATCATAAGTGGTCACCGTCGCCCGTGGCCGTCGACCGGGGGGTGCACGGTGCAATGCCGGCCTTGTAAATTCCTATTCATGGTTTTCTTGAAGAACCACATGTCGATGTCGTAGCGTAGCGGAAGAACTACAGCTGGCAGTCCATTCCACAACCTTTGGCTTCGCGGTATAAAGTGTGCGGTATACCGCACTGTGCGCAGCGACTGTTTATCAAGGCAGTACGGATTGACCTCATGATAAAGACAGGAGTTGCGATTGTAAAAAACCGAAGTTGAAATGTTTGTATGCATACACCTAAATCATATGTATGCACATCTTTCACATAATACATAAATTAAATATGTTTAGAGCTATGTTTAGTTAAACATAATAAGTTAAGTTTATAAATTATTAAAATTAAGTTTCTTTTATAAGCTGTATATTTATTGATTTAATTATTAAGGTAAATGTAAATATAGTGTACTCTTCAAAGAATTGTTACTATAAATATCAAAGTCCTGTACAGAACAATATTTATCCAGGTAACCAACAGTTACACTAGTTAACCAGAAGAAAGAAAAATTCTTACAGATTAAATTTTCTGTTGATATTTACAATGCGATCTGAAAAATATCTATGTCGGTCGATCTCATCAAATATTGAATTATAAGTTGCAAATATTTATAATCATATTAAAAATACCTTTTAATTTTCATAAATTATCGTTAAATTATCCTCCCGCGCTTCGCGTCCGCTCCTTTCCCCTCTAACAAAGCGGCCATACCCTTCTAACACGCCCGAAGCATCGCGCAGATGACGCGTGCATTATGCATGGCGCTGTATTTAGCGATAGTGGGGCGCTTGCGATGCACGGCCCGCATATTATGCGAGTGTGCATATGTGATACGTTATTGTTATTCATATGGAAGGGCTTTGTGGCGGCCTCGCTGTATTATCGTTCAATGTTGCGGTATAGAAACTGTTTTAATAAGGAAACTATAAGGGTTTAGGGTTAGGGTATTATTATTAGGGTTTATAATCCAGAATAATAATAATAACGCCAACATCACTGTCCCACACAAGGATTCCCTATGTCGTATGACGTCCCTATGACGTTCGTCCCTATGACGAACACACCAACCAGACCCGAACAATCATTGTTTTTTAAACAAATGTATGTTCGACCGGGAATCGAACCTTGGACCTTTAATACAGCAAGCTTCTTATGGGTCTTCCCATAATGATGTTCAATTTCTATTAATTTATATTATATATAAATACATGCACACGGTTTCGTGAATGAGGAGTTTTAAAGCCATACAGACTTTAAAACTCCACGCTGGCTAAGCAGGTTGGCGAGTCCACTCTTTCAGAGGTGGGTGTAGTTCCTCAGCGTTCGTGGTAGCCGCTTTGTCCGTAGTCGCCTTTTACGACATCCACGGGAAGAGTTGAGAGTGGTTCTATTTAATAGCCAGCCGACACCAAACGGCACCCTTACTGATAATGTGACGACAATATTTTGTGGTGATTTAGATAAGTATTAAAACATAAGTATTGATACTGCAATGTGTGTCGTACACGCCCCAGAAAGGGGAGAAGTGTTAAATGGAGAGAGATGTAAGAAATTTTTAGAGAGTCAAGAAAATGCGTGCCGGAAAGAGCCCACGCAAGTACGGTCCTTATAAGAGCTTATCCTTATAAGGTTCAACCGTAAGGTTGGCAGGGCCATGGGTGGGGGAGGGTCTATTGTATAACTATTAATATTTTTGAAACAAATTTAAGTAAATTAGTATAACAAAAATAAAATACTCGGAGAATAAGTTTTCATATAATTAGTTACTGTTTACATAATAGTTGAAAGAGGGTGGCAAAAAATAAAAAGGAGAATTTCTAAATCTTGCTTTTATTTTTATTTCTTTTTGGAATTAACATCATTAATAGAATTCCGAGAACACTGAAGATCTATTTTGTAGAGTTTTAGCTTAAAATTTTCCTCTAACACGATAATTTATCATTAAATAGTGAATGATGCAAGAATTAATTTGACTTCTTGAATTGAATCTACGGGGACAAAAGAAAATTCTTCGAATTTGCGAATAAATATGTTTTAATATATTACATCTTTAGATGGCCCTCATATATGCGTATACACGTGTATGTACACGTGTATACGTGCCTACATGTGTAGGCACGTGCCTACATGTATAAGGAGATCACGTCGTTTAGGATTGTACGAAAAAAATAGAACTTAATCTAACCTTATTTTGTTATTATGCCTTATTTTGTTGTATTAAACTTAGGTAAATGAAACAAAAAAAATTTAGTTATCCCTTCTGTGATAAACGTATGAATAGTTAAAATATTTATACTATTACTATAGAATACAGAATAATACTATTGCTTGAACTCTGGCCGTCACACAACGTTGCGCGTGGACTGTACATAAATCATATTTTTTTTAAATTCCGGTTATACCCAATACATATAAAAATTGTATCATAATCTATGAAGTATAAAATAAAAATGACGCATATTTCATGTATAACCGTTTTAGTTTGTGGTGGGCCTAAGTCACATACTAAAAACGATGATCTCCTTTCTGTACCATTTGTTACATGTTTCATCACTTTTCACCTGTTATTATCACAATGAATAAATAAATGATTAAAGTTATTACGTGTTATTATAACGTTGAGGAATACTTAAATGACATAGAACTCTCCAATGATTCTTTTTTTTTATTAATTGTTGTAGTTATATATCATTTTTATTCATTGTTGTAGGTATATATAATTTTTATTAATTGTTGTAGTTATATATAATTTTTATTCATTGTTGTAGGTATACATAATTTTTATTTATTGTTGTAGGTATATATAATTTTTATTCATTGTTGTAAGTATACATAATTTTTATTTATTGTTGTAGGTATATATAATTTTTATTCATTGTTGTAAGTATACATAATTTTTATTTATTGTTGTAGGTATATATAATTTTTATTCATTGTTGTAAGTATACATAATTTTTATTAATTGTTGTAGTTATATATAATATTTATTCATTGTTGTAGGTATATATAATTTTTATTCATTGTTGTAAGTATACATAATTTTTATTAATTGTTGTAGTTATATATAATATTTATTCATTGTTGTAGGTATATATAATTTTTGCACTGTTATGCTTATTGTATGACATAGTTTGTACTAGTGCCGTGCCGGCTTTTCTATTTTAAACGGCCAAGCTATATACAACTTCTCAGATTCAATATTTGTAATGTAATTAGTTGTTTCATATTCGTGGTAGTTACTTAATTTATGTCAATTTGAATATTGGCACGCCGGTGAAGGCAAAATGTGTAGGTCACATTATATTTTACCATCTATACTGTCATTTTAGCAAATAAATAAATTGAATTTGAATTTGTAATCAGTCTATACTCTTATCACATTAAAGAAAAAGTTACGTCATCCAATGTAGCGTAACACAGCGTTATTGGTCAATAGGTGAAATCATGCGACTGCTAGTGATGGCATCCCTTATTTGATTGATCAGAAAATACATAACATTTATTAACAAAAGTTTAAAATATAACGATTGTATCCGTTCGAATTTAAAAATTTCATTTAAACTTTTACTTACAACTAATTATCGTAACCTACTTTTGAAAAAGATTCCGATATCAAACCTCTGGGCAGCTATTAATTTGGGCACAAGTATCCCTATTTGTAGCCCCTCAAGGCACAAGATTTAACCCCCACTTCTAAACTCAACACAACGGAGGTAAATGAAAAGAAAGTTTCCCAACTATTCGGTGGCAAGGGGCCGACAGTTTTAACTTGCTCTATTTAAGTTTAAGTTAAGAAAAAGTTAAGATTGAGGTTCCGTCTCGCGACGAAGAGAGTTAAGTTTACGCATTTTATTAGAGGTTTCGGGTAGCTTACATTTTCCATTGGCGAGAAAATTAGAAAGTTTTTTTCATTGATTATCCTTCCTACAGTAAGAATAGGAAACATGGGGATGTTACCAATGTTAGCCTTTTATTATCCACTACTTGACTCGACCCTGCTCAAGTACAAGCGGTCGTGTAGTTCTTCGCGGCTTGTGGTAGGGGTTTAGTTATCTCTTAGTTGCCTTTTAGGACACCCAAGGGAAGAGAAGGGGGGATGCTATTTTAAAGCCAGCCGACACCACAGCCGACAAGTCGTCGACACCGTCCATTCTTCTCATTTTCACCGTATTTTATCGGAAATTTTGTTTCACAAATCCCATAAATTATCAATAAAGTTCATAAATTATCCAGGAACTTTTTCACCTCAATTCGAAACTTAAGCTTTGGCTCGCAGCGCAAAAAAACCTAATCCAACTGAAAGTTGAAAAGTAAACACCGTTTCGGGAAAACGCGACGAAGTAATCGTAAATCATGAATTTTGTATTAAGGACCTATACTATAAGTGTTGCTTATAGGTGTTGATATTTTTTTATTTATTTACTTTACTATTCTTCAAGCTTAGAAATATATGAGTTTTTGTTATAATAACTCCATTTTTTACAAATAAAAATAACACATTCCGCAGCCGATGGGCACACTCGACTGACCATGTTACGCCGCGGGCTCCCTCACAGAAGACTACCTTAAAATGTACCTACTGCATTTCCCACTTTGTCCTATTCTCCCAGTGTGTTTCGGTAGTGAGTGTGGTATGCCACAGTCTGTTCCCATTTAATCGTAACCTACCATTGGGAAGGATAGGATTGGATGGGAAATCTATTCGTACACTTCTAAAGGTAGGCAGCGTATCAAGGCGTCTGCCAATGCTTGTCATTTTGGACTGATATTAACAGTCGGACAGCAGGGCGACAATATCTACTTTTCACCGGATGAACCGTCTGCTCGCTTGCCACCTTATTTATTTAATAATTTATTGTACATACATAACAGGAAATAAATAAAGAAAGTAAAAAAAGAAAAGATGTAAAAAAGGCAAGCTTATCTCTTGCGGAGGTTAAGACAGAAACTTTCTGTGAAAAGAAATTCTTCACCTCTTCGCCGAAATGTTTGAAGCCAGGCTGAAGTTCATGAAAATATCAAACAAAAATAATCTACGACTAACTGTAACGAGGGCGAATTGCCGACGTCGCAGTTTTGGCCTTCGGGGCCTAATGGAAACGGTTAATATGAAGCGACGGCAGTCGTCTCCCATATACCAATACACCCGAACGCACTCGTGCGTATAGTTGTAATGTTTACGTATTTATTAGTAATAGATTTTTGTGTTAATTGTCTTCAAATGTGAATAAACGTTATTTTGCTGGAGAAGCTGGTAATCATTTCACACCGCTATAGACACGCAGATCTTGAACTTTCTGACACACATCCATGGTGTCACCCCGCACATTTACATACCTGTACAAGGCTAGTTTTATTTAAGAACGAATGCGCTCAAAATTTCCATGGCTCGAGGACCTCGAGTGGGTGGCAGTGGGTGCTTCCGACCGCTGCAGGTCGCTGGCACAAAGTGAATGGTCAAGGGCTGTGCTCTCGAGCCTTTTGTGTCGAGCACTTGTGTTACACATATGTCAAGGTAGGCAGTTATGATGAAGTCAGAAGGTTGGTATTTAAAAATAAAATCAAGTAGCGCTTCCTTGACAAAGAATTGCTGCGACTTCAAAAATCTTAACACTTGGAATCCGACTGTTGTGTATTGAATTACCCACTGAGGTATTTTGTTCGACATGGGGAGTTCTCAAGAGAGCTGTTGGTAGGACAGTTGTTCTATATCAAAACCTAATAAGGGACAAGTATAACAAAAATATGATAAAATTCGATTTAGGAAGCTAGCCTCAAAACTATGCAAAGACTGCAATTATTTATAAAGATATGGATACCTCGAAACTTAGTAAGTGCATCACGTAATACTTTTAAATCACTGAAATACCTAATAAAACATGTTCTATATGAGATAACATTTTAAGCATGATGCACTAGTATCTATCGTCTCGTTTTGTGTTTAATAACGATCAAATTTTCACGTTCTTTTTTATTTTACTTGGCTGTTCTAATGCATTTGAGCTCTGCTGTAAAATTTGTTGAAAAATACTTAGTAAGTTTTGATACAGGGCAGTCGGATCTGTAAATAGAATCCGGTCTGTCCGTAGCGTTCCTTTAATATGGCACTTGTTTATATTTTCTTAGAAGAGTAGAATTGTAATTTTTTGACCACTAAGGTCAATCAATCAACAATCCGCCCATAAGGTTCCACTGTTGGACTCGGGTCTCCCGAACTCATGCATAAGATTTGAAAATCTTCAACATTGACTCCATAATATCAACACATACATAATTATTCAGACAAGCAGCGATAAACGAGTCCTTATCTTGAAGTCTTTTTTTTAATTTCAGTCGCACGGCTGTATCATAATAACAGTGGTATAGTAGCTATGACGTGGCTCTTCTGGTGATGTGGAGTCGCCGCAGTGCTCTGCACCGTTGCTGTATTGCTGAGTTGCTCCGTTACCGCGCCATTATGAGCAGCTCCACGAGTCCAAATTAGCGGTCGAAGTAATAAAGATAAGCCTCCGCTCTTCGCATGTTAATACTTAAAGCGTACTGGAATCCAGTTAGTGTTTAAAGTATTGTATAAAAGTTCACAGAATTATCTACTGAAGGTCAAAATTAAAAAATAATTCGCGATGCTTATAGCTTATGGTTTAACTTTTTATTTATTCATGCGATACTTTTTATTCAGATCCATTATAGTGTTCCCATGGGAATTATGCTAACCACACATACTCTATCGTTTAATAGAAAATGAAAAATAAAAATAAAACTTAACGGTTATTTATTTGTACTTGTATCAGCCTATAACGTCCAACTGCAGGGCTTAGGCCTCCGCTAGTAAATCACTACGAGGTTTCGGGCCGTAATCCACCACGCGATCCCAGTGCGTATTGGTGGATCACATATTCCAGATTTCGCCGAGCTATTGACAACGTTTAAAAGGCCGAACTTAAGTAGAAACTCAGTGATACGGGCCGTTTGAACTCACGATCACACGAATGTGAGTCGAGTATAGATACCAATAGGCTATCACCGCTCTCACAGTTATTTACTACTCAAAAATAATTGAACACTAGAAGGACAACAAAAGAACAACCCATTTACTCCTAAATTACATAACGAAAGCAAGTTACAGTAATTTTATTACCAATTTGTCGGGAAGACATTCAATCGCGTCATACGTCAGTTGTTCCTTGAATATAAATCGCCTCCTTACTTAAACGGAGACGTGACACTAAACGTGACTTTATACCACAGTATAGATAAAACGACAGTAGGGAATCTTGATAACTTGTCATGATTTTGAAGAAACGCGAAACAGATAACAGATAGGTAAAATAACCGAATTGAGATCCCCGATCACCGAATGGAAACGTAGCTTGGGGAACGCCTCCGGCTAGGTGGATTGACGACTTAAAAAAAAGTCACCGGTAGTGGCTCGATAAAAAGAGCTGAAATCCGTATAAGGTGACGGTCCTTAGGATAGGCCTATATCCAGCAGCGGAGATACATATGCTGATGGTATGGTATGGTGCAGATATTGAACAAATATTACCTCTCTCTCACAGAAGACTACCATAAAATGTACCTCGTTTCCCATATTATCGTATTCTCGCAATGTACAGTATGTGTTTCGGTAGTGACTGAGATATGCCAGAAACCATTCCCATCCCATTATATCCTATCTCTCCCGATTGTCTCAACTATTTCTCTGAATCCATACCTAAATCTTCAGAGGTGAGCAATGCATCTGGGGCTGTGAGAAAAAACATACTAATTGTTATAAAAACGGGTTACTCACAATTTATTATTAATTAATTATAGCCGATATTTCGGTTCCGTTACATGACCGTGGTCGAGGCGACACTGCGGAGGCGGGTGAAGGTATTGCTGCTATTGACAGACAAATCTACAATTCTACCGCCTGTACAATGGGGAATGCTCTGAAGAACTGTTTAATATAATTCCCACCTCGGGGTTCTACAACCGCACTTCCCGTCACGGAAGTGCGGTCAATCCGCATTTCCTCGATACGGTGCCGCGTACTGTTCAGTACAAAAATTATTTTATACCGCGAACCCGTAGGCTGTGGAACGAACTGCCTCAAGAGGTCTTTCCATTAAGCTACGATATGGGGTTCTTCAAGAGAGCTGTGAATAGGATTCTGCAAGGTCGGCGGAGCGCCCGCATACCCTCTGGTGTTGCAGGTGTCCATGGGCGGCGGTAACACTTACCATCGCGTGGGACCGCTTGCTCGTCCGCCCACTCGTCTGTAAAAAAAGAAAATCTGTCGACCCTCCACCGTAGCGATTACATAAGAATTATTATGTTCAACCACGATAACATAAGTATAAAATTTTAAGAATTCATACTGTTTAATATCTTGTACACTTACTATTGCGTAATCAGGAGTAACGCCGTTTGCATACAAGGCGTACCCTCGAGAATTCCTTTACGGTTTATTAGAGATTTACTTAAATGAAGGTAAACCATTCTAACTATATAGTGAGGGAGCCGAAACTCTTAATCTAGTAGTCAGTTGAGATAAAAAACTTCTGACATTATCAGTGTCGTGTGGTGTCGGCCAGATTTAGAGTAGCATCACTACATATCTTCACGT
Source organism: Sesia bembeciformis (assembly GCA_943735995.1). Taxonomy (NCBI): domain Eukaryota; kingdom Metazoa; phylum Arthropoda; class Insecta; order Lepidoptera; family Sesiidae; genus Sesia; species Sesia bembeciformis. Next base: position 18,464,661 of record OX031028.1, read on the forward strand.
AGGTACAGTAAATGGCGACTCCTTAATTATAAAGCCGCTACCACAAGTCTCGAGCAACCTGCAAAAGAGTAGACTCGCCAAGCTGCATGGCCAGCATGCCGTGTTAAGGTCCTACATTCCTCATGCACAAGACAATGTGCCCGAGGAGGCCTGTGTCCAGCAGAGGACGGTAATAAGGGCTAGTTAGGGTACGGTAAGATCCCAAGATTTACCTGAACACACAGACAAGAATAAGTTGTTATTTAACTATAGAGTAGGTAGTAATAAATAGTGTAAATATTAAGGGATTGCCTTGGTTTTTTAAACCAATTTGATGATTCCCTGCTATTCTGCACCAGGGAGACCTGTGTCAAAGGGACTCGGTGTCATCCATCTAACAATAATACTATAAAGTTGTATGGTGAATATTTATTTATTCTTGCTATATTATTATATTTATTTATGGTATAAATAGATATCTCTTCCCGTCGTAAAAGCCGGTTGAGCCCTGAATAACAGGACTTCTAAAAGAGTGGATTCGCTACCCGCTTGGGCGTCGTTCCGTATTGAGATCGTGCCTGCAGCAATTAACGACAAAAGATCCTGATTACGTCACGGATATTTCTGTGATAATTTATGTTTATGTGATGATTTTGGTGATACATGAATATATGTATTAATTTGATAAATAAATGACTAAATTATAAATTTAATTATATTGTATTTAATTGCAATAGGATCAAATTATGAAGTTGTATTTTAAAGATTCTACTCAAACTTTCTAACATAATAATTGTGTGATATATTTCTACGCCTTACGGCAGATCTAATACGTTTACAAATAAATATATTTATTCTTTATTTTATTCCTTGATAAATCACATTATCACAGAATGCTGCTGTCCCACTGTATCCTTTTCCCTCAATGTACGTACGTGTTTAGGTAGTGAGTGAGATATACCTGAACTCATTCCCACGCCATCCTATCCTATGCCTCCCTATTTTCCCAACACTTTCTTCAAATCCATTTCTAGATCTTCAAAAGTGAACAGTGCATGCGATGGCGCACCGCTGTTTGCCATTCTGGACTGACCTTGACATGTATCGCGGATGTCCATGGGCAACAGAATCCACTTACCATCATGTGGACAGTTTGCCCGCCACCTTCTTTCTAAAAAAATGTGTTTATTGAAAAGACAAATAAGCATAATATTAGTAAATCTTATCACGTCGACATAAAGTAGAAAATTGAACAAAACCATTTCACGTGATGGATTGTCTGTAAGTTATAAATACTCGTAATCGCCCCGCCCCTGTCGTGTCGCGAACTCAATTGAAATGTGTTTACGGCGTACGGAACCGTACTTACATATACAAATTTGGGTACGAGTAATTTTGTACGGGTCGTGAGTATTTAGCTTTATTTAGGTCTGCTTATATTTTAAGGACTTGTTGTACAGCCAGCAACAAGCTGATGTACCCAAAATTGTGAAAGTTTTGAACTTATTAGAAGCGAATTAAAGTGGCCATGGGTGTATGTTGGCCCGTTGCTGACTGTAAATTAATTTTTAACTACAACGACACAATACTCTGTTGTTGTATTGATTTCATACCCATTTAAACGATGTAATTATCTTTTAAATTGAATAGATTTTACACAAAGTGATTAACATGGAATATATAGGGTGACCAGGTAAATTTTGAGATATTCAAATTTAAGTAAGAGAACTCATTTGAGTTGTACCGTTCTAAAACATCATTGTACATTTATTTGAAATTAGAATTCCGAAAGCCATTTAAGATATTAAGATGGGTTCTTCGTTCACTGACTGCTGAAACAAAAACAAGCTCGCGTGACATGGTGCAGTGAAATGATTGTAAAATTCGAAAATCGAGAGGGACGGAATATATTTAATATTATTACTAGTAATTACAGTTGGATCTATCAGTATGACCCACAAGTGGCAATCAAGAGTTTAGATGTTTCCAGATGAAGAGCCTCCCAGGAAGGTCGAACGTGGGCACAATGTGGGCAAAAAATTGTGGCAACATTCTTCTCTGCGTCCATTTAGCGACAATTAGCCCTTACTCGTATTAATATTTAATTATCATTAACCGTATAATTGCACAGTCCACCCCGTCTGGAATGGTGGATTATGACTGGAAACCGCCTCACGATTTCAAGGAAATATATGTACATATACGCCCTGCAGTGTTATATTAATGAATTATACTATCCATTTCGTTATAGTTTATGAATTAATACTTCGCCTTTATTATTATGTATAATAAAGACTTATTGTTTTGTTATTCTTGACGTTACAGTAGCATTCATATTTGCATAGAAACATATGCTCATTTTACTTTAATAACAACCTTCGTGTATTTCAACTGCAAGCTAGCAAGCATTTGATTACAGCCCGTAATTTATTCTTTAAAAGAGTTTCAACGAAGAAATAAAGATGATTACTAAAGTAAATTGATGTTAATTCTCTTACTTGAATTTTATACAACTTATATTTTTTCAAGCATTCAAAGAGATTTACTCTAGTATGAAACGTATGTTCCTCAGACTCCGTACGCAGCGACCCGTATCCGTAGACCCCGAGCGTGAGAAGCAAGCATGCGTGACGTACTCACTTTTATGACGTAGTCTGCTACACCGTAGCTGCTACGCCAGGTTGCTACGCCGGATTGCTACGCCGTAGAGGGAATATGTTAGGTTAATTTTTATTGCTCGAGATTCGCGAGCCGCCTCTAATTCTAGGAACGCCTCGCGAATTTTCCTATATGATTTCGTTCTATATGTACTGTAAACATAAGAATGATATACTGAAGACGTTTCATAGTGCTTTTTTCCTTGGTTAGTTTTTATTAGTAATTATATATTAAAATTATATTCTATTCGATAAACTCCCACTAAATGTTCTAAGCTAGGCTCCGAATTCCGGACGTACCAGCTTTTATCATTCTGCATTGCTGGTGGCATGTACAGCGGATGTGTATCGGCGATAATTTTTAATTACAACCAATAGATTTAAGAATAGATTTCTATAGGAAAATGTGCATATTTTCCTCCTGTACAGCTTAAATCCTTCAATCGATTTGAAACGGATTGACCATAAAACGAATCATTCAAGATTGGAGAATCATGTAGCAGTAAGATAGCGAACTCAGGAATTTATCTAAATGTCTAGGAGATATTGGTAAATAGCAGGTAATAGGATTTCGGAAACACTGCTGTAATTTTTACTAAAATTCTTTATAAAATCATTTATATTTATAAAATTCTGGTAGGTAAAGGCCTCATAGGTAGATGGTATGTTTGCCCGGGCCTCGCTCACTCCATCTGACACATGGTAAGCTATTATCAGGTATAAGCTACTCTAACTTATGCTACCTATAGTACAATCCCAAATCTCGTAACACTTAGGATTTCATCGCATTTAATAAACACATGTCCCAAAAATCCATTCTGCCCTAAACTCTGGAGCTATTACATTATCTTAGCACCATTAAATGAGTTTTTCAATGTTATAGAACATATCCATATTAAGATAACGAATACAGGATTTTTTTTATGTACGAAGGCGTAGGTGGAGCATACAGTCCACCTGATGGTAAGTCGATACTGTCGCCCATAGACATCCACGATACATGCCAACATTAGTCCAAAATGACAAACGTTGGCACGCCCCGGATGCACTACCTACCTTTGGAGATATAGGAATGGATTTGGAGAAAGGATTGGGAAAATAGGGAGGGATAAAATGGAAATGGGCTCTGGCACATCTCACTCACTACGTACTTTAGGGAAATAAGATAAAGTGGGAAATGCATTATATTTCAAGGTGGTCTTGTGTAATTAATTATTTTAATTCAATTTTATTAATTAATATGTGTAATTCAAGGTAGTAATTTAATTAGTGTGTAACATTTCTAAGTAGGAGACGGCAATATTAAGAAAGCATCCTTATATTTTTTATTAAGTTTTTCGAGGTAAACACATATTTTGGAAGGAAAAGACCATGCGGTTAGACCGCGTGCCTACTGCTTCACTTTGAGGACCACCAGACGGTAAACTACTATCACGTGATAAGCCACTTACCCGAGATTTAGTGAAACACCCGCTTCAATTATATTACTCTTTTATACATGTTACGGTTAAACCCCGTTTTCAGTAAAAACGCAATTTTCCCAGTAAAAACTAGAACAAAACTGGTAGAAAGGATTTTATCATTGTTTAAAAATGCGCCCCGCTACGCTTCGCGATCGTCTCACGCTTTGTGGTTTTTTTCTTACAATGCGAAAATCCCTTCTTCCTCAAAACAACTCAAGGGCATTCATGGTATACCCGGGCACATTTTAATATGCTGTGACATCAGCACTGATTTTAATTGGTTTTATCTGGTTCACTCCGTTAGACCCAGTCTTCCATAGTTAAAACTAGCTAATTTAGTAAATTCTAGTTCAACCTAGGAAAAACGCGTTTTTGCTGAAAACGAATAATAACTGTAACATATACATAACCTAAATTTTTTCTCGCTAAAGGGCCGCATTTAAAAAACACATTTCCCAAAAATCCATCCCGCCCTAATCTCTCGAGCCGTTACATGTTCTTATTCCGCAACTCGATCCATCGATTGAGAATCGATTAGGCGACGAGTCACGTCCCAGAAGCGCGTGGTCGCGTGCATGAATGTTAGAATTTACATGTCGAAGGCATTGACATGCAAATGTACACGGACGAGTGTAGAATTGGTGTCGAGCGGTACAACTTGGCTTTTGAAAGCTGTTTATTTCTTTAAAGGTTAATGGCGGTGAAGTGTATATAAATGGCAGTCACCTGAATATGAGTGAAGTACTTTTCTATATCTGTCACTTGTATCATAAAATTTCTGCTCGTGTACAAAATTATAGCCCATTCTTAATCAAACCAAACAAATATAATTACGGGAGATATATACTCCTGTTGAAACTTATAATAAAATTTTAGTGAGATTGATATACGTTATATTATATTACTCTGGCACTTAGTTAGCTTTATAACTTTGAAAAGAATAAATAAGTTTGTAATTTATGTCAGCAGAGCGGAAGAAAACCAAGAATTATTGTTTGGTGTTCTAGCTAAATAGTTTACCTAATAGTGAATCTTTGCTCAAATTGTGTAACGAGGATGGATATGAAGTTCAATCGTAAATGATTTGGATATAAAGTTACGTTTTTGTCATCGAAACGGACAATTATCATCGGCGTAACCGGATCACAGGTACGTCGCATATTAAATTGCTGTCCGGTGTTTTCTGTATTTTTTTTTACTTAGCTATTTACGCTTATTACTTATTAAGCGCTTAATACTTAGCTTAGCTATTTCTCTCCTAATCATCCAAGCATATTATACGGCTTACAATACATGCGATGCGATTTTTACATAGATATTTACCTAACCGTGTACAACAAGTATCCCCAATAAAATTAAATCCTATACACAAACCAAAATTATTATTTAAACATTTTGTCAACAAATGCGTACAATGAAACACATTTTTGTTAATTTTACCATTTGAAACCTTACGCAAACGTCACCTGTCAAAAGAAGAAAGGAAAATAAATAAGTCTTGGATCCAAATTGACGTGCATTCAAGCTTCTTTGTGGATTGTGAATAATTATGGCTATTATTTTAACCGTAATTATTCATATGAAAGAGATAAAGGATAATCTTATGGAACTAAAGTTAATCTGCTCCCGCTAGCGTCTTGTCTGTTACACCACACTAATTATTCAGCGTTGTGTATTGGATGTCTCTGATCGTACAAGTACCGCTTCCATGCAAGCGACTCCATTCTATGATCGATGAAATTTAAACCACTGAGGTAGAGTTGTTTTGTTAACCGTAAAGATTTGGTAACCGCGCGTTTGTTTATTTATTTAAACTTGATTGCACGGACCAAATTTATAAAAGGCGCACTTGATGCCTTATGGCTTTCAACCAGTCAACCTTTGGGTAAACCGAGAATAAAAAATACTTGAGCATTAGAAAATGAATGTTTGCTTTGAAAAGAAAATGAACACTGAAATGTTCAGCATATTGTTTTCTTCTGAGAAACATTAGTGAGTTCATTAGAAAAGTTTGTTTCTGTTATATTTATCACAATTTTCATTGATCCGTTCAACGTTTTGTAGTCACCGGTGAAAAAATTAGCAAAAGACGCCAATAAAAGATCAAAGGTCAATTTTCTGAGTCGTTAGTGTTTTCTAGATTTATGTCAAACTTATAATTGAGACTGATTTAATACCGAAGCATTATAAATGTTAAATTTAAATTTGTGCTTTAAAGTGTCATAAAAAGATAAAATTTTAATGAAACTTGAAGATAATAAAAGTTGACTGAAAAATTTTGTTTTTATTTGGATATAATAAATGGGACACAAATAATATGATTCGACGAAGATCACAGTAGTGATTTATGTCAATAATCACCAGCGTGACGTTATTAAGCGATTAATAACCATTTCTGACATGATGTGATAAGTTTTCTAGGGTAAAAATAATTTAATTCTTTACTCTCTAATCTTTTGTTTCTTATACCACACCATATTTACTCAGTGCCGTGTATTGGATGTCTCTCATCGCAGCAGTACCACTTGCATGTAAACGACTTCATTCCTACATGTGCGGGGAATCGAATCGTAAAAGCGTCGCTTTGCCTTATAGAATTGAAGCTAAATCAAGGCGAACAGACTTTACGTCACTCGTCACTTGCTCGTCATTTTTATGGTTACCTTCGTGAAAGTATAAATCAAAATTTTATGGTTGAATCTGATAAGGTTTTTGAGTTGTTTTCTCACACGTTGAATTTTTATAAATTAGGCGACAGCAACACTATCTCCCAATTCTTGAGGTGGGTTTAGATGTATGATGCAATTTAAGTAGGTGGGATACACAATAAACTTCAATTGTCCTCCATATGGCGTCGGCCGTGAGATTTCGGTGGTGATACCGGGGTGGTCCTGTGGATCTCTTCCCGTGGCTGCCGTAAAAGGCGACTAAGGTATAAGAAAGCGGCTACCACAAGCCCTGAGGAACTACACACACCTCTAAAAGAGTGGACTCGCAATCCGCTTGGCCAGCGTGGCGGTTTCAGCGTCTTACATCCCCCATGCACGACACAATGAGGTTCCATTGCATCGTTATCTATACCACTCGTGTTATATAAAATAAAAGATAATTAATAATAATTAAATAATGTCAGTGTGGACAGTGACACTTTAACGCCAATTGCTGACAACATAAAACACCGTGGTGTATTACCGTGTGTACACAGTGTCAACACTGTGTTCCTACAAAAATAAACAATGGTTCTTATTTTTCTTTCATCCAATTATCTAGCTCCATTTTTTTTTCAATTTTCTCGGATGTCATCAAAATTTACTTTATGGCTTTTTCTAAGAAGGGAATAAATATAATATATTATAGCTCTTTTTTGCACGGGGATGACTAATCATAGGGAACATATAAAAAAATATTTTGTTAATAATAAAAACGGCAAGTTAGACTAGTGATTCATACTTTTGTTGCCTCTAAACATACAATTACAGAATATTAAAAAACGATTCTTAAAATTATGTTAGAAATTTTGTGAGAAAAGTTTAAAGAAATTTGTGAGAAAATTTGCTTATTTAACTTGGTGTCTAGAAAATGTTATGATATTATTTGTAATGTGTGTTTGTGGTAACTTTGACTGTATGAAATCATACAGATTTTTTAAAGAATTAACTTATACCACAACGGTCACATCTATGTGTTTCAATTTCTTTCTGATTTGATACAATAGTCGATTGTACTGTACGTTATTTAATTATGTTTTAAAATAATTAATCTATACATATGTAAAAATGGATGTTGTTTATCTAAGATTAATAGACCGACTTCATGAAAGTTGGCATATATATGTATTTTTTCATGGAGAAAGTTTTTACGCTATCCACTTTGTTGTAACTTGCCATTAGATGGCGCTGCAGCACATCAACTTCTATACCGTTCAACCGATCGCCATGAAAATTGGTATACATAGGTATTTGAGCACAGAGAATATTTTTGAGCTATCGACTTTGTTGTAACTCGCTACTAGATGGCGCTGCAACACATCAACTTCTATGGCAGGACAACGTCTGCCGGGTTTTGCTAGTTAGAGATAAAAATAAATATACGAGTACATTTGAAATTTTCTTTTTTGTTTTGAACTTTAGGGCTGTTACTTGACTGCACTCATACTAGGTACTTTAGGGCTGTTACTTGACTGCACTCATACTAGGTACTTTAGGGCTGTTACTTGACTGCACTCATACTAGGTACTTTAGGGCTGTTACTTGACTGCACTCATACTAGGTACTTTAGGGCTGTTACTTGACTGCACTCATACTAGGTACTTTAGGGCTGTTACTTGACTGCACTCATACTAGGTACTTTTGCAACAAATTATGAAAATTGGTGTAAATTGTAAATTTATCTAAGTTATTTCTAAGTATTTGTTGATTTATGTTAAAAAAAATACGTAGATATGAGGTTGACAATACATATATATATATCTCTGTCACTCGCGCATGGATGAAATATCAATACTGTTAGTAACGCCATTAACATAGTAGTCGCTTTCTTTCTGTTCCATGTGCAATTAGTATTATTCAATTGTTTTCTAGATATTTTGATTTGTTTGGATTTGTAGTATCATTAAATTATACAGTTATCTAATTATACACTTACTTAAAAAAAAACATTTACCTTACTGAGTTAACCCACATCATGCTTCATTACATTACAAAAAACTTACTCGACATTACTCTGAACAATTGTTCAATATAATTCCCACCTCGAGTTTCTACAACCGCACATCCCGTCACGGAAGTGCGGTCCATCCGCATTTCCTCGATACGGAGGTGTCGCGTGCTGTTCGGTCCAAAATTATTTTATACCGCGAATCCATAGGCTGTGGAACGAACTGCCTCAAGATGTCTTTCCATTAAACTACGATATGAGGTTATTCAAGAAAGCTGTGAATAGGATTTTGCAAGGTTGGCGGCGCGCCCGCATAGCCCCTGATGTTGCAGGTGGCCTTAGGCGGCGGTAACACTTACCATCACGTGGGACCGCTTGCTCATCCGCCCATTTGTCTATAAAAAAAAAAGAAATTTGACATATTGCCGAAGGTAGTTTATTGAAAATCGCAATTACTCTTAGTTTATGGCAGTTCTACTGAAGGTATATTCAAGTGATTTGGCAGCATCCACTTGCATAGCTTCCTATAAACAAAATGCGAACCAATTGTCAACATTTCTACAAAAAAAATATCTAGAATCACTTTAACAGACCTCGGTAAGACTACGGTCCTAGATTCCCAAAAAGGGAGGACAAAATTTTAGATCCTCATAAAATCCCCGCAAATGTAAAAATCCTCTTCCCGGACATCCTGTCATACATCTCTCTTTGTAAGCGCCGGGCCGCCTGTGATAATAATAACCGGGCAATAACCATTACCGCTTCAACCGACCCACGCACGTTGACGTTATGTAATTGTTGGGCTTTTTATACTGAGCTTGCCCCGTAGCGGATACTCGTAGAAGGTCTACGGCGTTTTCGTAGAGCCTCTACGAATGGGCTACGATGTTTCTTTTACTACGAAATTTTATAGGAAAGAAGCTTTTCCATTTGTATTACTACTAGAAAAGCGTTACTACTTATTTTACAAGGCGCTTGGACTGCTAGTAAAATATCTAATAAAATATAAGTTAAAATTCAAAAATCTGTATAAGGCTTGCATTAAATTGAATCGAATGGCGCTAATATATATATATCAGTTTTCGGGCTTGGATCTTTTTGTGAGTCGGTTATCAAGTTTTATGAAAAAATAATTGGCAGACTAAAATTTTCAACACCAGGTCGTAATGAATGGGCTGGCAACACGCGAGAATTGTATAAATATTGTATGATTTGTTCCTTTCGATTTTTAAATAAGAATTCATATTCGAACAATAACTGGTTGTTTCACTTGTCGATTTATCTTCTCTATGTGATTTTTTTAAATCAATAATTTGCAGAATACGGATACGACAAGTTGGTAAATATCAATACAATAACATTACATTAAAACATATTTAACTTTGAGGGGGAGAGTGTACGCTGCAATCCAACAGCCACTGAGCGCCCTCGACTGGCCTCGTTACCCCTCTCTCACAGAATACTACCTTGAAATGTACTGCATTTCCCACTTTATCATATTCCCCAATGTATGTACGTGTTTCGGTAGTGAGTGAGATATGTCAGAGCCCATTCCCATCATCATCAACAAAGATTGGCAGCGCATTCGGGGGCGTGCTAAAGTTTGTCATTTTGGACTAATGTTGGCATGTATCGCGGATGTCTATGGGCGACAGTATCCACTTACCACCAGGCGGACTGTACGCTCGTTAGCCACCTTCTTTCTATAAAAAAAAACTTATTGGGAGCTGCAAAAAAATATTATTTACATTAATAATTAATAACATATATATATATATACATAATATTATATACATTAATAACGTTACAAAGTGGCTATCACAAGTTCTGAGAAACTACACCACTTCTAATAGAGTGGACTCGCCAACCTGCTTGGTCAGCGTTAAGGCATCTCTCATGCACAAGACGAAGGTCCATGTCCAGCAGTGGATACTGAATTGTAACCGATGGATCCAATCCTTGGATGCAATGGTTGCATTGCATTGCAAGGGACTTATTTACATACTAATAAAAATGGTCAAATTTTGTAAGAACTTTCAATTCATTCACTCATTGACATTTCACTCATTCAATTCATTGCCCGACCGATTGGCGCAGTTGGTAGTCACCCTCCATGCTGTGCAATAGGTCCCAGGTTTGATCCCCGGTCCGGACATACATTTGTTTGATTAAAAAAAGGGCAAATGTATGTTCGGGTTTGCGTGTGTTTGTGTTTGACTTTGAATGTCTCTGGACCAACGACACAGGGAACGCCAGTGTGGGCCACTGAGTGTGCCGTTATTTAATTATTATTATTATTATTATTATTATTCAAGTTTTGTTATTCTTGATTAATATTGGCGCGTATCAAGATTTTAAGATTTTCCACGGGCTATAACGATGGGTTCTACGTATCAGGGTCAAAGTTCTAAATATCTGACATTTAAAAAAAAATGTTCTTTCACTATATAAAATATTATTTAACATAATATGATAAGTTAAAAGAACACAACGCTTGAAGAAGAAATTTTTCAATGTGTGCAAGCTGTCTGTTATGACGTACCTATGGTGCTTAGACGTGGCCTGATCCATACGTTCAAAAACGCTTAGCCAACTATGGAGAACGCTATGCTCGAAGCTTCTTTGTGGAATAAAATCCCAGAAAGCTATTTGCCAAAGAACTAAAGTCACCGACAGAGCTCATAGAATCAACATATTTAAGTGGCAATAGTTAGGTCATTTTTGCCGCAGGGCGAACAACCGATAGTGTAGCCTATGCCGTAGGCCATACTTGACAATATGTAAAGCAAATAAAATTTTAAACAAAAAACTAAGTACCATAAAACATTTATGGAATGCGGACAGCTAATTAGGAGATAAACTTCACAATAAAAATGAAGTACACGTACATACATACAAACTACAAAATGAAGTACATACAAAATATGTTAACCAAATGCTACATAAATGTAAATATTTTCCGTTAAATTATTCCCCGTATTATGTAATACATTCAAATCGTTTGAAACTAAAGTTGTGTGTCCCCACATCAAAGGGCCCCGTTTTGATTTGGATCTAGTTTGGGGCCGTTTGAAGCGGTTTTTCCGGTTCTAACTAACTCCAACCGGTTTTGTTTTTGCACAAACTGTGTGTTTAAATATTTTGCAAGTTGTTAAATGGAAATTGTTTTGAAGTTACGTACCTGTTATGCACATAATTTCGAAATGGATGGAACCTTTAAACTATTGTATATTTAAATTGACATTGGAGTCTCACACAACTATACCATATATGTATTCAGAATTCTTTATACATTTTTAATAGTAACCTGAATTTATAGTGTATAATATACATCTTGGTAGTTTGATTTGTTCATTTTGCATCCATTGATTGTATGGATTTTTATAAATATACGGATCACAAGTCTATACTATAATATAATAAAGAGAGAGTGCGAATTTTGTGAGTTTGTGTGTATGTGGGGGGTAAACCACTGCACCTATTTGAAAAATTATTTCACCATTAGAAAGGTACATTATTTCAGATGGACATAGACTATATATATATTATGTGCAAAAAAAATTCCGGGCATGCAATGCATGCCGGGCACAGCTAGTGTATGATAAAATTTTTGGAAGTGTTGTTCACGTTTCGACACCTTAGCTTAAAACTGGCGGTGCGCACTAATTGAAGATTATCGATTTAAGTAAGATTTTTCAATATCATATAAATAAACAAAATGTTTATTGCAACAGTAAGCATACATTTAAAATTAGAAGCCTTACATTGCAACAATGACACACTCACTGCAGCAAAAAGCCTGTACGTCAGCGTAACGCTGAATAGGCACTGTTTTAACATCACAATTCAGCGTTTTCAGCGGTCTTTCTGCACAACTATTTTCACGAATGATCTGTTGAAATTTATTAAAACCCTCTATTATCACAAAAGAAAAGTAAAACGTTTCACATAACCCAGTCCTATTCTTATAATATATATATATATATATATATATATATATATATATATATATATATATATATATATATATATATATATGTGTATGTATGTATATTTTATTCATTCTAAATTTTATTTTATATATTGTTGTTCAATTGCACCTACCATACCATCACAATATAGCCCCAAGGTTGGCTGTGAGAAAATGCTTTTTGGCATTAAGTACTACTTTTGTTAAAACAATAAAATGTAAATAAAATAAATAAAAAAAAAAATCACTATTTTATACTACTAATTTTTAATTGTCAACTAAAATAATGTGACTGAGAGTAAAGACGCTTTTATTGACGTGCCTAGTTTAGGCAATAATGTCAAAAGGCGTTAAGATAGAAATCCTAATGAAACATTTTTGTAACAAAGTGTTGTAGAGTAGATAATAATATTTTTAACTCACCGACTGGGCTCTCTTCATTCCAAAATGAGTCGTCCAGTGTGTAATCGGCTTCTGGAACAAATATTTTTTTTATCTTATTTTCGTATAATTTATATTCGTATCTTTTAAAATTAATTAATTTTAATTTAGACGAGGTAGACCCACATAAAAACAGTAATTAATAAATAAATATACAAAAGCAATTAATTTTATTGTCTATGGCTGAAAGACAGTTAAACACAGAAATATAAATAATAATAAATCGCATATACTTCAATTTCAATGCCGTGTGAACGTACACCATATCATTATTATTATTGATTAGCTGTACCCGGCCACGCGTTACTGTGGCTGCCCAACAGATGGCGCTTACCCTGTTTTTAGCTGTTTTTGGGTAAAAATCATGTTTTTACCCTGTGTTAAGTATATAATAACATCACGCGCGTATTCGAATGCAAAAAAATATAAAAAAAATAGTAGAATAATGAAAACATAATGCCGGCACAAGTTACAAATTTTGTTAGAATGTGTTCTTTAATTATTACTTCAATAGTAGTTAAAATATGTAGTTAAGTCATATTATAATATATACACATATATTATATATATATATATATATATATATATATATATACATATAAATAGATATGTTTCATTCATATATTTATATATATATATACATATAAATAGATATATGTTTCATTCATATATTCAATTAATCATATTTTCATTATTTTGGAGGTGGAGAGTGCACGCTGCAATCCAATAGCCGCCGGGCGCACTCGACTCGTTACCCCTCTCTCACAAATTTTCTACCTTGAAATGTACTGCATTTCCCACTTTATCATATTTCTCAATGTACGTACGTGTTTCGGTAGTGAGTGAGATATGCCAGAGCCTATTCCCATCCTGTCTCCTCCCATTTCCCCAACCCTTTTTCAAATCCATTCTTTCATCAACAAAGGTAGGCAGCGCATCCGGGGCGTGCCAATGTTTGTCATTTTGTACTAATATTGCCCTGTGTTGTGGATGTCTATGGGCGACAGTATCCACTTACCACCAGGTGGACTGTATGCACGTTTGCCACCTCCTAGCTATAAAAAAAAATTACGTTCATCATGACCCAAAAGTTTTTTAGCACGTGTTTTCAGTGCAAACATTTAATATCCATTTATTTTACAAAAAAAAAATGTAATTGATTTCTGCTACATAACAGATTGTGCGTCAAACTCCTACAGAGCGTCATTTAATTCCAGGCTTCGAGGGCTCATTTCCTTGATACAATTAACTTCTAAACGCGAGCGCAATTAATTTTAATTAGAAACTCTTGGGGGCGAGAAAAAAAACAATTCGGTTAAAGTAGCCTTACGAAATGAGGACAGTGGCCCATGGTAAACAGAACGAGCAGTGTGGAGTCTTGGAACAAATACAGAAAATGCAGCATAAGTACGATAATACAACGGTGAAACCAGCACCGCATAAAATGAATCTACTGTATTAATAAAACCGACTGTCTCATAATAACGTAAATATATAAAGAAAGTTAGAACCGTAACTAGCCCTTTTAATGTCCACTATATTGTTTTGTGCGTGAGAGCCGTATGGCGTGAAATCGCCACGCTGGCCATGCAGGTTGGCGAGTCCACTTTTTTACAATAATAATTCATTTATTTCAGATTATAGTACAATCCGTAGTAATTGTTAGTAGAAACTTAAAATCTATGTTAGTTAAATATATTAATCAAAGTAATTCAATAAAATAATCAGATTAATATATCAAATAAAAGTGCATTATACTTAATTAGTTACAGATTAATTAAATTAACAGCACGATCCCGTGTTTCTGGATTGACTGTCCTATCCTTCTGGATAGGACAGTCAAATTTACCACTTATTGTTCTCAGGATACTGTTTTAGAGGTGGTGTAGTTCCTCAGGACTTATAACGCACGGGAAGACATATTCTAAACACGGCTGACACCACAGTCGACTTTAGCATAGCATCACCTAATTTAAAGCCCGCCAGCCAAATTGAAAGGAACTGTATAGGGTTAGTCAAAAGTATTGATCCGGCAAGTGTCAAGCCGATTTGACAGTCAGCCGCTTTATATATTGTTTTCAATACAAACTTATACTTTACAAATTATACAAACAGTTTTTGTTTCTTCCAAACATAATTTTTTACAGACATAATTTACAAACAAAATTATATAAAGTTCTTTTTTCAGAAAATCATTAACATTTCATAACGAGGCAAATATATAAATGATTTGTGTGCAAATGTATATATACATATATGTGTGTACTAGTTTTGGAAATAGATTTAAACATGTGTAGAGTCTTTTAAATCTAGCTTGATTAGAATGACAGGTGTCAAAATGCCGCAAATAGTCCTGTATATAAATAATTAATCTTTAAAAACCTACAAATCCCAGACAGTTTTTGCCATCGGCGCACTACCATATTTTTTTAATTTGTAGTCGATAAATAAACACAATACTGATCATTATTGACCCAGTAATATTTGCGGCACTTTGACAGCTGTCATTCTAATCAAGCTAGATTTAAAAGACAGCAAGAAAGCATTACATTGGTGTGCGTGCATTTCGTGTGTTCGCTTGGAGACTGTACACTGGTTTAATACCAACTGTGCTCCTCTAAACAACAGAGAGCTTTGTCTCGTAATAGTTTTTAGTAAACGCTGGTAGGTATTTTCTTTTTCTAAAAACGTATATTATGCGGACCAGTGAATAGGGATGCGGACTGAATGCGGATTATGTAATTCAGTACTTACTCTTTTTTACTAGATTTTGAAATTAATTTTCTTACGTGCCATTTTTTCTCGTGTTCTAGATTTTTCTAAAGATGACGTCTGAATGGACTCGGTCCACGGTTTCTTTAGATTAACATTCGTAATTATTTTTAGAACAGAGTCGTGGGAAGATAAAAATATGTTTATATTCCTAAACAATTTTTATTACTAGATATTTCATGTTAGGAACTTAGCTGAAGAAATATTTTACTAAATACACTACGATACTACATGATATGATGCTACATAATATAACACAACATAAGATAATACGAAATACAATGTATTTGTAAAATATAGTGGTACAAATATACTTGTATCCGCTTATAACGTCCTACTGCAGGGCACAGACTTCCTGTGTCCAGTATGGATTAGTGGATACGTGTACTCAAGATTATTTTTATTTCTCGAGCATGCCGGTTTCCCCACAGCCGAAGCGGTGTCCAGCAGAAGTGGTCGCCGCACTTCCTGTCTGAGCAACTCTGACCCACGTATACCCTACCGATTAATTGAGTTGAACTGAAAATGCTTCGTGCGATCTGCTCCGATGAAACAGTGACAAGAATGGATTCCTGGCTCCGATGTTATTATCAACTGTAATAGTTTGAAATTGGGGAAATGTCTGTTGAATCGTCCGTTAATTTGAACGAATAGGGACTGGCAAATGAAGTGTGCCTAAACTAAATGGCAACTGCCGGCGGGCTTTAAAATAGCATCACCTAATTTCTTCCATAACAAAGCCAAAATAAAGGTATGCCTTTATTTTGGCCTTTGGGGCTTGTGGCACGGGCTTTATTATGACAAAGCCGCTGCCACAAGCGCCGAGGACCTACACCACCATCTAAAAGAGTGGACTCGCCTATCCGCTTGACCAGCACGGCGTTTTAAGGCCACACATCCCCATGCACGACACAATGTCCATGAGACAATTGATGATACCTTATTTGATACTTGGTTTTCTGTTATGAAATTAGTACTTAATTGAATTTAATTCAGAATTAATTTGAATTTGCTTTCGGAAATAGGTTCCGCTCAAAAGTTTTTGGGAAGTCTTCAGCCTATTGCTAAGAATTCGACTTTCGAAAAATTAAACCAAAATCTTTTTGAATTCAGTATAACTTTTCTGGAGAAATAATTACATTCTATATAGTTTTGCTACACAAGAAGACACTAAGTTTACATTCACAGACTAAATAACGGAATTAATGATCTCATTCCGTCGTAACAATTAGAAATTATTGTTCCTTAATTACATCTTTATTATCAAAACAGATAATAAACAGATTCGTATCCTAAACCCTCCCCGAATTAATTAATAAACACTCGGCTGACGAGCATGTAAACTCCCAACCGAAGAAAATATTATTCGTCTAATTTGTTTAATAAGATACTCGTAAGTCATAAGCGAGAGCGATTTCAAATCGCACTATCATTAGTGACTGTGAGGTCTGATTCCCGCCGACAGTACAACACAGGAGACCTCTCCGTCGACGGCCGCTGTCGCATCGTACAAATTTAAACCATGTACGTTAGTAATAAAGTTCACTATTGAGATAAACAACTTGACACACCACGGCCGCTGCGGTGACGTGCGTTTGATGGGAATCGGGCCTAAGAGTTACTCATTTTTTTGATTAACATTATTAAAATGTAATTAATATAAATGTTTAACTGGCTGGCGTTGGCTGGCGACGTTCTTGGACTGGAAGCGGCCCACATGATGGTAAATGACTACCCATGATCACCAGGGGATACGGGTATGCAAAATCTTGTTCACTTTACGGTCTATGCTTTATGACTCTTTATTGTTATAAAAAAAAACATAATTCAATTATCAATAAGAAAATAATGATAAACATTTGAAGTAATTATCAATAAAAAAGCTCAAAATCCAAATGAAAAATAAATTCTAATAAGATACTTATACTCAGAGTTTAAAACAAAACTGAAATATATATAAAATAAAGTATAAAATACAATGAGAAATGTATTTTTAAAATAAAAAAATAACTTACCCTCGTTTAGTTCTTATCACTTACACCTCAATATTTGCCGAGTAAACTCAACGTGTCTCTCATTGTACCATAAAAGCTAAATGCTCCATTTTCTGTATCATATTGTTTAAATGGGATCGCTGGGACATTCCCTATGATGTGTTACGATGAGACGACGGCGAGGAAAGAAGCGTTTTTGATAAGGCCCTTGATTTGAGTGATGTTCTTGTATCAATTTTATGTCCCGATCTTTATTTTGATTTAATTATTATTATTATTAGTTATTTATTTTAAACCACATAATAAAAATAATTATACAAAACTGCTCTCTGCTTAAATAATAAATCTTATTTAAGCTTATGTACGTGGCAGGACATTAACGTTGATTAAAAATAAATATTTGTTCGTATCTGGATATTGTGTTCGTTTTCGTGTATCTCTGGATCTACGATAGGAGAATCATACTTTGGGCTATTGAGTATGGCGTTATTTTTCAATCATGGATACTATGCACATCGTAACTTTTGATTCTTGTTATGACATTTCAAAATCTATGCAAATTAACATTCCAATTCAAACCTGACTTAATGAAAATTCATGAGTAATTAATTACCCGTGTAAGCAATCTGCTGCCGATTACCATAAATAGTATAACTGAAAACGTTACATATTCTGGGCACGTACAAAATGTCACGTCGGTGACACTAAATTATGTTTCGTTTGTTTCATTAGATGTTGTGTCAAATGCAACTCATTTCGCATTCAGAACGGTACGTTTCAATTTTCTTTTCCTTTACTAGTGAAGGTGATTCAAAGGAATTTTACATAAATTTAGTTATATTTAATCTTAATTTATTCATATTATTATGTACTATCTGACCCGACAGACGTCGTCCTGTCCAAATTTCAATAATACAATAATTTCAATAAGTTTATACAAAAATCCCAAAGAAAAAAGCACTTTCAGTTTTTCTCAAATTTTCCAATTTTCCGGACAACATTCCCAAAATTTTTTTCTCTAAAAACCTTATTTGGACTATTGCGAAAATTAAAAAAAAAAAATTAAATCGGTCGAGCCGTTCTCAAGTGATGCGCTAACCGACGAACATCATTATTTATCGACGACTAGCGACCCGCCCTCATTTCGCTTCGGTTTATTAAATTTAAAACAATCGGAATAAGATATATTCCTGCCGTAAAATGGAGCCTATATTTTAAGTTAGACCTCTAGCAATACATCGGTGAAAACTGCATTCAATTTCATGCAGTAGTTTTTGCGTGATGCGTATACAAACATACAGACAGATAGACAGACAAAATTTCTAAAAATTGTTGTTTTGGCTTCTATTGCTCTAATAAAGACCCCCATATTAGTTTTTTTTTCAATATCTATAATGTACAGACATCGGCCTGTTACAATTTTATTATATGTATAGATAACAACCGACAAAACAATGAAACAAGAGTAAATACTAGGCTAAGTACAACTCTATTAACAAATTGTTACCTTACTTACAGGCTATCACCGCAAAGAAGATATGGTTTATTTATTTTTTGCTTTATCGGTATATAGTATGTACCTACTATATATAAAATAATATTTATTATATATTTGTTTCTAGTAATAATGTGCACTATCTACCTAATTTAATGCTTGCATGAGGACGTGCCAACGTTTGTCATTCTGTCACTTACCACCAGGAGGAATGTCCGCTCGTCTATTACCTTCTTCCTCTAGAAAAAAACATACATCAAAATATACATACGAACACTTCGAAGAGCATGTTTGAGGACCAAAAAGATGTAATTCTGTATTTAATAGTGACAAATCTGACATAATCTGACAAATCTATGTTTGTAACTACAAATACACTAAATAAACTTATTTAGTAGGTATTACAAGATATAATAGCGAAACACCAATTATAAACCAATAAGTAAATTTGATACTTGCATCTTTCTTATTATTATTTTTTAGAGTAGTGTTAATAAGGGCCGTGGTCACGGCCGTCCATGGACACCTGGAATACCAGTGGATTGAAAGGACACCGACGACCTTGCAGGATCCTATTTACGTTCCCCATTTCGCAGTTCAGTGGACAAATCGGAGTTCGTAATCCATTCCATAACCTTCGAGTTCGCGGTAGTGTCTTGATAACTGCAGTGCACGTAGCAGATCCTAGTCAAGGAAGTGGTGAGGAACCGCGTTAAAATTCGATGTCATCAGATTGAATAGCCCTTCACAACATTCCCCCTATTATAACAATGGTAAAAGACGCAGAAAGTAGCAACATCGCTCCTGACTTGTAGAGATTATTTTTAAAAGTAGATCTATTATTTAAAAGTGTGATTTCCGTAGGAACTCTATAATCGATCTGGATAAAAAGTATCCTATATGTTAACCTGGCACGTGAGTTATAACCATACCAAGTTTCATTGAAATCCATTGAAATTTCATCTGTATCCGTCTCTCCCGCCTGAATCCGTCTGTATTTTCAAACTACAACGTTTTTTTTCAAAAAAATATTTCATGTACAGATACGGCTCTGTTACTTTATTATTGTATAGATTTTATTGTAAAAAGACTCACGTCATAGATTCTCATGGAACGCTTTTGAACAAAAATAGTTAGAAAAGAAAATACACACAAAAGGCGTGCTTATCCCCTTAGGAAATTTCCACTAGTGAACCTGGGAGAGCGATAGCTAAGCATTGAAACGGTCAGACGTAGTGCGTACCTTCATGAACTATTAAGAACACCGCTTTTATATTTCAAATATTACATACAATACACTATTGCACTAAAAGTATTGTATTGTACACATTACATAGCAAAGATAATCTTAGTAATGGTATCGTGCGGATTTGTCTCAGTTTACCGTATCACAAGCTACATTTTATTATAATAGATCACTCATACGTTTTAATCGTAATCGTAACTCCATCCGTGTCCAATGAAACGCATGAAAATCCTCAATGCCGATTGTCTTGAGCTAAGTGATATATGGTCTTAAAAGGACACGCTGGCCAAGCATTTTGGCGAGTCCACTCGTTTAGAGGTGGTAGATCCTCAGCTTGTGTTAGCGACTTAATTATCCTTTAGTCGTCTTTTAGGACACTAACCAGTTATTATTAGAAAAAAAAGGCATATATCAGTGAACTTAAGAATCATGACAAGCTTCTGGAATAGTTGGGAAACAGCCTGCAATGATTAGATGCGATGGGATGGCTTTGGCTTTCATTTCCCGGTACGATTTACGTCGGTTTTCTTCAATACAATGGGTAACTTGGCCAGTCGACCACACCCAAGTCCAACGTGGGAAGTAAACAGTTGTTGCCCTTTAAATATTATGTAAGGATGATGTACAAACGCGGTTTCTTCATAAACACAGTAAGTACAGTAATATTATGAATACATTAGCAATGCACGAGTGATTTCAAAAGGAAAATTATTTTAAAGGAAATCTTCATAAATCTCACGTACGAGAAGCGTCTGCGTGATTTTAATAAAGCACTTAATGTGAGGGCGAGGTTGATGTACTGATAACTAATTTCTTTTTACACATTTATAAATTCTTCAGGGAAATAAATATGCGATGTTATCTGAGAAAATAAGAATTCAGTAAAAAAAATAAAAAATATATATTCGTTATTGATTCAGAAAAAACGAGAGTATCTATTTAGCATCAGGTGGACTGTATTCCACCTGATGCTAAATAGATACTGTAGCCCATGGACATTCGCGATACATGCCTACCTTTGCGGATCAAGGAATGGATTGGAAGGAAGGGTTCGGAAAATGGGGAGGAAAATAGGATCGGATGGGAATGGGCTCTGGCATATTTCACTCACTACCGAAACAGGTACGTACATTGGGTAAATACGATAAAGTAGGAAATGCAGTGCATTTCAAGGTAGTCTTCTGTGAGAGACAGGTAACGTGGCCAGTTGAATGCGATCAGCAGCTGTGGAAATCTTTAAATAAAATTTAATGTAACCAATGAAAGTAATGAAAAATAGTAACGCACGGAGAGTTCACCGTGAAAACTTTGTTGCGGTTGACCTTTGTGCTCCCAATTTACTAGTTAATTCAAAACTGTCGCTAAAATAGGTTACATAAAATAATTTACACCCTGAACCTTGAGGTTTTTGCCATGTGCGAGAATAAAGCTTTGAGAATAAATACCAAAATACGTGAAGTTAGATGGCACCCAAGCGTAACCGTATCCTGCCATTTTGACGTCCACATGGTCCACGTGACATGGTCATTGTCTTGTCCATGAGCCATGCGGGTTGACAGGTCCTCTCTTTTAGAGGTGGTGTAGTACCTCAGGGCTTGTGATAGCTGCTTTATCTATTAGTCGTCTTTTATAACACCCACGGGAAGAGATGAAGTGGTACTATTCTAAAACCGGCCGACTCCACGCGGGCGATGGGCACCCAAATTCCATACATTGTTGTATGTGGTAAGGTTGATAAATATGAATTAAATATGAATGATAAATAGTTAGGTAATAAGTTAGGTAATAATTAGGTATGTACATAAATAAGAGTTGTCACAGTTAGGTAGTGAGGTCTCCAGATAGATATTCCATACAAACGTAGGGGAGTACAAACGTAGTTTCATAACTTGTAGGGGGAGAGTGCACGCTGCATTCCCACAGCCGCTGGGCGCACTCGACTGGCCACGTTCCCCTCTCTCACAGAAGACTACCTTGAAATGTACTGCATTTCCTACTTTATCGTATTTCCCTAATGTTTCGGTAGTGAGCGAGATATGCCAGAGCCCATTCCCATTCAGTCCTATCCTGTCCCTCGCCATTATCCCAACCCGTTCTCCCAATCCCTTTCTTAATCTGCAAAGGTGGGCAGCGCATCCTCGGGCGTGCAAACGTTTGTCATTCTAGACTGGTGTTGGCATGTATCATGGATGTCCTTGGGTTACAGTTTCCACTTACCATCAGATGGACTGTATGCTCGTCTGCCGCCTATTTCCAATAAAAAAAAAGATATATACCGTCGTAAATCTAGTTATCTGCGAACTGTAACACAACAAGATTCTTCGCTGTGGATAAAATAGTGATTCAGTTACAGTGCCGGCTTTACCTATGGTGCAGGGTGTACGGCGCACACGGGCGCAAAGTCTTAGGGGGCGCCGAGCGCCGCTCGCGATGCCTCCAAAGAGCCTACTAGAGGGCGTCCGCCTACTTCTTCCCGTCCCCCGATTTCGATGAAACAAAGCCTATTCGAAGCGCCAACCTAAGCTTAATTAACCTGTGGAAACCCCATGAAAATCCGTTTAGTAGTTTTGGAGATTAGCGTATTCGAACAGACGAACAGACAGATAAAAAATTTCAAAATCGTCTTTTTATATTCTATTACTCTTCCTTCATAGCCCCCAATCAGTGTTTTGGTAAATATATTCAATGTACAGACACGCTGGTTCTACAATTTTATTATATGTATAGATCTACCAACACTAATATATATTAACCTGACAGTATGCATATATAATAATGTTTATATATGTGTGGTAAACTCGTGGTAACAGTTATTTGGTTCCAAACACTTGAATCTGTGGGGAGCGCTAACCAGGCAGGCATTTCAGTTTTTAAAATCATGCGGTTTTACTCACATACGACCGCCCGATTGTACTCGTAATCCGCATAAGTCGATATAAAATATAATAAAATTTATATAAAATAAAATATAAAAATATAAAAAGTCGATCGATATAAAAAAATAGGTCACAATTCCACTGATAATTTACTAAAAGAGTTTTTATTTATTTATTTAAGCTTTACTGCAGTATAATTGTATAGGAGGTGGACGCCTAGTGGCATTCTCGCTCAATCAACCTTTGGTTAAACAGAATTACAATAGGGTGAATATTAGTCTATGTATGCAAAGTGAATAATAAGACTGGATACAATATAACAATAGGTAGTTGGAATAATCTATACTAATATTTTAAAGGGGTAAAGTTTGTAAGTTTGGATGTAGGAGGTAATCTCCGAAACAACTAATCCGATTTCAAAAATTCACCATTTGAAAGGTACATCATTCCAGATGGACATAGGCTATATATAATATTATGTGCAAAAAAAAATGACAGACATGCAACGCATGCCGGGCGCGGCTAGTTGTATAATAAAATGCAACGCATTTGAACAAAAAGGCCTTTACATAGCACGAAATCACAGCGCCAACAAACGCTAATTGACCAGAGTTTACCGTTTAAGTACATCGCTAATTATGGGCCAATTATCCACAGGCCTATTCCGATTTACCTCATATAAGTAAATTGTAATATAAATTAAATACAAAATATTTATTACAGACATAAAAAACGGAAAAATATTCATCTCCCATTATGGTCCACGACTAGAAGGGTCGCCTGTGGGCTTCAATGGGACATTGGAATTTACTGCCATCGTCACCGGTCACCAGTCCCGCGTACCGAGTCAGATGGGAACGAAACAAAAAAAGTGTAGTGTACAGTCCATTTTATTACAATACTGTAATAACACCGTGTATATATTTATTTATTATTTATGGGTATTTGCTATTATTTGCTAATATTGTAGCAATCGAAAGGTACTTATAACTTAATAAAACTTGAATATCGCGTTCTTAGCACATTCTGACTGTACCAGCGGTGACTATTGAAGATAGATTTGTTTAATATATACATTTTAAAGTACACACGAGAACACACTAAAGGTTTTTAAGTCTTCACAAACGAAACAAATACACAATGTGGATTCGGAACACATAGAGTAGTAGTATCTGTCGGCATATCAAAGTTTCCTGGCCGAAATTCAAAGTTCAGTGAGTCCGAATATCCCTTTCTAACTGATCGTAGACAGTTTAAAAAAAACTGTAAAATCTGCCTATTTTTAACTAACAGCCCTTTCCCAATAACAGATTACAAAAATCGGAACAAAATATCGAACCCAAAAAATGTACAACCGTCAAAACGTCGAACCGTCACATACATGCCGGGAAAAATTCGCGATCAATTCCACAAAGCCTTTACGTGGCATAGGTAACAAATCACTGGACCGCATCATCCCCCCCCCCCACCACCACCACCCCTCCTTCTCTCATTTGCTCTGGAATCGCGTCACGTTTTGAAAAGCCACGTGTAATTACAAAAACGAGTTTAGATTTTGTTCCGGACACCCACGTGCCTCTGCGGCCGTCTGAGTTATGAGTACTCATTTAGCCCTTTGATGAGCAGATTGGGTGCTGTTTTGTTTACAATATAGGCAGCTTTAGATAGGCACACATTTTTCACTAAAATCTACAGAAAATTAAATTCTGAAATTAGCTATCAATGTATGGGTGAATATTTGATTTGAGGTAATTTTATGTTTTTTTATGTAAATTTATGTAAGTTACATGCTAACATTAGTCCAAAATGACAAACGTTAGCACGCCCCCGTATGCGCTGCCTACCTTTGGAGATATGGGAATGGATTTAGAGAAAGGGTTGGGAAAATGGGGAGGGACAGAATGGAAATGGGCTCTGGCACATCTCACTCACTACCGAAACACGTACGTACATTGGGGAAATACGATAAAGTGGGAAATGCGGTACATTTCAAGGTAGTCTTCTGTGAGAGAGGGGTAACGTGGCCAGTCGAGCGCGCCCATCGGCTGTTGGATTGTAACGTACACTCTCCCCTCAAAAAAAAGTTTTTGAGCTATATCACTATTTTGTAGATTGTTTACGACAATTTTAACAACTTGAGGCCACATGAAGTAGTAAATACTATGTATTACAATAAATTAAATTAATTAATTAAGAAATTAAAATGTATTTAAGTTATTAAATTGTGCATTCAAAGTATCAAAGTGTCGTCTGCGTGTCTGACACAAGACCCACTCTCACATGTTCAACGAATAGTACGACCGACCAATATACTACAGTAGTATCTACAAATAAAATTTTGCAACGTATTCAATATAAGTACCTACTTTGAACATAATGTACAATAAATACTTTAAATGTACAATAAATAGGTTTACATTTTTTTAATGTAAACTGAATTATACATATTTTGTTTTTCGACAATGTTCGAATAACAGATTTCATTCATTATCAAAATGGCGGACGTAAAAATTTGATTTTCTAATTTTTTATTTCATTGTTACATAAATATCCTTACACTTGCTAACATGCAATCCTAAAACGTTCCCGAAAAGAGCCTCGAAACAGGAACTTGGCTAAAATCCGTAATTATGTCAACAGCCGTCAGGTCGAGGGCGGGGATTGCGAGGGACGCGAGGGGGCGGGGCGGATATGAAATGACAAAAGACGTATCGGGTAACACGCCGTGATGGAATCTCCGCGCGTACAATCCGCGAGCAGCCCGAGTACCAAGCATTTTCGCACCATCAAATGGAACTCTGCTGCGTTATTATAAGGTTGGATATCCCCTTAAGATTTTTGGAGGAATTTCTTTAGGTGCGGTGGTCCATACAGTTTTTTACGTTATCGCAGTATGAGCGGCGACGTGTCAATATTTGCCGAGAGATTTTTGACGTCGCTAATAAATCTGCTACTGTTTTTGTATGGCGCCTTTTCTGGCGATGGGTTAGGTGATATGTGATGGCAATGGGTGTTGGAACATAAAAAAAGTCTTAATGGAACTTCCTGACCTGACAAGGTAGCGTCAGAATGTGGAACGTCAACAAACGAAAGGTCGGACTGGAGAATTTACTGGTCCAGAACAGTTTAACGATAGATAAACTCTTTATTGTACACCAACACGATAACATATATCTCAGAATAACAACATAAGAGAAAATACATAACAAATGAAAGTACATAGATAGTGCAATTTTTACTGTGTAAAAGAATTCATTTCAGTTGTGTTTTAAACATATTATAAATGAAATAAATTATTTTATAAGTACATTATATACTTAATTAAGATGCATCCAATTCACAAATAAATGAATACATACTTAATATTGGAATTAAGAAAATAGAATTTAAACAAGGTGAGTGCAGAGCAAAGGAACTACATAGAGGAACAATTATGGGAGAGATCAAATTAAGCATTGAAAGTTGAAAGCTCGAGATTGAACTGTCGATGCGAGGCATTCAGACCTACCCACCTCTCCCCTTGCGTGTCTTGCCCAGGTCGTTCATACTTGGCCAGACCTGCCTCATTCTGCACTTTAGGTACGAAAATACGCGTACAGCGGTGGGCCCCTGCACAGGGGTTTATTTCAGTCCGTTGCCGCGGGCTCTTAAAACTACCTTTATATTGTGTTAGTAGATATAATACTTTTTATTTAACTTTATTTTATACCAAATTTAAAATTGCGATTTAAAACGAATAAAACTACTATAATTATGTTATATTACAATTATTATGGGTGACAACCCTTCTGATACACGCACGAAGTGTGCGTGATCTTCAGCGGTTCAGTGTATCATCGCCTTTCTCCGATGCGCGTAGGATTCAATTTGGCACGCGCTAAAGGAAATTTTATTTTATAGGTATGTTTTTGTAGGTTTTATACAGCGTTTTTAGGGAGTCCTTGTACTATAAGTTATTATTGGCTGGTCCCATATACACAAACGCACGCACGCACACACATGTTGTTACAATAATAATAACGTTATACTCAATGACCCACAATAGGATTCCCAGTGTCCATGGGTCCAGAGGCATCCAGACACGAACACACATTTGTCTTTAAACTAATGAATGTCCGACTGGGAATCGAACCTTCTGCACAGCAGGCAGAGTCACTAACAATTCCACAAATCGGTCGTCTAATATATATCTTAAAATTTGTGTAATCATATAAATTATAAGCCAATTAAATTATATAAAATTAATTGCCTCAAGTATAAGTAACACGTAAAAACATTTATTAGGAATTTACTCGTATAGTGATATCGCGAAAACACAATATTCAAGTTTTATCAGCCATGTTTACCCAAGCGCAATGGTTTCCATAGCTGTCTGGACCGCTCAAACTTTGACTAATTGTTATGGGGCGCCACCAGCCTCCTCGTAATTAGGGTTCGCCCGGAATCCGACCACGGGGCTAATTAACGTCTTAAAAGCAATAATCTCGTTCAGCTGGACAGTTTCGTTTTTATTTCTCTTTTTCCTGTTATTGTTAATATTCAGTTATATTTTTGGAATGGATTATGAGAACAATTCGACTATTGGAAGTTTGTATTCTCGGAATACAAATTATTAAAATTATGTTAAATGTACCGCAAACGATCAATTACTATATATTAAGCGACTTTACAGATTGCGCGATGTTTTTGATCGTTTAGAGAATGTATTGTAACGCGATACACTAATATTGTGCAATGACATTATTGTACAGTTTTATTGTAGGAATAGAGGTCGCTTATATATGAAAATTACGATAGTTTAACCTGCGCTTGACGCCCATTCGGTTCAGTTGTAGGACGCTACTGTACATACAGTAGAGTAGCGTCTATCAAATTTTGTAACTAAACACTCTGTAACTGATTAAATATATTATAGAATAATTAGTCTTGCTATTTCTCTTTTCCCTCTTTTAATTTAATCTTTTATTCTGTTCTAGAGTCTTAGGCGGAGTTGAACATAAATGCCGCAAAATTTTGTCATAAACTAATTGACACAAACATGACACAATTGTCCACGAATGAACAAACAAGGAGAATACTTATAAATATAGCAGTTATTACGTATTGTCCAATTTCTGGATAAAGATATAAGTATTATTGTAAATAGCTTTTGCCCGAGAATTCGTTAGCGTTGGTCTACATAAAAAGTAGCCTATCTATTTACAAAGTTTCAACGAAATCGATTCAGCCATTTCGGTGTGATTTCGCATTTATAATATTAATGGTATTTCTGATTGATAATGGATATAAAGAAATATATAAAAAATGTTGTTAGAAATATGACACTGAATGTTTATGGGAAGAAGGCGACAGGCGAGCATACAGTCCAATTGGTGGTAAGTGGATACTGTCGCCCATGGACATCCGCGGTACATGCCAACATCAGTCCAGAATGACAAACTTTGGCACGCCTCCGGATGCCCTGCCTACCTTTGCAGATTAAGGAATGGATTGGGAAAATTGGGAGGGTTAGGATGGGATGGGAATTAATAAAGATTTGACAATGAGGGATAAGACATAATGGGATGGGAATGGGCCGTGATAAAATAAATTAGTAAAATTAAACTAACATTGCTTTATAGCTTTGTTGTAGTTTATAGATTGGGAAAATTGGGAGGGTTAGGATGGGATGGGAATTAATAAAGATGGGACAATGAGGGATAAGACATAATGAGATGGGAATGGGCCGTGATAAAATAAATTAATAAAATTAAACTGACAAAGCTTTATAGCTTTGTCAGTTTAATTTTACTAATTAGAAATTAAATAATAGATTAAAATTTGATACCTACGGTACCAATTATTTGTACCGTAGGTATCAAATTTCAATCTATCGTTCGTAATGTTGTAGTTTCATATCTCCAAAAAATCACCAAAGATTCCAATCCTTACGCAAACGAAAACGAAGAATCCAATAATCCATAAATCCGGCAGTTGATAATAATCATAATTCGTATCTCCATAATACTGCGTCAGTGGCTATAATAATATTCACTTCCATTACGGAATCGCTGACCTGACGCGACCTTATTCGGGGGGTTTTTCGGTTTCGTTATGAACCTACTTCGGTTATCTACTGTTTGATTTTTTTTTAAGGTGAAGCGACACAGTGTTCAACACACGATCGCACGCTATCTAATTTATATTAGTTTTCATAATAAATATTTTTCTGTATAGAGTTTCTTGTGCGTCCCGTGTCGTGCGCTTGGCGATATCCAGATGAACTAACTAAGTATCGATAAGTAATGGAATTGGCCCCCGTTAGATATTTAATACACAATATAAAAATTTGTGATGTTAGAATTACGAGTAAGTGTTAGAATGTGTGCTGTTGCATCTTTTTGTTTTCCATAGAATATGGATGCCAAAACTTTTACCACCAAAATACTTAAAAAAATATTCTGTAACTTATTGACATAATCTTAAAGCATATTTTCGACTGATCCCACAAATTTCGGGCGACCATATCATATGGGAAAGCTCATACAATATTCAAATATGGAAGTGATTGTATAGATCGTAGGCAATTTCTAAATTGCATTTTGTGATGATAACTCGTTTTGTATGAAAGCCATATCATTAAAATTTCAAGTGAAGTTAAAGAACTTCTGTAACTCGGGTATATTTACCCATTCAGTAATGGTACATATTTATAGAAGGAATAAACTAGGAATAGGGATATATGGTCTCATAACGCCATAACTCATAACCCAAGCGGGTTGGCGAGTCCACTCTTTTAGAGGCGGTGTAGTTCCTGAGGGCTTGTGGTAGAAGCTTTGTTATCAGTCGCCTTTTACGGCACACACGGGAAGAGAGAGGGTGATGCTATTCTTAAACCGGCCGACACCACACTGCCTAGGCTTCACATCCATCATGCACAAGTTAATGTATATGGGGAGGTCCATATCAAGCAGTTTAAAACAAAAATGCTAGTGATGGTTAAGGTAATTCTTAGAACGGAGTAAAGCATAAAGTAATTTTTAACTGTGTTAATGTGGACGAAGCCGTGAGCGGCAGCTGGTATAAAAAGGAAAATAATTACATGGCCAGCAGAAATACTGAAAGTGTAAGCAAATCGATGGCGGCAAATTTAAAGATTAATTTAATTAAAGGTTCTCTGGTGACAAAGATATATTAGCCCGTTGATTTTGTGTTGACATAAGTAATTAAAAGGAATCTTATTAATTAAAAATTCTTATTTTTTTTTATGGACGAAGACGGCAGATGAGCATACAGTCCATCTGATGATAAGTGGATACTGTCGCCCATAGACATCCGCGATACGTGCCAACAATAATCCAAAATGCCAAACGTTGACACACCCCCGGATGCAGTGCCTACCTTTGGAGATATATCGGAATGGATTTGGAGAAAGGCCTGGGAAAATGGGGAGGGATAGGATGGGAATGAGCCCTGGCACATCTGACTCACTACCGAAACACTTACGTACATTAGGGAAAAAAAATAAAGTGGGAAATGCGGTACATTTCAAGGTAGTCTTCTGTGAGAGAGGGGAACGTGGCCAATCGAGCTCGCCCAGCGGCCGTTGGATTGCAGCGTGCACTCTCTCCCTCAAAAAAGTAGTTATTCTTATTGCAGTTATTCAAAAAATAGTTGGTTTTGCTGGTCATAATTTGCTGCACATACAACATTTTTAATGAAATACAAGCAGTATAAAAATATACTGTCGTTTCGCGCAATGTAAAATTACAAGCTTCCATATATTTAAGGTTCACTCATCACTTTCACATGAAAATATTTTTTGATAAAAAAGAGGCAAGATTACTTCTCTGTAAAGTTATTTATATAAAGGAATTTTTAATTTCGCAAAGAATTGTAAGAAAGTAACGAGCTTTTTTTGTTTCCTTTCGATTGACGCTCGTAATTAGTACTTCCAATAAGGTTAATTACAATTAAGGACGAAAAGGTACAGGTTTTAGTGATGTCACAGTGTAAGTGAGGAACGGTGTGAAATCTTCGTTAATACGAGTACATTCGACATGTCGTCGCGATAGTATTCACTGCAGTATAATAAAATACTTTAAAATTAGATATTGTATTTTTATTATATTTTAAACTTTTGTTCGACTTTTGTTTTGTTTGCTATGGATTAAAAACAAGCATGACAGGGAGTGAGACAACAACAAATTCACCCAAGACTGCAGTCTCGCTGTCATCACAGTTCATGTAACTGGCCAGAAATGTCATTTATGCATACATGTAATAAAATCGTAACAGATCCGTGTCTGTACAAGAAATATTACGTACGTCTGTTGTCCAGAAATATTACGTACAAGAATCTGTACGTCGAGTAAAATAAATAAGTTAACATTTGCGCTAAGACCCGTTTAAATAGATAAATATTTAGGGTATATTTTATCTCCATTCGTCATAAAGTTTTTGAGGGAATCGTCATTATGAACGCATGTGCAATATGCGCAACAAATCACTCTATTGAATGGATTCTATTGAAACTAACTATAATGATAGTTTATATCCTGGTTCAACTCATAGGATACTTTTGATCCCTTACTGTTATAAGTTTTCTCGGGAATCATTATCGTGATGCGTCGCCTGATAAAATATTTTTTTTTTTTTTTTTTTTTTAACAATGTAATACCTAATGACGAGCTATTACATTTAAAATTACGATCTAGTCATAATATTAAGACTAATGAGTAATTTAAATTTTACCTAAATTGCTAAGTAGGGTAAAACTAAGAATGTGTCCAATAACACTTTACTTATTGTCTCTATTAAGGGGAAGTCACTCTGTTCTTGTGAACTTTATTAGGAGCACTTATTTCACTAAGTACCTACATAATATTAACACTACACTAACTCAAAAGGTTTCGTCCTTTTCAGTCTTCTGACTATGTCCGTGTTATCAAGGAGCTGGATGGCCTCAACGTTCACATGGTGATGAAGTCTTCGTTCGTGAGCTTCGGCGTATTTTTTAATAACGTTGGCAACGAGGTCCACTTTAAGGTCCCGATGGAGGTCGTCATTTCTAATGTACCAGGGCGCATTGACCACGCCCCTAAGTACTTTGTTCTGGAATCGTTGGATCATGAGGATATTACTTTGTTTGGTGCAGCCCCACAGCTGACTACCGTAAGTCCAAACTGGCACGAGGACTTGTTTATACAATAGTATTTTATTATACAATGACAGAGAGGAATGTTTCCCAAGCAACCAGTACATCTTCTTGTAGCGAAGTTCTAACTCATCACGTTTCTTTTTGACATGAGCCTTCCAGCGAAGCTTCGCGTCCAGAGTCATGCCTAGATACTTGGCTGTATTCGCGTACGGTATCACATGGCCGTTTATGTACACCGGATGATAGTTGGGTTTTTTATTCGTAAAATCTATGTGAATTGACTTAGATTCATTTAATTTCACTCGCCATTTTTTTGCCCAGTCAAGGATTTTATTGACGGCGGTTTGTACCTTTTCCACTGCGTCTTCATGCGTGACCCCAGTAGACATGATGGCTGTGTCATCTGCAAATGTTGCAATGGTGTTGTTCTCTATCTCTGGAATATCACAGGTGTATAATAAGTACAGGACCGGACCTAGTACACTCCCTTGTGGTACACCAGCTTTTATTTGCTTGAGTTCTGAGAATGAATCATCTTGTCTTACCCTAAACATTCTCTGTGTTAGGTAAGACTCCAATATGTCTGCGAATTGCTTGGGGAGCATATTTTTTAATTTATGTACAAGGCCCTCGTGCCAGACCCCATCAAATGCTTGTGCTACATCCAGGAAAACTGTCGTACAGACTTTCTTTTCCTCTAGTGCTTTTTCTATAGTGGTTGTAATTCTATGCACTTGATCGATTGTAGAGTGTTTTTCCCTGAAACCAAATTGATGGTCAGGGATTAGGTTTCTTTGTTCTATGATGGGTTTCAATCGTCTCAAGAGAAGTTTTTCCATTAATTTTGACATTATTGGGAGGAGAGAGATCGGTCTGTATGATGTTGTTTCGTGTGGTGGTTTACCAGGCTTCGGTATCATTATAACTTCGGCAACTTTCCACATGTCAGGTACATGTTTAAGTCGAAAAGTAGCATTGATAAGGGTGGTCAGTTTTACTATAGCTTTAAGTGGAAGATGTCGGAGAACTTCACCAGTAATAAGATCGTATCCGGGTGATTTCTTCCGGTTTAGGTTCTTTATTTCGTTTTGGACTTCTTTTGGCGTCACAAGTCTTATTTCTAGTTCATCCTGTAAAGTTTTGTTTAAGGTAAGGTCACCCGGGTTATCTTCGTTGGGTTGAAAAATTTGTTCTAAATGCTTTGCAAACCTATTTGCTTTCTGCTCAGAACTCTTGGCCCACTTTCCGTTCATTTCTTTAATGGGGGGAATATGCATCATAGGCTTTTTCATATTTTTAATAGTTTTCCACAATGAATACTCAGTTGTGCGATCACTTGTTAAATGACTAAGGTAAGTGTGCATAGTTTCGTCCTGGAACATTTGAATTTTTTTCCGTAGTCTTTTTGTAAGTTTATTCAGCAACTTTTTATCTTGTGGAAATCTAGTTCGTTGCCATTTCCGTCTCTGTTTTCTTTTTTCCGCTATAAGATGCCTTATTTCTTTTGGATAGTAATTAACTATTATCTTTTTTTTAACATCTGGCGTATTTTCCCACGCGCAGCGTTGGATATCTCATATGAATTTTCTTACATCTAGATCTAGCTGGTCAGGAGTTTTTAGTGGGACTTTCAGGTCTATTGTATTGTCCAAGTCTGACTTGAAACTTGCCCAGTCTGTATTTTTATTTATTAAGGTGGGATTTTTCTCTTTTATAACTATTTTATCACATAATGTTAAAATAATAGGTGAGTGGTCTGAGCTCATGTCATAACCTTCCTCGATGTGTAGAAAGTTACTAGATATGTTCTTATAAATAAAAAAGTCTATTAGGTCTGGTAACTTCTGTGGATCCGTTGGCCAGTACGTGGGCTTCCCTGTAGATAAGGGATTACATTGGAGTTCTCTAATAGCTTTGAGTAGTTCTCTTCCTTTTGTTGTGGTAAGCCTTGAGCCCCAGTAAGTGTTTTTAGCATTAAAGTCACCTCCTAATATGAATCTGTCACCAAGATTTTTAAGCAGACTGTTGTATTGCTCTGCTTTTATTGCATGCCGTGGTGGACAGTATATGGCTGAAATAATAATAGGATAGCGTTTTGTTTTTACACAAACAGCTACAGCCTGAATTCCCTCTTCTTCACATTTATGATCTTCATAATGGTATATGCTCTTTTTTATGATGACGGCACTACCTCCTCTTGCAGTGTTATAAAATATAATAGCAATATGTTGGAACAAGGAGAAATCATAAACATAACAGGCGACATTGAGGTTTTAATTTGGGATCATTGGAATTTGAATAAAGTGTGATTCCCTCATTCTAATAATTATCATCTCTACCCTATCAATATTAACATTGCCCTGCCCTGTATTAATCAATATTAATATCAATATTAATATTAACATCAATATTAACATCAATATTGCCCTGCGTGTGTGACCACACGATACAGAGGTTTTGTAAATTACTAAACTACGTAGTCTTTTACTGAAACCTATGAGGTTTATGTGTAGATGGCGAGCCGTTCATAAATGATGTAAATATTGTTATTTCCGATAATAAAAATAAAAATATTTTAGGTATATCAATTCTATTCTTCTGTAAGAAAAGTGTTTTTATTAGGTGATTTTTTATATTTTGAGGTGAAAAATAAATTCTATGTAATTTTAGCAGTTCTAATATTTACACTGTGGTGCCATGGAATAATTCGGAGAAAGGTATAACGATTGATATTTTTCCAATAATCATGAAAAAGGTACTATTACAAAGAGAAATTCCAGGTGTTCTTCAGCTCATTAGCAGTAGATTCCTCCAATATTTTCTTCAGCATTACTCGTACTTATAATATTTTTTCTATAAAATAAGTTATATCATCCTTTGTACTTTTATATTCTATCTTTTTTATCATATTTTATCTTTTCATCTTTATCAATATAAACTATATTTATCCTTCAGCCCGAGTCTATCACTTGCTAGACGTGTTTGGTAACAACATCCCATAGCAAGACACAGTCCTCCCCCTGCAAGGACGAGGGAGATTCGGGTAATTTTCCACCATGCGGACCTTACATTTATTTAAATTCTCACACATGCGGGTTGTCTTTACGATGGATTCTTTTCCGGCGAGATAGTGATAAAAAATTAAAATGACTGATTAAACTATGAATTAAAAACCTCCAACACGTAATTACTGAAGTCTTTTATACCTTATTCCTTCCGTGTAACTAACAGTTTTATTTTAAGATAGTAATCAGCACTATAAAGTTCTCAAAATATTCCCCTAAAATAATCTCAGCGAGAAAAAAAGTGTATGAATATTCAACTAATTATTAAATAGATGCGACAAATATGTGTTACAAAATTATAAAACAGCCTGCCTCTTTTATCGAGGGTTAAAAAAATTCATGAGGCATAATAACCACATCAAATGGAGCTTTAGTATTTTTGAGCGAAACACCATTAGATACAATTTTACGCTAATCAAATAGCAGGTCACGCGAGTTTGCGTGCATTTATCCTATAATCGCGCACTTACGTTTAACAAGACAGGATCACGCGATACTATGACACTTTCGGTTTTGGGCTATGAAATGAGCGAGTGGAGATAAGAAAAGTACTTTATATTTTATTTACTCATATAAATGACCCTTATATTTCACGAATGCAGTAGTACCTTGAAAGGTACTGCATTTTCTATTTTATCGTATTTCCCCAATGTACGTACATATTTCGGTAGTGAGTGAGTTACGCCAGAGTACATTCCCATCCCATCTTGTCCTATCCCTCCCCGTTTCCCCAACCCTTTCTCCCAATCGATTTCTTAATCTGCAAAGGTGCAGCGCATGCCCGGAGTGTGCAACGTTTGTCATTCTGGACTGAATGATCGGCGATATATGTTGGCATATATCGCGGATGTCTATGGATGACAGTATCCATTTACTATTAGGTGGAATGTACACCAGTCTGCCGCCTTTTTTTATAAAAGAAATATATATATATAATAAATTGAATTTCATTGGGAGGATACCGCGGCATCGTGAGTCGATGAGAAGCGTCAAGGTACGTGCCGATACCTAGTAAAAGTGTTGGTTCAAAGTTTGTATGTGTAAACAGTGTCGCAGGTGGGGAGTTCTCATCTCCGCCGACTAGGATGACAATGTACAGTCAATAACGTATAGGTACTCATCGGTACCTTAAAACCCTAGTAATCAAGACTATAATCGAATAGTTTTGGGTAAATTACGGTGTTGATGACTGTACATTTGTGTAAGACACAGGACGTGTCTGTGTCTAGAGAACAGAGAAAACAGAGAATTTTATTGTTGGCCAATGTGATGTTTAAATGCTTGTTTAAAAGCCATAGAGATTACCATGAAATATATGTCATGAACGAATGAATGAACTTCTAATGGAGACATTTTTATAATGATAGTTTCAGCGGTTGTTTTATGGCACTCGGTTTCATGTTGGATTATTGTTTGTGTGCTTTGTTTGCACGCGATGGATAAACATGTGTAAAATGATGCGAAATAAATTGCTTTGCATGGAGTTATCACTGGGCGCACTTGACTGGCCTCGTTACCTCTCTTTCACCGAAAACTACATTGTACAGCATACAAGTACTTGCACGTAAGTGTTTCGGTAGTGAGTGAGATATGCCAGAGTTCAGTCTCATTCCATCCTACCCTTCTCATTTTCCTAAATCTTTCCCCAAATCCATTCCTTCACCTCCGAAGGGAGGCAGCGCATGCGTTTGTCATTCAGGACTGATGTTGGCATGTACCGCGGGTGTCCACGGGCGATAGTAATATTCACTTACCACCAGGCCGACCGCATGCTCGTTTGAAGCCTTCTTTTCAAAAAAACTCACTTTTGAGTTCAATTTGTTTTTACATACCTACCTAGCAATATATCCAAGCAACCTTCGATATGGAGCATGTGTAATATCCACCAATATAATTGCTTCTTCTATCTCCAAGTAAGTGGCTTGCCTATCATCAGAATATAAACACCAGGAACCCGTAGGCTGTGGAACAAACTGTCTCAAGTGGTCTTTCCATTAAACTACGATATGGGGTTCTTCAAGAAAGCTGTGAATAGGATTTTGCAAGGTCTGCGGCGCAACCGCATACTCCCTTGTGTTGCAGGTGTCCATTGGCGGCAGTAACACTTACCATCATGTGGGACCGCTTGCTCATTCGCCTACTTCAATATAAAAAAAAACAGATCTATTTGTCACCCCAGTAGTATTTTTTCTTCAAAAGTTAAATAATTATAATATCTACTGTAGATAGATTTCAACAAAATCTTAATTAACATTCCTTAACAACGTTTCAATAATGAGTTATGTTCAATAATGAGTTGTAAAAAAACTTTTTTTTTTTCAACACAGACTATACATAGCACTGGGCAAAACAAACAAACGAAATGTCAGCTCTGAATTTATTTTGCCAACAAATTACGCCACCTTTTAACCAAATTAAGCGCTCAAAGTGACAAGGCCGCAATTAAAAAAACCGGATGAAGTCGTCCTGGGTGAAACCGGTTCACCGGACGAACCGGCAATCCCGAGCGGGATTAAAAATTCCCGTGAAATGACCGGAACTATGCCAGCTTGTCGCGGGATAATGAAAGATGAGTGTTGGTGGGAATTTTAACTTTTTGATAGAAATATTTGGCATATTTCTGAGCCGAGTTTATATATGAGAAAGTAAGAAAATATGCAACAGAAAATACTAATTGAGCAACAAATCGATGGCAGCAAATTTAAAGGTGAGTTAGATTCACGTTCTTTGGTGACAAGAAAGGAATGGGTGTCCCTCGAAGCGGGTCTCCGTTGATTTTATGATGACATTCTTGCAACCAGCCCATTTAGTATCCACTGCTGGACATGGGCCTCCTGGACGCTGGCCAAGCGGGTTGGCGATTCCACTCCTTTAGAGGTGATGTAGTTCCTCAGCGCTTGTGGTAGCCGCTTTCTTACCACTTACCCACGGGGAGAGATGGGATGGTGGTATTTTATAGTCGGCTGACACCACACGGCACATGACATGATTCAAAAATTACTTGTTTCGTTGATCATCATTTTGTTATTTGAAAAAAGGAACAATATCGTTGTGCGTGTCGGTTTATTTACAGTTTTAAACAGGGAATATGGATATTTTGCCAGGCGGAATTGCAATTTTGTTGTTACTTACATTTTTCATATCTATTGCTATCATTTGTTAAAATAAATTATTTTTGTATAACCCAGACGCAAGGTTCCTTGGCAAGATTTATTCATTACAACCTACACTATCAATTAACGTAATAAATTAACTTCCTCTTTTTTTTTTTAAAAATCAACTGGTCTATTCCTGATGGTGTGTTTTTTTGAAAAAATTTGACTGCAATTTTTCGTAACTAACAACGACGCTATGATTCCTTCGCACAAATTTCTCTCTTTCTTAAAGAGAGCCTGTATAGTCAGGCCGCTTCACCTGTTCTTAGGCAGCAGGCCAGCGATCGTGAGCCTATAGACCCCTTGGCGATCTTTATTGGGAAACTTGTTTGCAATGAACTTCGATACCGTTCGTCGCGCTGTCGCTTCTCCCCATGCAATTGCCGTATACAAAGCGATAGGTTCCATAACTGCAATATATATAGCTTAAATAATAACGGGATTTGGATCCCGGGTAACCCTTGCTATTCTTTCTAATTGCTTGTAGACATTTGTCACTTTCAGTATAAGCGTGTCTACTTGGGACCCTTAGATTTTGGTCTATGATTAGACCTCATTGATGAAATTTGTCCACCAGCTCCAATCGATGTCCATTGATTTGCATAATGGGGTTTACGTTCTCTGGTGACGAAAGTTAACGAAATTTTGACTTGGTGATGACAAAATGAAATACGAGATTTTAAAACAACATTTCGGAGACAATTATTCCACACACATTCGCACACGAGCAAAATGGTTTATCATTCAAGTGCGCTTGGACGCGGTTCGCGATCTGGACATGACATGCGATATTCGGCTGATGTTTTCGGTAAAATCCGATAAAAATCGACTTTGCGTATGCGGTATTATTTGTTAGACAGATGGCGTTGTATGTTTTTTTAGAATTCAGAATGCACAATTTTCGAGAACTTCTTTAATAAAATAATAATAATAAGGTTATTTGTTTAATAACATTACAAACGATGTGAACACTATTTTTTTTTTATAGAATAGATGGCAGACTTTTGCAGAATTACGGTCACAGCTCTCTTGAAGAACCCTATATTGTAATGTATCGGAAAAGCCTCAGCTGGCAGTTCATTCCAATTTCGAGTTCGCGACATAAAGTGTCTTTTTGATCACACTGTACGTATTTAGTATATACGTGTCACTGAAATATTAGCTATATATGCGTGACAATGAAATGGCACGTCAACTAATCTACACTAATATTATAAAGAGGAAAGATTTGTATTTTTGTATGTTTGTAACGAATAAACTCAAAAATTACTGGACCGATTTCAAAGATTCTTTCACCATTAGAATGCTACATTATCCCTGAGTAACATGGGCTATATTTATTATTAGAAAAAATTAGGGATCCCTCAAAATAAAATGGCTATATTTTATTTTGAAATTTTGAAAAAAAAATCTTATTAACCGAAGCGAAGCGAGGGCGGGTCGCTAGTTTAGAATATAAAAAACCTTTTTAGAAATAATAAGTCAAAACTAACACATATGTATGTAGTCTTGTTGTTCTATCTAAAACATTCATAGCGCCCATTACTCAGTGCAAGATAATGACCGCCTAGGCCGTTATTATCGTTCCTAGCAACGTATTATACATAGTGACAAGGACGGAAATTTAAGGACGGAAATGAGGGAGAATATAAAGTTTAGAAAAAAACATAGAACAAAGGTTAGTTTCATGATAGAAATTTATTATTAAGGGGTGTAGTTATTTTTATTTAACCCTGTATATAAATCTTAAAAGTGCGGTAATAGCCTAGGAGTAATATACTCGACTCACATTCGTATGATCGTGAGTTCAACTCCTCGGTCCGTAACATTGAATTTCTACATAAATAGGGATTTTTAAAAATTATCACTAGCTCGGTGGTAAGGAAAACATCGCGAGGAAACCCGCATGCTGCAGAAATTTAAAAAATCTGCAGTATGTGATCCACCAATCCGCACTGGGCCCGCGTCCTGGATTACGATTCACTAGAGGAGGCCTGTGCCTTGCAGTGGGACGTTTTAGGCACGTTATAGACACATAAAGCTCAAAACACATCCAATTCCAAGTTAAGTAATTCCCAGAAATTATCCCCAAGCTCAGCGTTTAAAAAGAACATTGACCACAACGAGGTCGTTAAAAAAACTGAAAAGTTACTGGGGAATGAAATCACGTAACTTCAGCAACTGTTTTAATGATTGCCTTCAGTGAGACGTGACTCAAAGTTAAAAGTTGGTGATGGAAGTTGGAGACTGCTGGACTATCATCTGTAATTTTGAACAAAATTTTAGTTTTTATAATTTAAAGTCTAGTTTCTAGAGGTGGAGTTGATTCTTGTGGTTGGAACATGTGTATATTTTTACCTATAAACCTGTTTTTTAAGCTTTAAAAGAAACACTTTTTTATTTTATACAGTTTTTAATATCAAAATGTAAATTTATTTAATTTTTCAGATTTAATAAAACTTTATTGTTCAGACGAAATGTAAAAAAAATGGACTTAATGCCTTATGACATTCTCTACCAGTCAACTTTTGGACAAAAAGAAAATGAAGATGCAGTATGCACTTTAGGAGAATTAGAAAATATATAAACGTAACACTAAACATATACGTATCATACACATATACATATTTATTCAAATATATAAATAATAATAATAAAACATATGTCCAGATAGATATAAATAGAACAAAGCAAAGGAAAACTCCTTTGACTTAAGTAATGAGAGAAATTGAAGAGAGTGGAGAGATGTGAAAGAAACGGATTATTAAATTATCGTGAGGTATTCGCGAACCTCTTTTTGAAGGAATGTTTGTCGGGTATAGTTGTTAGTTATAGATGTGTCATTATGTAATTAGTGAATTAATTAATTGGGGTAAATTAAGAAATTCATGGGATAAAAAAATACTGTAAAATGTAAAATTCTTAATGAAATTGTCTTATTTATTAACATAATAATAATAAGGGTGAAAAAATTTAGCAGAAGTTCTAAATGTTTGACTTTAAAATGACATGCAAGATTTAAACATAACGCATAAATGAATTGAATATAAAAAGACAATTTGCATAATTCAATTGCATAATTTATATTTATAAAAGTCAGTACCGAAAGGCAGTCAATCATAATTATAAATGTCAAATGACTAAACAAATGAGATAGATAATCGTTTATAGAATGACAGTGCTATACATTGTCAATTGTAGTAAATAATGTCAGTCACAACAAAACCATAGACAATTCTTATAAGTATTATATAATATAAACTAGCGACCCGCCCCGGCTTCGCACGGGTGCAATGTAGATACTAATGTGGTGTCAGTGTGGAGTGATTTCTCATACATTGTTTTGGTATATTTC
Organism: Sesia bembeciformis; assembly: GCA_943735995.1. Lineage (NCBI taxonomy): Eukaryota > Metazoa > Arthropoda > Insecta > Lepidoptera > Sesiidae > Sesia > Sesia bembeciformis. The sequence continues at coordinate 18,506,924 of OX031028.1, forward strand.
AATAGAATAAGACAGCATTTTCGATGAAAGCTCTCAGTCGGTATCGTCATATTTCAACAAATTAACACAAAACAATATTGAACTATACGTATGTAAACCTTCCTCTTGAATCACTCTATCTATTGATGAAGACCGCATTAAAATCCGTTGCGTAGTTTAAAAGATCTAAGCGTACATACAGAGGGACAGACGGCGGGAAGCGATTATAAAACATTATAATACTATGTAATAAAGATACAATATAAATAATAGAATACGTCATAAAATACTCATTCAAATTAGAGTATTTTTAAATAATTAGAATATAGCACAAAGTTTTTCTAAATTATATATATTTAATGTAGGTAATTTGATTTGATTTGATTTGAAACAAAATCCTTTCTCCAAATCAATTCTTACATCTCAAAAGAATTGATAGACAGCGCATCCGGAGGCGTGGCAGTGTTTGTCATTCTGGACTAATGTTGGCATATATCGCGGAGGTCTATTAGCGACAGTATTCACTTACCACCCGGCGGACTGTATGCTCGTCAGCCGCCTTCTAATTATAAAAAAATATATCTCAAAATTTGACATCTCAAAATCGGCAATATCCTTAAGAAACAGGACTATTTGTCAAAATAACGACTTAAATCGTAATAAAAATAAACTGTAAACACCAAGAGAAATCTTGTTTAGGGGCTTAATGTACTCAAAGCAGTCGAGAAAAAAGCGAACGGTACACAATTCGTTTCCGACCCATTACTTCGAAACCATTAACCAAACAATAACCAAGTCAGCCGATAGTCTGTCTAAATATTTATGAACTAGAAAACCCACTCGAACCAATGAAAAAATGTATCACATCCAATTTTGAACCTTAAACGTGTAAAATAGAGTTGCAACCAGTTTTATCCAGAAGCAAACCTTATTGGATGAAGATTACAACCGCAAATAATGCAAAGACATCCCGATCTACTTTAGAACATCCCTTTGTTCAGTTTGTTTCATACTTATGCATTTGCATGTTTGTTACAATCGTTCTGTTCGTTTTATAAAAATATACACTTGGATGAAACTGTATTTGTAACTGTTTCGAAGGTATTCTTTAGAATATGCGAGATTTTCAAATGTTATTTCAGTATATAGACAGACTTTCCTATTTATATATCTAGCTGTTATATATCTACGATATATACTATTTATATATCTACGATTATATTTCTAGCTGTACTGTACATGCGTACATGTACAGCACAGCTAGAAATATAATTCGCATAGGAATCTTCGCTACACTTCGGCAAAGGTCGTATTGGTGTGTAAATAACAGCTCTATAGAATTCCGTGACAAGTGCACGTGTAAGGTTGGCGTCAAGACTCAATAACAACTGGCCTAATCACCACGTTACGTTTGTAATTCGGTTTTTGTCTTATATACGAAGTATAGCGCAGATTCCTATGCGCATTATATTTCTAGCCGTACTGTATAGATACTGTTTGTTCAAGCATTTCGTTCGGTTACAAAAATATTGAATAACAAAATGTTGTGGATAGGACAGGTTCGATTTTCTTAGTCTATTGTGTTTTATTTAGTCTGTGGATTTATTTACGCTTTATGACTTAATCTACAATTAGAAAACAAAACAAACTTATATTTTAAATAAAGTTAATTCTGTTAGTTTCCCAAAATAATCCTAGGTAAGAAACTATGAGATTTATAATAAATGAGATAAGGAGATATTGTTATCTATGTGTGCGTGATTATAATGGTATTACTGAAGGAAATAACATCTTTTTTATATATCGTCTTGATATCTCTGAGAGTTTTTTCTTAACATATGACTTCAAAATCGCTTAAAATTTTGTGATTCATTATATATTCATTGCTTTCCTTCATTTTAAAACTTGCATGGCTTCATATCACATGGGGGGGGGATGGGAATGAGCTCTGGCATATCTCACTACATTGGGGGAATAGGATAAAGTGGGAAATGTAATACACTTCAAGGTAGTCTTCTGTGAGAGAGGGGTAACGTGGTCCCCCTCCGAGGTTATTTGATTATAAATTAATCTACATATTTGATCATTTTCTATTTTCTTGATAAATGCAGCATTTTTCGTGACCTCCTTATTTAGCAAAGGAAGGACGTGTCACTCAATCATGCTTGGAGTTGGCAACCCTGGCCCCCAAGGGCCACTTGACGAATGAACGCAACAGAGGTAATATATTTAAAATTCAGAGTCAGATTGAAATAGAATGTTTAGATTCAGTTAGTTTTGTTAAAGCATCAAACTCTGAACCATAGTGTCAACTACTATACTATATAACTCGTATTTTTGCTAAGTAGCCTATAAAAAACCTCATTCTCAATATTTTAATGATACCATACAATGTAGTTTCGATATGTATAGTTAGTATCTGATCAAGGTATTCCAATTAGTACCATAATACGCGTGTTGCTGAATACTTACTTACTTACTTACCTTATTACTAAGGTATTAAGGTACTTACGATAATATTCTCATAGTGTTCTTATTCCACAACTGATGTTTATTTATTTATTTTTACACTTAATTGCGCATTATCGTACAAAAGGCGAACTTAATACCTTAAGGCATTCTCTACCAGCCAACAATAAAATTATGTACAAAAAATCATGTACAAAAAAAAGTTAGAATTTGAAATTGTTACTGCTTTTGAAAGATATAATAATATACCATATCATACTAACAGCCTATGCCGCTTTACTGCTGGAGATAGGCTTCTTCCAAGGCTCGCCGCCACAAATGATTTTCCCCTCTTCTCATCTAGTCACCACCCTCGAGCTTCTTCAAGTGGTCGGTCCACGTGGGCGGAGAGCGTCTCACACTGCGCTTCTCGTCACACTCACACTCAATTCATGCCGATTCTGTGACCTACTCGGTTAATTTAATACTATAAGACGAATATAATAGGGAGAACATTATATCGCAAGCAATATTTCTATGTTATTAATGGCATTATTTCGCTGTTATGTGTAGCCAAAATCTAACTGAACCGACGAAAACACTCAAAGACCAGCCAACGGAGATGACGCATCATTTTCCGCGCACATCAATAACCATACAAAATTTATTCCTTGCCAAAGACAAAATATTTTAAGGAAATGACGTAATTCCATAAGTCAAATATATACAAAATACAAAATCGTATTTATACTAATATTACAATAGAAAGGATAATATTAAAAAGGATTGATTTTAGTTTGATTGCTGGCCATTTTGTTTTCTACTCATCTATTGTACTTATATAGTTTAAATTGGTTTACAGTATTTCCAAAACAACGCCGATAACTCAATATTTGGAAATGTGAGGATCAAATGTGGGTAATCGATAAAACTGCTCGCGGCTCCCATCCTGGACTACCCGCCTCTTCAGTCAACTCGTGACCACGGCTGGTGTAACCCGTGCCGAAACGCCCAGTAGAAACAAAAGGTAAACAAAAATCTTCAAATTTTACGCATTCAGACCCGTTTTTTAATATAAAATGGGTACAACGAAAGTTTAAACAGTTACACGCTAACCTTACATTATTTGCGTTAACACGAAGCTAAAGCGACTGCAGTAGCTTCATTTTAGCGCAGATTCCAAGATAAGATTCAATACAAAAACTGAACTCTACAGCGAGTAAAGGCCGAAAAGCCAGTAAGTGCAGCCAGAGACAGTAATAAAGTAGAAATGGTATAAAGGAGAAAAGGCTAAATTAAATCTGCCCGAGATAAGTGAAGACAGAGCCATTGTTTGAGTTGCTGGACGCTACCTTGTTGTGTCGATAATGAGACATTCTCGAAATTACCTTCTGTACGTTTTAACACACTACTGTGAAAACAAATTTTATTTTTAACTAGACTTCGTTCGCGTGAACGTCTGATTCCCGCGGGCCCCTCTATGATAAACGAACCATAAATGTTGACCCGCCAAATAAGTTATAACTATGTCGAGTTTCATTACAATCCGTCCAGTGGTTTTGTGTGATGCGACTTCAGACAGACAGACTAAAAATCTAACATTTATTGTTTTGGACTCTATCACTTGTACTTTATAATGCAACTAGCGACCCGCCCCCGCTTCGCTTCGGTTTATAAGTTTTCTTTGATTCAATATATTTTTTTCAAAATTCGTGTCTATTTTAGAGACGGATAATGTTGTAGCTTCCTATTTGTGAAAGAATTTTTGAAATCGGTTCAGTAGTTCCAGAGATTACCCCCAACATACAAACACAATTTTACCTCTTTATTATATTGGTATAGATTACTTTCTTTCAAAAAATGTCTCGGTGTACAGTCACGGTTCTGTAACGGTTTTACTGTATATACAAATATGAATAGTTATATATGTTACATAGAAAATTTATACATCTCATATATATATATAGATTTTCCATTTAACATCTTTTTTGTATGTCAAAACTTTTTTAATTTTATTTTAATTACATAACAAAAATAATCATACAATATATCACATAGTAATATGTACCAAACTGCAGAACAGTTTGTCGGAAAACTGCTCCCTGCTTATATTAATTGTGCAGTCTTTTGTACAATTATATATATTTATGTATATCATAACAAATGCTGTATTATTATGTTATTGTTTACGTACCAATGTTATATAAACTTTGATTAATTTTTTAACTGTATTTAAAATATTTCTAATACATTTTAAAAAGAATTAATTTGTTCTCGAAGACAGCTTTTGACATAATTTTTAAATCTAAAAGTAAATTATTTTCAAATTTAGGTACTATATATTTTCGTGTTCTTTTGCCATAATAATTGTGAACTCTGGGCACATCCAAATCTTGTTTCGTCATTGCTCTGGTGCTATTAGGATGATTAACAATGTTTTCAAACTCATTAGAGTCCAATAGTTGCAATGCAATTAACATATTAACCCTTTCTTGTATTGGGATTACTTTATACTCAAGCAATAACCTAAAATACTAAATTGTAGTTCAAAACTTCAATCATCAAATTTATTTATTACTTTACCTTACTCTTTTTTGGAAATTGTTACAAATGGCGGATTTAGCGCCTTACAACATTTTCTCCCAATCACACTTTGAGTTATGAAGACATAAAGTGAATCAAATAGGGATAAACACTGTCGGGTATTTTTATACAGAGAAATGGCATAAAGTCCTTTAAGTCCACCTGGTGGTTAGTGAATACTGTCGCCCGTGGACACCCGTGGTACATGCCAACATCAGTTCAGAAGAACAAACCCTGCCACGCCCCCGTACGCGATGAATATCTTTGGAGATTTAGGAATGGATTTGAAGAAAGGGCTGAGAAATAGGATGGGCTGGGAATGGGCTGAAATATGTACTACGTACATTGAGGGAATAAAATGGGAAATACAGTAGATCTTGACAAAGACTGCGGCAGGGCCAAGACTCAGAACGTCATTTCACGTAGTGTACTGTGAGCGCGGGGTAACTTGGCGGGGTAATTTGGCGGTTGTGGGATTATATCGATTATTGAGAATATATTTGAGTCGTGAGTTCTAATTCACATTCATATTCACTAATTCACGAATTTGAGTTGACAAAGAGATACTGGGAGAATATATGAATATAAATCTATTTACATTCGTTCTATTAATATTAATAATAACAAATTCAAATCTCCTTCAGAAAGGTTTCGATATAGATCACTCCAAAAAGAAATTATAGCTTTCCACGTGTACCCTCAATAACTCTGAATAAGATATAATTGTATATTTATTGGTAAATAGTATCACATATCCACTCTACGAGACAAACGCTACTCGTAATATCATAAATCTCTAAGTGTATCTGTCTGTCAAAGCGAGCAACTCTCGAAATAATATTTTGTATGTAAATCGAATACATCTCGCTTGAACACACCGGGATATTAATAAAATTTTGTATTGACGTGCTACGCAACACGAGTATTAAGCATTATCAGTACAGAGATATTTACAGTATTTCCACGTAAAATTAATGCTGAATATGACAGAGTCGAAAGCTTTGATGGTAATTTCAATCATACAATGAATCATTGCAATAACGCAAAAGCCGGAAATAGGTTGTTGAGTATCGAGGGTAGAATCGATTATACCAGTTTTTACTAGAGATTTTTTTTCATAACTTATTATTCATTTCTAGTACCTATACATTTTGCATTCTAAGGGGGTCGGCCCGCTCGGTCATAACTCTGTACTGAGTAATGAGCGCTACAACGTTTAGATCAGAGTTTCTCAAACTTTACTTTACTTACTTAAATTAACACGCAACACTTGCTCACAGCAAATGGTATACAACAGTTTTTCATGGCCGCACTTGTTTTGCTACGTTTGATGAGATAATGTGCAGACATGTTTGTGCTACGTGTTATTTCATGCATCTTACGTCTAACTCTAACTCTTTTTGCGGTGTGCATAGAGATAAAAAATCTTCACCTTAATTGGGCACCTATTTGAATCATAGATATTTTAAACTAACAAATGAATAGCAATGGTAAATGGGTCTATTTTTAGCTGTCGTCGAACCCCACTTTTTTATTGAAACTATCGACTCCTAGAAAAATCGATCAAATCGATTCAAATTAAAATCGATATCGATATCGACCACTTTGGGAGTGACTGGTTCACATCGAACAACGAAACTTTATATGAATGTAACTTTTGTTTTAATACCAAAGATATTTTTATTTTTCGCTAGAACGGTTTTATATATATTAACTAGTTAACATGTTTCAAATTTTGAGTTATAACAATGACACGTTGTATAATATCTGGCTGTGTGCCGGCTCCAAAATAGCACCACCCCATCTCGTCCCGTGGGTGTCGTAAAAAGCGACTGAAAGATAACAAAGCCGCTAGCTACCACAAACCCTGATGAACTGCATTACCTCTAAAAGAATATAATAACTATAGAAGTAGAAATTCAAACTACCGCATAATTTTGGTTAGCAGAATTTTTGCAAAATTTTATGCCACCGTACCATTATGACCTACATTAGACCCATTGCTCCGAACATAACACTGTAATTAGATTAGGCTCTAACAACATGCATTGACGTTATATTGATGATCGACATGTTTATGTTACGATCGACAACGGTTGTTAATTATCAACATGCGGTGTTAATATAGCTAGCGTATGTACGTATTTCAAATGTAACAAGCACTGTATATGTATATGTATACAGTGCTTGTTACATTTGAAATCTGAGAATTTTCCATGATATTAATTGTTGTGTCCCCCTTGGAAACATTGATTAGTTTGCTAAACGTTCTGCTTTCAACTGCTACTCGCATTGCTACGCGCTTAAATACGATACATGCAGCGCTACGCGTCTTGTTACCAAGATTAGACGGCTCTAGACTCACGCCATGAAGCCCCGCGAACACCTGTGAATGCGAGTGTAGATAGTTTTCGCCGACTTCTCGCCCGTTAACGGCGTTTCGGTCAACGATCTCCACATTCGCCCGTCGTCTCAGTACGACGCTAGAAGCAGCTGCGTGCGAATGTACGTATTGCTTGATTTATTTTTTGAAAATTAGTAACAGTTGGAGTTAGAATTAAAATGTATGGAATATTACCAAGCTGAACCGGTTTCATGAAATGCAAAATATCCGCTATACAACGAAAATCATTGTGATTTTCGTTATATAGCGGATATTTTGTAAGCGTTGATTTGAAGAAGTATTTTTATGGAGATTTCCGATTCATAATTGGAATAAAACCATATCGAGTTATAGGAAATACCACATGAAGATGGTAAAGGATACATTAGAGTTGGTGCAGGTACCATTACGTCCATTTCGAACAAGTGCGTGAATAAGACTGTGAAAAATAGTGAGTGTAGAGAGGTGTTCTCGGGGTACGCAGGTTCACGACGTGAATTCTAGCCGCGATTTTACGGTGTGTGTCTAGAGAAGGCTTTATAATTCGCTACGCGTGTTACTAATAGCCTTGCTTCGAAACATGCAATATGTCACGTGTGCTACGAACTATTTCGTGTCTTTGTACCAATTACTACGCATCTTGTCCACTACGTGGTCGTACGTGCTACGTGTCACTACGTTTTTATTAATAATACCTTGTATCAGATCACAGATTACCGTTGTCGTGTAAATAGAAAAATAAAATTTAAAGAAGCTAATGTGTCTGCATTTACATAAAATGTACTCGTATCAGTGTACGAGTAAAATCGGTTGTCAGCTACGACATAAAAGCAACATTTCTTTTCTTATTTACTCATTGTGCTCCCGTTACTCATTGTGCCTACAGCCTTGTACGAACAGTATTTATATTTACAAATGTCTCCGCTGTCCAAAAATATGTCCACCAGAAAATAATACAAAAAGACGGGCGATCTATTCTGCCCGATCATATCTCATTCGAATTAATAATACTGGCATTTTTCCAGCAAAGGAGAAAAAAATTCCAGCTGTCTGGGTGAGGTATATATTATTTTTCATTGTAGGACTCGCATTGTGACGAACGACCAGAGAACACTGACCTTCTGTCGTGCCTCTCGGTTCTTGTAATTTTGGTTCTTCATGAGAATTCTTGGAGTTCGCCTGGGGTCTAATTTCATTGGTCATTGTGAATCTTCCTCCCATCACATCAGTTTCTTCATTACTGCGAGCGAGTGATAAATGTTATTCTACTAGAAATGCAGCTAATAACCACAATTCCTGTTCAGACGTATTTTTTGGACAAAACAGATTACAAATACAGATTAACTAGCGATTAAAATTTTAAAACACCTACAAAAGTGTGCATCTGAAATGATTCACAAAGTGGCGCAAGCAAAATTCAATCTAAAAGTTATCTGAAAGTGGTTATATTTCACTGGAAAAGCAACTGGCAAGTGCGTCACTTTGAGTTTGCAATACCTAATAGCAAAAATGGTTCAGCCGGCGGCGTGTAAGAAACATTCAACTGGTTAAGAAATATGTACGCATCTTGATGTAATGTAATCTATATATATAAAAGAGGTTGTTGGTATATTGGTGATTAGTAGACTTCGACACCGTTTAACTAATCACCATGAAAGTTGGCCCATATATGTATGTTTTCATGGAGAAGCTTTTTATGCTGTCGACTTTGTTGTAACTCGCCACTAGATGGCGTTGCTGCACATCAACTTCTATACCGTTCAATCGATCGCCATGAAAATTGGTATACATAGGTATTTGAGCATGGAGAATATTTTAAAGCTATCGACTTTGTTGCAACTCGCCATTAGATGGCGCTGCAATACATAAACTTTTATTTCAGTACAACGTCTGCCGGGTTTTTCTAGTATAATATGTATATAATGGAATTTTAGGTAATAATTGGTATAATTTAATATTTTCTGTGCCCTAGCATGGAATTGTCATACATTAATTATATTATACACTAAAACTTGAGAATTATATAGGTAAATAAATGTTCCACATATTTCTATAGCTGTTATTTTGAATACAGCTGGTTGTCCTTAGTAGGATATGTAGTGATTTTTTTCTTAAATTTGAAAATCGTGATCTCCGCAATAACATAGTTATATTTCTACAAAATTGCTCTAACAGTAACGCAAATTAAAATTATTGAATTAAATAAAAATTCAAAATTAAAGTTGTTCCTAGTCAAACAGTCTCGGCAGATCTAGTTAAACATACTTCCAAACCAGCAAGAAAGAAGAAGAAAATTAAATTTGAACCTAATTTATTTCAGCATCCGGCAAAATCTAAAATAACTCTGCAAACATCAGTAATAAATTTCAAGTTTTCCAACTTTCCCCCGTGATTCATTTACGTAAATTGGTAGCGAGTTGCAAAAATTCCAACATTAAGCTGGATGCAGTCGTTCCTACGTATTTATCACTCTGCAACTTGTAAATATATCCCTTAATGTGGTTCTGGAGACGAGCCAGTTCTGGAAAGTCGACGTGACTTTCATTGCAATTCAGTAGGTCTCTATTATTTATTATCTTATACGAAACGTAACAAGGTAATCTGTCATAATTTTTTGTTAGTCTTTTTTCACATCAACGCTAAAAACTGTCCCAAGATCGGCGGCAAAGGAAAACATCGCAAGGAAACCCTTCTCACGCTCCAGAATGCTCGAAAATAAAAAAGAAGCTGGAGTATGTGATCCATCAATCCTCATTGAGCCCGCATTGTGGATTACGGTACCCAGGTGATTTACTAGGGGAGGCCTGTGCCCTGGGACGTTATGGGCTGATACAAGGATACAACAATTGTCACGCTTTAAAAGTCCTAGATATTCGATTATTATTATTATTGTCTATACCTAATTGTTATTTATATGTAGTAGTTAAGTGGAAGCACGTATTTTTTATTTATCACTTTAATCATATGTTTTCAAGTATATATTGTATTTACGATAAGTAGAAATAAGTATCAAGTAGTTGCAATATTTCTGAAACAGAAACAAAAGCAGTAAGTATGTTTCATTTTTCTCATGTAAATATCGCAATAGATAGAATACTGAAAAGACTTCAAACATTGATAAATTCCTCGCGTGTTTCTTCTATTGTCATCTGTTGTGTGTCGCATACGAAAAATTGCATTGACAAAAATATCGCACGAGTACGTGATCATGCTCCAGGCTATTTGCAAGGCCTAGGAGGCCTCGTGGGAATCCTAAATAAGTTGTGCAAAACGTGTACGTGGGTGTCAACCTCGGTTCCCTTACAGACTTTATTGTCCTGCTCAAGGAAGAATGAAATTTATTATGCTCTCGCATCGAGTAAACAAGTTGCGGGACGACTTTATAAGTCGACTACTAGAAGGCGACTAATAACTTTCTTTGTTCTTATTTAAATTGAGCATGTCTGGGGTGGGATAGGGGCTCGTCATTTCCTTTTGTGTACAACTGATTGATGACTTACTTTCCACTTTTGAAAATAACTTGTTTGATTTTTTAGAGATTGTTTGTTTAATTCAGTTTAGATTTTCAAAGGATTATTCTAGATATAAATTAGTATATTCGAAAATTAGCATTTTAATATTTATTAATTATTTATTAACATTACTACAGTTGGCCGGTGGTGTGGTGGCGAGCTGCGGGAGAAGTCCATATCCAGGAGTGGAAAGACAAAATAAAGCATTATTTAGCGTGAAAATAACATCAAAAATTTCGTGAAAACTCAAAAAGTTATTTGAAATAGAAACATCCGGAAATTCACGTTGTATCCACTATTTTACACTAGGTATATATCACCCTGTATCGTCTAACTGTATCCACTATTTCACACTAGGTCCCTCCTATATCGTCTGAAAATACGTTATATACTATTCACAGTACAATATACCCCAATCTTAACGCTTCCGCTTGATGACCTAAAGGGGTAAAAAATAGGTCATTTGAACATTCGAAAAAACTTCTCATTCTACTGGTCTACAGGGAAAACAAGTTGATATAAGGCGAAAGTAGCTGGCTCAGAGCCAGTGCTCGTTTCTGGAGAGCGCTTTTGTCAGCCAACCCCCAATATGCTTGGGGTTGAAGAACTGAGAGCCTAGTAAGCAGCACTTAAAGCTTTCACAACTTAACTGACCGCCAACTGGCCGATGGATAGCCAAAAATAGACACACACTTCGAAATATACTTTCTTGGTATATTTTTGAAGACGGTATAGCCCTATAGTACATTCGCGTTTAGAATGTAGTGACACACCATTAGTATAGATATTGGAGTCCAATATTTGAAAATAATAATCAGCGACTATGTTTATTGGCATAGAAATAGAAACTTTAGAACCAGACAGACATACTTGCAGGGTCGGCGGCGCGCCCGCATACCCCCTGGTGTTGCAGGTGTCCATAGGCGACGATAACACTTACCATCACGTGGGACCGCTTGCTCGTCCGCCTACTTATCTATAAATAAATAATACTAAATAATCGGCTTGAATTATTATTACTAGAAAATAATGATTTTAAAACTATTGAAAGATGTAGGAAAATTAAATCATAAATTCTAAAGTCTTAATATCTGCTATAGGTAAATTTGAGAGGGAGAATGCACGCTGCAATCCAACAGCCGCTGGGCGCGCTCGACTGGCCACGTTACCCCTCTCTCACAGAATGCTACCTTGAAATGTACTGCATTTCCCACTTTATCATATTCCCCAATGTATGTACGTGTTTCGGCAGTGAATGAGATATGTAAGAACCAATTCCCATCCTATCCTTTCCCACGTCCCCAACCCTTTCTCCAAATCCATTCCTATATCTCCAAAGGTAGGCAGCGCATCCGGGTGCGTGACAATGTTTGTCATTTTGGACTAATTTTGGCATGTATCGAGGATGTCTATGGGCGACAGTATCCACCTACCATCAGATGGACTGTATGCTCGTCTGTCGCCTTCGTACATAAAAAAAAAAATCTTTAACATATATTCGTAACGAGAGAACTCACACAGGCGCATTTCTCGCTTGTTATGGAGTCCCATCCGCCCAATACAAGACCAAGTTGATATGATATACTAACGTGTGTGTAAAAATAAAGTGTTATAAAAAATCGGCAGTTTAATTAATACTGTTAATTAAATTGCAATTATTGAATAATACTTGGTATGTTTTGTATTAGCCATAAATTAAATTTTGCTTACTAAAGCAGGACATAACGAGGAATACCTGTATTGTTACATCTAATGTTGTTACCTATGTTCTCGGAAAATAAAGGATTTGATTTGATTTAGAACAAAGGAGAGATCACGCATGCACATATAACTAAGCAACCCAATTACATTGCTTATCGGATATTTTCAATAACTGTATCTCCGTGAGGCGTGTACAAATCCACCAACACAACAAACGTACGCTTGTGTGTGTTATTTGTGCTCTACCTTTATCTCAAAGTTCCAAAACATTGGCAAAAATAGCGCGCTTTGCATTATTAACAGACCCCGGATGTCGCAGCTTAGCTTTTAATTCTAACGATGCTCATTAACGAGCCGAGTCAGATGTGAGCTTTATAATGGCGGGGCGTAAATTTTAATTTGGTTATCTTACAGTCAGCATTTTGAATGAGGAAATGTATGACAATTAAAACTGTGCCGCGCGTCGGGATGATTCTATTCAGAATATATTTTTTTTAAATTTCTTCACAATCGGTGTCCCTCACTAGAATTAGTGTCGTGGGTCCAAAGACATAAATATAAAGACGAACACACTACCGAGACGAGGATAAACGTATGTCTTTTAGACAAATGAATGTTCGACTCAGTAACGAACCCGGGACCTTTTGCACAGCAGGCAGGGACATTACTAATAGGCTGGGGAATGGGCTCTGACATTTTTTTAAATGTCAGAGACTGACATTTCTCTCTCACTACCGAAACACATACTTACATACACATACTTACGACGACCGATTGGCACAGTTGGTTGCTTGCTGTGCCCCTGATTCGATTCCTATTCAGACATTAATTTGTTTAAAGACACAAGACAAATGATTGTTCGAGTCTTGGTGTATATATGTCTTTGTTTGTGTCTCTGGACGTTATTATTACAAGATAAACTGGGATATACAGTACACTTTACGATAGTGTTCTTGAGTGCGGAATAACGTGGGCATTCGAATGCATTCAGAGGCTGTGGGATTGCAGCGTGCACCCCATCTTCCAAAATGGAAGATAAATTGCTCTTTCTCTGCACAACGATTGGTTTCAATCAAGAACAAAATCCCTACAAACAAGTGTATATAATACTTTTTATATACACACACACACACACACACACACACACACATATATATATATAAATATATATATGTGTGAATGACGTCACACTATTCTTTAACCATTAACCGCCATTCTCCTGCAAATGTTCTTCGGCAGCAATATTCATACGGCATCTGTATCTATTACGCATTACATCCGCTCCATTGCCGCCACCTAATGGATATTATATTATACCGGATTTGTATGGTATGTGCATAAAAATAGGGGTAACTTTGTTTTTTTTTCTCATACACGTCGACGCCACATGGAAATGTACAAAGCCATTATATTATGGTTCTTATTAATATACTATTAAAGCTCATCCGTAAGTATGTTACAGTGAGCGTCGCCCATCGACATGGGAATATACTGATTAACAGGTTCCAGGGCATAGAGTAGCATATGAGAAGGGGTTCAGTAAATTTGAAACTTAGGTAGGTACGTATTAAGCATGTTCCATTTTCAAATCACATATGAATTAAACAATTCGAGAGCTATTGATAGTGTTCTATTATTAGACTGTAACGTGCCCGCCCTAGAGTGCTCGTATAACATATCTAGTATGTTATACATATCGATTCAAATAGATGGTGTAGCCTAATATGCGGCTCACTGCAACATTACAAGTTGCTATTGAATTTTACTGTATTACAAAGTAATTGAGTCGATATTGCCCTGTAGTTATTTTTGGAAGTACTGAATTTTCAAACACCTTTTTTTTGTAATTCAAACGCATTTTCTATTAAAAAAAATCGAAATATAACAATACAACTTTTACATCCGTGAACATTGTTAGTGTTGTGTGTCCACAGCCTTTCCGAATGTGAAGATCAAATGTGGGTAGTTGATAAAATTGCTCGCCTCTCTCATCCTGGACTATCCGCCTCTCCAGTCAACTTTTAACCACGGCTGGTGTAACCCGTGCCGAAACGTCGAGTAGAAATATAAGATAAACTATAACCTTTGTTATACGCGTTCACAACCGATTTACAATGTAAAATCTATACAAATACTTATGAGATATACCACAAATAAAAGCTTTCATTTTATAAATATTTTAATATTAAGAGAGTTAATGGCAAAACAGTGGGCGAACCATCATATAAATCGCTTTTGACTTATTTTACGTGTCAATCTCAGTCATATTATTTTAGTGAAAACCCATCGTCGTCGCTTCAGTGGTTCCAAGGCACATGGCAGTTTCACCAGTCTGATTACATAAACCGTTCCCATAGCATCTGGCAGTGGGCCAAATCTGAGAGTCTTTTGTTCAGGTCCATCAATCATCTAACGAAACTAGATTCAAAATGTGCTCTTGAACGCGAGACCTAAAAAAATTGAAGATGCGCGTTAAAGAAAATGCGGTTAAGGTTATAAGGCTATATGACACTATCAGGCTATTTATTTATTTGAAAAACTTTATTGCACTTAGGATCTTTCTCACCACCTCCTGATACTTTATCCGAAGATATCTGAAAGTCTGTTATACTTTATCAGAAAGTCAGTATCAGCTAGATTTATTTGGCAGATAAATTAATTATCTATCAGATTGTTAATAGTTACTTTAACAGGAGGTCAAACTGACAATCTAGTGATGCCTTATCAGAACGTGGTGAGAATGACCGTTAACCTTACAAAAGATTTGGTTTGAACAGAGAGGCACGTTGGGAGGTGCGATGAAATGTAAAAAAAACGATGATTTGTAAATATTTTACACAAGTATTTACAATAAATTATAATCCCTGTTCCAATATATTAATACTCACGACAAATATTAATATTGTTGTGGAATGAACTGCCAGCTGAGGATTTCCCGCTACGCTAGGACATGGGGTTCCTCTAGAAAGCTGTGAATAGAATTTTACGAGGCCAGCAGCGCACCAGCATACCTCCTGGTGTTGTAGTGTCCATGGGCGGCGGTAGCCATTTACCATCTATTACTGCATGCCCGTCTGCCACCTTCACCATAAAATAAACCTACCTACTTACAAATAATACGATATTACAACTTATTTCATAAGAACATAGATATAACTATATAGGTAGATAAGCTGTATTCTACACCGACACATTTTACAAAATGACGACAACTTATGTAAGTTACACGAAAAGTACAACAGGTGGCCTTATCGCCAAAACCATCTCTTTCAGTTAACCTTTGGTGGTAAGGAGACAGAATTTAAACAAACCGAATGCAGAGCAAAGTAATAAACTAAATAGAATAACTAGTACTGGGAAAGTTAGTCAGAAAATTGTAAGTCAAGTGCAGTTCCTACGTACAATAAGATCCAATTGCTAAGATAACACCAATTGCTACTTTGCAATGCCATTCAATCAGTGCTTTCAGTATCCAGTGTAGGACCTGGGCTTTGTGTTGCGCATTAGGGGCCTTAAAATACAACGCTGGCCAGGCGGGTTGGCGAGTCCACTCTTTTAGAGATGATGTAGTTCCTCAGTGCTTGTGGTAGCCACTTTGTTTTCTCTGAGTGGCCCACGGGAAGATATTGGGTGGAGTTATTCAATAGCTGGGTGACATTTGGGTTGGTTGACATATCGCTTGGGCATATAGGGTTGGAGGGGGAGAGTGCACGCTGCAATCCAAAAGCTGGGCGCACTTGACTGGCCTCGTTACCCCTCTCTCACAGAATACTACCTTGAAATGTACTACATTTCCCACTTTATCATATTCCCCAATGTATGTACGTATTTCGGTACATACATTGGGTTATGTACATCTATTCCCACGTCCCCGACCCTTTCTTCAAATTCATTCTTTCATCAACAAAGGTAGGCAGCGCATCCGGGGCGTGCCAAAGTTTGTCATTTTGGACTAATGTTGGCACGTATCGTGGATGTCTATGGGCGACAGTATTCACTTACCACCAGGTGGACTGTATGGTCGTTTACCTCCTTCTTTCTAAAAAAATAAATAATGGGCAAATACATACATAATATTGGAAGACGAAAAATAGAATTTAAACAAAATAATTGCAGAATAAAGAAGTAAGTTGAATCAAACTGTATACCAACAATAAGATCTAATAATTTAGATAACGACATTTGCAACATTACAAAGAAAAATTACCAGAAATCCACTCTGAACATTCAATGCAAAGTAAATTTTCTTCCGCGGAGTCTTTACAGTTTTGTTAACGCAGCATTCGATGGAAATCCTCAAGATCAAGACTTAATCCGATGTAACCGAGTTGTTAGATCGATATCTTCCACAAGGATCATTACCATATCAAGGAGTTATTGTAAGAGAACAGTTCTGGCGGCGTGCCAAAGCATAGGAAGTGTTGGCTAGATTAGCTGACTGTTGAAAAATGTGTCTTGTGCCGATGATGGATCGATATCAACAGATATATCAGAAAACACTAGGAAAATAGATTACAGAATTATTATAAAAGTATTTATAGTATTTTAGAAGTAGTATTTGTAATAGTTTATTTAAGTTCTCACTATCATTTGTGTGTACAATAAAGTATATAAGTATAAGTATATACCGTTCACTTATTTGAGAAGTATTTTTTGTAATTTCCTCTATAACTCAACTTCTTTGTGGTATATGAAGATGACACATACACCAATTTTGCTTCTGGATACTTAGTTATATATTAATGAAAACCCAATTCGTTCAGTAACTTTTACGTGATGACCAAACAAACAGATAAACAGATATTTTTTTTTTAAAAACAACTATTTTGGGTTCTGTAGCTTGTAAAGAGTTGCCAGTTTTATAAAGAGTACCTGTAGTCCAATTTTATTATTTTTAAATTATGTCAATGTACAGATTTAACTCTTTTGCTGTCTTATTATCTGTATAGATAAAAACGTTCGTAACGCTCACTACTCAGTTGTGGTACGCCGGGCGCGTTAGTATATTTGTTTTGCATAACTGCACGTAGAATGAAATATGTACTAAAAGAACAATAAATTATTGAAAAAAAAAAACCTATTGTAAAAAATAGTGAAATGGGTTTTACTCTCGATACTGAACAATATAATATTTTCATATTTTCCAAAATTACCGAACCAATATTACTTTTTACCAAATCTCATTTAAATTCATCAAAAAATGCGCCTTGCAGTTTAACGATAACAGTTGATTATACTGGCTTTTGACCGTTGTTCGAGAAACTTTCCTTGTGTAAATGATATGTAGTGAAATAATTTTTTTCATAGTTTTTTTGAAGGAGAGAGTGCACGCTGCAATCCAACAGCCGCTGGGCGCGCTCGAATGGCCACGCTACCCCTCTCTCACAGAAGACTACCTTGAAATGTACTGCATTTCCCACTTTATCTTATTTCCCTAATGTACGTACGTGTTTCGGTAGTGAGTGAGATGTGCCAGAGCCCATTCCCATATTATCCCTCCCCATTTTACCAACCGTTTCTCCAAATCCATTCCTATATCTCCATAGGTAGGCAGAGCATCCGGGGGCCTGCCAACGTTTGTCATTTTGGACTAATGTTGGCGTGTATCGTGGATGTCTATGGGCGACAGTATCCACTTACCATCAGGTGGACTCGTCTCCCGCCTTCGTTCATAAATAGGTAGGTTCTTTGAAATCTTCGTACGGCGCTCTTTCAGTCGTACAGTAAAAAAGGCAATTTTGACACTAAACACTTTCCTTCTTATAAAGATCCATCAATTTGTATACGTCGAGTCCATCGTGCTTACAGTTAAACCCACCAAAGTCCGGACCTCCAACAATATAACTCACTAGAATTATCCTTTGATCCCTCTCTCTGCAACGTTACACGATACAAAAATTGCTTTCGTATTGGCAAATCCCTAATGTGAGGGTCTATTCAGAAATAACGGTTTTAATGTCAGTTTTATAGACTGGTGAAATTTTTGAGAAAATAAATAAATTTGTGGAGTTGAGATATTACCTATTGGTGTCATTTCAGTTTCGTGATTTTGCGAAACTGATTTCATTATACAGAAGAAAGATGGCTGACAAGGAAACAGTTATCATGGTATGTGGATATTGTTGTCCATAGACATCCGCGATCCATGCCAACATCAGTCAAAACTGACAAACATTGGCACGTCTCCTAATGCGCCATCTACTTTTGGAGATTTACGGACTTGGCACATGGATTAGGAAGGAATAGGAGTGGGAACCCCACTACCACACAAAAATATGGTGAAATATATGTCGGAAGTAAGTGTCAACTCCCAAAGACCATTTATTTTCCTTTTCCATTCCAACCTGTCCTATCCCATCCTAATTATTATAATTGCCAATTCTCTATCCGGATTCCTAAACTCCTGATTTGGGGACTTAAAAATATTCGTCATCTTTGACTGATGTTGTCATGTATGGACCATAATACGTTTACCTAAATTACCCAAGTACTCAGCCGTCAACGTGCTGGTATACCTTGCTACATGGACCAAATTTGTATAACATCCTCATTATAAAAACCGATATTTTGAGCATTTCTTTTTTTATAGAAAATAGGCGGCTGACGAGCATACGGTCCACCTGATGATGAGTGGATACGTTGCAACATCTATCCGTAATTGTAACATAGGAATGCTTAACATCTGCAAGTGGAGTTCTAACTTTGATATTACGTCAGAACGACACCATAAAAAACCTATTGGAGCTTGAAAACTTTCTATAAACTTTCTAGGACATAAACTTGGTATACCACCTAGTCGTTAAGGCTTTCACAACGCCCGTTGTTGCATTAAAAAGCGTCAATAAAAAGGCGTGAAAGCTCAGCAAACGTTGCAGCAAAATTTCAGCTCGGAACAAATGCAGTTTTAACAGTATTTTAACTTTTAACAGCTTGTATGGAATGTAGAATAAATTTCAATTTGAATTAGTTGTTTGGAGTTAGTTGCATAACTATTTAAAATTCAACCAATTCTACCAGCTGTTTCAGTATCTACTGCGTGACATGAGCATCCTCACGCGCATGGGGGATGTATGGCTTTAAAACGCCACGCTAGCTAACCGGGATGGCGAGTCCATTCTTTTAGAAGTGATGTAGTTCCTCAGGGCCTGTGGCAGCCGCTTTATCCCTTAGTCGCCTTTACGACACCCACGGGAAGAGATGGGGTTACAGGCCAACGCAACACGGCATGTGAAATAATATAACTATTTTAAAATAATAAGTTAATTTTAAATAGTTATATTATATCCTAAGTTAATTTAATTATTACTGTACTTATGTATGTACTATTCTTAAATTTAATAATAATAAAAAAATGGTTTTTTTTTTATATTATGGACGAAGGCGGTAGACGAGCATCCAGTCCATCTGATGGTAAGTGGATACTGTCGTCCATAGACATCCGCGATACATGCCAACATTAGTCCAAAATTACAAACGTTGGCACGCACCCGGATGCGCTGCCTACCTGTGGAGATATAGGAATGGATTTGGAGAAAGGGTTGGGAAAATGGGGAGGGATAGTATGGGAATGGGCTCTGGCACATCTCAATCACTACCGAAACACGTACGTACATTAGGGAAATAAGATAAAGTGGGAAATGCAGTACATTTCAAGGTAGTCTTCTGTGAGAGAGGGGTAACGTAGCCAGTCGAGCGCGCCCAGCGGCTGTTGGATTGCAGGGTGCACTCTCCCCCTCAATGTTTAATTGATTGGCGATTTTTTGGATTGGTATGTATGTACGTAATTTTGTATAAGCAGAACGCATTTAAATTATTATGCACTTTAATCCGCGATACGCCGATTAACCCAATTGGTATGTCCCTGCCTGCTACAAATGAGCCTGTTGTTCGGACGTTCATTTGTTTAAAAATAAATATTTTTTCGGGTCTAGGTGGTGTGCACGTTTTTGTATATAGTCTTTGTATGTTGGACCCACGACACAGGGAATTCTAGTGTGGCCCATTAAGTGTTTCGTTACTAAAAAAGACACAAGTCTAGCGGGAATTAAAGTGGAACATTATTCAACGTATCCTGAACGCACTTAAACTTTTAAGACACTCACTATGTTTAAAGAGTAACTTGACGCTCTCAAGCGAAGTCAGTCAATAATGAAGCGTTGTATAAACGCAATGTAACACGAATGGGCGATAAAACCACACAATATAGCAACGGCTGGAAGCCTCCCAGATGAGCTTTCAAGAAAAGCTATTGCTACACTTAAGTCTTAACGATTGTCATTGGATTTGTTGAGACTTTTATTTTATAAAATAAAACCTGATGGCAAGTGACCAGTGTCCATGGACAGTCGCGACATATGCCAACATCCGTTCAGAATGACAAATGTTGCACGGCCCCTGAATACGCTGCCCTTTTGGGATTTAGGAATGGATTAGAGTAAAGCTCGGGAAAATGGGGAGGAATACGAAGGATGGCATGAGAGTAGAGAATCACAGAGAATCACATGTACGTAAATTATATGAAGTGGGATACGCCGTACATTGAACAGAAGTTTTATGAGAGATTTTGTGGAGTTGGAATTGTTTATTATTGTTGCTGGATAAACAATTGTAATGTTATATGGTAAGTAATGTTAACATTGATGATAGCCTAAGGGGTCTCAATTCTCGACTCTCATTTGTGAAGTGGTGAGTTGAAATCCTCGGCTAATTAAGTACTACTTAAGTACGGACTTTTAAAATCGTTACTCAGTGATGAAGGAAAACATCGTGAGAAAACCAGCATGCTCGGGATGCTGGATACAGGCTTTTCGCAATCACGACCTTCAGATCTTCTCGTCCAACTACCACCGGCGAACTTCTACAAGGCGTGAGTTCACCTGGCTGGAAGGCGTTCCACATTCAATAAGCTACGATATGGCGTATAGGATGTTACAAGGTCGGCGGCATACCTTCATACCTTCTGGTGCTGCAGGTGTCTATTGGCGGCGGTAGCCACTTACCTTCAGGTGAGCTGTTTGTCAGCCCGCCTCCTTTCATTTAAAAAAGAAACTCAAATCTCTCACTAAATTTTCTTACAAAATTTTTTCTCAACGTCATTGTGATAATTGCCTTTTCCCTAAGTCAGGCCAGTTTCCTTGCTTCCGAAGGTGGTCCGGCACTGTCACCGGCACGGGTCTCAAGTAAGTTACATTATATTGTATAGATTATTTATATTGTTATATTGTATTGTAAGATCTCGCATTAGAGGAACTGTACGTCCCACCCACCTAGTTTATGGTCCTTTTTTATACGAAAAAGGCGGTAGGCGAGCATACAGTCCACCTGGTGGGAAATGGATACCTGTCGACCGTGGACGTCATGGGTACATGCCAACATCAGTCCAGAATGACAAACATTGGTACGCTCCCGAATGCGCTGCTTACCATTACAGATTAAGGAATGCATTTGGAGTAAGGGATGGGACAATGGAGAGGAATGGGATAGGATGGGCTGGGAAAGGGCTCTGGCATATCTCATTCACTACCGAAACACGTACGTACATTGGAGAGATACGATAAAGTGGGAAAGCCAGTATACTTATTTGAAGGTAGTCTTCTCATTCGAGCTGGATGACAAAAATGCAGGCGATAAACTGGAAATTGGTGTAACCAATTGTATTTATTATTATTTATTTAAATATAATTAATAAATATATATAGAAATGATGTCGTTCTTCGGGGCTTGTGGTAACGGCTTTATTATCCCTTGATCGTCTTTTACAACCAAAATAAGAGATGGAGTGGTGCTATCCTAAAGCCGGCCGACAGCACAAGGCCAATTCCTTTAGTAAAAATTCTATTAATAAACTGTTTTTTATGGTGAAGGTGGCAGACTGGCGTGTGGTCCACGTGATGGTAAGTGGACACCATGGACACCATGGAGTCCACGGACACCGCCCGTTGCCACCTGTAACACTGGGGGATATGCCGGTGTAGTACTAACCCCATGTAGCAGTGTAGCGGGAAAACCTTAGCAGCAGTTCATTCCACAACTTTCGGATTCGCGGTATAAAGTGTCGTGACGACCGCAATGTACGCAACGGCTCTGTCAAGGAAGTGTGGATGAACCACAGGACGATGACGGGAGAAGCGATGGTAAAAACCCGAAGTGGGCATCAAATTGAACAACTCTTCAGAACATAATAATAATAATAATAGTTTTCTATTAATAAACAGAAAATTAATAATATGCTCAGCCATTTGTAACATATTTTATATATCTCAACGCAGACAACGTCAATGCGCTCTCGTAATATATTATGCAGTGAACAGAGACAAAAAAAATCATGCGTCCGATAGAATTACGATTCCCGGGACATTGCGTGTCTGATATATGATTCCAGCCTTTGTTTTGATCCGAGCAATATTTATGTGAGCAATGTGATTAAGCAATGTTTGATGGCAGTATTGTTCGCTTGATTTTTTCCTTGTATAAATTGGATGTAAACGAATATTGGGGTGTCAGTATAGGAATCGGTATGCTGGGCAATGTGGACGAGGCTTTGAGTCCAACAACGAGCATGGTGGGACTCGTTTTTGTTAAAGACCGTAGAGTAACAGTTGTTTTGGCTCGGCAAATCAAAGATTATGCATTCGAGAAGGGTCAATGTTGACCGATAATGAGAAACAAGCTATGGTTCTACAAATTTTAAGACAAGTGATTTATTTAGTACCTAATTATTGTTAACTCGCCCATCCATAATGACTCTCGTAGAATTCGCATTCCTAAAATGTATCCTGTTGGAAAATGAATTAACGATTTAAATTTATTGATTACTAGCCGTGCCCGCGACTTTTATGCGTGAACAGAGTTCATTTCACGAAAAAATTGCTTAATTCTCGTGGAATTAAGCAAACATTCCAAAACAAACATTCCAAAAAATATATATTTTGGGCTTTATTTCCTTCGTACCTACTTTAGATTACAATCACTTTTTAAAAAAAAAAAATATGTGCAGACTGCTTTTTTACGATTTTATTATATGTATAGATTATTGACAATAATTATTGAATAATTATTTAATATTGATAATGCACAAAATTAAACAAGTTTTAATAACAGTCACAATCATATCGGAAGCACAAGAAATTAGTCTTATCTGGAGTGGACTGAAGCATCAGCTGCCTATAGAACGAGATGAAGAAGTATTGTGTCTGCTCTCTGCCCCGATGGAGGGGGAGGGGGGTAAATAGAGGTATGTAGGTATATATAGGAGTATATAAAGGGGTCCTAGGTATATAGAGAGAGGGAGATTTAATTTTGACAGAGTAAAATTAAAATTAGTACAATGACAATAAGTACTGAAGATAGAAAATCGCCAATTAATATTTCTTTCAGGATATAAAACTAGATTTATACGTCCATAAATAAACAATAAAAGTTAATAAGCTGCAAAGACATGAGACAAAAAGTCATAAAATGTGAAAAAGGCACTCGTCCGTCTCTGTTATCTGCCTTCATAGAGAAAAACTCCTCGACAAAGTAAACGACAATAAACTTTACTGTCCTAGCTTTAATGTCATCTCTTTTTACTTTTATAGAAACGAAACGAGATCGGTATAATCACCCTTAGCTGATTTTATTGCGCGATAGAAACTTTGACTAGTAAAAATAGAAGTTGTAATACCTTTTGCCTTTGTTTCTATGCAAAAAGTATAAAGCATTTGGGTACTGAGTGCTAAAAAATAATGAAACTAGTCAGTTTTTATTTCTTGCGTGATTTTTATATAAAAGTAAATTAGTTCAAACTGTTCTCCAATTGAACACCGATAAAACTTCAAAAACTATTTCTTCATCTCTACAGTTTTTACTTCGATATCAGCCAATAAGAGGTTTATTAGGGCCTTTAAATGTCACGCTGGCCAGACTGGTTGGCGAGTCCACTTCGTCAGGGGTGGTGTAGTTCCGCAGTGCTTATGATAGCGGCGTTTTAAGGCCATATATCCCTCATGCATAAGTCAATGTGCATGGAGGCCCATACCTTGCAGTGGATACTAAAATGACTGATTACATTGCATTGCATCAGCCAATAATGTTCCACTACAGGGCACAGGCCTCTCCTGGTAATCTAGAGAATTTTACTGAGTATTACACACATACTTCAGATTTTTTCTCGAGCATGCGGGTTTCCCAAAATGTTTTCCTATCCCACACCCGTCATTAGTAGGAGCTCAGTGGAAAGGGCCGAGGGTTTGAACTCACGATATCACGAACGAGTGTGGAGAATAGATACCCCTAGGCCAGCGATGGCGGTGGCACGCGACAAAATAATTTGGGCAAGGTGTTAATTAAGGAATTTTGGTACCTAATCGAAACAATTTATTTTTTAATCCATATTTGAGGTCATAGTAACAAAGTTCATTGTGAACGGGGCTGCCGGTGCTGGAACAACAACAGCAGAAGTCGCACGAATTTTTTCTTACATATAAATAAACATAAAACTGTTAATGTTACTATTGCCGTACAAAATGTATTTTTCTGGTTGCAAATAAAGAGTTTTAAGTTGATAGTATTTAGTTTTATTTTTGTTCGCCATTAATCACTAAGTCAAGATTGTTTGACGGCACGTCATGGCCTTATTAAACATTTCTTTAGAAAAAATGGCACGTAGATCAATAAAGGTTCGCCATCCCTGCCCTAGGCTATCATCGCTCTTAAGTACAAATTCTTCTATTACTACTTAAGAACTCCTTCTTAAGTAATTACTACTCATAATTATCTGAACTAGCTGAAGTAGTAGTATAATTAACAATGTATACACACTTTTATTCTCTCTTCGTATTTGTCAACACCTTAATATGTATTCGTATTTAAAGTTCTTTCATTCATTTATTTATTTTATTACTTTTAATTTTTTTTTTTTTTTTTATGTACGAAGGCGGCAGAGAGCATACAGTCCACCTGATGGTAAGTGGACACAGTCGCCCATAGACATCCGCGATACATGCCAACATTAGTCCAAAATGACAAATGTTGGCACGCCCCCGAATGCGCTGCCTACCTTTGGAGATATAGGAATGGATTTGGAGAAAGGGTTAGGAAAATGGGGAGGGATAGGATGGGATGGGAATGGGCTCTGGCACATCTCACTCACTACCGAAACACGTACGTACATTGGTGAAATACGATAAAGTGGGAAATGCAGTACATTTCAAGGTAGTCTTCTGTGAGAGAGGGGTAACGTGGCCAGTCGAGCGCGCCCAGCGGCTGTTGGATTGCAGCGTGCACTCTCCCCCTCACTTGCACTCTCCCCCTCACTAATAATTTGATAATTTGATAAACATATAATTTGACTATATGTACATTATTCATTTATCTTTAATTTAATAATGACATTATATCTGACCCGACCGACGTCGTCCTGTCCAAATTTCAATAATACAATAATTTCAATAAGTTCATACAAAAATCCCACAGAAAAAAGCATTTTCAGTTTTTTCCGATATTTCCAATTTTCCGGGCAACTTTTCCAATTTTTCTTTCCCTAAAAACCTTACTCGGTCTATTACGAACATTTTTAAAAAGAAATTAGCCAAATCGGTCAAGCCGTTCTCGAGTGATGCGCTTATCAACAAACAGCTTTTAATTTTTATTTATATATGTAGACAGCTTGTGCTGAGACCCACATGGAACCGCGCTGTTTTATCGATTTGTTTAATTTTTATTTTTTATTTCCCGTCGCTTATGTATATTTAAGACATTTTGGAATAAAAAATTGTTATGTACGCGATCACTTGTGTGTACGAAATAAAATTTCTATCTACCTATCTATATAGATAGATAAAAGATTAAAAAAGTTAGGCAGTAAGTTGCTGATTCCTCAATCTTCATTTATCTTAAGTAGGTACCTAATACACAAACTCCATCAATTCGTCGATCAAAAAAAAAAAGAAAGCTTCTTGAAACAATTTCACTCCGATTCAGTTGATTGGTAAAATTTGAATACTCCGAACTCTTTAAAAAGGAATTTATCCGAATTGAATTATCCGTAAATTTGGTGCTTTGAAAATAATATCCGTTATCCGATATCCGCTGTTTTTATCCGCACTAAAACCTTTGTGATCCCTCAATCAGAGGGGATTATATTCCCGTACCATTCAGCCGTATCCCGGGCTACACAACAATGGTTTAACCATCGCGTTGCTAAAAAATGGAATACTATTTGTCGAAATGCGCAGGAATTCTTTAGAAAGGAAGTTACAGCTATAACATAATATGAAGGGGCGAGAGTAAAAATAGCTACAAACATGGCGACGTTTACAGAGATATTTGTCTGTGTCATCGTAGGTAACGTTTCGCATACCTACAAGCAATAATAAATATACTTTATGAAACATATCTATGTGTTATTGTATACCGTAGATGGATCGATGACTTGAAGGAGTGGCTGGGTGAGAAGGGCAGAAGACCGTATATCTAACAGTGATTTGGCTGATGGTAATTGTATCGCATAAATGCATGACGGTAATGAGATTGAAATTACCAAACAAATATAAGCTCTATTCATATTAAGAAAAAACTGATGGCATCCATCCAGCGCCGGCTCTAGCCCATGTAGCGCCCGGGTGCAATCAATACCCTGGCGCCCTCTAGTGGGCTCTTTGGAGGCGTCGCGAGCGGCGCTCGGCGCCCCCTAAGACCCTGCGCCCGTGTGCACCGCACACCCTGCACCATAGATAAAGCCGGCACTGCACCCATCCAAAGTAATAAACAGGGGAGCTAGTGTCCAATAATATGACAATAGTCTGTTTATCCAATAATTACAACTTATATAGTATATTAAAAGTACAAAGAAAACAAACAAGCTTATAAACAAAGATTAAATTATAAAAAGAAAAAAGAAATATATATTATATTATATATATAATATAATTTGTTGTGCATACATATGTATATAAGAAATTTGCATGTATGTATGTAGACACGTAAGTATAAATGTCTGTTTATGTGTGTGTAAGTATATATCTATGTTAATATATGTATAGAAAATCTATTTCTTTGATTTTAATTTTCCGTTCATTCCGGGCGCCATCGATATACAAGGTTATCGATCTTGTATATCGATGTAGGGTAATCTATGGTTTATAATCTATGATGGTCTGTAATGTGTGGGTAGATGACGATGGCGTTGTTGATTTGGATAGTTTAATATTGTGAATTTGTCTGTTGTCTGAAACAAAAGGGATTAACATTTGAAGAATAGACTTTAATAGACATTTGAAGAATTCCCTGAAACATATATATATATGTTAATATATGTTTATTTGTTTTTTGTATTTGAATGTGTAATAGTTAGTATGTGGGTGAATCTATACAGTCTCTAATGAAACTTAAGCAATCAAAATTATATATATAATATGTGTTTTACAACGCATTACAATCGTACGTAGCATAACATATCGTTAATTGGTCAATCGAGGAACGCCACTTCTCGTCTTTATATAGTATAAAACAAAGTCGCTTCCCGCCGTCTGTCCCTCTGTATGTACGTTTAGATCTTTTAAACTACGCAACGGGTTTTAATGCGGTTTTCATCAATAGATAAAGTGATTCAAGAGGAAGGTTTATACGTATAGTTTAATGTTGTTTTACCGAAACCGAAGCGAAGCGAGGGCGGTTCGCTAGTAATTTAATAATGACTAAAATGACGTGACTAATAGTGATGACATGACTTCTTCTCAACTTGAACAGAGATTATAATATAATGGCAAACAACAACTATTTAGTTATTCGCGAAATAGCGGAATTTTTAAACCAGAAAACTGTTAGTTCTTGTGAACTATATTTCTTAAACCTAGTAAGTACTTAATACCTAACTAAATAATAGTTGTTGTTGTCTTTTTTATTTCGCATTATGTAACTTATGAGTGCCCTCACATTTCGAAAATAGTCAATTAGTCAAAAAAGCTTGCTGATTTGGAGAAAACTTTAAAATAATTCCTCATGCACGATACAATGTGCATGAGGAGGACCATGTCCAGCAGTCCATACTGAAAGGATACTAATGTCCATACTAAAAGCGCTGGTTGCATTGCATTGGTTGTAATATGAAAGAGTTTATTTATTGTCTATATTTTGATTTTTTTTAAATAATGTTTTGTTTAAATGTTAAAAATATTACTTAAAACAAGAGGGTAGAAGAATATTTGCTATTTTAATCATTGACTTATGTTAAGTAAAGAATTGGATATTAATTTATAGGCTCATTGTGTTTAAATTGATTACTTAAATTAAATTAACCGTTCCTTTGTAACATTTTCTATTTTTCTCGATTTTACGAGAATTCTCGAGTTCCGAGAAGTCGGAAACCCTAATCAAGGTTTAAAGCATATTTATATTTGATGGCCAAGGCTCGTACGTAACTACAAGGATGGAAACCAGAAACTACAAGGCTTTTTTTTTTGGGATTCTGCGTCAAACAACGGAAGTAGTTCTTAAGACAAAACTCGCAGATTAGAAGAAAAATCTAATATGAGACAAAACTGCTGTCAAAGAAAAAATAAAAATGGAAGCATATAGGTCTTAAATTGGGCGAAGAAATAAAAAATAAATAATAACCAAAAGATATAGCAGTAAGTAGTTAAGCCTTGGCTCGTGTCTGACAAGTCAAGGAATTGTGGATGACCGACATTTAACTGGTGCCAAATTACCTGCAACTATGCCAATGAGTAGCAATACTTATATGAACAAATGATTGCCTTTTCACTTAGATAAATAAATAATAATTACAGGATACGAGACAATCCTCTTTCTATTTTTAAAAACCGATTAAAAGAGCACTATTTGTCAATTTCCTAAATAGTTATTTCAATTAAATAACATAAATTTTCAACATAAATAAAATCCGAATCATAAATCAATAAATTAAATCTTACATCAAAGATAAACAAAGTTAGACCGAAATACCGACACGGAAACACGAACAAACCCCGAAGAATAAAGAGAGTTTATTTCAACAAGTTCATACAAACAAAATGTGAACAACAATTTAATTTTCATTTCTCATACTCTGAAAGTAGACCATAGATTATCTAAGAAGCGGGCTGAAAGTGACACGTTTAAGCTCTAAGGTCGAAAAGTAGTTTAAAAAAAATTTAGTCAATAAATCGTAGTTACACTGGGCAACGGCAGAGACCTATACAGACACACTTCGATTAATACTATATTAATTCTTAACTTTGTAAAATTTTTGTTTGTGATGTTATTTAAGACACCGATTAAACCGCGTCAAAATTAATTTAGATAGATCAGTGACATAAATTAGGAATAATCTATAATAATAAGTTCTTTTTATCAAGCTAGCAATAAGTACAATTCAAAAAGACTGGCTGGCACTATAGCGCTAGAAAAATGTTGCGCGTAAAAAAGAAAAAAAAATTGAAGTAAATTAAATTTCGGAATTAAAATGAGTTCATCTAGCGATTCTGAAATGAATTTAAACGCCCGATTTAATCAGAAAAAAGGCTCGAGCTGTCATGGAAAAAATATTTTTTGCATATATGGCTTGTGTTTACTTTCCTCATATTCGAAATGAAAAGTAGTGTTTAATTCGGGTGAAAGGCACCCATTTCATACTCGAACTATTGGCGCTCTCACTTCATTCGAGCGCCAAAATATCTCTTCAGAAATGCCTTTCATCCCTTAGTTAACAATCTACTATGGTAAGTCCTCTGTTAGAGCGGTGTTCAAAGAATAAATTATATTTCTGCCATTCTTGCTACATCTAATAGATAAGGAAGCAAATAATGGGGACGTTGTTGCATTTCACAAGCCTTTCTACTTATTACGTCTTGTTAGCTTTCTACTTGTTATCTACGACAACTGGCGCGTAGTCTATATAGGAGTATAATCACCGTAAAACGCGTATTTCAATTTCAAAGTCGTATTTAGGTATTTTACGTCAATTTGAAAGATACAAATAATAATATACTACACAGCAGAGCCATGTTTGATGTTAAATCATTATTTTTCATAGAAAATACGCCAAAGATGTATAGATCGATATGTAGATATACGCTTCATTGTAGTCACAATATTAATTTTTTTAGCCAATTCCTAATTTGGCAGTATTAAGCAAACATCGACGACTTAATATGCACTAAACAGTGTTATCACTCGATTAGTTCACGTAAGCAGCTGCCAATTTATATATATTGATGTGTTTTTAGGTAGCAAGCAATCTTTAAGATCACGGATCATTAGAAGCATATCCGAATGAATGGAAAAGTCACATACATCACAATGCTGGATAATAGGTACTATACAGTGGATGAGTGTTGCAGAGCTTACAGGACTCACACACACATCCACTCCCTCAAACAAACAAACAGTCATAAGCAAATGACTGTTTATTATTTTATTGCAAATGTACTTATTCTTATTTCTATGTTCTCTATATTAGTTATTGCTGTGAAATCTGTGAATCGGATCTGAAATATCTCACTCACTGCTGAAACACGTACGTACATAGGGGAAATACGATAAAGTAGGAAATGCAGTACGTATCTAGGTAGTCTTCTGTGAGAGAGGAGTAACGTGGCCAATCGAGTACGCCTAGCGGATGTGGGAATGCACATGCATTGTCCGCCTACAAAGACTACATACTATTCATTATTATACAATTTATTCATTTACGTAATCTACACTCTTTAGGTAACTTATTTAAGAAATATATTTAGATAATGGCCAAATACAGATTACACTGACGTTTAAATACTAAATTTACTATGAGTGTTTGTGATTATATAAACATGTGTTTGTAGGTATATGTGTGTGTGTGATAACTTAACGGTACTTACTCCCCACTGAAAAATTCCAACTCGTAAAGACAAAGATTCGGAGATAGAGAAAATTCCGCATTCTCGAAAGATTTAAATGCATTAGCGTGCACTATATTGTAAGTAGATGGCCATTCGTTAGCAGAAACTTCTCGCTTTGCATTCCCACTGCACTGTCGACACAACTTTAGGGTAATTATTCACTTAAGGATTAAAGAGGAGATGCAGAGAGATGAGATGTATCCGCCATTACATTATAACTTTTTGCTATTATGATGCCAGCTTTTATTACAGCTTTTGATTATGATAAATAAATGGAACTCCTTAAAACTTAACTAACGAAGTTGACAATGGCATACCTTTGTCTCTGTGTCTCAATATAGTACATATAACCTTTTTAGTCTATTGCACCGCCGACATTTTATCGTTTCTCTCCTGAGGGCTGGTAGAAAGACAATGCCATGTAGCTTTAAGTCCGCCCATTGTATTTTATACAATAAAGTGTTAAATTTATAAATAAAGAAATAAATCTACTATACGATATATCCTATAGTAGATTTAGGCTGATAAGCCTATATAATATACCACTGAAGAGCAAAGACTTCGCATAGTAAGATATCGACATATTTGTTTATAGAAAAATGCGGTAGACGAACATACAGTCCACATGATTGTAAGTGGATACTATCGTCCATAGACATCCGCTATATATGCCAACATCAGTCCAGAATGACAAACGTTGGCACGCCCCCGGATGCGCAGCCTACCTTTGCAGATTAAGCAATGGATTGGGGAAACCGGGGAGGGATAGGATGGGACGGGAATGGGCGCTGGCGTATCTCACTCACTACCGAAACACGTACGTACATTGGAGAAATACGATAAAGTAGGAAATGCAGTAAGTACATTCCAAGGTAGTCTTGTGTGAGAGAGGGGTAACGTGGCCGGTCGAGTGCGCCCAGCGGCTGTGGTAATGCAGCATTAGTGATACTGTTGATACTGTTGATCGGTATACTGTTGATTAGTGGATTGAGTACTTCTGATTGATCACCTGACTCATCAATAATCTCTAAAGCTTGAAACATCAAATTTGGACAGTAATTACCTTATACGACAAAGACTCATTAAGAAAGGATTTCTCAAAATTGGATGAAAAAAGGGTCAAACGGGGTGTCCAACTTTGGATGGAACAAAATAATTTGATGGTCTTATTAACTTGAAACTGTTGTACAAATATTCTACAATACAAATGATTTTATTAGGAGGCTAAAATACAGGATGTTTAATTTTGTATAAAATCACAATTAAACCCACGCGACCGAACTATCAATATCTAGTTTACTATAAATCTACTATTTATTATGATTCAAAGTTAGTTAGATAGTTTCAAAGTTAGTAACTTTGTATCATTAGCTAATACCTATTAGCTATTCATTTCATAGAGTATAAATATTATTGTCATAAAAATTGCAACATTCAATATTAAAGCTTTTGGCGTCCGTTATTATTCAAGCGAAAACTCCTTATCTAGCACAATATCATCCAAATACAACTACAAAGTAAACTTCCTCAGAGCAATTGCGAAAATTTCCCCAGAGCTATTTTCATTTCTCCGATTACGTATCATAACATCGGAAACAGTAAGAAATACGGCGCACTTCCAACTAAGAAGTTAACAACTACCTTGAGCGATAACAGAATTTGCTGAAAAGTCGTATCGAAGTCTAACGAGCATCTAAAATCCCTGCCGCAATCGTTTCGCCCATAAAACTGTATAAATGTTCCCACAAATAATCGTGTACGTAGAACTCAATGCATTTAAATGTCGAGAGCTGTGTGAAATTTAGATTTTCTATAGCGGTTTGAAGTCTCCGTATATATTGTCAAGAAAATTTTGCAAGGAATAGACATATTTGGAGCAAATATCTACTCGTATATATAAAATCAGTGGTTTGAAAATCAATTGAGGATTTCCTACTGTTTATTACACAATACATATTAAATTAGTTTTGTAATCAATCAGTCACTTTTCCGGCGAACGTCTTCAAGTCGCTGGTCCACTTGACCGAACGACGTCCAGTATAATTTAGCATTTTTTTGTTTATATAAATTCTTCTGATATTTTAGATAATTTTATATTTTAAATCGGGTCTGAACGCGTAAAATTAAAGGTTTTCGTTTACCTTTTATTTCTCCTCGACTTTTCAGCACCGGTTACACCGACCGACCGTGGTCACGAGTTGACGTGTTCAGACCCGTTTTACAATATAGAATAAGTATGTTTAAAACGTGGATGTCTAAAATTTTTAGGAAATATTGTTACATGTTATTTTTTTTAATGAATTATTATACAATATTATTATTTATGTAACCTACTTTTATTAAATAGTATAATTACAGAAGTAATCGCAGAAGAACTATTAAATTAAGTTACCAAGTGAATACAACAAGAAGCAACAAAGTTAACTCAAAATTATTAGTAAAGTTATATTCTATTAATTTTAATAATACAGCCATTCGTTACGTAGATTTTCTTGTAGAATTCTCATACACATTCTTCGTTTGGTAGTCTTTGGCTAGTTATTTCGTTTTAGAATCCAAACGCTTTGCCCAACAACTTGGCAACGGTAAAGCGTAGGAATTCTAAAATAAAAACACTGCACTTCTCGAACTCTTCTTTCTTCTGTTTTTCTTTTCTTCTCAGTTAAATCACATAACATTTCATATTCAGGAATTCATTTTGCACTAGTAGTTTTACTTTTAATTTGATATTGAATTTCTCAGTGCCATGATCAATGGCAATAATTATTATATCATTATATATATATATATATGAAGAAATAACGACTAAAGATAAATAGCTATTGAAAATCGATTCTCTAACTTTATATTATTACTTACTTCTAATTTAAACTTGTACTGTAAGTTCTTAGTTCTTTAAATGGCTTACCTGAAACAATAAAAAAATCATTTGACAATTGGTTTTGTTATAGAAATCACAAATATCAAGAAACAAAGGATAGAAACTTATACTGATTTAATTAAATATATGCACTTGAAATCACGTTTGAGTTCATAGTAATTTTGCAAAAATTTATTGCTCTTTGAATATATTTTTTTCTCATATTTTTCTAAATAACGCTGTACCTGCTTATGTGTAATTTTTCATTTGAAAATTGTTCTTATGAATGTTCAATAATTTCAATTAGATTTTCAATGTATTCTTCAATAGAAAATCATTCTAATTTATATACGACACTTACGTAAGATTATGCCCCCAGATCTAGTTAGCAACCAAACACGAAAGGCGGTGATCTAGATTAAATAAAGCTTAGCTATGAAATTTCCATGGGTAAACTACACGCCCTTTCACCTAGAATCTGAATTTTCTCACCAGTTTAGAACGGGAAAAGGCCAGCTATAACGGCATACATATTCAACGAATCAGATAAAAAGGGCCCGAGCGTTTACTGAGCTCGCCAATTACTGCCGCATTTAAATGAAATTATAATTTTATACAGTTTATTTATTTCGGAGCCACCGATAAGATCGTGAGGCCGTTTCGGGGAATAACGACCCCCAGTAAACACTTGTTCGTGTTCCACTGTTTTGTATTAAGGCATTAAAGTAGAGGCCGTACAGAGCTACCGACTAGATAACTTTCACGAGTTTTGTTTTGTAGTTGTTGAATTTGAAATTAATTTTACGTGGGCTGATACTGTGGGGGTACCAGAGAATGCTTAGTACCTCGTGGACTCACCGATTCCATAACACGACAGTGTTGCAGAGAAGGGGCAAATACGTAGAAAACTTAAAGACCATTAAGTATGTAAAGACATTATACCTTTATTGTACCGTGTACCTCTATTTCGTCTATAGACTTCGGTTTACCATCCAAAGGTGGCCTGGAAGAAATCGCTTTAGCGATAAGGCCGGCGTTGATACTTCTAATTACTTGTACTTTGTATATCTTTGTATGTTTTTGGTGTACAATAAAATATATCTATCTATCTAAGATAAGGAAACTCCAGTACTTTGATCATTTTGTTTTTCTTATTTTCAAGGAACGTTTATGCTACTTTGATCATATAATAAAAACAATAAACATGAGGTCCTCGTAGTTATTTTAGTAAGCAATATACGGGTGGAGGCCTGAAAGTTTTTGGACTTGTGTTGGACCATAAGCGCGACTTTTAGAATTTTTCAATTATTCTGTAATTTGAGTGTGTTTCCTGGCTACATATAAGCTGTGGCTGAACTGCTGGAGTTTGATTTTAGAAGTACGGTACTGACAGGTACCTGTCTAAATAAAACGAATTCGGGCATTGTGATTGAACCCAGTTTATATACAAGTATGTAATAATAAAATAACCAGTCCAGCAATCAGTGTTATTCTTTTTAATTAGTTTTAGTACTAATCCACCACAGACCTCCTAGGTATAAAGCATCGATTTGAGAATACATACTGGACATGTTATTCGAGCACTGTAGGGCGGCCACGTTACAGTCTAATAGTGTTCTATGTTCAGTAGTTCTCGAATTGTTTAACTCATATGTATTTTGAAAATGTAACATAATTATTACGTAGTACTTAAGTTTCAAATTTGATTTTTTAATGAACTCTTCCTCATCTGTTTCACCCCCCCCCCCTACCCCCACCCCCAAATTTATTTTACATAGTTTATCTTTTCATAAAATTATTAACACAATATTGTTTTATGCCAGTAATTAAGTGGCGAGAAGTAACGGATATTTAAAAAAAGCTGCTAATAAAAAGAATATCCTACAATACTTATATAATGCAAGAATACGCTTTTAAAAATAAAACGGCACAATTTGAAGAAACATTTAAATAATTTTAAACTCCCAGACATGTACTCAAGACATTGCAGCTATGTGCATTTCTCATCTCCTCCTCAACCGTATCCCGCCTCACAAACGTCTCTGTGAACCGTTCTACATTCCTCGAAAGCCTTAATAAAGGATCCGTCTGAATATAGGTCATGACAATTCAATTCTGGACACAGGAGCTGACGTTTTGATTTCATTTGCGGGACTTTTGTGTTTGTTGTGTCTGTCTGTTGTTATTAACAATCAACATTTTCATCAACATTTTATGGAGATTTCGAATAAATCTACCATTGCGGTAGATTGTGGAGGTCACCTGCGAATTTCGATTTTCGCGAAAATAATTCGCCACAACTCGAGTAAAGGTGGCTAATTAAGTCGAACACACCAACCATTTTCGTTATATTTCAGATGATGAAATTTATAGACAAACTACGATACGTATTCCTCGACGTACTAAAACAAGATTTAACAGAAAAATAGTTTGACTCAATATCTCTGAGTTAATTGCGAAGGTGAGCCATTTGGCCAGTTCTGTAGATCCAACATTATGGCGGTGTTAACTTTCTTTTCCAGTGTCGTGTGGTGTCGGCCGGCTATAGAACAAGTATTAGCCCATCTCATCATGTGGGTGTCTTAAAAGGCTACTAAAGGATAACGAAGACGCTATCACAAGCGCTGGAGAACTACACCACCTCTAAAGAGTGGAATCGCCAACCGGGGAGTTTTAAGGCCACTAATCCCTCATGCACAAGGAGGCTGGTTGCATTGCAAACTTTTCAAAAAAATCATCGAGAATCATCGGGCTAGTAAAGAATACAATAGAAATATCTTTATTTATTGCTTCATTCATTGAATAACTTAAGACTATTAAAACATGCAGGAATATAAATTTATTTGATATACACAATCCACAGCGCTTAGGACAAAAATTACTCATAAATTGCACATAAATTTTATATGATTAAGATAATGGCCAATTATGGATTTACTTTTTATAAACCACACTATAAAATTAACAGAACAAATACACAACAATAAGTACGTGTGTGCGTGTACGTGTATGTGGTGTAAACATTCAATAACATGGTTTCTGAATGTAGTCTTAGTCTGAATATACATACACCTTCAGAAAATAACAATAAAATATTTCAACGCACATTTGTAGCAACGAAACTGACACAACTCAGCCTATTGCCGCAAGTTCAGACTAGGCTGAATTGGGCGCTGATTTGTATATTTCATTATGTATATCTAAACAATATACCGAAACATTGTGTTTCATTTCATCCGTAACGACATCTTTCTATTTCTTTTCTTTATGAAAAAAAGGTGGCAGAGAAGCACACAGCATACAGAATGACAAATGTTGACATGTCCCCGGATGCGCCGTCTATCTTTGGAGATATAGGAATGGATTTGGAAAATGGGTTGGGATATACCGTATAACCAACGACGACTTTTGTCCAAAAGTTATTTTTATATATAACGTACGGAAAATAGAAAAATATGTCTCTCTGAGCCTTCGGCGTTCCATTCTATAAATTCATAACTGTGATAATGTTTTAAAATTATAGAACTCTCTCTAGATTCTTATAAGTGAGGTTTGGAACTCGCAAGAGTTCAAATCCTCGGTCTCTACTTAAGTACTTGAGTTTCTACTTAAGTACGGATTTTAAAAATTATCGCCATCTTGCCAGTGAAGGAAAACATCTACAGCAAACACGCAAGCTTGAAAATTAAAAAAAAATGCTAGAATGTGTATCCACCAACCCGCACCGAACGTGGTGGATTACGACCACCGGTAATTAACTAGGAACTTGCAACATGACTTCGTTCTTTTAAAATAACGTATTTCTTAATAAAATACCAACACTTATACCTTCACTGGAACGTAACGTCTTTCTCGCTTACATTTGAACAATTCCTTCGTCTCGAAACGTCTTAAGCTGCAAAACATTTTGAGCGTTTAAATTTTAACTGTGATCGCAATTCTTAGCACCTTTGCTCGGCACCAAATAAGAACGTTTAACAGAATTCTGTTTGAGAAGAGAGAAGCAAATTCTGGTTCGCTCGGCGTTTCGCTTGAACGCTTGCGTTTTAATCTAGGATAAATTGCCCGGGCTGGTCTACAAGCGCCTTGAAAAGAATATGAATCAGCATTGCTTTAAAAGTTTAAAACTGCGGCGATTGATATATTGAATCCTGATCCTGTATTGCAGAGGCCAAACCCTCGGTTTCTCCTAAAAGATCTTTGACCTCAATAAAACTTTTCTGGACCAAAATTGTATATATGCATATATGTTATGTTTGTATGTATGTATGCATTTATGTATTTGTGTATTGTGTGCATCTCAAGTAGGTAAGTAAAATAATTTATTTCAGTAATATCATAATGATTCATGTATTACGTAAAATTGTACCACTTACCTGTATTTAATATTGTTATTTGTTTTTCCTTATCACCTAAAGGTTGCCGGTAGGAGATCGCTGTGGCGGTAAGGCTGCCTGTTGTACTTTTCGTGTTACTCACATAAATTGTCTTTTTACAACAGAGAGTTTATCTATCTTGTAAGAATTTAAAATAATTAATAAGACTTTAAAAAATATAAAGAAAATAGCTCATTAGTATTTACATATCATTTAAAAGTATTTTAATTGTCCGACGCACACGTGCTACTTTTGGATTGGTCCGTCCTTCGCTCGTTATGTGCGTAATGCGCAGGCGTAGTAAGGGAAGGGATTTTCCAAACATTGATACATTGTTACAAGGAAAACATTGATATTTTTCTTACATTATCATTTTATTAGAAGTATTTGTTATTTTAGAAATAAATAGGTAAGGATTTTAAAAATATAACGTTCACTCGAAATGATCACCATTTGCTCTTATACAATCTTTCAAACGTTGTGGCTAGTTTCGATTGAAAAACGCACCCTTTCCATGGGAAAATTGGCAAGTGCCACCCTTATCGAATGTTTTAGGGATTTAATATTATCATGGCGTTTAGAGTATGCTATGCTCTCCAACAGACCATAAATCATAATCGGATTAAGATCGGGACTAGACGACGATCAGTCTTCAGCTCGAATGAAGTCGGGAATATTCCTATCTAGAAACGTCTGTATTGAGCGAGCCTTATGACCCGGTGATGAGTCTTGCTGAAAGGATCATTCTTAGTTATGGAACAGGGCGTTGTTAATAGGCTTTACGACCTTCTCAAGAATCGTATCTTGATACACTTAAGACAATGTTTTAATACTTTTTTTACAAAATGGTTCAGTCACTCCTTGATAGCTAACACCCCATCAAACATCACTGAAGCCGGATAATGGCCACAATGCATCTTATTGACCAATCGAGCAGCTTCTCTAGAGTTATGAGCATAATCTTGATCATTCTGCTTGTTCAAATATTCCTCAATCGTGAACATTTTCTCGTCCGTAAATAAGATTTGTCCGTGAGCTCCCTTTAAGTGTCGCTGAAGATTTTTTTTGATTTTTATCCCTTTTTTTCTTTAAATTATCAGTTAAGAAATGACCAGTACGTCTTGTAAAACAGCAAGGCCTAAATCATCTCTTAAAATAAGTGACATGGTTCTGGGTGCTACATTCACCTCTCTGGATAAAATCTTTTGATTCCGGACGGGATTTATTCGGATTCTATTATTCACAGCTTACGGTTTTCACCCCCACTTAATTTAATATTACCACATTTTAATCACTCCATTTTAATATTACCACAATATTTACTAATGATTTTCGCCAAAATGAGAAGAAAAAAAATATTTTTCACGTGAGAATGATAGATTCCAAATTCAAATGTAATTTATTTTTTTACTTTGTTGTAAAGGTATTTATGGCCAGACTTGATGTATTTATTATATATTTCTTTCTAGTATATATAATATGTTCACCAATAATCTATTTACTCTTGTGTTCGCATTCATCTCCTCCCGTCCAAAGGTTGCCTGCAAGAGATCACTTTATCGATAAGGCCTACCTTCTGTATACTTGTTTATCTAAACTTTGTGTCACTTTAACTGTATTTTTTACTTACCTTAGAATGACAATCCTTCTATTACCATAACTCTGTTATACAATCTTCTTACCATCAAACTTACTTATCCAAGATCATTACCCACCTTATTAAACTACGCCACGCTTAACACTAACAATTTGAATTTGAAATTTCATAGTTGCCAGCAACTTGTGCGGCTAACTTGGCCTATACTCAACTTGCGAGTATAATACGTTACGTATTCGGATCACGTACGAACCCACCTTGCGGTTACGTATATGAAGACCCAATTCCAACGTATTATCTTACTTCATAACACTCGGTGGGTTTCTTTTGCCTTTGAAACGTGCTCGCTTGTTAATACAGTATAGGGTTTTGGCAAAGTGTGTTTTGATATGTTTTTCTCGTTTTCGGATTCCGCTTCTTAAGTTGCATGGATTGGAGTGTTTGTGAAGATTGCGTAACTAAGTGGAGTTTGTATTTTTACGGGTTTGCTTACAAATAGTTTCTGAGAATCCAAGGTTAAGATATACAGCTCATAGGATTAGCAAGCAAAAGTGGAAATAGGCGACCTATACCTGAGACTCTGGAGACCACGGACCATGAAGTGTAGTGTGGGAGGCCTTCCGGCCAGGTGGAATATTACTGAACAAGTTTGCCGGTAATGGCTAAATGAGAAAAGTAGAAAATCGTCTGTAGTGATGATGGGAGATGTAATTGCATGAGCTGATGATTTTTATAGAAGAGATGGCAGACGAGCTGGCAGATTTGGGGGGGAGTGCACGCTGCAATCCAACAGCCGCTGGGCGCGCTCGACTGGCCACGTTACCCCTCTCTCACAGAATACTACCTTGAAATGTACTGCATTTCCCATTTTATCGTATTTCCCCAATGTACGTACGTGTTTCGGTAGTGAGTAAGATGTGCCAGAGCCCATTCCAATCCCATCCTATCCCTCCCCATTTTTTCAACCCTTTCTCCAAATCTATTCCTATATCTCCGGCCGACAAATGAAAATTTTTTGAACGTTGTTTTTATTTGAGTGAAAAATATCACCAATTTATAGTATTCTGAACACAAAAATACGTACATATTTACCCTATCACATCAGGTTTTTTTATAAAAAGGAAAAAGCGTTTTTTTAATAATTTTAAGAAAAAATCAATAATTATATATTATAAATACATATATTTAAACATTTACAAAGAAAACATCAAGTGTAAACATTGCTACAGGACTATTTAGAGTGACATCTTTTACGTTTAGCGACAAAATTACGTCTAGGTGTAACCTAACCTAGGTGTATCTAGGTGTATCTTCAGTAATATCACGTTTCAGTGACCAGCAGTAATCAGCCATCATATTCACATTCCATCGACCTTGGTACCTTGTCTCCATAGTTTTTATGTCTTGATGAAACCTTTCTCCCTGTTCTTCACTATAATCACCAAGATTATCAGGAAAAAAATCCACATGTGAATCTAAAAAGTGGTTTTATACTCATATTACACCCCAATTTTTTATACTTATCTAATAAGCTTGCAACTTTATTTTTATAGTCAGGGTGTTTGTTATTTCCTAAAAAATTGTTGACAACATCTTTGAACGCCAGCCAAGCTTCTAATTCAGTAGTATTCATTGTTGCATCAAATTTTTCATCAGCCATCAAAGATCTAATTTGTGGTCCATCGAACACTCCTTCTTTTATTTTTGCATCAGATAATCTTGGAAATTTTTTACACAAATATTGAAAACTAGCATTGTTTTTATCCAATGCCTTAACGAACTGTTTCATCATACCGAGTTTAATATGAAGCGGAGGTAGTAAAATTTTCTTAGGATCAATTAAATTTTTTCGTATATTTTTGGTTCCAGGTTTAAGATTTTTTCGAGGATTCCATTGTTTCTGTACGTAGTGCTTTTCTCGTGTTCTACTGTCCCATTCGCACAAAAAACAAGGATATTTTGTGTACCCTGACTGCTCACCTAACAGCATAGTTGTAATTTTTAGATCTCCACAAAGCTGCCAACCGTGATTTTCATATCCAATTTTATCTAGTAATGTCTCCAAATTTTCATAAGTCTCTTTCAAATGAACAGAGTGAGCGACTGGAACAGATGCATACTCATTAGTGTTGTGTAAAAGAACACCTTTTAAACTCCGCTTCGAAGAATCTATAAAAAGTCTCCATTCTGTTTTTTAGAAGTTTTTCAACCACAAATCATTGATAAAATTTATTAAATACTAAGAGTAAAACGTAAACAATTTTTTTACATAAACACTACTTTTATTAAAAAGTTTGTAAACAAAGTAACTGTAAAGGCTTACTTTCATGTAACCCGTTTGGAATGGGTGTGTCGTTGTTGCAACTAATATATTTTCTCACGAGAGGTCGCACGATTCGAGAAACGAGCGCCAAAATCCAATAATTTAATTTATTTTTGTCAAAAAATATAAAATAGCCAATAAATTAACTTTACTAAAAACCTGATGTGATACAATAAAATTAGGTCAATAAAATTAATCAGACCTTGAACAAGGAAAATCATGTCGGCCGGTGTTATTAATTTAATTATATGTTAATTACGTTTTTATCAAAAAAAAAATCGATAACAGTACTTATATTTATTTAGGACTCTTTTTGTTCCTATTCGCTGAAATAATAATCGGAGCTTAGGTTCCAACACTTGAATGGGAGCTATACAACGGAGTGGATAAAGTAAAACGTATTCAATGCCGTTCGTGACGTCACGCATCATTTACGTTTCCATATTTTTTAATTTCACTGATTTATTGCTATTTCCGAAAACTTTCCGTGATTGCAAGGAGACGTGTGTCCTGTATTGATATGTTTCATTTATTTATTTAAACTTCATTGCACAATGATATGTACAACAGGCGGACTTAATGCTATAAGGCATTTTCTACCAGTCCATCACCAGATTATACAGAAAAAGAATCATTGGTGCAGTTTTGAATTAGAGAATAG
Source organism: Sesia bembeciformis (assembly GCA_943735995.1). Classification (NCBI taxonomy): domain Eukaryota; kingdom Metazoa; phylum Arthropoda; class Insecta; order Lepidoptera; family Sesiidae; genus Sesia; species Sesia bembeciformis. The sequence goes on from OX031028.1 coordinate 18,550,204, forward strand.
AAAATACAAAAATAAAATGTAGGCAGCGCATCCGGGGGCATGTCAACGTTTCTCATTTTGGACTAATGTTGGCATGCATCGCGGATGTCTATGGGCGACAGTATCCACATACCATCAGGTGGACTGTATGCTCGTCTGCCGCCTTCGTACATAAAAAAAAAAAAAAAAAAAAGACCGCATGATAGTAAGTGGTCATAGTTGCCAATAACACCAGGTCGCCGGGTGCGCTGAAGACCTTGCAGAATCATGTTTTCTGCTCTCTCGAAGAGCCCCATGTCGTTCAACCACGAAAAAACCTCAGATGGTAGTTCATTCTACAACTTTAGTGTTGATGGTATTGTACGATGTATATATAATGGTACGTTATTCAGAGTTGATATTTAAAAGACTGATATTTGAAAATAACTGAAAGTTGGATTTATCTAATTTTTACGATTTATACATCTTGGGAGTGATATCTCAATATCTTGACTTTCAATATCAACATATAATACACTAGCGACCCGCCCTGGCTTCGCTTCGGTTTATAAGTTTTTTTTTTCAAAATTTCAAAATAAAATATTGCCCATATTAGACACGGATAACGTAACTTCCTATTTGTGACAGAATTTTTGAAATCGGTTCAGTAGTTCTAGAGATTACCCCCAACATACAAACACACAATATTATCTTTCAAAGATTTCAACTCCCTAAAAGACAAATTTTAGTTGAACGATTTTTAAATATATAGTATTTAACCTATATTTAGATAAATAAAATAAGAATTTACTTTTAAATAATAAATTTTTAGAGTATTTCTTCTTTTGCAGTTAGAGCATTTATTTTGCTAAAAATAAACCTCTACTTCGGTTACATTACATTGTATCAGAAAACATGAGGAATATTGGAAAAAAAGAGTTTTATGAACATTTATACGAATTCGAAGATCACTAGACCGTTCAGAATCAAATGGGTTTTCAAATAAATAATGGTATGTATTGCTTCAGACCTTCGGGTCTCCAGTCAAGCATTCTGCGGTCGCGGTCGTTCCCGGCTCCTGATTGGTCCGTATCCATTTGACCGTGTCGACTCTTACTACAATTTTCCAATCTTGTTAGAGGAAACGCAATCTCTGTGTGAGGTCATGGTATAAGATATGCAGTATACAAACTCACCGTTATTGAAATAACCACTTAAGAAAATAGTGACGTGACAGCTTCAATGGAGGAATATAATCGCGATGGAGTTGCAAATTAGATATTGTTATGGATATTTTTATCCACGACGGAACGGAGATAGTATATGCATTTAGGGTAAGAGAATGTGTGTTTGTGTATTTTTGAGCAAGTATTCAATATAATATTGAATAATAATGGTACCATTTACATTTTAATCAGAATGCTGAGAATTCATATCAATTACGAACAATTTGGAGCATCCTATAAATACTAAGGAATGTATTGTCACGAAAAGATACCCCCCTTATATATATCTATTATATAAAATGTCAGTATGCGTGTTTTTTTCATGTTATGGCAATGGTGCAATTAGCACATTCTGCCAATGTCAAGTTATCTTCGTAATAAACAGTTTCAAAGTTTAAAACTAATCCTATCAATGTCCAGTCCCGTTGAAGGAAGTTTACTGAGGACAGAAGAGGACTCGTTGGAAGCACACGAAAAACGCAGTCCCACGCTTTTATTTGATTATCACAAACACCACGCACGATAAACACTTTGAAGTTTAAGCGAAGAACTATCACTATTAAACTACAAAACGTCTAGAGTGCTCGCCACCAAAGAAGTCCTGCGAAATTTAAGGGAACTAAATATGACAGGTCGTCCGTTCTGCAAAATAAATAGTATTATGTCCGTTTATAATTTACTTCCTAATCTAGACACATCTTTATTGGTAGGTGTAAAAATAAAAATACGTAATTTGATAGAGTAAATTGAAACCAATAAGCTGTGGAATTCTTACGTCGTCCGATCACAGCGCCGCGCCTACGAGACTTCATTTGTGGCACCTACTATAATACACAATTTTTACAATTAATCAAATAAAAACTCAACTTCACTTCTCGAGTTCCATCAAAATGTCTCTAAGCATGTATATTAATCAAATAATCAACCAATGGTCGATATTGAAGCTAATCTATCTTTAGTTACTACTTGTATATTAACATAATGTAGATTTAGTTTTGTAAAACCGTAGTATTCTAGACCGTGTACCGTGTGTAGACCGTGGAATCCGGGTTTTCAAGATAAACCTACGGTTTTTTGGATCCAAATACCATTTATAAAACGCATTTCCTTTGGCCGTTAAATAAAAAAATAATTGCATTTATAATGAAAGGGTTTTACTTTATATGCGTAAAATTGCCGTAAATTAAATATACTATTATAGCTAACCGCCCTCGCTCCGCTTCGGTTTCGTTAAAACAATATTAAACTATTGAATCACTCTATCTATTGATGAAAACCGCATTAAAATCCGTTGCGTAGTTTAAAAGATCTAAGCGTACATACAGAGGGACAGACGGCGGGAAGCGACTTTGTTTTATACTATGTAAAGATTAATTACTCTATTACATACGAAGAACTGTGTTGTACTGCAATCTCATGCGGTGTAGTGCAGTAAATGGAATCAGTCACTTCTCACTTGCGTCCAGTTGTAGGCGATAACGAGGGTGATGTATACAGTATACAGCTGTGGCAGGCAGGCAAAGGACTCGTTCGAATTTCGAGCATCTGCGAAATGCGAAATCTGTTGGGCACAAATTCTTACGACATATAAGTAATGCGTTTGTGTGAGTAGAGCGCCGTCGGGATGTTTAAATAGAGATTTGATGCTGTTATTTTGTGATTCCCGAGAATAGTTCGGCGATACGTTTTTATCTGATGTGGTGCGCGATCCGGAATAAGGGTAATGTGATTACAAACTAGGATACGTTTATTTTTAGAGTAGCTCGTAACTTTACTTATAATGTTTGATGGAACGGTATAATATGAGTCAATAACTTGGGTGAAATGTACTAGGTGCTATTCTTATGTATGCTATTCTTTATGTAGTTTATAACATAATAGGTGCTATTCTTTTATTGATAACTTAATAAATGCTATCCGTTTATTCATAACTTAATAAGTGCTATTCGTTTATTCATAGCTTAATAAGTGCTATTCGTTTATTCATAACTTAATAAGTGCTATTCGTTTATTCATAACTTAATAAATGCTATTCGTTTATTTATAACTTATTTATAACTTAATAAGTGCTATTCGTTTATTTATGACTTAATAGGTGCGTTATTCTTTTATTTATAACTTAATAGGTGCTATTCGTTTATTTACTTATTCCAGACTACCTCTTACAAATTATGTAAAACTAGACTTGCAAACCAAGTCAATATGAAAGACGGATTTAATGAAACCTTTGGCAGCTTCTTTATAGAACGCGGCACCGAAACTTGAAACATGTCATCTAATTTAAAATATATATTAAAACAATTATTATATATATATTAAAATTTAAAATAAACTAAAGAATGATAAAATTATTTTCAGGAATAAATCAGAAGTTACAAACGTGTAATTTTTTTTTTTGTTTTATCTAAAGCTTTCGTTGCGTTAGTTACTCAGGACGGGCGACAGCAGCGTGCCGCTATGATTGCGTAACTGAGCTTAGACTGAAAGATACGCTAGAAATGAACAATAAGGTATGAAAAACACTTATTATAGTAACTGGTGAAATCGATTCTACTCTCGATACCGAACACTACTTTCAGCTTTTGCCTTATTTCAGTAACACCTTGTAAATATAATGAAATCGGCTGGATCAGTATTTGGATTCGGCTGGCGACCCTAGTCGAGAAATTCATTCTTAAATTAAAAAACCGTGATCTCTGCCATAGGATAGATTTCTTAGAAAATCTCCCTAAGAGTATTTACAGCGTAAACAAACTGATCCTTCACACATCGCAGTTAAATCATTTGCATCGCCGCGAGCGATAATGTAAGCAGTTTGCATAACTTTACCTTGCACCTCGCCAGCTTTGGCAGAGTTAAGTTGCTTACCCTTTATTCGTTCCGCTCCGTAATGTAAATGGAATGGGAACTTGGAGTATGCCCTGGGTGCCTTCAAAACAAACGCTGACTTTAAAGCTAAGGGTACACGAGCTCGGTAGCGCGCGTGGTCACTCCAGTTAGTGGATATCAGAGCAACCATGCGATTAGCCGCGTCACAGGCTGCCGCAGCTAATGACCACTTGTGCCCGATGCTTTACTTATACATTTACTATACGATACATTCAGCCCTACTATGGGCATACAAAGTTTAAAATACAATACAGTGTCGTAATAATACAATGCCAATCTATACTTATATACTAATATAATAAAGAGGTAAAATTGTGTGTTTATAGGTATGTTGGGGGTAATCTCTGGAACTAATGAACCGATTTCAAAAAATCTCTCACAAATAGGAAGCGACATTATCCGTGTCTAATATAGGCTATATTTTGAAATTATAAAAATCTTATAAACCGAAGCGAAACACGGGCGGGTCGCTAGTAAAAAATAAAATTAAAAATCATAATGGGTCATTAAGCTACAAAATCAAATAATGAATCACTTACCCGTAGGTAGTTCAATAGGTACTAGGTAGTTTAGTCGACATTATATAGTAAACCCTAGCACAGACATTGTTCTAGTTGAATTACTGCTATAGCACACCACGAACGTTAATGTTTTTGGACGACTGCTAAGCTTTATTCTCTTGAAAGGTGTTAAATAAAACTTCTTTCTTGCCTAAATAAATACAAAGTAGATAGTGGGAGAGAGACTTTGTATAGAAGACATCCTTTCAAGCTGTTAATGAGCTTTCTTGGTTTATCAAAGCGGTCGAAATTGAAAGTTATCTATGTATGGGAAGGTCAGTGTGGAACGCCCTCCGACCAGGGATGAGAAACGCCGAAGATCGTATGCAGTGGCGAGCATTGGGAAATGCCTTGGATTCAGCAGTTAAGGCTGATACTATAATATGATATGGTGTATTCATACAAGTATAATAAAAAAGTGAAAATAAAAAATATGTTGTGTGAAAAGCGAGGGAAGTAAATTGCGGGAATCAGATGGATGCAATGTCTCGCGAGTAATCCCACTGTGTGCTCCCCGCGCACATTTGATAAAACATCATTCTAATTTCGTTGGTGGAGTGTGTCCAGGAACACCAATCAACAGGAACGGGGGCCGTAGTGAGGGCTCTCGATCTAAACAGGAATGATGTTTGTATGTTCCATAAGATACTAGGAGAACCAAATTCAGGAGCAGCATTTAGTTTGTACAGATTCGTGAGCCCTCACTAGGGCTGATATATTGGTACCTACATTAATGTTAAGAATGTAAGTTCAAGGTACGATGGAACTGACATGTGCCCAGGCAGAAAAGTTCCTTAAAAATAAGAAGAAAAAAACATTCTAATTGTGTATTGGACATTGGGTATTGGGCAGAATTAAATAGCTATCAGTAAATATATAGTAGTAAATATATTAATAGTAATTAGTTAGATAGAATATAATAATAATAACATTATTTATTGTATATATTATTGTATAGGTACATTGCTAGTGTGTATGTGTAATTAATTATAAGGCTTTGTTGAAATAAGGTTATTGTTGTTACTATAAAAAATAGTGTGACTATAAAGGAAATGGTCTGTAGTAAATAAGACCCATTTTGAAGATATGAAATTTAAAATAGATTCATGTAAAAACTTTCAGAGGGCATGCTTACCCAAGATAACGTAAAATATCTCTCTCTCTATATTTTTATTCTTAGTTTAAAATCCATATTTTCATAAAGGTCCTCTCGTAAAAAGGCTAAACGGTACAAGCTGCTTTGAAAAACACTTTGTCTGCTTTAAGGCTGAAGATAACTAGTTTTCTTTTTATAAAACGGATTTATCTTTCAGAAAGGTTAGTTACCTTTAAAATAACTTTCTTTCTTTCTTTGACTGAGATTAAGTATAAAATTTAAATAAAAACCGTTTATTTCAGAATAAATAGGTATTCATTGTGTTGTTGATAAATAATATAGCACTCAAAACTAGTGTTAGTATCATTTTTGTTATAGAAAGAATTATAGAAAGAGTTGTTATAGTCGTCCATAGACATCCGCGATACATGCCAACATCAGTCCAGAATGACTAACGTTGCCACGCCCCCGGATGCGCTGCCTACCTTTGCAGATTAAGGAAAGGATTGGGAAAATGGGTAGGGAGAGGATGGGATGGGAATGGGCTCTGGCATATCTCACTCACTACCGAAACGTACGTACAATTGGGAAATACGATAAAGTGGGAAATGCAGTACATTTCAAGGTAGTCTTCTGTGAGAGGGGGGTAACTTGGCCAGTAGAGTGTCCCAGCGGCTGTGGGAATGCAGCAAGCACTCTCCCCCTACCAGAACAGTTACCCCTACCAGTTACGACAAAAGAGATCAACAAAGAATATTTGGACGTGAAACTATCAGCTTATCATCATTGTAAAATGTTTTATATGGCTGTATTTACTTTAACACCATCTCGAGTATACGTTTCAAAGAACTGTTATATTTATTTTTATTTTCCCTGCCGATGAGTTATGGCCATTACTTGTATAAATATTTGTAATACTGAAAGCCCATCGCGACCCTCAAAGGCCATGTTTGTGTTTTCTACGTGTTTTATGTGACATTTTATAGAGTACGGACCCATAATAAAGTTGTGGGTTAAGGATTGAAAACAACTTGTTGAACAAGGGTATTTTAAACGTAGTATTTATATACTACTGTCTTTATTTAGATGATCAACTAACAAAGGTGGTAATTAGAATTTCAATATTACCGAATTTTAAAATATAAATTTTCTTTTTATTGTCTCTAAATAGTTTTATTGTCTGGGTACGGTATAGAGAACATGGAAATCTATATAAATGAAAGTGTAAACGTTCGTTTGTTCAAAATCTTAAATCTCCGAAAGTTCCTCACCGATTGCTTTGAAATTTTGACACAACGTTGCATTCGAATACGCGCGTGTTTTATATACCAATCACAGGGTGAAAACATCCTTTTTACCCAAAAACAGGGTAAGCGCCATCTGTTGGACAATCACAGCAACGCGTGGGCCGGGTACGGCTAGTCAATAATAAAACTTCTTTATGATAATAATAATAGTTTATTAGCGAAAATGCGAGTACAAAACAGGTGTCAATTTTACTCAGATTTTTTTTTATTTCATTTATTTATTCATACTTGCAATATTGTCTCGGTATACAAAAGTAAAACTACTTCTAAAATCTGTCTTTCTATAAAGTACGGGTTAGCTACAGGGCCCAAACTAAGGGCTTCTATCGTGAGACCGAAATTTATAGTAGAATTTATTTTCAAAAAGATCAAAATATTAAGTACTTATACCCTTCCTCGTTTTCATTCTGGAGAATTCGTGACGAAATTATAAATTTCCTAATAAAATTATATCATTATTTGTTCCTGAGGAACTACCAATGTCATTAATTATCATCATCGAGTTATAATCCTGAAGATCCTGCAAGTGATTGGCGAGCAAAGCCCCAAATTCAACGCTATTTGCAAGAGTAGATAGTTTGCAACACGCCCATATTTCAAATGGACAAAGGTAGCTGACCTAAAATTACCTCCAAAGTTGAGGAGCCCCGGGCTTTTTTTAAAAAAGAAACTTCCTTCATAGCTCACAGCGTCTTAGGTGCAATTCAGTTTTAAATGAAACCGAGTTCTGAGGGGACGTATTAAAGTGGAGTTTAGATTGTCACTCTAATGGGAGTTACTGCATTATCGTAGTGGAGCGTTCTTCTGTTCATAGTCCAAACACGTTTCGTGGACGGCAGATCACCCCTTATGGTTTGCCATAGCGTTTATTATTCAATAGCTAAATGTAATGGACGTGTTCAAGTCTGGATTGGACTTTGTTATTTGTTAGAAGCTATTTGTAGATACGAGTAGATATATATTAGTGTTAAAAATTAAAATTGCTTATACCTACTGGGCTCGGCCGTTGCTGGCACCGGGAGTCGACCTCCCGTAGTCAGTATTATAGATTAGTATTTAGTATACATATTTAATATAAGTACTAATAAAATGTTAATGAGTGTGTTTAGTAATGTCAAAAAAAAGTTTTGATAACTTATCATTTAATCGCAATGCAAAAACGTCATTGAAAAGTGCAACAGCCATAATGTATATTTAAATTTTCTATGTGTACGCCCCTGATCATAAAAATAAGGGAAGTATGCCATGGGCACGTCACGCCTGACGCCTTGAAATGCTCAAAACCTATTCACCTTTTCAACTAGTGTGCGAGCGCGTGCCAATCGGAGCGTTAGATTTATTTTATTTTATTTCATTTGGACACAAACAGCTGGTACGTCGGGCAAAAGATAAATCATATAATTGGTTTTTATTCCTAATATTTAGTCGTGGACATATTTTATGTTATTTAAAATGTGCAAGATAACAAATGTGTGAGGGACCTTTTGTATGATACGCACATTTCTTTAAAAGTGACGACATCTGTATTCATCTTAATTTGGATTAATGGCATATCTCCCTTGTTTTTATGATCTGTGGTCTACACTTATTGAAAATTAGTTCAAAAACAATTTCGTTATTTTTTTAAAAATTAAATTTAGCAAAAGTATTAAAATACACATACGTTTTGGTTTCTTAGCGTTGTTTTTTTATGTGAACTGTTAGTACAATCTTCGTAAGGTCGTCGTAAATTGTTATTACAATCCAACCTTCATCGTTACTTTGGTCATTACTGTTTCTTATAACTCGCCCATCAGATTAAGTCATCTTAGTTTCATTAATCGTTATTCCTTCATCAATATTAAGAGGATTCCGTAGAATCCCGCGATAATCACAAGGGTTCCAAGGAGTGGGGCATCCTCAATTTACCCACTCATCCCCTGGGGAATGAAATAATCTAACGAAATTGGGTTACAATCGATATAAATATTTGTGGAGGAAAAAATGGGATTATTATCTGTTATTCCCGGGAAATTTAATGCGTTCCTTGTTATGAAGCTCTGTTCAATGGTGAATGAATAATACCGACTGACAACTCTTACGAAATTAACTTCGTTAATAGCAATCTTATATGAAAAGAAAAATCAAGTTATCAATATCATGAAGAAATTATCAATTTTGCCATTGCATTCATTATAATTAATAATCTCAAGTTTTTTATTTTTATTATAGTTTTTTTTTTCTTTGCATATATGGCAATGGCGCAATCAGCATATTGTGCCAGTGTCAAGTTTTCTTCGTAGTTGAAGTCGAAATAAGTTAGTAGGATCTCAGTAAAGTGATAATAGTTTTACTGAGGACAGAGATGGACTTCTTAGAAGCAAATGAAAAATGCAGAATATGCTTATATTATTTGATTTGAAGTTTAATAAATTATAATTATTAAACCACAAAGCCCACAATACTCAAATTTTACATTAATCAAACAAAAGCTCAATCATCCCCTCTCGAGTTTCCGCCAAAAAGACCTTTCTTATAGTTGTAGGAAAATGGTATAACACGTTAAAGTGCCAGACAATTTTTTTTCTTTCTTTCCTTTATATTATGGCAATAGCGCAACTTGCACGTTGTGCCAGTGTCGAGTTTTCTTCGTAATTAACAGTTTGAAAACCGAAACAATTCAAAACGCATCACGTCAGTGTCCAGTCCCGTCGTAGTAAGTTGGGAATCGCTCAGTAAAGTGATAGTAGTTTCACTGAGGACAGAAGAGGTGGGCTCCTTGGCAGCACACGAAAAATTATGTCTTATGCTTTTATTTGATTATCACAAACTAGCGACCCGCCCTCGCTTCGCTTCGGTTTATAAGTTTCTTTTTCTTCAATTTTTTTTTTTAGGTTTCAAAATAATTAATGCCTATATTAGACACGGATAATGTAGCTTCCTATTGGTGAAATAATTTTTGAAATCGATTCAGAAGTTCCAGAGATTACCCCCAACATACCCACAAACAAACTCTTTATTATATTAGTATAGGTAAAACGCACTTAGCAGTTTAATAAACTATCACTATAAAACAACAAAACCCAAAATATACATTTTTTTTTCTTCATTTTTGAGTTACCATCAAAAAGTCCAGACAATTCTTCAGAAACAATTTATTGCTAACCAAATTCCCAAACTATCTGCTAATTCTGTAAGTCTCTAATCTGTTATCCCTTTTCTGTATTACCGTATATATCCCAGATTGTAAACAAAACCCACACCAACACTCAGGAGAGATTACAAAGCTGTAGGAGATGACTGTAATCAAAATCACAGGGACACTATCCGTATAATCCGGCTAGGTGCAAAGGCACACCCTATCCTGTGGAATGTCGGACTTCCGGTGTTCTATTCAAATCGGTCACGTAACCCCGTTTCATCGCATGAATTTGTCATTGATACGGGATTGGCGATGAATAGGGAGTGGTGCTATTGGAAGCGGAGTTTACTATAATTCTTCAACTTACAGAAACGTGTAACGATCACAGAACTTCCTTGCTAAAGAATTACTGTGTTCAGTGGAGTCTTTAAGACACTTTCTACCGGGAACCTCAAAGTTCTGGAAAGAACTGCAGCCTGAGGTTTTTCCGCCGAACTCTGCCCTCTGGATTCTGCCAGGTCGAAGCACACCCGCATCCCCCCCGGTGCAGCAAGTGTCCAAGGGCGAGGACGACCACTTACCTTCCTATGAGCCGCGCGCCCATCTCCTACCTACGATACAATAATTCTAGTTGAATGTGCAAAACGCAAGGTTCATACATACACGGAGATCGGCATCAACCACACTTTTATTCACTTTAGTGTTGAAACTCTAGGCTCGTGATATCAAAATGCGCATAATCCCTACAAAGACTTAGCGAAACGGCTGGTCGTGACCAGTGGAGATCCCAAAATCGCCAAACTCATCGCATAGTGAATAAACATTACTATTAAACGAAGTAACGTTGCCAGAATGCTGGCCACTTTGCCACAAGGTCTCTATCTTTATATACGATACAATATTGATTATCTATCTATATTTACGTGTAGATAATATTTATTTACATTTAGATAATTGTTATCGCTTAAATGTAGAGTCCATTAAGAAATAATAATCATCCCATCCAAGCCAATTAAGAAATGTATCTTTTTAATTTCCAAGAAAGGTAACAGCCCTGAGGGACTCCAATGGAAACGTGACCATTATAATAAAGGAGAAAACAATATCCTTAAAGAAATAAGCTTCACTTCTATACTACGAATAGTACTCAAGCTGATATAAAGTGACACGTACAGAATATATTGAGTTTTCGTAGTAAAAAAAAAACATTGGCAATATTAACTTTATCAAAAGCCTTGGTGATTCTATAAGAAGAATAAACGTTTATTCTTCTTATACAAAGTCCAATACACCCAAACTTATTTTAAACGATTTTTTACGCGAATTGCAAGATCAGAAACATTTCTCACGCGTTACTTCTTCATTTTTACACCACAAACCTAAAGTTCACAGTTAAAAAAAATCCGTGATTCGAGAAAATTCTGAGACTTTGTTGAACTGCGTTCTTAATATCAAATACTCATCATGTAATATGTTTGTTTAGATTTCAGATTTGGAATCCAATCTTCACTTTTTCTATGTCGGTAATTCATTTTACGTGAATTTTACTTCCGCTTACTTTTAGGGAACGTTTCTATCGCATATCACGTAAATCAGAGGGAAAAGTGCTAGAAATCACGACAGACTGGAAACCACAACAAAAGAGATCACGGGCCAGACCACAAAAGACATAGATTGAGAGTATAGAGGAAGATCTGAGGAGCACGAGAAGAGTAACATCCTGGAAAAGAGAGGTCAAAGATAAAGTTAAATAGAGACGGAATGTAGAGGAGGCTAAGACCCACAATGGATTGTAGCGATGCTGAAAGTTCAACACAATTTATTTTCAGTTTCAATTTAAATTTTTCATTATTAATTGATTTAATAATTACATTTATTTTAGCCAAAAAGAAACAGCTTTTATATGTCACAACCGAATCTACTATGCAAAACCTGTACTACAAGATCCGCTTGCCTCCGCTTGGACAAATGTGTATCTTCTTAAACCATAACGTAGTATTCATAAAGTCCCGCGGATTATGTCGCCGCTAAGTATTGGCACGCGATTGTGTTAAATTGGCCACTGTGGCCTCTAACGTAGTGAAATGTATACATTGCAGTATTGTGATTTAAGAGATTATGAACAAAGGAAGTCTTAGTAGAATATGTGTAAGTGCTTTCTCATTCGAGGAATTCCTCAATGCGAAGAAACTGCTTTTCGACTCAATACCGACAGCGAAGCGCATCAAGATTCAAAAATGTGATACAAAAATGCAACGTGACATGGTTGACATAACCTTATTTAAGCAAACTAACCCTACTTTTGTCGCTCGAGATCAGCAGAAGCTGCCACCGGTCACTTTCGACAACATAGATGCGACACGGCTATTAAAGGATTTGGTTTAATAACAGGAACTAAAAACTGTACAGGAACAATATGTTTCGGTAGGTAAATTTCAACAACTTAACTAGATGTAGAAAACTTCTGTTGTGAATAATTATGTTTGTAATGTTAATAATAAAAGAGGTTTGCAATTTTATCGGATGGATTTACTTGTGATAGTGGTACCATTGGACTACCGTATATTTACATCTAAATCTAAATCATACGTCTGTGAAGAATAACACTTTTCAAGATTCAAAACATTAACTATCTTTATCACCGGTAATAAACCTACTTCCAATCAACATGAGAAACAATCCAAATTCGTTAATGGTTGTGGTGAGCCATCGCTCCGCGGCGAGCAACGCTTGGAAGTCGGTTCTATCAATGCGCGTGCGCCGCAGTCGCCTGATATACTAAACAATAAAGACGTAAAATTGTGTGTTTGTATGTTGGGGGTAATCTCTGGAACTACGTAACCAATTTCAAAAATTCTTTCACAAATAGGAAGTTACTTTATCCGTGTCTAATATAGGCTATATTTATTTTGAAATTTTGAAAAAAAAACTTATAAACCGAAGCGAAGCGAGTGCGGGTAGCTAGTTTTTAATATATTGGACTCATGGACGAGCCTGCCGGTTAGCGCAACCCAAAGATATCACCAATATGTTCAAGAGTACTTTTAAAGTTATTTCTCTGCTGAGCTAGGAAGCCGCGGTGTCCTATGCTTTCAGTCGTGTCGCCGTTGAGATGCCTGTTAAAGTTACTGCCTCTGAAGTGATCAAAATAATGAAACAGGTGAACATTTTACACAACCTTCTGAAATCCACCTAAAACAGAACCTCCAAATGTGTATGAGTAAAGAATATAAGTAATTGCGTAAAAAGAGGCTTATGTGTATACAGTATGCCGCTACCAGCCATTTCAGTATCCACTGCTGGATACCCGTATCTCTTCATGTACATTGTCTCGTGCACGAAGGATAACTAATCTTGTGCTAACGAATGCTAACCAAGCGGGTTGGTTCCTCAGGGCTTATGGTTTGTATACAGTATACAAGCTACGAAATCAATATGATTATTAGTTTACAGGTGTACTGGGACTGTACCCGACCCTAAGGTGTAATCCAATACATTGTCCGACCGCCCACGGGTTAAATTCAACTTTAACTTTGTACAACACTATTAAGGCCCGTTCGTGGTAATTTGTACGGGCGCTTTTGTGACTGTAGTTCCCTAATTGAATAGTGTTGTTACCGGTTTCCTGGCCTATTTCATTGGTTTACCAAAAGTCTATTACAGAGTCCTATTAGAATGTTTTGATGTTGTTAAGTAAATAATTTTGGGGTGTGTGATTTAGTTACATAGTAAGGTCGCTTCGATATTTTGTGGGGAGTAATTTAAAATTGGCGTTAACATGGAAGCAAATTGTAAGAATAATATGAAGTGAGGTCGTTAAATGAAGATATATACTACATAAATTAATGAAGTATACATTGGCTAAATATGCAACATATAAGTATGAGTATGCAGGTACGGTGCCTGGCGATATATACATATACACAGGCCTATACATCAATGTAAGTATTAGTGGATGGGCACATACAAGTAAAAATCACCAATTATTAATGTTTATGTAATAAAAAAAAAAAATATACCTACATTTAATTTTTAGTTAGATATAATAGTTTTAGTGTACTAATTGACATATTAAAATATATTATATTATTATTGTAGGACAATAATGTCCTATATAACAATAACATATAAATGTTTCAATAACTAAAATCTCCATACCTTAAGGGGGAGAGTGCACCTTGCAATCCAACAGCTGCTGGGCGCGCTCGATTGGCAACGTTACCCCTCTCTCACAGAAGACTACCTTGAAATGTACTGCATTTCCCATTTTATCTTATTTCCCTAATGAATATTCCCATCCTATCCCTCCCCATTTTCCCAACCCTTTCTCCAAATCCATTCATAGATCACCAAAGGTAGGCAGCGCATCCGGGGGCGTGCCAAAGTTTGTCATTTTGGACTAATGTTGGCATGTATCACGGATGTCTATGGGCTACAGTATCTACTTACCATGAGGTGGGCTGTATGCTCGTCTGCCGGCTTCGTCTATAAAAAAAAGTAGATAAAAAACAAACATTTCAAGATATAATTTCGTAGAATTATAAATGTAAGTGATATCTATTTTAGTTTGATCCTCAGTTTTCCTAAAACACATGATATCTTTTAGAGATCACAAAAAGAAACCTAATATATATTTCGTTAGCACAGTAAAGGCATAGCACCTTTATCTCGGACCCCAAAAGGTTCTAAACATCAAACACCCGGTGGTAATTTAACAAAAAGCCCTAACCGGCACATAAGGGGATGATAAAAATTGTATGCGACTCACTCCCCGAGACCGCAGTCAAGCTCTAGGGAAATTATTAAGTAACCTCAGACAACCGTGATGCAGGCAGCTGGCAACTTTTCAAATCATAAAAACGGAGTTATTGTAAATCCAGTGACCTCAGCATAATGCCCCCCTAGCACCTAATGTATTCTAACTTAGGTACTACTTACTTGTTTTATGTTTAGCTTATACTTACATAAGCATAAGATTCGTGGGGAAGCTCCGATATTTGTACCATACCATACCATCGGCATGTGTCTCTCCACTGCCTCTCCTAAGGACGGTAAGGACTCCACACACGGCCTTTTCTTGCAAACCACTATCGGCGACTTTCTTCAAGTCGTCAGTCCTCCTGGCCTGAGGATGTCCCACGCTACGTTTCTCGATACGTGGTCTCCATTCCAGGACTTGTTTCCCTCATCCTCATCAGTCCTGTGGCATATATATGGCTAGCTCACTGCCACTTCCTGCTGGTATCTGTAATCACTCCTATTTGGTACAGAAGTCGGAAAACATTTTAAGTATAGTAAACATTGTGTCGTTTTGTTACACAAATATGTCTATTATTTCTGTGTGTATAGATAATTCTGTAGATCTTGTCTCGTCCACGGCTTTGAAATTAACTGCCTTGACATTACCATAACACTTTTACCCATCTACCTTTGTTTTAATTATAGACATGAATGTAAAATTAATTTTAGACAGAACATGTATTGTTAAAACGCTTGGATACGCGTAGCACTGCTACGCTCAGTGACGTCAGCCACGACCGCTACGTGTGCTACGACAGTGCTACGAAGGAATGGAGGAGCACCGTTGCGCTCGTAGTGCGTCCGATATGGTTCGCTCTCTTGGGTTTGCGACATATACGACGTGTTTTAGTCACACATAAAAATAAATTTGTTATTTATATAGTACATACATGTTGTTTGAATTCGCTCCGATCCCCCTTTAACCTTTAAAAGTCTGTAGTGAAAGACCACATTTGTTGCCTGTATTCTTTCAAAATAAATGGTTATTATTGTTTATGTAGGATAATTTCGAAATGCCGTTCAATACAGATTAATAGTTTCAGTCAAAATAAAAAGTTTTTCTCTATCAATTTGCTACAACTTGGCTGCACATCATTACCGTCGCCAACTATGTCTTGAAAATAAATTATAATACCCTTCCAAGAAGTTTCCCGAACATCGGCTGTCAGAAACTTCGCGAGTTAACAGCAAAGTTAACGTTTGTATGTAGATAAATAGATGCCCGTAACAAGGGCGTTTGTGCACAGTTTGGGAGTTTTGGATTATTTGAAGGTCGTACATTGACTTCCGCGTTACATAATTAGTAATACGAAAGTAAATACACATTCCATATAATTACCCACATTGGCCCTCTTGACGCAATTCTGAAAAAAGGTAAACTTCTTTAATTATATCAGCCTTTAATGATCCACTGCGGAACACAGGCCTCCACCCACTGCCCCCCCCCCCCCCCCAGCGCCCTAAACTTAACCTGTACTGATCTTCATTATACATATTTCACAGATGAAATAATTATTTAAACCCTGAATCGTGCGACACTGACATGTCCCTGACACAGATCTATATATTCTTGCGTCATAAAACATTCCCGTGGGAACTTCATAACGGGTCGGGATTACATTTACCCTAGACGTTAACCCAAGTCGTAAGCTATAACTATGGTATGTTTCATAAAATTCTGTCCTGTAGTTTTTTTCGTAATGCGCCTTCAGAATTGTTTGGGTTCTATATCATTCATAGTGCCACGACAATGTTTTCTTTTTTTTTTTCAAAAATACATTCAATGTACATTTTTCTTACGTTTTTATTACAGTACATAATATATTATTCCTATTAGAAAAAAAGTGACGTCATCACTTCAATGTAGCATAGCACAGTGTTGATTGGTCAATCGGGAACGCTCCCTCTCGTAATTGGTCAATAGGTGAAATCACGTGACTGATAGTGATGACATTATTTTTTTCTTAACTTGAACAGAGTATATATCAATATCTAATGATCAATTATATACGAATGCTTCGTCATTGACACAGTTGGTGACACTTAAGAGTTCGTTGAACAAAGTTGGCAAAAGAAAGTTCCCGTATCAATAGTTGGTCGTAGCTTAGAGTGGATTCGATTCCACTTCCAAACAACTTTAGTGTGACAGTGTTGTAGACGCCTATTGAAACTATTAAAACTGAATTGAAGAATTCAATTTTCATAGTGGTTTTTTGTGAGACGTTCTTGTGATGTAAGGAAGAAAAGAAAATTTTTATTTTCACAATACGCTGCAGGTAACACAGGAAATGCTTAATAATAACACAACAAGTGTGAATAAACAAAAATAAGTGTGCGATTTTGTGTCGCGGCGACAAGAAGGATACCCAATTCAGCATAAATAATGATATATCAGCAATAATTAGGGATATGAGAAATAATTAAGTATATGAGAAATAATTTAAGGAGCAGCATAAATTACTGAATGGATAGCTAATCGATGGCAGCAAATTTAAAGGTGGGTTTGATTTAGGTTTTCTGATGATAATAAAGTAATAGGAGTCCCGTGGACTTCGTCGAGTTTGTGATTCTTGGTAAAGTTATACTTATATAAATCATTAATTAATTTTTTTTTAGTTTACGTTTATTTTTATACTTTTCATTGCACCTCCGTATGTATGTATCTCTGTTTAAGCCACACGTTGGCTGGTAGGAAAGTCTACATTAGACTGGTTCATTAAACTCGCCTTTTATACGATAATGTGCAATAAATATGTTTGAATAAATAAATATAGGTCATATCTAGTAGTACCCTTAGTCTAAATACAGAAACGGCTTCCAAAACTTACTACAATTCCACGAAATGTACATCGTTATTTGTAATTAAACCGCGATCATTCCGACAAGGAATGCAGAGTGAAACGAATCGCAAATCCCAAATAGAGTAAGGCATTGGAATCGCCGCAAATGACGATCCGAAGGGCGATCCGATAGGGCGCTGTCCCACTCTGGCTTCTCGCCAAATGTATTAGTAGCCCTGTACGTAATACAAACGGCAAAGGGGATAAATTTGCATGCAATATATTTCTTTCACAGATTAGACACTCAACGAACTGAGCTGCGGAAGCTATGAGAGCAGTCAGTAAAAATTTTTTGGGTACACATTCAGCGAGTCAGTCAACGTCGAATGCGTGTGTTATAGGACGTGGTGAACAAGGCCCCATGCGTGCATACTTATCTTGTTTACCGTGTGTACAATTGAAATCGCAACCATAGCATGGTGTTATTCTATTAACATATCACAAGGAACAATAGCAGGGGTTGTTGTTGCTTTATAGTTTATGAAATAAATACCCCATTTTTTTATAAAAATAATTTGTTTATAAAAGTAAAAAAAAAGGTATTAGTTTTCTTTTATTTAACTAATTGAAAACAGAAATTATTAAAAATATTTTAAAAACCCCTTATATAATATAACTTTTTTAAATTTCTTCTTAAAGGAGGAAAGTGCATGCTGCATTCCCACAGCCGCTGGGCGCACTCGACTGCCCCCCACGTTACTCCTCTCTCACAGAATACTACCTTGAAATGTACTGCATTTCCTACTTTATCGTATTTCTCCAATATACGTGTACCTATTACCTACGTATAGCGAGTGAGATATGCCAAAGCCTATTCCAATCTTGTCCTGTCCCGCCCCATTTTCCCAATCCATTCCTTAATCTGCAAAGGTAGACAGCGCATTCCGGGGCGTGCCAACATTTGTAATTCTCGACTGATGTTGGCATTTTATTCTCATATAACAATATTTATGTAGTCTAAAACGAGTACCCACCTCTTTGTTAATGCTTCGTCTGTGTTATTATTACTAAGCCGCCTCTCCCTGTATTATAAAATAATCAACCGATATTGCTTAGCACTTACACGCACGTGATCCATTTCCATACATAATGGATACATCTCTCGGGGGAAGCACCAATTGAAGATAAAAATGTATCTTAAAAATGTAACGGCACTTCCTCAAAAGACCTTCAAATGAGAAATGTTTTTATGATAATCCGAAAAACTTCAAGGCTGACCCGAATATGTAATACCCGAATGTTTACAAAAGAATGAACAGTGGCCGAAATTCGTAATTATCTACCTTCTATACATATAATGAAATCGAAAAAAGCCATTTCTGTATATTAAATAATATTTGCAAAATTCTATTACCTACATATGTATACATATAATAAAATCTATCTATACTAATATAATAAAGAGATAAAATTGTGTGTTTGTATGTTGGGGATAATCTCCGGAACTACTGAACCGATTTCAAAAATTCATTCACAAATAGGAAGCTACATTATCCGTGTCTAATATAGGTCGAATTTTATTTTGAAATTTTGAAAAGAAATTTTGAAAACAAAAAAACTCTTATAAACTGAAGCGAAGCCCGGACGGCTCGCTAGTTCATATATAGTAAAAAGGCTCCCCCTGTTTGTACATATAATATTTTTTGAAAAATATCGTCGCATTATAAACTGTGAATGTTACAGTCTGAAACAACAGTTTTTGAACTTTTTGTCTGTTTGTCGGTCCGTCTCTCTCTCTCTAAACGCACATCACGCAATATCCACTGCACGAATTTTAATGGCACTTATCATGTGGCGGGTTTAACATTTAGGATAATTTCTATCCAGACTCATTTTAGAGTTCAGGCAATTAATGTTAAATTCACGCGAACAAAATCGCGTGCAATGCTAGTTATAACTATAAATTATGTTTAATATACAATGGGATAACATACAATTTTTATGGCAACTGATAACTGATCCACCAATATAATACTGCACTCGCTTAAAATTAATAATCAGCAGGAAAATTTAATAACAGCAAATAATTTATACCGTATGCATTATTATTCGTATTTAGTTGCAGAATAAACCAAAAAAAAAAAAATATACATCAAATTTCATATATGTATCGCCATAATGTATATTATAATGTATAGAATTTCTAAATTCTGCTTCGCCAGCAAATATAATTTACTTAGCTGCACTATTTCTACTTCCGTCTTATATTTGATTTCAGCACAAAAGTATAATTCTGACAAAATTAAAACCCAGACAACATTTCAAGGAAAACTTTAAAATTATCTTAAGGTTCTGAAATAATACCGTAAAGGTTTAATTTTTAGCTCTGGACGTCTGATTTCTAAAAAAAGAGTATTTATGGTACGGCGGCGAATAATGCCACCAATGAGAAATAATTAGAGTAGAGTAGAGTAGAGTAGAGTAGAGTGGAGCGGAGCGGAGTAGAGTAGAGTAACGTAGCGTAGGGTAGAGTAGGGGTATTTATTTCTGTTACCTATTCAAAAATAAATTATTCAAATTTTTGATCATAATTTTCTGCTCATTCAGTATTTTTGACATCATTTCAATGTCCTTAAGAGGTGCGGTTGAAGCTGAATAGGTAATAATTTGCATTTACTAATTCATATTATTTGGTGGACATATTAAAAAAATGTGTATCTAAATGTGTATTACAGATGCCTATGTTTAGTAAAATTGATCCTCTTAATCTGAATGCACAATATAAACACCTACATGATTTAATTTTTTAGCTAATGTCCCTAATTAATGGCTGTCTAAAATAGTAAAACTCTGCTGACAATAAAAACATTGTATGTTGATAACGATTTGCTGCCAAATTATTATTTTTGCTTCCACATGTATATTTTATAGTTGACCAAATTGCAGTTTTAATGTTCGTTTAAACACATACCGTATCACTTATATGTGATATATTATAAAGAATACTTACTTTTTGTGTAATCGATATTTCAAGGGTGGTCGTGTGGTGTCCATCGCCTCCAAAACATCACCACCGCATCCCTTCCCGTGGACGTCGTAAAAGGCGATCAAGGGATAACAAAAACAAGCCCTACGGCCGGAAGCGGGGCCGGCTTACTATGCAGACTTGGTAGCATCTGAAGCGAAATTCGCAAGAATTTCTCCCGCCATCGAAAGGGGCGGCTCTTAGACGGCAACGAACCTTTGTCGTGTGTCGTACACGCGCCAGAAAGGGGAGAAGTGTTAAATGGAGAGAGATGAAAGAAATCTGTACGGAGTCTGGAACCCACGATTCGGTCCTTATAACCGTAAGGTTGGCAGGGCCATGGGTGGTAGACCACCATCTATAAAAGAGTGAATTCGTCAATCATACATTCCCTGTGCACGAAAAACGGCTAGAAAGGGATATAAGTGAAGATCGATAGTTTAATCACTGCTTGTCATTGAACTAAATGTTGATAAATGTTACTAAAGTTACAAGTAATTACACCCATGTACTTATATGTAAATACTCAATGTTTGCCACTAAAGCGTTCCTGTCATTAGTAAACTCGTGTCCTGCATTAATAATGTGTTTCAAAGTCATTAGAACTCATTACAAATCCAGGCGTCTGCGAGAATAATTTCCAATTACAAGAACGAATAGAGTTGTAACTTTTATTCCATTCAAATTGTGTCGACGTCTCAAGAACAAGTTCTCTTATAGAGACGGTGAATTAATTCGTGAAAAGAAGTTAGAAACAGGCATTGCTTAAGTTTAACCGCTTTGATAAAATAACTCTTATAAAACACCCACTGTAAGACACGGCCGGTGTAGTGGCGCGCGACTAAAAGTGTAAAAACTAATCCTCTAAAAGTGTGGACTCGCCAACCCGCTGGTCCAGCGAGCCGTTTAAAGGCCATACATCCCTTGTCCACAAGACAATGTTCATGAGGAAGCCTATGACCAACAGCAAACGATAAAATCGCCAGTTACGGTGACCACTTTCCACTTAACTTAGAAATATAGGATGTTACTACAAACAAAAGCATTTTTGATAATACAAAACCACTTAATGTAGAGAAAAGGACACCCTGTAACTTTAACTAGGAGTCTGTTTATCCTTAATATAATCAATATTCTGTTGGCTGATACAATAATTTTGGTTATAGTTTCTGTCAGTGTAATCATCTGCTCACGGTAAAACAGTGAAATCTTTTTTCTACATCAAGTAACATAAGATGATGGTATGGTATTATCAGTTTAATAAAATCTTTGAAACACACGTAGTGGGCAATCAGTCGTAAGGAGTTTTTTACCTGAAAGGCTACGGCAAAATAGAACCGAAATTACGAGTATAAAACCTACCATGTGGTGGAAAAATCTACCCCACGAAGGTATGAGTTAATACAAACTTAAAGGCACCTTCATCAATGTCAGTTATTTAGGCATCAATAAAAGTAGGCAAACCCCCCGCGGCGAACAATCTTGGCTTTCTTACTTTCACCTCAAAGATATAAAATGCACGAAGGACCATTTGGTATTTTGAATTCGAAGTATGTTCGTGTTTTTTGAGAAATCTCTCAAGTATGCGTAAAATTATATTATTAAAATACTAAAATTATTTAAACATTGTCATAATAAACCGCAACATCTGTTTTTGTGTCTAATTCGGGCTCATCTTGGAAACTGATTTTGCCGATCACATTGCTGTTTCTATCATTGCATAAAATTGATACATCTCAGTATATTTTTACGAAAGCAACTCAAGTCCGAAACCATCAGTCCCCTACCATACCATCAGTCTATGTCTCTCAACTGTTGGATATAGACATCTCCCAAAGCTCGCCACCACACACGATCCTCGCCACCGGCGAACATCTTCAAGTCGTCGGACCACCTGGCTAGAGGGCGTCCCACACTGCACTTCCTGGTACGTAGGACAATTTAGGATAATTCCGAAAATTATGTCTAATTTATATTTTTCATCGAGTGAAACTGTATAAGAAACGATGAAGTTCTAACCATACCTACACCAAAATGTCATGTTG
This sequence comes from Sesia bembeciformis, assembly GCA_943735995.1. Lineage (NCBI taxonomy): Eukaryota > Metazoa > Arthropoda > Insecta > Lepidoptera > Sesiidae > Sesia > Sesia bembeciformis. The sequence continues at coordinate 18,573,011 of OX031028.1, forward strand.
TTGCAACCATTTCAAAGGCCTTTGTTTATTGTAAAATTAATCATCGAATACTCGGAACTTGAGCCTTTTTTTCATGATAAAATTAAGTGAGGTGGGTCGCATGTCCCGCAACTTTTCCTGTAATAAAATAGATAGGTACTTAAACAAAAAATAAAGCAAATTTCGAAGAAATTCGTGATCGCCCTTTTGTTACAATCTAGTTCAAAACCGACGACATCTGAATAAGCACAATGTAAGTAATATTCTAAGAATTGTTGATTGATTTCGTCCAAATCAGCAATTCGCTGAATTTTACCTTGTTTTTCATTGTCCTCTGCATCATGTCACCGAATGTTTGGCAATATCATCCGAAGACAAAACATTTACCTCACAACGAAATTGATACAACAATAATATTTGGTAACGTCCTAATCAAGCGAATTGAATAGTCCTAAATACACAAAAAATACGAGATTTTTCTTCTGTCTATATCTCATTGTAGGAATAAAAGGTCCCTGAACGATTTTGTAAAAGATTTTAATACAAAAGATTCTAGTAAGTTGAACTGTCTGTTAGCAATTTACATCAAACGCATCTATGGAAATACCGGGTAATTGATGCCGAATGCTTTAGCGGTATGTCCTTCGGATCATCGATATTGGGGAATAGACTAAATAACACACCATACGTTCTTATCAAAGACATCTAGTTCGCAACTCTAGGGGGTGGGGGGAGATGAGATGGGGGTTCATTAAAAAGTTAAAGCTGGTACTACGCAATAAAAAAATTCCATTTTCAAAATACAAATGATTTAAACAATTCGTGAGCTTTTGAACATAGAACACTTTTAGACTGTAACGTGCCTGCCCTAGAGTGCTTGTATAACATATCTAGTGTGTATTCGCATATGTATTCGCAAATTGATGTTTCGGATCAATCGGTACATACTGGTATGTATCGAGTCAAAGTGTAGGCTAGGTTAGGCTTGAATTTAGATTTTCATTGGCGAAGTAGTCCGATAAAGGACAATACTCGAAAGAGTTTTGATACCCACTGAGGTAAAGAGAGGTAATTATAAAAATCTGTGTATTTAAATAGAAACTTTATGGTTAAGTACCATCCTATGGTTAGGCTAATGGTCCTATCCTATGGTTAATACGGTTAAGCCTCCCCTTGAATTCACTAGGGAGTATCTATCACCGGGCTCCATCCATTACACGGCAATTTGATCACCACCATTTTTGCTAATAAACTAAAACAACATAAATTGTCGCAGAAAACCCAATCAAACGCACAAACAGTTAAACAAACAGCACACTCCGAATTTATTACTCGGTTTATGATTACTCCCTAAGAAAACCCATTATTCCGTTTTGTTTCGCACCCAACCCGTCACCGTGGACCCCGCGACAAAGGACCCGAGTACAAATTGAATGCCAACTCAGAAATTAATTTAGAACTCATTTGAATGCTTTAATTATTTTTGGGAGTGTATAAAGTTGTTTTTGGTTGCGTTCCGTGACGTTTTTGCGAGTGTAGAGCAAACTCGTCGTAGTCCCGTCTGAAAATACCTTTTCTTTAATGACGTCCCTGGAGAGCGTCGAGTGTTCGATGGAGTTGTTCTTCACTTCTGCGTTGTTGTCTCGACGCACTTGTGTAGACAGAATGGATCGTGATATTGTTACAAGGGATCTTATTTCGTTTATAAATGCAGATGAAAGTAGAATTTCTTGTGAGAAATTTTTTCGAAATTTGATTCGCTAAAATCAAGCAGTAATCTTATGTTTTTGCTAAAACTTCCTATAATGAGGTCTACGACCATTTTAAAAGTATTTTTTTTTTTTATAGAAAGAAGTTGACAAACGTGCATACAATCCACTTGGTGATAAGTGGATACTGTTGCACGACAAACTTTGTCACGCCCCCGGATGCGTTGCCTACCGTTGTTGATATATATTTATTTATTTCACTGAAATGACTTTATATGTTTTAAATTACTTGATACTATCACTTGATACTTGATTACTATACTTGATTACTTACTTGATACTTGATACTGAATGACTTGATACTATTGTGGATACTATCGCTTATGGATACATGCCAACAACACAGAATGACTACGTAATACGTAATTACTACTTAATTACAATATTGTATATAATTGTGTAATTGTATATACTGCACACCATTTATACTTGTGATTAAAATACTTATTTCCTTTCTAGCCATAGGATGTCTGGCAGGCTACTAGCGATAAGAGCGTCCTTTGTCCATTTCATGTCTGTTATTATCTTTTATTATCTTTCGTTTTGTTTTTGAGTGCAATATAAAAAAAACCAATGACGATTTTTTATTCATAACCAACATTTTCATCAAAACTATTTATATGTCAACACGAAGCTGAACCGCATTCGATTCGCGTGTAAATATCAAAAGTTCCAGGAATTCATTTCCTGTATACCTCCCCTCGCCCCCTCCTCCAGGTGGGGGTGTCGTCCGGCATTGTCCGGTTAACCGGTTATGTTCAGGCGCCGATGTGTCCGGTTTAAAAGTTGTTTATAGGAAAATGTGTGAAAGTTGGGATGCAAAGGGTGTAGTTTTCAGAAATGTCGCTATTCGCTTTTATTTATTGCTCAAAGCCTCGACGTGATTTATAATTTAACAATATTTTCTTATTTATTTAAAAGACTTTATTGCAATTAATCGTATAAAAGGCGAGCTTAATGACTGACGGCTTTCTCTACAATTCAGTTAGAACAGAGCGGCACGTTCGATCCGAATATTTTACACAAATACTTATAACAAATATGTACCTGTTTATAAATAGTACAAATTAATATACATACAAATATACATAAAAACATGAATATATATGTACCATATAATATGTATACAATAACTAAGTTACAGAAAAATTCAAAGTAAAATGTATTTATCTATACCGTAATAAATCCAATCATAATTTGGGAAGAAGAAATTGGAAGTCACCGTTAGAAAATTAGCAGTTTAAAACTTAGAATTGTTTTAAGAATAATATAAGGTTAATAAAGACTATTTCGGAACGAATTTGATTACCGAACGTTTTATAATGTATACATTTTACATTGTAATCTGTTTTCACCTTACTACCCATAGGTTGCTTTTTTTATGGACGAAGACGGCAGACGAGCATACAGTCCACGTGATGGTAAATGGATACTGTCGCCCATAGACATCCGCGATACATGCCAACATTAGTCCAGAATAACAAACGTTGGCACGACACCGGACGCGCTGCCTACCTTTGGAGATATAGGAATGGATTTGGAGAAAGGTTTGGCAAAATGGGGAAGGATAGGATGGGAATGGGCTCTGGCACATCTCACTCACAACCGAAACACGTACGTATATTAGGGAAATATGATAAAGTGGGAAATGCAGTACATTTCAAGGTAGTCTTCTGTGACAGAGGGGTAACGTGGCCAGTCGAGTGCGCCTAGCGGTTGTTGGATTGCAGCGTGCACTCCCCCCCCTCCCTAAAGAGAGATCATGGGAGCTTGGAAGCTTCGAAGAGATCTGCCTAGAAGAAGCGATAAGGCCGCCTATTGTACTTTTCGTGTTACTTAAATAAGTAAGTTTATGTTACTCGTGTTTAGGTGTTACTTACTTACTTAAACTGTCTTAAATTGTACTATGTTTATATATGTTTTAATTATTATAATATCAACTGTTAACGCACCTCTCTTGATTCTCTGTTTGCCCAAATGTTGACTGGTAGAGCCATAGGCGGACTTAATAGTCCGCCTTATGTACATTTTTTCTGTGCAATAAAGTTTAAATCAATAAATCTTTATTACAACCGCCACGAACCTCTACAAATAGCTATGAAATCTACGACCCTGTAAGTACTATTAAATTTCACTATTATAACACTTAAATATCTTTCGAAGTGTGCTTCAGTAATTTTGTTAAATGTAGTAAATGTCGCCAAAGTCCCGGTTGTCCCGCTCGTCCGTGCAGATAAGTTGACACTTGAGGTTCAGCACGTCGCACGACAAAATATCGTAGACAGAGAAATATATGGATATAGTGATATCTTCCCTCATTGGGTAACAGAAAAGAGAAGCGCTTACGTATCAATGACGTAAAAAAAAGACACAGTATTGGTATCGTGCATTCCACTCTACGTGCCGGTTCTTTCAAGGCCGGCACATCGTTGTACCGTAATTGTGCCTAAACTTTAAAGGCACTATGTAAAAGTGTATATATAGCTTATTTTCTATCACATGTGGCCAAACCGCAACTATGGCCTATAGTGTTATTCATCTGTGCAAAATGTTGATGTTGTTAAACTTACTTTTGATGATACTCGTGAAATTCAAACTTGAACGTACCTGTAACAAGATAAAACATATTTAAACTGACGTTTGAATGGTGCTCTTCAGAGCTGTGAATGGATTCTGAAAGGTCGGCAGCGCATCCGCATTCTGGTTGGCGGTAACCACTTAATCTTGTGGGCCACCCGCCCGTTTTCATATCTTTTATATATTTTTTTAATAAAAAGAATTGGGTGGAGTCCACCTGTTTGTTTTTGGATACTATCGCCCACGGACATCCTCGATACATGCCAATATCTGTCCAGATTGACAAACGTTGGCGCACCTCGAATGCGCTGCCTATCTGCAATGCCTTACAACCAGCCCTTTCAGTATCCACTGCTGGCCATTGGCATCCTCATGATCTTGTGCATGAGGGATGTATGGCCTCAAAACACCACGCTTGCCAAGCGGATTGGCGAGTCCACTCTTTTAGAGGTGGTGTAGTTCCTCGGGGCTTGTGGTAGCCGCTTATCCCTTAGTTGTCTCTTACGACACCTATGAGAAGAGATGGGTTAGTGCCAGTCAACACCACACGGAGTGCTGCCTTGTTCTCTGGAGATTTATTTTATTTTACTTTATTATGGAAACAAAGATTCACGGTGTTATTATTATTGAAAGTTTGAACACAGCCTACGGGAAAGGGGAAAGGTTCCACGACCGGACAGGTGCTGGTTAGCTGGAGGGGTTGATATTTTTATCATTATAATAATAATAATAGTCTATTTGCAGCAATGTGAGTACAAAACAGGTGATGATTTTAATTAGATGCTGCACATTCTACTATAACACAGCGTGCAAAAACTATAATTACAATAACCTACAATTTAAACAGATATTTATTTATATTTAAAAGAAATATTAAGCCACGCCCCCAGGTCCAAATTAGAATATAATTAATATTTACATCAAGTGGTGAATATTAATATAATTATTTTAACCAATACGGAGGCTTTAGGATTTATTCATCCCGCAAACAATAAACAAACAATAAAAGATCAAAGGTCATTGCTTGATAGATTAGTATTTGATTTTTGCCAATTAGTATCTTCGGAATTAATTCGGAATAAAATTAGTTTCCTGGAGAATAAGAATTACAAAAAAATATAATCTTAGTAATGTACCTAGGTACCTGTTTTATAACTTATTTTAAACGAAGAAAATTATATATTTTTGATGTTACATTGAAAGGATTCACACGAATGTGTAGAGAAAAGAATTATTTCCGCATTATCTTTCATATTTGTGAATAAACCGGACAATTTGAGTCCGGTCACATATAGGGAACCGGATACGGACAAATCGCGTCAAAACCGGACTGTCGGACGAAAACCAGACGGTTGGCAAGCCTGTGAAACGTAGTAACATGTTTCGGGATTGTATGACTCTATCTTTGATTTAATAAAGGGTTAAACGTTTGCAATTCTATCCTGTTATCAAATCACTAAATACAAACTAAACATTAATCTAAATTAAGATTAATGTTTAGTTAATTAAGTAGAAGGATTCTATAGATTTCAATAGACAATAAAAAATACCGATGTCGAGAGCTGTAGGTTTTGTTAACTTTTCTAAGTCTATAAAAAGCGTCAATAACCTAGCACTCGGGAATATAAAGCGAAAAACCACAGTTTCAACTCTAAACTAAAAGCAAACGCACATTCAATAACAACCACCCAAAAACACCTTTGTGCTATCCAGTGAAACTCTAATAAAAACAAAAACAATATAAATTAAACCCTAAACTCCTATCTTCATTAAATATTAAAGGCAAGTGCTTTCTTCAGAAATTATTATCCCACTTATAGGGGGCATTAAGACAAACTGCGGAATAAAAAGACGTCTCGCGCTCAACGGTGGCCATTCTGGCGAGGCTTCCACGTGTAATGTCACCGTAATCTTTATAACAGTCATGAAAAGTTGGCTACGAGACATCGTAAAACTCCGTGCAAGGAACGATGCAAGGCAGTTGTTTTGTATTGAGGAGTGTCATATACGTCATTGCTTATGTGCATAGATGTTATATAATTTTGCGGTTGTTATTTATTTTGTATAAATAAAAATCTCGTCCTTTATCAGCCTTGTCATCATCCACTACTGAACACAAGGACTACTGGTTGTATGGCCTCAAAACGCCACGCTAGTTAAGCGGATTGGTGAACCCAACTTTTTAGTGGTGGTGTAGTTACCCCTGAATAACCCTGAGTTACCCTTGTGGTAGCGTCTTTGTTATAAAATCATAAATTAAAAATCACACACAAAACCATAAGCGATTTACGTCATTCAATATTTATATAGTTACCAAATGTTGATGAATAAAAATGCTTTATATAATTACCTTGAATATAAATTTATACATTATATGTATATACTAGTCAGGAGCCATTAGCAATCTGCCAGCCGAATCACTGGCAATTACTGGCACACTGAAGTGACGTCAGACACCTGCACTTTAGCTTGTGGTTTGTTAAATCTGGTTATATTTGAATGGTACATGCGTAGCATTAATCCAGTCAATTTTATTATGACGTTTTTTACTTTCAAATTAGAAGCTAATTAAAACAATTCAAAATCCAGGATAGGAATATTCTAGCACTAGTATACTGATTAGATACTAGCATATTAGCTATGTGGGCGTGATAATTTGTAGATTTATAAAACCCTCGAAATGTAGGAGAAAATCAAGTAAGCCCTCTTTCATTACAACGCACAACAACTTAGACCTCGATAAAATATAAAAATATAATACAGTACACATTATAAAACAACAATCTAAAACAATACGAACTATACAAAATAAATAATACAGTAATCGTTAAACAATTTAAAACAATACGAACTATACAAAATAAATAATAAATCGTGCGTAACCCATTAAATTACATATTTACATAACATTTATTAAAACTCCCTAAAGCCCGAAATTGGCATCCGATTCCCTCTTCAAAAATACATAATGAATTATAATTTAATACCACAAAGGGCTATGTAATTAATCTGTAATACTCCACGTTACGGACTCGAATACCGATATGCAAACCAGCATTATCAATTACTATTATTAAAATGAATTCTGACAACTGAATGGAGCCGCGAACAAAATCATTCATAGTAATATGGAAATCAATATGCTGAGCTCACGTATCGTGGTTATTATTTCACTAATTGAGTTGTACCCGCCCCTCTTTGGCAACCCGCCAGCAGTTGAGGCTTTTCACTTCGACAGGATTATACGGTGCCATGTTTTGTGTAATATGAATGATTTGTCTATTGATTTCGGATTAAGAATACATGGAATCCATTTTAAAATTATATTTTAAATAATATTTTTCTGAATGCAGTTGCAAAATGAATTCAGTTGTAAAATTGAATCGTTAGAGATAGCGCTGCATGCCAAGCGTTTCTGTGTCGTAGAATGTTTTATGTTGTAATATTTTTGTGTATTTTATTACTTTGTATAACAGCACAATGCAAATTGTGGTTGCACAAATTTCTGATAACAGTAAATTCATATTTCTGTTTAACCAAAGGTTGACTGGCACAATGTTTCTTTGTGCACTAAAGTTTAATTGAAAAAAAATTGAAAAATGAATTTATTTGACAGATAACCTGCTATTTCCACCGAGAAAAAGTTACTATTGCTGTATGGACCATACAGGCACATGGACATTGACATACATGGTCCATGTAGGCGGCGATTTAGAAAGCCTTATCGGTTTAAGTGCCCTCGGGCGTAATCAAGTTAGAGACGGCATTCCCTTGAAGTGGGAGGTGCGGGCGAACGTTGTCATGCCAAGGCGGCTGATGAAGCCGTCATGAAGCCTTTTCATCATCTACCACTGGACGATGAGTTGTTCATGAGGTATTTATGGCCTTAAAACGCCACAGTTCCTCAAGGTCTGTGGTAGTCCCCTTGTAGGACTAGTGGACTTGTGGAATTCTCTGTAGAGTAATTGCGTTTCACAAAAGAAAATATTTTGTTTTATTCATCAATTTCTGCAAGAGTATTTTAAATAAATTAAAAACATTTACGATTCACATTTAAGATGTACATTTTCATCCAGATCATTACGAAAACATTGGTCATCGGCTAATCCGGAAGCATTCGAACGCGTCATCCACTTTTATGAATTACCGTACCTCTAATTGCATACTATATTACGAGATACTTTATTACTTTATTGCATAGACGTGGATAACGCATTGGGGTGCTTCCGGATTAGCCGATGTCCAATGTTTTCGTAATGTATCTGTACGTACATTTGTGTAGGGGTATCTATACTCGACTCACATTCGTGTGATAGTGAGTTGAAATCCTCGGCCCGTACCAGAGAGTTACTGCTTAAGTACGGATTTTTAAAAAAATATCACTATCTTGGAGGCGAGGGCAACATCGCGAGGAAACCCTCATGCTCGAGATATTTAAAAAAATGTAGAGTATCGATTGCAAAGGAACATAGTTGTAAGTCACTGTTATTTGTCACAATACTATTTAGTTGTAATTATTTTTGTAATGTGACAATAAAAAGTTCCATTCAAGCTGTTGAACAAGACGGACGTGTGTTACATCTAATTCTTTCTAACACATGTGTATTTTCATATATTTCTTACTCAATTGTGCAAATCCCACAAGTATGTGTATCATTTTATATTCTAAAGCGAGTCTGAACGCGTAAAATTAAGGGTTTTTGTTTACTCTTTATTTCTACTCGTAATATTTATATATTCTTTTATATGATCAGATGAAGAGTACAAACAAATATGATGAAAAATAAAGCTGTTGTTTTAATATCTGTAAACGCACCACAAGAAGCATTCTTTGAAGAAATTACAGTGTATTCCGTTGGCTTGCGTTTTAAAATCTCAAAAATATACCGGCTTTAAAGTAAACGTAATAAAAGCGATAACATTTCCTTCCTTGGTAAGGTAAATAAAATGGTAAGGAATTTCCTTCCTTGGTCTTGAGATCACATCATTATTAAGAAACAGTACGCGATCTCGAATTGAAAAGCGTATGCATAATACGTCTCACGCTCAAAAGGAGAAAACGAAACATGTACTCGATGTACAAATAGAAATAAACATAACAAATACAAATAAATATAAACATCTGATCAATTTTAGAATGGTACGTGAGCACCGAGAGAGAGAGAGTTTTATAAAATTTGCGGCTAATGAAGTATAAAACATTTATTAGCAGTATTGTTAACATAAGTTTTGAAACGCATAACGGAATCAATAGTGATACAAAGATCAACTATTTCATTCGCTTATTTAAGTGTTGTACCATTAACAAAGACAAGATTTACACTACTTATCAAACGGAATGCAAAACTTGTTTTTCTTATATGAAAATTTTATATGGGAGCATTCTACTGTGTTTAGTTCCATTTGATTAACTAAACACATTTAATTATTCTATCTAGATCCTCTTGCAACAAACTTTGATGATCTACTGTGTTCACAGCCATTGAAGTTTTTAAATCATCAGAATAAAGTCCATAATTAGCATATTTAATATATTTCTTTAAATTATCAATAAACATCGTGAACAGCAAAGGACCAAGGTGCGTCGCATAGTTGGTAAACATACTTCACTGTACCATTGGGCATTGACAGTTTTTTGAGCGTATTATCAAAAAACTAAATGGTTAAGGACCATTGGGCATTACTTAAGGAATTATCACTAAATGGTCACCCACAGAGAAGAAAGTTGCCACCATTTTTTTGTCCACAGTGCGCCCACGGTCGGTCTTCTCCTAGAAACAAACAAACTGTTGATTGTCGTTTTGTTATAAGGTCATACCGATAGATCCAACTTTCTTCTCCAGTAATAATATTAAGCATATTCCATCGCTCTCTATTTTCGAATTTTACAATCATTTGCCTGCATCATGTCACGAGAGCTTGTTTTTGATTAGCGGTCAGTGAATGAGAAACCCAACACGAACAAAGCTTCTAGACTTGAAGGTGTTGGTGTAAAATTTCATGAATGACCGGCGATGAAATCTTAAGTCTCCTCTATTTGTTTGTAGGTAGTTTTTGGGTCTTCGTGCAACATTTTCTTTAAGCCTCGATATTTACATTCATTACAGAACTAGCAGGACTACATTACCTTTCAAGCTCTCATTACCTTTCAAGGAAAATTTTCCTTGTTTAAATTAAGAAAACCATCTAAAAATTGTTGTACGAGACGTTGCGAAGTCTCCAAAAGCTGATACTAATAATCTTTACATTCACTATCATTTAAACCAACTTTAAAATCGTATAACATCATTGCACGAAAATATTCTCGTTCGAATTCTATTGTTGCAAAGAAAAGCGAGCGAAATTCAATAAAAGGCTTTCGGAATTCGAATTTCAAATTAATGATCTTTTAAAAATGGTACAGCTCAAATGAGTTCTCTTTCTGTAATTTGAGTATCTCAAAATTTACCTAGTCACCCTATGTACATGCAGAAGATAATGTACACGAGGAAGCTCATCTTAAGCAGTGAACGATAAAGGGGCAAATTTCGGTTCTGGTAGCCATTAAGAATTGTAACTATTCTGCCAACTTTTGTGATTTATATGTGCTCTGAGATTCCTCACTGTTTTGATCATACTGTGTCGAAACTGACAGGGTAATCCCTATCGCAGTTTAAATTTATTATAAAACGCAGACTTTGCATAATGTGCGGTTAATATCCGGAACTTTGAGCAATCGAGTTTGTTTATAATCCATATTTAATCTCGTCTTATTTGACCCGCAGGGGAGTTTTTTCAATTATCCTCAGCTCCCCGGTGTGAAAGGTTTTATAAATAGTAGACAACGACTTTCTTTCAGTTAGAGACACAAATAAAAAAAATAACTTTTAAATTATAGTTTCGATACTAGACCAAAAGAGAAGGGGAGAGTGCACGCTGCAATCCCACAATGACTAAGCGCATCCAACTGGCCAAGTCACCTTTCGCTCACAGAAGATTGCCGTAGAATGTACTGCATTTCTCGCTCTATCCTATTCCCTCAATGTACATACGTGTTTCAGTAGGGAATAAGTTTATGCCAGAGCTTATTCCCATCCCGTCCCATCCTATCCTTATCCATTTTTCCAATTGAATCCAATTCTCCAAATCCATTCCTAAATCTCCAGAGGTAGGCAGCGCGTCCTAGGACGTGCCAACGGTCATTCTGGACTGATGTTTCCAGTATCCACTTACCACGAGGTGGAGTATGCACTCGTCTGCAATCTCCATTCTATAAAAAAGTATTAGTGTTGTTAAATAAGGTAGACTTCAAATGAAGAACCGTGATATTTAATTGAAGAACCGCGACTAAAAATTATATTTTATTTTCTCGACACAATATCAATGTATATATTATATAATACGCGTATTCAATATGAAATGAAAACACCTAAGTCTATCTTTGTCTTCCATAAAATATGTAATGGCGACCCAAATACATATCATCGACCTTTGTCCCTTCATAATTTAAAGATGAGTACGTTTTGTAACAAAGAATTTAGGCATCAGACACACTGGCTTGTCAATCGCGGCGAACAGCGACGGGGTTTTTTAATGAAATAAATCGGCAGACGAGCAAACAGTCCACCTGGTGGTAAATGGGTACCGTCACCCTGCGATATCAATCCAGAATGACACACGTTAGCACATCCCTGTATGCACAGCCTACTTTTGGAGATTTAAGAATAGATGTGGAAAAAGGAAAAAGAAGACCAGAAGTGCAACGCGACTAGGTTTTCTCTTCTCATTAAACCTCCCTTAGCGAGTCGAGAGTATATTGGTATAAAGTGTTTCTTTTATTTCATTTTATGGGATAGGATGGGGTGGGACTATTCGTGTGGTAGTACTGCTTGTCAATGAAACGATAAAACTGATAGGAATAACCGTAGTGTTCTAAGTCATACGTCAGCATTACAAAAATGGCTTCTGCTTATAGGTGTTTAGAGGCGAGACCTGCTAAAACTGCAGGCGCCTGTACATGCCTGACCAAGCGATTAGCAGCTGATTAGCTATAAGGAAGTGGACCTTATCGTTGTCCTGTGAACATTCCCAAACGACCCCGTACAACTCTTTCGAGCTATTGGTTGTCAGGTCTTAAAATTAAAATCGAAATTTACGAGTATTATAAGATTCCTTTAGTTTAGATAATACACAAACTATCATAACTGTGTACCAAATTTTCAGAAACTGTAGCACCAGGAGTTCTTAACCCACCTGCATAAACTTCATTTGTTTTTCAAATTGCGGTCTCATTGCGTCAACGCTGCAGTGGTTGCACGATTCACAATTAGACCGTTTTAATGGCGAGCGAAATTTTCACGAGCCATTGGTTTTAATTTTCCAACGCTATTCACATAGGTAAAACCGGTTTATAGTTAGTTGAAGATTAGTGAATTGCATTTTGTTTTGAAAATTGTGCATTGAAGAAATTGCATTAGTTGAAATTGAAGAGATTTGTCAAAGAACGAAAGTTATTAACATTGCTCAGAATAATGCTGGAGTGGCAATGGGGCGCTCAAATTTGCAGCAGGATCGACAACCGACAACTAGGGAACTAGGAAGAGATGATGTGGTGAAGTATGGTATGGTATATGCCATATTGACGGTTAATCGCCTCTTTGTCTTAAACGCGCTACGTTTTTACAATTTAATGATTTCATTTTTATGTTTTTACTTTGATGTTTTTACTTCAAAATTTGATTCTGAAGTAGCTGTGATTAGGGCTTTTAAAGAATTCATTGATACCCTTCCACGAGACTTTTACAGGAATGGCAGCAATCAACTGCGCGTGAGATAACGAAAGTGTGTAGATAATATGGGTCAATATTTCGACTAAAATAATAAATATTTTTATTAAAAAAAAATATTTCAGTTTCTCATACAAATTTATCATTTTATAGGTAAGCACCTAATAGCTTACGATTATACTAATTGCATTAGTATAAGTACACTGTAGACAGTCTGTAATCACTGGTGGGGCTCCAACTGAATGACAGCGTCATAATTCATGCTGCGACATGTGCTGAGTTGACGCCGATTGGCACAACAATCCATATTATTTATGTGCTGTGTAATTGCAATTTAATTTGATATGTTATTGTCAATAAAATGCATTTCTTTCTTTCTTTTATTTCATTAACCTTTTACTAAACATGCTTTTTATCCAAATACGAATATAACCTTTCGAATAATGACCAATGTATTTTAACTTATAGGTAATCCACTTAGGCACCAAACATTTGGCACGCTATCCCTTACCAATTACCGACCAAATTTGCGGGAAAATACAAAGCAAACATATTATCCATACCACCAAATGTACCCATATCTCTTTCACGCTCAACCAGTTTTATATAACTACATCCCTTTCTCGCTCCGTCGTAAAGAGACAAAGCAACTAATTTAGCGCTGCACATACATTAAAACAGACTTCATTAAGCATTGAACAGGCAATAACAGGTCGTATTAAGCTCTCTCTCTCGTTGGAAATGTTCTTCGCTGCCCCTTAATACGAATAATGAAGACGAACGACTTCCTCTTTAGTTCACGATAATGTGAATTAGTTTGTCTATCTGTTTTAATGATCCTTTTTAGGTAGATATCGAAGAAATATATTTTTTGCGGAGATCACTTTCGAAAAAATCGAATAGGGGTCGATCTCGTGTCTCGAAAATACCCGAATACAGAGCCGAAAAAAAACAAGATTAAATGCTAAGATGGTTTTTTAAAAACCGGCTTTTTATAATATTTTCGATATTTATTATACGTTATTGTTTTTGAGTTTTAAAATGATTAAAGAGCTGTCGGCTGAATACTTCCACGTGTCATGAATAGGTAATAATGATCCGAAATTTAATTACTTAAAGAAAATCTCGGACCCTAGAGATAAACCGATGAAAACACTCAAAGTTGGTATTAACACTTAAATATGTATAGACACAACATACAAAGTTTTTGTTATTTCTGTTTGATTCAAATTAAAACACTATTTCGAACCTCAAAATCATCGACATCATTTGTTTCAACCTACAATTTCCTTTTGTTAAAAATGTCTTTTGTTAATTTTTATATCGTCAGTAGGTACGGGTTTTAGTAAATGGAGGCGGTATTGCAATACCTAATCTGTTGAAATTTGTAATTTCAAGACATACAATTATCGCTGAACCAAATTTTCTAGTTAAACCAACCAAATCAGTTAAACCAATTAGGCCATTACGCAACCAATCCAGATCACGATCCGTGGATCACGATTGTTGATCGTAATCCAGATAGATTGTGTAATGTGTTGAATTCCGATATTTCCAATACATTTTACGTAAAATTTGTAAAATTAATATTTAAAATTTCCTGGGAAGAGGCAAAACCTTAGCCACCTTCCAAGCGTCCGATTAACTTATCATTATAGACTTTTATATATGGGTAATAATTGGAAGGGTTTCCGGTAACGTTATGGGTAATAGGATCATATCCATACAAATACCATCAGTCCCCTGTGCATTTAATTTTATTTCTTTGAACATTTTCTAATGCTTTCTCTATACCCTCTATGTGTAAAAAAAATTAATTTGAAGTAGCATCTGTAGCAGGGATCAACCCTGTCAAGATACAAAGAGAGGACTTGAATAGCAAGATCCTACAGTTTTTGCAGCGGTCACGTGTGCTCGCGTCAGTTTTTGCGTGACGCGGGTAACTTCATGCAGCGTAAAAAGTAACGAGCGTTAGCTTCTGTCATCCTGTGGCGGGCCTGCGTGAGGATTGACGTGGATCTGCCGACGTGTTTGTTTTTGTATGAGGTAAGTAATTTATGTTTGATTTGGATCAACAGGGGTTCGATAGAAGAATGAATGTCACGTTCCAGCGTAGAGCATATAAGCCTTCCCCAATAATTGCTCGGAGCTTTCCGGTCAGAGCGAGTTGACGGATATGCTCCAAATTTTATTATTTAATTCTTGGACATAATGTTTTTTTTTTGTTTTTATACATAGAAATGGTGCAATTAGCACATTCTGCCAGTGTCAAGTTTTCTTCGTAATTAACAATTTCAAAGTCAATCTCACTTCTCGAGTTACCGCCCAAAAGCCCCGGGTTTCTTCGCGATGTTTTTCTTCATCGCTTAGCTAGTGATCTAACTTAGTACTATTATGCACAATATGTATCGTACATACATGTACTTGTTCCGTGTAATCGACACTTTTGGTACTGAACTCATGTACTTGCTCCAATAACTAACACCGTGTGTACATATGCCTATTCGATTACATATGCCTATTCATGTATGCATGCATACAGCATTTCTGTATTTATTATATTTGATTTTTATATAGAAAGAAGGCGATAGGTAGTTCATACGGTGGTAATTGGATACTGTCGCCCATGTACATCCGCGATTGAAAACATCAGTCCAGAATGACAGATGATGGCAAGCCCCCGGATGCGCCGCTTACCTTTGGAATTTTAGGAATGGATTTTGTTGATACTTATCAACATATCGTACTACTGACGTCATCTTATGGCTGTAGGGTATAACAAGATTCGTACTAATAAAGTTAGTCTGTGGTGAAACTCACAACGGTGTTTTATTAGATTTGGAGGAAGGATGTGGAAAATAGGTAGGGATAGGATAGGATAGGAATGGATTATTTCATATATAATGCACTACCGAAACATATCCGTACATAGGTTAAAGTGTTCTCACTTAAAGGTTAAAGGTTAAAGTGTGTACGATTTAAAATCGTACATTTACATTTAATATTTTTAGAAAAATATCGTTCGTGGCTGTGTAAAGTATGGATGATAAAGGCAACATAACACAACACAAAACAACATTTTTTGTAATTTTTGTCTGCATTCTGTCTGTCTGTCTGAATGCGCATCACACAAAAACCACTGACCGAATCTTAATGAAACTTGGCATAGTTATAACTTATGTGTAGGGTTAACATTTAGAGTATTTTTTTATTTAGATCAATTATAAAGTTTCCACGGGAATCAAGCTAACCACATATCCTCTAACATTTACGCAAATGAAATAGCGGGTACTGCTTGTTTTATATTAAAGATTAAATTATACCCCTCTATAGAAACCTATAGTTTTATACGACTAAAAATTAGGAATAGTATAGACACCTGTATATATCCCTGTATAGAAACCTATGGTTTTATACGACTAAAGAATAAGTTATACCCCTTAAAAACCTATGGTTTTATACGACTAAAGATTAAGTTATATCGCTGTATAGAAACCTATAGTTTTATACGACTAATGATTAGGTTATACCCCTGTATAGAAACCTACCAGAAACGTTAAAGTGCCGAGCTTGCTGTGTCAGTCAGCGGTTATACCCGCGTTATGAAATTCGCTGACACTGCGTCTGATAGCTGGTAGATTGGTCTAATTTAAAGGAGTAAACTGAAATATAAAATAATAATAATTAAGAAACTGGTACAAAGGTGAATTCTAATTTATATAAACATTGTATTTTAGAGTATAGAGTGGAGTCGTACAGGAATAATGTCAATATTTGTCATATTTCGCCTAGAAACAGTAAGACATGGCGTCTCAGAAGAGGAATCAGGTGGATTTATTTCTTTATGAAACTATAAAATTGTATATTTTTAATGGATATAAATGAAGCTGGAATTTGGTCTCAAAACTTTAAGTAAGTACATGCATATTAATTTAAACATTGATTTAAATAAATATAACATTTAAGACATTTAAGTAAGTGCATTTGACAGCATTCTGTAATGACTATTCTGTTATCGTTCGTTTTTTAAAGACATTATTTTTATAATTGCAGTTATCTATCTAGGTGATATCCTCCACAAATTTTCCTCATATATTGATTTAAAGTAGTAACGAAAATATTAAAACGCCGACCTAACTATATCAAACAGATGAAGCGCGAAATAAATAACAAGACGCTGTAATTGCGTCATAGAACTGACTGGTTTATGTAATTTTTAAGAGTAAGCGATAATTGGGAGAGGTCAATATCAGTAAAGAAAAACAGACTTATGGTATTGTAAGTGATAATTTAATTTGTAAACGTAATTACACGCAATAAATTCTAATAATTTATTTGATTAATTAATTTATTTCTATGTAGACTTTATGAATATTATTTGAATATGTGACGCATTAGAGCGGTGATACCCTAAGGACATTTCTGGAGTACAATTCGTGAGATCGTGAGTTCAAACCCCGACTGTAACACTGTGTTTATACTATAAACTGTGTTTATACTATTATAAATACTTCCTTTTAATGATCACTAACTCAGCGGTGTTGTTGAAAAACTTCGTGAGGATACCCGCGTGCCTTAGAATTACTGGGACTTGTCTAATATCCATTAACCAACACTGGTTCCACGTGGTTGAACTAAGGATCCAGTGTGGATTGGTGGATTGGTGCTCTTTCAGTATTAGACTAAGTAAGCCTTCTTCGCCAATCACTTTTAATTTAGACCATGCAGTAAAATATCAATCAAGCCTTTTGCAAAGCCAGAACATTTGAATTGGGAACATTGAATAATGTTTACTCTATCAAAATTTACATCAACCATCGATATGGGAGTATGTATTCTCAAATCGATGAATTTAACGTTATTCATTCTCAAGTTGCATTTTCTATTAACTTCACATATACGATGTATGAAAATTTTATTTCGTATACAAAAGCAACATTGACTGGTTCAACAGTTCAATTATATTCGCAGATTGCTGGCAAGACAGTACTTTTCTTTGTAATGCATATAATAATTTATATGTTATGTAACTGATTCTATATATGAAAACATGTATGTATGTATACATTTGTGAAAATCCATTTTTAAATATCCATTAAATACAATCTATAGGATTACTTTTAAACTGCCGATATCCCACATAATTAAATTTTGAAAATCCACGATACATGCCAACATCAGTCCAGAATGAAAAACGTCGGCACGCCCCCGGAAGTGCTAACTACCTTTGCAGATTAAGGAATGGATTGGGAGGAAGGGTTGAGAAAATGGGGAAGGATAGGATAGGATAGGATGGCATGAGAATGGGCTCTGGCATATCTCACCCACTACCGAAACACGTACGTTTATGTACATTGGGGAAATACGATAAAGTGGAACATGCAGTACATTTCAAGGTAGTCTTCTGTGAGAGAGGGGTAACGATTCCAGTCGAGTGCACTCTCCCTATACAGTAGTTTTAGTACATATTTACAATGTGTACGAATACTCCATTCCAGAATGCCAGAATATACCTCTTTGTCAGTAGCTCTGACGACACAGAGTGCCGTCAATACAGAGTCACCTTTATGAATCAAAGTGCAGTTCAAACGGGCAGGCCCGTTTCAATGCGTTTCAGAGTGACCGAATTGTCTACAACATTAGAAATGCAAACGGTATTGAATATTGCTGTCATTGAGTAGTACAAAGGTTGAGTGAGGCAAGAAACCTTTGACGTGAAAATAGAGTGCTCGTCCTTAGACTATGAAATATTCAAAGGCCTCCCCGCAAAATCTATAAACATAAAATGACAGGACTGTCAAAACAAATTTTGCGCTGCACAAAAATCTTTCGGTAATTTTTGTATTTGACCTTTTATGCGTGGTATTCAGAAATTGGTGTCAACTTTTGAATAAAGAAAGATAGGAATTGGTGTGCGTTACTTTAAAACCAGATCTAAGAGCATGTCTAAGGGACATATTGAATTTATTGAAAATTTATAAATAAATAAATTATGTAAGTTTCACATCCATAATTTCATAACATATCAAAGTTTAGAGACTTAACTGTTGTGGTGTTGGCCGGGTGACGCAATCACACGACACAGGGACCATAAGGTACCCTATGTGTGATTGTGGCAACCTGATCGTAAAAGGAAATAAGGAGACAATATATCCTTATATCCTTATGTAGAAGTAGACTTCTAAAGTTTGTGTAGTTATTTATTTATAATTTCTAATTTACTTTCACTGTATTCTTTGGTGTGCAATAAAAAGTTCACCTTCAAGAGACATCCCTTTGGCGATAAGGCCGCCTATTGTGTAATGTGTACCTACTTTTCGTGTTCGGTGTTACATAAATTGTATTTTTGCAACATGTATTCAAATGTATTGGTGTACAATAAACAGTTTAAACATTTAAACTTAATACACCTTGGAAATCATCCCACAATAGATAGAATAAGCTGTTAAATAAATCCTCCAAAAACACCAAAAAAGCGGTGTAGGAGTGCAATAGGCACGTTCTCAAGGATTAAAACATAGATATCGTGTCCCAGGCCTAGGTGTACGATGTTTGATATACGATGTACGTATTATATAAAGATAGATGGTAAAGGAGTGTCAGAAATTTAACCCTAAGAATCGTCTTACGGGTTTAAATTTATGATTGCAACATGTATCAGCCTTTCATGTTCCACTGCAGGGCACAGGGCTCCTATAGTAAATCTCTGGGGGCATCCACCACGCGAGTCCGGTGCAGATTGGTGGATAGTTGGGTACTCCAGATTTTTTTTAAATTTCTTGGTTGCCTCACGATGTTTTCCTCTCACCACCGAGCTAGTCATATTTTTTTTTAATTTAGGTATTGTAGGTTTAATTAATGAGTTCTGATGTACCGCAGGTATAGTGAATATGTGGATCTAGACTTTAATTGCAATAATTGTTGCTAATTTATCTCTAAAGTGAGAAATGTTGCGACTGATGCTCGGATTAACTAGTAATCAATTCAATATGATAGCAGTTACCGACTTATATATTTTTTTATGGATGAAGGCGGCAGACGAGCATACAGCCTATCTGATAGTAAATGGATACTGTCATTCATAGACATCCGCGATACATGCCAATATTACTCCAAAATGACAATCGTTTGCATGCCCCCATATGCGCTGCCTACCTTTGGTGATATAGGAATGGATTTGGAGCAAGGATTAGTCTTCTGTGAGAGACAAGTAACGTGGCCAGTCGAGCGCGCCCAGCGGCTGTTGGATTGTAGCGTGCACTGTCCCCTCAAATAATCAGTATAACCACTATAATCAATTTGTTGACAGTCACTATTTATTACTCAATAATTATTAATAATCACAGTTAGGTATTTAAATGGCTCAGTTGATATCGATATACAAATTTCGAATTGCTCTCTGCTCTAACTAAATCTATAGTTTTGTGTCACTATTTAGGTACTGGCACATTAGTGTAGGCGTTTGTCGAACTTATAAATCGCGTATACATAATGCATATACAGCGCGAACGCCGCCCCGTATGGGCGTTATTCTTACGCCAGAATAACGCTGCGTTAGCGGCAAGGAAGGAAACTAAAACGTTAAAACTAGAAATTCAAAAGCTTTGCCTAGATCCACTATGGAGTCGACATTTATGGGAAAGTAAGTGTAATATATTGAATTTATATAAGAAACAATTCGTCACAATTTAAAGTGGCGTATGACTAATGCTAACGCAGAATCAAGATGATGTACGAAGTATACATATGCCTCGTTCTCACTACGTATTCGTTGCGTATGCACTGACTTTACGCCAATGTACCAGCGTCCTAAAGCTATGGATTATTACTGTGCCTTTAATATATAAAAATAAAACCAAATAAAATACAACAACAAAATCCACTGCTAGAGAAATCAAACCAAACACCATAATTTAGTAAGTCATATCGGGTTATGCGTTTATAAGCTTAGAGGCGTAAGCTGCATGATATGAATTTATGGCACTATAGTATGAGAGACGAAAAACGAGCAAATCTAGCGCGTATTTCATTTAGCGAGACCGTTTGGTTAACCAATATACGACCTCAACTTTGAGTAGGAAATTCTCTCTTCTATTATATCTGACAGACATGGACAGTAAATAAAGTTATGACTTTTCAATTCAATCCAATTTATTTGTTTAAAACAGGTGATCAAATTATTGAATAACTATTTTTCCTTTGCGGTTGTACAATAAATATTAAGTAAATAGAAAATAAAAGAAACTTGAAGCGTGATCAGTGATAAGTTATCACCAATCTATATTAATTACCTCGCCACCTTACGGTACAGTTTTTTTATTTAATTCTGCCAAAAAAATAAATATTAGTCACATTTCGTCAAATAGCCAAGCAGTTTGTTGGCGGACATTATTGTCAAACACTTATATACTTTATTATAGATATTCTACGAGTATATAACTGCAGCTCTTAACAATTCTCATACATTTTAAAACAGCAAAAATATAACGCCATCTATCGGCTTGAGTCGGCGCCTAACGATCAACTGAGAATGTTTAACAAATTCATTTTTTAGGTTTTATTATACGAATAAATTAATTATAAATGAAGACGAACAAAAGTAATTTGGGAAGAAAGAAAAATAAAGATTTGATTATGGGAAAATTTCTTTAATTTATAACCCCAGCCGCGTGCATCACCGGAGTAGAGTCACTTGCTGCCACGTCAAAGCCAGAGCACAAATCTACGAGCATAAAGTTTGCTTATAGCTAGCAATGGTTCACGTTGATAATAATTTTGGTACATTTGACAGAAATAATACTTTTTAAAAAAATATTCAAGTATATATGTATAGTAACTAACTATAAGAAGATCACGACGGAGGGTAGACAGATTTGTCTGTCAATAGCAACAACACCTTCACCCGCCTCCTCAGTCTCACCACGACCACGGTTCATGTAACTGGACCCAAATATCGGCTATAATAAATAAACAATAAATCGTGAGTAACCCGTTTACATAACAATTATTATACAGTTGTTGACAGAAAATGAGAAGATTTTTTTTTATAGATAATGGGCGGATTAGCAAGCGGTCCCACGTGATGTTAAGTGTTACCGCCGCCCATGGACACCTGCAACACCAGGGGGTATGCGGGCGCGCCGCCGACCTTGCAAAATCCTATTAACAGCTCTCTTGAAGAACCCCATATCGTAGCTTAATGGAAATATCTCTTTCGTGATGAGCGTTAAAATCACCGAGGACTACCACTTCCTCGCAAGATAAATCCAACCGATATTAACTGTGAAACTGAAATCCACTTGAGTGATATTAGTGGGGTAAGTGACACCGAGGATGCCTACGTAGATAGAGGAAGAATACTCAGGGTTATTTGCATAGAACCAGACCAAGAATCTCGTCGATTAATAACACTGCGCCGAGAAACTATTACAAGTAAAAATAATACCCTGAGACATTATTTGCTTCCTCTTATTTGCTTCCCGGTTTTCTGTAAAAAAATTCAATCCTATTTTTTTAATCGCATGAACCTTTTAGGTGGAGGAATTTGATGAAGAAATTGAGAGCAGGTTTGATATCTGCTTAGATAGGTAAAAGGTTGGTAGCACTTACTTTGAAGAGATATTTCCGCGAAAATATCACTCAATTGCGACTCGAATTACCTAATGCGTCATCAGAAACGAAACTTCAGCAAAAAAAGAAGGCTTTGTGCGTATTAACTTAGTAAAATTTGACAGAGAAGGTACGCGTCATGCACAAAACCAATATGTCACGAATACAATATCTGATGTAAGTTCCAATTGCATTTGATTTTGTTTCTCAAAATGTTTTCTGGTCTCTTTTATAGAAAGTATATCCTAGACTTAAAATTTAAGATAAAAAGAGAGTTAATTGTTAAAAGTCAGAAATAATAATAGTCGTAAGGAGAAAACTGTATTGTTTAGATGATTTCATACTTTATTAAATTATGTAAATTAAAATTCAAACTAAATACAATACAAGTTCGATTTGTTAATCGAATTTGTATTTAGTTTGAATTTTATGTGTCATTTAAAAAGTTATTTTTAAACAATATACATTTACAAAAATATATTGTTGTTATGGGTTTATGACATCAAAATAAATTATGTGTTTCGTAATTTGCAGCAATACTCTCTGAATTAAAAAAATCTTCAAAAACATAAATTCATATCAGTTCATTGACCGTTGATTGACTTTTGAACCGCTTTATTATTGGAATTGTTTTGATGTTAAGTAAATAAACATAGTTTATTATTGAAAAATAACAATTTTAATGTAGTTGTATAAACTTATATTATTGTAGATAGTCCTAGTTGAAAGAGAGCGACCCACATACTGGTGCAATTGACTTGCAACAGTTTATATTCCCGTGTATCCAAAAATCACTCACTTGTGTCAGTTTACAACTTCATATCTCGGAAACTAATGAAAATTTCAAAATAAAATTTACAGGGTGCATCAACCTTAAGATTTTAGTAACAAAATTGAATTAAAATGAAAGTCGCCAATTTGTGGGTTGCGTTACTATACGTAGGACCTAACGATATAGTAACAATGTTGGTGTGGTTGTACCCTAACCCTTATGCTTATATAATATTACAGGTGACCTTATCAAATACGATTACTTCCTCGCAATTCAATTCAAAGCACGAGATTTCATAAACAATCAAAGGGAATAATTTTGGCGGCGGCGATTATCTCGAGTGGCTCCACAAGAGGCAGGCCCGCCGAGGACTCGAGAGGGTCCAGAGGCCCAAGAGGCCCCTTTAATTAATGGAAACCCTCCTTTACGCAGATTTAATTGGACAAAATTTGTTGCCGCCTTAACTCGGGCCCTGTCGTTATGGTTGTGAGTTGGCTTGAATCCGACTCGAAGGACCATTTCTTTGCCAAGAGAATAAAATTATTTAAGGCTCTCAACCGCCTAGTTCTTGCGACTGCTTTGTTTGGAGTGTTTTTTAATTAATGCCGCAGTTGTGGTCTTTGTGTGTTTTATTGTGGAGTTTAGTTGTTGAAATTGAAAAGGAAGTTGTGGAAGTTGTTTAAAGTTTCGCTGTGCGGGTAGTTAGTTGCATTGCTCGAGCAACATTGTTAAGATTTGGACTTTCCAAGACGTTCGCTTAAAACTGGAATTGCGGATTTTCTTCGGAAGTTTTTCTTTTACAAAATTAAAAAGATTTGTGCATAGGAGAACGAAAACACTGTTTTCTTTCATATAATTAAAGATTTGTTGCTAATATAGCAAAGACGCTATAATATATATATATACTTTTTATAAATACATACTATTATTTACCATCCGAAGGTTGCCTGGAAGAAATAGCTTTAGCGATAAGGCCGCCGATTGTACTTTTAATTATTTGTACTTTTTATGCAGATAATATCTTTATTACGGGCTTAATTTTAATTACTACTTACTTTCATTACACGTATTATACTCAGAAATTTCCCCTTTTGTACTATATTTATGATGAGGTGGTAACGATAAATTATTTGTCCTAACCGAAACCAGCCCTTTGTCCTCTACTGCTGGATATGGGTCCCCTAATTCACAATGTCTTGTGCATAAGGGATGTGTGGCCTTATACTGCCATGGCGATACTCCTACCAGTAGGAGAAAGTAGTAAAAGTACCAGGAAACAGTCGCGATACATAACCTTTTCCGACTGGGGTATTCCGTTGGGATTATTATTATTTATAATATGGTTTTAAACCATCTCGTAGCTCCATGAGTCAAAATGAGGAAGAGATGGTATAACCCCAGACGGAAGCAATCGGCCGGGGTTCGGGACATCAGGGCTGACTTTACCCGCTGTATAGAGCAGCACCGTTCCATTGCCAGTTACCATGTTGTTGCATTTTCTATAAGCGTGTTGCCAGTAATTATTATTTTAATTTACGGTCACTTATTGCAGACTATATATAATTCTTTGATATTGAGAAATATATGAAATAATTGGTCTTAATAGGGCATACAATTATTGGACATTAAACCCGTGTAGTGTCGGCCGCTTCAGAATAACACAAATCTATATCTTTCCGTGAGCGTCGTAAAACGCCACTATGGAATAACAAAGCAGCTACCACAAGCGCTGACGAACGGTACACCACCTCTGAAAGAGTGGACTCGCCAACCGACTTGGCAAGCATGGATATGGCACGATGAAGTCCATGTTCAGCAGTAGCCGATAAATTAGTTATAGTACGGTTACATATCTATCCAAAGTCACTACTGTTTGCTTATTCTCAATACTGAAGTACGCTCCGAAAGAGAACCCGCGCGCAAAACGCGTCACCTCCGCATTGTTTGCAGGAAGCGGACGTCGCTGTGGTTGAAACGGGCGCACTTCCGCGACCTCTATCTGTGTTCTACGGAGGTGTGTAGTAACACTTACACGCAATACCTTGACTTGGGTCTAAAGTCTAAAGCGACACAACAAAACAACACTGCCCTCTTAAAAGAACATTTTTAACCAAAACATTAGTAATATATTTGGAAATAAAAAATAAACAAAGACAATGAAGAATGATTATTCTATTTGTTTTATCCGAAACTCCAAGTTTGTAGCTACTTAATTTTAAAATAATGAAAAATGAAATTATGAATTTTTATTGCATTTTTCTTCGATGTCATCAAAATGTACCTGTGCCATTTTTCAAAGGACGGCGCATATTTAGGTCATTTACATCCGTTCATTTCGCCAATTTAAAGTTCTAAAATAACTTATTTTAGGAATATTTCGAAATACTGGCCGTGGAATTTCGGAAAAAAAAGCAGTATATCTCTATTAAAAGGAACCAATATATTGTAATGAAATTTGTGGTTAAACTGTAAGACGCATTTCTTAACAGACTGAAACTAAATTGGGCATAAAAATTGTTTTAGGTCTCTATAAGTGTTCCGTAACCTATTGTCGCTTGCGGATAAATTATATTCTTTTAATAATTTGGCGGCACACCTGGACTAGAAACGTATTAATACAATTAACCGATTGAAAAATAATAAAAAAAATACATGCATTCTACTGACTTACTCATTAAAAAGTCAAAAATCACGGAATACGTGAAAATCCGCTGGCAGTTTGTCACGTTCGTGTCCTTAGTTCCACCTTCCTGTTGGATGATTGAGGTAACACCACGGTACACTTACCGTCATAAGAATGACACACTTATGACGGTGGCGGTGCACTGGTGCATATCGCGGTAAGTTGGTAAAATGGTAATCGGTAAGTTTCAAAATAACGATAGTATGTAAATTTTCCAAAACATCGATTAAATAATATACAATCTACAACGTCATTTAAGATTATATAAAACATCCTCCGATATACTAAAGTATAGCTTCGATAATAATAATAATTATCTTCCATTATTAGGTGCCAAGTTGACCCAAAAGCTGTACAGTTAACCTCTCTAAACGTAAAGTACAGATTCGTTCAGACCTCTTTTATTAGGCTGGGGTCTAATTGAGGGGATACGGCCAGCTAAACGGTTTAGGCGGTGACCTCGCTGCCCCCGAAACTCGGTTACGTCTGATTGAGCGCAAGCTGAATTCGATTTGTCTTGTTTTATTGAGAAAACGGGATTACATCTTATAGTGTCACCTTTCGCTGTGGTTTAATGGGTAATATACCTAGAGGGAATTTAACTATCTAAGAAAAAAATAACAATGCGAGAATATATGAAAGAAAATTATATAAGTAAATATACAACTACTTAATGAAACGCAAATGCGTGTGTGTGATGTGGAGGAACTACACCACCTCTACAAGAATGGACTCGCAAAATTACACAATTAATGACGTGTAGTTAAACATAGATGGCGGTGGCGCGCAACAATTATTATGTCGTTTTTAATTAATTTATTTCTGTGATTTCAATCAATGTCTCATAACTATCAAAGTAAAATTGTTAATTGATCAATTCTTTAGATTTTATAATTGTAAAAAAGCAACTATTTAAATGTACGATTACTACTGGAACAAAAGAAAAACAAGATATTATGGGAAAAGGTTTAATTGAATTCCGAATTCATTAACGAATTGCTTAAGGAAATTAAAAAAGAATTTACAATTCAAATTTTTAAAGGTATTATAACAACATGTATCATCTAGCAAATTTTTAAAGGCCTTATAAAAACATATATGATCTAAAAATTAGAATAGAATAACCCTTGTTACGTTAAAAAGTAAATTCTAAAACTAATAATGATTTCTTACTTAAAGACTTAAAGCATTTAAGACTCAATTTATGAATTCTGTAGCATCCTACAGCTGGCGCATTAACAGCGATGATGGGTTCCCGTGCGACACACAAACACGCTCACAACCCGTGCCTGTGTGCCTGTCATAATAGCCTTACCTGCAGCATATCTTTTTATTTAATTTAATATAATAATAAAAATAAAAATGTAACTGATCGCTGTCTGTAGATGGAAGATATATGAGAAAAATATTATTGGGGGCCTTTATCAACACAATAGAACCCAAAACAATGATTGTTAGAATTTTTGTCTGTTTGTCTGTTTATCTATTTGTCTGTGCGTTTATGCGCGCTTATCTTAGAAACGGCTTAACCGATTTGGGTGTGGTTTTCACTAATGTATTGTGGTAAGCTTCACTTAAAATTTAGTGTTTGTTTTATTTCAATCAGTTCATAAATAAAAAAGTTATATCAATTTAAAGAATCACGTCGAACATTTGTTCGATAAAAAATAAGCTATAAGAAATAATGTGTGTGATCGTTTTTGAAAATACCAAATACCCCTAAGAAGGTAAAGACGGTGTTTAGAAACTAAAGTCCACGCGGACAAGTCGCGGGAAAAAGCTAGTCTTTTTAATATAAATGCTAATGGTCAGCGTAGCGTTTTAATGCGATACATCCCTCATGCACAAAGTATATGAGTGCACGATGTATGTATGAGTGTATGGTCTGCCCCATCGGTTATCGGTAAATATAACCTGCCGTTTGTCACTTCAGCTTTAAGCTTTTTATGTTATCTCCGTGAATTTTGTAAGTTATTTTTATATAATCATAATAACTTCTAAGTTGGAAAAATCTTCTTCCATCTGACTTTATTTATAAAAATGTTATTTAGAACTTGACCTTTCTCACAAAATGTTTGTCGTTTCATAAAAATCTGGATACACTTCTAATTAACTGACGTACTGAATGGTTCAAGGGATAACGCAATTCTTAACAATTCAACAGGCCCTTTCCATAATAAAATTGGAGAGGTCCTAGTTAGTCCGGGGCCCGGATATCCCGTGACTTTTATCGGAGGCTCCTTCCGGATCCGGCCGGACAAAGTTGAGTTTGTTGCTCAATTAAGTAAACTGAAGATAAGACGGGTGGATTCTAAGACGTTAATTCACTTTTCATGTCACCGAAAGGAATTTAAAGCTTTGAATGCGTTATTAATTTTCTGTTTTGATTTTAATGAAGGGATGGATGGAGTTTATTTTGGTTACAATAAAAAAATAATTAAAATAATAACATCTTAATATATATTTGTTAAAATTTGTTAAAATAGTTCGTGTTTTATACACACACACATGTGAGTGTGTGTATTTAACCCTGTAAAACATTAATTCCACGAATTTTTGGAACTCAACACATTTTTATTACACAAACCACTCACTCACTCGCACCGATTTATTTAGGGAATTATGTAGGGAATGTGCAATGTGGTGTGTCGTAAGAGGCGACTAAGCGATAACAAAGCCGCTGCGCTACTACAAGCGTTGAAGAACTAAACCACCTCTAAAAGAGTGGTGTTGCCGACCGGTTTAGCTAGCAAGAGGCCCATATCTCACGGTGGATACTAAAGGGCTGATTGCATTGCATCTAATAGTAGCAGTTCAATTAGCAGTTGTTTATAAATAGTGTGCGGCGTTGCCCTTCGTAGTAGCGTGTAGTGAGTAGTGCAGAGTAACAAAGTCAGAGACTTCATTTGAAAATAATGATTTTTTTGAGGAAAATATCAAGTTCAGATAAAAGTCGTAGAACAGAAGTGTATGGCGTTAATTATTTATTTATTTGTAAAATCTGAAAGTACATTTTTCGTAATTTTTTCTAGCCTTTTAAAATACTCACGAACTCGACTGCTGGAGTTACTGAAGTACATAGCGCCCGTTGAGAAGTATGCTTGCTGACGGTGACATTTCGAATACTGATTTTAGTATTCCTTTTTTAATCCATTATTTTGGTTGATACTACAATTTACTACATTTTGTCTGGAGTCCCCGTACGTTGCTATGTCACCGCCCGGAAGTACCTAGGACATGCGCCTCTCTAAAAATAACTGACACTATGGTCCCTTCTCTTAGATAATGTCACATCTTCTTATCCACTCACTCAGAAAACTTTACCTCAGTGAGTATTTTAATTTAAAAAGTACCCAAAAGTACCGTTGATTGGCATTCCAGTCGTAATCTCGCTGCGCATATTGCGAACAAAACTTCGAGAAACTTTTTTGAACTTCGTGAAAAATTATGTTTCCTTCAAAAATGCCTCCGCGCCGTCACTCATGCTGGCCCTTCTTGTTGATATTTGACAACTTTATTGGATCGGTAATTGAATTTCCACAGGCTTTTGTACTAATAAAATTTTGTATATTGAATTCTGGACGGATTCTGTAATATTGATGAAATATTAAATTCATAGTAACTTGACCGGTTTTCATTAATCCCTTATATTATAATAGATTCCTTCGTTTATTTTTTTATTTATTTATTAATAGTTCAATGTTTATAATATCAAGTATTTATGAGTATAATATTTGACAATTAACAAGCCAGTTACTTTTACGAATAGTTTTTTAAGTGATAAGTTTACCCGGTGCTTGTCATATAGAGCCTGGTAGTGATATGCGTGTGTGTAGTGTGTGATCATATGTGAGTGTGAACGTGTGTGTTTGTGTATGTGTATGTGTATTTCTATGTGTGCGTATGTTTGTGTGTGTCATATCTGCGGGACAGATAAAACTAGATAGATAGATAAAACTTTATTGCACACCAAAACAGAACAAGACAGTAACAAAGAGGAAAGTCGGTCATGCGGCTAAAGATCCCGCGGGCATAAAATGCTTAACTACTCTGTACAAGGCAAGTTCCTACTTTTAACCGCTACTTTATTCTTCGAATACATTGTAGGACACAGATTTTGTAGTACTCAACTGTCAAATGTATAGTATAGGTTAACATGGGAAGAAAAATGATGAATATCGAAATCGAATCTGTTAAAAAATGTTTTAGGTACCCGAGAAAGCCTGTGAAACTCTTTACACCGCCTCTGTACTTTGCTTGGCTCTAATTCTCCCGTACCGCGTCTCTCGGAATTAATAAATAGCTACAACGAGTCTGTAGACATTTTTGGGGACACTGGCTACATTTTAAAAAACGATACCTACCTACGTGTTTTGTTATAGTGGGAACTAATTAGTTTATCCATAAACTAATTGGGTTATATTAAGGTCTCTTTAATTTTTTTGTTTCATTTTTGTTATATCCACTCACTGTATTGTGTATTTTGTTAAGATTAGCTTTTTTATGTGGGTACTCGTGTGAATGCATAGTGTAATAACTGCTCGTGGACCAAATAATAAAATTATTTATTAATACTAACTTCGTATTACTGTTTACCCCAAAGATTGACTGTCAGAGAATGCCAGTCAAAATGTAAAAACACAGGCTTAACAAATTTCGAACCAGTATTATTCTCTTCAAAATAGTTCATAAATTATTTATTCAATTAAAATGACAAAAGGGAATATATATAATTGCCAGAGATATAACGATATGCACATTAAAAAGTAATCAATTTCATTATTCGTATTTCTCACTTGACCACTCTATTGTTCAAAGTTCCCCCATTTTGTATTAAAAAAATAAATTCATATTCGTATTCAACGACCTAAGATTCTAATAGATTCGAATCGATAAGTAAAATCTAAAACTAAAGATTAGAACGACCATGGTTACTCACGGGTCATTTGTAGAGATGTATAAAAATTCTCCAGAAATTATCGGTTGTGATCTCTACAGCAGTAATTCCTAGAAATTTACTCAAAACACTTTCCACCGGACTGTGCCAGAGTTATAACATAAAAAACTTTGCACGTCAAAGCACACAACCTTGAGACGTGAAGCCAAAGTTGAGGCGCCATATGTTATTCATAACCTACTTTAGCAAAGAAGTCTTTAGTTAAGACAAACTACCACTACACGTGTGCGTTGTTTGCATACAATCATAGCATCAATTTGAGAATACATACTAGACATGTTATTTGTATAACATGTCTTAGTATGTATTCTCAAATACATACTTTAGGGCACTATAGGGCGGGCATGTTACAGTCTAACAGTGTTCTATGTTCAGTAGCCCTCGAATTATTTAATTCATATTGGTTTGAAAATGGAACATTCTCATTACGTAGTACTTAAATATCAAATTTGACTTTTTAATGAATCCCGTACTCATCATCTGCTTCACAAAAGAGGTGGCCAAAATTTTGGTAAGATTTTTTATAAGTTCCTTGATAAGAACGTCTGATGTGTCATCTAGTCTAATCCCATATCGATAAATCATAGGCATACCTACTACAACGCACAATCTCAAATGGATATAATTATCCATATTTAATCCAAGAACTAAATTTGAAATTTTTTTTATGCGCCATTCGACTCAATTTCACGTAATCTACAAGCTTTAAAAATTTTAATTTTCATTTATATGTTACACGATATTTCAGTAGAAGTCCAAGCGGCTTGCAAGATATTCTAGTACATACACTAGTACTACTATACTAGTAAGATATTCTAGTACATACACTAGTACTACTATATTAGTAAGATATTCTAGTACATACACTAGTACTACTATACTAGTAAGATATACTAGTACATACACTAGTACTACTATACTAGTAAGATATTCTAGTACATACACTAGTACTACTATACTAGTAAGATATACTAGTACATACACTAGTACTACTATACTAGTAAGATATACTAGTACATACACTAGTACTACTATACTAGTAAGATATACTAGTACATACACTAGTACTACTATACTAGTACATACACTAGTACTACTATACCAGTACATACACTAGTACTACTATACTAGTAAGATATACTAGTACAACATAAATACAAAATATTCTTTACTGTAAAATTACATTTTAATCGCTTGTATCGATTACGCCGAATGGTATTCAAATATGACATGACATAAAAAATCTGTTAAGGTGGTTATTGACTACGTATTGTAACGTAACAAAACAGTTTAGGCACGTATTGTACCTACGAAATATGAATTCATTAAATGTGCAATTTGGAAAATATGTAAAAAATGTTTGTACAATCAGAGGCAGTTTTGTAAAATATTATTCCGAAATGTATCTCATTTTAAAGATAAAATACCGGCGCCACTAAAATGGCCACTAAAACTAAAATGGCGGGCCTCAGAAATGTGTACTGTGGGTGAAAGAGAAAGAATGATTATTGATTTATTGATTACCCTATTCTTTTATACCAATATGTACTTCATAATTTCACTGTGTGTCGTTAATTCACTGTTACCACAATGACGTTGATTGTAATTTATTATAACGTGAGTAACGTCGCCTATTAAAAAAAGCCCTATGGCACGTACCAGTCGGAAAGTAGTTTGTGCTGTTTTCTGTACGGTTTTAACAAAAAAAAAAAATATACAAAAATTCGTTTCTATTTACGATATAAACATTTCTATTTATTATTTCAATTTGCTATGTAAATTTCTATTTACGAGCCCTATCTGATTTTTGTAAGGATTTTGTGCAAAGTTTAAACTGTCGTAATTTTGGGACAACTAAAGCGTATGTTTATACGTAAAATACGCGTTAAGAACTATGTAAAAAAACGCGATAACCTCAAAATTTATACTACTTAGGCTCTGTGTAGACGTAGCAACTTTTAATCCCCAGTTTCGGCAGCTGGGCAGCTGTGGATAATAATATTCTTATAATTAACTACTAAAGGAACCTAAAGTTTATGGGCAAACATAGCAACTCTAGTTGTGAGTTGCGGCAACCAACGACAATTACAAGTTGCTAGTTGCCGCAACTAGCAACTTAACAAATATTTATATTCAATTTGTTCTAAGTTGACTTATAGCGGCGCACACGCGACAACAACATCTACTCGTACGCCAACGTATTACAAACACAGCAAGTGTTATTTCTTCGAGACCAGCTTGACCTGAGAAGTTGCAGCTGCCGCTGCGTTTAGTTGTCGCAACCAGCGACCGCAACTGGAAACTGTAAATGTTGCCAGGTGGTACGTCAGCACAGTGCCTAAAGCGACTTGGTCCATCCACATACGACTTTAATTGAGATATAGACCCAAGCTATTGTAGATAATAATAAAACTTCGGGAATGTTTATATTATTGTTTTTGATTCTGCTGGTTACTCATAGTAGATGTATTAATGTTTTTCAATATTTCAAAAGTCGTGATCCGCAATAGGTAGGGCTGACTAGGCAACGCAAGTGTGGTTCAAGCACACGTCCATACTCACTGGCGGCTCTGGCATTAATGACGCTTTCACGTCTATCTGACGTTACGCCCCACTAACACGCGCATGAGATAGTTTTGATTAGATCGATATTGTTTAGCGATTGCAGAGATATTATTTTATAAGATGAGTGAATTCCATGTTCTTCTTTACATTATTTATTTTTAAAAATGTCTCCGCCAATACTAAGAAAAATCATCGAAATTGCCAAAAAATCGTTGTTCGCGAAACTCGAGTAGCTGACAGACTCTCTCCGGCAGTGACAGATGGCAATGAATAGAATTTTAATTTGTGCCCTTTTACTGCCCTAAAAGCAACTCTTTCATCTTCACAATTTGTTAATTCAAAAATAATATCCCCCGCCTCGGGCACGGCTGCTCTTTCCATGGAATAGCCTTTTTAATCAAATTTTTTATATCTTCAAGTACTTTCTAAAGCGAACGTTTGAAATTTCATCTCCAATTCAAAAAGGTCGATTGGTTTCTGTTTTTCCTTTTATTAATTATATAAATCAGTAGCTTTCGGTCGCGATTTTTCAATATAGCCTTCATTATGTAAACCGTGACTTTGAAAATAACTTTTTGACACAAAACGAACACAATAACGTTATTTATCATGTCACTAGCAAAATGCAAAGGCTGAAAATAGGTTTTTCAGTATCGAGATTAGAACCAATTCTAGCAGTTTTTCAATAGGTTTTTTTCAAGTATATCTTTAATTCTACACGCCGTTGCACAAACTACACTCATTGCAACTTCCGAATGGGCCGCCGCGCGCACCGCCTATAATCGTTTTCATGTAGCATGCAGCTGACACCTGTCAGTTAACTGTGACTAGTGGTGTGCGGAACCTGAGTCGGAACAATGGTTTACGATTTTCGATTTCGGTTGTGAATTGTTTGTAATCGATTTACTATTCGTTAATTCATTATTTATGGGCGGTAGTGATGTAGATGTGAATTTAGGTTGCCAATTATTAAATTAAAAAGCAATATTTTTTTTATAAAATATTGTGTTTTATTCAACATAAAATGAAATAAATAAAACACTAATTAAATCTACATAATCTACACGAATATTATTATTCAATATATAGATACGACCTCCCGAACGTAGTATATGAATGATTTTAATTATTATACTATAATAATTATACGTATATTAAATTATACGTAGTATATGAGTTATTATAAATAACTGTTGCGACCAGACTTGGATATTTTCACACCGTAAATTATAACATAAACCATTCAATTAAAATCAAAACTAAATACCCCACTCTCTTCACATATTGCGGTGTGAAAGAGACGGTGATATTTGCCCTAAACGACCTCGATGGCCCATTAGTGGGGTTGCTAAGAAGATCGTAACTGTGTTACCGTAAGTGACACTTTCTCCAAATTGATTGGGAGCGAGTACATTACGGACCTCTGCGGCCCGAAATTTATGGGCCACCTGATTCCCGGTTGCAGTTTTGGGACGTAAATTTTTAGTAGTGAAAACATGATTTTGGGTGTAGCTTTGTATCAATTTTAACAAAGACACAGTTAATATGAAGCTATCGCAATGATATACAGTATTATTAAAGTCAGAAACATCTCTTATATTAGTGCAGGATTATTTTTTTTATGTACGAAGGCGGCAGACGAGCATACAGTCCACCCGATTCCTTTTTTGTATAACTTTGTTTTAAGTCATTTATTTTATTTATACAGTTGTAAGAATGTGCAATTGCCCTCATCTGGGAATTCCTGTGAAGTTACTTCTGAATCTGTATTCTTCGCCAAATTAAACTATGAAAATGTCTAAATAGTGGAGACTTCTTTGTTTCGTGTTTCAAAGCTTATTCTAACAACAATTTCCTTTAATAAATGAATATATAAATAATCTTAATAAGTCAAGGCGTTAAACAATAAAGTTGACCTGTTTGCTGACAGCCGGAAAAAATAAGTTATTTTTTCTAATGAGTGCGACGTACTAACATTTTTATTTGTTTGTTTAATTGTTATTTCAAGGAGGCAAACTTCTTCAAGACCGACTTGAAGAAGTTTACTGATAGTGGATGGATGAGAAGAGCAGAAGTTCGTGTGTGGTAGCGAGCCTTGAGAGAGGCCAATATCCAGCAGTGGAGAGACATGGAGCGATGGAATATAAACTTATTGATTTTTTTTTATGGACGTAGGCGGCAGACCAGCATACAGTCCACCTAATAATAAGTGGATACTGTCGCCCATAGACATCCGCGATACATGCCAACATTAGTCCCAAATGGCAAACGTTGGCACGCTTCGGATGCGCTGCCTACCCTTGGAGATATAGGAATGGATTTAGAGAAAGGGTTGAGAAAATGGGGAGGGATAATATGGGAATGGGCTCTGTCTGACACATCTCACTCACTACCGAAACACGTACGTACATTAGGGAAATAAATTAAAGTGGGAAATGCAGTACATTTCAAGGAAATGCAGTCTTCTGTGAGAGAGGGGTAACGTGGCCTGTCTAGTGCGCCCAGCAGCTGTTGGATTGCAGCATGCACTCTCCCCCTCATTTTTTTTCGTATTTAAGTATTATCTACGCAAATTGTATGTTTTCTAGATAATAAAAATATATTTTATTATAAAAACGAAATATTAATATTCATGGGGTTTATTCAATTGTGTTTTTGTAAACGTGTATATCGTCGATGGAGTTAAGATTAATACGAAAGAGTTGCTGATGAATTATTCAGGTTATGGTAACGGGGAGATAATGAGAAGGTGCTGAATAAATTATGGTCAATGATTTCGTTGAATAACGCAATATCATAAAACGTTTAACGCTACCTCTGTATCGATTCATTGTGGTGCGCAGGGGAACGACTCACAGGAAAGATGTAGGCGGCAGACGAGCATACAGTCCATCTCGTGGTAATTGGATAGTGTCGCCCATGGACATGCGCGATATATGCCAACATAAAAGGTTGGAAAAATTTGGAGGGATTGGAATAGGCATATCATTAGCATATCTCACTCACTACCGACACACTACCGACAGTAGTCTTCTGTGAGAGAGGGGTAACGTCGCCAGTCGAGTGCGCCAAATGGCTGTGGGATTCATTTCAAGTAACTAAGACTCATATGCCAAAATTAAAAATGAAATTACAATATTAGGAAGTAAAATACATACCTATCATTATATATCCCGGGGCGTCGGGAACTCATCCTGAACGATTTGACCTTTACATACACTAAAACAATATACATGTATCTACGAACATAACCACTACTAAGCGTAACCCGCCTTCGTGAGATGAAAGAACTATACCTACTTATTACCTAACAGGGCGGCCATTACTCTATTACTTAAAATAAAACCGAATGCCGTAAATTATACCTATATATTTTGTTAAAGCACTCCCACACAACGAGTTTCGGAAATGAGTTAATTCAGCCTTATTCCCGGAGAAAGGTTGGTGTTTTATTCAATTTTTATTGTTAAGGTACCTTTAAACGTTTAGTGACACGTAATTTGAGGTAAGCGGCGGTTAACTGCCGACCTGCGTCATAAATACGCTATGAAATTTTAATTTTATGGCCTCATGGCTATTACAACGCAGTTTATAGGGTTGGAATTATTGGTATTGTCATAATGTTTTCATTCATTCATAATTAATATTTTCATTCATATCAGTCAATTAGTTCTAGCGAAATAATTATATTATGTATCTGGTGACATATATCAACCGTCCCCTCCCCCTTCAACTTAATTCCTCATTCTTCTTCTAAATACATTCTTATAATACGATACCAAGTGCCGTGTACTGACGGCCGACAATAGAAACACAACACCCTATCTATTCCCGTGGGTGTTGTACAAGGCCACTAAGGAATTACATTGTAGCTACCACAAGCCCTGAGGACCTAAAAGTCACCTCTAGAAGAGTGGATTTGCCAATCCGCTTGACTAGCGTGGCGTTTTGCACAAGATTGATCCACTGCTTGATACATGCCCCTCCAAAGACTGCCACCTCACATGATCTTCAGCTCTTCTCATCCAATCACCATCAGCGAACTTTTAGACCTCGGTCCACCTGCGCGGGGGGCGTACCTCGCTACGCTTCCCGGTACCGCGGTCTTCATTCAAAGACTTGTCTATAAAATCGGTTGTCGGTCTTGCACATCGATATGGAAATAGACTAGATGATACAACATACGTTCTTATCAAAGAAACCTGGTAGGCAACTTACAGGTGTTCATTAAAAAGTCAAATGTGAAGCTTAAATTTCAAAACACATACGAATTAAAGAATTCGAGAGGCACTAATCTTAGAACACTATTAGACTGTAACATCCCTGTCCTAGAGTGCTTGTATAACACAGTTATCTCGTATGTATTCTCAATGGTCTTCCAGTAGATATGGCCTCTTCATTAACACTTCAGGTTGCTAATTCTATGAGCTACGTCATTGACTTTCGTTCTTTAGCGAATCTCTTCGTTTTCATTCATATCGGTGTAATTAATTCAAGCGAATTTAATAGATTATATACCTGATTCCATACTAGTTTTCTAACAATGAGCGCTGAACGCTGAGTGAGCGCTAATGAACCTTTAAGACTCGAGCGTTAAACGCTCATGATCGTTATACACAAGTGCAGTACCGATTGGCGTAGTTGGTAGTGCCCTGCGTGCTGTGCAAAAGGTCCCGGGTTCGATTCCCGGTCTGACATTCTTTTGTTTAAAAGACAAATGTTTGTTCGCGTCTGGGGTGTCTTTGGACCCACGACACGGGGAATCCTAGTGTGGGCCATTGACTGTGACGTCATTTATTATTATTATTATTACCCTCTAACAGAATGCACTCTCGTTAAATTTGCTATGACTGTATCCACAAACTAAATAAATAAGATATTAATAATATTAAGAAAACATAAGAAATAATTGCTTATAATATTCGCTTACAGATAAACATGCGTAAAGAAAAATGCTGTCTACATTGCTATTGTGGAATGCGGTAGTGACTTTGTTATTTTCGTGTATTTTGCCCGACTGCGACAAAGGGAAAGTGATTAATTTTGTATTGTAAGCCTCTACTTTTGTATTTTCCGAACCACACTAAATATGCTATGTCAAAGCCCTCACTCACCCTTACTTGTAGAGGTGGAAGGGAAGCGTGCCCAACAAAGGGGCATAAAAAATGTATATTCTTTTATATATAAATGGGGGAGACGACTTCTCGAAGGAAAACCAAGTTCAGGAAAACGTGGCGTAGGACGCGCTCCGGCTATGTGGACTGACGATTTGAAGAAAGTCGCCGGTTGTCGCTGGAAGAGAACAGCAGAAGACCGTGTTGGCCAAAGATGGCTATTCCCAAGGACCGCTTGAAGATATACAAACCACTCACTCACACCGATTTATATAATGTGGGTATCTAACAGTGGCAGTTCGATTAAAAGCTGTTAAAAGTAAAGTGTGCGCCACCAAAGTAGTCCCGCGGAATTTAAAGGAACTAAATATGACAGGTCGGCCATTCTGCAAAATAAATATTATTATGTCCGTTACTTTCTAATTCTGACACATCTTTACCTAAAACATCTTTTCTGACACCTACCAAAGGTGTAAATAAAAATACTTACACAATTTGATAAGCTAAATTGAAACCAATAACCAATAAAAATTGTTAGTTTTAGTGATATATATTCAATGAGAGATAAAGAGATGTAGTTATTTTTCAATTAAACCAATTTCTACCACTTTAACATAAAAACAGACACGATTTAAAACAATCTAGCGATCCTGATTGTTCGGGTACCTGTTAAACTAACATTGAACATTGTTTAAAGGTGCAATTACCTTTATAAGAGGATAAGCATATGTTTAAGTACATCTACACTACCTTGAAAGAACAGTTAAAACATGCAAAGCCTATAAAAACATTCTCAAAGACTTTTGAAGTCAAACTCAACCCATCGACACACTGGTCCAAGAGGCCCTTAGGAACGAAATCTTACCACGTAGGTATTTCACTCCACTCGAGGGGAAGCGTTACTCCGCACTTTGCCTTTGTCAACATGACGAGCGATTCCCTTAATGAAACGAGCCACGTCATTTATTAATTTAACCCTAAATGCGTTCTCTCAAATATATTTTCTTTTTTTCTGGAGAACAATAGGTTTCGTGACGACGTACATTTGTACCTACCTCTGTGTATTGTATTATTAATAGTACAAAATATAAATGATATGTATTCTTTTGTTCTTTTTATCGTAATGAAGTTGATGATAATTTATTTATATTTACAATGTATTATTGTCATAAGGCATTCTTAGCATTAATTGTGATATTTCTGAGAAAAGGAACCTCAGAACCGTTGTTTGTTCTAGTTTCCCATACATTGAGACTAGTGAAGTCTTTCAAAAGGGAAATAATTAAAAGAGAAGCAGAAATAATGAACGTGGCAGCAAAGTGATTAAAACACTTCTAGTTTATAGTTAACTAGCGACCCGCCCTCGCTACGCTTCGGTTTATAAGTTTTTTTTTTTAAATTTCATAATAAAATATAGCCTGTATTAGTCACGGATAATGTAGCTACCTGTTTGTGAAAGAATTTTTGAAATCGGTTCAGTAGTTCCAGAGATTACCCCCAACATACCTACTAACACACAATTTTACCTCTTTATTATATTAGTATAGACTATATAGTTGGTGTTAAAAATACAACATCTTATATGGTAGATTAGGAAACCAAACCATACTAATTTTATATTAGTTACAACCCCATCTAGTAACTACTTTCGGAGATAAAATTTGTATGATGGTGCATTATTGACTTATTTATTACACAAACAGGTGGGTTAGGTTTAGGTTATCTGCATACAATAAAGACGTAGCAGTCCGAAATTGTTTATTTCAGTTATTTAAAAATAGTTTGATTTCTTGATTATGATTTACTTTGCTGCCTATTTAGTAGATATGTTTCTGTTGTTCGTTTAAATACAAGCCCTGTAATAACACTTTTTTTAAAAAACATATTAAAACAAGTTTATATTTAAGCAGAAACTGAAACAATGAAATTTTATGCTAGAAAATAGTTTTCTAACAAAAAAATTAAAAAAAATTTTTTGGTCTCTATAGTAGTCTCTTTAGTCTCTGATTTTGTTATTCTGCACTACTACCGTAGTTTATTAGTAGCATGCTACCCCTTAGTTGCCTTTTTCCGGAACCCATGGGAAGAGCTTTGGTGGTGTCATTCTTAAGCCGATCGACACCGCCTAGAAGTTACGTGATGTAAAGAATAGGTAGGGTACAGATTTTTGAAGAGAAAGCCTTGGTAAAGTCTGCAGAGAGAAAGAGAGAAAATCGGAACTGGAAAAAATAGATACTGGATATAAACATTTATTATTTCCGTAGAAAAATACATCGTAAAGATCAAAATACTTTAGCTATGCAATGAAATATTACGGAGTTAAATAAACATTTTTTCCCGATGAACAAAAACAGCGCGAAGGTAGACTTAAATTGTTTTCGGGGAACTGGAAGCGGGCCAAAACAGGAATAAAAGGTCGCTCCTGTCTGCCAACCGATCGAACGCTTGTTAAAGCCTTGAAATTGTTTGGAACTAATAAACTTATTTTCGGGAAAAAATATTTGAAACCATTTGAAAAAATATTTGAGGCTTAAAGAATATTTACTGCAAGCGGCAAATATTGATTTCACCTAAGTTATAATAACTAAAGTAGATATGTATGTATGTTTGTATATATGTATTTATTTAGATTAAGGAATTAAATTTAAATAATAATGTTTGCGTCGTTTATTATTATTATTATTATTATTCTTTTATCACCGCATTTCCTGAGCGGTCACTACAATAAAATTGTGCATTATTGAATCGCACTTTCCACCCAAACCAGTCTTAATACACTCCCGAATCGATCAAAATCTCTGCAGAATCTGCAAAATTGTCCAATATAATTGATCGTCTAGAGCAGTGCACCGCAACTGGTGTGACGTGACGTGACGACACGATGCTAAGTGTGCATCGTGTCACGTGTAACATAATATAAATAACTGTGTAACATAAAATAGCTGTGTAACATAAATAACACCAGCATGGAGGTGTAACTAAAGGCACGAGCGTGACAAATATTCAGCGATTTTACATACTTTTTCCTTTATTTCGTCTTTTTTTTAATTAGTAGAATGCACATATTTTTTTATTATTTTTTAATTCTTATAATTTTAATTATATTTTTAATTCAAGTGCGCCGCTGAATTTTGAAAAGAATACAAGTGTGCCGCAAGTTTTTTTTTTTTAATAGACAATTGGGCGGAAGAGCAAGCGATCCCACGTGATGGTAAGTGTTACCGCAGTCCCATGGACACCTGCAACACCAGGGGGTATGCGGGCGCGCCGCCGACCTTGCAAAATCCTAATCACAGCTTTCTTGTAGAACCCCATATCGTAGCTTAAAAAGTGAACTAAGTGAAAAAAGGTTGCGAAGTACTGGTCTAGAGGGCTTCTTTTGGAGACAAAATTATGATCGAATCAAAGACAGATCCCAAATACGATGAAATACAAAATCATTTCATTCATCATATTCTACGTTATATCGTATTCCTAGCGGTAAGTTTTTCTTACAGTTTTGAAAAGAGAAGATAAAATTCCAAAGTTTAAAAAAGTTAAATGTACCACCAAGCTAAGCGTGAAACTTAAAATTTGAAACCGCATCCTCAAGGGAATGAAATAAAATGCGAACGAGCACATGTGATTTATGAATGTGCCCGTTCATCTCGGGAAATATGAAATGAAAGGTCGTGCCTCGTTACCAACTCATCTAATATTTTTTATTTTAGATTTCGAGAAGATTTGTTTAATATACATATGTATCTTTTTAACAAATTTGCTCAATATAAGTATTCACAAGCTAAACAGACTTACGTATTATATATACACTTGAAAGTTAATTATATATTCGGTGTACATTGTATGCGCACCCTGTGCTAATTACACAGGGCCTATTTTTCTCCATTTTTTATGCCGTGTAATTAGTTCCATTGCTAAATAATTTAAAAAACAATCTGAAGCCAACAATCCGCGCTGGCGTCGTTTAGTGAATTACGGTCCGAATGCTTCTAATGATTGCAAAGGGCTTATGCACTACAGTACGATGCTATAAGCTGATAGCTGATATCAAATCGACACATTATACACACACTTAAGATATTAGCATCCCTAAGATACCAGAGGAGACCTGTGTGTGCTCTGTAGTGGCAGCTGATATTGTATTAGTTCTGCCGTCAGGCGTACAAATATATCACATAATTATGATGTTACAATGTTTGAGTACAGTCATTAAAATACAACTTCATAATTTGATCCTATTACAATGTACATAAATACAATGTAATTAAATACAATGTCATTAAATACAATGTCATTAAATACAATGTAATTAAATACAATGCAATTAAATACAATATAATTAAATACAGTGTAATTAAATACAGTGTAATTAAATACAATGTCAATAAATACATTGTAATTAAATACGCAATTAAATCGTTAATACATCGAATTCGTTAATAGAACAAAATTACTTTTTTTTATGCACGATGGCGG
Source organism: Sesia bembeciformis (assembly GCA_943735995.1). Lineage (NCBI taxonomy): Eukaryota > Metazoa > Arthropoda > Insecta > Lepidoptera > Sesiidae > Sesia > Sesia bembeciformis. The sequence goes on from OX031028.1 coordinate 18,616,277, forward strand.
CAGACGAGTATACAGTCCACCTGATGGTGAGTGGATACTGTCGCTCATAGACATCCGCGATACATGTCAACATTAGTTAAAAATGACAAACGTTGGCACGACCCCGGATGCGCTGCCTGCCTACCTTTGGAGATATAGGAAAATTGGGAAAATGGAGAGGGATAGGATGGGAATAGGCTCTGGCCCATCTCACTCACTACCAAAACACGTAAACACATTGGGGAAATAAGATAAAGTGGGAAATGCAGTACATTTCAAGGTAGTCTTCTGTGGGAGAGGGGTAACGTGGCCAGTCGAGTAGGTCCAACGGCAGTTGGACTGCAGCGTGCACTCTCCCCCTCCCAGCAACATTATTTCTCTTGAAAGGTTGTACTTATGGTAGTACTGTAATGTCATATTGTAAAAAATATTTTAATTACAATGAACAACAACAACTGAAATTAATTTCAAATTAAGCTAATTAAAGAGAACGGTGTGTACATAAAGTTTATAGTCGTCACAGCTCACAAACCCAGAGGACCAGCTCCGGCGTGCCATTTAGATTGATTTTGAATTTATTGGTAAAGTGCTGGCAGCCGGATATACAGAGGCTTTCGTCTAAGATGGCCGATTTATCTTGCACCGTTCGAAACGGACTGAAAATATAAATAAATGCTCCATTTCGAAGCGCTTTATGATTGGTTGCAGTTTAGGTTTTCAATTTATCAAACTCGTTCCTGGCTGGTTCATAGATTTATTCATGACACAAAGAGGAGTGTGTGATTGGTGGCGTTGCGAGCCGTTACATCGCGCGAGAAGCAAACTGCTGTAGTCTATATATTTTTTGTAGTCTGCTGTAGTCTATTTTATGTACGAAGGCGGCAGACGAGCATACAGTCTACCTGATAGTAAGTGGATACTGTCGCCCATAGACATCCGTGATACTTGCCAACATTAGTCCAAAATGAGAAACGTTGGCATGCCCCCGGATGTGCTGCCTACTTTTGGAGATATAGGAATGGATTTGGAGAAAGGGTTAAGAAAATGGGGAGGGATAAAATGGGATTGGAATGGGCTCTGGCACGTCTCACTCACTACCGAAACACGTACGTACATTGGGGAAATACGATAAAATGGGAAATGCAGTACATTTCAAGGTAGTCTTCTGTGAGAGAGGGGTAACGTGGCCAGTCGAGCGCGCCCAGCGGCTGTTGAATTGCAGCGTGCACTCTCCACCTCAAAAACATATTACTACATATATGGTAGTCGGATAAGTTCGCGGCCTTTATATAGTAAAAAATATAAAAACTTTTTTTTGTATATATTATATGAACGGAATATTGTCCATTTAATTCGACTATCTTTCACCATTTTTCTGGCAGAGCCATTATCCCATGGCTTTTAAATTTTTGGTGTTTCTGAGCGAAAAACTGATTTAAATTGTTTGTACAAGCTTCTCTTGAATGTAATTTTACTCCATTTAGAGAATTTCGCAAAGAGCGAAATAAATGATAATCCGAAGGTACTATGAGGTATCTGGACTGTATGGAGGATGCATTAAAACTACCCAGCCAAGGTCCATCAATTTTTGTTTAGTCATCAAAGATGTATGCCGTCGATCATTGTCGTGATGGAAAACTACTGCTTGTATCAATTTTTCTAATTGCTGACAATATACATTAGAATTAATCGTTTGGTCATGTGGCAAAAGCTCGTAACACACAATGCCTTACCAGTCCCACCATACACATAACATGATTTTGTTCAGAGTGAGGCCTGGCTTTTTAACTATTTGTGATGACTCACCTCGCTTAGACCATCTTATCGCCCGTTACAAATCTCTTCAGAATTGGATCCATTTCAATTCGTTTTAGCAACGAATATGGAATATTCGTCTCGCATATGGAAATTCTATTCACCAAATACCTGTCATTTAAATCATGCGGCACCCAAACATCTAACTTTTTTTTACAAAAATCAGGTTATGCAGGTGATGCAAAACTGTTGAGTGGTGAATGCTAAGCTCTTCCGCAACTTGATGACTGCATATGTATCGACCTGCTTCAATTTATCCAATGATAACCACAGCGAGGAACATCATTCACATCAAAATTACCAGAACTCAATCGACAGAACCATTCTTTTACAGTAGTTTTAGATAAATCATATTCTCGGTAAACACCACAAAACCTGTCGAAAAAATTGTAAAGTATATCTAATTTTCTCCTTATTAACTTTCAACTTAAAATTGTTAAAAAATATGACAAAATAAAACTTTAACTTTTAAAAATTTCAATTTGCCGCCATTCCAAAAAAGTCAACTGTCAAATGGTATATCACTTTCCCGCCAGTGATCAGTGTTGCCAGAAATATAGCACGCTAAAGTCATACGTTCAAAAAGGCCGCGAACTTTTCCTACAACCTATTATTATGTACCTACTCCTAGTTTAAAATTGATTTAATTTTAAACATTTTGTTGACGCGTTTAAATAACGCGTGTCTGTTAAAAGTGAACATTAAATACTTCTATCTACTTCAGTGAAAATACACAATTTTCTCAGCCCTTCTGTAGGTTATAAGGATAAAAATATTTTCTCGCGACGGAGAAATTTAATCCGTCCTTAAATTATATCTCATATTGCTTCATAATTCTTTTGTAATGAAATGTGTGTTGCCATTTTCAATTTCCAAATTGAAGCGTCGGGAATGTGTTGGAATTATTTTGATAAAATAAAATCAAGAAATTCAGATTTGGGTACAGTCATTTGTGGCATTTGAATTTTGAATTGAATGTAAGAATATATATATATAGTAGATATATAAAATAAGAGCTCTGACTATATAAAATAATATATAAAATAAGCTATCACCGCTCTTATTTTATAAATCTACTATATACACACATATATATATATATATATATATATATATATATATATATATATATATATATATATAAATATAGTATATATTGTATTGTTATATTGTTATGTAGCTGTTTATATTTGTTTATTTATTTTCTAATTCTTACTAATATAATACCTACTTTTCTTTTTTCATATACGGCAATGGTGCAGTGCAGAATTGTACATTCTGCCAGTGTCAAGTTTTCTTCGTAATAAACAATTTCAAAGTCTATAACGTATACTGTCAGTGTTCAGTCCCATCAGTGTAAGTCAGGAGTCGTTCAGTAAAGCGATAGTAGGTTTACTAAGGACAGAGGAGGACTCCTTGGAAGCACACGAAAAACCCAGTCCCACGCTTTTATTTGATTATCCACCACGCATGAAGAACATTTTGAAGTTAATTTTGTTTAATTAACTATCACTGAATCACATAACGGCTAATTCACAATTTTTACGATAATCAAACAGAAACTCAAGGTCACTTCTCGAGTTCCGGCCAATAAGTCTACCAACTTTATAATGTACCCCTCTTAATTCTCTATTTGTCCAAAGATTGACTGGTAGAGAATGCCATAAGGCATTAATTCCACCTTTTGTACATTTTGTGTGTAATTCAATAATTAAACAAATAAAATAGAGCGGAATGTATAAATGTTCTAATTATGTGGATTCTAATATGCGTCCTAAGTGGCTTTGCGGTATATATTCTCGACTCTCGTTCTTGAGGTTATAGTTATTCGTTTTTAAACAACTCGAATATCGTCCCTACCCAGAAACAACATCTAGAATGCGTAGTTCTTGAATGTCACGTCGTGTTGTGGATATTTGAACAATTTGATGTTTTATTTTTATTTTTATTTATAGGGAAGTAGGACGAGCAAGCGGTCCCACGTGATGGTAAGTGTTACCGCCGCCTAAGGACACATGCAACATCAGGTGGTATGCGGGTGCGCCGCCAACCTTGCAAAATCCTATTCAGAGCTTTCTTGAAGAAGAAAGTTACGGATGTATTTTTCGCTCCTTGAGCGGTTTCGTTGTTTGTGCGTAACATATTTATTTTTTCATTATTTTTTAAGAAATATTACAGTTATGTTAATAATATTGTTATTATAAATTAATATCACTACAAAAATAAATTAGTGGACATGTCATTTTAAATCGCCACAAATATGCATTTAAGCATATATAAAAGGTCAAACGTTATTATAATAAAAAAGAAAAAAACAACATGGAAGTTAGGAAAATACACCTGAAGAAATAGAAGAGAAGAAGAATGTGCAAAAAGTTATACTTAATTTAGCAAAATAATCCTACATAGTGTAAAATTTCGCTTGCATCCTTTGTTAATATTCGGGATTAGCAAAAAAACTTTAAATGTATTTATTTATTAATACCTGGAGCCATTCTCAACGAGTCAACCTTTGGGTTGAATAGGGAGGTTGGTTGATTTATGAGACAGATAGAGTTCTATGGAATAGAGAAAGTATGAGACAATACTCAAAGGAATATCGTTACAATGTATACAATTCTTGAGAAAAAGTCGGAACGCAAAATACGCGTGCCTTTTTATAATAATCCTAATACCTGCATCCCTCCCCCGGCCCAAATTGAAAATATTAAAGGCAGCAAAAATACAAAATTCGGGACCGTTTTTTGCCCATTGCGCACCTCGATACTTTTCATTATTAAGTGTTACATTGGATTATAGACGAATGCCCCATTGAATTTTGTCGGGACCCCGATTTGGTATAACTACATCTGTATTTCATTTTAAGGAGTTTCCATAAATATAATATATAACTTTTATACAGAAAGAAACGGCCATATATCCTTTTTATAGAATAGGTGGCAGACGAGCGGGCGGGCCACATAACAGTAAGTGATCACCGCCACCCATGGGCACCTGCAACACCAGGGGGCTTGCGAGTGCGCTGCCAACCTTACAGAATTTTGTGCACAGCTCTCTTGAAGAGCTCCATGTCGTACCGTAACGGAAATACCTCAGTTGGCAGTTCATTCTACAACTGTCGGGTTCGCGGTATAAAGTATCTTTTTGACAGCACTGTACGCAGCGACTCTATGTCAAGGAAGTAACGATGAACCGCACCACCAATGACGAGCGGTGCGATGGTAAAAACCCGCAGGACCGTTAAACGATACGATAGTCTAGTACTCAAATGGAGATCACGTACCGTGAAACTTAGCATGGGCTACCCTCGATCCAAGTTAACCGAGGACTTCTCTAGTAGTGGCTGGATAAGAAGAGCAGAATTGCATGTATGGATGGCAATCCAGTTGGCTTCGGCTGGCGGGTTCCTACAGTTTTATAGAATCACGCTGTCGATTTTAGACGAAAAACTGCATTCAAAGATTTTCAAAAAACTCATACACAATCGAGAATCGTACCAGTTTGAAGAAATCGTAAGTTATTTTGTTGCGATAATAAATCTCGTGAATGTTCCTTGTTCCTGTTTCCTTAGAACAAATTTCTCCACCTTAAATAGTTTCAGACTTCCATACCGATCTGTCGCAAAAAAAGCCCCCGTATAATATACCCTCGTGTATGGTGAGTAATGTATGTAAGTATGTACATTCAGTTTTTAGGGCTATTTCGAAGATTACCGTCGCCGGGAACATCCGCGGTACATGCCAACATCAGTCCAGAATGACAAACGTTAGCCCGCCCCTTGATGCGCTGCTTACCGTTTGGAGATTTAAAGGAACGGATTGACAGGAGGGTTGGGAAAATGGGGAAGTTGGAAAATAGGATAGATTGGAATGGGAATGGACTCTGGCATATCTCACTCACTATCGAATAAGTTTAGAATAAAGGTAACTTAGCATCCTCCATGACGAACCTACGTCGCATCACTCGATTAGACGTAGACAGTTGTAAGAACTTGGTTATTATCCCTTTGTAAGCCCTAATCACTAGAGTAATTCGGATCATAATCCACAGGGAGACCTAGTTCGGATAGGTTACTGACATCGATTTGTTTCAATGAACGTAGACTGAAAACATAAATAATGCCGTGTAACTTAGGCCTCACACTAAAATTACCTGCTCATGGAGTCCAATGCTTTCCTCTCACATAAGGCTAATTTACACAAGGAGAGTTTCTCTAGCAGTTCGGGCGAGATTATTCTATGCGATTCTCAGCGACAAAACTACATAAAATTCTCGCTTACAACTGTTTATTAGAGGATAGAAACTCTATGATAACAGGAATAACAGTGATTAGGTGATATAACAGTTGTTTAAACTAGCTTTTGGCCGATGTTCGAGATACTTGCGTTCGAGAAACTCTCCTTGTGTAAATAGCCATTAGACTTGGTACAATATGTATCAGACATTTCTTTATAATATGATTATACTAGCTGTTGCTGGCGTCTTCGTTCGTCTGGATTTAATTGCATTTAATTGTGACCCCATACGAAATTTGACACAATAAATTTTAGCCCCACAATTTCGAAAACGGTAAAATACGTGTTAATTTGTATTATAAATTATTTTTACCAAGTTTCGAGTTAATTGGACCATCAAATACTTTTTTCTTATAAATTTAGGGGCCCCGTTTCACCCCTTTGGGTTTGAATTTCGAGGAATCCTTTCTTATTAAATCTTTACACCAGAAAATTTGTCAGTCAGGACATTTCTTTTTGCATGTACCAACTCGTACAGATTTAACACAGACATGAACTGGTATTTCCATCCCAAAATCTCGTCCATCATACATCCACCTTTCAGCTTATGTCTATAAACTGCGAGAGATACGACTCCCAAGGGCTTGGTAAAACAAAATATCTGTTGTGCAATGATTCAAAATTTTAAAATCGCCATCACGCTTAATGGTATACCAATGTTTGTGTTCATGTAATAAAAAATATTTGCGTAGCAAAATTAATGGTAACTTGTTATTAAGTGCGCAATTTATTTCATTTTGACACAATTTTGACAATTTATTTATTAGTGCACAATTTATTTCATTTTGACTGAGGGGGGAGAGTGCACGCTGCAGTCCAACAGCCGCTGGGCGCGCTCGACTGGCCACGTTACCCCTTTCTCACAGAAGACTACCTTGAAATGTACTGCATTTCCCACTTTATCGTATTTCCCCAATGTACGTACGTGTTTCGGTAGTGAGTGAGATATGCCAGAGCCCATTCCCATCCCATCCTATCCCTCCCCATTTTCCCAACCCTTTCTCCAAATCCATTCCTATATCTCCAAAGGTAGGCAGCGCATCCGGGGGCGTGCCGACATTTGTCATTTTGGACTAATGTTGGCATGTATCCCGGATGTCTATGGGCGACAGTATCCACTTACCATCAGGTGGACTGTATGCTCGTCTGCCGCCTTCGTATTTACATAAAAAAAAAAAAATTTTGTTTATTTTACTATGCTTATATTTACGACCATTTAGGGAGTGTATTGAGACTCGTTTGGGTTCAATACATTGTATAATGACGGTATTGTACTATTTTATTGTTGGTCTAGAGGCGGGCGACGCAAAGCGTACAAAATTGGGGTTATTCCACTTTGTGCACCAGAGCGATATCACCTGGGTGAATAAAGTCCACCGATCAGTGTCCCATGTTCACCCAATGATAAATTATTTACTTGGATGAATTAAGCCTACTCGACTTTATTTACTTTTTATGTATATTTTAATCATCTACAAATTCAACATCCACAATATGAATTGAAGAGCTGCCAAATAAAACGTCAATTATTGTTTGGATCGTTCAATACTGATTGTAATAAATAATTGACTACGTACTATTAAAGTATAGACGGTGTGTCAATGTGTGTGATTGAATGAGGATCCGATATGTTACCAGATAAACAAATTGTTGATCAGAAACACAAACAGAAGTTCAAAGCAAAAAAAAAAAAACATAAAATGGGCCAAGCCAATATGTTTATAATGTCCTTTTAATAGAACCGGAAAATTCGCCTAAGTCTTTCAAATTTACGGTTCATAAAACTATTTTAATAACATTGCAATGACTTTTTTCAAAAAATATTTCAATTATAGACACGACTTTGTTACAATTTTATTATATGTAGGTATAATTCCCACCTCGGGTTTCTACAACCGCACCTCCCGTCACAGGAAGTGCGGTCCATCCGCATTTCCTCGATACGGAGGTGTGGCGTACTGTTCGGTCCAAAAATTATTTCATATCGCGAACCCGTAGGCTGTGGAACGAACTGCTTCAAGAAGTCTTCCCATTAAGCTACGATATGGGGTTCTTCAAGAAAGCTGTGAATAGGATCTTGCAAGGTCGGCGGCGCGCCCGCATACCCCCTGGTGTTGCAGGTGTGACTTATCATCACGTGGGACCGCTTGCTCGTCGCTCTCTTATAAAAAAAATACTCTATAAAAATGTTCATTATAATCAATATTAAGCGATTCATACAATTTATTCTTATTTGGTAGTTCTTCAATTCATTTCGTATGTTCTAAATTTGTCGATGAATAAAAGTAAACTAAAGTCGAATAGACTTTATTCACCCGGGTGATTTATCATTGGGTGATCATGGGACACTGTTCAGTGGTCTTTATTCACCCAAGTGCACAAAGTGGAATAATCCCAAAACTCTTTTTAAAACAAATCAATAGCTTTGTCTTTTTAACAACTACGTTATAAGTTCGACACATGCGCACAATAGGAATGTATTGAAATAGGAATACGTCAAAAGATATGCAATGTCAAAAAAAATCAGAGGACCCGAAATATCCACCAATCAGCACTGGATTCGTGTGGAAAATTATGGCCCGAAACTCCTCTCGTGACATGAAAATTTCTATGAAAACTCCAAAATTTCTATGAAAAAACTAGTGCGACGTTATAAAAGTACCTATTTATATTTTTTTTAGGGAAAAAATAAAATAGCACATAAACATATAAACATAATAAAATAGCACTGTATTTAGCCGACCATTTACTCTTATTTAATTGTATGTCTGGTTGGATATTCTTCAAAATCTACTTCCAATCGCATTCACCTATTCCACACACAAACAAAACACAAATATGGAAATAGGAATACGTCTTGTGTGCACACAGAAGGAGATAAGCTGTCGCGCCACTGGATGCTCATTCAATCGGAAATGCAGTTTGAAAGGCCTTGCCGATGCATTTGTGTAGTCTGCATTTGATATATGTTGATATAAATATTGACAAGAATATGCTATGTTGAAGTAGATTTATTGTAGGATTTAGGAAAGTAATAAGATAGATCGGCCCGCTCGCTTTTTTAATAGTTTTAGAGTAGCTTAAGACACGATTACGAACGCATGCTACGTGACGCTTGTCTCCGCGGCCCGCGTTTTCTCATAAGCCTTCTTTTTATTTTTAGTGTGTAACGTTGTCATACTATAGTCTTAGTACTTGCATTATTAAGTATCTGTACATAATACTAATAATCGTGTGAACTGTTAAAACGGCCTTTTTACTTGCTGTTGCTGTGCCGGAACGCGGTAGCTGAACCCAAATGACCCGTCTGGTGACTAAAGGTGGAAACCTCGCCCCTGGGCGCTCCAATGTGCCTCCCATTTCCATTGCACCTACATTAAATTATGTATTCACATAAAATTCTCTATTTTAACAATGCCGTGTGGTGTCGGCCGGCTATAGAATAGCGACAAAGAAATAACAAAGTGTCCACCAAAAGCCCAGAGGAACTATATCACCCCTAAAAGTATAGACTCGCCAATCCGCTTGCCCAGGGTGTCGTTTTAAGGCCATACATCTCTCATGCACGAGACAATGTGCATGTGGAGGCCTATGTCCTGCAGAGGATACTGAAAGGGCTGGTTGCATTTTAACGTGAGTTGAGTGGTAAGACATTAACTCTACCGCTTTTGAGCCTTTTAATGAAATATATGTAAACAAATGAAGAAAATACATAATCTTCAAATGACACATCATTACAAAACGCATTTAACTGTAAATACATGGCATTAGATAAAAAGATGGTGTTACTAGCCGATGCCATTGACTTCTTCAATCGTTCTGATGCGAGGCAGAAAAAAAAAATATTTTGAGTCCTGTGTCATTTGTTATAAATCAATAAATCATAAATCAATAAATGAACACATCAATAAATGAAGACTTTATGATTTTATTTGTATTGGTATTGATCAAATTTGTATAAAAGAAACTACATATCCTATTATACTCTTTCCCATTCCATTCCATCCACCCCAAGGAAGAATGAAAGGTAAATGAAAAGAGGAAACTTCTCATTACCTTATAACTCATACCTCATCCTGCCCAATGTTTTTATGCTAATCCATTCAAAGGAAGATGACATATCTGAGGATTGTCATTTCGGACAATCGTCAACATGTATCAAAGATGTCACAGGCGGACAATATCCACTGACCACCAGGTGGACTGTCTGCACATCTGCCAGCTTCTATTAGAATTAGAATTGCTATTAGAAAAAAAAAACAGACTCCATTCTAAACACAGAAAAGCTTTCAACTTTAACTGATTTTATCCTAACTTTATAAGGCCAAGCACTAACGCCGGACAATTTGCTGGAAACCTCACAAATGGCTTCCTATTATTGGAACCTGCTGGTAATTATCGGTGATTCGACTAATCGCGCCGCATTACCCCACCGCACCGAATATTACCCCGGAACATTACGTCATATTACCCTTATTACTCTGCGAGGCAATATCACCCACCGCTGTAATAATAATTGTTGCTGTGTCATTATCGCTGCACGAGTGCATGAATTTAGGGAAATTTTCAGCGGGAAATTCAGGTTTCAGGAAATTGAAGGCTTATATAATAGATATAAACTTCAGAGGGTTTGATTATATTCACAAACGACAATAAGAATTAAATTTTGCTATGCGTTTCCTTACAGGGGCTAAGTGAATTAAAGATATGAGATCGATTATATTATTTGATATGTTGAAACAAATATTCTTCCGTATTTGTTACAATATAGTGTTCATATGAAAATGCCGAGCAATTTTGATTTCGATTGGTTTGCAAGAAAGATAAATTTTCAAATTGACAAGTTAGATTTACATACGAAAATTGCACATGTGTTAAAAATATTTTAGAGTTTCTTAAAATTTGTAACAAGTCTGCTTTATTTTTCACATCAGTTCGTTTCACATAAACACATGTCACATCTGCTTTATATTCATTCGTTCAGAGTGGCGACCGCTCTCCGCGTAAACCACGTAAAGTCCGTTCCAATCCAATTTGCAGAATACAAAACCAAATCAATGAAATATCTCAACATTAAACTTTAAATCTAGGGAACACTCAGTGCCGGCTTTACATATGGTGCAGGGTGTGCGGCGCACACGGGCGCCGGGTCTTAGGGGGCGCCGAGCGCCGCTCGTGACACCTCTAAAGAGCCTACTAGAGGGCGCCAGGGTATTGATTGCACCCGGGCGCTACATGGGCTCTGGGAGAGCCGGCTCTGGGAACACTTCCACTCAAATTATGGATATATACAGTACGGCTGGAAATATAATGCGCATAGGAATCTTCGCCGCACTTCGGCAAAGGTCGTATTTCCGAGGGATAACAGCTCTATAGAATTCCGTGACAAGAAGTGCACGTGTCCGGTTGACATCAAGACTCAATGGCAACTGGCCTAATCATCACTCATCTGCTTGTCCCGAAGAAGTTGCCAACCAGGTTTCTTTGACAATAACGTATGATGTGTCATCTAGTCTATTGCCATATCGATGCGATGCTACCTACACACATAACAACAGCACAAACGTAGCGTTCTCCTTAGTAGCCCTCGGCACATTGAGCTAACTACTCTGTGATAAAACGCGTTACACTTAGTCGATCTCGAGATAGTAGACTATTAATAGATAAAAGACGACGTAACGGTCGTTGAAAATATAGAAAGCCAATATGAAGGAGTAAAAAGCATATCTGAAGAGGTACTTGTATCAGACCCGGTGCTGAGGACCCTCCACGAAAAGGGGTTATCTTTTACAAGGGCCAAGCGTCGATAGCTGATGTAAGTGGCCCTCTTGATTTCGCAGGTGAATGCCTCCAGCGTAAGGACATTCTTTTGAAATTAATAGAGGATAGTGGTGTTTGTTGAGTGGGCCATTTCTTTGTAAATGGGTCAAGATCGGATCACATTACTACTGATTTGCTTAGAAGATTAGTTAAAAATATAAAACTTGTAAGTTGTTCAATCAATTTCAAGTGAAGCGTCTTCTGTAAAATCTTCAGACAAAAACTCAGCCAAATGTTATCAAAAATATTTGTATTTTCATCATAGTTATATGTTTCTACCTTGTTTTGTTCTAAAGAAAGAAGATGGCACGCTAGCCATCAGTTCACCCGATGGTACCTGAATATTGTCGCCCATGAGTATGTGCGATACATGCCAACATTAGTCCAGAAAGATAAAAGTTGGCACGCCCTCAAATGCACTGCTTTCCTCTGGATATTTAAGAATGAGTTTGGTGAAAGCGTGGGGAAAATGAGGAGGGATAGGATAGAATAGAATGGGAATGGGCTCTACGTATCTTACTCTCACTACCGGAACACGTACGTAATACATTGAGGGCATTGGACAAAGAATATGCAGTACATTTCAAGGTAGTCCTCTGTGAGAGAGTGTTAAATTAGCCAGTCCAGTACGTCCAACGGCTGTGGAATTGCAGCGTGCACCTTCCATAAAATCTTCAGAAAAGCATAAGTGCTATTGTAAAATCGCGCCATCATTATTTTAGTTCAGGAGCAGCGTATTGCGATTAAATTTATTGTTGCTTCTTCACTCTCAAATAAAATGGGGAACACATTCGAAGCACCACGTGCGATGGAAAATAATGAAAACAACATTACGTGAAAAATATTTCTATAAAATCATTTAAAAAGAAATCCTCAAGTTAAAACTTATATGAAAGTTTACAGTGAAAAATAAATTTCGAGCGCACATTCAGCATTTAAACCGGGCAAGCATCCCGCAAGTGTGCGTACGTGTAGGGAATATAAATTTCAGGAGGACCCAGGTCTTAGGATAAATCCTGGGACGTAGACAGGCCGACCCTCTCCGAGTGGGGCACTGAAACTTTTCAGCATATCAAATGAGTTGTTGAAATGTCGGGCTTCGCTACGATATGGGGTTAAGCCGTATACACCGATGTTTTGGGTACAAGTTTTGTGATTCTGTTTATTGTGCTCTCGACCTGCAGCGATTATATTCGCCTCATGGTATTCGTGAACTATTTCAAACAGTTTATTTTCAGTTGCCGCATGACTTTCTTTTTCGGCTTTTTCTTTTTCTATAACAAAGAGTTCTTGTTTCTTACTGTAGTTTAGTGTAATTATCTACTTTAGTAATTCCCAAAGTTCACCGCAACCGCAACTCACCTAAAAAAAATTACAAAGTTTGGGGCCCACCCTACGTTACGCCTTACATGAAAATAGCCTTGTGTCGCTGCTGCAGCATGTTCTCGTTTACGTAGCGTAGTTATGTGAAGGGTTGTACAATTAAAAAAATAATAAAAAATCCAGTATCCAGTGATTAATGAAATTTTTAATAAGTAAAAATAAGATAAATCGAACACTATACTTAAAATTAGATTAAATTAATTTTTTTCGTGGCCCACCAAATATTCGCTCGCGACCCACTGGTGGGATCCAGTCATGCTTTGGGAAACACTGATCTAGATCATTTTGTTCATTGTCGGGTGTTTCCGAATTAGATGATCTATATTTTCGTAATGTATCTTTAGTAGATAGACCCTTCAGTGATTTCCATCTTTCGAAAGATAATAAGAATAAAAATCTTGTATCAAAATAAAAATCAAAAATTGTATTTAAACGTGTAGCAAGAAATCTATTATTACATATAATAAAATTGTAACAGGCCGATGTCTGTACATTATAGATATTGAAAAAAAACTAATACTTTATTAGAGCAACAGAAGCCAAAACAACAGTTTTTAGAAATTTTGTCTGTCTGTCTGTATGTTTGTACACGCATCACGCAAAAACTACTGCATGGAATTGAATGCAGTTTTCACCAATGTATTGCTAGAGGTCTAACTTAAAATATAGGCTCCATTTTATCGCAGGAAAATATCTTATTCCGATTGTTTTAAATTTATTAAACCGAAGCGAAGTGAGAGCGGGTCGCTAGTATTAAATAAAATCATGATCAAAAAAACAAACTATATATTTTTTTTAAATTTAAGTAAATAAACTTAGTTACTCTGTCACCATCAAGTCATCATATAACCCAACCCACCTTTAAATTTTTAGATCTGCTGTTCATTCGGTATTTATTTTTTGCTCATTTAATTACTTCTCACAAGAATGTATATTAGACTTTTTGGAGGGAACTCGAGAAGTGAAGTTGAGTTTTAGTTTGTTTATCGTAAAAATTGTGTATTAGGCGTTTTGGGGTTTAATAGTGATAGTTTATTAAACTTCAAAGTGCTTTTCGTGCTTTGTGGTAATCAAATAAAAGCGTGGGACTGCGTTTTTCGTGAGCTTCCAAAGAGTCCTCTTCTGTCCTCAGTAAACCTACTATCGCTTTAATGAGCGACTCCTGACTTACTTCATAGATCTGGACATTAACAGTATACGTTTTAGACTTACTCCTATATTAATTTTAAGCCCCAACACGATTTCAATAGACCATTAAAAATAAACACAGAATTTTCCAGACCCCATTACCACGTTCGATAACCATAGCTTGCTGGAAACAAAGAATTGTTAACAAAAAAAATCGCAACTCACGTTCCTAATTCCCTTTCCCTTCGAGTAAAACATTTTCCCATCAGAAAGTCGTTTATGTTTTAATTAAGGGGGCGGCAAGAAAGGGGACTTGTCCGGGATTATTAGAAAACGGAATTATTTCGAAACGGCTTCTTATTTTCTGTTTACACTTTCCGAAGACGAAAACAAGGTTCCTCAGTTAGACGCGCCTCGCGCGGACTTTGCAAAATTTGTGGTAAGATCAATTTTAGTGATGACGACGTTTCGCGAGGATCCGAGTATTGGAGTGTTATTTCAAAATACGGACCCCTCTTTGGTTACTTTGGGAAATAATTTTGTTTATGGAGTGAAATTTTATCCCATGGTTGCCGGATCGCCTTATTGATAAGGTCGCCTATTGTATTCTGTCATTTAAATGTACAAACAATTTGTATGCAATAACATATAGAGTATTTTCGAAGAAACCAAAAATATTTTTTTAATCTGTTTGTAAATTTACGTAATATTTACCGAAATGTCCATACTTTTCTAGCATAAAATCAAATCATATTTATTTGTGACATATAGGTCAGGTCACACAGAACTGGGATTTCCTTATATATTCCGTGACGTAGGTACGACCTCTACATCCTACCCAATTGACATAAAAATCACGTACTCACCATACACTATCACGAAATTATATTAAATTATGACATTATTAATTGTCTATGCAAGAAAAAATGAAACAACGTAATATAAATAAATTAGGAATTTGCGTCTTTTTAAACGGTTAAGAGAAATTTCGTTATGAATAAAGGAGATGCTCTTCTGAATTAAATAGGTACCTATTTTATCTAACATCCTATATCTAGCCTACATCTGTCCACTGTCTTTCCATATCTAGCAGTAGAGAGACATTAGCTTATGGTATGCTGTGATAAATAAGTTACTTATAACACTCGTATTTTATAGTATAGTAAATTACTGGGAGGTGAAAATATCCAGCTGTTAAAAACAAACCAGTAAAACTACCGCATACGATCCGCATTATATTTTCCGCATACAAATGAAATATCCACTAAATAAGTCTATGGAAACAACTGACACAAAAACCTGGTAACGTGGAAAATAAAGCCGCGTGCACAAACAAATAAAAAAATAACCTTTGCATTGCATCAACAGACGAAAAGCAGCTTCAATATGAGGCTTGCAACGAAATGAATTCACTACACTGCACCCTTGATACAATAGACGTAAAAACAGTAACAAGTATTGTAATATATTTGGCGTTAACACATAATATTTATGTACCTACTGTAGTCTTAGAACCTAAAACTCCGACAAATCCGCTACAAAATAATAAAATAAATAAATAACGCCACACTCAATGGGCGTCACACTAGGATTCCCTGTGTCGTGGGTCCAGAGACACACACAAAGACAAACGCACACCCAGACCCGAACATACATTTTTTTTTTTATTAAACAAATGTATGTCTCCGACCAAAAGACCTGGGACCTTTTGCACAGCAAGTTGGGTCAGTACTAACTGCGCCAATCGGTCGGTCATTCCTTGAGCGGTATTTTATAGGCAAAGTAGTATTATGTACAATGGCAGTATTTTAACCGTAGAAATATTTGTGGAGTAGAATCCGAAACTAAGATATTCGCAAAGGAACTGAAGTCATTGACATAGCTCGTGGAATCGGCATGTTGAAGTGGCAATGAGCAGGTCCTATTTAGACAATGGACAATAGACAACACTTTATTCCGGACAACATAACACACAATAATTTGTAACATCAAAAATAAAGAGAAACAAGATAGAAATATACACAGAATAAGTGCCGCAGTACACTAGGAAGTATAATCGTGCCGATGTGTATTGCGATGCCGGAAATGGACTCCAACTCGGCATAAGCAGCAGCGAACCACGGCGCTGGATTTCGGTGGAGCCATCACGTCGCCACGGACGTCGGACAGCAGTAAGAAAAGATGATAAACAAAAGAAATGGACAGAACGTATCTTCTTTTGTAACTGGACATGTACATGTTTCTATACTGTTCTGTTGTAACTTAACCATACAAACTGGGTGGATGAAAAATGCACCAGTGGCAAATCTAGCAAGGGTTACGTCAGCGATTTATGCCAAACTAAGTTATAATTTAATTAAAGAATAATATTTTTGTTTTAATTTTGGAGTTCCGAATTACCCCATATCGTTCGTATTAACCCCGCGGAGTGATCTCAGTTACCCCAGAAGGTCAACACCTTGTAAACAAAATTTAAATAAAAGAGTGATCGTTTAAGCATTGTAATACATTTATCTCGTAAGTAGATTACCAAAGCTTATTTGTGACATTATTTGTCTGTTCTTTTCATGTAACCCCACTTTCCCCTAAACTGGGTCGAACGTGAAGGGTTGACAGCTAGACACATAATATTTTAGCCCACAATAAAATTTTGAGAACGCAAACACTCCCTCTGAGAAAAGTAGGCCATTTGTAAACCATTTTGAGCCGTTATACATCAGTACAGACACCCTTACGTGAATAAATAAAGGATCTCAGTGGTGTTCTAAGGGTTATAGCGCACTGAGTCGCATTGAGGACACATGTTGCGGGTGACATACGAATTTCATGTGGCCGAGGATTCCCGGTCGGGAATTTATTTGTTTAAAGACAAATGTGTTTTGCAATAACTAGGACGTTTCGAACTATAATCCACTTTACGGACCTAAAATGGATTGACGGATATTACCACATGCCCCAAAATTTAAATAACTATTCATAATGTATGAAGGAAAAGGTAATTTTAGATTCACTTATTAAAATTAGTTAATTGAATTATTTATTTAATTATATATTGTAAGGATTAGCTTAAAACTAAAATTTTAATATAATTTTAATAAGAATAATTAAAAATAAATTAAATTGATATTATTCCACAAAAATCCGAACAAAATATAAATAATAATAAATAAAGCACTAGAAACTACACAGTCACTATAATTTGTGGGTAAAGAGACACACACCCAGACCGGAACCTTTTGCGGGCGGGGTCACTTCCAACTGTGCCAATCGGTCGTCAATATGTTGATTGACTCGGAATTATGGTTTTAGGCTTCGGTTACATTCTGTATTTAACACACACCAAAACAATGGCCTCACAAAAACAAATTGCGCTCTAATGCGCACTAACCCTAATACCACATAAAACATTACTTTTATTGGGTCATTACGTAAAAATATATGGTCTTTAGCGAAACGATTTAGGTGGACGGCGGCGGATGCTTGGTAGGTTTATTTAACAACTAAATGTTACGTGTCTTTTGCCAGTTCATCAGGCAGCTGAATGATGGCATGTTTATTCCTTTCGAGGGAAATTAAAGATGAACTCTTTTACCATACCATACCATCATCCTATATCTCTACAATTCTGGATACCACAGTCCTTGAAGACAAAAGTTTTCAACCAGTATCTCCTGCCGTACTGTACTGTTTGTTTATAGTTATAACGTACTGTGCTAAAAAGTGGCTTCTGACGGTGGGCCTGATCCATAAGTTCAAGGTCACTCAACGAGCTATGGAGAGATCCATGCTTTTAGTTTCTTTATGGAATAAGATTCGAAACGAAGAGATTCCCCAAAGAACTAAAATCGCCGGCATAGTTCACAGAATCAGCATCCTGAAGCGGCACTGCGCGCGACGGTCCTATTTATCGCAGGACCGATGGTGTAGACGAGTCCTCGAGTTGAGACCATGTACCGGAAAGTGCAGTGTGGGACGCCCTCCGACCAGGTGGACAAAAAAGGACTAGTTACAATACGATTATATATACACACACGTGCTCTTTATTGCACATCAAAACAAGACAGTACCAGACATGAATGAACTGTACAAAAGGCACTCTTATCGCTATTAGCGATCTCTGCCAGACAACCTTTGGGTATAAATATTTTAATCACAGGTAGATGGTGTATATCATACATAAATTACATATAATACATACATATCAATACACATATACATACATACACACTATATACAATAAATACGTCAGTAACTGAATGTAAGATTACAAAGCTATACATATTATACATAATTGTGTGTAAAAAAAATTCGCTTAACTGCAGGCGCACCGATTTCTTTACCCTTTATTCTTTAAAGGATTAATCGATTTTGGCGGAATAAAAGTTCGAGTCTATATTTTGGTTAAGTTCGAAGATAAACCAAAGGGGATTGCCCACGAGCAGTATCGTTTGAATCTAAGTTGTGCCACAAGTTCAGGATATGAATAATTCCTGTTTTTAATTATCATGATTTTATAATGTAATGTGGAATCTCACATTTGCCGGATAAAACAAAAAAAATACCTTCAAAAGTCTTTCTATTGTCTTTTATAACTATATTTACTGTATAAAAAATTCGATTTCTGTATAATATTTTTGGCAACACTGAAATGTCACCTGTCGTTGGCGGCGCATGACATTACAAATTATTATTGTTACGCTGTCTGAGTTATTTCTCATGTGTGATATTGAGACTTTCCAAATTTTATGTTGTATTTAATTAGCAATAGCATAGCTAAGTCTTAATTGACCTATTTACTAAAAGGAAAGCGATGTGTTTTAATATTTAGACGTTGGAAGTTTACCCATCTATTTCCATGAAACCCAGCAAATGTAAATCCCGTTTATTTTTTTTGAAAGTATGTATTAATTCCAACATAAGACAGTAGTTTTCATCTTGGCACAACAATATTTGCACCGATACTAAGTTCCATAATCACTTGGGCATTCCCCTTTGTTTTTATATTTGCAAAATAATGGCGCATATTAAATCTTTCCAAAAAAAAAGCTCCAAATAAAATTTCATATCTATATATACAATACAACAAATATATCTCTTATTTTATGTAGTAGTCTGCTTTTTAGTGATATAACTGATCTGGATTATTCTAAAGTTGACTGGAAGAGATTCCTTCTAGGAATAAGTCCACCTTTGTACTTATACTGTAATGTCTTACTGTAACAATTCATTAGAAGTACAATAAAGTGCAACAACGACAACAACATATTGCATGTCGTTGGATGGGGCTTATCAAACAATACAACTTTTGAAGAAACACTTTTCTTCTAAAACTTACCGAAAATAGCGGAATCTCCCGACTGGCGATGGCATTGATCTTTTTTTTTAATTAAAAATATGAAATGAAAAGAATCGACATTTTTATAAAAAAAAAAATTCAACTGGTTCATCCAAAAAGTCAAACCCCGTCACTTATTACTTGCGCTAAGACGAAGAGGTCTGACAAAGAAAGTAATTAATGTTTGTAGCTATTGTCTTTGGTCTGAAATACCACCATCGTATCTAGAACCCCGACTCTACGAACATTTCTAAACAACAGCCCGAGAAGCGATGGTTCTACTCAAATGGACGTTGTATTCGCTAAAATATAACATTTTTCTATTGTCCGACAGTATCTTTTAGTTTCAGTTCATTTGTTAGACTTTTTTTCTTTTAAATTGTACTAATGTTGAGTGAATTAAATTTTTATGAAACATTTTTTATCACGAAATTTGAGTCGTAAAAAAATAAATTATTTATTCTTTATTGCATAAAGTCATATAAGGCGGACTTAATGGATAAAAACATTATCTCCCAGTCAACTACCGCGAATATGCAAAAATGGCGTGGTAGTTGCAAAAACAATTAAGATTATGTAAAACTATAGTGAATAGTGAGGCATTAATTAATTAATTAATTATTCATTAATTAAATACCATAATCTGAATGAACATAGGTATACATATACATATACATGTATCTAACATGTGATAATTATCATTAGATATTTTTTATAAAATATTTTAAAGTGGAGTGTAGGCTTTCTCGGCCGGTGTCCATATTAATTGAATCTTCCGGGCTACTTGGCCGAGGTCTTCTGGAATCTCTTCTCTTTCTTCAAAACGTTTCGTCAACAACTGCGGTTGACATCTTCAGTGGCGGCTGCATTCACTTTCGGAGAAATGTTACCTCTTCGGCTTCTCGAGCGCAACTGACTCGACGACTGTGGCGCACCGGTATTTATTGTTAATATTTTAAAAATCTTTTTAAAACTAATAGGTTATCCAAATGAAGTTATTGAATTGAACTCATAAATCTCTATCGATAAATAATTTATTCCATTTATTCCCTATATAACCTTATTAAAATTCTTTCTTCTAGAATTTTCTAAAAATAAAAAGTTGTTATTCGCTGATATAATTAAGAATCATTACGTTCAACTGTCGGACTTTAGAAGTCCGAGCAATGAATTCACGAAATGTGATAATTACATCATTAATGAGTTTAAGTCCTGTTTTTAAACATTCTGTTTGCGAAAATGTTTTTTCGTCTTCATTTAACAGTCTTAATCACAATTTTAAATAAGAAATAGGTAGAGAAAGTTGTGATGATATACATTTTTAACTTAAAACATAAAAGTACTTAATCGGAAATATAATTTTGTAGGTCATGTGCAGGAAATTCATTGTAGGTACAGACAGATACTATGTGAAATTCTTGTAGAATATCTTAATAAGAAAAGTTGTTAATTTTTAGTGAAAAATGGGATTTTCATCATTCTGTTCAACATTCATCATTTCATCAGTGGAGAACAATAATCATTAAGAAGATCATTGTTAGGTACATTTAAACCTATTTTTTTAGGTACCTAGGTCGGGTTACCCTCATCCAGTTATACTCGCTATTCCCAATTCTACACAATAATTTCTCCAAATATAGGCGAAGCACCCGGGGGCGTAACAACGAGAGATGTTTCTGTTATCTTGGATTGACTTTGGCATGTATCACGGATGTCTGTCGGCTATAATATCCATTTACCATCAGATGAAACAGTCTGCTTATCTGCAACTTTCATTTTATAAAAGAACAGGTTACTTTAAAGTCTTTAATCATAAACATAAATTAACAACGCAAGTTGGTGAAATTGTATGGAAACCAAGCGTCAAGATAGTGAGTAAAGTTTAATGATAGAAAACCTGTCACAGATGAAAGGTACATCTTCCTTGACTCCGTCTACCACTTTTGTGGAAATTTTCAATTGATTATATCGCAAATAGGCATTCTTTGTTTAGTAACGACTTACTACACGCTACACGGGTCGGAACAAACTGAACGAGTGGCGGGAGAAGTAGGTGCATTCGCACCAACTTTGGCCACGCAGCGACGGACAACTTGTTATCTATCCCCCTATATCTGTGTCCTTACCACTACAATATATTTTCTCTAGTAAATAACTACACTAGTTGCTTACTTTATATCCAGAACATTATTGTCGAGGGTTACCATAAACGATTCACGAGGTCTAACGAGCGCGCGTAAACTGCGGCCTGGAGATAGGGTGACAATGAGAGACGAGGTAATAAGGATAATCAATAAAATGTTATTATTCATGCACTGAAAAGAAACATGAGAAAACATCTTTAAAATCACATTAAAAAATCTAATGTGAGGCTCCAACTTACATTTTTCTCGCTTGAAAACGTTACAATCTTGTGTACGTAAAGATGTTTTGTATCAAGTTTCAATTTTCTCAATACGTCCGCTAGAGAGACGCTGCTTAAATATATACACAGAAAAAATACTTGATTCAAACGTGATAACTGATAGTAGTATTTACAAATGGAAAACTTACATTAGGATCTTATATATTTAGTTCAAAACTTAAAAACTGCTATCAAAAACAATCATAACTGATTAAAAAGACCCAATAAAGCGTAATTATCATAAATATATGACATTGACTGAAGAGAAACATAAAACCATTAGTCTTAACTTTGGGATAATACTTAAAAAAAAAAGACATACAAATGGTCTTACCCATACAGGTCTAGGTCAAAAGTACAAATGAGCATTATAGTGACGAGTCGTCATAAACGATTCATGAAGCTTAACGAGCGTGCTTAAACTACGGTCTGGGGTAGGATGACAATGAGCGACGAGATAATGAGGACAATGCTGATTAATAAAACAAAAAGTCTTGTAACGAGGATAAAGGCCACGAAGTCTTGAAGTAGGAATTATAGCAGGTCTAGGTCGAAATTAACAATAATATACTTTTAGCTAGGTCACCAACCGTCGCAACTTTGCAATTGACTTGGTCAAGTGACATCGAATCTTGATTTTTTAATTGCAATTTTCAAAATATAATATCATACAGTCACAGCCTAGGAGTAACATTCTAGATTCACATTCGTGAAGTTATCATTTCAAGAGAAAAAACAATCCCCAGTATTTTTTTTAATTTATTTAGATATTTATATGCTCTACCGACCATTGAATATTCGGTGCATTTTATCATCCACCAATTCCCGAACGAACCCGCATGGTGGATAATGTTGATAAACCTCGTCATAATTGTAAAGAGAGACCTGTACCTTGCAATGGGGCGTTTAACCTAAATACGTGGATGGCATGTAATGGTCATTTTTAACAGTTACAAACTGTGCTGTGTGGTTTCTCTGAAACTAAATTCTCAGTCCATATGCTTCCACTACTAGTTTTTGTTGGAATGGAGGCAGGCGCGTACGCAGTAAGTAGGTAAGTAGTCACCGCCGCCCATGAACACCTACAATATCAGGGGTATATAGGTAGTCTGCCGGTCTTGACTTTATTCACTGCTTTACGAGAACTCCATGTTGTAACATAATAGAAAAATCTCGGGAGGCAGTTCGTTCCACCACCTATGGATTCGTGGTATAAATTGAGTTGTATGTTAGATTGCAACTCTGAACGCGATACTTCCTCTTCGAGGAAATATGAATGCACTGCACTTCTGTGACGAGAGGTGCGGCGGCTCTGCAAATTCGAGCTTCTTTTAAGATTCTAAATGTAAGCTACTTCTGTCTTATGGTATCACGGTCCTGAAACACCCCGTTCCCTGTCGTTAAAGTAACATCACTTCTGGTAATAACTTAACTATCTCTTTTCGTGATTTATTTCTCTACTTTGTTCGGTGCTCACTTTGTTTAAAATCCTACATTGTAATTATTGTATGTATGTATGTAATGTTTGTATTTTTTGAAATTATTTAAAATTGCACCAGCTACCTTCTTTGATATTGATAAAATCTGCTCTCCTTACCACCCGAAGGTTGCCTGGAAGAGATTGTTTTGGCGATAAGGCCGTCTGTTTTACTTTTCGTCTTACTTACTATATTTACTTTTTGCAAAATCTGTTGGTGTACAATAAAGAGTTTATTTATATATCTAACTAACTTAACTAATAACCTACCTACAGATAATCGACCTAGATTATTGTAAAAGCATGGCGCCACTACTCGAGAAACGTGTGTCGATTATACGTCCATTTTTCGGCAATGGCTCGCGTTTATGATTTCGCAGTAAACAACTTGAAACGGTTAGTCGGTCTCACCCATTATTATTAACGATATAGTTTTAACGCCGGTCTATTTGTTACGATTCTTAGCACATAATACTTACTTGTAGCTTTAATATACTTAGAAGTATATCAGTTTGTTTCTGTTCCATTTACGTTAGAAACAAACAATTGCCCGCGATTCACAAACTTACTTATTACAAACGGTTGTAATAAGATATCATTGTAGCCCTGAAAAAGGTACTGTGACGAAGAACGAGAAAGGAATGGCATTTTTGGAAAGCTATTTATTTAATAAGGTTAATTGGGAGAGATTACAAAAGAAAACAAAGTGCAACAGGGTGCACCTCTTTCAAACATTTTTTTAAGAAAACGATCGCATCATTATACATTCAGTCAAATAGACGAAAATTCTTAAAAACCTTTGTTTAGGACTCAGTGTCACCTCTCTAATACGTAGTAATTATTTTATCGACAAAATATTGAATGTAGAGTTTTGGCCTCGTTACTATTTTATTACACGTATAGATGTATGCGTTCTTGAATTATCTTTAAACAAAAAAATATTAGTGGGGAAAAGTAGATAGAAAATACACACAAGGAACTTTAAGAATTTTTGAATAGCTATCAAGCCAGTACCAACGAGTAGTACGAGTGCCAACGGGATATACGTCTCTCCTGAATACATTTATGTTTTTATAACAAAAGATTGATGACTAATTAGGCCAGGTGGTAGTGCTCCTGCCCGCTGTGCAATAGGTCCGGGGTTAGATTTTGTTATATATATGTATAGAATAGATGGTAGACGAGCAGGCGGGCCACATGATGGTAAGAGGTTACCGCCGCCCATGGACACGTGCAACACCAGGGAGCATGCGGGTGCGCCCCGACCTCGCAGAATAGTGTTTACAGCTCTCTTGAAGAGCCCCATATCGTAGAGTAACGGAAAACCTAAGCTGACAGTTTATTCCACAACTTTCGAATTCATGGAATTTCGATTTTCGATCGGACAATCATTTGTTTAAAGACAGGTGTTTGTTAGGGTCTGGGTGTGTGTTGTGTTTGTCTTTATGTCTCTGGACCCACGGCACAGAGAATCCCAGTGTGAGCCATCGAGTGTGGGGTTATTTATAATTAATTTATTTATACATTTCACAGTAAAGATCCCAATACCCCACACATGACTTAAAACTATTATTAACTCGACGTGTTGTATCGCCGCGACTTTTAAACTAACTGCCCAACAACTGTTTCCTGTTGTGAATTGCTTCCAACTGCTGCTAACTTCGCTACGAAACTCCTAAAAGTGCACTCGCGGCGAATTTCAAGGCGGAACACTATTAAAAGTTCCCCGAACTGTGTTGGCTGATAATACCAGTTTTGAAGCTACCGTCTTTACAATTCAACAAAGAGAATATAGGGCTTCGCTTCCTTTTTTATAAATATTATTCCCCATAAAATATAAACACTAGACCAAATGACCTTCTGAACAACAATGCATGTTGCAGTTTGCAAAAATCTCAACTAAGGTAATAAAATTTATATTTGGTCCTCTGAAGTTTAAATAAGCCCTCTAACACCCAGTCCCCTGTTGAACACACGCTTATTACGATCTAATTTGGGAAGTATGGTAAGAATTCTCTTGCCTCCATTCTGTCAACTCTCTGTATTTAATACTTCTGCTGGTCATGTCTGTCAACTTTAAAATATAACCACCCCATCTTCTCCCGTGGGTGTCATGAAAGGCGACTAAGTGATATCAAATCCTCTACCACAAGCCCGGAGGAACTACACCACTTCTAAAACATTGGACTCACTAACACTTGGCCAGCGTAACGTTTTAAGGCCAATTTAACCCATGTCCACCTTGTCTGGCTGACATATCTCAGTGAATCCCAAAACCGGAACTACACCACTTCTAAAACATTGGACTCACTAACACTTGGCCAGCGTAACTTTTTAAGGCCATTTAACCCATGTCCAGCTTGTCTGGCTGACATATCTCAGTGAATCCCAAAACCTCGTATGTAATAAATTTAACAACAGTCTTTCATGAGAAAGACTTCAACTCGGCCAGTCGGGAACTCCTAGCGGCTGGGAGATTTTAATATACACCTTGATCCTCTAATAACAAAGACAATCGCATACAAGATGCACCCAATTAACGTACATCAAAATAATGTTCCTAATAAATTTATTTAATAGGTACTTCATAAACATCAAACTAAATATTTCAAAGCGACAAAATCTTATAATTTCAAGGCGTTCATATTTATTGACAGAGTTTCAGCGAAATCGAGACGGCTCGTCAACTGACTTCATTGAAGGCGGGCGATTTCAAAAGAGCCCATTCAAAGTGAGTATTACTTCGTACTTTGTGGTTTAAAGTTTATATTGGTCTCAATATATAATAATTTATTAATAATTATAACTTGTAAGGTTGACTTTGACGGTTTTCTTTCAAAATTTACATTAAAGGTAACGTTTTGAAAGGGCGCACATAGAATCCGATCTTAATTTATAAAATACTAGCGACCCGCCCTCGCTTCGCTTCGGTATATAAGTTTTTTTTTTCAACTTTTTTGTTTAAATTTTAAAATAAAATATAGCCTGTATTAGACACGGATAATGTCGCTTTCTATTTGTGAAAGAATTTTTGAAATCGGTTCAGTAGTTCCACAGATTACCTACAGACACACAATTTTACCTCTTTGTTATCTTAGTATATAGTATAGATCACCTGTACAGGCGCAAGGAGAATTTGAGGGCCTGAGGAAAACAACATGAGCATAGGTTTGTTCGTTTTTGTGAATCTGTAATTGTGCCGACAACGTCATTGCGAAACGTAATCGACAAACGCTCTTTGTCTCGCTTGCACACAATAATTATATTTAGCAAAAATGGGATTGCTCTCCCGTTTTGGCTCCCCGTCTATAGAAAATTGGCCTTATTCAGCAGATACATGTACGACTACATATGTTTAAATATCATCAGGTAAAATCAAAACGATTAGCAAGAAACATATTTCAAAATTACGAATTAATCAGTATTTTTCTGGAAAGTAAGGCCTGATTCTATAAACATAATACGAGTATGTATAATCACAAGGGTATTTCAGGCCAAAATAGATCAAAACACATTTTTGGCTGTTATATAAGCTCCAATTTTTAGTTTTCGGGCGGGTTTCCTCACTAGTCACAATGTTTTTCTTCGACGACTGTTCTCCAGTACAGTCGTTTTTCTTATTGCCTGTGTATTATTTATTTCATCTGAATAATTAATTATCTAAATAAAAATTATCAATTTACCGGTAATCATGAAGCGTCTTACCTGCTACATACCCTTTTACACCATACCACCACATCGGCCTATGTCTCTCCACTACTCTATATAGACCTCTCCCAAGGACTGCCACCACATACAATCTGAACATTACGAATTACTGTCCGCGTGATTGCAGCGTGTCCTATGCTATGCATGCTTAATATGACGATGTGTTATCGATCCTGCCGTGCGGGACCTGTCCCCTACCAGTTCAGCGTCTTGATTCTACGAGCTTCGCCAATGACTTTAGTTCTTTGACGAATCTCTTAGTTTGGATCTTATCTCATATAGAAACTCCGAGTATAATTCTATCCATAGCTCGTTGAACGTCTTTGAACTTGCAGATCAAGATTAACGTCAGAAGCCACGTCAAAGGCCCGTTTACATAAAAAGAATAGAAAATTTAATAGCTTATTACTGAAAACCTTGTATTTTATTGACATAATCAGCAGTTTTATTCTGGCCACCTATTGACTGATTTGAAGTGATTTTCAAAAACAATAAAACATACACACATACACACGTGCTTGTACCGTAATCATGTATAAATTTTCCAATCCACTTTATCCCCATTAATAAACACTTCTAAAAGCAAAAGGGCTCACGTTCCTATGCTCAGTAAATAAGACCACCTCACTGGGCTTGTTAATTCTCAAATAATTGAAATTTGGAGGGAAAAATTATGTAAATTGCCGGTAAAGGAGGGGTGATAATGCCGACCCACGTGCGAATGCTGCAATTTTAAAGGAGAAATTGGCAAAATTTTCGATGTTCAATTGGGATGAAATGTGTCAAAATATATAACTCTACAAAACTACTTAGTAAAGTATCACATTATCCGTAAATCAAATTCCAGGAAAAACTATGTTTAAACTAAAATTATACTAATGCCAACATAGGCGTTAGTACAACTTTGAGTTATTCTTGTACATTCAAGAATAACCTAGATTTTACTGGAAAATAAAATATACATTTACAGTGTGAAGGTCTCAATTATGAGTCTAGAATATATTGTTTATATCATATAACCATTGTAGACAGGTATTAACCACTTAACAGTAATTTAATCCACCGCTGAACAAGTTATTCAGCGCTGAAGAATCCTGTTCAGCGCTTAATTTAGGCGTCGTAATTATGTCTGATAATAATAGTGTCTCTTACAATCCGGTCGAGCAAGATTAGAGGAATGCCATAATTTTGGAGCTGCGCTGCCGCTTCTTAAAGGATATTTAACGAGAACGCGTTCCTTGATAGCTGTAATTTTTACACAAGTTTTTGCTATAAATTGACTATTTATTTTTATTTATTCAGAAATCATACAGTCACTTATTGACAATATAATAATCAAACACACAGACAGACTTTTGAGAGTTTTACATTAAAGTAACAAGAAATTACTGCGCTAAAAATGAGTAAATATACTACAATTACTTACTACATGATAATTCAATACAATGTTTCCCAATCTTTATCAGCAACAAGTAGGATTTTATCGACATATCGTAAATTACAGAAAAGCAACAAATTTTACACATACTGTATATAATAGAAGTTAATAAACGTATACTAATAAATGTAAAAATAAACAATAAATAATACTAATTATCTATACTAATATTATAAAGAGGTAAAGTTTGTAAGTTTGGTTGTAGGAGGTAATCTCCGAAACTACTAATTCGATTTCAAAAGTTCTTTCACCATTTGAAAGGTACATTATTCCAGATGGACATAGGCTATATATTATGTGTAAAAAAATTGACGGGCATACAACGCATGCCGGGCACAGCTAGTACATAATATAATACTAATAAATGTATGTAATACTTGTATTGGAGATATTCTACGTAACTATAAATAGTGCCCGTGTTAGAGGCTCGCGAATTTTCAGTCATGGGAAAATTCGCTGGAAAAAGGGAATCTAAACAAAGAAAAGAAGCTACAAAATAATGCTAAGGGAAATTTTCAAATGTTTCTAGAACCACTTGATTTTACGTTTTAATATTTTTCCAGAAATTTCGTGCTCTTAAAACGGGAACAATCTTGTCCGGTGAGTCATTAACGCTAAAGCCGGCACTGGCTATAAATAATATTTATACTCAGTGAAAAAGTAAACTGGACAGGAAAAATATATTTTGACTGTTAAAACTTTACCAATGATTTGGAAAAAGCAGCCGGGCCTGCTTTATTTTCTACAATTTCCTTCAACGGCAACCTAGAGATTATACAATACAAGTACACTTTAAAAACAAGTACTTAACAATGTTTAAATAACCGATTCAATCTCTTAAATAAAGATCAATTTATGTGTTTTTCGCGTCAAGCTCGGGTTCTATTAAGCCAATTTGTATAGCGTGTTTATTCAGGCACATCATAGAGTACTTCTATCAAAATTCGTTAAGTAATTTTGAAAATAAGGGACAAATTAGTCATCAAATCGGATTATTAGTTATTTATTTATGTCGCCGTATTTGAAAACGTCTAAATTTTGATATTCTTTATGTTAAAGAAATATATTCTTTTTAAATAGCAAAAATTGTTTATATAAGTTAATCTCTTTAGTATTGCACTAATTCACTCTGTGTTGGACAACAGATGCAATACGTTAATCGTGATTTATAATTAAGCATTATATACTGCATGTCTGATAAACGATGTAAGCAAGTTCGTATTTTTATGTTTTCTATTTATTTGTTGAATTTACATCCTTAAACGTTATTAAGTCATCCAAAATGCTATGAAAGTTGTAGAAAAATATTTATCTATGCACTGCATTTTGCAAAATTGTTCTAAGATACTTTGAATACGTTTCAGAGTTAGCTACAACGATAATATATTTTTAAAATGTCCTATGGTGTGGCAAGGTACTTAAAACATAAAGTAGGTACTTAGAACACTTTTGCAAAATAAATATTCACACATTTCAAATTAGTATGAACCATTTTTTTTATGGGAAATAAACATTACCTAGATTAAATTGAAGAACCATAATATTTCAGTTTCTACGAATAGTTGAGTACTAAAATAATAAGTATGCCACAATTAAAGAAAAAACTACAGCTGGACTTTGACGCTGGTTTTCTCGAAATTGGCTTATTGTGTGTTGATAAACTAACGCAGAACACCGTTCAAATAATGAATGAAATAATAAGAAACGGGTTTGCACTAGAGTTAAGAAATTAGTTTCGAAACTGGTGAGACTGCGAGAAAAATAACTTCCAAGAGAATATGCATATATATATAGGTACCTATTATCTAAACACAAACTAATTTACCGATTGCGACGTCCATTCGTCATTTATAAAGCGCTGATAAATGTTCACAAGACTATCCACGCGGCGCACCTGTAAACGTCACAGCACATAAAAGAAACAGTAATTCATCTTAACACAAGTGCCGCTTCGATGTTGGTATTAACACCAAAGCAAAAACTTCTGCGTTCCTTTTGTATGGAGCACATTAAAGCGATAAGTCGCCCATCCGTTACTTACTTATAAATCGATCAAATGTTTTTCAAATTACTTAGTTAGCAGTTAATCTAGTTTATTTGTATATATTAGGTTCTATTTTAGGTTCTTAGAACTCAACAACCAATTATTGTACCATATTTACCTGTTAAGAATTTCACAAATTATCTCTAGGAAACTTTAATAAAACTTATAAATTCCCATAGACATAGGCTTTCCTTAGTACGTGTACGAAGAGATTCAAGAGCCTTAGAACGCCGTGCTGGACCTTGCGAGTTGATGAGTCCACTCTTCCTAAACACAATGAATATAGAACGGTGACAATCCGTCCCTCTGATTTACCACACAGGTTATTCCATGTCTTGAGCCTATATGCCTCTATGAAGGAGACTTACGTTCTTTGAATTGTTATTATAAATATTAGGAGCAAGTGTTAAACGAGAAATAGAAACAGCAGTGCTTTATACTTCAAAAAGTTCGTTATTAATATTGTATTTATTATTAATTAACGTTATTAATGTTGTTCAATATTGTTGATTGAGTAATCGTGTCTAGAATCACAGTTTATGTATCTAACGGCTAGTTCAGTCCGCCACCGCGGAGGCGATAAATGCATACTACGCGCAAGCCCATACTGGCGGATTGCTATTGTTTCTATATTAGCAATGTGTGACGCGAACGTACACAGATACGAGTGTGTGCGTTAGAGTCGGGTAGTTTGTACGGAGTGCAGTAACTGTTAAGTAAGCTGTTCTGGAATCATGTCAGATTTTATTCATGCGCCACTGTTTACTCCATCTCATGTGGCACACAATAATGTAATGGAAGACCTACACTGCTCGCTACAAAGCACCGCTTGATTAATGGAGCTAGAGGAGCGATCGATCGATAAGACAATTTGCGATCGGTCGCTGAAAGCCGATAATTGTAACAAACAGTCAATATGTCTTAATTTACAAATGACATAACACGTTACTTGTATAAAAAACATATTTGTTAAATATATACTATTATACTTGAAAATACAAATAAAAGTTAACATATTTTCTACCAAAACTTTTTAATAGCAACATACATGTAATAAAGTTTTACGCAAATGAATTCATTCATTCAATTCATAAAAATATGTCCTAGATTTTTTTTAACCTGACATTGTGCTTAATTACATCTTATATGCATTTCACCCATTGTGTAATAATTTCATACATTTTTTCTTTGCTTTGTTTAAAAAATTAATTATTCACTGACAACATAAATAACGTTATGTTTTACAATCTAATTACCGGTAAATATTCAGGAATACAAACAGAATGCGTACAGACATTGGAGCCAATGTTTATTACTATACTTACTATTTTCTTATTCAACTATTGACCCAACAGTTGCCCCCGCGACAATGGATGGCGAGGTCCATTGACGGGGAATTATGCAAACCCTCGCCCCAAGGCCTATTAACATTCTGACGAAGACGAGGCATTATGCGTGGACTCAATAAAGCACCGTCTAGATTTGCTTTGCATGGCAAATGTAGGCGGAATATATTTATAAGTAGATATGCTCCTTGTGATGCCAATTGATACTTTATTTTCCTGTCTAATCGAAAATGACCGGTCAAATAACTTTACCCAATAATACAAAAGAATGTATTAACATATCAAACGTCCTTCACCATCGCTGACCCAATTAACAAAATGCATTATATAACAAAAATAATAACGAGATAGCTTTGGGAACTTATTCTCAACATTTGCAGAGTCAATAGCTAAGTAATTTCTTCTTATAATTTTAATCTCTCCGCTGTATAGCGATTTAGATAATAAGAAGAATTTTTATCTATTTGGAGACATTCTATATTTGCTATAAGTTATAAATAAGTTAAGTAATATTAGAGATATTAAGATGCTGTTAGTTGCAAACAATATTGTTCGATATAACCCAATTACAGCACTAAAATATCACATTTGGGAGCTATAGTATAATAAATAGGTATATATAAATAATAATCATTTGCATTATAAATAAATATTTATTATTAAAATATACCATACCCTGCCTCTATAAACGAATATATACTTACTACCTACATATCTGTTATATTTGTATGTCTCGTGTTTGCTATTTACTTAATTATCAAATTAATTGATGTTGTGTTCACATTAAATTGTGCATATATTAGAAAGTAATACTTTAATATTAATTTACTTGTAACCGATGTATATTTGTAACACTGGTGTACCATACAAATAAATATAAATATAACATAGGACCTTTTCTAAATTTTACCAGCTTTTTTTAATTTAATTTTTTCACAAAGTACATTCACATTAACTATCCGCACACTTCCCCCAAACTGCATGGCAATTTGTCGGCAGAGAACAGGCTCATTAACATTTGTTTAGTAAGTAAGTAAGTACTAATAATAAGTAAGTATACTAGATATTATTTTATAACACTGACTACGTGAAGTCGACCCGCGACGCCAGCAACGGCCGAGCCCAGTACGCGGGACGCGACTATCTTAGGTTAGGTTATGACTCGAGTTACGTTAGTGATAGCGGAGAAAGTCGCCATTTAAGTGAAAATCAGTAGTTAAATTCACAACTGTGAATCTATGTGGAACGCCAATGTTTTTCAAGAACAAATATCCCAAAGCAATCACGTACCATAATGTGTAGAAAAAAAAATCCGTCAATCAACCAACCGCAAACATGAAAAGTAAATCGAAGAGTATTCATGGAAGTAATTATTGGAAAAGGATAAAATGACAGCATCTCCCTAATTTTACCCCAAGAATTTTCCTCGATCCAAATTCAACAGAGCCGAACCGAACGATCGATAGAAATGAAATTTAATTCCAAGAGCCGCGAGTACATCATTTAATATAAACTGTGTAACGCAAAATTAAACAAGAGACGAAGAACAAACAAAATTTTTATTCAAACTCGCCGCCCAACAAAAGAAATTGAGCGGACGCTAAAATCCCTCTAAATCCCCCCCACTCAGCAGACAAAACGAAAAAACATAAATTTGAATAAAAACACATACATTTTTGGAGTGTTCGTTTGATTTTTTATGCGCAAACATGCCTTGGATTCCATTTTGGCATTTAAGCTCGCACTCTCGTACTGGCAATTGTCCAAACACGTCTCAGATAGGTATTTTTTGGTGGTGGTGCAATTGCGAAACGTAAAACTAGTTTAACGGTTGAGTGTGCGGTGTACCTAGTTTCGCAATGGATGCGAACGATATGAGTACTGTTAATGCTTATGTTGAAGCCAACTGGAATAGTCCGATTCATCTTTATAACTTGAATCTTCATTATTATAATCTCGACACACTCTAAAATTGTGAACACCACTTGATTTATACACTTTACGATTTAACACGCCTTTCCACTAAAGATTAAAATATTTTGAATTCGCTCCGAAAATTGAATTCTCCGCGTCCGAAAATCGATTTCAAGGCACTTGAGAGCGCTAATAATTCTAGATAATATTATCTAGGCATCCCGGGAATTCCTCAAAGACTTGATGAGAATTATAGTCTAATTTGTGAGGGATTTCATCTCACTTTAGCTTTCGCCAAAACTAAGCCCTACTACTGAGTGAATTCTATTCTAATATCTCTAGTGTACCCCAAGGTTCCAATCTCAGTCCCTTGCTTGTTATTCGACTGGCCCCAACCGAGAAACTAATTAGAAATGTACTCGTTATTTTAAAAAGGCGATGTTAAAAAAAGTAAACAAAATATTTCAGTACAAGTTCATTAAGGGTGGAATTCCTCCGAAACTAATTTACATAATTTTTTAAAGTGGAAGAGAATTCTAATTATCTTTTAATTAACTTAATTTTCACACAAACATTTGAAGGTACGACTTCTTTGTAACTGAGTGGAGTAGGTATCGAATAAAAACTGAAAACAAAGAACAACCTGAAACAAAGGTTCATTAGGGGCGTTGCTGAAATTTGGAAGAAAATACTTTCTTTTTCCCTCCATTGTTTGTGAGTGCTCGCTAAAATTTATCGGTACGATGTAATAAACATAAAATTCAATTTAGGTTTATAAGACGCTCTAATGTTGTATATTGGAAAGCGAATATAATTATTTCCATAGTGAGCGAGGAACTACGTTATGAACAGTAATTTTTTTATATTGTGAAAATACTTAGCCGTTAGTTGCGTTTACAGAAGCACACATGAATTTGTAAACATGACTAACAAATACAACATACAAATAGGATTTTGCAAGGTCGGCGGCGCACCCGCACACCCCCTGGTGTTGCAGGTGTCCATGGGCGGCGGTAACACTTACCATCACGTGACACCGCTTGCTTGCCCACTTGTCTATAAAAAAATGGTTCATTGACAGAAACATGGGATGTATTACATTATGTTTATATTAAGAACATATTTTTATACAAGATAACCATTTATTGTCATCTTACGTATGCCAAACCACTCTGTCAATATTCTATACAAATGAGAGTTCACCTTTTTTATAGAAAGAAGGTGGCAAACGAGCATACAGTCGACCTGGTGATAACTGGATACTGTCGCCCAAAGATACATACCAACATTAGTCCAAAATGACAAACTGACACGCCCCCGGATGCGCTGTATACCTTTGTTGATGAAAAAATGGATTTGAAAAAAGGGTTGGGGATAGGATGGGAAAGGGCTCAGGCATATCTCACTCACTACCGAAACAAGTACGTACATTGAGAAATATAATAAAGTGGGAAATGCAGTACATTTCAAGGTAGTATTCTGTGAGAGAGGGGCAACGAAGCCAGTCGAGTGCGCCCAGCGGCTGTTGGATTGCAGCGTGCACTCTCCCCCTCCAAAACCTTTATATTTAACTCTTGAAAAATGTCCTTATGACACTTTTATTA
Source organism: Sesia bembeciformis (assembly GCA_943735995.1). Classification (NCBI taxonomy): domain Eukaryota; kingdom Metazoa; phylum Arthropoda; class Insecta; order Lepidoptera; family Sesiidae; genus Sesia; species Sesia bembeciformis. The sequence goes on from OX031028.1 coordinate 18,651,967, forward strand.
ACAATTTGACGCTTAGCTCTGTAAATGTTGAATTGTTAAAATTATTAAACGAAATCTATGAAAATGACCGAATGAAATATGTGAATTGTTACAACAACAAATACAACAAAACAAACTAATTTTAAAACTAATAAATAACATTTACAAAATTATTGACTACTGATAAAATAAACACAATTTTCTCAATACCTATGGACGACATGGAAGTAAGTACAATTATTAAGGGCCTTTCTTACCACCTTCTGATAAGGTATCAGGACGTATCAGAAAGTCAATTATACGTTATCAGAAAATCAGTCTCAGCTAAATTTAAATGGCAGATAATTTATCTTACCAGTTACTTTGTCAGGAGGTGGTGAGAAAGGCCCTATGTCTATAAAACAAACTCCATGGAATATGTAGACCATTTTATTAATTTGACATTTCCTAGGATTCCATATGTAACATTACGTATCAAGAAAAGTAGCTGCCATGATTAAAAATCCAACCGAAAACTTTCTCCAATAAATCTAAATCTCTTCCACAACTATTTCAATATCGTCTATACTTCAAAGTTACCAAGTCTGGTTGAAATCAATACAGTTTATATCCTAGCCAATTCAAATTGTCGCATTCAAATTTACAATGCTGATTGCCATCGAATTTTTTTTCGAAACACTTGTTTTTGTTTCTTTATCATGCTAAACCGTTCCATTCGATTTGCACACGTATCGATGCTGTGCAATGCAACGTTCATCGAATCGACAGAATCGAGTCGATAACCTACCATTTATTTGATTGGAATTCGTTTTAACCAGATTTCATATTTATTAACGCGGGTGAAATGTTTTCATATTTTCAAATTAAAGAGCATCATTTGGAGTGGTTTTTGTTTGCCGAATTTGTTTTTCGTTAATTTCGTTTTGATATCAAACTGAATAAATATTTCATTTATTAAAATTTTAACATGTTTTCATTAACAGAGTAAAAATACCGCATCGTTTATAACTATAACGTTTCATAGACATGACGTATTTTAGAACACGCGAATATCTAAAGCATAATATCTAAAACCACACTCCCACACATTCGCATACAGACATACTTACATAAAACGCACACAGCGCACATATTACACACATAATTACCGCCTGAATAAACTGTTTTCTGAAATAACTGCAACTTAGTATTAAGAATAGATCTAAAGGCGCTGACAGCTGTCTAATAGATTATTCTAGTACAGATGTCAGCACACATTGTCCTTATGAATACCTACATGTAAACTTGATGTTTTTGTAAACTACGTTATTACCGATAACAATTACCGTATAAAAAAATATGTAAATGTCTTACATAAATAAATAAAATAAATTAATAATTGTAATGTAAACCGGTATATTTCGGTCCAATTATAAGAACCATGGTTTAACATATTTGCATTGCATCACGGCGAGACTGCAGTGGCGGGTGAAGGTATTATTGCTAGATAGATGAATCTGTCTACCGTCCACCTTGTTCATGATTCATTCTGTTGCCCAAACTGGACTTGTTGCCATAAGTTTTCTCGGTAACATTGCATTACTATATTAGACCACAAAAACGGTAGTCTCACAGAACACTAACTTGAAATGTACTGCATTTCCTACTTCATCGTATTTCCCCAATGTACGTACGTGTTTCGAGAGTGAGTGAGATATGCCAGAGCCCATTCCCATCCCATCCTATCCCTCCCCATTTTCCCTACGCTTTCTCCCAATCCATTCATTAATCCAACGCCAACGCGTGTCATTCTGGACTGAAGTTAGCTTGTGTCGCAGATGTCCATAGGCACAATAAATCCACTGACCATCAGGTGCACAATAAATCAAAATCTTATCGTGCAAAAACAATTCATTTGTACCTACATCCAATTCTGTTATCATAACGATAATACTTTATGGTCTAATATGGGACATTGCAACCTTTAAGGGATTTTTAAGAAGGGCCCCGATGGCATTATCGATTATACAACAGCAAAGCATAATTAGGATACGAGATGGTTTCTACACTTCTCATTGATGCTCTACTGAGTCTCAGTACTTAGCCACAGAATTTTTACACACAATTCAGTGCTATCATCGTGACAAAAAATATCAGTATCGTTTCATGTAGGAAAACAGGGGAATTAGTATAATAATGTCAAGTCAAAACCTTAAAGAGCCATACCTTATACCCCGCCTCGTTTTGAGACCTGATAAACGTTAACGATAATTTGCATGTCTACTAGTAGTGGCTTCTGAGAGGGCTGGTTACGGAATTTAATATACAAAATTTAAATATTAGTTTGTTTACAATCACTAATAATAATTGTTATATAAACGGGTTATTCACGATTCATTATTTATCTATTATAGCGATTAAAATAAAAATAGAGGCTATAGAAATTAAAAAGTGTCGAAATTTCAATCGCGAGGATGGATTTAAGTTGGCACGTACATGGGACCCCGTGATTGAACTTTGCATACCCAGAAAAGTAGATGAGTTTTCAAATTCGCGTGGATGTGTGTTGATATTGTTAGTACAATATGCAAGAAACTTAAGTCGGCAGGTGAATCCAAAGCAAACACAACAGAGGGTAGACATATTTGTCTGTCAATAGCAACAACCCCTTCACCCACCTCCGCAGTCTCGCCGTGACCACGGTTCGTGAACTGAGTCGAAATATCGACCTATAATGATTAATTATTAAATCGTGAGTACATTTACATAACAATTATTGTGTTCAACCACGATAACAAAATTTGAAAATCATACAGCACTAATAAGTCTAAAAACTTGAGGCCTAATAAGCCTAAAAAGTATGTTTTTATATTTTCTTCTGTAGGTGAATTGTATTTTATTTCTAAAAACCAATTCCTAAACAATAAAAGGCCCCATTTTATACTCTCCCATAGACACCGTGTTACTGTCTATGCTTCAAATATTAAACGTTAAAAAAAAAAAAAAAAAATGCAGCTGAAGGTGGTGCGAAAACAAACAGTTTTGTATTCCATTTGAAAGCACTTTCTCGCAAAAAGATAAGTTCCGTGATGGAAAATACGATGTTTGAAGCCATTGTGCTGATAGGAGCGCGGCGCGACACGTGTCGCCGAGTCGCGTAGAGCGTTGCGACGCCGCGGCGCGTCGAGGACGCGTTGTTCTACGTAGAAGTCGTGGACGCGCTTGCCGTCAGTACGATTTGAATTTTAATATGACAAAACATACAATTTGCCACTTATTACTCAATGAAAACATTTACTTAAAGTATATAAATTTAGAAAGGCAAGGAGCAGAGTAAGTCGTAAACGGACACGTGAACGCGCCGCAACGCAAGACGCATTGCTGAGTCAGGACACGTATGGGCAGCGAATATTTGACATTTTCGCGTAGCAAACTAGTGGACTAGATGCAAGGGCTGGTTACGGTATAATATTTTATTTTTATATTTTTCCTCTATAAAAAAATAAAAAGTTTCTTACAAAATACTTTGATAAAGAGAATTTCTTTATAATAAGACCTAAAATTAAATTTATTGAACTTATTTTGGAATTGGTATAAGGAGGTGTATTGAAATATCGAAATACCCCTCCTCCCGATAACTTCTTTCTATATATTATAGAAACTGTCCAGGAGAATTTATTTTAGTCTCACTAGGGGAATTTGAGGCCATGATTTCAAACCCAGAGTGCTTACCACCAAGTTTCTACTTACGAGTAAGTAACGATGAACTTTATTATACCTAGAACGTATTTTACAATCTCTGAGTAAAGTTCTTAATAAGCTAACCGGCATTTAAAATGGCCGGTAATTGAAGCATCACATTTCACCAAGTCCGATAATCGCTAATCGGTGAAATCTGCAAAGGTACTCACTCGGCCGTTTTAATTGTCGATTAGTGATAACTATTAAGTAACAAATCGTAACTTTACTTGTAGGTCGTGAAATATGCCTTGTACTCAAATATGTATGAAAAACTAATACAAATGAAAAGAAACTAATAAATAACTTAATCATCGTTTAATTTATTTATATACGTTTCATCGTACCTCCCAGCGTACCTCTATTTTCAACCCAAAAGTCTGGTAGAGAATGCCTCCAGGCATTAAGTTCGCCTTTTGTAAGATTGAATGACATAAAGTTTTTAAATAAAATAAATATAAATCAAGAGACAAAAAAGGTGCCCTTATTTTCTTAAGAATTTCCTACCAGCAAAACTATAGTATGAACAAAGACAATTTAAACAAACTTCTAAGATTAGTTAAATGTTATACTTTTTAACTGCAAACCCCACAAGACCACATTTCTAAACCACACAATAGCGTTGTCAAAGGTTAAACGAGGTCAACTATGAAGCTGTAGATTGTGAACAACAGTGGGTTCGACGTCACTCCATTTATTACAGCGGCGCTTGCCACAACGCATTTATATCTTGGAAGCAATGAAGCTACATCGAGCGATACTTGGGACTTGGCCATTTGTTTCATTGAAATATACTTCAGTTTTACTCAAGTTTAGTGCGTTTGTACTTATAATTGTTAATTATTTTAACCACATATCTCGTAGGTGAATCAACGAAACTTTATTAACGTTATATCGTGTAACTATACTAGTATTATATGTCGGAGTCAAATCACAAAAGCAGGGATTTCGCAGTTTCTAAGGATATCACGAAATCACGGATATAATTGATTGATTACCCCATCATACTAAAAAATGTAGTAATTTGACAAAACTGTATATGTTTACTATTATATAGGATATACTATATCGTTTCTATTAAAATGTAATATGTAATAAGAAAACAGAAGGCGACGTTAGGAATTTATTATTTAATTCCCGGAAATCTTTCCTACCCAGAAATTATTTGCTCCGTTTGGGTTAGATTTGGTAGTTACTTTTCTAAACAACGCGAAATTCCTTCTTGCCCAGAAAACCTACCTTCCCATCTTGTTGTATATTTCTCAGAACTACACTAGGATCAGGAATTCCGTACGCAAGTCCTGACTCCTGACATTCACATTCGTTGCAAAAAAAGATGGCGAACAGCCAGCCAAACATTGGCACCAAAATATTTTAACGAGCTGAATATTCGAGAAACTTCGTTCTAAATTTTAAATACTGTTTAAAATGTGAACAGCGGAACATAAGAAATGGATCTACATTTACTTAAAACATATATTTTTTTTAGAATTCTAATTATTTTAATTGTGAAGCTTGTGGGGTAGAAATGTTTATTTAACTATTATGTACAAAAATTAAAAAGACCAAAAAATATGGAAATTGAATTACCCATAAGATGTGGAAAAATATGAAATCTGATTTATAATAAATGTTTAAGATATCATTCACCTATGACACACTACAGGGCACAGGGTCCAGGCTTAGTAAATCACAAGGGTGTTTCGATGTTTGGTGTTAACCTTGTAGTTAAAAGCTCGACTCTAAAACGGTTAGGGTTCAATGGCACTAACTTAGCGCGTCAGCGCCTCCGGGCGTTCAGCGCTCGTTTTAACAACGCATGTGTCATATGAGATGCTCAATAACACAGAACAGTTCTGTTATAGGTACAATATAACAAAATATTGCTATGTTATACAATATCTTCAATATATATATCGACTGTGTAAATCTCAATTGACGTACGGGGGCATTTTTCGAAAATACTTTTCATTATACAGTTTATATTACATTTGTTACCTCATAAGACACAGTTTAATAGGTTTCGTCCCTTATGGTAATTAAGATTGACATTGTCAAATATTATAACCATTATTATAATAATGGTATTATTTTTAATTAGTTTTAATACGAATATGCAATGCTACCAGAAAACCTCCTAGGTTTAAGGGTACGAAGTGCAAAAAATATCAAGTAATTTTCATCAGATTTCACGTACCTCCGGACGCGGCGAGCAGGCCGTGCGCGCGCAACAGCGCCAGCAGCAGCAGCGGCAGCAGCGGGCGGCGCCGCATGCCGCGCGACACCGCTGCGCCCGCGCCGCGTCGCCGCTCGCCCCCGCGCTCGCCCTCACCTGGAACAAACAACTGCTTTGTACACTTTTTGGCGAGTACTCTGCGTCTTCTATAATTGGGAATATTCTAAAGAGCTGTTCAATCTAATGCCAGCCTCGGAATTTTGCCATTGCACATCTCATCATCAAAGAGTGGACACAGGACACAAGATGATGGTTTTGTATTAAGTACAAAACCGAAAACAGTCGATTAAGACCGACTACCTTTTGGGAAATGGTGGCAATTGTGTCGCAACAAATTAATCGGAATTATCATCGGAATCAGGGGCAGAGTGCAGGCTGCAATCCACCAGCCGCTGGGCGCACTCGACTGGCCACGTTACCCCTCTCTCGCAGAAGACTACCTTGAAATGTACTGCATTTCCCACTTTATCTTATTTCCCTAATGTACTTACGTGTTACGGTAGCGAGTGAGATGTGTGAGAGCCCATTCTCACCCTATCCCTCCCCATTTTCCCAACCCCTTCTCTAAATCCATTCCTATATCTCCAAAGGTAGGCAGCGCATCCGGGGGCGTGCCAACGTTTGTCATTTTCGACTAATGTTGGCATGTATCGCGGATGTCTACGGGTGACAGTATCCACTTACCATCAGGTGGACTGTATGCTCGTCTGCCACCTTCGTCTATAAAGAAAAAACCTGGCAACATTTTTGAAATAAGAATTGTATCATTTTAACACTTTCGCTTTTGTTATTGTATTGATAGTTTTTTTCTTAGATATATTTCGATGCCTAGTCTTCAATAAAGTCGCAAATCGAAACAATTGAGTCTTTTCAAAGTCAAAACGAAATCTTAATTATATTCCACTTTTGTCCTGTGTTATTCGCATGGAAACCCCCATTGTTGTCCATTCGTGGTACGAAACGGATCTCGATAACAAAAACCAGTTCCACCAGTGAACACAGAAAATAGGCTAACTCCATCTTTAGACGTCTCGTAAATATCTTTTTCTTTGTACAATATATACTTGTATTTAGCTTTTAGTCGATTTTACTTTGAGCAACAAAAAAATGCTTAAACAAGATGTGTCCGAAACATTCCTCTAACCTGTAACCATGGTTACAGGAGGCTATCGATCCATCGATCTTACAAATAATATTTAACAGTTCTTAAATAATTGTCAATCAGGCTACCAGGAATTCTTTGCGTCAGAGGGCGCTAATGAAGAGCGAAAAACCTTTTAAAATACATCATAGCACCTAATATACACAGACATTATTTCCTTATTGCACCACCTACCTGTATTTGGTCTACTGACTTTTCTTCACCACCCAAAGGTTGCCTGGAAGAAATCGCTTTAGCGATAAGGCCGACGGTTGTACTTCTAAAAACTTGTACTTTGTATTACTCTGTATGTTTTTGGTGTACAATAAAGTGTATATCTAACTATGTACATTTGTATTCAGTTCCTATTGTTTTGATGTAGAAAAATCAGTAAGTAAACATGTGGAAGAAAATTGCAGGCCACGGTTGGACCCTTGTTAATAAGATGATTAAGATTTAAACAAAAAAACACATCAGCTCGGTTTGTTGGTTCATACCTGTACAATATTTATATTTTTGCTTTCACATCACACACAAACACACCACACCCACTCACACACACAACACACACCTCGGCACTATTTCTTAAATTTATATTTTGTATTTTTTTATAGTTAGAGAGCATACAGTCCGCCTGGTGGTAAGTGGATACTGTCGCCCATAGAGATCCGCGATACATGCAAACATTAGTCCAGAAAGACAAATGTTGGCACGCCCCTGGATGAGCTGCCCACCTTTGCAGATTAAGGAATGGAGTGGAAAAATGGGGAAGAATAGGATAGCTTGTTATCGAAGAGCGGGGTCACCAGTTTTCTGACACATGTATTTACTTAAAAGGAGACCCCCACCACGTATATGAAATTGTACGATTAATAAAAACTACGAGCTACGGATACTAACGAAATAAAATAAATGTATTTTGTTTCTAATATTGTATGAATATGTTTATGTATATAGTTGTGAGAACTGCTTTCGGTGTCTTTGCATTAAGTTTACTCAAACTTTGACGGTAGTTTATCTGTAACTCCTATCTATCTCACTTAATTTGTCATTTGAGTTGTGTTTCGTACAATTTGAATGGCAATCTTTAATTAGAGGTTATAATTATAGTACGAGGGTTTTTATATATGGCGTTGTGTGTGTATATGTGTGTGTTGTTGATTCTCCTAAATAATTAAATATGCTAGGTACCATTTCAATTTTTACATTTAAAAAGTACTAGTTAAGATTACCAGTTAGACCTTAGATTATAAAATTTTAATAGATAAGCTCTTCCAAAAATATAGAAGTGAATAGAACTGAAAATTAAAAAAAAAGTAAAATCCACGATTCAGTCCAAAACTATCAGGATACGGTGGTCCGTTCTCCCGGACACCATTACCCCATGTATGTAATTGAATCGTCAGTTTATAGGACCCGGGTGGACAATGCCCGGACCGTTGGCGGGTGGTACAAGTTAGAGACGAATTATTATTGTAATTTGTACAAATGTGTAGATGTTTTTCCCTTGTGTGTTGTAAAAGGCGACTAAGAGATACCAATGCAGTTACCACAAGCCCTAAGGAACTACACCATCTCTCACACAGTGGACTCGCCAACCCGATTGGCCAGTGTGGCATTTTAAGACCATCACCCACAAGATAATGTCAATGAAACGGCCCATGTCCAGCAATGGACGGAAAAAGGACTAGTTACTGAATTAATACATAAAAAATGGAAACTTGTCTGTTTGTTTGTTTGAAATGTCTTCACGCCCTAACGGATAGATAAATCGAGCTAAAATTTTGCAGGAACATTCTCGGGGACCACAAATGAGGAATCAGGCGAAGCCGCGAGCAAAAGGTAGTAATATACGTAGTGCAAACATTTTTAGAGCCAATGAATACGAAAAGTCACTCTAGGCTCTTCGTATTCATTCTTCCATTCCTTCGTGCACTCGTAGCGCTTTCGTAACCACGTAGCGCTTTCGTAGCACATGTAGCGCTTTCGTAGCACACGTAGCAGTCGCGCTGAAGTCATAAAACATTAGCAGTGCTACGCCCGCGCACCCGAACGTCTTAATAGTATTATAAGAGTTATTATTTAATATCACAATTGTGGCTCATAAATTTAATATTGTCCCTCTTTTTTGTTAAACTCATCTAATTTTATTATTAATAATTGTTACAAAAGTAAGTTAAATAATGATAAATAATGAATAAAGTTTGCTGTGTTGTAACATCACCTATAATATCGATAACTACACATGAAATAACCGTTGTTTAAGAACGACACAATTACCTCAATCCAGATAAACTCTCGCTCTACTCTTGTTACTTCCACCCAAAACAATCCTACCGAATATCACCTTCAGGAGAAAAGATTTTGACTCCGCCATGGGGTTTATTTCCATAACGTTTTCCATACTTTTTATAGAAAAACTTTTTTCTTTTTCATTTCCTACAATATTGGCAGTAATGCCGCCAGCTTGTTATGTACCATAACGACCAAATCTGTACAGCGTTTTCAATACCTATTGTACAATAACGCACTCAAGGGTTTCTCGAGGGAAGCAAGAATTGAAACTTTACTACTAGCACTTCACTATATAATAGTTGCTTTATTTTTGACTGATACCTTGATAATATACAATACTTTTTGATTGATTACCGAAAATGTTTGAACTAATTAGGCTAATTTGTCTGTACTATCACAGCTGTCAGGCTATCAGCGATAGACAGCCAACAAATAACAACATCTGAACACTGTGAAGAGGATGTTTTAGGACCGAGAAAGGGTTTAATTTCACATCTAACACGGTCTAAACTATCACAAAACAAGACCAAATATTGCGCACCCACATACCCCCTGGTGATGCAGGTGTCCATGGGCGGCGGTAACACTTACCATCACGTGGGACCGCTTGCTCGTCCGCCTACTGCACTATAAAAAAATATATGTTTTTATAAATTTATTTAAGTATTCAAGTGTGCGTCTCATAAAACAGTTACGTCCATAATTTATCTTTCCCACCAAAACATACAAACAAATTTGGATTTTCCTGTTACGATTTCAAATAAAATATGAAGGTATATTAAAGGTATCTTATCCTCAGCTTCGTTGCAAGTAACAAAAGGGGCACTCCAACAATGTATAAAATATAAGTAACGACTTCACTGCGATAGGTATTTCCAGTTATCCACCCTACCCGCTGGGGACAGGTGCGAACTGCGGTTCTTCTATTGTCACCTAATGAATGGTAAGACACAGTACAGAAACATGTCAGTATCAAACCTTAACGTTGTAAACGAAATCTCGAAGAAGTATAATTATTGCACAGATTAAAGACATTAAAAATTCAATAATTTTTTTTTTTTAGTAAGTCAATTTTTGGATGAAACATTTTTTAACCGATTCGCAGGCTAGATGGGGAAGGTACCCCGCTGCCCGTGCGCTTTATATCTTTATATTAAATCAATCGTCAATGTTTCACATAATTTCGATGCACGACGCAAAGCGCAGTGTCGATTGTTAGAAGAATATAGGTATGTGTAATATCACTGGCTCCCAACGCACGCGTGATGTGAGCACACCGTCTACACTTGCCGGTTGCTCTGGCGATAATCTGATGTTACGCGCCCCATAAACGAGCTCGGCGGCGCGCCCGCATAACCCCTGGTGTTGCAGGTGTCCATGGGCGGCGGTAACACTTGCCATCAAGTGGGACCGCTTGCTCGTCCGCCTACTGCACTATATATAAAAATATTAAACTTTATGTTAGACCAAAATAGCAATATAAGATGGGCGTTTATTTATCTCTAAAACGGTTTTATATGTCTTAAATTGGTCGTCATGTTTCAGGTTTTGTTTTATTTCCGTGACTCTTTGTATAGGGCAGATTTCGACGGCCCCTACGTAAATCGATTTATACTTTTTAATTATGATCCCATACCATTTCTTTCCTATTATAGGTTGCGTTTACCTTACCTCACCACCTCTCGCCACCTCACAATGCCGAGGATACCGCTCCTGTGGTGACAGTTTATTTTGATAAAAGGCACCCTGACTCGATATTGAGACGACGATATTGGTATTTTAAGACTCTTAAAGGTTTGAAATATTCTTTCTTCGTTCAATTTAATGGCGTATTCCACTAGTCTTTTCCAACCTTTTTTTTATTTTCGGCTACTTTAAAACCTTTATGGCTTTTAGATTTGTTATTTATACTTTTATTAAATGTTGTTCTAAATTCTTTATACATGAATCGCGAATGAATATTTGTGTGTACGGACAAAAAAAAATTAAAAGTGTTGTTTTGGGCTGTGTATCACCTATTGAATTTTTTGTGACGATTTTTTTAAGAATATATTGAATGTACGTACAGACAGACACGGCTTTGTATGTACTAATGTACATGTACACTAATTATATAAAGTGAACTTGTGATTCTCTTAGATTGATCTGTAATTGATCTAAAAGTATCCAAATTGTTAATAATTAATAACTATGGCAAGTTTTATTAATAGTTGTCCAGTGATATGTATGTAATCAAACAAACAGACAGACAAACAATATTTCCAAAAAAAAATGCTTTCGCATTTGTATCACCTGTACAGTACACTAAAGGCTCGTGCACATTACAGACGCGGCGGGCCGCAACGCAACACAATAATTTAAGTCAGCTAGCTGTTGACATTCAATTCGTCACGTCGTCACACAGCGAATAACTCTTGAATTACATCCTTTAACTGCGCATGTTCAACGCACATTGAGGCGGGCCGCGTAAATACGGCTGGCCAGCGATCCGGCAGAGCGCTGAGCTGCAACGCGATGCAGCCCGCTTGAAGTGTGCCACTGTTTATACAAAATGTTTAAAAATGATTCAGGTTTTTTGCAAACTTATGCGCTGCGGTGCGGCCCGTCGTAATATGCGCGAGCCTTAAGATGTTTTTTTTTTTTAAATATATTAAATGTACAGACACGCTTTTGTTACGATTTATTGTATGTATAGTGGTAATTCGTAGCACATACTGAATTGCAGTACATCGATCTGGACCCCGCTTTATATTAGTTGAATGCGCTTGACACAATGGCGTGAAGCGTAGTAAAAATGGCTGCTGAAATGGAACAACAAGAGGCTTCTAATGGAGGTAGTTTCAGTCTATAAGTACGAGTACTGCGGGGAGGGCTTGCTTTTGTCTTTTGGTAGATTCGAGACTTGTAGTATACTCGTAGACATAAATACAAACTAGAATATATTTTAATTTGCAATTGGAAATTGTCAAAGGAGCATTTCACGACAGAGTAATATAATTCATTATTTATCATATATTATGTTTAATAATAAATGATTTAATAATTATATTTGTAACTAGCAGTGCCAGAGACTTCGCTCGCGGGAACTTTACAATGATTACCATGGGAAATCTTTAATGTATCTAGATAAAAGGTACTCTAAATGTTAAACCGCCACATAAGCTACAACTGTGTTAAGGTTTATTAAAGTGTGTGTTAAATCCGTACAGGGGCGCTTGTGTGAAACGCGATGAGACAGACAGACGGACAGATAGACAATCTTTTCCAAAAAAAATGTTTTAGGTTGTGTCACTTATACTTTATACTAGAACGACTTTTATTTTAAATATTAAATGTACAGGCACTACTCTGTTACGATGTTATTATATGTATAGACATATATATGTATAGATTATTATTGTCATATAGGTATACATTCATAACTGAACACCATCTTGTTAGAGAAGACAAGAGACAAAATTGAATTTGAATTTGTAACATCTCAGTCCATGTTTTGGCAGTGCAAACAGAACTGTCACAAAGCTCGATATCGTAGTCGTATGTATACTGTCGTCGCAGTTGGCAACACAAACTCAAGTAGGTGCGAGTTCGACTCCTGTGTTGGACTTCAACACCTAACTCCTGTACTAATGAAATTGCAAATGCATTTCAATTCAGTGGCTACAAAGGCGGAACTTATTAAAGGAAGCCAGTTCTAATGTTTGCCACATGCCCTTCAGAAAAAAGAAAAACTGTTACAGTAATAATAACAGAATATTAGAAACAAGAAAAAAAGAGAAAAAAAATGTTGGATTCAAGTTTTCCACGACTTGTTAAATAATAATAACAACCTGTGCCGTGAATACCTCGTGTACCCGCGCCGATGCGTAGAGTAGAAATAAAAGGTAAACAAATACCTTTATTATACGCGTTAAGAGCCGATTTAGAATATAAAATTTAACACTTACCTAACTAAGTATAAGGTATAAATCTGTGGCAATATTTTTCCAAGAGATGTATCCAATTGTGGATGTATCCTATTGAATTTCCGATCTCAGTAATTTCGTTGTAAGGAAATTATTCGTCTCCTCGTGCAATATATCTAACACAGTTTCTACTAATCAGATCCAATCAATGGCGATCAGGAAACGCTTCTCCACCCTACTAATTTATATTCTCCCAGCGCAAGTTTCATTCCAAATTCGACCATCGGTAAAAACAAAATTACCCGAAAATCGGTAGACGATTTCGGGAAAAACTTCCCGAGCAAGTGCTTGGAACGATTCTGCAAGGGACGATAAAGCCTCCCAAAGTGACAACCGATCTTCGAAAGACCCAAAAGTTTTCGGATAACGGTAAGACAACGGTTATCGAATGACAATATCTTGTGTTCGATTTGTGATCGATCGCATAGATTGCATGGTTTGGGACACCTGGAATAGAACTGAAGTAGGTACTCGCTACCTTTGGTTTTTCTTATATTTTATTATAACAGTTACAATAAAAATTAACTGACCGAGCTACCTGGGTAGGCACCCACTGGTAGACAGTCAGCTCAACAATGTCACATAAAGACTTGGGAACCAGTTAAATTTTTAAACCGGTTTCAGTCCAAGTAAACTAACGCCACACTCAATAGCGTACACTAGTCCAGTGGGTCCAGAGACACATACAAAGACGAACACAACATGTGCAACACACGTACCCGAACAAAAACCTGCCTTGTATGTCACGACAAACAAATGAATGTACTACCGAGAATTGAACCCGGGTCCTATTGAAAAGCAGGCAGGGACACAACCAACTGGGCTATTCGGTAATCTAAATATGTTTATTACAGCGTTTTTTCACAATTCACTTGAATTTAATTACTTATTACCGGTATTAGATCAATTTTCCACCAATAGCATGTCACTAAATGGACATCATCTCTAAGGTACATGGCTTAAATTTGTATGACAAACCAACGACCATCCCTTCCGTCAGCTAGGATCCATTGACAGGATCCATTGATGGATTCAAGTGGACTTTTAGCACAATCAGGTCCATTAAGGGATTTTAATAAACTGTCATGTCTACGAGAATCCATGGAGTGATAGAAGAAGACTTTTGGTACACTCATATCCATTTAGGGATTATAATAAACGGACATATCCATCGTAATCTATTTCAATAACTGAAACTGATCAAATGAACTACTGAGACCGATTACTGAGACCGATGGTAAGGGCCGTGATACACATGCGTGTTACTCCCATAAAAGCATTGCAGTATCTTGAAAATGTGGCCGGCATTACTCCATGTCATGTCCGTGGCTGTTGTAAAAGGCAACTGAGTGATAACCAAGTGGTTACCATAAGCCCTGAGGAACTATATCACCTCTAAAAGAGGGAACTCGCCGAACTGTTTGGCCAGCGTGGTGTTTTAAGGCCATATATCCCTCATGCACAAGACTATGTGCGTAAGAAGACCCATATTCAGCTGTGGGCTGGTTGTGGTGTACTAAAATAACCCCATCTACTGGCGTACTATTAAAACGTATGCTTCTAACTGGCACAATCTGAATATACGTGCAAGTAACACGACATGTACGCCACGGCCCATAGCATCGTTCCCAATAATTCAATTTTTGTTATTTTTTTTATGGCCAAATGCGGCAGACGATCATACAGTCCACCTGACGGTAAGTGGATACTGTCGCCCATAGACATCCGCGATACATGGCAACATTAGTCCAAAATGACACGGATGCGCTGCCTGTCTTTGGAGATATAGGAATGGATTTGGAGAAAGGGTTGGGAAAATGGGGAGTGATAGAATGAGAATGGGCTCCGGCACATCTCACTCACTACCGAAACACGTACGTAAATTGGGGAAATACGATAAAGTGGGAAATGCAGTACATTTCAAGGTCTTCTGTAAGAGAGGGGTGTGAGAGAATGTGGCCATTCGAGTCAGCCCAGCGGCTGTTGGATTCCAGCGTGCACTCCCTTCGAAAGAAATTTCAGTTCAAATTTTTCAATTTCAATCAGGTTCAATAATAGAAATGGATTCCGGTGGTCATGCCGTTTTATTAAAATCCCTTAATGGACATGAGTGTATCAAAAATCTTCGCAAATCGCTCAATCTCTAATAGGCATGACAGTTTATTAAAATCCATTAATGGATCTGAGTGTGACAAAAGACTATTTGAATCCTTAGATGGATCCTAGTGGACGGGGGGCGACCGTCGAAGGAGAGTAGCGGCCCCGGTCGACGGTCGGGGCTGGCTATACTAGCTGCGTATATTCTATAATCCCTTTCTGCCAAGGCCATATTAAATTGTGCTCATTTACTGCATGTAGATTAGTGTTAATTATACAATTATACAATTAAGTTTAAATAAATAATAAAATATTATACACTTGTACAAAATAATGCATAAGAACAAATATGACATTTTGTCCATTCATGCCTCGAAAACTAAAAAGTATATTTGTGACAGCTACTAAATTATACAGTAAGCTATCAGGTGACATGCAAGATTTGAAATTGTCGCTATTTAAAACGAAACTGTTTGTAATGCTTGTAACTAAATTTGATTATAATATCATTGAAATTATAGAATAGTAAACTGTGAGTGAATTTATGAAATTGTGTTAGTAAAATAGTTTTTTCTTTCTTTTTATATACTAATGGGCGGACGAGCAAGCGGTCCCACGTGATGGTAAGTGTTACCGCCGCCCATGGACACCTGCAACACCAGGGGGTATGCGGGCGCGCCGCCGACCTTGTAAAATCTTATTCACAGTTCTTTTGAAGAACCCCATTTTGTAGCTTAATGAAAAGACCACTTGAGGCAGTTCGTTCCACAGCATTGGATGGAACGAACGGTGGAACGTTCCACAGTGGAACGTTCCACCGTTCCACAGTTTACGGGTTCGCGTAAACTGTGACTGAATTTATGAAATTGTGTTAGTATAATAGTTTATTGTGTCACTAAATTTAGAATGTAGATAATAGTATTTTTAATGTTGCCAATTCATTTAGGTACCTTTATATAAATAAAACTTTAAAATATTGTACGCCTGCGCGGCAAATTATAGTGATGTAGGTACCTATGCTTTCCCAACATCTTTTCAAACCCATAACTATGCAATAAATCATTTGACTTTGACTTGCTTATTTTTTGTCTTATTTTTTGGCTGAGTAATCTGTCATTACTCAGATTCTCCACACCAGGAAACGTCTACCGGCTGCATTCACATGTTTACTAAATTCCCCGTTACTTGATGTGTAACGTCTATTTTAACGCCAACTTTGTGAACGCAGCCCAATAAGTTAGGCCACTAATGAACTGCCGGTGCTTCGTGTAAGCTGTCAGCTATGTTCGGAATCCGCTTGTATCGAGTTTATGTGTGAAATATAATTTGGAATTCACACTTTGGCTTTGAAGCATCTATTGTTCCACGGAGTTGGGAATTATTAGCGTATTTGGTTATTAAGGTTAGTTATAGGATATGTAGCTGAAGCATCCTGCGATATACATTATCTATATTTTTGCTCTATGTACATACATACTTGTTGTGTGGGTATCGTAAAAGGAGACTGAGGAATAATAAATACGCGCGTCAGGCTGGCCCGGCCCATCCACTAGAGCTACTGGGCCGTGCCTTAATCGAATGTACTCCTCTTGAGGAGCCTATGTACCTCTTTCATTTTCAATTTACCTCTTTGGTATAAAAATTTAAGGCATCTAAAGAGGTCGGGCCAGCCTGGCGTTTTCAGCCCGGCCCCTATTGTATGTAACTCGATAACTACATGTACTGGTCCCTATTGTAACTCGATAACTACATTATGTACTGAGACCGTGGTAGTACAGAACGAATATACTCTATAAGTACAACATATCTACCGCGTTTTTTATTGCTGAAATGTGAGTTATTGATGCTGATAGGGGGCCGCCAGGCTGAAAAAACTTACGTGCTTTTTTTTTATAGAAAATAGGCGGCAGCCGATCCACCTGATGGCAAGCGGATATTGTCGTCCATAGACATTCGCGATATATGCCAACATCAGTCCAGAATGACAAACGTTGGCACACTCCCGCATGCGCTGCCTACCTTTGCAGATTGCAGAATGGATTCAGAGAAAGGGTTGGGAAAATGGGGAGGGATATAATAGGATGGGATGGAAATGGGCAATAAAAAAGTCATGTGAAGTACATTCTTTTTTAAATTTTGTCTCTCTGTCCGTCTGCTCGTGTGTTTGAACCGCACGCAAAAACCGCTGGACAGTGATAACTTGTGTATATGCTGGACTTGTTAACCCAGCATATCACTGTCCAGCGGTTTTTGCTTGCGGTTCAGACACACGAGCAGACGGACAGAGAGACAAAATTTAAAAAAGGTACCTAAGTGAACATTTCTAAATAGGTACATTTACATACTCGTAAAATGTACCTATCCTAAATAGGATAGGTACATTTTACGAGTATTAATTATGAAGATCCGATGGGAATTACAAGTTCGTGCGAACGAAGTCGCTGACACCGCTAGTACCTACATGAAATATAGTGGGATAAAAATAGAAAATGTTTGTGACTTTCAACAAACAATATCGCGTTTGACGACCAATAGAGCGCACATTTCCACATGACTCGCGACTCGGGTCACCATAAATATTCAAATATCGGGGACTCTTTAACACCGCAATTATTGAATGCTTGACGCCTCCATGGGAGAACGGAGAACACCTTTTTTTGGAAATATGATCTTTAGTCTGGCGATGTTTACTATTATAAGTACGCTTACAGTGTACTGATAATAATAAAAAAAAAAAAACTCTCGAACGCAGATCCCTTTTGTCTTAGAAAGGCATCTTTTAAAAAATAAATAATTCTTTCTCTCAAACTGCAATCCAATGAATTAAGTACGCATACAACAGACTAAAATGTACGTAACCACTAAACACTACACATTGCTCAATAGACACATACAAGTGTTGACACACACATACATACATACATGACACAGTCATAATTAATCTGTATTAATTTTTCTTTATAATATTAATTATTTATTTATGGAAAGGAGGCGGCGGATTAGCTGAGTCCACCTGATGGTAAGCCCTTGAACATCCGCGATTCATGCCGAAATCAGTCCAGACTGACAAACGCTGCCACGCTCTATAGATATGGGAATAGACTAGATTCATACGTTCTTATCAAAGAAACATGGTCGGCAACATCTAGGGGGTGAAGCAGATGAGGAGGGGTTAATTAAAAAGTAAAATTTGAAACATGAATACTACGTAATAAGAATGTTCCATTTTCAAACCGCATATGAATTAAAGTATTCGAGGACTATTGAACATAGAACATAGACTGTAACATGCCTGCCCTAGAGTGCTTGTATAACATATCTAGTATGTATGTACTCTCAAATGGATGGCACGCCCCCAGATGCGCTACCATTAGAGATTTAGAGGAATGGATTTGGAGGAAGTGTTGGGAAAATGGGGTGGAATAGGATGGGATGAGAATGGGCTCTGGGATATCTCACTCACTACCGAAACAGGTACATACATTGGGGAATTGAATAAAGTGGGAAATGCGCTATATTCCTACTCTCTCTCACTCTCACTCTGCGGTACTCTCTCACAGAAGACTACCTTCTGTGAGAGAGGTGTAACATGGCCAGTCGAGTGCGCCCAGCGGCTGTTGAATTGCAGCGTGCACCCTCCCCCTTCACTAAAATAAAAACAATATTTACTGTTAGTTTGCAAAATAATCTCGCCACAAAATTTCAGCAAACATTAGTTACGCTAAAAAAAACCCCAAATATTTAATATTGTTTAATATTTCGAAAAAACATTTTTTTAGTAACTACTACAGGATTAATTTCGTCGTATATTCAGCGTGAACTGAATGGATGAACGAATAAACAAATAAACCTTTCCAATTTACCGCCTTTTTATATTCAACGAACGAACGCGTTATCTGAATGAACGGTATTGTTGAAAACTATAATTCCCAATTGCGTGTCTCAATTGTTGGATGTCGTCCAGATTTGCAGTCAGTTAATTTTATTTAGTGAAACAGCAGAATTTCACTTTCGTAAAAGCATCTTTTCGAAAAGGTTGCCGACACCACACGGCTAGAATTAATATGGCCGTGTGGTTTCGTAAAAGGCGACTAAGGAATTACAAAGAGGCTACCAGAAATCCGAGTGCAAATATGGCGTTGTGTGGCCATACATCTCTCATGCACAAGACAATGTGTAGGTATTAGGGATGATGATGAAAGGGGCGGATGACCAACTAATTAATTTTTATTTTAATCTCTTATATTTGAATTCATTTGGATTCTTCGAAATTTCATTAAAACACTGATAAAAAATAAATTTAATTCATTCATATAATATTCTTCGTTTTGTTACCCAATGCTACTCGTTTATATACGTATCTACAGGGTGCTTCTCCGCTACAGATACTTGTCAGCGGGTTATACAGTGATCCTCGAGTAAGTTTCCCGCGGCCATCAATAAACGTCTGCCGACGCATTAATTGTGGGGCTCAGGTGTTCGAACCGACACAGAGTAAATAAATAACTGTACCTACTATCAATCTAAAGGCTGTGGCTTTAATTGAAGGTTAGGGATGTTGTCTACGGGACGCGTGATGGCAAATTGTAACGTAAAAAATATTTATGAAAGACAATTATTTACTAATTGATTGTTAAATTTATTTATTTAGGGACGGCAACGTTATACATTATTTGAGTTGCTATGACAAAACATGACTCTTATAGACGTGCACAACATGTATAAGAAGTTATTTGACTAGATTGTGACACAAAAAGAATCTAAATTTTAAAATCAATAAATTTTAAAATAAAGAATTTTAAAAGTGGTATAGATATAAACTTTTAAACTGATGCCTAAACTGGTTTTAAATCTAATATTAGTAGACAAAATTTTATCTAACGAGCTTCAGTTTTTCATTTTCATTTCAATTCACTTTTTTCATTACAGCTTTAAGATTGAATATCGCATGCCTCCAGGACATCGGCGTTTAATCATATACAGCTGGAATTTCTCACGAGGTTACGTGGCAACTAGATGGACTGTAGATTTATCTTAGATCGCGTGTATACGAGGAGTTGATTACACAGTACCCGGTAATATACGTGTATCGTCAAAGACTAAATAATTTTATGCTGCGTTGAAAGACGATTCTTTTCTGTTTCTGGACCTGGACACTGACAGAAAAAAGCCCCTTTTGTCATAGCATCACGCTTTCAGAGCAACCTCTTAAGATCTCGGAAAGTATCAGGATCCTTGGTGTCGACATTTCAATGGACTCAATGGCTCAATGGGCACAATGACAGAAAAGAGCGAAGAGCTAATGGGAGAGCGCACGCTGCATTTCCACAGCCGCTTAGCGCATTCGACTGGCCACGTTACCCCTCTCTCACAGAAGATTACCTTGAATATACTGCATTTCTTACTTTATCATATTTCCCCAATGTACGTATGTGTTTCGGTAGTGATTGAGATATGCCAGATCCCATACCCACAACATCCTATCCCTCCCCATTTTCCCAACCCTTTCCTGTAATCCATTCCTTAATCTGCAATGGTAGGCAGCGTATCCGGGTCCGTGCCAACGATTGTCATTTTCGACTAATGTTGGCATGTACCGTGGATGTCTGTGGGCGATAATATCCGCCTACCATCAGGTGGGTAAAAACCACTAATATATAGAAACTCCAGTACTTCCGTCATATAAGAGGCTACAACAAAGAACTCCTCCAATTCATACGAGGCAAAATTTAGGGCAGGCAGTGCAAGAATGCAAGATTGCAAGTAGAAAGTGCAATGGCATGATAGGACAGTACGAGAATGCTATTCATACTACAAATAAATTCACTTCCTGTTGGGGATATCAAAAGACACAAATAATATCATAATATTTTTTATTGTAAATCGGGGTTGAATACGTAAAATTAAATATTTTCAACTGGTGACCACGGCTGGTATAGCCCGTGGCAAAACGTCGAGTAAAAATAAAAGATAAACAAAATCCTTACAATAATTACAATGTAAAATTTGTACAAAACGCGAAAGTTTAAAAACGAATAATAATACCCAATTCCTATCCACCTGCCCTCTTGTATTTTATCTTAATAATCCGATTAAAATATTCCTTTGGCAAGAGATTTTTATTTAGAGCCACTAAATGTTTTAAGTTTTTAATCTTTTCCATCTTTCTTTTATTTTCTTTGATATTTAATTAAATATCATTCTGACTAGTGTTCTATTAAATATTCTGAATAGTGTTCTATTAAAAAGCTAGCCGCTACCCCCACCTTTCCTCCCACCAGTTGTTTATATTTAGGTTAGCTATTTCTACACGTCTAAATTTAGGAATGGATTTGGAGAAAGGACTGGGAAGATTGGGTTATAGGGAGTATAATGGAACGGAGAGATTTCCTCATCTCGTCACATTCCCCATCTTTCCTTTGGAGGGAAAGGAAGGATTCTTTCTTTTCCTTCCTCTTTGAAAAAGTTATAGAGATTCTCTTCGTGGTGGTACAGAAAAAGTTTAGCTTACCTCGATAAATTAGCCTAAATCGAGGTCTGGCATATCTCATGCACTCTCGAAAAAGTAGTCCCTAGAACGGCCTTCACTTAAAAATACACCATTATACAGACGACAATATAAATTACCCAAAATAATGAAGTGAAACGGGAAACTTATTTTACCGCTGTTCTAATGGCCCAGCCCATCAACCCTAGCGCGAGGCATAAGCTTATTAGAGATGTCGCTGGCAAAGATTGCTTTAATTCCGCAAATGACTGGGCTTTGTACCTCCACTGTGCTGAGTAAATAATCTATTTATACTTTCTGGTATATTTCTGGTGTCTTTGAATCGAATTACTTAAAATATAATTTAGATGGTGAAATAAATAGGTGATGTGCATATTTTTTTTTGGACGCATTCGGCAAACGAGCATACAGTCCACCTGATGGTAAGTGGATACTGTAGCCCATAGATATCCGTAATACATGCCAACATTAGTCCAAAATGACAAACGTTGGCACGCCCCGGATGCGCTGCGCTGGAGATATAGGAATGGATTTGGAGAAAAGGTTGGGAAAAGGGGGAGAGATAGGATGGAAATGGGCTCTGGCACATCACACTCACTACCGAAACACGTGCAAGTGCGTGCGAGTGCGTCCAGCGGCTGTGGGAATGCAGCATGCGGTCTCCCCCTACCATACTTGCATACGTATATTCCCAGACGAGATATAATAGTTCTTTTAGAACTATTTTAAAAAAATGCTAAATTTGTCAATTTAGCATTTGTCTATTTAGTATTTGTCTATTTAGCATTTGTCAATTTTAAACATCCCTATTGTATATAATGTATATTGTGCATTTAAATTTATTATCTTTAATACTGTATTTATTATATTTTATTGTAGTTATGCAGAGAGCTATGCTCGGAGTTTCTTTGCAGAATAAGAACTGCAACGAAGAATTTCGCCAAAGAGCTAAAGTCACCGACAAATCTCATAGAACTAGCATGCTGGAGTGGCAATTTGTTCGGGTCTGGATGTTGCACGTGTTGTGTTTGTCTTCGTATGTGCCTCTGGACCCACGACACAGGGAATCTTGATTTGGGCCATTGAGTGTGGCATTATTATTATTACTTCTACAGCTAAGCTTACCTCGTTACTTCTCCTATCTTTTTTATTTGTTTTCTGTTTTGTATATATAATAAAAAAAAAAATCTAAAAATAGCTTTCTTCCATTCCACTGATTACTATCTACAATTAGGGCGGGACCATTTACGATTTGAACAATTTGCTACACGTCATTTTAGTATTTAGTCTTTTTGAGATCTCTTGAGACGTGTCAATACTTGGCTAGTCATTTTGCGATCCTAGTCACTATGATACCAACCTGTCTTTCTGTAAAGAAACTTTAAGTGAAATCGAAAGAAATGTATACAAAATACTATTTCTATACTCAGTAACATACAAAGACTTGTATCTGACAATGCTAATATTTTACAAATAAAGGCTTATCGCTCACGGAATTTGCGTAATTCAATATAAAAGTTCGTCGCGTTGACACCAAGACACCTTTGGGGTGGATTCGTGAACAAATTTATAAGTTTCATATTCGTGTGAGACACAAACAAGGTTTGGATTTAACTTTGTATGGGCATAATTTTCTTTACATCAGTAAGGCAAAAACTTGAGTAAGTGTGGATCAAACGTATAAAAATAGAACTACGAACGTACTTCGGACCGTTCAGGTATAATATTTTAAGTAATTTTCGTATCGCACCGCTCGCCATCGTCGTGCGGTTTATCCGCACTTCCTTACTATAGAGTCCTTGCTTACTATATACTGTTAGAGTACTGTTAGTCCCGTCCACGGGTCTTTGATTTGGGCTGATAATATCTTATATAAGATTATAAAGAACAACACAACGTAATCTCACACTAAACGACTGCAAATTCTAATCAAATTTCAGTAACACCATACATTCTTCCAAATAACTCGACCCTTTCGAGCCAACAGATCCAATGTGACCACTCGACCCGCAGTCACAATTCACGATACAACCGCGGTTTCAGGTCACGCCGCCATCGATTGCGGGCCCGATCGGCCCATCGGCGGATTATATCGGCCTATCCGATACAACTATTTGACGTAAACAAAGCCATCTCGAACGATGCATATTTTACCCGTCACGGTTTAGAAAGGGGGAATTGATAAAGGGAAAATGGGTTATTGATAAGAAACTTTTCGCATTTAGGCAATGAAATAGTTTCCCGTCTCTTTGTGTAATAAAAGCAACGTTTTCTTCTAATGAATTCTCGTAAGACTTCTACACACGTTATTTGTGACACTACTTGAGAAAAGGTCGATTGTCGATTTTCTGGATATTAAGAATTTAGTGAAATGTCAAAAAAAAAAATAACAATTTTTTTTGCTTTACCCATTCAATACCCCCATCGCTTAATATCTGTGTTTTTTCGTAGAAGTACGAAAAAATAACCATGACATCGAATGGGTTTATCTTAACATTATATGATAGAACACAGTCCTATTTGAACATAATGTAGAAACAGTGAAATCTGAAGTTAACTATAATCGATAAGTACATTTCATCGGTTTTTGATACGTAATTTATGAGGTGAAATCTATACTAATACTAGCTATGCCCGGCAGCGTTGCATGCCCGTCACATCGTCACAAAACAATATTAAACTATACGTATAAACCTTCCTCTTGAATCACTCTATCTATTGATGAAAACCGCATTAAAATCCGCTGCGTAGTTTAAAAGATCTAAGCGTACATACAGAGGGACAGACGGCGGGAAGCGACTTTGTTTTATACTATGTAAAGATAGATAATAAAGAAAGAGTGCGAATTTTGTGAGTTTGTGTGTATGTGGAGTGTAATCTCCTGAACCACTGCACCTATTTGAAAAATTCTTTCACCAGTTGAAAGGTACATTATTTCAGATGGACATAGGCTATATATTATGTGCAAAAAAATTTCCAGGCATGCAACGCATGCCAGGCACAGCTAGTCGTCAATAAAAGCAGAGTAGTGTCAGTTTACTATCTTAATATACTTACCCCATCACCATAAAAATACATTTTAGAATTTACATTCTAAAATGTAGAATCTAAAAATCTAAAATGTACATTCTAATAGGGACGCATAAAGACAACAACCGGAACAGATAAAATGTAAAATAAGTAACAAGTACAATAATTGGAGCAAAGCTGAAAAGTCAGTGCTTCTGCCTGCAGGTTCCATATCCGGTGCACAGTCATCTCTTTAAAAACAAATGTTTTTCAGGGATGGATGGTATCTTTTTGTTCGTCTTTGTGTGTATCTAGACCGACGACGTAGGAAATCCTAGCGTTGACTATTGATTTAGGCTTATTTACGAGTACATATTAAAATGTTCTTAATAAAAATATTTATCGTAAATCTCTATCTCTTCTCTTATCTCTATATATATAAAATTCTCGTGTCACAATGTTTGTTCCCGTACTCCTCCGAAACGGTTTGACCGATTCTCATGAAATTTTGTGAGCATATTGAGTAGGTCTGAGAATCGGCCAACATCTATTTTTCATACCCCTTAGTGATAAGGGTTGTCCACCCTTAGCGCCATCTGTTGGGCAGCCACAGCAACGCGTGGCCGGGCACAGCTAGTTACATTATATATTCTTTATTACTTTTCTTTAATCGTCTTGAACAAAATATATGAATTAATATTATACCTATCGATATTTTTGTATAGAAAAACGGCGGCAGACGTGCATACAGTCCACGTGATGGTAAGTGGATACTGTCGTCCCTAGACATGCGCGATACATAAGTCCAGAATGGCAAACGTTGGCACGCCCCCGGATTCGCTGCCTACCTCTGCAGATTAAGGAATGGATTGGGAGAAATGGAGAGGGATAAAATGGGATTGGAATAGGCTCTGGCATATATCACTCACTACCGAAAAACTTACGTACATTGGGGAAATACGATAAAGTAAGGAAATGCAGTACATTTCAAGGTAGTGTTCTGTGAGAGAGGGGTAACGTGGCTAGTCGAGTGCGCCCAGCGGCTGTGGGAATGCAGTGTGCACTCTTCGTCTACAGATTGTATTGATAAAGTTTCTTAGATTAATATAAACATGTCAATAAATCTACAATACTAACGTGGACATATCGTGAATGCGGAAATACTAATACACATGACCCACATGCGATTCATTAGACTACGAAAGTGTTAAACTTTTTTTGAATAATTTACCATTCAGAAATAAAAATTGCGAACATAAATACTAAATTTAAGCAAAAATCTATATCAGTCACATAATAATGGTACTAAATACATCCATACACAAACGTTGTCAAGCTATACCTAACCATCCATGACATAAAAGACGTTTAAAATCCGCTGGGACGACTTTATCCGTCGCCTCGAGTCTCGGTGACCCTCGTCACAGAAGGGTTAAGGTCAGGTAAAAACGACTCGGTCTCGAAGGCCCGGGATCGGTCTTGAAACGCGGGATAGATGGATCAAACTATTGATTTAATTGCCCTGACATCTTGATTAATTATGTTAGTTATCTTTGTACCTAATAGGGTGTTAGGGATGAATTAGTGTGTGAATCCGGAATAACGTTATACTTAATTGATTATCGCTAAGAGCGTAGCCTAGGACTAATATTTATTTTATTTAGTTAAAAATAAAACACAATTAGGTTTTCCTCTTTCTATATTCTAAATTTGGTCTGAACGCGTATATTTATTTGTTCACCTTTTATTCCTACTCTTTTGGCACGGTATACACTAGCTGTGGTCACGAGTTGACTGAAGAGGCGGGTAGTCCAGGGTGGGAGCTGCGAGCAGTTCAACTACCCACATTTGATCTACACATTTTTTTATTATTATTGGTAAGTGGGCGGACGAGCAAGCGGTCCCACGTGATGGTAAGTGTTACCGCCGCCCATAGACACCTGCAACACCAGGAGGTATGCGGGTGCGCCGCCGACCCTGCAAAATCCTATTCACAGCTTTCTTGAAGAACCCCATATCGTAGCTTAATGGAAAGACCTCTTGGAGCAGTTCGTTCCACAGCCTACAGGTTCGCGGTATAAAATATTTTTTGGACCGAACAGTACGCGACACTTCCGTATCGAGGAAAAACGGATGGACCGCACTTCCAAAAGGAAAGGCTGCTACACTAACAATATTCGCGGACGTATTCGACGGTAAATCGCAAGGTTTAACCTCCATGTCGACGACAGTTTATATATGATCTTGATTTTTTATACTTCTTAATTTCAATCACTTCACGTACAATCCTGGGATAATAGTGACGTTCAGTGGAGAGGATTTTAGGAGTGCTGAGTTCTATCTAGTGACTAATTCCGTTGAGAATGTGTTCGGCTATTTAGAATATAAAATATGTACAAAACGCGAAAATTTAAAAGTTATGTTCCTCTTTCGCCAAAAATACAAATTACTTTTTATTCACTCTCGGGTGGATTTCCGCAGTCGCTGGACGCACTTGACTGGCCCCCTCTTTCACAAAAGACTACCTTGAAATTGACCGCATTTCCTATTTTATCCGATTTCCCCAATGTACAGTGTTTCGGTAGTGAGTGAGATATGATAGAGCCCATTCCCATCCCATTTTTCCCAATCCATTCCTTAATCTGCAAAGGTAGGCATCGCATTGGGAGGTATGCTAACGTTTGTCATTCTGGACTGATGTAGGCATGTATCGCGGATATCAATGGACGACAGTATCCACTTACCATCAGGTGGGCTGTGTGCTCGTCTGCCCCCTTGTATCCCATAATGAAAAAAAAAAGGAATTGCTGGTTGCAACGGTCAACAAATCCATATTTACGACAACTATCCAAATTAACTAATTTCAAATTCATACAAAAGTCAACATATTTTTTCGCGCTAATCGACAAGGACGCAATGAATTTTTGTTTCAAAATGAAAAATGGTTTGCTTCAGTTTTCTTGAGTTCCACAGAAAATTGGAAGTCGCCGTAAAAATGCGGCGTCATGGATACCTGACTCGAATTACTTTGACATAATTTCGTTTGACCCTACAAAGCACTTAAATGGTGTAAGTGGATGTACTTTATTGCGTTGGTATGTACTTCTGCTATTCAAAGTATTAAACTGAAGTATCGCAACCAGCAATTTTAGTTTCCAATATAGGACATAAGCCTCAGCGCTTCTGGTACATGGCTAATAAACTGAAGTAACTGTTGCTAAATCCGATATTTCAATAGAGAAGAAAATTCAAGAAGTTGAAGTAGGGTTGAAGGAACCAATAGTTATATAGGTAAAACAGGTATATAATGATTGGAAACTTGTACTATTGTAGTGGTATCGAATGGAAACTTGTACACATTTTCCAGACAAAAAGCTAACATTATGTTGTGTCCGACCTTATCCTAAAACTTGGTTTAAATAGTAAGGTCCAAAGTAATCGCCTCCGGTACATAATAATCCGCCAGCGTCTCAGCACGTGACCCGACATAATCACGAAGCGTCTCGAGCAGACTCAACCACTAGTTGTGGCCCAAATCATAAGCGAGCAGCGGAATGATTTAAAACCAAATTACCCAACCGCGTGGTCGGATGCTCAGTTATTATTAGTGGAACTAATGGAGGGCGTAACGTGTTTGGTCCGCGTCGCCCATGTCTTGGACCAATCGCGTCCGCCCGCGGGCGTCAGGCCCAGTCATTTCAATCCGTGTTTGTAGGACTTTTCCCCCTCCCCCCCAGGCACCATCTTGAGCGATTCAGTATTACTTGTTCGTGTGCTCAGTTTCTAGATTATCTGTAATGTAATTCCAGATTGAACTGACCGGGACAACCTTTGAGATATTTTTGAATGATTGTCTGCGAACTTACAGAATGAACATGAATGATGGAACTCACGATTATTTAGTAAATGAATGAATGTACCCGTCGACATTTATTTGATTCTATAAATAAATTCTTCTCGTTTACGAGTATTATTACCATTGTGTTTCTGTAATTATCTAAGTAAGTCTTCTTCGTAATTATCTACTTACAGAAAAATATTTATAAGGTTGCTCTATTAAATGAGATTCACATTTTATTCATTACATGTGAATATATAGGTTGGTGTGCAGCCAATCCCAAGACCACTGACCAGTGTCAGGTGTACTGACGACTGGAAGAAAGTCGCCGGTAGTGAGTGGATGAGAAGAGCTGAAGACCGTATATGGAGGCGGTTTTTGGGAAAGACCACTTGTGGAGAGCCACTGTTGGATATAGACCAGTCTGGTGGTATGGTATTGTATATACTTACATAAGATAGTTAGTTACGTAGGTATATCAGGTAAAAAGAATTTTTCTTCGCAATCCCCCTTCATTAGAAGTGCCGAATATTATGTGTGATAGCGAGCCTTAGTTAAGACCTGTATCCAGTAGTGGAGCGACATGCTGACATAGGTATGACATGACAAGAGCATCAGTATAGTAGATCATATCCACATGTAGGGCTGTTATTCATGAACTTTTAAAATCATAAGCAGTCGTGAAATGCAATTTTATATTCATTTGTGTCTATTAGTTTTCTTGCTGCACTTATATTCATTACAGCACACAGTCAGCAACATGCGAAACTATTTGATTCTATTTCTTATTACTAGCGCATTAAGGTTCCAATGGGTATATGTTGTCCCGTTGGTGACTGTACATGCCCCTTGTTGTTGCAGGTGTCCATGGGCGGCGGTAATACTTACTATCACGTGAGACCGCTTGATCGTCCGCCCACTTCACTATAAAAAAAATGATTACTATAATTTGTGTTGCTAGCTTATTGGCGTAAGGCTGTGTTGCCTTAAACGTAAGCGCATTATGCATGAAGTAAACACTGGATCATACCCCAAATAAGATAGCGAGCACAGAGTATCATTGAAACTATTATTATTTCATCACAGAAAGAGCATCGAAAGCAAAGGTTAAGGCTCAATTTCCCCTAGCCAAAATCAACTGAGTCATAAATCGATCGCTGTCCACTAATCAAGAGGTCAATCGGGGAAGCAAAACGTCATTGAAGCGTGTAGAAAAGAAACGGTCTGATTACAAACCAAATCGTAATCAACGTCTGTTTGTTCTTCCGCTTCGATCAGTCGAAAAGCTGGATTCTTGAGCATTTCTAGTTTGATTTACTATAAGAAACCTGATTGAAGATTTTCTTTATTAGACTGATTCAACTGAATATATTGGTATAAGTAGTTCATAAACTCTGACAAGTGATGATAAATAGTTTCATTTTGTATGCAACATCCGTTGTAACGTTAGGCGGCCCCTAGAACTACATTTTTTTTCTTCTTATTTTTAAGGAACTTTTATGCCTTGGCACATGTCAGTTCCATCATACCCTGAACTTACATTCTTAATATTAATGTAGGTACCAATATATCAGCCTTGATGAAGGCTTACGAATCTGTACAAACTAAATGCTGCTCGTGAATTAGGTTCTCCTAGTATCTTATGGAACATACAGACATCATTCCTGTTCAGATCAAGAGCCCTCATTTACCAACAAGTGTTGGACATCTTCAACAATTCCACATATATCGCAATTTGGAGAGCTAGTCTTTTTCATGAGGTATCCACACTTATTGAGTGGCATGTGTCCAGAACGCAGCCTGTATGCTAAGACCGTGTATCTTCTATTTAACTTGGTTTCAGAAAACCAAGGTCTAAGAGAAGGCTCACACTGAAGAGAACTACAATTAAAATGTACTATAATGTCGTTGAATCGTGCCTTGAACCCAAACGACTCAATTCAATTTTATAAATTTTTCATTACTTTTTACACAGATAAAATTAATTTCATACAGGTGTTTTGAAAACAGCTTCAAAACATCACCGACTCGCGATCCCGCGGTACCCTCCCAAAGCAACGCCCTATGCCGAGGTCCGTTCCTTCCGCCGGTCTACCGGCGGGGGAGCCCTTAGGTTCGTTGCTGCACACACTCTTTGCTCCTGGCTGAGCGCCTACTATACATGTCCGGTGACTCTTAAAAGGCCATTAGGGCCTCAAGAATTTAGTTAGACATTCCGAAAAAAAAAAACTTCAAAACATCAAACTTTCATTGAAGACAAAGAAAATAAACTCGTTACTAACATGACATAGTTTGCCTTATTTTTACAGATTTTTTTTTCCGGTGTGATATTTGTGTGTGTCACTCGTAATCCCAATCACAGATGGAGAGATGTCCATATCAGGATACAGAAGGCACTGCTGTACATATTGAAGACAATGGAATACACTGTGATTTTTTTTTAAACATAACTTAGCATTCTTTAATATTATAGTAACGAAACGTACCTATATTTTTCGGTCCCAATCTCTTTTCTCGCTTCTCCGTGAAATAAAAGAAAACTAATTTAAATGCATTCGTGCAATTATTTGATTACAACGTCTGTTGTTCGTTTATTTTCCTCTTTGATGTGAAATAAAGATTTCTACTTATATATCTATCTAATTTACGTCTAGTTACAATAAATTGAATTTATTAGACGGCATCTCTGTATTTCAGCTATGCGTCATAATAAACTAGATATATTATCAACATGCCTAATAGAATCGTGGTCTGCATGATAAACAGGCCTACAGGTGTAACCAGAATTAATGAATGGACCATAAATTATACACTATGGTATCAACGGGTTAAGTGAATAGAGACATCGAATGTAATAAATCAAAGAATGGACAATGTTTGTGTAGGATCACTTGGCGCGATGTGAACAGAATGATTGTGAGGCAGGTAAAAGCAATAGGCGCGATATCGGGAGTGTTGTGAAAGTGAGCGCTAAGAGCTCAAGGCTGGAGCGCTGACAGATCGCTAATAAACCTTTAACCTTTACGTATATTCACAAATATACTTAGTATTGGAAGTCTTTTAACTGAGTGCGGTCACGTGAGTGAGTGAGGCACGTCCTGGATCAATGACAGTTTGGAGCAAATTTTAAATAATAAGAAAGAAAGAATTTGTGAATAGAATCGCACTACCGGCTGGTAGAGGTTTTTAGGAATTTCGAAGCAAAGTAAAGATAAAGATAACGTCCGGTAAGAGATAATTATACTCGATATAAGGCAGTTATGCTCGAAATAGTAATGTAAGACATGTCTAAAAATATGTACATTTTAAGTTCAAATTTCTATAAAAAGTTTTCCTTCAACACAGATTTAAGTAGTAATGTCACACATGTTCCAGGAGGATAAGTATTTGACATATACCTATACAGTGGGCTCTTGTATCTTTCTTGTCGCCAGAGAACCGTTAAATTTTCAGCCATCCATTTGCTGCCACTTTAAGTATTTCTGCTTCTCATATAATTATCGGCCAAAATATAATGTATAGGCTGAAAGCGCATCCGTGAGTTCCATCGTCTCTGTACTTTTATATGTCTTAAAATAATTTACAGGTGCTTAGGCGCCTAAGTCTAAAGCCGCGGGTAGAAGCTAGTCCTAAATAATCTTAAATCTTATAAATCAGATGTCAAGTCAGACGGCCATTCAACAAATCCTATTAAAGCAAAGACTACCTAAACAATCAAGTCACTCGTTAAGATGAGCAGCAATTCTCTAAATTCGTTTGCACTGACAATCTATAGGTTCATTGGTCCGAGAGAAGACTAAAATAAAACTAAAAGAAAAACGAGAAAGACTCTTTCAGACAATTACTTATAAACGCATAGTGTACGTAATTTTAGTTAAGTGTACTTGTCTATACTTTGATTTCTACTTAGTTCTCGTTTAACGGGGCATTAACGGTGCTAAACAGAAGTTTAGAAAATTAGCGCAAATAGAATTATGCAGAAGTTTAGCACAGAAGAATTAGAGCTATGGCACAAAATGAGTGGTAATTCATTTAATTTTTCTTACTTGAACAATTTTATGTGAACAAAGTCCATCCCCATCCATGAACTGTGGACAAAATACTTTAATTTTCGTAATTTTCGTCCATGTTATCTACAACTTGTGTTCATTAAAACAACGTCATTCCTAAGCTAGACCACACACAAGTATTAAATTTCACTGAATGAAATTTAATACGGTATTTAGTTTAATTTTTAATGGGGCAGACGGGTCCTGGAATGAAGACACGTGTCTCATAGCATGAGACGCGCTTCGGTGACGTGGACTGACAAATTGAAGAAATTTGTAGTGGCTGGATGAGAAGAGCAGAAATTTGTGTGGTGGCGGAGGATAGAGACAGGATACAGTATTGGAGAGACACAGGCTGACGGTATACTATGGAACTGCAGTAATATTCACGCTACTGTGCATTTCAAACAGGACTATATTGTATAATAATCATGTACAAGAACACAGATTACAAAAAATGCTGTTTTTGAACATATATCTAGGTGTTTCCCGTTGTTCTTTGCCTTTAATAGGCGTGCAAAAATTATTTTACAAAAAAAAATATATCCAGAAATTGATTAACTTTACATTTATAAATTATCATAATTACAATTACAATATCGTCATTAAAATATTATCATTATCAATTTGATTCAGTCATCATTAATATCGTGAAATTGATTACAATTTAATATATACGTAATGCATATTTGCATAGTATGTCGTTAATACTATAAAAGCAGTCTTTCTACTTGTAATAGCCATTTGGAGAACATGTATTTGTGGCGTATGTGAATATTTATACCTACGTGCAAGTAAACTTATAACATTTGTATAATTAATTTATACCAATTTCGTAAATTAATTAAACAATAGCCGCCATATTGTATCTTCTTTATCGTAGTGTCTTAGTTTTAATTTCCATATATTTTTATGCAGATTTATCTGTTGAATCCTTATTGCAAGTTTAGGCAAGGTTTGATGAAAACATGACGCGGCCTCAGCTGTCGACAGTCCATTGTTAGTATCCTTCCTTTCTTGTCTTTCGTACATATCATAAACCGTTATTTATTTAATAACGGATATAGACCTCTCCTGAGGCCCGGCAAAAATAATATCTAATCACTACTTTAAGGTACATTTTTAATAATACATTTTAAAATCATAAAGACTCCCAAAACCCACGTAAATCTAACAGAGGGTCATAAAAGTCAACAGACACCCGGCTTATCTGATTATGGTAAGTGGCTGTGAAAAAGTTTACAATACACCACCTCGTAAATACTCAACTCGGTTTACACACGGCACAGCGTTTGATCGCAAACATATTCTCATTTCTGTATTTTATAGGTAGCAGATGGTTTACCTAAGTGTAACTGACCTACCGCATGGAACACTCCAATAAAACGGCTCTGCTGAACAGGATCCGTGCCAATACAAACATATTCTAGTATATCAGGGAACTATAAGTGAGAAATTTGATTGTCCTATTCAAAAGCACTGGCCAGGACGTTAATTTATTTTATTTATTGCAATTATAATTAATACCTATGCATTTAATTAATAATGAAATACTCTGTAGATTATATTTTACTAACATAGATTTAAATTTTCTACCAACGATTATATGGATTATGTTTTTTTTTTTTTATGGACAAAGGCGGCAGACGGGCATACAGTCCACCTGATGGTAAGTGGATACGTGGATACTGTCACCCATGGACGTCCGCGATACATGCCAACATTAGTCTAAAATTACAAACGTTGGCACGCCCCCGGATGCGCTGCCTACCTTTGGAGATGTGATTTGGATTTGAGGAATGGATTTGGAGAAAAGGTTGAGAAAATGGGGAGAGATAGGATGGGAATGGGCTCTGGCATCTCACTCACTACCGAAACACGTATGTACATTAGGGAAATACAGTGGGAAATGCATTACATATCAAGGTAGTCTTCTGTGAGAGGTTGGTAACATGCCCAGTCGAGCGCGCCCAGCGGCTGTTGGATTGCAGCGTGCACTCTCTCCCTTATGTCTAAAATAAATTAATTATCTTATTACTTTTAACGTAGGTACGTCATTATGTTAACATTATTTATAACAATTGCGAATGTAATTTAAATACGAAAAGGCTTCAATCTCTAGCATAATGAAATATGAGAACTTTGTATGAACATAATCCTGTAGATTTATGTAATAAAAATAAATGCGGTGGCCTTGGGAGAGGTACAGTCAGCAACACGCTAAAGTATTCGAAAAATGATTGCATTATAAACATATCAATAATGTGTAAGCTTTCTTTACATTACTGCACTTGAACATAATTTAATGGACTGTACTTTACACATTTTATTACGTTACCGGGAATGATGGAAATTGTGCTGTAATTATACTCGCAGTTAAGTGTTTCCACTGGGGAGGATTACCCCCGTCACCAAGGACGATGAGGTTAAACGGGAATTGAAATTATTAAAGACACTGTTCCAATACGGTGAGACTCCGGTAACCGCGTTAGTATAGTACTAATAGGCCACAGCCTAATCAACTTGAAACTTATTACAGTACATGTACGAGGACCTACTATACCATGTTCTAGTTACAGTACACATACGCACGGTATAGTAAAGCATAACCAATTGGCATTGACTCCAGGGAATAAACTATAAAGAAATCAAACTCGATAAGAAAATTCTAAATGTTAAAGAAAATTAGAACATTTCAAGCTCGCGCTATGATCCTGACCCGCGCATAATAGGCCCAAAATCCTTAGTGGTTATGAGGGGTGGGGGTGGGGGTGGGGGGCTAAACCCTGCAGTGGGGCATTAAAGTCTGATATCGATTGATTCTTATTACAATATTTGATATACAAATTTGTGTTAAAGAAAGTTAGAATTTCCAAATTGTACTCGTATAAAAGTTAACATTTTATTCCAAACTTAGTTCGTTCACCTCCCTACATATTCACATACTTTCAATTTTCTGTGGAATAAACAACCTTCTAAGTCACTAAATACACTGGAACGCAAAAATTCCGGGTCGCTAATAAATGGCGTGATAGTTTCTTAAATACATAAGACTAATTTGCGAAACTATAGTATATTGTAGATGACTGATTAATATATATATAAAAATATGTAACACGTTCTATACACTATATAACTTTAATTAAATACTAAAAAATAAGAAAATTTCGCTTCTAACTTATGACAACAAAAATACACTTCGCAGTAAATCTTGAAAAATAAAAGTTTTTTTGTCAATTTAATATTTTGTATTTCCTCCACGAGCCCGTATCACTTCAATAAGACGATGTAGCATGCTGTAAACCAAATTTTTAATACGATTTTGGTCTATGTTTGCCCATTCTTCCACTAGCGCATTCTTTAACTCGTGTAAGGTAACGGGAGCAGGAGAGCGTTGTCTCACGCATCTCCCGAGCTCGTCCCATGCATGTTCTATGGGATTTGAGTCTGGACTGGGAGCTGGCCACTCCATGCAGGTAATACCGACGTCTTGAATATACATATTGACCAAATGAGCAGTATGTGGTCGCGCATTATCGTGCATAAGAATGGAAATTGCACCCATATTCACTATGAATGGACCAGCATGCTCATTTAAAATCTCTCCTACGTATCTGACAGCAGTCAGTGAACCGTTTTCTATGATCACTAACTCCGTGCGATCCTCTGAAGATATCCCAGCCCAAACCATTATTGATCCTCCACCGAATGGCACCTTTTCTTCAAAACACGCTTGATGATACCGTTCTCCTGGCCGTCTAAATACTCTTCGTCTCCCGTCGTGCGTAAATAAACAAAATCTGGACTCATCGGAAAACATAACCTTGGACCAATCTTCATCTGTCCATCGGATGTGTTCTCGAGCAAACCGTAACCTGGCAACTCGATGTTCTCTGAGCAGTTTGGGGCCGTTTGCTGGTCTATAGGGCTTTATATCAGCTTCACGAAGACGTCGCAGAATCGTATTAGAGCTCACATTGTTGTGGTGAATTTCTTGAAGACTGTTTCGGACCTGAACAGCCGTGAGATGTCGATTTCTTAACATAGTGCTCACGATGAATCGGTCTTCTCGTGTAGTTGTGCACCTTGGTCTGCCATTTCCTGGTCTCCTGATGTTCATGCCGGTCTCTTGAAATCGCTGGAGTACTCTTTGGACCGTTGATAAAGATACTCCTACAGTTCTAGCAGTGCTACGCTGACGTCTTCCTTCTTGTACCATGGTAATAATCCGTGTACATTCTTCAGGTGATAACGACATGATATTGCATTGAATACTCTGATCAATCCAAGGAACCATTTATAATGACAGCTCCGTTTGAAACAAAAGCAGAAAAAATATTCTTTTCCTAATTTTAAATTTTGAAATTTTTCAAAATGCAGAATATTTTTTTTTAAATCTGTAACTTGTACAAATGAAACCTCTTTAGATATTTAGAACTAGCATTAGTAACCTCCTTACTACATATTATTTATTCGAGCGATCTAGGTATATAATTTATGTAGATATCACGGTTTTTATTAGCGACCCGGAATTTTTGCAATCCAGTTTATAATAAAAAGTAAGAAACAAATATTAGTTCTTACATCTCACGAAGGCGTATTAGTGCTTGTGCTCGTATATGAACATCGTTTTAGTGTGTGTAAACTTGAGAACGCTCAGTTGGGTTCCCGACCCCGCGGCGCTATGGAACTTTACTTACAATCCTTCGTACATTAACTCATTCATGTAAACATAATTTAAATCTTGTAGAAATATAACGAAAACTAAAATGTTCACAATACCGTCTGTACATGTTTGTCTTCAAATTCCAGCAAGCAATCAACTGCCCTGCTGAGCGTTTTCTGTAAGCAGCGCAAATTACAAGCGAAGGAGTTATATTATTTAATTTTCAAATATACCTAAATCAATAACAATAAATACATTTTATTACTAATTCCATCAAAACGACCAAAAAAAGAGAATTGGTGTATTTTGGTTACACCATGCGCAGTGACAGATAGAATCTTTTGCAACTAGCAGGGCAAGACAAATACGCGGAAGGTGTAAACCTGGCAGAATTCGGACATATTGGCTCAGAGAATAGTTCGGAATGAGCCTTACATTGAAGGAATAAATACTGCT
Source organism: Sesia bembeciformis (assembly GCA_943735995.1). Taxonomy (NCBI): domain Eukaryota; kingdom Metazoa; phylum Arthropoda; class Insecta; order Lepidoptera; family Sesiidae; genus Sesia; species Sesia bembeciformis. The sequence continues at coordinate 18,689,923 of OX031028.1, forward strand.
ACAGAAAATGGTCGAACCTAAATCACTATAATCGTTTGACGTCATCTCAAATATTTAAAAAAACTCCACTGATCATTATCTTCGTCACGGTAACACACGCGCAGTGCAAGCGCACGTCCGCACTCACCGGTAGCTCGCACAATAATGACGCTTCACGTCTATTTTACATTAAGATCCGCACATACTACCCACATCCGCACGAGAAAGATTATCATATGATCATGTGGATATTATTTTTATCGATCTACCTTCATACAGTACGATCCTATTTCATTACACAACAAAAAATAAAACGGGTAATTTATTCGCTTCCGCCTGTGCCTCGGCCCATTTTCAAGCTTGATTGCGTCTCTCCGGGCCCCATCAGATCCAGTTCATAATGTAAACAAGTTTTCTCGGTACCAAAGAGTTTCTTTTGTGCGACGAATAGTTGTCATACTATGACATAGTTATATAACATAGTTGGTGCTATTCAAGTGTCTCGGTAGTATTGTAAATTTTGTTACAGTTTATTTGGCATAAGCAAACTAGATAGGTACGAAGACATCTCTGTCTAGATATAATATGTATTTGCCTAAGGAAAAGCGGAACAAGTTGGAGCTTCTATTTCTCTCTTTTCTGTTCTTTGTCAAAATATTATTTCTAGCGTAACAGGAGAAAATCGTTGATAGCATACACTTGTCGCAAGGATATTTTTCAAAATTTTTCGTAAGTTTTATCTTATCCAAAAACATATTACTTGTATAAGTTGGAATTAAAATCACTATTTGGATTTTTTTTAAAGTTTAAGTCAGCGTAATTTAATCGCGATCCCAAGCTTGTGCCGAAATTAATTTCAATTAATTCAATTAATCTTAAATTTGATTTCTTAAGATTTAATTTCTAAGCCCGCTAAAACTTCTCAAAACATTTCTATATCTGTAAATAAAGGAGTTTTACATATAGATAGATAGATGTATTGTACACCAATACATGTTGCAAAAAGACAACTTAAGTAAGTAACACGAAGAGTACAACAGGCGGCCTTACCTCCAAAGCTTTTTTAATACTTTTTAATTAATCTTCTTTATGGGAAAAAATACAGAATATAAAAATCAATAAATAAATAAATAAATAGGATATATAGTATTATAAAATGAACGCTGAGCGCTTGACGCTCGAGCGCTGCGTTAAAGTTAATGAATCTTAAGACTCAAGCGCTAAACGCACGTAAGCATTACAGACTAAATCATTAAGGGCTCGAGGGTTTAACACCCGCAAGCGTCAAAAACTTGGACTAAGCTTACAGACATTTAACTATCTTAAGGGATCATTAGCGCTCACTCAACGCTACGTTGATCGGTCAGCGCTCATTTCACAACACTAAATAAACCGTAAATTTAACTATTAAATTACACTTAATTAATAACTACTTATATCTACCAAGGGCCAAATCAAACAGTTCAAGCCTATAACTACTTACATAACTACTTATATCTACCAAGAGCCAAATCAAACAGTTGAAGCCTATAACAACATTAAGTTTATCTACCGCCACGGAAATATGCAATTCGTCGCACCGTCCCGCTACTACTTAGCACTATCTCAAGTACTTATCCTACCCAACATTATTTGACCTCCACAACCCGTTGAACCACCCCAAAGTGTATGCAGTTACAACGTACAGTGGGGGGCGAGGTGGGTCTCGATAAATGGGTACGTTAGTGTAGGAGTTGGAAGGAATCCAATGTGTCCGAAACGGTGCTACTTTCCGTGACATAACAGTAAGTTACAATGAGTTGTAGGAACGCAGAACGCCTCGAGGCGTGTAAACATCGTGCGGGGTGATATGATACGCGAAAAAATAAAGGTAAGCTTTGGGATCGGGGTTTTATGTGACACACATGGCAGACAAGCTCATATAAAGGATTTCCTGTCTCAACTTTCGACTGGACGGACATCTGGAGATATGTTGTGTACTAAGATGCTATAGATACATATATGGGTATGTCGGTATTTGTTTAGGTTTACTAAACATTTATTAAAAAACAGTTCAAAAATACCTTTAAATTAAGATTTTTTTTATAGAAAGAAGGTGGGAGACGAGCTTTCACCTGGTGGTAAGTGGTTACTGTCATCCATAGACACCCGCGATACATGCCAACATCAGTCCAAAATGACAAACATTAGCGCGCCCCCAGATGCCCCGCTTACCTTAAACTAATATATAAAAATATAAAATTTTTATCGACACATTACTACCCAGTATATAAGTATGTTTATTTATGTACTTCAGCTGATACACCTGTACACCTGATACAGCAATAAGATTGGCAATGGCGTAGACTATGCTAGACTCACATACGTGAGAGTATGAGTTAAAACTCTGGCCCCATAAAATAATTCGTAATTTTATCGCAATTAAAAGGAAACCTAGTGAGGAAATCATTGTGGTTGATTTTGAACCAAAATCTGTCGTGGAGAGGCCTGTGTCCACCGACAGGGCGACGACATAAGCTACATAATTGGCATACAATTTTACTTCCAGCCACATTTTTATGAAATAGTACAGAAAGTTTTTCTATCACATACACGCTTTTTTAATTAAATTTTTGATTAAAAAATCAATAAAGTATTTGCCCTTTATTAAAAAACTTCTGTCAACTTATTTCATAGATACAACCTACTTTAGTCATTTCGTGCTCTGTAACAACCTCTCCTTCAGTGAGAAAAATGTATTAAAAATAACATGTAAGTATATCTTCGTTATAAATAAATTATGGCTACGAGTATGCACTCAGGCATGCCCAATTTATATAATTTGATACGAAGGGCAGATGTGTCGGTATAATTTAATTTGTTTGCTCACTTTTTACACAGTACAGATAAAATAACAGTAACGGATCTTAAACTGTCATTAAAATGTATGGTGTTCAATTTTAATTTGTACCGGTGTTACTATAATTTGGATTTAATCGTTAAATTATTGGTAAATAGTAGGAATTAGTAACTATTTTGTCAGAGGGAGAGTGCATGCTGCAATCCAACAGTCGCTGGGCGCGCTCGATTGGCCACGTTACCCCTCTCTCACAGAATACTACCTTGAAATGTACTGCATTTCCCACTTCATCTTATTTCTCTAATGTACGTACGTGTTTCGGTAGTGAGTGAGATGTGTCAGAGCCCATTCCCATCCTACCCCTCCCCATTTTCCTAACCCTTTCCCTTTTCTACATCTCCAAAGGTAGGCAGGCAGCGCATCCGGGGGTGTGACTAATGTTGGCATGTATCGCGGATGTCTATGGCGACAGTATCCACTTACCATCAGGTGTCTGCCGACTTCCGACCCTAAAAAAACATCTTATCTCGCCCGCGGGTTGCCTGGAAAAGATTGATCGCTTTAGCGATAAGAGCAACATTTTTATAACTATTTGTTTTAAATTTGTGTCACTTTCATTGTATTTCTTGGTGTGTAATATAGTTTACTTGTATATTTTATTACTTTCAATTGTTTTTTTTAATGTACGAAATATGTGCATATAGAGACTAAAATACTAAATTTTACTGTATTGTTCATTCTTGAAATGCAGACACATCGGACAAACGTAGATATTAGTGCTATAATCATCACTATCGCCATCTCTTGACGAAGTAAAGATTTTTACCTATTAAATGGGTCTTCAACGCGTATTTTCACTTTTTCTTATTTTATTTTACGTTTACACCAACCATTGTCACCAATGATTTATTATTAAGAGAAATAATTGAATATAACTGTTAATAATTGATAGTTGATACAAGTTGGTGTTGATAGCAATTGGGGTTAAATAGTATTCATTTGGTAGCATTTAAACAAAGAAGAATTTTTGAACTAATAAATAACGCAACACTCAATGGTCCACACTAGTATTCCCTGTGTCGTGGGTCCAGAGACATATACAAAAACGAACACAATACGTGCACCACCCAGACCCGAACAAACAACTGGTTTTAAACAAATGATTGTCCGACTGGAAATCGAACCCCGGAACCTTATGCATAGTACCCTGCTTTTTATGCAAAAGGTCCCAGGTATAACCAACTTGGTTAATTGGTCGTCAACTATTCTCGAATTTGTCATTAATTTCACGTATAATGTAAAACTAGCTAAAGTTCTGCCCATGACGTCTGGTAAACCCTTGTTGAGCGCCATAGCAAAAATGTTATTGTGTGCAGAAAGCGAATTATGTGCATTTTATTAAAGAGTACCTGCTGTTCTTAATACTTGTGGTGTACCGTGTAGAGCGCCTTAATTATTTTTATTATGACCTGTCTCATTTAACCTCGTTGCCGGTACTGTGCTCGTATAAAGAGTGTTAATGAAACTGATTGTGATGGGTTTCCTTCACCAGCTAAGTACACGAATATAGAAAGATGGTAAGAATTAGGAAGTTACAAGAAAATTTTACTTATATACGTATACAAAAATGGAGTATAATGAAATTTGTATAAAAGTGGGGGTAGCTTTATTTTTAATATAATATATATATTGAAGGAGGCAGCAGACTAGCAGATAGTCCACTTGGTGGTAAATGATAAATGTTCACTCAGTCGAGTATCCTTGACTCCCATCAGTCAAGTATGACAAACATTGTCACGAACCCCGATGCGCTGCCTATAGTTCGAGATTTGGGAATGGGAGTAAGGGTTGGGAAAATGTGGATAGAATTTAATGGGAAAGGAAAGGGCTCTGGCATAAAAAAATTAATTAACTTCTTAAATTTTACTTTAAATTCTAAACCGATTAGAATAAAAATAGGCACAAAAATGTTCTGATAAAAATTATAGAATTTCATGTTTGTAAACTGTCGCGTTTTGTACACATTTTATATTTACTACATACTGCATAGATTGTGTATATCTCTGCAGTCAACTGGTGACCACGGCTGGTGTTCCCTGTGCGGAAACGTCGAGTCGGAATAAAAGGTAAACAATTACCTTTATTATACGCGTTCATGTGCCCTATTCAAAGAAAAGTATCGTCTATGTATTATGTTAGCTCTATTATTATTTTTTACAACATCTTTTTTTACAAACTCTTTCGACACTCCTGGAAAGAGTTGAGGTGGTGCTAATCTAAAGCCGACCGACATCACTCCGCCATCATCACAAATTATGCCACAGATATATTTATTAAAGACAAAATGTACAAAAGGCGAACTTAATGTCTGTAGCATTCTCTATCTTTGCCGATTGTACTACTTGAATTTTTGTGTTTCTCTTCTGTATGTTTTGGTGTACAATAAAGTATATATGTCTGTTTATATATCTAAAGCGTAAATATTACTGTCCACAACGTATCCATATAAAAAATGCAATATAATAAAATCCGGTTATCTTCGTTAACTGTTCAGAATTAGCACTCAGCTATGATTTACTTACACATTAGCCGCTGCGCGCTATCATTACACCCCATAAAGCCTTTATCGTGGACACGCAAAGAAATTTACTGGCAACAATAATTTCTAACGGAATATGGGTTTTTAGCTGACTTCAGCAAAATTGTTATTATTTTGCCATTATATTTTCTCATTATAAGTGGTTGGTAGGTATATCAGCGATGTACAGCTATTATTATTTAAAAAACTTTATTGCACGTATAGCACAAAAGGCTTAATGCTTAAGACAATCTCTACCAGCTAACCTTTAGGTTAACAGAAAGATATATAGGAATATTCGATGAGAAGTATAAATATATAATAGCTTAAATGACAAAGAGGATAAATTAATTACAAACAAATAAATATACCTGAAGAATGCATCATACAACATGCATACATGAATAGGTAGGTATACCATACATATATTATATACATATGTATACATAAAAAGTGGAACTCGTCTCGTCGCCTATACCACAATGTTTGAAGACGGAAGTCGTCAATCAGTGCGTCCTGTCCGTTATGACGTTGTCTCTGACGGCAGGCCTGGTTCACAAATTCAAAGTCGCTCAGCGAGCGATGGAGAGAGCTATGCTCGAAGTTTCTTTGCTGAACAAAATCCGTAACAAAGAAATTCGCCGAAGAACTAGGGTTGCCGACATAGCTCAAAGGATCAGCAAGCTGAAGTCGCAATGGGCGGACCATATATGCCGCAATACCCATAATCGATGGGGGAGACGAGACCTCGAATGCAAACAGCGTGGGATGCCCTCGGAACTCTCTTGAAGAAAGTTAAAGACCGTATGTAATGGCGGTCCTTAGGAGGGGCCTGTATCCAGCAGTTGAGAGATACAGGCTGATGGTATTGTATACATCAAAAGTCTGTGATGCATGTGACCTATATAAATAGGCAAACTTTGACTTTGATCTTTTAAAGCGAACAACGAAATCGCACATGAAAGAGATTCCAATATTTATCTGCTTGCTGATGCACGTTCTATTTTTGAGGCTGTTCAGCTGATTTAGACCACATCCGCCAGATTCCACTTTCGTCAGATCCTTTTATCGTCATCATCTTTTTACCGTATCGGTTGGAATTTTTCGACCGGTGGCGAATGTCATGATGGATTTCACATTCAGCAGATTCCACATTCGTCGTAAATAAATATGTTGAACCCTTGTTTTATAATCTGATCGTAGGAAATAATTTTAACTACCTACACTAATATTGTGCATCCAACATTGGTTGCAAGTTAGTTGCGGCTCGTAGCCTAACGCTGACAGACGAGTGGTGGCTCGTAGTCACACGCTGTCGCATATTGACTCAAGTTATGTGTGCCTCTATTGTGAACGTTTTACGCGAGTGCAGCAGACATCATTGTGGAAACTTTTTCTACGAACACTTGCCGTGGACCTGTCTTCTACTGGAGAGGGTGACTCCAACCCAGCAGTGACGTGCCGTTCGAGCAGGCTTTCAACTGACCTCTACGGATCAAAAGGTTATTGGAAGTTTTCTTCCTATCCTTTGGGAGGCAGGGATTTGATATATTAAGGTCCTTCACATAATAATTCATTCAATTGAACCAACCTTACTCATACATTTCATAGCTGTTGCGTAGAATATATATTTTATTGACCAAAAAAATATAAATATCTCTTTAGTTCCAGTTACAATCACTAGTTGGTACAGTAAACTCACAATTAAAAGTAGTAAAAAGTAAAAGTAAAAAGTAAAGTAGTAAAAGTATTTTGGAGGAGGAGAGTGCACGCTGCAATCCAACAGCCGCTGGGAGCACTCGACTGGCCTCGTTACCCCTCTCTCACAGAATACTACCTTGAAATGTACTGCACTTTATCATATTCCCCAATTTATGTAGGTACGTGTTTCGGTAGTAAGTGAGATATGCCAGAGCCCATTCCCATCCTATCCCTTCCCACGTCCCTTCAAATTTCTTCAAATTCATTCTTTCATCAACAAAGGTAGGCAACGCATCCGGGGGCGTGGCAAAGTTTGTCATTTCGGACTAATATTGGCATGTATCGCGGATGTCTATGGGCGACAGTATCCACTTACCACCAGGTGGACTGTATGCTCTTTGCTACCTTCTTTTTATAAAAAAAAAATGACTATGTTTTTTCATTTTTGTTTTGTTTGCCTGTATGACTATTTTATTGACTATGTGTTTTTTCATTTTTGCTTTGTTTACCTGTATGACTATATGTTTTTTCATTTTTACTTTGTTTGCCTGTACGACTATATGTTTTTAAATTTTTGCTTTGTTTGCCTGTAAGACTATATGTTTTTACAAGCGTCAAGCAATAACAACAACCTTTCATAAAACCATGATTTCATACAGTCGAAATAAAACGTCCTTTTCTGGTAAAAAAATGAATGTGTCACGCAGTTCATATCCAACTAACTAACCTCGCACTTGAGACAATCATGATGAAGAACCGCTCATGTTCCCAGGTAATTTACGAGGGCCCCCTTAACCTGCCCTTTATTACCTAGGGGTCGAACCTTGGACCTCGGTGTAAAAAACATTGCCGCTCGTAAAATGGCGGTATGATACCTTGATTTATTGTGATTAATACTGATTGTTGTTATTGCTGTAAAAATGTACCTATCGTGTGTGTTTATTAACGCCAGTAACACAGCAGGGGCAGATTTAGCACTCGACTGGCTACATTATCCCTCTTCACATACCAAGACTGTTCAAAGTACTTTTATTTCTTTTCAGGCTTTTCATTTCTTTAAAGTGCGGCACGTGTTACGATTGTGATAGAGATACGCCAGAATCCACTCCCATCCTATCCTTCCCCATATTCCCAACCCATTTTCCAAATATATTCATCCTGGGCGTGTCAACATTGGTCATTTTGGACTGATGTTGACATGCATCGCAGATGTCCATGGGCAACTGTATCCACTTGCCATCAGGTGGACTGTCTGCTTCTGCCACCTTCATTCCTATAAAATGACATTTATTTATTAAATTTTTCTTTATTGCACAAAGTGACAAAAGGCGAACTTATCTCCCAGTCAAGCTTTGACCTATGCAAAGATGGCGCGGTTGGTGTATTGACAGATAAGATTAAGTAAGACTATTTAATAGTGACGCTTATTAAGTATATACCATATTATAAATAAACATATACATACATGCACACAAATATACATAAATATATACCATACATATACATATAGATAGATAACCACCATTATTGTACACCAACTCATTCATTCAACTTAATATTAATAATAACAATATAAAAAATATAGGAATGCATACATTTATATACTACATATACTCGTATACCTATATATATACATATATTTAACTCTAATATACGATTAATAATATCTCTGATAGGTACATTCCTTCGACATCTCAAAATCAAATTCATCCAAATACCGCTTTTATGAAAAATGGGCATACATCTCAAAATCATTTTTATTACGTCTGGATATGTTAAACATAAACAGCGATAAAATCGAACCCACATTCAAAGCTAAAATGGAAAACACACTTTTCCATTTATAATCCTAAAACCCGATCTGATAAATGCGTACAGCCTCTCGATTAGGGCTGCCACCCCTTTAGATTTGACCCGGAGTTTTCGGGTTTGAAGGATGCTTGTCCGGGCTACGGGTTGACATGGTAAATCTCCGGGCGACCCGGCTGTGACTTTCAGTATCAAAAAAACCTCAGAAAAATGAGAAGTATGAGTTTAAATATCAAATGGTCTCTACAAAACTCAATGCTGTTAACTATTTTAAAGATTATTGTTGAGATTCAAATGCAATCTTGTATATCTAAGTAGGTATATCTTGTGTTAATTATTATTAACAATTGTATTATTAGATTTTAAAATATGTTTCTGAACCATCTCGTCTCTCCTTCGATGAACCAAAAGGAGGGAGAGACGGTTAATTCCCGACGGAAGCACAGTCGGCCAGGGTTCGGGATCCCAGGGAGAGAAACCGGCGGACGATAGACGCGGTACCGAGCAGCACCGCATTCTGCATCTTTGCTGAGAGTCAACCCCCACGGAAGCCCAATCGCCTCACGTTGGTCTCGAGGCCGGTGGAGATTAACCCGTTTACGGACAAGACGACTGGGATGATTTCAGTCGACGTAACGCCCCACATATCTGTGATCTCGTGCGCTAGGTCGAGATACTATCTTCTTTTATCGGTTTTAGTATTATTATTAGTATTTATTAGAGTATTCTTATTGGAGTATGTCTGCCCCATTTCATTGCTCTCCCAGGTTTATTGGTAGAAATTTCTTAAGGGGATAAGCACGCCTTATGTATGTATTTTCTTTTCTAACTATTTTTTATCATTTCTGTGTACAAGAAAATATATAAATTATAGTAAGTATCCCATCGAGAACATTAATTTGTTATAGTTTAGGTATAACTTTAGCTTTAAATTGAAAATCTACTAAATTTCCTTTTTTTTTAAAATCCGGGTTTACGGTATTTCGACTGTGGCAACCCTACTCTCGACTCATTCTGCAATAATGTTTATGAAAAGCCTCCACACACGGGATCCTTCACCTCACGATTTATAGCGCTTTTTATTAGCTGCCGTACATTACGAGAATCTTTTTTTCCTTCATATTATTAAAAAAAATAAAGTTGGTGAACGTTCTCGAGGTTAAAATTTATTTCATTCTGTTTGTGTGAAAAGACGATAATGGTTCTTGTCAAAAAAGGGAGTTTCGATGATTCATTACATAGATGGCTCTGAAGTAAAATCACATCCATACTAGCTACTTCGTTCGTGTGGTCTTTAGACAATGTGTGGTTAGTTCAATGTTACCTACATTTCCCCACTCTATCACGTCCCATTTCACCCCATCATATTTCACCCGACCTCACCCGATTTCACTCAATCCCACCCGTGCTATCCTCTATGTAATCTAATATAATCCCACCTAATTGTACATATTTAATGAAATGTATAATGAGACGAGAGCAACACCTAATGTCATTTACAGTTTAAATGATTACCGCGGGAAATTAAAAGCATTCAAGATAAAAGTAATTTATACATTTATCCACGACACAAACGATTATCGTAATATCAGTAACACATTTTTGAATTAGAAACTCAGTTTCTATCAACATTTAATGTCTTTAATGTGCCAAAGTGCAATATATATGGAAAAAAAAAACTATTACTGTATTGAGCAGCTTTAAAACACGACAATCTTATAGGGTATTATGCAAAGTTAAACGCAATTTATAGATACGGAAAATGAACCTTCGAATTTTGCATTGTTATTGAATGTTCACGAGAGTATGGAGCTCAGGCCTGTTTTCGAAAATTTTGTATTGTGTTAAAATTTGAGTAATTTCAATATAAACTTTTTTTTTTTAATCTAATGTGTAATTATGCAGAAAAAAATGTAGGAATTTACGATTTTCAGGTTAGCTTTTGTCGGTTTTTCTTGTTTTGACAACGACAAAACATTTACCAAGTGTGCTGTTTAGTTTATGGTTTTGTGTAATAAGAAAAATCGAATCTAAATATTAATTAAGATATAATTCAATATCTACATGACCAGTTTTTATCAACATTATATAATAATGTTAGTCAAAGTATGAATACAATAATCTCAAACAACATACCTAAATGTTTCTTTAGAGCAAAGTCATGTGTTTATAATATGTGTCATCACAATTACTAACATAATTAATGAAGTATTATCCCTATAACCAAACTGCATAAATCATTGTTACAGATTCTCTTAAAATAAGATTCGCATTTATATTATAGTTATCCTGCCACAGTTCTTCGTAAAAGTCTTTAAAATCTATAGTTAAAGTCAAAACAGTAGGATATTTTGACTGTTGTCGGACATGTCAATACAATTACTAACAACATTAATAAAACATTATTAATAAAAATATATTATTAATAAATCTTTCTTACAGACTCTTTTAAAACATGTTTCAAATTTATATTATAGTTACCAATCGTAAAATTAGGGGTCCACAAATGGGCATTATCCTTTAATAGAGATTGAAACGGTTTAATAGAAGTTCGATAAAGGAAAGTTTCAAACTACGTCGCAGATCAATCGGCTTGTTTGTGTTGCGCACTTTGAAGGCTTTAATTCATAACTATTCACGCAAATATTGTACAAATTATCGTATATCACAAGTTGTATCTTATCGAAAGTTGTATAATACAATATACAACATTATATTAATTTCCACCATATACCTTTGATCAAAACAGGATCGAAACTTTATAAATTATAACCTTTGTAGCACATTCTGGGTTTGACGCGAATAAATAGTTAATATAATTTAATATAAATTAATGTACCTAATGTAATGTTGATTTGTCTGCAATTTAGTTATAAGGATTTTAAAGATGCGCCCAATATCTTTAGTAAAATCTATACAGTTTATGAGGTAACATTGTTTACGTTACAATGAATTACATCATTTATTAGTAATATGGGTTTGAAAATGACATTACAACGAGCTGCAGTTATACTTTCGTAGGTATTCATTATAGTCTAGACCCATTTTATGAAACTACTTTTTTTACATTATCGTAGATAATTATACCTTTATACTGAGCCTGGCAATAGGATTTTTGGTTATATTAAGGACTTCAGGTTAAAATTACAAGTTGACTTGTTCTTTCTATTAATTCTATTTTTATTATCGAACTCAAACTCTTATTTATAGACAATGTAACAGTCAAATACACAAACGGACTTTGAAATTTCATTAGTAGTCTTTTTTTTATGGTTGAAGGCGGCAGACGAGTATACGGTCCACATGGTGGTAAGTGGATACTGTCGCCCAACAACGATGCACGAACATTAGTCCAGAATAACAAACATTGGCACGACCCTGGATGCGCTGCCTACCTTTGAAGATATAGGAATGGATTTCGAGAAAGGCTTGGGAAAATGGGGAGGGATAGGATGGGAATGGGCTCTGGCACATCTCACTCACTACCGAAACACGTACGTACATTAGGGAATAATTATAAAGTGGGAACTTCATTATCTGCAACTAACTAATGTCTATAAAATTCAAAGCAGCAGAATTTTGTCAACATATCTGAAATTGGAGACCAAAGGACACAAATAGTACACACATTCTATAGAATATAATAAATATTTGATATTTTTTTAAAAGAGATCTAAGTAGTAACTAAATTAATTTTAGTAAGCTTGTATTATTTTTTTCGTATACATTTTGACATTTTGCCGTCACAGATGACACACACGTTGGGAAACAATTATTGGAACACTTATTTGTAGTAACATGTATACTTTTAATTTATTTATTCATTTAATTTGGATAACCAACAGAGGTGACAATAAACAAGTATACACATAAAAAGTAGTGGTTACATTATTGTGTATGTAGTACCCCCCCCCCCCCCCGCCCCTACATACACGCGATTCGAATTACATTCCTAGTGTGCCAAAACAAAATTAGTACATATATGACATTTTAAAAGAATGGAAAAAAAATCAATGTTTTTTTTTTAATTATAAAAAGCTTAAAAAAATAAGTCATAAGAGGTACGTCAGCAATTTGAAAAGGATTTGTGTCTAAATTTAATACAATTATCATGAAATATATCAAGGTCAGCGGAGCGGGGCTGATCGACAATTTATTCAAAATCCGTGATATCCGAGATACAGGGGAATGTTTTCCTAGATTAATCCTGTGTTAATTAATCACTATAAAATTTAATTTCAATTTAAACGGAAATCCACTCAAGAAGTCATGCTTGCTACAGGCGCATCTCAAATTTCATTCAATAAATATCAGTATTCAGATTTAAAATGGTCCCCTGCTGAAATTTAAATTCTCGTCATCAAAAGCCACGTTCAAGTAATTCGGGTTTAAGGAACCTATCTGGTCGTGTGGTGTCGATCGGCTTAAGAACAGCGCCAGCCCATCTCTTCCTGTGGATGTCGTAAGAGACGACTAAGGGATAACAAAGCCCCCAAGCACTGACCACACCATGTCTAAAGAAGTAGACTGTCCAATTAGCTCGACCAGAGCGGCGTTTTAAGGTCACACATCCGTCGTACACAAAACCAATGTGCATGAAGAGACCGAAAAGGGCTGATTACGGTATGGTTACGGCACCCATACATAATATACACATGTGTGAGAATGTGTTCCACACACCTTTCTATCGGCAATTTATGATCGGCCTATATTAGCGCCCTGAAATTTTATTACGCCAGTAATACTGTTATGAAAAAGCAGCCAGAGGTTGCTGTTCTGACCCAAATAAGAATTTATGTCGTCCTATTTTTGATTTCAAATTAATTTATACGAGAATTAATTATATGAGAATTTCATAAAAAATATGTTATGATATTATAATTACATATTCTTTGTCGGTTGTAGTTATAATAATTTTAAATTCTAGTTGACGTTGTCCTGTCCAAATTTCAATAATACAATAATTTCAATAAGTTTATACAAAAATCCCATAGAAAAAAGCACTTTCAGATTTTCCCGAATTTTCCAATTTTCCGGGAAACTTTTCCAATTTTTCTTTCCCTGAAAACCTTATTCGGTCTATTACGAACATTTAAAAAAAAGTAGCCAAATCGGTCGAGCCGTTCTCAAGTGACGCGCTTTCCAACGAACAGCATTTAATTTTTATTTATATAAATTTGTATGTACTATATTTTGTTTTATATAGGGAACACAGATGCACATTATTGAAATACACAACTGCTAAGTAACACAACTGTATAAGAAAATATATAATTTTGTTGGAGTCCAAACATTTTCAAAAAATACATATTAAATTCATCAAATACAATTTAACTATTAAAATTTGAAAAATATTAGCATTTTATTAATTACAATAACTCCATGTATAGGATCTCCCTTTATTGTAATTATTGACACATAAATTAGAAGTCGCTTATGTTAAGCTTATTGCTATGATGTTTTCAAAAAGAAGACATTAAAATATATGAAACAGATTTGCCGAAAAAGAGATTTCAGGAAAAATGCTAATAGGAATATTGACACAAACGAAATTATGTAAAAACTCAACCCAATAATGTTCTGTAAAGTGAATACGATATACGTGTTGACTGCTAGAAACTCCATAATTACCGTAACTAGCCTTTCTTTTCGTTCAATGCTTGGAACGGGTCTCCTCGTGGACGGCCCTAAAACGCCTCTCTGGCCTGGCGGGTTGGCGAGTCCACTCTTTTCGAAGTGATGTAGTTTCTAAGGGGTTTGAGTTTAAGGATGCTGTTTGAGGGGGAAAGTGCACGCTGTAATCCAACAGCCGCTGGGCGCGCTCGACTGGCCACGTCACAGAAGACTACCTTGAAATGTACTGCAATTCCCACTGTATCTTATTTCTCCAATGTACGTACGTGTTTCGGTAGTGAGTGAGATGTTCCAGAGCCCATTCCCATCCTATCCCTCCCCATTTTCCCAACTCTTACTTCAAATCCATTCCTATATCTCCAAAGTTAGGCAGCGCATCCGGGGGCCTGCCAACGTTTGTCATTTCGGACTAATGTTGGCATGTATCGCGGATGCTTATGGACGACAGTATCCACTTACCATCAGATGGACTGTATGCTCGTCTGCCGCCTTCGTCCATAAAAAAGGCCTTATGGTAGCGGTTTTGTTATCCCATAGTGGCCACTCAATGTACACCCACTCATTGTCAACTATAATTCATAAATTTACGCTTATTCTCTGGCCCCAAAGGCATGCTGCTCTATCATTAAAAACTAAACTTAGCCCAAAGCATAACAATTCGCGATAACAATTATACTTGAGATCCTTAATTGAAAACGCCGTGCTGTAATCACCTGACATTGTAATGCGACGCGATTCGAGCTGCACTATGGCAGAATATACTAATTGAACAGAAGGTCAACTTAGTACTGTAGTTGAAAACAAATATTAGGTCGGGGAGAAAGATTCTTCGTATGTTCTATAGAAATTCAAGTATTTTTTTTTAATTTATGATAAATATGTGACGTTTAGATTGATAACCTGTTGCCATCTTGTAGATAGTGTCATGATCCCATTGCTGTAAAAATTCTGGGATTTTTGACCAAAAAATTGCGACAAGAAGTTTTGACAGTCCTCGCTTGATCTCAATCTTACGCAAACAGTTCTGAAGTGACCGAAACAGTAAAATACCTATCGTATAATAAACTCCATTTTCCACTTTATTCTATTCTCCCAAAGTATTTACGTGATTCGGTAGTTAGTGAAATGTACCAGAGCCCATTCTCATCCCATCTTGTCTTTCCCTCCCCATTTTCCCAACCCTTTCTCATAATCCATTCCTCAATCTGCAAAGGTAGGCAGCGCATCCGGGGTCGCGCCAACGTTTGTCAATCTGAACTGATGTTGGCGTGTATCACGGATGTCTATGGACGATCCATTTGCCACCAGGTAGTCTATCTACTCGTCTGCCACTTCCCGTTTATAAAAAGGAAATAGAAGTGCTAAAAATTATCACAATGTTAGATACAACCGACTACCCTATTTGCACTATTATGCAAATAGTTCCGAGTTCGGTTACCGCTTGTTATTTCTACTGTGCCAACGGTATGCAGTAACTACGCTCGTAAAATTAGACGTGTCTGTTTGTTCGTTCTACATTCGTACTTTGTCATTAAGCGAATACTTACGCGAAGTGAACCGCTATTCGGACGGCACTGTTAAAATGTAACGTCGCAAAAATTCAGTTTCGAAAATGCAGGACTTTTATTTCATAGCTATTATTTTTTAAATTATGCATTTCGAAAAGTGCTTTAGAAAATAATGAGATTATGTATTTCTTTTGTTTTATTATAATCTACAGTTGATTGGATGACATGACATCGATTGGGATGGGATTTAGTGTTATATTATTACTGATAAAAATACTGAATACTTTATAACATTATTTCCCAGTATACAAATTGTATGTTCACTTTGATGGGTCCTTTCAGCTTTCACAGTAAAACGAATTCTCATGTTACAAACTCAATATATTACAATACATACAGTTACTGTATTTATCTCAGATATTACGAAACTTTCTCATATATTTACACGAAAATATTTCACTTTAAAAAGGGAAGAAAAAAATTGTACCGCTTTTTCACTTATAATATTTAACACACTTTCTCGTGTATAAAATTCTCATATATAAGAATACTTGTTCACAATACAACAGAAAAATCTCACTTTTTGCTCACAATATTCTAACACACTCTCTCGTGAATATAACTGACAGGTATCCGTAATAAATTTCCTATACTCTCTATTGAATATATCTTAAGTAATTGTTTACAGATCCTTGTAAACTCGTATATATATAATTAAACAATTAAATATATACCTCCATATATAATTGTTTACTGGCCAAAATAACTACATATCTAAGCTTTAACGACCGATTATAGCTTTATTTATCTCCGCATCGGGGTAACAGGAAACTCGACATATTCACATAGTCGTTAGTGGCATTTAGTAATGTAATAAAATTGTGCTCAATTAAGCTTCGTAGCGATTACAGTAAACGTGCTACGTATTCTAAAATACAGGAGGCCGCGGGTTGCGTCCACGCCAGAATAAGCGGACAATCGTTGTATCAGCCTATAACGTCCCACTGCTGGTAAATTATTGTAAATTAAATTCTTCCCCTAGTAAATTATTGGGGGGTTTCGGGCCATAATCCATCACGCGGGCCCAGTGCGGATTGGTGAATCGCATGCTCCAGATTTATTTTAATTTCTGAAGCATACGAGTTTCTTCACGATATTTTTATCGCACCGTCGAACTAGTGATAATTTTTAAGAGAACAAAAAGTGCACGCGAAATTACAGTGTCGTGCTTTAATATTGCAGCATGTCCAATTAACGTGCGAAAAAACAACAGAAATAATCTAAATGCGTATTAGGTAGGTATATAAGGCTAATTGATATTTTGTATTATGTGGTGTTATTAAGTTTTGTAGGCATTTATGTAGTTTTTTTTTGTTAGATGTTACCGCTACCCATGGACACCTGCAACACCAGGGGGTATGCGGATGCGCCGCAGACTTTGCAAAATCCTATTCACAGCTTTCTTGAAGAACTCCATATCGTAGCTTAATGGAAAGACCTCTTGAGGCAGTTCATTCCACAGCCTACGGGTTCGCGGTATAAAATGATTTATGTTAGATTTATGTTCGAATTAGGCACGCCATTATTGTCCAAATGTGTCTATCTGACTATGTGTTTACCATCTCTTATAACGTACATTGCAAATAAACAAATATAAAAATGAAATTGAATATTGAAAATCTTTAAAAGTCAGTCCTGTATATTCAAATCTAAATGCGTTAGTTTTTGATACCCAATGTGACTAACTATTCAAATTCATAAATAAATGTTTGAATTATATAAATTCCTGTTCATATAAAACTCCTACTCAATGGCTTATTTGCATACAGGCTTAAATAAAAAAGAACACACCCGCTTATCGATGAATTTATATTTTCCCAAAAATAAAAATACTTTCTAATTTTCTGTACCGCTTCTTTTTTATTGCTTGTCTTTGCCTAATACATCGTCCGCTTACAATTTCTCTTTCAACAGATTAACGATTTACCTACGAATTGTTTCACTTAACCGATTGGATTATACTTATAAGTAAAATGTGTGAAAAAGTTTTCATTTTTAAGTGAGAAAAGTGTTGAACTTTAAAAAATCATACAACAAATGTTTTTAGTTTTCATGAATGAAATTCAGTATTAAGATTGTGCAAGTATTTCTTATTTGACCCTGTATATGTGTAATTTCTCTGAAAGTTTTCATTTGAAATATATTAGTGAAACATAGTCATATAAAATTACTTTTCACGTGCATATTTAGTCGGTTGATCGCTTGTCGCTGCGATTGGCAACCTCGCGTGTTTTCCCTAGAATTGCTACGCCGTAGCGATTATTGTAGATGTATGGTACGGCGTAGCATCGTAGCACTAATCGCTACGGAGATTAGTTCCCGGGAACGATGGAATTGTTTCGTTATATGCTTAATAACGTATCTCTCAGAGATGTGGGTTAATGTAAGTTATTACAGCTTCTGTGTTGTGAGTTATCATGTCAGTGAGAACTTCATAAGGCTTTATTATGTCTTTGTTTTAAGTACATGACCAGAACGGGTCTTGGAAACTACGTTGATTTTTTTATAATATTTTGTATTTAGAAGAGCTTAAACTTGCTCGAGATATTTTATTATTATTATTATAACTAATTAGGCGTATAAAAAGTTTTGAAGTTTGATAATTTGGAAAATTAATCGGACGATATTTTTTTACATTGTTAAAATTTTTAATTTCGGAAGACGTAATAAAAGTAGTCAATAGGTATTGATTATTTTCAAACAACCATACAATATATAATATGTTTCATTGCAGCGTAGTTACGTAAAAAAAACTCTAAATTAGATATCAGCATATTACGTCCCACTGTAAGATACAGGTCCCGACTAAAAAATTACTGGAGAATATAGGGCCATAATTCACCCCGTGGCTAAATTCGAATCGGATGGTTCAGACACATGCTGCAGATTATTTTTCAATTCTAGAGCACACACATTTACTCACTCTGATTTGTACAAACATACAGACAGACAAAATTTCTAAAAACTGTTGTTTTGGCTTCTGTTGCTCTAATAAAGACCCCCATATTAGTTTTTTTTCAATATCTATAATGTACAGACTTCGGCCTGTTACAATTTGATTATATGTATAGATGACAATTTGATAGTTGTAAGTTGCAAAATTATTTTTATTCTGACATTTATTGTGATGTTAGCTGTGATATTGAAATAAAAATAGGCAATGCATGTAACAGAAATATAATAATTAGCTGTTAAAATGTCTTGTAGAGATACTTGTATGGAAAATAAAGAAAAAGAGAACATTTTTAGCATATTTTAACACCATCACGTCTACCACCTGTATTTACAAATACATAATTACATTTCATTCAATTTCATTGATTTTTCTAAATCATACCAAAATTAGCAAAACTACGAACCGGCGCGGACAACTAGATTCTTTCACCACCCTTTGATTACAGATAATTACGGATTACTATTGTAATTGCAATGTTAAAATTATTATCCTAAACATGATAGCAAGGATGATGGTAAATCAGTAATCATGAGAAGCCATTTTGCCCCTCCTTTCATGTAAAAACAATGTATGCTATCATCAATAAGCACAAATGACGTGGTATTCTGAGAATATATTTTGATAATTAACATTTGTGAGTTGGAAGCTTAATTTCTAATCAAATACATTTTCTTCAATTATCGCTACCTGGATGCTGAAGGCAAAAATCATAAGCAAGTCCAAGTGGCCCAAAATGTCAAAATATAGAATCTGAAGCAAATGTAATGTATTCGTCACCGCACTTGTAGGGCGAGGTGGATCTTGATTGGAAGCTCCTTTTTTGCAAAGAAAAGCTTATGCTCTGTCGTGGGACATCATGAGTTCATACATATTATTACGACTATAAATACCAATAACTCTATTAAATTTATTTTATACTACTCATAGATTGAGCTTATAAAAATGATGGTCTCCAAACCAATCAATTTTAGATAATGTTAAAAAAACGCCTACATTTTGCGGCATTCGTTTCTCCGCAAGTCATCAGAAAGGCAAACATCTTAAATTGATTACTAGAACTTGCAACCCCCTCGTAATAAATTTGATAGGCTGTCGTTGAAAGGAGGCATGGCAGGTGACTCGTCTTGTACTGAAAGATTTATTTTTCAGATACTTAATAATGGTATATTTTTCCGTTTCCATCCACCGTTCTAAGCGGCAGTAATTATGTAACGTTACGTTGCTACGTCGTAGCACTAATTGCTACGCAGCTCGTAGACCAGCTACGGCAAAGACCATAGGTTAATTGCAATGGTGCTTTCCGTAGTTAACGATAAGCTGACGTAATGATAGTTGCTAACGGGAACATAGAATTAATAAAGATTTAGTTTTAAAGTTTATCATTATGGTAATAATTAATTAAAATTACCCATACTTATTTTTTTCATTTTTATATAATAACTATATAAAATTAATTCTTAATTACCTTTATACTTAAAAATACGCATTAATTAATAATATTTTGTAAAGGTTTCTTTTTTTACAGTAGTAACACAAACAAAAATATAATTTCAATTTGAATAAAACACGTTTTTTATTATACCTAATTAATTCGACTTACTTACGTGTGCACGATATCAAAAACTAATAATGTTACTCACCGATGACCACTATAATACCATAAAAGCCACATTATAATACATTTTCGGTTTTCACTGTACTCAGAGTTAGAAACAATTTTTAAAAGCCTTCACACACTCACTGTTACTCGTCATCCATCACACGGGAGAGGTTTGCCGAGTGGAGCTAAAGTCATGTCGCGGGAGAGACGTCAAGTTCGCGTGTCATAAGCTGGCGGGCATGACGTACGCGACTAGGTCGCGTCGCAGTCCGCCGCCGACTGACGTGACGCTAGCTGCCTGGGTTGCCACTATCGATATATAAAATCCTATTTCCTTATACAGGGTATATAGTGATTTTTATGTTTAATATCACCACATCCATACCATACCATTGATCTCCATCTCTCCTCTGTCGTACATAGGCCTCTCCCAAAGATCACGACCAGACATGGTCTTCTCAATTCCTCACTTTATTTCTTAGCGAATGATAACTTCATGGGTTTTATTAAAAAATCATGCAGATATTACCAAATGCTGTTTATAAATTAAAAAATTTATTTATTTATCTACATGTTATTAATAATCCATATGGTATCCTGATATCAGAACCGGCTGACGTGATGCTATTATTGTCGTTCTTTTATAGCACTAGCATAGATATGACCTTTCAGGGCTTCTATAACGATATCAAGACATCTACTATACTGATGATTCTACTATACTTGCTCGAAATCATCCTTCATGAAGTTACAATTGATGGCATAAAATAATAAAAAAGTATGATGAGTTGGAGTGAAAAACGTGACGGATCACTTTGATTTTAAAATTCGACTAATTTAAAATTAACTATTTTTTATGAGACTTAGTTAATTCATATAGAAATGAAACAATAGAGGAATTGTTTCGTTTCTATATATATATGTTAGAGACTTTGTTAGACAAAATATATTCCTGGAATTTTGGGGAAAATCGCGCTGTTGAGGGGAAAGTGGGGTAACATGACGCATGCGCGTACAGCAGCCCCGCCCTGCCCCGGGCGCGAGCTTACCCCTATTTGATATTTTAAACTTTCACGGACAAGTCGAGCCGGAAACTCCCGAAACCTAAAGACAATAAGTTTCCTAATTAATATAAAATCTTTCAGAGCTGACACGGCACCCTCCTGATGTTGCTATTGTTATGGACCAATTTAAACACTTCTTCATCTTAACATGATTAATATTCTATGGATTTTGTTTGATTTTCCATACAATATTTATTACATTTGGGAGTATGTTTTAATATATTGAAATTTTTACCATATGTTAATAATGTCGAGTACACATAATAATTGTGCCGTGTCGTGTCGGCCGGATATAGAGTAGCACCCCCCCCCCCCCCCATCTCCTCCCATGAGTCTAGTAAAAAGCGACTAAGGGATAACTAAGCGGCCACCACAAGCCTTGAGCAACTATTTACATCACCTCTAAATAAGTGGACTCGCCAACCCACTTGGCGTTTTAAGGACATACATCCCCTCATCCCTTGTCCAGCAGTGGATACTGCAAGGACTGACTGCATTGCATTGGACACTTGTAAGATTCCCTGTTATGAAACACTAGCTTTTGCCCCTGACTTCGTTCACATGGTCAACATGAATACTTTTAATATAGATTCCAAATCGATTAACGTCAACAATCGTTTCAACGTGATGGTATGACAAATATCCAAACTTTCCCATTTATGATATCAGTACAAAAGTATCCGCGATCAAATATCTAGAAAAGTGTTATGGGGTCGCTTAAATTTATTCAGATGTCGCGCAGTCGCGTAACTGAGCGCCCGGTGGCAGCACCAAGCGACCAGCTGTCACGTGATCACCGCGGTCGGCGACATCATGTGTTCAAAGCGGCCGCCCCATATCAAAACCTAGTGAGTTACTTTCGAGAAAAATGTTTTTACAAAAAAAATATTTCGGAAGCTCGGAAGTTTTGCAAAGATACTCATATTTAAAAAAAAAAACCTATTTATCGAGCTATGAATATCTCGAAATTTAGCAAGTGAATCACGTGAAGCTCATAAAACATGTAATAATATATGAGGTAACTATAATATTTTAAGCTTGATATTATATAACGTATTGTATTTTGTATTGTTTGTATTTTCATGATCAATTTTTTATTGTCACTTTCTGTTGTTTGTACATAGACAAAAAAGGAAAAAATATTTATTGAGCAGCACAGTTCATAGACATAGACATATAGACCTGTTCATAGACCTTTCCATAGACCTATCTGCACCATTTTTCCAAAATACTCCATATTACACCATACGCTGATGTCTCTCTACTACCGGATATAGACCTGTCCCAAGGCTCGCCACCAAATAGGTAATGCTTTCTGCTCTTCTCAACCATCAACTATCAGCAAATTACTTCTAGTCGTGAATCCACCTGGCCGCAGCTCAGCTGGCTATAGACTATGGAGAGTGTTATACTTGGAGTATCTTTGTGAGATAAGATGCGAAACGAAGAGATTCGCTAAAGAACAAATATCACCTTAGTTCACAAACTTAACAATCTCATTAAATGGAAGTGGGCGGGTGACATCTGCTGCAGGACCGACAACCAAAATACCCATGCCGAAATCTGCCCCTTTTTAACCAATGCTGGTAATAAGCCTCCTAATGCCCTTGCGCATGATAAAGCGGGATGACCTTAAAACGGGCTGGCGAGTCCACTCTTTTAGACGTGGTATGATCCCTCAGAGCTTATGGTAGCGGCTTTGTTATCCCTTAATCATCTCTTACGACATTCTCGGTAAGAGATAGAGTGGTAAGTACTATTCTAAAACAGACCGACAGCACATGGTCAAAATACTCATACATGAACAATTTCTAAACTTCTATTGTTATTATTAAAAATGTAGATGTATTGTTGGCAATAGTTTACACTAATAATACTAATAATATATTTCTAAAGTAAAAGGCAAAAAACTCACAAACACAGTACACACATTGAAACCGTCTATAAAATAGACTCTCCACTAAAATATATGAGTTTACCTAAACACATATTTTCATCAAAATAAATCGCGTTGCCATGCAACCAAACAAATGCTATCAATCAAATTTTCGGTAAATAAGAAAGGTATCTACTATCTATCACCTATGTAAACACACAGTACAATAGACAAAACAGTAACTCATCATCATAAAAACGCTCAAAAACATGGCACACGTACCCAAATACAGCGCTCAAGTCAAGTCGTCAATGATGATTTGCAATCATATGTGTAAGTGGAGTTATATATAATATGTAACAAAATTGTACAATACTGCTAATTAAATAATGTCAGTCAGCCATCTTCGCATTTCCTGGCGTGACCGAAAGCCGAGAAACCGTATATCACACAAAGTGGTTACAGCGTAACGTAATGAAAATGTGTTTGGCTGTTAATACTTTAACAATGGTACATGCAAAAAAAAATAAAAAATATTTCCTATTCATCTGTCTGTCTGTAAATGCATCACATAAAGAAAAACCGTCCAATAGATTTTTAATAAATTAAGAATAGTTATTGTTTATGTCGTGTATTAACGTTTTATCGAGATCTGAAACGAAAGGTGCATGCTGCACATCGCTGGACCAACTCGACTGGTCACATTATCCCTCTCTCACAAAAGATTACCGTAAAACGTATCGCAGCTCCCACTTTATCCTATTTCCTCAATGTACGTACATGTGTCGATAGCTTTTAGTCCGGTTTATAGAACTTTTGGCTTCTATTGACAGTCTGGCCGTGTGGTGTCGACTGGTTTTAAATAGCACTACCCCATTTCGTTCCTTGTGTGCCGTAAAAGTCGACAACGGGCCTCTAAAAGAATGGCTGCTTGGCCATCGTGGTGTTTCAAGGCCATGCATCCCTCGTGCACAAGACAATGTGCGTGAAGAGGCCTCTGCCGTTCAATCATTTTTTATGACTTTCGTTGCGGTCTGAACCAGAAAAAAGTTATGAAAGACTTAAGATAGCATTTAGTGATGAAGCCCCATCCAGTGCCACTGTTTATAACTTGTTCAGTGAATTTCAATGTGATCGTACCCACCTCAGTGACGATATTAGAGAAGGGCGTCCTGCTCTAACGGTGACGGTAAGGCGGTGACTGAAGAAAACATTATAATTGTGCGGCTCGTGATTAAAGCAGACAAACGCACAACATATCAACAGATACAGACAATATGACTCATACCTAATGAGGTATGAGTCATATACAAACTATTTTACACGATCACCTACAGTGCTAGATGGATCTTAATAATTTGAGCGAAGCTCAAAAGCACTGCTGCATGAAATGGTGTCTCCAAATGCTTGAAAAAATCGACAATGGTCAATCAAATGCTGTTTTTGATATAGTGACAGGTGATGAAAGCTAGATCTACTGCTTTGTACATTGTAGTGTACAACAGTATCAATGATTTTTTGGATTTTTTGTCTGTCTATCGACAGATAGACAGACAAAAAATCCAAAAAATGACAGACATGTCATTACCGAGTTCTCACGGCAATCATTCAAAAGTTTACGCGAACAAAGTCGCTGACACTGCTAGTCTATACATATAATAAAATCGTAGAGAGCCGTGTCTGTACATGAAAGATTTTTAAAAATAAAAAGTACTTGCAATATAAAGAACGAATGTTTTTGCATTTTTTCTGTCTGTCTGTCTGTCTGAAGGCTCACCACGCAAAGCCCACCAGACAGAATTTAATGTAGCTTGGCATATTTACAGCTTATGACCTATATTAACATTTAGGATACATTTGATCAGGATTCGTTGTAGAGTTCTCACGGGAACAAATACATACAGGTATGTTACTTCGTTGGTACGGGCGTGTAGCGTAGGCAATGATTTCAATAATAACGGCGAGTTGCTTTACCGTTTGCCCTGTGTACCGTGGTAAATATTTGACGATAGGAATATTGAAATGCCGTTAGAACAGATTATTTTAGGAAATTGTTTATCGGGAGCTAGAGCGGTAAACAAGGTGTTTTTATTAGCTGCGACTATGGAAATTAGTTTACCGGCACTCGCGGAATTTTCAGCTTTTTGTTATTGAACTACTCTATGACGGCGGTTTTGTTTGTGTGGAATTATTCCGCCGGATAAAATCCATCAAATATGTGGCACTTAATACATAGGGTACTAAAAATATAACAGCAACATTTCGATATCGGTACCGAATTTCTGACGTTAATGTAATGAATTTCATTATAGTTCTTTCATCTCACGAAGTCGGATTACACGTAGGAAACTCAACATAGCTTTTTCAAGTTTACACACACTAAAATAATGTACATGTACAAGCACAATCACAATTAAACGTAACCCATCTACGTGAAATGAAAGAACTATATCAGCGCTTAATTGACCGTTATTGTTTAGTCAATTATTTTGTCGTCACGCCCTAGAAAGAGGAGAGTTGAAAGAATAAAGGTATAGGACAAAAATTTACAGCGAGTCAATAAAGAATGCTTAGAAAAGATTCCTCGTAAATACAGCGCGCTCGTCTCTAGATGAGGTCCGAATTACTGCAATGTTAGTAGGGCCAATAGGAAGGTGAAAAAAACTGGGTTTCTTGAGATTGCTGTATCTTACAGTCGGATGGCGTATGCTAATTAGTATCAATAGTTGTAACCACTAATATCTATTTACGTTAATGGTAAAACATATGATGCCAGTGAGTTTCCAGTAATGTTCTAAAACGACTATAGGGTCTAAAGATCGACCTCCTCTCCAACCCCTCTAGCCGATGACCACCAACTGAAACGCAATTTACTTGGAAAGTCACTTGAAGCAATGTAATACGAACTTATACTGAACTCTACAAATAATAATCACAATAAATACTTTTTATTGCATACAATTAGTTATTACATGTGCACAAACAATAAATGACAGAATACTATTGTATGTCGCGTATTGGCGACCTTATCGCTAAGGCGACCTCTTCCAGGCAACCTTAACACACTACTATTTAAACACCTGAACTATAGATGAAGACGTCAACGAGTAACTGCTCCACATTAGTAATATCTTCCTTTTTATGCGTTTTCACTACTTCTCTGCAACTACTATATTTATGAGGGTAAAAAGAGAATTATTTAATATATTATAACTATTTAAACTTTCGCGTTTTGTAAACATTTCATATTATAAATAGGGTCTGAAAGTGTAAAATAAAGATATGGGGGAGGTATGTAGGTATAAAGGTATGTAGGGGGAGAGTGCATGCTGCATTCCCTCAGCCGCTAGGCGCACTCAACTTGCCACGTTACTCGTCCCTCACAAAAGACTACCTTGAAATGTACTGCATTTCCTATTGGGTTGGGAAAATGGAGAGATATAGTATGGGATGGAAATGGGCTCTGGCATATCTTACTCACTACCTAAACACATACGTACATTCTAGAAATACGATAAAGTAGGAAATGCAGTACATTTCAAGGTAGTCTTCTGTGAGAGACGGGTAACATAGCTATTCGAGTGCGCCCAGCGGCAGTGGAAATGCAACGTGCACTCTCCCCCTACAAATTATTTCTTGCTATCGTACTTCAACACAGATGAAACTACCGGTACAAGCCTAGTATCTAAAATAGTTTTATGACAATAATTTTCCACAAAACCCCAAAAACTTCCCTCGTAAGGAAATATTTAGATCCACGTGGAGAAGGTCAGAGGGATTATTCTAATAATATTTTAGTGCCACAATAAAAAGCCTGCAAAATTGGAACAAACAAACTGTGATCTCGTAAAGCGTAAAATAAATCACTTGTGAGAGTAAGCCGGGCCGAAAGGGGTTTAGTTCAGTTAAAACGTTCATAGAAATGTTATTTAAAGCGTATTATATCTTGTTTATAATGAAAATTTATATTTTGGTTATCTATTGTATAGATTTATAGCTTTTGCCTGGGGTTTCGCTTGCGAGGAACTAAACAGCTGTAAAATATTTTTAACACCTGTAAAAGCACCGATTAAAAGTTATTTTTTTATTTCCCTCTATAATTCAAGTTCCTTGTGCTATATGAACACGACACATGTACCAGTTTTTCTTATAGATACTTATCAATATATATTAGTGAAAACCCGATCAAAACCACTACGTAGTTTTTTACGTTATGCTCACAGAAACAGATATTCAGACAAAAATACTGACAAATATTTTAAAAACTATGTTTTGGGTGCAGTAGCTTAGATAAGAGACACCCTAGTTTCTTTAAATTAAGTCAATGTTTACATGTATAGGAAAATACGCGCTCAATCTTTATTAAGCTTCGAAAGCCAATTTACTTATCACTATTTTGGTGTAATATTTCTTTAAGTTCTTTAAGTTAAGATATATGTTCAAGTCTCATTTTACTTTTATTGTTTAATTATAATTATCTATTTTAATACTTTTACTTGTAACTTTATTGATATCATTCTTCAATCTTATCATCGCTTGTATTACTAGTTTTCCTTTTATTCTATCTCATAAGCATACCAATCAGCCTGTGTCTCTCCACTGCTGGATATAGGCCTCTCCTTAGGAGTGGTGCCTTGTGGCTGGCACACATCTCATTGCTTATAATTAATTTAAGAGCTACACCATCTACCTCTGATTTGAATATTTATTTTCTCTCTACCCGAATTCAATCTTCAATCTTTTTGTTACAGCTTTTAATCGCTTATATTATTACATTTCGTCTAATTCTAATTATTTTATTACTTCCACTTCATTTTACTATTTTATATATAAATATATATTGTATATATAGTGTACATATAGTGTATATATAGTGTACGTTCATATATTGATATATATGTCATTATGTATACTGTACACCATCTACCTGTGATTAAACATTTTATATCATCTCTACCCAAAGGTTATCTGTCAGAGATTGCTATTAGCGATAAGACAGCCCTTTGTGGATCTCATGTGTTCCAATGTCTGTTACGGTCTTATTTTGTTTTGGTGTGCAATAAAGTGTTCAATCTCTCTATCTGTTGATATATCTTATTTATTTCAATGTCATGTACAATGGTCAAATTTACTGCTTTCGACCTTCTCGATCATTAAATAAAACAGTAAAAGGACTTTATATTGCCTTAAGGCATTCTCTACAAGTCCACCATTCTTTAAATGTCAAAAATTAAAGCGGATCCAGTAGAAATCAAACAGTGAGCTTAATTCATCTGTATATATAAGAATAATATATATACTACAGTTATATAACATAGTTATAGTTTATATATACGAGTACACAGTAATAATTGAAATAATGTCATACTTTTTTATAGAAACAGGTGGCAGAAGAGGCAGTCTGACCACCCAGTTGTAAACTGAATACTAACGCCCATAGACATCTGCGATATATGCCAACATCAGACCAGAATTACAAACGTTGGCACGCTTCCGGATATGCTATGGATATGGATAGGAATGGACTTGGAAATAGGGTTGAGAAAATAGTGAGGGGTAGATGGGGATGGAAATGGACTCCGACGTATATCACACAGTATAGAAACATGTACATACGTGGAGAAATGAAATGAAGTGGAAAATTCAATATATTTTGCGATGGTATCCTGTGAAAGAGGGGCAATTTGTCCAGTTGAATGCACCTAGAGTCTGTGGGATTGCAACGTACGCCTTCTCCCTCAAAATGATTCTATTTCCCATCAAACGGACTCTGACAACTCTCACTTACTTCCAAAACACGTTTTCCATGCAATTTTCCATTACCAGTGTAGATATCGCCATTGAAAGAGAAGAGTTAATAAATTCAAAAAAGCCACTCGTCTGAGTAGAGCGGGCCACAATGGATCGCATAAAAGTGAGCGCAGTAAATCAATTCACCCATGTAAAATGGTGTGTAACATTTATCGTACGTCCCCATCTCCCCACTCTACCTGAGAGGAGGTGGGGGCCACGCTCACACATTAAGTCGTCATGTCAATTGTTTTAATTATAATTGCTCTTTGATGGCAGTGGAAGCATATTTAAAAATAAAGAATTTATTTATGAATCTGTATATTTTAAACTTTGAAATATATGAAATATGTTATAAATAGCTCGACATAGTTTTGGTCACAATGTATGAATGAAATTGAAAGTAAACTTCAACCGAATTGTCATTCTGCGAATTTCTTTTTTTTTATATTAGAGGCATAATACATATACATACGCATACATATGTATTATAATATGATGCATACAATTTCCATGTTGATATCATA
This sequence comes from Sesia bembeciformis, assembly GCA_943735995.1. Taxonomy (NCBI): domain Eukaryota; kingdom Metazoa; phylum Arthropoda; class Insecta; order Lepidoptera; family Sesiidae; genus Sesia; species Sesia bembeciformis. The sequence goes on from OX031028.1 coordinate 18,719,844, forward strand.
GTACTAATAAATGCAATTGTTATTTACATACTACTCCAAGTTCACGGATTGAGCAAAATAGATTGTACTGCATTAGTGTTGTCGCCCTATTATGTTATACCTACAGAAAAGTCATCGAGGAATTTATAAGGAATTTTTCGGCTTACCTTCATTAATTTCTTGTTTTATTGAATACTAGCTGCACCAGGCAGACGTTGTCCTGCCTGAGTATATTTATTTACCTCTGTATACAAAATCACAAATTATTCTGTTTTACCGTCGATATGATTTTTGCGATCAATTGAACGGTATAAAAGTTGATGTGCTGAAGCGCCATCTAGTGCCGAGTTACAACAAATTCGATAGCTCGAAATAATTCTCCGTGCTCAAATACCTATATATACCACTTTTCATGGTGATCGGTTGAACGGTATAGAAGTTGATGTGCTGCAGCGCCATCTAGTGGCGAGTTACAACAAAGTGGATAGCATAAAAACCTTCTCCATGAAAAAGTACATATATGGTGATCGTATATATATACGTAAAGTACATATGTACATAAAGTACATATGTACTGACATGGTGATCGGTCAAATGGTATCGAAGTCTATTAATCTCAGATATACCAACATCCATTTTTATATATATAGATAGATTATAAAGCAGCTATCTGTTTTGCCTCTAATAAATAAATAAATTAAAGAATTAAATGGCGTTTGTTGTGTATTTTATTTTATTATATCACCTAATTAATGTTGTGAGTTTCGGAAAAAAACATATCTTTCACTACGTTTGTGCAATAGTACCAATCTATTAATAACAACTTAATAATCTATTAATAAGCAATAGAATTAATAACAGAATCCAATTATTCATTTTATATTCAATTATTAATTCATATGATAACAACATCTTTATACGAAACTCTCATATGATATTCCTTTTAAATCGAATCCGGACATAATCTGACCACCTGCTTCATTTTTGTCAAAAAATCCAAATTTTCGACGCGAGGGGCCGTATGAATGAGGGGGAATCGACTACCCCGGGGGCACCGGCGACGGCGGAAATCGAATCCCGCACCCCTCGAGCGGACACCTGGCTCAGACGCCAAATCATATTCCGTGCTAAACACACGCAGCAAGTTTCGTAGTTATGTGGGTACAGACGTGTGGAGACGGGCTTTAAAAAGTACAGTGAGTAGGAAAAACTATCTTGTTGCACATTTTAATGATACGTATTTTAAACTAGCTTTTTCACGCGACTTTGTTCGCGTGGTCTACATGAATAACAGCCTATATGTTAATTCTTTTAAATACTATTTATATTAATATCTAACATTTTAAATTTTCGCGTTTTGTACACATTTTATATTGTTCATCCCCGATTTAGGATATAAAACGGTTAATATCTTTCTATCGACGACACCATAGTATTGTTAGAGCTTTGTAATCTTTCATTCAATCACTGACATAATATGCTCTAGTCCAATTTCCTTTATTTATAAATTTATTTACATTTTTCTTCGTTCTTTTAATCACGTATATTCTTATTAATCTAATTATTTTATCAAGTGGGCGGACGAGCAAGCGGTCCAACGTGATGGTAAGTGCTACCGCCGCCCATGGACACCTGCAACACCAGGGGTTATGCGGGCGCGCCGCCGACCTTGCAAAATCCTATTCACAGCTTTTCTTAATTTTACTATTTGATATATAAATTTATATTGTACTAGCGTCCCGCCCTCGCTTCGCTTCGGTTTATAAGTTTTTTTTTCAAAATTTCAAAATAAATTATAGCTTTATTAGACACGGATAGTGTGTAGCTTCCTATTTGTGAAAGAATTTTTGAAATCGGTTCAGTAGTTCCAGAGATTACCCCCAACATACCTACAAACAAACACACAATTTTACCTCTTTATTATATTAGTATACATATAATGTGTACGTAAATATATCGATATATATGCACTTATTATTTATACACCTCTGATTATTTTTTTTATTTCCCCTACCCAAAGGTTGTCTATTTCATGTGTTACAATGTCTGCTACTGTCTTATTTCGTTCTGATGTACAATAAAGAGTTTTATCTATCTATCTATTATAATATAGAGCACCTACCTACATAAAGAAAATATATGTTTTTCTCAGAATACTACAAATATTGAAAATGGAATGAAAAAAGTCGTTGATTGGTTGCTTAGTAAATTGATAGGAGAAGATAAGAGCGAAAAGAGACTCGTTCACATTCTTTATAATACGCCATTCTACAGTTGTTCAAGTTAATAAATAACTCCAATCACCCATTCATTACCGTCTCCTATCGTATCCTTTTATGATCCACCATCAGACGTCCAAACTAGTGTTGTATTTAAATTAAATGCCAATTCAAAGGTTGACGCACTTGTTTACAACATGCAATTAGTTGACGACGACGCCCCCCACTACTTTCCCCTCCCCTTGTTACTAAGGGGGGAGGGCTGTAGTTTCCATCTCACTGAGCGGCAAATCATCCCGCTGACGCGTCCACTGACCGCTTGTCGCATCACCGGTCATTGCGTTGCACATTACGTCACTAAAAGTACACTGTACTTGTATTAGCCTATAACGACCCTTGTGTACCATAATAATTCACTGGTGGGTTTTGGGCCTTAATCCACCACGCGGGCCTAGTGCGGATTGGTGGATCGCATACTGCAGAAACTCAGTGGTGCGTACGCTGCGCATGTAATAGGTATACACAAGTGAGCGCTACACACTCGCGTTTTTTTTTCTTTCATATAATGGCAATGGTGCAATTAAATTAGCCCATTTTGCCAGTCAAGTTTTCTTCTTAATTCAAGTCAAAATAATTAAAAGTACATTTTGCCAATGTCCGGTCACGTCGAAGCAAGTCGGAAGTCGTTCAGTAAAGGGGTTTACTGGGGACAGAGATTAACTCCTGGGAAGAGCACGAAAAATGAATTCTCACGCCTTTATTTGATTATCATAAATATGTATTATGCAGGTACTTTGAAGTTTAGTAAACTATCACTATTTAACCACAATACCCATATGACATATTTTTTAAATTAATCAAACAAAGACTCAACCATCCCTTGACGGTAAAAAATCCCCCGCGCCCGTTACTTGGATCGTATGCAATGCCATGCTGGACATGGCTCTCCCCATGCACATTGTCTTGTGCATGAGGGATATATGGCCTTAAAACGTCACGCTGGCCAAGCGGGTTGGCGAGTCCACTTTTTCAGAGGTGATGAAGTGATGGTGTAGTATAGGTGGTGTAGTAATAATCCAAAAATAAAATTTCATCATCAATTTACACATACGATGTATATGAGAAAGTCCAGAACAAAAGCCACACAAAAAACTAATTTTAAAAGCGTAGAGAAAGAGTTTTTTTTTATAAACGAAAAATACGGTAAACTTAAGATCATTGGAAGGCGTTTCTAAAGGTACGCGGTAACGCTTGCTCGTCCGCCCACTAGTCTATAAAAAAAAAAAATGTCCGCCGAAAAGCTAGTGTTGATCTCTGCTACTTTTTTCATTAGACAACAATACGAGTATTAACATTGTTGCGCGAATCGTGTACACACTACAACATTTCATGCGTAAATGCAAAAGGACAAGCAACATGCCGCGCATCATGTCGTGCGACATGTGGCAACACAGCGCGATGTTGTGCTATGTTGACAAACATTCTGCGCGTCCCGTGTTGTGCGTCAATTATTGCCTAGTGGATATTCGGCTTAATATCGTGATGTTGCGTTAAGACTGCTCACGAGTAAGTAAATTATTATTAAATCGATTAGTATTAATTATATAGAAGTGAAATCGATTTAAAATCTAGGTTTATCAAAGGTAAGTTTTAAGAAGATCGTCGTCTTGATTCTAATTTTGAGCAGTGAAACGAGTCTTGGAAGTTGAATGGCGCGTAAACCTAACCGAGAAAGTAACTTGCAAAAAATAGAAGTGAAAAAATATGACCTGAGCGACCAGCTGCTCATCCCGAGTGATGACCTGGCAGAGGTTAAATAGGTAATAAAAAAGAACAATTAGCGCAAACTTAACGAGCGGTTAGCGTGCTAGGATGATGGTCTAAATGATGACCTTTATGCGGAATAAGACGTCTGTAATTTGAGGACTCCGTTGTCTTATCACTAGTAGTCGGAATATAAATTGGTTTTATAAATTTGTGGTGTGCATTCCAGGAATTATTTTCAATTTGCTGGATAGAATAATTCCACTTATTTAAACATTTCCTCCACCCATTATTATAATCCTGACCCTGACTAATACACCAAAATTGTTGACTAGTTATTTCTTTATAATCGGCAAATGTCTACTAAATTAGGAACCTATATTATTTCCGGTAAATATCTTTAATTTTTCCATCAAGAGATAGCTCGTGGTAGTAATGAAATTGCTGAGAGCGTTAAAATCTTAAATTACATTAATTTTATGTGCTCATAAAAGATGTCATAAAGTTTATGAACATCGGACTGTCTTACGTAATCGATATTGCAGTAAATGTTAAATGTGTGAACATATGTGGAATGTAAAGAGGTTTTTTTTTCTTCATATATAACAATGATGCAATTAGCACATTCTGCCAGTGTCAAGTATTGTTCGGAAACAATTTTGAAGTCTAAAACGTATCTTGTAAAAGTCCAGTCCGGTCTAAGTAAGTCTGGAGTTGCTCAGTAAAGCAATAGCAGGTTTACTGAGGACAGGCGTTTTTATTTGATTTTCACAAACACCACGCACAAAAAAAAACACTTTGAAGTTTAATAAAGTATCATTATTAAACCTCAAAACGCCTAAAACACAATTTCTACAATAATCAAACAAAAATTCAACTTTACTACTGGAGTTTCCGACAAAAAGTCCCCAATTATGTTAATTAACTACAACAAACCTCTTTGCGTTCTAAAATTAGTTATTGCCGGGCTTAAAAAAAATACCCACAACATCTTAACACGGAATGTCTATGATTAAAACTAACAGCTTTTATTCTACGACTTTCTATGGAATTTCATCTTTTCGCCCAAAAAAAAAACTGTTTTAATGAAGTTTAAATTTGTTTCATATATTACGATTTTTTTAATTATATATGGATAGAAGATAGTAGAAAATTCTGGGTTGCAAAAACACCAACAAAATCACTTTTAAAGGCTTCATTTTTCTTAAAAGCTACATCTAGTCGTCATTTACTTTAAACTAAAATTGTAAATTATATTAATTGGGCTGTTCCGTTGAAAGGATTCCCAGCGGCGTCCAGCATCTGTGCGAGCACATTCATACACATGAGATGCACGTAGCGCATTATTGCACCACAAGCCGCCATGTCCGCATGTGCAAGGAAGGACACACGTTTGTAGTGAACGTAAGTATAATTGGCAGTAAATTACTGGCACTGTACTTTACTTTTTTCTAAACTTGATGTTTTCCCAAAAAAAGGTAAATATATTAATGAATGAAGACTCTGACTTTACTACTCCTTTCTACTTACTCATTATAAACAATTACGAATGGAAACGCCGCACGCTCCCTTTATAAACAGTTCCTAATTGAATCTATTTTTTTTTATTAAAAATAAAGGCAGGCAGACGAGCGTACAGTTCATCTAATGATAAGTGGATACTGTCGTCCATGAACACCCGCGATACATGCCAACATCAACTCAGAATGACAAAAGTTGGCACGCCCCTCGATGCGTTGCCTGACTTCGGAGAAAGGGTTGGGAAAATGGGGAGAGATAGGATATGACAGGACAGGAATGGACTCTGGCATATCTCATTCTCTACCGAAACATGTGTACGTACATTGTGGAATCAGTAAGGACAAGGTCGAGTACTGTGGGAGACGGAGAGTGTCCAGGCGAAGCTCCTATAACTTTGAGACTGTCTGTCGTGCAGTATGCAGGCGCGTGTTATCATGGAGAAGCAGTGGATTATAGCGATTGACGAGACTCGGTTGTTTGATAGCGAGCTTGTTCATCATAATTTGCAGTTCTTCACAGTACACATCTGCATTAATAGTTGTGCCAGATCTCAGGAAGCTATAGTAGATAATTCCGACACAGGACCACCATAACCTTCATTTGATTCAGTTTGCGTTTGGGACAATGTTTAGCTGTGACTCCTGGGTTCAACCATTGTGATGAACGTTTACGATTATCATACGGGGCCTACTTCTCATCACAAGTGACAAGACGATTCTGAATCCCTTCACTTTTGTATCGGTTCAGCAAAGTAAGGCTAGCTTCGACGCGTGTTTGCAGCTGACTTTAATTAAGCTCATACGGTACTTTCCGAGCTTTTTCACTTCCCGATTTGACATAAATCAACAATATCGTTATGTCACTTACGCCGAAGGCTGCTGCTAACTCGGATGTGGTTTGAGATGAATCCGCTTCCACTATTGCTTTCAATTGGAATAAATGGCAATTTCATAGGTAAGTACTTTATTAACACTGTATTAAAAGTACGAGTAATTTTCATCTAAACTTTTGCGTCCAAAAAAATTACATACAACATTTAGATTAAACTACGTAGACAAAATGTTTCAGAAATGATTCTTAATTATATTTCAAACGAAATCACGTTACTATTAGTGTTATCATAACTCAGTTATAATTGTGATCGCAATCACAAAAAATACTTTTATAATCGCAGTATCTAAGCTAAATATTGAATAAGTATTATGTAAACCAGTTATAATTTTTATTTATTTTGATATAGACCAATCAATATATTATTTATAATTTTTATTTATTTTTGTACAGCCCAATCGATATATCAAAGGCTGATTATAAGCGAATAATTCCAAAATAATTGTATAACCGCCTAAAATAAATAAACTGTGGCGTCAAATAAGCGCGCCAACGCTGTTGCAATCAAAGAAAAATTTCGGTATTTCCCTGAAACATCCGCCTGTGCTCGGTGAGCACTCAACCGTAAATTCAGCAAACATTTATCCTTCATTAAGTGTTTGCTTAGCACATAAAAATTTCGTCCTATGTGTGTGTCATTTTACAAGAAAATATTTAACGCTTTCAGTTTACTTCATATTACGTAAAAGAACATTATGGCGACGGAGATTTTATTAAATTCTTTTGCGACTTTTTTTTTGACAATTTACTAACCGCTTGTATTTTGTTAAATATTATTTACATGTTGAATTTAAAAATTTAAAACTTGATTAAGTATAAATGATAAAAAGTTATGTCTGTGAGTATATTCATCGGTTATATTCACTTATACCAATGTTTAATAACGCTAATTCAGACACGGCGGAATCCGCGCGGCTACGAACCTATTTACATTATCGCCTTCATATTCGTTGACACTTGGCCGCCCAGTTTAAATATCCGCGCGTTTGCCGCAAGTCGACCGCTGGAAAGTGAATACGATAAGCGTCCGCGCGGATCTATTACTATGACGTGCCTAGAGGGCGTTAATTTGCTAGACATCTCGCCACCACATACGGTCTTCTCTTTTCATCTGGCCACAACAAATCAAGCCGTCGTCGATCCATCTGGTCGGAGGGTGTCCCACAGCGCTAGGATTATTTGTTAGGATTTTTTACTAATAATGTTTATAATTTATATATATCTATATATATATATTATTTAAGTATTAAATAATAATAATATATTTCCGGTAATTTAGAGGCATCATGGCACAATACTACAGAAGGCACCATGATGCCTCCTACCGTTGACTGTTGTCACACTTGTAAGTTTGTCATGAAAAGCGGGAAGCAGATAGTTTACAACTTTACACGGTGGAACGAGAAGTAACGTACTTTATAAAAGTGATGTAATTTAAGCAAATATAGTGTAATTCAAGAAAGCTGCTGAATAGGATTTTGCAAGGTCGGCGGCGCACCCGCATACCCATAACACGCAGGTGTCCATGGGCGGCCGTAATACTTACCATCACGTGGGACCGTTGGCCCGTCCGCCCGCTTGTCTATATAAAAAAAAATATTCAGGTGTCAGGAGTTTTAATGGTTATCCTCTTCGTGTTCAAGCACTATGCCAAAATTTAAAAAATCTGGGTTATGTGTGGAAGTAGTTCACAGTGTACTAGCAGCACACTTTTGCAATGTGCCTTGGCCTAGTGTCGATACCCATCCACTGGAGATTTACTAGGAACGACCAATGCCCTGCAGTGGGAAATTATAAACTGATATCGAAATACAAATAACAATATAATTTATATGGTATGAAACTACCAAATAATCATGGTTAAACCTTTCAAATAACAGTTCAAAAACACGTCATCAAAGTTTAACGACCTATGAAACCAATCAATACACCTACATTACTATAACCAGACCCAAGTGTATACCAGCACACATTGACCTACATAAATAGCCCTTTCAACCTTCCCTAGATAGTTCTGCTAATCGCTGTTGGCAAGTCTAAGCAGATCCCCGGGGGCAGATATCCGCGACTCGCAGATGATGGATGCCGATGAATAAATTATGCGGCGGTTAATCGATGGCTGGTAACTTCGGAGAACGTCCAAGGTGAGAGTTTCACCACAACGTGGTAAACATTATAAACTTTAATTAGTGCAAGTGTGATAGGTACATTATTAACAAAGTAAGATTACGTAGAAATCGTAGATCAAAACTTACCAATTTCGAAAAAAAAACACTAAATCTCAGTTAACTGAGCAACTCAAATCCAAAAGGTAACCAACTAAATGAGCAGCAAGAAAATATTGAATGTTGAAACTGAAACTGGGATTTGAAATTGTAATTGAATTTCAAAAATCTAAATTTGAATTGTTGAAGTTGAAAATGTTGAATAGAAAAAATTATCAAATATTGAATTGATAAAAATCGCAATAATTTACCTTTAATTTTACGCGTTCGGACTCGATTTACAATATAAAAAGTCTGGTATATACATACATATCTATTTCAGGTATTTATTTAGCTCTTTTGGTGTAAATTCATGTTCGACTAAATCAAACTAAAAACGTGGTATATTTAACTTACATACTGAAAACATGGTATGTTTAACCTACATACTGACAACGTGGTATATTTAACCTACGTACTGACAACGTGGTATATTTAACCTACATACTGAAAACGTGGTATATTTTAGCAGTAAATTTTATATTTACATTTTTATAATTTATATTATTTACAATTTTCATAAAATAAAACAGTTTAAGTCTAAATCTAGGTATAATTCGAAAATGAACGAAATTGTTTTAGTAGTTCCAAAATTGTCAGACTGGGTGTCAAATGGTCAGACCAAAAATAGGTCGGACTGGATTAAACGAAATTTTCCCGAAAACGTCGCAAAAAAAATTTTGAATTAAGTAATTATTCCTATTTCATTATCATAAATAACAATTTAATTCAATATAACTACTGTTCATCCCTCAATGTTATATCATCACGCTACCAATTCTAGGCACCCTTGATAGACTTAATGGCCCATTTATTCAACCGAGCAGTCATAAATAAGGCTGAACACGCCACAGACTAAATATCGACAGTGGGGTCAAGCCGATGATAATTAATTATTTAGATATTTAGTTCATTCGTTCACGACCGCCTCTTGACCATTGCGGATAAGCTAAATTAGGCTTTATCGCCTTTGGAAGATATTATACACAATTGTGTATATTTTTTCTAGAAAGACGGATTTTATTGGTGAAAGAATTATGCCAAATTTCATTAAATTCAATGGTATTTGCATTATGTTCGTTTAAACATACAGAAGAATTCCAAAAATGTGGTTTATGGACTCTGTATCATTTATAGTATCGATAGTATGAATAGTGTATATCAATGGTATTGTTTTTAGATATTTCATGTACAGACACATCTTTACTAATTATATGTATAAATATAGATATCAATATAGATCATAACAATCCACCTAGTGATACGTGAATACTGTCGCCCATGGACATCCACGATTCATGCCATTATCACGTCCCCGGATGCGCTGCCTATCTTAGGAGATTTAAAGGAATGGATTTGAAGAAAGGGTTGGGAAAATGGGTCGGAATAAGATAGGATGGGACGGGAATGGGATCTGGCACACCTTACTCACTACCGAAATACGTACGTACTCGTACATTGGGGAAATAAGTTAATATGTGAATGTAGTACATTCTACGGCAGTTGTCTCTGGGAGATGTGTAACTTGAACAGTCCAGTGTGTCATCACAAAATTTCACAAAAAATCTTCAATATTTTTACTCCAAATATTAAAATTTTCAACATACGTGACTTGTTAAAGGCCGCTTCGGTGCAATTTATAAAAACACAAAAACCCTACAACTAAAATATCGGATTAAAAGTTTTTCTTTCTGAAGATTTCAAATTATAGTTTTTAGGTAAGTTTCATGGCAGAAGCAAATGAAATTACTTTATTTTGGTTATCTCGTTATGTTTGTACATTTGTAAGTTTAATAAGATTTATTCAAAAAGTTTAATTTGGAATAAAGGATTTTGTGGGCACAGTCACAGAGTTGCTTATTCCAAAGTGATCCGTAACAGTGATTTTTAATACAATAATGTTTCTGAAAAAAAAATGAGGTCTGTATTTAGCAAATTTGTTTAAAAAAATATATTTTTTGGAAAAGAAAATTGTAATGTTCTCACTCCAAAGAAGATGAATCATTAATGGAATACATGCTTTCAATCTTTGAGATAGGTTCGAACACAGCCTGTATACAAACGATGTATACAAACAAAAAATGTAGTGAGGAGAGCTCTATCCTATGATAGAGCTCTTCACACTACATTTTTTGTCAAAGCATCTTTTTCCTAAAATGTGGGATAAATGTCAAAATTTACCTTTTCGATTTATTATTATTTATTTATTTAAGATTTACTATAGTATTATTTATATACTATACTATAGATACTATAGTTACGAATGACATTAAAAAACCTAATTAGGACAACCTAAGACCATTTGAAGCATGCAATCGGCATTTTGTCAATATAAACAAGGAAAAGTTACCATTACCAGCCCTTCTATCGTCCACTGCTGGACATGGGCCACCTCATGCACATTGTCTTGTGCATAAGGGTTGTATGGCCTTAAAGCGACACGCTGGCCAAGCGTGTTGACGAGTCCGCTATTTTAGAGCTTGGAGTTCTTCACGGCTTGTGGTAGCGCCTTTGTTATCTCTTTGTCGCCTTTTACGATACCCACGGGAAGAGATATATAGTGGTGTAATTCTAAGGCGGCCGAAACCACATGGAACCCTAGTGAATCTCATCACCAAAATTTTCAGCATTTCTATTCAGCCCGCTAAAAGGTTTTTTATTCTGCCAGCTGAAAGCTTGTGAGCTTTCAGCTGGCAGCTTGTGCCATTGTCATAGTGTGCCATTTGTCTGTGCTGTGCTAGCCGTTGTGCTGGTCTTGTTTGCGACTCTGTTTATGTCATCAACCCATCAGGCTACGAGCTACACTTCTTTCTTTAGGATACTGGACAGAGTAGTAACTCTGAGGTTTGCTCCATCTGCCATTACCACATCTAGTTATATTATATACTCGTATTTTCTAGCAAGCAGCAATTACGTATAAAAGTTGGCGTACGTGTGTCATTATGGACTGATGTCTGCATGTATAGCGGATGTCTATGGACGACAGTATCCACTTACCGCCAGGTAGAAAGTATGCTCGTCTGCCGCCTTTTATCGATAAAAGAAAAACTAATTCGAATCTAAAACTTAGAGAAGAGCGATCATATTTCTGTTAAATACAAACGGCGCTACGTTACTTCAAGCTCGCGGCACCGCCTGATTTCAGTGGAAAAAGCCTGGCAAGGTCAATTTCAGTCGGCTTATTTCGTTATCTAATAGGCGGAGTAAACCGAGCCTAGTACAACACGTCAAACTTTTTCCATGCTCTAGTATCTCTCTGCTTTAGCAACAATAAGAGGGCGCGAGCGTAGTGAGAGAGCACCGCTTTCGTCAAAGGCTCTCGCAACACTGACTTTTAACGTCCATCTGACATTGCGTTCTACCGACCTGAACACGAAACAGTGTATTGATGATATAGATATAATTTATCGATCTACCTACCTTATCATAACCATATATTTATTATTATTTCTTGTATAACTACTACTTTTACTCACGTGTGTCTGATAGCATAGCGTATGAAATCAGCGCATGACATGAATCTGAAACAAAAACCTTTGAATTAATTAAACTGTTTACACAATGTAAAGTAGTTAGATAGATAGATACACTTTATTGTACACCAAAAACATACAGAGTAATACAAAGTACAAGTTATTAGAAGTACAACCGTCGGCCTTATCGCTAAAGCGATTTCTTCCAGGCAACCTTTGGATGGTGAAGAGAAGTCAGTAGATGAAATAGAGATAGGTGGTGCAATAAGGAAATAATGTCTGTGTATACATTCATAGTTACATACATATATATACATACATACGTATATATACATATACATTATATATATACAGAAAGATGGAGGAAAAGAATTTGGGCGTATGAGAACTCTTAATCTGCGAGGTAGTGTTCCTTCACGAGTCTTTTAAAACTTGCCAGAGATTGAGCGCGCTTTATAGTTAAAGGTAATGCATTCCATAAGCGAATCGCTTTGACTGTGAATGAATGTGAATAGGAAATAGAAAAATGGTCGGGAATTTTAAGGAGAAGATAATCTGAAGATCACAGATTGAAAGGATGTGAAGAAAGATAGTTAAAATTTTCTTCGAGGTAGCCGAATGTCAAAGAGTTAAACTAAACAAAGAATGTAAAACTTTCACGTCGGCATTATCATAAATTTTCTTTCTATTAATAACGACCTAATTGATGTAGGTACGTAATGTATTAATTATCACAAACCAACGATTTGAAGAATTGGCTGATGTTTCAACCATAGAAACCTCAAATAGTTGACACGTAACTTCCTAATATGATTACATTGAAAGGTTTCTTTATTTACTTGAAATGCTTTTACGCACGGATAGACGAATGCAGCTGAAATTTTGCATGGACCTTATTGGATACCTCGAAAAAGTAAAACTATAAAACTAATGTTCCCGTATAAACTATAAACACTTCCTAATCCAAACACTTACTATAAGCAATTAAAAGCGAACAAACATGTTAAATAATAAAAAATATCACAAAAATAATCGATGTTCTCGGAAGAATAGTTTTATCCACTCCAGTTTACAATATTTAATCCAGTTTACAATATTTCGTTACTTATATTATATTTTGTTATAATAAAAGCAACAGAAATGAAGAAATGAGAGGTTATTCAGCAAACAAACGCACCGTCAGCGCGTCAGTAATTGAATAAATATTTTAATTAACGATTGGCAAACCCGAATCGCCGACATCTCGTCTACAGAAGGAACACAATCCATCAGTACGCGATCCTCAAACGCCACTCCACAGACCACAGAATACGTCATACACACCCACAAACACAGAAACACGCAGACACGACGCGGGCGATACATCAAATTCACACATATTCACACACACACCAGCAGCAACGCTAGCCGACTCACACAGCCGCACTTTCAAGCGTGGAACGCACACAGAAGCGAGCTGGAACAACAAATACACACACCAAGATGAAGTAGCGTTTGCAATACACAGAAGTCGCAATACAATATACACGTAAACATCTCGACTCGTTCACAAATGTGAGTGATAAAGGCATTTGTACACGCTCATGACCTCATTTATGAGGGAACTGAGAAAGCTATAACTCATTTTCACAGGTAAAGTGAGAGAATTTATATTTCTGTGTATATGTAGATTTATTTAGAAATTTATTCTCTTAAGAAAAAAACAGACTGGTGTTCCATTTAAGTTGCCCTACTTTCTTTATATACATATAGCTATTTCGTGTTGATTTACGCCATGGTTAATTCTCGTTTGTACATAATTTACTAACGTGTGTAGCATTATTTTGATAATTACATGAAAAATGTCTAATACGAGTATATCGTATTTCAATCACAACCCGTAGGACTCTAAAACGCCAATTGGCACGAAACGTGATACAGAACAAAATCCGGCAGCACTATCTATTTGTATTTGCTGATGAAATCAGATGTGTATTTTGTGGAGGTCAAAACTCACGTTAGATCCCTGAACTAGCATATCATACAATACTATACCGTGTGTCTCTCTACTGCTAGATATACGTCTCTCTCTAGGACAGCCACCACACTCTGTCTTCATGTCATCAGTTCAATTTTCCGTCCGTCTGTGGCGGTGGGTCTAGCGATGGAAAGAGCTATTATGTTCGGAGTCTTTTTGCAGTACAAAATTCGTCATAATTTCGACAGTGGGAAGGCTATATATACTGCATGACTGATAACCGATGGGGGGGATGAGTCCTCAAACTGAAACCACGGAAACCCTGGTGGACCGATCGACCGACTTAAACGAGCATGGTTAATATATACATTTTTTGGACCTTTCTAAGTAGTTTTACAAGCAAATAGTGCGACAATCTGTCGTACCAATGCGTTTTACAGGTATATAATTACTTGTCGCCAACATGTATATAAATGCATAAACAAACGGCGGCCATCTTGAAATTTCATTATATTGACAGATCTAGACGTGTTACCAAAAATTCTAAATACCTCAATTTTGCTACTCGAAATTAAGATCCACGATTCTATGAAATATTTTTTGACGAATGCATTCTCCATATTAACATTGCCATCCGACTTAATCATGTCTGTTCGTGAGTACCTATTTCTAAGAACGGTTTAATTGGTCTTGGAATTAGATCGAGTTGTATTTGTAGCATCGATATTACAGGCATATCATATTTACAGGCACCTTACGCAGTCTGCATAAAACTCGTTTCCAACTAAGTATATGCCAAAAACGGTTTATGAAACGTCGTTTTATTCGAACTTAAATAACACTAAAATATTGAAATTCAGTGAAACTGGTGATAACATAGGAGAAATAAAAGGCACTGACTAATAAAAGGGTTGAGCGAATGAGTGGCGTCTGCCGGCCGCTACCGATGTACGAGTATCACCGAAATTAGCCGAGCTCGGCCGATGATGTCCGAGCACAAGATGCCGTATCAATTGGTAATCCTGGTAACTGGTAACGTCACGCCTTCCTGCATATTTATTATGATCCATGCCGAACTGTTATCTTTTTTATTTTTATTAACGAGGTTGTAGCAAACGCCTCTTCAGTCTGTTCGAGATCATCATTAATACAATCCATGATCACGGTGGCATACTCTTTTAGATATCATTTAGTATCAAAATGAAAATAAGCTTATTGGTTGTTTGAAATAACTACCATCACAAACTCATTGAGAAACAATGAACTCAATAAAACCAACTACAATTGACTGTTTTAACAAAAAAAACTTACATTTTATTATTAACTGGTATTGTAACGGGTGACCTGTATATTTATTGAATACACTCACTTGTAGCACAGGACATGTAAATGGCGCCCCGAAATTGCGTTTGGTTACCACATTAATAGAACTACGTTTCGTTACTACAACTGGAAAGGCTTATTGCATAGTAAATTAATCTTTAACTGACAACCTTACATACAAAATGATCAATATTTGTTGGGCATCGGGATGGCTGGTTGCCTGTTTAATTCAAAATTATAGTGATGCCTAAAAATTGCTACCAATTCATTATTTTTATATATGGTAATGGTACACTTAGCACATTCTGCCAATATACATATTTTCTTCGTAATAAACAATTTCAAAGTCTAAAACGTATCATGTCAATGTCCAGTCCCGTCGAAGTCAGGCAAGTCGAGAATAAACAGGATGACACATTATACGTTCTAATCAAAGAAGCCTGGTTGGCAGCTTCTAGGAGGGGTGAAGCAGATGAGGAGGAATTCATTAAAAAGTCAAATTTGAAACGTATGTACTACGTAACAAGAATGTTCGATTTTCAAAACACGTATGAATTTAAAGAAATCGAGAGCTATTGAACAAAGAGCACTATTGGACTGTAACGTGCCTGCCCTATAGTGCTTGTATAACATATCTAGTATGTATTATCAAATCGATGCTAAAGACTAACAACACATCGCATCTGCCACTCGCTTGTCTACACCACCCCTAACAATTCCCTTCCGAGTTCTCTCTTGACCCAGATCTAGCGCAGAGAAAAATTTTGCGCGGAAAAACTTGCAGATTATCGAATGTGGCCAACTTGAACGCCAGTTGTTAATAATGTAGGTTTGCAATTAGTTGAGAAATTGTTATAAAACTTGTTCCGTTTGTGAAATGTGTGGTTAGTGCAAACATAGCTCTTTAATTGAGTACAAAATTTCAACAATGATTTATCATAATTGAACCATCTATATATAGTATAATATAAAACAAAGTCGCTTCCCGCCGTCTGTCCCTCTGTATGTACGCTTAGATCTTTTAAACTACGCAACGGATTTTAATGCGGTTTTCATCAATAGATAGAGTGATTCAAGAGGAAGGTTTATACGTATGGTTTAATATTGTTTTAACGAAACCGAAGCGAACCGAGGGCGGTTCGCTAGTTATTTATAAGAGATACAGAGATGTAGCAATATGACCCTATAGATGTGGCGTTTGGAAGGCGGTCATTTTGACCAACTTTCAATTCAAACTGACATTTGGTGATAAATAACTACCACGAACGTATTATTGGTAGCATTTTAGAAACAGTCACATGATTAAAAACATTGACCTTGGAGGCTGTGTCAAAACTAGGGCAGTAGCTGAGGGGAAACGGGCTGGTAGCGGGAGAGAGCCGGCCGCTGACACCGTATTTCATGTCAGTTAATTGCATCGGGCGCATCTACGACGTCGCATTGAAATCGATTGTGGTCTTTCAATCTGGGTAAAAAGGGGTTTTTAATATCACTGGTTGATTGTGGATAAGGCTTAGATTCGAATGTATTTACATAACACTGTTTACATGATATTGTATAAATAGTGAATTGTATGTAATTGGTACGAGATGTATATATGAATTAAAATATTTATTTCCTCTCTACCCAAAGGTTTTTAGGCAGAGATCGCTAATAGCGATAGGACCGGACCGCATTTTGTGTATTTATTTCATGCGATGTTTGTTACTGATTTCTTTGATTTTGGTGTGCAATAAAGAGATTTACCTATCTAAGTAAAATGAAGCTTATACTATATCCTATATTGGTCTATAGCTGCTGGATATAGATATTTACCAAGGCTCGTCAACACACACGATCTCTCACTCTTCTCAAACAGCCTTGACCGACGAACTTCTTCAAGTCGTCAGTCCACCTGGCCAGAGGGCATCCCACGCTGTTTCTCCCGGTACATGGTCTCCATTCGAGCACTCATCTACCTCACCGGTCCTGCGGCAAATATGGCCTGCCCATTGCCCTCTCATCAAACGGCGTACAAACTTTATATTAAACACCTAATTTACGTGTAATAAAATTTAAATCAATAAATTGTGTCATTTTCCGAAATTCATGTCATGCCATTCAATACAATCAGCCCTTTCAGTGTCCACTGCTGGACATGGGGCCTCATCATGCACATTGTCCTGTGCATGAGGGATGTATGACCTTATAACCCCCCGCTGGCCAAACGTATTTGCGAGTCCACACTTTCAGAGGTGGTGTAGTTCCTCTGTAGTTTAAGATGGGGGTCATACTCTGTCATAAGTCATACACGCTACAAATTATACATCTGCCTTAAATCACGAAATGCCCTGAAAATCTCGTTCTCCACAGTTCACTTGTATACATCGTACTTGTATATTGCCAGTACTCGTAATTAAGGCTGCATATGAAAACAGTCTCCGCATCAAAGTTGGCCTTGGATGTCATGAACTTGATGAGCCGTGTGTATTCATGTTTGAAGATTCTTTGTGCTGTAGAAACCTTTGTGAGAGCATAATACATAATACAGCCTAAAATGTCGTATTGCAGTAGAACTTTGAGTCTTTGAGCAGTAGCAGTCTTTGAGGGGAAGGGTGTACGCTGCAATCCAATAGCTGCTGGGCCCTCTCAACTGGCCACGTTACCCTTGTCTCACAGAAGACTACCTTGAAACGTACTGCCCATATGCCGGATATTCCATCTATTATCTACTACAATCTATTAACTGTTTGAAACGCTTGCTCTCGAATACGTTATTAATAAAATATTTATTTATAAATTAAACTGCCCTAAAATAACACTGGCCTAAAATAGCAATAATCCAAATCTGCAAAAAGATTTTTTGAAATATTTTGTAGAGCAATACGCCTATCCTTAAGATCAGGTCTCCATCAGATCCGCGCAGCAGTCGCTAGCAGCCGTTCGTCGTTTCGCTTGTGCCTGTATATAGTGCGTGCCCGCTCGCCAGTGGTAGTCGTCGCCAGTTGCCGATGTGACCACCTACACACCGCTTCATCAGCTCCCATGTCGAGCCTCGTCCGATTCCTATCCAGGTATGAGCTGCCTATTTTTCATAACTTCTTCATAGGGCTTAGATAGGCAAGCAAGGACGACCACACCGACTCATCCAGCATTTCATTTTGTACTGTTTCAACTTGCCGCACCGCGCATTCAATATACATTAGTATTTTAAATAAGTAGACGTATTTCTCATTTTAACACATTGTAGATCCGACAGTGGAAAGACAGAAATACATAAAGACCACATATACATAACTTTCATAGGTCGTATTGGCGTTCCACAAACATGCATCCATAGGGACCACAAGCACAGTCATATTCCGCGCTACTGAATCCATAGCGGCCCTTCAAAGTAAGTCCATATTTTAATTTCCCGCTCCAATTGCTACAGGGCGTTCAAAGGACAAATACTTTTTGAAAACTACACGGGACTTTCGCATTTATATTTGTCTGCATGTGGTAATTCAAAGCCATCCATTTGAGAATACATTCTAGATATGTTGTACTGCACTCTAGGGCACTTTAAAGACTAATAGTGTTGTATGTTTTTTTTCTTCATATACGGCAATGCTGCAATTATTACATTCTGCCAGTGTCAAGTTTTCTTAGTAATAAGTAATAAACAATTTCAAAGTCTTAAACATATCCTGTGAATGTCCAATCCCGTCGGAGTAAGTCGGGAGTCGCTCAGTAAAGCGATAGTAGGTTTACTGAGCACAGAATAGGACTCGTTGGAAGCACACGAAAAACGCAGTCCCCCACGATTTTATTTCATTATCACAAACACCACGCAGGAAAAATCCTTTGAAGTGTAAATAACTATTACTATTAGTCCACAAAACGCCTAAACACAATTTTTAAAATAATCAAACAAACTCAAATTCTCTTCTCGAGTTCACGCCAAAAAGTGAATTTTATGTTCACTATACCTCTCGAATTCTTTGATTCAAATGTGGAAAATTCTTACTACGTAGTACTGAAGTTTCAAATTTGACTTTTTAATGAATCTCATTTGCTTCATCAAAAACCTCCCCATGTATCGCAGGTATCGCGGATGTCTATGGGCGACAATATCCACTTACCATCAGGTGGACTGTACGCTCGTCTGCCGCCTTTTTCTGTAAAAAAGAAAACTTATGCCATATCTATATTTTACATGTAGGTATATAGGAACTCATACATATAGTGATATATGCGCAATTTCGAACACAAAATCCATTCTAGCTGTAAACGTCGCCTATATATAATAATCGAGACGTATCCAGAGGGCGAGAGGTCCAACGGAGCGCGATAACAGGCCCTTAGAGGAACAGACTTTGTAGCAGAGTATAAAGAAGAGGTAGCTATTCTCAAAGTAAACTTTCTACGAGAGTGATTATTGTATGGAATATACAGCATATCGTAACAGAAAACGTAACCAACCCGGTTATCGTCCACTGCTGGCTTGCTCATGTACATTATCTTTGTGCACGACACATGTATGACCTTAACATGAGATACTGGTCAAGCGGGTTGACAAGGCTACTCTTTTAAAAGTGGTGTAAATCCTCAGAGCTTGCGACACCCACGGAAATGGGTCGTGTGTTATCGGCCGGCTTTAGAATAGCACCGCTTCCCGTGGGTGTCGTGAGGTGTCTGAGGAATAACGAGACCGCTACTACAAGCCCAGAGAATCTGGGGTTAATCTGGCCTCTAAAGAGTGAGAGTGGACTCGTCAACCCACTTGGCCAGGGTGGCATTTTAAGGTCATACATCTCTCGTGCACAACGTCTAGTGGATGATGAAAGGGCTGATGATTGTGACTGCTTCTTATGCAGGCGTTACTTATTTAAGGGACTTTCTTTAAGTCGTCAGTGACTTTTATATATGCGTTGCATGCCCGGCAATTTTTTTGCACAAATATATATACATAATTTATAGCCTATGTCCATCTGCAATAATGGTGGAATAGTTCTTTAGAGAATCTCTTCGTTTCGGATCCTATCCTGGAAAGTAAGTTCAAAGTAAGTAAGTTCTCGCTGACTTTGAATATGGATCAGGCCACATTTCGGCACCATACGTTACAACTGGCAGGTCTATTGTGGACTACTTGGTTTATTGTGGTTAAACTGCCAAGAATATACATAGAAGATGCAGTAATTAGTGCAATCAAACAAACAAACATGTATGTACGAGCATATAAAGAGATGTATATTAATTTTGAATTATCTGAAGTATAATTTATTTTCCATTAGTCCCGATTCTTGGAATATAATTTTCAGGATTATTTTTTTGGATTCAATGTCGACACGGCTTTAAAGATAATTGAGTTTTATAATGTGTAACATTATTATTAAATGTAAGGAACGAAAATTCCGTATAATAAGTAATATTAATTAAAAATGTAATAAGTGTAATATAACGTGATTCTTTATTAATTCGGCATTAATTTTACCATAATATTGAAGTAATTTCCACAATGATGTTCAGAGATTTTATTATCAATTGTGGCAACAGATTTAGATGTAAATCTATACTAATATAATAAAGAGAGAGTGCGAATTTTGTGAGTTTGTGTGTATGTGGAAAGTAATCTCCGGAACTACTGAACCGCTTTCAAAAATTATTTCACAAATAAGAAGCTACATTATCCCTGTCTAATATAGGCTATATTTTAGTTTGAAATTTAAAAAATAATAATTAGAAAACAGAAATCTCTTATAAACCGAAGCGAAGCGAGGGCGGGTCGCTAGTATAATATATACGAGTGATAAGTGTCCCAGATGTTTCTGTCTCTCGTGATTTAAAGATGAGTACGTACTCAAAGAATTCTACAATTATAATTACAATCGGAATAAAATACAGATTTACTAATGTGTACCGGAAGAAATCCCAAATAATAAGAATAGAAATCTTTGACATTGTACATGCTGATTATTGAGTTAACGGTGAAATAAATTTAAAAGACGAGCCCTATGGCTTTTAAGATGAAAGTCAAAAATAGTAACAAACACATTTTTATTAACGAATAAAAGCAGGATAAAGCAGAAAACCCACAAACATATGTGTTGTGGTTTGGCCCTTTTGGACCCTTAAGAAATAAACTATATCGGACCCCATAGGAACGTAAAAGACACAACATCATCCCAAAATAGGTTTATGTATCGGCCACTTTGTTCATGGAATATGTGGTTAGTTTGGGCATTGTCATTTCTATAAGTGATGTAGGTACACTCGACATCTACTATCACAAATATTGTAAAACGTAAAGTATATGCTGAATTATCCCTGATCCTATCCCTCCCCGTTTTCCCAACACTTTCTCCAAATCCATCTCTATATTTCTAAGGCAGCGCAGCCGGGCTCGTGCCACTCTGTCTCTTGTCACTCTGGATCGATGATGGCAAGTATCGAGGATGTCTATGGACGACAGCATTCACTTACCATCAAGTGTACTGAATGCTCATCTGCCGCCTTTTTTCCATTAAAAAAAACTATTTTCCATATAGAAAAAGGCAGCAGATGGACGGACAGACTACCCCGAGGTATTCGGCGTGGGTTTTTCTCATTACGTTACACCTTCTAATAATACTCCCGGAGGGGAGGAAGGAAAGTCACGAGTATAAAGGAATACGGAGTTACTTTTCCATTATCCGATGAGATACGAGGGACTAGGATGGGATAACTACTATGAGAAGGGATAACGGGATGAGAAGAGAAATTTATAATACATTTAACATTAATATTGATTATCCAAAATAGTCGCTCCAAAATATTCGGTTTACTCACTATTAGTTCTTATAGCCACCGCTACAAATGCTTACCACTCGCAGTAACGAAAAACAAAATAGATTATTAAAAAAAATGAAATAGCTAAAAAACTATAGCCATAAAAGCCGTTTGAGCCAAATGAAGAAAACAAAAAAGAACGTCTCTTGGTCGTGAAAAATGATCAAATGTAGAATTTCTAACAGAACCTAATATTCTATTCACAATCATTTTGCCTAGATATGTAGGTACTTACGTTTGACACTATGAATAATGCCACAAGCTGGAGCTGGCTTCGTCTTTGTATTTTTTACTCAGTTTCTCTGCGATATTCAAACAGTTTTATTTCATTATGCGCGAATAAAATTTGCTACTGCTATTTATGACTAAACGTATCATTTCTTTTGTCCAACACAACACAGGAAACATATTAATGTGTTCTCCATTTAGCAAATTGTATTAAATCTAATAGACAATGATTTTCAATGCTCATATTTCAACCTAAGGTAAATTAACTTTACTTTTAATGTTTTTTTGTAAGTTTTTGTAACTTAATTGTAAATTTCAATATGTGTATCAACATAATTTTAAATTTCAACATTAAAAAAATATAGTTTTAATGATAATTATGCACGAAATGAGTATGAGTATATGGGTCACTTAGGGTTTTCTTCCTTCATTCCCCACAACACTACCAAGCCGCACTACCAATAGTGTTGTAGAGAAATTTTCCGTTCTGCACTACTAACCAGTACCGGTAGCGTCTTGGGGAATTTCTTTTCCCTTCCGTACTACTGACCAGTAGTCCAGTGGACTGTAACCAATAATAATAGAACAAAAAGACCTCAAAGACGCGTATCCTCAACAATACCACGATATCATTACATGTGTATACAATTAATTAACAAGGAGATATGTTTACGTCATGCACTAAATCTTTATGATAAATCTTTTCATGTTTGATCGTATTTGTTAGTGGGGGGGGGGAGATTAATTTAGTGATATTTATTATTTTTTAACCCTTCTAAAATGTTATTTGTTAAAAAAATATTTCTCGAAATAAAAAAAAAATAAAAATTTTAAGTTTCATTGAAGGAAGGTCCATTTCATTCATTTTAAGCATAATCATTTAAATATTAGAAAAAAAAGATTAAAGGACATTTACTTTAGTAAAAAACTATTCTTCTAGCGTGGTCACACCTTTTTCATATTTACCCACGAGATTACTGGTCAGCAGTGCAGAAGGAGAAAGATATTTCCTATGACACTACGGGTACTGAGAGTAGTGCAGAAGGGGAAAAAAATCCCCACGGCACTACCGGTAGTGTAGCTTAGTAATGTAGTAATGAAGGATCTTTTGACTCATAGTAAGTACACTTTTATTGCACATCAAAGAATATAGTGAAAATGATACACATGATTATGCTAGGTTGATAAATATATTTTTGGAAAAGTATTGAAACTTTGGGAAACGTATATCTAAA
This sequence comes from Sesia bembeciformis, assembly GCA_943735995.1. Taxonomy (NCBI): domain Eukaryota; kingdom Metazoa; phylum Arthropoda; class Insecta; order Lepidoptera; family Sesiidae; genus Sesia; species Sesia bembeciformis. Next base: position 18,743,487 of record OX031028.1, read on the forward strand.
TTGTATTTATTTTTCAACGTAATTACCTTCTAATCTAATACACCTTGAATAACGTTTTAAAGTTGCTCAATTACCTTGGAAAAAATGGCTTGATCCTGGGTATCGAAAAAAGACTTTACAGCGCACATGACCTCATCATCTCCGTTTTATACCACGCAAGTGTTTTTTTCAAATTGGTATAAACGTGTAAATCACTAGGAGCTAGGTCCGGAGAATATGGCGGATGCTGCATCAACTGAAACCCAGCCGTTCGGATGGCAGCTCCTGCAACGTCAGACCGATGCGCAGATGCATTGTTATGATGAAAAAGTTCTGCCGCGTTTAAATTCCGCGCACCAGTATGCTACTGTAGAATAAGACAGAGCATTGTCTCCTAAAGTAGACTGAAATTCTTCAATAACACATTTCGTAGAAAAAAATCAGGCAGAAATATTTAATAAGCGCACGAACTTCGATTTTCTCCATTTTGCACACTAATCAAATTGCCGCCAAATGTAAACAACGAAAAAAAATAATTGGTGACAGTTTTTTTTTAAATTCTTTTGGGTCTTGCTACTACTGAATTTGAATTCCTACTACTACTGAACTGTCTTGGAAATAAAATGCATTCCTATAATTTAATGTAAAGTATCCGTTTCCAGAAACTTATTGATCAACCTAGTATATATATACATACAAACATACATACATATTTTATATATAACAGAGATAACAATAATTGTAACTTAATTAATTGATTACAATATTAATTAGGTATGTAATAAATGAAGACGGGTTTGATGAATTTAATTTATTTTAACTTTATTACACTTTATTAGGATCAAAATAATAATTGGCCTGTAATAATACTGAGGAATAGAGTAGCAAAGAGGGGTAAAAAGTATTAACTCATAGGAGTATCATTACAAGCCAAGCTAAAAATTATCTTACCAAGTCACCTACAATATTCCCATCGCATTCAATATTTAGGGGAATGCACATGTTGCGCCAACGGCCGGCAGGTAGCTGGCCGCATGCATTTAAATCGGCTATTACCAAGTATAACCCGTTGTAATGGACCCGTGTCGGTCCTTAGCCTGTTCCACATGTCCGCAGTGATAGCCTAGTGAACTCAGGTATTAGGAAATGGATTGATATAAAGGCTTTAAGTGCATAAGTAGGTAAGTGCTTATTAGCGATTCAGGTTGCAGAAAAAATATAACAGCATAATAATTTACCGGTTTTTGAAATACAGAGCCATGAAAAGTGAAAAGTAAAAATATACTTTTGAGTTGGCAACACTGAAAAAAGTCAAGTCATGTGTGTGACGACTATAGCGATCCGCATGCATTGAACGTGACCACAAAATTATATAAAGCTCGATATACATTATACGTCTTAGTTTCAATGCGACACTATGGAGTTTATAAATATTTCGTACGTACACGCGGCAAAATATATAGAATTTAAGTGATTTAATGGTAAGAATTGTATTTAAAATTATATGATAAACATTTTTTTTTAAATAAAAGATAATTTTGCATGCAATATACCTACTTTGTTTACAGAGTAGACGCTCAACCAACTAAGCTACGGAAATTATAAGAGCCGTCAGTTAAATTTTGTTAAACATTCAGTCAATCAGTTAACGTCGTATCTATCTATGTAATTACGTGTATTGTTGTACATAGTGAGCAAGGCCTGCAAACTATCTATTTTGCCGTGTGTGTTTAGCTCCATAATTTGAGTGACTCAAATTAGACTGAAACATTCAAAGAAGTTCCCCAAAGAGACAAATTCGGACTGAGAGGAAATATAAATAGAAATTAATAACTATTACCTGAACATAAATAAGTATTAGGTATATAAGGCCTTTTGAGGGGGAGAGTGCATGCTGCAATCCAACAGCTGCTGGGCGCAGCAGCTACAGTTACCCCTCTCTCACAGAAGACTACCTTGAAATGTACTGCATTTCCCACTTTATCTTATTTCCCCAATGTACGTACGTGTTTTGGTAGTGAGTGAGATGTGCCAGAGCACATTGCCATCCTATCCCTCCCCATTTTCTCAACCTTTTCTCCAAATCCATTTCTATATATCCAAAGGTAGGCAGCGCATCCGGCGGCGTGTCAACGATTGTCATTTTGCACTAATGTTGGCATGTATCGCGGATGTCTGTGGGCGACAGTATCCATTTACCATTAGGTGGACTGTATGCTCGTCTGCCGCCTTCGTCCATAAAAAGAATGATATTTTGTATAAGTGTTGTATTTTTTAGTGTTTTTTGTAAGCACTTATGTATTTTTATGTTAGATATGTGTAATTTTGCACACCATTATTGGCAAATGTGTCTGTCGATCCGACTATGTATTTACCACCTTTGTAACGCACATTGCGGTGCGGTGCGTTTGCGCGGTCAGGAGACCCCCGTCAGGAACGAAGATCCTCACGCATTTTTTTAAACTCCGAATGTAATTCGAAATAAAATCTGTATAGTTCTGAGAGAGAGAACTAGCGATCGGCCCGCTACCGAAATTTATCGAATACCGACGAACTGACACGATCGCGGGAATCGCGACCATACCGTGTCCGAGCGAGAGAATGGCGAGAAAGATAAAGGTGTATGGAGGGGGTTAAAATCTTACGTGACGTTACATTTTCTCTCGAATCACACGTACCGAAAGCCGTGTAAAGAAACTTCGTTCCAAAAAATCAACAGGAATAAGATAAAAGAAGTAAAACTTCTACAAGCCCTGTTGTTATCGCGATTCCTTCACTATAGAGACTGCACGATTATGGACGTTACTTCCCTACACAATACGACATAGTTCTTCGATCTCTGCTTTTAAAATACGTTCAAAAATGACTTATATTGTCAATTTTCATTACTGCCCCTTTCTGCGTAACACCACAACATTTAAAAGTATCACAATTAATTTTATTTTCAACATTGTGTTAACGCCATGCCGTTTGAAACGTGTGCTTCGCGTGCGGTTTACTTAATTATGTTCCAGCTGTGACGAAAACGTGAAATTATGTCAATTAGTTGCTAAAGTATGCACGAATTCATAGTATGCGGTCTGCTGACAAACGATCCCTGAGGGGGACGTACGACCACAGGCAGGTACAGTCCGCACCATACTAAAGTGCCCACAATCACGACAAGTACACAAAACTGGAGTTTTTATTTATACAAGGAGAATGTACTAGTAAAATACAGTGTACAAATAGTCTTATTTGTTCTCCTTGTACATTTCTCACTAAGAACATAACAATCTATTTACTCATTCGGTATCTATACCACAGAATAGTGTTCTCCTTGTACATTTCTCACTAAGAACATAACAATCTATTTACTCATTCGGTATCTATACCACAGAATAGTTTCAACATAAGAAAAAAATGAGGGTACAAGAATTAAATGGAGCATAATTTATGACGTACCAGATGCTTTAGTTAATTTCAGTAGATTCCAGACTTTGCTCTTGAATTTAAATAATGAGTTACTAAATAAATCAACTGACTTTAATTTGTTATTATGTGTAGTCTGTGTACTGGTGCGTGCAAACAAGCGTTATTTATACTGACAGGTAAGGCAAAGAGCAGATTGATTGAAATGTGAAATACTCTGTGTAAAACTCTCATGGATTGAACTCTGTAGAAATCTCACGAATAGAACTCTGTAATACACTGTATAGAACTCTGTATTACTTTGTATAGAACTCTCACGGATAAAACTCTGTAGTATTCTGTATAAACTCTCACGGATAGAACTTTTTGCAAACTCTCTATTCAAAAAATCATCTCTACTGGATCCATAACCAAGAATCGTTTTTTTAAATAATTAAATGTGTTTTTATTTTTCCAAAATTGACCTCATATTTCTTTTGAGCACATTTTCATAGTCGCAGTTGTATAATTACGTATTTCTGTATAAAGACAATACATGCTACCTACCAGATCCCACGCTACCTATGCAATTCAAATAGCAAAGCAATGCGAGTCGCATCGTCACAAGCAAGGCTCTTATCTATAAATGCATTGATTTGTAAACACAAATTATATGTTTGTATTGTTTTTTTTTTCTTCTAAAAGTAGTTGATGATTAGTAGTATTTATACAAAATACATCATCATACAATTCCTTAACACATTTTCATTGATTATTGATGGATATGTAACGGAACACACATTATTATGCAACTTTAGTGTGGCCCTTTTTATACTTTCCTCTTTATAGAACCTCCTTAGCTCTATGTAGAGGCCCTTACCAAGTCCTGATTAAAACTTAACTTTTTACGAGTGGTCCGCTTAGTTGCGAGCATTTTACTCCGGGCCCTCCGAGCTATGCGGCACTTTGGATTTAACAGACCCTTTATTAACTTGTTATATGTTCGCTTTTAAGTAGCCCGGATTTTATGATTCCCGGATTTGGGATGAATTTTTAATAAGAGGCCAAATTAAGTGCACATAATGTTGAAAAAGAGTGTGCCTTAAACATAATTCCAATTTTTTCAGGAATCAGGTGCAAAACATGAACATAAAAATTTTGTTGTCTATTACAACTTGTTATCTATGTATACTAATGTTATAAAGAGGTAAAGTTTGTAAGTTTGGATGTAGGAGGTAATCTCCGAAACTACTAATCCGATTTCAAATATTATTTCATCATTTGAAAGGTTTTTTATTCCAGGTGGACATAGGCTATATATTATGTGCAAAAAAAATTACGGAATACAACGCATGCCGGGCACAGCTAGTGATTTATATATTTAAATAAATAAAATAGGAAATTAAAAATTAAGCAAAATAAATATATACCATACCATAGGCCTATGTCTCTCCACTGCTGGATATAGGCCTCTCCCAAAGCCATCTACCACACTCGATCCTCGGCTCTTCTCATCTAACCACCACCGGCGAATTTCGTCAAGTGGTCGCTCTACCTGGGCGGAGGGTATACCACAATGCGCTTCCCGCTACGTGACCTCAATTCGAGGATTCGTCAACCCTATCGACAAATATGACCTGCTCATTATCTACACAATGCTGATTCTCTGAGCTATGTCGGTGACTTTAGTTTTTTTGGCCAATCTCTTCGACGAAGAGCACTACGATTACAATAAAATACCTATATGTATAAATTAAAATATAAAGATGTCCTCTATACAGATGATTATTTACACACAAAGCACTGTATAGTTTATTTAGGACAACGATTTTTATCTTCCTTTTTGTCCATACGAGAGGACAACGTTGCTAACATACTATGACAACATCCCATTATCTATTTATACATATAATAAAATTGTAACAGACCGATGTCTGTACATTATAGATATTGAAAAAAAGTCTTTTAAGAGCAACAGAAGCCAAAACAACAGTTTTTAGAAATTTTGTTTGTCTGTTTGTACACGCATCACGCAAAAACCACTGCATGTAATTGAATGCAGTTTTCACCGATGTATTGCTAGAGGTCTAACTTAAAATATAGGCTCCATTTTACCGCAGGAAAATATCTTATTCCGATGGTTTTAAATTTAATAAATCGAAGCGAAGTGAGGGCGGGTCGCTAGTAATATTATAAACGCGAAAGTTTGTGAGGATGGATGTATGGCTGTTTGTTACTCTTTCACGCAAAAACTACTCAATGGATTTTAATGAAACTTTACAATAATATAGCTCATACATCAGAATAACACATAGGCTATAATTTATAAAGATATTTTGTAAATTGGCCAAAATATAACGATAAGTGTCAAGTAAGTCGGAAAAAACTCTGCCATCTGCGAGCTATTTTGGCGTGCGCTGCAAAAACCGTAAGAGTTGCACGAATGTAATGTATGGTGGAAATGTTTCTGAAATTTTGAAAAAAAAAATTGTAAAAAAAAAACTTATAAACCGAAGCGAAGCGAGGGCGGGTCGCTAGTTATTAATAAATGATTAAAAGTTGCTGTCAACCAGCTATGGATTTCCTCGCGCACATTACTTTGTGCATCAGAGATGTTAGGCCTGAAAACGCCTTTAACAGCAAGCGAGTTGGCGACTTCACTCTTTTGAAGGACGTATAGTTCCTCGGGGTTTATAGTAGGGAATCTATTATCCCTTAGTCGCCTTTTACATTTTCCGCCAGACAATTACGTATGTAAAAGCGGAGAAATACAAACAGATGTTGAAAGTTCTCGTGTAAACATTACCAATATCCGCTTAAGCTAGGCTTAAGAGTAAACCCTAATTAAATAGTTATCCAACTGCACCCAGCAAATCCGATGGTTATGTGTGAGGGACATGCTTGCGGTGCCACGCCTCAAGTTACGGGCGATGTCCAGCGGCTAGCTTAGTTTAATTGCCGAATACTAGATCTCTAATTACTGCACTAATAAATCTTCGGTTAAGAGGTTGGTGTAAGGTTTACTAAAAGGCCACGTTACACCTCTCTAACAGAAGATTACTTTGAAACGTATTGCATTTTCCACTTTATCCTATTTCCCCAATGTATGTTCGTGTTTCGGTAGTGATTGCGATATGACAGAGCCCATTCCCGTCCTGTCCCATTATATCATTCCCCATTTCCCTAACCCTGTCCTCAAATTCATTCCTATACCTTCAAATGTAGGCAAGCGCATCCGAGGTGTGCCAAAGTTTGTCATTCTGGACGTTTGTGGCATGTATCACGGATGTCAATGGGCGACAGTTTCCAGTTACCACCAGATGGACTGTATGCTCGTCTGCCACCTTATTTCCATAAAAATGGTATCAGAAAGTTTTTATAGAGAAAAGTCTGCAGATGAGCAGACAATAGTGGTAATTAATACTGTCACCCATGGATATGGCATCCTCAGCACAACATTAATTTTACATGTAAATTAAAAGATTCTGAATACCTTAATTGACCATAGATACAATTAATACGAGGAGTGTAGTGTCGACCGGCTTCAGAACAATACCACACTATCTGATCCCTAAGATAGGTGTCGTAAACACTAAGGGATAACAAAGCCGCTACCACAAGCCCTAAAGAACGACACCGCTCTAAAAGACTGGACTCACCAACCCGCTTGGCCAGCGTAACTTTTCAAAGCCAAATATTCTTAATACGTTGCATCCCACTGCGTGTTCTACCGCCTGTATAACGGGCAATGATTTGAAGAATTGTTCTACACATTACCCAACTAGGATTTCCACAACCCCACCTCCCATCACAGAAGTGCGGTGCATCACCTTTTTTTCGAAATGGAGGTGTCGCGTACTGTGCTACCCGAAAACCTTTTTATACCGCGAACCCGTAGTCTGTGGAACGGACTTCAAGAGGTCTTTCCATTACGCTACGATATGGGGCACTTCAAGAAAGCTGTAAATACGATTTTGCAAGGCCGGCGGCGTACCCGCATACCTCCTGCTGTTGCAGGTGTACATGAGCGCCGGTAGCCACTAGAAAAATACACACAACAATGTCCACGAGGAAGTCCATATGGAGGTTCTTGTTTCTTGTTTGTAGATTATTGTGAACCAGAAGGTTGTATAAAATAATCGTCCACCATACTGTTATATTAAATGATCACAGGAAGTAACTAAAAGTACACTTGTTTGCGTGCGGGAGACGACTGTCGAGAGCAGTAAGGACCGAGACGTTATACCGCAAAGTGCTGATAACGCAAAACACCGTGCGCGTTCTGCGTGCACTGTGTCAACACTGTGTCCCTACACCCACGTCCAACAGTGGACGTGAAAACGGCTGGTTACAGTTCCTATAAATGATTGTCAAATAAGTCGCAAAACATTTCAGAAACGGCCAAGCACCCTGATGGTGGGTGTTAAACATATCTCATTTTTCTCTCAGCCACGTGGGTGTTTCCTTCGATGGCGAGCTAGCGATAATTGAAAAAAGTTTACGATAACATTCTATTACAATGTTTCATGAATAGATTGGATGGCGGCTGAAAATTTAACATAGAATCTATCGAAGTTTTTAATAAAACTAGCGACTTGTCACAAACAAGACGCGACGCTTTGGGACTTGCGGAGATAATTTAGTTTACTTCTTTATATTATTCAAATATTCATACATATAGAATTTCGTTTTTTTTTTTTGTCGTGCACAAAATGATGTCAAGACTCATTTGACGAAATTTAAAATGTTAGGAGTATCAAAAAAAATATAGAAATGCAATACATACGAGTGTGAATCAAAATGTTCTTAGAATTGTCATTAAAACAAAAAGAAATTCAAATAAAAACATTTTATTACTCTACGTAATCTCCTTGTAACTGGATACATTTTGTGTAACGTTGTTCAAATTTCCTTATTCGTTCCGAAAAAAATAGCTTGAGTCCCAGAAACTCCTCCACGACAGCCATAACCGCGTCATCATCATCAAATTTTGTTCCATGCATATGCTCCATTAATTTTGGAAATAAGTGAAAATCACTAGCGGCTAAGTCCGATGAATATGATGAGTGATTACGAATTTGGAAGCCAGCTTTGCGGATTGCCGTGAGTACAACTTCGGATCCATGGGCTGGAGCATTATCGTGGTGAAACAACACGCCCAAGGACAATTTTCTTCGACGTTTGTATTTAATCGCTTCACACACTTTTGGTATCAAATGTGCATAATAGGCACCCGTTATCGATTCTCCTTTCGGTATGTAGTCAAAAAAGGATTCATTCAAAGTTCCAGAACATAGAACATAACTTTGCCTGCGGCCAGAGTAACTCTAATTTTTTTCATGGATGGAGATGCTTCATGGATCTTACATGCTTTGTTTCTTCGTTTCAGGATCAAAATGGTGGACGCACGTTTCATCCATGGTTATAAAACAACGACAAAATTTAGGATTTCAGGATCATACTGAACGATTTCGAGATTGCGCTTTGAAACTTCCAAACGTCAGTTTTTTGTTTTCTTCAGTTAACATTCAAGGAACCCATTTTGCCGATATTTTTTTAATCCTACAACTACCACAACTTTATTTACATGTTTATTTACATGTTTATTTACATGTTTATTTACATGTTTATTTACATGTTTATTTACATGTTTATTTACATGTTTATTTACATGTTTATTTACATGTTTATTTACGTCAATCTGTAAATTGTTATTCACTTTTTTGTAGAATGTTTGTAGAATGTTTGTAGAATGATATCTATATAATACTCATAATGCTAATCTAGAGACGTGTGTTATCAGCCGGCTATAGAACCCCATCTTATCTCTTCCCGTGGATGGCGTAAAACAAAAAGGACCGAGGGATAACGAAGCGGCTACCACAAGCCATGAGGAATTACCTACACCACCTCTAAAACAGTGGACTCGCCAACCCGCTTGACCAGCGTGGTGTTTTAAGGCCATACATCCCTCATGCAGGAGACAATGTGCATACTGAAAGGGGTAGCTGCATTGCATTGCTGTGCATAATAATTTAACTTTTGTCCGCTACAATAATATACCCTACCCATCATAACCATCAATAAAATAATAAAGTATTAAAATAATTTTAAATAAACCCACAAAATATGTAATAAATGAAAGGAAACATAGACCCAAAGAGACTATTACATAAAAGTCAACACGCACGCGTGAATATATTCCCGTATTATACACATACGTATAACGCGTCAGATGATCCGTTTGTCCGAAGCGTCATTTGCTACAAACTGCCGAGACGTGTCGCCGCGGCTGAATCGAAAAAACATGCCCTTCTGTATACTTAAAGTTATGGCTACACATATATATACAGAATAGACAAAAGTTTTGTACTAAAAAGCTTTGTTGTCAGTTTGTCATTGTCAAGATTTTCATGCCATTCGTATTTTGGTTTATAATCTAGGAACACGATCATTTCCGTTTACGACGAATACTTCTGTGACACCATTGATGACATGAGCTTGATAGTCCGTAACATTTAACATTTGAGGTCCATCGCAAGTTATAGTGGACAACAGATATGCGGAAACAAAACCTTCCTCTTATTATTCTAATTAAAAAGTTTTTATTACAGATTGATTGCAACCTTTTAAATGTCACTGGTTTTATATACTTATAATACTAGCAAAACCAGGCAGACGTTGTCCTGTCTGTGTATATTTATTTACCTCTGTATATAAAATCACAAATTATTCTTTTTTCTGTCGATATGATTTTTGCGATCGATTGAACGGTATAGAAGTTGATGTGCTGCAGTGTCATCTGGTGGCGAGATGCAACAAAGTCAATAGCTCGAAAACATTCTCCGGGCTCAAATACCTAAGTAAACCAATTTTCATGGCGATCGGTTGAATGGTATAGAAGTTGATATGCTGCAGCGCCATCTAGTGGCGAGTTAAAACAAAGTGGATAGCATAAAAACTTTCTCCATGAAAAAATACATATATATGCCAACTTTCAACAATTGGCCAATTTTACAATAAATAAATACCTACTAAAGTTGCTTTTTATCAAAAGTAATCATTAATTAAGTATTCGTCACAGTTTGATTACAAACATTCATCACAGACTTTTATTTAAATAATTTTGAATTTATATACAACATAAAATACTGATATAATGCAAAAGATTAAAATGGACTGTTCAGTATAAATTCCATTGAATATATACAGATACAGTACAGTATATATTCGAGTAGAATCGATTCTGCCAATTTTTACAATACGTTCATTGTTCAATTCTAGTATATCTTTTATTTTACGCGCAGATACACAAAACAATTACACACTAAGAGCAACTACCAAACGCGGCTTCTCGCGCTGTCGATGCGCCCGGTCATTACCTACCTACCTACGTACCTACTGAATAATGAGCACTACGAAAGTTTTAGATAAAACCACAAAACTTTACATGTTCGTAACTTATAACTTATTTCGTGAAATAGTTTAATTTTTCCCTCGAACCGTTTAATGTATTTTAAATTAATAGACACGTTTCAGGTTTTATGTCATTTCAGTGACACGCTGTTTATGATAGAGATTACCTCAAGCAAATTACCTCCAGCGAGTTACCTCAAGCAAATTACCTCAAGCAAATAAATACTATGCTTTACATATAATAGAGAAAATTGAAGTGTCATAAAACTAAAATCGGTGTCAGGTATCGAAAAATCACTATTTTAAAACCGCTAATCCCTCTGCGCCACTCGGCCCCCTATATCCCGACATATCCCGGGGTAATCCCGTTAATAGCCGCGAATCGGCCGCTTCCCGTTCGATGCCACGGTCGAGCACGGATTTCATCTATACTCATAGTCATATAGACGTTATCGTTTATTTGTAGAGAGCATCTATGAATCAGAATGCAGAGATGATAGCATTACAGCCATAAAAGTGTGGCATTTGCCAGGCGGTTACATTTACCTCCTGTAAATTTTGTCTGTCATTTGACGGCAAAAAAATTATCAGCAATGTATCATACATAGTTTTTGCTTTTTGACAATAACTGCAATATTTTTGTGGTAAGTGCTTAGAACGAATGTAGGAGCGTCACCTCACGATAATGCAGACGACTGTTCTTGTCTTAGTTTCCCCGTTAAATTAATAGACGTGAATCCCTCTCAGAATATGCAGTTTCCAACCAATCGGTTTAAGTATAAGCAAATAACGATCTAAGAACATCTGTTAATCCGACTTTACTCTCTTGATGTGACTTCGCGCCAGGTAAACATGTTCTAAACACACGTGTTTATGAAAATAGTTTTAAATTACATATTATTCGATTTCGCCCTAATTCAACTTTAACAATAGTTAATACAACTAAATTAATAAATGTATTTTTTTTTTCTTTCTTCCTTTCTGATTGCACAATGAAACGCTGATTGCTTTTTCACGTAATCGAAATGCTACTAAAACAACGCCATGTTATCCGATCCTTAATTTAATGTCTGTTCACAAACAGTGTCACTTTAATGAGCCAATAAATTTTAATTGATAACGCACCTTTACTTAGTGCTGATTAAGCATCGACTATACTACGAGAGCTAAGCGATAAATATCTACCACAATACCTGTCAACTGCACAAACATATAATAAGGTATAACTTTAAACGAAAAATAGATATTTAAGCATTTTTTTAAACATGCGTGCTGTGCGTGGTTACACTGGGCAGTTAATAATTATTACTATTTGAGCGCTAAAATGGTTCATTGGGCAGTTAGATAAATAGTGCGCCAGTTCTTGACGTTCGGTAAAAGTCAAACGTCATTTTGGTTGAAAAGTCTTTCCTATTTGTTAAAGATCCTATTTCGCTGTCCCTGCTTTGCGGAATCATACCTTTAGTTTGAAATAAAGATTTTGGTTTTCCTGCACAGTTTATAAATAAAGCTAGCAAATTGTCCTAGCTTGGTTTCTTCACTGGAATTCGGACTTTATTAATGTTTCTTTAAAGATTACCGGAGCACAATATTGCGAAATTTTCAGACTTTAACATCTTAATGAATTATGTCGCTGCTCATTGAAGACCCTCTTCGTTTATAGCACTTCGTAAAGTTACATTAGTTTGTTAAACATACCTTTTTAGCTGGATACATATTTTACGAAATAGAACTTAAGATGTGGAATAACTTCTTAAAACGAAGTAAACAAGATTAAAATAACATATAATATATATAAAAAAAAACGTGTGCGGTCAGGAACAAAGATCCTCACGCATTTTTTTAAACTCCGAATGTAATTCACGCATCCGTATACTTTCATTTTCAGGCATGCTATAACCATAATCTTAGTAAACTCTAAAAACAATCGATGTATTGCAAATATCAATGTATTTTTCAATATATCATTCTAACACCGATGTCACTAAGCAATATATTACATCGAAAAACAAGGATACGATTCAGCGAATCAGCGATGTAGTCGAATCGGATATTTTTGTTTCGGATCGAGCGAGGCTTGAGAGAGAGAACTAGCGATCGGCCCGCTACCGAATACCAAGTTACCAGAGAACCTGAACCTAATACACATTTAAATTTGTTACCATCGACTTGCTGCCTGTTCAATATTTGTTACCATCGATTTGCTGCCTGTTCAGTATTTGCTACCATCGGCTTGCTGCCTATTCAATATTTGCTACCATCGACTTGCTGCCTATTCAGTATTTGCTGCCATCGACTTGCTGTCTATTCAGTATTTGCTGCCATCGACTTGCTGTCTATTCAGTATTTCCGCTGCCCATTTCATAAACAAGAGCTGGTTATCAATTAATAACGGTTCTTCAAGAGAGCTGTGAATAGGATTTTGCAAGGTCGGCGGCGCGCCCACATACCCCCGGTGTTGCAGGTGTCCATGGGCGGCGGTAACACTTACCATCACGTGGGACCGCTTGCTCGTCCGCCCACTAGTATATAAAAAAAAAAACATTTTTAAAAATGCCGGTCTCATTTATTATAACAATTAAACTATCCAGAAAAGAGCTAATACGTCTCGCACACATTACGTTCAACTTTCAATACCAGGAATACGTACAAACACAAACACTCCCTTTCCCCATTTTTCCTGGTGAAAAACACACCTAATTACCTTCTCAACAAACTCCCCGTCATACGAGTGATGACACCCATTCTCTGATGGAAGGACAGACGGACGGCCATTGTCCGGGCACAAAGGGTGCGAACAAAGCCCCCTCGGAAGAAGTTGGCTGCGCCCTAATTATTTTCGTCAGTATTTTATTATTTGTGTCAGTGAGACACCTCTTTCTGGGAAGGCGCAGTACGTTTACCTATAAGATCATCTTTCCGTTTTGTACAGACGTAAACACTGTGATAATAATAGAGCGTAGAGATAATAATGATATAATACTGAGGCCTAGAGGCCTATTTTCAACTCGCATCCATAGGATTAAAAGTTCAAACCGCAACTCCTGAGTTTCACTGATTAAAAACGTACGCTGAGTTCATAAATAGAGCAAGCAGTACAGAGGAACAATCAGAGACTTCATTCAAAAGTATAAACTTTTGGGGGGGGGAGATCAATATCACATATCAATATCAGAAAAAAGTCATAGAACAACAATTGATAATTTTAATAATGGAAATTCGGTGTTTATAAGATACGGGTATTTTTATATTTTACACTGTATAATTATTACGAGCTGTCGTAGAAATGTGGGTTACCTGATAATTCTTAGGAACTCGTGTAATCGCCGTGTAATGTGACGAGCCGTGTTGCAGAGAATGGGCAAAAACCTAGGAATTTTGAAGATCATTATGATAAGGAAATTCCAGTACTTCGGTCATATAATGAGATGCAAAAAATATGAGTTCCTCAGCATCATTATACAAAGGATAATCCAGGGCAGAAGGAAGCCTGGAAGGCAAAGAACATCTTGGCTAGAAACTTACGCCAGGCAAGAGCATTCAGTCACTATTCCGTGCTCCAGTTAAAATGCAAATATTGGTAGATATGAAAAGTGACTGTGTGAAAAAGAACAGTAAAATGTGACGAGTGTTACAACAATTACCATTCCCTTTTGCAGATGATTATCAATTTATTCAATAGGCGGATAAGTGGCTTCAACCGCAAATGCAATGTTCCAAAACCTCCAAACCTGTTTTTTCATGTCTTACTTCCTGGCGGTTCCGTACGCTGCCATGTCACCGCCAGGAAGTAGGACATTCAAGAAGAAGAAGGTAAATATAAAATTCAAAATTGATTGAGGTTCTTGAAAATGTTAAAAATTAAATTATTTAAATTATTAAGTGTAAACTAAGGAATAGTAAACAGAAATTAATTTAAATTATATGAAAAGGCTACGTTACTACGTTAATAATGGCTCGTATATTGAAAGGCCAACAAAAATGCCTGTATTAAAAGAACATCAAATTGTGATAAACAAAACAGATTATCTTTACATATCCTTACATAGTATAAAACAAATTCGCTTCCCGCCGTCTGTCCCTCTGTATGTACGTTTAGATCTTTTAAACTACGCAACGGATTTTAATGCGGTTTTCATCAATAGATAGAGTGATTCAAGAGGAAGGTTTATACGTATAGTTTAATATTGTTTTAACGAAACCAAAGCGAAGCGAGAGCGGTTCGCTAGTTATTGAATATATCTGAAATAAATTATATCAAATTACTATGAATGTCATCACAAAGTCGACGGAATCCACTCCTGTATGTTTATAGTCACCAGAGAAACTAAACCTAACCCACCTATAAATTTGCTGCCTTCGATTTGCTGCCACTTTCAGTATTTCTGCTGCTCATCTAATTATTTCTCGTTAATAATTTTGAAAATTATAAAATATCTAATTCATTTTGTCCTGACTATAACGAGGGTTCATAGCATAAGACTTTTAAATTTGCGTCTGTTTTCTTGTCTCAGATTTCATTGGCCAGAATGTATTACGCAAAATTTTATTGCCAATTTGCAAAACTTCATTTTCCATTTTATTAATACTACGATAATATACTCTTGTACTACTCCAAAATAGTAATTGACTCTTTGATCAGTCGCTGCGAGCGTTCGGACCGCAAAATTAATTTTACATTCAAAGCCGTCAATGCCTATGTCAAAATATTTGTTAATAGCGGATATTTGTTTGATGTGTGCTACCGTATCAAATTATTATAAATGTTTTTCCGTAAATATAGAAATAATTGTTGAAAAAAACACTACTTGTCTATTCTATAAATGCAATAGAATAGTATTGTTTTATTATTATGTTGTATGTATTTTAATTCTTAATATTGTATTTTTTTTATTTTAGCACATGAGTCTTAATTACTTCAAATAAAGATTGTATTATTATTCATATTTTTTATTTAAAAAACTTTATAGCACATTGTGGTGCAAAGGGCGATATAATGCATTCAGGCATTCTATACCAGCTGGGTTGATCAGAGAAATACATTTGAAGGTTGTGTAAATGAGCCATAACTCAATCAACTCGTCGAATTTTTTTATCGTCGAAGGCGGCAGACGAGCATACAGTCCACCTGATGGTAAGTGGATACTGTCGTCCATAGATATCCATCTACATGCCTACACCAGTTCAGGACGACAAACGGTGGTACGCCCCCGGATGATGCGCCTTGATGCACTGCCTACTTTTGCAAATTTAGGAATGGATTGGGAAAATGGGGAGGGATAGGAAAAGATGGGAATGGGCTCTGGCATATCTCACTCACTACCGAAACACGTACGTACATTGGAGAAATACCATGAAGTAGGAAATGCGGTACATTTCAAGGTAGTCTTCTGTGAGAGAGGGGTAACGTGACCAGTGGACCGCGCCTAGCGGCTGTTGGATTGCAGCATGTACTCAACCCGTTCAATAAATAAATATACAAGTAAATTGGGTATTTAATTTTAATATAAATATTATAATAATTGTTTCAGCAACGAGACTATTAATAAACTTTAAAAGGGGTTTTCGTTGCTTTTGATGTCATCTTCAGTAACTATCCTCAAATTTCTAATCCTAACAGTCCTTTCTAGTCCTCTTTTAAAAAGATTAAATGCAACAATAAATCTTTTTAAAAGATCTAACTAATAAATATTGTCAGACATTTTTTTTTCATGTCTAGCCCAGTTTGTCGGTACAATTTCATTACGTCAAAACTACGTTAGGAATATGAATAACTTTTCTGTGTCAGAGGTAATTTGTACTATCCTAATTCAATTTATGATGTGCCTTGATGAGGTACAGAATAATTTTATTTTCATCGTGAAACATTCTCGTTGTACTAATTAGGTAATCCTAGTAGACCGGATGACTTTAGGTTACGATTACAGCGGACTCTAAGAGGGTAAACAGTTCTCTTATCGATGTACTAACTGTTGCACGCGACTTCGCTCACGTTTAATTGTAGCGTGGTGTTTAACACAGAAGAAAATCTATTTATTTGTATTATCTCACTTCCCTTCTAACGCAAGCACAATACAAAACGTATTGGCGATATTAGAAAAAAATGGCGATTTCGGTGATTGCATATACCTGCAATTTGCTTGTCCATGAGAGGTTTACGTATACCGTCACGTACCGAGAAGAGTAATGTGGGACGCTTTCCGGCCAGATGGTCCGACGACTTAAGAAAGTTCGCCGATGGTGCTTCGATGAGAAGAGCCGATCGTGTGTGGTGAGCGTTGGGGGAGGCCTATATCCAGCAGTGGAGAAACATAGGCTGATGAAAATTATTTGTATTGTATAATATTTATACTAAGGTTTCAACTTAATAGGACTCTCTATTATATTTTTTATTTTCATATATTTATACTTAGTAAGAAAAACTATAAAACGGAAATTATAAAAATGCATCAGAACCACCAGTGACTAGAAATGCCATTAGGGTCACAAGAATTTATTAATTCCGAAAATATAACAAACAAAAAGCATCAGACCCAATATAATATCTAATAAAACCCATTTTCCCACATATATTTTAATATTTGAAAGCTCACCTTAAATAAATACACTCCCACACACGCACGCACACGCACACACGCATGAGCACATGTTCGCACGCACGAGCACACGCACCCCGATACACAAATGGAAACGCAAATTTACATGCTTATTAAAAAAAAAACACCTATTAATTACCTACAATCTATTACATACTGCTCTTAAATGTGAGTGTAATCTGTATTTGAATATTAACACTAGCAATATACGAGTATACGTTAAATAAGTTACATAAAAGACTGTAGATTAAGTAAATAAAAAAAAAGCGTAGACACCTCGTTTTACTCGTACCTCTTTAGGGGCCGAATTTCAGGAAATCCTACTTACTAAATACACGGGGGGCGTACTAAATACAACAAAGAGACATTTTTGGGAAACAGCAAAAATAAAAATAATTTTATTAATCTTCTCTGCAAAAAACTGGCCGAAAACAATATTGAGTGGAGTCAAGCAGAAAGTGATGCTGATCGTTTTTTTGTATATATAAAATAATAAATTTCCTACAGTTAATAAAGATTTCCCAATTTTGTTCTATAAATTCATTTTATGTCATTATTACATAATAAAAACTTATAGGTAATTGTTTATAACATTTGTTGGTATATTGGCATATAATTTAAAACTTTTTACAATAGCAATATAAAAAAAAATATATATAATAAATATCTCTTTTTTCCCAAGTTTTCGATGAATATTTTATAAAAAAAAAAATTTATACATAAATATTGTTTAAACAATATAAATAATTCCGTCCCGCTCCAAAAGGTTTCTGATTTTAAATAATATATATAAATAAAATTAAAAACATCGAAATCGAAGCTGTTCTCGAGGACTTCCGAAGATTGCCCGTTATATGTATTCATTGACGCGACTATTACTAGCTTCAACGGTTTCGGCACGGCATTGGTGAGTCAGTCAGTCAATCAGAACGTGTCTCTATATATATATGTATTGATATACAATAGTGGTAGATGGCCAGATCTCTTGTATACTAAAAAATACATGTATATACATAACAAAAAACCCGTCATATATGTATTTCATGGAATTGATTTTGATGCGAAGTCAGTGGTAGTAGGGATTCGTGGGTTCTGGCTTCCGAGGGGTAGATTTAGCGACTTTTGGTGGCACTGCAAAAAACTCATCCCACATTACAATTCAGATGTGCAATCAATTTAATTCAGTCTCGGATTTTTTTCTCGGTTTTTATTCACGGTTGCGGTTTTATTCGCGGTTTTTGTTTCTTCCTATAATAGTAGGGATTCGTGGCTTCTGGCTCACTTCCGAGGGGTCGATTTTGCGATTTTCGGTGGCAATGCAATGAGGTGCGCAATGAGCTATAATGAGGTGGGAAGAGCTTTTTGCAGTACCACGAAAAATAGCAAAATCGACCCTCGGAAGTTAGGCAGAACCCACGAATCCTTACTACTATCCTATAACGGTACGATTGTCTCCTCTATACTTTTATCGATCGATTGTGGTATGTAGTGCTGTCGCGCGTCCGGGTCCTAACTTGACCACGCGACCAGCCGCTCGCGCTTCTGGTCGCGACGACCAGCGGACTCGAAACCTACCAATGCGGTACATACCAACACGAATGCCGATAATGTCGCTGTTTCCCTACCGTCCTCTATATATACGGTAAATCAGGAGAACATATTTACATAAATCAATAAATACGTAGTCGCCGAAGCGGAGGTAATTTCTGGAAGCGGTGCCGTGTTTGTGGAAAAATGTAAAACAATCTGAGGGAGTTGGTAACATTTGCCACTTCTTTTTAAAGGAGAAACACCTACAGTGAATCGTAACTATTTTTTATAATTAATGAAATATTCTTTATTTCACATACATACAATTAAAATTTTAAAACATAATTAAGTTAAATTGTATTACTTTGTATTATGTAGGTATATAATTAGGTCCTTACCTATTAAATTGTCGTTTTATATGAAAAAAAAATCAAATTAATCGAAATATTATCCATTATTATCAATGGACTTTTGCCATTTTAATGAAAGTTGATTGGTGCCTCTGCTATAGAACTCCTGGGGACAGGAATAAATGAATTTTCTCTGAAGACGTTTTTCACTGCCTCATCGAAGTTGAATTTTTTTTCCCCTGTAAAAAGTTATCCGAATTCCGAAAACATGGAAATTAGTAGGGGCAAGGTCTGGTGAGTACAGTGTTGACGGAGAATTTGAGACTGTCTCTCGTGCAGTGTGTGGGCGAGCGTTATCATGGACTAGAGCTACGACTATCAGTGGACTAGAGCGATTGACCAGACTCGGTTGTTTAATAGCGAGTTTGTCTGCATTAATTGTTGTGCGAGATCTCAAGAAGCTATAGTGGACAATACCGGTACAGGACCACCATAGTCCCAATTTGACTAAGAATCAAAATTTTTTTTGTCACTTACGCCGAAGGCTGTTGCTAACAGACGTGATTTGAGATCAATCCGCTTCCAGTATTGCTTTCAATTCGTCATTATCGACTTAAGTCTCCGATCGTTCACAGGGCGCTTGTTCTTGGCGTCGAAATTTCCAGAACGGAAACGATCAAACCAAAAACGTACGTACGTTCGTTTGCGGTGATTGCTCCGTACACATCGTTAATATTGCGTGCCATCTGTTCTGCGTTGCTGCCACGATGGAACTCATATTCGAAAATAACACGAATTTTTAACTTTCCCATGGTCGCAAACACAACGATATCTAAGCAAAAAGTCTTTTGACGGAAAAACAAATGAATAACTGATTTTGATAAGGAATGTCATAGCTTTAACTTGAAATTGGAATTCCAAGCCAAACGCAAGATAACTAAGTTCAAAGTGGCCACTATCAGCACAAACAGCAATTCCATCGGTAAGGCCCTAATATTAGTATTAGATTGCTGTGCCTTCCGGGGTATCATGTCCCATAATTATAAATAGCTGAGTGCATAAAAGCAACAAATAAATAAACACGTCTTAAACTAAATTATTTCTGAACTAAATTATTATGCAACTTAGCAAATGTTAAAAATATGTGCGTTAGAAGCGTCATATAAAAGATGTTTGTGGCATGAAATTGTACGTAAATGACCGCAGAATATATCTATATATATAATAAAATTGTAACAGGCCGATGTCTGTACATTAGACTCCATTTTACCGCCGGAAAATATCTTATTCCGATTGTTTTAAATTTAATAAACCGAAGCGAAGTGAGGGCGGGTCGCTTGTTATACACATACAATTCAAATTAAGAAATTTTGATTGAATTGAATTTTCAATCGGGAAATGTCATTTTTCATCTAACTTCCAAAATCTAACTTATCTCTGCTCGCACCTCCTTGAACCTAAAACTTTCTCACACCTTCTAGCTAGAGTCATCCTCGCATCTAGCAAATGAACCTCTCTGTTCAAGCCAAACGGTGGCTGATAGAGAATAGGCATTACTTCGTAATTCTAACCCCCCAGCGCCGAACTAGCGTTCGCATCGAATCAATTTTTACATTTGGATGACACGCTCCTTTCCGCCTTTCAATATTTCTCCCGCCCTTTTTATAATTTACGCTCTGCATACGAAGTGTTTCCCTTTGTGTTCCTGTCGGGGAAACATCGTATTTTGTGTTTGAATTACCAGGCATGATTGATGAAACATTTTGAAGTTAATAATACATGTATTGACAACATTGTGATAGGCTAACAAGGATAAAAGGAATGCTGATACGCTTGCTTAGTAGTTTGGTTGTGTTTGAAAAAGGAACTGTCATCGAAAATATTTTAGACGGTATTTTTTATCTTACCATATATGGCAATGGTGCAATTAACACATTCTGCATTTTTTCGTAGTAATAAAACAATTTCAAAACCTAAATCGTACTCAGTCAATATACAGTTCCGTCGAAGTAAGTCAGGAGTCGCCCAATAAAGTAGTAATAGGTTTACTGAGGACAGAGGAGGATTCCTTAGAACACTAAATAATGCAGTCAGATTAATAACTATATAGTAATAATTGTAACAATCAAATAACTATATAGAATACATTATATAGAATGTACACTTTGAAACACTTTTAAACTACAAAACGCACAATGCAATTTTTTTACTATTTATCAAATAAAAACTTCTCGAGGTCCCGCCAAGAATCACCTAAATTATTTTAGACGGTGCTTTGTAGCGAAATGAACGTACAAAAATTATGTATTGAAAATGTGTTTGGTTATCTCTGGTTAGATTTTAACATTGTATTAAGTTTTACTTATATTGCTTTAAGTAGTAATCTTTGCTTTGTCAACTGTATGATTAGTCAATCTAGTGGAGATTAGTCAATCTAGTGGAGATTTGTCAATCTAGTGGAGATTTGTCAATCTAGTGGAGATTTGTCAATCTAGTGGAGATTAGTCAATCTAGTGGAGATTTGTCAATCTAGTGGAGATTTGTCAATCTAGTGGAGATTTGTCAATCTAGTGGAGATTTGTCAATCTAGTGGAGATTTGTCAATCTAGTGGAGATTTGTCAATCTAGTGGAGATTTGTCAATCTAGTGGAGATTTGTCAATCTAGTGGAGATTAGACAATCTAGTGGAGATTTGTCAATCTAGTGGAGATTAGACAATCTAGTGGAGATTTGTCAATCTAGTGGAGATTAGACAATCTAGGGGAGATTTGTCAATCTAGTGGAGATTAGTCAATCTAGTGGAGATTTGTCAATCTAGTGGAGATTTGTCAATCTAGTGGAGATTTGTCCCACTTTATCTTATTTCCCCAATGTACGTACGTGTTTCAGTGGTGAGTGAGATGTGCCAGAGCCCATTCCCATCCTATCCCGCGCCCTTTTTCCTAACCTTTTCTCCAAATCCATTCCTCAAATCCAAATCACATCTCCAAATTTAATGCAGACACATCACATTTCCCAGGCGGTGAATTTAATGGTAATTATTAATTATGGTAACTTACCATTCTGAGGCTTACTTACTGTACGAAATCCCAGGGGACCACTAATTTTCTTCGACCTTTGATACGCCTAATTAGACCAGCGGATTAATTGATAAATCCGCTTAAACTGTAATTAATACGTATCTAATTTTAGCTACTCGTTCCATCGATCGGGCACTCACCTCTAATAATACCGCTTTAATGACCAGTTAATATTAGTCAGTTACGAAAATATCCGAAAACGCGAAAAGTAACATTCGCCTCATTGTATATTATACAATACCATACGAATATGTCTCTCAACTGCTGGATACAGACCCCGAACCCGAAAATTGTGGAATGAACTGCCAGCTGAGGTATTTCCGTTACGCTGCAATATGGGGCTCTTCAAGAGAGCTGTGAACAGGATTCTGCAAGGTCGGCAGCTCACCCCCGAGCCCCCTGATGTTGCAGGTGTCCATGGGTGGTGAATATATATAATGTACTTATTTATACATACATAAAAAAATATTAGTCCAGTAAATACTCTTTATTACTTACAAATGGTTCTTACATGTGCACATATCTTTAAATGACAGAATACAGTAGGCGACCTTATCGCTAAGGCGATCTCTTGCAGGCAACCTTGAGATAGACAAAAGTAAAAATAATATTGGTAGTGCAAAACGATTGTAATTTATAGATAGAATTATGTTCATTATACCGACTATATCAGTAATAAATATAGCATAATACATAATTACTTATAAAAATAAACAACTTAATAATATACAAATAAATATATATATATATATATATATATATATATATATATATATATATATATATATACGACTTCATTCAATATTAGTATGAAGTAAAAATAAAAGTTGACAAGGATTGAAAAATAAACGAGAATTGAAGTGTCCAAAGGAATAATGTTAATTACAACAATGTATTTTTTCTTTTCTTACACGGCAAAAGCGCAATTAGCACATTGTGCCAATATCAAGTTTTTATTATAATTAACAATTCAAAGTTTGAAAAGTATCCCGTCAATGCCGGTGCCGTTGAAATAGCTCAGAAGTCGCTAAGTAAAGCGATAGTAGGTTTAGTGAGGACAAACTCCTTGGAAGGACATAAAAAACGCAGTCCTATGCTTTTATTTCATTATCACAAACATTACGCACAAAAAAAATATATAATAATCAAACAAAACGTCCACTTCCCGAATTCCCGCTGAAAACTCCCCAACAATGTTTTACAAAACATTAAGAACTGCGTGTCCACTGCTACTCAGCAAAATGGTGTACTTAATCAAGCACTTAACGGATGACTTATGGTCATAGCGACCGCGGCGGGTGGAGGGTTGACAGAAACTACGAGTACAAATCGCGTGCCTTCACGCACGTCCAATGATATGTGTTTATCAAACTGGCATTATTGTAGGAAGCTTTACGATCATAATCGTTGTGTTTGACAAATTGTTTTTGCTTTTAAACGGCGGCTGCAAAGTTATGAATTTATTTGTTTGTATATCAAGTTATATGACGCCGTAAAAAGGATGTTTGTATAATTGAATGGCAACTTTGTTATAGAAACGAGACGTTTATTTTTGTATACGATATAAATAAATAATTGGTGGAAAGGTTCACCTAGTAAAAAAATATTTTTTGAATAGGCATTTGAAGGTGTCGTCAAATACCAGGTATTTTTACGTCTGTTTTCATGAGAATTACACGTTTCGCAAAGTTCACATTATGCTAGGAAACGGTGCGACTTCGTGTCAAACACTATACTTATGTTGTATTTGGTTTCTCTTATTATCTATTCATAATAATAGATAGTAGAATAAGTTCGCCACCTTTTTTTGTTTTTTTTTTTTATGGACGAAGGCGGCAGGCGAGCATATAGTCCACCTGATGGTAAGTGGATATTGTCGCCCTTAGACATCCGCGATACATGCCAACATCAGTCCAGAATAACAAACAATGGCGTGCCATTGTTTGTGCGTGCCAAAACAATGGCAGCGCATCCGGGGGCGTGCCCCCGGATGCGCTGCCTACCTTTAGAGATTTGGAGAAAGGGTTAGGAAAATGGGAAGGGATAGGATGGGAATGGGCTCTGGCACATCTCACTCACAAATAAAGACTGAAAATAATAAAGAAGTATGGTGCAAATAATAAAGACTTTTTTTTGGATTACATAAATATTTATTGAACGGAATATTGCCCATTTAATTCGACTGTCTTTCGGCATTTTTCTGGCAGAGCCATTATCCCATCGCTTTAAAAAAAAATGATATTTTTGAACAAAAACTGATTTAAATATTTTTTTAGAGGCTTCTCTTGGATGCAATTTTACTCCATTTAGAGTATTTTGTAAAGAGCGAAGTAAGTGATAACCGGAAGGTATCACTTACTTCGATATGTCTGATTCGATATGTTCGATATGTATATGTCTGTACTGTATAGAGGATGCATTAAAACTTCCCAGCCAAGGTCCATCAATTTTTGTTTAGCCATCAAATATGCATACATCTTTGATGGTTGATGATCGAGCATTGTCGTGATGTAAAACTACACCTTCTCTATTCATTAATTCTCGGCATTTTTTTTTAAGCTTGCAAAACAAAGTTTGCGAAACAGCTAATCGTTCATGATTTGTAGTGACCAGTAAAATTACCATCTTGAAAGCAAGATACGTGGGTTGAGGACCTCAACATTTCAAAGGACACTGTTGAGGTTATTGAAACTGTTCCTAGAATAATAGACCGACAATACCTAATCAATATCAGAGTAATTAATTAAAATTTGGCACTGTGATTTCGACAGATTTTGCAAGGCGACTACGAAAATAGGTTTCTTAGTTCAAAGGCCTTTGTATAAAAGTTTTTTCGATTTGCAAAAGCTGTTACGTTGTATCTATTGTTTTTAGGGAGATCAAACAAATCTACCTATATATATCTATAAATTATATATCTTTATTTTTATTATTGTATATCTTTAGTATCTATCTATAAATTGCCACTACATATTATATGCTACATACTCAGACGCTTGCTAGTTTCAGAAAACTCGTCAAAACTCATTAATATGCCTTTTTCATTTTTTCATTTCACTTTATATGCATGTATGATACACTTTGTTCTGATATACGTATGATATGACATACTTTAATATACGCAAATATATATATATATATATATATATATATATATATATATATATATATATATATATATATTCTGTAATATCTATATTAAATATGTTTTAGATAATTTACTTATTTTATGCTTTGCTAAAAGATTTACATAAACTTCAAATTGATGAGTAAAGTTGGATATTCAATTAGCAAAAATTTGTTTCCCGACCTTCGTGAGCATGTTTTAAACATACCATAAAAACTTTGCCACCATAGAGTGTACGCTTCCTTTCTTTATTTAACAAAAAAAAGAACCTGTAAAAGACCAATTTGTGTCAAATAACTCTTTGAATTATTATTTTTTTACAAAAACTAATGATGCCATTCGAAAGTACGGGAAATTTTACATAAAAGTGTGGATGAAAGGATTTTTAAAAAGAGAACTATAGTCGGAATTTCTTTTTTTTATTTAAGGCACGAAAATATGGTTCGGGCGCATGGCCGCGAACACACTAAAGTAAATTTGCTATAACTTTCTAAGTAAATCGAATAAACCAAAATCGACGTAACAGAAGAATACTTCAGCTAACTTACATATTTTGAGATGAAAAAGAGCATAATAATATGAAACAATTTAATGTCTGTACGTATTGAGTTGAACCACATGGATTTTTTTGATAAAGTTGATTAGACCTGTCATTTCTACAAATTTCAAAGGTGTAATTTGAAACTTTAACATTTCACTCCTGATATTATATACTGAAAAATGCGTGATCTAAAAAATTTTATAAAATGTTTTTATGTTATTCACTTGGAAATATTTAGTAAATTGTTTTGTTACTGTCACTTAACTTTTATGTTATTATGTTTATGTTATGTTATACTTTTATGTTACTGAAAATTAAATTATAATAGTACTAACTTTTTTATGAATAACGAAAATAAACTAAAATTCTCGATTCATATACTTTAAAATTAAGCATAAATAAACGTTTGTAATTGTTTAAATAAATGTTTCTTTGCTATCTCACTTAGCAGATGTTTATACCTGGACATCAAAGTAGGCAAATTCACAGGGATATTTTTTTTTTGTTAAATAAATATAATGTTGATTATTTTCACACTATAAGGATTGTCAAATGAAACTATTGCGTTGCTTCGGTATACAAAGAAACGACATATAATGTTTATTCTTCAATCCTTTTTACAATCTATTATTTACAATAGTCTTACTGATCTTGACCTGATTTGATTTGACAGTTCGCACGATTGTCTTCACCTCACGCCATCCCATATCCTACCCTCTTTTACCGACACTATAATATTATAGATCTACCGACAGCGCGGAGCGAGGCAAAACTCAAATGAAATAAATATATTTTCTTTACATAATTTTTTTTTTTTCAACAAAAATTAAAAAAAAAGTAATATCTATATTTTAAATAAAGACACCAAAAATATAGTGAACTTTGTAAACCTTCGTATTGAATGGGTCTTAGAGAGAGATAGAGAATGAAAGAACATCTGGGTGGCGTTTGGAGCAGCCCTAGCGGGGCGGAAGAGTATTTTTTTTTTTTATAGACAAATGGGCCGACGAGCAAGCGGTCCAACGTGATGGTAAGTGTTACCGCCGCCCATGGACGCCCATGGTCCAACACCAGGGCGTATGCGGGCGCGCCGCATGGAGCACAGCCGAGTCCGAGTATACGAACTTTTGCTTGTATATATGTAGAGTATACGTGTGAATGTTACTTATACTATACCATAAGCAGATCTAATAACTGGTTAATTTAATTGGTAGTTAACATTCCTTCTCTCATTCACTTTCCAATTTTGCAAAAAAAAAAACCACTAAATCTCAACTAAAAAAGCTGAATTTAAAACACCGATCAGTTTAAAGATTACCATAACCCGAAAATTGTTATTAATCATTATATTTATTAATCCGAAACTAGCTGTACCTGAGACTTCATGCTCGTAGACGTTAGAGTATTTGTGGTTCGCTTGATTCCCGTGGGAATATAATTGATTTGAACACAAAATACACTAAATGTTACCCCGGCACATAATCTATAACTGTGTCAAATTTCATGTCAAAATGTCAAATTTTCAGACGAAAATACCAAAAATTGTGTTCGGCTCAGTATCAAAAATTTTTTTTTTTAAAATGTTCGAAGTACAAACGGCTCTGTTACCTTTTTTTTTATCGACGAAGGCTGCAGACGAGTATACAGTCCACCTGACGGTAAGTGGATACTCTCGTCCATAGACATCCGCGATACATACATGACCCCGGATGCGAAAACTTTGGAGATATAGGAATGGATTTGGAGAAAAGGTTTTAAAAAAATGGGGAGGGATAGGATGGGAATGGACTCTGGCACATCTCACTCACTACCGAAACACGTACGTGCATTAGGGAAATAGATAAAATAGGAAATACAGTACATTTCAAGGTAGTCTTCTGTGAGAAAGGGGTAACGTGGCCATCTGCTTTTGGATTGCAGCGCGAACTCCCCCCCCCCCCCCCCCTCGCAAATATGTTATGTACATAGAGGTAAAGTATAAAATAATATACAAAATTAAAAAGTCGTGAAGCCGATTTACTCTCTTACATAGTCTCACATTACTCCGATCATGATTCATACATGAGTAATGTTATTTGTTTAATAAAACATGGCCTCCCTAAGGGGTAACGACCTCTCTGAAAGCTGTAAAATTAACGGCGACGTCTCAAAGTGCTTTCATTGTCGAAACATTTTCGAATCCTTTTCACAAAAACACCCATGTAATTTCAATTCAATAAAAATATATTAAGAACTAACCGAGCGGAATGTTAGAACAATTACAACCTTTTTACGTATCATGAACATATTATTAAGATGACCTAACATCCGATTGTATTATTAAACGGGTTTCAAATTTACTTTTATACAACATGTCACCGAAATAGCCCAAAAACCAATCGACCAATTTATAAAATATACAAAATCGTTGTGGCGAAAAATAAAATTATTTTGAAGAATAAATTTAAGGAATGCGGGATGAGAGTGCACGTTGCTTTCCCACAGCCGCCGGGCGCGCTCGACTGGCTACGTTACCTCTCTCTCACAGAAGAATAAATTAAAAAGTAGGTACTCTATTTCCTACTTTATCGTATTTTACTCTACTCTATTTCCCCACTGTACGTACGTGTTTCGGTAGTGAGTGAGATGTGTCAGAGCCCATTCACATCCTATCCCTCCCCATTTTCCCGACCCATTCTCCAAATCAATTCCTATATTTCCAAAGGTAGGCAGCGCATCCGGGGGCGTACCATCGTTTGT
Source organism: Sesia bembeciformis (assembly GCA_943735995.1). NCBI lineage: Eukaryota > Metazoa > Arthropoda > Insecta > Lepidoptera > Sesiidae > Sesia > Sesia bembeciformis. The sequence continues at coordinate 18,772,235 of OX031028.1, forward strand.
CATTTTGGACTAATGTTGGCATGTAACTGTTATCTATGGGCGACAGTATCCACTAACCATCAGGTGGACTGTATGCTCGTCTGCCGCCTCCGTATATAAAAAAATTGGACTGTGCCGATTAGTACTGATTAACATCTATCCGACTTTATTTGTAGCAGCCGACATTGTATTCGTTAGGTAATGAGAAAATATCCTTTATGTACCTAACTAAGTCCAAAAGGCTTGTTTGTGTTCCACGCCGGAAGTAGCGCCAACTTCCGGTGACGTTACAGTAATTCACATTTTGCGGTTAGTGGCAGCGAAATAATCTTATGTAATATTTACGATATTTACCGGTTCAATGGAAATGGATTATGACAAAGAGAAATCTCTAAGCTTACAAGAAAAGAAATTAAGTAGATATTTTTTCTCAAATTTAAAATATTATTTTGTAGGGACATAGTGTCGGCACGGTATCGAATGCTATTACACAGTGTTTTGTTAACTCAGCAGTAAAGGCTAAACGGCACCGAACCGACCCTGCTACCTTCAGTCGTCTCTTGTTAATCGATCTGTGTACAGATACATTATGAAAACATTGGTCACCCGCTAATCCAGAAACACCCAAACGCGTCGTCCACGTCTATGGAATAAAGTATTTCGTAATAAAGTATGCAATTAGAGGTACGGTAATTCATAGACGTGGATGACGCGTTCGGGTGTTTCCGGATTAGCCGATGGCCAATGTTTCGGTAATGTCGACGATCCCACTCTCACGGGCGGTTTAGAACCCCTCAGCATTCGGAGAGACGAGAGAATATAATAATAGTTTTCTGTGACAGCGGGGTAACGTGACCAGTCGAGCACGCCCAGCGGCTGTTGCGTGCATTTTCCTCTAAAACCCACGTACCCACGGGAAGAGATGGGGTCGTGCTATTCAAAAGTCGGCCGACACCATACGGGCCATTGACACTGACTATAGTGTGTGTCATGGCCCATGGCCCTGCCAACCTTACGGTTATAAGGACTGAATCGTGGAAGATGCGCATCGTGTTTCGTTAGTGAGTGAGATGTGCCACAGCCAATTCTCATCCTATCCCTCCCCATTTTCACAACCCTTTCTCCAAATCCATTCCTATATCTGCAAAGGTAGGCAGCGCATCCGGGGGCGTGCCAACGTTTGTCATTTTGGACTAATGTTGGCATGTATCGCGGATGTCTATGGGCGACAGTATCCACTTACCATCAGGTGGACTGTATGCTTGTCTGCCGTCTTCGTCCATAAAAAAATGACAATAAAAACCAAATTAATATACAATCAATACAAACCCCTAACCCCTCTCAGGAGAACGCTTACTCCAGTTTTCCAAACTTCTCAGTCATTGATTGTCTCAATACCACATCACTTTGGTTATTTATGTCTTATTCGAAGGGTAGATTAAAAAATAACACATATACTCGTACAAGTACATATTATTGGTGGTATCACCACCGGGCATCGAATCCACGACAAATGCGAAAACAGCAATAAATATTTATCGACTCCTTTGAACCGCCCTCGTTCTGTACACAGGACATAAAAAGAGATATGTATAAATACATAATCAATTGCATTGTGTGCGAAGATACTTCTCCAATGCGTAGATTTGTTCGTATCCTAATAACCGCAGGGATCCGAATTAGTAAATAAGTAAGTTACTGCAAATGAAAAGGATTTGGTGAAATTAATACAACAGTTTGACTAAATAAGTATTAGGGCCTTACCTATGAATAATTTCAATTTAAATCTATGATATTCTTTTTAAAAATCAGTCATTTGTTTTTCCCTCAAACTACTTTTTGCTTAGATATCGTTAGATAATTTTCATACAAAAAAATATTTGAATATATCCTTAAAAACAGCAATTTCAAAGACCTGATAATATTAAGTAAACATATTACGAATCTTAATTGTACCGTTTTAGACTCCAGTTTTTAAACTTAATACCTGATGGTATTAAGTTTAAAAACGTTAAAAACTTACTGTTTAACGCTCACGAGCGTTTAAGGTTCGAGTCTTAAAGGTTCATTGGCGCTCGCTCAGCGCTCGAACGTCGAGCGCTCACCGCTCACTTTTACAACACTATAAATAAGTAAAGAAGACTTAGTACTAAGGCCGCTAACTTCCAGACTTCTGACTTCCAGGCTAACTTTATACAGAAGATGTATGCGAGTACAACATTATTAGTAAATATATATAAAAACGATAATTAACAAAACAGTTCTAAAAATACATAGAATTTTTGGATAAATATCTATTACTATTTTTATATATAGGTATAAATATATATGAACTGTAGTTGGTTGATATGAACAAAATATAATTTTAAAACATATAACGGTAGTAAAGAAATAATCATTAACATTTGATTTCCTTAGTGAATAACTGTATCTGATTTGCTACGCTCTTATCGGTAGCGCCAAGTTATTTCATAACACTTAATGACATCCTTATCTAAATTACTATGAATGTAATCTATTATTAAAAAAATGTGATTATTAAAAAAAAAATGTGTTGCCTAATTTGATTTATCAATAAAGTACATGTAGTTCAATCTGTTTATTCGATAAAACATTTAAATATAATTTAAATTCCAATGTTTCAAAATATAATCAGGAATTCCATTGACATATAATATTATATACCTACTCATACTTTGATTTCTCTGAAATTATTACCTTGTTTACTGAAACAATTCGCAAAAATCGATTGTCAACAATATGGTCATTAAGAAAGTTACCAAAATCGTACATCTAATTGTAGATAAACAAACGGAGCATAGTGATCTCAATTCATCTCGTATACAAAAAAATTTCTTTTATCTCGTATGAAAATTTATCTTGTTTACACACGTTTGCCTGTCATTCATTATCTGATACCGCATCGGGTCCGATGGCTTGAGATAAGAGCGATAACACATTCCGTACTAGTATTATTTTAGCCATGAGCAAAGTCGCCGTTATAGTTGGAGCAGCAAGCAATTTAGGCTACCAAGTTCTAAAGAAGCTAACAGAAATATACGACGGCAAAATATACTTCACGACAGAAGATGAAACTACAGGATACAACATCCTTAAGAACTTGGAAAAAGAGGAAGTTGATCTAAACTTCCATCCTATAGATGTAACTTACACGAAGAGTATTATTAAATTTAGACATTACATTCAAGATCTGGACGAGAGAATAGACTTAATTATAAATTGTACTGATTACGTGTTAAATGTGAAGAATTTAGCGTACGCCGAGATAGTGAGGAGAACATTAAGTGTTAACTTCTACGGATACATAAATTTTGGTATATTGTTGTACCCTTTATTGAATGAAGATGCTAGAGTAGTTAACGTGTCAGGACCAGCTGGACTTCTTGGAACGATTGAGAATGAAGCTATAAGAAAAAGAATAAGTGACCCAAATTTAACAGAAGATGAACTAGTAGCTATCATGCAGGAATACGAAGAAGCCGTCAAAAAAGGAATCGAGAAGACCGAAGGGTGGGGTTTGAGAGTCCAAGATGTAAGCAAAGTTTCTTTAAACGCTGTAACGTTCTTACAGCATAGACAATGGTCTGATAAAGGGATAGTAATAAACTGTATGAATCCAGGAAATTTATGTAGTCGTGAGAATAGAAAAACCTCCAAAGATTTTGAAGATGGCGCTAACGCAATATTGTATCTAGCATTAGAAGCGCCGTTATCTGTTAAAGGAAATTTCGTGTGGAGTAACTTTTCTATAGTAAATTGGGATACTCCTGATCCGTTCGTTGAAGTCACCTCTGTGTAGTAAATATTTTAGAGTACTTATTTTAAATGTCCATAATTAAATATTGAAAAAGTATTAAAATCATATTTATTAATATTCAGTTTCATTGTTACGTGTACTTACTTAAGAGATATTAATGTATTTATTCAAAAAATCATTTTCAGTCAGATAAATCATTTCGGGTATTTATAATTACATTTATCGGATCAGTACAAAAATAAAATTAGATTACCAGTACAATGGTTACATATTGTTTTACACAATGATTTATTAATATAATTGACCGAACTGTAACGTAAGAGTACGTTAAGGAATTATGTAAGTACCAATGTGATATCACAAGAGTTCAGATTTATTAAATAACTAGCGACCCGCCCTCGCTTAGCTTAGGGCTATAAGTTTTTTTTTTCAAAATTTTAAAATAAAATATAGCCTATATTAGACACGGATAATGTGGCTTCCTATTTGTGTAATTTTTGAAATCCGTTCACTAGTTCCAGAGATTACCCCCAACATACAAACACACAATTTTACCTATTTATTATATTATAGTATAGTATAGATCAAGTGACTTGTCTTGTATCTACACATTGTTTTCTGCACAAGGGATGTATGGTATGGCCTTTAAACGGCACGCTGTGGCCAAGCCGGTTGGCAAGTTTACTCTTTTAGAGATGGTGTAGTTATCCAGGGCTTAAGCGACGTTGTTAAACAGTCAAGTAATCGTGTAAAATTTTACTCCACTGAATAATGAATCGTAATCGTTTTTTTTATAGATCTGTCAAGTCAAAGCTGTTAAACTGATGTCGGTGAATTAAATTATTCGTTGAATCTGTGAACGACACTTTTGTACTCCATTTATTTTTTTAATTAGTAACTTTATTTTAACAATTTTCGTATTTTTAATAATAGCCTTTGCTTTCATTGTAGGCCTTTCGTAAAAGGAGTCCCTCGTTCTAATCAGAATTCGTTCAGCGAAGCTTACAAGGATTAATAGGAAAATTTCAATTTCAGAAAATATCCCTGAAAAAGCGCTGTAAACAATACAGCTATAAGAATCGCACCAGTGATTTTAAAAGCGTTTTTCTTTTTTTTTGATTAACATTTTGGTTCAATACAATTTAATGAAGTTTAGATTTATTAACAAACTTATCGAAATTGCCGTGTGGTGTCGGACGGCTTTAAAGCTTATTTATACAAGGAGAGTTTCTCGAAAGGTGCAGGCGAGAATATTGAATACGATTCTCGTATGTGACTAAACTATGCAACAATTCTCGCCTATAACTATTTACATGATGATAAAAACTCGATGATAACAGCGATAACAGTGATCGGATAGTGATAACAGTTATTTATATTAGCTTTTGAGCGATGTTCGAGTAACTCGCATTCGAGAAACTCTCCTTGTGTAAATGAGTCAATAGAATAGAATTATCCCATCTCTTCTCGTCCTGAGTAACGGCACTACCTCTAAACCTCCTGCTTGGCCAGCGTGGCGCTTTCAGACCATACATCCCTCATGCACAAGACACCATGGACAATGAACAGGGCCCATGTGCAACAGTGGACGTTAAAGGAGTCGGTTTCGGTAACGGTTTTATAGAAATTGCAAATCATATGCTAAAATAATGTTACCACAATCTAAACCAGTTTCACGTCAATAATCGATTTTATCTGCTGACCTTACACTACGTATGATAAACTGACACACACTGCAAACATCTCATCTAAGCCTACTATATATGCCTACTATGCTACTATGTTTTATTTTTTCATTTCTATTTTTTTATATTTGTTAATTTCATATATTAATATACGAAGGTATTTTATATGTAATGTGTTATATGTATCGTTTGTAAATATTTCTTGTTGATTGCACGATGCACCTATCGTATTTGTTTTTGACTTTTATATGTAACCTTCGTATTTAATTTAACCAAAAGTTGACTGGCGAGGATTCCACTAAGCATTGAGTCCACCTTTTGAACAATGTTTCTTGGTGCATTAAAGTTTAAATAAACATAATTTATTATACTATTATATCTAAAATGTTTTCTCAGATATCAATCAAGTAAATAAATGCACAGAAACTAGCTTAGCTAGTGTCTTTTGCTTTTGTATATATGTATATATATTTATACCTATGTAAATATTTAACTATACCTATGTAACCTAACCTAACCTACCAATGTAACCTATGTACCTATGTATTTATACCTATGTAAGTAGGTATCTATGTAGCTATAGTTACATGTAGTATTTATCATCGTTATTTAACACGAATACCGTGTTAAATACCTGCGTTATTATCTCAGTCACAACTCTCTTCCTCAAGGTTGTCTGAAACAAATTTTTATAAAGCTAAATGACCGCCTGATTCTCTTCTTATAAAATCGTTCCTTATTTTCGTCTTAATGTAACAATTATACAGTAAAGAATTTTATTTGTCTATCTATATAAAATGAATATCTCCAAATTTCGCAGAAAAATCTAACTTATTACAAATCTCTACGCGTACCCATTTCCGTAACCGCATCGGGAAACCTCTTCACTGCAATCAGTAATGAACCGTCAAACGCAGGTCTCGACTACATTAAGTTTAAAGATAGTCTGTTTTCTTCAGTTTAAGACAAATCGAATTTGAATTCTATAAGTTGACTTGAAAACATCTGTTACCACGGTAAATATGTAGTATGTGAGAATTTGAAAAGGTTTGCAAATGTCGTATAAATGTTGAAGATGATTAAACTATGTTATATGTAACATTAGTATATAATATGTATCTAGAAAAAGTATTACACTTCTACAAAAATTGCTATGTCATATGTAGTAATAAAAGTATATAATTATAACGCCAAAGGAAATAAAAAACATCCCAGAAAAGTTTTAATTGGTTAGATATTAAATACGACTTTACCTAATTAATTATACTCGTATCAACAATATGTTCATCATGACATTGTGATCTGCATTATAATATGACATAATCAACATAATATGATATATTCTGAAACATATTTTTATAACATTTGTAATTAATATTTGACATAGTTTAAGTTTAACGAATAAATTTTACACTTCTATTAAGACATTAGAACATACTGGGCAAATTTATTTGTTTTTACATCTTGTTTTACCCGTGTTCTGTCCAATTTGAATTTGAACAAATACAGATATAAAATGGTTTAATACGAGGTGGTCAGAAACGCAAATGGTCTATGATAGCAACTGGTCTAAAAATCACATCCTTGAATATATATAGACACATATAAACTGGTATATAGGCACGTGAATATTGTAGAGATAATTAACTAAACATTTTATAATACTCGTGAAAGCATCGAAATGGGAAAGGCTTCTTTTTCATCCTAATTAATGACTTCCTCGCGTTTTAATAACTAAAAATTGATAAATTAAGCTCCAGTGCCTTTTGTAGGGCTTAAGATGAAACAAAATTAAACTAAGCAAGTGTTAAATAAAATCAGGCTTTCAACAGCTACAAAGGTTCGTAATGACGCGTCAGGAGCACGCTCTGACGTGCCGCCGACACTTTTACGCCAGTCAGTACGTACACTATGATCACAGCCTTTAAAAATAACAGTAGGTATACTTAGCAAATTAGTTCTCCTGTCAATGCATATTTTCCTACACGTTGGCTATTTAATCAAAAGAAATTAGCCCGTGGTAGCTGGACGAAAAGAGCCGAAGATCGTGTGTAGTGGCGAGACTTGGGAAAATCCTATATACAGCAGTAAAAGACCATTGGCTGTTTGTATGTTGTAGTATGGTCTAGTATATCTTTTATAAAAAGAAGGTAGCAGACGAGCAGACTGTCCACCTGGCAGTAAATGGATACTTCCGCCAACATAAGTCCAATAACGACAAACTTTGCCACTCAATAACCCTTTAATTATTAGCTGTGAATTTAGAAAACGATCGAGAGGGATGAAAAATGCGATGGGCAGTTTTCCTCTTATCACTCCCGATTTCTCCTTAAGGAGAAAGAAAGAAATTTATTGGTACCAGGTAACACTACACACTATTAACATAAAGCATAAACTATACAAGCCTACTTAACCCAAAGGTGTGCATCGCCACCGGTCCAACAGGCTACACCTCAGCATGTGCTGCAGCAAATCTGCAATGCTGGTTTTCAGTTGTAGCACATGCAGTGACTCGCAGATTGCCCACACCATAGGAGAAAGCGATTTAATAGACAGTTTAGAGAAATAAGAGATTTCCTTTAACCTCAACTTTTTATTAAATTGAATACAGGGTTAAATGAGATGTGATATTTCACGATGGGACATTGAGAATCCATTCCTCGTTCTTATCTGTATTGTGATTTTTTGCCATCACAGTCACAGTACGAGCGCGTGTCGCACTTTCGTATCGCGACGCTTGCATCGTACACAAGATTAACAGACATTTTACAAGATAAAATATCGCGGAGCACTTCCCGGGAACAGTTTCGAAATATCTTGTACAAATTGCTGTTGTGTAATTTATTTGGCTCTACGGAACAGAAAGCAACGTCTAGTCGCTTTATGGTCGTTGATTACAATTATTGTTAAATGAGAAATTTTTAAATGAGCATGAGAAAATACTGAATGGGTTGCAAGTCAGTGGCAGCAAATTGAAAGGTAGGTTAGGTTTATGATACTCTGAAACAATGCTGAAACTACTGGTAACAATAATGAAATAGGAGTCTATCGATTTGTTAGCCATTTTCTTCTGCCCATTTGATTATTTCTTATTTTTTAATTATCATTTCACCCGGTTACCTTACGGTTACGTACCTACAGAACATTAAACATTAAAGCAGGCTAAAAGTATTTCTTCTCGTATTTCTAACTAGTAAGCAGATTATTTAAAAATAAAGGAATCAGTTGTCCAAAGACATGAGGTTCCTCACGTTTTGTAAGGCGGTCCTAGAACGATAGATAGTAAAGGCAACAATAAACCACCACCACACGGTGGACTACTACTTTTTTGTTGTCGATTTCAACTCAACAACATCTCACTATCCCCATTCTGACGTGACAGTCTAAATCAATACTACATTCGTCCTAAGTAGGTCAATAGATATTACTTACATAACACGCTTTTATTACAGCCGCTGCCAATCTTCCTTACAACGAAATCGTCTGAGTAAGCAAAAGGACGCCCCTCTCGTTCTCGAAACTTCGAATAATTAACTTCTTAACGGGGCGAAAAACGAAAAGTTTCCTCGACTGTAACACCGTGGAAGTAGATAATCGAGTTAACTCGCAATTAGTTTAACTATTCATGATTAGTAATAGAGCTATTAGAATTTGCAAATAGTCAAACAACAATTCCAATTGAGAATGGAATCTAATAATGTGCACGTATATTATCTTGCAAAATAACATTTTTCTTACGCTCAATGCTGTTTCCTTTTTTTTCTCTTTATCTTTTCTAATTCCTTAATTCTTTTTATATATAGATCTGTAGGTATGTATTTCGTTATTGTATCTCCTATCTCTATTTATGTACAGAATACTTGCCACCCAAAGGTTGCCTGGAAGAAATCGCTTTAGAAATAAGGCCGCCGCCGTTTGAACTTGTATTACCTCCATTCTGTTTTCCTCTTTTGTGTCTACATATGTGTCTCTTCCATGATACATAAAAACGTTTTAGATTTCATATTGAAACACACCTGTTGTACTACCAAGGAACTATAATATGAATAAATATTGAAATGTTTCTTGTAAGACCACCACATTTCGTATCAAAGATTCAAAATTCACATTGGGTGAAGTAAGAGACCACATGTGTACCTAGGAAATTTCCTCCAGGCAACCTTTGGGTGGTAAGTAGTTTGTACATAAATAGAGATAGATGATACAATGAAGAAACACATACCTTGTGAAAGGGTAAAAGGTAAACATACGCTATTTTTTATTATTATACGCGTTCAGACAAGATTTAGAATATAAAAAGTGTACAAAACGCGAAAGTTTAAAAAGTTATACTATCGTATTGTATCTATATTAATGAGAGTCCGCCTGTGTACGTACATCTACTTGAAGAGTTTCTACTTCTGATTTTGATTATATGGTATGATATAGGTATTCTCATTTTGTGCGAGTTATATCGTCCAATGTGTTTACTTCAACTACAGAATTTGCTTTTTATATCTCAGCATTAATTACAACTATATTCATATTTATGTCTTCTTCCTTTTTAACACATGCAACGTGTATAATACTCGCGTAAAGAGGTTGTTGCCCCGGTACAACCATCGTTCTATTCACATAATACATAACAACATTCACCGTGTCCTTTTAAAGAATGCAAACAGTAACGGAACTCACTTTTCATTATTAATTGAATCTTCCGGGCTACTTGGCCGAGGTCTTCTGGAATCTTGCATTTCAGTCACTTGGGCTCGAGAAACTGAGGAAATAACACCTCTCCGAAAGTGAACGCAGCCGCCACTGAAGATGTCAACCGCAGTTGTTGACGAAGCGTTTGGAAGAAATAGAAGGGATTCCAGAAGACCTCGGCCAAGTAGCCCGGAAGATTCAATTAATATGGACACCGGCCGAGAAAGCCTACACTTCACTTTTCATTGTGTAAATAATAATTGAGCAATAATTAAATATATGTGATGTGCCTAAAGGTTGTTTGGGAGATAATCTTCTAAGCATTATCTCCTTATGTCACTAAGTCTTGTCTTATGACCTTATTAAGTTCGCCTTATGTTACTGTGATATAAATATAGATAACCGCAACTACTGTTTATAAAATTTTAAAACCTATGCATGCCACTGAACGTAACATATTATGTAACTTCATCCTACATGTGATTTTTGCGATTCCCATGAAATTCCTTGTTACGCCGCGCTGTGTTAGCACTGTGTGTGAATGTGTAACTTGCATTTCGACAATTTCTATAAAGATATACTACTGTTAGTTCAATTGATGCCAGCAAGTGAAGAGTTGTCGTCAAAGAAGCTTGTTAAAAACTTTTGCAGTCGCATCTGGATGCGGCATTCGTTAATCTTGTGATAAACTTGTGAACACGTCAAAGAGCGAGCTAAGAGTGACTCGATCTTGAAATTCATATCTTCCGCATTTCGCGCTCAATCATAAAAATGTAGAAGTTATCCGTAAATTACGAACTAATGTGAATTATATGTTGAATATTATTTGGCTTGGTTCCACTATCCGTTGAACAGTGCTATCACCGCCTTCACAAAAAGATGTTTAAGAAGAAACTTCAATTTACACTAAAAGCTCATTTACACAAGGAGAATTACGCGAACGCGAGTTTCTCGAATACCGGTCAAAAGTTAGTATAAACAACTATCAAATGTTAGTAACTAAGCGAAGCTTGTATTGCGAGACCAATTACAAAACGATTTTTATAATTGTAAGACACATAGTGATAATATTAACTTTTGTATTTAAAATATTTTTACCCGACTGCAGCACACAAACGAGGAAAAAATTAATAAATACATATAAATCTGGTCACAATGGTGATACGGGATTATCAAAGAGTAATTCATAAAACAAAACAAACAAATCAGTTAGTATACACTAAAGTAAATATGCAAACTGTGAATAGGATTTGCAAGGTCGACGGCGCACTCGCATGCCCCCTGGTGTTGCAGGTGTCCATGGACGGCGGTAACACTTACATCACGTGGGACCGCTTGCACGTCCGCCCACTTGTCTATAAAATAAAATAAATTACTAGTACTTGTTTTTTGTAGTTTACTTTACTTCAATATCATATTGGAATGGAACGCGGTCGAGTTTTTTGTTTCTTAAATATAATTAACTTAATTATAATTAGTTTACGTTGTCCAATTTTATTAAATCGGCACTCATGGTGCCACCCATAGCATTGTAATATTTTAATTCTTAATATGTGTTTTTATTTAAATGACTCCCGTTTAAATTGATGATCGTTGGATTGCTTAAAAACAGATTTAACGAATATCAATATAACAAATTAGATCAAAAAGCTGTGAATCAAAAACCTGCAACATCCACGGGTGTTGCAGCTGTCCATGGACGGCGGTAACAATTACCATCAGGTGGGACCGCTTGCTCGTCCGCCCTCGTCTCGTCTCGTCTATAAAATAAAAAATAAACAAAAAACAATATCGAAAATAGAAAGCGTTCTGAAAATGTGTAATACGGAGACTTTGAAGCTGCGACCTCCAACAATGTCACCGTAAGCAGAATCAATCCACGGCCGAATACGAGAAATTCGATTTCCGGCGATTAACGAGAGCGGTCTTTCAAGACCAAAGTATTGGCGCTTTCTATCAATTCGCAGGTAGGCAAATTTCTATTTTGCTCTTTGAATGGAATGACGTGACCCCTGTCACGGGACCAGTAGTGCAACTGACAATTTGTAATTTGAAGTTCATACGTTATAATAGGAATGAGAAAATCGATTTTAAATAGATGTTAAAAAGTCATATACTCCACTTATTTATTATTAGTCACGATAAGTCAACGAATATTAGTGTGAAGAAACATCTTACATTACTGTGATGTTCTTTTTTGTGGCAGAAAAAGGTGGCAGGTGAGCAGACAGTCCATCTGGTGGTAAGTCGCCCATGGACATCTGCAATAAATGCCAACACCAGTCCAGAATAACAACAATTAACACGCCCCTGGAAGCGCTGGCTACCTTTGGAGATTTAGGAATGGATTTGCAGAAAGAATTGGGAAAATGGAGAAGTATAGGATAGGACGGGATGGGAATGCGCTCTGGCATATCTTACCCAGTACAGAAACACATACGAACATTGGGAGAATAGGATAAAGTGGGAAATTTATCTAGTATATTTGATGGTAGTCTTCTATCCAGCCATTACCGGCGATATTCTTTGTCAGTCTAACTTATACTTATTATGACATTATGTGGAAGACATTCATTCTGTAGGAGGAGAGTACACGCTGCATTCCCACAGTCGCTGCACGCATTCGACTGGTACGTAATCTTCTCTTACAGAAGACTACATTGAAATGTACTGCATTTATCACTTTATCGTATTTTCCCAATGTACATACGTGTTTCGGTAGTAAGTGAGATATGCCCGAGCTCATTCCCATCCTATCACTGCCATTTATCCAACCCTTTCTCTCAATCCATTCCTTAATCTGGAAAGGTCCGGGGACGTGCTAACGTTTGTCTGGACTAATGTTGTCATGTACCGCGGATGTCTTTGGACGACAGTATCCATTTACCATCAGGTGGACTATATGCTCGTCTGTCGCCTTTTCTCTATAAAAATAGTTCTGACATTCATTCATTCTGAACGTTGAATGAAATGTCAGAATGAATGAATAAAATGGTTACACGATATTTTACTAGAGATTCACATTACAATGTTTCATCGACAATAGATTAAAGTACAAATATAGATATGTCGATTTCTCAAATTTGAACACGAGTGGATAGAGTTACCTATTTAAGAAAGTCAATCAATATCAGCTTATAACATCCCTATTTCAGGGCTCAGGACTAGAGCTAGGGCTGTTATTTGTAAGATCATCAAACCCTGACAAAGCGTTCGAATACGTCGGACTTTTGGAGTCAAAATTCGGACATATTTTTAAATATATCTACAGTACGCGACAGTGCGGTTGAGGTATGAGTTTAATAGGTTAATTTTATGGTTTTATTTTTAAATTAAATTATTATTCTTGCAAGTACAATAATAAACATGAATCCAAATTATCGTTAAATACCTAGAAACCTAGCGATGCCTTCACATTGCTATAAAATTCCTCGCAATCGCAGCACCGCGCCGTTACGTACTATATATACAACTGCAACTTTAACATTGTCAAATAAAAAAATCTAGTGTATATGATGAAATATGTTAGTACTAAAAAAGATTCAAGAAAATATCCAACAAAATATCTAGACTTACTAAATATATGGGAATCGCAAATATGTGTCTAGACCTGCTATTCTTATGTTAAATTTTATGAGGCCTTCAATTTCATTATATTCCATAAAGCATTGGCCAACGGATCGTTTGCACGATTACAACCTTTTTTGCGTTCCTAATCAAGTTAATACGGTTATTTAAAAAAAAAGTAGGATGATAAAATACATTCTGTATGTGGTAGATATTGTAATTATTATTCCGAAATCCAAAAATCGCATGTAATCTCCCTATAATTCTACCAATCTGCGTAGAATCCTAAATCCATAAGTTTGTGGACCCGATCCAAAATAATCCGAAGATCATGTGCGACCTGAACAAAATACCCGAATCCAGGGTATAACTATCGATTAACCGGAATTTGTAAATAAAGAGCTCACGGAGCCCGCACTGGAAATGTTCCAATATGGCCTCTCAGCGTACAGTATCTAACAATATATATGGCACGTTGTGTAATATTATAAAAAGGCCGTGTAGTGTCGTTTGACTTTAACCCATCCCATCACTTCTCGTGTGTGTCGTAAGTTTATTTTTCTTTTAAAAGGTAAAGAGTCCTTTTAAATATCTATATACCTATAATAGTTTCGAAATTTCGTTATATAATTTTGACATTCAATTCAGTGCATACGATAATCCAAATCTTATTCTACAAAATTTAGTTTCAAGTATCCTAAAATCATTCAAGGAAACGAATTTAACCCTCACAAAATTTAATACTTTAAAATAACATAAAAGAAATTACTGAAATCTACATGCACTTAAATTATACTAGAAAAGTTTATACAAGAATAAGAAGATGAAAAATTGTAGCTTTCCAGGACAGGAATCCGATTCATATAGAATTCATAAGATAGTGCAATCCAGTCTCCCCGGAGATCGGGTCTGCAGCTTCCTACATGTAGACTCCACAGCACAGTATACTGAGAAAAAGTGTAGAATCTATATACAAAAATCTCAAATGTAATGCACACACACTAATGTAACTCTATGACAGTACAAAAGCATTTTATTATATTTGATCCTTACCTATGAAATTGCGGTTTTATATGGAAAATTCAAATATAATTTTTGTATGAAAATTATATATTTAATTAAACGAAGTATTGTCTATTATTATCAAAGCACTTTTACCATTTTAATGGATCTTGTTTGATGCCTCTGCAATAGAACTCCTGGGGACGGTATCGATGAATTCTCTGAAGGCGTTTTTCACTGTCTCATTGGAGTTGAATTTTCTACGCGTGTTTGCAGCTGACTTTCATTAAGCTCATACAGTACCCACTTTCCGAGCTTCTTCACATCCCAATTTCATGCAATTGTCTCGTACTGTTCGGTCCAAAAATCATTTTATACCGTGAGCCCGTAGGCTGTGGAACGAACTGCTTCAAGAGGTCTTTCCATTAAGCTACGATATGGAGTTCTTCAAGAAAGCTGTGAATAGGATTTTAAAAGGTCGGCGGCGCATCCGCATGCCCCTTGGTGTTGCTGGTGTCCAGGGGCGGCGGTAACACTTACCATCACGTGGTACCGCGTGCTCGTCCGCCCTCTTGTCTATAAAAAAATTTAAAAAAATGCTAACTCAGACGTGGTTTGAGATGAATCCGCTTCCACTATTGCTTCCAATTCGTCATTATCGACTTTAATCTCCGGACGTTCACGGGGCTTGTTCTTGAGGTCGAAACTTCCAGGACGGAAGTGGAATATTAGTGGATAGAAAATCCTGTTATTGGAAGTTATGAAAATCAAGAGTTTATCGATTAACAATTGCGTCATTTTTGGGTATACCCTTCTTTGACAGGTATCAAAAATCCTATAGAATGACACCTAACTATTCCGATCACTGATAAAATACGCTGATAAAATAAAATAAATAGAAAAATGTATCACAGATTTTTTTTGTTGTCATATTGATGGCAATGTCACATTTAAACTCCCGATATACAGTCTCAGCACTACTGCTCTGTGTTCTGTGGCAACCTCGACTTGCATTTTGATTGTCAAATATCTGAAAGGATGCCTTAGCCAAGGAAATTCTCAGAATTTTGCACGTGGCTGCGAAATTCTGGTAGACCACGTAATATTATTGACATTTATTTTAGTAAACCCAAGATCAACACAGCAGCATGCCAGAAATAATGCAAACCATAGCACGTTCACCGTAGTGAGTAACGAAGTTGCTGAGATATGCCAGAGCACATTTCCGATCCCATCGTATCTTATCCTATCCTCTCTTATTTTAATGAACAGAGTATTGGAATGAAAAATTATCACAGTAAAGAAATGTTATTCTATCTTACTCCTGACTCCTCAACCTATCCAATCCCCCCAAAGAAAATTGGAGTATCGATAGATGCCAACATCAATCCAGAATGAGAAACGTTAACAGGCCCCCAGATGCGGTGCCCCAGATTTGCAGATTAAGGAATAGATTAGGAGAAATGGTTGGGAAAATGGGTAGGGATAGTATAGAATAGGATGGGATGGGATGGGAATAGGCTCTGCATATCTCTCTCACTACCGAAACACGTAGGTACGTACATTGGAGAAATACGATAAAGTAGGAAACACAGTACATTTCAAGGTAGTCTTATATGATAGAGGGGTAACGAAGCTAGTCGAGTGCGCCCAGCGCCTGTGGAAATGCATGGTGCACTCTCCCCTACTTGATTTAATTTAAGGATCTTTAGGTCTATTTAAAACATATTTTGTTTGCTATAAGGTTTAATACTATAACTGTATGTTTTCTCAATAAATGAAAAAAATATATATTCACCAGTTCCCTTTACTATTACAATACAAGTCCACGCTCGAATGTTGAGTGAACTCTAATGAAACTTTAATATTCGAGCGTTGAACGCTCGTGGGGGTTATAGTCCAAATTTTTATAGTGTTATGGTCTTAAATACCTGATGGTAATTAGATGTGATTGTGATGATAATTAGACGTTGTCGTTGCTGAAGAAGAAACTTTATGTAAACTTTATTAATAGTCATATATTTTGTATTGGAATTATCTAGAGTTGATAATTATAATACACCAAATATATAATTGATGATAATTATAACAATAATTATCATCAGTAATTATTAATGTTACTTTATGATTGTAAGAAAAGGCCTGTGTCAAGGAGTCTAAACTGAAATAGCAGTTCATCAATCCGCACTGGGCCCGCGTGTTGTATTACGTCCCGAAATTCCCTCATGATTAGAGAAGGTCTGTTCTGCAGACTGGCGTTTTGGGTTTGTTTTTTATATATAAAAAAGGTGATAGACTAGCAGACAACACACCAAGTAAATGGCAAATGGCAAGTAAACACTGTTGCCCTGTGACATCCGCGATACGTCCCAACATCGGTGAGGAGTGCAGTACATTTTAAGGCAATTTTAAATACCTTATCATATTTTCGATGATACATAACACGATATGTAACAGATTGATCCTCGGCTAAAAGGGTTGAGTATTAAAAGGGCTCCAAACCTTATTTTTCTGGAACAAAATCGTTTATTAATATCCGCAACAGATTACTGTGAGCTTCCCCGGTTTATAATTGAAAGCTTGCGAAGTACTTTATTAAGTATTTTAATGGCAGTAGGATATTTTAATAGGTTTTGTATTATATTTTACGCATATTCACATTTCATAGTATTTTATATCTAATAAATGTGTCGCCTTTAAGGAAAACACAAGTAATTATTTAAAGTAAGTACTTAAAAATGACATAGTAATTACGTGACAAAACTTTTTAAGGTGTTCTAGATGGGAATTGATTGGTGTAAAAAAATATAGCAGTAAATAATAAATTGAAAGTAAAAAAATACAAGAGTAAATAATAAATTGAAAGTAAAAAAATATAGGAGTAAATAATAAAAGTAAAAAAATACAAGAGTAAATGATAAATTGAAAATTAAAAAATATGAGTACCTACCTAAATAATAAATTGAAAGCATATAACAGCGTTGATAGCCTAGGAGTATCTATACTCAACTCACGTTCGTGTGATCGTGAGTTCAAATCCTCAGCCCGTACTACTGAGTTTATATCTATGTATAGATTTTTAAAAATTGTCACTGTTCGCCGGTGAGGGAAAACATCGGGAAACCCGCAAGCTCCAGAAATTTAAAAAATCTGGAGTATGTGATCCAACAATCCGCAGTGGGCTCGCGTTTTGGGTTACGGCCCGAAACCTCCCAGTAATTTACTACGGGAGTCGTGTGCCCTGCATTGGGACGTTATAGGCTATATACAACAAACATACGAAATACGCATTTTTACCGCTAATTGTATTTCACTAACATATTTTTTTTTGTATTTTCGTATCCATTTCATTTTAATACATTGCTGTAGTTTTAATACTGTTTTAATGATTCCGCATTTCCTCGACACGGCGAACCCGTATGCTGTGGAACGAACTCCCCCAAGAGGTCTTTCCATTAAGCTACGATATGGGGTTCTTCAAGAAAGCTGTAAATAGAATTTTGCAAGGTCGGCGGCGCGTCCGCATGCACTCTAGTGTTGCAGGTGTACATGGGCGACGGTAACACTTACCACCACCGCTTGTTCGTCCGCCTACTTCCCTATAATAATAAAAAAAGATAAATACGGCATAAATATTGCTTAGAAACTAACTACGTAGTATCACCCACTTTTAACTCCAACAATTCAGATCATTCATAGTCTTATCATGATTTTTCTTTAAACCAGTTATTGTAAAAGGCAATAGATATCACAATGTCCTTACCTATACTTAATACGTCACCCCTGGGCCAACGGTATCTGCTGCGAACTTTGAAATAGAAAAACTTACGTCGTTAGTGTGACCGCGTCCTTATATATGGCCTTGCACTCACAGTTTACTGTCACAGAGTAATGTTTAAGAGAATAGGGTAGGTTGTTAAAATATAACGAGGGATAAAGATTTATAAATGGAATATATGTAAGTTATATCAGCGCTCTCGGGCACTTAGTGAAAATTTGTGAAGCCTATGCAGAGGTCCAAGGACTCAGGTACAAGACTCAGGTCAGGACTCAGGTACCGGCATCGCAATGCATGTGTGCATTGCGATGCCGGTAATGGTCTCCAACTCAGCATATGCTGTGACTGTGTCAGTCACAGCGTTGATTTTCAGTGGAGCCATCGATGACGCACGGACAAAAATATATTAATTATTAAATTGGTAATTAATATATGGCATATTGAGGATAAATGTATAATGTACAGTCAAATTAAAAGAAATAAAATAAATAAATAAATGAAAGAAACACATATTAAGTCAACACTTAATATGTATTTCTTTCATTTATTTACACAAATACACTAAGAATTACTAAAATACTAAGAATGTCAACACAAAGTCGATGGAACTGTGTCTGTATTGTCATCAGAGAACCTAAACCTAACCCGCCTTTGAATTTGCTGCCACTTTCAATATATCTGCTGGTCCTGTAATTATTTCCCTTAATTGTTGGCCAGTTATCATTAAATGGATTCATTACTTACCCGTCTCCTGCTCCATCATAGAGATCTGATTGTAACGGCACCTTTGTCCTGCATTAATAATAAACACTAAATCACAGCACCACTAAGGCCAAAATGATTACCGTTCATTGGACGTTTCTATGCTTAAACAACAACCGAGTATGGAACTAAACTCTATGCAAACTGCATAAGGTAAAAAATGCCGATGGAATGCAAATGCGTTTTAGAAAAATATGTTTCCATATAAGTTCTAAAGCTTGATAGGTCCCATCCAACTACATATCTTTTGAAGTATAATTGCAACCAACCCTTTCAATCTCCACTACTGGACTACTTGTCTTGTGCGAGGGATGTATGGTCTTAAAATGCGACGTTGCATTGGCCAAGCGAGTTGGGAAGTCCCCCCTTTTAGAGTAGGTAGTGTAGATCCTCAGGGCTCGCGGTAGCCGCTTTGCTATCCCTTAATCACCTTTTATGACACCCATGGGAAGAGATATGGTGCTATTTTATAGCCGGGCGACACCACACGGCACATTGACTTAAACCTCCCTTTTTAACATTTATTGAAAACATTAAACCGTCTAACCGTTTTAACTTATAATCGCTTTAACTGTCCTAATTTTAATGTACCGTAACCTAAGTTACCTAAGTTACGGTTACCTAAGTTCGGTTACGAACTTAGGTAACCGAGAAATAAATCCAACTATTTTTGCGTTAATTTTCATTTAATTGGGTTATGAAATGAGTCATCCAGTTTGCCGTTTATCATATTATACAAACTTTGACAAGCTCGGAACTGACAATTTGAGGTACGCTGCTCACCCGTTTTTTGAATGAATAAATAAATGATGAACGAATGAACTTATTAACCAACGATCGAATGAAATGAAGGAATAGACGAATGAATGGAAGAACGAATGAACGAATGCTTGAGTAAAATAATAAAAAAAAGAATGAATTAATTAATGAATTTACTTAGTCTCTATGCTGTCGTGATTAAATTTTTGTGGAAATTTGAAAATCGTGATTTTAGGTATGTAGACCATTTATTACTTTAAAATCTCCCTAAAACACGACTCGGTTTACGTTTAAGACAAAGATACGTCTACTTATCCGGCTATTAAATGCACAAGAAAAAATTGTCACACTCACAGTCTGATTCGTCCACCAATTGCCAGTAACTGACTTTAAACTGACACAATTCGCACTCAAACTCTAACTGCCAACTGACGCGCACACGGCCGCGTAATATTATTTATTTATTGTAACAATATAAAATTTTATTTGAAAAATTGATTTGTATTTCACGTGAAAATAACTATTGAGATTATAATCGTTGCTGTAAGTAAAAGAACGAGTTTGTTATCAATGACGATGTTACTTTGTTGCAAACATCACAACGAAATGTGCAATTCGCGAAATGGTATAATGTGAGACAGATTTAAAAACTAAACACCATCAAATTACTATATTCTAAAAATATTTCATACCTATTTCTACTTCACTTGACAAAAAATCTTTTACACTTAACGTCAACTAAGTAATGAAAAAAACAACTCTTTAAAATGAAACTTTTGAATAATATTTTACAAGATTGATTCTGATAGTCCAAAAATTATTGCATATTTTCCGAATTTGCACATTTTACGAATTGTATTATGCGCTTAAACATTGTGAATTACTTTGAGGTCCCATTTCTTAAAGAAATGAAATTCCGCGCTAAAGTAGTTTGGGCCTACATCTTGAACGGTATTCAGGACGGATTGTGTTGTAACCTATGTCTAATACGTACTGAACACCAGGGTGACCTGAATACTGTCAATTGCAGCCTGTGTCAGGCTGCAATTAAATGGTATTTAAGATGCGCTGGACTTGAGCTAAATATAAAAAAAATTAAAATATGTAAGCTCGTGAAAGTTACAACAAAATTTGTCTGAACATTTTGCTTATCTAAATAAAAATCTTGTGTATGAAAGAAAGAAAGAAAAGACCCTGAGAAGTAGAAAAGTAAAACAAACGTTTTCAATAATCCTGAAAATTGAAAGAAATGAAGTACATTTTACGGTGTAAAAGTGGTCGTGTATGTAGATGTTCGCGACCACACTTACAAGAGGGGACGCTCGTGTGTGATAACGGACCGGCAAAAAATCTATAAATAACCAGCAAATAACCAGCAATGGGGAGACAAACTCGTGATAACAATATAGTCATTGATAAATTCTTTACATAGTTCTACATTCATACGCTAGACATTCATTTTCACACACTCTCACTTAAAATCCTCACATGATTTTGCTCTATGGATGGCTTTTAACATACACATCAGAAACATGGTTTTGATTGTATAAGGTTCATTAGAGACTGCATAGATTCACTCACTTGCAAACAATTACAAATTCAAGAACAGCAACCAAACAAACATATATATCTACACACACATACATACATACATACATACATGCACAAATACTGGATGATCGATCAATTGCCGTCGCTTGTTGAGAACCAGCTACATTGATTTGTTAGCTGACTTACGAAGTGATTCCGAGCCGCACTGCCAGATGGTGCTGTGATCGACTATACAAACGACGATAATTAAAAATGTTCACCGCTATTCCGCGATATACGCTAATAAACTTCCCACCGCTCAGTTCGCAATAATTCACCGCTCCCGAAATTTTTATATTTCTTTTTGATTCTTTCACTGTTTTCCTTTCGTTGCGTGTGGTGTTGTGTACGTGTATGTGCCCATTACAATGGAGATAAGAGCCGGCGCCGGTAGAAGACCAGAAGGCCTCGGAGTACCAGGAAATACCTTTAGAGGACAGTGAATCTTCATTATTATTCGGCTAAGGCAGTTAATCAATCATTTTCACTAAATAAATCATAAATTAACTTTGATAAATGTCTCACTTTAGACGGGATGGGTGCACGCTGCAATTTTGTTGTGACTGATGTTTTGAATAGCGAATCTTATTGTATTGACAGCTGCGGGCTCCAGATGCGTGAACTAAGAAAGATTATTCCTTGAAATAAGGTTTATGAAAAACTAATTAGGTCATAGCCGTGTATGAACTCGATTTGAATCCAACTATATTTATTAACCAATCCAGCAACTCATCTTATAGCTGTAATTATTCTGTATACGAAAGTGAAATGCCTAGAAAAGGTTTAAGAGCACAAAGTACGCAACATATTATTTATTGTTTTTTAGTTTACCATAAATAAAATAAACTGCC
This sequence comes from Sesia bembeciformis, assembly GCA_943735995.1. Taxonomy (NCBI): domain Eukaryota; kingdom Metazoa; phylum Arthropoda; class Insecta; order Lepidoptera; family Sesiidae; genus Sesia; species Sesia bembeciformis. Next base: position 18,794,672 of record OX031028.1, read on the forward strand.
CCTTCAGTTAAGTCGTGACCACGGCTGGTGTAGCCCGTGCCGAGACGTCGAGTAAAAATAAAAGGTAAACAAAAGCCTTAGGTTTAACAAGTTCAGACCTGGTTTACAATATAAAACTATAATATTATACTAAGTTTGATAAGAGATGTTAAAAATAACGACATCTGCCCGAGTAAAACGGATAGAAAACATTGGTCCGTGTATACTAAAATTTTTCCATGTAAGTGAGACAAAACCAATAGAAAAGGAAGCACCAACCCGGGACCCATCGCGCCGTTACGCGACGGTCTCATAACCGTTCCGGATGGAAACTGTCTCAGCTACACAGTGCATAATACACGGGGGGGAAAAATAAAAGTTGTTTACGGCGATGCAGCGATCCGAAACTGCAGCCCGTGTGTGGTTGCACTCAATAATTCAGCAAAGGAATGCTTCTGAAACCTTACCGGGCACCAGCATGTGATAATGCACGGTGTATACATAACGTGCAGGGTGTGCTTAGAGTAAGAGCGGGCAAAAGGGCGGAGTGATTTTATCATAATTGTAAAGCTGACGTCTTTATTCTTGTAGAAAGAGAAGGGAATTGTCATCACAGTTATAATAAGAGGAGTACGATTACTGCAGCATCAACCAATTTTATGCTGCAATACCGTAAATATCCAAATACCTCTCTCGCCTGTATAAAAAAGTCCTGAAAAGTCTCTAAACTTGAAGCATATGGCCCTCAGAGGTGCACTACTGCAACTACTAAAAATCAGATTAAATATATTTATATTTTAAAATTTACAGTTTGTACATATATTCCGCGACTCGAAAATTGTGGAATGAACTACCTGCTGAGATCTTTCCTTTACACTACTATATAAGGTTCTGCACAAAGATCTGTGCAGAAAACTCTGTTCACTCTGTAAAAACTCTGCTGTGAACAGAGTTTTTACAAAGATTTATTGGTATTACAAATGTCCGTGGAAAGAGGTAAACCACTTACCACCATGTAGGCCGCATGTATCTTCGATAAAAAAGCATGTTACTTGTAAAAATTACACTGTAGAATCCGCCGCGCTCCACGCTCTCACTGAGACGATACCCCAATAGCAACTATCGAAAATTTTGGGTCAATCGTAAACACGCTTGTTTATTAGAGGACTCGGCAGCATTTTTACATACACGGTAGAATATAAACCGTTTGTAAGGAAGTCTCCTTTATTAAGATCGTATCCCTCTCGACCACAAATATTCAGAATACTTTTATACACGTTTTTATAATCGTACTCATTTATTGCATAATTATATTACAATCGATTTTTTTTTAAACTAAAACATATTGATACACATATTGAAAGATGTTAAAATTAAAGTTAATCTTTCCATTCAACTCACGTCATTTACTCAAATTGATAAATACGTCGACGGTATAGAACGCTTGCTCGATAAGCCATCGCCTCAACCTCAGTCCAAACACTGGCAAGCTTAGTCGATTACATTTTTAGGTAGATGACTGTTTTATTGTTGGACCTAAAAACATGAGTTAACCTAGCTTCTTACGTCATTATTGATGTTGCTTCCCCTTCTCAAACAGCTCCCAAGTTTTAATGGAACAACTATAGTTACCGGTGTATTCCGAAAATGAGAGTCATCGCCGTTAAGAGGTTGGCGTCGCGACCAATTTCGCAAAGATTGTATTGTATAGATTGTTTGGGAGGGGGAGAGTGCACGCTGCAATCCAACAGCCGCTGGGCGCGCTCGACTGACCACGTTATCACCCTCTCACAGAAGACTACATTCAAATGTACTACTGCATTTCCTAATTTATCTTATTTCCCTAATGTACGTACGTGTTTCGGCAGTGAGTGAAATGTGCCAGAGCCATTTCCCATCCTATCCCTCCTCATTTTCCCAACCCTTTCTCCAAATCCATTCCTGTATCTCCAAAGGTAGGCAGCGCATCCAGGGTCGTGCCAACGTTTGTCATTTTGGACTAATGTTGGCATGTATAGCGGATGTCTATGGGCGACAGTATCTACTTACCATCAGGTGGACTGTATGCTCGTCTCTGCCACCTTCGTCCATAAAAACAAATTTGCATTCTAAAGGATCATTTACACAGAGAGTTCCTCGAACGGTTCGCGCAAGAATTCGTTTATGCGGTCATTTTGACACTATGATTGGAGCACTATATGCCGACTGAAAAGCGAGGGTTCTTTCTGGACCCATCGCGTAATTAACCCTAAAAACAGTAACTCATAGCGGTACACTCTCATTTGAATTTTACGTAAATGATACAAGTATTAAAGGGAATATATAATCAAATAATAAAAATACACTCAAATGGAATATGATTTAAAAATGCATGATTTATCTACAGATTTTATATTCACAAACAGAAAGACTCTTGTACTAATTAATATTTTAATACCTATGCAATTAAATCTCTTTTAGTACGTGAGTCGCCCCCTATTTTCGCGCATAAATTTTGACACCAAATTATTCTAGCCCGGTAATAAATTAATAAAATAAGCTACACTTTATGGGACGAACAGAGACAAAAAATATATATTTCGTCTACAAAGTTGTAGGTAAGTAAACTAGATTACCCAAGAGACTAAAAAATTACTACCCCAATAAATGTCCACAACATTATTTCAAATGTAACCAATTGAACATGGCGTGATCTGTGGAATAATAGAAATATAAACCACGTATTTTACTCAAGATAAAGAGTATAGGAAATGTACAAGTCTCTAAGTGCGGAACTGTCTTTGGGACAAGTCCTGAGTTGAGATTTTTTAATGGAAAAGACGGCAAACGATCGGGCGGGCCTCGTGATTGACGATGACCTTGATATTTCCGCCAAAAAATGTATTTTTTTTTCTAAATGAAATGTATTTTTTTACTCTGTACTCACTACATGTTACTACGAACTGCACACCACGTAAACAGCTGTTAATCGAACCGCTATTTATTAGATAGGTACCTATATCTATTGGGCCGTGTGGTGTCGACTGGCTATAGATTATCACCACCCCATCTCTTCCCATGGGTTTCATAAAAGACGTAGTAGGATAACAAACAACGTAAGTACTCCTGCAAACCTTGCTGCATCGACGTGATGAAGAAAGCACTAGAATCAGAGTTCCTACTAAAAGAGTGTTTTCAATTTCCACTCTAACCTTCATAACAATAAAGTTCTTGCTCGTGGGTCTATGTTTTTATGAAGAGCAAACTGCAATTAATTTCGCGAACTTTTATCAATGGTTGAAGAACATTTTCTACTCATAATTTACTGTGTGCTAAGCCGTGTGGTGTGAGCAATTTTAGAGTAGAACCGCCTCATCTTTTCCCGTGGGTGTCGTGGTGACGAAGCAGCTACCACAGCTGCTTCGTTACCCTTAGTCGCCACTTATGTATTATGTAATTTGAATTGGCATGTTGAATATATTAATTATGACCATCCTTTTCTAATATATTAATGTATGTGAGTGTATATTTGACTTTATAATGCATTAATTAGAATAATTTGATGGATAATTGATTTAATTGATTATTAATTTAATTACATTACCTAGGATCAAATTATGAAGTTGCATTTTAAAGATTGTACTCAAACTATATAACATAGTAATTATGTAATATATTTGTATGTACGCAGAAGTAATACGTTCACAAATAAACGGATTTGATTTTTTTTCTGGAATTGTTTTAATAATAAAATTTATAATAATTAAGAATTTATATTGTTTCTATAATAATTATACATTTTTTTTTTCACGCCAATTCTAGCATTGCAAATAAATGATTTTATTTGATTTGATTCAGCAAATAAATTCAGTGTTAAGATAGTGCAGTTATTTTTATTTAACTCTGTACAACTATCCCATTAATATTATAAACGCGAAAGTTTGTGAGGATGTATGTATGGATGTTTGTTTCTCTTTCACGCAAAAACTACTCAATGGATTTTTGAAACTTTACAATAATATAGCTCATACATCAGAATAACACATAGGCTATAATTTATAAAGATATTGTGTAAATTGGCCAAAATATAACGATAAGTGTCAAGTAAGTCGGAAAAAACTCTGCCATCTGCGAGCGATTTTGGCATGCGCTGCAAAAACCGTAAGAGTTACACGAATATAATGTATGGTGGAAATATATCCGAAATTTTGAAATTTCTAATATTATAATTGTAAAAAAAACCTTATAAACCGAAGCGAAACGAGGGCGGGTCGCTAGTACAATATAAATGTTAATATACCCAAAGATGTTCTGTCTTGGACGTTATAATGAGTACATTATCTAACTGCAAGTGGTATCAACAATACATCCATTAATTAAAGCGGACTGAGCCCGTCAGTGTTGTGACAATGTTCGACTAAGCCGGTGCCGTCCGGTGCCGGAGCCGGTGTTAATTTATATCATTGCGCCGGAGACAATGGGACAGGATTATAGGGACATGCAGGGGGGTGATAAAACTAGTGAATGAGTGTGAAACTGGTGGCTAGCCGAGCCTTTCGTGTACAGAAAAAGCTAGAGTATATGGATCCATCCATAATTTTTCCTCGTGTTCAATACACAAGTGTATTCGTGGATAATTCTTTTTCCTCTTCAATCCACAGGTTGATAGTCATTATTTTTTTTATTTACTTTCACCGTCCTAACAAATGAGTGGATCGAAGTGGTCTAGAAATGTAAAATTATATTTGGATGCCGAAATTGGTGGATCGAAGAAGAGGAAAAATTATCCACAGATCTACCCGTGGAGCCTAATTGTGGATCCATGTGAACGGAGGGCAAATCATCGTTGTCAGCTGATCGTAGAGGAGTTCTTATATGAAAACTATGTATCGAAATATAGTGTCGAACGAATGTCGTTAAAATAAGCGCTGAGCGCTCGAACACTAAGTCAGCACTTAAGCTTAACCCTTTTACGCTCGAGCTTTTAACCTAAAGAGTTTTAAGACCATCAAACCTTAAAATTGTTGACTAGAACGCTCACGAGTGTTTGATGTTCGTGTTTTAAAAAATCATTAGCGCTTACTTTGCGCTCTAAAGTCGAGCGCTCAGCGCTCATTTATACAGCGTTATGTAGGACGCCCTTCGGTCAGGTGGACCGACCAGTTGAAAAAGTTTACCAGTGGTGGTTGGATGAGCAAAGCGGGAAATCGTGTTTGGTGGCGAGCTTTTGGTGATTTTTTAAATTTTAAAAATAAATAAAAATAATTTTTAAATTTACACTTAAAAAAATATATGCTGAAGATACGGTATAATACGAGTATAATAGTAAATGCAAAAAAAATATTTTAGTACTCGTAAACCATTCAGTAGATCCCAGAATGCAAGTGTAACTCGTTGCTCAATCTGTGGCCGATTTACATTCATCAAAAATGGACGCGATACGAGCCCGTTTATACGAACACGTTCTACAAAAAATTCGCTGAAGTCAGAGAATAAATTCACAATGATTCGATTTATTCAGTGTGAGCCTCCTCATATACCTTGGTTTTCTGAAACCAAGTTAAATAGAAGATACACGGTCTTAGCATTCAGGCTGCGTTCTGGACACATGCCACTCAATAAGTTTGGATACCTCATGAAAAAGACTAGCTCTCCAAATACGTGGAATCGTTGAAGATGTCCAACACTTGTTGGTGGAGTGTGTCCGGAATCAACAGGAACGGGAGGCCTTAGGCTCCCGATCTGAACAGGAATGATGTTTGTATGTTCCATACGATACTAGGAGAACCGAATTCACGAGCAGCATTTAGTTTGTACAGATTCCGTTTCCAAGGTAACGCCAACTCTTTCATTTCCAAGGTAACAGAGGTAACCCGAACTCGCCGGTAAACATGTTTTGGAGCAAAACTGCACAGTTTTAAAATACATTACCTCTTTTATGGCAACTTGTCATATTGCAACGAGGCCAGTTTATGCCTCCACGGAGAAATATAATAAAAATGCATGAGAATGCGACTTGTGATGGCATTTCTGGAGACATTTGAATTCTCAGACATTTACGAATGAAACTTATTAGTATTGTTGAACTTTTAGCAGCAACTCGAGAAGTGAAGTCGAGTTTTTGTTTGATTATATACCATACCATCAGCCTGTGTCTCTCCAATGCTGGATGGTAAGTCCCTCACAAGAACGGCCATCAGACACGATATTCTGCACTTCTCATCCAGCCACTACAGGCGCTTTCTTCACGTCGTCAGTTCACCCGGCCGGAGACCGTCCCACGCTACGTTACCTGGTACGTAGTCTCCATTCGGGACTTTTCTCTCCCATCGATTATATCTGTCCATAATCGATTATATCCCATCTGTCCATATATTTTGAGGGGGAGAGTGCACGCTGCAATCCAACAGCCGCTGGGCGCGCTCGACTGGCCACGTTACCCCTCTCTCACAGAAGACTACCTTGAAATGTACTGCATTTCCCATTTTATCGTATTTCTCTAATGTACGTACGTGTTTCGGTAGTAAGTGAGATGTGCCAGAGCCCATTCTCATCCCATCCTATCCCTCCCCATTTTCTCAACCCTTTCTCCAAATCCATTCCTATATCTCCAAAGGTAGGCAGCGCATCCGGAGGCATGCCAACGTTTCTCATTTTGGACTAATGTTGGCATGTATCACGGATGTCTATGGGCGACAGTATCCACTTACCATCAGGTGGACTGTATGCTCGTCTGCCGCCTTCTTACATAAAAAAAAAAATATATATATATATATGATTGATTGCTGATACCACTTCAGTTTGCTGATTCTTTGAACTACGGCAAATTTAGTTCTATAGTTCTACATAGAATTCCTTCGTTTCGAGTATCATTCGGTTCATTCATTCATTCATTTAAAATTATGTGACACACATTTCTAACTTTTACCCAACATTCTGTTACATATATAACATTTGGGATATTCCCGTTATTCACGCATATTTATCTATTTAAACGTTTTTTGACGCGAATGTTTACCTTATTTATTTTACTCGACTGGGATTCGATTACCTTCGATTTTTACCTTTGTTTATTATTATGTTTACCTTCGATGGGGTTGCACCAACCACGGTTATGAGCTCACTGATTCGACCAACCGAAACGTCGACCTGTTATTAAATATTCTGTTAGCTGCCTGTATTGTGTAACAAAATGGATGTGTTAGTAAATGGTGGTAGTCGAAAGTTCCACGGTTGGCCATAACTCGTGTTGCAGCGGATCCTCGAGTACACATTAATCAGAGGCAACGAGACAAAGGATATTGCTACATGAAAAAGGACAGTGCTCGAGGTGGCCCGAGAATAACCGATATTTTTTCTTATTTTCAAAACTTTTTCAGATACAATATTCTTTATATTTGTATTGTGTTCTTTATATATAATTTATTGTACACCGGCGAATTCTCATTTATAAATATACACTTTTGATTTTGACCCTTTAAAGGGAAGGATCAAAATCAATATTTCGTACATTTTTTTGCATTTACGCACAAAAAAGATCAAAATTTACCTTATTGACCAATCAAGTACGGTTTGGACCCATTGGGCCCCGTTGGGCAAATGTTTGTTCAGGTCTGGGTGTCCGTTTGTGTCTCTGGACCCCGCGACACATTGAATCGTAGATTGTGACGTTATTTAAAAAAATACAAACAAGAACAATTGAGGGTCAAAGGTCGTACAACTTGATAGGTTGAATTAACAATGGTTTCTATTAACCAGACAAAGTTAAACATTAGTCTAGTCCGTCACTTCGTAACAAAAGATGAATTGTTCACGAATAGCTCTTAATTCGAGAACAATAATAATATGTGAATATGCAGTCGGCGCAGAGATCGTAGGTAAAGTGTGGGCATTTATTTATTATTATTATTTATTATTATAGCAACCGTTTATTATTATTATTATTATTTTATGTACGAAAGCGGCAGACGAGCATACAGTTCACCCGATGGTAAGTGGATACTGTAGCCCATAGACATCCGCGATACATGCCAACATTAGTCCCAAATGACAAACGTTGGCACGACCCTGGATGCGCTGCCTACCTTTGGAGATATGGGAAGGGATTCGGAGAAAGGGTTGGGAAAATGGGGAGAGTTAGGATGGGAATGGGCTCTGGCACATCTCACTCACTATCGAAACACGTACGTACATTAGACAAATTGGGAAATGCACTACATTTCAAGGTAGTCTTCTGTGAGTGAGGGGTAACATGACCAGTCGAGCGCGCCCAGCAGCTGTTGGATTGCAGCGTGCACTCTCCCCTTAAATATATTACATTATTATATTACTAATTTATTATATTATTACATAGTCAAAAACCGACAATAAAATCCCTATGCTAGGATAACATCACATATGAGTATGATTTAGGTACGTATATTACAGATGACTTAAGGATTATAGTTCCTTGGCACTTCTGTGGGTTTGTTATCCCTTAGTATTATTTTATAACACCCACAATTAGAATAATTTATGATCTGTGCTAGTCTAAAACTCCGAAACTACACCACCAAAATGCCCCAAATAATTTAAAAACACAACGAATTAATTGAATTCCATGAAACACAGAGAAGTCAGAGACCTACTTAAATTGGTCGATTATTGTTATGACTTGTAAAAGTATTGGCAACACTCTTGTACTCACTAAATGTTATAGAAAATGCTGGATTATTTTCGATATTTTTTCGACATCAATCGTAAATCATTAAAATATCGTTAACGCGCGTTAATGACACCAATATTGCAGTGATACCATATACAGCCGCGCGCTGATGCCAACAGTAACTTGTCTTATGATTTTTTAAATTGGGTTTATGCCAAATGTACTTGTACTTGTATCAGCCTATAACGTCACACTGCAAGGCACAAGCTTCCCCTAATAAATCACTGGGAGTTTCGAGCCGTAAACCACCACGCGGACCCAGTGTGGATTGGTGGAGCACTCCAGATTTTTTTATTTCTGGAGCATGCGGGTTTCCTCACAATGTTTTTCCTCATAGCCGAGTTAGTAACACAAAAAAATGACAAACCTATAACCTTAAATAACTGCTACTGTTCAATCTGATATTTTTCTGAGATTCGTCCTTGACTTAATACTAAAAGAAAAGCCGAAAAATAGTCAGTTTTGTCGCGATCACTGGGGCGGTACCCTAACCCTCCCGGTCATGTGTAACTTGTTTCAACCGCCCGAAACGAGGTGTTAAACGCCGCCCGGGGCGCCAGGTAAATCCAGATAAAACCGAACACGAAAACATTATAAATACATATATCACGGTTACCATCCTATTTTAAGCACTAGACTTTTAGAGGGACTGTTACCGACCTCAAATTATTCAAAGATACCCCAGAAGCTTGGTATCAGCCATGTATCGTAATTGTCGAAAGATACACCAAGACATTGTCTGTCGAAGGACCACAAAAGATCAGGACAGCACAGGTTGTGAATGCTCTTGGAGTCAGAATTCGCCGTAATAAGATAGCAAAAAGTTCTATCTCAGGAAATGAAATGCAAACCTTTATATCGCGTAACACAAAACAAGATTTAATGTGTACTCAAAGGTTTTACATAGTTTCTTAATTTTATTTTTATGAATCACGAGACGTTATTAAGTGAAATGGTGTCAAAATGTTGTGTGACGTATAACGAAACGCCGTAAAAAGAAGGATTGCCTGTATATTAAAATAAATATTTATAATTACATTACTTAACACGAATATGTTTATTATGCTTTATTACCATAGTTACAACTCTCTTTCTCAAGGTTATCTGGAATGCCAAAAAGTAATAAGACCGTCTCGTTGTATTCTTATAACATGCCTCTTATAACATCGCTCCTTAACTTTGTCATAATGTAACATTTATACAATAAAGAAAATTATCTATCTAGTGGTTTATTTACACGAGGAGAGTTAGTCGAACGAGAGGTTCTCGAACATCGTCCAAAAGCTAGTATAAACAACTGATATCATCATCTGATCACTGTTACACCTGTTATCGTCGAGTTTTTATCGTCATCGAACACTTGCAGGCGGAAATTGTATGTAATTTGATCGTACACGAGAATCACATACAATATTCTCGCCCGAACCGTTCGCGAAAATCTTTTTGTGTAAACGAGACTTAAGTCTAAAGCCTTAAGTTTAAAACACATAAGAGCATGGTCGACAAATATTAATTACCAAATGTTTTTTTTCTTCAATGCACATATCATTAGCACAATAGATACAGTAGACAGAATCGTTGTAAATTGTTGACTCATGTTCCCCAGTTTTCTCAGATCCCCTGCTACAATCATTTCTATTTTATTGCAGTCGCCATTTTAAAAATTCAACAGCAATTTATTTCTGTTACCGCCACAATTAATTAAAGTGAGGTGATGAAGCATTTTCACTGCATTTTCATTCGACTATTCCTCTTAGTCAGCGGACAACGAGGTTTGATATTATATTCGGTTCATTTCCTGTCCTCAACCTGGATTCTATCGGTTTTGAGGTTATTTAGGTGTGTAAATATATTTCTACTTTGATTGGAATGTTTACACAGACACGTACTACTCTATTCGAGACGAGTCCCCGAGGTCACGTACCGGGAAATGGCTGGATGAGAAGAGCAGAAAACCGTGTCCTTGAGAGAGATCTATGGTATATAGGCCTCTTTTCTCACTCTTGTTGTTAATAAAATAATGTTCTTTCTTTTTCGTTCATGTACCTTTTTTCTCACAAGTTTAAAATGCTAGTATGTAATCCACTATATCTGAAGTAGAATGATCAATCTAGCGGGATGCGTGGACGGCGGAATGGAAGGAGCTAAGGTTGTCACACACTCGGGCTTGAACTTTAATGTCGAGTTAAACGGGCCAATTTCAGACACTACCTATTCTCTGAAATAAACTCTCATATAAAAGTAAATACCGCTATTTTCCGTACGTTTTAGAGAAATAATGCTTAAACATAAATTGTAGCGTTTAATGAGCCCTGTCCAACAACCATATAGCTATTATTTTTTAAGTTTACTTCATTCGCAACTACTCAATCGATTTGATTCAAGTACAAAATTAAGCGAGATATTGAACTAAATTTCATTTTTACCAAAATTCATTTTAATCGTCTCAAAAATACACCCGTCAGCTTTCGAAGTTTATGAATGACTGGCGACCCGCCCTCACTTCGCTTCGGTTTATAAGTTATTTTTTTCAACTTTTCTTTTTAAATTTTAAAATAAAATATAGCCTGTATTAGACACAGATAATGTAGCTTCCTGTTAGTGAAATGATTTTTGAAATCGGATCAGTAGTTCCAGAGATTACCCCCAACATACATACAAACATACAATTTTACCTCTTTATTATATTATTATAGACAAATTCTTACTTGAGGAAAGTTCAATGAGCCATAGAACTAATCAAATAATTGTCGAAAACATATTTTTCTAAAAGATACAAAAAGTCCAGCTACTTTCCAGCTAGCGGGTGCCATCTGTGTTTTTTTATATATTCAAATTATACACGTGTCCTTGCGCCAACCCTAGAAACAGGGTGGGAGGAGTACAAGGCATAAAACTTGGAAAATCGCCGGCATCCGATCCGTGTAGCTACTGTCAATAATTGATAATGGATGACGTCATTATGTCAGCTCGTGATTGATTGGTTGTTCCGTTGCGTACACCCCTCGGCCCCTGCGACCCCCTCTCTCGCCCCACCCTCAAGTTTATTTCCCATCGTGTGGCGATTTAAAAAATTGACAAGGTTTTATCCGCGAAGAGAATTAATCTTGCTTCTATCATCTTGAAGGAGGTATAGTCGACTTCACCAAAGGATTTTAAGTACAGCAATTAGCTTCATTGTGAATGAATCAATAGAGTGAGAATTTACCAGTACCGTTTCAGAAAATGTGTTTAGTGAAACTTTATTCATTCATTTTTATGAATGTTTTATTCCTTCTTATTATTGGTTTTTTTGTAGAAAGAAGGCGACAGATGAACAGACAGTTCCCCTGAAGGTAAGTGGATACATCAGTCCGGAATGACTAACTATGGTACGTTCCCAGATGCGCTGCCTACCTTTGTTGACGTAGGAATGGATATGGAAGAAGGGTTCGGAAAATGAGGATAGGAAAGGTTGGCAATGAGCTCTTGCATATCTCACTCACTACCGAAACACGTTTTCACCCACCGCTGCGCAAATGACAATTTTTAAAAATTGCCATATTCTTTTATAACAAGTTATTTTTGGACTATAAGATCACTCCTATAATGTCCTGCAGTTATTTATAGTATAACGTTATTCATTATTTGAAAAAGATTAAGGTGCGTTTTTAAACGAGGGAGAGCAAGGAAGTTTTTATAACTCATATAACTGAACTGAACTGAACTGAACAAATAAATATTATTATTGTTGTTCTGAAAATCTTTTGTGTACCCGTACATTTAGGGCGGATTTAACAAAATTGCTTCTTTATTGCGAGCTGTATTGTAGGTCAATTTTGTGGCACAAATTTATTCAAAAAACATGCACAGCTCACCAGCGAGAGCGGCCCATGTCGTGGCGTTACTGTAATCTGGACTCAGTTTCAGTCAAGTCATTCTACTGTCCAGCGGTTTTTATACGTCTGGCAGTCACCTGGTCAGTAGAACGACCGTTTCATCGCTTTAGCCTCACTCAGGTATCGACGTCTATGCAGTCCAAATCCAACAGCAATGCCTAGAGGTGCAAGCCGTAATTTTAAGTCTACAGTTAGACGTGGACTTGATGAGCATGATCTACAACCAGCCCTTTCAGTATCCACCGCTGGACATGGACCTCTTCATGCATATTGTCTTTTGCAGTAGAGATATGTGGCCTTAATAACCCACGATGGCGAGTCCACTTTTATAGAGTTCCTCGGCGTTCGTGGTAGCAGCTTTTTATGCCTTAATCGCCATGGGAAGAGATGGGGTAGTGCTATTCCATTGCCGGCCGACTTCACTCGGCACAGCCACAATGAGATTAAAAAGGTAATAAAGCTCGAGTTAGCTCTCATTCTTCAATACCCAACAATAAGTACACGAAATGATTGGGAAGTAACATAAAGTACAAATTGTCTGTGCTCAGAACTGATAGCATGATCTAAACCCTCGCAACCAAGCAGATGGACCGAAACTCGCACGTACTCTTCTTAGACCGCTCCTTCAGTTTGCACGCGAGTGCTCAAATCGGTCTCACAATCATTGCAGAAAATTCCTGTTTCCTATGCTGTATGGTTGGAAGAATTTGCATTTAAGGCCGAGAGAACGCTTTGCAAAGTGTTGCATCAAAGAAAGAGTATACTATGGTGATGGCTCGTGGACAGTTTGAGGAGGCAATAGCTAGAACCGAAAAACGAACCTTGAGAATGCGTAAAAGTATCTGGTCAATCAGCACTAAGTGGACATCGATACATTCAGGGATGTCTTGAGCTTCACGTGGTACCGTAAGGCTGCGATCCGACCAAGAACGATAAACGATGAGCGATGAACTATTTTCTCATCCAAGACATACTCCACAAGATAATGATTGAAAGACAGATATAGAAATAATAAATAAACGGTCTCATTGCAAGCGAGGATCCTCGCTCTTGTTTTATCACCCGGCGATAAGAGAGCCAAAAGAGCTCGTTCGGTAACGCTCGCCTACAATGTGACTGTCAAATTCAATTAGTGTGTATTCAATTCAATTCAATTAGCAGGGGTTAATTTTACCTCGTCGCTGTCACTGGCTTCATTCGTTCCTCGCGCAGCAACATAAAAAAAACCGTCGTACAGTTAGCTTTACTAGTTTATAGTTGGACTACCCGCCCATCGTGTCTTGTTCTCGGTCGGATCGCAGTCTAAGTTGATTACCTTGAAGACGGATTCATTTTTATAGTCGATAATAATGACAGAGCACACACTCCAGGGATCGTACGCAAGTATCTAAACGAAGTCAGTGAATAAATCCTATAGAGAATGAACTCAGTGAATGAAAAGGAGGATTCTTAACCAGAAATCCTGCAATCGCTCGAGGAATTGAAAGCCGCAATCCAAGAGGAGTGGAAGACTATTCCTTGTAATTGTGACCCTCGTACACTCCATGAATCGCCGCGTGGAAACTGTCATTAGAGTCGGGTTTGGTAACACTAGCTAATGGATATTTTTTTTATTCAATTTTCCTTTACTTTTGCCATATATATATTTCATATTGGCCATTTTGACATTGGCATATAACACGATTTATTTAAAACATATAACCAATTTGGTATTGCGGCAATTATTGAAAATTACAAACTACAGATTTTCTAAGAGCATAATTAATTATTTAATCATTTGTTTTTGTATGAATGTGTATTTTTCGTGTAATCGTCACACAATGCAACTGGTGCGGTGGTCCATATAATAATAATAATTAAAATGCTAAACATTTTTAATGAAATAAGTATTTAAAAAAAAACACCAATCGTCATATCCAAAGGTCTTCATCATAAATCAGAGTTTTCCAAACTTAGCGAAGATATTTTCCTTGAGAGATATTTTTTAGGAAGTCAAGTGCGAATGTCATGTTTTTCACATAATTTTTCATGTAATTAAAACCGGCGAGCCGTCGACCCGCCTATCAATCATCCGGCCGTTTAACTTTTAAAAACGTCTTTAGAGGCAAAGGAATTCACTTCATTGTATCCAATAGACGTGGGTGGCAAAAACAGAGGGATTTAAATTATACAATGTAATAACTCTTCTAAAATACACCTTCTAACGCTTCTCTTTATAGAAAGAAGGTGACAGACCACCTGGTGGTAATTGGATACTATGTCGATAAAAGTGGAACACATTGCAACATTAGTCTACTCTGTGTACCTACCAACTTACTAACCTGCTTACCTACCTACCTCCTTCCTTTCTTACCTACGTCGCTACCAACGACCATCACGATATACAACCTTCTCATCGGTCATCGTCATAATAATTCATTTTAATTTTGAGAAATGCTTACATAATTCTGTACATAAGGCAGCAATTCATTCAAAATTATTCATTGAGCAATGACTAAAGAATCTCCGGAGCGAATAGGGGCATTTGTCGAAAAAACTACCCCATACATATGCAGCATACGGTCATAATATAGAAGAAGAACAGTATAGCATCATTACACAAAATTTTGAAATAAATTTTCAGCACACCTACGCCTGCGATTGCCATCCGCATGTTACCAACTACCCTGATTGAACTAATAGTTTTCGTCTACTGCACAGTTACTCCAGCTAGTTTTAATCCAAAAGGACTTCATAGTTGTAACCAAACCGCTAATAAATTTCCTTCCTTGATCAATAACAACTACCAAAATACAGGATTTGGCTTTTTATGGACCGTTTTCTGTTTTTTTTTTTTTTTTATTTCTCATAAGAATTAAGAGTATATTGATTTACATGAGGAAGTAAAGTGTAATTTATAATTTACACAATATAATATGTAATTTTGATGTCAAAGACATCCTGTAATAACATTATATACACCTTAGAATTTAGTCACTTGAATTTTTGTATTAAGTAACATGAGCATTATTTGTAATAGGATTGACTTATTTTGACAGTCTTCCTAAATTCAAAAGATTCTTCTAAATTTCTTTATTGTTTTATTTTTTTGGTTATATAGGTATTATACTTTTTATTTTTTTACCGTTGTTTTTGTTTTTACTTATTTATAAAAAAATACTTATTTATAAAAATAACTATTTATTTAGCTTTTAGATCTGTATGTTTTGTATTTGCATGTTCACGTCGCCTGTAATTGAGGTGACACTTACGAGCAGCTGTACATCCCTAGAATTGTAATATTTATTTTATTATATATCTGTGTCTTCTTCGTTGGCGACCCAGTTAAATAAATAAATGAATATGAGTGAGTGCCTACATTTACATTTAATTAAAGACAGCGTTATACAAAATATGCCTGCAACAATTAAAAATTTCTCTCATATAACAACTAACAATTTTTGCGAAAGCAATATTTTCTCCAAAAAAGAAAACTAATTCTTTTTGCATGAAGTCTCTAACTTTATTACTCTTTCGTATTCTTTGTCTTTATCTAATACGCCTGCTTGAAATTTGACAATTTGCTCAACAGTTTGACAACGTCATATTTTTTCGCTTCATAATAAATTTTGTTTTCATAATTTTGTTTCCTATGAATAAAGTTCAGAATTTTAAAATTTCGTAAAACACATTTAATGTGTTCCATGAAAATAAAGACATTAAGAGAATGCAAGTTTTTTTATTTAACGCTGTATAATTGCTATGCAAATTAGGAATTTTCCGAATATTCCTATTCATTTTGGCGAATCTCGCCAACTTTCAAATTTTCGTATTCGTACTCGTATTTGCCATGTTCTAATACTAATTGAATAGTAAAACCTAATGCGAATAGTAATTGAAAGTGGATTTCTATAAAAAGTAATACTTTTAATTCGTTTGAAAATCAGATAGGTACGTGGCGGATTTTTAATTTAAGGAGGAAGTGATTTTTTAATTAAATTAAAATTAAATAGCACTTTAGATTAAACCAAAAAAAATTGAACTGAATACATATGGTACTAACTTAAATTGAATTAAAAATTACCTACTTACTAATTTTCTGAGTGCACCACTTAGCACTTACCTAACCCAATAAGCAGTGGGTTAGGTACTATTCGTAATCGTATTCGCGAATAGTGATTTTTTGCTATTCGAAACACGCCTAGTACAAACAGAAAACCCCAGAGTGCTCATTAAAGTAAAATTCATTATCATAATTAATAATTCAAATTATACTAAAACACATCTATGTATAATATATTATTAAGTTTAAATCCTATGAAAGCCTTATTACCCAACATATTAATCATACAAAATATTTCTATAAAAAATCTTTACCGCCACAAATCAATCACATTTTTATTGAGTGACAACCCTATTCATAAATTACGCTGAAATCACTTACTAGTAGTTTTCTCTACTGTGTCACGGTCAACAAAGAATCAATCTATCAGTGTCCGGCCTCCTTTGTACTCAGCTCTGATTTACTGCCCAGCCCCGGGCCGTCGCAGCGTGATGTTGTGAAACCTGCGTGTCCAACTTGTCTGGGTTTGGGTTAAAAAAATAACACTCACCGGCTTTCGTTTCGCTAAAGCTAGACTCCATTAGACTGACGCATTATTGTAAAAAATTCTGAAACAAAAAACATTTTTTATTGTAGTTTCATAAGAAAGGAAAGCCTTCCTTTCTTATAATCTTAAAAAATCTTATACAGGGTTAAATGAAAAATATCTGGGCCCTATTAACACTTTGTTTTACGACATTTTTCCAAACTTGATATTTTCTCCAAAAAAGATTTTTTTAAATGAACTCTCGGGCTTTGTTTCCGTTTTGCATTTTTTGTCTTTGACTAATCACACCGCCCGCTTAGCTTTATTGTTTCTCAACAATCTTAGGAAGGAGACGATGCCAGCTGCAATCCAACAGCCGCTGGGCGCACTCGAGCGTCCTCGTTACCACTCTCTCACAACAGACTACCTTGAATTAAACTGCATTTCCAACTTTATCTTATTCCTCAATGTACGTGTACGTGTTTCGGTAGTGAGTGAGATATGCCAGAGCCCATTCCCATCTCATCCTATCCCTTTCCATTTGTGGTTGTGTGGCCAGTCGAGTGCATCCAACGGCAGTGGGAATGCAACGTGCACTCTCCTCCTAGTAAACACATTCTAATGAAAAAACATTAGGATTAACAAACAGGCTATTTTTATCTCTCTAATAGCCAGGCTATGTCTCTGGGGTGTCCATTTAAATGAGCATTTTTTTAAACGCCACACTCAAATGATTATGCATAAGCACCAACTCTTTCCATGGGTGTTGCAAAAGGCGCTTTGGTGTAACAAAGCCGCTACCACAAGCCTTGAGGAACTACGCTATCTCTCAAATCGTCGCCTCGCCAACCCGCTTGGCCAGTCCCCCCCTCAGACTCATCAGACTCCCTTCTACCGGTTACGGTAATTGAAGTTCAGGACATTATTAAAAATCTCATAATTAAAAAATCACCTGGCATCGATAGAATTCCTAATAAGGTGTTTAAAAGACTCCCGATTAACTTGATTGCACTTCTTGTGGCTATTTACAATGCCGCAATGAAACATCATCTCTTCGCAGCAGCTTGGAAAAAAGGAGTCGTTATCGGCATCCCCAAACCGGGTAAACACCGCTCGGAACCCTGTAGTTATAGACCCATTAGCCTATAAATACAATGGCAATGGTGAAAATCTACGAAAGAATTCTCCTTTCTCGCCTACTGAGTCAAATCAACTTAAACCGCCTACTCATCGATAAACAGTTCGGCTTTACAACCAACCTCTCTTGTGTTCAACAGGTGCACTGAATAACGGAGCACATCCTCACAGGTCTCAACCAAAAGAGACCCCTCAAGACACTAGCTGTCTTCTATGATGTAGCGAAGGTCTTTGATAAGGTCTGACACAACGGTTTAATCTATAAACTGTACCAACTCGAGGTGCTTGAAAGTCTCATTCTCATCATTCGAGATTACTACAGAGTTGAAGGCACTCTGTCCAGTTCACTCCCAATCAGAGCTGGAGTATCTCGGGGCTCCGTTCTAGCACCCACGCACTATTCCCTCTACATAAATGACATCCCCCACTCCCCTGGGATAGAGCTTGCCCCCTTTGCGGATGACACCACTCTCTACGCCTCAGATAGAAACCTACGGTGTGTCTCTCTACGCCTCCAACGCGCAGTCACCGCCCTAGACGAGTGGTTTGTGAGGTGGAGGATTGAGGTCAACCCCGAGAAAAGTGCAGCCATGTGCTTCCCTTTGCCCATGGGTGGCACTCATAGCTCTAGGCCTCGTCATTCCCCACTCCCGATATCCCTTTTTTGTCAAACTATCCCTTAAGCTAGCAAGACCAAATATCTGGGAGTTACCCTAGACCATCGCTGACCTTCCTTTGTACCCGGTCGTCTCAACCCTCTAAATAGAAGAAGGCGGCAGAAGTAAAATATCGCTTAGAAATAAACTGATATTGTACAAAACCTGCATACGTCCCATAGTGACCTTCGCTAGCGTTGTCTTTGCACATGCAAAGACAACCCTCAAACTTCAAACTTAACAATACTTCAAACCCTCCAAAATAGGTTCGTGCCTAAGGGCGTGGCTGCCCCATGGTACTCTCGGAATATCGACCTCCACAAGGACTTGAAATGACCTCCATCGTCAAATACGTGAAAGACTCCGCCCCACGCCACTATGACAGAATCCTTCACCATCCCAACCCCCTAGTAGTTGACAACCTAACCTATGTCCCCAATAGGAATGACCATCCCCATTGCCGTCGTCGTCCTCGGCACATCTTAGAGGACACCGACGACCCAATTACTGCTGCCAATGCGATTCTTACACTACACTCATAAACTAGACATATACACCGTCCCCGCCCGCGGAGACGAGGACGTCACCCTCGCTACACCGTGAGCACACACCGGCCTTCAGCCAACACTTTTACCAGGTATCGGCACGTACCTAGGCGCTTCTCACCGACTCGCGATCCCGTGGTATCCTCTCAAAGCAACGCCCTAAGCCGAGGTCCGTTCTTTCCGCCGATCTACCGGCTACCGGCGATCTACCAGGAGCCCATAGGCTCGTTGCTGTACACACTCTTTGCTCCTGGGTGAGCGCTTTCTGCGCTCGCCCTAAACCATACATGTCCGGTGACTCTTGAAAATCTATTAGGACTACAATAATTTAGCCATTCCGAAAAAAAGACCGCTTGGTCAGCGTGGCATTTGAAGGCCATATTTCCCTCATACACAAGGTAATGTGCGTGAGATACCCCGTGTACAACAATGAACGATAAAGGGCTGCAATTAATAATTGCATCATTGTTCCATCTGTTCGAAATGCGTTCCACGCTACGTTGTAATAATTACTAGAAATCGTTAACAACTGCATTTCGTTCCGAATGAATAAACATTTCAATCATTCAAAATACTCTCGTTGCAAAATCTTCAAAATTCCGGAATTGAACTTAGAACCTTCAGTCTCGAATCCGCTAAACCAAATGAGTTTCATCGAACTTTTCAATTAAAGATCGTATTTCGAGGAACCCTGACTTGTGCTACGAAAATGAATTTCCCAAGAACATATCGCGTTTCTATCAGAAAATTAAGTTATATCACAATGGGGAAGAAATATTGGCCTTTATTGTTTTTCCATTAAATGCCCGCGCTTTTTAGGGGTCCGTAGAAAATAGACGACTTTATAATTACATCGCGTTCATCTATCTGTCAATCATATCTTGATGGCTTGTGCAAGTGTAGGTATCATGATTTCAACATTTTTGACTCTTTGTAACGGTAATATAAAAAATCCTTGTATCCAGTACAAAGGTGTGTTTTGACATAAGTAGGCAACATTTTAAATACTGAACGAGATTTTTTCCAGCACATAATAAATTTAATGCTCCAATTACCGCCGCAATCAAAGTCAAGGCTGACTTTTCGATTATTGAAAATCCTTAACTTACATTTTACTATTGCTTATAATTAATTACATATCATTTCAGTATATTTCTAAACTTAAAATAAATATAGAAGTATCAATAAAATATTATATCTGTAACCGATTGCTCAGAATTCTTTCCTATTCTTGTTTTTTCTTTATCAGCTTTTATTTATCCACTGCTGAATAAACACAGGCTATCCATCTGGATTGTCCCCTTTTTTTATAGAACAGATGGCAGACGAGCGAGCGGGCCACATGATTGTAAATGGTCACCGCCGCCCATAGACACCCGCAACACCAGGAGCCTTTCGGGTGCACTACCGACCTTGCAGAATCCTGTTCGCAGCTTTTTTGAAGAGCCCAGCATTACGGAAAATTCTTAGCTGGCAGTTCAAGCCATAACTTTCGGGTTCGCGGTATAAAATGTCTTGATGACCGCACTATACGCAGCGACTCTTTGTCTAATAAGTGTATGAACTGCGTGACGATGACGAGCGGTGCGATGGTAAAAGCCGAAGTTAAAATCAAATTGAACAGCTCTGTAAAACATACCCTATTATATAGATGGTAGGAAAC
Source organism: Sesia bembeciformis (assembly GCA_943735995.1). NCBI lineage: Eukaryota > Metazoa > Arthropoda > Insecta > Lepidoptera > Sesiidae > Sesia > Sesia bembeciformis. The sequence goes on from OX031028.1 coordinate 18,815,781, forward strand.
GCAGGGAGACGTAATATCTCTTAGAATGCTGAGCGTTTCTACATCGCCTGTGAGAGTGGGGTCGTCAACAATTCGAACAGCACGTCGTTGGACGAAATCAAAAGGGTCCTATCTCTTACGTTAGTATAATTACTTAAGTTAGTAACTATATCGTTGTCTTTGGTACAAAGCTGATCCATCATTCCGTGTTGTCAGAAAGCAATACAAAATTTAAAAACCTACCGTTAGAGCACAATGGTACAAGTCGTAAAACTAAATTTTTACGTTCAGTAAAACGGCAGTGAAACAAAATTTTACTGTCGTTAGCTTACTACTTGTATTAACCGCATCGTAAATGTGCCAGTGTTGCTGTTATATGGGATAAAACGGGTTTGGCGGCGACAGTTATAACATTTGCCTTTTTTATATAATCGGAGTGTTTTTCAAGCGATAAAATCTTTGTAGTTTAATCAATTTATAACGTCCGTCTGCAATGCCCTGAGCGTTGTGTTCATATACACAACGTCGATCCAATGCTGATTGGTGGATATTTCATATTCTTGACGATCAATTAGCCCAGTTGGTAGTGCCCCGCATGTTGTGCAATTGGTCCCAGATTCGATTTCCGGTAGGATAATTTGTGTAAAGACAAGTATTCGTTCGGGTCTGAGTGTTGCAAGAGTTGTGTTCATCTTTGTATGTGTCTCTGAGCCCACGATAGGTGTGGGTCTTTGAGTGTGGGGTTATTTATTATTATAGAGACATTATTTCTTTGTTGGACCATCTATCTTGTCTACAGACTGTTTCCTAACCACCCAAAGGTTGCCTGGAATTTAGTGATCATAACATACTTCTAATTACTTGTATTTTGTGTTTCTCTTCTATATGCTTTGCTGTACAATAAAGTTCACCGTTCACGTTTGCGGGAAGACGAAATGCCAATCAAAGTGACATTTGGAAATGTCAGCACCAATAAACGTATAACGCACCCACATAAATGTCCATTTCAATATTCCGAAATTGCGAATATTAATTAATTGGTTCTCATTTGTATTCGCCCGTCCAGAAAAATATGTTTGTGCTTTTCAAGGTCGTCAACCTTCTACAGTTTGGCAGTTGAAACAATCATCTTTGAAATAGAAATGATTTTGAATGCTTTTGTTTTTGTTATTGTCTTTTTTAGCGATCAACCAAAATAGCGAGGCATTTTCAAGGGGGTCAAATTACTTCCTGTCAATTCAGTCTATCAGAAATACGTATTTTGATAGTTTACCTTTTATACGAAAACTGCAATACCTACCCGTCTATATTAATATAATAAAGAGGTAAAATTGTGTGTTTGTGTGTTGGGGGTAATCTCTGGACTACTGAACCGATTTCAAAAATTCATTCACATATAGGAAGCTACATTATCCGTGTCTAATATAGGCTACATTTAATTTTGAAATTTTGAATAAATTTTTTTGAAAAAAAAACAAAAAACTTATAAACCGAAGCAAAGCGAGGGCGAGTCGCTAAGTACATATAATTACGATTTACGTAACGTATCGTATCGTCGACTGGTAGAGAATGCCTTAAGGCATTAAGTCCGCCTCTGTACAATATAGTGATAAAGAGTAAATACATAAATATATAACAGTGTCCTATATGACATTTTTTTTTAAATTCGTTGCAGTATTAATAAACTACAATTGATACAGAGCCCGAAATACCAATTTTGACTATTTTGAACAAACAAATAATTTTAATTATTTGTCTGTTTGTCCGTATGACTGAACGTGCATCACACAAAAACTACTCGCCAATATAATAAGACTTATACACATTTTTATATTTAACTTTAATAAATTAGATAATACTGAAATAGTTCATAAACCCCATACCAGAAAACAGAAGCAGTGGGACGTACAAAACAGTGGCGAACAGTGGGGCGTTGTGAGGGGGAGAGTGCACGCTGCAATCCAACAGCTTCTGGGCGCGCTCGACTGGCCACGTTACCCCTCTCTCACAGAAAACTACCTTCAAATGTACTGCATTTCCCATTTTATCTTATTTCCCTAATCTACCTAACTGTTTCGGTAGTGAGTGAGATGTGCCAGAGCTCATTCCCATCCTATCCCTCCTCATTTCCCCAACCCTTTCTCCAAATCCATTCCTATATCTCCAAAGGTAGGCAATGCATTCGGAGGCGTGTCACCGTTTGTCATTTTGGACTAATGTTGGCATGTATCACGGATGTCTATGGGCTACAGTATCCACTTACCACCAGGTGGATTGTATGCTCGTCTGCCGCCCTCTTCCATAACAAAAAAATAAGAAAAAACCTCAAAAGTCAAGTCGCAACGGCCAGCGCGGCGTTTAAAGGCTTTGAAAGGCCCTCGTAACTACAAAGGGAAGCCTGTTCTCTTCAGTGGCACTTTAATCTGATACTGATTTGATTTTGATTAGATATTAGGTCCACCGGGCCGGAAGGCGTCCCACACTTCACTTCCCGGTACGTGAACTCCACTCGAGGACCCGTCTACCTCAGCGGTTGTTAGTCCTGCAGCAAATATGACCTGTCCATTGCCACTTCAGCGTGCTGGTACTACGAGCTACATCGGTAACTTCAGTTCTTTGGCGAATCTCTTTGTTACGGATCTTATTTCGCAAAGAACCTCAGAACATAGCTCTGTCCATAGCTCGCTGAGCGACTTTGAACTTATAGTCTGGGACACCCACCGGCCAGGTGAACTGACATATCATAATATCAGCCTGAGTCTCTCCACTGCTGGATATAAGCCTCTTCTAAGAACCGCCACCGAAGACGGTCTTTAGTTCTTCTCATTTAGCCACTACCGGCGGAGCCTTGAAAGAAGTCCTATATCCAGAAGTGCAGAGCCATAGGCTGATGTTAAGTATGGTATACTTATTAAGAAAGATTGATATATATATATATATATATATATATATATATATATATATATATATATATAATGTACGAAGGCGGCAAACGAGCATACTCGTACAGTCCACCTGATGGTAAGTGGATACTGTCGCCCATAGACATCCGCAATAAATGCCAACATCAGTCCAAAATGACATTGGCACGCCCCCGGATGCGCTGCCTACCTTTGGAGATATAGGAATGGATTTGAAGAAAGGGTTGGGAAAATGGGGAGAGATAGGATAAGAATGGGCTCTGGCACATCTCAGTCACTACCGAAACACGTACGTACATTGGGGAAATAAGATAAAGTGTGAAATGCAGTACATTTCAAGGTAGGTTTCTGTGAGAGAGGGGTAACGTGGCCAGTCAAGCGCCCCAGCGACTGTTGGATTGCAGCGTGCACTCTCCCCCTATTATATAGGTATACAAACTTCTTTGTCTTTCCTCATGATTTCATAACTTTAATATATTATTATGTCACTGTCTCCTGTATATCTTTAATAGAAATGAGAACTGCATCGATTGATGAACTGTTCAATGTTAGTGCTAGCTCTTATTAGCTGTGGTTAGAAGCGTAACAATCTTCTCTGATCAGGCATGAATATACAATAAAAAAAAACTTATATTTAACATTTGAATATTTGACTATAAATTATTTAATAATCTGGAAATACTATTTTTTTATTTATTTATTTATTTATACGGGATATACCCTTTTTACATAACAGATTAAAGAAAGGAAAATAGAAAGTACAACTCAAAGCAACATAAGGTCAGAACTTCTCAGTTGGCGCGAAAATTCAACAATATCGTTACCATAAAAATTAACAGTATCACCAAGAGCGTTAGCCTTGCGCATCAGTCGTATCAAAGTTTCATTCTTGCTAACGTCAGTTCTTCTATAGGGGACATAAAACACATCAGAGTTCCTCGTGCCAGCAGCACTTATTCTATAATTTATGTGCGATGTTAGGAAAGAGCAATCTAAAAAGTTGTTAATAATTTTGAATAAAAAAGTGAGATCAAAAATTACTCTTCTCTCCTGCAAAGATTGCAAATCCAGTTTACTAAGAATGTAAGAATAATCATGATTATCGCGTGACATTCCGTGACCATCGCGATAGGCCGCGTGTCGCAGAAAATTATGCTGAGGTTTTTCAATGAGTTTAATTTGTTCGTTTGTAAAAGGAGACCAGACAATTGAGCAATATTCCACCAAAGGGCGAACGAGAGACTTATATAGTAAAAGTAGTGTACTAACGCGCGAAAACTCCGACGTGTTTCTATAAACAAATCCCCACATTCGCATTGCCTTAGAAGAAATAGTTTTGATATGATCATTAAAATAAAGCCTCGCATCAAGCAAGACACCGAGATCTTTAACAGTTTCCACCCGTTGCAATTGATCGTTACCCATAACATAATTGTAAACTATACCAGTCTTCTTTCTTGTGAATGAAATAATTGAACATTTTTTAACGTTGAGTTTCAATAAGTTTAGATTGCACCATTCCATTACACTATCAATGTCGATTTGCAGAAGTTCTGCATCAACAGAGTTTTCAATATTCTTATAAATTTTAGCATCATCAGCGTATAAAAGTATCGAAGAAAATTTTAAACATGAAGGTAAATCATTTATAAAAAAGTTAAACAAAAGAGGGCCCAAGTGGGAGCCTTGCGGGACTCCAGAAGGAACTTTTATAACTTTAGATTTACAATTTTTTATCTCGACAAATTGAGATCTATCAGTCAAATAACTTTTCAGCCAACTTAACAACGGATTTCCAATACCCATGTTATTCAACTTTGAGACCAGTATATCGTGATTTACACTATCAAATGCCTTTGAGAAATCTGTGTAAATCGCATCGATCTGTCCATACTTCTCAAAGGCATCGGTTATATGTTTTTTAATAATTACTAAGTTAGTGCACGCAGACCTTTTGTCGATAAAACCATGTTGTTGTTCACATATAATATTCCTGAAATTGCTATAAACGCAACTAGTGACCATTTTTTCAAAAAGTTTCGGTATAGAATTAAGAATAGAGATTGGCCCATAGTTTGATACATCTGATTTATCACCACTCTTGTAAATGGGAACAACTTTGCCAAGCTTCCAGGCATCAGGAAAAATGCCCATAGCTAATGATTTACAGAAAAGAAGATGCAAAGGTTTTGTCACAGCATATATACAGTTGACCAAAAAGATATTAGGAATTAAGTCAGGCCCTGCACCCTTCCTGATGTCCAGCCTGGCAATTTCATCGAATACAGCACTAAGAGATAATTCTATACAGTTCATATAAAAAGTAGAATTGTAATCAGTAGGTGAGATAACATGATCATTTGCTTGATTATTTACATCAAAATTGTAACTCGATTTAAAATGAGAAGCAAAAAGATTTGCAATTTCTACAGGGTTGTTAGATGTGTCTGACTTATGGTGAACAGTGTCAGGAATCTCATTGTAATCAGTAGTCGCGCTAATATGATTCCAAAAGGCCCTCGAGTTGTATTTGATCGATTCTTCAAGATTTGAAAAATAAGACAATTTATTTTCAGTTTGTATGACATTGCATGCGGCGCGTAAACGAGAAAATTCATTGTAGTGAATAGGCAGATGAGTTTGTTTGAAAAGTTTATGTTGTTTTTTCTTATCGCGAATCATGTTGATTAGCAAAGTGGAATACCACGGTGGATATGATTTTTTCCTTTCACGGCAATACGGAACATATTTATTGATGAGAAAATACAAAAAAGAATAAAAATCAGCAATATTCACGTTTACATCCGCATCGGAAAAAAATTCTATCCAATTAATATTATTCAACTCAAAAATAATGTTTTGATAATCAGCGTACTTGAAATTATAATAGTAATTCAATTCTTGGTCATTTGAGTTATTTGTGCACGGTAATTTTATTTCAAAACTAAGTGGTGGGTGAAATTTGTCTATTGGTAATAACGGTTCAAGAGCATTAACAATAGGAATGTAGTTGAAATTTGTAAGAACAAGGTCTAAAATATTACCAGAACAATTTGATATTTCGTTGTGTTGTAACGCATTAACAGACAAAAGAGAGTCAATAAACTCAGAGCTATCATCACAATAACCACACTTCCATCTAACCTTGGGTAGGTTGTAATCACCCACAATAACAAATTTCGCAGATTTATAAATTGAGCATAAATGTTCGATATCTTTACCATGAGAATTATAAACAGTTTCGTCGCGACGCGGAGGAATATAAACAGCACCTATCACGAGGTTAAGTTTCTCTATGTAAACAAACACCTGCTCAATGTTCGGCGAAAAGTCTTCAATTTTCAGACCTATCAAGTCATTCCGAATCGCAATGAGTACACCACCCCCTTCATCCTTATCACTACTATCATAACTTCTATCACAGCGATAAATTTTATAATTTATCAAAAGTAACTCATTATCACTGTATGCTTCATTTAGCCACGTTTCGACGAAAATAATAACATCATAATGAACAGCAGACGACAATATCGAGTCGTGCAGCTTCGCTAGTTTTGTTTTCATACCTCTAACATTTTGAAAATAAAAAAGGAACTCTCCAACGCAGTCGGTTGTATATCCCGTCCCGCCTAGTTTTTTCGATCAACGCTAACGATTCTTGGAACACCTCTGACATGGCGGACACGGAGATTTTTCTCGCCCTTCGCTACGCGTTCATCAAGTTTTTTGTACAATAATTTAAGACGCGATACCTGAGCCGGAGTAAGATCATTTTTCAATTTAATTTTAAACTTAGAAAATTTCGCTTTATTTCTAAGAATGGTAACAGCATCCGATGCGTTGTTGAACGTAACCTTAAGCGGAGCGTAGCCAGTGGTGCGCGCAGTTTTGCAACGATAGGTTTTCACTGCGAGAGGAAGATCAGAAATTTCACCAAGAACACGATTGACCGCCGACAGGTCGTCCTCGCTATCCTCCGAAGGTGCGAGATCATAAAACATCACATTATATATGTGATGATCATAAAACACTATAGGAAGATACCATGACATAATTATAATATTAACCTTCCATTTTTCAAATTGATAAATGATTACATTCAAATTTTGACTGTTACATAAAAACTTACCCATGTTTTAATGAGCCTGGCCAATGATCCATCGTTTCAAATGATGTTTAAATTTAATCATAGGAAGGTCTTTAACATAATGTCCAAGTAAAGAATGTCACTCAGAAGAATAATCTTTTATTTATAATGAAATTATAAATCTCTACGTTTCCAAACACGCCATGCTAACCTTAAAAGAAAAATAATTCTGCAAAAAAAATACAGGATAATTGGCAATTTCTTCTGTACTAATATTAAAATTTGGAAAACTTAATACATGTACAAATGACTATGTAAATGAATACATATCCAACCGTAATATTCGCGTAAGCTTGCCAACCAGTCTGTTTAAACATGGGAATCAAGCCCCGATCACCCCACGACTCCATAACTAATTGATGCATTATTCTTTCAATTAAGACGCTATACCGTTTCTCATCTGTATTGTGCCCGGATTGTGTAAGATAGCTAACAATAGTTGTCGCAGGCATCTCCAATCTAAAGGCAGTATATTGTTTTCAGGAGCGACTAGCTACTGCCTGATTGATCGTTTCCGGCGGACCGGGAGCGAGTAAGGGAGAGAGACGTGGTATTAATTGTACATTATTAAACTCGGAATTGTAATAATTCAGGGGATGTCTATTCTCACATCACTTTTTTATGGAAGAAGGCGGTAGATGAGCATACAGTCCGCCTGATGGTAAATGGATACTGTCGTCCATAGACACCAGCGATAGCATTGATCCAAAATGTCAAACGATGGCCATATATTGTGCCTAACCTTTGGAGATATAGGAATGGAATTGAGGAAAGGGTTGAGAAACTGGGGAGGTATAGTATGGTAATGGGTTCTGGCATATGTCACTCACTACCGAAACACGTACGTACATTGAGGAAATGGGATAAATTGGATAATGTGAGAGAGCGTAACGTCGAGTAAAGGGTGCCCAGCGGCTGTAAGATTGCAGCGTGTACTCTCCTGTCTTCTCCCCTCAAATCTGCTTTTGTTGGTTCGTGAATTTTAAACCCTGGGCCGTACCACTGTCCACTTATTTTCTTTTATGTCTACTTTCACCCTTTTAGAGGTTGAATTCCGTTAAATCCCTTCTTAGCAGGTGTTTATCTCATATATGGAAGTTACTCTCCTAATTTCATGTTCTAACTTCAGCTGTTTCACTACTTAAATACTTCAAACTAGACGAATGACCATAATAAACTTAACGCTTCTTAGACCACTTGCAGTTTCAATGAATTGTATAACATTAGTCGACTTGATTTTTAGACCAGTTTCTGATCACGTATTAATCCATTATAAATACTATCAATTCTTTATTATATATATATATACAGTCCTGTTACAGTAGCAATGTTAACATCGCATAGCATCAACAAAACTCAATAACGAAGTTCTAATTTGACCGGTACATATGGTCCCAGATGTCCTGACATGCACCATACAACATGCAAGTTCTAATCGAGACAACCCACAAACCACGAAGGTGACTGAACTTACAACGTAACTCACTGTATCCTGTATCTGTATCTCGGTATCTGATAAACCTGTATCTGTGCAATGTGTCACTGACATAACGCAAGATAGTCCAGTCCATCAATAACAACTCCCTTTGTCCCTTTATCGCAAGAAATGCGATAAAGATTACATACAGAAAAGTACTCACAGAAGACAACCATGAAATGTACTGTATCACTTTATTAAAGTCCGCAATGTACGTACGTGTTTCGATAGTGAGTGAGATATGCCAGAGCCCATTCGCATCACATCTCATCCCATCCTATCCCAACCCATTTCCCCAACCCTCTCTCCAACTCCATTCTTACATCAATAAAGGTAGGCAGTTGTCGTCGTTCTGGACTAATGTTGGCGTGTACCACGGGTGTCCACGGGCGACAGTATCCACTTACCACCAGGTGTATTGCATGCTCGTTTGTCGCCTTATTAAAAAAATGCCTAATGTGTGAGGTGCGGTGCACTCGTGGACTCGACATTCTCTCTCCCCCTCCACGACACCTTCCGTCAGAATTTTTAATTTAATTCATAATTTATGTATTTGCTAAAACATGATAATAATAAGATGCAAAAAAATTAACATGAAGTATCTTTTTCTTATACTTTCGCGATGGATTATCAACTCGATTACGGCATCATAAATGATAAAATAAACAAAAATTCAAAAAATTCCTGTTTTGATTCAAGTGTACAACACTGCATTGTGTACAACTACATTTTTCCAAAATAAAAAAAATTGTTCAGACACGGTTTTGTCACTATTTTATTATAATATGTATAGATTTAAACTACTGCACAAAAATTGTCTAATGGCGATCTCTGTCAGTCAGATAGATAGATAGATACACTCTTTATAGTACACCAATACATGTTGCAAAAAGATAATTTAAGTATCACGAAAAGTACAACAGGCGGGCTTATCGCCAAAGTAACTTTAATATATCAAAATAATTATAATACTTTACACATATACACTTATTTAAGATGAATACAATACATAAATAAATAGATGAATACATACACACAAATATATACACACATACACACAAACATACATACATACATATAATATGGGAAATAGAAGGACAAAAATAGAATTTAAACAAAATGAGTACAGAACAAAGTAGGTATATAAGTACTGAAAGAGAGGGTATGAGGAAATTACTGAGTCCGATATTGCTTTTTCACTTGGCTGTTAAAATTATTAAATGTTTGGGCGAGTCTTATTGTTAGCCGCTGGTTAAATAGAAAATAATAGGAATAATAATGATATACTGGTTAATAGTGGTGTTTAGTAAAATTCATTCTGACATAAAACGAGAATGCAACATGTCGCATCCACTCTTTTACGGCATCCGTGTGCTTATAAGGAAGACCAGGCGCCGACACGGCACATCCTGTGTTTATCTAACCTTCGCAAAACGTTTATCGATCCACGCAATAATCGGACTAGAAGGAATCACAAACGGATACATCCCAACAAATCAAAATTACCCAACTGTCTCAAAACGAGTATACTCTGGTGTACAATATCCGTGTACAATAGAAATAAGTTGATAATTCTTAGAATAGAAATAAGTTGATAGTAGAAATGAGTTGTTAATAATTAAGTGAACATATATATAGTGTCAGTATTATTTGGAAATATTAACGCAGCTGTGTTCAAAGGAAACTTTGTTTTCTTTTCATTTTAAATTTTGCAGCTATACAAAAGTAAATTTAAAGTCTCTGTTTTTCAATTTCATTAGGTAAAGTTAAAATAAATACTTTAACTGTGTATTTCTGAATAACTGTGACTTATTATAAAGGGTTAGTTTGAGGTAGTGGTGGGTAATCAAGACTTCTCGAGTGTTTTAACTCACTTAATCCTGCTCCGTTTGCGGATCCGACTCCTCTTAGTTACTCTTTAACTCTTTTGATTCACCTACTTTTTCACTTGCATAAGCAAAAAAAAAGGTTCATGCCATCGTTGCATATCGATTTCGGGCCCCCGACAAGAGCCGATGCGCGATTACACTCACGATCGTGATTGGCGCCGGAATCGGAATCGGAATGAATAACAATTCGATGGCACAATTAAGGGATTCTGCTCCGCTCGAGGATTCAACTCTTTTGATTCATTAACTCCGGAGTTACCCATCACTAGTTTGAGGTGATCTAAAGTGATTTACGATAGCAACTGGTCTAAAAATGAAATCGTGTAATTTTTATATTTATCAATTCCTGACGACTTACTTCTATAAAAACATACTACTTAAATACTCCAAACTAGACGAATGACCATAATAAACTTAACGCTTCTTAGACCACTTGCAGTTTCAATGAATTGTATAACATTAGTCGACTCGATTTTTAGACCGGTTTCTGATCACGTATTAATCCATTATAAATACTTACAAATCTTTATTATACCCTAAACCGATTCTAGTACATATTTAAAGCTTCCATCTAACATTACCTTTTGCTAACTATAAAATCCACATCTACTTTGATGCGAAAACAATACTTTTCCCTAGAAACAATTTATAAATCGTTTATTTTTTGCGTTCGCCATTCTCTAAAGTCTAATTACTAAGATTCCCAAAAGTGTGATTTCGAAATAATGGATTTAATCCGCCTAATGTTTCAGTCAGAAATGGAATTCGTAGAAGATGCTGACAACAGAAAATGGTATAAATATACAAAATAATGATGGTGATAACACGGCATAATAAGAAAGTTACATTTCGCTATTTAGAAAATATATGTTTAGATAAAGTTGTGTTGATCTATTGGTTTTGGATCTAATACACATGACTGATAATAATAGCAGCTGAAGCAAGATAGCCGTGTTTGTTGAAGACACCGTGTGCAGCTGATGATAATTGAAAAATTCATACTCAAGCGGAACCTCGGGGTTCGAGCTTTTATGAGTCGAGAAAGGGTTCTCAATACTCTAATATACTTGTATTTGACGTTATCAGGCGCGAAGGCATACCTCATCGTCGGGTACGAACTTAGTGAATTTGGTTAAGATTTATTTAACAATTCTAAAATTTTCGTCGTTTCAAGTCATCTGATTTTTATGATAAAGCATTTCTTTTTTGAGATATCACTATATACAATACGACATATTGATTATTTTATCAAATAAAATGCATGTATTGTATTTGTATAAGCCTTTATTGTTCCACTGCAGAGCGCAGGTCTCCCCTAGTAAATCAGTGGGGGTTCGGCCGTAATCCACCACTCGGGCCCACTGCGTATTGCACGTTTTCCGCACGTGCGTGCGAATTTCCTCAAGATATTTTGTTTTCCACTCACCGCCCGACGTAGTGACATTTTTTTCAAAAATCTGTACTTACGTACTCGGTACGTCCGTGTTTCGATAGTGAGTGATATGCCAGAGCCGATCCCCATCCCATCCTACCACTCCTCATATTCCCAACCCCTTCTACCAATCCATTCCTTAATCGTGGGGGCGTGACACTGTTTCACTTTTCGTTTCGTTTCGTTCATTTCACTGTTTCGTGACATTTTCATGTTCTTTGCAAGGATGGCAAATTGAGATGCTAAAGAAAAACTAAATTGCTAACGAAAAACTGGCAATTGAAAACTGGCACTGGAAAAACTGGCACTGGAAAAACTGGCACTGGAAAAACTGGCAAAATAAAATTGGCAATCGCTACAGAAAACCAATAAAGCAGGCATAATGCGATCTCATATATGAAGAATTAAAAATGTTGTCATTGTGTTATCGAATGTATGTAAACATTGATTAAACGACAAACTGCGATAGCGGTAAGCATTAAGCTATGGAATCAACATTTTTGACAATTTCCGACATACCAGGACGAGTCCCTAAGAACAAAAAGTTAAAATTTATCTATGTCCCCTAATATGAATACGTTCCCGGCAGCAGCGCCATCTGCATTTACATGAATTAAACTTTACCTGAATTTTTCCCGCGGTCCATACTCATTATTATTCGCCTCCTTAGCGCAACTTCACCAAGTCCTAAGGCAGGGATAATAAATTTACTTTTTATCTTTTTCATATTAATGTCCAAGTTTTTTTATTACCGTTGTCGTTTACATAAGAATTAGTTTAAATTTGAGGAGCCATAGACCTCGATATTGTTTTCTGCCATATTCAGTTGTGAATTCAAATAAAGAATATTGCAATGTTAGCTCAGTGGGTAGAGGTTGTAAAGTGAAGAATATCACCTTAACCTTTCATTCCCACAAACTTATACCCACACAAATATGCATACACGCACACACAAATACACGCGCAAATTAAGTGAAACATCATTGACTTTGTGTTATTAATGTGCTTCCACGCAGTTTTTCAGGAATGCGATCCTAAGAGCACAGGTTCTACCAAATTTTCAAAATGGCATGTGTTATAAGTTCTCCTCACTATACTGTATTACTTTCTTTGTTGTAATATAGATGTAACAAATACAATATTTATATTATTATATTAATGTACGTTATAAAAATATACATATTACAGTATTTTATTATATATATATATTAATATACAAGATATAAATATAAGTATATATAAGATGTTAATTTCATAAAGCCATGAATGTTTTTCGCTCCTGATTCTAGGTTAATTCTGGCATCACTTATTGCATTTTTTTAAATAGGAAATTTCCAGCTAACAAATATAGTAAAAATTAAAAAAGAAAAAAATCTTCGTACAATTTTTTGTGAACGAATTCAGAATTATGAGCAGGCAGAATTCGGCACGCAGAGCAGGTTTCGGCCCACAAACAAAGTTCGGATACACCCTGTATACTAATAATAATGTAACGTTGCGTAGTTTTTGCCTTTACGACACAAATTTCTTATAGATACAAGTATGTATTTAAAAAAAAAAATTTTTTTTGTAACAATAAAAAAAATCTTTTTAAAAAAAAAATCATTAAATTTTCACTACAGTAAAGGGAACCTATAGCTTCAGGCTTCGTGAAGTGTTCAGAGTTTCACACCTGTATTATACACAGTAGTCTTATTTAGGTAACTAATTTCCACTAATTTCTGGTTAACTAGTGAGATAAGAAAATACATAAAAACCGTTGTTGAAGCATAAAAATAACAAGTCGACACTCGTTTGCAACGACCTTTACTCGAACAGTAAACTGTATTAACAATTGTTGAGTGTAACAACCGAGAGGAGACGGATTAATTGAATGCCGTCAATGAACCGTCTGTATAAGTTATCCTCCAACAACTAACTAAAGGTCACAAGTTTAATTAAAGCCATTACAATTCGTTTGAAGAATAATAAGATTCGCGGGTGTTAACTATCGCAAGAGATGTTAACTTTTCTTAGTAATTAATTGGCATCAGCTTGGTACGAACCCTACCACAGGGATCTTTGGAAAAATGTTTTCATATATGTAATTGTTTGTAGACGTGCCTTGCCCTGCCTTTCCCTGTGTCCTTTTGCGCTACCGTAACGTACACATCTTCTTCTTCTACCAGTGCCATCTTCTAACCAAGGTTGGCAATCATCGTGGCTGTTTGTACTTATGAAGCTGCAGTACGGAATAGTGAGCGAGTGCTCTTGTCTTACCACTGGCATAAGTTCTTTAGCCAGGATGTATAATGAGATGAAGGAGCTTCCAATCCAATATGTCCAAAATGTAAAGAAACATGGCAGCCTTAGGTCAGTTGATACGGCCTGAGATCAGATAATACGGCCTTAAATTAAATAGTGAGATGATAATTGTTTACATATCCATAATTTATTTCATCAAGACTGCAATTTTGCCCTAGATTTAACGCTAAATTAGATTTGAACATAGCTGCGATGCGACGCCTTACAATTGGCAATCGGTGTACGGTTTTCGAACACACCGGACCCAGTACTTTCTGTTCGTATCTCTTAACACTAACACAAGGAGAATGTGGTCCATATCTCGCGAAAACCTGCCACTGCTTCACGATGCCAGCTGCAGCGCGATTTTTGCGGTGCGACATCGCAACACGCTATGGTGCAACGTCGACCAGATCGAAATAAAAGTTTTCCGGAGGAAATTCCCGATAACTATATAAAACATTCCGAACATTTTTTTCAAAACAGAAATTTATTGAGACAAATCTTTTTATGAAGATATTTAAAAACAAAGAAGTTCACAATTCAAAGTATTTCCAGGTGTCTTAAATATAAATAAATAATTAGAATAGTGTTGTAACGTATAATTATAATAGTGTTGAATGTTGATTGCTATGTTGATTTTTAAAAACATTTTTATTGGATTTTCATGTCTTTGTTTTACTCCACTTGTCGCCTTAAGATTCCCCCGCATTCCAGACAAAGGGCTAAACGGGACATTAATACTAAAACAGACTATGTACCTATGCCCTTTGAGTTTTCTATTCATATTTGATTTTCATTTTTTTTGCGCTAAAACGTAAAACTTTATGTCATTTGGATTATATGGAGAGAAACAGGCTGATTTATGATGGAATGTTTATAATTTTCGGGTACTGTTACATAAAACTTTTTATCGATTCCTTAAATATTCGCTCTAAACTAAAAATATATCAGGGACAATATCCGTGGGGACTCGAAACTAAAATCGTTTTGCGGATACGCAAATTGAATCAATTTTTCGTGCAAAATTGTATCTCTCAGAGAAAGGGGTGGCGGGTGAACTTTTACGTAAAGCCTTCTTGAAGTCGGCGACAAATCGCAGCGATCAATCGTAAGATAGACTAACAAGAGGGATGCATTCAATTGATAGAAATTGCAGTAGCTGCGTGATGGATGCGAGAGTATGTCGTTACCACGGCACGCTATAGTAAAAACTTCATAGTCGGAAGAGAACTTTCCTTATTTTCCGTACGTCTTAGAAATATTTTCAGAGTTATATTTCAGTTACACAGTCTTAAGAGTCAAAGATATAACAATTAAATTTGATGTTGTGTTACTTTCACATTTTGTTTGAAATATTTAAAATTGAAATGTTGTGATTACTGAATCAATGTAGCTAGAAACAACCTAGATACAGGCCTTGTAGTCACGAGGCGTAATAAAGGCCTTAAACCGCGTGCTAGCCCTCGCCGGGATGAGAGGTCATTCCTTTTGAGTTAATGAGTTAATTGAAGCCCTACAACTTGTGGTAAGGTCTACTACGAAAAACGAAATTTTGGCCGATATTTCGCTAAATTTTTACCACGAAAAGTTCCACAATACATCGGCCCGAGCGAAGTTTATTTGACATTTGAATCTACTCCGATCGCACCAGACAAAGATCAAAATATAGATTATGACGAGAGATACTTGATGATCAAACGTCTATTTTCACGATAACAATATCTCACTCACCTTTTAAATAATCAGAGATACCCCATATATTATACAGAGCTCCGAATGAAGGAAAGTCAGAGTAGGGTTTTTGCACTTAGTTCGTTTAAACTCCGGTTGCAACTTCGGAAACGTGAAATCAGAGTAGACCCCTGGTACGGTACCGTATTAGGAGTCGAGGTATCGCCACCTGATTTTCGGTGTTGTGCTGTTACGTAGAAATCAAAGAAAGCTACTTATTGCAGAAATAACAACTTTAGTTTACTGAAAAATATTTTTAATCTATATCTCGGCTTAGTTTTTACATGAACGAAATCTGGTCACTAGTTCCAGAATTTGCATGGTTCAACTTTCAAAAAATCACCAAGAAGGGAAATTAATCCAAAAATTATGTGTTTTTGAGTAGCGCTCATTAAAAACAACTTTTTTATAGTTAAACATTTTTTTCTAAAATATACTAAAACAAACTCAATCTTTCCCAGTGCCTCGTGCCATCGGAGAGATTTATTTTGACCATTTAACAACACCCGGAGGATACATGTTCTCGTGGGGACGGTTTTGCTTATGGGCGCGTCGAGGCATAGCTATATGTATAGTTACATAGAATCTCACTGAACATTTGCAACACGCATCATACGTTTGAATTTCTAAATATTGAATGGGGCAACGGATAAGCAATTTTTAATTTGAAATGAGTTCATGTGTAGCTTGCCTAATACCCCTTAACACTACGCTGACGAATACGGATAGGTTATATTCGAGCCCCGAGGGGCCTCGACGTTTCAAGTGTTTTTGGATTCGGCAAGAAACCGACAGGAGTCTCGGCGAATATTTTTTGGCGACAGTTGATCTTTGGAATTATTAATGAGTAGAGACCTGTGGGGAGAGGAAGCTAAAAACTAAATATTTTTCTAGAGAGTCACGTTCTCTCAACTCTTGTATTTGACGAGTATTACCAACAGTGGCACTGCGCAACAAAGTATTAATATTTTACTAATTGAAATAATAAATTCCAAATGCTACATAATCAGTGTGTTGCTACATAATAATAAAAAAGTTAGAGAATTTAAAAATCAATTATATCCAATAGGTATGCTAATAAATAGGACTATAAAATACATTTAAATTTAATTTCCAAACCACGAGAACCGATGTATGGTGCCACTCAAGCGGCAGGTCACGCGCGAACTCGTTTCGCGCTCCAAAGATTCCGTAGCCTGAACAATGTGTATTTTCGCGCTTATAGCATATTTGCTATAAGCGCTATATTGTATAAAAATCATAGTCAATCAAAATTCTAAATATCGTCAGGAAAATTAGATAAATAAAAAGATGTAATCAATAACTACACATATTTACATTATTTAAATAAATAGGTATTATTAACGTGAGTACTGTTTACAAACTATGAAATAAAACAACGTATACGCACATCGGCACTAGGCCTGCGTGGAGGATTATGGCCTGAAACTTCCCGTGATTACCAGATGAGGTCTCCACCCTTATAGATTTATGTTTAAATTAATTCTAAATAAAATAAAATATATAGTGTCCAAGGGAATCTTGGATTTGATTTCGATTTTCGGCATATTCGATGGTATTGAACTTTCCATTGAATGTCTCCTTCGGCTGAAAGCCAAAAGTTCTACAGTGGAACAAACAACATGTCACTTTTTGCTTGAATCGTTCTAGTTCGTGTCGCTTTAGAAGTAACGGTGCTTTCATTTTGATAATTCACACGTATTCATCATTACTCTGCGTGTACCTGTGTGCATAGGCAAAATTTCGGTTTCGGCTTTGGGTCATAGAAAGCTTTAATGGTTTTTTTATTATTATTTTGTAGAACATAGGTATGTTGACAGAAACAGTTTTTTTTTTTTTGTTTTTTTTTTATGTACTAAGGCGGCAGACGAGCATACAGTCCACCTGATGGTAAGTGGATACTGTTGCCCATAGACATCCGCGATACATGCCAACATTAGTCCAAAATGACAAATGTTGGCACGCCCCCGGATGCGCTGCCTACCTTTGTAGATATAGGAATGGATTTGGAGAAAGGGTTGTGAAAATGGGCAGGGATAGGATGGGATGGGAATGGGCTCTGGCACATCTCACTCACTACCGAAACACGTACGTACATTGGGGAAATACGATAAAGTGGGCAATGCAGTACATTTCAAGGTAGTCTTCTGTGAGAGAGGGATAACGTGGCCAGTCGAGCTCGCCCAGCGCTGTTGGATTGCAGCGTGCACTCTCCCCCTCAGGCGGCAGCCATGCATACAGTCCACCTGATTGCAAGCGGATACTGTCGCCCATGGACATCCGTGATACATGCCAACATTAATCCAAAATGACAAACGTTAGCACGCCCCCGGATGCGCTGCCTACCTTTGGAGATATAGGAATGGATTTGGAGAAAGGGTTGGGAATATCTCACTCACTACCGAAACACGTACATACATTAGAGAAATAAGATAAAAGTGGGAAATGCAGTACATTTCAATGAAGTCTTCTGTAAGAGAGGGGTAACGTGGCCAGTCGAGCGCGCCCAGAGGCTGTTGGATTGCAGCGTGCACTCTCCCCCTCAGAGAATGTTTACGAATGTTTCAGACATTAAATATAAATACCAATTTAAATATATACAAATTATTAAGGCCAAAATGTTAAATTATTAAATTTAGTTATGATTATTAATTAAATTCAATTACAATTCATTTATGATTATCCAGAAGACACATTTTTCATCTTCGATCTGGAGACCAAATTCGATACAAAAAAGTGGAAGGCTTTTGTACGGAAGCGTCCTGTAAACACTTCGATCAGTGACTGATATAGTCTTTTGCTGTATTGCAACCATAACTTATTGCTTTTTGATCTCAATACCGATGGCGTAAGGGTTTTATAGTCACATGACAAGATAGAACCAATAAAAATGGCATATTTCATTGGATACTAAGTCACAATATGTAAGTTTATGGTACAATTTTACAACTATGACTTTACGTGTCATAACTTTACGGGGTCGTCTTTTTATTATGTTTCGATGAATTTCATATTTTAAGTACAATTTCATATCGATCGGACGAGTCAACGGCTCGCTGATAGAATATCATTTAGAATATCGTTTCCATTCCAATAGACTAATTTAAGATAAGACCACCTTTTGTGCATTTCATGTGTTACAATACAATGTCTGTTCACGTCTTGTTTTATTTTGGTCTGCAATAAAGTTTCATCTATCTATCTATCTAAAATTTATGGTTTTTTTTATTATAAAGGAACTATAAAAGAGTTTGAAAGGGGGAACTTTGAGACTGTAACGAAACCTCAATATTTTTAAACACACCAGCTGAAGAATTTTCTTCATTAAAATCTAAAATGTGTTGACTTTGAGATTCGTATCACTCGCATTATAGGTGCCCCCTTCGCCAGTATTTAACCTCACTTAAATGTGCTCATATTCTAATCACCACTTGAAACTGTGACACCATCATCATTTAGAAGTTAAGGCTTAACAAGGAGTTGAGTGTCTTGTGTCTGTATAACACTCTCATGGACTGATAAAGGTACTGCCACAACGGATGTAAACTAGTGATGGGTAACACCGAAGCTAATGAATCAAAAGAGTTGAATCCGCGAGCGAAGCAGAATCTCTTAATTGTTCCATCGAATTGTTATTCATTCCGATTCCGGCGCCAATCATGATCGTGAGTGTAATCGCGCACCGGCACTTGTCGGGGGCTCAAAATTTTTTGCTTATGCAACAACCGTTAGGGAAAGGGAATGAAACGCTCTCGGAAGGTTAATAAGTAGGTGAATCAAAAGAGTTAAGGAGTAACTAAGAGGAATCGGATCCTCAAGCGGAGCAGGATTAGGTGAGTTGAAACACTCCGAGAAGTCTTGATTACCCACCAATAAATACAATAATGTTGTTTGTTAACATTTAATAGTGTTTAACCTATTTTAATTGTTTTTGTCAAACACAATTGTCTTATACACACATCTGTATGGAAGCACCTTTAGAAAGGAAGTGGTTAATATAATTCTCTAGTTGTTCCATAACAGCTTTAATCTATGAGTGTTTTAAATATAAAGGTAGATCTACACACGAGTACCATGCTCGTTGAGCAAGTCTCATCGAACATCAGTGACGGTAGATATTCTTGATGTATTTTTTTTTTGTATGTTTTAGTACTGGTGTGCCGCCGACGTGTTAATCAAAGATTTTGTGTAACATACATGGTATTTTTTTTTAATTAATGAATTTTTTTCTTTGGACTGCATGCTCGATGCTCGATGTTCCATCCACACGTTGATTGTTTGAACAGACATGCTCATTGTATGCCGCGATAAAAGATTATGAATTCTTCAATGAAATCACAGTGCGAAAATCGGCCATTTTGTATTTTTGCTCATGGGCACTCAGTATGATCTTTTACCACTCAATATGATCAACTGACGGATAAGCTGCGCTAGGTGGCCATATGCAGAAACACACTCGCTTCGAACATTGTTCGCTTGTTGGCATGAACTTAATATTCCATCGAGCAAACTTCAGTGGTCTACACGATCGATCTTGCTATAACGAACTTAAAAATGTCGAGCATGTACTCACTTGGAAACTTACCGTAAGGATATACATATACGAAGGATATTCATGTCAATATAAGGATATACTGCTCTGTCAAATGAGTACCGGGAATGCTTCAATAAAATAAAAAGTATTGCTATAATCATCAAAATGTATTTCGTCACCTTCAAAATAGGCTCCATTTGATGCGATGTATTTACGCCAACGAATAATCCAATAGTGGAAACACTTCTTGGAGGCACTTTCCGGTATGGCCTTCAGCTTCTTCAGCGATTTATGTTTTATGGCATCAATGGACTTTAATCGACTTCCACAAAGAGGTCATTTATGTTCCGGGAACAATAGAAGTCATGGGGCCATGTCTGGAATACGGTGTTTGGTCGATGACATTCATTGAGTTTTTGGTCAAAAATTCGCGGTGTACTTTTTGAAGAAAATTCAACTCCTTCGGAGCGAGCCGTACCGTGACGCGTTTCATGCCCAAAACATTAACTAAAATGGTGCCATTCATGAAATATGTCCAGGACCTGGGTTGTCTCTCTTAAGCTTAAATAACGATTCTCTATTACTATTCCTTTTGTTTTGTTGTTGTTTTCGTCAGTCGAAGACGTTGAACGTCGACCGGAATGAGACAAGTCTTTAACCACATCTCTGCCTTCTTTGAAAGCATTGTACCATGCGTATGCTAATATTCTTGACAAAGCTGACTCACTGTAGGCTTTCTCTAACAATTTCAACGATTCAACACAAGAAATTCATTGGCGAAACGAAATTTAGGGCAAACTCTTTGTTCGATATTTTTATGTATCATAAAATTCGCAGAGCACACTTGAAATCAACTAACTTAACCAACAGCTCTAAACAAATAGGCCGACAGTTCGCGCCAAAACTTTACGTGACAAATACATACAGTGTTACCAACTTATAGCAAAAAAAAGTAAATTCTCACTTTTTACGCCGGCTTTTCTATTGAACTCTCTAATTCTCTCTGTCGTAAATTACTGTTAAAATTATCGATTTGAAATTGTAATCATGAATAATTTTAATATAATGTTGGTATGTGATAAAATTTACGTTATTATATGTTTTCGAGAAAAAGCACAAGACGCCAAAAGCTCTCCCACTAACATGAAATTTAAATGCATTGAAGTCTTCAGATAATCAGTTCACTGCCTTAGGGATCGCAGCTTGTAGAAGCCTCTTATCACAGTACGTACTCCTGAGCCAGATTTTTCAAATCTCCTTCAATTTCATCAATATATACGTAGGGAATTTAGTAAGTTTCGCGAAAAAGAAAAAGTGTTCGACGGGTTCCGATGTTTTATTACATTTCATCAAAGTACTTGCCAGTGGTAAGTGGCAGTATCCACTTACCATCAGGTGGAATGTATGCTCGTCCGCAACCTTTTTTTCTATAAAAAAATCTTGCCCCCATCGATTACGATCGATAACAACTCACCTGAAAAGCGAATTGGGTACAAATTAATCGAATAATAACCGAAATACCATGGAAATTAATTCACGTTCTCAATTATTAACAAAGCGGAGTTAAACTGATTTATTTGAATCCGAACTGCGGCCGAAGTACGGAGCACGTTAATTGTTTATTAATTATTATTTTATTGGTGGTCTACCCCCAAACTCTACGGCTTGATATTGTTTATATTGAGATTAATTGCCAAAAGTTCCGATCTAAAAGTACCTACTTCTAATAGACATACTATAAGACGAACCCCATTCAAATATTTCGTGTGACGCACAACGTCAGGGCGGCACAGAAATTTATTTGATTACCGCTCTCTAACAATCTAAGTCATGCTGTGCTAGTTTCTGTATTATGATATGGGGAAAGCGAGAGTAATCTTTCGCTTTATCTTCGACGACCCACCAGCATGAGACATGTTGTCCCCGAAGACAAACATGTCTCCAAAGACCTACTGATCGGTCCCCCTCTGTAATTTAAAATTTTATGTCTTATGGGACCCATCATTTTGTGAATTCGGACCTTACCCTATTAAATTGCTGTTTGTTAATAGTTATGTTATGTTAATGATTGGATTCCAGATTCATTAATTTCAATTTAAAGCTATGTCATTCTTTTTCAAAATCCTTTTTGCTTAGATATCGGTGTTTGTGACCATGGAAAAGTTAAAATTTCGCGTTATTTACGACAAACATCGTAAATGAACGCACGGTGAGTTTTTGATTTGATCGTTTCCGTTCTGGAAATTTCGACCTCAAAAACAAGCCCCGTGGACGACCGGAGACTAAAGTCAATGATGACGAATTGAAAGCAATAGTGGAAGCGGATTCATCTCAAACCACGTCTTAGTTAGCAGCAGCCGTCGGCTTAAGTGACAAAACGATATTGATTCATTTTAATCAAATCGGACAAGTGAAGTAGCTCGGAAAGTGTATATATACCCTAGCTTAATAAAAATCAGCTACAAACACACGTCGACTATTGCTAACTTCTAACTTTGCTGAACCGACACAAAAATGAAGGGATTCTGAATAGTATTGTTACTTGTGATGAGAAGTGGATCCTATATGATAATCGTAACCGTTCATCACAATGGTTGAACTCAGGAGACACAGCCAAACAATGTTCCATACGTGAACTGAGTATGTACAGTTAAAGCAAGAAAAATATTATGTGCCGTGTATGGAGAAAATGTGTTGACAGAACGCCAGTGTGAAAACTCGTTTGCAAAATTTCGTTCCCGCAATTTCGATATTGAAGATGCACCACGGTCTGTAATGCCAGGCCTTACACAAGTTTGTATGGGATGTACCCCACCACACTCATCATATTCGCAAGATCTGGCACATTCGGATTGTTACTTACTCCGGTCTTTGTAAAATAAAAAATAACGCCAAAACATTTACTTCAAACGAGGATGTCAAAAATTACTTGGATCAGTTTTTTAAGCAAAGATCGGAAGTTTTATGAGCGTGGATATATGCTTCTACCACAAAGATAGCAAAAGGGTATTGGGACCAAAATGTTCAATATATAATGCAATAAAGTATTGTTATATTATGAGAAAATTGTCGTTCATTTTCACGAAAAAAATATATTTTCAGAAGAACCAATTAATTGATCTATAAGTGCTGTTGCAAAAAATCTTATATGTAAGTTACTCTTGTCCTTTTTAATCTTAAACTTCACTCAATAAATATGAATTAACTGTATTTATTGGATAGCAAACTGTTAAACCCATATTGTACACGTGAATTTGTATATTTCTCGCCAGCATTTGGGACAAGAAGATTGTCTTTTTCAGATTTTAATCCGCTTACATAATCCTATGAATCTACTCACTTATCTTTGACATGTGTTCAAACAAAGTATGTATGTATATACTTAGTTATAGTTCTTTCATCTAACGAAGGCGGGTTACGCTTAATAGTGGTTGTGCACGTACATGTACATTGTTTTAGTGTGCGAATACTTGAGAATGCTCAATTGGCCTCACGACGCCCGCGGCGCACACTAAAACAATGTACTTGTACGGGTACAAACATTACTAAGCGTAACCCGCCTTTATGAAATGAAAGAACAATACCACAAAAACAATACACACTTAAAACGATGTCCAACACACTTAAAACGATGTCTAACACACTTAAAACGATGTCCAACACACTTAAACAATAGTTTAACTAACACATTAACTCGATTAATTAAAATACGCTAATCGTTTCTTAACACATTTTTTTACTTGTAATATGTGTGTATATTTAGGGTTTGTAAAATTTTGCATTTAAAAACGCGATTAAACATTTCCAATTTTAGATTGCTTTCGCGTTTCCTTATTTCATTGGAAAGTATTAAATAGTGTTTTTATTAAAATTTGAAAACAAAACCGATTAAAAAAAAACATACAAATTTCAATTTTTCTTTGAATGCTGCAGTATCAAAGCAACACTACCGTTTTACATTTCACTAAAATGTATTTTAATAAAAATGTTTACCGACTAACAATTATTCGGAGTTACGATTCGGAACGCGGACTACAGATTCGTCGTAAACGAAGTTAAAATATGATTTTGAAAATTATGACCCATGAAATTACTCAATAAAGTTACCAGTTTTCGCGGCTCTTGGCTAAACTTAATTCTGCCGACTTTCAAATTTTATTTATAAGCAAAATTTCACCATTTTAAAAATTCAATGTCTTTATACTACTCGTACTTCGATACAGTATGAATTTTTGAAAAATTCCATGAGGGAGACATCAAATTCGAAAATGCTTTTTGGGACATTTCCAAGGGAGCTACAGTGAAACTAACGAGACATGAGCTTTGCATCTGTGTGAGTGGATGCCATATTGTCCAATCCGATTATCGCTACGTGACATGAGCTTGGCATTGTCTGTGTTGCGTGAATTGAATTCATTATTGAAGCGTAATAATAAAAAATATAAAATAAAAATTATTTAGAAATAAGTTCGAATAACAAACCAGCAATTTATATACTAATAATTGTGCAGTGCCCGCACAATCCTTCGAGGTTTATGGGCACAAAGTATTGTATTGAACAAATATATTGCTTTTTGTATCTTTAAGAAAATAAACAAAACCGCGTGTGACGATCCAATTCGATTGTCGAAATGGTTCGCACTATACATTATCGATGTGCACTCACACAAACGCAAAGCTCATGTCTCGTTGATTTCTCAGTACCCTTTGTAGAAGTCACGGGTCTCCTCATGTCCATTGTCTTGTGCATGAGGGATGTTTATATTTGCTGTTGTGACACATGAATTAATTGTTATTGTCTACAAGAACTTTGCTGAGCATTTCGGTCCGTTCTTGCATAAATTAATTTACAATAAGACTGTAAAATTTTGTAAATTACAGTACTCTTCTGCGCTTTAAGCCAAAATAAATCTGTGCTGGGGTTTCTACTCTATATTATCAAGGCACTGAACATCCTTAGATATGCCAAATAAGACTCACTTTACAATGCACTCACACTTACATCCACTTACGCACATATACCTACTTATATATTCACATATTATATTTATATACACACATACACACATTACTAATACTTCCCACTCATTCCTAATAATGTTACCGTCTAAATATACATTTTATGTTCTTGTCCTTACGTGTTATACGTAAGTTTTCACCTGTTTGAACTTAAACGTGTGTTTGTAAGCTTGCTGCTCACTACTACGTGTGCCATAGGCTATAGGTAATCGCCTCACGATACAGGCTCTGCCTGTGTGTTTGAATATGCATACTGCCAAAATCGTATATATTACTTTGGATAATTGCTAAAATAATGTTAAATTACTACAATGTCTGATTGAATCAAACTGTCAAAATATGAATTAAAGAAATAAAGATTATTATTATTAACTAAAAGTACGTAATACTACAGTACAGTGGCCACAGTGACGCCAGACTGGACAGTACAGTGTGGACAGTGACGCCTGTACTACAAGTTGCTAACAACGTAAAACACAGTGTCCATTCTGCGTGCACTGAGTCGACACTGTGTCCATACATATTTTTTTAAATATTTCAATAGTCTCAATATCTGGGAAAATAAAACCGACAATAAGGTCTCTTTTGTTGGTAAGACAATGTCACAAATAACGAAACAGCTCTTAAGGAAGTGGTGTTTATGTGGGAGGGTTAGCACGCAACCTGGGGGAGAGCTTGGCAACTTTTATTTTACGAGTCCTGCGACGAACGCAGTTCCGAGGCTGTTTTAATAATTCCCGTTGCTTTAGGACCGGAGTTATGGACAGTGAAGGAAATTATGCGTTTCTTTTAATAATGCAGCTGTCGCTTGCTTTGAGTCGAAATAAACTGTTGTGTTGTTGATTCGAATGCAAAGTAAACCGATGCGAAGTTTGGTTTTTTTCTTTCAATAGCAGTTTATATTGTTAAATTTTCAGTAACCAGCCCCTTTATGGTCGACTGGTTCCAATGGAGAGATGTTCAGCGGCCTTACAACAGTACGCTGGGTATGCGAATTTGCGAGACCACTCTTTTACAGATTGTGTAGTTCTTCAGGGCATTGTGGTAATGGCTTTGTTATCCCTTAGTCGCCTTTTAATACACCCATAGAAAGAGATGGAATGGTGCTATTAAACTTCCAAACCAGAAAATATGTTAAAACTTAAGTTAAAATATGTTTTTTCCCGAAATCGGAATTATTTCTATTTCTAACTTATCAATGAAAGTATGCAGTATTAACAGTAACTTTCAGATATTATTTTCTGAAATACTGCTCCGACTAATGAGGAAATTCTGCTGACAGGGGAATTAGTATTCAAAACACAGAAGAAATGTTTAAGAGCAATATGCAAATTATGGGCAATTAACAGTTAACAGGTCATATTTAAAAATGAAAAGTTTTAACACTTCCTTCTTTTTATGTGGTACTAGCTGTGCCCGGCAAGCGTTGCATGCCCGGAATTTTTTTTTTACATAATATATATACATAACATATAGCCTTTGTCCATCTGGAATAATGTACCTTTCGAATGGTGAAAGAATTTTTCAAATAGGTACAGTGGTTTCGGAGATTACCCTCCACATACATACAAACTCACAGAATTCGCACTCTCTCTTTATTATATTAGTATAGATAGTATAGATTTGTTTCTCTATACACTACAATTATTGCTCCTGGCTGAGCGCCTTCAGCGCTCGCCCAAAACTATACATGTCCGGTGAAAGGCCATTAGGGCCACAAGAATTTAGCCATTCCCAAAAAAAACTACAATTATCTAAAGAATATCTCGGTTTCAGTCGACACACATAGAGTCGCTTACACATAGAGTTATTAAAACTACTAGACTTCACTTATATGAAGATGAAATTTTACATACTGTGTGACGTAAGTGGTCAAATTTCGCGTATTGAATGTGGCAAAGAAATAATATTAAATGTCTTTGCAACCAATCAAAGTCAGTGCCGGCTTTACCTATGGTGCAGGGTGTGCGGCGCACACGGGCGCAGGGTGTTAGGGGGCGCCGAGCGCCGCTCGTGACGCCTCCAAAGAGCCTACTAGAAGGCGCCAGGGTATTGATTGCACCCGGGCGCTACATGGGCTAGAGCCGGCACTGATTCAAAGCATTAATCAATTCTATGTAAAATATTTGACAAATTAGATTGTTGACTTATGACTATGAGATTAATATTTTGAATTAAGTGTAGCCTTTAAGTGTATTTTTGTAAGGATTTGTTTTATATCTACGATCTGAATGTATGCACTTGCTATCTTTGTAACGCACATTGCAAATAAATAAATAAATTGAAATTGATTTACGATACGAATGAACTTCGTAATATTGACGTGAACGATGATGTCCCACCTGAACTCGGCTCGCATTTAGGACGAAGCGAGAACATACCAGGACCGTACTACAAAATTTTAATTTTCTCAACATTTTTTAACGTCCCACTGCGGGGCACAGGCCTTCGCTAATAAATCATTAGTGGATATCGGGCCATAATCCACCACGCGGGACCATTGCGAATTGATGGATACAAATACTCTAGTTTTTATTATAATTCTAGAGAGTGCAAGCTTAGGGATATTTTTCAAAAATCCGTACTTAATTAGTACTAGAATTTGAACTCACAACCCCACGAATTGGAGTCGAGAATGAATACCCCTAGAATATTCTGCAATAGAAAGTGTTAAAATATGATAATTTGATTATCCCTATACAAACGTCTATATCTGGGCGTAGCGGGGTCCCACCTCCTTAAGGAAGACTCTAGTAGCTTGGATTTCTGACAGATAACGATAGACCGAGAAGAAGACAGAGGCAAATAAATATGTAATTTTTATTTCAAAGTATAAATAGACTGACGATCGTTGTCTTTGAAATAAAAATTACATATTTTAATTTCAAAAAACCTTATTATTTCCGAATGAGGACGACTCCAATACCGTTCATTAGGTCTAACCTACGATACAACACAGACATTAGTGGAGATATTGTTATTTTTTTTAATCGAATAAATTTAGCAGTACTTCTTCTATCCTACGCTATCCGAAACTCTATTGAGTTTCGTTGACTCTATTGTCTATTGACTCTATTGACTCTGTTACTCCTTAAGAGCTTTCGCTCATTAGGGCCACACCCCCAAACCATCCTCTTAGATTGCATGTACAAAATAATTACTATAGTATTACTATAGCTTTTTACAGTCCAGAATTTTCGATTGTACAGTTTTGTACAAACTATTGTTTCGGAGATATTCGCTAGATGCCTAGAACATACATATATATACACAAGTTCCCAACATACTCAAAAATGCATATAAGTGTATACACATACATAATACACGTGTATACTCAATACACGTATACATAGTAACACGAAACGCAGCGACAAGCATTGCACAGGCCGCGGCAGCGTTCTATTTCCGACTGTGACGTCACGCGGTGACGTAATGCACCCTGTTTTATATTTTTTTGCACATTGGCGCGAAGGCGTGTCACGCTGAGGTCGGAACAGCTGTTACAAAAAATACCAGTGATTCTGTAACAGTTCAAAAGAACTTTTAAATGTTAGCGGCAATAGTTAGGAGAAGTCTGAAAAGTGTGGTTTTTAACTGCTCTAAATGACTACTCGTGTTATAAAATTTCTTGTAAAAGTCATAATATCTTATAAGGAAAGAAAATTATGTGTAGGTACATGTTTTTAAGAAAAATTAACTGGTGTGTGTTTTTCAGAAAAATCTTGGGCTAATTTCAAAACAGTAATTTGTAATGATTATGTTCGATATGTCGTACCAATAACGAGTAATATAACTCTGTTACATGCAGGCACCTATTAAAACGAACTCCCATTATTTATACGCTATAAATTGCTACCCCACTCAAATGGTTTATCGAGGGTCCATAGACAAATTTCGGTATTAATTTTATTACATGTTATCACCTGATCCTAATGGCATCCAAGCATTTGCTTGCAAAGTCTAATGAAGGTATACCGTTAAGTTGGGTATCGTATCCGAATGGTCTGCGAGATACCTCCTTAAGAGCTTTCGCTCATTAGGGCCACGCCTCCAAACAGTCCTCTTAGATTGCATGTACAAAATAATTACTATAGTATAGTTGCTTGAGTATAGTATAGTATACAATAGTATAGTTGTATCCGAAAATTCTGGACTGTAAGTTCAGAATTTTCGGTTGTACAGTTTTGTACTAAGTATCTTTTTATTAAGATTGATATTGTGAGAGTACTGTGCATTTTTTTAAAACATCTATATAAATAAAAATGTAAACTTTCGTTTGTTCAAAATCTTAAATCTCCGAAAGTTCTTCACCGACTGCTTTGAATTTATGACACAACGCTGCGTTCTAATACGCGCGTGTTTTTATATACCTATTACAGGGTAAAAACATGCTTTTCACCCAAATACGGGTAAAATCAGGGTAAGCGCCATCTGTTGGGCAGCCACAGCAACGCCCTCGGGGAATTCACCACCTAAAAAAAGAGTAGACTCACCAACCCGCTTGGCCAGTAAAGTAAAAGAGACATTCCTGTTTTCTTTGCTACGTCTTTATTTTCGTTAATCCGTAGTGTAAAGTAAAGGTATCACCACAATACACCTTGTGTTTACAATTTATGAAATTCGTCTTGAAAAATAATTTATATTTATCAATATGAATTGCCATGATAATAAACTACTAAACAGAGAGTATAGTCAAAGCAGAGACTATTAAACTTTGTTATTGAATATTGGGAGAATAGACTAATACACAGCGAATGGGCGGGGGCAGTGAACTTTGGATTTGTCGTATGCAGATATTTCACTACTACTACATAAGTAAGTTTACAAAGAATTCCGATGAAAGATTAAGAAGCGCGATTTTTTATCGTGTATGGTGACGAGCTTTGAGAGAGGCTTATACTTATCCAGCAATCGAGAGACAATGGGTAATGATAGAGTATACAGTATGCATAGGTTCACTTTCTATACATTCGGTATAAATCAACACGTTTAAGTACCTACTTATCTCTAAATACGATAATATTTATATGATTATAAGTTAATAATTAAAGTATTCAAAAATGATAATGCCTTATTAACTTTTTTATATAGAATAGATGACAGACTAGCGGCCGGGCCACATGATGGTAAGTGATCACCGCCGCCCATGGACACTAACAGCACCAGGGGGCTTTCTAAGTTATATATACACTATATACTCTTATTTATACACTACGTTAAGTTATCCTTCACTTACAAACAAATAAACCTTTTAACATAATTTATGCAATATTAACAGTTCTCGAAAACTGCAGCTTCGTATAAACAAGTTAAGAGATCTAAATTGAGTCGTCAAATAGTAGCAGTAATTTTATAACAAGGAAGCTTAGCAAAGATTTCAGAGGGATCATAAGGTTTTAAACAGAGCCAGTGCTGCCCCATGGCGTTACTTACTTTTTATTCCAGCGTTAGGACCATATAAGTACTAAGTGAATGTAAGACTACTTTGAAATATACTGCATTTCCCACTTTATCTCATTTCCCTAATGTACGTACGTATTTCGGTAGTGAGTGAGATGTGTCAAAGATTCCCATCCTATCCCTCCCCATTTTCCCAACCCTTTCTCCAAATCCATTCCTATATCTCCAAAGATAGGCAGCGCATCCGGGGGCGTACCAATGTTTGTCATTTTGTACTAATGTTGGCATTTATCGCGGATGTCCACTTCCCATCAGGTGGACTGTAGGCTCAATAAAAGAAATTTTAGGTCATATTAATTTAAATGTCATTCATTTTATCATTATAATGTTATGTGAAGGATGTCAAAATATACAGTCAATGAAAATAATAACAATAATTAGATAAAAAATAATAATAATAAATAAAATTATAACTTGAAACTGAAATATTCAACTGTGGAATAGAAAAATTTATCAATTAGACATTATCAAACATTTATCTTGGACATAATGGACGCATGGCCTTAAACGTTAAGCTTCACGCTGGTCAAGCGGGTTGACGAATCCACTCTTTTTGAGGTGATGTAATTCCTCAGGGCTCATACACATTGTCTTGTATGAGCAATGGATGTCCAGCAATGGATCTTGCAAACATTTATCAATTCATTTATCATTTATATTTAAACGTCTTACCGGGTAAAAATTTGTTCTAAAAATTTGAAAATTTTCAATAATGACGATATCAAACCGATCAATCTCAATCACATTCTCTCCACGTTGTTACATGAATCATTGTGAATCTTATACCCATAAATAACCTATACCACAATACTTGTATCAAAAGCGAATTATTTAAAAAAACACCTAAATGGAACGGTGATAGCCTAGGAGACTCTATTCACGATTATTATTCGTATGGTATCGTATCGTACCACCAAGTTTCAAGTTAAGTACGAATTTATAAAAGTTATCAGTTGCTCGGCGGTGAAGAACATCGCGAGGAAATCCGCATGTTCAAAAAAAAACAAACCAGCTGCCCCGAAACCAGTCGATAATTTACTAGGGATGCCTGTGCCCTACGCATGGAACGTTAATAAGGCTGACATCATCACCATCAATAAATAAAATAATAATTCTAAATTTAAATTCTTTTTTTATATATTTTTTTTATTTTCAAATTTAGATTTGGTCGCAATCTAGCTTTAAATAAGTATAAATCCATGTTGTGCACGTATATAACAGGGATATACTGGACTAGCCTTATCTTAATTCTATACTTAAACCATGTTTTGTATAAATAACGTTGCCATGCTTGTATAAATAAATACAAGCTTTTATCAGTTGAAACAAAACTATAGACAAACTCTAGGCACAAATTCCTATATCCTTGAGAATAGGAAACTGGGCATCCCCGGAACGCTAGTTTTACAACATATTTTATGGTCTCGCCAAGTAAGGGATATATTTTATAGGTTTTCTCTTGATTTTCTTTGCGATTTGCATGTATTTTACTTCAGGCATTATTCAAATAGCCGATTGAGTACGTTTCTTGACTGTACTATTCTCTTCTGGCCGATAGGATACCTGTATATTAAATGGGTTTTGAACGCGTATGTTTAATTATTCTATTCTACCTTTCCAAAAAGAAAATGTGTATTTTGGATAGGGGATGCACGCTGTAATCCAGCAGACGCTGGGGGCACTCGACTGCCCTCGTTACCCCTCTCTCACAGAAGACAACCTTAAAATGTACCCACTTTATCATGTTCCCCAATGTGCGTTCGTGTTTCCGTAGTAAGTGAAATAGTGAAATATCCCATCCCATCTCATCCTATCCCTTCCCATATCCCCAACCCTTTATCCAAATCAATTCCTACGTCAATAAAGTAGACAACGCATCCGGGGGCGTGACAAAGTTTGTCGTTCTGGACTAATGTTGGCATGTACCGTAGCTGTCCATGGGCGACAGTATCCACTAACCACCAGGTGGACTGTATGCTCGTTTGCCACCATTTTTCTATAAAAAACTGACATTAATGGCTCCGGCACATCTCACTCACTACCGAAACACGTACGTACATTGGGGAAATAAGATAAAGTGGTAAATTATTTCAAAGTGGTAAATAACATTTCAAGGTAGTCCTCTGTGAGATTCTGTGAGTTTCATCTGTCTGCATAACGTGATCAAGAAAACAAAGAGACTGCATTTAAGAAAGTTTAAGATCACTTAGACATTACTTCTGCATTTCCCACCGGGTGAGGTAACTAAATTACATTTGTACCGCTCTACTGATGTTACAGTGTTATTTATTGTCCAATTTCGTTGGAATCACGCTGTTGAGTGCGACGAGTGCGCGCCCCTGCTTTCTCGAGAATACATTCTGATATTTGGACAAATGTTTGTCAGGTGCAGGTTTGGCACAATGGCTAAATTTAACCTTAATCCTCCGCGTTGCAGTGCTGTTTTCATACTCATAGTTATTATAAACGATGTAATGTAGTGAATTGTAATGAATGTTACCTTTTAAATTGTATAGATTTACGCAAAATTAACGTAAAATAGAATAATTTAACTACATCGCAGATAAATAGACATTCGGTTTTGTGATGTGTTTATCCATATTTTTTATGGACGAAGGCGGCAGACGAGCATACAGTCCACCTGGTGGTAAGTAGATACTGTCGTTCATAGACATCCACGACACATGCCAACATTAGTACAAAATGACAAACGTTGGCACGCCCCCGGATGCGCTGCCTACCTTTGGAGATATAGGTATGGAATTGGAGAAAGAGTTGGTAAAATGGGGAGGGATAGGATGGGAATGGACTCTGATACATCTCACTCACTACCGAAACCCATACGTACATTAGGGAAATATAAAATGTCAAATAAAAAAATCGCATTTTAAGATACATTTCCCATAACGCCTTTAGTTCGATGTCAGTCTTATAACATCTCTCTGTAGATCACAGACCTCCCATAGTACATCGCTAGGTTTCGGGCCATAATCCACCACACGGGCCCAGGACGGATTAGTTGATGGATATCCGCTTCTTTTGCAGGTCATAGTCGAGTAAAAGGGGGGAAATTGAGGATTTAAACTACCGTAATGATCACAGTACACTGCTAAGAATTATATTGCTATAAGAATATATAGCAAGAATTATATTGCGTAGCTAATTGCTACGGAATCGTAGCAATCGAGCAGTGTAGCGTGCTACGGGCATTCGTAGCAAATACGTAGCGCTGCTACACACTACTGCACACGTGTTTCACTTGTATGAATTTACAGCAATGAATAAATCAGTACCTACTTATTTATTGCATACAGATGAGTATATGAAACAAATCAAATTGGAAATGCATTACATAAAAGCTAACATTTATGCAAATTTGTTTGCATTATATATAACCAGAAGATTTGAAGTTTTCATTAATAAATATATAACTCCACTTTCAATGGCTCATTGGATTCCTTCACTGGACATATTAACTATAAAATATACTCTATTAATTCTCTTTAGATTGTTCATTTCTGCTTATTGGACTAGAACTTCATGCGTTGAGTCCAGACACACAAAAATAAACATAAACCGACCAGACCCAAACAAACATCCATTTTAATATAATTATTTGGTTAAACGGGAGTCGACTATGGAACCTTTTGCGCGGCAGACATTAACAATTTAGTTTATCAATCGTCATCGTTTTTAACTTGTTTTTTTTTTGTCAGGGGGAGAGTGCACGCTGCAATCCAACAGCTGCTGGGCGCGCTGGACTGGCTACGTTAACCCTCTCTCACAGAAGACTACCTTGAAATGTACAGCATTTCCCACTTCATCTTATTTTCCCTAATGTACGTGTGTGTTTCGGAAGTGAATGAGATGTGTCAGAGCCCATTCCCATCCTAGCCCTCCCCATTTTCCCAACCCTTTCTCCAAATCCATTCCTCTAACTCCAAAGGTAGGCAGCGCATCCGGGGGCGTGCCAACTTTTGTCATTTTGGACTAATGTTGGCATGTACCACGGATGTCTATGGGCGACAGTATCCACTTACCATCAAATGAACTGTACGCCCGTCTGCCGCCTTCGTCTTTAAAAAAAACTTACTGTAATGTATTACTATTTAATATATTTTTTTTATGTTTACACCAAACATACAACATACAGACAGAAAAACATACAGACAGAAGTGTGCACATGTCTGCAAATGTACTTATATTTGCAGAAATTTAGAGTGTCTGATATTCCTTTAGTCGATTCAAATTCAGGCCGTAGTAAGGGTGTTAAAGGATATGAAAAACGTGCAAAGCCACAGACAGTTTTGGCAAAAGCTCTGACAGAAACTGAATATAGAAAACGCAGTCTAGTCATAAGTAATTAGTTCGTCAATTAGTTAATGAGTTACTCATTAGTGAGTTACTCGACGTTTCTCCCAACTTCCTGGCGCCAGAGCATACATATTAAAATGGAAAAATGAGAGCATTTTGAAACTGTTCATCTAGAGAGGTATTGAAAGAGTTGTGTCAAAATCAGCTCTTTGTAGAAAAAAAGAGAGAGAAAAACGTGATTTACCTAGTTTCATAAAAATGAGGTCATGACATGTACCAACATAACGTTAGGAAGAATATAAGCACAATTACAGGTAATCCGTCACAAATGGATCAATCAAAACATCATGTAACTATAGGCTTACCTATTCCGTGAAGTACCATCCCGCCTATTTATCTAGAGAGATTAGATTTCTGCCACTGTAATAACATTTAACTCACAGTACGTAAAACTGAACACGTGTTAGACTCAGATCAGTCCTTTAAGGGATTGTAACGACGTCGCTCATTCGGGACATCTGTCATAGCAAATGAGCCGTACACTTTCACTGATTGAATCGGAGGGTGGCTGATATAAGCGCATGCCTATTCTAAGAGGTTTATCACTGCATTTTGATACTGACCGAAAGCTCAAGGCGCCACGTGCAGCGGCGAGGGGGAGGGGTACGGGCGTCCGAAGCCACACCACTACACTTCACACTCACACAGCAGCGCGTCGAGGCCGCTTGCGCGTGCACGCGTCGCGCAACATGGCCGTGCTCATGCTTCGTGCAGCTATCGACCGTGCGCCGGCCGCGCGCCGCCCAGCGACTGACGCGGGAGTGATGCGCGCGCACTGGACCCTCTCCGCCCGCCCTAGCCGCACACCGCCGCCCCAAACCGGCTCGGCGTCTGATAAGGGTGCAAACCTGGACTGGTACGGTGCGGAAAACTGCTATACCAAACCAAAACCCTAAACATGTAGCCAAATCAATGATAAATCCTACTTTAATTTAATGGTTAAATCTTTTGAGTCGAACGATCGAAGGACCATTTTTTTTCTTTACAAACCACGTGAATTTTTAAAGAAAGTGGTTACTACTACCTAAAATAATAATGTCTATCTGAAAATTGAAATTATCTAATAAGTCCAAAGCGTTGAAGTTTAGGACGTATGATACGTGAGAGATGTTATCTAAAATCCCACCCACTCTATGCTCCTCAACGACTCCGCGAGGCTGCCTCTGTTTGTTTTCAGCTGCGGCCGCGGTGCCGAGAGCGCCGCGTGCCCGCCCGTCGCCATAGCAACGCGCCCCAGACGCCGCCGAAGGTCGACGAAGATGCACGGAAACCCACGACCGCTGAGAGCTGAATACTGAACCGGCGACCGAGCTATGACGTGAATTTTTCAAAATCGAAACAAGGTACTGACGTAAAAGTGACAGATTGTTTTGTAAGAACCCGCGCTTTTTGTAAATTATGCTCTAGTGTTCATATTTTCTAATTGAATTTCATTCTAGACTAGACATGTATTCTAAACAGTTTCATATGCAGTGCACGTTACTTGAAGTGGATATCATAAGGTATACTACATACTCGTAGGTAGGTAAGGAATTTTGTAAGCGTCCGTTAAAAATTGTAATACTAACCATTTCTTGATTTAATACTTTCTAATTTAGATAATACTAGCACGCTTCGCTTCGGTTAATAAGATTTTCTTTTCAAAATTTCAAAATAAAATATAGCCATTTTATTTTGAGGGATCCCTAATTTTTTCTAGTAATAAATATAGCCTATGTTACTCAGGGATAATTTAGCATTCTAATGGTGAAATAATCTTTGAAATCGGTCGAGTAGTTTTTGAGTTTATTCGTTACAAACATACAAAAATACAAATATTTCCTCTTTATAATATTAGTGTAGATAACGCTATTGCAGCCGGTTACTTATTTACCACGATTGATTCTTTATACCCTCCGTAAGGAATTATTTAAAATATAAATTTGAACGCAAAAATGCCAAATATACCACGTGGTCATTTTAAATTTTACAGGGCTAATTTCGACATAATTTATTCACTTACTCCCTCCCTTACTGAATGTCAACTGGCCTGAAAAATTTAGAATTTGTAACACAGTGTTCTTTTTTATAGCAAGAAGGTGGCAAAGGAGCATACATTCCACCCGGTGGTAAGTGAATACTGTCGCCCATAGACATCCACGATACATGCCAACATTAGTCCAAAATGACAAACTTTGGCACGCTCCCGGATGCGCTGCCTACCTTTGTTGATGAAAGAATGGATTTGGAGAATAAGGTTGGGGACGTGGGAAGGGATAGGATGGGAATGGGCTCTGGCATATCTCACTCACTACCGAAACACGTACATACATTGGGGAATTTGATAAAGAGGGAAATGCAGTAAATTTCAAGGTAGTATTCTGTGAGTTTCTGTGAGTATTATGTGAGTTTCTGTGAGTAGTTTCAAGGATGACATGACCAATGACTTTTATTGTGTAATTAACGGAGCTGTCACTGAAGATGTACCTAAATATAATCTTCACGCGTGAGTAACCATCCGTAATCTCATTAAACTACTAAGGGAAAAACTAACATAGTATTAATCACAATAAAAATGGAAATCCACGCGATAGACTCGAATTTGAAATACTCCGTAAATGTGTAATAATCCGTGAAAAACTCATGCATAAATGTTGTACAAACTACAATATAAAATAATGTAAAAAAAATCAAAGCACTTTTGGAAATTTAAGAGCATCCACCCATCCCGGCCCGTGTATATCGTGACACTGTTGTTGTCTCGGATGGTCCTGCCATAACAAATTTATTTGCTACACAATTTTGCTCTGTTTTCAACCCAAGTAGGATTAATTACGACATTGGTATAGACTGCGCAGTTGAGGCTACTGATCCACCAATTTCTTATTTGCACAAAATTATGTTTACAGAAGAACAGATTTTGGATAAAATTAAACGCGACGTCGACAAGGGAGTGGATTCGGATGGTTTGCCACCGATATGTGCAGCTTTATCGACACCTCCCTTGACAATTCATTTTCAATAAGTCTCTAGAATCTGGTTTTTTACCTCTCGAATAAAGTCCTAATAATTTCCATCCTTAAAAAATTATGGGCCTATTTCAATTTTGTCTGTGGTTTCCCAGTTATTTGAAAGAATGTTTTTCCCGTTAATTGCAAGTCACACAAGTCATTTGGTCATTGACAAACAACATAGCTTTAGCGCAGCAAGATCGATCTCCACTAACCTGGTGTCTTACATCACCGACTTATCCGAAACAATCAACGGAGGCGGTCAGATAGACTCCATATATTATACATATTACGGGATTCTTATCAATAAAATAGAAAACTGGTTTGATATGAAGGGAGCAAGCACTTCTAACATGGTTTGTCTCATATCTGAGTGAAAGGCAACAAACCGTGGTTATTAATGGATATCATTATTATAATACATTCATGACGACTTCTGGAGGCCCTCAGGGTTCTCACCTCGGTCCAATTCCTCCTCCGTCTGTACAATGGGGAATGCTCTGAAGAACTGTTTAATATAATTCCCACCTCGGGTTTCTGTCTATAAAAAAAAAAATTTGTTTGTGCTCTTTGTAATTGATATAGTGTCGTGCATTGCTACGTGTACAAATAGCAATTGCTCGCTATACGCCGACGACATGACCTAGGCCTACAACAAACGCTGCCTACCTTTGTTAATGTAAGAATAGTTTTGGAAGAAGGGTTAGGGAAATGGGAAGGAATAGAATAGGATGGAAAACATATACCTACATAGAGGAATATGGTAAAGTGGGAAACTGATAACCTATTTTTTTTTTAATTTGCCACGCTATTTTGGTCTCAACGTTCATATTTTGCACGATTAGAATCGTGCTTCGTCCACAGATTACTAAGTATATTCTTATTTAGTGCGAAGTTGTTTTTGTTTGGTTATTGTAAAAATTATGCATTAGGCGTTTTGTGGTTTAATAGTGACAGTTGATTAAATTTCAAAGTGGTTCTCGTGCGTGGTGTTTGTGTCGAAGAAAAGTGTGAAACTGCGTTTTTCGTGTGCTTTCAAAGAGTCCTCTTCTGTCCTCAGTAAACCCACTATCATTTTACTCACCGACTTCTGCCTTACTTCGACGGGAATGGAAATTAATAGGGTACGTTTTAGACTGAAATTGTTTATTACGAAGAATTATGTGGTAATTGCGCCATTGCCATATATAAAAAAAAAATTCAATTTCAATTAAGTGTCAACTGTCAAGGCAGATTCTCAAGATCGACACAAGACCATCGCACTTCACATTTAGGTTATGTTTATGAAATTTAGATGACAAAATAAAGGAAAATCATCAAAACTGATATTTATCTCAAATGGCTATGTTCAGGGCTGGTCTACAGAGACTAACTAATGCGTTCTCTGGTCAAGGTATTATAACTTTTCTTTCAGAACTTTACGCAACTCCAGTGCACAATCATAATTATCAATTATAAATTTTCCAGGAGGAATTCTATCTAGATTCATCACAAATCTAGCCCCAGCAGAAACGAAATCAGGGGTCGAAACTACAAAAGATGTCATAGCCACTTGTAACAAACTCATAGAACAGAATGCTTCCCGTAACTTTGCTATTGTGCATCTTCTTGGTAAACAGTGGCGCGTAACAGACGGCGACCTGCTTGTCGTTGAAGGATATTGGCCACCGAACATTGGCGATAAGATAAAACTAGACAAAGTGTTGCTGGCAGCTACAAAAGATTTCTCACTCATTGGTCGACCACTTGTACAGCCTGGCCTGGTTACAGTAACCGCTACAATTATCTCTAAAGGATTATCGCACACTCGCACACACTTCAAGAAGAAGAGAAGGAAGCAATTCATGAGAATTAACTTCCAACGAGCTCAGCAAACTATGTTAAGAATAAACTCTGTTGAAATAGCTAACAAAATCAATGAAGCTCCTAAAAATGTATTTTAATTAAGTTTATAGATGTGTTTCTTAAAAAATAGGTAATTAAAGAATACATTAGGCACATATAAGAATTTTATTTTCATAAAATTTACTCATAATTACATATTTACTTGTATTACACTATATAATAATATTTTGTATGCAATGCCTGTTCGTTAATAAAATTACACTGGTATATTTCAAAGTATGTATAGTTCTTGCAATGCCAACCTTTCCTTTGGATATATTTCTATATGAAAAAAGTAAGTAGTGTTATTTGAAAGATGCAAGGCATAAATACTCATTGAATTGTAATAACTATGTATAATGTAATGAAATATGATAAAAAATCATTCATAGTACAATATCAATGTAACAGCCACACACTCAAATTTTCCACATGCTAAATTTAACAATAACAATTATATCCAAAACTTCAAAATGCATCCCGTTTCACAATATTGCATACATTGTATGTTTTATAATTTTGTTAATACAATACTAAAGCAACAAAAAATGAAGTGTATTACTTATCTTATTTAGTATAACGTCACCAAGATGAATTCCAGTTCTTGCAATTCCTCATTGCAGTTCTATCAAAATTAATCTAGCAACTTTAGCATATAGACATGAACAAAATATATTACACTGCACTATAAAACAGATATTAACTTCTTAAAACAAATGTTGAATATCTATTTACATAATTCATAATCTATTATTTCCAGCATGTATATATATTAATGTCTATACAATTATGTAATCGGAACTTGGGTGTAACCAAACCTGTTCCGTAGTCTGAAACCATTGATTTAGCTTATGACAATTGACATTAATGTTATATGTTTTTATGTAAAAATATATTTTTTCTACATTTGTATGAAAAAATTGTTAAAAACTCGAATAATTTAATTTATCATTGAGACTGGCTTAAGGAAAAGTTCAGTTACAGCCTACATGTCAACATTTCTTATCAACTATCAAACATTACATTATCACAGTATTCTTGGAAGAGTCCTTTATGCTCCTCCTTCAAAAACCTTTTCATGCCTTTCAATAAATAAAACATTTTCCTATTCTCAAACAAACTTGATAACAATTTTAAAAAATCAGAATATTCAGCATCCTTTTTGTAAGCTGAAATTGATGTTTGAAACTGTTTGTATTGTTCAGTTTGCAAAAGTGACTTTATCTCTTTAACAAAATCAACTAAAGAACTTGGTGCTACTTTCTCTACCACCTCAACTTCTTTTGTTTCAACATTATTTAATAAATTCTCTTCAAAGCCAAAAGGTTTAATTTTCAACTTTTTCTTTATAGCTGAAGTACTAACACTTGCTTCTTCTATATTCCTTTTGTGTATGTTGACTAAGGTCTGTGATGTGCTTTGCCTAGATTCATTACTGCATTCTAAAGCACTAAAGAGGTCTTTAGTTTCCTTAGGTTTAAATTCATTTACATAAGCCGATGAGTGTGCCTTTTTATAAAAATCCATGGAGAAGTCAGCATAAACCTCATTGGAATTAGGATATTGACTTACAGATTTCCTAGCTGAAGCCTGTATTACTTTTCTTTTGTTAGACATAGGGAATGATATACCACTAACATTGATCGGTGCATCTTCTCTAAAACCAATATTGGATTCATATGGAAGTAGAGGTTTCAATTTTGGAGATGGTAATGTTGCTTCTGCATTTTTGAAAAATCTACATACCTCACTCACAGTCTCGCCAAATTTGTTAGAAACTGTAATATGATCTCTCAACCAAGTTGATAATTGGCTTTTAAGTTTGGGACTATTAAATCTGCTATCACAAAGCAAAATTGCACCATAATCATTTTGATGTCTTATAACTCTTCCAATAGCTTGATTCACTGCTCTTGTAGCTTCTAATGAATACCATTCATCTCCTGACAAAAAATCTTTGTTTTTAATCCTTAGTTCTTCTAAATACCTCTTCTTTAAAATTATTCTAGGGTCTTTCAGAGGGGGGAAAGGCAGTCCAGTTATTATTACAGCTCTTCCATTCATGTCGGCAAAATCTAAACCTTCTGATACTTTACCTCTACACACTGCCATAAAACATGCTCCTTTTGTTGTTGGATCACTTATTTTACTGTAGTAATCATGAATGATAGTGTTAAAAGTATCTTTACGCTGTGGTTCCACAAATATAGGTTTTATATTGTTTATGCTTGACCAGATTCCTTCTGCTTGCCACATCTCCTGACATTTTGTCATAATTGGATAAGAAGGGAAGAAAATCAAAAGACCATCAGGAACAACTCTTGAAAAACTCAATATTGTCCTTCCCATTGAACAAATGTATTTGGGATTATCTCTATTTTGGTAATTTGAATTCAATTGTACAGTATCAGGACCCTGACTGATTATTTTAACACATATCTGATTACCTTTCACAATGTGAGGATTCTCTAACTGAATTCCAATAGGAATTCCCAATTCAGAAATCAGAGGCTTAAGAGGAGCCAAAGTTCCACTGGTTAATATGATACTCCTGACATTTTGTTCCAGCAGTTGTTTCATACCAAAACCTGGACTAAAACACCAGTAACTGAGAATTCTTTCAGAAGATTTTGAACTGGTAGTCTTTAAAGCACCCCAACTATCTGATTTTTTACTGTTTTTCTTGTCTTCTATTTGAATATGAACTTTATAGCAAAGCTTAATTCTCTCTTTATAAGAATGTGAGGTGCCACTAAACACAACATTTAATAGATCCACAATTTTTTGCAAGCCAGCGCCTTTGCGTTGAAATGGTGATGCACTTGCTGTTGATAAATACTGAATTAAATTTTCTATCAA
This sequence comes from Sesia bembeciformis, assembly GCA_943735995.1. NCBI lineage: Eukaryota > Metazoa > Arthropoda > Insecta > Lepidoptera > Sesiidae > Sesia > Sesia bembeciformis. The sequence continues at coordinate 18,858,784 of OX031028.1, forward strand.
AGTTATTACTGCCATTTGATTGTGATCTTTAATCTCAGCCTGGGACAGCAGCTCAAAAATAAAACCTCCAGGAAATGTAGTACCTTGGTTATCAACATTAATTTCATCTATTGCTTTCTCTAATGCTAACATCATTTCTTTAAGGACACACAAGTCATCGCAAGTAAAATCTTTAGGTTGATTGGTGTCAGTAGCAGCATCCAGCTGTTCCTCACCACCCTCATTAAAAGTTCTCATAATGTGAGTTATTTCATCTATACAAACTGCAATATCTGTACTCCTAATTTGTAAAGATGCAGATTCCTCACACATTTTCTCTACATTGTGAGCTTCATCTAATATTACAATATTATTCAATAATTCGACACCATTAGCTTTCCTAGATTTTGGATCTAACAAATAATTATAAGGCATAAAAATTATATCAGCATCTTGTTTGAGTTCTTTCGCTAGATAATAAGGACAACATTTTATTTTCTTACCTACTGTCACTAAATCTTCAATGTCCAATATCTCATCACCTTTTACGGATCTATCTTCCTTTTTTGATTCAACATTATTGAAAAAGTAGCATGTTCTAGTTTTCACTTTTAACTGGCACATGTGAACTTTGTTCATGTTGTTAGTCTCCTTGGAGACTTCGGAATGGATACACATCTGGTCTCTTGACCCAAGAACTGCCGCTTTCACATGTCTATAACTTGATCTCTTCAATTCTTGCATAGCCTGAGTTAATTGTGAATGAGTTCGCGATGAATATATTATTTTTGGCATTCCCCATGACGTATGGTCCTTCCCTTTACCTACTCCAGATTTTAAAGTTTCTTTCAGGGAATCACTAAAACCACTGTGTTCGGAAAAATCGCCAAGCTGAGCATTCATTTGTAATTGGGCCTTTTTAACTAAAAGCCACGCTAACGTAGAACATAGTAAGCTTAGGGTCTTGCCAGTCCCTGTAGGAGATTCCAATAAAGCATTCGTGTTGTTTTGTAAACTTTGTATCACTTGTTCCATATAAGCTTTTTGTACATCATACGGTTCAAAGGGGAAGCTGACGGGGATGCCTGATATCATTATATCTGGCATGATGGCTTCTAATCTAAAAATACTTCCTATAAATTTTGTCTATTAGCACAAGAGATGGAAATTATTAAAAACAAATGACATTTCTCTAAGGGACCAGTGGATTAATAATGTGAAATGACATGACATGACATTAGTTCCCGCCAAAAGTTTTAATACATTCATTCCAAATTAAATAATCCTAGACCTGAAAATTACATTCAATGAAATGTACAATATTAAAAGAAATCCAATTTATTGCTGTATACAAAAACAATTCAAAAATACGGTAATATAAAAAAAACACCATTATTTCAACTTTGACCTTAAAATTAATGTACTTTCTTAAAAGGAAAAAAAAAATACTAAGTGTTCAAAAGCGTGGACAAGTAAAATGGAGTTTATATGATACCATTAAAATTTTGGTTACTGCTATCCTAAATTCTATTATAAACAACCAGCAGCAAAATAGCAGTAGAACCCAAACTTCGGCGTCATTTTTTGCCGACATTCTTTTCTGTGAAATATTGTAAAAACAAAATAATCATTCGCCGTCTAGTTGGTACCTACTAAACGCACCCCCACTGACTGACATTATAAACGTCATGCCGTTATTTAAGTTTAACCTCAAACAACGAGAAATAAACTAATACAATTCATAGTAGATTCATATGTTAACAACGATAGAAATATGAAAGTATCAGTGAATCAAGTGTATACTTCCGTTGCGTGCAATCGCACTCCCGAAATCGCTGATTGGAACAGGAACGGAATCATTTGTTTTGGTGCCACAAACGCCATAGTTATTTACGACACGGTAAACATACACAGAAATAACTACAAATACGTAACTACCCTGTAATCATTAGTATCACAGTGTTCATTATCTATGATATGTATATATATTTAATGTAATCATATAAAAAGAATCTCCTGACTGACTGATTCATCAACGCCGAACCGAAACCGCTGAAGCCAGAAACATCGGCAATAGCTTCCTTTTATGACGTAAACACTCACTAAAAAGGGATTTCTTGTAATTCAACCCCTAAATAAGCGTAACGGCGTGTCAAAGTTAGTATGAAAAAATATATTTTGTGCTCCTATTAACTTGAAACTGTATAAATATTTCACAATACTAATAATTAAAAGCGTTTTACAGTATTTTTCAAATTGTAAAACTGCCAGGGGCAGAAAATACAGGATTTTAAATTTTGTATGGAATCATAATTAAAAGCAAACTGTATCTAACAGCTAGTATCAAATAAATCCTTCACTATACACGCAACTCATCTTTGTATTTGGAACTCCCTCCCACTGACCATGAAACTTGCTCAAACGCTGTCCGGTTTCAAAAAGCAAATGGAGTATGAACATTGGAGTATATCCTGGCAATATGTGTCTTGTTTTTTATCTATCTTAGTAGTTCTCATTTATTTATCATAACTTTCACCTTTTGGTCATGTTATCTATCTATATTCAACTACATTTTTTATAATAATATATATCTATGGATACATTATGAAAACATTGGCCATCTGCTAGTCCAGAAACACCAAATGGGTCATCCACGTCTATGCAATAAAGTATGGGATGAAGTAATAAATTATCCCATAATATAATACAATTAGAAATAAACATACAATTAGAAGTATGGTAATTTATAGATATGGATAACGCGTTTGGGTGTTTTCGGATAAGCGGATGGCCAATCTATTCATAATGTATGTGTATGATTATGCTAATACTTGTATGTATTGTGCAGATATATGTATTGATATTTGTGTTATGTCATTATATATACATAAGTGTCTAAGTGCCTGGCAGTTATGTTTTGTAAATTCTCTAATTCATTTGTATATTTTGTATTATTCTATTGTGTTGTGTTTTTATCTGTGGTGTACAATAAAGAAAACTTACTATTTTTAGAAACAAAAAAGCAAAGATACTGTTACAGTACTCGGCCATCACCGTTCGAAAGTTAACTCCGTCAAGTGGCTTCATAAAGAAGGTGGTACATGCACTGAGTTTCTTTCCTGCTCAGCTGACAAAACTGCTGCAATATGGTCGTATGATGGTGAATGGAAGGTGACAGATGCTCTTACAGGACATACTGATGGCGTTGCTTGTGTACATGGAATTTATAATGGAAGTGACTTGATTGTTTATACAGCATCAATTGACTGTACGGTTAGAGTTTGGGAGAGGCATAATGGTATGTTATTACTTTTTTTTTTATTTAGCCAAATGTTGTAGAGCCTTACAATGTGCCATTTATACAATTCTAAATGTTTGTTTTGGAATCATTGGAAAAGTTTACACCATTATAATTATGGAACTGCCGTTTGGTAGTTAACTCATATCAATAGTTAACTGATTTACCTCATCTATGAACTTGAGCAACATATAGACAAACTATTTTTGTACCAAATTTCATTATGTGCATTTGGATTGAGGGCCATAAGAATCAATAAATTAATGATGTCAGGATTTAGTAAAAGATAAAAATACACAAAAAACTAGTGATTTAAATATGTAACTTATTTAATTAATTTAATATGTAACTCGAAAACTATGTTTATTTCCTAAGATTTTTGTTTTTGCAAATTTTAAGAGAATGTTTACTAAATTTTAGTAAACCTCCACTGACTAATATGGAGGTCTCGGTCTGCCACTTAGCTATGACAGGTCATCCACCTGTCACTCTGGCATCTGTCTACTTGCCCCCTGATAGAGAACTGCTCAGGACTGTCCTGAGTCACTCCTGGATTTAGATAACCCTGACATCCTGACAGGTGATCTCAACTCAAAACACCCTAATTTCAATAGGCTCACGTCCACCTCATTCTCATCATTTGAGACTACCTTACCAACGCTACAGAGTTGAAGGCACTTTGTCTAGTTCCCGCCTAATCAGAACTGGAGTACGCTAGGGCTCCATTCTAGCGTCCACGCTCTATTCCCTCTACACCAATGACATCCCCCACTCCCTTGGAATAGAGTGTGTCCTCTTTGCGGATGACACCGCCCCCTATGCCTCAGATCTCTCTACGCCTCCAACGCGCAATCACCGCCCTAATCGAGGGTCAACACGGAGTAAAGTGCAGCCAGTGTCTTTTCCCATGAGCGACACTCATAGCTGTAGGCCCCATCTCTCCCCACTCCCTATATCCCTTTTCAGTCAAACTAGCCATTGGACTAGAAAGACCAAATATCTCGTAGTTATTCTACACCATTGACTGACCTTCCGAGGACACATAAAAACTGTCCGAAACCGAGCCTTTGTACTTGGCTGCTCCAGCCCTCGCATAGGCGGGATAAGTAAAATGATTTACAAAACTTGCATAAGTCCCATAATGACCTTCGCTAGCATTGTCTTTGCACATGCACTCCAACATTTAAATACTTCATACTAGGGCCGTAGCCAGGGGTACGCCAGGGCAGGCTGAGCCTGCCCTAGCTGCTAACCAATGTTTGGGGACCAAGAGGGAGATCCGGATAGGTAGGTGTAGGCAGATTTGCCACTCGTCCCGATTTTGCTGGGACAGTCCCGATTTCGATGTTTGATTAACATTTTAATTAATCATCTTTAAAAATAAAGAAAAATAAATTATTTCATCTTATTGTACTTTAGTAGGAAGGTACTCTATGTACTTCATGTGAATAAATAAAAAGTTACTGTTTTAATGTGCTCACTTTTATGTAATATCTACTACAAACAAAATTAACGAAAGTATTGCGAAATATGTAGATATAAAAAACTGTGAAAAAAGTATGTAAAAAAAAAAATTCGCCTACCCTGAATTTTTTTGAGCCTGTCCTGATTACACAGTCTGGCTACGGCCCTGCTTCAAACCCTCCAAAATAGATTTGTGCCTAAGGGTGTGGCTGCACCATGGTTCTCTCACAGTATCAACCTCCACAAGAACTTGGAACTTCCATCGTAAATTACATGATAGACTCCACCCGACGCTACTGTGACAGAGCCCCTCACCATCCCAACCCCTTAGTTGCCAGCTTAACATATGTCTGCTGCCTGGGAATGCCCCTCTCCGTTATTATTATTGTTGTCGTCGTCGTCGTAGACTACCTCGACGACCCAATTACTGTTGCCAATGCGGTTCTTACACTACACTCACGGGCTACACATATAAATCGTCCCCGCCGGCGCAGAAATGATGTAACGAGGGGGACGCCCTCGCTACACCGCGAACACACCGTATAGGCCTTCAGCCAACACTTTTACCAGGTATAGGCACGTGCCTGAGCGCTTTTCAACGACTTACGATCCCGCGATACCCTCCCAAAGCAACGCCTTAAGCCAAGGTCCGTTCCTTCGCCGGTTTACCTGCTCGTTGCTGCACACACTGCACTGCTTCTGGCTGAGCTCCTTCTGCAGTCGCCCTAAACCATACATGTCTGGTGACTCTTGAAAGACCATTGGGGCCACAAGAATTAAGCTATTCTGAAAAAAAAAGAAATCTCAAACACATTGTCTTGTATTGCAGGTGTAGTACAACACAAGCAAACCATTAGCCTCCACTCGGGTCTCTGCCTAACTCTCCACGCACACCTGTTGCCCTCTAAAAAGCCCATTCTCTTCTGTGCTCTTGATGACCACAAGATACATATATTTGCTGGCGATGAAGAGTATCACAGAGTTCATACATTGGCGGGTCATGAAGATTGGGTGAGGGGGCTAGATGTTTTGGATGTCGGTACGTTTGGAAACTAAATATACTAATTGTTAAGGTTTGATTGCACAAAAATTGAGTCTATTTAATTTAAGATTATATTATATATTACATTATATTTAAAACTTTGGAGAGTATTTATGTAAACAAAGAAACGTCTTGGCACTTCAGATATAATAAACATTTTTCTCAGGGGATTTTTTTTTAAATGTTACCTATTTTTATTTTCAATCACTAAATAATTCTAATTAGAATGAATCTGTCTCATATGATTAAAAAATATCGAATTATGTATGTGTAAATTATTATTTTTTCTAGCAAAACAAACTCTACAATAGCCAATTCTCCAATTGAGACACACATAGACCATCCATTTTTCTATAAGTATATATAGAGGAGGTAGCAGATGTGGCCACTTTAGCCCATGGACATTGCAACGCCAGGGAGGATACAAATGCGTTGCCAACTTTGCATTATCCTATTCACAGCTTGATGAGCTCTATTTCATAGCTTACTCGAAAAAAAATTAGTATATAGTTCCTATCTCACAATGGATTTGTAGTATAATGTGTCTTGAAGACCACACAGTACATTACAACTCTTTAAAACATTTCCCTATTATACAGGCGGTAGAAAACACAGAGAAGTGCTGTAATGTTTCACCGTAATTTAACCACAAACAGTTCTTACTTCACATCGGAGTTACAATGTGGTAAGTATATATGCTTTCATTTCATATTATTTTACAGATAACACCACAATAATGCTTGCATCGGCATCCCAAGACACGTACATCAGACTCTGGCGCATCCAACAATATAAAGATCAAGAAACAGTCTCCGGAATAAAGGTTGAACAGAAAGTGTTTGAGGCTTATGGTCAAAGGTGGTCAGTGAAATTAGATGCTGTGCTCGCTGGACATGAAGGTTGGGTGTATGGAGTCCAATGGCACCCATATAAAATACAAGGCACAGTTTTTGTTTTTTTGTTCTTATTATCTCTACCTCTATAAAAGTTATTGTCAGTAATATTGTGATTGAATGGGCCAATTTTATTCTGAATTTCAGTAATTTATGTTTTTTTTTTATTCTAATAAGTCTGTCCCGCTAGATTACTTCCGTGATAAACTCTTCTTACGGCAATGGTTTCCAAATTGTGCACCTCGGCGCCAGGCCCCGGGGAGTAGCGACATCCTCACGGGGCGCCGCGAAATGTTACACAATTTTCATAATTTTATATTCATTGGCAGCCCGGGATCTTGAATTTTTTCGAGGCGGGGCAAAAACTGAAAAATGCCGCTCCCGCTCGCCTATATTTTTACCTTTATCATCATCATCATTTCAGCCATCAGACGCCCACTGATGGACATAGGCCTCCCGGAATGAACGCCCAACGACCGGTATAGCGCTGCTGTCTAGGACGTCTGTGGTCAAAGTTGCGTTAATGATGAGTTGTGTATTCGTCTGCCAAGTTTGAATTTGCCCCCCGGGCCATGGGCCCCGGCTTGCCCCCCCCCCCCCCCCAGATCCGGGGCTGTTCATTGGCATGGGACGCCACCTGTCGCGGAGCTGGTGCAACCCACTTAGTTATATGTTATATTTTCTTTATATTTACCTAACAAGGATTCAGCAAGATCGATGGGAATCGAAAAATTGGGTCACCAATGGCTTTTTATCAAAATGTATTCTTTAGTTTAAGCAATAATGGACAGATGACAATATTATATGACCAAATAATTATTAAGTCATTTATAGTATTGGCGAATAGAGCACTGAAACTCTGCCCAACATTTAATACAACCTCCTTCCTTTACCATTAATCCTCCATAAAAAAATAAACGTCGATGTATATGTCGTTGGATGGGGCCGGTAAAGCTCTACATATAACTGTAGTCTAAACACTATGTAAACGAGCGAAATCTCCCTTGAGACTGGCGCTGTCATAAGTCTTTTTTTGATTCAGCTGGTTCCTCTTAATCGCAATGTAACCAAATTAAAGTAGTAATCTCCCCGATTAGTAGATTAGTTTAAAACTTCTCTAAAATAATGCAGTATATCAAACATATTTTTAGGTAACAAAAAACAGCCAGTCTACCGTCTTCTCACATCATCTCTGGATAAATCCCTCATAATTTGGGAGCCAGAGAGCACCCAAATTGGGGGTGAAGGAGCATGGGTCGAAAAGATCCGGGTGGGAGAAGTGGGCGGTAACGGGCTCGGCTTCTATGGCAGCAGATTTGGGCCCGATGGGACCACTTTCATGGGACATGGATATAATGGGTCCTTTCATATTTGGAGCTTGAATAAGGTTCGTATATCGATTTAAAGAGATTTATTACACAAAGAACAGTTGAAAAACTCGCGTACAACTCGATTGGAGAATATTGGGTAGATGGATTATTTTATTGGATAGTACACGCTGCAATCCCTCAGGCGCTGGTCTTCGCTGGTAAAGTAACCCCTTCCTCACAGACTACCGTAAAATGTACTACATTTCTCACTCTATCCTAATGTTCAATGTACGTACGTGCACCCCTAATGTGTTTCTGTATTAACAGATATGCCTGACCCCAATCCCATCCCAACGAATGAAGAATATACTGCCCACACTATATGCCACACATACCAGTATAGTCTATACATATAATAAAAATGTAATTGATCGCTGTCTGTACATGGAAGATATATGAGAAAAATATTATTGGGGGCCTTTATCAACGCAATAGAACCCAAAACAATGATTGTTAGAATTTTTGTCTGTGCGTTTGTGCGCGCTAATCTTCGAAACGGCTTAACCGATTTGGGTGCGGTTTTCACAAATGTATTGCGGTAAGCTTCGCTTAAAATTTAGTGTTTGTTTTATTTCAATCAGTTCATAAATAAAAAAGTTATATCAATTTAAAGATGCTATGCTATAAAATAACTGTTCAGTTGAATTGGCTGAAACATTAGAAATTCTGGGGAAACCCAAAAACTGAAGCCCACACGACCGAAGTCGCGGGCAGCAGCTATAAGAAATAATGTGTGTGATCGTTTTTGAAAATACCAAATACCAATAAGAAGGTAAAGATGGTGTTTATAAACTAAAGTCCACGCGGACGAAGTCGCGGGCAACAGCTAGTAGTAAATATATGTGTAAAACTCGATAATCTTAAAAGTTATGTGTCCATATTAGCATACATTTGTTTGTTTATTGACCCAACACTACCTATTTCGATCATTAACGACAGGAAACAGGCCAATGGGAACCCACAGTGGTATGTGGAGGTCACTTCAATGCAGTGGAAGATGTGAGGTGGGAGCCGGGGAGAGGCAGATATCTGATGAGCGTGTCCACAGACCAGACCACTAGAGTGCATGCACCATGGAAAAGAGCTGATGGTAAGTTTTACATTTCATTAACCCATAAAGCCAAAAAGAATGCCCCATAAATTGAATATGTTTGATTCATTATATAGGCAATGAATGTGACTAGGTAAATATTGAGATACAGAAAAAAATATTTGGGTTACAGCACAAATTTTTATTACAACATCTCAAAATACTCTCCATTAGTCTCTATACAGCGACTCATTCATCTAAACCAAGATTTTAATCACTAGCGATACTCTTCTTTAGCGAGGTCCTCAACAGCTGCCATAAAAGCAATCCGAGCGTCCTCAGAGCTGTCGAAAAGAAAGAAATGCAACGGAGTCCAAGCTTAACTTTTGGAAGGTGAAAGAAATCACATGGAGCTAAATCAGGTCTATAAGGAGGGTGGCTCAATTATTGGATCTCTGTGATCTTCAAAAGCTCTTTAGTAAGTTTTGCTTTGTGTGACGATGCATTGTCATGATTGAGAAAAGCCCTCTCAAACCTGTTTGAGGACGTTTTTGATTTAACACTTCAGATACAGTTGGTAAAAACTTCATTGTACCATTGGGCATTAACAATTTTTTGAGCGTCTAAAGAAATCGTCGCCAAATGCCCACCCGCAGAGAAGAATGTTACCATTCCACGTTTGACCTTCCTGGGAGGCTCTTCGTCTGGAAACACCCAAACCGTTGATTGCCGCTTAGTTAATGGGTCATACTGATAGATCCAACTCTCATCTCCAGTAATAATATTAAACACTAGCGATCCGCCCCCTCTTCGCTTCGGTTTATGAGTATTTTTTTTTTAAATTTCAAAATGAAATATAGCCCCCTATATTAGACACGGATAATGTAGTTTCCTATTTGTGAAAGAATTTTTGAAATCGGTTCCGTAGTTTCAGAGATTACCCCCAACATACCTACAAACACACAATTCTACCTATTAGTATATATTAGTTTTATTATATTAGTATAGAAGTATAGATATCCCGTCCCTCTCCATTTTGAACTTTACAATCATTTCCCTGCACCATGTCACGCGAGCTTGTTTTTGTTCACCAGTCGGTCAATGTGGAACCCAACGCGAACAAAGCTTCTCGATTTGAAGGTGTTGGTGAAAAATTTTATGAACGACCGGCGATGATATCTTAAGTCTCCTAGTTTTTGGACTAGTTAGACTAGTTTTCTAGTTTTCTTAGACTAGTTTTTGGGTCTTCGTGCAACATTTTCTTTACCGCCTCGATGTTTTCGTTCGTTACAGAAGTCGCAGGACGACCACTTCTCTCTTCGTCTTTCAAGAAAACTTATCCTTGTCTATCTCACGAGCAAAATTTTACACTTCACCGTCACTATTATCCAACAATTCGCTCCATATATATGTTCATCGAGCCCGGACGTTATTGCAACTAAAAAGAAAGAAGTTTTACATTAATTGTTACGAATTTAATGTTTGTAACAATAAATAAAGAAAAAACGAAACTTAAACTTACGCCTGCTGGGGTTTGTCACACCCCACGCGACTTTACACCAGTGTATACTCGACTATAACGGACCTCGGACTAATTTTAGCACGTGAATCGATCCTAGTGACATCTATCTCCAGCCAGCTTTAAGAAACATAGTTTTGACATTTAAGTGTTCCATTCAGAAATTTTAATATGACTGGGGTCCGATAAACCCCACCAGGCAAAGCGAAAGGCCAGACAAGAAACTCCATAAATTTAATATACCTATTGTTTCACAATGTAGGCAAGGAATGGCACGAAATAGCTCGTCCGCAAGTGCACGGCTACGACATGGCGTCACTCGCTCTCGTATCAAGTACAACTTTCGCGTCGGCCGCTGAGGAGAAAGTGATACGAGTGTTTACAGCACCGCACAATTTTGTGCACAATTTCAAAAATATTGTTGAGGAGGCGTTGGTGGAGGGGGAAAGTGGGGGTGAGTAATTAAAGGTTAATCTTGTCCTATTTTTTACAGAAGGAATGTGACAGACGAAACCTTATGGATACTGTCGCGCATGGCGAATTATGACCAAAATTATAGACATTGACACATCTGCAAACGTGTTGCCTACCTTTGAAGTTTGCTGGAACATGAATTTAAGAGAAATGTTAGGAAGGATTGGAAATGGAGCACCGTTGTAAAAACGTACATCACAGGGAATGCCCTTCTATTGTTATTTTGGTCCATCAAAAGTGTATTGACGAGAAATACACTAATTGAATTTTTTAAACTAAAAATATGATGTTTCAATAAAGAAATTATTTTGTTATATTTTGTGGGCGTGTTTTCATACGAAATCGTCTATTTAAACATTTTATTTTTAATATATTTTAATATATATGAGTCGTATAGAATCAAAGACGGCAAAATAGGTTAGTAAGCAAAAATGAGGTAAATATATGGCAACGTAGATAATTTAAAACTAAACTGATTTGATTAACTCTTCACCATCAAGGATATTAATACATATATGTATTAACATCCTTGATGGTGAAGAGTTAATAAACTCTTAGTTAATAATGTTAATTAATAGAGTTAATAAAGAGTTTATGGTGAAGTTAATAACCTATTTTGCCGTCTTTGATTCTATACGACTCATATCTGAGTATTAACATAAATATGTAACATAGCTGGTATGCCATCAAAATCGTAGAATATAATGCTCCAGAAATAAAATAAAAAATCTGGATTATATGATCCACCAATCCGCACTGGCCCCGCGTGGTGGATTACGACCCGGAACCCCCCCCCCCCCCCCCCCCCGCAGTGATTTACTAACGGAGGCCTGTGCCCTGCAGTGGGACATTATAGGCTCAAATACTACTATTATAACTGATTCTAAAATTATTTCAATTCAAGAGACTTGTCAATTTCAAATAACAATTATTATAGACTAGCGATCCGCCCTCGCTTCGCTTCGGTTTATAAGTTTTGACACTTATCGTTATATTTTGGCCAATTTATACAATATCTTTATAAATTATAGCCTATGTGTTATTCTGATGTATTATTGTAAAGTTTCATTAAAATCCATTGAGTAGATTTTGCGTGAAAGAGTAACAAACATCCATACATCCATCCTCACAAACTTTCGCGTTTATAATATTAATCATAGAATTATAGAATTAATTGCATTATAGCTTATTATGCCATTATATTTATGCATCAGAGAGCTATAATGCATAAGCTTTAAGCTTGCATAACATTATAACTCTATAACGCATGCACTATAGAGAGCTTCTGAATCAATTGTTGTTTGAAAATGTCACGTCTCTTAAATTGAAATCATTAGTGAATCAAAGGAAAACATGTAAATAATATCCCTCTTTATTTTTAGTCATAAATTGCAGAATGTGTCTGAAACTAATATTTTTAGGCTTTAGGCTAATATTATAGGCTTAAACTTTAGGCTAATTTTTTAGGCTAATATTATATATATATATTGTTTCATGGTCAACAGTGGGCATTCTCTTTAATAAATTAAAAATCATCACATAATTATGTAACTTCAGGCTATCACATCCATTTCTTTTTACTTAACACATACATATGTTTTTATAATTTCAATTGATTGATGTGATACATTAGGACCGGAAGGAGCATCAGTGCCGTCCCTAGGTCTGTCAAACAAGGCTATATTCAACGGAGCCGAACAAACTAATGATGATAATGATGGATACTTTGTATCTGTTAATTTAACTGGTGAGTATATATATATGTAAAGAAAATCTATTTCTTCGAATTTAATTTGCGGCTCATTCCGGGCGCCATCGATATACAAGGTTATCGATCTTGTATATCGATGTAGGGTAATCTGTGATTTATAATCTATGATGGTCTGTAATGTGTGGGTAGATGAAGATGGCGTTGTTGATTTGAATAGTTTAATATTGTGAATTTGTCTGTTGGCTGAAGCGAAAGGGATTGACATTTGAAGAATAGACTTTAATGTCGTTTCTTTTGTTACAGGTAGGATTTCTACTATAAAATACTGTGCTAAACTTTGTAGTAAATAATTATATGTGAAAGAAACAATAAACGGTTCTTTTGTTACAGAGAAACTCAATATTGTTTATTTTATAGTGTCAATTCCCTGAAACACTATTATATATATATATATATATACAACGTGCCACAGAAATAAATCAAAGACTGAAAATGGGCTGAATATACTTAGATCAAATCAAAAGGGGGAAGACACGTTACTCGCGTGGTCCTACAAAACGTGAATCCAATGGGCCTGCTTCGTTTAGTCACCGATAGAACAGCGACTTGTTAACACGTGATACGCTAACACGCTGAACACAGTTTTGTAGTGGAAAATACATTTAAAAATACCTTCCTGTACATTTATTCAGTGCACATATCACTCAAAGAGCAAAAACAAGACACATGAAATCACTTTTCACGCGTACACCAAAAATTAATATATAATTTGTAGAAGTTTTTTTTAAATTATTAGTTTACGTTCAGATATTAATGAGTGAGCGAGATAAAACTATACGATACATGTGCGAGCGACACGTTTAGGTTGTCTCTCTCTATGTCTGTCTTTAGGTGTCGTACAACGTGACTTCAATTATACCTGTACGAGTTTGTGTGTATGTAGTTGTGCATTCACGCCTATTTTCAGTTGATGCAATGTAAGAACGTATTGCGTTGATCTAAGTGAATATAGCATAAAAAAATTAATGTATGTTAAGATACTCGTTTCTGCAGTAATTTAGAAAAAAATGTACAATGCCCTTTGTATGGGCAGTATTTGTTATTTGTATATATTTGTATGGTACTTTTTATCGATAGAAATAAGTGTATAAAAATATCCGTAAAATCCCTATCTGTATCCGTATCCCTTACAATATCCGTATCCCTTAAAATATCCGTAATCTGTCCGCTGACACACTGCATATATAAACTTCGAAAGAGATTGGTGATTTGCATTTAGCGTTTTAAGAGTTTTAAGTATTTTAAGAGAACTTAAAATGCAGTGAAATTCCAATGTCGCGAATTCTACAATAGTTATTATATATTTTTTCGAAATATCTTTAATAGCGTGTATTTAATAACAATATTCCAGAGCCCCCCACAGAGGAGACATTAATGCAGAACACGCTTTGGCCCGAAGTACAGAAGCTGTATGGTCATGGGTACGAGGTGTTCGCTCTAGATGCCAGCCCGGACGGTTCATTATTGGCATCTACCTGCAAAGCCACCAATGCTGAACATGCTGCCGTGCTACTGTGGTAAGCACTTGAACATTAAACTGTGTGTGGCCTCTTTTTACGTGTACAGCCATCAATACAATCATTTGAGTCGTATAGAATCAAAGACGGCAAAATAGGTTAGTAAGCAAAAATGGGGTAAATATATGGCAACGTAGATAATTTGAAGAGTTAATCAAATCAGTTTAGTTTTAAATTATCTACGTTGCCATATATTTACCCCATTTTTGCTTACTAACCTATTTTGCCGTCTTTGATTCTATACGACTCATTTATATGTAGACATGATGTATAAACAGCACCCTCTACTTTTATTTGGTATTTGGAAGAGATCGCTTTGGCGATAAGGCCGCCTGTTTTACTTTTCGTCTTATTTAAGTTGTTATTTTGCAACATATGTTGGTGTACAAATAAAGAGTTTATTTATATAATAACTACAAGCAAGATAGACATGGCTAATAGGGATATCAAAACATAACTAAAAACGTTTACGAGTCAAATAACATATTGTATCGATATACCTGAAAACGTTAACTGTAATCATAATTGTTATGTACCTAAAGCGCACGCCACGAGCAGGAAGAATTTCGGTCATTTCGGACATGAGATCAGCCAAGACTGGGCGGTAAAGATATTTGTATGAAATCGTCGATCACCGACCACTTTACTAGCCCCCTCATATTATTGAACAATTATTATTGGTTTTTATCATATTATTGGTTCAATAATATGACCTGTACTGTCAATGGCCGAAATTATTCTTGCTTTTGGAGAACGTTTTAGTTATTAGTTGTCGACTGTTTTCGATATTTTCGGTTCGTCACTTTTATACGACCGAGTGCAAGAATGGTTCGAGAGCTGGGTAGCGAATATTGGTTGAAATAACGCGATGCAAAACCCAAGAAATATTCGTTGCCTCTGTCTTTAACCATTCGTGCACTCGATCGTGTAAGAGGCGAAGCCAAAATATGGATACAGAGGTTGGCGCCTAATAATGACAGTGCTGTGGTTATTGATTGAGTGTGAACACTCGAGCCTCGTCTCGGTAAAAGTCCACACGGGTACAACACTTTATATTTTATGTGGAAGGCAAGATTTATAAAAACAGATAAAGATATATAAAGAAAGAGCATTAAAAACTAAACACTTGAATAAGGGTGGTAAAACAAAAAAAACAAGAGAAAAACCAATAATAGAAGATGTAAAGAATAAGATGACGTAAGACGTCATGACCAACTAGATGTCGATCTAGTTGGCTTCGTTCGGCGGGTTTCTACATTGATGTAAGCTACTAAAAACTGCGTAGCTGTTGGCAACGTAACAACGTTGTGTTTCTTAATACTTTCTTAGTAATAATAGTACATTACTGTCCAGGCCCCAAATAAAGCAATTGACGGCCGAGTCATATTGGAAGGACGAGGCGAAGCCGAGTCCATTATAAATAAACGAGGCCGTTAATTGCTATTTCGGCCGAGACTTGTATAATAATAATTCAAGAAACAGAAGTTTCATTCCTGCCAATTCGACTGCGCGCGGACTTTGTTCTTTTTTTAAACTTTTGAAAAGAAATGCACATTCAGCCTTTATAATAATAAATATCGTGTACATAAAAAAACCTGATTTATGTTCGTGTGCACTAAAAATAACCTCGCCACTGTCCAGCAATCTCTATTATTGTCGTGTTGGAAAATGCCGGCGTGCGTACAGAAAAGAGCCGATTGACGTTATTTTTTCAAAATAATGAAGCCATTTCCGAGCAATTAGGAGAAAACCATGTTATCGATATCGATATTTGTGACAACGGTTTGCTATAATGATATGAAAACAAAATATTGGTTACAAAACTGTTTGCATATAAAACCGTAACTGTATTTAGATGTAATGATTAAAAAGAAATTTTAAATTTCAGGAGCACATCGAACTGGCAACAAATACAAAAACTTATCTCACACCAACTCACCGTCACACAACTAGCGTTCTCTCCCGACAGCCAACGACTTCTCTCAGTTTCCCGCGACCGAAGGTGGACTTTATATCAAAGGCAACAAGGCAGCAATTCCTTTGACGTGGTCGCCAGCACGGATAAAACCAACGGCGTACATACGAGGATAATCTGGTGCTGTTCATGGGCTCATGATGGAAGTGTATTCGGGACAGGTTCTAGGGATGGAAAGGTAAGATTTTTCCTTCTGGTACATAGCAGCACATAAATGTCAGAACACGAAAACGGTTAATTATTTATTTGAACATAAACAGGAGGTACAGTACAGTTTATAAAAACCAATGCGTTCCCTATAACGATTTCTCGAAGAATTCCACAGCACATGCGCTCAGCACCCGCGCATTTGAGAATTATTTTTAGAAAATTCATCTATCTCATTGTGTACTTTTTTTAAAAGTAGGGTAGTTCGCTGTCGTTGAAATCGGTATATTCATTCATATTTATAGATTTATTCGTAACTATCTTAACTAAGAAGTAAAGTTATAGCGTCCTGAGAGTAAAACTTTCGTAGGGCGAGAGTGCATGCTGCATTCCCACATGCTCTGGGCGCACTCGACTGCCCACGTTACCTCTCTCTCACAGAAGACTATTTTGAAATATACTGCGTTTCCTACATTATCGCATTTCCCCAACGTACGTACATGTTTCGGTAGTGAGTGAGATATGCCAGAGCCCATTCCCATCCTATCTCTCCCCATTTTTCCAATCCATTCCTTAATCTGCAAAGGTAGGCAGCGCAGCGCATCCGGGGGCGTGCCAACTTTGTCATTCTGGACTGATGTTGGCATGTATAGCAGATGTCTATGGGCTACAGTATCCACTTACCATCAGGTGGACTATATGCTCGTCTACCGCCTTTTTTCTATTATTTCTATTTTTCTATCAGATACCATCAAATCCAAATTTCAAAGGAAATAAGGAATTTCCCATTCCATCATATCCATTGAGTGGGGAATATGAGAAGTATTTCATCCGCGAGTATCCTAAAATTTGCAAGAGTATAATAGAATAAGGGATACAGTGGAAATTTTACAGCAGCCTTCTGTGAGTGTAGCGAAACTCGGCCAGTCCACTGCACCGGGTCTGTGGATCACAACGCGCAGGGAGCGAAACTTACAAAGCTCATGTTTATAAACACGCGTGTATCTCATTAATCACCATAAATTAGTCCATAATCAATGGTCACTTGTTATAGATCTGCATTTGGTCCAAAACCGAAACGCCATCAAAATCATCACTGAACAATTATGCCTTATTCAGAAAGCCTTTGGAATTGGCCAATACTTCTGTGACAGCGATTGCCTTTGCACCAATCATCGTGGAAAATTCCAGAATTATCGCCACAGGCTTCGAAACAGGCTTCATAAGGATATACCGCTTTAATGGCGATTGGAGTTTGATGAAAGAATTGAACAATAGGTAAATAAAACTAGCCGTACTCTGATTTTTAATTCAGGAGAATTTTAAATTGACGTGTCAGGTGTGACAAACCATAGTAACTAAGAGTCCATGGTTTTAGTCTTCGAGAATATTATGCTGTATATGGGTACACCCTGTATAGTGGGTGCGAACCATTCTGAAGACCTGTAAACTGTAAATTTAGTAAATAAGAACTGTAAGTAGGTAAAAATACCAATCTTTTGTGCTTTGTATTTTGAATTTCTATGAAAAATTGGTAAATCTCAAAAAAAAGAATTACAGGCTTAAACAATGATTATTACAATGAACTTGGAGTCATTCATGAACGGAAGCTATAGTTTCCGGGTTTGGGAGAGGTTCGATTACACCCCTCTTTTAACGAAAGTTGTGTACAAAC
Source organism: Sesia bembeciformis (assembly GCA_943735995.1). Classification (NCBI taxonomy): domain Eukaryota; kingdom Metazoa; phylum Arthropoda; class Insecta; order Lepidoptera; family Sesiidae; genus Sesia; species Sesia bembeciformis. Next base: position 18,876,938 of record OX031028.1, read on the forward strand.
TACATAGCACATTGAAATAAAATTGCCGCAAAATTAATGTCACAAAGAGAATTGAAAATAAAATTAAAACTGTGCCTAATTGATAAATGCTGTTATTCACAGTAAAGAAATATTTGAACACAAGGGTGAAATAATATTAGCAATCCCTATAATGATTATAATAAATATTTGACACAGCAAAGAAAGCGAAGAATTTATTTTAAATGACATGAAGTTAAACATTTATTACAGACTAATTAATTAATTGGAATGACATTTAATTAATTGGAATGACGTTTAATTAACTGGAATGACATTTAATTAATTGGAATGACATTTAATTAACTGGAATGACATTTAATTAATTGTAATGTCATTTAATTAATTGGAATGACGTTTAATTAAATGTAAATAATCACAGAATAATTTATAACGTTAGCTGCTGGATTTGGCTTGTCACAACAAATCTACAAAACATGTGGCACACTGTTATCTGAATTTATCTATCGTAACAAAACAACTATCTTCCCGTGTTTATGCAAATTAATATTTGCATTTGAAAAATAGTTCATGTCTGTATCGCGACTAAGTTCATAGATGAGCTGAATTGGTTCAGTAGTTTCAAATTACGACAAATCTTCAAAAAATATAAAAAATTCGACGTCTATACAAACTTTGTATATGTCGTTAAATAAGGCTCGTAAAACTCGGATAACTATTTTAAACACTTTTCATCTGATGTAACTGGTATGACGGCTCGTTTATACAAGGAAAGTTTCACGGACCATTCAGCCGAGAATATTCTATACCAGTGATTCCCAAAGTTATATGAACCGCGACCCACCTAAAAAATGATAAAGTTTGGGACCCACCCTACGGCTTACATGAAAATAGCCTTGTGTCGCTGCTGCAGCATGTTCTCGTTTACGTAGCGCAGTTATGTGAAGGGTTGTACAATTAAGAAAATAAGAAAAAATCCAGTATCCAGTGATGATCGAAATTTTTAATAAGTAAAAATAAGATAAATCAGAACACTATACTTAAAATTAGATTAAATTTATTTTTTTTGGGGCCCACCCAATATTCCCACCAGTGAGTCCCTACCCATGCTTTGGGAAACACTGTTCTATACGATTCTCGTATGTGACCAAACCAAATACAATTCTTGCCTACAACTGTGCGCATGATACAAGGATCAGATGTTGATAACAGTTGTTTATACTGGGTTTTGACTGATGTTCGAGAAACTCTCCTTGTGTAAATGAGCCATAACTAATGTTTGATATAACTTGTTTTCAGCGCTGGTCATCATCTAACTGTACGGAGATTGACATTCAATCCTAAAGAAAATAAAGATCCAAACAAAGAAATGTTGTTAGCGAGTTGTGGAAGCGACCATTTTGTTAGAATATTCAGTGTAAACGTGATTACTTGTTAAGATTTAATATATAAATAAATATTTTTATTGCTAATTTGTTTATTGGTCGACCGCCTGCATATATGGAATAATATTTCACCCATCGTTTAGTACAAGATTATGGTCTGTTCACGTTACGGCACTGATTATAAGAGGCGACCGGCGCGCGCGTCGTAAACGCTGCGTTTCGATCGCTCGATAAAGAACGTTGGGTCCAGCGCGCGCTTGAAACGGAGCGCCCCCGGTCACCTGTTATAATAAGTCCCTAATAGTGCAGTGATTCATTGGCCAAGGACAGTGGGCGCCACCGGACACACTGCCTTTTAGGAATTAATTTATGTTGGGAAAATGTGGAAGGATAGGATGGGGATGGGAATTGGCTTTGGCACATCTCATTCGCTACCGAGACGAACTAGGATAAAGTTGAGAATGCAGTACATTTCACGGTGTGAAATGCATATAATATATAAATATAATAAAAATAACTAAATTGCACCCGCGTTATTATTTCTGTTCGACCTGGTGGTTGAATGATAGAAAATGTCATAAAGCATTAAGTCCATCATATGTACAATTACTTGTTTAAAATGTTTAGTCAACTTATGTCATAACTGGCAGAATTGAAGACTAGTCTTGTCCACTAGTCCGCCAGCCCAGTGCTGTGGATACGGTGTAAGCCTCCAAATTGAAACGCAGTAATTATGAACAGTTTTACAATTTTATTTCAGAGAATACATGATATTTACATAAAAATGCATATTAAATTGAAAATAATTTCAAATTAATTCTGGCAAACATTCATCCTATACGCTTAGAATTACTAAAGGCACTAAAACGTTTATTTAAACAATATAAACAAATAAAAAATAAAATCTCCATTATACAGATTGAGTCAAATTGTATTTCCCGCGGGCTGACATTTTCTTTTTTTCAAAAATCTAGCGTCATTTATACTTTTTTGAGATTTTCATACATATTTGTTAAATAAAAATCGCAAAAAAAATATTATCTTCTTTCAAAAAAAGAGTAGATAACCTTCCAATCATTAACAGAATCCAATAGTTTGTCTTCGGGATACATTTAACCCAGCCTGTATATAATAATATATTTACATATTGCAAGACATTTGGAAGCTTCCCTCTAATAAAAATATTCCTACCTATCAAAATTATGCCTTTGTAAATATGGACATTGTAACATCTAGATGAAAATCAAGTCTTTACTATGAATTCAGTTTCAATGTGGTCCAGGCGTCCCATAAATATTTTAATTATACACGGGGTTAAATAAAAAATACCCGCACTTGTTAACACGGAATTCATTTCAAGAAAACTAACGACTTATATGTTGGTGTTTCATGAAACTATCTTTGTGCGTAATGTTTATTGATAATCAAATAAGCACAAGATAGATAAACTCTTTATTGTACATGTTACAAAAAGACAACAACTTAAGACTGCGTTTTTCGTGCGATTAAAAGGACTTCTGTACTCATTATTCTCTGTATTCTGTACTCTGTACTGTCAGTAGCCACTTGTCACTTTACCGAGCGACACTCGACTTACTTCAAAAAAAAAACTTTAAACTGGCACAATGCGCTATTGCCGTGTAAGATATTTTTTATAATTAGTTTTTTTTTTTCTCTTAATATAGTGCAATTAACACATTCTGCCACTGTCTTCTTCGTAATTAACAATTTCAAAGTCTAAAACGTATCCTGTCAATGTCCAGTCCCGTTGAAGTAAACTGTCAGGAGTCGCTCAGTAAATTGGTAGTAAAGTAGGCGCCACAAAAGAAGTCTCGTAAGCGCGGCGCTGTGATCGGGCGACATAAAACTTCCACAGCTTATTGGTTTCAATTTACCCTATCAAATTATGTATTTTTATTTACATCTACCAATATAGATGTGTCTAAATTAGGAAGTAAATTATAAACGGACATAATACTATTTAATTAGCAGAACGGACGACCTGTCATATTTAGTCCCCTGAAATTCCGCAGGACTTCATTGGTGGCGAGCACTCTAGGTTTACTGAGGACAGAAGAGGCCTCCTTGGAAGTACACGAAAAACGCAAGTCCTATGCTTTTTATTTGATTATCACAAACTAGGGCCCAAAAAACTGTGATGTTAAATAAACTATCACTATTAAACCACACAACGTATAATACACAATTTTTACAATTAATCAAATAAAAACTCAAATTCACTTCTCGAGTTGCGGCCAAAAAGTTACAATTCCTTTAAAATATTTAAATTTTCCTGGCGAAAAATATCAAGTTCGCGAAAAGGTTGTGGAACAAAATTCGTTGGTTTGAATGATAGACATCAAGTGTTAAGGGGTTGCATTTATTTTTTATTTCACCTTGTAATTTTTTTTCGATCTACCCACAAACTACAGCTACAAAGTGCGAATATTCGTGTAGTCTTAAATCTAGCTTGATTAGAATGACAGCTGTCAAAGTGCCTCGAATTGTGCCCCCATAAAAATAATTAATCTATAAAAACCTAAAAATCACAGGTTTTTGCCATCGGTACACGCACGTATTTTTTATTTGTAGTGCATCATAACACTCAGTCGATAAATAAACACATTACCTCTCGATTTTATCATTATTGACGCGGTACCATTTGAGGCACTGACAGCTGTCATTCTAATCAAGCTAGATTTAAAAGACTAGCCTCAACATTACACCAGTGTTAAGTTTTTTTGTGGTAAAGATATATTTTACATTTTAAAAAAAAGACACTTTTATTATACGTAATAAAATATCACATCAAAAATACGTTACACGTATATTACACAAGAAGTTCTACTTTAAATTGTCCCTGTTTCAGTTTCTCACATTTGTTGATTTTTTTTTTTTCAAAGAATATTTACATAAGAAAAATTACTAATAAATGTGAAAGAAATAGGTATTTTTTTGAAAATTATACAATAAAATGTATAATGATTAATCTTAAAAATACAAGAAAGAAATCTGTGAAATCAGAATCTAAATATCTTGAAAAATAACTAAGACAAACGGATTAGATGTCACAAGAAAATTACCTCAACAAAGAATATGGCCTCATTCTTCTATATTGCCATTATAACGGGTGTGTGATAGAGATAGCAAAAGCTCTATATTTATCAAATTTTCTAATAGATTTGGAAAATCTTTATTTTAATTAGAGTTCGTTTTTATCTCGTATTTGACGATAAAACCGTAAAACATATCGACGATAGACACCAATTTCAGAAACAGACAACTACCGTTAAAACAAAGAATTGCTTAAGACTAACGGTACTTTTAGCGCCGGTTTGTTAAAACGATCAATATAAAAACAATCAAACAACGATATATATATAAAAAACCGCTCTTGTAACTGTTACTGATATATAGATTTAGTTCCTTCTGTAACGTTACCTACCGTGAAGTTTTTAAGTAGACATTATTGAATTCTGCTCTGAATATATGAAAAAAAAACGGTTTCTAAAATAAACCGCTTCTCAAGCTCGTGCATTGCACACACTATGACCTCATTCAGCCATACAAATAGCCTTCTTATTTTTCTTAGACTTCATCATTTTGGGCTTTAAGAAATCGCCGATCTTCTTAAAAGCACTCTTTTTTGTGACATCGCTTAAAGAGCTTATTTTGCTCACACTGCTTAATGACTTTGTGTCATCTGACACTTCTGTTATTGTCACTTTATGCAGTCCATTCATCGATGCACTTTTGACAGGGGCTGACACAGAAAGGAAGTTATCACTCGGTGATTGTGTTATTTGTTTCTGTATGTTTATTGAACTTGAACTAGGCAATGCGTTGCCTATTTTGATACTGGATAGGCAAAGAATTAGCCTCTCCCAGAAATCATAGACGGGTTTCACGTCCGGCTGAGTGTAGTACAGTTTGTGGTACATCTTTATTTCTGGGGGCAATTCCAGTCCGCTGTAATCGCGATACATACATGGAATCACTTTTGGAATGTTTGTCTCTGTAAAAGAATATTAAAATTTTAGTTGAACCAAAGTCTAGACTCCTGTTACAGTAAACTCAACGAGACATGAGCTTTGCGTTTGTGTGAGTGCACACCGATAGTGTACAGTGCTAACCATTTCGACAATCGGATTGCACAATTTGGCACCCACTCACACAGATGCAAAGGTCATATCTCGTGGAATTTACTGTATCATTCTGTAGCTGAGAAGTAAAGGGCAGTCCGGTCTTTTTAAATTTTTACAGTTATAGGTTTCCAAAAGTAAAAAGAAATAAATCCTATAAGCTGTAATCAACCCTTTTATTGTCCACTTCTGGACGTGGGCGTCCTAATGCACAATATCTTGTGCACGAGGGATGTATCTTAAAACGGCACCATGTCGACGGAAGGCGGGTTGGCGAGTACATTCTTTTAGAGGTGGTGTATTTCCTCAGTACTTGTGCTAGTGGCTCTGTTATCCATTAGTTGCGCTTTACTACACACACGCGAAGAGATGTTGTTATCCTATAGCCACACTTCACCACACGATCAATCGTATAAGCAATAGTTTCCACGACCTCCATCTACTTGTGCAGTAAAAAATAAAACTTTTTATTTATAGTAAAATATATATACATTAGTTTTTTTTTAATGTTTAGACTTGATTCCCAACACGTCGAGGCAGCGGCGCGGCGGTGTGTTAAGTAGGTCATTTATGGTTTAAGGAAATAATGATTTAAGCTGTTTTTTTAAACATCCGGACCGTTAATTAATATTATTTGAGCGGTAAAATGATTGATTGAGCAATTAGATAAATAGTTCGTCAGTTCTCGGCGTTCAGTAAAAGTCGAACGTCATTTCGGTTGAAAAGTCTTTCCCACCCAGAAACGATTCAGCTCGACTTGACTAGGTTCGTGGTTATTTTGATTTTAAACAACGCGAAAATCCTTCCTATCAAAAAAGAATTTGTTAGAGATAATTCAAATGCTATTATATACTATTTACCTCAATATTTCTAGCGGACCGATTTCTATTTAGTAACTGCTCACACGTTACTGCCCAATTATTCATTTTACCGCCCAATCGGATAATATTTTCACCAAATAATTTCAACAATAATATTTTTAATATTTTTAAGAATGCTCTGAAGAACTGATTAATATAATTCCCACCTCGGGTTTCTATAACCGCACCTCCCGTCACAGAAGTGCGGTCCATCCGCATTTCCTCGATACGGAGGTGTCGCGCACTGTTCGCTCCAAAAATGATTTTATACCACGAACCCGTAGGCTGTGGAACAAACTGCCACAAGAGGTCTTTCCATTAAGCTACGATATGGGGTTCTTCAAGAGAGCTGTGAATAGGATTTTGCAAGGTCGGCGGCGCGCCCGCATACCCCCTGGTGTTGCAGGTGTCCATGGGCGGCGGTAACACTTACCATCACGTGGGACCGCTTGCTCGTCCGCCCACTAGTCTATAAAAAAAAAAAAAAAAAAAAAAAATATTGAATTCCCAAGTAACATGGAAATCAATTTAACTAATATTTCATAAACTTATCTAACAGAGGCTCACTCAACATCCTGAAGCTGCATACTGGAATTTCAAAACACTTCACACTACAAAAGCTGTGGAAAACCGTGTCGTGAACAAACATATATGGTTTCTCTACGGGCGCAGCGAACCCGTCGTACCGCAGGAAAACCGTGTCGTGAACAAACATATATGGTTTCTCTACGGGCGCAGCGAACCCGTCGTACCGCAGGAAAACCTTGTCGTGAACAAACATATATGGTTTCTCTACGGGCGCAGCGAACCCGTCGTACCGCAGGAAAAGCGTGTCGTGAACAAACATATATGGTTTCTCTACGGGCGCAGCGAACCCGTCGTACCGCAGGAAAACCTTGTCGTGAACAAACATATATGGTTTATCTACGGGCGCAGCGAACCCGTCGTACCGCAGGAAAACCTTGTCGTTAACAGTGAGCTGCCGCTCAATCTGTTATTAAACAGAGTATTTGTTTTTTTCATACTAACCCAAATATATTACTACTAACCCATACTTCATACTAACCCTGTAAATCATAGTCTATGGGGTTATAAGCCTACATGTAGGTCCCATCGCGCAGTGCAGTTTTGAAAAAATCAATATGTTGACTCTGGCCGGCTTTACATGACTTGCGGTTGCTAGGAATCAGGCTAATAAAATACTACTTACCAATAACAATTGAGAGAGCCGTTTCCACGTAATATTTGTTGACTGGACTGGCAAGGAAAGCCGGGGATATGACCAGTATGATCTTATGACATCGTTGAGTGATCAGTCGTGTGATGGGCGCGTACTGAGTCGCAAAATACGGCATCACATCGTGGATCGTACATATCTAAAAAAGAAGTATTGTACATATCTCATTATTTTAATTCTTTTTATTGTGAAGTATGCAGACGAGCAAGCTGTACCATGTGATGTGCAACTGTTGCAACACCAGGGCGTATGCGGGTGTGCCGCCGACCTTGCAAAATCCTATTCACAGCTAAATAAACAATATCTAAATAAATAATTATCACCACACTCAAAGGCCAAATTAGGATTCCCTGTGCCATAGGTCCACACACATACAAAGATGAAACAACACGTGCAATCATTTTTCTTAAAACAAATTTTTATCTGACTGGGAATCAATACAGGACCTATTGCACAGCACGCAGGACCTATTGGGCACTACCAACTGGGCTAATTGGTCGCACAAAAGACTACACAAAATCTAAAGAATAGACTTATCCAATTATATAGATTTAGACCCATTATCAGATGAATAGAGTATGGGGTGGATGGCCAATACTGCATTTTGATAAAATACCGCATTTGTCAAAGGTACATTTTGTCAAAAGATGCTATTCACGAAAAGAGCGTTTCGTCAAACCATTTTCAGTCAAAGGTGCATTTGTTTTAAGTCCTTGACAGAAATGAATCTCCTTTTGTTATTCTCTGTCCTTGTTCTTCTACTAATACTTGTGGGTACTGTGCCGTAATAAAATAAGTCCTTTCTTTCTTTAAAAAAGGTAAAGGAATGTGGTGGGTCCTAACTAACCTCAAAAATTTCAAATCACAATGAAACATATAAATGAAAATTACTTTGTAATTAGCGTCTGTAAGGCGTTTAATCATCTCCTGTACAAAATCCCAGTCCTCATTGGCAAAGAGAATATAAGCGTGGTACTCCTGAGGCGCTTGGTGTTCGACATCCTGTCTCGTAATCAGATTACTTCCTCCATTGATATCCTGTGGTTCCACAAGTGCTACTTGGTTACCACCAGGATACGTCTTTACTGTAACAAAGCAAACAATTATTGTACTTTGAGTTAAGTTCATTATTATTAGAGTCCATTGATAAAAGTATAATTAATTCATCACTGATATAAAGAATCAGTGTTGCATAGATCTCATATAAGCAGATAAGCTGAAAATAATTGAAACGAATATAAATAATTTCATAAATACTTATAGTAGGATACAACCCAGAGGTTCCAATGATTTACCTATTTGCTCAACCAATGGAAATTATTTTATTTCCCGCCTCAACATCTTATACGCTGTCGCCTTGAGCGCATCAGACCATCGCACATGCATCATAAGTTGACTAAACATTACACTCGGTTTGGTGAGGTTAGCCGATGGCACCTCTTAGTTATACAAGTGAATCGAACAAATGAGCCCTTGGGGCAAAATACCCTAAATATTAAAGATAGCAAAGGAAACTATTTTATTTTTAAAGATAAGAAAAATTACATTCATGGATTTTTGAAAAGCCACTTTTTGAAAACACAAATGCATTTATTAGCAGCATTTTTTTTATTATGAAGCCCAGGATATGAGACATTTTCAAAAAACTCAATTTCAAAATAGTTAATGCAAGATTAAATTAAATAGCAATATTTTTAATATATTTAACTATTTTTTCCACAAAAAATGCCTTTATATTGATTTGTGCATTCTGAAGCCTTTTCAACTTTCTTTATTGTATAGATAGATCAATAAAGTAATGTGATGAATGGATGCATTAAGTATGAAGACCAACTTACAAACAATTCTGTAAGTATTTAGAATAAAAACTTGCTTTTTGAAGGAGGGTATTTGAGTCAATGCATGTCTAATCAATTCTAAGTTAGATAATTCTGGGCATACTGACATATATGGTTCATTTATTATCAATTCATGTAAATTAAATTATGACCATAACAAAAGTAGACATAAACATTTCAAACATGGTAATTCCAGTGAGTCAATAATTTCATATCAATTAATAGTAATTTTTAAAATGTATATGCTTGTGTATTAAATGTTTTTGTTATAAGTGTCAGTCTCAGATAACCCCTGGTTGTACAGTTGTATCACTTAAAAGATAACAGCATTTTCCAAGCGTTCAAAAATTTTTCAGCATTTAATAAAAAGTCCTACTAAAACAATTTTCTTTCAACATTCATATTCTTTGCTATATGTAACTGGAGATATATTCCAATCCAATTTATCAAACATTTCAAACATGGTAATTCCAGTGAGTCAATAATTTGATATCAATTAATAGTAATTTTTAAAATGTATATGCTTGTGTATTAAATGTTTTTGTTATAAGTGTCAGTCTCAGATAACCCCTGGTTGTACAGTTGTATCACTTAAAAGATATTAGCATTGTCCAACGCAAGTTCAAAATTTTTTCAGCATTTAATAAAAAGTCCTACTAAAACAATTTTCTTTCAACATTCATATTCTTTGCTATATGTATATATTCCAATCCAATTTATCCAAAATGTAACATAACATAACTGACACAGTCCTAAATGAAAGAATGAGATGTTAATTGTTTACATATTCATAATTTGATTCATTGAGACTGCAAGTTTCCTCTAGATTTACAGCATAATGTTAATATAATGTATCTGCCGTTGTGACCATTTTATTCTGCTACTCTTGAAATATTGCACAAAACAATGCCAGTTGTCTAAAAGGCCATCCTGTGAAAAGGCTAGTGTGAAGGCACAGTGATTAAAGCATCTAGTAATATAACATAAGTGTTACCTACTTAAGCATCCTTTTTCAGAGAGTTCCAGGAGGTCATCATAAATGTCATATCTGTCTATAACCTGCATAAACTCCAGTAGCTGACCAATTGTCCCACTCGGCCATAACTCCAGAACCTTAGCTGTCCTATCTGGATAGTCCTTTATACTTGATGCTACTTGAGTTGATATATTTACAAGTGACGCCAGCCCAGTCCAGTCTCTGTTAATGTTTGCATTTTTGACATTATATATTAGTTTTGTTTAGTTATTATATTATATTTTAGTACATTATATACTGTTCAGCTAATTTATTGTTAACTGGTTATTTTCAATTTATAATAAAGTTCCCCATCATGAAATTACAGTGACAGTTAAGTCGTGAACCCCACACAAGAAACATACTTCTCTACACTCATAATTTCGAGTCCAGAAAAAGGGCTAGTGTGCAATTTTGTACATTTCAGTTCCCTACTAGGTACATTGTAGGTGTTCATTACTAATTACCATTATGTGGCTCACAATTCTCATTTGCCACCTTTTCTATAAAAAACTTGCACTGTTGCTCTTTGTTCATGAGTCAAGACACTATTTAAATAATTGAGCTTTGACCTTTTGTTTTTTTAGTTCTGGTGGTTACAAAACAACAGACAGACTAGATAATATGCAGCTGCCTTTACATTTGTACATATAGTACATTAAGTTCACATTTATACATAGGAAAACCTGATGTAAGCCTAGCACCCATAACTTAAATGACCTTGTATGAAAATTGTACTTATAGTAAAGTATATTTATTACTTGTATTATAATCACTTGTTGTAGATGATAATTATTACCCTTATGATTATAGCCTTTGTTTACTAACATGTTAGTAAACTGATAGCAATCACCCGATTTAATAAAAGATAAGAGAGAATAGTAGAATATTTGAGCACTAAACATGTTACAGAACTGCAATTTTATTAAAATTTTAATCATGTATACGTTGTTACCTGGGTAATTTGCGATGTCCCTCGCTTAGTAGACACTTTTTTGTATTCAATGAATAGGATAATTTTCTCCTTGCTTCATCACGGAGTAAAGATATTGGCGTGTCATTTAACTCTGCGTCATATTCCATATTTAAACCCGAATATTCTTGTGCATAATCATAGCCCATTAGTTAAATGTTGTTATTGTTTCCACATAAAATCATTAAACTACAATAATTTCTTCAAGATAAAATTAACGTAGATTTTTACAACACGATTGAACATTGACCGTCTGTGATTATTCAATTTCTAACATATTACGGAAACTATCACTTTACCGAAAGGTACAATGATGCTTGAAGGGTAAGTAAATAAACACATTTATTTCCTCGAACAGATCAATATATATGGGATAAACGAACGAAAAATCAATTTGACAAGAACAATTGACATTTTTATTGTCCATGGTTTTTCTTTTCTTTTCATATATGGCAATGGTGCAGTTACGACATTCTGCCAGTCATGTTTTTTCTTCTAATAAACAATTATATAATCTAAAATGTATTCCTTCCAGTACCATCAAAGTAAGTCTGGAGCCGTTCGATAAATAATAGTAGGTTTACTGAGGACAGAAGAAGAGTCCTTGGAAGCACACGGGAAGCGCAGTCCTATTCTTTTATTTGAGTATCAGAAACATTATGCACAAAAACACTGAAGTTTAATTAATTTTATCTATCAGTAATTTAATCACAGAATGCACAATACACATTTTTTTATAATAATATAACAAAAAGTTAACAACTATTCGAGTTCCCGCCAAAAAGTAATTGTTTATGGTAATTCCGTATTGGCAATAACAAAAAATGACAATGTGTACAAGTTACGCACAGATTAAATAATATCATGTAGATCTGATCTGCAGTTAAAAAAATGATGAGTGGAAATGTTATAGGAAACCTTCCTTTGTCCATATAAAGAGTCGCAAGCTTCGTAGGAAAAGTATACAAAATTTTATGCGTATAGTCCATCTTCAAATAGTTGGGGAGTGATATTTAGGGTGATGATGATGGTTTTTCGGATTATGTGTATCTGATGATGCACCTGATGATTCATTAGTTCTTAGGTACGGTGTACTCAAGTAGTAATTCAAATTTCATAGATATCAATGCTTTATGAGAAAACCGTGAGAGGAGGGTTCACAGTATGTGTATCTGTAAGTCGTGTGCGAATGTGGGATAAAGTAGAAACATCTTTACAAAAAGAAACATATATATGAAAAGGATAAAATACCGGTTGTTCACTCACTTGATAAATCTATATATTTTTTTAATAATACCATGTGGTTAATAAAACAAAAAATTATATTTGAGACTTTATTGTCATTCACAAGTGCATTCACTAACGCCTACTCTACAGATATACATAGATACAGAATTTAATTACTACCTATACTCTATCCCAAGTCATTACAAATAAAATATTTAGGGGTCCGCTAGTTAGATATCACACGACCGCCACATGGATGCCATACATTGATTTTAGAATTATTTCAGATTTTAGAAAAGTAAGCAAGAGAAAAATCATCATTTGTTGAAACACTACGAATATTGTACCTACTTACATTATAATTCATATTTTTAAAATATTTGGTATATAGGCGTCTAATTTACAAAAAAATACGTTAAATTATATCAAAATTCAGGCTTCGGAAAAGTTTCAATTACAGCCTTTATTTCAATATTTATTATATTCACGTTGAATTTATCTTGTTTATCTTTCGAAAACAAGATAAGACTTCATTTACGACTCGTCGTATAGGTACTATATCGCTGTGATAATTCTTGAGAACAGTTTTAACAAAATACAAACGGTACTGAATACTCTTTAGTTTATATTTACAGTAGGCATTTTTGGTTATCCAAATGAGGTCGGTAATGTTACATTATTTTATAAAAAGATTAACAAATTATAGAACAATATTTCAAATAATAAACAATAATAACAACCATAATTTACAGTAACTACTAATAAGCTCATTTTAAATTGGAATGTTCTAACATAGACATTTTCTATTGTAGTAACGACGCAAAGGATACTTTTAAACAATTCCACAATGTAGAAATGCTTGGCAATCTGAACTTTACAGTAAGGAAATAGGATTTAGATTGTGTTCATGAGCAGTTTTATAAGTTTCTGTTTATACATGGAAACTAGGTAGATACAGATAAAATTATGACATTTGTAATTTTTATTCGGGCTGATATGTGTCGCCTTTTGCGCAAATAAATCCTAGGTGTTGTGATTCTATAACGATGATATGTTTAAAGAACAAATATATAACTAATGGGTTAATGAAACAGGATCTCCTCTAATTAAAGCCAACTTTAAATAGAGTTTAATAAGTTTTAATAGGCTTTCCCGCAACGAACGCTCGGCGCGAGCACACGTTCGCTCTCACCAACAGCTCTCGCGTTAATGTCGTTCGGCATCTATATGACGTTGCGCATCAGACAGTATACTGATTATTTTATCAATCTACCTACATATAAAAGTACGCTACAAATTCGGAAAATCGGTAAGTATATATTTAATTTATTGTGTTGTTTAATAGAAAACGTCTATTAACAATATCTTTAATAATTTGTTAATTAGCAAATTAAACTGCAAATGTTATAACTATTAAAACAAAATGCATCAATTATAAGAAGTATTGCACATATTACTATTGCGTCTAACCTATCACGGTTATATTTATTTGTAATACTATAAATAAACGCCGTCACAGCGATAAGATTTCTTTTTTGAGTTATAATTACTGATCACGTAATTACAAAAAATCTCTGGAACTCCTTTTATAGCTTTTGCGCTGCTTTGGTTTTGAAAAACGTAAAACCAGAAAATGACATCACGCAATATTTAAACTTATTGTTGCTAAGGTCAGTGGAAAAAAATTGTAGCATAATTTTACAAGAAGATATGTATCCAAACATAAAAAAACACAATTATGACAGTCGTTTGTTAGACTTAAAAGATTTTTTCTGTCGTAATTATAATTTAGTTTTTGTCCCTCGAAATTATAAAAGGTTATTTACAATTTTCTAATGTACCTACAATAGAACTGGACGTTCAGACTATTACAAATTCCTTTGCGGCCCGTTATGAAGTTATTTAAAAGACGATTACGTTGCGTAGACTGAAAAAATAACATTACAGTACAATCTTATTTTTCAGATTAAACATGGAGTATAAACCTTAATTCACGTGGATAAGTTGTTTGTGGACCGCAAAAGGGGTTGCGTAATTGTTTCAAACGCTCGTTTGGTTCAGGTCATTTTTTTTTTGTTAAATATAATATTACTTTTCTTATAAGTTACCAGTACAATTTTGTTTTCAATTGACATCTAAAAGTTTGTTGCGTATAAAAACTTGTTTTCGATCACAGCTGACCGACAACCTATCAATTTTATGGTACTTATTAAACACATCGAAAAAAAATTGTTTTTATTTTGTCGAATGAATAATTCGCATCTTGAAAACCAAAGTGTTGTTAATTTATTAACTTCATTGCACATTATGGTGCAAAAGGCGAACTTAATGCCTCCAGGCATTCACTACCGGCTAAACTTTGGATTTATGTTAATTAACTTCACTTATTCCAAAATAGTTTGTTTTTTGATAATGGCTGCTGCCCATTTAGTGTTTTTGTTATTTTTTAAAGCATAAAACAATCGTTCAACCTCTTTTGTAATGTCAAACGATCATTACGCGAAATTCATACTACAAAAAACATAATAAATAGACTCAAACTTTGTACAAATCATATTAAATAAACAAATAACAAAATGAAACATTCCTTGTGGCAAGCGTTTTTAAATTCGTATGTATATTTTTTTTATATTTACTGTGATGCCTGTTACAAATGTTATTAAACTATTAATTGTGATTTTTTGCGATAAAATGCGAGATTTTAAATTATTTATGATGAAAAATAAATCATTCTAATTGTACGTAAACTGTACGATTAGAGTGACGTTAGTTCACATATCGTACGATAATAATTATACGATAGTAAGTCATACCTTTGAACTGGCCAACCCGCTTGGCTAGCTTGGCATTTTAAGGCTATTTTATTCCTCGTGCACAAAACAATGTGTGTACTCTTACGTCGTACTCTTATGGAGATAAACAAATATAAGAAACAGTTTTTGTAATGGGTTCATAATCACTAAGCTACTTTACCTGTTAAAATAGGATTCTCTTTGTGCGTACAAAACATTAGCGACCTTTCAAATATATCTACCAATATATACCTTTCAATATACTACCTGTTTTTTGACAGAAAGAAGGTCGCAAACAGTCCTCCTGGTGTTGAGTGGATTGTTGCATATAAACATCCATAATACATGCCGACATCGGTCAAAAATGACAAAGGTGCCCCGGATGGAGGACGTCAGCTTGAACGCAAAGTACAACGAGTACAACGTTTCGTTTATACGCGTGAAAACAATTCTACTTTTAATTAGTATTGCATGAATACCTAAACATTAAGATAACTTTTGCCTAAACTCCATGATATGAATGTAATAAAGTTAATTGTTTGTCTTTTGTTTGTCTTGTTTATGGGACCAACTAAAATCCACCTTTGATCTTAGACCTTTGAAATAGATATAGTCGGATTATTTATTCGAGTTGGGGAATATGACATGTAGAATGTTTAGTCGCATCATGACCACTTCCCAAAATACCCACTTAGCAAAATGTCCAGTTCGTAAAATGACCACTTCTGATTTTTAACAATACCAGGTTTTTATTATTATAATCTAAGAGCAATGAACTTGTGCTAACGATGCAACCAGTGGTCTTTTTGAGAAGTGGTCATTTTACGAACTGGACCTTTTGCTAAGTGGTCTTTTTGAGAAGTGGTCATTTTGCGAACTGTATATTTTGCTAAGTGGTCATTTTGCGAACTGGACATTTTGCTAAGTGGGTAATTTGAGATGTGGTCATGGTGCGACTAAACGATGTAGAAGTGCCATCTCCGTAAAAATTTCACTCTGTTTGACAGTTCTATGTCGTATCTCTGACTCCAATAAATAATCCAACTTTGGTAGAATCATCACAATTATTCATGTAATGATTGCAAATTGCAAAATGATAATTTAACTAGACGTTTTTACGAAGGCAAGAATTCCAGTCCAATAATAAATAGTATTGCTACATTAACATACAATAATTTTACATCTGTTAACCCTAAACTATGTACAATGATATGATTATTATTGATATTTTTTAAAAAAAGTTACTACTTTTTTATAAAGTTAATGCAAACGTATTTTTAAGTACAGTTATAAAATTAATAAATCGGGTAATGTAAAAAGTTTCATATAGGGTTAAATAAAAATGTCCTAACAGTGAATTTATTTCGCGATTTGTTTTACTTTTTTCAAATTTAGCACTTTTTTTTCACACACCACTCACGCTCACCGATTTAGATGTTTAATAGTAGCGGTTCGATTAGCCGTTAGCAGCTGTTTTGAATGGTGTGCGGCGTTGCCGTTCGTATTAGCATGTAGTAGTATAGAGAAACAAAGTCAGAGACTTCATTTAAAACCTGCTTTTTTGGAGAAAACATCAAATTCCGATAAAGTCGTAGAACACAAGTTCTTACTTTTAATTATAGAAATACAATGTTATTTAAGCCTGTATACTGTATATATAGGTATAATGTGTCCGGTTACAACGCATCTTTGGTGTGTTGCTAGGATACATGTCCTAATTTTTTAAGTATATTTCAATTCTACGTTTTATTTATCAAATTTATTTTTCCTTTCAAATGATAATGCTTATTCTAGGCGTCTGCTTGGTACCTACGATCCTTTTTGGTAATAATCCTATTTCTATTACCCGATGCTTTTAAACTCCTCCGTCCTTTGCAATATCTTTTAAATATTATAAAAGATGGTGGATACCCAATTATTGTCTTCCCTACCCTTCCTCTTAAGTCCTATATACAGTTATTCGTAGGCCGCAACAATAGTACTGCCGTTTTCAAGTTAAGTTCTGCCGCTGGTGCAGGTGAAAGGTACCTTAAGGCGGGTGAAAAATTAAAACAATTTTTTGTTTGTATCTCCCAAAATATAGAAGCTAGCATGTTCCAGACAGGGAAGAAAGTGGTCTACATATTTGAACTCCGGTAAGATTAAATTATGTTTTTTTGATGATAACGTATCATGGTATTCATGGTCTACTTTCGTTTTTTAGTCCGTTTTTCATAATTACACTAATCGTAATTAGTTTGCCTTTGAGACAGTATACGAATAGGTCTTATTCAATAACGAATATTTATATAGAGCAGTTGTAACATAAATTTCAAAATAAGTATGGGCACCACCTTATTTTAAAAGATGGAAGATTATTCATTCATAAGCTCGGCAAGTTGTATAATTGAGAAAAACCTTTCTTCAAATTAAAAAAAAATATCATATTTAATAGTCATGTTTCATAAGGGTTATTGTGAACCTGATGTCATTACGTGGATAATATTTACCAAACACAGGAACACATGGAGGTTCGTGCTACAAATGATTTACGATTAAGTACTATTATTCGATCTCATAGTCACACTTAGTTAATTAAAATCACACTTGTAATTGCTCTATACAAATCGACGCATTAGTTTGAACTTAGATTCGATTCAAATAATGTTCTAAGATCTTTTAAAAAATTTACTTTTTCGCAATTAATGATAACAAGTCACGCGTGACATAAGAATTCTGAACGTTATTGGTTATCATAAAGTATTTATTCAATAATTTAAATAGGGTATTTAAGATTCTTCATTCAATTTAGTATACGTTAGTGAATAAACCAAAAGAGACTGATGTCTTCTCTCATTACACGATGGCTTTTTCATATTCTCGTGTACTGTAATTCGATTTTGACAATAACACTGGGTACTGCACTTTTAGTTAGGACGGCAAAATATGTCAACATCCGTCATTCCTGACAGGCGAAAGTAGCGAAAATCTAGGAAATATTTTTTTTTTATTTTATTAACCGTGATCAGATTATACAAAAATATTTTTAAATCAATATAAATAGATACCTACTACAAAAACCACACCCACAAAAATCTAAGCAATTAGCTCAATAAAGTCTTCAAATGGCCCGCGATCAAAAGTTCGCGTAGTTTTTTATAGCTGACAAATACATAATCAGTAACATATTATACATATGTAAAACAAAATATTAATCAGTCTTTGATGTAAATATTGGAGATTGATATTATTAGTACAAATTATTTTAAAATTCTAGCCTTCTTTCTTATGATATTTTAAGTCAATATCAATTTTAAGTCAAATCAATCAAAATAGTCTAGTCAATGTTCCGAAAAAGGCGAAAATCTCTCTTTGAGAATCTAATTACGATTAATCTTTGTCCATATTCATAATACAAAAAGAGACAGGTACAAAGGTTACTGTCAAAGAACTATTTTCGTATGATTTGGAATGCAGCCCAAATCAATAGAGTTGACAGGTGAAACTTGAGACTGAAAAAGCGCGGCAAATTAAAAAGATCAATTCAATAATAAAATTAGCTTAGCTTTGAATTCAAGTATCAAAATTATTTTCGCTAATATTTTTAGTGATAATAACTTTTTTTTTTAATTTGCCGCGCTTTTCCAGACTCAACTTTCATTGGTCATTCTATTGTCCTGTTATAAACTAGTGAGAACACAGAGTTAAAACGGTACTTTGGGCAAAAGAAAATTAGCACGTCCATTTTTGTAGAAAATATTATTTATACAGTAAATATTTCGTTAATTTCTTAAAATCGTCTTGAGAGTCGTGTCACCTTTCAGATAACATCATTAGGCAAGCAATGTTTATAGTTAAAAAATGTCCTGAGAATTTTCTAAGGATTGTAACTACCTACATTTTTCCATTAGTTATAATTTCCTACTCCAAAGGTACTCTCGTCTCAGTGAGTACTACCATTTTATACCGACACTGAGAAATGAGATAATATTTTTAGTTATTTATATGTATAATGTAATTATAGTGAAACTGCATAAACCAATAATGTTATTTTGGTCTAATAAATAAAACCCTTATTATGCATAAACCCTTGGAGGACTAAAAAAGTGTTTTATCCTTTTTCGAAAAAGTTTCTGGCAATGCAACAAAATTTACTTTTTGATCATTTTTATTACCAAAGTGTGAAAAATTGGGTACAAATATATATATATATATATATATTATAACAGATGTTATTGTTCTACCTAACATTCCAGTAGCGCCCTCTGATAACAAAATTCTAGTAGCTCTCATTCTACTGTACCTATACCATTTGGCATCTTCCGTATATTAAGTTTGTTAACAAAAAAAGATGTTTTTTTTTTTTAATAATAAATACTTAAATAATTGTAATTCCCTAATAACCCCTTTGATCTCGCCATAGTCGGGAAATAAGCATTCTCAAGTAATTATTTATCCGTATAAATTTTATTTTCGCGATTTGTACACGTCTATATAGTAAAATGACTAATATATATCCGTATAAATTTGACTTTGAATGAATCTTGTTTTTATGACAGTCTAAAGTGTAAATATGTCATTTGGAGTTACGCCGTTATTATATTTAGTTGTTTCTCGGACATTTTTTTTTCATTCTTGTACGAATCAGAACTTCCTTCGAAAACGTCGTCATAGACTAGAATTCATGAGAATTCCCACAAACTGTCTTCGAAGCAAAATTACCTGTCACTCAGTGACAATCGAATTTCACCCAAAAATAACACTGCTTCTCAATTGTGAGCAGCTCTTTTCCCTTGCATATAACCCTCCCACCGTCTTGCCGTATTAATTAGTATCGGATCATCATCTAGCCCTGCTAATAGATACAACTGGTTGACGTGTGTGGCGTGATAATCCCATCTGGCTATATTGGGGCTAACTCCTAAAGTAAAATGTCTCAGGTCATAGAAACTGCCACTGCCTGTGTCAAATAATGGCAGTAACGTTTTAAGTGACGACATACCGTCATCAAACATTTTCTTGGCGAGAGATATGGCGTTCTCTCCTTCGATAATGTGTAGGTCATAAAGACCCAGAAGGGTGTAAATGAAGCCGTTTAGAACGAATAGCGGTGGCTTGGTGGGGTATTCTTCGTACCTGAAATTTGTGATTTTATATTTTATTCATCTGATTTATAATGATGGCCTAGGGATTTCTAAGCGACCAGTACTATTATAATTCGAATTATTCAATTACGGTGAATGAATTATCGGCGGTGAAGGAAAACATCATTAGGGAAGGTAAAATAATGAAAAAAAAATTGGGTATGTTATGATTACTAATATCAGTAATCCGTAATGGGATTGGGAAGGTGAAAAAGTTTTAATGAACAAAAATTTATCAAGACGCATTAAATGTTCCGAAACCTAGCGAAACACACAAACATACAGATTCCGATCAAACCATACTTTACCACCAACGTGTTTCTTTACTGCTGCATATATTTTTTTATGTACGAAGGTGGCAGGCGAGTTACCATCCACCTGATGGTAAGTGGATACTGTCGCCCATAGACATCCGCGATACATGCCAACATTAGTCCAAAATGACATACGTTGGCACGCCCCCGGATGCGCTGCCTACCTTTGGAGATATACGAATGGATTTGGAGAAAGGGTTGGGAAAATGGGGAATAATAGGATGGGAATGGGCTCTGGCACATCTCACTCACTACCGAAACACGTACGTACATTAGGGAAATAGGATAACGTCGGAAATGCAGTACATTTCAGGGTAGTCTTCTCGAGAGAGGGGTAACGTGGCCAGTCGAGTGCGGCAGCGGCAGTTGGATTGCAGCGTGCACTCTCCACCTGACAAATATAGGCCTCTCCCATAGCTCGCCACCACAGAGAATCTAACGCCCTTCTCATCCACTCACTACTGGATTCTTGAAGCGGACAGTCCACTTGGTCATAAGGTGTCCCACACTTTGTCCCAGTCCATGGTCTCTATTCAAGGACTCGTCTACTCCATCGGTTACAGGTCTTACGACAGATATGGCCTGCCCAGTGCATCTACAGCTTAGTGATTCTTTAAGATGTCTTTGAAAATATGTTCGTCGTACGGAAATCAACCCGGACCATCTAAAAAGTTGGATAAACCCAAGTTTTCAATATTTCATCAAATGCAACGCAGCGCCTATTTAGTATCCACATGGATGTATAATCAACAAGCAAGTCCATTCCTATATGTCCAAAGGTAGATAGTACAACCGGTGGCGCGCCAACGTTTGTTATCCTTAACCAATGTTGGCATGTATCTCAGATATCGCAGGTCGACAGCATCCACTAACATCAGGTAGGCTGTCTGCTCATCTGCCATCTTCTTTCTATAGAAAAAAACCACAATAAACTTACCAAACATATTTATCCATCCACATCGCCTTGACGCCTCCAGCGTGACTCGGGACATCCAACAGATAGAGCGCCTTCTTCGCCGCCTGGAGATATTTCACGTCTCCACTGCGGTAGTAGGCGCGGGCCAGAAGAGATACGCCGTGCCCTTGGCTCATTGCCGAGTGCCTGGATGATGAATTTTTTTTTACAAATTAGGGTGGGATCATTCAATCACGTGATGAATATAGCTGGAAGATGTGGATGTACGCTGAAATCCCACAGCCTCTGGGCGCATTCGACTGACCTAGTTACTCTATCCTCACAGAAGACCACCGTAAAATGTAGTGCATTTCGTACTTTATCCTATTCTCCCAATACGTATTTTGGTAGTGAGTGAGATATGGGAGAACCCATTTACATAGCATATTATCCATTGGAAAGGAGAATATAATGGAATAAAACAAATTCCTTTACTCCTCCGAAGTAGACTTAAGGAGGGCTGGGTGGAGTAATGGGATGAGGAACACTCCACATCCCATTATACTTCCTATTACCTATCTTTATCAACCTTTTTATGTTTTCTCCAAATCCATTTCTATACATATTTCCAAAGGTAGATAGCGCATCTGGACGAGAGGGGTGCCAACGTTTGTCATTATGGACCGATGTAGGCGTATAACGCCGAAATCTATGGGCGACAGTATCCATTTAACACCAGATGGACTGTGTGCCAGCCTGCCACCATCTTTCTATTAAAAATATACAGTTTGTTCATGACAGTTTATACAACCAAAGCATACATCAGATACTAATACAATAAAGAGGTAAAATTGTGCTTTTGTGTTTGTATGTATAGGCTTAAATAAAACATTTGCACCCTCTTGACACAGAATTCTATTCTGTAATTTTTTTTCTCTGGAACTACTGAACCGATTTCAAAAATTCTTTCACAAATAGGAAGCTACATTATCCGTGTCTAATATAGGCTATATTTTATTTTGAAATTTTGAAAAAAAAAAAATCACCGAAATAAACCGAAGCGAAGCGAGGCCGGGTCGCTAGTGTCAGATAATTTAATATCTTGATCGAGCGCTATGTTTGATATTTACGATTCAGAAAAAAATCCTACAAAAATGACGCATAAATTTAAAAATCAGATATTATTACATTGAATATTTAATACATACAATTTGAAAATGAACGTATTTAGTTTTGACTAGCTACCCGCCCTCACTTCGCTTCGGTTTAATTTAAAACAATCGGAATAAGATATTTTCCTGTGGTAAAATGGAGCCTATATTTTAAGTTAGACCTCTAGCTATACATCGGTGAAAACTGCATTCAATTCCATGCAGTAGTTTTTGCGTGATGGTGGAAACCTCAACACGATTTCCACCAGAAATGAATTAGCTATAAGGTTAATATTTGCTTGTATTTATTTCAAAAGTCATTATGCACTGATCGAGATTTTATGTGTCATTAATGTCGTGTAAATGATAAAGTGAGCTCGCCCTAATGACTTTAACATGGCGAGGCGCGACACGCTGACCGATTGCTGTTTATATGGCTGCACCACATGTCGACTAATTAAAATTTGATTTAAATTATTACTTTATAAATTGTTAAAGCAATGAACATTGCCGAGAAAAGTACCTTAATATTGTACTGTTACTTAGAAAATAACTTAATATTGTCGCGGTTAACACACATATTTAGGTTAAATGAAGTTTAAACATGTTTACCTCTTTTTTATTAAGTGGGAATCTCATTTTCCCGAGAGGAGGATGGAATGGGGTCTCTCACAGAAGACTACCTTGAAATGTACTGCATTTCCTACTTTATCGTATTCATACAAATTTACGTACGTATTTCGGTAGTGAGTGCAAAATGCCAGATCCCATTCCCATCCCTTCCCATTTTCCCAATCCTTTCTCCGAATCCCTTCTCATATCTTCAAAGGTAGGCAGCGCATCCAGGGTCGTGCCAAAGTTTGTCATTTTGGACTAATGTTGGCATGTATCGCGGATGTCTATAAACGACAGTATCCACTTACCATCAGGTGGACAATATGTGCGTCTACCGCATTTTTCTATTAAAAAAAAAAAAATAAGAAATAAGAACCCATCACGCGAACTCTCTTCTCTATCCCAAAAAGAGATCGCCTTAACGATAAGGTCGCTTGTTGTATTCTGTCATTTATTATGTGTGCACATGTAATAACCATTTATAAACGACTAGCAACCCGCCCTCGCTTCGCTTTGGTTGATAAGATTTTTTTCCTTTCAAAATTTTTTTTTTCCAAATTTCAAATAAAATATTGTCTATATTAGACACGGATAGTGTAACTTCCTATTTGTGAAAGAATTTTTGAAATCGGTTCAGTAGTTACAGAGATTACCCCCAACATATCCACAAACAAACACAATTTTACCTCTTTGTTATATTAGTATAAGATACTAGTATAAATACTAGTTTGTTATATTTTTTTTTTTTTGGGAAAATATCAAATTCAGAAAAATGTCGTAGAGTAAAAATTATTAGTTTTAATAATAGAATTCTGTGTCAAGAGGGTGCAAATGTTTTATTTAAGCCTGTATACATCGTACACTGTACTGTCGTTAGTTCACTATATAGTGCTGCAAGCGACCCCTAAAAAGGCGTCAAAAAAAGGAGTAGTGACTATAACTGTACTGTAATACAGGGCCGTCTTTACCAGGGGGTGCAAGGGGTGCGGTGAACCCGGGCGCTCCGCGCCCGGGGGCGCCTGTCGAGCGCTGAATTTTTGGATATTTCATTGAACTTAACGCCATTGCACAGTTTTATATACTTGTTACTTACGACAAATATGTATGCGCAAGCAAAAAAAAAATAGTCATTAACAATAATATTTTTTTTACTTTTATTACGCTTTCGGCGCTTGTCATACCGCATTACTACACTACACAAATAACAATTTTATTTAATACAACACGCGCGCGGCAAAATCTCTAATCCAAAGACAGTGCATGTATGTACGTTTGACACGTTGCCGCCCGGTAGCAAAATGATCTCTAAGTCAATAGAGTGTAAGTTCATTTGAAATGGGCGCGCGGGCACTTATGGTATTTACTTATGGTGCAGGGTGTGCGGCGCACAGGGGCGCAGGGTGTTAGGGGGCGCCGAGCGCCGCTCGCAACGCCTCCAAAGTATACTAGAGGGCGCCAGGGTATTGATTGCACCCGGGCGCTACATGGGCTAGAGCCGGCGCTGCTGTAATATATAATACCTTTTCTAATCGATAGTTCTAAGTTAAGTTAAACAAGTTCTAAGTTAGACAAGTTCTAAGTTAGACAAACAAGAAGATATTTTATTAGGTGGGGAAGTGCGCATTGCTCACTCTTCCGTACCGTAACAGGCATGCGAGTATATATCTTATCTGCTTTTAACTGTTACAAATAAATAAATAATCACTCACCACCCAGGTTTCAGTTCGGCGACCCCAGCGGCCATGCGCCGGCGCACGGGTATGGGCCACCCGCCGCTGCGCGCGCGCTGCTTGCTAACTAACCATTGCGCCGCCGCGTAGAAATGAGACATATGCTCACTTGATGACACTGTTATATTGTCCAAGGACCCAGATCCGAGTAGAATTATACTTGATATCTGGAAAAAAGATGTTTTTTACAAAAAAATAAATATTATTAACTTATACATTAAATTTGCCACTTTTTGCCATGTTTAGTTTGCCATACTACCGGAGCAATGGAAATTTTTAGTCTAAGATTCAATCCTACTTCGTACCTTAAACTTGTTCCTAGGCAGTTTCCTTTTGGGGCGGTCCTGTAACGCCCAGCCCTTGTGCATATCGATAATGAGGTCCCGCGTGAGGCGCCGCCATTGGGCATCGACACCGATACCATAGTATATGTGGTCCTCCTGCAGATTTGCCATTACGGTTAATATTTCGACCATACATTTTGGAAAATTAAAATTTAACTTTTATTAAAATTTTCTCAAAATTAGTAACAGTAAACATTACATACATTATTATTATTATTAGTAACAGTAAATTATTATTATTACAATATATAATATTAAATTAACATTTTCCAAAATAAAACTAAGAAAGGTACTACAATAGATTTTATAATTGTAATTTCAAAACTACTGAACTGATTTCGATGAAAACTCCCTAAAATAAATACCCTAAACAACAAGAACTACTTTTTCAAAATGCGTGAAGTATTTTTCGAGTTTATCGCGAAAATACAAACGAGGGGGTTTCATATACTTTATTTTATACTACGTTGCTCGAAGTTCAAGTTTCGCAAACTTGAAATAGTAAACAAGACTACAATAAAAGCAATATATCAATATCAACCTACAATGTGCGTATTGATGGATACAATGGATTGATGGATTTAATCGTGAGAATTAAAAAGTATTCACCGCCGAACTAGAAATAATTTTGAAAATCTGTACTTAGGTAGAAACTCAATAGTACAAGCCGAAGATTTTAAATCAAGATGTCATGAATGACAGCCGAGAATATATACCGAGATATATCTATATAAGCTATAACCAATACAATATATACCTGTGCATGAATTAACTGCAAGCTCGATAAATAATGCAAATACACTGTCTCCTTCCTTTCCTTGTTCTGAAGCACCACTGTCATTGACGAGTTTGGTTTCAACAGCAAATCCAAACTTAACACAAAATCATAACTTATGTTCACTTTTAACCACACCTGACTTGACACATGATCAGAAGTCGAGAATCTAATAACATTGGTCTTTAAGTTTGCATCATACTCTCTTGTCATCGAAGCATCTTTGCTGACAATCCAATTTTCTAGAACTTTCTCTCCATCATCAAGCAATTTCCTTCTTGGTTCAGGCTCGGTTAAATTCTTGCTGTAGTGGGCTAAGCCAAACTGAGCTATTTGTGTTGGATAATAAAAACCCCTCGGTTCCCACTGTATAGACACCGGAACTCCTTCGATCCCACTGACACATTTCACCCTATCCCGTACTTCTACATTATAGTTTTCAAAAGTTGTGAAAGTAGACCGAGGGTCATATTTTTTCTTAGGATGGTATATTTTGCTGTAGCTGTGAGACCATTCGAATTTTTCTGCGCCGTCCGTCTGCGTTATTTTTCCGTAGATCTGGTAGAAGTCAATAGAATTAGGTATTTAATTATATATTTAAATAAATAACTTAAGATTTTAGATATTTTTTTTACAGAAATAAGGTGGCTACTGCGCAGACAGTCCACCTGGTGGTAAATGAATACTTGCTCATGGACACCCACAATACATGCCAATATCAGTCCAGAATGACAAATGTTGGCACGTCCCAGGACTTTGGAGACTGCTTACCTTTGGTGATTCAGCAAAGGATTTGAAGCTGAGTTGGAATGATCGGTTCGGAATGGGTTTTTGCATAAATAAATAAAATACTACCGAAACACGTACCTACGTACATCGGGAGAATGGGATAATGTGAGCAATGCAGTACATTGTATGGTAGTATGGGGTAAAACTCGAGTCTGCACAGTGGCTATGGGATTGTCGCGAGCACCCTCTTACTAAACGATTTGTAAGTCATTCTTACCTCAAAATACTTGTGTATGAATGAGAATGGCACGTAGACCTCGTCGCGGTCGCGGCGGCAAGCCACCGAGTACTCGCCGTTGATCGAGCATTCGATCTCGCCCGCACCGCTGCGCTCCGAGAGGCCATTCGACAGGACCGAGCCGACTACACAAACATAACACGATGTAAATAAAAAAAGATAACATAACATGACGTAATAAAAATAATAAATAAGCTGGCACAGTAACATAAATATAATACTTCTTTCATCCCATAAAGTATATATGTATAGATAGATTACATCTATACATAGTATAAAACAAAGTCGCTTCCCGCCGTCTGTCCCTCTGTATGTACGCTTAGATCTTTTAAACTACGCAACGGATTTTAATGCGGTCTTCATCAATAGATAGAGTGATTCAAGAGGAAGGTTTATACGTATGTTAATTTGTTATATATTATATTATGTGCAAATAAATTGCCGGGCATGCAACGCATGGCGAGCACAGCTAGCTGTATAATAAAATTGAAATCTTTCGCGTTTTGTACACATTTTATATTCTGAATGGGATCTGAACACATATAATAAAGGTATTTGTTTACCTTATATTCCTACTCGACGTTTCGGCACCGGTTACACCAGCCGTGGTCATGAATTCACGAAGAGGCGGGTAGTCCAAGATGGGTGCTGCGAACAGTTTTATCAACTACCCACATTTCACCTTAACATTCAGAAAGGCTGCGACACACTACACTAATAATGACCGCGGACATATTCAACGGTAAATCGCAAGGTTCAAATTCAGCACGTAACCCGTGCCGAAACGTCGAGTAGGAATAAAAAGTAAACAAATACATACCTTTATTATATGCGTTCAGACCCGATTTCGAATGTAAAAAGGAGAATTTTAACTGCTGTACTTGTCCTTTAAAACTCAGAGGCGTAATATCACCAAGTCAGTGAAGTTACAACAGAGAATGGATTTCGGGGAGAAATCCTCGAAGTCAACCTCTGTTCTCTCTTCACCAGTATATAATAGTCATCAAGTATATAATAGTCATCAAGTAGGTGTAATACAGACCTGGCCTGCGCGAGAGTTCCCCGCAGTGGCTCCAGAAGAGCGTGACGAGTAACACGCCGACGATGAGCAGGCATAACGCCGCTCGCATGCTCACGGCGCGCCACAGCATCATGTCGCCGCGCTACAAAAATATTTTTTTATTTATTTGTGTTTAAGGTTAGCAAGCTAAAAACGTACCTATACAAAAAAAACAAAAGACAAAAGTTTAAAATTATTTGGATAGGACATTGTGCCAAAAAATGTTTATATTCCTGGGTCTTCACTC
The DNA here is from genome assembly GCA_943735995.1 of Sesia bembeciformis. Lineage (NCBI taxonomy): Eukaryota > Metazoa > Arthropoda > Insecta > Lepidoptera > Sesiidae > Sesia > Sesia bembeciformis. Next base: position 18,905,667 of record OX031028.1, read on the forward strand.
ATAAAAGTCTATCAAAAATCTCCAGATGTTGATGTCCACATTTTGCATTAAAACTCGATGCAATGCAGACTTTCAATGTAATAACTGTAAACATAACCAGCCATCTTTTTGTCCACTGCCTGGATACGGGCTTCCGCATGCACAATGTCTTGTGCAAGAGGGATGAATTATCCTAAAACGGCATGCTGGCCAAGCTGGCTGACGAGTCCCCTCAGAGTTCACTTAAAGGTAATATAGTTCCTCCGAGCTTAAGATTTTTTTTATCCCTAAGTCGCCTTTTATGAGACCCACGTGAATAGATGGGATGGGATGGTCCTATTCTAAAGTCTGCTGACACCACATGGAATGGTGATTATCTATACATATAATAAAATTGTAACAGGCCGATGTCTGTACATTATAGATATTGAAAAAAAAACTATTATGAAAACTGAAAAAAAGACCCCGTCTTTATTAAAGCAACAGAAGCCAAGACAACAGTTTTTAGAAATTTTGTCTGTCTGTCTGTCTGTATGTTTATACACGCATCACGCAAAAACTAGTGCATGGAATTGAATGCAGTTTTCACCAATGTATTGCTAGAAGTCTAACTTAAAATATAGGCTCCATTATACCGCAGGAAAATATCTTATTCTGATTGTTTTAAATTTAATAAACCGAAGCAAAGTGAGGGCGGGTCGCTAGTTTATTTAATAAATATACAATATAATAAGATACAACATTCATACACAGCGCCGGCTCTAGCCCATGTAGCGCCCGGGTGCAATCAATACCCTGGCGCCCTCTAGTAAACTCTTTGGAGGCGTCGCGAGCGGCGCTCGGCGCCCCCTAACACCCTGCGCCCCTGTGCGCCGCACACCCTGCACCATAAATAAATACCATAAGTGCCCGCGCGCCCATTTCAAATGAACTTACACTCTATTGACTTAGAGATCATTTTGCTACCGGGCGGCAACGTGTCAAACGTACATACATACACTGTCTTTGGATTAGAGATTTTGCCGCGCGCGTGTTGTATTAAATAAAATTGTTATTTGTGTAGTGTAGTAATGCGGTATGACAAGCGCCGAAAGCGTAATAAAAGTAAAAAAAATATTATTGTTAATGACTATTTTTTTTTTGCTTGTCGTAAGTATATAATACATATTTGTCATATTTATACATATACATATTTATACGACAATACATATTTGTCGTAAGTAACAAGTATATAAAACTGTGCAATGGCGTTAAGTTCAATGAAATATCCAAAAATTCAGCGCTCGACAGGCGCCCCCGGGCGCTCCGCGACCGGGTGCACCGCACCCCTTGCACCCCCTGGTAAAGACTGCCCTGTTCATACATATACAAATACATGCTACATACAAATTTTATGTCACATGAATGTATTTATATCTATGTATTCATTGTATGTGTATATGTATATGTATTTATATTGTAGTACCCACCTACTCACAGAAGACTACCTTGAAATGTATTGCATTTCCCACTTTATCACATTCCTCAATGTGATAAAGTACATTGAGTACATTGATGTACATTGAGGACCATGAGTTTTGGTAATGAGTGACATATGCCAGAGTCCATTCCCATCCCATCCTATCCCTTCCCATTTTCTCACCCATTCTTTAAATCTATTCCTACATCAACAAACTATTGGCAAACGGCTGAATAATCCTTCAAACTACAGATCTTTGAACAGAAAAAAACGATTATTGAAAAATAGAAAAATTAAATTATTGACTCGTAATTTCCTTGATACCAAGTGTTAAGAAAAGTATATCTTGTAGTAATAATAGTACTCATATAAATTAAATTATTGACTCATAATTTCCTTGATACCAAGTGTTAAGAAAAGTAGGAAAAATCATTCATCTAATTCTATTAAATACAAAGGCATGCCCTCAATAAGCCTGGGTACATAAAATACGCCGCTAAATATAGCCGAAGGTACAGTTCTAAACCAGAACTCGTAGAATTTTGCGTAGGTGTTTAAAAGACAAACAAAAATGGTCATAACTACTAACGCTATCTCTAGCAACACGTTACTAAGATTCAGAGTTTATTAACACAACTAGACTCTTATTTATATATTGTAAATAAGGTATTCTAAAGTGTAATATTTACATAGGTACCTTGTATAGGCCAATGGTATTCCATCCGTTCAAACGTTTGTATAGCAAAGAACACACAATTTTCATAAGGTTCTTGATGTCTCACATTGTAATGAACAAATTAACAATTTAAAGTCACTTTTGTGTAAATTGTATCAATGATTGGGGTAGAAAAATGTAATTAGCAGAATTTAATGCACCATTACCGACTGTTTCGGCAGTTCCGCAGCTGTTTGACAGCTGACAAATGCGTTCCGTTATAGGAAGGGGTAAAACAAATAAAAATCATCTAGTATGTTGTATGTAGGCATGACCTATCCTGAAATGGAACGTGACACTTTCATATACCCTAATCACAGATTTTATAATACAAACCATAAATGTAGTATTTACCCATATTAATGGCCACACCAGGGAAAAAAAACCTGGATTGATATTAAAAAGTAATATGCATTTTTTATCCATCTTTGGCTAACTGATCATTGTCTTATTGACCAGTACTTAATAATTGATATGTAAACGGGCTCACGATTTGTTATTTATTTACATATTATAGCCGATATTTCGGTCCGATACATGAACCATGGTTGCGGCGAGACTGCGGAGGTGGGTGAAGGTGTTATTGCTATTGACAAACAAATCTGTCTACCCTCCGTCGTGTTCATTTTTGATCCACCTACCCACACTGAACTTGTTTTTGTTGATTAAGTTCCTTGCACACTAACAATATCACCACACGCACGCGAGTTTGAAAACGCATCTACTTTTCTGGGTTTGCAACTTAAATTCATCCTCGCGATTAAAATTTCGATTTTTTAAAATCCAATTCCCCTCGGACCAAACGCGCAATGTAATGGCGTTCAGTTTTAATTACTTTTGGTTTGTGTAATTCAATTCAATGATTGGTTGCTGCCTCTAATAGGTGTTCTGCTATTGCCGACATGCGTGGGTTATTATTTTCCAGGGCGGTTATATGTTCGTTTACACAGCTTGCTATGGTTCGCTTGGTTTGCCCAGTGTATAAGCTTCCACTCCAGGGCACTGATAGGGCAAGTTATCCTTAGGAGAACGCAGGCAGCTTGCTACTTTTTGACAAGGAGAAAAATACAGTTTTTATATCGTATTTATTCCTTAAAAGCTTGCCAATCTTATCCGAGATATACCGACTGTCTATCAATCGTATCAGTTCATTTCCCTTGCTTAGGTCTTCGCCGTGGTATTTTGAAAGTCTTTGTGTGACCATTCTTCCGCAATACCTACTCCATCTACATGTTGTAACTTACCTGACAGATGTTTCTCATCGCATAGATCGTCGGCGCGATTGGTGATGTGAACTGATGTAACAACAGACGCTAAGTGTCTGGGGTGGCAATGGGAAATTCTGTGTAGGTACCTATCAGTGTGCGTTGGCTTTCGATATACTGAGTGAGGCAATGCTCTATGTCGACGAACAGATCCACTGAAGGTCCAAAGACCTTCGGATTCCGGAACGTGATAGTCTTATTAAACTCAACTTCGCATGTAAACTTCATTTTTCTGTGATCAGAATTTAAATGTTCTACGTACTGATTCACCTGCCCTTGACCTCCTCGTACAATAACGTACACGTCATCCAAATATCTCTTCCAGATCTTTATGAAACTAGAAGCAGACTGGATGCCCAACTCTTCAACATATACCATACGTTGGCTACTACTAGAGCGACCAGGCAAGTAAGGGTAAGTCATCGGAACAATTTGCGATTTTTTGGTGTTTTGTCCAAGATTTACTCAAAAACTGCTTAATGAATTTTAAGAAGATAGGGAGATTCATAACTTTCATAAGTTAATTCCTAAGTTAACCCAGACAGATCAACTGAATACTACTTCTATTCCAATAAAATATTGATACTACATTTATATGAGTGCAGTCGCGGTCATTGATTAGTGCATAATATAGAGAACCTTTTTGGAATAGGCTCACCTGTGCACTGATTACCATAAAATATGCATACATACTCACTAGTCGCAACGAGAGAGCAAAATACGTGTGCCGCGTGTTAGAATGAGAGGGAGTGAGTCTGCAATGTGTTTAGGTCATAGACTAATACTATGATTGGTGCGATACGAACTAAAAGTAGAGCTATTAGCTGACAGTCAGTAACAGTAGAGTATTTTATCAATTTCTATTATTTCAGCAAATTCATGCTAAAAACTTTTGAATTGATTAAATTGGCCGTATAACAGTAGGTTAGATACATAACGTGGAGCTACGAGATTCTTCATCAGCCAATAAGAATACTCGTCATCATTACCTTATAATTATGATGATACATTTGTAATTGATACGATTGTAATTGACTCCTATGTGTCCCACGAAACAGTAGTTGCATTTATAAGTAACATTATTAATATGTATCTATTTAAACGGATTTTAACAAGAATGTTTACCTTATTTATTTTACCTACTCGACGATTCGGCTGGGCTGCATCAACCACCTATAAGAGCTGACTGTTATAACACTCTTAATCATTATTATTAATTTCATCACAACTCCTAAGTTTAATTATTTTCAGAAAAATAAATACATTAAAATCCATTCAGTCAGTTCTAAGATTTACATTGAAATCTTGGAGTCTTTAAACCATCTCTTCTACATCAAAACACTATAAAATATTAACAAGACTTAGATTAGTGTTACCACACGAAAATCATAAATTGCTCTAAGAATTACGACAAGAGTTTAATGTTGTTGTGGATAATAAGTTTCTCTACTTGTTAGTACTGTAACACTGTATTTTCTTCAGGATATACATGATTTATATTGTCACTTCGATGCCAATGTACAGAGCTCTACGACAGCTCGTAATCACCTTTATTTCCCAGTTCATTACCTCTTATTTGTCCACTGTGTAAACACGAGTAAGTGGTCATATACATTGTCTGAATATCGCAATTGTATAGATGCCGCATCCGAGCGGTTCGTAGCTCGCTCCATTGGAAGTTGTCGGTGACAGAATGAGGTCAGTGTGCGCGCGGGAACTAGGTCAGGGCGGATGCACCACCGCGCTCGGGGATGCTCGGCACCTCTCGGGGGATTCCGGCGGCGCAGGCGCGAAGCCCCCATCGATCGCCGCCCACGCGGCGCAGCGCCGCTCAAGTCCTCCGCGAGTCGCTACGCGAGACCCGGGCTTGGCCCCTCGATGATGGCGGCGTGAGCGCGCGCCGCCCGCGGCCTCCGGCGGACATGCCGCGATGGCCAGAGAGGTAACCGCGACGCGAACGGCGCCCGACCGCCGACTCCGCCCTCTTATGTAACCGATGATCACTGACACGCCCGGAGATATGGTTATTATCATCACCGGCCACCCGCTGGCCCTGTGCTTGTTTTGTGCTCCACCTGTGAATGAAGCCCACTAGAGTCGCCACCCGCATCGTGCTAGGCTTGCCATCACCAAAGAAACCCCTCGACCATATCGATTCGGACGCTGAACTGGGTCCACGAGCACCCGCCCTCGGTTCTATGTTGATCCTATTAGAAGCGAGCATCATTCTAGCTAGAAACCGCTGTAGTCATAAAAAAGCATTGCAGTGACAAAATACCAGTGAATATTCGGTGTTATATTAGTCATGTAGCAGCAGAAGGGATCTGCCCATATCGGTTCGGTTCAGATCACATTTACCGCAACCGACCTCTCGCTCAGTCGAGTTGCGCGGTGTATCTGCCGTCTCGCTCGCTCTGCCGTAAACTGGCGATGCACATGCAATCCGCATTATTCTAATTCTATACCAAATTCTATTAGTCTCATTCATAAAATCTTTATGATAGAAATTAATTGGAGTTTACATAAAATCTCATTTGGTTTATAAAATATATTTTAATTGGAATATTTTTCAAATACGTATAAATGCCTTTAAATTCCTCATATTTGTTTTCATAATAAATCAATCAGTTATTAAGCAATACTCACTATGAAAGCCAAAATATTTATTATAGAAATGTTCGCGTATATAAGTATCCATATCGCTCGTAGCTCGACAGCACATGCGTAGCACGCTCGTAGCACCACGTAGGGGTTCTGTAGCAAACTTCATAGCACATAGTGTAGCGTAGCATTTTTATTACACTCCTTGCAATTAAAACACTTTTGAATCAATTGACTGATGTATAATTAATTAATTATAAAATAGTCACCTTAAAAAATCCTCTAGTTATTAATTATATCACTTTTCAAATTTTCTTGTAGTGATTTACTAATTAGAACCTAGTTTCCATATAAGCAGAACGACCTGTAAACTTGTACAAAAAAATATGAATTTTAAAAATGCTATCTTAATAGTTTTTAGCGGTGCATTTTGTTTATAAATAAGAAGTTACACTTATCGGGAAGAGCACTTCATAAATGAAGCAATTTGGAGTACGGAACAATATTTTAGACACAGTAGTCGAAATTAAAGCGATATTCCCTATTTTCCATTAAAATCTATCGCGTTCACGCATCCGTTAAAGACACAATGGACATATTTATAAAAAGTTTATTATACTAAATGTTCTCTATCCGAAAAAGTATAGAACTATAAATTGAGTATGTTATACAAATTTCGTCCTATTTTAACCATTTAATTGTTTTCTCAAACCGTGCAACTAACATTTCAGCGGTTAGGGTTTCTTATTGGGAATTCTCTCATTCGATAAAGCAGTAGCAGTATCATACAAACATATCCCTCACACGTCTTACTTGCTCGATACTGTCGGTATCGAACCGTTGTCGAAATGATTACGTGAAATTTATTAGAAGGCATTTGTTTTGAATATTTTTTACTTTAGATAATTTGTTAGTTTTATTATCAGTATTTGTGAGTACCTTAAGACCTAGAAGACATTTATCAGCGATAATAGTCAATGATATTATAACTTTTTTTGATGTAAGAAAGAAGGCGACAGACGAGCAAACAGTCCACCCGGTGTTAAGTGGTACTTTCGCTCATGGACATCCGCCATACACGCCAGGATATCAGTCCAGAATGACAAACGTTGCCACGTACCTGGATGTGTTAGAATGAGGAATGAATTTGGAGAAAGGGTTAGGAAAATCGCGAGGAATAGGGCGAGATGCGAATGGGCATATCTCACTCACTCATTTACCAAAACATCTAAGGATAACGTATATTGGTGGAATCGGATTATAAGTATTTATCTATAAAATCATTCTTTCCATTTACTTTCGTTTATTACGAAAATGAGAGTTCGTCCATTCTTCCTTCCATACTACTCTTTGTACATTCCTTATTTATTTATTTATTCTTTATTGCACAGAGTGACAAATGCGACCTTAATGCTTCAAAGCATTATCTCCCAGTCAATTTGGGCAATGCAGAGATGGTGTGACAGGTGCAAAAACAGTTAAAATTATGTAGAATTATAATACTAAATGACGCGGACAAAATTTAATACCATAATACAAATACATACACATATATATATATATTATATACATACATAAACGTACATATATACACATACATACATACAATACCTTAGTCGACTCATGCCAAATCAATATCCTTAGACATCCATTGGCTTATTTACAGTTATTTATTACTCGTAGACATGAACAATTTTCCTGTAATACCATCCCGGGATCCATGATACCTCACCCACGAAACAATCCCATCTCGGTACCCTTAAATTTTCGTTCCAAATACACTTTACTCAGATATTAAACTCAAATACATTGAGAGTCATTGAGTCATGATATTCAAATAATAATGTCATTATAATAATGGTAAGACCAAAATTAAATTACTAATGAAATACTAACATACTAACTGAAATGTTAACATTTTTTATGGTAAATGTACAGCTGAATATATAATCGCAGCTCTGATAAACGACCTATTGACTGACCTACGACAAACATTAAACCCCAAAAATATAAAAAGAAAGCTAAAAAATAGCCAATTATAAAAAAGGCACCTGTATACGATGCTTACCTGCTCACTCGCGAAACCGGTTCTGTCCCAAGAAAACGCGTTGCTGTATTGTCATATCCATAGTTATTATATCATAAACGATGTACGTGAATCGTAAGAAATGTCATCTTAACTATTATAAATTGTATTTATAAACAAAATTAACGTAAAATAAAATAATTTTTAACTAGGTACATCGCCGACAAATCGACATTCGGTTTCGCGATGTGTTAATCCAAATATAAAATATTAATACTAGAAATAAATAAATAAAATTTAAAAAAAATAAGATGTTTGAATGACAGTAATAAATCGACCCTGGCTAGACAAACGACTCCAAGGCTCGGGGTGTAGTTGTGAGGTCATACTCATTACTCTTCGTGTATTTTTGACTTTGCTACCCACGGCACCATACTGCGCGTGGGACACATGCGAGCACTGATAAAATAGAACACTATACACACTGTGTACAGTGCAAAGCACTTACATTTGCTTTGTAAGCATTTTACATTACTGTGGCGCATTGAGTCGGTACGCAAACAACCACGCCCACAACAAGTCCATTCAGCGTTATTTGAACGTGACGTCATTAATAAACTATATAGTTTCTGCTCAGATATAATCTATTACTCTCTACAACTAGATATTAGGCTAAAAATGTTCTCTATAAAAAAAATAAACTGAATATAAATTGTAAATACATTTTCTGAACGCATTCATTAATCATTGTTATGTCAAATAAGATGATTGTCTAAGTTCGGGGTACATTTTGTTAAAAATATTAATGAATTTGCAAGAAACATATTTATAACCTATCGGGGAATTGATCAACGGATAATTTCGGGGATTTAAGGTAAAGGTGCGGATTCTAAAAAAATTTCGTTGGCAGCACTGATTACTATATGTATTTAATTCCACTTACAAATTATAATTTATTTATATTATACAGAGATAAATTTTCGAAAAAAGTATCTTACAGGTGTCTTCTGAAAAAAAAGTATATGTAATGCGAAAATGGCGAAAAAGAATAAAAACAAAGATTATAAGCGATAAATCGCTTGATATAAGAATGGAGAAACGAAACCATAGCGTGTTCTAACCTACTCGCACATCGCCATCTATCAACACTAAAAGTAGTTTTCACAGAACATTGATTGAAATTCGAGAAGTGAACTATAGTTTTTATTTTTTACTAGCTGACCCGACAGACGTCCTGTCCAAATTTCTATAAATTTCAACATAATTTCAAATTTCAATAAAAAAAAAATTTCCTAAAAACTTTTCCAGGACCATAACGATAACAAAAAGAAAATTACGCATTCGAATCGTGAGTTATGGTCTTGAGTCATACCAAAATCCTATGGAAAAAAGCACTTTCAGTTTTCCCGAATTTTCCAATTTTCCGTGCAACTTTTCCAATTTTTCTTTCCCTGAAAACCTTATTCGGACTATTATAAACTTTTAAAAAAAAAATTAAAACAGGTCCAGCCGTTCTCAAGTGATGCGCTTACCAACGAACAGCATTTAATTTTTATTTATATAGATTATAAAAGTTATGCATTGTGGGTTTTGTAGTTCAATAGCGTCCAGATCTTCTGTCCTCAGGAAACCTACAGTCAGTTCACTGAGCGGCTCCTGACTTACTTCAACAGCTTCTGAATATTGACGATTTATTAATTATGAGTACTCGACAATGGCACAATGCGCTATTTCCAGATAAAAAATGAAAAGATAAAAAAAATGGATATCATTTTACTGTCCAATTTTGCATTTATATTTCGCAATTGATACATGCAGGATTCTTTACAGGAAATCAGCCTATTTATAATAAGCCTAGCTAAGCCTAATTGTTGGCAAACAGCCTATTTTGCTAAAGAGACTGCGATATATAAAGTCTTATATGAATATATCTACAATTATGTGTTATATAGAACTGAAAAACATGTCGGACTTTACGACCGTCTGCTACACGAGTCGTAAATACATAGTTATGGAATTGTGATACGTATATATGTAGCTACAGTATATGAGGAGTAGTCACCTGCTTTGCACACTATTTATTATTTCTTACGTACAGTTTACTGCCCTAAGCACTGCCATAACTAGTACTTTCTAACTGGACTCCGAGCTTATCGTACTAATTAAAACTGTGACATATAACAGTTTGTTCTGTCTATTGTTTATGATGAACATGCTATGGATTGAATTCTCGCACGCTTTAACTGCATGTCATATTATGTTCGTGTACTTACCTACCAACGAAATTTGTTAATCTAAAACATACCACGTAGAAATGAAAAGCTAAATCTTAAATGAAATAACATTTCCCAATATAAATTGTACCGAAAACTATATCTAATTGTAATGATACTCGGGTTTTTAAAAAGTGTACCTCTGGGGGAATAAAAGCGAGCGTTTTTCAAAAGTGTAGGTACCTAATGGGAAACTGTAACTCAGGGTAACATACCGTTTCACTCTCCTTCCGTGACAATTAGACCGTGTAACAGCGTACGTCAAGTACTTACGTCGTTTAACATAACGGTGAATTTCATCTTCATCTTTCACCGCGCCACCCCATTCCTTCATATCCCCTCCTATCCCATCCATGGAAGAATATAATGGGATAAAACCAAGGGCCTAGTCAGGATTTTATCCAGGGTGAGGTAAACAAAATTTGTTACTTAATCTTCCCTATACTAGGGGGGAGGGGGGGGGGGGGGGTTAAGCGCCCCAACCTGCCTGGAAAAATATATTCATTTATTTAAATTTACATGGAACAACAGCATAAATACGGAATAATAATTACATTGTAAACAATCTTCAAACACAGGCATATTAATGTTTCCACAGAAGACAAGTCATTTTTGCATAGGTAGGTACTAAACTTTTATAAAACTACCTATGCATTCTGGTTCACTATTGCCTTTTTAAATATGTTTGTGTGTGTGTAATTTTCATTGGTTAGGCTAATTTTATTAATGAAACATTTTTATCTTTCAAATTGTTTTTTTTATAATTTGCCGCTCTTTTCCAGATTAAACTTTCATTTCCTAGACTAGACTACTCGTAGAATATCTGTGGTATTTGCCATAACCTCCTCCACGTTATCGATTCCCGCGGACCCGCCGAGATCCGTTTTAATTTCTTCGTTTAAGCATTAATCCCCTTCTAAAGAGCCTCGTAAAGATTCCCTCCCTGAGGAGTTTTGTCGGGGCTGAGGACGGAGACCTCTGATTGGCAATTGCGAGGAATCTAAGTTGTGATTCGATGATCTTAAATCAGTTCATTAGTTTCAATAGGTTTAGCGTTAAACGGAGACTCTAAAAACTGCAACTGGCGATTCTCCAATCATCGTTTATGATTACAATAGGCTCAATGAAAAATTTAATTATAAATTACTTAAGTTATGTTAAAACTAAATCAACAGCGACTACAAATGTAAACTGTAAACCTAGGTACTCGTATATGTATATGACATTATGAAGAGAAGGTATGAGACATATTTTATAATGTTTATTAATTCTCACTGGTTATCACGTAATGTCATTGGGTCCGAAACCTTCTCGTATTTGCAAGGAGAGGTCTGGCCGTAAATCTGGAAGTTATAGGCTGATATATATATTTTTATAGAAGATAATAAATAGAAAGGAAGTTAAATAAATACCCAGATACAAAATCCAAAAACCTAGAAACACTCATTGAGATGATAAAGTCGGTTAAAAAGCAGTTATGTAGAATTATTTGTAGAAATAGAAGTAACTACTTACAGTGATACAAAAGTAACAACCGCATAGCTTACAAGGCTCACACACGCCTTCTTTTTATATATCCTCAACCGCAATAAGCAGCGGGTCGTCTTCAAAAGTCTTGTAATAACAAACAATTACGAGGACTGGAGTTTTATGTTCGCACCTCTGGCGTTCATTTGTCTCGGCTTCACCCATGATCCCCCCGCCCCTCCACCGAACCGCTGAGAGGAAAAAAGGCATAAACTGTTGCAGTTCTCCCCTCCGGAAGCACCTCCACACCCCGTAGTCGCCATAATTGGAGCGGGTTCGTCTAATTACGAGAGAAATCGCTGAAAATGTGGACTGTACGAAGTGCGCTCGTTTCGCGTATGCTCGTTACAAGCGGTGTTAGCAGTTTGTTGTTAGTTCATGTAATGTTGCGTTTTGTTAGTGCACACAATTACGCTTTGCGGCATTGGGCACGATTGAAAATGGAAATGAAAATAATAATAATACTAGCAATAATTTTAAGAAGAAAATATTATTATTTTTAGACGCGAAACGAGCATACAACATATATATTTTACTAGTCATTTAAATATATGTTCTTAGATAAATTGTACGAGGCTACTCAGAAAGCTTTGCGACAAAGAGTTTTTGTCTATGGAACACTGGCTAGTTTTGATGTCAATTAAAAGTATGACTATGACATAAATCCAAATCCAAATTTCCCTCCATATTTTTGTACTCATATATTTTCTTTGTAGATTCTTTTAATAGACTTCAAATGGCGTTTATAGACAAGGGGTCTTCTACAGCATCCGTGTATCGTTGGTAAATATAATGTATTTAAGCGTGGTCGACTAAGTTTGGCTGATGAAGACAGATGCGGTCGCCCCTTAACGGCTGTTACGGTAGGAAACGTAGTGGCAGTGAAACATTTAATTTGTGAAAACAGGCGAATTACATACGAGGAGATTCAGAAGAGATTGCAGATTGGATTCTAGAGTGTGTATGAAATACTACATAGACATCTACGGGTTAAGGGGGAGAGTGCACGCTGCAATCCAACAGCCGCTGGACGCGTTCGACTGGCCACGTTACTCCTCTATCACAGACGACTGACTACCTTGAAATGTACTGCATTTCCCACTTTATCTTATTTCCCTAATGTACGTATGTGTTTCGGTAGTGAGTGAGATGTTCCAGAGCCCATTCCCATCCTATTCCTTCCCATTCTGTCAACCCTTTCTATAAATCCAGTCCGATATCTCCAAAGGTAGGCAGCGCATCCGGAGCGTACCAACGTTTGTCATGTTGGACTAATGTTGGCATGTGTCGCGGATGTCTATGGGCGACAGTATCCACTTACCATCAGGTGGACTGTATGCTCGTCTGTCATCTTCGTACATGAAAAAAAAAGCATTTTCGTCACGGCGCGTTTACGACATTGTCGTAAACGTAGTCGTCGACGAGGTCACGAATCTTGGATCTACCAGTATGAACACGAAATTAAGCGTCAATCTGTACCTTTATGAAACCAAAGCAGCATCAACGCAGAATGGTACGTAGTCACGTTTTACTGCATTTTACTGCAGTGAGTTACAACCGTCCAAACAAGGACTGCTGCACCACGACAACGCGCTTACTCACTTAGCGCTTTTGGACAGTATCCCGGTTAACGTTTTAGGTCAACTTCCGAACAATTCCGACTTGGCACCTTGTGACTTTTTTATTTCCCAAAATTATATCCCAACTAAAAGGGAAACAATTTTCGCCGGACGACGCGCTGGCTACGTTTGAAGAGGCTGTAAAAGAGGTACCAGAGAAAGAGTGGAAAAAATGTTTTCATAATTGGTTCAGGCGCGTAAAACTTTGTATGTTTGCTGTGAGGAGTACTTTTAAATAATGTATTAAAAAATTCAAACCAGTAGAATATTATTTGTTCGTAAAACATTCTAAGTTCCCACGTATTCATCGATGAACCAAATTATTTGTTGACGAAGTGATAAATTATAATGTTGATGAGAGATTAGATAGATACACTTTATTGTACACGAAAAACATACAAAGTACATGTAAGCGGCCTTATCGCTAATGCAATTTCTTTCAGCCAACCTTGAGCGGCGAAGAGAAGTCAGTAGACGAAATAGAGGTAGGTGGTGCAATAAGGAAATAATGTCTGTATATACATTCATAGATACATACAGAAATATATAGATACCGACAAGCATTAATATATATACATATAAATGCATATACATATCTACATACAGAAACATATAGGAAAATAATTTGGACGTAGAGAACTCTTAATCTACGAGGTAGTGTTCTTTCACGAGTCTTTTAAAACTAGCTTTTTAAAACTTTTTAAATTGGCTATTTCATTAAAAATATATTTACATAGCTGCCATGTATTACAAAATAATATTTAAAAAAATATTAACATGCTTATTAATTAATATAAATTTAATGACATTTAAGTACTTTTAATCGGTGTTATTATCAACATTAAGATATTATGAATGTGGTTTCTTTTCGATTCTGGACTGCCATTATTATGGCTTCCAACAAAATAAATACATGCACTCAATGGCTCACACCGTGATCTCAGGTATCTCGGATACACAGACACATGTATAGACCTCTGTGGTCCCTTAAAATATTTTTGACAGGAAAACCTTTGGAAGAGCTAAATCGCATATTGGCGTTTGATAACTTGCTTTTGTAGTACTCGCCAACTTTTTACATTATGCAAGTAGTATTCACTTATATACTGATATTACTGTACGAGTATATTTAATTTACTAATTTTAATACATCTAATTTATTTGCAAATAAAAAGTGAAATTAAAAAATAATTGAATTATAATAAAAAGAAACGTAAGATAAACCTTATTATTACAAAACTATCTTTTGAACTATTTTTATCCGCTGTAATTACAAACTATTATCTCCAGTACCTTTCAAAAATAAATAATTACACCTACAATATTCTTTGTTGTCAATTATTTTAATATAATACTTTGGTGGGCGGATTCTTCGATGTTTTGATATTTTCGCGTGGGCAATGTAAGCGGTAGGTGCGCTATAGCAAAAGGTTAATCTGTAACACCCACCTTCAGCCCTTTCAAATCAAAGGACGGGCTCCTGTTAAGCTAATTTTAATTAAACTACACCCGATAGCTGAACTTATGAGTTCTCAAATCAATTGATAGCGCTTTCATCAAAATTCATTAGACAACTTTAGATTTTTGGGTCTTCAATATATTTTTTGCTAGCGTTAAATATCAAGAGAATGTGGATGTGAGAATTCAAATACGGTCATTATAGCAAGAGAGTCTGAACCAATTATCAAATATCAGATGTTTTCAAAGGGCAGGAGTCCCGTCTTCTAAAGAGACTTTGTATAAATTGTCACTAAGGCTTTTCCCACACAACGCTACTCAAACCAATCTCTAACTCATATTTACCATCAGTTTTACTATTTTGCAGCACATATATTGCAATGGGGGCCCATACACGTTGCTATCAATTTAACTGTATAGTGAGTATTATAAACGAAAACTATCCACCTTTTTATGATGTGGACTAAAGTGAATCAGAACCTACTTAGTAATAAGTGATCTTTGAGATACAAAACATCGCAGAAAAACATACCACCAGAAACTGATCAGGAGACACTAGATCCAAGTTCTGGTGGAAAAACAAACATTAAAAAAACATTCACTCAATGATTCAATAAATCTAGGATTTTTTATTGCATAGATTCAAAGACTTACGTAAACCCCGACCCAAACATTTCAATAGCATCACTCCAAAATTTTACTACTGGAGCTACCGTTTCTATTTTGTTACAATACGCTTTCCCTTCAGTGGTTCCACATCACTTTAGAAAACAATAACTGGCGCTTCATAAACCGTATTATGTTGCGCTACGTTGCTACGAGTCACGCGTATTGGAAAATATCTGTGTTTCAACATCAACACGTAACAAATATTATAGAAATCAATATTTAACATATGACATATACTGTCATACCTTGAACTTCTTTTACATTATGAGTATATTATTTGCGAATGCTACGTTGCTACGTGCTACGAAATTTCGTAGCCTTGTGTTCGTAGTTTGCCCTACTTCGAAGTTGCTTGATTGGATTACAGTTTTTGGAAACATTTAAAATATTCCTCTTCTTCTTAAGAATTGTTTAACCAGTTGCTTTAACTTCCTTTATATATTTTGGGCTGTTAGGGTATAATTTCTTATCGTATAGGGTATACGGTCTCCCCGTAGGTCTTTTCTTGTCCCATGATTTTAGGCTTGAGGGGGAGAGTGCACGCTACAATCCAACAGCCGCTGGGCGCACTCGACTAGTCACGTTACCCCTCTCTCACCAAATGAAATGTACTGACTGCATTTCCCACTTTATCTTGTTTTCCCAATGTACGTGTTTCGGTAGTGAGTGAGAGGTGCTAGTGCCCATTCCCATCCTATCCCTCCCCATTTCCCCAACGCATGCGGCAGCGCATCCGGGGGCGTGCCAACGTTTGTAATTCTGGACTAATGTTGGCATGTATCGTGGATGTCTATGGGCGACAGTATCCACTTACCATCAGGTGGACTGTATGCTCGTCGGTCAACTTGGTCCATAAAAAAAAAAAAATCGGCTACAAGTTCCGGTCATTCTCATGTCACCTGTACGACAAATTAGTATTTTGGTCTTCCAGGACTCCCACCAGTTTACATTACATCACTCTATGAGCACCTTGAATGTTGTGGAAAATCACATTAATAGTCACCCAAGTTTCTTTTCCATAGACATTAAGTGTCCTAAATGATTCCAGCAGCTCTACTGAAATAGGCGCCCGCCACCACATACGATCTCCGCTCTGTAAGCTTTCTGATTCTTAAATTAACAAACAATTCTTAGTTAACAAAAACTTTGCAAAGCAAACGAGCAAAAAACATAGGAGTAGTATCATTCTCTTTCTTTCGATAATTAAAAACGATCGTTAATCATGAATTATTCTCTTTTTTCGTTAATTATAAACTAATGTATACTTTGCTGGGACTTCGTCCACATGGAATCCGATTTCCAAATCAGTTTAACAATGTATCTTACTTACGTATTACTACGAGTATTGCTACGACATTTCGTAGCAACGTAGACTGCCTCTACACCATAAAATACTAAAATAATACTCCGGCGACACAAGCTACGAGACGGTAAATTTAAAGTTACTGAATATTTGAAGCTGCTGGTATAATTAAGCGCATCTCTATCATAAATGAATATCACATTCATGTTTTAAGAAAAATACTAAAATAACTTCTCCTTATGGTTGTTTCAGTCGATCTTTACTGCACAGTTGCTGCAACAACCTTTTAGATAATACACGGTAATAAGCAAGTTACGTAACAGATCGTACGACCGTATCTAATGTAGAAACCTTTTACGTTATAGATGTACCGAAGTGCATCGGCGATGCTAATTTCAAAAACTTACGGCATCAAGAGATTACGGCCGAGCGCTGCAGTGCGGGGGTCCCGGGGCCCGCGGGGGCGGGGGCGGGGCCGGGGTGCAGAAGAGCGCGGGGCGCGGGGGGCCGCGACCCGGTCACGACCCGCGCCCAGTGCGGCCGCGGCGCTCCGCCGGCGCGCACCGCGCCCTCAACATTTCTCACGAGTATAACCTCCACGCGACTCGTGCAACACTAATTGATTAAAATATTCGTAGTAGTGGCACACTTTTTTATACGTGGCCAATATTTTTTGACTTATTGTTTTATTAGAATATCAAAATATAATAGCCACGAGTGAGTGCAAGAAAATGATAGTCGAAATACAAGAGGTAATTTTTTACACCCTTACCGTTTTCGATATCTTATCAGGGAAGTCGTTTATAGCGTGAACCGAGGAGCGGGTGGACGTGTTTCGCGAACTTATAATGGATTTTTTACGGCCCAAATGTACGTAAAAATGTGCGTTAACGCGCGACTGCACCGGACGCAGCGAGTGCCTCCGACGATACATTCGTTACGTATCGGTAATGAATGGAACCTTTAACAAAAAGTCGCGTCCGGTCGCCCTCCAGCCGTTCGACACTCGTCCTCTGGCACCGAACGTTGATGCGAGTGTACTCATATGACCGAAAAGTTTTTTTAATATCTCAGAAGTCCTCGTCTAGAATAAAGATCGTGCAAGGCAGCGATGTCAGTGGGTCAACGCACGGTGCGTGCGGGTCTCGGGGCGTGTCAGTGAGACGCGAGGCGCAGGGGCGCAAGAGGGGGAGTCGCAGGGACGTTGCACCGCTGCAGCCAGTGCAGGCGCTACGGACGCCCGTTACGCACTACGAAAGCGTAGCGGCGCTACGTACCGTAGCAGGGCTACGCCGTAGCCGCCGCGGCGGCGTAGCATAGATGTTTGACATATTTTTAATTTTGACATAGATGCTTGTAGATGTGTTTGAGTGATTGATGCGTTGCTTGTATGGTGATTTCGATAAGAGATATTTATTATTATATATAAGATTTATTTTTATTGAGTACAATTATTTGTAATATGATAGTTATTAGCAGATAATTGTTTTCATGAATAAAGGTATATTAACAAACTAGCGACCCGCCCTCACTTCGCTTCGGTTTATTAAATTTAAAACAATCGGAATAAGATATTTTCCTGCGGTAAAATGGAGCCTATATTTTAAGTTAGACCTCTAGCAATACATCGATGAAAGCTGCATTCAATTCCATGCAGTAGTTTTTGCGTGATGCGTGTACAAACAGACAGACAGACAAAATTTCTAAAAACTGTTGTTTTGGCTTCTGTTGCTCTAATAAAGGCCCCTCATATTAGTTTTTTTCCAATATCTATAATGTACAGACATCGGCCTGTTACATCGAAGATTCGTGTTTTGGAATATCGCTTTTAAAAGCATCTTATCTAAAAATTGTGGAACCAGAGATTAATGTACAAGTAATTCAAAACTATAACATTTTCCTTGTTATACCGTACAATATAACTTTTAAAATTGCAGTCACCAAAACTAACAAATGAATTTATGATTCCCATATATTACTTTACTAATATTTTTATATGACTGAAACTACTATTCACTAAGGTTGTATTGAGTACACTAAAAATGGCACTACTGTATAAAATACACACAGATTAAGCTTCAACATTTATGAAACAAAAATTTTATAAACATCATTCTTTCAAACAGAAACCTGAAACTTGTTATGTTCTCTCACGCATGTAAAGGCCTCTTAGAATCTCACTCTTACCAAATGTCGCAGTCATGCAATACGTCTAACGTCTGTCTACAGCGTCTACGTAAACGTGTGCTACGGCGTAGCACTCTTGTAGCACGCTTCGTAGAAGTTTGAAGGGTAACGCGAGCGTTAATTGTGAAATGTTACGTCTTGAAACTGGTGTAAGGCAAACTTTTTTTTATGCATGCAGGTTTTATGCAGCTTAGAACAATACGGCAATTTTATATCAAAAAACCCAGTATTTTTACAAATTTTCAGAATACTTGATTCATTTGTACTTCAATTAAAATAATAACAAAGATAAAGATAACATAATTGTCTTTATTTAAGAGTATATATTAGAAAATAGTATGTGCATATAAATAAATAGATTTCATATTTGGTCATCACGTAGGACCGCTTGCTCGTACACCTTCCAGTCTATAAAGAAAAAAAATTGTAAGTTTGACAACTTAAGTGTCGATATTCTATGGAATAATTACAATTGCAAGATATTCTATAGTTGCAACGATATTCTAACCATAGGCGAAACGATCTTACATAATGTAGTAATACAATATAAAACTATTTTATCATTAATGTATAAAACCAAAGATACAGAGGGCGCTGTTCATGAAAGTCCGCAGAAAATGAAGGCTCTGTACGTTATTTAGCGTTCTTTTCATTCACAAAATTTTACTGCTATTCGTGCTTCAAGACGAAAGAAACGTACATTCCGAAATAATTGTTACTTAATATTGAACCTTATTGCTTTGCTCCTAGAGTTGAAAGTGTAAATATGTAATTAGAATAAACCTTTCTTTTCCCGAATCGTTTTTACATACAGGGTTTTTAGAAAAATATTCATAATCTTTTGATCTTTCGAATGACTGCAAAAAAACGATAACTTTATTAAACGATTTCTAACTTAGCTCTTTTATACATATCAATATAAGTTAATAATTACAAACATTGGAGATTTAGGGGTGATTTTTTTAGGAGTCAGCCCTTTGTATTCATTGCTGTGACTGCTCCGTTAGACCAGTGTCTTTTAACGTTTTTTAACGTTTTTAACGTCAAGTCAACCGTGTCGGCAACACAGACATCTTAAAAAATGAAGTTATTAAATATATATTTTATTATATAAAAATATGTGTACACTAAATAAATATAATAAATAAAAGAAAAAATTAAAAATGCTTGGTAGCATGAGAATAAGAACAGGAAGCGGCGTTTTCGTCATACCATAATTTCATTTCAAATAAGAAGGTGGTATTTTTAAATAACTCTATTGATGAGTGTTCTACAGTCTTGTGGTACTTGTTCTTATTGTTGTGAAAATAAGCGCTGACTATTGAGCGAGCAACCACTCGAGCGTTAAGTTAGCGCTAATAAAACTTAAGAACCTTTACCTTTTTAAACTCGAGCTCTTAAGCTCAACGGTTTATACACTGTTGTATACAATATTGTATAAGACAGTGTTTCACCAACAGCTGGTTTAATTATAAATTTGTGTTTTAACTCGACAGGAGGTTAGAGGAAAGAGGCCTTTCAAGATATGGGACAGTTCGCGGAACGTGAGGAAGGGATTGGTTGTCACTAGTTTTGAGGAATTAATACATAGAGGTGAGTTTCAATGTGTCACTTAAGTAATAAGTAATAATATATAATGTCTTAAGTGATAAGTTAAGTAATAATATATTATGTAAGTTAAGTAATAATATATTATGTAAGTTAAGTAATAATATATCATGTCTTAAGTGATAACTTAAGTAATAATATTATATATCATGTAAGTTAAGTAATAATATATCATGTCTTAAGTAATAAGATATGATATAGCATAACATTAGTTGTGATTTTAATAATAATTTTATTAATAGACCTACTTTTATTAATAGATCTACTTTTATTAATAGACCTACTTTTATTAATAGACCTACTTTTATTCAACTTCTACCAAATTTTATTTACTAAATTATTTATTTATCTATATAACAAGAATATACAAGAAAATATATTAAAATTATGCTAAAGCTTACATTTTATTAGTTAGTTAGTGTCATTTTAATATTGCTGTCATTTTTCAGTAATATTATCTATGCTTATTTAAATTTTATTTTAATACTAGCTGAGCCGACAGACGTTGTCATGTCCAAATTTAAATAATACAAAGAATTCATAGAATTCAGTTCAGTTCATCATTCAGTTCAGTTCATCATTCAGTTCATACAAACATCCCATAGAAAAAAGCACCTTCAGTTTTTCCCGATTTTCCAATTTTCCGGGCAACTTTTCCAATTTTTCTTTCCAACTCCGTATATGAAAAAGATCACAAACACAGATATGAATTATTCTCATGTCTCCTTCTATTCCAGAAACACATTGCTCTATGAGAAATTATCTATGAAAGTTTTACAAAATATAGTTTTAATTCAAACGTTTTAAAACTACCGATATGAAGATGGATATACTCCAAAATATTAGTCTAAAAATCAATTTGTATGACTTGGATATTTCAAATATCTTGAATTTACCAATATTATGTGCAAATAAAGGTGCAAATTCACGTCGCGATTTACAACGCGATGTCTGCTTCCCATGCGCGCAGCATGATACCGCGCTCACAACTCCAAACTAAGTCACAAGTTCCAATTCTAAGATAGCGTATACTAAGTGCAATAATGATTATACTGTGGCAGCTCCAATCCGATTAGTTCAAACAATTAAGTCTAGCTCCAGACATGTGCAACAATTACCATCAAACAACAATTATCAACAACATCAACAACAATCAACAACAATCAACATCAAACAATTACCATCAAATTAGCGTCAAACTGGCTCCATGCGAGGCTTTTATCTTTCATTAAACACATCAGGAGCACCTCGGGCGGAGACGCCGCTCGTAATCCGTTTAGCAGCAGGTCAATACGATTTGCCGCACAACTGGCTCCGTGTGACCTGCTTTCACTATACTCGTAACGTTTTAAGGTTGCTCTGAGCTCAGTCTAGTTACAAGCTCCCCGCTGCCAGTACACGTGCGATTAAATATCACTTTTTTATAGTGTTCTTGAGGCTTCACCTGGTGAAGTGTTCTTTTGAGGTAATAGTGATTATAATCTTGGTTATTACGGAATAGCAACAGCCGGTAACTGTTCTTTATTTGACGCTACAATCAGGATTGATTTTGGTAATCCTGCATAATTCTGTATTTCTGGCCAATTTTTACATATTCCAAATCAAGACTATCATTTGAACTATACAAAGAGCTTTTATTTAGCGTATCATCCAGGTAACTATCTCGCCATGATCGCTAATTGGTGTGCATCAATGATTTTTAAAACGACGATAATGACTATTATGCAGCATCGAATGAACATACTCGTTTTGTTCTTACCAGTCATTTTAAAAAGACAAACTACCCAAAAATATTCACCTATTAAATATCTTGAATGAAACCTTTATACGGAAAATATTGTATTATTCTATGTCGTATGTTGAATTCTAGCTATATTAATGCATATTTACATTGTTACAGGCAAGGAGAAGTTATCCGTAGCAGCCAGCGAGCCGGTGCGGCTGGTACTAGAGAGCGACGGCACGCAGGTGGAGGACGGCGACTACTGGCGGACCCTCCCACCGAACACTGTACTGTTGCTGCTACGGCAGGGCGAGCGATGGTACCCCACCGGCGTCGACGTCATCAAGGCTGGTGGGTACTCGCGACATTTCTTTAGGGCACTGACGTTGAGGAGCTGTCCCCAGTTACCAACTTTACATAATTATTCTGTTTCTTGTTGAAAGCAGCAACAAGTCTTCACTAGTTGAACGACTAGTCCTAAATGGGCATTGTTAAAGCCTGACTAATTTTAAATTGTTGTCATTTTCATTTCAGCTATATCAGCAATTCCAAAAATAGTATGCGAGACCATTCACGCACTCGAGCTACACGATGAGACGCCTTCATGGAAGATCATGGACAACAAAGGGCGCGTCACGGTGGTGCTGCATTGGGACCAGCGGCCGCAGGCGTCGCCAGCTGCGCGCTCACCTTCGCGGCAGGCCAAGCCCGACCGGCGACCCTCGCTCGTGATACAAACGTCAGTCGACCGACCACAGCCGCCGCCGCCGCACATCACCGTTGTCAACCACGACGAGCCCGGCCCGGCGCCAAGAGGACGCCTCTCACGCTCTTCGGGCTCGCTAGAACACCCACCCGGGGGCGCAGTACACGTGCACACAGCCGAGTGTCGGGCAGGCAGCGCCTCGCCAGCGCCCATCGCGCCGAGACCGCCCCCCGACGAGTGCGACTTCCACTGTTGCGCACTCCACGAAGAAGGACGCAGAATCGCAGTCCATAAAAGCGTCGCCACTTCACCTATACAAGACGCTCAGCCGCGTGCTTCACCTCAGGGCCGACCAAAAGGCCATGTGCGATTTCTAGACGCAGAATCCGCGAGACGCGGCGAGAGAGACTCTTCCGAGAGCGAAACAGAAAACACGTTAGTGGAAGACGAGGCGATCACCTCCGAGAAGTTCCTTCTCCTCATCGATCAACTCAGCGTTGATCAAAAAAGGCATCTAACTATTAAAGACATCGGCATAATATTAGAAAGGCTCAGCTCCAAAATCTTAGACGTAGAGCGACTAGACCGTGAGTCGGAGTCAGACGACTGCTACAACTGGACGATTAAGGCGACGATCAGGGGTGACGCGTTGAGGGAGCTAGGCGTAATATATAATGGGAACTACTATGCTATCAGCGAACATCCGGGCTACAGAGAGGAGAACGAGGAGGCTGGTGACGAGGGCGAGGAGGAAGAAGAGGAGGACCGACTCTGATCGGGCCTGTGCGGCGCCGCCGTGCCCGCCGCCGCCGCCGCTGTGCGCCACGCGTTGTGCCGCATCGCTGCGCGCTGAGGCGCCGCGCCCGCGCCGCACCACCCGACGCAAGCTCCTCCCGCCTCGGATGAAAGCAATACCCGCCCGAACTTCATCGGTTAATCCAATGAAACGCAACATCTATGACGGGAGGAGTACTTAATCGTCTCGAGCACCGCTCGAGCTGGAGCCGTCTCCGCGACAGAGTAAGGGGCCGAGATTAGTCTAAAGCGACTGGAACGATGCAGGACTGTATTCGAGTCGCACGGTTCGCATGAAAACCGCAACATTTCAGAAGCCGATAATGTTGTAAAAATTCGGTGTACCCTTGAACTGTGCGATGAAGATACGTTTGGAATGCAGTAACGTCAGCAAGGAGCTCAGAACGGAGTAAGACGTAGTGGATACTTAGAGACTTATTATGAAATTTGCGGAGTCGCCTGGCCGTCCCGGCAGGTCAGCTCAACCCTAGTTAATAAATAGCTGAATTATTGTAAGTAAAACTGACTTCCTATCGTTTTCTAAGTGATTACGTAAGTGTAGTAGCCGATCGTCGAATGCCAGTTTACGATACTGCACGAGCGAGTGCTCGGGCGCCGTTCGACAGTACATGCGAATCTCGTACTTCGATATACTTATCGTAGCTCAATCTGTAATATTATATTGGACCTCACCAGACAAACAGCAGCACAAATATGTATCATCGAGATTGTCAACAATGTTCTTATATAGGTAAATAATAAATTATACACGTGTTAGCGACGATTTACATATTAATATATCGGTGCGGGAGTACTCAAAGCTCTGATTTTTGGATTCGTTTTTCCAGCGCTTCGAAGTCTCGTCGTATTATGCATTCGTTCACATCCTTTGTTCACAAAGTAGGCCTAATCATTTTTGTGAAATAAGTTATTAATAAACTCTGCATTCGAGTATCTTGTATTATCGTTGGCAAGGTCTAAAATTTCGTAACACCACATCGTATTGTGAGTTAGACTCCACAAAACAATAAGTATAGAAAATGTAGTGTCGTCTAAAGTGAACGTGTGGTACTCGTAGCAGACATGCGTATTCAATATTGTGTCAGAATAAATGATGAATGCAAATAGAAACAGTTCAGTAACGAGTATATTATGTAAAATTTATCGCCGTGAGTCGTATGTAACTTAACCAGCAAGTGAATGGGATGTGTCGTGGATTACCAGTAATGGAAACATGCGAGGGTACGTGCTGGAGCGGTGCTCCCGAGCTGTTGACGTGATGCAATTTTATTTAATTCAATTCAAATTATTTAATTGAGACAGCGTGGTAGCTAGGGGCTGACGGCAGAAGCGACTGCCAGGGGCGCGGATCCTAAGGGGACGCACGTTCAAACAGTGTCGTAGCTAGGGGCTGGCGGTAGAGGCAACTGCTAGAGGCGCAAACCCCAGGGGAGCGTAAATTCCGACAGCGTCGTAGCTAAGAGCTGACGGCAGAGGCGATTGTCAGAGCCGTAGATCCCAAAGGGACGCAAATTCAGACAGCGTCGTAGCTAGAAGCTGGCGGCAGAGGAGACTGTCGGGGGCGCAGACCTCAAGGGGATGCAAATTTCCAACCTCTGGTAGCAAACCTATCAAAAAGTAGTTAGCAAATGTCCTTATAATCAATACTATTTATAAAATTATCCCTATAGTTTCTAATTTTCCTATAGGTTTCGTGTTTCTAATATTCGAATTTTAAGAATATACTCCCATTTAGCGAGAAACTTTCAGTTGTTTTCTTTCCAACATCATACCTACGTATTTTTTTATTAAGGCGCAAGAACTTGACCGCAGCAGCTACGACACTGAGTTCAGACCATATAGTCCATATCATATTAGTATAAAACTTAAAACTGTGTTAGTAACCAAAAATAATTATATATTTCATTTATCCGTGTGTAGTGGCATCAATCACCACAGTATTAGGCAGTCGATTAGGCAAGTTATAACGCGCACGATGCTGTTGGCGCCGCTACGGATACGGCTTAAGGCTCATTTATACAAGGAGAGTTTCTCGAACGGCTCGGGCAAGATAACAACGATCACACGATGATAACATTTGTTTACTGATTTACCGATTTTCTCGCCTGTGTATTTTCTCGTTCTTCGAGAAATTCTCCTTGTGTAAATGAACCTTTAGTATCGAAGCAGCTCCCTTTCTTATTACGGCATGGAAGCTATCGATGCGAGCGTCTACAAACATGCCTGACTCTACTGAGTATACTCTACGGCATTCTCTGCCATTCAACCACCAGATAAAACAGAAAATAAAAATAAACGCGAGTGCACTTACTGAAGTGAGGTATTATACTGAAGTCTTGTAGGTATACCTGATATTTAGCGGTCTCGTTGTATCGCAGCTGTCAGCGGCTCGTGAGCACACGTCTATATAGTTCCATTGGTAAGACAATGTTTCAGAGAGAGCACGTAACATTTACACAATAGATATAATAAACTTTATTAATAAATTGGATGTTATAAAAAGGTTGTAACTAAAATACGATTATACCGTCATCGCATTTGTCATCGTGCCAAAGGGGTATTGGTAGGTGTAAGTTGATTCTTGTATTTACTAGCTCTATGGTATGGTAGTCTTATTATACGATGTTTTTAATTTTTGTATAGTACCGATACGTGAATAATTCACACACTAATGTATGATATAAGTGAATGAATAAGTTTTAGAGCCCCGCGGCGGGTCTCATACATTGTATAGTTATTTAAGGTGTAATGTTAATGATAATATTGCGTACGTGGTTACCTGCACATATTGATGATAAGGTAAAGTTCATTCGCGCGGCGGCGAGTACCGTTCATTTTGCCGTCGAGAGTGTTTGGACATATTTGGTGTACGTGTATTATAATATATGGTATTGCTCTGTATGATTTTTCAACTTGATTGTTTTATAAGTTTTTCAGTTCATGAAAATGGTGACTGGACCCAGATTAGCTCAATTTTGTATAGTTCTATGCTGAAACAAATTTCAGAAGCTCCTAAGCTCCTTCAGGATTAATCACAGCAAAATACGCGAAAAGAAAATAAGTGCATTTTTATTTTATTTATTTATTTTACTTGAGACAAAATAGTCCATAGGTACACTAAATGTTAAAGTACATAGCATCGTGGAAATATAATAGATACCATTGATAGCTTTCATACATTATACAATATCATCTAGCGACTTTAGTCGGTATATAGCGATCGAGAGTTCACTTAGATTTCGTTGATAAAATAGCACACCTTTAAGTCGTAGGTAACTTGAGAACACCAACATTACAGGAGAGCGAAAGATAGCCTTTGATTTAAGATACATAGAGATAGCTCAAACACTCTTAAATTTATAATAAAAATTAACAGTGTTTTCGGTGTTTTCAAGTTACGCCTTTGTTGATTAAGTTGATCTTCAATTTACAATTCCAGCCGCGCGCGTCCTTAGTGTCTCTTGCTACCAATACGACGTCAGATTTCCAAGTATTTACACATAGAATATCTACGGTAATTTATTATAGTAACAGCTTTAAAAAAGTCACGATTAAATATATTTTCATGAACCAAGGAACAAATTTCGATGTTTTGATACATTGTAAGTGGTTTGTTTGGAAAAGGTTTGATATTGTGACTTGTCCCTAAATTATTTTTCAAAATGCTCGCTATTAATGTACTAAAACGTTAATGAAATATAAGTGGCCAAAATTTACAAAACTATACCTAAATATCTACATTTATTTATTTCTCTTACGCTATCTCAACGCGATGGAGATGTAACAGTAATAGTTGTTATTTTTAATTGACCATAATACCAAAATCATGTCTAAAAAGAAAAACATACATTCCTGATTAAATACGGTCAATTTTAAAAAAACCGTGACACCAACAGCTATGTCTAAAAGGAAGTGATTTTCAAAAATCATTCTTTTGTTACCACACCACATCGTGTCCGAAATAAAATCTGCAGGTAAGCAAGATGAAACACCGACGCACCTGCTCTGCGAATGTGGCCCTTTGATGTACAAAGGATATACCAATATGAATGTATATCCTTATTATCCTTGTTGGGCCTTATTATCCTTACGGCCTTATTATCCTTACGGCCGTATATGCCGTATACTAAACTACTAAAGTCCGAAGAGGTCCAACAACTCGCTGATATCTGCAGGCCATGAGCATTGGCAGCGAACTATAAGACGGGTGGTGATCGCAATGGTCGCAGTGGTACGAGATTTTATTGGCTCTCCGAGCCCCTAATCTTCAATAATAATAATACCATTTTTAATTCTAAATCGGGTCTGAACATGAAATATAAAATGTGTACAAAACGGGAAAGTTTAAAAAGTTATAATAATAATACCATATCTCAAGCAAATGCTACCAATACGGAATGTATGTTTGTCTAAATTACACCCATTATGTATAAAAATAGCTGTATGTACAATTTATTACAGATATTAACAGATACTTAAATACTTATTTATAGATTTTTTTATACATTATTACTTGGAATTTTCGATTCCTTGTTTCCTAAAACTTTTAAGGGAGTGAGTCTGGATTTTAAGGGTATTCTCTAAGTGAGTAAATCAATTTTTTTAAATGATTTTTTTTAAAAAATAGATATCAAACGGCGTACAGTTTACCTGGTAGTACTGTCGTGCTGCGACGTCCGCGATACATGCCGACATCCGTCAAGGACGATAAATGTTAACATGCTCCCGATTGTGACGCCTTTGGAGGCTTAGGAGTGGATTGGGAAGGATGAAATGATATGGGGAGTATGGGGGACAATAGGAGAAAGAGTGTATTCCATTACATTCTTCAGTCGATGAGATTTAATTTTATGTTAAAAGTTTCAGTAGCCATATAACATTACAATATTCCTATAAGCTATCTCAAATCCCAAGAATGGTAACCATATTTTTAAAGCAGAGAATACCTATAACTATTAAACATTTTTTTAATGTTTCATGAACGCACATGATAAAGATTATACAGATTTACCCCCCTCTATGTTTTTAGAAACAGTTTTTCCAAATGAACAACATATGTCTAAAGATACCATTTGAATAACCGCAACAGAAAACAGTGGAACAGAATCAGTCCTAAAGAAATGTTTATTAAGCATTCGTAATAGTCCTGATTTTTTCGATTTCCTAACCTCTATGTGGATATGCCTCTATGCCTCTATCCTCGGCATATATCATGCGGAAATGAGAAGGAGTAAGAGATTGAGTAACTACTAGTAGTGAGCTTTATATATGTGAAGTATATTTTTAAATAAGATCCGTTTCGAAACCTGCTTTTTCTGACCCAACATTTGTATTTGTTTCGCTATTCCAGTTCTGAGCGTGCATCCGAATGGTACCTTTTACTGTAACTCTTTACCAGTAGTGTGACTATTTACCTAAATGTAACTACAGTATGAAGTGACTCGTGTACGGTGGACATTGTGATTTCTTGGTTGTTTCTTCGATGCGTTTTGCGATTTGTTTGTATAGCTAATGGTGAGTCTATGGTGTTACGGTCCGTTACGCACATTATATTATATCTAGTTAAAACGTTCCGTTTTAATATTTTTATGTGTATAGGAATAATGAAATTGTAAATTGTAGCCGCGGTTCGCTCGCGGTAGACGAATGCGACTGAGAAATTACGTCACTATGATACCTAGTATTCCACTCGTGAGAATCATATCTCTCACGCATATTTCATGTGTTGGTTCCTTTGGGTCTATAACACAGCTATAGAAGGATAGATAACGCAAACAGTCCGTCACTACGCGCCCCAAGATGGCGCTAAGCAAGCGAAGTAGCGACGTAACAACGACTTATTAACGATCCTTGTCGCCAGCAAGTCGTTGTTACAAAACACAGAAATATCCTAATTGCGCTATAATCAATTGTAAAAATTCGTCAAAAGTGATGAACCGAGTCAAGGGAGATGTTTCGTTTCATCGGTGAGTGGTTTCCCATCAACAAAATTCACTCACTAAATTAACACGCTTGGTTTCAAGGTTCTCACTGAAGTAACACGCTTGGTGGAAACCAGTTACTCACTAAACAGTTTACTCACTGAAGTAACACGCTTGATGGAAACCAGTTACTCACTAAACAGTTTACTCACTGAAGTAACACGCTTGATGGAAACCAGTTACTCACTAAACAGTTTACTCACGGAAGTAACATGCTTGGTGGAAACCAATTACTCACTAAACAGTTTACTCACTGAAGTAACACGCTTGGTAGAAACCAGTTACTCATTAAACAGTTTACTCACGGAAGTAACACACTTGGTGGAAACCAGTTACTCACTAAACAGTTTACTCACGGAAGTAACACGCTTGGTGGAAACCAGTTACTCACTAAACAGTTTACTCACGGAAGTAACACGCTTGGTGGAAACCAATTACTCATTAAACAGTTTACTCACTGAAGTAACACGCTTGGTAGAAACCAGTTACTCATTAAACAGTTTACTCACGGAAGTAACGCACTTGGTGGAAACCAGTTACTCACTAAACAGTTTATTCACGGAAGTAACACGCTTGGTGGAAACCAGTTACTCACTAAACAGTTTACTCACTGAAGTAACACGCTTGATGGAAACCAGTTACTCACTAAACAGTTCACTCACTGAAGTAACACGCTTAGTTACCATACAATTTCTCGGACTTGAGTTGTCTGTCTATGTCTATACACATTCCATTGGTAAAATAAACTGTCTAATGGCTAAGTGCGTAATTTCTGTGTCGCATGGTAATGATATTGTTGCACTGGCTTGTCAACAGTGGCACCTATACTGCCGTTTCGGTGGGGACACACACAGCACTTGACTTGTAGCATGATAAGTCCCTCCACTTTCGTACCCTACCAACCTCACGGTTATTGGATCGAGGGCGTTGACTCTTCCCGAGACTTTTCTTTTCCAATCATTAGATACAAAACACATAGTATTCAAGAATAAATAAATGAAAAAAACTTGCAAAAGAAAATGAAGTGAATTATTTGAATAAAAGGAAAACTGTTGCAGCAGCAAAATAGGGCTTTCAACATTTATTGCCCCGGGCTGACCATGACGTTATATTTCATTCAGACTCATTTTTCGTGGCTTTACTACAAGTTCTATTCGTATTCCTTTGTACTCTCCCCTTTCAGGCTTGAAGGCACGGTTAACGACTTTGGTATCGGGTTGCTCCAGTATCCATCTCAAAGTTTACGAACAGTTTTCATGACGAGATCGAACAAATACGAAGGTGGTTGTATTTTATTCCCATTAATTTAAAAACAAAAACTAAGTATACAATGTGTCGTTCAAATGTATCCGTTAAAAGTGTGCGATATTATCGCGCTATTAGAACTCTTAAAATATAGAATAAAGAGACGTACGTTCGCAAGCATATTCATTTAAGAATAAATCTTATTACCGATGTATTAAGGTCACAAGTGTTTAATGTTCGATGAAAAGTTGTGTTATATTCTTTCTTATTCATCGTTTAAAGTAGTTTATCGTGAATGTTTGGCATTTGTTTACTTCTACTAAGAGCAGTTTATTTATGGTTTTCTGATTTAAGTTCATTCATGTCTCATTATTTTTTAAGATTTCCAATAAATTGTTTAGTCTACGAAGTGTTTAATCACAACAAACTCTTAACAACTAAATTCTGAGACAATTTATTTTAGTTTACTTACCTTAACTTTAGGAAAAGAGTTTAGACTGTAGGCTGTACTAGGACAACTAAAAATATCTAAGTTAATGATGAAACTATTTATACACAGTTAAGAGTTTTAATATTTGTAAGTTTTAAAATTCAAATTTATATAATCTGCAAAGTAATTATTCGATAGAACAAATTGAGGAATATTCCAGTTTCACGAAAAACAAAAATTTAGTCATTAACTAAAACTCTAAACTCTAGTAAACTAACTCAAAAACACTTAAGTTGTCACAAACTTGTAAAAAAAAAAACTAAATTTACACAACGTTGAATAGTACTGAATAATGAAATTACAATCTGTACAATGTTTCATTTAAAAATACGAGTAACATTCAGTATCGAAATATTCTCCATATAGAGCAGTACCGACGTTTGTCATTCTGGACTATTTGCATGCATTGTGGATGTCCATGAGCGACAGAATCCACTTACCACCAGGTGGACTGTTACCTCGTTGTAATCCCAAATACTTTTGGGCAATAATATACCACATTGCAACAAATATTGAGATTCAACCGTCAGCAATGTTTGGATTCCTTGATAACCTGCGGAGTATGATAGAGGAAACTGCAGCATTAGCTAATAAAACATTCAATATAAATAAGGACTACATTTATTTATACTAGGAGAAAAATAATAAAACAAAATATGTGACACCACTCTCAAATATAGAATGGACCAAAGACAATTAGAAAACATGAGTGCAGCATTACAACCTTCAACAGAGTACCACCTTCGTCCTGTTCTCAAACATTTGTCGTTCTTGGAATAGTCTATCCCATAAATATGATCGACTTTGCTACTGGACTATCAACGCTCTGTTTCTCTTTATTGTAAGGAAGTGCCTGTGTGTTCCAACCTGCACTCGTTGACCTCGTGGTGCACCAGTAATTCTATGACTGAAATATATTTAAGTATCACCGTCAACTGTTGGACTCAGTCGTAACAATATTATATAAATAACCCGTTATTCGTGCATAGGTACACGTAATTCGAATATAACGTTTAGAAATCTAATAACATTGTAAACCATAACCAGATGCCCTATTGCATGACTTCAAGTGTGATCCATTGAGTTATTATTGATACTTCGTTAGAAATACCA
Source organism: Sesia bembeciformis (assembly GCA_943735995.1). Lineage (NCBI taxonomy): Eukaryota > Metazoa > Arthropoda > Insecta > Lepidoptera > Sesiidae > Sesia > Sesia bembeciformis. Next base: position 18,938,430 of record OX031028.1, read on the forward strand.
CATAGATTTTGTTAAAAAAAAGCATTAAACAAATGCACTATGTTCCACTATGTTGGAGTGCGTTCCAAAACGTACGAAATTCGTTTTTTGACAAAATAATTCTTGGTACATCTCTCTGTGTGATGAAGAAAAAAATGTTAATTGTATTGTTAAAAAACGTTTTCAAACGTTCTGATATACAGCGTTGACAAACTCCAGATACTACAAAGAGAAATACAAATTATAACGGTCTTTAGACAAATGAAGCCGTTTTTTGATTTCAGTTATTTACAGAGCAGTCAACTGTGTGTTATATTAACCTGTAACCGGCGTGAAAGTGACGCACAGGTTACCTGTTATGGTAACCTGTGTGTTATTTTAATTGGTATATTAACATGTATTTTAATAATAATTTTTAATAATAACAATAAACATTTTAATAATGTACCTTTTCGAAACGCTCTAAATTACGCTATAAAACCGATCACATTCATACTTGAAGTTAAAATAGGGCTCAATTTCAGAAAGTACTCGTTTTAGATTCTTGTTTTAAAGGCGGATTCTCCTCAAAAACCATTTTGACCCGCCAACTGTTCTATGAAAATAACAAATACGTAATATGAATGTTAGTTAAAAAACAGTATCAATCCACTGCTTAGGTAATTATATTTTAAAATTATCTAATGTGCCAAAAATCATACATTTTCATATATATAATACGTTGTTATGTGTTCTACAAATACAATACAGTACACGGCAACACACGTGATACATCGTGATTGTAAAAGAGATGACCTATCGGCTGTTATAATTAAACAGCTTAAGTGACGTCACGTGACATTGAATGACGGAGGAAGCGTTCTACAATAACGAAAATAGCAGATTGTCTCTTTCTCATTTATGACGTGCGATAAATATAGTCTGGTACTGTATTAACCTACTTGAAGTTTGTAACAAATATTGCATGTAAAATTTTAATCAAACAAAAATCAATATGGAGTTAGTAATCTGAATTATAACAAATATTATAGACATTCTACGAGTAAATACATACAGCTCTTGACCATTCTAATATAAACAGCATAAGCATAAAGTGAAGGCAGCAATAAACAGTGCCATCTAGCGGCTGGAGCCGGCATCTAGCCATTGAGCGTTTACTGACTATATGTTTTTAAGTTTATTTACTAGATTAAATTGTATTAATCATAATAATGGTTAATAAAAGTTATTTGAGAAGACACAAACATTTATAATTACGTGATATTTTCTTCCATTTATAACTCCAGTCGAGCGCGTTATCTTTTGCTTTCAATGTTAAGTCAGAGATGTAAATAGGTATTTACTCTTAGAGTATCTATATCTTATGATAATATGGGCTAAAATTTTAATGGTTTTAGAGCTGCGACTTCTTATTAAGCATTAGTAGTATCAATATATAAAGGTCAAATAAAAAATATAAGCATAAAAATGTATCAAAATGAAAAAGAATAATTTAAGAAAAGTAGTGAGAACTCGTAGTATCGCACGCGTAGCACGTTTTGTCGGGACTCCGGCGCGAGCTTATACGACCAGCGACGCGCAATCACGTTCGCGCATTCAGTTAGTCTAGCTGGGCGACGCGCTTCGATAGATAGGGCGGAAGTTACTACTTATTCTAGTTCACAAGGCAAATATTATTTTTTACATCGAACTTTAAAACGTGAAAACGTTGTATATCTTTCTTGACCTTGTGTGACAAGTACTTCCTTAATACAACAATTACGTCATGGTTCTAAAACCATAAAATATCAGCGGATATTAACAATAATGTTTGTGTAACACTGTACTGAGTTATTTAATTGTAAACGATAGCAGCTGTGTTAGATGAAATCCATACACACTGCGCGAAACAGGCGTTCGAGTATTTACCACGTTATTTGCAATTTGCAAATAACTTATCTAAAGTGATTAAGAGTTATATATTCGGTGCTCTAAACTGAAAAGATCGTTGTACACAGTTTTTTTTACAGTTGGTATCACGTAGGCACTAGCTAGCCTAATGAATCAGTTGATATGTAACATAATGTAACGCTATCTAAGCAAAGGTACCTCATTGTCGAGATAAAATTATTAACTTTGGTTAAGATTTTCTAACTAAAAATTTCGTTGTCTCATGTTTATGTTTAAATAGAAATCTGCTCTAATATTGATTTTTATTTGTAATTGATTATTAAAAATGACTTTTGATAAAGATTTTTAAGATAAACAAATAAAAAATATGTTTTTCTAATATTTCACTAAACTCAATATTCAAGGAAACCGACTATATGGTAGTTTTTCTTAGATAAAGTGACACACCTTGTCTAACCACAAAAACGTGAAAGTCTAGCATCGGATAAAAAAAACTATCGTAATATTTATAGCTTCATATAATTAGTCATTAATCTAAGTGATAACTCTAATTAGATGTTATTGTTTGCAGTTTATAATTACCTACTATATGAAACTGTCGATACACGGCAACAGTGACAACTTTAAAAAAAATATTCGGCTGTCGAGACTATCATTATAATCAATAAATAATGATCTTGATACTTTACAATTTCTAAAACCATTAACATAATCTTTTTTTTTTTTCTTTTATATTATTCCTACCCTACAAATGCAATGACAATTAAAAAATGTTGCCATTAGAATTGTGAATATTTTATTACCAGACTATAAAATCTGTTAAACGAAGCGTGGCACAAGAAAAAAAAATAGCACAATTAAAAGGCTCAATTCCTTTCTGAATTCACTTAGATTTCAGATTCAAATTGAGTTTTACAATAATAAAAAAGTAAAGTGTCAAATTCATTTTATTTTAATTGTAATCAGTGTGAACAGCGTATTTTTTTTTTCGTTTCATTTGAACGAACTGCAGAGGATTTTGTAACTTTTCCAGGTCCTTCGAACGCCCGATTTCCTAATAATTCGCAAACACCTGTAGGTATAAGTTAACATTTGCGACGCTATCACAGTCCAATAATTAACAAACATTTATGGATGCATTTTTAAAAATTAAAACACGGATATGTTATCATTATATTATTATTATGGACCATTAAGTATTTTATAATGTCAATAGTATCAGTGATGTTGGCACTCATTTCTTCTTTGTATTATACCTTGAAATCTCTGGACATATATATGTATACATAAACTACTGCTTGGCTAGTGATGGGTAATTCCGGAGTTAATGAATCAAAAGAGTTGAATCCGCGAGCGGAGCAGATTCCCTTAATTGTTCCATCGAATTGTTATTCATTCCGATTCCGGCGCCAATCATGATCGTGAGTGTAATCGCTCATCGGCACTTGTCGAGGGCTCAAAATCGAGATGCAACGATGGCATGACTTTTTTTTTTGCTTATGCAACAACCATTAGGGAAAGGGAAACGCTCTCGGAAGGTGTATAAGTAGGATCGAATCTTCTCGGAATCGAAAGAGTTAAGGAATAACTAAGAGGAGTCGGATCCGCAAGCGGAGCAGAATTAAGTGAGTTAAAACACTCCGAGAAGTCTTGATTACCCACCACTACTGCTTACAGGTATGCTTAATACCTTTAACTTGTATTCAATTGTTCAAAAGTGTGTTTTTTTTACTAACGGAGATTTTGGGGGTAGTTTTGTTTTACACGTTTCACTATATTTTTACCAAGAATTATTTTTGTATATGGTCCCCATAACTCAACGACTGAGGCAGTACCGGTTTACGTTTGTGACACTATGACCCGAGAAAACTTCACTGCCACTAATTTAAAAATAAAATATTGGAAACGATTAAGTGTTTTGCTGTTAATTAACCTATCAGAGTTTTGAGAGGGAGAGTGCACGCTGCAATCCAACAGCTGCTGGGCGCGCTCGACTGGCTACGTTACCCCTCTCTCACAGAAGACTACATTGATATGAACTGCATTTCCCACTTTAAATTATTTCCTTAATGTACGTACGTGTTTCGGTAGTGAGTGAGATGTGCCAGAGCCCATTCCCATCCTATCCCTCCCCATTTTCCCAACCCAATTCTCCAAATTCATTCCAATGTCTCCAAAGGTAGGCAGCGCATCCGGGGGCGTGCCAACGTTTGTCATTTTGAACTAATGTTGGCATGTATCGCAGATGTCTATGGACGACAGTATCCATTTACCATCAGGTGAGACTGTATGCTCGTCAGCCGCATTCGTCCTAAAAAAAAATCACCCTCTTTATCTTCCTTCTGTTCTTTATATTGAGTCAAAGGCTTTTTCGTAGTCCACAAATGCGAGACAAAGTGGCCAATTATACTAGTTAGTCTTCTGTATAATTTGTCGCAAAGTGTGAATGTGGTCTATGGTACTGTAGCCTCTTCGAAACCCAGCCTGGTCCGGAGGGTGGAACTCCTGGTAATTTTATTATTTTCTTCATTTTGCTGCGTTTTTCCAATAAATTGCACAATGCATTTTCGTCAAAGTATTTGTTATAAATGTCACAAAAATGCATTAAAAGAGATTTTGATATTGCAGTTGCTATTGAAGTGCATGAGTACGGATAAGCTTATACCGTAGTATACTGCGCGTGTTGCGAGTCAGCGTGCGAGCTGTCAACACTAATTTTTAAAATCGCTTTTTTTATTGCATATTAAGATCTGAAACTTTCCAAAAAACTTCCTTATATATTATATTTTATTATTAATAATAATATAGGTAATAATTACTAATAATAAGAGGAAATAATTTCAAACTCGAAACTTTATCGCTCATCTTTTGCGATGGTTTGTAACATCGATATGGAAATGAACTAGATGACACGCCCTCCGTCCACTAAAATCCATTGAAAAGATCCACAATGGATTTTTTTGGAGGTTTATATCCACTTTGATCCTAACACGTCATACGTTCTTATCGAAAAAACCTGGTTGGCAACTTCTGGGGGAGGGGGGGGAGCAGATGAGGAGGGGTTCACTAAAAAGGGACATTTAACATTTAAGTACTACGTAATAAGAATGTTCCATTGTCAAAACGCATATGAATTAAATAATTCGAGAGCTACTGAACATTGAACCAGTATTAGACTAGCGTGCCTGCCCTACAGTGCTTGTATAACATACGATAGGTCAAACTAAAAGTTTCTTTTTTATAACTTTCGTTGCTGTTTAAACTAGACACAAAGTTATGAAAGACTTAAACTTAACTTAAGTTAGCATTTAGTGATGAAGCCCCATCCAGTGTCAGTGTTTATAACTGGTTCAGTGAATTTAGACGTGGTGAAAACATCAAAACTGTACAGCTCATGATTGAAGCAGACAAACGACATATCAGCAGCAGGGCATCATTAGGTATTGGTATGCGTCAAGTTCAAACTATTTTACACGATCACCTACGGGTAAGGAAGCTTTGTGCTAAATGGATTCCTCACAATTTGAGCGAAACTCAAAAACACTGACGCGTCGAATGGTGTCTCCAAATGCTTGGAAGTTTTGACAATGGTCAATCAAATGCTGTTTTTGATATAATAACAGATAATGAAAGCTGGATCTACTGATATGAGCCTGACACTAAGAGATAATCTGCGCAATAGGTCTTTCCTTTGGAAGTGTTGCCGACGTACGTGCAGTAAGGACGGAGTGCTGGAAAGAAGATGATTGCCTCCTTCTTTGGCAGATCGGGACACTTTGCTATGAAATATTTTACTATAGAATGCTACTATATAACTACTATAGAATTGTTACTACCTAAATAAGCAAACGTTCGTTTGTTCAAAATCTTAAATCTCTGAAAGTTCTTCATGGATTGCTTTGAAATTTTGACACAACGTTGCATTCGAATACGCGCGTGTAAAAACACAGAGTAAAAACATGCTTTTTACCTAAAAACAGGGTAAACGCCATCTATTGTGCAGCCACAGCTACGCGTGACCGGGCACAATAGAAAATAAAGAACAGTAATTCCCAGCTCAGCCCGCCAGACAAACTAAGCAATTGTAAATGTAGAGTTAATGGGTCATCTGCTATACAGTCTCGACCTTGCGCCCTGTGATTTTTATTTATTCCCAAAAATTAATGAACTCAGAGGAATACGTTTTATGAATGCAAAATAGGCGATAACGGCCTTCCAAGCGGCTGCTGAAGAGGTGCCTAAATAAGGATGGTTTCATCGCATGAAAAAGTGTATAGATAGTTGCGGAGAATACTTAGAAAAACAATAAAACAACATCAATCTTATGTACCATAGTATGTACCATAGTACGTACCGTAGTACGTACCATAGTACGTACCATAGTGTGTACCATAGTATGTACCGTAGTATGTACCGTAGTACGCACCGTAGTACGCACCGTAGTACGCACCGTAGTACGCACCGTAGTACGCACCGTAGTATGTACCGTAGTATGTACCGCAGTATGTACCGCAGTATGTACCGCAGTATGTACCGTAGTATGTATTCTCAAATCAATTGTTTGTAAGAACACATGATAATAAGGCAAAATAAGGCGCTAGCAAAGGTCATTGTGGAACGTACGCAGGTTTCGTACGATATCAGCTTATTTCTAAGCGACAGTTTACTTTTCCCGCCTCTGAGAGTGTTAAACCTTGTTTCGTGTATTTTACATACTTTTAAGGGTACCAAAGTATCCCAAGGGTCCCAACTAATATTTCAAACGCTTAATGGTTTTATAGGTATGTTTATTTAAAAAACATTCCTTAAAAACATAAAAACAATAATTTTTCTACTAAACAAAGTATACATATCTACTCAATATATCAAAAAACTATGCATATGAAACAGGCTTTTCAGCAAAATACTTTCATTATAAAAATACGATAATTAACTTGCCAACGCGATTAAAGCACGCCACAAAATAACACAGACACAGAGATATGAGCATCACGTGATACTCCTACTAACTTTAGAGATATTTTCATAAATACGAAAGATTTTTAATTGTTCGTCTTACATTGTGTTAGCTAGCTGTGTAAATCAAAATTTCGTCGAAAAACACTATTTTCTAAATTTGTTCGTTACTGGGTTTTGGTATGGCGCCACCCGTGCCCTATAGCTCCGAAGCTGATCTACTCATATTCTATACAAATGTTAAAATAGTAACAAAGCAGTGTATGTACGTGACAATTTTTTTTGAAAAATGTCATAAAAGTGTCGTGTCTGTATCTACATTAAATATATTTTGAAACAGTCATTACAGTAAGTAGATATATGTGATACAGAGCCCAACACAATTTTTGGATTCTTGTCTGTCTGTCAGTCCGTCCCTGTCTCTCTGTCTGAACGGGCATTACGCAAAAACAATTCGACAGAATTTAATGAAACTTAGCACAGTTATAGCTTATGAGCTGGGTTCAATCCCGATCCGTTAAAGAGTTAACACGGCAATCACTAAGGTTCACGGGAGCAAATTCGCTGAACACCGCTAGTCTCAAATAAATCTACTTATATATTAAGTTGAAAGTTACTGTATTTTATTCATGAGTCGCTTTGCAAATGTACAGTCAGCAACAGGTCGTATACCCATCTTATAAGGACTAGAATCGAACGGTTTTAATCATTTATTTACCCATTTAAACTTCAACCCAGACTTCAGAGAATCCATAAAATAATAATAAAAGGACAACACTAACATAAAAACACACAATAACAGAATAAATAATAGGTACATTAGCGTGTTACTGACTGTACTTTTCCAAACGTGTTCCAGAACGTTCACTGTGATAGGCGCCAAGAAATCATATCACTAGTGACCAGCAAATGAAAATAGCGGTGCTTCAATCACGTGTCAAGTGGTATTTCAGTGCTATGCATTCAATTTAAGGATGAACGCATGTTGTCGCGCGGGCGATTGCTCGTTTCTCCGCGTGTCTCATTTTATCCAGAACATCCTGCATCTCCGGCCAGGGTTCATAGCGTTGGTTGATGGTTATCACTTTATGGACAGATGGATTACGAAGGTCCATGGTCCGAGAAATGTTTTCCCGGCTATGCGTTGTGAACACCAAGTCCACCTAAGACAGGTTTTAGTTATTTCGTACTTACTGATTGATTTAATATCTTATTTTATATGGTAATCAGACAGTATTTATACAATACGATAGGTATTAAAAAGACTCCTTAAATATCCTCAACCAGTAAAGTTTCCGCTATTAAACGAATAATAGGTACGAAATTAAGTGACACATAATATGTCACTTAATTCCACTTAATGATACGTAAGTGACATTAATATACTTGCAGACTATGTAAAGTAAATGATATCAGCCTATAATCTCCCATTGTGGGGCACAGGCCTTGGTTTCGGGTCATAATCCATTATCCACGAAGAGCGGATTGATAGATATACAGATTTTTTTAAATTTCGAGCGGATTTTCTCACGATATCTGCTTCATCGCCGCGCTGCTTAGTCATAATTATATTATTTTAAAAACCAAAATTAATTTAAAATTCAGTGGTACAGGCCGAGGATTTGACCTCATTGATATTTAAAAATAATGTAATTAATTACATTTGTCAGGGGGAGAGTGCACTCTGCAATCGAACAGCCGCTGGGCGCGCTCGACTGGCCACGTTACCCCTCTCTCACAGAAGACTACCTTGAAATGTACTCATTTCCCACTTCATCTTATTTCCCTAATGTTCGTACGTGCTTCGGTAGTGAGTGAGATGTGCCAGAGCCCATTCCCATCCTATCCCTCCCCATTTTCCCGACCCCTTTTCGAAATCCATTCCTATAGCTCCAAAGGTAGGCAGCGCCATCCGGGGGCGTGCCAACGTTTGACATTATGCACTAATGTTGGCATGTATCGCGGATGTCTATAGGCGACAGTATCCACTTACTACTGGGTGTACTGTATGCTCGTCTGGCGACTTCGTCCATAATATATACATATATATAATTAGGTCTGTTATTAAAAAATAATGAAAATAAAACTAACAAAAATGAGTTGAAGTAATGATTTTATGTGTTGTGTTGTGTTCTACGGTGCTACTAATTCGTAATATGACGTATCACGCTCCTAAGGGGCTATTCATTAATTACGTCACACAAATTTCATAATTTTTGGAGTCCCTCCCCCCGTCCAAGTGTCGAATGAATGATATTAACAATTAAAGTGAATACTTTAGATTTATACATGTGACGTCACGAAGCTTATGACTCGCCCCCCTCCCCCTTGTCACACGATGTCACACACCCCTTCCACCCCTCAACGTGTGACGTAATTTATGGATGACCCCTAAAAAATTATTATACTACGCTATTATAATATAGGTACAGATTTAAATTTTTCATTTTTTCAAATTCTTTAAATATTTCCTACCTTGTTCCTACAAGCCCATACAATTGCTGAAAATACCAAGGCCATACAGATGGCCACCGTCACGAACAGCGGTATGGTTTCCCAATAAACCTTCAAAACATAACCAAGTTGCATTTTTTTGGATAACGGCACATCGTATTGGTCTGGAGGAATCAGGCCCATAATCCGTCTTGCTACAATTACTTGAGCGCCTCTCATCCGTGCAATTAACTTGGCTGTATTTAGAATGCCTAACGGTCGCAGAAACTTCGAAAGCATCTTCAAAATGTGTAAAGAGCCAAAACTTAATTGAAATATTGGTGATAATTTTGAGTTTGGATTTCTTGCAGTTTTTCACAGTAATGTCACAGCTGACAAATTCGAAATTTGAAAAATATGTTAGGTACCTACCATAGACTATACAGACACGCCTGCGAAAGTCATGGATATAGATGTAGATTCAGCCATTTTGGACGCGCTATTGTTGTTTGACAATCGTTTGAGTGAGTCGATGTGTGTTTTTGTGAAAATGAAAAAAAACAGGCAATACGCCTACGCAAATCAAAGACGAGTTGGATGCTGTGTACTGATGGTGTACCTTGAAGATTTCTTAATTTTAAGATTTTGGATAAGCTGGATTTCTGATACGGTAACCGGTAGAAGGGAGTCTGGGGGAGGGATGTCAACCGGCTGGCCTCTAGGCTGTCAGCCAGGCATTCGGCCTTCACGGCATCGTCAAATGCGGGAGAACCGTTCGGTCTAGTCAGTGGGGCATGGAGGCTGTATTGTCTGTTTTCATAGACCTCGCCATCCGCCAGTATTCTGTGTGAAGGCGAGATCTGTGACAACAGGGCTTCCTAACTGTTGTTTCTGAATTCAGCGATACGATTCTTTACGTCCCTCTGTAAAGCTCGCAATCTACGCCTGTTCTCGTCACAGGGGAAGGAGTCGTAAGGCACGGGTGGCTGCGTTCTTGGCTCTTATCAGCTCCCTTATCTCCTCAGGCAGCTCCCATCGGCGATCGTTCGCCGCTGGAACCCACCTGGAGGAGCTTTGGATTAAATCCTTATGGTGGCTACCGAGTCCAGAGACCGCCGTGTTTGTGTCATCCGCACTAGTCAGGTCGTTGGGGATAGAGTCAAGGTGGGGAGAGCTAGAAGCCTTAAGGGCTTCTTTGAGCTTGTTCCAGTTCCAGTTGAAACTAACTTTGCCGTCTTAGTTTCATGACTATGGGACGATGGTCGGACTCTAACTCGGATAGGATTTCTAGCGAGTTTAGACGTAAAGCTATGTTTTTGAAAAGTGCAATGTCGACAACGTCGGGTATGTTTGAAACAAACATAAATCAAAAATTTAACACACTACACATTGCTAATGAGCGATCCTCACAGGCCACCAGGTATAATAACACTATTGGCCTGTTGCAACAATTTGATACTTAATAATCACTCAATTGTTGTTTGAGAAGACCGCCAGGGGTCGCCTTATTGTGACAAGTGACAACTCACACTGATGGTGAATAAGCCGACATCAATGGGCAATTTATTAAAAGCATTTATAGCTTGCATCAAAAGGATTGTTTCCTTGTATCTATAAATATGTAAGAGGGCTTTATATATTTAGAGACAGCCATGAACTAAAAATAGGATAATTTTAAATCGCTAATTTATATTTCCGTTTAGTGCTATCAATGGTTTGAAACTTTTTATTATTACCTATACGAACACATTGGTAACCAGAAAAATATGGAAAAGACAAAAAATAATATGAAATAATTAACGTCATTTTAAATGAAATTCAAAAGTCAAACGTAGTAGTAATAAACTTAAAATAAAATTTAATTATAAGTGCAATTATTTTGGAATAGTTGTCGATTAATTTTGAAGGGGAATGAAAATGGTTATATACGATGGATAAAATTTGGCTTTGCAATAGTAAGTTACTCGTTTCATAATCATCAGCAATGATCGGAGTAGATCATGACGTAAAGGAAGATCATGTCTACTCAACGTTTTTCATTTTCTTCTATTACGTATAACAACGTTAATAATAAAACTATAAATAATTGGATGAAATAATAAGACGTTTAGATATACACAACAATTGTATATCATTTAAAAGAGATAGTCATGCGGAATGAGATCCATTCAGACTGTCCTCTCAAGCCAAATACATCCATAACATACCATCACATATATCTCTCCAGCATGTTTCTCCACTGCTGGATATAGAAAGACGATCTTCGACTCTTCTCATCCAGCCACCACCGGCCAACTTTTTTATGTAATCATTCAATGTTAAGAAATGTGACAGTATATATGCTAAATGAGTAAATAGTATGCTAACGCATATTAGTAACTCAATGTATATATGCCAGTCTGCTCAGGGGGCCATCTGACACAACTGTGTGTTGGTGATGATCCTGAGGACACCGCGGCGCCGAATATCATCTCGCACGAAGAGGCGGTACCGGGCCATCAAGGACTTTATACGACGAGCAATAGGTAAACCACTCTTTGAACTCACCACGTGTCTAGTCTCCCAATATACAATGCTATGTCAGCTTAGATCGTCCCACTATAAGACACAACCCTTCCCTTGTCATTACGAGGAAGCTTCAGGCCACAATATTTCCTGGATAAAAGATGGAACAGATTGCCTCAAGAGGTCTTTGCGTTTTGTTACGACATGGGGATCTTCAAGAAAGTGAATAGGATTTTGCAAGGTCGGCGGCGCGCCCGCATACCCCCTGGTGTTGCAGGTGTTCATGGGCGGCGGTAACACTTACCATCACGTGGGACCGCTTGCTCGTCCGCCCACTAGTATATAAAAAAATAAAAAAAACTTCAACCACAAAAAATGTGGGCCGCTTGCCCATCTCTCCTGTTCTTTAAAAAATACATATCATGCAAGTCTTGTGTAGATTGGTGGACGATACATATACACATATTTTTCTAAAATTCCCGCTCGCGGATTTCCTTTATCCCCAAGCGAACGAACTATAACTTAAAATACTTTTTTTATGTATGTGATCGGCAGACGAGCATACAGTACACCCAGTGGTAAGTGGATACTGTCGCCTATAGACATCCGCGATACACGCCAACATTAGTCCAAAATGACAAACGTTGGCACGCCCCCGGATGCGCGGCCTACCTTTGGAGATACAGGAATGGATTTGGAGAAAGGGTTGGGAAAATGGGGAGGGATAGGATGGGAATGAACTCTGGCACATCTCACTCACTACTGAAACACGTACGTGCATTAGGGAAAGTAGATAAAGTGGGAAATGCAGTGCATTTCAAGGTAGTCTTCTGCGAGATAGGGGTAACGTGGCCAGTCGAGCGCGCCCAGCGGCTGTTGGATTGCAGCGTGCACTCTCCCCCTCAATTGAAGGAAATACCAAACTATTTTAATTGTCTAAACATCTTATGTGCCAAGACCATTGAATGCCTGGAAGAGATCGCCTTAGAGATAAGGTCACCTATTGTATTCTGTCATTTAAATATATGTGCACATATAATAACTGTTTGTATGCAATAAAGAGTATTTATTACTGATTACTGAGGGAACTGAAATTTGTGACCTTTTTGTCACTCATTTTTCTTCGGTGTACTCCGGCTTTCCCGCCATAGTTAGAATCTTTAATGTAGCCAACACATGTTCTGCAAATTCCTTTACCTCCTTATTCATCTCACAAAAAACAAAAACATTTAAAAAGACTTGATGAAAACATGAACTTTCCTTTGGAACTTTGCTTCTGGCCGTAATCTATATACCAAGACTGTCGATTAATACATTGTACATAATTGTGTTATCAATTATCATGCTTTGTGCCCTTGTCGTGATACTGTAGCGCAAAATGTTCAGAATCAATATTATGATATTATTCATCATGGTTCTCCTGGCTCCACTAGACTAGACATATCAGTTGCATATTGAAAGGTGCATATCATTGGTTATGTTAAGGTCGGTTATGCATATTATTGATAGTCATGTTACTTTATTCAACTACTTACATTCTAAATTAACTTAAAAGTATAAAAAGTCACTCAGCGAAAGCTCTTTCAAAAATTTACAAATCCGTTGATCTGATTTTTTCCTGATACATAATAATCGCCATCAAACAAATTGACCAAAATCCTGAAATAATTCTCTAATCTCCAGATTAGCCAAACAGGATTTTTCAGTTTCAAAAAAAAAAGGAACAACGTAACTTATAAAATGTAGTTTAATTATTGTATATGGACCTAGAGTGGCACACGATTGCTTATAAATTTAACTTTGTATTACCCAAACTTAATCTAATTTGTAATATTGCAGGTAGCTCATCGCAGCAAGACATTAAAATAAATTCAAGTATTGCAATAAACGTAACGGACTTAAAACATAAAATTATAGGTATAGATCAACAACTAGACCAAGTAAGCAAGCATCATCAACATATTATAGATTCCGAAAGCAACTCGATTGAAAGTGTACCGGTTAATAAATCTACACGAAAAATAAGTACGATCAAGGAGCAAAGTGAGAGGTCTTCTGCGGAAAAGACAAATGCAAATGAAAGTAAAATACTATATAAAACGTCTGAAAGTCAATATAAGAAGTCAGAAGAAAGCAAAAGCATTCTCAGCGAAAATTACAATGCTAGTAACGCCACCAAAATGTCAAATGAAATCAATACCGATGATCGGAAGCAAAACGTACATATTTCACGAGTGAAGAAAATAAAAAGCAAATTGAATCACGAACTAGATAACTATAACAAACGTGATCCAAATAAGCATAAGCGTTATAGGATAGTTCCTTCAGCGAACACAATTAGCAGCTATCATTCGCTAGCTGCATACAGCCAGAGACACATTGGTCATGGCGGGAAACGAGTTAGACAATCGAAATACACTGAACCCATATATGAACATCAGCTGGTAGAAGACAAAAGGAATAAATGGCACAGTCCATCTAGAAATTATGACAAGACTGATAAGCATATAAGAAAACATAAATCCCATACAAATCGAGATTTAGATCAAGATTTCATAGCAGATATAATAAGACGTCAATATAGACCTGTTCGATTGTTTGGTCGTAGAAACTCTGATCTAAGTCAGTTTTCTGTTCCAATATGTCGCGATCGGGACTTTTCGGCACGCGAAAACATACAAGCAGGTTCCGAGCTATGTTCTTGTTGCTGCACAAGACATAATCCCAGAAAATACACACGTAGTAGCGATCTCAGCGATATGAGAAGTATCTGTGATACACGCCTTTACAGTTCTCAAAGGAATACACGTAAGAAACATCACAGAAGACATGTAGATATTTACAACGATGCTAGAGTATATGATGTTGTGCCAGTAAAGGAAAAATCCAGTCCAAAATCCAGAAGAAAATTCATAGAAACTTATTGCGAACCGAACCAATATTACAAAGAAATCCCTCCATCGCCTAAATCTCTTCGTCCTAAACTTAATCTAAAATCGCAGTATAATAATCAATTTGATGTCTACACGCCACATATTAATCAACCAAACGACAAACGCCCATATATAAGACATAAAAGACGACAAGTACCCTCAACCATCACCGATATTTCTTCAGATATACCGAGTCAGAACACAGGAAACGTCGAAAATAATAAAAATATAAATCCAATTAACGTTCATAAACGAGACCAAATTCAAGAGGATAATGGAACTACAAATAATCTACTGTATTTAAGTGTTAGTGAACAACCAAACATTACAGTAAACAGTGTAAATGATACATTATTATTGAATAAATCCCAGGATTCAGAAACAAATAAAACAGACAAGACTTTAAGTGAAATTAAGGTCATACTTCAAAATTTTCTGCAGGAAATAAAGAAAGAAAATACAACTTCGGATACTAGTACAAAACAAGTAAATACCAATACAAACATGCAACAAGATTCTACCAAAATTAGCACATGTTTTCCATACAATAATGGTCTGAGTAATTATCACATATGCAGTGTCGGGCAGTGTACAATGTCTCCCTACATGCCGAGTTATCCAAATCCGTGCTGTTATCCGGTACTCCCAGTATGTCCAATGAACTGCATGCAAAACGGCTATGTCATGCCTAGTCCAAGTTTTACTTGTCAAACTTGTACATGTCACACTAAAGAAAAAGTTTCTACCGAGAGACAATGTTCAATGAAAATGAGATCCGCTGAAACTTCCAGCACTAAAAACAACAATAACGAAACTGAAGAACTTATAAAAGAAATTTATAAATTTGTGGCACAAACACCACCAGATGCTCAGAAAAAGGAAGGTAATGAACAAAATTTCCAAAAGAAAGTCATTGAAAATCAAGTGTTAACGTCGAGGAGTGCGGGCGCCAGTTCCGGAGCAGTTTCTCGACGCGACGCAAAAGTAGGGACACCTAAAATGAAATGTTATTCGAAGAGTTGTGAGGCTATTGGATCAAGATTGATATCTGAGCCATATTATAGCAAAACTAATGCCAGTTACTCCGACACATTGTTAGAAAAACTGAGTCTGGAAGTGACACATTCAACGGATAGTGAAATGAGCAGCAGTGAAACTACATTTATTGAAAAGGTAATCTTCATTACCAATTATCAATTATCAATTACTTCTAATTATCATTCATTGTCATCATATTAAAATCCTAGTTCCTTGGACGTGTCTTTCCCCATAGGACAGCCCAAAACTATCTAGATTTGTAGATCTGACTCAAACGCAACAGGACACGAAATTCTCTTGTGCAAAAATATACGGATAAGCTTGTAGCTGTGCTCCTGCTTTATTGGCTGATTGTGAACTAAAGCGTTGTATTATTTAAAAGGTACTATAGTCAGCGTCCACAGAAATTACTGGATTATTATCTCATATGTATAAACAGTTGCGATTCCTACGACATTTACGTTTCGCCCCCGCTCTTGAATCATCTCTACGACAAGAAAAATAAATAACTCAAAAGTAAACATTTTCTTGCAATCAATAAACGTAGGTATAGATTAAAGATATCAGTTTCGTTTTTGTTTGTGCTTTATTTCTAAAATATTTTTTATGTATTTCAAGACATCACACAATCAAAATAAAAAAAGAACAATGTTTTTCACAATATTCTTTATCAATTTTTATATTGTAATTATGTTTGGAATGTTATTCTGGACTGATATTCGGGATACAAATATGATTTGGTACTCGTCTTTGTAAGGTAACCTAAAATCGGTCTATTGGAGTTCTCAGAGTCTTAAGAATTGACATTATTAATATTAACAAATGATTAATGTTTGTTAATTACAGCCTAAAAGGAACAAGTTTACTAAAGCCCTAAGATCGTTTGGCCTCTTCAAGAAAAAGAAACAAGATGTAATCGAAGAGCTGAGTGAGAGTGAAGCGGCTGTTGAAGTGGAAGTGAAGATGAAACCACCTTTCAGACAAGAAGTTACTAATTATGTAATGCATGGTCAGGAATATTATAATCCTCCTCCTACCCAGCCTCATCAGCCTCAGACTCATAACGAACCTCGTTATGAACATTGTCATCGAGAACATCCTTACGAACATCAACCAGAACTTTGTTGCGAACATAATCGTCCCGAGTCTCGCTACGGGCATCATCATTTAGAACCTTGCTACGGACACCACCCACCAGGTTACTGTGGTTGTCTTAATCAAGCACAGCCTCCGGTTAAAGACATCTATAATCCTCACAGGGATCGGCACACTATATGTGAGCATGGCCCACCGCCTCACTACCGTCCAGACAAGTGCCACAGAGACATGCCCAGCGCTCCGCCCTACGAACCACATTTTAACCCTATGCAGTCACAAGCTCCTCTCTGCTTAAAGGAAATCGAAGTAAAAAGTACAGGTACACAAAGTGAAAGGAAAATGACGTTCTTCCGCAAATTGACGAAGAAACCACCACCGACGGTGAAGATTCGAGATCAGAGTCCTCAGAGAGACTACTCAACGCAAACTGCTCAAAATAAGGGTTTATGGAAAAGTCTACAAGAAAAAGCTATGCAGGACATGAAGAATATGAAACAAGATAATGATCCTTTGAAATTTTCATTCAAGGCTCAAAAAGAGCTCGCCGAAGGCAACATCAATATGCGAAACCAAATGCTTAAAAAGATATTCTATAAGAAAAACCCTTTCTCTCCGAGGAATCTCATCGTACGTACTCTACTCGGCAAAGACAAATCAAGCTTCGGCGAACCCCCTACTGTATACAGACCTCGAATGTTCCTCTAAGTGTTTGTCATATAAAATGTGGAGTATAAATGTTAAAAGTAAAAAAATTCTGTTTTTTGTACTGTAACGAAAAATGTTGTTAAAAATGTATGTTAAAACGTTCTTACTCTTATTTTAATTGATTACAACATCAAAGCTAAACAGACCTATTTCTTTTTATATCCCGACTGATACTACTTACATTTATGATATTTTATTTTATTCTAAATCAGTTACAAAGTTTCCGCGGAAATCATTAAGTCCACGCGTGGAACATGAGTACTCAGGGGCGGATCTATATATGGGCTTTTTGGGCTGCAGCCCAGGGCCCCGTGGATATAAAGGGCCCCCAGCCCCCCAATATTGAACAATGGACAATATTGTGAATTTATAAAATATTAGAAAAACCAAGAGGGCCAATTATAGAAAACAGTTTTTTGACAAAATGGCAATTAGTTTGATTAGTTAGGTAGGCCCCCAAGTAGTGTTAGCCCAGGGTCCCCCAAATTCACGGTCCGACCCTGTGAGTACTCGTATAAAATCACTACATGGATTTTAATGATACTACATCGCCGACACGATCGTTTATCACCCATTATTATTACCCCTTCGAGGTACCACGGTTAATTGTTATATTAATAATATGTTATATTAAAATTAACTTTTTTTTTTTTTTTTTTCGGAGGACTAAATTCTTGTGGCCCTATTGGCCTTTCAAGAGTCACCGGACTTGATTAAAATTAACTGTGGTACCTCGAATGGATAACCAAAAGGACCACGGTCGATAAACAAACACGATCAGTTAAAACTGCCAGTTGTCACTGTTTAAACTTACAGTTAAAATTGACCCTTTGTCACACATGTGCAGTATGAAAACTGTCGATTTTTCATACTAGGAACGTCATTTGTAACCGTCATCCGTCAGTTAAAACTGACAGTTTTAACTGGTCGTGTGTGGCCAATACTATTTTTTTTTTGTTTTCATTTATTTCTATGGTCAGTTGTCCAAAAAATAACCCGTTTGTCCTGGATAATAGGACAC
This sequence comes from Sesia bembeciformis, assembly GCA_943735995.1. NCBI lineage: Eukaryota > Metazoa > Arthropoda > Insecta > Lepidoptera > Sesiidae > Sesia > Sesia bembeciformis. The sequence continues at coordinate 18,956,988 of OX031028.1, forward strand.
TTGATTCGGTATCTAGCGGTCCAATCATGAATGAAATTAATTTTGGAGATCACACAGAAAATCAGCATCAGCCTTGCCATCCATTGATGTAATGCCGCCAGCATGCTGGATACCTTGTCACATGAACCAAATTTATACAACATGCTCAATAGTTATTTGTAATTGTTTTCGTGATTAAAGAAGTTTCATTTATCGAAAAATAAATGGGAACGAATAAAAAAAAAATTTTACATTACACGTCGCTAATTCTGGCTGCTGCCACTGCATGTTCCGAAGATAGGTTGCCGTATAATCCGTATTCTAAAGTATTCAATCCTTACCTTTACTTTTTGAAACGAAGTTCCTTTACGCGGCTTGCGGTAGGTGTGATTCGAAAGAAATTGTAGTCACGTAAGATTTTTACCCCTCTCCATACGCCTTTCTCTTTCTCGCCTTTCTCTCTCTCTCTCTCTATGGTCGCGATTCTCGCGATCCTGTCAGTTCGTCAGTATTCAGTAAATTTCGTTAGCGGAGCGATAGCCAGTTCTCTCTCTCAGAACTATACAGATTTTATTTCGAATTACATTCGGAGTTTAATAAAATGTGTGAGGACCTTCGTTCCTGACGGGGGTCCACTGACCGCACACGTTTTTTTTTTATAGACGAGAGCGGACGAGCAAGCGGTCCCACGTGATGGTAAGTGTTACCGCCGCCCATTGACACCTGCAACATCAGGGGGTATGCGGGTGCGCCCTTGCAAAATCCTATTCACAGCTTTCTTGGAGAACCCCACTTAATGGGAAGACCTCTTGAGGCAGTTCGTTCCACAGCCTATAGGTTCGCGATATAAAATAATTTTTGGACCGAACAACTACTTAAACTTTGTTAAACTTAAACTTAATTTTGTTACTTAAACTTGTTAGTGACAATAAAATATTTTGTGTATTTTATATATGGCCACACTTTAGTGTTTATGTCTACCCAAAAGTGACTCCATGATGCTGGGACCATTTTTTTCGGAATGGCTAAATTCTTGTGGCCCTAATGGCCTTTCAAGTCATCAGACATGTATGGTTTAGGGCGAGCGCAGAAGGCGCTCAGCCAGGAGCAGTGTGTGCAGCAACGAGCCTAAGGGCTCCCCCGTCGGTAGACCGGCGGAAGGAACGGACCTCGGCTTAGGGCGTTGCTTTGGAAGGATACCGCGGGATCGCGAGTCGGTGAGAAGCGCCCAGGCACGTGCTGATATCTGGTAAAAGTGTTGGCTGAAGGCCGGTGTGTGTTCACGGTGTAGCGAGGGCATTCTTCGTCTCCGCCGGCGGGGACAGTGTATATGTGTAGTCTGTGAGTGTAATGTAAGAACCGCATTGGCAGCAGTCGTCGGGGTCGTCTAAGACGTGCTGAGGACGACGACGACGACGGCAACGGGGAGATGCTGGGACCACTGAGCAAATAATCACAATATTTTATTGGGATCAAATTGAGTATTAGGCGTTTTGTGGTTTAATAGTGATAGTTTATTAAACTTTAAACTGGATTTAGTGCGTGGTGTTTGTGTTAATCAATGTGTGATTATTTGTGATGTGCATGGGGCTGCGTTTATCGTGTGCTTCCAAGGGATCCTATTCTGTCCTCGGTAAACCTACTATCGCTTTACTGAGCAACTCCGAACTTACTTCGACAGGACTAGACATTAACAATATACGTTATAGACTTTGAAATTGTTTATTACGAAGAAAATTTGACACTGACAGAATGTGCTAATTGCACCATTGCTATATATGAAGAAAAAAAGGCCATGTTGTTATTATAAGTTTTTGCGTAACAATTATATCGTTCCCTCTAAAATTATTTTGTAGTTTATAAGCTGATCTGAATAAAACAAGAGCAACGCTGGGCAATGCGCTTTTTATTAAAAGTCCTAACAAAACTCTCTTATCTATAAAACTGGCCGGTCACTAAGAATATCCTCAACTTAAAAACAAAATATGACGGGATCTGTTCGCGTTCAAAGGTCGCGTCAGATTCCAGACAGATCCACAACAAATTATGTCAAACCAAATGTAAAGAAAATTATTGTGTTCGTTTGACTCCACATATCATTTCCCGTTTCCTGTCATCAAAATGACATTACTTGTTCACCACAATAAACTATCACTTAAATAGTTTGGAAGGCTGAATGCTCTATCTATCGTAAGGTTTTGTCGCTTGGTGACATCGACCACTGATATCACCCATGAGTGACGAGGATTGTGTCAAGAATTTAAAAAAAAGGTTTAAAGGTGTCGAAACCTTTTTACGGAGGGTCGCCTTTAACCTTGGTAAGACATATTCTTTAATTTCATACATATTTAAGTAATTTATTCCCTGGCTTGCGATTTGTTTCATTTGTACATATCATTATAGAGGAACTTCACTTTTTCAGGTAACTCCCCGTCAGAAACTGAAGTTAAAATAATATCATGCATACCGATAGACGTCACCGATTTGCAGCAGAAAATCATGTCATTGGAAAGACAGCTGGAGGAAGCTGCTAGAAAACAACAGGAACAACAAGGGCAACAAGAACAACAGAAACAAGAAGAACTACCCAAACAAAAAAGTCAACATAAACCTGAGGATAAGCTTGACTCTACGTTCAAGTCTACATCCAAAACTACGACCGTTAATACAGCTTTATACGAACTCAATTTTATCAGAAAGCCAATGCCGAATAACAATGACCAGGAAGATGAACCCCGTCCACAGGCAGAATCTCCAAGACAGAAAAAATCTGGTGTTTCTTTTCTATTAGACCCCCCTAATGTTGAAAACGGATGGAGCGACATATCCTCACGGAGGAAGCTTATAGAGGAATCACTTGATGCATCGGAACAAATCAAAAAGTTTTTGAAAAAATCAAAAAGAAAGCTGCTGAGGAAACGGAACAAAAAAACGCAATTAATTTACTATGCTCAAACTACAGCACCGACTTTTAATATAACAAAGAAATCGACGTCCGAAGATACTCCCAACGACAAAGACGGCGGTGGTATTACACAATCTTATCTAAGTGACGTTCTTCGAAAACAATATAGCCCGAAGATTGTAGATGGACCCTCAGATACGAGTGACTTTTCAACCCCAATCTGCAGGGATGTCCATAAAAACCCATGTCTTTATGAATCTGAGGTATGTTCTTGTTGTAACGGAAAGTTTCATAATATCGACCAAGACATGACTAGCACTTCTTTTAACAAGGATCATTCTATACCACTTTACAACGACCTGCTCCATTCAATCCCAAAGTTCAATATAAATGAATGTATTAAGAGCGATAGCATCTACTACGATACGAATTTCTACGATATAGTGCCAGTAAAGGAGGTATCTCCTAAAGTTAACAAAGTTAAAGGAAATTCGAAAAATACAGATAAAGTTTCTTCGAAATTCAAGGAGGAATTCTACGTTAATTGTTGGCCTGAAAACTTCCGTACGAAATCGCGATTAAAACCACTGATTGTTAATTATTATCACGCCACGAGACCAACCGGAATTTACCAGTCTGCAAGAAAGAACGAACATGTAACATGGCCAAGACAAGAAAATATAAATGTGATGTCTAAAAATGATGCATTTGCGATCAATACGCTCAATCAAGGAACTGGTATGAACAGCTCAAAAAGTTGTTGCGTCGAATGCGGCGATGTTTATTACAAGAAGCATTATGCAAAACATCGTCATCGTGAGTATTATCATCATCATCGTCCTCGTAATCGTCATCACCACTATAAAGAAGATGTCCTCCGTGTAAAACATAGGAAACCAAAGCCTACAACATGCAAAAATACAGCATGTTCAACTGTCAATATTAATCATTCAGAATGCCAGACAGCGCCACCAGAAAACGTTTGTTTAAAAGTAATCACAGAAGAAAATAAAGCTGAAACAACATTGAATCAAATAAAAAGCATTTTAGAAACTGTTTTAACTGAAGTAAAAACCACCACTCAGAATCCAAAGAAAGATGCCATGGTGCAAAAAGAGGTATCCCAAAACAACATGCAGGGTGCCTCCAGCCTTATGCATAGTTTTACTTACAGTCCTTACAATATTAACCAAGGTCCTTACAATTTAAACCCATACGCAGCTGCTTGTTCACAACAAATTGGTAGTTATCTTTGTTGTCCTGGCACATTTCCACCAATCAGGCGCATGCAAAACTTTCCTTTATTTATCCAGCCCACAGGGCGTCATGTGTGCTCCGGTTGCTACAGGCACAGTAGCAATATTAAGAAATCAGCGCACATTGAGAAAGCCGTTGCTGCCTCTACTAACACCGATACAAGACCCGAAATAAAACATAGCAAAGAAACAGAGAAACTTATACGGGAAATATATAAATCAATAGCATTGGATATTCCTACTAAAGACACATCTAACAGTGAATGCTATGATATCAAACCGTCACTTCAAATGAATATTGAAAAATCTGACAAAGCTGATAAAGCAGTATATAGAGAAATATCAGATGGTCCTAAGAAAAATATTAAATCAGAAGCTTTAATGACACCTTTCATCGCATATCCTTTCGATAGTAAATCTATTTCTGCTGCAATAACTATGCATTCTCAGCAAGTAAGTACAACTGATACAGATAAAGAAGAAGAGAAGAATCGTAATCAACTAAGGAACGATACAATCTCAACACTTATGTATAAAAGAGATATACAATCAACAGAGACTGAAATAGGAGAAGATAAGCCTCCAACGAGGTGTGTCAACTTAGAACAACGATCTCGTATTTTAACAACAAGTGACGACGACTCCGATACCTTGAGTGATGACACCGAAAGTGACGACACGCTTATAATGAACGAAACCGTCAAGGTAATATTATTAATCTATAAAAAGAATAATACATTTTATAATAATCATTTTATATAACAGTACAAACGTAACAAATAGTACAAGCTCAAAATAACCCATTCTTTGCAATTCATGTCTATCTGAACCAGTGCCGGCTTTACCTATGGTGCAGGGTGTGCGGTGCACACGGGCGCAACGTGTTAAGGATGATGATTCACGTTACACCGTGCCGGGGCAGGGCCGTGTCACGGACGGGCCACGGACGGGGCACGGACGGGGCACCGTCAAAGATCTATAGTATACTTTTGTATGAACCATGCCATGCTAGACCGGGCCGGGGCACGGCGTCAAAATGTCGGTGGGTATTCTTTGACCGTGCCCCGTCCGTGACACGGCCCGGCCCGGGCACGGTGTAACGTGAATCATCCTTTAAGGGGCGCCGAGCGCCGTTCGCGACGCCTCCAAAGAGCTTACTAGAGGGCGCCAGGGTATTGATTGCTCCCGGGCGCTACATGGGCTAGAGCCGGCTCTGATCTGAACACAAAAATCACTGGACAGATTATATACAAAATTTACGTCGGCCGTACGAGCGTTCGCGAACATTGCCGACGCGCTACTGTGGAGCGGCACCCCAAATACCCTGAAGGCGTTGCTGCATTGGATACGCAGGGCATCAAACAATTTTTGAGTGTAATCGACCCACAAATTGCAGATATAAAAAAACACTGGCAGTATATTTTAAACAGTGTTATTTTAACATCTTTAGAACAACGCGCAAATCTGCGAGCCATACTCGCCATTGCATCTTACCGTCAATGCCCTCCCTTTCCATGTCCATATCGTTCGACAGGTCCTCCGTGACCAAATGGCCCAGGTACTTGAAATGTATCACTTTAGCGTGAGGGGCTCCATTAAACGAGACCGGCAGAACAGTGGACTATGTTTTATTAGCCTCCTTAAACACTAATTTCTACACTTATATCCTATGAATAGGATATGGAACCTTCCAATATATGTGAGGGACTTGCATTACGTGCAATGTGTGTAATGTAAAGTTTTGTATGTCGACATAGTATATATCGCTTCAGTATCGGGTGGTTTATGTAGGCCTCCGTCCACTATTAGCCATTAGCTATTAGCCACTAGTCCAATGAATCAAAACGTTTAAAAATGTAAAAAGTTCATATAGCAATTGACAAAAACCGCGGAATACCCAAATAGCAAGATGTTCAAAAGCTAAACATCGAATTTAATCCAGTCTATTTGTACATTGCACCGTGCAAAAGGTTGGGTAGTTTTGAATTTTTGGTATGTCGTATGTATTTAAAAATCCAAGATTCCGACCTGGGCAGATATCCGCGGGTTTTTAAGTGTGACTGCCTGAATACATGACACCGAGTTGGCAACACTGTTAGTCAACTAACTATATATGCAATTGCAGAAGGCTAAGTGAGGGAGATGCATAAAAAACCCATAAATCATTATGCCGTGTGATGCATAATGATTTATGGGTGTGATTTATGATTTATGCATAATGCGGAGTTGTTTAAACCGGAGTGTTTGAAACACTGAAGCACATCTGAGCTATGAAAGAGACAGATACCTACGAATATGTCTAACTAAGGAACATTGAAATACATATATAATTCACTATAACGACGTTCTGCTTTTAAGACAGCTTATATTTTGAACATTCTGCTACTAAGACAATTTTCTATTTGGGGGTTTGATATGGTGATATTTGAATATTTTGTCCACTTGAACATTTTGCTACATAGACCACCCAATACGGAAGCGATATATAGGTAGGAAAATAACATAAGTAATAAATTTAGGTCCAGAAAAAAGAGAAGAAAGGCATATTCAGTAAAATGTTCCAAAACGTCAAGCTGTTTAAAACTAAAGATAAGAAAAGGGAAACAAAACTAGAGAACGAAGACGAACATTCCGAAACGAGTGACTCCGACGACTACCAAACGATTTACAGCAAGAATGTAACTCCTAAACATGTTTCGGGTAGAACACGGTATCACACGAGTAAACCACACACGAAATACCGTAGTCTCAGCCATCAGAAGTCATACCAAGAAACACCGAGATCACCATACATGGAACAAGAATACAAGCGTCATTGGAATGAAGACTTAACTTTCCACGGAGAGGCCGACTACAGACGCTCCTCTGAAGATCCATTTTCGAGGCACACGACTCGTTCCTCAACACCATCGCATTACAGGCGGAATTATGAAGCTAGAAGCGTCGTGGTAGAACGAAATGGAGAAAAGGTAACGCATTATCCAAAAGATTCTCCCGATATCGATGAAACGCGTCGCCATTCTGTGGATAAACCAACTCACGTGGTTTTAGACGCAACAAAGGGACGCGCCCAATATGTGTGGGCACCAACTACAGGTGTTAAAAATAAAGGCCTATCTTGGCTTAAGAAACACAAATTAGGTGCGAGCCAGTGTGGAGAACAATGGAAGAAATTTATACTTGAGAGTTAACAAAATTAATGTTTGTTATGTCCGTTAATTATGTTATTTAAGTGATCGTTAAATAAAAATACTTGTCTATAGTCTCAAGAATAGTTTATTTAAATAAATATTTACAAATCTTAGTACTAATTAAATGCATTACACTGTAAACTTTATCATCGTCATCTTACAAAAATCCACACCAATTTTCCCCACCGATGTACAGGCAGCAACACGCTAATGTACCATTCAATGGTGTGACAATCAAGAAACAAATTTCCCCAGTCACGTGTGACAAAGTGGTGTGACTACGGGCCTGTTGAAAATTCTAGCACTAATTGCTAGCCTTTTAAAATACCGATGGGTATGGTTGAACTGTAGTTGTAGGTACATAAAATGTTTAGTCTGAAGGAGTAAGTATATCTATACTAATCTATATTAATATAATAAAGAGGTCAAATTGTGTGTTTGTAGGTATGTTGGGGGTAATATCTGGAACTACTGAATCTATTTCAAAAATTCTTTCACAAATCGGAAGCTACATTATCCGTGTCTAATATTGGCTATGTTTTATTTTGAAAAATTAAAGAAAACTTATATACCGATGCGAAGTGAGGGCGGGGCGCTAGTCACCAATAGAATGGATATTTTACCCGGATAATTCAATTTAATCTAATTCGGAAAATTTACAAAATGGCAACATGTCACACACAAGAGTCGGTTAAATGTTTTTCAGAAACTGACAAAAATTGGCATTAATTAACAAACATTAACCTGATTCTCGTATTTTATCCACATATTCAATTCATGATACGCATATCCAACGTGATACGATACACATACTCTGGTTTAATATACCTAATAGAGGTACTAAGAGTGGTAGGCATATCCATAAGGAAGATACGTACCTTAGATACGATACCTGGATATGGTCAATTTGATTAGAGCCACGATGATACACGAGCGTTTTCGTTTTAATAGTACACCGATATGTCGCAAGCCGTTTAATTTTTCGTGTGCGTGTGTCCCCCCGCGGCAAAGCGGGGGAACTAAGAGTAACTTTATAATATTTTTTATGTAATTTACGGTAATAAAACATAGACTATATTGACAAGTCATGCAAATGAAAAAAAGGTACAGATATTGTGGTGTCTTCGGTAAACAGAATTCATAAATATATAGAGCTACTAATACCCTCAAAATATTTTTTTTCAATAGATAATAAATTTTATACGTTTATATATTTGTTTTCGTCAACTGTTACCGACCTCATTTTAATTACCTTTTTATATTTAATTTTCAAAAAGGTATCATGTCAATGTAATGATGGGTGTCAAAATCCTTCACTAACGCCTTAAAAAGCCACATTATTATCCACTGTAGTGGATTTAGAGTATCAGCCAGAAACGTTTTAATATCACACAAAACTAGTTTAATTTATTACAATTACGACTGTCTAACATACGTGTAAATTGAAGAATATTTTTTTATATTACATTTATAGAATACAAATCATCTACTTGACAGTGAGTCATGATTGCTATTGATAGTTCGCTAAAACACAAAATAACCGTTGATATAAATATAGAGTAGAGTTTATCTATTTATAGCTAAACGCATCAACATCAATTTCTGCTAGCAACATCAAGATGGGGGAAGGAGTCATTAAGTTTACTTTCATATGTTTGTGATTCGTGCATAGTTTCTTTGGCATCTGATCCTTAAAAAAGAACGTGCAAAAACGTCACAAATGAAGTACGAGGAAAATGTAAAAACTAGACAAAAATTACATCAATTTAAAGTCTAGCTAGAAATAAGCGATGTTTATTATCTGTTTATCTTTAATTTTCGGTTATTTACATTACAATGTTACTTATGAATACGATGAAAATGTCACTTATGTACATTTATCTTAGCGCGGCAATGTAGCCAGTAGATTTTGCATAAGTGGTAACATAAATTCTTATTTCTAAATGTTATTTTTACCAAAATATGCACGTGAGCTAATGAATACATTTTACTCTATATTTCATTAGGTACGGGTTTCTGCTCATAATTTTCTTATTGTGACGTAATAATAAATTAACTTCCGATATGTCGATAAAATTCAATTGTTTGATGGATTTTATGAACATAAAACATTTTGTTGCTAGTAAAAAGTTTGGGAAACACTGAATTAAATTATTATGTAGAATTATGTAGTAAAATAGTTTATTACTCATTTTTAGCGCCGTAATTTCTTATTTTTTAGAAGACTATTATGAGATTTCAAACGTCTGTTTGTGTATATGTTTGTTACATTAATGATAAGTGATACTGATTGATAAGTGACTCTATGATTTATGAAATTAAACAAAAAAAAGTTATATACTTTTTGTGAGGTCCATTTTTTTTGTAAAAATAACAAACAATATCGATGTACGAGATCGATCGACATTTACAACTCTACGATGAATCAAAATGAAAAAAACATCTTACGACCGATAATCGTTGGTTAATCATCAGTCGTCTTATGGACTAGTCGATCCTACCAATTCCATTGTTTGTTTAAAGCATCGATCAACCAAAATACAGATCTTGCACGAAAATATTGGCCAACGGGAATATTCTGGTACCTTTGGCATAGAACTCAAAAATATATAGAGCTACTAATACCCTCAAAATATTTTTTTCAATAGATAATAAATTTTATACGTACCTATATATTTGCTTTACCGTAACTGTTACCGACTTCTAATTACCTTTTTGTATTTAATTTTCAAACAGGTATCCTGTCAATGTAATGATGTCGCGATGGATGTTAAAATCCTTCACTAACGCCTTAAAAAGCAACATTATTATCCACTACAGTCAATTATTAAAGTTGCTTTCATAAAGATGCTGAAGAATTCAAGACAAGGAAAACCCTTAGATAAATAAGCCGGTGAAATTATTTTTAATATATATCTTTATTTTTCAACTGAATGAACAAAATTTAAAAAACGCCCGATTAAAACTATTTTAACAAGATACAACAATGAGTTCGTGATACAACTGAAGCTCATGAGGACAGCTCGAATTCATCAGAAAGTCAAAAACAACTGGTCTTTCCCTTACAGGTATCCGTAAAATTGTAAGAGCTCACGAGGACAGCTCGAATTCATCAGAAAGTCAAAAACAACTGGTCTTTCCCTTACAGGTATCCGTAAAATTGTAAGAGCTCACGAGGACAGCTCGAATTCATCAGAAAGTCAAAAACAACTGCTTTCCCTTACAGGTATCCGTAAAATTGTAAGAGCTCATGAGGACATCTCGAATTCATCAGAAAGTCAAAAACAACTGGTCTTTCCCTTACAAGTATCCGTAAAATTATATAATAAGAGCTCATGAGGACATCTCGAATTCATCAGAAAGTCAAAAACAACTGGTCTTTCCCTTACAGGTATCCGTAAAATTATAAGAGCTCATGAGGACATCTCGAATTCATCAGAAAGTCAAAAACAACTGGTCTTTCCCTTACAGGTATCCGTAAAATTGTAAGAGCTCATGAGGACAGCTCGAATTCATCAGAAAGTCAATAGCAAGGCCCAGTGCTATCCTTCTGCATATCAACGATCTGTTGCAAACTGAGTGACATACACTTCCCGGCCAAAAGTAATACACATCGGCCATTAGAAAGAGACTATCGGCTTGCTTTGGTTTTGTAGAGCGTAGTCTGTGTCGCGTGCCGTTACGACAGAAACGACACTACAAAACCTAGCTAGCCGATCATAGTCGATGTGTATTACTTTCGGCCGGGATGTGTACGTTGCTATGCAGATGACAGCACCGGGGATGCCTTTTACAGAGGCCGCGCTAACATCCTTCGGAAATGGTAAAGTCGCGTCAGATCAAGTCTCAATTTGGGGTGGTCTAAACCTAGTGGATTTCAACCCCAGTAAGATGCAAGTCTGTGCATTCAGTCGGTGAATTTGTCCGCCTCGCAAATGCCACTTTTTTACAGCCGTATTTTGGTTGATCGATGGTTTAAGGCTACTAATGTGAACTGGCCGACGTCGATCGACCGCAATCTAGCCGTAGCTTTAAGTATCAAAAGAATAACCGGTCAGTTCCGCTATTGCACTTTCTGCGTCGTATTCATCACTCCGCCAGTAATGCCAGTGGTGTGGACAATTGGAAAATGGAATTGGGTTGGAATGGAAAATTTCGTACCCGTTCCAACTGTCCACACCGGGCATTTCAGTGGGAATTATTGGTAGGAAACTGGTGATCGTTGGGAAATCTCGTATGGAAAAGTGGTGTGGATTTATGGAATAGATCTATGTTATTTTTAAATTTCCTTTTGTCCTTATATCTCCGGTCTGCAAATAATGGAGGTCATCGAATACAAACCTGAAATGGAATAAAGGACTTATAATAATTGTGTAGGTTTTAAGATTTCTCATTCGATTATAACGTCGCTTATAAGGGTCAGATGAGGGGGAGCTGACGCTCATTTCTGAGGGGTAGAGTGCACGCTGCAATCCAACAGCCGCTGGGCGCGCTCGACTGACTACGTTACCCCTTTCTCACAGAAGACTACCTTGAAATGTACTGCATTTCCCACTTTACCGTATTTCCCCAATGTACATACGTTTCGGTAGTGAGTGAGATGTGCCAGAGCCCATTCCCATCCCATCCTATCCCTCCCCATTTTCCTAACCCTTTCAAAAATTCCATTCCTATATCTCCAAAGGTAGGCGGGCACATCCGGGGGCGTGCCATCATTTCTCATTTTGGACTAATGTTGGCATGTATCGCGGATGTCTATGGGCGACAGTATCCACTTACCATCAGGTGGACGGTATGCTCGTCTGCCGACTTCGTACATAAAAAAAAAACGTCGTATGGAGGCACGGGCCTTTATTTTCAGCCACAAGGAGATAATTAATCATATTTAACTATGTATAATAAATTGTATACATTGAAATAACGCAAAAGGTGAAAATAGCTCGTTCAATATCTATTCTACCAGTTTTTACAATAGGTTTTTTTCCATAACTTATTGTTCGTTTCTAGTATATCTTTTATTCTACGCGCAGTAACAAAAAATAAATACACTCATTGTAACTACCGGGTGCGGCGCCCGGTATCTACCATGTAATGAGCGCTACGAACGTTTTAGATAGAACAACAAAATTTTACATGTATGTAACTTTTAATTTATTCCCCGAAGTAATTTTATTTTTCGCTAGAATGATATTATATATTTTAAATTAGTTCACGGTTTCAGGTTGTGTGTTATTCCGGTGACACGTTGTACTAGAAATGAACAATATGTGTTGAAAAAAACCTATTGTGAAAACTAGTGATGCAACGAATATTCGCATTTGTATTCGTTATCACGATTATTCGTGTATTTTTCAATATTCGTATTAGCATTCGCATTCACAAAAAATAACGCGGCTACATTGAATTTTAATGGTTTGAATTTAAACTATAGGAAATAAATTGTCGATAATTTAAGCATATATTTAATTTTTAAATTAGTGCCAGATTAGTGCACATACGGTGCCAGATCAGAAAAGACAATATTCGCATTCGCAATATCGGTAATGGGTATTCGCATTCGCGAATGTTTAAAGATCGACATTCGTTACATCACTAGTAAAAACTGGTAAAATGGAATGGTAATGTTAATTTCAATAGCACGTTGTATACTATGTTAATGTTACCTGTAGAAGAGCACCGGTAGCGGCACTGTACACAGGTGCCAGAGCGCATGCGCGTCCCACGCGTTGTACTTGGGCGGGAAGTCGAACAGCTCGAGCGTGAGCGCGGCGCCCGAGAGCAGCGTGAACGCGAGCATGCGCCACGAGTACCGGCGCCCCGCGCGGTACTGTACAGCGGACCACGCGAACCAAATCATTGAACCCACCACACCTGCACATAGTTTAACGTAAAGCCATGTATGTATTCACTTGTACACATTTGTTTATAAACCTCGTTTAACAACAATGCTCTGTAAGTTTCCGACATCGATCAACCAAAATAATGCTACATATTAAGGCCCTAAAAGGGTGGCGTTTGCAAGTCGATCAAATTTACCTACTGTCAAATCATTTGTCATTTGGCGACAAAATACTACCAAGAACGTTTATTGAGTTTTCCTTTTTTTTTAAATAATTTCTCGTAACGGGGTTGTCAGTGTAAAAAAATATATAAAGGGTGTTTTTTTTAGAGGTATAGAACTTTAAGTTGGCAACACTGTTTTAACTGGCGGCCATTTTGTCAGCTGTCAAGTGATTTGTGTTTAGTTTGGTTAGGCATTTCAACATGAATAGACTGACGCTTGAACAACGCTTCCAAATTGTGCAAATTTATTTTGAAAATAATGGTTCTGTACGAAATACGTATCGCGCAGTACGTCCATTTTACGGTCAACATAATCGTCCATCAGAGCAATTAATTCGACTAACTATGGACCGTTTTCGCACCACGTTTACTCTAAATGATAATACGCATCTACAGAGACGTCGTACAGTGCGTACAGAAGAAGCCATTGCTGCTGTAGAGCGCAGCGTAGAGGAAGACCGGAATCAGTCTATCCGCCATCGTGCACAGGAATTGGATATGTGTCCATCCACTTTATGGAAGATTTTGCGGAAAGATCTTGGTTTGCGTGCTTACAAAATCCAACTCGTGCAAGAATTGAAGCCACGCGATCACCTAGCAAGGCGTAGATTCGGTGAATGGGCCCAAAACAAGATTGCCGTTGATCCCGATTTTCATAAGAGAATTTTGTTTAGCGATGAAGTTCACTTTTGGTTGAATGGCTACGTCAATAAACGAAACTGCCGTATTTGGAGTGAAGATAATCCTCAAGTGTATGTTGAGACACCGTTACATCTAGAAAAACTGACTGTTTGGTGTGCTTTATGGGCTGGTGGAATCATTGGTCCGTACTTCTTTAAAAACGATGCTGGCCAGAACGTTACAGTCAATGGTGACCGCTATAGAGCCATGATTACTGACTTTTTCGTTCCTCAATTGAACAACCATGATGTGCAGGAGCTGTGGCTTCAACAAGACGGCGCAACATGTCACACAGCTCGTGCCACAATTGATTTGCTGAAGGAAACGTTTGGTAACCGCATAATTTCACGTTCCGGACCCGTGAATTGGCCTCCAAGATCGTGCGATTTAACGCCGCTAGACTATTTTCTGTGGGGATATGTGAAGTCGCTAGTCTACGCCGATAAGCCCGAAACGATCGACCACTTGGAGGACAACATTTGCCGCGTTATTGCCGATATACGGCCACAAACGTTGGAAAAAGTTATTGAAAATTGGACCTCCAGATTGGATTACGTCCGAGCCAGCCGTGGCGGTCATATGCCAGGAATCATATTTAAATTATCTTTTGAATAAATGCCAAAAGATTATCTTTTGAATAAAGTCAATTTCATGTCAATTTTAAAAATTCGTCCTTGTTTTATTCCATTTCAAAGTTCTATACCTCTAAAAAAAACACCCTTTACAAAGTAACAGAAATAATTGAACAACCAAACTTTTTCTACATAAACCGAATAACGTTAAAGATATAATATTTTGCGGTAAATATGTTCATGTAATTAATTTAAAAATAAATAATTAAATAAAGCAGACTTAAAAACGTAATCATTACTACCAGTTTATCGCGACAGTAAGATTTTATTTATACAACTGGCTGACATCACTCTTATACACAGTTTTGCCACAAAAAAATGGTTGATTTTGGTTGATCGATGACCACTGGTATCACTTATGTACACAGTTTTGTTACAAGGAATTATCCATCCATGTTTTTGATTATTCGATGGGTTAATGTAAATCATGTTTGACAACATTGATCTGTATGTTTTCGACACATCTGAAACATGTTTCGAGAAACTTTTATGTTTTATTTAAACTTTTATGTTTCCCGTCATATTTCGATGTTCCCGCGTTACGAGCGATGACACGCCAATGCATACAGTCTATGGAGTATTGCGTCAACTGTTGCTAGGTGAGGACAGTGATTGTCTGTGATCATAAATATGGAATTAGTATGGTGCAACGAACCGGACCCTTCCCAGCGCACAAATGATTTAAAAAAAAAAAAAAAAATTAATGAAAAAAAAATACTAATCGATAAATTACAATTTGCTCCATTCATCTGTGCTATTTTTATAATTTGATACCAATTAGAAGATTTAAAAAAAAAATTATAATAAGCGTTTGCAGCACATTGCGTATATCTCTCTAAATAAGAATCTTTTTACATTTCTACCTGCACCAGTATTTTGCGCTGTGACTTATTTAAATTGCGCTGTGGCTCATTTTATTTGCGCTGTGACTCATTTAATTTGCGCTGAGCAAAAAACGCGTCAATTGGTAAATAAATGATTAATCAGCGAAATCATTCTATTTGCCAAATTCGCATTGCACTTGTGCACTGCGCATGCGCGCAAACTGAGGTACACAAAGGTAAGCATACACAATCCTATTATACAACCTATGTTATGGGGCGCTGTTGTTTGATACACTAAATGTATGCGACCGTAATGTAAACCATGTATTTCTTCTATCCTATGGTATTTACATTTAACCACCATTAAAAAAAAAAAAAAAATTATCGACTTTTGTTCAACTATTGCATTGAACCCACAGAAAAAACATAAACGACATGAACTTACCAAAGGAAACGTTGACAATCATATTGTAATCGTAGTCGATCCTTCTCGAGTTCAAGTAGCGGACGTGGGTCGCGTAAAACAAAAGTGGGAACATTACAACAATCGCTGTTAGCCGCCGCTTCCTGTGAAGGATCCTGAAAAAATCATACCACATACATCATCAGTCTGTATGTCACCAGTGCTGGACCTAGACATGTCAGTTCATTCATAAACAATTGAAGAGGCGCAATCCCACAGTTACTGGGCACACTCGACATTACCACAGTGTGTGAAATCTCATTTGAGTATTTCTAGCACCTCCCAATTGAACCTCTCTGGTCAACTCAAAGGTAAGCTGGTAGAGATTGCCTTAACGCATTAAGCTCGCCTCTATGTTCATAAAGGTGTAAAAATACATATATTACCCCGCACTCATATCCCATTTTATCCTATCCCCCCAATGTATGCACGTGTTTCGTAGTGAGTAAGGTATGCCATCATTCCCATCGCATTCTATCTGTCTTCATTTATCGAACTTCTCCAAATCCATTACCAAATCTCCACATCATTTCCATCGCATCCTATCTGTCCCCATTCATAGAACTTCTCCAAATCCATTACCAAATCTCCAAAGGTAGGCAGGACGTCAGGGGCAGTGTCAACGTTTAGCAGATGACATGTATAGCGGCTGTCGCAGGGCGACAGTATCCACTAGAGATGCGAACAATATATCACTAAAACGAAAAGAGAGATATGAATCTTTTTGATCTAAGGATACATATCACTCATCTAGCTCAGTAGCTCAAATAGCTGTGATATAGAGCGAATGAGAGAGAGAACTGTTTGAATGAAACTTTCGCTCGCAGAACTGTTGGTAGAAAGATCATGTTCCCAGATCTTATAAGCCTATCCAAGAAAATAAAAAACCTCGCCATGATGCGTAAAACCAATAGAACTAATATGTTCTACTGACAACACTAACTAGCTATGAAAAAAGCAAATGTTGCGCCCCCACAGCGAGTTTTTTATTTTTCTGGTCAGGCTATACATACTATGAAAATACTTGTTTAGACTTTTTGGCGCTCGAGAAGTGAAATTTTTGTCTTATTTATTATAAAAATTGTTTATGTGTGCGTTTTCTGGTTTAATATTAATAGTTTAAAGTATACATATTTACATGTTATTGTGTATGTACCGGGATGGCCAGCTATTTATATAGTAACTATTTAGTCATTCACTATTTATATTAATAAACAATAACTGTGAATATTTTAGTTGTCAGTTTTCGTCGCTTTTCACACAAATCACAACACAAAACATGGTTTCACGGTATTAACAGTTTCTTTTTATTTATACTTGAAAAAAAATAAAAATTTCACTCAAAGATTCAAATCTTTGGTTATAAGTATGTACTTGATAAATTAGAATTACAAAATAAATATTAAATGCCTATTATCGTATATTGATTCGCAAGAGGTGAGCTAGCTCATTTTTATCTCTCACTCGTGAGATACTCATCTCTAGTATCTATTTACTACGAGATGGACCAAACCTTCCTTCTATAAAAAAAAATAACAAAGGGCCGTTTAAGGTACAGAGTGCATACCTAACAATAGCAGCAATGAAAAGTGCCATCACCATGGATGAGGCACATGCATAGTCCATAAACTCAGTAAAGGGATTGTCCCTCGTGTGGAATATAGTTGACCACACCCAAGCGTTCATACACACCTGAAAAATTCCAATTACATTTAAAGCGAAAAATTAAAAATTAATAATTCATTTATAAAATTAGTAGTCTCACATTAAAAAAAATTGACCCATGTTTAGACACTAAATATTTTTTTAAGTTTCTCATGAGCCTTGCTTACCATAACATACAATCAGCCTATGTCTCTCCACCGGTTGATATAGACCTCTCCCAAGGCCTACCAACACTTCTCATTCACCCATTACCAGCAAACTTCATTAAAAAGGCTTATTTGGGTTTTCTAAAAGCATATACAGTTTTTACAATTGGTTTGTTTGCATATTGAAAAAAATAACATAAAATTGTTTAAATACATTTATGGATTTAAATTCAAATTTAAATTCATTGATCATTTGCCTTTTTAGTAAACAACACCGGTAGAGCTTGATACAGAAGCTAATATCAAACGAATTTCTCCTATAATCTCAGGACCAGCTAATTCAATTTTCTCAAAATCTTCACCATTTTTCCTGTTGGACTTTAGAATAGTATATATGTATGTATATAGGTCAGATTACAATGTGAATTCAAAGCTGAGAATGTATGTAACTGTGAAAGTGACTGTGTTTTTATCTATTAATAACAGGTTACACTTGTGGTTCCATAGAGGTGGTACCACCCCTGACAACATTGAAATGAACTATGGAGGCGATGGAATCTTTCAATGCAAATTTTCCCTATTCCTTTTCCTTCATACACTTGCCCCCGGTATTGTGTATTTTTTTCTGAAAGTAGGTAGTTGGCTAAATAAATTGAGAATCTATGGTTACCTACCACGGTTGGTGTAACCCTGCTGAAATGTTGAATAAAATGTGAAAAGACTGAAGATTTTATTAAAAGTAACAATACTGTGTCTGCAACTTACCGCAGCAAATACATGCCAGAAGAGCACCAGTGGTGTGGTCTTTACGGAGAACTGGCGTGTCAGCTCCGTGTGCATGTACACATGCACGGCCAAGTTCAGAAATGAACAGAAAGCTGAAGCTGGCTCTTGCACTCCAAACATTCTTACAAATGGCCACTGATAAAGTCAATGCAAATAATGAATTATTTTAACATATTTAAATAAATGGTCACTGAAATAATTTCAAATAGGTTGTTTACTATCGAGAGTAGAATATATTCCACCACTTTTTACCATTTGGTTTTTCATCATAATTTTTCGTCCATTTCAAAACCTATCTTTTATTCTATGTAACTGCACATGCAATCGGTGCCCTGCCGTCATCCGCGCTGTACATCCTGCGGCCGTTCACTGAATAATGAATAATGTTGTACTGAATAGTGACAGTTGCAAACATTTTAAATAGAACAACAAAACTTAAATTTTTGTAGCTTTTGATTTATTCCCTAAAATAATTTTATTTTTGCCACAACGGTTTTATATATTTTAAATTAGTTGACATGTTCCAGGTGTTGCATTATTTTGGTGACATGTTATATCTATACTAATATAATAAATTGTGTAAAATTGTGTGTTTGTTTGTATGTTGGGGGTAATCTCTGGAACTACTGAACCAATTTCAAAAACTATTTCACAAATAAGAAGCTACATTCCGTGTCTAATATAGGTTATATTTTATTATGAAAATTTGAAAATAAAAAATTTTATAAACAAAACTTATAAACCGAAGTGAAGCGAGGGCGGGTCGCTATCTATCTATATCTATACTAATATAATAAAGAGGTAAAATTGTGTTTGTTTGTATGTTGGGAGTAATCTCTGGAACTACTGAACCGATTTCAAAAATTCTTTCAAAAATAGGAAGCTACATTATCCATGTCTAATATATGCTATATTTTATTTTAAAATTTTGAAAAAAAAACTTATAAACCAAAGCAAGTGAGGGCGGGTCGCTATTGGTCTATAAGAAGGGGGGACCCGCGCGGCTCACTCCCCCAGTTAGCTCCCTACGCAATGCATGTCAAGAAATTCAAACATTGCCCCCACCTTAAAACTAGATTTGATAAATGAGTTACAGACGCATTGAACAACCATAACCTATATGTACTTCATTTCTACCATACTTTCGTGTGTTAGAAAAAAAACTCATATAAACTGAAGCGAAGCGTGGCGGGTTGCTAGTTAAGCGTGGTCACAGCGTAGGATGCAAAAAATATAAATTTATTTAATAGAAAATTTACTTTAATTTAATAATTAATACAATAAATTACAATCTATGACTATATCTAAGAACGTGCTGCTTCCGCCGATGTTAGGCCCAAAGAGAACTTCAACTTGAAACGGTGGCGGCGACATCACCTCGGCTATGACGTCAATCAGCACGTTGATGCAGTGTCAGCGCCTCGTGCCTGGTGTTGCAATGGTGCGACCAAATGAGGTCGGTGCATACGCAGCGATCTTCCTACATTAGGCGTGCGTAACACCTCCACCCGTAGAACAGCGAATATTGGAGACCTTGGTCGTAAATTGCGCTGGGGGTTGATTAGGATCAACCCTTACTCTGTGTGGGACCGCGTAGACAACTCGGGGTTCATGTTGGCCTTCGTATGCGTTCTCTATCGTTTTCTTCGCCTGACTTGAGCGATGTTTGCGGTATACAAGTGCTATGACGAGTGCACATGTACTGCATATCACGATATACATCGGGATCGTAGTATGATAGATGCTGTAATCTGCGTTCGTCTTGAGCTGTGCGGGAGATTGTAGAGATATCTTCGTATTAGTTGCGTGTAGGTGGTCCAAATTGATGGAGTTTAGTTTGAAGATTGGGACTGAAGACGCGTTGGCGAGGACTTCCTTGGGTAAATCCATTATTTTCAGCGCTTGACCCTTTAGACGATCGTTAGTGTTCGCAATTGTGAAGTCCGGCGTATCTATGTAGCATTTGTGGGGGAGGATGGCGAGATAGCTGCCTTGAAGTTCGCGGTATAGATCTTGTCCACAGGATAGATGTATCTTCGTGGGGTTCGGAAAGCTGATGGTGTAATGTTTGTCGTCGAGTTCCTCAAGGGCTGACCTTTCCAGTGAGATTGTGACGGGATCGCATATAGGGGTTCTTTGTTGCGTGATGATGAGCTGCTGGATGCATTCTTGTGGCGTTCGACTTTGTAGATTCCGCTTCTCCTTGCATAGATACCACTTGCTCGTCTTCGGGCATTCAGCCGCTATGTACTTGAACTCTCTCTCGTGAATAGCCAGGAATGGAGATAGAGGTATGAGGATTTCGTGGTTTTTATTGGGTACGATAGATAGTTTGTACATATCATATACTTGGGGCAATGTTATAGGGAACTTATATACCATAACTATTTCGTTTCCTACATAATAAAAACCTAACTTTATTATATCGTAATATTCTCTAATATCTAAGTCAACGACGCTATCCTTACCATACAATTCGTGTGCCTTGTTAACTAAATTCTGAAGTGAATTTAGGCTTAGGACAGAATGGTGAGTGCTAGAAGCTCGAATAAACGCCAATACATTTTGTAACTTAACTAGTTCTTGCGATATACAATCTACATTATCACCTAAAATAAGAAAAACCTGTGCCAAATGGGCATACTTAACTAAATCATAGTCTCTAGTAGCTTCACCTTCTCGTATTTTATTTAATAAAACTTCTATCTTATTCTGATTATCTACAATGCTATCTATAATTTTAGTATATCGTGTAGACCATTCTTTAGTTAGACTGATTTGATTGTTTAATTCTGATACTGCTTTATTTTCATTTTCCTGAATAACCTTTATGGCATAGTTATAACGTAGTGCATCGGTATAATCAAGGTTACCGGTTACGCTTTTTACTATGGAACCAAGACCATCTACGAGACCTCTCTTTACACGATTTACCTTGAAAGTTTGCAATTGCTCGGATACGCTACTAAGTTTATTTCTTAAATACTCGATATGAGGTTCATATAAAGATGAAGTTTTAGTGTGGAGTTCGGGACTGATATTATTTAATTGATCTTTAACTGAGTTTATTTTATTTTGTAGGTCCTGAAGATTAATATATTGTAGGAAGGAGTGATAGTGAGAAATGATTCTCGTAGGGCCCAGCTTGAATGGTAATATACCGGGTCCATCGTCAAGGCTTTCAAGTTTTATCTCCTGCATTAGAACGGGTTGCAGGAGGAGATGAAGTATCAGCAGTGTCCTGCAACAATTGGGCACTTTTAGGGATTCGTTTTAAACGAGACTTTGCGATGGGTCCGTGCTTTTTCTTGGTGTAAATGTGGATAGGGAGGTCCGCCATTATGGTATCATGAGTGTAACGAGGGGCTAACTTTTGTCGAGAGGCAATCGGATTCCGTACAAATACTTGTTGCTCGGGAGAATATTCAACCTCGGGTTCTCGGGTTTTGTTTCGGATCTCGGTTAAGTCTTTACGGTGATCAGTGGTCGTCTCGTGAACTAGGTGATAGGCTCTACTCATTCTATTTTTATGATCTGTCATGTACTGCTGTAATAAATGGGCAGATAGGTCTACGTCAAAGGGGTCGCGTGGGTCAAAATGGCCCGTTATTAATTCTATCGGTTTGCATTTTGTAAAACTATGTATCGAACTATTATAGGCCAGAAGGGCATAAGGCATTAAGTTTATAACAGATTCGCTTTTCTGATTAAGCTTTAAAATGCGTAGATGTTCTAATATGGTTGAGTGAAACCTTTCGACGATTCCGTTCTCATTAGGAGTGTGGGGTGCGACTCTATGGTGCTGAATCTTATGTAATCTCACGAATTCCGCTAAAAGTTGATTAGTGAATTCGGGGCCGTTATCCGTGACTATAGTGATAGGTATACCATGATGAGTACAAAACTTGAGCAAAGCTTGAACGACACTAACTGCAGTTCCGTCTCTCAAATAGTACGCCTGTGAGTACTTAGAAAAAGCATCGACTAAGGTTAAAAACTTTTCGCTTTGAAGCGTGAGCAAATCTAAGTGAACTAACTCGAAGGGTTTGCTGGCTGGTGGAACTACACGAAACTGTTGCTTTATAGGCCTGCGATCGTACTTTGCTTGACCACAAACTGTGCACTCATTTATAAATTTAGTAATATGCTCTCTCATTTTTGGCCAGTAATACTTGTGAGACAAAGCTAGATAGCATTCGTTAATTCCGCGATGGTTAGTTTTACCATCGTGATATTTCTTTATGATATCTTGCTGACGCAGATATTCTTTAACATTTTCTAGCTCTACCTTAGATAGCATAAGATTCATGGATGAATTTTTAAATGTACTTTGTATGATAGGAACAATGGAATACATTGCTAAAGGTGGATTGATAAGTAAGCCTGATTTAATTTTGGGATGGACGTATTCTCTGATCGCGTTAATGACATCTTCTTCGAGGTTGGATTCGGACAACTGAATAGCCGTTCTTGTATGAGTATCAAAAGGTTTTGTTACTACTGGTTTTCCTTTGATATCGCCAACTACGGTTAAAATTATTTGCTTAGTGAATTTGTTTAAAGGTTCGTCAGTAATCGGGACTTCCAAGATGGGCTTTTCAGCATCTGTATGGACTGTAATGGTTCTAGAATCATCGGCGGATTCCGAAGCTGTTATGGTTCTAGAATCATCTAGAGATGGTGCCATTTCTGAAGGATTTACTACAATAGAACTTAATTCATCGATGTTAATTTCTATTCGCGATAATGCGTCCGCGTTCGTGTTGGACTTGCCTTCTTTATAAATTACAGTGAAGTCGTATTCGCTTAATTTTAACTTCCATCTTGTAAGTCGCGAATTGAGCTCCTTTAAGTTCATTAACCATTGCAAAGGCTTGTGATCTGTCATAATTTTGAATTTACGGCCAAATAGATACGGTCTGAAATACTGAGTTGCCCAAACGATGGCTAAAAGTTCTTTGTCTGTCGTGCTGTAATTTAATTCACTGGAATTCAGAGTCCTAGAGGCATATGCAATAGGCTTATCTGAACCAACGGGGCCTTGAGATAACACGGCGCCTACGGCAACATTAGAAGCATCAGTCGTTAACAAGAATTCTTTTGAAAAATCAGGATACTGTAAAATCGGATCGTTTACTAAAAGAGTTTTGCAATGTTCGAAACAGTTTGTATAATTTTTATCAATTACTATTTTAGAGCCTTTCTTCAAGCATTGGGTTAGTGATTTCGTAATGCGTGCAAAATCTGGTATGAATTTCCTGTAGTATCCTAGCAGTCCGAGAAAACGTTTGATTTCTGTGGTGGTTTTAGGTAATGGATATTTTTCTATCGCTTTAATTTTATTAGGGTTTGGTTTTACACCGTCTTTACAAATAACGTGACCCAAGAACTCAGTCTCCAACTTCAAAAATTCAGACTTATCCATCTGGATTTTAAAGTTAGATTCTCTTAATCTGTTGAAAACTTTTTCCAGGTTGACCATGTGCTCCTGAAGGGAGGTGCTGAAGACTATGATATCATCGAGATATACTAAACATACTGTGTTTTGAAGATCTTTAAGAACATTGTCCATCACCCTTTGAAAAGTTGATGGAGAATTTTTTAATCCCATCGGCATTCTCAAGAATTCATAATGTCCGTTCTCTACATTAAACGCGGTTTTATGAATATCTACAGGGTCCATTTCTACTTGGTAAAATCCACTCGCTAAATCAAGGGTGGTAAAATATTGGCATCTACCAAGCTTGTCCAGTACATCAGAGATGTTAGGAATAGGATACTTATCGTCAATCGTTTTCTCGTTCACTTTCCGGAAATCTACAACAAGACGCCATTTGGTTTTGCCAGAAGCATCCGCTTTTTTTGGTACAATCCAAATAGGAGAGCTCCAGGCAGAGTCAGATGGTTGTATTATGTTTTGTTCAAGCATCTTACTTATTTGATCTCTGACTTCTTGTCTATGAATATATGGATATCTATAAGACTTGGTATATACAGGAATTTCATCGGTTGTTTTAATCTTGTGTTTGATCTTGTTGGTGAATGTTAGGGGTTCTCCCTCAAGATAAAACACATCTGCATATCGTGCACACAAAGACTCCAAATTAGCAAGCTCTTCTGGATTTAAATGTTCAGTGCGGAGACGCGATAAAACCTCTTTAGCGCGATCTGATAAATATTCAATACGCTCGCACTCGACATTGAACACTTCAGCTGTTACTGCACGATCCATAGAGAAAATGATGTCGTAAGATGAGGTGTTAGTAATTTCTACCCAACCGCGGTTATTATCCACTTTGGTTAAGCAATCTGAAATATGGCAATTACATATGGTTTGGCTTGCAACTATCGCATCTCCGTCTATCACGTTAATAGGTAACCGTACTAATTTTGATGAATGCGCGGGAAGAATTTCCTCATACAAGTTAACGTTTCGTGAATCGTACATAATAATTGGATTACTGGTGGTTCGGGTAACGAGCATTTTGTTTTTAAAGTCAATGCTACATCCCCATTTCTCTAATAAGTCGGAGCCAATTAAACCGTCAAAGTAATTGTGGAATTTGTAAACGAAAAATTTTATAGGTTCACCGTCTTCAAATTCCGGGAAGCACGGGATAGTTATAGAGTAGTCATTTCGAGTCGTCGCGTGTACGTTAGTTACTTCGAAAGGGTCATAGTCAAGGGGAAAATTCGGAAAATACCTATCAACTGCTTCGGGACTGAGGAAAGATTGGTTTGCTCCTGTGTCTATAAGTAATTTCAAAGGCGGTCTGTCTATCTGTATGTACGGTAGCTGTCGTTGGGTCTGTAGGTTAAGCTCTATTTTAGTTTTCCTGACTTCGAGCGCGTCGGAAAATCCTGTGAATTTGGAGGTCGGTCAGTACGGTCGCTAGTTTCTGTATCGCTTGGTGGAGTAGCGAGCTCCGTCACTCGTGCACAGTCATTATCGTATGAATAAGAGTCGTATTCATAGTCCGGGTACTGTTCGTAGTTATAGTAATCCTGGTAATGGTCATTGTAGTCATAGTCGTTGTCGTAATAGTTGTTATAGTCGTAGTCGACTTCGTTTAGGTTTACCTCCCGAGATTTGAAGTAGTTACTTGGGCCAGGATTGCCAAATTTACGCCAATCATGGCCGGAAGGTGGCAGAGGTTTGGACACATAATGACTTACACCGGTCATAGGACGTGGGGTGTTGAAATTGAAACCTTGTTGCGCTTGGGGCCTATTGGGCGATTTAAAAACGTTGCTCTGGGGATTGTAGTTTGGAGGTGGGGCTCGGAATATCTGTTGTGTCCGTGTGGGTCCACGGAACTGTTGTGGGTGTATATTAGGCTTCCAGCCTTGTGAAGGATGTGACTGCATGGGCGGCTGACGCATGGGCGAAAGCATGTGGAAAGGTTGTTGTCTAGAGGGACCTGGAATGTTTAGTGCATGGTTCGGAAGAGACCTCTGGAAGGTATTAAGGGGTAGGTTGTAGTTCAAGGGGTGTTGGGACTGTGGCTGCCTATTTGACCCGCCTTCGTTTCTCTGCTGAAGATAAAGGGTATTGAGCTCCTCTTGTACAAACTGTAATGCTTGCTCCATGGATTCAGGCCTCATACACCTGATTCGTGAACCAAGAGGGTCTTTGAGTCCACGCAAATAAGATTGGAGGGTAAGCTTTTTGTACAACGCGCGTTTGGCCTCGATGGTGGTAGGCACTGTTTCATGTAAACTTATATATGTCATTATAGTGCTGAAAATAGTTTGACATTTCTCGAAAAATTCCTGGGGGGTGCTTGATCCCTGTGTCTGTAAGGACAAATCGTTATATAGTGATCTGCAAAATTATTTATAAGTGCACTCCGTATGCCACCCCAGTTATCGGCTATTCCATTTGAATTTATTAACCTAGCTGCGGGGCCCGTGATTTTGTTGAGGATTCCGTTGATTAGCGACAAATTCGCTAATTCGTGTCCAGGGTTAGCATTAAGGTGAGCTAATACTAACTGATCACATAGACTAATGAACCGAGTAAGTACGTGGGGGTTTCCGTCGAATTCAGGCAGGAGCCTGAGTGATTTGTAGATAGTATCAACCTCATCGTGAGCCATGATTTGGGATGCTTGTCGAACTACCTGGGGTGTTACCGGTTCTATTAACTGCCTATTTTCGTCTATATTACTGAATCTATTATCTAACCTAGTACTATCTAACCTATTCTTCTTAAAATTCCTCGGATGGAAAATTTTGAAGGACTATATTTTAACTAAATGCACAAATTAAATGGGAAAAAGAAAAAAAAATATACACATATAACAGGAATGTGAAAGGTTAAGATAATTAGGTACGGCTAGGGTTTAGGAAGCACTTGAGAGATGTGTCAAGTACTTACCAATACATCTGGTATCTTTCTTGCTTGAATCGATGTTCGGATTCTCCTCGCTGGAACCACTTTGTAGATTCTACGTATAGCCGCGGAACAATGCTAGTTTCCTTGGCTATCCTACCGACTGCGCCAGTTAAGCGTGGTCACAGCGTAGGATGCAAAAAATATAAATTTATTTAATAGAAAATTTACTTTAATTTAATAATTAATACAATAAATTACAATCTATGACTATATCTAAGAACGTGCTGCTTCCGCCGATGTTAGGCCCAAAGAGAACTTCAACTTGAAACGGTGGCGGCGACATCACCTCGGCTATGACGTCAATCAGCACGTTGATGCAGTGTCAGCGCCTCGTGCCTGGTGTTGCAATGGTGCGACCAAATGAGGTCGGTGCATACGCAGCGATCTTCCTACATTAGGCGTGCGTAACATGCTAGTAAACAATATATGAACAATTAAATAATAAACAAACTGAGTTTTAGACAAGATTCTTTGTCAAATTTAAAAGATGATATAAATAATAATAGAATAAAAATTTACCTAATTTAATTAATCATATATCTTACACTTAAGAAACATGTTAAAGATATGTTTGATTTGATTTTTCTACCACCACCAGTTCAAAAGTGCTGATGAAAGTCCATTCATCTTATCTATTAATTGCAGAAAAGCAAATAAGTTGATTGCCTGTCAGGTCCCAGGCTAATGACTCCCAGAATTAAACATCTGTTGAAGCTTAGCTAGCACATGCAACTGATGCAACCAATATACTAGTTGGTTTTGCCTAATCCTATGTCATGAACTCATGACGGACATCAATTGGAATGGATATTCCAACTGAAGCAGAACATTCAAGGAATATAGCTAAATTTATTATTTTATTACCTTGCCATAAAATTTTGGTGTAGGTAAACCAATCTGACGAAACTGTCGCACAGTGCTCCACATGCATTGATACTGACACTCGTCCCTACAATTCCATCGGAGTAACCAACTCCATTTATCCTGTTTCTTTGCTGCCTTCTCTGTGAACGATGTACCACCTGTTGGCAAAGTATAGTCGATTGCGAAACTAGTCAGCCAATATGTTTATCATAGCTGAGATAAAACTGTATAAAAACGGCTAGTTATTTTACTTCCTTACCTTGTGTGCAGTTCGAATATAAACAGGCTTTAACGCAACCGTGATAAAAAGATGAGCGATCGCCATCGCTCGCAAAAACAGACGACACGTGAAGCAATGAGATAAAATATACAACCCACATCAATGGCTTCATAATTGTTTATTAATTGAATATACGTTTTCATTCACATGTATAATGTTTTTAGAAAATCGTTCTCCCATAAAAACACTAAACAAAAACAGCTGATAGCATTCGGACTGAAATGACATTTGACAGTTCAAGCCAAGTTCCAGTAATTAAATACATCGAGCCAGTTTATAGAGGCAAGTTCTATCTATAATCATTCTATAATATAGATAGTTCTAATTTCTAAGAGGCATGCTTTTCGGAATGCCTAAATTCTTGTGCCTCTAATGTAGGGTTGCCATTCGTCCCGATATTAACAGTGGTGTACCGACGAGCTGTAAAATGTGTAGCTTAAGAACCACATTGGCAGCAGTAATTGGGTCGCGAGGTCGTCTAGGACGTGGCAAGGACGACGACAAATAGGGCAAATAGGGGATGTCATTGGTATAGAAAAACAGAGCGTGGGTGTTAGGATGGAGCCCTGAGGGAATTGTTGCACCAGGCGAATAATAGGTACTATTGTCAAGACATAGAATTGTTTCGATTGTCAGTGATTCCCGCATGTTTTTAAACGTAGCCTTGATTTGTCGTTTTTTGGACTTTTTGGTGGGAACCCAAGAAGTAAAGTAGTCTTTGTTTAATTATTGTAAAATTTGTGTATTGTGGGATATGTGGTTTAATAGATAGTTCATTAAACTTCAAAGTGTCTAGTGTTGGTGCATAATGTTTGTGATAATTTAATAAAAGCTTGAGACTTTACTGAGCAACTCCTACTTCGAGAGAACTTTACAATGACGTGATAAACCAGTTCTCTTTATTATTTGCTGTATGGACCAAAGACTACGCCAGTGTCCAAATATATTATTTAAAAAAAACAGCTTCAAAATACAACCAATATTAATAACCTTCAAATTTAAAATCCTGTTTACAGCATGAAAATCCTATCATAAATTGATACCACTTGCAAATTTTATTAGTCATGGTGTTTATATTTAAGCCCTTAAATGCAGCAAAGGAAATAAAGTTGCCGCGCAATTATTTGCGAAGTAAATTCATTGATACTGTAAGACTTCATGTGAAAGGCGGTACGGGAGGAACAGGTCTGCCGAAGTTTGGTGGACATGGCGGTCAAGGTGGATGCGTCTATTGCACCGGTAAGGAGAATGCCAATCTCAGAAATATTATGAACCAGTATCGTGCCAAAACAATTACAGCTGGACACGGTGAAGACAGCAGGAAAACGAAAATAATTGGCAATCCGGGTACAGACGTAAAACTTGAGGTTCCTTTGGGTGTCACAGTATATAAAGAGGACGGCAAAGTGATGGGATCGATAGATAAGGAAGATGAACAAATTATAGTAGCTAGAGGAGGCCCTGGTGGAACACGTGAAAGCAACTTTCTTGGTCATTTTGGTCAAATGCATCACATACGGTTAGACTTGAAGTTAATTGCCGATATAGGACTTGTAGGCTTCCCAAATGCTGGTAAAAGTTCTCTATTGAAAGCTATATCTAGAGCGAAGCCTAAAATAGCCAATTATCCTTTTACTACCATCAAACCTAACAAAGGAATAATTCACTTCAAGGACCATAGACAAATATCTATAGCTGACTTACCAGGCCTCATCGAAGGAGCCCATGCAAATGTTGGACTTGGACATAAATTCTTAAAACATGTAGAGAGAACTAAGTTGCTACTATTTATAGCTGATGTCCAAGGCTTCCAATTAAGTCCAAAGTACCCAAAGAGATCCGTTTTAGAGACTGTTCTACTCCTCAATAAGGAATTAGAACTCTATGATCCTGAATTGCTAGAGAAACCGGCAATTTTGGCAATTAATAAGATGGATTTGAATGGCGCTGAAGAGTCATTTAGAAAACTTAAAGAATCACTTACAAATGTAGAGAAAGTTATTGATTCCATTCCTGAAGAAATAAGGCCAGAAAATGTGATTACTTTTCAAGACATTATTGGAATCTCCGCATTGGAAAATAGTGAGAGTATAAAAGAGCTAAAACAGTTGTTAAGAACAAGATTGGATGAATATGGTGAAGAAAACAATCCAGATATTCTGGAAGCAAGACAAGTATTCAGGAAAAGCAAGGCTATTGTCAAGGAGAGAGGGTCTCAAGTGACTTAATAAAAATAAATATTGACTAGTTCAAAGCCACTCGTGAAATGTAATTTTGCTATATTGTTTAAATTATAAATAAAAAGATGTTTGAATACATTTCTAGTTGTACTATATATTTTATAAGATTAAATATAATTATAGTAAATTCTAATTTATTGTCTTTGATAATATTAAGCTTACAACTTTTAAACAACTTCAACCATAAAAGTTAGGATTTTATTAGCATTTTTCCAAGACATGCCATTTTTAAAATGTGCCTCCTTTTGGGTCTTTTAAATTGTATTGGGTTCAATTGGGTTCAACAGTCCATGTCTAACAAAAAATTGTACTTCATTAGGGTCTAAAAACTAAAATTGAAAAAAAAAATACATTGCAAAAGTACTTTTTTTTTGGTTAGTAAAGTGGGTTTTGAGTGGGCGGACGAGCAAGCGGTCCCCGTGAAGTGCTCCGTCCACCTTGCAAAATCCTATTCACAGCTTTCTTGAAGAACCCCATATCGTAGCTTAATGGAAAAACCCCTTGTGGCAGTTCGTTCCACAGCCTACGGGTTCGCGGTATAAAATGATTTTTGAACGAACAGTACGCCACATTACGTATCGAGGAAATACGTATAGACCGCACTTCTGTGGCGGGAGATGCGGTTGTAGAAACCCGACGTTATGACGTATTAACTTCTTATGACAAGACATGGTGATTTTTCTGCTGTGGTTATCTCATTAGATATTATTATGATTGTCTCACCCAGCGCACAAATTATATAAACCTCTTTCATTCGCTATATGCAAAAGAAATCTTTAAGCTAACCGTCAAAAAGGAAATAGAAGAAAAAATCCAGATCTAACAGAATGTTTTGTAGGTCAGTAAAATATATAATTGACGCAAAAGTTATGGAATGTATAAGGCAGGTGCAATTGAATGAACTATTATTGTGAAGGACCTATTAAGGTTATATATATTATATATATTCAATATATTAATATTGAATCCCTGCCTCCCAAAGGTTAAGAAAGAAAGCCTCCACTAACTCTCCCGTAGAAGTTTGGTGTTAAGCACTCCCACGGGAAGTGTTCGTGGAAAACGTTTACACAGTTGATGTTTGCTACACTCACGTGAAATGTTAACAGAGGAGGCGCACAGTTTCCGTCAATGTGTGACTACGAGCCACCAGTCGTCGGTGTCAGCGTTTGTCTAAGAGCCACGATTACTTGTATCAGCATTGAGGTTCCTCTTCACTATGGGCCATCGCCAGACATTTAATTAATGCCTCGACCATCACCGGTCACTGGTGCTGTCCACACGCTGGCCCACATTCAGTATCATCGCTCGGAGAGTTGAATGAATGAAGAAACGGTCGCGACTGCGGCCATTTATGTGGTTGATCCAGTTGCACGCCATAATGACGACCACATGTGACAAGCGTACATACTGAATGACGGGTCAGCGTGGGTACTCGTCGGCCACTGGCCACCATCTTCCTTTGATGTGTCCTAAAAAAACGCGACTAATTAACAAACAATATTGGATGCATAATATTAGTGGAGGCAGTTAAAATAAATTCCTACCCTCAGTTTACGAAGCAAAGGATCCAACGTGGGGAATAGAGAGTACAAACAGGATGGGGAGTACTCATTTCATTACGATCCCCATTCAATATAAAATAATAACACATTTATGTTCACATACTTTTATTAAAACATATTAAAAAGCTCTACAAAGTTGAAACTGCTTATTCCTAGGAAAATTTTCAAAGTTGCCACTTTAAAACTAATATTTTTATTCCTACCCTACAATTGCCAATACGTTCACACCATCATTATCACAGTAACTTACACGTCCAATCGCCAGACTGTAACAGAAACCTTTACAGAATAAAAAACAACTTTTTTAAGATATACATAAGGCAAACTAAAAATGCATAGAATGCCGTATATTTTAAGGCCGGTAACACATCTGCTGCGAAAGCGCTTTAAACTCGGTTCGCGTTAAGAACGCAGTGAGTCATCGCTCAAGACATTAGGCTACACCATTTGTTCGCGACGACCGGCTCATAATCTGTACATAGCTTATAAGTATATAATGTATAACTATAGGTTAAGTACAAATACACATAGTTGATTCATAACAGTAGGTTAAGGTAGGATACGTTTTGTTAAAATAGTTCGTTTCATAAAGACAGTTATGTCACTCATTGTAAAGGGATGTTGGAGTTGAACAATAGACGAGAAAGCGTGTAAAAAACCAACGGTTTACGCAACCCTGCTATAAACATTTAACAGACAAGGGACAAGAAGGCGCGTTCCGACCTAACGGTTTATACACCTTCACTATTGACACTAAAAACAAAGGAAGAGAAATCGCTTCCCAGACGAACGGCTTGCACATGCGGACCGTAACGAACACGTGGCCAAAACATCGTAACAATAGAAACGCCCAACTCCAGCATCCCTCATTGTATCAATATAAATAAGGGCGAATCCCAGCCCACGACAGTCAACTTGTAGTCACCACACTAGACGCATGTCTAACAAACAGTTAAGTCTGTACTAGATATAAACCTCAAGAATAGCTCATCGCGTTTTCCTTCTTCACAATCCCAGCAACAACACAGTGCGGGTAATATAAGCCCGCACATTCTGGTCCTTCGAGCCGGATTATTGAAGAAAGAAAAACGTGAATCGTCGAGGAAAAGTAAACAGAAAAATAACAAGATGCCAGTAACAAGATCGCAAAGCGGAAATTCGTATCTACAGAACTTTCACGAATCGGACGACGGTACAAGTTCCTCGGCGACAAAAACCTCAACGGGGACGACAGCAACAGAAACCGCCGTTACCGGCTCTCCAGAGACTGCGATATCCGCTAAAATGACAGCAACAGAAACCACCGTTACCGGCTCTTCAGGTATTGCGATATCCGCTACAACAACGGACAAACAGAAAAGGACGGGGGTTGATATACAGCAAATTTCCACGACACCCCCACCTCTCAGCGTTGAAACTAGAAAATCATCGAAAAACAGTAAGAAATCGAAGTCTCAGCGCGCGCTCCGTTTAGCCAAAGCTAAAACAGACTTACTACGACTTCAAGTTGAACTCGCCACAGCCCAAGTCGCCGAAATAGAAGCAGAAAGTTCAGACAGCGAACAAGACGACGACACAGTAATTACCGACATAGAAGCACAGACAAGAGTCGACACCTGGCTACATACTACGCGCAAGTTAGCCGTATCAAGGGAACCGCATCAACAGTACAGTACAGAAGAGGTCGGCGCTACAGTACAGAACAATCAAGCCCCGACTCACATAGCTCAAGATGCCGTTCGCCTCGCGTTGCCTCCACCTCTCGTGCCTACCTCCGCCCCCACAGAACAGACACCCGACGTAAGGAACCAGGGCGCGAACTACACAGCGATAGCCACTCACCGAACAGGCGTAACGACTACGCAACCGGCGGGAGCCACGGTCAACACGACACACCAGCAGAACCACATAGATCTAACAGAACTCGCTAGTGCGTTCACAATGGCCGCTAGAACAGGACAACAGACTTCTCCACGCCACCACACAGAGCTACCCCCGTACAATGGGTCGCATCAAGAGTGGTTATTATTCAAGGCAGCCTACGACGAGTCGTCGGCCTCCTTTACAGATACAGAAAACATCGCACGACTTCGCAAAGGCCTCCGCGGTCGAGCCAGAGAAGCGGTAGAGAGCCTACTTATTTACAATGCGAAGCCGCGCGACATCATAAAAACACTGGAGTCACGTTTCGGTCGCCCAGACTCTATAGCATTGGCCGAACTGGAGCGTCTGAGGGCACTCCCCCGCCCTTCAGACGCCCCAAAAGAAGTATGTATCTTCGCTACCCGAGTATCCAATATCGTATCGACCCTACGGGCGCTACAGAAAACATACTATTTGTATAATCCAGAAGTAACGAAAGCAACAATAGAAAAGCTCACGCCCGCTATGAAGTATCGCTGGTTCGATTACGCGATCGAACAACCGAAAGAAGAGCCCGATTTGCCAAAGCTCGCGCGTTTCCTTGAGCGTGAAGCAGAAAGGTGTAGCCCATACGCTCAATCCGAGTCGGTCCCTACACAACCAGACTCGTACAATAACACACATAAAAGAGCGCACAGGACATTCACGACGACAGAACAGTATAAGAAAACGACCACATGTCCTGTCTGTAAACAAAGAGGGCACCCAACAATAGACTGTAAAATATTCCAACAAGCCGACGTAAATGCAAGATGGGATTTAGCAAAAAATCTACGCCTTTGTTTCCGATGTCTCAAATACAGAAATCAGACACACAGCTGCCGCGGACAACGATGCGAAATCGACGGATGTCAACATTGGCATAATAAACTACTACATTTCACAAAGACAGAAACAGACGACACCGAGCCGAAAACAGACGTCGTATCAACCGCGTGGACTCCAATAGGATCGAATAGGACGCAATCCTATTTGAAAATGGTTCCAGTTAGAATCTCCGGTCCCATAGGGGACGTTACTACCTACGCCCTTCTAGACGACGGTTCAACAGTCACACTAATCGACTCCAGTGTGGCACAGAGAATAGGAGCGAAGGGACCCGTCGACCCACTGCATATTCAAGCTATAGCGGAAACCGAATTGGAAGCGGCCCGCTCACGAAGAATCACACTCACCATACACGGTGCGACTCAGAGTCATAAAATACAAGCTCGCACCATCGAAAACCTACAACTCTCAGCACAAGGGGTATCGGAGAAAGACTTAGACGGCTGCCGCCATCTAGACGACATAAAAGAGAACCTAAAATACCCTAATATCAAGCCACAAGTTCTCATAGGGCAAGACAATTGGAACCTGCTCATCGCAACTGAAGTCAGAAAAGGACTGAAACACCAACCAATCGCCTCTCTCACTCCACTCGGATGGGTGATGCATGGCGCGCACACAAGAACTTTAGGGCGCCGCA
This sequence comes from Sesia bembeciformis, assembly GCA_943735995.1. Lineage (NCBI taxonomy): Eukaryota > Metazoa > Arthropoda > Insecta > Lepidoptera > Sesiidae > Sesia > Sesia bembeciformis. The sequence continues at coordinate 18,992,314 of OX031028.1, forward strand.
TTCACTACACACATCATCTATCCCTGCAAAAACAGAGCATGGATGAACAGCTAAGGCAGTATTTCGCACTAGAGTCCCTCACGATCACGCCCAAGCGACCTCTAAACGACCCAGAGGAACGTGCACTCAACATACTCAACGAATGCACGAAAGAATCAGAGCACGGGAGTTACGAAACAGCGCTACTATGGAAGAAAGACAATGTCGTGATGCCCGCGAACTATGACAACGCTTACAAGAGACTGATGACGATAAATAAGAAAATAGACAAAGATCCAAAACTTCAACACCGGCGGGAGCCCCACGGTCGAGGGCCTTCGCTGAAGGAAGGAGATATAGTACTAATAGCAGACAATACGATGCCTCGCAACACATGGCCGCGAGGAATAGTCACAGACACCTATCCGGGAGCCGATGGAGTAGTTCGCACAGCTGACGTAAGAACGAAAGGAGGAACATTACGTCGACCGACAAAGAAGCTCGTTATCCTACCAACAGACCCGGTCGCGCGCCAGCAACCCAAATAGATGCGTAGACAGGAAGAGTCTACGCACGGCGGGAGAATGTTCGCGACGACCGGCTCATAATCTGTACATAGCTTATAAGTATATAATGTATAACTATAGGTTAAGTACAAATACACATAGTTGATTCATAACAGTAGGTTAAGGTAGGATACGTTTTGTTAAAATAGTTCGTTTCATAAAGACAGTTATGTCACTCATTGTAAAGGGATGTTGGAGTTGAACAATAGACGAGAAAGCGTGTAAAAAACCAACGGTTTACGCAACCCTGCTATAAACATTTAACAGACAAGGGACAAGAAGGCGCGTTCCGACCTAACGGTTTATACACCTTCACTATTGACACTAAAAACAAAGGAAGAGAAATCGCTTCCCAGACGAACGGCTTGCACATGCGGACCGTAACGAACACGTGGCCAAAACATCGTAACAATAGAAACGCCCAACTCCAGCATCCCTCATTGTATCAATATAAATAAGGGCGAATCCCAGCCCACGACAGTCAACTTGTAGTCACCACACTAGACGCATGTCTAACAAACAGTTAAGTCTGTACTAGATATAAACCTCAAGAATAGCTCATCGCGTTTTCCTTCTTCACAATCCCAGCAACAACACAGTGCGGGTAATATAAGCCCGCACACCATTTGTGACTAACAGTGAAACAAACCTAAGGATTCTAAAGCTGTTGGTCAAGAAAGTGACGTCTACTGGCTTGAGCGATGACTCACTGCATTCTTAACGCGAACCGAGTTTAGTTTAGCCGCAGAAAGAAGGTGTTTCTGTCTGCGTTCTTTTCGTTGACAAAAGAGCGGGTCAATAACGCCAATAGCGACTAATCGCATCAAACGTCATAGAATATATAATTTTATAAACGAAAACATTATACTTTATATATAGTTACAGAATTGGCCGCTAGAGGCACCATTGACAGTTGTATTTTTTTATTTAGTTCTTGCAAATCACGTGTGCACGTCGGTATTGCTTGTAGTGGTGAGTATCTGTATAGGTAATAAGAGACCTTATATCCTTCACATTATACATTGACGCGAAAGTAACTTTTCGTTTATTCTATTAGGACATTTAATCCACAAGCAAGGTTGATGACGAGTTGCAAGAACTATATCAATTGTTGCAATAAGCTTCAAGAATAAACTAGCCGTAAAGAATAAAGTTATTTTTTTATTATTTCAGAATGATCTCTCACAAAATATTTGATAAAACTAAACATAAAACAATTTGATTTGAAACTGCATCTGTAAAGGTTCTAAAAATGAACGATACAAACAAAAAAACAGAAGAGACTAGAAAATATTAGCTTACGGACTAAATAACTGGACAGGTCCAAAGTGAATGTAGCACTAATGATTAAAATAAACTTAGTTGCAGCTAGTGTTTCCGCATTATCTATATTTCTGCTATCGATAGTTCACTCTGAAAATTAGAATATCAAAACTTGCAATACAATAGCAACGGACGTCAACAGTGGCTACGCTTTCGATAGTGTCGATAATGTTGGCCATAATTAATCTATACGGCTATCGACAGTTAATATTTAAAACAGTTTTGCAATATCAACAGTTTGATATAATTGGAAATTGCAAACGAAAACATTTCATATCGTATACAAACGATCTCTAACTACATATAACTATAGATTTTGGAAATAATTAATTATGAGCAACAATACCGTTGATAGCGAAGCCACTATCGAGGGTATTAGAGTTCACCAGTAGTATCACTGCATCCAAGCTACCGACACTATCAACAGACCTATAGATCTTGTTGCTATATTTCCATTCGATAGTTCGAAAAAGTGTCAAAACGATATAACGAATCGTTTGTATCGATATAAAGTATCGACAGTCAACTATCGAGCAACAGAACTAATTGCGACCACCGAAATATTATTACTATTGCTGATTATACATGATTGTCAATATTTACTTTACCTATATATCAATATTTATGTTTTTATAAAAGAGATGGCAGAGACGCGCACTTTAAGATAACACGCCCTTAAAACTAAAACATACCAAAAGAGCTGGCTAGCGTGGGTCATAAGGACTACCTTTGAATAAAGAAACAGTATAATTTTTGAACTCACGTCAAACTTGCTCGTGGATAAAATGTCAATACATGAGAAAAGTAACTTTCACGTCAATTTTATTTAAAATTGCAAAGGTTATAAGGTATATTTTAAGGGAGAATTACCACTGCAAGCAAGTAAGACACATGTTCGCGAGTTACAAGAGCTACAATGGATGTTTATTTATTAGAGCATATGTTTACATTTTTTATTTTATTTTACTCGACGTTTCGGCTGGGATACATCAAACACGGTCCCGAGTTAACTGACCATGATTGGCGTAACCCAGCCGAAACGTAGAGTTAAATAGAAAAAGGTATACCATACGTGTTAAAACCCGTTTAATAGATGTGTGAAAAATGCGAAAATCTCAAAACTATAATCGGTATACTGATGTTACTTCAAGACGTAATAAACCGGCTATAAATAGCCGCAAACAAAGCCATATCTAAAAAGTTTTTGTGAAAGATCTAATCGAGTCATATTTTTATTGAATTAGATTACAAGGATATTGAACTCTATAATATTCACACTAGGCAATTCATCACCGTTGATATACAGACTGTGTCCAAACCCTTCCCGAAGCTTAAACCATGGATTCTACGCATGAATCTATATTTTTTGGGAAAAACAATTTATTTTTAGCTTTACATTTTATATTGTAAATCGGGTCTGAACGCGTAAAATTAAAGGACTGTCAACTTGTGACCACGGCTCGTTTAACCCGTGTCGAAACGCCGAGTACAGAAATAAAAAGTAAACAAAAACTCGAGCTTACTATAATAAAAAGAAACATCTATGTCATACTGATTATTTTAGAAAGGGCGTTTTTATCCATCGGCTCACATCCGACAGATGTGAACGGGAATCCAATATGGACCGTAACAAAAAAATAATACTTTTTTAGAAAAATAATCCTTTTACACGTAAATAATAATCCATTGTCGAATATAAAATAATCCTATTATTAATACAGTCCTTCGCGACTACCTACACAAATATCCCCAGGTGTAATCTCACGCGCACGCATCAATTTAATTTACCGCGAGGCAAGCATAAAAACAAATATAGCGGGCGTCCGGGCGATATACAGAATGTTATTACTGAAGCCGTACGTAATATGCAGTTATAGTTTTTTGTAACGATATCATTTTTTTAAGTTTTGCATTTAGAAAATTCGTATGATAGTTTAGTATTAAAAACTCAAAAAAATGCATTTTTTTTAAATAATATAAAACAGATTCGTAAAATTTTCATGACAATGGATGAACTCAGAATCGTGATTCAGGAATACATGTATATACATGTAGGAAACAATCTGTATATCGTCGAGTGCTGAACCTGTAAATAGGTAATCTGCCGATTCTACCTCATTTTATAGCCTGTGTAATTTAAAAAATAAACCACTTATTTAATTCTAAGTACACAATTATCATTAATTTTTAAAATTAATGGGTTGATAAAAGAACATAAAATGTGCGCCAAATAAGCTTTATCCGATGTACTTATCATTCGGTATTGATAATTAAAAATGAACTTTACCGCTAAGGTGTTTACGGTCGAAAGTTCAGTGTATACGTTATATAAATAAACCGAGAAATTAAAAAACCGATAATTGTAAATCGTAAATCTACTGTTCTATTATCAATGACTTAATAGTAGTTAGTCAAAGCGACTTAATTATACGACTATTTGATATCGATGGATATGTATGTTAATTAGGGATGTAACAGATAGTCGCTTACGTAAGATGCGAAAGATTCGTATAAACTGTCAAACGGACTTTTTTTTAGCGGGAACTCGAGAAATGAAGTCCCGACTAGTGGTGTGCTTCGTGAACGTATTTGTGATAACGTAATTTACGTATAACGTAATTTGGACGTATTTGTGATTTATATAGTATAAGAATATGCAAATAGCTCTTTTTATATTTAATTCATCCAATTTTATCTCACCACTACAATTTTTTTGCAAGATGGGCGCTACAAATCTATGCAATGTTGCTCAATGACTCTTACTTACTTAATTGAAATTTCTTTACTACATAACACCTCAACGAGGCAACGGATAGAAATAAAATTTTACTTGAAAAATATCAGATCCCGAGGAGGACATAGGCTACTTTTTATTCAAATCCATTACAAAATTCCCGCGGGGATCAGCATAAGTTCTACACGAAACAAAGTCGCAGCCATATAAATATATTTAATAAAAAGCAATAGATTATTTGTTTTTGTATTGAATGACTGAAAAATGATAAAAAAAAAGATTTTAATTTGGCAGCGCATTCGTAATATACATAATTTTTTTTTTCATTCGCTTTCTGTGTATTCGTAATTTTTTAAGTTACATCCCTAAAAGCGCATAGAAATCCCTAAATCCCTAAAAGTTTAAGCGCATAGAAATACTAACGATTAACTGCTGCTCACAAATTATGTTTTGATCAGATCGTCAATTTCTTTTCAAATACATTTCTTATTGTAAAGGGTGTGAAAATCGTTCCTGAAGTCCGACTTAATAAATGATCCTAAACACCCATATGCTATCTTTCCATAAAAACACTGCGATGAAAGCAAATAAATTAGAATTTTAAATACTTTCTTAACACCGTGGTGGTACTTCGATCCGATGACTCTCGTTGATATTGAGTAGTCAACACTATCAGGGCCGTCTTTACCAGGGGGTGCAAGGGGTGCGGTGCACCCCGGGCGCCCCGCGCCCGGGGGCGCCTGTCGAGCGCTGAATTCAGTGCCGGCTTTACCTATGGTGCAGGGGGTGCGGTGCACACGGGCGCAGGGTCTTAGGGGGCGCCGAGCGCCGCTCGCGACACCTCCAAAGAGTTCAAAACGCCTAATAGAGGGCGCCCTGCACCCGGGCGCTACATGAGCTAGAGCCGGCGCTGAACACTATACCACAGATAACAATATAGTAGTATCGAAAATTAAATTTTTCGTATAGTTTATACCAATACTTATCGGGTCGAGATTTGTAAGCCGGGCTTTTGAGGTTCTACGGAAGTGCCGCCACTGCGTATAGAAAATGTCTGAAATTTGTCATTGTTCTACTTTTTTTGTGGGCTATTTGTTTATAATCATGTGTCGAGTTACCCTTTCGGGCTTTGGGGACGGATTTTTACATCAAATATTTATTATCGCAGATCACATTACACACCAGCCCTGGTAAATGGGATATAATGGCGGTAGAGTATACTTTAACAAACTATGCACCGATGAAATGTTACCAATTGTATCTGATAAATTTATCCTTTACTGAAGGAGCAATTCCAGTCGTGCTGAAAAAACCTGTAGTGAAACCACTTTTCAAGAAGGGGTGACAGAACTGATGCGAATAATTTTCATTGAATAACTTTTATACCCATATACTCAAAAATAATTGAGATCATAGAATATATACATTTATCACCGGGTTTAAATTATTATTAAAACCAGAATAAAACGGATTCCAAAAAAATTAGTCTACAACTTTGGCAATCTTTTCATTAATAAAGAAAGTGATAGAAAAAATGGATAACAATAAACTTGTATCTACTATTTTTTCGACATGAGCAAAGTATTCGACTTTGTAAGCCACGAATTGCCACTTAATAAATAAAAATTAGCTAAAAATTGGATACAAAATTACCTTGGAAGAATGTGTGCAATTCGGTTATAAGTAACGAGGTGTTCATAGCACACAGAAGAGTATTCGCGCAATGTCTGCAGTTCTTACAAAAGCTGCGTTTAATTATCGCTGCCTTAATTACATATTATTGAAAAGACAGTTTTTGTAAAAAAATCACACCGACCTCTTTGAAAAATTAAAAGATGTTTGTACACTCCCAGGTGTCCACCTGAATCAAGCCACACTGCATTTTCAGTTTTGATGGCCTGAAGATTAAAAAAATGCTTGATCGATCAAAAAATTAGTATGCCGTTTTGAAGCTGGCATACTAACCATCATTTCAGTATGCTATTGTTCCAAATTTGAATTCAGAGTACTGGAAAAAAAATTGTTTAAGTGTAACAAGTCGTGTGTCCGCCTTTCTCATGGGAAAGACTTGTATTGGATTTATGAAGAAAACAATGGTTTACCTAAAAAATCGTTTGTTCAGTGTAACTTGTATTGCCTCCAAGAGCGTTTACGATGGCCGCCATGCGGTTTAGCATGGAATCAATTAACGTCGCTATGACGTGTTGTGGAATTTTCTCCCATTCTTCCTCAATGACAGTTTTCAGCTCCTGCTGCAAGGTCTGCAGAGCTGAGTGGTTGAACATGCCTCTAGCTCATCCTATAAATTCTGTATGGGATACATATCTGGGCTCCTTGCTGGCCATTCCATGACTATGATACCGACGTTATGAAGGTATTCCATAACGATTCCTGCAGTGTGCGCTCTTGCATTATTATCATGCATAAAAATGAAATCTTGGCCAACAAACCCAGAGAAATTTCTGCGGTTGTACTGAGGATAGGTGACAATTTCGTAAGCTGGTCGTGAAGATAAATCGAACTTGTCTTTCCGTCGTCACTCGGAATCGTGATCGTCCTGGACAGCAAACGAAGCCGCCAGTCTCCACTCTTTGAACAGCAAAACAGCATAAATGAAGTTGTGCAATTACATTTCGGTGACTAAGCTGAAGAAGTACCACTGCTTGCGCGGCTACTTCGGGCGCAGTATCCATTTTTATATTTTAGGCCTTTAAACATAAAAATTCAGAGTGACTCGATTCAGTTGTCCGGGAGTGTATATTTTATTTAATACAAGGTATCCCAGGAGATTAACACTTCCAATATATAAAAAAATCACATTCTTGCAGAAATTGTTACTTCATGGCGATCAAAATCTACAATAACATTTCTAATACAATTAAAATCTTACCATTACCATATATTTAAAAAACGATTATCAAAATGACCTACAACCGAATGTTTTTATACAGTCAAGGGATTTTTAAGCACAAATTACAGCACATTTTAGATTTGTGACCATTTACCAACGGAACTGGTTATTATTGGTGACTACGTGACAATTATTAATTTTATTTGTAACTAGCTGACCCGACAGACGTTGGTCCTGTCCAAATTTCCTTTTCCTTCACAGTCGAGCTATGATAATTTTCAAAAACCGTACTTATAAGTTTTATTTGATCGCACTTGAGTGCGTTCAAATAATCTGGGATGCATTTTGAACGATCAAGACGATCATAACTCTGAAATTAACTGTCGAATGGAACAAGCAAGCAACGCATTTTTGAAGATGTCTCGGCTTTTTAGAAACCTTTCTCTCAATCTCGATACAAGGATGGAGAAGACATAACACCACAGTGGGTGGATAGTGCGGTGTCACGTCTTTTCAATCATCCTGGACCCTCACCCAGACTGTGTAAAAGGTTAGAGGTATTTGAAATGTCAGTGTAGAGAAGGAAGGAATATCGTGGGTGGATCGGGTGTGAATTGAAACAGTATTGCAAAGAATAAGGTGGATGGTCAAGTCAAAAATAAGAAAATTGTCATATTTTGGTCAAGTGATTGATACCACCTTTTGCTACTTGAAATACAAGGTAAGATACACGGTTGCCATAAACCTGGCAGAAGACCAGACACCTTGGCTCAGAAATATTAGAGAATGGTTTGGGATGAGCACTAAGTCTTTTATTCCAGGCAGCAGTCTCTCGTATGAGAATAGCCGCATGGCTATTCTCATACGCTATGGCGATAGCATTATCGCCAACTTCCGTTAGGAGATAGCACCAACAAAGAAGTACTTAAGGAGAAACTCGGTAGTACATGCCTTGGAATTTGAATTTACGAATTCACAAATGAAAATCGAGAATAGATATATATATTACCACTCTTCTTAAGCGTATTTTTAGTTATCATACTGATAGATAAATCAGAAAGTTTGTTTGTTATTCAATAACGCCTCATGAAGCAATATATCGTATGAAACTGCATGAGGGAATATTAGGTCGTGGATATGTAGTATACTTTTATTGCCTATGGTCTTGTCTATGGATGAAGCCCAAAAATGACGTTAATTGAGTCACTGTTCCGGTTACCTATACTGTGGAATAACTGTGCTCAAAACCTACCTACGAAGGAAATAGCAATATAACAGATAGATAATACTTATTTCTAGAACCAGCCAAGCTGATCCTTGCTTACAATCTCGTTTAACAATTGATAGTAAGTGATAATAAAATTGTTCGTATCTTTGGGTGAGACCCTATGTGGACCTACAATAGGGGCATTTTAATACGTGCAAACATTTTACAAAGCCAGTCTTTAGCGTGCCAGGGTTGCCAACTTTAATAATATAAAATTACGATTGCAATTTTGGTTACATTAAGGTGCATATCAGAGCACTTATTTTTAACAGGACACCATTCAATAGACAGTTTATTGAAGACGGAAAATTGGAAAGAATCGATATTGTTTCGAACAATCAATATCAATGACAATTAATTTACTTTTATATAATTCATCAAAATGGTACTTTACAAATAAATGCTCTGGTCACCATTTATTACAGCACAACATTGTAACAGAGGATTTATTTGTAACAGAACATCAAGCATTCTTTTGTGATGACAGTTTATTGAACACTGAACGTTTGAAAAAAACAGAGATCTATACATATAATAAAACTGTAGAATCAGCGTGTCTATACATTGAATATATTTACTAAAAACTGACTGGGGGCGATGAAGGAAGAGTAATCAGAATGCAAAAAACGATTTTGAAAATTTTTGTCTGTCTGGTTCGAATACGCAAATCTCCAAAATTACTGAACGGATTTTCATGGGGTTTCCACGGGTTGATTAAGCTTAGCTTGGCGCTTCGTTGAAATCGGCTGACAGGAAGAAACTATATCGCAATTTAGTTTAAAAACTAAAAATCCACGCGTACGAAGTCGCGGGCGCAGCTAGTAAATAATATAGTTGGCAAAATTGACATATATTGCACATTTAGTTTTATAACTTTCACCATAATGTTACATTATATAAAAATGTCAACATTAATTATATTATAACTATAACAATATAATAAAGAGGTAAAATTGTGTGTTTGTAGGTTATGTTGGGGGTAATCTCTGGAACTACTGAACAGATTTCAAAAATTCTTTCACAAATAGGAAGCTACATTATCCGTCTTTAATATAGGCTATATTTTATTTTGAAAAAAAATAACATATAAACCGAAGTGAAGCGAGGGCGGGTCGCTAGTTATATTATAACAGAGCATTCTCTTGTGTACACAGTTTATTGAACATGAACGTTAAACGCTCAAGAAAAAATTGTCAATCTGAACGTTTACTTTTATATTGTTCATTGGAACATTACATTATAGAGAAGTGCTCTGGTCAGAGGAGTAGTCGGAGTGAACAGTTCTAGTTAGAGGAATGCACTAGAAACATGGAAATGTCTCCATTTGAAAATGTTTGAAAATTAGGCTGATCTAGTGGAGTCTGATATTGATAATCAAACATTTTATTTATTTTTGTAAGTTTAATGCATGCAAAATCACTTCTCGTAGTCGAAAAATTATCACATATTATTATTTCAGTATGTTTGTCACAATTACCTATCTTTTGAAATCTCACTCAAATATACACCACTTTTGCCTTAATTTTTTTCAAATTATCGGCCAACAAAAACACATTATTGTAACGTTTACAGTTGGCAACCCTTTAGTTTTAGAACACGTCTACTGAAACAAAAATAATATTATTTTGTTCCTGTCAAATTTCGACTTAATTCCAAGCAGGTAACGTTGAAATTGTCATGAACGTGTGTGTTCCGAAACGATCTCAAGTCAAACATTGCCGCGTCAACGTGCTTACTGCGAGCTTCAAGGGTGGTCTCCGAGAAGGGCTGCTTAAGGGGCGCGACTACCCATACTGTGGCTTATCTTGGCTCAGTTCTAAGTACAGTCAAATAGACTGTTGATTTTAAAGTCAAATATGTTTCCTACGACAATAAACGTGTTCTGAAACCATCTCATATCCTACATTTTCCCGGAACATGCTCATTGTGAGCTCTCGTCCGCTTCATATCGTTCCTCAGCCTCTGTGGCTGTCTCTGCGGGAGGGAGCGGAGGGCTGTTTGAGGGCTGTGGTGACCCTTGTTGTGGAGTATCGTGGCTGCTGTTGCTGGCAGCTGAATTTAAAAAAAAAGTGTCCTGTACCAACTTTTAGCGCTTGGAAGTCAATTCCGTTTGGGTTATGATTAAAGATCACATTACAAAAGGCCATAGAAATAAGAGAGGTGCTACCACAGGTTATGAGGAACTACACCACCTATGAAATAGTGAACTCGCCTCATGTACAGGCCCGTGTGCGGTAGTTGACGAAAAATAGAACTGGTTACATTTTTTATCTTACAAAATAAGTTGTCTTAAATGGAAAACAGTGTTTTGGAAGCGAGTAAGATTTCCCAAAGCCCCATTACCATTAAATGGGACATATAATTATAATGGGATATCTCCAGAACTATGCATAAATCCGTGACTAGACTGACTTGAAAAGACGAGACAGTATGCACTTACCATCAGGTGATCTGTCTGCTTGTCTGTCACCTTTTCTCTATATTATAAAAAAAAATACATAAAGCACAAAGTGCGTGTATAAAATAAAAAAAATTTGATCATAATAGATAAAACTATACTTACAACTGGTAGGGTTCAGCCTATTGTCCTGTGGCGAAGGCCTCTGTTTCTTAGCAGCTGGATCCTCATGGGCGTCTTCCACCTGCGCGGGAGCTTCCAGGTGTACCAGGTGGAACACCTCATTCACAGAGTTGTTTGTGCCCACGATGCGGATTATGGATACAGGGCGAGGGCTGAAGTAGATCACTTGCCATGATCTACGGTCAAAGATTTTAATATATTGCACTGAAACTGATTATTTCCTTTAAATGTCCACAGGTGAATCGCGTATACGGGGGAGTGCCAACGTGTCATTCTGGGCTGATGCTGGCCGCAGGGCGACAGTATCCAGTTACCACCAGGTGGACTGTCTGCTTTTCTGCCACCATCTTTCATAAAAAAGTTTTCCAGAGAATTCTTAATTTTCATCACAAACACATCCTATATTATATGATAGAACTGCTAGCTTACATTGAAACCGATGTGGAAAAAATCTTAGCTTGCTCTGCCACCAACATGAGAAAATTCCTAACTTACACTAGGATTCACCTGACAGAATTTTTTTTTTTTTTTTTTTTTATGTACGAAGGCGGCAGACGAGCATACAGTCCACCTGATGGTAAGTGGATACAGTCGCCTATAGACATCCGCGATACATGCCAACATTAGTCCAAAATGACAAATGTTGGCACGCCCCGGGATGCGCTGCCTACCTTTGGAGATATAGGAATGGATTTGGAGAAAGGGTTAGGAAAATGGGGAGGGATAGGATGGGATGGGAATGGGCTCTGGCACATCTCACTCACTACCGAAACACGTACGTACATTGGGGAAATACGATAAAGTGGGAAATGCAGTACATTTTAAGGTAGTCTTCTGTGAGAGAGGGGTAACGTGGCCAGTCGAGCGCGCCCAGCGGCTGTTGGATTGCAGCGTGCACTCTCCCCCTCACAAAGCTTGCAATTTTTAGCTTGCACTGAAACTGAAACCTACGTGACAGAAATTCTAGCTTGCACTAAGAATTTCATTTGACACCTATGTATATGAAAAGTTTCTAAATTGCATTGGGGCCTACATTCAACTTCTTTGCACTGAGAGAGAGTTCTTTAAGGGCTGCATTAAAAATCTGAAGTTCGTAATGAAATTAAGACCTACATGGAGCGATCCATAGTTGAAACAATGAACTTAAGCTCTTTGCAAGTTGGAATTATGTTATCTAAATCACAAGGTACTCAGTACTCACTCAGTGCAAGTTCGGATCTGTTTCCTGTAGATATGTCTCAGTACTTTCTCATGTAGGTTTCAGGGTAAACTATGGATTATCCCAGCTAAGAATTTTCTAACGTAAGTCTCAAAATCTCAGAATATTAATTTAAGCAAATTTAATTCAATTCATTCAAAAACTAAAAAGAGAGTCCAAAAACTTGACTAGGAGATAATATTACAAAATTAATGCTCTGTGTAATGATTTAAAAGAAAAGTAAATAAATAAGCTTCTAGTATATTAAAGTCATTACATGCTCAGACCTTGTGTGCGGTCACAAACAGTATCTCAGTCCCAATAGTTGACGGAGGCTTGCACTAAGTCTGAGACCTAAAAAGAGAACTTCTGGTTAAAGTGAGACCACCTGCTGGCATCTCGTGTGCGGTCACAAACTGTATCCCAGCCCCAATAGTTGATGGAGGCTTGCACTAGGTCTTAGACCTAAAAAGTAAACTTCTAGTTAAAGTGAGGCTACCTGCTGGCATCTCGTGTGCGGTCACAAACTGTGTCCCAGTCCCAATAATTGACGGAGGTCTCCACGTAGTACGAGTAGTGCCTGTAGTCGCAGTCCCACAGGAGCATGCGGATGGAGGACAGTAGATAGGGCTGCGCTAGTTGTACTACGATGGCTCCAGAGCCTAGTTGATGGCACGTATAGCCTTGTTCCCAGTCGTAATGCTCTGTGTCGCCGTTTAATAGTGCGTTTCGGGATCGGCTGCGAATAAAGGATACGCTTTAATTTACCACAGACACAATATCTACGACACCTATCATATGAGATGTCGCTGGATAATAATAAGTTATGTTTGCAGCAACAAACTTTAACTCTTCAATTTTAAAGTATTCCCTTTCAAAGTGATTGCAAATTGACGCGCTTTACCTTTTTAAGTATCTTTATGAACAATGTAAAGAAACATAAATATTGGAAGAAGAAAAAGAAGAATTAAAAAGATATATTAAGTCCATGGATAGTATCGATCAATCTAGCATTCACACAGAAACAAACACCTTCGCTGCTCATTATTAACATACTCAATTATCGGTTAGGCGGGGCCAACCGCAAATATAACTTTGTAGAACAAACCTATTCATACAGTTACAGCAACGAATTTGAACTTTAAAATCACCGTTATAACTCGTTTGAGCTTAAAGTTAGGTCTCAACTTAAAAGTTTGTAATCTTGTGCACGCTCTGATGGCTACTTTATGCGCGTCCAGCAAAAGCGATCCAGATAAGTACAATAGTAATTGGTGTTATGGATAGATTTACAAACCACAATAAACATCTGACCATATAACATAAAAAATCGACACGTTAGTTAATGGATTATTTAGAGAAAGAATCCAAAGTTCAAAATCAAAGGTAAGTTGAGAAAAATCTTTGATGCAACTTAACAGTTGCAAACCGGTGATATATAATGAATGATATAAAAAAACTAGACATTAATATAAACGGTCCGGTTTAGCAAAAAAGAATGGGCCTTTGTTACCTAAAGTAAATAAATAAATTTACAACTTAGTTACGTCACCCAAGCCCTTTACTGTTGACAGCTGGGTCAGCAGAACCGGGTGGCCGGCCGAAATCATAGATCTAGGAACTTAGCGCTTAGTTAGCATTTAGGATGTAGCGATAAGAGGTTACTTTGTATTTAGATTTAATTAAATAGAGTAGTTGAATACTGGCATCAAGCTCTGCCACATGTCTTCAATCTCATTAAAATTAGTTTAATATATTTTTAGTTTTTAAAAAGCATTTTCTTTGCTCCCGAAACTTGAGACTACTTAGTCTTTTAAACTTGTTTGTAGTATACCATTTATTATGAATCGTTGTAGAAATAAAATAAATATTATCCAGTACCTGATGCCCTCTATGACGACGGCGGAGAGCTCCACTGTGGCGACGTTGTGGACGGGCTTCACGAGCCCGTTGCACAGCGGCGGCACGCGCGCTGTGTGCATCGCCTCCAACGCCACCGCGTGGAACACCTCACCACATATACATATTGTTATTATTATTATTTGATAGTCCATTCAAAAATAGACGAAGTTAGGAATAAATCCGATGGAGCTAATTTTATGTGTAAGCTTTCATATTATCCTTCTGAACGAAATGTCAAAAGTCCCCATAGATCCGCTGTCAAAAATTATACAGGCTCTCAAAAAAAAAGTTTTTTGGGAGTATCTCTTAAATGTATATTAAAAATGCTTATTAGCAAACGCATTTCTTGACGGTTTTAAATGAAATTTGGCAGAAAAATTGGTTACTATTTTTCTATATGTATATATATATATATATATATGTATATATATATCGATTAAGTTCAAAGAGGAGTCAAATCGATTTAGTAGTTTCAAAATTATGACAGTCCGAAACAAAATCCTGAAAAGAATTTCGTCACCAATTTAACAAAAGATATATTATTGTGCATAGCACTCTACAATTTCTGTCTACACATTTTTTTTCTAAAATAGAGTCATAATAGCGAAATATTCCTTCCAAGTGACATTGTCATTGGGTTTTATTTTTTTACATCTACAAGCAACAGTTACCTTATTGACCGTGTTGCTGGTGCCGACCAACTTGATGTATTGTACGACTCTCGGCTCGAAGTAAAGGTTCTGCCAGGAGCGGCAGTAGTAGTTACTGTGGTCGATCACTCGCACCCAGTCCTTCTGGTCCACCGACACTTCGATGAAGTAGGCGTACGATCTGCAAAAATAACAAAGGTTACGATAGGAATGAGCTGACTTCTTTGATGTTAGAAGTAATTACTGACCGCCAGCTGAGACTGATTGGTCTCATAAAACTTTCAGTGTCACCCATGTATATTACAGAATACTATTTGTCACATAAAAATATTTTACACTATTTTTGTATGGACCTTATATATCTTTAATAGAGCTGATTTTCACCATATCTTGCTAGTTGAGTGCAGTGTCACCTATTGTCGCGATCTCATAGCAGGATGTGGTGGCAAAGGTTCTGACATACCCTATATACTTTTAAAAGACAAAATTTTCGCTACAGTTTACTAGTTGAATATAGTCACCTGTTGTCCCGGTCCCATAACAGCAGTCGCACGTGGTTGATGATTGTGCAGGTGGATAGTCGCACCACGATGCCGGGGTTGTCGGTCGCGTCGCTGATGGTGTGTCGCGTGTATCCGCGCTCCATGTCGTAGTTCTCAGTGTCGCCGTCGAGTAAAGCCGACCGCATGTCGCCCGAAATGACGCGCGCGCCACGACGGGGTGTCGCTACGTTCTTTTCTGGCACTGCAACAGATAAATCTGGTGGAATATCTACTTGTATGACACCTATTTACTGTAGGAAAAGGCACGGTACAATCCTACAGTCGATGGCCGTAAATATAAATCTACCTGTAATTAAAACATTTATTTCCTCTCTAACCAAAGGTTGTCTGGCAGAGATCGTCAATAGCGTTACGGGTGCCTTTTGTGCATGTGCAATATATGTTACTGTCTTGTTTTGTTTTGGTGTGAAATGAGACATTCTATGGATCTATAAATTATTATTGGCTAAATGTAAATCATACTAATATTATAAAGAGGAAAAATTTGTATTTTTGTATGTGTGTAACGAATAAACTCAAAAACTACTGGACCGATTTCAAAGATTCATTCACCATTAGAATGCTACATTATACCTGAGTAACATAGGCTATAATTTATAAAGATATTGTGTAAATTGGCCAAAATATAACGATAAGTGTCAAGTAAGTCGGAAAAAACTCTGCCATCTGCGAGCTATTTTGGCGTGCGCTGCAATAACCGTAAGAGTTACACGAATATAATGTATAGGGGAAATGTTTCTAAATTTAGAAAAAAAAATGTAAAAAAAAAAAACTTATAAACCGAAGCGAAGCGAGGGCGGGGCGCTAGTATATTAGCTGTTGCCCGCGATTTCGATCAAGTGAACACACAATGACACAATTTAAAATAAAGCTAAAAATACTTGTTTATTTATTCATATAGTACACCATACCTACTATCTAAATTAAAAAATACCACATCGTTACCTTAGACATTGAAATGATTCCATATAATACAAAATTTTACACTATTTAAGGCCGGAACACAATTTTTTAAAACGGTATAACACGTGTTTAATTAATTGTCTTGTAGAATATGACCATTTTTATTTAACCCATACATGACGACGAAGTTTCAAGTAAATAGAATGGTCAATTTTTTTTCCATACAAAGTCTGACATCCTGTTGAACCTGTTTAGGAGATGAATATCAGAAAATCCCCTCTTATAATAAATATTGTTTCAGCGTTTGTTATAGTAATCTAGCTTCAGCTGTTTCGGCTCAGCGTGATGATTCAGTCAGTCAGTCAGAATATCTCATTACTTAAGATAGATTTAAAAATATTTACTAAAGTATATTAATTTATTGTAGACTCAATTTAAATATTATTTTTTATTGATATGTATAGTATTATAAAATTTATTTTGTATATTGAACTGACAACTTGTGATTTGCAGTTGCAGTTGCATTAACGCTATAAATACATTACTTCTTATCTACTACACCTGTATATGGCAATAAAGAAGGAATAAATCCAGACAGAGGAGCCACAATCGACTCATATTTGCGTGATCGTGAGTTCATATCCTCGGCCCGTACCACAGCTTCTACTTAAGTACGGATTTTTTTAAAATAGTCACTAGCTCGGCGGTGAAGGAAAACATCGTGAGGAAACCCGCATACTGCATAAATAAAAAAAATCTGGGGTATGTGATCCACTAATCCGCACCGGGCCCGCGCGGTGATTACGGCCCCCAGTGATTTACTAGGGGAGGCCTGTGCCCCGCAGTGAGACGTTATATACGGATACAAATCCAGAACTTGGGAGAAGTCTAAATCCAGCCGTAGAGACAGGCTGATAGTAAGAGAATGTCTACTCACACAAAAGGCCGCGATGCTTCAAATCAGTGCTCTTTGTCTGGGTCTTCTCCTGTATAGCGTCCAGTAACATGTCCGGTGTTACCGGGGAGAATGGACGTACCACTGTCAATAGCTCTTCCAGGCTCATTAGAGTCAGCCGGACGCATTTCAGGATCTTCTCCTGGGTAAATAAACATGATTGCATTGCAGTCAATTCAATATTGTGAATTAAAAGCCTACAAATTTTTACTGAACCAACCATTTTCATTTAACCTTGAGTACAATTATGCAAATTTGTAAACAAAATGTAAATTTTTGAGGCGAATTTTTCTTATTATTTTAAGAAACTATTTTTTTAAATAGATTATAGAGGAATTCTATTAGATGTATACCTATGAAATTGCTTTTTTATATCGAAAAAATCAAATAATGCTTTTTGTATGAAAATTATATATTTAATTAATTGAAGTATTGTCCATCGCTGCTGTCAATGCACTTTTGCCATTTTAATAGAAGTTGCAACTGCTATAGAACTCCCGTGGACGGGAATCGATGAATTCTCTGAAGGCATTTTTCACTATTTCATCTGACTTGATGGAATTTTTTTATTGTAAATAGTTGTCCAAATTCCAAAAAAAATGGAAAGCAGTAGGGGCAAGGTTTGGCGAGTACGGTGGATGACGGAGTTTCCAGTCAGTGTTCCTGTAACTTTAAGACTGTCTGTCGTGCAGTACTCACGCGAACGTTATTATGCAGAAGCAGTGCAGTTTGCAGTTCATCGTTTTCACTTTTTTTTATAGAATTTTTTAATGGATTTTTTTAACTTTTTAATGGATTCACTTTTTTTAATGGATGGCAGACGAGCGGTCGGGCCACATGATGGTAAGTGGTCACCGCCGCCCATGGACACCTGCAACACCAGAGAATTATCACACTAGTTTTATTATTCTCTGTTCTTGTTCTGTGTACTAATTTTTGTGTGTACTGTGCCGTGCTGAAATAAATGTTCTTTCTTTCTTAGTTCTCTTATGTTACTGAACATTTTCCTCAGAAATATTACTCCATTAAAACACAGCAAATCATTTACCACTTGCGCCTGCCCAGACTCAGACTTGACCCACTGCTGATTGGCGTTGAACCAATTGCAGACGGCTTTGAAGATATCCACTTCGGGCGCGAAGAACGAATCGCGCTCGAGGAGACCTTGTAGTGCTTCCTGGAAAGAATTTAAAAGAATTAAAAAATCTAGGCAAATTTGAGACATGCTAACAAGTTGTTTCTGAAAAACCAGATGAGCAATCGGTTCGGATGGTAAGCAACTGCTACTGCGACCAGCCCTTTCAGTATCCACTGCTGGACATGGGCTTCCTCAAGTGCCCATTGTGTTGTTGTTTATTGGGGATGTATGACCTTAAAACAACATGCTGGCCAGTCGGATTGGCGAGTTCGCTCTTTTAGAGGTAGGTAGTGTAGTTCCTCAGGGTTTGTTGTAGCGGCTCTGTTATCCCGTCACCTTTAACGACATCCCCGGAAAGAGATGCGCTGGTGGTACTCTATAGCCGGCCGACACCACACGGTAAAAGATGGTAAGCAGTAGCTGGATATTAAATCTTGCTTCTTTGCAGAGACTTACTCGGATCTTATGTAGGCTACAAACGTAGTTTCACACATGGGAACTGAAATTAAACTTGAAGAAGCGTCCATCTTAGTTTTAGAGAATAAAGATTGAAGTAATTTTCTAAAATTAGTGATCTTACCACAGAAAGCTGTAAGAAAGAGTCATGCTGAAGAACTTCAGCTGCATTTCTATCCAGGAAGTTATAGCAGTAATCCATCAAGGCATCTAGTCCATACAACCTAGAAAATATATAAAAATAAAATAACAATAATCTTTATAGTTTGGCAATCTAAACTCATCAACAACGAATAACACGTTTCTATTGGCAATTGAGTATGTAGTGTAAAACATAGATACTTTGATATGCTTTTCTTAATGTTTCTTGTGTATTATTAGGGCCTTACCAATGAAATTGCTGTCTGCTCACAGTGGCCACTTTGCCTTGGAATTCCACTTGGACTTGGAACTTGGTTATCTTACGTTTGCCTTGGAATTCCACATTCAAATGAACTTCAATATAAAGCTACGACATTCGTTTTCAATATCAGTTATTCATTTTATTTTCCGTAAAACAACTTTTTGCTTAGATATCGTTGTTATTTTCAAATATGAGTTCCGTCGTGGCAGCAACGCAGAACAGACGGCACGCAATATCAACGATGTGTACGGGCCAAATACCATCAACGAAGGCACTGGCTTTTTGAATTAATCGTTTCCTAATCATTTGCACATGGATAAATGCTCAGCCATAGCGACTATCAACTCTTATTATTTGATTATTTATCTATAGGTTTACCTAGCTGCATCCAGCACCGCACAAACGTTCCTCAGCGCAAGCACCTGGCGCAGGTAGTCAGATATAGCGGTCTCCAACTCCTGAAAGTTGAACTGGTGCGCGAGCCCCAGCATGTCCAGCACTGTGTCTTCTCGCAGTAAGGACAGACCCATGTGACCTGCACCATACAGCCACTTACAGGATTTGATAAGGTGGTAAACTCGTAAGCGGACTTAACATCTTACTATTAACTAGTAGTCCACTTGATGGTATAATGGATACTGTCACCCGTGGATAATACATGCCATTATCAGTCAAAAATGGTGAATGTTAACACTACGTTTTTGCAATGTCGGCGGCGCACCCGCATACCCCTGGTGTTGCAGGTGTCCATGGGCGGCTTTAACACTTACCATCACGTGGGATAGCTAGCTCGTCCGCCCACTTCACTATAAAATAAACGGAATGTTGTGAAAAATGAGCCCGAACCTAGGTCAAGTCAAGGGCCTTGAGTCGAAGTTAACGAGCTTTAAAGGCTCGAATGTTCAAGGTTCAGGGCTTAAAGGGTCACTAGCCTTGAAAATGAAGCTGGAGCCTCGACCATAAATTGTTATATATATTATATTTTTACATTTATCAATTGCCTCTTGAGTATGGCATATTGAAATAGTACAACAATCCAGATTTTCGCCTAAATTAGAAGCGGATTAGGATAAGAATTGGAAATGAGGACTAGGAAGTAAGAGTAAGTAAAAAAAAACATGATGAGAAGTTTTCTTCATTAATGGGATGAAGAAAACACTTTTAATTCTTTGTTGAGGGATGGGAATGTGAAATAACACAAATAGCAATCAAATAGATGTGTAATAACTTGAAACTTTTAATAATATTGGTGAACAATACACAGCTCACAAAGATACCTTACCGGAATATACATAGCGTAGGAGGGCTTTGAAAGCTTGCAGAGGTGCTTGCAATTCCACTTCAGCCTGAAACAATTTCAAACCTTATACTCTCACAACTTAGAATATCTGAGCACTTCCAAACTAGATTAAGAGGGTATATATAACAAGTTATTTGGTATTCTGCCAGTTTTGCAGTTCTTAGGGAAATGTCAAATAGATGGTATTTGACATTAACAAGGCCTGAACATTAATAAATGTTGTAGTTAAAAAAACAAGTCAACAATACAGCTCACAAAATTAGCAGGCTGAATCGGCCAATTGTATCTGTCATAACAGCTACAACTGATGGGATATATCTATAATGGATACTATGTGCTGGGAAGCTCAGTATAGGAGTATGGGACGCCCTCTGGCCAGATGGACCGACCACATCAAGGTGTTCGCCGATATTGGGTGGATGAGAAGAGTGGAAGATCATGCGTAGTAATGACCCTTAAAAGAAGCCTATATCCAGCAGTGTAGAGACATAGTCTGATGGTATAAAAAATAATAGCAGTTAAAAAACCAGCCCGCGGGCCGGATACGGCCCGCTGTAAGATATGATCCGGCCCGCGAGACATTTTGAAAAAACCCAATTAAAAAAATATTACATTAGGTACTTATACTCACGGGAGTGACAGTGAGGCGGCAAACATCAAATCCTTTGATGTTTGCCGCCTCACTCTTTGATAATCGCCGCCACTCGGCTTGCTCGATCAAATTCTTTGAGGTTTGCCGCCTCACGGGCGACACATCAAAAGATTTATTGCTTCTCAATTATTCTAAACTAGTTTATTCCAGATTATTCCTTCATTTTGCCTATATAAGCGGGTGGATGGCCCGAACGTTAGTTCAGTTCTATTTGATCGTGAGCTACCGAGGTGATAACTTGGACAAGCGATATCCTAGCGAGCCGTCAACTTGCTTTGTGACTTTGTGTGCATCTTGAGTGGTTACTAACTATAGTTTGTTATTAAGTTTATTGAACGAAAAGTAAACAAAAATGATGTCAGGTGGAAAGAAACGAAAAGTAGATACAGAGGGTCGCCAGTTTCAAGAAAAATGGACTGAAGAATTCTTTTTTATCTTGCACAATGGTAAGCCTATTTGTTTGCTGTGTAATGAATCCATTTCAGTAATGAAAGAATTCAATATAAAGAGGCATTACTCAACTAAGCATGCTACGCTGCACTCACTGACAGGACAATTAAGAACAGACAAAATCCAGAAGCTTACCGCAAATTTGGAAAAACAGCAACAAATGTTTCATAAACAAAGAACACAACTTGATAATGTTGTGAAAGCTAGTTTTATATTTAGTTAGCTCAAAATTGGCCAAGACATTAAAACCATTTGCCGAAGGAGAATTTATCAAGGAGTGTATGTTAGAAGTTTGCGGTATTTTGTGTCCTGAAAAGAAAAATGAATTTGAAAAAATTAGTTTGTCAAGACGAACTGTTGTTCGACGTATAGAAATGATGGCTAATGATATAAAAACAACATTGACTGACCGTATGGCTGGTTTTGAATCATTTTCCATAGCATTAGACGAGAGCACCGATTTGTCTGACACAGCTCAACTGGCTATATTTATTCGAGGTGTTGATAAGGAGTTCACTGTTACTGAGGAATCGCTTGCTTTACAGCCGCTAAAAGGAACCACTACAGGAGAGGATATTTTTATTGAAGTTCAAAAGGTATTCACAAGTTTTGGCTTGCCGTGGTCAAAATTAATTAGAGTATGCACTGATGGTGCACCTTCTATGGTCGGCTTACGTAAAGGTTTCATCGGAATTTTGAATGAAAAAGCAACAGAATTAAATGTGCAAAAAGATGATTTGATAGTCCTTCATTGCATTATCCACCAACAGAACTTGTGTTCTAAGTCCATTCGACTCCAGAATGTTATGAATGTGGTAGTAAAAACCATCAACTTTATTCGATCCCGAGGGCTTAACCATCGTCAGTTCAAGGCGTTTTTGGATGAAATATCAGCTGAATATAACGACGTAACATATTATTGTGAAGTCAGATGGCTGAGCAAAAGAAAAATGTTGAAACGGTTTTATGAGCTTAGAAATGAGATAGCAGACTTTATGAAAATAAAAGATAAACCACTATCTGAATTAAGTGACCCAAAATGGATATGTGACTTATCGTTAGCATTTCTGGTCGATCTTACAGGCTATTTGAATGATTTAAATTTGAAACTTCAAAAACAAGGACAGTTAGTAAATGATTTGTACAGCCATTTGAATGCGTTTCAGATCAAACTACGCTTGTGGGAGTCACAGATGGTGTCTGGTAACAGTTACCATTTCAACACGCTCTCTGCGTATGAAAATATTGCTTATGCTCAATATGCTGAAGAACTCAAGTTACTGTCGGAACAATTTTCGAACAGATTTAGCGACTTCAAAAACATGGAAGACTGTTTCAGTTTATTTGCTACTCCTACAAAATATAATGTACAAAATGCTCCAATACACTTACAAATGGAGTTGATCGAGATTCAAGAAAACTCACTCCTAAAATCCAAATTTGAAGACGTAGAGTTGTGCGATTTCTACAAAAAATACCTAGAAAAAGACAATTTTCCGCAGCTTAGAAAATTCGCAAGAAGATTGATTTGTGCGTTGATGAAAGTTCTTTTCATTGATGAAAGTTAATAAATCAACACATCGTACAAGACTGACTGACGATAATTTGGAAAATTCTTTACGTCTTTGTATCAGTGGAATTAATCCAAATATCGATGGATTAGTTTCCCAAATTCAAGCTCAAGTGTCTCATTGATTTCGGTGTATTTAACTTTCGTAGTTTGTAACAATTGCAAATTTAACGATTTAATTATAATGTACCATTTTTTTTAATTTCATTTTGTTATTTTAATAAATTGTACTATAATAACATTGTCGTATTATTTCATGTCTAATATCTATCGCAAAAAATATTATCACTACTTTAAAATGCACTAAGTACTTTTAAACGCGGCCCGCGAACGTATTTGCACGCTAAAGTTTGGCCCTCAACATGTCAAAGGTTGCCCATACCTGGTTTAGACCATGATGCGTACCACCTGGCTGCCGCTTCGATTTTTTCACTGCCAAATATTGGCAAATTATTATTGAGTCTTCAGTTTTCTTGGAATATTAGGTTTGAGCATAGACAATTGTCGACTCTTCAACCCTCTCAAGTATTTTGGGTGAAACTTATTGTAATATATCAATGGTTAATCTCATTGTTGTAATAAACTCAAACCACTTTAGGTTTTGAGCAGAGCCAACTTTTAGTGCACCAGCTTGATGAACTGGTTAATCTCGGGGAGACCTGAGCCACTAACACTTTTCATACACTATTCAGAGGTGGTGTAGTTCCTCTGAGCTTGTGGTAGAGTGGTAGCAGTTTGTAATTCATTAGTCGCCTTTTACGACACCTACGGGAAGACATGTGGTGGTGCTATTCTATGGCCGGGGGAGACCACATGACACACCATCTCTGTAAGAGTGGACATGCCAATCCACTTGGCCATCATAGCATTTTATTCCTCATGCACAAGACAATAATAAGGAGGCATAAGATCCTCCTTATCCATGCTTAGCAGTAGATGCTAAAAGAGTTGATTACAGTCACATTACTCATTGCAAGTTTCATTAAAAACAAATACTTGTACAATACCTGATTAGCCTCCCTCATCCCTCCATAAAGCAAAGCTCTGAAATAGTCGCTGCTGGCTGCCAGGATGACTTTGTGGGCAGGGATCCGCTGCCCTTCCACTATCAGGGTTACATCGGAGTACTCTGAAGAGAGGCACAGGGACCCTATGTGTTCTGACAGGTGACCTGACAAATGTAATGTAGTTTGTTGCAAATTTATACTTAAAGACTAGGTCCTCAAGTATAAATCAACAAAACAAAAAAATTCAACACATTTTTTCTCATAAAAAATGTGAAAGAAGAAAACACATTTACCAATTGTATAATTTTCTCATTTTATGAAACATGTTGAATCATGCCCTTATAACATGGACCAAAAGAAATAGGAAAACAGCTGTCTTACTTATGTGTTCAATATCTCCAACTCTTGAAGTAGACGAGTTGTTCACAGACATGTACTGGTGCTGGCTACTCATCTTCCAACCCGTTCATCCAATCAGGGACATCTAGAAACATATTGTCAATTATAAATCACCAATAAAAGTTGAGTAGGCATAGTCAAGGAGAACATCCATAGCATGTAGGTAGGTATACATCGCAAAAGGTGAAAACTTGGTTGGTCAAAAATGAAAAAATTCACCTCCATAAATTTAAGTAAAGTAATACACTGAAGTTACGCGATACTGGGGGGGCCGGAAGTTACGAGATAGTGGGACCCTAAGTTGAGGTACATTTCTGCATAGAAATGTATAAATATTTTGTGTAATTGGTAACCAAGAGATAACAAAAACACTAGTGCATATAGAAAAATGTGTATTAAACGTTAGTTTGTTTTACACATTACAAATAATATGAAAACAGATGAGTAAGTTTTGATCTACAGGACAGTTTTTCACTTTTACTTGATTATCACACCATAATACAGCAATAATACCATAATGTTTACAAATTATGCTTGAGTTCAAGGATTGATCATTTTTCACAACTCCGAGATTCTTTTATTTATTTTTAATGATTGTTCTTACTGTCCATTCTGGTAGCTCAAACATTTTTGCTAATTCACAGTTCTTTTTCTTTTTTAAAACTTTTGATAATGTTAAGTTTACATTCCAGAGATAATGTTTTACTTTTCTTATTTAGTTCTGAAGAATCTGTTTTACTTCAACTTTGAAAGAATCTAATAATAAAAAAAAAACATGCTAAACAAGTCCATGTGTGTTAGTGAGGTGAGGAATTGGATCACATGAGGGCAGTATAATGAAGCATATAAGAAAGGAAGATAAGAAACTACATAACTCCGAATTTGCGCAAGTTGAAGTAGCGTAAGTCGAGGTATAACTGTATTGAGGCAATTTTAACTATCTTTTTTAAATAAGCACTTATATACATAATTGAGATAAAATAAAAAGCAGGAAGTTTTCTAATAAAACAATAGAAACATAAGAAAAATTGCTATAATGAAAAAAATTCTCTTCTTTATAACATTGTTTCTTATTTTTGTCATATTGTAACAATTATAGCTTAAATAAAATCGTAACAAAGAACAAAGACTTGTCTGTACATGAAATATTTTTGAAAAGGTGTTAGGAATACCAATGATACAGAAAACTTAAATATAAGTAAGTACATACATATAATCTGTCACATATTAGATTACAATATAATGAAAATTAATGATTTAAGATAATATTAATCGCTCCATAGGGGTCTAGAAATCTGCTATGGTGTTTGTACATATTTTCTTTTAACATTTTTATCGTTTGTGTGTAGAATAAAGTATATGAATAAATTAAATACTTCCCGTAGTATGCCAGCAGTTAGTAAGGTAATTTTTTGGACACGCAAGACAAAAACAAAACTCATTCAATATTATTGGAAATTATATGACCATTTATAATGTTGACACGTTTTAAAGATACAGAACGTTGTATTATAATAACGAAGTTCAAATTGCATTTCTTGCAATAACATAAAAATGAGGTGATATTATATTACAAAACAAAAAATAAATGCAACACAAATCATACTTACAAAATAACTTCTAGGAAACCAGTATCTAATAGAAACACAAATTATAAAGACTGTTGTGATGAAACGATACCCAGTACCCTCAAATAATGATCGTCTTTTACAGTAAAAACATTTATAGATTTAAATAACTACTATAGAAAAATGCAAATAAAACAATATTTTGCTTCTTTTTGCTACGTATTTGAACCGCAGGCGACACTTCGACATTCGTTGAAAAACAAAATGGTCTTTCCCACACAGATTATAAACTTATCGGAGAAAACCGGTAAACATCAAAACCAAAGAATAACGGTGGTTATTTATCATTTTATCAAAAAATATTTTAATAATACTTAAAGTTACAATATTATTCTTTACTGTCGCTAATACTTTAAGCGATTTGGACGACCTTTTTTGGTCATGCTAAGCCATATATTATGTCTTTGGTTGTACATATATATTACTGAGTGGGACATTGCTTTTGGCTCTAAACCCTCTATGTAAAATAGTAAATAAATCTGTGGTAATTCACAGATAGTTGAAATCCCCGGTGAAAATAGATTCGGTTTTCAAATTTGCCTTTGCCTAAACTTGTATTTAATGGTAGACAGAGAAACCTATAGTGTTATATTCCCTCACTGTATAACAGGAAATTGAAACGCTTACGTATCAATGACGTAAAAAAAATTAGATAAGACCATTATTTACTAGAGCAAGCTTGAGGAAGCTCTGTTGAGGAAGGAAGGCTTCTAGCTCCACCCACCTAGACTTTATCCCAAACGACCTCACCAGTGCGAATGAAACAAACGTAGCAGGCCCTGGGCTCGGTAGCTACCTTAGGGATACAATCCAAAGCTCTTCTAGGCTGCTATGCTTGAGGACATAAAGGAACTGATAAGAGTCAAAAACGCAGCAATCCGTGCTTAAGACTTCTTCCCTTGTGAAGAGAATGGGCGCAGGATGCAAACTTTACAGAGGGACATAAAGAATCGCATCGCTGAATTCAAAAAGTAGAGCTGGGATGATCTGTTGTCAGAGATTTTGCCATCACACAGCCTATTGACGGTTGGCGAGATCTATGAAAACATACAATACTGCCTATATGCTCTTAATGACTAGACCGAACGGCCCTCCCGCATTGACGATGAAGAGAAGGCATGACCATGAGCGAATGAGTGAATGTAAAAGAATGATTCCAAGGGAAATCCCCATAATGTCTACAGTCTACACACCGCAACATTAGCACTTTCTAACTTTTCGATAATTCCCCAAACGATCGATGTTGCTTATATTGTGAAGGAATTGAAAACTACTAACTCGGGAAATTTCTCAGGAAGATCATAACTCACCTAAATCTCTCTCTTTGGGACACCAATTATAAAATTAAATTAAATTATAAAATATAACTGAAAATAATAGTATTACTTATTTCTTCCTTTCTAATAATTTTATATGTTGTACCTATTTATAATCAAGATATATATCAAATTATTAATATTGAACATATTCAATTAATAATTTAAATATACAGGTCGCTTTATTTCTCTTCCAGATCTTAATATGTAATATGTAGGGACCCTGATGCTGATTAAATACTCCATTCATCATGTAACCTCTTTGAGATTTATAGAATTATTGTAATTTTAACTTCATTTAGAATATTTTTAAGTGGTTTGATGAACCAAGTGTTTTTCTTGTTTTTCAAACATTATTTTCATCTTTATGAACTTCAGTAACAATGCCAGTGTCCAAATAATTAGTTAAAAAACAACATAATTAGACCTTTTGGCGAGAACCCAAAAAAGTAAAGTTGAATTTTGGTTTGATTTTACAAAATTATTCACTGAAATTAGCTTCCCACACCGTATTCTGTCAACCACATGGTTGTGGCGGAATTATTATGGCTGTCACAATAGAAGCCAGATAAGTGAAAGTTGAAGTTGATTGTAAAAATTATGTATTGTGGAATTTGTGGTTTAATAGTGACAATTTAAACTTTAAAGTCCATAATGTTAGTGCATAATTTTTGTGATAATAAAATAAAAGCGTGAGACTGCATTTTTCGTGTTCTTCCACGGAGTCCGACTTTATTCTCAGTAAACCTACATAATGAACCATTCATACTTTGACAGGACTGGATAAGACGTGCTAAAAACAATTCTGTTGTATTATTTGCCGTGTGTACCAATAGCTATACCAGTGTCCAAATAGATAAAGAAATATACATAATTTAGAGATATTTTATTATTTTGAAAGGTTATATAATTTTTAATCACTTAATTGAGACGTTTAAAAAATATTTTCCATTTTTACCATATTAAACAAAGTTTCATATTGCTTAGCAAATTTTAAATTTGCATTTTTATTTATCATCTGACAGTTGGAAAATTCATATTTCCTTTTCTTGAGGATTTTATTATTGAAAATATCTGGATATAATTTAATTTTCTTTACAATATATTTTTGGTTAATATTGAAAATTAAAGTATTTATTTATTGTTAATAATTAGAAACCAATAAGTTTATTTTTCTATTGTCACCAATATCAATATTCTAATTTCTAAATTTATCCGTAGCAACCCGCAATAGGAGTTTAGATAATCATTTTTGATGTTATTATTCTACTATGTTATTGTTTTATTACAATTTATACAAAATCCAATTATATAACACCTTAATCGTGCATTTTAAATTAATAATTAGGAGTATAAGTACTAATAAATCGAACAATCTGTTGACTTTTTTTTAGCTGAATAATCGGGCGCCAAAGCTTCGTCATGAAAATTCTTTCTTCTGATTGGTTGAAAATTTAGTCGGTACCAACGTTGCAAAACTGACTTTTTGGCTATGTTGTCAGAATTATTACTAGTTGTGTGCCAGGCAAGTAAATATGTTCCTCTCCTTGATTAAAATTTATTTTTTCCTAAATGGTTCTTAGCACGATAATGGTGTTGTAATAGTTAGAATAATACATAATAAATTATACTTCATATTAAAGCGTTTAAAGGTATGCGACAAATCATCATTTTAGTGTTTCACTAACTTTTCTACAGAAGGTTGTGGTTCTGTAAAAGTAGCTGCACAATTGATAGAGTGCGATACTCTAAAAAGAAAAATGTAACGAACTGTAATATTATTTATTGACAAAAATCTTGATAATTTAAATCTAATTAAGAAGTTAGTGTGTAATAAACAATAAAGCTTTTATAAGCACGTGTAAATAATGTATAAGTGTTACGTCCAGGATAATTTTTCACTTCACAATATTTTATTTTTATATACTTTACAGGTCATCAATAATGAATTGTGAAACATAAACAAGTGTCTGTAATGAGTTCGCTAACGTTTTCGCCACCGTGAAATGGAGAGACAGCATTGTAATTCACTTCAAAACTTTGATGATACAAAAACTGATATTTTGAAAAAAAGATTATTAAAATCCTCTAACGCGTCCGTTAGCACAAATCTTTCGCAGAATAATTCGCAGCATAATGTTATGTTGAATACTTTACGCGTGAGTTCAAAAACGAGAATGTTAGTGAAGTATTAATAATTGCAGTATCACTTGACCCTTCTGACATTGTTTACGACGTTTCAGGCGCCAATATCGAACAGTATGATCGTGTCCTCGGTGCAGGCGCCCCAGAGCTCCATGCCTATCACACATAATTTAGTTACCCACTCAATTGCTCCTGTTAAAATCCACCCTAATAATGCACCATATCCCTTACAGTTGTCCACTGTACATGTGCCAGTTCAAATACCAGGATCCACTTCAAACATTAATGTTCCCGTGCAATTATCGGGCCCTACTAGTAATGTGCCTTTGCAAATAACTCCTGTAAGCCTTCCACTTCAAGTGTCCACAACTACTAGTGTACCAGTTCAGCTGTCAGCTGGTGAGACAATAAATGTTCCACTGCAAATTCCTGGTGCTGGTCAGAACATACAACTGACGGGGCCAACCCTACCATCTATGCCTATATTACAAAGCACTAATCAGCCCCTCCACAGTTCTATAATTCACGTCCACATGGGCTCAACTGCAAGGCCTACTAACATGGATGGGAGTGCAGATTTAACTATGACCAATTCATCACAGCTGCAGTTACATGACTCTTGTGGAGTTCAAGTTAAAATGAACAATTCAACTTCTGTGTCCCAAGTTCAAGTTGGGTCCAACTCTTCCATTGTACAAATTCCAAATTCTACAAATAATCCCATACAACTAACTTTGCCAAATTCTGGTACATCTGCGGTGCAATTGCGAGGTGCTGCGAGAACTGTACCTCATGTAGTGTACATTCAGACTCCAACTGGACTAAAGCCAGTAACAAGTACAGAGGTGATTAGCCAAGCCAGTACAAGTGGGAATCCACCTCAAATCATAGTCAGAAGACCAGTAAGTATAACTTACTACTTTATTCACAAAATCTTTAGTGACAACTTTTCTAGTGATGTATAAATTAAGTATAATTGCAACATATTTAGGTAAATGTAAGCAATAATTTCAATGCAAATAGTTTGTAATGAGTTAGTTTCCACTAAATGTTAACTACAGGCTATCCTAAAACTTATGATTTCTATTTTTTTTAAATACATCTATACATACAATAAAATTGTTACAGCATCTGTCTGCACATAAATATTTTGAAATATGTCTATTTGTTATATGTCTGAAATATGTTTTGAAAAAGTCCTTGCCATTTTTAGAATTCTTGTCTGTCTGTCTGACTGAACACCTGCAAAATCGCGCAAAAACTACTGGACGGATTTTAATAAAACTTGCATAGTTATAGCTTATGTGATGGATTAACATTTAGGGATTTTTTTTCCATATTCCAGGATAAACTTCCTGTAGGAATTGTTTCAAAATTCACACAATCAAAGTTGTAGGGCACTGCTAGTCTATTAACAAATACAGTGTACTGTGATTTTATGTTTTCTTAACATATTTTTAACCATGTTCATGTGCAGATATTAATGCATATACAACTATTAATAATAATACAGTGAACTGTGAATTAATGTCTTGTTTACTTATTTTAACTATATCAGAATGCAGATATCAAAGTGGACTCTTCACACATTTTTACTTCAATCACATTATTAGAGACTTGATTGAGTTATGATACAAATGTCTGTTTTCTTTGACATTAAATGTGATTAAATATTTATTAATTTCAGGTAACCAGCAATTCTAATATACATCTAATATCAAATGTTAGTAATAAACCTAACATTGCACCAAAACTGCCAGGACAAAATAGGTCTTCCATACTTGCTCCACCAAACTCTTCACAGCCAATAGTTATCCAGAAACCAAAGCCTAGTGACAAAATGATGGTCCCTGTCAGTATTGCACCAGGACCTCAAGGCAAGCAGGCTATAGCTTATTTAGGCCCTGTCAAAAAGCCTAATAACAAAACTATATCTGAAAATCAGTCAATCCTCATATCAAATAACCAACCTAATGTAAGTTCAAATAATCAAAAGCTATTCTTGACACCAATGCCTAAAATGCAAAACACGAAATTTATATTGCCTGTCACTTTACCTGCCACTATGGCTTCAAAGGGGCCTATAATTAACCTACAGATAGCCAATGGCCAAATACAGAATGATCCTCAAGGAAATATTACAGTCATGAGAGACACAGGCTCGATGGATGCAACAGAGATACCACCATTGCAACCATTAGCAAAAATGGTTAGTGTCAATGGAAAAGATACAAGTCCTAAGGCTGAGAAAGCATATGCATTTTCATCAAGGGCTGAGCCTACTGGGGAGCAGGGGGAGTATACACTATCAATACCAGAGACAAATGCTTCTATGAATGATGACATTTATACAGTGTCAATAGCTGGTGAGGAAGGTCAAACTCAAGAAAAATCCTTTACTTTAGCTATACCTGAAAAGGGCAAGAGTTTGCTGAATAGAAATATGTATGACCGTGGTGAAATAGGGCCAGTCACTATCCCAGCACCTGCAATATTAAGACGTTCAAATTCAGACAACAGTGACAGAAAAACTGCTCATGCAAATTTAAAGAGACGAATCTCCTTATGCAATGACAGTTATTCAAACAAAAGCATACGACTATCTCTACCTCAGCCCCGAGCTGTAGATAAGGCAGATGATCTACATGAATCTGATAACAATGATGATCATCGCGTGCCTTCTCTGTTTTGCAATGAGAAACTAGATAAAGATCTAGAAGCGAAAGTTACAATGGGTGAGTCTGATCACGAAGACTATAAAGAATATAGAAATGCATCTAATTCAAACCAAAGTAATCATGAAATGTATTACCAAAAGCCTGATGAATTTGCAAACAGGAATGATCCCAATAGACTTAAAAGGGAAAGTATAGATGGCGCTACAGAGCAGGACCCTGCGGGATTGATATGGGATAATGGTGTTGCTCATTTGCATGGTAGTGCTTTGCAATTCCAAACTAATGAATTTGGTCTTATTGATATTATTGAGGGAGAAAATGAGGAGCCTATATTGAACCCTAGTGCAAAGTACCACACGCCATTGAAACAGCGCATTGAACGAACGAACAGAGACAAAAAGCCTACTTCCCCAGAAGATTTATACCGTTGTGACGGTTGCGGATGTCACGGTATGGCCGCTGAATTTATTACTCCCAACTTCTGCAGTTTGACCTGCCAGAGCGATGTACAAAAAATATCACAAAAGAGGAAAGATAAACAAGAGAAAGCTGAGTTAGCTAAGAAGAGAAATAAGGTGAAAAAATTGCTGATGAGAAAGCATTTGTCTGAATCAGACATTATGCCAGAGGGTAAAGAGGACAAAGTGATACTCAAACACTATGACTCAACGCCTGATACTCAAATAAATCTTTTGAAAATGAATGAAGATTTGATTGAGAATGAGAAATATCCTTGGATGTGTGGGAAGAATGGGTTTTCATGGATGCGTTACTTGGATATTTGTAAATCCAAAGCAGCACCAGTGAAGCTATTTAGGGATCCATTTCCATACAATCGGAATGGTTTTAAATTGGGGATGCGCATGGAGGCAATTGACCCACAGCACCCGTCCCTGTTTTGCGTAGTATCAGTGGCGGAGGTGCAGGGGTACCGAATGCGGCTTCACTTCGACGAGTACCCTGATATATACGACTACTGGGTGAATGCAGATTGCATAGATCTGTTTCCACCAGGCTGGTGTGAGAAGAATGGACGGACTCTAAAGCCACCTGCTAATTATAACGCGACGGAGTTCTCATGGCCGCTGTACTTGAAGAAAATGCGCGCCGTCGCTGCGCCCAGACATCTGTTCCCTCATATCACCTCCTCGGTAAATACACTTTTCTTAATATCTTATCTAACTTACCAATTTAATAATGCAATCAATGATAATTTCATAATTCATAATGATTTCATAATTTTCACATTTAAGACCAATATTTATCCCATTAGACAAACAGAATGGGCATTAAGTCTCGTGCAACACAATTCTGTGCAGTAAAGATTAAATAAATTAATTAATAATTTCAGAAATAAATTGAAATGTAAAACCATACCATATTTTTTTTTTAAATTACACAGATTCTAAAGCTTCATGAACCTTATACAACAAACATATCAGTTTTCCACCATACATTTTTTCTAGGTTATTTTTTCGCTTTCGTAATTTTGAACCCATATAAGAACTTAACGGTGTTATAGACTCGAAACTATTAAACCACCCTTAATTTACACATGGACTTTATTAAAATTGATTATGTTTTTAATCATACAAATTCTATTTCAGATAAAGCCCAACGGATTCCGCATAGGGATGAAACTTGAGGCAGAAGACCGCAAAAACGAGTTGGTGTGCGTAGCGACTATAGCAGATATGCTCGACAACCGCATTCTTATCAACTTCGACTCGTGGGACGAGATGTATGACTACTGGGTGGATCCCACCTCGCCATACATACACTCAGTGGGCTGGGCAGAGAAACACGACGTGCCACTCACGCCGCCCAACTGTGAGTACAAGAACAATTAACAACAATCTTTTCATATATTCGTGACTTTTCAACGGGTACTCAGGAAGTGACTCGAGTTTTCGTATGTTTATTATAAAAATTGTGTATGGTGGTTTAATAGTGATGGTTTATTAAACTTCAAAGATTTTTTTTATTGTGGTTGATGTTTTTTTTTTTGTATATACTAGTGGGCGGACGAGCAAGCGGTCCCACGTGATGGTAAGTGTTACCGCCGCCCATGGACACATGCAACACCAGGGGGTATGCGGGCGCGCCGCCGACCTTGCAAAATCCTATTCACAGCTCTCTTGAAGAACCCCATGTCGTAGCTTAATGGAAAGACCTCTTGAAGCAGTTTGTTCCACAGCCTACGGGTTCGCGGTATAAAGTAATTTTTGGACCGAGCAGTGCGCGACACCTCCGTATCGAGGAAATGCGGATGGACCGCACTTCTGTGACGGGAGGTGCGGTTGGTTTGCGATAATCAAATAAAAGACCGCATTTTTCGTGTGCTTCCAAGAGTCGCATCTCTGTCCTCAGTAAATCTACTATCTCTATATTGAGTAACACCTACCTATTTAGGGTTACCATTTCAAAAAAGATAGCTGCCTATCAAGGATGTCCAGAATGCCTGCTTTTTTAGAAAAATGTCTGTCTATAGTAAAATAGGTACATATTTTATAAATTATTTTATTTTAATGAATATCATGATTAATCAAATTACTAACAATAGGATACTAAATATTTACATACACACCATACAGTATTTATTGTACAAAGTAATTTAATTATATTTTTCTTCAAAATGTTCCATCCAGATATTGTCAATAACTGGTGCAACGGACTACACTTAGTGACATCATTTACCTGAAGATAGCACTGACCTTGGTATAGGAAGTAATTGCCTTCCAGACAGTGTTCAAGCAGAGTAATGTAATCTGTTACTGGAGACCAGCTTATCCTTTATGATGTGTAGACATTCTTTAAGAGGAACATTTTAGTGACTCGACTCGAGGAACATAAGGAAAGTGACTCGACGTCAAAACTCACCATGAATTCATCCAGTTCGCCTCGCCAAGACGAGACTATTATTGACTGGAGCAAGCTTGAGGAAGCCCTTGTAGCTCACGGAGAGGTGGGACGTCAAGCCTCTATCCCCTTCATCCGACTCGCTTCTGCCAGTTCTGCCAGTCTGCCCTAACTGCTATTCGGGATAACCTCAAAAGTCTCAAAATTAAAAAAATCACCTGGTATCGATGGAATTCCTAATAAGGTGTTTAAAAACCTCCCGATCAAGTTGGTCGCACTTGTGGCTATTTACAATACCGCAATGAAACATCATCTCTTTCCAGCAGCCAGGAAAGAATGAGACCTTACATTCCATTATACTCCCTATTTTATTCCATCCCGTTATAATCTTTTCCTATGAATATTATTATACTATGAAACTGTTATAATCTTTTGAGCAGCCTATGAAAGTTATGTATAACATCGTTAAATATTAATTATTCCCATTAGGCAAATGAGGATAAACTAACTATGTTTATCAGAGCACTTATGTAGTAGAATTCCCTCATTTTTAGAGGCAATGCAAATATAAGAACATAAAATTGTTTATTTTACAAGTGTGTCTTGTTAACCTCACAATGTTAAATTGGGTCACCGTGAAAATTAAGCGCATTTTAAATTCGTTTTCGAACCGCCATTTTTATTAGAAACGGCCGCCTGGTGCACTATTTTGATATCTGGTAAATATTTTTATTCAACATTTTTTCCCCATTTTCATTTGGTCATGCTGAATCGAACAACGCACTTTGCAAATATGTTTTAGTGTACTTTGTGTCATTTGGGTACTGTGATTTATAAGGTAAAAACAGCAGAATCAGTACCTATTTCATAAAGTAGCGATATTAATAAAGAAGGCATTTATGTAAGTATGCTTTTCAAGTTTGAATATAAAATAATTTAATTCAAGTATATGTTGACATTATGTAAAAAGTGCACCTTTTGGTTATATGTTGACATTATGTAAAAAGTGCACCTTTTGGTTATATGTTGACATTTATTTACCTTTATTTTTTCTGTATTTTCTCGTTACCACCCAAATATTGTCTTGGAGAGATTGCTTTGGCGATAAAACTGCCTGTTGTACTTTTCGTGTTACTTGTCATTTTGTAACATGTGTATGTACAATAAAGAGTTTTATCATTTTTTCTCAACCATCAATCAGACTAAAGTTGTTTAATTGACTAAAAACAGCAAATTTCAAGAGTTATCTTTGCATAACCTTACACTATTCACAGAGATAGCGAGAGGTTCATAGAGTACATAAGAACTTTAAACATAATAGCAATTTTTTTTAAAGAAAAAAGAATTTCTCAAAATACAGAAATGTTTTTATATTATAAAAAAGAATATAGACGAGTGGACAGTTCCGCCGGAAAGATGGAGAAGTTTATAATTTTTTTTATTTCTTGCCAGTAAAAAGGTTTGAAAAACTACAAAATTCGTAAAAAAAAATTTAAAGTGAAGATATATGGCCTTTCTCACCACCTCTGATATTTTATCAGAAGGTTTTTTTTTACAATCTCATACATAAATTATCTGCCTAATTAAATCTAGCTGATACTGACTTTCTGACACCTCATAAACTATCAGGAGGTGGTGAGAAAGGTCCATAGCCTTTCAAAGTTAAATTTTGACGGAGCACCGTGTGACGTCACGATACATTTTCATACAAACGGTATATCGTAAAATAGTGTTCCTGAAACTACAACATTTGTCTTAACATTTTTGTTAAGACTAGCGAATCCGCAGGCAAATGCTAACACGTAATATAAAAGCGTGTTTCCTTGCAGACTATAAAGACCCTGATTCATTTTCGTGGGAGAACTACTTGTCGGAGAGCGGCGCGTCGGCGGCGCCTCCACGCGCATTCAAAGCTCGCCCCCCCTACGGATTCAAACCCGGCATGAAACTGGAAGTCGTCGACAAGAGGGTATGGTCTATTTTTTTTAACTCAGTATTACACAATAAATGATAATGAACTGGAAACCCATTAATTAGGCCTATTGTTATTTTGACTCATTTAAATCCGTTTTTGACTCATTTAAATAATAATTTATCTGTCCACAATAATTGATAGAAGTCGTGGCGTGTATAAAGTACATTCAAGTGTTCTTTGGTCGCGATTCTGTTTTCTAAATTAACTCTCTGTTTAACTTACAATATATCAGGTCGGGGGAAAGTTTCTTCGTATTTTCTATAGAAATTCATCACAGTGAAAGGTCACACCCTTTCTGTTTATCAACTCAGGTCGTTTTGTCTCAATTGATTGCTTTAATCTCATCTAAATGCATTAATTTAATAAAATTTTCAAACATTTTCAACTCATTTCCCCTTCCAAACATTTGTGGACATAACATTCTCCATTTATAAAATTCGACTGATGTTGGAGGACTATCTGCTCGTCTGCCAACTTCCATGCCATACCATGGGGTCGACGAGTCCTTGAATGTTGGCCCCATACTGGAAGTACAGTGTGAGATGCCCTCTGGCCAAGTGGACCAACATCTTGGACCAATGGTGGCTGCATGAAGAGCCGAAGATCTGGTATGATGGCGACCCTTGGAAGAGGTCTATATCCAGCAGAGGAGACTGATGGTAAGCATAGGGGCTAATGGTATGGAATGGTATTCTTAGTGGAGATATAGTACATTCTTTCCGAATTCTGAAAGATGGTAGATCTCTCCCTAATACCGTCTACTTATTCTTATTCCATCAACGAATATATTTCCTTTCAATTTCACAGGTACCATTTTTAATCCGCGTGGCTACAATAAGCTCTGTGAAAGGCCATCAAGTTTGTATATCGTTCGACGGGTGGCCGGACGAGTTGTCGTACTGGTTGGACGACGACTCGCCCGACATCCACCCAGTCGGCTGGTGCCTCAAGACCGGACATCCGCTTGAACCGCCACTCAGTAAGTCTTTTACCAAGTTACAATTACGCACGGATATTTTTCCCGTTTCATGAATATTTTTAAAGATATCGTTATAAGTGTAGGGTCTCAAATTCAAACAATTTTTTTTTCCGCGAACACGGGTAACATGTTAAAATTAAGTACATTGCCCAACATGTTCTGCCTTAATAGTCATGTTGAAGTTTTTTCGAAAATACTTAAACAAAACTATTTCGTCAAATGTATGCATTATAGGAATGTCAGATATTAATTATAATTACAAATATTAACTACCGCGGATGCCCATCCGCGACATTATTCATTTACCACTAGTTAGCCAGTCTGCCAACTTTTTTCCATTAAATAATGAAGTGAAGCCGACGTACATAGGCGTAGCCAAGGTGGAACAGGTTGGAGCGCTTGCCAAAACCCACCCCACCCCCTCTTGTCTAGGGAACAATAACTAACAGACTTTCTGCATTACACAATCTTTATTTAAAATTATAAGAAAATTGTATCCTTTGCCCCTCCCTGACTACGCCCTTGATGACGAAAGAGAAAGACTGACACCATCATTATTAAGGTCTGACGCAGACTATTCGAAGCGCAGCGCGGTTATCGTTAACAAACAACAATCGACTTTTTTTCTCTTCATATATGACATTGGTGCAATTAGCACATTCTGCCAGTGTCAAGATTCATTTGTAAGTCAAAACAATTCAAAACATCCCGCCAGTCACGTCGTAGCAAGTCGAGAGTCGCCCAGTAAAGTGAGAGTAAGTTTACTGAAGACACATTTGGACTCGTTGGAAGCACACTAACAATGCAGTATCTTGCTTTTATTTGATTATCACAAATATTAGACACTTTGAAGTTTAATGAACTACATAATTAAACCACAAATACTACTATAGATACATATCTATACCGCACCGGCTTCCTATTAGTGGACTGTATGTAACGATGTGGTTGCCGGTACGGTTGTTGCTTGCTGTATATACTGGTTTTTCTTCAGGATGCCAATACAAATATTTCTTCTATTTTCTTGTTTATTGTTCAACTCTACAGCTCGAAATGAATCTACGGACATTCGTTCCTATATTTATATAATTATATCGTGTAGTATGCCGACCAATCAGAGAGCTTGTTTTAATTCTGTCGTCTAATGACAGCGGCTATATTTCTCTGTTAATTCCGGCTGTTTTAGTTCTGTTGTCCAATGACAGCGGCTACTTTTCTCTGTTAATTCTGGCTCTCTGATTGGTCGAGCAAAGCGACAATATTTTGATCTGCACAACATCTAATCAAATAATAACAATGTTAACTATCAAATACTTAAATGATAAATTCTATACAAATAAAGACTTAAAACTATTGTCGCATCGGTCGTCCCGAACAATATTTTTTACATTGATCAAACAAAAACTCAACCTTCACTACTTGAGTTCCCCACAAAAAAACCAACAATCAACTTTGTCGACGTTGGAATTACATTAAAAAATCACCAACGCACCTACCGCTCTTCGAGCGTCTTTGAATCGCACGTAGGCGATAGGTGCGTTGGTGAATTTTTGATCTTATGCCAATGTCGACTAAATTGACTGGTGTTTGTTAATGAAAACCGCGCTGCCCTGTGCTTCGCCTGGTATGCGATAGCCCTTAGGATCAAAGCATCCATGCTCCTCCAGGAAAGGAAGGATCAATTAACTAACAAAATGTAATTAAAACAGCGTCAGAAGAACTGGAAACGTGTGGGCCTTGTGGTGTGGGCGGTTGCCGCGGACTTGGTTCTTTACGTGGAGGGCCTCACAAACAACACTCGGCCGCTAGCGCATGTCCATACAGAGACGTACAGTCACCCCCTATACCAGATCGCCTCGCCCAACATACGCCCAACGAACTGGCGCACGCTTTACCACGACCCAGGAAGTAAGTTAACCAGCTATTTTAAATTGAATCTTTTATGTATATTTGTCACATTGTTTCGTTATACCGCGGGCTTCACAAGCATCACTCCACTGCCAACTCCTACTACCATAGAGACATTTAGTCCCCGACTATCGGACCACCTCGTACTACCACTAGCTCTCCCTCGACCCATGAAGTTAACCAGTTATTTTAAATTCAATCTTAAGGTACATTTGTTTTACGGTGAGCCGTACAAGCAACTCTCCGCTACTAGCACATGTCCCTACAGAGACATATAGTGACCGACTATACCGGACCGTCGTGCACAACATGCGCCGAACGAACTGACGCACGCTCTGTCACGGCTTAGGAATTAACCGGTCAAATTGAATCGTTTGGTATATTTGCCACATTTACTTGTTATACGGTGGGCCTCATGAGCAGCACTTCGCTACTAATACCTGCCCCTACAGAGACATGTAGTCACCAACTATACTAGATGGCCTCGCACAACGACTAGCTCTGCCACAATCTAGGAATCAAATTAACCAAACATTTATTGGATACTATCTTTTAGCAGTGATTTCGCCTTCATGGATTTTAAACAAATTTTAAGCGTTTGGCTCCCCTGGAACTAAAAGATAAAATATATCATGGTTTCCTTGGATTTCAGGCTTCCTCTCTTCCAAATTTTATTGAAATAAGTTCAGTCGTTTAGTCGTGAAAACGTATTAAACTGACAAACAAACTTTCAGATCTACAATATTAATGTGCATTGAACCTTCTGGTATATTATTATGTAAATAAATTAAAAAAAAGGAAATATTTCCCATTTATACATAGATTGGAGGAAAACCAGGGCCCGTCTTTAGCATATGCGGAGCCGGGGTGCACATTCGCCCAGCGCCCCCAAATGCAGAAGAGTCTACCCAGGTCCATTTCTTATTTGAAAGTATTTTTTATTAGTACCTTTATTTTATTATGGCAGGCAGGATGACATGTCACATGAGAAAAATACATATAAGTATCGCGGTGCCAACGAAGTTTAATTTTATTTATTTTTATTATTTAACACACCAAGCTTACATTAACTCTTGTTTGCGAAAGAAGGAAGGAAAAAGAAACAAACTTTTTTATTTACTCATTTATTTACAATACACGTATACTTAAATATACAACACCACCACACTTACTCCCGGTTTCTGATTTGAGCATTGAAAATTAATTGTAACTTAAGCTGAGCAAACGTTGATTTTTGTTTTTCAATGCCTACTTAAGTATTTACTCGCACACTTATTATTTCAAACCTTACTTAAGTGATGACAACGCCTTTACTTATAGCCGTTTTGTGTTTCTGAATTTATTTGACAGCACTTTAATACAACTTAAATAATATTCTCTCCTGCTTTTCCTAAGTAGTCCAGCTAAGTCGCTTCAGCCAGTAAGTTAGCTTCAGGTGGTTATTAAAGAATATTTAGGGCTCCAAACGATTACGTTTATTGCCTAACTGTCATTTTCGCGTTTCATTTGTTTTGAGAGAGCGTATTAACGTTGAAAACATTTTTGTCGTAATTTGTACGCCACTTCAAAGTTATCTCGACCGACTGTTCGTGGAGTGTCAAATCGGTAATCTGTCGACGGCCTAACTATAATGGAGAGTATTTTGAGAAGTTGTAATACAAAAATGTAACCAAAAAAAATTTTTTGTGTCTCAAAATTTACCTACGTAGTCACCCACGTATCATTCATTGTGATATATTATATAACTATGCCTAAATAAAGTAGTGTAACTTACTTGCCTTTACAAGGAAACACACGGGTGAGACAGGCCACTTAAATTTTAAATGTGCTGTTAACCACTTGATTAACCACCCGTCACAAGACCACTTCCATAACTAATTTACTTTTTTTTTTAAATTACTTAAACAGTCCGTCGTCCGTCTCTATAAACTGATTCTGGTAAACGTTGGTAAATCTGATAGTACTTATACCTATTAAAAACACAGATATCTATTAGATTTTTTTTTATGGACAAAGGCGGCAGACGAGCATACAGTCCACCTGATAGTAAGTGGATACTGTCGCCCATAGACATCCGCGATACATGCCAACATTAGTCCAAAATGACAAACGTTGGCACGCCCCCGGATGCGCTGCCTACCTTTGGAGATATAGGAATGGATTTGGAGAAAGGGTTGGGAAAATAGGGAGGGATAGGACGGGAGTGGGCTCTGGCACATATCACTCACTACCGAAACACGTACTTACATTAGGGAAATAAGATAAAATGGGAAATGCAGTACATTTCAAGGTAGTATTCTGTGAAAGAGGGGTAGCGTGGTCAGACGAGCACGCCCAGCAGCTGTCGGATTGCAGCGTGCACTTTCCTCAAGAAACTGATTGAGATTAGATTACAAAGGATTGAGTATTTAAAGAAATAAAAAAAAAATCGTACGGTTCGGTTGAGAATATTCTCATACGCTTCTCATACGTAGAATGTATACGATTCTTATACGCAACCAAACTTCATACGTTTTCGCCTGCAGACGATAAAAAATCGATAACAGTGATCACATGAAAAAACAGTTATTTATACTACTTGTTTTGTGGATTTCTCTCTCTTGTACGCGTTCGAGAATTTTTTCTTGTGTAAATCAGTGTTTAATGATACCCGCTTGAGTATGTATATTTTTATGTATGCGTGTGTGTGTATGCGAAAGCTGTGAATAGGATTTTGCAAGGTCGGCGGCGCGCCCGCATACCACCTGGTTGTGGTGCCCATGGGCGGCGGTAACACTTACCATCACGTGGGACCTCTTGCTCGTCCGCCTACTTCACTATAAAAAAAATCAATAATAATTTTAAATAATATTACATTTAAGTACATTGTCAAATTATTTTTTTTGGTGGTCCTGCGGATTTCTTTTAACAAATAAATAGGAAAATATGCAATAAATGAGACTCCATAAAACATTTACTCTCATTCATAGCACACTAAAATATTATGCACAACATATCAGTGTGTTCTAATTTTTTTTTTGCATTAACCCTCTAATAAAATAACATTTTTAGGGTTCTGGGCAGATCAGCAAAGTCCGTGACAACTAGTACACCGACCAGCGATTCTGTCAAAGAGAAGTACGTATTATTATTTTTATAAGAATAAAGTTGTAAATTAATTATTTAAATACAAAAAACCCACCCGCGTCCAACTCCTGTATGAACACATGTTAACATATTTTTTTTTTTCTAGTTTTTTAGTCATTAAATAATATATAAAGCATCCGTGTTCTAGAAACAAATGTAAGTAAATTAAAAGACAAAAACCCGCCTGCGTCCAACTTGTATATGCACATATATTGAAATAGGTAAACTAAAATTAAAAAAACAAAAGTTTGCATATTTAGTGCGTAATGTACGCACTAAATATGCGCACTAACCGGTGTGTTTGTTTTGTACTATTTTGACAATTCAGTCAGACTGAAAACAGTCGGATTTATCTATTTTGTAACCTGGTCCCGACACCTTTGAGTCTGATACTGAATTGTCAAAATAGAGTAACTGATAAAAAACGCTGTTTCTGTTCCGACCAATGTCTCTTGGAAGAGATCTCAACAGGAGATAAGCTTACTTTTTGTACATCTCTCATTTAATCATACGATAGGTCAACTAAAAGTTCTTAGATAAATACCATACAATGGATAAAAAACATTTTTTTTTAAATAGAACTCTGCTCGTCAAACGCCATTAATTTTTCAAAGCTGTCATTTGTTTTTTATTTCTGGCGGCAATTTGAAAATTAAGTGTCTGCGGAAAAATTAATTTACAAGACAACATTTTCATAAACCAGAAGCAAAGTTATCAAAGTAAGTCTTTAGTGATGAAGCCCCATCCAGTGCCACTGTTTATAACTGGTTCAGTGAATTTAAACGTGGTCGTATCCACCTCAATGACGATGTTAGAGAAAGGCGTCCTGCGACGGCGGCGACGTGGAATACATCAAAACTTGCGGGCTCATGATTGATGCAGACAAACGAACGATATATCAGCAACGGGCAACATTAGGCATTGGTATGAGTCAAGTTCGAACTACTTTACACGATCACCTACGGGTAAGGAAGGTTTGTGCTAAATGGATTCATGACAATTTGAGCGAAGCTCAAAAACTGCCTCATGGAATGGTGTCTCCAAATGCTTGAAAAATTTGACAATGGTCAATCAATTGCTGTTTTTGATATAGCAACAGGTGATTAAAGCTAGGTCTACTGCTATGAGCCTGAAACTAAGAGGCAATCTGCACAGTGGGTCTTTCCTTTCGAAGAGTTACCGACGATTAAGGACGGAGTGCTGAAAAGAAAATGATTGCCTCCTTCTTTGGCAGATCGGGCCACTTTGCTAATATAAATATAGAAAATAAAAGAACAGTAACTACGGACTGGTATGTGAACAGCTGCTTCTCTTCTGGTCGGAAAAAGTCAAAGAATGACGCACACGAAGCTGAATAATCCTCCATCAAGACAATGCCCCACCTCACT
The DNA here is from genome assembly GCA_943735995.1 of Sesia bembeciformis. Lineage (NCBI taxonomy): Eukaryota > Metazoa > Arthropoda > Insecta > Lepidoptera > Sesiidae > Sesia > Sesia bembeciformis. The sequence goes on from OX031028.1 coordinate 19,037,163, forward strand.
CCGCCAGACAAACTAAGCAAATTTTGACTACTGTAAGTGTAATTATTGGGTCACCCGCCACACAGTCCCGACCTTAAGCCCTGTGATATTTATTTATTCCCTAAAATTAAGGATAAACTAGGAGGAATACGTTATAATGCATTTATAATGCAGAAGAGGCAGTAACGGCCTTCCAAACGGCTGCTGAAGAGGTGCCTAAAGAAGGATGGGCTGAATGCTTCACACAATGGTTTCATCGCATAAAAAAGTGTATCGATTGTGGCGGAGAATACTTCGAAAAGCAATACAACAACTTCCATCTTTATATATGTTTTTATTTTTGAGATTCTGAAAATATTCAGTGTCACCCACGCATATATACCCATACATTTGAGATTTTCGCGTTTTTCACACATATTTATGTATTTACACGGGTCTCAACGCGAATGTTTACCTTAATTATTTAACTCTACGCTTCGGTTGGTTGCACCAACCATGGTCATGAGCATTTGGTCTTCATATTTCGGAAATTGTGATATTGTCAGTGTCGTGTGCTGCAACACTCACAAAGACACTGTTGGGCGCTAAAAGACATCTTGATCCGCATATGTATCCACCGCTGCCCTTAGGGCGGGACATTGCTGTACTATACATATAATTTATTAACATTTTGTAAGCGTTGTAAACTTATGGTCCACAATAAAATGATTTGATTTGACTCCATTTGGAAATTTGTCTTGTTATTCTCTTTTCTTGTCCTGTCAAATAATTCTATGTGTACTGTACTTACGTGAATGAAATAAATGTACTTTCGTTCGTTCCAAATATATCTATTGAATGTTATTTACAGGCCAGCACGAGGCAGACCTCTGAAGCACAAGAGGATCGAAGAGGTAGCTAGAACCGAAGCGGTATGCATGATTATATCGTTCACCCACATTATATCCCATTGATTTGTTCCCACCCTATGATGATCCATAACGTTCATCCACAATCCATATATACTATAAATATGATCCTTTAATATCCCACTGCAGAGAACAGACTTACAAGGAGCTTTTGGGCCATAATGCGTCTCATGCGGGCTCACTGCAGATTGATGGTTACATATGCTCCAGCTCATTAATTTGTTTTTTTTTTATAGAAAGAAATTGGCTAAAACGAGCATACAGTCCACCTGGTGGTAAGTAGTGCCAACATTAATTTAGAATGACAAACTTTGGCACACCCCCAGATGCGCTGCCTACCTTTGTTCATGTAGGAATGGCTTTGGAGAAAGGGTTGGGAAAATGGGAAGGGATAGCATGGGATGGGAATGGGCTCTGGCATATCTCACTCACTACCGAAACACGTACGTTGGGGAATAGTATAAAGTGGGAAATGCAATTCATTTCAAGGCACTCTGTGAGAGAAGGGTAACAAGGCCAGTCGAGTGCGCCCAGCAGCTGTTGGATTGCAGCGTGCAAACCCCCAACCGTAAGGAAACCAATATTCTGGAGCATACTGGTTTCCTGACGATGTTTTTTGTCACCGCCGAGCTAGTGATAATTTTAAAAATCAATACTTTATGAGATTCATAAGTAGATTCTTTACTTGGATGCCTTACAATTTGGTGAAACGCTGCATTATCCGCTCCGCTTATGAATCTTGTCCCATACATAAAACACCGGTTGACATGTGACGTCACGCCAGATAAAAATAGACACTCGCTACTTGCTCGTGCGCAGAATCGTTGCTTATTACCTTATTGGTGTTATCATTCGCTATTTATATGTAAACATTGTCAACTCATCTGTGATTAAACCTTAGTGCTCATCTTCTAATCTGTTCATCATTTATCCTTCATCAACTATCGACTATCAACCCCTCTTTCTTCACTGCCACGCATCTGCTTCGTACTACATCTTCACTCTTAGTCCACCCATCCCGTGGGTGAAAATACGACGCACACACATCACCGTTCCTATCTTATCATGAAAAATCAAATCACATTTATTTCACCCATAAGTTCAAAGTATTAAACCAAAAGTATTATTAAATTTATTATTTCAATTTCATTATTATTATTTCAAAGTATTTATTAAACCCTTACCCTATTACCTTTGTATTTAAACGAGCAGAAATTATGACCAACAAAACAATATATTTTGAATAACTGAAGTGTCATTGAATCGCCAATTATAAACAGTATCAAAAACAGACTTGAACAAATGTCTTCCAGACGAGATATGGCGCAACTTGTAACAACAGCTGACACAAGATATACCAACAGTAATTCCGCTCGCCTATTACACAATCATAATAGCAATCAAATAATTATAAATAACGTAAGATATATTTTTATATGTGTATTAGTATGTATTAGTGTTATACCATGTATATACTAATATTTACACGCTGCAATCCAACAGCCACTGGGCGCGCCCGACTGGCCACGTTACTATCTCTCACAGAAGACTACCTTGAAATGTACTGCATTTCCCATTTTATCTTATTTCCCCAATGTATGTACGTGTTTCGGTAGTGAGTGAGATGTGCCAGAGCCCATTTACATCCTATCCCTCCCCATTTTCCCAACCCTTTCTCCAAATCCATTCCTGTATATCCAAAGGTAGGCAGCGCATCCGGGGGCGTGCCAACGTTTGTCATTCTGGGCGGATGTTGGCATGTATCGCGGATGTCCATGGACGACAGTATCCACTTACCACCTGATGGACTGTATGCTCGTCTGCCGCGTATTTTCTATAAAAAAATTGATACATTTATATTCTCAAAGCCAGGGTTGACTGGCAGATAATGCTGTAAGGCATTGAGTTTGCCTATTGTAATAATTTACAAAAAATAGTAAATAAATGAAGCGTTCTTTATTTACTCACTTTATTTCACCGCCAAGTCGTCGCTAGACTCACTTTAAATTTGCTACAATCGATTTGCTGCTCAGTCAGTATTTTCAGTTGCTTGTTTGGTTTCTCAAAATTCATTCATTCATTGTGCACACAGGGTTCAGACGACGAATCCGTATCAAGTGGTGGAGGGAAGCAAAGCCGCGTCGCGAGCGCCCGCGAGGTGGAGGCGAGCGTGCTCGGCGAGTACTGCCCTCGGAGGGAGCCGCCCCCGACCCCCAACACCCTGAGGGTGCATACACACATTGAGAGCCTCGCGCTGCCGCTGAACCCCACTGTGTGGTCGCAGGTATGTACTGAATATACAGACTCTAAATATCAACGAATATGTAATTGCTATCTATACTAATATAATAAAGAGGTAAAATTGTGTGTTTGTAGGTATGTTGCGGGTAATCTCTGGAACTACTGAACCGATTTCAAAAATTCTTTCACAAATAGGAAGCCACATTATCCGTGTCTAATATAGGAATATTTTGTTTTGAAATAAGAAAAAGCTTATAAACCGAAGCGAAGTGTGGGCGGGCCGCTAGTATATAATTGAATTAGAAATATACATTATATGATATAACTATAAAATATGTGTAAAATTAAGTTAATTAATACATATTCTATTATATAAAATATGTGTAATATTTGTATCAGAAATTACAGATCAATAACTGTAATTTCTGATATGTTGATAACATTCTACTACTTGTTGGATTTTATCGACTCAAAAAAGTTTGTTGCTGGGTAAAAAAGGTTGGAAAACACTGCATTAAATTATTTTGTAGAATTATGTAGCTGCCACTGAAGTCCACTGTGTAGTCGCACGTAAATATGTGGTAAAAAAGTGAAACCTTCAAAAGTTATAAATTGTGGAACAAGCTTAAAAACGCCATGTTAGTTTAGCAGTTATGAATCACCTATTAAAGATGCAATATCTACATACCTATAATTTAACATGTCCAGCCCTTTTTATCATCCACTGCTGGAAATGAATCTCCTCATGCACATTGTCTCTTATACGAGGGATGAATTGTCTTAAAACGTTCCAGCTGTCAGCGTACGGCGGCTTGCCAAGTACACTCCTGTAGAGGTAGTATTGTTCCTTAGGGCTTGTGCTAGCGGCTTAGTCGGCTTTTACAACATCCACAGATAAAGAGGGAATGGTGCTATTACTGGTATTGTGGATATCGCAGGGCGATAACATCCTTTCAAATGTGGATTGCATGCTCGTCTGCCACCTTCATTCCCTAAAATAAAATCATGTAAATTTTGTCAGTTACAGACACACAACACTGTATTTCTCTTTCAGAACGATGTAGCCGCGCTAATATCCCGGCTAGCCGGACCATCTGCCGGTGCAGCCGCAGCTTCCGCCCGCCTATCCGGCCCGGAACTAGTAATGACCTCCTGCCAAGAGGTGGTGGAGTGCCTCAACCTGAGGCTAGGGCCTGCCATCAAAGTGTACACAGCGGTCCGGCAGCTCCGGGAGACACTCTCGTGATCACGAGCTGTAGCGCATTCGATGCGCTGCCAAGCACTCGCTGTATTCATGTGAATACTGCTCATAAAGTTGGTTCTCTGAAGTTTACAGTGAAGTGTTTTGTGTTACCAGATTTAGTGATACAGTGAGGGTTCAAACTCATCTAGATAATTATCTTGTTGATAATAATATCATTGAATCACCAACTGTAAACAGCTTCAGAAATGGACTTAACAAATGGCTTCCATGCAGGGTCAGATTAAGGGATGGCTTCATAGGCCCAGGACTACTCTACGGCTAGGGTCTTGAAGGGTCTTCTTTGCGAGGATGCACTCTGTTATTCGGTGCACCTGTGTGACACAAGAGTGTTTGGCTCTAAATCCGAACTGTTCATCGAGGAGTAGGCCTTTTGAGTTGATCCGTTGTCCGACCGGGAATCGAACCCGGGACCTTTCGCACAGCAGACAGGGCCACTACCAACTGGACTAATTGGTTGTTCAGATAATATACCCTAAAATACAGCAGATTTATTTAACCTGGGAACCCATAGTCCTTTGTCATTACCCTCCTTTACATTCATTAAAAGTATTGTAATTAACCTGATGAGCAAACAATACTCCCGTCATAAACGTATAGGCAATGGCGCGCGTTCCGATATATGTATATAGGCAATCATTTTAATGTGAATGAGAACGATTGGCGAATATTTTCGACATAAATGCCTTAAATTGAAAGATAATTATTGTTTCGAACCCCGGTTACACCAGTGACAGACAAAAAAAAATTATCCCACTTGATTTTTCGATTATTCAAAAAGTGAGTGTTGATAAAAGACTTATCAATAAGTGTAGTGTCAAATTGAAAGTTGAGTCTTAGACATTTTGAAGCAATATTCTCTCAAAACTGGTGTTGTGTAAAAGCCATGGTAAGTAAAAATCATTCCTTTAAAACTGATCCAGCCCATGTTCACTATCCAGCCCTTTGGAAAAAGTTTTCTTTGTAAATATAATTTTAAAATGAACTTTTTATACAAAGCTTGTCATTTTCCATAGTGCTACTATTTAAAAGGTTCATCTTATGTGTGCAATGATTTTTATGTACTTGAACTCTTATATTTTTACAAGTCTCAGACGCTAGTGACATTTAAAAATCATTTTCATATATGGATTTTCTTGAAAATGATTTTTGAAGATGATTATTAGAAAAATGCATCCAGAATTTTGACATTTTTTATGTGCATATATGACTAAAGCTGGTGATCTATTAGCGAGCGAGACTGCCACAGTATTAGTCATATTAGTCATTTATGGCCATCTATTGACTAACGCTGGTGATCTATGCCAGCGAGACTACCACAGTATTAGTCATTGAATGTTGTCTTATTGACTAAAGTGAGCTGAATGTAGTCTGATGCTAACCAATGCAGAAGAAACATGTTATGTATTGGGTTATGTTGGAATCTAAATAGAATCATGTACCAACCATTCTCTAAGAAACATGTAAAAATTCTATGCTAATAGAATAAAACTGTTCATGTCTATATGCATCAACTCTCTGCAAATCTCTCAGCTCATCTCAGACACGATTAATTAGCTTTAAGCGTCAAAATTCAAGTCAAATTAATGAGTTACCACTAGTGTTGTTAAAACCCTAAGTTCGTGCTATTAAACCTTAACCCTTTTAGACTAGAATTTTAACTACAAGGGTTTAAGACCATCAAACATTAAAAATTTGGACTGTAATGCTCAATAGCCTTTAGCACTAAAAACTTAAAAATTCACTAACGCTCGAGCGTCCAGTGCTCGTTTTTACAACACTAATCACAACCTTTTATTTTGGTCAAAATTTTGTAGTTGAGATCCATCCACTGGTGATTTTCATCGATAGATTTGACGACAGATTTTCTTGCCAATGGATCACTAGCTTAAAAAGCTACTGTCTACAGCTTTTTAAGTTATCTGTAAATATTAGATATGAAACATAATTTGAAGTCAATTGGGAGCTGACAATATGTAAATAGCGGACTATATGTAAAAGGTTTGCATGATGCAATAAAGATGCACAAAACATGCTTTAAATGCAGAGGTTGTGACTTTATGCATTTTGTTTTCCCTTAGGGAAAAAGTCTGAAGTTGCTTCTAAACTTATTCCAATTTAATTGAATCCATGCTGTAAGCAAGTATGACTACAATATTGTTGTGAGAGTTTTAAAATGGTTAGTAGAAATGACTAACCTCACAGACAAGTTATCTGCTTTATTATTAACTTATTTTACTCCCTTTGATTTACAGAATTAATTGATACACCTATAGGACTACCAATAATATTGGATCTGTGGACACAACAATTATGTTTTACCTCAAGGTTCATATGGATTAGACATTTTATTCTTTTGTATTTTATCAAGCAATAAAAGTTTGTAGTCTGTGGGGATTATTTTTATGGGATTTTAAATTATGATTTCGATACTTGGTTCAAGTTTTATTACAGTCAAAGGGTTTATATTAAAATTTCTTTGTAATAGCATACAGTGAGAATTAGACTTCTTAAGGTGGGTGCAGTCCTAAATATGTCATGAATATATTTTGAAACATGATTTTTAAACCATCAACAATAAATAAATATTTTATTTTATTTTTTTACAATCATGTATTTTTTTATTTCCTAACTCCAGATATTATTTTATATGTCATACGAATGTTTAAAAATAAATATTTTTGATGTAAAAATAATAATTAGTACATATTTCAATCATGCTTCAAAATATTTCAATCAACAAAATATTATGGGTGAATAACTCAGTCGGCTGCCAATCACTTTGAGAACCACTGCCTCGGCGGCTCACATACAATACTATTTGTCAAAAGTATAATAAAAATGAAGGAAAGTACAATTTAGAAACTACAAATGGCAATTAAAACAAAAAACAATATTTAAAACCTTTGCTATTTTTTTGTATTGATTGCATGCACTATTGTGGCGATTAATTTGACAAATAGTATACAATTACATTATGTCGCCGTTTTCATAGTGCAATTTAGTTTTAGTGCTGCTATTTGACCGATTCATTGCCACTAGCCCTGCTTGATCACTTTCGTGCCAGCACACTAACCTTTGTTGTGTCACAGGCCATATTAGCTAATGATTATGACACACCTGCTCTGTCAAGGGTTCTACAACAGAATTTTACGTATTCTGTTAGATTTTTGTTGCTTTGCTCTATCCGTTTGTATTATCATAATCACCAATACAGTTAGTTATTAAGTTGTTAATTTTACTATATAAAAATATGACACTCCTGGTGTGTTATTGACCACTTAAGCAAGTGTATCCTAGGCACAACTGTTGTGTCATCATCAATGAATCGGTTAAAACATCGTTTTTAAGATGTTATTGTCTTTTCACATTTTTATTTTAAACTATGGTTTAAAATTGAACTGACAAAGAAAGTTTAACATTAAGAAGTTTGTTTAGTTCAAAAACTATATAAATAGATGTATAAATATTACATATACACCTACTGTTTTTCTTTATATCTATCACATATAAGTAGCTTGTTTATTGGTTCTAAATAAATTCTCATCATGATATTCAGTATTAAGTAAAATATAAACATTATTTTTATCAATTCAACAATCGAGCTACTATTTACACTCATTGATAGATCAGATTTATTTTACTGTCTGATTGTGCATGCTAATGGGAGCTAATTGTACTTCATATTCCCTAAATGAACTTGGCTAACTATTGTGAATAGTTGTACATTTGTCAAACTAGTTGAGAGAGCTGCCCACAAACAATCATACATTGAGGATCCCTTGTCTATGAATCAATCTTTGACATAATTATGTAAGATTCTTTTTACCAGAAAATAATATTGACGGACATAAATAATCTATAGCTTCAAGTTTTGTCCTAAGTGAGAAGTTCACAAAAATATATTTTTTAAATATGTAAATATTATTTACTTGTTTTTATATTATACTAATTATACAAGTGTAGAGAATTTTTACACAATGCAGGTATAGTTAAGTACAGTGCCATTATCTCCGGCGCGGTGTTGTTCTGTAATTGAATAAAATTTTGTCAAGTAAAGTTTTTTTCTTTTCTAATGACATATTCCCTAAACGCAGTCAATTCTGGAAAGTTCATATTATAGATAGACCATAATTGAGGCCGTCAGCGCAAATGTGGCCTAAGCTTAAGGTGAGATGAAGGGATTTTGTTTGATTTTGAAGTTGATCAAAATATAATCCTGTTTTAATTTAAGTATGAATTTATATTCAAGTTCTTTTGTGGTTTTAAAAATCACTTACTAGTTTGAATGAATTTCGGGCAAGATAGTTTTTGCAGTAGCTATTTTGCTTTTAAAGTTAGGAAACCCCTGAATATTAATTACAAGTTTCGTTCCAATAAATACCAAGTGATTTAGCACTAGAAAAGTGTTGGTTAGTTAGATGAACATCTCAACAGTTATTTTTACTGAAGTATCCATATAATAATAAACTTTTAGGTACCTTCACAGTTTAAACTAATATCACAATAATATGAGTCGTATAGAATCAAAGGCGGCAAAATAGGTTAGTAACTTCACCATAACCTCTTTATTAACTCTATTAATTAACTTTATTAACTAAGAGTTTATTAACTCTTCACCATCAAGGATGTTAGTACATATATGTATTAACATCCTTGATGGTGAAGAGTTAATCAAATCAGTTTAGTTTTAAATTTTCTACGTTGCCATATATTTACCTCATTTTTGCTTACTAACCTATTTTGCCGTCTTTGATTCTATACGACTCATATCACAAGTTCTTTTATATTTTTAGAAATTACAGTTTATGCATTTACAAAAATCGAAATCAAAATAGTATCACTGAACGATGTTGAAGTCTTTAAATCAGTATAAAAATTGTGATAAAGAGGCGGTATAAAATTCAATAATTCAAATTTTGGACTTATTATGCTTTAAATCAAATTTTAGGTATGATGCCATAGAGATAGCTCAATAAAACCTATAGAGTAAATAGCCAATAAAATGCGGAAGTTTCTAAAATAGATTGGTTGAATAGTTATGTGACTTCCGCTTGACACAATTTTTTGGAACAGCATGTATACAATTTTATCCGTTTTTGTTCTATTGCCTTCTTGTCCACTACAAACGTGTAAGAATTGAGTAAAAAAATCGGAAAACTTAATGGCATAATATACTATTAGTTATTTTTCTAATAAAAGCCTAATAGAAAATTTAAAATAATATTTTTCCTGTCAAACGTAGCATAGGTACCATCAGGGCCGTAGCCTGATTAAACCAAGGTTGGCTCCGTCCGCCTACGGGTATCACGGAACAAGGAATATAACATTCCATGCCCTGCAACACCACGTCGGCAACGGAGTCTGAACAGGTATCCGGATCTCCCGACGAGAAACAGAGCTGCCCCCAGGGATAAGAAGCGTAAAATTCGCGCAACCCATCTCAATCTGCAGACTTGTAGTGCCAGACGTAGCGCGTTCCCTGTGAATGGGTCGGCACGGATTGCTTGGCTGGCACAGCAGTTCGAACGATACAATGGTCGGATGATCCTAACGGAACATCAACAACAACATTGTAGTTGTCCGGCCGCGTAGTCAGCAGGAGGTCCAGTAAGGAGGGAGTATGGCTCTCGATATCGGGTATCCTCGTGGGTGAGGACACCAACTGCGAGAAACCATAGGCCAGGGCAAAGTTATAGGCTGCTCTCCCTGCGCGGTCGGTAGTTCGGGATCACAACCACTCTTCGTGATGAGCGTTAAAATCACCGAGGACCACCACTTCCGCGCAAGGGAACTGCTCGAGCACGCTATCAGTCGTCTCTTGTAAGCGCTCATAAAAGTGAGTCGTCTCCGTATCACCGCTGTGGGACCTGTAGAGGCAAGCGTAGACTTTAGTGGAACCTCCGTAGTCAATACAAGCCCAGAGAATCGACAGGTCCCCGTCTTCAAAATGGCTGAGGCGGCGGCAACGTACATCCATACCGGACGTACAGCATGTCGCACAAAACAGTGCTCCAGTTTGTACCCGGGGTAATGAAGATACGATGTATCGGCCGGACAGGATATCTGTGTCTCCGTCAAGAAAAGTAAGGCCGGCTTTGCCGTCTCAAGGTGGTGGTGGACGGCGTCGATGTTACTATGCATCCCTCTGATGTTGCAAAAGTCCACTTGAAATGTGGAACTTAAAGGATGGGCCGCTGAGTGAACGTTATGCTTTATCTTTTTCTTGGCCATTATTATCTTTATTTGATTTTATTTGTCTTTATTTAATAGGTTATTAAAGGTGATTAATTAAATAGTTAATCGAAATTCAAAATCGGGACTGTCCCGTCAGAATGGGGACGAGTGGCAACTCTGCCTACAGCTATCCGGATCTCCCTCTTGGTCCCCAAACATTGGTTAGCGGCTAGGGCAGGCTCAAAATTTTCCAGGGCAGGCTCAGCCAGCCCTGGAACGGCTACGGAACCCCTGGCTACGGCCCTGGGGTAAAAACTTGATAAAAAAAAATGAATCGATTGTCAGTTATTCTGAAGTATATGGATATAATATTCGTGGAGTAAGAGTAGAAGATATGATTAGGGGAATACAAAATATCCCATTGGGTCGAAGTAATTGGGAATCTAAATGGATGACCACCATAAAATAAGATAAGATGAAACTATCACCTTCGACTGCAAACAACAATGTCGGGGAAGTTGCTTGAGTATTTGCGCTGGCTGCTTACCAGTTTTAATTTTGGTACAGAGAAGTCTGAAGACATAGAGGTGGACAGTGTATAAGAAATAACAATACAATATGTACTTCGACGCGACTAGATATTGACTTAATGCGTTTTAGACTTTCAAATTATTTGTTAATTAGGAATTAGGAAGAAAACTTTACACTGGCAGAATGTGCTAATTGCACAATTGCCATATATGAAAAGAAAAAAATATTTTATTTGACTTTTCAGACAATTGTAAATGGGCATAGCGTGTATTTTAAATTTTTACCCTACTTATTTTTTATCGTAAATAGTGAAATATTTTAAATTGCCTATAAAATGGCTCTTTATTGCGCAAGTAAGTTTTGTTAATTACACTTATCCCTTTAAATAACAATCATAAGTACTTTCGATTTTACTCTAAATCCGCCGGTTGATTTCTTGTCAATTTCATTAGTTTCCTTTTGCAATTTTGGCAGTGTATTGTATATACAATGCCTTAACATTTAAATTATCGTGAATAAGCTAGGTTAGGCGTTAAGAAATCATTTTAATATAAATGAAGTGGGTTTTTTTTGCCATTGTTTACTGTGTTGAAATGCTAACCTAACTTTTTATAATTTCAGTATCGAATGAGGTGCCTGAAGTGCCCGTGGTGTCCCCATCATCAGGGGCAGTATTCGAGAGGCGTATCGTTGAGAAGTACATAGTAGAAAATGGCGTCGACCCTATTAGTGGCAAGGACTTGCGAGTGGAGGACCTTATTGAAATTAAAAGTAAGTTACAATTTGTTTCCACAATGTTAATGGTTTTTATCGCCAGTTCTGTACTGTCCGTGTGGTGCTGGCTAGCTTTAGGATATCACCACTCTATCTCTTCCCAAGGGTATCATAAAAGGTGACTAAGGTTAAAGGTATAACAAAGCCGCTACCACAAACCCTGAGGCACTACTCCATGCCATTTTAAGGTCAAACATCCCTCATGCACAAGACAATTTGCATGAGGATGCCCATGTGAACTTTAAACTGGGCTTGACCAGAATGTGGTTTCAAGTAGGATATATTAGGAGACAGTTAAAGCAGATGGAGTTAATAAATTCAAAAACTCTTTAGACAGAAAGAAGGCAGCAGAAGTGTATTGATGTAGGCGCATCGGCGAAAGCTGCTTACCTAATACATATAAATAATAATAACAAAACATATGAGGACATGCCAACATTTGTTATTATGGCCATATGTTGGTGTGTATCATGGATGTTCATGGGCCATAGTAGACATTTACCATCAAATGGATCATCTGCTCTCTGCCACTTGTCCACAAATAAAAAACTACATTTTTAGCAAAGTTATGCAGTGTTTTATATTGCTCCACAATACTGAATATATATATTTTTTTATAGAACAATGTTGGCAGACTAGCATACAGTCCACCTGGTGGCAACTGGATACTGTAGGTAGCCCATGGACATCCACAATGCATGCCAACTTCAGTCCAGAATGACAAATGTTGACATACCCCCGAATGTACTGCCTACCCTTGCAGATTAAGGAATGGATTGGGAAAACGGGGAGGAATGGGATGGGAATGGGCTCTGGCCTATCTCACTCACTTCCGAAACATGTACGTACATAAAGTAAGAAATGCAGTACATTTCAAGGTAATCTTCTGTGAGAGAGGGGTAACATTGCTAGTCGAGTGCCCCTAGCGACAGTAGGAATGCAGTGTGCACTCTTCCTCTATAAGCTTTAAAATGCCATACTTCCCAGGTGGGTTGGCTTTATTCACTCTTTTATAGGTGGTGTAGTTCTTCACGGCTTGTGATAGCCACTTTGTTATCCCTTAGTTGCCTTTTACGACACCCACAGGAAGAGATGGGGTGGTGCTATTCTAAAGCCAACCAACACTATATGACCTATTGACTATAATCATTTACCTTCTGCCATTTTAGCACCACCAATAGTGAAGCCAAAACCGCCGAGTGCTACGTCTATACCTGCCACCCTGAAGAGCATGCAAGATGAGTGGGATGCACTCATGTTGCACACATTCACACAGAGACAGCAGCTACAAACTGCCCGACAGGCAAGTATCATCATTTCAGTCCTCATTTCAGCAATTTATTTATGATTAATAAAAAACACTAACAAATGAATTATACAGCAATACAGCAGAACTCAGTAACTAAGCGTTTTGTGAGATACTGATACAGAAGGCTTTACCAAAGTGTAATAGACACCTCTACGGATCGAAACTTAGACAGCACAACAATGAATTTCAGTCCCATTGAATCAAGGAGTTTGTAGCAAATTTAGGTTTTCCTTAACAGTCACTTCTTAGCAATTTAATAGGAAGAAATTTGGTAAAGAACAATACTCGAAAGATTATTGTTACAATGTTACAAGTAGGCATGTTATGGAGCTCTGTAACTGTCACCGAAACTGTCCGATATCGGAATAAGAAACATATTCGAAATAATTTTATTAATTTGCTGTTAGTGACCGAATTTAAAGAAACTAATTTTGACAAGTTCATGCTTTTTCATTTGTTCTATAAGAAAGTAAAGGTTTTATTTTTCTTTGTTTTCAGTTAGTAATACATTTCTTATTTGATATATGTATCTGTAACCACCAAAGCTCAGTATACAATATATCTGTATCCAAATCCTAAATATCATATCCCTAACAACAAGTATTGTTTGTTGCAGGAACTAAGCCACGCTCTGTACCAGCACGATGCGGCGTGCCGTGTGATCGCGCGCCTCACGAAGGAAGTGACGGCAGCTCGCGAGGCCCTCGCCACGCTCAAACCTCAAGCTGGCATCGTGGCGCCACAGCCTGCACCTCATGTAAGTATTGTAGTGCTTTTTATGATCAGTGTTTTATTTAAGTTTTGATCACTGATACTATTATTAGATTCCTGTGCGTATCGTAGAAGACGACTAAAGGATAATAAATACAAGCGCTGAGAAACTACACCAGCTCTAAAAGAGTGGACTCGCCAGCCTGTTTAGCCAGTGTGGTGCTTCAAAGCCATACATCCTTTATGCACAAGACAAGTTGAACGAGGAGGCCTATGTACAGCAGTGGACTATAAAAGTGATCATCAGTGACTATAAAACCCTAATTGGGCTACAAAACACTTAGTGTAGTATATCACAAAAAATACTTAGTCTCTCCCTACGCTGGATTTATTTAAGTGAATGAACAGAAAGGAGGGAAAAATGTGCATTCAAAGTCTCCATCGCCGTTTAGGTCTTTGCAACGTTCACAAAGGAGAAGTACCGCTCCCATTGGGAAGGTAGAGCATTTTAAAATCACCGTAGTAACAAATGCAAAAATAGTTTGCAAATGTGCGGTTGCTCAGTTTGACAATGTTTAATGTATGTCTGCAGCCTGAAGCCGCGCCTGCGGCTAGTGGCGCTACGCCAGTAGGCATGTCCGCGGAAGTAGTGTCGCGTCTACAGGAGCGCGCGACGGCGCTCACGCAGGAACGCAAGCGGCGCGGGCGCACTGTTCCCGAGGGACTCGTCGGCGCCGACCAGCTGCGCGCCTTCCTCACACTCGCCTCGCACTCGGTACGTCACAGTATATTGTGTATAGGAGCGCAGGCGCATTGTGCCCGAGGGTATCGTCGCCGTCAACCAGCCGCGCGCCTTCCTCACACTCGCCTCGCACTCGATGCGTCACAGCATATTGTGTACAGGAGCGCAGCCGCACCGTGCCCGAGGGACTATTTGCCTCCGACCAGCTGCCTTCCTCATACTCATTTCGCAATCAGTACGTTACAATACATTGTTACTTCCAGGGTCGTATTACAGATTTGGTATCCTTATTAGTATGAGAATTTGATTTAGCAGTGATCGATGAGTATAGGGACCACGAGCAAGAGCGAGGTGGAAATGTTGGATGGTGTAGTGCGGGCTGAAGCAGGACCGGTTTACTGTGCGGACTTTGTTATTTATTAAAATAGATGCACCAGTGGTACATTCACATATATATCATTAACAACAAATCGTAGGGCCCTGTTCCATGTAGGTCCTATTATAGAACACACTACGTTTGGACACCGGCGAGCCTCCAACTGGTACATCGAAGCCACTTACCATAATGTGGCCCGCTTGCCTGTCTGCCTCCGCTAATTTAAAAAATAACACGAAATTTTAACTTTATTACTTTGATATTTATTATTTTCATTTGATCACTTATGATATTTGGTTTATAACAAGAGTGGTCACAACGTAACGTAATGAACTCTGTATGTTTGGATATTTGTTTGTTTGTCTACTCAATCATGTTGAAATGATACCAAAATATGAAGACCATATTCCGGGCATGAATAATATCGGTTGAATTATATTCTGATATCATTCACGTCAGCCAACCTGGTGGTGGTCGGTCGCTATCTATCATTTCAACTTGATTGTGTATAAAAAGAAACAAACATCCAAAAACACTTCCAGAGTTCATTCCGTTACATTGTAACCACTTTATGTTACATACAGTCTGCCATCGTTTGGTCACGGTCGTAAATACGAATATAGTCGAGTGGCACTATTTGATTAATAGTACTTTTGAGGTGCAGATGACTTGCAGATCACGTCGAAGTCTCCACTTTGGAAGTGCTTGGTAGGCAGGAATTAAGTCATACCGTAGTACTGAATGAACTGGGTTCAAATGGGCTGAATTTGGGCTTAAGTCAGTTACTACTTTACTTCAAGGTCACCACTTTGGAACGATCCATCTTGGTTTCTATGGAACAGAATTCCTATCGGAACTAATGACGTCATTGTACGTATATAGCTATGCACAATCAACAGTTATTTTCAGAACTAAGTATTCTTGGTTTCCAACGTGAACGTCAACTGCAGAATATAATATTAATTTTCATATCATAGGGCCTGCACTCTGCCAGTATCCCTGGCATCCTGTCCCTGGACATCAACCCTTCGGACCACAGCAAATTACTGACAGGCGGTAACGACCGCAACGCGACTGTATTCAACAAGGACACGGAGCAGGTGGTCGCTATATTAAAGGGTCACACCAAGAAGGTTACTCGTGTCATCTACCATCCGGACGAGGACACAGTCATCACTGCTTCCCCGGATCACACAATACGTGTTTGGAATGTGCCTACGTATGTATTTTACACTTTTGCTAATTTTACGGAGCCTCCTTGAAAATATTACTTTTATTTATTTTGATCTAGAGAACCTTCAAGTGGGTTAGAAAGTGGCACCATCTGTCTGTGTGATGCTTGTAGCAACTGACAAAAAAAAATTCTCTTGATTGATTTACTCTTGATATCATAGAAATTAAAAAAGTTTTATTTCATTTGTTATCCTTAAATTTATTGATAATTATTAGAGATGCGCCGAGTACTCGTTTATTACTCGGTAGTCGGCATTTTTTTTAGTACTCGTACTCGGCCGAATAACTCGGTTTAAGTGACGAATATTCGGTTAAAATAATAGTGTAAAAAGAAACTTGATTGTCGGAGAGACGCGAGCGTCATCAATATAAGCATATTTAATAAAGTAATGAGCATTTATTAATTTGAATTAAATGAAACAAACGAGAGTAATCAATTAATATACGAAATTTAACAAAGGCAGCTTATGGTGCACCGGCCGCACGTCGCGATCATGTGTAAGCGTGTTTTCGCGCCCCATAACTGCGTAAACTGAACCGAGTAATTCGGCCGAGCACTCGGTTCGGCTAACATAAAACCGAGTAATACTCGGTACTCGGCTACTCGGTAAAACTTGTACTCGGCGCATCTCTAATAATTATGATGATTTTATATAAACAGTTTGATTTTATGATTATCATTATTATTATCTTCAGAATGACTCAAAATTATGGTGTGCCATCTTCACAAATTAAGTCTATTGAATCTGGAATTTATTATTGCTACTCCTTCGTTACCTGCAGAAAAATTCCGACTGATGCGGAACAAAAATTGATCTGATGAAAGTGGATTCTGGCAGATGTGTCTTAAATCACTTCTGCCGGCAATTTTAACCCTAAACTGTGCATATTTACTCATAGAGTACCAAAATCTATATACATATAATAAAAATGTAACTGATCGCTGTCTGTACATGAAAGATATATGAGAAAAATATTATTGGGGGCCTTTATCAACGCAATAGAACCCAAAACAATGATTTTTGTGCGCGCTAATCTTAGAAACGGCTTAACCGATTTGAGTGCGGTTTTCACTAATGTATTGTGGTAAGCTTCACTTAAAATTTAGTGTTTGTTTTATTTCAATCAGTTTATAAATAAAAAAGTTATATCAATTTAAATAATCACGTCGAACATTTGTTCGATAAAAAATAAGCTATAAGAAATAAATTGTGTGATCGTTTTTGAAAATACCAAATACCCCTAAGAAGGTAAAGACGGTGTTTATAAACTAAAGTCCACGCGGACGAAGTCGCGGGCAACAGCTAGTTATATAACATAATTAACGTTTTATACATCAAAACAGGTCCCAAACAACAGTGATCTTACGATCCCACGACGGCCCAGTGACAGGGCTATCCCTTCATCCAACAGGCGACTACGTACTATCCACATCCACGGACCAACACTGGGCTTTCTCAGACATCCGTACTGGAACCCTACTTACTAAGGTAAGTGACTCCTCGGGGATCAGCCTTACCACTGCACAGTTCCATCCAGACGGCCTGATCTTCGGCACCGGGACAGAAAACTCCCAGGTCAAAATCTGGGATTTGAAAGAACAGAGCAATGTTGCAAACTTCCCGGGACATATTGGACCAGTCACATCAATCTCCTTCTCTGAAAACGGTTACTATTTAGCTACAGCTGCGGAAGATGCCTGTGTTAAACTCTGGGACTTGAGGAAGCTGAAGAACTTCAAGACAATACAATTGGAGGAAGGTTATGCCATTAAAGAGTTGTGCTTTGATCAGAGTGGCACGTATTTGGCAATAGCTGGCACGGATGTGAGGGTGTATCTTTGCAGACAGTGGCAGGAGCTGAAGGTCTTCAATGATCATACAGCATCAGCTACAGGAGTCCGCTTTGGGAAGAATGCTCAGTACTTAGCGTCTACGAGTATGGACAGAACGCTGAAATTGTATGGCATAGAGTAGTCATTATGTCTTCTTTTTCGTTTTAGGATTTTGTTATTTGAAGGCTGTAGTTAGACTCGGGCGTTACTCTCATTACACATATTTTTTTTTGGAAATTTTGATAATTTAATCCAGTGCTTAAACATTAATGGTTAGTTTTTTATTTGTACATAAATATATTCCTATATTAACTGGTCTTAGATGCGTATGTTTACTGTTTTCCATTGAAAGAATAGTGAGCAAATGACCCTAATTGATCCTCGCAACGCTCTCGACTTAAGCGCACGATTCGACGGAATATTCCCATCTCTTTCACACATACACTACATTTTTTTTTTAAAATAAATTATAGCCTATATTAGACACGGATAATGTAGCTTCCTATTTGTGAAAGAATTTTTGAAATCGGTTCAGTAGTTCCAGAGATTACCCCCAACATACAAACAAACAAACACACGATTTTACCTCTTTATTATATTAGTATAGATATATACATATAATAAAATCGTAACAAAAGTGATCGTAGTGTAAAGAACGAATGATAAAGAGTCCAAAGCAACAATTAGTTGGAATTTTTGTCTATCTGTCTGTCTGAACGAGCATCACGAAAAATCTACTGGACGGATTTTAATGAACTTAGTATAGTTATACTTTATGGGCAGGGTTAACATATAGGGTATTTTATATCCAGATCGATGATAGAGTTCCCACGGGAATCACAAGTTCACGCGAAGGAAGTAGCAGGCATTGCTAACAAAAAATAAAATTGTTTTCTTACGTCAACTGCAAATTCATCAGTTCAGGATACCCTTTGGATGAGTTCTTTCCTAAATTAATTGTCGAAGGCTCGAAGTGGAAGAGAGTCGCGTCAGGCTTGTGTCTGAAATCGAAGACGCTTTAGATCTAGTCTCGATTTGGGGTCTTCTAAACCTTGTGGAAATCCACTAGGTTTAGAGAACCTCAACTCGAGTAACCCCAGTAAGATGCAAGTCTGTGCATTCACCGCTAAAAAAGCCCCTTTTGTTGTATCA
Organism: Sesia bembeciformis; assembly: GCA_943735995.1. Lineage (NCBI taxonomy): Eukaryota > Metazoa > Arthropoda > Insecta > Lepidoptera > Sesiidae > Sesia > Sesia bembeciformis. The sequence continues at coordinate 19,056,391 of OX031028.1, forward strand.
CCTCGCTTTCAGAGCATACCTCTTAAGATTTCAGACAGTATCCTTCGTGTCGACATTTCCAGCAAAGTCGAATTTAGGGGTCATCTGGAAAATAAAACCAAAATGGCCTCTAAAAAACTCGATGTGCTGAACAGAACGAAGCGGTACTTCACTCGGCCCATGGGCAACTCGCTAGTGTTCTACAAAGCTCAGGTTAGGCTAGGAGTACTATGGAGTACGCTCACATCCCTGGGCTGGCGCACAACATATCAATTGGACCCATTTGACTTCATCCAACGACGTGCTGTTTAAATTGTCGACGATCCCACACTCACGGGCGTTTTGGAACGCCTCAGCATTCGGAGAGATTTTGCGTCTCTGTGTGTTCTACCGCCTGTACAATGGGGAATGCTCTGAAGAACTTCAATATAATTCCCACCTCGGGTTTCTACAACCGCATCCCCCGTCACAGAAGTGCGGTCCAACCTCAGTTCCTAGATACGGAGCTGTCGCATACTGTTTGCTCCAAAAATCATTTTATAACGCGAACCATGGGCTTCTTCAAGGGACCTGTGAATGGGATTTTGCAAGGTCGGCGGCGCACCCGCATACCCCCTGGTGTTTTGCGGGTGTCCATGGGCGGCGGTAACACTTACCATCACGTAGGACCGCTTGCTCGTACCACTGGGTTACACTAAGCATGACCAACTTGCGATCATAGTAATTGGTAACTCTGTCAAAACGTTGAATAAAATAAAATTGATAAACATACAAGTTTAAGACCTCTTATATTTATATTAAAATTTATCAAAAAACTTGATGTTTTAACGACTAAAGATAAAATGAACCATTTTTTAAAAGAATCTTTTAAATTAATTATAAAATTGAATTAGACATGAACTGAACAATATTTGAGGTGGGGAAATATCTCCATCTCTGTCGTTCACGCGTAATTTCAATGTCGTTCACACAGTAATGCTGTCCTCTCTAACTTATTTGAATTAAGATAAATTTTAAGATATTTAATTTTTACAAATTGATTTCTAATATCTTAAGTTGGATTGTTACAATTTAAAGTATTTTGATGATAATCAAGGCATTTAGTTTCTCGAAAAAGGCGCTTAGGATCAAATAGTTAAGGGAAGAGTTTACATAAGACACAGCACGACATTTCCTATACATCTTACATAAGACACGACATTAATAAGTTGCCAATCATTGGCGAAATTTAACATATATGAGACTTTACATATACTTCTAGTTTTTAGTCTAAAATTTACGCTGCTGAGTAGACAAAAATATAAAACTGCAATAAATAAAAATATGTAGTCTGGCAAATGAAAGTCGACACTGAAGAAGCGCTGCAATAGGTTATCGCTAAAAATAGTTGGAAAAATAATTTTGATACTTGAATTACCCATTATTTTTTAAATTTGTTCTCGTGACATGTACAACCACGGAATTTAATTTTATACTCCTCTAAAAATATTGTTATCGTCACACAATAAAAGTGAATTTTCCGTGACACAAAATTAGTGTACTTTAGACTGTAACAGTCAACTCATATTCAACACTTTGTAAGTTAATTATATCCTTGTTGTAACGATTTCAAACGATCTGTCGTTGAAGAGTATTTATTCCCATTAACATTTGCATATTTTATTTATTCCAATTCCATTTTCAACTGCACCGTTTCTACATTTTTACTTCACTTACACCTACCATAATACCGTCACCTGGACTTATGCATAAGTCCAGCCCACCTTTTGTTAAAACAATAAAATAAATAAGCCCAATAAGAGTCAGTCAACCGGAACTACAATAATATTTATGTGACACTACATTTAAAAACACACTACAACAGAATGTTGCATTTATCGTTGTATTTCGTCTAAATTTATTTAGGAAAGTAACTACAAAAATGTAAGTGATTCTGTTTATGTCTGTAACAATAGTAAAATCACTGATCACTGAAAAAACACTTAAATGGAAGCGAGATGAAATATAATGTTGGTCGCCTATGCGTTTCAAAAATGTTCATAAGTGCTATCTCCATTTCATTATTACGTCTTTGCGAGAACATTTCATTATTACGTCTTTGCGAGAAAAGCTGTTTGCCAACTTTAAATTTTCACCCACAGAACGAAGATGGTATATTATTGAAAAGCTCGCCAAGAGTGAAGTTCTAATTTAAGATTTAAAACCGAGCGTCCGCACGATCACAATTTTTTTTTGCGTTCATAAATGACCTATCACGGTGACTTTAAAGTTCATTTTCGTTGCTTTGACTGAATAAATAAGTTTGACATACGTTATATTTACGGTTGGCTACTAAATTGTTGATAATTGGCTGCAAAGGAGTTTGTTTGTGCGAACGCTCGATTGACCGTTACTGTAGGCATTATGTACTAAATATTGAGAATGGTTAGACTAAGTAATTGTAGGCCGATAAGTATGATATAAGTAAAATGTCAAACTTGATAATTTTGAAAATATTGTTATACTTTTGACATATTGGTGGCATAAATTCTTATTCGTATGTCTCGTTTTATTTTCAATCCCTGCTTTGTCATGCTAAAACTTGGGCTGCTTTTCGATATAAAATTACCCGTACATTTTTTTTGTTCAATTCAAATGTATCTATGGGCGCGGCGGCAGTAACCACATGCCATCAGGTAGTCCTATTATACTCGTATACCTAGTCTAGCCATATATATTGTTACAAAGCAAATGGTGATCATGTCGATAAACGCTATATGCTTACCTGTTTATTTCTAAAATAACACAAATTCCTCTAATAAAATGATAATTTAAAAATGAAATGTTTTCTTTTTAACAACATTTATGACTAGACTAGGTATTAGGTACCTATGAAATTACTATTTTATATGGAAAAATTTAAATATATTTTTTTTTGTATGGAAACTATATTTTTAATTAATTATTATCAAAGTTGATTGATGCCTCTGCTATAGAACTGGGGACGCGAATGGAAGAATTATCTGGAGGCATTTTTCACTGCCTCATCGCAGTTGAATTTTTTCCACTGTAAAAAGTTATCCAAATTTCGAAAAAACTGGAAATTAATAAGGGCAAGATCTGGCGAGTATGGTGGGTGACGGACCTACTGTAACTGAAGCTGTGTACAGCGATTGACCAGACTCGAGCTTGTCCATCATCGTTTGTAGTTCTTCACAGTACACATCTGCTGCATTAATTGGTGTGCCAGATCTCAAGAAGCTGGAGTGGATAATACCGGCACCATGCAGTCACTGAGCTTTTGACTCAGTTTACGTTTGGAACATTGTTTGGCAGTCTCCTGGCTTCAATCATTGTGACCAACGTTTACGATTATCATACAGGATCTACTTCTCATCACAAGTGACAATGCGATTCAGAATCCCGTCATTTTTGTATCGGTTCAGCAAGGTAAGCCAAGCTTGGACGGGTGTTCGCAGCTGACTTTCACTAAGCTCACACGGTACCCACTTTCCCTTTACGACTTTAGTCTCCGGTCGTCCACAGGGCTTGTTTTTGAGCTCGATACTTCCAGAAGGAAAACGATCAAACCAAAAACGCACCGTGCGTTCGTTTGCGGTATTTGGTCCGTAAAAATCGTTGATATTGCGTGACGTCTGTACTGCGTTGCTGCCCATGGTTTGAGATAAATTCGGTTTCACTGGCTTTGAATTCGTCATTATCGACTTTTTCCGGTCGTCCTATCTGCACGTGCACGTTTTGCGGAGGACCCGGTGTGGTATGGGAGCGTTGTCATTCTTCAGTGAGGATGAATCGGCCAAGGGTGAACATAGTGACTGATTCAGCAATATCATTTATTTATGAATCTAATAGCGACTAAATTTCATTTCTTTTTAATTATGTATTATAATAAATATTTTATAAATTTATAACAACTTTTTTTAAGCACTTAAATCATAACGTTTAAATAAAATCACTTTCAATAACTATCTAATAACATTTACCGATAATTGTTAATTATCGATATTACCATTAAAAATTAGGTCATAGCACTATTGCAGTTACAATGGACATGAACTCGCGCGCGTACTGTAAATACTTTGTTTATTCTAGTTTTAAATTTTTAAATAAACTAGAATAGTTTTAATTTTACTACAAGTAGCCTTATTGCATTGAGAAAAGATAACTGTTCTTATGTGTTTTTGAACACTAGGTGTCTAGATACATTTAATTTCCTTAGGTGTTAAGAAATGGTAGAGGGAGAGTGCACCCTGCATTCCTACAGCCGCTGGGCGTACTCGACTGGCCCTCTCTCACAGAAGACTACCTTGAAATGTACTGCATTTCCTACTTTATCGTATTTCTCCAATGTACGTACGTGTTTCGGTAGTGAGTTAAATATGCCAGTCCCATCCTATCTCTCCCAATTTTCCCAATCCCCTCCTTAATCTGCAAAGGTAGGCAGCGCATCCGGGGGCGTACCAACGTTTGTCATTCTGGACTGATGTTGACATGTATCGCGGAGGTCTATGGTACGGATAGTATCCACTTACCGTCAGGCAGTCCACCTGTCCATCAGGCATGCTTGTCTCCTGCTTTTTCTATAAAAGAGAATTTGTGAAGTTTTGTCTATTCAATAGAAATATGTAATTGACAAAGGAGTGTTTAGATAATGTTGACGCGTAGAATGCTCACAATAATCTGAATACTTTTGCTGTGCAGATATTATTGGAATCATTGGATGCTGACTGTAGTAACGGGTAACTCTAAACGGACGCCAGCAGCAATTACTCTGTCAAGTGTGAAGCTCCCCTGCAGCACCACGGGCCACCACCATCATTAATCGCGATCAGTCATGTTAACGACAGAGTATAATGTACACTAAACAGGCTTAGAACTCGGATGAACTTATACTTCCCAATGACCTTGGCTAATATCTCACGAACTCGAGCAATGTAAGAACGCTCTTTATTATCCTACATATTGAAAAAAAACATTGAAATCTGAAAGAATCTTAAACTCCTGGATGTTAGTTTTGCAAACATAAAACATCAATCAGTATTCATTTCCTCGTTAACTATTATATGTATATACAGCTATTTTCATCTAATGTGCATTGCATTCCTTCATGCACGACTGATTGTGATCGATAATGGAGGCGCTGCGGGGGAGTTTCACACCAAATAGCACGATAGCGATAGTGACACAGGGACCATAAGGTACCGTATGTGTGATTGTGGCTTCCTGACCGACACTCGTAACTATTGGTGTAACCTATATCTCAATGTTAAGTTGTTCAATAAACGTTATTATTTAAAGCAATTTAGCAATCTACAACAAATTTAAAAAAAACATCCACAATAAATATACCATATTTATTTTTATAAATTACATTGAACAATTCAATTTACCACCTATCGTTACAATAAAATAAGTAACCATTATATACACTTATCTTTATACAGGAATATTAACATAAAAAAACTATTTACTTTTTAAAATGGTCTTATTGTTAAAAGGTTGGTTCTCACTGCAGCGGTGCCATTTAGTGTTATATAGTTCCTGCAAACCGACGTCAACCCTTGCTTCAAGTCCACTTGCAAATCGTTAGTTTGTCAAAATCAAACTACGTATAATAGAAAATATAAGTATTGAATTATCTGAGTGCTAAAAAAATACCTGCTATCATACGCCCTGAAGACACCACCTCTAAAAGAGTGGACTCGCCAACCCGTTTGGCCAGCGTTTTAAGGCCATAATATATCCCTCAGGGACGAGACAATGTGCATGAGGAAGCCCATGTACAACAGTGGATGCTAAAAGGGGTGGTTATGGGTAAAAAGACAAAATATTGGGAGGGTAAATACAGGAATTTGATAAAAAATAGTTCATTCTCTAGCGTCTTTCTATCAATACTTGAAATTCCCACGTAAGCTTATAATTTGGTAAAATAATCAAATAGCGGTTCTCTCTGATGCACTCTGTTTAGTAACGAGAATCTTGGTACCCTATACTCAATGATTGCACAACGGAAATATGGCAATGAATGTGCTTCAAGTGAAGTATAGTCTACTGCGGGTAAAACCAACCTTTATCAAGCCTAAAGGCGCTCGCACACACACAATTTTTACATATTATCTACCTTATTGTGTATTCACGCCGCCACCCGGTCTAACCATATTATACACATCTTCCAAGAACAATGTCGCTTGATATATAAATTAAGAATAATATGAAAAAAGTTATAAATTATAATTAACCATCGAAATTTTCAATAATTTCAAAATATAATCCGTGCAGTTACAAACCCACAATCAATAGATACATAGAAGCAATAATAAAATCGAAAATATCAAGATGTTTCATTTACACTACAAATTCAACAGACAGTTACAAAATGTTGCCATAATTTGGCCTATGCCTTTACCATCAAGCCTATGTCTCTCCACTGCTGGATATATGCCCCTCCCAAGGGTCTCCACCAGGCTTTCTCATCCAACCACCACCAGCGAATTTCTTTAAGTCGTCCGTCCACCTGGCCGGCGGCCGTCCCACACTGCGCTTCCCGGTACGTTTCGAGTGCCAAACTATATTTTGATTTTTAAAAACTTAGTTTGTTTCACAATTCTCAAATTGACCATGGTATTTGAAAGATAAGATGAGAATGTTTTAAGATAAGAACATTATGATTTTAAATCTATCCGAGACTTGTGATACAGACGAAGGGGCCAGCTCCTACCAACGGAGTGCGGTCATTAAAAGTAATCTATTTAATAACAATTCAAATTGAACATTCTTTAAAATAGTATTGAAACCGGCACACAGATCACAACTTTTCTACTAAAAGTCATAACACGACACATACATCACGGGTTTACAGCGACGTGATACGTTGTAATCGAAGCGATTATGCATCTATACCAGCGATCGCCAAGCCACTATTTTGTAAATAAAGGTCTTAACATTCGGAATTATTTTAATTTCGTGCCAAAACTGAAATCTGTGACATCAAAAAATAAAAAAATATTTTCATGTCATTACTTCATTTTTTTTGAAGTTAAGAATTTAGTGCATACCTTTGTTTGGTATTTTTCTATTAATCATTTATTTATTTTAAAAACTTTATTGCACTTAATCGTATAAAAGGCGAGCTTAACGCCTGGAGGCATTCTCTACCAGACAACAATTATGTATAGGCATTACAATTGAATACAATCTTTATAGATTCTTATATAATCTGGTGTCGACACGAAGACACAGGCGATCACTAATTATAAGTAAAAAAAACTTATTCGAACCGCAAAGCCTCTTTTCCCTTCATTTTCTTTAGGCCAAGTTAAATTAATTTCATAATTTATTATGTTCACTGGTGCCAAAAAAGTATGTACCTACAGTAGACATCACTTGTGAATTTTTCTACCATTGATGAAGCATAAAAAAGTGTAAAAAAAGCGCTGAGCGATCGACGCTCGAGCGCTAATGAACCTTTAGTCTCGAGCGTTAAAAGCTCGTATGGCGTACAATTATGCGCCAACAAATTTTGCCGTTTTGAAGTTAGTCACAGGTCGATGCACCTAACTAAGGCCTTTCTCAACTCCTTCTGATAATGTACCAGGAGGTATCAGATAGTCAGTTATACTTTATCAAAAAGTCAGTGGTTCTTTCTCTCTCTCATGAAATAATAATAGTTACAATGCTATACACTCTGCTCGCTATCTTAATGAGGCATGATCCAGTGTTAACTGCAAGGAGAATGCGCTTAGGTTTAAGGCAACAGTAAATTATAGTATCAGAGCAACAAAAAAATTAATATACTTTCATCCTGTCATAAATATGAGACTAACTAGGCCAATTTCCATCACCAGCTTAGCACCCAAGTTCCCTTCCAGCGGTGGACCTGTATTGTCTTCATAAGGTAAGTGAGACACAGTGTATTTAGCTGTGGTGATTATTTTATATGGAGACTGCATATGTGTAGCCCGCATCGCACTTGACTACAATAGAAGTACGATTAAGATCGCACATTGGAGGGACATTTACACCCTTCCACTTAGTATCAGCTAGATATAATTGGCAAAGATAAGTTATCTATCAGATTGTTAACAGTTACTTTATCAGGAGGTGGTGAAAAAGGCCCTTAGACTTTTTTATAGAAAGAAGGCGGCTGACAGTTCACTAACAGTGGTAAGTGGATACTATCGCTCTGCAAGATCCACGATAAATGCCAACATCAGTTCACAATGACAAATGTTGGCACGCGCTGCCTACCTTTGTAGATTTAGTAACGGATGTGGAGAGAGGATTGGTAAAATAAGGAGGGATAGAATGCGATGGGAATGAAGCAAAGTATTTTGGAATATGGAGGCAACGATTTTCATACAACACACATATCAATGAAATACTGGCAGTATCATAAATTTAAAATGTTTACATTTTTTCACAGACATTTAGTGGAATAAATCAGTAGACAAAACTGCATAGTCCCAAATCTTCTACACTGACCGCCACTATTACTCTCAAAATAATGTGTGATGCAATTGAAATTAACAAACTAAAATGTAAATCCGGTAGATGGATACAAACTGTCCTCTAAAATTAAACGGCGATTTTCCGTCTGACGCTAGTTTAGATGTATGTATTGTGTGTCACAAGTTTCCCGATTAAAAAAACGAAATGCGGGCAGTTGAAAAAATTGCTCACAGCTCTCTATGCGAACTACCCTCCCCTCCAGTCAGCTCATGACCATAGTTGGTGTAAAACAGCCGAAACATCAAGTAAAATAATATTAATAAATATTACCGTTTAAGACAGGGGCGTAGGCATGGCGGGGCAGGTGGCGCTTGGTGGGCAAGCGCCCCACCCTGCCTATAAGCACAGTGGAATCAACGAGACATGAGCTGTGCATCTGTGTGAGTAGATGCCGAATTGTCTAATATGAATTGTCAAAATAGTCTTTGCAACAAGTCATGCTTTAAATCTGTGCGAATTGTCCAATAAGATTGTTGAAATGGTTTGCACTGTACACTATCGGTGTGCTCTCACACAAACACACAGTTCATGTCTGGTTGATATCACTGTAAGGGACTGAATTACACAATCTCTATTTAAAATTACATGAAACTTGTTTGCTTTGTCCCTCCCTGGATAAAATGCTGAATACGCCCTTGATTTAAGACCCGTTTAATGGATAAATAACCGGCAGAATTAGTTGTCACCTAAAGCTACCATTAGGTTAGGACCAGTAACAGTTTTATAAATCGCACGTGAGGCGGTGCACGTGTCAGCCTGAAGTTGTGTATGTGTACCGTGGACTCCTCCAACGGTCATGCGAATATCAGCCAGAGTACGAACAAGATGGCCACCCATAAGAATATCTTGGAGAGGAACTGCTCTTCTTCGTATTGAGCAGTGCCGCGAGGAGCTGGAAATTCAATAATTATAATACATTATTTATTTAAATGTTAATGCACAAAGAAACATTATACAAAAGGCGGATTTAATGCCTAGTGGCATTCTCTGCCAGACAATAATACGCAGGGAGGTGCATAATGCAATCAATAAGAAATAATTAGAGGACTTTTACTATATAGATTACGGATTACAGATATCTAATGGATTATGGATATCTAAGGGAGCATACACTTATTTTTATCGATAAAAATACCTTCAGAGTTCCTACCAACTCAAACAAAAAATATCCCTTGCATTAATATTATTTGCTATTTAAGTATTTTGCTACTGGTGTAGATACCTCAAAGAAGCTAACACTTTTTTAACTTACCCGCGCTAGGCCGTGGATCTCCGAAGTTAAACGTGGACGTAAAGATGCCAAAGGGGAAGGCGCCGATGCCGAAAGACATGTGGAAACCTTCTCCAAAGCCAAACCCGGGGAACCCACTTGTATTCTCTGGTTCTGTGCGCTGCCCGGCCGGCCGTGGGGGCACCTGAATAACAAGGAATAAAAACATGCAAAAATCTACAGAACAAAAACTCATAGGAAAAATACAATGATGATTCAATATTTAGTTATATGTAAATCTCCACAGACAGTTTCCACACAGAGGAAGAAAAATAAATTTATAAGACCCAAAGTTTTTCTTAGGATTTTTTTTTTTTTTTTTTTATTTGAAAAGGAAATACAACAGGCTGAATAGCCCAAAAAATATATAAAATATAAATGAATATTGGTTGACATAGTAGTAGACTTAAAGTAGGAAATTATAATACAAAAGGATACCTTATTTAAATTCAAGTAAACAACTCAAAGCGGACTTGATTGCACCGATATTAAGATCCAACATTTCAATCGATAAATAACGATTTGCTAATCTAGTCAGTCTTGGTATCATAGAATCATATAAATATTTAGATCTACAGAAAAATTCTCGAAACAGATATACAAATCTCATATCTCGCTCGTTAACATAAGGTATAAATTTCGAATGTAATTCAACACATTTAATTTGTCGAGATATAATTTTGTATACATATAGCAAGTCGTTGAATTCTCGAACAGAGGGAAGAGATGGTAATTCTGTGAATATAGCAATTTCATTATAAACATGACTAAAAAAAGGACTTGGAAGTTTGAATTTAAAGGCAATATAAGAGAAAAATTAATAAAAATAAAAAAATAAAGGATTATAAAGTTAAAGGCACTGGTGGTGATTTTAGGCACAGGATGTGGCAACAGCACTCTGCATATTGTGTTATTTTAAATCAATATTTTGGTCCAAAATATTTAAATCCCTCACGAAAAGTGAGATTTGAAAACAGGAATCAAAAATGAATTAGGCAATAAAGTTTTTTTTTATGAAATGAAGTTGGCAGACGAGCAGACAGCAAGGGGGATCCCCCCGGTGGTGACACTGTGTACAGCACCTTTGACGGACTGTAGTCCTTCATGGTTAAAATTGATACAATTTAACACATTTGCAAGATGCCTCTACATACTTTAGATATAGGAGTGGATTGGAAAATAAATTTTAGGAAAATTGTAAGTATTACAGGATGTGTGTATTTCTTCATCACACCTAATGTTTCTTTTATTTTTCCAAATCCTGATTTGATTTGGAAAAAGAAATACAGGATTTTAGTTGAACAAGTTCATATCTGCTTGAAAAGACATTTTTTTTATCAGATGCTTGATTTTTGAAGGATGAATAAATATAGACCAATTCAAAATATAGACAGAGTATAATAAAGAAAAGAAAAATATTAAGTTGCAATGTTGTACAACATACCTTGTTCCGTGGGTCCTCCTGCTTGGTGTTGCCACGTCCATAAAGAGGAATGACCTTGTCGCGGCTAATGGCTGCCTTGCACACTGGGCACACTTGTCGGCTGGGTCGTGTCTCTAGCCATTGGTGTAGGCATGGCCAACTAGTGACAATGTTTACATTATAATCAACAACTAGAGACAATCCAGGTTATCAAAATGCATCAAAAATTCAAGAACAAAGCATATGCTGACAAATGGAAAATCTTAAAACTACAAGATAGGTAAAATCCACCTCATTGAGACATTCAAAATACTAACAAAACATTACAGTGTACCATAATTAGGGCCAGTTTTCTTGTGAAATGATAACACAGTGTGTTGGCACAAAATAAGGTGTAAAGAGCACACGCAACAGCAAAGCCTTATTACTACTATTTCCTTACAAATAAAGTTGTTAATTAAAGTGGCATAATTACCATTTCATCACTCTTATTGATTTTGAGAATGACATATTTTATAAATGCAATTAGTCTAGTCATTATTAAGGTAATAATTCTAACAGTAAAAGAGACAAATACCTTACAAAGAAATTATGATCCTTCAATAAATAATGAAATACATAAAATAAAAGTTAGATACTAATTTTAATTTTCTGCTGCTGTATGTATGTTTGTATGTCCGATCAGGGCAGGCTGTTATACTAACCTTAGCCTTTAAGACCTGTAAAGTTTGGGATGAGGAAAACTCCTCCCGTTGTACTTCATATTATTATTTATGTATTAAGCTAGCAACACTTGTGCTGCCTTCTTTGTCTATTCCCTATTTTCCTTACTTCATATTCCCCATTTTCCCAATGCTTTCTCTACATCCATCCCTAAATCTCCAAAGGTAGGCAGCGCATCAATGGTGTGTCAATATTTGTTATTTTGCACTTATGTTGGCATGTATTGTGGATGTTGCAGGATGACAGTATCTACTTATCACCTAGCTGGCTTTTTTTAAATAAAAAGTACCTAGCAATGCAATATTCTTTCATAAAAAAAACATTCATTCTATTCATAAAAAAAAACACATTTTAAACTGTTTAAGCTGTAAATAATTTCAGAATTAATTATTCTATTAGTTCTATCTATTTAAAAAGTTTTGTTTATATTGTATGTATACAAAACCTTATATTCATATGGTTAGGATACTGTTTTAGAAATCAGGAACAAATTTATGATGTGATAGAAACAAATCGAAAGAAGTTTCTTCCTATTTGTTTTATCACTTATTTAGTATGGAATTCAAAAACATACTAGCATATTGTAAGTTATATTCATGGAAAAACAAATTTGTTCCCGTGAGAAGCTAGTAGGAATGTTCGAGTATGGTGCGATCATACCAGAAGAGATGGCCACACATGCTGACGACGGCGTCCCGCGCCGTGTCCAGGCAAATGTTGCACTCCAGCATACGCTCATCGCGACGGTCCTCTTCACCGCCCGCGTCGCCACCAGACGCTGACGACGCCGACGCGCTCGCCTGCGGCTCATTCGCCTCCGACATTATTAATTGCACTTTTCAAAATATTTTTTTCACTCCTTATTACGTCAAGACAAAACATTTATTTCGCGCAACACTTATCGTAACACGCAAGTGACATCCGTAGTGTGACGCGACACCTTGTTCAAATTTCGATTTTGTACAAAATGTTATATCTGTATCACACCAAAGAAATCGAAGTTCATTATCACTGTAAATTTTATGAATCCACTTGGTCTGTTTTCACAAGAATTAACGAAATACAAAATAGTATTGTGTGATCTGGATTGATGACTTTTAGTACGTCATATCACATGTCATTTTAATTTTTATTTATAATTTATTTGGACACTGGCATAGTCATTGGTCCAATTTCTTACGAAGAACTGTGAGAGCTGTGGCTTACAGAAGTATTTTGTCACAAGGAATTATTCAACCCTTTATTTTCGTCGATCGATGTTTGATTCTAGCAAAATGGAACAAAATTATCGAAAAATGTGAATGAAAATTTATAAAAAAATGTCCTATTATAGATTTACCTACATTTATTTGGGTTGTTACATGCTGTAACTTTGCAATCATGTATAGATAGGAACACGATATTAATATAGTTTACTACGTTATTTTATTTTCCTTGTAAATGAGCACAAAATATTCTACATAATCAGACCGCTCCATTTGACCCTCTGAAATGGAGTGGCTACAGTCACTAAAATCGTCTCATTTCACAATTCCTGTTGACTCTCACCTATGGTGAACGTGCTCTAGCTCATATTCTCTGTTGCACTCTTTTTATAACTAGCGGTAGCAAAAATATTTGATCCGTGGTCAAAGATCTTTTTGTTTGATTGTTGTCAACAATCCCTTCTTTGGGTGTGAGTGAGAAGAAAAATTAAGTCTGTCGCTTCCTCTTGCTAGTAGGTATATAAATAATCATTTTACTGATTTCTTTCTATTAACAAATTATTTTTTTACTTCATTGAATTATTAAAGTTCCATACTTCAAGTTAACTATTTCTATTAATTGAAGTATCTAAAATTGAAGACTTGAAGATTCGATCAAAAATAATGTTGGAAAACAACTGTGACGTCACGATTCCAATCAGCTGAGGATTCGAAGTGGACTGCGACGATAAGAGGAGCAAAACAAACAAGATGGGTGGCGCAGTGAGTTCGGGGCGCGATAACAATGAGCTGGTAGATAACTTGGTGAGTGGGAACTTCATCCGCACGCACATGGTGGAGAGTGCATTCCGGGCACTGGATCGAGCGGAATACATGACGCCAACTACACGAGACCAGGCGTACAAGGACCTGGCCTGGCGGTGCGGGCCGCTACATCTTTCCGCACCATGCATTTACAGGTGAGAATTGTTAAAAAAATAATCTGCTTTTTAAAACTTATCACAGGGAGGTAGTCTAAAAATAAATACATTGTTAAAAACAACGTCGTAAACAAGTTATTGGGTAATGTGAATAAAATAAAGCATAACCTTTTACTACCATTTATCTAAGTAGGTAAAAGCTGTATTTTGTGTGAATACATTTTATAGCATTTAAGCAAATGTTTTTGACCTAAGCACATGCTACTCAAACCTAGCAAATCCTTTGCATTATGTGAATAAAAATTGATACTAGATATTCTTAGCAAATGCTTCCTAAAAGTCTGGCATGCCGCTCCTAGTATTTGTATGCTAATGTTCATAAGGCAACAGAACCAAATGGCATGTTCATGTTACATTTCTACTGTGGATTTTTTTAGTATCCCTACCCACAGTGAAGGTAAATATTGCAAATTAGAAAATATTTGTAGCATTTGCATCCACCAAACTGTAATGGGGCCCCATTTTGGATTATAGCCTGAATTACCACTGCAGGGCACAGGATTACTGCAGTGGGATGTTATTATTATACCATTTTAGAATCTGTCTTAATTAGGCATTTAAAAAAAATAGTTGACCATTCTAGGTTTGCTACTTTTTTGTAAATGAAGGTTAAATTCAAATAAATAAACAAAGGTGGTACCTCAACTTCAGAAAAACGCAAGCTATTCGAAGATACCATAACAGTAAATGAAAAATACTAATTTATGTCAGGACAACTCTTCGAGAATAATCAATGCCAAATAGAATGTGAATTTTCCTTCACTTGTAGCTACAGCACAAAAAATCATAAATGGGCCAAATTCGCTAATTGTAAGATTAAATTGTGGTCATCTTATTGGTCATGAGCATCATAGCATGAGGTCATCAACAGTTTCAAGATTAGACACTATTTACTAGACATGCTGTATAAGCATTAGACTATTATTTAATTTATTGTCATTATGTAACAATACTAATGTGTTTCTACAGTGAAGTGATGGAAGGCTTGGAGCTGAAACCTGGTCTTACGTTCCTGAATATAGGCTCCGGGACTGGATACCTCAGTACTCTCGTCGGGCTGATCCTGGGTTCCTCTGGCGTCAGCCATGGGGTGGAGGTCAACCAAGTCGTGATAGATTATGCAAACACCAAGCTTATCCAGTTTCAGGAGAACTGTGCCATTATAGATGAATTTGACTTTTGTGAACCTAAGTTTTTCTGTGGTGAGTAATTATTATGCTTAATAATAGAGGCATACTTTTTTTTAATAAAAAGACGCTGACACACAGTAAACCTGGTGGTAAGTGGCTACTGTCGCAATATCCAAAATAAAATGACATCTGGATATGAATATATGTCTTATTATACATCTATATATATAATTAGATCCTAACAAAGCTCTGTACATTTTTTAAAAAGTTGTGGTATAAAAAAATTCAAGTGATACAGAGCCCAAAACATTTGTTTTAAGTTTTGTCTATCTACTTGTTTGTCTGCTCGTTTGAACGCGTATCACAAAGTAATCACAGGGCAGGCTTTAATTATCTTGGCATAGTTATGACTTATGTGCTGAGTTAATATTTAGGGTACTTTTTATCCAGATCAATTGGAAAGTTCTCACATAATCAACGTAACCATACATACTCTTACGTCCACGCGTACGAAGTCGCCAGCACTGGTTATATGTCATGTAATGCCATTTTTCCTTAATTACAAAAGTATTTGCTGAATCTCCATGGCGATAGATTGCAATGAAACAAGTGAAAAAATATTAGGTTGAAACTAAGTTTATTAGCGATTTTAGGCGCAACTAAGTTCTCACTGTTTTTTTGATGAAAATGCCACTTTATTGTGAAAAAATGGTTACAAACAAATCATTCAAAATATTTCCCATCGCTAGCGACAACTTTTTCCCATCTTTCTGGTAGAGCTCGAATACCGTCATGGTAGAAGTGTTCGTCTTTCGAGGCTATCCACGAATCGAGCCATTTTGAGATGTCTTCATATGAGCGGAACTGCTGATTAGCCAGACCATGTGCCATCGAACGGAACAAGTAATAATCGTACGGCGCAATATCTGGGGAATATGGCGGGTGGGGTAGGACTTCCCATTTGACCGTTTCTAAGTAGGTTTTAACGGGTTTGGCAACGTGAGGCCGAGCATTGTCATGCTGTAAAATCACTTTTTCGTGTCTCTGCTCGTATTGTGGCCGCTTTTCGCGCAGTACTCGGCTCAATCGCATCAATTGAGTTCGATACCGTTCCCCAGTGATGGTTTTGCCCTGTTTCAACAGCTCATAATAAATAACACCGTCCTGGTCCCACCAAATACACAGCATAACCTTCGAAGCGTGAATATTCGACCGAGCCGACGACGTAGAAGCATGACCGGGCAGTCCCCATGATTTTTTTCTCTTTGGATTGCTGTAATGAATCCATTTTTCATCACCCGTAACGATGCGATGAAGAAAACCCTTCCTTTTTTGCCGCTGGAGCAGTTGTTCACAGGCGAAAAAACGACGCTCAACGTCTCTTTGGTTTCAAATCATAAGGAACCCAAGTTCCTTGTTTTTGAATCATTCCCAACGCATGCAATCGCTTGGAAATGGCTTGGCGGGTAACTCCCAATGCTGAAGCAAGCTCATTCTGCGTTTGGCGCGGATCCTCATCGAGCAATGCCTCCAATTCAGCGTCTTCGAAGGTTTTTGGCCTTCCTTCACGCGAACGGTCGTCAACATCGAAATCACCGTCTTTGAAGCGACGGAACCAATTACGGCACGTTGTTTCACTTAGAGCAGCATCTCCGTAAACTTTTTGGACTTCTCGATGCGCTTCAGCCGCCGTTTTCTTCGAATGAAAGAAGAAAAGCAACACTTCCCGCAAATGACGATTATTTGGCACAAAATCAGACATTTTCGCACAACCAAAAGTATACGACGCAAAAACAAAACCACTAATGTGTCAAAGCGGTTTGTTTACCATATGTCTAAGCTTGCTTCATGACGTTTTGGTTATGTCATAATCGTCCAGCACTTACTAGTAGAGCCATCTCTTGAAAAACAGCGGGAACTTAATTGCGCACCTAATAAATAAAAAAATAATACCTCTAATTACTTATGTATAATATGTTGTACAGGTAATGGCCTCTGCTTGCCGGAGTTACCAGTTCTCTACGATCGCGTGTACTGTGGTGCTGGTTGCCCTGAGGAGTACCGGAACTACTTCAAACAGCTAATAAAGGTATCCATCAGTGTTGTCATCATACCATTTCCTAGAATGTAAAATTACCAAATTCCATATTCTCCATCTTTTCCAATCCTTATTCCAAATGGGTTTCCAAATCATTGCGCATTTGCGAAAGTGACGATGTTCGATGTTTTGGACTAATGTTGGCAGGTATCACAAATATCCAGGGGCGATAGCAAATTAACAATTTGCTCATCTGCCACTGGCTCAATGACGTCATATCATATATGATTGATATATTTGAGATGACGTCATTGATAAATATTAAATCAATATTTAAATAAATCAATCAATTGGACTTTATTGACTATATAAACTATAATTGATTGTATAAATCGCTGTTTTCTTCGGGGTAAGGGATTATTAAGATTTAAATATATAATTCTGTATATTAAAAGTTAAAAGTGGAGGAAAAATGTAGTATAACTGTATATAAAACGTATATTCAAAAAATGTCCTAATGTTTTATGGCAAAAGTGATGTAATCCACGATGGTCGGGGTCAGGTCGGCGGCATTCTGGTGTTGCCTCTCGAGGATAATCTGCTGCAAGTTCGCCGAGTGGCCGAGAACGAGTGGGTCTCCAGAAGCCTTCTGAATGTGTCCTTCGCGACCCTCAAGATTCCCACCAAGGTGGAAGCCACGGAATATGTCACATTGGGTGAGTTACATGCTATTTTGGAAAACAAATAGATCCCATGGATCTCTGTAACACATCCAGAAAACAAAATACGGGTGGACCGGACTAAGTGTTTATTTATTCCCAATTTTTTTTTTCTAGTTTTATCAAATTTTTCATACAATTATGCAAAATACAAAGCACAAATAATTTTTCAGAAATAAATCGTATGTAACATTATGTCAATGAACTCGAAATTATGAGCAGAATTTTCATGGTTTCCGACTGGGGAAATTTTGAACACACAAACACGTCTTATGCGATAGTTCATGTGTAAGCTAGTCGGCCAAATTATCTATTTTGCATTGTATATATGTATAATAAGTTCATATACTTTTTCGCTGTAGATTTTTTGTATAAAAAATATAAAGCATAATGTATATTTTGAATCATTCATAACGTCACATAAATGATTTTTGCCCATATTTAATATTGAGTTTTAGACCTGATTCCCCACATTCACAGCACGTCACGAAACCGGTGCGTCCAGTAGGTCGCGTATTGTAATAGTGAACTTTATCGTCAACTGATAAGGTTTAAATTTGTATGACACGCAAGCGGCTGTCGTACGGCCCCGTCGATGTTCACTGGCTATACTCGCAATGTCATATAAATTTAAACCGTGTACATGAGAGGTAAAGCTCACTATTAAAATACACGAGCTATTTGGCAAATGAGTATCAAGATGACAAATCTCAAAATGGCAACAACAGCTGTTTTCGAAGTGATTTCAGTACAGAGATATACAAAAATGGATACTTAAAAATCATCTTTGATTTTTAAGTATCCATACTGTTATGTTTTTCTTTAGTTTTTATTGTAATTTTGAGACTTATTTGTCATTTTGATACTAAACAACGAATATACCAAGCTATACTAATAACAATACTAAAACAACTTATTATAACACAAGATGTAGAAAACATATTAAAAGTTATATACGGTAGGTTTTTCATTATTTGTATTATTTAGTGTTATGTTCGTCCCGGTAAAAATACTAGACTTAATTCACACATTACAAGCCTTCCTTAAACTTTTACGGTACTATGAAGCCCATAATGTGAATTAAATCGTGACATTTTAATCTGTAATTATCTTGATATACTTGTAATGATAATTAATAATTTACATTCCCATAATCCATATCAAACTTAACTTTTGCATGCCTATTAAGGCAGAACATGTTGGACAATGTATTTATGTTTTTATCTGTGTTCCGCCGAATAAATAATTTGAATTTGAAACGTGGGTTCACGACCGTCTGGTATAAAATCACTATGACGCCACAGTGGGCTCATTGGACTGTGAACTTGTTAAAATGAGCACTGAAAGCTGCCGCACTATGTCAGTACTATTGAACTTTAACCTTACCTGTGTTACACTTAGCAAAAGCTCAAGTGTAACACAGGTAAGGTTAAAGTTCCAGTTAAAGTAGCTAAAGAAGTCAAGTAGTTAAAGAACTACAAGGGTTTAAGACCATTAAACATTTGTACTATAATGTTCAATAGCCTTTAACGCTAGTCTTGCGTTCACTCATAGTTTCAGCGTCGAGCGCTCCACGCTCGTTTTTACAACACTTAAAATCTGGTCTTGTTTCTAACCCATAAGAAGAGCAAACCCCGCAAAAACTGCAGCTGCTGGCTCGTTCTGTGATCCGGTACGCAATGCGCCAAGGCCTATACCGTTGCCAACCAGAGTTGCGAGAGCCTTCTCCGCCGTTGAGACCGCCCAAGCGGTGCCCGAGGAGCATCTGTATACCTGTCGACGAGTCTAGCAATTTTGGTATGTCGCATTTCTAACTTATAATATAAAAACTCTTTACAGACTTTTCTACTTAACTTATAGCAACTTATAGAAAGTTTTTCTAACTTTTTATAGAAAAAAAGAAAACATGGATATAAGATAATTAAAACTTTTTGGCGGAAACTCGAGAAGTGAAGGTGGAGATTTTGTTTTCATTAATGTAAAAATTATGTACAGAGGGTTTTGTGTTTTAATAGTGATAGTTTATATACATAGATTACTCCAAAGTGCCTAATGCTTGTGATAATCAAATAAAAGCATGCGACTGCATTTCTCGTGTGATTTTAAGGAGTCCATCTCTGTCCTTAGTAAACCTACTATATCTTTATTGAGTGATTCTTAATTTGCTTTGGACATTGACGAGATATGTTTTGAATTGTTTTGACTTTACGAAGAAATCTTGACACGGCCAGAATGTTTTAGTTAAACCATTGTGCCATATATGAAAGGAAAAAAAAAAAGAATTAAAACCTCGATTCCAATTAATTTGTGGAGACAACAGTTATTGCATTGGGATGTAGAAATGAATGTAGAAATGAAAATTCCCGCACCAAATAATTAAAATGATATGGTCAGAAATTGAGCCACATTTGAATCTGAACACATTTGCTCAAAATCTTAAAAGTTTTGATTTTTTTCTTCTAATTATATTGTTTTTTATAGAAAGAAGGTAAACGGGCAGACAGTCTTAACTGATGGTAAGTGGATGCTGTCACCAGTGGACGTCCGCGATACATGACAACATCGCAAATGGACAAATGGTTTGCACCTGGATGAGCTGCTTACCTTTGGAGATTTACGAGTGAATTTGAGAAAAAGGGTCAGGAAAACGGGGAATATTAATTATTGCATATATTATAATGGGACGAAGAGTTTTTCTTACCCTACTTCACCCTCCCATTCTCCTCGGGGTGGAATGGGGAGTCGAAGGGTGTAATGAAATAGGGAGTTTTAATAGTTGAAGGTTTTTAAAGTTCCGACAGTTAATTAATCCTAACTAATATTATAGATGCAAAAGTATGGTTTATTATACCTTATACGTGAAGCGGTTGCTGCAAGATAAGATAGTAAATAATAATAAATAGTGATTACTTTATTTATTTATTATTATTATTATTAAGACGGGCCTTGTCAGAATCTTTATTTTTTTTTCTTTTCATTTTTATAAACTTTTTAAAATGTGTTTGTTTCGTTCTCTAGTCTCAATAAAATATCTAAAAACAGATAAAATATCTGTGCACTAGCCTATTCTAGTGAAAGCCATTGAATGTGTTATTTGCTTGCAGACAGGTTCAATGCACTCCATGGATTGGATCGCGAAGGTGGTGCTAATGAAGTGAACTCTCTCCTCTCACTTGTGCTCAACTTGGGTCAGAACAGAGTCGGGGAGCTTCGTCCCTACAACCTGAACCTAGAGTCGGACTTGTCTAGTGACTCGGAGAATGGTGATGAGAATGATGACACCGAGGGGAACGGGGAAGATGATGAAATAGATAGTGAGGTACGTTTATTTAGTTTTTGTTCGGGAAGCTTACAGCGACTGTGATTTTATAATGCCCTACAAAAATAGTGTTAAATATTTTAATATGTAAATCAGTACAAAGAAACTATTATATCTATCTAGAAGAATAAAATTAACTCTTTACTATATTGGATCACTTATGTATAATTGTTTGATGCCATTTTGAGAATTTGGCATTTTTAGATTTTGCTATTTTGAGAATTTGCCACTTTGAGACTCAAGAGCTCTCATGTTCTTCTGCCATCTCGTATATAAAAACAAGGATTTAGCTTAATCACTCAAACAATTGACGTTTAACCTTTTATTGTTATCTTTTGTTTAATTTTTCACGCACCGGTGATTCGCGCGAATTTTTAACTTTTCCAGCGACTTAACTTACCGGTCAAAGTCGCATGAAGAGTTAGAAATACGTGCAAAATCGTTGACTTTCTGCTGTCAATCTCTAAATTTACATCAGAGGGTGGACGGGGGTTCGGAATCTTTGGACTCGGACCCGAACTCGAGTGACTCGGATCACGATGACAATGACGGTGCGGGATGCCCCGTTCGGGCCCTGCGCGAGTGCCTGCGCGGCCAGGCCGCCGTCTGCAGCAGGGTGCAGGTCTACTTCGCCGAGGAGGAAAAGGTGGGGACACTAGGGATATACGTTATGTTCTGTATTTTAGTGTCTTTCCGGTTGCTTCAAGTCAGTGCCGGATTAAGGGGCTGTAGCCCGCTTCCCGGGGTTGAGGCCCGAACATTTAAAAATATATAAAATTGCTCACCTTTTAGGGCCCTATGCTCTCATATAGTCCTGGGCTGCCAATAACTTCAATCCATCACTGCTCTAAGTTGTCCTAGAATATTCACCGTCCTCCAATATTTCTCGTATACTTCGTAGCCCTCCTTGCTCCCTTATACTTCTTCCATTTTTCCCATTATAATCCATCCAGTCCAAATGTTGGTGTCCATCCGGGAGAATGCTAACGTTTTTCTTTCTGCACTGATTCTGGCATGTATCGTGGATATCGCGAGGCGACAGTATCCACTTAGCACCAGGTGGAGGGAGTGTCTGCCACCTTCTCTTTATACATATAAACTTAATATTACTTGCAAACTGATGAGATTCTAATTCAATACGCAATTGAAATCTCACCCTTATTTTTCTACTATTTATGTCACTGTAAAAAAAGACAAAATTAAAATATTTGATAAAACCTCCGGTTGAAAGAAAAACTCGCATTTCTTTGAAAAGGTTGAAATAAAAACAAACCAACCTTATTGACAATATACTCGAATATTATTTTAATAATAATGCTATGAAGTAATAATTTTTTTTGTAAACAATAGTTATCGATAGTAATAGTTTATCGATATTTAGAATTATTGTCACATATAAAAAATATATTGTATATAATTTAGTACTTATCTAACAATGATTGTAAAGAGTAATAAAAAAAAACGTGAAATAAAACAATGTATATTATTATGTAAATGTCAAATGGTGGGAGGATGTAAAATAAAATAAATAAGGGATCTCGAGTAATCATCTACTTTACTGTCTCTCTGCGATAAATGTCGATATAAGATTTATTCACGATGTCACCAGATTTGAACTGTAAGCTTCTCATTTTATTGAGTAAGCTTGACAGCACTATCTTATATAACTGTATAACTTCTTATCATCTGATTAATAATTCCTTTTTTAGACGCCATCTATCTCAAAAGAAACAAACTCAGATACAGATAAACAAAATGATGATTCCACTAAATGTGAAAAGGACTCTTGTGTACAAGACTACGATGAAGTCGAAATTTATTTAGGGAAATTAAACGTCCCAGGGACTTCTCGAGAAGGAGTCATGGAGTGGGAAGAAATTAACAAACCAGTCGAGGAAGACATCGAATCTGCGGAGACTAAGGACAAATCTAAAGAAAACTGCAAAATGGAATCTGAAGAGACCAAAGAAATATCTAATGACAATTCACAAGAAACTTCTAGTGTGGACTCAGCCATGGATTCACAAGAGGCTAAAAAGAGATCCAGTGACGAGTTACAAATGGAACCGAAGGCTATGAATCAGTCTATGGCAGCGGTAGAGTCCAAAGAGCAATCCAGTAAGAGTAAACGCTCTCCGACTGATACAAAGGAAAGCAAACGTCAGAAGTTTGATAGTGGCATTGGGGAAGAGAATACTCCATCCAGTGAATGTTCGTTTGGGCCAGAAGAGTCATCCAGCAGATCGGACAGTACAGTTGATGAGACGGATGATAATAAGACTGAAGGTAACATTTCTTTATTGTATGATGGTGTATAATTTATATTGTTTTAGTCTAATGGTTTTTTTTCACCCTCAATGAAGATGTAGTGGAACTCAATAGTCGTGAAATCTTCCAGAAAATGTAATTAACAAAAAATAATAATCTTAAGAGCAGTGATACCCTTGAGGTGTCCTAGCCCGTATCACTGAGTTTCTACTTAGTACGAATTTATCAAATTATCACTATATTAGCTCGGCATCACTCATCTGGGTCCTTTGCTCTTTAATATCTTTATAATGATGTATTTTTTATGTATATAAAAGCTGTTTGATGTATGCCGACGACAAAAAGAATGTCATAATTTTCAAAACTGTTGATCTATTCATTGCCGATTTTGGTTTTGACCACTTCTAGTAAAGGCCATTTCTTGATTTGACCACCTCCTAATAAGTCCAGTGCTTGTACGGCGTGCAAACACAAATGAAAACGTAAATTTATTTGTAATTCAATTAATAATGAATTTTATTTAATGTAAACAAAACATAAAATATTCTCTTTCTAAATAAATAAACTACCTTCAAAATAATAATAATAATCAGATTTTTTTTTTAAAGAAGTAAACTGTATTCATTTTCCAATTGTCCAATTGTGTGGTCAGGGCGCACTCGTCTGCCGAAGCGTAACCGCCGTCAAGTGAGCGGTCAATGCTCGTCATCAACGGAGGGCGAGGGTGACGGTGAGGGCGAGGGCGGGGAGCGGTCGCGGCGACACAAGCGGCGCGCCCTGCTGGACGCCGCGCACGCCGCCGCCGCCGCCATGGAGCAGCGCGGCGCCGAGGACGAGCACCGCAGGAACACCAGGTGTGTACACACACTACACATACACTAGCGGCGCACGCTGCTGAACGCCGCCAGCGCCGCCATGGAGTAACGTGGTGCCGAGGACGAGCACTGCAGAAACACCAGGTGTGTGTGTACGCACACACCACACTTACACAAGCGGCGCGCGCTGCTGGATGCCGCTATGGAGCGGAGAAGAGCAGATATACACATTAGTTACACACGAGTGCGTAACACATCAGTAAGACATGAGTGCAACCGCCGTCAAGTAAGCGGTCAGTGCTCGTCATCAATGGAGGACGAGGACGATGGTAACGGTGATCATACGCCAGACAGAAATTACAACCGCTATCCTTTAATCTCAGTGGACGATAAAATGGCTGGTTAAGGTGCTAATTACAGTATTATTGTTGTTAACAGAGCCAACGAGGCTCGTCGCCTTCGCCTCTCGCTGGCCATGAAGCGCGCTGTGAGAGAACTGCCGCTTCCATACGTGCTCAAGAAGTACGTGAACCTGGGACGATGCTTTCAGATCTAACGTGACCTCCATACAGAATGACTTAGGGGTGTTACACACCACGGTTGACATTAATTGCCCAGATGGTAGGAAGCGAATTTGTGCGAAAGAATGTTTGAGTAAAGAGTCAGGGGCACAAATAATCGAAAATGTTTTCTAGGCGGGTCAGAGATGGCTGGGTGGTAGAAATAGAAATTGTGCGAAATAATTGTTGCGTATAAGGGTCGGTTTATAGCCCAAAAGGTTTAGAATGTTCTCCGGGCAGGCCTGAGAGTATACAGAGAATTTTCTAATTTATATATCAGTGAAGTCAAATGAGTCGGTTAATGGAATTACAAAAAAATACCTCAATTAATTAATGCCTTTGTAGTATTTAAACATCTGCCTGAATAACTTTTCAAAAATATATTGTGCTCCACACACACAACTGGTAGAAATCGAATTTGTGTGGATGATTTTTTGTGTAATGCACCGGATGTTTTTTTCTGCGCAAGCCAGAGAGAATACAGAGAGAATTTTGTAATGCGTTATCTACCGGTGAAGCCAATAAGTCAGTTAATAGAATCCAAAAAAATAAACCTCTGAATTATTCAGAAAGGGATTCCCCTTTGTGGCATTTGAGCATCTGACGGAATACAACCGGAATAGATTCTTCAAAAAATATACAACATTTTGCTCCGCATTCAGAAAATTTTAATAACAATTTCAGCGTGAGGAACAGTCGAGTGATTTCGGAATTTTCCGGACATTTAAAATGCGGTAAATTCCGAAAATGGACATTTAATTTAGTAACTACAAGGCTGAGTTATATAAGGCTTCTCTGTAAAATTCGCCATGATTTAAACCACCGCAATTTTGCAAAGTTAGACAAAACTCGATTGTCTGAAGTGCTTTTTTTCGGTTCAGATTTAGTGTAGGCGAATAATATCGAACATAAACCGAATATATGTGTAACACCCCTTAGATTTCTGAATATTGCAAACTTATACAAATGACAATACAATATTATTACAAATTTAATAAATCACATGTTAAATCGCCTACAATATTGGTTGTGTCCAATCTTTTTCCGAAGATTAAAACCATGGATTCAGTTTATAGTTCTAAATATCTTGACGTGAAAATTGTACGATTTTAATAAAATGAAATCTTTTTTTTAGCATTTATCATATTTGTAAAATTAAAAAAATAAATTACAACAAAATACTGCTTAGTATCATGAACAGAATCCATGGTTTTAGGCTTCGGAAAATATTTGGAACACACTGTATACGGTTCTAAATCACCATCATCTTGCTGTATTCAGTCTTTTAACTACAAATCCAATAAATACGGGACAATTGTAGTCCTGCCGGGACATTTAAAATGCAGGACTGTCACGTCACTATTGTATAGTCTTAGATAGGAACGATCGTTGGCGGTGCCTTCAAAAAAATCCAAAAGTCCGCCTTACCTAACAAATTTCAAACCAAAAGTATTGGATAGTTATACTTTTGGTCTTGTTTACACCAACAAATCTGATTTGACATTTGTCGGGTAGATGAACTTTTATGTTTATTTGTAACTACCCGTCACTTTTACGATTGAGCGAGATCTGTACTTACTGTGTAATTATTTAGAATTATTCAGAAACGTTCATAGAATAACAATTATTACAGCGGTGGAATTTTGCAATGGGAAATACGCATGTAATTAAAAAAAAGCCTTTTTTGTATTCATTAAATTTTTTTTTTTTCATTATTTAGTTTAATATATTTTTAAAAACATCCTCTATCTATATAGCCTCGGAAAGCTCTTGATCTGATTGAGTGATCTTTTCCATTTGGACCTGTTGGTCACCTTCTCCTTCCAGACAACACGAGTGAATGTTGGGCGTTTATTTCGTTGCTTTTTGTGTACAATTCGTATCTTTCGTCGTATTATTAAACTAGCGGTGCCAGCGAATTCGTTCGCGTGAACTTGTGATTTACATGAGAACTTCTTAATTTATCTGAATAAAAAGTATCTTAAATGTTAACTCAACATATAAGTTATAACTGTGCCAAATTTCATTAAAATCCGTGATTAAATTAAATTCATTAAGGGTTTTTGCGTGATGTGCGTTCAGGCAGACAGACATGTAATTTACACATTTTTTTTTTAAAATTCACATTGTAATTTAATGCCTGTTGTGATCTCCTCTAATTGAGAAGACACTATTTTTTATATATTTCTTAGTTTTAAGTGATTTCGCATGTCCCATCACGTTGAAGATCCTTTTTTTTTAAAGTACACGGCAATGACTTTTTCAAAAAATATTTCATGTACAGGCTCCGTTACGATTTTATTATATTTATAAATTACAAATGCAAAATTACCTCCTTAACAATAGAAAGAAGCGCAACATCTCATCTTGTGACGTCACAAATCATTGACATCAACCCTAAAAGGGTCCAAAGGTGAAATCCAAAACGTCCAATAATCTTCGACAAGATTGAATCTTCAAAGCAACATGATTAAAATCGTCAAAGAGCTATTTTCGAAACTTTTCAAACGCAGCTTAAATGAAGTTTTAATATTATATGTACATATTATATTTTTTATGTTAAAAATCTTTTTATACTAACGATTTATTTAATCTATTTATGCAATGAAATGAATACATACGTATTTCCTATTTAATTAACTTAAAACTTATAGTCCTAAACTCTATAAAAAATATTCATTTACTCGACTTTAACGTGTGGAACACCCTTATGAGATTCTCAACCGCCTCGTGTGAACAGACTTTATTCGATAAAGGTAAATGTAAGTATGTTATTTTTTGTTGCATGTAATTGTATATTTTAAACAAATGAACTAGATATGTTGTTACACTTTAATAACAGATATATTTTGAATATTTTGTTGATCATGAAGTTAAAATTTATTTTGAACATTTATCCTAAATCAATTTCCACCCACGGAATGATTAATTCGATGACAATCTTGAAACCTTACTTATCATATTAACTGTCATCTTGAAACCTTACTTATCATATTAACTGTCGTTTATTTCCCTATACGTCCTAATTAATTTGACTTATTCCATAATTCTGTTGTGTCCGAAACAGAATACGCTTTAGATCAAGTCTCGATTTGGCGTTCTCTAAACCTAGTGGATTTCAACCCCAGTAAGACTCAAGTCTGTTCATTCACCGCTAAAAAGCCCCTTTTGTCGTAGCACCTCGCTTTCAGAGCATACCTCTTAAGATCTCGGAGAGTATTGGGATCCTTGGTGTCGACATTTCCAGCAAAGTCGAATTCAGGGGTCATTTGAAAAATAAAAGCCGAAGTGGCCTCCAAAAAGCTCGGTGTGCTGAACGGAGCGATGCGGTGCTTCACCCCTGGGCATATGGAGATCTGCTCACATCTCTGGGCCGACGTACAGAAAAATCAATTGAACTCATTTGACTCCACCTAAAGACGTGTTGTTCGAGTCGACGATCCCACTCTCACCGGCTCTCACTTCATCGTTCAGCGTTGTCTCTCTGCGTATTCTACCGCCTGTACAATGGGGAATGCTCTGAAGAATTGCTCAACGTAATTCCCACTGCGGGTTTCTGCAACCGCACCTCCCGTCACAGAACGGTGCATCCGCATTTCCTCGATAAAGACGTATCGCATACTGTTCGGTCCAAAAAACATTTTATACCGCGAACCCATAG
The DNA here is from genome assembly GCA_943735995.1 of Sesia bembeciformis. Classification (NCBI taxonomy): domain Eukaryota; kingdom Metazoa; phylum Arthropoda; class Insecta; order Lepidoptera; family Sesiidae; genus Sesia; species Sesia bembeciformis. The sequence goes on from OX031028.1 coordinate 19,084,989, forward strand.
GCTGTAGAACGAACTGCTTCAAGAGGTCTTTCCATTACGCTACGATATAGGGTTCTTCAAGAAAACTGAATAGGATTTTGCAAGATCGGCCGCATACCCCCTAGTATTGCAGGTGTCCATGAGCGGCGGTAACACTTACCATCACGTGGGACCACTTGCTCGTCCGCCTACTTACGAGTATATGCCTAATATGACGAGTAGGTTTCATAATCATTTAAATTCAACTCTAGTTTGTTTTAATATACTTAAGTTTGAAAATGGCTTACAGAGATAATTACACCAAATGATTTTGCGCGGCCACGAGTAACTATTTTCCATATTAAAAAAAGTTAAATCGCCATCGAATTGTTCTTCTCACCTACACTTTTTAAAAATTGTCCCAAAATTTTTTTGAAATGCTGTTTATATTTATGGGTAAGAGAGTGAAATGTTTATTTGTGGTGGTTGCGGGAAGCTTTAACTTCTGATTATTAAATTATATCCATTTAAATATCTAGAACTGATAATAAGAGAGGCCGTATCTGCCAATGTTAATGAGATAGGCCGAGAGAGTTCGGAACAAATTTCTTTGCAGGCGATTATTAAATATATTTAGCAAATGGTTAGGTGAATCGGACCGAAATTATAACGTTGTTGAACAAACTTAATAATCAATGCATTTTATGTTAATTGCTCTAACGTAGAATACGATTTGTTCTGCAACGCGTTGCGTATGCAGTTGCCATTACTCATTCCACTGTCAAATATGTTGGTAACGAACTGCAAACATAACTTGGCCAATCTTATAATTTATTTTGGAGTAGCTTTAATGAGCTGTTTCCAAATTAATAGTTAAGTGTTCATGTAAAAATCCAAACTGGGAGTTTATTGACTGAATAAGTGAATAACAATAGCTTCAACTCCTTGACATTTGAAACATAATGTTCTTCATATTTTTTTGTTTATTGACTATTGTAATTTAATATATGTATACGCCTTTATAGTGTTCTCATTACCTATTCTATGTTTGATTTGAAACAGCGTTGTGTGATGGACATCGATTGGAGGCAGTAAGAAAGTTTGTCCACCACCGGTGGTTAATGTAACAAAAATGAACTTAAGTTCCATTGTCTGCCGGTGACAACGGTTTGACGTAAGCACGAGACGTTTGTACAATTTAAGTTATAATGTGATATATTAGGTAGTCTGATAAGTTCGCAGTCTTTTTATAGTGAAAATAATAAAGACCGTTTTTTGTGTCACATAAATATTTATTGAACGGAATATTGTCCTTTAAATTCGACTATCTTTCGCCACTTTTCAGGCAGAGCCATTATCCCATCGCTATATTTTTTTTTGGGGTTTCTGAGCGAAAAACTGATTTAAAAATGGTTTGTTTATACAGGCTTCTCTTGAATGTAATTTTACTCCATTTAAAGAATTATCCGAAGATGTATTTATGTATGTCTGGACTGTATGGAGGATGCATTAAAACACCCCAGCCGAGGTCCATCAATTTTTGTTTTTTCCACCTTTTCTATTCAATAATTTTGGGCGATTTTCTTCAAGTGCTTGTCCCAATTTTACTAATTACTAGTCAGTAGATATCAGAATTAATCATTTGGCCAATACACAATGCCATTCCAGTCCCACCGTACACATAACATGACTGTTCGGAGTGAGGTCTGGCTTTAGGACTAAGTATTTGTAATGGCTCACCTCGCTTAGACCAAGATCGTTTTCGAACATTGTTATCGTAGGTGATCCACTTTTGTCGACACCAAGTTTCTGTCATTTAAATCATGCGGCACCCAAACATCTAGCTTTTTTACAAAATTCAGTTAATGCAGGTGATCCGAAACTGTTGAGTGGTGAATGATAAGCTCTTCTGCAATTTGATGACTGCTTATGTGTCGATCCGCTTCAATATTTTGAATGATAAATAACATACCGCATTTACCTTTTACATTTACCTCAATGGGACGACCGCAGCGAGGAACATCATTCACATTAAAATTACCAAACCTGAATCGACTGAACCATTTTTTTGCAGTAGTTTTGGATAAAGCATCTTCTCTGTAAACACCACAGAGTATAACACACTCTTTTCTTCTCGACAAAAAAAAATGTATAACATATATAATTTTCTCCTCAGTAACGTCTTATTTTAAAATTGTTAAAAAAATATGAAAAGACGGAACTTTTAACTTTTAATTCTCAATTCGCCGTCATTACAAAAGAATCAACTGTCGAACGGTATATTACTTTCCCCCCGCCAGTGATCGCGAACTTTTCAGACTACATATTATTTGTAAATGTACTGCGATTAAAAATCCTGTATAGTCCGACAAGGCTGTAAATGAACGCGGCAAAAAAGCAACGGCGGCCATGTTGAAATGTCAGTGTGACAGATCTACAGGTTTTGTGTTGCTGTGCAATTATATATTATTTTTGGTACTAAACACAACTTAATTTTTGTATTTATATTTCAGATGCTTTTTAATGACATTAATATTTATAGTATTTTACAGATATTCATGGCATTCAGTTATAAGATGAATGTGTTTACGTATCTCCTTAAAATATTAAAGTATATTTTTAAATAATAATATATGATTGCCACTCCCACCGTTACGTTTCCAACTAGCATATGAACGGTGGGTGGTAAGAACGGGTGTGACCGTCATATAAGGGTTACCAATTAAACAAAACATGTATTATATTTTACTTACACTGACTACTTTAATTATAAATGGTTAGGACATAGACATTATTTTTATGAGATGAGATTCTTAACGAGGCATGCTTTTCTTTGTTTTTACTTATTTTATTGCCAGACTGTACCATTCTTAGCTAACAGTTCAACAATTTCTGGTGATAAGCCAGTCGTACATTTTTTAAAGTTAACTTTTAATTCTTTACTCTATCTCCTATGAAGTTAGTACTACAATCACTTATCAATTTACTACAGTGACCCCTACGTGCAGTAAATCTTCCGAAGGCGGCTAAAAAACCTTCAGTGCTTAAACTAGTAACTAACTTGTGATTAATTGCAGTACAAACAAAGACAGCTATATATGCTTTTTGTGTTCTATTTGACCCACGACTATTAAATAATTTCAAAGTAATGGGGCCTACAAAATCGACACTGCTAAAGTCGTATTTTTTTATTCGAGTCAGGGTTATTACATGTAGAACTGTTAAACAGAGTGAAATTTGTACGATGACACTTTATTGACAGTTCTACATGTCATAGTCATAGTTTTTTTTTCCCCTCTAATGAAGTTGATGCTAAAGTTGTATGTAGTTTTTACGAATTCCTCCCAATAATTAGACAATATTTATAACCTTGTTACTAAGTATCCTGTCCTTCGGGCTCTTCTTAAAATTACGGAACAACTTTTTAATCTGCACATAACCGTCTTGTTGTGTTCTTTGTAAAGTTTACAATGTGTAAACAGGTTATTTGTGAAAACCACACTAACCCAAATCCGACCCGAAGGACCAATGATTTTGTTTAATTTTATTACTAAATATAAATGTATGTATCTATGAATTGAATTATTCATGAGTGCTAAAAATGTCATTAGAATGGTTACAAGTTCGGAAATTAAATAAACTATGAAGTACTCGAATTATAAATAGAAACATTTATATATATTTTGGGACCAAAATAGAAGTATTTAGAATTTATTACACGGCAACACTGAAGATCTGTCAATAGCCGACAGTTCAAAATGGCTGCCGTTATTTCCTTTTTTTGCCACGTTCATATAAAACTTTTTCGGATTAATTATAGAGTTGATGTCGAGGAGTACCTATCTATTTATGTCATAATTGCATCACAATTACATAAATATTACGATTAATCGCAGTCTGCACTAGTCTTCTATTTGTTACCCGTAATCACACTTTGGCCTCCTAAGTAAGTATATTATTAGAATAAATTTTTGCACAAGGACAGTGCGCAATGTTTTAAACGAGATATTAGACTGAAAACTGCTTCACTAAATTACTTTGTTGTTTAGACAACGAAAGATCCACTGTCCTAGTGTAAAAATATCCCCCTAGATACGGAGGTAAATGATTGCTCAAGTGGGTACATAGTCTTTACTTGCGCGGAACAGGTGGTGTCACGTGCAGAGCTTGTGTTATGGATTTGGACATTTTATTATTAAGTTGATTAGTTGTTTAGTGCCTGCACACACCACCTAATTAACTGTCACCTAATTAGGTATATCGATAATTTGTAATTATGTACTTCTCAATAAAAGATAGTCATTATAATGTGACTTTTATTAGAAACGGTCACCTCTGGCGTAGATTTATTAGAGACTGTGACCTCTGGCGTAGATTTGTTAGAGACTGTGATCTGGCGTAGATTTATTAGAGACTGACCTCTGGCGTAGATTTATTAGAGACTGTGACCTCTGGCGTAGATTTATTAGAGCCTGACCTCTGGCGTAAATTTATTAGAGACTGTGACATCTAGCGTAGATTTTTTTCTTTCACCCTATTAATACTGAATTTTTTTCGTGAAAATTAACTATCGTTCTACGACTTTTTAAAATTCAGCTCTTTTTTCACAAACCACTTACATACTTGAAAAAAGTCCACCTGTCTTCTGATTGGTAAAACGACCAAAAGAAACTATTAAAACTATGTAAATGTATTTTATTTTTTTATATATAAATTATAACTACAAGGTGAGTATTGATGCGGTGGGTGTACATTATGCTGGTATATTTACAGAGTATCGTAATCTATACAATTATTATGAAGCAGTACCAGAGTTCACCAGCTATAAAGTCAGTTCCAATCCAAATGGCCGAAAACAAAACGAAGTCAATGAAACATCTCAACGTTTAGCTTTAAATCTAGGGCAAATTTACAGTCTTCAACTAATCAATTAACGAAATATGTAAACAATTATCACCGCATTGTTCAATTAAGGCCGTGTCAGTTACCCCAGGCCGCCACGTTTGTTTACATTTTAGACAAATCTGATTGGAATTGACTATGTACCATATCAAGATCAACAACTCTGTAGTGCAGCATTGTGGGTGGTTGTAATTTTGGCAAGAGTCTGTTAAGGCCGCTGAGTTTACTAAAACTGAATACTGTTATCGACCTCAAATATTATTGTCGTTAGTCATTGTCACTAAACCACATTGCACTGGTTTGTCATTCCAACACTGTAGGCCCGAAAAATAGACAATTTTTGGTTTTAGAATTAGTCGAAGTCGTGGCTATGGGACACTTTATGCAGTGTGCATAAAGACTAGTTTCCAACCACTCGGACAGTCTTAGAACCGTATAATTATAATCGCCCTTAAAGTCGTATGCTAGCACCACTTGCCAGCCGCCTGCATCATTCCGCTCACCCTCATTGGCGAGTGAGTATTCTCTGGGTACAAGTCATCTGCAGCTGGGGCTTCGCAGGTACTCAGACCATTCATCAATTTCCTTGTGGGTCTAGGAGTTGCTCGAGCACCATCTCTTGTTCTTTCTCTTGCCCATTTGTCCGAAGCATGGCTCCGTTTCACCGGCTTTTTCACATGCTGTTCTAAATCAACGTCACCGTTGATCCTGGCTTCCGAAGGTGGCCTGCTCGGCGTTTCAGATTCACTGCCATTAATCAGCGAGTGTGCACTTCTCGCTTTATGCAGCGATAGCCTCAGAGGTTTCCGCGGGGGTGTAGGTCTGGATTTAACGTCACTTCTATCCTCATTCTTTTTATACTGGCTCATTTTTGAACACGTTTCCGACCCGTAATCTATTCTAGGGGAACTGGAATACATATCTCCGTTGGGAAAGTCTGAGCATTCCGACTCCAATTCTGAAGATTTCGCACTCCGTGAATGTAGTTTTGACGATCTTCGACTGGATTTGTGAGCATTCTCTAACACTTTTCCGTCTATTCTGTGATACATGTAGTGCCTTTCGGATTCTAGCTGAACATCATCTGAGCTTTCATTTTTCTTTACCTTTCGTAATCTCTGAGAACGTTTCAATTGTTCTATAATGGATAGTGTTTTTCTTTCCGCCCAGTTGGTCTTCTTGATACTTTCCTCTATTCGGTCAGCAGCTTTTTTTATCTCATAATGTTTTGGGTCACACCCACTAACATTCGAGCGAGAATCCCTTATGTCCAAGTCGCTATCGGATCTTAAATGGTCTTCTCTAGATCTATTGAGTTTTTCGGCTTTTAACCGTTGCTTCTCCATGTGTCTTTGGTTGCGCTCTATCATGCGTATCGCTGCGTCAGTTTCTGCGCTGTAGTCAACTGCTCCGTGAATGCAATGGTGGGAGAGAGAATGTCGAGAGTGCATGCGTCCAGCCCTGTGCTCTAAACTGTGCGAGCTGTGAGACCTATGATTTGTTGCTGGGGATTCGCGAGGCGATATTGCGACTCTGGAAGAAGCTCCTGACGCGTTAGACCTGGGCCTCATGACGGGCAGACTCGCTTCCGCGCCGTCCAAGCCCGGTAATTTGGCCACGATGGCGGTGATGTCCGGACCTTTCTGGAACACTTGCACTTCCGACTTTGGACTCGACTTGCTTGGCTGCGGCTCTGTAGTTATGTTGATATTTGTCACGTTCTTCTTTGTCTTGTTCACTGTTATGCAGCTGTCGTTGCTGCTCACTGGGTGTAGCTGGAAGAAAATAAGCTTGAAAGTTTAATACAGAAATACTTGAAATTTTTGTTTTAAATATATATATATATATTATGGACGAAGGCGGCAGACTAGCATACAGTCCACCTGATGGTAAGTGGATACTGCCGCCTATAGACATCCGCGATATATGCCAACATTAGTCCAAAATGACAAACGTTGGCACGCCCCCGGATGCGCTGCCTACCTTTGGAGATATAGGAATGGATTTGTAGAAAGAGTTGGGAAAATGGGGAGGGATAGGATGGAAATGGGCTCTGTATTAAGTGTTAATGGATGTGGTCACCATACTTGAGAATGCCTGGCAAGCAGTTCGGCGACTTGCTCCTCCAAGTAAGAAATGCGATGAGTGAGCCTGGTGTTGTCTGCTCGGAGACCCTCCTTGGCCTTCTCCGCATCGTTGGCAGCTGTCCTCAACGCGCCTAGCTCTGCTCGCAGTGATGCTGCTTCATTCTGAAATTAAGATTTTAATTTTAGTGATTAGAAATCTCATTTGAAATTGCAAGACTACTCCTTACATAAGTAAAAACATTAAGGAAGTCATGCGCGGATCCAGCCTTCAAAAAAAGGTGTGGTCACGGCCACCCGAAAATCGGCCACATGAATTACTACGTAACGTAAAAAAAATTGAAAAAATACCACTGTAGTAACGAAAATACTACATATGGCCACACTGACCCAAAATAAAGTCACTCGCGTTCTTACCCGCCGCGCGATACCGCTTCACTCAATCAAAATGTCAAACATCTACATTTGATAAGGTTATATGGTTGCTCACAATGTGTGTGTTTGTGTGTGTGTATGCTACGCTGCGTTCCGAATCATTTCGGTTCGTTTTTTTTGAATTTTATTAAGCATCAGCCTATCGACCTGAATTAGGGTTGTGGGCATGCGCCCACAGGGTTGGATCCGCATGAAGCAAGTACAATGACTTATTAGTTTTTAATAATATCTATATTCCAATACTATTCCATTCCTTCTCATATTATCGCCTGGGGAATCTCTAACCCATACTCAACGAGTATGTGCTGTATATTTTCATTTTCAATTCTTTTTGCCCGATTTCTAGACATCCAAAGATAGATAACGGCTCTACAGACTCACCAATGTTTGTAATTTTGACTGATGTCCATGGGACATAGTACCTATCTATTTACCATTAGGCTAACTGTTTTTACCGTCCACCTTCTGTCTATGAGGTTTCTATTTTGAAACCTTGAGGATTCAATGAACTAAATTACGGGAATGGTAGGTAACAAACCTGTGTAAAAGTGGTTTGTTGCACCGCCGGCGCTGTCGCCTGCATGTTACTTCGCAGCAATACCAAACGTGCTGGACTTGCCGAGTTTACTGCTCGTTGCAACTCCTGACTCTTACACGACACCATACAAATGCCGTTCACTTCCACCAATCTGGAAAGAGTTTGTGAATTGATAGCCGCCTTTGTAGTATAACTGAAGTAAATAAATACATTGAACATATGGAACATGTCGTAAATTGTGACAGTTGGTGAAAGAATTACTCAAAAATAAGGATTAATCGATACACATGATTGAATACATATGATTAATTAACATTTTTTTTTAAATCTTTTAATGTTTTCAACGTTAATAACAATTAGGCATTTATTATTATTAACTAGCCTTGAGGAACTAAACCACTCTCTAAAAGAGTGATTTCACCAACCGGCTTGTTTAGCGTTGCGTTTTAAGACTATACATCCCTCATGCACAGGACAATGTGCATGATGAGGGCCATGTTCAGCAGTGAACGATAAATGGGCTTATTAAGGTACCAAACCATATCGTTATTTCACTGCTGGATATAGGCCTCCCGCGGCTCTCCACCACGCCTCTTCTCATCCAATTCGTCTGTCCACCTGGTCGGAGGGCGTACCACAGTCAGCAGCGGATGCATATGTCCCCCCCCCCCCCCCCCCCCTTACGCGAGCGACGTATCCATCTACACGCAGTTTATTCGTCAGTCGAGTAGTTGTACTTGCATACATAGCACGTTAGCCTTGTTCTTATCTTGGAAACAGTTTGAATAAAGTTTTCTTAAGTTTTGCATGTGACATGATGATTTGTTTCCTGTCACGTCCTGTTCCTGTATGAATCAGGACTACCGTCAGAGACCATTGTTATTTTAGGGTATCTAATAACAATTATTAACTTAGCAAGGGCATCATAATGCGACACTACGTTGTTACCTGAGTTGTGGCCATTTAGCCAAATAAATGTTCTCATGTTCCCAAAATAAATTCCAATTTTTATTTATCAAAATTCTAAGTAACTCGTTATTAAGTCAACAAATAACTCATTTATTCATTAATTTAAGTTAGGATCTATGTAAAATTCCATGGTGTACCTATACGATTGACTTAAGGAGTTACAATTCTACCGTTATATTAAACTTTCTAGGAACTAATGAGTTGTTCACATGGTGAACGTGTTCCGGTCTACCGCACTCCGTGTGAGTGCGCCCTAAGTGTGACGAGTCACGAGATCGTAACGTTTCTTATACGCATGCGTTTTATCGTTATGTGTTTACTCGTAGCTTACAATACAATGCAGATGTCGTCAATCAAGCGTCTTGCGTGTGAATTGGGACCCTTTTGTCTCCGTTGTATCCTAAAAGTTCAGTAAACAATTTTGTAATACTTAGATACTTTTATAATAATCTATTTTTATCATACATACTAGCATCTACGTCCCACTGCAGGTCACAAGTTTCCCTTAGTAATCACGAGAGGGTCCATATATGCTTACCATACATATTATAGCCTATACGTCCCACTGCAGGTCACAAGTTTCCCTTAGTAATCACGAGAGGGTCCATATATGCTTACCATACATATTATAGCCTATACGTGCCACTGCAGGTCACAAGTTTCCCTTAGTAATCACGAGAGGGTCCATATATGCTTACCATACATATTATAGCCTATACGTCCCACTGCAGGTCACAAGTTTCCCTTAGTAATCACGAGAGCGTCCATATATGCTTACCATACATATTATAGCCTATACGTCCCACTGCAGGTCACAAGTTTCCCTTAGTAATCACGAGAGCGTCCATATATGCTTACCATACATATTATAGCCTATACGTCCCACTGCAGGTCACAAGTTTCCCTTAGTAATCACGAGAGGGTCCATATATGCTTACCATACATATTATAGCCTATACGTCCCACTGCAGGTCACAAGTTTCCCTTAGTAATCACGAGAGGGTCCATATATGCTTACCATACATATTATAGCCTATACGTGCCACTGCAGGTCACAAGTTTCCCTTAGTAATCACGAGAGGGTCCATATATGCTTACCATACATATTATAGCCTATACGTCCCACTGCAGGTCACAAGTTTCCCTTAGTAATCACGAGAGCGTCCATATATGCTTACCATACATATTATAGCCTATACGTCCCACTGCAGGTCACAAGTTTCCCTTAGTAATCACGAGAGCGTCCATATATGCTTACCATACATATTATAGCCTATACGTCCCACTGCAGGTCACAAGTTTCCCTTAGTAATCACGAGAGGGTCCATATATGCTTACCATACATATTATAGCCTATACGTTCCACTGCAGGTCACAAGTTTCCCTTAGTAATCACGGAGGGTCCATATATGCTTACCATACATATTATAGCCTATACGTCCCACTGCAGGTCACAAGTATCCTCTAGTAATCACGAGGGGGTCCATAATCCACAACGCGAGCCCAGTAGATTCTAATAATACATTTCTTATCCACACTAATATCATAAATCCGAAGGTGTTTTTGTGTGTCTGTTTGTTGCGTCTTCACCACTAAATTACTGAACTGATTTCAATTAAATTTGGCAGAGACAGAGCCATTTATAACAGAGAGCCTGAAATCCGGAGAAGGATATAGGATACATTTGTTATGTAAACGGACTAATCATGATTTATTATTTATTTATTATAGCCGACATTTGGGTCCAGTTACATGAACCATGGTCGCGGTCAGACTGCGGTGGCGGGTGAAGGTGTTGTTGCTAGGGGTGGGTAATCAGGTCTTCTCGGAGTAGTTTAACTCACCTAATCCTACTCCGCTTGCGGATTCAACTCTTAGTAACTCCTTAACTCTTTTGATTCACCTACTTATATTTTATAAGGGTCCGAGAACTCCGAGAGCGCTTTATTCCCTTTGCATGGTCGTTGCATTAACAAAAAAAAAATAAGGTCATCATTATTTTTAGTGTTTACTAGCAATATTATTCGTATAATATTTCGAAACGTTTTTCACTATTGAAACGAACGGGGCCTCTTGCAGGAGCATCGCGCGTGTTACGTATTTGAACGAACTGCTCTCTTACTCTTGCTTTCACACACAGCGCATGCTATCGTGGCATCTCGCTTTTGCTCGGAGTGGCTCATACTCGGCGACAGTTGCCCAATCTAACCAAAAATAATACGTCAAAAGAATAAATAACTCCTCGGAGTTAGTAATAGTTCGGTGGAATAATTAAGGTTTCTACTCCGCTCGCGGATATAACTCTTTTAATTTATTAACTCCGGAGTTACCCATCGCTAGTTGTTGCTATTGACACAAATCTGTCTACCCTCCGGTGTGTTCGTTTTAGAAATCAATTTGTTTTAGATAACAAAAGTTTAAAATCTTAGGATACTTTATACTGGAAAAATGATTCCTCAGTATGAAATCGAACATATACACAGTATATCAGTATGAAATCGAAATTACGTTGCGTAATGAATAATTAATTAAATTGCATCATTTTTCTCAAAGGCCCTCTAAAATTTTATCAGCTTTTCATTCACGGGACACTAACCTGTCGCCCTGTATGATGGCGGGGTTGTCCCGGGCCCACTCCACGGCCATCCCGCCCCCGCGCGGCCCTGCGCCCCACGTGCCTTCCCGCGCCTCTGCAGTCACCAGCGACGTTGAGCCCCCGCAGTCGCACACCAGACTGTGAAATTACAAGACACATTACAATTTAGTTAAATTTCCCCGCGGACCCACTGCACTAAAGCATTAATAAAGGGACAGGAAATATCGATAAATATTATTCTATTTTAAAGACAGATCTTGTTTTTTGAATGTCAAAATTCCTTGCAGTTTTATTAGTCCTAATACAAAAAATATGTCATATTTTCTGTCCATTTACCCATTTATGATGTGTGCAGTGAATCCACGGGGTAATAATATTACTCGTTGTTCCACTGGGGGGTTAAAGTGGTAGGACCTTTATTTTTTTTTTGGAATGGCTATATTCTTGTGGCTCTAATGGACTTTCAAGAATCACCGGACATGTATAATTTAGGACAGTTGGAATTGAGGGACGGGAGTCGACAAGCTTTATAACTATCTATGTAAAGTACCAAAAATACCAAGTTCATCAAAAAGTGAAGTATCAATATACTTAGAAAACGCGATTAAAGTACTATACAGTAAGTGGATACTACAGTTGCTTTGATTTACTATAAAAAGATAATTATAGCTCAGTAATAAATACCAGAGGTGGATCTTTCTACAATTAAAATACATAATTCTATTGATAACGAAGAGTCGTTAGCAATGAGCGTAAAATTAAATGTTTATTACATATATCCAGCGCAAAAAGATGAAACGCCGATCAAGCACCATAAGGCATCGATGTAGAAGCAGATAAGGTATATGCAAGATTTATTATTATATCGAGGAGTCATGGGCGAGGGCAGTCGGTGCACTGACCGTGTACACAAGAGTACACCTCGATTTATCTAAAATCTAGGACATATTTAAGCGGAAGCTCCTAACACATTACCTACCTTGCACCATCACAGGTTTAGTGTCTGTGTATGTATTATACATTTATTGAGATATGTGTATATGTAAATTTGTATATTGTACTTATATGTGTGTTATATAATCATTAGGTATATTTAAGGAAATTAGACTTATGTCATCTATACTATCTATACTAATATAATAAAGAGGTAAAATTGTATGTTTGTAGGTATGTTGGGGGTAATCTCTGGAACTACTGAACCGATTTCAAAAATTATTTCACAAATAGGAAGCTAAATTATCTGTGTCTAATATAGGCCGAATTTTATTTTGTTTTGAAATTTTGAAAAAAAAAAAGGAACTTATAAACCGAAGCGAAGCAAGGGCGGGTCGCTAGTTAAGTTATATATTTATAGCATATCTCATCGCACCTCTCAATGCATCTCTGTTTAACCCAAAGGTTAGCTGCTAGAGAAAGCCTGGAGACATTAAGCTCGCCTTTTATACGATAACATGTAATAAACATGTAAAAAAAAATATAAAAAAAAACGATTTTAAATTAACCGACCGATTAGCGCAGTTGGTAGTGCTGTTTTCTTGGAAGTCCACAATTGTGTCGATCCTGGGGATTCCACTTCATAGTTCATCTGGGAACGTGATTCTGGTCGCTGCGCAACTCTCTTACAGAAGACTAACTTGAAATGTAGGTACTGTATTACCTACTTTATCGTATTTCCCCAATTTACGTATGTGTTTCGGTAGTGAGTCCCCCCCCCATTCTATCGCTCCCCATTTTCCCAATCCATTCCTTAATCTGCAAAAATAGGCAGCACATCCGGGGGCGTGCCAACGTTTGTGATTCGGGACTGATGTTGCCATGTATCGCGGATGTCTATGGACGACAGTCTCCACTTACCATCAGGTGGACTGTATCAGGTGGGTGCTCGTCTGCCGCCTTTCTTCTATAAAAAAAAAATGTCCGATCCTGTTTCATCTCAGACACCGCATTTGCAGATCAATATGACCTTAATGGCAGTCTCCACAAGTCGACATTGGCAACGGTGACTAGCCAGAAGAACTAGGATTCCACGCTGAACCAATGACACAACATGGCGAAAAAGCCTTTCTAACGTTATGAAAATTATGGTTAACATTAATGAAAAAGTTTAGGAAAAAGAAATTATGCTTGGTGAATATTAAACGTCTTCTCTATTAGTACTAAGCCGAAACTATTTACCATACCGTGTGGTGTCTCTACATACAAACGCGAAGGTCCCGCATCTAACACCTACGCCTGCGTCTGCGCATCGCCGCGCCCTTACTTACAACGTTTCAACTACATACTGAAGCGAGAATATTTCTGTAAATAGGATTTAATATGAATTTATTGAAAGAATATTACAGATCTCATACATAGCTTGAAAGATATTAACTGCTTCTAATGAGAGACAGTGCTGAGGGAAAAATCTTCATTTCAACGAAGAATCTTTCAAGAATGGATGGGAACACAGAACAATTTTTTCGCTTAGCGAGAGACAAACAGAAGTTTAAAGAGCTGATGGCCAACCTCCTGTAGTAGAGAGGAGATAGAAGAATAAAATGAAGGTAGCTTCGATTCTTGCTTCGATATCGTTTCTTGGGGGAGTTACATATTATAACGTATTGCTTTAAATTAAAATATGCATGAAATTAATAATAACTCCATGCTCAATAACTCACACTAGAATTTCCTTGGTCCAAAGACACACACCATCTAGACCCGAACAAACATTTGTCTTTAAACAAAGGAATGTCCGACCGGAAATCGAACCCAGAACCTATTACACAGCAAGCGCGGCCGCTACGAACTAGGCTAATCGGTCGTCAAGTTATTTGTGTACTACCTACTGTTAAATATGTATGTATCCAAATGAACGATAACTCGGTTGTTTATTTCACTTCAATTTGTTAAGATTAATTATAAATGGAACACGGAATAATTAATAATACTGAAACTGATAGTATGGAACAAATTAATATACGAATTGTATGTTGTCGTTTATATTCTAATTGTGTAATTGCATACTGACCAATCGATATAATAATAATAATAATGTGCAAGTATATACTAAAACACATATGTGACGTCGGGTGTCTTTGTTTTTAAACATCTGTCCGTGTACAATAATGCACTCAAGGGTCTCCGGGGAAGCAAGAATTAAAACTTTACTAGCACTTCACTATATAATACTTGTTTTATTTCACTGATAACTTGATAACTAACACACAATACTTTTTGATTGATTACCGAAAATATTTGAACTCTAGTCGTAATTCTACGGCTATCTGTAGTCTAATTGACTAACTAAATAATCTTTAAACAATTCCAAGCTTTAATTATAAGGCAGACAATGCTAGCGGAATGTAGAAATGGTTTAGCGCCATCTGTAATTATATTGATTAACTAAATAATCTTAAACAGTCCGTATAAAATTACGAAAACTGGTGTTTCCCTGAACCCGTCACGTGGTCACTGTACATAACGTAATGCAAACTCAGTTTGTCTTGTGGGTAACACGTAATCCAACGTAGTGCAAGCTCATACAACAAAACAAAATAAAAGCTACATGCACAAGAAACCCTATACGACCATCTCTCCCACGTTCGCAACCCCAGGCACCGAAGTTACCTAAAATCAAGGTAAATCATGGCTGTTAAAATGTAACTATATAAAGCGCAAACTAGTTCCTCGGAACAAGTATTATATTTGTAACTAACAGTGATCTAAACGGCCGCATGGAATATGGTAATCATATTGCGTTTATTTGCTTGATAAAATACCTAGAGCTAGTTTCATTGATTGCGGTGTAATCATCAGGACATCTCTATTAGGCAAATCGTTATGAACTGGAACGTTTCTCTGGCGGTTAGTTTGTGTTTTGTAAATCTTGATATCCACCAATTATATTTATCAATTCTAATTGATAATGGTTTTACTTCTGCAATTAAGAGAGATCTTATTTTTATAATATTTCCCAAGGTAAAACTAACATTAATACGTGTTTCAGCTGAATAGAACAAAGGTGAGAACAAAAGTGGGACAAGGCGGGGCGCTTGCCCCCCTTGGCATAGGGGAAAATAAGTAACAGACATTCTGCATCACAATGTCTATTTACAATTATGAAGGAAATTGTATGCTTTGTATGCAGGGGGGCCCTGGATAAAATGCTGACCACGCCCTTGTCTTGGTGAGAACACTTTATACCGCGAATCTGAACTGCGAACTGAAGTTTTTCCGTGTACGTGACTCTTTCAGAAACTTGTGATTTGGATTAGATTAGCGAGGGCGGATATAGTGCAACTTTATTTCCTCCCTGGTGAAATGCTAGTGTTAATACGCGGCCGTGATGGGTTACTATCCAGTGCAAAGCCTGCATATCTGCCACTTCTGTTTTTAATTTTTTGGAAAAAACATTTGTACAAGCAAGACACCTGACAGCGTAACAATACAAAATAGAACAACGGAAGGTCAAAGGTCATGCCGTTTTATAGATAAAAGATCTTCTTTTTCACTGGTCTTCACATAAATGAAATTCGCCCGTCGAGCGTCGTATCTGGATAAGAAGAGCCGAAGATGTGGTGGTGAGCCTTGTTAGAGGTCTATATCCAGCAGTGGGGAGATAAGACTGTAATGGTACTTAAGATACGATTTCAACTAATTTGTCCGTAGACTCAGCGAGACCTAGATGTTCATGCATCACGTTTTTTATGATGATTTATGATGACCACCAAATACTGGGAAACCAGTAACCTCTGTTCTTTATGTACGCTTCATGTATTTTATGTAATACGAAATGATCAAGATGTCTATCGCGTGAGCGCACTCCATCAAAAATGGACGACTTATATGATAGTCTTCTCAACTCAACGCCCACCTGCGGAGGTTTCACTGATCACGGGTGACTTCCCAGTTGGGTTGCTGTTGGTCGTATGCTGATTCTTCACGCCGTCCACGCGATCAAGCTCCCCAGGTGGATTCAGCTTGTAGAAAGCCTAGTAAGCGACACGGAGCTGGCAGCGATTTAGGTGTTAAGGCTTGGACGAATTGACATATCGCTCCGCCTTATATAGCCCCGGCACTGCCCGAAGCGAGACTGGTGAGATCATCGAGAGAGGGGCTGGTTGACGCTTCTAACATGATAATAATAAAATCGCCTTTTGAGTCCGAGAAACTTATAAAAGACGGTAAAGAACTTATAAAAAAAACACTTCGTTGTTATAAAAAGTTATTAGAAGGAAATTTTTACTGCAAGAACTGACGCGTTTCTACATAAAAAATAATTTAACTCGGAGGAAAATCAAAAACATTTTTTCAGAAAGATCTAAATCGCTCTGAAATCTTTTCTCACTTGCCGGGAGGTTATTTTCTTCATAGTTTATACGGGAATAAATAAATACAAAATGCCACATAAACAATTTCCAGCACTAACGTAATCGATACTAAAAATATTGATTTATCCCAAATATGGTCCGTAATCTCTGCGCTTACGCATCATGACAAATGGCGCGATTATACGGAATAGCACGATAATCTAACCGCAACTTTAACCTTTATTGTCAGGCTTTAAACGTTATATTGCTTCATCTGTTATTTTTAGTTGCAGAAGTTAGAAAGGCTTCTCGTAATGCGTGTGGTTATTGCCCATAAAAGGTTTTACAGCTCTTTCCTCTCATTAATATTACATACTAGTGGACTATCAACCCGTATGAGAATTATTAATCTTGATTTAAAGCGCTTCTGTATAATCTGGCTCGAAGGACCATTTAAAATATCGACAAAGAAGTTTTAAAGTAGTACATTAAGGATACTTAGACCATTTTGTTTTAAAAATTATAATTCACTAGAGATTTTAGAGTTGAAAGAGAGGTAAATGACGATTCTCTGAGGACTTTGCGTTTCTGACTGGACACATTTTAGCCTCGTCTGTATCTACGTGAGTTTGAGCATATTTTTTTATAGAAAATCGGTGGCTCACGACTAGACAGTGATGCTTAAAATTTGCCTTCTCCATTTTTATATTGCCCTGACCATTTTATATTACCTTATCCATTTTCTGCAATCTTCGTAAACAGTAAACACATTTGTCATTGCCGCGTGCGCCCGCTTATCTGCTAAATATCCATGAGAGGATAGTCCTGAGCAGCAGCTCGGAAAGATCCACTTAGCGATCCTTGATTGACCATATCGGACTTTTTAGGCTTGTGTCTTGTTTTGATAAGTATTAGTGTTTAAGTGTCCTCGCATAGACTGCGATAGTTTCTTCAACAAGCGTTTCCACTATCAGTCAAATATCGTCGCCGACATAGCTTTTCTTTTATTCTGTTTAAACCAGTTTTACCAATGCGATATTCAGACCTGAAAGCGTAATTACGAACAATTAATAGAAGGTTGCCTCGAGTAAATTTTTACTTGTATAGGATTGAAGAAACGATATCAGCGGCCATGAATAGGTACGACATTTTATTTACAACTGGTACAATATATGAGCCTAATGAAGCCTAATGTTCCTAGCGAGAAAAAACTAATTTATACAAACATTATAATCCTTAATATTATTATAAATGTGAACGTTAATTTGTTTGTTAGGTAACAAATAATTCTGCAATGCTGCAATTCTGCGACCAACAGGCCTAACAGCTATCTTATAAATATGAGTACGTAAGTACAAACTCTTTACTGTAAAACAAGAAAATACAGTAAAAGTAACATAACAATATGGTTACCATGACAACCATAATAATAATAATAATTATTGCCTTAATTGGCAATAAGGCGGTCTTATTGCTTAAGCGATCTCTTCTAAAAGGTAGGTACAATTTAATTCGTCCTCGTGTATTCTTTTTTACAAACTTGCAATGTGCAACACAACTGTGGTTCATTCATCATCAGCATTGTATATCCACTTCTTGTGATTAATGATGATGCGACATTGTTATAATAGTTAATTACTTTTTATAATAAATAATTATATAGTATTGTTTATAATAAATAATTACATAGTATTGTTTATAATAAATAATTACATAGTATTGTTTATAATAAATAATTACACAGTATTGTTTATAATAAATAATTACATAGTATTGTTTATTGAAAATAAAACAATAAACAATAATAAATTATAGAAACTATAAGATCTTCATAGATTTTTTTTTCTGTGCGGAACCTTGGCATAAAAACAGTGCAGGATCGTGACAGGCGGTATATATACGGTCGTTATTTAAAATTGTAATCCCACAGGAAACCGTAAATCGTAATCGTAAGTATTTTTATCAAAGAACCATTGCCAACAATATTTTATACCTTCTCGTTATTTATTAGAAATATATGTCTTCGTTATTGTGAATTATTATAAGTTATAAAATTATTGTGAACTATATTTTTCCTGGAACGATAAATAATAAGTACGGTATTGGGCAATAAATGTGACAAATTGTGCCTAAGTTACATTTAAATTATCGCAATGTAACATTTTGTAATGACTTGTCTAACTTGGATATGCAGGTGGTAGGTGGATGACACGTGTGGTGGCCAGTCTTGGAAGAGACCTGCATCAGGGCAGTGGAGAGACATAGGTTTGTGTGGCATCTACCTAAATTGGTCCACTACTGGAAGACGGCCTTCTCATACATATGTTCTTGTACATGAGGGATATACGGCCTTAAAACGCCACGCTGGCCAATCGGATTGGCAAGTCCAGTCTTTTAGAGATGATGTAGTTCCCCAGGGCTTGTGGTCGCCGCTTTGTTATCCCTTAGTCGCCTTTTACGACTTCCACAACAAGAGGTAGAACTATGCTAAAGCGTCATAAAAGTACAATTGAAATAATGAAGATTTCTTACTTTTACTTTTCTTTTAATTACTTCTTTTAACGTTTTACCATTTTTACTTTCACTCTAAATGTAAATTGGCTTTGTTTTTAAGCGAGCCATTATCATTTCTAAGGTCTCACTATTCAAAGATTTTCTCACACGCAGCCGAATCGGATATCAAATTGTTTTCGAATTATCTTTTCGCAGAATCGAGAGAGTGGTGAAAACGGATGAAGGTTTAGCTGGTGGCTGAGCGGATATGTAAGCTGGCTAATTAAACCCACACGAAGATTAACATCTGTGGTCATAGAGAGAACATTAGATACATTGAAAAACATTTTATGGGATGTCAAGACTCATAAATATAGCACGGCATAAGGCATTCAGCGTCGTAGCTAGGGAGTGGCGCTACAAGCGACTGCCAGGGAGGGGCGCAGACCTCAGAGGTGCGCAAATTTCGACCATCTTCCCTAGCAAACCTATCAAAAATACTTAGTCAAATGATTCGTTTGTAATTTTATGGAGATATTTTTCTGGGCGGCTAATTTAAACTTAAACAGGCATATAAAAGTACACAGTGTCATTAACAAAATTTTTCCAGAAAAATCTGGAAAATTAAATTTGAGGCAGTTTGTTGAGGGCGCATAATTCGAATCTTGCTCTGGGCGCTCACCACCCTAGCTACGACACTCGTTACATTACCTTAAAGATTTATCGTCTATTGTAAAATACCCAATAAATTATATTACGAAGGTGTTTAACCGATGATCTGTCCTTGAGTATACTTGAGTATACTTGAGTATACCTACTGATTCTTTGACTGGAGGAGACTGCAGCGGACACTAACTACTAGTATGATATCTTGTTTCATTCTATGTTTATTAGACATTGCATATAAATAAATCATTAACAATTCAACAATGTACAATGCAACAATGTACAATTGTCTGAACAAACTACGAGTAAGTAATGGGTAATATTCGTTGACAAGTATATATTCTCTTATGCTGTGGGAACTCGTTATCACACGCTTAAAAAGTTTGTACTGTAACTAATAAAAATGTTAATTATATCTGTTGTTATATCTTTACATGTTCAAATTAACTTAGTATTATAATGGTGTGCTCTAAGGGTATCAAATTATCAATATAGGTGTAAGAAAAATGTACCTGAGGTATGTTGTTTTGTAGAAAGAATATGACAGACGAGCGGATAGTCTATTTGTTGGTAAGTGGATACTGTCGTCCTGCGACATCCGCGGTACATATCAATATCAGTCCAAATATGATACATTTTTAGCACACTCCCGGATGTACAGCCTACCTTTAGAAATTTTCGAGTTGATTTAGAGGAAGGATTAGGAAAATGGGGAACGGCATCGGGGCGAGAGTTTTCCTTATCGTATCTCAAAATCCATAATGCTATAAGATCTGAATTATAATATCTCATAATCCTATTATTCTTTGACGAAATGAGATAGGATGGCGAGATATTGGAATAAGGAGTTACTTTCAATCCATTTTATCAATTATAATTTCCATTCAAAAGATAGGATGGGATGGGAATAGGCCAGAGCATATCTTACTCACTACTGAAACACGTATATACATTGGGGGAGTAAGATAGCGTGGGAAATATAGTGCATTTTACAGTGTCCTCTGTGAGTGCGAAGTAACTCGGCCAGTCGAATGTACCCAGCGAGCGGTGGTGGGATTTATTTATTGTATACTACTAGCTGACACGACAGACGTTGCCCTGTCCAAATTTCAATAAGTTCATACAAAAATCCCATAGAAAAAAGCACTTTCAGTTATTCCCGAATTTTCCGGGCAACTTTTCCAATTTTTCTTTCCCTAAAAACCCTATTAGAACTTACGAACATTTTTAAAAATAAAATTAGCCAAATCGGTCCTGCCGTTCTCAAGTGAAGCGCTTACCAACGAACAGCATTTAATTTTCATTTAGATAGATTAGACTTCATTAGAAATCTTAAAAAAGTATTTTTTTTACGTATCATAATATATGAAACATTATTTGACATATGTTATGATTGAAAAAAAAAAAGACTGACCTATTTACGTAGGCTTTTCTTTATACGTAGGAAGTGTCCTTGGTTTTGGTCCTACATTAAACTAGTCTATCTTTGGATGGGCGAGTCTAAAGCCTTGCAGTCATTACACAAATTTATAAAATACCAATTATAAAGGCCATCACCACAAGCACCCATCACACATAAAATTCTGCCTCAAACGGTATATCGTCATAAAACATTAGCGCGCCGCGGGTAGCGCTGTATACTCGTAAAAGCGCTCATTAGTGTCGTCGGCTAGTGCGAATTCCATATTTTATTGTAACTGTGTTTTGGAAAGGTATCAATGTTGGTACAAAAGCCTAAAGTAATCTTTATTTTATATCTATGTAAATGATCATTCACCGAATTCACCATGGTGGTGGCTATATGGACTTTGTGCCAGTCTGTGGTGACTCGGTGGTTGGGGCTATAGACGTTTGACAGTTCAATCTAGTGACTGAATACAAGAAAGGTATTTGGTTATTTGTGTCTCAATAATCTTCCTGGAGATAATTAAATAGGAAATCAATAGCTCTAATGTTGTTTCTCTTTCCAGGTAAGATTTTGATTGTAAGATTGTTGAATTGATGTCGAATGTGTTAATTGTATCCACATTGGATTTAATTAAAATAATCTCTTTCCAGAGCAACGCAATTTGGTTTTGATTTCGTGATTCCTACACATTACATTATCTCTGGTGTTTGTTAGAGCACATTTATATTTTTGCTTTGTTTGACCATTTACTTTATGATTGGCTTCTACATATTTGCCTTATACGTTACCAACAATGTCACATTATCCCAGACTATTCACATTAGACCACCTGATAAAGTAACTGAAATATGCTAAAAGGTATTGGTGGCGTGTAACCGATAGATTGCTTATGTATAACTGGAGATGCCTGCGACTTTATTCGTGTGAACATGTGATTCCCGTGGGACCTCTATAATCGATCTGGATTGTACTTTTTACCCTTATAATTGTTATGTAAATGGGTTACTCAAGATTTATTAGCCGATAATTCAGTCCAGTTACACGAGCCGTGGTCGCGGAGAGACTGCGAAGGCGGATGAAGGTGTTGTTGCTATTGACAAACAAATCCGTCTACCCTCCGTCGCGTTCGTTTTTGATTCACCCCCCGCCCCGCCCCCCCACACTGAACTTTTTTTTTGTTGATTAAGTTCCTCGCACACTATAGTAACAAATATCACACACACACGCGAGTTTGAAAACGCGTCTACTTTTCTGGGTTTGCAAAATTCAATCACTGGGTCCCGTGTCAGTTTAAATCCATCCTTGCAAATGAAATTTCGGCATTTTTTAATTTCTATTGACTCTCGGACCAAACGCGGTATGTAATGGCGTTCAATTCAAATTCTTTTTGATTTGTTCCAATTATTGATTCCTGTCTCTAATAGGTGCTCTGCTAGTGCCAACTTGCGTGGGTTATTGTTATGTTCAACTACGATAATAAATGTTTAAAAAGTACACTAATTATTAATCCGGCACATAGCTATAACTGTATCAAGTTTCATTAAAATCCGTCCAGTAGATTTTGCGTGATGCGCGTTCAGATAGAGAGACAGACAAAAATTATAAAATTATTGTTTTGGGTTCTGTATCGTTCGTTCACTGCAACGATTTTTTTCAAAAAATATTTCATTTACAGACATGTCTTTGTCACGATTTTAGTATACTAGCGACCCTCCCTCGTTTCGCTTCGGTTTATAAGTATTTATTTTCAAAATTTCATAATAAAATATAGCCTATATTAGACACGGATAATGTAGCTTCCTATTTGTGAAAGAATTTTTGAAATGGATTCAGTAGTTCCAGAGATTACCCGCAACATACCCAGAAACAAAGACACAATTTTACCTCTTTATTATATTAGTATAGATATAGATGTATAGATGAATATGCGAATTTTATCTGGAAGAGCGAATTCATAGTTTACTGTACTCATAATATTCGCCTCCAGCACCAGATCGTGAATGTATGGAATCCAACCTCTACATCTCTGCCTCTTATGAATCATCAGATCATTTACATAGTAATTTTTAACTTAATATTCCAAACTCAAAGCCACAAACAAGCTATCACGGTGGCCACCCATGCGTGAATTCGATAAGCGCTTTATACTTAAACCTACTGTAGTCTCCACTCGTGTATTGTTATCTTAAAGCGCACACACCCACTACTTACCCGGGTTGCCATGTCAAGGTCCCGTTTTAAACGTTTGAAGGCCCGATGAAGCAATTACAATTTGTTGACGACATCTTTCATTCGTTTGTTAGATGGAGCGTGAGATGGCCCGGGGCGTTCCCAAGCTCATCGATACACCACTAATGGGGTACTTGTATGCTAATTACTCACAAGCCTCGCTTATAAGTGGATCCATGAATTACGATATGCGAGTGTCGTCGTTATCGAGGCTTGACGTCGACTGAGAATTCTAGTTTTAGTAAAGTGCACTGCGCATCAAAAGGTGTAGATTAGGTACAAACACTTGAAGAAGTCATCAGCGCTGAAATAGACAGTTTTTGTGAAGTTTGACTGTGCCTCTATTGACAGTTGTTAGAATGTCAATTAATATCACTATATTTATTGATTCATTAATATACAGGGTAAGATATATTTCTGAAATACTAAAGACACTGATTTGATGTCAGCTTTTTAAATATCCCATTGTGAGCGCACAGGCCTCTCCTAGTAAATTATTAGGGAGTCTCGGAACGTAATACACCACGCGGGAATAGTACTTCACATTTTTTAATTTGGAATATGCGGGTTTCCTTACGATGTTTTCCTTCACCTTCAATCTGGTGGTATTTTAAAAAAAATCGTGGTAAAGGGCCTTAAAAATCGGATGTTAGAACAGGTTTCTATTTAAACAGAATTTTACGTTAAACCAAAAATCTTAACCAAAGTCAATAAGTCCACACTGACAATAAGGTCCCTTTGCTCAGATAATGACACAAATATAGGCCACTTGAGTAAACGTTACAGTTCCCGTGATGCACGGTGGAGATGCACCGCAGACCGCAGCCGTGGGAAACCTCACAGTGTTTATTTTATTGTTGGCATCCATCCATGCGTTCCCGGGATCCATGTATCGTGTGATTTTTATTTCAGCATGATGATAGCAGAATGAAACATATTTATTTAAGTATTACAAAAGTCATAAAGAATAGGTGAACTCGCCCTCACACAAGAATTCTGATAATTATGATATTACGTATAGGTATTTATATTATTGCTACAACGATTAATTTAATTATATAATTCGAACAACAAAATAAACAGAATTTTCCATTCAACAATGCGTGTAGATACTTGTAAGAAATTTCGGTTGTTAATTATCTTAATTTGAAGGAACGATATCGCGAAGGATGTCAGGTGAAACTAAAAAGTTGCATGCAATAAGCCACGAAACGTGATTATTACCATGCTCAAAAAGAAGTGATGCATTTGTCTGTGATCACAAGGAACATAGTCAACATATTGCAGTGTAAATATGAATTGTTGTACCGTCTGTATTTTTATAAAGTATCGTCTGTATTTTTATAAAGTAACGTCTGTATTTTTATAGAGTATCGTCTGTATTTTTATATTAGGTGCTTGCTTACCTATGAAATGACCGATTTTATTATTGGCCACTTTGAGCTTCGATATCTTCTGTTCTAATTCGAATTTTAAAATAAAACAATATGCATCTAATAGCTACGATTTTCTTATTTAAAAATCAGTATTTTCATAGAGTACAATCTGTATTCTTATAAAGTATCATCTGTATTTTTAATAGAGTAACGTCTGTATTATTATAGAGTATCATCTGTATTTTTATAAAGTATCGTCTGTATTTTTAATAGAGTAACGTCTGTGTTTTTATATAGTATCATCTGTATTTTTATAGAGTATCGTCTGTATTTTTATAGACTATCGTCTGTATTTTTAATAGAGTATCGTCTGTATTTTTATACAGTATCATCTGTATTTTTATAGAGTATCGTCTGTATTTTTATAGAGTGTCATCTGTATTTTTATAGAGTATCGTCTGTATTTTTATTGAGTATCGTCTGTATTTTTATAGAGCAACGTCTGTATTTTTTATAAATGAGGTGGTAGAAGGTGGTGGAAGAAGTATGTATGACGTTGAGTGGTTAGGAAACATTTTAGAATCGTGTTACTGCAGTCATCTAAGCGCACTCTATACTTATACACTTTCTTGATAACATCTCAATCATAATATGACGTCTGAGGAAATGTTTATCTAATACCAAAATTACATTACAGCGTAGTTAAAAAACACTTTCAGCTTTCGAGAGTTCGCACGCGACCGAAGTGTTACTTTTGTACCTACCACCTGCGCTCCACTAATTGCACGCTGCAAACATCTAAATTGGCACCTACAACTTTCTACTATTGACGGATTAACCCGGATTTCGGCCTGGCTAGATTTTCCCAGCGATTAAACTGGCTACGATTAGCATTGTAGAAAGTATGGCAACCCCGCCCGGCCAAGCAACAATAGCCGGCGTTTGCGTAATAAACGTAACAATTACTAACGATTTGTATGAGGGATTATCTTTTGGTAGATCTTCATGGTTTTCCGCTTAAATAACCCATTTATTGAGACAAGGTGGATTTAAGCGGCACAATTTACACGTTACAATTTACTCTGATGGATCTTGCGATGCGCTCCTCGTAAACGTCGTAAAAGTTGTAATTACACTAAATTGTTTCCCATGATAACATGCGTGGAAAATTGAAATTGCACAATGAACTGTGGGACAAGAACAAGCTACTTTGTAACTTGATAATTGATTTAGATAGCAGTCAGATTTAAAAGTAGACAATCAACGGCAACTTCTTATAGTCTAATCTGCAATGGGGAAACTTAGTTTATGAAGCACATGACAGGCAATTGACCTATCTGATCATAACGACTTACCAATGCGTATACTTACCCACAAAATACGTGGCCAGTTTTAGGTTGAAATTTAAGGAATCAATTAAATTAGAACTACACAAATGAACATTCCCACGGCTACCTGGTTTAACTTACTTCTTTATTAAAAATTAAAAAAACTTCTTGGTGATGCTGTTAAGGTAGCATTACAATCAAACTGAACTTTTATATTAGAATTGGTGGTTGTAAAGTTGGAAGCTTACCTTATAGTATCGGGCTTATCGCGATATAGGGCATAGTTCGTCAGTTTCAGATTCTATGACCATTCACACTTACAGGAGTTCCACCGACCCTTGAAAACTTTATGATCCCCTAGAACTCTAGCATCTAACTACAAGAGGAGAATATATGTTGGACCATGAAACAATAATATGTTTTGAATACGAAAGTTCATACATATCCTTTAATAATTAAAACAAAAATATTGAGGCCTGCAGTAAGGATCAGAAAGGAACTTGTTATTGAGAAAGAGTTTAACTTAAGGGTTTATATGGCCCGGAGAGCGCACGCGGCCGCGTGGGATTTAACATTCAAGACTCCGATGTGTGTTGACGAGGATTTTACCAGGTATCGGCACGTGCCTGGGCGCTTCTCACCGACTCCCGATACCCTCTCAATGTAACGCCCTATGATCGGTGACTCTTGAAAGGCTATTAGGGTCACAAGAATTTAGCCATTCCGAAAAAAAATAACTGGTGTGATTCCGAAAAAAAAATGTGGTCCATAAAAGTTACCTGTAGAGCGTGTGGTGGTCACCGCGGCGCGCCGCCGCGTCAGCCTGCTCAATGAGCTGCGCGAGCGCACGCGCCTGCTCACCCAGCGTCAGCAGCTCCAATTCCTCGCGCCCCAGCTTGTACTGCAGCTCCGCCTGCTGGATACGCGTGTCGATGTTGCTGTGGGACACGAAAAGTACGTTTACTTTGATGTATGTTTTGTGATGTGTTTATCCATATATAAAATGTCAAATATTAGTACTAGAAATAAATAAATAAATAAAATAATGTACATGGTAAAAGAATGTGGCAATACATGTTACCTGATTTGGTCAATGAACTGGCTATCAAGTTGCAGAATATATGAATGACGATAATGTAAATTAACAATAAATGGGACAGAATGTTATATTTAAGGAACGGCTTCGGTACTACAGTTAAACCCTAAAGGTTTTTATAGTATCTATATAGATTTAAAAAAAAATTGTATATATTGTTAATTCTTAATAAAATAAAAAAATATATACAAAAAATATACAAAAAAATATATAGTCGGTGCTATTCTGAAGCCGGCCGACGGCTATACGGCTATTTATAATATCAGTGGTACAAAATTGTAATAATTCATGGTCTTCCGTGTCGGAATGTGTCTATTATCGACATGACTTCCGAGTAGACAATTATTGAAATGCCCGAGGGAAGACAGATAGCACGTGGAATGCGAAGTCTTTAGTCGTCGTTTGAAAACAGCCGAAGGCATTCTCAGCTAGCGGTGATGAGAGCAATTTGCCGAACGTTGAAATTGGATCCAATCAGGGTTCGCTGATATATATCACGATATATATATCAATTGATTTTTATATTGATATGTTCAATTGATATTTATCGTCAAAACCAGAATTTTGGCAGCTCCCACGCTTTTAAATTGCTATACTGACATAAATAATAATTATGATCAGTGCCACTGCCAGTGATTCAACACTAAAGATTATAATTATAATTTAGTTGAATGTTGATTATGTAGACTGATTATTAAGTTGATTATGTAGACTGATTATTAAGTTGATTATGTAGACTGATTATTAAGTTGATTATGTAGACTGATTATTAAGTTCATTATGTAGACTGATTATTAAGTTCATTATGTAGACTGATTATTAAGTTCATTATGTAGACTGATTATTAAGTTGATTATGTAGACTGATTATTAAGTTGATTATGTAGACTGATTATTAAGTTGATTATGTAGACTGATTATTAAGTTGATTATGTAGACTGATTATTAAGTTGATTATGTAGACTGATTATTAATCTCAAAAAATAATTTTTTGTTTCTAATTTTAGTCTTATTTTTTGTTTTGTTTTATAATGTATAAGTCTATTAATTAATCAAACTCAAATTCAACAATGTTATTCAAATTTAACACATTAAAACCACTTACAGAATGAAATTAGTGTCTTTTTCATATCCATTTTTATTATCATATCTTATCTTTTGATATTATTATAAATATCGGATTTTTCCCAACCCTGGATCTAATGCATGTATGTCATTATGATCAATTACAACTTTGAGATTTTCACGTTTTAAAAAAAGTAAACACATGCGTGGTCCATTTAATAGATGAATATTATTATCACTTATCCTCACTCAGTCACATGTGTTTTCTCCAGCCGCCGCCTCAGCTCCTGTATGTTGGCTCTCCTGGTCTCCAGGTCGGCCTTTACAGCTGCCGCCCGTTCTTCTAACGCTCGGCGTTCTTCTGCAGTAAGGGAGGTGCATTCCTCACGTGAGCTGGCCCGGGACGCAGAAGGAGATGCTGCTTGTGCGGCGAGCCGCGCTGCGCTGAGGGAAGCGCTTAGTTGCTTCTTGAGGCTGTAGGGAAAATAGTATGTTGACTAAAAGTCTGTAAATAAAGAAAATATATTAGTATCTGAATCAGAAGAAGCATGTATACTTTTGTATAAGTGAGTCTTTATCGCTGAGTGCTGTGCGCAGTGCGTCCAGTTCCCGGCCGATGTCACGCGCGGGGGCGCTGCGACGCCGAGACCCTGCTAGCGACACTTCGATGCTCGCCATCTGTACAAAAAGAAATGAGGCTTCATTGAAATCATTTAAGTAGGCACCGAGTTTATTGCAACTATTTGAAACCCTGTTTCAATTGAAATCCTTGCACACTTTTCTTCCAGTTGGTTTTTGACATATTTCTACTGATTCTAAAATTAATTCAACCGGGGTTATCGAGGCCTATAGTTAGGCAGCGTAAGATTATTAACGTGCTCGGAAGTAAATAAATTATTTATATTTAACAAGTAGTAAATATGTCTCCGTAGATTAATGATTAACTTTCTATAGATCGTTCTCTAATCTATAGAATCTATACATATAATAAAATCGTAAAAAGTACTGTCTGTTAAAATTTAAATACTTTAGAAAAAAAATGCATTTAATGTACACTGTGTATGAAACAGAGCGAAAAACAACAATTATTGGAATTTTTGTGTCTCTGATTGTTTGTCTAAACGCATAAAACCACAACAACCACTGCACAGATTTTATTGAAACATAGCATAGTTATATGCCGGGTTAACATTTAAAGTATGTACTAATTTGTTTCCAGATTCATTAGAAGTTTCAATGACAATCATCATCATAAACGCATGCGCAATGTTAGAGCTCACATACAAACCACGGTATGAATCTTTATGAAATTTAGTACAATGATGATAATTTATGTTCCGGGACATATATGGGACATCCTTTATCCCGAACCGTTAAACGTTTCTCATACTAATCATTGTAAAGTACCCTAGATTATTGTAAATACTCTAAATAGTACATATATTCTAAAGACCACGTGAACGAAGTCGTGGGCACTCCCAGTTTTATACAGTTTAAACTTAATCAGGCACGCTTGTGGCAGTCGTTAATGTATTCATAAAACGATAATGTATTTTATAAAGTTGCCCGAATTCACTGGAAAAATTAAATAAGTTGTAAAACTGCATCGATCCGTTCGGCGACTCCGCGAGGCGACTCCGCGAGGCGACTCCCGCGAGGCGACTCCGCGAGGCGACTCCGCGAGGCGACTCCCTGAGGTACAGGTATAAAAGTATAACGCAAACTAACTGTATTTATATTACTCAAAGGACAGGCAAACTTTACGGCCCCACATTTAGTGGCTGACATTACTGGTTACGTATGATTACGGCATACACTGCCATTACCGCTCCTCGCCGTGCCCGATAACACGGCAATTTGCATGTACAATCAGCAACAAGCTAATGTACCCATTACAAAACTGGCCCTTGTTAATTGCGCGTTAAGATACCCATGCGCCTATGTTGATCTGTTGGTGACTGCACAGTTGAGATACGCTCATATAGGTATACAGAATTCGCCTAATTTTAGTTCTTAAAATAACCGCATTACGGTGCTTATGGATGTCTATAGTTTAGCCTCTTGGTCACAGTACCGGCATTCCCGCCAAATAACATATTGCGAGCACTCGTTCGATAACGGCACTGTACCTTTTCTTACCACGCCTATCGACAGTTTGTATTGCACGCACAACCGTCACACAATGATAGTAATCACAAAGGAACATTCCTGGATACTTTTACAGTATTTTCACAAGAACTACATAAAAGCAATGACGTCCGTCAAAAAGTGCATCAAAACCATGAACTTAATAAACCTACAAATACAAATACTTTGCTGTTTACATGATTTTAACAACTGTTTTGAATTACTTCAAGAACAGCTACAAGAACTGTCATGATTTTTTCGAGGACAATAAATAAGTGTTTCAAAGATTTATATTTGTGTATTTGTAGGTATGTTGGGGGTAATCTCTGGAACTACTGAACCGATTTCAAAAATTCTTTCACAAATAGGAAGCTACATTATCCGTGTCTAATATAGGCTATATTTTATTAACAAATTTTGAAAAAAAAAAAAATGACATGAAAAAACTTATAAACCGAAGCGAAGCGAGGGCGGGTCACTAGTATAACATATAACACAAAGAAAGGCGTCCGCATTTCAGCTACCTGTTGATGCTGAGTGATTCCAGCAGTAGTCGTTGAATATCGTCAACATTTCCAACATTGAAAGGAGACATATAACTGTCTTCTAACCCTCCCGGAGCATGTAATATTTTAAGCGGCACGTTAATTAGCAGCCGAGGGCTCATTACCGCGTCTATAAAGTGATATGTGAACGATACGGCTTTGTACAGTGATTTAGTACGGAAGTCGGTGCGCGACGACGATGCGGTCTTCCTGCGCGTGCGCACGGTTCGTTCCACACGGCGCGCTCGAGGAAATGAACACGACATTGAACCTGCGAGGTTTACAGCTTATACTAGTAATAGTGTACGATCATCTGCGTAGTAAGAAATCAACTGTCAACTTTACGACGCTGCAAACTATGAGCGTGTAGTTACTCTCAGAATATACGAGTACATAACGTCTTCATAATAATCATGACAAAATATGTTTTCTTTGACTCTACTCATGTAGAAATATTAGTTAAGAACTAATTTATAAATAGAGACTTATGAAATATAATTTTAGAAAGAAATCAAAGTGGAATCATTGGACGACGTGTCGTAGTTCAATGTTACCCCTCCCACTCACTTTATCCTATTCCCCAATGTACGTACATGTTTCGGAAGTGAGTGAGATATGCTGGAGCCCATTCCCATCCCATCCCATCCTATTCGTCACCATTCTCCCAAACCTTTCTCCAAATTAATCCCTATATCTCAAGAGGTAGGCAGCTCATCCGGGGGCGTGCCGACGTTTGTCATTTTGGACTAAGACAGTATCCACTTACCATCAGGTGGACTGTATTATCGTCTGCCGCCTTCGTACATAAAAAAAAATAATTACCCTAATTTGCTTTCTTCTACGTCTTAAACAAAGAGACCATTATCGTAGCAAAATGTGCAAGTGAGCTAACATTACTTGAGTATTACACCGCATTTAGCGCTATGCGGCTACATAACCTCCGCACATGAGCGCGGCCTCCGGAGAGATGTTCTTGATAATATTGGGCTCGCTGTAATGACGGTATGGGCAGAGGGCGGCCCGAAGCGCGCGCACTACGCGTATCGAAGATCTTAGCGGAAATACTTGAGTTTCGGGTCAGGGCACACATAGGTAGAGTTTAATTATGTCGGTGTGAAAAAAAATCTATATAAAGTTTTTAAACATTTTGTGAGAATTATGAGCCGGTTCGTTTTTAGGGCAGACCGGGGCAAAAAACCGAAACCCCTCCCCGGAACCCTTTAAAGATAGACCAGATTTTACGATTCTTTCTTAAAAAGCAGTAAATATAATACGTAAGTAAGTCCACTTCATTGAACACCAAAGAATACAGTCAAAGTGTTATAAGAGTTTAAATAACTAGATATACAAAAGGTATTGCTACAGCGATCTCTTCCTGACAACCTTTGGCCAGTTTGATAATAAAAAAACCGAAAAACAGAAGATGCAAAGAAGCGAAAACGATCTATTCAGCATTTTATATGAGTACATAATAAAATCCATTCTTGGCAATAAGCTTAATGTACATGTATTCACATTCCTGTTTTTCTGTGGATTTTTGTTCCTAAATGAAATGAAAAATCAATGATTCTTCTGGTTCCTGTAGTCTCACCCCATGCGTGCCTAGATGTAAGTCTATTATTATACTATTATAAAGAATGTATGTTATGTGTGATGGGATGGACACTAAATTGTATGTGGGACCAGTGAGTTAGACTATAACACCACTAGATGTACAATTTGATCTATGAAGGATCAGTTGAAATGCGGGGGTGCAAAATGCAATCGGGAGATTCCAGCGTAGCTTCTTTTCCAGCAGCCGACGAAGACGTGGTCACTCACTTCTGTCTCCACTTCACTGAGTTAATTGTCTTTATAAACGATTTGCACTTTACTTTTAAGGTGCCGAACGAACACGGCGGCGTGGCGCGAAGAAAGGTTACAATGATATGAGAATTTTCTCCCGGTGACGGCGTGAGTGGTCATCTATCATGGACTAAAAGGCTACGTTCAAAAACGTGGCGAAACTATAAAGAGGCATGAACATAGAAAGCCGACAGAATAGCAGACAGTCCACCGTGAGTATGTCGCCTATGGACATCAGCGAAACATGCCAAAATCAGTCTATTAACTGTGTCTGTCTATCTACCTGTTATTAAAATTTTATTAACTCTCTACCCTAAATTTGTCTGGCAGAGATCGCTAATAGCGATAAGACCGCCTTTTGTGCATTACACGTGTTACAAAATGTCTGATATCGTTTTGTTTTGGTGTGCAATAAAGAGTTTTATCTAGCTATCAGTCCAACAAACGTTGTCACGCCCTCATGCACTTTTGTGGTAAAGTAACATATGTTTTGTGTATTCGTAGCCTCGTGTAAGGGTTTAGAAAGTGCCCTCGGTGTAAATAATCCCTTATGGTATACTGCAGTTATATCTCCATCCGGTTTTCTCAACAATTGTTCTGTAATGTACCGTAGCGGATTGTTTACGCCCTTTGTTCACACAAATTAAACTAAAGCTAGCTGCAATTATTTCTCGTCGTTTTTATTGCTCTTTCACTAGTTTTTTGTGTACACTAGCATTTGCTTTATGACAAAATTCAGGCTTAAATATACGTTTTAACCTAGAATCCATGTCAATAAAGTTACTTTATACTCGTACTGTTCATCTATATTTTCCAGCTAGCAAAACTGTATAGATATGCAAAGCTTTTTTTCCAGGTCGAAAAGTGGGTAATAACTTCAACTGGGCACGTCTGACTGGCCGATATACCCCACTTAAGTCACATAAGTTGGAATTCAAGACGTTCAAAAAGAAGCTTAGTTCGCCGGAGGACACAGCTCTAGCTCTAGCTCCAGCTCCAGCTCCAGCTCCAGCTCCAGCTCCAGCTCCAGCTCCAGCTCCAGCTCCAGCTCCAGCTCCAGCTCCAGCTCCAGCTCCAGCTCCAGCTCCAGATCCAGCTCCAGCTCCAGCTCTAGCTCCAGCTCTAGCTCCAGCTCTAGCTCCAGCTCTAGCTCTAGCTCTAGCTCTAGCTCTAGCTCTAGCTCTAGCTCTAGCTCTAGTTCCAAGTTACAACACTATCATGATACATCGAGTACAATAACAGTTATAAGAAACATAACACTGCGTTATCTTTCAATAACATCGCTAGAGATGTGCCGAGATGTAAATTGCGTAGTGTATTACGTAAGTTGAAGTAGGTGATAGCCTGGAGGTAACTAATCTCGGCTCGCATGCGAGAGGTCGTGAGTTCAAACCTTCACAATTATTACAAATCTGTATCCACATCTTACTTTTTAATATCACGAGTATATTTTTTTAATTTGGGTAAGGGGCTACCCTGGTTGCCCGTGAGCGTGCAGTTGCTGGTAAATACCAATGCTGTGGATTATCTACAGCGTTTTCTGAGCTAGCTCCATTATATTGTCGCGATATATACTTACATAGGTATATCTATATTTAATTGTGTGGTATATTTGGGACAACATAGTATGTAAATAGCCATTAAATATATTTTCTTTCTTTCTTTCTTTATAATACAATAGAATTCCGTAATGTTGTTATTCTGGAACCGTATTTTTATCATTTTCAGAAAAATGGTAAGTACAAGTTTGAAAGCTGTGTGACAAATTGTATAATTGAACGAGCGTGAAGTTGCATCGCAGCGGGGGCGAATGTCATTAAAAAACTAGTTTTTTGCACAGGCTTCTCTCGTACAGAAATTCGGTCTTAACAAATATTTTACAAAAAATCATTATTTCCATTAAACT
This sequence comes from Sesia bembeciformis, assembly GCA_943735995.1. Classification (NCBI taxonomy): domain Eukaryota; kingdom Metazoa; phylum Arthropoda; class Insecta; order Lepidoptera; family Sesiidae; genus Sesia; species Sesia bembeciformis. The sequence goes on from OX031028.1 coordinate 19,119,842, forward strand.
TAATGTGGCGTTATTATATAAGTAATTAGAACAGTGCAGTGTACCATGTGTCATTGTTATAAAAATACTACAATATACAGAGAGCATCACTTAACTATGTTACTTCAAGTATAGATGCATAAGATAACGACAAAATCATAGCGAATACAAATAAATCATTTCGTAATTACAAATACACATTGAAGACGAGAAACTCAGATTACACACAATATTTTACTGATATTACGTCGCGACGACTACACTGGACAGTTAAAGCAACGCCCTAAGCCAAGGCCCGTTGCTTCCGTCGGTCTACCAGCGGGAGAGCCCTTAGGCTTTTTGCTCCTGGCTGAGCGCCTTCTGCGCTCGCCCTAAACCATACATGTCCGGTGACTCTTGAAAAGCCACAATAATTTAGCCATTCCAAAAAGAAAACATTGGACGGTTGTAATTGTAGACCGTAATATTACTGGTTTAAGCTTAATACAATTTAAATATTTAACTTGAGACCTTAAGCACAGGGGATAACTGGTCGCGGTGACAAGTTATCGCGACCCTAAATCTCCAAACGTAGGCAGCGCATTCGGGAGCGTGCCAACGTTTGTCATTCTGAAATGATGTTGGCATGTACCGCGAATGTGGCAGGGCGACAGTATCTATTTGCAACCAGGTGGAATGTGGGCTCGACTGCCATCTTCTTTTATAAAAAAAATTAAGCCTGTACTAACAGGTTTCTAAAGCATAAACTTATCTCCAATTTATTAAAATAAAATATTAAAGAACAGAGAATATTTCCTGAATTTTTTTGCTGGCTTCTTATTGTTGATACTATAAATAAATAACGCAACAGTCAATGGCCCATTGAGTGTGGCGTTATTATTCCCCTGTGATGGACCTTAAAGAAATAAATACTATAATTTAGGAAGTACTAATATATTTTGATAAGATTTTGATCTTGGTGGTTTGCTGTTGAGCAACGTCGCATTGCTACAATGTACCTCTTCTCTCACTCTTGCATAAACCGCCTCTACACACCATTACATTGCGGTATCCGAACATAAATTATGTTATCGAATGAATCAGTTTGTGTCGATCTTATCGCGGCGTCGGCAAATTGTCGCTCCACTTGATACTACTCGAATCGCCTCGAGATTACATCGTGTGTTACTTCAAAGTAATTGCATAGAGTTTCTGAAGGATTTATCTTACTAATTAGTGTGTGAACAGGATCTACTAGACAATAACTTGAGTTTAAGCACAATCACAAACATATAGGAAAACCCTATTGGAGAAAGAACACAAAGTATGTTCGCACGTTGATGTCTTTTGTTTGTGTTGACATTTTCAGACAGGTGTATCGCACAATTTGTGATTTTTTGACTTATATTGTATCAATTCAGACGATTGGAAAATTAATGTTTTCGTTGATTGTCTGCATATACATAGTAAACATACATGGGTGGTAAGGAAGAACTCGCTGGAAGAAATCGCTTTAGCGATAAGGCCGCCCGTTGTACTTTTAATTACTTGTACTTTGTATTTCTCTGTATGTTTTTGGTGTACAATAAAGTGTATCTATCTATACTCATATATATTATGATATATATTTTTATTCATATTTCACTCTTATTATGAAGTCCCCGATAGTGTCTGTATTTTCGCAATATCTTTAAAATTACTGCCAATGATTTTGATGTGGTATTTATTCTTACATAGAGTAGAATATTTTAAGACAACATTTATTTAAGTGCCATAATTCAAATACTGTTCAAACATTTCAACAATAAAAGAAAATAACATCGGTTAGAGTATTTTTGAAAAACCAAACGATGTTGATAATCTCTATACTTGTATTTTGCCTGTTTAATGCACAGAACATTATAGTTTTATTATGTTCTGTGGTTTAGTACATTATTAAGTCGATTTTTTTGTAGTTTCAACAAGTAAACAGATTTTTGACCGATCCGAAAACGAATTTGACTCCCGGTATATCAAACATTAGAACTTTTACTTAACATGCATTACAAACTAAGCTAATTAGACGACAATTAAAATTAAACTTTATTTTTATACTTCGTGATTATGTATTTTCAATTGCCTAATTAAATCACTACCACACCATTTTATAATCTTATTTTTACCTTTTAAATACATTGTACGTGGAGAGAAATGTCACAGCATATGTTAAAGATGTTGCATTAAACTTATTATTATATAAACACACGTAAAAGGTTCACTGACCTTGGCCTCCAGGTTGTCAAGGTTGACGGCCCCCCCTCCGCCGATCTCCAAAGTTTGCTGAAACAACGGACAAATTTAGGTTATTGTATATATTTAAAGATGAGCAAACGCACGTGCCGCGTCGTGTCACTCGAGTTCAAAGAACCACTAAATTATTTTTGTTTATCATACATCACATCACTGGACGAAGAATTACCAAGAAATATGTTAATGATGAGTGTATTAAGATTTTAACGTTAGATAAAACGTAAAAGACGCTGCTGCCACTAACAGTTAACATAAAAGTAAATTAGTTTATAACAGTACTTCAGACCACATCACCAGCCTCTGTTTCTTCACTAATGGACATAGGTCTTTCCCAAGCACGCCCATTGCCAGCTCAGCTTACTTTCATCCTTTCGCGAAATTCTTCATTTCGATACTTCAAAGGAACTCCGAGTATAGCTCTTTTAAACACTCGTACAGCAATTTTGAACTTTGAATGACATTTCTTACATCAAACACACTGTCAGAGTCTTCGTTTCAATACCGTACGGGATTATTTGTACGACGTGCTAATTGAAGAGTTTCGTCTTCAAACATTGTTGTGTAGATAACTTTTTAAACTTTCGCGTTTTGTACATGACGCGAGAGGCATAGATGCAAGATGCAAGATTTCCAGTGACAGGGTACATGTACCTAGGCCTAATTATTATTATTACTATATAATTTAGATCATGTATACGAGTATGTATGAAAATTAATAAATTGCCGCCTGAAATACATATCAAAACTATTACTAATAAAAGACATTTAGGCAATAATATTTTTTTACTTTTTTGTGTTCCTAGTACCATCTTCAGTGTATGATGATATGTCCCGTTGCAACCGCAACCTCTCCACTGGACATCAAGTGGCAACGGTAACCATAAATGAAATGTTATCTGCACTAACAGCTTTGATTATTAATTCAATTTATTTCCAATTTGTTTCTAGTCTTCAAATCTCTTGATCTCATGCCAAAATTTATAAGACACCATACTAATATATAAATACTAAGTTTAATATATAAATCTAGTTTAATTACCCCTCACTATAGCAATATTGTCGTGTATTTTCATGCCATAAAGGATGAAAGGTCATAAAACGCCACGCTGGCCACTGTGAGTTGGCGATCCCACTTATGATATTATAGTTATCCAGGTAAGCCAGAAAGTCGGGTAATCGCTGCTCGATATTCGGAGTTGTATTGTTGCACTTTACCACCACTCAGGTGACTTGTAGAGTGCTAAAAGGTAAGTCTTACAGACGCACGCAACACTGAGTCACAAAAAACTAAATTCTTCGAAATATCTCGTAGAGTTCTGCGTGATGAAGTGGCAATGGGCAGATTATATCTCCCGCAGGACCCACAATCGATGGGAGAGACGAGTCCATGCATCGAGGCCATGTACCGAAAAGCAAAAGCAGACCGCTCCGACCATGTGGAATAGACTTGAAACTTCGCCGGTGGAGGATCGGTGAGAAGAACCGAAAACCAAGTGGGAGACGCCTATAATCAGAGACATAGGTTGATAGTATGGAAACCATGGCTCGTAATGAAATTAATAATGTTAATTGGGAATATCGGACCATTTAAAATACGTAGTACGCTACATTTTGTTCCAATTGAACATGAAATATCTTTGTTGGGTGCACCGCCGTGGAGCCAACTATTAGGAGTTACTAAAGTCCATGAAAACAAAGTCGAGGGCACGGCGCATGACTTGTGTTATCGATAAACATTTTACGATGACGTCATAAAAACAACTCGCATATGCACTTAAATCGTCTACGGCATATAGTTACGATGATTTATAATTCTAATTCGAAAGTTGGTTCATTTATTTGAATCAACTAAAATTACCACAGCTATCAAATTTGTTGTATGAATGTGAACGAACGGAATGTTTAATTAAACTGAATACAAATCCTTACAAACGGGATACCAATTCCCTCGGAAAGAACAACCTAAATGACATTTGTTAGGTAAAGTCATGGAATACAACTAGTCACTAAATAAAACGTAGCTACGTACACAAGCTTTCATATTCAGAAGGTTTACATCCACGGACCTGTCCAAATATGTATGTATGACGATTACGACCATAATGTCTTATAGTTCGCACAGGTAAAATACTTTTGTAAACACTAAGCACTATTGCAACTTTTCCAAACGACTATATCTATACATGTGACTATATCTTTGTATAGAAGTAGAGTTTGCGTTTTCGTATATGTAGTTCTATTTTCGCTGATACTCGCATAATCTTGCTTACAGGTAGCTTCTTCGTAAAGCGGTTCAAGAGTCTCATTAAAGAGATTATCAGTCCGTACGCACGCGCTACTTAGCCCGGCGGGCGCGCGCGCGATGCGCCTGCGCCGCTTTCTGGTAATTTCACTGCATTCACAGCCTTAAAAACATATGTGCTATATACCACATTACGATTGTTGGCCAATTGTGATAATTACCACACAATCGACTTGGTAATCGCTGTTTTATTGGATCACACGAGCAAAAAATTATTTGATTATGATGATTTTCGTTGTTTTCCGTTATATTATAATGCATTTAGGTCTGTTTTACCATTTCATTCGCGTTGATATTTTAATTCGTCAAGTTTTCTTTAATACGGCAATATCGCAATTAACACATAAGAGCAATGTCGAGTTCTCTTTGTAATTAACAATTTTAAAATCAAAACAATTAAACACATGTATTGTCAACGTCCAGTCACGTCGAAGCAAGTTAGTGGTTTATAAGGATATATAATAAAGGAAAATGCGCTATAGCCGACATTTTTGTTGTAATAGTGACGTAACACACAGCTAGTGTTGTCCTTACATAACAGTGAGGAGTCGCTCAGTAAAGTGTAGTTGTTTTTCTGGGGACAGACGAGAGAACTTTTTTGAGGGGGATAGTGCACGCTGCAATCCAACAGCTGCTGGGCGCGCTCGACTGGCCACGACTCTCACATAAGACTACCTTGAAATGTACTGCATTTTCCGATTTATCTTATTTCCCTAATGTACGTACGTGTTTCGGTAGTGAGTGAGATGTGCCAGAGCCCATTCCCATCCTATCCCTCCCCATTTTCCGAATCCATTCCTATATCTCCAAAGGTAGGCAACGCATCCGGGGGCGTGCCAACGTTTGTCATTTTGGACTAATGTTGGCATGTATCACGGATGTCAACGGGCTACAGTATCCACTTACCATCAGGTGGACTGTATACTCGTCTGCCGCCTTCGTACATAAAAAAAAGACGAGTTGGACTCCTTGGAAGTAATGAAAAATGCAGTCTTATGCTTTTATGTCATTATCACAGACATTATGTATAAACACTAGGCGCTTTGAAGATTAATAAATGTTACTATTAAACCACAAATCTCATAATGCATAATGCACAATTTTTACAATAATTACTCAGCCTCCACTTCTCGAGTTCCCACCAAAAAGCCATCCACTCATGTCGACATAATTTTACATCAAAACTGCTGACACATGATAAATTATTGAATTTAACAACGCAATTAACTTAATTAAAGATATGAAAGTAATATTTGAACAAGAGAAAAACGTTTTAATTAAATTGGATTACTGCTAAAATAATTTTGTTTTATAACTTAGACAGGATATTCACGTCCATTTGCTAGTGAGACACACGTTTATGCATTTGCTAGTGAGACACACGTTTATGCATTTGCTAGTGAGACACACGTTTATGCATTTGCTAGTGAGACACACGTTTATGCATTGGCTAGTGAGACACACGTTTATGCATTTGCTAGTGAGACACACGTTTATGCATTTGCTAGTGAGACACACGTTTATGCATTTGCTAGTGAGACACACGTTTATGCATTTGCTAGTGAGACACACGTTTATGCATTTGCTATAACGCTGATTTTGTTGTAGCACCTGGCTTTTAGAGCACATCGTTTAACATCTCGGAGAGTATCCTTGGTGTCCAATTCCCAGCAGTCTTATTTAGGAGTAATCTGGAAAATAAGACCAATATGGCGTCCACAAATCTTGGTGCGCTGAACAGTGTACAGCGGCTCTTCAGCCCGGGGCAACGTCTGATGCTTTATAAAGCTTAAGATAGGGTCACACTGAGTACCGAAATATCAATTGCACCCATTTGACTCTATCCAACGACGCGCTGTCCGAATTGTGGACGACTCCTGTGTCACAGGCGGTTTGGAATCCTTCAGAATCCGAAGAGATATTGTGTCTTTCTACTAACTGTATAATAGGGAACTAGATTTCTCCCGTCATCTTGGGGTATTTCATCGCCACTTCCTTGACAAAGAGTCGCTACATACAATGCGGTCAAGACATTTTATACCGCCAACCCGAAAGTTTTGGAATGGACTTTCAGGTGTGGTTTTTAACTATACTACAACATTGCCTGTCTCTTACCCGCATGTCCCCTGGTGTTGCAAGTGTCCATGGACGATGGTAGCCACTTACCATCTGCCTCCCTTCCTATAAAAAAAACATCAAAATAATTTCAGTTGTATAACAATATATGTCCTAATGTATAACAATATATCTATACATATAATAAAACTGCAGAATCAGCGTGTCTGTACATCGCATATATATACCTAAACCTGATTGGGGGCGATGAAGGAAGAGTATCAAAATTACAAAAAGACGATTTTGAAAATTTTTGTCTATCTGTCTGCCTGTTCGAACACGCTAATCTCCAAAACTACAGAACGGATTTTAATGGAGTTTCCACGGGTTAATTAAGCTTAGCTTAGCGCTTAGCGCTTCGCTTCGGCTGACGGGAAGAAAAGATGCTGTATACAAAGCTTTATAAATCAAACTAAAATTCCACGCGTACGAAGTCGCGGGCACAGCTAGTGTTATGAGAAACAACATAAATTCCAACGTATTATTTGCTGCAAGACTGCTATAAATTGATTTATAGCATTATTATGGCCACAAAAATAAGCACTATATTAAATTGGCCGCAGTATATTGGACGAGGTTGCATTTCAATGGGAACGTTTTCATTATATTACAATAAGATACAATAGAGACACAAGAACATTGTTAGTGATTGAGTAATATGTTCACAATAGCAGATGCACGAGTATTATTTTTGTGAACTTGACACGATGTACAATGGGGCCGCGCGGTGCCGCGGTGGGCGCTGCGCGGGCGCACACGGCGGCGCCTGACTCACGGACTTGTACACCAATTGTAAACAAGCTATTGCTGTTATGGGATAAGTAGGCTGTTTGTTTGTTAGCTTGTTTAGAATCTGAATCTATCAAAACAGTAGATTTCGATGGATTCATAAATTAATAATAATACAATTGACTGGAATAAAATAAGACGGAAAGGCAGGTGGTGTACGGGAAGTATGTTTAATAATAGTATAATACATATACTTAAATACATACATATATATACCGAAATAATAAATATACGAGGAAACATATAAAATATACACATATTTCATATATAACGGGGAGGAGGTATTGAAAAAATTAGACAAATAAATATTGGACTAAACAAATATTCCTCGGCCCCGGAATCGCACTCGTGACCTTTCACTCGGTATGTTTTTTTATATATATATATATATATAGGGAAGTACGAGGACGAGCAAGCGGTCCCACGTCATGGTAAGTGTTACAGCCGCCCATGGACATCTGCAACACCAGGAGGTAGGCGGGTATGCCGCCGACCTTGCAAAATCCTATTGCTAGAGCTTTCATGAAGACCCCACATCGTAGCGTAATGGAAAGACTTCTTGAGACAGTTCATTCCACAGCTTACTGGTTTGCGGTATGAAATGGTTTTTGGACCGAACAGTATGCATTGTAATTGTAAGTAAATTGGTAAGAGACTTCAGTAACTGCACTACAATTCGGTAGTGAGTCACTGCACTTTACTGCATTATTTATAGCATCGCGTGACGCGCGCAGGAGTTCCCTAACCTTACATCTACCGCAGCAATGAATAAACATCAGCCCATCAAGTATAATGTTCGGCATCCACGTGTCTTGTCCATAACTAGTGAGTCGTGACCGGTAGAAAGCGAGAGTTACATGTGCAGTAGTGATCATACAGGGGTGTCGAGTCATTGGCGCTGAAGAATGGTTGTTGACATATGTTCAAGGTACTAATTGTTTTTGCCGGACTGTGATATGCCGCTGATAATTACCAAATTACCAAAACAATTACTAAATTGTTTCTGAGGAACTGTGGTAAAATTGACTCCCCTTGACTACGTATATACCATGGGGCGCCCTTTTTTCAGGTGAATTGAAGACTTGCAATATAATGCCATATTGTATTCATATGAGTAAAAGTGACTCATATGAGTCAAACAAAAAAGTACTCGATACCGAAAAATATCGTTACTTTTGCCGTGCTTCGAGTTACAATAATGCAAATCTACAGTTATGTATCATTAGCTTTAATAATTATAATTACTTTATTAATATGGGTACCATGATTTATTAATTGTTAATAAAATAGAGTATAAACTTTTATGAGAGTAGCATAATCTCGGGAATTACATACAGTCGGGGTGGTCGTGGCCGAGTGCGCCCACACAGGACGAGTCTCACCAAGCTTTCTTTACTTAGTTCGTAATTACACAAGCATGTGGGGAACGTTACTTATCTAAGATCCTCGTAAGGTCGTTAGTTAGAAAACTACGAGACGGTATGTGGCGACGACATTGCTGTAGTAATCCTTAATTAGTGCTACTAACGTTAGTGGGAAGAAAGTTCGGAAGCTTGTCAGGAGTCTATTTCTTCGTGTAGAAAAGTGGTCAGGTGGCAGTACGCATATTTCCATGATGTTGGCCGTGTCTATGTCCGGGCGCTGACCATTTACTATCCAGAACAGACAGACACGCATCCTACATGGTCGTAAGGAGGTGGATACCGCCATTCATGGACACTTGCAACATCAGGGTGGATTGTAGGTTCGCTGGCGACTAGGGACACGGAAAAAGTATCGATACTTTTCGGTAAAGTGTACTTTTTTTGTTCGTTTTATCCGCCATACGCGGAGTCAAAATTAAGGAAGAAAACAAAAGTCCTGACCTTGTGGTTACAAGCTGGCCTGCTCACCCACTCTCGATCCTCCTGGGGGCCCCCGGAACTGCTGAACAGGGAGGCGCTTAATGGCGCCTTTGTAAGGTCTTCTGTACACTACACTATTAAATGCAACAATAATCACGACACACGCGAACCCCAAGGTCTCCAAAAATGTGCAGCCTACTTGCACAACAAACAAAATGCGATCGTACCGCACAAGGATTAATGGCTGACTTACGGGCAATCCGCGCCCGCGCAGCACGTGAACTCACCCCCCATCTCTTAGCCCCGAACAATACCGAACATATAGAAAAATATAAATTATAAGAATATGCGTATCTTTCGTGTTCAATGCTAAGTTAGATAAACATTTTTAATCTTCACAGACGACAATTAACCACACTAGCCCAGAAAAAAATAGTGACGGATCATTGTTGGAAGTGTTTTTAATTTCACATGCATATCCTGTGATATACTATGCATGTGATACGCACATGTATTTATATCGCAGAAAAGCATTTTTATTGCAATTAGCTGTAGTAACTTAATTCCTTCAAGTCATCAGTTCATCTAGCAGGAATGCGTCCCACGCTACGTTTCCCGCTAGGTACGTGGTCTCCATTCCCGGAGGAGGAGCGTAGAAGATCGTGTATGGTGGCCTTGGGAGAGGCCTATATCCAGCAGGGGAGAGACAGGCTGATGACGTGATAATTTTAAATTAGAGCCTTAAATTAAAAAATACGATTTATAACTTACCAATGAAGCTGATCGCTGCTGCTTGTTGAGGTCATGCTGACTGCGGTTGCGGTCCTCGCCAGCATCAGAAAATTGACCGGACTTGCGGGAGCTGAGGACAATATTTTGGACAATAAAGACAATATTTTGAAGTGATTTGACAATTTGATGATGTGCCGAGCACTGTATCGTTACAAGGCCTTTTAGCATTCACTATTGGACATGGTAGGTCTCTTCGAGCACATTGTTCTGTACAAGAGAGATGTATGACTTTAAATCGCTGGCCAAGCGGGTTGGTGAATTCATTCTTTAGAAGTGGTGTAGTTCCTCAGAGCTGGTGGTAGCGGCTTTGTTATCCCTTAATCTCCTTTTACGACACCCACGGGGAAGAGATGAGATGATGCTAATCTATAGTCAGTGGACACCACACAGCCCACTGTACAAGTATGTAATTAAATGGACAGCCATACAATAGATTATTGTATAATGTACTGTTACCAAAAACCTTGAAACAATAACACAGTCGCGTTTCACATAAGTTCTCACGTAACATTACGTTTACGATGGTAACGTCAGCAAAACACTCCCGGCGGGCAATAATCAAGGCACGTCAGAAATACCTTGTGCAAGGGACCTTGGACAAATACTAGTATCAACTTTGATTAATATCTGTTGTATTGTTCATAAAAACTGCGCTGTTATTAAAATAAAACCTTGTATTTACTAGTAGCTATCGTACCGTATACTCGTATAGGTTTTAAAGTGAGCATTCTTTTGTGCCCACCATTTTTATATGACTTTGATAAAATATTCAAATGCCGAGGTAGTAAAGTTTAGATTGGCATGTTAAATGGAGTACAATGTGAAGGCTTTTAAACTTGGGAATAGCTGAATGAGTTCGAGCTCAAGAAGTGAATGAGTTCTTTTAAATTTTGGAATAGCTGAATGAGTTCGAGTTCAAGAAGTGAATGATTTCTTTTAAATTTAGGAATAGCTGAATGAGCTCGAGCTCAAAAGTGAATGAGTTCTTTTAAATTTGAGAATAGCTGAATGAGCTCGTGCTCAAAAGTGAATGAGTTCTTTTAAATTTTGGAATAGCTGAATGAGTTCGAGCTGAAGAAGCGAATGACTTCATATTTGAGAATAACTGACAGTGAAGCGAGTTAACCCTGTTCCTATGAAGCTATATCTAACCGTTGACCTTCAACTATTCCTTTTTGCATTTATGACCTTGCTGGGCCAAGACTTGACAAGTCAATAAAACGGAAATAAATAAAGACTCATACTAGTGGTGAGTCAGAGTAGACAAAGGTCTATTAATACATTGTTTTTTTTTTCTTTTTCTTCTCAGTCGAAATATAAGTCTAAATAAATAAGTCATCCGAAATATTGGCCTCGATTTCATCAGCCAATAAGCCAATAAACGGTCTCCAATCCGATCTGAGAGGTATTAGACTCCTACGCAAGTTCCATTCTAGTATGGTAATCGTGCTGGTACACGCACGCCGGCAGCCCCTGAATATCTGCATTCTTAGCCACCCATGTCGACGGTTAATAGGAAACCTGACACCTATGGGGGCAGTACAAGGCAATGTCACTTCTCGATAAGATCGTCTCTCTAAAAAAGGCAATTGAGATACTGTTATCTGTTCGTGATTCTTTTAGCGTTTCTTGATTAACAATTAGTTAAGACCATAGATATAGGTGACAGACTAAGGCATACATACCCAGCCTTTTTTGGATTACCAACCCTTTCTTAGAAACTTTAAGGGGCAGTTTATTTATCATTTTTTATATACCTTCTTGTTTTTTTTATTGACTTGACATTTTGATATTGATTCCCTCCCTTGATTTTGCAATTAACTGACCTAATGTGAATGGGTGCGTCCGGAAATTTTTCAAAAATTGATATTACGCGCGTGCCCATGATTGTGAAGTATAAAATGTCTAATGTTGAGTTTTTGCTGATCCAGAATTCTTCGAATTGCTTGATTAAGAACACCTTCCATATAGACCTTCCTTTAACGCAACATTTACGAATTGGCTTATAGTGTTTTAGTAGGGTATACTGTTTAGTAGTGTTTTAGTAAAATTGAGACATTTTTGTTCCCCATCAAATTTGGACATGAGAAATAATTAAATGTGCAGCGAAGAAATACTGAAAAGGCAACGATGGGAAGGTTTAGGTTCTCTGGTAACAATAAAGTACTTTGAGTACTTTATTGTCACTTAAAGTACTCAATAAAGACAATAAAGTACTCAAAGTCGCAAAATACTTTGCGATGACATTCTCAATAATTTAAAATTATTTAGTTCAATTAATCAAGAACAGTTCATTTGTATTTTTTTCGTTGCCCGCTTAAATACAAGCCATTGATGTTGTTGTTGTTCTTTACTGTACAATAAGTTACAATATGTTACAATAAGACACTACAGTTCTTCTTTTTTTTTGCTCAGCCAAGAGCAAAGAGTGTGTGCAGCAACGAGCCAAAGGGCTCCGTATTACCAAATTAGTGCATACCTGGCGAGCTTGCGGTGCGCGCGCCGCCCGCCGCTAATCATTGAGAGCGTGCTCATCACCGCCGACATGACGCCAGGCTGGACAGCGCCGCATGTAATCTGGTAACAAATACAAACGTAATTTTATATTAAACGTTATCTATGCCGGTATTTCCCAAAGTGGGCAATATAGCCAAAGGACAGAGGAATCTAAGGGAGTGTCGATACCTTCAGTAGCAACTGGGTTGGGGTGGGGGGGGGGGGGGTTAAATATATGAAAGAGAAAAGAAATAACCCTAATGTGATAATTACAGAAAATTTATAGCAATTTAGTCGGCTCTAAAATATACCCATGGAAATATATATATATATATCTATAAATCGTTATCAGCTTACAATATTCTTATTGTTAGAAGAATTTTAATAAATATGACGTCAGCTAAAAATGACACATTATAAATTCTAAATTTAAATTCTAAATTTAAATTATAAATTATAAATTTATGTGTTTAATATAATTCTAAATATTATAACACATTATAATTTCTAAATGCCATCAGATTATAAGAATCAATTTTACTAAAAATAGGCATTTACATATTTATTTTTTAATTTATTTAATTCGGCAGACCGCGACATGTCTTACCGCAACGTGTTACAAAAACTTATCCACATAAATAAATAGAAATGAACATTAGGGAATTACGATAAAGGAGAAATGCAGTGCATTTCAAGGTAGTCTTCTGTGAGAGAGGGGTGACGTGGCCAGTCGAGCGTTATGATGTAATTTTTATAGTAGCTACACTACTCTAAAAATTACATCATAAAGTGGACGGAGTGTGGAGCGGGACTCCTGTATCTGCAATGACACGAGAGAATCTAACCTAACTAACCTAACCCACGTTTATTTGCTATTATTGATTTGCTGCTCATTCAATATTTTCTGTTGTTCAGGCGTTTAGTAGGGGGAGAGTGCACGCTGCATTCACACAGCCGCTAGGCGCGCTCGACTGGCCACGTTACCCCTCTCTCACAGAAGACTACCTTGAAATGCACTGCATTTCCCCTTTATCGTATTTCCCCAATGTACGTGCGTGTTTCGGTAGTGAGTGAGATGTGCCAGAGCCCGTTCCCATCCTATCCTTCCCCATTTTCGCAACTCTTTCTCCAAAGGTAGGCATCGCATCCGGGGGCGTGCCAACGTTTGTCATTCTGAACTGATGTTGGCATGTATCGCGGATGTCCATGGACGACAGTGTCCACTTACCATCAGGTGGACTGTATGCTTGTCTGCCGCCTTTTGTTTCTATAAAGAAAAAAATCTAGTTATTCTCTATGGTAATATCGGGTACCAATTACGAGTTTGAATAAAAAAATGTAAAGTCACCCCTGCATAAACTTCCTTAAGTTAATCAAATTGATCTTCTAAATCAGAGATTCTCAACTTATTGGAACTTAAAAAAAAAACGACTAGTTTTTTTCCTTACATGATAAATTCACATGATCAATTTGATCGTTCCAGTCATAAGTAACTGGATTCCCAATCTTCGTTCAGTTATAAGCGTCAAAACAAGATCCACGGGTCGACAACAACTGTAACCAATTTACTAACTGACCCCTCAATGACAGATCGTTTATTACCTGAAGATCTCGTTATTAGCATAAATCAATTAATTCGTTTTATTTCTCTTGAAGTGCTATAAATCATTTCAAATACACTTTCGGAACTATTTATGTAGAAGTCTATAATTAATTTTATTGCAATATCTAATCTACACTAATATTATAAAAAGGTAAAGTTTGTAAGTTTGGATGTAGGAGGTAATCTCCGGAACTACTCATCCGATTTCAAAAATTCTTTCACCATTTGAAAGATAAATTATTCCAGATGGGCATAGCCTATATATTATGTGCAAAAAAATTGACGGGCATGCAACGCATGCCGGGCACAGTTATTAATATAATAAAGACGTAAAATTGTGTGTTTGTAGGTATGTTGGGGGTAATCTCTGGAACTACTGAACCGATTTAAATTTTTTTTCACAAATAGGAAAGTAACAATATTCATGTCTAATATAGGCTATTGTGATATTTAAAAAAAAATTGAAAAATAAAAAACTTATAAACCGAAGCGAAGCGAGGGCGGGTCGCTAGTATTTAATATAGACGATAAAATATAAATCTTATATTGCTTCTGATATCATTCGACAGACCGCGACATGTCTTACCGCAACTTGTTACAAAAACTTATCCACATAAATAAATAGAAATGAACGTCAAGAAAATCAAACGGACAAATTGTAAATTGTAATGGCGTCCAACAAGCGCCGGACAAATAAGGCTGTACTTCACAATCGTGCGCAGTTTTCAAGCGCAAATTATACCGCCGCGCGCGCCGTTACGATAGAGACACCATAAAAATATGAAAATTGATAATGATAAAGATAATGTTAAAGCTTGTGCTGTTTTGTAACAAGATTTAAAGTTTATGGAAGTGAAATTACAAAAAAAGGTTAATTATTGGCTGCGAAGAAAATATATGTATGAAACTGTATACAGGATGCACCCACTTATCAGCGTATTTCTCTCATGAAAATTAATGACATTTGTTCTATTATATGATTTATTCAAGTTCAACTTTTTTTCACAAAAAGCCACTCACTCACTCCCACCGATTTGGTATATTTAGATATAGCATGTGCTACATTGTAATTTGTAGCAGCGTGTACTGAATAAGTACAGAGTAACAAAGTCAGAGACTTCATTGCTTTATTTTGAAGGAAAAATCAAGTTTAGAGAAAAAGTCGCAGAACAAAAGTTGATAGAAATTCATTATTAAGAGGGTGGCAGGTATTTTTTTATTTAACCCTGTATATTTGCAAGCGATGTAGTTCTGTGCGTGCCGTGTGGTGTCGGCCGGCTACAGAATAGCACCATCCCATCTCTTCCCATCGCTGTGGGATATCACAGGCGCTGTGGAACTACACCACATCTAAAAGAGTGTACTCGCCAATTCGTTTGACCAGCGTGGTGTTTTAAGGCCATTCACCCCTCATGTACATTGAGGCCCATGTCCGGCAGTAGATACTGAAAGAGCTGCTTGCATTGCATAGTCCTGCGTAAGAAAAGTAAAATATATATCTATACTAACATAACAAATAGGTAAAATTGTGTTTGTAGGTATGTTGGGGGAAATCTCTGGAACTACTGAACAGATTTCAAAAATTCTTTCACAAATAGGAAGCTACATTATCCGTGTCTAATACAGGTTGTATTTTATTTTGAAATTTTGAAAAAAGACTTATAAACCGAAGCGAAGCGAGGGCAGGTCGCTAGTCTTCCATAAATATGTTAAGTTTGACCAGAGAGCAAGCAGATTTTATCAACTTAATTGACAATCTTAGCAATGTCAATGTCATTACTTAATTTGTTTACTGCTATGTGGGTCAACAAAAACTAGTTTCACATTCACCCGACACCGCAGAGCTTAAGTTTTTGCAACGTATCGTATTGCGCGTGTAAAATATCCGCTCTTTACCCACAGGTTTTGTTTTTGTTCTCGCGCCGAGCTCCCGGCGGTGCTCTCGTAGTTTTTGTTGCGGCCACTGTACGTCAGCGCCTCGTGGAACTTGATTGATTACATACAAATTGATATGTTTATTTAATGCGAGTTTTCCTTGCATATACTATATTGTGCTATGACATAAAACAATTAATTTATTAACACTGACTATATATTAATTATCGCCGTTTTTCGATGCAACACAAGTGACATAGTCTTTAAATGACATGAATTTTCGATCATTAAAGCGCCCGCGCCGACCGGCGCCGCCAGTTATTGAATGAATTTTGTCGGTCGATACTCTTTTGAACAAATTGAATAATGAACAAATTAATAATTATTAAAATCAACATTTTATGTTAATAGTAATACAACTGCCGTGCCGTGTGCAGTCGGTCGGCTATAGAATAGCAGCACATGGAGTTCTTCTCGTGGGTGTCGTAAAAGGCGACCAAAGCGATAACTGAGCGGCTACCACAAGCCCTGAGGAACTACATCACCTCTGAAAGAATGGACTAACTAATCCGCTTGGCCAGCGTGTCGTTTTATGGCCATACATTCTTTATGCACAAGACAATGTGCATGAGAATGTCCAGCAGTGGATACTGAAAGGACTGTTTCCAGATCTACCCATGTAAATCTACCCATGGGTAAATACCCAGTAATGTTTATTACTTGCCCTTAAATTATTTTAAAAGTTTAGTAAAATGTTGACTTGTTTTTCCATACATTTTTGAAAAGGGACCTTGCCATTTTGGACTAATGTTGGCATGTATCGCGGATGTCTATGGGCGAGAGTATCCACTTACCATCAGGTGGGCTGTATGCTCGTAAGTCTAGTATTTTTTAGCTTTCAGTTCGCTCTCACAAAGAATAAAAACCATTTTGTTGTTTATATATTGCAACATCGTATGACTTCTTGCTGTATGAAACATAAATTTTGCATTCTCATAATTTTCCCCGCGTTTTCTAATTCTGACAGTTCTTATGTACAGCAAAAAGTGCTATAACATCGGTATCGTGTGACGGTAATGATAATGACTTTAGCACACCATTTAACATGAGCCGGAGAGGCGGTTAATTGTCCACATAAATATCACGCATTACATGAAACTCGATAGGAGCCACTAATAGCCGACATAAAGTAAAATCACATTAACTATCGCCCGCGGCTGACACATGAGATCAAATTATGTGTTTCTTTTTGTTACAGTCTAAAGTCTAAGTGTGTATACGGGTATTCATAAGGATGAATTACTATCATAATGTACCAAACCCCTTGATTGGATGGCCAATAGTGCTATTTGACAAAATAATACATTTGTCAATGGTACATTTCGTCAAAAGACTTTATTCGCCAAAAGTGAATGAATGAATTTACGAAAATTAATTTCCATCGAGGATTGGAACCAAAGCTACCTTTGCATACAAACACTTGAAATAATAGAGTAAATTGGTGATATGACGAAATGATCCTTTGACAAATGCAGTATTTTGTCAAATAGCACTATTGGCCATCCATCCGAAAATCCTTGGTTGATACCACACAGAATACGGTTCTTAATGTTTGCTGTCGTGGATATAATCCACTGATGTGAAATATTAATTGTCATAGACGCAACGCTTCCAAGAAAACGACACTTAAAATTGATCGAGTTATACCACCACACGGTACTAATAGAAGCGTCTGTGACAATTGATATTTCACATCGGTGGATTATATGGTTCGTCATATGTCAAATCCGACCTATTAGGACGGCCCAATTATAATAACTCATGCGATTAATCACCGTTGGACGGTCACCATTACTATAAAAGAAAATCTATAATTGTATTCTTATTATAACCTGTTCCCGATTCCAACACGAGACAAGATAGACGACACGGAGGACCACATAGCAACTCGTATTTACTTATTTCTGTGAGGTTTTTTCCACTATACTTTAGCTTTGCCGAATGGTATACTGTCAGCAATTAGTTGCAGATTATTATTGACCTATCGGAATGTTGATTGCACACCTTTGCCGATGAGCAATCCTGTAATTATAAATTTGTACAATTCTATCGCTTAGTATTTGATTGCCGTTTTGGCATTCATTGGTTTTCTAAATATTTTAATAATGGTATTATGGTGTAAGTAAGCGGTGATAGTCTAGTGTAGGAGTATCTGTTCTCGACTCTCATTCGTGAAGTTGTGAGTTCAAATCCTCTGCCCGCGTACCGCTGAGTTTCTTCTTTATTGCGAATTTATTTTTAAATTATCACTAACTTGGCAGTGAAGGAAACATGGTGAAAAATATTCGGGAATTTTAAGAAATTGGAGCATGTGTCCACATATCTGCTCTGGGCTGGTGTGGTGGATCCATGCCCCTGAACCTTCCAATGGTTTACAAGGGAGGCCTGAGCCATACGGTGGGACATAATAATCATGGAACCGAATGAAGGCATAGTCCAAGATCCATTCCATCTGTCTAGTTGAAGAAAATCGCTGGTCGTGGTTAGATGAGAATGGTGTTCGTGTGTGAATACGAGCCTTGCGAGAGACCTACATCCAGCAGTAGACGGACATAGGGCTGATGGTACGGTATGGTATGATTGTATTAGAATTTGCCCGCGGCTTCATAACTTAGAGCGATTTTGTTAAAAATTACCCAATCAACTTCAGGAATAAACACACTACACAGCAGTGAAAATCAAAACAAAATCGGCGCGGTAGTTCAGACAGAGATTGAATATGTATAGAAATTTAGTCGTAAGAGGAACAAACACAAGGAAATACGAAAACCTAAATTTAACTTCAGTAGTACAGTAAAATGACATGTTTCTTTTTGCAAGACTTAGAAAAAACTTGATAACTCAATCATAATCAATAGGTTCTCGCTCACAAGTAAGTACTTATTTCCTGTTATTAGAGAGTTATTAGCTCCTCAGAGAAACTCGCGTGATACGTGATGTGAGTTTACGCTAGTGATTAGTAAGGTTTCTCAGGACATCGCACGTAACCAACCTTATTCAATCAATGTGGTTATCGAAGTAATACTTTCATTATTTATTTATTCAAACATAACAGAAATAACAGTTTGTAAAAAAACAATGAGTACATACATTATTATAACGATTTCTCTAAGAATTCCACAGTATACCTGCTTATAACCCGCTCATTTGAAAAGAAAACATCTATGTCACTACGGCTCCCTAACATTTTATGAATATAACGTAAAGCACGTGAAACTGGTCCTTTTTTTCGAAATGGATAATTTCTTGTGGCCCTAATGGCCTTTCAAAGGTCACCGCACATGTATGGTTTAGAGCAAGCCCAGAAGGCGCTCAACCAGGAGCAAAGTGTGTGCAGCAACGAGTCTAAGGGGTCCCCCGCCGGTAGACCGGCGAGAGGAACGGCCCTCGGCTCAGGGCGTTGCTTTGGGAGGGTACCGCGGCATCGCGAGTCGTTGAGAAGCACCCAGGCACGTGCCTCTGGTAAAAGTGTTGGCTGAAGGCCGGTGACACTGGTTTAAGGTTAGTACGAGATGGAATCTCCTCCAGTAAGTGATAAGTGCGCGCGCTGATATACCGATCCAGGAGAAAAAACAACACACTACTCAACTAGGACGTTTTATAGTCTCCTTATGGATTATCTTAATCGACCTTGTTCATATCTATACTAATATAATAAAGGGGTAAAATTGTGTGTTTGTATGTTGGGGGTAATATCTGCAACTACTGAACCGAATTCAAAATTTCTTTCACAAATAGGAAGCTACATTATCGTGTCCAATATAGGCTATATTTTATTTAAAAAAAAAAAACTTATAAACCGAAGTGAAGCGAGGGCGGGTCGCTAGTTTATTTATAAAAAGAAAAATATAGTTTCTAAAGTTTCTAGCCTAATGAAAAAAATCATAATAATCTATACCATACAAGTCGTGAGATCGAACCTCTGCGTTAAACTCTACCCTATACCTTTTTCCTCTATATTTAGTTTCATTATTAGGGTCGCAAGGAAGTTCGCAAGCGAACCTCCGTGTCGCAGAACTAAAAATAAATCTGTGACATCAAAATATGCACGACTCAGCACAGGGCCCGTATTATTATAGTCCGGAACCACCTCGTAATTACCGTATTATTATTAGTACGCTGATATCGAAGAAGAGTGTAATTAAAAAAAGATTTTAAATTTACTTTCACTTTTATGGCTTATTAAAAATAAATTACCGGCTACTTCGTATAATTTATAACCATTTTATTATCTCGTGACATTAAATACATTAATGGCTCCCCCATTTTATAGTGAACTTGGTAACCTGATGGATTTTAATTAAAAAAAACTGCAATTTCCTCTGCACTCACAATAACTGTGATCAGAATGTGATCAAGGGCTGCAGAGAGATGGAGCTATTAAAAGGCTCCTTATAGGGTGCTAATGAGACGTTTAATGCTATTACATTTGAGTGGACTCATTTGGAAAATAGATTGTAACATATATTGCATGATCGGAGCGACGCAAGTGACAAACTTTTTTCTATGAAAATTATAAAATACCTATGCAGAAACTTGTCGTAATAACACTCCCTTAAAGATTAAATTTCAAAAATCCTAAACGAAATTATAATTAATAATTCTATTAAAATGTGATTTAATTTCAATAAAAATTCAAAAAATGTTAAATCCTGTATTTTTTTTTATTTTAACACATGCTGCTGTTTTATTTTAACAAATATTACGAGTACACATGCTGCTGATTTTTAATGCTCGGACACTCGGAATCGATTGACTATTGACTATTGACTATTGACTATTGGAAAATCCACATTGTAGAAGCTCATCAATACAATTCAATACTAGCTATTAGTCGTGTGCCCGACGCTTAAATTCCATTCTGGAACATATATATATATATATATTTATGTACGAAGACGGCAGATGAGCATACAGTCCACCTGATGGTAAGTGGATACTATCGCCCATAGACATCCGCGATACATACCAACATTAGTCCAAAATGACAAACGTTGGCACACCCCTGGATGCGCTGCGTACCTTTGGAGATATGGGAATGGATTTGGAGAAAGGGTTGGGAAAATGGGGAGGGATAGTATGGGAATGGGCTCTGGCACATCTCACTCACTACCGAAACCCGTACGTACATTAGGGAAATAAGATAAAGTGGAAAATGCAGTACATTTCAAGGTAGTCTTCTGTGAGAGTGGGGTAACGTGGCCAGTCGAGCGCACTCAGCGGCTGTTGGATTGCAGCGTCCACTCTTCCCCTCAGGAAGTCAAGATATATGAAGTAGTCAATGACATAAATACTCGCGATACGAAACACACAACACTATATCATCAAAGGTATGGCATCCCAACGAGCAAAGGCCTTCAGAAATCCGGAAATACCATAGGAAGCATGTAACAAACCGAGAAGTATACCTACCTACTCGACTTCTGGAAAGAAAGAAGCAAAACACTATATCGCGTCGTCTCTAGATATTTATGCATGTGTAGGTATAAAACTATAACGCAAGTTAACTGCCGCGTCATGTGCTCATTGTTACCGCAAGATTGATGGCCGGACAACCCCTTGCAGTCATATGAAATTAATGGACAAGCCAGCACAACAAAGAGAGTCATTAAACGAATATCCAATTTTGTATACGGTTGATATCTCAGTATTTCGTATCTATAAGTTTAAAGTCTCAGCGAGTTATGCAAGGAGCTATAAGTATGGTTGAAGTTGGTTTACAGAATAAAATCCAAAACAAAGAAAATTAATAAAATGACCACTAAAACTCAAGGAGCTGACAAACTGTAGTGGCAACGGGTACGCCATATCTATCCCAGAGCCGTCTGATAATAAGAATGTTGACGATGCGTTCAGGGAGTGGATGACACTTCGAACGAATACATCAACACCCGTCACCGTGCCGCGTTCATCTAGGCGTCGGGTCTGGTCATTATTCTGTATTGAATAATGAGCGCTACGAACATTTCAGATAGAACAATAAAACTTTACATATTTTATTCTTTACATATTTTATTCATTTTATTCTTCCCTAGAACGGCTATATATATTTTAAATTAGTTGACGTGATTTACGCTTTCAGTGACACGTATACGACGTGTCACATATCAATCACATAAGAATCAAACACACGACATGTCCATACATTTCATACCGTCCCGAGTCGCTCCCAGCGCAGATGTCGTAATTACACGGCGCACCGGCAGATGACACCACTATCTTTACTAGATAACTCCGAGGGCCGTTACTTGCACTTCTTATCGGTCGCGTTTATGGGTAGATAAAATCCGATCTACAATGACGTAAATTTCTGTCTATTAGTAAACTATCATATAGACATTTATAAATTAAACGTCTATATGTTTAAAAGTTTATGACTCATGAAAGGAGAATGTTAAATGGATGAATTATATGTTTATTTTATTATTAAGCCCATATAAACGTTTGAAGCAGTTTTTCGCTCAGAATCACCAAACATTTTATAGCGATGGGATAATGGCTCTGCCAGAAAAATGGCGAGATATTCGAATTAAATGGACAATATCCCGTTCAAGTCTTTATTATTTTCATTATAAGAAGGCAGTGAACTTATTCGACTAACTACTATATTATACAAAATGCAACGATAAATAAATATGTCGCCATGCAAACCCGCCTCGACACCGAATATTCACATACACATGAGCACACTCCTTATTGCATACATAATACTTACTGTATAGCAATTTAATGTTTTTTCACGCACTCAAATACACTCACACTCACACAGAGACACATACACACACACATTTACCTGAGTCTTACGCGATAGTTCATGTAAAAGCCCATTGCCCATATTAACTACGAGGATTTTGCATTGTATGCGTAGTAAAATCCGTTTTTGGCAATAAGCTTTATTTATATGTATAATATAATAAGTTCATATCACACTTTAGCTGTGGATTTTTCATTTATAAATAAATTATATAACAACAGAAGTAAGAACTAATACCTACTAACTTAGATTCAATGTTCACATCGACAATATAGTTCAAAAAGCTTTTAAAAGTCAAGGTTTTATTTTAAGAAATACTAAAAAAAAATAAGAAACCTCGTACTAAAATAATTCTATACAATACTATTGTTCGCTCTGGTTTGGAGTATTGTTCGGTGGTATGGAACCCACACTACGATATCTATATTAAAACCATTGAATCAGCACATAAGCGGTTTCTGTGGCATTTATTTTATGGCTACAATATGGCTGAGAAACTACCCTGCTACGCAACTAGGTTAAAGTATCACAAGATGTGCTCTCTTCGGAATCGTAGATTGCTGTTAGATACCATGTTTTTCTGCAAGCTGTTGAGGGGTGCTACGGATTCGCCGATGCTTTTATCACTATTCAATCTTTGCGCGCCGACTCGAGCTCCTAGACCAGGCAAGTATTTGCCCTTTATGGATATAACAGCTGGGGCGAATCTTGGGCACTTTTCACCAATAAATCGCCCGATGAAATAACGTAACTTCCTAAGCTAACCGATTTGTTTTAGCAAGCACTATGACCCTTTCTTTATAACTTTTTTTTATTGTATACACAATTTTAATTTTTTAGTTTAAAAATATATTTAATATTGTAATTTTAATTCTTAGTTTGCTTGGTTTATTTTTTGTGTTTAACCACGTTGTCGTTGCCTTGTAGAGTGACATTAACACTTGCATGTAACCCTTTCATTTACTTGATGTATGCACTGTTGGTGACCTTCAATAGATAATAATAATAATAAAAACTGATTGTTTACTATTTACGACAACTATAAAAGTTGCATTATGAAATGAAACCAGTGTTTAACAGATTTTCAACTTTTATTTTATCTAAATTGTGTTGTAAAGTCGTTATATTATGCAGATTTTATAATTTAATTAACGAATTAAGTTTAATCTTCATTAGTATTCTACATTTCGTCATTTATAGATAATTAACTGTTGTTTTTCTAATGGATTGAGCCGTACACGGACGAGAACCATTTAGACAAGAGAAACAAGCCAGATTAACAGCGATTTAAATGCAAATGCGGAAGTAACTTATTGTTGAATGACATAGAATGTCAAATGTTATTGACATAGAAACCTAACTACATACTGGAAATGTTCTTTATGTAGGTATATTTTCGTAAAAATATTTTCATGTATTATTGTACCCGTATTGTTATGTATATGTTTATATATGTACGACTCTCTGTTTGCCCAATGTTTGACTGAATGTCATAAAACATTAAATCCGCCTATTGTATGTTTTGTCCACGGAATAGTAAAGACGAGTCTTTCTGTTCTGTGGCTTTTTTCTGTGCAATAAAATTGAAATAAATGTTATACTCGGTTACGTCCAACAGATACACTTTCTTCTATAACAGACTAGTACGAGATCGGGACGCAACAGCCGCGGGTATTAAAAACTGAAATTCAAGAACAGAATACCCATTAGAGGTTTGTATAGACTTGGATTATAATGATGATGGTAGCCCATTATACTCGTAGTTAGCAAAGTTCCAAACTAAAATCTGTTCACGCCTTAGACACGCATTAAAAACCCATTAAAATGCATAAATCACACTTACAGTACCAGGCAAGATGTGACACGTCATAAATAAAAACTAAATTTGAGGGGTGCACGATGCAATCTAACAGCTACTGGGCGCGCTCGACTGGCCACGTTACCCCTCTCTCACAGAAGACTACCTGGAAATGTACTGCATTTCCCACTTTATCTTATTTCCCTAATATACGTACGGGTTTCGATAGTGAGTGAGATGTGCCAGAGTCCATTCCCATCCTATACCTCCACATTTTCACAACCCTTTCTACAAATCCATCTCTAAAGGTAGTCAGCGCATCCGGGAGCGTGCCAACGTTTGTCATTTTGGATTAATGTTGGCATGTGTCGCGGATGTCTATGGGCGACAGTATCCACTTACCACCAGGTGGAATGTATGCTCGTCTTACGCTTTCGTCCATAAAAAAAACCAGATCATCTTTTTCTCATAAGCATACTATCATGGATCATCAACCCTGCGGCAAATATGATTTGTGAATTGCCACTTCAATTTGCTGATTCTATGAGCTATGTCGGTGACTTTAGTTCTTTGGTAAATCTCGTTGTTTCGATCGGAGTTAATACTTAGTGTAAATAATAATTTAAATTTACGATGTGTCATATACATCACCGCGTAAAACATAGGTCAATTATGCAAATGCGTAAATTAAAAATCAGTAAAACATAAAATGTTGAAAAGAATGTGATGGTGGCGAATGATACGACTTTTATTATTATTTTATATGTTTACAGCGTGACAAGTCATTATGAATACATTAATTTTATTAGTCCAGCTCCTTCTTCTTAAATTCGCGTTTTTTAAATCAAAATATAAACTTTGTCAAATTTCATGCCTCGTTGTGTTCAAATTCTTGTAGAATACATAGAACGCTTTCGCCACTAAAGAAACCATAATTTATTGAATTAAAACCGCATTTTGCGTTATGTTATACTCCTGGGACGAAGTGAAGCGGTCCGCGGCGGTGTCACAGCGCAGCATGGAACCCTGCGCCCGCGCAGCATGCCCATGCTCATAAATCAACGCACCGCCAATCGCGACCCTTGTTTCTTACATTAACCATTCTGTTAATATACTAGTCGTGTGTACTTTAGCTGGGTTGATTTATTTATAACTTTATTATGTCTGTCTTATTGCAAGTGAAACCTAACGAATCTTATTATTTCTATTGATTTGAACATCTTCTGTCCGGTTGGTAGCGCCCCTGCTAGCTGTGCCATGTTTCAGGTATGATATGCGGTTGTACAAATTTGTTTAAACACAAATTTGTTTGTGTTCGCATATGTATGCTGAACACACGACGCAGCGAATCCTAGCTTGGGCTATTGCGGGCGGTGTTATATACTATTATATATTATGTATAACAAGATTTTTTGTTTGATAAGTGACATGAGATAAAGTTACAAAATTCCTTATCACTAAACTGATTTGGAACAATTTGCATCGATCTGATTTGAGACGAATTTGAAAATGACATCTTACAAACAACTCATGTGAAACCTTACGTTAAACATTGTTTCACATGCAATTAGTTCATACACGCTTAAAGTTTAGATTGGAACATCAAGCAATATTTGATTTTTTTAATTAAAATACAGCAAACCACATTGTAGCTGATAAGCCAGACCAGGAATCCGCAATAGCATACTAAAGGTACCTTATAGGGCCCCTGGGTCGTGCGACACGTGGCCGGACGTGGCTGTCTGTAGGTTTGCAGTTTAAAAACTTAAATTGGAGAGCTTCGCTATTTTATAGTTTCTTATCTAAAACGTAGTTTGAAAAATTACAAAAAATCTGGTGATTTTTTTACGATATCTTTAAAAATTACAAAGTTATAGCCGTTTAAAGTTTTATGTTGGGAAATAAATTCCCGCGGTATGTTGAGCATCGTGTAACGTCACGTTTCTGTTCATCAATACTAATGGTAAAATTGTGTGTTTGTATGTTGGGGGTAATTGTCTGGAACTATTGTACCGATTTCAAATAGGTTACTACATTATCCGTGTCTAATAAATATAAGCTATAATTTATTTTGAAATTCTGAAAAAAAAATTGAAAAGAATAAAAATCTATAAACCGAAGCGAAGCGAGGGCGGGTCGCTCGTTGTTCATAATTGTTCACCCACTTCCCGTATTGGGGATGGAGACTTCTCGAAGATCATCAGCGCCGCCGACAACTTTCAACGGCCCACTTCAATGGTAAGAGCCAACCAGGTGGTGCTTAAACATATTATATCATAGAGATCTGCGAGCAGTTTGACGAGGGCGCGAGAAAATTCGAAATTTAAAATTCAAGATGGCCGTCATGTCATACAAATTACATTCGGCCATTTTTCCGAAACGGTCAGCTATATTGGACTAGTAGGTATTCAAATCGTTGGGCAAAAGATGTCCTCCCCCTAAGTGATTTTTTGGTTCTGAATTAAACGCCTGAGTTAGTGACCATAGATAGGCCGACATTTATCATCATTTTATTAGATTAAGCAATATTCAGGGTTTCATCATTCGCTACATTTGTAACGTAAGTGTACTGTAATTTGACTCAAAATATTAAACGAAATAACTTTGGAAGGAGGTTGAGTTAATAAACCGGTTCAGGGCAAAGCGGCCGCTTTTCAGAAATTCAACTTTTTAACTTTTTTCTCAAAACCGGTAGTGTTAGATTGGGATACAGTTGCATGTTACTGCTTATTTGGTTAGCTTATACATATATAATACGAATAGTGGACTGCTTATAACGGATGTAGAATTTGTAGAATCATATGTAGAATAGTGAGTGAGATATGCCAGAGCCCATTCCCAACTATCCCATTCTATCCTATACCTCCTCATTTTCCCAACCCTTTCTTCAAATCCATTCCTACATCGCCAATGGCAGCTCATCCGGGGAGCGAGCCAATGTTTGTCATTCTGGACTGAAGTTGGCATGTACCGCGTATGTCCATGAGCGTCACTATCCACTTACCACCAAGGTGGACAGTCTGCCACCTTCTTAGGAGGTGTTAGGAGTTTTGCTTTCAGGTTTAGACATACTTAAAACGTGATCTAGTAACAGCCTTCGATTAACTATGCTAACTAACTATTATACTTTTAGTGTCATTTCTGGAAATAGGCTTCCTTCAAGGACTTTTATACATTATTCAACGATGGCAACATATACACAGAGTACAATAAACAACAGTCATTAGAAGTAAACAGTAAAGTAATTGACAGCTGCATTGAAGGCGAACGTCGCGAGCAGGAACAGCCACGCTCCACTGACTTGGCACTTGTATTACTGCACTGATCAGTGCAATAGAATTATTTCCTGGACTGGAATAATGTGTTCATTAAATATTTAAGTACACAGTCAAGAATTGGTGAAGTTCCTGAATGAATTTGCTTTATTTCGGTTGAAAAAAACGCCGAATTTTTTAAATTGACAGACGGTAATAAAAGTAACGAGGAAAGAAAATTATCTGAAATAAGCGAATGTTGTTAGTATTTGACTTTAAAGCACATTTCTCTATACTGTTCATTCTACGTGTTTTATTTTTATGAAATAAGAAGATGGCAGACACTTGCGGTATGTGCCAACATTATTCAAAAATAAGATAAATTGGCACGTCCACATATGTGTTGTGTATCTTTGGGAATTCTGGGATCAGGTATCGAAATTTTGGTTTTTGTGGGAAGTGGGACTGTTCGACCAGTTCAGCTCGCCCAACTTTGGGATCTAATATTCCACGTTAGCCATATGCATATACTCATACCTTGAGCTATTAGACATCATACGGATATTAAATGTGTAAGTTTGACATCAGTTTACACAATCATACCCCCTGGTGTTGCAGGTGTCCCTGGGCACTAAAAAAAAATGTCCCACTACGGGGCACAGGTTTCCCGTAGTGAATCACTGGGGGGGATTCGGGCCAAAACCACCGCGCGGGCCCACTTTCTGTCACCGTCGCGCCGATTTATTGATATTTTTTTAAAATCTGTACTTAAGTAGAAACTCAATGCGTACCATTGAACTTACGATCACACGAATGTGAGTCGGGTATATCCCTAGGCTATCACAACTTTACCACCGATATGTAGTATGGTATAATCCTCGGATGGATTCCAAGTGCCGGGATGTATACCGTGGGTCGCTCTCCGACTTGAAGACATGCTTACCGGAAATTGGTGCAAAAAGTATACGTATTTGTATTTGTATTCCTGAGTGCATACGTGCGTATCCATAAGAGTGTGCATTAATATGTGTACCTATGTATTTATGACGAAATTTTAACCCCGGTGAAGTAAGTAAACTACGGGTAATTGATTTTTTGGGGAGAAATGGAAGTCGTGTAAGTTTTTAACAAGCTGCTTATTTTAATTTAATAATAACATTACTTGCATGTTTATTCATAGTTTGTTCACTCGTTACTACTTCCCCCGCACTTGCTATCGGTCAAGTGTGCGCTGCTGAGGCGTAACGGACAGGTGCGCGGGCGCAGCGACCCGCGCAGGGCGCAGGGCACGGTCGCGCCCAACCGTGAAACAGTCCATTGTTGTTTTACGTGGTCACACTCCCACGGTGATGCACCGATCTAGTTTCCCTAGTACACACAATGTATGTAGACAATTATTGTCATAAGTCTTGTCTAAAAAACGCAAGAAAGTGACAGTTGATAATAAGTCTTAATAAGTTTTTTTTTAAATCTATTTTCCTTATTCAGCATTCCAGTAAGTCATAGACTATAGGGAAAAGCCATTATCTATGAAAATAACTTAAAAGTTATAAGTAAATATCTTTATAAAGTTTTCACTTTTCACTGAATTTCCTTATGTATGTCCATTGTTAGGTACTAATGCTTCTTTAAAAAAATAGTCAATATAATGCAGTACAGAATGCAAAGGCGAACTTACTTCATAAGTGAAATCACTAGACTCTCATCTCCATCCCACCAGAATATTTTAAAGCAAAGACCATCAGCAAAGAAGATTATTGTCACCATTTTTTTGCACACATTGCGCTCACGTTTGACCTTCCTGGGTAGCTCTTCGTCTGGAAACATTCAAACCGTTGATTGCCGCTTAATTAGTGGGTCATACTGACAGAGACAGCTCTCATCTCCAGTAATAAATATTATATATATATATATATTCCGTCCCTCTCCATTTTCGAATTTTACAATCATTTCCCTACAAATACACATCAAATTCTTTAGTTATCTACACATAAAATCTTCTCACGGTATAAGGCGTTTCCAATATTCCTAGCTCTACGCTAAATCTAAAATTCCATTTTCTGAAAACATTTAAAAAGGGGGTTTTGTAGTTTTTACATTACCCCCAAAGTAATTCGAGCCTCTCGTATCTAAATATATTTATAAATTTGAATATTTATTCAAATCGCTAATTCAACGGTAATGACACAATATTAATTCACCAAAAGATTTGTTGCGAATAAATTGCTTACACGACACTATCCGGTTACCTTTTCAACACTTGAAAAAGATTTGGCCCTTTTACACGGCGACCGCATGCTAGAGTACCTATAGGCTTAACGCAATAGAATTACGGGTGAGAATTATTATACAGTTTGACGTGTAAATTAAGTTGAAAATATTGTATAACGCCGACCCCTTTTCGTAGCAGAGTTCAGTCCCCTTTCCGCTTTGTGTGGAGTTAGATAAATGACGCAGTTGTCAAGTCGCTGGGCGCCTGGACGACTTTTGGTTGAAAAACTGGTTTCCAACTAAATGGATTATCCGAATAGAACCCTTCAAAACGTCAGATGGTAATGTGATTTATTATTATTTTGGTTTGTACAGTTATGATTGCGCTTAACTCATCATAACGGAAACTGTCACAGAAGCAGTATGCGAGTGCCATAGATTAAATATATTTGGAATTTTTATTTTCTTTTTAGTTACGAAGGCGGCAGACGAGCATACAGTCCACCTGATGGTAAGTTGATACTGTCGCCCATAGACATCCGCGATACATGCCAACATTAGTCCAAAATGAGAAACGTTTGCACGCCCCCGGATGCGCTGTCTACCTTTGGAGATATAGGAATGGATTTGGAGAAAGGGTTTAGAAAATGGGGAGGGATAGGATGGGATTGGAATGGGCTCTGGCACATCGCACTCACTACAGAAACACGTACGTACATTGGGGAAATACGATAAAATGGGAAATGCAGTATATTTCAAGGTAGTCTTCTGTGACTTAAAAAAATAAGAGACTTAATTGAGACTTTCTGTGACTTAATATTAAAATTGAGCGATGTTTAAGAACAATACACGCGAAAATTTCAAACGTTGCGCAATCTGTCACATTATAGAGACGTTGAACTGACTTTAAGGCGCATTGTCAGAACTATTCAAATCCGGAACCCCACGCTACCAACCCCTGACATAACACGATTATACCGTTAATAAACTTTTTGTAAATAACGAACATCTCTAACGGCGGTGCCACAAAGTATAAGCGCAGCGGAAAGCGGAAGCTTAAGTTAATTTCAGTCTCTCTACAATGTATTGTCTGTACACGCCATGTTAATGTGTATTATAAAAATAAATCAATAAATAACTTTTTAATGCAAATAATGAACTTACCTAGTCGCAATACACTTTCACTTATCTAGTCGTTATCGAGTACGCAAAGTTTGTATTACAAACTTTGTAACAATACGTGGTTGCAATTGAACAATTATATATAAATACAAATATATACGGCTTGTATTTAAACGAGCACCAAAATGATTCTAAATGAGCAACGAATAATTAAAACAAAGTATTTTTGAATAATTGAAATAAACAATTTTCAAAAATTAAGAATGTCAACACACAGACAACGAAGTCCGCTTTGCGAGCTCCTATATCTTTATTGTCACCAGAGAACCTAAACCTACCCATCATTAAATTTGTTGCCTCTTTCAGTATTTCTGCTGCTCATATAATTATTTCCCAATATATAACACCAATATAAAATGTCAATACGCAAATCCGCTTCCGCCTATGAGTTACCACATATTCACGCTACGTCACAATAACAGTCACTGTCAAGTATAATATTTATATGTAGTTGCAAATGTCAATTTGATGTCATTGTCCGATGAGATGTGCCTATTCTTTGCGAGCTTCCATTGTGCAACCGGTGATTTCTGTTCGAGAGCTTATCGCTACTCGATAACTATTTTGGAGGGGGAGAGTTCACGCTGCAATCCAATAGCCGCTGGACGCACTCGACTGGCCTCATTACTCCTCTCTCACAGAATACTACGTTGAAATGTACTGCATTTCCCACTTTATCATATTCCCCAATGAATGCACGTGTTTCGGTAGTGAGTAAGATATGCCAGAGCCCATTTCCATCCAATCTTTCATCAACAAAGGTAGGCGCGCATTCGGAGGCGTGCCAAAGTTTGTTATTTTGGACTAATGTTGGCATGTATCGCGGATGTCTATGGGCGACAGTATTCACTTACGACCAGATGGACTGTATGGTCGTTTAACACCTTCTTTCTATGAAAAAAAAACAATAAATTAATGTTTGGTTTCTCTTCATATATGTGTTATTAATTGTAAGGGGTTTTCCAATAGGGACTTGATAACTTTGAATTCAATTTGTGAACGCACCCTTTCACTAATCATCAAACTGTCACTGTCAATTTATTCAGTAAACTTAAAATTTTCATCATGGTAAAGTACACGAACGAACAACGTCTGCAAATTATAAAAATTTACTACAGAAATTCGGAGTCGGTGACCGCTACTTTAAGAGCGTTAACTCCGATTTTCGGTCGTAATTCTCGCCATAGTAGACAGGCAGTAACAAGTTTAGTGCAAAAATTTGAGTCTACATATTCGTTGTGTGATGTTGCCGTGCCAGTGAGACAACGGGTTGGTCGAAGTGTCGAAAATATCGCTGCCGTTGAATCGTCCGTAGCAAATGATCCAAAGCAGTCAATTCCACGGCGTTCTCAAGAGTTGGACATCGCCCAGACCACTTTATGGCGAATTTTGCGTAAGGATCTTGGTTTACACCCATACAAAATCAAGCTGACTCAGGAATTGAAGCCGATGGACCATTTGAAGCGACGTACGTTCTCCGATTGGGCTCTGGAAAAGATGCGCCAAGATGATCAATTTCATCGCAAAATCATCTTCAGTGACGAAGCTCATT
Source organism: Sesia bembeciformis (assembly GCA_943735995.1). Taxonomy (NCBI): domain Eukaryota; kingdom Metazoa; phylum Arthropoda; class Insecta; order Lepidoptera; family Sesiidae; genus Sesia; species Sesia bembeciformis. The sequence goes on from OX031028.1 coordinate 19,152,716, forward strand.
TTTGGCTCAATGGGTTCGTCAATAAGCAAAATATGCGTTATTGGTCGGGTGAAAATCCACATGTGCTTCATGAAACACCACTTCATCCACAAAAAATAACTGTTTGGTGCGGTTTGCATGCCGGCGGCGTCATAGGGCCATATTTTTTCGTCGACGATAATGATCGTCACGTTACTGTGAATGGTAATCGTTATCGCGCCATGATTACCGATTATTTTTGGCCCGAATTGGAAGATATGGACTTGGACAACATGTGGTTTCAACAGGACGGTGCCACAAGCCACACAGCACACGTTACAATCGATTTATTGAAGAGTAAGTTTGATGAGCGTGTTATCTCAAGAAATGGACCAGTCGATTGGCCGCCTCGTTCGTGCGATTTAACGCCTCTAGACTTTTTTCTTTGGGGCTACGTCAAGTCATTGGTCTATGCCAACAAGCCGACGACGTTGAAAGAGCTCAGAGCCAACATTGAACGCGAAATAGCAGCCGTTTCGGCCGAAATGTGTGGCCGAGTCATCGAAAATTGGGTCCAACGAATCGACCGCTGCAAACGTGCCCGCGGTGGCCATATGAACGAAGTCGAGTTCCATTCATAAATGTTTTGATTGTACTTCAACCGACTTCAACCCGATAATAAAGTTTTTGAAATATCTCAAATGGTTTGTATTTTATTTTGAAAAAAAGTTGTCAAGTCCTTATTGGAAAACCCTTATTGGTATTACCTATAGAAGTTGAAATTTTCAAAATAAACATTATATATGTTTTTTTCATTGAAATTGTTCATTAAAGTGGAATGTAAGCTAGTATGTTTGCAATGCAAAGTATAATCTATACAATAATAAATTGTTATGTAAACGGGTAACTCACGATTTATTATTTATTTATATATTATAGCCGATATTTGGGTCCAGTTACATGAGCCGTGGTCGCGGTGAAACTGCGGACGCGAGTGAACGTGTTGTTGCTATGGACAGACAAATCCGTCTACCCTCCGTCGCGTTCGTTTTTTATCCACCCCCCGCCCCCCACACTGAACTTTTTTTTGTTGATTAGTTCCTTGCACACTAACAATATCACCACACGCACGCGAGTTTGAAAACGCATCTACTTTTCTGGATTTGCAAAGTTCATTCACTGGGTGCCATGTACGTACCAACTTAAATCCATCCTAACGATTGTATTTTACTTCGGCATTTTTTTAAATTTCTGATTCCTCTCGAAACAAATGCTGTATGTAATGGCGTTCAGTTGAAATTACTTTTGGTTTGTGTAATTCAATCCAATGATTGATTCCTTTAATAGGTGCCTCTGCTATTGCTGACTTGTGTTATATATTCCTTTACACGTCTTGCTATGGTTCGCTTCAATTCACTTTGTATACTCCAGGGCACTCCAGGGTACTGATAGGGCAAGTTATCCTTAGGAGAACACAGGCAGCTTGCTACCTTTTGACAAGAAGAATATACAGTTTAGTAATTTAAAAATAAATTGGGGTCTCTTTAGAAGCTACAGAACCCAAATCAGTAAATGTTGTCTGTATGTCTGTTTGTTTGAGCATCACGTGAAAACTACTCAATGACCAGTGAATTCATTGGCTGGTTGAGAAGAGCGGAGTAGCATGTGGGGTGGCAGGACTTGGGCAGATCTAAATCCAACAAAGAGACAGAAGTCTATGGTCTATAGCACAGTATGGCAATCAGTTATTTTTATTACAATACATTAAATAAAGTTAGTGTTTTTTTATAAATACACGATTACTTAAGTTCTAATAAATTACGGTGTATTATTTAAAATGTGCTAACGTATAAAAATAAGAAAATATATTGTTTTACAAAACACAGCGGCCTCTAAATTATCTAAAACTGCAACGTAATCGGATCTTGGCAAAACAAACTGCGCACGCGTCGCATGACAAGCATTGTGCCGCGTCACTCGAGAGCAGGCTATGACGGCCCGTGGCAATCAATGGCAATTTACTGGCATTGTCGGGCAGCCATTGTTCACTCGCGCGCACCGTACTACCGCCCTTTGCGAATTACACACCACAGACTACAGATCGAGGTGCACATTGTTCCATAGACTACGATCCATTGTTTACTTGGATTGCGCAAATCGCTTATAAACATCACTGAACTGTGGATGATTCAAAAACAATTATGTGCCAAATAAGTTCTTTTACAAATAGTGAGACAGGAAATTTGTTAAACTACATGAATTACAAAGACATGTTTACAAGACTAAAATTTCTTGATACTCAAGAGTATCATTAGTTATATTATAATGTGCGTGGTAGTGCTTACTGAAATATCATAAGTTACTGATACACATGTTCGACAGGACTCAGCCTTTCCAGCTATTTGAAAACGTATGCAACAAACGGCAGCAAACAGCTGGTCATGACTATAGGTGAGGACGACGGTACTAAATCACTCTTTTTACTTATAGCAAACGTACTATATCTAGAAGTCTCATTCGCACGCTGTATTTATCTTTGCGTTTATAACCATAACAATATATCTCTTATATGTTAAAGTTATATGTTTGTAATTATTAAATTTTACGTCATACACGGAACCATTACTAATTGTATTGGCCAAACTGCAGTACAGTTTGTCGGCAGTAAACATGCCTTCACTACGTACTATGTTATAACTATGACTGATATATATTATGCATTGATTTCTTGGAGTCTTCTCACCGGTATATCTGGTGGGAACAGTCTCAGCAGTCTACAGCTTATCTAACCTGTTGAAAATATGTGTTTAATATAACTCACACTAGTACACTAGTTACACCAGTATAAACATAAGTTATTTACTTAATAAAAATCTAACACTGACTGACTAACAGGCAACGCACAGCCTATACCGGTGGGTCTAGAAGAATGAAATTTTGCACACGAGTACCTTATATAACGTAGGTGAGCACTGAAATAAGGATTCACAGAAGACTACCTTGAAATGTACTGCATTTCCCATTTTATCGTCTTTACTCAATGTACGTACGTGTTTCGGTAGTGAGTGAGATGTGCCAGAGCCCATTCCAATCCCATTCTATCCCTCCCCATTTTCTCAACCCTTTCTCCAAATCCATTCCTATATCTCCAAAGGTAGGCAGCGCATCCGGGGGCATGTCAACGTTTCTCATTTTGGACTAATGTTGGCATGTATCGCGGATGTCTGTGTGCGACTGTATCCACTGACCATCATGTGGACTGTATGCTCGTCTGCCGCCTTCGTACATAAAAAAATAAAAATAAAATAAAAATTCATCCCCTAAGGTTGTAAAATAAACCCTTATTATTAAACGTTCCTGAGATGTTGCCGATGAGATTTCACATCGGGCACACGGCCAGTACTTGTATTTATGAATAAATAAATTATTATTATTATTATTATTAATTCATTTATTTATTTCCGACCACAAAATCCATACTTCATTCTTTAGTGTTAGTAACAATTTTAACTTATAGACTATGTTACTACTTATTATTAAGAATTTGTTACTAATTATATACATGTATGTACACACACATACGTAAACAAGCATATACATACATACACACACACACACATAATATATATATATATATATATACATATATATATATATATATATATATATATATATATATATATATATATATGTATATATATATATATATATATATACACAGTTACACATATCCATCACATATATTATTGCACTACTAGATAATATAAAAGGTAAGTATCTAATAACCATTAAAATAATTTATCTAATCTTATTGATTATTTAATTACTGCGTGTTAGTTACCTTCGCTGCCCTAATCGAGGTCTACATTAGGGAAGCTGCCGATAAGACAAACGAATTTTTAATTTAAAGCTATTGCCATAGAGCTGTCATTAGATCGCTTGAAAGATTTCGTTTATCCTTTTGTTATAATTCTAAACATCGCAGACAAAAAACTGGAGTAAAAATAATTGTCGCGCCCGATACGATCAACGGTTTTTTGTGAGCGGATGCTCGCAGGGCGCATCCCACTGTGCCTCGACTTAATTAAGAATATGAGGGCTTGGAATAACAGGATGTTTGATGCCGGTAGCTTTTGTTAGCTTGAAAAAATAGGGTTAGAAAGCGTTAGTTAAAAAATAGGATGTTAATGCATATTGTTTTGATTGAACCAAGCAGAAAACATCACGCTTGTACTAGGCAATTTTTTTATGATTAATGAAATAACCTGTGTCAGGGATATTATTGTTTTATTACCTGAATAGAGATTCTACTTACAGCTACAATTTTTTCTGTTTTTGACTTGAGTACTGAAGCGAGACGTCGTCGGTGTCGGCGACATTCGAGTACATATAGCAGAGTTGTCTATATTAAACTAATCATGTATTAATTACTATAATGAAATCTTTTAAAGTCAAAACGCAATTAACATAAAAATTCTTAAGAAAGGACGGCGTTGTTTCATTCATATTTTTTCATTGTTAGAAAATGACACATTCGAGAACAAAAGATTTCAACGCGCGAGAAGCTGCGCACTTGTCTAAATATCCGCTTTTTCCGAGATATTTTAAAATACATATGTTTAGTAATGTGTTTATTATTTTTTTTTTTTTTGGAAATGTATGTAATGCCTTTATTTGTTGCCTTTTTAGTGTTGAATTATAGATTAACCAGTTGTGCTTCTTTATTGCAATGTATAATGAAATATCAATTTGAAACTAATTAAAACGGATATGTTATTTCATTCTATAATGTTGATGAATTAAAAGACCTGAACTTAACTATCAACACACTTCATTTTTATAGTATTGAAATCTTATATGGATCCATGATCTGAGATAAATAATCTTTTTTTTTTATAGACTCGTGGGCGGACGAGCAAGCGGTCCCACGTGATGGTAAGTGTTACCGCCGCCCATGGACACCTGCAACACCAGGGGATATGCGGGCGCGCCACCGACCTTGCAAAATCCTATTTACAGCTCTCTTGAAGAACCCCATATCGTAGCTTAATGAACACAAATATAAACCATTTGTTAGCGATAGGTACTAACTTATCTACTAACTAAAAATCTAACACTGACTTACTGAAAGACAACGCACAGCCTAAACCGGTGGGTCTAGAAACATGAAATTAACACTGACTTACTGAAAGACAACGCACAGCCTAAACCGGTGCGTCTAGAAACATGAAATTTTTCACAGGAGTTCCTTAAATAACGTAGCTGAGCACTAGGAAAGGATTTTTGATAATTAATTCCCTAAGGGTGTAAAAGTTCCAGAAATGTTACCGATGAGATTTCTCATCGAGTGTTTTTATAAGAAATGAAAATCTACGATAAAAAATCCCGCATGTGCAGAAGCATGCATAAGCCTTGTTCTATAACAGCTTATGAAATTAAATGATATAAAAATAATAGAATAATCTTGGTAAAATTTAACTTATATTTAACACTAACAATCGCACGTTATATAAAAGATGTGACACAGTATTCTCGTAAGAAGTAACAAAAACTGATATAGCGATGCGAAAAGTTGGGAATGTTATTAAGTAGAGGGAAAGACGTGCGCGACGAGCGCGACGTGCCACGAACCGACTCATGTTGAACAACGCGGGTGTAACGACGCGCATTCCTGCCTCACACGTATAGATTGTATCATAAAGAAGTTTTCATAGACATTTTGGCGGAAACACGAGAAGTAGAGTTTTTGTTTGATTTTTATAATAATTGTGCATTTTGTGACTTATTAGCAGAGGTCAGAGTTATGTAGCGTGATTTATGTACTTGCAATGATATCATAGAGCAAAAGAATAATGTGGATATTCCTCAAATCCCGGGATTTCAGTTTAAAGCGTATTAAAAATCCGATGATAGATTAGATAGAATTGTAGGTTAATGTTTGTAAATATAAGAACTGCAACTGAATGTTAACTTGTGTAAATCATTAATATATTAAACCCTATTGAATAATTTTGTTTTATTTATCTTATCTCTGAGATATAGATACAAATCGATAGTAAATAAATATACTATTGGCAATAAATTACGGTTCCCGGGATTATTATTAAAAAAATCCCAGACATGTCCATGTTCATATCAACATTTCTTTGCAAGCACATAAATCACACTACCTAAGTCCGACCTCTGCTTATTAGTGATAGTTTATTAAACTTCAAAGTGTTTTGTGCATAATGTTCGTGATACTCAAAGAACAGCATAAGACTGTGTTTTCGTGTGCATCCACGGAATCCTTTTCTCTCCGCAGTAAAGCTACTATTTATTTTTTACTTTATGCCTTAAAACATTCTCTAGCAGTCGACCGTTGGTTAAATGTGAGAAATTTAAGCGAGCTCAGAACTCAAATAGTAAAGCCTAATTCATCTCTATAGATAACAATAATAATACATTGATAACATACTTATACGATGAAATATATAAATAGATAACACACTAAAAACTAGTATAAATATAATACTTATAATACATACATACAAATAAAATAAAAATCACTATCACGACTTACTTAGACCCCTGACTTACTTCGCCGGGACTGGACATTGACAGAATACTTTCATGACTTTAAAACTGTTTATTGCGAAGTAAACTTGACACTGACAGATTGTGGTAATTGCGCCATCATTGCCATATATAAAAAGAAAAAAAAATCATACCACAATTCGGTCTAAAGAGCGAACTAATGGATGACAAAATGACATATGAAATTATCAACAATTAATTAATTATAATAATTATAAATAAATAATTAATTTAAAACAACTGCAATCTAAAGTAGACCGATTAGCCCAGTTGAGTGTCCTTATTTTCAAAGGTCCCTGGTAAAATAATAGGTAAACAAAAGCCTTTAATTTTCCGCGTTCAGACCCGAGCTACGATATAGAAGGTCCTTGGTTCAATTCCCGGTCGGACACTCATATGTGTAAAGAAAATGTATGTTCGGGTCTGGAGGGTATCTCTTGGGTAGTGGTGGTATGTCTCTCTGGACTCACGATACAGGGAATCTTAGTGTGGGCTTTAGAGTGTGGCGTTATTAAGTGTCATATTTGATGACAGTTGTAGCGCGATCGCATGTGCGGCGTGGGATGTACTGTACATTAGTGTCCATATTACGTTGTCATATGCTTTCACGATATCTTTGCGTAACTTGTTATATAAATCAATTTTTTGGTACTTCGGTTGTGGGAGATAAACATTAAAGAAAGCCTCACGCGCATCGTGGCACAGACTGGAAATGTAAATGGGTTGTAATAAATTTTTCATTGACAATTTTATTTCTCAATATAAGTTTTATAATGAAATGTAAATGAATTTTGTTTAAAGAATTCAACATACGTTTAAGTTTTGGAATGTTTAGATCTAAAAATGAAAAGAGAATTAAATAGTATTTATTGTATAATACATCATGCTTACTACACATTACTATAGTATACATACTATATTTGTTGCATAAATTTGGTTCCTGTGGAGTATCACAGGCAGGAACCAAATAAGTGATCTAAATTGGAAGATTGGTTTATAAATCATACAAAGGCTTACATAAAGCAAGTATAAATAATAAAAATAAATTGAACAAAACGGAATCGCACAAAGTAATTACAGAATGCCACATGGGGGGTTTAATTCCCACATGAAATATAAACATGAATGTACTTCCATGCATTTATACGACGACACAGGCAAAGGTATTAACGGAATAATGTAGTCACAGTATATATCACATCGTCCGGCGGAGTGGCGAGCGCCGGGGATCCGCTATGCGGTCTGCGCCCGCGCAGCCACTTTCCCTCACTCTCATTTGAATACATCTCCACTTTATCTCCAATCTATTCAATTATGGTGCCGGGTGCTCACCGTTTATAAATAGCGTCGAGTTTTGTGAGAAATTGTACTGAAATGCAACGGCTCGAGGGCTTCTGAATTTACATGAAACAAGATACACTTAAATTAGAATTGATGCATGAATATCGTTAGTATAAGAAATGTTACTAGTTATATATAAGCAGCTATCAAAGTAGCTTGCTATGTCTACAAGGTTAGGTAAATAAGTAGATAGATTACTTTAATTCCAACGCATAGATTATTCCAAAAGTACACACTAAAAAGTCCCGATTGGTGGGGATGTCATATCCCTATATTTTCCTTCAGCACAATTCATAATTTATTGATCTCCTTATGTACATAATAGTTTCTTTGTAACCTATGTAGGATAGGTAAGATATCATGGTTAATTACCTTGATACCGGCCGCCATGATATAGCCCCCTCAAATGGGTCGATAGGCATTGGATAGCGCAGGTTTTTTTAAATGATTTCTGAAGCAATACACTGTACTAGAATTAAGATACAATTATTGTGAAGTCATACATATTCCATCACCATTTGTTTCAACGCATTTTCCAGTCAGGGGAAATAGTAAAAAGTACAGTCACCATCATAAATATTCTTTTATTACAATATACCACGAACATGGCTACTAGTTCCTTACTCCATGTAAAATACAATATTTGACTACAAAACAAATATGAAAATACTTATTACATACTTTCAGTTTTAAATGATATTGTAAAGTTAAGTCTATTAAGTCCGACTCTGTACAAATGGAATATAATGCAAAAAGAGTAAGTAAATAAATAAACAAAACAAATTATATTAACATACATATTTAATTCCACATTTTTAGTAATTCACTACTTGTATAAGTTAAATAACGGAAATTTTACTGGTTTAAAATTGTACCTATATCTTTATAATTGTCATGTTGTATAAGCACTGTCTGCTTCCCAAGAAAAAAAATACTTCGTTTTCTTTAATAATATCTTAGATGCACATTATTGCACATTGATGCACATGTTCAAATAAACTATTTTTTACACATAAATTGATTTATGTGTAAATATCCGAATATCCTTAGGCACCACAGATCGCCCCCAAGGTAATCCACCGGAGGGTGACCTGTGGTAGGCACTAATGTGGTTTTCAAATTACGTGACCTAATCACATTTTGCATCACGTGACCTTTTTGCAGGGGGAGATTGGATGCCGCATTCCCACAGCCGCTGGCCGCACTCGACTGGCCACGTTACCCCTCTCTCACAGAAGACTACCTTGAAATGTACAGCATTTCCTACTTTATCGTACTCGTATTTCCCCAGTGTACGTACGTGTTTCGGCAGTGAGTGAGATATGCCAGAGCCCATTCCCATCCTATCCCTCTCCATTTTCCCAATCTATCCCTTAATCTGCAAAGGTAGGCAGCGCATCCGGGGGTGTGCCAACGTTTGTCATTCTGGACTGATGTTGGCATGTACCGCGAATGTCTATGGACGACAGTATCCACTTACCATCAGGTGGACTGTATGCTCATCTGCCTCCTTTTGACTATAAAAAAACAAACATTAGTAATGAGTAAGAGACTATTGAGATTAAATTGTTTAAAAATAATAAATGGTTCTAATTATTTAGGCGATAGTAAGAATACAATAATTGTTTATTTTGAATTGTATACATAGTAAAACTCCTTTTTGGAAATAAGCTGAATTTACATACATAATAAGTTCACATTCCTGTATTGCTGTGGATGTTTGTTCATGAATAATATAAATAAAATAAAACTACAAATAAAAACAAATTTCGAAATCTTACCAAAATCTGTTGTAAAAAATCCTTTCGTGATCTTAACTGAAACACTGCAAGAAATCACATATTCACATTGCACATTGCACACAATTTTTTATAAATATAACAAAAGTGTCCGTTCAGTATGTCCAGTGTACTGGCGCGGGTAACTCGCGTGGGCTAGCCTACTCGTCCGCGCGTGCGAAGGTACCGACGAGCACTAGGGTTGGGACTCGCGACTCGACTGGCTCACTGTCAGCAATGCGCGTACAACGTACACCCCGCGGCGACGAGCTTTGTTGTACGTATAGTGCAGGAGATGAGATACTTCACAAGTCTCGGAAATTACATTCACAGTAAATCCGTTCAGTAATTTTTCGAAGAAAAGGTTCTTTAAAACGATATTTTTTATGGAATAAATGACCCTATAATAATGAGATGTTCATATTAATATAAATAAATGGCTTATTAACGCCATAACCCTCTGAGGTACCCAACCCTAGAGGTGTAATTTTTCTATTTTTGGAAATTCCAATCAGTCATAAATAGATAATCTCTAATTGAACAACGATCGTTACGACAATACATTGCTGCTAATACCTATCAAGCAGCACGACCTTCGATCACCTGAGATTACTATATTAGGCCGTTCTAATAGGTCGGATTTGACATATGACGAATCATATAATCCACCGATGTGAAATATTAATTGTCCTAGACGCAACGCTTCCAAGAAAACGACGCCTAAAATTGATTGAGTTATATTAGTATCGTGTCACTACACATATAGCTTGATCAATTTTAGGCGTCGTTTTCTTGGAAGCGTTGCGTCTAGGACAATTAATATTTCACATCGGTGGATTATATGATTCGTCATATGTCAAATCCGACCTATTAGAACGGCCCAATTATAAAGGTTTTCTTACAAAAAACATTCACAGGCCGTGAATAATTTATATCGATGTTTAGGTTCATTGTTCATCGTATAAAATTATACCCTTGATTTACTACTGTAGCAAGGTTCAATTATTTCTATTAGTATTTGCGATATATTCTAGCAACGCAACTATCGCTCTAGCAACTATTCTATTCTAGCAACCATCGCTGGTATAAGCGATAGTTCTGAATATTACTAGTGTGTTGATGTGGTAGATTCTTATAACAAAATATAGTCAAAGTAACATCATATCTAAGTAAAAAAACTTATATCAAGGTAAAGAAAATCAAAAGAGAATATTCAAATCTCCTACTCCTACACTATAATAAGGTTTGACCCCGCGAGGCCCGCTTCGTTGTGCGCGTGCGCCGCTTGTTTTTCTCTCGTCCGCGGCGAATCCAAAGCAATTTTTAACATATTTTAGGGTTATAATGTGACTCACACAACGAAACGATGTGTCCAAAATTGTAGGAACGGATTATTATCTAAACATTTCTTAGATGCATTTTGCATACAGATTGCATAAAGTGCTTATGAACACAACTCAAACAAATTCTAAGACCGAAAGCCGCAGGTATACTCGTATTTATGTGGGCCACTAAGTCAAATGATATTCGAAAGAGATATTGCGAACAAATACTCACCTAACAAATGCATGCACATTTGTGCACGCAATTATTAAGACAAAATATATAAAGAATTAAAATAATATAATCAGTTTTTTTTTAATAGCTAAGGAGAAGGTGGTAGACGAGCAGAAGTTCACCTAATGGTAAGTGGATACTATCGCCCCGCGATGTCCGCGATACGTGCTAACACCCGTCCAGAATGACAAACGTTCGCGTCAGTCTAATGCTGACTACAGTCCATTAACTAAAAGTAAGAATAAATTATGTTAAGTTGCAATTAAGTTAGTTAACTTAACTTTTCTGAAAATTTGGTGGTAAGAGAGGTTAATAGAACTTAGTGAGCGTTTTTCTAGTAGGCAGCAGGCATTTTTACATAGCGCACACGCCCAAATATAAAAAGTTCCGAAATGTCATACAGTTTAAAACTATTATACCAAATAAACAGTAAGAATACCTCTTTGGGAACTCAAACACATTCACTATCGAAACTTGGGGGTGTATTATTAACATTTACAAAACATCCAAGTTCTAAGCATATCACTTAATTCACAGTGAACTGACTTGTTATGTTTCGTATTTCGGGATTCAATAACTGATAGTCTATAGGAACACAATATTTACAAGGACTACACACAACACACACACAAGCGATCGCGCGTACGCGTGTGTGTACGTCGTCGTGGCCTAGATTTGAATATCATAGAATTAGTTACTGCAGAGCATTAGCTTAGCTCCGATCACTTGTCGATTAGGAAATATACGAGTATAATACGACAGAATTCAGACTTTTATTGTGAAGTAACTCCCGATACGTGTGCAGTGAATGAGATAGGATTCGTAGAGATTAATAGTCGAAGATTAATATTTACAGAGTATATTAAGTATTGAGTTTAATTGTCTATCTTTAATAATCAAGGATTTTGTAAACCTGTATTGTTTTTAAGTCATACGGCACTCGCAAAGGTCATAATAAGAATAATTGCGTTGAGTGTTGTGTGGATAATTGTGTTGTTGCAAGACAGTTCATTTCACTGCGTCAAGAGACACACGACACATATTAGATCAATATTTTGCAAAACTTGAATTAGGTTTTTATTACGTCATCGTCGTATTCTAGATAGATTTTAAATGTAAAAAATATTATTTGCTAAATATAAAAGAGAATTTTAGACAAAACCAGCGATTGGTGACCGAGGACCGTGAAATTAGCGTGACGGATGACTATCACGATGATTCACCTCTGTGATTAATGTAGGAGAATGCTTTATACGAGAATAACATTGGAGGAATACCTTTAGTGTAAGGAAGTTTCTCCTTTTTAAAACTTAGCGCTTTTAAAAAGGGCCACAAAATATGTAGGTATATTGGAAATTTATGCAGCCTATTACAAAGTCTAAAAAACACGACTCGAATTAACAATACTAACTGGAATACTTAATACTTAAGACTGAAAGCGGAGTTTTTATCTTGGTATGAATTAGGCCAGGCCGTGCTAACGTTTTTCATTCTGGACTGGCCTTGTTAATTCACGACTCATGCCTACATGGCATGAGTCGTGAATTAACAGGCGACAGTGTCTACTTGACATTAGGTGCACAGCACCTGCGACAAGGAATTATGATCACAATAAAAAATTATACTTATATAAATTCACGTCTAAAATTGGATATTGATTTCATAGATTAAATTAAATCCTTATCTATGAAAGGATCAAGTTTGTTTTGAGAAATCGACCCCGATGTTAGATCTGCATCAGTGCATATTATGAAACATTGTATTGTTAATTAAAACAGCAGCAACAGTTAAACCGGTATATAATGCCATTATTACGATTTCAATTGTGAATATTTAGAAACATCCCGTTTTATATCAATAAGGAAGCTTCTATTAGAATGACAGGCGGAACCAAAAGATTATCTTGTGTATCCGATGAGTTTAAGGTTCAGATTTAAACATTAGGCTGCGATGTTTGTAGTGTATTTTGGTTCTGTAGGTACAGTTCATGTATAAACAATTGAAAATATTTTCAAGATTTACCTACGTCACTAGGTAGGCTACTTTGGTAGCGAGAGATTGCATGCTGCATTCCCATAGCCGCTGGGCGCACTCAACTGGCCACGTTACCCCTCTCTCACAGAAGACTAGCTTGAAATGTACTGCATTTCTCACTTTATCGTATTTCACCAATGTACGTCCGTATTTCGGTAGTGAGTGAGATATGCCAGAGCCTATTCCCCTCTTATCCTCTCCCTCCCCATTTTCCCAATCCATTTCTTAATCTGCAAAGGTAGGCAGCGCATCCGGGGGCGTGCCAACGTATGTCATTCTGGACTGATGTTGGCATGTATCGCGGATGTCTATGGACGACAGTATTCACTTATCATCAGGTGGACTGTATGCTCGTCGGCTGGCTTTTTTCTATAAAAAATAAAAACTGTTCTGTGTGCATTCTTCTTCTTCCTTCGTATTTAAACTTTCTCTTGCTAGAACTGTACTTCCGATCTCTAAATTGTGCCTTGCCTTATGAACAATATACATTGTGCTGGTGACTATAGTCGGAATTATAATTCGATTCCACATTTGACATTAGCTACTGTCATTTTGTAAAATAATGATACCACATATAATAGTGTAGTGATGAACACAAAAATCGATAAACAATCGCGATTTTTATGTTTATGTAATCATAATATTGGTGTGCCAATTAAAGACTAAATTATTGATTTTTATTTAAATAAATACATAATTATTCATAACAATTATTTATTAATTAGTAACCGCTGCTTTATTTTATAAAAAGTTAATATTTTTGTTTTTTTTTATATTAAAAACAAAACTTATAATAAAAGAGCCTAGATAGTTTTCTGTATTGGCAACCCGTGCGCGCTCGTGCAGCTATCGCCATTTTGTTTATCTTGTCATTCGGCTTCATTCTCCTAGTCTCACTGCACGAATATCTCGTTTCATTGCGAATCGATATTTTGTTATTTTGTTGGGTTTTTGTTAAAGTTTTGTTACGTTGTGTTTGTTGTTACGTTTATAGTTTTTTGTGAACTTTGAGTGAATCTATTTGTTTTGGTTTTCCATCAAAATGGATCCTCCGCCAAGTACATCACAAAAAGACGTGGATGTTTTCTTGTCTCCAAGAAAAAAACGTCCACGAAAAGCTTTCACTGTTACTGAAAAAGTAATGATCCGCAACGCATATAAGTACGTGAAAAATGAAACTTCTGCGCAATTGGAGGCCTTTGAAGTTGTGGAAGAAAATGAATGTATGAACAAAGTTGCTCACATATTGGGAATAACCTCACGCTCTGTTTGTAACGTTTTGAAGGAAGTAAATAAAGGTGCGCCGCCAACTCCCCCTAAAAAAACTGGACCAAAGCGAAGTTTCAAAGATAAAATTGATGAATTTACATTCTCCGCAATACGACGAATAGTTCATCAGTTCTTTTACCGAAATGAACCTCCAACCATTGCAAAGGTTAGTCAATCAGTCAGACAGTATTATTTTATACCTACATCTTTTATATATAAGTAATGATTCCAAACTATTATAAAATTTACTATTTCAGATTTTACAAGTGATGAACGATGATCCAGAAATGCCCAAGGTTTCCAAAGACACCCTCAGAAAAATTTTGAAGCATCTTAATTTTAAATTTGTTGCACGGTCACGCAAGAGCACACTTATTGATCGAAATGATATAATAACATGGCGCCAGCGTTACTTGCGATCTATATGTCAGTTTCGACGAGAAGGGAGACATATATATTATCAAGATGAAACTTGGGTTAACGCAGGTAAGGCTAACATTTTGAATTGAATTAATATACATTTACATTAAATTTAATAGTAATATTGAATGTTCATGTACTATATGTGATTTAAGGTCATACTGTAAAAAAAACTTGGGTGGACAAGCAAGTCACATCATCTCGGCAAGCGTTTTTGGAGGGACTGACCACTGGATTAAAAAACCCATCTGGAAAAGGCAAACGTCTCATAATTAGCCATATAGGTAGTGAAGAAGGCTTCCTGGAAGAGGGGCTCATGATTTTTGAAGCAAAGAAAAATTGTGAAGATTACCATGATGAGATGAATGCAGTTTGTTTTGAGGAGTGGTTCGCTGGAGTCTTACCAAAATTAAGACCAAACTCAATTGTGGTGATGGATAATGCACCTTACCACTCCCGAAAATTGGAAACGGCACCAAAAATGAGCTGGAAAAAAGCTGCCATTCAAGACTGGCTTTTAAATAAAAATATTCATTACGAACCAGATATGGTTAAAGCTACGCTTTTAGAACTGATTCCACATAACGAGTCTTTTAATAAGTACGCTGTAGACGAAATGGCAGCACAACATGGGATCACGGTTTTAAGACTGCCCCCTTACCATTGCGAGCTGAACCCTATCGAATTGATATGGGCTCAGGTAAAGGGGCATGTAGCTCAAAATAATAAAACCTTCAAATTGACAGACATGAGAAATTTATTTGAGGAAGGCATTCAAAAAATTACGGCCACCGAATGGTCTAAATGCGTATCCCATGTTGTCAAAGAAGAGGAAAAAATGAGTAGGCTAGATATGTTAATTGACAATATCACAGACACATTTATAATAAATGTTACAGAAAGTGACAGCGATAGCGATAGCGATGACGGCGACGATTTATAAAATAAAATATTACCATAATACATCTATTTGTTTTATTTCTCATGTTCCTTCATGATCACATTTATTTATTTATTTCACACACAATTATTAAAGAAAACTCTCAGATCCGTAATAAAATTAATCGTCATAACTAAATTATCCGTTCACAAATATTTAATTTCCTGATATACTTAGTTTACGAGAACAAAATTATAAACGAGAAGAATCGATCCGGAAATATTCCATTTCCGTATCGAATAATTTCGCAACGTTACTATTTAGTACTTGTCATAACGTTGCAACACTGAAATTGTCAAATCTGGAATCGAATTAAAATTCCGACTATAGTGAATTTGTGTTACTTTCCAAACCACCAACGATCACCACAAATATGCCACCGCCTCCCCTAGTAAATCATTAGCGGGTTTCGAGTCATAACCTACCACACGAGAATTTTTGTCAATAGGTCTAGTATTTTTTAAAATAACGGGCATGGGTGATCTACCATTAGTCAAAAATGTAGGTTTACTAAACAGCTTTATAATATTGTATTATTAACAAATCTGGATACACAAACCGGCGCAAGTAGACATACTAACAAACTAATCTGGATATCAGGTTCCAAGCGAGAGAAGCCGCAGGTGATAAGAAGTATCAGAACAGGAGCCAAGACTGATATCCGTCTGTTAACCTCATCAATGTTCTATTTTACCATTTTGGGTAGGTAGTTGATAAAAAGTAGTGAAAAAAGAAAATCAATGAAACGTAAGTTTACTACCGCCTTACCTGTTTGCTCTGAGCGCTAACTGCTCACAATACCACATTAAGTTTCACTGTCCACCAACGCAGACCGGCACAGCAGTACTAACAAACAGTAGTTATTATTATACTTTATACAAGCGGCCACAGAATAGCTTATTATTCGTTTTCCGAAATTCGAATGGATGTCAATAAACAGGTACAGCTAGTTAAGAATGATCAAAAAAATATTTAAGGACTAATTTGGTTAATTTCGAATGTGACCCAGATGGGTTACATTCGAAGATTAACCAAATCGATTCAAGTTATGAATTTATGACGCCGTAGACTTAAAAACAAAACTCAGAGAGTTTTCAACATACAAATTCCTTTTTATTTTATGTACGAAGGCGGCAGACGAGCATACAGTCCACCTGATGGTAAGTGGATACTGTCGCCCATAGATATCCGCGATAAATGCCAACATTAGTCCAAAATGACAAACGTTAGCACGCCCCCGGATGCGCTGCCTACCTTTGGATATAGGAATGTATTTGGGAAAAGTGTTGGAAAAATGGGGAGGGATAGAATGGGAATGGGCTCTGGCACATCTCACTTACTACCGAAACACGTACGTACATTAGGGAAATAAGATAAAGTGGGAAATGCAGTACATTTTAAGGTAGTCTTCAGTGAGAGGGGTAACGTGGCCAGTCGAACGCGCCCAGCGGCTGTTGGATTGCAGCGTGCACTCTCCCCCTCAAACATATCGTTGACTAGGGCTCTTAAAGCTCTGCAACTGTCTAAACATAGGTCAACTATACGCAGAAGGCTCTCAGTGCTCTGCGTGTCCAATGCAATGCGTTCAGAGTGCCGTTGGGGTTGCCGCGCTTCTGTAGCGCATGCCAGATGTTTGCCGAGGCACATGTAGATGGATTCCAGTCCATACTACGTGGCAGAATAGCCTCGATGATGCGTCGCGTGGGAGACAGCACTTGTATTGCCGTGGACCATCATCATCATGATCGAAAAAATCCTCTTGACGTGGTCACGGATTAATTACGGCACAGTGAAGCGCAATTCCATAACTATTTTTTTTTAATTTTAATTGAGTATCGTTACTGCAGTATCTCTATGCGGTGTGCCGTCACACTCCCATTGCGCACGCGCGCCAATTCCTTGTATCCAGTTTACCTAGAAACATACTCTACAGTTTTTATTCCATACTCTGAATCACTCGTTAACATAAAGTGATCAACGGTTAATTAATGTTTTTACCCCCCCCTTATATCTTACATTAATTTTCAAACGGGACTACGCCCGCATGGAACTAATGGATTATATATTTTCAGACATGCGGGTTCCTCGCGATGTTTTCCTTCACGTCGAGCTAGTAGGTAATAATTAAAAATAGTATCTAGGTGCTAAGTAGAAACTAAGTGATACGGGCCAAGATTCCACATCTACCTTACAGACAATCTGCTAGTGATACGCCAGATATGATTTTTTCATTATAATTAGGAGCCTGAATCATATTGAGCGGACAGTCGGTGATTACGCTATGCGAAATGGTTTGCAGTGAACGTAGTACTCTGTCGTATATCAGCGAGAGTTAGGCGCGCTAACTCAACTAAACAAGCGAGACGGTCTGCTTACCCGCAGCTCACTGGCGTACAGTGTCGTATGAGGGGGAGAGTGCACGCTGCCATCCAACAGCCGCTGGGCGCACTCGACTGGGCATGTTATTCCTCTCTCACAGAAGACTACCTTGAAATGTACTGCATTTCCCACTTTATCTTATTTCCCTAATGTACGTACGTGTTTCGGTAGAGTGAGTGAGATGTGCCAGAGCCCATTCTCATCCTATCCCTCCCCATTTTCCCAATCCTTTCTCCAAATCCATTCCTATATCTACAAAGGTAGGCAGCGCTTCCCGGGGGCGTGCCAACGTTTGTCATTTTGGATTAAAGTTGGCATGTATCGCGGATGTCTATGGGCTACAGTATCCACTTACCATCAGGTGGACTGTATGCTCGTCTGCCGCCTTCGTCCATAAAAAAAAAAGTGAGCTTCTAACTGCGTATTAATATGTTAGTAAACTTTTTAGTAAGTAATGCAATTCCCAAATACTTGGAAGAAAGTCAGGTAAAAAGAAGGATAGCGTACTTACTGTACTACTTAGTAGTCTTATTGTAAAGCCCGGTCTGTTAGCGCCCATGTAAAATTAAGTACATAGTCTAATACAGGCTATTAATACATAATTACGAGTATATATTCGTATGGAAATCTGCGGAGAAACTTGGTAGATACGTAATCACCGCATTAAACTTAATATGTAACTTTTCAATTAAATCAAACAGGACAGAAAAGTAATAAAAAACATGTTTTTAAATGAGTTGGTAGTTAACGACTTTTTCCACCTGTTATAAAGAGTTTTATACGGACTTTTTGGCCGCAACTCGAGAAGTTTGGTTTTGTTTGATTATTGTAAAAATTGTGTATTGGGAGTTTTGCTGTTTAATAGTGATAGTTTATTAAACTTCAAAGTGTCTGTCGTGCGTGGTGTTTGTGATGATCAAATAAAAGCGTGGGACTGCGTTTTTCGTGTAGGCTTCCAAGGAGTCCTCTTCTGTCCTCGGTAAACCTACTACCGCTTCGACTACTGAGCTACTTACGCTACCTACTACTGAGCGACTCGTGACTTACTTCGACGGGTCGGGAATTGCACCATTGTCATATATGAAGAACAAAAGAGTTGTATACCTACTTAAATAGAGGTCTATGGCTTAAATATTTTCAACTAGCGACTCGCCCTCGCTTCGCTTCGGTTAATAAGATTTTTATTTTCAAAATTTCAAAATAAAATATAGCCATTTTATTTTGAGGGATCCCTATTTTTTTCTAGTAATAAATATAGCCTATGTTACTCAGGGATAATGTAGCAATCTAATGGTGAAAGAATCTTTGAAATCGGTCCAGTAGTTTTTGAGTTTATTCCATACATACAAAAATACAAAAATATAAATCTTTCCTCTTTATAATATTAATATGATAACAATTTAGAATACTAAAATCGTGCGATATTATTATCGTTATCTCCTAGTTAGTAGATTTATCAGCTTATATAACATGCACGAAGGTAAATATCATGCCCTATACCTATTATCAGCCTATACCTCCATCTGCTATTATAAACGTAATACTGTAATTAACGTAAATAAAGATAATTTGTATTAACGATGTGCCCTATGTATATTATCACCGGGAATTGTAACACTTTATTTGCTCTTGTTTACGATGAGAGGGCGTTCCGCGGCACCGTCTCGCTCGGTGTGCGGCTCCAAATCACTATGAATCATCTACGGCATGCTCACCGAGTGCGTGGCTTTACTCGTAATGTAAAGAAACGAATCTGAAGATGTTTGTTGCTTTTCATGGATAAAATATGGTTAAGATTTCGAAGAATGCTCCAGATTTTCGTTTGAGTGACAGTGGATTATTGCTCAGAATAAGTACCTTCATAGACCATAGTTCAAGTAACTCTTCCAGACCTTGCACTAAAATTTGATAATGTTAACTATTCAGGTATCTTAATTGGACATGGTCATTCATAGAAGCCAGCAACACACGTAAAGATCTGGTGCCCTACCACCCGCGTGGAAGTATAATATATTCATTGTTAGAAATTATCTCCTATAATAAATATACGAATGCGAACGCCCATAAAAGCAGTCAAGTCCTAGTCGCGTAATAAAACCAACGAACTGGTACGATTTGTGTTATTGTACCACTAATTTATGCTCGTTCGCCATGGTTTATGGGCACGGAGATATTTGAGGTGCCAGCGTAGCTACGAGATAGTCAAGTTCGCAGATAACAATAAATCACACTTATAATTAACATATGAAACAAAATTATTTTGCCATTAAATGGGTATAATATGTCCCATCTTTACATAGTATAAAACAAAGTCGCTTCCCGCCGTCTGTCCCTCTGTATGTACGCTTAGATCTTTTAAACTACGCAACGGATTTTAATGCGGTTTTCATCAATAGATAGAGTGATTCAAGAGGAAGGTTTATACGTATAGTTTAATGTTGTTTTAACGAAACCGAAGCGAAGGGAGGGCGGGTCGCTAGTTTAACAATAAACGTAGAAGAGAGCGAGCAATTAAAGCAAAAAGAAATTAAAGGAAAATTGAAGGGAATGCCTAAACATTTGCTTACTTTTAGGGATTCAGAAATGAAGATTTGGTGTAGGATTTGGAAAGAATGGGTAATTGTTATAGAGATCTATATATATGTATGTATATAAAGCGCGCGCCACGACCAGGAAGAATTCCGGTCATTGACATGAGGTCAGCCAAGACTGGACAGTAAAGGAACTGCTAGTGGCGCGCGCTTTATTATATATACCTATATACTACGAGTATATATATACGTATACTACCTATATTTTACTTTCTACAATACAATATAGACAATGGATAAAATTTTACGGATAACTTTCCGAAAAAAAAGGCATATGCATTGAAACTTATTTATTTGTGATTACTTCCTTCATTCACCATAATCATCATATTTTTCAATCTTGATTTTGATTTCTTGATAACTAGTCTTCGATAGTTCTCTTCCATATCTGCTCTCATCATAGTTTCTCTTTCTGACTCTATTTTCGCCGGCAAAATACCTGTCTCTATTATCACGGCTATACTTATCACTTTTGCTTGTATATTCATCATATTTTTCAGTCTTGATTTTGATTTCTTGATAACTAGTTTTCGATAGTTCTCTTCCATATCTGCTCTCATCATAGTTTCTCTTTCTGACTCTATTTTCGCCGGCAAAATATCTGTCTCTATTATCACGGCTATATTTATCACTTTTGCTTCTATATTCATCATATTTTCTATGCCGATGATCATCTCTATGCCGATCTTTGGGATCATATTTATTTGCTCCGAGGCTATCTTTGTCTCTCTTTCTATCTCTGGAACCGCTTTCTCTAGTCCTATCTCTAGATTGGTTCTCTGTGTACTTTTCCCTATAATAATTTTTATCATGTTTCATATCGATATCTGGCGGATAATCATCAGCTTTCGGAGGTATATCGCGAGTGACAGTAACTTGTCTATGATTATTTCTGTCTCTTTGGTATTTATGTTCATCCTTAATTACTGTGCCTGAATGATCTTCACTACTTGCTACACCGGTAACCTCGGCATACATCTCCATCTAAAAATGTTTATTACCTTAAAATATGAAATGATAATATATGAAATCAGGGATGTAACGATTCCGATACGGATATATCGGCCGATATATCGACATCGCCGATTATATACTCATACAACCGATATCAAACAGATCACTTGTCTTATCAACTGAGCTCAGTTGCCTCAGAACGTCTTTTTTCAACCGGAGGCCTCATACAAAATGATTTGTGTAACAGATTATCTGTAAATAATTTGAAAAATCTTTGCTTTCTTAACAAAAATCTGCCAAAAGTGAACTTTAATTACTGACTTTATGTATCGGTTTATTACTTTGTGTAATGATAATTACTTTCTTAATTACTTTGATTGCTCGATGATAATTCATAATAAATATTTTCTTTGAATTTTAATTTGACATTTTTATTTTTTACACCTCTCAAGGTTGAGAAAGACATACAAACGCCCGAGGTATATACTTCATTATTTATTTGATTTATCGGTATCGCCGATTATTTACTACACTAATCGGTATCGGTATCGTATCGGCAAAATTATGTATTATTACATCCCTATATGAAATATATATATGAAAAACCTTATACGAAAAGTATTAAATGAAAATATTTAAATAAACTTGCATAAATTTAAATAACGAGATAATATTTCGATGCCTAATTCAATTAATATTTTCGTGCCAACATTTGGTTCCTCGTTTGTTACCTCATAAATAATTCTTCCACAAATCAACGAATTGATACATAATTGGTTCATAGGATCATTACGCATAGCATAGTTTTTACCCGATCAATGCAAGCAAAGCCTCGGACCACAGTTGGTTATATAAGAAACTTGCAAGCCGCCTTGGCTTTGTTCAGACAGTATAATGTTTTCCTAGGGAACTCGAACAAGCCATGTGCATCTGCATTACTTTAGCTTCCTAAACGAAAAAGAATTTTTAAAATCAGTCCAGTAGTTTTTGAGTTTATCTTGCACATATGGAGGGAGGATACAACTCAGTCTTTATACTTAACTAGCTGTTGCCCGCGACTTCGTTCGCGTGGTCTTCAATGGTTTCATCGAAATCGAATGAATGGTTTAGGAACGCATAAAATATGAACAAACAAACATTATTTTTATATATTAAACTAGCAAAACCCCGCAGACGTTGTCCTGCCATAGAAGTTGATGTGCTGCACCGCCATCTAGTGCCATAGAAGTTGTTACAACAAAGTCGATAGCTCGAAAATATTCTCCGTGCTCAAATACCTACGTATACCAATTTTCTTGTCGATCGATTGAACGGTATAAAGTCGGAATTATAATTCGATTCCACATTTGACATTAGCTACTGTCATTTTGTAAAATAATGATACCACATATAATAGTGTAGTGATGAACACAAAAATCGATAAACAATCGCGATTTATGTTTATGTAATCATAATATTGGTGTGCCAATTAAAGACTAAATTATTGATTTTTATTTAAATAAATACATAATTATTCATAACAATTATTTATTAATTAGTAACCGCTGCTTTATTTTATAAAAAGTTAATATTTTTGTTTTTTTTATATTAAAAACAAAACTTATAATAAAAGAGCCTAGATAGTTTTCTGTATTGGCAACCCGTGCGCGCTCGTGCAGCTATCGCCATTTTGTTTATCTTGTCATTCGGCTTCATTCTCCTAGTCTGACTGCACGAATATCTCGTTTCATTGCGAATCGATATTTTGTTATTTTGTTGGGTTTTTGTTAAAGTTTTGTTACGTTGTGTTTGTTGTTACGTTTATAGTTTTTTGTGAACTTTGAGTGAATCTATTTGTTTTGGTTTTCCATCAAAATGGATCCTCCGCCAAGTACATCACAAAAAGACGTGGATGTTTTCTTGTCTCCAAGAAAAAAACGTCCACGAAAAGCTTTCACTGTTACTGAAAAAGTAATGATCCGCAACGCATATAAGTACGTGAAAAATGAAACTTCTGCGCAATTGGAGGCCTTTGAAGTTGTGGAAGAAAATGAATGTATGAACAAAGTTGCTCACATATTGGGAATAACCTCACGCTCTGTTTGTAACGTTTTGAAGGAAGTAAATAAAGGTGCGCCGCCAACTCCCCCTAAAAAAACTGGACCAAAGCGAAGTTTCAAAGATAAAATTGATGAATTTACATTCTCCGCAATACGACGAATAGTTCATCAGTTCTTTTACCGAAATGAACCTCCAACCATTGCAAAGGTTAGTCAATCAGTCAGACAGTATTATTTTATACCTACATCTTTTATATATAAGTAATGATTCCAAACTATTATAAAATTTACTATTTCAGATTTTACAAGTGATGAACGATGATCCAGAAATGCCCAAGGTTTCCAAAGACACCCTCAGAAAAATTTTGAAGCATCTTAATTTTAAATTTGTTGCACGGTCACGCAAGAGCACACTTATTGATCGAAATGATATAATAACATGGCGCCAGCGTTACTTGCGATCTATATGTCAGTTTCGACGAGAAGGGAGACATATATATTATCAAGATGAAACTTGGGTTAACGCAGGTAAGGCTAACATTTTGAATTAATATACATTTACATTAAATTTATTAAAGTAATATTGAATGTTCATGTACTGTATGTGATTTAAGGTCATACTGTAAAAAAAACTTGGGTGGACAAGCAAGTCACATCATCTCGGCAAGCGTTTTTGGAGGGACTGACCACTGGATTAAAAAACCCATCTGGAAAAGGCAAACGTCTCATAATTAGCCATATAGGTAGTGAAGAAGGCTTCCTGGAAGAGGGGCTCATGATTTTTGAAGCAAAGAAAAATTGTGAAGATTACCATGATGAGATGAATGCAGTTTGTTTTGAGGAGTGGTTCGCTGGAGTCTTACCAAAATTAAGACCAAACTCAATTGTGGTGATGGATAATGCACCTTACCACTCCCGAAAATTGGAAACGGCACCAAAAATGAGCTGGAAAAAAGCTGCCATTCAAGACTGGCTTTTAAATAAAAATATTCATTACGAACCAGATATGGTTAAAGCTACGCTTTTAGAACTGATTCCACATAACGAGTCTTTTAATAAGTACGCTGTAGACGAAATGGCAGCACAACATGGGATCACGGTTTTAAGACTGCCCCCTTACCATTGCGAGCTGAACCCTATCGAATTGATATGGGCTCAGGTAAAGGGGCATGTAGCTCAAAATAATAAAACCTTCAAATTGACAGACGTGAGAAATTTATTTGAGGAAGGCATTCAAAAAATTACGGCCACCGAATGGTCTAAATGCGTATCCCATGTTGTCAAAGAAGAGGAAAAAATGAGTAGGCTAGATATGTTAATTGACAATATCACAGACACATTTATAATAAATGTTACAGAAAGTGACAGCGATAGCGATAGCGATGACGGCGACGATTTATAAAATAAAATATTACCATAATACATCTATTTGTTTTATTTCTCATGTTCCTTCATGATCACATTTATTTATTTATTTCACACACAATTATTAAAGAAAACTCTCAGATCCGTAATAAAATTAATCGTCATAACTAAATTATCCGTTCACAAATATTTAATTTCCTGATATACTTAGTTTACGAGAATAAAATTATAAACGAGAAGAATCGATCCGGAAATATTCCATTTCCGTATCGAATAATTTCGCAACGTTACTATTTAGTACTTGTCATAACGTTGCAACACTGAAATTGTCAAATCTGGAATCGAATTAAAATTCCGACTATAGAAATTGATGTGCTGCACCGCCATCTAGTGGCGAGTTACAACAAAGTGGGTAGCATAAAAACCTTCAATCAACAATCGGTCAAACGGTATCAGTCTATTAACATCAGACATACCAACATCCATATATATATATAGAATAGATAGATAGATATATTATTATAGTAGTAAGGTATACATGAATCAAGTCAGTTCTAAAATATTACCCAATAATCTTAACTTCATTATTTGCAACTGCGTTAAAAGTAACATTGGAAGAAACATTCGTAAGTCACACAAAGTATTATTTTGATGGCCTCACCTGAGTTTTGATGACCTCCCGCAGCACGTCGGAGTAGTTCTTGGTCTTGGCCGCGACGCGGTACTTGGTGCGGCGCCGCTTCATGTCGCGCAGCTCCGCTATTATCTCTAGCCGGCTCTTCTTGCTCCGCTTCTCATCAGCACTAATATTTATGCAAAAAATAAATCATCTTACTTTGCTAGTGTGAAGAATGTCTTTTAATAAATTAATTAAATTATTAATTCACACCATGTAAGTATAATTGTACAAAATTTTCCAAATACCTAAAAGTATTAATTTGACGGACCGATTGGCGCAGCTGGTAGTTACCCTACTTGATGTAGAAAAGGTACGGGGTTCGATTACCCGGTAGGAGATACATCTGTTTGAAAAAAGACAAATGTTTGGGTCTGGGTGTGTGTTTGTGTGTCTTTGTATGTGTCTCTGGACCCACGACACAGGGGACATTGAGTGTGGCGTTAAAAAAATCTTATTGGTGTCTGAGAAGAGTGAAAGATATTTTTAAAGATTTACATAGATTATTTTAATGCCTAATAAAATTATTGCGCAAACGAAAAAAATCGATTTCATTTAATTAAAACCCCCTTTCTTGATTTTAGAAAAAAACCCTGGAGTTACCTGGGTAAGGCTAAGTCTGAAAGGTCATGACAGGACGGGGCTGCGCTGACCACGGCATCGTAAATGGCCCTCCGTTCATCTGCTGTGTATGTTGCCTGGAGACGATCCAGTGTCAGTGGCTCTACACCCTGGCATCTTCTACCTTATTGGTTAAGGAAACTTCTACATTAATTATGAGTTTTATTTTGTGTAAAAAACCTAGTGTAATATATCTATTTATTTGGCCTGTAATGTAATATTGTTGCACAAGAACTGACACAAGAAAGTTATTATAGAAGACAATCCCAGTATATATAATAATCCTAAAGAAGAAGACAGTATATTATATATAGAAGACAATCTTAACTATAAGTGTTAAGATTGTCTTCTATGCTTCGAAGAAGACTGTCTTCTTCATAGCATATTAAAATGTGAAACATATAATAAAACAAAAGCGAGGCATTTGAAACTAAGCAAAGTTACAATAGCAATCTGATAGGGGGAGAGTGCATGCTGCATTCCCACAGCCGCTGGGCGCACTCGACTGGCCACGTTGCCCCTCTCTCACATGTCTATCGATAACAGTATCCACTTACCATCAGGTGGACTGTATGCTCGTCTGCCGCCTTTATTCTATAAAAAAAAGAATAGCAATAGTTACAGAACTATTATATGATAAATAATAATAATATTATATTATTAAATATTGTAACATGATGCATCACATCATGCGTGAATATAATTAATCAGTTTAGTGGTGTAGATCTTATTCCGCAACTCGAAATAAGTTTCGAAAAATATAATTATTAAAAAATACACACACACACACATACATTCACACACTCATATACAGCCTCACAATATATTCACTTTTATATTTTTCTAATTAATAATAAATATTAATAGATACATGCAGACATTGTAATAGTCAAATTTTTATGTTCAATGTTTTGATGTTAATATAACTTTATCAACTGTACTTGGGTCACATACCATTAGCTTTAGTTCTATTTATAATTAATAATATTACTTGTTCATATTGTAGCTGTTGGTAACCCAATAAAGATAAATAAAGAAATAAATATTATACATTCGGTATTGTAAAGGATACACTTTCAAAAAGGATATACATATAGTCATTATGGGCCACAAAAGCTGTAAGAATGATACAAATAATTATAGTAATACATGATACAATAATTTTTCACATAGATAATTGTTCTAAAGTTCTTGTTATGGAAAAGGGAGCAGAAGATATGCTATGTGGTTATGTGGTTCATGTATAATTCTTTCTTGAAGAACTTTCACAACTTTCTTGAAGAACCCCATATTGTGTGTAGCGTGAAGACCCAAGTCTATTTATTGTAGGTATAATTACTTTATTTGGAGGCGGTGCATAAAATGCAATTTTCAGTTACTTTGTTACATACAGTGCTACTGATTAAACAATGCTGGTCAGCCATCTCCATATTTTTAGCAATAACTGAAAACTAGGAGCTGTATAGAGTGGTTACAATGTAACATAATAAATTCCGAATGAATGTTCTGATGATACTTTTATTTTAACTGTGCTTATTCAGAACACAAAGATGGCCAAATGGATTATTTAATTAATAGTAGTGTACCTGTCTCATTACACGAGTCAAAGTTAGTACACATCACTAATCACTAGATAAACAATGAATAATTTTAAACTACAAAATTGATCAATATGTCCACATATAAAAACTTGTCATACCTTTTCTTAACATTGGGTCTGTTTTTATTGCATAATCAATGATATGTATAATATCCGTACTATCTGAAACAAACAATGTACTATAGGTTGTGTTCTCCTCCTTTTGAATTTTACAGTACATACATTTTAAACATAATATCATAAGGATATCTTACTTAGTTTAAGAAGTCCATTGGCATTGGGATCCAAAGGGTCTGATAGCATTTTGTCTTCTTTAGAATAATCCTGCGATTTTAAAAAACACTCTGTTTCGTGTTGTGCCTTTTTATCTGGAGGCATTTTATGGGTTGCATCATATTTACAAGTCACCATGCCTAGACCCTAAAATATCAAAAACAAAATAAATAATTCATAGAATTATTACATAGAATAAGTTACGCCCTAGAAGTAATTCTTTATATTTATAGACACTTGTGTAGATTTTCTTTTTTTTATTATAAATACAAAGCTTCCAAAATAAAAAAAACTTCAAGTGTCTGCGAAATTAAGTATGAAAATGTAGCTTCAGAAGGTGCAATAAATAACTTTCATTGTCTCCCACACAATTTTATTAAATGATCACAAGGATTCATTGAAAGCATGCATCTCATGAGGCGTGCGGGAGACGACTGGAGAGAACAGTGTGGACAATGATGCTATACCGTAAATTGCTGACAATGTAAAACACAGTGCTCATTCAGCATACACTGCGTCAACACTGTCCCTAGAAAAAATATTACTTTGAGTATGTTGACAGCTTGAAAACAAACCCTATGAGAAACATCTGAAATTGTTCACATATCTACACTCAACAAGAGGAGGAAGAGATGGGACCTCATTGAAATATTCAAGATGCTCACCAACCAATTTGATGTCCCAAACTTGGAAGCAATGTACAAGAAATATAAAAACAACTACCTGAAGAGGACATAAACTGAAGTTGAACCATATTGTCTCCGCATCCCTACAAACATTTTATAGCGAATGGTGTAGTTAATAAGTGGAACTAGTTGCCAGAAAACATTATTGATGCAGATTTGGTGATCCAGTTCAAGAACTGACTAGACAGCTACTATGCTAAACAGATCCACAAGTGACAAAAACTAGATTTGGTGCAACAGCATATGCTGCTTAGCTTATTACAGCAAACATTATTTTTAATAATGTTAAACTTAATGCAAAATAGACATTATTAACTGGTACCAGGCAAGGAGACTCAGTTCATAGTTGGTTACAGTTTGGAGTTACGACTTTCTAAACTTTTGAAACTACAATTATTTAATATCGAGAAGACAAACTGTAGTTTTCAGCAAATGTGAAGTATATTGGAAATGGAATGCACGACTCGAATACAGACTCGCCTACCAGGCTATGCAATGATTTGCCTGATTTGCTTAACACTGCATACAATGTTAAGCAAATATTGGCCATAATTGACCACATATGAACTGTTCATATATGTGATTACGAGAGATAGCACAGTTTTCCACAACGTACCATGTCCATGAAACTGTAAGCGTTTGATTAATATTTATACTAACCTTCAATAATGCCTTTTTGTCCCATTGTAAACTCTGTAAGATCATAGCAACTTCTCTATCAACGCCTTGTATGTAAGATTGTAAGTTGGATAACTCTTCATGTCTTTTCTCCATTTTATATTAGATAAAAATTGTAACTTTCAAAATTTTATCTGAATTTTCGATAATTCGGAATAAATAAAAGATTAACTATAACATTTTTACCTATTGAAGATTATGGTGACAGCTGAAATATTTTTTTTTATAAAAATGTATTTGGACACTGGCGTATCTATTGATCCACACAATCTAAAAATTAAAAGATTATCATTGATATGCGCATCATTTGAGAACGGCTGGATCAATTTTTTTCTATATGTTATTAGTAACAACATTTACTATTAATATTGTGCGCTTCCTGTTATTAAATGATGCGTTTTAATTAAGGTTTTAGGTAAAGAAAAATTGGAAAAGTTGCCGAACAATTGGAAAATTCGGGAAAACCTGAGTGCTTTTTTCTATGGGATTTTTGTATGAACTTATTGAAATTATTGTATTAATGAAATTTGGACAGGACAAAGTCTATCGGGTCAGCTAGTAAATAATAAAACAAAATTGTTTTTATCACGTCATTGTCCTTCCGAAGAAATATGAGTAGCTCAGTAAAATAGATTTACTGAGGACGGAGTTGGACTCCTTGATAGAACACCAAAAATTCAATGTTTACACTTCTATTTAATTATCACAAACATTATGCACTAACACTAGAGTCTAGACACTTTGAAGTTTAATAACTTTGAAGTACTATTAAAACACAAATCCCACAAATACACAATATTTACAACAATTAAAGAAAAACTCTATTTCTCAGGTTCCTATCAAAAAATCCCCTGGCAATGTATACAAGAGCTGAATTTCAAAACGTGTGAATTATACAAGCTAAATATAATTATTACTATGATGCATCTTAATTAATACATAGGTATCGATTAGTTTTAATAGGTATTTGTATTTAATTATTTATGAAATGAAATTAGTTTTTTCTAACTACTGAAGTACTAACATAGAATGTATTGACCTTTGCTTATCTCAAAATATAAAAAACCTATTGTCAGATTTTATATCAATTTGACGTTTATAGTGGGTGGGTGCAACTTTGAAGTGGGCGTATTTACAAAAAACCACTAGGAAACCTTGTATTTCCTAAATTCCAACAATTCATATTTTGTTACAATGAAGTTCTTTTTAATTTCATTATGTGCAGTAATTGCAGTTACATCTGCTTACGAGAAAACGGATATTGTATCTGTAAGGATTGAGGTACTTGAAGTTTTATTTTAACATTCACCTTCTAGATAAAAAAAACTTATAGTATGAATAGTAAAGATTGTTTTCGTTTGTTAAGACTTGCAGAGGGTGTTCACTGAACCGCCTGCCCGAGGTGAAGCAATTCATAATGCAGGATGCGCCTGGGTACGAACGAGTTGAGGTGAAGTTTATTACGGGCGCGCCCCCGGAGTTAGTGCTGCTAGGTGAAGGCGACGCTGAGCTAGAGCGGTTGCCGCTCTCGAACCTTGGACGGAAAGAGTGTAATGAACTATTACAGGACAAAGGATTTATTAGGACCTCACAACGTAAAGGTGATGGTGAATTTTAATCAGTTGACTTAAGTTATCCAATGCCTAAGCAGCCCCGTGAGTTTGTAAAAGAAAAATGATACAGATTCTTTTTAGATGAAACATGCATCTCTAACATCTCATGTTTAAGATATATCAATATCTGGGAATCTAGAACTAAAAACAAAGTCCCTTTACTTATGTAAAAAAATAATGTAAATCTTGTATATAAATAATGCATTTAATTTAAAAGTATATGTACAGATAGATGAAGATAATAAAACTACAACTTTAAAAAAGTTTTTTTATTTACTCATAATGAGGATGTTGGAACATCACAATAATAAACATTGCATACTTGTGGAGAATCACTGTCATATAATATTGTTCAAAACTTGTAAAATGTTCCAAATTGAATTATTGATAGCTATATTTAAAGACATCAATGTACTTTGATGGATGCAAAGTGCAGAGCGCCCTTGTATAGTCCAACAAGGATTTAAAATATGCTGGGATGACAAGACATTAAGAAGGTTACCAGTTAAACTAAATTTGTCTATTTTAGGGGTTTAAAGACAAATTTGACAGAGGTTTCGAAGGTAACAGGGAAGATATTTAAAAAAAAATAAGTATTACACATGCTTGTAGATTTTTTTGAATTGACTATTACCTTTTTTGCAACATTTAAAAATTTGTTGGTCTATAGTTTTTTTTGTTACATATAAATTGTTGGTTATTTTACTTATACTCCACGACAAGTCTGAATATAGCCAATTTAGTGCAACAACCAATTCTTAATTGTTACTATTAATTTACTAAACAATCTAAAATGAAATACCTATAAAACAAGCGAAAACATACTACTTACATATACACTTCATTCAATATATAATGTGCATAGGGACATATTTTTCTGATGTGTTATCTACTACTCAATTATTTATGACAATAAACTAATAATTATTTTTTATGTGATGTAGTTAATACCAGCTATTGTAGTGTATTTGTATGACATGTATATGTTTTTTTTATGTAAAAGCTATACAAACGTGTAATAACAACTCTATAACTGTCTTTGTGATATCCGTTCAGCTTTCATAATTTCATAAATTGTCATAATTCTAGGGACATTTAGTGGTGTGAACTGGTCTTGAAACAAGCAGATTATATTACTTGTAGTTATAGTCAATTCCCAAAGTCTGATACCATAGATTCCATTCATGATTCTGAGTCATTTTACATAATTTAATACATATTTTTCTAAAAATATAAATTATTATTTAGGTTTTGTATTTAGCAAATGTGTATGAAAAATTCCTTTATTCCCAGTAATTTCGTTCAACAGAAATTAACAAAAAAAAAATTTTGTGAGAAAAGGTCAATTAACTGAAAATCATGAGCAGAATCCAGTTTCAGGATTTGAATAGCTTACACTGACTGAAAAATTTCAGGAACAATAACAATGCGTTCATAGATTGTTCATATTGTTTATTGTAGATAAGTAGTACATTTGTTCAGTAGTATAAGCTCCACTTCTATGTGGAGAACACCACTGGCAAACATTTGCTATAAACATTGTCACATTTAATCAAAATAAGAGATCACATCTCATAACAATGTCACATTCTAAATATGGCTGCACATAATATACCAATGTGGTATGTAGTATGTTTCCACGGAATATCTATTGATCCACTGGAGAGTGTCATAATATTTACTGCTTAGAGTACAATTCGCGTTTTAATACCTAAGTTTAAAACTGTTTGGCTTTGCCCGGAAAAGTATTTTTTTTTAACATCACTTGAACATCAATTTTAACAAATAAACAAAAATAATATAAAATGCCTTAGTAATATAAATTACAACAAAATTGTATCTGTAACTTTGGAAATTATTCCCAACAAAAACAGATTTCACCAGTTTGACCGTCCCATAATCAAAACTCCGATATTATTTACGAAATTTTACAGGAGAGTGTATAAACATTAAAAAATGAGTATAAATAAAAATTTGGTCAATATTTGATACAATAAAAAGTAACAAATAAGTCAAGTTTACAATGGTAGTTCATTTCATAATATTAACAATATTATATACCTACTTAATATATCATGTGGTAAATTGGGTCTTAAATGCGTACAATTTAGTGGCACGGATTGCACCAGGCAGTCATTGCACCAGGCAGTCGGTCACCAGCTGATAAATGTTAGAAAAATTAAAAGAACAATATATCTACATTCTTGATCAAGTTCTTCTTTGCCTACGAAAATGAAAATGTTATAAGGATTAAAATCACATAATTTGAGTTCAATGCCGTCATTTGAGAAGAGAATATAGATACATTACAAGTGTTCATTGTATTTTCAGTGTTTTTTTTTCCCAATAAACATCACTTATTGCACATATTAGGTTTCAAGGTGTTCCTATCTTCCTAAACATGTCAAATTTAATTATGAATATCTTTGCATTTTAAGGCAAGTTCCTATGAATTATATCTAAATTTCTCCTTTTCTGCATTTTGAAATGGGACTGTTGAGATGTATACAGGGTCTGTTCAAACCTTCCTCGATGTTTGAACCATGGATTAACAACGGATTTTACACATGATTAAGTTAATTGACATATAATATAGTTATCTGTAGTTTTAGGGATTTTCTACGAAAAATATGAGAAAAGGCAAAACAATACAATTTTAGACCTTTTATTTAGAAAACTTGTATAAAAAATTTGGTAAAAACAAAAAAAAAACGCAATAAAAAAAATCCTGGATTTTCTTATGTTAATACAGAATCATGAAGGGGGACTATATGGTCTTAGGCTTCGAGGAAGGTTCGATGGACCCGGTTTAAAATCTAACCTTATAACCGTCTATATATAAAAGTTACAGCTGGTGGATATTGCTGTATTATAAGTGCACCCGCCAATGGATCATTCATAAGTTGCGTTCGACGTGTGGTATGTCTCGTTGCGGGTTATTATCAGGTGAGTAGTGTACAGTCGAGGTCCTCGTCGCGGCCCTCGGAGACCCCGCGCCGGATCACCCGTGTCACTACATCACTTAAAGCCTCACGAGCGCCCTCCTCCAGCAGTGACAGGCATTGCTGAACGAACACATTCATTATTGATTAAATTGTAACTTTAAAAATCACCAACACGAAAATAGTCTAAAGTCTGAGACCTAGATAAATATAAGATTTTCAGTATTAGTCTGCCACACTGGTAGAAAAAATATCGTTTAATAATTTTTCTACCTGTCTTCAAATTAATTTTAATTGGATTGGTGAGAGACAGACAGTTTTAAGCCTTTCAAAAGCATTGCAAGATAGGTTAGCTATCAGTCTATAACATCCCACTGCAAGCTTCCTCTGCTCAAGAACATTTCAGTTCATAATCTTTCACATGGGCTATGTGTATTAAGCAAGTATTGTACACCTGAGTTAATTGCTTATCAATATCAGCCTACAGTCCCACTGCAAGGCACAGACCTCCGCTTACAATCATGAGGGAATTTCAAGCCATATCCCACATGT
Organism: Sesia bembeciformis; assembly: GCA_943735995.1. Taxonomy (NCBI): domain Eukaryota; kingdom Metazoa; phylum Arthropoda; class Insecta; order Lepidoptera; family Sesiidae; genus Sesia; species Sesia bembeciformis. The sequence continues at coordinate 19,187,558 of OX031028.1, forward strand.
GGACCTAGTTGGTGGATATTATATACATTCTAGATTCCTTTATTTTTTCAATTTTTTTGTTCGGGTATGCATGTTTTCTCACTAACAAAGCTCGGGATAACCAAGAGGGTACCACAAGCCCTGAGGAAAAAGTGGAGTCGCCAACCCACTTGGCCAGTATGGTGCTTTAAAGCTGTACATCCTGCACAAGATGGAGATGAATATGAGGAGGCTCATGTTATCCAGCAGTGGATACTAAAAGGGTTGGGTTGGGGGGGGGGGGTATGTCTGAAGCTATTGATAGATTGTAAAAATCTGTACTTGTAGGTACTCAGTGATATGTTTTAATATTAAAAACTGACTGCGTTATAAAAACCTAAACCTGAACGAATATAAATTCTAGTGATAAATTGGCAGAGTTGAAACAGTTATCACAACGCGTAAACAATCATTTATTACAAAAGGCCACATCCATGTAAACTACTCATCATTTTAATGACTGGTCACATTTATGGCAATCTTATCTCAGTAACCTTGCATTTTATCACGTTATATGTAGACACTTGATTTTCCATTACAGAATGTCATTCATGTTTTCGATTATGGCCTAAAATCCCTAGTAATTTACTAAGGGGAGCCCGTGCCATGCAGTGGGACGTTATAGACTGATATCGTTCGATGGGATGTAACAAAATTTGTAGAAAAACCGTGGAGTGCATTTCTTAATGGCTTCAAGTGAAATTAGGCAAAAAAAATAGATCTTTAAATATTTTTTTTATAGTGAAGTGGGCGAGCGGTCCCACGTGATGGTAAGGGTTGCCGCCGCCCATGGACACCTGCAACACCAGGGGGCATACCCCCTGGTGTTGCGCCGCCGACTGCAAAATCCTATTCACAGCTTTCTTAAAGAACCCCATATTGTAGCTCAATGGAAAGACCTCTTGAAGCAGTTCGTTCCACAGCCTACGGGTTCGCGGTATAAAATGATTTTTGGACCGAACTGTACGCGACACCTACGTATTGAGGAAATGCGGATGGACCACGCTTCTGTGACGGGAAGTGCGGTTGTAGAAACCCAAGGTGGGAATTATATTGAACAGTTCCAAAACGTAAGGAAAAAACAGCGAAAGTTTTCTAAAACCCCCAACTGGTGCTGTCATTTGGATTTTTTTGTATGGAGGTTTCTGTCGACGGTTACGTAACTTACCTCCAACTTACTAATTTCAGAATTTTGGTAGTTTGTCTATACCCTTTAAATTTATCGGTCTATTTATCCGTAGGCTACATTCGAATTATTAACTCAATTGGACATCGAGGCCGCGCTCAAGTGTCCGAACTAAAGGAGAAACAAAAGAGAAACAATTCCGCGATTTCCGCGTGAGTCTTCATTCAGCCGAGCAACCAACGACAACTCTATAATGCCATATTGTGTGGTGAAAAATTTTAAAAATTACTCCGCAAAAATAGTATAGAATATCATATTTTCTCAAATCAAATTATTCATTTCACTCGGAACACGTTATTTCATGTTACACGGAACACGTTATTTTTAATATCACTCGGAACACGTTATTTTATTTTACTCAGAACACGTTATTTCATTTTACTCTGAACACGTTATTTCATTTCACTCGGAACACGTTATTTTATTTTACTCAGAACACGTTATTTCATTTTACTCAGAACACGTTATTTCATTTTACTCTGAACTCGTTATTTCATTTAATTTTGAATTATCAATTGCAAGTTTTGAATAACACCTATCATCCTTGTCCCACACGCACTTATTAGATTACGCGTAATTAGACGCATTGTTTTTATTTCCCCGAGAAGTCTAAAAAACAAATTATACGTCATTATAATTGTCATTTATCCTGCTAATTCGTGTATAATTTTTACAGTTCAACCCTCGTTAGTTTTGATTCCTCTACTTAGAACAACAGGAAGTCGCAAAATCTTTAAAATGTTTAAACTGGAATATCGTTCTGTAAATTCCTTTGTAGGGAACTTCAGTTACCTCGTTAGACCGACCGATATCAAACAAAGGTTGAATGATGTGTACGGTTATTCTTCTCAGTCATTTTCCACCGTCAAAGGTGTATCCATCGACAACGAACCTCGCTCTGGTGATCCCTTTAAGTCACTCACCCAAACAACATCAAATTAGTGGAAGAAGTTCTGAGCGACCGACAGCTCTTAGAATAGTAACGCTTACCATATAAAACTCTTCTTCCTCCGGCAAGCGCAGTACAATCCTCAACGAGATCTCCGAGTTGGCTTTCACATAAGTGTTCTTCTCCTTGGTGCCATTGACTAAAGCCGGGAGTAGTACCCGAAGGAGTTCTCCCGCGGGAGATGCTGGCGTGGGATTGGCTGCGAGCAGCTCAGGGAGGGGCACTTCTCGACCAATCAGAGTGCTTGCTCGAGACATGAGCTGTTTCACTTCGTTGCTCGTGTGGTTCATGCTCTGTGGAACGAATGGTATTAACATGGCGTTATGTATACTAAAATATTGTGAAGAGCAACTCCGCATATCTGCATATTTTTTCCCAAGGCCCACGCCTAGTTTATGAACATGTTATGTTCATAAACATGGCGGCAGAACATGTTTATGCGAGTAATGTTTATAATGAACACCATATTTGTTACCCATATTTTTTGAAAAATAAATGATTAAAATTTAAAGGATGGATAGTGTATTGGGTTGAAGAAAATTCCTCGCTACGTTAGAATAGTATTTTTCATTCTTCTTTTTCAGAAATCCAGTCCTAGACTTCCAAAGGTAAGTAGCAAATTCTGGATATGTGCCAACATTTGTCATTGTTGACTGATGTTGGCACATATCGCGAATGTCCATGAGCTGCAGTGGTTTAAAATCTTATGACTGAATTACGTTTGTTTTACTGGGTTCAACTTCTTACACCTAAATGTCCTTTATGATGACAGCCACAATAATTCCGCCAGTTTTACGCGCTATATTTATGCGAAGGCTCGATTGGTCGACACCAATGGAATTATATTGGTGGACTTATAATTATTAACAAGTATATACTCACTCTAGCAAACTGCGAGAGTATAGTCTGCGGAACTGGCCGGTTATTCGTCACCAGATATTTTATTAGGTAACCCATTCCCCTAATTCCGTTACACACTATCAACACTTTCTCATTGGCTAGGTAACCGAGCAGAGCTTTATCTATCTTCTCCACATACTCTTCTTTATATATCATTTCGGGTGTTTCTTTTAATGCAACAAACAATGCACAGGAGCGGCCATGTTGGAGTAGCCAGTCTTCATTAGCATTAGAACCAACTGCTAATACATGATGTAGAATTGCAGCATCACGATGTTGCACTGGTAAACAGTGCAATAATGCCCCAACACATCCACCCACAGAACATCGCAGAGAGTCATCCGAATGAGCCAAGTTGGACGGATTGGTGAAAGTCGTCAGTATCGCTATGGAGTTGCTCTCTGACATCCTGTCTCCGCCAGTGATCATGGTGTTTCTCAGTGCTTGGGTCAAAGTTTCCTTGATAGCGATTTCTTCAGTCATTTTGAACTGGTTGTGGAGGTCGTGGAAGAGCCCATCTGCGCGGTTGTGGATGAGGATGAGTTGTTGGAGCGCGTGGCAGGCTTTTATGCGTACGGGGCGGCTCGTGTCCTGTAGGGACTTCAGGAACGTTGTTTGTAGCTGTGGTAGGAATTGTTTGAGCATTGTGCCCACCTGAAGAAGACGGATCAATGTTAATACAAGTGATTAAACCTATGGAACTATATGACGTATGTCGTTATATTGTTATCTTTTGTATTAAGAGCGCTTGACTGGCCAATTTTATTTGATCATTAGTTAAAGTTGCTAGATATCAGGTCATCATATCCCACTGCCAGAGCAGTAGTCTTCTTTGCAAAAGAAAGTATTTGGGTTATAAAATACTACAGAAACCCAGTGTGGATCGATGGATACATACCCCTTGTTTTAGTATTTAGTAATAACCCCTTTGAGATAACTAGTATGAATTTATTCATATGGACCAGGATTCAATTTCATTACCTCATGAATGAAAATTGAAAATGGATGCTAATAGATTATGACTGTTAAGAAAAAGAAATAAGAACAAACAATAGTGGTTTTCAAACCAGAGACAATAAACCAGAACATAAATAATACAATCGAAATAACAGTAATTGCATGAGTATTTTGTGAAGGAAAAGTGTCCCAGTGTCATGGAATATGTACGTCTGCGCGCGTCCGCGTGTGTGTCTGTCTGTATGCGTGTGTGTACGTCACCTACGAAAGGAAAGCGGCGAGCGTGTCCAACACAGCTACTTGGGACATTCCCGCTAAAACTGTCGCATGTGTGTGTTTTATAAGTGTCTTTATGTGTCCGTGTGCGTCTGTTTATAACCGTGTTGTTTGTGTACGTGCGTGTTTGAGTGTGTACGTCACCTTGGCGAGTAGCGCGGCGAGCGTGTCCAGCACGGCCGCCTTCACGTTCCCGCTGAACCGGTCGCCGAGCACACGGATCATGGGCCCGGTGACGTGCACCACGGATGGCTGCAGGGCCGCCGCCGACGTCAGCCGGATCACCTCACCCATGAAGTATGCAGCGTTCTCGCGCTCTTCGGGGGCGCCGTTTAGTACCGCCTCGCGAAATAAGGGCAGGATTGGGGTGATGCCCTGCGAGAATACGTTTGTTATGCAACAAACAATTATGTTTGTTATGTTATGTTATGTTTGTTATCTATATTTAACATTCCGCTAAAGAAATAAAGTCAAAACCTTGTTTATGGCAGGTTTAATTCGTAAAACATGGAAAACAACAGACATTTCCCGGGTCAAAAGTGTCAAAAATCACTTTCGATGATTTACATAGGGGCCGTCGTAATGTTACCATATATTTTGAGATTTTTTGTTTTTCACAAATGTTTTTCATACTCAATGCATATTACCTTATTTGCGCTACGCGCTTTGTCTAGGTTACACGAACCACGGTCATAAACCAACTTATGTTGGCAGTTATATAAGTTATATATATTATGTTGCCTGTTCTGGTATGTTACCATGTTTAGTTTTAATATTAAGTAATTGCTATAAAATTTAACATTTTGTTTGTGCGATTTAGTAAATAAATAAATTAAACATCGACACAAAATAAATATGGGGCTATTCAAGAGAGCTTTGAAAAGGATTCTGCTTAGTGGGCGCAAGTCCCGCAAGTCCAGCAGTGGCCGATAAAAGGGCTAGTTACGATTACCCATGACTTCTGATCACTGTTAGTCACAAAGGTCAAGGGTCGTTTTTGTCAAATAAGTTATTGTGTATTTTCATTTTGTTGTCCTTCTGTTTGGTACTGCTTACAATAAAATAAAATACAAATAAAAGTGAGTAGTGATTGGACTGACCTTGGGCAGGCATAGTCCGGGCAGCGTGTCGGAGTTGCACTCGGCGGCTGCGGCGCGCACCGCCTGCCGCACATCCGACATGTACCGAATCTGGCTCTCCTGGTCCAACGACTTGGTGATCACAACGAGGGCTTCCCATGACATCTGCACCACCTGCGAAATACAATTTAGTGTAATTATGACGGTGATCAAAGGCTTCCACTGTAGCTCAAGCGAAAACTGCAATATATTTGTCTGTCCATATTGACCAAACTTGTTCTTGCAATGAAGTGCAGCACATTAAATGTAAAACAAACGTATCATGTTCGAAACACCACCTTACGCTCTAGAATTTGAATAATTCATGTAGGCATTAAGACCGCAAAACTCATGAAGGATTGGGCAGGATATGTGTCGTATGCATCGAGAGAGATGGGCAAGAGTACTTCTCAATGGACACCACTGGAGGACGGACTCTAGTCGTGTATTCATGACTCTTCGGAGTGTTTCGGCTCACTTAATCCGGCTCCGCTCGCAGATCCGACTCCTCTTAACGATTACTTGACTCCTTTGATCCACCTACTTATATTTTATAAGAGCCCGAGAGCGACTCATTCGCTTTGAATCATGTTCGTTCATGTAACTCAGCAATCCAAACATGAAAGGAATAAATAATTCCTCGGAGTCGAAACAGTTAGCCGGAGTCATTAAGAGTTTCTGCTCCGCTCGCGGTTTCGGATCTTTTGATTCATTGAACCCGGAGTTACCCTTCGCTAACGGACACAGATATCGCGGAATACTTAGGCGAAGGTGGCGAGACGACCTTTTTGTATAAAGGATGACCGAAGGTGGCTGCAAATGGAAGGGATTGAAAGAGAAAGGCAATTAGAAAAAAAATATAACGTCACACTCAGTGGCTCCACACATCAAATAAAATTTTCTTGTATTGTGGGTCCAGAGATACGCACAAAGACGAATACAACCAAAACGTATTTTTTTGGTCGTTTTCTTCAGCGGGGAACAAGAATTAAATAAGCCGCTATTATTTTTACAATTTTACTGGCTTGTATTAAATTCAGCTATTCAATTATCAACCTTGAAATAAGGCAATGCATTACCTTTTTGATGGATGTTTTAAATCTTTAATAAGGAAGTGCCTACAAGAGGGTTTCCAAAAATGGCACCAACAAGAATTATTAACTGTAATAAATAAAAACAAAGTAATAATGATAGTGTGGAACGCCCTCCGTCCAGGTGGACCGACGACTTAAAGAAGTTCGGCGGTGGTGATTGGACGAGAAGAGCTGAGGATCGTGTGGTGGCGGTGACGGGAGATAGGCTGATGGTATGGTATGGTAATAATGATATAATGACGTCACCTCTCGGTCTTCCTCGGCAAAGAGCAGTATGAGCCCTCGCAGCAGCTGCGGCACGTACGCGGTGAGCTCTGTCCTGGTGTGAGTGATGAACGCGCATAGAAGGGACGCGGCGGCGCGACGGCGACCCGCCTCGCTCGTGCGCACCGCCTCCAGCAAAGTGTCGATTATGCTGCCGACATCATGTCAAGTAACCATTGTGCAATAGTACGAGCACGTAAAATAAGGTCAAAATGCGACATAGGCGACATCTGCCGAATCCAATCTCCAATAAAAGATTAAAAGTGTTTTCTATATAAATCTCGCAATAAATTGACTTTGACAAAGGATGATTTTTATAAGCAAACACCTTTTCGGCCTTGGCTTTCAACATGTCCAGATACTTATTTAACCATGTATGTACATGCTTGTATGCTTATCATCAAAATAAACGATCATTTATTCTGATGATAAGCATACAAATTATGAAGGAAGGCAGACGGGCAAGCGGCCAACTTGATGGTAAATGGTTACCGCTGCCCGTGGATACCTGCACACCACGAGGGATGCGGGTGCGCCGTCGACCTTGCAAAATCCTATTCACATCCCTCTTGAAGAACTCAATATCGTATAGCGTAATGGAAAGACCTCTTGAGGTAGTTCATTCCACAGCCTACGGGTTCGCGGTATGAAACATCATTATGCTTCTTATCATCAAAATAAACGATCACTCACCACCTCACGCCGGTCTCGTCTGTGACGGGCAGCAGCGCGTCCCTACAGTGCTCGAGCTCGCGCGCCTCGTGCAACGTCTCGCGAGCCGCCATCAGCGAGCCGAGCAGCGCGGGCAATACCCGCGGCAAGTGCCGCGAGAGAGCAGGGCCCGCTGCCACTGCTAGAGCGGACAACGCGCGGGTATCGCCCGTGCTTGTGCCCGCTGTTAGTACGGGGATTAGGTACGGAAGCACCGCGCGGGATTTTATCGCCATTATCTAAGACAAGGGGACGTTGTAACATGTGAAAATCGTTTCACGACATATCTATTTTCGAACAAAAAAAAATAAATAATAATAATTAAAATATATCTATAATAATTAAATATTTTAGGTAGACTATTTTCTTTTTTACTTATATATTTAAGAAATAAACTCAAAGCTACTAGTGATTTTGATCTTTCACTAGGAAAAGAGTGTATTTAACTGAGTATTTGACCTTATATTAATACAGTATTTGAGTTACTACTACCTAAGGGATGCCAGGGCAACTCTCGTTAGTGTAAATAAAATATTATTATGAAACGAAGTAGAATTAGAAAGTAATTTCGTTAGTTGATTTCCCTTGATATTTTATGGTAAAATTAGTTACAAACATCAACAATATTGTTCTTTCTTTGTATATTGAATGCAATCACGATTGTCGGAAGAATAAAATTAAATGTACTGCACAAAGTATAAAAGAGACTACTAATGACTAAATCAACTAAAAATGAGTAAGTCGATCATAGTATGAAAAAAGATTTAAAAATATTTCAATTTTCAATGTACCTACATATTTTTTTAAGTTATGATTTTTTACCAAGGATGAAATAACGTAAAATATTGCAACAATCATTACCTGCTTCAATCCATCGAGCACAGCCTCAGCAACGACCGGATCGGGGTCCTTAAGTCCTTCGAGCATCTGCGGCAGGATGTCATCTAACGCCTTACTGCCGATGGTCGCGTGCAGGCTGTCGAAGGTCCTCGCGGCGGCGACTCGCACCTCGGGCAGAGGGTCGCAGAGGGCTGTCCTAACTGTGGGCACGAGCCCGTCCGCGAAACTGAGCACCGCATCACGGGAGGTGGATGCGAGGATCTCCCCGAGGCCGATACACACGCCCTGACGCTGATCTGACCGCTCTGAACGTAAACCGCGTTCGAGTATTGGCACGATTTCCGGTAGGACGCGCTCGCCCAGCTACAAAATGTAGGAAATTTTAGGGCTTCTCATTTATGTAGTTTATTTTACAAGAAATTCACAAATTATTACATCTAGATTATTTCGTATGTGAGGCAAACGTATTGCAATAATGACTAGTCGTTATATCAATACGAACTGAACCAATATTAACGATTACAGTATACTAGATTTATATACTTAAATATAAAATTGCTAGGCAATCCCCTCCTCCATGTAATGCACTTCCTGTCACTTGGTGTTTATTGACACATGCAACACAGTGCAGGTCCTGTCACATGCACTTGATTCATCTACGTAGGATTATTCATTTAGTACAAACACTTTTTTTAAATTTTCGTATCACAAAGTTTGTTTGTTTGTCCATTAAGGTAATGGACCATTTAGGCGAGGCCAATTGTTAAGACAATCGACTAAGGCAAGACATGCCAATGTAGAAGACAGTCCTATGAAAAATGCAATTTATCTAGCCAGTTTCACAAACGTATGATTTGTATACGGAGGCTATAATCGCTTATAGCAGAATGGATAGACGTAAAATGGCTATGAAAGCTATTTTAAAAAAAATCCTTAAATTTAATCCAAATGGGAATCCTCGATGTAGTAGAATTAACTTTTAAAAGAAGAAGACCATGAATAGCCAGAAGATCTACACTGGGTCAATCAAGTCTTATTTTAAGAGAATTATAAACGGAAGATCTTGAAGGAAAACACGAACACGTGCGTTCGGCAAACGCCCAGTGGATTGGCTTACTAGCTAGGAACGCACGTTCACACGAGGCCACTACACAAGCCAATCCACTGTGCGAGTGGTGGGGGAAACTGCTGGGGCCAAAAAATTAGAAATCGTTCTAAGTGGATTCTAATTAGTTTTTCTGAATTGCCGCTATTCACATTATGCCGATATTGGATTACATTAGTCGATTGTCTTAACAACAATTCCAACTTTTGAGATGTACGTACGAGTTTCGTTAGTAAGTGAGATGTGCCAGAGTCCATTCCCATCCTATCCCTCCCCATTTTCCCAGCCCTTTCTCCAAATCCATTCCTATATCTCCAAAGATAGGTAATGCATCTGAGGTCATACCAACGTTTGTCATTTTAGACTAATATAGGCGTGTATTGCGGTTGTCTATGAATGACAGTATCCATTTACCATCAGGTAGACTGTATGCTCGTCTGCCGCCTTCGTCCATAAAAAAATTAATTGACCCAGTGTAAATGGTCCATAAATCATTTCATTCCTCATCTTCTCTATCGCATATTTCCCAATGGTTTGCCCAAATTCTGATTCCTAAACTGAACTCAAATGAACTCACCTTGCGCACTAAATCGCCGAGTGCCCTGGCGGCCACCTGCCTTTTGTCGTAGCTGGTGGAGGCGAGGCAGCCCAGCAGCAGCCCGAACAGTGTGGGCAGGATCTCGCGGAGGGTCTTCGGTGTGTTCGTCACCACCACCTGACAACGGCCACGTTATGAGCTTCTTCAGTGGTAAGACTAAGAACGCACTGCTTTTCATGTCCGCCAAGGCAAAAATCCCTTATGGGAATCTCAAGCAGAGTCTTTGGCGTATTTGTCACCATCATCTGATAACGGCGACTGAACTTCCCCATAATCGCGATAGAACACGCACTACGGATTTTATCCACCTTCTTCTATCATTATCTTAGTGAGCTTTTGGGGAACATTTTGTGTAGTAGCTCTAATATCAATAGAGACGTCGTCGTCGCCATTACAGATCGTGGATACAACGATTAAATTACAAAAAGCGCACACATTTATCGGCAATGCGTTCTTAGCCTGGGGATGATTGTGCATTGCCCCGATCCGAAGATGACAGATGTTTACATTCAGAAACATAACTATGTCCCGTGTAAATATCATATATTCGGACTCTCTAAAATGAATGAAACTTTGTGGGTATACAGGATAGTTAATTCTGAACACAAATATATTTTTTAATTATTTAAAATTTTAGTCAAAGGTGGTTAAATTAACGTTTGAGAATACTTTTGTAAATTATATATTTGATGCTTTGTTTTCATTTTAGTTTTACAAAAAATATATTATCTCCGCAGAAAAGTTTTGAAGCCACGTCATCGACTCGATGATAACACACATAGCTTAAGACATTCTCGATAAGCAGACAAAGAATCACAAGAAGGCCCACGATGAAATAATTAATACAATCATAAAACAACACCCACTGGAAAAAAAATAACAAACACATTTGTTATATTGAGGCATAAACTCACCTTCCACACATGCAGCGCAGCCTGCCTGACGAGCAGGGCTACATCACTCCTGCCCATGTACAATCCCGCTAACACTCTATTTCTCCTCTCCGCTCCCAGAGCGTACATAATCGCCTTATGCGAATGCTCCGTGCCGAAGTTATCGTCCTCCGAAGCCGTCTCTGTACTCATTTTGCCGGAAACACCAGAAATACGGTAGAGTAAGTCTCCTAAAAGCTGGACTGAACTGAACCTGATCCGCCAATTCTCGTGGAATAGACCCCTCTCTAGTTCCGGTAGGAGTAAAGTTATCGCCGATTCGGCGTACAGATTCACGATTCTCTGTCCCGCTTTCAGTGCGGTTTCTCTGACGTACTCGTTCTCATCGGCGAGGGCCTTGAGTATGGGGGTGATGATTTGTCCGATGTAGGGCGTGAATTCGTCTGTGAATGCTCCGGGCATGTATATGAACATCATTATGTAGCCGTCTTTGACGTGCGGCGCGATGTCTGTGCGCTCCGCTGTTGCTATTATATCTGTTACACAAAGCATATTTAAAAAAAACTTATAACCACTCTTTACTCTGTAAGAGCAGTAATAAGCCTAGATATTTATTATCAATTCACATTCGTGAGATGGTGAGTCCGTTCAGTTTCTAAATATACATATTTCAGTTATCACTAGTTCAACGTTGAAGAACATAGTGAAGAAACCCATGTGCATTGGGCTTTGCTCATCCCTCTATTTTGTTTATTTCCAATCCTTTTGTCAAGACCGTATTTTTTATTTGAAATGGGCTCGCATTGGGGACATTTTGGATGTCGGCATGTTTATCCATAAAAGTGTCTGGCGAGTTACTTTCTTTATTTTTATTTATTTCTATTATTAAGTATTGGTAATGTATATTCAAATAAACACATCACAAAACCGAATGTCGATATGTCTGCGATGTGTTAGAAATCCCTTTCCCTTTAGAAACCTTCTCTCCACTATTACACGGCCTTCCACCCACCCACTACGACAAACTTGGCAATTACGACAATTACAACAAACTTCAACAAGTAGTCGGCTCGCGTAGCCAGAGCGCGACCTACAGTGTGCATTCCGGTACATGGTCATTCAAAAATTCTTATCATAGAATCCTCTAGCATCACAAATACGATGGGCATCCTGTATGAAGGGATATACCGGTATAAACCGGATTGTGGACCGCACAGTACGCGACACATCCGTATCGAGAGAATGCACTGAATTTCTGTGACGGGAGGTTTGGTTATATTATAGAAACCCGAGGTGGGAATTACCTGGCATGATCTTGTGCAGCTTGTGTACGCCGAGCCCGGCGACGACCTCCGAGAGCCCCTGTGCAGCGCCCGACCTGTCCACGCTGCTGGACTCCGAGGTGAGCGTGTGCATCAGCCACGGCAGCAGCTCCTCGAAGCTGCTCTCGCCCATGCCCTTGACCATGGCGCCCAGCGCGCGCGCGGACACTGAACGCACCTGTGCGCCAGCACAACGGAAACCATTAAGCCCATGATACATATAAAACGAGCATGATATTTACTAGAAACGTTTCGTAAGTTCCAGTTGAAAACCACAAATTTGAGGGTCATATCTGATCGCAAAGGAAATGGGCCATACTGTCATCTGTTTACCACCATATCACCGCCAGTACAACGCAAGTGAACTGATCTGGGTCCAAGTCGAAGGTTTGTGTTTCTACGATTTTTTAAAATTCAAAATCTAAATATTTATATTTTATTATTATTTAATTAACTTCTTTTTAGGTCACGCAGTCACGACATAATGCAGCGCCGCCTTTCACGACAAATAAAATGTTGACATTATTGCACAATGCATGTGAACATGTTACGCCAGAAGATTGAAAGGTGGTCAACAGGACTAGAAAAACTATACAAGAAGATTGGAAGCGCGATGTCACCATCTTCTGATACTTTATCAGAAGGATTTAATTTGTTTACTCCCGATAAAGTAACTATTAACAATCTGATATATAAATTATCTCCCAATTAAATATAGCTAATACCGACTCTCTGATAAAGTATAACTGACTTTCTGAGACATCCTGATACCTTATCAGGGGGCGGTGAGAATTTACAATCAAGCGGTTCAAATGTAGAAATAATTTTTAATATTTGTGAATAACTTTGACCTTAAAATTTCATATAACCAACAATTGACCACATTCAAAATACACTCATTTGTTTGCCCATTTACCTCTGGCACAGGATCTAGCAGCGAGCTCTTCAATCCAGGTATAATATTAGGCAGATACGGCTTCAGATCCTTCTGATCAGTCAACGAGTACATATTGCCTATGATTTGTGCCGCCATCTTCCTCGTCTCTGTACTCCTATCGAGGAAGGCTCGCTGGACGACTGGCATTATAAGGGCCAGGGAGGGCGCGTCTATGAAGTGGACGAACTTCGTGTCCAATAATGTTTGGAGGCAGGCGGACGTCTTGTTTGATGGGTCCTGTAGGGCTTCCAATAGGACTGGGACGATAGCTGTAGGAAAACAAGTTAGAGCCGGATTAATACACGATTCTTTTTTAAAGATAGAAGATGACAGACGAGCATATAGTCGATCTGGAAGTAAATGGATACTGTCGTTGAAAATCCGCGATATATACCGATATCCCCTGTACGCGTCGTCTACTTTTGGTGTTTAGAAGATTTTGAAGTGATTGGAAAAGATATGAAATAGAGAGTGTGAGATGAAGAGTCCCTCATCCTAAGTCTCTCAAGCAGAAATCCTAGGTTCCGTATAACCACAGATATAGAGAGCTAGATAATGCAAGTTGTTGATCACTGCGTGTGCGAAGTCCTACTTCTCGCGCTTGTTCAGTCTGTTCCGATCTGTGTTACAATTCGTCGTTACAAAATATGAAACTGCCTAATCAATTGTAAAAATTCATCAAGTGGTGAACCGAATTAACGAAGATGTTATATTTCATTGGTGTTGGTTTACCATCACTAAAATTTACTCGTGACACGACATGTTTAGTTTCTACACAATTTCACGAACTTGCGTTGTCTATGTCTATGAGTGCAGATGACTTCTAGTCGACCAGCTGGGATACTAGGACAGGATGTGGGTAAGGGCACGCACCCTGTATTTCTGGATTGCGTATGACGGAGCCGATGACGCCGAGGGCCTCGGCGCCGGCCTCCTGCACGCGCATGTGCGAGTCGCTCAGCACCTCGATCAGCTTGGGCACGATCGACGGCAGGCAGGAGGACAGCTGCTTCGGAGCGCAGTACGCCATCGCGCCAAGCAGCTCCACGGAACCTGACACGTGAAAAAAATATTTTCGTGAAAGCACAAAGAGTACAGTTGCCATTACGAATTTTGAGCGCTGGAAGAAATAGTGGAGGCAAGTTCAAGGTACATTTTTGGTCAAATTCATTAGGCATATATTTAATTTATGTGTGTGTCTAAGTGTGTGCTAGACTCACCGGCCTTAGTCCGCCAGTTATCGTCGTTGAGCGCGGCAAGCAGTGCGGGCAGCACTAGCTTGACGCCGTGAGCGCTCAGCCGGCTCATGATGAGTTTGGCGGCGTCGTCTGCCGCCGCTCGCACGTACTGCGACGGGTCGCCGAAGCAGAGCAATAAGTGTGGTAACACGTGAACCACGTACGGCTCGAACAGGCGGCCCAGTTTTAGGCAAAGCATCTCGAAGCCGAATAACGCGCCTGCATAGATACGATAATGTTGTTAAGATTCAATCAAGTCAGATGTATTCTCAGACTGGAATCATGGATTTTGCTAGCGATTCTGTAGCGTTAATTCATTGATATTTTACATATAATTTTACTGTAAAAAAATATTTTTTAAAATTTGTGCTAAATTTTCCACACATAAAATTTTTAAATTCAAAGTTGAAAAAATTGAGCATTGTTCAGATTCAAAAACAATATACAATCGAACGCAAATATACACGCAAATATACACGCAAATACAACGGAAATGTAACCAAGACACTTGCGTGTCGTAAAATATTTTAAAAACACTTCAGTCAACTAATTAAGAATCGCGAGTACAATCGGTCACTCTGTACACTAATTTAATTTATCACAGACAAAAAGTTAAAGATCAATCAATAGTGTACCTTCTCTGTATTTATAGTTCTTCTTCTCCTGTATAGCCTCCGTGAGTCGGCCCATCACGTCAAGGTTCTTCAGTGATAGTATGCCGAGCCCTTTGATGATGCCAGCGATACCGTATGCAGCGCCCTAAACACACGAATACTGTGAACATCTGCCACCGTCACCAGCGCTCTTATGATCCACTGCTGGACGTGGGCCTCCTCATGCACATTGTATTGTGTATGAGGGATGTACGGCCTTTAAACGGCACCCTGGCCAGACATGTTGGCGTGTACACTCTTGTAGAGGTGGTGTAGTTTCTCAAAGTTCACAAACCACAGGTAGCGCTTTCGTTATCGCTTTTACGACACCTATGGGAAGAAATGGGGTGGTGCTAATCTAAAGTCACACGACACCCGGCACCCGGCACCAGCAAGTCCAATTAGCTCCAACTGAACAAATTTTATTTACCTAGGTATATTAATTTCGATAATAACTTTTGGCGCTTATGACAGCCGTTACCAGAACATTGCCATAAAACGTTTGGTACATATGTGCTGCTGGATATAGGCTTTTCCCAAGCCCTTCTCGATGGCTCGTTCAAATTCAAGTATGTTAACAAAATATAAGCCAAATTATCACAAAAGTACAACTTCGTGCTCACCTTCCTGTCTCCATACTTTTCGGCGGTAAGAAGCTGCTTGAGCAGTTTAGATATAATGCCGTTGACGTCGTCTTTCAGCGCTGGTGAGGTGATTAGGGGAGGCAAGCAATTGCTTACAGCTTCTTGTACCTAAAGCATAAAATTGAAAGCCGTTTTATAGGGTTCAGACAAAAATATTAATACTGTTGAAGCGCTGTTAAGAATAGATAGTAACAACGGTGTTTAAATATTATTTATTACCGTCAATGTTTACTCTCAAGCCCTTGTACAAGTATTAGGCCCCGGTCTATAGGGGCTGCTATAGCACAAACACAAGTCAGTATACCAGTCATTAGACGCATACTTTAAACATTGATTTTTGAGTTTAAGATTGTGATTTCTGTAAAATAAATGATGAGTCTTAGTCACCTGTTGACTAGGCGTAGATAATGAAGCGACCAATCGCATGGTGATGGGCTTGATTCGTTTGTCGGTGGGTTCAAGATGACGGGCCAATGATCCGACGAGCAACACGACGGCTTGACGAACCGCGTCATATCCGCCCGATTTAGGCGCTTTATCGAGGAACTCTTCGAATACTGGCAGCTGACTGTTTAAGGTTTCCTGTAAAAATCAAGATTTAAAACTCATATAAATAGGTATTTTTTTATTGTGGTTTAAACAGAATTTTAGGTAGGTTTTTATAAAATGTAAAGAGACTTGGAACACCGGGCGGATTGCAGGGGTGGTGCCGACTTTATAAGATCTGTTTAAAGCTTTCATGAACATACCAATATCGTAGTTCAATGGGAAAATCGAAGTAGGCAGTTCACTCTACAATTTTCATGTCCGCGGCAAAGACCGCACTACGCAACAGTTCAATAAAGTGCGGATCAGCCAGAAGAGCAGATCCCTCCACGTTCTCATGGTCCTTGCGGATATTTGGACCGAATCAAGTGAAGAGTGGCTGTTAGTTGTGTTTGCTCCTTCCAACGCGCTATTTCTTGACTGCCTACAAATTTTGTTCCCGTCCCTGTATGTCAATTCTCCCCTTTCAAGTCCGGTTTCAAAGCTTTTCAGTCTGAAGCTTTCCAGCTTCATGCGTCAAGCTCCAGCTTGACAGCACATTTAAACTTTAAGTTTTAAGTTAAATTTGTATTTTTTATTGGTTCGACACGGCAATCAGGAAATTAAATGAAAGATTTGAACTATTAAGTGAACACAATAACGCACATCAGCTTCTAAGTTTGTGTCATCGATGTGCAAACTTTCGCAGCCGTCTGAACTTGATCTCTGAGTTGTGATGACGCGAGGTGTGATTGCAAACTTTATTGTTATTGTGGGATTCTTAGCAAAGAATAGTTATCTTTTCTTGAGTTTAGAATTTGTATTTTATCTATATCGGATATAGAACCATTTCGTAACAAAATGAGTCAAAAGTTGACGTTTGCCGTGAATTTAAAATTTCGGAAACAATAAAGTCGTACAGAATTGGAAGGGATAGAATCGCATAACAAAGCTTGTATTAATGGTTAGGTGTAAGCAAGTCCTGTAAAAGAATACCCATTGTTGAAGGTGGTGTTACCTTCCCGTGCAGCTCAACGACCGCCATCGCCGCGTTGAGCATCTCTGCGCGCACGTGCTCGCTGCGGTCGGCGAGCCCGGTGCTCACGAAGAAGCCCATCGCGTCGGCGACGGCGGAGGCGCGCAGGTGCGGCGCGAGCGCGCGTAGTGCCAGCGCCGCGCCGCGACGCGCGTCCCACTCGTCTACCGCCGCCTCGATCTCGTGACCGAACTGATCGAGCCGAGCGGGGATCATCTGCGATACGATAAGATAGAATAAGTCATTTGTAGCGTTCAAACCAATTAGCCCACCGCGTCAAGTTTACCGATAGGCTTTATATGTTGCACGTGCACTTAGCGCCGTAACAAACAACAACCAGCCCATCAGCAACTTGATGCAGTCGGTGGGCTAATACTTTCTAAAGCCGTCTACCGTTAACCAGACCTATCATCCACTAATGGACATGAGCCTCCCCATGTCTTGTGCATGAAGAATATATGGTCTTGAAACGGCAAGCTGGCCGAACGAGTCGACTCTTTTAAAGGTGGTGTAGTTCCTTAGGGCTTGTAGTAGCGATTTTATTATGCCTTAGTCGCCTATTGTGACACCCACGGGAACAGGCGGAGTGGTGCTATACTCTAAACTCGACCGATACCACCAAGCAAAGCGGCTGGAGCGTTCAAATAATTTGATAAATTTTATGTGGTTCAAAGTACGTGTTTGACAATGACGCAAAAGTATAGTCAAATTAATCGAACCTGACGACAGAAATCAAATAATTCTCATCGTGTATTATCGTTCTGAAACATACTATATTCGCTCTTGATAATCAAAGTATTTCCACCGTAATTAGATTGTCAAAAGCAATTTCCGCGCCTTTTTCAACCACTAGCGTAGGTAAACCTTCAAATATGTTTCTCAAACACGACGTCATTAAAAATTTATTTCCTTAATATGGCATTTATTGTAACAGCCCCAATAATTCCGTCATGAACACGTACTTCATGGGAAAGCTCAATGTAAATATAATTTTGTAGCAAAAAATGTGTGTATGACGCAAAAACAAAAGGCAAAACGAAGACATTGTTAATCATTTTGAAAAACACGTCAAAAATACTGCACAGTATGAAATTGTTGGTCAAACGCATACAACGTGTTAAACATTTACACGTCCTTTAAAAACAAATCATTACCATGGTAACTGAATAACAAGTGAATGGAACAGTTTTTTTTTTATAGACTTGTGGGCGTACGTGCAAGCGGTCCCACGTGATGGTAAGTTACCGCCGCCCATGGACACCTGCGTGCCGCCGACCTTGCAAAATCCTATTCACAGCTCTCTTGAAGAATCCCATATTGTACCTTAATGTAAAGACCTCTCGAGGCAGTTCGTTCCACAGCCTACGGGTTCGCGGTATATAAGTATGGCTGTTACTGATCAAAGGACACATTGAAAGCCATCCCTGAGTCAGTGTCGTGCGAATTTTCTTTCGCATTACTTTATATAATGGAAACGGTAATGAGATACGGAAAGGTATTAAATGCCTTTGAAATTTAGCAACTACATACATATAAAATAAATACTGTGAAGATACTAACCGATTTATTCTTGGTATCTGGCACGGGCTGCCGGACAGTTCCCAAGGATAGCATAAATTAATAAGATGACATTAGAACACATTTTATATTTAAAAAAAAAATAGGACGTTTTATTGTAAGTAAATAAAGCTGCCAGTCGATCACAAAATAACTAGCATTGCGAGTACCTTAACTGAATACTTTACGGTTTGAATTATATTGGTATGAGATACCTCGTTTAAGGTGCCAGTCTGTAAGTTTTATAATTTGTCAAATGTTGTCATTGTTCGTTTCAAGTGTTTCTTTTCTATAAAAGTTGAAATAAAGAAACCCAGGCGCGCAGACATGGCGGCCGCCCGCGCCGCGCCATTTCAGTATGTTTTAAATCGGGTCGCTTCCATATATTTTGTATGAAAATGAGAATGAATGGCCATTCAAGGCCATTAAGGCCAGACGCCATTTCTGTGTGTTTTGCGCTTTGGAGCTGGCTCGCGTTAAGAGTGCACCGCGGGAACTCGGTTACAATAAATGTCAAATTAGCGAATGCGCAAATTTCATTTAACTTGCATTATTCGCGACTAGCGGTGCCAGCGACTGCGTTCGCGTGAACTTTAGTGATTCCCCTGGTAACTCTTATAACGGATCGGGATAAAATGTATCCTAAACGTTAACCCAAGTCATAAGCTATAACTATGCGAAGTTTCATTAAAATCGGTCCAAACAAAAATACAGATAAAAATTCCAGAAATGACTGTTTTGAGCTCGATATCGTTCGCTCTTCAAACAGCAATGACTTTTTTAAAAAAAAAATTAAATGTACAAACAATATTAAATACGCAGACACGGCTCTACAGAATTTTAATGTCACAAGCTATTTGATTATAATCGACACAAGGTCCAAGAGTGCACTACCGGCAGTTTATCGCAGTAAGCCTTCTGCGGTTCCCAGAGCTCATTATCACTGGAGTCTCCTCCTTGTAGCTCGACGAGGTATGCAATGATCAAACAGAAACCCAACTTTCAATTCTCGTGTTCCCCGTCAAAAAGCCTCAGTCTATATAGAAGTTATAACAGTGCAACCTTACCGGCAGCTTATCGCAGTAGGTCTTCTGAAGGTCTTTAAGCACGCTGTCACTGGAGTCTCCGCCTCGTTGCTCGACGAGGTAGGCGAGGGCGGTCGCGGCAGCCCTCTGTACGGGCTCGGCGGGGTGCTGCACCTCCGCCAGCATCGCGCCCACCAGCTCAGGCTCCGCGCTCCACGACTGAGCGTGGGGCACCTTCTCCCACAGACGACGCGCGAGTTCCCTGTATACAAATTACATTGATTATAGAAAAAAAGTGGCAGCCGGGCAGATAGTTCACCTGATAATAGTGCCAGCCCTTTTCTCATCCACTGCTAGACATGAGCCTCCTCGTGCGCATAATAAATGTACGACATGATCGCCTGACATCTTGCGCACAACCCTGGCCTAGTGTGCTCACATGCATCTAGATCGCAAGGACCGTAAAGTATTAAAAATAGGTTCATGTAACAATATATTTTAATGAAAAGAAGTTCACTATCCAGTCATGGCAATCAATGCTGTAAATAAGATCATTCCAAATACTAAAATTTCTGTAAAACATTTTCAGTCCTCGGAAGGCAGTAACTAGCACATAGGTTATTATTAGGTCGGTCGTTAGTTTCGTTGCACAGATCAATGAGCCTAAAGACTATGCGTCTGCATTATATGTTAAAATAGAGTACCGATGAAAACCAATGCTCTTTTTTGTAGTTGCATGGACTGCTTTTCTCACGCAAAAACAACGTATCCATAACTTATGTTTACATATCGAAAATAAAGTTAGAACATATGACCTATTTGGTCATATATCTCCTACACGTTGGGTCATGCGGCGTTCATAAGGGGCATTGGTCCTTATTTCGATACCATCGTGTCTATAATAAGTGTCTTACTGGTTGTGTTCGGAGATGTCAAAGGTGGCGACGAGCAGTCGCTTGGTGAGCGTGCGCGCGTGCTCGGGGTCGTTGAACAGCGGCGGCAGGCAGCCGCACACGTGCAGTAGGGCCGATAGCGCTGCGTCGCGGACCACCTGAACTCACAAAAGTAGGAACTGAGATATGCTAGAGCCATTCCCATCCCATCCTATCTCGCCGTATTTTCCTAACCTTTCCTTCAAATTCTTTTCTAAATTTCCAAAGGTAGGCATACTGCCTACATTTGGAGGTAGGCGAGCGGTTATAGAGTAGGGATCCTCAACTCACATTCGTGTGATCGTGAGTTCAAATTTTCGGCCCGTATCACTAAGTTTCTATTTAAGTACCGATTTTTTTTTAATTTTCACTAGCATGGCGGTCAGGAAAACATCGTGAGGAAATCCGCAAGCTGCAGAAATAAAAAAAAATTGGAGAAGCCCCCCCCTCCTGCGATTTACTAAGGGAGGCCTGTGCCCTGCAGTGGGACGTTACAGGCTGATACAAGTACGTTTGACACGTTCTTCCTATAAAAAAGCAATAAAATAATATATTGCACTAGCTATCTACCATCCAGCTACATATGATTACCTCTACGGGGCTTTGAAGGCCAGAGAGCAGGCAGGTGACATCATCTAGGGAAAGCTGCGCGCGCGCGCCGCACAGCGCCGTCTGCAGCAGCGCGTGCGTGCACGACGCCTGTACGCGACCGGACGTGCTACCTATGAAATCAATTATAAGTAATTAGGAAATCAAACAGTACACAAAACAAAATTATCTTTGGCATATGAGGTTGAACCGAAGTGTCTCCACGTCCAATCCCTATAAACATTTTATATCGAACAGTGTAGTGTAGTGGAACCAGTTACCAGGAAACGTTATAGACACAGATTCGGTGGTCCAGTTCAAGAACCCACTACACAGATACTATGCTAACAGATGCACAAGTGACAAAAACCAGATTTATTTATGATTTATTGACCATTTATTACACCAAGCAAGCATTACTGCTGGTGTTAAAAGTTTTGCCAATCTCTTTTCCTGGAAGACATTTGTCAAATCTGTGATGTTTAAAAATTTCGTTACAAAAGTCGTATGCCCGTAAGCGGGACCTGTGGTCCAGGAATAAATAAAATAAAAAACTCACTGATGAGGTCAATGAGGGCGCGGAACATGTGGTCTATGGGGAAGAGCTCCGGGTGTAGTGGATTCCGGGGTCCGGCGGCGAGGTCCCCGCGCAGCGCCGCGTGGTGAGTCACCACCGCCAAGCCCATCATCATCAGAGACTCGTTCGACTTGCCCACCGTTGACGTCAGACCTGCATCAATATCGAACATAATATTTTGGACACGTTGTTTAATTTGGTAAAATGAAAAGCGTGTATTATTTTTTTATAGGGAAGTAGATCGAGCAAGCGGTCCCTTTCACCCGTGATCCCGCGGTATCATCCCAAAGCAACGCCCTAAGCAGAGGTCCGTTCCTTCCGCCGGTCTACCGGCGGGGGAGCCCTTAAGCTTGTTGCTGCACACACTCTTTGCTCCTGGCTGAGCGCCTTCTGCGCTCACCCTAAACCATACATGTCCGGTGACTCTTGAAAGGCCATTAGGGCCACAAGAATTTAGTCATTCCGGAAAAAAAAAACGCGGTCGAATGCGATGGTAAATGTTACCCCGCCGCCCATAGACATCTGCAACTCTAGAAGCTAGGCGGGTACGCCGCAGACCTTGCAAAATCCTATTCACAGCTTTCTTGAAGAATCCCATATCGTAGCGTAATGGAAAGACGTTTTGAAAACATCTGTGTAAGAATATAAAACAGATAATTGAATTCTTTATTATTTCTATATTTGTTAAAATTTAATGTAAATATTTCCTTGGTTACTTGTTGCATGTTTAAGGTGAATACGGTGAGATACCCTTAGGCCATGTGGACTGACGACTTGACACTCTCAGACTCAAAAGTAGCTGGGTGAGAAGAGTAGAAAACCAAAGGCTTTTCTCAAGCGGTTCGCGTGAGATTATTGCATACGATTCTCGTATGTAAAATTCTCGACTACGACTGTTCGTGATAATAAAATCTCGATGATAATAGTGATCAGACCGATGTTCGAGAAAATCGTGTCCGAGAAACTGTCCTTGTGTAAAAGAGCCAGAAGGGTGGTGTAGAGCTACAGGAGAAGCCTATATCCAGCTATGGAGACACCCGATAATGGTGTGGTGTAGAGACAAAGACAATCTTACCTTGCTTGAGTAACGGGAACACATAGCAGAATCCCGGTCCGGTGAAGTGGTTGGTGTCCTCTGAGGTTTTTATGTAGTCATCGTTCTCGTTGTGGTCTTTAGTGGGGGCTCCGGCTGTGGCCTCGTACAGCAAACGGATGGTGCGCACCGTGGCCTTGTCCAGGTCTTCCTCTTCCCAGCTCGGGTCTAAGTCGCATTGCGGCTTGTGTAGTCTGTGAAATGTGTGGAACCGAGTCATTTTTATTAAGTTACGTTAAGTTTATTATTTATATTAAGTTATATTCAGAAATTAAAAATAAACAAAGAAGTGTGTTGTAGTTTTATCTTTCTTTCATTACTTAATTCTAGTTCTCTTTTAATATTTGCTTTATTTATAACTTTATTTGTATGTTATCTATGGTTTCTCCTGTATTAACTGGAATAAAAACTATCCTATGCAAATCCGTTTTATGAACCACCCATAATGCCTAATTTGGTAGCAATTCATCGATTCGTTGCAGAATACACAATAAACTAACAAACTTCTATGTACCTGATAGTGGTCCTCGCGACAGTGTTCCCCAGCACTGAATGCTTGGGCAGCAGTGCGGAGCGGAGGCGAATATACGCCTGCGGTAGATGCGGAGCGGCGAGCGGAGTGCGGAGCGCGCCCAGCAGCGCGGGCACGATGTGCCGCGCGCGGAGCCCTATCGCGGAGCAATCGCCGCGTTGCACCGCTTGCAGGAGCTCCAGGCCGATCACTACGCGGGAATTTAGCTGCAACCATAATAAACTATTAATATCCGTAACCAGGTGACTAAGGGATATAAAAGCGGCTACCACAAACCCTGAGGAACTACACCGGCTCTAAAAGAGTGGACTCGCCAACCCGATTGGCCAGAGTGCCGTTTTAAGGCCTTACATCCCTCATGCACGATACAATGTGCATGAGGAGGCCCATATCCAGCAGTGGATGCAGAAAGGGCTGGTTGCATTGTATTGCAACCGTAACCGGCCCTTTTGTCGTCCACTGCTGAAGTCTCCTCATACACACTGTCTCGTGCACGAAGAATGTATGGCCTTAAAACGTCACACTGTCGATGGTCACTTTTTAGAGGTGGTGTAATTCCTCAAGAACAGAGCTTGAGGTAGCAGCCTTAAGGCGTTAAGTCCGCCTGTGTACAATATAATACATAAAGAGGAAATATATATATATATATATATATATATATATAATTATGTTTATAAGACTTACCGCTGTAAGCCTCTGCCTGACAGCGCTTTCTTTCGCCATCTGCACCTTTATCGCTTCCTTTTGCTTAGCTGTCAATGGGACCTGCAAAATAACAGCTACAGCCTTAAGAATAAAACTAGAGAGAATATGGAAAAGAAGACAATAACAAGGTATTGGAATAGCCATTTTAAATCTAATATTTGAGGGAAAACTGAATTCTTAGATATAAATATACTTAATCCTTAAAATTTAACGTAAATATCGGAAGTCATATTTCCTGGAGACAATGCACTCATATATAAGACCCAAAAGTTCATAAAAAAGGTATAAAATAAGGGGAGGGAAGGAACAACAGTCTAACGTGACAACGCGTGTTATTTATAAGAGTTTAACGACTTACGTCCAACATGATAATTAATTTTTGTCCAAACTGAATATTGAATATAAATTTAGTGAGTTACACTTATTTATTTATAATTAAACGCAAACAAAATGTATTCTTGACATATAGAATTAAATGGAATAAAAATTACTAATTAATTATTTACATGCCAGTCGTATTAATTGTTTTAAGGGTGGAACGTAGGATGGTAGGGTGGAACGTAGGGTGGTACGTAGGGTGGTAGGGTGGAACGTAGGGTGGTAGGGTGGAACGTAGGGTGGTAGGGTGGAACGTAGGATGGTAGGGTGGAACGTAGGGTAAACTGGAAAAGTGCAACTAACAAAGTGAGCGACAGTTTTTATAAAATGCGGTTATTTGTGAAACAACGTAGGTAGGTGTGAACGTAGGTGTGGTGGAACGTAGGGTAAACTGGAAAAGTGCAACTAACAAAGTGAGCGACAGTTTTGATAAAATGCGGTTATTTGTGAAACAAGAATAAAACCTCAATCTTGGATTGACAATTATGAAAGTACGCAGCGTAACGAAAACAAGGTCGGCGGCGGTAACACTTACCATCATGTGGGACCGCTTGCTCGTCCGCCTACTTCACAATACAAAAAAAACAAGAGGTTGGGACCTCCACTTATTCAGAATGCAGTGATATCTGAAATCATGCGAAAACATCTGAAAGAAAGTGGTAGACCGAGGTTGGAGGAACTATGCGTTGGACTCCCCCCTCCCCCTTCCCATTGCGTAAATATTTTATGAATGATTTCTAGAGCTTTTAATGAGACAATCATTTCATAATTACCTCTTTAACTTTCCCGACGAGCCGCCGCTTATCTTCCAATTCCCGCCTCAGCTGCAGCTCCTCTAGCTGCTCTTTGTAGCTGTAAGCCTTGCTCTCTCGCTTCAGGTTCATCTCCTTGTTGTCTTCATTACTGTATCCAAATAAACAAGGTCCATTATTGTCCGACCGGGATTGGCAACATACTTTGTAAATACACACACGTCGCTTTCTGAATTCTTTTACATCAAATAAACTTTTTGAACTTTGATGTTGTATGGATAATTTTTATATAGACTGCCTATAAATATTGAAAAAAAAATCTTATGAAAATATACTTTTACTTACAAGTGAGTGAACTCGATGTTTTTGTTAGCTATTTTGTATATTATAGATGAATTATTTTTAGGACCATAAACAATGTATAATATCCGACTCTGGAGTATAGTAGTCCCTTAAGATTACAACAAGGGTGGACCAATCCTCCCACGTGAATCCAATGCGGATTGCTGGCTTAGTTAAGACTAACGGCAAAGCTTAGGATGGAATTTTCATCTGAAATTTTTGCCAGAGGATTTCCTTATTTTTAAAAGTTGTGGGCAAAAGGGTAGTAATAATATATACTAATAATGAGAGACATTGCAGCCCAGAATTGCAGTTCTCTTTTAATTTGTAAGAACCTATAAATTATGTTTTAAGATATTTCGATGTCACACACTGAATTATATTAGGTTACATAAGTATCACTTACCCCGGCACAGCGCTCTTGTCATACAGCTCTCCCTCGGGAGTCATGTACGTGAAGTATTCGTCTCTGGTAACCCGCAGTAGCTCTGGATCGTGCATGGTGTCCAGCAAGCATTGTATTGCTCTGCCAGCAATTGCGTCCGCATTCGTTGCCACTAGCGTTGATACTACGTTTGATAGTGTCTGGAATTGTTATTGTTTCACTTACAATCCTAGGATAATAGTATTGTTTAATGGAGACGAATTTTGCACTACAATATAAAATGTATACAAAAGGTGAAACTCTGAACATCTGCTTAGAGTCCGACGATTCATCGTAAATTTGACCCATACAAAAAATATCTCTCTTACCTCATTCGGAGTAAATCCAACAATGTAGCTGTTTTTCAAGTTGTTAGCGTACAAAGCGACTAATTTGTTAGGCTCTAGTCTCATATGGTGCACCAGCTTGACCCACGCAAGTCTATTTACAGCCACCGCCAGTGGGTGGTGGCAGCTTTGGAGGGAATCTATTGCCAAGTTCTGGGAGTCTTCTATTGGGTATTCTGGAATCAAATAGGAAAAGATATACGCAGGTTCAGATTGATAAGACGATTCTAAGGTCGTGTTTTGCTAAGACTTAGACCTTGCCATTGGAAATTAACCTCTATTAACTACATAAGGTACTATAAAACATGACTGCGAGTAGTTCTAAGACCGAGAATATTCCATTTATCCGGGTGTCAGTGTGGTGTATCTCAGACACGCAGACATACATTACTATTTATATACTATTTACTTACGCTAAATGCACACCAACGTGAGCGAATCGAGGGAAGGGAGGGTTATTGCTCATGACGTTGTTCAGATTAAAAACAACCTTTATTTTTTTAATGGAAAAAAACGTGGCAGACTAGCAAACAGTTCACCTGATGGTAAGTAGATACTTTCGCCCATGAACATCCGTGATATATGCTATATCAATCCAAAATGACAAATGTTATCACATCCTCCAAAGGTAAATCCGTTTACCTTTGGAGACTTTAGGAGTGGATTTGGATTTTGGATGGAGTGTCATCAGCAGATTCATCTTATCTGTTTGCTTTACCAAATGGCATGATATTGGATGATATGAGAAGAAAATCGAAAAGAAACTAGCGAAGTTTTCTGTGGAAAAGAAGCAAGGTACAAAGGCAACCTGATCCCATAAAGGGTTAGTAAGTTCTGTAAGAGTAGGGCAATTTGAACAGTCTGACGGGCCCAGACTGCTATGTGGGAAAACTACAAATATTTGTAGGTTAAATAAGTATGTAAAATACACATTAATAAAGGGAACCAATATATACAACTAATAATGTACAATAAACAGAAAACACTCACCTCTAAATGAACACAATGCTTGAACACAATCCAGTATCATCTTCCCTGTTATTTCTGTCCCCTTTTCATCTGGCGTCTTTTCTTTCCCGCCGAAAATCTTCCCTTCGTCCAGCACTTCGTTCAGTTTAAGCACTAAATTCCTGGCTATTTGACCTCTATCTTGTTGCGCAACTAGCGACTTTACTTCTTCTAAGGCAACTGTTCTAGCCGACTTGATAGTGGACAGTAGTACTAGTATAAATGCTCTATAAACGGGTGAATTTCTATCAATGGCAACATTTTGGTAGTTTTCCAAGACTGTCCTGCATAGCAACACCACCTGTATTAGGGCTATAAAGGGGTAAATGTTATAGTGTAACCCGGTATTTAGACACAACAAACTTAATAAATTTATGTATTTGGGTATGTTTTGTGGCCTATTCAGTTCTGACGGTACGATAAAAGGGTACTCGACTGTTTTCTGATTATATGGGCCTTTCTCACCACCTTCTTAGGAAGTAACTGTTAACAATCTGATAGATAAATTATCTGCCAATTAAATATAGTTGATACCGACTTTCTGATATAAGATTTTTAAAATCTATTCTATGTAAATTTTGAAAAGTGCACAAAGGTGTATGGCAAAAATGACAGTGAATTTTTTTTTAATTATTAGGTAATAAATGAACGAATTTTTGCATTCAAACTAATGTTTTATATATGAAAATTATTTTCTTGGTTTAATATCTAAAGTAATCACCTTTAAATTAAATTAATGAATCAATACCAAATGGATATACATGTTTCTGGGATTGATCAACACATAGGACAGTTTTATACTGATTAATTAATTAATTAACAGACAATTTATGACCAGATAACAATATTACATTTTTTTTACGGACGAAGGCGGCAGACGATCATACAGTCCACCTGATGACAACATTAGTCCAAAATGACAAACGTTGTCACGCCCCGGGATGCGGCGATGCCTACCTTTGGAGATATATGAATGGATTTGGAGAAAGGGTTGGAAAAATGGGGAAGGATAGGATGGAAACGGGCTCTGGCACATCTCACTCACTACCGAAACACGTACGTACATTGGGGAAATAGGATAAAGTGGGAAATGCGGTACATTTCAAGGTAGTCTTCTGTGAGAGAGGGGTAACGTGGCCAGACGAGCGCGCCCAGCGGCTGTTGGATTGCAGCGTGCACTCTCTCCCTCAAAAGATTAACAAGTATCTTAGACATCCAAGTTTTAGAAGAGAATATTTGAGGTGAGGATGAAATAAAGATTAATTTCAAGTATCATATTTTTTTTCAGTTATAAAGACCATTATTATATTTATTTTTTAAAAAATATTATTTTAAAACCCTATAATTATAGTTCATTTAAGTCATTATTGGCATAAAACAGTAAAGTGCTTACCATCATCTGTGGCGGTGGTGAGTATCCTGTCGTGTAGCAACACCTGCTTGTCCGGGTGTGTGAGTGCTGCCCACACAGCTGTCTTATTTGGTAGATCCCTTTGTGTATCCAATAGTGTTAGTGCTAGCATCGCGCATATCCCTTCGCTAACTACCAAGTGCTGTAGATGATAAACAATAATGTTACACAAAAGGGCATGTTCTGGATTTTATCCTGGGTGGGCCAAAGAAAACAGTTGTCCTATAATTTTAAATAGAGATAGTGTAATGCATATTCCGATTACGTACCTGTAACGGTTGCTGTGCCGCTTTCTCAACAGCCTTCAACATCACAGGTCGCAGCACATCGGCCTGCGCCGGCGACGCGAGACAGTGTCGCAGCGCGTGCGACACGAGCGACGTGTAAGCGATGCGCACAGGTTGCGTCGTGATCTTGCCGGATAGATATTTCTAAAACAAGTATTTATTTATATACTGCGGTGATAGCCTAGGGGTATGTATACTCGAATCACATTCGTGTGATGGTGAGTTCATAGCCTCGGCTCGTATCACCGAGCTTCTACTTAAGTAATGATTTTAAAAAATTGTCACAACATCGGCGGTGAGAGAAAACTCGTGAGAAAATCCGCATGCTCCAGAAATAAAGTGAAAACCTGGAGTATGTGATCCACCAATCCGCACTGGGCCTGCGTGGTGGATTATGGCCCGAGCTAACATTTCACAGTCAATAAGTAACTATATTGACTATAACTAACCTTGAATATATCCAAAATGGCCGCCGGCAAGCCACCACCCGGCGGTAGTCGCAATGTCCAGTGATGGAGCGTGTCGAGCGCTACAAACAGTGTGCGCTCGTGCGACTCGCTGTCGAGCACGCGCGACACTTGCGTCGTAGTCGAAGTGAACAGCGACACTAGCTCCGGCTCGCTCACGGATAGCTCGCGGAGGACGCAGACACCCTGCAGTACATAAGAACGAAAATCCTTTATAACCCTTACTTTTAAAGACTTTTTATGACTCTTGAAAGGTCAGGCCCATAAGAATTTGCAATTCCAAGGAAAAGATCTTTATTAGGTCTGCTGGAGTGTTAAGTAATTGTGAGCGTTATAGTCTGTTTTCAATATTTGGTCTTAAATCCTTGAGAATAATCTCAATGATTTAAGATAGTTTTAGATTTAAGCCTTAAGCTCAAGCTCAAAACGATTAAGATTAAGGTTTTTAAAGTTCATTAGTGCTCGAACATTCATTTTTACAACACTATTATTAAATCTCTCATGTCTAATTTTCTCTAAGAAGATTATAATAATCATGGTGTAATGCTCGCCCATTTAATTCTGCTAAATTATTTAGCAGAACAATCTTCGCGCCACTCTGCTAATGTCACAATATAACACATGCTTCAGTAAAATCTTTAAAAAACTAACATACCTTTTTTCATTGCTTCATCTTAAAATTTAGATGTTACAAGATGTTTTCATTTAAACAGAATCTTAAAACAACGACTTGTTAAGTTAGTTCTATCTTAACCAAGACAATGTGCATGAAGAAGCCCATGGCCAACAGTGGATGAAAATAGATTAAAGTATGTGCTGATGGCATTATAAGAGAAATAATTATTTTGCCATAATTGCTAATGTAAACACATTAGCAGCGTGTGCTAATTAATATCTGATGTGCTCTCCAACAAAGACTTCCTTGAACTTGGTCCATTTTTCTTGATCTTGTGTCACTCTAATCTAAATATTGAAACTGTGATAATTTCAGAAAGACTGATAGCATAACTCTTGTGTCACTAATCTATATATTGAAACTGTTATAATTTCAGAAAGACTGATAGCATAACAATAATTATGTACATGTACTTTTATCAGCCTATAACGTCCCACTGCGGGGAACAGGCCTGCCCTAATAAATCACACATTCGGGCCGTAAACAATTACAATAATTAATAAACAGCGCTTACATTGAGCACTGCCATTTTGTCTTCGCTTGATGTAAGTTTCCCGCTCGCTCCATTATACTCAGCAAAGGCATGTGAGAGGATCGCTCGAGCTGCTTCTGGGTTCGAGACCCTACGTGCCAGCCGTTGTAGGGCCTTTAACGCCTCACTGCGGACCCATTCATCTTTAGAGTGGAGGTTCACTGAAATAAATCAAACATTTTAAACATTATTTTATCTGCGACGAAGAGACAAAATACCCTAAGAATGATTTATAAAAATCCCTGGGATGCTCGTAACCAAGGTTGGTACATAGGTACGTATCATGGCCTGAAGATAACAACCAGTGGCGTGGCGTGCATTGGTTTAGAAACTTGACAGACACGGTAGTGGTCGCATGTATAATGTATACTCGTATATCTATATAAATATTGATAAGACTACCTTTTGTTCATTTTTGTGTCTACATTGTCTGTTATTGTTTTTGGTGTGCAATAAAGAGTTTTATTAATCTATTGATTTAAATCCACCGGAAAATATAAGCAGTACTAACAACACTAGCGATCACCTGTGACTTAGCCCAAGCTAGAGCAGATAAGTATTGGTCAAATGGTTAAATCTGCTTATTTGCTCAGATGAGATGCACGCTTTTGATATCAACAGTCTACCGAGAGATAACTCACTACAATATATAGGACAAAGACTATCTCCAATGCATCAGTGAAACACCTGATAACTACAGATTAGTTACAAAAGACTGAACAGAATGATGGTCGAGGTCTCTGGATCTATCACTACTGATTATGACAGGATAGCAAAATGTACATAAAACTATTGTTTATTGTAGTCAAGACTACAGTGTAATGTTGTTAGATACTTGTAAATAGTTATAAAATAAAAAATTTATAAAATAATTCGCGCCGGACAGTTAAAATTCACGGCGCGATAACAGATCACAGCGGTATTGTAAAGTGACAAGATACAAAGAAAAAAAGGTGACAAAAAATGTTCAAACATCTTCCTTACCAATCAAACTCTTGCCAATATCGACAGCTATGCCATCAATATCAATCTTCAAATTGGCCACCACTTCTCCAACTGCTTGCACTATTGTCTCTGGACTTCTCAGCATAGCTTTACTCAGTGCGGGCAATAATGTCTCCTGGACTTCAGTCTTGGTGAGAAGGTGCAGCAGGTCTGAACTACCACTGATGTAATTGGCATTAGGGCGGGCTTTTACACTGATCAAGCTCTTTATTAAGGTGTCCAGCATTTTTGCCTGTGGAAAAAACAAATAATAGGTTCATTTAAAAAACAACATATAAAATAAAAAAATATTTATAAATAAAGATAATACATTTATTATACCATAATTCTCACATTGACTTGAGCGGTAGAATATGTTCCATTATTATTTAGTTTAAGTTCTTTAATGTACCACATTCTGGAGAAGAAAAAAATACATGGTCTTGTAGTTTCTTCCGGCTTTAGAATAGCACCAGCCCATCTCTTCCCGCGGGTGTAATAAAGAAGACAGACTATGGGATAACAAAGCGACTACCGCAAGCCTTGAGGAACTATACCACCTCTAAAAGAATGGGTTCTTTAACTATCCCAATGTCTTGTGCATTAGGAGGCCCATGTTCAGTAGTGGACGAAAAAAAGGGCTGGTTACTTTATATAGGATATTTGTCATATGGTGTGTTAACTAAAAAGTGTTAAATGTGAATTTTGAGACACAGAATTGGCAGGGGGAGAGTGCATGCTGTATTTGCTATTTTTTTGTGATTAATTGATTATTCATCTGAAAGTTATGAAAGTTGTACATAGGAATGCTACAGTAATTTTAATTTGAGAATTTTAAGCTCTAATATGCTGGATTTAGAGGTAATTTAACAGTATCGTTCTTTTGGCACTTAACCACCTTCTATTTAACAATAATAAACATCAGTATGAGACAGGGAACCGGTACTTCTTACCTTATGTGCTGAGATCCCTGCTTCATCTTTTTGCTGTTTGGCGTGTCGGCATAACGCGGAGAACGTGACGCAAAGCTGCGGCCCAGTATCTGAAGGTTTTGCAAGCAAAACCTCCAGCCACTTGGCCTGTTCTTCCTTGCCGACTGACGCCCATGATGCATGCAGCTGAAAATATTTAATAACTGGTAACTTTTAGGGATTAATTGCATAGATTTTTCAGATCAAGTCAATCAGGTATTTTCTGTTCCTTAAAATAAATACTCGCATGCGACAAGGAAAAGAGAAAATATGGTCTTGGTTGTTCAAAAATCAAACAATTATTTCGGGAAAAAATTCAGAAAATACCTGGTGTCAAAAATTTATCAAAAATTCCAAATGATATTATATAATATAATATAATACTATGTCATAAAAAGGTACAATGCAATGCAAACATATTTGTGATAGGTTAGACAGGCTGTAGATTTTTGAAGATCTTACCACCAGACGTGGTGTGGAGAATCCAAGCAATCAATGCATAATATAATATATACGAGTAAGTTAATTACATATATCATATCATGTTAAGGGAGCATATTTACTGCTGACGAACTGTATTGTAACCCTATGTCCTGCTAGGCGATGCGAAACGACGAATCTCGTTGAGAGTTTCGTCGCGAAAATATCAAACATCTGCAGCGCACGAGTTAAGAAATTGAGAAAACGAGACTGAAAAAGTACTTTATTTCCAAAATCGGACCGAATTAAAGCATAATGAATTACTACAGCCACTTTTATATTCTAAATTAACCCTAGTCAGGCAATCCGAGAGTAGGCCGCGCGAATGCGGAGTCATTACGTATAGTTAGGCTTTGCCACTGCTGGATGTGCTGACGAAGCTGATGTCGCAAGAGTTGCTACCCTTAACTTAACGCGTGTGTCCGTTTAAGACTTATTTTGCTCCTTGGCTTTCTAAATATAAATACTGTATAGGTAAGTAAACGTTTTCACTGAGTAATAAGTGACAAATTTTATGTGTCGTCATATTTAAATTCGAATTGTACTGATGGCAAGCGCACATCCACGACTCCCACGTAGGACAACGCGTCAGCGACGGGACATACCGCGCCGCAATGCTCATCGCAATGCAACGGGCTGCATAGCAGGGCAAAGCCTAATGCAATTTGGCAGTTACAATTTATAAGAAAAGGTGTATGTTCTTGTGTTATAAATAAGAAACATTTCAACTCGGGAGACTTATTACATCATAGGACTTACCATAGCGTAGGCTTTTTCATTTTTCCTCTTGTCGCCGTAAGCTGTGACAACAGCCAGAAGATTAGCCTGTGATGTCACCAGGGCATTGTAATCTACTCCATTACCATTCTTGCCTTTTAAGGCATGTTCTACAAGAACGGTTGACCAGGACAATGCATACAAGCCAGTGCGACAGGTACTCTTACTGGAAATTGATGAAAATTTTAATGTTTAAAACTAGACAAATAAAATGACTGATAAATAAATTGTGGTTATCTTAACAGGCCTTAATGAATCTTAATCTTAACGTCCAATATCGATGTGGATACTTAATTATTTATTTAAAGAAAAATTGAAGTCAGCAGGGAGAACTTTGAAATTATACGCTCGTAAAGACAATTGTGACTTGTGTCGACACGTGATGTCACTTACAATTGTGACTTGTGTCGACACGTGATGTCACTTACAATTGTTTTGAAATTGAGGAAGAGGTGTGTGATTTGAAAATACTTTTTTGTTTCTATACAGGCTGATATTAAAAATAATTTCTGTTTCTATACAACAACTAACACTGTCTGAAACAAACATGAGTAAATTCTCGCTATTAAATGTTCTTCTGAATACTTATAACGAGTTGAATTCTCATAACATTGACATCTTTAATTGGCAAGTATCAAATGCAAAATTTTACGTAAATTATAGGCTGGCACTTTTTTGCATTTGTTAAATTAAATGGTTTGATGTTCCAGTAAATTGTAATTTAACCTTATTTCATAGGATTTATATTCATCCAGTTCAAATTTTGTTTATTCTCGTATTTTGTTGTAGTTTATTATGCCTTTGTGTTGAACATATATGCACCTGTTAAAATATTGCATACAGTATGTTAAATTATTACAATAAGTTATTATCATTTGTATTTTATTTGTGTAAATGCTGTTGGTGTATCTTTTCAACAAATAATATCCCAAAATCTGCATTACGTATTAATTTTTTTTTTTAAAGAAAGGTAGATGACGAGCAGACAGTCAACCTGGAGGTTGGTGGATACTGTCACCTATAAATATTCACGATACATGCTGACATCAGTCCAGAATGATTAACATTGGCATGCACCTGGATGTACTGCCTAACTTTGGCGATTTATGTTATTATTATAGTATAATTGGCAAGCAGTTGGTACTGCTGGTACGTCTATATCTTGTGTTAGCTGATGTTACAAGTTTTGCCATGTCTCTTCTTCTGGAAGACATTTTTCAAGTCTGTTTTTGATGCTGTTTATAGTTGGTGATTCAATGATTTATTGAGGTAGCTTATTCCATATGTCCACAACTCTTACTGAGTATTTTGTATTGGCCAGTGTATGCATTAAGGAATGGATTTGGAAAAATGGAGAGGGATGAAATGGGAATGGGCCCTGCCATACCTCACTCACTACCAAAACATGACTATATTAGTGATGTAACAAATATTCGCATTTGTATTCATATTCGCGAATATTCGCATTTGTATTCATAGTCGCAAATATTGGTAATGGGAATTAGCATTTGCGAATGTTTAAAAATCGACATTTGTTACATTACTAGTAGTACAAAGGGGGAATTTTACAGTAGTGTCTTGTGAGAGAAGAGTTACTTGGCCAGTCAAGTGCACCCAGCTGCTGTAGGATAGCAGCATGCTTCCTCTCATTAAATTTAAAATATGTTTTAAAGCTGACATTTACTCATGTAAACAGTTGTATAATCTTAAACTGCCTTTAGCTAAAATGGTACAGGGCAAATGTCATTAAGTACAGCAGTCTCCTTGATAAAAATCCGATGATAACTTACGATGTAGTGATGTTCCTTAAAAGTTCTGACGCCTCAAGCAGTATCGGCAGTAGACATTTCAGTGTATCTTCCCTGTATTTGGTCACAAGGAATGTCAGGAAACTCCTTATGTATGACTGTGAAGTAGCATCTCTGTACCGGTGAAGTGTGGATGAGAGCACGTGACACACATACTTCAGCTCTACTTCAGTGAGCTCAGCTTGAAAATAAATTAATGAGTTAATTTGTTGGCTTTCTTTTTGACATTTTATTTTTGATATATGCATGTGTTGATTTAGATTTTATATGATTAATTTTAAAAACAATTTATTAATAGTTTAATAGTATAAACATAATCCTAATAAGATAAACATAATAAAATTCTTTTAGTAGTTTTATTTTATAGGACTGAAAGAATAATGAATAAAGCCATATTCAATGGCCCTCATTAGCATTCCATGTTCTGGATCCAGACACCAATAGAACAAATCACCCAGATCCTAACTATATATATGTCTTTAAAGAATTGGGTGTTTGATCGGAACCAAACACAGGACCTTTCGCACAGCAAGCGTTGTAACGGTTTCGTTTCACTACGTCAGTAGTGAAGCGAAAATACATTAAAGTACAAACTTAAATCAACTATTAAAAAAAATAACATCACCACATAAAAATATCTATTATTATTAACTATTTACAATAAATAATACCTTAAATTATAAACACATACTTAAATAACAAAAAAATAAAGATTAAATATTAATTTGAAAGCAAAGCCGGAGCGCACTATATGTTTCGCAATTCTATTGTTTGCGCGTGGAGCGAACTAGAATACCGGTCCTAAAACATCGATAAAGGCGGGTAGCTACCGCGTCATTGGCACTCCACGTTAGCTATCCCTC
Organism: Sesia bembeciformis; assembly: GCA_943735995.1. Taxonomy (NCBI): domain Eukaryota; kingdom Metazoa; phylum Arthropoda; class Insecta; order Lepidoptera; family Sesiidae; genus Sesia; species Sesia bembeciformis. Next base: position 19,224,338 of record OX031028.1, read on the forward strand.
CTGGTAAACTAATATTACATCTACATTTAAATAATAAAAAAAACTACTAATACTGAAGGTTTTGGCGACTCAAGTGCCGACCTACTAATAGTGTCCTGAGTAGTGAATCCCCTTACTTACTGGGGTTCACCTACCCGGCAGTCTACCCATGGATGTGACCTGCGCACCACCTGGGCGATTATACCTACCTACCTACCTGCTCGCTGCAAGCTAAGAAACTGTTCCGGCCTACCGCGGAATACCTACTGGGAGGCTATCGCAGGGCAGTGGCATTTCTTTGGACCCAGTCATACCTTCTGACGTGAGCGCAGCGAACCCACTCCGGAACTATTCACTTGTTTAAATTAAACTTCTATGATGTAGTGGAGTCTATTATTTACAATCAAGAGGCTACGTGACATTGGCGCCCAATACAGGTTACGCTCACGATCATAAGTTGTGATTGGGTTTGGTAATTAATGGGTTCTATGGTGTTGGCTTGGTCTGTTTAGTATTAAGATTAGTAATAATTGTATACGGATACTAACTAGTGTGTGGTCGTTACCGTGTTATAACTTTTGTAATAAATCTAACTTCGTTTTTTTTCTTTTCTATGTACCCGCCACACATTAGCAAAACTGTTTATTTTTTTTTGAACTTGGTTAATGTGTTTTAATGCTTAAGTATTAATTATAGAGGCTACGCTTTGTAACGTATAACACGTTTAGTCATTATATAGTCTCATTGAAACCATTCCTCATTGGTTTTGTATTAAATAGCCCGTAATTAGTATTGTAGTAGATTTTGGAACACCCACCCAGTACAATATGACGTACCCTATCTATTATCTTTCTTTACAAAAGTCGGAACTGGAATACGAAGTGGAACTTCGTGGCGGTACTAGTGAATCAGTTAAAGAGCTTCGAAAACAAATTGTCAAACTGTCCCAACTGCTACCTGCTGAGTATATTTTAGAATCGCATTTGGATCCCTCAGATGATTTAAAGGGTGTGAAGGACTCTCTTTTAAAATCACAAAATAATTTAATTAGTCTTCGGAATAAGTTATAAAAAAATTTATTCGGTAGAACGGAAACTTTGTTACACCATTTGTATCATCGCATAAACAGAATTGAGCAGGTACCGGATGTTCATGATATTCATAAAGTTTGCACTACTAGTCTACATTCTCAACTAAAGGAGCTTGCTTCTCTGAAACCACTGTCTACTCAGATTAAAGTACCTACCTTAGAGCCGGGAAGCGCCTTAGAAATATCTAATATATCAGTTAAATGTCACGTAGCCTCTTGATTGTAAATAATAGACTCCACTACATCATAGAAGTTTAATTTAAACAAGTGAATAGTTCCGGAGTGGGTTCGCTGCGCTCACGTCAGAAGGTATGACTGGGTCCAAAGAAATGCCACTGCCCTGCGATAGCCTCCCAGTAGGTATTCCGCGGTAGGCCGGAACAGTTTCTTAGCTTGCAGCGAGCAGGTAGGTAGGTAGGTATAATCGCCCAGGTGGTGCGCAGGTCACATCCATGGGTAGACTGCCGGGTAGGTGAACCCCAGTAAGTAAGGGGATTCACTACTCAGGACACTATTAGTAGGTCGGCACTTGAGTCGCCAAAACCTTCAGTATTAGTAGTTTTTTTTATTATTTAAATGTAGATGTAATATTAGTTTACCAGGAAGGATAGCTAACGTGGAGTGCCAATGACGCGGTAGCTACCCGCCTTTTATCGATGTTTTAGGACCGGTATTCTAGTTCGCTCCACGCGCAAACAATAGAATTGCGAAACATATAGTGCGCTCCGGCTTTGCTTTCAAATTAATATTTAATCTTTATTTTTTTGTTATTTAAGTATGTGTTTATAATTTAAGGTATTATTTATTGTAAATAGTTAATAATAATAGATATTTTTATGTGGTGATGTTATTTTTTTTAATAGTTGATTTAAGTTTGTACTTTAATGTATTTTCGCTTCACTACTGACGTAGTGAAACGAAACCGTTACATTAAACAAGTGAAGCAGTAGACATTTCAGTGTATCTTCCCTGTATTTGGTCACAAGGAATGTCAGGAAACTCCTTATGTATGACTGTGAAGTAGCATCTCTGTACCGGTGAAGTGTGGATGAGAGCACGTGACACACATACTTCAGCTCTACTTCAGTGAGCTCAGCTTGAAAATAAATTAATGAGTTAATTTGTTGGCTTTCTTTTTGACATTTTATTTTTGATATATGCATGTGTTGATTTAGATTTTATATGATTAATTTTAAAAACAATTTATTAATAGTTTAATAGTATAAACATAATCCTAATAAGATAAACATAATAAAATTCTTTTAGTAGTTTTATTTTATAGGACTGAAAGAATAATGAATAAAGCCATATTCAATGGCCCTCATTAGCATTCCATGTTCTGGATCCAGACACCAATAGAACAAATCACCCAGATCCTAACTATATATATGTCTTTAAAGAATTGGGTGTTTGATCGGAACCAAACACAGGACCTTTCGCACAGCAAGCGTGAGCACTACCAACTGGCTTAATTGATCATCGATTATCCCAATAATGATGCATCATTATTAATAATTAGAAATCCTCATGTGATATTTACAGAGAAATAAATTAAAATTGAATTAGGCTCCATTCCCTCTGTACATTTAATTATGAAAATATGGGTCTTCAAAAATTAGCCTACCAACCAGGCTTAAAATAAAAAATCAGTCAGTAGTCGCAAGATTCTAATCAGTTGTGTCCTCACAAACATCAGCACTGACTCCAATGCTTTTTTATTTATTTATTTATGCAGGATATTGACAGAGCCAGCCCGACCTAATGTCTTAAAGCATTCTCTACCAGTAGACCATTGGTTAAATGTGAAATATTTAAGAGGGTGCAGAAGAACTCAAATAGTAAAGCTGAATTCATCTCTATAAATAACAATAATAATATGTATTTACATTGATATAATATACTTTAAATGAACCAATGATAAGGTCTCAAACATCCCTTCTATACCTAGGGGTCGTAACCCTCAGCAGTGTCACAATCACATGTACTAAAAACTTCATTCATTCTTTAATTATTTATAACCAAATGTAAATAAACATAGCTTGACTAGTTCAAGGATGCCACTAGAAATGGGTGGCATAGCAAAAGGTAATTCCCCATGAGTAATAATAACCTAATAACTACTTCCATATGATTTTCCCTTAGTGTTACTGTATAGAAATCTGTGTTACCAATATAAAAACTAGAAAATATGTATATACATATAGATGCCATAAAGTTCAGCATGAAATTATATATCAATATGTATCTACCTTTTCACTACATATAGATGTGTGAGTTAGAAATGTCATGTAAAGATGCTTGCAGCATGGAATTGTTGATATGTGACATAGTATATACACAATTCAAATTGAGAAATACCATTTTTTCACCTAACTTCAGGATACATGTAAATACTTGAAAACTAGAAGCCAAAATCTGAACACTGCTCGGACTGCAAGATCTGAACACAAGTATACTAATGCATACTTCATAGTGGCACAGATGTTTTGTAGATATTTGTTGTTTTTGCTTGGGAGTGAACATTTTACATTTAGAACAAAAAAAAGGTACTTACATTTTTTTTTTCAAATAAAAGTATTAGTACTAAACATGTGATTGAGAATGTGTAGATCCTTAGCTTGTCATTAGAAAACTATTAAATTTACTTCATTACCAATGGAACTGCAATACAATGCTGCTAGCCCCTTTCAGCATCGAATTTTGGAATCGCATCGAATGTGCGTGAGGAGGCTCACGCACATTATCTAGTTAGAGCATGAGGTATTTAGGAGGTCCAATCAAATTGACGTATAAAATTAGTATTTTTTAAGGAATGTCATGGAATTATTGAGTTAGCATGTAACATAAGTTGCCTATGACCTGTTGCTATCTCATATATATATATCGATTACATTTACAACCTGCGCCGATTGGTGCATCTGTGATTGATGCCTTTCTCACTCAGGTGCAACTAGAAAACCCCTAGCAAATCAATAAGGCTACACCCTACTCCAATAAGTATGTAATACATATTATATATTGTAGCTTGTATATACATAACAAAGAGTTTACAAAGAACACGTTGAATTAATTCTTACTAACCTTGTGTAGTCAAAACATCCTCAATTTCGTCAATTATATCCCGCCTTCCTTTCAAACTTGCGGTTTGAATTTTAAATGGTATGTCCTTTAGTTTCTTCAGCACCTGACAATAGAAGCATTAATTAAAAACCGGTTAAAGGTTTAGTTGCAAAAAATACCGTATGAAAGTGGAATATACCTCAGAATCTGCCATTTTATACACATTCGAAAATACTAAAAAGCACACGTCCTATGAGCAAATTTGCAAATGTCAATTTGGTAGTTGCTATCTTTAAAAATCTGACAATCATATGTTACCAGTAAAGAAAAAGAAACAGACGGTTTCTGTCTGACTGGTAGAGACGCGGCATTAAAATAATGAATGATGTATTGTAAATCGAGAATCGTTTGTAAAATTAGGTAAATTAACGTGTTAGTTAATCACAGTCATGTCAATAATTACATTAGTAAATGTATCTCTTCATTCGTTAGAATCCGTGTTTCATTCAAAATATAATTCATTGATTCTGATAGTCGTGAACTCAGAACGTTCATCATTTAAAATTCATTCTGTTGTTTTTTTATATAATTTATTTGAACACTGGCAAACACCGAACACCATTGGACCAAATACAGCTAATCTATACATATAATAAAAAGTAACAGGCCGATGTCTGTACATTATAGATATTGAAAAAAAATATGGGGGGGGGTGTTTTTATTAGAGCAACAGAAGCTTTAGAATTAGAGCTATAGAGCAATAGTTTTTAGACATTTTGTCTGTCCGTCTGTCTGTATGTTTGTACACGCATCACGCAAAAACTACTGCATGAAATTGAATGCAGTTTTCACCGATGTATTGCTAGAGGTCTAACTTAAAATATAGGCTCCATTTTACCGCAGGAAAATATCTTATTCCGATTGTTTTAAATTTAATAAACCGAAGCGAAGTGAGGGCGGGTCGCTAGAAAAAAAAAATTGTTTTCATCATGTCATTGTCCAGTCCTTGCGAATTAGGAGTAACTCAGTAAAGTGATATATTAAGTATACTAAGAACAGAATTGGACTCCTCGGTCATTGATAAAAACCTTGAAATATATCATCATTACTGTGAGGAGGACAGTAGGGTATTATCGGTATGCTGGTTATTTTGTTCGTAGTCTTATTGAAACTTTCTCTAGATTCTCTAGTCTTTTTGATACTTTAGCATTATGATACTCTGGTTATATCGTAACTTTGGGCATTGTGATACTGTAGACGTTTCGATACTTTGGTCATTTTGTTGCATTGGACCTTTTGACACAGTGGCCATTTTAATACTTTGTCATATGTACATCAATGCTTTGAACATTGTGGACCTGAACCGATTATAATTAAATCATAATCGATTTTAGTCTATTATTCCCATAATCAATTAATCTATTATTTTTAATCGATTACGCACATCACTAATTTCTCCATTCATTCTTTACATTGTATTATTTGTACTTGTTGCTACTTGTTTACCTATTTCAGCGTTTGTCCTTTGAGTTATTCCCATATAAGTTATACTTTATATCATATATATTGTGCGCATCGTGTATATCCTATATAGTTTAATATATTTCAGTGCTGTTACAGTTTCTATAATATTTTTAGCCAAAAACTAATAAACCGTTAAAAAACTATAACATGGAAGACAGACACAGGGACGCTATAAAAAAAAACTTTATTTCATTGGTAGAACAAACAGACCTCGAACAGATGGTAATAATGTTGCATCAGAAAGGAGTTTTCTCAGATATGATGATAGAACGGTATATGGTAAGAATAATCAAGCTTCACATTTTTAAATTGTAATTTTATTTCTACCTACCATTAGGAGTTTAATTTTTTTTTCTACAGGATAGAGGTCAAGACCAGAGGACTCGAAAAAGGATGCTATATATGGATGTGCAGAGAAGAGGGCCGCACGCATTTGGGCACTTGATTGAAGCATTAACAGAGTGTGGTTACTGGGACATAGTCCGTGACCTGGACCCTCAGAGCTCGCTGCACCCTCGCTCCAGGCGCCCTATCGACGGTACTTAAGAGCTTATTACACGTTATTCAGAAATCCTAACTCACTTTAGTGACTAAAATCAGGATGTTGTAACAGCACTTCTTACATCATCCTGAATTTAGTCCGAGTTAGTATTCCTGAATACTGTGAAATGTAATAAGCCCATTACTAATTTGACTATGCTTACGTACAATATAGCTCGATTATATGGGCATAGCGATGGTCCCCACCCTTGCACCCCCTGACATAGGGAAGAATAAGTAACAGACTTTCTGCATTACATTATGTCTATTTAAAATTATAAGAAAATTGTTTGATTTTCTCCACCCTGGGTAAAATCCCCAACTACGCTCTTGATAATTCTTATAATGAAAAATATTTGCATTTCTATTTTACATGTCTTTGTGAAGTAGTAGACAGTCTACCTAAGTGGATAATATGTCATCCATGAAATCCACAATGCATATCAACCCCAATAAAAATGTTATTAATGTTGTAATGTCCTCGAATATCCTTTCTATTGTTGGAGATCTGAGGATTTTGCAGATTCAACATATGTATGCCACTTAACATCCAAATGAGGATGTCTCTAAAATTACCATTTTAAAATTATTACATTAAAATGTTCATATAGTATTATATGTTTTTAGACTACATCCCCTATGCACAAGATAATGTGCATCAGGAGGCCCATATCCAGCAGTGGATACTGAAATTATTGCATAGTATTATACACTGTATAGCATTAAGTATACAACTATTAATAACATTTTACGAAAATGAGAAAGGACAAAAGACTAAAAATTAGACTTAACAAGTCCTAGCTTATGAATACTTGTCATTCTCTTAAATGACTCATAATGACTTAATGACACCATTTCTCAAAGGTTTTACAATATTCATATTTAATAGGTTATATGTTGTAACATTTAATCAGTATAATTTGCATATTATAGTAGACTAGCAAACCGCTCTCGCTTCGTTTCGGTTTCGTTAAAACAATATTAAACTATACGTATAAACCTTCCTCTTGAATCACACTCTATTGATGAAAACCGCATTAAAATCCGTTGCGTAGTTTAAAAGATCTAAGCGTACATACAGAGGGACAGACGGCGGGAAACAACTTTGTTTTATACTATGTATATATATATATATATATATAGTGTAAATATCTGTAATGAAGATATTCAATTATTTATATTATCTGCAAAAATGCTACTTGACATTTAGGGTACTCTTTATCTAGATCAATTATAAAGTGCCCACAAGAATCAAGCTAACCACATATTAACTTTCTGCATGTACGAAGTTACATGCACCACTACTTTTAAATAAAGTAAACATCATTTGTTCACAGATTCCAATGAAGGCTATGTCAGTTTGCGGAATACTACAGATAGGAGGAAGAATAAACAACTATCATCTAACATGGCAAGAAGTATGTATTGTACATCAAAAATGAATTATTAATAAAAATGTAAAGATTTTGGAGATTTCGAAAAGAATATTCCTACCCATTGCACAGATGGAAACTCCTATTTCCATAAAGAAATCCGAAAGTTTCCGAAAGGGAATTTATATATGCCTATTTTATTCAGGATGGTATTTGTGAAGAAACTAGCGCACATTTCTTAACAAATTTAAATGAGAGTGCACAAAAATATTCTGGGGTCTATATCTCAGTTTAGTAAATAGATAATATTCATAGATTATTTATAGTGGAGCTCAGTAGCTAGCTGCACAATGAGGAGAAATAGTTGATAAAGTGTTTGCTCTCCATGTCACATATCTTCCAAAGTATCTGCTTGAAGTTGATGACTAATCACAGATTTGAGGCACACAAAACAGTTCATAGATGAGCTAAATCTGTTCAATAGTTCTATAATTAGGTCTAAAATTCTAAATATTCAAAAAAAGTAAAACATTTTGGAAAATATCAAAATGTCAATATCCCCTCCGAGTGTCGCTTCCCTTTTGTTTATAATGAAATAATAATTTAATATTTATAGTAAGAAAGTGTCAGACGAGCAGATAGTCCACCTGGTAGTGCAATATATGCCAACATAAGTCCAGAATGACAAATATTGGCACCCCTCTGGAAGCTCTGCTTACCTTTGAAATTTGGATAAAGGATTGGAAAAATGGAGAATGGGTATTATAATATCTATTATAACACGAGTATATAATATCTATTTTGTGAGGGGGAGAGTGCACGCTGCAATCCAACAGCCGCTGGGCGTGCTCGACTGGCCACGTTACCCCTCTCTCACAGAAGACTACCTTGAAATGTACTGCATTTCCCACTTTATCGTATTTCCCCAATGTACGTACGTGTTTCGGTAGTGAGTGAGATGTGCCAGAGCCCATTCCCATCCCATCCTATCCCTCCCTCCCCATTTTCCTAACCCTTTCTCCAAATCCATTCCTATATCTCCAAAGGTAGGCAGCGCATTCGGGGGCGTGCCAACATTTGTCATTTTGGACTAATGTTGGCATGTATCGCAGATGTCTATGGGCGACTGTATCCACTTACCATCAGGTTGACTGTATGCTCGTCTGCCGCCTTCGTACATAAAAATAAAAAAAAAAAAAAAAAACGAGATGAAGTTGTCCTCAGCCCATTTCACCTCACAATACACAGATTTTTAATTGAGAGTTGAGGGCTCAGTCAAAATCTGGTATGTAAAAAAAATGAGAGAAAAATAAAGAATATATATCAAAAACAAAATTGTAGGAAGGTTGGGGTGTAATCAAATGAAGTCCCCAAATCAAGACTATAATATAAGGAGCTCTTAATACAATCTCAAGTCAACCCATTTGTCTAGTGTAGTGTTTTGGGTTCTTTGTAAGGAAACACAGCTTACTTTTTGAGAATATTTTAATTTTTAATTTTACATGTGCAACACCCATATAATTTTCACATCCTTCCAATAATGACATAGCTATAGGCTAATAGACAACACCCAAGACAAAAACTGACTGCCTATTCTATTCATCGGATAGCCACAGAAGTCAAAATATCATTATTTGTTTTATTGTATGCCAACACATACAGCCCTCACAAGAGAATGTAAATGAAGAAGCCCATATCCAGCAGTTGACACTGAAAGCGCTGGTTCCAATATAATCTCTATTGGATGCTATAACAGAAGATTTATAGTGTCTATTACAGTCGCGCCGAGTACGTCAAGTGCTGTCCAAAGGCCACCATCCAGCAGCAGAGTAAAGCCACCCATGGAGAATGTTACAGACAGTAACAATGAAATTCCACGCTTCAATGTTAACAAATCAATGCAGTTTATCGAAGAGGGGAATGGTAAGTACCTGTTTTTGACAACTTATTTATTTAGATTTATTTAACAAGGGTATCTTTTATTAAATATCTTTCATTTAGTATATTGACAATGGAACCCGATTTAGATATATTGCCAAAGAATTTTGATTACCCAGTTCCGTTTGTCATTTACAGTAAACTGTTACAGTATCTGTTGCAACAACTTATTTGTTTTGCAACAACACGGGTTGGCTGTGCCATATCAAAACCTATACTAAACGCTAACGCTCGTGGCAGTCGTAGTCATAAAAATTCCTCTCGCTCGCACTTACGGGGCCCTTATATGTATGCTATTATTGATTCTAATGAAAAGTAAGACAACTATTTTTATATTTTAGTAGTATAAGCCGACCGTTTAACTCGCGTATCGCCTGCGCGGTAAGAAGGGAGCGGGGGCGGGTAACGCTACACACGGAGTCAATAATCCAAAGATTTATCTCGAGATAGACATTGTTGGTAAAGAATAAAATAATAAGTATCTTTTTTTTTAAGTATTTATTTTTAAGTTTTACAAATATTTTATAATAGCTTCATAGGTACAAAATCATAAAACAATAATTAACTCCGTTTAAGAAATATTTAACCACAGATAAAATTTTTATAGGACTATTCGTCACTAATATCCATATCGCCTGAATCATCATCACTGTCTGTGTAGCTTGAGGAGTCAGAATCTTGCAAATTAATAATAAATCGGTCCATCTCTTCATCAACGATGCGATCGTGCAGACAATATTCATCTTCAATAGTTTGTACATGTTTATCGCAGTTAACCCATTTTTCTACAGAGAATTCGGCAAATAACTGTTCCAGTGTATTTTTCTTTTTGTCTAAATTAGAATCAATTTCAATTTTTGCGAGCTGTCCTTTGATATCCCCCCAAACCAATTCGATTGGGTTCAAGTCTGGGTGATATGGAGGCAGTCGTAAGACTTCATGACCTGCCGCCTTTAAAATTTCATCTATTTTGTAAGTATTTTCTGTCGCGTGTTGTTTAATTAAATTCAATAAATCACATTTTCTTAAAGACGTATCAAATTCAACATTGTGTCTTTGCAGCCAGGTCTGCATGGTGGCTTTTGTGGATGTCATTGTAGGCTTTTTGTCCTCTTGTACCGAGTGGTATGCGGCATTATCCATAATAATAACTGAGCTTGGCGGTAAATTTGGCAATAGCTTTTCTCTAGTCCATTTGCTGAAGTTTACAAAATTCATATCGCTATGATAATCTCCGGTTTTGCTTTTGGATTTAAAAATTAAAAGAGCTCCATCGATAAATCCGGCTTGTCCACCAGCATGTACAATAATTAAACGTGGCCCTTTGCCAATATGCGACAGCACCCCTCATTCTTCATTGGATTGCCAACACGCCGGAACATTTAATGACGAATTGACATATGTTTCATCGAGGTAAACAATGTTTCTTTGATCTCTTCTGTGCTTCTTTATCGCATTAAGATAACGCCACCGCCACGATACGATGTTTGGTTGTTCAATCAGTAATTTTCTTTTTGATTCACATTTCTTAAATCGAAAGCCAAGTTTATGAATCAATGTTCTCAAATATTCTCGGCCACAATTTAAAATTCCTTCTTCTCTGAGTTTCGCATTCAAAATTTTTAATGTAGGAACCTTCTTAAAAACCGTATAAAATTGAGTTATTTTTCTTCTAACAACGCCCTCTGTAAAACTGTCAACTTCAATTTTTTTCTTTCGGATTTGTTTAATTTTTTTTGGTGATTTAAAATTTACATTATTTTGTTCATCTTTCAGTTCATTTCCTTCTTTTATTATTTTACATATGGTAGTCACCGAAAGTCCTGTAGCTTTAGCAACAAGTTTGTTTACGTTTACGTCTTCAAGATACTCTGTAGAATTATGATCTTGTTTTCTGGCTTTAAAAAAGGAATATACATTGTATGCTATTTGTTTAGCTTGCTTGTTAATTTTGTTCGCAAAACTGGAAGAGCGATTCATCTTGAGATTTATCTTGGCAGTCGTATACCTTGTGCGTTAATGTCCAAGCGTCCGTAACAAAAATACCAACCGCGCGCTGCGAGCACAGCCAGCGCACTGCCGCACTTGACGTAAGCTCTCTGCTCCGCGCACCCCTTTCACCCATCCGCTAACTTTTCCCCCCGCTCCCTTCTTACCGCGCAGGCGATACGCGAGTTAAACGGTCGGTTTATAGTTATTATTTATCAATAAAACACCATATAATATTGATAAAATCATAAATAATCAAATAACAAATAAATTTTTACTCATCATCCAAGTCATAATCATTGTCGGTATTGTTGTCCTCTATCACGTTTATTATGAAGCGATCATACAAATGTGCCTTTTTTAAATCCTCATCCTGCAGATCCTCTGCGTCGTGAACATATTTCGCTCAATTTTCTGTCGTTACGCAATGGCCTCGTGCGGCAATTTCTCTACTTCGGCGATTTTAAATGTGCTATTCCTATGTTTTAAATGTGCGATAACACTTTTATCAAACTCATCAACACCAGTCACCGGACGAGACTGATGAACTTGTTGCCGAGGAACACTTGCTTCACCACCATCTTTGCATTCCAGCTTGATACTGTCCACAGTACTTAAACTGACACCACAAAACGTTGTGGTAACAATGCGGGTCTGTTGATTTACTTCACTCGCAACACTTGTAATGTTATTTTAGAAACGCGTCTGTACTGTATGTAAATACGATACCAAATGATAATAAAAACTACTCGAATTTAACTTTTGTAAATAGGTAGTTCAAGGAATTGAGGATGAATCACTCAAGGAATCAATAATGCGAACGGCACGTGTACAACCCCAGTGCGTGATTGATTTATGACCGCGACTGCCACGAGCACGTTGGCTATAGTATGTATAGTAAATGTTTAAATATATGAATTTAATATAAAAATTTGATCATTATTACACCGAATACAAAATATTACATATTATATTATCATGCCTAAAATATAGTTATCTCATATATTACATGTTCTATATGTTTTTTGATGATTTATGGGCATCACATGATACATCTACTAATTTTTTCTATAAAATTTTGTCAACAAACATTTTTTTATATATTTGTTCTATACTGGGTTTTCATATGGGGCAGCCGAGGTATCCTGGCTGTATAAACATGTATAGGACCTTCATATGACTAATTCTCGCTAATGTGATGGTGGGTTTCCACGTAGATAGTCGTGTTACCGTAGGTCTGGGGCAGTATCGCACACGCAGTCGGCGGCGTGGCGTGCTGATCGTGTTCAGCTACACGTGGTTCGCGCATCAGAGTGACGTGCCGCGCCGCGGCGTCGACGTCGATTGCAAGAAGCTCAAGTATCTCTTCGACGAGATCGGTTTCAAGGTGCTCGCCTATCCCAACCTCACCAAAAACGTGAGTCACACATTACTAAACCATACCATCGGACTTTGTTTCTCCACTGCTGGATATAGGCCTATCCCAAGGCTCGCCACCACACACGGTCTTCAGTTCTTCTCATCGACTTCTTGTATTTACTCATGATTTGTGAGTTCAAAACCCTGCTCGTATCCCTAAATTTCTATTTACATAGTTTTTTTTCCTAATTTTGATGCTTACTTTCAGCCTTTTTATTGCTTTTCCCTACCACTTTTGCTATATTGTCGACAGCAAACATTGGAAACCCTGCAGTATCTCAAGCAGGTCCTGATGGATACGGAAAGTGTGTTTGTGGTGGTGTCCTCCCACGGCTACCAGAGTCCGGGTACCTCCGACACAGACTTCCGCTGCAGTGATGGATTGCTTATCTCACTCTATGACGTGATTGAGCACTTCAACAATAAGAATTTCCCTGAGCTGTATAAGATACCGAAGGTTTTCATATTCCAACTTTGTAGGTGAGTATTAACCCTGTCATTAACTTCTATCTAACCACTGAGTACATCTGAAACACCTCAGCAGGTTTTGAATTCTCAAAATAACTATTACGCATCCCAAAAACTTCTCTTAAGAGCCCAAAAACCATCTGGTAAAGGTGAAAATGGTAAAATCACAGATGTAGTGAGAAACCCTTACCCATGGTTGACCCACGATGATTTCCGAACGCGTTAATTTTATTATTTGGATAATTGTATTAATGACGTGTTAGGTGGTAGCATTAATAGTTATACTAATATTGGACAAATTGATAAATTGGATTGGAAAAAAGGCGATAGACAAGCATACAGTCCATCTGATGGACTGGACTGTATACTCCGACCCATATTATTATCTTGTGTTTAATGATCAGGGGTAACAATGATGACGCGGACTGGGTGGCGCCTCCACACATGAAGATGCCGAACCGGTCCTCCCCAGACGGCACCGTGTTCGAGGAAGCGGCCGGCGACGAGTACGTGCCTTTCGCGGCCGCCGACGCACCCACAGACAATACGCACAAGACGCGGCTCTACTCCGACATACTCATGGCGCACTCCACGCTGCCAGGTGACGTATACACTGATAGGTTTCTAATGTAGATGTTCTGCGCGCCCGCAAACAACACGCACAAGACGAGGCTCTACTCCGACATACTCGTCGCGTGCTCGACATTTCCAGGTGACGCTTATACACTACCCTTAACACGTGGATAGGGTGGAAGATGAAAGCTGTGAAGGGCCACAAGCCCCAAGGAACTACACTACCTTTAAAAGAATGGACTCGTCAACCCGCTTTGCCAGCGTGGCGTTTTACGGCCATATGTTTTATGCATGAGAAGGCCCATATTCAGCAGTGGATACTAAAAGGGCTGATTACAGTTGCGGTAAGGTCGGATTACGCGCACCCTTACCGTGATCACTGTTTCTTTCAGGTTCCCTAATTTAGTAGTTGTGTAATAAATATCCACCAATCTGCATTAGTTTTCTGTGTGGAAACTCCCCGTTTTAAACCCGGAAGGCGCGTGCCGTAATAATAGGTATAATATATCTCAAAAATTATCACAAAATTCGAAAACTTTTAAGACAACTCCAATTGCAGGATTTGTGTCACATCGCTGCGAGACAGAGGGCTCCTGGTACATCCAGGCCCTGTGCGAGGTTTTCGCGGAGCACGCACACGCCTGCCACGTGGAGACACTCTTTTCCATGGTAGACGAGCGGCTCCACGAGAAGTTCAGCGCACAGACCTCCTCCGTAGACAAGTGGGGTTTCAACAAGCTGCTCTACCTGCACCCCGGCCTGTTCGAGGACTAATATCAAGTGAGTGTGACCCACCACGAAGTGATCGTGGCAGTATAGCATGTAACCATCAACCATAGATTTAAAATGACAAGGCCCAAACAATATGTTAAGTGTACTATGGTGACAACTGATAATGTGAGAATAAGCGACTTTCTAATACATAATGTTAGTGAGGACTCTGCGCCACTGCAACTAGAGTTTATAATTTAACAAAGCACAAAACACAAGTGTGCTTATTTGTAACAGGTTAGGCCCACTCGTTGATACATATCTTTGTCAGCACTGAGCCTCTATGACTAATTGAACACATGTATCATTTCACAGTCCTAACTCGCTTATAATAACTTTATTTTTCACACTTGGTGGTTTTTCACACTTGGTGGTTTCACACACTTTCACATCTCTTGGTGAACGTGAGACGGCTTAAATTATCGCTTACATATTGTGTAGATATCCATGTTTAATGACAAAAAACAAATCTATGGTTGAAGATGGATACATCTCAATATAATCTGCGACGTAGAATAAAATTGTCTATGATTAAGCTCAATTTAACAATGACTGATTTCTTTATTCTTAGATTAAGTATTTTACATTAATTTAAGTTTTTAAGTGACTTAAGGCGGTGTTTATCGACTGGACAGCTTCTATTGATAAAAGAACTTATATTTATAGCTTGTAATAACTTAGGACTGTCACATCACCGACAATGATTAAGAATCTTATTGCCATTTAAGCAAAAACATGTACTCAAAAAGGATTTTTTTATAATTAACAATTAGTGGCAATGTGGAAGTCTCGGCTGTATGCTAGCGCTGGTTTATTAGACTTGTTTTGCGTGTGCGCGCATTTTGTAAGGTTCCTTCTTAATTGTCAATACTCAATTATAATTGCGCCAGACAATCATATATACCTAGTCTAGCCATAAATATTGTTACAAAGAAAACATTGATATTTTTACATTATCATTTTATTTGAAGAATTTGTGTAATTTTAGAAATAAATAGGTAAGCATTATAAAAATATAGCTTTATTCAAAATAGTCACCATTTGCTTATATACAATCTTTCAAACGTTGTGGCCAGTTTTTAATTGAAATGTGCACCCTTTCCATGGGAAAATTGGCAACTGCCACCCTTATGGAATGTTTTAGGGATTCAATATTATCATGACCTTTGGAGCATGCTCTCTAAAACAGGACCATAAATCGTAATCGAGCGGATTAAGATCGGAACTAGACGACTGCCAGTCCTCAGCTCTAATGAAGTCGGGAATATTCCTTTCTAACCACGCTGGTGTTGAGCGAGCCTTATGACCTGGTGTTGTCTTGCTGAAAGGACCATTCTTGGTTATGGAACAGAGTGTTCTAAGAGGTTTTACGAGCTTCTCAAGAATCGTATTCCACAAAATATAGTTCAGTCACTCCTTGATAGCTAACACCCCGCGAAACCATCACTGAACCCGGATAATGGCCACGTTGCACGCTAATTGACCAACTGAATATAAACTCGATCATTCTGCTTGTTAAAATGTTCCTCAATGGTGAACATTTTCACGCCCGTAAAAAAAGATTTGTCTGCGAGCTCCCCTTGCGTACCGTCGAAGAAGTTGTTTTGATTTGTCAACCCTATTTTTCTTTAAATTATCAGTTAAGTACTGGTGCCTTTTGTAAGGGGCAAGTCCAAAATTCTCTACGAATTCTCTCCGTCACAGCTTTAATCGTCTGTTTATAGTACGTGGACGACCAGAGCTTTTTCTGTCATAAACAGGGGCCGTTTCAATGCACCTACCAAAAGCAAGCGGATGGAGTTTTAAAAGAATCAAATTAATTTTCCTTTATTGTAACGGTATTTATGGCCAGATCAAGTATATTATCGACAGTTTCGAACGACCCATTGTCTTATCAATTACGTTACGTTTGTGAATGCAAAATAACCGGTCAGTTTCATTCTGATACTTGTTACTCGCGCCTCACACAAATAACAGATGCTGGACCGCAATTAATTAATCCGGTAAAATTACAGCATACCTCTTAGATTGATCGTTGGAAATTAACCTCTGTGCAGACTACATAAGGTCGTATAAAACACTGTTCGAAATAATTGTAACACCGACAGAGGTGTTGTTAATATATAGTGGTAATATATGGGTAATTTCCACCCCTATGTGTTGTAGGGACTTAGATATAAGTATTAGCCTTGTATTGCTATTGACTTATATGAAAGATAATTTTATTTTTATAGACTTCAATTATAAAGCAAATGAAATATGCAGAATGATGATGTAACCAGATCATCATGTTTAAATAAAGCTTGATATTTGTATATTGACACGGATCTGCTATTAATTGATTTGCTGTTAACCAGTGTTGGGCAAAATTTAATTTTGGATAATTAATAATTAATTATTTGTTAATCACGCCTATTTCAATTAACAATTAATTAATTGTTAATTGTGAAAACTCGCGAATAACAATTAATTGTTAATCGTGAGTTTCCACAATTGACGATTAATCAATTGTCAATCTTTTTAATATATTTCATTAAAAACTAACAATTAAAACTTCAATTGCAATTATTTTGCAATAATTGTTAATTGTCCAATAATTAAATTTTGCCCAATACTGCTGTTGACTAGTGTGAAATGATAAGATTCTTTTTTGGACCCAAATGAAAAAAAATAAATAAAAAAATACCAAATAAAAAATAATAACCAAGCCAATAAAATAATGTTACTATTTTATATTTGTGTGTAACGACTTATATTTTGTAATATTTTAAATGCATTTAACGAATCATTATTATGTTATTAATAATAATAATTAAGTGATATAATGAATTTTAAACGATTTCGTAAAATATCTATTTGTGCCATTAAAATAATAATAATTTATTTTTGAGATGTGCCATTTTACAGTATGTGTGTTAATTATTATTATTTACTGGATCTACGTAAACCGATTGATTCGGGTCCAGGTGAGACGTTTAGTAATGTATTTTGTTATTACTACCTCATTAGGAGTTGTTACAGAGATTTTTACTATTACAATTGTTACACTAGCCGGTCAGTAATACGATAATAACCGGATCAAAGCTAATAGGGTTTTAATAATTCTTATTATTTTAATTTTATTGTTGTCATGGCTTCTTATGCTCCGTACGGATTTGTCACGAAAAAATATTATAAAATTATACCCAACACTTGTCAAAAAATCATGAGGTGTATCAATCAAGCCTTGTCTTAATAATTTTATGATCTGTGCCTTTGTAAGTGTTAAACTAGTAATTATTATTGTATTCCTTGAAAACTGTGATCAATTTTTAAATAAAAAATAATATAATTCAGCCAGTTTTATTTTTAATACTTACATCAACATACAAATATATATATATACATGTATATAAAATATATATAAGTGTATGATAAATTACTTTTATTTTACGTTTTGTTGGCCACATTTTATAACAAAATCAATATATTTATTAACTACGGAATATTACTTATATAATGATGTAACATTGCCTCTGAGCGTCAGATTTTGACAAATGGCGTCAAGCCATTAGTCAAAATCAAAAGTTATTGATAAAAGAACGTTAGATTCACAGTTGCTAACAAAAAAGCAATTCTTTTGTATTTATATCAGAATCAAAAAATATAATAGCTTCTATTTATGTATTTATGTGCGCGGCATGTCCGGCAATTTTCATAAAATCACTAATGGTTATTTATGGCTTCATTCGGGCCTTTTTTTTTTATAGAAAAAAGGCGGCAGACGAGCAAACAGTCCACCTGATGGTAAGTGGAAAGTGGTCTTTAGACATCCGCGATACATGCCGGGGCGTGCCAACGTTTGTCATTCTGGACTGATATTGAGTCCAGAATGACGAACGTTGGCACGCCCCGGGATGCTCTGTCTACCTTTGCAGATTAAGGAATGGATTTGGAAAATGGAGAGGGATGGGAATGGGCTCTGGCATATCTTACTCACTACCGAGACGCGTACATTGGGGAAAATACGATAAAATAGTAAATGCAGTTACATTTCAAGAAAGGGGTAACGTGACCAGTCAAGTGCGCCCAGCGGTGTTGGGAATGCAGCATGCACTCCGCCTATAAAATTATTATGCCCCTCGGGTGGCATAATAATAAAGCTGAGGCTGTTTTCGAAAAATTGCGAATACCTTCAGGTGTTGAATGTATCCATGGGCGGTAGTGTCCACTTACCATCACGTGGGCTGCATGTCTTCTAGGAAACCATATTATTTCTTCATGCAGACTTCAAAATTTAAAACAAGGAACATTGATTTCAAAATTTTAATATTTGCACAAGTACAAAAAATAGTACATTTTTTAAATAGTTACATTATAGATGAAAGAAAAAATAATCACATCACATTTTGCTACAGTAGAATTCGCCAAGTAGAATTAAACTTAAGGCCAAAATACCACAACAATAAGAGTCATTTTCGCACTTTGTCATACTTGAACGAGGAAATGAGCATCATTTGTTCTTTTATCAATATCTATTAAAGAGTATTTTTTTCAAAAATAGGACAAATTCATCATCAGCATGGAAGCACGAGCTGTTTAGTTAAAACCTTTAAGACAAGTAAATATACCTATTTAGAATTTTATTCAAAACGCTTTAAAATGCAAATAGCGCTACAAAAGAATCTGTTCCGATTATCCAAAAGATAATATGAAAGGTAATTATAGATTCAATATCATTAAAGTCAGGTTCATAACCGGAATTGGCGTTTAGAGGTTATAGCTGTTTTTCAGTGTTAAAAAGTGACGACTAATTCTAGAGATGTTCTTATTTATCTTCTAAAGGCTTATTAGAGTAGAGTGAGGTTAGATTCAATGAGTCTCAATGAGTGCCAAATTCTCCGAATGGCGTTTTTTTTTATTTATTGAAAAGTTCTCAAAATGGCAACAAAACAGTTATTCAAGTGATTTCAGTACTTCATATTTGTCATTTTGATAATGCACCATTATAGGAATTTGCCCTTTTGAGAATTGCACATTTTGCTATTAAACCCAACCAACACTTCTACGTATTTTGTTAGTATGGTGTGGTATTTTTCATGAAAAAATATATATTTCAAGAGAATCTTGTGATTTAATCCCCTCCTGGTTATGGAACTGACTGAACCGAAGGAAATAATTCACTATCGATCAGATACAGACATAACAAGCGCACCCAACTTGCGCAGATTGAGCCACTGACGCACACAGTGATGCCGTTCGCCACTCTTTGCATAATCATAACATTGCTGTATTGATTTTGATGATTTCTGGTCTAGAATCTCATTCTTTACAAAATCTGTATACTCGTTTATCTTCTCCAGCCATCTCTGCATTGGGTCCACAAGCGAACTTTGATACAACCAGTCTAAAATCGATGTCTTTGACCACCACGGCTCAAAAGACTTCCACTCATACACAACCATGTTATCGTACCAATTTTCCTTCTCTCTTTCCTCATGACGAAGCCACTTTGTGCAGCATCTGAAGTTTGTCACCGGTTCTTCGAATGTATAGATGATGGGGACGTCTAGAGTATTGTTGTATGGTACTGGATTGTGCGTAATAGTATTTGTGTCGTTGGAGGTGGTGACCACGTACTGCATCGCAGGGATCCATACATGGGACATAAAGAGGGTTGAAGTGAGAACGGTGATAAGGGTGGTATATGTAAGAGCTAAGGTTGCACAGGCAGTTGAAACAGCATGAACTAGTTCATATAGTAGTGTCACATCACTGGTCAGGGCTAGTTCCGTATACGTAAAGAACCCCCGCAGTTGTGCCTGCTTGATTGCCACTTGTCTCTCTAGCCATACAAGCCCCGCCTCGAAAGATTTCTCACTTACAAACACATTCCAATCCTGTGGATGAATTCATTTATTGATTAATTTAAGGAACACGAAACAAAACTGTGGAAAAGCATTTGTTTTTGAAGATTTCTGAAAGTGTTTGAAATGTAGAAACTTGAGAGAAATAAAGACAATTTAAAGTTATTATCAACTTTTGGATGTGTTTCTTCATGTAAATCTTGTGGTTTTCCACATTACATAATTACAGAATTGATTCCGGAAAGGTAATATTGCATTTTTTATAAAATTGAATGAACAAATGAGAAGTTCAGTTGTTATAAAATGATAAGACAATTATTAACAATTAAACCTAATTTAAAAAGTAAAATAAATTGGTTCAATAGTATTGAATATTGCTTATTTAGCAATTCCTAGATAAAATCAAGTAGTTTGATATAGTTTACTTCCAAGTTGATGGAGTAGCGTTAACTGCCAAAATTAGAATATAAAATGGTCAACTCACAATAGCACTAAGGAATTCCACTTCGAGCTTGTTGAGCTGGTGGAGGTCGAGGCCGCCGGAGGCCGCCCACTCCGTGCACACCACCTCATCGTCCTCGCCGTCGTCCTGCAGGAATTTGTTGCCCACCATCTGTTCACAAATGTACATTATCTCAACATTGAACACATGTTCAGCAGTTCCAATATAAAGTAAAAAAAATCTCAAGATCACATCAAATAACAAAGTAAAAATAAAGTGCACTACTGTGTTAATGACGTCACATGACGTGGTGCTATTACATCCACATATGTTCATACGTGAGTGACAGAGGTATATAGCTTCAAATATAGCTCTTCGCCTCAAATATGAATCAATCAAATATGAATCGATCAACCATATCGACAGTTACATACTGAGATCTAACTACAGGGTTAATCAATTTTACAGAAGATGAAGAAACTGTTACAAAGATACTTTAAATGTTGTTTAAGAAATGCTTACTTACTAAAGTAGGAACTTTAAAATCTTTAAGCAGAAACGTAATTAACCATAGCATAGGGATAGATTTTAAGGGATAGGGATAGATGTGGATAGATTTTAAGTCAATTCTCAGTAGGTAACCGTTGATATGTGAATTTAACACTGCTACAAAAAGCAGGTGTGTGTAGCAATTGTTTTGTACAATGCACATTTGCACTCCTCATTCCGTTATATGTCTTGTTCGAAATTTTCCTAGGTCTTTTATCAAATTAATTCCTAAATCTTTCAAGATAACTAGTCAATCCCAAGTAAATCTCCAGTGCATCCGAGAATGTGTCAAAATTTGCCATTCTGGAATCTGCACTAATGATGGCTCGTATTACGGATGTCCATAGGCATCAGTATCCTTTTTTTTAATAGTATATATGGCAGACGAGCGGGTGGGCCACATGATGGTAAGTGGTCACCGCCATGGACACCTGCAGCACCACCAGGGGTTTGCGGGGGCCGACCTTGTAGAATCCTGTACACAGCTTTAACAAACAGGTGGATTATTTGCTTGTTTGTCAAAATCTTTCCATTAAAAAAAGCGTACCAGTGAGACGAGAAAGAGATCGGCGGGCGCGGTAGCCACGAGATAGTCCGGGTTGTAGGCCTTGAGCCGCTCGAGGTAAAGCAACGCAAGTACGAGCGCGCACGGCGACACGCACGCCGAGCGCGAGATGCCAGCCGCCGCATCCGCGTGCAGCCTCTTAAGTGAGCGACCGCGCTGTGATAGGGACCATATATCGCACGAGATCTCTGTAGATAGATAAAGCATATAGATAGATTAATATAGTAAACATTACATAATAATAACTGCAACCAGCCTTTCAGCCATCCACTGCTGAACATGGGCCTCCTCATGCATATTGTCTTGTGCACAAGGGATGTAGTATGGCTCTAAAACAGAAGAACACTCCCCGAGTGCCAACCCACTTGGTTGGCATAGCCATACATCCCGCATACAAAACAAAAATGTCACACATGATTCTAATCAATTGCTAGTATTACAATGAGTGAGTAAGATATGCTAGAGCCCATTCCCATCCCAACCTGTCCTTCCCCATTATTCTAACCATATCAAAAAATCCATTCCTATATCTTCAAATATCCATGGATGCGCCCTGCCAACTATGTCATTCCGGACTTATGTTGGCGTGTATCTTAGATGTATCCATTTACCATAAGGTAAGCTGTACTTTGCTGCTTTCTTTCATAATAAAAACATTTGTCACAAGGTAAGACTTATAAATGGTCAATCAAACAATATAAAATATGACATGAAAAGAAAAACATTGCACATAAGAAATTCTGAAATAAAATGTACAAAAAGGGGTTTATGTAGACTAGACTAATATACACATCAAATCACTTAGAAAATAATTTCAATAATTACATTTTTTCACAACTTCAATTCACTCTCTAAACTACAATGTTGTTTTATCGAGCACATAGCTGCCCATTAAATAAATCAATAGGCAGCTGCAAGTAGATTTGTAATTGTCCAAACACCTGATATCACTATTGTCACTGTTGTAAATTTGAGAATGAGAAACATACCAGTGACGGGGAGACTGAGACAGGGCAGCATAGGTAACTGCCCATAGGAGAGAGTTTTGGTGATCCGCTTCAAGAACTCCTTGTGGTCACCCATGCTCTGCACACAAAAAATACCAAACACTACACAACAAGGTAGTCAAGTTTCGGGAGCAAGAAAAATGCTTTTTAAAAACTAAAATATTGAAGGGAAATGGCAGAGCCTTGATGCCAGTATTCAACTATGTGCATAATTAAATTTTAATACAAAGTAATCTCTTATTGCTACATCTTAAATGGTAACTTAGCGCTATGTTCCTAGAACTATGGGTTCAGGCGGCCACCCGGTTCTGCTAACCCAGAACCAGCTATCAACAGTAAGGGCCTAGGTGACGTAATTAGGTAAATGTTGTTGTTGTTGTTGCTATTTATTGAAATTATAATGAATTCTTACAATAAGATATTATACTGTAGCTATAGACTCCCACTTATTCCTAGTAGGAACTTCTTCGTCAACCTTAGAAAAAAAATGTATAGTAAATGTTACATAAAACTTGGTTATTATCATTGCGTGACTTCATAATGAATAAAACGTGCATAATCGTTTAGGGAAAATTGACACGTTCGTCTAAAACACTGAAAATGGCCAAAAATACGTTGTAAAATTATAGTTTTAAGTCTGGAATGTGTCCTGCTTTAAAACACATTTAGGAATTTATTGAATCTAAACAAAACAGAACTAAACTAATGTTTATCCTGTGTAAGTAATAAAAACTTAGTTGGTGAGACACCGCCACGACATGACCTCATTTTATTTACCTTGATCTTGGCTCTTGAACCTTCTCTTCTTCGTTTCGATATATTAGACATAATTAGAAAGATGTTTGTTCGTTTCGGAAATAGATCTTCCACACAAATGTTATTACGACAATTTTAACAAAATAAACCAATTTTTTGACGGACTTCCTGAAGTGAAGT
Organism: Sesia bembeciformis; assembly: GCA_943735995.1. NCBI lineage: Eukaryota > Metazoa > Arthropoda > Insecta > Lepidoptera > Sesiidae > Sesia > Sesia bembeciformis. The sequence goes on from OX031028.1 coordinate 19,248,407, forward strand.
GAAGTGGGCTGAAATGAAATTCTGAAGGGAACGAATCGAATGAAATGAATGATTTACAAAAATGAATCACTAATAGTGCTGGCGGATTCAGTGCAAGTTGATTCGAATTGTTTTTTAGTGTTATTAATAATATGTTAAACTGTATTAATGAAAATGGTCCCTGAACGTTGTTTATTCGGGCGGGAAGTATGTTTGTATTCATAAAATACAGAGCAATTAATCATTAAATAACGATTAATAATTTCGACATGCATTTTAAATGTTTAATAGACTGGAATTATGATAAAATTAAAACATAAAATTTCAACCTCAATGTTACATGTTTTATGCAATTTAGTGCCCTGTTAATACTTCGTTATTAATTAGTACTAGTTAGTTAAAGATACTATTAATACTTACGGCGTAGTTTTTCAAGATCTATCGCATAACTTACTCGTAAGTCGATTTCGCCGACCGACAAATATCTAATGCCTTACTAATATTATTAATTTATTATGTCCTTCAACAGGTCTTTTAAAAAAAATAGTCTCAGTCTCAAACAGTCATCTATAAAAAAAAAAGTTCCTTCAATAACTTGAAATGCATTATCTAAACGTAACTATCTGTCAAACTAAAAATATTGGGTTGTCAATGAACTGTCAGAGTTATGTCAAGGCCAAGAAGTCAAATACCGATTTTTTTGAGAATTTTTTCTTGGTTTCCTCATCGCGTTAGAACCTAAACGATTTACTTCTTTGCTATTGTATTGGAAGACGTTGTGTATTGTCTAAAAAATGACACTGATGAATAAAACAACATATAATTAATACAAGTTGTCTAAGAATGTTTGGTCGAGTTTGTGTGGCCCTGTGTCAGTGATATTGATTTCTTTTTAATTTCTTTGAAAGAACAATTTTATTATAATGTAGGTACGTGCTAACTGAAAACAATTACAATTTTAAGAGACTGGGTGAAAAAGACATAATGTTTAACACTCGATTGTAATAATGTCCTCTCAATATGAAAACTAAAAGTTTCTTGCTATTTTCAACGTCGGTGTTTGCAACAAGTATATTTTTGATAGTATTCCATTCACAACAGTCGCAGTCCATTCAGAACATAGTCACTCAGACACATCAACACATTAAGGACTTTCAGGTAAATGCATAAAATATTTATTTGAGCAAATTCTACTCTTAGAGTTATTAATCAGTTACAATATTTATTTTTGAAGAAATACATTTTTATTATATTTATTTTTAACTACATTTTACCCGCGACTTCGTTTGCGCGGTCTACATGAAAAGTAGCCTATTTGTTAATCCCAGTTACAATGTACTTATTTGCCAAATTTCAACAAAATTGGATTGACCGTTTTGACCTGATTGAGTAACAAACATCCAAACTTTCACTTTTATAATATTAGCGTGATATGTTTTATAGCTAAAGATTTTAAGTGAGATAGGTACTAATTAAGTAGATAACTAGATAACTTTTGTATTAATTCTGTTTGTGATTAGAGGAATTAATTTACATACACTTTATTTCTTTTTTCATTTATCTCTACTGTATTTTTTTCTACAGTGTTCTGCATTTAATAGATCAAACAAGTCACATTTTTTCTTTGTTTTTTTTTTGTTAACATTCAATTTCTGTTTTAATTCATGTCTATGACCCATATAACGACAAACCAGGTGTCACCATCCCCCCAGGAGAACCTACGAGATGTGGAGGAGAATCACCTGGTGCAAGAGGAGCGGTACTTCAAGCTGCTGGGCTTAGATGGCCAGGTGGAGGTGTGGCACAATACTACAGTGCCGGCCCTGGTGACCTACGCCAGTGGAGACTCACATGCAGCTGTGGTGAGCTTCGTGAGGGCGGCCTCCAGACTGCCTTACACTGTACTGCTCTACAATTTAGGATTAAAACCTCATTCTTCAACTGTTGTAAGTATTATTTAATGCTTACATAAATATAACATTTTACACACTAAAGTTTTAATTTTAATCTTTGTAGAATATTAATGCAAATAGTGTTATAAAGTTACAGATGTGTACGTTTATCTCAGTTTTATGGGTATAACAGAACAGGCTCATAACAATTTGGTAGAATGTTGGAGCAAGTCTGGTAGCAGATCAACTGGTGTTATATAAGGCTTCCCACTGTGAAAAAATCCTAACTAAATCACATAGTTTTCAAATGCACCTATTTAAATGAACAGTAAAAAATACTAAATGACCAGCAAATCAAACAAATTACAGACAACAACAACAGAACTGATTGATAGGGTGACTAGGTAAATTTTGAGATACTCATATTTCAGAAAGAGAATTCATTTGAGAAGAGTTTTTAAACATCATTTATTTGAAATTCGATTTCCAAAAGACATTTAGTCAAAAGGAAAAAAATAAAAATAATGTATTTACTTTTTTTATTACATTTCACATACCTTTTCTTTGCAACAATGGAATTCGAAGGAGAACATTTTTGTGCAATGTTATACATATTTAAAGTTGGTTTAAATGAAAGTGAGTGTAAAGATCAATTACAATAAGATTTTGTTGAAAACACAGAACATGTTAAGGGATTTTGAAAATGTTTTTTACACGTCAGATATTTGGTCAGATTCTTTGTCAGAGATTTCATTATTGTCTTTGACCTTTCACAGCATAACTAAAGATTTTGTAAGAAAAAAAATTGTTTTGAGAGCGAAAGTTCTTCAAGAACGCCACAGGAGATTTTAGCAATGTTTAAGCATATGCAAAAGAGAATGTGCACTGCATTGTAAGAGATGGTGGCTCAAACATGAAGCGGGCGCCTGCCATTTATTTGACTTAAATTGTATCAATACTGTATTGACTGCACAGCACACAAGCTTCATCTGCTAGTCAAAGAAGCTATGACAAGCGTTGATGCCATCGCCTTGTTCATCGCAAAATGCAAAAAATTACAGGGTTACAAAAACTACAATGGCGAAGTTAAGAAAATATACAAATTCGATTTAATCAAAAAGTTTAAATTTTTTACAAGATTCTAGACTGCATTCCACCTTTTAATTTTGTTAATTTTTTGTAACAGACAAATTATTATAGAAAATTATGTAATGGACTGATTTTAAAAAATCTCACTTTTTTACAATCTGAGCAAAGCCATGGCAAGTCACTATAATATAAAATTTATCATACATCAGTATCACCATCCAGTACTCCAGTCTCCTCACTTGAGCTTTGTCAAAATGGGCCACATAATAGGTCATTTTATTAGCTATTTAAATAATTGAGAACTGACCTTTCCACCTCTGATCTGTCATTGTTTCAATTAACATTAACAAGTGTTCATTATTTTTTTGTTTGTTATCACGTTCCTGAGTGGTTTTCAGATATTTCGATAGCAATGTGCAATTGAAACATAATTCCGTTTGATAAAAGATACAGCTCATATTTATACATATAATAAAACTGTAGAACCAGCGTGTCTGTACATTGAATATATTTTCTTCGTATTTTATATGCAAATTCAAGACAACTTTTTTAATAGTTTAATTACATTTAATTATAATATTGTATATATGTGCCGTTTTGTTCTATAACTAGTTGCCATCTTGTAGGTAGTCACGTGATCCCGTCGCTGTAGAAATTTTGTAATATTTGGTCAAAAAATAGCGACAAGTGGTTTTGACAGTCCTCTCTTGATGTTAACCTTGCAGTTAACATCAAGTGCCTTGATGTTAACAAGTTGAAATCTGAGGGCGCAAGGTCAAGTCTATAGGTGTGGTGGGTGTATCAACACTTCTTAACCAAGCTCTCTCAATTTTTGCTGAGTGGCCAAAGATGTGTGTGGTCTGGCGTTATCATGATGAAAGACTACATACACCCTATCTGTTGATCAATTCCGGGCGTTTTTTCTCAATTTCTTGCTTTAGTCTCATCAGCTGTTGGCAGTAGAGATCCGAATCGATGGTTTTGCCCGGCGGTAAAAGCTCATAATGAACGATGCTCTTCCAATCCCACCATACACACAACATCACCTTATTCCGCGTTAATCCGGGTTTCGCCACAGTCTGTGGAGCTTGGCCGCACTTAGACCATAATCTTTTTCGCACGTGCTTGTCGTAAGTGATCCGCTTCTCATCACCAGAGATCAATCTTTTCAAAACTGGTTCGGTATCATTGCGTTTTAATAGAGAATCGCAAACGAGTACACTGTTCATTAGGTTTCTTTCAGTGAGCTCGTGTGGTACCCAAATATCGAGCTTTTTTGTGAATCCAGACTTTTTTCAAATGAATCAAAACTGTTTTGTGGTCAATGCCCAGTTCATCAGCAATGTCGTAACTACTTATATGTCGATCTTGCTGCACTTTTTCACAAATGGCATCAACTTTATCGGTAACAGGGCGACCGGAGCCAACTGCATCTTTAACATTAAGATTTCCTGACTGAAAACGCTTAAACCAACTTTGTGCTACTCTTACTGACACTGCATTAGGTCCATAAACGGTACAAATTTATTTCGCGGCTTGTGTCGCATTTTTCCATTTTTTGTAATGAAACTTTAAAATGTATTGAATTTCTTCGTTAGATTCACTCATTTTCTTGGACAGAAAAACAATTGAAAAATGGCGGGAAACAGTTTTTTTATTTAAAATGTTACCTTTTTAGTGGTATCATAACCATCCAGGTACAAACAGTTCAATCACAACTTCATACATACAAAATACGAAAAGACTTTCTCCCCGACCTATTATTTACCAAAAACTGATTGGGGGCGATGAAGGAAGAGTATGAGAATACTAAAAGTCGATTTTGAAAATTTTTGTCTGTTCGAACACGCTAATCTCCAAAACTACTGAACGGATGTTCAAAGGGTTTCCACAGGTTAATTAAGCTTAGCTTGGCGCTTCGAATAACCTTTGTTTCGTGGAAATCGGCTGACGGGAAGAAAAGATATCCTAATTTATAATTTAAAAACTAAAATTCCACGTGTTTGGGTCTAGGTGGTGTTTTCGTCTCTGTTCTGTCTCTGGACCTACAACAAAGGAAATCCTATTGTGGGTCATTGAGTCCTTTGCTCCACTGTCTCCATTGCTGGATGCAAACCAATGAAGTAATTTTATTATTTCTAAGGAGATACCAAGATATTGGAATTTTTAAACATTCTTTTCATCTCGACTAAGAGTCACCAGCTGAATCCAAAATATCAATCAGTTGGTAGTGGGTTAGTAAATAGTGTATTAACCCATTATCACAGCGTGATAATTGCGATAATATTGCAGCGAACTACTTTTATTGCAGTCCGATAATCGTAGGCAAGATAAGGTCTCATTATAGCGTCGTGATAATACCGACTCGCATTATCACATTTGTTTGAGAAAGCATTAAAGGATTGAAATTACATTTAGCAGAAAAAAAGGCAAGGAAAAAAAAATAGCTAGTTTGTGTCTGTATATCGCTTAAGATGAGCCAAATCGGTTCAGTAATTACAAAATTAATATGTTAAACTTAAACAAATTAACAAATTAATTAAACAAAATATAAACAAAATTAATAGTTTACAAAAAAAATTACTATACATATAAAGTACTAACGACCCGCCCTCGCTTCGCTTCGATTTTATAAGATTTTAGTTTTTCCAAAATTTCAAAATATAGGCTATATTAGGACACGGATAATGTGGCTTCCTATTTGTGAAATAATTTTTGAAATCGGTTCAGTAGTGCCAGAGATTACCCCCAACATACAAACACACAATTTTACCGCTTTATTATATGTATTTATAAAGTAAAGTATGTGTCGTCAGAGAGGGCTCGTAAAACTCTACAACTTTTATCTAAATATTTTTTTTTGCTAAACCGCACGGAAAATTGTGAAATTTCCCTTCAAACAGGTGGTTTGCACCCTAAATATGCATTGCAATTGTTGCAGGTGTCAAACTACTGCAACTCGTCCAAGTGTGTCATCATAGACTTTGATCTCGGCGAGTTCCCGTCGCACGTGAGCGACGAGAGCATACATGCATTCAGACCGCTTATAATACAGGTGAGTGTTGCGTGATGTGACGAGCCATATCACCCTTATAACTAGAAAACTTTCTATTACATAGAAGAACTCAAGATTACCGTAAAATACACTGCATTTCCCATCTCTTATCCAATGCTCTCCAATGCACGTACGTACGCACGGCCTGTGTATATTGACCGTGTGATGTCGTCGTAAAATAGCATCACCCCATCTCTCCCCGCGGGTGTCGTTAAAAGCGATTAAAGAATAAGAAAGCCGCTATCACAAGCACTGAGGAACTAAACCGCCTCTGAAAAAGTGGATTTGTCAACCCTCTCGGTCCAGTGTGACGTTTTAAGGTCATAATCCCTCAAGACTATATGCGCGAGGATGTCCAGGACTGGTTGTGGTATGTACATTTTTCGGTGGTGAGTGGTAGGTATATGCCAGATCCCATTTTCCATTCCCTTCCTTCCTATCCCAGCGAACGGAGAGGGTAATGAAACCTTATTTCATTATTTTTTAGACTTCCCATTTTACTCCACCCCCCAAGGAGGATTGGGTGATGTAATGGGAACAGGAAAATTCTCAGCCCGTTAAACGACCTATTGGACCTAAACGACTGGACTAATTTCGACATGTATCACGGATGTTTATGGGCAACAGTACACATTTATCACCAGGTGAATCTGAGCTGATTCTTTCTATAGAAAAACTTCTTATATTGGGCGAGTTAACTGTTTAATCATGAGTTTGTTGTATTTCACTCCAGAATGCAGTCAATTCAAATCATTTTCTATTTTGGTTATAAACTAAATAGGCACTATGCAATTTTTCGTTTTATTGTAATTAATTTCAAATTCTGAGATGAGTATCATAAGCCGTTTTAAGATGGACAGTGATTTTAGATACGACAATGTATACCTATCGCTAGAATTTAGTGAGGTGAAGGTCAAATATTTATAGGCTCATTGAACATTACGTTTTACTTTATCTATCTATCTATATATATATATAAAAATGAATGTTTCTTTGTTTGTACTGTATGTGTTCCTATACCATTCATCCGATTGCGATGAAACTTTGGTGAGTTGTTGTACGCACGCCCGCGAAGGTTTCTAAATTAGGACTTGAAGACCACGCGAACGAAGTCGCGGGCAACAGCTAAATATAAATAAATCCGAATTGTCCATAAGAATTCTTTTACCAAAATTGTTAGAATCGCTAGTGGGATCTTTAGATTGTTTGCTCTCAAAACTAATTAAAGAGACACAGTTCTCACTAAGTTTTCGAATTATTATTTGTATTTTTTATTGTTACTTATTATTATTTGAGTTCCGCTGCGCCTGCGCGGTACTCTTATTTTATTTTATTATCGTCACCACATAACATAAATCTAACCCACGTTTAAATTTGCTACCATTCATTTGCTGCTCAGTCAGTATTTTCTGTTGTCCATTTAACTGTTTCACTTAAATTATTAGTAGCACTGGGACAAAGTCGATATAAAAGCGCACTAAGCCGTTGGCTAAAACAAGTGTTATCATAAAATAAATTGACTCATGCTTATCTAGTTATTGTACACTTACGAGGTTTTTCAAGTACACAATTAGATAACAGCTGGGAGTGACGTCATAGTAAAAGTATAACAGTAGGTCATCTTTTTATAAACGCGCGTGACGAATGTTTGCTTGTGTGTGTGTGTGTTGTGTGTGTGTTGTGTCCGTACACTTAATGCGTGCCACGAACCAAAGTCGACTCCACTGCGATTCGAGTGTGAAGTATTCGTCAATTGAGCAATAAAAATCATAATGAGCATCTAATGAGTTGATAATGTTCGATATACTCAATAGGTGGTTTCGTGGCGCTCACCGCAAATACGTCATTCTTACTAATATCATGCCTATGCCTATATCAAGCCTATGCCTCTCCCAAGGCCTTTCACTCTTCTTATCCAGCCATCACTGACGTAAACACAACGTTATAAAACAAATTCGTTCTTTCAATTAAAACTACGAATATAAACTAAACAATAACTCCTTTACGAAATAAAAAAAAATGAAGTCGTGTGAATTCTCGGCCAATGGTGGTCCAAGGTAATTAACCCGAACTACTGGGCTGGAATTAAACTACTGTTACGTTTTTACTACGGCGGCGATGAGCGATACGGTGCACGTGATAACGTTCGTACACATATAGACACAAGCGTTTTTAAATAGCCGGAGAATCCCGTGACCTCATCGTTTGCTCCCAACGTGGTTCTCAACGTGAGGCACACTATTGTCGTCAGGTATCGCGGATGTCCACAGGTGACAGTATCCAGTTGCCACCAAATGCACTGTCTCTTCGTCTGCTACCGTCTTTCTACATAAAAAAATACAACTACGGCATTGTAGGTCGGTTAATTCTTTGAACAGCTTTGTTATTTTGTGATGTTATCAACCATACATACACTACATACAATTTTATCAAATTAATCATACGTTTATTTTTCCTCAACGTTTTTGAAATGTAATTCTTTAAGCGACTAAGCGATAACAAAGCCACTACTACAACCCCTGAGGAACTACACCAACCCGCTAAAAAAGAGTGGACACGCCAGCCCGCTTGGCGTTTTAAGGCCACACATCTCTCATGCACAAGACTACGACAGGGTTTGCTACTCCGTATAAGTAAAGTTCTCCGGATAATTCCGTCTATTCTCTGAACAAAATCGCTTCAAAATTAACCGTAAATCCGATATTTTGATGCCATTTTTTCAATTAACTCCAGTGAAATTTACATTAAAATAAAAAACAATTTAATTGTACACGAGCAAGATATCTTTTCATAACTTTTTGCTAACTTCTTAAGAGTAAAAGGATCTCGTCAAAAAGTTTACCACCATATCATCAACAGCCTGTGTCTCGCTACTGCTTAATATAGGAGAAGGAGCGGGCTACAAATATAGCTTCCCCTTAAGTTACTCCACATAAAAAAGATAATATACCAATAAATCCATAAAATACCCACAGTCGTTGGGCGCACTACTGCCCACGTTACCCCTCTCTCACAGAAGACTAACTTGAAATATACTGCATTTCCTACTTTACCGTATTTCCCCAATGTACGTACGTGTCTCGGTAGTGAGTGAGACATGCCAGGGCCCATTCCCATCCCTCCCCATTTTTCCAACCCTTTCTCCCAATCCATTCCTTAATCTGCAAAGGTGGGTAGCGCATCCGGGGGCGTGCCAACATTTGTCATTCTGGACTGATGTTGACATTAATCGCGGATGTCTACGGACGACAGTATCCACTTACCATCAGGTGGACTGTATGCTCATCTGCCGCCTTTTTTTCTATAAAAAAAACATATAAATTTTAAAAGTATATTAATTGAACGCGCACACGTCCTATATTATTTGCATTGGTCCATTATCCTGGTTTTGAGTGGCCAATGTGCAGGCGCAAGAGAAGGGATTTTCCCTTGTGATACGAGGACATGACGCGCGGATCAGATTTACCTTGACATTCAATCGAATAAGACGTGAATGTGTAATTATATCGATAGCCAATAAAAGAAAAGAGTGTAACAAATAAATGAATTGGTGCACACTTTAACAATCCCACAATATTGACAGCAAAAATTCTCAAAAACCTTGACAGCACGCGCTTACCCGTATCGGCGGCGTGATATTTTGCGAGACGTCACAGCGCTGGATCGGCGGTAGCTCGGAGCTGAGCGCGCTGTGGTCGCGCGCGGCGGCTCGCGGCGGTGTGGTCGCGTGGCCGCGTCGCGCCGCCGTCACCTCGCTCACGCACCCGCGCATGTTCCACTACCTGCACGCGAAGCTCGACGACTTCCTGTTCGTGCAGATGGTGGACGTGGCGCGGCTGGTGGTCGCCAACAACACCGGCGTCTCCGACATCACGAGGCCCTGGATACAGTGCGCACTCACGCTCGACTGCATCATGCCGATAGGTTAGTGCACTTTATATTCAAACAATGAGAGCTACTAGACATTTACTTGTCACTAGAGGACATTGTATTGCATTACATTTAGTTTCTAATAGGTATATATTAGTGTTAAAAGTGTACAAAAAGTGTACACGTCAAATTTTTGTTTCGTATCGGAACAATAAGCGCAATTCACTATACATCATTTACTTAACATTATATTTGCTGCGTCTACGCACGCAACGCTTGTTCATTTTATATGACAATAAATTAGTGTTCCTATTGCACTCGCTGCGATAGGTTTTATTTAGCATCCCTACAGATATCAAATATAAAAAATGTCACCCTTTCCCTACAGCGTTGTTTCTAAAAATCGTTAAAACATTTTTTTTTTGTGTAAAAGTCGTATCTTTATTTTTAGAGAAAAAATATATTTTTCTTTTTACAACTTACAAATAATGTGACTGTATTAGGTATTGATGTTTTTCCACAATAAAAGAACAAATAACACACTAAAAAAACGAAATCGAATTATGTTACGTTACAGTGGTACGTGTTAAAGTGATAGCCTTTTTTATTACTAACTATAAGTGTAATTGGATAGGCTACCCGATAGATGGTGCTGACTATCGACATTTGTAAGAACATCGTATCGTTTGTATCGATGTATGTATTGTATTTGTATCGACATTTCTAAGTGGTCCAACCAACTAAGTTACCCTTTAACATTTCAGGAGCGCAGTCCGGCGGGTGTCGTTTCGACAAAAAACCTCAGTACCGGTACTCCGGCTGCCACGGACAGGACGCATCCGCGTTGAGCATCATCCTGGGGCTCCATTCTGGTTTCGAGGAGTCCCAGTACACGGTCCGCACCAGGTCCTCGTGGCGTAAGGTCACGGATGCGGACGCTCGCGTGGAGTTTGCGAGCCTCGAGCGGAATAACACCGACGCGGAGTACAGAACCGAACACAGTGCGGAGTCGCTCACCATACACTCCACCGCGTGAGAACTTTCAACCTTATTCTAGTGATAAGTTGTGATAATTACAGGTTATTTTAGCTGAGAAATTGAACGCCAAAATGATCTTGAAGTTAGTGGATTTTCTACTATTACTGGCAACTAGTGTTGGCAACATTGAACGCAATAATATAAAACCTGTTTAGATTCTGACACTTGCTTTATCGACATCGATACGAGCCCCGAGTAAACGAGAGGATCTAGTAATTATTACTTTTTATATACGCTCTATAATAAACTTTCAATTCAATCTGATTGGTATTGTGTGAAAAAAAATGAACGTAACGGCAAATGGAACTAACGGCAGCCATCTTGAAATGTTTGTCCATTGACAGATCAAAAGCTTGTGTTGCCGTGTAATTAATTCTAAAATAACTATTTATATTTGTGTTTGCAATACTATTTAATATGACATTTGAGATTTTCGTTTTTCACACATATTTATCTATCATCTATTATGGTCTATTTAGAGTCGAATGTTGTTACCGCCATGTTTACCCCATTTAATTCCTTATTTTACTCCTATTTAATTTCCCTATTAATTTAATTATTTAATACTATTATTATTAAATTTAATACTATTTAATTTCCCTGTTAACTTTTAGACTTCCAGTAGTTCTTGTTAGTATAATTACTATTTATTCCCATAATAAAAAAATTGTTTAAGTGGTAATCCGTAATTAATTGTCACATCCTCCCGTTTATGAAGATTGCTATCGTACTATTCACATAGTAATAATCTAGATTTAAAAAAAAAATGTATCGAGTCTATATAAATTAAAAGTTCGCCTAGTTTAACAAATTTCACGGTTCTTATATATCATTATCTTTTTATTTGTAAGGCCTTGATACAGATACCTTAAACCTAGACTTTTCGTATAGTACCTATACATCATCGAAGGTTCCGTGTTGCCAGCCGATGCCAGGGTGAGACAAATGTATCCAGTGATCAGAAGTACAGAATGGCAATTAATTGTTTAGTTGTGATTTGTTAATACTAGCCGATTAAGGCAGCGATTATATAATTATCTTTTATGTACATAATTATACAATAATGTTTATATTTAGGGCCAATTTCCATGTTTTTGGATTTCTTAAAAAATGTATAGGCAGTTATTCACGTTCCTAGCTTCGAATTGTTCGACCCTCATTGAATGAGGGCATGTTAAGGGAAAAAAACATTTTGGAAGTATAAAAAAATGTCAAATACACTTCAAAATTGTCATAAACGCCAAGTATTGCGGCATTTTGTCATCGTAAGATAACACGCTAATAATAGTACATTATGATACAAGTGTGCTAAGTTGGTCTTTACAGTGGAGGCGGGATTGCAGCCCGAGCGTATTGGAGCCGAGAGTGCAATGACCGATGCGCACGCGTTTCATACGACGTTTTTCAACACACTTGCGAGGAAAAATAAGTGAAATTTCATTGTCTTATTTTGTTAATAAAAAGTTTAATTATTGAAGCAATTACTGAATGTACAATTAACACAAGTTTTTGTTGGCATGTAAAGTAAAAAGCACGCGTCTTTTGTATGCTGCGTTATGACCCTAAAGACGCTGCAATAAGGGCCACTTTACGAGCAAGTGTGTTGAAAAGTTATTTTATGACGCATAATAAAGTTCTAACGCATAATTTCTGTGTAATAAAGTTATTACGCAGTTAATAATAGAACTCAGAATTACACACCCAGCTCCATAATCACAGCATAACCTCAATTTTTGACAGCTACCGTCACTTCCGTAGCGTCATCTGAAGAAACGGTGGCCGTCACTAACCAGCGAGAATCGAGCTTTACATTTTTCACTCGCACTACATCCATAGTAGATTAATAATGTATTTCATAATAGTAGGTTATCTACAAGTTAAAAAGCACGTCACAATCTATGCATAAATTTAGGACTTTAATAATACAGCTAGCAATTTATTTCTAAAAGTGATAAGTCTGAAATTGAAAATTTTGAACACTTTACACGCACCTAGCTGTTTATACTTTTGCAACTTTGGATTTACACGACATTGATTTCCAATGCACTCAATGAGTTTCAACTCAACTAAAACAGCGCAGAATAGGATATTTGACTGATAGAAAATACGTTAAAAAATCACAATAATTAAACGATATTAGACTAGAAATTAACTGAAAATCAATATATCTCGAAAAATGACAGAGAACGTTCGAGTCGTAAAAATTTGAAAACGGGCTGAATACTCCTATAGAACAGTGACGTCATTGTTCTATGGTAATTAATAGAGGCAGCAATAGCTATATGTCTCAACTCGAAATATTCTTAAGCTCGCTTCTTTAAAAAGATATGGATCTTTTTAAAGAAGCGAGCTCCCTATTAAAAAAATGCTGAATGAATATGAAGTCATTTTCTTGTACGGTTGTCGGATGTTATAACGTTTCCATTGTCAGAATCAGTCAAGTACCCCACTCTTGCGTCGAAATCATTCGATGTCTCAACTCAATTTATTTACTTTTTTTTGAAGTATTTCGTGATATATAAAGACAACTGTAGCCACTCAACGACTACGACTGAATAACCTCATTTTACTTTGAATTTTCAGTATTTTTTGTATTGTTTAATTGTTAAGATAGCGTAATGTGGTCAATCCTTGGGGTGTGATGTGGCATTGTTTGTGGCACTGGCACTATGTTTTTTTTTTTTTTTTTTATAGCGTTTAGGGGCTGTATTTATGTCTGTTAGAAGTTTCGTTCATTGAATCATTTACGAAATGTTTGATTCGTATTATTTTTGAAAAATAAAAGTTGGTATTATTTGTAGTTATTTAATTAGATACTTTATATTGTGCAACGGTATTTATCTATGTCGTATTTAGGCGAAGGAATATTTAGCGCCAAGTTCATGGCGGGAGATTGTTGAACTATAAAGTCATAAGGCTTCGTCCGCACGAGCGGAACAGAAAACGCGCGTTGGATTCTTTATATTCTTCATATACCATGACACCAACGCGTCGTTTTTTTCTGTACGTCAGCGCTTTTAGCGATATCTTTGATTTCGACGTGTTTTATAAGCAACGCGGCGCTGTATTTACTATATTGAATTTTAAAATGTGTCGTAACATTTCGAATATTTGTTTTTTGAAAGCAAGAAATATTTTACAAGGGTACAGGGAACAGTAAACAAAACAGACTTTCAAAATTGTTATTTTGCACGTGGCATTGGGTCGAATTCAGCATAGCGCTGAATGCCATAGTTGTCTATGATATTCAGCTATCGATCAACCAAAATGTATTCAGCATTATTCTCAACTGCACTCGGCGCTGATATCGGATGACACACGGAAAACATTTTCACATCACCGCCTCTGGTATCTCTTTTCAAAATACGTCTTGAATATTCTCTCGTCTAAATACCACTTTCTAGCTCGGCCATCGAAACGTGTCACAGCGTAATAAATGTTAAAATTGTTGAAAATTATTAGATATAAACTATTGAATATTATAACAGAAACTGAATTGGAGATATTGTTACTTTTAAAAATTAAGTTAAAGTTAAAAAGTCCAGTTCATTTAGTGTTAACAGTACAAGATTGTTGTATCTCGCAATCCAGTGGCACTTGTCGATGGCCGACGACTTGTTTTTCAACTTGGGGGCCGTTCAAGTATTACGTAAGCACCAAGTATTACGGGGAGGGGGGTCTGAATGGCGATTACGTCAGCAATATTTATTTATTCACTTTCGTATTTTTTTTGGCAATATTTAGTAGATTCTGATCAACATGAGAAACTTGAACAGATTTTGTAAATATTATACCAATGGGGGGAGGGGGGGGGGGGGGGGTTAAAATGACTAAAATTATGCTTACGTAACAACGGCCTCTTGTTTATCTTTTATTTTTAATCTTTGGTGTACATATTTTTTTAGTGGTTACAAAACGATACTCATTAGCAATGCGCGACGCTTATTATAAACAACTGTTCCTCCATGTTGTATTTAGTTTAGTTCGCTTTTTTAATTATACTTATATATAAATTTATTATTAACCGTTATTATTAACCGATCACAAAGACGGGAAAGTTATATTGTCATGTAAAAGGATGGAATGGTAAAGTATTTTTAAGCGAGTTATAAGCGATATTCGCTGGCGCCCGCGTCCCATTTGCATCGGGACGAAATTGTTCTGGGACGATTTGTGGAATTAGCCGACGTGTGGTCGCCGGTATTTTTCCAATAAATATGAATTATTAATAAGACAAGGAACCAATTCTCCAAATAACCAGATTACACCATTATTAGCGGAGTATTCATGTTTCTTTTTCGCCTTCTCACACATATTTATTCATTTAACGAGTCTTAAACGTGTATTAGTTTAGTGTTTAGTTTTTTTTTTCTAAGCTGACTAGAGAGGAGCAAAAATTATATAGTCTTGTCGTTCGTTATTGTAACTACAAACGTACGTAATTGTAACTACAGCTCTTGATATGTTGAATCTATATATATAAAAAAAACTACTCGTATATATATATATAAAAATGGATGTTGTTATATCTGAGATTAATAGACTTGGACACCGTTTGACCGATCACCATGAAAGTTGGCACATATATATATTTTTTTCATGGAGAAAGTTTTTATGCTATCCACTTTATTGTAACTCGCCACTAGATGGCGCTGCAGCACGTTCCCCTCGCTACACCGTCAACATACCAGCCTTCAGCGAACACTTACCAGGTATCGCCACGTGCCTGTGCGCTTCTCTCCGACTCGCGATCCCGCGGTACCCTCCCAAAGCAACGCTTTAAGCCGTTCCTTACGGGAGCCCTTAGGCTCGTTGCTGTACACACATTTTGCTCCTGGCTGAGCGCCTTCTGCGCTCGTCCTAGACCATGCATGTCCGGTGACTCTTGAAAGGCCATTAGGGCCACAAGATATAGCCATTCCGAAAAAAAATCCATTATCCGTGGCGACGCTCTAACTTAATAAATTTGTTGTACAGCGTTATAGTTGCGATTGCCGCCACCTAGCCGACTATTGGATAAATTGATAACGAACCGCAAAGACCTATGTATGCGTTCGAATGTTCGTTTGGTCAATATCACAAATTCCTTTTTTAATGGAAATAAAAAGAGATATTTTGCAAAAGTAACGACTCAAATAAAACACTTTTTTTTTCTAAATATAAAGATCTCAATGTTACTTAATTCATTCATGTTTGAAATTAGGTCATTATAGTAATACTCGACCAATAATCTATCTATATAAATTAATAAAAATTAAATGCTGTTTGTTGGTAAGCGCATCACTTGAGAACGGCTGAACCGATTTGGCAATTATTTTTTAAATGTTCGTAGTACGAATAAGGTTTTTGGGGAAAGAAAAATTGGAAAAGTTCCCCGGAAAATTCGGGAAAATTGAAAGTGTTTTTTTCTATAGGATTTTTGTATGAATTCAACTTTATTCTACTCTCCCAATGTACGTACGTGTTTCGGTAGTGAGTGAGATATACCAGAGCCCATTCCCATCCTATCCGTCCACATTTTCTCAACCCTTTCTCCAAATTAATTCCTGAATCTGCAAAGTTAGGCACCGCAACTGGAGGCGTGCCAACATTTGTCATTTGGAACTGATATTGACATGTATCGGTGTTGTCCAACGGATAACAGAATCCACTCACCACCGGGTGGACTGACTGTTCCTTTGCCAACTTATTTCTATTAGAAAAAAATGTAACAGTCACATTAATGGCGAAAGGTGAAGCAAAGTAAACACAATTTTCATTATTGATATCTATAATGACGGATAAATTGAAAGGCTTGAAATGGGAGTAATGGTAGGTACTACTACACGAAAGTGTATCCATTTATTACATACGGGATATGTATAGTTAATGCACTTGTACATTTTATGTGGCTGTGCACGTTTGGTTGACCAATGTATCCGAATTCCAGAGGGAAGGTATTTTCAGATACAATTATGTTGATATGGTTCATATGGTTATAATTTTAGTATACTGTATCTATTTACATCTTGATACGCAATAGTTATATATATTATTATGATACCTATAGCTTAGCAAAATTGATGCAAGGATATGCCTTGTGTAGCAACACCTTTATACACAACAGTTAAAGTACATTTAATGCATAGTACTGCCCCCTTGTATATAAACATAAATAAATGCAACTTTTTTAATAAAACATATGCTAATATTTGTATAAAATTTTCCAAGTATGTAGTTAGGTATATTTTATAAATCTAGTCGTTTACCAAATAAGCAAATTCAATATGGCCGAAATGGCAACAGTTTTGACAGATAAATATGAGCGGGATTTTTGACAGCTCCTGTATAATATATTGACATAAGGCAGGAATAAACTGATAAGTCAAAATCAACTGTTTAATGTTCCAAGGGCACAATTTAAATGTTTAATGTTTGTGTTTTTAAGCTTTGAAAATCGATTTGTCTGAAAGTATCTATTGAAAGGTTTTGTTTATTGTAAATTCAAAGTGGTACGTGTTAGGACGAGTTATTTCAAACGCGAGTTATCGATTTATTCTTGCCTTGTTAATTTTATTATATTTTAATATATGATTAATTAGATTAATTATTGTGTATCGCATTATACAAATAAAAAATATTATTTATCAAAGACGCGTCTGAATAAATTGTCTTAAGAGATTAACATTCGATCCTTATTAGGATTTTGTTTCTATTTACAGTGTCGGTGAAGCCATTAATTAAAATTATTTATATTTAATTTTTTTACTACACGATTTTGAAGTGACCGTTTGATGGGTGCGTTTCGAGTTTGATATATATTTGTCAATCGTATGTTGACAATAAAGTTTACTTTAAAATGGCATCGTATTGGTCGTCGCCATTTCATGAGTGGAAATCCATAGGATAACGGTTACTACTAAAAATTACAATGTCAAATCTCACAATACAATTTGAGAAAAATCAACAAAGTGACCACTAGTTAGTACCGAACAGTCTTCACGGAGACAAAGTAATGAATTGCAACTTCAGTATATTTATGTTTTACATTTGCGTTTAGAGTCCGGGAACTAAATTGTTAACACTCCCCTAAAGTGCTTCTGTGACATTGTGTAACAATGAAGGCCAGGTTTCTGTGCTCCAAATATAGTCTGCTAAAGTCAAATATAGACATGCTTACATAAATAACGTCGCAGTCTAAAGACTAACGTAAATACGTAACGTAATACGTGATGTAAATAACGTCACAGTCTAAAGACGTCTAAAGTCTAAAGACACTAGACGTCACAGTCTAAAGACTGTCACGTTATTTACGTCACAGTCACAGTCTAAAGACCTCTAAAGTCACTTTAGACGTCACAGTCTAAAGACTGTCACGTTATTTACGTCACAGTTACAGTATAAGACATCTAAAGCAGGGTTGCCACGAAATTCTGAAACTGAAATTCCCTGACTTTTCCAGGTTTTCCAGACCAAAAATGGGAATTTTCCAGGTTATCTATGGCGGGTCAAAACATTGTTCAATTATTAGCTACAATAGAACTAACAATAAAACGTCAATGATTCGAGCACTTTTCGCTTATTTCAGTGGTCCTAGAATCGTTAGCTGAATACAGGCTGAATTATAATTTGACTTTTCCCACCAAATAACGAATGGCGAAATATTCTAAAAAGGAAAGACATTGGGTGAAACGACGTCGAAAATAATGAATTGTCCTTTTTTATAATCTTCAGACTTTTTTATTTTTATTATATTATATGATCTTCATTAAATCATAGTTCAACATAATATCAAAGTTTCAAACAAAAATAACATTTTTAACGACTAAGTCGTACAGATACTGAGTAGTATAACAGCTCGTATATCACATGGAATATATCGACTAATATCACATCACAACTTTTTAAATCTTGATACGTTTTCAGTCTTTAAATCGCTCAACTGAACAAATTTGTTCATCAATCAACGTTGCTTCTTTTTGTGCATTTTCCAGTACGCGTTTTTTCTTCTCAACAAGTTCTTTTACCGCCTCCGCTGCCCTCTTTCGTCGCAACTTTTCGTTATTCTCGTTCAATCGCTCCTTCTTTTGTTTATCCAACGCCTCCATATACAGAGACCGGGCATTGCGCGCAGCGTTTGTCATTTTTGAATCGATTTCGATGTTCTCGATACCCCCAGCATTGTTTAAAGCATCGCATATGTATCGTTGAGAAATTAAAGATCGTTCCAGTTGATTCTCGATCAAACACTCTTTGTTCACGGAAAACCCACGTTCAACGCTTGCGTTTCCATGAGAGAGAACAAATATCATTTTGAGAAATGTTAACAATTCACCAAAATCGCCGGTCGCTGTTACGAGTTTCCAGAAATCATCCAGTCGCCATTTTGTGCGTGTGAAATCTTTGAGATAATCAACAGCCGCTGGAGTGGTGCACACTGATTTAAATTGCCGATCGATAATATCTGCGCGTTGACCTGTTATCCATTTATTATGCACGAAAATCTCTAGTGTAGATTTCAATCTACTATAGCTTACAGTCGGGGAATTGAGTATAACGAATGGATCACAAAACGAAATCCCTTTTGTCAATCTGTGCTGTAATGCAGATTTCTCGATAATCTTGGAGCAAAAAGTTTGCAAACATTTTTGACACTCTCGTTTGAAAAGCATCTTGTCTTTGTCCGAAACTCCGGCTACTTGTCTCAAAGCTTCGCGCGTACCATATCCGATGTCAACATCTTTTGTATAAATAATATTGTCTGACTTGTTGACATCGATTTTCGTGAGCACTGTGGTTTTTTCAAGGACATCTTTTTTAACAAATTTCCGCATGAAAACGCGTAAAATGTTGGTCAGATCGGTGTAAATAAAAGGTGCCATCGGGGCCTCTGATTGAAAATCTGTCAAAAAAGGCTCCACCTCGCTTGCAACGGATTCGAAGAAGGCCAGTTTAGCCCCAATAAATTTATCGTCAATTCCATCGGCCACCATCTGCAAGCTCGGAGACATCGATTTTTTTCCATCAACGAAGGTTTTTACATATTTTTTCAAATTAGGTAAAATTTCAATGGCTCTCTGAGCAACGGTAACGTTCTGCAACCATCGAATTGCGCAAAACTTCCTTGGCAGTGCAGTAGATCCAGTACACGCGAAATAGTCGGCCCTTCTCGCGGGGACGTTCTTGAACACATTGTAAATCGCTCTTAGAAATTCGACGATCTTCCAGAGGCTCGATTTCATTGCACACTTGAATGCGTTATGAATAATATGGAGGCCACAACTTCCCAAGTCGAACATGACCGGACTAAGCGGATTTTCTTCCAAAAGTTGCTCCTTCAGAATTCTCAAAAATTTCAAATTTACATTCGGTCCATCCATCGATACTTGAACCATTTTTTTCAAATCCAGGACAGCCAGCTCATTTTTGAAAGCGGAAAGTAAATCTTCACTAGTCGTGTGACCGAGAAATGCTGACCCGAAATATCTACATACGACTTGATCCTTCGAGCAGCTCCAAAATCTTATCATAATATCCAGCTGTTCTTTTTGGCTGACTTTATTCAGTGACTCATCGAAGGCAACTGAGAAAAACTGGCATTGCAATATCTCATGCTCTACCTGTGCACGAAAGTACGGTCCTAGTCCGTAAACAATAATGTACGAGATCTTCGTACGTTGAAGTTTCATGCCTGCAGCAGTGCCACTGTCAGTAAACATACGTTTCATGGCATCGACGCATTTACCAGCTGCCGATATCGAAATATGAGTATGCATGGTAGTAAGACACCATATCAACTCGGCTCTCGTAACATCGGCTTTGATGATGAAATTGCCCGAGCTCGCCGACGATTTTTTCGAACCCTCTGTTAATGGAACAGGAGGCTTTGTTTTTTGCTTCTCAGGATCGTCAGGATTTTCCCTTATCGATATGTCAGGAATATCTCCTTGACCTTGACCTGTCGAAACTACTGCAGAAGGAATTTGGAGGAATCGATCTAAACTGTGGGAAGAACGTGTGTTCGATACAGCCTCCATGTGTTTTTTTCCTTTCATGTGACTTATTAGAGCCTGTCTGCCCATATTACTGAGAGAAAAATTTTTCTTGCAGATTGAGCAGTAGCAAGAAAAAATATCTTTTTCGACTTTTGATGCCCAATGAAAATCGGGTTCCATCGACCAATTGTCGTGGTACACGGTTTTTTTATATTTATTCCCAGGCATGGTTTCACAATATCTGGAAAAAATAGAAAAAAGAACAAATTGGAATAGGCACATTGCTCGATCATGGATTTTGTGCACTTACAAAGTTCCCTTTATAAGTAAAAAGCTCTCTTAAGTTTGGCTTTTGCACGGAGGACTTTCAAGGATACATGCTTTTCGTAAAAAAGGTCATGGTAATTTTGACAATGTACTGTTGTATGGTTAAAAACTAAAAATGCTAATCGGCTGTGTTTATATAATTTCATCATGATAGGTCGACATCTCCGGAATTAAAGAGTATTAAAAAAAATAATATCATGAAGTCTGAACTCTTTAAGCGATTATCACCACATTCAATAATCAAACATTGTCGCCTAGCTCATTTGTATAGACATTTTTAGCTGGATAGGTGCCAGATTATATTTTTGCAAAATTTGATAAAATGTAAACCTATATTTTTGCAAAATTTGATAAAATCTAAACTTATTAACGATTTATTGCTCAATAGGGACTCTTGGAATTATGTGAGCTTAATTTTCATCTAATTAATATACATTCATACAGTATGGTGTATAAAAATTATTGCTTTATCGCTTGGTGTAAAAATTGATAAAAAAAAAACAAGCTAAAAACAAGCACATTCGGTGAAAAAACACTAAGAATATTTCTGAACTTTTTTTCCGGTAGAGAAATACTATGAAAATACATCACTAGTGAAAATAGAACATTTTGAAAAGTAAGACAATTATAAATCGAAACTTTAGAATGGGTGCTAACGAGCCTGTAATTAAAGTTTTACCTGTATTCGTGGGATTTAGGATTCTCGTGCACTTGTTTCTCTATGTCTGGATGCGATGATAGCTCGTAGCACAATGGAAACATTGGAAACGAGGAAAGGAGAGTCAACTACCAATAGCGCGCCGACAAAACATAAACTCTCGACAAAGTATTCCCGCTTAACGGCAGAGGTCGCGCGTAGTGTATCTTACACTCTCGTCGAGGCCAGATACTATGTATAAAGATATATATATATATGAAGTTTTTTTTCTCGAACGACAAAAAATAACGGCGCAAAAAATTTCCAGGAATTTGAAAAAATTCCCTGACTTTTCCCTGACTTTTCCAGGTCTAAATTAATTCCCTGACTTTTCCCGGTTTTCCAGGTTTTCCAGGTTCGTGGCAACCCTGTAAAGTCACTTTAGACGTCACAGTCTAAAGACTGTGACGTTATTTATGTAAGAATGAATTAAACAGTAATGTAATTAATGAATTTAATTGACAGCATGCTTTTTGTGCTTTGTTGATTAATTGTAATGATTAATCATTACATTACAATATTACCAACATTACAACATTCGTTACATTACAATATTACAATGATTCGTATTATATGTACAAAGGTGGAATATCTTTCAGGCAACCTTAAAATAACCGAGAGGAGTTATGTCATTAAAAGTATTAGCAAAGTATGAGAAATTTGCTAAAAGAAATTAATGATATTTTCATGTTAATTCATTCAAAATCAGGAACATGGGTAATCTATAATTTCAGTTTTCTGGAAAAGTTTGGAGACAAACTTCTGTAGTGTGATCTCACGATGGGTTCTCAAGCCATACGAAAAGTTTGGGCACATTCTGTACAAACTTCTGTAGTGTGATCTCAGGATGGGTTCTCAAGCCATACGAAAAGTTTGGGCACATTCTGTACAAACTTCTGTAGTGTGATCTCACGATAGGTTCACAAGCCATACTAGATGTAAAATCGAGGCAGCTAGTACATATTAAGGACTCCTGCGCACATACATTAATTTATCCGCGCAGTTATAGAGTAATATCATATTTATATAAAGAAATTAGTGTTAGAGATTTCGTTATGCGTCAGACAATGTATATCATCAGTTTCAGAATGAAATGTGTTGAAACTGACTTTACCTGTTTTGCGAATAGTTTAATGGTCCATAGAGAGCTTCTTTATTTTAGTGAAAGATATTTTTTTTAATTTGTAGCTGATAATTTGCAATTTGTAAGAATCAAAAGTCTTGGACTGTGCAATTATTATTGAGAACTAGGACCCGCCCTCATTTCGCTTGGTTTATTAAATTTAAAACAATCGGAATAAGATATTTTCCTGCGGTAAAATGGAGCCTATATTTTAAGTTAGACCTCTAGCAATACATCGGTGAAAACTGCATTCAATTCCATGCAGTAGTTTTTGCGTGATGCGTGTACAAACATACAGACAGACAGATAGACTGTTGTTTTGGCTTCTGTTGCTCTAATAAAGACCCCCATATTAGTTTTTTTTTCAATATCTATAATGTACAGACATCGGCCTGTTACAATTTTATTATATTTATAGATCACTCGGTCACTTCAATCCGAAATATATTTAATAGTAATTAGTAATTAATATTATTAATTATATATTATTTTGAATCGTAGTAAGAGTGTGGAGGACCTCTGGAATAAGAGTGCGGAGGAAGCTCGCACACACACAAGCTCGTTGAATAATTACTGTAAAATGCAATAAATATCCCTTATTATAAAATTTCGCAAATATAATATTTTAGTGGAAGATTGTTTTTGGTATAAATAATTCGAGTATGCAAAGAGAAAAGTATATTCAATTACAGCACGTTCACTCATATGTATACATTGATTAATTACACACATATACATGTGTGTACCGAGTATAGGTCTACTGTAATCTCATGGCAAATGGGGAAATAAAAATTTGTTGTGTGCAATACTGGGGAAATTGGATTAAACGACCTTGATACTGTTTAATTTTTATTTATGTCTTCAGTATTAATGAACATGAAGTATATTAGGTATGTGTATGAAGAATGTTGTTATACATCGGGTTCTTAACATAGGAAAATATGTCATGAAAAATAAATCAATCGTATATTACTTTATGTACTAATTTATTATATATCATTTAAATCATACTACTAACTTAACACCTCATTCAGAACTAGAAAACGATTCCAAGAACTCCACTTGCATTTCTTGTTCTTCATCAGATGATGAAGATAAAGAGATATTTATTATAAATCGCTCTTCCAGCATTTCAATTATTCTATCTTGCTCGATGAAATCGTTTTCAATTTTCTTTACATGTTCACAACATTTTCGCCATTCCTCTGCACCAATTTGTGAGAAAGCTTCTTCTGTTAATAATTCAATGTCACTTGCAGGCCTATTTACATTTTTATCAGCAACTTTTTGCTTCATTATACCCCAAATCATTTCTACGGGATTCAATGTGCAATGATAAGGTGGGAGCCTTAAAACTTCGTGACCGTGGGATTTTAATACTTCATCTATCTCATATAAGGGCGCAGACATGTTTTGTTTCACTACTTCAAGTAGTTGACATTTACGCCAAAGATCATCATAATGTACATCATTTGCACGAAGCCATTCTTTTATATCAGCGATACGATTGGCTTGTGTGGGCGGTTTGTTCATCCGTACGGAATGATAACTAGCATTATCCATAACAATTAGTGAAGGTCTTGTCAGATTTGGAATTAGCTTCTCTGTCACCCATTTTGTAAAATTGTCCTTATTCATATCGTGGTGATAGTCAGCAGATACACTTGTTGACCTGTACACCAGACAACAATTTGGTACAAAGCCATTTTCTCCACCAGCGTTTACAATGACCCACCTCGCTCCATGTGAAATACTTTTAGATGGACCTGCAATATCTTTGCTTTGCCAGCACTTGTTCACAGAACATGAACCGTGAATGTGTCTCATCTAAATAAATCACATCCAATTTATTATGCTCTTCAGCTTCGCGGTTTTCGTTTATACGCTTCAAAAACTTGTATCTTTGTAGTTTTATGTCATCTCTCTCCATCAAAATGGTCCTTTTTGATTGGCATTTAACATATTCAAAACCAATCTCCTTAAGTATAAGTCTGTAAAAAATAATAAAATTTATCATGTTACTCAAACGATAGCTTAGTCATTCATCATCATCATCATCAGTCTATATACGTCCCACTGCAGGGCACAGGCCTTCTCTTACGAGTGAGAGTGAGAGGGATTATTACTTAATATTTTTCTTACCTCAATGATTCTCTACCTCCGTTGAAATCAATATCTTGTCGAAGAATTTCTAACAGTTTCATTACTGTTGGAATTTCCTTCCGAACTGTATAGAATTCATTTACTTTATTCCTAATCAACTCTAAATCGAAACTGTCCAAGTTGATTTTCTTCTTCCCCCCTCCTCTTTTTACCAGGCGTGGAAAATACACCATCATTCGATGTGCCCTCACCTACGATTCGCCGTATAGTAGTACTGGAAACCCCTATAAAGAAGCTACAATTAAGTAAGAAAAATATAAAATAAACTAAAAGTATCAAAACAACTCAGTCCAACTTACCGGTCAACTCTACGACGCGCTTTAAAATCAAAGATTGAGTTTGATTTACGCCTTCTTCTTCCCTTATTTTACGATACACATTGAAAACAATATTTCTCGCTTGAGATCGAAGTGGCTTTTTCGACATTTTCACAAAAACAACTAATTGTCAAGAAGATATCACAAAATCTCAGCAGCGGTTGACAAATCTCGTACTTTGATTTCACAGGTAACAATTGACATTGCCATATGAAAATCACAATTTTTTATTTTTTTTTATGCCATGAGATTCTGGTAGACCTATACGTGTAACAATCTGAACAACAAAATTGTGTTACCGTTTAAGTCTGTCATTATCTAGTATACACGTTTGCATAACTATATATATATAAAACATGGGTATAAATAGTAGTATAAACAATAGAAAATGTTCAAATAGACTACATTGTTCAGAGAGACTAGATAGTGGTACACAGTGGGGACACTACATTTCCATCGGCCCACTTGCAGATTGCAGGGGGCTGTTGGGCATGAAAAAGAATTTAATTCCTATCGACCCACTTGGGCCCCTCTCAATGGAACAGATGGTAACCAATCTTATTTTTGTCGTGTATATGTGATCTAGTCAAAGTATATAATATATTAGTGAACTTGACTATATCTATATACATATTTTCTCCAGGAAATTGCTAATAAAATGTCTGTAATGTGTAAAAACCAATTGTTATGCATTGTACATTGAAAGCAGATACTTATATTTAAGATTCTCGTTTCAACGACTTTTGTGTAGTCACCACGTAGAATGTCTGGTTTCGAAGCCCCGTTTTCAATAAGTTCTTGATGTGGCTGATCTCGTTTAGAAGTTGTTGCCATTTGCGTGATTAAGATCCTTGAGAAGCTGACCCCCTAGATCTGGCGCTGCTCGCACGCCTGCTCCTTTTTGCGGCCGGCAACCGATAAATGCAACAGTTTTGTTTGTAAACTAGTTTTATTATTTTTTGGGTATGTGTTTGTATTTTGTTAATGCAATGCAAACAAAACGTTGCATTTATCACTTGGCGGAGTGATAAATGCATTAATTCGAAATTCCAATGCTCTTTTCCACCCCCTTGCTATTTTTTTTGTGTATTTTTACAAATCTACTACATATAAAATTTTATTAGAAAAATACATTTAACTCGTTTACGTTGGCACCAAGTTTGTCTGAAGCCGACAAACCCCAAACGCTAACAGTTACGCTAATGGTTGCTTCTATTGCAGCACTAACTTAAAAATAATTTGGTGCTTCCGGAAAATGTAAAGAGTAACCAAGGGCTAATCTAACATTTGACATTCCCGTTGCACCCGGGGCACCTACCACATTCTATTTGCTCATTTAAATGTTGATTATTAACATTTTACTCGTGACATATATTTAAAGGCGTGACATAAACAATGTCGTGACATAAAATTCGTGTATTTTCATGCATTCATGTATTCGTTAGGCACAGTCTATTATTAAAACGGTGTATGACACGAAGAAGTTCATCACTCGATAAAAAAAATGAATTATTTAGTTCCCAGAAGCTTGCATTATATCACATTTGATTTACAGGAGTACTATATAATCAGTAGCTTCAGGACAAATTGTTTTTAGTATTAAGTGAAAGCAATTTCTCATAGAAATCGCAGAGAAAGAACTATCTCTCAGAAAAATTGCTTCCAATATTAAACTATTACATTGCGGCCTTGAAAAATCTAATTTCTAATTAGCAACCAATCGCCATGTACGGTTATTTGGCAGCTAAATACTCTGAAATCCCTAGTCCATCCGTTTTCTTTATTCTTTCGTGTTAAATGTACGAGATGTGAGACAGGCTGTGGTATGAATAGGTCTACGTAAGGTAGGTTTGTACTTATTGTACGGTGACAGTAAAATTTGATGAGAAAGTTTATACGACACATAGTTCAGTCCAGCGATTATAACAAGTTGGTTGACTTATGTCGGTCTCCATAAATTAGCGGACGACCCGTAGGAGAGCCGGAATTTCTTGCAAATATAAATTCTTGTAAATGTCCGGTAAAGGGAGACCCGGCGTTTATTAAGTTTCCCTACCTGGCTACTACTGGTAGTACCGACCACAGCACATTTTTTGCCTGCATTTTAAACCAATAAGTGATTGCTTTTATAATGGACCCTCATAATTGCACGACTGTCTGTGGTCGACGAATGGATACAGATGATCAGTTCTATGAATAAATTTTTGTAGATTTTCACGCAAATGAAATTCTCATATGACAAAAATAAGTGATCTTAAAACAGTTTTGTAAGAGGCGTCTAATGGATCCTTATTGGTTCGGTTCTGAACATACTATTTCACAATAAAGACATCTTTTCATAGTTTTTTTTTAGTGAAAAAGGCAATAAAAAGGGGGTTAGTCGTTTTCGACCGTAGCTGGTAATGTTTATAGCAATATTTTAAGGTAGTTATAATATAAATTCCAACCTACAATCTTGTTTAATCTATTATAATGCTTTTACGTATGCATATCTTTATCGGCAAGTGAGAATTATTTATTAAACGATGACTATGATACAATTTCTTTTGTTTCATTTCGTGTTAAGATATTAAGTTATTTTAAGCCCGTTCTCTATTACTGTTTTTACTTTTGAATATCATTTGTTAAGATTTTCTCGTTTTCAAACGCTGCTGCATAGTTACCCAACAGATCTAATGATACACACCGAACGCACAAAACAGAAGCTACGTACGCGGACTGCCAACACATACATTTGTATGACGATTAATATTTGATACGGATACAACCAGTGGACGTCCAACGTAGACTTACGCTTTTAACGAATCCGTAAAACCGCTGCCGCTTGCAGCAATGGTAATGAGGCCGCCGTCCGCTTGAATCGGATATCTGAGGCATCCCTCGATGCCGTATTGTTTTCGTTCTGTGCGGTTGGTGAGCTTCTTTTTCAGTTTTCTAATAATACGTCCATTACACGTGCTACTTTTCGGAGCAGTTCTCCTGGGGTAAATCACCTGGGTGAATTAAGTATACTACTTAGTAGAATAGATTCACCCAGGTGATATGCAGGCGCATTAAATGCACTACTTGGTAGACATGATTCACCCAGAGGTTAATTACAAATTATGTATGATATACGATCTACTTGGACACTTGAAATTTGAAGTGTTTATGAATCAATTATTGTAATCTATTGAAAATCTTTTCATTTATTCAAACTCAAAAAACACTGAACCATTATACATTTTAACTACCAAACTGCAGTACAGTTCATCGGCAGTAAACATAACCTCATTACATGGGTATGTCTATTGTACATTTAATAATCGTAAGAGCTGTTTGTACATGAAATATTTTTTGGAAAAAAATATCCTTACAGTGCATGTACCTACTCTATGAACGATACAGAACCCAAAACAACTTTTTTGTAATTTGTCTGAACGCGCGTCACGCAAAAACTACTGGACGATTTTTAATATTTGTCATAATTATAGCTTACTAGCTGTGCCCGGCAATTTTTTTGCACATAATATATAGCCTATCTCCATCTGGAATAATTAAATGATGAAAGAATTTTTCAAATAGGTGCAGTGGTTCCGGAGATTACCCTCTAAACTCATAAAATTCGCACTCTCTCTTTATTATATTTAACATTTAGGGTACTTTTTATCCAGATCCGATTAGAGGTACCCACGGTAACCACAAGTTAATGTGAACGAAGTTCCGCTCACCGCTAGTGTTATAATAAAACTATTGTATACTAGCGACCCGCCCTCGCTTCGCTTCGGTTTGTTTTTTTTTTTATCAAAATTTCAACATAAAATATAGCCTACATTAGACACGGATAATGTAGCTTCCCATTTGTGAAAGATTTTTTGAAATCGGTTCAGTAGTTCCAGACACACAATTTTACCTCTTTATTATATTAGTTCTATACTAAGATATACTATACTTTCTTCTGTACTAAAAAACGAGACATTTTTATACAGAATACTTAAAGTCCAACGACGTTGTTTTATCAGAGCATAAGATATTTTTTTTAAACCGCATACCCCCTGGTGTTGCAGGTATCCATGGGCGGCGGTAACACTTTAGAAGTAACACGGTAAAAGCCTACTAGACTATAAAAAATAAAAAAAACTGTTCTGCGTTTGCGCGGTGGCGTGGCGGTCGGCGCGATTACGACTCGATACTAGTGATCGTTACATGGCGAGGTCTGAGCGGGACGGAAGACAAGTTGAAATAAAACTTACTTATTTTTTTATTAGATAGTATATTAATTCATCAAAATTGTATTCACAGTCATAAAACTAATATAAAACATTGTATCAACAATAATAAATAGACATCCATCGCCTATTCTACACAGTATAATCAAATCAACTTTGAGATAAGTAGGTATAATAAGGTGCTACCGTGAAATTACGAATGTGCGATAGTATGTTTCTAGCTTAGACGTAAAAGGTAATAAGTCCAGTTTTTTAAATTGACGACACAGTACTTCAAATGGTAAAAAGAAATACAACCCCATAGGCAATAGCCTTTTTAATTGTATTCCTGAAGGTTATTTTCTTTTAAAGGGTTAAAAGTGTGGTGAGATTTATTCGTGAAAAATTTTGATTTTAGGTTGTTTGATATTTTTTAGTACGCTAGACACCAGTATCCTGTAAGTGTGGGGAATTCCGTGTAAATTGGCTACTCTGATATCGAAAATCACAGCACACATTTCGTTATTCCACAGTAGCAGTTTTACGCGAGGTAGGCCTTATAAATAAAATGCAATAAACATCGACATAACAATTAACCAGGAACTGCAATTTTGTATTGAGATTTTTAAAATGTACTCAATTTGTACTGAATAATGCAAGTTATATACAAAGTATTTATATTGTGTACTGACTAGACTTACGTTTAGTGCTTTATTAAAATACTTTGTGATCGTATATATACTACATATAATATTCAAATTGATGTAGAAATTAGGTTCCGGTTACTTTATACGTTTTAATATACCTCTACACGAAAAGTTCTCGAATATACTCCGTTAACGGCAAAAGTGCGTTTGCCTCCATACTTATTACAGAGAAGTATATCGTGTTATTATCACCTAGCCAACACAAGCTAAATATATAATTTTAATATATTCAATAGACTTTGGGCAGTACGTAACAAGTAATAACAAGTAAACTTTGGGCAGTACGTAGGACGCAGTACGTACTTAGTATAAATCTAAGCATAGGTTTGGAGCTATTAGTTTTCCTAAATCCTCGTTATACGTTCTCGTAATATCAATTTATTTTTCACAAATATTAGTAATCTAAGAGGTAGGTACATTTAATTGCAGTTCTACGTAGACTATACAGTACTATTCAAACGTGCTAAAAGGGTTTTCACACGGGCGCAAATGCTATGGAATAAAACGCTATCTATAGACAATCTAGCTAGATTAGAATGACAGCTGTCAAAGTGCCTCGAATAGATAATAGTAATGATCAAATCGAGATTAATGTGTTTACTTACAAGAAAACACATTAAAATAATAATTTTACAAGAGAACCAACGATTTTCCATGTAAAATAAATAATTTTCCAGACGCTAGTACAGAGTTTTTTTGTTCTTCATATGTGGCACCGTGCTATTAGCACATTGTGCCAGTGTCAAGTTTTCTTCCTAATAAACAATTTCAAAGTCTAAAACGTATCCTGTCAATGTCCAGTGCGGTCGAAGTAAGTCAGGAGTCGCTAGTACAAAGTTATGTCGTTGATTTTGCTGACAGCTGTCATTCTAATGAAGCTACATTTAAAATCCGAATGTTCCGTTAAAGTGATGAGCTGAAAGCGGTGACGCTCTCTCCCCATATACAGAACCCAACGAGCGTTTGTATTCAGCCCGTGCGAACAAAACCTAAGTTCTGCAGACAGAACATTTCCTATATTGTACATATATTTAAAAAGTAAAATTGTTCTACAAATGTACATAAGATACAAAATGATACACAGTAGTGTAAAGCATTAGCTAATCCGGCTTTCGAATAATTACAAATTCTTTTGCAGTTCGCAATCGACTTATTGGATCGACGTCTATGTGACGCCAACCGCAAAACAATGTTAATATTTCAGTTTAGAGAGACGAATATGAAACGAGTTCGATTTGCTTTTTGGACGATACGCTGCGAGGAAACTATTTAATACAAATAATTTAAGATTCAAGATATTGTTGAAACAGTAAGTCACTACTATAATATATTGGTGCCAGAGAGCTGCCAAAGGCAAGATTTGAGTTTTCAGTGCATTAGGTAATAACATCAAAGTTAACACCTTAGAAGTATTTAGTATAGGTATTAGTAAAAAGGCATCTACATAAAATTACGTATATAATATGTTATCAAAAGCCAGGGACGGTAAAGCGATATAACATCAAGCTAATAGATTCGCATTTTTTTTCTAATTATTAGAGAGAGTGGATGTTTTTAGGATGGAGATTACGTATCACACTATATTTTACATAGGTATCTAAAATATAGTGTGGTACGCCCCCAAGCCAGATGGACTGGCGACTTAAAAGTCCTTGGTAGAAAGTGAATGAGATGAGGAGAGGATTGTGGGCGGCGACGGATTGCGAGAGAGGCCTACGGTCAGCAGAAAAGAGGCTGACGGTATGGTCAGATCCAGTTTCTGGACCCTGAACCTGTGGGCGGGATTCTTATATAAGCTAAAGCTTACCAAACTGACACTAACTTAAGTATTCTAAACCTGCGCTAGCGCTCCTCACATTTTCTAGTCGATTAAAAACAATCTTTAAATAAATACTTACGTACGGCCACACCGATTTGTAAACACAGGTCACTGCTCTGAAACCCCCCCCCCCCTTTGAACTTTTGAACTTGAAGCTATATCAATGATTTCTTTAAAACAGCGTGAAAGACACTCAATTTTATCGCTATAAAATTGACCCACGCCAATAGAATACAAAGGTCAGCGAATATTTTATTTGATAAACATTTACATATTATAATTACGATAGACAATGCTTTCTATTATAAATATTTATATAAGACCAGCTGCCGCCCGCGACTTCGTTCGCGTGGTCTTCAATTTACCGCGCGCCACATATTGTAAAATGGTTGTACTAATTCAGAAACACGCGGGCGCGCGCGCAACTCATCAAAGTTTCATCGCAATCGGATGAATGGTATAGGAACGCATACGGGACAAACAAAGAAACATTCATTTTTATATACATAGATTAGATTTTCTATTAGTTAATAATTAAATATTGTTTAAATAATGATTTAAAAGTTTTATCTAATGTTCCTCAAATACATCTATCGATAGAAGGACACTGGTGCTATCAATTTATTTGCTTTACATTGAATTTATGTAGCCGCCTAACGATAAAGTGCATTGTTTAGTGTCAATTTTGAATTACAATTTTGAATGCCTATTGTATTCTGTCATTTTGCGCCATACAACAATCGACAGCGAAACATGAGACGTACTTTCTGTCAATACTTTTTGAACTTGTGACTTGTGTAACTTGTGTTTCCTTATCAATGAATAATACATTATATTACTCGAAAATTAGTGGAAAATGATTTCACAATTTCTAAAACTACAGGCGTCCGTAGGTATAAAACTACAGGCGTCCGTAGGTATAAAACTATAGGCGTCCGTAGGTATAAAACTACAGGCGTCCGTAGGTATAAAACTACAGGGGTCCGTAGGTATAAAACTACAGGCGTCCGTAGGTATAAAACTACAGGCGTCCGTAGGTATAAAACTACAGGCGTCCGTAGGTATAAAACTACAGGCATCCGTAGGTATAAAACTACAGGCGTCCGTAGGTATAAAACTACAGGCGTCCGTAGGTATAAAACTACAGGCGTCCGTAGGTATAAAACTACAGGGGTCCGTAGGTATAAAACTACAGGCGTCCGTAGGTATAAAACTACAGGCGTCCGTAGGTATAAAACTACAGGGGTCCGTAGGTATAAAACTACAGGCGTCCGTAAGTATAAAACTACAGGCGTCCGTAGGTATAAAACTACAGGCGTCCGTAGGTATAAAACTACAGGCATCCGTAGGTATAAAACTACAGGCGTCCGTAGGTATAAAACTACAGGCGTCCGTAGGTATAAAACTACAGGCGTCCGTAGGTATAAAACTACAGGGGTCCGTAGGTATAAAACTACAGGCGTCCGTAGGTATAAAACTACAGGCGTCCGTAGGTATAAAACTACAGGCGTCCGTAGGTATAAAACTACAGGCGTCCGGAGGTATAAAACTCATTTTTATCTAAGATTAGTAACTATTTGGGGTTTGCTTTCTTGCTTTGCAAAAAAATGTACAATTTCATAATAAGTACCAATTAATCTTACACAATCTAAAATTAACTAGAAATAACGGCTTTGGCTATATAATGCATACCATAAAATGCATTTTACAGTGCAACACAAAACCTATCCCACCTCCCAGCTTTGGAGCTTGGAGCATCTTGCAAATCAATCCTCACTTGTAGGCGGTGGCCTACGATCAGTGGCTCGTGATTTAGTATTTTGTAAACTTGTCTTCAGCAAATAAATGTCGTCAGTCAATTTCAACTAAATACTAACAACGTTTGTAGGTGAAGGTCAATAAATATAGAAAGCTAATATAGGTTAATTGATGATTATATGTTATGTATACATTAAGATATATTCCATGTCACTATACACGATTTTAGTCGCCCTAACTATATTTTGGATAGTTTTATTAATAGCGATAATATTACAAAATGATATACATACATTGGATAAAAAAGTACAAAATAAAAAGAATTACTATAAATGCAACTGTTGATAGATCAGCTGTTGAAAAGTGCACGGTATAGACCAGCTGTTGAAAAGTGCACGGTATAGACCAGCTGTTTAAAAGTGCACGGTATAGACCAGCTATTGAAAAGTGCACGGTATAGACCAGCTGTTGAAAAGTGCACGGTATAGACCAGCTGTTGAAAAGTGCACGGTATAGACCAGCTGTTTAAAAGTGCACGGTATAGACCAGCTGTTGAAAAGTGCACGGTATAGACCAGCTGTTGAAAAGTGCACGGTATAGACCAGCTGTTGAAAAGTACAAATACTAATCGTACGTATTTACGATTATTTGTACAAAATCTTTCGTTTACTGTGCGTTAAACGTCCTTTGATATTAAAATAGGGTGCTAGATCTCAACAAACTAGTTTACATAAAGACGTGGCGATATTAATTTCTAGTAAATATGTAGTAGGAAGATTCGATACATACTGAAGAATTACTAAACCCTGATGAAGCGTACATATATATTCGATTTTTACTAGAGACAATAGCTACAAAACAGTTATTAAATTCGATACAATTGTTTGATATATTTCGATCGAATGATAAAAAAACGTAAAAAAGTAAAAAATTGAATTTTATCAAAATAATTATTTTGCGTGGTGACGCTCAACGTTGGGTACCTTTCAAGAGGAATTTTGTATTTAGAACTTTAAAATATAAAAAAAACATTATACAGCGTGTCACTGAAATAAAAACTTGAAAACATGTTGTTCGATACCGAGAGTAGAGTCGAGTTTTTACAATAGGGTTTTTTTTCATAATTTATTGGTAATTTCCAGTGCATTTTGTATTCTATACGCTGCTACACTTTACGTGCGTCGCCTGCGCCCAGTCACTGTCACTGAGTAATGAGCGCTACGAATATTTTAGATAGAACAACTAAACTTTACATGTTTTGTAATTTTTGATTTATTTCCTAAAACAATTTGATTTCTTACTAGGACGGTATTATATGTTTATTTTAAACTAGCTGTGCCCGGCCACACGTTGCGGTGGCTGCCCAACAGATGGCGCTTACCTTGTTTTTACCTGGTTTGGGTAAAAAGCGTCTTTTTACCCTGTGATAGGTATATAAAAACACGCGCGTATTCGAATGCAATGTTGTGTCAAAATTTCAAAGCAATCGGTGAAGAACTTTCGGAGATTTAAGATTTTGAACAAACGAACGTTCAATTTTTATTTATATAGATAAGTTGAAATGTTTCAGGTTGTTATTTCAATGACACGGAAGAAATATTGTAACGGTGCTGTTGTCACCTCAGGCCTTGGTCTTGGTCTCAGATTTCTTTTCGTCGTCTTTGAAGAGCAGCGGCGTCATGCCGAGGAAGCAGCCCAATGTGATGCCGAGTACTCGACCCTGGAACATTATTCATACATATCACAGTTTATACAACCAAAGCGTACGTACATTCGGGACTTTGTCCATGGACTGAGTTCAAATCCGCGGCCCGTCGTAGCACGTGAGTTTATACTTACAGAGTAAGTACGGTTTTTTCAAAATTACTTCTAGCTCGGCGGCAATGGAAAATATCGTGAGGAAACCCGGATGCATGCCCGAGAAAGAAAAAAGTCTACGAGTATGTGATTCATCAATCCCCACTGGGCTCGCGTGGTGGGTCGCGGCTCGGTTGGGGTCCCTGTTATTTACTAACGGAGCCCTGTGCCCTGCAGCGGGACATTAAAAGGCTACAAGTACAGTATATAGTCTGCGGTATTTTCGCTTTGCGTTACAGGTTGGTGCGAAATGGAGCCAGCAAATCTGTATTTATTTATCAAAGATATAAATAAGGTACAAAGGAGTTTATATTTGTGCAAACACTTGATTGGCCGCTCTTCATGCGTTATAACTGACCATGTTCGCGAAGCGCC
Organism: Sesia bembeciformis; assembly: GCA_943735995.1. Classification (NCBI taxonomy): domain Eukaryota; kingdom Metazoa; phylum Arthropoda; class Insecta; order Lepidoptera; family Sesiidae; genus Sesia; species Sesia bembeciformis. The sequence continues at coordinate 19,284,634 of OX031028.1, forward strand.
TCGTGAGCGGCATGTCGAGCTGCACGGGCGAGAGCGGCGGCGGCGTGAGCCCGAGCTTGGCGGCGCCGCGCTCCACGTAGTGCGAGGAGCCGATGCCGATGATGTCGCTGAACGTGTTGCCCAGCGCCGCCGCCGCCATCGTCGACAGCGTTATGTACGCACTCATGCTGCTCTCGATGCTGTCGCCCTACATGCAAAAAGTGCACTTGTATTCATTTATCACTTGTAAGAGCGGTGATAACTTATTTTTATTATTTAAATTTATTTATTATAATAAATGTTTACTGTAGTTAAGACCAGTTTAAATATATGTGTGTGTGTGTGTGTGTGAAAAACGAGAAAGTCTCAAATGTCACATCAATTTACAAGTTTCAATTTGGTGAGTAAGTTTTAAAATATCTCGTCAATGTCATGTTAGTTGTCTAATAATTCAGATATAAGATATAATTCAGAAGTGGACAATCAAAGGCCGTTGGTGTGGTATAATGGTGGCAAGTATTACTCACAGCAATTATCATGATGAAGTTGTCCAAGAAGCCAAACCCAATGAATGGTATTGAGTTTGCTAACGACACTGTAAACAAAACATAACAATATAAATAACTAGAAAGAATTAGTCCAATAGGTAAGGCTCAGTGCAAGTTCGTGATTATTTTTTTTATCTGGGTAGATTTTACAGCCTTCCCACCGATGCATCTACTCAGAGCCCCAAGCGTGTCACGTCACGAGGAAATTTTAGTTACGGAAAACCACTCGCCGCTGAAATGAAACATCAACCGCGACTCGGTTCACCACTTGAGACGAATTTTTACAGCATTACGCATTTTTGTGTTCTGTAACAACGGCAAGCTAGCGATACGAGTCGTTACTGACTGAACGAGCAATGCGAAAAGTAGGAGCTTAGCGCCAACGTCGAGCACGCAGTGACCCAGAGCTTGCGTTATCTATCCCACTATATTTGTGGTAATGCTCACGTCTGCCGCGCAAAAGGACTGATTTGACAAATAATAATATTGGCAGTTTATATTCATCTTTGATGAGCGGCGGATACATATGCCACCCCCCCCCCCCCCCCCCATCCATCTAGACTATCCATCTAGACGCAATTTATTCGTCAGTCGAGTAGTTGTTTATTCGGTTGATTGTAGTTCTTGTCTTGGAAACAGTTTGAATAAAGTTTTATTAAGTTTTGCATGTGACTTGATGATTTGTTGTTATACCCATAGCTAAGATGTCTTTTAGCGATTATATAATCTTTTAGGAAAAACACATGTAGGTACAGCAGAAAAAAACGCGACAAAATCGGTTCAGTAGGTATAAGCGCGAACAGACAGACAGGTCTTAAAAACAGATCCAGACAAAATGTTTTTATCTTCTATGATACACACAAGCTGCATAATTTAATTTACGGAAATATTTTTTTTATATAGAAAAAAGGCGGGAGACGAGCATACAGTCCACCTGATGGTAAGTGGATACTGTCGTCCATAGACACCCACGATACATGGGAACATCAGTCCAGAATGACAAACGTTGGCCGGATGCGCTGCCTACCTTTACAGGTTAAGGAATGGATTGGGAAAATTATGAGGGATAGGATGCGATGGGAATGGGCTCTGGCATATCTCACATAACACGTACGTACATTGGGGGAATACGATAAGGTAGGAAATGCAGTACATTTCAAGGTAGTTTTCTGTGAGAGAGGGGTAACGTGGCCAGTCGAGTGCGGCCAGCTATAGCAATGCAGCATGCACTCTCCCCCTCTCAAATGTATATGCTCTCAAATAAAATATGTCTAATTAATGTTTGTATGTCAGAAATAAAATTGTGACAATGTGTATATTGTTAAACAAAGATTCTAATTCCCTGACACTATTCCTACCTGAGTTATCACACGTAGACAACTATACAAGTTCCATTGCTTTATTTTCTCGATGACAGCTGACACACAGTGGTCGATATAACTTTGTTCTAGCGTCAACGCTTAAAACTCCGAACAAAAATTAGGCACCAAGACGTCATATTTCATTAACAAGGTCACGTCAGCCAGAAAGCAATTTTAGGGATGTAGTTATCGATAAACGTAACACGATAACAGATCCGATATTTTTTTACAAAATGTAAGAAACTAAACTACTGCCGGATACTTTTGTACAAATTTATTAACTAATATTATATTTCATTACAAGATGTTACACGTGTTAATTCTTGATTGATAATGCCAACTTCTTTAAAATTTTCGAAGCTGTTGTAAAATAAGTAGGTATAGGTAGGTACTCGACAATGAAACGAAATAATTATAATGACAGGTAATCTTTATTTATTTATTTTAATCAAAATCTGATGAATCGTCACTGTCACTCGATGAGCTCTCCCCAACATTTATTATAAGTTCCTGTACTTCTATATTATCGAATGCCACATGAATTTCCCAATCCGAAGCTATAATGTTTTGGGTTCTTCTCACAATTTTTTCCCAGTTTTCGGCAGTTACTTCCGCACATGCATTTTTTAATAAATCTAACATCTTGTTTGCCGTAAAAAGGGGATGGGTATTGTTTCGAGCGGCGTGTCCTTTGATTTGTGCCCATATTAGTTCTATAGCATTGTACTGGCAATGATACGGCGGAAGTCGAAGAACCCAATGACCACATTCGGCAGCTATTTCGTCGATAACATATCTTTTAGGGTGGCTTTTATTCGATTTTAAAATATTCACTAATTGTACTTTTAATAAAGTATTATCCACATTTTCGCCATGACGTTGGAGCCAGTCAATTATCTCTTGTTTTTTATTGGCCTGCGTCGGCATTTTATCAATTTGTCTGGAGTGATATGTAGCGTTGTCCATAATAATTATCGACGGTTCTTCCAGAGATTGCACCATTTCTTTAAACCATCCTTCGTAAATCTCCGCGTTCATTTCTTCGTGGTAGTCCACTGTTTTCTTGGATTTAAAGGCCAGTAAAGCATCTGACATGAATCCTTTCGTAGACCCTGCATGGCATATGATGAGGCGTTCACCTTTTCCCATTGGCACTGAACTAGTGGAAGCGACGGTGTCGTCAGTCCAGTTCTTAGATACTGTGTGGTTTGCATTTAACCAAGTCTCGTGAGTGAAAATAACATTTGACCAATCTGATATCTTTTTGGCTTCGCTCAAAAATTCGCAGCGAGCCATAGCAACGTCGTGACGCTCCATCAATATTTTACGTTTGTCCGATTTTTTATAACAAAATCCAATTTCTTTCAAAACCAAGCTTAATGACGATTTTTGGCCATGGAACATACCACATTCACGTAAAGGAACAACAAGTTTTTTAAGTGTTGGAATTTCTTTGCGCAAGTAATAGTCATATATATGACGGCGAATAGCGTCAGCGTCGAAGTTGTCAACCGATGTCACACGACGTGGTTGGCGTTTTTTCTTCGGCGTACGAAGCTTATTTTCCTGCATGCCGCTTGTACCGTAAGCTTCGGTAGTAATTTTTGAAACAGTAGGTCCACTAATTCCTAATGCGGCCGCAACACGCTCTCGCACTTGCGACAGTGGTAATAGCGGGCCACCATTTTGATACTCTGCTTCAAAGTAATTACGAACCTTGATCACCAGTTCTCTCGCCTGGCTTTTCAGAACAGATCCTTTCGGCATTTTGATATTTGACAGCTGGGCAGCAATCAACACGGAGGAACACAAAATACACAACGTAACGTATGGATAATGTGAAAAAACTCAGCAAACAGAAATGTAGTGACTAGCACGACCGTCTTGTTGCGAGTGACAGATTAAAACAAACACAAAATGGCGGTGGGCCATTGAGTGTTCCCACCTTGAAAAAATATATTTGAATGTTTTTGTTGTATTTGTCTTTGTTCAAAATATAATAAATATATGCGATCGATATCATTACTTATTTGGTCACACAACACTACAACTATCAAATTAGAACTGTCATCGAGAAAATAAAGAAATGGAAATACTATACATATTAAACAACTTCATATCGCGTGTATCTGAACACTTTTCACTCAAACAGTGTGAATGACTGATATGTTTATTATTATTTTATTTATATTTTTATGTATGTGTGCATAAATGTATATATGCATGTATGTGTGTGTAAATTTATATTTATGTTGTATTTATGTACTCAGTGTAATTGTATCAAAACGCTAAGGTTAGCTCAACCACCAAAACCACCAACCAAAACTAGCTAAACCAAAGGTTAGCTGGAAGAAAATGCTATATATAGCATTAAGTTCGCCTTTGTACACACATTTTGGTGCAATAAATAATTTATCTATCTATATTATGTAGGTATATCTATATTGTTGTTTATAAACATTAATTTAATATTCACTGTTCTATTTTAGATTTTATGACAACACAATAAGGTTTATAAGGGGCCGTTCAAGTATTACGTAAGCAGAATTTTAGTCATTTTTAACCAGCATCCCCCCCCCCCACCCCCTGTCAGCGAAAGAAAGCAAAGCTCTTAACCCCCTCCTCCCCGTGCTTACGTAAGCATTGGTATAATTTTTACAAAATTTGTCCATGTTTCCTATTTAATCAGAATCTACTAAATTTTGCCAAAAAAATACGAAAAGTAAACAAATAAATATTGCTGACGTAATCGCCATTCTGACCCACCTGTCATCAAAAATAAGCAAAGCAAAGACCCCCCCCCACCACCTTTTGTTGCTTACGTAATACTTGAACGGCCCCTAATGGCAAAAGTACAAAAAAGTGCAGTGTAGCTCCGTTCAACCTTGCTCTATATAACTAGGCGCTTTGTCGTTTTCACAGACACTACAATCGGGGAGACTTGGCATGAGTCAACAGATGAACAGTTTTATCTGAATGGATGAATTTTTACATGTACAACTCAAAAAAACATCTAAATAGTGGGGTTGTGATTAGTACTTACAGTGTAATAATTCCTTGGTGGTGGGCTTTGGTACTGTGGCAGCTGAAAAGAAACGACATACTTTAACAATATATCTGTAACTTTATTCATTTAACATTAACAAAAATATATAGTATTAAACTTTTTAGTGAAATGTTTGGTAAATGTATTTGTCAGACTTCATAACTGAAACAGAAAAGCAAAATACATTCCATACTTAATCTTAGAATTTAAGGCTCATTTGACAACTAGTCTTTTGCTCGCGGTTCCGCTCGCGTGGTGCGTACACTGATGTACTAAAACTTTCCAGAAAGAATACCTCTATGACAGTGAAAATCGCATCAAATTACGTCCAGTAGAACCCGAGATATAAGCGAACAGACAGACAGATGCTATATTTTATAAATATAGAAAGAGACTAGAGAATAAAATAAACACATACAAATTAGCAAATTAAAGATATGAGCTTGAGAATATTTGTGTTGGGGAGCTGTCACTATCTGTTGCAGACATGCGTGGATGTAAGGGCTTTACTGTAACTACCCTATTCTAAATCTCGTAGTGTCTCTCATAGTGCAAACTATCACGTGTAAATAGGAGTGAGACTATTCTAGCTAGGGCATGTCTACAGTCCATACATCCTAGCTAAATCGATTGGACTGCTGTGTATACATTATGAGTGGGTAGATTGCATTATGAGAGATGCTCCATGAGATTTAATCTATTTATTTATTTATTAAACGTCACCAACAGAGCTTACATCATGTAAATGAAAGGGTTACACGCAAGAATGTTAATTATATAAATGTCACTCTACTTAAAGACGACGACAATATTGTTTAAATGTAAACACAGCCAAAAGAAAATTAATATTGAAATTCAAATCACAATAGAAAATTAAATTATAAATCAAAATGGAAAATTAAAATTGTGTATACAATAAGAAGTTATAAAGAAATGGTCACAATGCTTGCTAAAATAAATTGTCTAATTTTATTTAAACTATCAGCAAACAAGTTAAAATATCTAGACAAATGACTGCATTTGTCTAGATATTTTAACTTTGATTTTATGCATAGGATTCTAGTAGCAGTGAAAGCACGCCATGCAACTGATTACACCTTACTTACAAAAATATTGTTGAATATCCTCAGTGACAGATTGCAATGAAATAGAAGAATAAGAAATATATATCTATATGTTTATTTATTTAAAAGTATCAATAGTGTATACTATACATATACCAACTTTGACACCTCCTGTGTATATTATTGTAAGTAATTAATTACCGTTTGAATACCTTTACAGTATAGCCGACTCTTAGGAATTTGGGTCTTTAACAATATATAAAATTTCCTTCACTATACCGAGTGGACTATATGTAGGTATATTTTCTTTGGAAAATTTGTATGCAATATTGCAAAATTTACAAGTCAGCAATGCACGTCTGAAAAACGAAAGTCGATTTTCCATTCCTTTCCATTCCAAAAGGGTGTCCCCTTTTCCCAGTGTTGATAGAATTGTTGAGACTTCACACATATTTTTTGTTATTTTTACATGAGAGAGGCAAGGCAGAAAGCCATTTATCAATTATTATTTTGAAGTTTTTCTCAATTTCAATGTTAGGCTGCAACTCGGACGGTAAAAGGTTGCAGGAGACTATAACATGCATTCACACGGACTGTCTTGTAGTTATTCTAAGTGTACTTACAATAATACTTATCTGTAATTATATTAGAGATAAGAAATTCAGGTGTCTATATACCTTTGTTAGTGTTAGTATCCACGAAATGTTAGTGTGGACATACCCATTATTACATTTAGGGTTTCGTACGAAAACTTGTTGTAAATGTTATTTTTAAGAAAAAATATAATTGATTAGATTGGTTTAATTATTTAATGTCATTTTATTTACTCGATAATGATAATATTACCCGAAAAATTATAAATGTAGGTAACTAACCTTTGTTCTAATTAACATTATAACAAGGTTTATTATGTGGAGTAAAAAAATATTCTACAGTCAGATAGCTATTAGCCTATTTACTTTCCTTAGGTATTAAAATAGTTATTGATATTGAATAATAAAAGATTGAAAAGTGACTTGGATTAATTAGAGTTACATTCAGTTGTCAATCTCAAATTTTGTGCTGATCAACACGGCGCCGCAGTTAAGTCAGCGTCGAGATCATCAGACTCTAAATAATTGTGGTGGAACATCGGTAGCACTGCCAATACCCGAAGAATTGAAATAAATTATCACATTTTTTACTATGCTCTCAAAACATAATCAATTTCTTTCTGGCAGCAACGCACGCAACAACATATTTGCATACTATTTAAAATTTCGAAGAAAATAATCGGCAATTTGATAGATTCAAATGTTTTCATTCATTACAATGTTTTCTGAATACTGGGTTTTTTTTTTTTGATAGAAATAAATAGATGATTTTATTCAGATGGGCATGTACATTTCTTAGGGAAAACTGAAGTTTAGGTAGACAATAGAAAGCTGAATTTCGTATCACTAGTAATTATGTAAGAGGTGTCAATATTGGTATAAAGCCTAGTGACCTAAAAAGTTTATCTCAATATATTTAAAAAAAAATATCCCTCCCAAAAAATAGCTATACAGTTGATAACATGTACAAAAAAACCATTCAATTCTAACTCTTAGTACTAGGATACTCAGTTGATATATGTAAGAGGACGTGTTGTTGAATGGGATATGACTTTAAGACATAAGAATAATAAATAATACCCATATAGAACAGAATCTCATTTGTGCATGTCTCAAAAGTCTCAGAATGTATCTGTCACCCATGATTGCCTTGAAGGCTGTTGGTTATTTAATAATTATTATATCCATATAACTTACTAAGTTATATATCCATATATATGTATATTATAAAAAGGTGAAATCGTTTTTTTTTTATCAAGTTTTATAATAAAAGCAAGGTGGCAATGTATCAAATCTAGTGAGTGGCGTTAGGCGGTGTGGCGCGGCCCTCACTGACGGCTTGTATGATACGATGCGAAACTGTAGGCTATTATCGGGACCATGAACGTGTTCAGCGCATGAGTTTCATTTCTAAATGGTATTTATTATTCTTATGTTTAAGGTCTGAATTATTGATTAGTGGGTTTATTTGTTGAAATCAAATAACAAAAAGAATTAACCAAATGCAATTAGGGGCTAGTATCAAAATGTGTTATTGTAGCTCTTTGGCAATGTAAATATGATGTACTCTTTTCTATCTCTATTAAACAAAAAGAGATGCAGCAAGATTTGGAGTGTCAAAGAGTAATTTTAGTAATTAATTAGTTATAGGAATCAATAATAATGAATAATAACCCAGAGATATCTAATTCTGACCCCTACCTTAATTTGCTGGCCATGTGGTGTCAACCTGCTTTAGAAAAGCACCTGCTTAAAATGCCACACTGGCTAAGTGGATTGGCGAGTTCACTCTTTTAGAGGTAGTGTAGTGCATGAAAGACGAAACATCATGCATGATAAAGCCCGTGTCCACCAGTGCACAACAAAAAAGGGCTCATTTAACTCATGTTAACTCAGTCTAAGGTCAGATTAAGGTAAAAGGTTGGAATTAGAATAGGTAGTTTTGCATTAATAATAAATTTAGCATCTACTATACAACAACAATAGTAAATAAAGTTATGTGATGAAATTAGGGAAGCCAGTTCCTCTTTCTTGAAGGACTCGTTGCAGAAGGAATGGCAGTAGAGGGCAAGCAATGTAAATCGAAAATTTCTATTAAATTGAATTTCTGTTAGTTATTCAGTATTTGGCAATTTTTTTGTTTAAATTTGGCGAGCTAAATTGAACCAAATAATGTGAATAAGTATTCAGTTGGGTAAAAGTGGAACTGAATACTTATTATGTCAAATACATATTCTGCCCATTTTTATGCAAAACTGATTATTTTAGTAAAATAATTACATCACCGGTACCTATACCAGTTTAAACCAGATCTGTCTGGTTTTAAAAACAGGTGTAATTAATTAAATCAATACTTACCATACTTCTTTTTTAGCCAGTCTTCAGGAACTGGGCAATAGGTGCCTGTGGGATCTACGTCACCTAATGTGGGCACTTTACTGGGCCTCCCAAGCTTACTCCTCCACCTAAGACCGGCCAGTTTATCTGAAACATTGCATCTTCATTTAAATTTCTTTCAAAGTACAAGTGTTGAAAGGTTCCAAATGGAATTACCTTCGAATTCCTCTTTAATTGTGTTAGATTCATACTCCTGTAATGCGTTCATTAACATTTTCCTCTCCTCATCGTTTAGATGCAGAACTAGTTCTGTGGCATGCACTTTTGTTAGAGGTCCGGTAATTTGTGTGGCCTCCTCGAAATCTTTTGAAGTAGGACCCAGTCCTAAGTGGCGGACTTTGATTAGGACGGGGGCAAACGTTTTCGAACTCGTCCGTGCTACTGTGGTACTTTGTCGTACTTGTAATTTTATTTTTTTGTGACAGCACAGATTGAAAGCATTTATGGGTGGACCACAAAATCTTCTCATTACGTGCACTGACTTCATAATGTTGATATGTTAGCGATTTATTTCAAACGAAGTAAACTATTATAGAATAACAAAAATCAATTCTTGACTAATAGTTTGACGTTACATTTCACGAAGGGAGCTGTCAAGTGTCATATACAGTGTGACCGTTTTAAAAAATGGTGATCTACTAAAACTACAAGGTGCCAGTACTAAATAATACCAAAACATGCTGAATTATACTAAAAATATACTAAAATAAAAATAAAAAGTAGAAGAGAAAAAATTGAATTAAAACACTTATTATCAGTTACTTTTTGTAATTTTACCAATTACACACCTTCATTATACAGACATATTAAAACAATAATAAATATTTACAATAAGTTTTATTACAAATAGTCAGTATTCGACGGATTATTTTTTACCATATCTTTTGATGGGTCAAATGAGACACAACCTACACTCCCTTCACTTAGACCTTGCTTAACATGCAACAGGCACGCAATATGTTTAGCTAGAAACCTGTTTCTGTATTTAGTTTTTATATGATTAACTTTTGAAAAAATTCTTTCGCATTCAGCGTTTGAAATGGGTATGCACATTAGACATTTTACAAAATTAGTCAAATTTTTGTACTTAGGAACATTTTTACTGTTAACAATACAACTTAATTTGCTCCAAAACTGTTCAACATTTACAGCACTAGCACTACTACTAGAACCACACATCAGGTTCCTCGACGATATTCATACTTATTTTGACGATATTCCTCGTCAATTAATTGTCTTACTGTATCATTTGTAGTAATGTTCGGAAACCTGTTCATAACGCTGATAAGAGATGTAAAATTTTCATAAGCCGCTACTTGTGGGTCTATGAAACGTAACTCGGAAAATATTTTTTCATTAATGGGAAGTCGACATTTAAGTTGAGTACATAACTCTATTAAAAAGCTTTGACACCTTTTTAAAAAGTCTCTAATTACGATACTACTGTTACTTGGTTGATTTCTTAACAGCGCTATTTCATTAGATACTTTTTTAACCTAAGTATATCTCATGTAATTCTACAAAATTTATATTACTATTAGGATCTATGTCCTCAATAGCAGTGGCACGAATGTAGCTGCTTTTCATGTAGCAACTTAATATTGTTTTAAACATGTCAGTCAAATCCCGATAAAAAGTATGAACAACACATGCATTACCTTAAAAAATTATGTTAAACTTGTTGACTATATGCAAAATATAATCTAAAAACAAAAAGTAGAGCTTTATTTGTTTATTTTCGAAACTTTCATGTAAAAAAATCGCCGAATGGCTAGGGTTATGTTCTACGAGATGTTCTTGCTGAAAATACAGCTGAAGTGCATTCCACTGTTCTACTATACGATTTACACAGCCGTGTAGGGAGAGCCAACGTATGTCGTAGTGACGTAAAATATTGTGATGCTCTGATTCTACAAAGGTCTGAAATTCTGCAAATTCTCTTTTGCGTTTGCTACTATGGCCAAAATAATTATAGCCTTCTTTCACAATTTGATCCAATGCTTTAGGCAACTTTTTACAGGCATAACTTACAGCTAATGCTGATGAATGACATGCACATTTTACAAAAATACAATTAGAATTGACCGACTTAATCTTTGCAACCACACTATTATTTCTGCCAAACATTACATTTGTTGTATCAGCTGCAAATCCTAAAATATTTTCAATGTTTAAATTTAATTCTCGCAAACTTTTACACAGTGAGTTAAAAATATTTTCAGCAGTTTCACTTGATAGATTCACAGAACATAAAAATTTGGTTTTTACTGTATTATCCTGAACGCTATAAAACTTTATTGCAATGGCAAGTAATTTTTCTGTTGTAATGTCTGTGCTTTCATCTATAATTAATGAAAAAGTAGCAGCATTACCTGATAAACTTGACGTATTTTTTATATCGGTTAATAACTGCTTTTCAAATGATGGCGCCATTACGTCGTAAACTAACTGAGCAGATTTAGTGCGTTTGCAGGAAAAACCCTTTGCAATTTCCGAATCATAAAACATTTTGCTGAATAAATCGCTGAGATGATCCATGGCCCGAAATGGTATGTTATGTTCTGGCAACGCTGCACAAAATATAAGCTCTGCTTTTATTACTTCTTCAGATATGGGTCCTTTCCTTTGAAATAATTTATCGATCTGAAAATAAACAGTATTTGATTAATTTTCCTATCGTAAAAAATAAATAAAATAACTACCTATTTCTTATCTTGGGAAACTAGTGTCTCATTCAGTTGAAAATTAATATTCTTGATAAAAATATTACATATGTTTGAACCCTGCAAAACTATCTTTCCATCCCACAGAACCAGTTCGGCATGTATGTATACCTACACTTTCATTTATGAAAATTTCAAAATTCAGCTTTCTGAAATCGCTTGAGAATCGATTATACATGTGTGTACAACTGTACATGTACACTGGCCAAGATCCATCGGACATCCTGTACAAGTAGGACAATTAATTTATGTGCCAAAAAAAAATAAGGGACACAATAATCTTATAAATATGTTAATGGGGGCATAGCTTTCTTACCTTGGATTGTCCACTATAGTGTATAAGTTTCTGCCCATGTTTTTCAGAATCTGCATGACTTTTAATTGTTGCGATTCTGCTCAAAAATGTTGCTCCACAAGTTTTACACAAGGCGTTCTCACTATTTTTATCTTTTGTCAACCATGACGAAAATTCAGGATTTTGTTCCCACTCAGATCTATATTTCTGATCGTATTTGCGCTTCATTATCTTCACTACACACGCACGATAACACAGAGAGACATAAATAAAGAACAAAAAAATCCGTGGTCCCTTTTATACTTATTGCTAGGAATCATTTTTTAAGTTTCAGTAATTCCCCGCGACGAATGGAAATTAGTGTTGCCCGCCCAACCCAAAAATATATCAATAATGTGTTTAAAAATGTACCAAAAAATACCAGAATATGAAAGGATACCAAAAAAAAACTAAATTAGTTTTACGGAGCCCAAATTATACCAATTTGGTACTGAATATACTAAAAACGGTCACACTGGAGTCATATAACACATGTGATTATATTAACCGACCATTGTGTTTTATAACTTTTGCGTACAACGGATACTAAATTTATTGTTAGGTATTTCTTTTTCCTCATAAATTAGACCTGAATTTAACTTTTGTACCAATATATTTTATATTCTTCGAAATATATCTACCATATTCCTTTGAGCTACTTAGTTAAAAAAATAATATCAAAACAGATGATGAATGTCAATTCTCATAGTTGTCAACACTATTTATCTGTCACTGTCATCAATGTTCTTTTTTTCTTACAGTATCACTTACGAAAACAAATAAATTTAAATATTACTTAAAGACTGAATGACCGATTTAATTGTGCAAATAGTAAACAATTTTTTTGACCTGCATCGTTCGAAGTCCGTAGGCGTACTCCTTTTGTAGCGATCTTTCAAAAATATTTTGTATAGCATTTGCAAGGGCGAAAAAGTTCTTATAAAGCGAAAGTGCAGTGATTGTGGGTGTAAAATAAGGTACAGTATCGTGGAGACGACCATGCACGATGTTGGAAGGACTGGTTGCTTGGGTTTTGAACAACTACCTCGGGAAGTATGTGGAGAACTTGAATACAGATCAGCTGAGCGTCGCGCTTCTCTCAGGTAAACCAATCAGATACTAATTGGACTTTGTTACATATAGTTTATAAACTACTTACAAACTTATAACGTGACGCCGGAAACGGGGTCCTAACCTTTTATAATATTTATATAAATTTGGTTACATTACAGTATTCTTTTCAGAATTCCAGTAGTTGCAGTGTTGATTTCAGTGACATAAATAAAATAAATACTGGTGGCTACTCTTTGATACTTTTGTTATCATAATTGAGGGTACTTTCGCAGCCATATGATTGTAGTAAAGCCTGTGGTAATAAGCCACCAGGACAAAGCTCAGGGCTGTGTCACAGTGCCCCTATGCTCTGTCAAATATAATAGGTTCCACAAAATAAGCAGAGCAAATATCCTGTGGTTATAGTAAATAAAGCCTTTGCTAGTAAACCACTGTGACAGGGCAAAGGGCTCTGTCACAGTGGCCCTGAGCCCTATCAAATATTATAGGTCCTACTAAATATAAGAGGCAAAGCAAATATAAATTTCTTATATTATTTTTTATTTTTACACCTTGGACAAATTGAGAGTATGTGCTTATAAAGTATCTATTATAATTTATGTATTTTAATATGTACAGGCAAAGTAGAGTTAGAGAACCTCCCGTTAAAGAAAGATGCCCTCCGCCACCTGGGCCTGCCTGTGGAGATCAAAGCTGGGTTCATCGGCAAAGTGCAACTGCAAGTCCCAGTCCGGCAGATACGCTCTGCACCCTGGCTCATTGCCATAGAGAAACTTTATCTTGTGGCTGCACCTGTCAACTTGGATGAGGTATGTCAGCTTATCTTTATGTCAGCAATAAGTTAATTAAATGAAATAAAATAAATAAAATAGGTAGTGACATAAAATTGACACAAAATTACCTAAATAAAACTTAAATTGGCTAAATTTGATTTTAGATTTTGTAAAGTAAATTGGCTAATTAAACTACATTTTAATTTATTGGTGAAATTAATAAAAAATATTTATGATAATTAAAACTGTCCCTTGTACTGTAAAAGATGCAAACTAACATGATTGATCAAACTAATATTGATATTAATATTGATCAAACTAACATGCAAACTAATATTTGAAGAGTGTATTTGTTCTTTGTGGTAAGGTTAACATATGTATATGATGAAATTGTGATTTTATTTTCTTCAGAGCCTTAAAAATGAGTCAGTTTATACATATATTTTACTAAAAATAATCAAAGAGTATGTAAACAATCCATCATCAAATGACATAATCAGTCCTGGGTAGGACTTTGAAAGCTAGATAAGATTTTTGTCAGATGATGTAATAATTAATAATTTTTAATAGTTTTCGTCAGATCATGATTTGGTAGGGGGACATTCCATGCTGCATTCCCACAGCTGCTGGGTGCATTTGACTGGACACATTACTCCTCTCTTACAGAAGACTACCTTGAAATGTACTGCATTTCCTACTTTATTGTATTTCCACAATGCACATATGTTTCGGTAGTGAGCGAAATATGTCAGAGCCCATTCCCATCTAATCCTATCCCTCCCCATTTTTCCATTCCATTCCTTAATCTGCAAAGGTAGGCAGTGCATCCAGTAGTGTGTCAGCATTTGCCATTCTGGATTAATGTTGGCATGTATCACGGATATCTATGGGCGACAGCATCCACTTACCATCAGGTAGACTGTATGGTGGTCTGCCGCCCTTTTCTATAGAAAAAAATATGTTGTTTGCTAAACATATTATCAATTATTATTTGTGACATAGATTTTTTAAATGAAGACTGCCGTCAAATAGGTTCTACCCATTATTGTGTGGCAAATTGTGAAACTTACTGATCATATAAAAGTTTCTATATCATTGAAATAACTTGACAGATTTGTCTAAAATCCGAGAATAGTACCTACAAACAAACAATCAGACAGATGTTGTTATATGTATGTATATGTAGGGATGTAGCATTGGCATTGAATGTAACTCTTTGTCTTTGACTTTAATTCTCTGATTTGATATCTTATCTCCAATCGCAGACATTGAGTCACCCAATTATCATATCTGTTGTCTAATAAAATTGTCGTATAGGAGGAATTATATGGGATTTTTATAGAGATCGCATTTAAGAAGTGGATTAGCTTATTATCCCGTATTTACAGATATTTGTTATCAAGAATGATTAATGCCATTAGCTATTTTTATATAATATTTATAAGCTATGTTCTAAAATGTGCAAATTTGATATTTGAGATAGTTGAGATAGTTGCTCCTTCTCTTTCTACAGTAGGAATATAGAAAAAATGTATTCCAATTAGATTGTCAAATAGTGCATGTTGCACATTTTGGAACATGCAACATTCATCAATTCTTACATACAAATTGAATATTACAATTTTCTTTAAAGTGTATAGTCTCGCCTCAGTGGTAAGACAAAAGGACATTAAATGTCCTAATTTTAATGTCACTTTGATCCTAATCACCTACCTACTTCCATGTAATGAATCCAAGATTTGTAGGGTATTGAAATAGGAATTAACAGGCGAGTAGGATATTTTACAATGAATCCATGTTTATTCAAAATCTCGATAGATAGGCAATGCATTGATGGATATGCCAATTTGTTCATCATTCTGGACTGATGTTGGCATGTATCATAGATATCTATGATGATTATGAGATATCTATGAGATGACATAATCCACTTACTATCTGATGAACTGTCTGCTCATCTACATTTCTTTTTATTAAGTAAATGATTATGTGTTGTACAGTGGGACAGCAGTGTGGAGGCATTGATAGCCCACGAGCGGAAGGTGTCTCTCCTGGACGCTATAGAGGCGCAATGGCGCGCTGAACACGAAGGGAATGATGCTGGATACTACGCTACCTCTTATTCCACGTGGCTTAGCTATGGCACGGGCTTGCTCGCTAATATCGTCGAGAACCTGCAGGTTAGCTTTTTCATTATCTCTACCTTAGACAAAGACGCCGGTTTGTCATGTATACCACATCAATCTCTATTTTTAAAAGATTACTTGTAATAACTGTATGTTGGTATATTCTTGGACTTTCTCATTTATATACCTGTAACTTGATTAAATTATTTTCGGGGTTAGGTTTAATTATTTAATTATACTTCTAATTAATGATAATTTATTTATATCATCTAAAGACTAAATGTCTTTGTTAATATATATATAACAGCCATAGTATATATACTCATAAAATTAAATAAAAAATTTGATCTTTCTGTCTTGCATTGTGCAGTTTCGACTATTGTACAAGCTTTTTAGTTTATGTGACGACCTAGTTTTAACGTTAGTAGTAAATTGAGCAGAGTAGGAAGGCAATTTATAAATATAATACATATAAAAAATTAAATTATTATTTTCATTAAACTTTAACTTTAATATTTGAATTTGTATTGTTTGATACATTAAATAATATGTACTTACATATATACTTAAGCTGCATATCAATCTGCGATACCTGTAAAAGATGAGTAAGTCAGGAGATACCTAGCATTCCAGTAACATCTTTATTGTAATACTAGCGACCCGACCTCGCTAGAGTTCTTTTTTTCAAAATTTCAAAATAAAAAAAATATAGCCTATATTAGACACGGATAATGTAGCTTCCTATTTGTGAAAGAATTTTTGAAATCGGTTCAGTAGTTCCACAGATTACCCCCGACATACCCACAAACAAACACACAATTTTACTTCTTTATTATATTAGTGTAGATTTACTCAGCAAATATATATTTGAATCTGAATTTGAACTATGTTAACAAACTTCAGTGGTCCAACTACTTGTATGTATATTTTTTCTTTTTTGTCATGTTTTTAAGTTTCATTTGTACAACCTCTTTGTTTGAGTTTCCTTTGTACTGTTTGGTTTTCTGTGCTATTAAGTATCTCTTACTCTCTTTATTGTAATGTACCTACGTAACTGTAAATTCTACTGTGTAATTTTTAACTGGTTCCTCGCGATACAGGCGAAGCCTAGTGCGGGGACCCCTGGCAATATTGTTACAAATTGTGAATAAATAAATAAAATAAAAATAAATAAAATAAAAGTATTGTCGTCATCTATCAAATGTATAGTGACCTAACCGTACATGCATATTAATCTAACAGCAAATAATTGTTATATATTACAGCTGAAACTGAACGACGTGCATATTCGCTATGAGGACGCACTAACATGCCCGAGCGCGTTCGCGTGCGGGCTCACCGTCGAATCTCTTACCGCGGAGTCATGTGACTGCAACTGGCAGCGCGGATTCACTCTACTATCCGCCGATAGTGATGGCTGCTCTTTCAAGCTACTCGAGCTGCAGAAGTTAGCAGTCTACTGGGATGTCATGCCAGTACCTAGTGGCATGTTTGCTAATTGCACGCTGGCCGAGTTGACGGTTAGTTTAGAATAAAATTCAATGGAAATATTTTTATTTGTTGCTACAAACATAAATGGATGTAAGTGTAATAATACAATTAACACAAATTAGTAAATGCATTAACAAGGGCACAGGAAATTCACTGTATTCATCTTAATACAGGATGGATCTGATAAAATGCAACAACTTTTTACCCCAAAGGTAATTTTTGAGGTATATGGACTATGTCCATTATGTGTATTAGATTCGCTTCCTATAAGTTAAAGAATTAAAAAAAAGAGTTTTTGAATTTACCTCTTACATAAAAACAACCAATAAATCTATAATGATGTTATAAAGAGGAGCCATTTATTTGGCTTCTCTTTATAACATCATTATATATTTATTGATTACGTTAATTTATTGATTATCATACTTTCATTTCAAACTTATATATATTTATATAACTATAAATATATATAACTATACTATACTTATACTTCTTTATATTTATTTACAGCACTTCAGTGCCTATCCATTCATTTAATAAGGTTAAGTTGACTGAATAACTTCATTCAGGTAATTTTTGCTATACCAAATTGATAGATATTTAAGTATTTATAAATAATAAAATAGGAGCCAAAGAAAAACACTCGTTGTTAGTTAACATTTTATGCGGAACTGAGCTACCCTCATTAAACATAATAATTTAATATTATCACATTTCGTAGTACCTGCGCTAATTGGTACTTACATATATATCACCTCCACCCTTATTTACTACTTACGATATGAACTAATACAAAATAACAATTTTAAATATACTTAACTTACTATCTTAAAATTTATAATTTTATAATTTATCTATCTTATCTTATTTATTACATATATATTACCGTTAAAATATTATTAAAGATTTAAACGAACTATCGGCTTAACTAATCTACCGGAACGAGTACGATACCCTGGCGGGGGTGGCGTGGCGGCCTGTCGTCGGCTCTGAGCCGCGGATTCCCGGCTCTGCTCTTGCTGGACCAAGTCATTCTCCCTCCGACTAGGATACGGCAAGCCCGATATACCAGTATAATTTTTTATTTGATCTAAATGCCTTTTCATACGTACACCATTTTCCCCCTCCACTATTACCGTCCGTGATCCATCGAGACTAGTGATTGTTCCTTTTACCCATCGCTCCCCTGTACCGAAGTTCCTTGCCCATACCTTCTGTCCTACCGTGAACGCTCTCTCCGTGCTGGCGGCGCGCTCCACGAGCCTCCGCTGCTGGTGGCGCGCGCGCTCCCCCGCGCGGTGGGCGCCGCCCTCCCGCAGCAAGTCGAGGCGCGATCGTAGGTTACGCCGCTGCAGTAACATTGCCGGTGATTCTCCCGTAGTACCATGTGCTGTGTTCCGATATGCCATCAAATATGCTTGCAGAGCGATCTCCACGTCGCAGCCATCTCTTTCTGCTTTCTTTATAGCACGCTTGCACAACTTCACGGCCCCTTCCGCCGCGCCATTCGAAGCAGGATGGTAAGCTGGTGTAAAAGTATGTGTTATACCGTTCTTCAACAAAAAGTTCCTCATTTCCGCGCTTGTAAATACCGTTCCGTTATCAGATATAATTTCTCTAGGTAACCCAAATCGCGCAAAAATTTCTCTCAACACTCTTATTGTTGCTGTTGTTGTTGTATCTTTCATTTTAAAAGCTTCTATCCATTTTGTTGAAGCATCAATCAACACAAAATAATTATTGCCTTTAACGGGACCTAGGTAATCCATGTGTAATCTACACCACGGTTCTATTGGGTACTGCCACGGTTGCGGTGGTGCCCGCGGAGGTGCTGGTGCTTCCATTGTACACGTGTGACACTCCTTACACTCTCTTTCGATGTCGGCATCAATCCCCGGCCACCACATATAACTTCTGGCTATTGATTTCATTTTTACAATACCCATGTGTCCCGTGTGTATCTCTTCTAGCATTCTTTTCCGGAATACTGTAGGTATCACCACCCTATATCCCCACATAATGCAGCCAGCATCCGTATAAAGCTCATTTCTTCGCGAGTAGAAAGGCTGTAAATTTTTATCAGCGCAATGACCTGGCCAACCCGACTTGATGTATGTTACAATCCGTCGCAAATGCACATCTTCTTTTGTTTTCTGCTCGATATCCTCGTGCGTTAGTGGTAAGTTATCACAAACAAAATTTAAATAAGTATACTCTTTTCCATTCCTGATTGGTGACTCGTAAGGTAATCGTGACAATGCATCCGCCGCATTATTTTCTGACTTGATATACACAATTTCGTAATCGTAGCCCGACAATATCACAGCCCACCGTTGCATTCTGGACGCTGCCATGGTAGGTATTCCCGTTTTTGGACCAAATATTGAAACCAACGGCTTATGGTCCGTCTTCAATAAAAATTTTCGCCCATACAAATATTGATGAAATTTTTTTACTCCGTATATTATCGCCAACGCCTCTTTATCAATTTGTGAGTATGCTTTTTCTGCCACGTTCAATACTCGTGATGCGTAGGCGATAGGCCTCTCGGAGCCGTCCTGCATTTGGTGCGCGATGACGGCCCCCACCCCCACACTACTGGCATCCGTGGTCAGCACCAGCGGCAGCGCCGGATCATAGTGAGCTAGCACCTCGCTTGACAACAGCATTTCCTTCACTCTGCAAAACGATTTATTACACTCATCTGTCCATTCAAACTTCGCTCCTTTTTTTAATAGTGCGTACAAAGGACACAAAATCGTACTTGTATTTTTTAGAAATTTACCATAGTACATAACCATACCCAAAAATGCTTTTACTTCTGTCCCTGTCTTAGGTATAGGTACCTTTGCAATTGCTTTAACTTTATCTGGATTTGTATGAATTCCGTCCTTGTCTATCTTATAGCCCAGATAAATAACGGAGTCCGCCATAAAAGTGCATTTTTCTTTTTTTATTTTTAACCCGTAATCTTGTAATCTTTGTAAAACTCTATGAAGGATTTCTAGATGTTCCTTATCATCCCGTCCAGTCAAAATAACGTCATCCAGGAACACCCCCACTTTAGGTATATCCGAAAATATTTGTTCTACTGTTCTTTGGAAAATACCTGGGCTGGAGGATAATCCATATATTAGTCTATTGTATTTAAAAAGACCACGATGCGTGTTAATTACCGTATACTTCCTAGACTCATCAGACAAACATAGCTGCGCATAGGCCTGCGACAAATCAATTTTTGTAAATTTTTTACCCCCTTGAATTTTCGTTAATAAGTCCTCTATACGTGGTAAGGGAAAACGGTCTACCTCAAGGCATTTATTTACTGTTAACTTATAGTCACCGCATATCCTAATCGATCCGTCTGATTTGATTACCGGTACAATAGGTGTAGCCCAGTCTGAGGTATCGACTGGCGCAATGACGTCATCCCGCCGCAGCTGATCTAAGGCGCGCTCAACCGGCTCGCGCAGCGCGTAGGCCAGCGGTCGCGCGCGCAGGAACACGGGCCGCGCGTCGGCGCGCAGGCGTAAGCTCACCTCCCCGCCAGTGTATCGGCCAAGTCCGTCCGAAAATACTTTACAATATCTGGAACTGAGAGATTGTACATTCAGCTTTGACTCTGAAACACTATTATTAAAACAATTTTTTATTTGTACTTCAATGTTTAACTTAACTAACCACTGTCTTCCTAACAACGGCTTTTTACCTCGGTCTACCACGTATAATGGTAAATTCTTACATATTTCTTTATATCTTACTAACGGCGATATCTTACCTACCGGAGCGACTTTTTCGCCCGTATAATAGCACATTATTAAATTACATTTTTCCATTGGCAAATGTGAAAATAATATTTTATAACATTCGGTACTTATACAAGATATTGCACTACCTGTATCTATTTCCATGCTTAAATTCGTGTTATCTACTTGTAGCGTTATCCTGAACGGTTCGTAACTATTAACACTTTTTACCATAAACACATTAAAATTTACCTCCTCAGAATCCTGATCTTCGTTCGAATTAATCACCTGTACTTCACCGTTAAACGTGTTTTGCGTTTTATTGTTGCGTAATCGTGGACACATCTTCTTTAAATGTCCCCCCGTAAAACACACTTTGCATACGTAATTACGGTATCTGCACGTTTTTGTATCGTGCCGAGAACCACACACATTACACTGCGTAGCCGTTGTCAGCGGCGGTCTCCGCGGAGCAGCCCCGGTCGGCCCAGCCCGCACATAGGAGGACGTGCGGCCGCCGCCGCCGCGTGACGTCACTCGGTACTCGCCTCTGGCCGCCACCGCGTTACACGGAGCCTCCTCCGCTGTCTTCCCCCTGCTATTACTTGCTACTCTGTCCTTTTCCACGTATGCTGCATTTGTCTCCGCCGCTTCCATCGAAATTGCCAATTTGTACAATTTCTCTAGCTTCGTGTTATCCTCCTCGGCAAACAGTCGCTGCATAATTGTCTCACTGCTCAGACCACAGACGAATTGGTCCCTTATACTCGTACTCATACAGCACGAGGTGAACATGCAAGTCTTAGACAATTTCTTGAGTTCCGCCATGTACTCCGCTATAGATTCCCCTTGTCTTTGCATTCTTTGCTAAACTTGTACCTTTCTGCCAATGTACTCGGTTTGGGTTGTAAGTGACTTTGCATAATTGTGACTAACTCCGTAAAAGTTTTATTAGCCGGTTTTTCTGGTGTACAAAGATTAACTAATAATTCATACGTTTCACTTCCCATTACGGTAATTAAAGTAGCCACTTTTAGTTCGGATTTCACATTATTCACCACGAAATATTGTTCTAACCTCTCGACGTACAAAGTCCAATTATCCACTGACATTTTAAAAGGCTCAATTTTTCCGATCGACATTCTTTAATTATATCGATAGAACACACGTAAGTCCTACTCGTCGCCACTGATAGATATTTAAGTATTTATAAATAATAAAATAGGAGCCAAAGAAAAACACTCGTTGTTAGTTAACATTTTATGCGGAACTGAGCTACCCTCATTAAACATAATAATTTAATATTATCACATTTCGTAGTACCTGCGCTAATTGGTACTTACATATATATCACAAATATTTGTCGAAATTCAATCATTCAATTATGCAGCTAACATTAACATCCTGAATATGAATAAAAAATTCAATGCATTGCTAATTTTTAAATAGTTTAGTTAGTGTTCCAAAACGTGTGAATCTTGACAAACTAAATCATGCTGCGTCTCTTTTTGTATCATGAAACTAGAGAAGGATGAACCATATTCAGATTGTCAAATAATGATACTAGTATGTTGTGAAATGCAGCCTTAGGGACCGTTCAAGTATTACGTAAGCAGAATTTTAGTCATTTTTAAACCCCCTCCCCCCTTGTCAGCGAAAGTAAGCAAAGCCCTTACCCCCCCCCCCCCCATGCTAACGTAAGCATTGGTATAATTTTTACAAAATCTGTTCAAGTTTCTCATTTAATCAGAATCTACTAAATTTTGCAAAAAATATACGAAAGTAAATAAATAAATATTGCTGACGTAATCGCCATCCAAACCCCCCCGTCCCCCATATCATCAAAAATAAGCAAAGCGAAGACCCCCCACCCCCCTTTGGTGCTTACGTAATACTTGAATGGCCCCTTAACTGTGTGTTTGAAGTAAATTGCTTTAAAAGTAAATCTTATGCATGTACTAACGGTGCCAGCGGCTTCATTCACGTGAACTTGTGGGAACTTCATAATTAATCTGGATAAAAAGCATCCTAACAACAACCCAGCATATAAGTTGTAACAGTGCCAGGTTTTGTTAAAATCCGTCCAGCGGTGTTTGTATGATGCGCATCCAGACAGACAGACAGATGAACAGTCGGACAAAAAACTCCAAAAATTGTTGTATAGAGCCCTGTATCACATGTACTTCACACTGCAATGATTTTGACAAAATATTCCACGTACAGACACGACTCTGACGATTTTTATTATATATATAGTTGTATCTGTGTATTTTTTCAGGAGCGCATGTCGCAGACGTGGAAGGCGACGCACTCGTACGTGGTGTCGCCAACGTCGGCGACGGCGCGCGTGCGCCGCGAGCGCACCGACCAGCCGCTGCGTTCGCGCACCCGCCCGCGGCTCGCCGCGCAGCTCACACTAGACACCGTGCTACTTAATCTCACGTCGGTAAGTTAACTGGCTTCTGTGTATGGACATTTTAATTTTATTTATGAACAAAAATCCACAGCAAAATAGTGACGTGAACTTATTAGTATACATGTAAATTTAAGGTTATTGCCAAAAACGGATTTTACTATGTATACAATACAATGCAATTTAGATAATCATTGTGAGAGATTAGTTAGGACTTATACAATGAACTATCGCGTAAGATTCGGATGTTAATTTCAGAGTAATTGAGACCCAGCTTTAGAATAGCAATAGCACCACCCTACCCTATCCCTCCCTTCCACGGGGGTGTCTTAAAAGTACTGCAAGCAACCCCCAAAAACGTCGAAAAAATGAAAAAGTGGCTACTCTATGGCATTCTTAAGTTTCTCTAATCGATAGTTCTTACAAACAAGAAATGTCAATTTTTTTGAAGGGGAACATTGCTTCTCCCTCTTGGCGTTGCGACTGTACTGTACTAAGCCCAACGGCTTCTGTTACAAAATAGACTTGTAATGTATACTCTCGCATCCTGATTCCCCTTTAACAATAGCTTTAAGATATTCATGAAGT
The DNA here is from genome assembly GCA_943735995.1 of Sesia bembeciformis. Taxonomy (NCBI): domain Eukaryota; kingdom Metazoa; phylum Arthropoda; class Insecta; order Lepidoptera; family Sesiidae; genus Sesia; species Sesia bembeciformis. The sequence continues at coordinate 19,308,890 of OX031028.1, forward strand.
ACCATCTGTAACATTCATTTTAGTCTGCTGGTTTTCCATGTAATAGAAATAAAATGCTCGAGGATGTTCATGTTGAGCCGTGGATACTAAAGGGCTAATCACGGTATTTATTAATAAAATCGTTTTAAGTTATATTTAAACCGTCTATTACACCTTTCAAAATGCTTCACTGTTCACCGGCTCTAACCCATGTAGCGCCCGGGTGTAATCAATACCCTGGCGCCCTCTAGTAGGCTCTTAGGATGCGTCGCGAGCGGCGCTCGGCGCCCCCTGAAACCCTGCGCCCGTGTGCGCCGCATACCCTGCAACATAGGTAAAGCCGGCACTGTGTTCAACCCAAAGGTTGGCTGATAGAGAATGCCTCCAGGCATTAAACTCGCCTTTTGATCGTACGAAAGACGAGTTTATTGCCTGGTGCCATTCACTACTTAGTCGTGGACGTGATAGATTTAAATTCAAAGAAATTTAAAATTACAAGAAATGGTGGTTATATTTCGTTTGTTGTACAGAGGCAGTACAGCGAGGCGGTGGGGTGCTCGGTGGGGCTGGAGCGCAGCGGGCGACTTCGCGAGGTGCGCGCGCTGCGCCCGCCCGTGCCGGTGCGCGACCACGCGCGGCACTGGTGGCTGTACGCGCTGCGAGCGCACTGTCCCCACCACCACTGTGAGTATACACACTATACTACAGCAGGCGGTCGGGCGCTTGATGGCGGCTGGAACGCGCGCTGCATTGGCCCACGCCCGTGCTGTTAGTGTCATTTGACATTTGATATCACACACTAATTCCTTAAAAGATTCGTATGTTTTACAATAAATATATATTTGTTTACAATAGTTCTGATTAGGTATACACTCGAGGCCGGTACACCGAAATACCGGCTGGATACATTTGATTTCGTCCAATTGTGTACCCAATTTTACGATGATTCCACTTTCACAGGCGTCCGAAAAAATATTGCATTTCTGTGTTTTCTACTGTCTGTATAATGGGAATGTTTTAAAGAGCTGTTCAATTTAATGCCAACTTTGGATATTTATCATCTTCGAAGCTGTGAAAATATATTTTTAATTCTTTAAAAATGTTTGTATATCTCATATTGTCCAACTGCTGAGCAAAGACCTCCATTAAATTCCTCTACTCCTGTCGCGCTTTTTTATAGAAAGAAAGTAGCAGATGAGTAGATAGTCCAACTGGTGGTCACACGTGGACATCCGCGATACATGCTGTACGGTGCAAAGCACGTGACTTTGTTTTGTATGCATTTTACATTACAGTGGCGCATTCGAGTCAGTATGCAAACAACGATGCCCAAATCAAGTCCATTCCGGTTTATTCAAGTGACGTAATTAATAAACTATATCATACTTGTCTTACATCTGTATTTTCTATTCTTATCAAGATTATCATACTGTGTACTGTCCCGGACGGTACACATGTCAACATCAGTTCACTGACTTAACTGAAAATGGGAAATAGGATATGTAAATGGACGAGGAGTTTTCCTCATATTATTGCACTCCTCATTCCCGAGTACCGAAGAAAGGTGAGTTTCTTTCGGGTATTTTGGTTCTGTGCTTTCGACTGAATCAATAAGCCTCCTTTGGCTTATATTTTGGTCATTTATTTCTCTATTTATCAGGGATGGACCCTAAGCCGACGTGGGAGTCGTGCTCGGAGCGTGCGCGCGCCACGCGCCAGTACGTGGACATCTGCCTGAGTATCCTCAGCAATCCGACCGCCACGCTGCCACCGGACAAGAAGGCTGCCAAGGACGAGTTCGAGTGGCGCACACCACTGCATCTACTCAAACCACTTAGAGAGGTGAGTATTTGAGTGTCTTATGCGAAACATACGTGTTTAGTGATTGAAATATGCCAGAGCCCATTCCCATAATAGTTCTGTTATAAGCGATACTCGCCGCTGCCTGCGGTAGCGATATCCGCGTGGGTACGCGATAATTAAACGTTATAGTAATGACTAATAACTATTAACATCCGATGACTTTATATTGATTTCAATTTGCAGGTAGCGATGAGCAAAGTGCCAAAAGCGACGCCAGTATCCACACCAGAGAAACCGAGTTCAGGTCGCAGTATGCTGGTCCACTGGTTTCCCCAGTGGTGGGGATGGTACGGCACCTCGTCCGGGGACCAACCGCCACCGGGGACTCCCGGAGACAGGACACCTTCTGGGGACTCCACATCTACCAACTCTACACCTCCAGACCTGGAGGAAGAGATCCTAGACGTTATAGCAGATTCATTAGAAAATAACACATTGTTGAAGAGGGACACTGTGTTTGGAAAATTTGAGTTTATGCTGAATAAAGGCTCGCTCAATTTGTGTGCTGAAAGTACTACGGAGGGGGAAACGAAGTGAGTAAAAAGTTTGCATTTTAAACTGTTTTTAAAATTAAATGTGTACGGTTTTTTGTCAAAAAATATGATTTTTTTTTATGTACGAAGCCGGCGGACGATGGTAAGTGGATACTGTCGCCCATAGACATCCGCGATACATGCCAACATTCGTCCAAAATGACAAACGTTGGCACGCCCCCGGATGCGCTGCCTACCTTTCGAGATATAGTAATGGATTTGGAAAAAGGGTTGGGAAAATGGGGAGGGATAGAATGGGAATGGGCTCTGGCAATCTTACTGTTCAACTAATATACATTTTTTCCTTTTATTTCAACACATACTTATCATTTATTGCATTTATATGTACGGTATAAAGTTCATACTATACTACATTTAGTAAGTACATATGTTAAACACGTGACTCGAGCGTGTTTAATTTTCATCACTAGGGTAAAAGGAAACCACGTCACTGCACTTTACCACACGTTTTTTTTCCTTTACATATTGCAAGGGGTATACTAATACGACTAATATTTTAAACTAACGTGTTTTAATTCATGTTTTATTTATCTTATTTTATCTATACTAATATTATAAAAAGGTAAAATTGTGTGTTTGTTTGTAGGTATGTTGGGGGTAATCTCTGGAACTACTGAACCGATTTCAAAAATTCTTTCACAAATAGGAAGCTACATTATCCGTGTACTAATATAGGCTATATTTTATTTTGAAATTTTGAAAAAGAAAACTTATAAACCGAAGCGAAGCGAGGGCGGGTCGCTAGTGTTGAATAAAACACAATATTTCATTGAGAATTTATTGCTTTTTAATTTAATGGTTGGCACAGTTCACATCACACAGGCTAAGTTCACATCTGTGTCATTACGGCCCATAATCAATTAATTAACGAATAGTCAATCGTTAATTAATTCACAACGGACAATTACTAATTACAAACAATTCACAACGGAAATCGAAAATCATAAACATTCTTCCGACTAAAGTTCCGCACATCACTAGTCACTGTCAATTGACAGGTGTCAGCCGCACCATCCTACATGAAAACGATTATAATAAATACTTTATCATGTCATCTGCTACTGACACGTGGTTTGTCTGCAGAGCTGGCGAAGGCACAGGCTTAGAGCTGCAGTTCTCCCTCGTGTCGTTGAGCGTGGAGTCCCGCCCTCGAGCGGGCGCGCACGCGCTCTCCGTGGCGCTCGGCGGCCTCTGCCTGCGCGAGCGCATCACGCCCAACACGCTATTCCCGGTGCTCATTGCGCCGCAGGTACGTAATATCTTTAAGTATTTTCTGTCACAAGTTAAGGTTTAAACATGCTTAATCTTCTTCAAAAGTCAACTAATAAAATGTTATTTAGCTTTTAAGCTCATAACTTTCTGACATAAGGGGCAGTCGCGGTACTGTTCGCGCTACCAGACACTTTATACCGCGAACCCGAGGATTATGGAACCGCCTACTTCCTGAGGTTCTTCCGCTGGTTCCGCTGCGTTACGACATGGGGTTCTTCAAGAGATCTGTTGTGAATAGGTATCCTCCTGGTATAGGCGACGGTTGCCACCAGGAGGAGGGACCACCAGGAGGGTCGTTTGCCTGTCTGTCACCTTCAATATAAAATAAAAATATGTTCCAGTCTCACTTTTATTATTTAGTTCTAATTATCCTGTGAATATGAGGGGGAGAGGGCACGCTGCAATCCAACAGCCGCTGGGCGGACTCGACTGGCCACGTTACCCCTCTCTCACAGAAGACCGCCTTGAAATGTATTGCATTTCCCACTTTATCTTATTTCCCTAATGTACGTACGTGTTTCGGTCCAAAAATTATTTTATATCGCGAATCCGTGGAACGGAACGGCTGCCTCGAGAGGCCTTCCCATTAAGCTACGACATGGGATTCTTCAAGAAAGCTGTGAATAGGGTTTTTCAAGGTCGGCGGCGAGCACGCATACCCCCTGGTGTTGCAGGTCTCCATGGGCGGCGGTAACACTTTCTATCACTTACTTATCTTCATATTCGGAAGTCTATTTACACAGTGTTAATGGGTAAACATTATACAATGTTGTCAAATGTATTCAGGGCTATACCGAAAATTTTATTTTTTTTGAGTCACTGGATTCCACGTGTGCGACACTTTATATCCATTTTCCGCTTTATATACACGTACTTTCTTACTATTACGCCCTCTTGTCTATAAAAAAACAGCGGTTACCTTGAGAAAAAAAAAGTCTAGGAACTACACCTCTAAAAGAGTGGACTCGCCAACCCGCTTGGCCAGCGTGGCGTTTTAAGGCCATACATCCCTCGTGCAAAAGACAATGTGCATGAGGACGCCTATGTGGACACCGAAAGGTCGGATTGCATTGCAAGGCCACAGATACAATAATGTCGTGTGTTCCAGGGCATGATCCGCGAAGGTCTGAGCGCCATGAACGCGACTGCGGCGTGTATGTCGCGCTTGCGACCCCCCGCGGCCCCCGCGCCGCCCGCCCACCCCGCACAGGAACCGCTCTTCCAACTCACTTACGAGAAGAAACCCATCGGCATCAACGCGGATTACAAGTGAGTGTTATTGATGCGGTACTCGTAGTCGCTTTAATTGAACGCTCCTCAAATTAAAGGCTCTCCTACAAAGACGCTATACCGGCCGTTAAATTGCAACGAGGTACTGCGTTACTCGTTTTTAGTAAATTTTGTATTATCGTCTGTCACATATAGAAGTTATTTTGCTGTCATAAATAAAATTAATCTTCTGTCATAAATAGAAGTAGTCTCCTGGAATAAATGGATGAATAAACAGAAATAAGCTTCTGTTACAAACAAAAATATATTTCATCACAAATTTTAGTTTGCTATCACAAATAGCGTTACAATACACGTGGACAAGGTTAGAACTCTTTAGAATCTTAGAAATACTCTCAGTTATCCTAAGGTTGACTCAGTTATTGTGATCTCTTATTGTAACAGTTGATTATAAGCACAATAAAGAACTAAAACAAGGTGTTAAGGATACAAGCGGGAGCCGGGGGGTGTGCGCGAGTGCGCGCAAGGAGCCCTAACGTCTCCGCACTCGATTCATTACAATTCTACGGCTACCGACGACGCTGGTTATTTATGCCAAATCTTGTTTTGTTAATACACATTATTATATCAATATTCAAACAAAAATCGTTTTTCCATTCAGCAAGCCAAGGCGTGAACACTTTCATAATGGATGTAGTCGATGCAGGCATAATTTATTGCAAAACTTCCTTCTGTGTAGACTGTGGGTGAAGTCCGGCTCGCTGGAGGTGGTCACGAACATGGCAGCGGCACGCTGGACGCAGCAGTTCCTGTGCGCGCCCTGGGGACACCACCACACCTACGCCGCCGTCAGGGACCACACGCGCGCCAGGCTCATTGACCAGTGGGAGCACATCATGCATCCGCACCTGGTAATACTTTTTATCCTTAACACATGTCCCATTATTGCAAGATGAAAGCCTCGAGCAATCAATAACTTGATTTAATGATTTAAAATGTCATCGGATTGCGTATGGTGGCGGTCCTTGGCAGAAGTCTATTTATATGCAGAAGTGGAGTGATATAGGCCGTGGGTATGGTATTGTTTCTGACAAACTGCCTCAAGAGGTCTTTCCATTAAGCTACGATATGGGGTTCTTCAAGAGAGCTGTGAATAGGATTTTTCAAGGTCTGCGGCGCGCCCGCATGCCCCCTGGTGTTGCAGGTGTCCATGGGCGGCGGTAACACTTACCATCACGTGGGACCGCTTGCTCGTCCGCCCACTAGTCTATAAAAAAAAAAACCTGGATTCCGACCAACATCGTAACCACATCAGGAAGTTACTGAGCATGAGACGACGTCCGTAGGACGCGCCCAAAGTTAGTTATCGTTATGTATGCAATGCAATCAGCCCTTTCACCATCTACTGCTGGACATGGGCTTCCTCATGCACAATGTCTTGTGTGGGATGTATAACCTACGCTACACTAGTCAAGCGGGTTGGCGAGTCCACTCTTTTAGGGTGGTATACACTTGTGGCAACGGCTCTGTTATGCTTTAGTCGGCTTTTGAAAGATCGGTTGGTACTATTCTATAGTAGGGCGAAACCACACGATATATCTTTATGTAACTTGTTTGTTTAACACTTGTTTCAAATGTCAAAATAAAATATATCTTTATGTAGATATATTTTTTTCCTTTTTTTTTATGTATGAAGGCGGCAGACGAGCATACAGTCCACCTGATGGTAAGTGGATACTGTCGCCCATAGACATCCCCAATACATACCAACATCAGTTCAAAATGACAAACGTTGGCACGTCCCCGGATGCGCTGCCTACCTTTGGATATAGGAATGTATTAGGAGAAAGGGTTGGGAAAATGGGGAGGGATAGGGGGGTATCCTGTGAGAGAGGGGTGCACTATGCACCATCCCCTTCTAATGTATTCATTAGTTCAGTCTAATGATTTTGTTGTATTCAGTTCGATTTCTAATATAAGTAAGTACCAGTGTAGTGACCGGTGTGTATCCGTGCGTAGGGTGAGCGTCGCTCGTGGCAGGTGGAGCTGGACATCTACGCGCCGCAGATCCTGGTGGCGGAGGATTTGTGCGACCGCGACGCGTCGCTGCTGGTCGTTGACTTCGGCCGGCTGCGACTAGCCAACGCCGCGCCCGCGGACGAGCCGCACCCCACGCCCTCCGACGATGAAGGTGCGCAGCGATATATCACGATTATAAATCAATCTTTCTCTAATTCTTTTTATGTGTGATAAGATTTTAATTGCCAGTTAGATTCAACATGGCTATTTTTTGTTTATTTATTTTATTAAATAATTTATTGTACACACATAACATGAAATAAACAAAAAAGGAAGTAGAAAAGATGTTCAAAAATTAAGCTTATTTTCTACGAAGATTTTTTCCAGCGGCTTTGGAATAGTAAAATATAGGTCAAGACAAAAAGGCAGGCGTAATGTGTACGTACATTGTTTGTGTTGCAATAATTTCTATTGTAGGCTTTCAAATGTTTTAGGATTTTGTTCACCTTGCATATCGTCACGGTTTGGCTTGCCGGTGGCTACGACCAGTTTCACCAACTACTAACATTTTATCTTCATATTCGGGAAGTCTGTTTACACAGTGTGAATGGGTAAACATTACACAATGTCGTCAAATGTATTCAGGGGCTATATCGAAAATTTTAGTCGCTGGATTTCACGCTTGCGACAGTTTATATCCATTTTCCCCATTGAAGTCTACTTTTCTTAGGATAATATTAGTATTCAATGGAAAGTATTTCTGAATTACGTAGTTTCAATCTCCAACGTTGTGAATGTGTTCCGCTATTGCCGATTTATTCGTCTGGCCCTGTATAAAAAATCTAAAGCTTTTATTTTAATTGTAATTGTAGAAATGTTCATGACGCCGTGCTCGACGCCCCCGGGCAGCCTGCTGTCCCCCGCGGGGGTTCCGGGCCCGCCGCCGCCCCCGCCGCTAGACGCTGCCGCGCTACACACGCACATATACGACAGGTGACAAACTCATCAACTAATTATAGTCGGAATTTTAATTCGATTCCAGATTTGACAATTTCAGTGTTGCAACGTTATGACAAGTACTAAATAGTAACGTTGCGAAATTATTCGATACGGAAATGGAATATTTCCGGATCGATTCTTCTCGTTTATAATTTTATTCTCGTAAACTAAGTATATCAGGAAATTAAATATTTGTGAACGGATAATTTAGTTATGACGATTAATTTTATTACGGATCTGAGAGTTTTCTTTAATAATTGTGTGTGAAATAAATAAATAAATGTGATCATGAAGGAACATGAGAAATAAAACAAATAGATGTATTATGGTAATATTTTATTTTATAAATCGTCGCCGTCATCGCTATCGCTATCGCTGTCACTTTCTGTAACATTTATTATAAATGTGTCTGTGATATTGTCAATTAACATATCTAGCCTACTCATTTTTTCCTCTTCTTTGACAACATGGGATACGCATTTAGACCATTCGGTGGCCGTAATTTTTTGAATGCCTTCCTCAAATAAATTTCTCACGTCTGTCAATTTGAAGGTTTTATTATTTTGAGCTACATGCCCCTTTACCTGAGCCCATATCAATTCGATAGGGTTCAGCTCGCAATGGTAAGGGGGCAGTCTTAAAACCGTGATCCCATGTTGTGCTGCCATTTCGTCTACAGCGTACTTATTAAAAGACTCGTTATGTGGAATCAGTTCTAAAAGCGTAGCTTTAACCATATCTGGTTCGTAATGAATATTTTTATTTAAAAGCCAGTCTTGAATGGCAGCTTTTTTCCAGCTCATTTTTGGTGCTGTTTCCAATTTTCGGGAGTGGTAAGGTGCATTATCCATCACCACAATTGAGTTTGGTCTTAATTTTGGTAAGACTCCAGCGAACCACTCCTCAAAACAAACTGCATTCATCTCATCATGGTAATCTTCACAATTTTTCTTTGCTTCAAAAATCATGAGCCCCTCTTCCAGGAAGCCTTCTTCACTACCTATATGGCTAATTATGAGACGTTTGCCTTTTCCAGATGGGTTTTTTAATCCAGTGGTCAGTCCCTCCAAAAACGCTTGCCGAGATGATGTGACTTGCTTGTCCACCCAAGTTTTTTTTACAGTATGACCTTAAATCACATATAGTACATGAACATTCAATATTACTATTAAATTTAATGTAAATCTATATTAATTCAAAATGTTAGCCTTACCTGCGTTAACCCAAGTTTCATCTTGATAATATATATGTCTCCCTTCTCGTCGAAACTGACATATAGATCGCAAGTAACGCTGGCGCCATGTTATTATATCATTTCGATCAATAAGTGTGCTCTTGCGTGACCGTGCAACAAATTTAAAATTAAGATGCTTCAAAATTTTTCTGAGGGTGTCTTTGGAAACCTTGGGCATTTCTGGATCATCGTTCATCACTTGTAAAATCTGAAATAGTAAATTTTATAATAGTTTGGAATCATTACTTATATATAAAAGATGTAGGTATAAAATAATACTGTCTGACTGATTGACTAACCTTTGCAATGGTTGGAGGTTCATTTCGGTAAAAGAACTGATGAACTATTCGTCGTATTGCGGAGAATGTAAATTCATCAATTTTATCTTTGAAACTTCGCTTTGGTCCAGTTTTTTTAGGGGGAGTTGGCGGCGCACCTTTATTTACTTCCTTCAAAACGTTACAAACAGAGCGTGAGGTTATTCCCAATATGTGAGCAACTTTGTTCATACATTCATTTTCTTCCACAACTTCAAAGGCCTCCAATTGCGCAGAAGTTTCATTTTTCACGTACTTATATGCGTTGCGGATCATTACTTTTTCAGTAACAGTGAAAGCTTTTCGTGGACGTTTTTTTCTTGGAGACAAGAAAACATCCACGTCTTTTTGTGATGTACTTGGCGGAGGATCCATTTTGATGGAAAACCAAAACAAATAGATTCACTCAAAGTTCACAAAAAACTATAAACGTAACAACAAACACAACGTAACAAAACTTTAACAAAAACCCAACAAAATAACAAAATATCGATTCGCAATGAAACGAGATATTCGTGCAGTCAGACTAGGAGAATGAAGCCGAATGACAAGATAAACAAAATGGCGATAGCTGCACGAGCGCGCACGGGTTGCCAATACAGAAAACTATCTAGGCTCTTTTATTATAAGTTTTGTTTTTAATATAAAAAAAAACAAAAATATTAACTTTTTATAAAATAAAGCAGCGGTTACTAATTAATAAATAATTGTTATGAATAATTATGTATTTATTTAAATAAAAATCAATAATTTAGTCTTTAATTGGCACACCAATATTATGATTACATAAACATAAATCGCGATTGTTTATCGATTTTTGTGTTCATCACTACACTATTATATGTGGTATCATTATTTTACAAAATGACAGTAGCTAATGTCAAATGTGGAATCGAATTATAATTCCGACTTTAGACAACTTTGTATCCTTACGTATCCTATCGTAAGTCCGCACTCGCCGACTGTCGGTCGGTGCATGTGCATGTCGGTGAGGTGTATATCCTTCTAAATGTTCTATTCTTCCGCCGACAATCGCATCGGTGGTAGTCGGGCTACAATTGCACCGATTTTTTGTAGGTCCTACTTTTTGTAGGACGTTTCCGTTAAAGTACGGCATCTCAATATGTTCTATTTTCGCCGACTTAAAATCGGTCACCGATTGTCGGACGTGTGCGTTCTCGCTAAAACCTACTTTTAAGAGAGCTACCTAAATTCTACGCACAATCATCGTTTTATACGCACAATGTGTTAATTGTATAATGTTACCACGTGACAGGTACAAGATAGAGTTGAGCGAGCTGCAGATCCTGGTGGGGCGTGCTCGCGACAACTGGAAGTACGCGCACACCAAGACCACCTCCACGCTGCACCTGCTGGACAGGTTCAGCATTTCTTTACAGGTACATAATCAGTAACATCCTAATGCACCCAAAACCATTCCATTTTAGCCTTTATTCCTATCGTATTAAGATGCCCATTCGTTGCCGGTCGAACGTTACCGTTCACGTCACTTGTCTTTAGCGTGTCGTATTCAGCTGTCATTTTCGAATCTGTTTTTATGAGTATCCATCGACCTATGCTATACTGTACCATCAGCCTAATTCTCTCTGTACCAAAAGCCTAATGTAGGTTTTTTTTCTAAAAACCGCCATCTTATATGATTTTGGACTCTTCTCATTCTTCTATCCATTCATGGATCGACCCACCCCGTGAAACTATACGCGAAGAAATTTTTTATGGATTTTTGTATAGATTTGACCTTAAACTAGGAAACGATAGCTTAAACGATCGCAAAAGAGTCTCATTCGTGTTGCGCAGAACGCGGTGCAGCGCCAACAATATTTTTAAGGGTTCGTGATTGCAAAATATGTTTTGTTTTCATACATATTTTTTTTTAAATTTTTTTTTGTGTAGGTAACAAGTCTTGATATTCAAGAAATCATACATTGGTCGGTATATCTGAATGCATCACCTTGGAGTGGACATTTGAAAAATGATGAGAAAGAATGGGGAATAGGGCACCCCCTTTTCTCCATTACACTGTAGTGTATGTGTAGTGTAAAAGTGTATGTAAAGGGGTAAGGGTTTATTACACTATTTTCTTTGCTAGGTGATAGGATTCGTAGTAAAGAGTATAATGCGATAGAGTTTCCTGTTGTACGAGCTACCATCGTGCATATTGTGTGTTTTTAGCATAAGATTTGGCGCAGCGTTTCGCATATATGTGCTAATTGTAACTAACTTAGAGCAAAAATAAATTATGGTCCCGCCTTTGAGTGGCACATAACGTTGTGCAATATCATTGAACACTCCTACACACAACACTGAATCCCGAGGATATAACGTTCTTTGAATCTTAAGTGCTAACTGATAATTTTGTCACGCTGACAAAAATTCACTCGACCGTTTTCTATGAAAACATATGAAGCTGTGCACATTGAGTGACGTGACAAAAAGTTCCGGTGGCCGGCGACAGTGACGTGATTGTCACTTTCTTGTCACTCTATGTGTATTCTCTATGTGTAGTACTCGCTGTGACACGGACAGTCAGTGTGTGCAGTAAGTGAGCGCAGTAAGGTGACGGGACCAAAATTCACATAATGAGAAGTCGCCCGTCTGCGCCTACCCTAACAAAGAACATTTGTCTGCTACTTACTACTCGATGGGATAGGATGAGGAGTGGGGATTGTAATGGAAGAGGCTTCTCTTATGTCATTATACTCGCTATTCGATGGTACAGCTTATCTAAGAGCTAGTGGCCGATTCTAACGCACACATGCGCGTTGGTATATGCACGCGGCACACATTACAAATAGCGAAACAATACGATCCGCCAGACAGACTTGCCAGACGCCGGACACGTAGTAGACATCTATCGCCGCCACTAGTTGAACTAGTTGTTAGAGACATAAGCTGCGTTGATAGGGTGAAGTGGGGATATTATTACTTCTGTTATCCTATTATTACTTCTTACTCGATGGGTTAGGGTGGTGTAATGGGAGAGAGACTTCCCTTATATCATTATGTTCGCTGCTCGATGTTGAAGCGTGTGTGCGGGTGGTATGATCCGCAGGCGGAACGTCGCGTGGTGCACACGGTGGACCCGCAGTACCCGACGGCGACGCTGTGCGGCACGCTGCCCGCGCTCGTGGCGCACCTTAGCGAACACAAGCTGCTCGCTCTGCGCGCCGTGCTCGCACACTGCGACCTCACCGGGTGAGTTCGCTATTGTAAGGAGATTTCGACGAAATGACGTTTCAATTTCAAGAAGTCAAGAAACCCCAATGACAAAAATTCGACTTTGAATAGGACTTGTAAAGCTCTGTAACTTGTGTATCTATACATTAGTTAATATATGAGTTGTGTTTGAAAAAGTACTATACTGCATTCTGGAATGCAGTCTGGACGCACCACGGAATGCAGTCATCTCTTCATCTAAATAATCTTAAGTTTTAACGAATCATCAAACATTGTCGATAGCATCGCAGATCTGTCGATCGACGTGCTTCAAGATTATGTCAGCCGCCCACAACACCGACTGATGTGGTCAGCTGATGCTTTTTCTATATTCTGCCTGTAAATGACTTCTATGTCTATATGACATAGAACAGACACCGACGGAGATTCGTGATGAATTCTAACGCTGATGGACTCCTATCAACACAATTGTTACATATACACATCTTAAAAATGATTTATTAATAATTATTGTTATTTACCTGTCCAGGTCTTCTGAAAATCAAAATCAAGAACAGGATCTTGAGGAGGAAGAGGACAGTAGCGTGAGTTCAGAAACTGAGCCCTCAGAGTTCTCTTCGCATCAAAACGCCACACTTCTGATGCTCCAGTTCGCTATCGACCAAATGTCCTTAGAGGTACAGTTAGTTACATTGGATTTAACATTTGAGATTTTCGCGATGTTCCCACATATTTATCTATTTAAACGGGTCTTACCGCGTACCTTATTTATACTAACAACTCGTGATCATGGTTGGTGCAACCTAACCGAAACCTCAAGTACAATGAACAAGGTAAGTAAATAGATTAACAAGTAAAATACCCGTTGAGACCCGTTTAATAAATTGATAAATACATTTGATATCTTATCGTTAAGTATATTTTTTGGGGGTGTAATTGTAGTGTATTATTATTATATGATGCAGATAAGCGGTTAATAGGAGAGTTAGTTATTAAACGTGTGTTACAGGTGCAGTCGCGTGGTCGCAGCATCGCCGAGGTGCAGGTGTGCGGTGTGAAAGCGGCGTTAACGGCACGACCAAACGACTTGTCGCTGTCGCTCTCCGTACACTCGCTGCTGCTGGTCGACGCGCTGCAGACCTACGGGCCCGACTTCGAGCTGCTAGTCGCCAGTCACAAGCACGTCGGGTAAATATATGTATTTTCAACACACTTGCTCGTAAAGTGGCCCTTATTGCAGCGTTTTTAGGGTCATAATGCAGCATATAAAATACGCGTGCTTTTTACTTTGCATTACCGTACTAATGCTTTTTACATTACGTTTTTTTTAATCTCAGCAAAGAGTTTTGATGTCTTAAAAAATAGTAAACTTTTTGCCAATAAATAAACTGTCTTAGTTAAAATATAATAAATGATCATTTCATTTTATTAAATTATTTATTTTTATCAACAAATTAACATTATATTTTGTTATAAATACATAAATATTCAGCTTATTATATTTTTAATAATTGGCTGTTTGGCAGTCAGTTCGTCAGTGCTTCTATTTCCACTTGCGCGCGCATAATCTAACAACCAAAATTACGGCGCGCGAAAAAACAAAATCTCCGCCGCTAATTTTCACAGATAATTGTTAATTCATATAGCTGTGTTTTGTGATTATTTTGAAAAATGTAACAAAATAAGACAATGAAATTTTATTTATTTTATCCTCGCAAGTGTGTTGAAAAACGTCGTATGAAACGCGTGCGCATCGGTCATTGCACTCTCGGCTCCAATACGCTCGGGCTGCAATCCCGCCTCCACTGTAAAGATCACTGTAGCACACTTGTATCATAATTTACTATTTTTTTTTTTTTTTAGGAAGCTGATAGACTATTGTAATTACATATATATTCTATATGGTGATCGATAGTTAATAGCTTAAACAAAGCTGCCAAAGTGGATATTACCTGTCCATTTTCGCTTCTAATTGTCGAATATTTTTATTATTATTTTGAGCTATGTGACCAGTTTTAAGTAGTTTTAATTTGAATTTTATCGACCTAAGACGCCGATTTGGCCTCTTTCCATGTTCCGATTCACAAGTTTGGGCCTTTGAATCGTGAATCTTCAGTATCCACGTTTCGGAATCGTACGTTATAACGGGCAGGGTGCACTGATTGATGAAGTAATTAAAATTTGATATTTATAATGAAACTTTTTCGATAATAATTTGTATTTGTATATGTTAAATGATTGAAGTGACTCTCCATTCTTTCTGCCGATTGAGTATATATCCCAACTGTCCATGGGCGACAATGTTCAATTACCTTTAAGTGGGTTATCTGCTCGTGTGCTGACTTTTTTCTATGAAAACATTTATGTGCACAGAATGGACACAGCGTCAGGCAGCATCCGCGATTCTGAACCGACGTCCCCGACGTCCCCAACGTCACCGGATGCGCGCGCGCCGCCCCCGCATGCTTTACAGCAGGCCCTCTACTCGCTGCATTACGGGAATATCAACAAAACTAAAGGTAATTTGAAAATAATGTTATTAATTGCTGAATAAATGCCACTTGCCATAAACAATCCTTTAAAGGTACATGACCTTTGACCTTCAATTTTTCTCTGTTGTATTAGCGGCCCTTTTGGCCCACCTATTCTATAATACCATTGACTGTATTCAATTTAACTCGAACTAAGATTATTTTAGAAGTTGCAGATCTTTTTTTTTAATGAAAAAATTAACAGGGCACACGGTTTATATGATGGTATGTGGCTACCGCCGCCCGTGGACACCCGCAAAACCATGATGGTGAGCTGCGATCTTGTAAACCCTATACACAGTTTTCTTGGAACATCCCATAGCAGAAAGATCTGACTTTATAAAACGTTAATTGTAATGTCATATGCCATACCTTAATGTCATAGCGTAGCAAAAATACTTCAAGGGCTAATCCGTCAGTAATCTCTGAGTTTGCGGGTTTTGGATATTGCGGTTTTGGGTTTGGACATTTTGGAATACAGTGCCGGGCATCCTCTTGTTGGGGAAGTAGGAACGCACCGCAATCCGGTGACTGGCGGTGTGGTTGTAGAAACACAAAATTGGCATCACATTGAAAAGTTCTTCAATGCGTTCCCCGTTATTCTAAGAAATATTACAAGAACACACACAGACTCGTAATATCTATTTTGACGCTGAGAGGTTCTAAACCTCTGTACTGTTCTGAGAACAGTGTGAGGAGTGGAAGTGGATGATCCTTGTTTACAATTCGATCGATACTGTAACATTTTTGGAGCACTGTTACTTCTATTTGGCAGATACGATAGAAGCAGAGCGCACAAGCCCCGGCCCAAGTTGGACAGCCGGTACAAGTATGAGCTGGAATACGGCCAACTCCGGCCTGGGCGGCGGCACGGCCGGGGGCACGTGGGCCGGCAACGGGGGCGGGTGGGGCGCCGCCGGGCTCGTTGATTCTGAGGCCCTGATTGCGGTGGAATTGTGCCTCGTGAAGGGCGAAGGCGACTCTGAAGATCTGAGGATAGCCAATATATTGTTTAACAATTTAGATATTATTGGTGAGTGCCTAGCATTTTATCAATATAGAGTTGATAGAGTTAGTCTTGTCTTGTTGCATCTTAACACTTGTCTTGTTGTTAAGATATAAATTGTTTTTTGGATATATATGTAGTATCGATGTCGAAAATAAAGTGGCTTTTCACATCCCTACATTCATAGTTCATTCAGTTGCAATCGTTCCTCGTCCAATCCACAATACCACATCTATACTAATAGAATAAAGAGGTAAAATTGTGTGTTTGTTTGTGGGTATGTTGGGGGTAATCTCAGGAACTACGGAACCGATTTCAAAAATTCTTTCACAAATAGGAAGCTACATTATTCGTGTCTAATATAGGCTATATTTTATTTCGAAATGTTGAAAAAAGAAAAACTTATAAACTGAAGCGAAGCGAGGGCGGGGCGCTAGTATATTATACTTTATATATATATATATATATATATATATATATATATCTGCAAATGAATCTTAAATCTTTTCTTAAATATAATTAATTCTTTTAAGAACTTTATCACTACCCTGACGTTACTGTTTCGGAACCCAAAGCGCCTTATCATTTCTTATAGCAATTTTCCTTTCATTAACTGTTTATTTTAGCTATCCTTTTCTAACTGTTATTTGTGTATATGTATCCTTGTCTAGTTATTATACTCTTATTTTTTTGTCAAAATTATACATTACAACAATGAACCCACGGGGTTTAATTGAAACCACATTTTAACAAAATTGTAAGATATTACCGTAGCATATTTTTAATTAAACCTGTTTTGTATTAGAGAACCATTCTATTGTGCAATTTTACGGATTGCGCAATGTGTTTGTTCGTCTGGGAAATGTATTGAAACTCATTTGGTTGCAAGACACGATTCACTAATACTGTGCCGTGACTTCATTGTACAATCTTATAGGTTTTTGGAATCGCCTTATAAAGTATAAAGAGAAAAGTATTCCAATTAAGGAATGAAAGTATTTCTCTGCATTCTTGTACTACAAATGTCTGAGATTTAATTTTCTACGTGCCACTGATGGAAAATTTTAAAAATTTTATTTGTGTAACAGTGAGTCATGGTTAGTTTTAAGAAGTGTTCTTTTGCAGCAAATCAAGAAACAATAGTGGAGTTGATCGGGTTCACGCAAAGGGTCCTGGGCACCAAGTCCTCCTTCAAGAAGGTGTCGTCAGACACGCGACTGTCGGAGCCCGCCACCAGCGCCAGTCTCTTGTCTATTCCCGTGCCAGAAGATGAAGTTAAGGTATGCACTATGACTCTGCAACATTTTCAGGTTTGTGAATCTGGTGCCCTTTCCAAAATATTGTGGCACATAATGTCATGGCATGACGAATCTCTGGAAGCACGACACGAAACAGGATAATTCCGACAGATACAAAGTTTACTGCATATTTCGTGGTTTGTATACATTTTATATTGTAATCTCTGTAAGAAAGATAAACGTTAAACGAAATGCTCCCTTATTTCGTAATTTTTCCCGTAATGCTCCCTTAATTTTTCAACCATTTTGACACATTTCTTTTTCACACGGGGCAAACAGTCTGCGACTATGTCCGCATACATATTCAATGGTACATCGCAAGATTTAAATTTCTCAATCACTGAAATTCATATCGATGACAGTTTATATCCATCTTTTCGATTGAAATTTAAGCACATTACGCACAATGAGGATGTCATACCTTACCAGGTCCCAGGTGTCCATAAGATAGATGTGGTAGTTACGTAAATATGCCCTTGAGAATATTTGAGGTTTGATCTATCGCTATCTTTGTCAGTGAAGCGTAAATAAATAACGCTTCTGTTTTTTTTTGTCATCGGCTCGGTGTTGAGAAAAAAATATCGTGACGAAACCTGAATGCTCCATAAACGAAAATAAAAATGAAGTTTGCGTGTCCACTAATCCTCACTGAGCACGCGTGGTGGATTATGGCCCAAAATACCCCAGTGATTAACTAGGGAGGCCAGTGTTCTGCAGTGGGACGTTATAGGCCGATACAAGTACAAGTTAGTGATGTCATGAACACAGTAGAGCAAGCTTTTTCTAACATCAATTAAAAGCTTATAATCTCATTTATGCCGCAGAAAGAGATCCGCACGGAGATTACATTCGACTTCCACCGACTCGGAGTACTGTTGCTGCGCGCGGCGGTCCACGAAGGCAACCTGGTGGCTAAGAAGATTGCCACCGCCACCGTCAGCGAGGCGCGGATACAGGCCACTGTTGGTGAGATGCACACCTACATTTGTTATTAAATCGACGACTTTTTTGGCCGGGGTACCCGGGTACCCGAGACGTAAAAGTTGAATTTTTGTTTGATTATTGATTATTATGGGGATTTATGGTTTAACAGTGGTAGTTTATTAAACTTCGAAGTGCCTAGTGTTAGTCAATTATGTTTGTAATAATTAAGTAAAAGCGTGAGACTGCATTTATTGTGTTCTTGGAATGAGTCCAACTCTGTCCTCAGTAAACTTACTATATAGCTTTACTGAGCGACTCCAACTTCGACCGGACTGGACAATGCCGTGATAAAAACAATTCTGTTTTATTATTTGCTATGAGTTTGGACCAATGGCCATGCCAGTGTACAAATAAAATATAAAAATAATAAGGTTTCGAAACATCCACCGTGCGGACCTTCCACCTTCCCATGGTTCTACCCACTTCGCGGTTATTCGAACCCAATCACGGGTGGAACGCGTCTATTGTTTATTTTTTTAATTTTTTTTTT
Source organism: Sesia bembeciformis (assembly GCA_943735995.1). Taxonomy (NCBI): domain Eukaryota; kingdom Metazoa; phylum Arthropoda; class Insecta; order Lepidoptera; family Sesiidae; genus Sesia; species Sesia bembeciformis. Next base: position 19,327,864 of record OX031028.1, read on the forward strand.
TTGACTTTTTTACGTTCTTTGACTTTTTACGATTTTTTGCGTTCTTTTTTGACTCCGCCATAGTGCCCTTAGCACATACACGTAAACTTCCGTAGCTGTACGCAGTTCTACTTAGCAAACGGAGTTAAGTTAAGCGTAGCGCTAAATGATTTTTGTGTTTCTTCGCAGCTAGTACAGTGGCATCATACATGTGTAATTTCTTCAGCTCATTATGAACGAGCTAACATGAAACAACGTAGATAAACTATACATGATTCAATTTGCACTTTCAATGGCTAAACTATAGAATAACATGAATACCATATCATATTACCAGCATGTCTCTCCACTGTTGGATATAGCCCTCTCCCAAGGCTCGTCACGACACACGAGCTTCCGCTTTTCTCATCCAGCCACTACCGCCAAACTTCTTCAAATTGTAGCACGAGTATTTTTCGTATACTATAATATGATCAATAATAATAGCTAGCTAATAAGTGTTAATAGCTAAGTGTGGTGCTGTTGTGCAGCGTCATGTCGCGTGGAGGTGTGCGGGTCGTTGGGCGGCGTGCAGGTAGTGTCGCTCTGCGAGGGCGCGGGTGTCCACACGCGCATCTTGTCCGCGGGTTGTGCGCGTGCGCACCGCGCGCCCACAGACGACGACAAGGCGCTGCTGTTCGACATCACCAGGAGACTTGTACCCAGCGAGGAGACCGATGCCACAGGTACGCAATAAAATGAACTTGTATTTAAGTAACAATAATTAAAGTGAGTTGGTCGATTTTGCTAAATACGTTATTTTAATAATGAGGATTAAAGCGAAATCTATGAATTTAGTCTTATTTTTTTAAATATTCGTATACAATGACTTGTCCACCTGATGCGGTGACAATCAGATTGACACAAAAGCAGTCGGCGGCACCACTCACTTTTCTTCAGTGCTTCGAACTCACTGCATCGATTGTACACTATTTGCCATACTAACAGGCCGACAAGGGTCTAAATGAAAGTGAAGGAGAGCTTAACAATCAAACAAGGTTCAATTAACGGTTAAACCGTTAATTTATATATATTTTTTATATATAATTTATATATATATAATATATATCTTATATGTTTTTGGGGAAGTAATTATCATTTAGAATTCACGAATTCTGTTAGCAGTATACATGGATAGAAAAAAAAGGCGGCAGACGAGCGATAGTGGATACTGTCGCCCATAGATATCCACGATACATGCCAACATTAGTTCAGAATGAAAAACGTTGGCACGCCGTACTTGGCTTTGCGCTGCCTACTTTTGCAGATTAAGGAATAGATTGGAAAATGGGGAGGTATAGGATGGGAATGGGCTCTGGCATATCTCACTCACTACCGAAACACATACGTACGTTGGGGAAATACCATAGGTAGGAAGTGCAGTACATTTCAAGGTTCAAGGTACATTTCATTTCAATTCTGTGAGAGAGGGACCAGTCGAGTGCGCCCAGCGCTCATGCATACGGAAATGTGCATGATGGAGCCCATGTCCAGCAGTGGATACTGAAAGGGCTGGTTGCATTGGATTGCATACATGTGAAGGCATACTTCTATTGTTCGTATATTGTTTTTGGGATGCAGAAATCCCAACGCCGGTGTAGTGGTTAAATTCGTTTGTCGTGTTTGCAGTGGTGGAGGCTGTTGTGAGCGTGCAGGTGGCGCGCGTGTGGTACACGCACTCGGGTGCGCTGCTGCGTGAGCTGCAGTCCTGCCTCTCCGAGTTCAAGCAGTACCTCGCCAACCTGGCGCGCTCCATCCGCGCTGCCGCCGCCGACATGGCCATCGGCCTCGTGCACCCCAAGTATAATATATTACCCGATATATCTCTTACAAACTACCGCCACCACACACGGTCTTTCGCTCTTCTCACGCAGCTACTACAGGCGAATTTCTTCGTCGTCAGTTCCACTTGGCCTGTGGACGTCTAACGCTACGTTCACCGGTGCCTAGTTTGCATTCGAGGTCTTGTGTCTCCCGTCGGTTGTTGATCTTGTGATAAATATAGTTTGTCTCCTGCCACTTCAGCTATACTGATTCATTGAGTTATGACGACAACTTCATCTCATCTTCATCTCTCATCACCTTCCTTTCTTATAACTACAACGCGTTTCTATCCATGAAGTGGTGGCATGACAGTTAAAATTTAACTTTGGTATGATTAAAAATGACCGGTCGATTCGCACATTTTTGTTATAATTGACGGCAATGTGCTGTCGGCTCGTCTAAAAATATTTTTTTGATGTATTATCAGCCTATAAAAGATTCTTCCCAAGACTGTTGTGTCGTCAACAGGGGCGAGTCTCTGTACGCAAACCCAAAGTTGTCGCAGTCGACTGAGGGCGTGTCGCCGCGCCGGCGCACCACCAGCACGGGCTGCTCGCTCGACGACGCTTCCGACTACACCAACGATAACATTCTGCTCAGGTATGTCCTGTCCTATTCGTACCATATAACACCATAACATCGACCTGTTTTCTCTGTTAGAATATAAGTAGTTCCTACTCCCCGAACAAAGAGCAACACACTCTAATTGTATCAGCTTTTAATGGCCCACTTTGGAGCACAGGCTTTCCCCTAGTGAATCACGGGAGGGGGGGGGGGGGGGGGGGGCTTCGGGCCATAATCTACCACGCGGGCCCAGTGCGGATTGGTGGATGCATTTTTTATTATTTATGAAGCACGCGGATATGCTCGCGTTGTTTTGCTCTCACCGCTGAGCAAGTTACAATTTTTAAAAAATCCAAACTTAAGTACCTACGGGCCGAGGATTTAAACTCATGATCACACGAATGTGAATCGAGTATAGATACCCCTAAACTATCGTTGCTATTATAGATCTACTTTAACATACTCTTATTATTACCGGATCATTCCCTATGTTCCGTCTTATATATGTAGGTATAAAAAATAATAGTTAAAAATGATGCGTGTGATGTCTGTCTTGGTGGAGCAGGCGGACATGTTGCGCCCTCGCAGGGGCCGTCCGCGAATCATCAATGCGGGCCGCAACTGAAAAAACAGCATAGCGGCTTTCATAATCATAAATTCTTTATTTTTAACTAGCGACCCGCCCTCGCTTCGCTTCGGTTTATTAGTTTTTTTTTCAAAATTTCAAAATAAAATACAGCCTATATTAGACACAAATAATGTAGCTTCCTATTTGTGAAAGAATTTCTGAAATCGGTTCAGTAGTTCCAGAGATTGCCCCCAACATACCTACAAACACACAATTTTACCTCTTTATTATATTAGTATAGATATAGTAAACGTGGTAAGAACAAGATGGAAATTTTTGGTAGTTCCACAGGTCTATCGTGAAAATAACGTGTAGAATTTAAATAATTGTATTAATTGTAAAATAAACAAAATTTGAATGTCAATCAGAATCTTTTGTTGTAGCATTTTGTTGTATGCCGAGTAACAGCTATTTGATATAGTTTTTTTATGTACAAAGGCGGCAGACGAGCATACAGTCCAACTGATGGTAAGTGGATATTGTAGCCCATAGACATCCGTGATACATGCCAACATTAGTCCAAAATGACAAAGTTGACACGCCCCCGGATGCGCTGCCTACCTTTGGAGACATAGGAATGGGTTTGGAGAAAGGGTTGGGAAAATGGGGAGGGATGGGAATGGGCACTGGCACATCTCACTCACTACCGAAACACGTACATTAGGGAAATAAGATAAAGTGGGAAATGCAGTACATTTCATGGTAGTCTTCTGTGAGAGAGGGGTAACGTGGCCAGTCGAGTGCGCCCAGCGGCTGTTGGATTGCAGCGTGCACTCTCCCCCTCATAGTAGCATCTGCTTGTAATATTCACATTGTTTTCTAATGTATGAATAAAGGTAATGAGTTGTTTGTCGTTTTGTAGCCACCGGTGACATTTTGAACAAAAGAAAATAATTAAAGGTCAATTGTCTGAGTGATTGCTAATAAATTATTCTTTCATTCATTCACAATGATAAAGTCTTTCGTCGCAATACATTTAACCCCCGAATGTTTTTTTCTTCTTCTTCTTTTGATGCCATCTCTTAACGGACGTTGGCGATCAGCGTGTCCACGACAGAGGCTGCTGCCCGAAGTAAAGGTTTCGTACTGATTCCGAACCATTCTCTAAGATTTCTGGGCTAAGATGTTCGTTTTCTGCCAGGTTTGTGGCGACCGTGTATCTTAGCTTGCATTACATGTATGTCTATCATATAGTATGTTCATGACTACTAATTAACTGAATGTTCATTTCCCTGAACGTCGTCCATTTCCCTGAACGTCCATTTGCTCGAATGTCTATTTCTCAGATGTTAACTTTGCGATCTCCATTTCAATGTGACACAAAACTCTTAGGTGCTACCTTCAAATTGATATTGCTGGTGGTATGATATGTTTAATCCAATCCAATACTTGTAAAATGAACTGCCAACTGAGGAGTTTTACACCACGTCATGGGGCTTCCCAAGAGAGCTGTGAGTGCTATTCTGCGAGGTCTGTAACGGATCCGCCTCTCCCTGTTGCAGCTGTTTACAAGTATAGGCGGCTATGACTATTCCAATCCAATTTGATAAAGAGAAAACCGAATTAATGAAATATCTCAACATTTTGCTCTAATTAATTATCACCTCCTTGTTTAATTTAAAGCCGCGTCAGTTACCCCAGAGCGCGATGTTCTGTTTGCATTTTGGAGAAATTGGAGTGGAGTGGTTGGAACTTTACAAGTGGACCAATCCGCTTGTCTGCCACATCTATTATAAAGGCATATTAGTGTAACTATTTGTCGCTCGCAGTGTGAGCATTTCCCTGGAGTCTCCGGTGGTAGTGGTGCCGCGCGCGGCGGACGCCACACAGGTGGTGGTGGCGCACCTGGGCCGCATGAGCCTCACCAACCGGCCCGGCGCGCCCTCCCGCACGCTCTACCGCGTCCGCCTCACAGACATCTCGCTAGCATCCGTGAGTATACACACGCACCCTCACACACGGGGTCGTCTTAGAGACTTGAGTCTTTGGTAAAGGAATTTGCTATTGAGTAGCGGCCGATGAGTATAGAGACTATGGGCATTGTGAGCTGTAATCGGTCTTTTATTTTATTTTACTTGTAAAACGAAAAATTTTACGGTACCCCTAATATTTGTCGATCTACCCAAAGTTAAATTATCATGTGAATTTTTTTTGTCTGTCTGTACTTTCTACGCGTATTGACTCAAATGCAGAAACCATGTCTCAACGATTGATAGACGCAACTTCGTGGAATTGTATGGAAACCAAGAGCGTCACTTTAATTTTAGTTTGGAAAACAACACCGATGAAACGAAACATCTCTTTTCGCTCAGTTCACCACTTTTGTCCATTTTTACAATCCATTATATGGCAATTGAGCATTTTGTGTTTTGTAACAACGATTTGCTAGCGACACGGGTCGAACCGCCTGAACGAGCGGCGCGAGAAGTAGGTGCGAAGCGAAGAATAGCTTGCGTTATCTATTCCTCTATATCTATGGTTGCTCGTGTTACAGCTGGACGTCGGCGATGCTTTAAAAAGCGTGGCGGTATCGTCGTGCAGCATGGAGCAGCTGTACGACGTGTCGCGCGGGAAGCCCGTGCTGCACAACACCGCGCTGCAACTTACCGTCAACTACTGCAACGACGACGATGCCGCGCAACAGGTAAAATAAGATAGATGCAAATTCCTTTCATGAAATATTTCGTCTACAAAAAACCATGTAAGTCCGATTATGACAGATTATTTCTTGGATGTAAAATAATCCCAATACAAGAAAGGGTTAATATGTTAATTGCATTGTAAATATTAGGCTCTAATGATTTTAAAAAACATTGTCAATCATCCTCGTAGCACCAGAGCAGTGGCGAAACAAGAATTGGATGTGCACAGAGCTTTTATTATTATGGCAAAAAAAAGGTTAAAATAATCTTGCACAAAACATTTGCCATTGAGAATATTCGAGTAGCATAGAAATCTTCCAAAATGATAAAGAATACGAGGTCAGTAAGTGAGTTTTTAAACTTTCGCGTTTTGTACACGTTTTATATTGTAAATCGGGTTTGAACGCGTAAAGTTAAAGGTATTTGTGTACTTACAACTTTAATTAAAGGTAAACTTGAAAATTTATAGTAATTCCTTGTATATTGTCAGTAAAACCGCAAATGAGCGTGCTAAACCCGCAAATAATGCGGGTTTAACACGCTTATTTGCGGCTATAAAACGTTTACAAGCTCACGATTGTAACGTATGCACGTGTGTGCCAGTGCGAGGTGTCCGGCAAGGTGGTAGGCGGTCTGCACGTGACGGCGAGCCGCGAGCAGTACGAGCAGCTGCTGGAGACGCTGCAGGGGCTTGTGGACACCGGGGAGCCGTCGCCTCCCGCCGCGACCAGCCCGGCAGCCACCTACGAGGTCAGTATGACAAATCTATCATTACCCTATTACGACATGAACTCAGTTGATAGGGGGCTCCAAGGAATGAATACAGCCAGTCCTCACTTCAGCAATTTATTTTTGATTAATTTTGATATAAATAAAATAGCACTTACGAAACTAATTTTATTAAAGTATAAAACTTGGTATGTAAAAACGGAATATTAAAGACTACTTACCCTAATAAGGTGTTTTTTTATAAATTCATTGTTAGGTATCGCGAGTCTGTGAGAAACGCCCACGTACCGATAGCTGGTAAAAGTTTTGGCTGAAGGCCGGTGTGTGTTGGCGGTGTAGCGAGGGCGACGTTCTCGTCAATAGTACTTGCATAATGAAATGAAACGGTTATTTATTTGCTTGAGATTTTGGGTAGATACATTAGATATTAATTGTAATTAATAGTTTCCTTCAAAATCTTGCAATAAAGCGTGCAAATATTAAATAAATGTGTTCCTTAAGAAATCTTTTATACCACCCGAGCGAAATCACTGCTGGTTGCTGGTACGAAATAAAACAACACAGTTTAGATTTATCAATTAAAAACGGTTACTTGGTTCTGCCCAATGAAATACGAAAGATTTATGTTATACGTGAGAAGGCATGTGTAACTCTAAAATAAATTTTCTCTAGTAAACAATTAGTCTATTTGTCCGTTAATAACTTTATAAAGAAGAATATTTTCGTTTACTCTCTAAAGTTGAAATTATGTATGAAAAACGCGAAAATCTCAAAAGTTACAACAGTTTAGAGCTGTGAAGACTTGTTTAAAATTTAATCCGCGTTTCAAATGTGTATAATGTGCCCATCTAGGCGAGTGGTCTGGTAGAAGCGGGCGCCGCGGTGCCGACGCTGCGACTGGACCCGCAGGTGCGCGCCGCCGTGCTCGCCGTGCCGCCGCCGAGACGCTCCCTTCCACACAAGCCGCACGCCAACACGCCGCTTAGGATCAAAGGTAAGTGAACACGTGAACAGTGTATAATGTGTTTGTAGGCAAATGGTCTGGTGGAACAGGATCAAAGGTAAGTGAACATGTGAAGTGTATTATGTGTTTGTAGGCGAGTGGTCTGGTCGAGCGGCCGCCAACATGTCGTGCGCCGCTTAAAGTCAAACATGCGTTGTCATCAAAATTGTCCAAATTAATTCAATTATATAACCCTCTTACAAAAATTGATTAATACATTTATTTAACTATTAAATAAGCTACAAGGGATAGTGGTTACTAGTGAGGTACAAAAGTTCTGGCTTCACACGTCTTTATAGATGTCTAAAAAAACAAATTATACATCATTGTAATTGTCATTTATCGCTAATTCGTTTATATTTTTTAGAGTTCAACCCTCGTTAATTTTGATTCCTCGACTCTTAGAATAACAGGAAGTCGCAAAATCTTAAAAATGTTTAATCTGGAATATCGTTTCGTGATTAAGTTTCATACAAAGGAAGGTGTTAGCCCGACCGATATCGAGCAAAGGTTGGATAATGTGTACGGGGATTCTTCGTCATTTTTCACCCGTCAAAAGTTGGTGTAACCTATTTCGTTTAGGACGAGTGTCCATCGACGACGAACCTCGCTCCCGTCGACCCGTTGAGGCACTCACTCCAAACAACATCAAATTAGTGGAAGTACTTCCGAGCGACCTATGGCTAAATCGAAAGAAATAGCGACAAGGACAGGACTATCAAAAACTACAGTTCTTAGGATTCTTCATCAACATCTTCATATGAATAGAGTGAGTGTGAGGTGGGTGCCAAAACATCTTTCAAGTGTGCAGCAAAGTGAACGAGTAGCGTGCTCTAAGGAACTTTAAATTCTTTAAATATTCCACTTTTGCAGTGAACTTCGAATTGCCCAACTTCACGGTGGAACTACGTGCGGACTTGGGTAGCGGCGAGCGAAGCCTGGTGCAGCTCACATTCCGCGAGTTCACGCTGCTCTACCACCGGCTGCACCACCACGAGACCAGGCTGCAGGTACCATCATCTGTTCAAATAATTTTCATCAGCGTTAATTCGCATTTGGCTCATATAAAATGGCATTTTTGGTTTTTAGTATACGTTTTGCCAACGTTTCAGTATTTGTGTCTAATTGAGTCAAAATGCGTAATAGCTGTTTTTCCGACGTGCTTATGCTGCATTTGATTCTTTGCGCATCCTTGCGCGTAAATAATAATGCAATCGCATACGATCCCATGGAATACTATTCAATCTTTTCCCGGATTCAATTCTTTCGTAGCTATAATCAATCTTTTCTAGTTAATACCATACTGTATAATCCTTTCGCAACTGATAACGTGCGATTTAATAATTCCTTAGGATTTAATGGCATTCTATTCAATTCTTTTGCAGCTAATAACATATTAATTAATTATTTCGCAGCTGATTGTATACGATCCGATTCTTTCGTAACGGACAGATAACATACGATTCAATGCTTTCGTATCTAATAGCGTGTTAATCAAATCTTCAACAGTGGATCGCATACGATTGAGTTCTCTCGCAGCCACTAGTTAAGATTGAACGTTTTCGTAACTAATTGCAACGTTAACCCACGATATGCAATAATGTATATAACTAAAATCATCAAATTAAATGTGAAGTGATGCTGATGAGTGTATAAGCCCTGGATTTCTTTAAATGTTCTTTATATATTGTCCACCTTCAGAGAAGTACAAAAATGTGTGAATTATGTACTCGGAATACGTGTCGTGTTCACAATAAATATGTCACTGACAGGTGTCCCTCCATTCGATCACCATGGAGGACCTAACCCAGGAGCCGGAGTCAAAGCACCGCATGCTGATGGTATCACACACGCCCCAAATGCCTCCCAAAGCCGTGTTCGTGTCCAAGTCTTGCCCTGACTTCCTCACGGAGTGTCCCGCGGATGACATGTCCAGTGTCAGCTCGTTGCACTACATGAAGTATTGTTGCAGCTCTCTGCCTAGTGAATTGAATGTTTTGACTGAGGTAAGTCGACTTTGGTGTTGGTGACGTCATTGTGATAGTAAATGCATGTTAATTGTTCGGCGGTTTTCTTACGTTATATACTTTAATATCTGTTGAAATTGGAATCCTTTTTTCGAGTACGTAATAGTAATAGTATGTTTTAGATTCGTAATTTCACATAGATGGATAGGATGATTTGTAATACACCAGTATGTGTAGCCAAAAGACAAAATAAATAGTTAGGAATAAATACAATGCACAAAGTTTGGGCGTTAAGATGAAAATTGAAATAAAAGATGACAAATAACTCGGCATATCAACAAACCAACATTGTGTACTTATCGATGTTTATTTGTATGTGACAAATGGACTACTGACAGAAACACGATAGGTAATTTTTTCTCGATATTAATTAATGTCGAAGTATATATACCCCGATTTTCAATGTTTGCATTTATACGAGTCATGCTTACTCCGGTTATATCATGTTACGATAGTGTCATATACTAATGTACTTAATTGCAGACTTAAACTATATTTATCGCGATCGCCGCGCACGCGGTAGCAATGCCGTGTTTAAAAAAATACTCTTGCTGACTTGGTACTCATATGAATTAATCACCTTAGTATAGTGACAAAAGTAAGCTGTTCATAAATCCTTTGATTCCTTTTTCTTTTTACCACTTCTTCCTCCGTCGCACCTTTTCTTTTAAATCCGTTTTTTTAATTCCATTCCCGTTTTTGTCGGATCTCGAAATTAGTATCAATTATTTTTACAGATGAAACGAAACAAACGCGACAGTAAATGTGGCGTAACCCCTCCCTGTTCACCCGAGATCGGCCCCGGGGGTAAAGCTCCGGGCGACACAGGGAGTGGCGTCGAGGACGCGGCGGGGGAGTTATCCGGAGATGACAACCTTGTGTGGATCAATGTGCATACGAGAGATCCGCAGCATCCCAACTTCGAAGACAAGTATAACAAGGTATTGTACTTAATAATAGTGATAAGTTTCATCAGTCGGTCCACCACCTGGATGTACCATACTGAGAAGGACTTATTTCCCAATGAATTCCTTAGTTTGTATAATATCTGTCTCTTCTTTTACGGAGAAAAGCGGAAGATTATGTGTGGTGGCGAATTATGACGAAATCCTTTATTTAATATTGGAGAAATACTATTGAACTATTGACTTGACAAAAGTAGCCGGTACTGCGTGGATGAAAAGAGTAAAAGGTAAAAGGTGGTGGCGGTCCTTGGGTAGGGGCTTATATCCAGCAGTGGAGAGACAGGCTGATACCTAATGGTATTGTTTTAATCTAGACGCTGGGATGGGGTTGCCGACTCTTGCTCATATAGTCACATCATAAAGTTTTACAGAGCTGTTAATGGGGTCGTAGATAGCAGCAAAGGAATGTTGAATTATGTCGATGGCTTTGATAAGAATCTCTTCTGTATGTTATAAACTTCACTCCATTCTCTTAGAATTAACCATTCATACGTGATATATTCATAGCACGTGAAAATAGTTGAAAAATTTATAAATTGAAATTGAAAAAAGACTTGGATTTTTTTTATAGCGAAATTAACCGTTTATAAATTATTGTGACAATTTTTTAAAGTTTTGAACTTACAATAAAGGTTAAAATAAAAAAGATTTGCAGTTACAACGCATAAATGTCTAATTTGTGTGTTGTGTCAGGTGTGTAAGCTGACAAAGGTAGAGTTCAACTGCTTGAACCTGGTGGTGAGTATCGACAGCTGGGTGGCGGTGCTCGACTTCTTCGGGTTTGCGGGAGATGAGCCATTAGAGCAAGAGGAGGAACCGGAACCACAACGAGTAGGGGACGGTGAGATACATTTTTTTTTATGGACAGAAGGCGGCAGACGGGTATACAGTCCACGCTGGTGGTAATTAGGTGAACTGTATATAATGGTAATCTCTAATCTCGACGCCTGCAAATGTGGAAATTTAGAAATTTTACATGTTTATTATTGAAGAAGCAGTCCAAATTTTTTATGAACAAAATAAAAAGAATGATGATTTGTTTATTTTAAGGAGAATTTGAGGTAACATCCTATTGCGCAGATGACCATTGATTTTCCGTAAAAGAAATCCTAAATATCGACTAAGGGTGACCAGATTCAGCATACAAAATATCAATGATTATTGGAATGAAATTTTACAGAGCTGTATTTCCGCTAAGTTACATGAGCTAAATTTAAACAGCAATTTAATGCTGTAATAAAGAAACGCAGTTCTATTAATGTGGTAACGAAACGCAGTTTCGGAGCGCCCTAGGGTATAAACAAACCGTTCCCGAAGCTCGAATGCATTGATTCTATCAATAATTTATTGTATACTGTAATGAATTACAAATGAAGCAGATCACGTTCATGGAATAATTTCAGAAAGTAAGATCATGGTTACACTCTTTATACAAGCGATATATCGTAGAAAATAATTCAAGGTTCACAGAATGCACTACCGTGAAATATATTACATTTCCCGTATCATATTCCCCAATGTACGTACGTATTTCGGCTGGGAGTGATATATGCCAGAGCCCATTCCCATCCCATACTATCCTATCAAAGTTTCCCAACCCTTTCTCCAAATCAATTCCTACATCACAAAAGGTAGGCAGCGCGTCCAGGACTGTGCCAGCGTTTGTCATTCTGGACTGATGACTGGAGTGGATGCATCGCGTATGTCTATGGGCGACAGTATCCACCAGGTGGACGCCGTCAGACTCGTCTGCCGCCTTCTTACTATAAGAATAATAATAATGATATCTCCCTTCCGACTGATGCATATCATCGGCCGTTTTGGACGTTACAGAGACAAGTCCACCTCTTTCCGAGACGCGATTGGACACGACACAGACGGAGATGTCGATCCGTTCCCTCAGTGTGGTAGTGGTGACTGCTCGGGGTGAAGCGTGTCGCGCGCTCGTGTCGCGACTACTAGTCGTGGCTAATGCGGAAGCGGGCGCGGGGACCAGGATGCTCAGTGGGCGTTTGGGCGCACTACTGTTGACGGATTTAACCCCACATGCGCCGCTTTGGAGGGACAGGTTGAGGACGCATGGGGATCATGCGTTAATATTCCAGTATCAAAGGTATGTTAATTGGTACTTGACTTTTTTCAGTCCTTTCAACATCCCATCGCAGGGCATATGCCTCCTCTAGTAAATCACTACGGGGTTTCGGGCCATAGTCCACCATAATCCATCGGGACTATTGCCAATTTTTTTTAATGCTCTAATATGAGGATTTCCTCGCGATATTTTTCATTTTTTTTTAATCCGTACCTAAGTTGAAACAGTGATACGAGCTGAAAATTGGACTCATGACCTCACAAATGGGAGTCGAGAATATAAACCCTTAGCCTAGGCTGATAGCCTCGATGTGATTGAGGTTGATAGATGATAGCGTCTTTTATGATAGATCGATAGCTTTTGAGTAAATCTTCAATGTTCCACTAAAATTTTGGTGTATTTGTCGATAAAAATAGTGTAAACCGGTCCCTTAAAATATTGATAGTCGATTCCCCGACACACTGAATATGTTGTTACAATAAATAATATCACGATCGGGTTTATTGTTAGAAATATCGATTTGTTTCTACCAAGCACGATTAGATTTAAATTACAAATTTTGCGTAAACTCCGTCATGGACTATGATGGAATGTTTATTTATTTATTGTGTACTAGCTGACCCGACAGACGTTGTCCTGTCCAAATTTCAATAATACAATAATTTCAATAAGTTTTACAAAAATCCCATGGAAAAAAACACTTTGTTTTTCCAGAATTTTCCAATTTTCCGGGCAACTTTTCCAATTTTTCTTTCCCTAAAAACCTTATACGGACTATTAGGAACATTTAAAAAAAAAATAGCTAAATCGGTGCAGTTGACCACATAAATGTCAGTTAGGAATGTTTAGGGTTTCTGCTTGCTTATCGTTAATTTCTTGCTTTATTGTATATTGTTAAGCTCTTATCTTTTTTTTCTCCAATAAATAAAGGTAGTGCGATTGGTAGTCGATTCCCTGTCAGACACTGATTTATTTAAAGACAAATGTTTTGTTCAGGTGCTGGTTATGCGTGTATTGTAGTGTTGGCCATTGAGCCTGGCGTTATTTACTTATATATTTGTGTTATATCGTAGACTGAGCACGAGCGAGGCGGCGGCGGCGGGTCACGACACGAGCATGAGCATCGAGATGGGCCCCGTGACGTACGTGCACACCAAGCGGTTTGTGCAGGAGCTGCAGGCCTTCGCCAGGGACTTCAGCCTGTTGCGCCGGGTCATACAGCAGGCCAGACGGAAGGTGAGAGTAGTCACTTGTGCAGTTCGTGTAGGAGTTGCAGACCTTCGCCAGGGACTTCCAACATGCTGCGCCGGGTCATACAGCAGGCTAGACGGAAGTTGAGAATGGTTGATTCGGTTGTACAAATGTTTTGATAATGCAAGAAAGCCAAGCTTCGACAAATTTAGGCTTCTATACTCTTTACAAACGCGACAGATCGTGCTCAACATACAGCTGTGGCGGACGTAAAAGTTGTTCCTGAATGTTTTCTTCCTTCTCTTTCTTTAGGTCTGTCACGGGCTTATTTAACATTACTTTCTTTTTATCTTTGTGATCCGTATCCTTGGAATTCCAAATCGCTTGACAAGCTTGGCAAGTGACGACAAGCGCTCAATCCACACACTGGTATTTGTAAACGCTCGTCTGCACTTAGAAAGAGGCTGAATGTAGCATAAAGCGCCTTGTAAAATAATTGGTCAAGTCCTAAAGTACGTGTTGGACAAACAAAATTGCAGTGCAAAAAGTGAAAATGCACAAATAAATTTGTCAAACATTTGTACATTCATTTGGGTTGATTTTGAAACCTTTTCGTGAATCGTTTGGTTACCTTCGATTTTACTCGGGTTGAACGACATCGAGCGAAATTTGTTATAATAGCACGTTTCAGAACGCCTACTGTATTCTTTCTTTCCGGTAGGTGTCCGTGGCAGTGGGCGTGTCCCGTCTCTCCCGGCTACAGATACGCGTGCGTTGCGCGTCGCCTGTGATCGTGGTGCCGGTGTCGGGGCGCAGCCGCGGCGCGCTACTGGCGGAACTGGCGCACCTGCACATAGACAATAGCTTCCAGCGCGCCGGCGACGATGGCACTGTTAGCACACTCACCGATACAAATGCCGGTTAGTTCTTTTTAGGAGAAGTTGAGCTGTGAGCTGCTGAGCTTCAAGAGAGCTGCGAACAGGATTCTGAAAGGTCGGCAGCACACCCGCAAGCCCCAACCCACAAGGTGTTGCAGATTGCATGGGCGGCGGTGACCACTCACCATCATGTGGCCCAAAAATATTGCAGTTATTGTAAACGATGTAAACTAACAACAATACGTTCTTGGTAGTTTTTTTTCCGCCACATAATGACGTAATGAGTTGATGTCGGTAAATTTGGCCGACTTGCAAATGCCACCTTTTTAGGACCGTAATGATCTACGTAACTTTTTAAAATTTCGCGTTTCGTACACATTTTGTATTCTACATCTGGACTAAATGTGTAAAATGCTACCATTTATCAACCAACATCAGTTTAAAAATCTGTAAATCCGCTGAAATCAGCGCTGATCCGAAAATCAGCGCTCCAGTTTTTGCTGCATTACAAGCTGAGTTGTAGGCTGCTGGGCCGGTGGCAATACACACGTAGCCTTGTATAGTTCATGTTTTATTTTAATAATGTGTAGTATTACTTGGTAGCAAAAAAAATCATTCTTTCTTTCTAATCTACTTTATACCGTGCCGAAACCTTCAGTAGAAATGAAAGGTAAACATTGAGACCCGATTTACAATATAAAAGGTAATGCTACATCTGTATTTTGGTTGATCGATGGCTACAGCACAATGGACTATATAATATAGGGAGGCAGGGATTTACTTATTTGTTGTTTTGCAGGTGAGCGCGAGGTGTTGGACGTGCGTCGCGTGCAACTTGCGGCGCTGTCGCTGTGGTGCGCTCGCAGCGGCGCGCGCGGCCGCGTGCGGCGGCGCGGCCCAGCGCTGCTGCCTGCGCCCGCGCACCTCGCGCTACAGATAGAGCACAACATGAGCCACACGCACAATGGTATGTTCACCATCAACTACGATGCAATGCAACCAGCCTTTACAGTATCCACTGCTGCACATGTACCCCCTCGTTTTTTATCGAAGGTGAAGTAACATTCTCGGAACATATGGTTCATGTCGTTCGTTCATTGTATTCATTCTCGCGACTTCGTTCGTCAAGGGTTCAATTAGCTATTAGTCGAGTTAAGATTTGAAATGAATAAATAAAGTAAAGTATATTGCATCAGTGTGTGGAAGCAATTAATTTAGTTCGCTCAGAATTGAATGACGCCTACGCACCTCCCAAACGACATAGGTTTATGTTAATGGTATGACATATCACCTCGCTCTCAAAAATTTAGTTTAGGTTTATGTTAATGGGTTTGGCACATACAATACGAGTCTGCGTTCCCGGCAGAGAGTACGCAGGACGCAGTTGCTGCGTTACATAAAACTGGATGTCAACTGTCTAATACGGTCAATTGTTGCCCGCCGCGTATTCTTTCCGCTCGAACGGTCAGAATGTTCTTATGTGTCACCTCTCATTTAAAAGTGTACAATTTATTACCTGCAGCTATCATTTGTCCAGGACACAAAATGCATATTGGATTGTGACATTATATTCTATTGTATATTCTATTCTGTTACATCGCTGTTACTCTCTTCCACGCGTATTGGTTCCGTCTAAAAATCAGCGCTGTGTCGTTTTTACGGTATATACGGGATCGCTTAGTTTTCTCGCCTCGTTTAATTTTAATTTTCGTTTGCTGTCGTTTATGTATGTTTAAGGCATTTTAGAATTATAAATTGTTATGTATTCGATCACTGTGTGTACGAAATATAATTTTCATCTATCTAAAGGGTCTTTCAATAAATGCGCTCTAGTTCTAAATATTTGTGTTACTATCGTAGACTGAGCACGTTTTATTGACGTGCAGGAGGTGTTCAATCGGCAACTGACCCGATTCCTTCGAATTTGTTGATTAGAAGTCTAATTCAACAGGTCGTTTATTCTGACCATAAATTACACGTAACGCACGGAACGTTCCACGAACTGAACAGTCATTTCGATAGTAAAGTTTAATGATTTCCACGCATTGGTGAATCGTGTAATTTTCCATGATTAAACTGTGAAGTTCAATATACATCACTCACAAATATGTCAGATATATCTTTTTAAAGATGGCCGCAATAGGCTTTTAAAAATCGAGCGCCCCTTTTGAAAGACCTATTATTTCATACTTAAAATTGTATATTGCCAGTTATTTAATGTGAATCTAAACTTGATTAAAAGTATTGCATTCGGTTTTTGTTTGTTGGGAATTAAATAAAATTATTGTGTAAATTGATGTTAAACGTGTCCAGTGCCGGACATGACGATCCAGGGCACGCTGGCGACGCTGGAGTGCGCGCTCGATCCCGAGCAGTACCGGCTTGTGCGCGGCGTGCTCGCACACAATCTGGGCGAGAGCGTCGATGACCTGCTGCCGCCCCATCACCATCACCACCACCATCAACCCCCTGCAGAACACAACGACCAAGTAAGTCTCCAGCTGTGTGGCTCTCCACTGCTAGATATAGGTTTCACCCGCGTTCACACACCACAAATGATTTTATGCCAGTCTTATACACTTATGACTGTCAGGTTTTAGAGTATTTTAACAAAAAAATACGTGGAAGACGTGGCGATTCGACATCGTAGATTCTTTTGCGCATAGTGGGCTTGTCCACACTACTCTGAAAAACGACAGAAGGTTTGGTTTATGACCGTGACTTCGTGAGCTTGGAGACTATCATTAAGGAACTGCGAAATTTTGTACACTATTGGCTCCCGAAAAGAAGCGCATCTGCTATTGCAATAGCAGATGCTCGGTAACGAAGATTATTACAATATAGTCAATAAAAGGCTAGAGTGGACTCGTGAGTATCATGATGTTCTGACGTCCCCAAAGAAATGCGTCTGCATTGCCGTGAGACGTTACAAACTAACATTTATTATCAACATTTCATGGTGCAGGTGTGGACGACTACCTCTCTTAAGCTAGACCTGCAAGATGTAAAAGTGAAGTTGGAGCCGGAGCACGGCGTCTCTTCGCTGGCCTGCATCAACTTCATCAAATCACGCCTCCTCGTCGAGACCTACTCCGATCTTACGCAGGATATAGACCTGGTTTCACAGGTGAGTGATTGCGCATAAACAAATCACAAAATCACTTACCTTTTTGCCTCCTGTAGTCCACAACTTTCACAGGGCCCCGTATCTTCTAAAATTCCACTTATCACGATTATTAGGTTTCTATGTTATCGAGATCGCTAGCTAGCGCGGTGTTAATCACTCCAGTTTCAAACTAGTAGTGTGTTACGAGGGAGGGGGTGACTAGTGACTGCCCATGCACAACAAAGTCGTAGTCGATCGATTTACCCTCAGCTACCATCCCTAATTATGAGCGTTTTCACTAACAGTGAGAACAAACTTACACCTGCAGAAGCTTGTGGCACTATATTTTTAAGATTCTTGTACACTGCGCATGTAGTGTAAGCAAGTAATTCGCAGCTAATAGAGTGTGAAATTCTCATAAAGATGAAGTTCTTTATCATTCACGATAGTCAGGAAATATTCAATTATATTTTGACAGTCTTTTTAATTAATGAATGTCACTCTTATACGTCGATTTACGTTAAAAGCTCGTGGTGTCAGTACAAAAATATAAACCATAACTCGTTTAACAACACTCGCATAACGGATGGTGATAATAAAAGAGGATAGATGGTCAAATATCAAAGAAGGTAAACGGTCATACCGCCTCATAGGTGAAGGAATTAAATTCAAGCCATTTGTTTATATGTGCAACGGCTGGGGACTTTGAAGTCAATCTAATTCAGTGTCTCTCTTTGATTCCTCGCTCGCTTGGCGCCCGCCTTTGACCAACGCCACGGGTGACTTATCCTGATGGCTGATTAAACAAGGAGAGTTTCTCGAACGCGAGTTTATCGAACATCGGTTAAAAGCCAGTATAAAAAACTATTATCATCATCTGGTCACTCTTATCCCGTCTATCATCGAGTTTTTATCATCACGTGAACAGTTGCAGGCAAGAATTGTGTGTAGTTTGGTCGTATACAAGAATCGTATTCTCGCCCGAACCCTTCGAGAAACTCCCCTTGTGTAAATGAACCATGACAAATTTGTAGTTTGTTCAATCATCCTGATGTTTATACGAATACGTAATTTACCGGTTGAAGAGTGGTTTGAAATGTCCTTCCGAACTTTTCGTTCCAATAATTATTAAATAAATAAATAAATATGTAATAACATATTAATGATACTGTATTTAATTATTCCGAAACAAACATATCAGTTCGCCTTCCAATACCTTCGGTTAAAACAGCTTTCGCTAGAAGACATTTCTTGTTCATGGGACCAAAACTCTATAACTATATAAACAACATCGCCAGAATCAAGAAAGTTCGTCCGTCAAACAAGCAAAGAAATGGCTACAAACCATGAATTATGAAGAATACGAAAAGCTGATATTACCCATTAGTTATAATATAATCAAACACGATATACGTCATACTCGTACATATTCACTCATCTAACAAAACATAAGCACCCCCACTCATTAAAACAGATATTCACAAGCACGCACACTCACACATACATAACACACACCCTCAGATACATACATAACCTTTCATATACACCTTTACACACCCTCACTCACCCTCTCACACACACAGAATGAGTGAGGTATAGTCTTGCGCACACGAACACACCACACACTCGTACATTAAGATTTTATGAGACGCGGATCTTCGACTTGTACACAAATTGTTCACTTGGCACAGCGCCGGCCACTGCGACATAGTCAAGGTGCAGGTGCCGGGCTGACATATGAATCGTTCAGTTTGTGTTTCCTACCAAAGAACTATCGAATTTCAAATTGTAATATTTAGGAAACCGAAATAAATAAAATTAAAATAAATTGATAAATGTTAGTATAACAAACACAAAAAAATACATAGTTATATACTATGGTACGTATATATATATAATTTGTAAAACATATGTTAAGTAACACCCTTACCAGACAGTACACGCATGAACGAGCCATTGATTTTTTGAGGTGTAATTAGAGTTTAAGTTCGTGATTTTTGTAATGAATAAATAAATAAATTTTAACTAAAAATATATCGGTTTTGTAATCGATTTGAAGATGTGACCTGTATAATGACAGGAAATCCTGGTGAGCGACACACGGTACTGGTGCGAGCCGGCCAACCGGCGCGGGAACGTTTTCAGCCACATCGTGCAGCCCATGCGCGACCACCGGCACAGCGTGCAGGCCGAGGTGCACGCCAGGTGAGCGAGAACCCGCACACACCGTTACATCACAATGTTTTTTTTAGAGGTATAGAACTTTAAGTTGGCAACACTGTTTTAACTGGCGGCCATTTTGTCAGCTGTCAAGTGATTTGTGTTTAGTTTGGTTTGGCATTTCAACATGAATAGACTGACGCCTGAACAACGCTTCCAAATTGTGCAAATTTATTTTGAAAATAATGGTTCTGTTCGAAATACGTATCGCGCACTACGTCCATTTTATGGTCAACATAATCGTCCATCAGAGTAATTAATTCGACTAACTATGGACCGTTTTCGCACCACGTTTACTCTAAATGATAATACGCATCTACAGAGACGTCGTACAGTGCGTACAGAAGAAGCCATTGCTGCTGTAGAGCGTAGCGTAGAGGAAGACCGGAATCAGTCTATCCGCCATCGTGCACAGGAATTGGATATGTGTCCATCCACTTTATGGAAGATTTTGCGGAAAGATCTTGGTTTGCGTGCTTACAAAATCCAACTCGTGCAAGAATTGAAGCCACGCGATCACCTAGCAAGGCGTAGATTCGGTGAATGGGCCCAAAACAAGATTGCCGTTGATCCCGATTTTCATAAGAGAATTTTGTTTAGCGATGAAGCTCACTTTTGGTTGAATGGCTACGTCAATAAACAAAACTGCCGTATTTGGAGTGAAGATAATCCTCAAGTGTATGTTGAGACACCGTTACATCCAGAAAAACTGACTGTTTGGTGTGCTTTATGGGCTGGTGGAATCATTGGTCCGTACTTCTTTAAAAACGATGCTGGCCAGAACGTTACAGTCAATGGTGACCGCTATAGAGCCATGATTACTGACTTTTTCGTTCCTCAATTGAACAACCATGATGTGCAGGAGCTGTGGCTTCAACAAGACTGCGCAACATGTCACACAGCTCGTGCCACAATTGATTTACTGAAGGAAACGTTTGGTAACCGCATAATTTCACGTTCCGGACCCGTGAATTGGCCTCCAAGATCGTGCGATTTAACGCCGCTAGACTATTTTCTGTGGGGATATGTGAAGTCGCTAGTCTACGCCGATAAGCCCGAAACGATCGACCTCTTGGAGGACAACATTTGCCGCGTTATTGCCGATATACGGCCACAAACGTTGGAAAAAGTTATTGAAAATTGGACCTCCAGATTGGATTACGTCCGAGCCAGCCGTGGCGGTCATATGCCAGAAATCATATTTAAATTATAATGCCAAAAGATTATCTTGTGAATAAAGTCAATTTCATGTCAATTTTAAAAATTCATCCTTGTTTTATTCCATTTCAAAGTTCTATACCTCTAAACACCCTTTAGAACGTGCCACTGAAATAACGCAAAAGCTCAAAATAGCTTGTTCAGTATCTTGACTAGAATCGATTTTAACATATTTTACAGTAGTTTTTTTTTATTATTTATAGGCAATTCTAGTATATATTTGATTCTACGCGCGCCGCCCAGGCGCCCGGTCTGAGTAATGGCAGCACGAAAGTTTTATAAAGAATAACAAAACCTTAATAGGTTATAACTTTTGTTTTGTTCCTTAAATTTTTTTCTTTTTCGCCAGAACAGTTTTATATATTTAAAATTGGTTGACTTATAGACACTTCTATAGCTATTGTAATGAGAAAAAACACACAGAGAGTGATTAGAACACTCGCTAAACATTCGCTTCTTTGATGTAAAAGCGTTCGATTTTTTTTTATGGAATTAAAGTGGCAGCCAGTCCACTTGATGATAAATGGATATCAGTCCAGAATGAGAAACGGTGGCATGAGGCCTGCTTTTAGATATTTAAGAATGAATTTGTATTGGGAAAATTGGAAAGGATTGAATGGGATGGGAATGGACTCTGGCATACCTCACTTACTATTAAAGCAATGTTCGTACATCGGGGGATTATAATAAAGTAGAAATTGCAGTACATTTTACGGTAGTCGTCTGTGAGAGAGGGATAACTCGGTAAAAGGGAAGAGAGGGCCCATAAGGTCCTTTATCCATTGCTTTTGTTTGGTGGTGGTGCCTCTACCGCCGCAGCGTGGCGTCATGGGTAAAGGCCCTTAGTCCTTCGAGCCTCAAGCGTGAATATTCGTGACCATACGCGAAAGTGTGGTCCAGTATATAACCATGCTTATGTGTATTGAGCAGAAAACGTCGAGACTCGTCCGCGTACACGATCCTAGTGAACAACATGCGTCTGATGGCGATTCTGGACTGGTGGGAGGCCGCCAACCAGTTCATCATGCAGCCGCCGCCCTCGTCCACCGACCCCGACCAGGCACATCTGTGAGTACTCACTTGGCTTAGCCAGTTTAAAATTTGTTTCTTTCCAATTTTTTTCTAGGTCTTTTCAATGGGAACGAAACGGAAGAGATTGTTGCCTCCTATAACACAGTAAGATGGGCAAAAAAGAGAAACGGGACCACGAGTCATGGCTTCCACACGGAATCTCACTACATTTTACATTGACCCAATGTTTTTTTTAATTTACATCTACTTTACTGTTACGATAACAGATGAGTACAACTATTTGTGTGGTGTTTTTTACATTGCATGTACTGCTCGCATCCGTAGTAGAGGTAAAAAAAAATCTATTCTGTTTGTTACATTACGGTTCTATCCTGTAATGTAACAGTAATCTGAGCAAAAATAACTACGTTCCAAAAAATCATTCCAATTTTTTGCGCCCGGACTAACGTGATTGTCGTCACTGTGGTGGTCGTTTTGGATGTAGGTAACTATGGCGGAGCGAAAATTTAAATACAGAAACAAGTTGTGACTTGAAATAACTAACGTTATTGTACATTTGAATTATTTCTAACCGGAGTGACTGTCACGGTGATTTTTTAGTAACCAGAACTACAGACACGGCAATATTACACTTTAATTGATGCACCTTTCTGTCCGCTGTTAACGTACTGTTAAAATAAAGCGCCATTTTATTTAAAAAAGAACACATAATTTCTTTGCATTTATTTAATTACACTTTATACTACGCTTAATAAATTTTCTGTGTATGTGAAAGTTTTATTGAAAGTAGAAGTTTTATAAATTCAATGTAACTGCTTCGTCATACCTACTGTTTAAGTCTGCGTGCTGTGACGTACACGTCCCTCGGATTTATAGTCATTCCTGCCGCATCGCTTTCGTTCCGTGAGGTCGGTGTGAATTAGAGTCTTACATTTAGGTTTCGTATTCACTTTGATCTTGACTTTTACAGTGAAGAGGCATTATCGATGTCGCGCGGGGCAGCTAGCCCCCAAGTGGCCAGTGGACCGAGTGCTGTCGCAGAAGACGCTCAGATGGAACTTAAATTGAATGTCACCGACTCGCAACTGGTGCTCGTCGAAGACGCTTCTGTGTGGGACACCAACGCTGTTATACTCAAGGTACACATCCCGGCAGAAAGTAATACACGTCGACTATAATCGGCTAGCTTCGGCTTTATAGAGCGTCGTTTCTGTTGTAACGGCACACGACCGAGACGACGCTGTACAAAACCGAAGCTAGCCGATAGTCTCTTTCCAATAAGGCCGATGTGTAATACTTTCGGCCGGAAAGTGTATGTATATTACAATACCCACACATACCTGCTACCCACCTTCACACAACATTTATATAACACGCAAAAATATGTTCCAACAGATTTTGTATCACATCACAAATACTATAAACATGTTTTTTATTAAACACATAAAAAATATCAAAATCTCCCTTTCAACTTTTTGATAGATTTCGGAAAAATCGACCCATTTGCGGAGATTACGATTTTTGAATTCGTAAAAAAATAAACCAAAGACGATGGAAAGATATTACAAAATTTGTAGATAAATTGCAGGACACATTTCTTGATCGATTGAAATTTGTTCGAAAAACGGTTTGGGACTAATCTCAAGAAAATTACATTTATACATACATACTTATTTGTCGTTGGACAGGGAGCGTAAAGCTCTACAACTTTTAAAAAACATATTTTCTAAAACGTGAGTATGAGTATAATAGCGGTTGGCGCTTGCTATTGGTTGTCTTATAGTTATAGGTATATTGTTATTTTTATTTTAACACACTCGTTCACCTAGAAATATAAAGATTGTCTTAAATGAGGTTTGATTGTAATATATGTCATGACTTAGGTTAGTATTTCGAAGGGCGGCGGCGGTAGGTACTCGTTAGTGATTTACATATGATGATCGTTTGTTTGTTTTACAATAATAATTGTAATGCCTACTCAGGTAATACATTTTTAATAACTTGGAGGGGAAGGGTGAATGCTGCAACCTAACAGCCGCTGGGCGCACTCAACTGGCCTCGTTGCCCCTCTCTCACAGAAGACTTCTTTGAAATATGTACTGCATTTTCCAGTTTATCATATCTTCCAATGTTGCCTATGTATTTCGGTAGTGAGTGTGATATGCCAGAGCCCATTCCCATCTCATCCTATCCTACCCTTTCCCATTTTCTCAACCCTATATCCAAATTCTTTCCTACATCAACAAAGGTAGGTAGCGCATCCGGGGCCGTGCCAACGTTTGTCGCTCTGGACTGATGGTGGCATGTACCGCGGGTGTCCACGGGCGGCAGTATCCACTTATCACCATGTCGACTGTATGCTCGTCTACCACTTTCTTTCTATAAAAAGTAAATAAATATATATTTGGCAGAGCACAACAGTGATCACGTATCGTCTGTCGGACGCGCACAAGCCCGTCTCGTGCGAGCTGAACGAGCTCGAGGTGTTCTCGTGCGTGCTCGGGCTCGAGGAGGAGACCGCGCTCTCCATCGTCGACCCGGCCGCCTTGCACGTCTCCTTGCACGCGGACCACGTGCTACACGTGAGTATCACTGGTATTATTTCTCAGAGCACAACAATGATCACGTACAGTCTGTCGAACGCGCACAAATTGTTCTCGAACGAGCTGAACGTTTATTAAACTTCAACTGATAATTTATTATACTTATTGGAATGTTTAACTTAAATGTTAATTCTGATGTTGTGTGAACTTTTCAGATCGCAACGGGCACGTTGAACCTCCGGCTGTCGTACCACGACATGAGAATGTTCGCCTCCATGATACAGTCGTTGCCGGCGCAAGCGAGGGCCGCACTATCCGGTATGCTAGTTTTGATAAACGTTTTGTTCCCTGTGCTTGATTTATTGATTGATAAACATTGATCTTATTTAAGTATTACACTAGATATGACAAACTGTGCGATATTGCCCAACAATTCGTTTTCTCACGACCGCCTATAATAACATTGTAAAAATCGATTAATGTAAAGAGGGATTTCTTATTTTTTATTCGAGTCAAGGATATGACATGTAGAACTGTCAAACACAGTGAAATTTGTACGCAGATGACAGTTCTACATGTCATATCCCTGACTCGATTAAAAAATCCGACTATAGATTTTTTTTATAGCGGAGTACAGTGAAATCAATGAGACATGAGCTTTGCATTATGCACTCGGTGCCGAATTGTCTAATCCGATTGATGAAATGGTTCGCATTGTACACTATCGCTGAACACTCACACAAACGCAAAGCGCGAGTCTCGTTGATATCATTGAACTTGAGATTAAAAAAAAATATATTTATTAATTTAATAAATAATTTTTCGTTGTCAGGCAAGTTGATAGTCGCCGAAGAGGAGTCTGACGCGCCCGCAAACAGTGTGCACATGCGCGCCGCACGCCTCTGCCCCCCGAAGTGGTTGCCGATCACCCCGCCACCTCCGCCGCCGCCCCCGCCATACAACTCTGCCATATGGCCGCTGAGAGCCCTCAGGGTATATATATCTCTTTGTTAATTGTTACAATGAAATAGAAGTTACAAATTAAACAGCAAATTAGCTGACTGCAGTCCACAATATGAGCTTGGTCGGTACTATTTAGCACCCTCACCAGGGTTGGAATTTGCCTACTTTCAGAAAGTACATCACCATCTATCTTTATTTGATGTTGTTATCCTTTTTCTCGTCACCACCCAAAGGTTGGCTGGAAGAGATCGCTTCGGCGGTCAGGCCGCCTGTTGTACTCTTCGTATTACTTACTCAAATTGTATTTTTGAACATATGTTTTCCACATCGCTTCCTGCTATTACCGGGAACTTTGGAGGGAGGGAAATAAGTGGAGGTTGTTGTATCTGTGATCTTTGCACTGCGAAAATATGCTCACTCTCATGTGGTCATTAAAATCATTCGTGAATCAAGTAAATCTAGATCAAGCTTCTAGATCAGTTACTGGCGGCTGATCGGTAATGGTTTGGGTTACTATACCATCAGCCTATGTCTCTCCACTCCCACACATCATCTTGACTCTTCCCACCCAGCCAGCTCTTCTTATCCAGCTCTTGTTCAACTCGTCGGTCCACCTAACTGGAGCGCGTCCCACACTGCGCTTCCTGGTACTTGTCCTCCATTCGAGGACTCGTCTACCCATTGATTGTTTTTTTATTAGCATATATAGCTGGACGAGTTACAGTTGATATTTGATTGGGTTATATCTGTCGAAACTTCTAACCTCTATTTCAAACTTGTGTAACCTTGTTTATATGTTGTGTGCACACCAGGTGAGCGCAGACTGTATCACCCTGTGCGTGATCGACGACTGCCTCGACTCGGATGTGCCATTACTGGAAGTGTCGCTCACTGAACTCAATGTTGAACAGGTAAGCATATAAAGAATTTAAGTCTGCTTCCAAGTATAATCTATTTGTGTAATATTAATGTAGTAGGCAATTTGATGTTATGTATCAATCGAGCGGTTAATAAATCATTTAGTAACTCGCTCCGTTGTCTAACTTACCTCCTATTATTATACCAAGTTCTTTTAACGTCCCCGACATGCTACTGCTGACGGAAGACGTCGCGTATTGCGCTTGACGCACTAACGGTTCATCGGTCAATTGTGTTAGGTTTAATATATTATATAATAATATCAATGTTTTATAATGTGCTCTAACAATCACCAGAGATAAGGTGTAGGAATCAATACTAATTGCGTTGCTCTGAAAAGAGATTGTTTTTATTAAACACAATGTGGCAATACATCGGATATTAATTTAAAAGGTACGAATCATACCTGAAAAGAGAAACAACATTTAAAGCTATTGATTCTCAAATTCTTTACACATCAAGTATTCTTATTTATTTAGTATTCTTATATATTCACTTGCATAAGTTCACTTGCCTGACATAAGTGACAACACAGCCCTTCTGTCAAACCTCCATTGCCTCAACCATAGAGTAACCACAGACTGGCACAAACTCCATAGAGCCACCATCATAGTGAATATGGTTAATGACCATTTACATCTCCCCCCCCCCCGTTTTTAGGATTCTTCTGGTACTGGAACAAGTTTTGTATGGTGGAAAAGATTTGATTCGAATTTTTTATGCCCTGTGTTTACTCTATATATTGAGTTTGACAATTTTCCTAAAACTTTGTATGGGCCGATTTTTAATTCATCTAGTTTTTTTCTGTTTAACCGATTTCCGTTTTCAACATATACCAAGTCTCCTATTTTGAGTTCGCATTTTTTTCTGTTTTTGTCGAATTGTTGCTTATTATAATTGTGTGATCTTATAGTTTTCTCCAAAGCTATTTTTCTATCTTGCATTAAATCATTATGTGTTATTTGTTTTTTCAGTTCATCTGGTAGAATATTAACATTTTTTCCTTCTAATAGATATTCTGGAGAAAATCCAGTCACCGTGTGCTCCGTTTCATTATATTTTTTGGTACATTCGTGAGCAATAGTCGTCCATGCCAATTTATCCTTCTTTTCATTAATCTTACATCTGATTTTATTAACTAGTGTTTGGTTTAATCTTTCATTCAAACCATTCGAAAAAGGTGCATTTACTGCAGTGAAAATTATGGGTATATTTTCATTGTCTAAGAAATTTTTAAATTCTTTTGAATTTATACCCGGATATTGATCACATAGAATCATGCCAATTTTATTTTCCTGTGTCACTTTACTAACAATCTTTATAAAATCACTCGAGGTTTGAGTTTTTGACGTCAAAATATAGGCATACCTGGTGAAGTGGTCTACCAGAAGGTGTAAATATGTTTTTGTAGAGCGTGAGCTACCAAATCCACCGATGGTATCTATAGACATTATTTCAAAAGGGTAAGTAGCGGGCCCTAGATGAGACATTAGTCCAAATTTATATTTACCTCTAGATTTATTTTTTATGCAGATTTCACAGTTGTCGCAAATTTTCTTTATATTATGTGTTAAGTTTTTCGCTACGTAGAATGGTTTAATTTTCTTTTCCATTTGTTGTATTCCTATATGACAGTAAAGATAATGTATGTTTGCTATAAACTTTTTACTAAATTCCTCAGTCAGTACAATCTTTTCCTTTCTTCCTATCTTCTTATAGTATATTTTATCTTTTAATTTTAGTTTATTTTTATTTTGTTTTATATCTTCATTTATTTCTTGATCATTTTGGATATCTTCTAATTTAATAAAGTTTACAATTTTTAAGATTTCATCTTGATTTTCATATGATTCTAATACAGGATTTCTGCTCAAACTATCAGCTTCTAAGTTGTATTTTCCTGGAGAATATATTACCTCGAAATTAAATTGAGATAGATAATACGTGAGGTCTCCCAGTTCTTCATCCGTTCTAGCCTTAATATTCATTTTTTCTAGAGGTTTATGATCAGAGAAAATTGAGAATTTTTTTCCTATGAGCCAAAGCTGCCAATATTTTACTGCTTCTTTTATTGCTAAACACTCCAGATATATAGCTTTTTTCTTTTTTTGGGAGTCATTTAATTTTTTTGAAAAATATGCACAGGGTTTTTCTTCTCCATTGCGTTGTGGTTGTTTCAAGATAGCGCCTATGCCCTGTATACTAGCGTCCGTATATATATGTATCGGCAGATCTGGGTCAAAGATTGCTAAAATGGGTTTTGAACACAGTAGCTTCTTTATTGTATCGAATGATTCTTGACATTTCTCTGACCAAGCAAATTTTTGTTCTTTTCTTAACAAATTATGTAGGGGATCTAATATGATTGATATATTGGGAACATATTTTCCATAAAAATTTATTTTACCCAAAAACTGCCGAACATTTTTTTGTGTTTTCGGAACAGGGAAATCTTTTATAGCAATTAAATTATCCTTCAGAGGACTAATTGTATAATATTATTTTTTATTATATGGCCCAAGTACTTCACCGAGTCTTGTGCAAAGTTACATTTAGAGAATTTCAATCTAAAACCTTCCTTTAAAATTGCTTCCAATAACAATGATAAGTGCTTAATGTGTTCTGGAAATGTCTCAGAAAATACCAGAATATCATCTATGTAATTTACGGTGAACTCTGATAGCCTATGTTTCCTAATAATGCTACTTAATATTCTCTGAAAAATTGCAGGAGAAGTTTTTAAACCAAACGGTAAACAGGTCCACTGAAAGTGGTTTTCTTGAGTAACAAATGCTGTTTTCTTTCTGTCTTCAATTTTCAAAGGGATTGACCAGAATGCTGAATTTATATCCAGTGTTGAGAAGAATTTGCAGTTTCTTGTTTTTATCATTAAATCCTCGATTAGTGGAAACGGTTGTGATTGAGGAATCACAATTTTATTTAGATCGCGAAAATCTATGCATAATCTAGATTTTCTTCCTTCTTCCTTTTTATAGGCCAATGTTACCGGGGCAGCAAAAGGACTATAAGACTCTTCAATTAATTTTTTTTGTAATAATTTCGATACTTGTTGTTCTATTTCTTTTTTATCCTCAATAGTGCACCTATATGGTCTTTTGCTACAATATCTATCTATTAATAAATCAATATGTGCTTCATAGCCCTTCACCGTGCCTATATCATATTTATCTTTAGCAAAAAGTGATTTATATTTGCAAATTAATTTATTTATTTCTGACTGTTCCTGAAGGTTTAGATGATTTACTGATATGTTGAAGTCTGTCACTACAACGTGTTCATTAAAATTAATTTTATACTTATCATTTGTTTCAACTTGAGTTTTCCCTAGGACATTCACCTCCTTATTTTTTTTATATAAGTTCTGATTTTCTTCAAACTTGCTACCTGGAAAGCCAGGAATTATTTTTGTGTTATTGGGATTTATTTCTTCCTTATTATCCTCTTTTTTTAAGTTTAGGATGTTTTGTGTAATTTCTAATTTTTCATTTTGAATTAATTGAAATTTTTCTATGCAATCTAATCCAATTAAGAAATCACAATCGAAATTCTCTTCATCTATGACAAAAACATTAATATTTTTTTCAATGTCAAAAATCTTTATCTCTAAATTTACTATTCCTATGGATTTTTTTACACCATTAATCGTTTTTAATTTTGCATTTTCATTATTATTATTTATTGAGTTACTTTTCAAGGACAATAATCTTGAGTTTATTAAAGATACATTCGATCCTGAATCATAAATTCCCAAAGTTTCTAAGGTATCATTTATTATTAATTTAATTTTGATTAATGGTGAAATTGCTAGTTTTTTGGATCTATTTCATTTAATTTCATCTCTAATTCCGAATTGTTGACGCTTCTAATTTGACCTCTTTTGGGTTGGTCACTATTTTTGTTTTTAAACCAACATAAGGATTCAGGATGATACCGGTTTCCTTTATTTTCTTTTTCACAGATTCTACATGGTCGGTCTCTTCCATTACTTTGAAAACTTTCTTTAATTTTACTTTCAAAACCTACCATCTTTCTTTCCAAAATCTTTTTATTCACCAAATGTTCTAAACCTCTGATGTTATTAAATAAATTCTCAGTATCTTTTAAGTTATTTCTATCAATTTTATCTGCTATAAAACTCGGTAGCCCCGTAGCGATTAGATCAATTAGTGTGGGTTTATCCATTGATTTATTTATCTCCAGTAAAAGTTTTTCCTTTTTTAAAGCATAATCTAGTAATGAGCCCTGTCTGTATCTGAATAAAATTGCATACCTGACTGGCGACCAACCTTTGTCTGCATAAGTTTCATAAAAGTTTTTTTTCCATATTGACCATTCTGAGTTTATTGTATATTTTAAGAGCATGGAGCTGTACCAGTCAAGACATGAGTCCTCTAAAAATAGCCTAAGAACTTCAATTCTCTTAGTATCTTCATCTATTTCTAAACGAGTACATTCTGCTTCAAAAATAATCATCCATTGAGATCCATTTGATGTTTTTCTATTGAATTTTTCAATTACAAATTTCTCTGTTAAATTTCTTATATTATGAGATTTAGATGTGTCCTTCTTCATTTCAGCAAAATTCTCCAGGATTCTTCTTAAAGCTTCTTCTGAAATTTCAACCGTAGGAGCCTGTTGCCGTGTTTCTGGTGTAATCTCTTCCAGTAAATATCCCTTGAACTGCATATTTCCATTTTCATCTACATAAACATTATTTATCTCTGCTGTTACCGAAATCCACACTTTTCTTTTTTCGTGTCTCTTTTGTAGGGTAGATTTTACTTTTTGATAAGTTTGAGTTCTTAGAAGTGTATCATGTAGTTTTACCGGTTGTAGTTGTTCCGGGATTACAAAGGTATGTTTATCGGTGTCCGTAATTGAGGTTATGCAGATTACGTTCGTTTTTGGATCTTCACCCGGTTTCACTACAAATTCAAATCTTAATTTTTCCATTGCTGCTCAACAGCTATAAAAATGTTGTTTTATAATAATATCAATGTTTTATAATGTGCTCTAACAATCACCAGAGATAAGGTGTAGGAATCAATACTAATTGCGTTGCTCTGAAAAGAGATTGTTTTTATTAAACACAATGTGGCAATACATCGGATATTAATTTAAAAGGTACGAATCATACCTGAAAAGAGAAACAACATTTAAAGCTATTGATTCTCAAATTCTTTACACATCAAGTATTCTTATTTATTTAGTATTCTTATATATTCACTTGCATAAGTTCACTTGCCTGACATAAGTGACAACACAGCCCTTCTGTCAAACCTCCATTGCCTCAACCATAGAGTAACCACAGACTGGCACAAACTCCATAGAGCCACCATCATAGTGAATATGGTTAATGACCATTTACATATATTTCCACTTAACTTACTGTATCGGAGTTATGCGACGTATCTCGATTAGATGTCGCCCGAGTCTTATAGCAAACACAATGACTGTTCTGATGTCGCTTTCCATCACCAATAAAAGATAAATGTATTACACAATCATGACTAATAATTACACCATTATGTGGAATTTTCGTTATTCATAATATAGTTTTCATTAAACTACTTGTATCACACTAGAAAAGAGTTGTGCTGATAAACGGCGCTGAATTGGTATAAATACGGTGCCCACTCAGCATTACGCTGACGCACAATTCCTTTTGCCGCTGTGAAATGTAATTTGTCCGTTACTGTGGTATTAAACGCGTTTATTTTTATTAGTTATTATTATTAAATTGAAACATTTTATTCATTCAGGACCTTCGAAAGGTGGAGGAGTCATTTGAAGATCCTCTTCTCGTGCAAACCCCTGCAGGGCCTCCTAGCTCCAATCTTCCGCGGAAATCGGGTGCAGGGGGTGGGAAACTCAGTGCTGTACTCAGCGCTGACTATTACAACCGCACGCTGTCGGGATGGGAACCTGTCATTGAACCTTGGAGGTACCCATAAAATATATTTTTTTCTGGTTATATTTAGTTCCTTCTCCTAATTGTATGTTTCGTTATGCTGAATTGTGACCGAAATACTGGAGCTTCCTCATTTAAATGGTCTTCAAGATTCTTAATCTTAATCTCTTCTATAAAAATAATAATAATATAATTGTCCTCGTGTCGTAGGTTCGAGACGCGATGGGAATACACATTGTCAAGCGCACTGTCGCTGGCGCGACTGCAGGCAGAGGTTATCTCCGCGGAGGTGCTGAACGCGAACGTGACGTCATCGCTCATCGAGCTGTGTCAGCTGGTGCGCGCCAATTGGGCCGCCGATTACTACGCGCCGCAGGTACATACACATTGTTCATTTTACGGATAGTTTGACATTTTTATGACCATTTTATATTTAACCCATACATGACGACTTATAGACGACATATTCAGATGACGGGACATACACATTGTTATATGTACTAGAATATATATGTTGTGATTTTACTTACCGTATCCAGAGACCTTTTACTATCCACTGTTGTACACGAGCCTCCCCATGCACATTGTCTTGTGCGTGAGGCATATATGGCCTTAAAACGGCACGCTGGTCAAATCGGATTGGCGAGTCTACTCTTTTAGATGGTTTAATGGCCTTTCATGATACCTGCGAGAAATGAGGTGGGTGGGAGCTGTTTCAAAGCTGGCTGACATCACATGCCACTTCATTATTTGTAAAATATTTATATCAGTTATTTGAAATATTAAAATATGATTATTGATAGTTTATATTTTAAACATTTATTATTGAGGTATGTTAGAAAAATGGATTATTCTTCGATTTTAAAATTTACTCTAGCTACTAGTAGGGTTTTTTAGAGTTTTACTAGCAAGAAATTTGGTAAAGGAAAATTTCGAATTTACAAACCTGAAAGATTATTACAACATAAAGTGTTCGACTTTCCACGTCATATAGTACGACGAGCCGTCTGTAAGACAGTGTTCAAATGACGTCACTATACCTAATCCTGTATAGATGTATTCGAGGATTCGAACAAAATGATCGGTAACATAAATTTAATCCACTAACCGGTAAATTGGTTGTTATGTCCCGTGTGCAGTCGTCGGGTGCGCTAGAGCAGTCGCCGAAGGGCAGTCCGGCGGGACACCGGCGTCGCTCGCCATTCGTACCCTACGCGCTGCGCAACCACACAGGGCACCGGCTCTGGTTCACCACGCTGCTCACCACCACCGATGAGTGAGTACAATATCAATAAATGTTATTCGGTGTGCGTTAGTTGGTGAAGATAATTACTTGATGGTAGTTAATTATTTGATGTAGTCAGTTACTCGATGTAGTCAGTTACACGATGTAGCGAGTTACTCGATGTAGTCAGTTACTCGATGTAGTCGGTTACACGATGTAGTCAGTTACTCGATGTTGTCAGTTACACGATGTAGTAAGTTACTCGATGTAGTCAGTTACTTGATGTAGTCAGTTACACGATGTAGTCAGTTACTCGATGTAGTCAGTTACTCGATGTAATCAGTTACACGATGTAGTACTCGATGTAGTCAGTTACACAATGTAGTAAGTTCCTCGATGTAGTAAGTTACTCGATGTAGTCAGTTACTCGATCTAGTCAGTTACTCGATCTAGTCAGTTACTCGATCTAGTCAGTTACTTGATGTGGTTAGTTACTTGATATACTTAGTTACTTGATGTAGGAGTTGGGCACAGTATCGATAATCGATGGAGTAGAAGTCTTTGAATGAAAACTGCATATTGTGCTGTGTGGATTGCACTTTGGTCAAATAGATTAATTTACTTCACTTTACATGAAGAAGTTTTCCGGATGAGTAGAGCGGAAGAAAAGCGGTGTGTCATTAGAGATCACTAGATAGAACAGATCACTGGAGTGGTCCTTGAGGGTCTTGGTGCCTGCCACCTCGGAACGGGCCTTGGTGGAAGTTTATGTGTGGTAGTTGAGGGACATACGCTGATGGCATGGCATGGTGTAGGTATGTTAACACTTACTTCCCGTAGGCTGTGGAACGAACTGCCTCAAGAGGTCTTTCCATTAAGCTACGATATGGGGTTCTTCAAGAGAGCTGTGAATAGGATTTTGCAAGGTCGGCGGCGCGCCCGCATACCCCCTGGTGTTGCAGGTGTCCATGGGCGGCGGTAACACTTATCATCACGTGGGATCGCTTGCTCGTTCGCCCACTAGTATATAAAAAGAAAGAAAAAAATGACATCAATAGAAGTCGAATCAGTGCAAGGTCATACATCTGCAATTTTCATCATTATAACCAATACAAATAAGTTGTGGGTATTAAAATGTAATACCGCAAAATGTGTCAAAAACGAGATGCCTGTGGACCTGATGTTCTGTGATGTCGCTCTAGACTCATGTTGGCCTGTATTGCTTGGCACTTATCATCGGGTGGACTGTATGCTCGTCTGCCACCTTTTTTTCACAAAGAGAAAAAAAAAACCGTATGAAACAGGGTATAAAGTATAATGGGATGAAAACTTTCCTTATCTCATTCTACTTCCTACTTTATGGTATGGAACGGGAAATGGGCTCTAGCAGTATTACGACACTTTTCTCCGAGAGTACCGTAATTTGGCCAGTCAGATGCGCCTAGTCTACTTCAGTATGCTCTACATCTTATAGCATACGTGAGTCCTATGCCTGGTTGCTCGCCAGGTATGGCCTCCTTCTGTTGCTTTTAGACATTTGCTCCTGGATGCAATGACTCTTCATACCCTATGTAACCATCAATATGATTGCATATATCTTATTAACAAATTGAGGTACCAGGTGCCCGGGATGCTACAGCGTAGGGCGCGCCAACACCGCCTGTTTTTTACAGACCTAACCACAAAGTACCACAAAGATTGGTGTCACTCGCACTCTAAAGCGTTTATTGAAGCTTCACAAAAACAAACTAAATAACTTTGATATGTTTAGCAAGTCAACAGCTAAGTACACATCCCGTTCGAAAGTAATACACATCGACTACGATCGGCTAGCTCGGTTTTGTACAGCGTCGTCTCTGTCGTAACGGCACACGACAGAGACGACGCTCTACAAGACCGAAGCTAACCGATGGTCTCTTTCTCAAGACCGATATGTATTACTTTCGGCCCGGCAGTGTACAAATAATTGATAGCATATTTATTAAGAAAAAGGTTTATAATGTAAAAGTAGATTATTTTTACTACAGTTAACACATTTGAAATCGCGATGTTTCCAATTTGCTAACTGAATTAATTGTTTTTATAATCTGCATGTGATAAATGGTGTGGATTCTACACATATTCATTCTCAATACCTTAATGTGTAACATTTTATGTGCAATTGATTGTTTATTCCAATATTTTTTTAAAAAAGCCGTCCATCCACATCAAGTACAAGGTTTTACATAACGTACAGGATCACGGAGCAGAGTCCGTGGTCAGGTCCCGACGATTCATGGGCGGTGGTGCGCGCGGGGGACACGGAGCCGTTCTCGTTCGGGGCTCGACGGGGACGCGCTGGGGCGGGCGGCGGGCGAGGGCCGCGTGCCGAGCCCCACCACTTGCACCAGCTGGCGCTGCGGCTCGAGGGCTGGGCGCCCCCGGACCCCGTATGCGTAGACCGTGTTGGGGTCTTCTTCAGGCATCTCATACATATGGTAACTTTTATTGTATTTCTTTTTTTCTATTAGAAGAGATTGCACACAAGCGGCCAGGCCACATTATGGTCATAGACACCTGCAATACCAGGGGGCACAAAAGTGCTGCCGACCTTGCAGAATCCTACTCACAGCTCTTTCGATGTATGACAAAGTAATAACCAACCTTGTTATACGGACTGAGTCGTGAAAGGTACACGTCGTACTGCGTAAGCTCTTTCCGGCGCGTATTTGCTCGGACTTCCTACAAATTTTCTTTTCTGCCTGCGTCCCTTATCCACTCTTCTTTTTTCAGGACTTTATTTTCTTTTCACTCTTTATGTTGTCATTTGTCATGTAAAGATTATAAAAATATTAGATTGAGATTGTTTTTCCTAACCAATTGTGATGTCCACCTATTCTTATAAAAAACTTTTAGCATGTTGTGTTTTTTTAAGACGCTGCTGCATATGTCAATGTATAAGTAATTTATAATGTAAATGTATGGTGTTTGTTATACAACCTAATTTAAAAAAAAAAGAATTGGGAACATTTTGCTATGCCACATTTTGTTGGTTAGACTCTCAAATCTAATTCACAACATAAAATGCGAAAATCGAGCGTGTATTATTGTACCTTAACAGAAAACCGGTAGCGAGGCGCGCATAGTGTTCGAGGTGTCGCTGGAGGGCTCGGCGCGCAAGCTGGTGACGGTACGTTCCGCGCTGCAGCTGGTCAACGTGCTGCCGCACGCCGTGCACGTCGCCCTCGAGCACGCACCCACACCCGGTTATTGTACTTACTGCTTATTTCATTTATTATGGTATCTCACTGTTATGTGTATCCTTCTGATAGTATATCAGCGCTGCAGTGTATGCTACAGCATCATCCTGAGTCAGGTACCAAGATCCTGTTGCACTGACACAATTAAGTATATACATTTTATTTTTGTCTATACATGATTTTTTTTTGTATTTCTCGTTAGACTTGTCACTCCATACAGGAAATAAACTGTTTTTATTTCTTTCTCTCCTACAATCAGTATTAGGCCCGCGTAGTGTCCTGAGACCCCCTGTGATTTTTTTTTCCGGAATGGCTAAATTTTTGTGGCCCTAATGGCCTTTCAAGAGTCACCGGACATGTATGGTTTAGGGCGAGCGTAGAAGACGCTCAGCCAGGAGCAAAGAGTGTGTGCAGCAACGAGCCTAAGGGCTCCCCCGCCGGTAGACCGGTGGAAGGAACGGACCTCGCCTTAGGGCATTGCTTTGGGAGGGTACCGCGGGATCGCTGTTCGGATGTTCTGCAGTGGGGGATTATATCAAGCCACGACGCGCCTGACTAATCAGAAACAATTCTCGAAATTTATTAGAAAAATAAATAAATAACAATATGAATATGGGAATGTTTGGGGGCCGAAATGTGGTGAAGTTATAACTGTCACTTATTGCATAGAAGAATGACGTTAGTATTTGGCCCTTTTCAACTTCTTACTTCTAATCTAAATAATAATCTTAGTAATTTTTCAAGACGTTTTAATGTTGACTTCACGCATTTATTTCTAGTATTTGTATTCATTTTTTCTTTAACAATATTTCTAACGTAATATTTCCAACGCATTCCAACGCACGGAACGGTTTTATTTGATAGGTAACCGCAATTGACTACACTTTATCTTTGCAATCCTTGCTTACCTGTTCTTGATTTCCTTGCTTTTTTATTTATTCCTATAACCCAATGTATGTTTCATCGTATTTAATTTTTGTTAGTGACTCGTTTTATTTTCGTTTTGGGACCGGATTCGCGCAGAGCGGGCAATCGCTTCGATCGTATCGTGGTGCGGGTCCGGGCTTGTGAAATCAGCGCGGCGTGCGTGCGGCGCTGTTTGTTCTCACCCCATGCCGGAGAACTCCCCACTCCCCATCCTCCAACACTTGCATCCGATGTTCCCAAGTGCGTTACAATTATAGTGTTTGTCAATTGCGGTAGCTAGCGTTGTTATCTCATTGCTTATGTTGTATGTAGCTGCTTCAGTTATCGTTTAGTGTCATGCCATGTCATTTCCTCTTTAATGTAGCCTCTTACAATCCAAAATTAACTTTAAATTCCTAGTCTTTATTAAAGATAAAAAATAGGAGCTTAATAATTCTATAGCGCATTGTTTCACCCACAAAGTTAAAAAAACTGTTTTGTATCTAGCGAGTCGGAAGAAACGTGCACTCATCGAACAGTAATTTCCACGCTCAAAGAGCGAGTGTTACCCACGTCACCAACGTACGTTCCTTTGTTCCTTCAGATTGACACTAGAGATGGCTTCTGACGTCAGTACGTCATTTGTTTGTTTGGAAAAATCATGTTCAGAATCTATTCAAAAGAAATTTATTATTTCGCGAGATGAGTTCGTGGCGCGTTTTCGTTTAGCAATTTTTTTCGATCTTACTTTTTATGTCGACCACCAGAAGATGGCACTATTTATTTAGAAAGAAAGAAAACGAAGGAAAATTTATTTCAGCTCGGCACGGTACACTAGAATTAGTAGACTGAACAAGGACTGAGAATAACAAAACTAATTTGACAATTCCGCGTGTCGCAGCGTCACAGGGAAAGGGTGTTCAGCTCAGCACTATGTCGGAAATTACTTAATGATTTCCGACGCTGATTTCCAGCTGACGCCCAGAGTGACGTTCGGACGGAAGTGACATATAGAACACGTGTAATACAATTGAAATGAAGTAATAAACACACAATACAATGTTACGCAAATAACTATATTTGTTACTAAAAATCAAACAAAGTATTACTTAGGTGTAATTTATCAATTTATACTCCATACATATGTCTATATTAAAATCTAATAATAATAATATTATATATACATACAGATATGTATATTAAGCTATACCAATTACACATGGGCATCTACGTAATATGAGATATCATCTCACTGTTTCGTCAAACTGCGAAACGAGTTCCTTGGCGCGTGCATATGCTGATTTAATGAACGTATCTGGGTAATTAACACCCTTTATAGTGTTTCACGCACTACCTCATCGGAAATGAATGAAACAGAGTTGTAGTACGTGAGTACCCAAAAATTCTCTGCTTCATATTCTCTAGTCAGTTTTCTTATTATGTTCAGCCACGATAAAAAAGTTTAAAAACAATTGTATATTGTCGTGCAGGTCAATGGAGCGGTAGCGGAGTACGCGGCGCTCAAGTGCCCGCTGGCGGTTCGTGGGCGGCGCCACTGTCAGCGGGCGCGGGAGCACTAAGGGTGCGGCCTGTGTTGCGCGCATCGTCGCCCGCGCCCGCACCCGCTCCCGCCGATATCGACTGGCGCGTCGCGCGCAACACGCACGAGCTGCTGCACTACGAGTGTCGAGCGCCGCCAGATCACATATATAGGTCAGTGTGACTGAAGTATGTATGTTTGACTATGTTTTATTACGGGGATTACGAATACATTTATTTATTACCGAGATCATGACATTCGAATTTCGGAAAAAAATCCCCACAATAAAGGTGACCAGCTAAAGATGACGTTTTATAATGCATATTTGGGGATAAGTAAAGATAGGTCCATTTTCTAACACCGCATGTCCATGGGTAAACTAAAAACTTGTTCTACGACTGAACTTTATATTTTTTCCGATTTTTCATAGACGCCTTTTTTCTGTGAATTTCTCAACGGTCTGTAATTAATTTTGGCAGTTATTGTTTCTGTCTATATTTCGGTTAAATTCGTAAATGAGGTCAATTGGTTCAATAGTCCCAAATTTATAACGTTTTCAAAGGACTTCTACACACACGATGTTGAATAAAGCCCATTTTTTTTCCCCTCTAAAATATACAGTAAAGAGTAGACTCGCCAACCCTCTTGGCCAGTGTGGCGTTTTGGGGCCATACATCCCTCATGCACACGACAATGTGCATGAGGAGGCCCATGTCCAGCAGTGGATACTGTAAGGCTGGTTGCATTGCATACAGAAAACTTCTTTGTTACATCTTCAAGAGAAACAAACAGCACACATATAACAACTATAGATAGAATAATGCTTAGTCTGGCCGTAAATACAGTGTACAAACACAGATTTAGTTCTGGGATTTCTGCATAGATGGCGCTGATTGTGTTGTGCATCGCGCTTACATTGTTCAGTGTCTAACCATTATTATGAAATTGGTTGAATGTGGGATTGTTATACCCTTTTGAAATATACCGTTGGTGCACAAGGTTTTTTTACATTTACCACCCTTGTTGCATCCCTCGTATTTGACCTGTCAACATCTGGGTGTTGAACATGGTCCTTCGAGCCGGATAGTGGGAACCCTCAGCCCCGTTCTGGAAAGTCGTGTTAACGGTGACGCAATTTTGGAGGATTAAGGCGAAGGTAATATCCTGGAAGAGGAGCAGTTCAGCTTCAGGAGCGGAAGCTACTGCAGCAGGGGTCCAAGTTTGGTGGTGAATCCGGCTTTGGACTTCAAGACAACGCTGGTGAGGAGCAACTGTCAGGATCCAAGATCTATCTGATGCCAGGCAGAAGGTGACGTCACAAATGAGTGAGCGAGATAACAACAGTGAGTGTTTGAACAGTTTTTATTTTAATAAAGTTAAAGGAATTTGAACCATATATATTAAAGAAAATTAACTTAGAAGTTTAATAATAGGCAGTGACTTAAGAAATTTTGAAGATATTTCGGACTTAGAATAATTTGGGAATAATTAGTTTTAACTTAGCTAGATTTAAGATAAATTGTATGGTACGGGGAACCTATGCCCAATTTCTGTCAGAGTTGCTAAGTTTCAAAAACTTAGAAAAATTATCATTAAATATTAACGAATTTGCAATATTGAGTTTTTTACTTAATGTAAAAGTTTAATTACATTAATTATGTTGTAGTTTGCCCTCTCTTTACTTTATTATTTTTGTAATAAAACATAGTTTTGCTTTATTTAATTGATCAATTTATCTATTAGTAAAGGTTGTTAGTTTGAAATTTTGTTTGGTTTTTTAATTGTTGTATATTTTAAAAGTTTCATTATGGACTCTGAAATAAATTTACAGATTGATTATTACGAAAAAATGGTAAAAGCTAGAAATAATTTTAAAAAATCGCCAAAGGAGCGACTGACACAAGCATACTGTCAAACTAGATAAGAGTCTTTGGAGATGCTATGGTCCGATTATTCTAAAACTCACAAGTCTTTAGTAAAAACTTATGGGTCGAAATTAAAAGAGCAAGATTATTATAAAAACGATTTTTATGAACAAACTGAGGAATTGTTTATTGAGTATAAAACTGAAATCAAACAAAAACTTAATTCTTCGCCTAGTAATTCGGATCAAAATTATAATGCAAATAAATCTGAAATGTCAAATACAGAATCATTTAAATTGCCAAAGATTGTGATTCCTAACTTTTCGGGAAAATATACGGAGTGGATAACATTTAGGGATTTATTTTTATCATTGATCCATAATAATTCTAAGTTAGACAAGGTACAAAAAATGCATTATTTGAAAAGTTCATTAACTGGGGAAGCAGAACAGTTACTTAGGCAAATACCAATATCTGAGGCTAATTATGATAGGTGTTGGAAACAATTAAAATCAAGATACGATAATAAGAGATATTTGTCGCATTTTATTCTAAAAAGATTGTTGAGTCAGAGAAATTTAACTGTAGAGTCATCAAGTAATTTAAAGGAATTAATTGATACAACAAATGATTGCTTAAGTGGTTTACAAAATCTTGGAATAAATGTAAGTAGTTGGGATATTATTATTATACACATTATTTGCTTAAAACTGGATCCAGAATCTAGAAAACAGTGGGAATTTAATATTACTAGTAGCACTCAATCTGAGGAGCTGCCAAACTTAGATCAGTTTAAGGAGTTCTTAACTAATAGGTATCGGGCACTTGAATTTTTGGATACTAAAGTTGTATCAAATAAATACCAGCCAACTACAAATAAAAATATTAATGTTGTTCAATTTAAGAGTCATCATGTAAACAAGTATCAATGTGTATTTTGTTCCGATAATCACAAATTGACTTTTTGTAAAAAATTTGTAAATCAAACTGTTGACCAACGTCGCGATTTCGTAAAAAATAATAATTTGTGCTATAACTGTTTAGGAGCAAATCATGGGGTGAAAACGTGTAAATCGAGTAAATGTAACTTATGTCATCGTCGTCATCATTCACTTCTTCATCCAAAGGGTGTTGAGAACGGGAGAACTAGTGTTGTGCAGGTTGAATCTGAGGTATCGGAAGGTTCATTTAAGGGATCAGGGCCTAATAAGGAGACAGGTAAGGCTGAAAATTCTTCGGCTTTTGTAGCTTGTAATTTTTCGACAGGGAAAAGGAAACAAGTATTGTTAGCAACGGCGCTAGTCAATGCTGTGTCGAAAAATGGACAAAACCATGTATTGAGAGTTTTATTGGATCAGGGCTCTCAGGGTAATTTTGTGACTGAAGCTACAGTCAATGATCTAAAATTAAAACGGACACCTATTCGAGGTTCTATTACAGGAGTAGGGGGACATAGAGAGATAATGTCCAAAGCAGTTGTTACTTTGAATAATAAATCTAGGTTTGATTCCAATTCAGTATTCACAGTGCAGGCTTACGTTCTAAAATCCATTACTTCTTTTCTTCCGGGAAGGAAAGTGGATAAATTGGAGTTTCCAGAATTTGAAGGAATCGAATTGGCGGATCCTGAATACAATCGACCTAACCGAATAGAGGTGTTATTAGGTGCAGAATTGTATAGTCAGATTATCCAAG
This sequence comes from Sesia bembeciformis, assembly GCA_943735995.1. Classification (NCBI taxonomy): domain Eukaryota; kingdom Metazoa; phylum Arthropoda; class Insecta; order Lepidoptera; family Sesiidae; genus Sesia; species Sesia bembeciformis. The sequence goes on from OX031028.1 coordinate 19,370,827, forward strand.
AAGGTATACGCAAAGAGCCCAGCGGTTCTATAGTAGCTCAATATACGAGCTTAGGTTGGATTTTGTCAGGTACTTTGCAGTCATCAGATATTAATACAGGTGTAGTGGCATTACACTGTCAACTACAAGAGGGAGATGAAATTTTAAAGAGGTTTTGGGAAATAGAAAATGGAATAGGGCTAACGAAAGAGGAAAGTTATACAGAGGAGGAGAAAAAGTGTGAAAAATATTACGTTGAAACTACAAGTAGGGACGAAACTGGGAGATATGTAGTAAGATTACCTTTTAAAACAGATAATCCTATGTGTATAAAAGGAGAATCTAGATCAATAACAGAGAAAAGATTTAAAGGGTTAATGAAGAGATTGGAAAAGGATAAACAGCTACAGGCTAATTATAAAGCAGTGATCGATGAGTATTTACAGATGAATCATATGATTGAAATTGAAAAAACAGACAGTAAAAGGGAAAGTTCACTCTATTTAGCTCACCATCCAGTTATTCGAGAAGACAAGAAAACGACCAAACTCAGAATAGTTTTCAATGCTTCTCAAGCGGGTACAAATGGAGTGGCACTAAATGATGAACTTCTTGTGGGACCTTCAATACAACCAGATTTGCGACATTTAGTTATGCAATGGAGAATGTCTAGAATTTGTTTGACAGCAGACATTATTAAAATGTATCGTCAAATTAAGGTTCATGAGGAAGATACCGACTACCAAAGGTTGTTATGGATTGATGCTGATAGCCAAGAAGTCAAAGACTATACACTTCTTCGAGTCACATTTGGTACAGCATCGGCTCCATTTTTGGCTGTACGGACTCTCCAGCAAATAGCAATAGATGAAGGACATAAGTATTCGTTGGCTGCTGAAAAAGTTCGCTCAAATTTCTATATGGACGATTTAATGTGTGGATGTGAAACAGTATGTGAAGGAATGGAAATTTATAAGCAGATGACAGGATTGTTAAAAGAAGGAGGATTTGAATTGCAGAAGTGGGCAAGTAACAATGAAGAACTGATGGAAAGTATAAGAAAGGGTAAGAAGGATAATGATGAAATAAGGCAAGAAACGAAAGAAGAGAGGAATATTAAAATGGATGAAGTGATAAAAATTCTTGGGCTAACATGGGAAAGAAGTAATGATAATTTTCGATATAAAGTAAATCTTTTAGAGCAACAGTCACCTATCACAAAAAGGAAAATTGTCGCTGATATATCGCGTTTGTTCGACCCACTTGGTTGGATAGCGCCGTGTATCATAGTTGCAAAAATTATGATACAGAGGCTCTGGATTGCAGGTATTGCCTGGGATGATGAAGCACCTGAAGAACTAATTAAAGAGTGGTGTCAGTTTCGAGAAGATCTTTCTAAACTGCATGATTTTCGGATACCGAGATGGCTAGGCACTAGTTTAAGTGATGTCCAAACGGAATTACATGGATTTTGTGATGCCTCTAAAATGGCATACGCAGCGGTGGTCTATGTAAGAAGGATTGATTCTGATGGTAACGTGCAGGTGGCTTTAGTTGCAGCGAAGTCTAAAGTAGCGCCCATAAAACAAGTTTCGATTCCGAGGTTAGAGCTTTGTGGCGCTGTTGAATTAACACGGTTGATGCTAGATGTGGCTAAAGTCATGAAGATAGAAGTGAGTAAGTTGCATGCCTGGACCGACTCTACTATCGTGTTGGCGTGGTTGAACAGCTTGCCTAATCGATGGAAGGTATTTGTTGCCAATAGGGTTTCAGAAATATTAACTTCCCTGAACCCGAGTCAATGGTCACATGTAAGCACTGATAACAACCCTGCGGATTGTGCATCACGGGGAATAACCCCTTCTGAATTAATTGATAAGGTTCTGTGGATAAATGGTCCAAGCTTTCTATTAGATAAAACTATTAAATATGAGAAACCAGTAGGAATAAAGACGAATTTAGAAGCTATCAAAGTTTATTTTACAAGGGAAGAGGAAGAAATTTGGGACAGATTCTCGTCTTTAAAGAAAATGATAAGAGTGGTAGCGTACTGTAGGCGATTCTTACAAATGAAAAAACCGAAAATAGAAAGATACAGAAGTTATTTGAAAACTGAAGAATTAAAAAATGCATTAGAAGTATGTATTCGTAAGGACCAAGGAAAATATTTCGGCGAAGAGATAAAGAGTGTAAAAAGAGACGAAAGTATAGGAAAGAACAGGGTGTTAAAATTTTTAAATCCAATGCTAGATGAGATTAAAATATTGAGAGTTGGAGGAAGACTAGATAACTCAGATTTGGAACAGAATAGGAAACATCCTATAGTCCTGGCTAATAAATCAAAATTGAGTCAATTAATTATTGCTGATGCACATATACAAACTTTACATGGAGGTCCGCAACTGACCATAAACTACATTCTAAACAAATATTTTATAATAGGAGTCAAAAGGTTAGTAAAGGATTATGTAAGAAAATGTGTGGTTTGTGTTAAGAACATCGGACACACTCAAAACCAACTAATGGGCCAGTTACCCTCTGTAAGAGTTACCCCTGCACGTCCATTTTTACGCAGCGGAGTTGATTTTGCAGGTCCTATACAAATGCGCACAGCAAGAGGTCGTGGACACAAGTCGTACAAAGGGTATATTTGTTTGTTTGTTTGCATGTGTACAAAAGCTGTACACCTTGAGGCAGTAAGTGATCTTACAGCACAGGGATTTATTCAGGCATTTAAGCGATTCGTGGCCAGAAGAGGACGCTGTGAAGACATTTGGAGCGATAATGGCACAAATTTTGTTGGGGCTTCAGCGGAAATCAAGAAATTATTTTTTCATGAAAAGTTAGGTATACTACCTGAGATTGCAGAGATGTCGGCAAACAATAATACTTCTTGGCATTTTATACCGCCTCATGCTCCCAATTTTGGTGGTTTATGGGAAGCTGGAATCAAATCAGCTAAAATGCATCTTAAACGCATTATCGGCACCTCCACTTTAACTTATGAGGAAATGTCAACGGTTTTGGCACAGATAGAAGCATGCCTTAACTCGAGACCGCTATCGAGATTAGACGCAGATCAGGAGAATATGGATATCTTGACACCAGGACATTTTTTAATAGGTGAACCTCTAATTAATGCTCCAGATCACAATTATGAGACTTCCAATATAAGCTCTCTAAGGCGATGGCAATACATTCAACGTATGAGTCAAGAATTTTGGCGCAAGTGGTCTAGAGAATATTTAAACCAGTTTTTTCATAGGTACCGATGGTCAACCCAAACAACACAGCCTGAAATCGGGGATATAGTTTTAATTAAGGAAGACGGTCTCCCCCCTTGTCGTTGGCTCTATGGTCAAATAGTCAAAGAGCATCCAGGTCAAGACGGAATCTCGAGAGTGGTCACAGTTAGATGCAAAAATTCACAGATTAAGCGTCCTGTTAATAAATTGTGTATTTTACCCATAACGGAATGAAATGTAATAATTTTTTATTTTATTTTTTTTTATTTACATGTTTACACTTTAGAATACTTGCTATTTTCTGTTTATGGTTTAACTTACTTTGTCAAAGTTGTTTTATTATACAATAGCGTAAAATATTTTAGGTTATAGTGGTTAGTACTTTACTTTTTATTTTTAAGGACAAAATGCAGTTTGTCCTTGGCGGGCGGTTAATGTACAAACACAGATTTAGTTCTGGGATTTCTGCATAGATGGCGCTGATTGTGTTGTGCATCGCGCTTACATTGTTCAGTGTCTAACCATTATTATGAAATTGGTTGAATGTGGGATTGTTATACCCTTTTGAAATATACCGTTGGTGCACAAGGTTTTTTTACATTTACCACCCTTGTTGCATCCCTCGTATTTGACCTGTCAACATCTGGGTGTTGAACATACAGTTACAATAAAGAAAAATAAATAAATTACATTTGAATTTGGAATCTGTTATTCCATGTCTAAAATAAATGTCTTTTTTTTTTCTCATTTTGGCGCCAATCATTATTAAATATTGTACAAATATTAAAAGCTATCATAATTTTATTATCATCGTTATTATCTTGTAACTTTATCATTGATGTAATTGCTGTAATTGCTGTTGGCATGGAGCCAAATGTAACTATTCGCACTAAACAGACGATTAAAAGCTGTGAAGGAGAGAATCCGAAGAAATTTCAACATTTCAAACATTTCACACATTTCAAATGTCGCTTATGGACATCCGCGATAAATGCCGACTTCACTGGTGGAGATTGGAGGAGCGAATTAGGAAAAATAATCGGAAAGTATTAGAATAGGGAATATGACAGGATGAGGAGTTTTTTAATCCCATCCTCTCCCGTTCTTCCTTGGGAGACGATGGGATAGGGAGTAAAGAGTAGAACTTGACAAGGAGTTTCATTTGTTCCATAGTAATCTCCATACAATGAAATTGGATGGGAAGTACGAAGTGTAATGTAGCGAGTAACTTCTCTATTCAAGCACACTTCTGAGGATGGAATGAAAAAGAGGAATCTGCCAAATTTTACTCTCGAACCCTTTTCCTTTTGTTCCACAGCTTTATGCTGAGGTAGGTATCTTTTTTGTCGCCGCGACACACTTCGCACACTTATTTTTTTATGCACACTTGTTATTACTAAACATTTCTAGGGTTTTGTGTCGTGTTGTGATAAATAATTATTTTTTCTATTTTTCAAACCTGTACGCGTCACATTTGTGGGCAGTGTTTTGTAAGGTGGTCCCTGTGTCAGGTTCTGCTGCGTGATAACCCGCGAGCGTTTCCCGGCGGAGCGCGGCGCTGCTGTGGCGGGGCACACGCTGCGGCTGGTAGCGGCGCTGCGGCTGGAGAACTTGCTGCCGCTCGAGCTGCACTATCGCGCCGCGCCACCCGACGACGCTGCGCCAAGAGCACAGGGCACGCTCGCACCCTCCGACACGAGACCCTTCCACGAGGTACTGTACAGTAGAACATACCATACTATAAGTGTCTGTGTCAGGTTCTGCTGCGCGAGCGTTTCCTAACTGGTGGCGGTGCTGCTGTTTGGAAACCGGCTACCGCTCGAGATGCAGTACCGCGCCGTGAGCACAAGGCATGCTCCCTCTTTCCGACACAAGCCCCCTCCACAAGGTACTGTACATTAGAATATACCATTGGAGGTATTGGAGCATTTTAGGTATATGATGCAACTTCAGAAGATTGGGTAAATAAGTTCTACTGTCCTCCATACTATTTTATTAAATCATCACAAAAATTAAATAAAAGTATACATATATATATGCTGGTGACGACTGGCGTGTACAGTGTGGACAATGGCGGCTATATCGCAAATTGCTGACAACGTAAAACACCGTGCGCGTTCTGCGTGCACTGTGTCCCTACATATAATGAACGTGCGAATGTAGTGTACGCTTGTTATTGATGTGTTTGAGCTGCATGTAATCTTATCTACAATTCAGTGTGAACATGTTTTGGTGTACCTTTAATAAATAAATAAAATAATATACCAGAAGCCTGTCTCTCCACTGCTCAATATAGGGCCTCTCCGAAGCTCGTCACTACACACGATCTTCGGCTCTTCTTATTCAACCACCACCGTCGAACTTCTCACAGTCGTCGGTCCACCTCACCGGAGTGCATCCCTAACACTAACCTCTGAGCTAATAACAAAACACGAGCTACGAGTGAATTTTCATTATTCATTTATTTAATTTAAAATTGGTACTTTATGGTACATTATCGTACAACTGTAACCGGCCCATTTATCGTCCATTGCTAGATACGGACCTCCTCAAAAAACGGCAAGCTGACCAAGCGTTTATTCTTTTAGAGGTGGTGTAAGTCCTTAGGGCCTGTGGCTTGTGGGCTTTATTATCTATTAGTTTCGTTTTACTACAGCCATGGTATATATTCAATAGCGGGCCGACACCACACGACGTCCTTACCATTTGTGTCTAGCAATTTACCTACAGTTTGGAAATTTACATAATGTTTGTCTCCAGGTGAACGTGGAGGAGGGCGTAGAGCTAAGCATAAAACTGGAAGGGTTTGGATGGTCCTCAGTGCTGTGTGTGGGGGGCGGCGGGGCCGCGGGGGGCTCGTTCAGTGCGCGGTTGAAACTACGAGACGTGCGCGGCCGCAGGCTCTATTTAAATGCAAGAGTTACTGTCAAGAAGACTGATGGAATCAAGGTAAGTTATATCTTAATCGATATTTGCTTGTGAAATCTCAATGCAGGGCAAAAGGTTTGGGTTTATGTAGAAATGAGTTGGAAGACGAGTAGATAGTCTACCCGCTTACTACCAGAAGCTGATACTGTTGCCCTGTGACATCCGTGAAACATGCCAACATTAGTCCAGAATGACAGACGTTTGGCACGCCTTTGGATGCGTTACATATCATTAGAGTGCAGAGTGGATTTGGAAAATGGCCTGGGAAGAATGGAATATGGAATGGAATAGGCTGGGGCATAGGAACAAGAAGGTTTTTCATCTCATTATACTTTTGATACCCTAATACGCTATCTAACGTATGGAATTGTAAATAAAAGGTGAATGAGTTGGAAATCTGTATTGTGACTGACTTACGTAGTATTTATTTATTTATAAGTACACCAGTAGAATATTTATAAAATGCTTAATACAATAACTTGTTACAAAAATTGGTCACGTGCAGACATTCCTAAGTAAACGTAGATAACATTCGACAGCGGCGGATCTTTAGTATATTATACTAACACATTCAAAAATCATCTCTTAGTACATGAAATTATAAATCGTCGCTTAAGTTCTAACACAATATAAGTCAAAATTAGCAACTTTACAGGAGAGCAAAAAAGCTGCATAATTTTACATAGATACCATCATAAACTAACTGACTCACGCGCTGTTCCCAGAGGTTGGGATTGTTTGATGGATACCGTGCTCTTAATTTATTCTATTTTTATGAGTTTCTATTGGACGTTTCTTGTTTCTGATTGGCCGAGAAGACGCGTCTTTCGATTCTCTAGCGAATGGCATCAAAATATCAAAAATGACTTACGTGGTTTTAGAACTTAAGCGACGAAATGTATCTATATAATACGTATACCTAAGTATGTACCTACGCATACACTACAGCAGAATGAGCTGTGTTCGTTGACAGAATCTCTTCGGTCGCAGGTATCGATATCGGCGGCGTATTGGCTGGTGAACCGCACGGGTCTGCCGCTGGTGTTCCGCGCGGAGGGCGGCGGGCAGGAGGCGGCGGGCCAGTTCGAGGAGCACGAGGTGGCGCGTGTCGTCGCGCCGCTGCTCTTCGCCATCGCTGAGGCCGACGGCGGGCCCACGCTTACCGCTAGGCTCGGACGAGGACTGCCCGGGAACCCGGAGGTATACGGTGCATGTTGGGATCGAATGTGCCCTGGACTGATTATTCTTACATAACATTATGCACAGCGAAGTGTAATTCCAAGATATTGCTGGGATTGGTTTGTTCCACGTTCCTCGACCCAGCTGCCGATATAATCAAAGAGTCCTAATGTATATCCCTGTAAGGAAGACAAACGTTGGTCTTATGCTCCCTTAACTCGTATAATGAAACATAACTCCGTATGAGTGATTACTACAATGAAACACATTTAGACACTTTTAGCAATAGATTACCTAAATTCAAATTATCCCCGGGCTCTTACCGCTCGGATACCGTTAATCAACCAGTTTAAACATCAGTTTAAAAATCTGAAAATACACTATTGTATTTTCTTTAGACATTTTAAATTATTTATCTAAACTTAAACTTCACGGTTTAAACTTCGAAAATATCTATTTTTTTTTAAATTTAGTTTCTTTTTTGTGTTACAATCTAGCCTAAATAAGTTTTTATCTATGTTGTACTCGTCTGTAATTGAGATACATACCGGACTTCAGTCTTATCACAATTGTATACTCCAATCATTGTGTATGTATGCATGCAATTACCAAATAACAATATAGAACGAAGGCGACGGACGAGCATACATTCCTGTGGTTGGTTGTGAGTGAACACTGTCCTCAATACATGCCAACACCAGTCCAGATTGACAAACATTGGCACGCTCCTGATTACGATGCCTACCTTTGAACATTTAGGAATAGTTTTGGAGAAAGTTTGGAAAATGAGGAGTAAGATAGAATATAATGAAAATGGGCTATTTCAATACCGAAGCTACATGTACTTTGTGAATAATTAAATTTTATAAGAAAAACACATAAATACCATACCATCAAACCTATGTCTCTCCACTGTTGGATTTAGGCCTTTGCCATGGCTCGCCACCATACACCTACCATACACGATCTTTGGCTCTTCTCATCCAACCATCACCGGCGAACTTCTTCAAGGCATCGGTCCACGTGACCGGAGCGCGTCGTACACTGCGCTGCCCGGTGCGTGACCTTCACTCGAGGACTTGTCTATCTCATCGGTTATCGGTCCGACAATGACCTGACCATTGCCACTTCAGCAAGAACTAATAATAGTACGACAACTAAACGTATATATTTAGACAAGAACTGTCCGCTTGTGCAGTGGTGCTCACCGTTTGGGCTGGGCCCGGGCGTGGCGGTGAAGCGGCTGGAGGTGCGGGGGTCGGGATGCGAGCGCGCGTACGCCGTGGGCGTGGTGGTGCGCGCGGGCAGGGGGCGCTACCGACGCACCAACATCGCCACGCTCGCACCGCGCTTCCAGCTGCACAACAACACATCTCACCACCTGCAGTTCGCGCAGAAGTGCACCGCCACCACACTGGTACGTACTGTTATGCATAATCATAGTTGCTGTTAGTGCTAACTTTGCACTTTATACTCGTACATAATGCCACATAGGCGTTACCGATGTTATAAAAGGTCCATGTTAGTCTCCACGCGAAATCCATACAAGTCTCTCCGCGAATTTGTTAAGTATCATTCATTAAAAATATTATAGTGTGGTTGCATAGTGTTTTAAAGAATAAATTAGTGTGCGGACGGACAACCTGTTTTTTTTTTGAACCACCTTAACGCATTAAGATTTTTTGAATCGTATTTAAAATCAGACCATTACATATGGTAATAACAGAAGAAAAATAGCAATGACACGTTTGGAATCCAATGATTAGGAAGTATTTTGAAATGCTATTTCCCTCACCTAATTGCACTTCCAACCCGATCCCATTGAGTTCGCGCTGGGCGTGATGTTGCGCGCGGGGAGAGGGCGCTACCGGCACCCTCTCAGTCGCCTTTTACGACATTCATGGGAACAGATGGGGTGGTACCATTCATAATTCGGTCGACACCATACCGCCAGCGTTATGTGTAGTCATATTTATTTATTATTATTATTTATTTAGTGTTAGTTATTTCATTATTGCGTACATCATATTACGTCGAAAGAAAGAAACGCTGAACTGGGAACATAGTTACCCAAATAGACCAAATTAATGACCAATTATTATTTAATGACTAGCTATTTCATCCCAAAGTGACTACAAATCTGATTGCTTCATATCGATGAAGTATTTTTTTTATGTTGTGTGTAGAACGACCCCGGCGCGATGGCGACGCACGTCAGTGCTGTGGCTGGGTGCTTCCTGCCGTGGCACTGGGCGCGCTGGGACCGCGAGCAGCTACTGTGCGCGCGCGTGCTGGACGCGGCGGGCACGCCGCGCACCGCCTGGTCCGGGGGCTTCCGCGTCGACGCCACGCGCGCACTGCACCTCGCCTGCAGGTACACACACCCTCCAACGCACACACATACACACACACCACGTACGAGTATTGATAACATTACAAGTGCACTCGTCAATATCAGGGTTTAAATAGTAAATACTGTATTGGCAAACTTGTACACTTTTGTAGCATCGTAGTTTTTACGCCACATTCATAATATGTAGCAAATTATTTCGCGATCGGTCATCAGGCGCACCGCGCGTACTCGTCTATATAAATCAGTGGCATCTTATACCTGTCGGTATCAGTAATCATTAAAAAGGCCACACATTGCCAGCTGCGTCATTAGTCGCTGCGACCTTGCGACACATTGTCTCCAACATCTTAAGTAAGGTTCTTGTTACGCATCGTTTCTCAACATTTTTAGTGTCGCGGGCCCAAAGTGAAAAAGTCAAACATAAAGTAAATGACCTCACGCCTTCACTAATGAATAATTAGATAATTATGTTCTTTTCATATCTACTTAATTACGACATGGGTCTCTTCAAAAGGGCTGTGAATAGGATTCTGCGCGGTCGGCAGCGCACCTGCATCCACCCTGGTGTTGCAGGTGTCCATGGACGGCGGTAATCACTACCATGTCGTGGGTCGCCCGCTCGTCTGTCACCTCTTCCAAAAAAAAAAAACAAGTTTTTTTTTCCTGACCTATAACGTTGTTTCGCAGGGAGGCCGGCGGCTCGTATCAGTTCGTACGAGTAGAAGTGGTACTTCAAGGCGCTACACTATTCGTGGTGTTCACGGACGCGGAGTGCGCCCCGCCTCCCATACGGATACACAACTACTCGCCAGTCTCCATCATGTTCCACCAGGTTTGTGTAATGCACTCTAACACCCTGTAGCCTGAGTATAACGTGTTTGTGCCTTATGTTCTCGGCCAGCTATAGAATAGCACTATTATAATACATCTGTACCCATGGGTGTCGTAAAAGTTGAGGGTAACAAAGCGGTTACCACGAGCCCCAATAGTCGACTTGCCAACCCGCTTGGTCAGCGTGGCGTTTCCAGGCCGTGTGCATTGGCAGACCTATGTCCAGCCACTGTTGGACACAGGCCAGCGCGTAGTGACCTTGTGGACTTTCAGTATCCACTGATACTGAAAGGACTGGTTGCATTGCATTGCATAATGTGTTCATATCTTAAATAAGACATGTGCACTTATCTAGATGACACAGAGTTGTGTGAGTTTCGTAGGAGAAAGGAAAATGTCTTCTTAAAGTCAATTTGTACTAACAGAGTGGCGGTGCGAACGCCCATTACGATATTACAATGATCATTGGGAAGCGGCGATGGGCGTGCGCTTAAACAGCCATTTACTCCGATATATTAAGAAAGTTCACGTTAAAAAATTGTCATCGAGTTAGTCGTGTCTCTGTACTTTGTACATACAAACTAATAGATAGATAGATTTAAAAAAATGTTGCACATGTCAAAATAAGATATTTATTTATTTATTTATGTAACTTATTTAACAAATATGTTGCTAGTGCTAATGGCCAATACAGATTACACTGACATTATATAAAGTATTCAATAGATTGTGGGCAAGTAAAAGGTGATTTTTTATTAATAAAGCATCCTGATTTATGTTAGGCATTGGTGTGTCCGTTTGTGTGTATTGTGTGTGTATACCCAGTGTGGGGGTGTGTATGTGTGTGTGTGTGTATTTATTTAAGATGAGCGATAGTAACAAACATTGTAACACGTGCACAAAAGGCGGTCTTATTGCTATACAGCAATCACTGCCAGACAACCTTTGGCACCGATTCTTTGATACTTTATTAACTGTGAAATGAAATTATTTATATGTAAACATAGGTGGTAGACATGATGATGTTGAAATTGAAACGCTCAAAATGTACTCTATTTTTTGCACTGGAAGGCGTACTAATGTATACTGTACTTGTATACTATTGTATACAATGTATACTGTTTGCCAGACATGTACTCAACTAATTATTATATTTTTGATTCAACATGCGTTATTCATTTATATTTTAACATCACACCAATATCACAATAAAAATAGCTTTAATATCACAATAAATGTCACAATAAAAACAATTTTTCAACTAATAAATTACAACTATTCAATGTCAAATTGTCATGAAATAATTAAACGAAATACAAATGTCATATTTGTCAAATGAAATAAATCATTTATTTACACAATATTAATATCCCTCCCTAATGCCTATGTCGTTAATCGTTATTAATATTATTGTACGTGGTACAGGTTGGATATGGTGAAGAATGCGTGGTGGGCGCTCACGGGAGCGTGCGATGGGCGCTACCGGAGCCCGAGGGCGCCGCTGCAATAGCCCTGAGGGCTCCCGGGGGACCACGGACGACAGTACAACTGGACGCTTTGGGAACTACACACCAACTGGCTTATCAGAACTTCATATACGTTGTCTTTACTGCTACATTTAATAGGTAAAGCCATATTTCATAGGATAGGATATTTTCATAGGATTTTCATTTACCCAATTACCTTATTTATAAGAATATTTATTATATTTATAAGAACTTATTATATTTATAATTATAAGATATATATATATATATATATATATATAATATATATATTATTTATATTTATAATTTATAAGAACTTTTGCTTTAGCATTAAATCTATTATTAAGGCCATTATTATTTATTAATTTAGTTTATTATTTAATGACCAGCAGTGCCCGCGATTTCGTGCGCGTACACGTTGAAGTACGTGTGGTTAGTTTGATTCCCGTGAATTATGTGGCAACTTTATAATTGATCTGCGTAAAACGTATCCCAAATAATACTCCGGTACATAAGTTATAATTATGCCAAGTTTCATTAAAATTCGTCCAGCAGTTTTTGCGTGATACGTGTCCAGACAGACAGATAGACAAAAATTCCAAAACTTACGCACGGACGGATACAAATTTCAAAAAAATGTTGTACAATGTTGTACTTTTGTACAGTGTTTCTTTGTGCATTAAAGTTAAATTGAAGGTTGACTGGCAGAGAATGCCACTAGGCATTATTAAGTCGTACAACGTTTCTTTGTGCGTTAAAATTTAAGTAAATACATTTTGTAATGTTTATAGGTTAAACAACGTGGTGACAACAGGCAAGCAGTCTACAACGACAGCGGGCGATGAAGGGGCACTCGTGTTAGAAGTGCCTCTAGGGTCCACTAAAGTGATTCTCGGCAGGAAGCGATATGGTGACAGGTACACACAATATGATAACCTAACCTAACATTTGAGTACACGGCTGTAGTACAATAATAGATTTTAATAATGAAACTAATACGATACCCGGATACATAGATCCTAAAACTAAATAATACTGTCAAATCAAGGTTAAAATATTGAAATAATTAGAAATAAACCGCAATATTGAACAGTGACGTCAGTTTTGACATGAGATTTATATTTTTTGAGGGGGAGAGTGCACACTGCAATCCAACAGCCGCTGGGCGCGCTCTACTGGCCACGTTACCCCTTTCTGCTACCTTGAAATGTACTGCATTTTCCATTTTATCGTATTTCCCCAATGTACGTACGTGTTTCGGTAGTGAGTGAGATGTGCCAGAGCCCATTCCAATCCCATCCTATCCCTCCCCATTTTCTCAACCCTTTCTCCAAATCCATTCCTATATCTCCAAAGGTAGGCAGCGCATCCGGGGGCATGCCAACGTTTCTCATTTTGGACTAATGTTGGCATGTATCGCGGATGTCTATGGGCGACTGTATCCACTTACCATCAGGAGGACTGTATGCTCGTCTGCCGCCTTCGTACATAAAAAAAAAAAATCTCATTATTAGATAAATACTTTTCCTCTTTAAATATGCTCAAGTTCGTATTCGGTTAATTTTGGTAGATTTCTTTTGAGTCAAGTGCGACTGACAAAATCGTTTGTATTGTCTCCCTGATACTAAAACAAAAGAGAACAATTGAAGGTGAGAGGTCCATGAAGCTAAGTTTTGGGTTTGTTTTCTGTAGTTGTTGAAGCATCAATGTGCAGTGTAAACTTTTCTAAAGATAGGGACAAATCTATCTAAAAATTTGCGCTAGAAATTTCAAGAGCTGATTTCCGCTTCGACTATCACTTAACAAAACAAGCGGATTACAACGGAACGGGTTCACCACCTAGGAGCCTGTACCTCGGCAGCCTGCTTCAGCCGGTGGTTATGCCGTCTCTCCCTTATACGTACATTTTTGACATACTTGTAAGGCAGATATCTCATTTCCCCGGTACTTTCGGACTTTGTTGCCAAGACAAAAATTGAAGCTCATGTTAAAAGCTTGGTATTCATCTGGTGTTTGGTATTTGGATATTTTCGCGTCAGCGTGTAACATCACGTACGCGTAGAATGACACGCGCGGACAACGTCTTGTTAGCTCACATATGGTAGTTACAGTATATTTTAACTTGCTACGATGGAGCGAAATTTCGCCGCGGATTTTTCGCTATATTTGTCTCTAGTCTTAAGGTGGTGTCTTCTTGCAGGTCTCAGCTGTGGCGTCGCGGCCCCAACGAACAGCTGATACACGAGGGCAGCTCGCCGCCGCAGCCCACCGACGCCATGCTCTCCGACGACACGCAACTCTCATCTCACACCATGGTGAGAAATATGTGAATTACCTTTCTCATCGTATACCATCCCATCAGACTGTGTCTTTCCACTGCTGAATATAGGCCTCTCCCAAGGACCGCCACCACACACAGTCTTCTGCTCTTCCACCCACTACCAGCGACTTCCATTCGTCTGTCCACGTGCCACATTTGGCGTCCCACGCTACGTTTCCGGTACGTGGTCTCCATTCCAGGACTCGTCTCCCCCATCGGTTATCGGTGCTGTAGTATATAAATGCCTGCCTACTGCCTGTTTGGTTTGGCTGCGCGGTAGCGGATCGTCTGTTGAGTAGGTCATAGATCGTTGCGCGTGACCGTCACGCTTCGTACCAGTAATTGTTTTGTTGCGCAAAGCCTTAATATAGTTGATACTACATTGTTTGATGGTTTTGTTTAATTACGCGTGTGTGGTGACTAGTGGTTTAAGCGAAATAGTGTTTTGTGCCGACTATTGTGGTAGCGCACTGAAGACCTTCCAAAGGCGCCATTAGACGTCTTCCTGCCCATCGTTTCCGGAGGGCTCTCCCGCGAAATCAAGAGTGGGTGGACGGCACCAGGTTAGAAGTTTTTATTTCTTAATTTTGACTCCGCGTATCACGGATAAAACACTGCCCCCATATTGTATATTTCAAGTATAATTTTGTAGCGACCCGCCCTCGCTTCGGTTCGGTATATAAGTATTTCTTTTTTCAAAATTTCAAAATATTATATAAGCCTATATTAGACACGGATAATGTAGCTTCCTGATGTGAAAGAATTTTTTGAATCGGTTCAGTAGTTCCAGAGATTACCCCCAGCATACAAACAAACACACAATTTTACCTCTTTATAATATTAGTATAGATAACTGTAACGTTACAAATTATACCGTAACCAGCCCCTTTTTCGTCTACTGCTGGACACGGTCCTCTTCATGAACATTGTCTCGTGCTCAATGTATATGTAGCTTCAAAACGGCTCGCTGGTAAAGCTGGTTGACGTTTCTTAGGGCTTGTGGCTTTTTTATTTCACCTTATATGACACCCTTGCTAAGATATGGACTGGTAATATCCTAAAGCCTGCCGAGCCGACTGGTGACGGTGATTTAAGTAGAAACTCGGTGGTGCGAGTATAATATACGGATTTATACTTGGACTCTAAGTTAGGGTGAGTTACGGAACGTTAGGGTCCCTAACGTCTTGTAACTCACTGCAACATTATGACGCACACATGTTGATGTAGCAATTAAGCTTCTAAATATAAGTAGGTTTTTAAGTGGATTTTAAAGTTTTTAACGTCTTTCAAGATGTGATCTTTAATTCAACCATCTCTATCCAATCAAATAATTTATTTGCCAAAAGAAGAGCTCCACTGACACTGTCAAGCAATCAGCAATAAGCAATCAGCTGCCAAGTGGGGACTTGATAGCTGATTGCTTACACAAACATATGCCACATGAAATTTATTTTCATGACCAGACAATTTGAATGCACGAATGAGATTTAAGTATATGTAGAGTATGACTGTTTTCTTGTTACGCCTATCTATCGAACTCTGTGGATGTATAGGTGCTGGACATCGAAGGTCCAGCTCCGCGTCCGGGTCGCGCTTGCGCACTAGTCCTGCGGCGCGCGGACCCGCGGCGCGCGTCCACGCAGGCGTGGCGCGTGGCGGCGCCCGGTCGCATGCAGTGCGCCCACGCCAATCTCTGCGTGCAGCCAGACCGTGGTCACCTTGTACCTCTCACACCAGGTCAGTCACTTTGAGTGAGCTATGGAATGGGAGACTCTATTAAAAGTTAATATTCTTTCGTAATAACAATTATCGTACATTTCAATTTTTATTATTTACATACTATTGAACAGAAAATACTTTATTTTCTTAAACGGTATTAGTTTTTTTTTTTTATTAAAAATGTATTTTTTGGGATCAAAGCATAAACTAAATATACTGCATTAAAACACCATAATTGTTGAATAACTCTTAAATGCACATTTCACAAGCCCGATAGGGATTGCTTTTTGTTATTTATTATGTATTAAAATCTGTTTCCAAGTTTGTTATTTAATCGGTTGCAAAACAATTTTTCTGTTTCTCAGACTTTTTTTATTTGTTCTCAACATACTACTCCACCAACTTAACTGTGTACTTGATTCCGATGACGTCACAGAGAGGCAGTATGTTTAGTATAGCATAGCATAGCATAGCATAAATTGTAATAAATATTTTTACTTAAGTTGTATTGAAGGAGTAATGGGGAACGCATTCCACGCGGGTACAGAGTTATGTTGGTGGAGTTGTAGACTAACAATACAACCTTGTCAAATCTTACGCAGCATAAAAAATATCTAACTTGAAATTGTGTTATTTTGACATAATATTCATGACAGGGCCCACTAAAACTCTATACGCCATTCCTTAATAAGTAAAGTTTCCGATTAATAGAAAAAATATTTAGACTTTAAAACAGCGGACAATACGGTGTCGCCTGGTCACAGTGTCTTGCCACCAGTCGTGCATTCACATGACTTAACAGTGGATTGCAATTTATTCGAATGGGTCTTGTGTTGCCGTAATCAGTGATTCCGTGTGTCTGACGCGTTAAGATTCTATATCTATGCTTGTTAGTGAGTAACTGTTGTCTTGTGTCAGGTAACCGCGTGGTGCTGGCTCTGGCGGAAGTTGGTCGTGGGGGCGGCACGTGCGCGGAGCAGGCGCTATCGTGGCACACACTGCGGCCGGGCTCGGGGCGACTCGACGTGGCGCTCGCCGCCGACGGACCCACGAGACTTCTACGCATCACAGACCACGCAGCGCCGGTAAGTTAGCACTATATTCTTTAGCTCTATAGTCCGGGGTGGGCCTTGGCCTGATCCTGCAAGTTTCTCCAGATCGTCCTGTCCGTGGCCTTCGCCCTCCAATCTGCTATACTATCCGCTTTCAGATCTCTGTCCAGTTCATCCATCTCAACTGGGGACTACCACGGTTTCGACGTCCCTCCGGTTTGCTCGTTATATTTTTAGGACGTTAGCTCTATATATAATTACCATTGTAACCGCGTGGTGTTCTGTCGGAGGGTGTTCGTGGCGGAGGCGCGGTACAGGCGGCGTCGTGGCACACGCTGCGGCCCAACCCGCGGCGGCTCGACGTGGCGCTCGTCGCCGACGGACCCCCCCGCCGTGCCGATACATAATACCCTACACTTATTTGCATACTTGTAATTCTAATTCATTTAATTGCATAAAACATGGCGCCTAATTAATTACTATCACTTATTATATTAATGGTTGTTCGGTTTTTTTCGGTGCAATGAAGCATATATATGTGATGCATGCGAACTGCGAACATGCATCAAATGCCGGGTGTTCTCATTTAACATTAACAATTTCATACAAACGATAAGCAGTCAACAAAATAACTGTTTTTGTATTTCAACAAGTCATGTAAGTGTAGGTGACATCTGGTAGTTTGAAACTTTAAAAAAACGTTAAACATACAAACTCAAATACTTGTCATTTTATACATTTCACATTTTTGCTGACATCTTACTAACTATTGGTTCCGGCTCTGGGTAACCGCAGAGAATCCCAGTGATATGAAAGTGATTGATAATTTTTTCCTAGGAATCCGGATGGATCGAAGGCGGCGAGGCTGACGAAGACTGTGACCAGCCACCTCGCCGGGAATGGGGCTTGCGTGTGTCTCTTCAAGGGCTCTCCGTGTCCCTGGTAGCTCGTTCCCCTCCGGCTGAGCTTGTGCACGCCCTATTCGCTGGGCTGCTATTGGAACTAACGGCTGGACCACGAGCTGCTCAGCTCGCGGTGTCCGTGCGGGACATGCAGTGGGACAACCAGGTTGGTACTGTACGCTCTAAATGAATAAAATAATTTAATGAATGGGAGCTTTGTGTAAAATTTCATTGGATACTTGTTATAATATACAGTGATAGAAGTTCAACAAACTTTTGCAATTCTGGCATGTAAATGTTGAGTTACTTATATTGCGACTTATTTTGTGACAGTTGCTTATTTTACGACAATATCTTTTAGTTTTTTTTTTAATGCTAATTCTGTGTCGATGTTGCCATAGGCAGTTTATTATAAGTAAGAAAAAGTCAGAAAACTAGTGGAAAAGTCCTGAAAGCATCCGCCGCTGCACTTAGTTCTCCTCGTTATTTTTATTTTATTTTATTTTATGAGGGATGTATGGCTTTAAAACGCCGTGTTGGTCAAGCAGGTTGATGAGTCCACTTTGTTAGAGGTCTCTAGCACAGATAGTTTAAATTTGTATGACGCTGCCGCTATAACCAGGGATATAAGTTGCACCGCATATCTCTGGCGCTAGCTAGCCTCTGCCTTAAAAATAAAATTCACTTATGGAGTCAATATTTATCTTAATAAGGATTGAATTAATCTTAGGTATTGAAATAACCTTTAGTAGTTATTATATTTTTGTACGCCTATTGAGGCAGAACATAATGGGAGTTGTTTATTTTTTCTTTTTTTTATATTTTACTGGCCGCGCATGCGGCCCACATGATGGTAAGTGGCTACCGCCGCCTATGGACACCTGCAACCCCAGGGGGTATGCGTGTGCACTGCCGGCAACACCATGTCGTAGCATAAGGGGTTTATTATAACTGTAAGATGTTTACAATTATAATATAACACCATATTGTTACTCATGTTCTAGCAAAATAAATTAATTGTATTGGAAAAATACGACCTACTTGACGAGCTTCGTCGCTGCCGTGACATCATCGGATCGTGCCTCATTGGATGTGTATCGTATAATTGGTGGACCGTGTGCATTCTCAGCTGCTGGGCACCCCCAGCCCCGTGCTACTGTACTGCCTGCCGGAACACGGCGGCGGGGGCGCGCTGCCCGCGCTGCACGCCGCGCTGGAACTTGCGCACGCGCCGGCCAAGCGGTACAACGCATACTTCTTCAGGCACTTGATCGTGGCGCTACGACCGCTTGCCATCAGGCTTGAGGAGAGGTAATACCACCAAGGTTAACAATCAAGCAATGATCTCTGACCTTGTATTGTTTGTCTATTGTTTGCTCGACTGCAGGAATCCTGACGCCTCCGAATCTGTTAATACCTTTTCACCTTCCATTATATTTATGTTTAGCTGTAATAATACTTAGAAAACTGCAACCGGAAGTAATCTCATCACTAGTTATGTTCGTTTTGTAAGTGGGTACTCGATGCCAATGTCACACATATCAGACTGCTCATAACGCCACGCGCAGATATAGTGATGGAAGTGTAATTTTACAATTTTGGCCAAGTCATTTTGTAACTATTTATAATTGCGTCTGTTACAGTTTAAGCTCTGAAATCATGTCAATTATTAAAATGGAAAGTGTTTTTTTGAAAATAAACCAATAAATGTGTTTAAAATAACTATATTGTATAAAAAAAAATACCAGTGAAAGTGTCCCCTCACTACTGTTATCTACTTTTTACGTTTTGTTTAGTAGTACGATTTTCAGTAAAAAATGCGGAGCTCAAACAGATAATTAAATAGTAAATATGTTACCATTATTATTGTCTTTTTCTATTATTGATATTCGATAAGGATATTAACAAATGAAATTTTACATTTTAGACCGCAATGAAACCACTTAAAAAATCTTTTGTCATGTATTTGATATGTATTATTAAATCTTGTATTATTCTTAAACTTATTAAAGAAAGCTATAGAAATATTGAAAGCATAAAGAAAATTTATGTCAATTTTTAAAAAGTATGTATTTTGACGTCATAACATTCTATATAAAAGAAAGAAAATTAGTTTTATCTACATGTCATTCCACCAGGCTCATCTTGAAAGTATGGGCATGGGCCTCATTACCAGACGAGGAAGCTCGCGAGGCGCCGGACGAGGCCGAGTATGAGGCGCGGCGAATCCTCGACGAGGTGACCGCATTACACGCTACGAGGTACTACTTCGCGCTCATCAAGATTATACCAAGTCAGGTAAGTACACAAAAATAATGTCTTAATATTTGAAATAGAGTTTTTTAACAAAATAGACAATAGATGGAGATCAACCTACACGATGGTAAGTGGTCACCGCTTCCCTGCAACGCTAGAGAGATCGCGTATGCGTTGCAGACTTTGCAGGATTTATCAGATTTGAAATATTAGGAAATATTTGAATTATTTGAAGAACAATAATAATTTTATTGACAACAATATAATTTTTTGCTAAAATAATATAGAAAACGTATAAAAAATGAGCGTATATTGAATGACAAAAAGACATACTTTACTAAATTAAATAGTTATCACAATATGCTCGATATTAGACACGTATCTTTATGGAGTTGTGTGCATTATTTGTAAAGCGAGACTCAGAAACTTGCTAGTTTTTAATCAGTCTGCATGTGAGGCGGGCACAGATGCTCCATATTGACAATGTCTATCTAATGAAATTTGGCGATAATAGGGGATTTTCCAGTGATCAGGCTCGTCTAAGAGTCCGTATTGCCGGAAAGAAACAATATTTCTAAGAAAGTAAATAGACCCCAGAACAAATACCTTTCTTCCTCTTGAAGCGAGAGTGCGGAATTACTACCGTGTTCCTTATGACTTTTTCGCAGATCCGGCTTTCAATGCACACTGCGAGCAAACTGGAGCCGGAACTAGTAGTGCTGCAGCGGCGGCTCGGGCTCACCCTCATCAAGTTCGAGGACGCCGCCGTTGAGCTCGAGCCGTTCGTGCGCACGCACGCCTTTGAAACCGCCGGCTACCTCGCCTGGCAGCTGCTCAAGCACTTCAAAGATGTGAGTACCACACAATTAGCTTGTGTCTCCAATGCTGAATACAGGCTGTTTTACCAAGTCTCGCTATCTACTGTGAAAGCATGTTTATTTATTTATTTGGGAAACATACAGAAAATAATTCACATAATATAAATTGTACAGGTTCATTCCAATTCCATTCCAATATTCCAATAAAAAAAATCCGATATATATAGTTGAATGAAGTAACATAAATGAAAAACGTTCAAGACTGTTAAATATTTAGAAATATTAATTTTATATTTTGAGATAGAGACAAGGAATACGACATTTGGTCTCGGAAATACGAAGATGTCCGACCGGCTTTATTGAATTAGTAGTACTGTATTAGGGGTTTGCACGAGAGATCTAAAACAACACGCTGACAAAAAGAAACAAAAGAGACGAAAAGGGCAATAAACAATTCTTGTTTCAGGAATTGAAATGGCAAGCGGCCAAGATCCTCGGCTCAGTGGACTTCCTGGGCAATCCACTGGGATTCGTAGCGGATGTGTCTGAAGGATTTACTGGGCTCATCTACGAGGGCAACGTCGGCGCTCTGTTGAAGAACGTCACGCACGGCATCTCCAACTCTGCTGCTAAAGTTACAGGTACAGATAAGCCTTTCACTTAAAAATCCACTTACCATCAAGTGGACTGTATGCCCGTCTGCCGCCTTCGTCCATAAAAAAAAATGTTACCGAAAATATAAATGTGAAATATGAGTACCAAAACCAAATCATTTATATTGTATTACATAGCAATACAATATGTTGCACAAGCACATTGTGACTACCTAATATGTTACCGAATTAAGTTTACGTGGGTATTTTAATCTATATTAATATAATAAAGAGGTAAAATTGTGTGTTTGTAGGTATATTGGGGGTAATCTCTGGAACTACTGAACCGATTTCAGAAATTATTTCACAACTAGGAAGCTACATTATCCGTGTCTAATATAGGCTATATTTTACTTTGAAATATTGAAAAAAAAATTGAAAAAATAAAATATCTTTTAAACTGAAGCGAAGCGAGGGCGGGTCATTGATAAAAAGACGCTAGAAAAATGAACTATATTTATTAAATTCATGAACTATAGGTTTATAGTCAAATGACTATAAACTATCCTTTCTAATTATATTTAGTTTTTTAGCACTCATAGATAATAATTCAATACAGTTTCTTCTATTTTACTTCTTTAAAGTTTAGTTTTAACAAAATGGCGACTCGTGTAAATAATTGTGATTACGCCAGAGTCCCTGGGCGACGGGCTGGAGCGCGTGGTGGGCGACGAGGCGCACGAGGAGACGCGGCGGCGCATCCGCAGCGCGGCCGCCGGCTCCCACATCGCCGCCGGCTTCCGCGGGCTCGGACTCGGCATACTCGGTGCGTTTGTTTGCTCAACGTAATCAACGAATACAATCAAAAGTCACGATCATAATTATAGTCATAGGGGCCGTTCAAGTATTACGTAAGCACCAGATTGGGTCTTTGCTTTGCTTATTTTTGATGACATGGGGGACGGGGGGGGGTCTAAATGGCGATTACGTCAGCAATATTTACTTTCGTATTTTTTTGGCAAAATATAGTAGATTCTGATTAAATGAGAAACTTGAACAGATTTGTAAAAATTATACCAATGCTTACGTTAGCATGAGGGGGGGGGGGGGGGTTAAGAGCTTTGCTTACTTTCGCTGAAAGGGCGGGGGGTGTTTAAAAATGACTAAAATTATGCTTACGTAATACTGGAACGGCCCCATAGTCATAATCAAAGTCACAATCTCGATTATAATCATAGTATGCGTAATTACAATCAAAATAACAACCATAAGCTAGTGTGTGCGCTGGTGCTGCTCGTGTACTGAATCTTGTAAACTTGTAGGAAAATAAATCAAAATAGAATCACAATCGTAATTAGTACGGTGTGGGTGCACGCTGTAATCCCATAGCCGCTGTGCGCACTCGACTGGCCACGTGGCTACTGTACATGTACTGCATTTTCCACTGTATCTCATATTCCCCCAATGCACGTACGTGTTTCGGAGTGACTGAGCCCATTCAAGTATCATTCTATGCTATTCCTTCCATTTTCTCAACTTTCTTTTCAGACAAACCACTCACTCATTCGCGCCGCGTACATATCTAATAGTACCAGTTCGGTTAGCATCTGTTTATAAATGAAGTGTATTCTGGAACAAAGTCAGAAACATCATTCAATCAATGTATTTTTTTGAAAATAATTATTAAATTCAGTTAAATGTCGTAGAACAAAAGTTATCGAGTTTTATTGATAGAAATTCGAAAATGGAAATCAAAGTCTGGCAAAGTCAGGAATACGGAGGCTGACGCAGAGTTTCCAGTCGAAGTTCCTGTAACCTTGAGACTGACTGTCGTGCACTGTGTGGACGAGTGCTATCACGGCAAAGCAGTGGACTAGAGCGATTGACCAGATACAACAGTCGCTAACACAACGATGTCTGAGCAAAAAGTCGTTTGACGGAATAACAAATGAATAACTGACTGATTTTGAAAAATAATGTCATAGCTTTAAATTGAAATTAATTTGAATTTGGAATTCCATTGTATACTTTATTGCACACACAAATTGTTTATTCTGTTTGTCGTTTAATTTATACATTTATACCTCTCATCGCACCTCCCAATGTATTTCTGATCAACTCAAAGCTTAGCTGGTGGAGAATGCCTTAAGGCGTTGAGGTCGTATTTTGTACCATAATGTGCAATAATTTTTTGTATATACATAAATAAAGTGTTAAGAGGATAGTTACGAAGGCACAACCTCCGTTCCCGCTGACAATGCAGTGACACATCGATTGACTCCAATTTTACGAAGGAATAACGTTCAGTTCCCGCGCTCTAGCTGACAACGCAGTGACACACCAACCGACTCCAATTCTACGAAGACAAATCGGCCAGCTCCAACTTTCCAGGAACATTTTACATTGTTTCTCTTGTATTAAATAAGCATGTGAACTGTATTATGAAGATCAATCTCTCTCGAATAATCAAAGGTAGAACACCCTTTTGTGTTTTATTTAATTTTAACTTTTTAAAAAGGTCTTTTCCGACCGTCAATACATAACTGGATGCTGGTACTTTTTATTTAACCCCGTGTAATCGGACGTGTTTCGTTACAGGCGGTATGACATCTCTAGTGAAGCATAGCTACGAGGGCGCGGCGGCCGAGGGTCTACCGGGATTCTTGGCGGGGGTCGGCAAAGGGCTCTTGGGTACCGTCACCAAGCCCGTCATCGGAGTGCTCGACTTGGCTGCTGAGACTGCTTCAGCTCTTAGGGACACTAGCAGGAGGTGGGTATCATATAATACGAGAAATGATTAGTGTTATTGTTGCCCAATGTAATGTTTTAAGGGTTATCCAGGTTTATTTAGATGATTTGAAGACCTTAAATACCACGCGAGTACGACTCAGTCATTTAGAAAAGACGCGCTCGCGTCTGCTTTGCTCTATGTTTGTGTTCTTAGACTTAGTTCAATCGAATTTAACATTTTAAAGATTTTGTGCAGTCTATATAGAAGTTAGTTTCCAACCATGCAACATGAGTTTTAATGTTAAAATTTTCGTTATTTTATTCCTCAATTTCCTAACCATTTCTCCAAATATATTCCTTAATCTTCAATAGTGGCAATAGTGAGCAATTCAGTAGGCAATAGTGCCTATCTTTGAAGATTTCCCTATTTGCCTATTGAGACGGACTCGAAGGACCAAAAAAATATAGGGCGAGATGTTAAGTTTCATATTTAAAAATTGGTGTTGTTAAAACTCTCTGAACGCTTCAGCACTCGATCGCTGGCGCGCTATGTTAGAGCTATTGAAGTTTAGCCATTTGAGACTTGAACTACAAGACCTTCAAAAATTTGAATTATAATGCTCCCTGGCCTTTTACGCTAGAGTCTTGAAAGTTCATTAACGCTCATTCAACGCTTAAGCGTCAAGTGCTCTACGCTCGCTTTAACAACAGTAGTCTACATATATGTTTGTTCTTTTCTTTAAAAAAAAAAACGTTTTATTTATATCTATTGTCGTGTCGGTCAGATCGGGTCGTGTTTGCGTGTCCCGCGTGCGCGGCCCGCGTTGCGCGGCGGGCCCGGGCGGTCTACTCCCGCGGTACTGCAGCGCGCAGGCCGCCGGCGCAGCCCTACTCTACGAGCTCAACCACCACGACTATACGGAGGGATTCCTGGCATACCGCGCCGTGCGCGACACGCCGCACGACATCCGCGCGCTGCTCTCCACCACACACCTCAGGATATTCACTTGCAAGAGCGGCGCGCCGCACGTTGTCATGGAGACGCACCTTAGGTGAGATATATTCCTATTATTTTGGTGAACATATCTATCTACAAAATGTGAGATCCACGCGAGTTCCAAGGGTCCAAGGACTAAAATTTGAAATCCGCTCTAGTTTCTACGGTGGAAGGACTAAAATGCTTGTTCGGTGACATTCCGCACAAAAGTTATGACAGGAATGTCATTGTCAAAATAAAAACATACGTGCGACGTGGTTGCCTTTATTGCATTGAATATAGGTATCGGAAAATGTTTGATGTAATAAAATGTACAAAATGTTGATAAAAGAGTTGGCTGAACCAAAAGTTGAATATACTTGCAGACAATCTATGATATCTGGTATCAACTTACCGTTACCAACTTCTTTTATCAACCACAGCTGGATGTGGGCCTCCTCATGCACGTTGTATCGTACATGGGGGACATCGATGGAATCCATTTCTACTACATCCATGGAAACAAATGCTGTATTATTAATTGAATCTTCCGGGCTACTTGGCTGAGGTCTTCTGGAATCTCTTCTCTTTCTTCCAAACGTTTCGTCGAAAACTGCGGTTGACATCTTCAGTGGCGGCTGCGTTCACTTTCAGAGAGATGTTATCTCTTCGGCTTCTCGAGCGCAACCGGCCGAGAAAGCGTACACTCCACCATAAATGGTGTATTGCTGTTCTAAACCCATTCGATATGACACGGCACTTAATTCGTAAAATATTTTATGTATAATGTAGCCACTGTTCGACATCAGTATGTGCTGCGTGGTGTCGGCCGGTTATAGAAATAGCACTGATCTCTTTCCGCGGGTGTTATAAAAGGCGACTAAAAGATAACACAGCAGCTACCATAAGAGCTGAGGACTATCTCTAAAAGAGTGGATTCGTCAACCCGCTTGGCCAGGGTGGCGTTTTAAGGCGATACAAATATGCACAAGATAATTCGTATGAGCAGGCAAAGGATATAAAAAGGGCTGGTTACAATACAATGCTTTATGTGGCTCCCTTGTCACCAGCAACCTGGTATCGTGCTCGGCGGTATCAAGCAACGGCGCTCATTATGTGGAGCTGGGCGTGCGCGGCGGCGCGGGCGAGGGCGTGCGGCGGCCGCGGGTGCAGTGCGACAGCGGCGAGCTCGCCGGGTGGGTGGCGCGCAACGCGGCCTACGCGCGCCAGCTGCACCACGAGCGCGCGCACACGCTGCATCCTCACCCCGACCTGTAGCCCGACGATTCTTCTCAGCATGATTTCCTCTACCGCTAGATGTATGCCTCTCCACGATTTTTCTACCTGGAATGATCTGTGACTTCTCTAGTTAACCGGAACCTGTATTATTTCCTTTTTTTTTCTTGTAAACGAAGGCAGACAGGCAAGCGGCCAACAAGATGCTAAGTGGTCACCACCGCCCCAGTAAAATCAACGAGGCATGAGCTTTGCGTTTGTGTGAGTGCACATCGATGGTGTACAGTGCGAACCATATCGATAATTGGATTCGGAACCCACTCACACAGATACAAAGCTCATGTCTCGTTGATTTCATATATACATTTGCAATACCACGGAGTATGCGGATGCGCTGCCGACCTTGCAGAAACGTATTCACAAATTTCACAGAAGTTGCTTTTTCACCTGGAATCTATATATAATATTAAAAAAATGTAATGTAATTTCTTTACAGATGGCACCTTGGAAAGCCTGTCAACTTGTATATACGCCCGTGACGCACTGCCACAATGACGCACTTTGTCATTCATGTGCGGTTTTGACAGAAAAATGGTATGTAGCTGTCGACAAAGGAAAGCAACTGCTTACTAGAGCAAGGCTTTAGTAGCCAGCCTATATATTGAACAATAACCAAGATATATAGTGCTATTTTTATTCAACGAACTGAAATGTGTATGAGGATCTGCCTCCGAAATCACCGGATTTCGAATTTCTGAACTATCTTGTCTTTCTTTAAATTAATTGACTTCATTTATTTCCAAAAATAAGGCATTTATATGGTCCTAACTTTATATATATTAAGAGTGTCACACATTCTGCCGTTGCTGGCGTAGAAATATTAAAATAAAGGTTAAAATAAAGATAGGTAAACTTATGTAGCTCTGGGCTCGTGTCTGGAGCAATAGGACTTATTTTCCAAATCAGTTTATCAATGTGCCTAGACAGGTACATGGTGTTCTAAAAGTGAACACTGAGCGGTCGGCGCTCGAACGCTGAGCGAGCGCGGGTGAAATTTTAAGATCCGTACGTTAAACGCTATTGAGCGTTGTGGTCCAAGTTTTTAACCTTTGATGAGTACTTTTTGTGACGTTTTCCCTGTGCTTCCAAGGAGTCCTCTTCTGTCCCCAGTAAACCTACTATCGTTTTACTGAGCGACCCCTGACTTCGACGGGAGTGGACATTGATAGGATACGTTTTGGACTGAAATTGTTTTGTTACTAAGAAATCTTGACATTGGCAGAATGTGCTAATTGCACCATTGCCATATATGAAGAAAAAAAAGTTTAAACCCTCCCAGTTATAAATTCGAGACTAAAACGGTTAAGGCTTATTTTTTCTTTTCATATTTATGTCGATGGTTTAATTATCACATTCTGCTGGCAGAATTACGAAGCAAACTTGACACTGGTGTCAAGTTTGCTTCGTAATTAAGGTCAAAACAATTTAGAACGCATCCAGTGTTCAGTCACGATTCGTACAATAGAGCGATAGTAGTTTTTATTTAATTATCACAAACATTATGCACAAACACTAGGCACTTTGAAGTTTCATAAATTACCCCGTTATCAGTGATAAAACACCCCGATAAAACGAATGTATTTTACGGTTTAACTTTAAATCTTGGATTTTTTTAATTGTAGGGTAACTAGTACTAGATAACTTGTAAAATGACATTGTCATTGGTGACGGTCATTGCGACTATATCGTATAGTCATATGTCGTTATCGTTGTAATCAGTCATTATAGTAATTATCGTATGTCTTATTGTCATAACGACAAAAGAAATCTGCCACAGCGGCATATTCGGAATTCTTCCTTTTTATTCATTCTCTTTTGGTTCAATATAAATGAAAGTCTTACGTTAGCAGCGTGAAACTTTTCAAATTTACCATTCTAGGTGCCATTTTTCGTTGGCCGAACTAATAAGCTATCGAGGGAAGCTTATATCATGACGTGTGACGTCACGAGCTGATATCGATACTAAAAAACTATATAACTATATAAATAACAAAAATAATGTGTAATATTTTAATTAGATAGTGATCTATATTTAATTATATCTCATTTGTTATTTCTTCGATCGATATCAGCGCCGCTTGTGTCAGTAATAATGATGTTTCAATACATACGTATTAAATGTCACGATGATGTAGATTACGATAAGAAGATTAAGCAATCGAAATAGATTTTAATCATAACGATCCACTGTTGATTTTGCTAAAAAATATTTATAGAAAGGACAGTTCCTTATTTATAGAAAGCGCAGATGAACAGACAATCCATCTTATATCTGCTTAACCATTATACGGCAGACTCCCCACCCCACCCCATCCCCAAGGAGGTGGAAACGATGAAATCTCGTCTGTTATATTTAGTATTCCTCAGTTTTCCAGATCCTTTTCTAAATCACCAAAGATAGGCGGCGAAGCTGAGGACGTGCACGTTCAAGAATTCAGTCAAGAATGTCAAAGGTCACCACGTTCCTATATGCACCGCCTGCACCCCGCCCACCTCTGGGAATTTAAAAGTGGATCAGACAAATTATTGCCAGGGATTGGGAATAGGAATAGTATAACCAGATGAGAAGTTTACCAATCCCCATTTTTGATGATATGGGAAGTAGAGTAATGGGACAAGCAGTTTCTATTATCCCATACACTTTACTCGATGGGGTGAAATTATGGTATATTTATGTATCTGTTAAATTTTTTCAAGGTATTAACGGTCACTTATATAAATAAAATTCAATACATACAGTACATTAGATAGCGTATGACGTCCGACTGCGCGGCGCACACCCCCCCCCCCCCACCCCCCACCACCACTTCACCCCTCCCGAGCATATCACTAGGACGTTTCGAGCCAATGATCTCTTTCATGAAAGCTAAAGAAACGAAACTAACTAAAACTAAGAAAAGTGTCTTATTGGCGGGAAATAAAACTAAGAAAGTTCGTCGCATGTTTTTTTTCTTCATTTAAGGCAATGGTGCAATTGGCACATCCTGCCGGTGGTGTTCTTCGTAATAAACAATTTCAAAGTCTAAAATGTCTATCAATGTCCAGTCCCGTCGAAGTAAGTCAGGAGTCGCTCAGGGAAACGATAGTAGGTTTACTGCGGACAGAAGAGGACTCCTTGGAAGCACACGGAAACGCACCCCCACACTTTTATTTGATTATCACAAACACCACTCGAGAAAAACACTGAAGTTTATTAAACTATTACTATTAAACCTATTAAATAATCAAACAAACTCAACATCTCTGCTCGAGTTCCCGCCAGACTGTCCCGTCCCGTCCCAGATAGTCTGACAGAATAATTGACCTACAATTGGAGAAAAATAACTAATTTGGCGGCAACGTTACTCCTGAAGCCGAGCGAACAATAGACAGACAAAAAGGTCGAAGGTTGCTTGATTGGATAATATGCTAAATAATTACAATTTAATGGATAAATTTGTTTCTTTAAATCGAAATCAGTAGGCGCCCGTAAGCGTGTTAACCACGAGAGCTATTCTTATCCCTGGTAGGCCACTAAAATAGAGGAAGAAATTAAAAGAGTGAAAGTTAAACGTTAATATACTTACTAGATTCATCGATTTGTGATCTAATGTCGTTTGCGTCTTAACAAATAACGGACATTTGTATTGTTTTTTTTTTTTATATAGACAAGTGGGCGGACGAGCAAGCGGTCCCACGCGATGGTAAGTGTTACCGCCGCCCATGGACACCTGCAACACCAGGGGGCTTGCGAAATCCTATTTACAGCTTTTTTGAAGAACCCCATATCGTAGCTTAATGGAAAGACCTCTTGAGGCAGTTCGCTCCACAGCCTGCGGGTTCGCGGTATAAAATAATTTTTGGAGCGAACAGTGGGCGACACCTCCGTATCGAGGAAATGCGGATGGACCGCACTTCTATGACGGGAGGTGCGGTTGTAGAAACCCGAGGTGGGAATTATATTGATATTGTGTATTAAATAAAACACACATTTGTCTCTCTAGAGATTTAATTAAAATCGTGGAATGGGCATTCCACGATTTTAATTAAATCTCTAGAGTCCATGTGTCCATGGCCAGAGATGTGGAAGTCGAGAAATGATCTTTTAACATGACCAATAGTGGATTCCTTCTTATGATAATTCGATTTACTACATTCTCCAGATTACATCACAATAACCTCTCAATGACGATTTCAGATCAGATTGTACTTATGCATAGAAACTGTTATTTCTCAATAGTTATTACAGTTTCAATTTTTTATAATATTATGCAATAATGTACTTAAAAACAAATTTTCCCAGATTATCATCATTCATCAACAAGATTAGATAAGATTGCAAGTTGTACATAAATATTTTTTTTTATATTGCAAAATATTGTGCAATAACTATTTTAATATATAAACAAATGCCTTAAAAACATAATTATTATTAGCAAGTTGCATTTAATTAATTGATTTAAATGTCAATAAGGGTCAGTTGTTTATTATGTATTTTTACAATCAATAAGTGTTAGTAAGGTCAACAGAAAAAAATTGGGTGTATGTATACCAACCCGCCCTGGGCCTGCGTTGTGAATTATGGTGTGAAATCCTACGTGGTTACTGTGGGATAATTCTGGCCGTGGGCTGATAGCGAAGGGTTGATTCCCACCTACGCAGTGGCGTCAAAACATGGTACGAGTACACTCCCTGGCAGGACCGAGCTCAAGGCTCTTTTTCTTTGCATAAATTCTTGTTTTTAAATGTAATAAATTATATTATCTATACATATAATAAAATTGTAACAGGCCGATGTCTGTACATTATAGATATTGAAAAAAAACTAATATGGGGGGGGGGGGGGGTCTTTATTAGAGCAACAGAAGCCAAAACAACAGTTTTTAGAAATTTTGTCTGTCTGTCTGTATGTTTGTACACGCATCACGCAAAAACTACTGCATGGAATTGAATGCAGTTTTCACCGATGTATTACTAGAGGTCTAACTTAAAATATAGGCTCCATTTTACCGCAGGAAAATATTTTATTCCCGTTGTTTTAAATTTAATAAACCAAAGCGAAGTGAGGGCGGGTCGCTAGTATTTAATAACTTTAAAACATTTACATACCTTTTGATATATCTTGTGTAGTTAACGCTGCGGTTAAGGTCTTGCAGAAATAATTAAAGATTAATAAATTCGGCACAAAATTTATTGTTTAATGGTTATTGCAACGCATGCCGGGCACAGCTAGTGTCATTATAAGATCGTTTCTCGACTATAATTACTGATATATATAATGTAAAATCGTTGTCAAAAAGTATAACCCAATGTAACATAGCATATAATTTAATACATTACCTGAAAATCAGTTTAGAACACAATTCGTCGATCAACTATTTTATTTTTAAAGCTACAAATATAATATATTTGACGTATTTATGGATCTAATTAGTAATACAATAAGTTAAGGTAAGTTAGGTTAAGGTAATTAGGGGGGTAGTTTTTTCATGTCACGAAGGCGGATTCCCTTAAGCCGGGCTTCCACTGCGAGCGGAGCGGGCTCCGTACGGACTCCGTTTAACTCGCAACGGTAAACTTCATAGAAGTGCTTCCACCAACAAAGAGTTTAGCGGAAAGGACTGAGCGAATAAAAATAGTTTAAATCGAGCTCGTTCCGCTTAAGCAAACGGAGCTCATCGCTCATTGCCCTTTAGCAGTGGAAGCCTGTCTTTGGCAGTTGTTCACGAGCACTTTGTTTTGTGTGCGTTTTTGTGTTACGTGTACATTATTTTAGTGTGCGAAAAGTTGAGAAGGCTCGATTGTGGTCCTGACGCCCGCGGCGCAGCGCACACCACCCAACGTATATGTATATGTACGTATATGTATATGTACGTATGTATATGTACAACGTATATACATGTACGAGCACAACCACCCGCCTTCGTGAGATGAAAGAACCATCTATACATAGTGACGCCCCCCCCCCCCGCCCCCCGCCCCCACCCCGGCAACCCTAAGCACAATAATGGATTGTATTACTACAATAATTTTATAATACATACCCTTTTCTGATATATTAATTTATGTGAATGCACATTTGACCTTATAGTGTATTAATTTGATGGATTGATGATTTAATTGATTATATTATTGATTTAATTACATGTGGATCGAATTGTGAAGTTGTATTTTAATGAAACTTTGTGACATATTTCTGCCCCCTACGGCAGAAGTAATACGTTCACATATAAATGGATTTGATTTGAATGCTTAAAACACGCAGGGTTGCAATTAATCAGCACCCAACAAGCGCATATATTTTGGATCTGTTCTCAAAACAGACGTGAACTGTATAATACATATCCATAAATTCGTACCTACGTAGCTAAAGATATATATATGAAAGTAGCGCATTTTTCATTATATCATGATAAACTTTCGCAAAGTAACTCTTAATTATATATGTAATCATATACGAATCTAGTTCGAATAGACTACAGGCCATTTAACAAATATGTTATTAAACCCATTTATACGTACACTTGACAACAGCGATCTTTCAAGTCTAGATCGCATTAGATTTATACTGGAAGAGTTTGCGTATAGCGCGCTATGCGCTCGGTAATTCGCGAACATTTAATTATATACCTATCTACGTCGCCCTAAGGATTACCTCCATGCTTTTTCACGTATGTGGAAAGTCATGTATGTAAGAAATAATTATCCTATCCTGATACACTTAGAAGGGGTATGGATCGTTATACCTCCCCATCAATTGGTTTAGTCTGATTGGGACCCTAACTGTGCCGCACATGTCGTTCTATGTCTTACGCTCAAATATTCCAATATGAATATAGTTAATTAATCGTTTATTGCCTTAAAATGTGAATTGGATGTGAAAATGGTGTTAAAGTATCGAAGCGTATATTTTGATTACGATGGGAAAGATATATATTTTGTGTACTTGTGAAAAGAAAATGTTGCATGAAGGAAAAATATCAGAGGCTGTGATCCAAAATGACCGTTGTGTGAAGAGGGATATTTTTATTTTATTGTCTTAGTTCGTAACAATGTTTCCTCGAATATTTCATTACTTTGGTTTGTCAACAATGCTTATAATAATTGAATAACTATTTAGTGGAACACTGCCTTAAGAATTGCAAAACCGCATATTTACTTAGTCTTAAGATACTTTTTCTATATTATGTTCTCCCAAGAAATGAACGCACAGAACATGATGCCAATATTATATTTAGTTTATTTTTTATCACTGTTGTAATGCAGTATTTCTCACCCTTTTATACCATACCATACCATCAGCCTATGTCTCTCCACTGCTGGATATAGGCCTCTCCCAAAACTCGCCACCACACATGATCCCCGACTCTTCTCATCCAACCACCATCGGCGAACTGGTTGAACTTGTAGCTAACCGTTAAATCTAGATTTTATGTATTTTTAATTCTCGTAATAAGTTTTTTGTATTTTGATATTTTGCCGACACACCGAGGAACTCTCGTGACGCACATACAACACTCGGAAACACTAGTTTTAATGCATTGGCCAATCGATCGTTTAAACCGATACGAACTCCTTTGCAGCTAATTTCTAACTACTTTAATATACATGTACGTGCCGTCAACCGAAAATACGTCGTGGTTAAATCGACTTGTCCATTCCATAGATCAGCGAATATTAACGAACGTAAATAAGTTTGTAAATGTGCTTACGCAAAGTTGGTCGCCCCTTGACCATGTACGACTATGTTTAGATGTTTTTTATCTCTGAAGCTTTATTTTGTGAGACGCGAAGTAGCACAAAATTGTGTATATATATATATATGTGTAAGAATGGTTTTACATGTCCCGTTAACTGTTTTGACTGTTTTATTTCTGAGAAATAATTAAATGACCCGCAGAGAATATTGAATGGTCAGCAAATGTAAGTGTGTTAGGTGTATGTTCCGATAGTAATGAATACAATGAAGTAATAGGAGTCGACTTTGTGATGACATTCTAAGTAGTCACGATTGCTGTCCATTCATTATTATTACTGCTTGTCTAAACACAAGAAACCTTTATTTATTACTCAAATTACGTAAAACTGTTTTAAGTTTTAAAAGTTTAAGTTTAAAATCACAAACGGATCGCAAATATCTTTCAAGAAGATCTTTTAGCTTACTATGTTTACCAATTTGAAATCAATTTTAATTGTGTTATTTATTTGATTTAATTAGACTTTATTGACGGTAATTATGATAATTAAAATTCAGTACCAAAGTGTGTTTATTTATGTACTTTTAAGCGGAAATGTGTTGTGTTGGAGTTATTTACTTATATGTATACTGTACGATGATTGATTGATTGTTTCTTTTAAGTTGTTTCATTGTTAAGTTGGTAATAAACGAGTACCTTCGAGGGCGAGTTGTATTATTTAGTAATGTCTCAAGGTCAGTGGCAGATTTAGATTTGGCGGGGCCCGCTACTAGTAGCTGAATCCCTTTTAATGAGTAAAAACTGTTAAAGAAATTGGATATAAAAGGCGGAGCTCTCTCGAGAGCGGGTTACACGACCGGTGACTCTTGAAACGCCACTAGAGCCACAAGAATTTAGTCATTCCGAAAAACATAAGAGGGGCGCCGGTCTAGCCTAGCCCCTAGGCTAGTCCGCCACTGTCGTAAGGGCTACGACTTATGAAATTGTGAGTTCAAATCCTCGGCCCGTATCATTGAGTTTCAACTTCAGTAAGGATTATTTAAATTATGTCCACCTCGCCGGTGAAGGGAAACATCGCGGGAACGCGCATGCTGGAGAATCAAAATAAATCTGGAGAATTAAAACAAATCTGGAGCATGTGTATCGTCTAATCCACACTGGCCACGTGTGGTGGATTGTGGCCCTAAATTTCTTAGTCATTTACTAGGGGAGGCCTGTCCCCTGCAGAGGGACGTTATAAGCTGAAATCGAATGTCATATCCTCTAAAACATGTCTGGGTTCCTTTTTTAATTATGGACGAAGGCGGCAGACGATCATACAGTCCACCTGATGGTAAGTGGATACTGTAGCCCTTAGACATCCGTGATACATGCCAACATTAGTCCATAATGACAAGCGTAGGCACGCCCTCGGATGCGCTACGTACAAACAAAGGAATGGATTTGGAGAAAAGGTTGGGAAAATGGGGAGGGATAGGATGGGAATGGGCTCTAGCACATCTCAGTCACTCCCGAAACACGTACGTACATTAGGGAAATAAGATAAAGTGGGAAATGCAGTACGTTTCATGGTAGTCTTTTGTGAGAGAGGTGTAACGTGGCCAGCCGAGCGCATCCTGCAACTGTTGGATTGCAGCGTGCACTCTCTCCCTCAAACAAACAATGGCGGCAACGTCCAATATACATAAGTTTACAAAATGTTATCTTACAGCGTATACAATAGTACAGTGTTTCATCATTAAATGTAATATTTTGTTAATGATAGGTTTTTAGTCTAAAATTATAAAATCTAAAAAATATATTGGACTTGGCCATATCTGTTATGATAACCAGGATATTACAGTTTAGGACTTTGCCACATTTATTAGAGAACCGTATCATGATAACAGAAAGTAGGTAACAGTGGACGTGTTTAATGTCAGTAGGTACATCCACAAATGCGACGGCTGGCCGTTACCGATCTACAACCAGTTGAGCCGCGGAGAAAGAGAACGTTTAAATTTTTCTAATGGCACAATTAATTAATTTTAATTTTATTATCTATGGTATATGGTCATATGGTAGTATATAGACTAACTATAATACTAAATGACATGTATCAAAATGTCTGTGAATAAATATAGGCATCGGATCCGATTATTTCCGAAACCCTAAGCTAAAAGTTTGTGTTAAAATTACATCTATTTTAATGTTTAAATTCATTCCCATTTCAAGACAATAGTTTACATCTACTTGTCTTGAAAAAGGAAATTTTTCCTGTAATTTACTATGCTTGGCGTAATTCCATTTTTTGCATTATTTTTATATTGCAATGTTTGATAGATACAACTGGTTGAAGGGAATAAAAAACGTTACTTAATAACTGAGCCTTACAGTTGGTCCGTGGGTCGGAAATGGCACTGTCTACCTTTGGGGAACAGGACTTTAAAAACTTGAAGGTTCAGGAATTTGAAGTAAAAGCAGTTTCCGATACTTCCTAATCGGTGGGGTAGAGATGGAGCCATTATCATAATAATATATTACTATCTGTATTTTATTCTTTAAGGAAAACCACTAAATATGGATGTATGATTCTATAGAACAAACCGGCAAACGATAATGTTTAGTAATGTATGTAGTTTCTTTTCACTTGCCGATAGATGTCGCTGTCCGGTCCTCTACAACGCCCTATGGTTTGGTTTTCTTTAATCGTTTATGATATGCAGATGTAATCGTTATGCTAGTTAAAAATCACCAAATAAACCTACAGAAATGACACTGTGTTTTATTGTATAACACCCTCTAACCGCTGACCGTGCATCCTGACCGCTACAATGGAATATAAACGAAAGATTACTAATTATTATACAATAAAATCAATTAAAGTTTTCAATTAAATTATTTACATTTTAATGGGATCGTATTTTGATATGAGATGTCAATTCGAATATCATCTTCTAACAAGGTCTTCAAAATGACCTCCTGAAATTGCGTCGACATAATTGCGTGACTGTGTCAACAACACGCTGATGTAGGTGTCCAAAAGCCCTAAATTTCTAGCCCTTATTATTTTAAGGGTATACGTAGACAGGTTTCTGACTATACATATAATACTTAATAGTTTTAAATTCAAAAATATCAGTGTGTCCGGTACTCACTTGACCAGTTTTTCAATACTATTTTTTTTTAAATAATCCTGCGCCCTGATATGATTGTAATGGTTGATATGATATGATGCACTTGTTATCAGTCATTATCTTAATTAGAAATCAAATCAAACTTAGTATATATTACAGCGCCGAGTTGGTCCAGCTGTGGAGTTCGAGGGACAACGTAACCATTCCAGTGAAGGCTGCATAGAGACGTGTCATTCTGCAAACAAAATGGGGAATAGATATATTTGTTTATGTGTCGCTGTCTTGCTGAGTGGGGCTGTCTTGGACGCGGCAACAACACGGTAAGTACAAGTTAACGTTATTTATTATGAATGGGTGCCAAAGGTGTGGCTGTGTGGTGTGGGGCCGGCTTTGTAATTGTACCACCACATCTTCTCTTTCCGTGAGTGAGGTAAAAGCCGACTGGGATAACAAAGTGAACTCGTTAACCCGCTTGGATAGCGTGCCGTTTTAAAGCCATGCTTGGTTACGGGTACTAAGTTCCGTAATGCATTTCAGTGCTTGCACTGGAAATGTTACTGATCTCGATGAGTAACAGGGCCTAATGACATCTGTGTTATGGCACCAAAACTGTAGTGCATTTGAAGACAAATCAATTTGGAAACGAATTGTTAATTAAAAGTGTTCATAAAATGCAGTAACATTTTTCTATATCTATTGAAACTCATACAGTTTTAACTTGAAAAAAAAGGTACCGCAAATGAGCATATTAGGTAAGTTGCTCGATGTTAAACGGATACTGTCGGTTTTGGATATCTACGATTTAAGCCAATGTCACCAGTTAGACATGACAAATGTTGGCACATGTGCTATCGATCTTTGGGGATTCGGGAATCGGCTTGGGAAGTATAGGGAATAAGAAGTACCATAATAGAATTAGAAATTTACTTATCTCGCTACGTTACAGGGTGTGAAAGAATTAGATACTAAATACTCACCAATCTTGTCATTCAATTAAAAGTTCATCGTGAATAATAATATAATTTACTTTTAACTGTAAAATTCTAGATTATATGAACTTTCCTTTGTATCTAAATGATGTTGATTCTTAAATACCTAATTAAATAAATATTGTGTTAGTGACACCACGACATCGTTGGATTACAACGAGGTGCCTATTGTGGAGAGGGCTCTCTACACGCCGCCATTGGAAGAGATCGCCGATGGTAAGTAACATTTGATATTCGCAATAACTTTTCTTGAAACCAGTGTGCCGGCTTTACCTATGGTGCAGGGTGTGCGGCGCACACGAGTGCAGGGTCTTAGGAGGCGCCGAGCGCCGCTCGCGACGCCTCCAAAGAGCCTACTAGAGGGCGCCAGGGTATTGATTGCACCCGGGCATTGATTGCACCCGGGCGCTACATGGGCTAGAGCCCATGTAGCTGTGGTGGAGGCACATATAAAATGATGATACACCAAGAAGGTAGATTCGCTCGGCGCTTATAGCTAAACCGCCGCGCGTGCGCCGGCTGGCTCGGTGCGCAGGAGTTCTGCGCATGCGCCGCGCCGCGGCAGTAGTAGTCAAGAGCTCGCACAGTTAACGGTGCCACATACATTCCTAAACAAAACAACTGTGAAATAAATTCCAATCAACGCACCTCACCATAAGGCCAAATAGCTGCTTGAGATTTATTAGGCCTCTACGGTGGTGTTTTTTTTTTGTAAATACCTACCTAATGTTAATAATTTGCTATTTCAATTTACAAATAAATATTTGAAAGCAGCCACGAATAAGTATTAAACCTGCAACTTCTGGGCGTAGGTTTATTATATTTAGCTATCGTGTCAAACATACTGTATAATCTTTACGGAGAAATAAATGATGCATTGCAAGAACTGTGTGAGTATGTGATCAAATTAAACGTTGTGTATTGTATCATTGCAGTGTTGTCCCGCGGCTTGCTGTCCACCTTCGAGTCGGTGAGTGTGACGGCGGAGGAGAGCCCCGACCTTACGAAGTCGCCATTCAACCTCACCTCGCCTGGTACGAGCCCTTTGATACTTTTTATTGATTGACTGTATTCCTCTGATGGGATAAGATCTGCTTCATTTAAATAATTTTGTTTTCATTTAAATTTAAATTTAATTCATTTCATTTAAATAATAACGAGTGACATTCACAGCAGACCCATTACACCGTTGTAACAGTTTTTGTGGATGTGTGATGCTCTATAAGTAAGTTATACACAAAAATATCCGTGATTTGAGTGGTTATGTGTTTATGGAGTGTGGTGATGAGTTTTAGGACAGGCCTTTACTGATTAAATATGTAGTTGTTTGTTGGTCATAATACGCATATTTGTCTCATATACGCGTATTAATACGCGTCTCTTGAATTGCTAACTCGTAAAATGTTGCATGATTGTTATGTTATTGCGTTGATAAGATACATATCTAATAATCGACTTATTCTTCAACAATGGTAAGTACCTAAGCACAATTAATTCTTACTAGCTGTGCCCGCGATTTCGTTCGCGTTGATTAGTTGACCTGCATATATTTATTTAATAAACTTTATTGCACATTGTCGTACAAAAGACGAGCTTAATGCCAGCTAACAATTCTCCACCAGACAACTTTTGCATTGATCAGAGACATACATTGGGAGGTGCGATCAGAAGTATTATTAATAAATATATAACGACAACAGTAAAACTTCCTTAAATATATATGTATATATATATATATATATACCCAATGAATACATCACACACATATACCTAAGCCAGAACAAAATGTCAATACAAACCCGAAAGGGTTTACTGGCATTTTATTTTAGGGAAATATTAACTTCTTACTTCTTACTTCATTCTTCCTTCATTCATTTCATTCTTTCATTTATACTTATGTACCTACAAAGTTTGTAAACTTTGCCTACTGCTGCTCACAAGTGTAACTCCGAATATTAAGTAATTACAGCACTGCGATTAGTGGAATGACTTACGATTATATGAGTAGGTACGTGAAAGAAGGCAGCAGACGAGCATATATAGCTCACTTGGTGGTAATTGGATACTGTCGTCCATGGACATGAGAGATACATTCCAACATCAGTCCACTGTGACAAACATTAGCACGCCCCCGAATTTCCCGCCTTCCTTTGGAGATGAAGGAATTGATTTAGAGAAAGGGTTGGGCAAATTGGGAGGGATAGGATAGGATGGGAATGGGCTCTGGCATATCTCACTCACTACCGAAACATTAGGGAAATACGGTAAAGTGGGTAATGCAATACATTTCACGTTGATCCAGGACATAAATAATCACTCTACTCGTACTTATTTAACCAGTGGTGTTTTTTTGCATACGTGGCTTCGATGATCTTGATGGAAAGATTTCTAAGTATTAGTGTTCTCATGTCTTGGGACATAACATACCTATCACAAGTGTCATTGAAATTCATAAAGTTGTTGTTACGTGATGCACGAGTCTTTTTGGTGCCTCAATCTTCACAATATTTTTCTGTAACGAGCCTAGAACTAATCGATTAACCTGCTCTGGATGAGAGATGACTTTTAACTTTGAGTATTTCCGTAATTAAGAGGATCGTCCTAAACTCAACCGAGAAAGTAAACTTTTAATCTATGGTCACAGGTTTGACCGGTAACGCGAAGTTGCTGGACATCGGTGGTATCGTGAACTTGCTGCCGGAACTGCAGACCGACAAGCTGTATGACCTGGCGGCGCTGGCGCGGTACCTGGGCAGGGACAATGCCTTCCTAATAGGGTGCGGCGCGGGACCCTGGCCCTACGTCGGGACCAACAGCGAGGTAACAGTCCAACTTACAAATTTTATATAGAAATTGGAGCCGTCTGGTCAATCAGTGCCTACATTATTGCATCACCCCTTTATCTGATCGTCAATCAATCTCAAAATTAAATATGAATAACGGATTGATTGAAACAGTTGCATTGTATGGAGTTGAAGAATGAAGCGCAACAGAAATAAGCACATTGCTATAAGTATTAACACTTGCTATAACATTGCTATAAGTGCATAAAATCAACCTGTTTGTAGGCACAGTAGATTACAATGTATTACAGATCTGCTAATATTACATTAATAATAATAATTACAATAATGCAAAGTTGATCGAGAACATTTGTTTCCTTGCTGGCAGGGTATAATAAACCTGTCCCTGCGCAACGGCGATGTGATACAAGGGTCGAGCGCCGCCTCTATAAAGCCGGTGGGCGCGCCCAAGGGCGACAGCGCATTCGTACTGGAAGAGTTGCCGCCCACCGAGACCAGGATAGCGTCGCTTGGATACTTCCTGCTTAGCGACGGAAGGCCGGGGAAGGTAAGTAGTATCTTCTACTATGAATAGGCGCTGCCCATGCAATCCGATTCTCGAACATAATAATGACTGTATGAAAGTTGATGTCTTTGATGTCCTTTGGCATCGTTTGATGTCTAATCTTTTTATGTGAAGAAAAATATTTACTTTTTAGGTTTGCTGCTTACATGTAAAGCGTCACGCTGAATAATTAGTTCTTTGTGGTTACAGGTGATCAAGGTGGTGGTAAAGAAAAGGATAGGATCGTCAGACTTCGTCACGGCCATCAGAGAAACACTAGCGGAATATTACGGCGACAATGTGGTCGGTAAGTGTATGCCTGCTTTTAGATTCAATTTAGCTCGAGCGAAACGATGCCTCGTTTCAATAGGTATGCTTTCGTATGCACTTGTGGTTTATACTGGGTATCTTTTGAAGTGTTGAAGTGTTACAATGAAGTGTTGTGCTCAGGTCTGGGTGGCACGTTCCTGCTGAAGGAAGGCATCGTGAGTCACCACGTGATGCCGCAGCACGGCACCACGCCGGTGTGCGACGACGACGACCTCGATGAGTGGCTGCACTACTTTTACTTGAACGCACCCATCACGCACATCGGCACGCTCGTCACCGGAACTCTTGTTAGTATTGTTTAGGTTTTAATTGTGACCAGATGACGAGTAGACGATCTCAGAACTGTTAGAGGTAACGATGTCACAGAATCAGTTGACGTCACCCAGTAGGACCACTCCAGGTGGGTCTTGGGACTGACCTATATTTATCAGTGGAGAGACACAGGCTGGTGGTATGGTGAAACACTAATATAGGTACTTTTTGATCATCGAAGACCTGGAATTTGTACCTACTAGAGTTTTATGTCTGTGTATGGTGACACTCTTGTGTCCAACAGTGGCGGGCTGGTGATTATGGCATCTACTAACTGGTAAATAAAATCTCGTCCCCAGAACCTGAACCTGACCTTGCAGCACTTCCACGGCTTCAGCTCGCACGGAGACGGCGGCCACTACCACTACGACACCACGCCCGACACCGTCGAGTACGAGGGCTACTTCATGCCGGCTTCCTCCATCATCAGGGTGGATCGGCCCACGCGAGTGCAATGCGGGTGAAGACCCTGTTCGTGTTGGCCTAATGCATTTGTGTGGATCTCATACATTTCTGATAGTTCTTTTCACCCTTATAACTAACCACTCCAGTAACGAAGGTCACACTACACGCTACACATACGCAGCACACTATTAGAGCGAATGACGGTCTTACATAAATGCATTTCATCCTTTATTCTTGACTATTAGCACTGTTTAAACTGATTTAAAGATACTAATTGATGGCATTTGTATAAATTTGAAAATAAATTTGTAATACGAATATGTGAATTTTTATTTATTTGAGATTTCCTGTTTAATTTGGTTGTGTGGTTTCGGTGAAAATAAAAAAATCTTACGTAGCATCAGAAAAATAAGTATATACGTGCAAAAATTGGCTAATACAAGGCTACTGTTACGTTAAAAATTATACTGATATTATCAAGTTATTCTATAGAAAATTTAACAAAAAATAGATACGAATGGGTGAATGTTAAAGTGAGATGAATTGTACCGCGAGATGAGTACCTAGCTACTGAAATCTTAGCAGGTACCACTGAGTTTCAGATTTTTCAATTATCCTTATATTGGCGGCGAAGAAAAACATCGCCAGGAAACCCGCATGAGAACATTGTGTTGGAACATGATTATAATGGAATGGGTTTACATGAGGTGATACGAGGGCTACGCTGACCTACTCGCCGAGATGTCGCCCGATCGTAGCCAATTATTCCAATTACCCACAACAAAGATCCACACTTGGTGTGATTAATTGAAAAAACTATGCGACTTAATATAAAATTATTATATAAAAACCATTAGTCGCATATAGTTTTTTTATGATTTTCTGTGTCATAAAAACGTGTCCGTTTATATTAGTCGCATATAGCATTTTAAAAATTGCGTGTAGGTCTGCTATACGATGGATTTAACTCTTGAAAATTTACGCTGTATGATTTTCTACGATTTTAAGTGTAATTTGACAGCTCAGCAGAGCCTCGCTCGGCTTCAAACTGCTTTTGGCGATGAAGCACCAAGCAAAATGACAATTTATAGCTAGTTTGCAGAATTCAAGCGCGGTCGTGTCAATCTCAGTGACGAATTTCGTGAAGGTCGCCCGTCCACCCCTGTCAACAACAAAAAACATCGATGCTACCATGAGATTCAGCCATCCTTAGGCATAGATAGGTATGAGTCAACTACAATCTTACACAAAAATTTGGCTGTGCGGAAACTGCGCTCGCGGTGCATCCCACACAATTTGACTGAGGCTCAAAAAACGGAACTCGTCACTTGGTGCAATGACATACTTACTTCAGTGAGATTCAACGGGGGATGTCAAATTTGTGACGAAACACGGATTTACACCTACGGCCCCGAAACAAAGCAGCATTTGGTTCTTTCAAAATGAGCCGAACCCCACCAAA
Organism: Sesia bembeciformis; assembly: GCA_943735995.1. NCBI lineage: Eukaryota > Metazoa > Arthropoda > Insecta > Lepidoptera > Sesiidae > Sesia > Sesia bembeciformis. The sequence goes on from OX031028.1 coordinate 19,415,129, forward strand.
TTGGAGCGTGTGCAATGTCCCGCTAAGCAGATGATCGCTTCTTTTTTTAGAAAAACTGGACATTTGGCTACCATTGCTTTGGATAACCACGCATGCTGATTGGTACACGACAATTTGCTTGCCGGAAGTTATTGATGAATTCCGTAAAAACAACCGTGAACGCCGCATAATCTTGCACCATGGCAATGCCAGCACTCACACGGCCAAACAGACAAACAACTTTTTGAAGGCAATAAACGTAGAACTATATGAGCCATCCTCCATACTCGTACAGTCCCGACTTGGCACCTTGTGACTTCTTCTTGTTTCGAAAAATTAAGAACCAATTACGCGGTCAACGGTTTTCATCGCCAGAAGAGGCTGTCGAAGAGTATGAAAAACATGTTTCCGAGGTCACAACGGAAGAGTGGAATAAATGTTATGGAAATTGGTTTATTCTAATGAAAAAGTGAATTGAGAATATATTTAGAAAGAGTAAATTGATTTTTGGCCATTCATTGTATTTTTTTTTTATTGATTCCTGAAACTGTCAGCGTAGCCCTCGTATCACCTCATGTAAACCCATTCCATTATAATCATGTTCCAACACAATGTTCTCATGCGGGTTTCCTGGCGATGTTTTTCTTCGCCGCCAATATAAGGATAATTGAAAAATCTGAAACTCAGTGGTACCTGCTAAGATTTCAGTAGCTAGGTACTCATCTCGCGGTACAATTCATCTCACTTTAACATTCACCCATTCGTATCTATTTTTTGTTAAATTTTCTATAGAATAACTTGATAATATCAGTATAATTTTTAACGTAACAGTAGCCTTGTATTAGCCAATTTTTGCACGTATATACTTATTTTTCTGATGCTACGTAAGATTTTTTTATTTTCACCGAAACCACACAACCAAATTAAACAGGAAATCTCAAATAAATAAAAATTCACATATTCGTATTACAAATTTATTTTCAAATTTATACAAATGCCATCAATTAGTATCTTTAAATCAGTTTAAACAGTTGCTAATAGTCAAGAATAAAGGATGAAATGCATTTATGTAAGACCGTCATTCGCTCTAATAGTGTGCTGCGTATGTGTAGCGTGTAGTGTGATCTTCGTTACTGGAGTGGTTAGTTATAAGGGTGAAAAGAACTATCAGAAATGTATGAGATCCACACAAATGCATTAGGCCAACACGAACAGGGTCTTCACCCGCATTGCACTCGCGTGGGCCGATCCACCCTGATGATGGAGGAAGCCGGCATGAAGTAGCCCTCGTACTCGACGGTGTCGGGCGTGGTGTCGTAGTGGTAGTGGCCGCCGTCTCCGTGCGAGCTGAAGCCGTGGAAGTGCTGCAAGGTCAGGTTCAGGTTCTGGGGACGAGATTTTATTTACCAGTTAGTAGATGCCATAATCACCAGCCCGCCACTGTTGGACACAAGAGTGTCACCATACACAGACATAAAACTCTAGTAGGTACAAATTCCAGGTCTTCGATGATCAAAAAGTACCTATATTAGTGTTTCACCATACCACCAGCCTGTGTCTCTCCACTGATAAATATAGGTCAGTCCCAAGACCCACCTGGAGTGGTCCTACTGGGTGACGTCAACTGATTCTGTGACATCGTTACCTCTAACAGTTCTGAGATCGTCTACTCGTCATCTGGTCACAATTAAAACCTAAACAATACTAACAAGAGTTCCGGTGACGAGCGTGCCGATGTGCGTGATGGGTGCGTTCAAGTAAAAGTAGTGCAGCCACTCATCGAGGTCGTCGTCGTCGCACACCGGCGTGGTGCCGTGCTGCGGCATCACGTGGTGACTCACGATGCCTTCCTTCAGCAGGAACGTGCCACCCAGACCTGAGCACAACACTTCATTGTAACACTTCAACACTTCAAAAGATACCCAGTATAAACCACACGTGCATACGAAAGCATACCTATTGAAACGAGGCATCGTTTCGCTCGAGCTAAATTGAATCTAAAAGCAGGCATACACTTACCGACCACATTGTCGCCGTAATATTCCGCTAGTGTTTCTCTGATGGCCGTGACGAAGTCTGACGATCCTATCCTTTTCTTTACCACCACCTTGATCACCTGTAACCACAAAGAACTAATTATTCAGCGTGACGCTTTACATGTAAGCAGCAAACCTAAAAAGTAAATATTTTTCTTCACATAAAAAGATTAGACATCAAACGATGCCAAAGGACATCAAAGACATCAACTTTCATACAGTCATTATTATGTTCGAGAATCGGATTGCATGGGCAGCGCCTATTCATAGTAGAAGATACTACTTACCTTCCCCGGCCTTCCGTCGCTAAGCAGGAAGTATCCAAGCGACGCTATCCTGGTCTCGGTGGGCGGCAACTCTTCCAGTACGAATGCGCTGTCGCCCTTGGGCGCGCCCACCGGCTTTATAGAGGCGGCGCTCGACCCTTGTATCACATCGCCGTTGCGCAGGGACAGGTTTATTATACCCTGCCAGCAAGGAAACAAATGTTCTCGATCAACTTTGCATTATTGTAATTATTATTATTAATGTAATATTAGCAGATCTGTAATACATTGTAATCTACTGTGCCTACAAACAGGTTGATTTTATGCACTTATAGCAATGTTATAGCAAGTGTTAATACTTATAGCAATGTGCTTATTTCTGTTGCGCTTCATTCTTCAACTCCATACAATGCAACTGTTTCAATCAATCCGTTATTCATATTTAATTTTGAGATTGATTGACGATCAGATAAAGGGGTGATGCAATAATGTAGGCACTGATTGACCAGACGGCTCCAATTTCTATATAAAATTTGTAAGTTGGACTGTTACCTCGCTGTTGGTCCCGACGTAGGGCCAGGGTCCCGCGCCGCACCCTATTAGGAAGGCATTGTCCCTGCCCAGGTACCGCGCCAGCGCCGCCAGGTCATACAGCTTGTCGGTCTGCAGTTCCGGCAGCAAGTTCACGATACCACCGATGTCCAGCAACTTCGCGTTACCGGTCAAACCTGTGACCATAGATTAAAAGTTTACTTTCTCGGTTGAGTTTAGGACGATCCTCTTAATTACGGAAATACTCAAAGTTAAAAGTCATCTCTCATCCAGAGCAGGTTAATCGATTAGTTCTAGGCTCGTTACAGAAAAATATTGTGAAGATTGAGGCACCAAAAAGACTCGTGCATCACGTAACAACAACTTTATGAATTTCAATGACACTTGTGATAGGTATGTTATGTCCCAAGACATGAGAACACTAATACTTAGAAATCTTTCCATCAAGATCATCGAAGCCACGTATGCAAAAAAACACCACTGGTTAAATAAGTACGAGTAGAGTGATTATTTATGTCCTGGATCAACGTGAAATGTATTGCATTACCCACTTTACCGTATTTCCCTAATGTTTCGGTAGTGAGTGAGATATGCCAGAGCCCATTCCCATCCTATCCTATCCCTCCCAATTTGCCCAACCCTTTCTCTAAATCAATTCCTTCATCTCCAAAGGAAGGCGGGAAATTCGGGGGCGTGCTAATGTTTGTCACAGTGGACTGATGTTGGAATGTATCTCTCATGTCCATGGACGACAGTATCCAATTACCACCAAGTGAGCTATATATGCTCGTCTGCTGCCTTCTTTCACGTACCTACTCATATAATCGTAAGTCATTCCACTAATCGCAGTGCTGTAATTACTTAATATTCGGAGTTACACTTGTGAGCAGCAGTAGGCAAAGTTTACAAACTTTGTAGGTACATAAGTATAAATGAAAGAATGAAATGAATGAAGGAAGAATGAAGTAAGAAGTAAGAAGTTAATATTTCCCTAAAATAAAATGCCAGTAAACCCTTTCGGGTTTGTATTGACATTTTGTTCTGGCTTAGGTATATGTGTGTGATGTATTCATTGGGTATATATATATATATATACATATATATTTAAGGAAGTTTTACTGTTGTCGTTATATATTTATTAATAATACTTCTGATCGCACCTCCCAATGTATGTCTCTGATCAATGCAAAAGTTGTCTGGTGGAGAATTGTTAGCTGGCATTAAGCTCGTCTTTTGTACGACAATGTGCAATAAAGTTTATTAAATAAATATATGCAGGTCAACTAATCAACGCGAACGAAATCGCGGGCACAGCTAGTAAGAATTAATTGTGCTTAGGTACTTACCATTGTTGAAGAATAAGTCGATTATTAGATATGTATCTTATCAACGCAATAACATAACAATCATGCAACATTTTACGAGTTAGCAATTCAAGAGACGCGTATTAATACGCGTATATGAGACAAATATGCGTATTATGACCAACAAACAACTACATATATGTGTAAAGTATGGTACCATATCATCGATAAATGTCTACTTAATATTGAATATTTAATCAGTAAAGGCATAGCCATTGGCCAATTTAGCACATATGTACGCGGATTAGCCGCCATGCAGGGGTCCTTGGGCACACAGAGTTTGGGGCCCTCTTAGAAAGCAAAAAAAAAAACATCAATGAATGAAAACATCAGAATTTACTTTTGTTTAGTGACTTTGTTGATTATTACGGTTAGCTTTATACAAATCAAATATAAGTGATGTGATTACTGTTTTGAGAATTGGACTTACGTTGATGTAAATGGTTTCTTTCGAGTTGGCTATCAAATGAAAGGATTCGACGAGTAGAATACGATAAAAACTTGTTTTTTGTTAAAAAATAATTTTACTTGATTAATTGGATAAAAAATACATAGGCACTGGATTTCGGCATTTCGGGCCCCCATCGGGCCGGGGACCCTGGGCTCGTGCCCCACATGCCCTTAGGGTAAAGACGGAACTGACTGTAAAGGCCTGTCCTACTCCTAAAACACCATAAACATATAACCACTCAAATCACGGATATTTTTGTGTATAAAGCATCACACATCCACAAAAACTGTTTGTAACAATTAACCTGTTACAATTGTGTGGTTGGTCTGGTGTGGTGGTGGTGGGTCTTTGGTATGTTTCGAATGTCACCCGTAACGTAATTGTATTTCGATAGCTACAGTCAACATTATTATAAACAAAATTATTTAAATGAAGCAGATCTTATCCCATCAGAGGAATACAGTCAATCAATAAAAAGTATCAAAGGGCTCGTACCAGGCGAGGTGAGGTTGAATGGCGACTTCGTAAGGTCGGGGCTCTCCTCCGCCGTCACAATCACCGACTCGAAGGTGGACAGCAAGCCGCGGGACAACACTGCAATGATACAATACACAACGTTTAATTTGATCACATACTCACACAGTTCTTGCAATGCATCATTTATTTCTCCGTAGCGATTATACAGTATGGTTTGAACCGATAGCTAAATATAATAAACCTACGCCCAAAAGTTGCAGGTTTAATACTTATTCATGGCTGCTTTTTTCATATTTACTTATAAATTGAAATAGCGAATTATTAACATTTGGTAGGTATTTACAAAAAAAAAAAACCACCGTAGAGGTCTAATAAGCCTCAAGAAAAGTTATTGCGAATATCGAATGTTACTTACCATCGGCGATCTCTTCTAATGGCGGCGTGTAGAGAGCCCTCTCCACAATAGGCACCTGGTTGTAATCCAACGATGTCGTGATGTCACTAACACAATATTTATTTAATTAGGTATTTAAAAATCATCAGCATTTAGATATAAAAGAAAGTTCCTATAATCTAGTATGTAATTTGTCATGTGACATTGGCTTAAATCGTAGATATCCAAAACCGACAGTATCCGATTATTATCGAACAACTTAATCTGCTCATTTGCGGTACCATTTTTCAATTTAAAAATGTATGAGTTCAATAGATATAGAAAAGTGTTACTGCATTTTATAAACACTTTTAATTAAAAATTCGCTTCCAAATTGATTTGTCTTCAAATGCACTACAGTGTTGGCGCCATAACACAGATGTCATTAGGCCCTGTTACTCATCGAGATGACTACATTTCCAGTACAAGCACTGAAATGCATTATGAAACTTAGTACCCGTAACCAGGCATATATGACCTTAAAACGGCACGCTATCCAAGCGAGTTAACGAGTTCACTTTGTTATCCCAATCGGCTTTTACCCTCAGACACGGAAAGAGAAGATGTGGTGGTACAATTCCAAAGCCGGCCCCACACCACACATTTGGCACCCATTCATAATAATGTTTTTTTTTTCTGAAATGCTAAATTCTTGTGGCCCTAGTGGCCTTTCAAGAGTCACCGGACTTGTTTAATTTAGGGCGAGCGCAGAAGGCGCTCAGCCAGGAACAAAATGTGTGTTGCAACGGGCCTAAGGGCTCCCCCGCCGGTAAACCGGGGGAAGGAACGGACCTCGGCTTAGCGCGTTGCATTATTCAGAGGATACCGCGGGTTTGCGAGTCGGTGAGAAGCGCCCAGGCACGTGTCGATACCTGGTAAAAGTGTTGGCTGAGGGCCGGTGTGTGTTAACGGTGTAGCGAGGGGGACGTCCACGTCTCCGCCGGCGGGGACGGTGTATCTGTGTAGTTCATAATAACGTTAACTTGTACTTACCGTGTTGTTGCCGCGTCTAAGACAGCCCCACTCATCAAAACAGCGACACATAAACATATATATCTATTCCCCATTGTGTTTGCAGAATGACACGTCTCTATGCAGCCTTCACTGGAATGGTTACGTTGTCCCTCAAACTCCACAGCTGGACCAACTCGGCGCTGTAATATATACTAAGTTTGATTTGATTTCTAATTACGATAATGATTGATAACAAGTCTATCATATCAACCATTAAAATCATTACGGGGGGCGGATTATTTTTTTAAAAATAGTATTGAAAATCTGGTCAAGTGAGTACCGGACACACTGATTAAAGGGTCCGACGATATTTTTGAATGTATATAGGTAAACTACATGTACAGTCAGAAACTGGTCAACGTATACCCATGGGTACCTTAAAATGTTTAGGGCTTTTGGACATCTACATTAGCGTGTTGTTGACACAGTCACGCAATTATGTCGACGCAATTTCGGGAGGTCATTTTGAAAAGCTTGTTGGAAGATGATATTCAAATTGACATCCCATATCAAAATACGATCCCATTAAAATGTAAATAATTATATCTGAAAATTTTAATTGATTTTATTGTATAATACTTAATTACTAATCTTTCGTTTATATTCCAATGTAGCGGCCAGGATGCACGGTCATCAGTTACAGAGTGTTATACAATAAAACAGTGTCATTTCTGTAGGTTTATTTGGTGATCTTTAACTAGTATAACGATTATATCTTAAACGATTAAAGAAAACCAAACCATGGGGCGTTGTAGGAGATGGGACAGCGACATCTATCGGCAAGTGAAAAGAAACTACATAGGTACATTACCATCATTTGTCGGTTTGTTATTAGTGGTTATCCATATTTAGTGGTTTTCCTTAAAGAATAAAATACAGATAGCAATATATTATTATGATAATGGTTTCATCTCTACCCTACCGATTAGGAAGTATCGGAAACTGCTTTTACTTGAAATTCCTGAACCTTCAAGTTTTTAAAGTCCTGTTCCCCAAAGGTAGACAGTGCCATTTCCGACCCACGGACCAACTGTAAGGCTCAACTATTAACGTTTTTTATTCCCTTCAACCAGTTGTATCTACCAAACATTGCAATATAAAAAATAATGCAAAAAATGGAATTACGCCAAGCATAGTAAATTACAGGAACAATTTCCTTTTTCAAGACAAGTAGATGTAAACTATTGTCTTGAAATGGGAATGAATTTAAACATTAAAATAGATGTAATTTTAACACAAACTTTTAGCTTATTTTATTTTATATTAGTTGGGAAAACAACCGGTAATACATTATAATTTAATATAAGCTGTAAGATTTCCTAAGAGGATGAAATAAAAATAAATAATATCCTAATTAGGTAAATACTGTGAAATATAAATTGATGAATGTTTGGTTTTGAGCTATCATATATCATCATATTTTCAAAGCACTTTTTATATTATAGTGACTTAAGTAAGATACTTGTTTGAATTAACAGTCTTCACTTTTCTCTTGTGTCTGCATAATCTAAAAACCAAAGAGGTAGACTGATGGTATTGTACATAACCTTAAAGCGAACTAAAAAGACTGATTGAAATATTAGTAATAAAATACAGTAATATTTCAATTTGTTTGACCTCTTTAATAAATCGTTAATAAAATCTTCTAACTAGCATAGTGAAAATGTGTTTAGGAAAGGTCGCCTAGAATCATTTCAGAGTAGGTACTCCAGTCTATAAATACAACAAGTGACAACCCTAACTCGGACGCTTGAAACTCATTGTACGGAACCTTGATCTTGCTTCGCTTGTGGTGAGCAGCTATCAGCATTCGTTTTTGGAACAGTTCGCGCCATATTATTAAGAAAAGAAAAACTTTGTACTTTATGTCTCGTATTCCATAGACACTACAGTCGTGTTTTAAACTAAACCACAAACACATAATCTGTAAAATTCATCTGAAGTCAAAATTCATCTGTAAATCAAAAAATTTGCAACTGAATTATTTCAGTTGCGAGTTATTTGACTTACAAAAACTTTTGAATTGCAAAAATAAACGTGCGTAAACGTAAAAACATAGTATACGATTATAAATTGTACCTATATTACTTTTGATTGTGTCCCAAATGCTGCGTATTTTCCAAATTATCCTTATTGCTTACGCAGTTGTAAACCGAGGTCTTACTAAATAATCCAACACGTTATTCACACAAACAAATTTACATGATTAATAAATTAATTAGTTAATCATGTGATAAATTAATCATCAGATCTCAAAAGCGCCATACTGAAGGCCAAAATAAAACATCAAACCGGTTTGTTCGATCGGAAACGTAATCGCTGTGGCATATATTGTGAACTTTGCCCTTTATTAATACGTGCATTGACCTTCGGTTTAGTTAAACGCACAGGAAGATATTTGCCAAAGAGCGGGGTTTCGGAAATGATCGGATCCGATGCCTATATTTATTCACAGACATTTTGATACATGTCATTTAGTATTATAGTTAGTCTATATACTACCATATGACCATATACCATAGATAATAAAATTAAAATTAATCAGTTGTGCCATTAGAAAAATTTTCTTTCTCATCGTGCAATCGTAAATGTCAACGTAGTAGCAATCGTGACTACTTAGAATGTCATCACAAAGTCGACTCCTGTTACTTTATTGTCACCTATCGGAACATAAACCTAACACACTTTTAAATTTGCTGACCATTCAATATTTTCTGCGGGTCATTTAATTATTTCTCAGAAATAATTAAATAAGGAATTAGAAACAGTCAATACAGTTTACGGGACATGTAAAACCATTCTTACACATATATATACACAATTTTGTGCTACTTCGCGTCTCTCAAAATAAAGCTTCAGAGATAAAAAACATCTAAACATAGTGGTACATGGTCAAGGCGCGACCAACTGTGCGTAAGCACATCTACAAACTTATTTACGTTCGTTAATATTCGCTGATCTATGGAATGGACAAGTCGATTTAACCACGACGTATTTGCGGTTGACGGCACGTACATGTATATTAAATTAGTCAGAAATTAGCTGCAAAGGAGTTCGTATCGGTTTAAACGATCGATTGGCCAATGCATAAAACTAGTGTTTCCGAATGTTGTATGTGCGTCACGAGAGTTCCTCGGTGTGTCGGCAAAATATTAAAATACAAAAAAATTAATACCAGCTTACTACAAGTAAAAATACATAAAATCTAGATTAACGGTGGCAAGCTAAAGTAATTCCGAAAACTACGTGTTTAACTACCCCACCGGTTCATTACGAGTTTAGGGCGTATTTTTATAAATTTTTAGGTTAACAGCTGTCAATGGCTAGCTGTTAGCCGTTAGCCAATGGCAATATGTTCATTCCGTGCGTAATTCGGAGCGCACGTCTTAAAAATATTAAGACAGTGTGTCGCTGCGCATTTCAGATAAAAGTATTTCAGAAGAATATCTTCTTATACTCTGCTTAAAAGCAATACTCAAGGCAGTTGACATTGATACAACAAACAACTTTATTAACTTAAGTTAACAAAGTTTTTTAACTTCAGGGTAACTTCTTCTTGAACCTTGTATCCATCGTGAAGCCATCATTGCGAGTAGCACATCGGCGGACGAATCCACAATTAAAAAAAAAACGCTCGCCACTTCATCGCATTAACACAATACGATAAGAGAAACCCGCATCCATGTACCTCCCTACTCTCCATTCGATGGGATAAGAAATACGGTAGGATCCTACGTCCTACGTACCTGTCCCAGTTCTTCTTAAAAATTTTGACTACGAAATTACCAAAGGTACAGCGGATTAGGATTGTGCAAAGTCCGTCAATTTTGACTGATGTCGGGGCATGCATCGCGGATGTCCAAGCAGGCAACCATTAGACAGGTTGCCATTTTCTATTCTATTTCTTTCTGAAGATAGTTGTGTATTCTTTTATAGTTATTTGAGGTTTCCTTTTATTTTTTTGTGTCATTTTTCCTAAATAAACTGGATGGCAAAAATTCCGGGTCGCTAATAAATGGCGTGATAGTTTCTTAAATACATGTATAATTTGCGAAACTATAGTATATTGTAGATGACTGATTAATATATATAAAAAAATGTGTAACACGTTCTGTACACTATATAACTTTAATTAAATACTAAAAAATAAGAAAATTTCGCTTCTAACTTATGACAACAAAAATACACTTCGCAGTAAATCTTAAAAAATAAAAGTTTTTTTGTCAATTTAATATTTTGTATTTCCTCCATGAGCCCGTATCACTTCAATAAGACGATGTGGCATGCTGTAAACCAAATTTTTAATACGATTTTGGTCTATATTTGCCCATTCTTCCACTAGCGCATTCTTTAACTCGTGTAAGGTAACGGGAGCAGGAGAGCGTTGTCTCAAGCATCTCCCGAGCTCGTCCCATGCATGTTCTATGGGATTTAAGTCTGGGCTGCGAGCTGGCCACTCCATGCAGGTAATACCGACGTCTTGAATATACATATTGACCAAATGAGCAGTATGTGGTCGCGCATTATCGTGCATAAGAATGGAAATTGCACCCATATTCACTAAGAATGGACCAGCATGCTCATTTAAAATCTCTCCTACGTATCTGACAGCAGTCAGAGAACCGTTTTCTATGATCACTAACTCCGTGCGATCCTCTGAAGATATCTCAGCCCAAACCATTATTGATCCTCCACCGAATGGCACCTTTTCTTCAAAACACGCTTGATCATACCGTTCTCCTGGCCGTCTAAATACTCTTCGTCTCCCGTCGTGCGTAAATAAACAAAATCTGGACTCATCGGAAAACATAACCTTGGACCAATCTTCATCTGTCCATCGGATGTGTTCTCGAGCAAACCGTAACCTGGCAACTCAATGTTCTCTGAGCAGTTTGGGGCCGTTTGCTGGTCTATAAGGCTTTATATCAGTTTCACGAAGACGTCGCAGAATCGTATTAGAGCTCACATTGTTGTGGTGCTTTTCTTGAAGACTGTTTCGGACCTGAACAGCCGTGCGATGTCGATTTCTTAACATAGTGCTCACGATGAATCGGTCTTCTCGTGTAGTTGTGCACCTTGGCCTGCCATTTCCTGGTCTCCTGATGTTCATGCCGGTCTCTTGAAATCGCTGGAGTACTCTTTGGACCGTTGATAAAGATACTCCTACTGTTCTAGCAGTGCTTGACATTTCAATATTGTTTCATTTCATTTTATATGATTGCCTTGCTTAAACTTAACATATCATAGGGCATGGATGTTTCCGTAAGAGACTGTATGATATGAGGCTGAGTGACAGTAGTCAGTGTGAGTGTGGCATGGCAGACGAGGACTTGCACCATGTACTATGGTCTTGTCCTCTATACGAGGAGGATCGGCGTAGTATGCTCGAGGGGATTGTGCGGCGGGAGGAGGGTCCGGTATACTACTGCGACCTCGTCTCCTCCGAAGCGAACTTCCGCGGGCTCAGAGAGTTTGCACACCGATGGCACAGAAGGAGGAGCCCGGAGGAAAGAGCTGCTCGGCACCGAAGTACACGTGCTAGTGTGGATGCAGCCCCAGAAAGGGGAGAATGACGTTTTGGGACATAGGAGAAAAGAGAATACTTGTAGGGAGGCAGAGCAGATACGCGCCGCAACATAGCCCTCAGCAGGCGAACGGCGCGTACCTCCCGACGATTCGGTCCGTATAACCGCAAGGTTGGTAGGACCATGGGCGGAGGTGGGTCATGTTCTAGCAGTGCTACACTGACTTCTTCCTTCTTGTACCATGGTAATAATCCGTGTACATTCTTCAGGTGATAACGACATGATATTGCATTGAATACTCTGATCAATCCAACGAACCATTTATAATGACAGCTCCGTTTGAAACAAAAGCAGAAAAAATATTCTTTTCCTAATTTTAAATATTGAAATTTTTCAAAATGCAGAATATTTTTTTTTAAATCTGTGACTTGTACAAATGAAACCTCTTTAGAGATTTAGAACAAGCATTAGTAACCTCCTTACTACATATTATTTATTCGAGCGATCTAGGTATATAATTTATGGAGATATCACGGTTTTTATTAGCGACCCGGAATTTTTGCAATCCAGTGTATTTGCTAAATACAAAGAACAAAAAAATATAGTTTTGTAGTAGCCAGTAGTTTTGTACACAATACCCGGTTTATTTCTCAAATACCCTGTTATTACAAAATATTATGCAATAACTTCTCTAATCTATTTTCAAGTCTAATTTTACAAAACAAATTTTCAAATTTTACAAGTAGGTAATTAATATGTTTTGAAATGAATGTAATCTATCGATGTAAAAATATATTAAAAGGATACAGATAATCTTATCTCAGAGCATTATTCAATAATGCTGTGTAATTTTGTAGGCATGAGTCCTCCGAAATTATATCTGCATAGAAACCGATCCCAACGCCACCGTGCGACCACAGCCACAGCATAACGACCTTACCTACTAGTGAGACTGTGGTAGCGCAGCTTTATGTTGTTAAGCTTTAAAATACAAACTAGTAGGTAAGGTCGTTATGCTGTGGCGCCACCGTGCGCCGGGGTCGGTTTCTATGCAGACATAATTTCGGAGGCCTCATGCCAGCCAAAATTACACAGCATTATTGAATAATGCTCTCAGATAAGATTATTTGTATCCTTTTAATAGATTTTTATATCGATAGATTACATGCATTTCAAAACATAATAATTACTTGCATAATTTTCATCTAAGTTCTCATACAAGATTAGACTTGAAAATAGATTGGAGAAGTTATTGCATAATATTTTGTAATAAAAGGATATTTGAGAAATAAACAAACCACTGTTTAAAATATCCATATTTACTGGGTTTACCAAATCTTCATCAATGAGTGTATGAGTGTATGTCTATACGACATAATAGTGAGTACTTCATTATTATGTCGTGACTACTTCGTACAACTACTGCCTACTACAAAAATATATTTGTTTGTTCTTTGAATTTAGCAAATATTTAGGAAATATGACACAAAAAAATAAAAGGAAACCTCAAATAACTATAAAAGAATACACAACTATCTTCAGAAAGAAATAGAATAGAAAATGGCAACCTGTCTAATGGTTGCCTGCTTGGACATCCGCGATGCATGTCCCGACATCAGTCAAAATTGACGGACTTTGCACAATCCTAATCCGCTGTAGGTACCTTTGGGAATTTCGTAGTCATTTTTTTTTAGAAGAATTAGCTCCCGTTACCTTAAACGAGTTAAAGAATGCGCTAGTGGAAGAATGGGCAAATATAGACCAAAATCGTATTAAAAATTTGGTTTACAGCATGCCACATCGTCTTATTGAAGTGATACGGGCTCATGGAGGAAATACAAAATATTAAATTGACGAAAAAACTTTTATTTTTTAAGATTTACTGCGAAGTGTATTTTTGTTGTCATAAGTTAGAAGCGAAATTTTCTTATTTTTTAGTATTTAATTAAAGTTATATAGTGTACAGAACGTGTTACACATTTTTTTATATATATTAATCAGTCATCTACAATATACTATAGTTTCGCAAATTATACATGTATTTAAGAAACTATCACGCCATTTATTAGCGACCCGGAATTTTTGCCATCCAGTTTATTTAGGAAAAATGACACAAAAAAATAAAAGGAAACCTCAAATAACTATAAAAGAATACACAACTATCTTCAGAAAGAAATAGAATAGAAAATGGCAACCTGTCTAATGGTTGCCTGCTTGGACATCCGCGATGCATGCCCCGACATCAGTCAAAATTGACGGACTTTGCACAATCCTAATCCGCTGTACCTTTGGGAATTTCGTAGTCAAAATTTTTAAGAAGAACTGGGACAGGTACGTAGGACGTAGGATCCTACCGTATTTCTTATCCCATCGAATGGAGAGTAGGGAGGTACATGGATGCGGGTTTCTCTTATCGTATTGTGTGAATGCGATGAAGTGGGGAGCGTTTTTTTTTTTATTCTTCGGAAAATAACCCGATATTCAAAGTTTCGCTGCAATTGTGGATTCGTCCGCCGATGTGCTACTCGCGATGATGGCGTCACGATGTATACAATCTTTAAAAGGAAAAATTCAGCTATTATTCGTATGTTTTATTGAAAAATATTTATGCTAAAATTTATGAAGCTAAAAACTATTCTACGATCTATCTAATTATGAATTATGAATCATGACGTCACACGCTGCTCAACACTTTGAACATATCCATCAACATCCATTTTTGAATAGCTATAACTTCGTCATCTTAAAAAATATCGTAAAAAAAAAACACGAGATATATTTTAATTTTTCAAACAGTTTTTAAGAAAGAAATAAAAAAATGGCATACTTCTGCATTATCACTGGCAAGCCCGTAACTAGAATGCCAATCTGAGGTGGTTCAAGAAGAAGATAACCTGAGGTTAAGAAACTTTGTTAACTTAAGAAGTTAACAAAGTTGTTTATTGTATCAATATCAACTGCCTTGAGTATTGCTTTTAAGCAGAGTATAAGAAGAGATTCTTCCGAAATACTTTTATTATTAAAATAAAACTGTTGAAATGTATGAATTGATGGTGGTCCTGCTAATATATATTTTTTTTATTGTGTACGAAGGCGGCAGACGAGCATACAGTCCACCTGATGGTAAGTGGATACAGTCGCCCATAGACATCCGCGATACATGCCAACATTAGTCCAAAATGAGAAACGTTGGCATGCCCCCGGATGCGCTGCCTACCTTTGGAGATATAGGAATGGATTTGGAGAAAGGGTTGAGAAAATGGGGAGGGATAGGATGGGATTGGAATGGGCTCTGGCACATCTCACTCACTACCGAAACACGTACGTACATTGGGGAAATACGATAAAATGGGAAATGCAGTACATTTCAAGGTAGTATTCCGTTAGAGAGGGGTAACGTGGCCAGTCGAGCGCGCCCAGCGGCTGTTGGATTGCAGCGTGCACTCTCCCCCTCAATAATTTCATATATTCAAAAATTTCCAAATCCTATATTAACGCGTGTCCGTTGTTCACTTGACCAGATTTTTAGTATCGCCTGAAAACAGATCGCCTCCGGACTGATATGATTGTAACGATCGATATGATGCACTGTAATCATTATCGTATAATTAGATCAAATGATGTATAGTATAAATTACAGCACTGGGTTGGTGCAATAGTCAAGTTGAGCGGGACAGGGGGTTCGTTCCAGTGAAGGCTGCATTGAGACGTGTCATTTGACGTCAGCAAAATGGCGTTTGGCAATAGTTATATTTGTTTATGTATAGTTGTTATACTGAGTGGGGCAGCCTCGGACGCGGCAACATCACGGTAAGTACAATTAACGTTATTTATTATAAATGTGGTAACTCATTTAGTAATGGGAGACGATAACAGCTGGGCTAAATGAGAGCTGTATTATGTCGTCAATCTAAAAAAGCTGCAGTGCATTTGAAGACCGCTGTTGTCGGCGGAACTGCACTCTGCTTAAACTAATTGTAGTGCAGTAACAATTATATGTATTTATATATATGTCATGACAAATGCTGCGTTTTTATGTTATTACTTCTGTTTAGGTACTAATGTTATATAAACTTTGATTTATTTTTTAACTGAATTGCAAATATTTCTAATACATGTTTTTTTTAAATTTGTTCTTGAAGACAGCTTTTGACATATTATGAATTCTTAAATCTAAGGGTAAATTATTTTCAAATTTAGGTGCTATATATTTTCGTTATTCTCTTACCATAATAATTGTAAACTCTGGGCACACCTAATTCTTATTTAGCCATTAGTCTGGTGCTATGAGGATAATTAACAATATTTTTAAAATTATTGGATCCAAATTGTTCGAATGCAATTAACATAACCCTTTCTTGTATTGGGATTACTTTACACTCATGGTCTTTTCGTTTTTTCGTCGACGAAGTATTTCAGACGAGGTATACAACGAATTTGCATCTGTCTTATTTTGTCTAGGTCTACTCTATTTACTACATATAGCAATTGATAGAATTTATCTAGAATGGTACTTAGAATGGTCTCCATGTCATGTTATTGTTTTCATGCTTTATTTTAAATTGTAAGTAGAAGACTCAAGTCTTGAGCAGATTACTTAAATCGCTCAACGGTAACATAGCTCTTGGATGGCTATGTTTTATGTCAATGTTGCCAGTTAAAGTCAATGTTATCTTTGGGGATTCAGGAATTGACTTGGGAATTGTGGAGAATAATAAGTGCTATATGAGAAAATGCACGATAGGATAGGATGGGATTAGATGGAATGGGAGTCATCTAAATATTTATCAATCTTGTAACTCATCTAAAAAGCCTCATCTAAAAGTTGAATCTATTTTTGGCCGCAAAATTTCGGTTTATGTATAAGAAATTTGTTTTGTATTCAAGCGCAGTTGATTTTATTATGTAAATGTTGTGTCAGAGACACATCGTTGGATTACAACCAGGTGCCTATTGTGGAGAGGGCTCTCTACACGCCGCCATTGGAAGAGATCGTCGATGGTAAGTACCGTTTGATATTCTCAATAACTTTTCTTGAGGCTTATTACACCTCTTGCTTTAGTACGGTGGTATTTATTATTTTTGTAAATACCTACGGGTAATATTTACGGGTAATAGTATAATTATTTACGGGTAAATATTTGAAAGGAGCCATGATCAAGAGATAAACCTACGGTTCATTTGAAATACCTATCGGATTAAACACAGTACTTTTTAATCTCTACAAAGAAATAAACGATGCATTGCAAGAATTGTATGAGTATGTGATCAAATTAAACGTTGTGTATTGTATCATTGCAGTGTTGTCCCGCGGCTTGCTGTCCACCTTCGAGTCGGTGAGCGTGACGGCGGAGGAGAGCCCCGACCTCACGCAGTCGCCATTCAACCTCACCTCGCCTGGTACGAGCCCCTTGATACTTTTTATTGATTGACTGTATTCCACTGATGAACGTAGGACATACGCTTTTAACACATACCTATCACAAGTGTCATTGAAATTCATAAAGTTGTTGTTACGTGATGCACGAGTCTTTTTGGTGCCTCAATCTTCACAATATTTTTCTGTAACGAGCCTAGAACTAGTCGATTAACCTGCTCTGGATGAGAGTTATGACTTTTAACTTTGAATATCTCCGTAATTAAGAGGATCGCCCTAAACTCAACCGAGAAAATAAACTTTTAATCTAAGGTCACAGGTTTGACCGGTAACGCGAAACTGCTGGACATCGGCGGTATCGTGAACTTGCTGCCGGAACTGCAGACCGACAAGCTGTATGACCTGGCGGCGCTGGCTCGGTACCTGGGCAGGGACAATGCCTTCCTAATAGGGTGCGGCGCGGGACCCTGGCCCTACATCGGGACCAACAGCGAGGTAACAGTCCAACTTACAAATTTTGTATAGAAATTGGAGCCGTCTGGTCAATCAGTGCCTCGATTATGGCATCACCCCTTTATCTGATCGTCAATCAATCTCAAAATTAAATATAATATGAATAACGGATTGATTGAAACAGTTACAATGTATGTAGTTGAAGAATGAAGCGCAACAGAAATAAGAACATTGCTCTATGTATTCAAGAACAACCTCGTGCGGTTTAATAATATATGCAGCATACAATAGTGTATACACGATTGTGAGCGGTGAATGGTGAACGATGTTGATACTATATAATATTGGTTGGGTTGGGACTACAACATTGGCTTGGTTTGTCGGAGAAACACTTTCTTGTTGATTCACAAACAGTTAAAGGCTCGAGTAAAGAAAGATTTAAACAATTTGAACCTCCAAACCAGCCCTTTAGTCGAAGATTTGAACTGTTAGTGTACGATGCAGCTGCGCACAACCATACATAGCCGAGTCAGCGATAACGCAGACATAAATTAGTCTGCAGCAACGATACCAATCAGTACGAAAAATAGCTCTACTCGCGTGTGCTCCCTGCGCCTTTAGGATAAATTAGTTTATAATTATATAGTGCAATTAAATAGCTCCAACAAAGCTGCTTATTATTTGCTCTCGACAAGCAACTTCTACATCAACAACTAACAACTTCTACATGGTCCTTCGAGCCAAAACGGTCGCCACTTCTACATGGTCCTTCGAGCCAAAACGGACGACACTTCTACGTACTAGTGAGTGCGACCGTACTGAATCAGCATTGTGGACGTCAGTTCATTGACTTCACCAACTCTAGAGCGTCAAGACAATAATAGCAGCATAGCAGCTCAACAGTCGGCGTCAGCAAAGTGGTCGACATCAGCAACAGCGGGTCATAGACACCCAGAGCATCAGCAACAGCTAGAACGATTAGTAAAAGTAAGATCTTCCTTTTTATAAGTAATATATAAACTAAACAGCAACATGGAAGATCTTTACAACCAACAATGTGAGATAAATGAAGGTATACATAAGATACTGACGAATATTAAAAAAGACAGCGCCGATAGAACTCGATAGATATTGAGCAAATAAATCAATTTGAAATACCTCGATGGATCGGGTACCAACCCGGTGACGTCATTGAATTGCACGGCTATTGTGACGCGTCGACAAAGGCATACGCCGCGGTAATATATGCACGTATCAAGAAACGTGATAAATCAGCTGTAGTGCTACTCGTCGCCAAAACGCGATTGGTACCTACTTCTAAAAAAGTATCATTGCCAAGGTTGGAATTATGCGGCGCCGATTTATTAGCAAAACTAATGAAGAAAGTAGTAAATTGTTTAAGCGAGCCACCCATCAGCATATATGGGTGGAGTGATTCAATGGTTGTCCTAGGATGGTTCCAGGGTGACCCGGGACGCTGGAAAACATTCGTAGCAAACAGAACAAAAAGTATAACTGAGGTCATTAAGCGAAACTGCTGGCGATACGTGAAGTCAGAAGACAACCCGGCCGATGCCGCCAGTCGAGGCCTGTCGGCATCTCAGTTAAAGAATCATTTATTATGGTGGCAAGGGCCACACTCATTAAAGTCATTTGATGACAAAACATCAGCAATTAATATTAAATACACTACCAATCAAGAAGAAAAAAGTATATTAACGCCAATGCAAGCAAATATGACACAAACAAGTAGTGAACAAAATATTATACAGCAACTATTGGAAAGATACAGTTGTTTCTCTAAAATAACAAAAATATTAGCATGGATTTTACGAGCAATCAAAATATTACGAGCGAGCAAAACTATAGCGCCAAGCAAACATAACAACACACCTGGATATCTAACGCTATATGAGTTAAAAAATGCTAAACAATTAATAATAAAAGATGTACAAAGAGCGGGATTTTCATGTGATATTAATCATTTGAAAAAATACAACAAATTAAGATATATAGATATATAAGAAATGAAATACCCTGCAATAATTCCCCATAGCGGTCGTTTGACAACATTACTCATCAATCAAGCTCATCAACTAACATTCCACGGCGGGCCACGATTGACTTTGTCCGCTATTAGACAAAGGTATTGGATAATAGGTGGAAATAATGCTGTAAATAAAGAAGTAAGAAACTGCGTCATATGTAAAAAACACAGCCCAATAAAACAGGAACAACTAATGGGAGATTTGCCAGAAGCTAGGAGCAATCAAGCATACCCGTTCTATCATACAGGAGTTGATTACACAGGCTATGTCGATATTAAAGCGAATAAGGGTCGAGGGATTAAAACTACAAAAGGATATATCGCATTATTTATTTGTATGGCGACCAAGGCCATACATTTGGAGCTTGTATCGGATTTAAGCAGTTCAGCATTTTTAGCAGCCTTGCGGCGGATGGCCGCCAGAAGAGGAGCCCCGCGTCATCTTTACAGTGATAACGGGACAAATTTCGTCGGCGCAAATAGATTAATACAAGAGCAATATCATGATATGAAAAACATGTGTGATTATAACTTTTTAGCGGAATTAACAGACTTGAAAATAGAATGGCACTTTAATGCGCCCTCGTGGCCGAGTGCCGGTGGTCTGTGGGAACGAGCTGTGAGGAGTCTCAAGCATCATCTCAGGAGAGTAATCGGACAGCAAAAACTGACCTTCGAGGAATTTACTACTGTTTTAACACAACTTGAAGCTTGTTTAAACTCCAGACCTTTGTGTGAACTATCTGAAAACACTGAGGATCTAAATGTGCTTACACCTGCGCACTTTTTGAGTGGAAGGGCTGGAACAACGATCATTGAAACGAGAGAAGATGCTCGCACTAGATGGCACCTATCCGTCAAGCTAGCAAATGATATATGGAAAAAATGGAAAGCGGAGTATCTAGCACAACTATCAATACGGACTAAGTGGCGAAACGTACATGAAAATATAAAAATCGGAGACTTAGTAACAATACAAGACGAAAATCTACCTCCAGGAAAGTGGATGATGGGCAGAGTAATGGAGTTGCACCCGGGGCAGGATGGTTTAGTCAGAGTAGTGTCATTAAAAACTAAAAGCGGAATCATTAAGAGACCAGTCCTCAAACTATAAATTTTACCACTACAATCAGCTGATGAAAAGGGACAATCAAACAGCATTCAGGCAAATAAACTTGAAATAAGAAACTGTATACCTAAGCAGGAAACTAGACTAAGTAGGTTAGCTAGAGGAGCAAAACCTACTACGTTTTTATCAATGGCAACATATTTACTTTTGTTCCTATCGCTGCTGACAACATCATATGCATCATATCATATTTCAAATATCCCTAACAATCAATCTTTGTTTTTTGAACCCTTGAAAAGCATGCAATTAGTAAGAGATAAATGGACGCTAATTGTTTATTATGACATGTCTCCATACTGGGAAGGGAATTTAGCAGCAAGCAAATATATAAACTATTTAACTAAAACATGCACTACATTATCTAATAAAGACCATTGCAATATGTTACTACTCCAATTACGTCACGATTACGAAGAACTACAGCATTACAATGGTTTATTATTAAATCAGCATTTCGACTTACACTCCAGACAGCGTCGCGGCCTTATAAACGGATTAGGTTACGTCGCTAATAGTTTGTTCGGAGTATTGGATCAACATTTCGCCGAACAATACAAGAAAGACATAGAGCTCGTACAGCAAAATGAACATCATCTAGCAGCTCTAATAAAAAATCAAACCTCTATCGTTGAAGTCGAATATAACTTATTAAAAAGAACAAAAGAAACCATAGAGTTACAACATAAACTTATAAATAGGCATCTGAACGCTTTAGATAACTCTGCAAATATTCTAAAACAAAACGTTGAAAACACACGGCTAGTACAGGATTTTACGTTATCAGCATTAACAGCTATGAACTTGATGTACAATTTGAACAGAATTCAAGATACGCTTCTGGACACCATCACCGACGTATATCATGGACAAATAAGCACACATTTATTAACTCCATATCAAATGCGAAACGAGTTGCAAGTCATATCAGGACATCTGACAAAGGACCTTATTTTGCCAATTGACGACATACAAAAGGACCTTTATCATTTATATAACATGTTAAAAGTAAAGGCACGAATAACGAAAAAATACTTCATATTTGAGATCAAATTTCCTCTAATACATCGAGATAGCTACAACATTTATAAAATCATATCAATTCCCCATCAGATTCAAAGTGACATGATTAGTGTAATACCAACTTCTGAAAACATAGCCATAAACTTAAGAAGAGATGCTTACATACCATTTTCGGCATGGGAACTGCAATCTTCGTGTCTATATCATGACAGTACTTACCTATGTGAAACAAATAAGCCTATTAGTTATTTACGCATTGATGAAAGGTTCTGTGAGGTGGATCCCAGGACGAAGCTATGTAAAACAAATAGAACGCCTTGTAAGAACTTGTGGACCGAGTTAAATGACCCGTCTAAATATCTATACTTTTGTTGTGACACATACTCACTACGAATAATTTGTCAAGATCAAATTACCAGTGAAAAGGTATCAAAAGCCGGCATAATTAGTATGGAGACTAACTGTGTAATAAAAAGTGCAGATTTCGACCTATATTCACAATCACACTTAACAAATAAAATAATAAAAGACCCTAGCATTATAACTCCACAAATAACAGAACTAAATCATTTAGTAAATATATCACTACTCAATTATAGCGAAACTTCCGATTTCTCCAACTATTCTTTAGAAAATTTAGGGAAGCAAATAGAGCAACTTAAGAGCAAAGAGGAATCAATGGATGGCGTTATATTATCATCTCACGATGTCCATCAGTACACAGTGAGCTACTGCCTTGTGGGGGCAGCGTTGGTAGCAACAGCCGTGTTCCTATGGAGGCGAAGGAACCAAAGGACTGTCACGTTAGATACAGCCCCGCCTACTGAAGTGAACAGTGTAGTGGTTGTGGCTGACCGTCAGCCTAGTGAAGTGAGTGGGGTTACGTTTTCGCGAAAGCAGAGCACGGCTGATCGTCAGCCTAGTGAAGTGAAGTTTACAAACAAACGAACTATAGCCACCTCCCCGTTACCACGAAAAGTAACTTTTAAGGAAGACTTGTAACTTTTTTCTTCTCTTTTTTCTTCTCATTTGTGTATATTTCGTGCGCGGGAGCATGTACGATGTAGCTGCGCACAACCATACATAGCCGAGTCAGCGATAACGCAGACATAAATTAGTCTGCAGCAACGATACCAATCAGTACGAAAAATAGCTCTACTCGCGTGTGCTCCCTGCGCCTTTAGGATAGATTAATTTATAATTATGTAGTGCAATTAAATAGCTCCAACAAAGCTGATTATTATTTGCTCTCGACAAGCAACTTCTACATCAACTAGCAACTTCTACAGTTAGAAAATGTAGGTAAAACTCAGGTACTCTCGATGCAATCTTGAAAATCAACCTGTTTGTAGGCACAGTAGATTACAATATATTACAGATCTGCTAATATTACATTAATAATAATAATTACAATAATGCAAAGTTGATCGAGAACATTTGTTTCCTTGCTGGCAGGGTGTAATAAACCTGTCCCTGCGCAACGGCGATGTGATACAAGGGTCGAGCGCCGCGTCTATAAAGCCGGTGGGCGCGCCCAAGGGCAACAGCGCATTCGTACTGGAAGAGTTGCCGCCCACCGAGACCAGGATAGCGTCGCTTGGATACTTCCTGCTTAGCGACGGAAGGCCGGGGAAGGTAAGTAGTATCTTCTACTATGAATAGGCGCTGCCCATGCAATCCGATTCTCGAACATAATAATGACTGTATGAAAGTTGATGTCTTTGATGTCCTTTGGCATCGTTTGATGTCTAATCTTTTTACGTGAAGAAAAATATTTACTTTTTAGGTTTGCTGCTTACATGTAAAGCGTCACGCTGAATAATTCGTTCTTTGTGGTTACAGGTGATCAAGGTGGTGGTAAAGAAAAGGATAGGATCGTCAGACTTCGTCACGGCCATCAGAGAAACACTAGCGGAATATTACGGCGACAATGTGGTCGGTAAGTGTATGCCTGCTTTTAGATTCAATTTAGCTCGAGCGAAACGATGCCTCGTTTCAATAGGTATGCTTTCGTATGCACTTGTGGTTTATACTGGGTATCTGTTGAAGTGTTGAAGTGTTACAATGAAGTGTTGTGCTCAGGTCTGGGTGGCACGTTCCTGCTGAAGGAAGGCATCGTGAGTCACCACGTGATGCCGCAGCACGGCACCACGCCGGTGTGCGACGACGACGACCTCGATGAGTGGCTGCACTACTTTTACTTGAATGCACCCATCACGCACATCGGCACGCTCGTCACCGGAACTCTTGTTAGTATTGTTTAGGTTTTAATTGTGACCAGATGACGAGTAGACGATCTCAGAACTGTTAGAGGTAACGATGTCACAGAATCAGTTGACGTCACCCAGTAGGACCACTCCAGGTGGGTCTTGGGACTGACCTATATTTATCAGTGGAGAGACACAGGCTGGTGGTATGGTGAAACACTAATATAGGTACTTTTTGATCATTGAAGACCTGGAATTTGTACCTACTAGAGTTTTATGTCTGTGTATGGTGACACTCTTGTGTCCAACAGTGGCGGGCTGGTGATTATGGCATCTACTAACTGGTAAATAAAATCTCGTCCCCAGAACCTGAACCTGACCTTGCAGCACTTCCACGGCTTCAGCTCGCACGGAGACGGCGGCCACTACCACTACGACACCACGCCCGACACCGTCGAGTACGAGGGCTACTTCATGCCGGCTTCCTCCATCATCAGGGTGGATCGGCCCACGCGAGTGCAATGCGGGTGAAGACCCTGTTCGTGTTGGCCTAATGCATTTGTGTGGATCTCATACATTTCTGATAGTTCTTTTCACCCTTATAGCTAAGCACTCCAGTAACGAAGGTCACACTACACGCTACACATACGCAGCACACTATTAGAGCGAATGACGGTCTTACATAAATGCATTTCATCCTTTATTCTTGACTATTAGCAACTGTTTAAACTGATTTAAAGATACTAATTGATGGCATTTGTATAAATTTGAAAATAAATTTGTAATACGAATATGTGAATTTTTATTTATTTGAGATTTCCTGTTTAATTTGGTTGTGTGGTTTCGGTGAAAATAAAAAAATCTTACGTAGCATCAGAAAAATAAGTATATACGTGCAAAAATTGGCTAATACAAGGCTACTGTTACGTTAAAAATTATGCTGATATTATCAAGTTATTCTATAGAAAATTTAACAATTAATAGATACGAATGGGTGAATGTTAAAGTGAGATGAATTGTAGCGCGAGATGAGTACCTATTGTCGATACACAAGTCGCGGATCGAAATCTTAGCACGTGTAACCTTCTTACACTTGGGGTGCAAGAGGCTCACCTACCATCTTCGGAGCCTAAGCCAACCTCACCTGCTAGTGGTGCACCCTGCTGTTAACTAACGAGGCAATGGCATTTCCCTTTTAGCGGTTTAGCGGTGGGAGGTCACTCCGTCGGCATGGCTACCACCGTTCCGTCGGAGTCCACCGCTATAATGGTGCCGTATTAGCCGCGAGGCATACATCCTGTTCCGGCTGTGCGCGAAAGAAGCCGACCTGAGAGAGAGATGGTTGCGTGTGGAAAGGAGAACCAGCGATTGGGGGGAATTACTGGCGCATAGGCGTGACATGGTGGTGCGGGGATCGGGGAGACCCGGTGAAACTTTTGCCCGCTGGCCGCCGACGGGTTGTTGGGGGCCCGAACTCGGGGATCTTTCTTTAATCTCCACCCCAGGAGGCTGCCTTGCCGCACGCGAATAATCCCTTGGGGTAGCAGTTGTGCCGGAGGAGACCGGGGTGGAACCTTACTGCTACCCAGCTTCAGCAAATCACACAACCTTTGTGGCCTGGTTTCTCTCTGCCCCGTGCTTTGTCCTCTGATCCACATGCAACCATCTCTCTCTCCGTCGCATTTTTTTACTATTCACTATTTCAATGGCCAAGAATAAGAAAAAGTATAATGTTCACTCAGAGGCCCATCCCATAAGTTCCACACTACAAATGGACTTCTGCAACATCAGAGGGATACATAGGAACATCGAAGCCGTCCACTACTACCTTGAGACGACAAAGCCTTTTCTTGACGGAGACACAGATATCCTGGTCGGCCTCATATCTTCATTACCCCGGTTATAAATTGGAGCACTGTTTTGTGCGACGTGCTGGGGTACGCATGTACGTCCAGGATGATATCTGTTGCCGTCGCCTAAGCCATTTTGAAGACGGGGACCTGTCGATTCTCTGGGCGCGTATTGACTACGGAGGTTCCATTAGAGTCTATGCCTGCCTTTACAGGTCCCACAGATTAATAAACAGATTAATAATTACATTGTAAACAATCTCCAAACACATGTCTATAGTGTGAATTAAGCAACAAGCTATTATACCCAAAACTAGTTGAATTGGACTAGAATCGATTGTTTTCGTGTACGTTCGCGTGTTTCCGACTGTATCAATCGTTATTGCGATAAGATTATTTTTCGATTTCTATGTAGGAACACATTTTATCTCTGACAGGCATTCTAAACTACGATTATCTATATTGTTTTTCTTCTAACAAATATCCGCATACGTACATATTATTTTTTCTAGAAAGATGGCGGCTAACGAACGTACAGTCCACCCGGTGGTAAGTGGATACTGTCGCCCATGGACATCCGCGATACATGCCAACATTAGTCCAAAATGAGAAACGTTGCCACGCCCCCGGATGCATTGGAGATTTAGGAATGTATTGGCATCAATGGTCAGCATATCATCTTACACGAGGCGAAACGAGATACCTATATATAATGTCACAGTAATCATTAATCTGTGAAAATAATAATAACTAATAATAATAATTTATTTTTATACTGCAATCTTTGGATTTGTCTATTATTTGGTACATTTCTGAAAATTTTCATCGCTGAAGAGCCAATTCAAAGAGTAATAGGCCTTCACACTGAGAACACTTGACTAGTTTTTATTTAAATACTTCAATGCCTTTAATCTTTTATATATAATATATGTATATAATAAATAATTAGTAATAAAAAAGATAACTCCCCCCAATGAGTACGATTTATCCAAAAGAATATTGTGTCCTGACATGGTCGAAGGCTTTTGTCAAGTCCATAAATAGGTCCATACTCTATTAGAAGTCTGTTCAAGTTGTAAATTGCTCTGTTGATAGTCTTATTTTTTCTAAATCCGTATTGTTCCTTAGTAAGTATATTTAATAATAATGTACCTATAATTTAATAATGTAGGTATATATTGTAATAATGTACCTATAATTTAATAATGTAGGTATATATTGTAATAATGTATAATCTAATAATATTTAATGTATTTATTTTTAATATTTTGACTTAGAATTATTGTGCCCTTGCAGGCTGTTATACGTCATTAGATATTTATTATTTTTATTTGCAATATCGGATTAATTTTAACCATAAGCATTAATGTTTTATTTTAACAAAATTCTTTAAGAACTAGATCGTCATCATATAGTTATTTTTTATCTGTAGACACAGTGTTACAATTTACAAAATCTGTGAAAAATGATCATAATCTCGCTATAAGCTGATAATAATTATGCTGATATATGATTTATAGTGTACATCAAACATTATCCCAATCAGTTGATCCATTGGCGCGCGCGCACCTCAGACGTATAATATAAATACAATTATACTAAGTTCATCCATTGAGACGTGTCATTCTGTATTCAAAATGGCGTTGGAGAAGAATTATATATTTTGCGTTTATTTAATTAGTTTTATAAATACGGTATTAACAGAGTAAGTAGTGATTAACGGTTTTTTATAAATTGGTGCTTTACGTAATTATTGGTGCTTTAATAAAGTGTTACGTACTTTGTCACTTTATCGTACTTTGTACTACGTGTTAGTACTTTGTCACTTTATCGTTACGCTAGTGTCACTTTGGTATTCATTTCGGATTTGCATAAAAAATACAAAGTCAGATTTGGACACTCGAGTTATGGCGCCAAATTAAACCTATAATAAATTCAGGACTGTGAAATCGTCAATTTATTACAGCTGTAATTAAGAATTTATGAGTTACAAAAAGTTATAAGTGTTTACAGGTGTTACAGGCTATCTGTTTCGTTATAAATTTCATAATAATTATTTTCACAACAAACTGGCAATTTTTTTCTGAGCTCGAAGGCGCGCGCCCACAATACCTTTTCGCACCTTTACGATTCCTTTTTAATCCTGTTACATTTGAAACTATTTGGATAGATTGTTTATATAATAGAATACAACTTAGACCTATTTATTCCACTTTTCAAGCAATATTTTCATAAAGTAATATTAACTTAGATTCAACCCTAGACATACCCAAAAGATCGTAAGACGTAGATAACCTCTTTGGGGGATAGTGCACGCTGCATTCCCACAGCCGCGGGGCGCACTCGACTGACCACGTTACCCCTCTCTAGCACAGAAGGCTACCTTGAAATGTACTGCAACTTTATCGTATTTCTCCAATGTACGTACGTGTTTCGGTAGTGCGTGAGATATGCCAGAGCCCATTCCCATCCCATTCTATCCCTCCCCATTTCCCAAGCCTTTCTCACAATCCACTCCTTAATCTGCAAAGGTAGGCAGTGCATTCGGGTCGTGCCAACATTTGTCATTCTGGACTGATGTTGGCATGTATCGCGGATGTTTATGAACGACAGTATCCATTTACTATCAGGTGGACTATAAAAAAAAACTTTCAGTAGGTAAATATTTGAAGAAGAAGAAAGAATGAAAAAAAACTTTTTTAATAATTTACTTTTTTTTTGTAAATGGTTTCTCCTAGCATCATCTCCCAGTTAATCTTTTGGGCTATGAAGGACATGAAGTGGTAGAAGAGTGATTTATCAGTTATTTATTTGAAGTGTTATTCGGATTTATACATGACACACAAAACGCAGTAAATGCTTAGTAATAATAACTTAACAAGTGTGCATAAACAAATAAGTGTGCGAATGTGTGTCGCGGCGACAAAAAGGATACCTAACTCAGCATAAAGCTGTGGAACAAAAGGAAAAGAAACCACAGCGCTGATATTCTGCTAGGGACTTATAAGTACACTCACGAGCATCGACGAGGAGTGGATTAAATGAAATGAAAATTTATGAAAGCTAAAAGTTCCCAAATAAGTTCCTTTTGTTTAGGTTAAAACTCAATTTATTTCTGCTTCTCATTCAATTATTGCCCTTTAACAACAGCACGACGTCTGTGGACTACGCAGAGGTGCCGATTGTGGAGAAATCCCTGCACACGCCGCCATTGGAAGAGCTCGTTGATGGTAAGAGAGATATGGCAACTTTTTAAACTAGCGCTTTTTGTAAACATTTTATATTTTAAATCGTGTCCGAACGCAAATATTTAAAGGTATATTTGTTTACCTTTTATTTGTAATTTTGACCTGATTTACAATATAAAAAGTGAGATATGGTATCCTTAATATCTATGTATCGGTCTTCAAGATTCGGTTCTTTAAGTCTGAATTTCGTGGTGACCGTTGGGCCGGCTCTAGACTCACGTCGTGAACCCCCAGCGAACAGCCGTGAACGCGAGTGTGAATGGTTTTAACGGACTTCTCGCGCGCTCACGGTATGTTTCCTGTTCGGAGTCGGTAAGCTGTTGAAGCTGTCAAAGCTGTCGCTGGATGTACCTACGTTTTGCATGATTTGTTTATTCAAAATGAATAAGTTGGAGTAGTGAGTTAGAATTAGAAATATTACCGAACCCAACCGTTATTATGTGATGCAAAATATCCGCTAGGTATATAACAAAAATCACAATTGAATAAGTGGTTTTGGAGATTTTAGACCTGAATGGGAATGTAAACCATATCGAGTTACAGGAAATACATGAAGATGATAATTTCATATGTGAACGACTGTGAACAATTGTGAATGTAAAGATTTTTGATTTTTGTTATAGTCGGAATACGCATGTTCACGTCGTGAATTTTTACCATGTCTTCACGGCGTGAGTCTAGAGACAGCTTTAGATTACGGATGTTTCGTCTCCGACTTTGGTCTATCGCTATCTTCACAGCCGTATAATATAATTATCACAATAATGTCTCCTTCAATTGGCCTGATCACGAACGGTATTGTAATATCATAAATAAGATAAATGTTGTTAAGTCAAAGAATAGTGAAAATTTTATTCCATATTCGTAGGTCCACGTTTTGAGCTTATTTGACTTTTGTTCATCAATTGTTCGTAACTGTCTATCTGTATGAAATAAGCTGAATGAAATATGATAATGGCATGTGGCATGTGATGATTGTCATTCTTAGCTGGGAGATAATGCACGCATTGTGCGTATCGCAGTCCACGGTATCCGCTTTTAACACCACATCTTGAATGTCTTTTCTCTTAAAATGGGAAACTAAAGTTCTTATAGATCCTTCTTTCTCTTTCCCTTCATATTTTATCCTTTAGTGCATAAGGGATATATGGTCTTAGAATGCTCCGCGAACCAAACGGGTTGATAAATCAATTCTTTCAGAGGTGATGTAGTTCCTCAGCGTTCGTGGTAGCGGCTTTGTTGTCCCTTTGTTGCCTCTTACGACACCCACGAGAAGAGATGGGGTATAATTGGTTTTTGATGGGTTCTATAGTCGACCGAAACCATACGGCAAGATACCACATAAGATTACCCTATTTAGCTTAAATAAATACAAGCAAAGGTTGAAGGGTAACGAGTAGAAATTTTAAAAATTATCCCGAGAATCAGATTAAGTCTACTTGAACTGTGACAACTATTTTGAGGCTGTACAGATGAATATATTATGCAGGTATCTGGCCAAACATGCAACTTGCATACATTGTATCTGGCCAAACATGCAACTTGCAAACATTGTATCTGGCCAAAATAAAAAAATAACTGTTTAAGAATATTATCGTTACAGTGTTATCCCGAGGATTGTCAGCCACTTTCGATTCTGTGAATGTGACAGCGGAGGAGAGTCCAGACTTTACGCAGCCTCCATACAATCTCACATCACCAGGTACAGTCACCCCTGCTTATTCTTATTCACCCCAGTCACCCCCCTACATCACTCTCATAGTACATCATCGTTTCTACTTTATTCATTAACTGTACCTCACAAGTGGGCAAAAGTCACTCCTCTATATTTTAGAAATAGCCATTTGTTCGGTTCAATTTGTTGTGTACCGGTCCCGATATCTCGAAGTTTTCCCCGAAAATTTCGGTAGACTACGCCTATTTTTTCAGAAGACTAGCTCTAACAGACGATTCCAAGATGTCCACTTCAGAACTCCACAAATTACACAAAAAAATACTTTTTGGTAAGACTAGTCTTAAGTTCTAGTAACACTGGACTAGCTTAATGGTTTTAACGTAATATATCGAGCCTTAACCGCCGACTTATCGTAAGCGATAATTTCTCAAAATTGCGATTATTATCGCACTCTACATTAAAGTACAGTACTTCACCCTGGGGTAACGTTTGCTGTCCAAGTTAAAGTTAGATTCACATGGAGTACTGCTGATACCTGTGCGCCGATGCACCGAAATATCAGCTGGACCCACTTAACGCCGTCCAATGGCGTTCTGTCCGAACTGTGATTCCACTCTCACACGCGGCTACGAATCGCATCTCTTTGCGTCTTTTACCGCTTGCCAACTTCGGATTTTTACCATCCCACATCTCGTCATCGAAAAGAAGTGCAACAGCATTTCCTTGATAAAAGGCTGATGCGTACAGTGCGATCCTCAAGTCACTTTATACCGCGAACTGCAATGTTGTGGAATGAACTGCCGAGGTTTTTCCACTGAGCTACGACATGGAGTTCTTCAAGAAAGCTGTAAATTTTATCCTGCGGAGTGGACAGTGCACTCGCGACCCCCCCTTTTATTGCAGGGTCGCGGTGACCGCATGCCGTCATAAAAAAAATTCTTCCATAAAAAATTGCAGTTAATGGCATTATGAATATATTTAAAAACTTTCTCTTGTAAAACGTGAGCGTTGTCGCTGGTTATAATAAATCGACAGTTAGGACTCGATATCTTTGTGACAATGGAGAAGAACCGTCTCAACTGGTATCAACTGAGAAAAAGCAGTATTAATTATCTTTCTGTGATCACAGGTTTAACTGGTGACGCGAAGTTGGTAGACATCGGCGCTCTCATATACCTGTTGCCAGTATTACATACCGATAAACTGTACGACCTGGTGTCGCTAGTGAAATACTTGGGCAGGGACCCTGCCTTTCTGGTGGGGGCTGCTGGGGGGCCCTGGCCTTATGTAGGGGTTAATGGCGAGGTAAGAGCTTGTTCGATTGTAATAATAATTGTAGAATTTTGTCTCCTGGTTAATAAGCCATTTTCCAAACCCTTTCTGAAAATTCGTTCCCTTCTTCTTTCTCTAAATCTCCAAAGGCGCATTCGGGAGCATGCCAACGTTTGTCATTCTGAACTGATTTTCACGGACGAGATTATCAAGTGGACTATTCGCTCGTCTGCCGCTTAATTTCGATAAAACAATCAAGTAAATCCTCGTAAGGCACACAATGCAACATCTAACATGCTATTAACTTTATAACTATTAACCATCGTTGAAATTTTATATTGGTTGGCTTTATTGGAGAAAATACGTTTATGTTACACACTTTTATGAATTTTATCAATAAGTCAGTTACATTTGTTTAACAATAAATTCCAGGGTATAATAAATTTGTCCGTGAATAACGGCACAGTGGAGCAAGGGTCACGAGTCGCGAGGGTGGAACCGATTGGTGCGCCTAAGGGCAACAGCAGTTATGTGCTACTAAGACTACCGGAAACAGAGACCAGAGTAGCGACGCTTGGACATTTCCTGCTTACCGAAGGAAAGCCGGGAAAAGTGAGTGGTATCTTACTATGTACATCTTACAATGTAGCTGATCAGTTT
The DNA here is from genome assembly GCA_943735995.1 of Sesia bembeciformis. Taxonomy (NCBI): domain Eukaryota; kingdom Metazoa; phylum Arthropoda; class Insecta; order Lepidoptera; family Sesiidae; genus Sesia; species Sesia bembeciformis. Next base: position 19,448,164 of record OX031028.1, read on the forward strand.
ACAACAAAATAGCACTACCAATGTATAGGGATTACAGAATGTATGCGAAACGTTATAGAAGACGGCACAGATGATCAGTACTCTGTGGTGTCTGTCGGTTTTAGGATAGCACAGGCCCATCGTTTCCCGTGTTTCTTGTAAAAGGATAACAAAGCCGCTGCCACAAGTCCTGCGCAGTTACATCTAAAAGTGTGAACTCGCCAACACGTTGGAACAGTGTGACATTATAAGGACATATATTCCTCATGCATGAGACAATGTACACGTGGGGTGCAATGTCAAGCGGTGGACAATGAAAGGGCTAGTTACAGTTCTATTGTTTGTTTTTATGTCGGAAGTATGGACTAATTTTGGAAATTCTTTCACTTTCAGGAAGCTATACTAATGTTGGTTATTCTAGTGTAATGGATCTCACGTCACAAGCTTTACTTAGTGTGGGAAGTAGTGGGAAATATGGGTAAATCTCAGTAAGAATCACACATCTCACTCATTACCGAAACTCGTACGTACATTTGAGAAATAAGATAAAGTGGGAAATGTAGTACATTTCAAGGTGAGAGAGGGCTAACGTGGCCAGTCGAGCACGCCCAGCGGCTGTTATATTTGGATCCATATCCAAATATAAATGGCTGCAATCCCCTCCCCATATAAATGGTAGTTCTTTTTATATTTATTAAATTATCTACTATAACTTGAGTTATATTAAAATAAACCTATTCTTACTTACATGCACAATCCGTTACGTCATGGTTGCAGGTAGTCAAGGTGGTAGCGAGGGGGAGAACGGGAACGGCGGATTTCGTCACGGCAATCAGGGAAACACTAGAGCAATACTACGGAGATAATGTTGTCGGTGAGTATATGCGGCTGGATATGGGGTTCTTCAAGAAAGCTGTGAATAGGATTTCGCAAGGTCGCTGGCTCACGTGCATACCTCCTGGTGTTGCAGGTGTCCATAGGGTTAGCTATTTACCCGTCCGCCTCATTCCCTATAAAATTGAACCTGCTTCATCATAGACACCTAGAAATACCACTATAGTACTATTATAGTACCACTACAGTACCACTACAGTATCACTATAATACCATTACAGTACCATTATAGTACAATTACAGTACCATTATAGTACCATCATAGTACCATTATAGTACCACTATAGTACCACTATAATAGTACCATTACAGTACCATTATATTTTTTGAAAGAAACAAATAAAACGTTTTAATTAATGCAACACAACACAAAAATACTGTACATCGATATGCGATGTGCCGTGGAGTGTCCGCCGGTTCTATCACCATCCCATCTCTTCCCGTGGGTGTCGTAAAATGCGACAAAGTGACTACCACAAGCCCTGAAGAAGTACACCACCTCTAAAAGAGTGGACTCGCCAATCCGCTTGGCCAGCGTGGCGTTTTAACGCTATACATCCCTCGTGCACAAGACAACGGCTTGAGGAGGCCCGTGTCCAGCAGTGGATACTGAAGGGCTGGATGCATTGCATTGCAGATGCGATGTTTGCTTACCCAGTCAACCATCCACTGTGTTGCTGCGACAATAGATTATCTGACGCAGCACAGTGCTGTGGTGCAGCAATTGCATGCATAGCACTGATATTCTGGCAGCACCTCATTGTAAAAATACACGCACGAACATCCACAAGGATTATAAATTATAGGTACTATTTTTGTTTGGTTTTTATAGGAAGTAAATGGCAGACGAGCAGAGTTAAACTGAACAGTTAAAATTTATTCAAAACAAAACAGTGAACAGTTAAAACTGTTGAGCGATGATATTCTTCCCTTATCTCCCTATATTTCCTACTCGTAGAGATAATAGCCCACCTGTGTCGTGGATACAAAAACATATACAAAGGCTGACATACCACCCAGACCCGAATAAACATTTGTCTTTAAACAAAGAAATATCCAACCGGGGAATTTAACCAGGGACCTTTTGCACAGCAGACAGTGGCTAATTTTAATGATTAACCAACTGGATTAATCATTTGAAATGGAGTAGAATGGAGAAATTACCCCTAATATCTCAGTCATTCCCTCTCGAAACACGTTAATACGTATCCAGGCAGTTTTCTGTGAGCGTTTATAGACTTAAGAAAGAAATTTAATAGGCCAGGTAACAACTACAAACTATTAATAATAGTACTTAAACCTATAGTACTTAATATAACCTACTTAACACAAAGGTGTGTATTGTCCCCGGTCTAACGGGTTGCAGCTCAGCATGTGGTGCAGTAAAAACTACAGCGCTGATTTTCAATTGTAGTGACTCGCAGACTGCTTACACTAAAATAAACTTCGAATGTAATATTTATATATTTGCAGGTATCGGTGGCATGTTCATGATGAACGAGGGTATAGGCAAGTATCACGTGATGCCGCAGCATGGTTTGACGCCGGTGAATACCGACGAAGAACTTGATGAGTGGCTGCACCACTTCGAAATGCGCGCGCCCATCACGCACGTCGGCACGCTCATCACTGGGGACCTTGTTAGTATTACTGATCTGTTGAAAGGTTTTGATTCCTTTGTGATCAAGAAATAAGCCACAGGATTGTTAAAGGCTGTCTTAGCATTACACAGTTGTAAAAATTGAAATCATAAATTGAATCAGGTGTGTTTTCATTCAACGAATAGCCATTCTGTGTCTCCAGACACCCAGGTTGATGGTAATTTTAATTACGTCTCGTAACTATTATTACCCACAGCTGTCCTTAAAATATGGTGTAGTTCACACATGAATTCCTCAAAATTCCCCAAAACCCTATCTCCAAAGCCATTCCTATATCTCCAAAGGTAGGCAGCGCATCCGGAGGCGTTTGTCATTCTGTACTGATGTTGGCATGTATCGCGGGTGTCCACGGACGACAGTATCCGATTACCACCAGATGGACTGTCTGATCGTCATCCACCATCTTTCTATATAAAAAGAATTACCATCAGGTGGATTGTAGTGTTGTGGATTGGGTCACAGCGCCCCCATCATCCTTCGCGGACTTAGATCAACAATACAACAATCAATGAGGAACTGCATTGTTGATCGAATATCGCGATCATATTATGCTCGTCTGTCGCCTTCTTTCCAAAAAAAAAAAATAGTCAAAAATTGCTTCATACTTTTCTGACTCGTGAGTCAAATGAGGCGTTAAAGACACATTCAAAATACCATGATGTACTAAGTGTCAATTGCTTTGTTTCTAGGATCTGGAGCCATTCATAGAGCATTTCCACGGGTTCAGCGACCACGGGGACGGCGGCCATTACCACTATGACATCACGCCCGAAATAGTCGAGTATGAAGGCTACTTCGTGCCAGCTACCTCCATCATTAGAGTAGACCAGCCCGACTCGCATGCTGCCGGGCTTCAATCGAGCCTGCTTGTTATATCCTTGAGCATTTTTATGGGCCTCATACATTTTTGATAGTATTCTTTACGGATATTTAGGTAATTAAGAATTGGCGTGATATCTTATGCTGTAGCAGCGTTGTCGTATCGTGGGACGAAAAACTTATGATATTATAAATAAATAAATAACGACACACTCAATTGCCCACACTAGGATTCCTTGTGGCGTGGGTCCAGACACATACAAAGACATACGAACATACATTTGTCTTTTTTTTTATGTATTATGTGTTGCCAGATAACTTTTGGGATGCATTACAATAATGATCAATAGTTCTTGCTTATGAATACTGCTAAATGTTGTAAAGCAAATGTAATTGAGAGGTTGTGAATAAAACTTGGATACTTATATGTATGTTTCTTTTGTGCTGCGGCCACACTATTTGGCGAACATTCGTAGCGTGATGTCGCCACATTCGTATTTGTTCGGGAAATGTGACGAAAGTTTTGGACATACTCGTACGACAGCGCGAACGTTCGCCCAAGCCCGACTATGTGGCCGTAGCATTATGAAATAGATTTAAAAAAAAATAATGAGCCGTCGCGGGACGTCTGGCAGATGAGAAACATCTAAATTATTTTGTAGAAATAATGAGCATAAAAGGATAGCTTATGGAAGGAAATAAATATAGCACAATTAAAAATATAATATTCAGATTTTTTTAAAGAAAAAGATGATTGTTTATTTAATATACATTTATATTAATTTAATACAAAAATTAAATGGAAACAACTTAATTCTCTTAATTAGTGACTTCTGTAATTATATTCGATGTTGCCTTTGACGGTATTACGGTCGCCGCGACAACGGCCGGTCTGACCCGCCGCATTAAATGTTTCACATCAAAAAGTAAGTAGAACAAATAGATACTGTAACAGTGAGATGTTCGATGTCAATAAAAGAAGAAAGTCAGCCAACAGACAGCTAGCGTTTGCCACGCTACATCTCTCACAGAAGACTACCTTGAAATGTACTGCATTTCCCACTTTATCTCATTTCCCCACTGCTTCGGTAATGAGTGAGATGTGCCATTGCCCATTACCATCCCATTCTATCCCTCCCCATTTTCCCAAGCCTTTCTCGAAGTACGTTGCTATATCTCCAAAGGTAGGCAGCGCATCCGATGGCGTGCCATCGTTTGTTATTTTAGACTAAAATTAGCTGTATCGCGGATGTCTATGGGCGACATTATCCACTTACCATCAGGTGGACTGTATGCTTGTCTGCCGCCTTCGTACATAAAAAAGAAGTCCCTCACCGCCGAATTGAAAAAAACATTGAAAATTGTGACATTGGAAAAAAATTAAACTACTGACATATTACACTAATCTATTTTAATTCTCAAGTGGGGGAAGTATCATTCCCCCTCGAATCTGATTGATATGGTTGAGATAATGATTGATATAATTCAGTTTATTATGATAAATCATTATCGCATTTGATTCAAGTGGAGCGTAGCGCACAATCTCATCGCGTCTGTCGTTTATTCAATAAGAAGCCGAACGTACCGGCCGACGCGCGTCCAAATGACATTACACGAATAACACAAGTATAATATAACTTATAGCGCTGAAAGTGTTAATCCAGTTGACAAGCTGCTGCAACATCGATCTGTATAACGTATGTATTATCATTTCGGTATACTACATTTTTAAAGTTTTATGCCCATCGGCACACAGAACGCGAGACTGAAGCGGTTTGGCGTGATTACACTCAAACCGCGACTGTATGAAAATAGGTCATGAGTTTATGTTTTCTTAAAGAAACGTTGATATTGTTATCTTTTCTTGCTGTGTTTATTTTAGACTTTATCCGATTTCCGACCAGATAAATGTTTGCTTCAAGACAAATGATTATAATGGATTTTTTTTAGCGGGCGGGCCATTTGATGCTAAGTGGTCATGGACACCTGCAATACAGGGGGGCGAGCGGGTGCGCGCCGACCTTGCAGAATCCCGTTCACAGCTCTCTTGAAGAGCGCCATATCTTAGCGAAACGTTTATTTTCTTTACCAATTGGGGATATACTATTACGAAACGATATCGTATTTCAAGCTAACGGTACAGCGCCATCTATTGGTGAAGCTGATCATTAATAAATTTAATTATACGCAATTACACAGTAACTATATCTTTCATAAATATTGTGGTTATTACCAGCATGGCGTCCTTGGATTACGCAAAGCTGCCGATTTTAGAAAAGCCCCTGTACACACCACCTTTAGAAGAAATCGTCTATGGTAAGATTGCTATTTTAATATCATAATTAAGGTTTTCTTTCGGAATACAGCTAGGTAATACAGTTGAATATAGCTAGGCAATACAGTTGAATATAGCTAGGCAATATAGTTAAATACAGTTAGGCAATACACTTGAATATAGTCAGAATACAGTTGAAATACTAGGCCCCTTGCTTTACATTCGCAATATTATACTATATTATAGTATTTTAAATTAAATATTTATAGATAATACTTTGCTTTATCTTAATAAATATTTCAAAAATCTGAGAACGTTTGCTTGTTCGCACGAATCTCGAGATCTATTGTACTAGGTCGATTTAGTCACTGTTGTTTAAAATTATAAAGTACTTTTATTCAAATTCGGATTAGTAGTTTTGTAAATAACGGGTAAAGTTCATCGCGGTTGTGTACTGGCATTAAAATGATAGTACGAGTATAAAATCTTAAGAATGTATAATAAAGTAATATAGATATAATTTACCCGACACACTGATAAACTAATTTGTAAAACAAATTTGAATAATTTCTGGCATATGTAGGTACTTCTCTTTAAACTTTACAGAGTAGTTTAACATGTAAGTACGTACACTACGTTACTACGTAAGTAAGCTACGCAGTATGTAGCCACAAAAAAATGTATGTAGCCAATATAAAGATTGTATATCATTACAGTGTTGTCCCGCGGCCTGTTGGACACCTTCGAGTCGGTGACTGTGACGGCGGAGGAGAGCCCAGATCTCACGCAGTCGCCATACAACCTCACCTCACCTGGTGCGTTGCTACCTTTTTGATTTATTGCATTGCACTACTTTATTGCAGTGGAACTGTATCGCACTGACGGGCAGAGGTATATCAAAGGCGGGCAGAGGTATCTTCTAAGTTAACAATATTTTTTATATCAAAAATATACGTAATTTTAGGCAGTCGCCGGTAGTGATTCCATGAAGAGAGTTGTGAATTCTCAACCCATTCCATACCGCCCTCTCCTATCAAAGTATAATAAAATAAAAGGAACTCCTTATTCAATTATACCCTTAACTCTCCATAAAGGAAGAGAATCGGGGGGTTGGAGGGATAGGAAGGAATGGGAATGGGCTCTGACATATCTCACTCACTACCAAAACACGTATCTACCTTGGGGAATAGGTTAAAGTGGAAATGCAGTACATTTCAAGGTAGTCTTCTGTGCGAGGGGGGTAACGCCAGTCGAATGTGCCCAGGGGCTGTTGGATTGCAGAGTGCGGCTGCCCTCTCCAAAATTTGTAAAATTCTACTCCCAAATCTCCTAAGGTCTAATGACTTACCACCAGGAGGAATATATGCTCGTCTGCCGCCTCCTAGCCGTCAGGTTGCCTGGAAGAGATTGTCTTAGCCTGAGGTCGAGTCTTGTATTGTCATTTAAAGATATGTGCACATGTAATAACTGATTGGATGCAATAACTTTTTATTATTATTATTATATAGGTATCGCAAATATATATGGGCGATAGTGTTCACTGACCAGAAGGTGAATCCTCAATCCTCAAGTCACGTGAAGTTGCGGGCACAGCTAGTAAAAATATATTAAATATCATTGATCAGATATTCAATGTTATCTCTAGGAATATTTACCTTGATTATATGTCATTATCAGTAGTAGACTGTGTAAAGTTAGTATGAAATTAGTTGTTCTTTATCTGAAAAAACTGCTTTTTATTATGCTCAAACCTTTAGGGTTATAGTCTGCTCAGCCTGTCGTGAGCTCAGCCAAGAGTAAAGATTAGGTGTCTCTTTTCTATTCACATACGTGAGTTCATGGGTTCGCACCTCGTTTCGTACCATTAAGTTTATATATTTACTTTGTTAGACACTACGACCCGCCCTCGCTTCGCTTCGGTTTATGAGTTCTTTTTTTCAAAATTTCAAAATTAGATATAGCCTATATTAGACACGAATAATGTAGCTTCCTATTTGTGAAAGAATTTTTGAAATCGGTTCAGTAGTTCCAGAGATTACCTCCAACATACAATTTTACCTCTTTATTATATTAAGTATAGATTTACATGTGATTTACAGTCACATTGTTATTATAATAACAGAAAGTATGAACAGGTAACACGACCTACATACTCCAGTACATAACAAAACAAAATTATCAAAGGTGCAGCGAGACACAAGACAGTTTTAAAAGATATATGGTAAAATTACTCAGAGGACACTGGCAATATGCTGTGCGTTGATAAAAGACAATACGGTTCAAAAAATGGTTAGACAAAAGACAAAGTAGATACAAAATTTAGAAAATAAATGATAATTAAAAAAATAATTTTAACTGAATTAATAGAAATTAGTAATTCTCTGTGATTTCTAAAGTATGCACGATTTCCTTAAACACAAGGTTTAATTAAAACTTACAAAAGTGACAATATCAGCCAGGCTCTTATACTATAAATTATATGTATAGATTTATATTTTATAAATTAGTAGCCGCACACCCTGCACCATAGGTAAAGCCGGCACTGCTCGTAGATGCACATGTACTATTTCATTCACACTCCTCGATCCGATATGCAATCTCTCCAGAATCACCTCGTATGTAATTCGATTGTTTCACAAATTAAATTTTTCACTGTTATCACGTTTTCTTCCGTAACACCGCTTCTGTCTTCGTCAGCCAAATTTAATCGACCACGCTTAAATTCATTGTACCAACAAGGCCTTGGAAGGACACTTGTATGCAAACGCCATTTGAAGTCTATTAAAATAAACTTCACATTTTAAAATCATAGCTCGGAAATGTTCCCGTCGAATATCCATTTTTAGTGAGACACGATATTTTGATTCAGCTCGTAAAAAAATATGGAGAAATTTAAATTTGGAATGTTTTGTTTTTGCGGTGTAGATAGGTAGTCATAGTTTTAATTACCATCAAAACCAGCCAGTGTTCCATAGATAACAACTCTTTGTCGTAAAACTTTCTGAGTAGCCTGGTGTATAAGTAGCAATAAAATACTATTAAAGGAAATAATTGTCACGACCAACGTTGAACAAATGATTACATTTGATTAATGTAACCACAGCTGAGGTGTCCGAGTGGTTAAGGAGTTGGACTTGAAATCCAATGGGTTATACCCGCGCAGGTTCGAATCCTGTCCTCAGCGGTAATGTTCTTTTAATGTTTTCTTCGTATTAAAGTTGGTGTCTGTATGAAATAGCGAATAGAAGTAGTGACTCGTCATACCTTCGATTATGTGGCATAATATTAATAAATCTTTATTGGTAACAGATTTTTGTTCACATACATGATATGAAACCCCAACTCCTGAAGGAGGTAAACCTGTATCACAACCTGTGTTTGTGTTTGTGTATACCAATACCAACTGGACCCATTTGACTCCATCCAATGACGTGCTGTTCGTATTGTCGACGATCCCACTCTCACGGGCGGTTTAGAATCCCTCAGAAGTCGGAGAAGTCGTCTCTCTGTGTGTTCTACCGCCTGTACAATGGGAATGCTCTGAAGAATTGTTTAATATAATTCCCACCTCGGGTTTCTACAACCGCACCTCCCGTCACAGAAGTGCGGTCCATCCGCATTTCCTCGGGAGGTGTCGCGCACTGTTCGGTCCAAATATTGTTTGATACCGCGCACCCGTAGGCTGTGGAACGAACTGCCTCAAGAGGTCTTTCCATTAAGCTACGATATGGGGTTCTTCAAGAGAGCTGTGAATAGGATTTTGCAAGGTCGGCGGCGCGCCCGCATACCCCCTGGTGTTGCAGGGGTCCATGGGCGGCGGTAACACTTACCATCACGTGGGACCGATTGCTCGTCCACCCATTAGTATATAAAAAAAATAAAAATAGGCTGTCTTTTTTCAAAAAATTGTAATTTCCAAGATAATCCATTAGTGTAGAAGAGAAGAATACTAGTTTAGTTTCCTATATTCGTTTATCATTGGAAACTTTTAATAATAATTATTATTATTTTTATTGTTTAGACTTACATAGAAATTTGCACACAGCAACAAAAAACAATAGGCGATCTTATTGCAATTGTGCGATCTGTCCCAGACAACCTGCGACAGGGAAATGTGATTAGGAAAAGTAGGCGATGCATCTCAAGTGATATTAAAACAAAACCTAATCTATACACAAATAAATTCTACAAATTACTACAAATTACTACAAATTACTACAAATTACTACAAATTCTACGACTGGCCCTACAAAATTTACTAATTTACTAGGCAGTAGTGGCATAAACATTTGTAGAGGCCTTTTTTTAATGCCAGGATTGGCTCACAGACTCTCCTCAAGAATTTTGATTAGAATTTCTTTCAGTGTGAGAAATAACGAAAGTGTATTATTCTATTTCATTTAATTTTATAGGTTTGAGCGGTAACGCGAGACTGATAGACATCGGTGATATCTCGTATCTGCAGCCGGTATTAGTGCGTGATAAGTTGTACGACCTGGTGGCGCTGCTGCGACACCTGCGCAGGAACACCGCCTTATTGACGGGAGCAGGCGCAGGACCATGGCCTTACGTCGGTGTAAATTCCGAGGTAAATATATGTGTCTAATATATGTATTAGGTGAGGTCCAATTCAAAGGACAATGGATAAAAGTATCCCAAAGAAAATTAACATGTACCTACACACGGCAAATTAGATAATTTTGCATGCAATGTGGACAAATGGCTTTGTCCACAGTCTAGATACTTAACCAACTGAGCTAAGGAAGCTATGAGAGCCTTAACGCGTGCAAGTGTTGTTGTATGTAGGTCAGGGCCGTCTTTACCAGGGGGTGCAAGGGGTGCGGTGCACCCCTGGCGCCCCGCGCCCGGGGGCGCCTGTCGAGCGCTGAATTCAGTGCCGGCTTTACCTATGGTGCAGGGGGTGCGGTGCACACGGGCGCAGGGTCTTAGGGGGCGCCGAGCGCCGCTCGCGACACCTCCAAAGAGTTCAAAACGCCTACTAGAGGGCGCCCTGCACCCGGGCGCTACATGAGCTAGAGCCGGCGCTGATGTAGGTAGTGAGCAAGGTTAGTTGCCAGCAAACTTATCTATTTTGCAGTGTGTATACTTCTAAATAAAGCTTTTAATGTTAAGACAGTTAATGTCACAACCTGGGTGACATAAACTGCTTTTCTATTTTCATATTTTACTTGTAAAACCCCTTTTCATATATTTTTATTAAAAAATCCCATTAGGTAACAATTATTGTACCTAGATTATAAGCATAACAAATAAATTGACCCTAATTTTATGATTTTTGAGGGGTTGGGGAGACCACCATATATATTTTCTCATCGTCCTTTCCAGGGTATCATAAACCTGTCTGTACGCAATGGGTCAGTGGTGCAAGGAACGCGCGTTGTGTGCGTGGACCCAGTAGGCGCGCCCAAGGGTAGCAGTGGCTACCAGCAGCGACTGATGCCGGACGATGAGACCAGGATGGCGGCGCTTGGAAATTATCTGCTCAGTGATGGAAAGCCAGGGAAGGTGAGTACTTAACTACTCTATGGTGAGTACCTTACTATGTTAGGTATAGTGAAACGGCCCATTCGTTTATTCGGTTAATGTGCAATTCACAAAATGTGCAATCATTTTTGGACATTTAGAAGCAGTTTTGTAAAATATTATTCAAAAGTGTATACCAATTTTTTTTTCTGTAATAGGTCGAATATCGGTAAGGAAGTGAAAATAAGAAAATATTTTCAGGATATAGCAATTTGATGGTGTTCATTTTTTTTTAAGTCTATACAATTTTATTGCAACATTTTCGAATTACACATTTCGAGAATTGCACATTATGCGTCTAACCCTACACAATATATTATAAGCATCGCTGTGAAGGGACGCTTCATGTTGTATTTAGTTGTACAGAACGATCGACATTCCTAAGAAAGCTCTAAGAAACTATGTTAATATTTTTAACCGTTTTCAAGTAACAGCATGTCAAAATTTAAAGTAATAAATGATAATATTCAACCCTAAAAAGATGATCGGGGTCAGCGACACTTCTAGGATTACTATCGTTTCTTAAACTCACTTAATTTTCGTCCTTTTGACACAAATAGTACATTCAGACTGAATAATGAATAATAACGAGATTGAAATCTACAATTTTTAATTATTATTTCACCAGCAATCGATTTATTATTCTGTTTCAATACGTTATTTAATTGCGGTGATAAAAAAGTGAGTTTGAAAACTTTAGTTGCGCTATCGGCGGGCGGGGTAACGCGGAAGGATTGCGCTTGCATTAGGGTTGACACATGACGAAAAATTATTTATTTTGATAATAAAAATTTACAAAAAATAATGTCTAATCATTACAAAACGATTGGACATCTCTAATATAATATTTCCGGGAATGCCGGTCGTTCGGTTCCACCCAGTATGAGTTCTAAGGATACAAGGTCACATTGACCCTTAAGAATACGCGTTTTGAGTTCTTAAAACTACTCGTATATCTTAGAGACTACCTAAAAGAGGTTTTGCCTTGCAGTGAATTAGTTTCTTTGTGGTTACAGGTGATCAAAGTAGTGGTAAAAAAAAGAATAGGGGAGACGTCAGACTTCGTGCAGGCCATCAGAGAAACACTACAGAAACATTATGGGGATAAAGTGGTTGGTGAGTCAATTTGTCCATATTTGAACCAGTGATGTTTATACCTGTAGTTTGGGAAACACACATCTGGGTGAGCTGTGGTTCATTTTCTAGTTAAGGGTTTAAGTTTCAGTTCGCAATTTAGGAAAGGAAGTTATTCGCGCAAAAATTGGCTTGGTCCTTAAAATAAGTTTTTTATTTATATAAAAAAGGCGGCAGACGAGCATGCAGTCCACCTGATGGTAAGTGGATACTGTCGTCCATAGACATCCGCGATACGTGTCAACATCAGTCCCGAATGACAAACGTTGGCACATTACTTTTAAAATTTTGCGTCTTGTACAGTGAACTCGTGACCACGGCTGGTGTCACCGGTGCCGTACCTCGAGTAGGAATAAAAGTTAAACAAGTACCTTTGTTATACGAGTTCAGACCAGATTTACAATATAAAACACTAGCGACCCGCCCTCGCTTCGCTTCGGTTTTTAAGCTTTTTATTTTTTCAATATTTTTTTTTCAAAATAAAATATAGCCTATATTAGACATGGATAATGTAGCTTCCTATTTGTGAAAGAATTTTTGAAATCGGTTCAGTAGTTCCAGAGATTACCCCCAACATACCTACAAACACACAATTTTACCTGTTTATTATATTAGTATAGAAGTATAGATTGGCACGTCCCCAGATGCGCTGCGGATGCGATTGGGAGAAAGAGTTGAGAAAATGGGGAGGGATAGGATGGGACGGGAATATCTCACTCACTATAGAGACGTACTATACGTACATTGCGATAAAGTAGGAAATGCAGAACATTTCAAGGTATCACCATCAACATTTGCAGCCGTTTCGCGTCCACTGCTGGTTATGCCTCCACCAAATATCACTTCGAAAGATGGTAGGGAGGATCTACTCATACATGCAGATATTAAATATTTTATTATGCACAAGTGCATAATAAAGCGACGATTAATGGTAAGATAACGCTCGTCGCCGGTTTCCTGATTCTATTTTGGTTAGCTCAAAACGGCGCGCGTCTTATTTTTGTACTTATATATTAGTTGTGTTGGTATTTGCAACGAATTTATTGTACGTTAGTATTAATAAGTGTTCAATGTTTATGCACTTGCAGGTCTGGGGGGCTTGTTCGTTTTGAAGGAGGGCACAGTGAGGCACCACGTAATGCCGAAAATCAGTGAAACGCCGCTGTGGACCGACGCCGACCTTGACAACTGGCTGCATTACTTTGATATGCCCGCGCCCATCACGTACGTCGGCACTCTCCTCACTGGCCACCTTGTTAGTATTCTCAGATAACAGTATTGTTTCGCTTTAGTTTTGTTTAGTAAACCGGAAGGCCAGTTAACCAAGAAACGAATTCAGAGAATTCTTGGCAGTTGACAGTACCTACAATCATACCATCAGCCAGTTTCTCCACTGTTCCACCGGTCAAAGACTAATCGTTTATCGCACCTATTACTGGAAAATTCGACCACTCAGGCCACTTATGTAACGTGTCACAAGAAATAACCAAAAGTTGAAAATTGGTTGTACAGTATCGCGAGTAAAATCGATTCTACCAACTTTTATACTATACCTAGGTTTTTTTACAATTTATTGTTTACTTCTTGTAGATCTTTAACTCTACGCGTAGTTGAAATGTGTAGGGACACAGTGTCGACACGGTTGTCGAATGCTAGACACAGTGTTTTGCTAGCTCAGCAGTAGAGGCTAAGCGGCACCGTACCCCCCTGCTTCCGTCGTCTCTTGCTAACCTATCAATGTAACCGTTATAGGTAATTGAATTCATGTAAAATAAAGTATTTAGAGGATATTTTAAATGGATCAATAAATACACGAACACGCAACCTAACTCCATACAGACTATCAACAAGAACCCTCTAAGGACTCCCGCAGAATGCAACTGTCATTACGCCGCCCGGTCATTACCCTGTAATAAGTAATGAGCGCTACGACGTTTTAGATAGAACAATAAAACTTTACATGTCTGTAACTTTTCATTCATTCCCTAAGATAAATATGTTTTGCGCCAGAACGGTTTTATATACCTATTTAAAATTAGTTCATGTGTTTCAGTGACTCGTTATATAAAGTGCAATTCTATTCTATATCGCATTTCGACAAGACTGGATATTAGATAAATTATTTAAAAGAAAAAATTTAAAAGGATCGAACTGTCTCAAGAGGTCTTTCCATTAAGCTACGATATGGGGTTCTTCAAGAGAGCTGTGAATAGGATTTTGCAAGGTCGGCGGCGCGCCCGCATACCCCCTGGTGTTGCAGGTGCCCATGGGCGGCGGTAACACTTACCATCACGTGGGACCGCTTGCTCGTCCGCCCACTACTCTATAAAAAAAAGGAACGATGGCTTTATTTAAAATGTATTCTTTTATCTTTAAAAGACCCAATCAAAAGATTTTGAAATACCGACTGAAATAACTGTCCGCAGGGCTTGAAAATACGTGTGCAACACTTCCACGGGTTCAGCGAACACGGGAACGGCGGTCACTACCACAATGACACCACGCCTGACACCGTCGAGTACGAGGGCTACTTCGTGCCAGCTGACGCACTCATTAGAGTAGATCAGCCCGCAAAGTAGCAAGCCGTTGGACGTGTCTGAGGCAGCCTTATTCTGTTGACTTTTTGTGTTAGTGTGAGTTTCATACGTTCCTAGAAGTATTTTGTTACCGATATTTTAAATAGGAATTATGAAATTAATTACCTTGGAACTAGAAGACGTTTTTAGTACGCGACATTCATACTTTGAGGGGGAGAGTGCACGCTGAAATTCAACAGCCGCTGGGCGCACTCGACTGGCCACCTTATCCCTCTCACAGAAGACTACTTGAAATGTACTGCATTTCCCACTTTATCTTATTTCCCTAATGTACGTACGTGTTTCGGTAGTGAGTGAGATGTGCCAGAGCCCATTCCCATCCTATCCCTCCCCATTTTCCCAACCCTTTCTCCGAATTCATTCCTATATCTCCAAAAGTAGGCAGTGCATCCGGGGGCGTGCCAACGTTTGGCATTTTGGACTAATGTTGGCATGTATCGCGGATGTCTATGGGCTACAGTATCCACTTACCATCAGGTGAACTGTATGCTCGTCTGCCGCCTTCGTTCATAAAAAAAAAAAATAGGGCTAAATTCTTGTAACCTTAACGGCCCTATAAGTCACCGGACATCAATACAACATGTAATTCCTTTAAATGACTTCTAAAATTGATATAGCAGCACATTTGCGATTATGTTATGTTAGATTATGTTATGGGCGCTGTGTGTTCTATCTTCTTATTTATTATTATTATTTACATATTAGGCGTTTCGCGGACGCGCCCACATCAACACACTTGTAATACCTTCTTTCTGTCTAAACAGTTTTGGACTAAACAGTTTCACTCTTTCCGATTTAACTGTCTCGTCTGGTATTGGTCTCGTTGGATAGGAAGTGCTTGTAGGAATTGGAGGTAGCGATAGTTCGAATTAGCTTTAAGACGTGTCCACTTATATTCTCCCAGATTCAAATATATACATATATATTTTATTTATATGTTTATTTTATATATTAATAGACACATCTGCAATGAGCACACAATACTGCAACATTATTTGCAGTGTGATAGCGTGCCACATGTACGGACAGAATTTATATATTTGTTATATTCTCTTGTTGTAATAATTTGTGACTTATAATTTCGTTGGTACAAAATTTAATTAAATATAGATATTCTATACAATTGTATATTAAATGATTCTTCTAGTAGAGCGTTCAGTAAGTACTAACGATAACAATGTTTATTACGAGTATTATATAATTATGTTATTTAGTAGAATTAGAATAATTCGAGGTAATTAATAAAAAAAAACTGTACTACCAAAGTGTGTTTATTTTATACATTACATATATTTTGTGCTAACAATGGAACAAATTATCGAAATAAGCAATGATCCGCCATACAACATATATAAATAAATAGCGAGTACAGTCCTTGCAACGAGACATGAGCTTTGCATCTGCGTGAGTGGGTGCCGAATTGTCAAATAAGATTGTCGAAATGGTTCGTACTGTACATTGTCGGTGTGCAAACGCAAAGCTCATGTCTCGTTACGTGAGCTGTACCTCAGATAGCGAGTTTTATTCAACTAGCTTTTGCCCTCGATTTCTTTTGAGTGATCTACATGGATAAAATAGCCTATGTGTAAATCTACCTATTTGCCAAGTTAGAAAGAAATCGGTCTAGCAATTTCGATATGATTGAATAACATCCAAACTATCGCACTTCTAATATTATTAGTAGGACTAAAACGACCCACCCTGACTTTGCTCAGATGGCATAACGACATCCTAACCTGAACATAGCCTATGTCCATCTGCATTAAGGCTCATTTATATAAGGAGAATTTCTCGAACGGTACGGGCGAGAATATTGAATATGATTCTCGTATGCGACCAAACTACATACATACAATTGTTCACATGGTGATAAAACCTCGACGATAACAGTGATCTGATGATGATACTCGCGTTCGAGAAACTCTCCTTGTGTAAATGAGGCATTAGTGTAGGTAGCTTTAAACGAAAAGTGAAAGAATTTTCAAATTGGCCAATTACCTTTTACGTAAATAAAAACAAAAAATCACAGTCACTGATTGTAACATTGGCCGTGTACCCACGGGGAAAGATGGGGTGGTAGGCAGTTCCGTCTTTACCCTAAGGGCACGTGGGGCACGAGCCCAGGGCCCCCGGCCCGATGGGGGCCCGAAATGCCGAAATCCAGTGCCTGTGTATTTTTTATCCAATTAATCAATAAATAAGTAAAAATATTTTTTAACAAAAAACAAGTTTTTATCGTATTCTACTCGTCGAATCCTTTCATTTGATACCCAATTCGAAAGAAACCATTTACATCAACGTAAGTCCAATTCTCAAAACAGTAATCACATCACTTATATTTGATTTGTATAAAGCTAACCGTAATAACCAATAAAGTCACTAAACAAAAGTAAATTCTGATGTTTTCATTCATTGATGTTCTTTTTACTTTTTAAAAGGGCCCCATACTCCATGTTCCCAAGGGCACATAAGTATGGCCCTGCATGGCCTAAGACGGCCATGATGGTAGGTATTATTCTGTTGGAGCCCGACACCACACAGCACTAAGTAAATATTAACGACAAATTATTATCTCAATTACTTTAGTTCCAATGGAGTGTAGCGAAGTAAATATATGATAACCGCGCAATCCCAGCGCGAGATAAATTCTGAGTGTCGTCGATTCAACAAATAAAAGTGTGCGCTGGAGCATGCGAGGTCACACCGACAGGCGCGCGCGCACTTGAAAGACATACACACTAATAAAACATGTATTTATATAACCTTTAGGAAAGCTGAAACAAGTCCAGTTTACGATTTGAAGGTACGAGACCGTATAATGTAGGTATTATGTTACATTTGATTTTCAACTACTTATAACCTGTTTTAATTTTAATTATAAGACGTGTGATCATGATTTTTGTGATTTTTTGTATGTATACAAGTATAATTTTTATTGTGAATGGGGCAGCCTTGATGGCGTTAACGTGGTATGTACAAATTAACGGTATTGTGAGTACTAAAGTGTTACAATATATTCAAGTGCGAGGTAAGTAACAATGTCAAATGACACCTGACTTATGGCGGGAAATTGGAACGGGTGTCGTGACTCGTGCGTCTTTAACTGACAAGGTTTCGAAAATGTTATGTTCAATTATTTTTTGTTTTAATGTTGTTTATAAATAAATTTTGTTTCTTTGTAATACTGGGATGTAACAGATATACAGGATGTGAGAGACTGAACCATAGATTTCTTTCAACATTTTGAATAAATTGATATGAAAATTGTACACGTAACATATATACTGTTGGTACAAAAATTTAGTCATTTTTGTTTCACGTTTTTTTTTTAAATGTTTTCTAAGAATAATGCAATGCAACCAGCTCTTTCAACGTTCATTGTTAGACATGGATCTCCTCATACCCATTGTCTTCTGCATAAGGGATGCCTAAAACGCCACGCTCCACTCTTTTAACGGTGTTGTAGTTCCTCAGGCCTTGTGATAGCGGCCTTGTTAGCTTTTACGACGCCCACGGGTAGAGAGGGCCCAAATTGCTCAATTAGCTAAATACAAATCACAAAAATTGATTTATAAAGAAAATTATAAGTAAATTTACTGCCAATTATTAACAGAATCCATGATTCCAGTCTTCGGGAATATAGGTATACTCCGTATAACTGCCGATAGTCTAAGGTTATATATCTCGTCTCTTATTCGTGAGATCGTGAGTTGAAATTCTTGGCTCGTACCAGAACGGGCCGTAGAGTTGGTATTTTCTATTCAAATACGGATTTGAATGGCTTGGCATTGAGGAAAACATCTTGAGGAAACCAGCCTTATCGTGAATTAAAATAAATTTGGAGCAGGTGTATAATGAATCCGCAAAGGAATCACGTGGCCCAAAACCCGCTAGTGATTAACGAGGGGAGGTTTATACAATGGGACGTTATAGACTAATATCGTATCGTATCGGAGAGCAAAATTTCCCATGACTACTGCTAGTGCTAAGCAGTAGTGCTACGATAAACATTTTTGAGGGGGAGAGTGCACGCTGCAATCCAACAGCCGCTGGGCGCGCCCGATTGGTCGTTACCTACCTTGAAATGTACTGCATTTCCCACTTTATCTTATTTCCATAATGTACGTACGTGTTTCGGTAGTGAGTGAGATTTGCCAGAGCCCATTCCCATCCTATCCCTCCGCATTTTCCCAGCCCATTCTCCAAATCCATTCCTATATTTCCAAAGGTATGCAATGCATCCGGGGGCGTACCAGCGTTTATCATTTTGGACTGATGTTGGCATGTATCGCGGATGTCTATGGGCGACAGTATCCACTTACTATCAGGTGGACTGTATGCTCGTCTGCCGCCTTCATCCATAAAAAAAATAAAAAATAAATAAAAATCAACCAGTAAACTAAATACTTATGATAGCTGATACTATTTACTCATTTTTAATAGTAGCATGGCATCCGTGGACTATTCAAAGGTGCCCATTAAGGAGAAGCCTTTACACACCCCGCCGTTGGAGGAGATCGTGGATGGTAAGTAAAATGTTTAGATGTGATTTTTTTTTATGACGATAAATATCTAGAGATACCTATCTATTATACGTATGCGTTGAAGGCTGCGATATGACCAATTGGGCCAGTTGGTGATCTGCCTGCTGTGCAATAGGTCCCAGTTTTTATTCCCGGTCGGACAAACGATTGTTTCAAGACAGGTGTTTGTTCGGGTCTGGAGATGTTGTGTTCGTCTTTGTCTGGACCCACGACACAGGGAATCCTAGTGTGGATCTAAGATATACATAAATACACTCTCCATTGAGTGTGGTGTCATTTATTTATATATATCTTAGATCGATATCTTATCCGTTATAGATTTGTGTTAAAACTGTGCTATATAATATTTTTTTAAATTGACGAGTAGTCTAAAAATTTGCACCTAATCTTATAAAATCAAAGTTCATTGAGCTATCGCTTCAAACTCTAAGGCCAGGTATTCGAAAACCAAATTAGTTTTCCAAATCGAAGCACCCGAATACACGAAATCTATACAAAAAGTCTTCACCACGTATACATTTGTTTATATTCCTTGAGGTAAATAATCCCCATTTGACGCATCATGACCACTTCTCAAAATACCCACTTAGCAAAATCAATATGTCCAGTTTGTAAAATCCATGGAACGCGATGTTCCCGGACATTTTAGTGGCCCGCCGCAGACGTTCAAAAATTTTCTTTCAGTGCTGTGCCCGTCAAAAGATTTTATTGACATTCTACAAACATCGAAGAATTTATCTGGCTGTGTACGAGCACAAAACTACGAAGCTTTGCTCTCATGAGATAGAATGGACTCTGATTTCTTCTTTGAGTGTTTAATAGATGCACCTAATGGGTAACGGCGTTTAATTTTCTTCTTTTCTTTCTTGCGACAGCAAAAATGCGTGCTATCAATATCGATGCGGTTAACATACTGCCAGCATGACTATTCAAATGAAACGTCTGCGAAGTATCCGGGGAATTACAAATACGTTTTTCGAATTCTTAATTTCTACAGTTTGTGGGTATAGGTACATGTAAAATCTATACGAGTATCTGATCAAAAGAATCGTTTTCTATTGTATCATTGCAGTGTTGTCCCGTGGCCTGCTGGCCACCTTCGAGTCGGTGAGTGTGACGGCGGAGGAGAGCCCCGACCTCACGCAGTCTCCATACAATCTCGTCTCACCTGGTACGAACCCTTTGTTATTTTTAATTGATTGACTGTATACTGCTATGGCTGGACTTGGCCTTAGTGGGGCTTGTGATTTTGTGTGCTTGGTACGTGGTTTACACGGTTAAAAAGAAAATGCAGTATGCACTGTCTTGACACAACGTTTTTCGTGAAAAAACTTTTTAAGATTGCGACGTTTGTTCAGACGGTGGAGTGGTTCTTAGGAAATAAATTACACCCAGTCCTCAGTCCAGCAATTTATTTAATAGTAACAGTAATAAAGTAATAGATAACAGTAATAGATTTTTCTTTAGCGGCCAGTTATAATTTAGTAGCAAAAGTACGGAAAAAGCAAGATAGAACACTTTTTTTCACAAAAAACACTTATTCCACTACGTAGGTACACTCGAAAAAAATTAAGTACATAGATGTAAAAGGTAAGTATGTAATCACACAGATATACAAACACAAAGGTGTCTAATAGTAGCGGTTCGATTAGCGCTAGCTGTTTAAGAATGGAGTGTGAGGCGCTGCCGTTTGTAGAGCGTATAGTAAATAAGTACAGAGTATCAAAGTCAGAGACTATTTAATTTAAAATAAATAACGTTTTTTGATTAAAATAAAAAAGTTAAGAAAAATATCGTGAAATAAAAGATAAATTAATGATAGATATTCAGTGTCAAGTGAATGGCTGGGATTTTTATTCCAGTACGTGCCACGTCGTGATTATAAATAAGATTACGTAATGATATTTAGTTTGCATTATAAGTAGATAATTTTATTATTAAAGACTACTATTATACTTACTGGCATTCATACTATTTTTAATCTATCTATAATAATTATAACAATGACTTATGTACAATTGTTATATGATACAATTTGTTGACATACATCGTGGACCCAATCGTGTTGGATGGGACTGGCTCCTGAAATACCTTCGAGTCAGAGATATGACATGTAGAACTGTCAATAAGTGTCATCTCCGTACAAATTTCACTCTGTTTGACAGTTCTACATGTCATATCCCTGATTCGAATAAAAAATCCGATTTTATACTCTGTGGTACG
Source organism: Sesia bembeciformis (assembly GCA_943735995.1). Lineage (NCBI taxonomy): Eukaryota > Metazoa > Arthropoda > Insecta > Lepidoptera > Sesiidae > Sesia > Sesia bembeciformis. The sequence continues at coordinate 19,469,834 of OX031028.1, forward strand.
TCAGTAAAGAATTTGAATATTTACGACGCGCCGTATACATCGCCGAGTGCTGTAAACGATTATGTAACTTTAACACATAGTTAAATGTCGTGTTATATCTAGTGACATAGTTGTTTAAAAATCACGTTATCTCTTGAACTATTTACTCCCCCGTAAGAAACATTACATAATACGTTATGTATGTTTCTTTGATTAGATAATGTTCTTATTAAGCAGCTACTGTTTCCATGAAATTATGGTAAATTAATGTTTTGTTATTGTACCTATGTATAGTTATATAGGCTAGGAATACTCGACTCACATTCGTGTGATCATGAGTTCAACTGCGTTTAGTTAAGGACCTACTTAGTACGTATTTTTTTAAAATTGACACTTGTTCGGCGGTGAAGGAAAACATCATGAGGAAACTAGCATGCTCCAGAAATAAAAAAAAAACACCAATTCGCACTGAGGCCGCGTTTTGCAGGGGCCAGTGGGGAGGCATTTGCCCTGCAGTGGGACGTTATAGGGTCAGATATAAAGTCATTTGCTCTTTCTAAATATGTGTTAAATATGCGTGTTACAGAGATCACATTTCATATTCACATTTTGTACTCTAAATCGGGTCTGAACGCGTTTTATTTCCAGCTTTTATTGGTTTACACCAGCCTTTTTTTTTTTTTTCGGAATGTCTAAATTCTTGTAACCCTATTGGCCTTTCAAGAGTCACCGGACTTGTTTAGTTTAGGGCGAGCGGAGAAGGCGCTCAGCCAGGAGCAAAAGTGTGTGTTGCAACGAGCCTAAGGGCTCCCCCGCCGGTAAACCGGCGGAAGGAACGGACCTCGGCTTAGGGCGTTGCATTGGGGGGATACCGCGGGATCGCGAGTCGGCGAGAAGCGCCCAGGCACGTGTCTATACCTAGTGAACATGTTGGCTGAGGGCCGGTGTGTGTTAACGGTGTATCGGGGGGGACGTCCACGTCTCCGCCGGCGGGGACGGTGTCTGTGTGCAGTGTACGAGTGCAGTGTGAGAACCGCATTGGCAGCGGTGATCGGGTCGTCGGGATCGTCCAGGATCCGATCCTGCGTCCAGGATGCCGCGGCCGACGATAGCGGGGAGGAGTTTACACCAGCCGTGGTTACGAGTTGACTAAAGAACTGCTCGCAGCTCCCATCCTGGATTACTCAGTCCAGGATGGCGAGCAGTTTTATGAACTGCCCAGATTTGATCTTCACGTTCGGAACGGTTGCGACATACTACTCGTACACTAACAATGTCCGCGGACGTCTCCGCTTAAATTTGATAGTCACTGAATTCCACGTCGACGATAGTTTATATCCTTTCCTACATCTCCAAAGGTAGGTGGGGGCATGCCAATGTTAATAATTCTGGACTAATGTTGACATGTATCGAGGATATCTATGGGCGATAGTATCCACTTACCACCACGTGGACTGTATGTTCATCTGCAGCCTTTTTCCTATAAATATAACAAAAATATTTTTGTTTGGTTTTATATCTCGGGTTCATAGATGGACTAAATCGGTTATATAACGTGCGTATGCAAACATATATTTATATGTATTTTGTGTAGAATATTTTAGAGCATAAAAACAGCACGATACTAGTCTTAAAGTCGCTTAATGAAACACTGGATTACAGTGCACTTAAATGTAATTGCTACTAAAAAAGTAATGATAAATTTATTGCCATGACGATCAGCGTTAAACAAATGTTGTTGTTTTTTTCGAGAACATACCAACAGCTGAGGTGTCCGAGTGGTTAAGGAGTTGGACTTGAAATCCAATGGGTTATACCCGCGCAGGTTCGAATCCTGTCCTCAGCGGTAATGTTCTTTTCTATATTTTTTGATAAAATTAGGTTAACTTCGTAAAATATACAGATTAAATAATCTTTACCGTTATACTCTTTTGATGCATAATATTGAATACTTGAATTTAACCCAGATGACCTAGAATGGACCTGTTGTTCGTAGAGTGATAGGGTGCAATTAAGTAATGCACTTATTAAGTGCAAGTAACTTAATGAGAACATTGGATTTTTTTATATAGAAAGTAGGAGAAAGAAGGTGGCACAACAGCGACAGACATTCCACCTGGCGGTAAGTGGATACTGTCGCCCTATGGTCATCCGGGATACTTGCCAAGATTAGTCCAGGATGAGAAACGTTCTCTCCGTAGTTAATATTGCACGTTGTTTAGTTATCGTATAAAGACAAATAAATAAATGTCATTTTTTTCTGTTCACAGGTTTGGCCGGTAACGCAAAACTGGTGGAGATCGGCGGACCCCCGTACCTGCTGCCGCTGGTGCAGCGTGATAAGCTGTACGACCTGGCGGCGTTATTGAGACACCTGCACAGGGACCCTGGCTTCCTGGCGGGAGCCGGCGCGGGACCCTGGCCCTACATTGGGGTAAACTGTGAGGTAAATAATTGCTTTCAATAATTATAGTTACTCGGGCCGGGTGGACGGTCAGCTTAAAGAAATTAGGCGGTGGTGGTTAGATAAGAAGAGCCGAGGATCGTGTGTGGTGACGAGCCTTGGGAGAGGCCTATATCCAGCAGTGGAGAGACAGGCTGACGGTATGGTATGGAATTGCTAGCTTTTACCCGCGGCCTCGGCTGCATGTTTACTACCCCAAGGGGAACGTTACTTTTGCAGCTTGCAGCATATGTTCTTTTCATGGTGGAGACCATGAAAAGAAGGTCCATGCAAAATTTCAGTTCGATTCGTTCATCAGTTCAAATAGACAGATTCGATCCCCTCAATCTGTTCTTAAAAAGACAATTTGGCATCACAAAAAGTGAACAAAACTTTTTTTTATTTCCTTTCAAATCTTTAGGAGCGAGACAAGAGTGTGACAGATGTGTGAGGGAAGAGTGGTGAAAAGTATAGATTTTGAGTGACGTGATGGAAGTCGTCGACGTTTTGCCGACTGTACATTTTGGCATTCATACTGTAATCTCTAAAATTCCAGGGTATAATAAACCTGTCACTTCGCAATGGTACAGTGGACCAAGGCACGCGCATCGTGTCCGTGGAGCCCGTGGGCGCGCCCAAAGGCAGTAGTGGCTACCTGCAGAAGAGACTACCGAATACCGAGACTAGAACTGCTCTGCTAGGAAACTATTTGCTTAGTGAAGGAAAGCCGGGCAAGGTGAGTAGTAGGCAATATAAAAATTGATGTGGAACTCTGTTGTTTCCTTAATTATTAAGGACCTTTCTTATCCCAGTGATCGGAAATCAATTGACGCATTTACTCGTAAGCAGTAATTGCTCGATAAATGTTTCGAGCAATTCGCTAATTAGAGGTGGTTATAAATTATTATATCAAGTAGCTACTATATTTTCGAAAAAGTATCTTTGCAACTTTCACATAAGTTTTAAAGTCTGATTAGTTTAATAGTCAGGGATAATGACATATAGAACTGTCAAACAGAGTGAATTTTGTACGGAGATGACACTTTATTGACAGTTATACATGTCATAACCCTGACTCGAATAAATAATTGATGTGTTCTCTCCACAATCTCTCATATTGATGATGTGACATAAAAATACTAAATCTGTGGCTTTACGGTTACAGGTAATCAAAGTGGTGGCAAAGAAAAGAATAGGACCGTCAAACTTCATCACGGCTATTAGAGAAACACTACAGAAATATTACGGTGACCAAGTGGTTGGTAAGTTTGCGTTTTACACCCATTACCGTAAATTAGATTTAATTTTGCATTGGTTCAGTTTTATCTTTTCTTTCAAATATCGGTTAGGTACCTACAAATTTGGCGATGAAAAAAATGTCTGCAAGGTGAAGTGACTTAAGCAGCGACTAATTCTGTTTCTTTTGCGACTAATTATAATTATTTTTTATCTAGTCAGAATTCAAATCCATCACTGGCACAGAATAGGGGACACGTGGTTTTTGCTTCGAAACACCCTCGAAATGGCCAGGGGAAGCCTGTGCTCTGGCAATGGGATATTGTTGACGGGTATCGCTAATTTACCTTTGGGCAGCGGTTGGCGGGCCGCTTGAAGAGCTGTTCACTCACGCATTCGGTCAGTTGTCAAGGTCGTATTCAATGCTGTGCCCTAGAGCAGACCTGGGATGACAGTACAAATTTTCAGTTTTTTTTGTTGATATCTTACGTTTGTTTATAAATACGAAAGTGAAAGCTAATATTGGTTCCTATATAATCATCATTTTTTCCTTTTCCTTTGGCCTTGTATATGATGAGAAACTATGTTTTTAAAATAAATAAACAAACGCGGAAGACGGGTATTGTTACGACCATCCCGACTCTTAGGTAACTTCGACTTCGACTCTAACTAGACATGGGGATTGTTATAACTTAGTAAATAAGATTAAAATACCGATATTCATTTATTAGCGGTCTTTTTTAGTCTTGAATTAACATCTTAATTATTTCACGATACTCAATCGCAGGTCTGGGCGGCACGTTCCTGCTGAAGGTAGGTAAGGTAAAACACCACGTGATGCCGGAATTCAGCACGACGCCGGTGTGCAGTGATGCTGATGTGGACAACTGGCTTCACTACTTCGAAATGCGCGCGCCCATCACTCATGTGGGAACACTCGTCACCGGGGACCTTGTTAGTATATTCGTTTTCTATTCGTGGTTTGTCTAAATAACGAGTACGCTAGAACTACCAAAAAGTAGGTAGTTTCAAAAATTTTGATCGGGTGGCTGTGTTGGAGTAAAATTATTCTGTTTTTTAATCGGATTGTCTAGAAAAATACCAAAATAATAATAAGTTCATTCATTAGTGTTTTCTATTAATTTATTAGTCACTAGTCATCGGTGAGGGGGAGAGTGCACGCTGCAATCCAAGAGCCGCTGGGCGCACTCGACTGGCCACGTTACCCCTCTCTCACAGAAGACCACTTTCAAATGAACTGCATTTCCGACTTTATCGTATTTCCCGAATGTACGTACGTGTTTCGGTAGTGAGTGAGATGTGCTAGAGCCCATTCCCATACTATCTCTCTCATTTTTCCCAACCCTTTCTCCAAATTCATTCCTATATCTCCAAAGATAGGCAGCGCATCCGGGGGCGTGCCAACGTTTGTCATTTTGGACTAATGTTGGCGTGTATCACGGATATCTATGGGCTACAGTATCCACTTACAGTATCCACTCAGGTGGATTGTATGCTCGTCTGCCGCCTTCATCCGTAAAAAAAAAACCTACCGGCAGTTTCGGCTATTGATTTTCCCGACTTTAAAAGGCTATAAAGGGACATGAAAATTGCTACAAGACCCCCCTAGCATCAAAGACAATTTAAACCTTTTATTTCTCTTGCATGCTGTTGAACATGGCATAGGGAAGATAATTACATCGAGTTCATCGAAGAGACAGGACTGTTCTCATTAATCATCATGTAGATAGAAATTGATCTCGTTCACAGGGTCTGGACCTGCGTGTGCAGCACTTCCACGGGTGGGGCGAGCACGGAGACGGCGGGCACTACCACTACGACACAACACCTGACACTGTAGAGTACGAGGGCTACTTCGTGCCGGCTGCCTCCATCATCAGAGTAGACCCGCCTGAAAACTCGCACGCTGTCGGACGCGACTAATGTTTAATATATATTTTTAGGTGTATAAAAACTATACCATATGTCCACTGCCGGATATATAGGTCTCTTCTAAGTTATTTTGTGTTCAATAGTAAATATACTGTTTGTAAAAGCACTTATGTCGCTTGTCTTACTGACTATAGAATTAAGGGTGCGTTTTAATAAAATGTGTGAAATTTGCTTCTTTTTTATAACATATTTTCGTGTATTAACCGCGTTCTGCTAGGCGGCTCGAATCATCCTACACAGTGCCGGCTCTAGCCCATGTAGCGCCCGGGTGCAATCAATACCCTGGCGCCCTCTAGTAGGCTCTTTGGAGGCGTCGCGAGCGGCGCTCGGCGCCCCCTAACACCCTGCGCCCGTGTGCGCCGTACACCATGCACCATAGGTAAAGCCGGCACTATTCGAACGCTACTTTAAATATTAAACTTATTAAATTTTACTTAAAGAAATATTTAATTCTTAGATTTTAATCAAAATACAAATTTCTCACAAAATTAATTGTCTAGGTAGGTACCTACTCCCAATTAGACAGATCCATTTTCTTGATTTCTAAGATTTATGCTTTTAACAAATTCACTCCGCGGACCATTCGTATTGTCATGGTGAATATAGAGTTTACTCAGATTTTAGCAGTTTAACATACCTACCTACTTAATGCGGTATGACAAGCGCCGAAAGCGTAATAAAAGTAAAAAAAATATTATTGTTAATGACTATTTTTTTTTTGCTTGCGCATACATATTTATCGTAAGTAACAAGTATATAAAACTGTGCAATGGCGTTAAGTTCAATGAAATATCCAAAAATTCAGCGCTCGACAGGCGCCCCCGGGCGCTCCGCGCCCGGGTGCACCGCGCCCGGGTGCACCGCACCCCTTGCACCCCCTGGTAAAGACGGCCCTGATCCTACACGTGTACTGCGTGAGCAATGCGTCTAGCGCAGCGGTATTTATATTTATGTAATTTATAAAGTACTAGCTGCACCCGGCAGACGTTGTCCTGCCTGTGTATATTTATTTACCTCTGTATATAAAATCACAAATTATTCTGTTTTGCCGTTGATATGATTTTTGTGATCGATTGAACGGTATAGAAGTTGATGTGCTGCAGCGCCATCTAGTGGCGAGTTACAACAAAATCGATGGCATAAAAACCTCCATGAAAAAGATACATATATGTGCCAACTTTCATGGTGATCGGTCAAACGGTGTCGAAGTCTATTAATCGCAGACGGGTATACCAACATCCAACATATAGATTTATATTTAGAAAGGCAAATGTTTTCACTGAGTAATAAGCGACAAATTGTATGTGTTGTCATATTAAAACTCGAAACAGACGCTACGACCACCATCGGACGAACAATCGTGGCGTCATCGCGACATTATTTCGTATTCTTCGGGACACGTGACGTACGTTTTGGGCATACCTATTGCGACAGCGCGAACCTTTCCTGAAGTCCGACATTGCGGCCGTAGCAGTACGCCAACGCGTCCACCACGTGGCGTTGCGCCGTGCTGCTACCAGGACAAAGCCTTACAAGATTGAAAATTTGCACGGTAATTAGAATGTCTAAGAGTAATTTAACACGTTTTAGAACACAGCACTCTGTATGAACGTGACGTGTACCTACAATTGAAGGATTGTAAATAAAATACTGATTTTTACATATTACATATTTTACATTACACATTTATATATATATATATATGATATATGTGTGCTTTGTGTATAAACATAAAGATTGGTTTGTGATGTTCTTTGCAATGTTCGATTTTAAAGGAATGATGTACAGTAAACGTAGTGATGTGATAAGTAAACTGTCACTGTTATTTTGTCATGTCATGTTAAATAAAATTAGAATTGTTACTTTTAAAAAAAGGGGAAAGATGTATTTATTGTCTGTGGTTTGTCAAACTGGAGTGCTGACCACCCTATGTCCATAGACTATAAACGCGATCTTGTCAGGTGACACTTTTACGTAAAACATCTAATATTAATAAGTTAGTTATTTTCGGTTATCAACTGTTTTAATAGACATCACATACTAAAGATGTGTGTCTTACAGAGATCACCTGACAAGAGCGCGTTTGTAGTCTATGGTTTCGTTTATGAACAAAGATTTTGTTCGGAATAGGATTGATTTACATGGACTTATTTATATGGAAATGGGCCCAAAAATACCACACACGTTACAAGTTAGTTGAGGTGGTGTCGGCAGTTCTTAATTATAACTATTTCTCATATATAAAATGTATACATGACTGCGGTCAGGATTTCATTTTATGTACGAAGGCGGCAGACGAGCATACAGTCCTCCTGATGGTAAGTGGATACAGTCGCCCATAGACATCCGCGATACATACCAACATTAGTCCAAAATGAGAAACGTTGGCACGCCCCCGGATGCGCTGCCTACCTTTGGATATATAGGAATGGATTTGGAGAAAGGGTTGAGAAAATGGGGAGGGATAGGATGGGATTGGAATGGGCTCTTGCACATCTCACTCACTACCGAAACACGTACGTAAAGGGTTTTTCAATAGGGGCGCTCGAACTTTGACATAGCGGCCATCTTGGTGAAGCTACAGCTGTCAAATTTGACAGGAATACTTATTTAGTCTTGACATTTAATCATGGAACGCTACACAATTCAACAACGCGTTGAAATTGTTAAAATTTATTATCAAAATCAGTGCTCTGTTCACCTAACGTTCCGTGCGCTGCGTCCAATTTATGGTATTTGTGGCCGTCCTGCAGAGTCCACAATCCGTCGTTTAATCCATAAATTTGAGACAACCGGGTCGGTGGCCGATGAAGCAGTGCCTGTACGTCAAAGAAACGCAAGATCGTTGGAGAATATTGTTGCCGTTCGGGACAGTGTGCGAGAAAACCCCAGACAGTCCATTCCGCGTCGTGCGCAAGAGCTTGGTCTTTCTGCGACATCAACTTGGCGGATTATGCGTCGAGACTTGGGCCTTCATCCATACAAAGTTCAATTAACTCAAGAACTAAAGCCCAACGACCACAGACAGCGTCGTGTGTTGGCTGATTGGGACTTAGAGCATTTGGCGGCAGACCCTGCTTTTGGGAAAAAAATCATCTTCAGTGATGAGGCCCATTTCTGGTTAAGTGGCTTCGTAAACAAGCAAAATTGCCGGATTTGGAGCGACGAAAATCCACAGGAGATTCATCAGGTGCCTCTACACTCCGAAAAAGTCACTGTTTGGTGTGGATTTTGGTCCGGCGGTATCATCGGCCCTTATTTCTTCGAAGATGCGCAAGGAGCCACGCTCACTGTCAATGACGACCGATATCGGACGATGATAACATCTTTTTTGTGGCCTAAGATGGATGGTTTGGATCTTACAAACATGTGGTTCCAACAGGACGGCGCCACTTGCCATACTGCACGGGAAACATTGAATTTATTGGATGAGAAGTTCGAGGGCTTCGTCATCTCGCGTGGTGGCGACATCAACTGGCCACCGAGATCGTGTGACTTAACGCCGCTCGACTATTTTCTGTGGGGCTACGTAAAATCTCTGGTCTATGCAGACAAACCACAGGGGATTGCCACCCTGAAGGCCAACATAACTCGCGTTCTTCATGAAATTGGGCCCCATTTATGCGAAGAAGTCGTTCAAAATTGGTCCACCAGGATACGCCACCTACAACAGAGCCGCGGCGGCCATTTGGCCGAAATTATATTCCACACATAATGTCATCAAATTTACTTTAAAATAAAAAACAAGCTTGTTTTATTTCATTTCAAAGTTCGAGCGCTCTTAATGAAAAACCCTTTACATTGGGGAAATACGATAAAATGGGAAATGCAGTACATTTCAAGGTAGTATTGAAATTTATTTAAATTTGTGAACGCTTAAGCCAGACTTATTTAAGAGTAGGATTTGGCTCCGGGAAGGGTCCAAAAATATAAACAATTTTTAAATTATAGAACCAAAAAATCATATTTTATTTAAACTTAGAAGTTCGTTGGTGGGAGGGATCCAGCCCCACTTGATTACCCCCTAAATACGTATTAGCGTTTGATCTATGTGCTCATGATTCAATTTTACGAATGAAATCGCAATCTGATTGCGAGTGCATTTCAACATATTTTCAAAACAGAGAAAATCGAGTTTATGAAATCAAATCTATTAAAAATACATATGAAATATAAAAATACCAATGATTGTATTTTTTTTTTAATTTTAAACTAAAGACGAAGACTTCATTTATACAATTTTTATTAAGATTATTTTTCGACGAATTCCAATAAATAATTCTATTCAATGGGATTTTTACGCGTGATTTTTCACTTTAAAATTAGGAATTAAGATGCTTTTTTTAAAGTGCGATAAGGGTCTTAACGAATGCGACAGGGGGCGTGACAATCAATTAAGTGTTGCCAGTTAAACAACACTTCTATATATCAGGAAAAATAAATATGTAGTACTAACAAATTTCATTGGAGCTGTATTTTATGGTTAACGGATGACCAAACTACGACACAAACGCGACGAAGCGGTTCGGGAAATGAATACACAAAAAACATGAATATTTATTACACTTTCCGTCACGTTCGTTTAGATCCCTATCGGTGGGTAAAATCACTCTGATTGCGTTTAAATCCTCGTGTAAAAACCACCTAACTAGATCGCCTAGCAACAATTAAAAACTTAATTATACAACGTTTTTTACGATTATACAATATGTGAGATCGGCTATATGCAAGCTACGTGTATACATCGTATATATAATACAATATTCATTATAGCATTAGCCAAAAGGTAAACAAAAAGGATAGTAATTTTTGAAACCTAATCTTGTCACAAGCATTTTTCTGAGGTTAAACTTCCCTATATGTTAGATAGGGTCTAAACAGGAACTAAAGACTCCTAGACTATTTTGTTTTAATTTCTAGTATTTTAAATTAATTATGAGTATATTTTAAATTATTCTACGCGTGGGTGTCGCTAAAGGCGACTAAGGGACAAGAAAGTGGCTATCACAAGCCCTGAGCCACGACACCACCTCTAAAAGAGTGCGACTAGCCAACCCCATTGGCCAGGCGTGGCGTTTTAAGGGCATGCACCCTTCATGCTCAAGACAATGGGCATGAGGAGGCCCATGTCCAGCAGAGGCCACTGAAAGGGCTGGTTGCAGTTGCATATATGTATAATTATTTAAAGAGTCAAATACCCTATTAGTAGCCGATCTCTTACAAAAACACAGCCCATTTATTATCGCTAGCGTTCTAACGATTTGCTTATAATTTTACATTGATAACTTCTAAAGGTGGATCTCAGCTAGAGGTAAGATTAACAAGATCGGGGAAGCGGACACGCAAAACGATATCCTAAAATCATTCAATTGTTTAGAATTCTTGACTGGTCAAAATTGACTCCGGATGGGCCTCAGTTCTTTGCCTCAAATGATGCACAGTGCCTCAAGTGCATGTCTGACCTCGCTTTGTCAATATATCCTTTAGCGGAGATCCGGTCGAGGGGAAAAGGAAGCTTTTAACACACTTAAATTCGGATTTGAACATCGATAGCTTCATAATTAGGCAATTTTAGATAAATAGTACATCTTTGACGGTATATACAAAGTCAATGCTAGTGTTGTAAAAGCGAACGCTGAGCGCTCGACGCTCAGCGCTCGACGCTCAGCGCTCGACGCTCAGCGCTCGACGCTCGAGCACCGAGTGAGCGCTAATGAACCTATAATTACGAGCGTTATAGTCAAAAATTTTAACGTTTGATAATCTTAAACCCATAAAGTTACAAGCTCGAGTCTGAAACGGTTAAGATTAAGATTCTATATGGCTCATTTGCACAAGGAGTTTCTTGAATATCGGTCAAAAGATCACTGTTATCATTCAGTTCTTATCACCATGTGAACATATGTAGGCGAGAATTGTATAAAATATTGTCCCGCGAACCGTTCGAGAAACTCTCCTTGTGTAAATGAGCCTTTAAGATTCAATAGGTGACGTAGCGCTTGAGCGCTGAGCGCTTTTTTACTATATTACTGTTCCGTGTTAACTGAAAAGAACAGAATTGTCAAACCGAGCATTGGTACGACTACAAATCATTATGCGCTCATAATCGACTTATTACAGTGATTTTGAGGTTCATATTCGTTGCTTTAACTAAATAAATATATTTGTTCTACAACGTTTTATTTGCAGATGGCGCTGCCCAACATAGTATTGAATAAGTTGATAATAATAAGCTGCAAAGGTGCTGTACAAACGTTACAGCATGGAACAGAAAATACTGGCAACTTGTCGATAAAACTAGTCAGATAGTGACCACGATCTGTGACCACGTAAAATAAAATAGTTATACGCGTTTACAACCATATATTGTACAAATACGTATGCAAAGGTAAAAACAAAAACAAATTATATTTTCAGAGCGAAGCTCTCATTTCATATCAAACAGAAAAAAATACTATTATACATTAGAATGGAATTTCCTTTTGAGCAAAAGATAAAAGTGGAAAATTTGCAAAAACAAGTCAATATAAATAATTTTATATTTTATTCAAATACACCGCACAGCGGATGGAAATGAATCCATATGCATATAAAAATAAAGATTTCTTGTTCTATATTACAAATGACAGTGAACATAAACAAAAACTAGAACTAGCGAGCACATATAGTGCTAAATTAACCTCCAATGAGCCACCAGAAAACGACTGGGTGACCACGACGAGGTGGGAATTTGTATTTTTGTGGAAATGATGGTTTTTTCGACTCATTTAACACGGGATTACAGTTCAGCAACCCAAAAAACCCACTAGAACTCATTTTCAAGTAGATTTATCGCACACAAAAAAAAGATAATAAAGGGGAGCAGTTTTGAGGGGTGATTTACCCTTGAATCGGTTAAACTCCATATCGTTTCTTCATCTATTATGCAAAAGCTATCATTTCCACAAAAAAATAAGTTGCCACCTCGTAGTGGTCGCCCAGTCGTCTTTTGAGTGCCTTTTGGGGGTTCATTGCAGTATTAATAGATTAACTATAGATTTCATAAATTCACAAATTGTATTCACACTTTGCGTTATTTCAGTGACATTAATGTTCCACTGCTACAATCTTCAAAAAAAATATTTTCTTGTTTGTTTGTCTATCGATTAGAAAAGGAATTGGCCACTTTTCCTTTTTAGGGCCGGCGCAGACCTGACGAAACGAAGCTTCATGAAGCGAATCGAAAAAGCAAGCTCCGGACTCAAACCGTAAAGCCCCGCGAACAGCAATGAACGCGAGTGTAGACGGTTTTCGCGGAACTCTCGAGCGGTCACGGCTGTTTCCAGTCGGAGTCGGTAAGCTGTGTCCGCAACAATGGGTTCGCAGGGGCGAACCGCGAACGCTTGCTACCATCCACGCGTCGGTTCATTGTGGCGCAAGAGGATGTACGTGTTGCATGATTTATAGAAAAAAAAGCGGCATACAGTCCACCTGATGGTAAGTGGATACTGTCGTCCATAGACATACGCTATAGATGCCTACATCAGTCCAGAATGACAAACGTTGGCTCGCACCCGGATAGAAAGGGTTGGGAAAATGAGGAGGCATAGGATAGGATGGGAATGGGCTCTGGCATATCTCACTCACTATGGAAACATGTACCGTCCATAGGGAAAATACGATAAAGTAGGAAATGCAGTACATTTCAAGGTAGTCTTCTGTGAGAGAGGAATAACGTCGAGTGCGCCCACCGACTATGGGAATGCAGCGTGCACTCTCCCTTAAAATAAGTAATAGTTGGAGTAGTGAGTTCCAATTAAAGTTTTTGGAGTATTACAAAGTTGAACGAAAATCACAATGCATGGTTCCTAATACAGCTTTTCTTTGGAGATTTCAGAGCCAGAATTGAAATGAAAACCATATCGAGTTATAGGAAATACATGAAGATAGTAAAAGATTTCATACATTTGAGAGTTGGTACAGCTACTGTTACGTTCATTTCGAAAAAGTGTGTGAATATGACTGTGAGCAATTTTGAGCGTTCTCGGGGCGCGCAAGATCACGGCGTGAGTGTAGACACGACTTTAAGCGAAAATACTCCTACGAAAGCCTTTCGGCACACAGCGGGCGCGGCGTGGCGGGGATGGCGCGTTCTTGTCGTGCTATTTACGTGTTCTGTGTGATGGGTCTCATATATATGTATGTACCTATATGTATATGAGACCCGTCACACAGAACACGCCGAGGTTGGCGCGGGTACAAGCTGCCAGCGCGTTGACGCGGCGCGACGCCGACGCCGACGCATAGCGTGACGGGTTTGCTCGCACAAACAAGAGTATTTTTTTGGGAAAAATAATAAATGAATCACACTTTGAAGCTACTTCTCTTGTTTGCTGCATTTAGTAATTGTAAAGGAAGTGGGTGTATGACATAAATACTACAGATGTTGTGCATCGTTGTGTAGTGCGCCCGTCGCGGCGCGCTCCCGCCCCGTCGGCACCGCCGCGCCGGCTGTGTGCGTTGGTGAATTTTTGATCTTATTCTAATGTCGACAAAGTTGATTGTTGTTTGTTAATGAAAACTGCGCTGCGCTTCGCCAGATCTGCGGCCCTTAGAGGTTGCTTGCGATCTTGCAGTATTCCTGTAACTGTAGTATTGAACGACACTTAGCTGTGTGCAGTTCATGAGCGAAAGAAGCGTACCGCGCGCACGACGTACTGCCGGCAGATGGGGCACTCGGCGAGTTGCTTAGCGCAAGCGGTGCACGCTGCAATGTGCCCGCATTCCAGCAAAACGCATTCCAGAGGTGCATCCATGCAAATCTTGCACCATTCCTCGGATGGGAGGTTCTCGATTTCTGAAGAGGGTGATATGTTTTTTTAAAAGTTCTTTGGACATGTATATAACGTGTACAAATGGCGGACTTAACGCCCTATGCATTCTTTACCGGTCGACCGGCAGGTTAAACAGAAAATAAAAAATAAACGCGGCTACAGTTTAGTTTAAATAGATAGTACTCTTATATACAAGTTATCTCCCTTTAACGGCTTATCTGCATCATATAATGTACCCATCATATATGTACATTGATATTTTCAAGGATTCTAGTACTACGCTAAAATATAAAAGGCTGTAATCTCATCTCATGAATAGTTAATCCATCTACGCTTAGATTTGTATCTCTTTTTCTTTACTGGGTGATTTTTCTTTTCTTCGAGTGTTGTACATATCTTTTATTGCGACACTTATTATATTGGTAATTTAAGTAATTTAAGCTTGTAACAATTTGATATCAAGTGAAGTGTTGGTGTGCCTTAAATAAATAAACATACATATAAAAATAATGGCATACATACTTATATAATACATAATGTATAACTGAACAGAAGCAGAGAGCAGAGCGAAAGAAAAACAGAGATATAAATAAATTAGATAGATAGATATTTATTTCACACACACAAGTGATCGCGCAACATGACAATTTCTTATTCTGAAAAGTCATTAAACATATACATATAAGCAAAGAAAAAATTAAATTTACACAAGGCGATAAGACTGCGCGGTCTCATGTGTATCGAAAGTGCATCCGTCTCAGCACATGCTGTATACCGTAACGGCCCACAGCGCTGATCTTCAGAAGGAACCGATACTCGTGGACGGGTGCAATATAAATATAATGTAAATTACGAGTGAGTGTGATAAAATATGTGCATATTACATTATAATATTTAAATCTAGAAGATAAACTCTTATATATAGATAAATATATTTACTTTTATGCTGCAATCACTAGTAAACTTCAAATAGTCAAATATTACTCGCCGGTACAAGTAACCGTTATCGCAGCGGTCCGGCAACATCAAACTGCAATGGAATAGTTACCGGTATTGTAGTTTGTCTCGGTGAGAAAAGCTTTGGAATTTAACTCTGAAGCGATTTAAACTAATCGATCGTCTGATTGATGTGGCAATATTGTTCGAACAGTTGGTCGCGGTATATTTGCAACTTCCTCTGTATGCAGGTGAACTGTTTCACGGAACACAAAGTGGTGGTGTACAGAGACGAATGGCTCGTCTGGCACGTTCCCCTGAGCGGGTCAACTTGTTAAAGAGATAACTAGGTTGTTTATATTTAACGACGCTAAATAGGAGACGAGACAGATGCAACTTGGTTCCCGACCTCATCTTTACATAGTATAAAACAAAGTCGCTTCCCGCCGTCTGTCCCTCTGTATGTACGCTTAGATCTTTTAAACTACGCAACGGATTTTAATGCGGTTTTCATCAATAGATAGAGTGATTCAAGAGGAACGTTTATACGTATAGTTTAATATTGTTTTAACGAAACTGAAGCGAAGCGAGGGCGGTTCGCTAGTATTCAACAAATTAAACTGATTTAAATAAGGTGTGACGTGACGTCGTGGCGGGATCGAGAAACAAAACCTTGCGCCTGATTAATTAAGTCTGTTGCTTTAAATTGTAGCGCACGACCGCGAAGGTTTCTGAATTAGTATTTGAAGACCACGCGAACGAAGTCGCGGGCAACAGCTAGTTAATATATAAAAAATAATGTTTGTTTGTTTGTCTTCTATGCGCTCCTAAACCGATCGTTCGATTTCGATGAAACTTTGGTAAGTTGTAGTGCACGCGCCCGCTAAGGTTTCTGACAAAAAAAATTCTAACCCATTGCAACGCAAGCCGGGCACAGCTAGTTGAACACAAAAATTACTATTACAGTGATGCATCTATCTAATATTATAGTTATTATTTAGAAAAATATAAAAGTGAATATATTATGAGGCTGGATGGGTGTGTGTGGATGTCACGCACTCATACGTGTGTGTGAGTGCGTACGTGTGTGCGTGCGTGCGTGCGTGCGTGCGTACGTGTGTGCGTGCGCATGTGTGTGCGTGCGTGCGTGTGTTAACTTTTTAATAATTTTATTTTTGAAACTCAATTTTAGTTGCAGAATAGATCTACGTCACTAAACTGATCTCACGCTGATATTCACTGATTCACTGATATTCACGCATGATGCGACACATCATGTCCTTGTAGCCGTAATTGGTGCTAGTAAGAGGTAGTCATAGTGATAGTGATAGGACTCCTTGGAAGCACGGGAAAAATGCAGTCTCATACTTTTATTTCATCCAAGAAGTCCAACTCTTCTGTCCTCAATAAATCTACTATCACTCTATTGACGTTACTATACGACTATACGCTCTCTTAGACGGGACTTTAAACGGGAATTGTTTTGACTTTAAAATTGTTAATTACGAAGAAAACTCGTCACTGATTTTGCTAATTGAGCTATTTATATAAAAGAGAACTAACTACGGGAACAAGCTCATTATCATGATTGTTAAATACATTAGAAATAGAATTCTAACATATACACACGCGCGCTCGCGCTCACAAAAACAAACGTTTTACTTTATTTTACACCAGCTGTGCCCGGCCACGCGTTGCTGTAGCTGCCCAACAGATGGCGCTTACCCTGTTTTTGGGTAAAAAGCATGTTTTTACCCTGTGATAGGTATATAAAAACACACGCGTATTCGAATGCAACTTTGTGTCAAAATTTCAAAGCACTCGGTGAAGAAGTTTTGGAGATTTAAGATTTTGAACAAACGAACGTTGACATTCTTATTTATATAGATAGATGAAACAACAGCGGTTAAATTACATTATAAAAAATCTCTAAACACACGCCTATTAATGTTTTAACGAATTATAAGTAATTGCTTATATTATTATATATATACACTTTTAATAAACTACCCGTAAAAAATGGTTCTAAGCCTTATGAAGACAGGCTACTATTTTTTTATTTTTATAGAAAGAAGGTGGCAAACTAGCAAACAGTCCACCTGATGGCAAGTGGATACTGTCGCCCATAGATATGCGCGATACATGCCAACATTAGTCCAAAATGACAAACTTTGGTACACCCCCGGATGCGCTGCCTATCTTTGTTGATGAAAGAATGAATTTGGAGAAAGAATTGGGGACGTGGGAACGGATAGGATGGGAATGGACTCTGGCATATCTCACTACCGAAACACGTACATACATTGGGTAATACGATAAAGTGGGAAATGCAGTACATTTCAAGGTAGTATTCTGTGAGACAAGGGTAACGAGGCCAGTCGAGTGTGCCCAGCGGCTGTTGGATTGCAGCGTGCACTCTCCCCTCCAAATGTAATAATAATAATGTAAAGATAAATAGCGCCTTCAAAATGTGCTAGTTTGTTTGTGTGTATCCATGTGTGTGTGTGTGTGTGAATTCAGTGAGTATGGATGATTAACATAAAAAAATAATTTAGTTAGATACCGATTGCCCAATTTTCTAATGCAAATACGCTCTCATTCCCAACAAAATAAGTCAAAATCTCTATATGATTCATTGCAAGTTTTAATCATTCTTGTTCGGGCAGTAATTGGTGGATTTAAATGGGGGACAAAATTCGTGTTGGATTTTTTTATTTTTAACAGTGTTAACAGTTGATAATTTGCAAATTTTGATAAGCATTATTTATTGTACATATTGAATAACGGCAAATATTTAAACGAGCAACAAAAAAAATACTGACCGGCCAGCAAATCAATGGCAGCAAATTTAAAGATGGGTAAATAACAATCTATGGTTCAAGAAACAGCAACCCCGCGTGGGACTCTGTCAACTTGGTGAAGATATTCTTCGTGGTTTAAATTATTTATCTTAGTTATTAAAAAATAAGTCGTTTCGCCGATCATGATTTGCTACCCATTTAGTATTTTTTAGCGCTCGTTTAAATACAAGCCATTGAGAAATCCACGGTATTGACTACCTGTAACAGAGTGGTAATGAGTGGCTTACCGTCCTTGTACTTCGCGTGCTCTTTCCATAGGAACTTGGCTCGATCGAGCAGGTCCTTGCGCTCGATGCAGCCGCGGAACTCGACGCGGTTTCGCGTCAGCAGCTCTTTTAGCTGCTTCACGTTTAGAGTCTCCAAGTCTGACGCCCGCTTTAGCTGTTCCAGGGTTATGTGGCGCGGAGTGCCTGCGATATGCATATTTTAATTATTGTATATGCATTTTTAGAGGGAAAGGCGCATGTTTATGATCTGTACTCAACTGATAGTGTTACTCCATAGAAGACTGATAGTCAGTGCAATATGGCAGAATTTATTTCCTATCCAATCCTTTCCCTGCCCCATCGAGTAGAGTATTATGGGATAAAAACTCTTATGGATAAATACCTCTTATTCTCTATCCCCTCAAAGGATGGTCAATGTGTATGGATGAGGAAAACTTGTCCCGTTATACTCCGTTTTCTAAAACTTTCCCAGGCGTTTTTTTTCAAATCCACTCCTTTTTTACTCAATTATTTGTTCAGAATGTATTATACTCGCAGCGTCATACAAATTTAAACCATGTGCGTTGTCATAGATAAAGTTTACTATTAAAATACATGACGTACTTGACGTACCGCGCCGCTGTCGTGCCGTGACGTGCAGTCGGTGGAAATCGGGTATGACTCGATCAGTCGGACGCGCCCAGTCGTCTGCGGGATGCAGCATCATTGTGCCCTGTTTATGTTATTGTACTTTTCATTTGTGTCACGGTCTTTAAGCGACATGTGCTGTAGGTTGGTCAGGATGCCACAGGTCCAGTTCGAAGGCGGCGTACTGCGACGGCGTACCGTGTGGCTTTAGACTAGCACCATCCTATCAAGAGATGGGGATCAAGGAAGACCTGTGGATGTCGAAAAAGGCGACTAAGGGATAACAACGCGGGTACCACAAGCGCTGAGATTACACAAGCGACTACCACTACCTACACCACCTCTAAAGAGGACTCACCAACTTGGATGCCAACATGCCGTTTTAACGTCATACATCGCCCGTACACAAGATAATGTGCATGAGGAGACCCATGTCCATAGAAGGGCTGGTTACGGTACTGTGACACCTCCTCTTCTAGCGACACGTCCACACTGTCTACGCTAGTTAATATCAGCAACACGTCAGTCTGTACTCTGTACCCACACCTGTATCGGACTCAACTACATGCGACTCACCTGTATCGGAGTCCATGAGCGAGAAATCCTGTCAGGTCGGGTCCAGTTCGGAGGCAGCGTATTGCGATATTTATACACTTCAACATTTGTCACGCTGTTTAAAGTCAGCAACACGTCAATCTGTACCTGCATTTCATTACGTGCTACTCACCTGTGTCGAGATCGGCCATGAGATCCACGAGCGGCACATCCTGCAGTCCGGTAGAGTTGTGGACTGGTAGACCGGTGCAGACTGGTAGTGCACTGTGGCATCCCCGTGGACGCTAAAGCAGCTGCTTTAAAACATCCAAATTCACAGACATTTCTACACTTTCCTCTCTCGTCAATGTCAGCAATCAGTCTGTACCCACATTTGACTCATCTGTGACGCCTGTGAAAGCCGTGAATAGGATTCTGCTTCTACACTCTCGACGTTCGGCAACATCAGCCTGTATCCACAGTTAGCTACTCACCTGTATCCCGGTCCATGAGCGGCACGTCCTGCAGGCTAGTGGAATCAGCTTCGGGCGTCGATTCAGTGCGTCGCAGGTCCAGTTCGGAGGCAGCGCGTTGCGGGGTAACTGCCGCCGCTAGTGCCGCTATGTCTACATCGCCCCTAACATCCGCAGTCGCTTCCACGCCCTCTACGCTGGTCACCGTCAGCAACACGTCGGAATCTGTATTCACATTCACAGCTCGGAGCATTCATTGATTGGTAGTCGGATTTGCAGGGTCACCGCATTTATCCCAACTGGCTGTCCCCCTTGGTAGAGATGAATCCATTTTTTTTATACTTGTCCCAACCACGGCAGTTGGGACAAGTATAGTTGAATTGTTCGGTATTGTTCGGGGGCTGCGAGGTGAGGGGTGAATTCACGTGCTGCGCGGGCGCGGGTCGCCCGTTAGTTAGTTAGCCTTTGACCCTTCGCCGTACGAGTCGGCCATTGATCCTTATGCGGTACGATCGCAATCTATTGTTGTGCAAGTAGGCTGCACATTTTTGGGAGACCTTGGCGTTCGCGAGTGTACATAGTCGGTATAACAGACAGTAACCAGTGCAGTGTAACGACGACCTTGCAAGAGCGCTATTAAGCGCATCCCTGTTCAGCACTTCCGGGGGCCCCCAGGAATATCGAGAGTAGGTGAACAGGAGGTTACAAGGTCAGAACTTTTAATTTCATTTTCAACTTTTGACTCCGCGTATCGCGGATAAAACATTGGTAGCAGAGCGTGGTTGTGCATATGGACCTTATATTGTGAAACGTAAACATTAGTTAAAAAAGTTCTTTGTTAATAGCAACGTATCCCAAGGTCTACCCGTTGTCAAGTGTTTTTAATCTTAACATTCCTTTTTTTAGTGACTCGGTTTTGTTTCGGTTACCTGCGACGGATAGGTATTGAGCACTTACTAACTTGGAATGGAATTTTGTTTGTTTATATTAACATTTCTCGCAGTGGTTACTTTTATAACAAGTTGTAAGTTACGTATATGGTAACAGGGATCTATTACATATTGGATTATTGTTTTGTATCATTTATTGTTGCTTTGTAGGTGTGGCCTGTTTGTTTGTTAGGCCACTATCCTTAAACTGAATACTGTATATTAATTTTATTTGTTTGTTTGTACACTTGTTGTTACATTTAGTGACAACCATGTCAGCATTGTCCATTAGTGGAAACATAAAGGCGATACTCCGATGGTTGGCTTCGGCCGCTAGTCTGATTGACAGACCCGATCGTCATGGTGCCTTAATAAAAAGGTATCAGGATTTACCGGCACGGTTGGATAAGTTGGGCCAACATTACGCGAAATTTACCGAGCTTTCGCCGGATCTTGGCTCTGAGGTTGTGGATAGGATCGAGGCCGATGTGAATCAGTGCTATGAGTTAGCTGATTCCATCACTGAAAGGGCAGTCTCCCTTTCGGAGGAGACTGGAGGTCTGCCGTCGGATTCTGGGCAGGGGAAGGCAACCCCTCCGGCGTTGTTGAGCAGGCTTCCCAATTTGGATCTCCCACATTTTGATGGAAGGCTCGAACAGTGGATCGGATTTGTAAATCTGTTCGATAGTTTGGTAGACTCCAGGGAGGATCTAACTCATAGCCAAAAGATGGCGTATCTACGTTCGATTCTTCGGGGAGAACCCAGCAGTCTTATCCAACATTTGGATGTTAACAATGAAAATTATATCACGGCACGTACGCTGTTGTTCCGACGTTATCAGAACGTGAGACGTTTGGCGGACACACATGTGGCACTAATCCTGGCACTACCTAAGGTCACCCGGGTTTCTTCATTAAGATTAGAATTGTTAAACCCGTTATTGGGGGCGGTGAATACCTTAGGTAAACTTGAGTTGCCAGTGGATAGTTGGTCATTTCTTTTAGTCCACATTGTGTTGGGTAAGCTATCTCAGGAGCTAAGGGCCCGATTTGAATATAAATACGGTGGTGATAGCGCAACATATTTGCCCAAATTCGTAGATTTGCTAAAATTCTTAGAGGACGAATGTAGGTTGGCGGATAATTCGGATGCGCCCATCCCGTCCACTTCCCAAGCGCCCCCTAGACGGGAATTGTCTAAGCGGAATGTTCGGATCCCCAGACAACGGTATGCTGTCGCCACTGGCAGCACCTCACCAAGATGCCTATATTGCAAGGCGGAGGGCCACAAGGTGGTCTCGTGTAGAAGGTTTGAGGGTCTGGCGGTCCGAGGTAGGCGGAACATAGCATTTCAGCGCCGCTGGTGCTATGGTTGTTTGGGAGAGCATTTAATTCAGCAGTGCCCTGCTAGATCGCATTCATGTCAGCATTGTTTGGGCCGACATCACCCCCTGCTATGTGCCAATCGGAATGGCGTCGACCATAGGGATGGTCGTGACGGTCATGGCTGGGAGGCTAATCGCGGTCGGGTGGTTGCACCCAGAATAGGGTCACGGGCCCCTCCTAGGTTTGAAGGCCGTCATTCCCCCCGCACGGGCGGGGGCTCCACTTCCCCTAGGGGCGGGGGCCGGGTAACTCCCCCTCGAAGAGTTGATGATGGCGGCCGTCGCGATTATGCTGTGATTGCCGGGAGATCTTTGCCGCCTCAAAGGAGCAGTGCTCCTACCAATTATACCCCTTTAGCGGAACGACCGCGCTTGGAGCGACGTCAGCCGCATTCCCAACGCTCGCAGGGCAACACTACCCCTGAACGGACTCAGGTGGATCGCCGACCAGTATACCATAACTGGGACCCGTTAGCGCATGTGGAGCGCTCCGGGGTTAATTGGCCTCAGTTATAGGAATTACATGCCCACTCGCCAACTGCAGCCGTTCAATCGATGTACGTACTCATGCCAACTATTTCGGCTATGGTACGAGGACCCAAGGGACACATGAGGATTCGTGCTCTATTAGATTCGGGGGCCCAAGGCTGCATTGTGTCATCTTGTTTGGCGAGAAAGTTAGGCTTACGCGTCCACACCGGTACCTACAATGTGCGAGGTATCGGTAAGGTGCAGGTGCGTGTGATCGGTCACACAAAATTTAATTGTACACCTGTCACCTCGTCTCACCCGGAGATTGAGGCGTCGGCAATTGTGTTGGAAGAGATGATTGGTGATTTGCCACAGCAAGAATTACCGTCTGCTGTGTTGAGTGTAGTGTCAGGCTTGGACTTAGCAGACCCTGACTTCCACACCCCAGGCCCGATTGATCTCCTGATTGGAGCGGATGTCCTTGGAAGATTGTTGTGTGGACCTAAGCGGCTTTTACAGCGTGACGGATTAGTCGCTGTGCCGACTTCATTCGGGTTTGTAATAATGGGCCCAGTGTCAACAACTGCCAATTCCCAAGAGTTTGATGATGTAGCTGTAGGTTCAGTTCTCTCTGATGCGGTTCAGAGATTTTGGGAGGTGGAAGAGCCCCCTACAGCTTCCCGGGTGAACCCAGAGCAAATGGAATGCGAGCTGTTCTACCAGAATAATACTGGTCGCCTTCGCTCGGGCCGTTTGATCACCCGTTTGCCTTTTTTAGCGGTTCGACCTGCCCTTGGACGCTCTCGGGACGTTGCTGAACGACGTTTGATTTCCATGGAGCGTCGCATGCTCAAGGATAAAGTCCTTCGTCAGAAGTACGTCGACTTCATGCGAGAATACGTGGATTTGGGGCATATGTCGGTGTCGACCGTTGATTGGCAACATAGTGAGCACTATTTTCTGAGCCACCATGCGGTTTTAAAGACCCCTACCGGAAAGATTCGGGTGGTTTTTGATGGTTCAGTGTCTACGACCACCGGGGTCTCGCTGAACCAATGTCTGCATGCGGGTCCTAAATTACAAAAGGACATTTCAGACATTCTGACCAACTTCCGGAGGCATCAAGTAGTCTTTGTAGCGGATATTCGAATGATGTTCCGTCAGACGCTGATCCATCCAGAAGATAGGAGATATCAGCTGATTTTATGGCGTGAGCATCCAGAGGATCCGATGGTGATTTACGAGCTCAACACCAATACGTACGGCATAAAATCTAGCCCGTTTGTTGCGATTCGCTCATTGTTGGAGCTTGCGGAGCGCGAGCGTTTGTATTTTCCCCGCGCAGCCTCTGTTTTGGAGACGGATGCTTATGTTGATGACATTTGTACCGGAGCATCTAGTCTCGAAGAGGCTCGGGCCTTGAGAGATGAATTGATAGGGCTTCTGGGAACTAGTGGCTATGAGTTGCGAAAATGGTTATCCAACTCACCGGATCTCCTTTCCGGTTTGCCGGAGGACCACCAACAAGACCCTCATCTCTTTGAGAATGCGGATAGCTTGAATTTGATAGCCCTCCTTGGAGTGCAGTACATGCCAGTCCACGATGAGTTTACCTACAGAGTCGAATTAACCTCCTCTAAGGTATGGACTAAGAGATCAGTTCTGTCCACCGTAGCCAGGACTTTTGATCCGAACGGTTGGATCAGTCCGGTTATATTTAAGGCCAAGTGTTTTCTGCAAAAGCTTTGGACTGCGGGACTCTCATGGGACGAGCCTCTCTCGGGAGAGTTGATACACGATTGGGAATCGTATTTCTCATCCGTCCCGGCTATCAATCAGGTTGCAATACCTAGATGCTTCCTTCCTGTTGGGAAATGCTCAGTGTCCCTCCACGGATTTTGTGATGCATCCGAGCGTGGATATGCGGCCGTGCTGTACTTACGTACTGTAAGTACCACTGGGGAGACAAAAATTCACTTAGTTATGTCGAAGAGCAAGGTTGCTCCTATACGGACTCGACATACAATTCCGAAGTTAGAATTATGTGGTGCGGCGCTTCTTGCCCGCTTATTAAATCACGTGTGCTCTACGCTCGGGCGTAGTGTAGACATTGGAACAGTTTTCGCCTGGACTGACAGTCAGATCGTTCTGTGTTGGCTGAAAACTTCGGTGCACACGTTAGAAACCTTTGTAGCTAATCGAGTATCACAGATCCAAGATTCAGAGACGGTTTTAATTTGGAGACATGTCCCAGGGGAATTGAATCCGGCTGATTGTGCTTCTCGCGGCTTAGACGCGCCGGATCTGGTTCACCACCATTTGTGGTGGGGGCCCCAGTGGTTGTTACATTCTGAAGTTGATTGGCCACGTTACCAGTGCTTGGTAACTCCTCCCCCCATTGGTTGGCTCACATCGAGTGTCCTGACTGAGCCCCTCAAGGGCATTGATTTTCTGCTCGATCGCTACAGTTCCTTGTCCAAATTACTTGGCGTGACTGCCTGGATAAAGCGTTTCGTTCATAACGCTCGGCATCCGGAGGAAAAGCGGCTGTCTCCTGTTCTCACGCCAGAAGAACGCCAAATGGCCCTTCTGCATTGGATTCGCGTTGTGCAGACTAAACATTTCGCCTTAGAACTTGAGACACTCCGGAATGGCAGACCTAAACTCAAGGGAGCCGTTGCAAGGCTCAACCCCTTTATTGACGGTGAGGGATTTCTCCGTGTTGGTGGTAGATTGTGTCACGCCAATTTGCCTTTTGGGGTTCGTCACCCATTGTTGTTGCCCAAAGGTGGGCCCTTAGTGCATTTGTTGGTGACTCACCGACATATTGCAAATTCTCACGCTGGCTGCAATGCATTGTTAGCCATCTTGCAGCGTGAATTTTGGATTTTGTCAGCCAGACGTACCATCCGTGGCATAATTTTCCGTTGTTTGCCTTGCTATCGATTGAAGGCAGCGACGATGCAGCCCATGATGGGAAATTTGCCTGCAGATCGAGTCACGGGAACCAGACCCTTTGCCGGAGTTGGCACCGATTTTGCCGGGCCGTTCATGGTCAAGACGTCGCGACTTCGAAAAGCGAAGATAGAGAAAGCGTATTTGTGCGTCTTTGTGTGTCTGTCAACCAAGGCTGTTCACCTGGAAGTAGTTTCCGCTCTTAGTACAGAGGCATTTGTTGCCACATTTAGTAGATTTGTTAGCCGGCGCGGACTTCCAGCGTTAATTCGATCTGATTGCGGAACCAACTATCGGGGTACTGACCACTACCTTAAGGATTTATATAAGTTTTTAGATGCTAACCAGGTAGATCTTGGAATGTCCCTATCTTGCCGGGGCATCACCTGGCAGTTTAGTCCTCCTAGCTGCCCCCATTGGGGAGGTATTTTTGAAGCAGCCGTGAAATCAGCCAAAACTCACCTAAGGCGCGTTATCGGAGAAACGGTATTAACGTTTGAGGAACTAGTAACGGTATTTTGTAAAATTGAGGCCGTCCTCAACTCGCGCCCTTTGTGTCCGCTCTCGTCAGATCCTAACGACTTGGAGGCTCTAACTCCAGGTCATTTCTTGATAGGACAGCCACTTAACGCCCTGCCGGAGTACCCATTTACAGGGGTAGCTTCTAATCGTTTGTCGCACTTTGAATTGTTGCAACAATTGTCCCAGAGTTTCTGGAAACGATGGTCTCTGGAGTATTTACACATTTTGCAACAGCGCGTTAAGTGGACTGATAAGACCCACCCACCAGGCATCGGTGACCTCGTTTTAATCAAGGATGCTAATTTGCCGCCGTTGTTTTGGCGCCGGGGCCGCATTGTTAATTTGTTTCGCGGAGTGGATGGAATACCCCGGGTTGCGGAGGTCCTAGTGGGTGGCTCAATCCTGAAAAGAGCGGTCACTTCTCTCTCTCGCCTGCCAGTGGAGTAGCATGCAGACTTCTTCTGCATGGGACGGGGGTTTGTTCGGTATTGTTCGGGGGCTGCGAGGTGAGGGGTGAATTCACGTGCTGCGCGGGCGCGGGTCGCCCGTTAGTTAGTTAGCCTTTGACCCTTCGCCGTACGAGTCGGCCATTGATCCTTATGCGGTACGATCGCAATCTATTGTTGTGCAAGTAGGCTGCACATTTTTGGGAGACCTTGGCGTTCGCGAGTGTACATAGTCGGTATAACAGACAGTAACCAGTGCAGTGTAACGACGACCTTGCAAGAGCGCTATTAAGCGCATCCCTGTTCAGCACTTCCGGGGGCCCCCAGGAATATCGAGAGTAGGTGAACAGGAGGTTACAAGGTCAGAACTTTTAATTTCATTTTCAACTTTTGACTCCGCGTATCGCGGATAAAACAGAATAAAACTATTTATTTTTCTCTTACCCTTCCTCACCATGACGTTTTTATTCATGATGCATGAGTAATCATTGGTGTAACAGTTTTTCTTTTAATAACTTAGTAATTTATATCGTAAAGAATTATTATATGTATATATATATTTGATTGTACCAATATCTATATAGTAGGGATTTATCCCTACCAGGGGAGACAGCTAGTTGGGACAAATGCAATGACCCTACTTGCACGTAAATCATATTTTTGGTACAATTTATATAGCAATGTTGCAGTATGACGTTGATAAAAAATAATTATTACTTTTCGCATCAGAGCTCTCATGTTTACCCATCTTTATTTTAAAAATTACAATGAAAATGTGAACAAAAGCATACAAGGATGGCGCCAAAATTAATTTATATGTGTTTATTTAAAAAAAAATGTAGTTATAACACAAACATTTAAATGTCCCTAATTAGATGGCGCCCGACAACAAACGCAGTATCGAGCAGAGTGATTTGTTTCAATATCGATTATATAACGAGATTCAACTATCAGGTTTTACTATTTTTTTCAACTATCCGGGTACTTGATAACGAACATCATAATCTATATACCTATATAAAAATGTATGATGGTATATTGGAGATTAATAGACTTCGACACCGTTTGACCGATCACCATGAAAGTTGGCACATATATGTATTTTTACATGGAAAAGGTTATATGCTATCGACTTTGTTGTAACTCGCTACTAGATGGCGCTGCAGCACATCAACTATACCGTTCAACCGATAGCCATGAAAATTGGTATACATAGGTATTTGAGCACGGAAAATAGTTTCGAGCTATCGATTTTGTTGTAACTTGCCACTAGATGGCGCTGCAGCACATCAACTTCTATGGCAGGACAACGTCTGCCGGGTTTTGCTAGTAATATACAATGATAAACAAATACAGGGACCTCAACAACAAATTTTGGCCAGAGTTCTGACTGTTCCTAATTACTCGACCACGACTGTACATTATAAATTATAATTGTAGTTTATAAACAGTTTATATATAATTCTTGGATGCTGTCATGACAGTGGAATGTGTAACATCTCCTGTTAAACAATGTCGCCTATGTATGTACTCGTATTTAGGTAAATAAACGATAATTATGGATACGTTACCATTGGGCAGCGGGTCGGCGGGGCGGGTTATGAACTCCCAGCCCGCGTCATCCACGTCCTCGATCTCGAAGCAGTCCGCTGTGTCCACGTGGGAACTGTCTTCCGAACCAGTGCCCCTTGCAGCCTGCTGAGGCACCGGCACGTCGATATCACGTTCACCACCTAATAACCAGTTGTGGGTACGTTGACATGTTCTTTAATACCACGTTCCTCTATTTATCATCCTTCCCAACCCTATTTACAAATCCACTCCTAAATCAAGGGCGGTTAGGTTATGTAAGTTAGGGCGGACAAATACAGCCTTCTATAAAATGTCTAAAATTCCGATCGTAAAATTATTCAAATTCAAATTATTTTATTTGGACTGTGTTTACAATGGTGTTTTACTTTGCAATTAATATTTATTTGCATTGCAAATAGTAATTAAAAAAGTACTATTTGCAATCAAGGGCGTCGCCAGCCATTGGACCAGGGGGGGGGGGGACAAGATGAGAGAGCGGATGGGAGAAATATGAATTGTAGGTACAAATACAAGTTTTTTCGAATCTCTATAGGGGGGCAACTGCCCGCCCCTGTCCCCATCTTTATTTGCGATGCTAATCCACTCCCAAATATCCAAAGATAGGCGGTGCACAAGGACTGCGCTCAGCTGAGCCAGTTACCATGACCTCATAGCACACTACTGTCCAATATATCAAGTTATGTATTTTGTTGTGTTGTTATCCTGTTGTGACCAATGTCTCTATTTCACGGATCTGTTGTAGCTTACCTTTTGTACATCTTCTCACATTTAATCATGTATCGCGATATTGTTTTATTATTATTATTATTTCTGATACACTAGCAGCTTTAAGCTGATGCGTGTACATTGTTTCGTTGCACTTTTTTTAAATGATTGTGCAGTGTATTTTTGAAACAGTTCACTGAGGGGGCACTAATAACAGTCTCCGGTAATTTGTTCCAGTTATTCCCCGCACGGTTGGGCTAAAAGTGTTTCTTTCGGATTGCTTGCAGTCGGCACAGTTGCGAGTTCAAGTGAATGTCCTCTCAGGTTTTGTTCTCGTTCATAGTATAAATATTTGTCATGTTTGCTGTGTGGTAATGTCCATTTAGTATTTTGTATGTCTCTATTAAGTCTCCTCTTTGTCTTCGTTGTTGTAAGGTGGTTAGACCTAGTTTTTGGAGTCGAACTTCATATGTACAGCTATTCAAAGATGAGACCATTTTGTGTGTACAACAAAATGTATATGTAAATAAAAATAGAGAGTACCGGCAGTCCTTTTACGTTTTACGTTTACGGCGTTTCGTTTACGTCAGACAATATTTAATACCATAAATTTTAATACAAATTTATATTTGCATGCCACAATACGGTGGAACATTGTACCTACCATGTCCACCATTTGTACCATGTATTTTTATGTAACAACCCATTGACATGTCCTATGCAAATAAAATATCTATTTATCTCGTATTAACGTCTGTTGATTTTTATTACGTCTTCCG
This sequence comes from Sesia bembeciformis, assembly GCA_943735995.1. Lineage (NCBI taxonomy): Eukaryota > Metazoa > Arthropoda > Insecta > Lepidoptera > Sesiidae > Sesia > Sesia bembeciformis. Next base: position 19,499,701 of record OX031028.1, read on the forward strand.
AAACGTGAAGCAATTTGTACAAAAATTATTAGGTGAGCTTAAAAGTTTGCATTACATTTTTCGAAAAAATGTTTCGCATTCCTGTCTGAGAATCAAACTACTTGCTTTTACATACGTATGGAAAAATGTATTTCGTTTTACGTGGCTCAATTATGGAGCGTGACCTGCCGTAAAAGAGAGGACTGCCTGTATAACGAAATAAATGAAACTCCTAATTCCATTATACTCTTTACTTTCCATCCCGAAGGAGGAGGATGAATGGATGAGGAAGACTTGTCTCGTTATACTTCCTATTCTTCCTAAATCTTTATCCAAATTTAGTCTTCAATTTCCAATGGCAAGCGGTATATCCAGCAACATTTGTTATTCTGGATTGATGCTGGTATATATCTCTACCACTTGCCACAACACCTGGATTGTGCTCGTCAAACAAACTCGTTTTTAGTAGCCCAGTGTTGGCAAAGATCCTCGAAAAAACTTCCCATTCCTTTTTATCTTCTGTTTTTATTCCCCATACTACATCTGTTTCCTTCTTTATATCCTCTATCCGTCTCCTTCTTGGACTACCACTTGATCTTTTATTTTCTCTAGGATTCAGTTCAGTTGTTTTTTGTTCCGTCATCTGTCCAATCTGTTTGTTGGTCAATTTGATAATAAAAATGACGCCAAACCTGGTGTGGTCGTGAATCTCTCCCGCTGTAGCCGAATGGGGTCTGTGGGGGTTTGCACGTGCGCATGTGTCGAATTGTGGCAGTTTCCTGAAACCCACATGTTAAAGGATAATGTCAATGTAAACTGTCTATCTGTATTGAGCTGCGGTGAGTGCCCAATAAAACTATAGAACGAGAGTTGTAATTTATGTAAAAATAAATATGCACATATGATGACGTCAGTGGAAAAAAGTGGGTGCACCGCACGCACTTCCACTGCACAATTAAATATATAAAAACTATACGGTGTCGCCCGAGCCACAAGCGCACGTTACCTAGCCGCCCAGTCTCAGTAATGAGCACTACGAACGTTTTAGACAGGACGACAAAATATTACACATTTGGAACTTTTTACCTAGTGCATAAAATTGTTTTATTTTTCGCTAGAATGGGCTTATATAATATAGGTATTTGAAATTGGTTGACATGTTGACAGGTTTTTCGTTATTCCAGTGACATGTTGTATAGGTATAGAACATGTTTTATATTCTACAAGCGACGTGTCGTGGCTTCGCTCAGGTGGCATAACGATTGCCTTGGGAATCCAAACATCGCCTATGTCATAAATAGCATTAATTTTCTAAATCGATCCAATTGTTTTTTTTAGTTAAATTTGAAAAACACAAAATAAATTTACAGGCTCTTTATAATAACCGTAGCCAGGTTTTTTTGTCGTCCACTGCTGGACATGGGCCTCTTCATGCACGAGGATTGTATGGCCTTGAAACGGTACGCTGACCAAGCGGCTTGGCGAGTATACTCTTTTAGACATGGTGTAATTCCACAGGGCGTGTTAGTAGCCTAGCTATCCCTTAGTCGCCTTTTACGACATCCACGGGAAGAGATAGGAAGGTGCCATTCTAAAGGTAGTCGACACCACGCGGCTTAATAATAATATACTTGTGTTTTATCAATATTTTACTGTACACTGTAATAATTGACCTTTAGGTCGTATTCACATATGAGTAATTTAGTTATGTTTTTAGCTTTTTAAACATTCATTTTGTAACCCCGCAGTGCAGCGGGGTTTTTTGCATTAACAAAACAACAATCAACTTTGTCGACATTGGAATAAGATCAAAAAATCACCAACGCTGTAAACAGTAGCGCGGCATGCTTCTAGATTCGCCTAGTGTGCGCAGTTATACTTTGTTCAAGTTAAGAAAAAAAGTTGTCATCACTATCAGTCACGTGACCAATTACTAAAGGGAGGGTTCCTTGATTGACCAATTAACACCACAGTCTTCTAACATTCTATATTGAACGGATGACGAAATTTTTTTCTTGATGTAAATCATATATGGGCAACAACCAGCCCGCGGGCCGGATCCGGCCCGCTGTAAGATATGATCCGGCCCGCGAGATATTTTGAAAAAACCCAATTAAAAAAATATTACATTAGGTACTTATACTCACGGGAGTGACAGTGAGGCGGCAAACATCAAACATCAAACATCAAAAGCTTTCATTTGAGGTATATAAGTGTGTTGGTATATGTTGATTTTTTTTGGACACACCCTATCATTCTTTGTAATGAATTTCGGAAACATTTTTTAATGGATGTTTATAGTTTTAAGGCTTATGTACATAAGGAGAATTTCTCGAACGGTTCGGGCGAGAATATTGTATACGATTCTCGTATGCGACCAAAGCATGTACTTCAGGTCTACGACGTTTCAAATTCAATCTCAAATTTAAATTCAAATCTTTATCTTTATCTTTAAACATACTTTACACAAATTTATAGTGAGCCTGACTCCCAAACTAGAAAAAATCTGTATTTTGGGAGCCAGTATTTTTATGATGTTAAAAACTCGATGATAACAGTTGTTTATACTAGCTTTTGACAGATGTTCGAGAAACTTGCTTGTCTAAATAAGCCATTAGGACCGTAGCATCTTACCAATGTTACCGATGGTGTGAAAATGAGCCAGTACTCTAACAGTCTCATATGCCAATAAATATATAAAAATCACGAATAGTCAATTACCATATTCAAAATGGTTTCATTTGGTTTTAGACGAATTCAGCAACAAATGTACTCATAGAGCTTTATTTACATAGGCTTATAGTCAAGGCTGAATAGTTTATTTTAACCAAAATGTTACAACACCTCTCTGTATCAAACGCTTGAACTAAAGACTATTTCCGACGTACGCCTACTGCAAGTATTTACGATTAGGCACAAATCGAACAACATCACGTCGGTTGTCGATCCCTATTTGAAAACAAACTTTTGTTTCTCGAATACCTAGTGTAAATATTTAGCAGTAACAAGACTTTAACGCTCGTTTCACCAACATTGTTGGATTAGAAAATATATTAATATTTAACATATTGATTACAAAACTCAAATGTATAATTTTCGGATATATGTATAACTTTGGTATTTCGGGAAACTCACTAAATGTTGTATAAATATGACCAGCTGGCCCCAATACTGTTTTCAGATTCAAAATTTATACAAAATATGAGATATTACGAAATTTATGCACATACGACGAATTGGATGCGCATTTGTTGAAATGAAATCGGTAGTTTAAGTCTATATCGGCTATACAATCATACAAATGGAGACCTAGTTTTACACATCTCTTTTGTTAAATCAGTGACGTTAGCAAATTCAACACACATATACTTAAAATGTGTGAGAACAGAATTACAACTGTTGTTAGTTACATTATTGAGGCCAAAATTAGTTTTGCAATAAACGCAAACAGACTGGTGTTAATGGTTATAGATCGAGAAATAGATGAGCACTCGAATTATTCTCGACGATCGACGCTTTTATAACCCATTATTAAGGCTATTTTAATAACCATTACTTCGGAGGCAACTTCGCAGAGCAGGGGCTTTATTTCATTTGACATTTTGTTCGTTTCCCTTTATGCATGCTTATTGAAAATACGCGGAGCCTTTGAAATTTGAATTCCTGCGATCAATGCAATTAAGTTTTGTTCTACAATTTCGAGTACATTTTTCTATCGTATTACAAACTTTTTTCTATCGTAAAAGATAAATTTAAAATGTGTTTTATAGTCTTTAATCTACTATTGTGTTCCCAAGGGTACGCGAGGTTATCCTAGGGGCTACGTGAGGATTGGATTATAACTAAGTAGCAGCAATACTGATGAAGAGAAGTTAAGCAACGCAGAGCAGTTACCTGTCAGCGAGGGATTATCACCATCTACAAGTAATTTGCAGACGCAGAAGAAAATAAATGTTGAGAACAAAGAATCATCAGTTAAAAAAATAATGTATGATGACAGTTATAGTAAAATAGAATAGTAAAATTATCTAATACATCAAGGCTCCTGCTTGTAAAAAGATACATAGACATCACTCTTAGAAGAGCCTATTATAATTTCTTTTAAGGCTCGAAGATTTTTAGACATTTGTAAGGAACACTGAAGTTCGCTGATTATTGAGAGGAAAAGTTATATCAAGGGTATTTGAGTTGAAACATGAAATTGGACTGCTTTGTGTTGAGCAACCTAATGCCAATACTGAGTTGGAACAGTTGCAAAGACTAGATTATTTATCAGACATTTTCACCAGATTACATAAACTGAATATGGGATTGCAAGGCCTGGATACAAGCATATCTAATATGCAGGAGAAAATAGAACCCACCGTTAAAATTTAAAACCGTTTGATGTTTGCCGCCTCACTCTTTGATAATCGCCGCCACTCGGCTTGCTCGATCAAATTCTTTGAGGTTTGCCGCCTCACGGGCGACACATCAAAAGATTTATTGCTTCTCAATTATTCTAAACTAGTTTATTCCAGATTATTCCTTCATTTTGCCTATATAAGCGGGTGGATGGCCCGAACGTTAGTTCAGTTCTATTTGAGCTACCGAGGTGATAACTTGGACAAGCGATATCCTAGCGAACTGCTCGAGCCGTCAACTTGCTTTGTGACTTTGTGTGCATTTTGAGTGGTTACTAACTATAGTTTGTTATTAAGTTTATTGAACGAAAAGTAAACAAAAATGATGTCTGGTGGAAAGAAACGAAAAGTAGATACAGAGGGTCGCCAGTTTCAAGAAAAATGGACTGAAGAATTCTTTTTTATCTTGCACAATGGTAAGCCTATTTGTTTGCTGTGTAATGAATCCATTTCAGTAATGAAAGAATTCAATGTAAAGAGGCATTACTCAACTAAGCATGTTACGCTGCACTCACTGACAGGACAATTAAGAACAGACAAAATCCAGAAGCTTACCGCAAATTTGGAAAAACAGCAACAAATGTTTCATAAACAAAGAACACAACTTGATAATGTTGTGAAAGCTAGTTTTATAGTTAGCTCAAAATTGGCAAAGGCATTAAAACCATTTGCCGAAGGAGAATTTATCAAGGAGTGTATGTTAGAAGTTTGCGGTATTTTGTGTCCTGAAAACAAAAATGAATTTGAAAAAATTAGTTTGTCAAGACGAACTGTTGTTCGACGTATAGAAATGATGGCTAATGATATAAAAACAAAGTATGGCTGGTTTTGAATCATTTTCCATAGCATTAGACGAGAGCACCGATTTGTCTGACACAGCTCAACTGGCTATATTTATTCGAGGTGTTGATAAGGAGTTCACTGTTACTGAGGAATTGCTTGCTTTACAGCCGCTAAAAGGAACCACTACAGGAGAGGATATTTTTATTGAAGTTCAAAAGGTATTCACAAGTTTTGGCTTGCCATGGTCAAAATTAATTGGAGTATGCACTGATGGTGCACCTTCTATGGTCGGCTTACGTAAAGGTTTCATCGGAATTTTGAATGAAAAAGCAACAGAATTAAATGTGCAAAAAGATGATTTGATAGTCCTTCATTGCATTATCCACCAACAGAACTTGTGTTCTAAGTCCATTCGACTCCAGAATGTTATGAATGTGGTAGTAAAAACCATCAACTTTATTCGATCCCGAGGGCTTAACCATCGTCAGTTCAAGGCGTTTTTGGATGAAATATCAGCTGAATATAACGACGTAACATATTATTGTGAAGTCAGATGGCTGAGCAAAAGAAAAATGTTGAAACGGTTTTACGAGCTTAGAAATGAGATAGCAGACTTTATGAAAATAAAAGATAAACCACTATCTGAATTAAGTGACCCAAAATGGATATGTGACTTAGCATTTCTGTTCGATCTTACAGGCTATTTGAATGATTTAAATTTGAAACTTCAAAAACAAGGTCAGTTAGTAAATGATTTGTACAGCCATTTGAAAGCGTTTCAGATCAAACTACGCTTGTGGGAGTCACAGATGCTGTCTGGTAACAGTTACCATTTCAACACGCTCTCTGCGTATGAAAATATTGCTTATGCTCAATATGCTGAAGAACTCAAGTTACTGTCGGAACAATTTTCGAACAGATTTAGCGACTTCAAAAACATGGAAGACTGTTTCAGTTTATTTGCTACTCCTACAAAATATAATGTACAAAATGCTCCAATACACTTACAAATGGAGTTGATCGAGATTCAAGAAAACTCACTCCTAAAATCCAAATTTGAAGACGTAGAGTTGTGCGATTTCTACAAAAAATACCTAGAAAAAGACAATTTTCCGCAGCTTAGAAAATTCGCAAGAAGATTGATTTGTGCGTTTGGCAGTACTTATAAATGCGAACAGTTCTTTTCATTGATGAAAGTTAATAAATCAACACATCGTACAAGACTGACTGACGATAATTTGGAAAATTCTTTACGTCTTTGTATCAGTGGAATTAATCCAAATATCGATGGATTAGTTTCCCAAATTCAAGCTCAAGTGTCTCATTGATTTCGGTGTATTTAACTTTCGTAGTTTGTAACAATTGCAAATTTAACGATTTAATTATAATGTACCATTTTTTTAAATTTCATTTTGTTATTTTAATAAATTGTACTATAATAACATTGTCTAATATCTATCGCAAAAAATATTATCACTACTTTAAAATGCACTAAGTACTTTTAAACGCGGCCCGCGAACGTATTTGCACGCTAAAGTTTGGCCCTCAACATGTCAAAGGTTGCCCATACCTGATGTAAATAGAGCACACATATAGAGGGATAGATAACGCAAGCTGTCCCTCGTCGCTGCGTGTACGTTGTTGATGTTAATGTGACCCGTGTCGCTAGCAAGTCACAAACACGGTATTGTAATACCCAATTGTGCTACAATGAATTTATGAGGTGAGTTTCCATACAATTTTACTTGCATTGCCTATGCCTATCTATGTCCATGGAATAGAGTATAATGCAGATAAATTAGATGCTAATGAAGTGTTACCGTGCGGTTCTTGCGTTCGACCATTTCCATTGTTGCGCAAGTCGAAAGCGGAGTTTATGAGGTCATTGATGTTTGTGGTGAACCCTTTCAGGGAACTGAAAGCACTGCCGCCGAACCGCGGCCCTCGGCGCCGGTACGATGAGCTGTTCACGTGTGTCACACATAGGTTGACAAGCTCCTCCTTTTCTGAAATTTAATAAACGCTGTCTAAGTTGCTATAGATAGAGCATAGGGCAGTTTATATTGTTAATCGAGTCTGAAGGCGTAAAATTAAAGGTTTTTGATTATGTTTAATTTCTATTCGACGTTTCGGCACGGATTACACCAGCCGTGGTCACGATTTGACTGAAGAAGCGGGTAGTCCAGGATGGGAGCTGGGATGGCAGTTTTATCAACTAACCACATTTGATCTTCAGATACGGAAAGGCTGCGACACACTACACAGATAGTGTTCGCAGACATATTCCTTTGATTTTACGCGTTCAGAACCAATTTACAATATAAAAACGCGAAAGTTTAAAAGTTATATAGCTCTTAGGGCAGTGATTCCTAATGTGTGCATTTCGGTGCCAGCCTATCCCTATCCTATCCGATCCTATCCCATCGGTTATCGGACCTGCGCAGGAATGGAAAATGGAAAAAACAGTTTCTTTTTAATTTTTAAAACAAACAGTTCAAAATGTTTTAAACACATGTTTAGGTTCAGGTATTAAATCAAGTTTTTTTTCTTTGATTTTGAACACAGGTTTTAAACATTTTCAAACTGTTTTAAACATGTTTCAGATACAACTCAGGATATGTTTTCGTCTAAGGTAATTTCCCCTTAATGGGGATTTCCCGAATTGATTACAAAAACTCAAATTAATGAACTGTGAAATTGATTCAGGTGATTCCCCCAATACAATGCAATGCAAGATAGGGAATAGAGAAGCCTGCAGCCTGATATTTTCTTTATAACTGAATCAGTATTTCATATTTGAGGTGTACAACAAAAAATAAGATTTAGCAGTTTATGTAAGAAAAATTTTAAATCACTTTAATTTCAAATATGTTTTATAAATAGACAGTGATTAAAACAACCAATTTGTTTTAAACGTGCCACTGGTTCTGTGGCATTTTACTAGTTTTTCGTAATTATTTATGCTATTTAAAAAATCTTGTAGATACTATCATCTTGTAAAAACAACTTTGTAAGTAAAATTATTCTATTGATAAAATTTCGTGGTATATTCTTTCATTTATTTTAATATATTATCAAATACATTAACTACTCTTCTAACATTTCAATTATACAAAAATCTATTAAAATTATAAGATAAAAATTAAAATGATTAAATTATATTAGTATTAAAAGGTATTAAGATCTTACAACCAATAAGCACTACCAAAATCACATTTTGGATAGAAAAAATGTAACATGTTGTAGTGATAAACACAACCTGATGCAGTATAACAATAAAAATATAACAAAATATATATAATATACTGTTTAATTTCTACTGCATTTTTTTCACATTTTTCACATTTAACCAGCAGTTGACTGGTAGAGAATGCCTTAAGGCACGTTTAAAACAAAGTATTTTAAATCAGTTGTTTTAATCAGTCAATATAGTGGAAAAAGAGTAAATAAATAAAATTCTATTGTAGGACCCTTGATACAGGAGATATGCCATCAGTTAAGATGCCCCATGAGACAACACGTGTCATCGAAAATTTATCACTGGTCTCTAACGAAAGTGATCAAGCAGGGTTAAATGTAATGAATTGGTTAAGTTTTAATGGTGGATAATCAACTTCAGATCACTATTGATGTTAGTATTAGCATATCATGTTCCTGAGTTTCTATTTATGACTATAATAACTCATAAATAACATTATAAATGCAAAATTTAGTTTATATGTTTGGGACTCTTGAACAATCAATTAATTATTGTTGTGAAATATGCAAATGTGCTTTGAGAGCCCATTAGGATCTTTGTAATCAATTTAAGTCATTAACATTAAATTGTTTACTATCACCGGATTTATTATTCAAGTCAGGGATATGACATGTAGACCTGTCAAAAAGAGTGAAATTTGTACAGAGATGACACTTTAATGACTACATGTCATATCCCGACTCGAATAAAAAATCCGACTTTAGTCAGATTAAAATTTTCATATTTAAAAATATATTTTAGGCTTATGATAATTTTAACCTGGTTGTTAAAAATATTGATAAGTTGATCCGGTAAGTATTAGGGGTACCAAAAAGAAAACCTTGTTAGGTCAAGTGGAAACTTGGATTCCAGCAAAACAGTTAATACTTCATCAACCTTTTAAACATTTAAGCTCCAATCTCACAAACTAAAGATCAATATCCTTGGCTACAATAATTGCCAAGGTACTGGATGGTTTGCTTGACAGGCACCTGGAAGAACATATACTGTCTGGTGGGCTCATACAAATACTCATTATGGGTTGAAAAGTAGGGTGAGACTAGTAACATCACTCCAGCGTTTCTATCTGTATATAAATCAACTGATTGTTGAGCTCAGTAATATAAATGTTGATTGTTGGATGCCATGTTGATGGGAATAGCTTGTTAACATCAGTTATGCAGATAACATGGTATTGCTGACCTCAACAATCAGCGCCCTTAGAAAGCTGCTCAGTATATGTGAGAGGTATGTAGTGGACCATGGACCTAAATTCAACGGTAAAAAGAGTGAGCTCATGATTATCAGTTTGTAACAAGCAGTACAAATCAGGGTCCCTGGCTCACTGCATAACTAAATGATAATGTACAAAAGAGTAAACATGACACTGTTTAGATTGTAATAATGGGTTCAGGGTGCTGATGGGGTTGCAACCTTACTGCTAGCTGCCAGTAGCATTTCAGCACTGTTTGCTGAAGCAACTGTTGATGACTTCTTTGTCATAATGTGCAAAAGTTGTGCTTCCCTGCTGACTTGAATCGGAGCCAGCTCCAAATGCACCATAAGTGCCAGTGCAGTCAGGCAGATGGTACAGTCTAATGCTGCACCAACGGATACAACTGCATAATGCAGGCAGTAGACGGTACATATATATATAATAAATTATATATTATATATATACAGGATTGGGTTGTCACATCTTAATCTTAAATTTAATTTTAATTCGAATTTGTTCCCCCTTACTAACACTAGGTTAAGATTTACAGTTACTAACACATATTACAGACATTTTGTCTGAAATTAAATTAATATCAAAGAAGGAAATATCTGATTGAGGGTACGTAATAATAATTTGGGAAATAATTAAGAGCAACAGAAAACTTATTAGATGATCAGCAGAAAATACTGAGTGGGTAGCAAATCAATGATAGCATAGGGGTCTCAATAGACTTGGTAATGACATTCTTAGTAAATTAAAGTTATGTATTTACTTTAGTTATTCCAAAATGAGATGTTTTTTTAATCATGATTTACTACTATTTTTTTAGAAACAAGCCTATTAAATCTATCAAGATTTGCCCTTCATTTGATACTCTTTTTTATTAGTGGCTCTGTTGGATCAAGATGCTCTGCACTGTTGAATGTTATATTTTCAACAATAATGCAAAACTAGTTAATTCTGAAAGTAATTGTCAGGTGCTCACAAATGGATAAAGCAACATTTTCGCCTAGCATATGGATATTTTTCAACTTTTTAAGACAAGCTATGTTTTAGCACCAACAACCAAGATGTTGCAATAATGTATAATTATTAGAGAAAACACTGGCCAATAGTAAAGCAGGCCATAACGTTCTTAGTTGTTGTGGAATAAAGTTGTGGATGTACGGAATAAGTTACCACAAGAAATCATTGGCATACAAACAAGATATATGGTGAAACTTGTAACACCAGCTAACACAAGATATAGGCATACCAGCAGTAATGCTGCTCGCCTATTCTTTGTTATTTTACTATTATTTATATTTTAGGCCAGCAGCTTTCACTGGTGCGCTCATATCAATACACTTCTGCTGCCTTCTTTGTGTCTAAATGGTCTTTTAATTTATTTTTGCTTTAACTGTTTCATGCTGTAGATTATTCTATGAGTTGACCACTCTATTTGATAAGAAGTGCTATAGGAAGCAATTATTATTAAACAATAATAATATGATGTCCAGAAATGTAGTAACTTGATTATTACTTAGATTATTCTAGAATGTGACGTAATTTCGTAGGGGGGAGTACCAACCAACGCATCCTCTCGTAGACACGTTCTGTCGCTGCAAGAAGAACTGTAGGTCGCGGACCTTCAAGTGCGCGATAGTTTGCCTCGATAGTGGCCTTGTGGAGAGCACCCGGCAGGCTGGGCACATGGCTCCTCCGCCCCGCCTCAGGCAACCACTACAGTAATACCTCTCGCATTCCAAACAAGCCCTCTTCCTCTTAATTATACTAAACTGCACCAAACAACTCTCGCACGGCATTTTACAAAACCCGCGTCCTTACAAAAAGAAGCATAATCAACACTACACTCCACCAATTAATATTCTGCTATTATTATAAATTGACACGCAGTGCCATGGGTCTGAATTAACTGATTTTGGATGTTTTTATTAGGTACATTTGTTATTTATAGATTTGCAATAGATTATTTTAATGTATCGACAGTAAAAACTAAACATGATATAGGCAGAGGACTGTAGAGGTGTGTCAATTAGTACGGATCCAATCTTCCAACTGACTGGCTGATTGAATCACGCGGCGATGAATGATTCAAACACCGACCGATTCAATTGGTCAGGCATACGAATGAACGTTGTCTCTGGCAATGAACGGATTAGCTTATCACTTAAAAGTGTAGTGATTCCAAAAATAGCTCCTATTTTTATTCAAAGAACTCAATAATTTAAAACTAACAGAAACACAACAAAATAATTGTAGCACCTAATTCTTAATCAGATATATAATTTGAAGAAATAACGATTATATAGTTTAAGTAAAAATATAATGAAGGAACTTGCCAAAAAATAACACCGCCACCTTACAAAATTAACCTTACGGCACCTTTGTCTACAATCAAAAACTACCGAGAATTCGTAATCGTGAACTAAATTAATCAGTTTCAATAACTAACTTAATAACTAAATTAATTAATAAATCTCAGTCCCAAGCCTGCTAACATATGAGGGAAAGTTCATTGAAAAATACTTCTTAGTATTTTATTTAAATAATAACCCTAAATCTGATCCCTTTGCCATTCTATGACGCAGCCAGCACTATTGGTCGAAAAAAAGGTGCGCGTGGGAGCCACTCTACTGCCACACACTGCTTGTTCATTTTATTTGTATTAATTGAACAGTACATATTACATACAAATAATCTTAAATAGATGCAACAATTGTTTTTGTGTAAATATCGTGTATATTACATGGCCGCGATTTCTTGCAACGAAAATTATTTACTGAGGTAGAATGATAGTATGCGTTTATCGTAGATGTAAATCATTGCCTGCTACTTTTCACAGGTGAAATCACAGTGAAAAATAATAAAAATTTCATCAAATGAAAATAAATTAAAAGTGGTAATCATTTCCATCGCTGCTTGAAATCGTTCGGTCGTGACTCGTGACCTCAGAGCGCGGATAATGCTTAAATCAGTATTGATGAATGATTCAATCTGCAAAAAACGGCTATCGATGCATCACTGCTTAAGAGACAGCAAAGAGGATACCTGTCTGCCTGCAGGGCAAAAACTATTAAGTAGTGTAGTGCATTGAATTAATTGAACGAATAATCGAAGTTACTAGTCTTAAATATTATACCTAAAAAGGTGTGTTCATTTTATTTATCAAGATATAAAATTGTGTAAAGTAATATTTTGAATAATATGACTATGTAATATTGACTTGACAGACTAAGTAATCTCGATCGATACCGTAGTACTTCAACAGCAAAAATAAATTCTACGACCGCAAGATTATTTCATTGACATGTTTTTGTAATTTTCTTGTCCAAATTAATATTTTTTGTAACACTAGAGCTAAAGCGACCGGCAGTATTGTCACCGCATCCCTATATCAATCCTTGCGCTTCACCAGGCGAATCGTGTATCCGTCGTCTTCCCACTCGTTTTGTTTAAAATAGTTTTAGAGGCAATAATAGACAGGATAATAAACAGATCTATGCCGTGTTGCGCCTCCTCGCCGCGGTCGCATTTTCTCAAGGGGCTGTTTTATGGCCCGTATTTTAGTGTGTTGTCATACAATAAGCATTAATCAATACTTGCACTATTATGTATCTGTATATAGTTTTAATAAACGTGTGAAATGTTAAAACGCCCTTTTTCTTTCTGTTGTTATGCAGGAACGCAGGACTTGAACCCAAACGACCCATCTGCTGGTAGACGGTAAAAACCTCGCCTCTGGACACTCCAATGTGACTCCCATTACCGAAGCGAGTAATTTTTTATGAATAAATAAGAAAATAATAGAATTAAAAATTAATTCTTTAATAATATAAAATTAAAGATATTACTATAGAAATTATTAGCATTTTTAGTTTATTAATTCTATTATTTTCACAAATATCTTTAAAATATCTTTTCACAAATTTTGACTATTATAATTGATTCAAACTATTGATTATAGAGAAAATCGGAAAGTTTGATTTTTGTATGGCAGATATTCGCAGCATTATTTATTGATGTATTGCGTGACTGTCATACCGCGTTTGTTTTTTATATTTATATAATTCATTTAGACACTGGCATAGCCATTGGTTCACACACGGGAAATAATAAAACAGATTGATTCTAGATCGTCATTCTTCAGTCTCGTCGAAATAGGAGTCGCTCATTTAAATAGTTTACTGCGGACAGAGTTGGACTCATTGGAAGAACACAAAAAATGCTGTCTCATGCTTTTATTTAACTATTACAAACATTATACACGAACACTAGGCACTTTGAAGTATAATAAACTATCGTTATATAACAAATCTCTCAATTTTTAGAATAATCAAACAAAGATTCAACTTTACTTCTAGTTCGCGCCTATGACGCGTTGTAAAATAAGCAAAATAAGCTATCTGATATGCAATGTCTAAATGTAATGCTTCCTTTTTATAGAGATACAAGTACCTATAGATTTAAAGAAATATTTGAACCATTTAAGAACAGTTTAATTTTACTACAGACCAGTTTCTTGCTATAGATAATTTGACAGGCGTATTCGAGTCAGGATTTGGAAGAAGGAAGAAAATACGAAGTATAACGGATTTCTTTTATAATGAGGGATTTATTTAATGACAATACGTATGAAATTGGATGGGATATGGGTAAGAGAGATATTTATTTATACTTTATTGCACAGAAACACTGTACAACACTGTACTGTACACTTACTTTTTTTTATGGAAGAAGGCGGCAGACGAGCATATAGTCCAGCTGATGGTAAGTGGATACTGTAGCCCATAGACATCCATGATACGTGTCAACATTAGTCCAAAATGACAAACGTTGACACGCCCCCGGATGCACTGCCTTTGGAGATATAGGAAGATAAAGTGGGAAATGCAGTACATTTCAAGGTAGTCTTCCGTGAGAGAGGGGTAACGTCGCCAGTCGAGTGCGCCCAGTGGTTGTTGGATTGCAGCATGATATTACTTATGGCATTCTCTATCAGTCAACGGAGATTTCTTCCCTTCTCTCATAATACTTGTCTATACGATGGGATAGAGCATGTAAACAGAACAAAAGGAATGGTTTTTTTTCAGAGCAAAAGGAATTCGTATAAAAAAAAAACAGAAATACTGACCTATTGATACTTTATAGGTCGGTAGTCAAGTTTCAGGACCAAGAAAAATGCTTTTTAAAAACTAAAACTAACATATTGAAGACAAGAGGCAGAGCTTGATGCCAGTATTCATCTGAATGCTTAATTAAAACTAAATACAAAAGTAATTTCATAACACTGCATCTTAAATGCTAACTTAGTGCTATGTTCCTAGAACTACTGGACTATGGGTTCGGCCGGCCACCCTGTTCTTCTGACCCAGCTATCAATAGTAAAGGCCTGGGTGACGTAACTCCTCCTCCCTCAAGTGCGAACTCATCGGTTTGAACTTCTTCCTTTCGAATCCGATGATATTGCCAAAGTTTTTCAAACAGAAGTACCTAGGTAGGTATTAAAATTATAAAAAAGGCAAATATGACATAGAATTATTGTAGCTAAACTAACACTTGTATACATATTTGTTAAAAATTAAAAAAAAAAGTGCTTTGTTAACTAAAAATTGTGTATTTGCACAATTTTTGAATCTGTAGGTATTCCCACTTTCACTGCTTTTTAACACATAATGTAGACGTTTTATGTCGTCCAAGTAGACTCCTTTCAAGTCCACTTTGCTTATTTTTGATGACATGGGGGCCGGGGGAGGGTCTGAATGGCGATTACGTCAGCAATATTTATTTATTTACTTTCGTATTTTTTTTGGCAAAATTTAGTAGATTCTGATTAAATGAGAAACTTGAACAGATTTTGTATAAAATTATACCAATGCTTACGTTAGCATGGGGGGGGGGAGGTAAGAGCTTTGCTTACTTTCGCTGACAAGGCGTGGGGGGTGGGGGTGTTAAATGACTAAAATTCTGCTTACGTAATACTTGAACGGCCCCTAACTACTTATAGTTCTTTGGAGGAATTAACTCATAAAATCCTCATTCCGGCGGGTAATATTTGAATCTATACTAATATAACTCGTATAAAGAGACCGTATAAAGAGAAACTAAAAAACTATCGGAAAGATTTATAAAAAAATACTTTTACTAAACTATTTAATATAAGTCCGTAAGCTGTGTTTAGAGGTCATAGTAAATCGATGTCATTTGTGCAAATGTGCAAGCGCACAATTACGTCAATAGTGATAAATAATCTATGTCATAATATAAAGTACGTTTAGTATTATATCATTAAATAGAACAAACACAAAATAAAAAATTATAGTTAGTATTGGCAGATTTCAAATTTTGTATTATAGCTGAGGTGTCCGAGTGGTTAAGGAGTTGGACTTGAAATCCAATGGGTTATACCCGCGCAGGTTCGAATCCTGTCCTCAGCGATTTCTTTTTTTCTTTTTCGTTTTTTATGTAAGTTCCAAAAACAAAATACTTGTATATTACTGTTAAGAAGTAGTGACAAAATTAAGGAATCCTTTTTAATTTTTTTTTGCGAATACAAAAATAATCGTGTTATTACTATAAGTATAGAAATAAAACTTCGCAAAAAATCCAGCTTTATGACAATTTTTTTAGTCCAAATTTGTCTAATTTTAATGGACTATTTATATATAGTTCATCAGTTTATACTGTAGGTCCATTGTACAAACTTTTCTACGCCTATTGTTTTGTACGTACAAACCCGTGTTGTAGAGTGCTCGCCACCAAAGAAGTCCTGCGGAATTTAAGGGAACTAAATATGACAGGTCGTCCGTTCTGCAAAATAAATAGTATTATGTCCGTTTATAATTTACTTTCTAATCTAGACACATCTTTATTGGTAGGTGTAAATAAAAATACATAATTTGATAGAGTAAATTGAAACCAATAAGCTGTGGAAGTATTACGTCGGCCGATCACAGCGCCGCGCCTACGAGACTTCATTTGTGGCACCTACTATACACATGCCCAAACCGATTAGCTGTCAAATATAGGTAAAACTGTTTTCAGACAGTAACATGTTTTTAAGTATTTACCTAAACATAATTTTGAAACAACGAAATTTTAAGTTGGACAACGTTAACAAAAGTCAATAAGTTCAAATCGACAATAAGGTCCCTTTATTCAGATAATGTCACTATCATTTCATTCAAAAAATGAATTCAAAAGATCCGTAACTAATACCATATAATAATAAGAATATAAAATATGTAATACAATTTTATTTTCACCATGTTGCTATTTTTGTTACCTAGATGTTTTCCGATTAAGCATTATTTTATTTATTCGTGCAAAAAGTATAGATTATTGAGGCACGTGTCTGTTCACTACGCTAGCAAAAATATTGGGGTCGATGTACTTCGCGAGTCACATTGAATATAATAAAATACGCAAGACAAACTCACAATATTATCAACGTTCTACTTTCACCTGCGGCCTACGGATATGTTTACAGACATACTTATGTATCTATGTATTTACAATTTGTATATACATTTATGTAAATATGTGGTTAGTATGGTTTTTTTTCTGAAATGAGGTGGTCAGAATAGCAATTGGTCTAAAAATTGAATCTCCAATGGTTAGCAGCGCATGCCGACATTTGTCATTCTGGACTGATGTTGGCATGTATTGCGGATGTCGATGAACGACAGCATCCACTTACCATCAGGTGGACTGTATGCTCGTCTGTCGCCTTTTTTTCACCTATGAGAATCAAGATGGCCGATCGACTGATTGGCGCAGTCGGTAGTGACCCTACTTGCAGTGCAAAAGGTCCCGGGTTCGATCGCCGGTCGAATATACATTTATTTAATAAAAAAAAAGACAAATATAAGTTCGGGTCTGGGTGTACGTCTGTGTTTGTCTTTGTATGTGTCTCTGGACCCACGACTCAAGGAATCCTAGTTTGGGCCATTGAGCGTGGCGTTATTTATTTATTTATAGATTTATTCTTGATTCTTTATCCCTAGCTAAACAATGACCAAGAAATACTGAACAGAATCCATAGTAATGTTTTAATAAATTTCAATAATAATAATGATCAATGAATTATAAGAGTGAGCCTTTATTGTGAGTAGAATACCTTCTTAAGCGAATATTTTTGGAAAATTCTTACTTATAGCTATTTGCTACCGTATAATCTTTGACATTTAAGATCAAAGGCCTGCCGACAGAGACAAAGAAGAACAAATTGCCCTCGTAATAACAGCTCTTATTTCGTGAAAACTTTTTCTCGGTTCTTGACCTCTGAAAATCCCGGAAAAGGTTTTAAGGGAACGGCTTGCCACAATATATTTGAATAAAACTTTATCGTAACAGGTATAAGGTAGATTATTCCATTGAACATTCTAGCAGGAATTGAAGGTGTTCCAAAGTGTATCATAACATTTAGACGTAAAGTTCAAATTTCTGTGTGAAGTATAAAGACTGAGGTAGGGATAGGTTAAGGAAGTAGGTTAAATACGCTATTTTTCACTGGATGCCGTGAATCGGAGAGGTTCCAGCAACCTGTTCCCATTCAGATAATGCGGGGATAAATGTTCGAGGTGGATAAGTAAACGTGTGGGTAGTGAAAGGCGACTAGGGTATAACGAAGCCGCTCGCGTTGTGACCAGACCTGACAGACTACGCCATCTCTAAAAGAGCGGATTCGCCAGCCCGTCTGGTCAGCGTGTAGTTTTAAGGCCATAGATATCTCATGCACAAGACAATATGCACGAGAAGGCCCATGTGGACCAAGCAAGGGCGGGCTGGTTTCACTGGATAACTAACGATCACTGTTTCAAAACATTACCGTTTCCTATTTTTTTATTGAAATAAGATGGCAAATGAGTAGGCTTCACTTGATAGTAAGTGGATACTGTCGTCCTACGACATTCATGTTACATATCCACATCAGTCTAAGAACGATAAACTTTGGCAAGCATATTTTGTTATATATTTTTTGTTAAGGATATATAAGCTGTTTATGCGTGGAAATTTATATACTGTAATGTAAAATTAAGTATGTGCACTTTTGTTTATTTATTTTGCACTTGATTGCACAATATTGTACAAAAAAAAGGCGAGCTTAATGCCTTAGGACATTCGCTACCAGCCAACCATTGGGTTGATCAGAGTTCAATTAGGACGTGCATGAAAGACACAATATAGATGGTGTTGTAAAATAAATAATAATACATTATTACATATATAAAAACGTTACCCCTCTCTCACAGAAGACTACCTTGAAATGTACTGCATTTCCGACTTTATCGTATTTCCCCAATGTACGTACGTGTTTCGGTAGTGAGTGAGACATGCCAGAGCCCATTCCCATCTCATCCCATCCCTCCCCATTTTCCCAATCCATATCTTAATCTGCAAAGGCAGGCAGCGCATCCGGGGGCGTGCCAACGTTTGTCATTCTGGACTGATTTTGGTATGTATCACGTATGTTGATGGACGATAGTATCCACTTACCATCAGGTGGACTGTATGCTCGTCTGCCGCCTTTTTTCTATAAAAAAAAATAGTATTTATAAATCTAAATTTAATATACTCAAAAAACATGACTGCATTGCATATAGTTGGAGACTGGAGTTCATTAACCTCAACATAAATAAAATGTAATAATGTTTGTCTTAGTGACAAACGGTGCACAAAGCTACAAATATTAATACTTGCCCACGGCTTCGTCCGCTGGGACTTCTAAATCAATTCTCTATGTATCGTATAGGTGTAGGTATCTAAATGAGTTCATTATACATTATTACATTATTATACTTGCCTTTGTCTCTCCACTACTAGATAATAGACCTCTCCCCAGGCGTGGATATAGGATTCCGCTAAGGGGGAGACAATTTCTTTGTAATCTCTTAGAACAGTCTGTTCTAAAAGAAAAAAAAATTCTCTATCCACATAATTCTTACATTGGCTTACTCAGCTATTTATCGATCTTGTAAAAAAATATGAAATAAAAACACGCTTGGAATTTAAACTTAATAATTGAAACAATAATTTTTAACTATTAAAATTAATTATTTTTACCCCTAGGTACTTATTACTTTTTAATTTATTTGTTAAAATTTATGAAAATGCATGATTCAGGTGTGGGGGGGCACAATTGCACCCATTGACCCCCCCTCCCCCAATCCCTAAATCCGCGCCTGTCTCTCCCAAGGGCCGCCGCCACTCAAGTTCCGCTTTTCTCATCAAGCCAATGTAGCGTGACACGTCCTACGTCCAGGTAAACTGACGACTTGCAGAAAGTCGTCGTTAGTGGCTGGATATCATACCGGCCTCTAAATATTAAAAGAGGACCGTTATTTTTAAAATCATTGCATTGATTTATATAAAACCTTATAACTTCCCGAAATAGACACACTACACTATATACCAGTAAAAACCACAACAAAATCAGTCCAGTGAATCTCAAGATTTACACAAATAGTCAAACAAACAGACATAATTCTTTATACCTACTCGAGATTTTGCAATTTGTGTATTTTGAGGGGACTACCCTGATATTGCTGACGGCGTATATCCTATTGCTTGCCAAATATCTGAAATATGAACCGGGTGATCAGTTTACACGGTTTATGAAGATATTTTTCAAAATGCCAGATTTGCTGTTGCTAACCGCTCTTTATCATACCTTCAACGTATTTTTCCACTGCTGGATATAAACCTCTCCCTATCGATGGACTCGTCTACCTTATCGGTTGTCGATTCTGCAGCAAGAATGCCCTTTGGAAAGGTGGATCTTTGCAGATATGACAGATATGACTAAAGGTAGACCTTAAAGAAGTTCGGCGGTAATTGCTAGACGAGAGATAGTAGAAGACCGCGTGTGTTTTGAGAGTAGTCTGTCCGTAGCAATTGGTAGGTAGGATGCAACCATCCTGCCTACCGACTGCTGATATGAAGACTTTCTCACTCTCAGTCAATCTCTCAATACTTAATCTCTCTCAGTCAATGGCGTGCATCTCATTTATTAAGCAGGTTAGCAGAATTTACCATACGATTGGATAACGTGTAAATTCACCCATGAATTCCCAATTGACTGTCTGTTCATAAAACCAAATAATTCCTGAAGTGAACGAACGAATCACGGGCGAGTGTTATTATTCCCTCCAATATCCTATTCTCCCAATGTAACTACATATTTCCCTAATGAGTGGGATATGCTAGAGCCCATTCTCATTCCATTTCATCCCTCTCTAATTTCCCAATCGTTTCTCCAAATCCATCCCTCAAAGGGAGGCAGCTCAACCGACGGCGTAGGTAACGTATGTCATTTTGGACTGAAGTCGGCATGTCTAGCGAGTGTCCACTGTCTGCTCGTTTGCCGCCTTATTTCTATAAAAAAAGTGACAAGTTTCTTACTGTAAAACGATATTACCGCTGAGGACAGGATTCGAACCTGCGCGGGTATAACCCATTGGATTTCAAGTCCAACTCCTTAACCACTCGGACACCTCAGCTGTGGTTACATTAATCAAATGTAACCATTTGTTCAACGTTGGTCGTGACAATTATTTTTATTACCAGTGTTTTAGTATCGTTTAATTGCACAAGTGTTTTACGACTTGAAGATTACAATAGAATACGTAATTAAACATGTATTTAGACGTGCATGATTTTAATCGATTTTTTTATTATTTATAGATAACGCCAGACTCAATGGCCCACACTAGGATTCCTTGTATCGTGGATCCAGAGACACATACAAAGACGAACACAAACACACACCCAGACCCAAACATACATTTGTTTATTTTTTTAGAAAATTAGAAATAATCTGACTAAATAATATCAAGCATTACTTTTTTATTTTAATATCGTTTAATTTTACTGTATCCAGTCAGCTACTTGAATAAGTAAATCTATGGATATTAAAATATCCATATTATAAGATTATTATTATATATTTTATGTTTTTTACCACTTAATTGTTTATCTATAGATACAAAAGAGGATATTGGTATATTGGTGACTAGCGACCCGCCCTCGCTTCGCTTCGGTTAATAAGATTTTTTTTCAAAATTTCAAAATAAAATATAGCCATTTTATTTTGAGGGATCCCTAATTTTTTCTAGTAATAAACATAGCCTATGTTACTCAGGGATAATGTAGCATTCTAATGGTGAAAGAATCTTTGAAATCGGTCCAGTAGTTTGAGTTTATTCGTTACAAACATACAAAAATATATACAAATCTTTCCTCTTTATAATATTAGTGTAGAAGTGTAGATTAATAGACTTCGACACCGTTTGACCGATCACCACTCGCCACTAGATGGCGCTGCAGTACATCTACTTTTATGGCAGGACAACGTCTGACGGGTTTTGCTAGTATTTTATAAAAAAATCATTTTTATGTACATATTTTTTTATACAACAGACATCGACCTTCTAACCTTAAGGTCGATGACAACAGACTACCGATCCGCTCGGGCTTCGCTCGTTGACGTATCGTTCCCTATGGAACATAAGTTATGTCTATCTGCATTCATTTAGCTTCCGTGGTTAATTATTTTAAAGGTGCCATGTGGTGTCGGCCGACTATAAAAATACCATCCCATCTCTTCCTCGTGGGTGTTGTAAGAAACGACTAAGGAAGAACGAAGCCACTGCCACAAGCGCTGAGAGACTACACCTACATCTGAAAGAATGGACTTGCCAACCCGTTTGGCCAGCGTAGAGTTTTAAGACCATATAACCCTTATTTATACACAAGGTAATGTGTATAAATAAGCCCACGTCCTACAGTGAATACTGAAAGGTCTTGCAAAAGTGAAAGAACTAAACCAGTATCAAATTACATTTTTATAACTTTATATAGGTCCTGGCTGTGCCCGGCGTGTGGAATCCCATATGTGGCATATGTCCATCTGGAATAATGTACCTGCCTTACAAATGGTGAAAGAATTTTTGAAATCGGATTAGCAGCTTCGGAGATTACCTACCTCCTACATCCAAACTTACAAACTTTACCTCTTTATAATATTATATAATAGTATAGATTTCCCCAATGTTAGGTACATCGTTAGGTACGTGTTTCGGTACTGAGTAAGATAATCCCATCCCATCCCATTCTATCATATCCCCCCCCCCCCATGTACCCTATCCAATCTCCAAAGGTAGGCGCTCCAAATTAGCGCCCCCGGGGCGTACCAATTGTCATTATGTTGCCATGTATCGCGGATGTCCACGGGCGACTTCCACTAGGGTTAGAAGCTGGTGGTAACTATTCCGCTGTCACCTTTTTCATAATAAAATAATAATATAATATATCGTATGAATGTTATTATAATTAAAGTAAATTATATTTATTATTTTTTACATGTGTGGTACCGTAGCGGTAAAAAGAGACATTTATTGAGCCGGGCAAGTTAAATTGGATCGTGTGGTTGAAATTTAATAAATATTTGGCTGGTCACGCGGCGGACGGGTGGAGGCTGGACTGTACTTATACTCGTAGTGTTGTCACGTAGCAATGAGTCAGCTCAGGTCAGCGCTCACTCATTGCTTACTGGAGGAGGTTCCATCTCGTACTAATTTCCAACGTAATGCGCATGTCAAGTGCATTATGTTATATCAATAAAATGTTAGCGAGTCGCAGTGACATAGATGTTTTCTTCTCACACGAGACGGGTCCTGAGCAGATATTTAGATTGGTTTTTGTTTTTATAAGCTCACACACCTCACAGATAAAATCGATAAGTACTTCAAAAACGGCAAAAACAGGCCGCTGTTTTTCGAAAAGAACAAACATTCCCTTCCGTGCCATATTTCGTATAGTAAGTAGATATATTCAGTTTCCAATCTAAATATCAAACGCCCGAGCAACTGACTCATATTTTAGAATTGAACTGTTCTTCAGTGACAACTTCGGGTTTATACAATCACAACTAGTGTTGTTAAAACGAGCACCGAACGCTTGAGCGCTAGCGCGCTATGTTCATGCAATTGAACCTTAACTTCAAGAGCTTCAGACTAGAGCTTTTAACCACAAGGGTTTGAGACAATCGAAAATTTAAAAAATGTACTAAAACAACCACTAACGCTAGTCTTCAAAGTTCATTAGCGCTCACTCAGTTGTCGGGCGTCGAGCGCATTTTTACAACATTTTACAACTTTTTTTACAACACTAATCACACCTCTGGTTCACGAAACGCACCTCCTTGATAAAGAGCCGAGCTTGTCACCATTACTTCAGTACAAACAACGACGTGCTGTTCGTATTGTCGACGATCCCACTCTCACGGGCGGTTTAGAACTCCTCAGCATTCAAAGAGACGTTGCGTCTCTCTGTGTGTTCTACCGCCTGTACAATGGGGAATGCTCTGAAGAACTGTTTAATATAATTTCCGCCTCGGGTTTCTACAACCGCACCTCCCGTCACAGAAGTGCGGTCCATCCGCATTTGCTCGATACGGAGGTGTCGCGCACTGTTCGGTCCAAAAATTATTTTATACCGCGAACCCGTAGGCTGTGGAACGAACTGCCTCAAGAGGTCTTTCCATTAAGCTACGATATGGGATTCTTCAAGAGAGCTGTGAATAGAATTTTGCAAGGTCGGTGGCGCGCCCGCATACCTCCTGGTGTTGCAGGTGTCCATGGGCGGCGGTAACACTTACCATCACGTGGGACCGCTTGCTCGTCCGCCCACTAGACTATATATATATATATATATTAAAAAAAGTATAGTAACAGTACATAAGTAAGCGCACTTAATTTAATTACTCAAATAGAATTTCAGTAGTATGGGATTCTTGTATCTAACAACCGGTATTTGGATATATTAAGGACAATCGAGAATCCCCGTTAAAATTAAAGGTTATTTTGTTGTATCCATTAAGTCGATTTGTATTATTAAAATTAAAATTTTAAATAACATGAATAGCTTGAGTACCTACTTTTAATTTAAACCGAAAATCTCAAAACCGAGCTTACCTTTTCTACCTACTTTTCTCCTACACTTTCGCGTTAATTTAAGTTTCACTGTTTTTATCCTTAATACATAGTAATTGTAATTTGTATATTGTATATGTATTATTTACGTATATTAATTATCTGTATAAGATGTACAGATACGATTTTTTAAGCGACTCCTATATTTCCCTTTCGCTTTGTTATTATTATCTATACAATAAAGACAATTATAATCACGTGCTTTCCATTGAGGTCAGTTTTTCACGAGTAACTCATGAGTTTCCTCTTCGCCGTAACTCATCAGTCTGGTGTGAGAGCGGGTGGATCGATAAGTTATCCAAGACGTGGGCGGGGGGGCACGAGGAGCTCTCATCTCACGCACGCGAGCATCGAATACACAATATGTTGCTTTTTAGACCGTTTGCTATTCCAATACATGAAAATATTTCTTGTTATAGCACATTGGCGGCGAGCGGTGGGTTGGCGTTTCCAAAGGTGGTGTAGTTCCTCAGGGCTGGTGGTAGTGGCTTTGTTAGCCCCCCATAGTCGCCTCGGACTGTAGTGGCATTTGGAGATAGGGGTGGTGGACTGAATACGTTTCTACATCGGTATGTGATTAAGATCTGTTGTAAATATTTCATTAATTTCATTATCAAGGTGTTCACATCTGATAGATGAAATACACACTCATTATATTTCTATATATGCCTGTATTTAACGCACACACAATCATATTTTGATACACATTTGTCTCGGTGCTTTCTTATGACTTAGACATTCCAGGGATAAACAAGTCACACACACCCTCACACACACATGCACGCTCACACATGACACGCATGTACACATATACATATATAACGCACACAACCTCCCAATGATGACAAATCCTTATGTAACAATTGAACCATTCAAAATGTTGTTACTTCGTAAATGGCTTAAAAAATATTATATACTTACCTTGTATTTAGTACAATGTGTATTTTTCATGCTCTGAAGTTTCCGGAATAAATAAATTAAAAATAAATAAACCAAAGTCAAGTTCAGGGCTGAATACCTACGTACCAAAATCTACAAACGAATAAATGTTTATTATGATTGCTTTTTCTGCTTTCATGTCTGAATTCTGAATCGTGACGACCTCTTGACCTTTATACGTAGGAGGTTACAGTTTCAAACAAGAAATGAATAAATACACATCTAATGTGGAGTCTAGTGTGTACATACAAACATCAGATATACGTTGGTCTAAATAATGAAATGAAAATGGAAATTATACTATGGAAAGAACTATGCTCAGAGGTTCTTTGCTGGAACAAATCCGCAACGAAGAAATTGGATGAAGAACTAAAGTTGCCGACATAGCTCAAAGAATGAGTAAGCTGAAGTGGTTTTTTTTCGGAATGGCTAAATTCTTGTGGCCCCAGTGGCCTTTCAAGAGTCACCGGTCGTGTGAGCGCAGAAGGCGCTCAGCCGGGAACAAAATGTGTATTGCAACGACCCTAAGGGCTTCCTCGCCGGTAAACCGGCGGAAGGAACGGGCCTCGGCTTAGGACGTTACATTGGGAGGATACCGCGGGATCGCGAGTCGGTGAGAAACGCCCAGGCACGTGCTGATACCTGGTAAAAGTGTTGGCTGAGGGCCGGTGTGTGTTGACGGTATAGCGAGGGGGACGTCTACGTCTCCGCTGGCGGGGACGGTGTATCTGTGAAGTCTGTGAGTGTGGTGTAAGAACCGCATTGGCAGTAGTATTTGGGTCGTCTAAGACGTGACATAGACGACGGTAGCGGGGAGGGGCACTCCTATCAGGTGACGATCAGGGAGCAAGGTGAAGTGGCAGTGAGCAGTCCATATAAATATAAGCGATGGGGGAGGCGAGTCCTTGAATGGAGACTACGTAACGGGAAACGTAGAGTGGAACGCTCTTCAGCTGACGATTTGATGGAAGTCGCTATTAATGGCTGGATGAGAAGAGCTCAAGACCCTGTGTCCTTGGGCGAGGCCTATATCCAGCAGTGGAGAGACAGATGCTGATGGTATGGTACTTGTAAGTATATTATAATATTATAAATGTGAGTTTGTTTGCTTAATAATTAATTAGTTTAATAATATTAAAAGAACTGCATAACATCGTTTTAATTTTAGATTAATATATCGAGTACAAAAGCACTGGATAATTTTTCACTAGTATTCGGATCCTCACAAGGGGGTGAAGCATGTCTTTGTAAAAGGGACTACTGATTAGAACACATTTTGATCAGTCAAACGTGGTTGTTTCAAACAGGACCACAAATTACTAGCTTTTGTTCGCAGGTTCGCTCGATGTATATATATTATTTGCTAAAAATTTAAATAAAATAAAATAAATAGCTGGTAATAAATAAATAACAACGAAATATTAATTGTAAGACGGTAAAGACAAATTATTGCTTCGGCGTCAGGAATTCAGTATCGACATGGATAGACAGATAACAGACAGGCAACAGATAGACAGACCTGGGGAGGAGAGGTCACCGGACTTGGAGTGAATGACGCACTCATGAGATGCGAAACGGGCAAATAATAATGAATTATTTATTGGTTTTCGTCGAAAGTCTTCGGCTGTCGATAAAATAATAACTGAACATTGTTCTAATGGATTTCGTACATTTCTCTCTGGTTTTAGTAACAACAAATACGGAGGTCTTTTTCCGCGTACTTTTTTGGAAAGGATGTTTGCACGCAGCGGCTGAAGAATCGAAGATCGTGTGTGATGATTGAGCTGCGGGACGCATGCTGATGATACGGTATGTCGTATAGCTTGTTTTCAAGTACTTCAAGTAGTTCTTCAGATTGACTGAATCTGTCTACTATGAAATTTTAAACAATCACAGAACAACAACAACAAGACAAATAAAACAAGTCATGTACTTGAAGGTAAGCTGTAATAAGTACATCAGCTTAGAATTAAGTTTAATAAGTTTAACCATAAGTCATCGTTTCTCAACCTTTCCAGTGCCGCGACACTAAGGCCAAAAATAAAGTTAATAAACCCTCGACCCCGTTACTAATAGTTTCTAATTATGTTATAATATCTGTGTTAGATTTATTAGTATGTAGTATATTATATATTAATGTTTATGTATTCACTTATTTGTTTCAATGCTTGCAGTACTTTGCAATATCTATTCACACTTGCAGTACCTTTATTCCTTCAATCATCTCGCTGTTTTATTTCTTAACAATTGCGTCTTAAGTCTGTATATATTTTGTTTTTTGTGTACGCAATAAAGATTATTATTATTATTATGTTATTTTACCTTTTAACATTTGATTATAAATCATTAAAATTAGTCATTTAAAGATGTTTTAATTTTTCTAACCCCCTGTATATGTGATCGCGCGTTTATTTCCCGTGGCACTACTGCTTGTCACAACCAGTAGTGCCATAGGAGATTTTCTTCTCCCATGGCACTATTAATTCTCAATAACTGAAATACCTCGAGAAACGAAGCTAAGTTTGTGGATATGAAGCTTTCTTCAACGATCCTTTGTCTAGGGATCTCGTGTGGAAATTCATTTGCTTCTGCTACAATATGTAAAGAAAATGACCAGACCCAAACGTGAAGAGTAATGCAGCATTAACCATGTGTGAGTCGTATACAAATGTATAAGGATAATAGTAATCGTTAGCGGCGTGAGCCCACGAGTCTCCACGACGTCGCCGTAATATTTTCTCAGATCTTTTACGACTTGCGGAATACGACGTTTTATATAAAGATACGTTACACTTGTGCAGTTTTTTATTTATTTATCCATACCATACTGGTATAGATTATTAGGTATAGATTTACATTGGGCTCTTACTGTTCAAGTATTCGTTTAGAAAACGGCTAATACGAGTATGAATACTTGAAAACTGGCGAGTAGATATTCGCTAAAACGAATACGTACATTCGGAACATCACCAGTGTTAACTGAAATAAATGTTGTTTCTTTCTAAACTAGACACATTCATACTTTACATACTTGCCATTGAACCTTAACCCGTGACAATGATCACTAGCTCAGCAGTGAGAGAGACTCGAGAAAAATGTCCGTGTAATAAACGCCAGTTCGCATTGGGTCCGCTTGGTACATTTGCCCCGTACTTAACCCTGCCTTAACCTTAAAGGCGCCCTGCAGTGGTTACAATCGTTCAATTAAACCAACGTGTGTCCTCACCCTTAATACTTCATCATATATTGAGTAGTCGTTAAAATCCCTGATTGCTACCGAAGCGACTTGTTATAGCCGCTGGACGCCAGCCAACGGCGCCGGCTTATTTACGGACCGTCACACCTAATATCTTAAATTATTATTTTATTACCTGACTAAGGAAAAATCAAAATGTTTAACGTGTACTTGTGTACTTTGAATTTGTCCAGTTCAACTGAAAATTTTGCCATAGAATAAGCTTTTAATAAGAATAAGCAAGACAGTCAAATATAGTGATATAACAAAGATTTAAATCAATTAAATACACTGGATTGCAAAAATTCCGGGTCGCTAATAAAAACCGTGATATCTCCATAAATTATATACCTAGATCGCTCTAATAAATAATATGTAGTAAGGAGGTTACTAATGCTTGTTCTAAATCTCTAAAGAGGTTTCATTTGTACAAGTTACAGATTTAAAAAAAAATATTCTGCATTTTGAAAAAATTCAAAATTTAAAATTAGGAAAAGAATATTTTTTCTGCTTTTGTTTCAAACGGAGCTGTCATTATAAATGGTTCCTTGGATTGATCAGAGTATTCAATGCAATATCATGTCGTTATCACCTGAAGAATGTACACGGATTATTACCATGGTACAAGAAGGAAGAAGTCAGCGTAGCACTGCTAGAACAGTAGGAGTATCTTTATCAACGGTCCAAAGAGTACTCCAGCGATTTCAAGAGACCGGCATGAACATCAGGAGACCAGGAAATGGCAGGCCAAGGTGCACAACTACACGAGAAGACCGATTCATCGTGAGCACTATATTAAGAAATCGACATCTCACGGCTGTTCAGGTCCGAAACAGTCTTTAAGAAATTCACCACAACAATGTGAGCTCTAATACGATTCTGCGACGTCTTCGTGAAGCTGATATAAAGCCTTATAGACCAGCAAACGGCCCCAAACTGCTCAGAGAACATCGAGTTGCCAGGTTACGGTTTGCTCGAGAACACATCCGATGGACAGATGAAGATTGGTCCAAGGTTATGTTTTCCGATGAGTCCAGATTTTGTTTATTTACGCACGACGGGAGACGAAGAGTATTTAGACGGCCAGGAGAACGGTATGATCAAGCGTGTTTTGAAGAAAAGGTGCCATTCGGTGGAGGATCAATAATGGTTTGGGCTGGGATATCTTCAGAGGATCGCACGGAGTTAGTGATCATAGAAAACGGTTCTCTGACTGCTGTCAGATACGTAGGAGAGATTTTAAATGAGCATGCTGGTCCATTCTTAGTGAATATGGGTGCAATTTCCATTCTTATGCACGATAATGCGCGACCATATACTGCTCATTTGGTCAATATGTATATTCAAGACGTCGGTATTACCTGCATGGAGTGGCCAGCTCGCAGCCCTGACTTAAATCCCCTAGAGCATGCATGGGACGAGCTCGGGAGATGCGTGAGACAACGCTCTCCTGCTCCCGTTACCTTACACGAGTTAAAAAATGCGCTAGTGGAAGAATGGGCAAACATAGACCAAAATCGTATTAAAAATTTGGTTTACAGCATGCCACATCGTCTTATTGAAGTGATACGGGCTCGTGGAGGAAATACAAAATATTAAATTGACAAAAAAAACTTTAATTTTTTAAGATTTACTACGAAGTGTATTTTTGTTGTCATAAGTTAGAAGCGAAATTTTCTTATTTTTTAATATTTAATTAAAGTTATATAGTGTACAGAACGTGTTACACATTTTTTTATATATATTAATCAGTCATCTACAATATACTATAGTTTCGCAAATTAGTCTTATGTATTTAAGGAACTATCACGCCATTTATTAGCGACCCGGAATTTCTGCAATCCAGTTTATTATTAATTAAATTACGATTCAAATCTTTGGGATTGGGTAATGGGATATCTCCCTTGTTATTATGATCTAGAGATTAGAACTTTTATTTACTTTTATGGAAGCTCATTGACGTAAAAGAAGTGAATTATTATACAATACACCCGTGATTTTGCGGTTGCAGTAAGTCATCCAAATGTTTATAATGCGCCGCTCGATTGTATCGGTCATCAGTGGCACATCCTTCTCATGTGTCAGCAGACAGACGCACGCTATCATGATGTCACTTTCGGCGCCATTTCTAAACGTTGATTATTTCTTATGATGCATTTATAAAGTGCAATGCACCATTTTAATAAGAAAGAAAGAACATTATTTTATTGACATAACAAACGTATTAATGTAGCAGAATAAATGAATGTAGAGCAGAAATTAATATTAATTGTTATGTGAATCTGCACACGGAGGGGAAGAGTGCACGCTGCAATCCAACAGCCGCTGGGCGCACTCGATAGCCCTCGTTACCCCTCTCTCACAGAATACCACCTTGAAATATACTGCATTTCCCACTTTATCATATTCCCCAATGTATGTACGTGTTGCGGTAGTGAGTGAGATATGCCAGAGCCCATTCCCATCCTATCCCTTCCCACGTCCCCAACCCTTTATCCAAATCCATTCTTTCATCAACAAAGGTAGGCAGCGCATCCGGGAGCGTGGCAAAGTTTTTCAGTTTGGACTAATATTGGCATGTATCGCGGAAGTCTATCGGCGACAGTATCCACTTACCACCAGGTGGACTGTATGCTCGTTTGCAATCTTCTTAATATAAAAAAAAACAATTCAACATGTGTCGCAGCGTGAACTGCGACGCTGATTTTCTCTTGGAGCTTCACCGGTATCCAGAGACTGTCTACATAGGTTAGTTGTGGTGAGATCCCGCGTAGCACCAAGCTTTAAGATGCTCGTAAGAAAGTTATAGTACTCAAATGGAATTGAGCAGGTCATATAGCTAGATTATTTTATAAAAAGATGTTAGAGTAGCGGAAGTCCACCTGAAGGTCCACCTGACGCTCTTGATACATGCCAACATAATAGAATGAAAAACGTTGGCGCGCCATATGTTGTGACGCCTATTTTCGGAGATATACGATTGGATTTGTAAAAAAGTTGGAGAAATGGGAATAGGAAGTATGTACGACGACGATATTTCCTCATCCTACCACACCTCCCAATTCTCCCTGGGGGGATAATGATAAGTGTAATGGAACAAGGAAATTCTTTTATTTGATTGGATTGGTGGTGAATATGATAGTATGAGATGGAATGGTTTGGAAACTATACAAGTTCCATTGCTTTATTTTCTCGATGACAGCTGACACACAGTGGTCGATATAACTTTGTTCTAGCGTCAACGCCTAAAACTCCGAACAAAAATTAGGCACCAAGACGTCATATTTCATTAACAAGGTCACGTCAGCCAGAAAGCAATTTTAGGGATGTAGTTATCGATAAACGTAACACGATAACGGATCCGATATTTTTTTACAAAATGTAAGAAACTAAACTACTGCCGGATACTTTTGTACAAATTTATTAACTAATATTATATTTCATTACAAGATGTTACACGTGTTAATTCTTGATTGATAATGCCAACTTCTTTAAAATTTTCGAAGCTGTTGTAAAATAAGTAGGTATAGGTAGGTACTCGACAATGAAACGAAATAATTATAATGACAGGTAATCTTTATTTATTTATTTTAATCAAAATCTGATGAATCGTCACTGTCACTCGATGAGCTCTCCCCAACATTTATTATAAGTTCCTGTACTTCTATATTATCGAATGCCACATGAATTTCCCAATCCGACGCTATAATGTTTTGGGTTCTTCTCACAATTTTTTCCCAGTTTTCGGCAGTTACATCCGCACATGCATTTTTTAATAAATCTAACATCTTGTTTGCCGTAAAAGGGGGATGGGTATTGTTTCGAGCGGCGTGTCCTTTGATTTGTGCCCATATTAGTTCTATAGCATTGTACTGGCAATGATACGGCGGAAGTCGAAGAACCCAATGACCACATTCGGCAGCTATTTCGTCGATAACATATCTTTTAGGGTGGCTTTTATTCGATTTTAAAATATTCACTAATTGTACTTTTAATAAAGTATTATCCACATTTTCGCCATGACGTTGGAGCCAGTCAATTATCTCTTGTTTTTTATTGGCCTGCGTCGGCATTTTATCAATTTGTCTGGAGTGATATGTAGCGTTGTCCATAATAATTATCGACGGTTCTTCCAGAGATTGCACCATTTCTTTAAACCATCCTTCGTAAATCTCCGCGTTCATTTCTTCGTGGTAGTCCACTGTTTTCTTGGATTTAAAGGCCAGTAAAGCATCTGACATGAATCCTTTCGTAGACCCTGCATGGCATATGATGAGGCGTTCACCTTTTCCCATTGGCACTGAACTAGTGGAAGCGACGGTGTCGTCAGTCCAGTTCTTAGATACTGTGTGGTTTGCATTTAACCAAGTCTCGTCAGTGAAAATAACATTTGACCAATCTGATATCTTTTTGGCTTCGCTCAAAAATTCGCAGCGAGCCATAGCAACGTCGTGACGCTCCATCAATATTTTACGTTTGTCCATTTTTTATAACAAAATCCAATTTCTTTCAAAACCAAGCTTAATGACGATTTTTGGCCATGGAACAAACCACATTCACGTAAAGAAACAACAAGTTTTTTAAGTGTTGGAATTTCTTTGCGCAAGTAATAGTCATATATATGACGGCGAATAGCGTCAGCGTCGAAGTTGTCAACCAATGTCACACGACGTGGTTGGCGTTTTTTCTTCGGCGTACGAAGCTTATTTTCCTGCATGCCGCTTGTACCGTAAGCTTCGGTAGTAATTTTTGAAACAGTAGGTCCACTAATTCCTAATGCGGCCGCAACACGCTCTCGCACTTGCGACAGTGGTAATAGCGGGCCACCATTTTGATACTCTGCTTCAAAGTAATTACGAACCTTGATCACCAGTTCTCTCGCCTGCGTTTTCAGAACAGATCCTTTCGGCATTTTGATATTTGACAGCTGGGCAGCAATCAACACGGAGGAACACAAAATACACAACGTAACGTATGGATAATGTGAAAAAACTCAGCGAACAGAAATGTAGTGACTAGCACGACCGTCTTGTTGCGATTGACAGATTAAAACAAACACAAAATGGCGGTGGGCCATTGAGTGTTCCCACCTTGAAAAAATATATTTGAATGTTTTTGTTGTATTTGTCTTTGTTCAAAATATAATAAATATATGCGATCGATATCATTACTTATTTGGTCACACAACACTACAACTATCAAATTAGAACTGTCATCGAGAAAATAAAGAAATGGAAATACTATAGTTCCGGTATATCTTCACTACCGTACACGTATTATTAACTACATACAATAAAATACGCACACATTGATACGATATTAACTGAATTGTGTAACTGAATACGAGATTGTGTAACAAAATTTTACTGATAGCTCAGTTTTAGCTCTTAGTTTTTAGACAAGCATACAGTCCACCTGATGGTAAGTGGATACTGTAGCCCACAGACATCCGTGGTACATGCTAACATTAGTCCAAAATGATAAACGTTGGCACGCCCCCGGATGCGCTGCCTTTGGAAATATAGAAATGGATTTGGAGAAAGGGTTGGGGAAATGGGGAGGGATAGAATGGGAATGGGCACATCTCACTTACTACCGAAACACGTACGTAAATTCGGGAAATAAGTTAGTGGGAAATTACAAATTATTCTGTTTTGCCGTCCATATGATTTTTGCGATCGATTGAATGGTATAGAAGTTGATTTGCTGCAACGCCATCTAGTGGCGAGTTACAACAAAGTCGATAGCTCGAAAATATTCTCCTTGCTCAAATATCTATGTATACCAATTTTCATGGCGATCGGTTGAACGGTATAGAAGTTGATGTACTGCAGCGCCATCTATTGGCGAGTTACAACAAACTGGATAGCATAGAAACCTTCTCCATGAAAAAATACATATATGTGCCAACTTTCATGGTGATCGGTCAAACGGTATCGAAGTCTATTAACATCAGATATACCAACATCCTCTTTTATATATATATATATATATATATAGATTTACATTTGAAAATAGAATGATGATTGTATGACACACATTTTCCCCGCTGATTTCCCGAGTAGCACGAGTAGCACGAGGTCGTATAGAACAGAGCAGTAGCTTATTTTAATTGCAGAGGTCAAGACCCACTTCGAGACGCTGAGTCCACTGATTAAGTAAGTGATTTAAAAATATTAATTACAGTTCTATTCAAAATTATTATTTATTATTACACACAAATACATGCATATAAATGTATTTCATTTAAACTTTTACCGCAACAGAAATAGTATAAAGCGATGGTGTATTAAACCAGCTAACACAGAGGCATGTGGGAGATTTAATTTAAACGATGATAAGTAAACAAATATATATACAAATACAACAAATATATAGTACTTATAGGGAGCGAGTGCATGCTGCATTCCCACGGCCGCTGTGCCACGTTACCCCTCTCTCACAGAAGACTACCTTGAAATGTACTGCATTTCCTACTTTATCGTATTTCCCCAATGTACGTACGTGTTTCGGTAGTGAGTGAGATATGCCAGAGCCCATTTCCATCCCATCCTATCCCATCCCTCCGTATTTTCCCCCATACCATTCCTTAATCTGCAAAGGCAGGCAGGGCATCCGGGGGTGTGCCAACGTTTGTCATTCTGGACTGATGTTGGCATGTATCGCGGATGTCTATGGACGACGGTATCCACTTACCATCAGGTGGAGTGTATGCTCGTCTGCCGCCTTCGTACATAAAAAAGAAGATTATATTTAAATAATAATTTTCTTTTTATAGATTGATTTTCACGTCAATGCATAAATAACACGTCAATAACAGCATGCATAAAATCAAATATTTTTTTAGTGTACAATCTATTTCATATGAATAATTTAAATTGAATATCTCACAAGTTAATCTAATTACAAGGTCATGTGAAGTAATAGAGGAAATGGGTGTATGGAATGCAAGATGCATCTGCACGGAATGTCTTGCAACATGCCCTAGTTGTTATCTTGTTATTTGTAAAATGTCAGTTTTATTGTCATTTTTCAGTGCTAATTGTTTGTCTGCTGCAATCGATCAAATCAAATTAATGAATACTCTAGTAATAGATGTTAATTTGCCCACGACCGGCTGCCACGACGACCGACAGCACACGACGGTGTGCTGTCGGCCGGCTTTAGAATAATTCTACCTGTGGGTGTTGGAAAAGGCGACTAAAGATTTTAAGAGTAATGTTTTAAGAAAGCCATTTTCTCTTATAGATTTCAAGGTAGTCTTCTGTGAGAGAGGGGTAACGTGGCCAGTCGAGCGCGTCCAGCGGCTGTTGGATTGCAGCGTGCACTCTCCCCCTCTTCCTGTTTTTCCGGTTGTGTGAATGTTAATTGTATTGGTGGATTGCTGACAACACAGTAATTTTCTTTATAGGGCATATCATCATTTCTTGAATTACTACCAGCGATAACTAGCTGGCTGCTATATAACCGATACTAAATGTGAAAACCTAGAAATAGCTTTTAGATATTCATGAAATACCATTTATAGGATTAATTTTAAGCCGCTGGTGTTCCATCTATACTAATATAATAAAGAGGTAAAATTGTGTGTTTGTGTGTATGTTGGGGGTAATCTCTGGAACTACTGAATCGATTTCAAAAATTCTTTCACAAATAGGAAGCTCAATTAACCGTCTCTAATATAGGCTATATTTTATTTCGAAATTTTGAAAAAAAAAGATATTTGAAAAATAAAAAAAACTTATAAACCGAAGCGAAGCGACGGCGGGTCGCTAGTGTAATATAAATGCCTAAATAAAAAATTGAATTTTGCTGGCTTTGAAAAGTGATCCGTCTGTTACGTCAATCACGATTGATTTCTGTTGTCATTTGCTGTTATTTACGTTAGTAGGTGCGGTTGGCACGTGTTATTAACATTATTGGTGTCACTTACGTTGCGAAAAGTAAATCGATTGATTAAAAATAATTAGCATTTACAAATTAATACCATCACTAACTAACGGTCAATTTCAATTGATTTTGATTCTTATCTCTCGTTGTACTTTTTAGTTCCAATTCAGGGCGCTGACGAGACCTGTGACAATCAAAATGGAGTTTTTGACCCATTATCGTATTGTCGCACTGTCTGTGTCAACATTTATGATGGGCTCTTTTGTTCATTTATTCTATAGATATTTATTGGGGAGGGGGAATTGCAATCGAATAGCCGCTTGGCGCACTCGACTGGCTTCGTTACCCCGCTCTCACAGAAGACTGCCTTGAAATTAACAGCATTTCCCACTTTATCATATTCCCCAATGTGCGTACGTGTTTCGGTAGTGAGTGCGATATTCCAGAGCCCATTCCCATCCTATCCCTTCCCATTTTATATCAACAAAACAACCTATTTTAATAACTGATGTAAATACAATTTAAAACTATTAAATCGAGTCAAAGAACCTTTGAAGTTGCTGCCATGGATACGAAGTAAAAATACGAAGTAAAAATAAAAAATACGAAATTTATTTCGTATTTTTTACTCTTTATCTATATATTTTTCGATTTTATCTCAGTGTTAATAGAATTGTTTTTTTGCTGTTTTTTGTTTTTTTTGAAACCACAATCTGTATGTATTTTTACTCGTAGATAAGGCATCCATGTTATTTCATACGACAATTGCCCCTGATGTTGCAGATGTCCATTCCATATAGGCGACGGAGACCACATACCATCACGCGAGTCGCCCGGCTGTTATATAAATAAATAAAATAAGTTCATTTATTTTGTATAGCCCATAGGTATTTAGGTTCAGTGGTCAAAGTTCGTTCGTAGAGTAAACCCAGTAAAGTGGCAATTTCAACTCTTCGTACATCACGCAGGGTAATTTGACCTAGTAACCTTGTATTATTATAATATCTGTGCCTATTACAAGTCTAGGTTAACGTGTGATGCAGGTCAGGTGTGTGAATCATTGAACTGGGAGGACATGGCGCCAATCCACCGTAATGAATCGTTCACCGGGGTAACATAATATTTACAACGTAAATAACTCAAAGGTTTATTGATTACAGTTTATTAATTTTGTCAAAAGAAAAAAAATTAGTGTGGTGACCCACGTTGATTAAGTGTGGTGGCCCACGTTGATTAAGTGTGGTGGCCCACGCTGATTAAGTGTGGTGGCCCACGTTGTTTTGTTATTAACCGTACGTTTAAAAAAATATTTAGACATCCTAGAATTTCACTAGCTTTATGCGTCAATAGTTTTTTTAATAGATTAGAGGGCAGACGAGCGGGCTGGCCACATGGTGGTAAGTGGTCACCGCCGCCCAGGGACACCTGCAACACCAGGGTACGCTACCGACTTTGCAGAATCCTGTTAAATATGTATTATTATTATTATCTATATTATTTTAACTATATATATATATAATTTAACTATGTTGCAACCGCATTCCCATATCTGTTTAATCTGCTGGTTGGCTGGTAGATAATGCCATATGGCATTAAGTCCGCCATTTGTCCAATTACTTGTGCAATGATGTTTAAATAAAATAATGCCACACTCAATGACCCGCACTGGCATTTTCATGCCAGGGATGCAATAGGTCCCGGGGTCGCTTACCGGTAGGACAATCATTTAAAAATCAATATATGTTCGGGTCTGTGTGTGTCTCTGGACCCACGACAGGAAATGCCAGTGCGGGTCGTATCGTTTGTATATCGTATGTCGCCCTTTTGTTGTCGACTGCTGGATACGGACTTCATAATCATCACGCACATTAAAACGGCACGCCCTGGCCATGCGGGTTGATGAGCACACTGGGTAGCCGCTTTATTATCCCTTAGTCGCCTTTTACAACCCCCACGGGAAGATATATGTTGGTGCTATCCTAAAGCCGGCCAACATGACAAGGCCAGTCGTTTGTTTGCAAATCTATATACAGTATACATGTAATATAACAGTAATAGGGTTGAGTCTGTTCAAAGACTTAATTTTAAAAAAATGGAGATCTCTTTAGAAGGGAACCTAAAACAGTAGTTTTTTAAATGTTTGTCTGTGCGTTTGAGCATCACGTAAAAACTAACTTGTGTCATCTTCATATTACACAAGGAAGTTGAGTTATAGGAGAAAATAAAATGACTTTTAATAGAATTGCTCAAAGACTACTGGATGGATTTTCCATCATGTAGGTGCTTTTACATGTGATATTTTTTTTTTACAGCTGCTTAGTCCAGACGAGCGAAGGCGCGGGTAGAAGGTACTATATAGGGTAATGGACAAGAATAAATAACAAAACTAAGTCATCGATAAAACAAATAAACAAACGAACAGACAAGCGTAAAAATAAGCGTGGCGAGCGAAGTTAGGAAGACAATACGAAGACTGTCATGGCTTGTTACTGTTTTACTGTGCAAGCTTCCTGTACAGATAATGGAATGATTTGACACGCCTGGTGAGTAAGGACTAGAGGAACGACCAATCAGATCTTCCGACGAAATGAAAGACGGAAGTATGAATTTGAAGTAGAGGTCGGTAAAGTCATAGGTAATAGCTGATCCCTGGATGAAATTCGTCTAACAATTGATGTGTGATATCGCACGCATGGACTTTTGCGTGCGTAATGATTTTCCCGGGAATATTGCAATGGACCTGGATAAAAAAGTATTTATTCATTTATTTCTCTGAGTAGGTTTTTCAGCGTTCTTGCCAATACGCCTACTCAGAGCCTCTTACAATTTTACTTACGCCAACAGAATAAGTAACCATAAAACTATTTCCATGCAAACGTAATCAATCAGCACTGAGTACCCACTGAGTACCCACTGCCGCTCTTCGAAACGCTAATTGTTAATACTGGACATAAACTAAAACTACGTTGAGTTTCAATAACATCTGTCAAGTGGTTTTTGAGTGATGCATGATACACAAACAAAAGATAATTATTGTTTTGGCCTATTTATCATTGGTAATGATACCCCTACTGTCAGAGACCATGACGAATTGATTAAAGATTTCCGTCTTCGTCATCTTTCGTCTTCAGTGGCAGGGGTTAGGCCATATCAGATGTGGTGGACGAGTTCTAAAATGGAGGCCACGTACTGGGAAGCTACGTGCCACGCGCTCAGGCCAGATGGATTGACTACTTGATGAATGTTACCGGTAGTGTCAGGATCAGGAGAGCAGAAGACCGCGTGTGTTAGCGGTTCTTGAGAAAGTCCTATATTCGCCAATGGAGAGACATAGACTGATGGGTATGGTATGGTCAATTTATGTTAGTGTACAAGATATGAAATGGAGGTTGACAAGTCACAAGGCAAGTCCTTATTGCTTCAGATCAATACATCGACGGTTGTCAATACATCCGGTTCTTAATTGCGACGTTACTTCCTTCTTGATTGGTATGTTGGCTCCCCCATTCCAAATTGGTTGGAATTTCCAATACACCGTAACCGGGAAAACGCTAATTAAGGGTGGGGTTAAATCGTGCATTCATTGATTCAACTGGTTTCACACAAGAAGAGCGTAAGAAGGACGCTTAATATCGTAGCAAGGTTGCGAACAAACAGAGTAATGTTCATGACCCATTGATGATTTTGGAAAAACTTATCGGATCGAGTCCGAGGGCTTTAAAGAAGAACTTCACCACCTTCCACCACAGAGTACTACAGTTCGTGATGAAAGACTAGGAAAACAACTTGATGATGAATATTATATAAAATATACCTTTAGATTTACTTATTTAAATAAATAAAATTAAACACATTCCCATCCTATCCCTCCCCATTTTCCCAACCCTTTCTCCAAATCCATTCCTACATCTCCAAAGATAGGCAGCCCATCCGGGGGCGTGCCAACGTTTGTCATTCTGGACTAATGTTGGCATGTATCGCGGATGTCTATGGGCGACAGTATCCACTTACCATCAGATGGACTGTATGCTGGTCTGCCGCTTTCGTCCATAAAAAATAAATTAAAAAAAAGAACAAAATTTCTATAACACAATCAACCAAAAAATGCATATTCATGTCCTCACATGTTAGGTTGCATCGTAAAGACTAAGTAATAATAATATTATTAATAATGATAATAATATTGCCCGTAATGCCAAAATAAATAAATGAGAACACTTTAAGAGAGTTACAATACACATTTAAGTAAATAGAAATCATCTTTCACTGTATACTTACTCTTTTTGATCCTTCGATCGTTACGTGGAAGCGGAAATTTAACCCTAATCACATTTCTATCTGCAATTAGAAGCACATTTAGTTGTAACTCAGACGTCGTCTCAAAAATCTGTGCTAGATCATTAGGATCAGTGGCGACGTGTCTGAGAAGTCAGTCTGCAATTCGTTATAGTTATTTGTAGAGTAAGAACCGTTAGCTCGATGCGCCGGCGCTGGACCGCGGGCGGTCGACCGTAGACGAGGTCGCACTCACTCGCTCAACTGTAAACTGTGATTAATGTAGAAATTATTTGACAAAAAATTATTTGTCACTTTAAGTATGCTACTGTACTGCAAATAACAGTTAACTTTTAAGATTCAGTTAGAGAACATCAAAATATTGTGTGACACGGGTTTCGCTAGCCACCCGGCTATGGTCGAATTACATTTAATAATACAAAATTTACTGAAGCTATAAGTTTACAAAGAGTACTAAAACATGAAGTGGGCTGCAAATGAAGATTGCTTTATTTATTTATTTATTTATTTATTTATTAGTCACATTTCTAACGTTACTATAAAAGTAGATTACATTAAGTCATTAGGTAAAGTAGAGAAAATAGTAAGGAAAAGAAAAAGAAAGAGGATGACACAAAATATGACACAACCAAATGAAGTAATTCATTGGGTAAAGTAGAGAAAATAGTAAGGAAAAGAAAAAGAAAGAGGATGACACAAAAGATGACACAACCAAATGAGGTAATTCATTAGATAAAGTAGAGAAAATAGGAAGGAAAAGAAAAAAAAGGGGGATGACACAAAAGATGACCCAACCAAATGAGGTAATTCATTGGGTAAAGTAGAGAAAATAGTAAGGAAACGAAAAAGAAAGAGGATGACACAAAAGATGACAGAACCAAATGAGGTACCTCATTGGGATAAAGTAGAGAAAATAGTAAGGAAAGAAAAAGAAAAGTGGATGACACAAATAATGACACAACCCAATGAGGTACCTCATTAGGTAAAGTAGATAAAATAGTAAGGAAAAGAAAAAGAAAGTGGATGACACAACCCAATGAGATACCTCATTAGGTAAAGTAGAGAAAATAGTAAGGAAAAGAAAAAGAAAGTGGATGACACAACCCAATGAGGTACCTCATTAGGTAAAGCAGAGAAAATAGTAAGGAAAAGAAAAAGAAAGTGGATGACACAAAAGAAAGAAAAAACAAGGAAAGAGTACATGTAATCCACGGAAATTGACATTTCAATGGATAAATAAATTTATTTGATAAGTGACCTCAAAATAAAGCTAATTAAAAGCTCTAATTTAAAACATTATAACGTTTTGACATATAATTTTTTTTTCAAAAACTTGTCATGTCTTGATCTAATTTTATTTCGGTGGATTTCTGCAACTTTTTGGTGGACATTAAAAAACAGTTTTTGTAATTTTATTACATAACTTAATTATAACGTTCCAATAGTAAATATTGTTAGTTAATTTTGTCATTTCTAGCATAACACCAGGGGTCTATTTTTTGGCTTAAAAAATGTCGTTCGTAACAATGACCCAAATGTATCGTTGATGTATTACAGACCCTTATCGAAAGACTAACAGAAGTGTTACTCATAGCAAATCACGGGTATGAATCCGTCGATGATTTTAGGACTTAATTGACTCTCTGTGACAGACTAAACTTACTGACAATGAAGACTAAGTTACTTAACAATATTTTGATATAAAATGAAAAATGATCTATTTTCAACTTGACATTTGACACCAAATTAGGTAGTCGTATTAAAATAAAGAGACTGAAATGATAAGCCAAAATTTTGTCATTAATAATGTTCAACGAATTTTATGAAGCACTCAAGCCTGAGTCATATTCCTTTGTGTTGTCCAACTTGATGCTGAGTAACTCAACAACTCTTTCCATTGTGTGCTGAGCTTAAACGTGATCCTATCACCTAATTACATAATTTCTGCATTATTGAGTTCCCAAGATTGTTCTATATTGACCCTAATGACAGCTGATATCTGTTTCGATGCATTCAACACAATCCACGAGACTATGTTCTCCCCTTATGTTTATTAGTTTGATAAGAGTGTTGTTAATCGCTTCGACATTAATTTCTATAATTTCTAGCAATACATTTTCAGACGAACAATGTTATGCAACTGTTTCGGATTTATCTTCAAGATAGGTCCACAGGTAGGCAGCGCATCCGGGGGCGTGACAACGTTTGTCATTCTGGACTAATGTTGGCATGTATCGCGAATGTCTATGGGCGACAGTATCCACTTACCATCAGGTGGACTGTATGCTCGTCTGCCGTCTTCGTACATAAAACAAAAAGATACAGGCCTTTCCCTTACTAACAGAAGCGCGTTCAAAAGTCAAAGACTTATATAGTACCAAATTTACACTTTGTGAAATTATGTCTTCAGTAAACATATATTTGTACAAATATACATATAATTGTTTGTGTGTTGATATATTTTCATTTAAATAAATAATCTTAAGTAAATTATAATCCATGAGTCGTGTGTATTTGAATTTGACTAAAAATTAACCTACAGTTTATTCAAGAATTAACCTCACCTAACAGTAAAGTATGAAATTAGGCCATTCTAAGATAATACCAAAAAATATTTTTGCAGACCCTGAGAAGCTCTTGTGAACCGCTGACTTGGCTTTTGATTGTTCGACTCCAGTTAGCGATAATATTTTAGTGCTGTTGGCCTCAGCATTTTACCCTTATAAAGTTATTTATGTAGAGAATTTAAAAAATTACCTCTCCAGCGTTTTTTGTAGTAAATTTTATGGAATCTGTATGTCTTCTAATTGGAAAAGATATCTGTGTACATTTTGTTTTCACTTTATAAGCTTATTTCTTTACTTATGATTTTTTACGATTCTTACACTACATACAAGTACATCTGATAACGGTTTACATCTTGATATCTTCAATCGATGTTTTCAATATCAGTGTCGTTTTTATTTATAAAAATAAATTTAAAAAAAAATAGTGTCTTAACTAATATTTGATATTAGTGTGAAAGTGTGTAATTATGTATGTATATAGGCGTGTAAGTCCGAGGGGTCTGAAATATATAAATTTATTATTATTAATATTAAATGAAAGAGTTATTTTTGTAAATTTTATGTTTATTGCACACAAAGAATACATAATAGTGACATCAAAGTTTAAATACATAGTGTACAAAAGGGAGGCCTTATTGTTAAAGCGATCTCAGTTATGTATTCAGTTTATAAGTTAATTTCTAATATGCTTTGGTTTCTTGTTTATTGCTTATCAGAATTCTAACCCTACATAATTCTGAAATGTTAGTAACTGTGATCACAGAGGCGCCAGGCCCTCTTTTCGCTTCAATCTTCCAGTTTTGCAGCTTTCGCCGGTATCATCCTTATCACGGAGGATCCGAAGGCAATGGCTTGAGCGTGTATGTCGCGAAAGTTCCCCGCATGCAGGTCGCGATGCACCGAAGGCCACTTCCGTGGCGGTACCGCGCCGCCGCGAGCCTCCTCCACTGAACTCCGCTTCTTCACTCGCGTCCTGACTGTCGACGCGTCCGGACGATGCGCTTTACCGCTACTCGCGACGTGATTGTGCTGTGAATATTATACACGAACCATCCCAGTGCTAGCTCACCGTAAACAATTACCTGAAAATGAAACGGTAAGTGTTAAATAATATTTATGTTAACCGGACGCAGCGCGATGAAGAAATCAATCCATTTCCCCGGCCCGGTGATTTCCCTCCGGAAAACTGTAACTATTTGGAAGTTCACCACTGTTTTACTGTAAATAATCGTGAACATTTTGTTGATTATTCGCTTTATTATTTGAATAGAGCTGTTCGTTTAAACGTGCACAATCTAGTGTTTGATTAATTCGGGGAATATTATGCGATATAATTGATGCGTCATA
Source organism: Sesia bembeciformis (assembly GCA_943735995.1). Lineage (NCBI taxonomy): Eukaryota > Metazoa > Arthropoda > Insecta > Lepidoptera > Sesiidae > Sesia > Sesia bembeciformis. Next base: position 19,544,590 of record OX031028.1, read on the forward strand.
CTCGTACAATGTTCTGTGCATCTTAAAATTGATTAAAATTACACGCGTGAAGTAAAGGGAAACGTCGCTTAAATTTATTAAGAACTAAAATAGTGTATTTATAGTAAACGTGTCTGATTTATTGTGTCGGATCTAGACGGCCAGCGTCTGCAGTCTGGTGTTGATAGGTCTGCGATTGATGAGTTGGGGGAACATCGTAATTAGGACGGTATAGCCTTGTCAATGTCGAAGTGGTCTGAATCCTGCGCACGTCCATTCTGCTCGAGGAATTTTAATTAGTGACAGAATGACCTCTGTTTCGTTTTTGCATAATGCCGAAAAACAATGCAATAACCTATTGTATCATCGCAAAAAATTGACTGAAACGGTGGTGTGAGTCAGCCCAGTTTTCCTTGACGCTGCGCTCAATGGCCAACCCTGAACAATGCGATGGAATACGCGGAATAGTGGACCCTCATTGTTGTTCCACTCAGCTGTACCAAGAACCCGCTAGGGTTGTCATTTACTGACCGGCGGCGTACCAGTCGTATTGTTCTTGGAACCGTCCCATGTGGGTCATTCGATATTATTAATTTTAACTTATTGCTTCACTATCGTCGTAAAACCTGTAAACAGATGTGCTTGATCTTCCATTGTATGTAGATGAGGTTAAGCCAGGTTATATTGCTTCAGACACCTTAATTTATAGGTTTATTTTTACTTTACTTTACTTTTCTTCTTTTATTTTTCTCTATCCTAAGGTCGCCTGGAAGAGATCGCCTTAGTGATAAGGTCGCCTATTGTATTCTGTCACTTATTATTTGTGCACATGTAATAACCAATTGTATGCAATAAAGAGTATTTATTATTATTATTATTTTTACTTTACCAAAGTATTTTTGCAAAAACATTGTGTGATTCAAGTTTGCAAATTCATATTTCAGATGTTGATTGGTTTCAATTGATCACTTTGTGGCAGATTGACCACAGAAAATGGTCGCTTCGTACGACTAATTGTGGAAAAGAGCTCGTTAAATCAATATATTGACCGTGTTCTATATTATACTTACTATACTTTTTATACTGATTGCACACCTTTACAGCAAGATCTTAATAAATTATCTGAATGGTGCGAAACAAACCTGATGTCTCTTGATGTTAGTAAATGTCATATTATTTAACAAAAAAAAACCTTATATTTTCAGTAAAAGCATCCAATCGTAAACCTCGTAAGAAAGCTTGCGTTGTGAAAGATTTAGAAGTATTATTTGATTAAAATTTTATCGTTTCGACCACATTATCATCATAGGTAAGGCGAATAAATTACTTGGTTTTTTGATACGCACTTGCAAACATTTTACAAGTGTCCCACCAATTAAATTTCTATATGTTTCTTTTGTACGGTCAATTCTTGAATATTGTTCGATTATATGGTCACCGGTGTATGAAATACACATTAGAAACAGTGTAAATAAAAATTTACGGTTACTTTTGGTTATGATTTCGGAATACTTAAACACTAAAATTTTATAAGGATAAATTAACATTTCCGAAGTAAAATCAATTTATTAAATGTATTACATAAGATCGTGAATAACCATTTAGATGGGGATCTCTTGTAGCATCACAATCTGAAGACATCGAATCGCCCTGTACGAATTATCACATATCACGGGCTCGAAATAATGTTTCTTACAACAATCCATTCTATAGAATATGTCAATATTATAACGATCTGGATGACGAGTTTGACATATTCTATCTAAATATTGCCCGTTTCAATATTCTGTTGGACAGATATTATCCTTTTAGATAGATTCTATGTAGATAGTTTTATTATAGCTATTCTGCATGATTATAGCTGAAGTCGTGTATAACTCTAAGTGAGTTTAGAAACGTAGGTATAAATATTTATAAAATGTGTCTGTAACTAGATAAGTTTATTTTTGTTGTTGGACCTAATCAATAAAGATGCAGTAGGTACGTTGAAAAACACAGGAATGGGGCAAATTAAAAGAATACTTTATTAATAATACTTTATTATTGTATTAATACACACTATACCTACTTGATAAACTAGGACCTAATATTTCCTCATAATTGTCCATACTTATGTAATTGTCGCTTTGTACGTACGTGTTTCGGTAGTGAGTGAGATGTGCCAGAGCTCATTCCCATCCTATCCCTCCCCATTTTCCAATCCATTCCTATATCTCCAAAGGTAGGCAGCGCATCCGGGGGCGTGCCGGCCTTTGTCATTTTGGACTGATGTTGGTATGTATCGCGGATGTCCATGGGCGACAGTATCCGCTGACCATCAGGTGGACTTTTAGGAGGGGGAGAGTGCACGCTGCAATCCAACAGCCGTTGGGCGCGCACGACTGGCCACGTTACCCCTCTCTCACAGAAGACTACCTTGAAATGTACTGCATTTTCCACTTTATCGTATTTCCCCAATGTACGTACGTGTTTCGGTAGTGAGTGAGATGTGCCAGAGCCCATTCCCATCCTATCCTATCCTATCCCTGCCCATTTTCCCAACCCTTTCTCCAAATCCATTCCTATATCTCCAAAGGTAGGCAGCGCATCCGGGGGCGTGCCAACATTTATCATTTTGGACTAATGTTGGCATGTATCGCGGATGTCTATGGGCGACAGTATCCACTTACCATCAGGTGGACTGTATGCTCGTCTGCCGCCTTCGTACATAAAAACAAAAAAATATGGAAAAAATATTTTTTTTGTATCAAAATTACATATTTAATTAATCGAAGTATTGTCTTCTATATAATTCCTGTGGATGGGAATCGATGAATTCTCTGAAGACGTTTTTCACTGCCACATTGTAGTTGAATTTTTTCCACTGTAAAAGTTAAACAAGTTTAAAATAAAAATTGACATCAGTAGAAGCATGGTCTGGCGAGTGCGGTGGGTGCCGTCACCCAGTTTCCATTGAGACCTTTGAGTCCTCCTATACCTTTGAGACTGTCTCTGGTGCAGTGTGTGGGCGAGTGTTATCATGGAGAAGCAGTAAACTAGAGCGATTGACCAGACTCGGTTTACTGTTCTTCACTTGATACATCTGCATTAATTTTTGTGCCACATCTCAAGGAGCTGTAGTGGATAATACCGGCACAGGACCACTATACAGTCACCGTGGGCTTCTTTTGACTCAGTTTACGTTTGGGACATTGTTCGGCTATGTCTCCTGGGTTCGAACATTGTGACGAACGTTTACGATTATCATACAGGATCCACTGCGCTCATCACAAGTGACAACACGATTCACAATCCTTTCATTTTTGTGCCGGTTCAGCAAAGTACGGCAAGCTGGACGCGTGTTTGCAGCTGACTTTCCGTATCCACTTTCCGAGCTTTTTCACTTTCCCGATTTGACGCAAATGAATCAATATCATTTTGTCACTTACGTTTACGCTACTTAGGTTGTTGCTAAGTTAGCCGTGGTTTGAGATGAATCCGCTTCCACTATTGCTTTGTATCCATATTATCGACTTCAGTCGCCGGTCAACCACAGGGCTTGTTCTTGAGGTAGAAATTTCCAGAACGGAAACGATTAAACCAAAACGCACCGTGCGTTCGTTTACGGTGTTTGGTCCGTACACATCGTTGATATTGCGTGCCGTCTGTACCGCATTGCTGCCACGACGGAACTCATATTCGAAAAGAAACGCTAATTTTTAACTTCTCCATGATCGCAAACACAACGATTTCTAAGCAAAATGTCGTTTGACGGATAAACAAATGAATAATTGATTTTGCAAAAGAATGTCTTAGCTTTAAATTGAAATTAGTCTGAATTTGAAATTCTAAAGACAAACACAAGATAACTAAGTTCACAGTTGCTACTATGAACAAACTGCAATTTCATAGGTAAGGCCCTAATATACTTGGCATCTTTAGTGCTTTCCTTAGATGTTCTATATCTCGCGGTTCATACATCGTTTTTAAAGAATATATTCAACAGAGCAAAGGTTTCACCTACATCCGAATACCGAATATGGTATATTATGTAATGTCTTGCGTTTATATAAATATAATCGATGCTAATATAAAGAGACTGTGATTTTATTTTGTTGTAGATTGACCCGTGCATAATCACTGGATACTATAGTATCCACAGTACCACAGTGACCGTAAAAGTAACGTTGGTCATAACACTGATAACTGATAAATAATTCTTTTTCACGAAATTTCAATTTTAATTTGATTATAACTTTGGTTCTGATTTTGATTATAACTACAATTTTAGTTATAGTAACTTTATTTTATTTTTATTTATTTAAATGAAATTGGAGTTACCCCTCTCTCACAGAAGACTACCTTGAAATGTACTCCATTTCCCGCTTTATCATATTCCCCAATGTATGTACGTGTTTCGGTAGTGAGTGAGATGTGCCAGAGCCCATTCCCGTCCTATCCCTTCTCACGTCTCCAACCCTTTCTCCAAATCCATTTTTTCATCAACAAAGGTAAGGCAGCGCAGCGCATCCGGGGGGACGTGCCAAAGTTTGTCATTTTGGACTAATGTTGGCCATGTATCGCGGATGTCTATGGGCGACACTTACCACTTACCATCAGGTGGACTATATGCTCGTTTGCTCACTTCTTTCTAGAAAAAAAAAATATTATATTAATTTCTAATCTTCTAAATGATTTGTAATGATAAATGATAAACCGTAAATCGATTTTAGGGAAGTTAAATCAATGCAGATTATCTTTAGATCATGTTTAGGGTCCCAAAATTTCTGTGACTCCTTTTGAGGGGGAGAGTGCACGCTGCAATCCAACAGGCGCTGGGCGCGCTCGACTGGCCACGATACCCCTCTCTCACAGAAGACTACCTTGAAATGTACTGCATTTCCCACTTTATCGTATTTCTCCAATGTACGTACGTGTTTCGGTAGTGAGTGAGATGTGCCAGAGCCCATTCCCATCCCATTCCCATCCCATCCTATCCCTCGCCATTTTCCCAACCCTTTCTCCAAATCCATTCCTATATCTCCAAAGGTAGGCAGCGCATCCGGGGGCGTGCCAACATTTGTCATTTTGGACTAATGTTGGCATGTATCGCGGATGTCGATGGGCGACAGTATCCACTTATCACCAGGTGGACTGTATGCTCGTCTGCCGCCTTCGTACATAAAAAAAAGCGAAGTCGGAGTGGTTCCATAGTGGAAATTAGAGTCATATCCCGTGCACAAACATGGAAATCGATAAATTTTAAATTGCATTTATGGTATCTTGTATTAATTAAACTATTTGACGACACACTTAGTACTTTATGTTGTGTGCAATTACCATCCGTTACTACTCACGTCGCAAGTAAATGATTTGGCAGCGCCAGTCGCTAGGGAAATTTCGCTGTTTTCCATAAGTTTTAGAAATAAAAGTGTCAAACCAAAAGTTGTATTAGCTTTAAGAGCCCTATCCAACGACATATAATTTGTATGTATACATATCGTCCTATTTCGATGCAACATGAAGGGAATCGATTTCCGGTTCTCACAGGAGATTTTTCAATAATCTTTGTTTGCAGTTCTACTTATTTAAAAAAATAAACTGATGTCTTCATTCAATGAAAATTCCTATCTTCAATATTTAAAGTACTTTCCCTTCATGTTGCATCCAAATGGGACGCCCTGTAGACTATAGACATCGTATTTTTTTTTTAAATGTTTACTCTCATCGAATTTAACCGAGATTATACGAGTAGACCCGAACTATTTTTCGGACTAATTTCATTGAAATGCGCCCTGCAGTATGTTTGCTAGGGAGGTTGGCACGTCCCGAGCCGCCATTTTGATATTTTTTCAAAACTAGACGTACTGCACATATACATATATACGTAAGCGTACATATATCTATATATGCATATACATACAAACAAAAATCTATTACAAAATATTATGTCCTAAATTGTCACGTTACCGAGATATAACGATTGAAAAATCGCCATATAATCGTATGACCGTAGCAAATCTTACGTCAGTGTATAAACAAAATGTACAAATCACGCGCTCCTACTAGTTGAGTCGTTATCAAATAACTATATTTACTTACTTTTATACGTGTTTTATAAATGACACAAAGTTACGACCACCTTTCGTTGGATCCTAATGGATTGGTTTTAGCTGGTGACCTTTAGTCGGGGTATGAAATCTTGACTTTGTTCAAATACTGGTGTTTGTTCGGGTCTGGGTATGTGTTTGTGCTCGTCTTTGTATGTGTCCCTGGACCCACGACACAAGGAATCCTGGTGTCACCGATATTAATTAATTTATCGGTATTCGAAAGTCGTGATCTCTACTGTAGATATATTTCTTCCAGACCTCCCGAAAAGAGACAGCAGAGAAGTAGAAACCTGCCTTAATTTGTGTTTATATCTGTCGTTCAGAAATTTGGCATACAACTAACAGAATTCAAATGCGAGTTTACACTTAGATTTGTATTTTGGTAGTCGATATGATTATGCAATTAAAACAGTAAAATTAACGCTATCAACGCCTCGTGATGAATAACAATTTTTTGGTTAACAGTATAAATGAAGGCGGATACTTACGCAACATAATTGTCGGCGCGTCTGGTGAATCGCCAATTTCTCATGTTAATAATTCCTGTATTTGCGGTGTCGCGGTGTCGCAAGTCGCCCCACAGTCGCATGTTACGACTGACAAGTCGGCGACGCGACGTGTGGAATGGTAATTAGCGTTTGCACCTGATCGCATAGCAACAACATGCAGCGGACACTGCGCACATCTTCGCGGCTACAATATGCAGTAAGGATGTAATAATTCTTTCACTTTTAGACGTGGTATTTCGTAACTGGTGGCATCTGTATTTTAAAATTACCGAAGTAAAACCGGTAAATATAGAAACCGGACAATACTGGTTGTTGTCCGATCCGAATACTTGAGTCTTACGCGATATTTCAAGTACAAGCCTATCGTTCATAAACATTATTAAACATTGTGTACATAGTAAAATCCGTTTTTGACAATCAATTTAATTAACATGTATAATAAGGTCACATCCCTGATTGCTGACGATTTTTTAATCATAAATCAAATTAAAAAAAATATCATACTATCATTCGCCTCTCTCCACTGCTGGATATAGGCCTCTCCCAAGGACCGCCAACACACACGGTCTTCAGCCTGCTCGAATGGCGTCCTCGGACGGTACTACGTATCGGGAAACGTGGCCTCCAACCAACTGGACAGATCTTGAAGAAAGTCCCCGGTAATGGCTGGATGATTAATAAATCGGTTCTTAAAATTGTCTCCGATGCAAAGCCTAAATCCACCCGAGAACTTCGTTCAAGTTGAGCTTCGTCAAGGTTAGGACGGAAGCACGATTAGCGTTAATTCTGCTGCGTATTTATTCAAAGCCGACTTTAAGGTTCTTTCCAAAGTGAAGACGAATAATGAATCTCTGAATAATAACTAATTTCGCCAGTCAAAACTTTTTACGTTTGAATCTAAATTGACTTAGCTAATAATTAAGAACGAATTATACTTAATTCAGATTTTAATTCGACCGTCTAATTACAGAGTACAAGATTTAGTCATTTGCTTTTATTCATGTCTAAGCGACGATAATTTAAGCATTTTGTCTACCTGTTTTAAGATCCGATTAGATGTGAGTATGGACATTAATTTGATTCAGTTAGGTAATATTTCCAGCATACGATTTTGGATTGAGGACAGATGAATTTACTCGGATGTCACGGTGGTTGCAGCCAGCAATTATATCAGGCAGTCAAAAAAGTTGCAATTCAGATCGTAGCTGCTGATAATTCAGTACTTATATTGCACAAACAAACATGTGTGATGTGCAAAGATTGCAATTGTTGAAGGTTCCTTTCTTTTTATTGTATTTATATTAAATGCACGACTTCGGGAAATAAATATTTAGGGCTGAGGACACTTCCAGGTATTAAATATTGTCCTATAAAACAATGTTTTGTAGAACCTTATGTAGTCCGTATAAACTTCAATGTCACCTGATTGGAGAACGTGTATTTATCTCGGACATAGACAATTAGTCCAGTTGTATACTGTATGTATATTATAAACCATAGGATACGGTTCATTAAGCTCTATAACTTTGGATAAACATTTTGTCTAAATATTTCTAATGACAAACGTTCGCGTTGCCTACGGCGTATTTAAGAATCGGGATTTGGACAAGGTCGAGGAATACAAGGAATAACATTATCCAATCCTCATACTATTTACAGTTCTTTACTGGGCTTAAAACTATTTTAGGTTAGCTTCGTGACCTCTATCGACGTTTGTCCAAGGAATTTATGGATAATAGGAATTATTGCAAAAATCTGGAGCCATTGTATAGGAATTAGGAAGTGAAAGTGCGCGGAGCGGTCTGGGTCTTATTTCGTTGCGTCACACCGATCTGATGTCTAGTTTTTACGGCATTTATGTTTGGCAATCAGACATGGATTATGCTGTTTATGATCGCTATTTGTTGAATCATGATTTTGTCTATAAAAGTAAAATACAGACGTTCAAGAACTATTGACATAGTTTGGAAGAGTTAATCAATATGGCGGTTCAAGTTGCTCTCACTCGGAAGCTGAAGTTGCCATATCACAGCTGACTGGACGCTGCCGTCAAATGTACTGATGTATTTCGGGAGTCAGTGAGAGAACACTCCTTGTAATTCTTTCTTAAGATAGGCCCGCGGCCGTTAGTTTATTTTTTATTATTTAAAGTTTAGAATTCTTTGTTTTTCTTATAGAAAAATGGCTGTAGACGAGCATACAGTCCACTGATGGTAAGTGGATACTGTCGTCCATAGACATCCGCGATACATGCCAACATTAATCCAGAATGACAAACGTTGGCACGCCCAATGCGCTACCTACCTTTGCAGATTAAGGAATGGATTGGGAAAATGGGGAGGGAGAGGATGGGATGGGAACGTACATTGAGGAAATACGATAAAGTAGGAAATGTAGTACATTATAAGGTGGTTTTCACTGTGAGAGAGGGGTAACGTGGCCAGTCTAGTGTGCCCAGCGGCTGTGGGAATGCAGCATGCACTCTCCCGCTACTAAACATGCCAATTCACTGTTTACTTGCAGAAAAATCCTAAGTCTTATATTTAAACGAGTCGCAAAAAATACTAAACGCACAACAGATCACGATAAACAAAACAATCTACTTGTGATTGTCTGAAGTAAATCGTTTTAAATTAGTTAATAATCACTTAAGAGTGTTCTATTTCTGCATTGTCACCAGATAAATCTGACTTTTTAATTTGCTGCCATCGATTTGCTGCTCGTTCACGTGTTTTCTGTTGCTCAATTAATTAATTTTCCTAGACAAATTCGTTTCATGTTATTTTGTTTATTTATTTTTGTTTACATCGGGCTTCAAAGGCCCATATATACCTTAATAATAATATACAAATATATGCTAAAATAACTACAAAAACTATTAGGGATTTTATTGTTTGGAACCGCTTTCTTAAAGCGCTGTAACTCGGGCCTGAAGTCTGGACTCAGAAACGCCTAGGTGCATTGCAGCAAATCGGAGCACATGGGTCTTAAAATTGCTGCATCTATATTTTGACTCCAGATGCCGCAGCTCCATCTTCAGCGGCGCGTCTCTGGTCTGTCACTAGAGTCTCTTAGGTGTCGTTTGGTGTCTTTTCCTTCGTCGTTTTCTCATCTAGGCGAGATAGGTATATGCCTATAGTCGGTACTCCAGCCTTAAGGTGTGTGGTTACTGCAGGGATAGTACCGCGTTTATTCCGATTTTTCCCTTGTACAAATATGAAACCGCTGGCATCTGCGACTGGCGCTGCTGGAGCAGGAGTTGCGACTGGGACGTTCACTTTCGTTTTCTGTTGATTGGAAGACTTGGGACGCATCTGTAGATAGGAGCGGAATATACAGGACAGGAATGATTGTCATTTATAGTTATGTATAAACTGCGATATGAAATTCATAATAATTTACTCACAATCGAACGTGATGCGTGTGTGATGGCGTCGCGTCGGACGCCCGACGGACGTGTGGGTGCATTCATTACAACAATCAGTGTCGTATTCAAATCATTGTCCGTGGAAAGTGGATGCAGTGTCCGATGAGTAATGAGTATAGAGTATGTTCTGCACCGAGGTTTTAAAATTAATCTTACGGTTTTCTTCAGGTGAACACTGTTAATAGATAGGCAGATAAAATTCTTTATTACTCTCCGAAATGAAACAACACAATAGCAAATATTGTAGATACAAAACTCTCAAAAGGCGGTCTTATCGCTAAAATCGTTTTCTGCCACACAACCTTTGGAAATAAATACAAAAAATGTAGTGTAATGGAATGTAGTGACAAAAAATAACCTAAAAAACATTTGGCAAATTTTCTCGAAATAAATCAAGCCTCTTCATGAACAATAACTTTTTAGTCGTTTTAGAATGTTTACCTGATGGTATCTGACCGTCCGCCGGCCGTGTTAACGGTCTCAGGGTATACACGACAATCGCACATTATGTTCAAGTGGAACGTGCGAGCGCGCACAATGACGCACACGAACGCGTCGATAATCCGCGATTATAACAAAAGCAACAACTTGTACGTTTACGTATTAAAACAGCAATGTGCTACTGTTGATTTCATCTCTTTTGTACTGTCTCTCCACTGATATTGGCCTCTCCCAAGGAGCGTCCTAAGGTTGCCTGGAGGAGATCGCTGGAAGAGATAAGGCCTCCTTTTTTGTTTATAGAATGTATGGCAGACGGATAGCGGGCCACATGATGGTATGTCGTCACCGCCGCCCATGGGCACCTGCCACACCGGGCCGCTTGCAGAATCCTGTTCACAGCTCTTTTGAAGAGCCCCATATCTTAGTGTAACGGAAATACCTCAGCTATACCTAGTTACCTGGAAATACCTAGTTATTTAAACTTTTAGATCACACTAGCTGCGCCCGGCACGCGTTGCATGCCCGGCAATTTTTTTGCACATAATATATAGCCCATGTCCATCTGGAATAATGTACCATTCAAATGGTGAAATAATTGTTCAAATAGATGCTGTGGTTCCGGAGATTACCCTCCACATACACACATCTCTCTTTATTATATTAGTATAGATTAAACGGTATTCTTTAAAGTGCAATAAAATGTATTTACTTACTCTTGCAATGCAGCTAGCCCTTCTGTATCCACTTCTGGACATGGACCTTCCCATGCACATCGTGCACGAAGGATGTCAGGCCTTAAAACATCATGCTGGTCGAGCGGGTTATCGAGTCCACTCTTAGAAGTGGTGTAGTTCCTCATGGCTTGTGGTAGCCGCTTCGTTCGTCCCTTGGTCTTCGCCTTTTACGACACCCACGGGAAGAAATGACTTATAGATGTTAAGAGTTTTAATTTCTGATAATCCTAATAATATTTTTTAATCGATCAGATATGGCGTCAGACATTGTGATTTATTTTTACACTAAGTATTTTGAATATTCATAAAGTATACTTTCTCATGTTTCGTGGAGAACTTTAATATATATGCTTCGATCGAACATTTTTTTTTGAAAATCGGTCTTAAATTATCTTAAACAGTGTTTAGAAATTACCCTTTACTTTAATACGAAAAATTAATACTTTGCAATACTTAATTTTATAATTTTACCATTTTAATACTTTACACAAAAATTAGAAAAGATCTTAACATCTGAACATACAGTCAGAATGCTCTCTACACTTTACTTCTAACAATCCCCCCTCCCTCCCGCCATCGCCCCCAGCATTTGTCCGGTCTTGGGAAACTGAAAAGTTGGCAAACCCTACTACGTGCAAACTAGGGCGTAGGTACCGTCTTCTAAAGTCAATACAAAAGAAACAAAAAGATTTAGCAAAAGAAAAAATAATGGCAATGATAAGTTACGGTCAGTGTGACAGGTAAAAGTGTGTCATAAACAATCTGATGATTCAGTGGTTGCTCGTGAGGGCAGTGACTCAGTGTAACGGATAATTGATACATCCCGCTTGAAATTGAGCTACTGTATTTACGTTTCTTACACGGTGACGGAATAAGATCTTGCGGGCCCTCGGACTAACTACAGAACCGTAATTTTGGCTCTTTTATAGGATCTTAACTAATTTTTGAGGGGGTGAGTGCAACAGCCGCTGGGCACACTCGACTGGCCACGTTACGCCTGTCTCAAAGAAGATTGTCGATAGACTGTAGATATCTCGTCTTTGAGTGGTAGTGTGTTGATCTTTACTCAAGTCAAGTCAAAAGTGCAAGAATGTTTGGTTTCATTATGTTATTAAATCTTATGTATTTATGTATTATGTCTATACATAAGTATGTATATACATACATAATGGTTTCATATATAATATATGGTTCAAATTGTATTTAGCTGTATAGACAGCTAAATACAATCACGCTTGTGCGCTGTTAGATCAACGGCCGGCCATATATATGATACCATTACTGGCCTCCTAAGAAGAAAGGGAATTAATAACATTTTTAATAAAATCCTAAGTTACATTTACTTCTACTTGTATCAGCCTTGAATGTCCCACTGCAGGGCACAAGCCTCCCCCAGTTAATCACTGGGGCGTCTCGGGCCGCGATCCACCAAAATAATCCATTTTTTTTAAATTTCACGTACATGCAGGTTTAAGCTCGAAGTTTTCCTCTCACTGTCAGTGACATTTTAAAAAATAATCCGTACTTAAGTAGATACTCAGTGCGTACGGGCCGAGGATTTGAACTCACGATCCCAAGAATGTGAGGTGAGTATCAACCCCTAGGCTATCAACGCAAGTAACATTAAATATGAAAATTAAAAATAAACAGAGAATAAACAATGGTTTTAAGGTAAAAGCTTAAACTTCAATTAATGATTATTTTTTTCAATTCTTGCATTTTTCTCTAATATTATCAAAATGCACTTGTGCCATTTTTCCTGTGGAAGGCAGATTAGCTGCCCTACAAATTGCGCCGCGCCATCTGCCATCACTACCCCAGAGATATAATTTAGCACTTTGTCCTGTAGACCCGATTCCAGCGAAACATTATAAAGTCCATTACAATAATAAGCGAGGCGACGTCGTCGTCGCGTTTTGAGCATGAGGCCTTTATTAAAGTAAGCACATACTCCGTAGATACAATAAGTTGGGCGTTGGACAGCGTCCATTTGGAAGAAGTTGGGGCGGAAAACGTTCCCAAATGAGCCGAAATAACTGTTCACGACATATTTACGAGTGTGACATGCTATGATCACGTCGTTTACACTTTACACAAACACAGACAAACACACTTCACCAACCACAAAACGGTGGTTACACATTTGACAAGTGAGAGTTATAAACAAAACAGTGATTGAATGTTGGTTCTGAGTAGGGTTGTAAAGGAGTATGCTATTTCGGATCCGAATACGGATATATTGTATACTCTTCATCGGTTTCGGTTACAGATACAAATATGATATTATTTCGAATATGGTTTTACGGATATGTTTAATTGATTTTTTTAAGAATCGTATTATTAACTGAAAGCAATGTTAAATAAAACCAAACGGGGAGTAATTGCAACTTTCCTGTCATAAAGTACGAACGAAAAATCTGTCAAATCAAATGCAAGCAGCAAGAACTTGTCAAAACTCGCCCTGTTCAAACTTCGCCTTTAACAGCAATGTATAATTTGTAATAACATTCGCGTGCTTTGTTTCGGATTCTGTTTCGGTTTCGAATAGTGTTTTAATTCGGATATCATATAGGTAGTTGTGGTGATGGTTCCGGAGCTCCATAACATCCCTAGTTCTGATGTAGCTTGTGATTACGTAATCGTCCACTGCCGGACATGAGAAATGTATGACTTTAAAACGTCACCCTGGCCAAAGCGGTTGGCGTGCCGCTCTTTTAGAGATGGTGTAGTTCCTCACGGCTTGTGATAGCCGTTTTGTTTCTCTTAATCGCCTTTGACGACACCCACGGGAAAGATGGGATGGTGCTATTTTGAAGCCGGCTGATACTACATGGTCAAACAAGGCCAGTAATGAACAAAATTTAATACGGCATGTGCGTCAATGTTTGCCGCGTGTCATTTTATCGCACAAGTATATGGTATATTTATACTTGTGCTATATGGCGTACCTACTTAAAAAATGTAAAAATAAAACATCAATTGCTAGTAAAAATATTTTAATTAAACGAAGTATGCTACTAGAAGTTTTTCATATAATTTATCGACGTTTATCACATCAAAAATTCCAATTACAACAAATAGGTTATTGCGGTTTTCCTTTAATGACTCAGTGTCTCACATAGAAATGATTTACACGTGAAATATGCACCGTGTAATTGAGTAAACGCATTTACTCAATTACACGGTTATTTTTAATAAGAACAACTGATTGATCGATCACAAATAAGTTTTCTGTTATGTTTCAAACAATGGATGTACCTACCGATTGAAACTGATGTTTTGAAGTATTTATTCATGTGTTACTGTTGTGTGATGCACTTAGATTAACAATTAATTTCTGGATAAATTTACACGTTGTTTTGAATTATTCCACTCCTGTCCTTCGAACCAGGTCCACTTTTAATATCATATTTTTTTAAAACTAGCTGTGCCCGGCCACACGTTGCTGTGGTTGCCCAACAGATGGCGTACCCTGTATTACCCTGTTTTTGGGTAAAAAGCATGTTTTTACTCTGAGATAGGTATATAAAAACACGCGCGTATTTGAATGCAACGTTGTGTCAAAATTTCAAAGCAATCGGTGAAGAACTTCGGTGGAGATTTAAGATTTTGAATAAACGAACGTTTACATTTTTGTTTATATAAATAAAAATACATAACGTCAACGTAGCCCGACCGATACTAGATCATCCTATCTTTATCTACTTGCGGCGAGTAATGTTATAAGTACATATTATTATTATCGTAATAACAAATACAATGATATAGGCTTATAAAAATACGAAGTGAAATAAAATATGGATAAATAGAATTGCGATTCCGCGAATAATTGCATATTAACACCTAATCAAATAAAGTTAATGTTTTTGCGTACGATAAAGTAAATTCAACTTTCGTCAGACGTTTGTGTATTAAGTGTTTGCTATTCAAGTACAAAGACAATCGCAGAAATTAACAAAAGAATGATACTTATTAATAAAAGCTATTTATTTATACTTTTATAGTACACACTTTTGGAGATTTATAGTGCACGCTGTATTCCCTCATCCGCTGGGCGCGCTCAACTGACCTCTCTCTCACAACTACCTTAAAATGAGACTACCTTGAAATGTACTGCATTTCCCACTTCATCCTATTTTCCCAATGTACACAACGTACGTGTTTTAGTAGTAAGTTACATACGCCAAAGCCCATTCCCATCCCATCCTAGCCTATACCCCCCGTTTTCCCAACCCTTTCTCCAAATTCATTCCTATATCTTCAAGGGCATCTGGGGGTGTGCCAACGTTTGTCATTCTGGACTGATGTTGGCAAGTATCGCGGATGTCTATGGACGACAGTATCCACTCACCATCAGATCGACTGTATATTCGTCTACCGTCGTTTTCTATAAAAAATAAATAAATAAAAAATCACATATATACCCAACAGGCGAGCTTATATCGTAAGTGTTTATTCAGATATAAAGACGACATCTTATTTCCTCATTTACCCTCACCGCAGAAAAAGTTTTATTTTTAAAAATATGTATTTAAGTAGAAACTTAAGTAAGTACGCGCCTGAGGTTTGAACACACGACCCCACAAATGTGAATCGGGAATGAAACATTTCGATTCACTGCTCTTCAGATATTATAACACAGAATATTCAGATATATTAAGTACAAAAAAATCTTACTTAACAGACTTTTTAAGTAAAAATTGTTAAAATTGTTTTTAAACAGTTGAAACCAGGCCAGCTACAACAAGGCACATGCTTTGGAAACATTAAAAAGTTTGAAATGAAATTGCGCGGAAGAATATGAAGGCTAAGAGCCGTATCACACAAGCGAGTTCAAATCAACCCAGGAAACGATATCGACAATATCAATGTGCATCTGTAAGTCTACTCTGAAAACACTAAAGTTTCTGCCTATATTCCGGTAGATTCCCACCAAGGAAACGTTCACTACCATATATCGGCCCGAACGAACTTCATTTGACATTTGAAACTATTTCGATCGCACGAGACAATGTTCGAAATATACATTTTTGACAAGAGATACTTGGGGATCAAACGCTCAATTTCGAGATTTTAAATTTTAAATAACTTTAACAACCTTTTAAATAATCGAATAATCGGAGATACCCGATATATAGATCTCCGAACGAAGGAAAGTCAGAGTAAATATACTCTTAAATATACAGGGTTTATAGCACTTCGTTCGTTTGAAGTTTGGTGGGGTCTGAAACTTCGGAAACGTAAAACCGGAGTAGACCCCTTGGATCGAAGGATTTATCGGAAAATGGAAATTAGGATTTAGTAAAAAATTGTAAAAAAAAATCTAGAATTTGCAAACCCTAGGTATTAGAGTTACTGTCTTCTAACTGAATCGCTCAATCCAAACGCCTGATAAAATATTTGACTTATATCTTAAAAATAATACAATGGTTCTCCAGGTTTGTTGATAGAGGTCTTCTTTGGTAACCATTTATATAATTTTGCTTGTGCAATAAAGTAAATAAACTATCTACAAAACAGTAACTGGCATGCACAGAAAATGGATAAAAGGCGTTCATAACGCTAAAAGCGATCACCACCAGAGAACCTATCTTTACAAAGGTTGTCTGGCAGAGATCGGTTTTAGTCATGAGCTCGTCTGTTACTGTTTTGTTTTGGTGTTTTATCTGTCTATCTATAAACTTTATATTTATAGTTTTTACCAGAATTTTGTAAGCGATAACGCGGCAATGTCTCCTAGGACAAAATGCCGCGACGATATCACAATGATGTCTCTTGCTCATTGCCTACGCTCGAAAAGACACAAGGAGAGTTTCTCGAACGCGAGTTTCTAGAACATCGACTAGAAGCTTTTTTTTTATATACTAGTGGGCGGACGACCAAGCGGTCCCACGTGATGGTAAGTGTTACCGCCGCCCATGGACACCTGCAACACCAGGGGGTATGCGGGCGCGCCGCCGACCTTGCAAAATCCTATTCACAGCTCTCTTGAAGAACCCCATATCGTAGCTTAATGGAAATACCTCTTGAGGCAGTTCGTTCCACAGCCTACGGGTTACGGGTATAAGCTAGTATAAGCAACTGTTATCATCATCTGATCACCATTATCCATGTTATCATTTAATTTTTAATCATCACTTGTGTTATCAATTTTCTCGCCTGCAACTGTGCAGGCGAGAATTGTGAGTATATTGATCGCATTCGAGAATCGTTTACAATATTCTCTGACGAAACGTTCGAGAAACTTTCCTTGTGTAAATGAGCCTTAAGAGTATATTTACACAGACGTGTACCTACTCTGTGTTCACTTACTTTGAAATAATTCTGAAAACAGTTGTTGTTTATTTAGTAAAAAGGGGAAAGTAGGGCGCCATGTCACAATGGTCGAATATATACATATTTTGGTATAGTTTATTTTGAGACAAAAAATCATAACGAAATTTGACACTTAATTTTTTCAGGATAGTATTGATATCCCGAAACTCGTGTCGTAGATGGTGACTAAGGGATATCAGAGCCGCTACCCCAAGCCCCGAGGAACTACAATACAATACAATACAAAAGAGTGGAATCGCCAACCAGCTTGGTCCGCATGCCCTTTTAAATTACCCCATGAGGGAAGGCCAAGACAAGTTGCACGATGAGCCTCACGTCCAGCGGTGGACACAGGACGGTTTATTGAACGATAGACCTATAAACCGTAATAACCTAACCCTTGCGGATATGGGGGCTCTACTATCCTTAACAAACAGTCGCATTTAACAGTACTTGAATAATATAGCTCCACTGTTCTCTTCTTACTTACTTTGAAACAATTCTGAAAACAGTTGGTGTTTATTTCGTATAGAGAAAAGTAGGGCGTCAGGTCACAATTGTAAGTAAAATATACTTTGTTGCGGATACAATTTTATTGTTAAACCGAGAATGTATTGTTTGACATATTTTTGCAATTATTATTTGTTACTCTACTGTTTGGTTTCGATTTGAAGCAGATTTTTTATTTTCGATTGTTTGTACTGTTTGCATTCTATTTGAATAGGATAAATGTGGAACGAACTGCTTCAAGAGGTCTTCCCATTAAGCTACGACATGGGGTTCTTCAAGAAAGTTGTGAATAGGATCTTGCAAGGTCGGCGGCGCGCCCGCATACCCCCTGGTGTTGCAGGTGTCCATGGGCGGCGGTAACACTTACCATCACGTGGGACCGCTTGCTCGTCCGCCCTCTTATCTATAAAAAAAATAATTGGAAAATGCAGTTACATTTCAATAATACTCTTCTTTAGAGAGGGTAACGTGGACAGTCAAGTGCGACAACGGCTGTGGGATTTCAGTGTGCACTCCCGCTTCAATCTTACTTTTCTCAGATAATGTTCACTGAAGTTACTATTTCTGATATTGATTGAACAGTACAAACAGCCATGATGATTGGCAACCGTTATCAGAACTGATTGTTTCTCATTGATTGTTGAACTGATTGATTATTATCCGTATTTATATCCGTCATTGTCGGTCTTAGAAATGATTGGATGTAATTACATTAGAACTTTTCTATTATGTTTTTAATTAAACTTTTGTAGGGCTCGTTGTCATTACCGTTGCTGTTGAACGGTGTGTCGCAATTTTGTCCCGGATCAGTATAGCGGCACTCATTGCGCGCACTCATCGCCTAAGTGCGTGCACTCATCGCCTAAGTGCGTGCACTCATCGCCTAAGTGCGTGCACTCATCGCCTAAGTGCGGGCACTCATCGCCTAAGTGCGTGCACTCATCGCCTAAGTGCTTGCACTCATCGCCTAAGTGCGTGCACTTATCGCCTACTGGAGGAGGTTTCAACTCGTACTATCCTCCAACGTAATGCACCGGCGTCACGTGCTATAGATGTTTTCTTCTCAAATGAGCAGGTTCTAAGATGGTATGCTGTGGAATTCTTAGAAGAATCATTATAAAAAATGTATGCATTGGTCTTTATAGACTGTAATGTATCTTCTGTTATGTTTATACGAGAATAAGAAGATCTTACTTTGAGGAACAGTATAATGTCCAAGGCACTCTAAACCTCAATCAGCCTGATCTAGTTAAGAGTAATTCTGATTGACCTGCTTGTTACAATTTGATACATTGTAACACTTGGACCGTTATAAAACTTAGGTTTAACCTAATTTCACGATCTAGATCAGTGGCGTCGCAAACACTTCAAAAGATTCGAAAGTACTTACGGGACTTTCTGTAGTCTCAACAGGTGATATTAAACATAATGATAGAGAACATAAAAACAACATTAGTCATACGAGTAATCATAACAAAAAGTGGAGTACGTTCGCAAGAAATAATTGTTGGGCCACTATCCTTAATTTATTCATAATTGTGCCGTGTTATAATACTCGTGTGGTGTTGGCAGACTATAGAATAACCCCCTCCCCCTGGTGTCGTAAAAGGCGACCAATGGATAACAGAGCGGCTATCATAAGTCCTAAGGAAGTACACCACCTCTAAAAGAGTGGACTCGCCAACCCGCACGACCGAGACAAATGTCCAGCAGTGGATATTGAAAGGGCTGGGCTTGTATTTATTTATAAAGCACACATGAAATTTATAAAGCATTTTAGGAGGGGGAGAGTGCACGCTGCAATCCAACAGCCGCTGGGCGCGCTCGACTGGCCACGTTACCCCTCTCTCACAGAAGACTACCTTGAAATGTACTGCATTTTTCACTTTATCGTATTTCCCCAATGTACGTACGTGTTTCGGTAGTGAGTGAGATGTGCCAGAGCCCATTCCCATCCTATCCTATCCTATCCCTGCCCATTTTCCCAACCCTTTCTCCAAATCCATTCCTATATCTCCAAAGGTAGGCAGCGCATCCGGGGGCGTGCCAACATTTATCATTTTGGACTAATGTTGGCATGTATCGCGGATATCTATGGGCGACAGTATCCACTTACCATCAGGTGGACTGTATGCTCGTCTGCCACCTTCGTACATAAAAAAAAAAAAAAAAAATAAACGACAGAATTTAGGCAATACATGTAAGAAAAGTAATCAAACATAAATCAAGTAACAGCTGGCCAAAACTCCTAAGATTGTGTACCCTAGCATGCGATAGTTAATTCTAGAATTTGCCATCAAGGCAAGTGAAGTGACAGCATAAAATTATTGGATACATCGTTAAACAAATCAGAGCGATTATCCGAATACGAATGACGAAATAAATATATCAGACACGTTGCTTTTCTTGATAGTTCATTGCAAGTGTAATAATAATGGAATTAATAAGTAATAATAATAATGGGATAATAATAATAATTTCTAATAATGGGATTATTAAATACATATACATTGCGCTGTGTTCTTGGATGAGTGTTGTGACTCCGAAGTTACTAGATGGCGCAGCTGTACCAACTTTTGTTATGCAGTGTTCCGTAAATATTTGTTATGCTTTATTTGTGAACTATCTTTATTTGTTGTGTGTTTGCTCCTTATCACCCAAAGATTGCCCGGGGGAGATCGTTTTGGCGGTAAGACACTTTGTTTTATTTGTCATGTTACTTATGATGTCATTTTGCAACATGCGCTGGTGTACAGTCAAATAAAGAGTTTATCCCTCTAATACGTAAAGTTTTAATTTCACATAGGCAAAGTCGTAGACAATAGTTAGCTTTTCATAAAACGATCCGCTCCGTGAAAAATGGGCCAATAGCCACATGTGTGCGCGCGTTTTTCTCGTTTCATTTCGGTAAGTGGGCCAGTCCCTCCCCGAGCTAGACCTTTGGGACCAATAACAGAGATAGTATAGATGCATGATAGATTGAAAATGATTACCTTTTTCGGAAGCTTTATGAATACTACAAATTGCTACAAAAAAAGGTATAGAATAGTTAAAGGTTTACTTTCTCAGATTATTTTCTTATTATTTTTGACGAACGTGGACGGTCGGGCAAGCGGCAAACGTGATGGTAAGTGGCTACTGTCGCCCATGGTCCCTGCAATATCAAGAGATATGCGGGGCGGAAATTGCAAAATTCTATTCACAGCTTTTCTGAATAACTATATCGTAGTGTATCCTACAGCTAGTTCACTCCGTCGCCGCGATAAATGTTTACTACATGTAAAGCGTCGGGTAGCGCAAGCACATACTGGCGGTTTGCTATTGTTTCACTATTTGCAATGTGTGCTGCGTGCGTGCACAGACGCATGTGCGTGCGTTAGAGTGAAGCCGTTTTTTATATAGATCGCTGTTCTACTACTGTGACTTAGGCGCCAACTGCACGAGAGAGCCTACTCAGTCTACTCACGGCGGTAGATTGGCTCGCCGATAGCTCGTATAGTAACTATTGAAAGTGGCACCGGCGAGATTATCGCCGCTAAAGATTTGCTCGTGTAGTTGGCGCCTAAGAGTAGTTAAGAAATCCGCTTGAGCTCTGCTCGTCACCATTAATTATTCCCAGAAGTAGTTAATGTCTTTTTTCTAAGAACGTACGTCATAAACTCTATAATAGTTCTTTGAAATCTATCTAAACAGTTTCATCACCTTAACTTAACGTTGTTTCATCTGAGCAAAGGTTTAGTCATTTGTAAACATCGTATAGAAGTGCGATCACGTCGTGGATACATGGCCACATATCGTCAATATTGTGGTTAGATGTGTCCCCTGCCATCTAGGTCACGTTGTAGGAAGTTGGGTAGTGACTAACCCAGGTTTTCCCTCTCGGCTATTTGACCTCAGATGTGATCGCACTAACATACTAAACGGTCTAATGCATTCTGTGTTTGTTCTGTTTAGTCCGTCAAGCTTCGGCTCTATCTGGTGCACCAGTATGGCACTTATCAAGATTTTATTACCATACCAGCCAATATTTTTCCCATTGCTTGATATAGGTCTTTTCCAAGATTCGCCACGATACACGGTCTACTGCTGTTCTCATTCAGCCACTACCGTCAGCCGTCGGTCATTCTGGCCGGAGGGCGTCCCACACTATGCTTCCTGGTCGTTTACTTCGTTTTACTCGTTTACTTCGTCGGTTGTCGGTCCTGCGGTAGATATGGTCTGAGCATTGCCACTTTATCTTACTAATTCTATGAGCTACGTGGGAGATTTTCGTTGTTTGGTAAATCGCTTCGTTTCGGATCTTATCCAGCAAAGAATTTGTTTCTAAGCATTTATTTAGAAGTACTAAGAAGAATGGGACAGAATGAGAAGTGCAATTGAATGAGAAAATCTTCTTGTGCCGTTAAAATTAAATGTATTTGCTTATCAATGTAATACAATTCATGACCACAATGTTTGATTATTCGCCTTCTCTTTCAAGGCGTCACCCTTTTTAAGTCATCGGCTACTCTGGTACGTGCCCCCAACGTGGTACGTGGTCGAGCATTCGCTTAATGTCACTCTATCGGCCCATTGGCACTTCAGCTTATCTTTTCAACAACGTTACTTTCGTTCTTTGTAGAACTAGCTCATTCTGAATTATATCTGTCAAAGGAACTCTAAGCATCATTGAGAGCTATAGAGCTGTTTGTTAAACAAAAATTGACGGTGAAACTTGATATGTAGTGGAAAGTGGCAGATGTCGTTTGTGCAATAACGAGGAAAACCAGTGGATATTTTGTGTTTAGTTAAAATTCTTTCGGCGTGCGTTTTCGAAGGCTACTGAGAACGTTTGTCGCAGATGGGTAGACGGTTTTCCTTCTTCCGTTAAAACTCCTAATAATGGTAAAAGAGGTTATATAATGAGTCACTTCTAAACGAAGGTTTTAAGTAGACATTCCTCGTTACGTTTCCCGGCAAGGGTCTGTCTACACTTGAGGCTACCCTATTGGTTATCGATTCTACGACATATCTTACCTTTTGTGACTTACATATCGTAACCAACTCTTTTTTCATTCATTGCTGAACTCCTGAGGCCCACCTCCTCAAGCATATTGTCGTATTCTAATATTCTTTTATTCTAGGCGCATTGCTCGGGTCGCGCCGAGCGCACCGTCTATGCGAGTATTTTAGGCAGGACAACAAAACCTTACATGTATGTAACTTTTAATTTATTCCTTAAAATAATTTTATTCTTGGCTATAGCGGTTTTATATATTTTAAAGTAGCTGACCCGACAGACGTTGTCCTGTCCAAATTTCAATAAATTTCAATAAAAATATTCCATAATTTATAATTTCAATATATTTTTTTTTTCCTGAAAACTTTTCCAGGACCTAAACAAAACAAAAAAAGAATTACGCATATCCCATCGTTCGAATCGTGAGTTATGGTCTTCAGTTCATACAAAAATCCCATAGAAAAAAACACTCAGTTTTTCCCAATTTTCCTATTTTCCGGGCAACTTTTCCAATTTGTCTTTCCTTAAAAACCTTACTCGGAGAACATTTTTTTAGGAAAAATTAGCCAAATCGGTCCAGCCGTTCTCAAGTGATGCGCTTACCAAACGAACAGCATTTAATTTTTATACAGATAGATTGGTCGACATATTTTAGGTTTTGCATAATTTCGGTGACACATTGTACCTATATTGTTTCTTCACACTCCACGTGGTGATCGCCCAGAAATATTTATCCTTGTGAGTTTAAATCCTCGACCGGTTTCTAGTTAATTAGATCGATCTACCAGTCATCTTGTATATGGATGGATTTGAAGAAAAAGTAAGTGGATATATCTGTTTGTATTAGTAGGCAAGTGAGTGATTATTATGAAAGCGTTGTCATCTGGGCTTCAGTGCCAACATGTGACAATAACACCACGTTCCTGTGAGTTTATACAATGAATCATTGTCGCACCTAATAGCTACGAGTACGTGACAGTGAGACATAGATTTGAGATTATCGCATTTTTCACATATGTCTATGTAAACGGGTCATAACCATAACGCGAATGTTTACTATATTTATTTTACTTGATGTTTAGTCAGTCAGCTCGTGACCACGGTTGGTGCAACCCAACAGAAACATAGAGTAAAATAAATAAGGTAAACGTTCGCATTAAGACCCCGTTTAAATAACATAAATATGTTCAACGCCATTTAGAGTAAGGCTTGTAGAGCTCAACGCTCAAGGGTTTTAGGCGACTTACTTCTTTATAAGTGCTTAAAAACCATAATCACAATATACTTATGAATATAATAAAGAACAACCTATAACAAACTCAATATACTTACGAAATATAATCTTGTGCGTAAACATATCATTACTATGACGTATTCACTGCACTCACAGATAAAATTTTTGACATTGCTACTTACGAAAAATATCTAAAATTATTTTAAAAAGTAAATTGCAAAATTAATTATTCAAATGTAATTAAAAGTACCTATTCAAGTAAGTAGGTAAATCAATTAAAATTCTTATTAAAAAAACAATACTTCACATAATTAAAACTTAAATCAAATTAAGAAAATCTAAATTAATATGGGTCGGAATCTGTTATGATGGACAATCTTCGATCAACAGGTGTATTAATGATCGAAGGTGATAATGAATATTCTATACCGTGGCAATGTGTCTCATCTTTTTCTTTCATCTCTTTGTGCAGATGCTTAGTAAGTAAATAATGTTTATGTTGCAAATAATTGTTTTTATAGCTATGAGATGCAATACCGTCGACACATAATGTTGCATAAACGGCGGATGGTAAAGTCTGCTTATTGTAATAATATCCGGTGCATATTTATGCATATTTTAGCGGCCGTGTTACGATTACGCGCATACCAGCATGCATATACGATGACATTACAAAGCAAGTCACGAAAAAAAAACGTTTTAAAAAAATTTGGAAGCAGAAAAATATGCGGAATTGTAAAAATTCACAGGCAAAGTGTTAGGCAAAGTGTTAATTGTTGTTTATTATATTAAAAAGATTATTACTTCGGCAATCCAAAAAAAATAACAGTAAAAAATAACAAAGACTATGTTTTTTGTTCCTGTGATTTTTTTATAGTATACCAGGGCCTGTATCAATCCCCATTTTAGGTACAACAATAATACTGCATAATTAGACCCAGTTACTCTGGTCTCTTTTACCGAAATTAATTGATGCAGTCATCTAGGAGTGACCACTCGAAAGGTTTTTTTTAAAATTCTCATACACTTCGAAGGCAACAAATATGCCATCTAGTGGCTTGAGTCGATATCTAAAGGGGTTAATTGAGAGTCTGTTAATACATTTATTTTCTAGTTTTTATCATGAAGGTAAATGGAACTGTTTTGACCAGAGACAATAATAATATTTTTTTTTTAATTATAACTCCAGCCGTGCGCGTCGCTAGCGTTACTTTCAATTTTAAGCCAGTACTGATTGTATTTTCGTCGTAGTGTTTGCGGTATTTGCTTAGTACTATTACAAACATCAGTAAGAAATAAATAAACTTAAATAATGAAGAAATAGTGAAAATAACTGGGCGTTTTAATTTTGGACGTTTCAAGACTTGAACATAATTCTGAAACAGGACATTTTACGCCTTGGACTCTACTCACGCCATAATAGTTAAAGGAAAATTATGTTTTTATTTCGATAGCTACCTCGGACTTCATCGTTAGTGTTGACATATGTGGTATCAAGTTACAACATAAATCGACCCGTGTCCTCCGTGGCGGTCGCGGACGAGGTTACGGATTGTATTACGTTTGAACACAAAGACGTTTTATCATTAGACTAGCTTTTGCCCGCGGTTTCGCCGGCGTTCTCATAATAGGAAACCATGGGAAGCTTAGTTTTGACGTCTACGTCCTGTTCGTGGTCCCCATGCAAGGTTCATGCAAAATTTCAGCTCTTCGTCCATCCATTGTTACGTGAAATAATTTCAAAGGAACAAACAGACGGGTCATTTTAGAATTATTATTATACATTTTGTTATTCTGAGGTTATTAAAAGTAAATGGCCTCATTTACTTTTAATGTACTGCATTTCCCACTTTATCTCTATCTTATTCGTCAATGTACGTACGCGTATCGGTAGTGAGGTGACATGCTAGAGCCCATTCCCACCCTATCGTATCCGTTCCCATTTTCCCAACCCTTCCTCTAAATTCATTCTTACATATTCAAAGGCACGCACCGCATCCGGGGGCGGGCCAACATTTGCCTTTGTGGACTGAAGTTTACATGTACCAAATACTTCTCATAAAAAGAAAAAAGAAAAAAAGACGTTGCAAAAGATTGAGTTCGTTTTTGATGAGCATAATTGACTTTGTGAGGATTTTTTGAAGTGATACTTTTTAAATACAGTAATGTTAAAATTAATTATAATTTTAACATTACTGGCGTGTTCAGATCATAAAATTAGGGCCGTATTATTTATTTTATTTCAGTACACCACACCCATTGGCCAACATAGGATTCCTTATGTCGTGGGTTCAGAGACACATACAAAGACGAACACACCGTTCAGACCCGCACAAACATTTACCTTTAAACAAATGAATGTCCGATCGAGAATCGAATCGGTTACACAGCAGGCAGCGGCACTACCAACTAGACTTAGATCATTCTTGGCGTGGACTAGACCGAATAGCTGCAAAACTATCCTACTCACCTATAGTAGCGTGCTGCAGTGTAACCAGAATCACCCAGCAGGAGCTGTAACCAAGGGCACGAGCATGACAAGTTTCCAGCAGTTTTTCACACTTTCTCACTTATTCAGTGATTTTTTGACTTTTTAACTAGTAAATTAGTAGAATCCAAGTATTTTTTATTATTTTTAATCCATATACTTTTAAATATATTTTAGGTCAGGTGTGCCGTTGAATTTGGAAATGAATAAAAGTGTGCCGCAAGTAGGCTTACCAGATGATAATATGAAAAAGGAGGACTGATCGGTATAAAAAGGAGGATTTTCTAAAAAAAAAGGAGGACTCACAATTGAACAAGTTTTTTTTATATAATTTCCTTTATATTAATCATATGGCTCAAAATCACCAAGTTGGCAAATTCAACTTTGGTTTTTGGAAATAAAATTTTGATAAGTATTGATTATGAAAATTAGCTTAAACTGTTGCTTAACTCATTTATGATCTGTATTTAAAAGGCGCAAGCACAGAATCATTTTTTTAATTTGTTATATTGCTTTAAAGAAATCTTGACGCTAAAAATAGTCATTTCGGGAACAATTTTATAAATCCAATAAAATATCTAAAAACACATAAACATTAAACTTTTTTACTTTAAACGATAGCGCGGGGATATAATAGATAGTATTTAATAATAAAAAAATGAAAAATATTACAGATAATTTTTTTTTGCATAAAAATACCCCCCAAATGAATAAAGACGACTAATTTAGAGAACAAAGTTTTTCAAATATGAAAAAATCACTTAAGTTCGTAATTAAATTAGCTATACACACACACAACTAAACTTTTGTTATATAACTAAGCATTTTGTTGATAAAAAAAATTATAATTTTATGTGTTTTTCCCCAATTCAAGTGACGTTCCCGGAAATGATCAGGCGTTCACGAAATGACGAGTGTGTGCCCTGAATGACGATATGAGTTCATTATGGATGTTGGGTATATGTAAATCACAAATAAATAGTCATTATCTGGTTTCAACGTAACATATAATTAACTTTACTTAGTTTTAGTCAGTTCTTAAGCAACAGTCTTCTAAAGGACTGAAGTACACAACCAATTACAGACCTTAATAATTTTTAGCTAGAGCAATTTTTAGTTCTTTTACTGTACTCGAAATGGCAACTTTCTTAGTGATCTTAAATGTCTTAGTATCACCTTTTACAATTTTTTCTTCAGTAACGGGTTTCTATTGAAAATATGTTAAAGTATCTGTATTATAACCTGGATCTAACGTCAAATTTTTACATTTTTCGCACAAGCCATTCATGTAATCAAAAGAAGTAACGTCGCAACTATATTTCTTAATCAATTTTTCTGTGCTCTCGTAAATAAGCTGTTGCAAACGTTTCAGTTTATTGAATTTTAATTCAAAATTTTCATGTTTAACACACTAACACGTTTGCCGGTCTCTTGGTTTTGAAGCTACCACCCAAAATGACTTTGATCTGAGTAATGTTGTATAAGATAAATTAATCCCAGTTTCTTTTACGAATTTTGGTACTAGTGCTTCGACTGTAAATAAAAGTACGCGCTTTTGCTTCTTCATACCATTTTTTTTACAAAATATCTCTTACTTGGACACATTCTACTCACGTCATCTCTTTCAAAGAAATCTATGACTTTTTGACGAACATTTGGATTCAAAACAACCTTGCGAACATTCGCATTGGACGTCAGAATAGAGTTGTCATTTCTCTCCTTTGATAAAAACTTCTTAGACATGTGAAGTAATCTGTATTTCCTCAAAGTACTTCCACTAATACATTTTTGAAAGACTTCTCTTTCTTTGGAGTTCTTTTTTAAAGCCTTTTCTTGTAATTGGGTCGTCAATACTTCGCTAAACAAAATTTGCGTACTTCAAATGGTACGTCAATATTCTTTAATAAAGCATCACCGTTGTAGGTACATTTTCTTTTTTTTCGTTTCTTCTTTTCAGTTTTTTTCTTTAGACTCAATTTTTCACTTCATTTGAATTATAGTTTCATTTTGTTTTTTTAATTTACGATATGCCCTGGTCCTGTCTTTCCGTACTATTTTCCTACCTACTTGTCTTCTCGCTGAAGGTATAGCGGCTGGTTCCTCATCTGAATCTGGCGGCGTATTGCTTATAATATTTGATAATGCTTTTTTCTTCTCCCTATACTTTTTTGATGCTATTTTCCATTTTTTTCTTTGCTTACGCTTCTCCCGCTCTGTCATCTCGGCAATGTTCTTCACTTTCTTTTCTGCTTTTTTCTCTGATAGTATGCTCTGTCTTTAGCTTTTTTAATCTCTCTTTGTTCATCAGTCATTTTATCTAAAAACTTTCTTTTCCTGGCATTTGCTTTTTCTCTTTGGCGCAAATAAGTCACACTATCTTTTTTCAGTTGCTTTTTTGGTCTTATTTTCAGCCTCATTAGACTCCATATTGCTGTTGAAAATCAACAACTTATTGCAAAATTGCAAATTGAAAATCTTATTGCAAATTATGTAAAAAAAATATTCAGTAAATTCATTGATAAATGTCAATAGCAAATTATGTAAAAAAGAAACATTCAGTAAATTCATAGATCAATCAATAGCTAATTATGTAAAAAAAATCAGTTAATACATTGATAAATATCAATAGCAGATATCACGTAGTGAACAAAACATCTCTTGGGAACGTCTTCATCATTTCGGGAAGAAGTCGTCATCTTTGGGAACGTTCCCAAAATGACCGTTCACGAAATGACGTTTTCAAATAAACGCGCGCTTGATTTTAATGACAGCCATCTTTGACACAGTCTGGCATAGTCCATGTAAAATATTTAAGATTATCTTTGTAATTTGTATTCTAAATAGGACTTGTTACATATATTCCAGACTAATAAACGCATTCCCGGAATGATGACCTATTTATGTACGCTCTGTAGATAGTAAATTGAATGATACTTACCACTTAATTATAATAAATACTGTGGAAAACACGAATGACAGCCGGCTAGAATAACACCTCCCACTACAACTGTGCACTAGCGCCGAAAGGTAGCGTTAACTAAAAAACGATTTTCGACTAGTTACAGCTGCGTTCACTGAAATGACGCACTTATTCTCGGACAAAATATTTTGGTATATTCTATTAAAATATTTTTTCTTTTTAGAGAAATAACTACGAAATTTAGATATTAGATAAAATACACCCCTAATAAATAAAGAAAGCTGTTAAATATTATTTGTATAAATGAATTTACGGCGTTTTCTCTTACGGATTCTTACTTAAGGACGCGTTCTCGAAATGACTTTTCGTGCTTAAATTTTGAAATATAATTGATTTTAAAAAAAATATATATTATATTGTACGATGTACAGTTAAAATTGTTTTTATTAAATATTTACTAATGATCATTTGTTTAGTAAAGTTATGATTTTAGTAAATTATTTTATGGCGAAGTAAATTTTCCACCTTCGTGATTTTGAGCCATATTTAGCTGAACTGCCAATTTTCGAAAGAAGTTCTTGGTTTTTTAACAAATAAGTATAAAAATCTTCACGTAACATTGTTTTAAAATTATGTTGTGTAAGAATCAACGATTTGACTGACTCCATACTGAGTCTGTTTCTTTCTTTGCTCCATTGCGCATTAATTAGCGAGAAAACTCTTTCAACATTCGCGTTATGTGCGCTTATACAAAAGTAAAATTCGCAGATCTTGAGCAGTTCCGAGAAAAATTCAATGTTTTTAACAGTTTTAAAGACATGTTGGCGACGATATATATAATATATATATAAGGCGGTGCTCGCGATCGATGTTATACCGCAGGGCCAATGTTGCAGGCCGCACGTTGCCTTCCAACGGGGGGTGTAGGGGTGAAATACGGAAATAAAAACGCTGCTCTAATTCACATTGAACCACAGGGGCGCAGAGAGGAAGCGGCAGTCGGCAGCGAGCTTGCTTGTATGAACTTGTTAGGTATCTCCACAATGAGGAGTCTGATGGATAAAACTGGCAGTTCAAGTTACTACTTGAAGTGCTGAGGACGAACTGGCAAAGAGAGGTCGGAACCTATGCCTTTTATAGCAAGTTCGCTGCCCGTGCGATCCCCCTGCTCCCTGGGGAAGTTTATTGTGCTATTCGCTCTCCAACGTCATACATAACTTCTAGGTTACAAGTCACATATCCTAGGGTCGGTTCTCCTCTTATGCGGAGAACAAGGCTATTTTCGATGATGAAGTATGATGATTTACATTTCTTTGGGCAATTTAGCCCTTTTTTTCCCTCCCTCCTTCGTTGAGTAGCAAGGGGAATGGGAGGACTGAAGGTAAAGGGGAAACAGTGGCGCTGATACCGGAACTTCGTCATCTAGCCCGCGACTTTATATGTTTAATCCAATGCTCAATAAAACACACTGCGGGCGGTAGCCTTTATTTTGCCCATACCCTGACCTGTAACCTAGTTTCCCTAATACATTTATGGAGAGCGAATACAAACACATACAATTTTACAAACAAAAGACATTTAAAAAATATAATATAAATGTACGCACTAACATCCCATAGTCTCGTAGGAAAGGTGTATGGATTTGTCTCGTACGCTTCTATTAGTGTAATGTGAGAATTCCTTCGTCCTCACCTCGCTAGTTGCGCAACCCTTGTGAGACAACCCCCTTTCTTCCCCGAGCCGTGCGATGCCAGTACGTACATATCATGTACACTTGATTTTATTTACATAATATTTACATATTACATAATACATATCTTAATGTACTGCACTTGTGCTACGCCCTTATTCATTCTGTCGTGCACAAGACATACAGCAAAAGGAGGACATATAGTAGGTAAGGGAGGACAAATCATATTATAGAAAAGGAGGACATGTCCTCCTTTAGGATACCATCTGACAACCATAACCGCAAGTGATAAAAGGTTACGGAGAATAATAAGATTGTCAAATTCATCCAAAGTCATATGTCAAATTCAATGGGAAGAGTCTAAGATCGTGTGTGGTGGCGAGCCTTGGGAGAGGCCTATATTCAGCAGTGGAGAGACTGATGAGTTAAACTACTGAATAAACAAATCAATTCTGAATAACGCTGTCGGCTTTAAACATAGGTTCAAAGGCTCTTAACATAATGTATGCCATTTATATACGGGTGTTGTGTTAATTATAGCTATTTGATATACTTAACGTATCCACACCGAGAATAACCGTGATTGTGTGTTTAACAATAGAACTGGAGTATGAATTGCAAATTAGGTATGAAGGTTTATTAATACATAAAAATAATGGCTGTAGAACTAAAGGGCATAGGGCGCACGGGGAGTCTAATGGCTCCTCTTGACGTCGGCCAATATGCCAATGGTTGTGGCCAATACGTATGACCATCATGTAGAAGGGGGGTTTGTGGTCACCTTGGTAGGTATTCGAGTGTTGGCCCACACGTTGGCGTGAGATCCGAGTGGTGTCGGTTTTTCAACACAGATCAAAGGGTTTTGGTGAAATGATGACTGCCGCGTCTACACGGTATGAGTGCGTCCACACGGGTCCATGAAGGTATGATTCCGAATGTGGCCACAGCGACATGCGACAGACGCTGCCGCTTGATTTGTGTCGCCGACTTTATTACCGAATGCAGCGACACGACAAGCTGAGCGGCAGTCAGTATGATTGATATCTCAACCGAGGGTGGTTAATCCTTTTATAGAGAGATATTTGCATCCTAGACAGACGATTTGCAACTTTTATTGTCTTGAGTTATTAATGAGAGATAAAGATGACTATGATATTTTTTCGGCGATTATACGACTGTCGATCAAATATTACTGAATCTTCAGTAGAAGAAGAAAATCAGCACGGTAATTGCAAAACGTGCATACGCATAGATTCGATAATTCGCTATTAGCAACCTTCCATGATCTTTGCCAAGTCCCAAGACTCGTCACACGTCCAAACTCCTGGACTCATTACCCTCTATAAACTGCTAGTGATGTTCCCAACTGCTATTGTGTCCGATAGAAGGAACGCGGTAGTTGTGCAACGTGCCGGTTTTACAGCCGCAGCGTCGCCAGTGACTAGGGTTGCAACCTCTGAAAATCAGTTCTTTCGGGATGATACAAATTATAACAGAACCTTTTCTGAAAAAGCTCATGGAATAAAGTAACATTTAAAGTATTTAAAAAAAAAATCTTTTTCTTTCATTCAAAGATATAATTTATGATTTGTGCTATTTATTTGAAAGTGAGTTTTTTTGCCAAAAACTTTCATTTCAATGAATAATAAATGAAATCCATGGTTTCGGGCTTCCTAAAAGGTTCTATAGCGCGCTGTAAACGCATAAAAAAACAGGACAAGCAATGAAAAATCGGAACGCTAATAAAAAAGGGGGTTTTATCTATGTGTATCATACTTATAATAATTATACATGTTTTTATTACTAGCAAAGGGTGTACTATTAAATTATTGTGATTAATTAAATAAAAATATAGATTGAACATTTTTAAAGAAGAAACATTTACGCAATTTGGTCGTGGGGATATTTTTTCATTAATTTTGTTAGTAATTGTATTGACACAGATTATACAGATTTAAATTATGACATTGACTTTAAAGTAGCATTTACGAATGTTATTTGATATGTACTCGTATTTTGACAAATAATATATGTCAAAATACGAGTATACGAGTACAAACTAAATAGCCATACTTCGTAAAGGTTTTGGCGATGTCAACACAACAATTTGAGGGGGGGAGTGCACGCTGCAATCCAACAGCTGCTGTGTGCGCTCGACTGGCCACGTTACCCCTCTCTCACAGAAGACTTCCTTGAAATGTACTGCATTTCCCACTTATCTTATTTCCCCAATGTACGTACGTGTTTCGCTAATGAGTGAGATGTGACAGAGCCCATTCCCATCATATACCTCCCCATTTTCCAAGCCCTTTGTCTAAATCTATTCCTATATCTCCAAAGGTAGGCAGCGCATCCGGGGCGTGCCAACGTTTGTCAGTAGACTAATGTTGGTATGTATCGCGGATGTCTATGGGCGACAGTATCCACTTACCATCAGGTGGACTGTATGCTCGTCTGGCGCCTTCGTACATAAAAAAAAAGAAAAAAAAAGTGTTTCGGTAGTGAGTGAGATGTACCAGAGCCCATTCCCATCCTATACCTTCCCATTTTCCCAACCCTTTGTCTAAATCCATTCCTATATCTCCAAAGGTAGGCAGCGCATCTGGGGGCGTACCAATGTTTGTCATTGGACTAATGTTGGCATGTAACGCGGATATCTATGGGCGACAGTATCTACTTACCATCAGTTTTATATTATTATTATATTTATATTATATTAAATTTACGCGAAGAGTTCTACACATATTATGAAAATTATAACTTTCGTGGTCATTCTTTCAGTTTCAAAATTAGCAGAAATAAATAAATCTTGACAAATGGCGTCCCGCTGGAAGTCTTGGTGTGATGAGGGTCAGAGGTCTGAAATCTGAAAATCCCGATTAAATTGGGACACTTGGCAACCCTATCAGTGACCCAGTTAGCGGCGATTATAGCAAAAACGTTTGTGCATAACACTAGACAGTAATTATGCGGGCATTGTGGCCGTGCCTCTTCATTATATTCGAGGGAATGACAACTCATACCCATTGTTATTTGTTATTAAATAGTGACTCGAGCGGCTTTACAATATCCTTGAAAGTCTGTGTCTGGTTGAATCTGTTGTCTAAACATTTTTAAGTGTATAGTAAAGTAGATAGAATCAGTGTTCCTAGCGTTCTCTACCAAAAGCGTGCGCTTCGCTAAATTGGCACGTTTTTCGAAAAACAGCGCCAGATCAAAGAAAACATTAAAAAATGAAAGGCAGTTTTCATATTATCAAAAATTATCGGTGCTGATATGAAAAGAAGGTACCTACCTATTAAATATTTTGAAGGATGTTTCAGAGATGTATTTTTATTAGATTTATCACTTAGAGTCAATCTGTGTTTAATTTAAACAATTACATTTAGTTACACGTAGATAGAACTCCCTAATTTCAATGAAGAGGAAGATTATTTAAATAAATGTAGACAAAAAATTAGTCGGGCGCCGAGATTGTGTGTATTTGACTA
Organism: Sesia bembeciformis; assembly: GCA_943735995.1. Classification (NCBI taxonomy): domain Eukaryota; kingdom Metazoa; phylum Arthropoda; class Insecta; order Lepidoptera; family Sesiidae; genus Sesia; species Sesia bembeciformis. Next base: position 19,579,419 of record OX031028.1, read on the forward strand.
CTACTTATCTACGATAACGTGAGTAATCTCTCATAAATAACCTCATCTATACTAATATAATAAAGAGGTAAAATTGTTTGTTTGTTTGTGGGTATGTTGGGGGGTAATCTCTGGAACTACTGAACCGATTTCAAAAATTCTTTCACAAATGGGAAACTATATTATCCGTGTCTAATATAGGCTGTATTATATTTCGAAATTTTGAAAAAAAAATTGAAAAAAAAATAAAAAAAAAACCAAAGCAAAGCGAGGGCGGGTCGCTAGTAACTCATAAATACATTACTTCCAGTCGATCAAAGTTATCCCTTTAGGAGATTTCTACCAGCAAACCTGGGAGAGCGATCGGTGACCAATGAAATGGGTATAAATATTGCATACCTAAATAAACTATTACAAGCACTACTTTCATAATACGATTATTATATACTTATAATATATTATTATACGAATACACACATACATATGTTTATGTATCTACATGCACACATATACAACACTACTGCTTACCTCGTTTCAAAACCAATGCACTCCACTGCTCCAAATATATCTGACAACGATACAACTCGCTACTACAAATAACGAAGGCTTCTTACATGTTCATAATTATTTTGCGTCTTCTAGTCATTACCAGTTGTTAATGCGTCGTGGAACAAGTCCTGGCGGCATTAAACAACTTTTTTAACTACCCACCAAGTGCAATGTGCTCCATCGTAATGTTACGGCTCATAAATCCGACCGGTGAGGATTACATGTGATTCTGGACCCTGTTTTACTCGTCAATAGGGAAAATTGGTAGGGTCAAGGTGATAGTGTTTCTCCGGAAAGAATACAGCAAATTTTCACTTCAGGAATATATTAGTAGATGCGAACAAACAAGATATTAAGATGTCCTTAATTAATTATTTAATTAAGGCTTTTAACAGTTTTTAACAAGTAAAGTGTTGGTGTGTACTGTCACTGAAAGCTTTTAGCGGAGTGCAGTAGCCACGTGCTCCTGGATCAAGCGATGGACAGCAAAGTTTGAATTAGCGGCCAGTACTGGAGAATTGACCCTACATTGTCTTCTTTTGTTTAAAATTTCACCAGTGGCGCTTCGCCGCCGTAATAGTTAAAGTAATTTAGAAAAGCAAGGAGCAAAATAAGTCTCAAACGGACGCGCGTCGAACGCGTCGCAACCCTAGACGGACGCTCGATGCGACGCGCCGCTTCGCGCCGCCTAGCAGGACATGGGGTTATGGGTAAGAGTTAAGTAAGAAGTTCGCTGAAGGAATCCTTAAAAAATATTGAACAATTTTTAAAGTCAATGTGATGTACGCTGGTACAAAGTAAGCAAAGTAAAATTATTTCGCGTTTCGCAGTTTAACTACTTTAACTACCAAAAAGTTAGGAGGGTACCAATTTGGATTAATTTTCCTTTAAAGTTTATAAAATTGTAATTTGCTCGTGTGCTGGAACTTTGGTTGCATTTATAACATTGTTGTTAAACTGGTTTCCCGCTCCTCGTTTTCTATGTCCAACGTTTTAATGTATTTCATCATCATCATGTTGAGGATGAGTCAATCGTGAACTTTGTTTTTTCTCTTGTCTAGATGTTTGTGTAGGTATTAGTATCTGATCAGCATTTTTATTCATTTTATTCTGATAGGAACAAAATAATAATAAAATAATAGCTCTAAATTTTAACGAGCTACGAAGTGCATGCTGCAATCCAATAGCCGCTGGGCGCGCTCGATTGGCCACGCCTTCTGTGGCCTCTCACAGAAGACTACCTTGAAATGTACTGCATTTCCCACTTTGTATTACTTCCCTAATGTACGTACGTGTTTCGGTAGTGAGTGAAATGTGCCAGAGCCCATTCCAATCCTATCCCTTCCTATTTCCCCGACCCTTTCTCCAAATGCATTCTTACGTCAATAAAGGTCGGCAGCGCCTCCGGAGGCGTGGTAAAGTTTGTCGTTCAGGACTAATGTTGGCATGTACCACGGGTGTCCATGGACAACAGTACCTACCCACTTACCACCAGGTGGACTGTATGCTCGAATGCCAACTTCTTTCTATAGAAAAATCTGATTCGGCCTCGAATAATCGAATTCAAGTTTATTGTATTGTTTATACGATTATATCGCGAACAGAAATATCTATGACGTCAGTAAATCTATTATGTGTTTGACTTTTGAACTTTTGACATTTAATTTGTTTTACCAAATTACTTAGAACGTTCATCGATCATGAATTCATAACAGAATTGAGTAGGAAGACCGTTTGGAATTGGTAAATAAATTCCTTTTTCGTTCCACAAAGCTTGTGGCGTGTAGTCGATTATGTTACTTGTCTGTGGATTCCTTTATCGTGATAAATGATCTTTGTTGAAATATCGCTATTTTCACCTATTTTTTAGTTTTTTATATTATATTATTATATTTATTTATTATTATTTATTATTTTGGGTGAGGTGGGTAGCGTGTTTCTTTAGCGTATGGACGCTGGCAGAAAATCGGTGTTGCAGATTATCTGCAGCGTTTGCTGAGTCAGCTACATTTTGTAGTCGCGGCATACAATATACTTTACAGTGTCTCTCCAGTGCTGGTTATTGGCTTCTCCTGAGGACCGTCACAACCACTATATTTCGCTCATCCAGCCACTACTGGCGACTTTCTTCATGTCCACCTTGGCCGGAACGCGTCCCACCATCGGTTATCGATCTTGCACCATAACTTAATTGAACAAATTTTGTTTTGGAGGGATGGTGTAGAGCGATGTTATTCTAATACAATTATATGATAGGACATTCCACAGGCTTTCCCCAGCTGATTGTGTCCTCGGGCGTTGTTTGCTCGGCAAACTCGTCCCGTTTGTCGCACAAACAACGCGAGCTAATATTTGCAGTTCAACCGGGCGTAGGGTTGCCAGGCCCTAAAATACAAAAGCCGGACTCGGCGCTATATTAGGCCGGACATTTTGCCCAAAAAGCCGGACATATCTTTTTCAAAGCTGGACATAACTTTTATAGTTAAAAAAACTTTATTTTTATGTTTTTTTATTGAGTATTTATTAAGTACAATGTCTTCTGGAGACTAGATAAAATCGAAGAACAAACAAAACACAATAAAATAAAAGATTTTATTAAACAAATAAAAAATATATCCTATGAAATATATTTGACTAAAAACCGGGCAGGCCGGACACGTAAATATTTGGCCGGACACGACTGTAAAAAGCCAAACATGTCCGGCTAAAGCCGGACGCCTGGCAGCTCTAACCGGGAGGGACCTGAACAAACTTAGTGTTCTGTTGAGACATGTTCGCGATAGGCTTTAACTATTGGCTAGGTTAGATCAGGCTGATGACACCGCCGTTTTCGTGTGAAAGCGCGTGTACGCATAATATTTTTTTTTTGCATTTATGAGGGGGAGAGTGCACGCTACAATCCAACAGCAGCTGAGCGCACTCGACTGGCCACGTTACTCCTCTCTCACAGAAGACTGCCTTGAAATGTACTGCAGTTCCGACTTCATCTTATTTCCCCAATGGACGTACGTGTTTCGATAGAGCCCATTCCCATCCTATCCTCCTCATTTTCCCAACCCTTTCTCTAAATCCATTCCTATATCTTCAAAGGTAGGCAGCGCATCCGGGGCCGTGCCAACGCTTGTCATTTTGGACTGATGTCGGCATGTATCACGGATGGGTTACAGTATCCACTTACCATCAGGTGGACTGTATGCTCGTCTGCCGACTGCGTCCATAAAAAAAAAGTAGGAGACGGTTGCGTTTGTTTTCGTAAAATTGCGAACTACAGAAAAGAAAGTCCTAAATTTGCAAAGGCAGGCAGCGTATCCCTATCCGGGCATGCTAACATTTGTCATTCTGCACTAATATATTTATTTATACATATATTATTTATAGGCACACCTACAATATGTGTACCTACACAATACATAATATCGCATCATTATTTGCGTGCCACATCGCTTACACACATACACAGAGCAATTTCATGTAAAATTTCTATTCGTTCTTTCGTCAGATTTTCTAATAAACTAACCGACAACATTTTATCCAGTCCTTTTTTGACAAAATACACAGCTGCAAAAAGCAGAAACCGCAATACTAATTGAACTCCCGGAATGCGAAAATGTAAAAAAAGCGATTGGGACCGCATTCTTGATTATAAGCGGTGGCGCCAAAACCGCTAACTTTGTTACAATTAATTTTTTTGACGCTTATTCGGTCAACGTACGCCGGTGCAGTGCTCCGATTGGCTATGTGATTTAGTATGTACAAGTGAAGGTTTCGTCAAACATGCCAAAGACTTTTTGGCGAGAATTGAAGTCGAGTTTATGTTTGTTTATTACAGAAATTGTATATTGTGGGTTTTGTGTTTTAAAAGTAATCGTTTCAGTGTTTTTTCAAATAAATAAATCAAATAAAGCATAACACTGCGTTTTTCGTGTGAATCCAAAGAGTTTAACTCTTCCATACTAATCCACTATCACCAGTAAATCCAACTATCACTGTACTGAGCGACCCCTATCTTTTCTATAAAAAAAAAAAAAAACAACTATTCTGATTAAATATCTTATCTATCTATCAATATATAGATGTAGCGCAGACTACAGGCGATTGCTAGTTGAAACATACTTTTTTTGCCAGCAAGCACTGATGTATATGTATATATAGACATAACGCCCTCGAATTATGTTTGTCAGCGATGTGCTGATCCACTTTCGCGTCCGGTTTTCGATTGCATGTGTTTTTGCGAACGCCTCTACGTTTGGACATTTTTGTGTGCAAATTTTTAGTCTGATATAATTAAACACGTGTCGTTGATTTAAAGTTTTATTGGATAAGAGCTATGCTCGGAGTTTCTTTGCAAATGAAGAGATAGTTACCTATACGTAGCGCATAGAATCGGCGCGCTGAAGTGGCAATAGGCAGGTCATATTTAGCACAGGACCGATAACCGATGGGTTGAACGAGTCGCTCGAATTGAGTGTGGGACGCCCTGCGCCCAGGTGACCCGACAACTTGAAAAAGTTCGGCGTTGGTGACTGAATGGATAGATTACCACACCACACACGGATTACCGTGTGTTTATGTGTGTCCCGTATCCAGCAGTGGAGAGACATAGGCTGATGATATGATATGAACCAAAGAAATATATAAAAATCCTGCACCTAAGCGAACCTAGCAAGGAACTTGCATAAAAGTACTTCCAAGTTCCAAAATCTTAATTAATGAATTTCATCTTGACATCTTTTCTGGCCTGGATGGAAGGTCATAGCGTCTAGTCAAATAGATATCATAGATCCTCTAGAGTTGAAATAATCGAGTCATGGTCTTTGATGATCATTCGCGAGAGCCGAAACTGGCGATCGAGCTCTTGACATCCGATCATTGATGTAGAAAGTCAGACATTTCCTTAAAGATCTTCAATAGACTGTATAAGAAATGTTAATGCAGCTTTTGCTTCCTATTCTTGTTTAATTATTATTGAATTATTTAAACTTTATTACACAATGAGATGAGTGCACGCTGCAATCCAACAGCGGCTGGGCATTATTGCACAGAAGACTACCTTGAAATGTACTGCATTTCCCATTTTATCTTATTTCTCTAATGTACGTACGTGTTTCGGTAGTGAGTGAGATGTGCCAGAGCCCATTCCCATCCTATCCCTCCCCATTTTCCCAACCCTTTCTCCAAATCCATTCCTATATCTCCAAAGGTACACAGCGCATGCGGGGGCGTGCCAATGTTTATCATTTTGTACTAATGTTGGCATGTATCGCGGATGTCTATGGGCGACAGTATCCACTTACCATCAGGTGCACTGTATGCTCGTCTGCCGTCATGGTACATAAAAAAAAATGTACAGAAGGTGGAATTAATTCCATAAGGCCATTATCTACCAGTCAACCACCGGATTATACGGAAAAATTATCGCAAGTGCAGTTTTGAATTATAAAATAGAAAGATAATCATAAAACATAATGCAACGTAATACATACATATATAACGCACACGCATAAATACATGTATATGTAATATGAGACATATCCCAAAACTGAAAGTAGATACTGAAGAAGACGAACTGAGAAAACAAACCCTTTACTCTGTATTAAGTGATCTTTAAAAAGTCGCTTATTGGACGAAATAAAAAATACTAATTTTGCAATGTGTACCTAGTAGTTTAGGTACCTACTATTCGTATCCGTATTTGTATCCGCAAATAGTGTGGCAAATTATTTGCATTTGTATTAGCAAATAGTGTCGATTTGTTGCTCATTTGGCATTTTTGGCTGCTCATTTAAATACAAGCCAGAAAAATAGATTTAAAAAAAATTACACATTTCAAAATGTTTTTGCATTTTTTCAACTGTTGAATACTGTGTGTGGTCAAATGTTCCCCAGTTTACATTTAAGAGTGTCGCTCTACACTCTACACCAGTGGTCGTCAAACTATTTTGGTCAAGTTCTAATATATAAATATGAAACGATGTCTGTTTGTTTGTTTGATACGCTGACACACGTCAACGGGTGGACGATTCGTACTGCAATTTTGCACCGACCTACTAAGGAACCGTAAAAGGCTACATTTTTCCCGTTAAAATAAACGGTTTCTGCGGAATAAATGAAATTCCGCGGGTATCATGGAGTGTGGGTATTTATTACATGCTTTCTAATAAAAGCATTTATTTATTTATTCGCTTTAATTATGCAATGCAATTAGACCTTTCAGCATTCATTTGCATGAAGGGGCCCTTCATGCATATTGTATGAGAGTTGTATGACCTTAAAACATGACCTGTATGTAGGGTTGGTAGTTAGGCTGGCTAGATAGGTCCTACAAAACACGACTGTGGGCCGCACGTAACATTGATTCGGGCAGTACGCGGCCCACGGCCCACAGTTTGACGACCACGGCTATACATGAACTTTCACACGGAAGGCGTTTGACAGTGAACGGTGAACGAAGATCGAGTGAATGATTATCCTATTGAGAGCGTCCCGATTGGACAACGACTACCGGCCGCCCGTCGAATGTCAAATTACGTCGAGTTATTGGACAGCGAAGCAAACAGTAGGGTAGTTCGAAACTTTTGTCGAAAAAAATTACTTTTACGACTACGTCCGACTAAATGTCAACTCACAGGCACATCTAGTACGTTTCCTAAATACATACGTAGACACATATGGAACCACATACATATGTATAATGTTAGTAATTATAGTTGTATAACAAAAGGATACAGTAAATGCAATTTAATAAATAGATATAGGTACAGGTGAGGGGAGGATATTTATATGAGTATAGGAATGGTATTAGGTAGGTAACACGTTGAATTTAACAGTTTAACACTCAAGGAGTTGGAGTCGGCGGCTTCCATACAAGCCGCCGAACCGCGCCGTGTACGCAGTTCCTATTTGAAGAAGAGCTATCTACTGTTTCCTCTGTGTACTGGGCGTTACATGGAATTATTGTGACACGGTTGCCTGATTAGGAACATTTATTTTTGTCAATTCATTGATTTAACTGGGGCGTCGGACTGGGGTGTCTGGCTGTAGAAAGTTATAGTTATCACTTTTATTGACTGTTTATTTATTGAAAAAATAATGAATAAAAAAAATTTCACCACCAGTCGTAAAGAGGAAAGAGGAAAAACTAACTCTTACCCGTGCTTTATGCTAAATTTGATGTATTATGGTGTTTTGTGTAGAAATAAATGTTTCTCTTTCCTTCTTCTTTCTTTCTAAAAGCATCCAAATATGTAGGTATCCATTCTAAAGTAAGACATAAATTTCTAAATAAGACAAGCTTTGTGTAACAAATGGAGTCAATCTTTGATAAGTTTACACCCTCATTATTTTGAAACTACAGAAACGATGGTGTTTGGTCTTTGGTCTTCAAACTGTAACGAGATATGGACCCGAACTGTTTCTCCGCCAAATTTAATTGTATTCCGTAAAGAATTGCACCCCGCAGTTTGTCCACAAACGCATTAATATATTTAACTTATAGTTCTCAATAAATAGATTTATCTATCTATTTATAGATCCATCTATCTATCGGAATGATACGTATGATCTAGATGGGGTGCTTGCGCGGATGGGGTCATCGACCTTACTCGCTCGGTGCCCTGCTCTGCACCTTGCAACGTGACGCTTTTTTGCAATACACCCGTGTGCATTCTATCTAGTAACTTTAGTCAGAAAGCGGACAGCTCCGAGTCAATGGATTCAACAGGCCTTACTTTATAATATGCTGAAAAAAGAGATACGAAATAAACGACGAATTTTTTTTTTATGGACGAAGGCGGCAGATGAGCATACAGTCCATCTGATGGTAAGTGGATACTGTAGCCCATAGACATCCGTGATACATGCCAACATTAGTCCAAAATGACAAACGTTGGCACGCCCCCGGATGCGCTGTTTTGTTACTACGGGGCATTGTAGCCTGAACAGTATGCAATCAGCCTAAATAAACATGACTGTTTCTTTTGCCTCCTACAAACTGTAATACTGGAAAGTATGATTCATTTTGATTTCATTTGTTTCAGGTCAAGAGGCGACATGGCGTCGCCTAGTCACAACATCGTACTAATGACATTCTTTAGTCTTCTCGCTGTATGCAGTGCAGGTAAGCTTATTCTTTAATAACATGATTTGATTTTAAGTATAATTTTTAAAAAAATCACGATGTAATGTCAAAAAAGAGCGAACTTGTTCAGTTAGTTTACTGTCAAGGATTTTTGCTAAATCTAGAATTAATGCAGGTAAAAATATTAGGAATAATTAAAAGTTTTGGAAGTATATTTACATAACTGAAAGGAAATTTATTCTCCAAATACGATTTTGAATTCAGTTTGAAAATAACTATATGGGTGTACTCGTAAACTTGTTTATTGAATAGACTCTAAGTACAGTACATTGAGCGATTTGCTTAGCGAAAACCAGGATAGCTTGTACTTGAATTGAGAATATTCAGTTGTATATCGCTTACTTTTTATATGTATACTTGCGTAATAACTAATAACTTTTTATCTATTACTTTTTTTTTGTTACCGTGTTAGTGATGGGTAACTCAGGAGTTAATGAATCAAACGAGTTGAATCCGCGAGCGGAGCAGAATCCCTTAATTGTTCTATGGAATTGTTATTCATTCCGATTCCGGCGCCAATCATGATCGTGAGTGTAATCGCGCATCGGCACTTGTCGGGGGCCCAAAATCGAGATCCAACGACGGCATGACCTTTTTTTTTGCTTATGCAACAATTAATTGGGGAAAGGGAATGAAACGCTCTCGGAAGGTGAATAAGTAGGTGAATCAGGAGTTAAGGAGTAACTAAGAGGAGTCGGATCCGCAAGCGGAGCAGGCTTATGTGAGTTAAAACACTCCGAGAAGTCTTGATTACCCACCACTACCGTATATACGTAGCGCAAACTGTGAATAAGAGCTCATAAAACATAATTAGAACTATTGATCCGATTTGACTCATCTTAATCGAAACTTCGAGCTATGGAACCAAAATATTATTCTCATGATCTCGCAATAGATAGATTTCCCTCGAATAGGTTTATAAATATTAACATTTTATTTGACATTTCCAAAAAATAGTTTTCTAGCCAGTGAAAAGGCCGAACAGAAATCCAGTAGGTAAGTCTAATGCATTCGGTATTCGCAATTCGCGTGACGTCTGTCACTGATTTAAATGACCTTCGACTTCGGCAATATAATAGCAACGACTTCTCCGATGAATCACCGAGTAACAGGAATTAATGTTTGTTATTTAATCTCGATTTATAGATCGGAGTTTAAATTGATTATTTAATTCTCTAACACAGACATTAAAATATATATTATAACATCCTACCAGAGCCGTGTTTGTATATTTAATACATTTTAGAGAAAGAAAATCATTGAAGTTTACATTATGTTATGATGGATGATACAGAGTCAATAAATTTATGGAAATCTTGTCTGTATGTCTGATCGCGCATTACGCAAAAACCACTAGAAGGATTGTATTGATATTTGGCATAATTATAGCTTATGTGCCGGGTTAATATTTAAGGAATTTTTTATCCAGATCCAATCCCACGGGAATCGAGTTATAATTCTAGGCGCACGAAGCCGCGGCCACTGCTATGAAATAAATATAGAAGTATCGCCTACTTTTGGTGCAGTGAAGGGCATAGTCAGGATTTTATCCAGGGTGGGGCAATTTTCTTATAATTTAAATAGAGGTGGTGTAATGCCGAAAGTACTTCTTCATCGTATCCCACGCAGCGTCCCAACCTGCCCCACCGTGGCTACGGCCATGTGGTGACGTACTGAAGCTATGCCTACCGAGTAGAACTGAGTGTCAGTACACACACATGCATATAATATGAACCTGTCGTCATACCATAGTGAAAATAAAAATAAATCTACAGACTGTGGGTCATAGCCGATCGCCCCCCGCCAAAAAGTAAAGTTTTTACTTATTTAGGCCCTTGCATATTCTTACGCGGGCTGCTTTGATCCTTTAACTACCTATTTATTTATTAATTATTATTTGGTTTTATAATAAACGGCTGAACATCTAACACCTACGTAGGAAAAGTTGTTTCAATGGTCATATATTATAGGAAAACATAGATTCACAAGAGAGATAAGAAGAAAACCTCACCAGCATTAAAATTTGGCCCGAAGAACACGGCACGGCCCGCATGGCTTAGTGAAACATAAGGGTTAATAAACGAATTTAAACAATGGGATATACAGGATACAGATATTATAAAAATACGGGGGTTATAGAGGATGAACTATTGGAACCATCGTTGTTGTTATTTTGAATTCAAGTGGTCACCCTTAGTCGAGATGTAACGAATTTTTTCCTAAATTTGAAAGCCGCTGTTTCTACAATAAGTAGATTCCTTGAAAATCGCCCTAAAAACCTATACGAGACGTTCACTCGTTCATCATAATATACATCACAATAGAGATGTAAGTATACAATTTGACATTTCAATGTTATGATCTATGTTAATAATGTTATGTTAATATCGCTAGATGGCGATAACATTCCACCGCGAGATAGCAAGATGTGCGCGGTCATCAGGCCGCGCGCCTCATTGTATGTAGCTGTTTGCATTTATATGCTAAGGGCTTCAAAACTGGTTTATTTAACCAATCGATTTCTTTTTTCCGAACAGTATTTTAAAAATCCATATATTCACTTAATTAAAAATTTCGCGGTATTGATATATCAATAAGAATGTTGATTAAGGAACGACATTAAAATATCGGATACAGAATGTTTTTTTTGTATTTTTTGTAGTGGTTTTCTTAGGGGTTTTCGGGTTTGGTCTGCGCCTCGGTGATCTCTCGATCGCTCACCGATATCATGTGCTACTTATCCTGCAAAGTACAAGATTCGTTTAATGAATGTTCTGTTAACTCCTTGTTAATGAAATTTACCAATTGTAGAGCAATTTGAAATTTCCCAATTCAACAAAAGTCCGTTTCCAGTGAAACCGAAATGAAAAGTCGGTTAAACTCAAAAGTAGATAGGTAAATCATTCTAAAATTTTTCACAACTGTTATTTTATCTTCCTGTGAATTTAATTTAGAGAAAATAGGCTAACTGCTTTATTTATAATTTCGATAGTAGCTAAATATAACACTTTCGCATACCTATTGGGGCAGAGCATAATGGATATATCTATTGTAATGCCATATTTTGTTACCTATAAAAAAACAAAATCAAAATATTAATATAAACAAACAGGATAATATCGAAGTTTCTTTATTGTTATTGCGTTATAAACATCCGCTTTCCATCCTTCTTCACCGACAATATTTATGAAAAATTAAACATAAAAAGTACAACAATGTTTATAATAAACATGTTCAAACGCAGTTTTCAAAAAAAAAAAATGTATTACAAGTTCACATTTTGGATTTTCTGAAGTTTAATCTGATGCAAAATTTAAAAAAATAAAAAATCCACTCACTAATCTGGCGTTCGTGTTAAAAGTCTCATTTTCTCTTCTAATCGTTACAGCTACTTCTACAATTATGTAGATACAATTTCACTTAATTGCTAGAAAATATTTTTCTTGGGAACCCCTCGCGGCACGTGTGACGGCTACATACCATGAGGCACTCAGGTGAGTCACGCGCGGAATGCCGTCCGGCCGGCCGGCCTCCCCGTACCTCACCCCACGCCCCTCTGACGGGCCGGTGTCTAGCACGGGAATTGCGGGCTTTACATCACATGAACTAATCAAATTACAGTAGGCTCTGGCTATAAATATTGTTTGGGAATTATGAACTGAATTTATTAACCCTGATATATATAACCCTGAATATATTCATACTCATTAACAAACGATTAAACGCTGGAGGATTTTGTAGTAATTATATATAGATTAAAAAAAAGATTTGTTTATTATAAAAATCTGATATTGTTAATAAATAAAAAAAAAAAATGTATTTGTGACGTCATCTGAGTAAAGGGATGAAGTATTTGTGTAAAATCATCTAAGTTATATTTTATAAGTTTCACGGCACCTCCCAACGTGCCTCTCTGTTCAACCCTCAGCTGGTATAGAATGCCTTTGGGCATTAAGCTCGCCTTTGTACTAAGTGCAATAAGGTTTTTTAAATAAAATAAATTAATTAATTGTCGGACATAGTATCCCAGATATTGAGACAAGTGAAATATTAAAAAAATAACATACAAATCTTACAAAAACTTATTTTTCTATTGCGATAGCAGCGAAGTAGAAACGGACAAGTGAAAAAACAGATAACTGCACTAAATAATAATAATAACGCCACACTTAATGGCTCACACAGGACTCCCCGTGTCGTGGGTCTAGAGACACATACAAAGACAAAGACAAACACAAATAATAAATAATGTAATGAATTTATTTATTTAGATAAGGAAAACAGTCACCTTTCTAAAGGATGCAGCTTAACAGTCGTCAAAAAAAAGAAAACATTGCCCTAGGTATTGTATTAATAGTAACCCAACCAAGGTCCGTCTGTGCTTGGGTTTACAATTAAAAGCCGTCCAAATTGAAAATGTCTAATCTCCGCGGTTCTACTTCGGATAATTAGGTGCCTCTTTATTTGAATTTAGTATAATAATGTAATGAAACTAATGTAATTAAGGTAAATAACGTTAATTATGTAATGTACTTAGATTCTTAAATGGGTCTTTAAATATATTATAATTAATTGATTAAACAACTTTAGAATATATTTCATTGTATTTTTTGTGTTACTGTGACTAATTTGAAAGGTTTGGAATTCAGTGGGAAATAAAAAAAATATGAAGGATTTTTGATGAAACTGCTTCCTGTTTATATTATGTACATTTTTGTACTTGTCAGTTTTTGCCGCCATCGATTTAAACATAATTTTTTAACAACGAAATTTTAAGTCAAAAAGTCTTGGCAATGTCAAATAAGTCCTTGTAGACACAAAGGTCCTTTCACTAACTTCACGTGAATTGAAACGTAGTGAATGTTTTTCAAAATTCCAAACGAGAAAAAATATAAACAATAGATACAATACAAAACAATAAATCAAACAAACAACGATGAGCATCTTGTGTAATAATAATAATAAATAATGGACTGAACTTATTATTTTTATTATTATTACCTTTTATTATTCTAGTTGTATATTTTAAGCTAAATTTGAATTAATATTCCAATCCTAACAATCTTGTAATTTTCATTTAGTGTACTTACTTACATAAGTAAAGTCAAGATACCAGTATGGACTTAATTATTGCCTCCATTCTCGGAATGAGATCCTGCGGACTTTGTGATGCTATATAATCATCTCAGGTCAACAGCCAGGCTATTGACCGAGTTATAGTCTAGCATTATTACAGATCACCCTGAGCGAAGGCCACGGGAGAGACATCTAGGTATAGTACAGTAATCGGCGATTTATTTTTTGCGCACGACGGAACGGAAATGGTATATGCATTTGGGGTAACGGAAAGTTTTTTTTGTTTTTACAGGAAACTACAGCATAACACCGTATAAAAATTACATTTAAAAAATCTCTAAATACACGCTTATTAATGTTTCAACAAATGATAGGTAATTGCTTTGTATTATAATACACTTTTATTAAACTGTTTATCTCGGGTACCCCTCTGTTAACCTATCACCTGTCTGAAACGTCTGGATCGATTTTGAAGCGTTTTTTAATCAAAGTTAGTTAGTTCATATCGACAATGAGGTCTTTTTGCTTAGACAACGTTAGTTTATTGACAGTATTGGCACATATTAACCTTAATAACTAATTGAGTTTTAGAAACGGTTATTACAATAATTATTAATATATGTCAATGAAATTTTCCGGACGTTTTAAGCAGCTTATCGTGAATAACGTTTGCGTCAGTCACGGCGACTACGCGGGACACGTGTGACATGTATTTAAATAAAGTATTTTATATTAAATCAATCGATCAATTAAATCGACGGTAATGTTTGGATGGGATTGGGAAGATGGATAGGAAGGGAGATCGTGTATGGTGCGAGCCTTATATCCAGCAGTATTTCATTGCATGGCATGGCATATGGATATTTCTAAATATCCGGCAACCAGCTAAAATATAACAGATAAAAATAAATACAAAATTCTTTTACATATTCTTTGCCAGCTAAAGTTTCCATAAACGGAAACCATCTTTATATTCCAATTTCCTTCAAATGTAAACATGATAAAGTACTGCGGGGAAAGAATTTACGTTTCCGAAGCCATTTCGTCATTCAAAGGGCGGGTTTACTTTATGAAATCCCGTGGGAATCGACCTATATTATTGGGAGCCAATATCTTGCCGGTTGGGTCAAGAACGAGCATTATATGATAGCTTGCCTTATTACGTTTATATTTGTCATTTACTTATATGTACTTATATATCGTGCCGTGTGGTAGCATCATCAATTCTCTTTCCGCGGGTGTCCTAAAAGGTGACTAAGGGGTAACAGAGCGGCCACCACAAGCCCCAAGGAACTACACCACTTTTAAAAGAGTGGACTCACCAACCCGTTTGGCCAGCGTAGCGAATACCTACATACTGAGAATGTCATATATTTTTAGTTTTATTTTTTAGCAGAACCTAAATATTATTCTCGTATAATAATAATTTTAATTATTATAATTTTATTTATAACTAGCTGTACCCGGCCACGCGTTACTGTGGCTGCCCAACAGATGGCGCTTACCCTGTTTTTGGGTAAAAAGCATGTTTTTATCCTGTGATAGGTATATATAAACACGCGCGTATTTGAATGCAACGTTGTGTCAAAATTTCAAAGCAATCGGTGAAGAACTTTCGGAGATTTAAGATTTTGAACAAACGAACGTTTACATTTTTATTTATATAGATTTTAATATTTAAGTAATATAGTATTATTGTTAAGTATAATATATGAATAAGAAAGAAAGAAAAAGAGAAAGAAATAAACAGTAGAGAATTAGTATCCTATATAGGTAAGTATAATATGTTTATTTAAATTATATTTATATTCAATACAATTATTGCACTCATCGCGCCATCTTTGCATAGGCCAAAGGTTAACTGGGAGATAATGCTTTTAATCATTAAGTCCGTCTTTTGTCACTTTTTGCAATAAAGAATTAATATATAATGTGATCTCATAATCTTAAAGTTACTAAAGTTAATTCGGCAATGTAGAAAAAACCCCGGCCGTCCGAGTACCTATCCTTTAAACTTTCTGACTTCGTGTTGTCTTTGCGTGTTATTCTTCAATTTAAAAAAAAAATATATGTCGACCTTAATGTTAACAAAAATTCTCGGCAATTGGCAGTTTACTTAGAACAGGGCGGGGCTGGTATCGATCGCTCGTGACAGTCTGTATCTGGTCTCCGAGCTCTCTTACCATCATCCGCATTCCTTATCCGCACTATCGATGTACACTACATACATCGTTGGCTGTGTTCCGAATTTGAAGAACGCGCTGGAAGTCGATGCAGCGGTGGAGAGCGTGGCAGTCTTTGACTGTTATGTCAATTTCGTATCTCAATTTTGTGATGCATGTCACGGTTGGCGAAACCCGTAATCAAGTGTGAATGTAAACAGACAATATGCTTTTGAATGGGTTATTTATTCACTTTCTATTAAAATACAAAAATAGCAGCGCCAATCTGAAGGGAGATTTCTCTATTTCCTGTATGTTTTAGAAAAAAGTGTTTAGGCAATAGTTTTTATATGTAGACATCGAAATTCTCTTTTTGATATTTTTTGAAAAATTTACACGGTCATAAATTTGAAACTACTGAACAGATTTGGATCATTTTCGAACTATATCGAGATATAAGCCATAACTATTTGCCTGCTAAATTACATTTCAATCCATTAAGAAATGCACCCTGATGTTTGTATAAGCCTCGAAACTGATTGCTGTTTTATACTCGGCTGTTGTCCCTTAGTCGAGATGTATTTTTATATTAAAAGTGACAAACAGGCAGACGGCCCACTCGGTCTTAAGTGGTTACCGTCGCCTATGAACGACTGCAATACCGGCAGGATTACAGTCGCGCTGCCTACCCTGCAAATATCTATTCATAGCTCTCTTGAAGAACCCCATATCGCAACGCAGCGGAAAAACCTTAGGAGGTAGATCGTAGCTTGAAAATTACGCGACTGCCCCCTATCAAGAACATGCGGATGTACCGCGTTTCGATGACGGTAGGTGTGGTAATCAAAACCCGAGGTAGGTCACAGAAGACTACCTTTAAATGTACTGCATTTATCTTATTTCTCAATGTATGTACAGATACATTACGAAAACATTGGCCATCGGCTAATCCGGAAACACCCGAACGCGTCATCCACGTCTATCTGTAAGTTTTTCTGTAGTGAGTGAGATAAGCTCGAGATCATCCCATCCCATCCTATCCAATCCTCATTCATTTTCCCAACCCTTCCTCTAAATCCATTCCTACATCTTCAAAGGCCCATAAATGACTGGGGGTCTGTGCCCAGTATTGGATACCTCATCAAAGAATCTTATATTTCCATACAATTTTAACGAAAAAATATGAAATAAGCTTTTCGTAGAAAGCTTTCATCGTGACGTAAATGAAATATCTGATGTGGGCGTTGGAACACTTCCTGCGGAGTGCTTTTGCATTTTAACAGGTTTTCTGACTTCACAGGAAACATACTTTGAATATTTTTCGTTGCACGCTTATTATTTGGAATTCATTTTTGTTGTAGGTGTGCGATAAAAAACTTTGTACTTAATGGATTTTTTTATAAATAAACTACTCGTAAATAAATAACGTGACACTTAATGGCCCACACTAGGATTCCCCGTTCTGGAGACACACACAAAGACAAAGTGTGTCTTTGTCTTTGTGTGAAAAACAAAAACAAAGACACATTCAGATCCGAACCAATATTTATCTTTAAACAATACTTTAAACATGCTCCCATAGTGGCCCATAGAAAACTGGCGACGCGGTCAGTTAGCCGTAGGAATACCGTGTCGTTAACAAGGTGGCTAAGTATAAAAAATAAGAATACAGGCTGTCTCAGAATAATTCCTGAAGCCTGACACCAAGGATTTCGTTTATTTTAAAATTTTATAAATCTTTTTTGCAAGAAATTTTTTATTTTTTATTTATTACTAGTATTATTTAGGTATAACTACCCGTTTACCTAGTTTAAGCCACTTCACGTCTTATAGTTAAAGTCACGTCTTAAGCCACTTCGTAATAGACAGGTTTGTCGGGACTCCGGGCCTCTCCGACTGGTTCAAAACGTGTGCCATCTGACAGTTGCCTCTGACTCTTGATCGACTATATGAAACGTGCTATAATTTGAATTCTCGCTCGTTGTGTTGACCGTTGCGATTAGCAAAAAATTCATATATTTATATTTACAACGATGATTTGCGGTTTCCTTTATATTTAAGTAAATAGAGGGTGAGTCGAAGTGTTGGCTAAAATTTTAATATTCACGGGGTATGAGCGAAATCAAAGGGAAAACCCTTTCGCGTCTCTGGGGAGCCGTGGACGTTGCCATGGCAACATCTGTCTTTGTGTTTCTCAATGTAGCCAACAAAAGTCAGTGTTGAATACAAAGTTTAGATCAAAAGAGCCGAAGATCGTGTATGATGGCGAGCCTTGATAGAGCTCTATATCCAGCTGTGGAGACACATAGACTGATGGTATGGTATAATATAGTGGCCTTTCTCGAAACCTCTTTAATATTGAAGTAATATACATACATATATAATATAAACAGCGTGTTGGCGAAATAACACGAAACTTGAAACATGTCAACCAATTTAAAATATATATATCTACTAGCTGTGCCCGGCAGCGTTGCATGCCCGTCACATCGTCATATTTCAACAAATTAACACAAAACAATATTAAACTATACGTATAAACCTTCCTCTTGAATCACTCTATCTATTGATGAAAACCGCGTTAAAATCCGTTGCGTAGTTTAAAAGATCTAAGCGTACATATGTACAGAGGGACAGACGGCGGGAAGCGACTTTGTTTTATACTCTTTTTTTTTTTTTTTTTTGTATACTAGTGGGCGGACGAGCAAGCGGTCCCACGTGATGGTAAGTGTTACCGCCGCCCATGGACACCTGCAACACCAGGGGGTATGCGGGCGCGCCGCCGACCTTGCAAAGATATAAAACTGTTCTAGCGAAAAATTAAATAATTTTTATGGAATAAATCAAAAGGTACAAACGTGTAATGGTTCTGTCGTCCTGTCTAAAACGTTGGTAGTGCTCATTGCTCAGACGCTGCAGCGCTGGACCGCGTAGAATAAAAGAAATATTAGAATTGTCCTATAAATCGTGAAACAAAGCCTATAATAAAAACAGTACTGTTAAAATCGATTCTACTCTCGATACCGAATAACCTATTCTAGCTTTTGCGTTATTTCAGTACATATATATATATATATATATATTGTGTATATATAAAACATCTCATTTGTAATTACGTGTGTTGGAAGTGGTGAAACGTACATACTTGTGAGTATATTTTAATTAAGGTCTGCGGTAACGAAGGGCTGAGCCGACGAGGGCTAACGAACTAGTGATGTTCACTCTCATTGCACATGCTCTCATTTGAGGAACTAATTTCATAAAACGAATTTTAAAAGCTGTCATGAAATTTATAAATAAAATTTTAACATATTGTATACAATAAAATAAATACGAATTGATATAAAATATGACATTTCTGTTCTTACATTTATTACTCTTACGATTTACTACTACATTATTAGGGGCCGTTCAAGTATTACGTAAGCAGAATTTTACTCATTTTCAACCCCCCCCCCCCCCCCTCCCCTCCCCTGACAGCGAGAATAAGCAAAGCTGTTACCCCCCCCCATGCTAACGTAAGCATTGCTATAATTTTTACAAAATCTGGTAGCATTATATAATATATATAAATTGAACAAAAGCATAGCATTTATATATTTTTATGTTAGATGTATGTAATGCACGCCATTATTGTCAAATGTGTTGATCTGACTGTGTACTCACCACCCTTTGTACCTTTTGTAATTGTAATAATCGAAGAGTTAAATTACTATTATAACAACCGTAAATCGTAACCATTATCATAACCATTTACTTCATCCACTGCTGGGCACAGGCTTCCCTCATATATATGTCTTGTGCATGAGGCATGTATAAACATAAAACGCCACGCTGGCCAAGCGCTATCTAGTCCACTCTTTTACAGCGCTGAGTACAGCGCTTGTGGTAGCCGCTTTGTGGACCCTTAGTCGCCATTTACGGCTTCCACGGGAAGAGATGATATGGTGCTATTACAAAACCAGCTGACACCACACTACTGCAGTACTACTAATTGAACGTTACAACGTAACTTAGAGTGGTTACAACGTAAATTAGAGTGGTTACAACGTAACTTAGTGAACACTGAAAGTGTGTTTGGATGTTCCTCTATTTTTGTTTGTTTGGTACACGGTTCAGGCATTATTTAATTACTAAAGGGATAAAGGTTTCGTTATCGATATGGAAAATTATTGACGGAACATACAGGTTACAAAAATAATATCGCCATTATCTTTGAAATAATTCGAAAATCGTCAGAATGAGAGAGAGAGAGAGTGAGGGGGAGAGTGCACGCTGCAATCCAACAGCTGCTGGGCGCATTCGACCGGCCACGTTACTCTCTCACAGAAGACTACCTTTAAATGCACTGCATTTCCCCCTTTATCTTATTTCCCTAATGTACGTACATGTTTCGGTAGTGAGTGAGATGTGCCAGAGCTCATTCCCATCCTATCCCTCCCCATCTTCCCAAAACTTTCTCCAAATCCGTTCCTATATCTCCAAAGGTAGGCATCGCATCCGTGGGCGTACCAATTTTTGTCATTTTGGAATAATGTTGGCATGTATCGCAGATGTCTATGGTCGTCTGCGCCCTTCGTCCATAAAAAAAAAGGTATTTCGGAAAATTATTTTCAAGATTGGAAACAAATTTACACATACTAAATGATATAAACGATTCCTATTTATTTTATATAGTCACCTTAACTACGGTTCACGTAACTGGACCATAAAATCGATTTTACAAAATAAATAAAAAAAAATATATATATACATAGCATTGATTATGTTTGACCACGGTGACAAAAGTTTAAATTCACTTCTATATTTTAGATACCAAGCTTAATTTTGAAAACAAAACAGTCACATTATAATATTCATATCTCATCTCTACTTTCAATAATGTGTTTCAAAAGACAAAATAACTTCACGATTACAAGGAGGATATTGAAAGGAGAATATCAAAATACATTCTCAAATACTATCAAATGCCTTAAGGTATTAAGCCCACCTTTTGTACTCTGGTGAAATAAAGTTTTTTTTTAAATGAGTGACTCTTTGAAAGAGATGACAATGACTTGCCGAGTGTCCCCGCACTAAAAGGCTTAAAGATACAATCCACGTGCTTATTCTATGGGACTCATATTGAGTGTGTAATTTTACAGGATAGTTCCAGTAGCCAGTAAACCTCTCTGGTTAATAGTTTGTGCGGTAACCGTAACCTGTTTTAGTATCCATTACTGGACATGACATTGTCATGTACATTGTGTTGTATAGCCTTAAATGACACGCTGCCCAAGCGGATTGGCGAGTCCACTTTTTAGAGCTCGTAAATCCACAGGAGAATCTTATAATCGCACTAATGTTATTATGTTCATAGTTTATTTTCTAACGTGAGATACACCTTTTTTTTAAAGTATGTACTCTCATTCTTAATGGTAGTTTAAGTTTCAAGGTTTAAGTTTGAAAAGTAGCTTTTGAAAACTAACTTTAAGTAATATTTTAATTAAGATATTTCATAAATTTCAAATTCTCGACCCGTACGATTTTAAAAAAATGTCACTAGCTCCACGGTGAGGGAAAACATCGTGAGGAAACCCGCAAGCTACTGAATTAAAAAAATCCGGAGTGTGTGATCCATCGATTCGTACTGGGCCCTCGTGGTGGATTACGACCCGAAACTCCCCAGTAGGACGATATAGGCTGATAGTACACTTCATAAAGCACTATGTTTTAAAATATCCCAAAAACAAAAGCTACTATCAGGGATGACAGTAGATACGGTACCCCAAGTTACCATCTAAATCTTGAAATATAAGTACTTTCAAAAATACGAAAGAGGTACCTTCTAGTATTATTATTATTGTATAATATTATTATTTTGTATTGTTTATTATTTTTATTTATTATTATTTATTTATTATTATTTATTTATTATTATTTATTTATTTATTTATTTTTTAACTTTATTATTGTAATTAACATACCCGTATAGTGCGCATGTATTCTCTCTTAGCGCGAGCGTGCCCGCACTGACGCCGCTGCAGCCAGCGCCACGCGTATATTATGGACTTGGGTGAGGGGATCACGTTGAAGGGCGGCGGTGACGTGCCGCCCTCCTCGAAGTAGCTGATCCAGAGCTTGCTGCGAGCAAACTTCCACTCCACGTCTGCGCGTTCCTGCAAACATTGAAAAAGGACCAAGTTAACATTTACTCGTATGTTTCAATAGTGAGTGAGAGTTTCAGTCGCGATATCCTTTCCCTTCCCTTCCACCCTATTTCCCTTCAATGGAATAAGTGAAGCGGGATGAAACAGTATGGGATTGGACAATAAATTAATAACAATCATTCTTTCCATCCTTTCCAATCCTATCCTAGTCCCAATTCCTTCTGTGGCAGTGACAATTTCCGATATTCTTAACCGATGGCGGCATTATCACAGATGTCTACTATCATCTCGTTTACCACATTCTTATTATAAAAAAATAAATTAAAAGTAACTTACAATGTTTATTTTCTTAAAGTATAATAGAAACAAATTTAGAGAAATCTTAAAGTACTAATTGTATTTCGAAATACTTTTCTACCATCAAGTGTGGTAGGATAGAGAATCCATACATCACAGACACATCTGTAATAGATCATTAGGATAGAGACACGACTAGAGTTAAGTATCTGTGAAGAGGCGAAGGCAGCGCGACCTCGAACTCGCCCTCCACCGAAGGGCGGGCGGTTGAACTCTAACTGGGGCGAACCTACGCCGACAGATCTGCATACATTAAACCCCAATGCTTCCTAGTGGTAGTCTTACTACGAAAATAAATAAAAAAAAATGAGAATTCATTTTTTTTTTATTTGTTTATTCAGAAATCATACAGTCACTTATCAACAATGTAGATTATGTTAAGTTTCCTAAAAAAAAATATATCATTAAATGTCACATTATTATTTTATGAGAGCAAAAGAACCTTATTATTGGCTTCAGCTTCCTAAATATTGAGATTTTAGTGACATCTTTAAAAAAACAATTATTATTAGTGTGGGTGCACGTCGCAATCCCCAAGCCGCTGGGCCCACTCTACTGGTCAAGTTACTTGGCTCTCACACTACCGTAAAATATACTGCATTCCCCACTTTAATTTATTCTCTAACGTACGTGTGTGAATGAGATATCCCAGAGCCCATTCTCATTTCACTCTATTCTACCCGTCTTTATTTTAACAATACTTTCTCCAAATCCATTCCTAAATCTCGCAAAGGTTGGCATCGCATCTGGGTTTGCCAACGTTTGCCATTCTGATTTAATGTTGACATGTTTCCCGGATGTCCATGTGCAACAGTATCCACTTACCACCAGCTGGACTGGCTGCTCGTCTGCCCCCCACCACCTATGAAAAAGAAGCTAAACTAATGCAGATGGACACGAGCTATGTTTGAGTTCCCTAAGAAATCGATATACCATCGATAAGCGAAGCCAAGGTCTGGCAAGGTTATGTTAAAAACCAAAGAAATGATTAATGACAACATTGTAATTTATCATATAGTGTTACACGTACTATCATGGCTGTATAAAGTGTCATGTTAGAGCTGTCACACGCCCGAGCAATCCTCTCAAATGTCATCCGTGACATTTAACACCTTTCTGTATCACTAGGTGTGACAATGTTTATCAGATAAGTATCAGTTAAGGCTCGTGTATATTAAGGCGGGCCGCAACGTTGCAATGAACCATGAACCTCATGAACCATTTTCATACATTTTGTATAAACCATCGCACACTTTTGGAGAGGGAGAGTGCACGCTACAATCCAACAGCCGCTGGGCGCACTCGACTGGCCTCGGTACCCCTCTCTCACAGAATACTACCTTGAAATGTACTGCATTTCCCATTTTATCATATTCCCCAATGTATGTATGTGTTTCGGTAGTGATTGAGATATGCCAGAGCCCATGCCCATTCTATCCCTTCCTACGTCCCAACCCTTTCTCCAAATCCATTTTTTCATGAACAAAGGTAGGCAACACATCCGGGGGCGTGCCAAAGTTTGTCATTTTGGACTAATGTTGGCATGTAACGCGGATGTCTATGGGCGACAGTATCCACATACCACCAGGTGGACTGTATGCTCATTCGCCACCTTCTTTCTATGAAAAAAAAAAAAACGAGGCGCATCGCTTGCACTCGTAATTATACGTCACTGTTATGCGCTACGAGGCCACTGTTATGTGCGTTGAACGGGCGCAATTATACGCAATTCAAGAGTTATAGTCCCTGTGGGACGACGTGAGGAATTGAATGTCAAAAACTGACTTTAATTACTGCGTTGAGGTTGTGGTCCGCCGCGTCTGCAATGTGGTTGTTGCAGTTATGCAGTGCGACGTGCTGTAATGTGCGCGGACCTTATTCACACACACTCAAACGAGAGTTGCCTGGAAGAGATCGCTTTGGTGATAAGGCCGCCCGTTGTACTTTTTGTGTTACTTTTAATATATTTTTGCGACATGTGTGTATCTATTGTATGTCCATTTATTTATATTAAATTGATTTTAAAAGCGGATCCTTGCACGCCACTGAATTTGGTATTATTAACGGAAAAAAAATTGAATTTCTATGTTCCGGTAAAAGTTGGCAAGGCAATTGTTACTACAGTCATTTATATGGAGCACGGTGCTGAAATTACCATCAAGTAGAACATGTTGGCAGACGGTATGTGTCCTTTCATGAAACATTAATGATTAACCATTGCGTCACAAGCGCCGGCGCCATATTCAAATGATTTAGAAATCAATGAGTGTATTCGAATCAGCGTAGATCAATCGGCATCTTTATATCCGAGTCATCATAGTGTGGGCCACTGTGTGTGGCGTTATTTATTATTATTATTTCGGTTTAATAATGATTATAATTTATATAAATATGAATTTCACGGTTTAGAAGTGGATACGCCACGCTCACGCGCGATTACCTATTTATTTCATATTTTATAACTTTATTGGATACCGATATCGAATATTTTAAGCATTTATTTAAATTGTGTATTGATTCAAACCTTATTATTTAATAAAATAACTAGCGACCCACCCTCGCTTCGCTTTGGTTTATAAGAGTTTTCTTTTCAAAATTTCAAAATAAAATATAACGGATACACGGATAATGTGGCTTCCTATTTATGTAAGAATTTTTGAAATCGGTTCAGTAGTTCCAGGGATTACTCCCAACATACAAACACACAATTTTACCTCTTTATTATATTAGTATAGATCTATGAAGTATCTTTAACCATAATATTAACATTATTAATATATGACACTGTACTGAGTGCTGCGGGCTCCAGATTTCATTTCTATGAACAGGAACGTAATCATATATGCTCGTATAAGTATTAAATATTCAGTTGAATTTAAGATAGATTTGGAGCATCTGGTTGAAATTCCCTCCACTGTTGTCGTTCACAGCTGGATATGAGACTCCTCGTGAACATTGTCCGGTGTGTGGCCTTATAAACGCCACGTTGGTCAAGCGGGTTGGCGAATCCACTCTTTTAGATGTGCACAAGACTGTGCACGGAGAGGCCCGTGTCTAGCACTGGACAAAAGGGGGCTTGTTGCCGAACGTACGTTATTAAGTTTCTTGTAATTGAAATCGGCAGAATGTGCTAATTGCACCATTACCACATATGAAGAAAAAAACGGGGTTCGTTCAGCTAGTCTTAAATACTTTGCGTTGAGTGATGACAGCGTCTTTTTTCCCCTAAAAATCGCGGCCGAAGGCGAAGGCGGGGAAATGTGAAACAGAAAAACAAATTTGCGAGCACTCAGCCTGTTTTCAACGGGATTCACAACATAAATCAAAGCCTGAAGCGAAAATAATGGTAGGGGAGTGAAAAAACGCACAATGCGGAGCAAAGAGGGCGTCACTTATGGATTCTTATCTTGGAGGGGGGCACTAAGGTAGGGGGGAGGGTGTCATCCGTCATCTGAACCCCGAGAAAATGAAACAAGAGTTCGCGGGACAGTCATTAGGAGCATATTGATTCCGGGCAATTTGTTTACGTCACGTTGTCCCAGATTTTTTAGAGTAAAAAGGTTTTCTTAATTCGATTGAATACTTTTGTAGGCTGTGGAACGAACTGCCTCAAGAGGTCTTTCCATTAAGCTACGATATGGGGTTCTTCAAGAGAGCTGTGAATAGGATTTTGCAAGGTCGGCGGCGCGCCCGCTTACCCCCTGGTGTTGCAGGTGTCCATGGGCGGCGGTAACACTTACCATCACGTGGGACCGCCTGCTCGTCCGCCCACTAATCTATATATAAAAAAAAAAGATTCAGCAATTGTTACTTTAAAGTTATTACAAATTGGAGGGGGAGGGTGCAAGCTACAATCCAACATCCGCTGGGCACGCTCAACTGGCCACGTCACCCCTCTCTTACAGCTTACAGAATACTTATAGACTACTTATTTACAGAAGGCAGAACTACCTTGAAATGTACTGCATTTTCTACTATATCTTATACCCCAATGTACGTACGTGTTTCGGCAGTGAGTGAGATATGCCAGAGCGCATTCTCATCCCATCCCTCCCCATTTGCCCAATCTTTTCTCCAAATCAAGTCTTAATCTTCGTAGGTCGGCAGCGCATCCGAGGTCATGCCAACGTTTATGATTCTGGACTAGGGTTGCCATTCGTCCCGATACGTCGGGACATGTCACCGCTATTAACAGTGGTGTCCCGACGTCCCGACGAGCTATAAAATGTCCCGACAAATACAAATATCAAGAAATTTATTTAAAATTTACAAACCGACTAACAGAATACGGCGTGAACGAAGCGTGTATCGTTAGAGGCGAGAACGGGATCACTGGGCTGTTTGAGCAAACTAGTTATAATTCGTAAAATTCGTAAAAGGCAATCAATAATTACTGTTGCAGATGAAATCATCTGATAAATATAAAAATGAATAATTGTATCCTACACTCACTGATTATAAAATAAATATTTCCCAAATTATCTACCAGTTTTTGGTTTATTTCACCTGTAAAATCACCCTTCAGCAAGGTGTCCCGACGGGGTCACGGGAAAATATGGCAACCCTATTCTGGACTGATGTTGGCATGTATCGCGGATGTATATGTATGACAGTATCGCTATGTTTCTCTAGAACTATGCGAAATCACAGAAAGAGATTGAAAATAATGTTTTTTCTTTTAATCTTGATGTTTTGAATGAAAATTAAATTTAAAAGTTTATATTGTCGTAATTTTGAAACTACTGAACAGATTGGGTGGGTATCCGACTTACCCGAGGTAGAAACTAAACCAGTTTTTGAGTCGAATTTAATTTTAAGCGGTTAACAAATGTGCACATTTCAGTCCACAATCCTCCAATTTATATAGATTCATGGATTCTTCCTATCTTGAATTAGTCCTTGGGCGTATACGCAGACTCATTGATCGTATATGTTTCCAAATGTTCAGAGAATATAAAAAGTTGGTTTTGTCTGAAATATTTTTCCAAATCTCCCTATTGCGTTGTCCACCCTAGAGAGGCAAACTCGGGATAGACAATAGCAGCAATATTTATTTATAATTCCTCTTAGCCACCCCATGAGCTGCGGGGTGGCTACATTTTATTTTCGCATTCCGGTTGTCTACCCTAGGGGGATTAACTTGGGGTGGACAACAGGAAATAGTCCTGCAGTTTGTTATATCAGATTTCTTCGAAATTTCTCTAATAAAGTAATTATCAATAATATGTACCAATAAATAATACCTATATGTAATGTGTAATCTATACCGAGTTTATAATAATACCAATACCAGTGATTAATACCAATAATACCCATATAATGTAGTTTACACCATTTGTATACAAATGTTTGATAACGTCAAAAATATTTGAATCAATTTCTTTCCTCCTTGATGTATACAGTGTACTGCAATAGAGTAGGTAAATAATTTGCTGGATTTCGTAGAAAATCTAGATAGATAATAATTCCCCAACAAATTAATCCCCCCAGTTATAAAACGATGCTCGATATCTCGACACTCGAACTCTCAACTAAATAACTTTCTCATTTGAATTTCGTTTACCATCTCATTTGTTTGCCGAAGGACGTAGTCGACGACGAATTACGAATTAAATCAATTCAATGCAAATTGTGTAAATTACTGCCACAATTTGGCCGAGATATAAGGATCCTTGATTAAGCATAATTGTCTCATAAATTGGCAGTCCTTGTGATCCGCTATATACATTTTGCGGGATTGTCAGGTTCATTAAGCCCATAATTTACTTAGTTCTGTTTCTGTTTCAGGGCCAGTGGGATATCCAAATGTGACGAGCTCGGATCTTGGATTAAAGGAAGGTAAGCTTGGTAAAGGCGCAGTTTGAGAAATAATCTAATTTGACATTTAAGTTATTGATAAGATAAGTGAACACAACTTGTAAACTTAAGAATGAATAATTTTTCCTGTTTTAAAATCAGGTGGTGCCATAATTATTTTGTAATTTATGTTATAACTTCTCTATATAAATATTCGTTTTTGAATGCAACCTATTCCTATACTGTCTCAAAGGCGATACGTGTAATTGCGAAAAATTGATTAAGAAACGACAATAGTTGATGATACACGGTGAATTTGGCATGTTCTCGAGTACTGTAATACATCCTGTTTTGATTGAACTAAAAAGCTGGTCATTGTTGATTATTTATAGAGAAGAAACAACGCATATAGTTCGCAACATCGTTTCTGTGTCCTATAAATATCTTATGTATGTACACAGTAGGACGGGTCTTGTCTGCCGCAGACCCGTCTAATTTTCTTAGCGTGTACAAGCCCCCTAAAGGTGCTGGCATAGAAAGTGTCTGCTGCACTTATAATTTAGTATTCACACTTAATAATGGAACTTATTACTACGGCATTACGGTTGAAAGTTCATATGATATATAAACAGATCTGTAACAGTTTTGTTTTAATAGAAACTGTGAATGTAATGTAATATATATTTAAAATGTTAAAACAAACGTTTGCATAATTTTTGTTTTTTGCGTACGTGAATGAGTTATTGTAATAATTTTAACGCCCATTTTCGTCTTTTTAACTGAATTAAGAAGTTTGTTCTGCAACATTATATTTGCTGTTGCCACCACCTAGCCGGCTATGGAATATGTCTGTAATGAGCTGCAGAGTAGTTTGTGTTGGTTTGAATGCTCGATTGGCGAAAACAGAGGCTTTTCTGTATCTAGCTGGAGTCATTAGATTTTGCTCGTATTTTAGTTTAATAAAATTTAGTTTAATAAAAACTTTAGGTTATTAAACATAGATTCTTATTGATTACGAACTACTAATGTTTGAACTATCTAATTAGTTTTTGGAAGGAAGCCTTAATCAAATCTATATGGGTGAAGCCGTGGGCAAAAGCTAATGAGAAATAAAGAAATATGGATACATTGGGTGTATTCCATACAAACCATACTACATATAATAATATTTGATTTATATCTGAATGACCACAATTGCTAGATTGTAATTCAAAGAGTAGGTAATAAGAAATCGGTCTGCTTTGCAACTGGAACTAATCCATTTTATCAGAATTAAAACTTTTTAATAAGTCTCGAGGTCGGACGAATTTCTATGAAATATTTATTAAATGAGGGCTTCAATCGCGACTGTGGTAATTGGGGCTAAGGGTGCTAAAGCCCCGGGCTCTGTACTAGCGCACAGGACTACTTTCAAGTACTTCTATAGAATTTTAGGGTTTCAAATAAGGCCTTAGGCGAAGGATTTCCTTTGCGCAACCTTGTACAGAAGAGAATTCAATTTATTCCTTTCATTTGTTCAAGATGCAGTATATAAAAGCCTTATAACGCAATGAGAAATTGACAGAAAATGTATTGAAAATTTGGTTTCTATAGAAACCAAAATTCTCTGCCCTTACCATATCCTGCACATTCGGAAGAATTACGTTAAGGAAAATGTGAAATTCTTATGTTTCTTAAAAGTAAGTCTTGAAAGGCGCCCTACCCTGTCCCACCATGACTACGCACATGCGTTCTTCTGTGATATTTGCAATTTGTTGTTTACGAGAAGAGCAGAAGTCTGTTTGTGGTGGCCGTCCTTGGGAGAAACTTTGAGATCCAGCAGTCGAGAAACACAGGCTGATGGTATAGTATGACGTTTTACCGAAGTGTTGTAAAATTACGGGCCTTTGTTTCCCCTGGATAACCGTCCTAAACCCCTTCGACAGTAGTAACCTACAGCCTATTCGTCGTATGTTTTCAGGTAGCTGCGCGGTAGGCGATGTGGTGTACATGCCGGGCGATGAGTTCCCTGGGTCTACGGCGTGCGAGCGGTGCACGTGCACGGGCGGCGGTGTGCAGTGCGCCAAGCAGACCTGTGAACCACGACCTGGGTGCAAGGCGCTGCACCGACCAGACCACTGCTGTCCCACCTACCAATGCGGTAAGAAGTCTTTTTATAGAAATACTCGTAAGTTGAAATGCCAATGTTTATGAAAAATAACGTAAGACGAAAGTTTGCACATCGTTTGGGGATTTATAAATCAGGATTTGTAGAATAATTATACATCGATCAGACTACTGCTACTCTATCTATTAACTGTTTCAGCGTTTGTTTAATGAGCAATTTGTTGCCGGCCGTATGGTATTGGCCGGGTTTAGAATAACACCACTCCATCTCTTCCCGTGGGGGTGTAGCAAAAGACGACTCAGGAACCACAAAGCCGCTACCAAAAGCCCTGAGGAACTACACCACCTCAAAAAGAGTGGGTTCGCCAACCCGATGGCGTTTTTAGGCAACATCCAGTAATAATTGGCAATACATCTAGCCGTGGATGATAAATGTGGTGCCGTGCCGTGGTGATGACGTAAGGTTATCACCGAAAATAGTGACAGTGAGGGATTCCCAGTCACATCGACTCTCAAAAAACACTTTTAATTTCCTGCTCTAACTACCGATTTATCTACCATCTCCTTAATTAAATAAGTTCTTTTTTGTGAATTCATGTAAGACGACCGAGAGATCAGTATTAATTGAAGTTTTAATTACGCCGGCCCAGAAAGGAAATTGGATCCTGAAAAATACGACTTTCCATTCCCGAATTTCATTGGTTTCGGTCGATCGACGAGACCCGAGAAGACATTTCTAGATTGTGCAAAATCGCCCACTTCTAGAGGAAACTATGATTTTTTATACTTGCTCGATTTCATTTTATATTTGATCTTGGAACGTTACAAATGGTACTTTAGTTTTAAAAAAAAAAATTATTAACCACCGACCGCAGTTAATATTATTTTACCACTTAAGTTTTATGAATTGAAGGGCGTGTTAAGAAGCGCAGTGTACAATGCTCCCTATAGTAACAGTGGCTAGTGGACGAGCATTTATTTAAGTTTCAAATACATATTTGAAATGTTCTATGTTCGAAGCACATAACCTTGGACATATGTCCTACATATGCCCAATAATGGATTAAATTTGGATAGCTGACGACAAAAGAGATTGAAAGAAGAATCACAAGAACGGGGAATAGATACTGGAGTTTAAAAGAAACATTAAACAATAATAATATATAATAGAACTAAAAAAGATAATCTTGGATTCCTTCCCCCTTCCTTGTCTGACGTATGGATGCCAAACATGGTCTCTCAAGACAAACCACGTCCAAAAATTAAGGATATGTGAAAGATCTATTGAGAGGAGCCTACTAAATATAAAATTACTGGACTGCATCCAGTTGGACCAGACAAAAATGGAGATGGCCTGGACATATAATGAGGATGGAAGACTACAGGTGGACTGAGTGGTATCTGTGTGAGAGAGTATAAAAGATCAAGAGGCAGACAAAGGAAGAGATGGATGGACGATATAAAGAAAACAGAAGGCGCCATGTGGGGAAGAAAAACACAAAATAAAAAGGAATGGGAAAAGTTGAGGGAGGCCCTTGCTCAATATTGGGCTACCGAAAAATAAAAAAAATGATATTATTATTAATTTTAGAACTAATAGTAGGTATGTGTGTAAAGTAAAGACTATTTTAATTTTATTTATAGCTGATACCCAATTAGTTGATGGTGCTTATACCTACTGCGCAAAAGAACCTGGTTTAAATTCCCAGGCGGACATTGATTTGTCTAAAGACAAGGTTTACTGCCACGTGTTTATTCGGGTCTGGGGTGTTTGTGTTAGTTTTTGTATTGTCTCCGAATCCATGACACAAGGAATCTTAATGTGGGCTATAGATTGTGGCGTGTTATATCTGAAGGAATCATGTTATATCTTTATAGAGTGCGAGCAAGAGGGCCGCGTGTACGGGAACGGTGAGAAGTTGGTAGACCCGGCGGACCCGTGCCGCGTATGCTACTGCCAGGGCGGGGAGGTGGTGTGTCGTCGTATTGCGTGCTTCGTGCGTGATGACTGCCGCCCGCGCCTAGTGCCCGGTCGCTGCTGCCCCGAGTACGACAACTGCCCGCTACGAGGTCACTAAACTACTTTATTCTTTTATAGAAACATTCACTTCTTCAAAAGATTTTGAATAGGATTCTGCAATGTCAGCGGCTTACCCGTATTCTCCATGGTGTTACAGGTGTCCACGTGTAGTTGTAACCACTTACAAAATCTTGTAGATCTTCTAATCAAAAAATATGGTGGCAGACAAGCTTTTAGCGGTTCTGCTACAGATGCCAATATAAATGATTTGGGTTCATTATTACTTTGCCAGTAGTGAACTTTGAGTAATCATAATTTGAAATACTCTTTGTTTACTAAATTAAGTATAAGAGAAACAAATTTGCACATCATTATGAATGAACCTGTTTATATAAAGGCTGTCCCAGATTAAGCGCCGGATTTAATTTAAAAAATAATAGTGATTGTTTCTCCGGCTGTGACATGTGTTACCGTCCTGTTGGAACGACAGTCTAACTCCATATCTTCTTCCATATCTTCTAACTGGTGCCAAAAAAACTCCTGTAGCATGTTTCGATACCTCTCTTTATGATGTGTCATCTAGTCCATTCCCATATCGATGTTGTGCATATTCTCTCGACTATGTGAAATAAAAGATGCTATCGACTCCGAACAATTATGTGATTAACTCTAAAATAATTACAAGTACTTATAGTTTCGTTATCCAGAGGCTACTGAGGCGACCACAGTATCATACAATTACAATCTAATCTATGCCATTGTAGGGCTACAATTTGTTGCTGATTGTACATTTTACCACAGTTTTCTGTGAAAGTAGAGTAATATGATCAGTTAAGTTCAGAATGTAACGTGAAATGCGGCTATGTCTTCAGTAGAAAACTGGCGAGTTATACCTAGAGAGGCTTTTAATTGCCTGTATTACAATCAGTGATAGAGCAAGATTTACCCTTGTTGATATTATTATCGTATTATTTATTACGGGTTATTTTTATTGTCTATAATTACACAATTTTTACTGTATTCTAGGGGCTCAGGTTTACAAGGTCCAATGTGTCAGAATATCCATATCCATAACCATAACGACCAATTCACCAAATCGTCCAGCCCCAAATTTTATAGTGTCCCAAAACGACTAGTAACAAATAGTCCATTTTCCGTAATGCCCTGAAAAATCTGGAATGAGTTTACTAAAAATAATTATTATTTGTCAAACTGGGTAGTGTGACTATCGGGAAATAATTGTCCGGATAGTCACACCAGGATGTCACACTGTGGTCCGTCGCGACAAATCAGACGTTACTAGGGCATTGGACATTTTAATACTTTAGACATTTTGTAACACTGGACATTTTGAGGTTGAACGGTTCTAGGCACACAAGAAAATAACATAAGAATGAATTATACGTCCTTATATAAGCCTTATATTTAAACCAATGTTGAACGTAACTTTTTAAACTTTCGCGTTTTGTACACATTTTATATTCTAAATCGGGTCTCAACGCGTATTTCTTTACCTTTTATTCCTACTGGACGTTTCGGTATGGGTTACAACAGCCGTGGTCACGAATCAACTCGTTCATACCTTTATTATACGCGTCAGACCCGATTTAGAACATTGTACAATCTTTGTAAATACTTCAGATAAAAATACTTTATTAAAAACTTTTATTTTAATTACAGGTGTCGCAACCGTTCCCGGTGTAGCACCATCGATCTCCAGTATCTCCACTATTGAAGACGTCGGACCCAGCGCTGCGCCAAACGCACCCAAAGAGAACATCAAACAAGAAATAACCATTAAAGAAATCACCCCTGTTTCAGAAATCCCAGTCATTACTGATGTGAAGATAAAAGAGATCCTACCCTCACCCAGCATTGAAGTAGCTGAATATTCGTCTTCCAAGTCTCCGCTCATACCGAGGGAAGCAACATCAGAGAAGAGTGTAGGCAGTGAAGAGTTTTCTAAAACAGAGACACCTACAGTAATTGAAATCAAGGCTCCTTGGGCACCAACTGTGATGACGTCACTACCGCCTGGATTTGCTACTTCAAGCGAAACCTTCTCTGATGCTAAAAGCACAGATGACTCTCTTCCTTCTAAAATTAGCCTGTCTACGCAAGACTCTATAAACAGTGAGATATACCCGTCGAATGTCCCGAGTATTGCGACACCGGGATCTCAGTCTTCATCATCTCATACTGTTCCTGTAGTCATAACGACAAAGGCTCCCTCTATAATCGAGGAAGAAGACACGTCACTCTTTGAGCACAACCCAGCGTTCCCACCACTGCCGGATGATTTATCTGTCCTGAGCAATCATGACGACGAAATTGTACCGGAGCAAGAGGTGAATGTTCCTCCTATGGTGCTTATAACTGAAGCATCGACAGTGAAAGATATCTTGACGACCACTTTAAAATATGGTTCTGAATCGATACCCACTACAGCCAAATCAATAGAAGCTACTTTTGGTGCTAGTACAACTTCAGCATCTGTGACAAGCACTGAGATGTCAGGAGTTAAAGAAAGTCCAATGCTCAATCTCAGATCGGCCATACCGACGGAAATTCTAAACATTCCTTCTGCTGTACCCGAGGAGATAACTGGAGAGGATGATGCTGACGAAATCTATACGACTACCAATAAACAACAAATTGAGAACGCAACAACTACAGAAACCGTTCAGAAATCAGATGAAAAGAACAATCAACCGGAATCGCTTGTAGAACCTGCGAGTACAGCGGTTGATACCGAAGCTAATACTGCTATACACAAAATAACCGAAGCAACAGAATTCCCTAGCTCTCATATTGCTCAAGAACAAACTACCAGCTCTATCGCTAAATCAAATTTTGCCACTGAAGTCACTTCACAGACTGAACTTAGCTCTCTACCTATTGAAACTAGCAATCAGAGGCCAAGTGAAATAGTTGATAACGTGTCAAAGAACAAAATGGCTACTTCAACTGTCGCTGATCCAATATTCGTAGAAGACATTACTTCACGAGCGTCACCGACCAAAACAGAACTACTCGTTGTCTCTAAAGAGAACCCAACGAATACTGATAGATCGATTTCAGACGAAACGACAGAATTCACATCCTTCGGTTCCCCAGAAGTTGCAACTGATGCGGAACCGGTGGAACTGATCAAAATAACTTCGGATACTGAAAAAAAGGCTTCAATAATACAGTCACCTGGTGAAAAAAATAGTGTTCTGACAGATCTCATTAAGTTAGTAGGCGATGTCGCTTCTATAAGCGACCATACTGATGCACCAGATACTGTGCGACGAACTACCTCCGCAAGCATTTCTGACTCTGAAGAACTGATACCAGTAAACGCTGGATACAAGAGCAAGAATTACAACTGGAACCTTAATTCCATCACAGAAATTCCATTAAAGAACAAGAATCCGACACAGAGTAAACAAAAAATACTGGAAATTGAAGACGAAGGGGATTCTATTATAACAGATTCTCCGCCACCGAACGATAAGGTCGAGCCAACAACGCGGCGCCCTATCATAGACAACGTGTCGGACGACGACATGCCGGAGAACAAAACTGAGAAAAAGGATATAGAGATTATCACCCAGTCGTACGTGCCAACTATCAATAGGCGGCCTACGAAAGTTGTCATGAAGGAGAGGGTGACTTCTGCGGAAAATACAGAAGGAGGATCAGTGTCTACAACCACAGAGGGGACAACTGCAACTGTTGTCTCTAAAGAGACTGCGACAACAGAAGTGTCGACCACTAAAGAGGCAGTTCCAACAACAGAAGTCTTGGCGTCTAAAAAAGCAGCTCCGACAACAGAATCCTTTAAAGAGGCAACTTTGACAACACAAGTCTTAACTTCTAAAGAGGCTGTTTCGACAGAAGTCTTGAGTCCTAAAGAAGTAACTGCCGCTACAGAAGTCCTGACTTCTAAAGTAGCAATTGCGTCAACCGAAGCATCAGCATTCAAGGAAGTGACTAGTACGACAGCGGAGAAATGAGCGCTCTGCAAACTGTCGACGGAACCTCAGCTTATCAGCATTTTGTAGAAAATAAGTTTCGTTATGGAAACTATAAGTTAACGTAGAGACTATTAGTTTTATAGATGTTACGTACACAGCCCTGTCTGAACAATTATGTCGTCAATTCGAATCTCGGATGCGGGAACGATGGCCGGGTTTTGCACAGTATCCAGTGATATACATACACCGTGAATGAGAAGACATGTTCGGTTACGATCGGCTTTCTACGGTTTTTCTTCATTCTTCGGGAGTCTTTTGTGAAATATTCTAAACTATAACCACCGTTAAAATGTGCTCCAGGGATCCAGCGGATAGATTTTGAAAAAAAACCAAGACATTTTCTTGATTTTGATACAAATAAGGATCTGCATTTGTTGCACATTTCGAGGAAAAAGCACATATATTATTTTAAAATATTTGCACATTTTTTTGACAGTTTAATTAAATAACAAACAAAAAATATATGGCGTTAATATAGACTTGTATATAACTGAAAAGGCTTCCGACCGTGGATGACCGCTAACACGTTTTTCAAAAACGAAAACAACCAATTATCTCTTTCTTATTTATGACATGCTATATCGCCGGGTACTGTAACAGTGTAGTCGGCCCGAGCCGAAGTTATGTCTAATAGCCGGACAAATATATGATACAAATAGTTGTTAGTAAGTCAAGATGGGTCGCGTCGCGTCCGTCGCCATGTGTCAAATTATGACTAAAATAGTCGATAGGTGCGACAGCTGCACTATATCAAAACCCAGTAATAGACAAAATGCCTTGAGTTTACATAAAAAAGACAACACCCAAATTCTCTTTATAATAGTAGAACAAATTGTTATAAAAAATATGCTTGCGTTCTTGCGTAAAATTTATTAAAAGTCACTTACCGGGTTTTGATGTGCGGCAGCCGTGTTCGCGTTAGATAAGTTATTTATTTGTTTAGTGAGAGGATCGCGTGTAGTCGAGCGATCGTGTAAGCAACCAAGCTAGTCACCGAGTGAGCGTTGCCATTACTACTAGCTTATATATATATATATATATATACACATATCTCTTGATAAAGCTGAAACATTCCGCATATAGATTGGCCAACCGAGCATTCGCACAATTACAAACGTTTTACGTTCGCGATAATTTTTATGATTTTAACAGTCTACGTTAGTATGTATGTTAATCTGTTCCCTCATAAACTACTCATATCCTAAACTACTCACATTTCGACAAAAAAGTGTCGTTGAATTCGTTTGATAATCCGCGCAATATGGGCTACATGATGTCACTTTAAATTCAACATGACGGATAGGAAACTCGAAAATGCACTTAGTAAATGCAGTCAAATGTATCGTGTTTAGTGTCAAATGAAAGGTTTTAAAGTGTACATTTCAAAAATATATAATTTATATGCATAATAAATGTGCCATTTTCGCGCGAAACGTGGATAAAAGTAACAATTGCATAGTCGGTAGACAGCGAAATGGTTCAAAAAAAATGATGTTTAGAAACTAAAACCCGACTACGCAAAAGTTTTAAATAAGTTTTAAGTTCTTAGAACGAGGCTTTTTTATGGCCTGATGGCAATTTGATTTCAACTTGAATTACAACTTGAAGCGTATCGCGCTTGATTTAAGAGTCGGCCACAAGGGGTTGATTCTGACCACCGGACTTTTGTCATACGTTACTAAATTACTTTTTGTTGTTATTTATACGTTTTAAGTGTCGGATATTAATGTCGTGAATATCTTTAACTTGTTTAAATAGACGCGAGGTTTTATACTAACAAAATTCATCCAAATCCAAAGTCCAAATTCGTTGCTCTAACTGAATACGTTTGTTCTGCAACGTTATATTTGCGGTTGGCGCTAGCTAATCGCATATAGAATAAGTCGATAATGAGCTGCAAAGAAGTTTGTATTTGTGCGAGCGCTCGATTGGCCGATACTGTAGTCGTAGTTCCTGTAGCTCGAGTAGTCAAGGCGCTTGTAACACGCGCGTGTGAGGCGTCTACGCACGTTATTTTCATCGTTCATGACTCGTGTGAACACCCAATCCATCCCATTGCAATGGACACTTCCGGATTAAAATTTTGAATTGGGTAAGCCAACTCACAAACTTAGAACTGGAA
Source organism: Sesia bembeciformis (assembly GCA_943735995.1). Lineage (NCBI taxonomy): Eukaryota > Metazoa > Arthropoda > Insecta > Lepidoptera > Sesiidae > Sesia > Sesia bembeciformis. The sequence continues at coordinate 19,617,894 of OX031028.1, forward strand.
CACACTATTGCAATAGTTGGAATGCGATAATATAATCAAGCCATCGTACAACTATAGCAGACACGTTACACACTTGCAATTAATTGTGTTGCGAATTGCGATTGTTTGCACTTTGTTTCACGCATGGATTTCGTTGTGATGGTAGGAAAAAAATGTCGAAAAAAGAAAACACTGGGTTCATCCACTGCTCGCCGAAGCATTAAATAAAGAAAAAAATATTGCGTACTACAATTACGTAAATACAATACAACAAAGTTATTATCGCATAATGTACGCGCGATGATAGTTTCGCGTATCTAATTTCGGGGTCTACTCCGAAAATACTAAAATCGATATTTCGGTAGAGTCCTACCATGAAAACGTTTACTACGATATATCGGCCCGATCGAAGTTTATTTAACATTGAAACTACTCCGATCACACGAGAAAACGATGGAAATATAAATTTTGTCAAGAGATACTTGGAGAATAAACGTTAAATTTGACTACAATAATGTTTAACCGTTTTCAATAATGGAAAATACCCGATATATAGAGCTCCAAATGAAGTAAAATCAGAGTAGGGGCAGTTAACTTCGCTCGGTTTCCTGACTTCGGAAGCGTTGGAAAACTCGCTGATTTGCGTATGCAAATCTATCATTTGCGTTGAACCCAAGCCTCACTACGTCGCGTATAAGCGTTTTAACTATATCCCTCTAGTTTCGTTAAGTGAATTAAAGAAAAATTTGGTACAAATCGAATTTGATATTTTAGATAAAACATGAGAAAATAATTTAGATCTTAGACAGGGGTTAGACTATCAATACACATTACTACATAACATTATTGTTTATACGTCAATAAATTGTATTGTCAATATTTATTGATAGTTTATCCTCTGTCTTATAGTTTAGAATGAATGTGATTGCACATGACGTTTATTTAATGCACTTAGTGGCGGTATTTATAAGATCCAGCTCAAGGCTCAAGCGTAAAATAAGGTGGTATATTATTTTGAACATGTCCATATTATTTTTTAATTTTGGTGTTTTGTGGATCCCACCAGGCCTGTAGTCAGAATAAAAAAAGAGTTTTTTAGACTGATAAAAATCGGTTAAACGTTAACTGAATTAGGTTTCTGAAGATAATTTTATAAAATCGAAATTACTTCGAAAGTAACAAATACGCACCCGACCTGTTTTCTATCATACCTATAGGTATTACGAAAGATACTGCAGTCACAATATTTGATTTTTGAGCCACTATATCCTACCTATACCCCCTTTTTCCAACCCTTTCTCCAAATTCATTCCCACATCTCGAAAGGTAGACAGCGCATTCCGGGGCGTGTCAACATTTGTCATTCTGGACTGAAGTTCTGGCATGTACCAGAGATGTCCAATTTGTGTGGAGATAGTATCCACTTATCACCAGGTGGACTGTACGCTAGTCCACCGCTTTACCCTATAGAAAAATGCAGTATAAAAGAAACACGTCAAAATTAAAACACGTCAATTATTTCTTGCCACATAAACAATTATGAATATAACTGGAACGATTTGAAATCTTCCCTATTCTGGCTATGGGTCCTGAATTTCACAATAAACCATTGCGATATCCGTAAATTATAAGTTAGTGCACAGGTTATGTTTGGTTCCAGGCTGGTACAGTCGGCATCATAAGTTAGACTCGTCTGTCGTGCAGCTTCTTGCTCCGGAAGACTATATCTTTTCCCGGGCAATAAGCGCATGTGTTCGCTGTATTATTTAATTAATTATTGTTTTTTTACAAATAAAAGAATCCAGACTGAAGTTGTTATTTATTTGAAAATCCCTTTGCCCTTTGCCTAAGAAGAAAATATAGTTTCTTGGTGGTAATTTCTTTTCTATGAAACAATATGGCGGACGAGTATATGACGCAAGGTCGACAGCACACTCACATGACCACTTACAGGTCATCGAACAATATATGAGCCTTGCGTTTGTGTGAATTTGTGACAGTGTATAGTGCGTACCATTTCAACAATCGAATTGGACAATTTGGTTCTCACTCACACAGATGCAAAGCTCATATCTCATTGCAAGGACTCTACCATCATGTGGCCCGCCCGCATTCTGCTATCTTTTCTATAAAAAAGCGGTTGCTTTTCGTCTGCAAGCTTTTGCGATATACGCCTATAATAGTAAGAAATTATGAGAGGTCTGCAGATGTTCTGCTCACCTTTGAGGAGTATGAATAAAGGTTTGGTAAAGGTGAAAGAATAGGGACTCGATGGTTCTGTTCTCGTATACGGTTCAGACCTCTTCCGGTGTCACCATTCCTTATGCCACTCCGACTAACTAAACCGATCAGTTGATCCTACATATCTGAAAATTGTGATCGGTCAATTTGTGAGTGCGAACATATTTGCATACTATCAACAAAGGCCGTGGCGCGAATAAGATAAAATGAAAATATGGTTATTATTATTATTATTATTTTTCCTATCCTGAACGTCGGCTGGAAGACAATGCCATATAGCAGTGTTTCCCAAAGTATGGGTCCGCGACCCACTGGTGAGTCGCGAGCGAATGTTGGGTAGGCACCGAAAAAAAATTAATCTAATCTTAAGTGGATCTAATTTATCTTATTTTTACTTGTTAAAAATTTCGATCATCACTGTATACTGATTTTTTTCTTATTTTCTTAATTGTACAAAACTTCACATAACTACGCTAAGTAAACGAGAACATGCTGCAGCAGCGGCACAATGCTATTTTCATATAAGGCGTAGGGTGGGTCCCAAACTTTGTGATTTTTTTAGGTGGGTCGCCGTTCATATAACTTTGGGAATCACTGCCATATAGCATTAAGCCGGCCCTTTATACTTTGTGCAATAAAGTGTTAAGTATAATAAAGTACATATAATTATGTACCTATATACCATTCTATACCATACCATTACAATACCATTAGCCCATGTCTGTCCATTTCTGGATATAGGTCTCTAATATTTGCTACCATACACGATCATCGGCTCTTCTCATCCAGCCACCACTGGCAGACTTGTTCAATGTGGCGGTCCACCTGGCCGCAGGGCGTCCCACGCTTCGCGGTACGTTGTATTCGAGGACTCGTCTACCTCATCGCTTGTCGCCACTGCAACATGCTGATTCTATAAGCTAAGTACAGACATAGCTTATAGAATCCATAGGTTAGAGAATTAGCTTAGCTTGGATCTTATCTTAGCTTAAGGATCTTATCCCGCAAAGAAACTCATACCTATTTCCATAGCTCGCTGAGGAACTATGAAATTTAAAATTTAAATAAGTTCTTTATTTTTGTAATACGTTGTTTATTTGGTTACTGTTGATACTATTTTCTAATGATAAGTCTAAAATTAAAATAACATATCATATGTGCGAAATATTCGTCTGATAATGATCAAGCAAATAAGAATGTATGTATGTATGTGTGATGTGCACAGACAGAAGGCCCTGAATGATTGATTGAGTGTACTTTCGTCGATAATTTGACAGACGAAGACACTCGAATATCGTCAAGTATACCTCAAAAGGCTGTGTTACCTAAGTGCGGCCGTGACGCGCGCCGTTGCGTAGTGCGACCTCTGCCCTGACCCGCCACTCGTACATATTCCATCTTTTGAAGCGAATGAAGCTACAAAATGATGGTATGTTTTTATTTATTGACATATTGCACCATCAGCATGTTCACTAGTACAATACTATGGGAAAATATTATAGAGCATTCAGAAAATACTATATATGTATAGACCCATAATCCGAGTGGCAGGCTAATTAAAGTTACTAAGGCAGGCGTACATACTACAACACTAAATACCGCTTAAAATAAAAAATAATGCTATACTCATTCAGACCCATACAAAAATGTGTACAAATTTACAAAATATAAATACTAGCTGATGCCCGCGACTTCGTTCGCTTGGAATTTCACAATCAACACCACTTGTCATGTCACACACGAACTGAAATGTCGCGGTTTGTATTTGATTCAATTCAATTCTGTCAAGCGTGCGCAATCATACACCGAAAACACACGAAATGCCGCAAAACTATATGAAATACACTCATTTATTGAAACGACTCGTGCGCCACCTATTGTAAAATGGTTGTACTAATTCAGAAACCTTCAGAACCTTTGTACTAATTTGTACTAATTCGGGCGTGCGCTATAAAACTCACCAAAGTTTCATCGCAATCGGATGAATGGTATATGTACGCATAGAGGACAAACAAACAAACATTCATTTTTATATATTAGAAGATATATAGTGTTGACGACGAAAAGGCTAGGGTACTTAGGCAAACATGTATATAGTTTCGCAACTAGTTGTTAAGTTTTTATGTATATAATTTGATAATAATGGAGTGATCCCTAGTATGTCTCTGCGTAAATCGTTGGTCATTAGTGTAATTGAGGACATACTAGGATCTTATCAAAAATGTAAATACGTGTTAGCGATAAGGAAAATAAATGATTCCCCGCGGGTAGCGGGAGGGGTACATACATGGACAAGTGGTGGGGGAAGCCCGTCCTTGACAAATGGTGGGGGAAACCCGCAACTAGCCGGAAGTTGAAGATGTCAATAAACAAATAAAAAGCGGACCATTTTCCGGTCAACTTCACTTCCGCAGCGGCATCCACTCCGAGAACAACAAGAACAAGAAGAAGAACAAGTACCTCTGCGCTACCCCGGCTCTATTGAAGAACAAGCCTTGTTGTTTTATTCAAGACAAGAAAAACCTATTATACAGTCCACACCCCCCAGGCGATCCAGTTGGTGCGGAGTACAGACACTAGCATTCTACTGCGTGTTAGTGCATACGTATCCCGCACATCTATGGTCCTTCGAGCCGGATATTGAATCAAGCAAGTCGTGTTGAAGATCTCGTGGAACAAGAAGATTGGAAGAGTGTACGGCGTTATTTATAAAGAAATAGCGGGAAGAGACGATACGGTCGCGTCGTAGGATTATTAAGAATCCCCGTACGATCTACGGCTCTACGGAGAGCGGCACGACGCATCGTACTCGTCCGTACTAGGGCCAGTCTTTCAGTTTCACGTCCTGATTCACGTCTTGATTTCCAATCTTGATTTCCAATCTTGATTTCCGATCTTGATTTCCAAAGACGTTCAAAGACTTGATTGTTTAGTTACGTTGTTCTCACGACGTACCTATTACAATGCCGGCAACAACAAGGTCACAGAGCCGAACGGGGTCGCAGAGCGGAGCACAGACCGCTACGGAGTCAACGTCTGCCACTACAGAGTCTACGGTCACAGCAACCACGAGCACGGGCACGACAGCTACAGGAACCACGGCCACCAGCACCGAGGCCACTACGAAGACGACTTCTACGCGTAGAGAAGAATCGATACGTGGAGACGAGGAAGGCAAAGCGCACGTCGATGATAATGGGACGGCGGACGTCACAATCGTTCCACGGGCCGCAAGCATCGCGGCAAGGTCGCACCGATCTACTGCGTCCGCGAAGAAGAAGGAGCGTCTACAAATAGAACGAACCCTGCTACAGCTGCGCCTGACTGCTAAGGAGCAAGAGATAAGGCTCGCGGAGCTGGGATCAAGCTCTGAAGAAGAAGAAGACGACAAACGAAAAGAAGAATCGTTCCGGTTGGAAAAATGGTTAAATCGGAACGAGGTTCCCCCCCCCATACCCCCGCAGGGGGCGGGGCCAAAGTCTCGCAAGATCTCGCCGGAAAGGAAGGAAGGACGAGGACGGGGAGCTTATACCTCCAACAATGGGGAGGATAGGCACCGAGAACGAAGCACGTCTCGGCCCGCGCGCCCTACTGCAGACATCGTGGAGCAAATGGCTACCGCGATCTCCAAGGCAGTGAAGATTTCGGCGAGGGAGACACCGCGTTATACAATGGAGCTGCCGACGTTCGACGGACAAGGCAGCGCATGGCTGGGGTTAAAGGGTGCCTACGAAGACTCAAAGCACACCTTCACGAAGAGCGACAACCTGGCACGGCTAAGAAAGAGCCTGAAGGGTGTCGCTATAGAGGCGGTGGCAAGTTTGTTTACCGCCCACCGAGAGCCGGACGACATAATGGAAGCTCTCGCAAGGAGATTCGGGAGGCCGGACGCACTCGTCGCATGCGAAACAGAAAAACTGAAGTACCTGCGCAAGCTAAACGACGAGCCCCGCGACCTCTGCGTGTTCGCCAGTAAGGTGGCCAACGCTGTGGCTACCATACAAGCAATGAAGAGGGACAACTACCTGTATAGCCCCGAGCTAGTCCGGGCTATAATGGAGAAGTTCACACCCATACTTACGCAAGTGGTACGACTTTGCAAGTATCTGGGAGCACGAAGTACCCACGCTGAGCCTGCTGTCAACGTTCCTCAACATAGAGGCCGACAAATGCAGTGCCTACGCACCGCCAGAAGTCACCGTTCCCATCACTGAACCTGCGAGTGTGAGAGAGAGGGCGACAAAGAAAAGGACGGAACGAACATACAGCGCCATTAACGACGGAAAAAGAAAACTTTGCCCGCTGTGTAAAGAGAATCAATACTTACCTTCGTGCAAACGGTTTGCCGAGAGCGATCTCGACGCCCGATGGGAGGTAACGAAGAGGAACCGCATCTGCTTCCGCTGCCTGTGTAGCGACCATAGCCGGGGCAGTTGCCGAGTTAAGCCGTGCGGACACAACGGGTGTGAGATGTCACATCATCGGCTGCTACATCGTACACGTCAAACTTTGCCGCCAACAGTGAAGACGGAAGAGCCCAAGAAAGAAGAAATGGTCACATCAACAACAGAGCTGACCAACAAGGCCACCGCCGCGAACTCATCACCACGTCGACGTCGAGCCTACCTCAAGATTGCGCCAGTAGTGCTTGGCGGACCACACGCGAAGATACACACCTACGCGCTGTTCGACGAAGGCAGCACCGTCACCATTATAGAAGAGGCTACAATCAACTCGCTCGGCATCGACGGGCCGGTTGACACAATGTGGATACAAGGTATCAACGGCGGCGAGATGAAACATGAAAAGAGCCGCACTGTTGACGTACAGATACAAGGGCTACACTCGGACGGCGTGCACAAATTAAAGGGCGCACGCACCATCGAGCGTCTCAACTTCACATCGCAGACCATCGGGGATACGGACCTGGAAGACTGCACACACCTAGACGACATCAGGGACGAGCTCACCTACAAGGATGTCTGTCCGAAGATTGTCATCGGGCAGGACAATTGGGAGCTGATCGTCTCACGCCAGGTCCGAGCGGGACGAAGGAACAAGCCGGTAGCATCACTGACGCTACTAGGTTGGGTGCTACACGGATGCCGCACTTCAGTGTGCGAACCAGTCGCCTTCTGCGGCTACATCAGCGAGAAGTGCGACGAAATGGAGGAGTTAATGAAGAACTTCTTCAAGTTGGAGTCACTGGGCATCGAACCGCGGAAAACCAAGAATGACCCGGAGCAGCGCGCCATCGACCTTCTGGATAAGCGCAGTCGACGGCTACCTGATGGGCGGTTCGAGACCGGACTCCTGTGCAAAAAAGAAAAAGAGAAATGCTGCGCAATAACGAACACGACAAAGGGGCATGCACACTTGCCCGATATCACGCGCTTTTCAAAGTGGGAGCGCCTGATCCGGGCCACCGCACGCGCTCTACAATTCATTAGATTTTGTAGATTGTACAATTCATTCAATTCAATTCATGCCGCAGGAGAGATTAGCGAAGAAACGACGAATCCGGCTGTGTTGGATGGTTCACACAGCTATACGAGGTTGTACATAGACCATGTACATAGGAAAATGCACCACGGAGGCGTCGAGCTAATCGTCAACGAACTACGACAGCGACTGTGCATAGGAAAGATTCGCCCTACAGTACGGGGCGTCATAAAGGCATGCATGATGTGTAAACTGAAGAAGGCGAAACCAACAAGTCCAGCCACCGGCGATATATCGCACGCGCGCGTAGCACATCACGCGCGCCCGTTCACCTTCACCGGGCTCGACTACTTCGGTCCCATCGAAGTAACCGTGGGCCGACATCGAGAGAAGAGATATGTCGCCTTATTTACATGCATGACCACGAGGGCTGTACACTTGGAAGTGGCAGCATCACTCAGCGCAGATTCCGTCATCTCTGCGCTACGACGATTCATGGGGCGACGCGGCTGCCCAACGGAGTTATGGTGTGACAACGCCACTAACTTTAAAGCCGCGGAAAAACAACTCACCGAGGCCGCACTCGCCGCGGTCCGAGAGGAAGCAACTGCGAAACACATCGCGTGGCGTCACGTTCCCCCTTCCGCCCCCTTCATGGCCGGGGCCTGGGAACGCATGGTGCGCACGGTGAAAGAAGCCCTACGAGCGACGCTACGCGAGAAGTACCCGAGCGACGAGACACTCCACACATTACTCATCGAGGCGGAGAACACAGTCAACTCCCGCCCACTCACACACGTGGCGGTAACACCGGAGGAGCCGGAGGCGCTCACACCGAATCATCTACTGCTGGGGCCTAACTCACACGTCCCAGCACCGGGCGCCTTCACTGCGGACGACGTGAATGCGCGCAAACACTGGCGGCACGCACAGCGGCTAGCCGATAACTTCTGGCGCCGCTGGCTCCGAGAATATCTCCCCCTGCTACAGTACCGGCGGGAGCCCCGCACAGTCGGCGAGGCACCACGCGTCGGAGACTTGGTCGTCATATGCGACCCGAACCTACCGAGGAACACGTGGCCGAGAGGAAGAGTCACCGCTCCGTACCCCGGGCAAGACGGCGAGGTTCGCATCATCGACGTCCAGACGAGCAACGGCCACATCCTCCGGCGACCGACCAAGAAAATCGTCGTTCTACCAATTAGATCGCGAGACGGCGACGGCGGGAGATATGTTGACGACGAAAAGGCTAGGGTACTTAGGCAAACATGTATATAGTTTCGCAACTAGTTGTTAAGTTTTTATGTATATAATTTGATAATAATGGAGTGATCCCTAGTATGTCTCTGCGTAAATCGTTGGTCATTAGTGTAATTGAGGACATACTGGGATCTTATCAAAAATGTAAATACGTGTTAGCGATAAGGAAAATAAATGATTCCCCGCGGGTAGCGGGAGGGGTACATACATGGACAAGTGGTGGGGGAAGCCCGTCCTTGACAAATGGTGGGGGAAACCCGCAACTAGCCGGAAGTAGAAGATGTCAATAAACAAATAAAAAGCGGACCATTTTCCGGTCAACTTCACTTCCGCAGCGGCATCCACTCCGAGAACAACAAGAACAAGAAGAAGAACAAGTACCTCTGCGCTACCCCGGCTCTATTGAAGAACAAGCCTTGTTGTTTTATTCAAGACAAGAAAAACCTATTATACAGTCCACACCCCCCCGGCGATCCAGTTGGTGCGGAGTACAGACACTAGCATTCTACTGCGTGTTAGTGCATACGTATCCCGCACATATAGATGGAACATAACAGAGGATAGGAATTTATGATTTGTGTAATAAGTACATTTAAGTGGTAGGAACACCCTATGTTTCAGTGTAAAAGTACAATTTGAATACTTTCTTTAAAAGCGTATTTATTTCATTTTGTGCAAAGTAGACAACCTCATGATTTAGAAGCTGAAGTGCTTGCAATCAGTAGAAGCCTTAGAGTAGAGGTAGAAATTGAAAATTTAAAAATGGAGAAATAGTTTCGAATTTTAATTTGAAGCAAAAGTTAGAGGAATATTGTTAGACCTTTAATAATATCTAAATCGATACTGTAAAAGAGAGACTTTTCTTGTTATTTGTAATTGTATTGAAATTGTTTTTTTGTTTATTTGCAAGTTTTTTTTTATATGATACTAGCTGTGCCCGGCATGCGTTGCCGTCAATTTTTTTGCACATAATATATAGCCTATGTCCATCTGGAATAATGTACCTTTCAAAAGGTAAAAGAATTTTTGAAATCGGATTAGTAGTTTCGGAGATTACCTCCTACATCCAAACTTATAAACTTTACCTCTTTATAATATTAGTATAAATTTGAAAAATATTGGTCTGATGTTGGAAAATCTTTAAGTTCCGGATTGCGGACGAATACGGCTAAATTTGCGTTCCACGTGAGCGAAATTTAAGAATCCCACAAGTTATTCTTATTATTAAATAAATTATTCCAATGAAACGTCAATAATTATTATTAAATAAATTATTGACTCGATTGATTTGAAAGAATTGACTTTCATCAATTCTTAGACATAGGATACACGGTGTCGCTAGCAGTTCCAATAGTTCAACTACTGGCAACCAGTAGTTTTGAAATAAGTTGTATGGGGACAATCGAAATTGTTCACACGGCGCCGCGCTATCACGAGACTTACCGTCTAGTAAGTCTAGCGACCGAGCGGCCAGCGGCCGCAGTAGGTCTCGCCTTTTTATATGCGAGGTCAACCTTTTTTTGTTAATGTATGACGTTTAACATTACGACTGGACTCCTCCGTCGTCGACTTTATGTTAATTTTATACTTTTTATTTGGAAATTTGATAATATATAAATTAAAAAAAAAACTAACCTTAATCCTAGAGCATTTTGTATTTGAAAGTGTGCACATAAGTTGCATTGCAAAATTTTACGTGTCGCATCATATTACGAGGGGTTGAGCAACTTTCATTGTGGACCACTTGATCGGCGAGCGTTATTTATGTGGAGATTGTAGTCATAACTTCGTCGGCCATTGCCCAATGGTAGCATCTTTCTAGCCTTTATTACGGGTTAGATAATAGTTGCGGATTTGTCTTAATTGAACATCGCAGATTGGTTCTTTATGGCACTTACTTAGAACTTTTTTTGTAATAAAAAGAAAGTGGCAGACGAGGCGACAGTCCGCCTAATTAGTAATTATACACGTACCTATATGTCGCCTGGACGACACTCTCTTTCTTTTAAGGCGACCAAGGTATAACAAAGCCGCTACCACAAGCCCTGAGGAAGGGCTGTTTAAGGAAGGCCCTGTTTTAAGGGCAGTTAGGATAATTAGGATAAGTTCGTTGCTTCAATATTAAAGAAAATAACCCATGTCCAGAAGTGGTATGGGCCGGTATGAAATTGGATAGAATAGAATTACCGTGACCGAAATTTAAAATGATATGACAAAAAAAATTGTCACTTGCTCGGCTTTAACAGGAAAACATTGCGAGGAGACCCGTATGCTTCAGAAATTTAAAAAAAACTGCCGTGTGTGTATCCGCCAATCCGCGTTGGGCCCGCGTGGTGGATTACTGTCCGAATTTGTGATAATGAATAGTGATTTACTGGGGCCTGTGCCCTGCAGTGGAACATCAAAGGCTGATTGATACAAGTACATGTCAATTATCAAATAAAGATAATTTGACTAATAAAAAAACGAAGTAAATTATGAAATACGCTTTTTTGGAAATAAAAAGTGTTTGCTAAACATTCATATTACTTTTTGCCGTATTTTATATTTGAATAATCTTAACGCGCTTTTACTTTTGAAACTAGTTGCTAAATATCGTGTGTTATTAAAAAGAGGATGTTATTTAAAAAAAAACTCAAAAAGGAATTGGAGTCACGGCTTTCGAAAACGTGTACTTATTACACAAGAAACATATCGGTCGGCGGGTAATTGTTTTATATTGTTTTATTTTCGCGGTAGTGATCGTGGACTGTATCATAATAATATGTTGGTTTTGATCCTCTGCTTCGGAACGGCTATTAAATCAGCGGAGCGGGTAGCGCGGGCGGAGTGCGTGTTTTTAAACTACTCGAAATAAAAATAACGTAATTTACTTTGATCAAAAACAAACTATTACAGTTTCAACAGAGAGTATGTATTTAGTATCACCGATATCAAAGTTTAAGATAAGTTCGTCGCATTAATATTTTTTTTTTGGATTGGTGGATCATATAGGTACCCCAGATTCCAGACAAACTGGACCTAATTCCAATATGTAAGTGTGTCAGTCGTTTTTAATTATTATAAAAAGGCGGCAGACTGTTCACCTGGTGGTAAGATGATGGTATCTGCGATACATACCAACATCAGTCCATACATACCAACATTGGTACGCCTCCGTATGTGCTTATGCGTCTTTTTTTTTAAAGAAAAAGGCGGCAACGAGTGTACTGTCCATGTGATGGTAAGTAGATACTGTCGCCCATAGATAAACGTTATACATGCCAACATCAGTCGCAGAATGACAGACGTTGGCACGCCCCGGGATGCATTACCGACCTTTGCAAATTAAGGAATGGATTGGGAGAAAGGGTTAGGAAAATGGGGAGGGATAGGACGGGATGGGAATGGGCTCTGGCATATCTCACTCAATACCGAAAAACGTACGTATATTGGAGTAATACGATAAAGTAGGAAAGGTAGTAAGTACATCTTTGAGAGAGGAATAACGTATCCAGTCGAGTGCGCCCAGCGGCTGTGGGAATGCAGCGTGCACTCTTCTCCTACAGTCTATCCTGCCTCTTTGAAGGTCTATAAATTAATTTAGAGAAAATAAGGAGGGGTTAGATGGAGTGGGAATGGGCGCTGGCATATCTCACCGAAACACGTATGTATTGAGTATAATAGGATAAAGTTGGAAATGCAGTAGATTTTAAGATAGCCTTTTGTGAAAGAGGGCTATCTTAAATGTAAATATAAATTAGGTATATATCTTCTACTCGAGAAATTTATTTTTTGTATTAGGTCGAACTTTGTATAACACCGCTGTATTGTTTGTTGATTGTATTTATATTTTTGTCTTTTTTATTTTATCTCATCCATTTGTATATTTATATAGACAATTAGTAGTATTGTACGGTCTAATGTGTGTATATGTGCTAATGTGTGAGTGAGTTGCACACAAATATGTAGATATGGCGCATTTAGATTAAAGGACTGTGCTGAAAACCAGCTCTGGTTCAGTGTGCGACCAGCATACGCTGACGCATAGTCCCATTGCCAGTAAATTAGATATAACTAATTATATGTAAATGTTTAATGACTTATTATTGGCAATAAAGAGCGTTTTTATTTAATTTATTTAATTACATGATAGATATATAGTTTATATTGTGATGATCATATTTCATGGCCCCGCGTAGATCGTCAGGAGTGTTGCGCATTGCTCTTATCGGGTGAAAGTTACCGCGGAGGGGACCGTATATCAGAAGCGGCTGTGCACGCGCGCCTCACTCCTCACAGCCTTACAGGTGAGCTATGGACCTCCCCTTCAACCTTCCACTGCCTAAAATTAAACACGACCACAGTGAAAAGTGTCAAAGTGTCAAAAAGTGTTGTGCAATCCATTAGCGTGTACTTTCGCCGAGTGATACGCATCTCAGTCGCGTTTATATAAATCATTTTGACATTAGGAAGAGAAAGGATTCGTTTTCGAGAATGCTCTTTGATTAGAATGTACGATGTGTGTAGTTGTAGTGACTCCGGCAACTGTAACCGACGACACTTCCTACTTCCCAGATCTCATTTATTCTACTGTACCTATTTATGTGTGTAAATTGGACCGATTTTTCGTCGTGAACATAAGTGAACGCAGAGATTTATCGTGGTTCTATTAGCTTGAGAAAAATTGGGGTTCCACAGGTAGAGCATTTTGGTTAAAACTGTGCTAAGACGAATCGCCTCATAGCAACTAATTTAATTAATAAGTTCCTACCTTTTGTGTCTATTGAAACTTTTGTGTCAACTATCATGTATTCTTCGGTATGCAATAAAGTGTACTTATTTAAGTTTTCCTATGTCAGCAGTTGCGTTGGACCAATTATCCACAATGAAGTCGTGCGTGCTGTTCGTTCTGGTCGCGGTGGCGATGGTTGCTGCTGCACCTCAGCGAGAGGGAGCTGCCTACACCAAGGAGGCCATCAAGCAGGCCCAAAACACCTTCCTAATCCCTAAGGATGCTGAAATCCAGAAGGTACTCATAGTCATAGTTTCTTTCCACACTTGTAAAGTGTACCTAAAAATATTTCTTTACATTTTTTTAGCTATTGATTGTAAATTATCAAGTGTTGGTAGGAAATTACCAAGAAGTTTTTACTTGAATACTGTTAATAATGGAACCGAAGTCTTGGTAGGTATGCTGATGATATGGTATGGGATATCATTAGCCGTATTATAAAGCAAACCCTTAGGCTGTGGAACGAATTTCCTCAAAAGATTTCGTCATTACGCTACGATATGGGGTTCTTCGAGAAGACTGCAAATAAGATTTTGTACGGTCGGCGGCGTAGTCACATACATTCTGGTGTTGCAGATGTCCATGGACGGAGATAGCCACTTGCCATTCACGTAGGACGCTTGGGCGTCCGCTTCCTTTCTTTATTACTAAAAACTAGGAGATGGTATTTATGTTATCATTCCTCGTGTTATGCAATTCTGAACATATTTAGTTACAAGCAATACAAATTACAAGATTTAAAGTAATTTATAGTTTAAACCTAGCTTTAGCGGAGTACCTACAGAAAAAGGAGAATATTTTACAAAAGATATTAATACACATTAATTATATTAAAATCCTTTTCCCCCTACCAGGTTCAAGAAGGCATCGAGCTCGCCGCATACGAGTCGATCCCCGGCAACCAGAGAATCAATCTCTTCGAGATCCTCGGTGACCAGGTGCCGTCCGAGGTGATCAATAACCTCCAGGGTCAAATCGACCAGGTCGGTCGCCACTAGCTAAGGAACATTAGGAATCCACGGTGGAGATTAGAATCCATATAGATAGTAAATCGGAACCAATGACGGGATTAATAAAGGAAAAAAGTCAAAAATAACAGTGTCATATAATTGTGGTTAACATTGTGCAATGTTATTTATAAAAGAATATATAGAGACAAGCAATTTAGGTTTTCCCCCGAGTTCCATGATTTGGAGCAATTGAGTTGTATTCAGTTTAATAATAATGTACAAAGTACGGTAAGAAAAATCTTTATTTGTAGAGGAAAATGTGATTGCTTCTACGTGTAGAGCTGATGCGTACAGACTGACAGCCTTCAACAACAAAAGAGAAATCAAACCCATCCAAATTCATTAAAAATAATTAGACAGCTTGAGAACATACGACCGACTTCAATCTGATTGGATACAACCCACAAAAAATTTTTTCGTTATAAAGAATTTTGTGACAGAAACTAAAATATATAGAATATTTTTTTTACAATGTATTCAGAGTGATTGGTGTCTCTGTTCAGTACAGAAGAATGACTTCATTCGAATAATTTGTAACTACAAAGCCTTTCATATTAGTCATATATTTAAGATTCAGAGATTGTATTTTAATATCTGATTATTATCAATATATTTTTTAAATATAGTCAAATAATACTTTATAATTACCGCAAAAGTCTTTATTGCAACATGAACTTTAAAGTGTAGTTTTCCAATTACGGGGGATTCTATGGTACAGGTACAGGTTCTATGGTACAGGTACAGGTTCTATGGTACAGGTGCTGATAGCAAGCTTGGCGCTTGTGTACCTTCTATAAATGTTATAAAAATACAATATTCGATGGATCGAGGTTCGAAGAACCCTTCGAACGAACTATCAGTAATTAATCTTGACACCCAAAAAGAATAGCAAGTAAAAATATGAGGTCAGTATTTCAATCAAATTAATGAAATTATTATTGGCGTGTAATTTCTAATAAAAGATGTTGTTTATATTAACACTTTTGTAAATATTCACATAGTCCAATTGAACTAACTTTGATTTGGGCCCCACAACCCGATAAATCGCTCCAACTATAAGCCCAACAAGAACTTTCATTGAAGTTACTGGTTACATTTCAGTTCGGATGCTCGAATATTCTGATCCAAACATTCCGAATATGTGAATCCAACTTAATAAAGATTTATGCTTTAAAGATGATAAGCGAACGCCCGTTAGTGGCTCCGACGCAAAGATAACCCGTCGTCTAATTTATTATTGGTGACGTAAGTACAAGGCGGTGAATGTGATATTGTGTAACGTCTCATTTTTTAAATTTGTACATAAATTTTAATTTTAAATAAAATGGTCGAACCTTCAGCTGGCTTGTTTTATTTTCGCAATATTTACGATGAAGCCGAATCTCAAAGAGCTGTTCAATCTGATGCCAATATCGTCTTCTATCATCGCAGTTCCCGTCAATGAAGTTATATTCAACTGTACTTTCTTTACAAAGAGTACAATGTAGTCGTCAAGACACTTACCGCGAACCAGAATCGTGTGGAATGAAATGTCACCTGTGTTTTCTAAGCTGCAACATGGTATACTTCAAGAGTGGTGTGAATAAGATTGTGCAATCTTTCCTGGTGTTGTACTTACTATTCCCTGATTCTGCAGGTGTCCACAGGAGCCTGCGAACACTTACCATCAGGTGGACCGCTTGCTCGTGCGTGTGTCATTTATTATATAAAACAACATTGCTTTTTGTGACATTGTCATTTATGACTACTTATACAGTCGAAAAATTCAGGATTGAATGTTAATTTATTCAGGTGATAAGTGGGTACATCCACGATACATGCTAACGTCAGTCCAGACGAAATGTTGAGCTCGCCACCCGGATGTGGTGCTTAGCTTTGGATATTTAGAAATGGATTTGGAGAAAGGATTGGGAAAATGGGCAATAGAAAGCTTGAGGGCATTTCCTCATTTTACTACACCTCCAAATTCTCCCTGGCAGAAGGAATAATATTTTTGGAGGAAGGGTAATGAGGAATAAAATGAAATAATTAACTTAAGTGACTATTTAAGTTAATAGGAATTATATTTGTATGGTTTTATATAAAGTGAGTGTTCGGTTTTTATATTATATAATATATTTATTTATTATTTATGGACGAGGGTGGCAGACGAGCATAAAGTCCACCTGATGGTAAGTGGATACTATCGCCCATAGACATCCGCGATACATGCCAACCTTAGTCCAAAATGACAAACGTTGGCACGCCTCCAGATGCGCTGCCTACCTTTGTAGATATAGGAATGGATTTGGAGAAAGGGTTGGGATAATGCGGAGGGATAGGATGGGAATGGACTCTGGCACATCTCACTCACTACCGAAACACGTACATACATTAGGGAAATAAGATAAAAGTGGGAAAGGTCTGTGAGAGAGGGGTAACGTGGCCAGTCGAGCGCGCCCAGCGGCTGTTGGATTGCAGCGTGCACTCACCCTCTCAGTGAATATAAATTTTTATAATGCATCAATTAACCAATTATATATTTTAACACACCTCTACCCGTGAGTGTCGTAAAAGGCGACTAAGCTGCTACCTCAAACCCTAAGGAACTATAATACCAATCTAAAAAAGTGGACTTGGCCAGCGTGGCGTTTTAAGGTGTATTTCTCGTGCACGAGACAATGTGTCGAGTTTTGGATGTTAGAAGGGCTGTCAATTAACCGATTCTTAGACAAGTAAATATTCATGAGGGAATTTCGAGTGGAACGCTGGGTAATAAAATATTAATTCTGATGCTAACGAATCTGACGGAATCCGACTAATATGTTAATATGATGCGAACTGTTTGTAAATAGCTATAATGCGGTAAATGACATCACTGTTGTTACAAACTTGCTACTTGGGCGTAAAAATTAAGGTTGAATTACTGACGGAGAATGCCACTTGGCATTAAGTTCGCCTTTGTACAATTAACTTTTAAGATTTTCGCGTTTTGAACACATATTCTTAAATGGCCATCTGGTATCAGCCGGCTTTAGAACCACTTCATCAATTCCCGCGGGTATGGTAAATGGCTACTAAGGGCACTAGACTATCTCTAAAAGAGTGGTCTTGCCAACCCACTCGGCCAGCGTGGCGTTTTAAGGCTATACGTCCCTTATGCACATTGTCTGGCTCATGTGCTGCAGTGGACGATACCAGTGCTGGTTACTGTCACAATTAAATAAATTACACAGTTATCCATATATTAAACGTAACCACATGAGCTAATGGTATTGTATGCCGGCGGAAAGCTACAAGTTCTACCTTAGCATTAAGAGCTGTTTCTATTTAGATTCACATAATAAATTATTTTGAATCTGAACTGGGTCTTGCAAGCGTATGTTTATCTATTTTGATTCACTCGATGTTTCAGTTGAGCAATCCTGAGCTAACCAATTTCCATATTCAAAACCAAGGATCGCCATCATACACTACGGCTCTTTGCATTCAGCCAGCACCGGTGAACTTCAAGTCGTTGTCGGTTAAGCTGAGGGCGTCTCACAGTGCGCTTCCCGGTACGAAACGAAGAAAACGCTATACATATAAATAAATGTAGACTTCTTCGTATACGTATGGTGTGACATGTGCCAAACACCGATTACGCTATATCATTACGCCATCACGGAGAGGGCCAGAATAACAATCAGATGGTGGCGCGTTCCACCGCAATATGTGGAGAAAGTACTAGAGTATTTTAGTTCACATTAAAATACGCATACCTTCTTATTTCGTTATATCTATTCCGGATTCACCAGCCTAGCCAACCTTTTTTACCTCCTTCAAAATTTCCAGTTAGGCAACGGCGGATTAAGGCTCATGAGGCCTAGGCACTAGGCACTTTAGCATTGGGGCCTTTTTAAGGAGAAACAACTTTTCGACGCCACCAAACTTCCAAAACCACATAGCCGGGGAAGGGGGAGGGGTTGTGAGCTTAGGCTTGTGGAATACAAGCACGCTCCACTTAGGTTTGGACGCGTTAACACTCGCTTTCCCTTTGTTATGTGGGTTCGAAGTTGAGTTCAAGTTCTTCAACGGTTTGTTTCTCTTGCCTTCCTGAGGTCAATTTAAGTCAATCGTTTTAAAGTTTTTATTAATCTACTATGAATTTTCTCGCAATGGCGCCCTCTAGACCACGGGGTCCTGGGCTATAGTCCATCAAGCCTCCATTCGGATCTTGGTAAGCGCCATCTGTCTTTGGAAATTTAGAAGTAGCTAATAGAGTATATAGGTGCAGGCCCGGCGACAGAAATGTTGGCGCCCGTTACTTTGATTCTCATGTGCTCCTGGCCTCCCGGTCTTCAGTCCTACGGCTTGAAATGTATCTAACAGGCCTGGCAAAAAGAGATCGACATTTCTTAAAAAATGTAATTAGGTACGTAGTCTTATAAAAATCTGGCTTGTATGTATCCACCGAACCGCACTGGGCTCGCGTGGTGGATTACGGCCTGAAGCACCCCAATGATTTAGGGAGGCCTGTGCCCTGCAGCGGAACTGTATAGGCTGATATCGAATTGAATATCGAAGTTTGTCAAAAAAATACATTGAATCGTAGCTCCATCTACTGCCAAATATAAGAAGTTCCACGTAACAGTCAGTACAAGTACAACATGATGGCTTTACCTCGGGGTCGAGTCTCATTACACAACGGTACAATAGCTTGTTTCATATTGGAATCGCAAGGTGGCGCTTCCATTAAATGTACTAACGTTCGAAGGAAGGTTATGAACAATGTATGGGGACCCCCAATAAAATAAAATAAAATTTTACACTAAATAAAATGCCATCAGAGTTGCATTCTACGATAACTTGATTGTATGTAACATGGTTACCATTCTTAAGAAACCCTTAATGTGTTTCACTGTTAAGTAATTTCCTTTGGACTAGTTCAAATGGGGAAATTTTAGATTAGAAATTCCGATACATTGAATATTTTTTTTCTTCATATAATATGGCTTGGTACAATTAGCACATTCTGCTAGCGTCAAGTTTTCTTCGTAATAAACTAGGTCTAGGTCTCGTCGAAGTATATCAGGAGTCGCTCAGTAAAGCGATAGGTATACTGAGGTATACTGAGGACAGAAGAGGACTCATTGGACGCACACGAAAAACGCAGTCCCACACTTTTATTTGATTATCACATACACCACGCACGAATAACATTTTGAAGTTCAATAAACTATCACTATTACACCACAAAACACCTAATACCCAATTTTTACAATAATCA
Organism: Sesia bembeciformis; assembly: GCA_943735995.1. Taxonomy (NCBI): domain Eukaryota; kingdom Metazoa; phylum Arthropoda; class Insecta; order Lepidoptera; family Sesiidae; genus Sesia; species Sesia bembeciformis. The sequence goes on from OX031028.1 coordinate 19,637,848, forward strand.
AACAAAAGACCATATTCAATACATTTAAAAGTACCCACATTTAAAAGTACCCACATTTAAAGTGAGGAGTCGAGGATTATTCTGAAATAATATTAGAAATCTTTCTATACTGACAACATGATAATTGTATTACATGAAGAAAAATTCTATTAAACCAGACTTGAGGTTTTTGATCTCATGACTTTTACCGTCCTAACCGTCACGATAATTGGCATTTCTTTTTTCAGAAATATTTTCGATGTTATTTCACTTAATTATCATTACAATCATTATACGTTTACTTATATCATGCAACGTTTGTCATTTTGGACTAACGTTGGCATGTATCGCGGATGTCTATGGACTACAGTATCCACTTACCATCAGGTGGACTGTATCTATGCTCGTCTGGAGCCGTCGTCCATAAAAAAAAATCGTCAATTTCTCAAGGACAAATTGGATATTTTATAGTATTTTTCTACATTTTACGAGTAGGTATATTTATAATTTTTTATTTGACAATTATAATTATTTGATGTTGTAACTATCTGAAATTAAGCTGGGGATTATTATTCTTTATAATTTGTTCCCTTATTGATCATTCACTATTTTGCCCATTTATTTGTCTGTTTTTTTTTAGTTTGTTTTTTAATTTAATATCAATTTAGTTTAATATCAAAAGATTTGTAGACTCTTTAGGTGAATTATAGTGGAATTAATTGTATAATATTTATATACTTAGGATGTATATGTATATCTAAGATGTAAGATAAGAAAAGATGTAAGTATATGCAAGATGTATATCTTTGTATAGGTATTATTATTATTATAAATATTATCACAAATAAATTATAGTTATTATTATTGTAAGTATTATCACAAATAAATTAGTTATTATTATTATTACAAATATTATCACAAATAAATTATAGGTATTATTATTATTATAAGTATTATCACAAATAAATTATAGTTATTATTATTATTATAAGTATTATCACAAATAAATTATAGTTATTATTATTATTACAAATATTATCACAAATAAATTATAGGTATTATTATTATTATAAGTATTATCACAAATAAATTATAGTTATTATTATTATTATAAATATTATCACAAATAAATTATAAATATTATTATTATTACAAATATTATCACAAATAAATTATAGGTATTATTATTATAAGGTCCGGATAAATAGATGATTGTAAGACCGTGCTTTGCTTAGATTTAGGCCGTGTCGTTGGAAACTTTACCCCTATGCAGACTGCATAAGGTATAGCACCTTACGAGACTGTAAGGTGTTATACCTTAGACCGAGTAGCAAATTCTTAGACCGAGAATAGTGTATGTCTCGCGCACTTAGCACGTTCGTCTCCAAATCATAACACTATTTTCGTATCGCAGTTGATGGTATGGTATGGTCCAAAATTGTAGTTTTCTAGTTAATTTCTTAACTTTGACGTGCAAGTCGAGGTCAGCAATTGCTATTCGTTCCGAAACTTCAAGCATTGATTGCATTGATGGCTATCTTCATAAATTTGAAAGATTCTAATATGGATGTCTGCATATGACCGGAGGCCGGCTTTATAAATCGAATTTTGTCCAAAGTACATTGTTTTCTATATTTGGTCCTTACTGGGTTTTGATATGGGGCAGCAGTGTACTCTGCGGATCATAAGTACAGTAGGCAAAATGGTCACACGCATAATGTACAACAAGCAAAATGTGCAAATGACAACCACAAACATTCAGCCATGATTAAAATAAACATTTATAAACAATAAACATCTTCATCCACCGTTTAAAATAAGATACACTAACTGACAGATTGACAGACTGGAGCTATCCAACTAAAAACCCGACAGCACGATACGACTCAAAATAGAGTCAGGATATTACAATTTGCAGATCCTATGAGATTGTAAATTGTAAGCGGTCCCAAGCGATGGTAAGTGTTACCGCCTAACATGGACACCTGCAACACCAGGAGGTACGCGGGTACGCCGCCGACCAACAATCTTGGAAACTGACGCTTATGTGTTGACGCTCACTTGGCAGTGCGAGAGGACCTGCTCGATTTCTGTGGGAGAGGACCAGTAACTCGATCAGCCAGATGTACTCACCGGTTGCGGGATTGCAGCGTGCTCCCTCCCCCTAAGCAACTAAGCAATTACAGTTTTTTCAGACGAGGCATCTCCCTCGATAGCAGCCTTTTGTATCAGATAGATCCTGAATCCTATACTCTTATAAAATACCAGTGTGACACGCCTTATGACGTGTTTAGTATGTGATGACAACAATGTTGACTGTCATAATGACGTTTAAGAGGAGAGCATAAGCGTAAGCGGAATGACAACCGTAGCGTCTTGTCCATACAAATGTATTTCCGGGTTATCTCCCTGAATTCTGGCAATAGGGCCATTATTTTTGTAATATATTACAGATACACGTTTTGATTTTTTTGATTAGTTGTTTCTTATAAGAGCTAGGACCTTCCAAAAATAAAAAAATGTCCCCCTTCAAACGCTAAAAAAAGAAGGCTGGTGAGCAAAAACAACTCTTATTTAAAGAAGTAAAACGTACCGACATAGAAAATCTATTTTTATTTAATGCAAACATAGAAAGTTGATCCATTATTGGAGAAGGAAACAGGGGGATGCTATACCTCGACTTTCTCGAATTATTATAAGTATTAACAGCTCGCCTTGTGGTGTAGTCCGGTTATAGAATTGCACCACCCCATTTCCTCCCCTGGGTGTCGTAAAAGGCGGCTAAGGGATAACAGAGCGGCTACCACAATCCCTGAGGAATTACACCACCTAGAATGGACTCACCAACCCGCTTGGCCGAGCGTGGCGTTTTCAGATACATCCCTCATACACGAGACAATCTGCATGAGAAGACCCATGTCCAGCAGTGGATACTGAAAGGGTTGCATTATCAGCTCGAAGTACAACCGCCCCCTTTTCCCAAAGAAGTTGCATCGCTCGCTGCCAAGACAGCAACAAATTGTAAAAATACCTATTTTCGAAATCCGCTTCCGCTCATCCTCCCCTCTTAAATGAGCTGCGTGTGCGCACCGATACACGATGGTGGGAGCGCGAGGTTTTTGCGCGCGACTCACAGCCGCCGCGCGCGCTCACGTCCAATCCCTGGAACTAATTATCGACACATACTTAATTATACTCATAGGACATGGACAGTCCCTAAAGAATAATGTAACCTAAAGCTCCTTTTTGTGCTACTGTCAGTCAGGTACACTTAACTTCTAAGGGCTAGTGTACATTCTAATTAAAGTATACATTGTAATTGCAGTAATTTAAGTATCCATAATTACCTGCTAGGTTAGTCTACATTCAACCCCCAAAATTTCGACCTCGAGTAAAATACCTACACGGACGTCTAACCCTCTAACGTTGTGTTTATCCTCGGGGGTATTATAATCGAATTTATATACTATGAACAAGTTTTCGATTTATTCTACTTAAATGACGTATAACTCGCTCAAAACTCGTCTTTATTACAATTTTCTTATGTAAGTGATTGTCAATCTTATGGAGAATCTTAAACCTCATTCATACTTGTATTATCTTGAGAATTTTTGGAAATTTTTAATGTTATATCTACTAAACGGCCCATATGAAAAAAAAAAATATACGAACTTAATCAAGATATAATCTATATTTCTGACCATTTTTATTTCAATCGGTTAAGAATTCATGTGCTCTTTCAATTTGTCCCCAAAATTCTTTATACCCGAATACAATTATAATGGTTCAGTGTATGTTTTGGGTTTTTATTTTTTTTTATGTAGGAAGGCGGCAGACGAGCATACAGTCCACCTGATGGTAAGTGGATACTGTCGTCCATAGACATCCGTGATACATGCCAACATTAGTCCAAAATGACAAACGTTAGCACGCCCCCGGATGCGCTGCCTACCTGTGGAGATATAGGAATGGATTTGGAGAAAAGGTTGGGAAAATGGGGAGGGATAGGATGGGATGGGAATGGGCTCTGGCACATCTCACTCACTACCGAAACACATACGTACATTGGGGAAATACGATAAAGTGGGAAATGCAGTACATTTCAAGGTAGTCTTCTGTGAGAGAGGGGTAACGTGGCCAGTATTCTATGTTTTTTCCAGTGCCGGATATAGTTCTTACCCTAACGCTCCCCCACCACACTCATCCAACCACCATCGTCGAAGTTGTTCTCGTCGTCGGTCCACGTGGCCGGAGGATATAAATTTATATAAATATTATATATGAGGATATAAAATTTATATAAATATTATATATGAGGATATAAAATTTATATAAATATTGTTATAAATATTGACTGTCATTATCAGACCGACGACTCGATGTATTGTCAGTCCGCAAGTGTGAAAATAGCTTAACTTCCACTTCGCATTTATCCTTGTTGAATCGTTTGTTTAGATCGATGCGGTAAAAAGTTGGAAACGTAGTGAGGGGTAGCCTGTTACTGAAGCTTACGGAGTGAGCCCACTTTAGTTCTGTACATTGATTAGTAATTCTACACGACATCGTACGTCTACCTACAAATATAATCTTAAACAATTTGTTAAACAAATTGTAATTATTGTTTCAAACATTTGCGTTTTGTACACATTTTATGTTCAAAATCGGTTCTGAGCGCGTATAATAAAGGGTGTAACCCGCGCCGAAACTTCGAGTAGGAATAAATGATAGACAAATACCTTTATTATACACGTTCTGATCCGATTTAGAATAAAAATAAAAATAATAAAAAGGTGAAATTAAATAATTCTCGATGTTAGAAACTATAGATTGTGAGAATAAAATAAGGGTAGGATGGGATTGCATAGAATACCTATTCTACTGGGTAGAATAGGTCAGTTTAAACCATCGATTTGAAGTCTATTTCCATATCTGTTTATGCCTCAAAACGTGCAGTTTTAAAAGTAGTTCTGCAGTTTGTGAACAGATGGCGCTTTATCTTAGATTAAAACGCGCTATGATTCGTATTTACTTAGAGAATTGTAATTTTATTTAGAGAATTGTAATTTTAAACAATAAACCTCACTTCATCTTGTTTTATTATTCACCGCTGGGCACAAGGACAATACCGGTGGTTTTAAACATACATAGGTCGTCTACATTTTTCGGCATACAAATTTTAAATTAGAAAATTAGAATTTATAAAATTTCAATTGACTAACAAACTACAAAATATTTTTGAGATTTTTCTTATGTTTTCATACATATTTGTTGAAAACAAAACCCACAAAATATAATATTTCTGCAGATAAGTACGCGTGGAGTGGTGTCGCCCGGTTTTAGAATTTTAGTTTAACAAACCCATCTCTTCCTGTGGGCCTTATAAAAGCCGACTAGGGACTAACAAAGTCGGATAATACAAGCCCTGAGCAATTAAACCACTTCTAAAGGAGAGTACTCGCCAACCCCATTTGCCAGCGTGTCTTTTAAGGGCTGGTTCGATAAATGAGCTGACTTCGGTATTACGGTGTTAAAGCAAAATATTTTAAATCTCCATATATTACAGATTAAATTAGATGTGATCTGAACGTGTACATCAAAATCAAATCAATTTATTTGGATAAATGTGGGTGAGAAGATTTTACAAATGTGGTTTGTTGTAACACATTTGCCATTTCTGACCTGCAAAGTATTTGGAAACAAAAAAAAACAATAATTATTAGAGAACAAAAAGTAAATTTTTTTGGAAAAATAAATATAAAGTCATAGGTAATTAGAATGCCAAATTAATAATTACTATAGAATGTCATTTAAATTGAGTCACGATGTACGCTAGCTATACATACGAGTTGAATTGAATTGAACACAAGAATAAAAACACACTTGCATCGTCCTCCTCCTGAGGGTCGTGATCACGTCCATGGATTGTTTTGTCTTAGACGATATTATACATCTGTTTCTGTTCTTGGCGGCATGGCATTGTGACTGTTGGTGTTGAGAGTGGCGCGGATCTGGTCAGACTAATGTATCGGTCTACGTCCTCGGGGTCACTCCTTCCATCTTGACAGCTTCAATGAGTCTGAATGCTGACCATAGAATCCGAAGCATTTTTCTCCAGCACCACATCTCGAAAGCATCAATGCGGTTCCGGTCTGCTGCTTTTAGAGTACATGTCACAGCATCATGCCTTGTAAATATATTCCGTGACTAGCGGTGGCAGCGACTGCGTTTGCGTGAACATTTGAGTGATTCCCGTGGGAACACTATATTGGATGGGAATAAAATGTACCCTAAATAACTATGCGAAGTTTCATTAAATTATGTCCAGTGGTTTTTGCGTGATGCGCTTTCAGACAGATAGACAGACAAAAAGACTAGAAAAAAGGCGGCAGACGAGCATATAGTCCACCTGATGGTAAGTGGATACTGTCGTCCATAAACATCCGCGATACATTCCAACATCAGTCCAGAATGACAAACGTTGGCACACCCCCGGATGCGCTGCCTTCGTTTGTAGATTAAAGAATGGATTTGGAGAAAGGGTTGGGAAAATGGGTAGGGATAGGATAAGATGGGATGGGAATGGGCTCTGCCATATCTCACTCACTACCGAAACACATACGTACATTGGGGAAATATGATAAATGCCATAATGCATCAAGGTACATTGATACATTGTAACGTACATTAGAAGAATAAGATAAAGTGGGAAATGCAGTACATTTCAAGGTAGTCATCTGCGAGAGATGGGTAACGTGGCCGGTCGAGTGCGCCCAGCGGCTGGGAAGTCATTTTATTATATAGAGGCCTAGGAAATTTCAATTGGAGCTTTAAAACTAAAACAATAGCTGTTACACTAAATAAGGTAGAGTTGTTTATTTTAAATGTGTCCTTCCCCACCTGAAGTGTTTTGTCCCTTACGTCAACTATAATTTCCAGGCTCGGTATATCCGTCGACAATAGGACCTATACAAGACTATACTGACAGTTTTCTGAAATATAGACTAGTTAACGATATATTAATGAAAATAGATTTACGGCGATCTCGCGCAGGTTACGACGCATCTACAAATTTTGCTTACTGACTTAACATATGCAAAGTATGGCTAATGTGTTGGGAAGGCTTCGCGGGAGGTGCGGCGTGTAAACATTTCCCATGAGTGGGTCTCAGTCTCAGTCTTATGCGGAGCGTCGCCGGCGCCGCTCGTCGTCATGCCGTCCGCGCCGCTCGCCGCGCCGCTCATCGCGCTGCTCGCCTGCGCGTACGCCGCAGGTTCGCTTAAATGCAAATCCCCGGTCGACGACCCCAGTGATATATGCGAAGGATACTGCCATTTTTGATCTTATTGCTTCTGGATGTCCAGAATGTTCGCCGGTACCCTTTTTTAAACATCAAAATGTAGTGTCCGAAACCAATGCGCTTATTTAGGATGTTATTCCATTTGAATGATTTGTAAGTAAAACGATTTTATTTTTGATGTTGGGATGAGCGGAACTGGTTTTGGAGTTCATTCATGAAATAAAACGAGTATAGTGGATCTATAACCAAATATAATTTGGCTGACCATTAATAAATCTGTCGGTTTGCAATCTCGTATTATTGAATTAGTAGCTTTAATATAATTGTTAAAATTATACTAATGGGCGACTGTTATACAGATAGCGTGCACACGCGAGTAAAAATAATGGTTTAGGCGTTTAATCTTCATTATAATAGATATCCATAATGTTTAATTACATTATACTAGCTGATACCCACGATATCGATCGCGTTGGTTTTTGATTCCATTCAAAACTTGACATCAAGTATTTGAGCCCGCTAACGAAATTTAAAAAAATGACAGAGCACTTATATAATTATTTATTTTTATTGTAGAATATTTGTACCAAGTTTCAAGTTAATAGGACTTGCAAGATTTGTTTTTTTCATAGAATCTTTGACACCCCGTTTCACTACTTTAGGGGTTGAATTTTAAGAAATAATTACGTAATAATACTTCACGTGATAAAAGGAAGCTACTGTCCAAATTTTATGGTTTCAGCTTCAGCGGTTTTGGCTAGGTGTTGATATGTTAGTCAGTCAAGACAATCCTCTTTATATGTATAGATTCTCTCGACTGGTGTCAGTAACTTCTGGACTCAGCTCTCTCATTCACGACGGGGTTTTCAATTTCAATTTATTTTATTTGTATAATACAGACTACAGTCAAATTATTGCACAGCCGTTTTGCCCTCGCGGGTGCACAAATTTAAAAAACAAAACATGCATTCTCGTTATCTCTACATTATATGCATTATATGCATTATCTCACTACCACAATCTGTAAAACTATCACGGATATTATCTAAAAATAAATCTTATATCAGTATTAAAGTTGAGCACTAGCGGCTTTTCTATGCAAATCACTCCAGTTTCAGGTGTTTGTTTTGCTCTCTGTGCAATCAGTAGAACTGTGGCTAACTTCACGTTACTGGTAAACTTTGTGTCCTGCGGGAATAATGACGCCATATAAATGCATTTTTTCCTGTATAATTCTAGCTCCGACGTTGTCATTTTTAATGGTGTACGAGATATCGGGCGCTTTCTTGAGTTGCCATTTTTATCAAATACATTCATATTGTGTTTCAAGAACTTTACCATTTCGGTTCGGGCCATAATCCACCACGCGGGTTCAATGCGGGCTCGTGAATGATATATTTATTTATTTTATTATATTTAGGAAACAAACGGATAAATTATAATATGTAAGCTTAATATAAAGATAAACATTCTCAATTAGATTCCACATGTTAAATAATATATAGCTAAATATTTAATACTAAATACTATTAATATTATTTTTTTATTTATAAAGCCATGGTTTTAACTATTTGGAAACTATTTAATTAAATCTAATTTCTACTTAAAACTAAACTCTAATTAGAACAATTAGAAACTATTTAATTAAATCTAATTTCTACTTAAAACTAAACTCTAATTAGAACAATTAGAAACTATTTAATTAAATCTAATTTCTACTTAAAACTAAACTCTAATTAGAACAATTAGAAACTATTTAATTAAATCTAATTTCTACTTAAAACTAAACTCTAATTAGAACAATTAGAAACTATTTAATTAAATCTAATTTCTACTTAAAACTAAACTATAATTAGAACAATTAGAAACTATATAATTAAATCTAATTTCTACTTAAAACTAAACTATAATTAGAACAATTAGAAACTATTTAATTAAATCTAATTTCTACTTAAAACTAAACTATAATTAGAACAATTAGAAACTATTTAATTAAATCTAATTTCTACTTAAAACTAAACTATAATTAGAACAATTAGAAACTATTTAATTAAATCTAATTTCTACTTAAAACTAAACTCTAATTAGAACAATTAGAAACTATTTAGTTAAATTTAATTTTTCCTTAAAACTAAACTAATTAGAACAATTAGAAACTATTTAGATAAATCTAATTTCTACTTAAAACTAAACTCTAATTTAGCTGATAAAAAATATACACGCACAGTCTTATTTGAATAAAGAGTTCAACGCGCGAATGATAGCTGATCTCCAACTGGAACTTAATTTGTTTGATTTGCAATTAACGAAAATACGAATGTGACGAACGAAATACGTGTAATCCTTGTTTGGATTTTTTATTAAAGGACTACCCTTTAAACACGGCTTCGCTCGTGTTAAATATATGTTTAATTTTCGGCAGAAATCTTTGATTTATATACAGATTAAGTGAATTGAATCAATTGATTTGACTTTTGGGAAGAAAATTAGAGCTTATTTGCATGATAAAATTGGACAAGCTGTATCTAACTAAATTTATTTATTACGCGTTAATCATTTATACTCACTGAACTCACACATACAAGAACATTTTAAGGCACTTATTACCTTTACATATAATTTAGTAGCCTGTCTTCATAAGCTTAGAACCAATTTTTTACAGGTAGATTATACTTACCTATACTAATATAATAAAGAAGTAAAATTGTGTGTTTGTATGTTGGGGGTAATCTCTGGAACTACGGAACCGATTTCAAAAATTCTTTCACAAATAGGAAGCTACATTATCCGTGTCGAATATAGGCTATATTTTAATTCGAAATTTTGAAAAAAATAATTAAATAAAGCTCTTATAAACCGAAGTGAAGCGAGGGAGGGTCGCTAGTGTATAATAAAATGAAACATTTCTTTTTTGAGATGTATCACGCCGTGTAATATTTAAGTAATTTGAATGAAATATGAAAATTGACGTCCTGTCATTCTCACTTCATTATACTCTTGACTACCTGTTCCTTGACTTCATTATGTATCGCCCTCTGTTTCAATTGTTAGCTACTTTAGAGATTAAGTTCGCCTTTTGTAAGAAGATAATGTGCAAAATTATTATAATAAAACATAAAGTTATTAAATACTTTCTTATCTTTTGATTTTTGTTACATAAATTTTATCATTGAGAAATACTTTCCTAGAAAATTTGTTTTAGGGCCTCTAAATACGTTCGTGGTGCAAATCCTCTTTTGTACCTATCATAATAAAACTAACCACTCAAAAAGTTCTCCCAGTTAGAACTCAATCTTCAGCAAGATAATAAATCATTAAATAGTCTCTTTTTACTCGCAATCGGTTAAAAGTTGTTTGTCTTTGGAAGATTGTCGCGATAAACGGTTACTGCAGACAGGCAAACATTGAGGATGCACTTTTTATACCTCATATATCTCAGTCTACCTTCTCGAGGTATAAAATATTTCATTTTATTCTGGCGGTACACTCAATGGCTGGCCTCAGCCGCTCTAGACTCGTTCTCACACGGGGCGACGGAGCGGGACGCTTTTCGTGTCTTTGACTTGCTGCTCCAGTACAAGGGATTTTATAATATGCATTGTAACTTAAATATCTAATTGGAGATTATAATTACTAGCGATCCGCCCTCGCTTCTCTTTGGTTTATAGGTTTTTTTTTTTCATTTTTTTTTCAAAATTTCAAAATAAAATATAGCCTATATTAATGTAGCTTCCTATTTGTGAAAGAATTTTTGAAATCGGTTCAGTAGTTCCAGAGATTACCCCCAGCATACCTACAAACACACAATTTTACCTCCTTATTATATTAGTATAGATCACTAGTCGTTATCAACGAAACAATTCATATTTATTTATATATTTTAATGAGTAAATTAAGTTATTTATTTATTACTGAAATAAATAAATGGTATAAAAACTATTGAATAAATAAATGGTACTGAGGGGGAGAGTGCACGCTGCAATCCAACAGCCGCTGGGCGCGCTCGACTGTCCACGTTAACCCTCTCTCACAGAAGACTACCTTGAAATGTACTGCATTTCCCACTCTATCTTATTTCTGTAATGTACGTACGTGTTTCGGTAGTGAGTGAAATGTGCCAGAGCCCATTCCCATCCAATCCCTCCTTATTTCCCCAACCCTTTCTCCAAATGCATTCCTATATCTACAAAGGTAGGCAGCGCATCCGGGGGCGTGCCAACGCTTGTCATTTTAGACTGGTTTTTATCGCGGATGTCTATGGGCTACAGTATCCACTTACCACCAGGTGGACTGTATGCTCGTCTGCTGCCTTCGTACATAAAAAAAAAACTAGTTCATAATACCAATTATTCATTAGTAAGTGGGTTTGTATATTCAGCACTTTCATTCGCTACTGTGTTAGTAGTTCATTCAATTGTAAAGATACTCATTACCATCGCAAAAGTCAAGAGATTTCTCTGTTTTGGGGAACGCGTGGGTTTTACTTTAAAAATACGATTATGACAAACACTTTGTTTATCGCTACGAATAGCAAATCGATACGTCCTTTTTGGGTTGAAATACATTTTTATGTTAATTTTAGGTAGGAAAACAGAGGTAGTGGACGCTATACTCGTAAAAACATAATTTATATATTCATTTTCCGTAAAAAGATATATACAATATAAAAAAATGTCAAAAATGTCAAATACAATATAAAATTTGTTTACAACAAATTGTCAAAAGAATCAATAAGATATTTACATTAATTTCCGACTATAATATTTGAATGATTTTCGGGCTCTTCTATGTTTTTTTTTTAAATTCTTTGAGTATTTTTATATGTGACAGCCGTATAATTAGGCTTTGTCTCGCTAGCGGCGCGGCGCGACGCGTCGCGTCCAGTGTTGCAGCGCGGCGCGTCGCGTCGACGACGCATTGTCCTACGTGGGAGTCGCGGATGCGCGATTCCCGTCAGTACTATTCGAATTTTAATATGACAACACAAAATTTGTCGCTTATTACTCAGTGAAAACATTTACTTAATATATTCATATGTAGAAAGGCAGGAGTAAAATAAGTCGTAAACGGAACGCAAACGATACGTAGTACACACGCAGGGACAGCGAATGTTTGATATTTTCTCGAGTAGAACATAGGGTTATCACGTATATCTACGCCTTATTTCCCCAATGTACGTACGTGGTTCGGTAGTGAGTGAGATGTGCCAGAGCCCATTCCCATCCTATCCCTCCCCATTTCCCTAAACCCTTTCTCCAAATCCATTCCTATATCTCCAAAGGCACGCAGCGCATCCGAGGGCGTGCCTACGTTTATCATTATGGACTAATGTTGGCATGTATCACGGATGTCTAAGGGCTACAGTATCCACTTACCATGAGGTGGACTGTATGCTCGTCTGCCGCCATCGTCCATACAAAAAAATGCCACAAACGTGTCACTTTTACGTTACACATTTCTCTAAATTTCAATTTACTGCTATAATCTATGATAATGTGATGCCCTGATATACTACTTACACGGTGTTGTTACATCTCCTAAACTCATACCACAAACAATAATCAACTTTTTCGCATTATAATAAGACCGTTGTCACTTACAACCAGTTGTACGTTTGCCGTGGCATATTAAAAGAGTGAATGAATGACCATAGATGTCTATAAGTGGTAGACATACCAAAACGGTTGCATAACGCTATTAACAGAAACTAGACCCGAACTATAAATTATTCCGGTTAAACGGGACTAGGAATTTTATTTTTGACTAGAATAAAATTTGTTAAAGAATGTGTTTGCTTTTGGCACGAGAACAGGAAATCAGTTCATAAAAAAAGTTTTCTAATCACTATTTATTTTTTGTGAATAATATCGAACACCATAAACACATATTTCTGTCTTATCTCATACATTTTTTGGTAGATTTTTCGGAGATCACGACATTCAAATCTCGGAAAAATATCAAATAGTCTCTACTGAGACTGACAAGCTGAGTCAGCTGACGGACCAAACTTTTCAAAAAAAGAAAAAAATATTGACTTCTATACATATAACTGTTGCGAAATCTCTCGTCCGACTGGTGCTGCCATCTATTTTTTTTATTCAGGTGAATTGTAAACTATTGTAAAAAGTTCAAACCAATCAATCTTTGACATTTTATTGTTTGTCTATTGTTTACTTTGATGCAGGAATCCTAACGCCACAGTGAAAGTTAAAACACGAGTACGAGTATTTTAAACATTTGTAAGTCTACGTGTAATACAAACACTGAATGTTTGCTCGTCTGTTTGTTCGACCGGAATACATAATGACTATACGTGGCTGGTGCCGTTTGAAGTTCACAACGAATTTGACTTTTCTTTATTCCTAAGCGTATTTCTTAACATATCGAGATGACGTTTGGCACGAAAATAGTATAGATCTATCTATAAGCACGTAGAAGTTACAAATAAGAAAAAAAAAAAGGATTTAAGTAATAAAATGTAAACGAAGAAAGGCTTGTGGCATGGAGTAAAACACTGTGGCTTTGATTGAAATGTAGGGTTTATCAAAACCCACTGTTTGTCCCACTGTTAAATCAAAATAAATCAAATCTTTCGCATGAAGGATGTATGACCCTGAGACACCACGCTGGCCAAGCGGGCTGGCGAGTCCACTCTTTTAGAGGTGGTGTAGATCCTCAGCGCTAGTCGTAGCCGTTTTGTTATCTATAATAATAATAAATACAATAAATTGAGTTATAAATTAATATAAGTATGTTCCTGTCGTACATGTATGTATGTACATGGTCTATCATATCAGACTGCTAAAAGGCGATTTGTCTTATTGGAACGCAAGTTGAGTTCTTCGGAACAATTACGTATAGAGTATGACGCGTTCCTAAAGGAGTATTTAGCAAAGGGCTACATATCTCTAATAGACGATAATGAACGCCTTTCAGGCTACTACATCCCTCACCACGCGGTGGCAAGATTGGATAAATCTACCACTAAGTATCGTATGGTATTGGATGCCAGCGCACCGACTGACACTGGTCTGTCACTTAATGATATTCTATATACTGGAGAGAATTTACAATCGAATAGTTTGCTTAGCCGCCACATATTCAATCTATATTAAACGCTTATTCAACTCAGTTAACCGCTCAATTATAGTTCGTATTGATCAAAGAGCCCGCAAAATAACTCACAGTAAGAAGCTAACTAAGTAGCCTGAGTAGCTCGCACTTTGTCACCTCACAGTAAGTGGCTAACTCTCTGCCTGTGTATAAATATAGTCTTAAACTCTAAGTTAGTTCGAGGGTACTAAACATAGACATTATGCACACTGGCACAATGTGTTAATTGTGCTATTGCTGTATTAAAAGAAAAAAAATCGCGCGCTTTAAATGTCAACACTTTTGAACGGTGTACTTTAAATATATGTACTTTTATTAATAATACCTGTACACCAAGCATGTGTGTCTAGGCAAAAGCGACAGTTATAAAAACGTCTAGAAATTGATATGAGGGCATTGTTTCAATCGTTCCATGTCCAGTGTAACAGTACCTTAGAACAATAGCGAAGGTTCCCATGTTATGTGGGAACAGACGGACGCTTCCGGTCCGCGTGCCCCGCCCGGGAGTCGAACGACGACCCCGAGCATTTAGACCATTGTTTTTGAGATCTGTGCCTCGGAGATAACATTTCTGGCGATTAACAACTAACTGTGCCTTGTGAAGTTAGTATTTTGTTTGCTTGTTTGCTAATTAGAACATCTCATTGAAGCGATGAAATGAGTTATTTGTTCCTTTGACACAATTCTTCGGATCTGGACCAGGTATGTAACGGGGAAGTGCGATTGGAAGTGTTTTTTCTTTAAGGACGAAGGCGGCAGTCGAGCATACAGTCCACTTGATGGTAAGTGGATATTATCGCCCATAGACATCCGCGATACATGCCAACATTAGTCCAAAATGACAAACGTTGGCACGTCCCCGGATACGCTGCCTATCTTTGGAGATATAGGAATGGATTCGGAGAAAGGATTGAGAAAATGGGGACGGATACTACCGAAACACGTACGTACATTAGGGAAATAAGATAAAGTGGGAAATGCGGTACATTTCAAGATAGTCTTCTGTGAGAGAGAGGTAACGTGGCCAGTAGAGCGCACCCAACGGCTGTTGGATTGCAGCGTGCACTCTCACCCTCAAGGCCTGTTCAGATTTAAGCGATATTCGCTGCCGACTGCGGTAACGATATTCGCGTGGGTACGCGTAATTCCTTCGCTCAAACGTAGACGTTATTCTCTAACCACTTCGAGTAGCGATATGCCGCGTATGGTCTAGACTCAGTGTTAACAGTATCGCTTACCCAGGCGGTAAGACGCGTCCCTTGGTGATATTCGCGCGACTTCCGGTACTCGTACAAAATACCCAAAGGGATATCGCCTAGCTAGGACATTATGGTTACCGCAGGCGGTAGCGAATGTTAGTTATATCTGAACATGCCTTTATCCTACTCTCGGGCATTAAGGACATGGGGTAGTGCGTTTTCGATTTCAAATTCTTTTTATTGTCTTCGAATTCTTGTATTCGAATGCAACATTGTGTCAAAATTTCAAAGTAATCGGTGATGAACTTTCGGAGATTTAAGATTTTGAACAAACGAACGTTTACATTTTTATTTATATACTAAATAATGAAATCAGTGATGACGTGTCCTTAAAGCCGTTGTTATTTTCAAAAA
This sequence comes from Sesia bembeciformis, assembly GCA_943735995.1. Lineage (NCBI taxonomy): Eukaryota > Metazoa > Arthropoda > Insecta > Lepidoptera > Sesiidae > Sesia > Sesia bembeciformis. The sequence goes on from OX031028.1 coordinate 19,653,850, forward strand.
CGAAATTTGTATTAAGTTTAATATAACAGTGGATTATTACCTTTGCAATTTCGCATTTGGCTGCCACTTGGAACCGGGTTGTTCTTAATAATATCGTGGGAAAGGAAAGTATTTCAATAGTTTTATTGTGTGAAAAATAATTTTGTGTACAACGACCTACATGGTTATACACTCACGAGCAACTGAATGATTGTTGTTGCGAGATAGTGATGGGTAACTCCGGAGTTAATGAATCAAAAGAGTTGAATCCGCGAGCGGAGCAGAATCCCTTAATTGTTCCATCGAATTGTTATTCATTCCGATTCCGTCGCCAATCATGATCGTGAGTGTAATCGCGCATCGGCATTTGTCGGGGGCTCAAAATCGAGATCCAACGATGGCATGATCTTTTTCTTTTTGGCTTATGCAACAACCATTAAGGAAAGGGAATGAAACCCTCTCGGAAGGTGATTAAGTGAATCAAAAGAGTTAAGGAGTAACTAAGAGGAGTCGGATCCGCAAGCGGAGCAGGATTAAGTGCGTTAAAACACTCCGAGAAGTCTTGATTACTATGATTACCCACCACTACGAGATATACGAGCAAAATAATGTGTGAATTCGTAAGTTTAGTCAGGGCTGTCAATAGCACCATTGGATATATTATGTAAGAAGAGTATATCGAGAAGAGAGTATCTATTTTCAAGTGTCATGAAATTTACAGCATTCTGTGTAGTTTATGTGCTTTAAAAATCCAGACTGCACTTATTCAATACATTGTGTATGTGTCATGTATTGCGGAGTACAAAGCCTTTAAGCATTCTATATCGGAGAAAGATTGACTCATTCGTAAAATAAAACCCAAGTTTTTAAACGCTTTATTAACAACTAGCGACCCGCCCTCGTTTCGCTTCGGTTTATAAGTTTTTTTTAATTATTTTTTTAAATTTTAAAATAAATTATAGGCTATATTAGACAAGGATAATGTAGCTTCCTATTTGTGAAAGAATTTTTGAAATCGGTTCAGTAGTTCTAGAGATTACCCCTAATATACAAACACACAATTTTACCTCTTTATTATATTAGTATAGATTGATGCAATATGTTCTGAAAAAGTTAATTTTGAGTATAATAAAATGCCTAGATCTTTGACTAGTTTAGTTTCATTAATTTTGACATTATTGATACGGTAATTAAACACCAGTTTGTTTATTATACGTGTAAAGATTACATGTACACGTTTATTTACATTAATATATATTCGATTATTCTTGTAAAACAAGAGATTTCATTGTTTTAAGATTCTGTTTAAAATCACACTACAACATCTGATAAAAGTAATAAAAGAATTGGTTTTTTTTTAAGTTTTTCTCAATTATTAAATGGACAGCAGAAAATACTGAATAGGCAGCAAATCGATGGTGGGACAGGAATAGATTTTCTGGTGACAAGAAAAGAATAGTGAGTCCTACGACTTGGTAATGAGCATTTTTAGTAAATTAACATTATTTTCTCCTACTTGCTCAGAAATGTCTTCATTATTTTAAAAAAATAATACGTCAATCGGTTCTTTTCTGTACACACGCCAGCAATTTCCAACACGACAATAATAGAGATTGCTGGACAGTAGAGAGGTTAATTTTAGTGCACACTAACATAAATTAGGTTTTTTTAGGTACACGATATTTATTATTATAAAGGCAGAATGTGCATTTCTTTTCAAAAGTTTAAAAAAAGAACAAAGACCGCGCGCAGTCGAATTAGCAGGAATGAAACTTCCGTTTCTTGAATTAATGTGTTTATTGTTTCCTCGCAAATTAGAGAAAAGTACTATACAAGTCTCGGCCGAAATAGCACTTAATGGCCTCGTTTATTTAAAAAGGACTCGGCTTCGCCTCGTCCTTCCAATATTACTCGGCCGTCAATTGCTTTATTTCGGGCCTGGACAGTAACGAACTATTACTCCAGTTATTCAAAATTACACGTACCCATTTTAAAAGGCACTACTAACTTTACATATTTATTAGTAGCCTGTCTTCATAAGCTTAGAACCATACTTTTAATAAAAGTGTAGTATAATTTTTGATCACGATTTGCTGCTTTTCAAATATTATGAACCTTTATGAACAAGCCCTTTTGACTGACTTACGTATGTTGTTCTTTTGTATGTGTGCCGTCACTACAGAGCCAACATTGCATTATTTATATACTCGTATGTTGTAAAATGCGCAGTTTGAGGTCGGAGGACCACCCACGCTCCTTGTTCACGACCAGACCGACCCACAAAGTATACTCTGTGTCTACAGATAAATGTGACATTGGTGATAATTGAAAATCCGTACAATATAAGCTCAGAGATTGTCAATTTTTCTATTATGTCCTCTATGAACTGTGAATGTAATACCGTAAGCGTAAGCAGCTCTTTTATCGCCCAAAGCAGTGTGCACGCTGCAATCCAACAGCCGCTGGGTGCACTCGACTGGCCTCGTTACCCCTCTCTCACAGAATACTACCTTGAAATGTACTGCATTTCCCACTTTATCATATTCCCCAATGTATGTACATGTGTCGGTAGTGAGTGAGATATGCCAGAGTCAATTCCCATCCTATCCCTTCCCACGTCCCCAACCCTTCCTCCAAATCCATTCCTATATCTCCAAAGGTAGGCAACGAATCCGGGGGCGTGCCAAAGTTTGTCATTTTGGATTAATGTTGGCATGTATCGCGGATGTCTATGGGCGACAGTATCCACTTACCACGAGATGGACTGTATGCTTGTATGCCACCTTCTTTCTTTAGAAAAAAAACATGGACCTCTTTAGGCATATTGTTTCGTGCGTGAGGGATGTATGGCCTTAAACGCCACGCTGGCCAGGCCGGTTGACAAGTCCACTCCTTTAGAGGTGGTGTAGTTCTTCAAGGCTTGTGTTAGCCGCTCTGTTATCCCCTAGTCACCACGACACGACATCCACGAGAGGAGATGGGGTAAGATGGGAGAGGATACCACCGTATACTATAACCGGCCGACACCACACGTCCAATGAATGTTTAACTTTATCTGACATTCGATAGAGTACTTGCAGCACAGTTATACCTGCAGGCAACTCATTCACAAGACTACGGTTCCCACGCTACTATTTCCGAAATAAAATATCTAATTCATTTTCTTAAAATAGATTGTTTAGTTCAGTTATATCGTATATTTTCGAATTTATTCGCTACTAGCTTCTGCCCTGTGGCTTCGCTCGCGTAGACAAAAAGCAATAAGAGACTTTTAACACGTGCAAAAGCAACGACATGATTGATTTCACGCATGAAAATCTATCCCGTAGTTTTTAAGTAATTCTGTTAAAAGTATTTTTTTTATTTTCCTTTATAAATTTCTTATGTTATTTATGAAGATGATACATATACCAGTTTTTGTTCTGGATACTTAGCTACACACTAGTGAAAATACGATCAAAATCCGTTCAGTAGTGTTTACGTCATGTTCAAACAAACAGACAAACATACAGACACCATTTTTAAAACTACCGTAAAGAGACCCTAAAATTCACTCAACGTACAGACTGAACTCTGTCACAGTTTTATTATATGTATAGATTATTGTTGACGACGAAACATAAGGCTAGGGTACTTATAACAGATGTGTATATAGTTAGTTTCGCAACTAGTGTTAACGACGAAACATAAGTCTAGGTACTTATAACAAATGTGTATATACATAGTTAGTTTCGCAACTAGTATTATAAGTTTATGGTATGTTGTATATTTTAATGGAGTGATCCCTGGTATGTTTTTGCGTACTTATCAGGATAAAACGTTGGTGGATAGTGTAGGTGAGGACATACTAGGATCTTATTGAATCAATGTAAATACGTGTATAGCGATTAAGGAAAATAAATGATTCCCCGCGGGTAGCGGGAGGGGTACATACATGGACAAGTGGTGGGGGAAGCCCGTCCTTGACCGGTGGTGGGGGAAGCCCGCAATTGGCCGGAGGTTGGAGAAGCCAATAAACGAATAAAAGGCGGACCATTTTCCGGTCAACCTCACTTCCGCAGCGGCATCCACTCCGAGAACAACAAGAAAAAGAACAAGTACCTCTGCGCTACCCCGGCTCTATTGAAGAACAAAGCCTAGTTGTTTTATTTAAGAACATTCACGATAAGAAAACCTATTATACAGTCCACACCCCCCAGGCGATCCAGTCGGTGCGAAGTACAAACACGAGCACTCTACGTGTAAGTGCATACGTATCCCGCACAATTATCTTCAAGAACATATTTTTCATTTATTCAAAAAAACTACCCTTCGGTTCATTTCATTGCGACCGTCATTTTGTATTTTAGGAAAATATGTAGTTCATATTTTTTTAGAAGTATTGCATTTCCCACTTTATCCTATTGTCCCAATGTACGTATGTGATTCGGAAGTGAGTGAAATATAACAGAGCCCATTCCCATTCCATTCTATCCTATCCCTCCCCATTTTCCCAACCCTTTCTCCAAATACATTCCTAAATCTCCTAGTGTGGGTACCGCATCCGGAACCGTGTCAACGTTTGTCAATCTGGACTGATGTTGGCATGTATCGCGGATGTTCACGGACGTCACTATCCACTTAACACTTATATGCTGTTAAGTGTATTAGACTTAACCTGTACACCTGTATTACACTGTATGCACGTCTGCCGCCCTATTTCCTAAAAAAAAAAAAGTTTCTGCAATATACAAAGACAACTAAAACCATAAACACCTATTGTTGTTTGTAGTCGAGTAAACAGAGAATTTGTTAAAAAAAATACTACTTAATAATAAAAAATAACAAAGCCAGGAACAGGCTCTGATTTCACAGCGCCAATAGCAGTCTGATCAGTTTTTATAGCCCGTGTCTGCGTCTGACCATCGTTTGATCATCCTTTTGTATGCCGACTTTGATTTACGAACCCAGATTTATCTGTATTTAAAAATATCTAACTATAGATCTACCGGCAAAATTCCTTCAATGATTCATTCTTCATATCGAACTGTACGTTGCTACCTGACAAAGATATACAAAACTATATCACTGGGTGTCCGTCGATTTTTTTTCTTTATTATTTGTAAAGTTATTACTTGTACTAATGTTTTTATTTTCATTGTAGAAACATATAAGAAAGATGACGTCAATATCCACAATGTCCGTAGCAACAAAGCTCTCGGTAAGTAATCGTTGATGACTTAAGAATGATCGTAATTATGGTATTGGATCATTTCTGTCGGACTTATTTTTTTATGGTGAAAGTGGCATGCGGCCCAAGTGATGGTAAGTGGCTACTGCCACCCAAGGACACCTGCAACACCAGGGGGTATGTGGGTGCGCTGCCGGAATTGTAAAATTTTATTCAAAGCTTTCTGGAAGTACCCCTTGAAGTTTCTTGAAGTAATGTCTTGAGGATCCATGAACCACGGGAAAACCTCAGCTAGCAGCTAGAGCGCACTGTTAGCAGAGACTCTTTATCAAGAAATTGCAGATTAACGACACTACAATGGCGGGAGGTGTGCTGGTAAAAACCCAAAGCTTGCATGAAATTAAACAATTTGTCCAATTGTTATATAGTTTAGTTCTATAAAAGTGTGATAGATGGCGGTATACCACGAGATTGGCACACGCTATCAAGATGTTTTTGCACGAATATAACATCATGGGCTAGCATATAAAAAGATTTTAGACCAACAGCGTTTAGTTTTATGTAAACTAAATTCTCGGTATACCCATCAACTGTACGCGCTGAACACAATTCTTCAGAATATTTCCCGTTATACAGGCGGTAGTGGGACGCAAGTCTCTTGGACTGACTCGGAGGTTTTAGACCGCCTGTGAGAGTGGGAACAGCTCATCGTCGGATGGAGTTAAATGGGTCCAATTTACATTAAATTAACGTAACTATAAAACTTTGACTTTATTTGCCCAAGACATTCTATTCATAATAACTTTATCTGGGCAGGAAATATATTTCGCAGTATCTATAACTGGAGTAGATGAATCCTTGAACGAAAGTCAGGTAGAAAGGACCGTGTTGTCAAACCCCTCGCACTCTGTCCAGGTGGACCAGGTGGTTTTATTTTTTAATAGGTTGCAATGAAAAATTTTCAAGGCATTTCCGAGTCACATCGCGGCTGCCTCTACGATGGCCGGTGGTATACCGAAGGCGCAGTGGTAGTGACTCGAGAAGCATGCTTACGGTGCGTGTGCGCACATGGCGCCCTCTCGTGTCGCCGCCGCGCGTGCGCTCCGCTCCCCGACCCCCCGCCTCGTCGTTGCTACGTGTTACACCGCAGGGGGTCGTGTTGTCCTGAACTGCACTGTCCTGGTAAAATAATGATATCTTTTGTCTTTGTTTGTAACGACGAACAAAGTAAACTAAAGGGAAGCCCAAGGGAGGGAAGAGTGCATCTTCAAGTCCAGAAACTATTGACCTGTTTACTGAATGAACATTTGTAATGGTCATCACAGAAGTTCTAGTCCATTAATTGTGACCATTGGCACAGCTATTTATTAGCCTGTGGCTTCACATAGGTTTCTCCAAAGTTTACTACCACACTTGGTCTGCCGCTCCTTTCATCCTGGCTTAGGCGTCCAATTCTTCTCTCCCACGGAAAAATGGAAACGAATTTTAAAATTTAGAAATAGAAGCGAATCGAACGGATTTAATCCCATCGTTCCCGGCAGTCCGTCCACGGGACGGGACGTCCAGGGAGGATGGCAAAATAGTACCATTCTCCCCGGTGAAAATACTCAATGGGGACGATAACATAATACAATTCCGGTAACGAAAACCGATGTAACTGGTACTTTTACAGTCAGTTTAATTTCTGTTTAAGTGCAGTAATAGCTTATAAATCATTATAATATTACGGTACTAATCACACTATATAGTTTACGGGGTACTTATTTTCTTGGTGATTGATATATTGAAATATTGAAACCACCAAGATAATTTTTCACTGCGCAGACATTGGTGGATGTTTCACATGTCTCTGGGTTTTATACACATTACCACGAAGGATTTACATTACACACCTGCAGCACCGTTCCAGGCACAAACACTACCTTAATGTTCAATGTCAAACTGAAAAGTTAAAAGTTAATAAGTTAAAAGATAGTGGACTATTTCAGATGGAATCACCACAATGGAGCAGGGCGCGTCTGCAAGATTTGAACCCGATGACTATTCAGACATTGCCACACCTGCGTCTATCAGTCATGGTAACTATACACAAGGCAATATCTCTGCCTGTCATAGATTAAGAAAGTACAGAAGCATAAAGTGATTCCTTATGCAGGAGGAATATCGGATAACTAGATCTACCGCAAAATCTGAATGTGAATTTGTAATCTATTCAGTGCAGGGGCGTGCATCTCATATATGCAAATAAGCAAAGCTTATCATTTCTCTAATTTTTATCTACGCTAAATCTACGCTAGCGAGCATCGGTAGATCACTAGTTTCATTACTTGCTCCTTAAATTTTACAGTCGATTATAAACATTTTTTTTGTAGATACTTGCATTAGGCATTACCGATCAAATTATTTATTTGCTAGAACACAGGTAAAATAAGAGTTTAATGTTAAATACATTGCGCGCACAACAACTCACCAAAGTTTCATCGAAATTGGATGAATGGTTTGGAACGCATAGACGAACAAACAAACATTATTTTTTATATAATAGAAGATTACATAAGTCACAGTTATATAATAACAAGTTAAATGGGAAACAACCAGTGTAATTATATTGTGAGTGTTTCCAGCGTGCGTGGAGGGTGGCACGGTGTACGCAGCGGGGTCGGCGATGAGCTCCACCACTGCGTGTGAGCAGTGCTTCTGCCTCGGCGGCGCTCGGAGGTGCGTCCGTCCCAGCTGCCTGCCCCCGCCGCCCGGCTGCCGCTCCCGCCCCGCTCCTGGCGCCTGCTGTCCTCAAAGATATTACTGTGAACATGCCAACACCAGTCCACCCAACATGCCGCACCCACATGGTAAATTTTAAATCATACAACGTCTTTTTAAGATTCTATTCTTTCTACATCTATGTATACTTATGTATGCATGTATATGTCTGTATGTATATAAAGACATTATTTCTTTGGTGCATCATCTACCTTTATTTCGTCTACAGACTTCCACCTTACCACCCAAAGGTTGTCTGGAAGAAGTCGCTTTAGCGATAAGCCCGCCGCGCCAGTTGTACTTCTAATTACTTGTACTTTGTGTTGCTCTGTATGTTTTGGTGTACAATAAAGTATATCTATCTGGGTAGCCATTAGCGTCACTCTTTGTTGACGGTAATTTTCTGATGCTTCCAGATTGTCAAGTGGACAGCAAATGGGTGAGCGAAGGTGAGCGCGTCGCGACTGTCGAAGCAGCAAAGAATTGTACGCAATGTTTCTGTTTGCGCGGTGCAGTACGGTGCAGTGCATTGGCTTGCGCGCCTCCACTGCTGGGCTGTACACCAGTACTGAAGCCAGGACACTGCTGCCCGCATCAGTATCGATGTACACATGGTAAATATGTTAAAAATAATTATTTACTTGTCGGAAAATCGGGTGGATTAAATGCGAGAAGCGGACTTTTATCCGCCAATTTTATATATAGGAGCAGTGTGTGTACATACACAGCGCAGATAACGTCTTTCACAAAATTGAAGCCTAACAGATATTTAAGCAACTTCACACTGAGCTTAAAGTAGTGCTGCCCTCGATATTATCGGTTGGTTTATTTTAATTTCAATTGACCATAGACACAATATTTTTAACACCATAATTAAATTCTATGCGCTTGCCAACTATCGGTCAAATATCACACTATCCGAATACTGATTAACTATAAACATTAAAAATAACTATACATATAAATACAATAAATAACCTGCTATTTTTCATGTCCCTTACTTCGTTCGGAAACTAGATTTTTTGCTAGCTTTGAGAAACCCTGCTTACTTACACAACAATATAGCTAGACTAAACTTGAGTAAATATATACGTATTATAATGTTCCAGGATCAATTCAACCACATCTTCCTTATATAACCGACAATGCGCTGATTTCTACAAGGAACGACGACCGGTCTTTCCACACTTCGAAACATGAAACTACGACGAAAACTGTATCAAGTACCGTCACCAAAAAGAATTCACCCACTACATCAGCTACGAACAAACTTCCTACCACTACTAAAGTGAAAAGGAAGACTAATGAAGCTCCGCCACTTTCTATTTCGACTAAAAAGTCCGTTGAAAATATAACTACCACTTCGACATCGACAGAAAAGCTGTCAACTTTGACTGAAAATTTAGTCTCTGAAGGATCAGTCAAAATTGTTATAAACGGGACAATAAATTGTACCGCCGAATTATCTTCAACATCATTACCTTTGAACTTTACTGTGAACGACACAGAAAAAATTGAAATGGAAGCCAAGCCACGTGTGCCCAACGTAGCAGAAATCGAAGCTCAAACCTTTAATCCTAACGATATCATTACTAACGGAGACTTTGAGGAAAATGACACATTCACCATCAATGTAACTAGTTCTCTTAGGACCAATACCAGTACGTCAACGCCTAGACCTTCCACATCTGTGTCAACAGAGGCAAAAACCAAAACCACAAATATAACAGCAGCAGTCAATATGACCAAAAAAACAAAAGGAGACTACGATTATGATTACACGGAACCTACTTTGCCGCCATCGTTGCCTAATTTGAAGTAAGTATTAATCTTGTTTGATCTTGTAATTCTAACTATCGAAAAAAATGCATTCTTTCACAGAGCAATAATACGCTCTGTAAGTAATCTTTAGACCTTGATTTGTTTTTGTAGAAATTACGGTAAGAAATTAATTTTCAATCCAGTTTTCGATTTTCCACCTCGCTACCATACTATTCTATAAATAATAATGCACACTTTGATCTAATTATTTTTTCATACTCTAGTCTGCAATTTTAGACCTGTGAAAAATTAGCTTTCAGTTGTCTATACTTCTTAACTCTTTGTTTACATATTGATTTATTAATACTTACTTCTCCATATTAATATAAAATAAAATACTCTTTAGTTCATATATCCAATGATATTATGAATGGTTTAACCAATAAACTGTCACATTTTAGAATAATTCCATTTGTGGCCGCTGATGCAGTTGTCGAAGATGATCCGGTAAAAGATACCCCAACGTATCCTATGTTAGAAAGAGAAGACAAATATCCAGTGTATTATCCTAACGTAGAAAAGGAAACTCCATATGCAACTAGACGAGAGGACGTTTACCCAACGCAATATCCTGTTTTTACAACGAAGAAAGAATCACAAAATTATCCAGCACTCACCGAAAAAGTGGAGCTTCCGAACATTTCTTATCCTAAAAATGATTTAATAGCTGCATTGTTACACGAGTACACAGTATCTACCTCCATTGGTAAAGAACACAAGGGAATTACAAAGCCTCCTGAATCCAGTTCTACCTTTTATATACCCTCGGTTAATTTATTTTCGCCACCAGTTGAAACAGAAGGTACAGTGCAATTCCTATTTAACTTCTCACCCATTGTTTTTATTGCATATTTATTAAATAAATCTGCGTTATATTTTAGGAGGTTTCATACCAAAAGGGCCAGGTGTAATGGATGAATTTTACCATGTTTATCCCAGCACGCCTTCTGCTCCACCACATCGTACAACTTCAATGCAATTGGACAATAATAAAGGTAATTAAGCAATTCCTTATTTTGTTACAGTTTTTATTTATCGTCGTGCGAGTACAGAATAAAATTCGTATCTTTACTAATATTAAGCTGCTGTTACACTTTTTAAACTTACGAGTTTTGTACTTTTTTTATAATGTAAATCGTGTCTGAACGCATATTGTTTACCTTTTCTTTCTATTTTCTTTTATTTATTTTATAAAAGGTAAACAAATATTTGTGTTACACGCGCTCAGATCCGATTTACATTATAAAATGTTATTACACTACCAAATATCAATTGAAAATCGTTCCTTAATAAAGTGATTCAGATGCCATACTATGTCAAAACAAGTAATGCACATGGAATACGATCAAAAACAAAATTATTGATTAATTACGCTGTACACGTTGATTTTGTTGGTAATTATAACGGTAGGATTTAAATAAAGTTTGGCTATGATTTGACATATATATACGTTTCCGTTTACTTCATTATAAGTCAAAACTTATAAGAAAAACATTATGGTAATTAATGAACAACGAACAGCCTTATCATGAAAGTAATTTCTTCCACTTCAAGAAGTAAGGTAGTAGAGGAGAAGCGCATCTAGAAGACTATTGAGTTAAATGATGCGTTCAAGAGTATTAACTCTTATGCCCCTGGTTTTCAGGTACTTGACATATACTCTTGTAGTGTTAGAAATGTGAATTGCCATAAATGAATTAGGTATGCCATGAATTATCGTTAGTATTTGAAAGTAATTACAGACAGATACATTTAAATGCACATCAAAAATATAATACAATCGGCGGTTTTATAGCTACAGCGATTATATCGATTATTATTTTACTAATTACAATTATATTGTCGATTGTAATAGAATTATGTTTATTTTCAAGGTGAATGCATAACTACCGACGGTCGTCGGGTTTCTGAAGGTAATTCGGTTTCCATGGCGTGTTCCATATGCACGTGTGCTTGGGGTGAACTGCACTGTTCACCGCGCGTCTGCCACACCCCGCCGGGATGCATGCGACGACCGGCCAGCAATAACGCTGCCGATATATGCTGCGGAGAACTGGTTTGTGAACAAGGTGAGATAAAACGCTAGTAAAATACACATGGAATATTTTTTTGAAAAAAATACTCTACCAACAAGAACCCAAAACAGACATTTTATAAATTTTTGTTTATCTGTCTATCTGAACGCGCATTACGCAAAAGCCACTGAACAGAATTTAATGAAACTTGGTATAATTATAGCTTATGACTTTGGTTATTAGGGTACATTTAATCTCGATCCGTTATAAAGTTCGCGAGGGAAGTACGCATGTACAATTTCAGCCGTTACATAAAAACCATAGAATGAATTTTATTGAAACTAACTACAATGATAATTTATATTCCTGATTCAACTCATAGGATGCCTTTTATCCCGATCTATTATAAATTCTCTGGGGAATCATCTTCATTATGCGCGCCTGATAAAATCTAATAGCAATATTATAAATATGACAGGCGTCGTTGAGGTCTTAATTTTGGAACATTAGAATTCAAATACAGTGAAGAGAGTCCCCTGTGAATTAAGCAACGAATTAAGAACATAAAAATAAAGTAAAAACCATAATCCAACATGCGGGCCCAGTGCGGATTGGTGGATACACATAATCTAGATATTTCTCGAGCATGTAGACTTTTTCATGATGCTGTCCCTCACCGCCGAGCTAGTGACATTAGATAGAAGTTCGGTCATTCGCTAATAACTATGGGTTATGGTTAAACTGTACTGTCATTAAAATTGTTCACCTTTCCACTGCTATAGAGAGAAATAAAAAAAAACGATATTAGTGAACACTGTGAAAATCCGTTGCAAATTTAAAAAGTTCATTTATTCCACAGATAACAAGACGACAACAACCACACTATCGCCAACTAAAACTACCGAAAAAATTAAAGCAGTCATAAATGAAACGAATCCTGTCAAAAATCAATCGGAAGTTTATACAGAAGAACCACCACGTAAACATTCAACAGTCCCCACTAATACAATTGACAAGGTTACTGATAAAGATCTACCTAAAATTAGTGACAATATCAAAAATACTACATCTATGCCAGTTACTATTAAAACCGACATCAATAAGGTAGTAATAACATCTACTATTTCGCCTCTAAACTCCACAGCAACGTTATCAACAATTTCTCCAGCAGTAACCACAACGACAATAACACCAGATCATAGTAATGGTAATGAAAGCATTCATTTAGAAGATTATGAAGAAGAGGAAGAAGATGAAGGGTTTTCTTTCGGCAGCGTCTTGAAATTACTTCTGAGTGACAGTTATGAGACCACCACAACTACACCGAAAAGAAAAATCATCACAACGCCAATTACTATATCGACAACTACAAGACCTTTATCGACAACTAGAAGATTGCCAAAACCTGGCTTCGTGCCGATGCCTCCTTACATGCCTCCAAAGAAAATACTAACACCAAATTCAGTCAACAGAATAGACCATCTGGTGTTAGGTGAAGCCACAGCTATTAAGACCACTCCTCGTTCTATCATATCACACAGGACGACGATTTCTTTCAAACCCATAACTAGACCGACTACGCAAAGACCTTTCATTACCAAATCTACTACAAAGATGGTGGAAGAATCTGGTCCATTTACATCAGCACAGGAGTCACCTCGACTTCCTACTTCCAGTACCTTATCAGGACTTGGGCCGGGTCTTCTGAAATTGGCTGGTTGTAATATTTACGGGCGCATGTACCGCGTAGGAAGGATCATAGCGGAACTTTCGACCCCCTGCTTAGAGTGTCGATGTACCGAAGTTGGTGTCCAATGCACTTCATTGAACTGCTGAGTGAAGACTTTTTCTTAGATTATGGTCCGTCCCTAAACTCGCTTATTTATTACCGACTTTTAACAGATCTAGTGTTGCGATGGCAGTTTGCATTTATTGTACAGTGTGTGCTTGAAAGAGTGTTTAATATTTAACGACAAGTTAAGTCAAATTTCGTGAAAACGTCTAGAACATTCGTAACATTAGTAGATGTTACAACTTAAATTCTGTGGGAATAACTAGCAACAGACTAAAATATTTCCTTCCACGTTAAACGGGTCTTAAAAGTGTATTTCTACTTCATTTATTTTAGTCCACGTTTCACTTTCGGCTGGCTTGCACCAGTCATTTTTTCCACTACTCACATTTGGTCTTTATTATCGGAAAAATTGCAGCACACTACGTTTATGACATTTAAATTAACGTCAGACAAAAAATTACTAGATTTAACTTTATTAATTAACAGATTTTACGTCGAAGGCAATTTGTTTTAATCTGCCCGATTGAAATGCAAATGTTTCCTAATTTCACGTACTCCACGTGGTCTTGAGAGTAATAGCGCGGCTATCAGTGGAGAGAAACTTTCGACTATGGAGATCTATCCAGCTGGACCGTTGAATAAAATGAAATAGATAAACAATCCGATATATTCATTAATAGGTAAACATATGTGCAAAAAGCTAAGATATTAAAACTTACAAAACTTTTCTTATTGGCTTTGTGCCTTTCTACACGGTGAATTCATCATTAACTAGCGACCCGCCCTCGCTTCGCTTCGGTTTATAAGTTTTTTTTTTTTAAATTTCAAAATAACACAACATATATTAGACACGGATAATGGTAGCTTCCTATTTGTGGAAGAATTTTTGAAATCGGTTCAGTAGTTCCAGAGATTACCCCCAACATACAAACACACAATTTTACCTCTTTATTATATTAGTTATAGATTGAAGTGGATTCTGGATGTTTAATGGACGTTCAAAGAAAATACTGTGTTATAGGCTTTTTCGCGACAGAAGTTACTATTAATAAGTTTTTGGTTTATTATTTTTTTTGGTATTTTTTTGTACACGTCATTAATTTGTAAGTTGATAGGTAATTATATATTTATTATACAAGTGACATGGTAAATAGCCGCAGGAGATGATCTCATACAATAGAAACATCGCAGCATGTTTAGCTTACAAATAATAATAATATGTTTACTGCAAATATTTAATATTTAGCAAACTTTGATAAATAAAGTTTACCCCCGGTTGCAACGAATATGAGTTACTTTGTATTATCAATGTATGAGTCAGGAAGAAACTAATAAAATCATGTTCAACTCTTATTTGATTTATTTAAATGAACCTTGTTTCTCATTTTTAGGTGTCAATCGAAAAATGCTGCTTTATCTTGGTCATCGCAACCAAATTGTAACGGTGTAAACTTTTCAAAAAATCCCACAAATATATCAATATATCATCGCTTTAGGGGCAAAACCGATTATCTGATGATTTTTCCAAAATTGTGCTAATTATAACAAAAGATTCAGCTGTTTGGAGTTCCTCTCTATTATTAAAATCGGTTTTCAGCTACGATACACGGATTCGGAGGTATTGAGAGAGAAATAAACAAATCTTATTATGTTCATTTTATTCCATAAATCGCAAGATTCCCTTCAATATTTAGCACATACTATTATTTTTTTCTGCCAAACTGACTTATAACTTCGTAAATAATTACCTACTTTAGATACTTAAACTAGTTGCCAAACTTTCAAATCGACTTTTCTCAAAATCATGATAATTATCATCATATAAACGGTTTTGTCACTAAGGGATCTATATATTATTATAAACGATATGGATAGGAGTTTAAAAGCTTAGTTTTATTTACAAATGCAAAGCTCTACAACTTTCTAAACACTTTTTTTTCTAAAAACGTACGGAGTGTAGGAAAATTTTGTTCCAGACTGGCGCTGCCATAGGCATTGTTTGATTTGAAAAGACTTAGTTCTTTGACGGAAAAAGTATAGTTGAAACTAGATGAATCAGTGTAAAAATGAACGACGCTCGAGCTCTGAGTTAGTGCTAATAAAGGAATTAAGCTTTCAACGCTCGTGAGGACTATAGTCTAAGTTATTACATTTGATAGTCTTATAGCCTTGACGTTAAACGTCTAACATTACTAAACCCAGGCCCCTAGCCACCCATTGTTGAATAATATGTATGTCAGTGATGAGATTGTGGTGGAGTTTGGTATCTGATAAATATTTAAATAAAAATAAAAGATTGTAATAGAAAATGATTTTATTAACAATTACAATAAGTGACACTTAACGACAGACATCACAATGTAAGTTCATGCCATTTGTGTACAAATGGCGCCACTAGTTATATAAACCTTGATGATAAAATTTTTGAAATATTTACAATGAAGTAATTTCTCTTCAAATATTTTAAAACATTAACAACTTTTTGAAACTTAAAATTGTATACATTTAAAAGTATCACTTACGATATGTAACATTCCAAACATTTAACTTAACGACATCATTTTGTGACTTCAACATACGATACCGTATATTTAACATAAGTTGAAATAAATACTAGACTCGGTCAAATGAAAGCTAAACCCAGAATACCACGGAAAATTCAAAAATTTATCAATTTTATCAATAAAAATAGTTGGAAAAATTATTTTGATACTTGAATTCAATGATAGAATTAGCCTAACATTGAAAATATTATTGATCTAACTATCAAAATTATTTTTCCAACTATTTTTATTAAAAAGCGTTTTTTTCGATTTCCCGCGTTTTCTAGTCTCATCTTCCATTTTCCAGGCTCTGGATACTATACATGTAAATATGTGCAGCTCTTGCTTTAAATTGGTAGCAAGCGACACCAGCGCCACGAGCGGTTTAGTTGTAAATTATAGAAAATTTCCGACAATGAAATAATTGTTTTTTTTTTTTAATTTTATTAGTTTAATTCAGCTTCGTAATTAATTAGTAATGAATAGTTGATCATGACAAATTTAATAACATACATTTGATTAACTTATATTAGTTACATACTTAGCCTTAGTCGTGAAAATAAAAATTGAATGTAAAAATGAAATCTTCAGAAGTGCTTTGGAACTATGTAGTTAGTCTTATCTGTTTTATAAGTAGTAAACTGGCCCACTCTTTGAATTGCTTTCGGGCCAGTTAACCATCAGCAATTTCAGAGAGTCGTAAACTGGCTCGCGGCTCAATTTTTGAGCGGACCAGTTGCCACCTGAGCCGTATTTTTAGGCTTTTGTCAGAACACTAAATAAAAAAAGTGGAAAGTACTAAAAGAAAATAAGTAATGAGCCGTTGTCTACACACATAACAAAATAAATTAAACTTAACACTAGATTTTTTTTTTTTTTATAGACTAGTGGGCGGACGAGCAGGCGGTCCCACGTGATGGTAAGTGTTACCGCCGCCCATGGACACCTGCAACACCAGGGGGTATGCGGGCGCGCCGCCGACCTTGCAAAATCCTATTCACAGCTCTCTTGAAGAACCCCATATCGTAGCTTAATGGAAAGACCTCTTGAGGCAGTTCGTTCCACAGCCTACGGGTTCGCGGTATAAAATATTTTTTGGAGCGAACAGTGCGCGACACC
Organism: Sesia bembeciformis; assembly: GCA_943735995.1. Classification (NCBI taxonomy): domain Eukaryota; kingdom Metazoa; phylum Arthropoda; class Insecta; order Lepidoptera; family Sesiidae; genus Sesia; species Sesia bembeciformis. Next base: position 19,671,052 of record OX031028.1, read on the forward strand.
TCCGTATCGAGGAAATGCGGATGGACCGCACTTCTGTGACGGGAGGTGCGGTTGTAGAAACCCGAGGTGGGAATTATATTGAACAATTCTTCAGAGCATTCCCCATTGTACAGGCGGTAGAACACGCAGAGAGACGCAACGTCTCTCCGAATGCTGAGGGGTTCTAAACCGCCCGTGAGAGTGGGATCGTCGACAATACGAACAGCACGTCGTTGGATGGAGTCAAATGGGTCCAGTTGGTATTAGACAGTCCAGATTCCAGTTGGTATTAGACAAATCCAGAAACAGTCCAGGATGCCTAGACATGCCGCTAGATGGCGCTGTTTGTTTGCTGTCTTGGAAATGTATGAGAACTATCAAGAGCTTCACATATTTACTCGTCAAATATTTATGGCATTTCAATGTATGGCACATTAAAAACTTAAATTACCCCTTGTACATTAAAGAAACTAAATTATAACTTACATGAATATTACAGTAAGTGGTTTTTCCTTTAGCATACGACTAGATGAATGATTACAACCTCCTTTATTTAACAAAAACAATAACTAGAACACATGTACAGTACCTGGAGATATAAATGACACTTCGTAAATTGAAAAAGAGTCATTTTGGCTAATTTCGTTTTTGTAAAGCGCCTTCTTATAAGCAAATAAGAGTGAAAGTTGTATAATTATCATTATCTCTTTTTAATTCATGATGTAGCACATATTGCCGAGTATTATACATGTACTCGTACTTTATTATCCTAGTGTGAATATTATTTATGGTTTATGCTCATTTGACAACAAATGTGTTAGTTCAGAATGTCGCCAAATATCGAGTGTCTCAGATGAGATATTTCCCATATGGGCTCAAAATTGAAGATGATTTTAACGACACATTTTTTCTCTCTAAAAGCATCATAAACATTAAACCCAAAACTGTACAGCTCAGCTACTTCACATTTTGCGTATTATTCTAAAAATATCTATCAATAGCAAAAGTTAGGCTTTGATGCACGAGCGTAAATAACGCGCGCGTTGCTAAGAGGCAAAGTGAAGACAAACAAACGCTAACGTCCGCTTCTTAGAAAAATTAGCCTATAAGGAGCAATATCGAAAACGGTACGGTTTTCTAAAATACCTATTTTGTATTCGCAAATTGCACACCTACTTAAAAGAAACATGTTTGAATAAATTTATATATTCCTAATGTTAAAATAATGATACACTTACCGTAATTATTATTTTTAAACACATACATAAAAATGAATCAAACATTATGCAATAATTAATGCAAGAATAATTTTCCGATATTAAGGCCCGGAAAATAGACTATTCTCGGTTTTTTTTTTAGTGTTTTATAGTATCGTCCATAGTCCATAGTCGTGTTTTATAGTACCTTATTCAGTCTACCAAGAACGATCTAAGAAACATTTACTTATCTCACTCTTAAAAATCCACCCTGTCTGAAAGTAAATTGTTCTTAGTTTTAAACAAGTGTTACGTTTGTGAATACAAAATAGACAATAAACTATAAATAATTATGTTCAACGCGCGATTTATTAGCGTCAGTGAAAACGAAACCTTACAATTGAAATGATTTTTTTTCTTTTAAATTTGGATAACGTTAATGTTTTCACAGAACACTTTTTTCATTAGATCTTATACATTAATAATAATCGTTAACTTATTAAAAATCACAAGCCATATCAAATGTTTTGATGCAAAACAACCGAAACGATTTCATAGAAATCAACAATTTTCCAAAATATACCTTACGTATTAACTAAACTAGATTCGCATTACGAATGCAGTGAATCATCGCTAAAAACAGTAGGTACGCGTCTCTTTTTTTGGCCAATAGTGAAACAGACTTAAGAATTACCGATAGTATTCTAGAGAATACTAAAGAATACTATCGGTCAAATAAAGTGATGTGTCCTGTCTATATCTTAAGCAATAACTCACTGCGTTCTTGTCGCGAACCGATAGTAATTAACTTCTAACTTAAAAATACAGTCGACAACACTTCAACCCATAAGCGCCATAAATAATTTTGTAATAAAAACCAATATTCATAGCATTTGAATGTATTGGCATGTTATCGACCGCAAACGTGTATCGCATTCAATTGAACGATTCAACGATATTAATTAATGTGTATTATTATTATTATTAATTTAACACTCATTGTAATTAATGAGTGCTTGCTCTTATCTTAATTTAATTAATTGTATTATTTTATGATGTTATCAGTAATTACATTCATTACACAGCTCGGTAGGAAGACTTGTGTGCACTTGCAGTTACTTGCACCCTGTTTTTAACCCTAAAAAGCATTAGAAAGATGTCGTTGTCATAGTAAGTGGTTTGAAGATATTTATCTGAATATTTGCATATATGTAAGGCCATTTTTGAAATTTGCGATTACCGACAAATGATTGTTGTTTTGCAGTCAGAGAAATATTTTCGAAATTTGAAAGTAAAGATCTCCTTATTGGATTTCTTCGACATCTACCTAAAAGTACAAAAAATCGATCTGTAGCTAAAGTGATAATTATATATGTGCCTCCTACCGATTTATGGGGAGTTTCATTACTGGCCGCAGTTTTAAAAAACTGCGGCATATGAGATACATACTACCTTTTTTCAACTTATAGTTACAAGTCAGTTATAGACAAAAAGGACAAATTTATATTTATTTATCTATTTAAACGGGTCTCAATGCGTGTGTTGAAATCAAGAAAAAATAAAATTTCAGTCCATAAAATGGATACAAATTGTCATCGACATGAATCCAGTAATTAATAAATTCCAAAATCAAACCTCGAGATTTTTCGTCTGACGCTACTTCAGATATTGTGAGTGTTATGTGCCGTTTATGACGCAGATGACTTAATAACTATTCACAATAGGGCTCTAGTTCAGCTTTAGCCACAACTATACCGGAAACCCAATTTTCGGTAACATGACACTTTGAATTTGGTCACATTTGGTGTACTTTTTGATTGTAAATCAAATTGTACATTTGGTAGAATACTTGTTGTTTTAGATATGTTCATGGATGGCCGCAGTTTTCAAAAATGGCTTCACGTGACTGCGCTAAAATATTTGAGCCTTTGATCTGTATGTATTATATGAGCTAAATTGTAAATTCCATCGAAAAGCAACGTACGAATAGCGGACGGAAATTACGAATGGCACTTCTGGGACTGATTAAAAAGCCACTACGCTTAGTCAAATCAGTATTTTTTCAATCATTATTTTTGCAAGAAATACTTGTATCTCTTATTGAACAAACAAATCGGAATATTTCTTTGGTGATGTATGTTAGCAATCGCGAAACACGGTACTCGAAAAAAATAATTATTAGTTTTTTAATAGATTGCCACATTAATAGATTGACGAGCGGGCTTGCCACATGGTGGTCACCGCTACCAATGGCCACCTGCAGCACTGCGGGTGCGCCCGCGCAGAATCCTAAACTAAACGAATTGAACTAAAGTGATCCCTTATCTTGTCCTCGGGTTCTTTTCCACAATTAGTCGATCAAAGCCACCATTTTGTGTGATAAATGAAGCGCGGTAATTCATTATTAAATTTCAGTCAATTACAAATAAATTTTACGAATTACGAATGTTTTAAGTGTAGAATATTCGAACACCCGAATATACAGTATCAGACGATATATGTGGCATATCGTTTACATAACGATTATATTTATTTGAATAACGGTATTAGATACATAAATGATTTGTACACTGAAGAAGTACCTGGTCGAAAAATGGTTACATAAAAAAATATAATTAGAAAGAGATAATATATTTCTCGTTAACGACGTGCCACATATATCATCGTATAATGTACCTAATTATTCACGTAAAACCCATATTATGGTTTTTCTACACAGTCAATGACGTCATAGATATTCGTAATAAGTCCCTGTAAAAGATTTATGCCATATTAATTAATCAATTATTTCCGCTGTTATAACAATAACAAATTCGTTTTTAACTCACACTCACATTAGTGTAGCTTAATTTGATCATTAAGGCAATTGAGAACATTTATCTCATTGGTAAATACGCTATTGTGTCTGGATACAGGTGATTCTATAATACGTTTGAAACCACAATGTCGTTTGAATCATTTAACCCGTCATCGTGGTGATATCTTTTTTATAATGTACAAATGCAATAGTGCGATAAAATATTATCATATTTATACTCTGTATATAAAAATATCCTTTATGGACATTGAAGATTGATCAGCTAAGAGCCATGTCTTTGGAAATAGGGCGTCAGATAATACCTGATAATATATCTGATTTTATGCAACCTAAAATTCTTATAGAAAACCTTTTTAAAAAGAGCAAAGTTTCTGTAAGTACTTTTTGTGCCACATCACTTTTTAAATAACGAGATTTTAAACGATTCTTTATGAGGCTAATTAGATCTTATTTGCACAATAATAAAGATCGACTGTGCCCCCAATCGACGTCAAACGCATAGACTGAAAGATCTTTAAAAATGGCTCCGCACTGATCGTGTTAATAAGAATAATTTCAACAGATATATCAACCACTGTAACCACTAAGCAGGGTCTACTATTATATGGCCTATAATCAGTGTCAGATTAAGGTTATTGCCCCAGGGTTATTTAAGAACAAATTTTAGATATAAGAGTTTTTAAACGGTCGGGCCTAGGAGGCAGGGCCCGGGGTTATAGCCCCCTTCCCCTCACACTCTTAATCTGGCACTGCCTATAATCGTTAGTGACCTTCGTTGGCGATACGCAAAGCATTTTAACATCTCATTCGAGATATATCTTAAAATATGAAGACATATCTATAAAAAAGCTTATCTATATATAAATATGAAGACATTTCTTCAGACTCGTGACGTGGCAGCAAATTTAAAGATGGGTTAGGTTCAGGTGTCACCAGAGAGACATTGAAGATATAGGGGTCCGTCGATATTGTATTGACATGTTTAGTAATTAAAAATTGTATATTTCATCATGATTTGCTGCCCATTTAGTAAACCAGCTCGATAAAATAAACAATGTGGCTGTTTATTTTAACGAGTTTTTATTTTTTTTAATAACATTAAGAAGACAGTGGCTGTGCATTAACAAGCAGTCAGTACCAGTAGTGAGCTCGCAGGTGGCGCCTTTTTCAGTCGTCTGCCTCGTCATAGCAGGCGTAGTGGACGGCAGCCGCAGCTACGCCTGCCACGAGCACGACAGCTGATATGACGCGGCAGATCAACATGATGCGCTTCGAGCTATTCTCCCCTGAAATAATACAGCATTATATAAAGACAGAGATTATATTGTGTACTCTTGAGGTTCACACAGACTATTCCTGATATTAACAGATTTAAAGCAGTAGTCGTTTACAATCGCTGTGACCTTTAGATAAGTTGATTTGGAGTTAGTGTACTTGATAAGTGATGATAAGTGGATAATGTCGTCTATAGACATCCTCTACATTTGCATGTCTACTGTCAGTGACAGTGCATTTACAAAATGCACTGTCTACCATTTATTAGAGTTTCTTATGATCTCTAAGGTTAGGCTACTTTTATACCAATTCATATTGTAAATAATTACATTAAAATCACAAATGATCCGCAAGCCATACTCGCAGTTTCATCTATATGTGTTACGAATAAATCAGGCTTTGCGAGGATCGCGTTTAATGCTCCCAATATGAATACTTTAAGGGACACAGCAGAATCTACTCATTAAATATGAAGTGAATACTTACCAGAGAAAATAAGAAACGCAATCGGTATCCCCACAACCGCACCAAGCGCGTGCGCAGCCCACGCTACATGGTCTTGCGCGTTCGGAGGCGGCGCGCGAAGTAACGCACCGCACCACTCTGAAGCACCCAGCACTAGCACGCTGAGGGGACGGAACCACCAGAGGGGGATGTGGCCGAACCTGGAACGAGCAAGAGACAGTTGTAGAAATAACAAGGATTTAAGCATCACTATGAAGCTTTATCTGATGAACATAATATGACGTGAATATACACTAACTGAAAAGATTGCTGTGTTGAAAAGTTTTCTGTAGATTGTATATGATATTGTACCTTAATGACCTATAGTCATTAGTTAATGAGTCCAACCATTTACATCGGTTGTCTGGCAGAAATAGTTATTAGCGAAAAGAGCGCCTTTTGCAATCTTATGCAGTCTGCATAAAGGTTAGTTTCCAACGGTTTAAGTCTAAACAAAGCATGGTCTTATAATCGTCTATTACTGTAAAGATTCGGGTTAACTAAAAGATATCTTCCATTAAAAATGATGATAGTTCCAAATTTTCAGATTAATCCTCAAAAACAGATCATCATATAGATGCCATACCTGAGGCAGACGTTCGGCAGATGAGCAGTAAGCAGGGCGTATATAGCAGCAGATGCGCCAACCACATGAACATGGGACTGCAGGACTCCTGCGCCGAGTGCGCCGGCCGCAATGCCGCCCCACCACACCGTGACCACCCGCCACCACCCTTGCTCGCGTTCTAGCTGCCATCCAACCTGAGGATACATTTATACAAACATTTAGACCAAAGAAAAAAGACAATTGAAATATCAAAATTAAAAAGAGGAAAATACAGGACGATTCACGGGAGAATTACATAGCTAGTAGTGTTGATGAGTATTGCGATGACGGAACTGTACTCCAACTTTGCACCAGCTGCGGTGAACCACATTGGTGGTTTTCAATGAAGTCATTACAGACGTCACGTATATCGGACAAAGAAAAATGTGGAAAAATAGGCAGATAATAACCTTTATTAGGTACCCTATAGATTCGTTACTCGAATGATTCTAGTTTGGGCAGATTCTGGATTCAACGGATTCTGGTTTGGGCAGATTCTGGATTCGACAGTTTCTTTATTCGACGAAAAATTACAGACGAGTACACAGTGCAAATTAGATATAAATAAGTAATTAAAATATCAATGAATTGATCAATTGATTAATCAGCAGACAAGCTCTTAATATATGGTTTTTAGAACTATGTTTGAATTGGACAATTGTACTTCTTTGTTGGTTACTTTTTGTTAATCATGTACCCCGTTTCATGTTCATCAGTTATAGAAATAAGGTTCAAATACACAAGGAGAGTTTTCCGATCGCGTGTAGGAGAGAAAATCGACGAGGAACATGCTTTTTTAGTATAAAAAAATATTATCATTATGTGAACAATGTTGTGATCCATTTTTTATCAATTGTGAACAGTTGCAGGCGAATATCGTATGAAGTTTGGTCGCATACGACAATCGTATATGATATTCTCGCCCGATCCGTTCCAGAAAATCTCCTTGTGTTGCCTATATGCAAATGGTCTTTTAGAGTACTTCACCCAAATATTGGCTCTACGATCGACTTCTACAAACATTATACATATATAAGCAGTGAATACTTACAGTGAGAGCCACAAGCGCGTTGAGCGCCAGGTGTGAAGCGTTGGCGTGCACACAGCCATAGGTGAAGATTCTCCAGGGCTGTCGCCACCAAGGACCTGGCGCCCACTTGAGCTGCGATCGTAATTCCTTGGAGCCCCATAGATGTATACAAACCTTAAAAGAACACAAGTATTACATTATTACAATATAATCGAATGATAAATTTGATCAAACCGAAAATTTTGCGAAAGTAATCTCTCTAGATTATTGTAAGATTAAAATCATAACATCGGGGTTGTCTACATGATAGATAGATAGATAGACAGATAGATAGACCGATAGATAGATAGATAGATAAAACTCTTTATTGCACACTAAAACAAAATAGGACAGTAACAGACATTGTAACACATGAAATACATAAAGGCGATCTTTAACATAACATATTATATATGTTAAGCGTTATATTATGTTAGCGGTCTGATTTAAAGGATTTAAGGCTCTGATTTATTAAGATTTAATAAATCAGATTAAATTTATTCTGATTTAATGTACTCTGATTTATTCTGATTTAAGGATTTAATTATTTAAGGATTTAAGGTCTGATTGAAGGCTCATAAAAAATGTGTATATTATTAAAAATAACTTACTATTATCACAATCATGGTGAGTATAAAGTAAGGCGGTTTCAGCGCACTAATTATCTTTTCTCTCCGCTTCTGAAATTTGGTCTTAGAGCCGGATTTCTCGAAATTCGACGTGAAAGATTTCGCGCCTTTCTTCGGCCCCCACACTCCCAGCGTGAGGCCATCTTGGAGATGGGATCTGGTCTTGGATTTTGTTTTGGTGTTAGGAGGGGAGAGGAGTCTCCTGCTCTCCCCGGGACTACTAGTGCTATCGTGCGTACGGTCCAGCTCTTCGTTCTCCGTCCATGCTTGGGCCGGCGGAACCTCTTCTGGCAGGATCCTTCGGCCATGTACAGGCGCCGGTTGGTAATCTATTTTGAGCCGTTCCAGTTGCTCGCAGTCCTCCGCATCTGGAGGCATTGTGCTCTCTTACAGATCTTAACATCTTCTACTAAAGTTGCGAACTCATGTCACAGCGTGTGTACTTGTGCCGCTCACGTCTGCAAATAACCATATTCCGTGTGTAAATATTAATTTATATTAAATTAAGAAGGAAAACGGAACCTAAACTGATAGCTTATACGGAATTCCCTTGGCTCATCTGGCGGGATTCCACAATCAATTAATACTCGTGGTATTTAAAATAGAAAACCACGTCACTATTAATATTAATATCACTTATTAATATCAAGTGTTCTTTGAACTATCCGCATGTCAACGGCGTCACACCCATACATTTATTCGATACTAGCGAACCGCCCTCGCTTCGCTTCGGTTTCATTAAAACACTATTAAACTATAGGTATAAATCTTCCTCTTGAATCACTCTATCTATTGATGTAAACCGCATTAAAATCCGTTGCGTAGTTTAAAAGATCTAAGCGGGAATACATACAGGGGGACAGATGGCGGGAAGCGACTTTGTTTTATACTATGTAAAGATAAAATATTGTATACTGCAAATCTTGGTGGGATTTCACAGATTGCTGCGTTTTTTCTATAGAATAGATGGCAGACGAGCGGGCTCGCTACATGATGGTAAGTGGTCACTGCCGTTTATGGACACCAGTGGGCTTACGGGTGCGCTAGCGACCTTGCAGAATTCTGTTCAGTTTTGTTGAAGAGCCCCATATCGTAGCGTAATGGAAAAACATCGGCTGGCAGTTCATTCCACAACTTTCGGGTTCGCCGTATAAAGTGTTTTTTTTTGACCGCATCGTACGCAGCGACTCTAGGTCAAGAAAGTGCGGATGAACCTCACGACGATGACGAGCAGTGCGATGGTAAAAATCCGAAGTTGGCATCAAATTGAGCAGTTCTTCAGAACATAGGCAACATAAGTGTTTAGGAAAGTGTAGAAAATGTCAAATTAGTCTACTATTCAAGTAATCGCTATCAGCTACAATCCATTTATCTCTGGTTTCTGTAAAATATCTCGGCTCTGTGTTCTGGGTCTCGTAAAATCTGTAGCGCATTTTTACCGTCAAATGTTGATCACTTGATTTTTTCCACAACTTCTTAGTAGGACACACAACCAGATATATGATAGACTTAATTCCATCATGTTTTACAACTTAGTAAATTTAAAAATTGAGTTCATTACGGACTCTATCTAATGCAATGCAACCAGTCCTTTCAGTATTCACCGCTGGCCATGGGAGACCCATGGCCAGCATATTGTCTCGTGCATGAGGGATGTAAGGCCTCAAAACGCCACGCTGCCCAATCGGGTTGGCGAGTCCACTATTTTAGAGGCGGCAATCATCAGGAGAGAAGAGGACATAAAAATTAACAAAATAGTTAACATCGGATGTAGTTATTATTAAAATTTTGTATATAATTTAACTATTAATAATTTTATTTAATAATCAATAATTGTTTATTTATTTTATTAATTTAATTCTGGTAATTTATATATGTTAATGTTTTAATCTTGTAGACACATTGAACCGGGAAAATGTGTTATAAAATGCAATTATTAATTGAAATCTATAATTGACATAAATGGTATTTTACGAGGTTATTAATAAAAATGATTTCATTTAATGTAGTCGTATCGGCAGTAATTCCTATTCTTTCCTTGTAAAGCCTTCATCATCACGTAACACTTTTGGATTTAATCTTTCTTTAGCATCGAAGGATAATTTAAGCCAAGGTTCGTTACGGCAGAGGTGCACTGAATAATCAATAGTTCCTGTAACTTTATGCGAAAAATGACATTCGTTAATGTCGTATTTTTAAAAATATATATTTTTTTTTAGGGATGAAGGCGGCAGACGAACTTACAGTCCACCTGATGATAAGTGGATACTGTCGCCCATAGACATCCGCGATACATGCCAACATTAGTCCAAAATGACAAACGTTGGCACGCCCCCGGATGCGCTGCCTACCTTTGGAGACATAGGAATGGATTTGGAGAAAGGGTTGGGAAAATGGGGAGGGATAGGTTAGGGAAGGATAGGATGGGAATACCTCACTACCAAAACACGTACGTACATTAGGGAAATAAAATAAAGTGGGAAATGCAGTACATTTCAAGGTGGTCTGCTGTGAGAGAGGGGTAACGTGGCCAGTCGAGCGCGCCCAGCAGCTGTTGGATTGCAGCGTGCACTCTTCCCCTCAAACGTATTGTGAAGAATACGGACAACATAGTTATAAATACAATAAATATGTAAATACATAAAAACTCTAAATACGTATACGGACATAACACTATAAGCAAGGCCTTAGATCAAGTCTAGATTTGGGGTTATCTAAATCTAGTGCCGTGTGGTTTCGACCTAGTCAATAGCAACACACCATCTCTTACCGCGGGTGTGGTAAGGGGCGACTAGAGAGTAACAAAGCCGCTCCCACAAGCTCTGAGGAACTACGCCACCCGTGAAAGAGTGGACTCGCCAACCCGTTTGACCAGCGTGGTGTTTCAAGGCCTTCCATCCCTCATGCACAAGACAATGAAGGGGGCTCCATGTCCAGCAGTGGACATTGAAAGGGCTGCTTGCATTGCAATGATTTCAACCCCAGTTAGACGCAATTAGTCTGTGAATTAATCGCTAAAATACTTCTGTTATAGTAGCACCTCGGTTTCAGAGCATACCTCATAAGATCTCGGAGAGTAGAGCAGAGTCCAAAAAGCTCGGTGCGTTAAACAGAGCGTAGCATAAGGGAAATAACTCTCGAGACAATTCGTTTCACAGTCTACAGGTTCACGATTTTCAGACTATACAGTACGCGACACCTTTCTATCGAGGAAATGCGGATTCAAGGCATTTCTGTGACAGGAGGTGCGCTTGTAGAAAATACGGGTTCTCTTGTACTATTGTGTTTCATATTGTGGAATAACAGATACAGGAGCCTTCGGGTTGACAAGTGGTTCCTTATTGAACAATAGTGAATTAACGGTAATGTATATGATTTCACTGCACGTCCGGACCTACAGGATATTAGCTGGTAATCGAGTTTAAATACCGCTCAGTATTCACACGTTGCGGCGTGATGCTATTTCTTGGACGCCTTTTATGCAAGTTGCATGTACGGATGCAATGTATCGAATCCTACCATGTAGACTACGTAATTATACACTTGATGGGCTTGGAAGAGGAAATAACCTTTCGGCGATGTAGGTCACTTTCTGAATTCTGTCACCTCAACTTACTGATTCTTTGAGCTACCTTTACCTGATTCGTCTTCTACGCCAATAAAGATGTTTAATATCAATCATTTATTTCAATATCTTTCCCGCAGAGCCTCTTACTACTATGGAATACGCTTCATCATTCATCTTTTTTATAGATAGAAGGTGGCAGACGACAGTGTCTATTTACCACCTGGTCCACTTACCACCTGGTGGTAAGTGGACACTGTCAACATCCGCGGTACATGCGAACTTCAGTTCCGAATGACAAACTTAGGCATGCGCCCAGATGCGCTACCTACCTAAGAAGATGTAGAAAATAATGTAGGATGTTTATCGCCTAGCTTCCATTAAGACTGTAGCCTATCGTACGAAATAGCAATACAAACATGACTCTATGTGTGGTCTTGGAAGGCATGACAGGCGTCAATCGTGCATAATTATGAGATTACGATTATGACAGAGATTTGCCATGGTTATGGTTACAGAATTGTGCTTTGTTCTACAGAAGGACGTGGATGATTTCTGTATGACAAAAAGGTAATGTTAAACACGAATATTTGCGAATATTTATACGTGTTTAGTGATGTCTCGATTTAAACTCATATATTGACTATGATATGATATGATATGATTAGTGAAAAAGATGTAAATACTTAGTTTAATATATATTTCAAATAAAAAAAGCCAATGGCAGTCGTGTGCCACTCGGAATTTTTTTTTAGAAATTCTTGCATAATTTTTTATTTTAGAAAGTGACAGGATTTAATTACAAAGGCGGACGCTCCAATTCGGAAATGTTAATTTAGCTATTTTCCGTACGTTCTAGATAAAAAATTATTTAGAGCTTTACTTTAATTTGATATCTATAGACGTCGTCGTTTCGTTTTTTTTTTTACAATCACACGGAAACATTTTGAAACTAAGCACTGAACCGTTTTGGATCTCCTTAGGACTTAATCGAGATATAAACGCAAGCTATGTTTCAGCATAAAAAAAATGTAGTTCGAAAATTATGACGGTATATTTAAGAAACAAACGAAACGATGAATCAATATTTGCATAAAAATTTTAGTCCGTTAAGAAATATCTTTATATTCAGAACCGATTGGTGTTCTGGACTAAGCTGGTAATTCTTAGTCACAGATGATATAATCCTCCTTAGTTGAGATGTAGTGAAATTTTTCGGAAACTCCTAAAAAGTCCTGATTTTCGCTTCCGCTCGGCCAAGGACAGGCAGCTGGCAGTCGAAAGGTATGTACATTTTGCTATTTTTCAAATCAAATCGTTTCATTGTGGACCATATAGTTCGGTCATGTAGACGCATTTTCTATGAGTTTTAGAAAGAAAAATGTCCAGTAGAGTAGGCAGGTAGAGTAGGCAGGTATAGTAGGCAGGTAGAGTAGGCAGGTAGAGTAGGCAGGTAGAGTAGGCAGGTAGAGTAGGCAGGTAGAGTAGGCAGGTAGAGTAGGCAGGTAGAGCTTTACGAGCCTTATTCAACAACATATCGTTTACATTGTCATAACATAATTTACATTTAAAGAGTGGAGTGGTGATGGTTTAGGGGTATCTATACTCGACTCACATTAGTGTGATCGTGAGTTTCAAATCCTCGGCCCGTACTACTGGATTTATACTCGAGAACGGATTTTTAAAAGTTGTCACTTGCTCGACGGTGAAGAAAAACATGGTGAAGAAAACCAACATGGTCTAGAAATAAAAAAAAACGGAATATGTGATCCAACAAAATCCGCACTGGGCCCGTGTGGTGAATTATGGCCCGGTGCCTCCCAGTGATTTACTAAAAGGGCCTTGCAGTGGGACGTTATAGGCTACTACAATATATATATATACGGGTTATCTCCCAGGAGCGAAGTCCAAAGAAAACCCATAGGTAGGGAATCTAACCTTTACTATAGGTTCGTAAAAGAGAAAACAGTGTTGTTCCAAACTCAGTGGTGTTATTTACCTTTTTTTTAATACAAGTTAATTTTTATTATTTTTTAATTTGAAATTATTTTATAAAACGACATTTAACTCTACCGACTCTCCAACGCTACGTTATTAATAATTATTATTATAATAATAATGATTTACATTTATTAAATCTAATGTTTAACGTTTTATAATAGAAGTAGGTAAACTTACCTATATTAGACCACACACATGATATAAGACAACGTTATCACAAGCAGCTGATCAAACACTTCACTCTATACCCTAATTGGATAAAACAATAAATACGGTAATTTTATTGTTTAAAATATAAATTACACGTGTTAATAATTTACAAGGTGCAGGACGCTTCTAGTCGGCTCGGGAGTCTTTGCTGGAATAAATAAAGTTAAAAACTACCTGCGCCTGCGCACCAAAACGCATTCAAAACCACCTGCTTCGTCTATTGTTAAATGAATAGACGGACTCCTTTTTTTAAACTATTTCTTTATATACACTAACAAAAAATATTAGTTTAAGTTCGAATTAGTACGTATTTTAGAAATAATACCTATTCTGTAATTTCAATTAAGTATATAATGTAATAAATCTGCTACACCAAAGGTAGGCAGCGCATCTGGGGTCGTGCCAACGTATGTTATTCTGGACTGATGTTCGCATGTATCGCGGATGTCTATGGGCGACAGTATCCACATACCGTCAGGTGGACTGTGTGCTCCGTCTGCCGCGTTCGTCCATAAAAAATATCATACTTGTACTTGAAGTAATTATTATTTAATCTGTGCTCATTGATCTAGATAAAAAGGGGAAAGGAGGGGTGGTTGGTTTAGCACGGTTTAGCCTAGGCAGCTTTGTTGCCTACTCCCACCATTTAGTAAGAAGAATTGACTAAATTTTGTATTTGGTTTGTAGTATAGAAAACATTAAGTTCGATCCAAAAAAATAGTAAAATTAGTTTTTTTACTAAAATAGAAAAAGTTAGAAACTGATTTTTTATGTTCATACAAAAGTTTTGGTACAGATAAACAGATAAAGTTATACAGTCTCTTCCTTTATCATGCCCTTTTCCGTTATGCAGTTTCTTCAGACAAAAGGTTATTTAGGAAACTGTCTTTTTCAATGTATCGAAAGTTTATATGACAATTAAATACATACGTCTCTTTAGCACTTCGATTTAAACATAGGAAATTGAAACATTGGAGTCAGGTATTCACATTTTCTATCTCTCTCACACTAAGTGCAACCGTACCCGTCCTTTCATTTCATATCGGCCGATAACCGCTATGACGGGGGAATTTTTTGCACTGAGTCGAAACAAAAAGTATTATTGTAGTAGTAATCATGATAATTACGTTGTGTTTGGAGAGGTACGGACGAAACATTAGCAAACCCATCCAGTTAAGGACAACATCTGTGATTTTTTTTTTAATAGAGGCATTAGAATCGCCAGATGGTAAATAACCATTTCTTTTAGAAAGGTAGAACTACGAATTTTTTGTGATATTATTAAGAAATGTATTCATAAGTCATAAGAAGATATCAAGGCTTCAAGGTTGAATTGGAGCAGTGGCGTGCATTGGTAATGAAACTTGATAAAAAGTAGCGGCCAGCCAGTATCTCTATAAATATTGTTTTTGATCGACTGGAAAATACTAACAGCACTAGCGATTGCCCGCGGCTTCGCCCTCGCTAGCGTAGGTTTAGCGTAGATAAGTGTTTGTTAAATCCAATTATTTGCTTATAATTCAGGAGATGTGCGACTCTGAATTGGGGGTAGTTTGCAAATGAAGTTGCGGCTCTTGAAATCAAAGTATAGGTATTATCAAGACCTAAATACCCCGAGTCTGTGTATATACACATTGGGACAAAGCTAGCGCTTTAGGGAACCGAGACTAATAATAAAAAAATCCAAATATTTATAATTAATATAATATTTATTATTAATGAAAGTAATTATCTAATTTGAATAATTAAATTGTTTATTTTGCTAATAACAATAGATCATCTTAACCGCAGGAAGCAGTGAATCGGATTCTGTAAGGCCCGCATTCCCGTGGTGATGCAGGTGTCCATGGGCGGCGGTAGCCACTTACCATTATGTGGGCCGCTTGCCCGTCTGTTTATCACTATGCACATAAAAAAATGACAATTTAATGCCAATTGGAAATTATATTACATAAGACCGTCTCCGCGGATTTCCTGGATTTTCTTGGGATTTTAATATAGACGATAATTCGACACTGATTTCTTTTTATGTTTTCTTTTTATAAATAAACAAAACAAAATTTTGGAAGAGGTCAGCGGCGAACACTAGCACTGTATTGAATGGTGGCCATTTTCAAATCTCATTGCTTAATTCAAAACTTCTTTACGAAAATGTTAATATGATTTTAATTACTGAAGTGTTATACATATTCAATACACCTCTAGAGAGTGGACTCGCCAACTTGCTTGGTCAGGGGACGATGTGCATGAAGGGTCCCATGTCAGCAGTGGATAATGAAAGGGCAGGTTGTATTGCATTACATATATATTAATAATAAACAGATTAAACCCAAAAATAACTAATTAATGTCAAAACTCTTTGACTATAAATGATATTAACCAGTTCTGAGTAATTACGAGTTTAAATAGTTTTTAACATGCTCTAAATGTGGAATTATCGCTTTAAGTGGAATTGAATAGAGGAAAATCGACGTAAAATATTTTAAATATGCAAATATTTGAAATTTATTTATTACCTTGTTACGCCAAAACAACAAAACAAAACGGGACATTGGGATTACATATTCCCCACAGATTTAGAATTTTTGCTAACCACAAGGATCAACAAGTGAGAATTCAAACCATATCACGTTTTAAAAACTAAATATCAAGTGGCACATATTTTCAACTAATCGAAGTGGGTGGAAACTCTATACTATTATAAGTTTTTTTTTCTAAATGGTTAAATTCTTGTGACTAATGGCCTTTCAAGAGTCGCCGGACATGTGTACTCCAAGTTATTGGGCAAATCTGTGTCAATCTGTCATAGACACACGTTGCGAGTAATAATTACTCACAACTTTAAAAAATAATAAAGTAAGTAATAAAAGTAATAAAGTAAGTTAGTAATAATAATTATGGTAATTACTTTTTTTTTCGGATTGACTAAATTCTTGTGGCCCTAGTGGCCTTTCAAGAGTCACCGGACATGTATAGTTTAGGGCGAGCGCAGAAGGCGCTCAGCCAGGAGCATAAGGTGTGCAGCAACGAGCCTAAGGGCTCCCCTGAAGGTGGACCGGTGGAAGGAACGTCGTATCAAATATTATAACATATATTCAACGCAAAAGTATGTGCAGCTCATATTTAAAATTGGCTGTAAGCGATTTGAGTAGGGTACTGCGTGCGGCTGTAATTATAGCTTCAAAAAAATACATTTAGATAATTCTCAATTCTATATAATCCATGTTGCCCAGAGTATTTGAAATGTAAACTTCAGTTTCTGGGTGACACCCATGACCATCACCTTCGTTCCGTTACCAACTCCTTACTCCAAGTCTCTTTTTGCCGTACTGTCTTTATGAACAAATCTTTCACTGCAACAAAACATCACTGAGGTGTTAAAAACTAAGTTATAATACACAATGTTTTATATTTTCATTATCAAGGAATCAAGGACGCGTTTGGTTAAATCAAAATTTTCAAAACATCAAATCATTCGTTCAAGTAGCTCTGAAATATAAACGAGGTGAGACCAAACATCTGCCATGTGTTACGTATCTGAAAACGGTACACGAAATGGATCAGCGTCTCAAGGTCTAGTTCGTAGCGCGAATAGCGCAAACCACTTCAGTTTATGTCTTCTCTGACGTGTATATAGCTTTTATTGCTTTCTCATTGCCGCCGTTTAAAAATTTAATTCATTACGCCAGAGTTCTATGGTTTAGTTTCTTGTAGTGATAAACATAAGAGATGAAACGGATAGCTATAGGCAGTATCGTAGCTGGGGTCTTTAGCGCCCAGGGCGAGATTAGTAGCGGCTCAACGGCCGTGCATGATGAAATCCTGGCGCCTAACAGCTATCGATACAAAAGTATTGTACAAAGCTACCTGTATTGTATAGAGCTAGCTGTATTGTACAGATCTAGCTGTATTGTAAAGAGCTAGCTGTATTGTACAGAGCTAGCTGTATTGTACAGAGCTAGCTGTATTGTACAGAGCTACCTGTATTGTACAGAGCTAGCTGTATTGTACAGAGCTACCCGTATTGTACAGAGCTACCCGTATTGTACAGAGCTAGCTGTATTGTACAGAGCTACCCGTATTGTACAGAGCTACCCGTATTGTACAGAGCTAGCTGTATTGTACAGAGCTACCCGTATTGTACAGAGCTACCCGTATTGTACAGAGCTAGCTGTATTGTACAGAGCTAGCTGTATTGTACAGAGCTACCCGTATTGTACAGAGCTATCCGTATTGTACAGAGCTAGCTGTATTGTACAGAGCTACCCGTATTGTACAGAGCTACCCGTATTGTACAGAGCTACCCGTATTGTACAGAGCTACCCGTATTGTACAGAGCTACCCGTATTGTACAGAGCTACCCGTATTGTACAGAGCTACCCGTATTGTACAGAGCTACCCGTATTGTACAGAGCTAGCTGTATTGTACAGAGCTACCCGTATTGTACAGAGCTACCCGTATTGTACAGAGCTACCCGTATTGTACAGAACTACCTGTATTGGCGCGTAGTTTTTAACTTAAATTAGCAGCCCAGCGTGAAATTAGAATTATAATTTACTAACGACCCGCCCTTGGTTTATAAGTTTTCTTTTTTCAATTTTTTTTTTTCAAAATTTCAAAATATAATATAGCCTTATATTAGACATGGATAATGTAGCTTCCTATTTGTGAAAGAATTTTTGAAATCAGTTCAGTAGTTTCAGAGATTACCCCCAACATACCTACAAACACACAATTTTTAACTCTTTATTATATTAGTATAGAAGTATAGATTATCATTAAAATTAGAAAATTATATACACAATTCCTTGTAGTTATATAATTAGTATAGGCTATAGGATAATTTTTGACTAGCTATTGAGTGGAAAGGAGGATCAAAATTTGCGTCCCCTGGAGTCTGCGCCCCTGGCAGTCATCCCTGCCGCCAGCCCCTCTCTTACACAGTTACATCTCTCTTACAGAAGACTACCGTGAAAGGTATATATTTTGGGAGTGAGTTACCAGAGCTTATTCTCCTTCCTTCACATTGGACCACCCTTATGTACATTGCTTAGGCGGGTCGGCGAGTAATGGACTCGCCAACCCGCCTATCGAGTAGCGTGCTGTTTTAAGACCATGCATTCCTCGTGCACGAGACAATATTCACCAGGAGAGCTATGTTCCGCAGTGAACGCTAAAAGACCTGGTTACGGTATGGAAAGTAACAAAATTTCGCTTCCAACCACCACTGACCGTCAATCTTTTTTGTATTGTGAAGATTGTCAAAGAGCGATTATCGCATGTTTTGGACTCAGTAGTAGAGTAACACAAATCGTTTTCAAATATTTAAAAGAAGTAATTACTTGTCGCGTTATCTATTACGTCTGACCTAAAACTACGACACGTTGACTTCGTTGCAGGTCATTAACTTGGTAACAAATCGGACATTACACTCGAGTCGTATAATTAGGTGGGTTGTCTGTAGGTGAGTAAAGTTGGGTCAATAGGGTAGGTTGACGCCAGCGTGCGTCAGCGATCCAACGACTTGGTGTTTGTATTGCGGATAGGGGGACCACGTACGTTTGGACAACTAAGGATATATAGGGTTAAATAAAAAATACCTACCTGTAACCGTGGACCGTATTTATTGTTATGATAGGACCATGGGTGGTGAAAGAACTGTTCAGATGATTAGTTCTGGGGCACGGGGATTTCTTCACTGGTAGCAAGCCGAGTTGGAGGTTATTTAGAAATAATCCTTATTTTAGTCTCTATATTAATCAAGGTCGCGTCTCTCGAAATGAAATAATAGCCATAACGACCATCGATTTGAGAACACATACTAGATATGTTATACAAGCACTCTAGGGCAGCCACGTTACAGTCTAGTAGTGTTCTATGCTCATCAAGAATCATTTAATTTATGTGTTTTATGTGTTAACATGAACCCAAGCACGTGACGTCACGAGTAATTTAGTGCTCACCGATAAACGACACATCTCCCCTGATTCAGTTCACCACTATTGACGATTTTTTACGATTGTAGGATTTTTGTACTTTGTAACTACGACTTGCTAGCGACACGGGTTGGAACGGACTGAACGAGCAGCGCGAGAAGCAGGAGCTTAGCGCCAACTTCGAGAACGCAACGACGGACAGCTTGCGTTATCTATACATCTACTAAACGCCCTCTATTCGAGCTTTTAAACTGTCAAACTGGAACACATTTGATTTTGAGTTATCGACTTATTCCCGACGTAATACGAAACTAAATATAGTATTGTCTTTTGTTAGTTAAATACATAAAATAATACATCTATTAGTCTATAAATACTATATGTCAAAGTAAATGCATATATAAATAAACATTTATAAACAAAAATAAACAACCACAGAGGACATATCTATTGCCATGTGAATTATGAAATAAAAATTATATATTAATAATATATATTATTTTATGTATAGCCTCTCATAAAAGGGATTCCCATGAAGACGAATTATTAATAAAACGAGGAAAAGAACTATAACTGCGCATCCTCATTTTAAAATAGAATTGTCTATTTATTACTATGATGTTAATTGGCCGTGAAATCCAAATAATAAGAGAATTTATATTTCTATAGAATAAATTTAGACCCAATCCGTTCCCGCGGCTATCGTAAAACGCGAGGATCACAAAGCCGCTACCACAAGCCCTGAAGAACTGCATCGCCTTTAAAAGACTGGACTCGCAAACCCGCTTAGCGAGCGTGAGGTTTTAACGCTATAACCCAGTGGACCATAGAAAGGGCTGGATTACGGTTAAGAAGTTCGTCAGTAGTAGCTGGATGAGAAGAACAAAACACCGTGTATGACAGTGGTCCATGGAAGAGTTTTAATGTACCGTGTAATTTTCCTATGATACCTTACTCTATCAATTAAGGATTAACAGGAATCTTATCAGGATGACATTGATGATTTAGGTATCTAAATAATCCACGACAATCATTAATTCACCATTTAAGTATAAAAAACCAATGAACTGTGTGCAGTACCTTCCTCGATACGGAGGTGTCGCGCAGTGTTCGGTCCAAAAATTATTTTATACCGCGAACCTGTAGGCTGAGTAACGAACTACCTCAAGAGATCTTTCCATTAAGGTACGATATGGGGTTCTTCAAGAAAGATGTGAATAGTGTTCTGCAAGGTCGGCGGCGCGCCCGCATACCCCCTTGTGTTGCAGGTGTCCTTGGGCGGCCGTAACACTTACCATCACATGTGACCACTTGCTCGCCCGCCCACTTGTCTATAAAAAAACAAAAGTACACTACAGAGGCCTATATCCCAGCACTGGAGAGGCTGATGCTATTAGTGTGGTTAATTAAAAATAACGTAAAATAAAAAACCTTATGCCGTATCGAACGTTAGCCTCGATTGTAACGACTATTGTACAGTTACTTTTGATGTAAAAAAGAGACCAATTGCGACAGACGATCTTCAGCTGAAAACTAGGTTTGTTTTTTTTTTCTTTACAGAGCACTGTTTTTTAATTCTCTTGAATTAGGGCAATTGTGTATATTTATATGAAAATTAACAATATAATTTCTGTGCTTTTTCCTGTAAAATATTTAAGTACATCTTTACATAGTATAAAACAAAGTCGCTTCCCGCTGTCTGTCACTCTGTATGTACGCTTAGATCTTTTAAACTACGCAACGGATTTTAATGCGGTTTTCATCAATAGATAGAGTGATTCAAGAGAAAGGTTTGTACGTACAGTTTAATATTGTTTTAACGAAACCGAAGCGAAGCGAGGGCGGTTCGCTAGTATATCATAAATTCTAATTCACTGGAATTCGGGCGAAGTTCTGTCTATTATATCTAAATTTTTATTCTGTACTAGCTGTGCCCGGCCACGCGTTGCTGTAGCTGCCCAACAGATGACTTACCCTGTTTTTACCTGTATGATAAGTATATAAAAACACGCGCGTATTCGAATGTAACGTTGTGTCAAAATATCAAAGCAATCGGTGAAGAACATTCGGAGATTTAAGATTTTTAACAAACGAACGTTTACATTTTTATTTATATATAGATTAATATCGTAATTTAATTTTTGAATGTTTCATTAAACTATCTTTCATAGCTTCTGCCACATTTGTTAGCTCAACCCGAAATAAAATTAGTTTCGAAATTTCGCGTCTCGTTCACTAGTTAAAATTAGTGTAAATTGAAAAAAAACATAGGAGAAAAATCAACGTAATCACACTGCGTCGATTTGAAGACATTTAAATCTGATACAAAGATAGAAAAACTCTTATCAAATTGTTATCGTATCGTAACAATTGTTTATATTTATAAGTTTCGCCTTGTTTCGATGACACGTTGAATACTTTGTGTTGTAATTATTTCCTCTCTACCAAAAGGTTGTCTGGCAGAGATCGCTTTTAGCGATAAGACCGCCTTTTGTGCCAACAATGTCTATTATTTTTTTTGGTGTGCTATAAGAGTTTTATCTATCTATGTATACAAGCAATATGTAGTTGGAAATCGTCCATGAAATTCTATAATTTATTCTAAAACTTACTAAAAATAACGAAACCTACCTTTCGACTGGTGCATCATTTATTGTATTTTTTTTAATATAGACAGATTGATATATAACAAGTAATTACCTTAAATATCCATTATTACGTACGCAAGCCGTCACCACACAATTAACATTTGAAGTATCTCTCCTTTAATCATTATCACAATTGATTTCATTCATTCAACTCTATAATTATAAAATGCCGGGTTATCGAGTGATGGACGCGTCTAGTAATCGCGATATCGAACAGCTGACTGAAGCGCTTAACGGCCAAAATGCCGTACAAAATTTAGCAATTAACAGCACACGTAAATTCGTATAGACTAATATCTGCCGACGGCTTCGTACTCTTGGAACCTAACTTTCATATTAAATTGTCAGTAAATGTTATTTTTTAAAGAAATAAGGTGTCAGAGCAGACAGTCAATTTAGTGCGAAGTGGATACTGTCGAATGCGATCACGTTAACTTCAGAATGATAGGCGTCAATACCCCCGGATACTCAGTCTACCGTGGATTTGGAAAATTGGAAATAGGAAGTATGACCGGACAAGTTTTCCTCATCTTATTACACAACCGTTTTAGGTTAGGGGTGTATGACGAGTAAAAAGTACAAAAGTACCTATATCACGTCTTTGCTTTGTCGTAGTTAACTTAAAATTTTAAATATTTTTTAATATTATTTATAAATAAATAGCTTGTACCATCTGCCACAGTTATGCTTTAGAAAAATAAATAAATCAAAAACGCTATAGGTACTCATTGCCCCACATAGGGACTCCCTGTGTCGGGGTCCACAGACACACGCAAATCGGAAAATTACCGAAACCACGAGAAGTGTCGTTTTTATATAGATGTGTATTCGATCGGGACTCATTTTCGTAACTCTTTGCACAGCAGGCACCGGTGTGGTCGTTTGTTCACCCCTGCTTGATACCAGAGCGGATGCGGGTGCATTGCTGTATGATAGACAAAGTGACAACGAAAACTCTTAGCCACTTAATCAAAAAATCTGCAAAAGCTATAAGTATACTCACTATAAGTAGAAGAACTTCTTCAGAACCCTAACTTAATCTTCTTTAATGCCAAAACGGAACGTTTCACTGTACCTATTGACAAACTAATGATAAAATAATGGAACGTTGTACTGGCATCACCTCGTTTCATTGTTTATATCGAAAATCCATGGCTCCGATCCTTACCGATCCTCCGAAAATGAGATAAAGATTAGTATTCGACACGCGCTTACTCAATTTTGAAGTAATAGACATGATAATAAAAGTAGATATTTTGTACACATTTATTTTGAAAATAACAATATAACTTATTTTTATTTATTTCGGAAACATCACAGTATGAAAAATATACATGTGTGAGCGAGCGTGCGTATGTGTGTAATATCGCGTGTTTAGAACGGTGATACAAAATCATATGATTGCGTAAAACGTATACAGCAACTAATTAAATACGCGTTGATAATAAATAATAAATTTAATTACATAATTTTTATTGAATTTGATATGGTGAAGTAATAAACTTCAATTGTAGGGCGGACGGGTCATCGAATGGGCGACCATATGTCGGAAAACAGGGATTTACGAAAAGTGTCGTTATTGCGACGAAAAATAAATAATAATGCAATGCAAATAGCCCTTTCAGTATCCATTGTGCTGGACGTGGGCCACCTCATACACATTCTCTTGTGCATGAGGGATATATAGTCTAAAACGCCCAAGCCTAGCGGATTGGCAAGTCCACTTTTTTAAAGGTGGTGTAGTAGCTCAGGGCTTGTGGTAGCTGCTTTGTTATCCCTTAGCCGCCTTTCACGACACCCACGAGAGGAGATGCGGTCGTACTCTTCTAAAACTGGCCCACAATACAATACTTTTTGAGGGGGAGAGTGTGCGCTTAAAATCCAACAGCTGCTGGGCGCGCTCGACTGGCAACGTTACCCCTCTCTCACAGAAGACTACCTTGAAATGTACTGCATTTCCCACTTTATCTTGTTTCCCTAATGTACGTACGTGTTTCGGTAGTGAGTGAGATGTGCCAGAGCCTATTTCCATCCTATCCTTCCCCAACCTATCCCTCCTATGTCTCTAAAATCCATTCCTATGTCTACAAAGATAGGCAGCGCATCCGGGGTTGTGCCAACGTTTGTTATTTTGGACTAATGTTGGCATGTATCGTGGATGTCTATGGGCGACAGTATTCACTTACCATCAGGTGGACTGTATGCTCGTCTGCCGCCTTCGTCCATAAAAAAAAATTACAAGAAATACTTCGACTTAACATCACGAAATTCGAGTCACGAGGGTGACTGCAGTTTATTGCTTAATCTTCATAATCCCCATTAGATTTTTTTTTCAAAATCTAGTATAAAGGTAGGTACAAGAAAATATACATTAATAAACGCGAATATCAAATAGAATATGGACTTGACTCACCCAAAAACAAGTGACTGAGTCCGCAACGTAACGCCTAATAAACAAAGTTTTGCCAATTGCACCGGTTATCATTAAAACTAAAGTATAAGTCAACAAGCTATCAGCAGACGATAGCCCGATGATATGAAATGAGGGGTCAAGTTTACTTCAGTCTGTGGAACTTTAAAAACTTCAAAATTTAAATACCTGTGGCTGTCACAGCCGTTAGGCGCTTTCAACTGGTCAAGTTACTTCTCTCTCACAAAAGACTACCGTAAACTACATTCCTCATCCCTATCCTATTCCCTCCAATTAATTACTCTAAATAGAGTTAAATTTAGAGTTTGGTTCAAATCACAGTTCTTCCAGACGCAGTAAGTCTATATTCTCATTAAGACCAATATGACATATTTTTGTACAGTTCAGATGAAAGTATAAAGAAAACACATGTTATATGTTCTTAAACAAAACTATATATATTTTTAAACATAAACTTGTTCTTCGCCTCTTCCAAAGTCACACATTAACCACAGTCCACTGTGAATATAGACTTTCTGCGTCTGAACAAATTGCGGTTTGGACCAAACGCTAATAATGGACCTACCAATAATAATTCCCGCTAATGGTACGGATGTGTTTCAGCTTCATTTTGGTATCCATCTCCGTACCATATTTCCCATCTCACAACTTTAATCTGTCACTTAAACCATATTTTTTCTCGTGTCTTAGTGGAAACCCTCGAAATAGTTTTATTTTCATCTTTATTATGTAACTCTGATTCCGCTGTTTTTCCTTAAATAAATAAATTCCAGAGACCATTTTCATTCCATCCCATCCTATCCCTGCCCATTTTCCCAATCCTTTCACCATATATCACCTTTCACGTTTACATATAGAGAGCCTTGATTGCTGTGAACCAGGTGTCCATGGGTGTTACATCTCTAAATATACAAAGGTAGCTCATCCGTGGGCATGTATTACAGATGTCGCAGGACGACACTTACCATCGGACGAAATGTCCGCTCGCCTGATACCTTCTTTTTTAAAAAATACAGGAGGGTCTAATTAATAATTAATATAATTAATAATAGAGTGGATAAATCATTAATATTGCTTTGTTTTCGTGCCTGCCTTATTATTTTTCAGCGCTGAGGGGCATCGCTATAGGGACGCCCTTAGATATATCTAAAACCATTTTAAATATATTGATCATCATATACGTGATGACGTGATGACTGATTTGATTGAAACAGAAACAGTCTCACAGAAGACTACCTTGAAATGTACTGCATTTCCCATTTTATCGTATTTCCCCAATGTACGTACGTGTTTCGGTAGTGAGTGAGATGTGCCAGAGTCCATTCCAATCCCATATCCGTGTGGTATATCTCCTCATTTTCTCAACCCTCTCTCCAAATCCATTCCTATATCTCCAAAGGTAGGTAGCGCATCCGGGGGCATTCCAACGTTTCTCATTTTGGACTAATGTTGGCATGTATCGCGGATGTCTATGGGCGACAGTATCCACTTACCTTCAGGTGGACTGTATGCTCGTCTGCCACCTTCGTACACAAAAAGAAAAGAATGCATAAAATATGTTTTATACGTATGAAAACATATGTAGTGATTCTTTATCAATACCTCGACATTACTTGAATAATGAACGATTATCTCTTGTTTCGTTGGCTTGGAAGATGACATTAAATATTTACCTAATGTTTTGGTTGTCGTTATCCGTATAACTGTAGAAAAAATTCAGCGTTAAAATTCTTTAACTAATAATTTTTTAATATGTATTCAGAGGCTCAAATATGAAATAACATCTTTTTTTTTAATTGAAAATAACAGTTTTTAAACGATTAATTTGATTCCTAAATAAGTATGTACTTTATGGTAACCTAGTCGGTCACTGCTCACGCAGTGCACACGCGAGAGACACGTGAGTTCAAAATCACATAGCGAAGCTCATGGTGTGCATTGTTTATAAAAGTGTCTTTTGTATGTCCATGCGTTATGTTACTTATTGGAAAACAGATCGCTATTTGTTGAACCAAAAAATATTTTATATTGTATTTGGTTTTGTTACTGATATGGAGCTATTTCTGATTTTTTTCCAGAAAAAAATGAAAAATGTCCCGGTATAATCGTGAGTTCCACTGCCGACAATCGTCGCTGATACTGTCTTGGTTTTGTTTTCTGTTTCTAATTGTACTGATACCCAAACAAATTTTAAATAATTGATTTAACAATAATGTTAGAGTTAATAATAAAATGAAAATAATATTTATTTCAGGTGTGAGATTCCCTCCGGCCGGGTCGACCGACAACTTACAGAAGTTCGCTGGTGGTGGTTGGACGAGACGAGCCGAGGATAGTGTGTGGTGGCGACATTTGAGAGAGGCTTCTATCCAGCAATGGAGAGACAGAGGCTGATGGAATGGTATTAAGGTAGAACACAATGAGACATAGGTATTTAATGATACACCATATTTTGTTACCTATGTTCTGGCAACATAAAGATTTGATATGATGCAACATCCAGAAACAGAGACAGCATCGCAGAGGATCGTTATTTACTATAGCGTTTCTTTGCTCTGATCCACTATTCTGTGGAACTTTAATAAAAAAAATTGTTTGAATTTAGAACTTAAAGTGAAGCGGAGTCAAGGTAAAGTTTGTTTGCAGCGAGGCATAAGTAATGAGGGTTGTAAAACACTGGAGTCCGAGATCGATGGTGTGTGGGAGAGGGTGGGGGGGGGGGGGGGGGGGCTGTCGCCGCGTTGAATTATTACAGGCGACAGCACATGAACTATACTCATACCACATCGCTGCCCTTTTCAATATGGAAAGTTATGAAAACTTTGGTGCTTTTACGAACTAGAATAAAAGTCATCGACAGAGCTCAAAGAATCGTAAGCTATAGCTTATCTTTAATACCCGACAACAGCATTAAACATGTTCACTATTGAAAAAGTTACAGAATAACAACAAGACAAATAATAATATGACAAATTATGAGTAACGACTTATAAGAATAAGACAAAGGAGGTAATATTTGCACACCTGCATGCAGGTCAAATACATTGACTGCCATAAATTTAAATTAAGACCTTGTATTGGCAAGTACCTAAGTGTTCTTGTGTAAATAAATTTGACTTTGAATGAAATAAGTTTTTAACACCGTGCAGCACTCAAATATGCTATAACGTTGAAAATAAACTGTAGGGTGACAATGGGCAGGTCATATTTATCGCAGGAGTGGCAAGCAATGGAGTAAGCGGGTCCTAGGGTGGAGTCCTCGTACCGAAAAACAGAGTACAACGAACTTGAACTGATGAGTTAAGGAAATTCGCCCATAGTGACTGAATGAGAAGAATGGAAAACTGGTGGTGGTGTGGAGAGTATAAAACAGGCTGATAGTAGATATTTTTTGGGTTTTACATTGTAAATCGGGTCGGAACGCGTAAAATTAAAGGTGTTTGTTTACCTTTCATTTCTACTCGACGTTTCGGCACGGGTTACACCAGCCATGGTCACGAGTTAACTGAAGAGGTGGGGTAGTCCAGGATGGGAGTTGCGAGCAACTTTATCAAGTACCCACATTTGTTCTTCACACTCGGAAAGGCTGCACACTACACTAACAAAACGCGAAAGTTTAATAAGTTACTTCTTGGGTTTGTTGGTCACTCTTTAACAAAGCCGCCACCACAAGCCCTGAGGAACCTCTAAGAGAGTGAACTCGTCAATTCGCTCGGATAGTGTACCAGACAATGTCCATGACGAGGGCCGTTTTTAGTAGTGAGCGATAAAAGGGCTGATTGTCAAGTGTTTTTTTTATAAAATCGTTTTAAAAACGCTATACATAGTACACTAGATTTTCTAAAACAGTATGTACTGACGACCTGTTTAATTTTGCAAATGAGCTTGAGCTATGACCTACTTAGAAAGTATGCCAGTCGAGGAAATATTCAGTGTCGAGGTTCCCCGAGCGCGGTGTATAACATTTTTCACTGACACTTATTTTCCAGTAGACACAAAGTCCGCGAGAAAAATGTCTGATATTATGTATCTTTTATTTGTTTGACCGATCAAGCGCAGCTTTGTATAACTGGGCCACCAACTTAAAAGAAAACAATGGGGTAGTTTATCTGTAAAATCAGGAATAGAACAATGAAAGGTGTAATAGTAGGAATGGTGAAATTTATGAGGGGGAGAGTGCACGGCTGTTGGATTGCAAACAGCCGCTGGGCGCGCTTGACTGGCCACGTTACCCCTCTCTTACAGAAGACTACGTTGAAATGTACTGCATTTTCCACTTTATCTTATTTCCCCAATGTACGTACGTGATTCGGTAGTGAGTGAGATGTGCCAAAGACCATTCCCATCCTATCTCTCCCCAATTTTCCCATCCCTTTCTCCAAATCCATTCCTATGTCTCCAAAGGTAGGTAGCGCATCCGGGGGTGTGCCAACGTTTGTCATTTTGGACGAACGTTGGCTTGTGTCGCGGATGTCTATGGGCGACAGTATCCACTTACCATCGATTGGACTGTATGCTCGTCTGCCGTCTTCGTCCATAAACAAAATGCCCGTCAATTCTCTACCAGTCCACCACCGGATCAAAGAGAAAAAGGGACGCGGGTGCAATTTTGATTTAAATACAAATACAGAAAACACATCCACCGAAGTAATAAATTATGTCAAAAAATAACGTGTAAACTCCTGTAAGAAAATCATTGACGCAAACAGAGGTCACATCAGATATTAAAAATGTTTGCGCCATCACTGTCTATTCTACATATTATACATATTTATATATCTACCTACATCTATATATACATATATATACATATATGTACATATAATAAAATTGCAACAGGCCGATGTCTGTACATTATAGATTTTGAAAAAAACTAATATGGGCTGTCTTTATTAGAGCAACAGAAGCCAAAACAACAGTTTTAACTAACTTAAAGTATATGCTCTATTTTACCGGAGAAAAAATATCTTATTCCGATTGTTTTAAATTTAGTAAACCGAAGCGAAGTGAGGGCGGGTCGCTAGTATGGAATAAAATTATACCAAAATGTATTTATATAATCCGAATACTTCCGGACACCTTTTATTTGTTTACTACTCAATCGTATCCGTGGATCGTAATGAAATATCGCAATCGTAATCGTAGATATTCAATTATATCCTAGACACAGCATTTATATTGACATTATATTGATACACATGAGACAGTATCTGTTTCTTATATGTGTAATAATACACATATAAGAAACAGATACTGAGAGAATATCGAGAATAGAAAATATAAGAAAATATACATATTAGAATATCGTCCTCACATCTTGCTTTCAACTTGTTCTGGTACAGTCGAGTAAAAAATCTGCTTTTCAAATCCTTAATTTTCAAATCAAATCAAATGAATACGTACGATTTAGTTATTTAGTTATTTTCGCTAAAAATATTTATTTATTATTAATTCAGATAACTCTTCAACCAAATATTTAATTAAAAACCACGTGAGTACGTATATTCCATCCCAATATATGTACGAGGGCGTACCCAAAAGAAACCGAACTATTTTTGTACAAAGTTATTTATTTAATTTTTTTTACAAAAAACATTTAATCTCCTTCAAAGTACTCTCCGTTGGAGTTAATGCACTTGTCCAATCTTTTGTTCCAATTTTCGAAGCATTTTTTAAACTCATCTTTTGTGATGCCTGCCAACGCCTCCGTCGTTTTTTTTTTTACTTCATCAATGTCCGCGAAACGCTTTCCTTTCATGTCTCTTTTCATTCTTGGGAATAAAAAGAAGTCGCAGGGAGCCAGGTCGGGTGAATAGGGTGGATGGGACACAGTGGTCATACCATTTTTGGTCAAAAACCCGCCGTACAGAAAGGGCTGTGTGAGCAGGAGCATTGTCGTGATGAAAAAACCACTCCCCCGACTGCCACAAATCAGGTCTTTTCCGCCTCAAACTGCTGCGTAATCTTTTTAATACCTCTAGGTAAAATGCCTGGTTAACTGTTTGACCAGGTGGAACAAACTCTGAATGAACGACTCCTCTCACGTCAAAAAAACAATTGAGCATTGTCTTAATGTTTGATCTCACTTGACGAGCTTTTTTAGGGCGAGGCGATGCTGGAGTCTTCCATTGGCTCGATTGTTGCTTGGTTTCAGGGTCATATCCATAGCACCATGATTCGTCACCTGTAATGACCTTGGAAAAGAAATTTGGGTCATTTTGGAATTCTTCTTTCAAAGAAGAGCATGATTCCACGCGGCCTTGTTTTTGCTGCTCAGTCAGCACTCGAGGAACAAATTTTGCAGCCACCCGTCTCATCCCCAAATCTTCACTTAAAATTCTCTGTACTGAACTCCATGTCACACCAGATCTCTCCGCTACTTCTTCGATGGTTTGCCGTCGATCTTCCAGGATAATTTTGTGAATATTTTTTACATTTTTGTCGGTTCGCGACGTCGAAGGACGTCCAGAGCGAGCTTGATCTTCTATCGACATTTCACCACTTTTGAAACGAGAAAACCACTCAAATACTTGAGTTTTCCCTAAAGCATCACCTTTGTAAGCCGTTTTCAACATCTCAAGGGTTTCTGTGCCCGTTTTCCCGAGCAGGAAGCAAAACTTGACGGCCGCGCGCTGTTCACGCAAATCAGCCATTACAAAAACGACGAGTACGCAAAATAACTTTAAAAAAAAAAATTACACCAACGTAACGCAACCTTCTACGATGACGGCCGTTGGCATACTGAATGTTGAGAAGTATGTCTATACGCCCCTACCGGCAAAAACGCGGTACTACTAATACTCTGTCCCGCACAACATCAGTTCGGTTTCTTTTGGGTACGCCCTCGTATGTATCCAATGTATGTTCGAGTCTGGGTGTGTGTTTGTGTATTATGTCTTTGTATGTGTCTCTAGACCCACGACACAGGGAATCCTAGTGTGAGCCATCGAGTGTGGCGTTATTATTATTATAATACAGCGCCAGAATATTACCTATGCACAAAAATGTCTGACGATTTGACCTTTAACCTAATTTGCAAGCAAACACGGGCGGCGGCCTGAATTATTAGTAACTGGTAAGGTGATAATTGTTTACATATCCACAATTGGATACATTGAAACTGCAAGTTTGTCCAACATTTAAAACTAAATGTTGAGATATTTCATTGATCTGGTTTTCTTTTCGGCAAATTGGATTGTAACGGACTATATATACATGAGATTATAACTGTTACATTATCAGTTTGCGATATCAGTATGATAAGCCGGCGCAGCTGTAACACAGGTTTTAGGTTATTTCAAATGTGTGACCCCATTTTACAATTGATGATAAATGTGACAAAAGCTAGCATGCTCATGACAAATCAGCACTCTTTTATATTACTTTTCATGACGTGAAAGAGGTTAAATGTTTTGATTTACTGCTCAGTGGCACGAATTTCCCATTAAAATGAAAATTTACTTTACTATTTCGTTTTAGAAAACTGTACTAACTCATTAATTGTACGACTTATGTGTACGACTTCTGCTCTGTATTGTAACCCTACAATAAAGAGCAGAAGTCGTACATTTAATTGTACTGTTCGGTCCAAAAAATATTTTATACCGCGAACCCGTAGGCTGTGAAACGAACTGCCTCAAGAGGTCTTTCCATTACGCTACGATATGGGGTTCTTCAAGAAAGCTGTGAATAGGATTTTGAAAGGTCGGCAGCGCGCCCGCATACCCCCTGGTGTTGCAGGTGTCCATGGGCGGCGGTAACACTTACCATCACGTGGGACCGCTTGCTCGTCCGCCCACTTGTCTATAAAAAAAAATCTGTTAAAACAAGGCAGCTTAGTGCCGTAAACTGACTTGCGTGAAAATTGGATGACTTATTAAAAGTTCACTATATGCCTCCTGGTCACTTGCAACAGCGTAATTCAACGCAATGTTGCTCTTGCAATTTCGTTTGAAGACCCTCTCGCCAACTATCTCGTACGGTTTGGTGGATATCATCGATCCACCAGTTTTATTTGTTTAATTCTTGGGCACGTTTAAATACAAACCCAAGTTACTATTATTAGCTTAGAAACAGTAAGACTTCCGCGTCTAGGTTATCGAATGATGTAATGACTGTGATAGAGCGTGAATCTTTTATTGCATTGTTTGGCGCAAATTGGTATGCGCACTCTAAATCCGTGCGCAGCTTGCGATAAATCAGATAGTTACATAGGGTGTAATAAAGAATAGCGACTAAAGGATAGATTTAAATATAACCGGGATTCCAAATATACTGAGGTTATCCAAAATCAAGAGATTTCGGCGAATCTTTTCGTTTCGGATCTTATCTCGCGGAGTTGGATCTCCGACCATAGCTCACGGAGACTTTGAACTTATGCATCAGTTCATAGACATAGGGACTATTTGGGTAATTTATATTTGCAATAAATTATTCCCTTTAATAAAAGAGTATTCTTCGTGTAACCTTTTCTTTCCTCCGTCGCCGCAGTCGCAGGATGTCCTTCTCTAACAGCGTCACTGAGATGGGTACGAAGCACGTTTTTTTACCGAAGCAGTGGCACTGAATAAGGCTTCATTACTAAAAGCTACTAAAATTACTAAAAAAAATATTAAACGAAAATGTCCTCTAGTTAAATTCATTTTTCGGCAACACTAAATTTTTGAATTGCCACCAGAAATAAAAAAAACAAATGAAAGCTCTGTTATCCCTTAGTTGCATTTTGCAACATCCACGGGAAGACATTTCAAAATAGCTACATTTTAAACCCTACATGTCCGTGTAGGGTAATACATTGAAGGGCTAATTAAGGGGCTCCGTGGAATGAAACAATCACAACCCCGTTGCCAGCAATTTGATTGGATTATTTAATTATATTTCTACTTAGATCAAATAATACGAACAGCATCGCCGGACTGTTGATAGAGCTTGCCGTGGCCACAGGTCGCCATAGAGAAAATTAAAGCTAATCATTTAATCTTAATGCCTAGGTCCCTTCTCATAGGTGTCGTTACAGTACCAAAAAGTTTACTATGTATATTATCGCAGAGTTTTTGAAAAGGGTACTATAAATAGTAAACTGTCACATATTGACATTTTAATCCGTTCTCTTTGAAGTGACACAAATGACATCCACGGTTATTATTATAACAAATTGTATCCGTGGCACTAAAATATATTTATAATTTCATAGTAATTTTATCACATGTCACGGTGTACCGCATTTTAAGTAATTTTGTGAAGACAAAAAGACAATAAATTCTACCCTTTTATGATATTATAAAAGGAGCTTTTCTTTCCTGCACTTACCTTATCATCTCCTGGCTTGCTCAACGCACTTCACGCACACATAAACAAGGATTAACCACCAATATATCTCCCCAACTTTTCTTGGACCCTCTCTTTATTCATACTTCAATATTAAGGCCTATATTTGCACTGTCACACACACTTCCACAAGAAACACTTAAATTACATTATTGTAAGGTTTAGGTAGTGTATTATGGTGTAATTGTTTACAAATACATAAATGTTGGGCGGGCGGGAGTGACGTTGGGCGGGCGAAGCGTCGAGCGCTCGACGGATGAAATGACGGGGTCAACGTCCGGGATGTTGCCGCGCGTCGCCATGGCGACGACGGTGCACTTTCATAGAGTAGAAAAGGTAGATTTGACGTAGGTCAGGTTTATTATACTTAGTAAAAATTTAGTACAGTACGTAGAGTACTGTCTTCAAGACACTTTACATCGGGAACGCGAAAGTTGTGGAATCAACTGCCTACTGAGGTTTTTCCGCTGAGCTACGATATGGGGCTCTTCATGAGAACTCTAGATAGAATCCTGCAAAGTAATCGACGCAATCGCAACCCCCATGCAACTGCTGTTGCAGGTGTCCATGTTACCACCATGTGGCCCGCCCGCCCGTCTATAAAAACTATATAATATAAATGTAAAAAAATGGTATTAAATGTATTAAAAAAGTATAATTTTAGATAATTCTTACCTGAATTATTATTATACGTATTTATAATTTATATACATTCCTGTCCCACCCCGTCTTGTACTATCAAATGCAGATTTTGCTGTGTTATATATACTGCCATGTTTGATACGGTGACGTGATATCATTGAATTATACGTTCGTTACATTTTATGTTGTCGATGTTTGTTTAATGCTGCCAAATTAAGAATAAAGTATATAGACTTCAAAGAGTATACAGATAGAGTATATAGACATAGACGAATAGACATAGACATATACATAGATATAGACAAGTATATAGAGTATATAGACTTAATACTTGCGAATTAAGTACCTAAGTAACAAGAAAAGTATTACTGGCGGCGTTATCGTTAATAAACGATAACGCCGCCTTTGGGTGGTAAGGAGAAAATAGATCCACGAGTATACATATAATAAAATGTACATGTGTTTGTACATTTAATATTTTTAAGAACTACATTGCAGTGTAAAGTACGGGTGAAAAAGACCACAAAATATATTTTTTTTAGTTTCTGTCTGTCAATCCGTCTGTATGTCTGTCTGTCTGTCCGTCAGTCGGTCTGTCTGTCTGTTTGTCCGTCTGTCTGTCTGTGTGTGTCTATCGTGAACGCGCAAAATCACTGGACGGCGAATTTTAAGGAAACTTGGCACGGTTATTATAACTTATATGCTTCGTGAAATTCTAGAGTATTTTTTATTCGAATCAATTATGAAGTTTCCACGGGAATCACAAGGTCACGCGAACGAAGCCGCTGGCGCCACTAGTGTACAATAAAGCGTTTATCTATCTATATATCTACTGAACTAATGTTTGATACATTGCCACAAACAGGAAGTCAAGTAGAATCAAATATATATGTCTGACTTATTATTACTTTGGCGCAAGTGATCGGGCGGTAGTAATTTAGACGATCGAGGAAATGAGTGTATTGCCAAGTCTCTTTCGATCATTGTCAATATTTAAATGTAATTGGTTTGCTTCGTGAATGTATTTGTGGATATTTCACAAATTCCCATTGTGACATGTCAAGAGTTTAACAATTAGTATTGTTTACTACATTTATTCAAAATGTATTATATTATGTAAAAAGTGTCCGTATTATGAAAAATTAAAAGTAAAGACTTACCTTATATAGTTGTGAAATCGTCAGCCCGTCATTTTTTTTTTTTTGTTGATATTAAGGGCGCTTCACACTAGTTTACAGCGGGTCGGGAAGAGCTGCCGAAAATATGTTTTTATATTGATGGGAAAAAAATCTAAATCTATACCTACATATATTAAAATCGTATCAAAGACGCCTCTGTAGATTAAATATTTTTTGGAAAAAAATATTTCCAGTGTTCACACGACTGATACCAGAGCTCAAAGCGACATATTTTTTTTTTTTTTTGAATTTCTGTCCGTCTGTCTGTTTGAAAGCGCATAACGCAAGAACCACTAGACGGATTTTAATGAAACTTGACTTAGTTGTAGCTTATGTACGGACTTAACATTTTGGGTAATTCGTGTCCAGTTCCATTATAAAGTTCCCACGGGAATCGAGCTACCCACCACATGTTCTAACTCCTACGCGCACAAAGTCACAGGCACTGCTAGTATATCTATACATATAATAAAATCGTAACAGGCCGATGTCTGTACATTATAGATATTGAAAAAAAACTAATATGGGGGGGTCTTTATTAGAGCAACAGAAGCCAAAACAACAGTTTTTAGAAATTTTGTCTGTCTGTCTGTCTCTATGTTTGTACACGCATCACGCAAAAACTACTGCATGGAATTGAATGCAGTTTTCAGCGATGTATTGCTAGAGGTCTAACTTAAAATATAGGCTCCATTTTACCGCAGGAAAATATTTTATTCCGATTGTTTTAAATTTAATAAACCGAAGCGAAGTGAGGGCGGGTCGCTAGTATAAAAATAAGAGTACAAATAAAAAATACAACTAAATACAATGTGTGTATTCAATGGATATTTTATCTAGACTGATTTTTCACTGTAGTGTCGGTGAAGGAACGTTTACAGCAGCGCCGGCTCTAGCTCATGTAGCGCCCGGGTGCAGGGCGCCCTCTAGTAGGCGTTTTGAACTCTTTGGAGGTGTCGCGAGCGGCGCTCGGCGCCCCCTAAGACCCTGCGCCCGTGTGCACCAACCCCCTGCACCATAGGTAAAGCCGGCACTGAATTCAGCGCTCGACAGGCGCCCCCGGGCGCGGGGCGCCCGGGGTGCATCGCACCCCTTGCACCCCCTGGTAAAGACGGCCCTGGTTTACAGCGATATAATTCGGTAGTGAGAGCGACTTATGTCGCTGTAGTGTGGACCAGGTATTAGTCACAAAGATTATTTTGAATGACGTGTCGCGTCCGCGTGTGTGTGATCTATTGTTGTTCTTGTCAGGTGGTGTGGTCATAGTCGGTCAAGGCTGACACAGTTGTGGGAAACCCTCTGTGGTCTGCTGTAGGTCACTGCTTTTACACTTCGCAGCCTATTGCAGCTACGTACCTATACATATTGTGTTAATTTACTGGTCTGCCTGTAGTAATTAATCTATGTCAAATAGCGAATATGTTTTCAATAATTTCGTTTGGCATACTATAATATCAAACCATTGGGCCCCACTGTTGTCTCTCCACTGTTGGATATTAGTCTCTCCAGGGCTCGTCGCTACGAGAAATATACTCTATTCACATTAAGAGCAAAGTAATGTCGTCCGTCCAATGTAGCGTAAATACGCTACGCTAAATAGTAATACACTTACCATCACGTGGGGTCCCACGTGATGGTAAGTGTATTACTATGGTAAGTGTAGGGACCGCTTGCTCGTCCGCCAACTTGTCTATAAAAAAAAATTTGATTATCCAGGTAAGTATTTATAAGAAAACGTCGTTTTACTGTTACCCCAATAGGTGGCGGTGGTGATTTACCTTTCAATTGAACTACTGAGAAAAAATATTCTCACTGTTCAATGAATGAATTGACTTATTGAACTAGTGGGAATTCACGGTACCCGCTACTATATTTTTGACAGTTTTTCTCCCTCACACAATCACGGGAGATGTTTAATTTAATATGTCAAGTTATGTTGACAAAATAGGACAAATGTTGGCATCTTTCCTGTATGACGCCGTTCTTCGCTTCGAGACCAAATCTACAGTGTATACAGTTGAAAGTTCTCCTGTGTACTTATGGTAAAGTATTTCCAGACGACGAGCGTAGTTCGTGCGTCAGCATAATGTGTGTTTACTTGTATTATGAAGGTATTATCTGTTACACCACACACATTACACCGAAAGCTATGATAATTTTAAGACCTATGTGGTCCGAGTGGCTGCAGTGCACCGAAAGCTGTCTGTCTCTTGAGTCCAGACTTCTGGTCAGAGAGGGTAGTGTTGCGGCGCTTTAGGGGAGCCAAATTTAACAATAAAATCTCTAATAACGATAAATACTTATTTTAGTATATATTTGTGGGATAAGATATATATTATACGGACCTTTGATGCCTGATGTCTAAATATAAATAAACAAATAATGAATACCTATGACAGGAGACCAATCGGTATTAATCCTACTTTTTTCCAGTTATTGTCTCCCTTCCAGTCGTTACTTTGAAGTGGTTGTTAATTGGAGGAGAGCTGTTTTGTACCCTTTTCACGCAAAGTAGGTGCGTCGCGTCTACGATGTGTACGTTCGGCTGCAAAAATGTCTATAGGTACACGTCTATACTATAGACGTGTTATACGTCTGGATAAAGTTCCCGTATTATCTCTTTTTATGCATCCATCGTGCTTTTATCGTCTGAATTGAATTGAAAAATTATCTTGGGTTAATAAAACATGTTAACATGTTTGAAAGATGTTAACCCAAAATCAACCTTTGGGTTATGCAGAGATAGTGCGGTAAGAGCATTTAACAGTTAAAGAAAAAAATTAATCTATTTAAATTATAATCATAATTGTAATAATATAAGTGATTTTGGAACTTAATGTGTACTTTAATATTATCCATTTGTGTAAATGTATTTTTATTGACATCTTACTAAATTTCAACTAATGGTCAAATTCAAATTCAAATTATTTATTTGCCAGTAGGTAGGTGCGGATTAGATTTTTTTGGGAGTTTGGGAAAAAAACTTACTCTAGACAGTTGCGAAATCCTGTAGAAACTGCAGTTGGTACAGCCGTGCAGCTTGAGGTTAAAACTCAGGACCTCACCAATCAAAAACGGATACTCTATCACCGCTCTTGTCTCAAAGTGTATTAATTACAAAGCAAACTCATTACCTGTCCTGTTCAGCCGTTACTGGCCTTATTAAGGTCAGTTCATCTAGACAGGATATGTCATATTTCACAAAAAGTATTTCCAATATTGTGCTTATTTGCTCAATTTTGTAGTTTTTATAAAATCCCTGCCATCTACCGAGAAGTTGCCGTACTATTTACTCTGATGACTGACTTAAACATATTGGCATATTTCATAAATTTCCTCTGTGTGATTTCTCTTGTAATATTAAGCCTCATTCATAGATGGCGCTGAAAGTTGGAAATTAATTTTATTTTTAATTATGTAGAAAATAAGTAGCCGTAGGTAGGTACAACGGAATGAAAAGTTCTTCTCATCCTATCCGACTACACTTACAACATTTTTAGGGAGAAGGGAAAATTGGGATGGCATTGAGATAGGTATACCAAGCATTGAGATTTACCAAGCAGGTATAGGGAGTTATGAATTGATGAGTTTCTTCAATTCCAGTATACCCTCCATTCAATTGGATAGGATGGGATGAGGTGGGATGGAAAATGAGCTCTGGCATATCTCACTCACTACCTACCACGTACGTACTTACATACATTGGGGAACAGTGAGCATGCCATGGGTTAATGCAGCCAGTTTGGCATGCCCAGTCGGTAGTGGATTGCAGCATGCGCCCTCTCCCATTCGAAAATGAAGTTATAAAATTAATACTATCTTTATAAAATTTTCATATAAATAGATATTAAAAATATAAGGTGTACTATCGTAGGTATTGTGTATTAAGGTCTTGTGTTGGTCGGGAGCGAGCGACTGCGGCTCGCTGTCACCTCAATATGTTTGGTTGGTAATGGATATGTTTAAATTTAGTGTAATCTCGTATTGGCCTTGATTTTTAACTTTAATTCTCGTTTATATGTGCTGTATATAAATATATAAAAGGCAGAGCAAAGCGCCGGAACATAGCCCTTACTATTGGACCGTTCTAATACCACCGTTAGAGTTATACCACCACACGATACTAATATAACTCAATCAATTTTAGGCGTCGTTTTCTTGGAAGCGTTGCGTCTATGTCAATTAATATTTCACATCGGTGAATTATATGGTTCTTCATGTGTCAAATCCCTATTAGAACGGTCCAATAGTAGCAGGCGAGTACGGCGCGTACCTCCCCACGATTCGGTCCGTATAACCAGAGGGTTGGTAGGACCATGGGCGGAGGTAGGACATGTTCCTCACAACATAAATTTTAGTTTGATCGGTCATCCGTTTTTGTTGCTCTATTGATGGCCCCTTCAACCCTTCAATAATATTATTATTATTCTTGTTCAATTCAACCCTTTCAGGCTTTCGCGAAATTTATTGTATAATTTCATTGCCGCCCGAAATGTTCTTTCAAAGTATGAAATGGAGTTGTATGTTCATAGTATGAAATATTGAATGGAGTTAATGTTGAATACGAAACAATATTGAACGCAAAAGTTAAAGATAACAAAAAGTTTCAGAATTGAACAGTAAGTATACAACAGATGAACCTACTCAGTATTTGTTTTGTGTAAAAAGGCTACATTTAGAGTTACAAACTGTCCGCCTCCTTCTAGGGCTCCGGGTGTTTCTAGGGCTCTGGGTGTTTCTAGGGCTCTGTGTGTTTTTAGGGCTCTGGGTGTTTTTAGGGCTCTGGGTGTTTCTAGGACTGGGTGTTTCTAGGGCTCTGGGTGTTTCTAGGGCTCTGGGTGTTTCTAGGACTCTGGGTGTTTCTAGGAAACTGGATGTGGCGTCCCGTATAGGGTTCGTGTGGGATGTTAATTATTGTCCCATTATATGAAATTTTGAGCTTTTAATTTCAAAAATAAAGTATACGGTAAGTATGTACCGAGTACTGTTCTGTCCAAAAATCATTTTATACCGCGAACCCGTAGGCTGTGGAACGAACTGCCTCAAGAGGTCTTTCCATTAAGCTACGATATGGGGTTCTTCGAGAAAGCTGTGAATAGGATTTTGCAAGGTCGGCGGCGCACCCGCATACACCCTTGTTTTGCTCTTATCATCACGTGGGACCGCTTGCTCGTACGCCCACTTCCATTTAAAAAAAATCTTTTTATTTTTATGTATCGAAATCATGAAAATAAGTACGATGATCCCATTTTTGTCGCCAGTTTAATATATTTTGCTACCAGCCCTTTCAGTATCCACTGTTGGATACTAGATACCGTTGGATACCTGTTCAGTATCCAGCCCTAGTCATGCGCATTGTCTCGTGCATGAGGGATGTATGGCCTTAAAACGGCACCCTGTCTGCGCGCGTTGGCGAGTCCACTATTTTAGAGGTAATGCAATTCCTCGGGGCTCGAGGTAGTTCCTCTTTATTAGCCCTTAGTCGCCTTTTACTGGAAGAGATGACTTGATGTTATTCCATAGCGGCCGACTTTTGGGGAATGTAATTAATTAATATATTCGTTGTGTACGTTATTTTGACATTTATTCATTGATAATTAATGTATAAATTATAGATTTTTTTATAGAATTTTAATGGGAGGGCCAGGTGGGCCGACGGCTTCAAAAAGTTTGCCGGTGGTGGTTGCATGAGAAGATCCTGCAGATCGTGTCTATTGACGAACATTGGGAGACGTCTATATCCAGCAATGGAGGGACTGATGGTATGGTAATGTTCGTCATTTTCGCATAAAAAAATAAAATAAAAAAATCTGGAGCACATTAACATTTTTTTTTATTTTATCTAAAAATAAAACATTACATAATAATCCCGTAGGGCTTATCTGTAGATAACATTCCATTTGTCTAGTAAGAATTCAACGGTACACAGTTTGTTATTAAAACAAATATACCCTACATTTAAAAAAAAGAAAATTTTAAAACAACGCATAATATTTAAACAAAAGACAAGGTGAAATTCAAGGACGATTGTAATAACGTTTACATCTCATATATATCTTATACGCGGAGTGGATTATAGCACGTTTCATAGTGATTTACTAGAGGGGGACTAGGAGACATTATAAGCTGATACCTATGTAAAGAATTGTGAATAATTACTTACTCTTTGAAGCTATTTCAAAGAGCTAATTACGAGTAAACACAGTTGCGAGAAGATCTCGATGACAGTAATTGCCCTGTATTTACTTTGTGTTCGCATATTAGTATTTACTGAAGGATACTCGCTCTTATGTACGTTTATTGACATTCTATTTATCTATTCTATTGACATCGGAGCCTCTTCACGGGATAAAATGCAAAATAATTCGCCAAGGAATTAAACCACCTCAAAAAAAAAAGCTAACTTGATAACCTGCTTGGTCAGCGTTTTAAAGCCACACAGTGCTCAAACATAACACAATGTGAGAAGGCTCATGTCCAGCAGTGGACGATAAAAAGGGTAGTTGTTGTTAAGGACTAATCATAATACCTAGGTTTTATGTACCTACTAAACCTATCTAGACCTTCCACAAAATATTTGTAATTGCGTTGTTTAAATAACAAATAAATAAATTAGAAATTGTCAAAATTGTACTATTCAGCTACGCTCCGTCAAGCGGTTCAATTCTGTTGTCATTTCAGATATTCAAAAATTAGTTTGTTTTATTGATGCCCTCGCCCTCGGAGTAATCTCACTTGCCCCCCTTGTAGGGGGAGTGGAGAATCTGTACCTGTATTTTAATGGATGCATCTCTGCCCGATGTTCGTTCGTTCTTCACGCCGCACGGGCGATCAAGCCCACCAGGTGGATTCTGCTTGTGGAAAGCCCAGTGAGCGACCCGCGCGACCGGCGACTAATGTGTCTCTGTTTTGTTGCTCATGATTTCGTATTTTTTACTATCCGTTCAAATACAAGCCATTTAAAAACATCCACAAACAGTTAACGTGCAAAAACCAAGTCTCACAGTCGCCATTACAATCGCCACCGATCAAATGTTCTAAAGTTTATACACAAAACTAAAAACAGTTATCTGTCAAATTAACCATAACACGGTTAGATGTTTACACCAATCGAATGTTTGCATTAGATTCTCGGGTTGTTTTCCACGAAGCCCGTGAAAATCGCGAAAACACGCCGTTAGATCTCTCGATAACACACCTAAACATTAGCGCTATGTAAACTAACAAATCTGACCACATCCGTGTTAAAAATGTACCTACCGATAATCTATGTCGATAATTTAAATCTCTACAATTTTTTTCATATAGAGTCGGTGGCAAATGTGCGTTAAAATCTGATACAAATGGTTACTATTAGCGATGATGCCTCAACGTAGATAAGTTAGTAAATAAGTTAATTGTATAATTATGTTTGTAAAATATAATGTTTGTATGCGCTGTATTTGTTACGAGTTTTTGTATTTGTATGTGTTATATTGCGTGTTTCATGTATCTTATTTGATAATTAGCATAAATCTCAAGTTTGAATATAGTTGATAGAAAAAAATAAATACCATTGCGTAGGACGACACTAGTTGCAGAACTCGAAAAGTGTAACATCTACAATACAAGGGAAAATTCGGCTGCGCTGCCGCACAAAACCTAATCACAGTTATCTTGAAGAGCCCAATGCTGTAGCATAGTGAAAAAACTTCAGTTTTTTTTTATAGAAAGAAGGTAGCAAATGAGCATAAAGTCCACCTGGTGGTAAGTGGATACTGTCGTCCATAGTTATCCGCGATTCATGCCAATTAAGTTGATAGTTCATTCCACAACTTTAAAGACCGTACTGTTTGATTCTTTCTTTCCACGTATACACTTATTTAGCGATACTCCACGTGACAATTGACTGACGGACTCATCCAAATTTACGTGATATTCAGCCAAACATTTTCATACTTGTTGTCTAATCACGTCGGTATGGATAGCAATACCGCCCATTACTAAAACCGGTATTAATGGTGTTAAAATATACGAATATCGGCATTTCGAGATTTTCGGTATATAGGATATTTTTATAAAAATATCGGTTTAAAACAATAATTGTCATCAGTGGTTGTGAAGTTCAAAATAGTGTTTAAATTTGATTCAAACAGAAACAACAAGAACTTTGTATGTATTATGATAATTATTGGTACAGGTAGGTAACAAATAATAATGTGGGTAGGTAATGACTAAAAATGTGTCTTTTAGAAATCACGTTTTGTACATAAAATAAAGCAATACTATATAATCGGCCTATGTCTTTCCACTGTTGCATATAGATAGGCTAACACACACGATTTTCGGCTCTTCTGAACGAACCACCATCGGCGAATTCCTTTAAGTCCTGGCCGGAGGGCGTATCACACTGCGCTTTCCAGTACGTGGACGTCAATTTGAGGAGTCGTC
Source organism: Sesia bembeciformis (assembly GCA_943735995.1). Lineage (NCBI taxonomy): Eukaryota > Metazoa > Arthropoda > Insecta > Lepidoptera > Sesiidae > Sesia > Sesia bembeciformis. Next base: position 19,715,498 of record OX031028.1, read on the forward strand.
TACTCTATCAGTTATCGGTGCTGCGGCAAATATGACCTGCCCATTGCCATTTCAATGTGCTGATTCTACGAGATATGTCGGTGACCTTATTCCTTTGGCGAATCCCTTCGTTTCGGAAAGAAACGAAGAAACGAATCCTATCCCACAAAGAAACTTCGAGCGTAACTCTCTCCGTAGCTTGCTGCGTGACTTTAAACTTATGGATCAGGTCTACTGTTAGAGGTCACATTCGTTACCATAACAGGTAGGGCGCACTTATGATGACCGAGGACTTTCGTCTTCAAACATTGTGGTATAGGCCAGAGCAGTTACTACAAGTCGTGGAGTCTAGATAACACCAAAAAAGACTATCAATTTGTTCACTTCAATCACTTTATAACATCACGTATTGTACCCGTTATAAATAAAATATAATTTAATACATATTATTTCTTCATTTTTGAACAGAATCTTGTAAGGTCCGCAGCGCACCCGCATTTCCCCTGGTGTTGCAGATGTCCATAGACCTCGATGACTACGACCATCTCGTGGGCCACCCGCCCGTCTGCCACCTCCCGTGTGAGGTAAAACTTTACTCCAGACAATCTCTTATAAACTATAGGGTAAAGTTGACGAAAGTTGGCAAGTATCCGCTTTCAATCAGATGGACTGTCTGCCACCTTTTTCATCAGAAAGATAATAATAACAATATGGAATTAAAATAATCCGAATCAGACGAGTAACATAAGGTAAAGTTCCGTTGCATTTCAACATATTCTTGTTTTATTTATTTATGTTATATTTAACCGAGCCACGTGCTGATACACGCGATGCTAGTATAAATAAATGTCCAATAATCGCTTTATTTCTCAGATCGTGAAATTAAGAAAAACATAAACGAAAATAAACATTACCTTCAGTAGCACACATGGCAGACTTTCATTGGGAGCTAACGGACACACACCAAACTTTTCCTTCTTTCGAAACTACAAGAAGCAAAAAACCAAATATTGTACTACGTACCTGACTTAGTCCACATGTAACTAAATTTCAGCGTAAACGTTCTATCTCATGTTTGCAATTGCTTTACATTGATTTCAATAGACAATAGACACTATAGTATTATATAGTACACTATAGTATAGTACACTATAGTAGCCTGACCCAGAAAAACCTCGCCAAAATAAAACTAATAGAACTAATATCTTCTACTGACGCCACTAGACACTAACTAGCTATGAAAAAAGCAAACGTGGCGCCCCCACAGCGAGTTTTTTATTTTTCTGGTCAGGCTTTACTTAGTGTAACTTTACAATTTATTAGTATAATCATCATTAATAGGATTTCAGGTCTATTTTTATACTTTATACGTCTAATATTCCTTCTAAGAGACTGTATTGTTTCCTTGTAAGACACTGTATTGTTTCCTAAATGAAAAGTAAATAAATATATTTCGTTTTTTAGAATGGTTTTCTAATAGCATCATCCCATCTCTTTCCGTGGGTTTAGTAAAAGGCGAATAAGGGATAACAAAGCCGCTATCACAAGCCCCGAGCTATTACATCAGCTCTAAATGAGTGGACTCGTTTGACCAGCGCGCAGCCTGGCGTTTAAGGTTTAAGGCTGGCATCGTCATGGGCATAGGGAGGTCCATATCCAATAGAGGACGAGTAAAAGAGCTGGTTAATGTTAATTATATTCATTGTCATCTTTGTTTCTTTGACAAATTATTAGTTTATTAGTCTGTGACTAGGTAGTACTTTGGTACAGTAAGCACTGGTGTGGTACAGTAACCTAGATAACCATCTAAGGTTTAGAATCGGTATAAAAACACATAAAAGTAATGTTGAATTCTAAAGCGGTTTCTTGATTTAAGTTCATTGACAGCTGGGATTGCCTGTGGACATCTGCGATGCATGCCAACATCAGGAAAGAAATGATAAGCATTGGCATATTCGCAGATGCGTTGTCTACAACAAAAGACTGCATACTCACCATTCCATCTCGAAAGCATACGATGAGGGAAACGGTACGGGATATCGTGGGATTAGATGGGTTTGGGATAGGATTAAGTGATTTTTTTTTATAGAAAGGAGGAAGCAGACGAACAGATTGTGCATCTGGCGGTAATTGGATATCGTCACCCATGGATATCCGTGATACATGCCAAAGTCAATCCGGAATGACAAACATCGTAATGCCCCCGAATGAGCTGCAATATTTTGAGATTTAGGAATGGATTTGGAGAAAGAATTACACACAAAGAAATTCTGGAATAAACAATGATAAGAAAAAGGAAAATGCTACGAGAATGGAATGAAAAGACAGGAAGAAAAAGGGGTTCTAGCAACTCTCGCACTTCAAAATACGTCGATACATGGACTGCTGTCTTGTGCGTGAATGGGGTAAGTAGACCAGTCAGACACGTCTACTTCCTGTATCTAGCCAAAGTCGCATCACTTGCCCCAACCGCACACAAACAAACAACCCTGAAAAGGCTCCAATCTGTGGCACTTAAGCACGTAAGTACAGTCTTAAGCAGAATAGTGGACATTGAAGCGGCCTGCGGATAATCGTAGGATATTAGCCAAGTTTCATACGTTGCGTCTCGTGATTTGCAATGAAAGAGTTTCGGTTTGGGTTTATCGGAGAATATTGCTTGTATTTTATCTTTATCGATTCATGGCTTCTGATTTATGTAAGCACGTGTATAATGCTATTCATTTGGTGGAGGTATTCATAAATGCTTAATTTAGCCCTGAAGATAAATGAGTGATAAATAACTTTATCTTACAACCGCTCAACCTTCAACATCTTAATTTTTTAATCTTTTAACCATTTGGTCTTTCAAATAATATCAGTGATTTTCTTGTATTGTGTTATTTCATTAAATAAATTGAACACGAACGTAAAGATCTAAAATTTTTATACTCAAATATCAATATTATGTCAATTACTTTATATCCAATACTAGTACCTACACTTATCAAACTGTTAATATTATGTCATTTTTTGAGAAGACTGTTAATTTGTTAATTTATGAACCAAAAGTATAAACTAAGTCTGCAAATTACTTTCAACTCTGCCAATTTATAGTTGAGCTAGAGAGGCGCAATTTATGTAGGCGGGAAATTGAGAGGATACTTCACTTTATGAAATAATTAAAAACTTGAGTCTTTTTATAGAAGCCCCGGACTAATAGAATGAATTAGTAAATGTCAGTAGCAAAATTGGTCTTTTCCATTTGTTTCTTTTGAGTAGATTAAAGTTGGATACAATTATAATGAGTCCAAGCACCACATTTGATATTTTAGTTTTTCTTTGTGCGCCATTCGACTTAATTTAGCCTCAAAAATATTTTTGAATTTTTACCTATATTTTACACGAAATTTTATTAGTAGACCGAGCGTCTTGTAAACTTATCAGAGACAAACGCAGATACAAAATCTTTTTTGCTGTAAAATTTCATTTTTGTCGCTTGTATTAATTATGTAGAATGGTATCCAGTTAGGATTATGTAGAACTATAATAAATATTGACGCATATTATATTAAATACCATTACATAGATAAACATGTCAATACATACATAAATACATCTATACATAAATACATTATATATATATATATATATACATATGTACATCTATACTTAATACATATATATATATATACATCTATAGTTAATTAATTACACTGATTATATTAAAATTTTCAACAGATGGTTTCACTCCAGGGTCGATGAGGAAATAGAAATACTGGAAAGCTACGAATATCTATTTTTGACATCAAGTAGCGACATCACCCTTGACACACTACGAGCATGTAACAGCAGACTATCGAATGCCACTCGGCTCCAGCGAACAGTCCCCGCTAATGGATCGTCCGCGAAACATTACACTCTGCTTATTGAAGGAACTGGCCGAGTACACTCGCCGACGAAATAACGGCGAGGAACTGTGTACTCCTCAATTACAGGAACAACGTGTTCTGTATACAGGTCTAATAAAAAGATTTTATTGCATATTCTATTCTATCTGTAAATTTCAATCGTTTAAAAATGATTGAAATTCTGCTTACGTAATACTTGAACGGCCGTAATAGTAGATATTCAGAAAGGCACTAATTTGCTCGTTAACATGTAGCCGAATGTACAAATTAACTGTTACAAGATCCTTAGACCATCCATCACAATAAACTGACGACAGACAGGGACATGAAAACAAGTGTTTATTGAGTATCTAAAACAGCGGTGATAGCCTAGGGGTATTTACACTCGACTCACATTCGTGTGATCATGAGTTCGAATGCTTGCTCGGCAGGGAGCAGAAAACATCGCGAGGAAACCCGCATGCTCATAAAATAAAACTGGAATATGTGTATCCACCAAACCGCGTGGTGGATTACGGCCTGAAACCTCCCAGTGATTTACTTGGAGACGCCTGTGCCCTACAGTGGGACAATAAAGGCTAATACTTATTTTATTTATTAAATTATTAAAGTTTTTTTTAATTATTAACAGATATCACGGCTGGAAATCCACCCAGTAGTTTGTGATAATTCTATTTAAAGTCATATTTTTATTTTCCACTATAAGTCAACTGGTGTCATATGAAGATGACACCTAGACCAGTTTTCCTTCTGGATACATAACTATACATTAGTGAAAACCCGATCAAAATCCATTGAGTAATTTTTACGCGATGCTCAAACAAACAGACATGCAGACAAAAAATTTAAAAACTACTGTTTTGGTTTCTGTAGCTCCTTAGGAGATCCTCAATTTTTTTTTTTAATTTGTTTAATGTATATATATACTCTACCCCTTTACTGTTTTATTATATGTATGGATTATGTAATTATTTATACCTACTGTACACCTGTGATTCAAATTTTTATTTCCTCTCTACCCGAAAATTGTCTACCAGACATAGCAGCGATCACCGATAAGACTGCCATTTGTGCATTGTGTATCTACAACGTTTGTTATTGTTCTGTTTTTGTTTTGATTGATTAATTAAGGCGAACTTAATGCTATATAGCATTTTCTTCCAGCTAACCTTTGGTCGTTGAGCGCAGGCGTGTGTTTGATTTGGTGTGCAATAAAGAGTTGTATTGTATCTATCTATCTAAAACAATATCCCTAATATTGAGCACGTTAATCGCGCCGCTGAACTGACTTTATTGAACAAACAAAGTTGGTATTTCGCCGGAGTTTTTAACTCTGTGGCAACAGAAACGGTTGCTAATTAAACAAAACAGGCGCTAAAGAGTTTAGCAGTTATTAACATTGGGTTACCAGTTACGACCGTGGAAAAGCGATGCAATATTCAGGGAATAACTTGGCGAAATATTAATATCTCGCCTCAAGCTAGCTGGAGAGTGAAATTAATATTATTTATGTAGGATTTTCTCTTTTTACTTTGCCCTTTTTTAGTCAGACATCAATTTAATTTTTGTTAAACCCATAGAGCCTTTGTATACATGAAAGAAACTGAACTATTTTAACTTGATTACTTTTATCTTAATTCCTACTTACTTTTATATGTCTGTTCATACGTGTTTCGCTAGTGAGTAGGATATGCCAGAGCCCATTCCCATCCCATCCTATCCTATCCCTCCCCATTTCCCCAACCCTTTCTCCCAATCCAGTACTTAATCCGCAAAGGTAAGCAGCGCATCCAGGGGCGTGCCAACGTTTGTCATTCTGGACTGAAGTTGGCATGTATCGCGGATGTCAACTGGCTACAGTATCCACTTACCATCAGGTGGATTGTATGCTCGTCTCAGCCTTTTTACTGCTAAAAAAATGTTTTAACTTTTACATCCGGGCACTATAAATGATTCAAAAAAGTACTCGGCGGTGGGTAGTTGAGAACAGCGAGCTGTGGTGCTGAGCTTTAGGGTAGGTCTTTATATGGAGCAATGGATGCTTCTATTCGATGCTTCTAGGCTTAATACGTCAAATGTATAAATATGACGCTTAGTCAAATAAAACGAAATGGACTGTCTAGGGACAATATTTAAGAAAAGTGTTTGAACCACGATGTAATGTCAAAAATGTAATTAAGATCGTATTAAATCTGCGTTTAAGTATTTGAAATGTATACTCCCGAAGCAGATTATAACACAAAGGGCGTTAAGCATGGCAATAATGACATCCCATTCATAATGTGGGCATAGGATTGAAATGCGCGGATATACAATCATCGCACGTCATCGCCTCATTGTCTAGATCAGTGCTTCGCAACCTTTTTTCCCTTACGGCACACGTATCTCTTCACAATTTGGTGGCACACCTGAACTAAAAATATAAATGAAAGTATAGGGAATAAATACATGCGTACTAATTTACTAATTAAAAAGACAAAAATCACAGAATATGTGTACAGATTATGTGACAAAAAAATTTGTTCCGCTCGTGCCCTTAGTTCCACCACCCTTCTGGGTGATTCAGGCTACGGCACAGTTAGCATCGTCCCGCGGTACACCGGTTGCGTACCGCTGGCTTCGACAAGTGTTTGTAAACACACCGTTACATGTAGGTACGCCACGGTACGGTCATCGTGAACGTGTGTCATATGTTACGTAAGTACAACAAGTACCTATTCATATGTGTAAAAGTAACTGTTCAACATTACCAAAAATATTAAATATGAAGCCTACTAAATCTCCATTACCATACCATAGCATGTCTCTTCACTGCTGGATATATGCCTCTCCTAAGGCTAATCACCACACAAAATCTTCGTCACTTCTGTATTGTGTATTTATAAAATTCTTAAGTTTGTAACCGTAATATTAGTTTATATCACTTCCTCCTCGATAGAGGGCGGTGCCCTCCGTCTAAATCGCGGTGTCAAGATTCGCCGCCAAACCAATGACCCTCGGTAAATGGTTCACTTGTCACGTTGGCGTTTTCTTCGGAGCTTCCATAAATACCTTGCTGACTCCTAGGGACCTTTTTGAGAAATGTACAAAAATAAAATCAATAATTGCAAATATCTTAATTATGTCGGGAGGGAAAGAATTCGAGAGCACATAATTAGCTTTTAGATTTATTATTTTTATTAATAATAATATTAAGTTCGTTCTTTTATTTGCTAAGAGGCATATCCCTCTGGGCTGCTTTAAAACATTGTAATATATTCGGTAATCCGTAACACTTTGAGCATGTAACAAAAGGAAAATTCTTCAAGTTTCGTCGCGCCTTACATTGTTTAGTGAACGTTTATTCCCATGTCCTCCCCGAGGGCTCGCAAAATTTCTACTTTCATCTTCAACTCCTGTGATTTGGGTTCGTTATTGCAAAGCATTTCTTTTAGTTCAAGTACCTACCTATCTATAAATTATTCAAGTATATTTTTTTAATTGAAGACTAGAAGAGCAGAAGTCCGTGTGTGATGACGGGCCTTGGGAGAGGCCTATATCCTGCAGTGGAGAGACACAGGCTGACGGTATGGTTAGCACATTGACATGAAACAGAACATAAAAACTACTACATCGAATGAGACTGGGCAGGATACGTGTGTCGTCTGAAGGGCTGATACTAACTGGCAGACCAGTAATTATTTTAAAATAAGAGTTAGACAAAGAATGCTCGCTATACTGGAGAGAAACCTATAACCGGAAGCCCATAGAAGCCGGTTAGCGGTTAGTATATTAGTATTTTATGTTATAGAACCTTGTATCCCAGCTGTGGTGGAAATATTATCAGATGAAATGAAAATATTATGGAATTAAGATCTATTTTTAATGTCTATACATCTGCTAACCATTTCCTGCAGACTGCATATAGCTTTAACGCTATACTTGTGTATGTATGCTTGTAGAGTATTGTGCGTGTTACCGCGAACGAGTTTGTTTTGGGAGTCAACTGTAAACATATGTCGAAGAATATTCAACTACCTACGTGTTTTGATTTCTGCATAAACTTCTGTAGGGACACAGTGTCGACACGGTGCCTAAGGCCAGATACAGTGTTTGATGAGAGAACTAAGGGCCCAGCGGCACTGTACGCCCCTGGCCCTGCTCGCTTCAGGCGTCGAATAGGTGTCCTAATTGACATTAGCGCGATCTCATCGCGCAACTAAAATGGTATGATTACTAGTTACACATATTTGTGCAGAAGAGGTGACCTAACTGACTCATCGCGTGAACGTTATCGCGTCGAATGTTTCTTTTGACATAGACATGTAATCATAAAAGGCACTATCATTTTCCCGTGCCTAAAAATATTGATTGTAAAATTCACCACGTATTGTTCTCGTTGTTCAAATTGTATTGTTAAAAGGGAGCACTTCGCGTCCCTCCTCGTTTTTTTTCTCATTGCTGTCAAGATTCGCAAAATAGGTTAGTGAAATACTTCCTGAAAGTAAAAACTGCGCGTCTCTTTCAACGTCTATGCTGCAAATGCGACAATGTAAGCACGACTGACGCGATACGACTATCCTTATTAGGACACCCGATTCTTGTCATCGCGCGAACGCGCGATGGTCGCGTAATCGCGTTCTATTAGGACGACGCCTTAGTCGTCTTCAGCGCAACGTTTCCTATAGTGTCTTGTATTGTAACATCCTTGAAATAAATTATATGGAACCCAATCGGTGTGTCAATTAATAGCCATACACGTGACCCAACACACTAAACTAAGGACACACAGACACCTAAACTGATGACCAACGTGATGCTAAAATACTGCCGAAGTTTAATTGAGCGTGGCTCAAAAATCTCTTTAGTGAACATGATTTGTCATACTGTGTGCGTGACATTCAGTGAACTGATTACGGCCTTCGAGTACAGACTAGTAAAACGAAAACCACTCCTGAAGCAGATATGTTATTATAACATGACTACCGTCCTGTGAAAAAATGAGTCACTTGATAAATTAATTCTGACTATTTCTTCTTTTCGGTGCAGGTCTACGGTTTAAATTTTCTCTCGCATTTTTTGTTGATCTTTGCAGTTAGCAAAAGACGTTATTTTGTGATTAAAGATCTGCGGGTAATCTATGGAGCAGGTTACAAAAGTTTCTGTGTCCGTGGTAGAAACTGTTGATTGAATACAGATTATTACCGTTATATTTGGTGTGTTGGTTCTTCGTAAGTGAATATTGCACCAAACTAAACACAAATATTAGATTTTATGTTGGTTACATAACAGACATTAAAGTACACACAGGTTGGTATACATTTGTGATTGGTATTGTATCAAAAGGTTGAAATGTCCTCACTCTTATTATATTGGTTAAAGACGTAATACCTACATAAAATTGTACATTGGACCGGTTAGGAGACCACTGGCGGATCAAGCCATCGCCAAGCGCAAGACACAGGACGCACAATAAAAACTATAGAGAAAACCTCTACTATGAAAAATAACATAAACAGCGTGTCGTTGTGTGTCGAACACTGAGTCGCTACAGTGTGCGCCTATCAAAAGATCGGTTTGAGTTAGATTAACGACTTGGATCTTCGCTTAGGACCTGACCGCGATAAAGCGGTTATCTTCAAACATAAAGAGGAGCGGCCACATCAAAGCGCCGTGAACTGCTGGGTGGAAATTAGACGTACGCACTTTATTACTGTTTGGGTTTATGGCGACAACTTTTATAGTTTGTCGGATTAGCTTGTTATGAAACATATATTATATTTAATGCTTCTTCGGTCAGTTTGTAGGAAGTCGTTTTTCAGGTCAACGATATTTTAATATTGTTTTGCAATAAGGCAGTAGAATGTAGTTGAAATTGAAAGAAAGAAAATTATTATATTGACGTCAATATATGAATTTAAATAAAAGAACTAGAAAGCAAACAAAATATAAAATTGTTGTGACAATCGGCACCAACTCAGCATATTTCGCCTCGTGAACTACGACGTTGATTTTCAGTTGGCACCGGTGACCGCGGACTGTCCACAGCAGAGACCGTGCCATTTTTACATCAAACCTTATCTTAGTTCGCAATAACGAAAGATGTGAGAGATAAATACGAAAATATAAAAAAGATACTAAATAGAATAATATACTTAGAGATGACTGTTATATACTTAATATTATTAGGTGTTTGCCTATGAAATGACCAATTTATACGAAAAACTAAAAAACTAAAAAAACCATCCCATCCTATCCTATTCCTCTTTATTTTCCCAACGGTTTCTTCAAAAATATCAAAATTTCTAGAGATGGGCAGCGCATCCGGGTACGTGTCAACGTTTGTCATTGTGGACTGATGTTGGCATTTATCGCAAATGTCCATAGGCGACAGTATACACTTATCACGGCGTGGACTTATCACCACTCATCACCATCTTTCTATAAAAAAGCACGGATGAACTGTGCGTCGGTTACGAATAGGGCTGCCACCCTCCGGGTTTTGAAGTCTTCGTCTTGAACAAGTATCTTTGAAAGATACTTGTTCAGACTACGTGGTAACATCGAAAATCTCCAGGCGACACGGCCGTAACATCGAGTATGACTCTTCAACAATGAGAAGTATGATTTTATATAAGACGCTGACTCTGGTAAACATCAGTACTGATTTTGAAGATTATTGTTGCAAATGTATCATTTAAAGGGTTGCTATATGTACCAAAGGCAGTATAGGTTTATTTTGTGTTACTTATTATCAATTATTTAATATATTTATTAATAGAAAACATTAATAAATTTAAATAAAAAATTATTACTTTTACTGTTTTGTTTTTAATTGCCAATTTTATTAATCTCTGGGTTAAGGTATTTCGAAAGTGGCAGCCCTAGTAACGAGAGGTGCGGCTGGTAAAATCCTCAGTTTAATACAAGAATCAATCTTAATGTGCACACGGCTTGGTAGCGTTGATTCTCATTCCATTTACTTACTCGCGATAAAATTATTCGCTCTAAAACCTATTGAAACCATTTGATTGTACAAACAAACCGTATATTCTGCACGGCACATAGCTATTCATTGTTTATTATATGGAATCCGCCGTGGTTTCCTGCGAACGTCTGTTGGTTCACGGTATAAAAATAACTACCCACATAATTGTAGGTCGTTCTATGAATCCGTAGGTTGAGGCAACAGTAACATAAGCGCAGCGTGGAGAGTAAAGGCGTATCTCCATTAGAACCTCAGTAACATGCTTCCTTTTTCCGAACTCGGACAACGCAAATATGTCAAAATCCTGGAAAAGGGTCATTATAAGTGTCAGTTAATCGATGCATCACCAGCATGAGTCCTGCACAATTTAATAGCAAATACGGTTCGCGCGCGCACCGCTCGTATTTGCATCGTTTGTATTTGACTTTGGTCTACCATTTTTCGTTGTATGTTTGTTTGTTATGCCTTGCCTCACATCCCCTCTAGAGGACTGTTAGTTTTTATTGAAGCACGGCGTGAGGTGCGAAGTGAGTTATCTTATATGTGGAGTATTAAAAATAAATTTTACAAATTTTTAATTTGTAAAATTTGTAACTATTATCCGTGCCCCATTTCCATTTTCCATATCAACACAGATATTCGATAATTTCAGATATGTACATGCTAATTACTGGTAACCGAGCCTGTAAGTCAACTCAACGGACGCCTGTTCCATTCCCATACAGAACACATCGCAACAAGGATCGCTAGTTTCTTACATAATATAGTTTATGATAAAATAATAGATAACAACCAAAAAACCTTTTCATTTGAGTATCATACAGGATGTAATTAATCAATTTCTGAAACATGAAATCATAACTACGATTTTTTTACTGTTATTTAGTTTTACTATATAGCATGTGTATCCATAGCTTTACGTAGGACAAACATTTATTTTTAACTCCGCTGCGCTTATGCTAACATGAACATAATCGAATTTGGCTAGTTTAGTATTAGTTTCCGGTTCCAAGGACGATCCATTCATGATTATACGAATTGAATGGAACTGGTATTTTCGCACGGCCACAGAATGAGTAAGAGGAAGTGGTAAAAGTGAAAGCCGTTGTACGTCATTATCCGCTATTAGACCAAAAGTGGCCTAAATTGCTGTGTAAATACCGAAAGAAAAGTAGCCACGGGTATTATATGTAGTTGGATGTTTGTGTAACGTCACTCGTTGAGATTTTACTACCGTACATATAATTTTATGTGGAATATGAATTGTATTTGAAAACACATGAATAATAATTAAAATAACCCCAATGACACGCAACCGCCAGGAACGCAGATTTCGCTAGAATTCGTGAGATTTCCCAGAACCTATTCCCGTTCCATCCCATCCTTTCCCCCTCTTATCCCATCGAATGAAGAATAATATAAAAAAGTACGCCTTATTCCTTAATACTCTTGAATTGGGAGGTGTGATTGGATGAGGAAAACCCGTCATTACTGTTAAACACTGTGTTAATATTATAATAGTTTAGTTAGTGTTAATGCGAACAGATGGCGCTATATCGTTTCTATATCGCGCTATGGTTGTGTTCCTATGTAAGCCGTAAATTGAGAATTTTGTTTTTTTTTATTATTCGTATGTTTGCCAATATAATGGACTTTATATTACCATACTTGTAGTTTTATTGCTCCCCACTCTCGGATATAGGAACAGTTTAACATGGTCCTTCGAGCCGGATAACTTGCGCGCTTGGGGATTGCGGTTTGCAGTGGTCACTGATGACTGACTGAATCCGTACTCTCTTCTCTCAGTAGACCGCTGCAGCGGCTTGAGTGCGTGGTAATAAGTATACATAGGTATTTGAGCACGGAGAATATTTTTAAGCTATTGACTTTGTTATAACTCGCCACTAGATGGCGCTGCAGCACATCAACTTCTATGGCAGGACAACGTCTGCGGGGTTTTGCTAGTGTAATATAAACGGCGATGGCAGGCGCCAGTCGGAAAATTAATCGTGTTGAGACTCAAACTCAAGCAGACTCAGACTCAGACTCAAACTCAAAGCAGACTTAAAGCAGTTGGGACCAGATTACAAAATAAATACATCTGGTCCCGACTGCTTCGAGTTTGAAACTAAATTGTCAAAATAGTTGAGTAATTCATAAAACAAATCAAACATGCAGTAAATATGTAAAACTTGTTTCATTAATTTTAGTTCATTTCAATATATGTGTGTATATTAGGAGATGGACGCTGGCGAGTTTTTTGTTTTTTTTAATAATTAACTTATTAGGCGAGTTATCGGTTAAATTTCATACGTGAAATTTATATTCGGAATTATTACGCAGTCTCGTCAAATTGCTGGAGGTTTTCTATATCATTTGTTCGAGTTAACCCGGCTAAGTGTTACAGAAATTTTGTACAAGGTCTGATGATCTTCAAAATGTTGGTTTTTTATAGTATTCATCGGAAGTCTCTCTATAGGACCTTATATATAAATTTCAGTACCATCTGAATCAAATAGTCTGTTTTCCAGTGTCCTACAATATTGATATAAATTATGATCAATTTCGCGAGAGAAATCGGTCTAAATACTGGTATTGTATAGATTTTTATCGCCTTTAATTTGATACCCCACTCAATGAGTTTCATAAACTTTAATTGTTACGAAGCAAACAATATCGAATTTTAAAGTAATCAAATACCAGCGCCAATAGCACTCGCGACATCAAGACGAATCTAAAGACACTTTGTTCATTAAAATCGGTCATTCAGTTTAAGCTCTGCGAGGGAATAAAGAAACGGACATATATACGTAACGATGAAAAACATACGTCTCCTCGCATGACGCAGTCGGGTAAAAAGTGCTTAGAAGGTATTTCCGAAATTTCACGAGCCGTACTAACAACATAACGGAATTAAACAACATACCATTTGTTTAATTCCGTGTCAAAATTATATTGTCTATTTTATTAACAGAACAGTATAATTTTGAAACTTATGAGCCGATTTGACCCATCTACGAACTTAAGCGAGATATACTTGTAAATATAAAATCTTTTTATACCGATGTTAATTTCAATCTGTTAAGCGCCAACCAATTTGTCCACTTTTAACATACAGAACTAAAAATCTGTTAGATCACGGCCTCATTCACGATGTGCTTTATACACCGCCAGGCACTGTCTGTATATTCCCAATTGATTGAACATTGACGCACGAAGTAGCGCTGCCAAATCTTGGTATGAACCCCTGAACCTCTATTATTTTAAACATTTGGTTTAAATACCTATCAGTTGCATTCCGTCATCATGTAAATTTCATCCAACTGAGCTCCGCCTAAGTGTGGCAAAATTTGGTCCATTTCATGCGCAGCTGTATGTATCGGCATGCTAGTTCTATGCCGACGATTTTAATAGGTACAAATGATAAGTTTAAGCGAATATCAGAAGTATACGATACACGAATGAATACTTCTGATCTATACTAAAATAAATAAAATTGTAACAGGCCTACGGGGTCTTTGGGGGGTCTTTATTAGAGCAACAGAAGCCAAAACAACAGTTCGAAATTTTGTCTGTCTGTCTGTCTGTATGTTTGTACACGCATCACGCAAAAACTACTGCATATAATTGAATGCAATTTTCACCGATGTATTGCTAGAGGTCTAACTTAAAATATTGGCTCCATTTTACCGCAGAAAAATATCTTATTCCGATTGTTTTAAATTTAATAAACCGAAGCGAAGTGAGGGCGGGTCGCTAGTTGTAAATATAAATAGAAAAGTGATACAGAATTTGTAATTAATAGTGGAACATTTACACAGAGTAGGCAGCGTGTTTGGGAGCGTGCGTATTGGCGCATTGAAGGAACTTTTGGGAAAATGGTGAGGTATAAGTTATAGGATAGGATGGAATGTAAATAGTCTCTATCGTATTTCACTCATTACCGAAACATGCACGTGCATTGGAAAATTAAGATAGTGAGAAAAGCAGTATATTTCACGGTGATTTTCTGTGACAGGGGGTAACTTGGCAGTCGAGTGAGCCCAGCGGCTTTGGGATTGCTGCGTGCATCATCTCCCTCCCAACTACATGAATAATCAATTTTATCTATCTATTTATTTATACGATGGCATTTCACGCTATAAGCTTATAACTCGCGCCAGTAATTCCCACACAGGTGGCCCACTGCACCACTTGTATTGTTTACGTAGTGCCACGCCAGAAATAGGCACGATTCGCGCGCTTCCGCAAAATTTATACGAACACACTTTAATTCTGTTACACACTTTCTCACAGTCAATAAATATGAGAGTGATTTTTATTTGCGTGTGAAAATTTCGATAGAAGAATGAAATAAATGTTTAGTCTTTTGACGGATAATGAAGGGTTATTTATTTATTTATTTTATTAAGGAAACATTATTGCACATTGTTGTACAAAAGGCGAACTTAATGCCTTGAGGCAGTTTCTACAAACTAACCTCTGGTATTGCGTGTTGTTAGCTAATATTTTAGAAATATATGTGAACTAAATTAAATATTCTTTATGTTTGCGTCACCAAATCTGTGTGTCCTTTGAAAAATAGTAGTCTATGTTAACCCGACACATAAGCCTTAATTATGCCAAGTTTCATTAAAATCCGTCCAGTAGTTTTGCGTGATACGTGTTCAAACAGTTTTTTCAACAGATTTCCAAAAATTGGCATTTTGGGCCCTCAATCTATACTAATGTAATAAAGAGGTAAAATTGTGTGTTTGTATGTTAGGGGAATTCTCTGGAACTACAGAACTCATTTCAAAAATTCTTTCACAAATAGGAAGCTACATTATCCGTGTCTAATATAGGCTATTTTGAATTTTTGAAAAAAAAAAGTTCAAAAAAAGAAACTTATAAACCGAAGCGAAGCGAGGGCGCGTCGCTAGTCAGCTATAAACTAGGAACAAATAACGGACAATCTTATCCTATTTCATTCCACCCACATTTTTTATACCGGGTCATTATAAAGCTCGGCTTAAATGTCGAGAACAGACATTTTCTTTGATGCTTTGTCTAAGATCGACTATCATTATTACAATGTTTTTAGAAAAATATTGTGTTAGGATACATAAGTACTTATGTGAGAAGATTTTAAACTTGTTTATTATTTCAGACAATTATACTTGTAAGGTATTAATTCTATTAACAAACTAAACTTCAATTCCTTTTACTTTTCGAAGTCGCTTGTTCAACTGCTTTCAACGGGCTCGCCGCTCCGCAGAGCGTTTTCACTTAGGTATATTCGTCCCGCTTTTCCAAGTTGTCCTACTAAAAATATATTAACGAGCGGGAAAGATTTCGATTGGTCACTGGAAATCATGTCCTTGACTGGCTGATAGTTTTGTTCAGATATATCAGTGTTGCCATTTTATTTATTTTAAAAAAAAGAATCTTGGAAAAGGAAGAATTTTGGAGGGGGAGATTGCACGCTGAAATCCAACAGCCGCTGGGCTCACTCAACTGGTCTCGTCACCCCTCTCTCACAGAATACTACTTTGAAATGTACTGCATTTCCCAGTTTATCATATTCCCCAATGTACGTACGTGTTTCGTTAGTGAGTGAGATATGCCAGAGCCCATTCCCATCCTATCCCTTCCCACGTCCCCAACCCTTTCTCCAAATCCATTCTTTCATCAACAAAGGTACGCAGCGCATACGGGGGCGTGCCAAATTTTGTCATTCTGGACTAATGTTGGCATTTATCGCGGATGTCTATGGGCGACAGTATCCACTTACCACCAGGTGGACTGTATGCTCGTTTGTCACCTTATTTCTATAAAAAAAAATCAATATTGTGTTATTAATTTAATATCAACTAGCTGTGCCCGCGACTTCGTACGCGTGCACGTCCCAGATGTTGGCTTGTTGGAGATGTTGGAGATGTGTACGTTTTGGCAATAAATAAAAATCACGACAGGAGTAATGATATTTTAATAGAATGTATGACTTTTGAGTGATGAAATAATAAAAGTTGTGTCTGTAAATTAAATATTTTTAAAAAAAAAAGCAATTGCAGTGATACGAGTGATACATTTTTTGTCTGTTTGTCTGTCTGCCTGTCTGTATGTCTGTCTGAACGCGAATCACGCAAAAGCTACTGGACGGATTTTAATGAAATGTATCACATTTAGGGCTTATGTGTCGGTTAAGGTACTTTTTATCCAGATAAATTATGAAGTTCCCACTGGAATCACAAGTTTACCGGAACGAAACCGCTGGCGCCGCCGGTGAATAAGCGAATGACTTCTTTTCAAAGTTACAGCGGATTTACCATTTAAATTTGTTTTTCGTTAATACCTCTCTCAGCTAGTATATAAGTGGAAATCCTGCATGAATGAGAATCACTCAAAAGATTTTGTCTGAGTCCGGAGTAATGACCGTATTAGAAAGGTATGTGAACGGCTCCACGTTCAGCCAATGATGTAAAGCCGATTAAGTTGAATGATTATTAATCGTTATGTTACACGGACGCGTTTGACGAGTAGATGGTATGGTATACATGATTATTTATAATTATATCATAGATAGATAGATAAATTCTTTATTGCATCAAAACGTGTGTACAAAGGCGAACTTAATACTATATACCATTTTCTTCAGCTAACCTTCGGTGGTTGAGAGCAGGCTAAGGGTAGTGCCGCTAAATATAATAGCGTTTTGATACTATTACACTAAGTACATAAATACAACTTAATATAAATTTACATATAAATTTACACACATATACATACTTATATACATTTATGCACACATACATAAAAATATAAATAAAATAATAAACATATCAGTCATTCACACTGTTTGGGTAAAAAGTGTTCAGATACACGCGATTTGAAGACATCAATTGACAATCATCAATCAATATCATAGCATTTTCAATTAAAATTTATTATTATAATTATGGCATTTTCTCATCCGGTCAATGAAGGAGAATTATCAATTGAAGGGGAGAGTGCACGCTACAATCCAACAGCTGCTAGGCGCGCTCGACTGGTCACGTTACCCTTCTCATAGAACACTACCTTGAAATGCACTGCATTTCCCACTTTTATCTTATTTCAATGTATGTACGTGTTTCGGTAGTGTGTGAGATGTGCCAGAGCCCATTTCCATCCTATCCCTCCCCATTTTCCCAACCCTTTCTCCAAATCCATTCCTATATCTCCAAAGGTAGGCAGCGCATCCGGGGGCGTGCCAACGTTTGTCATTTTGGACTAATGTTGGCATGTAACGCGGATGTCTATGGGCGACAGTATCCACTTACCATCAGGTGGACTGTAAGCTCATCTGCCGCTTACGTCCAAAAAAAAATCTATCCTGAATTTTTAGAAATAGGTATCACGTCTCTGATGTCGTTTGTCGTTCTTAATGATAATGATCGCTTATTTGCCAGAATACGAGTACAAAGGCGACTTTAAAAAAAAGCAGATTGCTACAAATTCCACTGTCAAAATAGCATGCAATAATTATATATAATCTCTCTATAAACTAAAATTCTTATATATGTCTCTTCAAAATCAAAACACCAGAATTACCTACCTATCATTAATTAAGATACCTACCCAATGCATAGACCCAATGTGAATTAGGTATATAAAATGTCAATTTCCATTGAAGAAATCTGTTAATGCATAATAACATTTATCAGTTGTGCTTTATTTTATCGTGAATTTTGTTATAAATATATATGTATGTAATCACACAAAGCAGTTTTGCATAAGGGTAAAATTAATTTATTTAGATTCCTTGTACTAATTTTAATTGCATTACTGGTCTCTCCAAATGCACATATTGTGAATTATGTTAAATAACTAGTGTTAATTTTTACAAAACAGGCTGCTTGATAAATGTACATACTCGGCGATGATACAGGCATCCAGGGTGAGACTCCAGTACTCGCTTTTTATGTTTTTTTTTTCTCTTTTTTAGTCCTGGACTAATTATTGTTAATAACCAAAATATTATAAAACACAGCTTGCTACTGCTAAATAACATTTATTGATCTAAATTATTATAAAAAAATAATTTGATCCGCTGATTAAAAATATTGATTTAGTTTTGATTTAAAAAGTTGTCACGCTGGTCTCTCTTTCATGAATGGAAGGTCTGGAGACCCTTGTCAGAACTGATGTAAAGGTGTGATGTGTGTGTGTAAAGTTATATTTAATGACACATTTACAACTCCACTGTAATTGTGGTTACCCATAAGTACCTACACGGAAACACATTATCCACGGCCGAACCCAAAAATAGAGCAAAATGAGCACAGTTTTAGTGCTTCTAGGAACAAAATAATTTAAACACAAAGTGCCCTTTAACTTCCTCTAAACTGTGGATTATAGCGCTGAAATAATGTGGAACTATGTTTGAAACTCGTGGATTGTGTGAATATAGATCTGAACAGTATGACAACTTTGGTCTCCTTTTGGAAATAATGATTCATAAAAGTATTTTTATAAATCATAACATGTGTCGTGTCAGTCTCGAACAAACAAATGTCCGACCGGGAACAAACTCAGGATCTTTTACACAGCAAGTAGGGTCACTACCAATTAGAAACTGATAACAAGTCAAGTAAGAGGTTTTTCGTACCGTGCTGAATTTGGTTTAGTCATTACTCATTATAAAATAGTTACAGTGAAATCAACGAGACATGGGCTTTGCATTTGTGTGAGTTGATATCCAATTGTTCAATTCGAGCGTCGAAATGATTCGCACTGCACACTATCGGTGTGAACTGACACAAACGCAAAGTTCATCTTTGTTGATTTCTCTGTAGCTATTATACAATACAATCCAATATAATTATTGTGTACAGTAATATAATTACTGTACACAGTAATTTTGTAGCCGATTGTAATTGCTATTGCTCGTCTCTATTAAGATAAAGCTCCCCATTGCTTCCATCAGATAATCTATTTGTCGTCTTAATTAACCACGAGCAGGGCTGTCAGCAAACAATGTTTTATTTTCGCTACTTGCAGTGCCGGCGACTTCGTTCACGTGAATTTTTAGACTGATTCCCGTGGGAACCCTGTATTGGATCTGGATAAAAAGTACCCTAAATGTTAAATGTTAACGCGGCACATCACCGGGCAGGTATGCTGTGGATTTCTTAGAAAAATAGTTATAAAGAATGTAAAGATTGCTTTTTATGCAAGTATTTTTTTTTTAAATGTTGGAACTATGTCTAATTTCACGCAGGTTACTTGATGCACTTTCAGACAGTAGGACAGATATACAGGCAGACGGGCACACAGACAAACAAACAGAAATTCCAAAAAAAAATAGTTTAGATTGTGTATACACGGCAACTATTTTTATTCAAAATATATGAAATACAGCTACGATTTTATTATATGTGTAGATTTAGATAATATGGATACAGAAAATATAGATATATTAGTGTTTATTTATTTAAATATAACAGAAGGTTATATATACAGTTATAAAAACCAATACGGTATATTCTTT
The DNA here is from genome assembly GCA_943735995.1 of Sesia bembeciformis. Classification (NCBI taxonomy): domain Eukaryota; kingdom Metazoa; phylum Arthropoda; class Insecta; order Lepidoptera; family Sesiidae; genus Sesia; species Sesia bembeciformis. The sequence goes on from OX031028.1 coordinate 19,735,845, forward strand.
ATACTGTACATTTTTTGTAACGATTTCTCTTAGAATTCCACTGCATACCTGGTCTGCTTAGAACCCGCTCGTTTGAGAATTATGTATATGTCTAGATTAAAAATATTATTGTACCTATAAATATATAATTACATTTATAATCTGAAATTGGTGGATCGAAGAGGAGGAAAAACTATCCATGGATCCATAGGTGGAGCTTGATCGTGGATCCGTGTGAACGGAGGCAAAATAACTTTTAATTAAACTAAAAAAAGAAAAGCAAGTATAGAAAAAAGGTTCTCTAATTCTACCCCCCCCCCCCCCCCCCCCCCATCTATTGACAGCAATGACGGTCGCAGCCAAAGACTTTTTCATATTAACAGTAAAATAAGTTGAGCAAATTACAAAACAAATGCAAGTCTTCTATTCTTATTGGCAAATCGGGTGATAATATTTGAGACGTCTGGGGTCATCTCTGGATGAATATTTAGAGGAGACGTGTACGACTTTGACCCCTACGGACGAAATTGGACCGCCACTTTATTTGACAGTCATGGATGGGACGCACTTTACAGACATTTGAGAAGGTATTGGCGACCCTATTCCCGATCCAGAAAAGCCTTGATTCTATTTAACAAGTTCAAGTTCGCCGCTATCTCGCTGCCGATCGGCGGATAAACGCGGCGCACGCGAGACGACATCGCAAATCAATCGATCCGACGTTAATTTAGATCCAAATCTAGAAAGGAAGCGAACAACGTCCGCGTTCCCACCGCCGATTACTAATCTGTTGCTGCTAAATTTATTTCTTAATATAAAAATGTGATAAATAACTTTCTCTGCGCTCTCGGTTATGTTAACATTTATTGAATTGGCTTTTTTTTTGTGTACGAAGGCGGCAGACGTGCATATAGTCCACCTGATGAGAAGTGGATACTGTCGCCCATAGACATCCGTGATACATGCCAAAATTAGTCCAAAATGACAAACGTTGGCACGCCCCCGGATGCGCTGCCTACCTTTGGAGATGTAGGAATGGATTTGGAGAAAGGGTTGAGAAAATGGGGAGGGATAGGATGGAAATGGGCTCTGACACATCTCACTCACTACCGAAACACGTACATACATTGAAATAAGATAAAAGTGGGAAATGCAGTATATTTCAAGGTAGTCTTCTGTGAGAGAGGGTTAACGTGGCCAGTCAAGCGCGCCCAGCGGCTGTTGGATTGCAGCGTGCACTCTCCCCCTCAACAAAACTATATTTACTCTTTGTATATAATTGTCACAGAATACTATTTTTCTCTTCCCGTGGCGACTAAGGGATAATTAAGTGGCAAGCACAAGCATTGAGGAACTACACCACCTCTTAAAAAGTGGACTCGCCAACCCATTTGGCCAGTTTAAAGACCATACATCTCTCATGCGCAACACAATGTTCACGATGAAGCCTATGTCTAGTGGACTATAAAAGGGCTGATTACAGTATTTTGCGGTTATTATTTTACTATGTATAAGATAGGCCTATTTATACTTCAATTTTGCATTCAGAACTTCGTTCACTTACTTACTTCGTTGTACTGTCAAGTTAGTAACGAATCGTGACAAACAATGCCAAATTGAGCAGTAAATAAATGCAAAAATTTGTATACAAAATGTACAAAAATGAAATATGGGATATCTTATTATTGATAAGTTGAATTTTATTGTTACAACTAAAAAAAAACTATGTATGTAAAGAAAATATATTTCTTTCATTTGAGTTTTGCCGCGCTCCGCGCTGTTGGTAATACTATCAGTGTCGGTAAAACAGTGTAGGATATGGGAATATGGCGTCAGGTAAATAGAATCGTGCTGACTGTTAAAATTGTGGGTAAATAATTAAGATAAATAAGAGTATTGTAAGGAAAAATAATAGATTGTAGAAAGGATTGAAGAATAAACTTTATATGTCGTTTCTTTGTATATCGAAGCAACACAATATAGTTAGTTTCATTTGACAATCCGTAACAAGAGAAAATAATCGACATTATATGTATTTAAATAAAAATTGTGGTAATTGCAAATGCCGCTATATTATATCTGTATGACTGTATTTGTATACATGCAGTGGGAATTGACGACGTTCCACTTGAGAAAAAGGTCTGGACCTATCTTTTGTTAGCACAATTTAAAAGATAAGAAATACATATCAATAGACAATATGACAAGACAGTAATAAAACATACGTAAAGTTAGAGGGACCTAGCAGTCTTGATGCTTGGGAAAAAATTAAATGCTTCAAAATTGTTTTAAGGGATTTCTGTGTTATTTAAACTATGTACACTTACACTAAATATCATTCCGAGTCTGGGATCTTCAATATTAACATTAGGCAAATCTATCTACGAGTATATGCTCTTGCGATAAAAGTGAATTTTCAACGTCAACAGTGTGTCTAAAACAATTAAGGAATAATTGGTTTTTCGTTTAATACTAGTCTAAAAAACTAATTGCGATTCAAGGATCAAGGTTGATTGTTCCGGGAATTGCAGACGCAGATGGTCGGCGGTAAAGTGACGATTTTATTAACAACAATCCAACACACAATAGGCAAGTTACTTACCTATCTTGAGTGAAATGTTTCCAATTCCTAGTGGACGTACTATACAACATACGATCTGAACTTGCAAGAGTTTCGCTGTTTCCTATGTCTAGTAGAACCAGGTTATAAGCGAAGAATAGACAGGAGAGACAGAGCTTGCAGTTTATAATTATCTATGTTTAAAGCACAGACAATATTCGAAATATATTTTGAATATATGCATGCACCTGAATTCGGTGAATCGTATTGATCGTGTTTATTTCGGCATGTCTGGGCCATAATTCGCCCCCCCCCCCTTCCCCCTTTGTACCCCTGCAATCTCCGCGGACGTCCGCTTCGGCGATCTCATGAATATTTCATGACATCCGATGGACCATGTTTGTTGCAGACTGGACCCTGGAGACCAAAATACCGAAACACAATAAGTTATTTAGAAAAATTGTATCCCGAAAAGGCTATAATGATACTTAATTACTTCCAACTGTTTAATATTTCGCTTTAAGTATTGTGACTTTCTAAGGAAATATTGACAAGTGACAACCAAAATTTTAACCCAACCTAGATCTACACTTATATCTACAATTGTAATTCCAGATAGATCATTCGTAACTTGGATCCCCGCGATACAAGTGTATCCACAGATATAGATGCAGGGCCGGATAAAGGGCTGGGCGATCGCATAGATCACCAGGCAATCGAGAGGCGCCGCGTTACAAGCGGAAAATCCGTATTTTATCTAATTTTACATGATTCATGAGAGTTTAAATTTTTGATTTGCCTCTGTTTTTAAGTATGCTTACAATATACACATTAAAGTATCCTCCATTAAAAATGCTGCCCTTCAAGGTATGCTGCAGATTCTTTGTGCAGGGCGCTAAACACGCTTGATCGGGACCTGTATAGAGAGAGAAATTAATGTCTATAGGTATACCGTAGTGTCGGTTCAGTAGTTTGACCGTAAAACGCCACGTTGGTCAAACATATTGAAGAATCCATTCTTTTAGAGGTAGTGCAGTTCCTCAGTGCTCGTGGTAGTGGCTTTGTTATCCCCTATGTAGATGGGATGGTGCTATTCTAAGGCTGGCCGATACTACATATATATTCAATTCACTGTTCGCATTAAGTTTCTATTAACATTCGATGCACACTGGTCCTTTGTGCGTCCATGGGTAATTCCATACGCTTATGCTACACCCACCACGTAATGAGGCGCATTTGAAATTCATGTTATTATAAACAGCTTTCGATGTACACTGCACGATCATCAACACAAATGATTGAGTAAAAATTAAAATGAATCATAAACGTGGGCAATGACATCGAATGATTTTTCCTTTTAAACTATTTTTGTAGTTCAGAAATATTTTTTACCAACTACGCCACTAAAGCTCACAGCTGCACACTGTACAAACGAAACAGAATCGCGTCAACAACCGTTTTCGATATTTGCATTTCAAACATGTGAAATGTTTTATTTTGTTTTAGAAACATTGACACATATTTTTTTTTACAGTCCTTACTGTAAAAAATAACGGAGCTTACAGTGCGTCTGGTGGTAAGTGGATGCGGTCGCCCGTTGAGCTGAGCAGGCAAGGGAAAGATTTCTTCTCTTTTGCCCCTGCCTGGACCGCGAGGAAGACAAATACCTCTATAAAAAATCCCCAGACTGGGGTGTGCACCAGTCTCTGGTAGTAAGCCCGGGGATGCCGCCTGGCCTCCCAATGGTATTAGGGTTACCCAGGCACAGAGGACATTGCCTGGGTAGACGGAGCATTTCCCTCATTGACCGGAAAATTTATTGACCGGGGCCTGCACTAACGGACGAGATCACGGACAAATGCGAATGCGCTCCCGTAACCCCAGCACAAGGTGGTGAGGCGGTACACCTTGGGGTTTTAGCCGGTAAGAGGCCGACATAACCTCTCCGTCTCTCTCCGGGTGCAGTGGTATTCATGAGGATGTCCCCATCTTTCTGTAATTACAGAAAAGGATGGCTGGGAATGGGCTCTGGCATATCTCACTTACTATCGAAACACGTACGTACATATATTACACATTTGAATAAAATTGAGTTATAAGGACACGTACTCATATGTTAACCTATTATAGGTGCACACAACATTTCTGTTGACGTCACTGTACAAAAGAAGTACAGAGAAAACAACATATTAGTGAATCTAAAAGTAAATTTAAGAATACATCTTTAGTTCAAGAACAGAAAACGAAAGATATTTATATCATTTATTAAATGCAATATTCTTTGAATATTTTAATAAGTTACTGACCGGCGTAACATGACTGAATTAAAATTATATCCACGTGAGTGATTTCCAGTAAATTTGGTTCAATATCTGTCGTCATTTTCGTACTCACTCGTGCCTAAAAATAAATGTCGACAATTCTCAAAGAAAGATAAGTTGTCGGAAATGGTCATTTCTGAATTTGCGGAAGCGAAATGATAAAGACGCGATAGAACCGGTTGCAAGAACTCAATGAATGCTTTTTCTTATCGGAAGCGAAATAAATAAGAAAGATAAATTTCAGTTTTCGGAGGCTTTAGGAAATTTCGTAATATATATACATAATATATAGCCTATGTCCGTGTTTTAAAGTATAAAATGAGGTAGAATCAAATTGAACTGGAGATACATTTGAAAGTTTTAAGTGCAGTTTAAGGCGATTAAACGGATGAGGTTAGGGTGAGCTCTGAATCAATCAATCTAACGGGTGATAACGGGGTTTAATTTAATAATAGCTTTTATATTGAAGAGAATCTGAAATGTGATGCTTAAATTTATTTAAACTTAGAGAAAATATCGAGGTCACTTTCTTTTACCAAAGAGTTGTACCGACGAAAGATCCCATTAGTGATTGAGTTATGACCAATATTTATGAGTTATTTCAGGGTAGTCTTCTGTGAGAGTATATCGAGGCCAGTAGACTGCGCCCAGCGGCTGTTGGATTGCACCGTGCACCCTCCCCCCCCCCCCAAAAACTCCATTTATTGAATTTATTTCGAAGTTTTGCCATCCAAACTATAAACATCTCGTCTGTCTGGTCATTAGAGCTGGCTTAGTGTGGGATTTAATGCAACGACTGGAGTTAATTATAATTCGACAAGTGACATGACGGCAAAGATTAATGGATTATAAACTTTTTCATTAGTGAAATTGCTGTAGCAAAGACAATCTGTACAGCCCACTCGAAGACACTTTTATAAATGAAGTAATTTAATATAATGAAGGTGATCTCTTAATTTATGATTAAGCAAAAAATAATAATGATTTTGAATATTAATACAATGATGACATAGACGTTTTTTTTAAATGGATATACTGTAATTTCTAGCAGCTTAGAGTGGTGATACCCTAGGGTATCTATACTCGACTTACATACGTGTGATCGTAAGTTCCAAACCTCGGCCCGTACCATTGAATTTGTACTTAACTTAACATCGTGAGGAAACCCGCAGAAATAATGTGATGGTGAATGTGATCCACCAATGAGCACTGGGGCCACGCTGCAGGTGTCCATGGGCAGCGGTAACACTTACCATCTCGTGGGACCGCATGCTTATCCGCCCACTTCTCTATAAAAAAAAAACCGCAGTAATTTACTAGGGGAAGCCTGTGCACTGCAGTGAGATATTATAGGCTGATACAAGAAGATACAAATCAACTCAATGGAGAAATTTCATACATTTATCATTGTTTTCTCTTTTTTTGTTTGTTAGTTCACAATGTTCTTTCGAAAATAAAATCAGGTGGACTGTATGTTCCTCTGCCGTTATCGTCCATAAAAAAAAAGCATAGAAAAAATTATGAAATGAGGAAGTGGATGCCGTGCGTAATAAATCCAATTATGGACGTCCCGCTTCTCTGGATAGACGGAGTAATGAGGAACAATATTAGACAGAGGAAACCATCAATTTAAATCCGCGTAATTACGTATAAGTGATGGTTAGTTCTGGGATAGACCCAAGAAACTCATTTGAACTCATGAGTTTATCTGTGTTCCTCATAAAAAACACGTTGCTATATAACTTTCGAGTAAATCAGCTATAGCCGAACACATTCTACACGCTGGAATTAATCACTGGATAGAACTCTGCACTCCAAAAATCCTCTCCACCGAACGTCACTATTATCCCAAGATTGTGCGATCTTAATTACATGAAGCAATTGTAATTAAGAAATATAAAATTTCAACCGAGAAGATGGATATAAACTGTCATCGACGTGGAATCCAGTGATTAACACAATTTAAACCTTACGATGTACCGTTGAATACTTCCCGGGACTTCGCAGTCTTACCGAGTTTGAAGCTCAAATGTGGGTTGTTGATAAATCCTGGACTACCCGCCTCTTCAGTCAACTCGTAACCACGGCTGGTGTAACCCGAACCGAAACGTCGAGTGAAAATTAAACCTTTAATTTTACGCGTACAGATTTACAATATAAAACACGCTGTAACTCACAAAATACCTGGTGATAATGCTGGCCGTGTGGTGTCGGCTGACGTTAGAATGGTACCACCCCATCTCTTCTCGTAGGTGTCGTAAAAGGCGACTAAGGGATAAAGGGGCTAGGTACCACAATTCCTGATGAACTACACCACCTCTGACAGAGTGTACTCGTCAACCCACTGGAAAAGCGTGGGATTTTAAGGTCATACACCCCTCAAGCACAAGCCAATCTTTAATCTCATATGTGATGAATGACCTGATGACAAACGACCTGATGACGAACGCATTGACTTATAATTGACAGATAAATATCTACTTACTAATAATTATGTATTAGCAACCAATGAATTCCAAACACAAAAACATCGACCAATGGTACAGTAAATCTCAATTACGACTCTTAAAGTCCTTCTTTCTCCTCAACTGCATCTCAACACTACTCCTCAATAATTACATCTATAGTCCTTCAGGAAGTGCACACAGCACAGATGTTCACCGCAATCACCGGAGCGGATACACAGTTTAGGAGGCGAGATGTCGATAATGAGTAAATCAGTGAATGCACCGAGTTCACCGACCTGGGATTCAAGATGGCGGACGTCGTGAACACATCACCTATGCATATCTGCACTCGGCATTCAGGGCCTATTGACTGACCACAACTTCCGTGAGAACGAAAGAGGAACGTGTGAGTTGTGAGAATGGTACATGTTTTCGTGTAGTTCGGTGGAGTAAAGAGCGCTTTTTAGCTCTGAAATGTATGTACCTACGTGTCTAATGAATATCCGATGTATGCACGTGAAGAGGTTGAACGAACCATGATTGAAAGAGAGTTATTTTTTTCTAATTATAATAAAGGTAATTCATTATTTTTGACATTGTTGTTAGATAGATTTAATATTTTTTTTAGATTGCACGCTACAATCCAACAGCCGTTGGGCGCAGTCTACTGGACCCGTTCCCCTCTCTCACAGAAGACTACCTTGAAATGTACAACATTTCCCACTTTATCCTATTCCCCAATGTATGTACGTGTTCCCCATTTTTCCAAAACTTTCTCCAAACCAATTCCTACATATCCAATGGTATGCAGCGCATTCGGGGTTGTGCCAACGTTTGGCATTTTATACTAATGTTGGCATGTATCGCGGATGGCTATGGGCGACTGCTTACCATCAAGTGGACTGTATGCTCGTATGCAGCCATAGTCCATGAAAAAAATCTAAACGAAACATAAACCAAAGGAGTGTCAATTTTATTGTTTACGACTGTATAGAGTGTGGACTGTGGATATTTCAGCGAGTCTACGTCGATCTTGAAGACTATTAAGTTTGAAGTATTTTAGTCTTTCACAGTACTTGATTAGAGAAACTCGCATGTCTAGCCTTGAGATTAAATGCTTTGTCCAGTGATGGACAAACTACGGCCCGGGGGCAAACTGCGGGGTTTTTTTTATCCGGCCCGCCAATAAATATAAAGGTCAATAAGTACTTTAAAGACCAATATGAAAAATTAAAAGATCAATAAAAAACCTAGTAATATAATGTTTTATTTATTTATTTGGTCCGCTGTAAATTTTCATTTTTCGATTCGGCCAAGGTTTACCCATCCATCCCTGTCTAACCTACCTTTACAGTGTTTACAAGAATGGCCGATAATTCCATCTAGTTTTAGATTTACATTATCGTAATGTGAAAAGTTGAGAGCAGGGAATTTTCAGCTATCGTTATATGTATGGTTGGTTGAGTGGTTGATGACGTCATCGTCAACTGCTACTCGTTGCGTGACGCAGCGCGCATGCGTCAGCTGACGCCGCCAACACTCCACCAACATATTGTGTTTATTTACTACTTAATACACAAACTCTACTGTAACATCTGTTTCTGCATGAAATGGACTGCATTTCCCACTACATCCAATTCCCCAATGTACGTCGATACGTGTTTCGGTAGTGAGTGAGATATGCCAGAACCCATTCCCATTCCATCCTATCCTATCCCTCCCAATTTTCCCAACCATTCCTATACCTCAAAAAGTAGCCAGCAAATCCGGGGCCGTGCCAGCGTTTGTTAATCAGGACTGATGTTGCCATGTAACGCAGGTGTCCACGGGCGACATTATCCACTTACCACCATGTAGACTGTATGCTCGCCTGCCGCTTTCTTACTATAAAAAAATAGTAGTTTTGCACACTAATGTGTTTGCTGGTGCTAAAGGTAACATAACCATATGGCCCTCATGATACAGGCTCAATCTCTAAGACTATTCTTTGTATTCTCTCAGTTCGGAGTACTGTACTGTACTGTACTTTGTACTGTTCGAAGAGACATCGCATCAATGTGCGTGATCTACCGCCTGTATAATGAGGAATACTCTGAAGAATTGATCGACATAATTCCCACCTAGGATTTCTACAACCGCACCTCCCGTCGCATTTCCTCGATACGGAGGTGTCACATACTGTTCGATCCAAAAATCATTTCAACCAACCCGTAGGCTGTGGAACGAAATACCTCAAGAAGTATTTCCATTACGCTAAGATATGAGGCTCTTCGAGAGTTGTGAATGGGATTATGCAAAGGTCGGCGGCGCACCCGCATACCCTCTAGTGTTGCAGGTGTCTATGGGTTGCGGAAACACTTACCATCACGTGGGACCGCTTGCTTCCCTATAAAAATAAAATAAATCTATGCTTTGTACCATTGAATTGTTAAATTATATTGTTCTCTCATGCCTTTAAGAATATTTTTATGTAAGTTTATGATGTTGTACATTCATTTAATAACAAAGTTTCACTTTTTGGTACAATTTTAGAATCTGACGCAGATTCTAAATTCCAGTCAATTCGTTATTATTTCGTTCTTAGTCATCTTTATAAACACTTTTATTTTTTTTTATTATTATTATTATTATTTCATCAAAACAACAATTCTTAATAAAAAAAATATGTAAATACATGAGAAGACCAACCAGCTGGCAGCCCACATGATGTTAAGTGGTCACCGCCACCCATGGACATCTGTAATTTGGGCATGGCGCAAAATCCTGTCTTAAATCTCTTAAAGAGCTCCATGTTGTAGCAAAGTGGAAAAACGTTCGTTCCAAAAATTTCGGGTTCGCGGGACTCTTTATCAAGGAACTTCAGGGAAGTGCTGGTGAGCCGCATGACGATAACAAATGGTAAAAATACGATGTTGGTGTTGAACAACAAAACAAGTTTTGTGTGCGATTTTTCTCGCCCACGCTTCCGCCGACTTGCCACCTCACCAGTACTATATATCTGTTTTATTTATTTAAGATCTCGCGTCTAGACGTTTGGTCCTAGGCAAACATTTATTCTCCTTTATAGAGAGAACGATCCTTTATGGTAAGACGACCAGGCAATTTTCTAATGGTAAGCGTTTATGTTTCAGATGTCTATGATACATGCCAATAACGGTAAAAAACGGAGTATATCAATATTTGAAAAAGATGAAAAATAAGAAATACCTCTTTTGTGTTCAGAAAAGAAAAAAATGTTGATGCGAAAAACGTGAAGAAAGTAAAACCTTATTTATAATGTAGCCTATTTAAGTATCTATATTTGTCCGCATGAAGTGTTTGTTTGCGTAGTCGCTGAAGATAAACAAACGTTGGCGTCATAGTAAAAACAATACAGTAGGTTATCTTCATATAGAGTTCCGGTTTGCTTGTGTGCACGCACTCGTACATTAAACCTCGCTGCAACATTGATAACGCTCTCGACACAGATAGTTGTCGACGCGTCGACACGTCTACGAATCGAGTCTTTCGTGTTGCTGCAAAAATAAACGTTAACCGCTCGAGTACTAAATGCGCGCTAATGGACTATAACCTTAACCATTTTAAACTTATGCTTTTAACATTATGGGTTTAAGCTGAAAGCTAATGGGGATCATCGTCAGCTGACACAACATCAGTGCCGTGGATTATCGGTAGCGTTTGCTGAGCCAGCTCCATTTTGTTATCGCGACATAATATGAACAGTACGTACTGCGTCTACATGCGTACAGTAATTGTGGTGTGACAACAGATAAATGTCATTAAACGTTAAAAAATAATTTCAAACGTTAGTCCAAAGGTTGAAAGTCCAAAGATTATGCTTCTAAGAATTGAGACCGCCTTTTGGCACTTTGTACAATAAAAACATAAATTCGACGTTAACGCTCACGAGCGTTTAATGCTCCAGTCTTAAAGCGTCATTAGCTCTACGCTTAGCACTCGAGCGTTGAGCACTCAGCGATTTGAAGATACCCGCCGGTAGTGCTCTTCTGAGCAGAAAACTGCGTGTGACGCGATCATTGGAAGGACCTAATATCCAGCAGTGGAGAGACACAAGCTGATGGTATGGTATGTTATTAGTTGTTAATGCTGCTTTACACAAGGAAAGTTGTACTGCTTACACAAAACAGTTCGGGCGAGAATGTTGTATACGATTCTAGTATACGACTAAACTACATGCGATTCTCTCCTAAAACTGTTCACATGATCATAAATAATCGATGATAACAGTTGTTTATACTAGACACTCATATTCTTTACCGATTTTCTCTCCTGCCTTTACTTTTAGTCATCTCGATAATTGTCGTCGAGCCGGAGTGATACTACTGCCTTATTTTTACTATGCAAGCATATCAGCGCGATAATGTACACTCGGAATTGGGTTACCGATACATTTACTAGGAGTTTATTTTATTCCAAGACAGTTATTATTAGGAATAGATGTTTTCGCTTTCAATTTGGTGACTCCTAAAATAGAAAAATAAACCAAGTTACTGCGTTTAAAACATACTCGGAATCAAGTACCGCGAAATATTTTGTATTTACGATTGTTTTGTGAGAGAGGTTCACTTCTCTCACACAAGACTACCTTAAAATGTATTGCATTTCCCATACATATATTCGCCCAATGCACGAATGTGTTTTAATAGTGAGGTAGGTAATTATGGAAGAGCTCATTCCCATCCCACACTAACCTATCTCTCACTATTTTCCCAACCCTTTCTCCAAATCCATTACTACATCTCCAAAGCTAGGCAGCACATCCGGGGGTGTGCCAACAATGGTCATTCTGGGCTGGTGTTGGCATTATCGCGGATGTACATGGACGACAGTATCCACTTACCACTAGGTGGATCCTCTGCTCTTCTGTCACCTTCTTTCTATAAAAAAATAAAAAAGTCCATGTTTGTGGAACTCTTTTCCCCTTATGATAAAACGTGCTCAATCTTTATCCAGCTTCAGGAGTCAACTTACTAAACACTATTTAGCTTTATATTCATTCATTCAGTTACTGGCATACATATTGTGTATATTAATGTGATATATATGTTTTATATGTAATTTATGTTGAGGCAAATTTATGTGGGACCGCTTGCTCGCCCGCCCACTAGTCTATAAAAAAAAAAGAAGTTGTATCTATGTAGCTATCTATCTATTCATGGAAAGATGGATAGATAGATTGAAAAGCTTCATAGCTTTTCAACTGTTCTTCAAATATTTTTTAATTTTTTAACGAGCCGAAAATTGTGGTATGGATAATTTTTCGATTTGACCACTTGTACTTCAATCTGTGATACCGGTATGTTATATATACTTCAAGGGAAATTGTGACAAGTTCGTGGTATTTATAAAAATACTCTGTATGCGTAATTGGCCCATGCGACACCGCCATTTATTTCCCTTTGCGTGTGTTTACACGTGTTTACCGCGTTATTTCACTGTAAATATGAAATACGTGTAGGTACTATTTGTAACAGTTATATCGAGAATATATTCGTTTTTTGTAAAATAATAATATAAAAAAAATATCATTTTATTCATGAATATAGGTACTCGTATTTGTTCGTATGTTTATTTTTTATTACATATGAACTGCGAATTTCACGTGACTCCTTGGCAAGGAAGTGCGATTGCATAGCGTTTCGGTGACTGGAGATACGGCTGTAGAGACCCGAGGTTGGCATAATTCGATGGTGTGAACTGGCTTTAGAATAGCATCTGTTTCCATGGGTGTCGTGTCGCGTCGACCAAAGGATAACAAAGCGCTACCACAAGCGTTGATGAATTACACCATCTCCAAAAGAGCTTGGCCAGCGTGGCGTTTTAAGATCATACATGTGCATGAGGAAGCCCATGTCCAGCAGTGGACACTAAAAAGACCCTTTTACTGCTGGACATGGACATGGACTTTTGAGGGGGAGAGTGCATGCTGCAATCCAACAGCCGCTGGGCGTGCTCGACTGGCCACGTTACCCCTCTCTCACAGAAGACTACCTTGAAATGTACTGCATTTCCTACTTTATCTTATTACCCTAATGTACGTACGTGTTTCGGTAGTGAGTGAGATGTGCCAGAGCCCATTCCCATCCTATCCCTCCCCATTTTCCCAACCCTTTCTCCAAATCCATTCCTATATTGCCAAAGGTAGGCAGCGCATCCGGGGGCGTGCCCACGTATGTCATATTGGACTAATGTTGGCATGTATCGCGGATGTCTATGGGCGACAGTATCCACTTACCATCAGGTGGACTGTATGCTCGTCTGCCGACTTCGTACTTAAAAAAAAGGGCTGCCGTACATAAAGAAAAATCAGCAAGTATAATTAAAAATTAGAAGCAGAGACGCACTTACGGAGATAGCGGCCTCGACCAAGGACATTATATAATGAAACCTAATAAATCCCGATGACTTTGAAATTAGTTTCCACTCCAATAATTCAGTTAACAGCATTCCGCATCCTCGTTATTAAGGGAAAGTTTAACGACAGATTTTACAATGCCCCGTCATCACTTTGATAGCAAAATTCTTAGGTAAATTATCCATCAAGGGAGCCGTGGCTTTTGATGTTCAATAGTTTATGAGGTTATGAATAGTTTCTTGTATGATATACACCTTCGTATCTTTATATGACCATACCGTAACCAGCTCCTTTTCTATTCATTGCAGGACATGCTCACCATGCACATTGTCTTCAAGCAGGTTGGCGAGTCCACTCTTTTTGAGATGATGCAGCTCCTCAGGGCTTATGGTAGCGGCTTTATTATCCTTTAGTCGCCTTTTACAACACCCTCGGAAGAGACTATATATCTATCTCATCCATTCAACCGCTGCACTGACGTCCGTCCAAGATGGGGATCTGACAGAACATTAGCGCTGCAGTGTATGCTGCAGCATCATGCTGAGTCAGGTACACATTTCCTGTGTACATACATATATACATATGTTTGCTGTGCTCATATATATGTTTTCTATTTTTGTTCTTGCATCCTTTGTTTTGTATTTCTCAATAGATATGTCACCATTTACGGAAAATAAACTGTTTTACTTTCTTCTTTCTTTAAAGATGGGGTGGTACTATTGTAAGCCGACCGACATTTCTATATACATATTTATATTTTTATATATTAGGTACCTACATAATTAATAATGCAATTAAATTAATGCATAAAATAATGCGGAATGATACGGATGCGGTGCAGTTTGTAGTGTAGCAATGTTCCTAGAAATCCTATCAGCTAGCATAAATCACTTCTCATGGCGATAAATTGGTTCGAGCCCTATCTAGACGCGATCGGAAGTCGCCAGCGAACGAGTTGTGCGACATCGAGTAGTTCAATAACTGTATATTCCGTTTAGCTTCTGTCCACGGATCCGCTTGTGTGTAGCTTTTTCGCATTATCAAGTCTGGTGCTTTTTATAGACAGTTGCAGTTAAGCAGACAGTTTACCTGGTAGTAAATGGATACGTCCGCTGCAGGAAATTCGCTATGTATACGAACATTAGACAAGAAAAACGAACTGTGCTAATTTATTTTATTCCAAGTCTCTTCTTGCCGTACTGTCTTTATGACCAAATCTTTCACTGCGCAGTCAGCTAGACTGGAACAACATCCCCAATGACATCCGGAAAGCACCTAACAAAATCTCTTTTAAAAAGATGCTTCGGGAACACTACCTCTCCCGTTCTCATTGTTAGGGGCTCGGCCAGCTCCTTTTGATTTATCTTTTCTTCCATTTTTATTTTACTTTTGTCAGCAACATGTTTTCTTTCTTTTGTTTCCATTAATATAACTTATGTACCTAATATAATGTATTCATTGATTATGTATACCATGTATGTATTATATTTATTCTTATGTATATATGTAAGTTTGTATGTAATAATGTATTATATTTATTTTATCACATCATTTAAATTGTGTCTTTCATGCACCTCCTAATTGAACTTCTCTGATCAACCCGAAGGCTGGCTGGTAGAGAAAGCCATAAGGCATTGCATTAAGCTCGCCTTTTGTACGCTATTGTGTAATGAAGACACTGTTCGGGGGATGTGTGGTCTTAAAACGCCACGCCAACCAAACGGGTTGGCGAGTCTATTTCTTCAAAGGCGATGCGGTTTCTCTTTAAGTCGGCGGCCCTTCCTGATGGCTTCCATTCGAGGACTCGTCTCCTCCAATGGTCATCGATCCTGCAGGAAATATGACCAGTTGACTATTGCCACTTCAACATGCCAATTTTACCAGCTATGTCAGTGACTAGTTATTTGGCTAAGAAAATAAAGATTTGATGAGTTTTGATTTGAGTTTGATGAGTTTCCGGTGGTGTTTTGATGAGAAGAGCCGAGGATCGTGTGTGGTGGCAAGCCTTGGGACTGGCCTATATCCAGAAGCGGAGAGACATAAGCTGATGATATGGTGGTTCCTTAGTGCTTGTCGAAGCATCTTTTTTATCCCTTAGTCACGTTTTACGACACCTACGAGAAGGGACAGGGTGACAGAAGAGATGCTATTCTAAAGCCAGCCTGCACCACACGTCACTGTGCTACTTACATTTGGATATTTAGGAGTTGAAATGGAAAAAGGTTTATCAAAAAAAGTCCGTCAGTATTTTTTCCATGATAATATGTTGATAAACAAAGAACCAAATTTACAACATTTTCTAAAATTATTTCTCATGTCTCATATTCATTTATTAATTGTTTCACTTTTTTTAAATATGAATGTACAGACACAAACTCTTTTAATATTAGGTAATAGTTATTCTGCTGTCTCCTTCCATCTTCAAGCTTTAGAGTGGGATAGCGTTAGTAATTTCGATTGAGATGGCAGATTAATTACGTGAACTGGTCTGGTCAGTTCCTTGGTAGCCATTCCCCGTCATAGACGGTAGGGTACCGTTGTAACATTAAGAGTGCTGTGGGAACCAATTAATTTTATCGATCGAGGTAACAAAATCTTGAAGTTAAAGACATGTTTGGTATTCAATTTACTGGAGACGAACCTGAAAGTTATGGAATATTACAATTAAGAATATATCATTCGTTACCATATTTATTACCATTTATACCAATTATGTATTTATTTATATGTATTATTGAATTAAATTTAAATATATTATACTGTTCACGTTGGTATTGTATAATAATTTTTTTTTCATTTTTGCTCTTATTGCACCTACCGCGCCATTTCTGCGTAGCCCAAAAGTTGACTGAGAGATAATGCTTCTAAGCATTAAGTCCGCCTTTTGTCACTGGGCAATAAAGAATAAATAAATACCAGTCCGCCTGGTGGTAAGAGATCGCCGATCAATAATGTAGTGCAATTTTACAAATTGTACTTGATCGTTTGGGATGGGTGAAAGGCGCGATACAATAATATTATGCAATGACATCGTTGTACAATTTTATTATAGGTCCAGGAACCACCTAAGACATCTATAAAATACCAACATTAGTCAAAAATGACGAATGTTGACACGTAGTGGTCATAAACATTACAATAACTGTAGAAGATCATAATATTAATAGACGACTTCTTGTCGGAAGATAACACAAAATGATGTGGCAGTTCCTTTTGAAAACGGACCAAGTAGATAACAACTTCGCAAGTTACATTTACCGTAAACCGCATCTAAGTCTAGGGACGGTACAGTGTATTTGCTTATTACGAAGCGTACAATTTGCTTGTGTTAAAGCTGACTCGTTAGCTCCGTATTAATTGAGTATACTGTAAATTTATTTATTTTATTTATTTGCAAGATACACCAACAGCATTTACACGAAAAAATACAAATGTTAAAAACTTATAAATTCAAAATACCGCGTGCAATACTTTAATATACAACCGTTTAAATAGATAAATATATGTAATGTTGTGTTTAAATAAATATTCTGAGTTATTCGGTCACTGGTTTTCTACATCTAAGCAAACAACATTTATTTTACAACTTCGAGAAACCAAAAATGAAAAGTATAACAGAGCTTACGAAATGTTCGATTCATTTTACTTTTAAATTACTTTTATTATAACATTTTTTGAGAACAACATAAGAATGTTTTAAAGCAAAAGTTGTTGCTCTTCATGTCGGGTAATTGTCGTTATGAGATCTCTCTGATATTTCCTTCGTTAAGTAAGTAGAATTCAGCCGAAAATAAGAGGTTATTATTCTCCAGTTGCTGTCAATGTAGTCACGAACAAGGGACCCGTGGTCATATTAAGGTCGCCTATTGTATTCTGTCACTTATAGATATATGCACATGTAATAACTAATTGAGCAATCGATTGGCGCAGTTGGTAGTGACCCTGCTTGCTGTGCAAAAGGTCCTGGGTTCGATCCCCAGTCGGACATACATTTGTTTAATAAAAAAAAAGGTAAATGTTTTTTTTTATGTACGAAGGCGGCAGACGAGCATACAGTCCACCTGATGGTAAGTGGATACTGTCGCCCATAGACATCCGCGATACATGCCAACATTAGTCCAAAACGATAAATGTTGGCACGCCCCCGGATGCGCTGCCCACCTTTGGAGATATAGGAATGGATTTGGAGAAAGGGTTGGGAAAATCGGAAGGGATAGAATGGGAATGGACTCCGGCACATCTCACTCACTACCGAAACACGTACGTACATTGGGGAAATAAGATAAAGTGGGAAATGCAGTACATTTCAAGATAGTCTTCTGTGAGAGGGGGGTAACGTGGGCAGTCGAGCGCGCCCAGCGGCTGCTGGATTTTAGCGTGCACTCTCCCCCTCAAAAACATTTGGCCAAATGGATAACATTTGGCGAAATGGAAAACATTTGTCGTTAGAAGCTAATTTGAATGTAGGTTTTCATTAGCGGCCAATTCTCAGGGATTTAGTAGCAACAATATGTTACAGCGACAATAAATAAGTTCATCTATGTAAGTCAATGAATAAATTAATAAAATTCCCTTCTCCCCTTCAGATAGAAGGAATTCTCAGTTACAGATGTTACATAGATAAATATATAGTCACACTTCATTGTACACCGAAACTACAGAAGGAAAACACAAACATACATGTAATTAGAAGTACAATCGGCGACCTTATCACTAAAGCGATTTCTTCCAGGCAATAAAGATAGTGCAATAAAGAAAAGATAATATCTCTATCATTTACTTCCACCACAGCATTTAACAAGACTGGGTACATCTGACATACTGTAGCCTTTCTTAGGAGGCGTTGTGATCACTCAGCGGACAGGTTTGCTTCCGGTATTAACTCGTCGCAGTGCACTGGTTCCAACAACTGTACAACTTGTTGTACTGTACAAACTGTACAACGATGGAGGCGGTACTCAAACTGCTATCTACTTAGGAGTGGACGACAGCAGCATTTTGTCCATACAAACGTATTCGCCTATTTTCTCCTTGAATTATTGCAATTGGAGCTATTATTTTTAATTTGTTACGAATGTACTATGAGTATGCCCCTATGTTTTGATATTTTTTGATTAGGTATTTCTTATAGAAGCAAAAATTTAAAAATGTCCCGATTAAACGCTGCCTAAATGTCCCGATTAAACGCTGCTGAAATGTCCCGATTAAACGCTGCCAAAATGTCCTGATTAAACGCTGCGTAAATGACCCGTTTAAACGCTGCCGAAATGTCCCGATTAATCGCTGCCAAAATGTCCCGATTAAACGCTGCCAAAATGACCCTTTTAAACGCTGCCAAAATGACTCGTTTAAACGCTGCCAAAAAGAAACCCACTGTGCAAATTTAACAACTTAAAATTGCACAGTGTTTAAAAAAGCAAAATGTACGGATTTAGAAAATATATTTAGAAAACACACGTAATAAAAATCATTACAAAAGAAAATACATACAGGAGGTGCGCCTTTTTTATTTTATTTTATCGGATTATTATAAGTATTATTAGCTCGTAGTGCAACTGTCTCTATCTCTCAAAGAATTCCAAATTTCAATTTGTTTCTTATCTTTTAAATTTTCCTAATAAAAAATAGCTTCAGACCTATTTCTCAAGTGGAATGTCAATTATCGTTGGACGTATTATACCTTCTTATTTTATTCTACTCTACCCTTTCTGTCGCTAGACAACACATTGACGCTTCCGATGCTCGGCCCTTAGTGCCTCCTGCTTCGTTCTTAGTAGTGTGAAGTTTGCTGCCGAGTTGAAGAGGTCCTGATAATATACCGGACTTTTATCCTAGCACTCTATGCGAGGAGGCTAAAGCAGATCAGTTATACTGATGACTTAAAGAAAATCGTCGATAGAACCTGGATGAAAAGAGTAGCCTTGGAAGAGGTCCATATCCAGAAGCGGCGAGACTTTGTATTTGGTAGGCGAAAGACCGTATATAACAAGAACACAAACTGCACCACCCGCGGTACCAGCGGAATAATAAATACACATGAACATTATTATAAAAGACATGTTTCTAAAATTACCAACACATCAGCGAAGCTACGACATAAAGTGTCTGGTTAGTCGCAACACGGAAAATTGCATGGGGAATAGATTGCGCATAACAATGATGGCGGATTCCCGACGCATTTTGAATGCCGAGTGGTGAAATTTAACCGTTTGCCTAATGTGCATAATAGGGGACATGATTCGAATGCAAGGGCTTAAATCTGAATTATTTGCTTAATAGATCCGCTTTACGTTGTAGAAAACATCATTGGTGTTGTGACTACAGTTCTATTTATTGCGTCTTACGCAGATGATAGGACATTTCCTGTTCTAGCAGAAGAAACTATATACTTTAAGGATCTATGCAATGCAGTCAGCCCTTTTAGTATCCACTGCTGATCATGGGCCTCCTCGTGTACATTGTCTTGTGCGTGAGTTGTAGGGATTTCGAGTCCATTCTTTTAGTCGTGATATAGTTCTTCGGGGCTTGTGGTAGCCGCTTTGTTAACCCTTAGTCGCCTTTTACGACTGAGTATCCAGAAGTAGAATCCAGGTATATGTGACATCTTCATATGACATAAAGAAGTTGAGTTATAGAGGAAAATAACAGAAATGTCAGACTGGATGGATTTTCATCCGTGAAATCAATCATGTCGGTGCTTTTACACTTGTTGATTACAGCTGCATAGTTTAACATAGTACATGTACACAAATTCTATAGCTAAAGCAACATAGTAAAGTCGATTGTCATCCACACGAGGAGCAATCCTGTATTATGGTGTACAAATGATTTCTGCATAATCTGCAGTATACACAGTTCCATTACACATTATGTGAACTCTAAATAACACGAAAAGTACAACAGGCGGACTTAGCACCAAACAATTAAAATCAACTCATCAATGAGCATCAACATTCAAACGTCAAAATCACTCAATGAATGGGAAATGAACGCGATTATTTCGGTGTGTGAATGGTTTTAATTATCCCCAGCGCAATGTAACTCAAGAACCATCCGCAAAGACAAGTAGAGAAGTGCTCGTAGGATTATTGTTAAATTTTCACCAACAATTCCACTTCCAATCAACATATCTCCACAGGTAGACAGCGCATCCGGGGGCGTGCCAACATTTGTCATTTTGGACTGGCATGTATCGCGGATGTCTATGGGCGACAGTATCCACTTACCATCAGGTGGTCTGTATACTCGTCCGCCGCCTTCATACATAAAATTAAAAAAAAAAAAAACCACCCATTATTGTATTATAAAAATATTATTTTTCACATTTCACTTTTTGAACAACACGACGCGCGACGGTTCGTTTATCTGTCTGTCAGCGTCTACCTAATTGTCGGTGGAAACTTCAAAGGTCCGTGTGGTCATACATACATTGACAGATAGCGGATATGGTTAGTGGCGTTCTGCCAAGATATGTTGATGTATGATCGGGTTACCGTGCCAGTTTTAATGCATAATGTAAATAATGCAATGTTGGCTTGAATCCTTCATATGGTGTCCATCAAATTTGCAAGGACGCGAGTGCTGACACTATATTACATTATGCCTTTACTCCAAAGAACATTTTCTGAAAAAATATCCGTGCCTCATTTATTAATTAAAGTAGGCACATAATCCTACATACCTTGCCAACGTTTGCCATTCTGGTCTGATGTAGGCTTTTTTTTGAATGACTAAATTCTTGTGGCCCTAATAGCAGGTATAGTTTAGGGCGAGCGCAGAAGGGTACCGCGGGATCGCGAGTCGGTGAGAAGCGCCCAGGCATGTACCGATACCTGGTAAAATTGTTGGCTGAGGACCGGTGTGTGTTCACGGTGTAGCGAGGGTGACGTCCTTGTCTCAGCCGGAGGGGACGCTGTATATGTGTAGTCTGTAAGTGTAGTATAAGAACCGCATTGGCAGCAGTAATTGGGTCGTCGGGGTTGTCGGCGTCGTGCCGAGGACGACGACGACGACGGCAACGGGGAGGGTCATTCCTATCGCGGGCCTGATGTTGGTATGTATCGCGGATGTCTATGGACGACAGTATCCACTTACCGTCAGGTGGACTGTATGCTCGTCTGCCGCCTTTTCTCTATATATAAAAATAAACTAAAATTAATTATTTATTAGCGTTTTCTTTCACACCACAATATTATTAAGTTTTGGCATGCAAGTCACAATAATTGATAAAGCAAACTGTGTATTTTTTTTCTATTTAGGTACGGACCTGTCTTGTATTTTAATATTTCTTATTCTCCTCTCTTAAAATGTTTGCAATGTGTTAGGAATAATAATAATTGTGGATATTTTACGTTGTAATTCTCAAATATAGCTTCGACTGTCAACAAATACAATACAATACAATTGCAATACAATAATAAAGAATAATCCTTCAACTGTCTGACAGCTACCTATCATAATGGCCACTCCATTCACATGGATTCACAATCGGGCTCCACCCGTGGATCCATGGATAATTTTTCCACCTCTTCGATTCCACCAATTTCGCCATCCAAATATATAATTAGGTATATAATTTCTAGGCCACTTCGATCCACACATTTGTCATCATTGGTTATCATTACTAAGAATTAACTATCATTACAGCTATCGGACAGTTGAAGGTAATCCTAATAATTAAAGAATAATTTCAATAATTAATAATAATAATTAATAAGAAGGTAAGAATAATTTCTTTATTTATTATTATTTCGCCACACATTATGTGTATTCAACGTTTTCTATCACTAATTCTTGTTTGATCATCGACCCAGATTTTTCGCCTCGGAGTTTACCCTTTCAAATACAAACGAAAATTGCAAACACGGAAGTCTGTTTGTTTAAATTCAGCAACAACGAAATTAGTGTGATCACTGGTGTCACGTCACGCTTTAACGAATGACTGAAGATAAATTGTCCTGGAATTACTTGTAATTGCCAATTAATTTTTACACGTTCATTGTTTCTGTAATTGGTGTCAACTGAACAGAAACACGGCGAGACATGTTGAAATAATACAAATTCAAGAAACACGAGTTTCATTATCGTGTTAAATAAAGCCGTTAATAATTATTTAAAAAACAGTAACCCGTCTGTATTTCACACCTATTAAACGGTCTCGTAAATTGAAATAAACTCGTTTGTTTTCTTTCATAATAATAATAAAGCTATCGGGACCAGATTTATTTATTTTGTATTCAATATTCATTGGTTCTACGGCAAATATGACCTGCCCATTGCCACTTCAACGTGTGATTCTACGAGCTATTTCGGTGATTTTAGTTCTTAAGGCGAATCCTATCCCGCAAAAACCTCCGAGCTATGGATAACTATCTCCATAGCCCGCTGAGTGACCTTGAACTTATTAATCAAACCGTTGCAGGCCACATTTCGGCACCATCCGTCATATGGGGCAGGACAACATACAGAGGACCAACTAATCTCATCTTCAAGCATTTTAGTATAGTTGTCAGACAATGACCTCTGCCCTACCTTAATGTAATTAGGATAGTTAGTACTCATATACCATGTTTGTTTCTTTACATCTATATTGTATTTAAGTAAATGATAATTGTTCTCATTATCCCCACTTAAACCTCCGACCCTTTAAATACTAGTGGTGGGTAATCAAGACTTCTCGGAGTGTTTTAACTCACTTAATCCTGTTCCGCTTGCTGATCCGACTCCTCTTAGTTATTCCTTAACTCTTTTGATTCTCCTACCTATTCACCTTCCGAGAGCTTTTCATTCTCTTTCCCTAATGGTTGTTGCATAATCAAAAAAGAAGGTCATGCCGATGCGCGATTACACTCACGATCATGATTGGCGC
This sequence comes from Sesia bembeciformis, assembly GCA_943735995.1. Lineage (NCBI taxonomy): Eukaryota > Metazoa > Arthropoda > Insecta > Lepidoptera > Sesiidae > Sesia > Sesia bembeciformis. The sequence goes on from OX031028.1 coordinate 19,759,396, forward strand.
CAGAATCGGAATTAATAACAATTCGATGGAACAATTAAAGGATTCTGCTCCGCTCGCGGATTCAACTCTTTTGATTCATTAACTCCGAAGTTAGCCATCACTATTAGATACCCCTGTTCTACCCCTCCCAATTCAATTGGTTCACAAACCTAACTCGTGTAACATATTCCATAATAAATAGCTTTTATAAAAACATTGTTTGTCACGTTACCACGTAACATAGTGTGGTATAAAATATCATCTTGTACTTGTATTAGCCTAACGTCCCACTGCAGGGCACAGGCGTTACGGGTCATAATCCACCACGCGGGCTCAGTGCGGATTGGTGGATCACAACTGCAGTTTTTTTATTTTTTGGAGCATGCGGGTTTCCTCACGATGTTGTCCCTCACCGCTGAGCTAGTGACATTTTTATAAAATAAATTCTTAAAAACAAACTCAGTGAACAAACAAAACACTCTTGGATTAAAATTTGGAATAAAAAATACGTACATTATTATGGTTTTAAACAAAATGAACTTCTCTATATACTTACGAAATTTATTAATTAATTTTGGAGAGTCCGGATATGGAAACTCCCAACAGTAAGTCAAACAGAGAATCATCTATTATTCAGACCCCTGACTTTATAATTCAGTGGTTAATCAGAGCCTTAAAAGGTCTTAAACAAAGTTGCGAATATTTTTCATTGCAGATCGTTAAAGATAGAATTTTGATAATTTTCCTGTTGTTAAAAGCAAATTAAATCGAATACATTATACATGCAAATTATACGACTCTCGTATGCGACCTAACTACATACAATTCTCGGTTCACGTGATCATAAAAACTCGATGATAACAGCTATAACAGTAATCAGATGATGATAAAAGTTGTTTATACTAGCTTTTGACAGATGTTCAAGAAACTCCCCTTGTGTAATTGAGCCATAAAGTTTCAGTGACCTCATTTGAAATATGCAAAGTTTTCTACTAAGTTTAACGTGCGCCATCATTTGCAGGTTTCTGTGAGTGGGCGTTTAAAGGGCTCTTTCGAACATTTGTATACACGAATAGGTTCAGTCATGGACGTAAAACTATAGTACCTATAAGCCAATTGAAGATTCGGACAAGCTTCATTACAGCCCATTATCATTTTATTTAATACATTTTATTTAATTTTTATTTAGTCTCCACTTGAGAACTCGTCTACCGCATCGGTTGTCGATTCTGCGACAAATATGACCTGAGCGCTGCCACTTCAGCATGCTGGTTTTCTGAGCTATGTAGGTGATTTTAGTTCTTTGGCCAACCTCTTCTTTTCTCATCTTATCCTGCAATGAAACTCCGAGCATAGCTCTCTCCAGGATATAATATTACATATATTAAAATATAGTATGTTTTAATAGATCTCGGTCAGCGTGACGATGCCGAGCCGTATTTATAGCGATAGACAAACAAACTTTCCGTTCAAAAATATGCGTAGCGACCAATAACCTTACATCCATCTCGTCAATATGTATGTACGCTCCTAAAATAACGGCGTGATGTCAGGGAATTGAAACTGGGTTGCTGTTGAGATGCATTGCTATCAATAAGGAAGACTTATTTTATTAATGTAGGAAATATTTTCTCTAATACGAATCTTTTCTTTCCAATACTTCCTGTATTATGCAAGTGTTGATTTATTTACAATTTATCGCGAACATTTCTTTTTTTTTTTATATACTAGTGGTCGGACGAGCAAGCGGTCCCACGTGATGGTAAGTGTTACCGACGCCCATGGACACCTGCAACACCAGGGGGTATGCGTGCGCGCCGCCGACCTTGCAAAATCCTATTCACAACTCTATAGATGCAATTTTACTATAATGAAAGGTGGCGCATGGTCGAGCGGCCCACGTGACGTGGTGGTAATTGGCTACCGCTTTCTGTATAGAAAAAATATCTTCTGACTAAAAAAAATGATTTTGTTTTAATGTTCTTTAATCTTGACAATATATAAGAAACCGAACATTAAATTTAAAAGAAAATTTAAAAAGTGTAGGCTTTCTCGGCCGGTGTCCATATTAATTGAATCTTCCAGGCTACTTGGCTGAGGTCTTCTGGAATCTCTTCTCTTTCTTCCAAACGTTTCGTCAACAACTGCGGTTGACATCTTCCGTGGTACGCCCTCCGGCCAGGACCGGTCAGATGGACCGACGTCACAAGTTCGCCGGTGGTGGTTGTATGAGAAGAGCTGAGGATCGTGTAAGGTGGCGAGCTTTAGCGTCTTCAGCCTATGCTGATGGTATATTTAATATCTATGAAGAAATTAAAAGCTATAAGGCTTGTCACTTTTTAATTGCCAAAAGTGATGTCAATTTCAATCAGCTGGAAGCTTTACACCACCCGGAATTTATCACTTTTTTTTACATAATTTTGCACCGTTTCAATGTATTTATTGACTGCTCGTGAATATATTGTGATCTTGAAATCACTGTGACTAAATCAATAAAACATAATATATTTTGGAGGGCCGCTGTGTGCACTCGACAGGCCACGTTACGCCCCCTCTCATAGAAAACACGTTGAAATGTAGGTAGTGCATCCCCCACTTTATCCTATTCCCCAACAGATGTACGTACAGATGGGATTACGATCGTAGCGGTCGCAAGGAATGTAACATCTGCTCTGTTTAATTCATTATGTAACTATACATACTTAAATACTCGTTTGAAATGATTATATCTACATTATAGGAAACAAATCACAGCCTTTTAAACTTTCGCGTTTTTTACACATTTTATATTTGTACTATTTGTACCAGAACTGTACGTGAAGCGACTGAAATAAAGAAATTTAAAAATTAATTCAGGAAGATGGATATAAACTGTCGTCAACGTGGAATCCAGTGTGTCCAGTGAATCACAAGGTACGTGGTAAACCTCGAAATTTACCGTCGAATTCGTTCGCGGACATTGTTAGTGTAGTGTGTCGCAGCCTTTCCGAATCGGAAGATAAAATGTGGGTAGTTTATAAAACTGCTCGCAGCCCCTTCCTGGACTACCCGGCTCTTCAGTCAGCGCGTGACCACGGCAAGTGTATTTCGTGCCTAAACGTCCAGTAGAAATAAACAAATACCTTTAATTATACGCGTTCTAACCCGATTTACAATGTAAAAAATCACAGATTGTTATTTAGTTTCTTTGAACTGCCGTTTCTTCGACAAATACGACTATTTTAAAATATATTCCAACCCTCCAAAAATATGTGACCCAAATTTTCCAATGCTACTTAGTGGAAATGACTCGGTCCTTCGAGCCCGATAAGTTCCTTAATAACTGATAGCATTCAATAAAGGAAACACGGAAAATCACTCAGCTCCACCTCGCTAGACCTTCTTCAATGTACCTATGTAACATTATCTTTATTTACTTTGTTTGCCTGATCTTCGATGGGATCTTCGATGTTATCCTGTTATCCTGACCTAAACTGTGTTTAAAGTTAAATATTCAGGTTGTTTTTCCAAAAATAATCCCAAACTAAGATTTTTATATTCTTTACATAAGTATTTTTGGTCAAACATTCCAAGGCAATTAGTCGAACACCATAAATCTGTGTTTCACTACTGCTGTATATAATAAGAGGGCTTGGGAGAGCCACACAGTACCAAATAGTCTTACGCTCTTCTCATCCAGTTACTACCGATGACACATCGATCAACATTTACGGCAAGTCGTCAGTCTACCTGGCTGGAGGGCGTCTCACACCCGGCGTCGCACACGCAGTCCTCCTGTTGTTGCAGGTGTCCATCGACAGCGGTAGCCACTTACAATCAGCTGGGCTGCTTAACCGAGATATAACCGAGCTTTTACTGCCAGTTACAGGCAATAAAAAGAAACACTCTTACGTACGTACTTATTCTTAAATACGTGGTTACTATACGAGAACCCGTTTAATTTATCGGCTAACGGTCTTGGGGCAGATACGCCCGCGTGCCAGTTAAGCTTACTGATTATTTGAGATCTGGTAGCAACTTTACTTCTACATCGAATTAGAAGTACAGAATTACAAATGACAAATAGTGTTCGAGGCCGATTAATCAAATCTTCAATTTCTATAGTATCAGCCTCCTCCAAGGCGCCAGAATACTATCTTCCGGCCCTTTTAATCTACAAATTGTCAATCTACATCATTCGTTTAGTCGACATCATTACCCGAATATAGGAATAAAAATCTTCCCCGAAACATAAACAATAGCAATTTCTGTTAGTGTGTCATATGTCAGTTAGCTTTGAGGGGGAGAGTGCACACTGCAATCCAACAGCCTCTGGGCGCGCTCGACTGGCCACGTTACCCCTCTCCCACAGAAGACGACCTTGAAATGTATAGAATTTCCCACTTTATCTTATTTCCACAATGTACGTACGTGTTTCGGTAGTGAGTGAGATGTGCTAGAGCTCATTCCCATCCTATCCCTCCCCATTTTCCCAATCCATTCCGTATCCAGTCGAGTGCGCCCAGCGGCTGTGGGAATGCACCATGCACTCTCCCCTACAGAGAGAAATCACCGCTTGTAATTTAGACTATCATCCTTCTTATGCAAATTATTATAGAGATATAACACCAAAGAAAATGCCTTGAAACGATCGCAATACTACGCAAAGGTTTTGGAAAATTTCTTCTCTCATAAATCCTGATTTACGAGCCTTGTGTAAGGTCAGTGTGCACTCCCCGTCGGCGTGACGTCAACAATCGAGTCTTAACCGATTCTAGACACGAAACGGTAATAAATCAACACGTATTTTTATCGGGCGACGTATATTCCCGTCTAAATGTGTTACACTCATTTCATTAACTGTTACTTTGGATCACTTGTGTTAACCTGCTACTTCGTAATGGTTTCCGGGTTTGCGTGAATATGCGTTTTCCTAGTTTATGCTGAAAGAAAAGAGTCCCCGAAGATGTAGCCCGACGCGTTGGTGTGACCAGGATCCGCACCACTCTCAATGCCAACATCCACGATGCCATGAATACCGCCAAGGACAGAAACAGATGGCACAATATCGTCCGAGGAAAAGTAATCCATGCACGTGGTCACGACCCTCAGCAGTGAGGAGGACAGAAACTAGATTTCAATAGAAATGTATTATTAAACGTAATAAATAAGGACTCCCTTCGGCCACTTGGACCAACGACTTGAAGAAATTCGCCGGCGGTGGTTACATCCACATTATATCCACCAGTGGAGAGCCATAGGCTGGTATTATATGGTAGAAGACGTATTGAAGTCAGTTCACTCTTACTGAAAGTGCTATTAACATTAAAAAAAGGCAATTATGCATAATTCGAAATTAAATGTCGCACAGAGAACAATGGAGCGCGCCATGTTAGGCTTAAAGACAGCATAGAACTTGTATACGTATAGAGATGCTTGATCCGTATACGTAACGTAAACATCCAAACACGTAACATGGCTAAATGATGTAGATAGGATTTTTTCTCCCAAGGCTCGCCACCACACATGATCTTGTGTTCCTCTGAATTAGCCACTACCGGCTTGTAATTCTTCTTATCATTTATACCTAGGCTTTATTATTTCTATTTTAGTGGTCCTGCTATAATTACAACAATTTGCGGAGGCAGATGTTTACCGACAGCGCGAGCGCAGACAGAGCGTGTCGCTTTTTGGACTGTGACTTTCGGTTGTGGTGCGCAAATGAGCGTAAAAACTCGCTCTACTTCGAGGCGCATCCTAAATTACAACCTGTTACGATAACGGGTCAACCGCATCCGCTATAACTTTAAAACGTTGGACCAATCTCAAAAAAGTCTACAATCCGTACGACTACCATTTTTTTTCCCGTTCGTATATGAACTATTAAGTTAATTATTAAGCTATTAACTATTACGCTTAATACGTACCTCGTAAAAGTAGAATCAATAAGCTAAAAAATCTACAACTTTGTATTTGCGGTTGGCACCACATGGCTATGCGGCTTGGCACCACATGGCTATGCGGCTACTACCAATAAATAAGAGAGATAAGTTCCTACGAATACATATATCTACTACAAGTTCTTAGTAGATAGATTGGTATCTATATTAGATAATCCGTCGGCCAATCCTTGATATTTGTACGAGTGGGTCACGGCTACATTTAATTGCAAGCATAGTCCCGGGGTAAAGGTATCCTGGCTTATGGGGAAAGTTCTACACGTACAGCATTAAACGGACTATATAATATTTGCTTGACGTTCAAAGATATACGCACGGAGCAATTAGCCTAGTCGGTAGAGGGATATGCGTTTAGGAGATATAATATAATAAAGATACTAATATATAGATACTAAGATCTATACTAATATAATAAAGAGGTAAAATTGTGTATTTGAAGGTATGTTGGGGGTAATCTCTGGAACTACTAAACCGATTTCAAAAATTCTTTCACAAATAGGAAGCTACATTATCCGTGTCTAATATAGGCTATATTTTATTTTGAAATTTTGAAAAAAAAAATTGAAAAAAAGAAAACAACTTATAAACCGAAGCGAAGCGAGGGTGGGTCGTTAGTAACTGATAAATAGTAAAGTATATATTTTGAAATTATAGATATGTATTTCTTTTAAGAGTCTGTACGTTTAATAGGTATTTTACTAGGTCTGAAGTATTTTTTCTCATTGCAGGACTTTCTTACGTTTCTTAGGAAACGAAATATTTTCTTTTTCAAATTGAAAAAATCTTATTAATCGAAAAAGCTTACTATAAAAGCCTTATTAATTAAAAACGGAACAAGCTAAAAACATCTGCTATTATTACTTAATATAATCAGGGCAAAATATACGAATCATTCCAGGCGACTTGAGAGTTGATCGCGCATCCGAATGGCCGGCCACGTCCACCCGCGGCTGTAGTTCTTCCGTCGGGAGCCACTTTTTAAACGTCAACGTATGACTGACTCCTCTCTGGTTTTATCAATCGGTTGCGGTAAGTCGTGAGGTCCCATGGCTCCACTGAAAATCAAAGCTGTGACAGACACTCGGTCACAGCATACGTCGAGGTGGAGACCTCTTCTTCATCACATCACTCACATTCATAAATTAGCAAAGTGGCATTTTTGTTAATATACTTATTGTATATTCTTGTACTTTTTTAGCGTTTGAAATTTTCTTTTGTTTCTTTTCTTGTCTTCATTGTTGTTTTAGTTATTGCTTTATGTATATTTTGTGTGTGTTTGTGTGTCTTTATTTATCTTTATTAGGTTACCAACAGCTACAGTATGAAAAAATAACAGGTATTATTAATTATAGATAGAATTTGGTTCACTGACTAATGATAATGGCAGATGAGTAATATAGAGTTAAAAAAAATATATTACGACCAAACAATTAAAAAATATATCAAACTTACAATGTAGGTATGCATGTATCTATAATTTATTATAGTTATTAATTATGATTACAGAAATAATAACTAGGCTGTGTGGTTAGGGTTGCCAGGCTCTAAAATACAAAAACCAGACTCAGCGCTACATTAGGCCGGACATATCTTTATCAAAGCTGGACATAACTTTTATAGTAAAAAAACTCTGTTACGGTCCGTTATTTATTAAGTACAATGTCTTCTGGAGACTGGATAAAATCGAAGAACAAACAAAACACAATTAAATAAAAGTTTTTATTAAACAAAAAAATACACCTGTATATATCCTATGAAATATATTTGACAAAAAATACACCTGTATATATCCTATGAAATATATTTGACAAAAAATACACCTGTATATATCCTATGAAATATATTTGACAAAAAATACACCTGTATATATCCTATGAAATATATTTGACAAAAAATACACCTGTATATACCCTATGAAATATATTAGACAAAAAATACACCTGTATATATCCTATGAAATATATTTGACAAAAAATACACCTGTATATATCCTATGAAATATATTTGACAAAAAATACACCTGTATATACCCTATGAAATATATTAGACAAAAAATACACCTGTATATATCCTATGAAATATATTTGACAAAAAATACACCTGTATATATCCTATGAAATATATTTGACAAAAAATACACCTGTATATATCCTATGAAATATATTTGACAAAAAATACACCTGTATATGTCCTATGAAATATATTTGACAAAAATACACCTGTATATGTCCTATGAAATATATTTGACAAAAAATACACCTGTATATGTCCTATGAAATATATTTGACAAAAAATACACCTGTATATGTCCTATGAAATATATTTGACAAAAAATACACCTGTATATGTCCTATGAAATATATTTGACAAAAAATACACCTGTATATATCCTATGAAATATATTTGACAAAAAATACACCTGTATATGTCCTATGAAATATATTTGACAAAAAATACACCTGTATATGTCCTATGAAATATATTTGACAAAAAATACACCTGTATATGTCCTATGAAATATATTTGACAAAAAATACACCTGTATATGTCCTATGAAATATATTTGACAAAAAATACACCTGTATATATCCTATGAAATATATTTGACAAAAAATACACCTGTATATATATCCTATGAAATATATTTGACAAAAAATACACCTGTATATATCCTATGAAATATATTTGACAAAAAATACACCTGTATATATCCTATGAAATATATTTGACAAAAAATACACCTGTATATGTCCTATGAAATATATTTGACAAAAAATACACCTGTATATGTCCTATGAAATATATTTGACAAAAAATACACCTGTATATATCCTATGAAATATATTTGACAAAAAATACACCTGTATATATCCTATAAAATATATTTGACAAAAATACACCTGTATATATCCTATGAAATATATTTGACAAAAAATACACCTGTATATGTCCTATGAAATATATTTGACAAAAAATACACCTGTATATATCCTATGAAATATATTTGACAAAAAATACACCTGTATATATCCTATAAAATATACTTGACAAAAATACACCTGTATATATCCTATGAAATATATTTGACAAAAAATACACCTGTATATATCCTATGAAATATATTTGACAAAAAATACACCTGTATATGTCCTATGAAATATATTTGACAAAAAATACACCTGTATATATCCTATGAAATATATTTGACAAAAAGCCTAACAAAAGCCGGGCAGGCCGGACACGTAAATATTTGGCCGGACACGACTGTAAAAAGCCAAACATGTCCGGCTAAAGCCGGACGCCTGGCAACCCTGTGTGGTGTCAGCCGGCTATGAAATAGGACCACTCCGTTCTTCCCGTGCGTCTCGTCAAAGGAGACTAAGGCGGCTACCACAATCCGTAAGGAACCACACCAACTCTAAAAGAGTGGACTCGTCAACCCGCTTGGCCAGCGTGGATTCACTCAAAGGGCTAGTTGCATTGCATTATAGAAATAGAAAAGTAAATATATTGTGAGAACTAGCTGTTGCCCGCGACTTTGTCCGCGTGGACTTTAGTTTATAAAAATTTTATAGCATTTTTATCGAACAAATGTTCGACGTGGTTCTTTAAATTGATATAACTTTTTTATTTATGAACTGATTGAAATAAAACAAACACTAAATTTTAAGTGAAGCTTACCACAATACATTAGTGAAAACCGCACCCAAATCGGTTAAGCCGCTTCTAAGATTAACACGCATAAACGCACAGACAAACAGATAAACAGACAAAAATTCTAACAATCTTTGTTTTGGGTTCTATTGCGTTGATAAAGGCCCCCAATAATATTTTTCTCACGTACGGACAGCGATCACTTACATTTTTATTATATGTATATAGATGTGTGTGCGTGTTTTTATGTGAATGTATGTCCTAATAAAATTCTGTCTAAGTTTTAGCGACTACCAACGCGACCAGCTGTGTCGCTATATGCCCGACGCCTAAGCCGGTATTTTGGTCGGTTTAATTGGACGCTCGACATGGATCGGTGTCAGCTGAAGTGACGTGTAGCACCTGGAGTGAGAGGTATCCGTGAGAGCTGACAGGATTCTTATCACAGCCGAGTGGCTTATTTATTATTCATTTTTAACACAAAAATCCATAGTGAAGTGCTACGAGTAGCTTTACACATTTAGGGGGTACAGAAGTAGTCACTTATTTGTATACTAGACAAGTAGATACCTTCCGCCTGTGTCTATCCACTACTGGATACAGTAATAGTAATAGTAAAAAGCACAGTGACCCGAGCCTATTACAAGTATGCCACTTGAGCGAAGCCAGGGGGCGTTGCTAGTTCATATACAGGTGTAACGAAATCTTTTTCGAACTGCTTCTGATTCTGAGTTAACTGACACATAATGTTACGTACTTTTTTGAAATATAAATTTTTCGTATTTCTTCTTAAAAAAATTGTATGATAAAGGAGAATCACAAAATACGGCTAAAATGGCCAACAATTTAATCATCTTTTTTATGATACAAAACTATTTACATCTCATTTAATTATAAATAAAAAATTGCTAAGCCTCCTATTTTCTATTTCCTCTCCCTATAAATGTAAGCTGGACATCGGCAAATCATTCACGAGCGGAGACAAACGGTGAATTTACCACTCTATGTATGTATTGTAAACGTGTATTGAAAATCTGGTAACGTCATTGAAGTGACAATTTAAACAAACAATTTAATAATAATCGAACATTGATCGCTTTAGCCATAATGACTGTGGTTGTCTGGCATTCTCTTTTGGTAAAAACATGAACATGAAATTTTATCAATAAAGGCACCGTGAAATTTTCACGTTAATGAATTAGGATCATGGGATTCATGGTTTCATCGTTTCAATCTTCGGTAAAGGTTCCGCTACACCCTGTATACACCGATTTCTGTGAGTCGCACCAATTTTGATGGTGTCTCCGTATTAATCAGAATGTTATCCACAAATTTCTACCTCAAAATTTCGTTGTTTCAAAATACCTACTAATTTAATATTTCGATTTATGCCAAATATTAAATGTGTATCTCCGCATGCCTGTGGTTAACATGTAGATATTTACATGTGACCTGGGTCTGTATCCTACCATGTTGATATAAGTACCTAGTGCCCGTTTTCAAAGCAACAATTAAAAATAGAATACAGCCTGACGAAACTTCTGGGCGATGGGAATCAAAGACAATACAGTTACTCCGTGCTTGGCAAGCGGCGTGTATCAAACCCGAGACAAATCACTGTAATCATACCTGTATTGTTTATGCGCACGCGCATATCCACATACAATCCCGTTATAGATAGCGGTGTCACTCCTACAAACCTACCATAAGACTACAACAAGCTTAACATTTTCAGCGTTTTGTTGTATTTCGCTTACATTACCGCTTTTGTTCATAAAGTGAATAGAGATTTCTCTAATAAAGTGGCAATGGATTGTATCAAAATTAAACTGTCTAGAAAAGGAGTGCGTGGTGGTAGGTTCAGGTGTTTCAAGTCATATATATTTTGCAGAGCGTTTAAAGTACCAATACGGGATCGATAACGGTTAGTGACCATAATTAACAGCCTATGAAACAAGTAATTCAGCTTTATATTCATTGAGTCATAATTTTATATGGCAAGTTCATATATCTTAACAAACATGTACACCTGCACGATGAGCAATTTGGCTTTAGACCTGGATTGTCTACAGATAGTGTCCCAAGCAATCTGCCCAGTACAGAAAAACTAACAGAAAAACAGCGGTATACAGATACACCTCTGTCCTTGATCTTTCCGAGGCATTTGACCTGGTGTCATATGACATACTGTGGGAGAAACTATACCGTGACACTGATGTTCCCAAGGAAATTATTCAGCGGTATAGACGTCTTCCGGCAAAGGTGCAAAAGGCGGTACAGCCGATACAGTCCGCCTAAGCTCCCTAAGTTTTTCTCCCTAAGCTCCCGGCCGGCTGTTTCCGCCGGGGATTATATTGTCTCTCCCTCTTTTTGGCTCATCGAAGGAGAGACGAGATGGTTTAGAACCATATTTTAAATAATAATAATATGGAAAAAGTTATGGATAAATTCCTTGCACAAAGGTAATGACAAAAACAATAAATTTAAAAAATATCAAAACATCAAATATTCTTAGGGAGCATCCATTGATTACGTGAGCTGTTTTTTTTTAAATTTGATTTAGATTGATTTGATTTAATTTGATAACATGATTTAGTGAGATTTGGTGGGGACCCCCCCCCCCCCCAACCCCTCCTTACGTGAGATTTACGCTATAGTAGTTAAATGACTAAATTGACTTTCATAAAGTAAAAAAATATTAACATGAAGGTGCATTATAACTAATTTATTTAAATTTTATAAAATTAAAATTCAAAACAGACAACAGCATCATTTTCCCTCACTCCACGGGGCATTCATATAATTTTTCTACTGTAATAATAGGACACAGTTCGTCCGTGTTTTTTTGGTAATAAAGGAAGACAGTCATCAGAAGTATTTTTTAAAAGTTGACGTGAGATTTTCAATTATGCCCTCCCCCCAGATTAAATGAGATTTGGTGAGATATTACTGGACCCTCCGCCCCTGACGCCGATTGCGTCCTATTTCCATACGTATTAGCAACTTAAAGGTATTCAAGAATTGCTTTCTGGGAAGAAAAACACAATCCACCGTAAGTAATCTTTTGAAATCCTTTTTATAATAAGATCGTTGTCAGGATTTCGATTCAGAAGAAAAATTGGAAATAATCTTCCTTATTGAGCCGTATACACAGCGCTTCCGGAGGCCTGCCTCTTAGTTTGTCATTCTGGACTGATGTTGGCATGTATCGAGGATGTCCGTGGGCGACAGGTGATAACAATGCATATCCGTGTAAATCTTGTGGACCTTACATGTGTGTACAGCTTAAACGTACTTACTGTCGCCGGCATCCTAGGCAGCATGTCTAAGTATTTTTTAAATTTTTTCAAACGTTATATGTACTCGTATATCGCCTCACATTACAATACTGTAACCATAAGAATGTTGGATTATTTACTATTTATGCTATAAAACACTTTATCTGTTTTATTCGCATAAAGACAGGAACTGTACAGTCGACTGGCCACGTTATCCCTCTCTCACAGAAGTCTGCCTTGAAATGTACTGCATTTCCCACATTCTCTTATTTCCCTAATGTACGTAAGAAACAATGGTTTAAGAAATTAAAAAAACGTAACCTAATCCAATGTGTAATTTTTTGTGTGCGAATGTCGTTATGAGAGATTCTCATATGATTCTCATGTTCTTATAGTCAGATAATTGTTCGAGACTATTCGAGTAATTTGTCCTTATGCGAACAAAGCCATTATTTATTTACCGAAATGCTTCTTCCCACAGAACTGGGATTTCATATATTCCGTGTTTTTTCCTACATTTAACTTACATGTTTCTATTTTCAGATCTATTCAATGAAGATCTACTTACCTACCCTCAGATCTATTTTAAGATAAAAAGATCCATTTTGACCATTGTTAGGTATTCGTTTTCATTGGGCGGCCATTATTTAGTAAAGGTTCGTCTAAAAATACCAAGGGATCGTATAAGTTTACCGGAAGTCCGTCATTTCCTCACCGGATATGGCCTTCGCTCTTGTTCTCTTGTAAAACAGAACCCGTTTCAAACCATATACTGATATAATGGGTCTTTCAAATCAAATCAACTTATTTGCATAAATGTGGGTGAGAAGATTTTACAAATGTGGTTTGTGGCTAACACATTTATCATTTCTGGCTTGCAAAATATTTGGAAACAAAAATACAACAATTATTAGAGAGAAAAAACAGCAATAATAATTAGAAAAATAAAAACTATGTCATAAATAACTAGAATGTAAGATTAATAATTACTACAGAATATCATGTCAATAATTATAATTACTACAGAATGTCATGTGAATAATTATAATTACTACAGAATGTCATGTCAATAATTATAATTACTACAGAATGTCATGTGAATAATTATAATTACTACAGAATATCATGTCAATAATTATAATTACCACAGAATGCCATGTCAATAATTATAATTACTACAGAATGTCATGTCAATAATTATAATTACTACAGAATGTCATGTGAATAATTATAATTACTACAGAATATCATGTCAATAATTATAATTACTACAGAATATCATGTCAATAATTATAATTACTACAGAATGTCATGTCAATAATTATAATTACTACAGAATGTCATGTCAATAATTATAATTACCACAGAATGCCATGTCAATAATTATAATTACTACAGAATGTCATGTCAATAATTATAATTACTATAAAATATCATGTCCATAAGTGCGCTTCAGTTTTAAATAGAAATAAAACAAGTTATATAATCGATACCGCTATTATTTTGTTTTTATTTGGAAGGTCAATCGATTCTGGATGATCGCATTCTGGAGGTCCAATTTTTGATGACTCTATCGCATAAATTGGGTTCGATTTCATTAATCACGCGGGTGACGTTGGCCTTTAAGGCATAAATTGTTTACGGTTGATTTACAAATACCTGCGATTTAACGTAACCCCACATGAAGAAATTTAAGGGTGTTAGATCACACTATTTCAGTGGCCAGTTGATGTCGCCGCCTCTCGAGATAATGAAGCCTGCGAACTTCTCGTGCAGAATGTCCATTGTTGCATGCGTTGTGTGGCACGTGGCGCCGTTGAATTTACACGGGTAAAGCTTCAAGTCCCGACGCGTATTTAGCCAAGTTGAAGTCGCAGAAAGACCAAGTTCTTGCGCATGACGATAAATTGACTCTTCTCGGATTCTCATGCACACTATTCCAAACAGCAACAATGTGTTCGATAGACCTTACGTTTCGTTGACGTGACGGAGGTTTTTGGTCGGCAACGGAACCGATTTCTTCGAATTTATTGATTAGACGTCGAATTGAGGACTCAACGGGCCGATTATTCTGACCATAAAATCCACATAACGCACGGAACGTTCCACATACTGAACAGTCATTTTGATAGTAAAGATGAATGTTTTCCACGAGTGATTGAATCATGTACATGGTGAAGCTCAATAAATATTACTGTCAAATATGACAGATATATCTTTTTAAAGATGGCCGCAATAGGCTTTTAAAAATCGAGCGTCCGTTTTGAAAGATCCTATACAATGGATTTTAAAGTGCAAATACTCTTATCATTTACAAGGATGTTGTAAATATTTCCTTAAGTATTTTTATCAAGGCTTTTTCCCTGCGTAATCCAGTTATCAGGATCTCGATACAGCACTTTAATAAAACTTAAATCTCTTAAAGCTCCTCTTTAGTAATCTCATAAGATAAGCGACCCCCCAAGGTGTTGATTCACAGAGGTGTGTGATATTATGAAAGTGAGGATTATATTAAAGCTATGGTGTATATTTTTGTATATAAGGTGGTAGAAGCTTCAGTCCATCCAGTTGTAAGTGAGTGTCACCTAGAGACATTGTCGATACATTTTATTTATGTGGGAAAACCTCATGGATACGTCTCCGCCGACGAACGCAACGAAGTTGGTGCAGTTTATAAATGTGGAGATAAATATATTCGCCTCGCAGAAACTCGTATATCCTCGATTCACACTCGCTTGCAGATTTATTGCTTTTTCTAGGTCATACTTGCAAAGAATTATGTGTGGGCTCTGCGGCGCCCAGGCCCGTAGCCAGAGGGAGAGATGGGGGAGAGATCCACAATCCACTGAAGTTCTTCCGATATATAATTTTTTTTTATTCTATAATCGGATTTCTTAAATGACGTTTACGATGCGTTTTATAACAATGTGTGTACAAAACACGAAAATCAAATAACGCCGATTGCAGCTGCTTGTTGGAAAAGTAGATTTAGCTGTTAAAAATGTTTTACACAGAAATAAATGTGAATAAACATTTAGTTTAAAATTGTATTAGATGATTCATAAGCCTTATGCAATAATATGTCGTTTGTATGTGCTCGTATGTTGTTGACAACGCAGTGTCTCATTTTTAACACTTCTAAAGCTCTATAAAGTCCCCTCAGAGCCCTGATTTTTAACTATGGCCCTGGCGCGGGGCGGGGTGGGCGGCGGGGGGGGGGGGATCGTGGGTGTGGCGAGACATTTCATATCAAATGTTTCATGCGAGGCTCTGAATGAACTTCAATAAGTTCAATAAGTAATATGTAACTGTTAGGTCGATATAATAAAGTATTGTTAATTCCGATTCTACTTGTTCTCTTATTAAAATAGTATTCCAAAATGCTTTAAAAAGTACCTACATGATCGATTTAGTTGTTTTTGCTACGCGTGCTTTATTTGAAGTTAGTATAAAATATTTGGAGGGACAGTCTTTTCAATGTTTTTATGGAATGAATGCGGCAGACGAGCATACAGTCCACCTGGTGGTAAGTGGATACTGTCGCTCGTGGATATCCGTGATACATGCCAACATCAGTCAAACATTGCCACGACCCTGGATGCGCTGCCTACCTTTAGAGATATAGGAATGGATTTAGAGAAAGGGTTGGGAAAATGGGAAGGGATAGGATGGAAATGGGCTCTGGCACATCTCACTCACTACCGAAACACGTACCTACGTACATTAGGGAAATATAATAAAGTGGGAAATGCAGTGCATTTCAAGGTAGTCCTCTGTGAGAGAGGGGTAACGTGGCCAGTCGAGCGCGCCCAGCGGCTATTGGATTGCAGCGTGCACTCTCCCGCTAGTTAAACACAAAAACACCAACATCCAACAAACACACATTTAAAAGATCACTATTTAAAGCATCACACGTAATTGATTCATATTTGTCTGTTCTTTTTTCTTTGCCTTAATTAAATGTTTTCTGTTCAATTATGCATAATGCATTATATTAGTACAATGTACTCATATCTATTTTATATAAGGTATGGGTGAATCTATACAATGCTTGTATTTACTATATTATGTATGTCATTATGGGTCATCCATAAATTACGTCACACATTAAGGGGGTGGAAGGGGGTGGGGGGGGGGGGGGGCGAGTCATCATAAGTTTCGTGACGTCACGTATAAATCTAAAGTATTAAAACTAAATTTCAACTCTAACGAAAAACTTTAAAATATTACCAACTCTATCAATATTATTATAATAGTTATAATTTAATAATTTCTAAATTTAAAATTGCAAAATATGTGACGTCACACCAGAGGGGGAGGGGGGGATGATTGTCACACAAATGTTCGTGTGACGTAATTCATGGATGGCCCCTTACTGAGTCTATATTATGTATGTATTCGTTTAAACAGACATTGCAGGCGCGTTTTATTTTTTAATTTCTGTTTGATCTCTTTGATAATACCGTAGGACATTAAGTCCTCTATTTGTACATATTATACTTAGTTTTAAATAATTTAGATTAATTATATAGTTTATAAATTTATTTTATTGTAAGTATTATATTAATTAGTGCTTAAAAATCTGAATAAACGTTAAATACTCTTGCGCAACGAAGTTTAAATAAATAAAATAAGTAATGTAGTTGCCGCTACTAAAGCGAATTAACCTAGGCTCAGATAATCTAAAACAAGATCCAGGATAAGCTGACAGGTAACATTATCACAACCCGACACCGGGAGGGTGCACGCACACTTGCACACTACGAGATAATGTGTCTGAACATGGTGTAATGGAACTTCCCGAGACACACAGCTTGTTATATCTAATCTGTGCTGCACCGAGCTGAAAGCCCTTTAATAACATTACTTTGGTTCTATAGCTACAAAACATTTCTTTTTATTTTTCAATGAAATTATGGGTGATGGTTCAAGTTGGAAGCGAAATCCAGTGCATTAGTTCAAATTTTAGTTAAGAGATGTTTCTATCTCTCTCACAGATAGAACACGATAATTTCTTCCTATCGCATCGACGTAGCAACGTATCGTAAAAGCCAACCACTTTTTTCAAACGCTCTTGCTTAGCTACAAAGCTGTTAGCAACAAGTGTCAGTATGCTTTGATATTCTTTTTAATTTTTTTTTTTATTTATAGCAAGTAGTGTTTTATAGCAAGTTCGCGTACGATAGTAACTCGTTCTACACTACAGGGGCCGTTTAAGTATTACATAAGCACCAATTGGTCTTTGCTTTGCTTATTTTTGATGACATGGGGCACGGGTGGGGGGGGTTTGAAGGGCGATTTCGTCAGCAATATTTATTTATTTACTTTCGTATTTTTTTGGGAAAATTTAGTAGATTCTGATTAAACTTGAAACTTGAACAGATTTTGTAAAAATTATACCAAGGCTTACGTTATCATGGGGGGGGGGGGGGGTAAGAGCTTTGCTTACTTTCGCTGACGGGTGGGGGGAAGGGGGTTAAAAATGACTAAAATTCTGCTTACGTAATACTTGAACGGCCCCACAGTGGTAATGTACTCTAGCCCAATGATTCACAAAGTTATATGAACCGGGACTCACCTAAAAAAATACATAGTTCGGGTCCCACCCTACGCCTTACATGAAAATAGCATTGTGTCGCTGCTGCAGCATGTTCTCGTTACGTAGCATGTTACGTAGCGTAGTTATGTGAAGGGTTGTACAATTAAGAAAAGAAGAAAAAATCCAGTAACCAGTGATAATCGTAATTTTTAATAAGTAAAAATAAAAAATAGATTATTTTTTTCAGGGCCCACGTAATATTCGCTCGTGACCCACCAGTGGGTCGCGACCTATACTTTGGGAAACACTGCTCTAGCCCACATATGTGACTGACTCCAGCTACAACGCTATCAGCAACGAGTGCGTAGGCACGTTCGAATGCACAACAGATTATTCGTTACTCAGCATTGTACTCACAGTGGTAATGCGTCGCATGCTCCCGCCTACGCTTGTGACTCGCTCCACATTATAACGCTATCAGCAACAAGTGTGTAAGCACGCTCGAATGCCCGGCGACAATACGCCACTGAGTATTGTTAGCGCAATTGTGCCGCGTCGCACGCTCTCGCCCACTGACACAGTGGCACGCCCGTCATCGTGGGTCACGCTCGGTCACGGGTTCACGAGCACTAGCAATAATGCCGTTACCGATGGCTTTTTTATTAAATTAACAATATGGTGGAAGCTTATAATTTCTTTTGTTAGTCAGATTGAAATAACAAAACGTTGAGCTCTCCTATATAATTTGTTAAAAAATATCACTTGTAGATTTTGATATGGGAGAGCCGAATAAATCTTTTGCTGATAGAAACTTGACTAGCTTACAATAAATAAAAGTAATAAATAAAATATCTTCTCTAATTAAGAAACAGGCAAAGACAATATCTTCATTATTCATTCCGTTAAACAGACATCACTGTCCATTATTACATCACACTCGCCACTTTCATACCACATAAGGCCACTTAGGAACAGTTCGAGCATTCAATTGAACAGACAGTGCATTATGGCTTATCGGGTCAAGTTCGGGCGGGCAGGGGAGGGGGGGGGGGGGTGAAGGAAGGTTGTAAATCAACCGATAACCGAATTACTGGGTGAATTGTTGGCGCATTGGCGCGGGTTGCCTTGGATCACGGGCTATTCAGTACTTCGATATTCATTTTATTTGACAGAAATGGAGTTTAAAGTAGAGATGTATTGTGTTCCTCTGCGTGTTCCACCGTCTGTGCAACGGGTAATGTACTAATGGGGGCCTACTGTACTAATATAAAGCTGCCTGAACGTAATCTGAACCGCAGCGATACCAGCACTAAATTTTATTTTCATATTCCACTCATTATAACGGCAACGGTTCAGTTTCGATTCAGTCTAAAAACTCTTCAGAAAGTGACATTATAACACATTATCTAATGGGCATAAATGTATATTTTGACACATCAATTAATTGACATTATTAAATCTGAGTTCCAAAACGTGCAAAAATCACTCTTTGACTATGTAAATATAATTAGACTTATAACAAAACAAAATTGTTCATCCATTTCTATAATTATGGAAAGAACCTGATGTTTTTTTTTTATCGGGAAGTAGGCGAACGAGCAAGCGATCCCACGAGACGTAGTGGTAAGTGTTACCGCCGCCCATGGACACCTGCAACACCAGGAGGTATGCGGGTACACCGCAGACCTTGCGATATTCTATTTACAGTTTTCTTGAAAAACCCATATCGTAGCGTAATGGAAAGGCCTCTTGAGGCAGTTCATTCCACAGCCTACGGGTTCGCAGTATTAAATAATTTTTGAACCGAATAGTATGCGACACCTCCGTATCGAGGAAATGCTTTGGAAATTTATTAATGTATTTGGAGAAAGGGTTCCGAAAAATGGGGAGGGATGGATAGGTATTCGGATATGGATACATAAAATGAACAGCAATATTAAGAGGCAAAAGGTCGTATTAATTAGTTACGTTCTCCCAGAGAGGTTATAAACGTAGTGTAACTCTCTACGTAGAGCTAATTGAACATGTCTTTGTAGGACCTTTGTGGAGTCAGGGACAGCACAAAGTAGGTAGTAGTTTTGTCAGCGATAATTTATGACAAGACAAAATGATAACAGAGTAAACATTTTATTGCAGATGCAAGTCATTCTTTTGAATTCTTAAACACTTCGAACCAATGGATATTCTAATGAAATATCTTTTTGTGACAAACCCAAAATGATCGTAATGTTTTAATGTATGAATACCGTACTCGTATGAATAATTTATGTAATAAATAAGTAAATAAATTCTTTATTTTCCACACTGATGACACAAACAAAGCAATGGTATACCTAGTTAATTATCTCAGTGGGCCAATGGTGGCAAGCTCAGCGTATGCTGTGTGTACTCGCTTACACAGCGCTGATTTTCAGCTTGCCAATGTCTCATTATTACAATGATTCCAAAATGTGTGGGTAGTCGCATCTCTTTTTTAAAATTATATTTTGTACAAATTAAAAATTCGAACCGAAATAAGATAAGTACAAATAAATATAATTATTAGTAAGTACAGTAGAATCTCGTTATTCCGGCCTTCACTATACCGCCACGTCTAGTATCCGGGAATCGAACCTAGAACTTTTTACACAGAAGGCAGGAGCCACTACCAGTATCATAAAATGGGTCATTTTATGAAGGCTAGGTTTTTTATACCAAAGAGACCTGTAGAAACTCCGATTACACTTCAAAATTGTATTGTAATGCAGTAAATACTGTACGTTGAAACCTTATTAACATTATGTGATTCACGTCGAGTTTTGCATGAAACCTGACACAAGTAAATAGAAACACGTTAAAGAACAAACTACAGACACGCGACAGTTGTCATATCAGCGTCAGCGTATCGCGTTCAGTCATCGACCTTGCGACGCCGTGGGTTATTACGTCACAGTTCAAGGACACCCGTCGCCGCGTGACGTCACTCATGCTAAACTGGCACGCGCCCGTGATTCGAGGTTAGACTAATATGAAATGAAAGGATGGGTCATTAGAGTCATGAGTTTCTAATAGAATGTTAAGAACACACGAATCTGTTACAGTTATTATTTAGCTGTAGGAAAACTTGAGAAATAGCAATAAATCTAGAAGAAGGCCAGGGTTTATTCAGTATTGTGGACTGCCTGTTTTTTTATTGTAATTTAACATCCTTGTGCTCCTATAAATCGATTTGTGAATTAGAGAACAGGAGCATTGCAATCTAGAGGTTTTTCCACTAAGCTACGACATGAAGTTCTTTAAGAAAGCTGTAAATAGAATCCTGCAAGGTCGTCGGCGCACTCGCAACCCCCCCTGGTATTGCAGCAGTCTGTAGGCGACAGTGACCACATGTGGCCCGCCTGCGCGTTGATAACTCTTCTATAAAAAAAGGCAATCTTATTAAGACCCGTCTATGCTGTTTATATTATCTGATGAAAGGATCAGTAACTCCCTCATTAGGATGCAAGTCGCGTGCCAGAATTCGGCTCCGCTTACACGTAAGATCACTTCATTTTAACCCGTTCTATTATCGGTAACGAAGCATCCACTAAGATCCATTAGTCCAATGTTTACCACAAACATTGTATTTTCTATAACCATGTGGAAAATATTGGAAATTGATACGTTATTAGGATTAGACAGTAATTACTCGTTGGTAACTGAGATAGGTGCTTTCCTGTAATGAAGGCATTTGTGGAATATACCGATAAGATGCTGGATTTAATAATATATTGCTAAATTTTTCATCTATTTCAATTATGCATAAATTATCTGGATCGTGGATTATAAGTATTACGAATATAGATTGTTATGATTAAGGATTTATCTACTATGGAAAATTGAAGGATTTAAGCGATTTGATTACCGTTACAGACATGTGTAACATAATATGCTACATATCAGTCAACAATGACGAAAATTGGCACATCCGCAAGTGCGTTAGCTACCTGCGAGGTAATTAAGAGTCAAGTTTAGAGAAGGATGTAGAATAATGAAGATAATTAATGAGGGAAGAGGGAAAAGCTAAGAGTATGGAATGCTGGTTTTAGTTTCGTTCTTCTTTAGTTCTACTC
Source organism: Sesia bembeciformis (assembly GCA_943735995.1). Taxonomy (NCBI): domain Eukaryota; kingdom Metazoa; phylum Arthropoda; class Insecta; order Lepidoptera; family Sesiidae; genus Sesia; species Sesia bembeciformis. The sequence continues at coordinate 19,781,876 of OX031028.1, forward strand.
ATCCATCCAGCCAGCGATTTTCTTCAAGTCGTCAGTCTACGTGGCCGGAGGGCGTCCCACGCTACGTTTCCCGATAATTGGTTTCCATTTGAAGACTCGTGTGCCATCGATTATTTATCGGTCCTGCGGCATATATGGCAACTAATGAATGCTATTAACAATTAATCAATTTACTAATATGTATTTCATGAAAATGAGAATCATCGAAAATATTACTGAATTTCTTAATCCCAATTAATTTGGTCTCACCGCGTTGATTGTAATTAATGTTATCTGAAGTTAGTTTCACTAACAATGCGTTATGTGACCCCGTAACCTTGTTGAAGTCTAATCAAGCCGCCATGTTGATAAAGGCACGTCCGCGCGACCCAGGCGGGGGATATTATACCTAACAAGAGGCACTAGTGACCCTTCTACGACTTTGCACGACTTCGGAATTTGAAACCACGTAACGTAGAATCTTCTTTATTGTGTATGGACACGAAATGTAGGTCCACCTGAGGATAAGTACAATATATGGAGGTTATACGTACGCTGATGCTATTATAGAAACATATTCCCGGTTGTACAAAAGTTCCCTTTGTAGTAACAGTGGAAGAAGTGAATATTTCTCCAGCATTTTACGATCTTTGTGGTGTTTTTGTGTGTAGTGTCGGCTGGCTTTAGAATAGACCATCTCTTCCCGAGAGTGTCGTAAAACGCGACTTATATTGGGCCATTCTAATAGGTCGGATTTGACATATGACGAACCATATAATCCACCGATGTGAAATATTAATTGTCATAGACGCAACGCTTCCAAGAAAACGACCTTATGGAGAGACCTCTTGAGGCAGTTCGTTCCATAGCCTACGGGTTCCCGGTATAAAATAATTTTTGGACCGAACAGTACGCGACACCTCCGTATCGAGGAAATGCGGATGGACCGCACTTCTGTGACGGGAGGTGCGGTTGTAGAAACCCGAGGTGGGGATTATATTGAACAATTCTTCAGAGCATTCCCCATTGTACAGGCGGTAGAACACACAGAGAGACGCAACGCAACCATTTATATTATAGACATACATATTAGAGCTTCAGGGCAAGATGGACAATTATGGTATATCAGGACAATTATCAGGACAGATTATGGTAATCATTGTTAAGGGCAGTAACACCAACTGAGCAGATTAACAAAACCGGGTCATGTGTTGAATACACTTTATTTTCATTCTAATTTATATACTAAATTTCTGCTACTATACCATACCATCTGCACATGCCTGTCTACTACTGGATGTAGGCCTCTTTCAGGGCTTGCCACCGCCACATCTTCGGAGCTTCTCATCCAGCCACCACCAGCGAACTTGTCAAATTTCTTAACCATTGTGGCAATTCTTCCCAATTTTCGCAATATTTAATATGTAAAATTAATATTTCAATAACAATTATAACTACGAATATGTATATAAGAAAAATATTCTTTGACCATTTTTAATTTTACTATTTATTTATTTTATTCTATTTTACACGAAACAACAGCATGAACACAGTATAAAAATTAGAAGATAAATTTCTCACGCACACGCCTCTAAACACACGCCTATCAATGTTTCAACAAATGATTAGTTACTACACTTTTATTAAACTATTATATACCTGTAAAAAAATGGTTCTAACCTTCTGAAGACTGGTTACTAATTATAATATGTAAAGATAATAAAGTCTTTTAATGTGTTTGTTAGTGTGTGTGTGTGTGCGTGTTAGTGTGTGTGAGTGTGTGTGAATGTGTATGAGTTAGTGTGTCTCACTTTATTAACCAAACTGTTATGGTGAACTAAGATATCTTTGTAACGAACTTGCAGCTCGAATACTTCCCGTGGCATAGAAGATTTTAACACCCCCCGAAAAGAACACTTCCATATCTAACTACTTTTAAACGCCAACCAAGATTACTGACCCTAAGTAACAAAAATATAAGGTATATTGCTACTTTAATTATATCGATCTTTAAAGGGTTAAGTAAAGGCGAATTTCATTAGCAACCCCCGAGAGGCAACGCAGAAAACGGCCGACGACAATAATTGATCACCCGTTAATATTACGAGAATCATCTCCCACGTAATGTTGCTAACCGACGAAGTTCTCCCATAACAATAATAATGGATTGTATTTGTATAACCCTTTGTTTGCAAATGGAAACCATTACCATAGCCCATCCATTTTCCTATCTTCAATCTACTAACAATATAGGAAAGAGTTATTGCACTAACATTCAGCTAAATATATTTTATTTCAACTGGTAAGCTTACGATTCTATATTTTCTACCAGACTTTTTGAACATAGGTGTTTCCATTGCTGATTTGGCGATTTTGTTGTCGCCCAGCAACAAATCAGGCTGTCAGAGTCTCACTCTACACTTCAACAGTCTACTTCATACATAACAGACTGAGCATACAACAATAAGAAGAAAATAATTAATAACATTATTGTGCAGTTGGCTTGCTACTCGTAATTGTACCGTTGGCTTGTTACTCGTAATTGTACCGTTGGCTTGTTACTCGTAATTGTACAGTTGACTTGTTACTCGTAATTGTACCGTTGGCTTGTTACTCGTAATTGTACCGTTGGCTTGTTACTCGTAATTGTACAGTTGGCTTGTTACTCGTAATTGTACAGTTGGCTTGTTACTTGTAATTGTACAGTTGGCTTGTTACTCGTATTTTTTATACGAGGACATTAAGGAATATATATGACATTAAGGAATCTGTCGACCTAAAATTGTAAAAAAATATGTTTATTAGGACCATATTTTAACCTTTTATATTTTAAAAGCATAACTGACTCATAAAATAAAAGAATAACTGACTCATAAAATAAAATCATTATTGACTCATAAAATAAAAGCATAACTGACTCATAAAATAAAAGCATAACTGTCTCATAAAATAAAAGCATAATTGACTCATAAAATAAAAGCATAATTGACTCATACAATAAAAGCATAACTGACTCATAAAATAAAAGCATAATTGACTCATAAAATAAAAGCATAATTGACTCATAAAATAAAAGCATAATTGACTAATTGAAGCATAAAATAGCAAATAATAAAATAAAAGATTGTTGTTTTGGGTTCTGAATCATTTGTATTTTACTCTCCGAGACTTTTTAAAATGAATTTTATATACAGACACGGCTCTGTTAATATTGTATTATATGTATAGATTATTTACAAGAGGCGCTGCGAATCAATAAATTTTATAGCTCTCGAGAATGGAATTGTTCGTGCCAAATAGATTTAGCCGGTACAATCATTGTATAATTGCAGGAAATGATTGCACTATGACTCCATAGCCTTTTATATTGAACGAACTCGACTTCGATTTAAAACGTACCTATTCTGAATACTAATAGAACAATTGTAGATGTTTCGCTTCCATCCGCACGTGATAATGGCTGCAGGAGCGATCTTATCGAGTGATTGAATACGAGTTAATGTTCCAACCGAAACCGGAATACGCACGGCATGTATTGGATAGGAATAGAAATATATTAATAAAATTGGAGAGTATGTCTGTGATTAAGGTTTTTTAAAAATATGTTTTTCTTACAGTACCTACCTAATTTGTGTAACGTCAGTCTATGAAGTTTCACTGTAAGTTCTTCGTGTAATCTCGAGTGAATTTCGGACTTAACCACACGGGCTCAATGAGGATTGGTGAATTTTGCGTATATATGATAAGATAAGATTTATTTATTTGTAAAAACATTGATACAATGATGATATAAAAACATGCCGTCAGTTCTCTATTGTTACCCCAATGCCGTACAAATATTTGAATACAATAAATATATATTGCCTATAGATTTCAATGATGTAAGTGACAATGTTTTTGACGTAAATATAGCAGTTCAATTATGAGTAATTAGTTACTCAGAAAATAACATAGTTAAGACAAGTTAACCCGCTTGGCGAGCGTGGCGTGAGGCGATACATCCCTCATTCACAAGACAATGTACAGGGACCTATGTCCAGCAGTGGGCTAGTTACGGTGCGGTATGATACACGGTACGGTAAGCTTTGTGTTACTTCTAGTGTACATTTTTATCAATAACAATAATATAAATACTACGCTTATCGTCACGTGGTACCGCTTTCTCGTCCGCCTAATTCGCTATAAAAAATACATATATATATATATATATATATATATATAACGCAAAGCCGCGGGTAACCACTAGGTACTTGCAGTGTTCGACAAGTGTATATGAGTGACGTTAACCAGACATATAACGGTGATGGTACACTCGCCGTTCGATTATAAACACGTAGCTAGAAGCACGTGTCACGTATATCACAGCTACAGAAAAACCGTCTACATGTAGATATCTACATATTAAACAAGATTAGATGTGAGCTTGCGTTTGTTGATCAATTTTAAGTTAATTTCATTCCATCAGCCCCTGTCTCTCCATGAGCCGTTTTTATAGGGCAAGTGACAGACAGTCGGAAAACCCACAGATGGTATGTTGTCACCGCCGCCCATGGACACCTGCAACATTCAGTTTGTCTGTTTCATTACACCGTAAAAAAATCAAAATCGGTATTTTGTCACAGCCACCTTTTTAGTGTCCTTTTTAGTTTTAGTTCCTTTTCCAACTTCCCTTTTTGGTTTTAGTTGGATTAGTGTCCCATACACTAACATAATGTTGATGAAGTTGGTATTTTTCAAATTTATACTTCAGATTAAACTGTAGACTTCTGTATATGTAAATAAATAAAGTATATGTAATGTAATAAAGTAAATGTATATGTAATAAATAATAAATCTCTCTCCATTTTCGCGCCAAAACTCGACTTTTCCAAGTGTACTTCCAAGTTGGTTGAATAAGGCGGTTGGTCCAAGTAGATCATCACGTTTTTTGCACAAAACCCGAGTAAATTGGCACAAAATTATTAAGGTCTATTCAAATTGTTACGATATTTGGGTATGATGAGTAAATATCGTTTAATAATCTTAGAAATACGGATACGAATGCTGCTTTCGACGCGTCGATATAGCAGTTGGTACAAACCGTCACGAGAATTGTTCTTGACAAAAATAAGACTTCTTATTCATCAATCATCATTGTCCATATAAACCTAATAATGTGACTTGTACTTGACTTTGGTTGTAAAGTTAAAATAATCTAATTTCACATCTCTTCACGATCGCAGTTCAAACAAAACGACTCAAAGGTGACATTTATCAGCGTTACGATATCATCTTAATTTGCTATACCAAATGTTCACTCATTATTCAGTGGTTAGATAGCGTTACCCGCAAATATAACGCTGTAGAACAAACCTATTCATTCAGTTAGAGCGACGTAAATGAACTTTAAAATCAACAAAATAACTCTTTTGCGGATGCAAAAAATGTTTGTAATTGTGCGACCGCTCGATTGGCCAATGTTTTACTTAGGCAACTAGACCTTTCAGTTTCCACTGCTGGACATGGGCCTCCACATGCACATTGCCTTGTGCATGGAGGATGTATAGCCTTAAAACGCCACGCTCGCCAAGCGCGTTGGCGAGTCCATTCTGTTAGTGGTTTATAAATTGTAAACAACCAAAAAGAAATACAATATGACAACAGAAAACACAGATTTCACTCGGTGACAGTGACAGTTGACGCGCCACCACTCAGTGTTACCAGCCGCGCAGCTTAATTTGCCCTTTTATAGCTGAAATGATGCTCATTTTAAAAAATCAAAAATAACCATGACTATAAGCTATAAGCCTGACCAAGAAAATAAAAAACCTCGCCATGATGCGTAAAACTAATAGAACTAATATCTTCTACTGACGACACAAGTGCCATCCGCATTTCCTTGATACGGAGGTGTCGCGCACTGTTCGGTCCACCCGTAGGCTCTGGAACGAACTGCCTCAAGAGGTCTTTCCATTAAGCTACGATATGGGGTTCTTCAAGAGAGCTGTGAATAGGATTTTGCAAGGTCGGCGGCGCGCCCGTATATCCCCTGGTGTTACAGGTGTCCATGGGCGGCGGTAACACTTACCATCACGTGGGACCGCTTGCTCGTCCGCCTATAAAAAAACTAGTCTATAAAACTCGTCCACTAGTCTATAAAAAAAATTGCTATGAAAAAAGCAAACGTGGCGCCCCCACAGCGAGTTTTTTATTTTTCTTGTCAGGCTATCAACCCTGATTTAAATAAGCCTTTACTCGCTTGTATTATTACCTAATCATTCGTTACATAATATTCAATTTAGAGACACTAGAACACAATAAAGTGCTAATTTTGTTTCTAGGTCAGTCTTTACACAATGCATTTTTTATGTTATTCATTTAGTTCTTTACAGAGAAGGAAGTTATAATAGTATTGTTTCCTTCGTATTTTTTTTGCGGAATTTTCAGTAAATTATGTCTATTTTATTTTATTAGGTTCGCCAACGACACACCATACATTTTCGTTGCATACAAATATGATAAGAGGTTACATATGTGTGCATGTTACACACATATGTAACCTCTTACAGGAGTACACGGCATCCATGTCGTTAACAATACCTACAACCCGATAAGCCGGAGAGGTCACAAACTTATTCCAAATTTTAAAATGTTAATATTTAAGAAGTCAACGAGTAAAAGCACCAACAAAAGTAGAGTTAACAGAAAATAGGAAATGTTTTCAGAATTACTATGTAACATGTTGGAATTTTTTTTTATGCACGAAGACGTCATTCTAGCAGACAGTCCACCCGATGGTAAGTGGATACTGTCGCCCATAGACATCCGCGATACATGCCAACATCAGTCCAAAATGACAAACGTTGGCACGCTCCCGGTTGCGCTGCCTATCTGTGGAGATATACGAATGGATTTGGAGAAATGGGGGGGTGGGGGTTAGGATGGGAATGAGCCCCGATACATCTCACTCATTACCGAAACACATACGGACATTAGGGAAATAAGATAAAGTGGGAAATGCAGTACATTTCAAAGTAGTCTTCTGTGAGACAGGGGTAACGGGCCAATCGAGCGCGCCCAGCAGCTGTTGGATTGCAGCGTGCACTCTATCCCTCAAAAATTTATTTCTGTAAATATTTTATTGAACTTCCAACATCTAAACCAGCTCCAAGCCACAATTCATTATCAAGTTTGATAATCTGTGACAAAATCAGTTTAACAGTGATAATTGCCAACGTTCCAATATTAATTGTAATTTTTGAGCGACGTTGTTGTGAGGATTTCGTTAATCGGCTCCGCTTTTATAAGCCAGGAAATTTTCTGCCGAGTTCCCCACAAAAAGTAAACTATCGTTATTAGTGACACATATTAATTAAATGATTATATGTGAAAGTTAGAATTGGGAGAGCCTAATATCCAGTAGTGGAGAGACACACGTTGAAATATACCAGTAACACTTATTTTAGAACTCGTTTGTATAGTAACATCGCATTAGATGATGTATGCGTCTGCGAATTGTCAATAAAATTGCCATCTGTCTGGACAGTGATAACATTCTTCGAGAAACTACTACAGAAATCAATTTGGTGGTCGTAATTTACTCGTAGTATTGAAAAGATTTACTGCCACGTGCAGACATTTATGTACCAGTTTAGCAAAATAAATTGAATTGACTGGCTCCAGTCGTATTTTCGAAAGCACAGTATTTAAACAAACGCCAAATAATCACTCTTTTTGTAACTTCCTCCAAATTCATTCTTGAATCTCCAAAGGTAGGCAGCGATCCTGGGGCGTGCCAACGTTTATCATTCTGGACTGATGTTGGCACGTATCGCGGATGTCCACGGACAACAGTATTCATTTACCATAAAAAAAACATTGAAAAGAGTGTCCCTCCAAATATTTTATACTAACTTCAAATAAAGCACGCGTAGCAAAAACAACTAAATCGATCATGTAGGTACTTTTTAAGGCATTTTGGAACACTGTTTTATTAAGAGAACAAGTAGAATCGGAATTAACAATACTTTATTAAGAGAACAAGTAGAATTTGAATTAACAATATTTTATTAAGAGAACAACTAGAATCGGAATTAACAATATTTTATTAACAGAACAAGTATAATCGGAATTAACAATACTTTATTAAGAGAACAAGTATAATCGGAATTAACAATACTTTATTAAGAGAACAAGTAGAATCGGAATTAACAATAATTTTTACACTTAAAATTCAATTAGAATTAGAAACCGGCACCTATTACATTTATTAACTTGATAGATGTAAAATATGTTAGACATTATAATGAAGTGTTGCGGGAAGGACAGGATTTAGAACAGCGCAGGAGCGAGGAGGGTGGCACAAACGAAGGGAGGCTTATACTCAGCAGTGGGTGGAAACAGTGGTGGTAATGTATTTATATGGGTATATATGTATATATTTATACATATATGTACTGTTAGTAGTCATTTTTAATGATTGCACTATGCACCGCCCTTCATATTTCTGTTTAACCAAAGGTTGACTGGCAGGGAATGCCAGTAGTCATTAAGTCATCCTTTTGCTCAATGTTTGTTCGTGTACTAAAGTTAATAAACAATAAATAAAATAAAAAATAAATCAGGCAGATGATGATGATGAAAATATGTACATAGTTAGTTCATTTAAGAAAATAGGATTTTTTTAATTAACCCATGCTTTCACGCTACGAAGGTTTTATAAACGCATCAGTTATTTTTATCAATTTACTTTACAAGTAACTGATTTTCTATATTCTGTTTCAATCCAATATGTCCAGAATGAAAACAAATATTGCCACCTGAGGTAACTGACACGGCCTTAAATCAAATAGTGAGGTGATAATTGTTTACATATTCATAATTTGATTCATCACGAGTGGAAGTTCGCCCTAGATTTAAAGCTAAATGTTAAGATTTTTCTTTGATTTAAGACCTTGTCAGTTACCTCAGACCACCATGTTTGTTTATATTTTGAACAAATTGGATTGGCTGGTACTTCAATCGTATTTTTTTATAGAATAGATGGCAGCTTAGCGAGCGGGCCACATGATGGTAAGTGGTCACCCATGGACACCTGCAACACCAAGGAGCTTTATTTTCAGGGCACATCCATTCATTTCATATTTAGATCGGGAAATGAGTTCCCAATGACTTGGCTCTCATCGAGTGAACAGATTAACTGGCTATATTAACACCAATACGAATCAGCTTCCAACACGTGGCGCCACTGCTGGATGAGTTACGTGTCATTGAGCAGAAATAACATTTGAGACTTTTAAATTTAAATATAAAAAGAGATACTATCGCCATTTGCGATACCTGCTAACATCGGTGATAACAATTCCTAGATTTTCGTGTTTTATTTATGTATATTATTTATATATAAACCCTAACTAGCTCTAACTCCATTGCTGGACGAGAGCGTCATCATGCATATTGTCTTGCTAATGAGGAATGTATGACCTTAAAATTCTACGTTAGCCAAGCGAGTTGGCGAGTCCAGTATTTTAGAGGTGGTGTAGTTCTTCATTGCTTGTGGTAGCGGTTTTGTTATTCCTTTGTCGCCTTTTACGACACCCATGGGAGGAGATGGAGCGCTGCTTATTCTAAAGCCAGCCACGAGGCCAACACACGTTGTAATTTACTTTAAAAATCTTTGAAAGTTTGGTGTCGGGCTCGTGACTCTGTTTAGTTGAGGTTCTGTTTGAATATTGTGAAAATTGTGAATTATCCGTTTTGTAGTTGAACAGTGATAGTTTATTAAACTTCAAAGTATTTTTTGTGCGTAATGTTTGTGATTAATCAAAATAAGCATAGGATTGCGTTTTTTTTTTGTGATTCCTCATCGTTACTAAACTAAAATGTTTAATTGGAGAATATTTATGTAAACAAAGGTCTCACCGTTTAAAAAATAAATTTAAATAAATATTTAGAAAATATTTAAAAAAAAAAAATATGCCAAAAAAACAGTAACTTACCAATTTGTGACAAAAACAGTTCTATTTTTTTTTTGGCCCTTCTATCAATACATCTGAATTGAATAAATACTTTAAATCATCAAATAACTTTCATAACTAGAATTATTACTACCAAACGGTTTTGTGGTAATTTTGCTTTTCATGACACTAGCAATACTAACAATATTGGTCGTTTTTACAAATAATATAATTAAATTGTAAATTATTAGCCGGTTCAAAGTTTATTTGAATCCGGACCGATAAAAATCTTGAAACAGTTCAAGGTCACGTCGTACGCTCGCTGCGGTCCTCAGAACGCTACGTTGCCGGCTGCCATTTTGTCATTCGGCTTCTGACATCAGTCCTGAGTGCTCGAATGCGTTCTTTGAGCAAAGTTTTTTGTTTGCGTTGTATAAATGTTAAATTTACGTTTATTTATTGAGTTTTTGTAAAAAATAGGTAATATTTAAAAAATGTTGCATAAGAAAAGTGTTCATTATACCTGAAATGTCACAACGACGTATCTTTGTTTACGAAAATACTCACGAATTAAAAAATTTAGTATACTACTTTACTGCGCGACTCCTGGCTTTCTTAGACGGGACTGGATATTGACAGGATATGTTTTAGACTGAAATAGATAATTACGAATAAAACTTGACACTGGCAGAATGTGCTAACTGCACTATTGCCATATAGGAAAAGAAAGAAAAAACATTTTAAGTATCAAGACCGTCTCATTAATTGTTGCGTCGGTAAACTACGAGTATAGTCCGGTTATCACAGGAAGAGTGCTGACCGTTCAGTATTTAATTCATTTTATTTATATACCTTTTCTTTCATAAGTCATAATAACATCATATAATAGTATAAAAAAAAAAATTCTTAAAGGACCATCGAGTTGTAAAATGATTTTGACCTCATGTTTAAGATTTATGTCAGCTGTCATCGCTCTCTTATAAATACCTATAATAAATAATCTATATTATATACCAAGAGCGTGTCGGCGACATTATTTGTCGGATAGTGGTGGGAACGCACGATGGGAAGTGCTCACTTTACATATCGATGAATTATGCAAAACTGAACAATCCTCCACGTGAATGCATTACTGCATCTGGATGACAGATATATTAGGATTGGTGCACATCGACGAATGAATGTATGATGCACGATTATTCAATTTACGTTATACTTCGTTACCTTGGAGCATTGATGTTGTTTGAATGTCTAAAAGAACATCAAAGGTTTTAAAAGAAACTTGAAAAAAAAATTGCTGACTAAAACATATTAAAAAATTATGGATTCTTTTATGGACAAATTTTGTCCATTTTGTTTATTTATAGATTGTGACTATTGTTATTATATATATATATATATATATATATATATATATATATATATATATATATATATATATATAATGCGTTATTATTACTATTGTTATTTTAATAATTATTAATATTTAATTTATGTATATTTTAGAATCTATGATTAATTAATTGTGCATGCCATAACAGGCTGAATATGGCAGATCACATTACTCTGTATGAATATTTTATAATCTGTGTAACATGTATCAGCATTTAATGTCCCACTACTCTTTAATTTTTATTTCTGGAGCAAGCGGGTTTCCTCACGATGTTTTCCTCTCAACGCTGAGCTACTGACAATTTAAAAAATCCATATTTATCTAGAAAACTCAATGGTACGAGCCAGGGATTTGAACTCACGATCAAACGAATGTGAATTGAGTATAGATACCCTGAAGCTGTCACCGCTCTTTTGTAACTTATTGTACCCATATTCTGCAAATAAATTGATTGTTTGAATTTGATATTCTTGTTTTTTTTATTTATTTTTCTGAAACCTTTTGTCCCAATGAAACAATACACACAATATACATGTAAAAGTAATTACTACAGAAAATTTTCTATCTTTATTCAAATTTGTTTTTTAAATTCATTCCGATATCATAATCATTTTGTTATTATTTTTAAATTACAAATCTAAACTTACTTATTAGTTTATTAAAACAGCGTGTAGTACCGTACGGTGTAAATAAGGTTTATGCGCACTAGATTAATATTTGAGTAACAACGAGCATGTGTGCTCGGGCACAGTGCTCAGTGTGTTCCCATCGCAGGCGGCACGTGCTGGGAAGAGATTAGACTAATCTGGCTGTATACGAGACAGCCCCGCCAGTCGGCAGTTCATACATTCGCGCGGACCCCCGCCGCTGCCCGCAACAAATGTTCGCCATCACTTGGGGCCATGTGGTTTGGTACTATTTAATGCCCAAATATATCACAATTGTATTATATAGAGTGTAACTGAACATTTCCTGAAGTCTGTAACGTGCATTATACACACATATAATGTTGTGTATTTTTTCGAAAAATTGGTATCTACTTAGTTAGTTTGGTATCTACTTAGTTAGTTTGGTATCTACTTAGTTAGTTTGGTATCTACTTAGTTAGTTTGGTATCTACTTAGTTAGTTTGGTATCTACTTAGTTAGTTTGGTATCTACTTAGTTAGTTTGGTATCTACTTAGTTAGTTTGGTATCTACTTAGTTAGTTTGGTATCTACTTAGTTAGTTTGGTATCTACTTAGTTAGTTTGGTATCTACTTGTTCAAAAAGAAAAATATATTGTCAAAAAGGACTCATGTTATAAACGATCTGTATCTACCAGGTGTATAAACGATCTGTGTCTACCAGGTGTATAAACGATCTGTATCTACCAGGTGTATAAACGATCTGTATCTACCAGGTGTATAAACGATCTGTATCTACCAGGTGTATAAACGATCTGTATCTGCCAGGTGTATAAATGATCTGTATCTACCAGGTGTATAAACCTGGTGTAGAAAATATGTTCGAGAATAGTGAAACCGTAGATTCCAGTGATGATTCTGGCTTAAATGACATGAAAATTGTACAAAATAAAGACACAAAAATGTTTTCTTCCGTAAAAATAGATAACATTTTATCTCAATTAAATCAAAACCACGAGAAAAATCCATGGTTTCAGTCTTTGGGAATGTTCTGACTCACCTGTATGTCTGCGTTATATATAACTATATAATACATAAAGATGTCACGTCACACCCGAGTAGGGATATTTTATCACGTACACCCAAACTTGACAATCTTGACTCGCAAATTCAACATTTATGATTATCTATATCTATTGAAAGTTATCGATAAAAAATATATGTTGTAGATTTCTTGAATGCCCTTGAAGTTTTTAGTATTCGCCAAACTGTAGGTAACTGATTTATTTGTAGAGATTGATCGAAAAGAAAAAACGGAAAGTAACTTTACGGAAAAGTTTGAATATTCTTGATCCACTTATCATTTTCTTAGGAAACATTTACGAGTATTACGATTCGATTTTCATAGAAACTTCGACTTAAAAATATATGAATATTTTATTTTTACGAAGAAAATACTAGGTAGACGAGTGGGCGGCGTTTTGACGCTTTGCAACTAAAATAATAAGGATATTAAATAAATAATAAACTCAATCCGTTAGAAACTCCAATTATTTTTATATTTTTACTGGTATTAATTGTTTTTGGTTGTCACTAATTCTGCACACAGGGGCGATGGGGACGAGGGGTGCGGGGGGTGCGGGTCTCCCCTATTTTGGCAAATACTATTTTGGCAAATTTGAATGGAACGGAATTATATTAATAAAAAAACTGTTAGCGACGCGTAGTGACATAGATGTTTTCTTCTGAAACGAGCGGGTTCTAAACAGGTATGCTGTGGAATTTTTAATAAATCGTTATAAGTAATGTACGCATACCTTGTGTTACGTTAAAATAAATAAATTCTTATTCTATAGGTTCTTATTCTCATCCATTCGATTTTTATTTTTATTTAGAACTAGCTGTGCATGGCAGCGTTGCATGCCCGTCACATCGTCATATTTCAACAAATTAACACAAAACAATATTGAACTATACGTATAAACCTTCCTCTTGAATCACTCTATCTATTGATGAAAACCGCATTAAAATCCGTTGCGTAGTTTAAAATATCTAAGCGTACATACAGAGGGACAGACGCCGGGAAGCGACTTTGTTTTATACTATGTATAGATTAAACAACTACTCACATTATTCTAAAGTTGCAAATTAAAAGCTACAATCGGAACAAACTCTCCGGCAGCGGGTCGTTGCGCTCAACGTAAGCGCGCCGACATCTGCATATAAAGTGGAACTCCATGATTTAAGATGTAGGACGACCCTCTCCCCACGAGATTTAAATTATAAGGGATGTTTATTAAGTACCCACTACCTAGACAACCATTGTGCTAGAGAACGATTATTAATAATTCCCCACTACGCCGCTTCACGATCTTGTAGCGTCACGCTGAGGGTTGATAAAAAGGGCTAATAAAGTGCACCCTCGCGAATAGAACAATATTCGCGAGGGTGCACTTTATTAGCTTGAGTTTGAAGCAGATATTGTTGTTAAGCTTTTTAACATTTATTGTTGTGTTGTATTTATTATGCAATTATGTTACCCGCGTGGATTTAAGTTTTCTATACAATATTTAGTAGGACATTTGCTTGTCTGTTTTGAAATTTCAGTTTAAAGATTTTTTTGGCCGTTGGAAAGACAGATATCGCGTTTGGACTTAGATATGTTTTAGGAAAAAAAAATTGCATTAGATACCCGGGATTATTAAAAGTTTTATACCATATACAAACTTAACTGGGATACAAACATTTCAATTGGTTGCAAAGGTAGGCTTCGCATCCAGAGCCTATTATATTTGTCATTCTGGACTGATGCCGGCGTGTATCGCCAGGCGTCAAATATCACCTACTACCTTCTTAATATAATAAAACACCTACTCCTGTTTCATCATTGGATCAACTCGGTCTACATTTAAGTAAATTGTTTCATAAGTACTGGGATTTTACGTTCAAGGAAACATAACTCATAAAGCCCATAATTTAACAGTTCACATAATTTCACACAAAACAAATTATTCCGGCATCATGCACCGGTATTACAATACCGCGGTATTATCATACAATTTACGTACTGGGAAACCGTAACAATAAAAAGGTACACTCTGATACATGATCTTAAACAAACGTGTCGGGATCGGACTTCGCGGAAGCCCTTGTTCAACATGCACTCTGTTAACGTTTGATTATTATTATAACCTATATTTATTACATGGTACGTTTTAGGCTGCGTCCGCAGTGGCCGCAGGGGGGGAAGCGGGAGTTTTCCTGTTTACCATCAGCGTCGCGATCCGCTTTTATCATATCTACGCATTTTTTTAGGTACTGTCCATTACTCCTTATTGTTTCGTTACCGGGGATGATGGGAATTGTGTGCTGCTATAAAAAAAGTACCGTCATCCCCGGTTACAACATACACCGAGGACGACAGCACTTTCCCATCGGCCACGGTACCGGGGACGGGCCATCATGGCTGATGGGAATAAACCGCAGTTAAAACGATTCTCAGGGAGGCGAGTAACTTAGGAGATAATAACGATACTGCGAACCCGTAGGCTGTGGAACGAACTGCCTCAAGAGGTCTTTAAGAATGTGTGTCGTTTAATTTACATTTCTTTACATTTCCTTAGCATTTGCTACGATATGGGGTTCTTCAAGAGAGCTGTGAATAGGATTTTGCAAGGTCGGCGGCGCGCCCGCATACCTTCTGGTGTTGCAGGTGTCCATGGGCGGCGGTAACACTTACCATCACGTGGGACCGCTTGCTCGTCCGCCCACTAGTATATATATTAAAAAAAAAAAAAAACTTAGGAGGGGGAGAGTGCACGCTGCAATCCAACAGCCGCTGGACGCACTCGACTGGCCTCGGTACCCCTCTCTCACAGAATACTACTTTGAAATGTACTGCATTTCCCACTTTAT
This sequence comes from Sesia bembeciformis, assembly GCA_943735995.1. Taxonomy (NCBI): domain Eukaryota; kingdom Metazoa; phylum Arthropoda; class Insecta; order Lepidoptera; family Sesiidae; genus Sesia; species Sesia bembeciformis. The sequence goes on from OX031028.1 coordinate 19,797,724, forward strand.
CATATTTCCCAATGTATGTACGTGTTTCGGTAGTGAGTGAGATATGCCAGAGCCCATTCCCATCCTATCCATTCCCACGTCTCCAACCCTTTCTCCAAATCCATTCTTACATCAATAAAGGTAGGCAGTGCATCCGGAGGCGTGTCAAAGTTTGTCATTTTGTACTAATGTTGGCATGTATCGCGGATGTCTATGGGCGACAGTATCCACTTGCCATCAGGTGGACTGTATGCTCGTTTGCCATCTTCTTTTTATAAAATAAAAAATAAAAAATTCTCGCTATGCAATAATGAATGTTTTCTATAGTCAATGTCTAACTCAAAGTTGGATCTAAAAGAATTGTTATTTACATAATCAAAAAACGTCAAAGCTACAAAGAAATTACAAACTCAATAACTCGCAGCGGCAATAGCAAACTGCGTGGAACTGTTGGTAACAATATATATGTTCTAGGGAACTATGAATAAATATTATCAGCTCGTAAGAAACTCTAAGTAGATGCACATTTGCCGTATAAAATAAAATTGTATTGCACTCGTATGCATAAATATAAAAATACCGTACTGGTCACATTGCAATTTACAAATTCCAAGTATTACAAAAAGTATGGGATTGTTTTACACACATGCGACATATAATTAAATGTTTTCTTATACAGTAAGCGCCACTTTTGCGAACATAAATCACATTTATTGGTGTCTTGTGGCAGATGTGGCAGAACATGTGACAAGTGGCGCCTGCGCATGCATTTTTATTGCACTCATTAGGCGCCACCGTACAGACTGAACTTCTTAGCCTATACACCATGTATGCCTAGTATTTTTTTTAATGAAGTTTTTTTTGTCACATATTCATGTGCTGTAAAGCTGTTACTTCGTTTAATCATTAATTGTGATAATTTCAAGTGAAAAGATGTTAAAGGTACAATGGTGTGCTCCACTGTAATATACCCCATGGCAGTACAATGAATTATTATTTTAATAATAACCTAACTTATAATTAAATTGCAATTATTTTATTAATTGATTGCTTTTGTAGAACTCTTTTTTGAACAAATTGAGTACGTTAGTGTAAATTGTATTATATAAGAAGTAAAGTATTGTTTTTTTTTTTTTTATGTACGAAGGCGGCAGACGAGCATACAGTCCACCTGATGGTAAGTGGATACAGTACAGGTAAGTGGTAAGTGGATCCAAAATGACAAATGTTGGCACGCCCCCGTATGCGCTGCCTACCTTTGGAGATATAGGAATGGATTTGGAGAAAGGGTTAGGAAAATGGGGAGGGATAGGATGGGATGGTAATGGGCTCTGGCACATCTCACTCACTACCGAAACACGGACGTACATTGAGGAAATACGATAAAGTGGCAAATGCAGTACATTTCAAGGTAGTCTTCTGTGAGAGAGGGGTATCGTGGCCAGTCGAGCGCGCCCAGCGGCTGTTGGATTGCAGCGTGCACTCTCCCCCTCAAAAAAAAGTATCAAGTATTAAGTATTTGTGTTGTATAATTGTTTAACACTCCAATATAAAAATCGCCTTTTGATTATACAAGAAAGCATGTGCCATGTGAACGTTATAGGCTCATATCAAAATGTAACGAAGAACAGACACTATCTTACAAATTCTTAAAAATAATTGCTCGATGTCAATCTTTTTAACGTCATACTGCAGAGCCTGGTAAATCACTACGGCGTTTCTGGCCACAATCCACCACGCTGGCGCAGTGCTGAATAGTGAATACATATGCTCCAGATTTTTTTTAAATCTTAAAACCTGCGTTTTTTCTCACGAGGTTTTCCTTCGCCACCAATCTCACTAGTTCGGTTCCTCAACATCGTTGGTGAAGAAAAATATCATTATATTTTTCATTAAATCCATACCTACTTATGGTACGGGTCCGGGATTTGACCTCAAGACATCACGAATTAGAGACTAAAATAGGTATCTGTCCCTGGGATAGAAATATCTCTAGGCTATCAGCGAGCTTCTAAATTATGATTCCATCAAAAATAATTGTTATTGTATAAATTGATTTAGTGTTATAATCATAACATTCAATCGCCAATCGCCGCAACACTCAATTAAACTACGAAAGCTTTCACCGCTAAAGCCTTTTATGGAGAAACAAGATCCGTACGTAGAATACGGAGAAAAGATACTACATCTTAATTGCAAGGAAACCAGTATAGTCAAGTACTTGGACGTTCTAAGTAAAACATGTTGCAAAAAAATATGTCGCCAAAGACGGCTGCCTAGCTGGTTTTAAACGTACGAATTTCTCTCGTGATTGCCAACACTATGAATTCTGCAAGATTAGTAACATCTATTAATTTGCTTTGGATCTCAATCTCATTCGATTTTGTAACGGAAGGTAAGTAGTGCTATTGGTTGGTAAGTTAAGGAGAGGAGAGGACAGGCGAGGAAGGAGGAAGACGTAAAACACCGCCATCTTGAATTCGCAGTTGAAATAATGAACATGTGACACAAATCATTTCGTTGTAAAAAGAGATCATTAAAAGTAAGAAGTAAGTCTTGGATATGGTGTATGTTGGGTATACGAGTGTGTGCAGTATATGCATGTGTGTGTTTAATGTATAATGTTTTAATTTTGTTGCAGGTACTGACCAAATTTCACAGCGTACTTTTCTTTTTCTTAATGGGAGTGTCCGTGCTGATGTTTTCTGAAATCTAACATTTGTCTAATTGATAGTATCTTCGTCTCTTGGAATAGAGTCTGTGTGGGGTGTCTATAAGGTTTACTGGTCTAAAAGGTTTTGTGCTTAGCACTTTTAATGCTGTACACTGCGCCCTTTCAACAATAAGGAGATGCGTTTTAGTAGCATCTCCCCAAGCGCTGATGCAATGCTCAATAATTTATTGGCGGAGTGCGTAGTACCAGATTTTTTGTTTTAATAATAATTATCTTTTATTTGTTCGAATGTGAATACAGATATAGTTGACATTAATCACAATTAGATGCTACACATTCCACTGTCAAAACAGCATGCAAAAATACAATATAAAATATAAACGTTACATTACCATGATTAAAATAGTTTTCTGTCCTTGAGAGTTCTTGCTCGTCTAGATTCAAGAATCAATATCCAAGTGGCATTATAATCTTAAATTAATTGAGACGTTCGTCTGACATTAAAGTCCACTTTGAAACACTCGCCCTTGCGTTACGAAGGCCAAATAATTAGTGAGTCAAGTCGCTAAATTGAATTAAGTAACTTTAATATGAAAATCGATTGAAGATAGAATTTACAGAGAAAACAGGCCCCTTTTGTTTTAGACAACTTATTAAACAAGATTAATAACGAGTCATCTTTTAGACATAATGCTGCTGTTTGGTTGCTGTCTGGACCAGTAGACAATGTACCTGGTGATAAGTGGATATCGTCGTCCGTGGATATACGCAGTACATGCCAATACAGTTCTAAATTGCAAACGTCGGCACTCCTCTGGTTGCGCTGCTTACCGTTGGAGATTTAGGAATGAACTTGGAAAAAGGGTTGTGAAAAATGGGAAATAGGAAGTTTAATAGAACGCGGAGTTCTCCACATCCCATTTCACTTCCCAATCCCCCTTGAGGGAAATGAGGTGCCAAACTGGTTATTTTAAATCGCAAAAACAAATTTAGCGAAAAATGATTTCAAAGTTTTTGTTACTAAAAATATTTATAATGTGCGTATGAATAATGCGAGAGATATAAAGCAAAATGGTGATTACATGTAACATGACAATGTACAATCGATCGATTGCCAATAAAGCGTACAAAGCGAGAGATAACTGAGTTGGGGAAAGGGACGCAAGTGCTTTCCCACTGCACTTTCATTCACCTAGTAACTAACCAATCAAAGGTGAGGTAAAGAGTCATGAGGAAACTCATAAACTCATTTTTGATGAGAAAAGAATGACAATCAGGGGACAAGGAAAAGTTTCTATACATTTCGGTATCGAGTACTTTTTTGTTCGATACCGATAATTACTAATATTTTACTAATATAAGTATTATATGGCAGCTATCGCATCGAAGTTTGAGAATAAATCGATACCGAAAATTTTGCCGAGAAGCTTCGAATAATATCGATATCCTTGGGGTATCGATACTTTGATCTCTACAATACTTTTCTTGCGATACTACTCATAAGTAAAGTATCGATACTGTTTATTAGATACCGAGTCCCTAATCGTTACTGTACCGGGCGTCACTAAATTAAAAAAAAACTGCAAACTAAGGACTTTTTGTTAAAAATTACCACAATGTATCAATTCTACAAACAAACGAAACCATAGAGAGGTTTGATAAGTTGGACTGGACAGCGCCATCTGTTGACAGTTTTCTTAATTACGCTATTTACATCTCCAACATTACATTTACATGTTTAAAGCAATAACAAAAAATATTCGCATACAAGTTCCTCAGTTTTGTACTCTGTAATTATTTCTCACGAATATTCAAAAATGAAAACAATAGGTTCACAGTTATAATTCATCTCGTAATTTTAACAAGGATCAGAAATCGGTATTTTAATCTTAGAATTGTTTACATCCTATGATAACGGCCTTCGAAAATTATGTCATAGCTCACACAAGAGGAACCAATAATGTTGTAAAAACGAGCGCTGAACGCTCGACGCTCGAGCACTGAGTGAACGCTAATAACTATAACGCTAAAACTCTAGCGTTAAGGCTAGTGAGCTTTGTAATAGTCTGAGTTTTTAATTTTATATATTCTTAAACCCTTGTAAAAGCTCGAGTCTAAAACCGTTAAGGTTAAGTAAAGTTCAATAACACTAACTAGCGCCGAAGCGTTCAGCGTTCGTTTTAACAACATTAAGAACAAATATCACTTACAAGTTCTGTAAAACTCATTTTCAAAAATCCAATATAATATGCGTTTACATTTTGACTGCATTTTTATATCTTCGTACTACCCATACATTTGATGTTAGATTGTCGTACGCTTTTATACAAAAAAAACTAGTGTTTGAACAAGCCCTTATAAATGCGATCGATCTGAATTGCAGATAAAGGTCAGAACGATTTGAAGAGTTTAGTAATATCCACAAATAGAAGTACAATATATGAGGGATTCCCGTTATTCTGCGGCAACCCACGTAACACTTTATTACAAGTAGATGGAGCTTCATTACCTCCCACTCTGACAATAGATACTCTTTCGAGTGTTGTCCTTTACTGTACTTTTTGCCATTTATCATATGATCTATAAGGCCGTGCCTACAGCACTTCCCTATAACCTTCAGTGTTCATGCTAGTTGTTGCGGATTCCTTGTCGCCACCTTTTTGTAACCATTTATATTATACGTGTATAATGCTTTTTGTTTAGTCAGAATCTCACTAAAATCTGTCGTCCGAATTTGTGTTCCATTAACACATGTCGTGAAATATACCATGTTTTTATGATGAAGCTGTGAAACGGTATATCACTTTCCCGCCAGTGATCAGTGTTGCCAGAAATACAGCACGCTAAAGTCATACGTTCAAAAAGGCCGCGAACTTTTCCGACTACCTATTATTTACCTACTCTAGTTCTTTCTTCTTTCTTCTATATAGATAGAAGAAGATAGAAATAGATAGATAGATATTAGTTACATTTATTTATTCCCCTACCACTTCATATCCCGCACAGTCCAAAGGTGAAGGTGGGAGATAATGCTGTAGGCATTAAGTCCGGCTTCGGTAAATAATTTAAAAAAAAAAGAAATTAAGAAAACTTTTCCTCGAAATTGAGAAACTTCATTTTTTTGCCGAGTCACTCACATGAGATAACTCGTGACTCTACGTACAAACACTATCTGGTCTGCAGCCCAGCGGCAACTCTAAACAATCGCTGAAAGCGGCTTTCACCGCCGGCAGCCGGCCGATACACCGCGCTCAGATAATGCGCCTTGCAATTTATATCCCTTGTAGCTTTGTGAAATCTGCGTCGATGCGGATCATTCGCGCAGCTTTAGCGAAAGCTGATAATTGAATTTTAAACGTATTTGTTGAAGGAATATTTATTTATTTATTCTTTATTATTTTATTACACAAAGTGACAAAAAGGCGGACTTAATGCTTAGAATCACTATCAAAATTAGGCTATGTCGAGATGGCGCGTTGGGTGCAATGATAGGCCAAGATTAAGTAAATAGTGACGCATATTAATTTAATACCATAATATAAATAAACATATACATAAATACATACCATATATGCCACACGCACATACACTAGTTCGTATATACATATAAGAAAATCGTGATAAAGCCGAATTTTGTACAAGAAATATTTTTGAAAAATATCATTGCAGTGTATGTTGCATGTTGCATGTTAATCCGAATCTTGAGCTATAACTATGCCGAGTTTCATTAAAATCCGTCCAATAGTTTCTGCGTGATGCGCATTCATACATGCAGACAGACAGACAAAAAATCTAAAAGTTTTGGGCTCTGTATCATTCGTACTTTATTAAATGTACAGACACGGGTTCGTTGCGATTTTATTATATGGATAGATAGAGGTTTAAAATAGAAATGAACTGAGGAGAAATTAGAGATTAGAATTATTTGTAGAAAAGATAAAGTAGAGATATTTATAAAATTGGGTTTGTGGAAGGAATGAAGAAACGATCACATTAGATAGTACGTACTTATAATGTAACACTAACTAATTTACTGACACATATATTTTTTATTTTTAATAAATAAATAACATCACACTCCTCAATAATAAGACCCCGCGGGGATTCCCTTTGTCGTGGGTCCAGAGAGACATACAAAGACAAACACAACACATGGCAACACCCAGACCCGATCAAACACTGTCTTTAAACAAATGATTGTCCGAGGAATCGAACTGGCACCTTTTGTATAGTAGGCAGGGGCACTACCAGCTTGGTTAATTGGTCGTCAAACTACATGCTACGAGTACGTTCCATCGAATAAATTTTACAAAGTATCCTGCATAATGGAGTGACTGTCTTCCAAAAAGTGTTATCTTGTCATACAAGCCTTTCCCCGTCCTAATTGGCGAAATTTTTCAGTACATAGTATTTAAGAAGTAATTTTTCGTAGTATTTAAGAAGTAAGTAAGTCTTCAAATTTTTCGTAAAGGCGTTGTCTAAATAAAACTTTTCTTCTTAAAGATAATAATTAAAAACTTCAAGTTTTTCAGCTTTTTTCATAAAAGAGATGTCACAGCGTTCAGCGGACCGGCCACATGGTGGTAAATGATCACTGCCGCCCACGTACACCTGCAACACCATTGGGTATGCGGGTGAGCTGCCGACCTTGCAGAATCCTGTTCACAGTTCTCTTGAAGAGCCCCATGTCATACAACGGAAAAATCTCAGCTGGCAGGTCATTCCACAACTTTCATGTTCGCGGTGTAGAATATCTTCATGATCGGAGCTACTTTTTGTCAATGAAGTGTGAATAAACGGCACAACAGTGACGGTAGATGGCGATGGCTGTAACCCGAAGTTGACCATTATATATATTTTTCTTTTTTTTATGGACGAAGGCGGCAGACAAGTATACAGTCCATCTGATGGTAAGTGGATATCCGGTAGGTAGGTGGATGTCGCCCATAGACATCCGCGATACATGCCAACATTAGTCCAAAATGACAAACGTTGGCACGCCCCCGGATGTCCTGCCTACCTTTGCAGATTAAGGAATGGATTGGGAAAATGGGGAGGGAGAGGATGGGATAGGAATGGACTCTGGCATATCTCACTCACTATCGAAATACGTACGTACATTAGGGAAATACGATAAAGTGGGAAATGCAGTACATTTCAAGGTGTCTTCTGTAAGAGAGGGGTAACGTGGCCAGTAGAGCGCGCCCAGCGGCTGTTGAATTGCAGCGTGCACTCTGCCCCTCTACATTCCCCATTATAATTATTTGCTAAAACATGGTAATAATAAGATGGAAAAAAATTAAACATAGAACGACATCAATGTCATAAAAATGACATGCAAAATATAAACGTAGCGCGTAAACGAAATTAACATAATAAGACAATTTGCATAATTAATCTTCTTTACATAGTTTAAAACAAAGTCGCTTCCCGCCATCTGTCCCTCTGTATGTACGCTTAGATCTTTTAAACTACGCAACGGATTTTAATGCGGTTTTCATCAATAGATAGAGTGATTCAAGAAGAAGGTTTATACGTATAGTTTAATATTGTTTTAACGAAACCGAAGCGAAGCGAGGGCGATTCGCTAGTAATTACTATAAGAGTCAGTACCGCAAGGCGTTCAATCATAATTACAAATGTCAAATGGCTAATCAATGAAATAACAAGAGAACATCATTTATAGAATGTCAGTGTCATACATTGTGAATGTCAATAAATAATGTCAGTTACAATAAAACCATAGATAATTCTTATAAGCATTATATAATAGAACAGAGTACCTCGTAAAATATTCATTCATTCAAATTATATAACAATGATTTAGTACTTAGAAATTCCCATTAAGCTCTCTAAATTTTAATAGAGGGTGTTCTCTAATATTTTTTGGCAAATGATTATTATATTGTTATACAGAGCACATAACGGTTACTTTTAAACATTCTCATTGTTCTCATATCGAATTCTCATATTAATATCGATCGTTACATATCCCAATCGAACACTTCAAACTTATTTCCAAATGACGCCAACAAACATTAATAAATTATCTGTTATTTTCCTTATTATTGAGATGGCAGTGTGGACGAGTCACTGGTAGACGTAGAGAATGTCAACCGTCGTCACGGCGGCGAGAAGACTCGCGAGTTTGTGACACCAAGTCCTCGAATAAATTAGGGCATATTGGGGTGGATTGGCACAGCTATTTATAGGGCAAGTAATGGATATAAAAGCTCTGTTCCAAATAATATATTTAGTACATTTCCATATCAATACAATGCTTTCTATTTTTAGCTATATAAGACAGCACAGTTCTGTTATGTTCAGTATTTGGATAATAATTTTATGAGAATACATGATTGTGGAAACTGTAAAAATATAGGACCCGTTTTAAGTAAGATAATATAACATTTTATAAATTTGGAGATGGTAATATCTTTCTTATACGAATACCTTTCCGCACCATCAGCCCGTGTTTCTCCATTAATATAGATCTCTTACAGGGCCTCTCCTAACTTTAGGTCTTCATAAAAAATCTCCGTTTCAGATTGTTTCCATCTAAAAATAGCCTTGCCTTCAAAGCCTCGAACAACAGTTGAATTTGATTTATCAACTTATTCTCGCCGTTAACGGATACATCGACGCTTTGTTTTTGTTCTGTTCATTGTAATTAACCGCTATGATTAGTCACCGAGTAGACTTTGTTTATTATATTTTATTTCGATACAAATAATGAGTCTCCTACGTTTCTAACAGACAATGCTGGCGCGGCGCGTAGGCGCAGCCCACCGCTCATAACACAATTCGCACATTCATATCTCCGCTTCTAAATGTCACTATATCCATTCATATTATTGACTGACACATCTTTTTGGTACACTGATGGTATCGTTAAACTTCCTATCTATTTTTCTATATACATATAACGATAATGGCTAGAACTAGAAAGCCCCACGCGATTAACTAAGAGAGGCCTGTGGCCTCCAATGGGACGTGTAATAATGAAGCTTTCGCACAATTGAAAGTAGTGGTGCCTCGTATTGCCGGAGGCCAAGCCATTCTTTGTGTTGTCTAAACCAGCCAAGTGAGAAAGTTGAACATAATAAATGTTATGTGAACGGGTTACTCAAGATCTATATTTATTTCGGTCCAGTTGAATGAATGTTTTTGCAAGTCCAGTCATTGGGTCCAATGACTGGACTTGCAAAACCAAACAAACGAGTAACAATAACCCAGCTCTTTTATCGCTCACTATTGGACATGACTTTCTTCACGCACATTGTTCTGTGCATGAGGTTGCCATGTTAGCAATGGGGGTTGGCGAGTCCACTCTTTTGTAGGTGGTGTAGTTACCTCAGGCTTGTGGTTGCCGATTTGTATGGGATGGGATGGGATGCAATTTAAGCGATGTCATAAAATACCACGAGACCACCCACCGGAAAATGTAGCATGAGACGCACTCCGACCAGGAGAGACATAGACATATACTACGAGTATGGTATGTATACATTACCTACTTGCGAAAGCCGGTTACGAAATTGTAACGTGATCTAAGCTTAATTTCACATCCACATGCTAATTTTAATACGTTATTTTAAAGCGATCAGATTAAAATGTCGTTAAATGCCCGGGAATTAAATTTACGAGTCATAAACGATGACATTAAATTTACTGCAGTCGTAAGATACCACCTGTGTTACAACGGATATAAACACCCGCAATTACAACATACCATTATTAGTGTTCATATAGACCAACTAAATGTAAGTATGTAAGTAATTACTCAGCCCGACGCTACTACGACAGAGTCCCTCACCATCCCAACCCTCTAGTAGTTGTCAGTGTAACCCATGTCTCCGATAGGACGTTACCGTCGTCGTCGTCATCCTCGGCACGTCCTAGACGACCCCGACGACTAACTGCGGTTCTTACACTACACGCACAGGCTACACATACACAGTCTCGTAAATGTGTGAACACACCGGCCTTCAGCCAACACTTATATCAGGTATAGGCACGTGCCTGGACGCTTCTCACTACCTCGCGATATCTCGCGGTACCTTCTTCCAAAGCAACGGCCTAAGCCCTAAGCCTGACTGAGCGCCTTTTGCGCTCGCCCTAAACCATACATGTCCGGTCACTCTTGAAAGACCATTCCGAAAAAAAAACTCACTACATTACTACCATATTCTATCCCACGACATCTCATCCAATGCCATCCTCATTCAGTCTCATCTAATCCTAGTGTATTCCAACGAATAGGGTGTGTAATGGGATGAAAATAACATCTTAACTCATAATTGAACTTTATAATGATTTCCGGGGTGAACTTGTACTTGTAAACTTGGGGTGGGTCCAATAAAATAATTATATGTGTCGTATTTTAGCAAATAAATTTACATTCAAGTCCAGAGCAATTTAACTCGAGGTCCAGATGCATTATCCTTCGTTCATGATTTTACAAATGGCGGTCTTAATCCCAACAGTTACGAAATTACTTAGAACAAACTGACAAAACAGATTTTGCTACTAAGCGAAGATTTTTTACAGATGATTAATTTTCTTCGTTGTAACTTGTGATAGTAATATGTCGTTGATTTATTTTCATGGTAACAAGATATTAGATAGCGCTGTCCTCCGGGGCCGAGGGCCTTCGCTTGTATTGATCGTACCTACCACCACTAATTAGAGTTACATAAACAATTAGGGGTCTTCCTATAGCACTAAAGACGTTCCTTCCATAACTCATTTGTCCCGATTTGTCACAGTTGCCAACTGTATTACAATAAGTATAAGACATAAGTTGTAATATATTATTGTATTTTGTTTCTTTTCTTCTTTTTGTTCTTTTAACAAGCCTCCTTAGATCTTCAATTGTAATTGTAACTCACTTAGATCATTCGTAACTTGGATGTCCGCGATAAAAATATATCTTGTGCTACATCCAACGGAAACGTGGTACATTAAGTCATTTTGGACAATAAAGAAATTTTGTATACATATTTCTTGTTTGCCACTTACTGTAATTTAACACTTCGTAGTCTAGTTTCAACACATTAAGTGCAAACAGATAGTGCAAATGGGGCGCCAAAAAATAATTAATTATCTTGTTTTTTTTTAATTTTATGTAATTAATTGATTCTTGACATTTTGTATTTGGTGACAAAATTAAAATAATTTGGTGACAAAAATAGACTTATTTGGTGACAAAAATATACTTATTTGCTACACACGACTTAATAAACTGGTTCTAATTGTTATAATATTTATATAGATTTGTAATTTTAAAAATATTATTTTGTTTTATTTACTTAAATTTATCGTTACAAGTCATTCTGGTCCCCTAAATTACTTGTACTTTAATGTCCCACTACAGGGCACAGGCCTCCCCTAGTAAACATATATGTTATATATATATATATATATATATATATATATATATACAGTGGTATATGGTGGTATTGATGTTGCAGCATGTAGCATAAACGGAGCCGGACCGATTATGAGCACTCGCGTTTATAGCTGACGTTAAACTTTTACGAGCTACACGAGGTAATCGCACATAGTGGCGAACGAAGCGGCAGCGACCGCGGATTTAATTTTATTACTTAAATTTTATTTATTTGTTTATTTTTCATTAAAACACAGAGAAAGTGCATAATGGCTGAAATTTCTTATGACATTCTCTGCCAGATAACTGCTGGACATACAGAGAAAAGAGGGAGATGCAGCATAAAGTTAGTGTTGCAGAAATATATACCTACACGTGTCACGTGTAATAAACATTTTTTTATAGAAAGAAAGTGGCAGACGAGTGCAGGTGGTCCGGGTGATACGTTTGTCAGTCCAGAATGATAGACGTTGGAACAGCATTCATTTGCTTACCATTAGAAATTTAGGAATGAGTTTGGAGGAAGAGTTGTGAAAATGGTGAAGAATACCACAGGGGGGGATGCGAATGGACTTCGGCATGTCTCCCTCAATACCGAAACATGTACGTACATTAAGAGAATACGATAAAGTGAAAACGTATATATAAAAAGTTAGATAAATGTAGTAGTTAGTTAGTTAGTTAGTAATGCAGAACTTGCAGTTTTACTACTTGGATTAGCGTTTTCCGTTTTTTTACCCTAATATTTTTTTTGGTTTCTAGGATCTCCCCGCTACCAACAGATTCTTTGTGACCGGTTCCTATGAAATACTATGAAATACGATACGATACATGCCATACAAATAAATATTACAATGCACAAATCGTGCCTAAACTTTAAATTCCGCTACTTAGTCAGTTCTATGTGCTCACCCTCGTGAAACGCAGAGCTGAGTGAGCAGATTATGATGTCAGTAGTGCAAGTAGGGCATCAAACTGCTAGCAGTCTAAGCGAGATGGGCCAACTCTGATCGTGCTCCATCTAGCTTGAATTACGACCCACTTGCTGCAGCGCCGACGTGGACGTACAGACGGAAAACACATCCGTCGGTATATAGATTAGAATCGCTTGCTATTGTTTCTATTGGTACTTCTGTTCAATGAATAACTTAATGTTCAATTTGTACGCCAATACTGGCGAGTCTGAAGATACAGGCCTTTGCTCTGGAGTGGAGTGAAGTGGAACACACTTTTAAAAATAATACTATAGAGAAACACAATGTCTTCTCTCAGGTAACACAAACAGCTTATTCCTTTTATTAGTCTCCTTTTTTGAAAATTGTTACAAAAGGCGGACTTGATGCCTTACAGCATTATCTCCCAGTGAAACTGTGGGCTATACGGGACAGGAAGTGGTAGGGGAGTAAATAAATGTAACAAACAAAAGATAGAAAAAACAAGCTACTTACTGTCAGTTAATATTCCAATATAGGGTAAGAATGGGTATTACCGGTCACTTAAGGAGAAATAATCACAAATCAGATATTAATCAATATTTTTTTATTAAACTATTTACTAATTAATCTTTCAGTATTCTTCTAACAAAGTCACAATCATTGAGATCAATAAGTAATAAAATTTTGGCATAATCAATATTTAAAAAAGTTAATGTTAATGTTAATCAATATTAAATCATAAGTCGCAGATATAGCCCTCCGGAGAATCATACCTAGAGCAATCAGCGTGAGCCCAGAGACCACATAGCACACACCTATACCAAAGGAACGCAGTAATACGAGTGAAATTGTAATAACCGCCATTACCTCCTGACCGGCATTACCCGTTTTTACCCTACACATAATATAATATCTTTATATATGACTATTACAATACATATACGTAAATACGTACTAATATTTACATTATCTACATACAAATATACATATATATAAGAATATATACCGCACAAAAAATTACTAGGCAGTGTCTACTTAAAGAATAGGCATATGCACTAGGTCTTTAAATATTTCTGTCTCCGGATCTAACCTACACTGCAGAATATGCAATCAAAATTATCTAACATTTGAACGTATTTATAAAATACGAAAATAGAGTCGTCGCGGCTTAAAATACATTTTCTTCCTGTTTACTTCCCTCATATTTTATTATGAACTGTCGGAATATTCCTTCTCTTTCTATATCGGATCCATGCACGGGCACGTGTAACGGGTATTTATTGCGCATTGCAGAAGCGACACATCCGCAAGGAGTTCTGATGCATCCCACTGCGTTTTTCCGCACACGTTCGAAAACATCAAAAGATATTGATAGAAGAATTACAAGGACGTGGAAACTAAACATAGGTTACTAAACGTACAATTACTCGACAAGGTAAAATGAAGTCAAATAACAGCTTAAAAATCAAAATAATAAACAGCGTCCAGTTTATATAAACACAAGAATGGCCATATAATGAGGATGAAATACGACAGATATACACAAAGAACAACAGAAGGATATCCCGGAGAGTATATAAGATCAAGTGGTAGACCAAGGAGGATGGACGAAATGAAGAGGAAAGAGAAGATATAGATTGATATAGGTATGATAGATATATGTAATGATATAGAAAGATGGAGAAGAATTACAGATAATAAAATGGAATGGGAAAAGTTAGGAGAAGCCTTTGCCTAATACTGGGCTAGCGAAAAATAAATAAAACGAAAATTTTAACCATATATACCATTATTTTATATCTGAAGTATAAGAGCCTTTCTCACCACCTTCTGATAAGGAATCGGGAGGATTTTTTTACTCCTGATACTTTATCTCCGGATAAAGTAACTGCTAACAATCAGAGAGATAAATTATCTGCCAATTAAGTCTAACTGATAATGACTTTCTGATAAAGTACAGACAGACCCGGAGACAGAAATATTTAATAATATATTTATTAATGTATGTATTACTTTAGTTTATTTTTGTGAGCTCTGATCTGTACATGCATTAGACACATTCTGACTTGAGTATGTAATTTACTGATGTTCTATTAACTTTTGCGTTCTTTTGTTTGGATGTATGTATGTGTACGTAATGATTGTGTATATGTATTTGTATGTCCGCGAGGCGCGACATAGAGAAACGCATCTTGTAACATTTCCACCATTGTACCTTTGCCCAACAAATACCTATTATACCTACTGATAACTTATCAGAAGGTGGTAAGAAGGCCTTAAAAATAGGTAAATAAATGTTATTGTTATTTTATTTATTTTACGTTCAACACACACATTGAGTATGAGTGAACGTTGAACGTGTTGAAAAGTAAGTCTGAGTTCTAAATCGTTGCGAATTGTTCTTTTTGTATTATAAAGATAAAAAGGATTAACGATAAGGATTAATTAATGATTATCATTTAGATTGTCAAAAAGTGAAAATCGCACGTTTTGGAACGCTGCCTTAAGTATATCACTTCATTATCTGTATACCGCTCGAATTAAACATCGGGACAATATTCATTGTTCTGAGATATTTCCCAGAATCTTGTAACAGAACACGTCTTTGACAAGACTTCTTAGAATAACTCATTTAATGATCAATACAGTGAAATATTAGCTATTTTATCATACAAATGCGTAGACATACTTGTACATGACCAATTTGGGATAACGGTGTATTGTACCTTAATAAGGGTAGTTATTTCTAAATGTCCCATTGTTTTCGTATAGCACGTCTCTAGGTTTTTTTTTTGTATTTGTAGCTTATAAAAAACATAAAGGGTTTACAAGATAGGGTTTTCCCTACTTAAAAATAGGAAATAAAAAAGACGTCTAGATTTTCATTCTGCCAAAATTAACTAAATCCGTCCGTTAAAGAAATATAAAGACTTAGACAGACATAGATAAACATAGGCTTCAAAATAACACATCCCCCTTTTAGGTGTGAGGGTTAAATAACACGTTACGTCACGTTATAAAGCAATTAATGTTGTTTTCAGTTTACATTGTTGAGAAACTAAGACTCACGAATACATGTGCAAATAGAAGTAGCTATCGGAGTAACTTTACATCACACTCCACCGGAGTAAGTATTTAAAATCGACTGAAAAACATTGCTTTTATGATGTACCACGTTGTATTAAAGTTAACCACCCATATTGTCTATAAACGTTCTTTGAAGTAGGTACGTGCAATGTGTGCAATACTGCAACTCATCGGCGACAGAAGCGGGGAAGTCTCGGCGCACTGCCAAATCCCATGTTCACTTCGGAAATGTTTGAGACAGTTTTATTGGAATCTACTTTTTGTAGTAACGGAACAGTGCCGATTGATGCTGAATAATCATGAACGCCGCATACCCGCTGGTGTTGCAGGTGTCCATGGGCGGCGGTAACACTTACCATCACCGTTTGCTCGTCCGCCCACTTGTCTATAAAAAAAAAACAGGGGAAACTCGAGAAGTGAAGTTGAGTTTTTTTATTTGATTATTATAAAAAATGTGTATTAGGCGTTTTGTGGTTTAATAGTGATAGTTTATTGAGCTTCAAAATGTTTTTCGTGCGTGGTGTATGTGATAATCAAATAAAAGCGTGGGACTGCGTTTTCTGCGTGCTTCCAAGGAGTCCTCTTCTATCCTCAGTAAATCCTACTATCGCTTTATTGAGGACAGTCTTGAAGATTGAGACTTGAAGAGGTTAGACTTTGAAATTGTTTATTAGATTATTACGAAGAAAACTTGACAGTAGCACAATGTGCCAATTGTACCATTGCCATATATTAAAAAAAATACATTTAAGTTTTTTTTAAATTTTAACGTTCTAAGATAGTTTCAGTCATCATCATCTACAGCTTGTTTCCACAGACGTTTTTTATAGACGAGGTGGCAGACGAGCGGGCGACCCACGAGATGGTCGTGGTCACCGCCGCCCGTGAACATATGTAACATCGCCAAGGGAAACGCCGGTGCACCTTACAGAATCCTATTCACAGTCCTTTTTTTTTGAAGAGCCCCATGTCGTCCATTAAGTGGAAAAACCTCAATAGGCAGTTCGTTCCAAAACTTTAGGGTTCGCGACATAAAATGTGTTGAAGACCTCACTGTACGAAGTAACTCTTGGTTTGGTAAGTGTTGATGAACCGCCTTTCGACGACTTTCTTTAATTAACTTTCTTCAACTTCATCGATCCACCTTGGCGCCGGAGGAACGACGCTTCATTTACCTTGGACAGTTTCAGTACAAAAAGTTAATTTTATTAACAAAAATAATCTAGGGAAAACGCCCACGATATTAACTACATCGTAAGCATAATCTAAATCCCACCTAAAATCAATGTAGTTTCTCATCGCGCGCGGGCCAATATCATCATGTACACAGTTTTGTTATAGAAATTTTTTCATCTATGTATTTTGGTTGATCGATGTTCCGGTATTATTGTAAGACTATTACTAATAATTACCTACATGCAGCGCCTAAGGGGTCGTTCACACGGTCGGGTCGCCCACCTACGCGCAGCGCAAGCGACAAATTGTCCCACTCGTGTTCCGCCGGGACAAGCGACACCAAGACACAACATCCTACTAATTGACATTATTTCCGCTGCCCACGTATTAATACCCTAGATAGAGGATTTTTTGCTAATCCCAAAGATCAACAGAGTGAGAGCGACAATTCAAATCATAAGTGAGAAGGAGTTTGTTTAAGAGGTTCAGAGTCCAGACGAACGTGTGAAGAAGTGATTTATGATTTTTTTTTTTTTTTTTATTTTTTTTTTTTTTTTTTTGTCTTGGAGGGGAAATCCTCATTGGATTCCTTCCGCCTTAAAAGTGATCTATTCCTGGCGGAAGGATATGCCGGACTTATACCGGCTAAAACCCCTCCATCGCGTTGTACCCCTGATGTGGAGGTCAGGGCCTGTGTTTTCCTGATTTGTTTATTTCTTATTTTGATTAATTTTCTTTTGTTGTGTTTGGTATTTATATATACCGTCAGTCTAATCTATGTTTTTCGCCTTTTGACTCCTGATGTACAGGTCAGGAGTCTTTGGGTCGTCCTGTTTACACAGTTTGACTCTGATGTATAGGGTCAGAGTCATTCAACGCGTTTTTAATACTTAATTTTCTAAGTTATCTTATTTTATTTGTTGGACCCCGATGTATAGGTCGGAGTCCCAGTCATAATATTATAAAATCTTATCCGCTAAATTCTTGTCTCTCGCTCCTTCCGTCCCATCTTTCGCGCGGTTTCCCGTCTATTTATTTCTGTTTATTGTTCTTCCCGCCACATATCTACAGAACTCCAGGAGTATCTGTCTTCTCTGGTCGCTGGCCATGATGTGAGCGAGGCTATCCCTTGTCAGGCTGCTGTCCATCCTCATTTCCGCCTCAAATCTTCTTCTACCATATACAGGGCAATCAATGATTAGGTGCAATATGTTCTCAGCCGCGTCTGGGTCACAGATACACGCCGGTCTCTCCTTGCACCTAAAGCGATTCAGGTACTCAGAGAATCCGCCGTGTCCCGTCAACACCTGTGTGATGACTGACTCCAACTGGATTTTCCTTATTATGCCATATGCCCTTATGGCGTCCGGTAAGAAGGTTTTTGTTACCGCTGCTGTATCGCCCTCTTTGTAGCGCCGGTTCCATTCATCAAGCGTGTCCTCTCGAATCTGTCGATTTATGATGTTGCAGTAGGCACTGTCGTACACATTGTACCAAACCAGGAGCATTCAACGTGGAATTTTTCGGCCTCGTAAATACTTGGCGTACAAATGAAAACGAATGTAGTTCAAATTAGTATATTTAAAAACAAGAATTTGTACTACAAAGTAAAAACGTCCTGTCAGCACGTATGACATCGTCAAATTTGATACTGTGAGTCTTATTGTATGTCTATGTATACTACATACCAGTATATTAATTCTCTGATTTGAAACTCACATCAAATGAAAATACTCGTGCCGTGTTGAAATAACAGTTTATTAAAACCTTCCGATAAATTACCGTCAATTAAAATCCGTTGTTAATAATAGCCCAGCCGCATAAGCCGTGATCAGCGGATTTAAGCTCAGGCTATTATTTTAACGAACTTTGAACTCGAGAAATTCACAGATATAATTTTATTACTGTAATTAAAATCTGGCTTGTGGAAAGACTTGTTGAAGAGTAAGTAACTCCTGTAACTACTTTAGCACTTGTCACGTAGTTTACTACCTTGCATCAGCCTATGTTTCTACACTACTGGATATAGGTCTTCTTCGGCGGTCCCTCACCACTCACGGATTTCGCTTTTCGGCTACTTTCTTCAAGCCGTTGGTTCACTGGAAGTCGCAACACACTACACTTCCCGTCACGTGGTCTCAATTCGAAGACTGGTCTTTCATTGGCTGCCGATCCTTGAGATGCTGAGTGATCCTCCTCCGTTCTGTTATGAGAACTGAGTTATGAGTTATGAGTTCTGGTTGAGTACTTACAAAACATAGTTATGAGAACTGTCACATAGGGGTTAGCAACTATTAAATTATTTTACTGACTTCCATGTTGTGGTATACGAAACATTACTCGAATAGCCCTTTTGTAACGATCAAATTGTAAGTTAACTATAAGCTCAATAACATTCAGTTGTCTTCCAAAGTTAAATCTGATATGAGACCCTGAATGAGACGTCCATGGCTGCCAACAGCAGCAAAATACGGGCGGCCCTTAGAATACCTAAATTAAGTGTTATGTAATTGAGTTAGATAAACTCAATTGTCTTGAACAGGTAAGGACTAGCAAGAACTATTCTGTTACATTTGTTTAGGTATTTAGTTGTTATTGTCAAAATCAGTTTAGTGCACAGTTACAAGAAAGATTTAGTAAATAATAGTTATTCCAAATTAACACAGCTCTCTTATGAAATCGGTCACAACTGCTACCGCTATAGTCATAACATAAATTAATCATAGAGATTGTAGGCAAAGCCCGGTGCCGGTGCCGCGACAAACAACAGTGGAGCTCGTAAATTTATTCACGACTGGCTTGCTGTTTGTGTCCCGTTCAAGGGGAGGTCAGACACTAGCGACATCTACAATGCAGTGGGAGTAGGAACTCGTTATTGCGCACTGCTTTTTTATAAAAATAAGTTCGTTACTGAGCAGAGAGTTCGCATAATTAAACAGACGCAGTTACTGTTGCTCGTAAACATCTGCAACACATACCAACGTTAGTCGAAAATGACTATTGGACAAGACATATTGTATTGCAAATGACATAGGTATTTGGATTGGAAGACAAATTGGAAATAAGAAGTATTATTACAAAATCACCACACCATTCCGTCCTGATTTTTCCATTGAATGAGACACTAAACGCCATAATATTTTATACCATGCTATTCCAAAGTACGAACGAAACGAAATGGGAATTTAAGGATATATAATAGGATGGGAAGGAAAATAAAACGAGCTCTATTAATTCACTCATTCGCTTGGAACATTTCGCAGTAGTTTTCTATGAAAGCAAAGGTAATTTACCCAGTTAGGTATACCATATCGACTGTGGGATAAACCAGCGTCCTAATCGAAAAGCACAAGAAGCTATTTTTTTATGGAAGGAATCAGGTTAACTAGTGACAGTCCACCTGGAAGTAAATTAATACTGTCGCACTGCGACATCCGAGATGTGTGCCGACATCAGTCCAGACTGCCAAAATTTTACAGGCGCCAGGAAACGCTGCCGTCCTTTGGAGATTTGGAGTAGATAGGAGTGAATTGAGGATTGTATTAAGAGAATGGGATGGTAAAATGAGGATAGGATGGAATGGGAATTGGCTCCGACATATCTCCCTTACTACCGGGGAATAAGATAAAGTAGAATAATTTTACGGTAGTCTTCTGTGAAACAGAGGTAACTTGACCAGTGGGGTGGCCAGTGGCCCTCCCCTACCAAAGTGCCACGCAACAGGCGAGATGGCTATCAGTATGAATGAACTACCTGTTGCGAACATTGCTCCACTAAATTTATAATCCAAAGGAACGCCCAATGTTCAATATATCAACAGTTTCCTTCAGTTTACGATCTTTACGTCGCAACAAACTTCCGCGCTTGTTTGGTCACAAATAGAAGTGATAAATAATACGGCGCATTCCGTTAATATAAATATTCCAATGTCGCGGACGGGGTTTTTATGAAAAATATCAAAATAACTGGAGGCGCGACGCGTCGGCTGCCAAGTGGCGACCGCTCGCCGTCCGCCCTACCGCACACTTTCTCCTCGTACACTGTTAATTACTTTGTCTGTAATTTACGGATAATTTAAACCTATTCGAAACAAGACAGCCTTTCAAATTATTTACGCATTAATTTGCTAAATATTTAGCATAACATACCATCACACTATGTAGGATAGGCCTATTCTAAGGTCTGTCATCATGCAATACCTTCCGCTTTTCTCATCCAGTCATCAAGTCATCGGTGTACCTAGCTGGAGAGTCTACGTTTTAGGTAGAGTACTCGTTCCTCGGACTTGACTACTTTATTAGTATCTACTGCTGTTTCCGCGTACTAAATCACTTTAACTGTTTAAGTGAAAAGAACACGTCCGTCGACAACGTCGCCGATCGGGAGCGAAATCTAACGCGTTGAACACAACACACATTGAAGATAAACTTTAAACATTAATAAATGTTACTACGTTTACGGCCCAACGAAATCACGAGAATTTGCAGCGTTGTAACGTCACATCATAAGTTATTATAAATATAATAACAGTATTTATTCATGTATAACGTTCAACGTCATCGAACTTTGTGTCATAATAAGGGTTTCACTCCCCATTCTACGACGTTTTGCCGACGAACGTGTCAAGTAAAAACGGCGTAGCATAAATCTGTAACAGCATCACGGTGCTCCGAGTGGCGCAACTCGACCTTGACTCGTGAAATGAATGTTTATGCCATTTGCAAGTCCTTGAAGGTGGCGTCCATTACCGGCGTCGTAACACCTCCACCGTAACCGAGCCTCGTAAATTTAACGACGCGGCAGGAATCCCTGGACCATTTTATTATGTTGGTCCTCCTACCATTTATTCTGGACACACAACACTTCCTTATCTACGTGAGAACACGTCTGCGTATGGACGTTCAAACAATACTACGCTACGATACTAAAGACTAATTATAATAAATTATTGATATATAATTCTGAATTATCTTTAATCGTTATTGCTTTAAGGCTGGTATTTAAACATGCAGCAATGACTTCAGCATGGACTTGAAGAAAGTCGCCGGTAGTGGCTTGATGAGAAGAGCTAAAGACCGTGTGTGGTGACGGTCCTTGGGAGAACCCTATATCCAGCAGTGGAGAAACACAGGCTGATGATAATGCGCAATGCATCGTGTGACCACCCATGAGATGAGATTGGAAGAGCAAAAGACAATTTTATTGTTACATTTCATTAATCACGTTTAGTATATGTAAAATTAACAGAAGTAATTGGTTGACTACAACGATCAAAGTCCAGGCATTCCACAATATGCGCGAAATTAATGAGGGAAACATTCCCTCTACTTGTAATGTCTAAAATGTCTTAATTATAGCTGCATAACGACAGCTTCTCCAATAAATAATAATAAAAGTTAATTATCTCGACAAGCGGGACGTTTGCCGTTGTCTTGCGAAGTTAAATTTAACCGCAAATATTTTGAGCCACGTGACGGACGAGCCGACCAAGCAACGCTGTCTAGAATAGTTTCACCAGACAAACTAGCGTGTTTTCCAACAGCACACTCGACAGCACAAAATAAAGACTCTGTGAATGTGATGAACTGGTTCAGTAAACACAGTGCGGTACTATGTCTAGTTTTGAGGAGTAGTTTGCTGTATTTTATTGCATTGTTGAGTGAGGTGTCCGGGACTAGTCCTAGGACATCTTTCAGCATTCAGCGCGCTTCGGCTTCAAAAAATAAACCAATCGTGTTATGGCGGCGCGACGGGCGGCGCTCATCGCGATAGAAATGCTGCGTTCATTAATAATTTCGTTTCTAAAGCCAAGAACACGATGAAACGTTGTTCCGTTTTATTGGTGACATCTTTATTAATTAAGAGCCTGAGTGACATACACATATTAAACAAGCATATAAAATTAATATGTTGCGCTTCGTAGCAAAATGAGTCCATCAGTGGGGTATGGAATTAGGAGCAGAATAAGAAACTAGAATCTGACCATAGATAATAAAGGAACCTTGGACATAATTCTGACTACTATCTGAATGTGACTTAGACTGACTTAGAATACTCAGAAGCCGACTTAGAATACTTGATTACTGGTATTACTGGTATTCTGGTTAGAATATCCTTATTTTCAAAATGACTGGAACTACTTTTATAAGAACTACCCTTTAACCTCCCCTGGGATAAACATGCGATACAAACAATTCAATAGATCCAGATATTAGAGCGAGCAAACAGACAAACAGACACACATTGTCCTTTATACCAACACAGACTTAGATATGCGATATCAATTATACTGTTTTTCAATACTGGGTAATGCAATTGCAGTAACAAATAACATTAAAGTGTGAGCATCAATTAAAAAACACTGCACGTTGCACTCTCGCTGCAATTAGCGCGTCCCCCGCATGCCCCCCCCCCCCCCCCCAGCCTTCGTATCACGCCCGGCTAATGAAAGAGGGCAATCTAAAGACACTTTGCGTTGAACAAATATAGGAAACGGATATTGCGCTAAAAGCCGGCTCTAGACTCACGCCGTGAATCTGTGTGAACCGAGAACACCTCTCTTAACACAACTGTTCACAGTCGTATTCACGCACTAGTTCGAAACTAATATAACAGTAGCTGCAGCAACTCTCAAATGTATAAATTCCTATAAATGATGTGAATTTGATTCCCATTCTGGTTCTAAAATTCCAAAAAAAAACACTAAAGTATTCGGACCCACGTTTTTTGCATCCCATAATATCGGTTTCTACTTGGTAATATTCCAAACACTAATCTAACTCATTACTCCAATCGTTACACATTATGAAAAATAAAAATGTCGCGGACACAGCTTACCGACTCCAACCGGGAAATAAGCCGTGAACAAGCCATACTCCCGTTCATAGTTGTTCGCGGGGCTTCACGGCGTGATTCTAGAGCCGCCTAAAGGAAT
The DNA here is from genome assembly GCA_943735995.1 of Sesia bembeciformis. Classification (NCBI taxonomy): domain Eukaryota; kingdom Metazoa; phylum Arthropoda; class Insecta; order Lepidoptera; family Sesiidae; genus Sesia; species Sesia bembeciformis. The sequence continues at coordinate 19,821,900 of OX031028.1, forward strand.
TGCACTGCGCACTCTCAAGGAGAGACACTCGGGGCATTGTGCGCGCTCTTGTCGTGAGCTTGTATCATTGACCGTTCACACGACACGGCTGCCGGACCAATTATTTAAATGTAAACACGGTTGACAATTTATGGGAATATCAGTTTGGTACGGATGATAAAGTTTATATTTGTGGCGGCAACATAAAACACTATGAAACGCACGGGTTTGTATAAAAAACAAGCTCACAAAATAAATGACGAAAAAAATGTCTAATGATTTTTGCTACAAGTAAGTACATCATGCATGTGGTGTTCTTTTAAGTACTTTCACAATTTTTTCTCAGCCTTTTTAATGTCCTCCTGCTCGTCCTCATTTTTAATGCACGGACCTTGTACACCACACAATACACGATGCGGGCCCAATGCGAATTGGTGGATACTCTAGATATTTTCTCTAGATACTCTAGTTATTAGGATATTTTCATAATTCTGGAACATACGAGATAGATTTAACTTTTAAAAATCCGTACATGTAGTATCAATGCGAGAGTATATAGAAAGAGACAGACGATTCACGGTCAAAAACGACTTAATTTTGGTGGATATTTTTCATGTGACGAGATTTTTTAACATCGTCTCGGTCGCCCAAAAATATGCACTACAAATAAATAAACTTAACCTTTTGATTTTATTATAAATCTTGATTAAATTCGACCCTTTGTCAAAGTCAATCTCGTGTCATGTCCTACAAGTTATAACGGTCTCAGCACCTAAGTCTTAGCTACATAAGTCGCTTATAACTCAGTTATTTAAGTATTAATATTGAGCTCAATCTCGTCGCAACGAGAACGTTCTATCGTTTAAGGGTAAAAGCCAATTTCCACGACGCCTCAACCGCAACATATAAAATATTAATAGACTTGCTTGACTTGCAATTAAACAATCTATATGTAGATCTAAAATGTCAAATGACAAGTAGATCAAAGTCTGTATAATGACTGTAATTCCTGGACAAAGAGTCGCTGTGTACAGTGCGGTAGATTCACACTTCCTTGACAGAGTCCCTGTGTACAATGCGGTTAGCCACGCTTCCTGGACAAAAAGTCGCTGTGTACAATGCGATTAGCCACACTTCCTGGACAAAGAGTCGCTGTGTACAGTGGGGTAGATTCACACTTTCTTGAGTTCACACACACACAGAGTCCTGTGTACAGTGCGGTTATCAAGACACTTTATGCCTTAAACCCGAAAGTTAAGGTTTAATCTGCTAGCTAAGGTTTTTCCGTTATGCTACGACATGGGGCACTTCAAGTGAGTTGTGAACAGGATTCTGCAAGGTCGGCAGCGCATCCGCATGCCTCCTGGTACTGCAGGTGTCTATGGATGGTGGTGACCACTTTCCACCTGGAGACCAGGTTTTTTTCTCAAAATAAGGGGGCGGAATAGTAGACAATCTGCTTAAGTTCTACTTGCTTAAGTTCTGCTTAAGTTGCTTCTGTTGCAATGGTGGTAAGTGAATACTGTCGCTCATGGGCGTACGTGATACATGCCAATATCAGTCCACAATGACAAACATTACCATGCCTTCAGATGCGCTGCCTACCTTTGGAAATTTAGGAATGGCTTTGAAAGGGAAAGAATAGGGTGGGATGGGTATGTGAGGCATAAAATCTCACTCAATAAAGAAATACAAACAACATATTTAGTTATTTAATTATTTAAAAAGGATCAAGTACGCTATTCTATAATACCTTTGTGAGCGGCCTGAATCCAACAATGAAGAGACATAGGCTTACTTATTTGCTTCACAAGTAGTTGTTACACTAATTCAGTTTTAAGTAATAAATATGATTATTTAAGAAACGTTAAAACTAAATACACAACGTAAAAGTGCAACGTAAAAACACAACATTAATGGAATATAGGTAGGTATATAGGTACTATAAATATGACAATTTTAAATTTAATAAATATGCATGGTATCCTTTTCTACAAACTCTTATTTCATCCGTCTTTACTGCAAAATTCGTCTATAAAATAATACTCATTTAACCTTAATCGATTCTATGGCCGTACGTTTATATACATATATATGGGCCGTAGCTAATAAAATGTATCATGGTACAGAGTACAGAGTAACAACGTTACAACTAATGCACTCTAAATAGCCGTTCATCAATAATAATTTAAATAATCGTTATACTACACGTGCGCGCGCAGGATGTTGCAAATTGTTACGGGCGCGGTTAAAAGTTACATTGTCTAAATGCAACATAAATATCTTAAATGTTAATCTTGTAAGTTTGTAATGAAAATTTTGTAGTTTCTGTTAATTTTTATGAACTTCCGAACCAATTCCGAACGCTGCTTCAATTATACTGAATCAATTTATTGACTATCATTTAATATAGTAACTTATGTATTGTATGATTCCATAGAACAAACGATGTTTGGTATTGTATGTAGTTTCTTTTCACTCGCCGATAGATGTCGCTGTCTTGTCCGCTACAACGCGCTATGGTTTGGTTTTCTTTAATTGTTTAAGATCAGGAGGTATTATGTTTTAGTTAACAATCACAAAGTAAACAGACAAAAGTGAGACAGTGTATTAATGTCCCTGGTTGCTACATTTATATTTATTTGTTATTTAAACTTCATGTACAAAATGATATGTACAAAAGGCCGACATAATACCATATCGCATCTTTTACCAATCACCAGATTATACAGAAAAATGCAGTATTTCATTTTAAAACTAATCCGACTGCCTAATAGAAAGGACAGACAGTAATATAACGAAATGCATACCTATATAAATACAATACCATACATACACATTCATAAATACGTACATGTACGCATAAATACATACTTTCATAATACAATACATACACCAAAATTGAATTGAAAGTACTCGTAATAGAGACTAACAAATAATATTCGCGAAACAAGTTGTATATTTTGGTATTTTTATGTTTAGTTGTCTAACGGTCACATTCGAAAAATATTACGAATCATCATTTAGGAGATGTATTGTTACGAAAAAGATTTTAAATCCAATGTTATGTGAACAAAGGTGGGAAAACATCGGTAATGAGATAATTATACTAAAGCTGCAACGTGATTGGCGCATGAAATATAGCACCGACTTAGTATTTCCAGGAAAAGGTCCTCGATGAATAAAACAAACAAATTTAAATAGGTGTCTCGAATGAATAAACACCGTATTAATGTCGTCTTACATAACGATATTCTGCCAATCTGCTCAGGTCTTTTAACTGTGGCTCAATTTTACTAGAAGTTTCGTAAAATCTATTATCTATCTTTTTTCTTATACGATGATATTGAGGACGAGGATATTGTACGTTCTTGGTAGAATTAATATAGACGCACTGTCGATTTTAAATTGTAGAAGCAACGACAACAAATAATTCATTGTCAATTTACATAGACGCTGGTAGTTAGCGGTATTACATCTAAGTATTACAGAAAAAAATATAGTTACTCATTCCGATAACTCCCTCGATCTGATATCGCAAGAGAGAGCTGCTTCTCGTTAATATTCTCGGTCTGCCCCGGAATTATATAATTTCAAAAAATGCGTTTTTTCTAATTTTCTGTAATATAATTGAAAAAAAATGTTTTTAATTAAGTAAATATTTTTTTGACTATTTAACATAAAATTTCATTCTTTATTCACAAATTTAATTAGCAGTACTGAAAATTGGGAATTTTAAATTTAGGCCCTTATATATAGGAAACAGACTCAGCACGCTAAAGTGGCAGTGGGCAGATCATATTTGCCGCAGGACCAACAACCGATGGAGTAGACGAGGCCACGTTGGTACCGGGAAGCACACGTGGCACGCCCCCCCGACCAGGTGCACCGTCGACCTGAGAGACATAGGCTAATGGTATGCTATGGTACATAGGACCCCATCGATATTTTTAACAACAAGCACTAGAAATATATGGGTCATGATGACGATAGCACGCACGATGTACTTGCAAGCCCCCGCGTTATTTGTTTGTTAAATTAGAGGATCCATTTACATTACATTTTTCACCAGCAAAAGTGTAAGGGAGGAAAAGAATAACATTTGCTCTTTATCCGTGTTTTTCTTTCATTTTCGGCCTTCTCTTAAAAAATCTATTGAAACTTATTTTTCATGTGTTAGCTCTTAATCCTAAAGAGCACTCAGCATTTTATTTTTCTTTCACGAGTGAACTCGAGATAATATAACGTGTCGAGTAGTGTTTGTGCTGTAAAGATAAGTAAACACATAAACAATCTATATACAAAAAAATGGATGTTGGTATATCTGACGTTAATAGACTTCGACACCATTCAACCGATCACCATGAAAGTTGGCACATGCTATCGACTTTGTTATTACTCGCCACTAGATGGCGCTACAGCACATCAACTTCTATGGCAGGACAACGTCTGCGGGGTTTTGCTAGTACATTATAAAAAATGGTTGCTTCCAACCTACCAAATACTACTGTCAAAAGTCAGACAGTAAATACGGTATATACTTCTGTTTTGCATGTTTTTCTCTAGTTACGTACAGGTTTATGCAACGTACATGTTCCTTAAACTTATATGCTCCTTTTTTATAGAAACAAGTTGACAGACAAACTGGCTCTCCAACTCGTGATAAGTGGCTAACGTCATCCTTGGACATTGGCGATATATGCCAATATTGACAATTGGCAAATTCGCGGCATCTACCTTTGGAGACCTCAGAGTCAAGATTTAGGAATCTTGCTATCTCCAAAACGAATTATTACCAATTTTATTCGAAGCGACTATAAAACAACTAAACAATATATTTCATTATATACAGATGAGCCAGCTGTAACGGTCAGCTTATATGGCTTCTCCTTAAAATTATTTTCCCGCGCCACAGGTTCAAATGTTCCTTATCTGCTCACAATACAAGTTGTCTCAAAAGGTTCGAACACGTCATTACTGGCTTCAACAATGCTCGAAAACCCTCGCTGTTACCATACATCTGCGTGCACTCTCGACCTCGAGCCTCGACGGCTAAGTAGACATGAGGGAGCTCTTTCACGCGAATGCTTTTACGATAAAAGCTGGTGAAAAGTTTGCACTTCTTTGCAACACTTCACTCAGTTGCATTATATGGATGTTTCAGATACTCATTTGGCATCGTTCCAAATACGTACGAACGGGAAAATTTGTCGTTATTAAAATTAGTTTCCTGCTGAAACTGTAATTTTAAGTCTGCAGATCTGCTACAAGTTGCTTGTAAACTGGAAACTTCCAAGTTATCAATGTTTTACCATACTGTATCTATCAGTCTTTTCTCGCCGCTGTTGGATATGGATCTCTCTCAAAGCTCGCCACCACATACGATCTTCGGCTCTTCTCGCCAGGACGTCCCACACTGCGCTTCCCCCGTGCTTTTTATCGGTCCTGAGGCAATTATATCAGTGTTTAATGGCGAGTAAGCCCTCACGTCCAATCTAGGGCTGGAAAAGGTTACAAAAACATATAAATTTCTGGAAAAGTTTCAAAACTAAGTATGTTCCCGCTGACAACTCGAAATAACCAATTATTGAATTAAAATTATTCCATTTTCCATTTAACTTCATAAGCTCGTTTAGATAAAAGATTTAAAAGTACTTATCCTCGTTGTTAGAGTTCGGGTCACGAACTGTTATAATCAGTCGCTTGTGTATTCATCGCGTTGTTTTGCATATTCCACGAGGACACAAGTACAAACGCACGCTCAATGTCTTCAATATCTACCGACAGTGTTTCTTTTTCATTTCGCAAATTTCAACACTTCTTTATTAGGCTCTGTATCAATATGCAAAAAACTGAAACAAGTCAGAAGAATGCAGATACTTTGTAGTCGAGCTCGAGAATTGGCACAAACAGTTACAAAAATAAATTGCGAATACTTTCCGCCGGAAAACTGAAACAAATATACTTTCTGCGTAATTAATAATAGGTTCAGCAGCTATTTACAGTTGAGATATATTACATAGAGTTTTCGCCAAGTATAAAGCGGCTTCGAGCTAAGTAGGACAGACTGCCGCGAGCGTTCAACTCTATGTGCAAACACTGACGTCTTTGAATGAGTTGTTGAACCCGACGTGGACACCATAAAGGGAGATTCACGACCCGTCGCAGGGTAGTGTCAATCTTTCCGAGAGACTTGTCACCTTCTTTTGAGTTCGAGGCGAACGACCGATCTTGGAAACGCATTGGTCTGTGACTTGTTTATTACTGAAATTAGCATCTTGAAAGTCTTTTATATCTTCTGAAACTTTGCCTAGCTGTTCAGTCCCAATCAAATGCAGCTATTGAAGGCGAGTACAATAATGTTGAAGATTGACCAATTTCCTTTTCCTGTATCAAGATATCGGATGTAAATCACTACCCTTTGTGTAATGACCTCGCGATTTCCTTCAAATATCTTGCTTCCCTCTTCTAGGACGTTTGTACCTTCTTCACAATTTATACAGTCAAGCGGATGGGGTGTCTTTGGTATATTTGCTCGGTTGGGGCGATAACATTGTAACGTCGGACTCAAATCTCAACCGTGCGTCGTAAATATCGCGCAACAAGCGCACAGCACTCCGTCGGGAGTCGAGAGCGACGACCCTTGCCAAATTTAAACGCAAACATCAAAGTAGCTACAAAACACATGATTTAGTACGGACTGGGAGGAAAACTAGGAAAAGTAAAGTAGTTCGCGTATAAAGAATGTACCTATGTTAGGTAATCCCTCGCTTTACCTCTTATTTGGCTATTATTTTCTCCTTTTACGCGGAAAACTTTGGAATTATATCTACATTAACCGCTTTAGAAGCACTCGTATTATTTGATGGTGTGAAAATTAGAATTCACTTTGCGAAAGTTTGATTATGACTATATATAAGATTCTTATTTTTAAAGGCAGATTTTAAAGAGAATTGCTCACGACAGAGATCACAACTAGTTTATTTTATTTATTTCTAGTATTAATATTTGACATTTTATATTTGGATAAACACATCACAAAAGCGAATGTTGATTTGTCTGCGATGTAGTTAAAATTATTTTGTTTTACGTTAATTTTGTGTACCTACACAATTTATAATTGTTAATTAAACATTGCTTATGATTCATCGCTATCAATGTAATGTGTGTAGATAAATTGAAAGGCGCATTTCTACGAGTTATACTATTATATTAAAAATATTAAAAAGTATAATTATATCCATATTTCGGTTATGTTTATTATGATAGCTGATTAGGTATCCTTCTTCTTCTTTCGCTTTCTGCGACCAGTTGCCTGGTGTAGACCTTCAACTTGGTGTAGTTATTGGTTAGTAGGTATAGCATGTCAAGCTGTGTCAATAAATTCATACAATTTGAGTCCTGTCGGCGCCGGCAGCGCGCTTATCTGGCGCAGTGCAGGCGGCATGTGACGCGATAAGCCATGTCACACATGTGGCGGATGGTGTGAAAGTACTTGACATACCACTTGTATCCACCATCAAGTATACATGCGAAATTTTCCCTAAGCCCGAAACTATAGATTGCGCTCATGATTTTGTCTTAAATAACATATACACGTAATGTTAGGTCTGTATTTTTTAAGTATTTAGCTCCTTATAGAGCTGCTTAATTTAGATCATTCCAACATTGGATTATTGAAACCAGTGCTTTCAGTATCCACTGCTGGACAGGGGTCTCCTCGTGCACATTATCGTATCCATGAGGGATGTATGGCCTTAAAACGCCACGCTGGCCAAAAGGGTTGGCTATGCCACTTTTTTAGAGGAGGTTCCTCAGGGCCTGTGGCAGCCGCTTTATCCCTTAGTCGCTTTATACAACCCCCACGGGAAAAGATGGGATACTGCATCAGATGGTCCGTGAGTCACTCTAATTCCCAGGATGTAGCTGAAAACACTTTGGTGTTGCAGCGTTGGTGTTGTTGTAACTCAGACAAACCTTTTCGTTGACAGATAAATAATTAATTACACCGCACTATCTATCTCATATCAGTGCTGCATGTTAAATTTTATGTATTATGGAGCGTTGTGTGAAGAAATAAATGTTTTTCTTTCTTTCTTTCTTTGTATTCTGGATCCAGGCGACACCACACGGTATACCAAACTTAACACCAATTCAAACATCTCCTCATGAGTCTAATTAATATTTGATGAAAATTAGAGTAGGTACGGCACACCTGTGTTTCATATTTATTAAACAAACATGATATAAAGTATTTTTAAATGCCCTACTTAATCGAGGTATAAACTCAATACATCATTACCGTGAACCAGTTGGCATTCGTTATGTTGCGGAACCGAATCGGTCGGCGTATATATCATGTGCGAGATCAAAGAGCCGAACAGCGGCTAGGTCGGCTAGTTACGAGCAGCCACCTACAATCCACGTGCGCAAAAATTGAACACATGCTGCTTTTGAACAACGACCAGATTGTACGAGTACAGTCCGTTTCAATCCAATTTGCCGAAAAGAAAACCAATTCAATGACATATCTCAACATTTTAATGAACGTCAATTTTCTTAGTAATTTCATTTAAGTAGAAGCAAGAACTACTTTTTTTAAATATAATAGAATCTGGTAACTTTTTTAGGTAAATTTGTATTTTACTACGTTTTCTGTGAAACTAATTTAGTATTTGTGTTGTATTTTGGTTGTTTTGATAAAATTAGTTTTTGTTTTAAAGGAGGTGTCAAAAACTAGTTCTAAACAAAACAAAATGGTGTCAAACAAAATTCATCCCAAATGTCCACCACCACCTTGACTGTCTGCTCGTTTGCTATAGAAATGTTTATTTAAAAAATTGACAGATTTACCATTCAGCTAATTATCTGACAGATTACTTCCAGGTGTGATAAAAAGCTATTTAAAGGTATTATCGGAGTAATCAGTTCAAATAGAATGCTTCTTAAAGAGCGGTCCTTTCAGATCATTACTCCTTTTAGAAACAGAGATAATCAACAAAATTATTCCTTACTCCGATCGAACAAAGGGCCAAACGTTTAAGGGTGCTTTTCCACAGAATCGGAGCTGGGCGGAGAGGAGAAGAGACGTGCCCCAATTGACCAATCAAATGGTTTGAAATCCACATCTCTTCTTCGCTCCACATCAGTGGAAACAGTATTAACGGAGAGGAGAAAAATTGTTCAAAATATATGAAAACGCAGCCCAAAGCTGGATAGAACGGAGTAGCGCGGAGCGGTGCAGAACGGAGAGGGGCGGGGATCTCTGAGAAAACGCGTTTAACTGATGGGCGTTGCGTACAAGGCGATGTGACAAAACAGCTCGTCTCCGCTCCGCGTTACTAGCTTCGCCCCACTCACGTCCGCTTCGCTCTTCTCCTCTCCGCCAAGCTCCGCTTCAGTGGAAACGCACCCTTAAACCTTTAATTGAAATATTTTTTTAGGTATTTTTGTAGATATATTTGTAGATATTCACGTACTGCCCATACAATAATCATTAAAATATAATGAATGAATTTTTATAGAAAACGAGCAGTGCCCCGACTTCGTGCGCGTAGACGTTAGTTTTCCCGTGGGATAGCTTGATTCCCGTGGGAATTTTATAATTAATCTGCATAGAAACACCTTAAATGTTAACTCGATACATACCCACCTAAGTTGCCAAGTTTCTTTGAAAATCCGTTCCGTGGCTTTTGCTTGATGCGTGTTCAGACAGACACACAAAAATTTCAAAATTTGTACTCTTGGACTCTGTATCATGCGAACTTTACACCGCAACGACTTTTTAAAAAATATATTTTAATGTACAGACGGGGCTTTGTTGACATTTTATTATCTGTACCTATACATTTTATTAAAGATCTGTAGCAGTTCATTCATTCGTTGCAATTTATTAAACCACTTAGCCTTACTCTTTATGAACCTGATAAAAACATGAGTGATTGCACAAATGCATACAATATCTTTGATCTCGCACCGGGCGGATCATTGAACTCTTCAATTTCTGTAATATCATTATTAAACATAGAAGTTTATGTTTTTGTTTTTATACTCGTACACTACACATTTATATATATATAGGTACTAGCTGTACCAGCGACTTCGTACGCGTGGAAATTTTAGTTTTTGAACTCTAAATTGGGATATCTTTTCTTCCCGTCAGCCGATTTCGATGAAACAAAGCCTATTCGAAGCGACAAGCTAAGCTTAATTAAACTGTGGAAACCCCATGAAAATACGTTGAGTAGATTTGGAGATTAGCGTGTTCGAGCAGACAAACAGACAAAAAAAAATTAAATAGTATTTTTGTATTCTGATACTCTTCCTTCATCGCCCCCAATCAGTTTTTGGTAAATGTATTCATTGTACAGACAATATACAAATACATATACAGACACGCTGGTTCTACAGTTTTATTATATGTATACTTATAGATGTATAAGAATGACTTTCCGATTGAAAGTCGAACGTTCTGTCGTGTCGTCCGTCTCTTCGTAGGTGAGTCTTTGAAGACAATCAACTATTCATTTTTACAATTTCTTAGGGTAATCGGATAAATACTACGCAACTTATTAGCTATATCGTACAAAATAGGAAGGAGAAATATCGTCGACCTAGGGCGGTTTTATGGGATAGGTACATGATAAAAATAAAAAGTACCGATAACGTCTTTCTTCATAAAATAACGTCACAATTTTACTCTAAAGAAAATGAAGTAGTAAGTTTCCGATGTTGTTGACCATACATAATATCAAACTCGATGAACGGCGACATAACATTTCTATAAATAATAACAAATCGACCTTCGGCGCTGAAATGAAACACATGAACTTGTATGTTTATTTCAAATCTTAGCAGTTTGTTGACTAACGTAAATTCGTAGTTTTACATCGTCACAGATATGTCACATCACAGTTTTTGAGTGTATGAATTAGGAAGATATCTACTACATACGGATATGGTACTTCATGTGCACCAAAGATTTGGAGAAAGGGGGAATAAGATAAGAAGTATAACAGGTGACACCGTAACACCTTCCAATTCTCCAAGGCGATGGGGTATCAAAAGTATAATGAAATAAGTGGTTACTTTTATTCAATTATATATTATTAATATTAATAAATAATATTATATTTAGATTACTCACGATTTTATGAGGTCATGCCCTAATAAATAAATAAAATTAATAGAAATAATATAATATATTTAATATTTATACAAGGGTGGCAGGAAAGATACTTGTATTCGATGTTTCCTTTCGTGACACAACCACTAAGTTGGTTAGCATCTCATTAAAACTGTAAAATGTAATGTTTTGGAAAAATATTTGGTTAACGTGTGTGTGTAAATTAATTGTAAATATTCTGATACCAGTTACACAACCTGTTAATTGATATTTGTATTTGTAAATTTCCTATACCACGAATTAAGGTTCTAAGAAAACAACCACGCGATAAAAACCACTTGAATATATTTTTTCTTTGAAGGTATCGCAGTCATGTTACGGACATTCAAAATTTTATATCTACGTTTCTTAGCCTGGGGGTCGCGACCCCTCGGGGGTTGCTGTCACATATATAGGAGATCACAGTTTAGTGATATATTTTTTAAATCACACTCAAATATTTTTTGTAGACTTATCAATTATAAAGCTTTGTATTTAGCAAAAATGTATGATAAATTTAATAAAAAAATGCAAGCAAAAAAGATGTGTATAATTTCCATAAATGAAATTTATGACTTCAATCTTCAGGTACATTGGAAGAATACTTTCTGATTTTTCCTGACATAGTTAAAATTATACTGTTATCGTTGAAGTACAATAGAGACACAATAAAAATAACAATACGTAGCTTGAATTATGTGTGATTCGTGGAACAGTGAAATTGTTAACTGGTAGACATCACTGTGTAATTTTGAATAAAGACCACTTTAGTCATAAATGGCAAGTGTATTACACTCTCTTACACTTATAAATTATTTAATGGTATGATTTGCCCTACCATATAACCATATTATTCAGTGTATGTCGCCCAACTACTGGATACAGATCTCTCCCGAGACGCTCTCATTCTTCCCATGTCTTGGTCAATAATCATAACCGTGTTGGACGCTCTCTGAACATTAAAATTGTGATGCTGACGCGTGTGCGACCATAAATATTAGCGACAATTCCATGATTGTGTAATTAAACAACAATAAATAAAATAATTTTAAAGTCATCCAAGCTGGGTTGGTTATTAATTTTCTCTGGCTAAGCGGTTAGCTTGAACTCTATGTAATCTTCAGAAAGCTAAACTAATCCAGAGAGATTAATTTAATGATTAATGGATAGTAGTATTAATTAAACCAGTATTAGTAATTAATATTACTATTAATTACATTTTACTTCAAATAATGTCGTTCCACCAGTATTATAATACAAAATAAACCCACAGTTGGGTACCGGACACTGCCACAGTAAATTATTGTTAATAATGGTTAATTATTGTTAATAACTGTCAATTGTTGTTTATTCAACGTTAATCATTGTTTATTTAACGTTAATCATTGTTAATTGTTGTTAATTATTATTAACTATTGTTAATTATTGTTAAATACTGTTTAATAATTGTTGCTACTTATTGTTAATCATTGTTAATTATGTTAATTATTGTTAATGACCTAAATTATGGACAGTCAGAATATCTTGATAAATACGATTAACTTGACTATAGCATTATTATTATTACCGTGTGGTGTCGTAAAAGGCGACCATGGTATAAACACTACTGACATTAACCTTCACAACGTCCTCATTATTAGACTGTGTAAAACCACTGTCAAATATACCTCTTTCACTGCAAACAGTCTATTCCCATCCAACTGCCACCTACCACTCTGTCATGCCCCAGTAATATAAAGTACAGATCAATCATTATTTAGGAAAAGAATATGTATAGAGTACTATGTTCATTACGATTTGACAGTTACTTAATGTATGGGATACATTAGCGATTGATGAGACCATAAACTTTATACGAGAAGATTGCCAAATTCAGGACTTAACAATGTAATATAATCATATGGATATTATGCTGAGGCAAAGTTATGCTCCTGCAACACAGTTTGTATGTATTATTAACTCTTCTGTTCGTTCACTTTAACTTTGTAATTTATGTTCGTCTCTCTGTGTGTGTGTGTGTGTGTGTGTGTGTGTGTGTGTTTTTGTTTGTAACAATGTGTGTTATAGTTATAAAATAAAGTGTTTTTCTTATTTTAGATTGATAAATGAGTGACATTCACCAGTCAGCGTCTACAGAAAACGATAAAGTCATAACAGTGACAGGATTTCTGCTTTCCGAAATTAGGTTTATATAGAAAGAAGGTGACAGACCTGTTCGTCTGTTACCTTCTTTCTATATAAACCTATAGTCCTCCAGATGATAAGTGAACTTCAATGAAGAATAATAAACGTCGTCACGTCAATGGATGCGCCGTGTACCTTTGGAGATTCCAGAGTGGATTTGCAAAAAGAATTGGGTATACAGAATAATGATCACACCCCATTTTCTTTTAAGAAGGTATAGTTCGTAATGAATGGGACAGGAGGTTTTCTTCATCACATTATACTCCCCATTCAACATGATGCGATAGGAAATGAGCTTTGGCATACCTCACTTACTCCCGAACATTTTAAATTTTACAGCAGTCTTCTTTCTGTAAGAGAAGCTCAACTCGGCCCCGTCTAAGCTCTTCTCGCTCACACATGCCGCTTGATAATTGATTCTATCTCTTTCTCGGTTATCGGGAACATGCTCCGGTCTATAGCGTTCGCTTGCTCCTTGATCCTATCGGTTAATAAAAAACTTCTAAATCTATGGTTGGGACGATCGATCACTGTCTATGTCACCGCACATCAGAAACCGCACCGCACTTGTAGCAGACATATGATTACTCAATTTACTTAAGAACTATTCTCATGGGTAGCACGGAACACCGCGAGTGCTAAATATTGAAAAAAAAAAAAAAAGACGATTAATGTATTTAAAATGAGATACAACTTTGTTATTATCACGATCAACAGATGGGTTGTACCCCCGGAAAGTTGTGATTTGCATCTAATTGAAATTTACAAGGTCAATATTTTTTCGAAAGTGATTGTTTTTTGGACTGACCCACCGAATACAGTTTATCATATGAAAGAATTCTCCACAAACGCCCATTCATGTAAAGATTATGCTCGGAGCCACTGCGTGAATAAAAACTACGAATCCCCTTGAATGAAATAACGAGCCGTTGACAGCTCTAACAAAAAGGCAGACCTTTTAATGCCTTTTATTATAAAGGTATGTTTGTTATTGTACGAATAGCTGAGCCGCGTGCATCGCGGCGCGACACGAACCTTAGTTACTATACTTCTCGCCACTTCCTTTCAATCTCATAAGATTAAAATACGAGGACCCTTTTGCAACCATTAAATTTAATTCTTTCCACTCGAAAGATATTAAAGGAATATTTAAGGACCCGTGATATCTCAATTGTAATTTTTTCATTCCAAAATTTGTATTTCGTTGTTTTATCTAAAAAAATCCAAAACTGAACTGTATGACATATTATTATGTATTTTTTTTTAATTACTTCGACTTAATGAATAAAGAAACATTGTACAAAACGCGAACTTAATATAGTTTAATGTCAACATAATTTAATTACAAATTAGCCTCTACTATACATATACTTTGGTTCGTTTCGTGTGGGTGCACGCTGCAATCCCATAGTCGCTGAGCGGCCTCGACTGGCAAAGTTACCGCGACCTCACAGAAGACTACCGTAAAATGTACTGAATTTTCCACTTTATGTTATTCCTCCAATGTACGTACGTGTTTCAGTAGTAAATGAGATAGGTATGCCAGATCCCATTCTCATACCATCCTATCACTGCACATTTTCGCATCCCTTTCTCCAAATCCTGTCCTAATAAAAGGTAGTCAGCGTATCCGGCAGTTAGTAAAAGGTAGTCAGTGCCAACGTTTGTCATTTTAAACCGGTATTTGCATGTATCGCGGATGTGTATGGGCGACAATGGATACTTACCCCCAGGTAGACTGTCCGCTTGTTTGTCACCTTCTTTCTATAAAAAAATAAATCTAAAATAATTACAATTATAAACGTAAAATGTTTTCCATTGTATGGCACCAGTAGACCCAGGTACTTCTCCCAGATCATATAAACGTTGACAAAGTTGACAAAATTTAACATAGACGTATTTATAATGACCTCACTATGCAGTCAGAGGTCAGAGAGCGGAAGCTGCAGGTCACTTAAAGGCTTTGTTATGCATGAAATCTCTATCTCTTCTCTATATATATAAAATTCTCGTGTCACAATGTTCGTTCCCGTACTCCTCCGAAACGGCTTGACCGATTCTCATGAAATTTTGTGAGCATATTGAGTAGGTCTGAGAATCGGCCAACATCTATTTTTCATACCCCTTAGTGATAAGGGTTGTCCACCCTTAGCGCCGGGCAGCCACAGCAACGCGTGGCCGGGCACAGCTAGTTAAATATAAAAGCCTTATTTGTATTCGATAATTTATGGCGTTTCTATTACATGAAAGTCCTTAATAAATAGGGCTGCCACATTGCGAATGCCCTAAACGAAACAGATTTTTTTAAATTTAAAGTTATAGGTACCTACTTTATGTTATAGAACCTATAACATTCCCGTTGAGATAATATTGAATTACTAATATTAATTAAGACAAGATAAACTTATACTGTCGTTGCCACAGACAGCAACGCGCAACGCTTTAAATTATACCTTTGTATTTGTCACAACAACGTTTAAAAGTATTAATGTTTAAGTATATACAAGTATCAATGTATACTACGTCCGTATAGTATGTATACTATATCCGGGCCGCTTCGCCCGGAGATTTACGATGTTAACAACCCGTAGCCCGGACAAGAAGCCTTCAAACCAGGAGACTCCGGGTCAAAGCTGGAGGGATGACAGCCCTAATAATAACCCATTTATAAGTTCGTGTGGTACAATTCACCCCGCCCGGTGTTATTTCGGGAGTCATTTGATCGACCAGCCGTTCCAGCGACAACTTTCTCTTGAATATTTTAGTCATCCTGCATTAGAGCCGGCACATAATATGAATAATGCAATCAACTGCTCTGGTTCGGATTATTTTGTAAAAAATGGCGCCTGGCACGTGCAAGTCGGAAAGATTAAATCTAGATATGTTACTGACGTTTTAGAAAAATATGTTTAGAGATAAAATTTATATATATGTAAAGAAAATCTATTTCTTCGATTTTAATTTGCCGCTCATTCCGGGCGCCATCGATATACAAGATTATGGATCTTGTATATCGATGTAGGGTAATCTATGATTTATAATCTATGATGGTCTGTAATGTGTGGGTAGATGACGATGGCGTTGTTGATTTGGATAGTTTAATATTGTAAATTTGTCTGTTGTCTGAAACGAAAGGGATTGAAATTTGAAGAATAGACTTTAATGTCGTTTCTTTTGTTACAGATAGGATTTTTACTATAGAATACTATGCTAAATCCACCATTATGGTAAATAATTATATGTGAAAGAAACAATAAACGGTTCTTTTGTTACAGAGAAACTCAATATTGTTTATTTTATAGTGTCAATTCTCTGAAACACTATTATATGTATCTGAAGGTTTTTTAGATATCTCATTCATATATACCAATATCAATGTTTAGGATATAATTACTAACAAAACAGAGAACAATAATTATCAATTTATTTTCTAGTATTTTCTTGACAGCATCCACTTTCCAGAACATGTGTAGGTACCTAGGGAAACACTTATTTATAAGTTAGGTAGTTATCTAAAATATGTTTTATCAATAATAACACACATTATCTTCTAAAGAACATACTTATATCACTAAATTAAGAAAATACACAACGATATACTATATACAACTTGATCAAAGAAATTGAGGAACAATTCAAAATTCAGCTATTTCTCTAATTCTCTCGTACGCGTTACTCAATGAATAGCTACAACGACTCTGTAGATATTTTTGGGGAATCTTTGGCCACATATAAGAAATAAAGTCGTGTATTGTTATAGTGGAACTTAATTGGTTTATTGATAAGCTAATTGGGCCCTAATTAAGTCTCAGCTTTAAAATTAATATATTTATAGTATACTCGTATACTCATACTTATTCAATGCATGCGGAGTCCATTTAAGCTGTGCATTTAGTTTTTTTTTATGGACGAAGGCGGCAGACGAGCATACAGCCCACCTGATGGTAAGTGGATACTGTCGCCCATAAACATCCGCGATACATGCCAATATCAGTCCAGAATGATAAAAGTTGGCACGCTCCCGGATACCTTTGCAGCTGCCTACCTTTGCAGATTAAGGAATGGATTGGAAAAATGGGGAAGGAGAGGATGGGATGGGAATGGGCTCTGGCATATCTCACTCACTACCAAAATACGTACGTACATTGGGGAAATACGATAAAGTGGGAAATGCAGTACATTTCAAGGTAGTCTTCTGTGAGAGAGGGGTAACGTGGCCAGTCGAGTGCGCCTAGCGGCTGTGGGAATGCAGCATGCACCCTCCCCCTACCTAATTAATATTAATATGAAGATGTTATTAATATTAATTTATTACATCCCAAAACTACAAATCTATTTTTAATCAAAACCTTTTCCTTCCAGTCTACAAAATTGACGCTTTAAAAAGTTTCTTGAATTATTTTAGATTAAATTTCATTGAGCTAGGAGCGAGCATAGCGTGGGCGCTTTAAGCCTTTTACTGGGTGTCTGTTATGAACTATACTGAATTAAAGTTTACAGAGACTCTCATTCTTGAATGTCAAGGGAGTAGGTGTATTAAGAAAACCCTTAAAACATTTTATAATTTTCTGTCTGATTGGTCTGATACATTCTCCCTCCTCTACAGCATACTTCTCAATCTTTTGACACCTGGGTACTTAAAGCAACGCTCTCTCCTGTCAAACTTCGCACTTCTTCATTTATGGACGAAGGCGGCAGACGAGCATATAGTCCACCTGATGGTAAGTGGATACTGTCGCCCATAGACATCTGCGATACATGCCAACATTAGTTCAAAATGACAAACGTTGGCACGCCCCCGGATGTGCTGTCTACCTTTGGAGATATAGGAAAATGGGCAAATGTAATGGAAAATGGAATGGAAAGATATAGGAAAATGGAAAATAGTTGGGAAAATGGGGAGGGATAGGATAGGAATGGGCTCTGTCACATCTCACTCACTACCGAAACACATAAATGCATTAGGCAAATAAGGTAAAGTAGGAAATGCAGTAGATTTTAATAGTCTTCTGTGAGAGAGGGGTAACGTGGCCAGTAGAGCAAGCCCAGCGGCTGTTGGATTGTAGCATGTACTCTCCCCCTCAAAAAATAAATATCTTCGTATTTCCGACGGCGGTCGAAACGTTGAAAGACTGTACATAGAGTGATTACAACGCAATTTAATAGTTACAATGTAATGCGATTCATCACGCGGACAATCCACGTATTGGAATCAACCAATATCTATCATTCTGGGACATACAAGTTTCCTTAAGATCGCCGCCGAGTTAGTGATTCATGAAAAATCAAAAATGACGAAAAGTTTCGGGCCGGTATTCAAAATCACAAATGAGAGTTGAGAATCGATACCTCTAGGGCCTCTAGGCAGACTCTAGTCTAGCCTATCATCGCCTCCACATTTTGTACAATTCATTCCTTTTACAGTTTCACTTGTAAAATGTAAATTAACATCTAAGAAATCCTTTAATTGTAAATAATAACCTGACTATAAAATGTTATGATTTATGTTATAACTTATAGCAAATGCCTGCTACTACTCAAGATTGCGGAGCCTCCGGGATACCAACAGTAACAGCTACTCATTTTAATAGAATAACGACCGGTTTTAATCCGAATGAATCCCACCCACATTCATATAGTTTTAAGATAGTAGAGCATTTTGCAAAGTTTAAATTACAATATATGAATTGCAAGGTCTTAAAAAGTTTAAAAGGCGTTTTATTTGAAAAAACATGCACTATATTTTAGTTTTTTGTCACAAAATTCATTATTGCGAATAAAGTATGACTGTGGGTTGGATCCATTCTGATTAAAGTCGGTCAAACATAATACCGGATTAAAGGGTAGTGTAGGAAGGGGGAAAGTGTAGGAAAGGAAAGGGGCGTTGAATGGCGTCACAGGATCATGAGTGGAGGCGGTCACGTAACTAATAAAGACCCACAAACTGTTAGCAAAGATTCTGCTGTGCCACATTAACACCTAGTAGGTAAGTATTTTTTAACAAATCTTACAGTAGACCCCAAAATCATTTTAGCAGCCGTTAATGCAGAAAGTTAACATAAAATTTGATCGTTGTTACACACAATACAAAATACATGTTTATAAATCATGTAATGTGATTATTTAGTGATTTATGAGCATCCCGTGAAACACCTACTAATTAAGGAGATATTCATATCCCCAATACGATTTTTTTAATATGGATATCATTATATTGTTTAGAGACTAACTTTATGAAGTCATAAAAATCATTTTTTTTCTATATGTGTTCGTAACTGGATTTTGGTATGGTTTGGATTTAGTATTTTAGATAGCAGTCGAATTGACGAATCTGTGGTTAACATTTAACCCTTCTGCTAACATCTAAATGTAAATTAAGGTCACACGAGGGCGTGCATTTCACATAAGCAAAGTTTACCACTTAACTAATTCTTATCTACGCTAAACCTACGCTAGCGTAGGCGAAGTGGTGGGCGATCGCTAATGTTATTAGGGCTTCTCACATATTCCAGTCGATTAAAAACAATTTTTATACAAATTCTTGCCTACTTCTCAAGTTTCATATCCAATTAATGAGATTTTGAGTAATCCGCCGTGGAATAAGATACACAATCCATGCAACTGCGTAATGACCCGCGCCAATAAACATGAATTGATAACAAATTCTCTAATAATAACGATTATTAAAAAAATCTACAAGATGAATGAATTCTTGGCAGGTTTTCACTCCTGCGCGCGTTCGAGAAACTCTCCGTGTTTAAATGAGCCTGTTAAAGTGCATGCGACCGGCGGCGTCGCGGGCAATGTTGTCCCAGTCCCGGATCACGGGTCAATTGAATTGTTGCAACGCCCGTCACGAGAATTGTCCTGTACTTGTTATTAAATCGTAAATTAGGTGCCAGTGATCATTCCGCCAACATTCAGTTCATCTAATCAATTTATCAATAAAGAAATGATACGGTCTTCGTTTGTTCCATGACCTGCTCAACGTTACTCTGCGTTACTCTCACCATTGAAGTTTACAAACAATTATAATACTTAAAACGATAACAGACACTTTTGATTGTGTAAGTAGTTGCTTGATATAGATAGGTCACAACCTCTGTTGTAACCGTGGTCACGGACTACCCGTGGTCACCGGTGGGGCTCCAACAGAAAATCAGCGTCGCAGATTACGCTGCGACGTAATGCTGAGTTGGTGCCGATTGGCACAACAAATAATATTCCTTTATTTTTTACTTTTCGCTTAATTTATTTAGCTACAGTGAATTTCAAATATCAAATTCCTGTGTATTATACAAATAGATAATAATTCTATTTATATCTTTTAACAGACGTTGCTTCACTTAATTCATATCTACATAGTATACTTATATGAGTACGTTACGTATGTCTGCGTATCGAGTGCACGTCCTGGAAGGACGTTTAATTTCCTATGGCGCCATCACCAGCACAGAGCGCCGCAACGAGACAGTCATTTCACATTTTCAAACTTCACTCGTTGAATTTTCAGTGTTTATATATGTCAAGATTGTCAAGTACATCAAGTTATTATTTCAAATCTGTAGACGGTTACGCTTGCATGAAAATTTGACACCATGTTTTAAAACACACATGATGACAGAATTTTGAGAAACAGTAAAACACGTGTTTAATTCGTTGTATTGCAGAATATTTATACCAAGTTAAAAGAACCATCGAATAACATCGGTGACTAGACTATACATGAATAAACAATTTTGCTCCATAAAGAAAGAAACAATAAAGAGAGGAAGAAGTACCGACGAACCATATTATGTATTTTTTGTAGTAGGCTCAAACATAAAACCATTCCACATGACAGAGAACAGTTTTATTCCGTTGTAATAAAGCTGTTCATTACATTTTTTCACGTTTCCTGCAATGGGTAAACTATATAAATAAAATAAATAGTGATGCGCACTTACAATAGATTCTTATCGATAGTTCTTGAATGCAAAAATCTACTCTATCAATAACTTCGATAAGAACCAGTGCATATATACATATAATACATTTACAGTGTGTAACATAACAGATATATACGTGTAGTCATATAATCGTGTACAGATATATACATATAATCAAAATAATTGATTTTTTTTACAAATAATAAGACGAAATTTTATTGCCAATTAACTCAGAATCATGAATGGAATCAATGGTTTTATTAAAAATCAGATATTAAATTTAAACTTGATTTAATGATTTAAACGAAATTATACATTAGAGAAGCTTAACCACAGTCAATGGGTCCAATGGAGTTAAATAAATCTAATACACACATTATACATACATAGTTATACAGGTACATTACACCTTCTGTGTTAAGATATATAAAATTGTTGGTTTGGGTAAGTAAGTAAGTAAGTACACTTTATTGCACATACCAAAGAATATAGTAAATGTGATACAAAAGTTAAAAAACTAGATATACAAAAAGTCACATAATAAAAAAAACTGAAAAATAAATTCAATCGCATCTTTAACGAATACAATTCTCGAAATTAATTCATTTAATTTTTTAAATTCTCCGTAAGCAATTGAAAACGGCCAGTACCTCTCGTTAAGCAATATGTCGATTGTAAAAACATTTCGCAACCGTCCATCACTAAAAATAATGTAAACCATTATTCTAGTTCGCCGGCGATTTATATACATTAAATTTTATTTCACAGTTATAAAACGTGCGACAGACGATGCGGTAAAACCGTAATTCGAAACTCGGGTATTTTTTACCGCAATGTACCCAAAATGTGTTGTTTTCTAGCGGCACACGTGTTGCGGCGCGCGTTGAGATCGATGCGCAAGCACATACAAGAGTTCACATGAGGGCTCGGTTCACAACCATTTTAGGGTATGCGATGCAATGCAACCAGCATTTTCAGTATTCACTGCTGGATATGGGCCTCATCATACATATTGTCTTGTGCATGAGGGATGTATCGCCTCAAACGCCACGCTGGCCAAGCGGGTTGGCGAATCCACTCTTTTAGAGGTGATGTCGTTCCTCTTCGCTTTAGGTAGCGGCTTTATTATCCCTTAGTCGCCTTTTACGACACCCAAGGGTAATTCTAGGCTAATTTCGATGAAATGTATCTTGTGAAAGATCAGGAATATCGAATTTCGGAAAAAAATCACTACATCTCTATCGTTGTTTATGGACGAGGTGGCAGACGGGGCGACGGCCAACGAGATAGGTCACCGCCGCCCATGAAGAGCTGTAACACCAGGAGGGATGCAGGTGCGCTGCAAATATTACATTAAAAGATTAAGATCATGTTATAAAGTAAATAATTATTAAATAGTTATTAAAGACCGTATTGTACGCAGAAAAACCTGATAAAAATCACTATAACAATATGCGAATTACTTTCCAGCGTTTTCACCCGGTATCGGCACGTGCCCGGACGCTTCTCTCCGACTCGCGATCCAACGGTACCGATCCTTCCGCCGGTCTTCCGGTGGTGGAGCACACACTTTTTACTCAGCTAAACCCTACATGTCCGATGTCTCTTGAAAGACCATTAGGGTAACAAGAATTCCCGAAAACAAAGTACTTCGCAGCGTAACGATCAACGGGAAATTTTGTTGGTCCCAACACGATCACGCAAAAAGGATTACACCCATTTCCACATATAGTTTCCACCCCGCTAGTGTGGTGATAAAAAGCAAAAACAATGTAATTTCGTGACCGGACGCAACGTGTCCGTCCGAAATATAATTACCGTGACATGTTGTGACAAGAATCGGGAACAATATGGCGCGTTATACTATATTTGCAACTACACACACACTCATGTACAGTTATTGTATTATTAATGGATCAAATTTTTGTTTAAAATAATTAATCAGAGGTTTGTATGCCATTACTTCAGTGTGACCTTTGACTTTTTATTGTCGTGTATTGTATTGAAATAAATTATATTTTCAAAATAGATTATGTTTAATATCACAAAATTACATGATAAAGATTATATGCAAGTAATAACACTAACCTTTCATTGCCCGAGTTTTCGCTCGCGTTGGTTTAATTGTGATTCCATCCAAAATTTGACATCTTATACTTTAGCCCCGTGACACATTTTTGATAAAAGATGTAACGTGTTAATTTATTTGCATTTTAGAATATTTATACCAAGTCTCGGGTTAATAGGTCTTTGAATTTGACAGTTCGTTTCACAACTTTAGTGGGTGAATTTTGAAAAATCCGTTTCTGACTTCTAGTTTCACGTTTCTAGCTTTAGCAATAACTGTTTGGCGTTGATGAATCGGTCAGTCGTCAGTCAGGACATTGCCCTTTATATGTATAGAAGATAAACTTTAGCTATAGTGAACCAATATTTGTATAACATCTTAATAGTCCTATAATTATACATTTAATTTATATGTAAGGTACCCAATATGTGGTTGTAGCTTTCTAACCGGCACCCTAATAGTGTAAGTGTCCTTAAATAAATTTATTATTATGATTAAATGTCATAAGGGTCTAAGACGCTATCTTATATTTATCTTACTTTTAGTCAAAAAAAATAGGTATTTGGTTCAGTCATACATATAGTATTAAAAATTCCTTTAAATTTAATTAAACCTCTCCAGTTCCTTTCCGGTCAACCCTTGTACTTTACCAGTAATTAATTCTCTTAAAATATAGACCGCTATCTAAGAGCGAATATTGGTTCAATATCGATTTTCCCTGTGACTCGTCCCTGCCGACAGCGCTGTTGTCTGCCATTCGGCGTCGGTCGTCGGCGATCAGTCACAGCGTTCGGTTAATCACAGACCGGCTCCGAGAGACCCTGTGACTTGTTTATGGATTGATTAACTTCCAAGTGCCGCCCTGTCAGTCCACTACATGTGTCGCTTGATAATTACACGACGGTGTCACTTGTACATGTATGTAGTGTAGTTATATAAGTGTCTACTTCGTTTTTATGTATTTGATATAAACTTTGTCTACAATCACTTCCAATCATCGATATGAGAAAACACACAGGCTACGAGTAGTCTAATATTATTCTAACCAATAGTTTTTTTTTTTTTTTATTTAACAATGACACAATCTAATAACGAGGTATTACATTTAAAATTACGATCTAGTCATAATATTAAGACTAATGAGTAATTTAAATTTTACCTAAATTGCTAAGTAGGGTAAAACTAAGAATGTGTCCAATAACACTTTACTTATTGTCTCTATTAAGGGGAAGTCACTCTGTTCTTGTAAACTTTATTAGGAGAACTTATTTCACTAAGTACCTACATAATATTAACACTACACTAACTCAAAAGGTTTCGTCCTTTTCAGTCTTCTGACTATGTCCGTGTTATCAAGGAGCTGGATGGCCTCAACGTTCACATGGTGATGAAGTCTTCGTTCGTGAGCTTCGGCGTATTTTTTAATAACGTTGGCAACGAGGTCCACTTTAAGGTCCCGATGGAGGTCGTCATTTCTAATGTACCAGGGCGCATTGACCACGCCCCTAAGTACTTTGTTCTGGAATCGTTGGATCATGAGGATATTACTTTGTTTGGTGCAGCCCCACAGCTGACTACCGTAAGTCCAAACTGGCACGAGGACTTGTTTATACAATAGTATTTTATTATACAATGACAGAGAGGAATGTTTCCCAAGCAACCAGTACAACTTCTTGTAGCGAAGTTCTAACTCATCACGTTTCTTTTTGACATGAGCCTTCCAGCGAAGCTTCGCGTCCAGAGTCATGCCTAGATACTTGGCTGTATTCGCGTACGGTATCACATGGCCGTTTATGTACACCGGATGATAGTTGGGTTTTTTATTCGTAAAATCTATGTGAATTGACTTTTTTGACATGAGCCTTCCAGCGAAGCTTCGCGTCCAGAGTCATGCCTAGATACTTGGCTGTATTCGCGTACGGTATCACATGGCCGTTTATGTACACCGGATGATAGTTGGGTTTTTTATTCGTAAAATCTATGTGAATTGACTTAGATTCATTTAATTTCACTCGCCATTTTTTTGCCCAGTCAAGGATTTTATTGACGGCGGTTTGCACCTTTTCCACTGCATCTTCATGCGTGACCCCAGTAGACATGATGGCTGTGTCATCTGCAAATGTTGCAATGGTGTTGTTCTCTATCTCTGGAATATCACAGGTGTATAATAAGTACAGGACCGGACCTAGTACACTCCCTTGTGGTACACCAGCTTTTATTTGCTTGAGTTCTGAGAATGAATCATCTTGTCTTACCCTAAACATTCTCTGTGTTAGGTAAGACTCCAATATGTCTGCGAATTGCTTGGGGAGCATATTTTTTAATTTATGTACAAGGCCCTCGTGCCAGACCCCATCAAATGCTTGTGCTACATCCAGGAAAACTGTCGTACAGACTTTCTTTTCCTCTAGTGCTTTTTCTATAGTGGTTGTAATTCTATGCACTTGATCGATTGTAGAATGTTTTTCCCTGAAACCAAATTGATGGTCAGGGATTAGGTTTCTTTGTTCTATGATAGGTTTCAATCGTCTCAAGAGAAGTTTTTCCATTAATTTTGACATTATTGGGAGGAGAGAGATCGGTCTGTATGATGTTGTTTCGTGTGGTGGTTTACCAGGCTTCGGTATCATTATAACTTCGGCAACTTTCCACATGTCAGGTACATGTTTAAGTCGAAAAGTAGCATTGATAAGGGTGGTCAGTTTTACTATAGCTTTAAGTGGAAGATGTCGGAGAACTTCACCAGTAATAAGATCGTATCCGGGGGATTTCTTCCGGTATAGGTTCTTTATTTCGTTTTGGACTTCTTTTGGCGTCACAAGTCTTATTTCTAGTTCATCCTGTAACGTTTTGTTTAAGGTAAGGTCACCCGGGTTATCTTCGTTGGGTTGAAAAATTTGTTCTAAATGCTGTGCAAACCTATTTGCTTTCTGTTCAGAGCTCTTGGCCCACTTTCCGTTCATTTCTTTAATGGGAGGAATATGCATCATAGGTTTTTTCATATTTTTAATAGTTTTCCACAATGAATACTCAGTTGTGCGATCACTTGTTAAATGACTAAGGTAAGTGTGCATAGTTTCGTCCTGGAACATTTGAATTTTTTTCCGTAGTCTTTTTGTAAGTTTATTCAGCAACTTTTTATCTTGCGGAAATCTAGTTCGTTGCCATTTCCGTCTCTGTTTTCTTTTTTCCGCTATAACATGCCTTATTTCTTTTGGATAGTAATTAACTCTTATCTTTTTTTTAACATCTGGCGTATTTTCCCACGCGCAGCGTTGGATATCTCCTATGTATTTTCTTACATCTAGATCTAGCTGGTCAGGAGTTTTTAGTGGGACTTTCAGGTCAATTGTACTGTCCAAGTCTGACTTGAAACTTGCCCAGTCTGTATTTTTATTTATTAAGGTGGGATTTTTCTCTTTTATAACTATTTTATCACATAATGTTAAAATAATAGGTGAGTGGTCTGAGCTCATGTCATAACCTTCCTCGATGTGTAGAAAGTTACTAGATATGTTCTTATAAATAAAAAAGTCTATTAGGTCTGGTAACTTCTGTGGATCCGTTGGCCAGTACGTGGGCTTCCCTGTAGATAAGGGATTACATTGGAGTTCTCTAATAGCTTTGAGTAGTTCTCTTCCTTTTGTTGTGGTAAGCCTTGAGCCCCAGTAAGTGTTTTTAGCATTAAAGTCACCTCCTAATATGAATCTGTCACCAAGATTTTTAAGCAGACTGTTGTATTGCTCTGCTTTTATTGCATGCCGTGGTGGACAGTATATGGCTGAAATAATAATAGGATAGCGTTTTGTTTTTACACAAACAGCTACAGCCTGAATTCCCTCTTCTTCACATTTATGATCTTCATAATGGTATATGCTCTTTTTTATGATGACGGCACTACCTCCTCTTGCAGTGTTATTGGGATGCAATGCATAGTAAGTATTATAACCTTTGATGTGGATGTAGGATTCTTTTGTAAAATGTGTCTCCGATACTAAGCACACATCAATTTTTTGCGTGATTATGACTGCACGTAGCTCGTTTTGATGCTGTAGGAGTCCGTTTGCATTCCACGCCATGATTTTTAATGTGTTAGCCATTTTTATGTTTGGGTGTAGCTGTCTTGGTGCTACTTTCAAGTTTTTTCAGCCTTTCATCAAATGATGTTAAAAGGTTAAGAATTTGATTAATCTTCTCGTCCGTACTGGGTGGAGACTGTGGTTTAGGACACAAGTGATCGCCTTTTGTGATTTGCGCAAAAGACACGCTCTTGTTAACGGGTTGACTGGTAACCTTTTTTTCTTTGTTTACAGTAGTCTGGGCTGCGGGAGCTGTAACATTTTTCTTGGCTATTTTATTTTTTATATTTTGTAACTCTTTGGCTACTATACACCCTCTGTAGCTTGCTGGGTGAGGTTCACCACAGTGAACACATTTTGGCTTTGTCTCAGCTGGTTTTTTGCAATCTTTGGTTAGGTGTTTCCCTGTACACTTTACACATCTAGGTTCCATAGAACAGTATTTCTGTGTGTGTCCATAGGCTTGGCATCTTTTACATTGCGGTATGAGATTGGAAGTTTTTAAAGGTTGCACATCTACTTTGCAACCCAGAATAGACTTTATACCGTAGATCTTATTAACCAATAGTGTTGGTGCCTACTTATGGTATTGAAAATTTAAATACTAAATTATACTTCTGTCGACATCTTATATACTCATGTTGTACAGCTATGTATAACCTCTCATATAATTGTTTGTTTGTTATGAAAAAACAAATGTTCAAAAAATACTTATCGAAGTTATAAACATAGTGGGCGATGACCTTTTTAATAGGTAGTTAATTATGTAACGTGTATAGACTCACGTCACAAAAAAATATATAGAAAAAAGGTCACCATTGTAAATCTATTTAGGTTATATACGAGTATTAGATTTTAATACCTAATTGCAAATTTATATTTCAAGAGAAAAAATCAACAAAAGTAATTAAGTTGTAGACGACCGTTATCTATTTTGGTCGCTGTATAAAAAATCTTTTTTTTTAACAAGAAAATCACTTTTATCGCCCTATTTTATCTGTTAAACAATAAGAGCTAAATACATAAAAGAATTTGAAAAGGAATCATTGAAATGCCAGTCAGGGCTTCCCTTTGCGCCCTTTGTGCTGAAATAACATTAATCAGGACCGAATCGCTTAATATTTTAATCGGAATTCTCTATGAGCACCCGGTGACCCAGAGCTGTGTTCACACTCGTATTTATCATCGAGGAAGATACTATCCGTCATAAATCGTGAGGCGGCCAAACATTCATATTTAACGGCATTTGAACATGTGGAGATTTAGTAGGGTGGAAAGAAGGTCGACTTTATTTATTTATAGCAGTTGGTAGAAAAAATTATAGAAGTTATTTATTCAATGACCGTGATTCCAAGAGACCGAAGCATCTTGAAAAAAAAAGCTCCAATAAGAATATTAATTTCTTTTCAAATCAACTTTCACTTGTTCTCAATAGATTGAAATGAAATGATTTATTAGTATCAAACTTTATGAAAATTAACAATGTAAAAAGCAGTATCTAAACATGCACTGTTATGTAAATCTTAAACCTAAGATACATATTTTAAAAAAATACTTACATATCGTTTTACAATGTACTTTTTTTCTTTTTTTTTTATAGAGAAGTGGGCGGACGAGCAAGCGATCTCACGTGATGGTAAGTGTTACCGCCGCTCCTGTTATACACCTGCAACACCGAGGGACATGCGGGTGCTCCGCCGACCTTGCAAAATCCTATTCACAGCTACACATATACATTGTAATTGATATTGTACATTGTAATCTGTGTGTGTATTGTGATTTATAAAACATACTATACCTCTCGACAAAGTCCACCACCGCAAGCGATCCACTCGGGTGGTGGGCGTCACAAGGTACATTTCATGCTACATTGTCACCATTTGAGGACTGCCTTAAACCCATCGACTGACTCCTGCGACAGATATGACCTGCCCACTGCCACTTCAACTCCCCGATTCTTTTGGGCTACGTCGGCGTCGGTTTCTTTTACTCTTCGGATACACAGACTTCATGACGTACAGTGCCGAAACGTGGAATCTGACAGTAGGCCCAACCCACATTTTCTAATTAGCTCAGTGAGCATTTAAAATAGCCATTATATAAACGTATTTTATTATTCTTGAATGTGTGTCGTCTGATTTACATTTCCTTAGCATTTGCTACGATATACAGCGAATCGGAGCCAGAGGACAATGCCTTCACATACTATGCAAATTTATATATATCACGCATGCCGAAGCCGCTGAAGTAAGAAACATGAAATTTGGACAGTAGCTTCCTTATATCACTTGACAAACTATCTTCGCTGATCTCAAAAACAGCACCTTTAAATAAAAGTTTTCTCTGTCTCCTAAAATATATAATAAATTGCAATTACGTAATATTAACAACATTTTATAACACAATTCAATATAAAACATAACTTAAGAAACTCCAAGATAGGACTTGGATAAATAATTACCACACATACGAATTTCTAACTGACAAGAACTTTTAAGCACTGCTTTATAAACTGCCTTCATTTATTTGTCAACTAATGTAGGGAGCTGTTTTGTTATTTGTTGAATTGTTTTGTAAAATTACTGTTATTTAAATGAACTGAAAGCTAATCTATAAATTACAATTAAACAAAAGAAATTTACTTAATATTTATATGTATTTAATTATTATCAATTGATTATAAAACTGATATATTATTTATTTTAATGGAATTAATTTGAAATGTATAGATAATATATATATATAGGTAATTGACTAATGTTTTATAATAATTTTATATTTATGTTTATAAAACATACTATACCTCTCGACAAAGTCCACCACCGCAAGCGATCCACTCGGGTGGTGGGCGTCACAAGGTACATTTCATGCTACATTGTCACCATTTGAGGACTGCGTCAATTATGACAAATTCTGACAAGCATGTTATATGTAATTATTACCATCTGTTACTACTCACATTGCAAATAAACGAATTTCTTTTGAATTGAATTTTGCAAACGCAAAAAGCGGGCATTTCTCAAAATTCAATCCGTAAACGTTTGAACTGGGGTGTTAAAGTTTGTATAAGAGATAATTCTCTGATGGCCTCGTTAACTTGAAACTTGATATAGATGTTCTACAATATAAATAATAATTAATCACACGTTTTACTCTTTCAAACTTGGTACAGGGCTTAAATACGGGATGTCAAATTTTGCATCGAATCACACATAAACACAATTAAATCCACGTGAGCGAAGCCGCGGGTAGCAGGTAGTAATCTATAAAATAGAAATGAAACATAATACGTAGGTATAGGTAGAACAATGTTCGCGTGTTTATGTGTTCGCGTGTTCGAACAATGTTCGTTCGAATGAACAATTAGCATTAGTTTACGAACGAAGCGAACGTCTCGACGACAACTGCTTCAATCATGTGCAATCAATTCGGCCAACCTCTCCGACCGGCTACATTCTACAACCTCATTATAAGGTGGACATTGTTGCCACACAGTGGAAACGAAAGCAGTGTGTAATCTTTTTAGAAAAACATGAAATGAAAAGGACATTTAAACAGATGTTAACCTAATGCAGTGGCCAGAGCTGATTTCAAGTTCAAGCGTAAGCTTTACCCCTGTGCCTGAGATGAATTCGATGAAGGTTTCACTTTTTGGTTCAGTTTACTACACCTAATATTTTTAATGAAAAAAAATGGCATACGTACAGACATTAGCAGACGAGCTGTCTATCTGTGATGCACACAAACATCACTTATACATAAATGACTAACGATAAAATGCGTTTTAAATTTTTTCAGGTTATTTTTTTTAATAGGAAGACTAGCAAGCGTACCACATGATAGTATGAGGCTACCGCTGCCCAAGAACACCTGCACCATTGGAGAATTCTATTCATAGCTTTGTTGAAGAACCCCATATCGTGCAACGGAAAATCTCTCAAAGCAGTTTGTTCCACAATCAACTGGTTCTCGGTATTAAACGATTTTTGGACGGGACAGTGCACGAAACATCGATCCTTATCGAGGAAATGCGGATGCACCATACTTCTGTGACGGGAGGTGCATACATACCCGAGGTGAGAGTTACGTCGAACAATTCTTCATAATATTCCACGTTTTGCAGGCGGTGGAACACGCAGAGAGACACAGCATCTCTTCCGATGCTGAAGGGTTAAACCATCTGTGAGAGTAGTATCAGGTCGGAGGCGCGCCCGCATACCCCCCCGTGTTGCAGCTGTCCATGGGCGGCGGTAACACTTACCATCACGTGGGACCGCTTGCTCGTCCGCCCACTAGACTATAAAAAAAAAGTATCGTCGACAATTCAAACAGCGAGTAGATGGTATCAGTTCTACTACACGATTGTCAATATATTACACAAGGTTACATTTAGTTTATATCATTTCTGTACATAAAGATTTAATACAGTGTTAATGGCCCTTAAGTAACTTCTAGTGTAAAAGTATAGGCGATAAGACGAGTTCACACATGACGAACATTTTTGACACAATTTAAACGTAAATCCTAAATTCCTTTAACTATGGTCTTGTAAATTTATTCAGATTTTTATATACGGAATAGTTCAGTTTATCAGTAACTCAAGTGAGAAAAGATTACAGCAATAAGAAATAAGGAAAATCAAAAAGTTTCTTCAAACATTTCAAATGATGCATCACTTGCATGACCTGAACAATTTCAGAATTAATATCTACCTTGATGACAAGGAGAGGTTTGTGTTAGAGTGCTATTCACTCATATATCATACCATACCATCATGCTGTGTCTCTCCACTGCCGGGTATAGGTCTCTCCCAAAGACAAAGACTGCTACCGTACGCGGTATTCAGCACTTCTCATCCGACCACTACCAGTGACTTTCTTCAAGCCGTCAGTTAATCTGGCTGGAGGGCATCTCGTGGTACGTTACCCGGTACGTAATCTCCATTCGAGCACTCGTCTCCTCCATCGGTTATCGGTCCGGTGGCATAGATGGCCCCGCCCACTGCCACTTCATCTTGCTGATCTCTTAAGCTACTCGTATATGGGCAATATTACTTCTTCGTCGAATTTATTCATTGTCGATTTTGGCAGACATAGGTTATGGGTATTTCTATTGACACAAATATAATCTGAGATTGATTTTATACTTTAGTGGACTTAGTATAAACTTAGTATATACTTTAGTGCTATCTATTCATTCTGCTATCTATTTATTGAGTCGTAAGAACATTCTTATAATTACTCTCCAGTAAAGCCTTTTGTATCAGTTACTCAACTTATTAGATGTTTTTATTTCAATACCATTCACTTATTAGATTTGCTGATATGAGGAGCTGCAGTTTTTAATTCCTAAAGAACAGGGATTCCTTAGGAACCAAAGAACTTCCTAAAGAATCAATTGATGAAACATCACAATGTCAAATATCTAACAATCTATCAGATTGAAAGTGTAGCATGAATTGACATGACATGTGCAATGAAAGTTGTAGTGTGAACCAACGATTATGTTCAGGTGAATGGTCTTGTCCACTGTTACGCTTCGTGTCTGCGGACAGTTCGTGACCGTTACCGGCTCACGACTTATCACTTGTTTACTTACAATCGTCCCGATTGCTACAGTTATGCTAACGATCACATTGACAATGTTATCACAGTTACTGCACTGTCCATTATTATCTAACATTTGCATTGGGACATGCTCCAGAGATCAAGCAAGAGACTCGCGTGACTACAGTCATAACCATTTATAGGCGCAAACTGCACCAGACCAACCAGATAACGCACAATTAGAATCACTCGTTTGTGTTTTTGTTTCTAGAATTCTCGACGAAACAGCCATATTTGTGTATTATTGACGTTTCATGTTGAGAATATTGCAACCATACCAATGTTTCTCAACCCATCATATACATATAAAAAACTCCCAACTCATCCCATGTCGCACCATCTACTAAAAAGGATAAAAAAGATCCTTATTCTATTAAATACAGTGGATGAGGAAAATTTATCATCCGTTAAAATCCATATTAGCCGTCCTTCCTAAATCTTTCTTCCAAATTCACTTCTATATAAATCTTCAAAAAAAGAGTTTCGATTCTTTTTAGTCTATTACATGTGCGACACTGTCGCAAATCAAATTAAATCCTTTATTTGCAATGTGAGTAGTAACCGATGGTAATCAAGTACTATCTCAACACTTGCTAGAATTGAAGTTCAAATTAGATATAAATTCCTTTTTATATTTCTCTCTAATATTATATATTCCTGTATGTCATTCCTTCCTCTTCTGTTACTCTTCTGATTTATAGTTTTGTATAAGAGGAGCAGTAGATTATTGTGTTGGAGGAAATTGGGAGAAAATTTTATCCAGCAATACAGACATATTCTAATGGCATAACATATGTTATTGTACTTTTTGTTTTTAAACAGATGATACTGCAACAGTGTTGGCGCCCTATTATATAATACTTGCATAAGTGTCAGTGGGGAATTTTAAGGATTCAGTTTGGTTTTCATTAATTTCTTACTTTATTTGTATATTATGTATGTTAGTTATGATTGTACCTATGGTTTTTTTCAATAAATAAATACGCTGTCTCCGTACAATTCTTCTTTGTCACTTTTTTGTGGCTTTCTCTGTTACAAACTAACCTAAAATTTTAAAATATATTTCATTCACTTAATTATAAAAATGATCATTGAGCGCTCAAGCGCTCGAGCACTAGATCAGCGCTAATGAACCTTGAGAACTTGCTTTTAACCTCAAGGGTATAAGACCACCAAACATTAAAAACTTTGACTGTAACGTCAGTCTTAAAAGTTTATTAGCGCTCACTTAGCGCTTAAACGTCACGCACTCAGCGACCATTTTATGATATTAATATAATGTAAGACAGTAATTAAAACGCGTGACGACGGGTAATCGCAGTATGTTAAATAATAATAAACCTGATTTAACAATAGAAATCCTCTCTAGTATAAATCAGAACTATAATTCACATTGAATCTCACATATCTATATAATAAACAATAATAAAATATAATAAAATTGCAACAGGCCGATGTCTGTACATTATAGATATTGAAATAAAACTAATATGGGGGGTCTTTATTAGAGCAACAGAAGCCAAAACAACAGTTTTTAGAAATTTTGTCTGTCTGTCTGTCTGTATGTTTACCCACGCATCACGCAAAAACTACGGCATGGAATTGAATGCAGTTTTCACCGATGTATTGCTAGAGGTCTAACTTAAAATATAGGCTCGATTTTACCGCAAGAAAATATCTTATTCCGATTGTTTTAAATTTAATAAACCGAAGTGAAGTAAGGGCGGGTCGCTAGTCGTATATATATTTATAAATGTTGAGTAGTGATGATATCAAAGTAGGCGTATTATTATATAATAAATTAATTGATTAAAGATACACAAGGCTTGCATTGCATAACCGTCCCTGCCCATAAATAATAAATCTTTAGAAAGATAGCCCACGTTTGAACACATATGTTATATATCTCTTTCGACAGCATGTTCCGAGCACAGCTGTGCAACACTACGAACCATTCTTGCAACTCATTTCTTTGAATCCCTCAAACGAGGGCCTCAAGATGACCAAGGTACACTTACTCAACGTAAATTGCAAGACATAAATTTTAAGTTTTTATTTGTAAGAATTATGATAATGTTGATAACAGTACTATATCCAACTGTAAGTATAACTTTAATAATTCTAAAGTCTGCTAAAGAGAAATTAAAAGTAGACAAAAGCTCTTAGGTTTCCGCGTTTATGACTCAATTTACAAAAAAATTAGGATTTTAGTGACCACAGACACATTTTTCAAATATGTATTTTTGTTTCACTAATTCTGTGTTTGTTTGTTGTATGGTTTATTATTATATTATGACTATTTTTCCTCAATAAATGAAAAATTAATCTTATGAGTGTGGATTTTAATGAAGTAATGTTACTTTATTTAAAACCCACAATCATAAGAATGTTCAGAGAATATGTTCATGACATCTTAACAGAGCAACAAAACAAAACAAACAAATTGGGACAGGTGTTGCGAGCCTCCCATTCCTCAATAGAGCCCTACTTGATCTGTTAATTCCATAATTATTAACATTAATAATAACTAATTACTTTAAGGAAAAGTCATAAGTGATTTAGGATACTTTTTAATTACTCCTCACGCTCATGAGGAGAATGAGGATCCTCATTCTCAACTCCATTCTTCAACATTGAACACCACAACACTACAGCAGTGTGCGTGCGGGCTGCGAGCGGCCCGGGAGCGTCTCATGCATCATTCACGAGCTGTCCATCATCAAGTCTCACAGCTGATTGTGCCACTCACTAGACGAGCATCCTTCAAAATAGGGGAGAGGAGATTATGCACCATTTCGTATGCAGAGTGCAGTACACGTCACGTTGCAGACATTAAAATTCATACTAACATTAGTGACGAAAGGTTGTTTATTTGATATAATGAAATTACGGAACTGTTTCGAGACTATATCTACAAAAAAAATCATCCCGATGCACATAAACTATGTTTGATTACACTAAAAAGAAACAGGAATTATAAATTGATTATGAATAATTATAATTTATGAAAAAATGGATAGTTTGTATAACTCTTG
The DNA here is from genome assembly GCA_943735995.1 of Sesia bembeciformis. Taxonomy (NCBI): domain Eukaryota; kingdom Metazoa; phylum Arthropoda; class Insecta; order Lepidoptera; family Sesiidae; genus Sesia; species Sesia bembeciformis. Next base: position 19,857,943 of record OX031028.1, read on the forward strand.
TTTCTAACACGGTTTACATACCTACCTAAAGTTAATGATCTGTATTTCAAGCTTTGCACACATATGTATTTGAATATTAGACGGGCCTATGGTCTTTTTATTTGATTTTAACTCTGTGACTGGAGAGACGGATAGTACACGTCAAGAGCTACGAACCGTTTTATTATTGTTTTTCTACGAAAACCAACGTTTGGTCTTTATAATTCGAAAAGTTGCGACACCCAGCTTACAACATCCAAACTAGCGTCAAGACAATTTATACTCATGTTGACAATTATTATTGAAACAGATTAGGTAAACATTCAGGTTAATACGCGTTTAATATATATTACATAAGTATTATAAAACTTTTGAATAGATGTCCAATCAATATACAATGACACAGACTATTAAGAACAGCTCTCGAATGAACAAAGAGCAAACACTGAACCCATTGTACTATTACTCAAGACGGACATTTAAAGTGACATCATTAATTCAATTAGTCACGGGTTCTCGATTAGTGAGCCGCGATAGATTAGACCGTCTATGTATTTCACGGTAGAGTACCAGCAGTCATGAGGGTTGCACCCCCTGATTGACGAGAAGTCCGTGTCGGATCATCAGTTGCGGATGGCAAGGGGTGAGGAAGGATTAGAGGGGAAATCGTGATTGAGTTTTGCTTTCCACGTGACAAAGCATTAGGCACGCTTAACACGCCTAATAATCTAGCTTCCAACTGAAGACAGTTAGACATGTCAATAATTAGTTTTCCTGACAGCTTGGTGATTGCCAGACTGCCAACTACAATTAATTATGTTATACTCGTGCTTTAATTAATAACGTTACGTAGTTTAGAATAATTTTCTGTTATTCGATCTATTAACAATGGCTAGTGGCGGGTGATCAAGACTTCTCGGAGTGTTTTAACTCACTTAATCCCGCTCCGCTTGCGGATCCGACTCCTCTTAGTTACTCCTTAACTCTTTTGATTCACCAACTTAATCACCTTCCGAGAGGGTTTCATTCCCTTTCCCTAACGGTTGTTGCATAAGCAAAAAAAAAGTCATGCCATCATTGCATTTTGATACGACAAGTGCCGATGCGCGATTACACTCCCGATCATGATTGGCGCCGGAATCGGAATGAATAACAATTCGATGGAACAATTAAGGGATTCTGTTCCGCTCGCTTTTGATTCATTAAATCCGGAGTTACCCATCACTAAGTCAATGGCACAATGGCAAAATGTGCCGTGATATGCCGGCCGCCATTAGAATACCAACACACCATCTCTTCCCGTGGATTTTGTTCAAGGCAAAGTTACTCCTTAGTCGCCTACAAAACCGCTACCACAAGTATTGAGGAATTACACCACCAGTGGATTCGCCGACCCGCTTTTTTATGGTGATGGTGGCAGGCGAACATGCGACTCACGTGATGGTAAGTGGCTACCGCCGCCCATGGACACCTGCAACACGAGGGGGTATGCAAGTGCGCTGCCGGTCTTGAAAAATCCCATTTACAGCTTTCTTGAAGAGATCCATATAGTAGCGTAGCAGGAATACCTCAGCAGGCAGTTCATTTCACAACTTTCGGATTCGCGGTATATAGTGTCGTGACGTTTTGTGGCCACACAGCTCTCATGCACAAGACTAGGTGCATGAGTAGATAAAAAGGCTGATCACGATTTTGTCAAAACTTATCGGTTATGTCAGAAATATCTTTTGTCAAAACAACCGTTTCTAGTTCGCGTTTGAATTCTACTCAAATTGTAAATTGATATATAATTGTACAATTGTTCTGAGTTCTTTATAGTTCGTGCATTGTGTTGATCTTTGCTGTTAGCAAGAAATCCTATATCTAAGGGTAAGGTGATGTCGACATGCCACTTGCACATGCATTGATTTAGCAATAATGCATACAAGGTATTTTATTTAAAGTATGTTATGAAAGATTGGAGCAAATTATAAGTGTTATACGACATTAGCAAACTCGTAAACAAAAATTAACAAATTGTTTTCGTCTTTTATAATACGAGTATGTATTATCTGAACAAAGGGTCGGTATGGTGTGTCGTTAACTTTACTTAGGATTTTTCAATTTTTTCTGACTCATTGTTTCTAATTTCTTTATTTCAACGTCATGTTTAAATAACAACACACGCTTTAATTATATTTTTTTAAGATTTTACAATACATATCTTTATTTATACAAGACCAATTGCCCGCTAGCAAAATGAAACAACCGAGATTGCATGAACTACCATTATATAAAAATACAAGTATGTTTGTCTATATATAATAACGACCGATGGCAGCCGATGGAGAATGCGGAAATTTCTAACGACAGACGTACTGTCTAGTGGATAGAATATTTTCAATTCTCCACTATAATACCTTCAACGTACGCCGCCAGGTGTCGCCGTAGTTTGGCTTGACAATGTCGTGACTGCTGTGTTGAATAGCGTATTGGGTTCACTAATATTTTGCCAACGGTGGACTCCTGACGCGTGAACTTTGAATTGAAAAACTCTTGAAAATATATCTAAAAAAAGGAATTCGGACATTGTGATTGAACGAACCTAGTTTATATATAAGTAGGAGTACGTATCAATAATAAACAATCCTGTAATCAATGTTACTCTTTTTTAAATACATATTTATACATATATGAAAAAATTTTAAAAATGCCAAGTGGCTGATTGAGGCTGACTCCTGAGATGGAATGAAAATGAGCAAATGCCGGTGATATCGCGTCGGCAAGGAGTCGCGGAGCGGCGCGGCGGTCGTGCGCGACCCACAGCATCTGTAACACGGTGCATAACGCAGACAGTGCCGTGGCTCTGCCTAACTTTAAAATACTCTTTTTTGTAAATTGTCATTTATAATCGAGTTATAGGTACGAAAACTTGCTAGAAGAAAAACACATTAATGATCTTAAATCTATTCGACATTTTACCAATTTTTTATAACAATAAAAAATATAATTGTAAAAAGAACACACTGGTTTTAAACACAATGCGTAAAAAAATGCTTTCGTTGCCAGACACAGAAAATGCTAGGAACATTTGGTCAGGAGATAAGCAAAAGAACAGATTTTGAGCAAGCATTTGCTTACTTGAAGGATTGCGACAAGGCGATGTCGGCGTAGAAATTCTTTGATCTTGTTTTTCCAATAATTTGATAATGTTACTAGACAAAATATGACAATCTGCACATTCTACTCCAAACTAGTGCTTAAGAGAATAATCAACGGAAACCCACATAGAATGCTCAACTTGGCGACATTCAATTTATTAATATCTGTATTAATTCAATTAAGCATCTGTTTGCGATGACAACTCTTGCAATCATTTAATTTTGTTGTTAACTACTGTTTGCCGCTTCTTCTTTATCAATAGAGCGATACTCAATATTACAGGAATGCGGGTCCCGCGCGCCCGCACGGTTTAATCTATCGGGTCGCGTGTTGCCACCCCCGCACACCCCCGCACACACGCATCATCAATCGCACACACGCGTGTAAAATTAAACGTCACAATCGATGCTGTCGCATCAACCATTGCTTTAATTTGATCAATGATACATTGCTTAATTGATACGTAAATGTGACGATACTGTATTGTGTACTGACTGTGAAAACTGCGATGAAATGATGAAGAGATTCCTAGAGATATGAGCTTTAAAAGCTCATAGATGGAGCATTTTTACATTTTCTATTATTATTTATTTTAAATTTAATTATTATTTATTAAGTGATATTTATATAATAAAAGGGTATACGAAACACTTTATTAAAAGTATTTATTTCACGCGGGTGATATTGTATTCAAATATTCCTGCATTGTAAAATTTCTTCAGTTTTCTTTATTTTACTGAATACTCCAACATTCTAAAAAAAAAAACGATAAATTGGTTAAGGTTCACATTGGTAATTATAAGCTCGTTACTTTCATTAGGCAAGTTAAAATACCAAAACAATAAAACTAGGAATGAAGTTCGACTAATAGTTCCATAAATTACATATTCAGGCTGTAGCAGTCTGGATATTTTTTTTTTTCATTTAATTGGATTATTTCGATAGATAGAACGCTTTATAGTACAACAAAACAAAAATTAGACAAAAATAAGACAAAAATAGACAAAAATAGACTGTGAACACAGAATTCACAAAATACGTCATCGCTAAAAGAGATGTTTGCCAGACATCCTTCGGGTAAAGATGAAATAGATATTTTATCACAACATACTATATCTATATAATTACATAATATACATGTCTATATCAAAAAAACAGAAAAAATATTTATATTTAGTGAAAGTTGTAATGTAACAATTAGAAATCTATTCATACAATAACTGGCTTTCTGGCAGCCCAATTCAATTTGTGGGTGTTGGATTTATATGTGAATAAAATATACATAAAAGATAAAAATCGAGTTGACTTTATTCACCCGGGTGATATTACAAAGAGGAATAACCCAATTTATTTTCATTTTTTACATAATTCTATATAAAGGCATATTTGTTAAATATAAAATAAATCCAATAGAATTTTTATAAAATAAATACGCAAGATTCTACGAGTATATCAATTAACTCAGATTCACGAACAGAGTCTAAGATATATATTGTTACTCTAATTGTTAGTCTATTGACGTGTGCTCTGCTTTAAGTTTTTGGTGTTTAAATAACAGTTAACTGTGTTTTAAAAATAAATAAAGAAAATAAATATATGTGTTACATGCAAAATTCCTATTTATTAATAAATTAAAACGGTGCAAATTACCCTTCCTATGTTCAAGTGATGTACGGGGCGGAATTTTCTAATTAGTCTACATAATTAACTTAATAGTTTGAGGCACACTCACCTAATCTTATAGAGAAACATAAGGGGGCTTGAAGTGCCTCGACTCGCGACGTGAGGTAAAGGGGAACAGTGAGGTGACCACAATCACTCAAAGTCGACGAGTCGCACTCGCGACCCACCACTTACGAGGATCATGGCTTTATCTTCTATATATATATATAAATTGCAAGGAAGTCGTGTCTGATCTATTTTTCTTGTTCAAATAAAATAAAACCATTCACTACTATTTTTGACATTTTTACAACTGTAACTAAAAACGGCGCGCTGTCGAGCGCGTTGGCGATTTCACTCTTATAGTTTAAGCTATTAATCATATAAAATTAATTAAACTTTATAATGAAAATATATCTAATATCTTTATAACTAATATGTCTAATTAATTGTAACTTAATTGACTCAAGACTTAATTGATCAATTAGCTTTTTAATTTCAATTGCGGCCCATAAAAATTAAAAAGTTAAAATTGGCAGCACTTCATCTAATACTATTAAGAAAACGTATTATTATTAAACGTTTATATCTAAATGTCCATAACCATTACACTTTGAAGGGAGAGGAGGGTCCACGATGCAATCCCACAGCCACTGGGCGCACTGGACTGGCCGCGTTGTGTATGCGGAAATTCTTCCAGCATTCAGAACCCCGATGCTTCTGAGGTGCTGTTCAGTGTTGTTCCAAGAAATAATTACCTTCAATCTTTCCACTACTAAGATCTAGTAACGATCTGCACTTTCGTAGGAATTTAGGAGTACCTATTGTAAGATTCATAATTTTATATGACGCTGAGTGATTCTAAACCCCCTGAACGAGTGGCAGTCATAAGACTCATAGTGGGTAGTTGAGCGGTGATTTCCTGAGGGTATCTTGCCTCGACTCTCAAACTCATGAGTTCAAATCCTCGGCGGCCCGTACCACTGTGAAAGTACGGATTTTAGTCTTAGGTATTTAAAAAAAATATTATCTCTAGTACCCGTATTTGGAGGATTAGAAAAAGAAATCTCCAGCATGGGTGATTATGGCCCGGAACCCCTAGTCATTTACTAGGAGAAACCTCTGCCCTGCAGTGACACGTTATTGGCTAATACCGCATTGCGGGTAGATACATGAAAATTCAATACTGATTTCTCAAATAGTGCGGTGGCAGCGGTGACCACAGCGTTTCATGCTCTCACTAGTCATTAGTATTCACGACTCCTCGGAGTGTTTCGGCTCACTATAATCCGACTCCTCTTAACGATTCCTTGACTCCCTTAATTCACCTACTTATATGTTATAAGAACCTGAGAGAGACTCATTCGTATTGCATCATGTTCGTTTATGTAACAGCAATCCAAAAATTTATGAAATAAATAACTCCTCGGAGTCGATAACAGTTAGCCGGAATTATTAAGAGTTTCGGCTTCGCTCGTGGTTTCGGATCTTTTGGGTCATTGAATCCGGAGTTACCTATCGTTATCTCTCACCGGAATCACCGGATAATTAAATCAAAACTGTCTGAAACGTCGACCTAGCGTCGCTTCTCGCTAAGTGATTGTCAAAGGTCGATGCTGATAATCTATCGGCATGTTATGTACCCAATAATCCATCGGCATGTTATGTAACCCAATAATCTATCGGCATGTTATGTACCCAATAATCTATCGGCATGTTATGTACCCAATAATCTATCGGATTGTTATGTACCCAATAATCTATCGGCATGTTATGTACCCAATAATCTATCGGCATGTTATGTACCCAATAATCTATCGGCATGTTATGTACCCAATAATCTATCGGCATGTTATGTACCCAATAATCTATCGGCATGTTATGTACTCAATATTAAAAAAAAATTGATTCTATTTGAATAAAAGTCTCGAAATGTATTAGATGTTAGAAATCAGCCCGTGATAACAAACCTAGTTCATAACCATAGAGTAGTTAGTTAATAATTTCATAGAATTTTAATAAAAATACGTTTAAATGTTTGCATCGGAAACATTATTTACACTTTAAAATTAATGGTGGTATTCTAAAGGCTGCAGACATCAGCCAGCCACCTCCATATCCATCTTCTCTCCATCTCTCTCTCTCTTTCTATTGATCGTTTCCTACATTCACTTCGTTCCTACTGCCCTGACGATACCCTGGTCATTGCCTGACGGGCTAGTTTCTGCCTGATCCACGATGTCCATTTCAGTAGCTTGCGGCTCCTACGCCCGTCTTTAAGTCAACCGTGATCTGCCCATTTCATAAGAATAGCAATTTTTAAACACTCAACACCCACACTGGGATTACCTGTGTCGTGGGTCCAGAGACACAAAGACAAACACAACACTTGCAACACCCAGACAATTATTTGTTCGGGACAAACAAATAATTGTCCGATCGGGTATCGAACCTAGGAGCTATTGCACAGCGGGTAGGGGCACTAGTCGTCGTCGAATTGAACTAATCGGTAATCTTTCAATTAACATTAAGCACACAATCTCTCAGACAATTAATCACCCAGCATAGCTCTGTCTACAACTCTCTATGTACTTTTCATCGTTCTTTGTGTGCTCTTTGTAACAGAAAGTAGCACAAAGAACAATTAAGCGCAAAGAGTACAAAAGTAGTGTGGCTAACAGTCATTAATTATACACATTTAGGTTGTCGTTTCAGACGTGCAAAATTTTCCACTCGTATTTGACGCAGCTGACGCATGCCGATTCTTTTTCTATATCATGAGTATAAAAGGATACGCCGTAATTATATTGTGACATAGCGAATTTCTCACAGCCTCCGCAGCCGGATTTCAATAACATATAATACAAGAAGTAATAGCAGATACACCATATTCTTGTATTCTGCGGTGGGTGGGGTACACTCGGCAAAGTATTTTTTGTCGCGGCCGCGGCGCAATGCGCCCGCGCTCGGAAATGAAACTGGTTTTTGCAACATTACGGATAACTATCGAGCTGAACAAAAAACACGCATAATCGACTATAAACAGCAAAAACACGAAGTAATTTTCTAGTGTACATACTATGTATGTGGCAGGGAACAAGTCAAAGTGTCACAACCTCTAAATAATAAAATTACATGAGTTGTCGAAGTAAATTATAGGTTTATCTTGGCTATTATTTTTAGTTTGTAAATGGAACAATAAAAACGTATTCAAAGCAGTGGGGCTATCACTGCTTTAAATAAACAGTATCTATTCTGGATTATTGATGGGGTCGTGAGTTCAAATCCTCGGACCGTACCATTCAATTTCTACATTTTTAACAATTATCACTAGCTCAGCACTTTAGGAAAACATCGAGAAGAAATGCGTATGTTCATGAATTAAAAAAAAAATCGTATGTATCCACCGGATTGGTGAGCTCAGCTGAGCACTGAGCTCAGGTGGTAGATTAATCCCTACTGATTTACTAGTGGAAACCTGTTCCCTGCAGTGAGACGTTAGACGGACATCGTCCAAAATATATGTAACAATGTAACAATCATCCAATCTATAAGCAATGCTTATTTGTGCTTGAACCGGCCCTCACAGGTCTCCCCTAGTAGATCACTGGGGGATTTCAGGCCGTAATTCACCACGCGGGCCCGGTGCCGATAGGTGGATACACATACTCCAGATTTTTTTTATTTCTTGAGCAAGCGGTTTCCTTACAATGTTTTCTCTTATCGCCTAGCTAGTGACAATTTTAAAAAATCGTAATTAAGTATAAACTCAGTGATACGGGCCGAGGATTTGAACGCAAGATCACACGAATGTGAGTCGAGTATAAATTAATTACCCCTAAGGCCTGGGCTATGACCGCTAGGCTATGTAATGCTTAATTAAATATGTATATTAAACCAAGAAGCCTGTGAATATTTAAAAAAATGTGCTTATTACATTATAATAAGTATACAATAATAAGTATACAATATTAAAAAAAAGTATAAATTTATAATTTATTGGCAGCAACTTAGTGTACAAAATTAAGTATACAAAGTGGTTTTTCATGTCGTAGTGTATATATCGTAGGTAAAGATAAGTTTTAGTTTGTGTTATAAGGTTAGGAATTCAAGTCGGCCACGGTAATTAGTGGTTCGTCTAAAGATAGTGGTTATTAGTGGAGCGACGACGCGACGCGACGCGACACGACGACAGCGCCGGAAGCGCGTTAATGCGTCGCCGACATACCGCCCGCTGCAACACACGTGCCGTGCACTTGGTGTCGGTATGCACGTACTGGATAAGATACCAACATTACTATAATTAACACCGGTATATACTGGTTAAAAAAATAAAAGTGTAAGTTGTATCTAAAATTAAACCTTTAATTTACCTTAACCGGACCTTTTAACTTCCACTGCTGGCATGTCCAGCACATGTCTCCTCAATCACATGCTCGTGCTCTTGTGGACGAGGGTATGGGTTTAAAGGCCTCAGGGCTTGTAGTAGGCTCTGTTATCACTTAGTTGCTTTTGCAGTTTGCGTTAAAAATTAGCACGAGTTCATAATATTGGAGTATAATATATTCATAATATGCATAATATATTCCTTAATATTGGCCTTATACCATTAAATTTTGGAGGTGGAGAGTGCACGCTGTATTCCCACAGCCGCTGACTGGCCACGTTACCCCTCTCTCATAGAAGAACAACTTGAAATGTACGGAATTTTTCACTTTATATTATTTTCCCAATGTACGTGTTTCATGCCATCATTTGTCATTCCGGATTGATGTTGGTATATATTGCCGATGTCCATGGAAGACAGTATCCACTTACCATCAGGTGGACTGCATGCTCGTCTGCTGTATTTTTTCCATATAGAAAAGTATACTAAATTACAAAGAAATGTTTATAGTTGAACAGTATAGTAATTTTGAGTATACTGGTAGTATTAGCAGCCCAGCATGTTTATAACTTTACCTAATATCGGATGCTACTTGTCATGTATCTCTCGGTGTCAATTGTGATAAAATCGGTTTCTCATATCGACAAGCCTTGAATATAATTTGTCTTGAAGCACTTTCATTCTTCGGCCCCTTTCACACCTTTTGCGGCGTATTCATGGCTCTTACGTACAAGGAGACCACATTAACATTTTTATCTGATTCTGAATTCATCTGAGACACCATTTAAATTCCATAAGCCCTTTATAGTCCCAACGACCTGAGACCTCTGACTCACCTTTGAAAATGAAGGCACGCATCGGTGATCTAATAGAAAGTCATAAACAAGATTTCTGAGGTATAAAGGCTGTAATAATACCTGACACGCAGCCGCCGCCCGGCGACTTCGAGCGATCAGCCGACCGAAAAATTGGTGCCAAACTTTGTTAACGAATTTACTGGAGGAGAGCGCTGTGAAGGCGACGGACTAAAACTAGTTAATAAGAGATGAAATGATAAGCGTGCTTGTCGGGAATTACTGAGAGATCTTTTGTGCCCTGAACGCCTCGGGTGACCATTATGTAAATCGTACTAACCTACGTGTTTGAGCAAAAAACACTGAATAATTTTGATGTGTAATTCTTTTGTCAGTATGGTGACGTCGCATGGGAACGCTGAGCGATAAACAACGAATGCTGCGAGACATTTGATGATGAGCCCGAAGTTGGCGTTAAGCTCCTTTAAACCTCTTCAATTTACCTAAAGGACTTACTAATTAATGTTTCTAAATTGTAATTTTAAATGCCGTATTTTAATTTTTTTGTTATATCCAAATTAAGGTTCTTTTTTTTGTGTCACAGTCTTGCCAAAATAATTAACCACGTTGTGCACGTCTATAATTGGGATACATACCGGTCTTCAGTCTTATCTTAATTGTATACTTAAATCAATTAAACAATTAATTTGTTTGTATAACGTTGCCGTGCCTAGATAAATAAATAAAAATAAGGGACACACTTGATTTCCATACATTGCGTTGTCTTGGAACTTGCGTTGTCTATATACCACTTATATCGTAGCACCTAACCGAACCCTTTTTTAACTATTCTTACCCAAAGCAATTGTCCTGATATTTTGACCAAACTAGCAATTGATTCATGTCATCTATTGGTATCCTTAATAAGTAATAAATCCACATCCCTCGTGGACTACAACCGCATCCGTAACCACACTAATATGTCCTTGCTCCGGACGGTCGCGGTTAACGTCGCCAGGTCTAGTGCGACTGGAGATTCATGATCAGCACTACAGTTCTCGACCTTCGCAAAAACACCTTAAGAAACTAGATATACGACATGTCACCGAAATAAAGCAAAACCTGAAATAAGATCATTTTTAGGAATTAATTGAAATTCCATACACGAAAGGTTTTGTTGTGCTGTCTAAAACGTTCGTTCTCATTACACAGAGCGGGCGCTTAGGCGATGCGCGCGACGCGCGCGATGCGGCTTGGGCGACGCGCCTAGAATAAAATTAAAGAATTGTGGGTACTAATAGATTATGAGAAAAAAAGTCTATTATCAAAACTGGTAGAATCGATAGAATCGTAGAATCGAACGGCAAACTAGCATACAGTGAATACTGTCGCCCGTAGACATCCACGATACATGCCAACATTAGTACAAAATGACGTTGACATTAGTAACGTTGGCACTGCCAGTAGTACTGCCAGATGCACTGCCTACCTTTGAATATAAAGTTGGGTGAATGGGGAGACATAGGATGGGAATGGGCTCTGGCACATCTCACTCACTACCGAAACACGTACGTACATTAGGGAAATAAGATAAAGTGGGAAATGCAGTATATTTCAAGATAGTCTTCTGTGAGAGAGGGGTAACGTGGGCAGTCGAGCGCGCCCAGCAGCTGTTGGATTGCAGCGTGCACTCTCCCCCTCAAAACTTCGATTCTACTCGATACCATACAACTTATTTTCAGCTATCGCGTTATTTCAGTGACATTTGTATAGATAGATAATAATACGTTTATTCAGTTACAGGGCACTACAGTCAAAAAGGAAAAAACAAACATATACATATTTACACAAATAACAGCAGAGAAAATTTCACAAAGTGAAAAGAAGAACAGATGTTACAATAGCGTAGTCTGCTGTCCGTGTGTCCTATGACTGCATGAATGGACGGGCGTCCAGCTCAGCTTTAGCTGTGCACCTATGAAAACAGACACACAGCGTTGGTTTGCAGCTGAAACCTGTGATATGGGTAGGCGAGAAGCTAATGACACTATACAAGTTCCATTGCTTTATTTTCTCGATGACAGCTGACACACAGTGGTCGATATAACTTTGTTCTAGCGTCAACGCCTAAAACTCCGAACAAAAATTAGGCACCAAGACGTCATATTTCATTAACAAGGTCACGTCAGCCAGAAAGCAATTTTAGGGATGTACTTATCGATAAACGTAACACGATAACAGATCCGATATTTTTTTACAAAATGTAAGAAACTAAACTACTGCCGGATACTTTTGTACAAATTTATTAACTAGTATTATATTTCATTACAAGATGTTACACGTGTTAATTCTTGATTAATAATGCCAACTTCTTTAAAATTTTCGAAGCTGTTGTAAAATAAGTAGGTATAGGTAGGTACTCGACAATGAAACGAAATAATTATAATGACAGGTAATCTTTATTTATTTATTTTAATCAAAATCTGATGAATCGTCACTGTCACTCGATGAGCTCTCCCCAACATTTATTATAAGTTCCTGTACTTCTATATTATCGAATGCCACATGAATTTCCCAATCCGACGCTATAATGTTTTGGGTTCTTCTCACAATTTTTTCCCAGTTTTCGGCAGTTACTTCCGCACATGCATTTTTTAATAAATCTAACATCTTGTTTGCCGTAAAAGGGGGATAGGTATTGTTTCGAGCGGCGTGTCCTTTGATTTGTGCCCATATTAGTTCTATAGCATTGTACTGGCAATGATACGGCGGAAGTCGAAGAACCCAATGACCACATTCGGCAGCTATTTCGTCGATAACATATCTTTTAGGGTGGCTTTTATTCGATTTTAAAATATTCACTAATTGTACTTTTAATAAAGTATTATCCACATTTTCGCCATGACGTTGGAGCCAGTCAATTATCTCTTGTTTTTTATTGGCCTGCGTCGGCATTTTATCAATTTGTCTGGAGTGATATGTAGCGTTGTCCATAATAATTATCGACGGTTCTTCCAGAGATTGCACCATTTCTTTAAACCATCCTTCGTAAATCTCCGCGTTCATTTCTTCGTGGTAGTCCACTGTTTTCTTGGATTTAAAGGCCAGTAAAGCATCTGACATGAATCCTTTCGTAGACCCTGCATCGCATATGATGAGGCGTTCACCTTTTCCCATTGGCACTGAACTAGTGGAAGCGACGGTGTCGTCAGTCCAGTTCTTAGATACTGTGTGGTTTGCATTTAACCAAGTCTCGTCAGTGAAAATAACATTTGACCAATCTGATATCTTTTTGGCTTCGCTCAAAAATTCGCAGCGAGCCATAGCAACGTCGTGACGCTCCATCAATATTTTACGTTTGTCCGATTTTTTATAACAAAATCCAATTTCTTTCAAAACCAAGCTTAATGACGATTTTTGGCCATGGAACAAACCACATTCACGTAAAGAAACAACAAGTTTTTTAAGTGTTGGAATTTCTTTGCGCAAGTAATAGTCATATATATGACGGCGAATAGCGTCAGCGTCGAAGTTGTCAACCGATGTCACACGACGTGGTTGGCGTTTTTTCTTCGGCGTACGAAGCTTATTTTCCTGCATGCCGCTTGTACCGTAAGCTTCGGTAGTAATTTTTGAAACAGTAGGTCCACTAATTCCTAATGCGGCCGCAACACGCTCTCGCACTTGCGACAGTGGTAATAGCGGGCCACCATTTTGATACTCTGCTTCAAAGTAATTACGAACCTTGATCACCAGTTCTCTCGCCTGCCTTTTCAGAACAGATCCTTTCGGCATTTTGATATTTGACAGCTGGGCAGCAATCAACACGGAGGAACACAAAATACACAACGTAACGTATGGATAATGTGAAAAAACTCAGCGAACAGAAATGTAGTGACTAGCACGACCGTCTTGTTGCGAGTGACAGATTAAAACAAACACAAAATGGCGGTGGGCCATTGAGTGTTCCCACCTTGAAAAAATATATTTGAATGTTTTTGTTGTATTTGTCTTTGTTCAAAATATAATAAATATATGCGATCGATATCATTACTTATTTGGTCACACAACACTACAACTATCAAATTAGAACTGTCATCGAGAAAATAAAGAAATGGAAATACTATAGTTGCCTATCACCTACTTGACACTGTTCAAACTTTAAAGAGATGGTGTAATTTCTAAACGCTGTCTATGGATACATCCGCCTGTCATTAAGGGAGTCAATTAATGATCATTAGAAAATAATCATTAATCTTTCTTAATGATATTTATATTTCAAATAATTCAATTTATTGTGATAAATTATTGTTGTATATATTTATATGTATATATAAGTATATCAATATATGTATTATATATGAATATACGTAAGTATTATATGAGTATTGTACTACAAATTTATTTCTTACTAGCTGTACCCGGCCACGCGTTGCTGTGGCTGCACAACAGATGGCGCTTACCCTGGCTTTACCTGTTTTTGGGTAAAAAGCATATTTTTACCCTGTGATAGGTATACAAAAACACGCGCGTATTCGAATGCAACGTTGTGTCGAAATTTCAAAGCAATCGGTGGAGAACTTTCGGGGATTTGAGATTTTGAACAAACGAACGTTTACATTTTTTTTATTTATATAGATTGATTGTATTGTGCACCGCCAATCCTATTTCTGTTTAATCAAAGGTTGTTGTAGCAGAAAATGCTACTTTTGTGCATTGTTTCTCTGCGCATTAAATAAATATTATAAATAAACGATCAAGATAATTAAAATTAACAACGCAAATATGCTACTCGTAAATATCCAATTAAATAAAATAAACATGATTCATTGAACTGAAACAAGGCAACCCTCGGCAACTCGACACCGGCTGTCGAGCTTAAAGAAAACTTAGGGCACAGACAGACGTAAAGACACACACATGCACGTATCAGTGTCGGATTACGTGAAACCGCTGACGGCCACTGGAGCAGCGTTTGATCGACTTGTCGGTGCCACTGCTAACGCAGCTTAATAAGATGGAAGTAATGGGGACAGTTCTGTGGTCTCTTCACTACATAAACAATAGATTCATAGCAAATACGCACTTGAAGGAATTTTAACAAAAAAAAAGTTGTATCGCTTCTTAATTTTTTAGATTATAAATAAAATTACACATTTCAAATAAAATCAAATCTTTGTGAACGTATTAGTTTCACAACTAATACCTACGTTCAAAAAGAGTACAAATACTGGTGGTGGCTGAGCGCCGGCGCAGCGTCCGAGCTCGCCCTCAACCACACATGTGCGGTGACTTTTGAAAGGCCATTAGGGCCACAAGAAATTAGCCAAAACGAAAAAAAAATAATAATACTCATATATCACATATCTTATCTTGTAAATCAGGTTTTAAACGCATAAAAAACACGCGCGCGGTGCACCTGCCAGGGGTGTGAGGAATGGAGTTTTAATGAAAGATGTTGTAGATGCGAAGCCTGTATTTCGATTGTTCCATTACATCAAATAAGAATATAGAACATCATAAAAACGATGAATATAATAAATATATTTAGAGACCTATTTACCCAATTTTCCAAAAGTTCGCTCAACATATAAACTTAGGCCCACACAGTGGGACATATCTCAATAGAAGACCAGCAATACGGTAGATATAATCTTTTCGTCGAGTGTGTTGTCTAACTGAATTGTATTAATCTGAAAAAGCACACTTAATTTAACTTTTTCGTGGTTGCTGCCGCAGCCGGGGCTAAGTTCGCAAACGAGCGCCACTTTTTCGTGCGATGCTTTAACCCTCTCTTATTAGTGTTGTACAAAACTGTGTGCAGAACACCCCGCGTTCCCTTCCCACCCTCCACCACCAGGGTTGTCACATTGCAAAACTATAGGTATTATACAGTTAAAAGGCAGGAATCGGCAGGATAAAATGGTTTGACGCCAAATAACAAAAATGGAAGATCAAACAAACTTACCTGTAAGTGATGTTCGATCATCATTATATGAGATTCCAAACAAATTCCTTTGATGATCACATGCAATATTAAACTATACATACCTATTTTTTTTAAAAATGTCGCCGTTTTGTGATAGTTGTGACCAAAACTTGGTTTAAGTCATTTTGTAAACAGATATTTTTAAAAAGAAGTAATAATAAGCATAAACATATCACTTCACAAGAAGTAGTAACGATTAGAATTTTAATGGTAGAGATATATAAAAACTGGTTAGAACAATAATAAAAGGTTATATAACATTTTAGTATTTTTTCTAAACTCAAATTTTATCATTTTCGGGTTACGTCTCTATTCCACTGAGGGTGCGATATAAACATAAGATATAACGCCATTGGCAAATTTAACAGCGAATAATCGTAATCATTAAAGCCTTTTTATTGTAATAGAAACTTTAGAGCATCTGGCAGCCCTACATGCGTGCGCCCCTCACCGCGCACCACCCCGCACTGCGCCACGGGCCATTGTGTACCACGCACCCCATGAATGGTGAAAATCATACATTTCAATTACGCTAAATTTATATTTCATACACGACATTACATATGGTTCACATTTAACCAGGTGTGGGTTCTTTAACTAAATGATTTAGGTACGGAAGTTATTGTTCTCACGATTAAATTAAAATATACTTATTGAGGACCTACGAGTACAACTTAACAATGTTTTAATGTTCTCCACAAAAATATTAAAACCTAATCAGGATTAAACAAAAAAATCTTAAAATTCGTCTTTTTTTACACAAAAATAAATATATTTTTTGTTACCTAAAAATGTAATCTACTCTTTGATTTACCGATGTCCTCATATCTTTTGCGTACTATTTTTTTTATTATAAAACACACTATAACTTTGGATTCATAAACCAGCACTGGTTTGTATGGAGCCTGCACATTCCTCTTGTAAGTTTATAAATAGCAGAATTTGCCTGTTGATATGTATATTGTTTGTGTACCTATATATTTGTTTGTGTATTTCCATCAATGTATTTATGTCCGTAAATATACTTTATTATACTTTATCAATTCGACCTTTGACCATGCAACTAGTGAAATTATGTTGCATGTAGCAATAGTATTTATGTATTATATAACTAGCGACCCGCCCTCACTTCGCTTAGGTTTATTAAATTTAAAACAATCGGAATATGATATTTTCCTGCGGTAAAATGGAGCCTATATTTTAAGTTAGACCTGTAGCAATACATCGGTGAAAACTGCATTCAATTCCATGCAGTAGTTTTTGCGTGATGCGTGTACAAACATACAGACAGACAGACAAAATTTCTAAAAACTGTTGTTTTGGCTTCTGTTGCTCTAATAAAGGGACCCCCATATTAGTTTTTTTTCAATATCTATTATAAAATGTACAGACATAGGCCTGTTACAATTTTATTATATATATATATAGATATGTAATGTAGGTACTTGTATCGGCCTATAACGTTCCACTGCAGGCCACATTCCTCCCCTAGTAATATCACTGGGGGGTTTCGGACAATAATCCATCACGCGGTCTCAGTGCAGATTGGTGGATCACATACTCCAGACTTTTTTTATTTCTAGAGCATGCAGACTAGCGATACGTACACAAACTCAGCGATACGGGCCGAGGATTCGAACTCAATAGATACAGTATAGATACCTCTAGGCCGTCTAGGCTATCACCGCTCTCTATGTAATAATTACAAGTATTTAGTCTTAATCATCAATTTTCCTTGCTATGGGGCAATCACGAAGTACTCAATACGGGTAGTTCTACGAACGGTACAAACCACAATTTTACGGCAACAGATAATAACTTCAATATTGAAACAGAAGCAGAGCCAGCAGGAATTGCATTCAATTGTCTGCGGTTTGCGTGTGCAACCGCAACAATGTCGCCTGCTATATACGACGTACCTGACAGGACGAGCCGGGTACCTTTGTAACCATACTTATGTATCCACTGGTATTGTTACTGGAGACACTTCCACCACAGACACTCCCCCCCCCCCCCCCCCCCGTAGAGGACAAAACAGGAAATATCTCGACTACAGTTCCTGTATCAGGCTCGTAGTTGTTTGCTCCAACTGTGAAGGTGTTTACGTTTCACAGTTACATTACTTTGTAGGGATGCCCAAAGCTCTTTCAAATTATAGTTGACGACACATAAATGCCTCCTCTGAAAGCAATACGAAAAGCGTCAGCTCTTTAGACAAACATAAATAAGTGCATTTTGATAACGTTTGAGAAAAATACGAGTAAACTAATCAATAATTATTTATTTTTAATGTAATTATGAAATATGTGTTATTTTTTAGTTAAATGTAATAGTTTTATTGTATTGATTGACATTAAAATATTTCACACAGTATTTGTAGTACGTACCTTATATGATATACAATTCGTTTAAAGACACTTAAAAGTTTAGATTGGAACAGTAAGCATTTTTTTACTTTTTTTAAGATAGCAAACCACATTGCAGCTGAAAAACTATTAAGTATTTTGTGTTACAGCCTTCCCCTGCAGGTCCTGCTTGTAGTACGTCTTTACATACTTTACCCGTTAAGCGCGTCTTTACTTAGCCCAAAAGGGCCACAAATACTTCAAAGCTCATGTAGCTTAATAGGTGCAATTATATAATAATTTAAATCTATTCTATTAATTTTTAATTTGTTTTATTTTTTTATTTATAATATGGTGTATAACCTGATATAAGTGACTGTTATTATTGGAAAACTAACTCAGCGCATTATACATATTAATTAAAGCTTCGAAATACCTCCCTGTAAAGTTTCAATAACGCTTCAAACTTAAAATAATTATTGGAAGGTTTGAAACCAACCTATAAATAGATATAACCAATGTATTTTTTATAATAGGTGATTAAAGCTAGGCGTTAGAAACAGAAATACTAATTTACTGAATACTTCCAATATTTATAAGTGTTTGTCTTAAAAACATCTGGTTTTTTATTTTTTTCGATTACCAATGTATTTCTCATGTATTTTTCAGTTCAGTACATTTTTTTTATCGTGAATTGTAGAAATGACAGTTTATTAATGGATTTTATCAAAAAATCATTATGGTTTATATTATAGACTTTAAGTAAAATAGATTCATATACTTTTTCACTTTAAAATATAAGGATCTGTTATGTACCCAAAGTATTTATCTTTATGTCCGTTATTTGTATTCTGACACTTTTTTTTAATAAAAAAGGAAGCTTACACTTTATGATAGTAAACTTTTTATATGATATGATGTTTAAAACATGCTCACGAAGATCGAAAAAAAAATATCACGACGGGGGATTTTTTCCGTGAAATTCTAACTGTACTCCACTGTTTGTGAAGCGAGTTTTGGTGTACTTATTTGCGAATATATTCGAGAAGTGGCGAAGACAATGTCACGTCCTTGAGAAGTGACGATCAGATCACCTTTACCGTACATTCCTATTTTTTCCACGTTAATCAATTACTTTGTGTAAAATTATACAATTTAAAGCGCAAAAAAGATAATTAGTCAGTTCTGACATAATTGTCGTGCCTAACATGGGAATTGCGATCGCAGGAGAGAATCATATGAATTTCTTTCTAGAACTATAAAATTCTATGTATTTTTGTATAAAAACAGGTGTCCGCTTCTTTAAAAGACCATGATTAATTCATTGTACATTTGTTAAATACACTTTTTACATTATATGCAGTTTTTTTAAATGCAATACGTGATTGCACGCGAAGTGTTCGCTTCGCGTTGCGCAATCAAGCGCGAATTTCACTGACTCGACAGTCAGTGGGTAGCTGATTTTGCGCAGACACATACTTCTTAGAATGTTATTGGCTTACTTGTGACTGATTCATTATAATTGCTAATTTGAAACGTTAAAAGTTAAAGAGTTACAAAAGTTACTTGACCTTATTTTTTATACAAGCAGTATGTATTTTGTTGTACGTTAGCAGGTTAAATATAGGCATAAACAGAGAAATGTGAACAGGACTAGCTGTGTCCGCAACTTCGTCTGCATATACTAGAATGCATGTGCTTAGTTCATTGTAACCTCACCCCACTCGACCTTATCCCATCCCATCTTAACGATCTATTTGTTCATTCTGTCTCAGAATAAACTAAGCGGGGCGAAATGAAATAATATTCATTACATTTCCGTTCTGCCCCACTGGTAGTACAGACTTGGTGGGGCAGACTTGGTGGGGCAGACAGGAATAAACGATCTTATCAATAGTATAACAGGATGAAGGAGAGTTTCCTCGTATCATTATATTCTACATACATATATAGGTACACCAAGACGTTCGTTTAAACTTTACATAAATAAAATAATTAATTAATGGTTTTTCTCAAAAATAATTCGTGATGTTGTTTGATGTCTCGTGGGACATCGCATGCGACGTTGCGTGTGATGTCCCACTCGTGTCTCGGTGGTGATTCCTGCGAGAACTCTTTAACGAATCGGGATAAAAGTTATTCAAGTCATAACTATAACTGTTATTTTAATTAAATCCATCTGGTGGTTTCAGCGTGATGCGCGTTCTGACATACAGACAATTTTTTTTTCTTTTGGCTGAACATTCGTACAGTTCACATCTAAGTTACATTCCAAAAAATATTTCAGATACAGAATATATTTATATTAAATGATCCGTGGAATAAAGACCACGTATTGGGACGAGGAATCGGGAGCGTGTTACTCCCCCGGACACATGGACCAACTAATCAAAAAAGTGTCTAGATCCAAAGATAATGTGTGATGTGGTGACAAACCATAGGAAGGCCTATATCCAGCAGTGGTGATACACAGGCTGATGGTATGTTATGGTATTGTAATTATAAACAAAAATACAAACCAAAAAGAAAATTAATAGATAGGTTCATACTAGTAATAGATAGGTTCATACTAGTAATTAACTAATTACTAACAATGTACATAATTATAGTTACAAAATACAATATAATATTAAGTAGGTAGATAGTAATAATGTGTCCGGCTACTAAATCTAAGTGGGTATCTATTTAAAACACGACAAAGTGCGTCGCTAACGACCGGCCCCGTCGGAATGTGAACTAATGTAAATCAATTAGGACACTATTAGCGAAGCAAACATTAGTTGTGATATTTTATTTGAAAAGAAACATTCGAAAAGTTAGATACAATGTAGTATTTTTGGAACCCCATACCCCAACAATCCCACCATGAATCGGTTACCGGCTATGAGAGCTCATACTCACATAAACACCATCATATAAGGGCCCTCCCTCGCCACTCTACACTTAATATAATCTTCCAGACTCAAATTAATTAAATCAGAATAATAATATTGATTTACTATTATATCGTTTAATCTATTTGTCACAAGACCATGACTCGTATAATTTACAACTGATTTTGATTAAATATCGTATACACTTGAAGTTCTCCCCCAAATATAATGTATATTTGGCATATATGAAGAGGTCCTGAACGTGAAATATGTATATCTATAGGTATTCTCCTGCTCGCCTCCCCCAAACACGCCCATGTTAGACGAAATATGAAAATATGTATAAAATAAAGTATCTTTAAAAAATAATAGTTTTGAAATCAGGATTCAATATCTATGAAAAAGTATCTTTTTTTTTTCAACAACCCTGCATATCTGTAGAGAGGTATTCGACAGATAAGAACAAAAAGAACTTTATAAAAAAATCTAAAAAGACAAAAAATTAAGGTGAAGAACTATGCAGGTAGTGACCCGCCGCCGGTTAAACAACTGTGGCATGACAAATGATGGGTATGTTATCGCCTCTCTAATAGGTTGTCATTTTGTGTGGAGCTCTCCAGAGTTCCAGACTTTAACCAAAGCTCATTACAGCGTCGTGGGAGTATCCCCGGCCAGCGAGACGACGTGAGAGCGTCAGCGCCGGCGTCAGTCGTCACTCCACACTCCACACTGCACGCTGCAAGCTGCACGCTGCACGCTCCACGCTGCACGCTCCACGCTGCACGCTCCACGCTGCACGCTCCACGCTGCACGCTGCACGCTCCACGCTGCACGCTCCACGCTCCACGCTGAACGCTCCACGCTGCACGCTCCACGCTGCACGCTCCACGCTGCACGCTCCACGCTGCACGCTCCACGCTGCACGCTGCACGCTCCACGCTGCACGCTCCACGCTGCACGCTCCACGCTGCACGCTCCACGCTGCACGCTGCACGCTCCACGCTGCACGCTCCACGCTGCACGCTCCACGCTGCACGCTCCACGCTGCACGCTCCACGCTGCACGCTCCACGCTGCACGCTGCACGCTCCACGCTGCACGCTCCACGCTGCACGCTCCACGCTGCACGCTCCACGCTCCACACTCCACACTCCACCAACACCACAATTCAGAAATGTTTTAGTATTTTAATAATTTTGTCGCGACATTTTTCTGTTTTTATTATTGTACACTGCGATGTATCTGCACTAATGAGTAAATACATTTTAATCGTCTTCAATGAAACAAAATTATTTTAACGATAGCTTTAACAACAAAGATTGTAACCTGTCTTTGTTGTATCTTTGTAACTGTACACAACCGTATCTATTCTGGTCTTTTCAACCGGATTTTAACCATGCCATGCCAGTGAATCTCCCCAGTCCATATACCAACACTTTCAATAGTTACACACAAGGCTGTACAAATAAACACACACACAACGTACACTTCGCATCTCAAGCAAAGGCATCTTTACATCTAGTTCACTGTTATTTCACTCATTATAGATTTTTTCTCTATCGGGCGTTGTGACTCAGCTCTAAAGTGTCATTAAAATTGAGACTATGTGTTTTCCTTATCGGCCTCTACCGAAGCAACCGATACGTTGTTTTGTCGCGCTTATTAACAATACAAAACCTTCTAAAAGTAAAGGTAGTACAAAAGGGATGTACACACACTGTACAATAATTAAGGACAAAGAACAAAACTGTTGAAATGTCAAAGGAAAAAGACGATGGTTTGTTTCCTATCATTACGCATAATTGTACTTCCACTATTAGAAGAAATAGGGACCCTCTAGAATACTTTAGATCAATCTGTATCCTCTTCAATTTTATATCTGTGGAATAGAAATTAAGTTTTGTTTCTCATTTTATATATCAAATGTGAATTGTGTTTTTGTTTATCGCATTTGTACTGCATCAGTTAAGTGTAGGTATAGTATTATGTATTGGTGGTTGTCACCGAGCGCGCGTCCCTAGTCCCTACCGCGGCGCGCTCCGCGGCCGCGAGCCGCTTCTGAATAATAACAATAACTACTTACACCTCGTTAAGTAATCAATCAATCACGCCATTATACCAAACGCGACAATAGCTCACGCTCTCTGCCCTTTGTGTCTGCGTGACACTGTTTGTATTCGTCCAACATTCGCCGGACGCTAATGAGGAAGATTCCGAGAGTTCACTTCTTTGGTAAAAAATACCCATCAAGTTCTCAATAGACTTTATTGACAACAACGTTTCCCAACAAATACTATAAAGCTGATTTACGATCGGAAAGCCGTAAAATGTTAAACACAATATTCGTACTTCGAGCAGAGCCGGACGGCGAGACGGTATTGAACCAACACAACAATGTTTTATTATTATATAATTCTTGTTAAGTGATACATTGATAAGATAAAGTGAAAGTAAAAGCTAGCTGACTTTCACTCTAGTACGAACAGAAGATATCTCTTACTAGCTTTGTTCAAGTTTATCAAAATAATGTGTGCAATGTGAACACGTCGTCGACGAGGTCACCGGTCACGTGACGCGTCTGTGACTCACGATTTGTCGACATTTGCCGGTAGCAGAGCAGACGCATCATTTATATTAAGTATCTAGCAATTGTTCTGTCGTTGCACTTGTCCGTGGTCTTGGCGACTCCCAACGGAACCATTGACATTTACGACACCGGAGCTGCGACCGCGGCTGGCATTCCACAGCTATGGACGTTGTGTACGTTTATGTAGGTGTGTTCGCATCAGGCGAGGTGTGCTAGGCCGCGCAAGGCGAGCCGCATGCCTCACGCGACGCGTCTCCACGAGGCACACACGCACCAAACGCGCGCCTGTAGTGGTGCGGCCTCGAGCGTCCGGTGCCTGCACTGTGGGCTTGTTCGCCATATAAAAAGTGTATAAGGAATAACGCGGGGAAAGGACAGCTGCCCGCTACAAAATGAAACAAGAGACGTTGAACAAACCGGATTTCTTTACATTACGCTCAGGTTTCTTCTAATCTGAGACTACTACTACTTTTATTCAGTTTATCTTTCGTATACCGTCTCGAATGTTTATCTTGTGTAAACGTGGCGTGTCATCCAGGTAAAGGTGTCGCTGGCGATTTCGCGGAACTTTCTCAAAACAATAGATGAAAGAATGAAGCGGCTATCGGCTATTACCGCACATCGCTCGCTGCATTGTCTACGGGCACATTCTCGGAATGGCACCGTGGACGGATGCGGTCCGGCCGACAACCGGGTCGGAGAAAGCGCCTCGTCCCCCCCCCCCCGACCCCTACCCGTACACCCACCCTACCCCGCACATTCCGTGTTCCTACCGCGCTCCGCACCACATGGACCACCGCACTTTCGATAAGCTTGCATGGCAGGTATAAGTCCGAGCTAATTATCTCTCCGTCGCAGCCACCGACGAATTCCATTTACGACCTGAATAATCCGCAGCTATCCACCGGATAGAAATCGAGCGAACTCAGTGTTTGTAGGAATTCAATGAATTCCAAACATTCCAAATTCAATTCATCTATTTCGTGCGAATGTTTTGTTGTCATTTGTAAACCGTGAATATTTCGCGGATCGGACACTATCAACATGTATGTGGGACGTTCGAGCCTCGCTCTGCAATTATTGCCAATTGAACAAAGTTGCCCCTGTGTGCCGTAGACACACACACACACACACTCAGCCATAACACAGGACAATTAGAAACTTATAATGAAAAGACTGTCAGTTAGGTATATACAAAAATATTTAATTTATCATATTGTGCGTGACATACTGTGATTACTGTGATTAGCGACCACATAAAACAATAGACACTCTGTATGACGAGACTACCGCCCTCTATGTACTATTTAATAGTTCCAACTCTTTCTCTCCTATGGTGAATGTGTGATGATTTGAAGTCTCGCTCAAACGTTTTGTTCAACATTGCCATTAAAAATCAAATCAATGTAATACAGTTCAAATATCAAGCGCACACGCAGTAATAAGGCGACATTGCAACGATGACCAGACAATGGACTTGACTTACGTTATTATATTATTTAAGCAGCACCAGATGGGTAATTCACGTTCACGGATATATAGTTTCTGGGAATTTTGTATCTTTTTCGATGCTTTATGACAATAGCGGAAAATGCGGGGAAATCTCTAATTGCCATAAATTTACTTCGATCTCGAGAAGAAAAAACATTAGTAACTGTATTAAGGAAGGAAACATTATTTATATTCGGAAATAATAAGAATAAACAGTTATTGTTTTTTGTTTATATTCAAAACTCCAAGTTTCCAGCTTGTATTGAAATTAATGAAAATTTTACTATTTTTTTTTTGCCGTTTTGAGGGCAGAATTGCCTTTTAAAACATAGACCAATTGAGCGTTCGTACGATTAAAATCTATATTTTGCGGTCGGAAACGAGTTATTCCCCTGAATGTTAGGTTTATATTCGTTGCTCTAACTGAACGGACGGGTTTGTTCTACAAGGTTGTGTTTGCGGTTGGCGCAACCTAGCCGCCTATTGATAATGAAGTTGACAACGCCAACAAGTTGATAATGAACTGCAAAGAAAACAGATAATCTTTACAATTAATGAGTCGTGTTTAAAGTCACCTTATGCAGTCTGCACAAGGGCTACTTTTGAATCCAAGTGTAACCAATGAACTATTATATATGTTATATGACTTATATATGATTCCTGTTCGTTAATGGTTTAAAGGGTTTATGGCGGTTGTAGTAAACAAAACGGTGAATTGACTTTATTACAGTTAGCCGAGAGAGCCGTTCGAGTCACTGATCTCGTATGCCCGAGGGGCACCACGCACGCGGTCGCCGCTCCGTCCTCGCGGGATTGCATTAATTACGCAGCCTAAGTCTGCTGCGATAACGCCTACAGTCGTCGATATAATGTTCTAATCAGTACTTAACAGAAAAGTGTTCAAAGCCAAATTAATGTAAGCGACGGCACTACAATGAGCTACAAGAAATGACAGATTATTGCCCGAGTCTTAATTTTGAAGATTTGACTCAATTATTCTCAGGACAAAGATTGTATTGTACTATTGAGTCCAGGGTTCAGTCGAGTACGGGTCTTATTTATAACGATCGAGCTTTGGGTGTGTTTCTATAAACTTGTATTAGATAGTATAGTTTCTGCTCCTGTATGTTTATAGAAAAATAGAAGTGCGTTTCTAGACCGATTTTGAATATTCTGTCGCCTAAAACAGAGAACGAACAAAGATAAACAGCTACAACAAAGATGGACATAGGTTATGCTTTGATTCCCTGTGATATGGCTATGCCACCTGAGCGAAACCAAGACGGATCGTTAGTATAGAATATCTTAATATGATCTTGCAAAGAATGTTAACAACACTGTCGTCTAGCAACGCAAGACGACAGTGTTGACAAGCTGGTAATAAATAAATAATTAGGTATTTATTTATTACCAGTGTAGTTAGATAGGTAAAATA
The DNA here is from genome assembly GCA_943735995.1 of Sesia bembeciformis. Taxonomy (NCBI): domain Eukaryota; kingdom Metazoa; phylum Arthropoda; class Insecta; order Lepidoptera; family Sesiidae; genus Sesia; species Sesia bembeciformis. The sequence goes on from OX031028.1 coordinate 19,884,625, forward strand.
GGTAGGTATGTGAGTGAGGCATATGCATAAATAAGATTATAAGTATATTATAACCTTCGATAATAAGTAGTATGCAAGTCTCGCTCAACCGACCATAACTGCGGAGCCATGTGCAGTGGGTACCTACCTGTTCGATGCTCGCTCGCCTTGACTGGCTCGCCTCGGTGATCGCTTCACTGGCGGCTGAATTACCTGAATTACCTGCGGCTGAATCCGCACGACCACGAAATTACCTATAATATTGCTGTTAATTCACAGATCAAGCTAAATACATAGATGATAATCCTCGCGGCAAAACTGTGTATAAAACATGCGTGAGTGGTGCCCGTATTATAATATAATGTTACTGTTACGGAAAAACGAGAAGTAATATTGCTATATATCTTAACATGGGGCGCCAAGTTATAAAATGAAACGAGCAGGTTCCACTAGATATGCGTTTAATGTTTAATTTCACTAGATTGAGTTTATACAAACAAGAAACAGAACAGAGGACACAATACGAACACAAAAAAGAAATCTACGTGGACGGCGCGCGCGAGCGCGACGCGCATGCTCTTAGTGACATTTTTAAACGCATATCTAGTGGAACCTGCTCGTTTCATTTTATAACTGGCGCTCAAAGGGATAAAGCGGTTGCCACAGTCCCTGAAAAACTATTACACCTCTAGTGGACTCGCCAAATCTCTGTAGTGCCCTGGAGTTGTCCAGCGTGGCGTTTTAAGGTCATATATCCCCCATGCACACGACAATGTGCAAGGGGAGGCCCATGTCCAGCAGTGGATACTGGAACGGCTGGTTGTATTGCATTGCGTATATAAGTTTTTTTTTTACTTATTTCTAACATATTTTTTTTATATTGACAACATCGCTAATAAATTGCAGTTTTCGTAAAAAAAGGTAAACTATCAAAAATACATTCTTGGTTATATTTTGTCGCCCCTTGGGGATATATGACAGACTGAATTGACAGAAGGTAAATTGACTGAATTGACGTCTTGCAAATGCCTCATTTTAGAACGGTAGTGCTACTACATCTCAGTATCGATGTGTTAATCAAAGCAATGAGTTGGTGTCGATTAGCACGACAATTAATATTCCTTTACAATTACTTTCTACTCAAATTATTATGTCTAACTAGCTGTTGCCCGCGACTTCGTCCGCGTGGACTTTAGTTTATAACCACCGTCTTTACCTTCTTAGGGGTATTTGGTATTTTCAAAAACGATCACACACATTATTTCTTATAGCTTATTTTTTATGGAACAAATGTTCGACGTGATTCTTTAAATTGATATAACTTTTTTATTTATGAACTGATCGAAATAAAACAAACACTAAATTTTAAGTGAAGCTTACCACAATACACTAGTGAAAACCGCACCTAAATCGGTTAAGCCGTTTCTAAGATTAGCGCGCACAAACGCACAGACAAACAGACAAAAATTCTAACAATCATTGTTTTGGGTTCTATTGCGTTGATAAAGGCCCCCAATAATATTTTTCTCATATATCATCCATGTACAGACAGCGATCAGTTACATAATGTATATAGATATTGTTGTTGTCAATAAAATAGTCTTCTTTCTTTCATCCGTATAACATTAGACTAGAAACTTACTAATTCTCATGACAAAGTGTTAAGATTAGGATTCATACTCTTTAATTATAGTTGACTGTGTCACATTAGTTCTCGGGATTTATTTCCAGTTCAATATCAGCTTTATACGAAACAAACGAAACGAAATGAGAAAACCGCAGACGTGTTTAAACGTATACAAATGTGACTCAGTGATATCGGGTTACAACAAATGTTACAATTAATTAGACAGAAACTGGCACAAACAAACAGTCCGACATTAACTCTTGCATACTTATCTAATTACAAACATCGGAAATATCACGTACCCACAACGTATTGTTATCAGTTCAAATGTCAATTAAACTTAGATTGATATGTTAGGAGCTAAATTATGCAATAGTACAAAATTTATACATATAATAAAATAATAACAACCGCGTACAGACGGTGTACAGACGGTGTACAGACGGTGTACAGACGGTGTACAGAATGGTGTACAGACGGTGTACAGAATGGTGTACAGACGGTGTACAGAATGGTGTACAGACGGTGTACAGAATGGTGTACAGACGGTGTACAGAATGGTGTTCTTGTATAGACAAGAATTTTTTTTTTTTGAATAAGTTACTGCGAGTTTGAATGATACAGAAAATTAAATAATACAACTACCGTAGTACAACTGTGTTAAAAGTGTTTAAAACAAGAGCAAAAGTGATGAATTTGAGAACAACGATGATCGCAGCGCGGGGTCAACGACTTTTGTATTTACTGACAAGGTCATCGGTGCCGCGCCCTTTCACTGATTTACTACGAGGAACTAAACTGACAGGATTGCTTTTTCTGTGCTATTATTATTTGTATTAATGTCCACCCTTATTTTATTTAAGTATAATACAAATGCCACGTGGTGTCCAATTTGGAATCGTACCACCCCATTACTTCCCGTGGAGGTCGTAACAAGTCCTGAGGAATTACACCACCTCTAAAAAGAGTAAATTCGCCATAACACCTTGGCCAGCGTGGCGTTTTAGGGCCATACATCTCTCATGCACAAGAGAATGTACAGGAGGAGGACCGTGGTCAGCAGTGGATGCCCACGGCTGATTACGGTTGCAAATAACAATTCATATTAGCGCAGTATATTCAACTAAACTCAAGTAACTAGAATCTATACTATCTATACTAATATTATAAATGCGAAAAAGTAACTCTGTCTGTTACCTTTTCACGGCTAAACCACTAAACCGATTTTGATGAAATTTGGTACGAACATAGATCGAAACCCAGGGACAGACTTAGGGTATTTACCGCGATAACCGAATTCCACGCGAGCGAAGCCGCGGGCACAGCCAGTAACTAAATAAATAAATTTAAATTCCTAAGAATATAATCAGCAAGTCGACGTAGTTCCGCTTCGCGTCTCCTCTATCTTCATTGTCACCAGAGTACCTAAAGCTGACCACTCGGTATTCTCTGGTGCTCGTTTAATTATTTCCCGTTATCTAATATCTAGTGACAAATGACGTCATGTCATCTAGTGTCATTAACTGGACATTAGTGTTGGTTACTGCTGTGTTGCATATCGACGTGCGTATCGCTCGCCGTTGTCTATTGTCGGACGCGGCGATAACCCCGCGCGCCGCACTAATACGTCTCCCGGTATCTGTGCACGCACAACGCGTCACATCCATCCGCACTCGATACTACATGTCACATCAAGATATCATTTGACGTGTCTTAATTTAATAGCTATTTTACTCGAGGCCACTCAAGGAACTACCACAGACTGATGTCGGTGAGACTTGGGACTTGTCGGTGAAGTCCAATCCGATCTTACCGAATAGAATATATAGTGGAATGTTCAGAATCAGCCCCTTGTGGCCGACTCTAAATCAATCAAATTAATCAAAATCACAAATCAAGTTGCCATCAGTTTCAATGCATAGGAACATAAGTGCACCTACCTGTGGCGACTGTTGCGTAGAAACTGGCGGTGGGGCCCCCGTGTCCGAAGTCCGCAGAGACATGGCGGTCCTCACCAGCTAGTACACTTTACATTCACCAATTTTCGAAGTCTACTTTTTAAATTTTGACTACCAAAGGGCAATTCCGAACATGGAATAAAGAAACTCCCTATTCTATTATACTCTTTAACTATTATATCCCATCCTTCCAAAGAAAAAATGATCTGTATAATAATTAATGAGATAAAGTTCAGTTCAGAAGGATCTCGAATAGAAAGTTATACTTCCTATTTTCCACCTTCTTAAATCTTCAAAGATAAACGGCGCGCGCATCCGGGGATGTGCCAAAGTACCAGTACGTTAATTTTGATATTAACACGTAGGTACTGCACATGTCTATGGGCAACAGTATCCACTTATCACAAAGTGGACTGTCTACTAATGTCTACATCTTCAGTATAAAAAAATAACCAAAATATGACTGACAAAAATTCTTATATTCTTTTTTGTTTTACCGACAATAACTTAAAACAAGGATCATGGAAACTTCTCGGCTATCTGGGTATCGTCATTCACTTCACCACAAGTGTAAATTACACCGACTGTAAGTGACTTAAAGCAGTTCGGGGAGCGCTCTCGGAGCGAGTTTCCATCCTTGGAAACCTTTTAGCGATTTGAGTCACTGCAAACAGCGCAGAGCTACAAGTAAGCACGAGAATCTTAGACACAAGTATACCTACGATTTTATAACATTTTTCTACTCTGTATATCATTCAGTACAATATCATTTTTTCTTCGTGGTAGGTACTGTGTAATAGCGAGCCTTGAGGGCTTGAGGGACGCCTATATCCAGAAGTGGAGAGACAGGCTGATGGCTTGGTATGGTACTAACACACTCCGCCCATAAACACAAAAAATACAAACAACAGTAATAGAACAAGTCGTTACACAATGAACGAACGAAATGCAACGTGATTTGTTTATTCTTCCAGTTCTCGGGGCGCGAGTTCTTTGGAAACTCGAGTATCAGATGTCTTCTCACTTGGAACTGTGTGCCTTAGTGGAATTGTCTAGCGAACATTTGTTCAAATCCTATCTGCTTGTTCAAAAATGTATTTTAATTAATCTTTGTGATTTTTTTAATATCGATTGTTTACTTAGTTTTGTGTATAATAATCGAAGCAATTTATATCTAGAATGCTAAAATAATTTCGACTGACAATTAATTTTTCCGGAGTTATCGATTTAGTTAGTAGCACAGGAATTGGTGTCAAGACAGTTGCGTGGACACGTGAGTACGTGACTCATAAATACGTTGCAATAGTTACATCCGTTTTTACCATTATTTGTGACAAAATTAGCACTATATGCTAACAAAATCAGCTCTGATGTTATAGATGCAACATTGTGTATTATCTTTTCTGAAACAACTAACTGCGAAATACCTAAATGGATGCCATTGGGTAATCAATAATCTGCATTCTATAAAACTGTATTTAATGCAATAACCTCGTTGTTAATAAAGGCATTTCCTTTGTTTAGTAACAGCTAGCTCCAAGCTGACTAGAACCGCTCGACGTACGCGGGAGGTGCGCGGCCATTGTCAGTTGAACCGCAAACGACCTTTACGCAACACGGCCGACACAGCTAGCGTTACGAATGTATTAGTTTATAAATAGTAATTTGCACTTGCGTACATCATCCAATTAAAGTAATACCTACTATGAAATAACTATTGTTCTTTGTGTTATAAATATACAAGATAATTTTAAAATTTGAAGTCCCGGAACTATACCTATGTCTAATCAATGAATACGGAGATGTAAGACAAGGACGTGAACGTGACGTGTCTCGTGGGTTTACGTAACACAAGAGAAAGCGGGCCACGCGGACGCAACCCGAAGAATAGCTTAGACATGACTCTTATTACATGTTGCAACACATTAAACGGATCTTATGGACGATTTGAACCGCACCGCACGAACGGTCGGTCGACGATCGAACGTGCCGCGCGCCCCGCGAACAAAAGATATAAACGCGCGCGGATGCGTCACGCCCACTTTTTAATAAAGATCGTAAAACATTACTATGCTTTTTAGTAGGTGGATAATAAAAAGACAAGGTATCAGGTTCACTGTTTATTTTTGTTCAACAGTCAATCGAATAGGGCAAGATGTTTACACTCGTCATGTCTACTCCTTTGCTTTCCGTATGACGCACCATACATATTTACAACCATTACACAATGGACGCAGTCTGCTCGCTATACCTACAATACATAAAAAGCCTCTCAAGTTGCGCTCGAACGCAACGCTCTTAGGTAGGACAAACTACCTTCTAGTCATACGAAACAACATATTGATCGTAATCGTAACAAAAATACAAAAATAATACTGTGGAATAAATATTCAATACAACAAAACATTTATAACTATGTTAAAGCTCGGTTCGTGTCCAGTTCGGTCACGGTCAGTGGTCCGGGTCACTGCACTGCACTGCACAGTCTAGCACACGGTCTCCATGGGGATCTTGTGCTGCTGGGTGGTGGATGCGGGCGCGCTGGACGTAGGCGCGGGCGGGGCCGCCGTGGTGTGCGTGAGCGATTCTCCACAGGAGGGCAGGTGTGTCGAGGAGTGTAGGGCGCGTGTGCCGCCGCCGGCAGAGTCGGCGCCGCGCAGCGCGCAGCACGCGGCTGCCGCGCGCTTGAGCGCTGCCCACGCATGTGGCTGGCACCCCACAACCAGGAAGATGAAGACACCCTGCAGGGCGTTGAGCAGGTCCGTCGCGTACCACACGTAGTCCGGCCCGCCCGCCGCCCACGACACCACATCAGCGCCCCATGTCACACCCATCACCACCACAAGCTTCGCGCACACGCGACCCAGCGCCGCCCTGTTCGGCAAACACAGTAGTCCTTTAATTAACATACTTTCTTCATTTTAAAACAATAAAAGACTGATAACTTCAACTGGTAAATTCTGGCTTTTATTTCATTAAAAAGTACTACATATATTTTCAAACAACTACATGTATTTTCGTAAGTTATTTTTGCACGTTTCTTCGCCAATCATCAAATGGATTTAGGAATACTATGACTTTACAAGAGATCCTGAGATATAAGGACTTGTTTTGCAACATAAAATAAAAATAGGGGGAGATTCGAATTACTCAATTGCAGATTCTTCTATTCGATGATACCTATATTAATTAATTATGAAATAGAAGACGATCAACAATAACACGTTGCTGCATAAGCGAGGCAGAAGAGTCCCTCATAAAACAATGCTTCGTCGGTGTATCAGATTTCCTCTTCCATAACATGCCCCAAACATTGAATACGTATATTTAAAACTAACATATTATTCATTCTGCTACGTGGTCGATTTAAACTGTCGTTCCAAACACTTAATCCACCACAAAAATTCCGCTATGAACACTAATATGTATCAATCAGTAAATATTTCTAAGTGGTCTCAATACTGCAGCACAATATTTTCCGCGAACGCTGCTACCTACATTTGAGGCACGTAATGCTGAAATGAATGCTCTAACAACCGTTAATCTAGAATTCTTAAAACATCATTTTTTTTTTTCATATTTGTAAAACTCAATTTTTCTATTCTTGGTGCAATGGCAGCAGTGGGTTCGTGATTGGTCCAAATAAGTATATAATATTATAGAAACAGAGGCAACTTGAGTATGTAATAAGTAAAAGTAATATGATATATACGAGTAAGTTTACCTTTCAGATGTAGATTTGACTTCATCGCGTCGCCAGAGACCGCAAGTGAGCTGCCGCGTGGTAGATATGAACAGGGCCAGGTTGACGAACAGTAACACGCCTACAGGTCCGAAGAAATAGACGAGTATTTCCATATCTCCATAGAACCAGCATCTCTGGACGGCGAAGCGTGGTCGCAAGATGGAGGCGGTGGCGTCGGATGGCGGAAGGTGGTCGAGCAACGCCGCAGTGCCCGCTACCACCAGGGGTCCGCCCCACGCATACAGCATATACACTCGTAACCGCCATGCCTCCTGTCCTCGCTCCAGGCTCGTCGGGCGGAAGTCACTGCACGTACACAATAAACACTCACAAACTGTACACATTGTCATTTGGCAAAGAAATAATAGTATTATGAGATAAAGGAAATCCCCTTGTTATATTATACTCCCTACTTCTCTTTTCATCTCCCCAGAAACAATGTGGAATCAATACTTTTCCAAATTCACTCCTAAATCTCCAACGCGACGCATCCTTTAACGTGTGTTATGTCACGATTATGAATGTGTTAAAGTTCGTCATTTTAACTGATACAGGTATCGCGAATGCCCACGGGCCGCTGTAATCATTTACCGGCAAGTGGATTGTCAGACCGCCCGCCACATGCCAACATCCATGTAGAATGACAAACTTGGCCATGACCTCAGATGCGGTGCTTACCTTTGAAGGTTTTTCTCATTTTATTATACTCCACAATTAGATGGAATGGAATGAAATTGGGTGGGAAGTAGAAAGTAAACGTGGAATAATCCTTATCCAGTTATTCGATGAAATGAGATGAAACTGGATGTGATTGGAAGTTAGCATATAGTCGTGTTAACTCACCGGAATGTCCACCAGATGTTGAAGCACATCGTGTTGAGCCAGAAGAACGCCGATAGAAACAGAAAGTGCATACAGACCGCTGCGCCGCACATGCACAAAAGAAATACGTCAATTAGGTAACAGGCTTGTGGTGTAATATAGGTATAGTTACAGCAACGTTGCACAAGTGAAAGTAAAAGTATAGGCATCGCCTCTAGTCTACAAATAGGAAAGCACAAGTGTTTTGTATAAATAATAGTATTATGAGATAAAGGAATGTTAAAAGTTAAAAGTTTTTAACACTAGTGTTAAAAACAAGATAGTCTTCTTTTATACTAAAATGAATTCAATACTGAACGATCTTTTGGACTGAAGATATTAACTGAAGACTATGGGTTTTACCTAGCCACAGATTTACACAGATTTAGTGCAAGCCTTGCATTCTTAACTATGCTTTCTAGTAAATATTACAAATGCAATTTTTTTTGTTACCTAATGACTGCAAATATCAACGAATTCCATACTGGCATCTTTGGCATATGTTGTAGTTAGTGGCATTTATTATCCGACTACGACAAACCAAAAGAGGGTTATGATTTTAGCTGTCATGTTAGAATACATATATGTTCATCTGTTCCCTCGTAGCTTTTTAAACTACTCATCACATTTTGTCGTTGGATTCGTCTTGATGCTCCTCGTAACATAGGCTATATGACCGTCGCTTTAAATCCAATATGGCGGATATGAAACACGAAAGTGTAAGCAAAAAAATAAACGAAGAAAAATGTATCGTGCTTAGTATCAGATGAAAGGTTTTAATGTGCATACTCCAAAAATATATAATTTATATACATAAAGTGTGCAATTTCCCCGTGTCGCGCGAAACGTGGATAACACTAATTATATAGTAGTAAACTCCAAAATAGTTTTGAAAAAATTAAGTTTACAAACTAAAACCTTATAGGGAGGATAATTTAGGTCCATAAACGGAGGCTTTTTCCACATGGAGTAGTCGCTAATCAGTTATAATAGTACATTACTGTCCTTGCCCGAAATAAAGCAATTGACGGCGAAGTAATATTGGTAAATAAACGAGGCCGTTAATTGCTATTTCGGCCAAGACATGTATAGTATTTTTCTCTAATTTGCGAGGAAACAATAAACAAATTAATTCAAGAAACAGAAGTTTAATTCATATTAAAAGTAACATTGCAGTTTTTTTTAATCTTTTGAAAATAAATGCACATTCAGCCTTTATAATAATAAATATCGTGTACCTAAAAAAACCTAATTTATGTTAGTGTGCACTAAAAATAACCTCGCTACTGTCTAGCAATCTCTATTATTGTCGTGTTGAAAATTGCTGGCGTACGTACAGAAAAGAGCCGATTGACGTATTCTTTTTTTAAAATAATGAAGCCTTTTCCGAGCAAGTAGGAGAAAATACTATTGTTTGTAAAATCTAAAGAACCTAAAACTTATTTCAAACTTTTACGTAGTCAAGTTTAAGTTTTAAACTTAATTCTTTGGCATCTAGTTTTTATCCTGGTTCCCCTCGGGAGGAAACTTAAACTACGAGGAAGTGCTTAGTTTCTGAATTAGTACTTGAAGACCACGCGAACGAAATCGCGTGCATCAGCTAGTCACTTTATAAAATATTTTTGAAGAAATTGTTAGCAAATTCAGGCCTTATCAAATTAGTATCGATATCAGTTTATAACGTCCCACTGCTGGACCTAATAATAAATTATAGGCCTCCCCTAATAATTCACTGGGGGTTTCGCGCCCAGTACGGAGTAATGCATACGCATGCCCCAGTTTTTTTTTATTTCTCGAGCATGCGGGTTTCGTCACGACGTTTTCCCACACCACAGAGCTAGTGATAAGTAGAAACTCAGTGGTGCGGGCCGAGGATTTGAACTGACGCCCTCGTGAATGAGAGTCGATAATAAATACCCCTAGGCTGTCACCGCCCTATCAAATTAGTATCAACCTAATTATTATTTGTTATAATAAGTCTTTGTTGTATCGTTTTTCTCTTTTTTACTACAATGAAAGCATAATTTGTTTGTATAATTAGAAAATGTAGGATTACTCGTATTGGGTTATAAAGTATATTTTTGTAGTCAACTTAATATAAGAGAAAAAAATAAGTGTCGGATTCCGTCCGTCCGTACTCCGAGTCGCGCTTGATTAGTTTAATTTTTGATATGTATATACATTGATAGAACATATTTATAGATAAGTAATTCAATGAGCAACAGAAAATACTAAACGGACAGCAAATTTAAAGATGGGTTCTCTGTTGAAAATATAGAAATAGGAGACCCACGAAGCAGACTCCATCGACTTGGTAACAATATTCTTAGTAATTTAAAATTATTTACTTTAGGTATTCACAAATCGTTTGTTTTGTTGATCATTACTTTTCTTAGTCCATAGTGATTTCATAGTTTTTACTGCTCATTTAAATAGGCGAATCTTTACTGTTTTTGGGAAATTATATTTTCCTATAACTAACGCTCAATAAAAGAGTACTTTATTCATTAATGTCAAATATACTAGACAGTAACTGTACACAGGTGCGTGCGGATTATTCCCGGAGCCTTGATGTTTTTTAAAACATGAATATATTCATGTTTTTTGATTCATTTTGAATTAACATACACAAACATAAACTTTGCATTTATAGTAAGTATTCCGAGCCGCGAACAGCGGTGATAGCCGAGGGATTTATCACTCCCTCCCTCACTTTCTAAAGTATTAGTACGAACTTTTCTACACTTTTCTACTTTCCCATACTTTAGTACCTACTTTTGTAAGATCACATAGGGTGACTAGGTAAATTTCAAGATAATCAAATTTCAGAAAGAGAACTCATTTGAGCTGTACCGTTTTTCAAACATCATCTATTTGAAATTCGAATTCCGAAAGGCATTTAGTCAAAACGAAAAAAATATAAATGTTGTGTATTCACTTTTTTATTGAATTTCGCGCTTTTCTTTGCAACAATGGAATTCGAACGAGAATATTTTCGTGCAATGCTGTTATATATTTTTAAAGTTGGTTTAAATGAAAGTGAGTGTAAAGATAGATTAGTATTAGCTTTTGGGGATCTCGCACCGTCCTGTGCAACAATTTTTAGATGGTTTATTCAATTTAAAAGGAAAATTTTCCTTGAATGATGATGAGAGAAGTGGCCATCCTGCGACTTCTGTAACGAACGAAAACATCGAGGCGGTAAAGAAAATGTTGCACGAAGACCAGTTTTTGGGATTTACAAACAGATAGAGGAGGCTCATAAGATTTCATCGCCGGTCATTCATGAAATTTTACGCCAACAGTTTCAAGTCAAGAAACTTTGTTCACGTTGGGTTCCTCAGTCACTGACTGCTGAATAAAAACAAGCTCGCGTGACGTGGGGCAGGGAAATTATTGTAAAATTCGGAAATGGAGAGGAACGGAATATATGTAATATTATTACTGGAGATGCGAGTTGGATCTATCAGTATGACCCACTAACTAAGTGGCAATCAACGGTTCGGGTGTTTCCAAACGAAGAGCTTCCCAAGAAGGTCAAACGTGGACGCAGTGTGGGCAAAAAAGTGGTGGCAACATTGGTCTCCGCGGGTGGACATTTAGCCACAACTTCTTTAGACGCTCAAAAAACTGTTACTGTATTCGATGTGTTATTCAAAAACGTTCTAAAACATCAACAAACGTTTAAGAGGGCTTCTCTTGCATCATGACAATGCATTATCTCACAATGCAAAACTTACCCAAGAGTTTTTGAAGAGCACGGTTTTTTAATCGCTTTATAGAGACTAATGGAGAGTATTTTGAGAAGTTGTAATAAAAAATTGTGTTGTAACAAATATTATTTTTTTGTATCTCAAAATTTACCTAGTCACCCACGTATTCTCAATTACAACAACGATGAAGGAAAACATCGTGAGAATACCCGTTTAGAATATTATCCACTGGGCCACTGAGTTCACGTGGTAATTATGATACTGAGAATTTTGCCTAGCGTCTCTAACTAGCTCAACTAGTAGTTGAGTAATTTTCCGTTCAAATTAAAACTATACGACATACGACATGTTATTGCAAATATGTCAGTGCAATTTTTGGTAATACAAATCGACTTACTGCAATTATTAATAATATTAATTCAATTCTTTTCAATTTGTAATTCACGACTCAATAACTGTGTTGTATTGTTACCCAGTAGTCCTTCTTAATTTAATCAAATTTTGGTTATGATTTCCATCAGTGAACCCTGAAACCCCTTTTTATTGCAAGGGGAGGCCTGACCTCCACAGAGGCACGTTATATATGCTACCAATAGATATTTTAAGTTTGATAGAAATTTACACTACGGATTTGTAAGCTCAGTTCATTTTTTAAAATCAAGTTTGTAAGTGACTGCATAGCAAAAAGGAAACGCCTAGTGTCACCTATGAATAACTTTATTCATTCGGATCTCTAAATAGCTTTCTCATAATATTATAAGATGTTGGTTCCACAGAAATAGCGCAAGTTCTCAAATTTACAAAACTTGTTACTTGGTACCTTTTAGATTACTACCTCCAAGGATCCACCCGTTAGGGTTTACGTACAAGTATCTACTATACTTCGTACACGATTTACCACCGAGGAAGATTATTTATAAAATCGGGCAAGTGAAAGTTGAACAATGTTAAATTTGTAGGCACCGAAAATAGCCGATAAAAAGTGTCCAGACTGTCTACGTGGTATTTTTAACCATATTTTAAATGTCAACAGCAACTGCCTCGCATTTTTTTACAAATCGTACGTATTAGGGTCTTTCATTGTATGAACTTGACGTCCTCGGTACACTTGTACTAGAAGAGGTTCTTTTTTTAAAAAGAGTGGAAAATAATATGTTAAAGCATTAGAATTATTGTTAAATTATTTAATCAAATTATTGGATAATTACAAATAATTTGTTTATAAATAAATTATAATTTCCCTTTTGTTTTGTGTAGGTATAAAGACAATATAACTAAGTAAATCTCGTATTTTTTTTGTATCAGATATTGGATTACGTATAAATAACACGAGTATTTACACTATCCCTGTAATAAAACGTTAATGTTAATTTTCCGTAGTAAAACATAATTAGTCTCACCTAGAGCTCGACAAAGGGTCGGTGGCACATTGTTTTGAGCGAGTTGCGTCGCTGCCAACAGTACGTTGCCCAGCATCAATGCAGCAACGTAATGCGTTTGACATCGCCAGTGTAATGCATGGTGGGCTGCTGGCAGTGCAAATCCAGCGGCCAGCGTCGCCGCAAGGAAGGCGGCTCCCACAGCCAAACCAGCGCCATACAGCGTGTGCCGGGAAGGCCGCGTTGGCTGCGCTACCCGCGCTGCCTCCTCACAGGTAAGTACGCGTGCGCCCTCCTCGCCAGACACTGCGTCCGCGCACCATGCGCCAGCCGGCAACCTTTCCGTACCTAGTTGTAACGCGCCGTCTATCGCCAGCTTTGCGCCGTTCAACATGCCTGCGATTCCATACTGCGAAACTCCCTCGCATGGCGGCCACCCAAATCCCACCACTTTACCGTTCGCAAGCGAACGCAGCTCCTCCAGAACGGCAGCCGCTCGCACCTCATCTTCAATGCACTGTGATCCATTAAACAACCGGGATCTATCACAGCACTTGGAAACTGCTCGTGGAGCATCTTCGACGCACACTAGCACGGCTGCAGCGTCGGCACAATACCGATCTGGTGGCAATGCAAGCGTTGAGCCGCGTAGTAGTAACGAGCCGTTGTTAGCTAGTAAAGCGTACGGAGCAGCGTGTTCAGGATATGCACGCAGTTTAGTGCAACTTGGCATCGTTGAATCTGCGAGTCGCCAGTGTACCGGCAGACGACCTCGCTCCAGGAAGACTCCCCTGGCGGGTGCGTATACTAGAGGGGCCCAAGTGGGAGCATCAGTGGCGGCTGGCTGACAGGCTGTCGCGGCTTGCTCGACGGCGAGGAACTCTGCCCGTAGCGCGTCCGCGGTCAGTTGGTGTCCGGCGGGACAGCACCGTGGCACCGCAAGAGGCGAGGGCCGCGCGCCCCACACACCTCCCCACAACAAGGACCATAACACGTAAGTGGTCGCCGCGGACATTTCGATGCACGCTCACCGACCGGGACGGAACACCAAGCACTGCATCGTCACCTCACTACACAACATGAAATCCACAAACTTTGGCCATAAACTAGAAGCCCTATAATATTTAACTAGATACATCAACGTATACTACTGCCCCGTGAGAAAACATATTCACATTACGAACTCGTCGAAAACACGTGCGAGAACGCTTCGCTTACACAAGACACAAGCTCTCTCTTCGAAAGCTTACACAGAACTGAATGATTAAATGAATAGTAGTCGCTCGTAGCGGGCAGTGTGACTGGAGGGGCGACGAACGAGCGGCGGAGATGTAGCGGTCGTGGTGAGTAGCGACTAGCGAGCTAGCGAGTGTGTGTACCTCTGCAACTCTCCTCGATACACGCACTGAAAAACATGACAATAAAGAAGCGAAGCGTTTTAAGAAAATATCTAAATAATAAAACATTTTAATCGCAACTTAGGTAATTAAGTTTTTTGGTAAAATAATAATTTTCCTTTTTGTTTTATTATTTTTGTATTATTCAGATTGCGTGGATTTTTTGTATTACTTCATATTAAGTTAGGTACCTAGGGGGCCGCTCAAGTATTACGTAAGCACCAAAGGGGGTTGGGGGGGGTCTTTGCTTTGCTTATTTTTGATGACATGGGGGACGGGGGGGGGGGGTCTGAATGGTCAGCAATATTTATTTATTTACTCTCGTATTTTTGTTGCAAAATTTAGTAGATTCTGATTACATTTAATAAAGAAACTTGAATAATTTTGTAAAAATTATACCAATGCTTATTTTAAGAGCTTTGCTTACTTTCGCTGACAAGGGAGGGGCGGGGGTTTAAAAATGACTAAAATTCTGCTTACGTAATACTTGAACGGCCTCCTATCTATCGTTTTTGGTAAAAACTCATTACCCAAAAGTATTTACTTTCTCTATTTTAATATACCTACCATCAATCAGGGTGCGCTGATAGGTAGGTATATATCAGCGGAGATATATCATGACATAGTAATCAAGATATATATCAATTGATATTTATCGTCAAAACTAGAATTTTGGCAGATCCCACGTTTATAAATTACTATACTGACATATATAAAAATTATGATCGCTGGCCACTGCCAATGACCCAACACTAATTATAATTATAATTTAGTTGAATGTTAATTAAGTAGGCTGATTTTATTAATCTCAGACTAATTTGTTGTTATTCTAACTTTAGTCTCATTCTTTGTTTTGTTTTATAATAAACTAGCTGACCCGACACCCGACACCCGACACATGTTGTCCAAATTTCAATAGAAGAATTCCATAATTTCAATAAATATTTTTTTTTCTGAAAACTTTTTCCGATCCATAACGAACAAAACAAAAAAAATTACGCATATCCATCGTGAGTGAGTTATGGTCTTGATTTCATATAAAAATCCCATAGAAAAAAGCACTTACAGTTTTTCCCGAATTTTCTGGGCAACTTTTCCAATTTTTCTTTCCCTAAAAACCTTATTCGGACTATTACTAACATTTAAAAAAAATTAGCCAAATCGGTGCAGCCGTTCTCAACTGATGCGCTTACCAACGAACGGCATTTAATTTTTATTTATATAGATAATAATATTAATAAAACTAGTTTCGATTAACAATTTTGACTTACAGAATGAAATTCGCATCTTTTTTATATCTACATGATATATCGGATATATGTATATCAAATATCGGATATTTTGATATTTATTATAAATTTATATAGTATAATATCGGATTTTTACGAACCCTGCAAAGTTTTGCAATCAATACACAAAATTTTACATCATAGTCATAATAGAGCATAAAAAAATATTGAAATAAGGGAAGATCGTGAATAGAATAAGAATGCAAATAGCTTAACAAGTACCTAATTTTATAATTTATTATTAAATGGTTATACAGTCAAGGAAACATTAATATGGATATCAGTGAAGTGCCCCGACATTACATCTTTACCAAACCCAACGCTACCGGCAGCGACATCTGTTATCAAATCGTACATGACTGTAAGTTCATATCTATCGATAGCGTCATCTATTTACGACGGAAAAATTAATGTGTTTTAGTTCCATTTGTTGTTCATGCCAGCCACAAAGCGTCAGCTCTTATCTCACCCAAATATAATATGATATTATATACCTAACCGCGGCATGATTTAACCCTACATTGCATCCAGTGCCCTCTATGAAACAATCATTATTATTGACCACAACACCGATATGTGAACAGGCAGCGACATCTAGTTCGTATCGGTGAAAACAGAAATAATATGAGAATATTTAGTACAAACGAAATTCATCAGGTGGCAACTTTGCTGCACTTAGCGAGCAATTAATTCAAAATTTCTATCGTCGTGATAGTGTAATGATACAATGGGATTTCAAAAATCAATAAAAACTTTTTCTACAGTATTCGGGATCCAAAAAAACTGTTATATGTTGGAAAACTTCATGAGGACACGGAATGCATTATTATATTGTATCCTCATGATGCTTTTATACCTTATACGGTAATTAACCTATAGTTGGCATGTAGAGACTGAGAGAAAGCTCTAAACAATGTCCCCATTGACTTCCACACTACATCTGTGAAACCGTCACGCGAGCATGTTGCACCTGACGGACAGGGCCCTCTTTTCTTTTTCCATATAGTCTCTCAGATCCCCCGTCAAGATTTAAATTTAAGACTTAAGACCTAAATATTTAAATTGACGTAGGTACCTACAACCCGAATTACCGAACCGCTAAATATCGCCGGGCTAAACATTTATTCTCAAATGTTATACGGCTCACGGCTCATGGGGCCGTGAGTTCAAATACCAGCGCGTATCATTTTAGGGTATCTTTTTTAATTTTTTGATTTATCACTAGCTCGACGGCAAAGGAAATCATTGTTACAGAACTCCCATGGGCGAAGAGTTTTTAAATCTGAGGTATGTGTATCCACCAACTTTACTAGACTTGTGTGGTAGATTATGGTTCGACTACCCCCCGTAACTACTGTGGGAGAGCTGTCCAAACAGGACCAGGCTGATATCGATCGGTCGAAGAATTTATAGTCCGAAATAATATAATGGAATAAACGACCAATAAATAAATATCATTCATTTGAGCTTTCATTTATTTATAACTATAATTTACAGTCACAAAAACTAAATATTCTATTCTTCTGGATAGGTTAACACTAACATCTGCGAGTGTATACAGGTGGACTCTCATTTATATACAGTAAAATCGGTTAGTTATTTGGTAGAAAGAGATTCACATGGTCAAAATCCAAAGCATCCACAAATGAGAGCTCGCCTCTGTACCGATTTACCTTCGGCATGAACCAGTCATTCAATGTTAATTCTTTCAAATCCAGGTTTGAAAATTACGTCAACGAGCACAGATTAGGTCGATTTGAATATGAATTCATCGAGACAATGCACATGTTTAACAACCTGCCGCTAGCACTTCCAATTCCTCATATCAAATATCAAAACAGTGCTCCCCCCGTCGCCCCCCGCCGCCCCCGGACTGATCGATCCTATTAGTTCACACGGATCCACAATCAGGCTCCGCCTGTGGATCAGCGGATAATTTTTTATTTTCTTTAATTCACATGTGTATTCATGGATAATTATTTTTCCTCTTCAATCCACAGGTATTGTTACGCGTTTAACTGTTCTAAATATATTTTAAAATAGGTTGGATCAATGAATAACTGGCGGCATATTAAGTATATTTTTGCCAGTAGCACTCGCTACATCAAGACGAATCTAACGACACCTTGTTCATTAAAATCGGTTACTCCGTTTAAGCTCTGCGAGGAAATAAAGAAACGGACATAGATAACGGTGAAAAACATATCCCTCCCTGTTTTCCACCGTCGGGTAAAAACGGATCCCTTATAATTTCATGTCTGTCTGTCTGTCAATCGTTTCTCCGTATGTCAAAGCATCATAATTTTTTGGATTAACTTCCGATTACACGAAGACGATAAAGTTATCAAAAATAACTTGGTTCCTATACCCTAAAATAGGACTAGGGAACCCCAGTAATCATTACTTTGTAAAAAGCTGTAGATGGAAGTGGCCTTGAAATATATAATTATATTTGGACACGAAATTGGTGGATCATAGTGGTATCATTTTTTTTTGTTATATGTATTTGAATCCCTACAATTATCCATGGATCCACCCCGGTGGAGCCTGATTGTGGATCCAAGTGAAATGAGGCGATCGATCTACCAACAACGAACACACGATGAAATAGTCTTGTAAAGTTGAGTTGAAGTAGAGAACATCATGGGCGTGGTGTAGTGGCGGTGGAGCGCCTGCGCTGCCCCCCCCCCCCCCCCCCCGGCATAGAGAAGACAAAGTGACATACTTTCTGCATTACACAATCTATATTTTATAAGAAATGTGTTTGATGAATAAAACCCTGATTACGGCCTCGGAGGACACGTTATTTGAAAAAGTACTGCCTTGTAGAACGCAACACGAGGTATGAAATAAAAGTGGCACGAGGCGAGATTTTAGTTATTTTTATACAATAGAAACAAGTTGGCGCGTGGTCTACGGCGATCGCGTAGTGATGTGCGGCGCGTGCGCGTCCGCGTCGGCGTAGCGCGGCGGGTTGGCCCACGGGTCGTAGCCGAGCACGGAGAGCATGGGCGCGAGGTCGGCCATGTCGGCGCGCACGTCCGCTGGCAGCTGGCCCACCCACTTGTCCAGCGCGTCCAGGTTCACCGGACGCACCACCTGGTCTGATGAACGCTCCACGCTGCGAACACGAGTGACAGCCGCTATTGATCGCCGCGCATAACCAATATACATCAAACAACAAAAAACCCGTTCCTTATGTGTACAGAATATAAAACGTGTCACTGAAATAAAACTAATTTAAAACCGTACCTACTAGAGAAAAATAAAGAAAGTTAGAAAGTTCGGTTGTTCTAATACGTTCGTAGCGCTCATTACAGTCATCAGTCAGTGTAAGAGACGTGGCGCGGGTGACGCTCGTACAGAATATACCTAAATATATAAAAGATATACTAGAAATTAACAAGAAGTTATGAAAAAATATTTTTATTTATTTACTAGCTGACCCGCCAGACGTCGCCCTGTGCAAATTTCAATAATACAATAAGTTCATACAAAAATCCCATGGAAAAAAGCACAGTTTTTTCCGAATTTTCCCATTTTCCGGGCAACTTCCAATTTTTCTTTCCCTAAAATCCTTATTCGGACTATTACGAACATTTAAAAAAAAATTGAAATATCGGTCCAGCCGTTCTCAAGTTTACCGTTTTACTTTACCAACCGTTTACCAGCGAACAGCATTTAATTTTTATTTATGTATATAGATTTACTAAGTAATTTAACACTTACTTAAAATTTAAAATTAAACTAGATAGAGAAGGACGGGGAGTGACGCCATGCCGGCACTCGCGTCTAGACCCTTTCCCGCACTCTCCCCGATTCCCCTTGCTACTCGCAGGGAGAGGAGAGGTAATAAAAGTTACGATTCATCTAAAGGACTATCAAAAATAGTTAGGCTTTGTGTGCAAAACCATCGTTGCCCTAAGTATTTTGAATAAGTAATACCGGTTAAAACTATCACCAACGGTGGAATATCGCACCACATCGTACTTCTGTTTTCAAGGTTGGTACATCGTATAAAACAGGTTGGTGGATAATAATTTAAATCACTACACGTGACAAGTTTTTCGCCGGACTGCAACGGGAAAAAGGACAGAAAATTTCAACCAGTGACTTTTGTGATTGATATCTCTCGTGCGTATCCGATACTTTTACTCATGATACTTATAGACAGGTATTGTATCGAAAATAATAATCGATGCTTTTAATATTAATTAATCATGAGGAAGTATTTATATAACGGAAAATTTTGTCGACATTTTGGGCTTTGTGTATCACTGGAAAAGGTACCTTGTGAGATGTTGAGTTATCGACGTTTTTTTTCGCTATCAACCAATTTTTAGAAAAAGTATCGATACCTTGGGGTATCGATACTCTTCCTTCGATACTTTTTGCGATACTAATCGTGAGTAAAGTATCGACACTTTTCATTCGATACCGTCTCTCTACCCGTGTACTTACTTGGAGAGCGCGACGCCATTGGGCTGGTTGATGTAGCGCTCGTGGTGCAACACCGCGTCGTCCCAGCGCAGCCCCAGGAACGTCAGGATGCGCTCCAGCTGCTCACGCGGCCGTAGCACCAGCGACTCGTACCGCACCATCAGGCATCTGTCCGCGCCCATCGTCTTGCACTGTTGGTACATCAACTCCACCGCGTGGTTCCACTTCGTCAGGCACTGCCGGTAACTCGACAGGTCGAACCCGGTTATCGTCACCTGGAACATCCACGAATATTCAAAGGTATAGTACGTCCACTAGGAATTGGAAACATTCCACTCGAAATAGGTATACACCCATTGTTTGTTGGAGTGCCGATAATAAAATCACTTTACCACCGACCAGCTGCATCTGCAATTCCCGGAACAACATACCTTGATTATTTTTACCTGCCTGTTCTTCTATGTCAGTAATATTTACCACAACAGCATATAGATAGATTTGTCATAATGGTTAATTTTGAAGATGCCAGCTCATCGAATCCTGAATGATGTTTAGTGTAGAAATGATATACGGTCAAAAGTTCGCGGAATGAGGGGGAGATAAACTCAAGTTTTTATTTTTCCTTTTCAATATATCGATTAACTTATTTATACTCTCGATTTTCTTTTTTATCCTTGGCTTCAAAATAGGCAGAAATCGTTACTTTCACCTTCATCATTATTCTTTGCTCGAAGTTCTTTTTTTAATTTTTGGCAATAAATAATAGTTCGATGGGGCTAGATCCGGGCTGTAAGGAGGGTGGTTTAAAATTTGGAAGCCACATCGGTTAAAGACAGTCTGCGAAATATTGCTCGTATGCACGGGCGCACTGTTGTGCAAAAGCACAACACCTTTGGAAAACGCTCTCCTTTTTTTCCTTCACTGCCTCGTTCTATCACTCCAGCAGGCTAGCGTAGTATTGTCTGGTTATGTTGACACCATTTTCTTTGTAGGCCATCAACAGTATAACCCTCGGTATCCCATCCCAAAAACACAGTAGTCATGAACTTTCCGGCCGACGGCGACTACATGCATTTTTTGGGAGGGGGTGTGCCCTTTTTATGCCATTGCATTGAGTCTCGCTTAGACTCAGGCTCATAGTGATAAACCCAAGTTTCATCTCCAATAACGACTTTATCGCGACTGCCCACGACTTTGTCATTGTTGTCATCACACAGATCTAAAAACTCGCGAGTGCACTCCATAGGCAGTTGGGGCGGTGCGCGGCGTGAGCATTCTGGGCACCCATCTTGCGCTTACCTTTGGCATTCCAATATAGTCATAGAGAATATTCAAAATGGTTGTGTCTGATACTCCCACCATTTCTGAAAGTTGTTTCTTTTTCAGACGAGCATCCCCCAGTACAAGTTTTGCGACTTTTTGGACAATTTCCTCGGTAGTGTCTTCGACAGGGCGGCCCGGGCAGGGATCGTATTCAATCGAGTTTCAGCCTTGCTTGAAAAGACCATGGCATTTGTAAATCACTGTTTTTCCAGGACAAGAGTCCCCGTAACCTGCCGACATCTCTACTGAGGTCTGAGGGTTTTTTTCTTTGCTTCGTAAGGAATTTGCGCGATATTCAATTTACCTGCTGACTCGGGGAAATCTAAGAGAATAATGACACAATGTGTCTGAAACTTGAAATATATACTTATTATTATGAGTCACTCAACTAGTATTGTGGAAACGAGCTCCCCCATCCCTTTCCATCCCCTCCATTCGACAAATTTTTTGAGCGATCTCGTATTATCTAGTTAAAATAATAAAAAAGTACCTAAAAACAATTTTGAAGCACTTAATTTTGCTAGTTAATTAATTTAGCAATTAATCAAGACTCCTAGGTCGGTCTAACTCTACGTAAGTTTTACTACAGCCTATTGTCATATTATCCATTGATAATTATTTCTTATCTTTTCAATTTTGTTAACAAAAAACAGTCGCAGACCTTTTTCTCAATGTTGTCAATTCGCAGTGGACGTACTATAGGTACACATGCAAAGAAAATTATAAGTGGTGAAGTGGGCAAACTTGTCATAACTGCTGCCACCGTCTGTCTAGCTTTAGGTGAACTATCTACCCCTTTACAATTGATTAAATTGATTTCATTGAAGTATATGATAAACACTAGCAGGGGCCACGCTACCGACTTTAAAATGTCAGCTACGATCATCATGATAATCTACTGTTATAATAATTGAAGATATTAAATTGGAGCAAGGTGTACCTTGCGAGTGATAATGGAGTGTACCGTGGCGCGTCCGTCGCGCACCATGAAGACGAACTTGGCGTTGGGAAAGAGTTCCAAAACGTAAGTGCCCATCTTGAGTACGAGCGGGTCTTTGTTGCACAGCCGCGGAGCTGGCTCACCGTGCCGCACAATCACCTCTAGGCAGAAAGCGGCTATCGCATTATCAAGTACCATCTTCGAGATGCCAGCCTGCTCGAGTCGCAGGCTCTCTTTCTGCGAGCGCATCCAGTGCTGGCGCATTTGTAGTATGCGCGGCACGACGCGCGTCTCCTGGCCGCAGCGCACATCCGGGTGCGCGTCGAGCATGGCGCGCATGAGCGTGGTGCCGGACCGCGGCACGCCGCCGATGAAAATGAGTGGCAGCTCGCGCCCCTCGACGGGCGCGGCCGACTTGCGTCGCAGCTGCGGGCCGACGGCGGCGGGCGCGCTCGATCGCTGCCACGCCCACAGCAGCAGCGCGCCCGCCGCCAGCGCCAGCGCTGCCCGGAGGCGTGCGCCGCGCCCCATCCCGCCACGCGTGCCGTCCGCCCCCTGCAAAAATATATTTAAAATTATCATTATTTTGTGTACCTCTTAAAATAAACCACACCGCTAAAATAAAATAACCCTGTCAAACGTGAATCGAAGAAATGCGTTTTTATTCTCCGGATTGGTTTCATGCCTAATTCCTTTAGTGCTCAGGCTTTAATACCAGAAACGCTAAGATTTTGCGTTCTCCTAGAACGACGGTTGGGTCATATCTAAGATCTATATTGTATTTAAATAAGATTAGAAGTGAATATTGAAAAGATCTGGACAGTTATTTCTAATCTAAATAATGGGTGGTGAAATAAAGTATTAAACGAGAGGTGGCGGCGGCCGACGGGATGCTGATCGTGTGGCAGCAAATTGATCAACGATATAGGAAGATACAGGAACGTTAGAGAGACATGGATATAAATATATAATGGGGTCGATTGAAACAATTTTTCACATATATCCGTCAAAATTATGTTAAATAAAATATTTTAACAAAACGTACCTATGTAGGTAGGTACTGATGGTTTTATAAAATATGAGTTAAGTGGTGATTTTAAAGAAAAATAACACCTAATACAGAATTCATTTTCGTTATTTTCCTTTTTATAGAAAAAGGCGGCAGATGAGCATACAGTCCACCTGATGGTAAGTGGATACTGTCGTCCATAGACATCCACGATACATGCCAACATCAGTCCGGAATGACAAATGTTGGCACGCCCCTGGATGCGCTGACTATCTTTGCAGATTAAGGAATGGATTGGGAGAAAGGGTTGGGAAAATGGGGAGGAATAGGATAGGAAGGGGTGGGAATGGGCTCTGGCATCATATCTCACTCACTACCGAAACACGTACAACATACGATAAAGTAGGAATAGCAGTACATTTCAAGGTAGTCTTCTGTGAGAAAGGGATAACGTGGCCAGTCAAGTGCGCCCCGCGGCTGTGGGAATGCAGCATGCACTCTCCCCCTCCGTTCCTCCTATTTAAAAAACAGAAAACCCGCCTGCTTCCAACGGGACCAGAAACAATTATTTTGTCTTTGAACAATTATTTAAACAATTTAGTCCCGACTGCTTTGAGTCGTCTGATGCTGAATTGTCAAAATAGTTGAATAATTCTAAAAGAAAACAAACCATTTCGTGTATTAATTATGCAATCAATTACTTATTCAATTAATTATAATACTTATTCAATTAATTAATTATGCAATTAATTAATTATGCAATTAATTAATTATGCAATTAATTAATTATGCAATTAATTAGTTATGCAAACTTACTTGTTTCATTAATTTTAGTTTATTTTAGTTCTGTGGGTTATAGGAGCTGGACGCAGGCGGATTTCGGTTTTTTCTAGATAATTAACTTATTTTTAGCTGTTTATTTATTGCAAAGAATCATAATTTTTGATAATTTATGTACAAAATCTAAGACATTATTTACAAGAATTTGACCATAACGGCGACATGTAAATATCATGTCATACCATCAACCCCGGAGAAGGCGCTCTAAATACTAGTATTGTATATATTTTCGGAATCGCCTTTTCAACACCTTTAATTTGATACTTCACCCAATTAATTTCATTACCTTTCTCGCTCATTAAATCGGTCACTCCGTTTAAGCTCTGCGAGGGAATAAACATACGGACATACATACATAACAGCGAAAAACATATCCCTCCACGCGTTCCGCAGTCGGGTAAAAAAAGAAAATAAGTAAGTAATGAAGCGCGACTTAGAACGGCTTTAATCACGAGGTGTAGAGCAAAGAACTGTTCCAAAAGGATATTTTGAAAATATTACCTCGAAAATGTTCAAGAATGGTCTTGTTTTTTTCTGTCCTTTATGTAGGTACTCTCCTTCTGTCGTCTTCTTCAACAATACTATTATTTTTTCTTGACATGGATATTTAAAACATTATTTTTCCGTTTTTATTACATTAACATATATGGACAATATCATATTATAGTTCAATAAGATAGTTCAGGATTTTACACACCAAAGCTAAGAAGCTCAGTATAAAACACAGATTGATGATTTAGTTCAGTTTTGATGAATTTTTTTTATTATAGTATGTAGAATTTAACGAGCACTATGCAACATTTGGTATATTGACTTTGCATACGTTTTTAACGATTTTTGGAAAGTTAATATTGTCTTTATTTTGGAGAACTACTGAATGAATTTCTACCAAGTACTCTAGCCAGAGGTAAGTACTATGCAACAGGTAACTAGCTTCTTTTGAAATGGTGAGAGAGAAGTTATACATACGTAATACGATAAGGGAATTACTCAGCAACGTCGAACCACAACAAGATAAATATGAATTGGAAGTAAAACAATAGGCAAGTGAAGAAAAAAAGAGGTCAAGAGTATGAGCGATACTTGATGAGATGATGAGCGACGACGGGAGAGCAGGGCAGCGGCAGTGGCACGAGCAGTGTCAGCGCGAGGGACGTGTTTACATACTCGAGCTGCCCACATCCCCGCTCACTACTGTGGAAGTGGTCTGCTTGTAAAATGTGATAAGAGGTTTCAGCCGTACCAAGCGTCGTATGTCATGTGTTGATATTAAAATGATGGCTCCCGTGTGTGAGCCACAATCGGCTGTGACCACGTGATGCTGGACGTTCAGTCGCATAAATAACTGTCAAATCGCTTGGCCGGACGACATCGTGTGACCGACGCTAAATAGAGAAGCCGTTTTGGAAGTCATTTAGAAATGATAATCGGTCACAGTAATCCTGCTTTTTATTCGTAATTACTTTTAAGTCTTAAACAAGACGATAAGCAGTCGCGTTTGTGTAACAGGACAAACGTTTTGTCCATACAAACGTATTCCCCTGTTTTCTCCCGGAATTCTGGCAATAGGGCAATTATGTTTTAATATGTTACAGATATCTACCACATGCATTATGATGTAAGTAATTACTTATATTATTATGACGTAAATAAATAGTTCTACTAGTAATTTGTTGTGCAGATGTAATCAGTTGATTACCTACTGTATAGTAAATGTAGCTTTTGTCGTTTTACTTTCCATGTATAGAACAAAAATAAATCAAACATAAATAACTCAAAGTCACATGCCTTGTTTTTAAATTACGTAGGTATAATAAAAACCAAGATAATCTCTGTTTAAACTGTTTAGTCACAACATAGTGAAATAGTAAAATTTTTCCTTCCTTTCATTTTGACCTCTTCACCCGTAAACAAATTAATGTACCTAGTGTTCGATTTTTAAAATGTGTATGTGTGCGTATTATCTAAAGCGCGCCCAACGCGCAAAAAGAATTTCGGTCATTGACATGAGATTAGCCAAGACTGGACGGTAAAGAGATTTGTATGAAACTGTCGATCACCGACCACTTTACTAGACTCCTCATATTATTGTTACTTAATATGAGAGGTCTAGTAGTAACAGCTTGTCAAAGACTTCTATAAAATACGAAATAAAATAGGCCCTTAGAAATGTGTTACACTTGACTGTGACTAATGCATAGATTTGCACACAGAGGAAGTGTAGCAACGTGGGAGAAAATGCACGGTATTGTATTGCAGCATACATAAAGTGTATGTTTTAACTGCATTCACTCTCTGGTTTATGTTGCAATTGCCATAGACATATTGGATTTTTTCCTAACTGCATTGATCATGTGCTGATGGCAAGCAAGAATTCAAGCAACTGTCCTTGGTCACACACATGTAAAACGATGTAAAACACACACATCGATAGAGACAATGTTAACTGTGTCACTGAATGTGTACCAAAATTATACTGACTGCTCTCACGGCTTCCGTGGCTCATACAATTTATCATGTACAATACATGATACATACATTAATATTGATAAATAATTTATAATATATTGATAATTTATCATACAACAGAAATTATTATCAAGGTGTAAAGTAGCTTATTCAAAAGTACTATTTTGTGTGTACTTGATACTCATAACCAATTTTTAGTATGAGTAAAGTTACACAAAGTACATACAAAATAGTCCTTTTGAATAAGCTCTTTTACAGAAATTTCTGATTTTTTTTATAATCTTGTGAAATAAGCTGTAAAGACTCTGGGAAGGTCATTTCTCTTGGTCCAACAGGATTGTCCGACTGCTCGGACTAAGCATAGTTTTATCTTTCATTAAAACATTATTAATAGTGACTGTACACAATTGTACACTTTTCAAGAACAACTAATACAAAATTCCTCCTGATGAGATCACATCACCAAGAGGAATGACCACTCGGGGAACATATTCTACCAAACTTATACTATATACCAACTATTTCAATTACATATTTGAAACCTCAAGGAGCATCATATTACCATTAGAAATAGTTCATTAGTTTCAGTTACTGTCATAGTTAATGTCATCAAAATATGAAATTATTTAATGGAATAAAGTATACATAGCCAACCAATTAGCTATAGTGACCAAAGTAGTGACCCTGCCTTCCATTTAAATGGTTTTCAGTTTATTTCCCCATCAGACATTATTTTTCTTTAAAGACAAATGTTTGTTCAGGTCAGGTTGGTATGTAATGTGTTTGTCTTGATACATGTCTCTGCATCCACAAAACACAGAATTCATAGTGTGATTCATTAAGTGCAGTTTTATTATTTGGTTGAACTGTCCACAATTATGCAAAGAATTGGCAAACAGTAATATAAAAATTTTTACAGTGGTGATAGCCTCGGGGTATCTATACTCACCGGTTTGTGACTGTGAGTTCGAGTCCTCAGCTAGTACCACTGTGTTCTAGTTAAGTTGGATTTTAAAAAAATGTCTTAAGTAGTGCTCCAGAAATAAATAAAACAATATGGAGTATGTGTATTATGGCCTGTAACACCCTAGTGTTTGCTGGAGGAGGCCTGTCCCCTGCAGTAAGACATTAATGACTGATACATATGTTTACGTGTACAATATTTTTTTTATTACCATTTGGATTATTAATAAGTGCCCGCACATACAAAATATTGATGTGAAATCCCCTCAAGACTGCTTGTAAATTGAAAATCTATGAAAAAGAAGGAAACATAATGAATGTTCAATATTGATAAAAATGGAATTTAAGAGAATCCACAAGTATTAATGAAAATAGAATTTGTTAATGTGAGGGTGGAAATGGTTACAGTGATCAATCACACAGATATCTTATTCAAACTGTCAAATGCAATAATTGACTTACGATAGTTCTAGCGCTTGCTCTTATGATTAAAACAGATCCTGTAACAATTTATAAGCAATGTTTTGTCACTCACTTATTAACATGACCACTCGCACACAAATGTGCATGAAAACACACAAATATGTGTGAAAAGTGTTATAGAAATTTCTAACAGTCAATCTATGAAAAGTGAATGTTCAAAACAAGCTTGTATATATTATTTTGTTAAAAATACAAATTCTAATATACCAAAATGTATCTCCTATTTTTTATTTTTAATACAACTGGTTCAATTTATTAGTTATCTATTTTCAAACAGTGAAATACCATTTCACAGATCATAAACTTAGCAGCTGCATAAACAGTAACTACGTCTTTGTATTATCATTACTACTTTATGCATGTTTGTTATCAGCTCATACATACAATAATGTTTTTCTCTTATCATTATGAAAACTTAATAATGGATATTTAAAAATTATAATCTTTATCAAAGGAGTTTTAATAAATTAATAATTATTTACAACAACACTATAAGGTATTAAACAATTTAAGATACATTTTGGTATATAGATACGTTAAAAAAAGTTAAATATGGGTATTGTTTATAATTGAGTTACCTAATACGTCATGCTGACCAGATTTAATCATTACAGCTTCAACTTACCTACATGAAACTTTTGCTATGTGTAGGATGTGTTAACTGTTAAGTGTGCACTTCTTGCCAACACATCTCTTTGCACAAAATATTATCAAATACAGGTCGAAGCTAAATACACTCAAAGAATAAACTTGAACGGGAATTATACGATTTTTCCGAGATAAATAAATTATGTTAACAGTTAAACGATACAATCTTCACTCGTTAAAATTCACTTTTATGAATAAAAATGGAATTAAATTTAAATAATTTTAAGTTTCGGTAAAATAATGAAAAGGCGTCAAATTATTCGATGCCAAAAATGTTTGTCGTGTCAAAAGTGTCACAGAGACAGCTGTCTTCCCCCCCCCCGCTCCCAAATTTACTCAGGCTGCGTTCCAAAACAAGCAATTATCACTCTTTCTAAGTGATAATTGCTTATCAGTCTAATCAGTCTAAGTGGAATCATCTTGCTTTTCATTTTATTCTGGAGGTAAAAAGGTATTATAACCATCCGGCTTTAGTATGGGGCTTAGACACATTTCTGTAAGTATTTTTGTTTATTAAATGACTCTTTTTTAAAAGTTGTATATTAAAATAAATATTTAGCAGTAATTAAAATTATGTAAATGTCAATGCATTTCTATAATTACCCAATAGTAACTAATTATTAGAATTCTCTGTAAGCTATAATATAGCTTACTACTTATAGCTGATAAGCTGTAAGCTTATAGCTTATATAGCTAATAGGGTGTTGTTTAATTCACGCTTAAATCAAAGTAAAAGGGGAAGATACGGTATAATAAAGTACTTCTTGTTTTCTTTTCACTGTAAATGCCATAAAGCCATAAAGTAATATATCTTGGTTACATTAATTATGCTTACGATATCTTCATGCTACAGCATCTTTAGCAGCATGTACGATATGTTGCTTTTGAAGCATAGAAAACTGAATAGTGTCGCATTGAATCTAAGACGTTTTAATGTACACATAATTCTGTGATCTGGTTCAGACTGGTTCACTGCTACAGATCGAATGCGCGTGAGATCGCTCTATACCGATATGACCACGGAGTAAACCCCGTGGACACGATCGACATTGTCTTTTCTAGTATTGCCAACTCAAAAATATTTGTTATGTATTTCTTCTGTACAATTATTTTGAACCCTACTCATATAAAATTAAAATAACGCCTTTTTATCTCAAAGCTCCCTGTTACAGTAAAAAAGCAATGATTTTGTTCGTGGAAATATGCGCTATCAGGCTATCACACAGATTTAAATAATTCAAAGCGCTGAAGATAAATTAATTATAAATTTCGCATGTTTTAAAACATAACCTGTACTTAAATTCTACGAGTGTCTGGAACAAGCTTTTAGTTGAAAATATACACTTTGTACATGTACAATCTAAGTTCTAAGCACAGAGATCTTTTTATGTGGTAAAAGTTTCTGATTACAAACTAAGGGCGCGGTCAAATTGAGAACTATTAACTAGTAGCTATTTAATAGTTCAAGAAGAGCTAAACTGCAATTTGATGTAACAAGGTTAGAATGAAATGGCAATAAAATAGTTCACTAGTTTTGTGTTCACATTGTAAACTACTAAAATTGTAGCTCAGCTACTTCGATTATTGTAGTTCACTCGCTCGCAGATTGACGTCAATAGGTATAACTTCGAAACTAGTAGCCGTCTAGAGTACTAGTCTCGAAGCTCTACCTTATCACTTGGTACAGTCAACTTCAAAAGTAGTTTAGAATATTATTTATTTATAGTGTTTATCATTAGATTCCTTAAATATATGTAGGTATATTTGACAAATTATTGTATTTCATTATTCACATAAGAATACTTTTGTTTATTTTGCAATAAACATCAATGTGAACATTTATTATAATAAATGGAGAAGTCAAGTTATTGTGAAAACAATCAATAAATACTTTTGGAAGTTAGTATTTGTTCAGCTACTTTTGACGCTGACTACTATCACTGTTTATAGCTCAGCGCTAATAGTTCTAGATGTCCCCCATCGCCAGATACTAGTTTGCTAGCTCACTATCTACTAGTTAATAGGTCGCCAATGTGACCGCGCCCTAAAGTACCTATTAGACGTTTCTTTTCGGAATGGCTAAATTCTTGTAACCCTAGGCTGGGCCTTTCGGAAGTCACCGAACATGACCTATTTCACATCTTAATAATCACCCGGTATATTAGTGCAATACCACAGATCTAATATTTTTGCTATGTAGTAAAAGTGCTAATAAATAAGAAGCGTAAGGTTTTGCCCACATAGGCACAAGAGATGAGCTGTTTACTATATCACTAGTGAACAATTACTTAATTAGCTTGTGAACATCGCAAATGTCTATTCAAGCCATCAAGCAAAACATATTTTTTGGAAACAGAAAAAACCGCAAGTGGTAAACGCTAGTGTATTCTGACGCTAAACCTGTATTTGAATTCATTGGTTGGGTTGGTAACCCTATTCAATTGTCAGTTTCACTGTTTTCATTATTCTCTAATTTTGAGTAAATTTTATAATTATTACTATAAATAATAGGGCCAGTCACTCCCAAGGCCTGTATAAAATGAAGAAATGCTTCAATGATAATGTGATGATTTGTGTATCTGACATAAATTAACGATTATTGGCGTTGCTTTGCGGCGCGAAATCGTTTCCAATATGGCCGCTCGAACTCTACTTTTCAGACTAATTTGTTTACTGCGGTATGGGTTATGTTACTTGTGAAAACAATAATAATACATGAAATATACTATTACAATAAATTATGAATCATTAATTAGTATAGAGTAAGTAGTACGATAAGGTGCTTTAAACAGAAGTGAATTAAATAAACGCCTTATAAAATTTACGATTAAAGCCTTAGTTTTTGTGGTGTAGCGTTGGTTCTGTGAGTGCAGTGCAGTATAGTGTGAGGTTGTGTATGTGCCAATAAAGAGAAGAAGACTTGGTAGATACAATCGAGATGTCACAATATGAGCCGTCGCGATGACTCCGCGCCTCTTCCGGCCGGTACAGCTCCACAACTCATGGTAATTTATACTCATTCAATTTTATTTCTTTTTCTTTTTATTTAGCAACCTTACTCAAAACGCGTCTATAAATGTCTACTGTACAGTGGGACTTATATATTCTTTCATGTTTACCATATTATTTACCTAATTACTAAAACATTTACATAATAATATGTTTGTCATATTATTTATCAAGTAATAAATTCAGAAAATAATTAGGTACATACTTATATTTTTTTTATTTGATTATGACAAACTAGGATCAATGTTTCCTTTTTATCCTTTGTCTTTGGAGTATTCAATATACTTACGTTTTACAGAAATAAAAAAAATTGCCTGAAGTTTCTATCCTTCCAATAAAGCAAACATTTTTTTATTGGCATATATTATGGCCAAATAACTGCAATAATGTCAAAAAAAAAATGTTCTTGATGACTTATGATTGTGAATTAAGGGTATTATGTTGGTACTCTTTGCTGAGCTACCTATATCAGCATGGATTGGATAAATTTCCCATGATAAAAAACATGAAGGTTTTGGACATGATTTAAAACTTACTCTCCTAGGATATATTTTAATATTTCAAAAAGTATATTTAACTACACATTACAAACCTTGAAATAATAATTATTTATTTTCTCGCGTCGAAGTAATGTAAGTTGAAATGCAATTTTTGTATGTATCCAACTAAATGAAATTTATTTATATATTATTATTTTACTCCAGCTTCTAGCCGCAGCTTCTGTAAAAGCACTGATATAATGGAACTCACAGATGCATTTGCTTTCAGCCTGGACATTATCTTCTCCCTTATACATTCATAGCCTCCTGGAGTATATGTCAAACATTGTTCTCCCTTATCACTGCTTTCAGAAATACTAAATTATGAGTAAACATGCATTCTTTAGCAGCCCTATCTATTAGGTGTACAAATAAGTTTCCGCGGTTTTTTATAAAAAATTAGGAATTTATTGTGAAGGAACAGTACATTACGTTTTATTCAAAGTATTTTCCATCATTTGCCACTACTTTTCCCCATCTTTCTGGCAACATTCGGATACCCCGTCGAAAAAACTCTTCATCTTTTGACGCTATCCACAAATCTACCCAATTTTTGGTGTCTTCATATGATGTGAAGCGCTGCTCAGACAGACCATGTGCCATCGACCGGAACAGGTGTTAATCGGAAGGGGCTAAGTCTGGTGAATACGGCGGGTGGGGTAAAACTTCCCAGTTGAGTGTTTCCAAGTATGTTTTTACCGGCGCCGCAACATGTGGACGAGCATTATCGTGTAAAAGAATAATTTTGTCGTGTCTGGAGTAGTAATGGGCGCGTTTTTCTTTAAGTGCCCGACTCAATCTCATCAATTGTGTTCGGTAGAGAGCTCCAGTAATGGTTTCGCTTGGTTTCAGCAATTCATAATACACGACACCAAGCTGATCCCACCAAATACACAGCATGAGTTTTTTTCCATGAATATTCGGCTTAGCTGTCAATGTTGATAGTTCGCCGGGCTTAACCCATGACTTTCTCTTCTTTGGATTATCGTAGTGAATCCATTTTTCGTCACCAGTGACTATACGATGCAAAAAACTCTTTTTTTTATTCCTGGCAAGCAGCATTTCACTCATGCATAATCGGCGTTCAACGTCTCTCGACTTTAGTTCATATGGAACCCAATTTCCTTGTTTTTGAATCATTCCTAACGATTTTAAACGATGTGAAATTGCTTGTTGAGTCACTTGTAATGTAAGTGCAAGTTCTTTTTGCGTTTGGGACGAATCTTCCTCCAATAGTACTTCTAATTCCATGTCTTCGTACACTTTCGGCCTTCCACTGCGTTCTTTGTCCTTCACGTCAAACTCACCGTTCTTAAACTTTTGAAACCATTCCTAACAACTTCTCTCACTTAAAGCAGCTTCACCATATGCTTCTAGAAGCAATCGATGCGCCTCAGCTGCAGATTTTTTCAAATTAAAGAAGTAAATCAAAAGTTCCCGCAAATGATGCTTATTCGGCACAAAACTTGACATTTTTGCACGAAAAAAATTACGTGATGCTGATACGGAATCACTTGTACTTTAAGGTTATGGTGTTGCCAGATGACGAAACTTGGGATATTACGTTTTACATCTGATAATTTCTCCATAACCTTCTGGTGGGGCCATCTTTTGACAAACCGCGGAAACTTATTTGTACACCTAATAGTTCTTCCAAATGCTGTTCATTACTTATTTTAGAGACTTGAAAATGTCTAGGTTGTTTTTTCTTTCCACAACCTGGATGTTCAAAGGCATGGTTATTGTAATCCAGGTGTGTAATGAATATTTCTGAACAACAATTGAGATGTATGTGGAAAATGCAATGTCTCACCCAATGCTAATGGGTTTGAAACTGCCTCTGAGAGTGTCATGCCATATCATCAGCCTATGTCTCTCCACTGTTGGATATAGGCTTCTCCTAAGGCTCACCACCACACATGATCTTTCAAGTCATTGGCTTACCTATTGCCTCAACTTGGGAGTGGTGGATTATACACACAGCTCATTGTTTGATTATGGACAATACATGATTTTTTAAATTGCTGATTTGTTTGTTTTGATATTGCTTGCTGATTTCATTTATGAACAGATTTATTATTTTGTGTACAAACCCTTAAAATTAGCAAATCTAAAACCGATTTAATTGGTGATAGCCAAAATCATACCCATACTTTTATGCACCTTCTAATCATATAATATTACAAATCACATTGTATTACAGCAAGATACCTCTTCAACTTCAACTTCGATTTCCTCTTCAACTTCTAAAAAGCAGCTAGAACTGAAATAAATATTAATCAGTATCAAAATTAGTTACTACAGGGTTAAACTAACTCTACACTCCTCTCTCCTTGCTGGAATGTGACCCCCCTCCCACTTCACTGGTCACCTCCTAACTCACCCTGCCATGTCAGTACCATAGCATTGCCATTACAGATACACCTCACTTATTCTGTTTATTCTTGATCTTGGTTATTGTTACATTTTGAACTGTTATTGTTAAGTTTTTGTATTGCACCTGTCATAGTTAGTTTCTGCAGTATTTTTGTTATATTGTGTTGTTATACTGTTGACAATATGGACAACATACACAGTGAAGCAATAAATACTATTCCAATGGTTTTGAAAGTTTTTGAATAGGAGAAGGCGAATAAAATATCCACCATTCCTGTCCACCAAGTCATCAAAAGAACTTTTGAAGAAACTGGAGTATCGAAAAGAATTTTATTCTCAATAATATAAAAATGAAGCTAACCCACCTCAAAGTACGTCAGTAAAAAGAGAAAACAGAGAAGAAAATCGTATTATCGTATTTATTTTGATCTGTGTGCGATCAGAAACAGTAATAGTTTTTATACAGTTAAGAAAAAAAATCCTATTTGGAAAAAAATTCTAGCAGCTGTGAAGAGAGATCACAATTTTCCAGGTCAAAAAAGTACTTTGAGAAGTATACTGATCAAGCAATTTGGTTATACATTTAGAAAGTGCAAATATACTCTAACAATACTCATTCAAAAACTGAATCTCACTGTATGGAGGGCCCGCTACCCACAACGAAAAGAAGAATAACCACCATGGCGACAATGAAGAGTTTGAGAAAATAACCAATGACCAATTGAAGAAGTGAACCAATGAGAGTTAGTAATCTCATTAGGACAGCTCTGAGAGTGATACCAATAAGAATGAAAGTGAATCAGTACCTGTTAGGAATTGAAGAAATAAGTTACAGCAGCGAGTAAAACTAATTTCTTTTACTTACTCCGGTGAAGCGGTACTTCACCTCCGGGCAACTCCTAATGCTTTACAAAGCTCAAGTGAGGCCCCATATGGAGTATTGCTCTCATCTCTGGGCCGGTGCACCGAAATACCAACTGGACCCATTTGACTCCATCCAACGACGTGCTGTTCGTATTGTCGACGATCCCACTCTCACGGGCGGTTTAGAACCCCTCAGCATTCGGAGAGACGTTGCGTCTCTCTGCGTGTTCTACCGCCTGTACAATGGGGAATGCTCTGAAGAATTGTTCAATATAATTCCCACCTCGGGATTCTACAACCGCACCTCCCGTCACAGAAGTGCGGTCCATTCGCATTTCCTCGATACGGAGGTGTCGCGCACTGTTCGCTCCAAAAATTATTTTATACCGCGAACCCGTAGGCTGTGGAACGAACTGCCTCAAGAGGTCTTTCCATTAAGCTACGATATGGGGTTCTTCAAGAGAGCTGTGAATAGGATTTTGCAAGGTCGGCGGCGCACCCGCATACTCCCTGGTGTTGCAGGTGTCCATGGGCGGCGGTAACACTTACCATCACGTGAGACCGCCTGCTCGTCCGCCCACTAGTATATATAATAAAAAAAAAAAAAAAAAACAATTCTATAATAAAACTTTTATTAACATAGCTAAATAGTCTTTTATTTATATTCCGACCCACACTAAAAAAAGGTTTTTAAAAAATCTAGCTCATAAAATACTAACAAAAAATGTCTCCAAATGTATTAATTAAATTCCCTCATAGTCTTAATTTTTTGCTCACCCTAC
Organism: Sesia bembeciformis; assembly: GCA_943735995.1. NCBI lineage: Eukaryota > Metazoa > Arthropoda > Insecta > Lepidoptera > Sesiidae > Sesia > Sesia bembeciformis. The sequence goes on from OX031028.1 coordinate 19,921,258, forward strand.
CAGAACATTGACATGACGTCATCAGCTTAACGTGTTGTAGTAGCCATATATGTGCTATCTAAATGACGGTGGTGCTCTCATTTTTTGTCAGCCCTTATTTGTCCCACTGTACTTGCAAAAATATTAATATTATTTACAATTTTGTTTTTTTTCACTACTGCTTACTTTCCCAATGCCAACGAGATGCTACATGTTTTAGATTTCCTTCCGGATAATAAGGTACACGAACAGCAGTCGTTGGATGGAGTCAAATGGGTCCAACTGGTATTTCGGTGCGCCGGCCCAGAGATGTGAGCAGTACTCCATATGGGGCCTCACCTGAGCTTTGTATAGCATTAGGAGTTGCCCAGGGGTGAAGTACCGCTTTGCTCTGTTCAGCACACCTAGTTTTTTGGATTATGGCTTTATTTTCCAGATGACCCCTAAATTCGACTTTTCTGGAAATGTCCACACCAAGGATTTTCTTAAGAGATCTTATAGGTCTTAAGAGGTATGTTCTCTGAAAGCGAGGTGTTACGACAAAAGGGATTTTTTAGCGGTGAAAGCACAGACTTGCGTCTTAATGAGGTTGAAATCCACTAGGTTCAGAGAACCCCAAATTGAGACTAAGATCTAAAGTGTCTTCGATTTCAGACACAAGCCTGACGCGACTCTTTTCCACTTCGACCTGAGGGGTGTTGGCTCGGCCCCTGTACAAGGCGTCTTCAGTGCCTTCACCTGCATAGCAACATATGTCACCAATTTGCATCAGGTCGTTGATATGCAGAAGGAACAGAGTTGGGCACAGCACGGAGCCTTGCGGGACGCCAGCGTTAATAGACATGGTTTCGGAGCAGCTACCATCGATAACGACTGATGCTCCTCTCCATCCAGTCAGGAAACTGGCAACTCATTCTCATAATCCCTCGGGTATCCTGAAAGATCGAAAGCAGTGATTTGTGCCATACCCCGTCAAAAGCTTTCGCAATGTCTAGGCCTACACCTAGAGCCTCGCCTCTAATCTCAATGGCGTTGGCCCAGCGGTGTGTTAAATACGCTAAAAGATCACCAGCCGAGCGATTATGGCGAAATCCATATTGACAGTCGCTAATCAGTTGGTGATCCTCTAGATACCCAAGGACCTGTGTGTTTATGACACGCTCCAAGGTGATGGAGAGGAGGGAGGTGATCGTTATTGGCCTGCAATAGGCCGGATCGGTGCGGTCAACCTTTTTCGGCAAAGGGTGAACATGGGTGAACCTTTCATGCTGACAGGAAGCTTTTTGTGGAATATGAGAGCCTAAAGAGTTGCGTAAGCACTGAGAGCGCAGAATTTGAGCACAACTGCAGGAATACCATCTGGCCCAAACGACTATCGAATATCAAGAGATGCTAGAGCTCGCCGGACTTCACGCTGGGTGAAACAGATTTCCGGCATGAAGCTTGTGCACTGCGTGATAGATGGTGGTGAGGCACCTCTATCGTCCAAGAGTCGATTAAGCCAAAGAGATAGCCCAGGAGATCGGCTTTCTCCTTCGCCCCATGGGGCAGTGAGCCATCGAGTTTCCGCAGTGGTGGGAGTGACGACTGACAGAAGTTACCCTCAGCACCCTTGGCCAGTGACCAGAAAGCTCTACTTCCAGAAGGATACCTTGCTAGTCGATCGCCAATGCTGTGGATGTGCTCTCGTCTTCTCGATTAAAATTTCTGTTTTCCTATTTCAATTGCTTCACGCATAATCCTGGATAAATAGTGGAGAGGAGTTTTGGACTATGGAGATCCTCTATCTATCCAGTGATTGATCCTCGCATTGAGTATATGGTCCACTATCGCCGATTTATTCCGTCTGGTGATCCTTCACAGCTGCAATATGTTCTTTAGATTTCTGCTACGGGGCATTTTGTTTGGCCCGTGTACAAATTAGCAATAGTGTAAAAAGTTTAATATTAGCATATATTATGCAGGGTGTGGAGCGCATTGGAGTGGCGGGTGGCGGTGTGCCGGGCGCGGAAGGAGCTATCAATGGTGCTCCGGCGGCCGCACAACCCGAGCGCCTTGATGAGCCGCCCAAGAAACGACCCAAGATAGCCGCCTTAGACGATGCGCCCGCCTTGAGAAAGCGCATACTCGAACACAAACTGCTCCGACTGAAAAATATTCGTGAGGGGTAAGTTCAGTAAATATTATTGTGCATATAATATAATAATGAAGGAGGCGAACGGTACGGTATATGTTCTGGTAGCTGATATTACTTTCACCATATCTCTTCTCCTGGAAGTCATTTGTCAAGACTGTTTTTGAAACTATTTATAGTTGGCGATTTAATGATTTATTCGAATTATTCCCAACCTGTTCCTCAAACCAGGCCTATTTTAAATATTTATTTAAAATAGTGCCGACGTGTCCCAACTCTGTGTCCCAAATTGGTTGCGACCTGTCCCACTACTAGTTCTACCGTATAATACAGTCAACAGAAATAGATAATAACATTGACATATTTTATTGTATTTTGAATTGGTAACAAAAATTTTAATAAATAACCACTGTATATTATTTAAATATTAATCAACTAGGTACATTAAAATATTAAAAATTGATTTCCCTATGTATTATTTTTTAATTTAGTTCTTCAAAATAATGAATAGATGATACCTAAAATACAAAAATAATTGGTGTTTTCTTTTTATTGTGACATTTGTATTAACATAGTAATATTAGTAATAAAGGGTGTTTTTTTTAGAGGTATAGAACTTTAAGTTGGCAACACTGTTTTAACTGGCGGCCATTTTGTCAGCTGTCAAGTGATTTGTGTTTAGTTTGGTTTGGCATTTCAACATGAATAGACTGACGCCTGACCAACGCTTCCAAATTGTGCAAATTTATTTTGAAAATAATGGTTCTGTTCGAAATACGTATCGCGCACTACGTCCATTTTACGGTCAACATAATCGTCCATCAGAGCAATTAATTCGACTAACTATGGACCGTTTCCGCACCACGTTTACTCTAAATGATAATACGCATCTACAGAGACGTCGTACAGTGCGTACAGAAGAAGCCATTGCTGCTGTAGAGCGTAGCGTAGAGGAAGACCGGAATCAGTCTATCCGCCATCGTGCACAGGAATTGGATATGTGTCCATCCACTTTATGGAAGATTTTGCGGAAAGATCTTGGTTTGCGTGCTTACAAAATCCAACTCGTGCAAGAATTGAAGCCACGCGATCACCTAGCAAGGCGTAGATTCGGTGAATGGGCCCAAAACAAGATTGCCGTTGATCCCGATTTTCATAAGAGAATTTTGTTTAGCGATGAAGCTCACTTTTGGTTGAATGGCTACGTCAATAAACAAAACTGCCGTATTTGGAGTGAAGATAATCCTCAAGTGTATGTTGAGACACCGTTACATCCAGAAAAACTGACTGTTTGGTGTGCTTTATGGGCTGGTGGAATCATTGGTCCGTACTTCTTTAAAAACGATGCTGGCCAGAACGTTACAGTCAATGGTGACCACTATAGAGCCATGATTACTGACTTTTTCGTTCCTCAATTGAACAACCATGATGTGCAGGAGCTGTGGTTTCAACAAGACGGCGCAACATGTCACACAGCTCGTGCCACAATTGATTTACTGAAGGAAACGTTTGGTAACCGCATAATTTCACGTTCCGGACCCGTGAATTGGCCTCCAAGATCGTGCGATTTAACACCGCTAGACTATTTTCTGTGGGGATATGTGAAGTCGCTAGTCTACGCCGATAAGCCCGAAACGATCGACCACTTGGAGGACAACATTTGCCGCGTTATTGCCGATATACGGCCACAAACGTTGGAAAAAGTTATTGAAAATTGGACCTCCAGATTGGATTACGTCCGAGCCAGCCGTGGCGGTCATATGCCAGAAATCATATTTAAATTATAATGCCAAAAGATTATCTTTTGAATAAAGTCAATTTCATGTCAATTTTAAAAATTCATTCTTGTTTTATTCCATTTCAAAGTTCTATACCTCTAAAAAAAACACCCTTTACTACTAGTATTTTTTTATTATTATTAAGTTATTTATTATTCTAAGTATTTATTATACTATATTTATTATTGCTATAGCCGGTACGTATATATTGAACATGATTCATTCTGTGGATTTCGGTCATTTTGCACTACCTATATCCCTTTTATTTTTCTCTATCCCAAGGTTGCCTGGAAGAGTTCGCCTTAGCGATAAAGTCGCCTATTGTATTCTGTCATTCATTATTTGCGCACATGTCATATTTTTTTTTATTTATCAATTAGAATAACAAAACTTAGAGGTAACATTCATAACATTCTAAAAACTACGAAAGTTTGTCTAGAGCGCCGATTCTGCATACAATCATACATAAGCAGGCAATAATGCAGTACTTGAACAGTCTACCCTCACTAGCCTCATAGCACACAATACGAGTTATACTAGGTTGATCAATATATTTTTGGAAAGTAAAGAAAATTTAGGACTAGGAAACATATCTAGATTGTATTTATTTTTAAACCTAATATTCATTTATAAGGCACGCCAACAGTGTACACACACTCGATTTGTACAAACAGATATAAGAAACAACATTTTACGAAGTAGGTACATCGTACATCACTTAAGGGCATATTTTTAATAGCTCCATTTTACATTTTATTAAGTAACAAATAAAATAACAATTTGTAAGTTGTAACTAATTATAATAATGGTGCACTCACTTTCAGGATTACGGAGCAGCTAAGTGAGCTGTACTTCCTGCAGGCGGGCGGCAACATGATGGACTACGTGGCGTGGCGCAAGCGGCCGCCGGCGCCGCAATTAGTGGCGTTTCTTGAAGCGAGGCGGCCACCAGCCGTGGTACCGCCTCCGCCCGAACCACCGCCGGCAGCCGCGCCACAGGACGAGATGGTGGAGAAGGCCAAGCAGGAAGCGTACGTGGCGAGCCGCGTGGCCGAGCTCGCACGCGCCGGTCTCTGGGCCGAGCGCCGGCTGCCGCGCGTGCTTGAGCCGCCTCGCCCCAAGTCGCACTGGGACTACCTACTCGAGGAGATGGCCTGGCTTGCGCAGGATTTTGCTCATGAGCGCAAGTGGAAAAAACAGGCCGCAAAGAAGGTAAACTTACCTAATATCTTTTTTGCCTTGAAGGAAAAAATATAATTGTAATACAAAATAATTTTCAATGTAATTTTAGTGTTCGCGGGCTGTTCAGAAGTACTTCCAAGACAAGGCTTTAGCTGCACAAAAAGCTGAAAAGGCACAGGAGCTGCAGTTAAAGAAAATTGCTGCATTCGCCGCTAAGGAAATTCGTACATTTTGGACAAATGTTGAAAAGGTATTATTATAATTATCAACAAATATTTTACCATGGATACTTATATAACGTATTAGCGGTAGACCTGAGTAAACACCAGCTACCTCAGTTAATTCCACAGCACGTCACGAAGTGACGCCGTTTCTTTAGTAATCTCCAAATCTTTATTAATACATATTACAACTTACTACATTATTACATATACTACTTTACGTCCAGTAGACAGTATAACAGCAACGGTACTAATAATGAGGCTGTTACAGACGAAGTATATTGTAGAAAAAAAGACTGCAGAGGAAAAGAGAACAATAGCTGTATTTATAGATGTAGCTTTTTATACCGTCTCTCATATTATACTAATAAAAAAAATTGAAGCTTTTAAGAGTTATTGGTACTGCACTTTCTTGGTGGTCTGTGGGGCTCATCCTTAAGGTCGCCATTTCCAGAACGGAAGCGTTCGACACAAGGTGCGATCGTTTGTGGTGTTTGGCCCACACACACTATTGATATTGTGAGCTGTCTGACTTGCGTTGGTGCCGCCACGAAACTCATTCAAAAGTAACACTAATTTTCAATTTATCCATTTTATTTTTAAGACAATTACATTAACAATATTTAGATACAGAAAAACAAATGAAATACTGATTTTGAAATAAGAACATCCTAGCTATTAGATGCATTTTGTTTTATTTTGAAATTCGAATTAGACCGAAGATACCGAAACTCAAAGTGCCCAGTAATAAAATCGGTCATTTCATAGGTAGGTATATGCGCCCAATATAAGCTCAGTAGAAAAAATAAATTTCGCTGTACCACAAGGCAGCGTCCTCGGTCCTCCGACGTTGTTCAATATATGTCTGGATGATTTCTGCTCTCTGCTTCCTGATTGCCACACTATCTGTTTTGCTGACGATACTGTCTTGCTATTTCCGATATGACTTGGGGGAGGACACTCAGTAAAGCGGACCGCGCTCTCGGAGATGCTAAGATACTGTACAACCACAATCTACTAACCCCTAATGAAGACAAAACTACTGTTTTTCTCCCACAGAGTCCAGCTTACCTAAAAACGACTATGTTTTTAGTACCACATACCTTCGCCCTACAATTGATGCCACCTTCGATGGGTAGAACCATATCAACATTTTCAATGACATTAAAAATATTTTAACTAACATAATGTAGGTATACTTTGCACTCATCCAATCACTTTTAATGTACGCCATTATAGGTTGCGCTCTTGTGGAGTCGCTCATGAGGAGAAGATTAATATGCGTCAAAAATTAATACTAAAGATCATCAAAAGGAAGTCTATTCGCTTCCCAACTCACAGGCTGTTTCAATTATGCAATGTCAAATATATCTAATGTATGACAATCAGTAATGTACATTTATAAGCATATTAATAACTTTTCTATATCGACGTGTGAGAGCGATCGCCGACAAAGAATCCACCTTAATATTCCTTTTGGAATATCCGAACCTATTTGGGTGTAAGCATTTTACTGCCATTTTAATTTTATTTATTTAGCAACTTAACATTAAAATACAGGTTACACTAACTAGTTACAACGGGTGTCGGTTGGGAAACCACAATCACACATAGGCTACCTTAATTGCACCAAGATTGTTTCGATGGTTACCTGAATCATCAACGCGCCTCTTTGAAGATTTTTATGAAGTGAAATTTCAACTAAGCACTTTATCGCTACTAAAGAACAAGACCGGGGCAATACTTTCTTGATTTAAAGTACACTGTTATCTTAATATATTATGTGATAATATTGTAAACAACAAACAATAGTTAAAGATCACACACACACACACACACACATACATATATATACATACATATGTACACAGTGTACATATGCACAGTGCGCCCGGGCACCAACTAGCGGAAGTCTAGGGACCTATAATACACCTAATATAATCGTCAAAAACACCTTCGGTAGACGTCCCCTCGACCCCGAACCCCCCAACCCCCACCCCACCCCTCTGAGCTCCAGCCATTTTATTTTTTTGTTTGTACTATTGTGTATGCGTATACAAAATAACGAATGTCTTTGGATGTTTTGGTTCTACAGACATATAAAAGGACTTATTTGGTTAGCAATGATGTTTTCCATCGACTATAATGTACAACATTTACATAACTGACAAATAAAAAACCGAAATAGCACGAAAATTTTTTGATCAATACTGCAAATCAGTCCACTGCAAAAACAAGATCGTTAATGTTAGGATTTCTTGTATTAGATCCATAGATTTTGAGATAGGCTACAAAACAATATCAAAATTTTGGTTGTAAGCCTATTACTTTAAAAGTTATTGTTGTTTGAACACAGTCCTCTGTTACCAAAAAAGAACTTTGTTAAGCGACAGCGCATTAACCACCGCATTCCACGTGTGAGCAGATAAGAAAAACTTTGCTGTTAACGTGAGTGAGTGAGTGAGACAGAACATAATGGTCGGCTACCTGGAACAGTCATAAACAGTTTAAAATGTAAAAACTAGTATTAATAACTAGAGATCCTAGACTAAGTGTCAGACGGATCGCCCGACAACTGTCGCTGTCTAGAGTCTGGGTGGACTGTGCGGAACCCTATCATTTCCGACGAGTCCAAAATGTTCAACAATCCGACTACGCTACACGAGCTGTATTCTGTTCGTGGATCAATCGGCAAGTCACGGCTTTTCAAATGTAGTCCCCAATATAACCCTTAGGCCCTTACCTTACCCTATTAGTAAGGATGCCTTTGCGCAGACCGCGATACCGCGCAAAACACTGATATTAGTCTATTGACGAGTGCTCTGCTTGAAGTTTTTGGTGCTTAAATAATACTTGACTGTGTTTTAAAAAAAAATAGAAATAAAATAAAACAAAGTGACTGGTGCAATCTTGAAAACTATTGATCTGATATTGTTACAGTTCTCACTATTTATTCTGGCAAATGTGAAGTTCTGTTGTGTGCAATTAGCATCTGTTACTACTCACATTGCAAATAAATGATACAATTTGATTCGATTTATATAGATTGATAGTAGAATATTAACACATTACCTACTTACTCATACGTATAGGACTATATTAAATATTATGTTTCACTGTAAATGTTTAAATATTTTCTTTTTCTCAAAATCAATGTAAAAATGAGGTAGGATCTGACTGGTTGTCTTGTACAGACAGCAAGATATATGTTTGCAGGCAACTAATTTTACTGACTGTTGCTTGGTTGGTTTGTAAACAGCACAGTTGCCAAAACAGTCCATTGCATGCAAATTTATTTATTTTGTCATTTCCATAAGTGAAGTTGCATTATTTAATTGATATTGATTATATTACAGCTAGTGGAGTGGAAACGTATACGGCGAGTAGAGCGCGCGCGAAAGGAGGCCCTCGACGAACAACTGAGCTATATCGTTGACCGAACTGAACGTTACTCGCGGCAGCTCGCCGCCAACCTGCACGGTGCGCGTGGGCCCGACACGCCGCCCTCCGACGACGAGTTCCAGCCGCGCGGAGACTCCGACGACGACGAGGAGACCATCGCCGTCGCCGATCGCGAGGCCGGCGACCACCGCGACGAGCTCGAGGCGCTGCGCCGCGAATCGCGGCTCGACCTCGGCGAGTTACTGCCGCCCGGATACCTACGCGCGCACTCGCCGCCGCCCTCCGACTACGCCGCTGACGAGGACTCCGCTGACGATGAGGACACCATCGCTGAGCAAGAGCGCGCCGAGCTCCCCGAGGACACCGCTGCTGAGCTAGACGCGCTACGCGACGACGCCGAGCTCGGCATCGACGAACTGATGCGCCGGTACGCCGCGCCGCCACCCGCTACCACAGAAACAGACGACGGCGAGGATGCGTCTACACCGGAGGAGGAGGACAGCTCTGAAGAGAGCGAGGTCCCGTCTGAAAGCGAGGAGTCTGAATGCGAGCGGCTGGAAGCGCTGGTAGAAGAGGGTGGGGAGGCGGGCGGCGGCGGCGAGCAGCGCGTTGAAGCGGCGGCCTCACTAGCCGCGTCATTACAACCAACCGGCACGACGCTCTCGGAGACGGCGGTGGGTACGCCGGTGCCGCGACTGCTGCGGCACGCGCTGCGCGAGTACCAACACGTGGGCCTGCACTGGCTCGCCACGATGCATGTGCGCGGACTCAACGGCATCCTCGCCGACGAGATGGGCCTCGGCAAGACCATACAAACAATCGCTCTGCTCGCACATTTGGCACTCGAGCGCCGAGACTGGGGGCCGCACCTCGTCGTCGCACCCACCTCCGTTGTGCTCAACTGGGAGATGGAGTTCAAGAAATGGTGTCCCGCGTTTAAAATACTAACATATTACGGCACCATAAAGGAGCGGAAACTGAAACGTGTCGGCTGGACTAAAGCAAACTCTTTTCACGTGTGCATAACTTCATATAAACTAGTAGTGCAAGACCATCAAAGTTTTAGAAGGAAACGTTGGAAATATCTTGTTCTCGACGAAGCGCAAAACATAAAAAACTTTAAATCACAACGCTGGCAAATGCTGTTGAACTTCCAAACAGAGAGGTGAGCTTGTAATGGTTTTGTTTTTCTATCTGAGTGAAAGTTGTATAGAAATCTGTTACAAAATATCATGTCATCTGTTACAAATACCCTTTGACAATAATTTCAATTTTTATCTATTAAATGGGTCTTAACACGTATGTTTACGTATTCTACTCGACGTTTCGGCTTGGTTACACCAACCGTGCCACGAACTGACTCCTGATGACAGTCCGCTAAATATGTGTAATAGATCAATATGTGTGAAAAACGCGAAAATATGTAAAGTTATGATAATATCAATGTATACACATTTATGATTTCCAAACATTAACATATAGTTCACATTACACAGTTGGGTACCAACTGTGTAATGTCAATTGTCAATTTCGCAATCAATTGTCGGCCGTTCACACAATACAAAGCTTCATTTCATCAATAAAATTTTGGTGTCACTTATCACCATAAGGATATTCAAATTTATCTGTTTTAAAAAATATCTCACTTTTTAGTCTCCTGTAAAATTTGTCTTTATGTGGTCACATACAGTCAAAACTCGCTATAGCGAAACTCAATGTTACAAAAAACTCCCTTTAACATCTTTAACATCACTATCACGTGCATTTGTTTGGTTTGCTGTTTGTTTCATACATTGATTATTCGCTATAACGCACTATAACGCACACTGGTCACCACCTGGTTTAATATGAAAAGATACCACATTTTTGAATGCACACCCGTGTAATATTATCATTTATTTGCCTCCCGTAAGTTCAATCTTGTCTGGGGATGGCCGGCCCAAAGCAGACAGCGCATTCGTGAACATCTGTGTTTCTTTTGTCTATTGTGTGATTTAATTTTTACTGGCTGATGGAAAGACGCACAAACAAATTGTTTTATTACAATTTACACTGAAAACAAGCCAATAGGTACATAAAGCAGAGTGAATAGACTTTAATCAGCATCGAGTTTGATTGATTTATTGGATATCTGGATGCTAAATAATTAAATAAAACCTTAATATTCTGAAAATATGGTTCAATTCTACTGTTGTTTTATAAACAGAGGTAAAGTAGGTATCAGTACTCGGTACTTTCAAAGACCAATCAATGGCGCAGTAGAGTATCGACCGAAATATACGCCACCATGTATGTATTAGATTATAATGCAAATACCTTGCACTTGTTACCTACATAAACTTTGCTCGTAACTAACGTGGATTTCAAACATTTATTTTTATTGAAATAAAAAACGCCTGTTTTAAACCACAATGAATGTTATAAACAAAAAAGACTTTGTTTGGGTTCGAAATAAGAAAAAAAAACTGTTTGTTTTCCATCTCTGCCAGAGCCAGATAAAAAGCCGGAAAGACCACTATAGAAGGAAAATGTCAATAATCGAATCGGATGGCAGTCTCCATTAATATGCAAGATGCAGTGAATTTTTTGACCAAAGCCTCGATGAGGAAACACCAGCCTGTATTCCTTTCGTCATGCGGGACTTTGTGGAAGTTCTGGCGACGCTTCTGCAGCAGCTGAAGAGCAATATGAGAGTGAAGATGATTTGCCTCTTAGTGAGTAGATTAAACAATTTAACTCGCCTCACTCCTCTCTAGAGGCCCTTTAAGGCTTTAAGAAGCAGACAAGGACGTGGTTACAGCAGAGATCCCCAACCAATGAGGAAATCCTCGCTTCGGTGACGAAAGGCAAGGAGGAAGAAAGGGAGGAACAGGATGATCAATCCAAAGACCCTGAGATTCCTGCACCAGCGAGTTTACAAGTGTTTGATGCAGTGAAATTGATAGATACTAGTCCAAGACCCTATCTAGCCTTTCCCAAAACAATATAGACACTATACAAGAAAATATGGACAGAACATTGGCGCAGCGAGAAAGTTCAAACTAAGATGACTGATTATTCTAAATGATTGTTTTGCAAGCTTTTCTTTAAAATTAGTATTAATGTGTAATTACTACATAATTTACTTTTTGAACAAAAAAAAAAACAGTTTTCGCGATATTTACACGTCTAGTAAATATCGCGAAAAATGTTTTGTTTTGTTTTTGTCTCCCTGAATACCGTAAACTTATTATAATGACAGAAATTGTTTGGTGCCTGGTGATTCGCTATAGAGAGTTTTGACTGTATGCTTTGCAAATTAAGGTGTTGATTTATGAAGTATATACGCGATGTGTTTGTTTGGTTGTGTGTGCGCAGACGGCTGCTGCTGACGGGCACACCGCTGCAGAACAGCTTGCTGGAGCTGTGGTCGCTAATGCACTTCTTGATGCCGGACGTGTTCGCGTCGCACTCCGAGTTCCGCGAGTGGTTCAACCCGGTGGCGGGCATCGCGGAGGGCTCGCACCGCTACAACGACTCGCTCGTACGCCGCCTGCACGAGGTGCTGCGCCCGTTCCTGCTGCGCCGGCTCAAGGCGGACGTGGAGCGGCAGATGCCGCGCAAATACGAGCACGTGCTACTCTGCCGCCTCTCCAAGCGGCAGCGGTACCTATACGACGACTTCATGTCACGCGCCAAGTTAGTACGCACTGCCGCTCGCCTCTTGCGCTCCGATTTTACTGGGGGTCTACTCTAATTTTACACTTCCGAAGTTTCGTGGCCGACCGAACTTCTGACTTTTATTCGTTCGGAGCTTTATACATCAATTATTTTTTGTGTATCCTAAAGGTTCTCCCCCGTTATCGTAAAATTTCTTTTGGTAAAATCTATAATTCGATCGTTGTCTCGTGTTATCTGGGTACAGTTTCGAGTAGTTTCGACTCAAATGAACTTAATTCGGGCCGCTGTATCGGAGTAAACGTTTTCGTAGTAGGTGTCGGTCGAAACTGTGTTTTTTGTCATTTCGGAGTAGAAATCATTTAACACCGTCCGTCGACTTGTTTACAGGACCAAGGAGTCGCTGGCCTCCGGTAACTTGCTGAGCGTGATCAATGTGCTCATGCAACTGCGAAAGGTGTGTAATCACCCGGATCTGTTCGAATCGCGGCCGGTCTCCTCGCCGCTGCAGTTGCCTCCCCTGCAATACCGTGTGCCGTCGCTCGCGCTCGAGGTCGGGTGTTACGAGCGCGTCGAGCTGGCCGCGAGGCTCGGGGGAGACCTCGCTACGTTGGAGGCAAGTGGTTCTGGGGCATTTGCCGCGCATCGTGCTCGCCATCTAGCGCCGCCGCGGCGCCTTGTGGAGGAGATCGGGGAGGTGCGGCCGCCGCCCCGGCCCCCACCTGCCGCGCTTCGGCTTCACCTGCGGCTCGTGCCGCGTGCGCCTCCGTCCATCGCCGCACCGCCGCCACCGCCCGTGTCTACACCTATCTCCGCCGCGCCCGCACCGCCCGCCGCCGCCCTCTCGCCGCCGAGAACGGGCGCTGCGGCGCGGCTCGAGGCTCGCAGACGAGCCTGTCTCCGCCGCTTGGCCTCCACTAACGAGCGGCGCTGCTGGAGGCTTCCCTTATATGGCGCGGACTTACGGCGAGCGGTGTGCTCGCCCCCGCCCACGCCGCCAGCTGCACTGGCGCCTCGCGACATCGCCGAGCTGGTCGAGCAGATGTACGAGACGATCGACAGGTACGTGTTTTTTTATTTTATTTATTCTATGATAAATAAATAACGCCACACTCAATGGCCCACACTAGGATTCCCTGTGTCGTGGGTCCAGAGACATATACAAAGACAAACACAAACACACATCGAGACCAGAACATACATTTCTTTTAATTTTTATTAAACAAATGTGTCCGACCGGTAATCGAACCCGGGACCTTTTGCACAGCAGGCAGGGTCACTACCGACTGCGCCAATCGGTCGGTCGAAGAAACAAAACAGTTGTACAAAACTTATTACTTATTAACTTACTAACAATTTAACCAATAAAGGTTTCTCCGATATACCATTTGAGTGGACACAATAGTATGGATTCCAGACGGTGGTCGCGTATTGCGAGCAATTGCGTACTGAAGTATTAAACGATACTATCCAGGAAATTACAAGTTTGAAATTCTTAGTGGCGCCTCTTAGGAATCCAAGCACTCGTGCAGATTTTTAATAATACTGTCATCGCGTGCGAGAAAATTTAGCTGAGGATTCAATATCACGCCCAGGTCCCCCACCTCCGCCATTCTTTTAAACCATTTAACCCAGCAGCAACAAACAGTCACAGATTTACATCCAGTCCTATACTGTACCGTAACAATAACACAAAGCATTCAATAAATACCGTACAAAATAATATGACATCGACTACTCTTTTAAATTTAGGAAACGTAAATAGCGTAAAAATGTCGATGGTATTTAATTGTTTATTGAAGTTTGATGACACGTCTGAAAAAAATATTATTTACATTATTAGTTCTGCCCAAAGGAATATGAAAGATTTCTGTTGAACGTGAGCAGGCACGCGCCACATGTAAGAATGTTGTATAGAAAAAGGGAGTCGAAATATTTCCGTCTACTCTCCAAAGTGGCTCTCCGTGTCGCTCAGCACCACTATTAGCAGCCTATTGTTACCGTCTTCCTTTTTTTACACTTGTCACATCCCTAGTAAATTCATTGAACGGGCACTTAAGAGCTGTCGCGTACTATATACGGTATCGTGTGCAGGTTCAGCGTGTGTTGCTCAACGGCGCGCGCGGGCGGGCCGGCGCTGTGCGCAGGCGCGGGGCTTGGCGCGCGCGCGTGGCGCAGCCGCGCGGCGGCGGCGGAGGGTGGCGCGGGCGGCGCGGCGCGCGCGCTCCTCGCTCTGTTGCACGCGCCTGCCTCGCGGCAGGCCGTCGCATTCCCGCACCCGAGGCTGCTGCAGTACGACTGCGGTGAGTGATGCTGGAACAGCTTAGTGAAATTACATAAGATTAGGGTTGAAGAAAATAAAAAAATACCCTGTAATAATAATGAAACATGCGCAGTGGCGAGCAATGACACGCACTCGCGGCGACACGCACTCGCGGCGACACGCACTCGCGGCGACACGCACTCGCGGCGACACGCACTCGCGGCGACACGCACTCGCGGCGACACGGCTACCAGCGACGGCGCGTGTAGATAAATTTGCAATGTAAAATTTGCATCACATCTGCGCGCCGCTGCTCTTCCGATGTGGATTGGCCTTTAAGAATAATTTCGTGCTGGACATACTTTTCACAATTATAGTGCTGCTAAGCGACATGGTTAGGCCACTTTGTAAAGTAGACGAAAATATTTTAGCTCCTTTTTTCTTTACACAAAATTATTAACGAACACATAGACTGTAATTGCTGACTAGAGAACATTTATTTTAGTTCCACGTGCCTTGTCATGTTTAACAGAAACCTTTCATGTTCCTTTGTACAGAACTAATTATCTAAAAAATGTTTTTTTTTTCACGTGTCACATCTAACTTCAATAGAGAATTAAATACTATCGACATGTTGGCCTACCATTTTATAAATTTTAAATTGAGTCATTGATCCTCTCTTTTTTTTTTAATGGACGAAGACGGCAGACGAGCATACAGTCCACCTGATGGTATGTGGATACTGTCGCCCATAAACATACGTGATACATACTTATTTCCTACTTCGTAAAAGAGCTAAAATTTTAACTGACGATTGTTTCAAATCTTATATTAAAACCATTGAAACTAATTTAACAAAAAATATAAAGGTTTTTTGGCGTTACATAAAGAATTAACGATTAATAAATACCCTTCCTTCACGAGTGCCATTAAATGAGCGCTTTGCTGAATGTGGCGATGATATTAGCAACATGTTTGCAGAATCAATGTTTTGAGGAAAAATTAAAATTTTCGAACCTGAAAAGCTTAGAAGTGAGGCGTGAAATCAGTTCATTTATTACATAAGATCATGCATGAATAACCATTTAGATGGGAATCTCTTGCGGCATCTCAATCTAACTAAAGTCACCGAATCGGCCCGTGCGCACTCGACAACTATTTGACACACCACGGTCTCGAAATGATGTTTCTTACAATATTTCTATAGAATATCTCGATAGAATTACAACTGTCTGGACGACGAGTTTGACATGTTCAAATAATAACGCCCGTTTCAAAATTCTGTTGGACAGATATTTTCCTTTTAGATAGATTCTATGTAGATAGTTTTATTATAGCTATTCTGCATGATTATAGCTGAAGTCGTGTATAACACTAAGTGAGTTTAGAAACGTATAAATGTTTTATAAAACGTGTCTGTAGATAGATAAGTTTGTAAAATTGTTGTTGTACCTCAGCAATAAATATAAATTTAAAAAGTACTCGGTGCCATATTGTTTTGTTAGGTATCATTGTACCTTTTGATTCAACGCTTTATTTTGTTGTACAGAACAACAAGTCTGGACGTAAATCTATTCAACTTCATTATGTTCATATACTGTGTTTGGTCCTAAACAAATAAAATAAAGCGTTAAAAACCCGTTAAAAAGCGTTAGTATCATGTCAGAAACAAAAATACAGGGGAAAAGGAATGGCACAAGTTTTTTGCCATTTTTGCCATTTTGTCAAAAGCGTTTAGTTTACGTGACTTGTAACAATGTATCGTGTCGGATACGATTCAACAATGCGCTTCGTGCAGTAGTGTAACACACGTGTGTCCGCAGGCAAGCTGCAGACGTTGGACGGACTGCTGCGGCAGCTAAAAGCGGGCGGTCACCGCGTGCTAATCTTCACGCAGATGACGCGCGTGCTGGACGTGCTCGAGGCGTTCCTTTCCATGCACGGGCACACGTACCTGCGGCTGGACGGCGCCACGCGCGTCGACCAGCGGCAGCCGCTCGTCGACCGGTTTAACGCGGATCGGCGAGTGTTTGCGTTCATACTGTCCACGCGCAGCGGCGGCGTCGGATTGAACCTCACCGGCGCCGACTCCGTCGTGTTCTACGACTCCGATTGGAACCCCACGATGGACGCGCAGGTAGCTCTTGGACGTTTTTGGATATTGAAATTTCTAATCTACTGGTATAACAGTATTACAATCAAATTTTTATTTACTATTAAAAATCCAACCACCATCAGCGAACTTCTTTAAGGTCCACCTGGCTGGAGGGCGTCTCACACTTCCGTTTCCTGGTACGGGGCCTCCATCCGAGGACTCGTCTACCCCGTCCTGCGGCAAACGTGCCCTGCCCTTGCCCATTGTACGAGCTATGTCGTTACCTCTTTGGCGAATGTCTTCGTGGATCCTATCCCGAGAGCACCTTGGGAGAGGATCCAACAGTGGAGACATAATAATAAAAAAATATTTATTTAAGACGTTTACATATTTTCTATATGATAATTGTCACTTATAATGGTAGTTTACAAAACATCAAATATACAAGAAGGTACGAGGTGATGACGCGCGACACGCGATAACAGTGTGTGCTGACATCTGTACCAGTAGACTCATGGTGTACGGTGTAGCTTACATAGCTACAACCATACATAGCCGAGTCAGTGGTAACGCACACATAAATTAATCCACAGCAATGAAACCAATCAGTACGAAAACAGCGCTTACTCGCGTGTGCTCCCCGCGCCTTTAGGATAGATTAGCTTATAATTATGTAATGCAATTAAATCCTCAGCTCCAACAAAGCTGCTTATTATCGATCTCGATGAGCAACTTCTACACATGGTATGGGATTAAAATATCAACTAGTTTGTACTTTGATTAGGAGTTAAAATACCATTAATTAATATGACTACATTTAGGTACTATGTATACGTACTACGTATGTCTAAAAAAAAAAGGGGTGTTTTTGGGTTTTTTTTACCCGACTGCAGCACGCGAGGAGACTACAAACAAGTATGATCTCCCGACTGTTTTGAGTCTGATACTAAATTGGTAAAATAATAGATTATTTCATATAACAAAACAAATGAGTTGGTCCATGCAGTAAATATGTAAAACGTACTTGTGTTCATATAGGAGTTGGATACAGGCGGGTTTTTTGTTTAAATAAGTATTATAATTCATCTCAAATACCGGTATTCCAAAACGTGTAAAGTAGTTTAGGTATTCCCATTGTTTCTATGATAGCGGTATTCTGGGTAATACCGATATTGACGCCTTACTTGCAGGCGCAAGATCGCTGCCACCGCATCGGGCAGACGCGCGACGTGCACGTGTACCGGCTCGTGACCGCCGCCACCGTCGAGGAGAACATCCTGCGCAAGGCCGAGCAGAAGCGCGCGCTCGGACACCTCGCCATCGAGGACGGCCACTTCACCACCTCCTACCTGCGCGGGGTCAGTATACTCGTACAACTCCTATATGAGCCGGCGACAGAAAATGACGATCAATTTTCAAATGGCATGTTTGTATGGATGACTGCTGATGTTTGCACCGTAGCGAGCCTGCCGCAATTCATTCGACATTACTCATGCTGTGAAGCCCAGCGAACAGCCGTGAAACTCCAAGTGTGTATCGTTTTCGCAGACTTCTCGACATTCACGGATTGTTTTCCGACCAGGGA
This sequence comes from Sesia bembeciformis, assembly GCA_943735995.1. Taxonomy (NCBI): domain Eukaryota; kingdom Metazoa; phylum Arthropoda; class Insecta; order Lepidoptera; family Sesiidae; genus Sesia; species Sesia bembeciformis. Next base: position 19,939,554 of record OX031028.1, read on the forward strand.
GTTACAGTTCTTTATTACATAAAAAACTGTTTTGAAATTTGAAAATGAGTGATAAATTTGTATTTCATTAATAACCTCATTATGCGAGCACCGCGTGCACCGCGCAGGATCTGCCGATCATATTTCAGATTTGAATAATATGTAGTTTAAACAATAAACACACGTTTCCAGCTATTTAACAATCAGTAACCAAAATCGGTTGCAAGCTGCAGCACTATAACGTAATTCGCGTCAAGTGGTATTATGATTATTACGTGTATCGTGCAGGCTAATATCAAGGAGCTGTTCGGCGCTGAAGCGGAAGCCGCGGCCGACACGAGTGACGCCGCAAGCGAGCCGGCCGGCGGCGAGCTGGAGGGCGCGCTCGCCGCCGCCGAGGACGAAGCGGACGCGGCGGCGGCGCGGCGCGCGCGCTGCGAGCAGCAGGCCGACCTCGCCGAGTTCGACGAGACGGTGCCGCTGAGCGACGACGCGCCGCAACACACGCGCGAAAACCAGAACAGCGAGCTCGCCGCGCTCATGAAACAGGTATTCATTGGTAATATGCACATAATGTAGGTTTACCTACATAGAATAGATCTGTACGAGTTGTTGTTGACAATATAATGTATATTTGAATTAATAAATAAATAATTCCTTTTTTGTGTGTTTCACGTGATATCAACTGTCATCTGTTTTCGTTTATTTCGGAAGGCAGTTTGTGGTCGATTAGGAACACCAGAAATATTTTTAATTTCATTTAGCGACATATCTGTTGCGCGTTTCATCGACGCCGAATCCACCGGTAAATGGTGACATGCTTGTTTTCAGTTGACGCCAATAGAAAAATATGCGATGCGCCTAGTGGAGAGCAGCGAAGCAGCGACGGAGACGGAGCGCGCCGCGCTCGACGACATGCGGCGACAGCTGCGCGACTGGGAGCAAGCGCGGCGCGCGCTGCGCGAGGGCTCGCCCGCACCGCCCGCTACACCCGAGCCCGAGCTAACGTACTGCCGCGAGGACGCGCGCGCGCAGGTGCGCCCCGCCCGCCGCCGTCGCGCGCCCGCTCCGCCGCCGCCCTCGCCGCCCCCCACGCCGCCCGCCGGCGCCGTGCGCACGCGTTCGCGCGGTACCGTACACATCAATCTGTGGACACTCGACGAGGCCGGCGGCGCGGCCGCCGCGCGGCGGCGCGCGCTGCGCAACGGCACGCTCGACGCGTGGCTCGCGAATGACGAACCTGATGATAAATAAACTATTGGAAACATTATATGCGTTTTATATTTCTGACGTTCGACGTTTTGGTGCCGCTCGTTATTCGTCCGTAAATGCTTGAATGAAGTCTCCCCCGGACCGGTGCGCTTCCGCGACTAGTCACCAAAACGACGACGCCGATCCGAACGTCAGGGATGTAAGACGAGCAAGCATTTACGGGCGAGGCCGAGCGGCGCCTCCCCCTGTACGAGCCAACTCGTACATATTTTGCTGCGTCAAACATTCTGTAACATGTGGCTTCATTTAGTGCAAGTTCTAAACTCTGAAGGACCAAATTCTGTGCGGGGGCCACTGTTTGTTGTGATTCTGCACAAAATGATGCACGTCTCCGCCCGGCCTCGCCCGCGCGCGGCACAGTACTCGGCGCAGGTTACGCATTTACATAGATAAATAAATATCCCTGAGCCAAACGCCCGCTGGTAACGTACGTACACTCGGCAATAGATCAACCTACACCCATGGGCTACCTACCTCCTTTACGCCGGAGCACCTTATCGTGCACTCATTTGGTGCTTCCTTTATGTGCCAGAGCACACGATTAGTTTGACCCATTTTACGATTTCTGAACGGTTTCGTAAAAACTATAGTGCACTGCTTTCTACGTAAAAATAACATTTGTCTTTTTAAAAAAAAGTAACATTACTGTTTCGATCTTTGTATAAATACAATTCAATTTCATAAACAATTATTAAGTGCACAACTCGCGCGTGGAGTGCGCGCGGAACCGGCTGGTGTGCAAAGGGCACGCCATTTCTGATAGCGCTCGACACTCGGCCACAGAGACGTGAAACCATTACTAGAGTCCCCACAATCTAATAGGTCCGATTTGACAGTTCTCAAAATTGTCTGTGTAGGGATGGGAACCAAAGAATCGGTTGCTACAAAAACCGATTCTCGAGACATCGATTTATTATACATAACGAGTTTGTAATCGTTTAATTTAACTTAACATCGAACAGAAACATTTAGATGTGCCTTAACAGTACAATTAATACAGGTTGACTTTATTGATGGCTTATTTTCTACAACATATCTTTATAATATAAAATCGAACTTGTTCCATGATGGTTACAAACTCATATTTTTATGTACTAAGAATGAAATTAATAACAAATATCTGTATTCGGTTGAATAGCATTTCAATAGCATTCTACTGACCGGTGCGGCGGCCTCCTAATAGCATTCCACTGACCGTTGCGGCGGCCTCCTAATAGCATTCCACTGACCGGTGCGGCAATCAAAGTAATGTCACGGCGATCAAAGTAATATTAGCAACAGCTAGGGAATCCGCGTTTAAATATGTGCAGGCGATCTTCTTGGACATCTCGGGTGCCTTCGACAACGCTTGGTGGCCGATGATCATGGTCAAGGCGAAGAGGGGAGGTTGCCCGCCAAACACCTATAAGATGTTGGCGGACTACTTCGCCGAACGCCGGGTTGGCCTTTTCGTTGGCGGCAGGGTGGAGTGGAAGGTGTCCACTATGGGATGTCCTCAGGGGTCAGTGCTGGGGCCAACTCTCTGGAACTTACTGATGGATGACCTGCTTCTACTACAGCTCCCGCCGGGAGTGAAGCTCGTGGCCTACACGGACGATGTTACGGTCCTCATTGAGGCGGAATCTAGGTTACAAATAGAATCAAAGGCGGCACAAGCTCTGCATTGCGTCAGTGAGTGGGGGGCCCGGAATAGGCTGGCATTTTCACCTGCGAAGTCGTTAACTATGACTATCAGGGGAAAGTTCCAGCGACCTCCCACCATAAAACTTGACAATGCGTCGATGGGAAACGTTACATCGGCCAAGGTATTGGGGGTGGTACTGGACTCGGGTCTTTCTCCTGGGGAATTCGCTACCGGGGACTCAGGGTCTTGTACCAGGGCACCTACGTGGCTACGGTCAATTACGCGACGGCGTGCTGGTTCCAGAGAGCGTCCCTACACGTCGTGCGAAGTGTCCTGTTGCGCACTCAAAGGCCTTCGTTAATTTTACTAACGAAGGCCTATCGGTCCACAAGTACCGCGGCGCTCGCCGTGCTGGCGGGCGTTCTGCCCGCGGACCTGGAAGTAACTCGCGCTGGCAGGACGGATGAGGCGCGCTTGCTCGCCACCAAGGCGGAGGTGCGTGCTAGGAAGCGCGGCATTGCGCGGCATTTGGGAAGAGACAGTGGCAGCATGGCAGAACAGATGGGAGAGTGAGGAGAAAGGAAGGGAACTGTATCGATACTTCCCGACGTTCGCCTCAAATGTCGTTGGGTCGAACCGGACTATGAAACGTCGCAGATTCTCACTGGGCATGGATGCTTTAGGAAGAGGCTTCATGACATGAAGCTGTGTGAAGAGGACATGTGTGAGTGTGGTATGGGAGAAGAGGACCTGCACCACGTTCTGTGGGCCTGTCCACAGGAGCGTACGAAGATGCTGGAGGGGATCGGCCGTGGGGAGGAGGGACCGGTTTATTACTGCGATCTCGTCAGCTCGGAGGCGAATTTCAGCAGGCTGAGAGAGTTCGCGCATCAGTGGCACAGACGGAGAAGTTCGAGAAGCTGAGCGGCTCGGCACCGGAGTGGCACGTAACTGTGATGTTCATGCCCCAGAAGGGTAAGAGTGGCTCAGGGACACGGGCGAAGATGTTACTTGTAGGGAGGCAGAGTAGATACGCGCCGCAACACAGCCCTTAGCAGGCGAACGGCGCGTACCTCCCGACGATTCGGTCCGTATAACCGTAAGGTTGGTAGGACCATGGGCGGAGGTGGGTCATGACCGGTGCGGCGGCCTCCTAATAGCATTCCACTGACCGGTGCGGCGGCCTCCGTTTCCCAGCTTTATTTTCTTTTACTAATTTTAGTAGTTCCGCTTTCAATAAGCTCATGTCAGCTTCCACGCCATTCTTTTGCAGCCACGTCACTAAATCCGCCCCCTGTGCTTCAGTCGGCGCTCTATCAGTTGGACGGAGTGATACGGATTATTAGTAAATAAAGAAGGGATTATTGTTCTGGAAGGTTTTGCACTAAGGACAGAAACCACTCCTTAAATTCTCTGCGTCCATTTCCTTGTGATATTCTTTTGTGCTTTTTAATTCATACGTCAATAAACAATTGTTGACAAAACCTCCCCCGGTAGATACAGCCTGGCAAATTATGAGGCGTCCACACTTTCCCATTGGCACGTTCGAGCTAGACACTTTCGTACCATCCCTCCACGACTGGCACAGTATTTTTTTAATTTTTAATAGAAAAAGATGGCAGTCGAGCAGACAGTCCACCTGATCCACCGGATACTGTCCTTCATAGACATCCGCGATACATGCCAACATCAGTCCAGAATGAGAAACGTTGGCACGCCCCCGGATGCGTTGCCTACCTTTGCAGATTAAGGAATGGATTGAGAGAAAAAGAGTTGGGAAAATGGGGAGGGATAGGATGGGATGGGAATGGGCTCTGGCATATCTCACTCACTACCGAATCACGTACATACATTGGGTAAATACGATAAAGTGGGAAATGCAATACATTTCAGGGTAGTGTTCTGTGAGAATGATTTGCATTCAACCAAGTCTCATCTAATATTACATTATCACAGTTGGGTCATTTCTCTTAAGAATGATACTCTTTGTAAAATAATCGAGCTACTGTGTTTTAAGTAGATAAACGTAACAACAAATTTACACCGCTGAAATTACACGAATGCAGTCACGGTGAACACGACACACCTTATTTATTTATTTATAAGACACACCAATACTGAACACACACTACCCACTTGTGCAAACAAATGTGACACAAAATATAAGGTCGGAGAAAAAGTTTCTTTGTATTTTATATACAAATTCAAGACAATTTTTTTAAAAGATTATTTACATTTAATTATAATATATATATATATATATATATATATATATATATAATGTGCTCTAACAAACACCAGAGATAATGTGTAGGAATCACGAAATCAAAACCAAATTGCGTTGCTCTGGATGCTCTCTTTTTTATTTCCTTTTTTTAAATATTACCTTTTTAATGGTATCATAACCAGCCAGGTACAAACAGTACAATCAAAGATTTTGGATCACAACTTCATACATACAAAATACGAAAAGAGTTTCTCCCCGACCTATTATATTATGCAGTACAGTACTTAAATGCATGCTCAGCGTGTGCAATAACTGTCCTATTTTAAAATATAGGTATTTTAAATTTATAATTAAAATATGCTAAATATTTATAATTAAAACATTATGCTCACAGTTTGACCAGTGAGTAATTATTATTATTATAAAAAATCAAATTATCAATAAGAACTTGCAATAGATTTCAATAGGTATATTTATTTTAAATTTCGCCAAACCGTCGCTGCGTTACGTATACAGACCAATAGCTACATGTTTCATACAGAAATAATTGTATGTGCGGCGCATGCGCGGTGGAGAGGAGCGTTTCGGCCCACACATTCAATGAACATGAACCTACTTATTTTTTTTTTAAATTTACGTGATAATCTACTCGTACATTATGAAGAGCTCGGATATGGAAACTTTCCTTGTTACGCAACTCAATCTCCAAAACACTCGTTACACAGCCATACACGCACATATCCCAAATATTACACAAACATCGTGGACACCCTCTACCGCGTACGACTCACACGCCTGTCGGTAGTTGAACGTCATTATCTTATAGGCTTGCTCGAGGTTTATTGTTGCTCTTTGTTCTAGCCGCTAGTGCCATAACGCGAGAAAGAAATACCTCTTACGGAAAAGTAGATAGCTTCCGAAAATATCTGTATTAGAAAAACATTTGTTGTACGAGGGCGGTGTTCAATAATGTATCTGCCTCGATGTGAAGCCCAGCCCCGAGTGATTCAAAATAAATTCATGCATATTGCTATATGTCTTGATGTGACACGTGTGCAGTTTCAACTCAGTGCGATTATAACATTGATAGTGAAAGCATGGCAAGTCCGTCGGTGTTTGAGCCTACCGAGAGATTGCTTGCCCTGGAGCGACGTTCAGTGATAGAATTCCTCACAAAAGAGGACAAGAAGCCGAAAGGAATCTTTGAACGCATGGTGGTAGTATATGGGGAATTTAGGCCTTCAGAATACATAGTAAAGTTTTGGAGCAAGCAATTCAAGTCCATAGTGGCCATAGATGACCCTCACACTGGGCGACTCGTAACCACAACGACTCCGGAAATGTGCAAAGATCCCAATGATTTTATTATGGTAGACAGGCGGGTGAAGAGCTTACGTATAGTTGAAGACATGGGCATCTCGGCAGGCAGTATGGAACGTCATTCATAACCATTTGGAGATGTCCACAGTCGGCGCAAAATGGGTTCCGCTCTTGTTGACATCATTTCAGAAGGACGCCCGGCGTCGAGTGTTGTCAAGAGAGCTTGGAGCTGCTTGGTGAGAACCCAGTAACATTTTTCGGCGTTTGGTGACTGGTGATAAGACGGGTTTTTCATAGAGATCCTGAGTCTAAAATGGAGTCCATGCAGTGGATGCACAAAAGTTCTCCTACGCCTTAAGAAGTTCAAAGTCGAAAAATCGAGCGGGAAGGTGATGGTAACAGTTTTCTGGGATAGGGAGGGACTTTTCTGTTGAAGCTCATGCCAGTCAAGACGGCCATAACAGGAAAGAGCTACGCTAACTCTATGACTGCTTTGCGCGAGTCCATCAAGGAGAAAAGACGTGGAAAGCTCAAATCAAACGTGCTGCTCCTTCACGACAATGCACCGGTGCACATGTCAGCAAAAGTGCAGACCGCCATCAAAGTCTGCGGATTTCAGCAGCTGAATCATCTACCCTACAACCCTGGCAGATTACTTTTTGTTCCGAAACATGAAAAAAAAATCCCGAGGGCAACGTTTTTCGAGCGATGAAAAGGTCAAGGCAGCTGTAACACCCTGGTTGCAGAGCAACCAAAAGGTTTTTTAAAAAGGTGAATGTCGATGCATGAGTAGTGGTTAAAATGTATTGAGGTCCAAACTGACTATATTGAAAAATAATAATAAATCCGTTCTACTCTGCAATCGTTTTCTTACTTAGGTAGATATATTATTGCACGCTCCTCGTAATCTGCCATCGTGCGTCCGATACACCGGGGCCTGTGCAACGGCTTAGGACTTGAAGTAGACATGATTTATTTATAAGGCACGCCAACAATGTACACACTACTTGTATTGCTTGATGATAAGGTTGGATTTTGCTTAGCGGGATATGAAAACAACTGTGTACGTCTGCACTCTACGGTGGTTTATTGCAACTAAAACTAAAAATTGGAACAACATTCCGCCCACCAAAAGGACTATATCGGGTCCTTTTCATAACATTGTCCCTAGCTACAAAACAAAATTGCATTGAGTTGAGTATTGATAACAAATCTAAATTTTACAAAAAGGTATAATCCTGCACATCTTATACTAACACTGAAGCTAATTACAGTATAGTTCCTAATCAGTGTCGATAGGGAGGGGACAAAGTTTGGAAATTGATCTTTTCACTACACTATTCCCACTCTTTACACTATAGACTCTTGTATGAGAATCATTTCCAGGATGCTTGTCCACAATACGACCTAGAGACCACTTCCCTGGGGGCAAACCATCAGTTTTGATCAACACTATGTCACCGATTTTAAATTCTTCTCTCTTTTTTAACCAGATCGGACGTTGTTGTAGCCTCGTAAGATATTCTTGTTGCCAACGTCGCCAAAAATCACCAAGTAGTTTTTGTGTATATTGCCAGCGTGATAGTCTGCTTATATTCACATCTTTGAAAGTTGGAGATGGGACGACTATCGGGGCTTCGCCTATCAAGAAGTGTCCGGGCGTTAGTGGTTCTATTGAGTCCGGATCAGAGTCATCGGTGGGACATAGAGGCTTGGAGTTCAGACAAGCCTCGATTTGACACAACACGGTTGTCATTTCCTCAAAGGTAAGGTTAGTGGTCAGTACGCGTCTCAAATGATGTTTGGTGTTTTCATCGAGATCAGCATGTCGTAGGCGACCGCCCACCTTGAGGATACCATCTTCATCAAGGTAAGGATTCAATGTTTTTATGTTGCTATCTGCTTTCATAGGTTTGTTCACTTTGATTCTGTTCATTTCCTCAATATATTCTTCTTCTTGTACTAGTTTAATGCATGACATCAGCGAACTTTCTAATTCTTCCGTTGTAAAGTTTCTTTCTACATCTATTGACCTCTTTTTACAGTTTAAAAATCTCTTGCAGTAGGCTATGACCTTTATTAATTCTCTTAAGTTTTCAAACTGATCAAATTGTGATGTTAAACATTCATGAATATCTTCCTTACGTACATTTAGATTAACGTGTATCTTCTCTTTCTTCATTTCGAGATCTGTAGAGACAACCTCTGTGTGTATTAATTTGATTTCTTTTTCAGATAGCCATGTCGGGCCATTCCACCACAACTTCGAATCTTTTAGACTCTCAAGTAACATGCCCCTCGATGCAATATCTGCTGGGTTCTCTTCGGATAAAACGTGATACCACCGGTTGTTGGGTATATTTTCTTGTATCTCTGCAACTCGGTTCGCTACGAACGGTTTCCACCTGTGAGGTTCACTTGATAACCACGCAGTCACAATCGTTGAATCGGTCCAAGCATACATTTGCGTTGCAGGTATTCTCATAGCTTGTTCTATTTGCTTTAGCAGCCTGGAGAGCAACAGTGCTCCTGACAATTCTAGACGCGGTAAGGAGATGGTACGAAGAGGTGCCACTTTAGTTCTTGAAGCTATGATTCTAGTTATCACAGTGCCATCTGGATTCTCTACTCTTAGATAGGCCACGGCAGAGTAGGCCAGCATCGATGAGTCACTAAATCCATGAATTTGTACCCTTTCCATGTCAGTGCTTATAGTACCAAGCCAACGATCGATGTGAATTTCAGTTACATTCTTATAATCTGCCCGAATATTCTGCCATTCGTCCTCTAATTGTCTACTTATCCTGTCATCCCAGCCGACCTTGGCCAACCAAATCTTTTGTAATAAGATCTTCGCCATTATCAGACTTGGCGAAACCCATCCAAGAGGGTCGAAAAGCTTCTGGACATCTGACAAGATTGTTCTTTTTGTGACACTAGTTGAGGCCATCGGCACATTCAATTTGTATTGAAATTGGTCTGTTCCCAAATTCCAAATCAATCCCAACGCTTTGACAGTTCCATCTAATTTGAGATCTAAGTGTGCATTAGTACTTCTTTCGCTTGTTTCAATAGATTTCATGAATTCAGGACAGTTGGATGACCATTTCGAAAGAGTGAAGCCCCCCTTTTTCAATATGCTTGTCACGTTCTGAGCTGTTTCTATGGCTTCATTGGTAGTATCGTTACCTGACATCATATCATCCATATAGAAGTCTTCTTTTATTATCTTCGCTGCAATTGGATAATTTCGACCTTCGTCTTCGGCAACTTGATGGAGAGTTTTTACTGCAAGATACGGTGCTGATGCAGTGCCAAACGTGACTCGTAGCATACGGTATTCTTTTATATCTTCAGAATCGTTCTCGCGCCATAGAATACGTTGGTAGGTGTCAGCGTCTTCTTTGTACACCAGGCATTGTCTGTACATCATCTTAATGTCACTTGCATAGCAGACGCGCTTTAATCGCCATCTCATAATCAAGTTTCTTAGGTCCTCTTGAAGCTGAGGACCAACATGTAATTCGTCGTTAAGTGAGATTTGATTCGAGCCTTTCGCAGAAGCATCGAACACGACACGTGTCTTCGAAGTTTCCTTGTCTTCGCGTATCACGGCGTGGTGAGGTAAATATACCGCATTCACTTTCTTTGTTTCATTTTCAGGTACTTCTTCCATATGGTCTAGCGTTAGATATTCTTCTATAACCTTTTTGTAATTTTCTTTTAGTTTTGGTGTTCTTTTGAATCTTCTTTCTAGGTGTATTAGTCTATTTCTTGCTATGTCTTTCGTGTTTCCTTCAGGTGATTTTGGATTTTTTATTTTAAATGGTAACTTTACCATGTATCTTCCTTCTCTTGTTCTTGTGTGTGTTTCTTCGTAGATTTTCTCGCATAATTTTTCTTCCTTTGTTAGTTTTCTACTATAATCTGTGTCTATTTCCCACAGCGATTTTAGGACATCATCCATGTCTACTTGATGGTGAAGGACCAGAAACGATTTTTCTTCCAAGTTCCTCGAAGTGATTTCTCCGAACAAAATCCATCCAAGGTTTGTTTTTTGTGCGCACGGAGAACCCGGAGGACCTTTGATCAGTGGTTGTTGCACTATTTGTGCGTACTCTTTAACGCCTAGAAGCAAATCAATTTGCCCTGGGATATGATAGCTTGGATCTGCCAACTTGAGACCTTCTAGGTGTGTCCATTGATTTTTATCGACAGTGACAGCTTTGGAGGGGAGCTGCGTGGTAAGTTGTTTGCTCATTACATAAGCAGTTAGGTCTATCTTAAAGTTTGAATCCCATCGGGAACCAACTTGTAGCTTAACCACGTGATCGACGTTTATTCTTGAAGACCCCACTCCAATGATACTTCCTCTGGCTGACTGTTTGGTAAGATTGAGCATTTGAGTTGCCTTTTCGCTTAAGAACGCTGCCTGTGAGCCTTGGTCAACGAGCGCACGGAGAACAATGGTGTGATTGTGCTTACTTGTAACTGTCACCATTGCCGTCGCTAGTAGTGCCGTGCTTGTACCTTGTTTAACATTGTTGTGTGACGCAATCAGTGTGTTAACTTGTTCTTCTGACTCTTCTGCACTGTGATGTGATGCCTTCGGTTGAGTAGTGCTTACTGTTTCCGAAGTATCTGGCTTCTTATGTTGGTGTAGGAGAGTATGATGGCGCCGTTTGCATAAACGACAGGACAGTTGCAGTCTACATTGGTACGCAGAATGTCCTGGTGTTAAACAGTTAAAGCATAAGTTGTTTTTCTTAACATATTCTGTTCGTTCTATAGGTTGCAGCGTAGTGAATCCCTTACAATGGCATAAAGTGTGGTTATCTTTGCATAATACACATGTCTTCTTTGTTGGTAGTGACGACGCAGTTGATGTGGGTGAAAGTGACGCAGCAGTGGCGACGTGGAAAGAGCGTTCTTTCACTGGTTTTTCACGGGGGCCCGTTGATGCGACAAGTTCCAGCGTTCGGTATTTTGATTGTAAAAAGTTCTTTAAATCACTCCAGGTAGGTAACAAATCCGTTTCAATCCTGTATGCCCATTCTTCCCAATCTTTATGTGTCTCGGTATCTAATTTTTGCACGACGAGAAAAATAATTACAGGATCCCATGTCTCCGTTGAAATATTTAAATTGTGTATATTATTTAGGCAGTCGGACGTCACGTCGAGCAAGTATTTGATTTGTGTAGCAGATTGGTTTGATATCTTTCTTTGATTAAATAATTTTTTTATGAGGGTATTCAAAATTAATCTTTTATTACCATACCTTGTTTTTAGAATATCCCACGCTATTTCATAATTTTGCTGGGTCACCTGGACGTGCTTCAGTAAAGCTTGAGCTTCCCCGGTCACACTGGTCTTTAAATAATGTAACTTTTGCACATTACTGATTGTATCATTGTCGTGCACTAGCGAAACAAACAAGTCTTGAAAACTTGGCCACTCTTCATAATTACCGCTAAATTTAATTAACTCAATTCTTGGAAGGCGTACGAGTTGATTTGTTGTATTATTTGATTGTATGTTATTCTTATTTAACTCGGCGGTGGTACCCGACGATGGCGTGGTTGTCAAACTCGCTAATAAATCACATAAGTCGGCAAGTATACAAATGTATGCTTCTTTGTGGTTATCATATTCATTATTCGTAAAATAGGATATCGAACTTTGTTTATCTTGTGGTGTTATTTTAATTAAATCTTGATGTGCCGTTTTGAATGTTTCCCAATCTTCTTCAATAGTTTTTATTCGAGTTTCAACATAACCTTTGGTTAATCTCGCCTTCGGACATTTTTTCAAGTTAACTTGAGTTTTTTGTATTGAACTTGCCGTATTTTCCAACAAATTGAGTAATTCCGTCGTAGAAGACATCGCGCCAAAAATGAATCCTTATCGCTCAGGAATGCGGGCTTCTATTGTTCTCGCCCCGACGGCTGGCTCGCAGCGGTCGCTCCGATAGCTCCTTTTAGATCCGACTCGAATTCGACCATGTATTGCTTGATGATAAGGTTGGATTTTGCTTAGCGGGATATGAAAACAACTGTGTACGTCTGCACTCTACGGTGGTTTATTGCAACTAAAACTAAAAATTGGAACAACACTACTTGTGCAAACAGATATAAGTAACAATATTGTACGTGGTACATCACTTGAACGCATGCTCGGCGTGCGCAGAAACTTATAAATTACAGGTAATTACAAATATAATAAACTAGCGACCCGCCCTCACTTCGCTTCGGTTTATTAAATTTAAAATAATCGGAATAAGATATTTTCCTGCGGTAAAATGGAGCCTATATTTTAAGTTAGACCTCTAGCAATACATCGGTGAAAACTGCATTCAATTCCATGCAGTACTTTTTGCGTCATGCGTGTACAAACATACATACAGACAAAATTTCTAAAAACTGTTGTTTTGGCTTCTGTTGCTCGAATAAAGACTTAGTTTTTTTTCAATATCTATAATGTACAGACATCGGCCTGTTACAATTTTATTATATTATATATATATATATAATAGATGAAGCAAGTTTGTGAAACAATGTACCCAATGAAACAACGCAATGTAATGAATTAGAAATCAGAATCAATAAGAGAATCCAGTATCTTGATTCTAAATTCCGGCATACTGTCACGATATATCCAGAACAATATCTTCGTATTTTCTACAGAAAACACTGTACATGTGACAGGCGGAGAGGAGAGTTTCGGCCCAAATTTGTTCGGCACAGCGGCACGTCAATCAACAGCGATTATTGCGAGCGGCCGGACGCGGAACGCGCGCATATGTATCTTCTCCAGCAATTCCGGATATAACACTTTGCCATGTATTAGATTGTGCAAAACGATAGATCTAACATACGCCGTCGCTTACAAAGCTTATCCATTGAACACTAATGCCGTTATATTTATGATAAATGAATTTAAATCTACAATGTTCTCCCATTTTTATTCAGTCACTGCATTCTTAACGTAAAGATTTAAAATTATGTCTAATTAAATATATTTATTACGTTAGGTGTGGGTGAGCGGCTTCGTGGCAACGGAACGTATGCCGGTAAGTAGCATTCCGATGCGTGTGTTTGTTTCATTCGCGCCGCTCGTCGCTTATCGCTTCCGCTCGTTCGCAGATGTGGTGTCCTCCCACGCCGCCCTCTAGCGACGGCGACGTATACTGCGACAGCTGGGCGCGTGCGCTCTACCGGCGCGGCGCCGCCGCCGACGCGCTGCTGCCGCCCGTGCACCGTCGCGAGCGCGCCGCCCGTTCACCGCGCCGTGCCCGCCCGCCCGCGCGCGCCCTGCACGCGCCGCCTTCGTTGTTCGAGCGCGCCGGCCCGCGGCAGCGAGCGCGTGCCCGCCCCGCGCCGCCCGCGCACCGCGACCTGCCACAGCCCGATTGGGCGCCTTGTGAGGACGCCGCGCTCAAGCGCGCATTACGCATGCAGCGGCTGCCCGCCGAGCCGCCCGCTGCGCTTGCGCCCAACTGGGAGTGGCTCGCCGAGCTCGTCAACGAAACCTCGTTCACTTATCGCTCGCCGCGCGCCTGCCGTGATCGGCACGATGCACTCGCCGATCCCGACCGTGCGCGCCGCAAGCAGAAGAAGCCGCCGGCCGCGCGCCGCCGTGCCGACGATGATGCGCCGCGTCCGCCGCTGCAGCGCATGGACGCGATGCGCGACGCGTCCGAGCGCCGTCGGCAGGCGCCGAAACGTCGCCTCGACGACTCGGCACACCACAATCCGAAACATGCGGCGCTGCTCGCTGATCACGGCGTCGATTACGATTCCCCGCTCGCACCCATGGAGGTGGCCGTAAAACGCGCAGACCGTATCGCTAAAGAGAAGCAGAAGGCGGGCACCGCAGCTCCTGCGCAGGCGACGGCGGCCGCGCCGCCTACCGCAGTAGCCGCCCCGCAGCGTATCGTGGTGGCGGCGGCCGCCGCGCCCAAGGCTGAGGCGGCGCGGCGGCCGCGCGCACCCGCGCCCGCCGCGGTCGAGGCCGCGCGAGCGTCCAGCACTGCGCATATGCTCTACCGGCAGCAGGCAATTACGGCACGACACCTCAAGATCCTGCATCAAGCGAAAATACCGCATCCTCAGGTACTTATTATCTTTTTTATTCTGCACATTTTTTTTTATGTACGAAGGCGGCAGGCGAGCATATACAGTCCACCTGATGGTAAATGGATACTGTCGCCCATAGACATTCGCGATACATGCCAACATTAGTCCAAAATGACAAACGTTGACACGCCCCCGGATGCGCTCGCTGCCTACCTTTGGAGATATAGGAATGAATTTGGAGAAAGGGGTGGGAAAATGGGGAGGGATAAGATTGGAATGGGCTCTAGCACATCTCACTCACTACCGAAACACGTACGTCCATTGGGGAAATAAGATAAAGTGGCAAATGCAGTACATTTCAAGGTACTGCATTACAGTACATTTCTGTGAGAGACGGGTTACGTGGCCAGTCGAGCGTGCCCAGCGGCTGTTGGATTGCACGTGCACTCTCCCCCACATTGTGGGAATCGTTTTATAATGATTTATTTATTTATATTGTAAAAAACAATAAAGAATTAAATACTATCGATATTTTGGGCTATTGTTTCCTAAAGAAGAATGGGCACGAAGTATGGACAATACACCCAGCGAGTACAAAGATGAATAGTGTACCAAATAGTCCCCTAGAGTGTGTACGCTACAGAGGTGCTCGTAGTGCGCGCGCGCTGTCTGTGATATAGATCTACTTGCGAGTGTTTGCGCTCCCGCACCAGAGCTCATTACTGTCTCATTCTGAGCTCATTCTCGGAAAACATTATTTATAAATTGTTGTCCAAAACATTTCTTTATGCTTTTTCATTTACTTATATAAATGTTAGTGAAGTTCGGTGTTACGTAAATAGGAAAACAAATGATCTTTTAGAATTGTTTAATTTAACTTAAACTTAAATTATAATGAGACAGAATTTATTAAAAAAATATAAATAAATTAATTATATTAGGTACTCATCCATAATTACATGACATATCCATTACATTAATTACATATCCATGTTCATGAATATAATGCACACGACACACAAGTTCAACACAACGTTCACTCACTAATACACAATACCCATAAATTGAGTTTAGTAGATGAGCCCCCGCTACATAGGTACACATATGACGCGATCACACGGCCCGGGGTCCACGAGGTAGCCCACCCTATGTGCGATTGTGGCTTCCCAACCGACACCCGTTGTAACTAGTTAGTGTAACCTGTATTTTAATGTTAAATTGCTAAATAAATAAAATAAACTTAGGCCGTGATCTATCATGCAGCGTGCAGGACCGCCACACGTTATTACTATATTTTAAAATATGTGATAAGGGGCTAATTTAAAAGTAATTTGTCCATAATTTATAAGCAAAGAAATATAGAAAAATGAGAAGAAACAAATAAGAATTAAGGAAATAGTGAATGCTGAAATAAAATTAATTAACCTTTTTCTATTTACATACAATACGTATTACAAATTCAAGTTAAGCAGTATCGATATAAGAGTGAAAGAAGTATTTGGTTCGCAGACCGTCGCGTCGACAGCGAGCGGCTCGAGCGGCGGCGCGGCGGCCGGCGGCGATCCCAGTGCGCTGCGCACGGTGCAGCTGCAGCAGCTGGCGCTGGGGCGCGCGTTGCCCGCGCCGCGCCCGCCCGCGCCGCGCCTGCTCGCCGCCGCGCGGCACCCGCACTCGCACGTGGTGGTGGCGCACCTCGCGCCCGCCGCGCCGCCGCCGTCGCAACCGTCCGACCGCGCGCAGTAGCCGCGCGCCGCTCACACGGCGTGCGCACGCCCGCACCCGCAACTTCGCTCCACGTGCACTAGCCGCACGGCGCCCGCCAGCCGCGCAAGCGGCTCCAGCGCGTCGCCGAGCGCGAGCGCGACCGGGCGCAGCGCGTCGCGCACGGCGCGCGACACGTTGCCGACGAACACGAGCGGCGGCAGCACCACCGCGTTGAACACTACCGCCAGCGCCGGCTTGAGCGCAGCGTCGGAGGCGGTCTGCACGCCGCCCGCGAGCGCGCCGCGCGCCGCCACCAGCGCGCACCTGCCACACCACGTGTTCGCTGCTATAAAGTGTATGTTCATGATGATAGCCTATGTGATATTTGCTCGTCGAATCAATGATATCAATCAGTCCCAACCGATGAATTCCGATAAATATATAAATAACTTTTTCAGAATGTCTATTTTCTTTTAAATGTATTTTTCCCCATCACGTTAAGATTATTTATTTATAAGGCAGGCCAAATATACACTATTTGTACAAACAGATATAAGAAACAATATTTTACGTGGTACATCACTGAATTATCCGCGATACGCGGAGTCAAAAGTTAAAAATGAAATTAAAAGTTCTGACCTTGTAACCTCCTGTTCACCTACTCTCGATATTCCTGGGGGCCCCCGGAAGTGCTGAACAGGGATGCGCTTAATAGCGCTCTTGCAAGGTCGTCGTTACACTGCACTGGTTACTGTCTGTTATATACTATGTACACTCGCGAACGCCAAGGTCTCCCAAAAATGTGCAGCCTACTTGCACAACAATAGATTGCGATCGTACCGCATAAGGATCAATGGCCGACTCGTACGGCGAAGGGTCAAAGGCTAACTAACTAACGGGCGACCCGCGCCCGCGCAGCACGTGAATTCACCCCTCACCTCGCAGCCCCCGAACAATACCGAACAAACCCCCGTCCCATGCAGAAGAAGTCTGCATGCTACTCCACTGGCAGGCGAGAGAGAGAAGTGACCGCTCTTTTCAGGATTGAGCCACCCACTAGGACCTCCGCAACCCGGGGTATTCCATCCACTCCGCGAAACAAATTAACAATGCGGCCCCGGCGCCAAAACAACGGCGGCAAATTAGCATCCTTGATTAAAACGAGGTCACCGATGCCTGGTGGGTGGGTCTTATCAGTCCACTTAACGCGCTGTTGCAAAATGTGTAAATACTCCAGAGACCATCGTTTTCAGAAACTCTGGGACAATTGTTGCAACAATTCAAAGTGCGACAAACGATTAGAAGCTACCCCTGTAAATGGGTACTCCGGCAGGGCGTTAAGTGGCTGTCCTATCAAGAAATGACCTGGAGTTAGAGCCTCCAAGTCGTTAGGATCTGACGAGAGCGGACACAAAGGGCGCGAGTTGAGGACGGCCTCAATTTTACAAAATACCGTTACTAGTTCCTCAAACGTTAATACCGTTTCTCCGATAACGCGCCTTAGGTGAGTTTTGGCTGATTTCACGGCTGCTTCAAAAATACCTCCCCAATGGGGGCAGCTAGGAGGACTAAACTGCCAGGTGATGCCCCGGCAAGATAGGGACATTCCAAGATCTACCTGGTTAGCCTCTAAAAACTTATATATATCCTTAAGGTAGTGGTCAGTACCCCGATAGTTGGTTCCGCAATCAGATCGAATTAACGCTGGAAGTCCGCGGCGGCTAACAAATCTACTAAATGTGGCAACAAATGCCTCCGTACTAAGAGCGGAAACTACTTCCAGGTGAACAGCCTTGGTTGACAGACACACAAAGACGCACAAATACGCTTTCTCTATCTTCGCTTTTCGAAGTCGCGACGTCTTGACCATGAACGGCCCGGCAAAATCGGTGCCAACTCCGGCAAAGGGTCTGGTTCCCGTGACTCGATCTGCAGGCAAATTTCCCATCATGGGCTGCATCGTCGCTGCCTTCAATCGATAGCAAGGCAAACAACGGAAAATTATGCCACGGATGGTACGTCTGGCTGACAAAATCCAAAATTCACGCTGCAAGATGGCTAACAATGCATTGCAGCCAGCGTGAGAATTTGCAATATGTCGGTGAGTCACCAACAAATGCACTAAGGGCCCACCTTTGGGCAACAACAATGGGTGACGAACCCCAAAAGGCAAATTGGCGTGACACAATCTACCACCAACACGGAGAAATCCCTCACCGTCAATAAAGGGGTTGAGCCTTGCAACGGCTCCCTTGAGTTTAGGTCTGCCATTCCGGAGTGTCTCAAGTTCTAAGGCGAAATGTTTAGTCTGCACAACGCGAATCCAATGCAGAAGGGCCATTTGGCGTTCTTCTGGCGTGAGAACAGGAGACAGCCGCTTTTCCTCCGGATGCCGAGCGTTATGAACGAAACGCTTTATCCAGGCAGTCACGCCAAGTAATTTGGACAAGGAACTGTAGCGATCGAGCAGAAAATCAATGCCCTTGAGGGGCTCAGTCAGGACACTCGATGTGAGCCAACCAATGGGGGGAGGAGTTACCAAGCACTGGTAACGTGGCCAATCAACTTCAGAATGTAACAACCACTGGGGCCCCCACCACAAATGGTGGTGAACCAGATCCGGCGCGTCTAAGCCGCGAGAAGCACAATCAGCCGGATTCAATTCCCCTGGGACATGTCTCCAAATTAAAACCGTCTCTGAATCTTGGATCTGTGATACTCGATTAGCTACAAAGGTTTCTAACGTGTGCACCGAAGTTTTCAGCCAACACAGAACGATCTGACTGTCAGTCCAGGCGAAAACTGTTCCAATGTCTACACTACGCCCGAGCGTAGAGCACACGTGATTTAATAAGCGGGCAAGAAGCGCCGCACCACATAATTCTAACTTCGGAATTGTATGTCGAGTCCGTATAGGAGCAACCTTGCTCTTCGACATAACTAAGTGAATTTTTGTCTCCCCAGTGGTACTTACAGTACGTAAGTACAGCACGGCCGCATATCCACGCTCGGATGCATCACAAAATCCGTGGAGGGACACTGAGCATTTCCCAACAGGAAGGAAGCATCTAGGTATTGCAACCTGATTGATAGCCGGGACGGATGAGAAATACGATTCCCAATCGTGTATCAACTCTCCCGAGAGAGGCTCGTCCCACGAGAGTCCCGCAGTCCAAAGCCTTTGCAGAAAACACTTGGCCTTAAATATAACCGGACTGATCCAACCGTTCGGATCAAAAGTCCTGGCTACCGTAGACAGAACTGATCTCTTAGTCCATACCTTAGAGGAGGTTAATTCGACTCTGTAGGTAAACTCATCGTGGACTGGCATGTACTGCACTCCAAGGAGGGCTATCAAATTCAAGCTATCCGCATTCTCAAAGAGATGAGGGTCTTGTTGGTGGTCCTCCGGCAAACCGGAAAGGAGATCCGGTGAGTTGGATAACCATTTTCGCAACTCATAGCCACTAGTTCCCAGAAGCCCTATCAATTCATCTCTCAAGGCCCGAGCCTCTTCGAGACTAGATGCTCCGGTACAAATGTCATCAACATAAGCATCCGTCTCCAAAACAGAGGCTGCGCGGGGAAAATACAAACGCTCGCGCTCCGCAAGCTCCAACAATGAGCGAATCGCAACAAACGGGCTAGATTTTATGCCGTACGTATTGGTGTTGAGCTCGTAAATCACCATCGGATCCTCTGGATGCTCACGCCATAAAATCAGCTGATATCTCCTATCTTCTGGATGGATCAGCGTCTGACGGAACATCATTCGAATATCCGCTACAAAGACTACTTGATGCCTCCGGAAGTTGGTCAGAATGTCTGAAATGTCCTTTTGTAATTTAGGACCCGCATGCAGACATTGGTTCAGCGAGACCCCGGTGGTCGTAGACACTGAACCATCAAAAACCACCCGAATCTTTCCGGTAGGGGTCTTTAAAACCGCATGGTGGCTCAGAAAATAGTGCTCACTATGTTGCCAATCAACGGTCGACACCGACATATGCCCCAAATCCACGTATTCTCGCATGAAGTCGACGTACTTCTGACGAAGGACTTTATCCTTGAGCATGCGACGCTCCATGGAAATCAAACGTCGTTCAGCAACGTCCCGAGAGCGTCCAAGGGCAGGTCGAACCGCTAAAAAAGGCAAACGGGTGATCAAACGGCCCGAGCGAAGGCGACCAGTATTATTCTGGTAGAACAGCTCGCATTCCATTTGCTCTGGGTTCACCCGGGAAGCTGTAGGGGGCTCTTCCACCTCCCAAAATCTCTGAACCGCATCAGAGAGAACTGAACCTACAGCTACATCATCAAACTCTTGGGAATTGGCAGTTGTTGACACTGGGCCCATTATTACAAACCCGAATGAAGTCGGCACAGCGACTAATCCGTCACGCTGTAAAAGCCGCTTAGGTCCACACAACAATCTTCCAAGGACATCCGCTCCAATCAGGAGATCAATCGGGCCTGGGGTGTGGAAGTCAGGGTCTGCTAAGTCCAAGCCTGACACTACACTCAACACAGCAGACGGTAATTCTTGCTGTGGCAAATCACCAATCATCTCTTCCAACACAATTGCCGACGCCTCAATCTCCGGGTGAGACGAGGTGACAGGTGTACAATTAAATTTTGTGTGACCGATCACACGCACCTGCACCTTACCGATACCTCGCACATTGTAGGTACCGGTGTGGACGCGTAAGCCTAACTTTCTCGCCAAACAAGATGACACAATGCAGCCTTGGGCCCCCGAATCTAATAGAGCACGAATCCTCATGTGTCCCTTGGGTCCTCGTACCATAGCCGAAATAGTTGGCATGAGTACGTACATCGATTGAACGGCTGCAGTTGGCGAGTGGGCATGTAATTCCTATAACTGAGGCCAATTAACCCCGGAGCGCTCCACATGCGCTAACGGGTCCCAGTTATGGTATACTGGTCGGCGATCCACCTGAGTCCGTTCAGGGGTAGTGTTGCCCTGCGAGCGTTGGGAATGCGGCTGACGTCGCTCCAAGCGCGGTCGTTCCGCTAAAGGGGTATAATTGGTAGGAGCACTGCTCCTTTGAGGCGGCAAAGATCTCCCGGCAATCACAGCATAATCGCGACGGCCGCCATCATCAACTCTTCGAGGGGGAGTTACCCGGCCCCCGCCCCTAGGGGAAGTGGAGCCCCCGCCCGTGCGGGGGGAATGACGGCCTTCAAACCTAGGAGGGGCCCGTGACCCTATTCTGGGTGCAACCACCCGACCGCGATTAGCCTCCCAGCCATGACCGTCACGACCATCCCTATGGTCGACGCCATTCCGATTGGCACATAGCAGGGGGTGATGTCGGCCCAAACAATGCTGACATGAATGCGATCTAGCAGGGCACTGCTGAATTAAATGCTCTCCCAAACAACCATAGCACCAGCGGCGCTGAAATGCTATGTTCCGCCTACCTCGGACCGCCAGACCCTCAAACCTTCTACACGAGACCACCTTGTGGCCCTCCGCCTTGCAATATAGGCATCTTGGTGAGGTGCTGCCAGTGGCGACAGCATACCGTTGTCTGGGGATCCGAACATTCCGCTTAGACAATTCCCGTCTAGGGGGCGCTTGGGAAGTGGACGGGATGGGCGCATCCGAATTATCCGCCAACCTACATTCGTCCTCTAAGAATTTTAGCAAATCTACGAATTTGGGCAAATATGTTGCGCTATCACCACCGTATTTATATTCAAATCGGGCCCTTAGCTCCTGAGATAGCTTACCCAACACAATGTGGACTAAAAGAAATGACCAACTATCCACTGGCAACTCAAGTTTACCTAAGGTATTCACCGCCCCCAATAACGGGTTTAACAATTCTAATCTTAATGAAGAAACCCGGGTGACCTTAGGTAGTGCCAGGATTAGTGCCACATGTGTGTCCGCCAAACGTCTCACGTTCTGATAACGTCGGAACAACAGCGTACGTGCCGTGATATAATTTTCATTGTTAACATCCAAATGTTGGATAAGACTGCTGGGTTCTCCCCGAAGAATCGAACGTAGATACGCCATCTTTTGGCTATGAGTTAGATCCTCCCTGGAGTCTACCAAACTATCGAACAGATTTACAAATCCGATCCACTGTTCGAGCCTTCCATCAAAATGTGGGAGATCCAAATTGGGAAGCCTGCTCAACAACGCCGGAGGGGTTGCCTTCCCCTGCCCAGAATCCGACGGCAGACCTCCAGTCTCCTCCGAAAGGGAGACTGCCCTTTCAGTGATGGAATCAGCTAACTCATAGCACTGATTCACATCGGCCTCGATCCTATCCACAACCTCAGAGCCAAGATCCGGCGAAAGCTCGGTAAATTTCGCGTAATGTTGGCCCAACTTATCCAACCGTGCCGGTAAATCCTGATACCTTTTTATTAAGGCACCATGACGATCGGGTCTGTCAATCAGACTAGCGGCCGAAGCCAACCATCGGAGTATCGCCTTTATGTTTCCACTAATGGACAATGCTGACATGGTTGTCACTAAATGTAACAACAAGTGTACAAACAAACAAATAAAATTAATATACAGTATTCAGTTTAAGGATAGTGGCCTAACAAACAAACAGGCCACACCTACAAAGCAACAATAAATGATACAAAACAATAATCCAATATGTAATAGATCCCTGTTACCATATACGTAACTTACAACTTGTTATAAAAAGTAACCACTGCGAGAAATGTTAATATAAACAAACAAAATTCCATTCCAAGTTAGTAAGTGCTCAATACCTATCCGTCGCAGGTAACCGAAACAAAACCGAGTCACTAAAAAAAGGAATGTTAAGATTAAAAACACTTGACAACGGGTAGACCTTGGGATACGTTGCTATTAACAAAGAACTTTTTTAACTAATGTTTACGTTTCACAATATAAGGTCCATATGCACAACCACGCTCTGCTACCAATGAATTATCCGCGATACGCGGAGTCAAAAGTTAAAAATGAAATTAAAAGTTCTGACCTTGTAACCTCCTGTTCACCTACTCTCGATATTCCTGGGGGCCCCCGGAAGTGCTGAACAGGGATGCGCTTAATAGCGCTCTTGCAAGGTCGTCGTTACACTGCACTGGTTACTGTCTGTTATATACTATGTACACTCGCGAACGCCAAGGTCTCCCAAAAATGTGCAGCCTACTTGCACAACAATAGATTGCGATCGTACCGCATAAGGATCAATGGCCGACTCGTACGGCGAAGGGTCAAAGGCTAACTAACTAACGGGCGACCCGCGCCCGCGCAGCACGTGAATTCACCCCTCACCTCGCAGCCCCCGAACAATACCGAACAATCACTTAAAGGCATACGCAAAAAAGTTGTTATTACAAATATAATTTATAATTAAAGTTATTACAAATATAATTTATAATTGGATAAGTTGATTTGTGAAATAACTTTAGAGATCAGAATTAGTAAGAGAATTCAGTATCTTGATTCTAAATTTCTGCACAAAGTCACCGAATATATCCAGACCCACCACATCTTCGGATTCTCTGCGGAAAACACTGAGGTGAGTAGTGAGTAGCGACCGGGAGCATTCGCGTGTAATGTAACATGTCGGAATTCCACTTCTAGGATTACATTACAATGGTGCGCTAGCTCAAGCTACTGACCGGAGGAGCATTAGCTTTTGTAACAGATCGAATCCAAGCGCATGTACTATGCGCTTGATACAAGGTACTTGATCCAGGCGCTTGGTGCCCACTTTTGTACGTGCGACACACTCGCTGGAGAGGAGAGCTCCGCCCCAAATTTGTTCAGCACATCAAAAAACAACTGCGATTGTTATAGGCGCTTGGACGCGGAACGCGCATTGTATCTTCATCAATTCTGGATGATAGATCAGGATCAGTACCTTCACCTGTACTAGATTATGCAAAAACGATAGACCTAACATACGCCGTCGCTTATCAGAGCTTATCTACTTAGAATTGGAGTCGTTCTTCGTGATCAAATGAAAAAAAAAAAAATTATAGAGAAATTAACCGTTCGAGCGATATATTATTATTACATAGATAGTATTTACGAATGATGTGTTACCAATTCTATAACTGAATGTTTCCAAGTGTCACTTGGATCACTTTTACTAAAACGTTACATCCAATATCTTCAACATACGGAATCAATGGAGAATGCGTCAATACGGTGACTGAGTTGAGAGATCTGGCTGTCATTCTTGACTCTAAACTTAGTTTTACTGCACGTTATGAAAATATTGTAAATATGGCAACCAAGCGAAAACAGTTCAAGAAATGAAAGAATTCAAGCGATCTGTCACACCAATTATATTGGTGCGAAACAAATTATATTGTTCAACGCATTGGTGCGAAACATTTGGGAGTACGCAAGTGTGGTCTGGAACCCATACTATTCTGTTCACAGTAATCGCATATAATCTTTGAGATCGCTTGCGCGATACCTCGCTTTTCGCACACAAGGTGTTAGTGCACACGATACTTATGAGAATAGGTTGAGATTTTTACTGGCTCACTGACCTTTATATAGAAAAAGCTACGTAAAAAAAGATGCGCTCACAAGTCATGTTACGAAAGTGAAGAGAGCGCGCCACGACATCTACATTTTAGAATGTCAAGTGATTTCCCTCCTTGCCCCACCCTGTGATATTCCTAACAGTACAATACCCAAAATGACTACTGTACCTCTCGAGGTGCAACAGCATCGCAAGCGTGAGCGCAAAGGCGAGGCGCGGCGCCGTGAGCACCGCGGCGAGCAACTCTGAGAGCGCGCGAGTGCAGGCGCGCTCGCACCGCGCGGCCGCACGCTCGAGCGCCGGCGCGTCGCGCGCGCCGCCGCGTGCCGCCAGGTACTCCCCCGAGCCGCGCTCGAAGTAGTACACCTCCACGCGGTCCGGACCTGCGCTACCTGACACTGCATCAACACCAATTCTCCTAATATGGCCCGGTTATTATAGGAAGAGCTCTGACAGCGGTCATAAATATTTAACATGTAGTAAAAATCATTTTACAACTCGATAGTCCTTTAAGAATATTGTTCTATTTTATTGTGTTCTATTATGTTATGAATGAAAGTATTTACTGTATTTACATAAAATTAATTGAATACAGACCAGACCTTTCAGCGCTCTTGCTATGATAACCGAACCATAGTAACACCGTCTAATCACATTTGCGTCTCACCATTGTCGCACGAGTGCAGCTCCTCGCTGGCGATGTTACTAATTTTTTTCCATAACGACGTTTTGTCACTATTCTGCAGATGAAATTTATAATATAAATGTTGCATATTTTATTATTAATCATATGCAGTGATCGGAATAGGTAGGGCTAATTTACTTAAAGTTGGCGAGAAGGTAAATATAACATAGAATTGTTAAAACCACGAAATATATGTATTTATTTATTTTTATCGAATTCCGTGATCCTGAAAATAGTCGTAGGTACTACA